>OY728147.1:1298409423-1308409423 GCA_963277665.1 Viscum album
TCCATGGGTGTGGTCACAATTAAAGGGTACATCATCAAGATAGTTTTTTCTAGATTATATTTTCATGATATATGTGATTTTTTATAATGATTTCATTTTGGAACTCAATGTGTACATGTTCCTTATTAATTCCAATGTTATAAATGTACAAATATATATGATAGATTTGGAGTGATTTGAAACTATTTGTTTTTTGTTATAAAATGGATTAAATTGGTTTCTATTTAAATTCCAAGTTTTCCTATTTGAACTAGAATGATATATTATATTATGTTTTTTTTGTAATTAGATGTCTATTTTGAAATCATTTTAAATGATTTTTTTATTTTTAAAACATTAATTTTTTATTGGAGAAAAATAAATTTTAAGGGGAATTTTAATTCGATTTTGGTTGTTTTCCATTATATAGTTTCTAAAAGGGTTATTTAATGGATTTTAAATAGTGATTAAGAATGTGTGTGATTTTACCCCTATGAAAAATCAAATATGGATTATTTAAAATTATACGATTTAAATTGAAGTCCCTTGGAATTATTTTTTTATTTGCGTTGTGGAATACCCATTCTGAAGGGTATATTTGAAATGTTTTTAATGTATATGTGATTTATATCATTTTACTAATGGTGTTTGGAAGGGTATTTGATGAAACACAAATAGAGATGAAATCTCAAGAAATGTTTTGGTGTTAATTATTATTATGAATTTTGGATTTAAAGTGGTGATTGTGAAATAAACTCTTTGATTTCACTTTAGTTTGTTCACCCTTTTTAGTGGTCATTGATCACTATGGGATTTTAATTTCACCAAGTGTGTGGGAAAGCATATGTCCGGTCAAATTTGTATTTTATTATAGGGGATATTCATCATTTGTAAATTCAGGTGAGGGTAGAGATGGTTATGAATTATTAGTCAAAATTGTCTTATTTTGTCATTAACAACATTTATTTTAATAGTCATTAGAATCTAGGTACTATATATAAGACTAATCATGTTCTTATAGTTGGTAAACATGCCTCTATTTTTCAAACCGACTTGTTAGGAATTATCGCTAGATGGGGTTCAGTATGTAAAGAAATAATTTTGAGGTCTATTTATATTACTAGTTATTTGAACATAATATCATTCCATTATCATTTTTGTTCATTATAGAATTTTATGTAGTAAGGTGTTTAACATGTTAGAGATCTCGTGGTAGATTCTATGTAAAATTATATGGCCTGGTTAGTTAGAATCTTATAGGGGTTTCATCTAGTACATTCTTGTATCATTTACCCTATATTATATGCTATATATCATTAGTTTTTTTGAAATATTCTTTGTGTCATATGGTTCCCAATACGTTTTCCTTGGTGTTTGTATGTGTTTTGGTTTTTTTCATTAGAAAATGATTGTTTAATGATTATAGAAAACAAATTTTGAATTTAATTAAAATTTTCTGGGTGCATTAAATTATAATAAAAATTGGTGATTTGATATGGATTATAATTGTTAAATAATTTTCTATGAAAAATTTAATTTAAATATAATTAATGATTTGAATTTGGTTAAATCAAACTTATGGACTGTGGTAGGAAATGAAAAACTCTATAGGACATGTTTCTTAAAAATATGTGTTTTGTTTTGGAAAACAAGTAGAAAAATCCGTAAATATAGTTATAGAAATATTTTTATCATCATATTATATATATATAAATATTACTTTCTATCTTTTATCATCCAAATAGCATTTATGAATTATCATGTGAAACTTATTTCATATATTTTGATGGTTTTTGTGACCTAATATGTTTTATAGCTAACACCTATTTTTTATGTCCCGGATCCATGTGGGTTTCATTTTTTCATATTGGATAGCATAGGGATAGGTGTCTGGTGGTGAGTGTAACAACCCAGGTTCATATAAAACATTTTTTATCACGTAATTAAAAAAAATTCACAACAAATTTATCATAAAATAAGTGATATTTATTAAAATTAAAGAATCTATAATAATATAATAGTATCCATGCCTATGAAATTATAAATAAATTCCATGTATCTTAAAATGTAAAATTCGATATATTTATAGCATATAATATGTAAATAAATTTTTTGTAAATGATAAATAAATTGATGGTATTTTTGATAAACATAAATGTTTATTTATACATTAGGATATAAATTATTTATTTAAAATAATATTTATTTTCATAAAATAATTTCTTAAATTAACATTTTATTAACATGTGAATATATTAATTTTTTTGGTAGTTTTATATATTTTACAAGACTTTGGAAAATTTGTTATAGTTTTAAAAATTTTATATCTCGATTAAATTATGATATTAATTAGAAATTAAATTGATCATTTTTAGAAAATTATTTTCATAATATTGAGTTAATTTTCTAAATCTCAACATCAAATAAAATTTGTGGATATTTTTTGGAATTGTTATAAAGTACTTGAATTTATTTTTATTATTGAAATACTTAAATTTATGGTATTTAGCATATTTAAGAATTATTGATTCATTGATGATATATGGATAATTTAAGCACAAAATATCTAATTCTAATTAATTTTTAAATATTTAATGGTAATTATCTAAAAATTTATAGTCATGATGAAAATTAATAAAATAATGTATATAAAAAAAGATAAAACATCTCTGCCCTCAACTATAAATACCACCCCTCACCAACTCTTCTCCTATCACTTCAAAGACATGTAGCTAGTTTAATTTCTACCCAACTCCCATACAAAGAATCTTATCCACGTCCACGAACAAATAGTCCAACCAAATGGCCAAAACGACATTTATCTTGTAGATTCTCAAGGAGGAGAACTCAAGAGGTAAAATCCTCTTTATTTTCTATTATTTTCTTTTTAATTTCATTAATTTTTTATACTCTCATAACATACCCATATCCAAGTGGAATTAAAAAAAATTATATAATATATAATTGAATTATATCATATCTATGGAACAATTCATCATAAAAATCCGTCTTTTATCCATTTTATTCTAAAAATTAATAAAATATCCATGATGTGTTGATTTACAAGAATCATTGATGATGTGTTTTAAATTTACACAACCTCATACAATGCTAGTCATAATACCATTTTTATGGTAAAATAAAATTTTATTATATATATGATATAATTTATTATGTTTTTATCCAGTTCTTTTAAATAATATTAGTTAATAAAAAAAAGTGGTTCAGGATGATCAAAATTCAAAAAAAAAATTAACTAACCTTCCTCAATATTGTTTTATATAATGATTTATCCTCATACCATATAACCATATGATATAGATTGCCATATAAAATTAAATAATTTAATTAATATCAATTAATTTCAATTATGGAAAACTATTATCATTCTACATCATTTTTGGTACATGTATACAATTAAATAGATCATGAACCCCAATGAAATGAACACTCACAAACGATATTAGTGTATCTTATAACTCCTAAAAATGAAAATCTATGGAATGAATAAAATGATGTGAAATAAAATAAAAGAATAAAAGGTTATTAATTAATTAATTAATTAATTTATTTATATAGATTATATAGTTAATTATGTTCATGTTGAGAACACTTTTGCATAGAAGGAAAGAGATTTTACACAAACATCTCTATTTCACTCGGGTTCTGATTTATCTCTCTTTTACATAACAAAATCCTTAATAATTATTATCCACTAGTACTAAAATATAAATTAATTATATATATATAACTTTTTGATTACTTATTTATTTATTGGTATGTTTCATTATTTATAAGGAGCTTTCTCAATTCTTCCTGATAAGAAAGCCTCATTTAATGGATCTTTTTGATTTCCTACCAATTTCAAGTGAACATTTTCATATATTTAAGAAACCATTATTATTTACTAACATAAGTCATTTAATCCTGAAAAAATATATCATTTCAATTCTATAGTCTTTCACCCTTTGGAAAATAAAATTCAAATCAATACTGCCGTTGAAATCATGAAATATATATTACCAAAGCCATTAAAATATCAATATATTATAAATAAATTTATGAAACCTTATAATAATTAGATCATATATGTTATAATAAAAATGAATAAATTTATAAATTTTTTTAATATCAGTCTTTATACTATTATATATGATCTTTTAACACGTTTGATGTAAGACAGTTACGAGATAAATAACTTTCCTTAAAAAATCCTCTTTTATATTTCTATTTTTATAAAATTCAATGGGAATGTTTTTATGAAAGTATTATTGTTTTTATGATTATGTTATGGTTCTTGGTAAATTTTTATGATAAATATGAGACATATATCTTCTTTCCATGTATTTGTTATGTTTATGTTGGAGGTTAATCGTATGGTTATTCAATGTTTAAATGTGATGGTTACATCTCAAGGTAGCCCTGAATGTCAAATTATAGGGTACCCATGAGGGTAAAAAATCAAATGTTTTCCACAAGGGTTAAAATAATTGTAATGTATTGGACCATGTTTCCTTTATTGTTATATTTATTTTTTGGTGTTTTATGGAAATTTCATGATTTCACAAAGTGAGTATATGATTCTGTAAGTGTGAGATGAATATCTTTGCGCAAATAATTTCATATGTTAATAATTTTTAATAGAATAATAGTTATTATATCTTATTTTCTAATATTTTTGTGATAATCATGTGTATAAATTTTGTTTCATAGTTTTTTAGGATGGCTAATAGAAAATAAGAGACAATGTTGAAAATTGTTAAGAATTCATGTTATATTATAAACTCCCATATTTTGGACGAAATTGATACTATTTTAGTGGTATAAAATTTATATTATTGTGTTTTTTCATGAAATAAATCTAGAAAACTAAAAATTGAAATGTTATTTGGGTATGTAATATATGTATTCTCTTTGAATTAACTAGATTTTTAAATGTTTAAGGTCAGGTACTTATAGTTGGTATCATAGATGGTTTCGATAACTTTTAGTGTTAAAATGATGTGAATAGAATTCAATAAATATTTTAAAATTATTATTATATTTAAATGATATAGTATTTTATTATTAACATGTTTCATCATCTATGCTTGTTATTTTCAGAATGGATTTCACAAGAAGAAACAGAAAAACAGATTTTGGATGGAAGAGAGGGGATGATATCTTTTCGAATATGAAATCAGGAATGGTAGGGAGTGGAACCAAGAATATTGTGATAGTAATTTATTAGAGGATTCATGTAATATAAATCATTTTAATCCATGAAAGAGAACAACCACATAAACCAAAAAGGATCATGACAATAGTATAACATTTTATGAGGCAACACACTCTGTCTTTTAGTGGATCTTTTGAACCCGTGGTGGGCGATGGGTGGATTAAATACCCAGATTGGATAATTGATTTTAAGTAGTGTTCAGAAATTAAAGGTTAGTCCTGATAATTACCATTTTTATGGTGAAATCGACTGGTTGTGGACAATCGTTTGGAATATCGGTGAGTGCAATGAGATCAGTGCCTTGGAATGTGATGAATTTATGAATCATTTCCAAGAGAAATATTTTCCTAAGGTGTGTTGACTAAGAATAAAAATGAAATTAAATTAATTGAAACAATATAAGGAAGATTATGTGGAATTGTATGAAGTAAAATTCACTTTATTAGAATGGTATGCTTCAAATTTTTTTTGACTTATAAAGAATTTAAATATTATTTTTTGCATATGATTTAATCCAAGATATCGAATGGAATTAGCCTTCTGTCAATTCATTATTTTTGATAAAATTACCTGATGTGTTGAGAAGATATATATGTATTCTTAATGATAATTTTATCTTTGATGAAAAAAAGAACAAAAAGTCCCTATAAAATAAAATTGGTTTGAATAAATCAATAAAATATGAAGGTAAGAAGGTATAGTTTCCAGTTTGTGAAAAGTGTGGTAAAAAGAACCATGGGGAATTCCGTAACAAAAATTTGAAGTGTTATCGACGTGTTATGCTTGAACATATTCACTGATATTTCAATGAAAATGATGTATTTATTAATTTTAATAAGAAAAATTTGATGAGGTTTAAATGTGGTGAGATTAGGAATTAATCAAATACACGCCCAGAGAAAGAACTAAATGTTTTAAAGAATCCAAATTATATGTTGAATGGTGTAGTAAAATATTGGTGACTTTTTCTGAAGATTCTATTCCATCCAATGAATTGGTATTAGGTACTTATTTTGTTTACAGATATTTTTTTAATGTTTTGTTTTATACGGGGTCTAAATATTTCTTTATTTCTAAGAATTTTTTGGGTAAATTGGAAATTTAACTTCATTAAATGAATCACAGTATTATTGTTAAAACAAATGGGAAAAATATTAAAGAAAAAACAACACAATAATATTCTTCATATTATGGACTATATAAAATCAACACCTGCAAACTTTGTTGTTCCTCCCATAGTTTAGTTTGATATTATTTTTGGTATGGAATAGATTTAAATTTATCATGATATGATTGGTTATAGAAATAAATAATTTTGTTTTTAGAAATATTTTTAGTTCGTATACAAGTGTAAACCCATGACATTGATAACAAATTCTGATATTGAGAAACAATTGAAATATGGAAATTTATGTAATCATGCACATATTGTTGAAAACAACGGAAATTTTCAAATTGATGATGTGTTACATGTAAGTCAATACAAAGATGTTTTTCTTCATTATTTCCCTGATGTTATACCTAATCGAGAAAGTAAAATATACCATATATTTAGTTTTTGATGCTATAAAAATTTCCAAAAATCTTATCAAATGGATTAGGTAAAAATTTGGGAATTAAAAAATTTGGTGCATGAGTTCTTTGATGAAGGACTCATTTGTACTATCACTTCACCATGTGGAAATAATATTTTATTTGTTAAAAATAAATATGGTCACATGATTCTTTACATTTGTTATAAATAATTTAATTAAATTATTGTTAAGAATATATATCTTCTTCCTCATATAAATGAATTGTTTAATCAGATCCATATAGCTCAAAATTTTCCATGATTGGCTTGAGATATTGTAACCATAATTTATAGGTGAAAAATGTTATCTTTACAAAAATATCATTCTGTATTAGATATGGGAATAATGAGTTTATTTTTATTCCCTTCATTTTGAAAATTACCAAACTGTATTTATAGATCTTATGAATAGAATTTTCAATGAATATTTAGGAATGTTTTTATTTTTTATATCAAAGATATTTTGGTATATTATAAAATATATTTTTATCATGGAAACAAATTATAATTTTCCTGAAATCCCTCAATGAAGAGAAGATATGTGGGGAATTTGGAAATTGTTTTTTTGTTTGTAACATATATATTTTCTTGGTCACATTGTAAAGTAGAATGGCATAATAGTGGATCCTGAAAAAAACGATTGATAAATGATGAATACCTACAAGTGCTACTATGATTCATAGTTTTCATTGATTTTATGGCTATTAGTTATATTGTGATATAAACCATGCATGATTTTCTAGTATGATAACTATTTTTACACAGTAATGGGTTAAATTAATTTGGACGGAACGAAGTGATTGTTTTTTCATGAATTGAATAGAATGTAGGTGATTTATCCAGTTTTTTCTTGACCTTCCAAAAATAGTGAATTTTTCGTCCAGATTGATGCTTCATATAAGAGACATGGTTTTGTTCTCATGAATTATGATCAGGTAATTTCTTATGCTTTGTTAAAAATAAAACATCATGAGTTTAATTATCCCATGTTTTATTTGGAATTTGCATCAGAGGTTCTTGCCTTAAAAATTTAGAGGAATCATTTATATAAATCCAAAAGTGAAATATATAGTTACTATAATTGTTTGAATTATATATTTATATAGAAGTAATTGAACAAAAGGTTGATAATATGGATATAGGTGATAAAAGATTAGGATTTCATAATAAATTTCCATCCTCAAAAGTGAAAAATGTGAGAGATAACTTGAATTGAAGACATCATACTAAATTAACCATGTAACATTTGGGCCATGAACCCTTAATTAATTATTTAATGAATTTTGTTTTGGATTATATTTGTGTAGTTTCACTATTTTTTCTTGTGTCAGTATAGTAATCTATGTCTGAAATAATTAATCTATCATATAATGAAGACAATGAGACGAAAAAAATTAATAATTACATGAAAATGGTATGTTTCCTAAAATTAACAATGATAAATATTGTGTTTTGATTTTTCAAAGGAGGATAGGTGTGCATTATGATCCCTAGCTTAAGAATGAAATTTTATCTGAAAGTCAAATTTCACTCATTTTAGATCATCCTTAGTGAACTAAAATGTAAATAGACCATTGAGAGTATTAAAAGTGGGAGGAATGAAAAGATATCTTATTGTTTCTACAATGAAATTATTTACTTGTAAATATGTTAAAGTGGAGAGATAACTACCAAACTGGATGCAAAAAACATTTACTGTTCCAACAGAAGTAAGGAAATATGTCAATGACAATCATGGTGAGGATTATAAAAAATCTTAAGGTAATAATGTGATTTAGGTTTTTGTTGACCGACAGAAAAAATCTACAACTTTCATTTTTATTTGAGTACTATGTCTTAGTATCATCTGCCTTAAATTTTCCTCAAACAAGTTATCAGATTCCATGGAGTTCCTCACCATATTATATTTGAACATGATCTCAGTTCCACTTATAACTTTTTGAAAATACTTCAAAATTTATTGGGGATTGAATTAAATTTGATCACAACTATTCATCCTTATGAAAGGAATTTTCAGAATAAAAATTATATACATTGGAGGACATGCTTCGAGCTAGTTCAAAAGATTACTATGTATGTTTGGATCAACATAATTCTTTAATTGTAATTTATTAGAATAGAATATTTCATTCCAGTATACTTATTTCTCCTTTTGAGGAATTATATGGAATGAGGAGCCAGACTATAAATTTATTGGATGTAGTTTGGGAAACAATGTTAATGATACTAGAATTAGTTGAGGATGTGGCTAATAATGTGAAGATGATCCAGAAGCACATGATGAAAACTCATTGCTGGAAGTAATGTTATGTAGATAACTGATCAAAAAGGATCTTCTTTCGACGTAGGTGATCATGTTTTATTAAAAATCACTCACTGGAAATGTGTTATTCATTTTGGTAATAAATTAAGGCTAAATCCCAAATTCATTGGGCCTTAAGAAATCCTAGAGAGAGTTAGACTAGTGCTCTACTGTGTACTATTGCCTATGATTTTATCTCTAAAACATAATGTTTTTCAAGTATTGATGTTAATAATGTATGTGCTAGATTCATATAACATTTTGATACCATATGTAATTCATATGGAAGAGAACCTCTCTTATGAAGAGAAACCTATTCAGATTCTTGACTGTAGATACACAATATTGCGTAATAAGGTAATTCAATAGGTCATGAATTTTTGGAGAAACCACATGGTTAATGATGCAACATGATAATATAATTATTAAATGAGGGAATTCTATCATCACATGTTTATTATATAAAAAACATCAATTATCCAATTTATAGATGGTTGGTAGAATGTAATGACCCACGTACTTAAAAGATAATTTTTTTCATCCAAGAATAAAATAGTTGAATTCATTAATTTTTTTAATTTAATATGTCATATTTTTAAAAATCAAGGAATCTATACTAATATTATAAAAACTTTACCCATGAATGTATAAATACATTCCATGTATCCTAAAAGTGATAATATAGTATATTTATATGAGTGAATTTGTAAATAATTATTTTGAAAAAGATAATATTGGTGGTGGTATTTTTGTGAAACACAAATGTTTATGTATAATTTCAAAATTAAGTTACTGATTTTTAATAAATTTTTTTCATAAAATATATTCATAAATGAAATTTTTATTTTCTTATGATTATAAGATAATTTTAAGATCAGTTGATTAATTTTTCAAGGTGTAATAAAATATGTTATAGTTTTAAAATTTGAATTTTTCAAATAAGTTATGAATTTAATTTAAAATTAAATTTCTCATTTGTAGAAATATACATTAATTAAATTAAAATTATTTTTTAATTATATAAATTAAATTATGGTTGGGATTTATTTTTTTTATTTTTTATAAATAGAAATTTTTTTGTGATTAATGATACACGATAATTTGTAGTATTTTACAATTTTTGGATTTATTGAGTCATATATGATTTAATGATAATGTAAGAAAAAAATCATGAAGTATACACCATTATTTTAATATATTCGAGAAAATTATCAATACATTTATAGTTCTAAGTGAAAATAATAAGCTCATGAATATAATAATGATAAAACACATATCTCCTCTACTATAAGTACCACCTCTCCCCCCTATTCTGCTCAAACATGACTATCTTGAAAATTGTTTGGTTTTATCCCAATTATGTTTATAAGATAAATACCAATATCGAAGACCAACTCATCTCAAAATAGGACATTTCCAAGTTCCTTAATAAGATTCTCAAGGTGGATAACTGAAGTGGTAATGTTCGCATTCTTTTTCTATTATTTCCTTTTCAATTTGATTTATTTTATTATTATATCATCACATCACCTTATAAAAGTGGTATAAAAACTCCATTATATAATATATTATATAAGTATATAATTTTTTTTGAAAAATCCATCATAAAACTCATTATTCTCTCTCTTTTTTTAAATAAATACATTATATGTGATGTGTCGATCTACCGACATCATAGATTATGTCTTTTCATTTTCCATTACCACCTTCATGGAAGGTCATAATACAATTATTTTTGTTAAATAACATTATATTATACATATTTTATGGTATATTAGTTTACAAACCAATTTTTTGTATATATTATTCATTAATATAAAAAAATTAATCATAGTGATAAAAATTGAACAAAACAAACCAACATTCATAACAGAAGTTTTATATAATTATTCATCCCAATACAAAATTTTAAAATTATATATAAGATAATTTTATACTAATAGGTCTATTAATATCATTTAATTTCAATTATAGACAATTGTTATCAGTTTACATGACTTTTCACACATGTATAAAAGTAAACCGATCATGAAAACCATGGAAACGAACATTACCAATTGATAATATTTCACCTTATAACTTATTAGAAAGGCCATTGATGGAAATTAAAAAATGATAATAAATTAAATTAAATAATATATTTTTATAAATTAATTAATAAATGGATTTAACATGATTATCTATGAAATTATGTTCGTGTGTAGAACACTTCCGGACGCAAGGAAAGGGATTCAACCCGACTCTCCCTTTTTCATTGAGATTATGCTTTCTCTCTTTACTATAATTAAATTCATAATTATTATTATTAAATATTACTTAATTAAATTTTAATGTTATATAGTTATTTACCTATCATAATAATTCGTTCTTGATGATGAGTTAGATGTTTTATATGGATCCTTTCTCAATTCATACTGATAAGAAAAACCGATTTAAGGGAAATTCCCAATTTCTCACATGATTTCAAGTGCACTACAGAACCCATTTCAAGATAGATATATTTTTTAAAAAATAAATCATTTTGTTAATTAAAAGTACCTATTTTAATTCTCATGTTTCTTCTTTTTGACAAAAAAAAATTATAATGAACCAACAATGGAAACTTGAAAATTAATGTGTCGAGAACAATGAAAATAACAACATATTATATATAAATGGTTGAAATGTTGTCATAAGAAAGTCATATATGTTATGATAAATATGAATATTGTTTTTTAATATATTAATGACACTCATTATAAAATTATATAGCTGGTTTGAATATGTTTAATGTAAGACGAACATGAGGTAAGGTACATTTCTTTATAAATCACCTTTTGAATTTCAATTTTTATAAAATTAAAAGAGAATGTTTTCATGAAAGTAATATAGTTTTATGAGTATGTTATGGATCTAGGGAATTTTTTAGTATTAATTTTGGTACCATGATCTCCCACCAATTTATTGGGTATGTTTTTGTAGGAGGTTGATTATATGGTTACTCTATGTGTAACTGTGATGAATATATCATAAGGATGTAATGAGTTTTACATCATAATATATACAAGTGGTTACAAATCATATGGTAAAAATGATGGTAAAATATTAGGTAATTCCCAAATTTACCTTAATGGGTTTTTATGTCTTCTATGTTTTATATAAATATAATGTTTTCATAATGTAAGTATATGAGAGATTTTGGTTGATAATTATATATTTGTGAAAATGATTTTATATGTTTATAAGTATTCACGTGAAAATGGTTTATTTATTATTATTTATTTTCCTTAACTATTTTTAATCATAGCATGTTTTATATTTTTTCATAGGTTTATATGAAGAGTGATTGAAAATAAGATGCAATGAAGATTATTTTGAAGAATTCATGTTTTATTAAAAACATTTCTATTTTGGAATAAATGGATACTATTTTAGTGTTATAAAATTTATACGACTCATGGTTTTTATGAAATTATTATCTAAAACACTTAACTAAAAAGATCATTGGGAATGTAATTAGTGTATTCTAGATAAATTTACTAGATTATTTAATTTTCATGTCTGATTCGTTATAGTGAGAAATTGGAGGTTTCATAATGATGGTTCTATCTTGGATCAAGTTTGTGTATAATGGTAATTTTAGTTAGCTTATATCTATTACGATATAATATTTTATCTTCCTGGTTGTATCATAATTCATAAGTATTTTTTATATATATTAAAATTGATTGTATTATCTTATTTGGTTGTGATCCGTTTTCATTTTTATTTATTTTATATCTTGTTTTTATGTATTCCATTATAATTTATCTCAATTTTGGAAATAAATCATTCACAAATGAATTCTAGGGATTCATTATTACATGTCTCTAGTACATCTGTATCAGGAA
Organism: Viscum album; assembly: GCA_963277665.1. Taxonomy (NCBI): domain Eukaryota; kingdom Viridiplantae; phylum Streptophyta; class Magnoliopsida; order Santalales; family Viscaceae; genus Viscum; species Viscum album. The sequence continues at coordinate 1,298,422,365 of OY728147.1, forward strand.
CACCCTTCATACAAAGTCTTGAATTGGGATGAGTATTTGGTTTGGTGTCCACGCTAGCGTGTTCTTTAAAAATTCAATTGTGTGGTTTTTGTAATAATTGAAGATGGAATATTTATAATTAAATTATATATTTGAAAATTGATTGTGATTAAATTTTTATGGGACTTGTCAGTAGTCATATTGGTAACCAATAATAATTTTATAACAGATTATATTATATATTATCTAGTGTCCATTTGTTTAGTTTAGGCCTAGTCTATGGGTTTCGGCCCGACATTCCAATGAACATATGTTGGGGTACATGATTGATTGGAACATATCATAAGAAAGAAGGTGGATACATTTTTATTAGGATCCTCACTTATCCCATTTGACTTGAGATTTATATCCCATGTTTCATTAATTTTTTTAACAGCCAAAAATTCCAATAAATATTTCATTATTTATACTGTTAAATTATAAATTCTATTGTTAAATGAAATTTTCAACAATACCAATCTCTAATATTTTTCAAATAAATATTTTCATGTATTTATTAAACACATTTTTAGTGGAAAAATTTATTCCTTGTAAATAAAAATTCATTGATAATTAAATTGAAGGTAATATAATTAAAATAAAAAAATTACTTCATCAATGTAAAACATTTGTTATTAATTATATATGTAATCTATAAATTTAAAAATATTATACTGGAATAATAAATTAATAAAAATAATAGAAAATTAATTTTAAATTATGGGGTGTCACGGTCACCTAAAATCATCACACCCAAGAACAATACAATAAAAATTAATCAAATAATTAGATTTATGATGTTTTTTTAAATGAAGTATATAGAATCTTAAGAATATATTCAGTGAATAAAGAATTAATAAATAGTTCATATATTTAGAATTTGTTATGGTTATATGAATTTATAAAATGAAACTACATGAATAGTAACACGATCATTAGAATGACAATATGATCATTAGAGTAAAAAAATGATCATTTGGGTTAATGTTGTATTAATCATTTAAATTATTATTACTATAAATTAAAAACTATAAATATATTATTAAAATTCAGTGAATTAATATGTCAATACATGATGTATAATTTGAAAAAACTGTTATTTTTTAGTAAATATTGTTTAATATTGTTTAATAAGACATTAATATTTAAACATAAATTAATTATTAAAATATAAATGTTTAATCTTTTTTGAATAAATTAATATATTTCATAAAAATTTCATATCAAAATATGTAAAGGTTAATGTTTTTTATGATGTTTTCAAGAAAAGAAAAATACATCGGTGAATTATAAGTTATTATATAAGTAACATAGAAATCATCAAATTTTTAATAGTATAATATGATGAATTATTGGTGTTTCAAGATGTTATAAGAAATTTATAATTTCACATTTTTTATTAATTCAAAATACAATTACTATATAATCACATGATTTTTTATTATTATGAGAAATAATATTATATTTAAATTTTTTATTATTAAAAATCATTATCTCTAACTCTAAGAAATAACTCCCCACACCACCCCAATTCATTATTAATTCATCTTATTTCATTTTAGATTCCCTAAAAAAATATCGTTCCATATTGTAAATATTCTTTTTCAATATTTTGGAAATTAGAAAAAATTATTTCTTATATCCCAAGGATCAAATTATAGGAACACTTCTAAATGATGTGGTAAACTATCTCATCCAAACACTATTGAGTTTTCCTCTCCTATTACCTCCTGATACATATGTTTTCAATAATGATATATTTAAATAAATATCATATATATAATTTTTTGGTAATATATTTGAATATTAATTATCTTAATCCCATAGATATATTTTTAAAATGAAAACATAACCAATATTATGGTCGGTTCATTGCTAACACTGATGTTTTATTTTATTATTTATAACACATACATGTCTGTTATAATATTTTTTTCATCAATAATTTTGATACTTATAACTAAATTAAAAATTCTATTATTCCAAAATAATAAAACATTGATGGTTTTAAAAAAAATACAAATAAAACTTGATAGATAGTATTAAAATCTAAATAGAAAAATAAAATAACTTTGTTTAATAGAATACATAAAACCATCCCAGGAATAAAAATATATATATTTTTTGGATATTGAGAACACTAAATATTTATTGTAATGGAATTTAGGTACAAATTACATAATTAATTAAGATCCTTGTCACTTTGGAAACACAAAATAAAAAACCAGCAAAGAAACATGTTTGTATAATCTGTAGAATAATCATCAAAAAAATAAACTCTTTATTAAATTTTATAAATGATAAATAAAATGTTTAATAATGATAAATAATATTTTAAAAATACAAAATAATTACTTAAAAATATATATTTTATTTTGTTTTTGATCAATTTAATATATATAAAAAATAAATTCACACTATGGAAGGAATATACCACATATGTTGATGGTGATATTATTATATCAAATTTAATTTATGGTATTAAAATGGTTATTAGGTATAAGTATAATATATATATATATATATAAAATTAGTTTATTTATATGATATTTAAATGTTTGGTTCTATATAAAATGCATGGTACAAGAAAATAAAGTCTAGGGAATCGACCACATAACATGCACCCCATATTACTAAATTTGATATCACAGAAACAAACATACCACGATATGTTTTGTAAAATAGTAAAATTATAAAGTGTCTAATTAAGTGGGAACTTATTTACCAATAAAATGAAATTAATTTCAATACCTTGAAATTTAGGGATATTATGTTACCATATCAGATATACCATTTACAAATACTATTATATTGAAGAAGCTTTGTAACTTTGAACCAAATAGTTTGGAGTCAAAACAAAATATATTTTACATCTAAAATTCAAAATAATATACATGTAAATGCCTAAATTTTCAATGTATTCACAACCCATTTAGTTTGGGATTCAAAACTTGAAATTATAACCAACCTAATAATTGAACAATATCATTTGTACAGAGACACTTCAGAAAAATGAATAATGCAAAAAATAGAAGGACACAAATAATAACGTTTGTATGATGAATGTCCTTTACCCAACAGTGTATATTGCAATCACTAGGGTAAATGAAATTACTGGAGAGTAAAAAAATTATATCACTCTCTTTATTACGGCAGAAATAATGTCTCATTATTTTTATTTATAATCATATATGATAAATATGTCTCGAAATGTTTGTCCACATCATATTTAATGTTATCATAACATAGTAAAAAAGTTACAATTCCCTCTATGATTCATAGGTACTATTTTTTAAACCTATGAATCATTAGATATAGTGTTAAAAAATTATACTTATCTCTAAAAACTGGTGATCATGTATTTCTACCAAGTATCAAAATCTCCATTATAATACATTTAAGAGATCATAGAAACAACATTGGTCACTGAAACTGGTTTATTATATATAATGTTCTAAAAATGTTGATAGAAACTCATTATTATAAATTATAATACATAAAATGAATGTATGTACATGAATATTCTTTCTTGAAAAATCCATCTTGAGAAATATTTTTGGAAAATAAAAGAAGCATAAAAACCCAGTAATATTACATATGATGAAAATGTTAGGAATGTTTCCCTCAATAAATATTCATCAGAGTTCAACAATTTCTAATGCATTAATTTTTAATATATCCTCTCATTTTATAAACATCAAAAAATTTAAAAAAATTCCATATTATTTTTTGGACTATAATTTTTTCTAAAATTTCTATAAAATAAAATTAAACACAACCCTATAATGATCCAACATTCTATCACTGTGTAGATTTGAAATGCATTTAAAATTTAGGTAAATGAGTTTCTTAATTTCATTAAAAATAAGATTCTTTGAATGTTAATGATATTATGATTTTCACTGAACAAACTTCCACCTTATAATTTATCCTTGTTCTAATTCAACAATAAAATATACCTGAAAAATTATTTTCCAACATCATTGACTATAAAAAAATTTACTTCTTTTGTTGATAGGGTTTCCATGGTCTATATTTGAGACATAAAATTGGCCATGTTCTATCCAAATGATTACAAAAAACGTATCTTAGTATACAAAAATCTATGTATCTCTAAAAATACACATCTAAAAAATCATTTAGTGGATCGTTGTTAATGAAGCATAACACTTTATATCCACAAGATACTAGAAGTCAGATGACCCATTTCATAGAATCCTAGATTCACATTAGAATATTTGAGATGAAATTAAGCACAACTGCCATTATAATTTTATTATCATGTTTTGTGAAGACCAGTTTTATACATAAAACATCCAATGGATGAAGAAAAAGGACCCATCACCATGTGATGTAATTAAACATCTAAAGATAATGATTATGAATATTAATTTTTACATTCTTGAATAGTGTTGTTCAGAAAAACATATATATATACATCATCATGCATTCAATGAAATTGTGAATTCACTATTTTTGTGATAATACTAATGGAATGTCTTTCTTATATATCTTAATTATTATCCCCATGATTTTATCGGAAAGAACAAGATCCTTCAATTATAAAATTTCTAAAACTATTCTATTCAACTCCGCAATCCATTGAATATATGTCCTCATAAGAACCATATCATCCATTTAAAAAAATTATACTGAATATTTAAATATTACATTACTTTAGAATGAAATTTTGATAAAAATAAAAATTATGAAATATTATTAATGTATAAAAGTGTCAAAATTTTGTTTCCACTATCCAGGGGATCAATATGCACCTTATAGAATTCTATTAAACATAAATTATATTTTACCCATTTGATAATATTTTGAACCCTTGGGATTGACCTTGTTGAACGATTCCTCCAAATTTCTACAAATAAACGTTTCTTTGAAATCAATCTACTATAAATGATAACAGTGAATGGAAAAAAATGATCAAAAAAATATAAAAAGTATTTTTCCTTTCAACCAAAGAATAAATATTAGAAATGTTAATTCTTTTCATTTTTTGGAAATATTTCAGCAATAGTTAGGATTTATACGTCTTACATCCATCAGTTTCTTCCATCATATAGAAATACCGTTTGTGCTACCAATCTCATTTTCATTCCAAATATTTATCTAGATCCCACAATCTCGTTACCATCAGGGAATTGATTTCCCCATTCATATATAACATCAAATGGTCCATGGTACAAGGGATGCTTATTTTTTACCATACTTTTGGTTCACTAACATTGTTTAAAAGAAGAATTTTCATATCATACCTAAACAACTAAACAAGTTTATTGATTGTATTTTAACCCTTAATTGAAATATCTATTTTTTAATACATTGTTTCAAACATCCTTTCAAAAAAGTTGTGTCCACTTTTCTATATCAAGTTCAGAATTTTTATAACATTATCATTTTCTCTTGAGTTCATTTCAGTAATCTCATTTTAATATGGATTATCTTTAATGACTAATTATTCATAAAAATATTTATCTTCCATGTTTTGATCTTTCTACCTAACATTAATATTGATGGAAACATCTCTGATCCATAAAACATGCTTATTATCATCATCCCACAAATGATATCAAATATTATTGTCACTATATAAACCATAAAAACACAGTATGACATTATCCTCAATATTATCTATATCCTTAGCATTAACATGATCATATTCAACACTTCCAAAAGTTTACATATCTTTCACATCATACCATTTACAAAACCAAATATAATCTATTATTTTACCATAAATAAAGATAAGCATTGCTTGATAAAGCATGATAATATATTTATAACATATACAAAAACCCAATTAGGTATTCTTTAATGATGAATAATAAACAAGGATTTCCCCAGTATATTAATATTCATTATTTTTGTTACCCAATTATTATTTTTCATTTTTTGGGATCATTCTTCTAATTTATAACTCCCTTAATAAGAGAAAATATTAATATATTGTTTTTAGTGTATTCTCTAATATTATTAAACAAAAATAAACAATATATTTTTTAAAAAATAACTTTTAGATAAAAGTTTTAAATGAATAAATGCACAAGAAATATTTAAATTATTATTTTGGATGTTCTCCAAGAGATTCTGAGTGGAATCATCAATAAAATTCATAATGTAAAATGAACTACCTTTAGAATTCATTGGGGAATGTCCCTATGAAGAAGAAAGAACATGTTCTATTATATGAATCCTTAGATTCCACCCATCCAAATTGAAGGAAACCATTATCTATTTCACCATAAAAAATATCAATTAACCTAAAATCTAAGTTATTATGATTAATTAATCCATGAAAAAAAATTAAAATTCTTCTCACTAATGAAACCATATCGATCATGACATTCCTCTAGATCTTCCAATGAAATCTTTATGAACATTATAAATTTATATTTACATCATCTTATCATCCATTATATCTCCCAAATCAAATCACGAAAGATCAATTGGATATTTTGAAAAAACCATTCCAAAAATTGGTTTTGAAACCATTTTAATTTGGCTTTCATATTGACATGTAGTTTTTCTTAAGAATTGGACTATATGCTACATATTTCATCATAAATAAACCTTTTTTATTTATCCAAATGTATAAATTTTATTTTAATACTATATAAAAAACTATATAATTTTTTTGATATAATCTTACAAGGAATCATAATAAATAGCCCACCTAGAAACCATTCCCACAAATTGAATAGAAAGATTCACCTGTGTAAATAAACCATGTTTCTTTTGTATTGGTCATGCTCATAAAAAAACTATAACAATATTCTTAAGCACAAAAATAATATGTTCTTTTAGATGTTGAATACATTATATTAGAATAGTTTTATTATATATTATTTCATTATATATAGTTTATTTCTATAAATGTAATAGTTTTTCCATTTGACATTTAATATACTATAATTTCTTTATTAGTCATATCTTATGATGAATGCATATGTTTTTCATTTTTTGTGATTATATTCTATATCCCTAATCATTGTGAGAACTTTATATGTGAATGTGGACTTCCTCCCACCTTAACTCCTCACTAAAAATATAATTTTGATAGTCATCATATACATGGTCTGTATTTTCACTCAAAATACTAACTATTTTCACCATTACATCCCAAATTTTCTAAAGTGAATATAAAAGAAGCACATTTTAAACATCATATATGAATGTATACTACATAGATCAGGTATTTCATTGGATAATGGTAAAACCATTAATATTTTCCAACAGCCATATTTAATAGAGGAATATGAGGTTGAAAAATCATTCCATAATAAATAGTTGTTTGACTGCCATTGGTTTCTGACACATTTCATACAATGAATTTATATCCTAAATAGTGATTTTCTTCTCCCGTATATTATAATATTTATTATATTTAAATTATATTCATTACATGGTAAGAGAATTTATATTCAAACACTCCCATTATTTTATATTAGTATTACTTAGAAACTCACTAGACATTCAAACATCCCAATATCTCTATATCATAATAAATTTCAACTTCATCCTCCAAAATATAAATATTATCCCATAAAACATTGCAATCCATATATTTCTTATATATTTCCCCATTATTCATACTTATATGATACTAAAAAATAATAATTCTCATTGATAATACTTATTGAGATAAGATATGGAATCACTCCTGCAATAATAATTTATATGAACATCCTTATGAATTTTTATATTTCAAAATTTGATTCTACCCATTGGTTTTTTTTCAAAACATAGAATTATATAGAACCAAATAACCACATGAATTCATCCACATAGATAACTTTGATAATAAAAAATGAAAAAATAAAGCACACTTATGAATTATGTGTTATATATATATGTCCTCTATCCATGTGAGAACATTGAAATCACTAGAATAAATGAATATTTAAGATATTAAAAAATCACTCCCACCCTCACTAATCCCACTTAGCAGATGATACCTTTTGATGAATATTAATTTTGTGTCATCAGTATGAATTTGAAACCAGTCCTAAATTATATTTAAAAAGGGTTTATATTGTCAAACGAATCCCAACACCTTCTAAGATTCATTATTTTCTTTCCATTAACCAAAGAAACCACCAATACAATATCACACCTTCAGATAAAACAATAAAAATTGGTCAACATAGATTCTGATAATCTATCAAAACAACCCTTCAAATTCATTTATCATATAATTGAAACAACATGATTTTGTTAGACTCCTTCCATAAATACTAAGGTCCATTACCAAATGAGTTAAGATAAATCTTAAAAACTATTTTAGAGATGACATTCCATTATGAAAACTTCATCTAACAATATATTTCCAAAAAATTAAGAGGTTTACAAAACTTGATACAGACAACTCTAAATGATCTAAATAAGAAAAATGAAACTAAGAAAATCACATATAGTTAAAATTGTTTATAAAAAATTCAAAAAAACAAGAATATTGGTTGGGTATTAACATACATTTTTCAACCATTCCAAATATATGATGATATATGGAATGACCTAGGACCCCATATATGATATATTATATTCCGAAACACTTTTCTTTTCAGTCACTATTTGTATATTATATATCCTTTATTATATTACATATTATCTATAATTTAATATTTGTCATGTGGTTTTTTGTTTATTTTATATGTAATAATTATATTCATCCCACTTATTTATATTCAATTATTGAACGTTAAACACTTTATAAGGGTTATTACCTAATATTTTTTGTTCTTTTGGTTTTTTTCAATCACCTACCAAATCCATATTTATTTTTAAATTCTAAATAGTATGATTTTTTATGTTAATTTTAATTAATTTCAATTTTATTTTTTATGTGGACTCACATTCCTTCACATATAACCCCATTGACTTCTAAATCAAAAACAAAAACATTTATATATGAATATTTTTCAGTATATATATTTGACTACAAATTTTATCCATTTTAAAAAATTTAATTTCTAAATGCTAGTATTCAGACAATTTATTTTGAAAATATGAATTTTAAAATTTTTTAAACCCTATGTTAAAATTATTCATGCAACATACTTATTTAAATTTTTTACAAATATAACCAAAAATTGTTTTTGAAAATTGTTTTGATGATATCTCTTCATTTTTACCACTATTTTTTATAATATTATTTTAAATGAAATAATTCATATTTTATTTTCTATTCATTAGTTATTTTTAATGTAGATATTATTTGAGGATAAATATTATATGTTTATCATTAATTAAAAATGAAAATGTTCATATATATTTCACTTTTTCATAAAAATCATCCTTCAATTTTATTTATATATATAAATTTTTTCCGACCAATTTGAATCCTATAATATTTCTCTATTTTACAATATAATATGTCGGTACCATGTTTATTCAATTCCCTACTTCATTATCCACAATCGTTTCTATATGTGATGCGGTGAAAATGAAAACTCTATGAGGGGAATAATCATGCATCTCCATTTCCTTTCCTTGTATCTATCATTTTTGAAATAACACCATTATTTTAATGACTTGTGTGGATGAATTTTATATATTTCATTATTTTCATCAAAGGATATTCACCTAGATACCCATAATTTTGATTTACTAGTAATATTATTGATATGAATGCTTATTGGATTCTATTTGGGTTGAGTTTCATTTTCATCAAAATCATGATTGAAGAGTATTTACCAAATATAGGTTGATGATTATATCAGTATTTAGTTGCTATGGACTCTAAACAGTTGGTAATGGGAGTTGTTTTTATTTTCATGTGATATATGAAATGTATGATTATTTAACACCAGATTTGAATGTGTGGGAATGCGGTGTATAGTTTGTCATTATAGTAATGTGTGTTTATTTTTATTAACTAGTATATAAAAAATATGTGTATAAATACGTAATTAGAAAACATTTATATTTGTAGAAAATGTCTTGTGTGATGAGAATGGGAACATATGGTCAAAATTCCTATTAATTTTTAATAATAATTTATCACCATTAATGTTTAAAAAATATTAGGGGTTAATAAATTGGTCAAATTCATTTTATAAAATACATGACTATGTAATATAAAATTATTTATTTTACTTCTTAACATTATTAAATTCTTGTTTATTTAGTGAATATTAAATGATGTAAAAAATACAATAGTAAATAAATTGAAGGAAACATATGATTAGATAAATATCATTTTATACCATCAATATAGAACATTAAATGTGATTTTTATTTATATTTTTTAAAATAAAACATTGTATTGTTTAATAAAAAATCTATAAAATATAACTCCAATATGAATTTCTAGTTTTTCATGACCTCTTATAATTATCCCGCCTCAAACATAACTATAAAATAGAAAAATATCATTAAATTTATGATCTTTATTTTGTAAATTATGTATAAGGAATATTGAATGAGGATTCAATTATTAATTAATTACAGTAAATAGAGGTATTTATTGTATGTGTAATTTTTATATTAATGTTATAAAATTGACAATGAAAATAGTAATATTTCTCATAGTATAGTATTCTAAAAAATTTGAATAGTAAAATTCAAAGTAGGTTTTATTTTAGAATATCCTTATAATGAACTTTTTAATTTATTAAAAAAAATTATATAAGTTTCCAATAACCCTAATAAATTAATTAATCATTTCAACAAAATGCTGCTAAATTTATACATTTTTGGAAAATATTGATTTATAATATTATATAAATAACCATGTTTTATAGTAAAATAAAAAATTTAAATTACCGTAGATATAAATTTTTTTTAGTAAAATATATTTCATTTTTGGAATAAGCACATTGTCATGACCCGCCTTCACCAAAAAAGGGAAGGGTTATCAGATTGCCAGGCCCTCCCTTATTTAATTTGAAGGAGAGATAATGACCCTCGAGACCCGCGTTCAATAGATCCCAGAGTGGCGACTAGCACCAAGGGTATAGAAATTTCTCAAAAATGGAAGGAATTACACCTTTGTTTAGTTTTATAAGATCGAGAGATAAGATGATGAAACTCACCAATACCAAGGTAAAAGAAAAGTAATGCCAAAAGTAAACCACTCCCACATGCATGTTCCAAAAGTAAAGCCATAAAGTACAAAAGGGGACTACAAAGATAAGTACCAAAAAAGAAAAGCAACAACTGAAACTGCCCCAAAGGTCCGAGCTAGTATGGTCCTTCGTGATCCCCGAAATCCTCCTGGAAACCTGAAAGAAGTTTTATATACGTAGGGTGAGCATACAAGTACAATCAGTAGGGAAAACCAAAGACTCTCGTGCACAAGTGGGGGAACATGATGAAGTCCCGTGAGAAAAGTAGTAAACCAAACACCTAACAAGGTAAACTATCCACCCAAGCCTAACCAAGGCACACTTCCCAAATAACGCAAGTCAAGTAAAATATATAATAATAGCACATCAATGTTTGGGTACCCTGTGCCACTTTCCCACTGGTTATTGAGACATCCTACGCATCGAACCAATCCCGCCATTCTCACTGCAGTCCCACTGCCACTCCCGCCCACACACACCTGGGCCACAACTACCACAGGCAGTCCCACTGCCAAATCCCGCCCACAAACACCTGGGCCACAACTATCACATGTAACCATGCCTGCAAACACTTAGGCCAGAACAACCACAACCACGCCCGAAGACACCTGGGCTAGAAAAATCCACTGCCATGCCTGAAGACACCTAGGCCTCATCCCAAAGGCACTTGGGAAACCACCTGCCGCACACACCTGGCCAAACACCACACTACCCCGCCCGAAGGTTCTTGGGCTAATAATGGACCTCAGGCTATCACAGCCTGCCTGAAGATACTTGGGCTATCCGGGAAAGGGAGCAGAAAATGAGCTAACAACCAGCCACTAAGAATAGTGTTGGGAAAAACACCATCCCCCATGAAATGGGGGTGTTCGACACTATGTGCTCAACTTGGGTGGGGTACAAATAAGAAACACAAAACTACAATTATAGATATAGTTAACAAGCACTCACCCAAATCCATGGTTTTTCTAACCAGCCTACAGAACACAACAACACTTCCTCCAAGTCCCAAGTCACGACTTTCGCCAACAAAACCCATTTTTTCCATTCTTGTTTCAAGTTCAGTGATAATGTTTAATTATGTTTAAGCACTAATGGGCAACTAGTAAGCATAGGCACAAGTCCAGGAAAGTAAACAGTCAAGCATCAACCATAACTCCCACACCCGGTTCTCAACAACAGAGGATCCCACCCCAATTCGTGATATAAACAAGTACCCACCCGGTCTTAAAACTCACAACCACCGAATCCAAACCAACAGGGGATCCCATCCCCAAATTCACACAACCACCGAGAGTATAAAGTCGGGGGATCCCATCCCCTCCCACATTTCCAGCAATCGGCCCGAAAAAGAAAACAACCAACAACCACCATCAACAGAAGTCAGGGTCATGCTGGTATTTTTAGATTTAAAGGACTTAACACACTCCATGATTTCAATTTTCGTGGGTTTTAACCGGGGTTATCACAGAACTATTGATCATGGTGACTCAATTTATTTGGCTGGATATACGTGATTAACAAATTTACTTTTCCCAACAAGAGTTTACAACCACAATAATCCATTTAAAACATCAGCAGGGGTTCATTAGTGCACAAACAATGACCACCAACGGCCTCGATTTTCAGAAGGCATAAGCCAGCACGACTCAACAAGATGGTCATTATATAAACAACATCAATGATCACAGCCCCCCTATTTCATTATAGAATTCAGTTCATTATCTTCATTTAGTTCTGGTTTGTCCAATTCTACTGAATAGAAGCAAGTACACCCCACATGATACACAAAGGAGATAGATGAATGAGAAATTCCCTACTTGTTGATAGATGATCGACATTTAGGCCGGGCATGGAACTTCACGGATAAAGATGCGGTGTGCCCGATGCACTAGAAGCTGTTTGTGAAAATCCACGATCGAGGAAAGGAGAAACCATGGCTAACCCTTGGTTAATAAGAGCCATGGATGGTTAAGGTGAGAATGTGAAACCGCGTAAGGTACAGGGGTCGTGGGTTGATCACGCGGCTCCACTCGTCATTAAGGGGGTTCGGGAGGTTTAAACCGACTCATTAATTGATTAAGTATTTAATTAAAACTCTTATGCACGTTACGAGTCTTTAAAACACGCTCAAACTGGTCAAAATAGGGTTTAAAACCCTATTTGCGAAAAAAGGTGTGCTACTGGAAATAACCTACGGGGTAGGCCAGAGCCACCGGTAGGCCGCGGCTACAGGTAGGCCGCAGCTACCGGTAGGCCGAGCTACCGGTAGGCTGCAGCTACCGGTTGTCCGAGCTACCACTAGGCTGTAGCTACCTGTAGGCCGAGCTACCGGTAGGCTGGCACTACCGGTAGGCCCCGCTACCGGTAGGCTGCAGCTACCGGTAGGCCACATCCACCGGTAGACCGAGATACCGGTAGGCTGCGGCCACCAGTAGACCGAGCTACCGGTAGGCCTGCTACCGGTAGGCTAAGGCTACCGGTAGGCCTACACCACCGTGATTCCAATACCTGAAAACCCAAAACAAGATTTTCACAAAGTAATAGACCCCAAAAACCTGGGCCATTATATTAGATACCTCTTAAACGAATCTCGTCCTCGAGAATAAAAAAACAGAATGGAAGAGAGGGTCCAAACCACCACCTCGAAAGATATCTCATAGGAGTGAACCCATGCTAACTAAAACATTTCCCCGCCAAGAACCAAGCAACATACCATGCCAAACTGCCCGGGCATGTGGGTTGGGGAGTCTCCTCCCCCATGTCAAGATATTATCCACATTGGGCAGCACTGACTTCCCCGCACATGTTTGATCGCATCCACGTTAATGAATCTTGATTATGGGTCGAGTTCTCTCCTCCCCATATCAGGGCTTTTCACACACAAACAGAGGAAAGAAAACCAGTACATATCATAGACAAAAGACAAAACGTTCTACCACTATAGGTACAACAAGGAACAAATTCAAAACAACTCTGGGTACTGGGTACGCAACTGTACTTCACTCTCCCATATACTCTCTTCATGCCCACCATGTTTCCATAACACACGAACCAAGGGGATGGTTCGCCCACAGAGCACCTTCTCCTTGCGATCCTCAATCATCACAGGTTTCTCCACAAAAGAAAAGTCGTCATTGATGCCCAGATCACCCCAATCAAGGACATGTGAATCGTCGTGCGGATACCGACGGAGTTGGGACACATGGAAGAGACCATGTATCCTCAATAGCGGTGGTGGCAACGCTAGCTGATAAGCCACCTCTCCGAACCACCGCAACACTTCGAAGGGTCCGATGAACCTGGGGGAAAGCTTACTCCCCTTGTTGAACCTCTGCTGTCCATGCCAAGGGGAGACCTTCAAGAACACGTGGTCCCCAACCTCAAACTCCAAGTACCACCTCCTGGTATCAGCATACAACTTTTGTCGGTCCTGGGCCGCCTTCATCCTTTCCCGTATGAGCTGAACGTTCTATGTTGTGTTCTGCACCACCTCCAGGCCAAGGATACATGCCACTCTTACTTCAGCCCAACACACAGGTGAATGGCATGGCCTCTCGTACAAGGCTTCAAATGGGGCCATACCGATGGTATAGTGGTAGCTATGATTGTAGGCGAACTCTACCAGGTTCAAGTTTCGTACCCATGATCCTCCTGAGTCCAGAACACATGACCGTAGCATATCCTCCACGGTCTTGATGGTGCGCTCTGTTTGTCAATCTTTCTGGGGATGAAATGCAATGCTAAGGCATAACTGCGTGTGAAACGAATGTTGTAATCCTCTCCAGACTCACGAGGTAAACTGTGCATCCCTATCCGAGACTATAGGCCTCTGAACTCCATGCAACCGCACCACGTCATCCACGAACTTTCATGCCAAAGCATCCATAGTACTCGACTCCCTGATTGCCAGAAAGTGTGCCGATTTCGTCAACCTGTCCACTACCACCCATATGGCATCGTATCCCCCTTGGACCATCGGTAGTCTTGTGATGAAATCCATAGAGATGTCATCCCACTTCCACTCGGTAACATCTAGGGGCTGCAGTAGGCCGCCTAGATCTCGGTGTTCAGCCTTCACTTGCTGACACACTAAGCACTTGGCCACAAACTCTGCCACCGCTCGCTTAACTCCGGGCCACCAGAACTTCCTCTTCAGTCCCTGGTACATCTTGTAAACTCCTGGGTGTACCGCCAGTGGTGAGTTGTGGAACTCACTGAGATCCTTGCCACGCATCACTCCGGGAACAAACAACCTTTTCTGGAAAAGCATCCAGTTCTAACCATCCTCTTTCCATCCTTCCGGAGCATTGCCCTGGTCAACTCGGTCACGCAACACTTCGCACTCCGGGTCTCCCCACGGTGACTCCTCCACTTGTCAAAACAGATATGACTGCAATATCATATGATATAGGAAGCCTCTGTCACTATCCATCTTCGCATCCAGGTGTAAGGAATCCAAATCCTCCATTGCGTTCCAGGTGTCCACCGACTCTCGGACCGCATCCTTCTGTTTCCTCCTGCTCAAGGCATCAGCCACCACATTCCCCTTGCCCTCAGTATAAGAGATCTCAAAGTCGTAATCCTGGAGGAACTCCACCCATCTTTGTTGTCGCAAGTTTAAGTCCCTCTTGGAGAAGATATCCCTAAAGCTTTTGTGATCTGTGAAGACCACAAAGCGTTCCCCGATGAGGTAGTGCCACCATAACTTTAGCGCAAAAACAACCGCTGCAAGCTCCAGGACGTGGGTGGCGTAATTACGCACATGGGGGCGTAGCTGGCTGGACCATATAAGAGATCACCCCTTGTCGTTGTATCAACATACATCCCAAGCCATGTCCTGAAGAATCACAGAACACCTCATAGGCCACCGCTTCTTCTGGTAATCTCAGCACTGGGGAAAAAACCATCTTCTATTTTAGATAGCTGAAGGCTGACTCACACTGCCCGCTCCACACGAAAACATGGTCTTTCTTGGTGAGGGCTGTCAATGGGGCCGCAAATCGGGAGAAGTTTGGTACGAACCTCTGATAGTAACCTGCCAGACCAAGGAAACTACGGACCTCTACCACATTCATCGGTGCTGCCCAAGAAACAAACGCCTCAAATTTTGATAGGTCCACCGCTACCCCCTGATCGGACACCACGTGCCCGAGGAAGTGCACTTCCCGTGTCCAGAAAATGCATTTCGACAACTCCCCATAGAGCTGATGATGTCAGAGGACCTCCAAAACCATCCTCAATTGCTCTTCATGGTCCTCCTCTGATCATGTGTTGACTAGGATGTCATCGATGAATACGACCACGAACTGATCCAAGTACTCCCGGAAGATGGAGTTCATAAGCCCCATGAACATAGCTGGGGCGTTCGTAACACAGAAGGGCATGACTATGAACTCGAAGTGTCCATACCTGCATCTGAACGCTATCTTCGGGATGTTTCCCTCCTTCACTCTCAGCTGGTGGTACCCAGACCGCAGGTTGATCTTCGAGAACCATCTGTCCCCCTTCAGTTGGTCGAAAAGATCGTCTATCCTCAGAAGAGGGTAATGATTATTGATCGTCACTTGATTCAGCCTCTTGTAGTCTATGCAAAACCTGAGACCACCATCTTATTTATTTGAGAACAAGACTGGGGCACCCCACGGTGACACACTTGGTCGAACATAACCCCTCTTAATCAGATCGCCAATCTGGATCTGCAACTCCTGTAGCTCTGAAGGTGCCATCTGGTAAGGAGCCATCGAGGTCGGTCGAGCGTCTGGCTGCAGGTCTATCCCAAACTCGATATCACAATGAGGGGGTAGAGTCGTCACCTCCTTAGGGAAGACGTCCATAAACTCACAGACAATCTCTGGAACTTCCACCATTTCAGCATCTACTGATTCCACTGTCAGCTCGGCCAATAAGGAGAGGTGGTGTTCCTCTCGCCTGTTTCCCTTCTGACTGCTCCGCTCCCCAGTGAAGGTATCTCGCTGACCGTCCAAGTCCGAGAACACAACACTTCATCAGAAATAGTCGATGATGGAACACACAGAAAATAGCTAGGCGATTCCAAAGATGACATCGTATGGCTGAATCTGTAGTAGAGGAAGATCCCTAACCGACTGATGTGGCCCAATCATCAGTCTACATCCCCAAAAAACAGACAACAAGTTGGTCTGACCTCCGACTGGTGTGCTCAACACCAGGGGAACTGGAAGTCTCTCTACATATAAACCCAAGGCACAGGCTATACTGGGTGCAACAAAGGAGTGTGAAGCTCCGGTATCGAACAAGGAATAAGAAAGAGTGCTAAATAGAATGATCGTACCTCGAACAACCTCTAGCCCTACTGGAACTGCTGCCTCTGCGGTGTGCAACTGTCCATGCCCAGCTCCTCTTCCCCTCGGTTGCCGGCCACCTCCCCGACCATGCCCCGGTCACGGTCCCGGAGGTGCGCCCTCAGGTCGGCCTCCTCCTCCTACGTCTTCCCTCGTAGGAGTGGGAGCTCGATGTCCTTGCTGTTGCGGCTGGAAAGGTCTGGTTGGAAGCTGCTGCTGGGGCGGGTGGTGGGGCTGTCCACCACCGCCGTACTGCACCTGGTACGAGCACTGCCTCCGAAGATGTCCATGGCTCCCACAGATGAAGAATCGCGGTCTTGGGCCCAAAGAAAAGGGGCGAGGACCAGGGGATCAAAACTGAAACTGTTGCGGCCTGCTCCCTGCGAGTCAGAACCTAAAGGGTCCTGACGCTAGAGGCCTGGTGCTGACGGCCTTCCCCTTTGATGGTCCATGCTGGATCCCCTCTAATGACACACCTCCTAGAGCGTGCATTCTCTCCACCACTTCGGCCTTCTTCTGGACCACCAAGTACGACGGTAAGGTAATGGGGGTAATAGCATACTGAAGGGAGGGTCGGAGCGCCTCCTCTAAACATCTTGACCAAGACTCCTCGTCGGGAAAGAGGTCCGGAGCAAAACGTAGGAGGTCCTTGAACTTGATCACTATCTCCCTCACGGACATACTCCCATGCTGAAGGGAGAGTAACTCCTGCCTCCTTTCTGCCTTCATCATCGAGGGGAGGAATTCCGCCCGGAACTCCCTCTCGAAATCTGCCCAAGCTACCTCAGCCTCTCTCCTCTCCCCCAGGTAAAGCATCCACCACTGACGCGCCTCTCCCAGCATCTGGATGACGGCCAGAGGAACCCAGTACTCGGCCGGGGGCCCGAATTAGGCCGAATTCTATAACTACCTCCTCTAGCCAGCCTTCCGTCTTCATGTCGGAGGTGCTGCCCTCATACTTCTCGAGGGCCTGTTTCTGGAAGGCCCGAAGAGTCTTCTTCCACTGGTCATCCTCTTCATCTCGATCAGCTCTTTGTCGATCGGCCAAAGTATTCTCCGGGGTCTCGATCGCCTGTACCACATGTGGTCGCCTTCCAGGTGCGATAGCTGCAAGGTAAACAAGGAATGCCTAAGCCCAAGTAGTGTAGAATATCGTTCTTAAAATTTCTTAATATTTTAATTTATTCTTATTTCCCAAGACATCCCAGAAACACAAGAACCCAATTTATTTATGATGAAAGTAACTTTCCTAGGGTCTCTACCCTACAATCATTGTGGTCTCACTTGGTCGTTCGGTAGGTCCAGAGTCCTTGCATCGGATCACGGGGGGCCTAAAATCCCCTGTCCTAGCTGGTCTTTCCTGTCCTAATTCATGTGCCAAGGTCACCCAACACGGTTGCCTTACCATCCCATACAATCCTTACTGTGCCTAACTCCAGACTCCATCCTATCTCTCAACCACCAGCTCTGATACCATACTGTCACAACTCGCCTTCACCAAAAGGAGGGAAGGGTTAGCAGATTGCCAGGCCCTCCCTTCTTTAAGTTGAAGGAGAGATAATGACCCCCGAGACCCGCCTTCAATAGATCCCGGAGTGGCGACTAGCACCAAGGGTATAGAAATTTCTCACAAATGGAAGGCATTACCCCTTTATTGTTTTATAAGATCGAGAGATAAGATGATGAAACTCACCAACACCAAGGTAAAAGAAAAGTAAAGGCAAAATTAAACCATTCCCACATGCATGTTCCAAAAGTAAATCCACAAAGTACATAAGGTGACTACAAAGGTATGTACCAAAGAAGAAAAGCAACAACTGCAACTGCCCCAAAGGTCCGAGCTAGTATGGTCCTACGTGATCCCCGAAGTCCTCCTAGAAACCTGAAAGTAATTTTATATACGTTGGGTGAGCATAAAAGTACACTCAGAAGGGAAAACCAAAGACTCTCGTGCACAAGTGGGGGAACATGCTAAAGTACCGTGAGAAAAGAAGTAAACCAAACACCTAACAAGGTAAACTATCCACCCAAGCCTCACCAAGGCACACTTCCCAAATAACGCAAGTCAAGTAAAATATATAATAATAGCACATCGATGTTTGGGTACACCGCGCCACTTTACCACTAGTTATTGAGACATCCTATGCATCGAACCAATCCCGCCGTTCTCACCGCAGTCCCACTCCCACACCTGCCCGCACACACCTGGGCCACAACTACCACACGCATTCCCACTGCCAAATCCAACCCGAAAACACCTGGGCCACAACTATCACATGTAACCATGCCTGTAAACACCTAGTCCAGAACAACCACCACCACGCCCGAAGACACCTGTGCTAGAAAAATCCACTGCCATGCCTGAAGACACCTAGGCCTCATCCCAAAGGCACTTGGGAAACCACCTGCCGCACACACCTGGCCAACCACCAGACTACCCCGCCTGAAGGTTCTTGGGCTAATAATGGACCTCAGGCTATCACAGCATGCCCGAAGATACCTGGGCTATCCGGGAAAGGGAGCAGAAAAGGAGCTAATAACCAGCCACTATGAATAGTGTTGGGAAAAACACCATCCCCCATGAAATGGGGGTGTTCGACACTAAGTACTCAACTTGGGTGGGGTACGAATAAGAAACACAAAACTACAAGTATAGATATAGGTAAAAAGCACTGAACCGAAGACTAGGTTTTTCTAACCAGCCTACAGAACACAACACCACTGCGTCCAAGTCCCAAGTCACGACTTTCGCCAACAAAACCCATTTTTCCCATTCTTGTTTCAAGTTGAGTGATAATTTTTAATTAATTTTAAGCACTACTGGGAAACTAGTAAGCATATGCACAAGTCCAGGAAAGTAAACAGTCAAGAATCAACCATAACGCCCACAACCGGTTCTCAACAACAGAGGATCCCACCCCAATTCGTGATATAAACATGTACCCACCAGGTCTTACAACTCACAACCACCGAATCCATACGAACAGGGGATACCATCCCCAAATTCACACAACCACTGAGAGTATAATGACGGGGGATCCCATCCCCTCCACATTTCCAACAATCCGCCCCAAAAAAAACAACCAACTACCACCATCAACACAAGTCAGGGTCATGCCAGTATTTTCAGATTTAAACGACTTAACACACTCCATGATTTCAATTTTCGTGGGTTTTAAACCGGGTTATCACATAAGGATTGATCTGGGTGCCTCAATTTATGTGGCCGGATATATGTGATTAACCAATTTACTGTTCATAGAAGGAGTTTACAACCACAACAAGCCATTTAAAACATCAGCAGGGGTTCATTAGTACACAAACAACGACCACCAACGGCCTCGATTTTCAGAAGGCATAAGCCAGCATGACTGAACAAGATGGTCATAATATAAACAACATCAATGATCACAGCCCCCCCCCTCTTTCTTTATAGAATCCAGTTCATTATCTTTAGTTAGGTCATGTTTGTCCAATTCTATAGAACAGAAGCACGCCCACCCCGCATAATACACAAAAGAGAGAGACAAAGGAGAAATTCCCTACTTGTTGAAAGATGATCGACGTTTAGGCCGGGCGTGGAACTTTATGGATAACGATGCGGCGCGCCCGATGCACCAGAAGCTGTTTATGAAAAGTCGAGATCGAGGAAAGGAGAAACCACGGCTAGCCCTTGGTTGATAAGAGCCGCAGACGGTTGAGGTGAGAATGGAAATCCGCGTAAGGTGCGGGGGTCGTGGGTTGATCACGCGGATTCACTCTTCATTAAGGGGGTTCGGGTGGTTTAAACCAACTCATTAATTTATTAAGTATTTAATTAAAACTCTTATGCGCGTTACGGGTCTTTAAAACACGCTCAAACAGGTCAAAATAGGGTTTAAAACCCTATTTGCGCAAAAAGTAGCGCTACTGGAAATAACCAGTGGGGTAGGCCAGAGCCACCGGTAGCGGAGAGCTACCGCTGGGTGACAGCTACCGGTAGCTGCGCTACCGGTAGGCTGTAGCTACCCGTAGGACGCGACTACTGGTAGGCCATAGCTACCGGTAGGCCGCGCTACCGGTAGGCTGCCGCTACCGGTAGGCCAAGCTACGAGTAGGCTGCAGCTACTGGTAGGCCCAGCTACCGGTAGGCCGTAGCTACCGGTAGCCCGAGCTACCAGTAGGCTGCGGCCACTGGTAGACCGAGCTACCGGTAGGCTTGCTACCGGTACGCTAAGGCTACCAGTAGGCCTGCTACCGTTAGGCTAAGGCTACCGGTAGGCCTACACCACCGTGATTCCCATACTCAAAAACCCAAAACGAGATTTTCACAAAGTAATGTTCCCCAAAAACCCGGGCCATTACACACATAATATATTAAGAGTAAATCAATGATATTTTTTATGAGGATTAATTTTTTTTAATAATAAAATATATTAAATTTTTTATATAATATAAGTATTTCATAATGTATATATAAATGAATTTTTAATTTTTTTAGAATTTTGAAAAGTATTTTCATGTTCTGTTTTTTGTTATATAACAATCAATATACTATTTAATTTTATTTTAGATCATTATTTAGAGAAAAAAAATTATATTTTAATATTTTATTCAAAAATACCGTTCTATCCAATTATAAATATAACCCATAACCAATCCATTTTCCCCTACTTATAAATTAAACCATTAACAAATAATTATAAAAATACATTCCCAACATATATTTCATCATTTTTTGGAACTTCCTTTATAAAATACAATTCCATAAATCATATAAATTATATCAGAGGATGATATAATGTCCCATTTTTTCGTATATAAATATCACATCATAGTAGGTTAATAATCATTCCATATCATAACAATCTATTGAAAATTCATATAGTGGTAGTGCCTTTGGAAACGTGGACTGGTAAAAAATATGTTCATAAAATATCTACATCATTTCCCATTAATATCTTATAACTACCACCATTATTAGAAATATAATGCATAGTTATGTTCCTCATATTATATGGTAAGGTAACATAATAATGGTTGAGCTTAGATGCTCACTAAGGGTAAATGATGGAAATATTAGTGAACAATTGAGAAGAAAATGAATACAAGGGTAATATAACATGATAATAACATCCAAAAATTTCACCATACATATCATAGATCATAATATTGAGTCATGGAATAATTATTTGTAGTTCATAAGACATGAATAAAATTTATATCAATTGACATGGTCTATAAGATAATGACATTACCATAGGACATACGTTTATGGAATACAGATAAACATAGTTATTTTTTTACATCGTAGTCATGACATTTACAAGACGATCATAGTGGAATGTGTGCACTCCGAAAACCGTTATAATAATCATCTTTGACTCCCCAAACTGTCATAGTGGAAAATGTCAATCACTAAAGTGGGTTCACTCCCCATTTATATAATATGTATAAACCGTAACCATGAAATCCCAGATCAGGTGTATGCTAAAAATTATATTCAAATGATTACAAGGAATCAAATATTTTGGTATCAAGATATTATTATTCTTAATAAACTGGATACATGCATGATAATTATATTTAAAATAAATACACTCCTTAGAACATATTTTTTTTAATAACTTCTTCAAAAACACTATTCTATTTAGTATATCCACACATATCATCTATATTATGCTTCATAGATTCATATGTAATGGAAACATAATAAGGGAGAGATTAAATTCTTATTAAGGTTAATGTAATGAGGATGAAATAATGAATCAATGAGAATAAAAATCATGGCCTGATAAATATCTCACCACATATGCCATATAACATATAACTAATAATAATTTGATAAAAATAATTTGTATATGTAAAAAACAATAAACACATTCCATTGAAATATCTATATAAGAAAAAATAAATACGTGATTTAACAAAACTTAAGTCCATAACATTTAATAAATTAACAAAAAATGAAATCTATGGATAAATATTTCGATGTATGATATCCTAGATGAATAATAACTAAAACAGAATGAGTGAAATTCTTAATTATAAGACACGTTACTTCCTGGGTACTATGAATCAGTTTTTCTCGTATCATCCACAATACTATTAAGAAAAATGGTTAAGAACCCATGTTAATTTTGCAAATAATTCATTCCAAAAGAATGACAATGCATCGGGGGATATCAATAACTTTTCCCCACCCATATGACATTAAATAAATGGTTCCAACCCCATATATTAAAAATAAAAATCAATCCTCATATTAAATAATAAAAATTAATAACATGCCTTATCAAATATCCTTGTGGAGTAGGGGATACAGATTTATCAATATATCTTAGAAGGATCAAATAACATTCAATGTAAACAATATTTGTAATAATGATATACTTTTTAGGTTATAATAATATCCATTAAAGTAGAATATATATATCCATGTATATTTACATTGAAAAGTTATTATAATATAGTTATTTTGTAAAAAGAATGTTTATAATCAAAAAATGGAAGTGTGTTTGCACAGATAGTCATTAAGAAGATTAATGAGAAAAAAATCATTTGTTTGATATTATTTTTTAAAATAATTTTAAACAAATTTTTTTTATTATTAATTAAACATATGAACATGAAAAATATATCCTCTATTTAATCATGGTGGGTAAATTAGTGAATCTCATATGAGGTAAAAAGAAAATTATTTCAGTATGTTATAAAGGATATAAAAACAAATTGTTCACAAAGTGATTAGATGATTACTATGAAATAATTGTGGAAAAGGTAAATGGTTAAAAAGTAATTTTACAAATAATATAAAAAAATATAATTTTTTAATAAAACATGGGGTTAAGAAGAAAATAGTTTCTCTATATTAAGATAGAAATGACGTCAAGTTTTCCTAAAAGCTTTTTGTAATTCATTTTGACTACAAGAGAGGTGAAAAATGGTAATAATACATAAATGAGGTAATGAATAGATAGAGGATTAGAAAATGAGATGTTTTATTGAACAATTTTAATTTAATTTACTCTCATGTAATAACCATTAAAATATAATTAATATTTATCTTAAGGGAAATAATCCCTAAACATTCCAAAGTGTCTTACACCACATTGAATCATTTGTATCATAACCTTGACGAATGAATAAAATTCAATTATGTTTTTAAATACAATGAATGTAAAATGATTAATGATATATTATTTCAAAATGGGTAGTAGGTAAAACAGAAAAAATTATTTAAGTGGTGAGAATGTCATTTCTCTCACATATTTAAAAAGTGAGATGAAAATTCTTACCACTATGGTAACAGATAAATTAAAAAAATAATCAAAAGAAACATTTGAATACCTTGAATATAATATAATTAATTATATTACATGTATATGTGTTAGTCTTTATTCCACATATATTAAGTTAGGTGCAAAAGAATAATGTATTCCCAACAGAAAGAAAAGAGTGACAATAATACATTACACTGAGTCTGATTTGTCTTGTGTGTCTATATATTACTGAATAAAAATCTCATGATAATTATTTATGTGAATATATAATTATTTGATGTTTATAATTTAATTTATTTAAATTATAACTATTTTTCATACAACTACTTAAACAATTTTTTTATGTCAGGTATTTTGATCGAATGCGATTTATGTGTCAAAGAAAAAAATTGTAGGGAAATTATCTTTAAAGGGGTCATCGGTCAAACATATAAGGAATAAAAATAATTAAATATTTATAATATTTATTCATAAATTATAATTTCAAAAATTATTTTTACATAATTTTAAAAAAAATAAATTAACATTACAATCATGGATCCTACAAGCCATACATAAGCATAGGTAACTTTCCCCTTTTTAAATTATTGTTATAAAAAGAAGTTATGTAACATAAAATAATTATAGAATGATAATTATATGATAAAATCAATGTTATTAAATAATTTATATAATTATATATAGAAATATTAGGATGTAAAAGGAATTACATCACGTCGGAGAGGCGATATTCCCCATGTCCAAGACTAACAAAATCACATTTTTGTATGTGATATGGTAATAAATAAAATTTATTATATTAAATTTATAGAAATTTAATTATGTATTTAATATAATAAAAAAATTATATTTGAAATATTTTTAATAAAAAATTTATTATACATTCAATGTATTTTGTGAACTAATCACATCGCTTTTAGGAGATGACATTCCACACTTCCAAATATGATGTTATAATATTCCCAAAAAATGGAGTGCATAATTATATGTGTTATAAAATAATAATGGATGTATAAAGACATTATAAATATCATATATAAAATATAAAAATATAATTTAAATCATAATGACCACCATGAGAGGTTGTAATGGAAAATTTAACAATCATCAGTTCGAAAGGCAGTATTTTTTTGTTTGCATGAAGAGAATTTTCATTATCTATTATAGGGGGGGTGTAAGTGTAGGTAAAAAAACAAACATAAAAACATAATAGTATATTTATTATACTAATTTTTTTATATAATCATGTAATAATAATTTTTTATTGACTATATAATATAAATAAAACTAGAAAATGGGATGAAGTTTGATACTTCTTATTCGGGTAACTCATTTTGGTTTTCACCAAAGGGATTACATGGATTTATTTCTGATCAGGGATTGGATTTTAGGATTCGGTGGGATGTTTTAGATGTATTTTTAATATATCTATGTAGCTAATGTTTATTGGATGGTGTGAGAAAGTGGGAAGAGATGAGGCCTTTTAATAGTGGAGAAGGAGTGACACTCTTGTAATATTATGATAAAGGAATTTTATAGATGTATTTCACATTGAATGTGGCTCTAAAAATGATAAAATTTAAAAATGTGGGGCTTGGTCTCAATATGGATTCCCAATTACTCTTGGACAAGTGTGTTGTTTATTTGGGCCCTTAGAAAAAAGTTTTAGTCCCTTATTAAGCTTAATTTTTCATTAATCGTTATAATTAATAATCATTATTTTTTATAATATTTAATGTAAAAAAGATGAACATATATGAAATTGTAAATTATATTGATTAAAAATATGAAATACTTTTTTTAAAATATCTATAATTTAAGTGGCATAAATTAATATAAATTTAATCCAGCAAATGGTATAACAATGCCCGTTATTAAAGTTAAAACTTCTAGAAGTTTGAAATGTTATTGTAGAAAAATTCAAGTTGAAATTAATTATAATGAAATATATTGGGTTAATTGATAAAAAAATTATCTCATTAAACGTTAAAATAAATTTAGTGTATAAATTAACCCCATAAATAAATTAGATGAGAAATCAGTTTAGACTAAAATTCATTATTTTTCATTATTAATTAAAAAACTAAACATCAGTGGAAAAATATAAAAAATTAACCCTAAACTAATAGTTATGTTTAATTTTAAAATATATAGTACATTTTTACATAATTAATCTAAAAAATTTCCAAAAACTGAATATAAAATAAATTCACAATTAAAAAAGAAATAAAATTCTTTATTGATAAAACTAATAAATATTTTATTTAATATATATATATTATACTAATATAACTCGCAAATTGTAATGATTTTATTTCACTAGTATGAAATATCTTTGATTGATTTATTGGTCTTTTTCTAATACATGATTTATGAATAAATCAGTGGAAGAATGATAAATCAGATTCTTAATAGAAATAATAATTAAATACCAAATCCTTCCACTATATGAAAACCTATTAGAAGTATTATATTTTGAAATAATAAATGATGGAAAATCCTCTTTAGTAAAAAAATCTTACAATAATGCCAAACCAAATATTTTCTTCAAAAAAATGTAGAGTAAATTTGTGTTTAAGAGATATATTTTTTAAACAATATTGTTTTTGTAAGTTAAATACCATTGAATGGGTTAATTCTAATTGGCATTGTAAACACATAATATTATTGTAGGGTATTGTTTCACAGTTTAATGAATCTTCCACTTATTTGATGGGATGGTTAAGATATTATCTATCGTTAAACTCTTCACAACTTATTAATGTCTATACACCTTTTGGTATTAGTAGTTTATTAGACTAGGTATGAATGTTCATACCTATGATCATACTACCACCATACACAACCTCCAATTCATTCTGAGTTTTTTATATGTTTTTTTTTTGAAAAACAAATTACAAAAAATAGTTAGGGAGAATTTTTTTTCAAAAATGCGTGTGAAAGGTGAAATTGTGGATGCTACCTTTGCACTGTCGGTGTGGATAACTGACTTGGAAAATGAGGTACCCGCGATGCCGCCTTTTAATATAATATCTTCCAAAATGCGGCACCAGGGGTGCCGCATTTCGCCCGATGACATTGCAAAAGGCGGCACCCACGGTGCATCCTTTTCCTCCGCCCCCTATAAAATTGTAGAACCCCACTCCCCTTCTCCTCACATCCAAACACTCATTTGCCTCTCATTTTCTGTATTTTTCGGTGAAGGTTGAGTTTTGAAATTTTGGGAATTATTTTAGAGGTATGGTTTTTAATTTAATGTTTTATATTATATAGAATTGTTTTTAGTTAAATATTTTTTAAATTTAATGTTTTTTTAGTTGAATTGTTTATAGTTAAATATTTTAATTCGGTAGTAGTTTAGTTAGTTTCATATTGTTTTTTTAGATTGTTTATTAGTTATATATATTTAAGAATTATAATTATCATTAGTATAAATTAATATAGGATTATTTTAATGAAATTTTGGTATCATAAAGCCTATCTTATCTATGAAATCAAATCCTCATCTGGATACAAACAAGTGAATGTGGCTCTGGCATAGATGTACCTAGGGGTAAAAACCGAAAACACCAATTTGAGCTAGACTTGAACGGGAATTGGTGCACGACAACGGGCCTTGCTACATTCTGGTTTGACACTCACAGAGGATATTCTTAAGATATTCATATTTCATCATAAACTACTAAAATATCTAAGAAAAGAAATGATAAATTAATTATTTTGTAATGATGTTGATAGTTATTATTAAGAATGATTAATTATAAATTAATTAATAATTAAAAATAAAACTACAATTTAAATGATATTTAATAACATGGTGTTAAAAAACAACATGGAGTTAAAAAATAACATACATAAAAAACGACATGGAGTGTAAGATAAAAAATAAATAACGTGGTCTTAAAAAGTAAATAACATGGAGTGAAAAAATAAGTAACATGTAGTGAAAAAATAAATAACATGGAGTGAAAAAATAAATAACATGGAGTTAAAAAACAAATAACATGGAGTTAAAAAATAAATTACATGGAGTTAAAATATAAATAACATGGAATTCAAAAATAAAAAACATGGAGTTAAAAAATAAATAATATGGAGTTATAAAAAAATGGAGTTAAAATATAAATAACATGGAGCTAAAATATAAAAAACATGGAGCTAAAATATAAATAACAAAAAGTAAAAATATAAATAACATGGATTTAATAGAGTTAAAATATAAATAACCTAGAGTTAAAATATAAATAACATAGAGTTAAAATATAAATAACATAGAGATTAAATATAAATAACATCAAGTTAAAATATAAATAAAATAAGGTTAAAATATAAATAGCATAGAATTAAAATATAAATAACAGCATGTTTTGAGCTTCTATCCTTTCTTGTAGTGAATTGAATATCAAAATTTCATAAATCCCATTTGACAACGGGTTTTCTGAAATTTTAATATCCAATTCACTATAAGAAAGGGTAGAAGCTCGAAACATGCTATTATTTATTTTTTATACTCTATTGTATTTATATTTTAACTCTTCTATGTTATTTAATAACTAATTAAAGTTTATTATGTATCATAAGAAATATTCTAGTTTAGGATATAAGATCTTTTAAAATTTAAGTATCATAATGATTTTATAGTTTAGAAGTAATAGTTATTATTTGAACGTGAGTTAAAATCCAATATATTTTTAATAAGTAGTTTAATTACATATTCAATGTATAAAATCCAACTTTTATTGGTAACAATCATTCTGAATGTCACTTACATTATCAAAATCTTGACCATAAAATTATTTTTACATAGATCATAATGTTTGAATTTGTGTATTGTTATGGGTAGGTTATTCAAATTGAGCAAGGAGCTTCTTACCATAAAAAACCAATAATAGTGGTTAATACAACTGATTGTGTAACCCTAAGTGACCTTAAAGATAGAATTTATGGATCATTAAATATAGGACCCAATCAAAATATCAAGTCAATGAGTTATAGAAATTTTCATTTCTCGTCAATATTGTGGCATCTAGCTTGTCCTTTGGTCGATGATGCGCAATGGATCCAAATAGATGGTTTCTCTTCTCAATGTTTGTATGGTACCATGATGGAGTTATATGTTGATGTTTCTACTATACAACAAAAACGTCCAATTATACAAAGACGTAGACTTACAAGTGTCATTATAGATAGTCCACCCCATAAAGTTTAGACTATTCCAAATGATGCACAAGAGGATAAACAACTTGATCTCCTGGATATACATGTCAACCCGACATCAGATGAGGAGTTTTGTAATAATGAAACAGATGGTGATATTAGTGATGATGAGGAAGGAACAATGCAAGTTTTGAGAAATGCATCAGTTGTATAGCATGATCAACCTACAATAAATTATCCACGGCTCATTGCATCTTGGTCAGAAACATTGACACGTGTGCCTAAATTTGATGATAATGTTCTCACACCGGCAACTGAGTTTCCTGGAGTTATATGAGATAGGTTTAGTGAGATGGATAAAACATTATTTTTTGGAAGGAATTTTCAAAGTAAAGATGCATTAAAAAGTACAATAAAGAGATTTCACATTCAGAGGCACTGTAGCTATGCAGTTTATGAATCGAACTGTAGAAAATATGGTATATGATGTGACAAGTATGGGGATGATTATAGATTTAGATAGAGGGTGATTTCAGACATTCCATTTGGAGGTTAGAGAATCTCAAGGATTGAGGCAGCTCATACTTATGTTCGGCCAATCCTGACAGAAGATCATACTTCAATGGATACAAAATTTGTGTCATCCATTGTTGTTGAGATGATTAGGAAATGTCAAGATGTTCTGATATCCCTTGTGCAAGAGAGGACATAATAAACATTCAATTATAAGATTTCCTATAATAAGGCATGGAAGGTGAAACAGAAGGCAATTGTAAAGGTCTATGGTGATTGGGATGACTCATATTGGGGTTTTCCGCAAATTGATAGCCATACTGAGGAATCATAACCACGTTTTATTCCATTTGGATACAAAAGAACATGTGTCTCACGATAACCGACTTGATCCATCTCGTGTTCAATTTCATCGGTTGTTCTTGTTATTCCTTCCCTGTATCTCCGCCTTTCGTTTCTGCAAACAGTTTATTCAGATTGATGTAACAATTCTATATGGAAAATACAGGGGCATATTGTAGATTGCAGCAACCCAAGATGGAAACTGTTCACCTCTTCCACTTTCCTTGTACATTGTAGAGAATAAAAACTATGAATCATGGGGTTGGTTTTTTGCAAGTATCAACACCCATTTCCCCAACATTCGGGATGTTTTTTTGATATCTGATCAGCATCAGGAAATTAATGAGGCAATCAATGTGGATCCTGATACATGGAGTTACCCAAATTCACATCATCGGTTCTGAATTAGACACATTGCTAGCAACTTGCATAAAAATTTCAACAACGAACCGATGAAGAAGGTAATCACCAGACATGGTAAACATTGTATTTGTTATTTTTTTGTAAGTCAACGTATAGATAAATTCAAAATATATTAAATATCATCTATTCTGTGTAACATACGGGTCCCATAAATGATGTTTTGATGAACATTTTGAACAAATCCGATAGGTTAATGAAGAATATTAAGATTATATTTTGCGAATTCCAAAAGAAAAATGGACATTGAAATATAATGGGGGAAAGAGGTATGGACACATGACCACCAACACTGTAGAGTTCATAAATGGTGTCTTCAAAGAGATTAACAAGCTACCATTAACCGCCTTAGTTCAGTATACATTATATCATTGCGTGATGTAATTGTTTGATAGATAAAAACCTTTATCTGATTGAATAAATTGGGGGGTAACGTATAGAAGTCATTTTCAAAGATAGATTGAAACGAATATTGAAGAATCATATGCTTATCATTTCTACCTATTTCAATGAGAAGACTCTCTATTTGATGTTCAAGAGAAGACGAAATCCATCACAAATATCATTGGTGAAAAATGGTGGCATTACTAGAAATGAGGCAATGTAAATGTGGAAACTTTTAGGCCTTACAGTTTCCATGCTAACATGCCATCGCAACATGTGCCTCTATTAAAATATCATGGGAAGCATATGTTGATCCATTGTTCCAGATGAACACCATTTCTAACTATTATGCTGCACCATGGACACCTACTGGTGAGTTTCGTTATTTCCCAATGGATGATGTTCAACCGATAGTGGTACCTGATATGGATCAGTTGCATCCTCGTGGGAGACCGAAGGCTAGAAGGATGCGAAATGAGATGTACTGGAATCATGAACAAAGACAGTTTTTGAGATGCACCATATGTCATAAAGAAGGTCATAATTAAAAATTATTCCCTAACATTGTTGGGTCGAGTTTACACATTAATCCAGAATGATGTATTGTCGTTATTGGGAGATTCTTATATTGTAAATTTTATGTTTTTATCTCTTCCTGTTACCTAGGATTTCTAACCCCCCAAACTGAAAATCATACATGTAAAACCACAAACATCTTTTATATACCGTAATCCTAACAATCTAAACCATAATCCTGAAAAACATTTCTCAAATCATTAACATAAACCATAAAATATTATAAGAAATCCAAAAGCCTATATGCAAAATGAAAAATGTTAAACCATAATCATTAAATCCTAAAATCAAAAACATGAACCAAAAACCCAAAAACAGATTTCTTTTACATCAGTTTTCAAAACATTATGTGATTGAGAAAATAATCATTAAACATATGACCAGATTATCTAGTACAATCATACCTCAATATGACTAATGCGCCCTAAAAATCCCTATAACCCATCCATAAAGTTCTAGGGAATAGAGGAGCACCCGAGAAATTGAACACTCCTACATTGTTAATGAAGTCATTGAGACAAATGAATCTTGATATAGTAATAGAATAACACCAAAAAAAGTGAAATCCATTAAAATATCAAAATATGAGCCCTAGTACTACACCTTCCACCTATATACCCAAGGATCACATGTGAGATGTAAATAAAATCATTTGGAAAGGGAATTATAACATTCAAAAATAACAAAAAACACTTTCTTTAAATAAAAACATTCTTTGAAAGCTAGTTCACACTTTATTTCACAATTCTTTAAAACACCCTTCTATTTACCAAAATTAGGGGAAACAATATTTTTTCAAAAACCCTTTATAGAAAATTAATAAATCAAGCCAATTATTTAATAAAAAAAATTATAAAACAAAGTGAAATCATGGTTCATCCAACATATATTAGAGACGGAACCAACTATAGGTCGTGAATGATCCATGATGTGAATATTTAATAAAACATCATTTGATTATATGAATATGACTGACACCATACTACTCAATGAGTATGTGACCCATTGTTCACTGGTTGTGATAGAGGGTGGTCCAGATTAATTGATCAGGGTGCATCGAGCGCACCATTTTCATCACACAGAGCCTCCTCCTCCCATTATACTATACTTGTGTTTGGATGGCTTCTATGGTATTACAGTATCAGATTTTACATTTGTAGACCATCACCTGCTACCTGCACTTGTGGAGAGGTGGAGACCAGAAAAACACACATTCTGACTACTTGAGGGAAAGATGACCATCACCCTCCAAAATGTGGTTGTGATTCTTGGTCTTCATATCCAGGGGACACCTGTTATTAGATCCACTAGGGAAGATTTTCCCGACCTTACTCAATTCTTGTTAGGCATTGGCATTTTTTCGAACCGTAGTGCTACCGATGGAGCATTGATATCCATTCCTTGACTGGAGTCACAGATTCCACTTTTAGCTGATTATGATGACGAGCAGACGGTGATGCGTTATGCACATGCATATATATTATGACATGTTGGAGGGACCATGTGTAGGTATCATTTAGGGATGCACTTTCACATTATGTGTCTACACATGCTAGAGGATGATGATCGTGTAGGGACGTACAGTTGGGGATCTGCCTTCTTGTCATACACATACAAGGCATTATTCTGGATATAGGATAGGCAGTGCACAGGTCTTGGGGGATGTGTCATCCTTATTCAGATGTGGGCATGGGAGCACATCCCCACATTCTGCCCTGATGTTGTTGGTCTGCCGGTTGAGATGCTAGTGCCACATGGCGTTCCGTGTGGACACTAGTATGATCACACATTTCTATCATTTTCTGGAGCTACAACAAGTTATTGACTTTAATTTCTCATTATTTAACACTATCGATGTTGTATTTTATAGGTGGTGTCTGCGACACAATATCAATGCGGTTCCGAGACATGATTTATCCATATATCGGCTCGAGTTGGTCATTATCTTACCCCATCAAGTATTTATATACAATCTATAACTGTCTAACAAATTTAATAATAACATCATTATTTTAGTTAACAGTTTTTCTAACAAGGGTAATATGTTATTTCAGATTTTATGGGTTCCATAATAGTCTGTTATGGACCAGTTGCCTCTATATTGAACGGTTGGTCTTGACGATGTTATGGTTGTAGTTCCACTCAATCACTTTCATATTGTTGAGTGGCACCACCCTGATAGAGTCATGCACCAGTTTATCTTTACTCAGCAGATTCCATTACTGTTGAGGCAGATAGATCATCTTCATGGGATGATGCTGAGAGGGAGGGAAGATGACGACTGGCATCGAGTATATGCTGTATTTCTCGACAATTGGCACATATGCACTGAGTTTTGTATCAAGGGAGTTCCTACGGTGCAATTCTCTCTTTCAGGGCAGCACCAGTATGATCCATGGTATAGACTATAGTCTATACTGTATCTTACCCGAGCAGGAACAGAAATCCATATGATTATATGTCAATTAAATTATATTACTATCTTTATTGAGTTATTTTATAATTCATTTTTAATCTGTTTATAGGATAGTCACACAGACAGAATTATTCATATGAGTGATGAGGCTGAGAGTAGAGTATTCAGCCGGGAAGACGTTCATGCTCAAGCGTTGGAGCTGAGGTCATCTGTCCATGGGATTTCTGAGAGCCTCTTCAAGCGTCTGACATGGAGACAGTTGGATCCTTCCTCAGAGGAAGATCTTGAAGCTGTTGCTGGTGCAGAGGAGACATAACCATGATGACATAGAAAACATCGTCCTATATGTCAGGCCTCACTAGTTCCACATGCTAAGGCCGACCTTCTAGTAGTCATGTTTGAGCCGATGCAGGATGTTCCTCAGCCATAATGGGATACATTTTGTTTGACATGATATCCTCATTTTTCTCCATCGTGGGGTCCATATAGAGTGCAGCCTTTGGGTCCAGTGTCATGGTAGCCTTGGGGTCCAGACCCATCTTAGAGTTGGGATATAGCACCACCATATAATTTTTTACCCAGTACGATGATGTCAGGTTCTTCTACCATCAAGTTGGGAGAATGATCGGGAGGGTCGTACAAGGTAGAGTTGACATTTTCTCTCATTGGCATAGAGGTGGAGGATATGATAGTAGACGTTACAATGCCCGAGTACCATCCCTCTCCAGGTCATCAGACTCCCCAGAGATCTCTCTATGGACGTCCTATTTTTAGACCACCATGTGGGACAAGATCTCCTCATGGTAGAAATAGACATTGATTGTTTATGCTCATTTATATGTTTTATGTCTATGGATATGAAAAATTATTTTTTATGAAATGATTTATGTTATACCACCATGTTGGTCAGGATATCCTCACTGGAGACATAGACATTGAATGTTTATGTTCATTTATATATTTTATGTCTATAGACATGGAAAATAATTTATAATCTTTCAAAATTGCAAACATGAACTTATAAATGTTTCAAGTCCGTGACTTTGAAGGACTATAAAATATAAACCATAAAACCAATATAAAAGAAACATTAAACATTCATTAAAAATATAGGAGTAAACCCTGCATAAGTAGGATGCACGGTGTCTCTAGTATCACATACATATATAATATTTGATGCATGAAAACATGTTATATCACCTTTAATGGGACATCAAAATCTATTCTACCACTCACCATGTTCGTATCCATACCAACATCTGGCTGCATAAGGGTATGGTGAATGATATGCCATATGAAATTCTCATAGGTTACCATTCCTACAAATATCAACCCCTTCAACACCACAATGCATCCAACAATTATAATTTATTCAAAAAAATTCACCCAATTTCCCCAGGACTAGTTGATCAGATGAAGACACCAATGATTCCACATAGCCCATAGTACTCTTCATCACCGAATCTTTATCCTTTATCATCTTCAAAAGGCTACTGTAGGACCTATTTATCTATCCATTCCAAAAACTCAAATACAAGTATAATATTAAATAAAAACCAACAATTTTTCATGGTTTTATGTTTATAGTATATTTGTATGTGAGTGATTGGAATGGATAGATCATGGAGGTCCTACAGTGGCCTTTTGAAGATGATAAAAGATAAGGATTTGGTGATGAAGAGTTCGATGGGCTATGTGGAATTGTTGGTGTTTTCATTTGTTCAACTGGGCCTGGGGAAATGTGTTGACAATTGTAGAAGAAATTATAATGGTTGGATGCATGGTGGTGTTGAAGGGGTTGATATTTGTAGTAATGGGAATGTATGAGGATTTCATGTGGCATATCTTTCATCATACCCTAATGCGACTGGATGTTGGTATGGATATGGACATGGTGGGTGGAAGAATGGATTTCGTTGTCCCATGAAAGGAGATATAACATGTTTTCATGCAACAAAGATTATATATGTATGTGATACTAGAGACACCGTGCATACTATTGATGCGGGGTTGACTCCTATATGTTTAATGAATGTTTAAAGTTTCGTTTATATTGGTCTTATGATTTATATTTTATAGACATTCAAAGTCACGTAATTAAAACATTTCTATGTTCCAAGTAGGCGGTTTTGAAAGCTTATAAATTAATTTCCAAGAACATTTTTTATGAAATGATTTTTGTTTTAAACAATTTCTTAGATGTTTAATGAATTTTTAATGTTTTGTTTATATTGGTCTTATGCTTTATATTTTATAGTATTTCAAAGTCACGTACTTAGATCATTTCAATGAATCAATTAGGCGGTTTTGAAAGCATATAAATTATTTTTCCAGATAATTTCTTATGAAGTGATTTGTGTTTTCACAAAATTCTTATATGCTTATTAAAGGTTTTTATTTTCTTTTATATTGTTCGTTTGGTTTATATTTTATAGTATTTCAATGTCACATACTTGGAACATTTCTATGTTTCCAGTAGGCAGTTTTGAAATCTTATAAATTATTTTCCCTCAACAATATTTATGAAATGATCTATGTATTAAACAATTTATTATATTTTTCATGAATGTTTAATGTTTCCGTTATATTGATCTTATGGTTTATATTTTATAGTATTTCAAAGTCACGTACTTGAAACATTTCTATGTTTCAGGTTGGTGGTTTTGAAAGCTTATTAATTATTTTTCTTGAACAAGTTTAATGAAATTATTTGTGTTTTCAACAATTTTTTATATGTTTAGTGAATGTTTAATTATTCCTTTATATTTATCTTATGGTTTATATTTTATAGTCTTTCAAAGTCACATAATTGAAATATTTCTAATTTTCAAGTAGGTGGTTTTGAAACAAAATTTTAAAAACTAATAATTTTTTGTTAGATGAAAAGTGGCATCTTCTTGGCCAATTTTTATGAAAAATAGTTATAAATAAAAATATAAAAAAAACAAAACATAAAAAAATTTCAATTTTTTTTGTTTGGGGAAAGGAGGTATCGAGAGTTCCGCATTTTAGCCGTAGTGGAAAGATGGCATCCATGATTCCACCTTTCACCTGAAATGTAATGGCGGCATCCATGATGCCTCCTTTCAGACGCATTTTGAATAAAAATTTCTCCCAACAGTTTTTTGTAAAAATATTTATAAAAAACTCTAATAAATCACAATGAAAATCCAATTTCCCCACTCAACGGCTCCACTGTCTATATTATAATGATAAACCACCAATATACCTTGATTTACATATCACCGTAGGGAAGCTTGGGTAGTCAGCCAGAACTATTAGCATAGAGTACTGACTATTAGAGTAGACTAATGATCGTAATCAATCAATTTTTGGAGAATCGTTATAGAGACCCGAAGCTTGATGTACATTGACATTACATTAATTTTGCGGAATACTTAGTACATAACAAAAACACACAGACACATGGTCCGTAATAGTTTGGTGTCTTTGGAAACTCGGAATATAATCTTCTATTCATAGTGAAAGATATTCAACATCTCCCATAAATATATTCCTTTTTTTATACCTAAAACCTTTCTTTATATCCTGGGGAAAAGAAAACATAAAAGGTTGAGCTCAAATTCTCTGTAAGGGTAAACAAAAGAAATATTAATCACATCATATTCATAAGAACATAACTTTTGGAAGTCTTAAACTGCAAAAGAGAGCATAATTTCATAACATGGGATAAATCATAGTAGTGAAATGGAATCCCAATAATCATAACATAAAACATGAAACTTTGTGGGATACACACATAATCATAGATAATCATTTCTTGTTAGTCAAGACGCATTTCCAAGACTATCTTAGTGGACAAAGTCCATTTCTGAACCAAGTTCATTCCTCGTTTCAATCCTGTTTCACTGAACAGGTATAACCTACCGTTCTAAATATGTCTATATAATGAGATATAAATTCTTTACCCAATTCATTGGAGGGAGATATAGGTCCCACCCATCTCATAATGATACCATTCTTATGTGTGCCACAAAATCAAAAACCATACATCATAGCATAACCCATGTAATAAAAATGGGAATCTTAAACATCGTGACATCATAAAAAAATTCATATAAGATAAAGGAATTCATAAAAATAATTCCATCACAACATAATAAAATCAATGTAATAATAGGGATAGAAATAGAACCCTTTTATTATCTTAGATGGAAAATAATTTTGATAAAACACTTGAACTCCATTCTTGAGGAAAATATCCATTCTATTTCAAAAACACTTTTCCTTTCTTAACATGTCATACAATTTTAAAAGAAGTTGAAAAAAATAAACTTGAAAACATGTAAAGGAAGCTTCTCGGAAATAATGTTTTAAAAATCCATTCATGCCGTATATGTTAAAAAAACATTCTTCTCGTACTTTTGTCGGAAAAGTAAAAAAAGTACCTCGTACGAAAAACAACAAAAGATTCCTTCCATATCATTTACTAAAAACTCACCAGAGGGTAAAATAGGATTTAAAAAATTGTAGGTGAATGGGAATAATATTTCATATTGAGGAAACACGGATGTGGATAATAAAATACACCCAATTAAATGCCAATGTATAAACAATCTCGGATAAAAATGAGATTGTGATATTTCCCTTACCTTAGGTCCGACTTGCTTCGTAAGTGTACGAACCTCCTGTATAATGATTTAAATAATGTTATTGACTTATTCCAGAGTCATACTTATTTTTATGATATCATATATGGTCATATTCTTAGCTTCTTATTAGTAATATTTCATTACTACTTGTTATTAGGGTGTTTATTACATTTTGTTCTTTTTCGTGTCTTGTCGAATAAATTCATATTTTTCTTTTTAGTTTATAGATACCTCATTTCTAGAATGTTATTATTGTAATATATATCATATTTATTCAGTCAATTCATTTATGAAATAATTATGCAATTAAAATCATGTAGAACGAGTCGCATTATATCGTGGAGACGGTATTCCGTACGTACGCACGAGCGATGATATCGTTCCCATGATCGTGGAATTGTATTGGAATGTATGTATAAAATTTCAGAATCAATATCACTTTACAATAGTCATATATAGTCATTATTTACACAATTATACCCATCCAAGTAAGGTGGTGGTGGAAAATAGATTACACCACAGCGTGGAGACGGTATTCCATACGTACGCACGCGCGGTGATTTCATTTTCCGTAGGATGGATAGATAGTGAAATAGGGTTGTTTCATACTTATAAGAACATATCAGTATATGAGTGATACTGATGTTATTACTTCATAATGAAACAACTAAAGAAGAAGAAGTGGAAGAAGAAATAAAGATGAAAGAATCGGTAACAGACATTACCTCTCTTTGAAGTGCTTCTTTGAGACCTCCATTTAGGGTACTAAAATAGGTATTTGAAGAAGACCAGAACCTCTAGGATGTTTCTAGGGATGTGGAGATGAGAAATTGTCAGGGGTTGGACGAGTTTGAAGGCTCAAAGTGGTGTGAGGAAGAGGGAGAGGAGGTGCCCTTTTATAAGGGAGGAGAGGGGCACCTTTGGAATAACAAAAACTATTATTTTATTATAAAGTCAAATTCGGTTTTAAATAGCTCCAAATTGATTTATTTCAAAGCTAAGGTGGTGATGGGTCGAAATCCTTTCACCCAATAGAATTTAGACATTTTTAGGTTCCTATTGTAACCTTATCATTTAGATTTAACATTAAGTTAAATAATTTTACTTTTACCGTGTCTTCTTGTGTTCTTACACTATAAGGTTAATACACTTACTATAACAATCCAAACGAACCCCAAGTTGTTTATTATTAATATATATAACTTTATATAAGTCATTTGGCCGAACCTTATATTTTTAGAAATAAAATAACAATTAATAATATAATATTTGTTTTAAAAAATATTTTATGTCAATTTTGACACTATTTAGTAATTGTTTTTTGTGAAAATCATAACAATATTATTATTTCTAATAAAGATAATTAAATCAATATTAACATGTCATATTGACCTATAAAATTAGTGTAATTAATAAAAAGTCTCAAAGTACACTTATTTGGGTATTTATAATATCAATTATTCTAATTTTTCACTGTTATGGTAATTACTGCATCATCATTGTGTCATAAATAAATTAAATTATTTAATGTCTAAAAATTATAAACAAAATATCCTTATGTAGGAAATGTTATTATATTTATAATGAATATTTACAATCATATTTATATAATGTATAACCCTATATTAAAAATGTTTTAGTAAATAAACTTTGATTTTAACTCTTTTAACTTTTCATTGAATTAAATAATAATAAATGTCCTAATCTAATCCAAGTGGGCCTAAATGGTCATATTTTATTTCTAAGGTTGGTTTTTGTCGAATTAAAATTATCCAATAGCATTAGGACATGTGTTAGGGTAATAATAATATCATTTTTATCCTTTATTACCGTATTTACTTTTAACCGTGGTAAAAAAAAGTAAAAAGTTACTATTCACCAAAAATTATTTTCATCTCATTGAACCACATTTTACATACTGACATCAATCGTGTCTCTCGGATTTTTGAAATTCCACTCACAAAAGTGGTAAAATTAAGTTTTATGAAAAATTCATTTTTTTAACTACCACTTAGTGGTTTCACTATTCATCAAAAAATGAAAGTTTCCAGAAAAATACCA
This sequence comes from Viscum album, assembly GCA_963277665.1. NCBI lineage: Eukaryota > Viridiplantae > Streptophyta > Magnoliopsida > Santalales > Viscaceae > Viscum > Viscum album. Next base: position 1,298,463,528 of record OY728147.1, read on the forward strand.
AAACATAAACCTAAGCTTTATTTGATATTATGAACTAAAAAATGATGTCTATTTTACCGAATTCAAAACATATCAGTTGCATTAATTAATTTAAAAATTAATTCCCGTCGCCAAAACAAATAGCGTGTTCTTAAGAGATAATAACTATCTAAAGATTGACACTTGTTTATGTCGGGTTTAAATGTGAAATTACATTCAATGACCAACATTGTATTAAATTGTAAAAATATACTCTAAATATAATTTAAAACCACTCAAATTAATAATTTATCACTATTAATTATGTCGATTTAAAAAGTTGTTTTCAATTAAAATATAGCATATTTTTACTATTCATCAAAATATGAAAGTTACCAGAATGATATGAAAATTTATCCAAAGTAAATTTTTATTTCATGATTCCAAAGAAGAATTTTATTTTTTCAAATTGAACTTATAAACATGTGGAAAACTAGATTTAATGTGGGTGCGCCATCAAAAGGCAGCAAAACTGCATATGTTGAAAAATACTTATTTTACCCGAAAAATTTATTTTGTTCTTATACCATGTTTTAGAAAATGTGCAAGACGAATAATAATGTTATAAGATTCAAAATTTAGTTAATACTATTCATAACGGCTAGTTCATAATAATATTATAATAATATATCGTTTTTTAGTAAAACACGGTATTGCGTACAACACACGCTCTCAAGGAAGGTCGCGATTGCGTGTAATGAAAGCAAAGTTAGGGTTGTGTGTTGTGCAAGAATCCTTCATTGTTTTTTATAACAGAATCCAACCATATTTCATTTATACAATGAATATATATATATATATATACTAAATTTTGCGTAGAATAACTATTATCAAGATTGTGTGTAACACGATCCCAGAATAGTGTTGCGTATACTGCAAGCTAATACGGTGTTGCATATAGCGCAAGGTAATATTGGTGTAGCATACAACAAAAGACATTAATGAAATTAATAGAATATATTTCATAAAATATCGGGGTGTTACATTCTACCCCCCTTAAAATGAATTTCACCCTCGAAATTCGTCGGGGTTATAAATGGTTTACCACTCTAAAGTTTGTTTAATAGAAACCCACATCATAAAAAGGAATACCAAAACATGTCTTTAAAAACTAAAGTATGAAATTTAATGGTTATCCAAATTAACTCATCGCTTGGTTTCCACGTAGGAGAACATAGGTGAAAATATGGATATGGAAGAAAAATCTAACCATCAAGTTCTCATGGAGAGTGGTAGAGAACATGGATATGGAAAAGATAGCAATCACAAAGCCATAAATTTGTGATGATCTAAGGTACCATCTGATTCATCAGATATAAGAGCACTAAGAGAAATTTTTTGGTTTTCAAGGTCATTTCCCTAAAGTTGATGAAATTGGAATTAGAAGAAATACTTTCATGATTTTGGTATAGTCTCACCGTTTGTCGTTCTTTGGATAATTTCCACATCAAATCTTAATGAAATGAAGTTGAATTTGTCATTCGTGATGTGTTAGTAGATCATGTGATAGAATGATGGTTCATTCTATCTGTCTCAAAAGGTTAGAAAAGTTGTCAAAAAAAAATACATAAGTCCATCTATAGTGAGATTATTCATATATGGTTCCTAAAATGGACTTATACTTCATATACTGCTTAATATAATAAAAGTAGTTTCTACTAAATAGGGACTTCCTGTAGGCCAGTGGTAGGCAATGAAGGCCAGTCACACATTGGTTGTGGGTTCGATTCCCACAGCCTTGTCCGACGCGATGGGCTGTCGCCCGTCCTACAGGTTGTCCTTTTTCTAAATCTATATTACTATAAAATCCCATAAACAATATCAAAAAAGTTTTATCCTTAAACAATACTAACTTATATCCAAAATAATCCATTCTAATCTTTAGGTTTATCTAAAATACTTCGGTCCAAGCTCATAGTATAATGAAAATGATTGCGTGAATTCCATCATTTATCACCCATATATCATAAGATATATCTTGTTGGTCAAATTACAAACATGTGAATACATTAATCATGTATTCTCTTGTAGAATGAATACCCATTAAACCTTAGTGAAAACATGAATGCATTCAAAGGTTAACTCTTTCCACATACCAAAATCCAAAAATTCTATATACTCAAACCATGACATAACCTTCTCCTTATATCTGTCATGAGCTCATGAATACTATCAAACATTTAATTTTATCCTTATCCCTTCATTATGCTCATATAATCTACATTTCAAAAATATCTAAATAACCTTTCATGGATACTGGTACCATTAATCATACACTTTCAAAACTCAAGGAATGACAATAATGTAATAATCCTTAGATGTCTATTTATTCCATAGTACCATGAGATTACTTATACAACATTACACATGATAAATATGTAATCATTCCACTACATTCTTAAACCATTGACCGAGCTTCAACAATTCTTTCATCTCACATATCATTTGTAGTCTCTTCTTCATCATCAACATAAATACTACCCATACAACCATACTGATTCTCTTCATGAGACTTTCCCTTAGGGAATTGGTTTGCATAATGCTCATACATTCCACATTTAATACATTTAACCATTGTTGTTGTCATAGCAATACCATTATCCTCATACATGGTGTTAACTGAAACTTTCCTTTTCACTTACTGGCTTTGTGTCCTTCTTTTCCAAACCCAAAGCATCTTCCAGTTCCTTTGAAACATTCTCCTTGATGCCTCTTCCAACATGATTTACATAGGGGAAATTGAACTTTCTTTCCTCTCTGATCATCATGAAACTCCATCTTTCTCTTATTAGCCGAGTCAGTAAACTTAACAAATTTCACTTTATTGATCATATTATGAGATTGCTGATTCGGCATAATAATGCTGTTTGGACCTCCAAATCCCATTTCATTTGGTTGTTAATGAAGAATATCATTCAATTGTCCATCATATCCTCCATTATCGTGAATCATCTTGTTTCCATCCATTTTTTAAAACCCAAAAAGAATACTGCGAGAGACAAAAATCATAATAAAGGGGGAGTAACATCAATATCTAACATCTTTGGTTTAATCTAATATCGTTACCATAGTTCTAGGACTATATCTTATACGTATACTTATCCTTAGGGACATCCCTAGACATACCTTAGAAATATCTCTAGGGATCTTACTAACGTTTTTTCATCCTAGTTTCCAATGGTTGACTAAACTTTTCCTCGGATACCAACTGTAGAGACCCAAGGCTTGACGTACATTGACATTACATTACTTTTGCAGAATACTTAGTATATAACAAAAACACCCACACACAAGGACATTAATAGTTTTGTGTATTTGGAAACTCGGAATATAATCTTCTAATCATGGTGAAATACATTCAACATCTCCCATAAAGATCTTCCTTTTTTATACCTAAAACCTTTCTTTATATCCTGGGGAAAATAAAATATAAAAGGGTGAGCTCAAATGCTCAGTAAGGGTAAACAAATGAAATATTAATCACATCATATTCATAAGAACATAACTTTTGGAAATCTTAACCTGCAGAAGAGAGCATAATTTCATAACATGGGATAAATCATAGTAGTGAAATGGAATCCCAATAATCATAACATAAAACATGAAACTTTGTGGAATAAACACATAATCATAGATAGTCATTTATTGATAGTCAAGAATCATTGCCAAAACTATCTTAGTGGACAAAGTCCATTTCTGAACAGAGTTCATTCCTCGTTTCAATCCTGTTTCACTGAACCAGTATAACCTACCATTCCAGCCATGTCTATCTCATGAGATATAAAATCTTTACTAAACACATTGTAAGGAGATATAGGTCCCACCCATCTCATAATGATACCATTCTTATGTGTGCCACAAAATCATAAACCATACATAATAGCATAACCCATGTAATAAAAATGGGAATCTTAAACATCATGACATAATAAAACAATTGATATAAGATAAAGGAATTCATAAAAATAATTCCATAACAACATAATAAAATCACTGTAATAATAGGTTTAGAAACAGAACTCTTTTATTATCTTAGATGGAAAATAATTTTGATAAAACACTTGAACTCCATTCTTGAGGAAAATATCCTTTCTACTTCAAAAACATGTTTTCATTTCTTAACATGTCATACAATTTTAAAAGAAGTTGATTAAAAATAAACTTGAAAACATCTAATGGAAGATTCTTGGAAATAATGTTTTAAAAATCCATTAAAGCCGTATAAGTTAAAAAAACATTCTTCTCATACTTTTGTCGGAAAAGACAAAAAAGTACCTCGTACGAAAAACGACAAATGATATCTTTCATATCTTTTACTAAAAACTCACCGGATGGTAAAATAGGATTTAAAAAATTGTAGGTGAATGGGAATAATATTAAATATTGAGGAAACATGGATGTGGATAATAAAATACACCCCAGTAAATGCCAAAGCATAAACAATCTCGGATAAAAATGAGATTGTGATATTTCCCTTACCTTAGGTCTAATTTGCTTTGTAAGTGTCCGAACATCTTGTATAATGATTTAAATAATGTTATTTACTTATTCCAGAATCATACATATTTTTATGATTTCATATACAGTCATATTCTTAGCTTCTTATTACTAATATTTCATTACAACTTGTCATTCAGGTGTTTATTACTTTTTCTTCTTATGCGTGTCTTGTTGAATAAATTCTTATTTTTTCATTTTAGTTTATAGATACCTCATTTATAGAATTGTATTAGTGTAATATATATCATATTTATTCACTCAATTCATTTATAAAATCATTATGCAATGAAAATCATGTAGAACGAGTCGCATCACATCGTGAAGACGGTATTCCGTACGTACGCACGAGCGATGATATCGTTCCCATGATCGTGGAATTGTATTGGAGTGTATTTATACAATTTCAGAATCAATTTCACATTAAAATAGTCATATATAGTCATTATTTACACTATAATACCCATCCAAGTAAGGTGGTGGTGTAAAAAATATTACACCACGGCATGGAGACGGTATTCCGTACGTACGCACGCGCGGTGATTTCATTTTCCGTAGGATGGATAGATGGTGAAATAGGGTTGTTTCATACTTATAATAACATATCAGTATATGAGTGATACTGACGCTATTACATCATAATGAAACAACTAAAGAAGAAGATGTGGAAGAAGAAATAAAGATTAAAGAATCGGTAACAGACATTACCTCTTCTTTGAAGTGCTTCTTTGAGACATCTTTTTAGGGCACTAAAATAGGTCTTTGAAGAAGACCAAAACCTCTAGGACATTTATAGGTAAGTGTAGAGGAGAAATTGTCAGGGGTTGGCCGAGATTGAAGGCTCAATGCGGTGTGTGGAAGAGGGGCAAGAGGTGCCCTTTTATAAGGGAGGAGAGGGGAACCTTTGGAATAACCAAAACTATTATTTTATTATAAAGTCAAATTCCGTTTTAAATAGCTCAAAATTGATTTATTTCAATTCTAAGGTGGGTATGGGTCAAACTCCTCTCATCTAGTAGAATTTAGACAAGTTTAGGTTCCTATTTTAACCTTATCATTTATATTTAACATTAAGTTAAATAATTTTACTTTTACCGTGTCTTCTTGTGTTCTTACACTATAAGGTTAATAAACATACTATAACAATTCAAACGAACCCCAAGTTGTTTATTATTAATATATATAACCTTATCTAAGTCATTTGGCCGATCCTTATATTTTTAGGAATAAAATAACAATTAATAATATAATATTTGTTTAAAAAACTATTTTATGTCTATTTTGACACTATTTAGTAATTGATTTTTGTAAAAATCATAAAAGAATGATTAGTTCGAAAAAAGTTTATTATATAAATAATAACATGTCATATTAACATAAAAAATTAGTGTAATTCATTTAACGTTCAAATTACACTTATTTGGGTATTTATAATATCAATTTTTATAATTTTTCACTATTATGGTAATTACTGCATCATCATTGTGACATAAATAAATTAAATTATATAATGTCTAAAAATTATAAATAAAATATCATTATGTAGGAAATCTTATTAGATTTATAATTAATATTTACAATAGTATTTATATTATGTATAACCCTATATTAAAAATGTTTTAGTAAATAAACTTTGATTTTAACTCTTTTAACTTTTCTTTGAATTAAATAATAAGAAATGTCCTAATCTAATCCAAGTGGGACTAAATGGTCATATATTATTCCTAAGGGTGTTTCTGGTCGAATTACACTTATCCAATAGAATTTTTACATTTGATAGGGTAATAATAATATCATTTTTACCCTTAATTACCCTATTTACTTTTTACCGTGGAAATAAAAGTAAAAAGTTACTATTCACAAAAAATTATTTTCATCTCATTGAACCACATTTTACTTACTGACATCAACCATGTCTCTAGGATTTTTTAAATTCCACTCACAGAAGTGGTAAAATTATGTTTTATGAAAAATTTATTTTTTTTAACTACCACTTAGTGGTTTCACTATTCATCAAAAAATGAAAGTTTCCAGAAAAATACCCAAAATTAGGCCTAAGCTATATTTGATATTCTGAACTCAAAAATGATGTCTATTTTACAAAATTCGAAACATATCAGTTGCATTAATTAATTTAAAAATTAATTCCCGTCATCAAAACAAATAGCGTGTTCTTAAGAGATAATAACTATAAAAAGATTGACACTTGTTTATGTCTGGTTTAAATGTGAAATTATATTCAATGACCAAAATTATATGAAATTGTAAAAATATATTCTAAATATACTTTAAAACTACTCAAATTAATAATTTATCACTATTAATTATTTCGATTGAAAAAGTTGTTTTTAATTAAAATATAGTGTGTTTTTACTATTAATCAAAATATGAAAGTTACCCGAATGATATGAAAATTTATCCAAAGTAAATTTTTATTTCATGATTCCAAAGATTAATTTTATTTTGTCAAATTGAACTTATAAACATGTTAAAAACTATATTTAAAGTGGGTGCGCCATCAAAAGGCGGCAAAACTGCATTTGTTGAAAAATACTTATTTTACCCAAAAAATTTATTTTGTTCTTATACCATGTTTTAGAAAATGTGCAAGACGAATAATAATGTTATAAGATTCAAAATTTAGTTAATAATATTCATAACGGCTATTTCATAATAATATTATTATAATATATTGTTGTTTAGTAAAATCTGGTATTGCGTACAACACACGCTATCGAGGAAGGTCGCGAATGCGTGTAATGCAAGCCAAGTCAGGGTTGCGTGCTGTGCAAGAATCCTTCGTTTTTTTGTATAACATAATCCAATCATTTTTCTTTTATACATTGAATATATATGTATATATATACTCATTGTTGCGTAGAATAACTATTATCAAAATTGTGTTTAACACGATCCAAGAATAGTGTTGCGTATACTGCAAGCTAATACGGTTTTGCATATAACGCAAGGTAATCTTGGTGTAGCACAAAACACAAGACATTAATGAAATTAAAAGAATATATTTCATAAAATATCAGGGTGTTACAATCATTAAAGTCCCCCTCCAAAAAATTGGGATAAAGTTGGCCCAAATGATCCTGATTCAAGATAAATTCATTAGGAAGTGATATCATTTTAGGATCTAATCCTACATTTAGAAATTGGTTAATTGGTAAAGATACATGTATTTTATGTCCTTCCAGAGAAAGAAATCCAAGTCATAGTAGGCCTACTAAATGATGATTCAACATTGATGAAACATCTTGGAACCAGACCAATTGTGGATCAACTTTGTGATAATGGAACCAACCAGCAAAAAGGATTTGTATAATATATTCCTTTTGCTTTCAATTGTCTCAAATATTCATTTAATATTTATTTGTATGTAATGAATCCATATTTTATATTTCTAAGCCATATATTTTCAAAATTTAGATAATACTATTCATAGTGGCTAGTTATTATTTAATTATATTAAATAGTAATAATATATTATTGTTTGGTAAAATTCTGTCTTGTGTGTAACATAATCCATTGATGAAAAACCTTGTTCCTTTTCTCACATAGTAACTACGTATCATGTGTATAGAAGGCTATATAATATATGGAAATAACTTAATATAGTAAATATATTATAAATTATTAAGATATTATTTTCCCTTGTAGGATTCATGTTGCATGCCATGGAAGCTATCAAATATAATATTCCTACTTTAGATTTTCAGGGCATTACATTATACCCACCTTAATTAAATTATGTCCTTGAAAGTTAAACTCAATATTGTTAATATATTGTTTTACATTTCCTATTTTATTAATCCAACATTATGAGAATTTTTTAAACGAACTGTTAGATAACTAATAATGGGAATTACAATGTTCACTAGGACTAACATATGACTAGGTCTCTAGTTTGGGGAACATTAGTTAAAAGTAGAGATACAAACATGGAGTAATAACGTAAATTTTTATATAGGGTCATTGAGGTCATCCATTAAAAATAGGTGAATAGTCATTAGAATTTTAAGGGCCTTAATGCCAAAAATTATTGATAATTTAGAAGACCATCTTCTCAAAGAAAAATTTCCATATTAGGAAAAAAATTCATTTCAATGTATTTTTCATATTTTTTGGTAGTTATTGAAAGTCCTAAAAATATACATAAATTAACATACATAAAATATTTTAAATTCACGTGAACAATTCAATATTCTAGTTGTGCATTGATCATATTCTAATCAAACCCTTATTTCGTGCAATGGATATAAAAAAATTAATATTGATGTTTGAAGCACTAAAATAAACATTTTATAGATAGAAAGGCCTTTAATTGCGTAAAAAGTATAACTATTTGTCTCTAATATTCTAAAAATGTTATGTATTCAATACATGAATATCTAGTTAGAAAATGGTACATCACATGTCCATCATTAATATATATTCATCAAATTGTCCAACTCAAAACCATTTTTTATTAATAAGGGAATTTAATGGTTGTTTGGAAACACTTATTATCTTTATTTAATGGGTTCATGTCCCACGTCCTTTTTAGATTTGATTGGTTTTCACCTGATAGACATGCGGTCATTTTTTAAATGAAAATTAATTTCAAAATTAAATATGATGGACATACTCAATGTTTATTCATTATATAGCCTTAATTTTTCAATAAAATCTTAATACATAAATACATCATAAATTCATTTCCACATACGTCGTTCTATAGTATAGGGTTAATCTATAATATCATTAATATACTTTCAAAAATATAACACATTATATTAAATCTAAAACTAATAATGTTTTACCTTGTTTATTCATTATAGAAATACATCAAAATGGTCAGAAAATAAATTTGTGAGTTATCATATGTATATATCCCAAGAGTGTCAATATTGGTGCATAGTAAGGCATGTTGTCATGTATGAGGTCATGCCGAGTTAGGCCCCAAACACCTTGTCATAGTAGTTACTCCTAGGAACATCTGTTGAAGAACAATTTCTACTCATATTTTCCAGAGAGGTATGTATTTCAAGGAAAAACCACATAATATATAACATATTAACATGATAAGATGTTCTCCTATACATATCCTAAAATTATATCATAGGGTCATGTTCCCAAATCGATGTTTTCGTAAATTTTGTTCCCATGGATTCTACTAAAAATGATTTGATATAAACTATTGAGACACAACCCTTGAATAACCAGAGCTGATGTATACAAAAAATTAAATTTTGATGTTTTCAAGTAATAAATTCATGCATGACCGAGCATTTGGTGGTTTTGGAAAACCAGATATATACACTAGTCTTTTTTATCAAATTAATATCTTAATTACAACATAATGTTTTATAAATAATTTCAAGGATATTTTTTTATACCTCGTATATCTATGAATATATTTTATAGCATGATTATTGGATTCTAGGGGGAAAGAATCAAAATAAAGGTGTGCTCAAATTCTCTATTAGGGTAATGTATAACAGAAATAATCATGAATCAATGAAAATAATAATCATCGCATAGTGAATAAATAACCACAAAAACCCTGAAATCATTAATTGAGAAGAAATTATTTAAATAATATTGAGATTTCAATAACAATATACACATTCCATTCAAATAAATACATATGGAAAATTAATATGGAAATGGAAATAAAATAAAAACATGCCATTTAGTCAATGGACTGAAAATGAAATGTCTCCATAGACATGATCTCATGTATGAATAACAAATGTAACTAAAGGAGGAAAATATTTGATTATTGGAGGACATTTTTCCTAGTAATATGTAATCAGTACCCTTAAGACCTTTAATAACGTGTTATAGAGTATTTGGTAGAGACCCATCTAATTTGTGCAGGTAATTCATCCCATGAGATTACTGATGTTATGAGGGGATATCTATACCCAGGATCCACATATAGGGACTTCCTTAAATTTTTCCCAACATTTTTCATACATTTCCAAAGTAATACATATTCCAAATAATCAAAATAAAAAATATTCCATACCAAATATCTAAATGTAGTAGATGATATAGATTAGTCAATATTTCCCAAATGGAATAAATAACATTCGATGGAAACACCAAATGTAAATAATATTCATTGTTTATGTAATATTAATATCTATTATATGATAATATGGATATCTAAGGATAATTATAACGAAAAATTAATACAATGGTGTGGAATTTTCAAGAAAAATTTAACAATCACAAAAAAGAAGTGAGATTAAAAATACAGTCTTTATTAAATATCTTGAAGAAAATATAAATTTTTTTAACATAATTTTAAAAATAATTTTCTATGAAAGTTATTTCATTAAAAATTATCCATTTAAACATGATATGTATGTTTTGAATAAATTAATGTCGTTAAATCCAACCATTTTATATGATGTGAAAAATAATACTTTTTCACATCCAAATGTTTAAAAAAGTCTAGTTCGGAACGAGAAAAGAATATTCCATTAAAAAATTTGGTAAAACTAAAAAAAGGTTAAATTTTTCATTAAAAAAATTAAATATATTTTTGAAAGCATTTTAATAAAATAATTTTATTAGAATAAATCGGTACTCCGACTAAAGAGGTAAATTAAGTTTTGTTTTCTTAAAAACGTTTTCTAAAATATTTCGAGTACCAAAGAATAGAATAATGGTAATAATAAATGAAATATTTAATGAATAAGTAGAGGATATGAATATGAGTGTTGTTATTTATCAATTTTAATATAATTTTCTCAAATGGAAATACCACCGAAATATCATTAAAATTACTCTTGGAAAAAATAATCCTTAAACATTCCAAACTGTCACGTACCTCCTTGAAATAATTATATCATATATTACATGAAGGATAACATTATATAAATGTTTTGAATACCATTATAGTAAATATATTAATTATATAATATATCAAAATTCTCATTAGTTACTAGACACAATATAATTAAGCCGTGAATGTGACATTTGTCTCAAAAATTTAAAAAGTGAGATAAAAATTCCTCACCACTATGGTGTTGCATGAATTGAAAAAAAAGTAAAAAAACAAAATGGCTAAATAATATTAATATAATTTTATTCATGATATTAAGTGTATATGTGGCAGTATGAACACCATACATAAGAAATAAGGTTCAAAACAATATTGAATGCCTTACAAAAAAAAGTGAACCATGAATCACTTACCTTGTTTTTTATAGGTCTTGTGTTTCACTATATTCATTAATAAAGAACATATGATAATTAGTTAATTTATTAATAACCTTTTTAATATTTATCGTAAATTTTATTTCACTTATGGCAATTTTTCATAAAACTACTTATACAATTATGTTTTCGGTGAGTGTTTTGACAAAATTCATTTTATGTGTCAAAAATAACATTGTTGGTCAACTAAGGTCAAAGATGTGATTATATAAGCATCTTCAGAATAATAATTATGACATGAAGAAATATTTATACATAAATTATACTTATCCTAAAAATAATTCAATTTTTATGAAAATTTAATCAGTATTACAATCATGGAGATGGTAGGTCGTACACATGCTTGTGTAACACCCCCTTTCATCGACCTTAATGGGAAGGAGGTATGTAACACCACATCATTCCTTAGAGATAATGATATCATAAAGAAAAATTTATATAATATTTAATATTTATATATATAATTATTCTGATCTAAATGGAATGACGTCGTGTCGAGGTGGCTGTAGTACAGTTGTCCACAACTAACACTATAACTTTTTAGTGAGTGAAAGGGTAAGAAAACAAATGATATATATTATATTTCCAGAAATTTAATTATTATACTAAAAAAAATTTATCTTTTATATGTTTCAAATTTTTATTTAAAATATACCTTTATAAATTATATGTATATTGTGGATGAATCACAACACTTTTAGAAGGAGGTAGTATAAACTTACACAAATGATGTTATTATATTCCCACAAAATGGAGGGTTTAATGATAAAAAATTCAGAATAAATAAATTATAAACTCAATATATAATATATATATATATATATAAGAATATTTTTTTGGATAATTACCACCATCATAGGTGGTAGAGGATGAAAAACAATAATCATTTTAATGAGGTGGAGGTTTTATTTTCATATAAACACAAGGTTTGTTACCCATTAGATGTGAGTGTGTATATGTTTCGGTAGAAAATTGAACGTAAAATATCCTAGTATATTGAGTATACTAGTATTTTCAATATAATAATATAATAATAAGAGTTTATACAGTGTAAAATTTCAATAAAACTAAAAAGGTAGAGGAATTGGGAGAGGATGATGAATTTTATACTGAGGGAGGAGTGAAAATCTTGTAATATTTTGACAATTCAATTCCATAATATTTTTTACACCGAATATAGCTCACACAAGAGAGCATGTTTTATCCAAGTGGTTATAGGGTTTAAATATGTCAATTCAATCATTCTTTGAAATGTTTTTAGGTTATTGGGCCCTTAATATTAAGGTTTTCTCCGTTATTAATATTAATTTTAACTAATTCGTTATAAATAAATTTAATTTATTTTATAAATAATATTGGTAAAAACATAAATTCTTATAAAATATATTATTCTTATCCAAAATATTGATTCTATTTTAAAAAATTCAAATAAAAAAGAGGATAAAAATAATTTAAATTTAATCTTGCAAATATGATGACCATACTGGGTTTTAATGTTTAAATGTCCACAAGATTACAAAATATTTAAATTCCAAGTTAAATTTTTTTTAAATTGACTAAAATTGGGTTAATAGATAATAATATTATTTAATTATATTTTAAAAAAAATTAAAATATGATTTAATCTTAAAAATAAACTAAATGAAACAACATTTTTGAACTAAAATTTAGTATTTTCATCTTTCATTACAAAACAAAACTCCACGTAAAGGTACCAAAAAGTACCCCTAAAACAACTTTCATGTTTATCGTAAAAATGGGTAGAATATTATGAAATATAGAATCTATAAAATTAAAAAATATTGAATACAATATATATTATCCATTAAATTGTGAAACAAATGGCATGATAAAAATATAGGTGTTAGGTTTAAAATTAGGTTTATTATTAAATTATTCTTATCAAAACTGTTGGATGAATATAAAAAATATTACATTAAGTAATATATATATATATATATTACATTAATATCTATAAATTGTTTACATTTCATTAATTTATCAGTATAAAATAGCTTTGTGAGTTTAAGAATTAGATTTACATAAATTATTACATTTATTTTAAATTGGTTATTATATTCATTTATAATTAATTCATTACTAGTGAATTTATAACATATTTGTGCAATCCATTTATATTCATAATTTAGTTATTAATATTCATAATGGGTAGTTTAAATCTTATTATATTAAATAAAAATAATGTATTATTGTTCCGTAAAACATAATCTGGCGTGTAATAGAAGCCATTGAAGAAAATTGTTATCGAGTATGACCCACGTAAACTCGGTATCACATTTATTTTATTATATATAATATGTTGAATTTATTATATATAGTAATTGAATTATTCATTATCAGTATATTATATGCCTTTCTATTCTTGTCATTGCATGTCATATACTCTATCAAATATAATATTGATTCTTTAATTTTTCAGAGTTTTACATAGTATTTATCTGCTGATTTATAAATCATTACCCAATTAATTGGTGTATGATATAAGACCCACCCTTATATAGTTATAATAATACATATTCCATGTTTTTAATCTAACCTACTTCTATACTTATTACATAACCACCATTATTTGTTATAACATTAAAGCCATCACATAATGAAGACAATACATGTGTGTGACCCATGATCATAAAATGTTCATCATATTCACATCACAATACATGAAAATAAATGAGTTTTATTAAAATTTTCTAAATTCATTATGAAATAATTTTTGAAAATAAATTAGTTTTACAAATATTTCATCTACATAAACTTTAACCATTATAAAAAGGAATAAGAATGGTATAATTGTATTGTATCTCTATTAGAGAATAATTCACACCTGTGATGTTATTTTATATGGGAAATGGGTTTGAATGATCTCTTTTGAAATTTCATAAGAAAAATATTGTATTCACATTGATGAAATTTTTTTAGAAAGAATGACTTAACAATTAATAAGGAAACATTTTCTTTGAAAAAAGAAATGAAAATTACAATTAATTCTTGAAAACTTTTATTGGTCATGATAGTAGGAATATTTTTTCACGATTTATATGTGAAAATAAAACATTCCATCCAAACATATATATAAAATGTAGAAAATTATCTCATTCATAAAATGATAATATGTTTCATATTATAATAATTTGTAAAAATTATATCATGTGTATAAAGGACTTCCAAAAATCATACGAGAATAGTAAAAAAATAATGTGAAATTTTTTTTTAAACATGGAAATGGATGAAAATAGTTATTCCAATGAAGAGGGAAGTAATTTTTATTTTCCATAAAATTAAATTTTTATTATATATAGTATTTAAGAAGATGAAAATGAATAAAATGTATGTATTGTCAATAAATACCAAATGGTTTACAATATTAATGTGTTTTTTGGAGGCATTCATAGGATTTCATCATTTAAAACATAACCATAAACAATACCAATAAACAATGGGAATGAAACATTAATATGTTACATCTATAGAAAATTTTTATTAATAATACTTGTTAAAGAACATTATATGAATATTTATATATGAAAATCTTTATAAGAAGAGCCATTATTGTAATCTATAGAAATTACGTACACCACACAAATGAAACATAATGTGTATAATGAAAGTGTCCCACAAAAATAAAAGTGAGAAGAAAGACACTAATGTCAGGTATGAATTCATTCATATAAAACAAAACCACAAATTTATTTAATATATATTTATTAAAAATATATTTAGAATTGATATATTTATATATCCTGATATATATATTATTCAATTTTAACAAATTATTACTCATTTTCTAACACATTTTTATTTAAATAATGTTTCTGTATGATATCATTTTCATTTTTCATGTATATTTTGATTAAGTAGTTTTGTTCCTTGTATTTTGATCATTTTTATATCATATGAATCTTAATAATTTTATAAATAAATATATATATATTAATCATATACATGTTTAGATAAATCCAATATATATATATATATAGAAAGAAGAATAACAATGTTTATGGTGACTGTAGGCCGTATATACACATAAACATGGTTTTCATTTTCGCGGCATATGGGAAATGAAAATTTATACTATAAGTAATATTTAATGACTTATTATAATATAATATATACAATATATATTCATTAAATCCATATTTATTAATCTCCATGTATAATTTAATTTAAAAATATATAAAATCACTTCATAGAGGTGTTAATCTGCGCATACACACGATAGATGTTATGATTTTACAATGACATTGATGGTAATAAGTTATATGTTAAATTATAATTGATTAATTTTAATTGTTATATATTTATAATATATAAAATTTATACGCATCATAATACCCATTTATAAAAGCTTCTATCATGAAATGAATTTTACCATTATAAGGAGATAGAAAAATGAACATATACAAATGTGATATTTTCACACCACATTTTATAAAAAGAGTTTGAATAAAAGGGGTTTCATATTAATAATAAATTTTTATTATCTATAAGAAAATTAGTTTTTTATATAATATCATAGATTTATAAGTGGTTAAACTAGAAAAAACAATTCTGTGTGATGAAGTGAAAGGAGGGGTTCATTTTTATAATTGAGGGGTGGGGAACTGTTATTATTTATAAAATTATTAAAAATAAAATAAATTAAAAATCAATAAAAATGGTTCCAAATAGCCTAAAAAATTTTATTTGGTTAAAATGTTGGACTATATAACATGACCAATAAAGTGAATATGATCAATCCAAATGTGGCCTTTTGAGAGCTTAGCGTATAATTGATTCTATCTTAGTGTACTCAGAACGATTTCATGATGGGTATCGTGGTCGTGTCGATAATGAGAGTACACAAAGATATCATCAATGAAGACCACCATTAAAGAATCCATGAATTGATGGAACAATCGGTTCATCGGTGACATGAAAACTGCAGGCACATTCATTAAACCGAAGGACATGACCATATACTCATATAGACCATACCTGCTCTGGAAGGCTATGAGATGTATATCAAATGGTATAACGTGCAACTAATGGAAACCATATCTCAGGTCAATATTCGAGAACACCTAGGCTCCTCGAAGCTGATCAAAGAGATCATAAATCCAAGGAATGGGATATCAATTCTTGAACATCAACTGGTTCAGCTTCTGATAATCAACGCAAAACCTGAGGGTATTATCCACCTTCTTCACAAACAGGTCAGGCAAACCCCAAGGAGATGTTATGGTTCAGATGAAACCCTTTGCCTGAAACTCCCCCAACTGCTTCTTAAGCTCATGTAACTCTGGTGTAGCCATCTTATAAGGAGTAATGGACACTGGTTCTACTCCTGGTATGAGATCAATAGTAAATTATACCTCTCTCTTTCAAGGAAAACATGGAATGTTTTCTAAGAAGAAATCCTTGAAATGATCCTCCATAGGAGGAAAGTATAACTCTGAAGTCCCCGAGTCATCTAGGAATAAACTTCAAATCTAGGTTTTAACTCTTCTGAACCCATGATGCTCTGGTATTGGTCTTCTCGTTCATACATCTCATTCGCCCTTATGAAAAAACGATACACCCTCTGGTGATGAGAAACTCACCCTGCGGTGATTATAGTCGAAGACATCCTGGAGGGAAATAACTTGTCCATTCTATGAATTACATCATAGAATGTCATCTAAAGCAAATAGAGGTCCCATTAAAAGTGACATCATCCAAACTCTAGAGGGATCTCCTTACACTGACAAACAACATCTGTTATTATCCCCAATAGAATGTCTAGTGTTAAGATATCATAAAAAGAAATGATTTAGAGACCACGTCACTCCACAACAACAACAAATATAATTCTATGGGAGTCTCGTGTATCGAAATGAGAAGAAGCTAAAACTAAGGCTACTAAGATTGTACCTCGAACTATAGAGGTTCTCAGATCCTGATCCTGCTGAGTCTGATCCACTACAAAAATATGGTCTACATCGCGGCCCTATGACCGCACTTGACCACTCTGAGATGATTCACCCTATTGTCTCTGAAGGACTGGATATTGGCTGCCATGACCATAACCTCCACCTCCACCCAAATGGCTGGAAGATCTCTAGTTCCCTGATTGATGAGAAACTAGTCACGCTTCTCCTCAACAAGGAGTCATAGAAGAACATCTATCTCCGGCTACTAGTGAGAAGATCTGATAGAAAGGCTGATGTTGACCCTTCCTGCCGCAAGATCAGCACACCACTAGGTCACTCAGGCAATGTGGCCTTGTTTTCCCTTTCTTCCCACACTGGTAACACATGAAATGGATACCATAAGTTTCATCCTTCCTAATATGTTCTCTATTTACATACTCCTCATGGTTCTTCCTTCTATAAGATGAAGGAACACTATCTCTGGATGTCAAACCACCCGGGATCACAACCCTAGAATCCTTCAGGTTATGCACCTTAATCAGTTCCTATTAGACTATTGAATATATTAAAGTCAGCTTAACGATGTTCACCTAGAATCAGATATCCTTCCTGAGACTATCCTTAAGAATTCGTGTAAGGAACAACTCATCTCTCCCTATAAAGTGTGTAAATAACTACAAATCAGATATATGAGATTAATACGACATAATAAGAAGAGTACCCTGATCCAAAATCCTAAACTCTAATGCTAGATCATCCCTCTAGGTCTCTATACAGAAGTAATCATAGAAGATGTGCTGAAACTCATCCCAATCCATATTATGCTGGCTTCCATCTTGTGAGACCACATCCCACCACCTATTGACAGAGTCTCGGGGCATGTTTGTTGAAATATTCACCATACACTCTAGAGATATCTCTAGATGCTCAAAGATCATAAGCATTGATTCTAGACATGATTCTACAACCAGGGGTCCTCTATCCCCTAAGAAAGTGGGAGGATACTACTGCTGAAAGACCCCCATCAATTATTCCATCGATGGGGAAAAAGGTGGAACTCCTGGAAAGGTATGCATCATCCTAAAGATACCCTCTATGAATTTTTCATCAGAACCTATGTTAGGTATAACAATTGGTGCCAAAACTAGCACAATTGGGGGATCTGCAGGAAGCCATTGATCTACCATGTCTGGTGTCTGATCACTGCATGGCAACTAGCGTACAATCGGAGGACGTCTTAGTTTCATGACACTGCATGTTCTAGCGTACACCTTAGATCAAGATTATGAGGGACTGAAAAATAAAATAGTATAAAGGAAACAGGAGAAACAAAGCATTCAATTTGTTTAAAGCACGACTACATTGCGTGTATAGTTCGTACACGGAGTGTTCCCTTAATCCATTCACATAGCTTGTACTTCTTCCAACACTAGTCGTGTAATGCCCCAAACACACGGTGTGGTGTCCTCACAGACTGGATAAACTCCAATCCTCTTCCTCTACCCGATTACTTCTATACGGTTAAGCCACACGGCTCTCCTAATAAAAGACTACACGACATGTTCAAGAGAGACAAGATGTTTACTAGAAAGGATGACACTGACCCATGTTGTTGGTGAAACGGTCTGGTACCTGGGTTATACATCATGATGTGTTCAATGATGAAACATCATGTATAACATAAGTTTCTATCCATCTATGTCGTTAGTCACATGGGTGGAAACAGGGTCAACAAGACATGACGTGTATGAATGGTTCATGACGTGTTCACTCCAGGATTTCTATATCTCGTGTCTCTGCCCACACGGCATATTACATGGCTAGAGACTACATGGTTTGTACAAAGACTACACAACATGTTCTAAAAAAATAGTTTTCCTCCCAAACATAAGAACACATGGTGTGTAGTTAGAACTACACTTCTTGTATTCTTGGTTTTTCCTGACAATAAGCCTCATATACTACTATGGAGCCCAAAAAACACTAAAACTAACATTAATGTGCCATATTATGATCTGTGAGGTCCCATACTCACCTCTAATCAAATCTTGACATCGTATACATGTTATAACAAGAATAAACAAGGCAATGATAGACTAAATTCAAGTCCATGAGTGGCCACAACACCTCCGGATCCAAAATTTGGCATTCTTTCATACAAACCATACACAAATTCAATATTTTATCAAGAAAAAGTTATTTATCAAGGAAAATATCAGAAAAAAAATGCATATATAGCACAAAATATTTCAAAACAACATGAAATCCATAATTAACCCTAAATGACATTGAAAAAATGCATGACATGTGATTTCTGGCATGTGATTATATGATGCATGTGAGGGAATACCCACATCTCATCAGGTTTCAATAGAAATAAAACTTCAATAACATCATCATTAATAGAAAATAATATGGGGGTCACCCAACAATGAAAATCAAAACATCTGTAACATGAAAAACCAGAAAATTGCAACAAATAAGGTAGATTGGATTTTCCCTATACAGATGTTAGCTACTATCGGGCACATCTTGTTACCATGTACCTATTTATTCTGATCCCTGGATAAATCCTCCAAATAGTTAGTCAAGAGAAAATAATTGCTTTGATACCACTTTGTAATTTCCTTGTTTTGGAAGCCACTAAGACGTGCCCCATACCCGGTTGGTATCACAACATCAAGTGCATTTACCCGAATGCTAGAAGCTCCCGACTAGCAGCGATGACCTTAACTGTGATAGTGGGGAAACTATTCCCTCATTGGTAGAGTAACACAACAAAAGAAAAATATAGTAATAGAGGAAGCCATAATAATCCATTAAAAGTAAATAGCAGAAGATAGTAAAATAATAAACTGGAGAACACACATATATACATGAATGATGAATGATACATATGCCTACGAATGTGGAAAAATAAATAACAATGATGGAATACAACAATACTAAACGAAAGTAAAAAATAAAATAGGCTAACAGCTACTCAGCATCGCAATTCATAGATTGATCCCATGCTCTTCGGCTCCAGAATCCATCCAGAACCTGAAGTAGAAGGGTAATTTCCCTTGTCTATACCTGCAACAATGTAATCATTTTGGGCCCAAAATCATCACCCAAATAGGTTGTGAGACTATATCCTAGTAATAAACAACCCAAAGATTTGTGCCTACAATTCAATGAATAAAATATGGCTGGACGTAAATAAAAGAGCAGTAAACAATTCCACAGTTTAAAATCATTCAATTTCACTTATCAAATAAATAGCCAAATCGAAATATGTAACCCTCTGGGAAGGACACGAAACTTATCCCCTATTATTTAGCTATAATAATATACCAATAATCTTTGAGGAAGTAGTCATAGTCAATTCCCCTTATATTCTAATGTGATAAATGACTCTTTGAGGAAGCAGACATAGTCGGTTCCACTTATTGTAAGGTGTGGTCAATGACTCTATGAGGAAGCTCACACGATCAATTTTCCTTGTAGTCAAAAGTGTTTTGAGGAATCTTTGAGGAATCTGACATGGTAAATTCCCATTATAGTCTAATGTAATCAAAGACACTCTGAGGAATCTCACACGGTCAATTCCCCATATAGTCTACTACACCAGGATCCCACAGCCCTGTGTAAGTCAGACAAGCATATTAGTGCAATACAGCCAAAGTAAACCTTATGTACTACTTAGCTAAAGTGTATTTATCATATTGAGCATTTCAGTTAACAATAATATCATCATCCTACAACTAGGCATGGAAAAGCCTGGCAAGGATGCTTAATCGGCTAAATAGGACCAAACGGTCGTAAACTGAAAAATGCATGGGAAAACACATCCAATATAAAGAAATCAACCCTATTCATATCAAATTAACCTCTTCGCAAGTATAGAAGTATGGAAGGAAATTAATAAGTGTAAAACGGTAAACACAGAATAAATCGTTCAAGGGTATTGGTCAAAATTATACATATTACTCAAATATATTGAAAATGAAGGCACAAACCAACTACCTCGGCATTGGGATATCATTGTACATGAACCTAGAGGCTTGAATCACCTTAGAACGCCAAATATCTAGAAAAACATATAAAATGTTCAATTAAGGATAACATGATAAAGATGAGGAATCCTGAAACAACACTCAATAAGAAGATAGAGCTTACCGAGGTGATCCCAACCCAATCAACAGCTATCATATCAGAGATTAGATGGAGATTCAAGGGCTCTGAGAAGGATCGATGTTGTATGAGTTCTCTTGGATGAAGAAAACCTAGAAGAAGGGTGTTCTGTCGATTAAACAACACCCCAACCAATTTAATGAAAAAAGAAAGTTCACTGTATATACATTTGATGGATACAATGTTTACTCTCCTTTTTTATACTCCACTTTAGGTGGACTCAATGTCACCCCTACATTTCCATGTGTGTGGCCATTACACGGCCATCACACAACCTCCTGTCGAAACACAGTACACGACGTGTACTCAAAAAGTACATGCCGTGTACTTTATAAATTTCCAGAGAATCCTCTTTTTCTAAAGAAGAACCAGAAAATGAAAACCTATCTGAAAAGAAGTTCCACGTTATTAGAGTTTTAATTTTAATATTTTTAATTTAAAGGCTTTAATTTTTGACATTTAATTTTTAGATGAAAATTTAATATTTTTTTACCCACATTGAATATGATTTTAGAACAAAATATCTTGTTTTTACGAAAGCATCGCCAAATAGAAGAAAATTACGATCAATACTTACCTTCCATTTTAAATAAAATTACTTTCCAAATTATTTTTCAAAGTGATAATAAATATTTCAAGATCTAATCATGATTTATTTTTAAAATATCATGTTTTTAGATAAATATTATACTAATGTACATCCATTAAAATAATATATTTATTATATAGAGAAATGTTACATAAGATAGATGTTATTTATTTGTTATAAGATATAAAATTTATTATATTTTTTTTGAAAGTGAATTCATCTAGGTAAATCCACTTTTATATTATACACTTTGAACATATTACATGTGGATACTGTTTAAAATAATTCCCCTATTTATTATCTGTATTTTTATCTATATATTGTGATGTAGAAATGAAATATATATTAGAGGAATGATCCATAACATCATTTCAAATTATATGTTTTTAATTATAAAAAAGTTTTATATTAATTTAAATACATTTCATTTGATTAAATGTTGTTGGAATTACAAAATTTGTGTCATGTTCTTTACTGGGAAGATAATGATACAATCATCATTCCTTGAACATGAGTCAAGTGAAGGATGGAAGATATAATTACACTAAAAGAATAAAAATTTTGGATCTAAATGTGCCACATGTATGATCCCACATTAGGGGTGGAGACAAAAAAAAACAATTCGTTTTCCTCTAAAGTGGTGGTGATAAACATTCTCTAGATGTAGACCCATTCGTTCAACCATTCTAAATGGAATAGTTTTTTGAATCACTAAATCAAATTTTTAGGTATTATAGAAAATTTTAAGAAATATAAAAAATATAATGTGGAGAAAATGGTTATCTAGTAAATTATTTCATTTTGTATAATGTAATTTGAATACTCGTGGATCCAAATATACATATAGACCAAAATTCAAGAATGTTCAATTTTTTTACATCTATAGTGAATCTAGAAAAACTATCATGAAAACCCAGTTGAGTGAGTTCAAAACTTATTTAATTAAATAGATATACAATTACATCAATAAACAATAATTTTTAATGATGGAATCATCAATTAATCAATATATTGAGGTACTATACAATCCATGAGTTCTTCATGAATGAAATTATTTTGTGGGAACATATATAAAAATCCACACAACGGCCTATTTCCAAATGCATGGAATGATTTCTATTTGTATCATACATATTTTAGATAGGGTCCAAAAAATACCCATTATCAATTTATATTTATAGTTCTCAATTTTTCATTTTTAGATATCAGTTAATCTAATGATCTCATCTTAGGAGACCTTAACTTTTATACATCACATAATCGATATAACCAAAATTTTCTATTGACGATAAGAACATTATATGAATTAACATACTGAAATACTATAATTTTTTTAATGATATCGATACTATTTTGTGAAACCTAATAAAATTAATAACACCCTTAACATAAATG
Organism: Viscum album; assembly: GCA_963277665.1. Lineage (NCBI taxonomy): Eukaryota > Viridiplantae > Streptophyta > Magnoliopsida > Santalales > Viscaceae > Viscum > Viscum album. The sequence continues at coordinate 1,298,487,330 of OY728147.1, forward strand.
CTAAAATACATTCAAAAGTTTTGGTATTACAATAAACCAATAACGTGTGAAAACCATACATTTGAAACCAATTTTTCACCTCCTATAGAAGGAATAGATTCCTAGGAGTCACCTGATCGTGGGACCCATATATTCCAAATCTGATTCCACACATGAAAATTTTATATTTAGAAGTAATGTTTTTTTATTCCATGTACGATCAATTAATATTGGATAAGGGTGATGAAATATTTCTATAACACCCACACACATCCTTCCTTGTCCTATGAGGGATCTGGTCATCCTTAGAGGATTGCACATCAGTATTGTCCCCATTGAAGGTCGTGTACATAGTTTACAAAATATGATATGACTCAATTTGTCCTCATACTGATTGAATTCCTTATATTATAACAACCCCTAATCTAGCTTCTAGGTTTAACTGATTTGGAACCACCAATGTGCATGTCCCACTAAATACCTTGATATCAATAATTTTTACACAAGCATACTTAACACATGATATTGAAAAACATAAGCCACACAACATTTAATTTTGGTTCTCATACTATGGAAATATTTGTTCTTGTTCAATAGGGATATGTAGGAGGCATCTATGAGGCCTAACCCTGACACCCAAACACCAATACCAAACCACCTACATATCGACAGATAGTATCTAGGAATCATGATAAACATACCTAGGAGAGACAATTCTCTCAACATCCACACTATATGTAAATCTTGAACTACCAATTATAATATTCTTAAGAGTACATTCACCCAATATGCTATTCACTATAAGTGTACCCCATATTACTCTAAATAGTGTGTTCCCATATAAGACTATAAACCTCATGTTTCTATTATAGAAATATTTACCCCCACAAATCTACATACTATATGTATCCACCATGTGAATATTAACCATTAGTGTCCCCACCTGACAATAATATAAGATTTCCCCTAAAAACAATAAATCATGAGTAACATGAAAGGACTCTAAACCATGTGTCCTCTACAAGACTCTATACCGTGAGTTTCCCCATAAGACAATAATCCAAGAGTTTGTAGCAATGTACTCTAATCAAATAATGTCATTGTGAGAATTTAATCATTGAACCCATTATGTGGTAAGAATAAATGTATACATAAATCCTCATGTAACATGTGTGGGATTACACAATAAATAATACTAGGATGTTTCATACAAAGACTATGAAATGACTTAGTTGGAAAGCCTTGGATGCCTCAGGTGATGAGTCTAATATTCCTTCCATGATGAGAAGAATAATCCTTCATCACCTAACACAGATAAGATAAACCATTCTTATATATTCAATATAAAATATAATTATATCCTTCTCATTACTCATCTGTATAAAATGACCCAGTGACCTATCATGATTATGATAAAAGAAGATTATTCATGTATAGGTACCCAAAAATATAATCAACTCATTCTACAAGTTCATCACTATACTTATATTTTAAAATATTTAATTAATAGATGTACACAGGGATACAGAATCTAGAAGTGGATTTACAAGGGAATCTTAAATAAATAAATCTATTCCAGACAAGGTAACAAAATCTTTAGTGAGGTACATTGACCTACCATGCTCATGTTTTGATCAAGATGTTTTTATTATCTTCTCAGTGATGTGAGGCTAGATGCCTTCTGAATGTGGGTACCATCGATATCCCTACAACATAATAACATATTGTAAAATTTGTATTCAAATAATAAAATAATAATAAATATTGAAATTTCCTAGAGAAGTATACCTATGACTGAAAATATTCTTGGGCGAAGGAGGTGTTCCCGATATGCTTCTAGAAACCACAGATTCCTACACATTTTGATTCCATCAATTTAGTCCTAGATATTGATTGAAATATCTCCCATGGATTCCTATAATTCTAGATCGCATTATCTAATGGAGATTATACAATAAGATATCATCAATTGGAATGTTTTTTGTTATAAAAAATAAGTTAATTATCCTCAATTGGTTAATGGAAGGACATAGTCATATATCAATGGAATTGAATCAGCATTCAAAAAGAAAGAAATCACATAGGGGAAAATATCCACTTTAGGCATTGTAAACCAGTATGGGAGCCTCTCCTATGTTTACCATGACTCCAAAAGCCATGAACAGAGGATTAAGTGATATTCATGTAATTATTGACTTCAATTTCACAAGGAAGTCTACGATAATGGATTCTTCTAACCATAATTTCTATTAATACTTGGTCACCTAGACATACCATGAACACGTATATACTACTCTAATAAAACTCTTACAGATATCATCAAATCCCCTTATATACTAACTAAATTTTTGATAGAACTCATCTCCAGTGTGGGATCGTGGTCCTACGCATAAACACTGTGTATTGAGTCAACTCTCCTTATAGCTAACCCCACTAAAAACTATCACAGAGGGCCTCCAATTAATTAAAAAGTGAACCATGACGTTTTTTCATATAAAATCAATGAATATATAGGTCCTCCCAATTATTTCACGAGTACATATCACTGGGGTCCTCCTTGTGATGAGGATATTAACCATAGAGGTCCTCACTGAGATTATTTTAATAATAGAGATCCTCCTTGTTGATCCAACTGCAATTCCACCAGAAACCCACATCATGACATTGCACATATAATGATAATGAGACATCTATATAATTATTATTATATATAACATTATTATTAAAAATGGTATCTAACACCTAATTATTCATAATTATATACCATATTTTATTTTTAGGGGGTTTTATATCTACCAATAAAACCCATGAAAAAAATAATTTGGTGACTAAAGATAGTCATTATATAAATTTTGGTGAAAAAGAATCCAAAATTCCTCTGCATTTACATGGGAATAGTGGAAATGTTTTCATTAGTCTAGTGACTATCAGTGAAACCATACATACCGAAATTGGCATCCATAACCTCGTACTATCTACTAAAGGATGTGTTAAAGACAAGATTTGGTCTATCATTTCGAAATGGAAAACAATGGAATGTATAATATTTTTCACCCAATTATTTTTCTCAACATAATGGAATGGGGTCCCTATCCAATAAGGACATTACACTATAATTTTATTATAATCAATTGGGAACCCCCTCAATCTGATGTTGGTTTCACATATGATTACAATCCAAATGAATGATCAATATAAAATTAGGTCTTCATCTCTCACTATTATGACTACATACCAACTAACCACTTCCAAGCATGTTTTCCCATTTGAGTGAGACGAAGAGGACTATATGATCCAAGGGAAGGTTATAGATATATATTATATTTCAATGAGGTTCGAGTTATAGGTGATCTTGAACGTCTCCATATTGGGGTTACCATTTAAAAGGATAGAACATACCTACAATATAATCTGTTGGAAAAATTCTATCACCATCATTACCACCTATAAAATACCCTATAATCCCAATTATCTTATAATAAATAGAGTATTACTTCTGAATACCCAAATTGATAGTGCTTGTAGTGGCTAAAAATCAGGCCTCCAAATGGTATCAGGTGAGAATTCGGTATGTACGTACGAAACATTCCAAAATAATGTGTAGAGTCACTATAGTGGTATATTAAAATATTCAAGACATCGTTTTGAAGAAATATAAAACCCTGTTGTTATTCCCTCCTCGGCGATGATTGTAGGTTCAAAATTATAGTCTGTCTATTAAAATAAATTACTCTTCACCACTAGTCCCCATTATGGTGAATTTCATCTAATAACTACATTTCATGGACACATAATTCGATATAAAATTTATTAACATAATATTTAAAATTTTAATCAAATCCTATTTGATTAATTTTTCCTCAAAATGTGATAGGATATTTATTTATTCAATTAATACAAATATAATTAAATGAATGAAGAATTTATGAAATGAAGGAATATTATTCCATATGCTATGTTCCAAGACACTAGTTCGTAGATCGCACATGAATACATATGTAATAAATGAGATATATATTCTATGAAACAAAAATCCAAAAAAACATTTAATATAAAAATTATTAGAAATATAGGAAGGGGGAAATAAAAAAGGAAAATGCATTTAGGGTTTACCATATAAATTTAAAACATGACAAAAATATCACACCATAAATCTATGTGATCATAAAACTAACATTAAATTATTGTTACATGTATTCATCATAAATGAAATTAATAACCTTAGGACCATTTGGATTGGATTTGAAAAGGTAATGAGAAACATTAATGGAATTAAGGATTTCCAAGTGATGCATTTATGCCTATAAATAAGAGGAAGCTATTGTTTTATCATAATAGAGTCAAATACCAGAGTGTGGGGAAAGTTTCTATATTTATGAATAGTCATTCATTGTGTATAATTTATTAAATGTCTTTACTTTTTTATTTTCCCATCTATGTAAGGATATTACTATGGGGTAATTTAATTAGGTACTATATGTGTGTGAAAAGAGAGAAATAGATTTATTAAGTAATTTAAAATTTTAGTTTCAATTCATATTATTTACTCACACATTATCGTCATTAATGTCCCATTCCTATGTACTTTTTCACAAACATAATAACAGATATTGTTAAATTTTGATTTAATATAATACTACATATTTATTTTGATCATGAAAATTTCTATATATAGTTTGTCTATTATTTTTTAATGTGAGTTATTGGGTGTGGATTTACACCATAACCCATGGGATTTGTCATACTATATGTTCAAATATTGTATTGGGATTCTGATTCATTTTTAATTTTTTGTACCTAACCATGAGTGATTTTAATTTATGAATGTAATGTTTTTATCCAGACCAAGGGAATCACTATGACCAAATTCCTACAACTACACAATTCCAAATTGGTTATTTTATGCCTTATTGTTCCTTGAACCTACACACAGTTCTACCTAACCTTATTTTATTATTTCACACTCTCTCCCTATCTCATAATCAATTCTCAGTTTTTTGGATTTAAATTTTGAAATTTTACTTATATCATGAGTTTATAATTAAATTTATTATTTTCTATAACATGTACTCTTGGGATCATCCTCATGGATTAGAAAAAATATAAAACCTAATTTAATATTTATTTTTTTCATTTCATGCACTTAATAAATTTATTAATTTTTTATCCCCATATAACATAATGATTAATCGAGAAGCTATCATCAAAATCATCATTTCTTCTGATAATTATATGTCTGACACTAATGAAAAATCTTCCGAGAAAATTATTCCAATGATGATCAACCATGATAAGATTACCCTCTTATATGTGTCCACATCCATTAGTAGGGATATTCCATGGGTCTTGGTATTCATCATGAGATGAGTTTGCAAGGACCTTTCAAATATTGGATAAAAATATGTTGTAACCAAGCCTTTAAGTACAACCAATGTCACCAATAAAGTCATTGTGTATAACTGAATCACTAATCCACTATATGATCATATGTTTAACAAAATAATTATACACTTATCATGAATGGATATAATCAAGTTAATTTTTAGGATTCCACTTTCAAAATACCTAATGATCATTTAGAATTGATGATTCTCAGCTAGTCAACCATGGGTGTTGAAGGATACCTGACTAACCCAAGACACAATCCACAAGTAAAAAATATTCAAAAATAATATGGTCGACTATTTTTCACACAAATAGAGCATGAAATAATTAATTCATGAATTATATAACTATCAAGGGTTATGTCATGAGACAAATCCTCCAAATATGTGTTAATTGGTTCCCATAAATATAAACAAGATGTAGTGGAAACCCTTGATCTTTAGTACAACCCAAATTAAAATTGTATCCAATGTGGATAGAACATGTCCCCCACCAAGAAATTTTTGAATTTTGATCTTTACATCCATAAATAATAATTTTTACCCCAAAAAATAGTTATGTTACATTATCTCTCAATGTTGACTATTTCTATGTAACATAGTATAGTAAATGGTCTTTAAGATCCACAATATCTATAGAAAAGTGAGGGAAATAATTATTCCAGGAATAAAATTATCGAATTTGGATTTATAACTTGTGGGAGAATATTCTTTAAGGATTCATGTACATGTTCCCTTAAATTTTTTATAGTGTGATGTTCATATTCCGCTCCTTGTTTAAAAAATGAGATAATGAAAGAATCAAAAAACAAATCATTTGGTGGAAAGGCGTGATTTAGCTACTTGACATCCATGATCCCTTGGAACATTTTCTTTGATGTGTTTAGATAATGTATGGGATGAGATGGTATCAAATTTTATTTCCCTCAAGTTACCAATCACATTTTGAGTGTTTTCAAAATGGGAAAAATATGGACTAGAGAATGATGTAGAACATGAAAATAACTCACCCTATATCTCTTGAACTGACATTAAAATTTAGATGAGGTGAATAATTACTATGATGTAGAGTATGGACACTCAACTATTTAAACTCTATAAATAACCACTAAATATGATCCTTCATGTATATGATCAAATTGGAAACATTTTTTAAGTACCCCAATTATATTATGAACCAATATCCTTCAATGAACATAAGAAAAAATCATACTCTTCAAATGATCAGTAGGACCCCATATTTCCATGTTTCTCCAATGAATATAACATAATAAACAATTTCTAAATTTGAAGGCCATTTGAATTTGCATTGTAGAACAATCCAAAATATTTACCCTACCATAGGATTCATGGTCACATCATTCAAAACTGGCTCATATGCAAATAATAATATTAAAAGAGAGTATATCAAGACATAGTGTAATTGAGAAACCCTTGGTCACATCTCTCATGCATTATAACCATCCTCAATAATTGTCCAGATATTGAGGAATAGAATTATATCTCAATCCAAGGAGATTATAATTTTAAAATTTTGATAGCCTAAATATAATTCATATAATAATTTAGGACAATTCATTCATAAATTAATAATCCATATATTTCTATATACCACTTTTCCTCTCTTGTGACACTGTTAATTTCACAACCCAATAACGATCAGCGATTCTAATGCCAAAAGAATTGGGATGAAAATGATGCCATAAAGATGGAGAATATTTTATTTAACATCATTATTTCATTACAACAATGTTGGGTAGAAATTATAATGTCCACCATGAACTAGAGAAATTATATAATGAGTAATTATTGTTTTCATTTTTCAATGATGTCAATTTAGTTTACCAATTTTCATAGCTAAGAAATAAATCACTAGAAAAAATCCTACACAATCATCTACCTAATGTCCTCATTCTAAGGGAAACATCACTAAATTATGAAAAACATCCATTTTCTTTACTCAATATCATTTTAAATGACTATTAAACAAAGTCACTATTTTTCATATATATATAATAACAACCCTTGGTAACTAAATCCTCTAGCATGGAACCACATATCATTTTATTAATAAACATATGGAACATAAAAAACTATATAAATGTTAATATAAATCAGTTAATATTGAAAAAATATCTATTTTCTATCCAACTTTTCCCTTCATAGTTCATGTTAGCAAACAAGACCTTGGGAGTAGAAATATGACCGTGAAAAAAAAGTATGACATTGTCAAGAATGTCATCTCAACAATAACTGTAATCTAAAACCATGAAAATGTATATATATATATATAAGAAAACTAATGTTTCATTTATATATTACCCAAGGATCTCATAAATTTTTTAATTGATTTATATATTTTTGATTCCTAATATATATAATAAGGTGAGAATTCGGACTAATATGATATCATATAATACTGTAGGGAAGATGAGGGATAAATCATATAGCCCCTTGTTTTCCCCAACTACATTTTTGGAAAGCTAAATGATAATTATTTCATTAGTCTCTTGATGATAATAGATCTTGGGTTTAAATCATCCCTACTATGATGCAATACACATTGGGTATACATAATTTGATATTTTCTAACCTAAACTAAATATTCTGTGATATTATAAGAGTGATCAAAATATATTCAACAATAGTAAAAATATATATGTTTGGTGATATTATATCTAATAATAAATTCATTATTTTCTCACAATATTATTCCATCAAATCATTACAAATAATGATTTAGGGAAACCTATAGGAATTTTTCCCTCATATCAATAGATCTTCATATACACTATCAAAAGATGAGAATGTGTGATCTAGGGTGATTGAAACCCCTTCGATACATGTGAAACCAATTTATTTAATGCAAAATATTATAAATGTAATGTAAAAAAGACCCAAGTAAAAGGATTCAAGTATATTAATGTCCATAATGACCTAAAATAAACATAGAAGGATCCCTAGGATGATTTTTAGATACATTCCCTACTACTTATTCACCATCAAAAATAAATAACCACTTCACATAGATACCATTTTGTCATTAAATAAAAATAATAAAACTCCTATATCATATACTTATCATGTGAATGATTTTTCAATCCATGAGTAGGGAATTTTTCCCCATAATACATCAAACATTTCTCTTTATTTTAATCAACCGATATCTCAAATATTTCATCAGAAGGGTATGATTTGACTACTAACAGTTAAGAATTGATAATTATTTAAATATGATGGGTAGACTATACCAATATAGGTCACAAAAGATAGGATCCGTGATATCTATAAAATTTTTATTTGTATAACCATAAGGAAAATGTCTCATTTCGTTATATTATTCCTATACATAATAAGAGAATTACATAATGTAATCGAAAGTATTTGAGGTTTATTCTTCTCAATCTATCTCTCACTGTTTTAATGACGATTATATGGATGATAACACACTTTCCATTGAAAGATAATCCCCTAACCATTAATGAGAATATTCAAGTGATCCTGGACATATAGGAAAATTCAAATTCAACATTGATCAGTTTCATCATTCCTAAACATAATGAAGATTAGTGCACTATGTAGTTGAAGTGAAAATGTGACATTATTTTGTGGGATTATGATGATGTTATATTAATTCATTTTTATGTGAAATTCAACCACCTAGGCAATTTTTGTGGAAAATAAGGAAAAATATACCAAAAAAGTCAACCCCTCCAATAGCTCCATGTTAAAGGAAGAAGTTGATAAGAATTTAAAATATAATCTTTTCAAGGAGGTATAATACCCTTTGTGGATAGATAAAATATTCGTTGTCAACAATAATAATTAGAAAATAATATTGTTTATCAAATTACATGCACACAATTATCAATAACTGAAATATATATTTTCCATCCAAATTATAGAGTTATTGATTTAGAATACAACTGAATTATAGGAACTCTCCTCCATGGAGTATTAATATAGGTAAAATAAAATCTATAGTTCCTCTATGGAAGAAGAATAAATTTCCTATAATTAAACATGAGTAATATAAACCAATTATGAAATTACCTTTTCCTTGATGAACGCTATAAAAACCTTTATGTGGGATATGCACCAAATCTTTAATCCCCTTAAATAAATAATACTGGGGTGCTCTATGGTTGATTTTGTGGTATAATATAAAGAAAACTACAACTTGGTAAATGATATTTGGATTTTTCTTGGAATTATAGATTATCTAACAAGAAAATAGACCCCATGAAGAATTTATTTTTTGGTTATGGGAAATTTGAGAGATTCATTTTAGAGTATAATCATATTGAGATAGACACAGAGGAAAATGAAGCTATTATTGAAATTTCCCCATTGTATAATCATATTTATATTAAGGGATTCAGAAAATATCATGTCAATTATTTTCTATTATTTCCAAAACCTAAAAAGAATATGTAAGTCCCCCATTGAAGTAATGAATAATGTATTCTCCAAGAAAAAAATATAAAAACATACAATACTTTTTTTAATAAAAATATTTTGATTCTTACCGTATTTATATTTTCATCAGTCCAGGGGAAACTATTGATCCTATTTGTGTCATTCCTTAAGTAGCCCATAGAACCAACCTCTCCCAAAAAATAGTGAGGGTTATGTAAACCATATGTACTACCATATTAATAATTACATAAATTGAAGAAAAATATTCATTTATAAAATTTAAATTCCATTCCCTATTGTTTTTGGTGAAGAATCTATGTTATTTTATATTGGCTCATGAGGTCCAACTGATCTATTGTGTTTACCTTCTAATGAAAATCTGTAATCTGCCCATGTTGATTGGAGAAATTTTATGATCGGTAGGTATACGTAAAATGTTCTACATCATTTTCATTCCTCATTTTTATTTCATGAGGAAATCATTTGAATATTTCCTTTACATGAATAATTCCATTGAGGAGATTCCTCTGGGTGATTAGTTTCTAGATGAGGCCATTATCTCAATTGAAAATGTAGTACCATAACTAAATATTCACATTTATAGTACCTCATTTTTCTTTATTAGGGATATTATTAAATACCCTAAACTAAATAATCATTACCTTAGACCATACATTATCACTCCTTAAAAGTCCCTCATTTAGTACTATTTTGTCCAATTATTTGGGTGCACTAATAATGAGGCAGATTATCATGCCCTCATCACTAAAATGGAGTTGTCCCATGAGATTCAAGTCCCTTAGATACATGTAAAGGGTTATTATAATATAGTTTTTACAAATATTAAAGGTGATTATGATTTCTAGAAAAAAGAGAAAACCCCTTTATTAAGTGGAAAAATGAGTTTATGGCATGATTTTCAACCTATTTAAAGGTGTATCAAGTTCGATTATATCAAAATAATTGATTATAAATCCAAGATAACTTATATATTCCATTGATGATCTAGAAAATGATTTTAATGTACCCCCACCCCAGACGGGCAATCAGTGTCAGAATGGAGATTACCACAACAACTCATGAACATCTTCATATACCTGAGAGGCATGGATTGTCTAATTAGGGTCTATAAAGATATAATAGGTAGACTACACCCTATTGGTTAAAGTCAAAATTTCAATACAAATAATGAGAAATCATATAAAACTATATAAATAACCATCATAGAAAAAACATGGAATATCTATTTAGTAAATTTTGTGTAAAAATGTGTGAAAATATGTATGAGATACATGAGAAAACCGATCATACATGGGAGGATCACAACAATTGAATAATATTGGAAAAAATAAAACTAAAAATATAATCCACCCTATGAATGTTTTATATCATACCCACTCCCATCATCAAAATTCCACTCATAGCATGCCAAGAAAATTTAAGAAATAGAAAATAATAATCTATTTCCAAAAATAAACTTCTACATATATTGAATTCTACTTAGTTACCCATGTTTCATGGTGTCCTGAACCTGGAGTGAGTAAGAATATGTTTTCCACCACCAAAGACATCAGAAAATATAATGTCTAAATACCATGTCCATGAATCTATACTTTAATATAATGTTTATTTGATTTTAAATAATTGATGAAAATATAATAAATGATCAATGGTGACCTAGGTTCATAGTTAAACTTGGGTATTGTCTTATCTAATTTGACCATTGTTAGAGTGTCTTCGTGTGTCCCGATATTGTTCATCCAAAAAAACCGCATGGAATCTGTACACTCATCCTAGAATTACCGACTATAAAAAATTATGATACTGATTCTAAGAACTTTTATGGACATTCCCATGTATCACATATCATATGTAATCTTGACACCCATACCAATATCCCCTATCCATCATGAATCACATTGAATCGATGAAATCACCATGAAATGACCATTACGTCCAAAATATCTTCCAAATTTCCCATATAATCATTTATCACATAGAATCCAAGAACACTACTCATAATTCCAAAATAATCAAAACACATATCCCAAAATTAAAAATATCAAGTATTACACAAATTCTAGGTGCTCATCCCGATATTCAAAATTATCAATAATCATATGGACGTCAGGTGCTCATCATTTATTATAGAGAATTTGAAAAAATACAGTATCCAAGTGATTAAAAAGAAATTCAAAATTATTAGCTATTATATGAAATCTAATTAGATCATCCTGTAATTTTTATATAATTATCATCCCTTTTTATCATCTCATTTATTTAAACCAAATAATTTCTAACCATTTAACCCAACTAATACATCGTTAATATTTTGTTATTTGGGCACTCACTAAAGTATTTTAAACTAATTATGTCTCAATGCCACTTCTTATCATATACTTTATATAATATAAATAGGAATTTTATTCTAAATGGAATATATTTATTTCAGGAAAAATTATTTATCATTTTAAATTAATCATGGTCATTTATGTAACATGAAAAAATGTAATAATAAGTTATTCCAATTCTATCAAGGTCAGTAAATCTATAATCATCATTTAATATTTAATTAACTGTTATGAAATATATGAAAATTCCAATCATAACAAAAAACCATGAAATTTTATAGAAAAATATTTGTAGTCTTAATATATAAATGATAATTATTAAATAGAGTGTCATTTCCATTACCCAAAAAAGTTATACAATAGCTTTCAATTTTAGGAATCGCAATGACATTTTTTTCCAATTCATATAAAACTTATCATTTAAAAAATTCAACCTCCAATTCATAAATAATATAATTATCTTACCATGTCCTTCGATAAATATGATATCTTAATATCATTTTTTTGGAAACTCTATCATTCATAAATTTTTATATAAATAACTTTTACGGTAGCTAAATTCTATTTCACAATCATAAATTTAACATTCATATTCTATTTTTAATAATTTAAACAAAAAAATATATTAAAAATATTATTAAAACAATCCCTTATTCCCAAATTTCTCATGAAAAAATTTATAAAATTCCTTAAACTAAAATGATTCAAATTCATAAACAAGAAATTTTAGTTGGGAATATATCATTTAATCATGGTAGTTTGGATATGTTATGTAACAAATTAAATTATTTTCTACAAATTATGTTAATGATTGAAAGATCCAATAATATTACACCACACACCACATTAAAAACAAATATATAGTATGGTTTAAGCCTCAGAACCACCTTCCATAGGCATAATAGGGTCTATATACCTAATATAAGACATTAGTTCAGTCTAAATCAAATGGAATATAGATATTACAAAATATAATGGAAAGACTATATGTAAGATTAAATTGTCATAACACCACATAATATCTAAATAAATTATGAATACAAGGTGAAATAAAATCTATATCCCCTCGATATTACCAATTCATATACTGAAATCAAAAAGGGACCGACTATGAGGGAGATTCATTTTATGATTAATTTAAAAGTAGAGGAGAGAAAGGATATTGTCGAGGGTGTCACTACATACCATATTGGGGACCAAAACATAAATACAATGAATAGAATAAATGGGAGAACATCCATTTTTTTGTTATTATAAAAATTACCATGAGCCATCCCACTCATTGGTGTTTCCAAAATTTGATTACACTGGACAACCAGCTAGATGGTGGATTCACGTTTAGGGCCTACTACTGTCCTCTGCCACCCACTATCCAGTGAAACAACAACCTTATCATCTCATTACACTAGAACCTCCCAGTCAATTTTATTATAACATGAACCCTTTGAGCTATATTGTAATCCCCATTCCATTTCTAATTACTCATGGATAAAGAGTTCCAACCATAGGTATATTGTTTCCATGTCCAATTTGAAATCCCACCGCTCATCAGAAGCAAAATTCTTATTCATTGCGAGTTTTATATCTATATAAAAATTGAAATTATGATATCCACACCATAGAAAATATCATCCTCAATAATAATTATTAATTAATTAAACACATCACAAATCCCATTTCTAATTTTGTATTTCACGTAGCATCCCTCCATTCACAAATTCCTAATTTGCTTCAATATAAAAAGTCCAAAAAATCGAAATTCCACTTATTAAAACACGAGAACATTATATCATTCGTTTCCAAAACATTGATATGTAATAAAAATGATACCATCTATCCTAAAACTAAATAATTTTTTCATGTAATTTTAAATCATGAACCTGACTATCCCCACCATAAGCCTTTTCTATAAAACCAATTCCAAGACATAACACTCTCCACCACCAAAATATCCTGACAAAAAATATTTATATTATTTTAATTATAAATATAGTGTTGTTAGTAGTAATCCACACCTGAGTACAGATGATAACTCCATTTAAACATTATTTCTAATATATTTTTCGCTGTTGCAATAAAAAATGGACATGATTCTGGTATCTAGGAATGATATCACATGTTTTATTTTACTATAAACTACAAAACTAACTCTATAAATTCCCCAATCATATAAAATGTTATGTACTTGATTATGTTTTCAACTCACTACACATAATTAAACCAGAGACCAATTATTGGACATCCTCTAGTGTTCTTATCTCAAGGAATCCTAACATCTACCACATACACCCCATTATCTCATAAATCATGATGAAGTGATCACTGGAGGCCCCGTAAGATCATGCAAACACACATAATGGTATAAAAACATCCTCATGTGGAATTTTATTTTTGAGTCACCAACCAATCTAACTATTTACCATACACTTACTCAATAATCAATGTCCCACCACATCAAATAGTGATTCAATTACCCCATTTCATCTGGTGCATGTAACCTCCACAGGGAATCCAACCAATATCAGCTCTTAAATTGCCAATTTCAACCCCCAATGAAACAATGTTATAAAAAATTTATATGGAAACATTAATTTGGTAATTTAATGAATATATAAATAATGATTTCATACATCTTCAACCTTTCTATCTTGGGATCATGTGAAAAAAAATATATATTAATCTCTCCACCATAAGAGTTGTCATTTCAATTCCCCATGAAAACCATAAATCAATTACAAAATCACTGGATCCTCCCATCATATAATTAAATGGTTGTTCATGTTCATTCTATCCTTAGCTAGTACCTATATTTGAAACACTACTATCTATCCATTCCTAATTAAAAGGTAACTATCACTATCATTCATTGAATATCTCCAAAAAAATAGGGGCACGTCTTTATTCAACAAACCCTGAATTCATCACCATATGGAATCACTATAACCCAATCCCAAAGAAAAGCCTAAATATTCAAAATTACCAAAGAATGAATGTCTCTAATTCTGATCCATTCTCACCCTTTATCCACAGACACAAGTGTCATTGGTTAAATTTGAATTGTCCGTATCACCTTATCTCAATCCACCCCTCATGATCATCACCAATATATAAAAATTTCTAATTATCATTAAAATTAATTTTACTATTATGAACATACATTTCTACCATTTTAATTTTCCCCCATTCCAATAGGAACCACCAAGAAACACCCTCCCTTCTATTTTTTTATTCATAAGGGCATTATACTCAATTTAAAAAAATTGATGAAACATGACCCTTCATCATGAGACTAGAGCATCATTGATCCTAGGATCATATTCCCTTGGTAGAAAACATACCATACTCATCAAATTATTATTTTATAAACCATAGGCATTCTAGATTCCATTATATGATAGAATAATCAATTTACATGTATCATGGAAATGATCATGACCATCGATTATCACATGTATCGTTTCAAGAACCTAAGGAATAATGTCATGCGATCAATTCATATTAAAAGAACATCAAAAAATGAAAAAATTTATGTATTTTAATCATCCTTGATCAGGAAGATGACCTAGGTAAATTGAACATGCACTCCAGTTTTTAATTATGTCTATCATAATACTCGTCATCACAAAATATTCACCAATTGTATAAGTTAATTAATCTACCCATTAAATATGTATCTAATGGAATTAAAAATAATAGGATTACCCTCTCAGATGATAAAAATATATACATTGACAGAAAGAATAACTATTATTTAATAAGATTATATAGATTAATAGGTTATCCCACATAATCGAGCAACCAAGGTTTCACTAAATCCACAAATCAAGGGACAACACTAACTCACATATAATGGTCACATGGACTCTAATAAGATAAAAACATAATTCAGGTTTCTCACATATAATACTAAGTATAAACTATTCAACACAATCCAAATTTATAAATAATCTACACGGGTCCCAATCCACTTCAACACATCACATCTTATCCAAATTTTTAAAAGGTTATATTGAAATCTAAAAACAAAATAAATGTATCATTTACTATAAAATTAACTATACATCAATAAAGGTTTCACAAAATAATATATCTATTTAGCCTCATCAACCGTTAATTGGGTATACACTATACATACACATGGTCTACAACCCCTATATAGTTTAGGATAAAAAAATAATAGGAAAACCAAAAAACAAGATTCCCTAATAGGCCCATACATCCTTAAAAATAGTAATTCATATATACATGAGTTTTAAAACAATAATAACGGGCCTCACAAACTCATTAAAAGATATTTTGGATTACAAAAAATCTATAAAATTCACTATTGAACCAGATTTGTATTTCTTTTTGTCCGAAAAATTATTCTTTTAAATATTTCAATTTCCAAATTTTTTAAATAACACCACTTTATAAGACCCACATATTATAGAATAAAAATTTATACTAATCATAATTTTAAATATTAAACTCACCTAGGATTTCAGTTTCTAATTTTTCATGATTTAGAATGATGAAAAATTCTTTAATGCTTGTTTAAATAGTATATCATTCAAAATATATAAATAAAAACATTGTATAATTTTCTTAAGGGATATCTATTTAACCAAGTATATCTTTTAGAAACCGAATTATATCTTCATTTATATGACGTCATCATCTATATAATTGTCGATGTATGTTTCATCCATTACCATTTATGGGAAAACACCATAGAAGATTCATCTAACACTTTAATGGACCAACCCTATTTTTATACTTAAATAAGTTCACAAATAAATATATATATAAATGAGAAAATAATAACAACAAGCAAATATAAATCATAGGTATCATATAAGAGTTATATTAATCATATGTCAAAATCCTAATTCATGACCTTTGAATACCTACATTCAAAAAATGATAGATGAACACAACCAATAAACCACTCATTCTATACTATTCCTTTAGTGAATACCCAATGGGGGGATAAAATCAAAGATATTTCGTATCAATCATTGAGAAAATAATTTAAAACTTTTAAAATAAAAAACAATACACTATAAGTCCCACATTTAGAAAATTTGGGTTTTCCCTTTTGTGTGTTTTGATCACTCTCAAGCCAAATATTAGTAAAAAATTACTACAAAATATCTAAAATATCTCTATTATATGGACTATTAATCCCAAACAATTACAAAAAGGAAAATATGATATTATAAAACATTATAACATCTAACTAGTATAGAAAAATAATTTGTGTTTGACTAAATATCTCTATATAAACTCATGCATGTCCTCTTATATTCTAATTGATTTCGAATAATGTGATATTATATAAGGATTATTTTGGAAGAATATAACTTCATGGATAGAGTTTTAATAACATAAGAAATAACATACAATCATATTAACTTGAGAAAAAAAACATAATCAAAATAAATAATGTTATGAAAATAATTCAACATCAAAATTATATTACCATGAGTATCTCTTATATTACATAACATTTCCTCCATTGTAAATTTTCACCAAAAGAATAATAATGAAAAAAAATATTACTGAAACTAAACTCCACACCAACCTACTTATGATTCTTTCTTGGTCTCATCACCATACTGCACTCCAAGAATTCCAAGATAATCAAATAACTAAACAACATCAGTTTCTTACCCAAAATAACCTAAAAATAGATAATATTCTTCTTAGGTCTCCATGATCCATTGTGTCCCACAAAGGGTGTGAGTACAACTTAGTTGACCAATACTAATGTTATCCCTAATATAACAACCCCAAAATCCAAGTCCATAATATTATGTTGTAATAAATATTTTAAAAATATACATTCAATTTAAATAAGGTGAAATAATAAAAACTATTGACTCACATTCATTATTACACTAGAGGTCAGTTATACCTACTTCATCTAGTGCTTAATTGTCTTTGATCATGACTCTTCAAGATACAACATGAAATCCTATAACTCACCATAAAATTCACTTATATAATGAAATATAAAAAAATATGAGAGCACATCCCAAATAAATATGTTTCACATATCATATGAAATATATGAACCTATTCTAGTATCTTTTAGACATCATGTATCTCAAAATATATTGGACCTCTAATTAGAATTCCCATGTAATGTGATCAGTCATCATGGTAATTCCAACATCATAAATCACATGGAATACTAAGTATCATCATAATAATAAAAAATATTAAGAGTCACATAAAATATAGGAGATCATCCAAACTTTCCCTTGTATCAGGTATCATATAGAATCTAAATAGCATATCTGGGAATTACCATACTATTAGAATCAATTCTCTTCTACTCATTTTCTAAATGAAAATAATGTGTAACCATTATCTGTACCGAAGAGATCAGTAATAATTAAAATCATAACGCCGATACAAATATTACCAAGTCATAAATTCTATAGAATGCAGTATAACATATCCAAAATATAATATAAATTTCCCATTCATACAATGAAAAATAAATTTAGGACACACATTTTTATTTAATATTTAAAATTTATTAAATTCATCAAAGTCACAAGTCATTAATCACATTTCCAAATTTAACTTGGTCCACTATAATCTCTATATATCATTTCATATATCATTACAAATTACCAAATATTATACATTAATTATCATTTTAAACTACTAGTCTTCTTAAAAAAGAAATTCATATCTTCATACCATCCTATTGTTTTTTATCACATAGGGATCTAATTTACATTACCCATACCAATAAGACATCTTCATCCAATTTCATTAATAGGAATGTTAAATTTTAGTAATTTTCACAAAAATAATGACTGTTCGAAATCACATTATAATTCAAAATTAATCCAATCCACACACAATGGCTTTGAAAAAAATTAGAAATCATCATTTAATTTCATTTTAGTAGGGAAAAAATCATTCTTAATGTTCCCAATCAGGATCATAGATAATTTTGAAATTTAAATTCATAATCAAATATTTAAAACAACATTTCCCATTTGAAAATAAATAATCATAATTTTAAAATTAACAGTACCATTTCACTGAATCTAATTTTCCAAAATTTCTCACATAAAATGTTATTATATTACATAATCCTAAATAAAAAAATTCATATCTATGTCATTCTAGTTGCAATAGTATCATTTAAATTATGGTGTTTGGAAAATACATGTCTCAATTATGTGAATTGATTAAAATTAGATCAATGCACTGAAAATATTGCAAGGGTATATGACAGACCACTTGAAAAAGGAAGCAAGGCTATATCTTAAGTCAAAATACTACATATATTTGTTTTATGAGAGTATACATGTTCATTATCGATCATCTATTAATAAAAAATCATAAAAAATCAAGAAATCAGATGAAATCCATGAAAATAAGGAATATTAGATTAAAAAATTGAAACCCCACATCGTAGAAGTATAAATGAGTAATAGAACTAGACAAACATTTTTAATCATATCAATATTTATAATGATTTTTGATGGAATCTAAAATAGACATAGGTCATGAGTTATCAATCCATGGGGAAATGAGGGAGATTTAAGCCCATGGTGGTGTTATTTTATATTTTGGTGAAAATAACATGAGTATGTAGAATAGTGGTAGAATTGTGTAAAATAATGATTTTTACCAATTAATAAAATATACCAAGTAACCAATGGTGAGTCATTGGCATTTCAATTGCAAGTCAGTGCCTTCATGTTGAGGTCCTTCTACCTCCATATCCCACATGTTATTCAATAGCACTATATTCATATGAATAATTTACAATAACGCATCTCTGGCCCTTTAATGAACACTCAAGCCATCTAGGCTAACTCATGAGCCCAAACACCTTTCTTATTATACACGTTTACGGAGATACAACCATTAAATCATCATTATAATGTACAATTATATATCTCACACCCAATTTGAATATAAATTCAAATTCCCTCAACATGTTTCATGACCATCCAATAAATTGTATTACAAGGATGACTTAATCATCCACATTGATAAATAATGAAACCCCCCAAACCAGTCCTGATTGATCAGAATGATTGGTGAATCAAAACACAATTGGTCCCTCCTTGGAAAGATCCTAGATATACCCTATGATTGAGGAATAATCTAATTGAAAATACTCAATAATTTATCAAATCCAAAATGAAAATGTACCATTTATTCAAGGTAATCAAAATAAATTCTATTAAAGGTAATCAAATTTAAATTATTATAAAGAATTTAAATCAGGAAAGGAAAATGGAAGTGAAAATTTGAAATAATCCATCTCATATAGCTCAATGAAAATAAAATTATTTTTAGCTTAATGTATTTTCATGAATCTGAATACAGAACTCAATAATAAATAGAAAATCTATCTCACTAGATTTGATGGTTGGGATTCATTTTTTCATTATAGTTTGAGGATTCATTGAATTCAGTATGAATTGACACACATTTCTTGATGATTCCAACTTTATTCCTTTTCTTTAATATGTACAACACACAAACTAGTAATCTTGGTCTTTCTCTATGATTGAAATTTATATAATAGATCACTTCCGACTAGTTATAGTCTGATAGTTCATGTTAATTCTTACTCCCACTAATTTCATCACAAAATATTCTACTATAATTTTCATATAGTGTCCAAGGCCATTCCTATGAATAAATTCTTGATAATCCACATCATTAACCGATTTAGGATCACTAATAGTATTATCATGGATAATGGAATTAATTTTTAGTCGTTTAGGTTGAAGGCAATGTATTACTTGTACAACATTTTTCCAGACCATATTTCCAACTGTCGTTTTTATGAAAATAGATGGATCAGGCCTTATCTAGTATCCAGAAAAATTGGGGATCACATCATGAAGTGTTTTCTTAACAAACAATCCATCATGTTTTTTGTATATCAAACCATGAAACAACATCCACCCATGGGACCCATAATATACTATTTTCTGAAATAAAATAATTACTACATATCAAGGTTCAACGTCGATCACAATAAATGTTTTTCTATTACTTTTTAAATCATTAAAAAAGTTATCAAGTTTGTTAAACTAAATTGTAACCATTTGATAACAATGAATCCAAGCACTACAAAATCTAATGTCCCCTTAGAATCACATTTCCTGGGAATTCAATAATATGTTTATCAATGAATCCTTTATCTATAGATAATTTATTTTTGAATGGATAAGGGAAATTATTTCTAGAAAGAAAACCAATAAATGTAGAGTGAAAATGTATTGTACGCTTCACTATTTCGAATATTTTTTCTAATGCTCAAACTAATTGAACTCCATGGATGGGGAGCATAATACACATCCCACCAAGGTAATTTTTATCCTGAAATACATTTTCTCAATACATGTTTGGATATATAGGCATCATCACATAAATTTGAAGTATAGTGCATGTATTCTATTATATATGGATTTAAAATTCTATTCTTTCTTACATTATAATATTTAGAATTCAATTCCATTTCATATAACATTAAACATCTCATAACAACTTCAAATCATATGAACCAAAACTATATGTAATATTATTCCTAAGTATATAAAATCATCAACATTGTATAATAATAATCTAATTGATGAATGACCCAAAATTTTCAATGAATCATTACCAAAAATAAATGTTTGTTGCATATATTATAATATTATACACTTAAAAAATATAGAGAAACATAAAAAAATTTCTACCGTTAATAATTATAATCACATTGTCAACTATGAAACAAATTAAGTTGTCAAACACTACAACTCGAAAATATATGAAATAAAATAACAAAAATGGGAATAAGGGATCAATCTAATTTCCTAAAATCATCATTAAAAACTATTAAATAAAAAAAAATATTATTAATATAATCAAAATCTTATGAAAATGAAAATACACACATAATTATAATTTAAGTGAATCTAGATTGAAAAAATGATGTTGTATTTATTGTGTTCAAAGAAAAATGTCACTGTTGGTATTCAACCATTATATAGTTGTTTCTCAATATTACCGTTGGTCGGTATAATTGTTGGTCAATATGACCATAGGTCAATATGACTATTGGATAATATGACCATTAAAAGAAATACCATTTTTTTATAATTTTATAATTATGATTAGTGTTTATAAGAATTACTGAAAAAGGATAATTGATATAGAAAAAAAAATCCATGGCCTCAACCAATAGATTTGTTCCTTTAGAATCCATTTTATATGAAATTGGGAGGGAGGTAGAGTAATTGGGGTTTACCCTTGACCATTCCCAATCTGAGTTTCAATAAGTGAATCTTGAATGAAATCACCAATAATATAAGTTATAGTTAGTTGAAATTACCACTTTTTTGATGTTAGAAGATCCACCAAATGAAACCTTGACCATCAAACAACACTCCCTTAGGGACTGTGCCAGGGTAATAAAGGGTTACATGTTTTGTTCTTAGATTCATAATGTGTTAGATCATTTGTATAAATAAAATGAATAATCCATCAATTCCATATTTTTAATATTTCTTCTTAAAAAAATATATGTTTGATTTCGGGATGCATATGATAGGTAATTATATTTTTCTAAAATATATTTATAATTGATTAATAAACAAAAGTATTATCTATAAATTTTTTTTAATCAAACAACACATTAATTCTTTATCACCTATATATAAATGATAAAATAATTTTAAGATGGCCTAATATATATTAAGAAATTATTGTGAATCAAAAACATGTATAGATAAATAAGTATGGATTTTTATATTTAAAATATAAAATGAATAAATTTATATAATTAATCTAAATAAATATATTATATTTTTAATCATAACAATGAAATTAGTTTATGAAAAATTTATAATATTTTTTGGAATACTATATTATTTTATAAATAGTAAAAGAAGACAGTTTTTGGTTTTTCATATATTTTATGACTTCATAATTATGTCATTATAATTATATAATTAATTATAAAAAATAAATGACCCAAAACATGTTATTTTATTAATATTTATTATTTCAATATATTCTAAGCAACATTTAAACCTATAATTGTATTTCCAAAGTATTAATAGGAAAAATAAAGTTTAAAAACATTACATTATCGAATCATTAATTTTACATTCAATATGTTTCGGATATAGTGGATTAAAACCTACTAAAATGTGACCTTAATTTCAAGAACAAGATAGAAAAAATTAGCAAGCTATTGGATTTTTATTTTCTACAACCTAATTTTCCAAGACCTGTATTTTGAAATTATTAAACGAATCCCACAATTTTTCAATAATTTTCCTCCCAATTCACTATTTCTATTCACTAACTATCCAAAATTCACAATTATAAGATGAATTTTCCACCCAAGGATCTGCCAAATGTTCCCTCAGGCCCCCATGGTTTCATACACATGTTTGTGGTACAACTCTTCAATGTAATGGAAATATCCTCATCTATATCCAATCAAGTACCCTTTCTATATGGTATGGATTCATATTTCTAAACTAATTTTTTTCTGCACATTTTGTTGTTCTATAATTATAATTATAGTATTTTAATAATTCTAAAACATTATCCCCACTCATTTTACCATTTTTTAAAACCATGTTATATCCCCATCATACAACAAAATTTACCTATCAAAATTCACTCTTTTACATCAGAAATTATCTTTAACGTTTTATTCGAATACCCAAACAACATTTTATTCAATGGTTAAAAAAATATATAAATATGAATGTTTTATTTATGTATTTACATATATAAAAATCACAGTTAGTCATGGGTTAAAATTGATGTAATGGTCATGTCTTTAATAACTTATTTACACCATGATTTTGATCATAACCCCGTTCATTATTATCTCTAGGTTTTTAATGAAATGATTTGTTACGATATATGAGGATCAAATGAAATTAATACAGTTTAATGGTCTTCCCTATTATAGTTACAATTATTTGGGTAAATAAACTATTCTTTTTAGATGACATGTTTTAATTTTCCTTGGTGAATGACCAATGTAATTTTCATTTATGACACCCTGGGTATAAACCTAGGAAATATTATTATGAATTAGTCATTTAAATTTTATTAGCATAGTTCAATGTTATGATTCATTTTTTTATTATTATATTACTATTTTTAATTCCTTATTGTTTCTCCTTGTGTTATTATTGATATCTCTTATGATCACATGTTTTTTCTCTCCCTCTTTTATTCCTTCAAAAGAATTCATCTACACCCATTTACTTTGATATATGTCCCTAGGATATGATATTAAGTAATAATAACTTAGGGTGATCCATTTATATTTATATGATGTGTATTTTGAATAATTTTCTATGTTTTATTGTTTTATGTACCTTATTTACAAGATAATAACCTTTAAAATAACCCTTTTTCATACTATGTAATAAAATGTTGTGTAATAAAGCGTTGGAATCTAAAATAAGATTAATTTACTTGAAAATTTATTTTAAAATATATAATTATTACTCGTTTTATTGTGGATTTATTTTAAATAGTTTAAATATTATATTTACAATGATTAAACTATATAATGTGTTATATTGGTCACATGATAATATACACACTTCTATGTTGGTGTTATTCATATACCACACAACCTAGAATAACAACATGTGGATTTATTCTCATTATGTGGGATACATAGTTACCCTTTATTGAAAAATATGTGACCCATTCATGAGTCCTCCATTTCACCCTCAATTCCTCGATGTTTATTTCCCTTCTATTTGGTTCCCTTTTTTTTCGTGGCACTGGGACTTCATTGGTATCTTTATTGATTGTAACAGGTCTAACACTAAAGTACTTTATCATATTACTAGGACTATATATATTGATATGAGAAATTAAATTTATATACATAAGGGGTTCACCTATTTATTTATTATAAAATAAATTTATCCAACCTCTTACACTATGATGTATGACATTAAACAATAGCTCCCTCATGTTATTATTCTTAGAACATTAATCTTGGAATCAGGATCCTAGAATCCTTACCCTAAACATTAAGAATGTTTTGTGGTTTTTTTTGTATTTTAATTGGGTTTTCAATTCCCGGATAGCTTACCTTTAATATATAATAGTATGGTATCTACATCAAGATCCATCATAGTGTCTAGGTTCCCAAACCATAATCTATGAAGAATCATTTTATTATAAGTATTATGACCCTAAATTGGGTTCATATTTCCCTTTAGATTTCTAAATTAGAATCTAGTTTCCATTTCAAGATGTTTTAAACTATCTCATATAAATATAGACAGTCCCGACCCTATATTACTAGCTATATGAAGATAAAATTCATTCCAATTTAGTCATAGTAGTTTTTTCATAAACTATATAGTTTAAAGGACCACACTATTTTATCCCAAGAAGGGATATAATTTTATTCTCATTTTTATTATAGGAATTAAACTTCATATGTTCCAGAACATCCCATAAATAATATTAACCATTATAACAGAACTCCATATTGATGAATCACCCATTCAACATATTCTTCAATTTCCCCTCCACAATTTTGGAATTTAAAATTTCAATTTCCCAACCCTAATTCTTGTCCCAACTAGCTCCCCGTAGTCAGTGTTGATAGTAACATTCCCCCAAGATAACTAGACTCCCATACAAGGTATACCATTTTTAAGAAATATTTTGAGATCAAGTAATGGAAATCATGTGTAAAACATGGAAAATATATATCCTCAAGTAATCTTATCTCATTCATTGATAGCATAAAAATGTAATAACAGACTTCAAATTTGGAAATGAACACCCATAACCACACTATTTTTCATCTTCTCAATTCATACTATCCAACACACAATTTACACTTTATCCACTCTATTTTTCCCTACTAGAGAATTAACACCATCTATGTTACCCTAATAATGTATCTCTAGATATTATAGATGTGGATCACTCTAGTGGAGCCCCTCCCATTCGGTTCCCTATCTTCACTGGTTCATTGATAATGGATGACAAGTCATTCCAACCCCAACCTAACTATATTTCTCATGAAACCTAATGAAAATTGGTTACTTTTTATTTTACATGTATTTTAAAATAGAGGATAGTTTAAATGTACATAGAGGCTCTTGATGATTATTTCACTCTAATGACTAAGACATATCAAATTAAAAAATAGATAATTCCCTTTTATATGTATTTCTTGATGTTAACCTATAATACCCTCACTATGTACAAATTAAATGGCATTAAATGAAACAACCCCACTTTTTCCCCATTATGTTACATTAAACTCCAAGATCGTCATTCATGATGGGGGGTGTTGTATGAAACCATTATCACCCTCACTATAAATCATTACCCCATGTGGTCAATATCAATATTGTAATATATAAATATATATTTTTCCATACCAATAGTATTAATTAAAATATATTGATACATTTGTTCTCAGCTAAGAGGGAACCCCAATCATAGTGGCATCAGTCACATACCATGAACTGATTTTTTCCAAAGCCTCCTACCATGAAATCCTACAACAATATAAGTGTATGTATTCCCAAATTAGGGAATATGTAGTGATATCGAGATACATATTTTAAAAAATAAATATAAGCAATAAATATATATATTCTTATTTTACATGACAATGTTTTAATCTATTTCATGACCTATATACATCTTACCACATGAATGATTCTCATTCACCCCCCATGTATTTTCCTAATCAGTGTAGATAAACACCCCAAAACTAAATATTTATTGATTACCCTTAAAAAGATATGTAGTAACACTTTAATGCTTTATCTATGGATTAACTTTATAGTTTTTCCCTATTCATCTCTACCCCAGTGAGGTGAATCCTACTACATAATGTCTTGTTTGGATTTATTCACATTTTCTAACTATGGAATCCATACATTTTCCATCT
The DNA here is from genome assembly GCA_963277665.1 of Viscum album. Lineage (NCBI taxonomy): Eukaryota > Viridiplantae > Streptophyta > Magnoliopsida > Santalales > Viscaceae > Viscum > Viscum album. The sequence continues at coordinate 1,298,514,392 of OY728147.1, forward strand.
TATTTCATGAACCATAACTTCATGTTAATATTATCCCTTAAGAGATACATGTTCCATGATTAAAATATTATGGTGTATGTAGTGAAAAAAATAACTCTCTTATCAATTTCATCTATAAGTCTCATATCGCTATGATATATTATATACGTCTAGTGCCACTCAATAATGTTTTCCTTAACACTTTGTAAATGAGATTACTTATTTTTATAATAATTAAATCAAATCTATATCACCTTTAACCCCAACCAAATTGATCCCAGTATCAAGAACGTAATCATTATCTACCCATTCATGGATTATTTATAAATATATTTGGTACCCAATTAAAGTTTTTCTTCCAAAACCATGGTTCTATATAGAATATTTCACCCCTTTATCATGATATATGCTCATAAAGTCTTGCACCCCATGGTCTACACATCATGAACATAATGTTTTTTCACTCTAATTTAGGGGTTTTTATATTAGAAATATAGTGTAAAATAACATAAATATTTCCCTACAACTACCTATTTTAATTAATTTACTGCATAGCTAATTCCTCATGACCATAAACTAGAATGACATATTATCAATGATTTATGACCATACACTATATAACCTCAATGGATCATATCTATCCCCTCCATAGAGCACGATTGAAACTCATTATCTTATAATCATGGGTTTATTATATCCCAAATGACATTAATTTTTTGATATTACCCATTGATATATTCATTTCAAGATAGTGTATATATAAGAGTGATATAACTATTCTCTAGTATCGCACTCTCAGATATAAAAACATTTTAACTTGTGCTTTTGAATCTCCACTCCTAACGCTTCCAAATGGATTCCCCTTGGAATACAATTACAACATTGTCCACCAACCTCATATTACCTCCCATCCAGGAAACATATCCTAGAGGAAGCCACTTTGATATCCTTGTTGTGGAACCCATGTATTATACAAGGTCAAAATTCACCACCATTTTTTTCTTGCATCCATAATGATATGGTGTTGGAACCTTTGTTTTCAATATGGTCAATGGTGATCCCCAACCAATCAACCCTTCACACGTATGATTAGACTAAATGATTCATACTATTCATGTCTCTTAAATGGATTTATAAATTTGAATTCCAAAACCATTGGTATTGGTACCAAATGCATCTTTTCATATTGGATGGCCAAATCATTCTTATTAAATTACAACAAATAAATTCCCCCATTCTATGGAGATTTCATTAAGAAGGTATAGGAAACATTACAATCCCACATCACACTCCCCAATTATGCAGTCTCATTTAATATGAAATATATTTTTTATATCTTCTTTCTCACACTGATCATTACTCATGCATTATTAAATGTTCTAGTTTACTATTTCATTAATCTAATAATGATATAAAGAATCAAAATTAGGGATGCTAATGTTCTACCAATCCATTGAACACGTATGCGTATCTTAATGGAATTAAATCCACTTTTAACTTAACTAGATCCAATTATTTGGGAGATAATTTTTTAATCTCTATAAAATGTGTTCCATGAAGTATAACATAGAATCTATGACACAATACAAATTCAGAAAACACAAGTCTATTGTGGGATGTAACTTATCCTAATTCAAAAATATGAATTAGAAGATATCACCACATACCACGTGATTATTAACATAGAATTTTGAGAATAACATTAAAAAACTTATTATGATTAAGTGGAGGTGTGAACCTTTCTCAGTTAGTAGTCCATGCATTCAACCATTTTTAATGGAAAAGGGTTTGAACATCATAAATTTCATTTTTTTTGGTATTATATAAATTTATTGACCTTATTTAATAGTTTTTGTGATCTAACTCTATATATAGGGTAATAAATCACTGAATCAACTTTTATTTGAATTCCCATAAACCTAAATTATACTTATATACCTATGTTTATGAGCATTTTATGTTGTAATTTTATAGAGGAGATGACCAAAATCTCATGAAATCTCTACTGCATGAGTTCATAACATATGAAATTTCACAAGCCTAATGATCCATGTGTGTGAAATTCTTCCATTATATTACCACATTAAATATAATATATCACAATGTAACATGAAACCCATATTTATGCATGTGAAAAATTATTCTATGATATTGAATCTAAACAACATTATAAAGGCAATTTTTTGTACCAACATAATTTTTTTTTTGATTAATCATCAATAAGCTAATGTCTTATATATATATATATAATAATTATTCTAAAGGTTAAATGATTTAATTTTTGATATTATGGTTGTGTAATATTTCTATTCATGAAAACTCATGTTTAATTTTTAATATTATAAAATAAAAATCCAAGGATTCATACATGTGAGTATCTGATAATAATTAAATTTCACTAGCTGTTAAATGTTTTAAATTTAACTAAAGAATAAATTTTGTAAACCAATCCAAAGCGAAAACCCTTGAAAATAAAATCAAAAGCTTCATATAATAATGATTTCAAAAAAATTATATCATACATGAAGAACGTACCATGAAAACTCATTTAAAACCACCTATATGAAGAAATATTCTGTGAAAGTCATTGGAACATAGATCCCACATATGACCAATTTTATACCAATCAAGGAAAATCAATATGAATGACTAGAATCGTGGAATCCCAAATTTGAGATCTCTACATCATCTATAAGATGGGTAATATTCCTATATACATCGTATAAATCCTTCCTTCCTTATAGTAGGATCCGGGCCTCCCCTTAGGTTGAGGTCTCTATCATATCCTAGTTGACAGTCCTACCCCTATTTGACTACATGATTTATGTGTCTACGTAGTCCTACAAATAAGTATAATCCACAATAAATACCATAATTTGAGACATCTATCAGGTTCAACCAAAAATTAATCACAAATTCATACACCCTATTCAATAACTTCTCTTTACTCTTATCAGGACACAAGAATATTTACTAAATAATGTTAAATACATAAAATATTATTTTCACATAACTTAATTCTATTGAAATTTACCTATGTGGGTATTAATTTTTATTCAAATAGGATATGTAGGAAACAAATTTGTGGATCAATAATGATTTTCCAATATTTTTACCCATCCCACGTTCCCTTATATTGGTGGAATATTCATAACAGTATTAAATTCCTAAGGAGAATCAACCCTTTCAGTATCCAAACTTAATGTAAAACTTAACCAACCTTATGTTATGAGTTTAATAGAAATTTTCCCCACTAGATACTAAATATTTAGTGTACACAAAAAGATTCCAAACCATGTGTGTATATAGAGTAATTGAATCGATGAATTTCCACAACAAGACTCTAGTACCATAGTTACCCCAACTAATTTGATGGTGTAAGTTCCACTGCAAGAATCTGAACCATGTGAAACGCCATCAGATTTTATGTTTTGAGTGTCAGAACAGTACATTAAACCTTTTATTTCACTACATGACCAAAAATCATGGGTTTACGCTACATGTATATATACCATGACTGTCCTCACAAGTCAGTAAACAATGAGTGTAAACCACAAGACACTAACCTTTGAGTTTCCCCACAAGAAATTAAAGTATGAAACCCTTTTTTGAATACCCAAGATGATCTATACTTTCACATGTGATGAGTTTGGGTTGAATTAGGTGATGATCCATGGAATTATTAGGTGGATATCATAGGATTATTTATGTGATGTGATTATGATTCATTCATAACATAAAATAGATAATGAAAATGTTTTTATCTAGAACTAATCAAAATACTATACTAACCCTATGTGATTAACATAAAATTCCAACATGGCCTGATGTGAAGAAGATAAGAGAAATTCCATAATGTATATTTTTGATACAAAATCATAAAATATGATACTAATGTTGTATCTCTAACTAAGAAGAATCTGTAATAATTAACAAATTCCAACATGGATTGGGCATCAGAAAAAAATCCATGACCATTACATAAATAAATGAAGGATTCTCGGAATATAAAATGAGGTTACAAGGGTTGTATATCCACCTCGCATCCCCCACATTGATCATTGTGTTTTTATAGTCACCCTTGTGGTGAAAAAATTGTTCACCTTTTGAATGTAGGATAGATGGATCCAATTCCAAACTGTATTATTGTAATATGTCACATTAGTCTTGGTGGAAAAGAATTATAAAATAAAAAACATATACTTATTAGTTTTTATTTATGGTAGTTCACATTGACACTCATAAAATTAATTAACATGGAAAATAATTGAATTGACCATATAATATTAATTAAATAAGGTGTGAAAAAATAATATATCAATTTCGTTATTCATTTTATTTATATAGATATATGTATTATTGATTTAGATTCCTATTTTATTTTCATAGTATAATCATGTTTTTATGGATTCAGGATTATATTTTTATTTTTATTAACCACATATATAAGATGTATTACCATTTTATGGTTTTTATTGAAATTATAAATCCAAAAAATATGTTGTGAATTTCATACATTTAATAAGATACTGTGTATGGTGCAAGGTAAATTAGAATAATAATTTATGTTATATTTTCATAGTAGTGAGTTTCTAATAATATTAATATTGATAGGGATTATGTATGTTCTACATTTATAATCAATGGGGAATTGGTTTCCACTAGGGATATTGGTAAGGATCCCACCCAAAAGCTGTATCCACCCATAGTGTTCCAAGAATAGAATATGATATGATCACATGTACATTCTTTTAATGATTTTAATAGATAATATATGATTATTCAATTACGATAAAATATTATTTCAAGGTCTTATTTGTTAATTATTTAATATAAATCATGATTAATTATCAACCTTATATATGATCCATTGATATCATTAATATATCTCATTTTTAAAATTTCCCACCATACCAAACTTTTGATCACAATCATTTATCATGTTTTCCTATTTCCACAACTGATCAAATTCATAAATGTTAATTTGTTTTGTTTATATTTATACTTCAATGAAAGATTTTTATTAGTAATTTTGTATGAATATATGTTACTGGTTTATTATATACCTTTTTTCAAATGATTCAAAAATTATAAAACCAATTGTTAGTTTTATTTATTTATGATACATTAATTGAAATGACATTTAACAATAGATACATATGTTTGGATCTAGGGACCCATAGTTTTTATCATTTATTACTTGTATTATTGTTATTATAGATTATATATATATATATATTCTCTAAATAAAATTTTCTCCACTTGGTCTATATAAATATTATCTTTCTAAATTAGTTGTTTATTGTAAAGGAAAACGGTTTGTGGTATTTTTTTTATAATCATATATTGAAAAAACTTATCTTTTTTAAATAATTTAAAAAGGTACATTGAGTTTATCTTATAAAATATGTTCCTAAAAATATTCATGGAATAATATAGGACATCAGGTTACACCTTATATACACACACTCTCTTGTGTATATTGATGCATTATTCTTTATGGTAGGTAAATGAATGTGTTTAACATCATTTGATGGTGTTTTCTAGTGAAATTATTTTTATTTGTGACTATATTTTATAGGTTGTAAACATTGGTCATCGGAGATGGTCCATAATAATTTTTGGATAGTTAAATCACAATTAAAATCTGTTTTATATCACCAGCATTTAATGATCAATTGTTTAATAACATTATCATATTGACATGATATGTTCCACTTTTATATAATTTTTTTCGTGAAAAAATTTAATTCCATATGACCTTCAATACTTATTCATCATTTAGATGATTTATTACCAAAATACTACGTATTTCCATAGCACATAATTCTAAAAAATTATTCTATATCACAGATTCTTAATAAAAGTACTATGTATCAATTTTTCCAATTATTTAAATAAATCCCAAGATATATGTTTGATACCCCCAGAAGTTGTCTCTTTCCCATGGTGATTGGGAATTAATTTGGTACCTTCTATTATGGATGCCAGAGTGACAGTATTAGTTTTCCTAGAACCATTTACTACCAGAATATACACCTTTCATCCTATCATGTTGTATCAGTTAAATAATTTTTTCACAAACATGAGGGATTCTATAATAAATTTCATTATCTATAGTTTCTCCTTTTCACTCACATTCTTAAACCTACCATTTATTCTTAATTTCCCATAAAAATCATTATTTAATTGATCATTGGGTACTTTATAAAAAGAGCTTCAAGATCAAAAAAAATTTATACTATGGAATCTAGGTTTAGACTGTTACATGTTGTAACCCTTTTTTTATATAACTTATTTTTTATTGATTAAATATTTTAAATGGAATTGAGCCTAACTATTTTCTAAGGATTGTTTAGGTGAAATAGTGTACTTTGTTTGTGTCAAATTTGTAATTTAATATAAAATTTTCAATAATCATGTTATTTAATAATTCTTGTGAGTAATATATCTTCTGAAATTGGTTAAATATTTATATAATTATTGATTATTAATTTGTATGTGTTTTTCATATATTATAAATATGTTTAAAGATTGAAATTATGTAATTTGATTTATTAAATGAAAAATAAATTAGATAAATAATAATAATAGGTGAATTAATGTAATGACATTAAGGGATGAATTTGACATGTTAATTAAAATTTAATGAGATACTATGTTTTTCCCATATATATATATATTAATATTATAAATATATGAATTTACGTGAATTACTGAGGAATAATTCATTGATTTTATGATAGTTTTTTATTTGAGTAATTTTATTCTAATTATTACATTTTTATATGAATATACATGTGTTAAGGGGATAAAAGCATCAAGTACCATTGATAAACTAGTTCGGATTATTAAATAAATGTATCTTAAAATCATAAGTTATAATGTGATTAATACTTGAAATAAAAAAGTTTTTCTTAAAGAAATATGATACATATTGGGAAAATAACTCTACAATAAGGTTATAATGTATAATTTGGATTATTATTCTTAAAATGGGATTTATTATGTAAATTATGCTTATTTTAAATTACAATGAATGACTGTGTTTGTGTATTAATTGTGTTTTCATGTGACTTTTTATGGAGAATGTTTTCTTAAAAATAGAACTATAAGGGATGAAATATAGAATGTATTTCTGAATATTAAGTTATTATTGGGTTTAATTATTATAACCATTTCATTAAAAAGGGCTTGAAATTTTTTTTTGTAGGGATCCATGAAATATGATCAAGAACAATACGTTGAAATGTGAGAAATGTGTTTAGATTTTTTGGATTTAGACCTCAAAATTTATTTCAATTTCAAGAGTTTTAATTGAGTGGATATGAACCATGGGTCTACTTAGTGTGTTTTTATGATTAATACAAGAACATATATTTTCATTAGCCAACATAAGTAAAATGATTCATAATAGAATCATTTTTCAGGTAATAATTTTAATTAAATGTTGTAATTGGAATTATTAAAAGATTAATTTTATTTAAACCATCTATAAAAGATAATATTAAATTCATTGGGATTAATGGGGGTTCTATTATTTTTATTATAGACTTACTCTAACTCGTTTTTCGTACAAACATCATGTTCTATCATATTATATGAATGATATAACTAGTAAATGATATAAGTAACTATAAAATGGAAATAAAATATTAACACATACTTATGTAGTTATAATGTTCTTATAGTCTTTTTAGCTTTTTTTTTCAAACTACAATTCTTGAGTTCAATTTTGTTTTCTTGTTTGCATGCATAACTCGTAGGATAAATTATGAGATATTGACTTAACATAAATATATATATAATTATTGGTTTCAAAAGTTTATTTTTATATCATTGATTATTTTTATTTTTATGATGTTGGAATTTCTGAAGCTAAATCACTCTCTAACTGATATATGTAGAACCTTAGTATTATTTTCTAGCCTCTACTGATCGAAGAGAGAAATTGAGTCAATGTCAGGTTTTTCATCAATAGTGTGGCCATGTGAGGGTAAGATGTTCAAATATTTCTCATTTAATTATACTATATAAGGATATATCTATTGAGAAACATTGATGCTATAAAATTAATTAATATTTAATAACTCATGATAAACTTATATCAATTTGATTTGATCATTATATTCATTTCACTATTATATTATTGGGAGAAATATTTTTATCTCATTAAACTGTGAGATACATTTGAGTTCCACCAATCCTTTTTAAACTGAGGTGAATAATGGATGGACTAGAAAAATATTAAAATACATGTTTTTTCACACTCCCTATGAGTACATTGAAATTTTCAGTATTATCTACCAATTGTGTAATTTTTATACAGAAATATATTTTACTCCATAATAAAAATAGTAATAAATGAGTAATTATATGAGAACATTTTTCGTGACCTAAAAAATTAGGATCAATTCAAGGAATGAAGGATAGTTATTGTTGAACTAGTTATGAATAGTAATATTATAGTTTATATAAAAACATATCGTAATAGAAAAACATAATATAAAGAATATTATAATTAGTTGAGGAAGGTGTTAGAGTTTCATATTAGGGCGCTCATATTATGAAATTTATCACTATTGAATGATATTATAAAGTATGTTTAAACAGGAAGGTATGTCCAAGGACTATTGTCCATTTTGAGCCATTATAGAGAATTGATGATTTTTTTCATCGTTTTTATATTCCAAATAAGATTTATAAAGTACATAACACCTTTTATGTCTCACATTTTTGGATGTGTACACTAGAGGTAAAGGAACCACACTTCCTATATTAGATAAATATATAGGTTGAATTAGTAATATATAATAATTATTATGTAAAACAACTCCAACCATAGTATCTGGGTGTCAATTGTTACTTAATTAAAATTGAATAGATAGAAGAGATCACATCAAATATGATTAATAAGTTTAGTAGTCTTGAAGAGCTACAAAAAAATGGTTCACTTATTACTTTAGTAATTAATCATATAAAATTAAAAAGGAAAATCAACTACATCCTTAAAATTTATTCAATGATTTCATATTCATAATATGTTGGCTGAAAAAAATAAAAGGATGAGATAAAATACTCAATAAGGGATAAATATATCAAAAAAATGTATAAATAATAATTTTCGCATAATTAATAAGTTATATATAATATATAAAGGTAAATATATGAAAAATGCATCTCATTTAATTAGTACATTGTGAATGAAAAATACATATGTATATTTTTTGTAAGGCCCTAGCCTTAAACATCACATAATATTGAATTATGGAAATAATTTAACTTGATGATCTTTTCAGGTTTATAGATTTAGATAATTTGGACAGAATTTATAAATAACAACTTTATTATTAAAAATTTGACACTTCTACTCACAATCTTTAAAACAAAAACATTAAAAAAATAACATGATTTTTTTCGTTCTTAAACATCACAATTTTTAATTGTTCCCATACATGACTCTGTTAAACATTAAATACTGTTAAAAACATTACAAAACATTAGATGAGCATAAAAATATTAGTATGGGATATACAATTATGGAGACATGTTATTTATTCAAAAAAAACATGTAAACCAAGAATACATTATCATAAATTAATTCCTTTCATTTTTAAGAAATAGAACGAACACGTCACTGAGTATACGTTAACTGTATAAAATTTTTGTAACTGAAATATAATCATAAATCCCATAGAATGAAACAAATAAATTATAAAGGTATATTGGGATATATTGATTCTAAAATTGAATAACCATACGGTGGACAACCACACATATCACTAAATAAAATAACCATACATAAGAATTCCCTACCCAAAGAATTATAGGATATAATGTAACCACCTATCCTTGGTTTCTCATGGAACAACCCTCTATTTGGTTTATCACATAACCCCCCATAATTGTATTACCATGTAACCTCCCTTCAAATTTCCATGTACCATTATAAAATCAAAACACAAAAAATAGTATAAATACATACATTTATCTAATAAAATTTCATTTTCAATAATAAAAAATCATTTCATGGTGTTGAAATACTAAATAAATTTATAAACACATTTTCAATACCAAAATACATAAAAAGTGTATATGGTATTTATTTTTATTTTTAAAACATTACGACTGGTTAAAGAATCCAAATGTCAAATAACGCTTCCGGTAGTAGAAAGGTCATTGCCACCGAATACATTAAAAACATTCCATTCGTCATTTAGTAAATCACTTTACAGAAAAAAAATTTCCATTTGAATAAAATTAAAATTAAAATTTAATTATTCTACATCATATAAAAGAATTAGGTGTATATTATCAAAATATTCCCCAATGAAATGAGATTGATACAATGTCACTGACCCTGCATCTGACTCTTATTGTATGTTCATTATTCTTACTAAATAATAAACTAATGTAAATTTATACATGATTTAAATACCTTTTAAATTTTATTATTCCTTTTATATCACTTATTACTATGTTATAAACATTACATAATAATTTAGGTAAAAATATTTCATTTTTTCGATATTCTGTAGTTTAGTCAAAATGAACTTGTTATAATTAAAAATTGTTCATGAATAAAACTTCCCATTATCTACATAATGATATTCATGATTTAAATATCATATATTTCATATATATCCATTTTATATGTATTTATAATAGTCGATATCATTTGGAGATAAGAAATGAAATGCAGTGATCATGGAGAGGGTAAGTCGTACCTGCGTACAATACTACATTCATTTGTATTTCATATTTAAATGAATGAAAACATAATGATACATGGGTATATTATAATTCATGTATAATATAATATTTTATATATGTCACATTAGTTAATCACCTCCTTCATTTATATGTTCCATGTATGGAATGAACAAGTCATACCAATTTGAGGGGGAGTACTCCGCAATTCCTCAAATGAAATTATCATTTTTATTCAACATGAAAATAATATAGGTATATTATAAATCATAATTAATAAATCATTGAGATTAAATAAATTTCATCTATATTATATATAATAACACTTCCATTATAATGGCCACAATGAGAGGTGGTAGGAGATAATTGAACAATCATCATTTCGTGAGGGAGTAGTTCATCATCCATAGAAATAATATTTTCTAAATCAATTAAATGGGGGTGTTTTTTATTTTAGTTATAATACATGGAATAAAAACATCATAGAATTATTATTATACTGGTTTTGTTATAAAAAATTTGTATAAAGAGAGTTAAGGGGTTGGAAAATAGAAAATAAATAAAAGAAGCTTGAAAGAAGACATTACCTCAAATCAGGTAACTCCATTTGATTTAAGCTAAATGGCCCTCTTGAATTTCCTTATTCCTATGTAAAGAATCTAAGAGGAATCTACGATTTTTGTGATTTTATTTCTATAGAGTTTGTATGAGCCAAGGGGTCTTCATAGGTGTGAGTAATGGATAGTGGTGATGCCCTTTTACTAGAGGGAGGACAAGAAATTTAGTAATGTCTTGAATGATTAATTTATTATAAACTGAATTAAGATTTCAAAAGAACCCCAACTCTATTAATTTGATTAAAAGATGAGTATTTTTATAAATACTTGAAACCATTAGGATTTTGAAAAACTTAGGTCATAAATGTAACCTTATCTTTTAGTATTAATCATTAGTTATCTAATATAACTTTAACCGTGTCTTCTTGTATATTTATACAATATGGTTTATATAGTTATAATAAAATGCCAATTGACCTGAAGTGATTCATTAATGGAATTTTAATCCTTATCTATTTCATTTGGAAGAATATTATATTTTTCAGACTATCATATCATTTAATAAAATAGTATTTATTTTAAAAACTCATCTCTTTCAATTTATATACTATTCATATTATGACATATAAAAAATCCATAAAAAATGATTCTTTTGAACAATCATAATTAATTCAATGATAACAAGTAATATGTATCCGTAAAAATCATGAATGGAATAAAAAGATTAAAAGTACATTTATTTTAGTTTTTGTAATCTCACTTATTAAAAAAACACATTAATAAGGTAATCATATATCAATATTGTGTCATAAATAAATTTATATATTCGATTTCTAAAAATTATTAATAAAATACCATAATGTAGGAAATATTTTTATATTAATAGTTACTTTATATTGATAAATATATCAATTATATAACCACATATAAAAATTGTTATAGTAAATTATATATGATCATGTTATATTTTCAACAGCTTTCATTTAAAATTAATTAAATGTCTTATTCACAAACAAGTGGCACCATGGTGTCCTAAAATCGATACAAGGATGTAAATGGTTGGTCAAATCTCATAAAATAGTATTATGATGTGTGTTACAGTAATTTAACATTATAATAATAATACTTTTTACCCTTATTTACCATATTTACCCATTAACCATTGTAAATACAATATTTACTAATGTTACTATTCAAACTATCTAAAAATAAAAGATATCAATTTACACAATTTTTAAATACGTATTTAAAATATAGAATCCATTTTTATAAATTAAAAAAATATAAATTTTAGAAAATAATATAATATTAATTCATGTTGTCAAAACAAAAAAGCTTGTTTTTCAGAAGTAAAAACTACCAAAAGATTGATATGTTTTTATGTCCAATAAAAAAAAATACATCCCATGAACATAAATGGATTAAACGATAACAATATAATTCAATTAAATATTAAAACCTACTAAAAGAAAAATATAACAATATTAATTAATTAGATGAAAACACAGTTTTGAATTAAAATTCTGTAATTTTTACAATTCATTAAAAAATTGATCTTTAGGAAAAAAATACCTAAATTTTATCCAAAGAAAATTTTGATGACCCAATTATAATGAATATTTTTAATTTTTCAAATAAATCATATTATATGTTAAAAAACTAGGTTTTAAAAGGGGTTTTCATCAAAAGTCAATAGAAGGACCTTTTTAAAGAAATTATATTCTTTATGCGTAAAATTTGATTCATTCTTATTTTAAGACTCTAAACTTTATTCGATAAATGTAAAAAAAAATTAATAAATAAGTGTAATCATAATGTTCTTAGTTATATCCATTTTTATCAATAAAATAGCTGGGAATTAACTAACATTTAAACTAATAATATTTATTTGGTATAACTAAACGTTGCGTGAAACATATGATTTAAAAGAAACCTGATGTTGGTTGTTGAGTATGATATCAGAAAAAGTGTTATATTTATCAGAAAATTAATATTTTATTCACAAATATTTACATATTTGAAAATTTATTATTGTATAAATACCTAGGTTGTAATATCCTTCCCCATTTGGAAATTGCATCAATGCAATTTTAAAATTGGACCCGGAAACATAATTAAAATCCCCACATAAAAAACAACAGTCAATAAAACTATCACATTAAAAGAAAGAAAGAGAAGTAAAAAGGTCACACTAGAAGACCCATACTAGGATTCCGTTTATAAAAAATGGTTATGGAAGAGAAACTAACAATCAAGTTCTGATGGAGAGTGGTGAAAACATTAACAGGAGAATGTTAACCATTAGAAAATCACAATTCTATGATGGATGAAGTGGTATTTGTTTTTTCTGTAAAAAAAGTAAAAGTATTTTTTTATATACTTTTAATAAAGTGGAGGAACTTATTTATGTTCTTGAATAAGAACATAAAGAAACATAATTACTTGTCATGTAGACATTCATCCTTTTATAAATTTTATCACAAACTCATCATTTTAACAAACGATGAGTATTTATGATGACATGGTCACATCTGAAGTGCTATAATCAACATCTATATAATCACATAATCCTCAAAATAAGATCTATATATTTCCCTTTCCTTAAAATATTAACCAAAGACAAAACTGTTAGTACGAGATTAGATAATCCCGAAAAAGGATAATCCTTTATAAAAACATTACTACTCTTAATCTCAAAAATTCGACGAATAATACACAATGTCTAACAAAGACCATTAAAAAAAATATGATATTTAAAATTAATAAAAATAATCTAAAAAAATATTCGATAAAAAACATATAAGGGGTTAATCACAATGTCTTGCACTATAAATATTAACATTTATCTCCAAATAACATCAACTACTCTTAAAGTCTCATAATTAAGTGAAACTATCCTAATAACATATTCTCTATGATAGGTTAATCATTTCCCTAACTAACCCAAATCATTATAATTCCATGAAATGCATATATTCTTCCAAAATAAACGTTCCACCCCTACTCCTCAATTTAAATCCAAATGTATTTGATTTTCCATAGGCATATAGTGTTTCAAAAAGATTATACGACTTCCAAAATAACCTTTACCACATAATCACCAAAACATTTTCCTATACTATGAATATTCATTTGATAAAAAATAAGATCCAAAAACCTCTTATTTATGATCAATAAAATCATTTAACTAAAAATAATATGTCATACTAACAAGGGAATTCCAGTATGCCAGTGATAGGTGAGGTGCCCTTTTTCCCCTTCGATTGTGGGTTGGATCCCTACAGCCTAGACGGACATTATGGGTTTTCGCCCATCATATAGGGTTTAATTTTTCTAAAACCATATCATTATAATAACATTCTCAAAAAAAATTATTTTGTAGAAAATAGCCATTATCTTCTCTATACTCAAATGTTATCTAATATCATTCATTTTGCATCAAAAAAACTACTATCCTATAATTGCCTCAAAAACCGATGATCACATGAACCCCTAAGGTTATCCATTATAAACAAATAATAAAAGAGAATTATTACATGAAGAACATTTTCAAATATCAAACATAAGGGTTACACATACTTGAAAGAGTTATCAAAAGTATTCCCATCATCAAAAGATCCTTAAAACTTTTTGGTGTTATATCATCCTAATATATACCATAACTCCTGAATCCATTTTATATAGGATTCATACTCATTAAAATTTATTCATGATCAATTAACCATTATCATACAACTTTTTCTATAATAATTATTTTTTATACGCAACATATTGAATCATATCCAAAGATTCAATATTATCAAAACATCAACTGTGAAATAATCGACACCTTTCATTGGGCATTGTGGGTTTCCTCATCCTCAATTGGAATGGAATTTGGTATTGGTAAACATATAATTTTATAGTCTTGAGGATCCCATTACCGAACCTTCATCTTAGGATATCTATTTCTATAATGACTATGCACACCACATTTAAAACATTTAATTGATATATTTGATATAACATTTTTCCCTTTCTTGTAGTCAATATGATGCTTTCTTTTTCTATGGTAGGTTCATGAATTATGAACTTAATTACCACATCTATATAATCTTCTCATCCCTTAGAATATTTTTCTTATGTATTTCTTTCCACATAAATGACATATAGGATATCAAATATACTTACCTTTATGATTATTACATGAACATCAATAGGGATTTGTTTCTCACATATAATATTCCTTATAAATTTCTCCAAGGATCATGTGTTCGATCATGACGCCAGATAGTTGGTTGATAAAAAACCGCAAGAGTTATCATTGTAGTACCCATTTCATTTGGTTGAATATTTAGAAAACCTTCATAGTTTTCTTTACATCCATTGTTACTTTGGTGCCTGCCAAATATATCCATGTACTAAAACCCAACTGTTGAGTGTGAGTATTTCAGAAAAATCGTCCTATAATATCAAGAGGGTAAATAATAAGACAAATATATTCATGTTATCTGAAACTAATTCAATTAATCTAAAATAGCTATGACACATTCTAATATGATAACCATTATGGTCATGTCACATATTCCTAAAAAACACCGTATCCTCAATTGTTATCTTTACCGAACTATGATACAAAATGTAAGGCCCCAACAATAAACAGTACATAATATTAAATTAAGTAAATAATAATTATATTGAGTATCATTTCAGGTTTAGAGATTTAATTAATTAGTCCATAACATATACATATCATATTTATTATTACAAAGTAGACACAACTACTCACTATCCATAAGACAAAAACTTTTGAAAAGGAACATGGTTTTGTTTCATGATTAAACATTAAAAATTATCCTTGATCCTATCCTTAACTCAATTCACCATTAAATCCTATGAAATACATATCAAAACATTTGATGACCATAAAATTATCATTAAGGGATACAGAAAAAGGATAACTATTAATTTTTCAATAGAACATGTAAACGATGAATACTTTATTATAGAGTAATAACTTTCACATATAAGAAGTAGAAAAAACATTTCACTGAATATAATCTCATTACATACCCATTTTTCAATTGAAAGATTACCATAAAACCATATAAGGCAGCATATATCATATAATGGAAACTTGGTACATAAACAAACTGAAATAGAGTAACCATTTGTTTGAGTTCTACATATATCACTAGTTGGAATAGTCATACGACTGACTACCATACCCGATGCATTGCAGGTTATTACGTAATCACTCATCCCTAAATTATCATGAAACCACCCATAAATTTGTTTATCTCATAACCTCCCATCATTGGATTATCACGTAACCACCCATAAAATGTAGAAATACCATTATAAAATAATATCACATAAAATATTGCAGTTATCAAAATTTCACTATTAATATTTCATTTCTTATAACATAGAAACATTAAAAGATATTAAGATACTCAATATATTTCAAAAACAGTGTTCAATACAAAAATATGTAGAAAATTTAATATGATATTTATTTTCCTCTTAAAAAACATTACTACATGTTAAGGGATCCAAATACAAAACAATTCATGTGGAGGCGAAAAAGTCATTACCTCCACATACATTTAAAACATTCCATTTTTCATTTACTAAAATGATTCGTAGAAAAATATTCCATTTTAATAAAAAAAAAAGTAAAACTGGTTTAGTATACACCGTATTAAATAATGTGGTGTATATTATCAATATATGCCTCAATGAAAGTATATTGAGATAATGTCCCTTACCTTGTGTCTAATCTATCATGCATGTTAATTTTTATTCATGAATAATAAACTTATGATAATTAATAATTTATTAAAACCATTTCTTAATTTTATTTTTCATTTTATGTCACATAATACAATGTTTTAAACATTACATAATTATTTATGTTAATATCGGTCGTTTTCTCGATATATGGGTCTTGGGTCAATAATGAACATGTTATAATTAGAAATTGACCATGAGGTCAAAATTACATTATCTCCAAAATTATTTTCATGATTTAATATTCCTATATATAATATATATCTAGTGTATATGTATTTATAATATTCTATATCATTTGGATATATGAAATGAAACACGACGTTCATGTAGATGGTAAGTTGTAGGTGCGTATGAACGCTAATTTCATTTCTATTTTATATTTGGCGGAGTGAACAATTAATGATACATAGGTATATTTTAATTCCATAATAATATAATATTTTATATATGTTACATATTTTTATTAATTCTTAAATTTAAATGTTTTATGTATGGAATGAATGAGTAATATCACTTTGAGGGGACAGCAGTCCGCATTTCCTCAAATAAAAATATCATATTTATAAAATATGAAGATAATAAAATGTATGTTCTAAATGAGAATTAAATAATCATAGTGAAAATATAAATATCATAAATATCATATATTATTAATTTTCTATCATAATGGACACCATGAAAGCTGGTAGGAGTAAAATGAACATTCATCATTTCGTGAGGCAGTAGTTCACCGTCAATAGAAATTGTATGTTCTAAATCCATTAAATGTAGGTGTCTGTGAATGTAGGTTGAATAAATGGAATAACATTATACTAAATTTTTTTAAATACTGATTTTGTAATAAAATAATTTAATAATTATAGTTTAGGAGGTTAGAGAAGGGAAAATAAATGAAAGAAGTTTGAGAGAAGATATTGCCTCAAATAGGATAACTCCTTTTGATTAAATATAAATGAACTTTTTGAATTTCCTTATTCCCAAGGTAAGGATATTATTAATAATATAGGTATGTTGGGAGGTTATTTCGGAAGAGGTTGGATGATCCAAGAGGGCTTGATAGGTGTGAGTAACTATTAGAGGTGATGCCCTTTTATATGATCAAGGAGGGGCACATATGAATGTCTTGAATGATTATTTTATTATAAATTAATTTTAGATTTAAAATGGTCACAAACTCATTTAATTAATATATATTTTATGTATTGTTCGAAATAATTTCAACAAATAGGGTTTAGAAAAGTTTATGTCCTAAAATTAACCTTATCTTCTATCTTTAACACTTAGTTAACGAATTTTACTTTTACCATGTCTTATTGTGTATTAATAAAATATGGTTAATATAGTTTCAATATAATTACAACCGAACCTCAAGACCTAACATAATGACATGTTAAACTGTATCTATGTAATTTGGAAGAATCTTATATTGTTAGGACTATTGTATCAATTAATAAAATAGTATTTATTTTACGAACTCATTTATGTTAATTTATATAGTATTCATATTGTGACTTTTATAAAATCCATCACAACATTATTATTTATAAAAAACATAATTAATACAAGGATAAAAAGTAATATTTTTCTCTAAAATTCTTAGATAATATAAGAAGTTCCCAAAATGTTATTTTATTTATTATAATCCTAATTATTTAAAAAATTCATTAATAAAGTAATCACTATATCATCATTGTGTCATAAATAAATTTATTTATATGAGGTATAAGAATTATAATTAATACATCATTATGTAATAAATATTTTAGATTTATTATTAATATTTATAGTCAAAAATATCACTTATATAACCACATATAGAAATTGTTTTAGAAAAATATATATGTTTATGTTATGTTTTCTTTAACAATAAATTAAAACTTATTAAATTTTTTTTTCACACACAAGTGTCTCCTTGTAGACCTAAAAAAGTCACATGGAAGACTGTAGTAAGAAATATCTCATCAAATTTGATTTAGACACGTGTTAGGGTAATTTAATGTCATAATAATATTATTATTTACCCTTTTTTAAATGATTTACCCTTTAACCTTGGTTAATATAAAAATTTTGGATTTTACAATTCATAATGTCTAAAAATAAGTTAACTATTTTCAAAACATGTACTTCTTGATACCAAATATGGAATCTATTTTTATCAATTCATAACATAGAAATTAAAGAAATTATTTATAAAATAATTCTCGTTGTGAAATCCAAAAAAAAATGTTTTTATGAAATAAAAAGTAATAAAATATTGACATGTGTTTATGCCCAATTAAAATGTGAAATTACATCCCATGACCATAATTTAAGTAATTGATAAAAATATAATCCATGTATACTTTAAACCCAATATATACGACTATCTAGCTACATAAATAAATTAAAATAAATGGCAGTTTTGAATTAAAATGCAGTACATTTCACTATTCATAAAAAATGTACTTTATTAGAGAAATACCAAAATTTCATCCAAAATACATTTTGATGTCCTGATTCTAATGTTGATTTTTATTTATTTGATATATAACATATAAATTTGAAAAGAAACCAGATTTAAAAAGGGTTCTCCATCAAAATGCGTTAAAACAACCTTTTAAAATAATTAGAATTTTTCATGCTTAAAAAATGATTAATTCTTATTTGAAGCCTCTAAAATTTATTGGATAAAGGAAAAAAATTAAAAACATGTGTAATAGTAATGTAGTTAGTTATGTTTATTCCCAGTAAAACAACGACTATTCATTAACTACCATTTTAAATAATAATAATATTTTTCAGTACAACTCGTTGTTTTGTACAACATAAGACTTCAAAGTAACATGTTGTTGCGTGCTGAGTATTTTTTCAAAATAGTTGTCATCTTTATAATAAAATTAATACTTTTTTCATAAGTATTAATAGATATAAAATTGAATTATTCTCTAAATACGTGGGTGGTTACATAATTTTTAGGGTGAAAATCACATGGATAATAATAACTAAATAATGAATGAAGGAAATGATTAATTTATGTATGTCATGTATTTAAACGATTAACAACTACTATCCAGACCTATTAAAAGGTGGTTTATGTGTATGTGTAAAAAATATCAGATTCTTCTTTCAAAAAAATGTGAATGGTTTTTTGGACAATTATTTTGTCTCATGAGACCTTTCGATGCATCAATGAGATATATAATGCTACACCCATCCTCTCACTACAAGTCCAAATAATTCCTAGTGAAAATATTTAACTCATGAACAATATACCTTATCATAATATCTATATTGAATATAGGATACAAATA
The DNA here is from genome assembly GCA_963277665.1 of Viscum album. NCBI lineage: Eukaryota > Viridiplantae > Streptophyta > Magnoliopsida > Santalales > Viscaceae > Viscum > Viscum album. The sequence continues at coordinate 1,298,534,703 of OY728147.1, forward strand.
TATCAAAATTTCTCATGTTAAAAAAGAATTCAATGTTAATAATATATATAGAAATGGTGTATGATTTACATAATAATAATATCCATGATACAAAAAACATGTATTTTTATTGAAATCATTAATAATGTATGATCATATATAAAAGGGTATGTATATAAACCATGGAAAATAAAATAGGTGCATAACATCAAATATATTTCTCAATGAAGGAAAATTGAGACTATGTTCTCTAAAAAGATTATATAATTAATCAAATGAATTGATTATTTTTATTCCATATAAATCAACATAATAAAAGTGGCAATTAAAAAAATATATAATACAAATTCATTTTTCGCATAACCAATGCATGATATAATCATTGTAATAGAAGTTTAACCCAATGAATAAAAATTGAGTTAATAAATTCACTACCACTTTGAAATCAGTCAAACCCTATTCACTATAAAATAAATGATATATAATGAAATATTTAATATTATAAAAATAAATATATCAATGATATCATATTTAAAAATGGAATTATATATATTCAACACAAAAAAATAATTGTTGATTAATGTTAATCTAATAGAAAAAAAATAAAATGAGAAACACCTCACCATGTATCTGATAGAATTCAACAGTCTTAATTAATATATTCGATAAAAACTTACATTCATTTTTTAATAAATTAAATAATTTTCGAACTTATATTTGATTTATTATTATTTTATTACATTCATTTAAATATAATATGAGAATTTATAATGATTAACTTAGTTGTTATGGGAGCATTAATTTAATGGTTTTATTGTTTGTTCCCCTATGTAAAATTATGGGACTTCTTTTTAAATGGGAGAAAAAATCTAGAAGTGATATTATTTATAATAATTAAAATTAAATATGTTAAAATGGTTCTATATACTAATTTCTTATATCATATGAGCATGACTTAATAGAAAATATGTTAATGAAAATGTTTTAATTTATTGTTTCTATTTTTAGACCATTATTAACTTATATCATTTTATTTAATATATTTTTTATTTGTTTATTCCAGAATGTGATATAAATTATTATATATTTATTAAGAGAATATTTATCCATAATAATGGTTTTATGACCAACCATGACCTTCATTATGAAAAATGTAAACTTATCATCTGTGATGCCGCTGAATCGACACATCACATACATTGTTTCATTTTATTAATAACCAAAACCAAGAAGAGATTTGAGGATGGATATTCCATTAGAATAGTAAAATTAACATATATATATATGATAATATAATTACCATTCCTAATTATAAATGGTATTTTATGATAGGATAATAAAAGAAAATAAAATAAATGTGAAAGAAGGAGGATTTTACCTCTTCAATATCATCTCTTCATGAACCTCCTCAAGGAAATTAGACATTGACATATTGGAATACCAACAAAATTAAATGTGCGTAAGAGGATTGGGAATGCATTTATATATAATTTAGGGTGGATTCAAGGATTATATAGTGTGAGGTTAAGGGGTGTTGAGGGATGGATTCTATAGTGGGGGGAGAGGGGTGTTATCATTATTTTATTCATTTATTTAGTATTTTTCTTCGATACTATAAATTTTATTGAATACCATGACAAAATAGTATAAATAGATCGTGGGAGTTTTTAATAACTGATTTTTACCAAAACCATTCATCATCCATGATTTATTAATTATTATATTCACTTCTAATGTTAAATATCATAAATTATTGTATTTTACTATTCACCAAAATATCAACTATTTTAGAAAAATCCCCATAATTCACCCGAAATATATGTCGACATGTAAATTTCAAAAATGGAATTTAATTTATGAAAATATTTTTTTTTAATATGAGAGATGTTGTATTTTTTTAAAATCATTATGTATTCAAAAAAATACAAATATTAATATCTTAACTTATTTTATGATACTTTAAAAAATTAATTATAGTATCATATAATCATTTATAACTATAATACTAAAAAATTTATTTATGAATATTTTTTATGAATAAATTTTATTTTATATCATTATATAAATTGTAAATTGTAAAAAAATTATATTTCCCAAAAATCCCAACCCATAATTTATAATTTTTTAAAACATTCATTTACTTATTTCTCGAAATAAATAAAAAGTATTTTTAATATTGTGATTCCAATTTTTTTATAATTTAATAGGTGATTTTATTTTTATAATATACAAACTATTATTCCTATGGGTCATATTACTTTTTCAATGGTCAGGTTAATGTTTAATAGTATATCATAGTTTGTTTAAGATTGCTATCACATGCAGTGTAAGTTATCAAATAAATTAAATTTATTTAAGAAGATATATATCATAACATATTAAATTTTTATACACTTTCCTAATTTGATAATTTCAACCTCGATAATTTTAATGAAAAAATTCATCTAAATAGATAAGTGTGGTTCTTCAGGATAACATCACTGAGTTCCCCTGTTTCTTCTTCAATTTTGTGGGTTCTCTAATGAAATTTTTATATTAGAGTCATCCAATTTATCAATAATTTTACTATAGTATCTTTAATCTCAATAGTACATGCATAGTATGAATAATTTTATTTCTAATTTTATTTCTTTATTGGAGAGTTAATACATTGTTTTGGAATATACGTTTTTAACAATGATATGTTTAACACATATTGAAAATTAGTGAGACTTGCTAAAATTTATAATTGCTAATATATTGTCCCAATGGTTTCTAGAATTTGAAATCATTTTTGGGACCATGTTAGATGGAGAATGTAGTTTGAATACTTAACCTTTATAGAGTGTTGTATTTTGTTATCAATGAAGATAAAACAATTCACTTTGTAAAAATAACTGAAACCATAAGATGATTTTTAAATTTGTATTTCAAAAATATCATAAGTTTGGAGAACTTGTGATGCAAGCCTTATGAAGAGTAGAGAGAGTAAAGAACTGTTTTTTGGCAAAGGAAAGAAAGTGGAGCGTAAGTTAAGAGTGGAGCGCAAGTATTGGCTTGCAAGTGTATGTTTCACACAAGTCATATTTCAAGATCATCACATCAAAATATAACAATGTAAATAAAGTGGCACGCAATTTAATGATTGACACGCAAGTAAAAAAGTGGCGTGCAAGTATAAGAGGCGCGCAAGTGTGGTGCGTAAGTATAAGTGGCACAGAAGTGTATTTTTTGCACAAGTCATATTCCAAAATCATCATATCAAAATATGAAAAAGGAAATAATGTTTCATGCAAGTGATGGAGAGGTTCACAGGCGATGGAGTGGTACACAAGTAAGAACGGCGCAAAAGTGTATGTGGCGAGAAAGTCACCAAAATGCATATAAATAGATGACTAGCCTCTTCATTTTTTAAATTCTCAACACTTAAGAGAAAATTTGAGCTCTGAGCACACAAGTAGTTGATGGTGCTCCAATCACGCAAGTAGCAGAGGGTTTCTCACAAGATGAAGTGGTGCGGAAGCTGGGGGATATTTATAAGGCGCGCAAGTAAGGTGTCATGCATTTTTTTTGCGCAAGTGTTTTCGTGCACGTTTTTTCATGCAAGTTTTCCTGCACAAGTTTCCAGTGGCATGCAAGTTGGGAGGAACTTTCAAGAAGTTGAATGTGTATAAGCCAAAGGTGGCGTGCATGTTGTGAGATGTGCTAATTGGTGGCGCACAGGTATTAAGTATGCGCCCAAGCAGGTGGCGTTCAAGAAGTGAGGCACACAAGAAGGTGGTGCGCAATACAGGGAGGCATGCAAGGAGGGAGTGCCGTGCAAGCTGTCTGCACTAAGAGGTTCTTACGAGCTTCTGGGTAGGAAAGTGAAGAATTGTTTTGAAAGATTTGATTTGTGAAAGTTCATTAAGAAGAAAATAATCATTAAATTACCCTATTTGTGATAATAGAAAGAAGACACACTATTTGATTGTTTTCAAAGTTCTACATGAGTGTAAGTGTATATCCTACTCATTGTATTTCACATCAAAGGATTGTTTTCTAGTGGATTGTGTGGTACTGGATTGTTTCTGTACCATACCAAGGATGTAGCTACTCTTGTTGGGTAGTGAGCCTTGTAAATATTGTCTTCATGTGGTTTTGTGTGTTCATAAGGGAAGAAACTCATTAACATGAGGTGAAGGTTGATTCAAAAAGAAGGAAACATAAAAAGAAAAAGATATCACTAATTCACCCCTCCGCCTCTCAGTGATACTTGGATCCTGACTGGGAACATTGATTTGATTCAGAGGCATGTTCCCTTCATTTATTCTTGGCTGAAGTGGTTGAATAAGAGTTGTGACATGGAATCTAAATTGAATGAACAGTAAGGGGATTCCAGTTTTTGATGGAAAGAAATATCACATATAAAAGGACAGAATGATGCCTTATATTATTTATTTTGGATATGAAGTTCTTGAAACTACAACAGATTTATTTCCTGCTATTGATGACAATGTACCTCATACTCATGTCGATAAGAAGAACCTTGCGAATTATGGAAGAGCTAAAAATTCATTACTATCATCCCTTTTTCAGAGTGAATTTATAAGAGTGAAAGGTGTTGCAACAACAAAAGGAAAATGGGATAGATTGAAGAAAATCTATGATAGAAATACAAAAGTGAAGAAGGCTAAACTGCAAATCTAGATACTGAAGTATGAATATTTGAAAAAGGGGGAATCTGAATCTGTTGGGGATTTCTTTACCAGGATAAATGAAATTGTCAGTAAAATCAGATGCCTTGGTGAAACGTTAGAGGATTCTACAGTTGTTGAAAAGATCATGAGAATTCTCACTGACAAGTTTGATGCTAATGTGTATTCATTAGAAGATAAATACCCTGAAAAATTATCTTTGGATGATTTGCAGAACACTCTCATTACTTATGAGATGAGAATAGAGAAGAATATGATGGTAAAAAAAGATGATAGAGAAATTTCATTCAAGGCTATAAAGAGAGTGAATTCAAATAAGACTCTTATTAAAGATGATACTAGTGAATCTGACTCTAATGATGTGGTATGTAAAAATTTTGAATTTTATCAATGTTTTCTAAGAATGTGAAATGAGGTACAGGGAAAAACAAGGGTAAAAATCCCTTGAATAGTTTTGAGTGTGGAGTCATTGGTCTCTTTGCGGATAACTCTCCTCAAATGAATAAAGAGGAAGATAGTGATGATGATAATAGAAGGCCATGAATGATGTGGAAGAAACAAGCTGACAAAGATAAATATTTTTCAATGGGGAAGGATAAAAATTTCTTCAAATCAGAAATAAGAATCTTGTTATCTAAAGATATAGATGAAGAAGATAGAGAAGACGAACCTGATAGATTATTTACTGACAAATCAATAGTGAATACCTTTATTACTGCAGTAAATATTGATGTGTATGAGAGCAACAGTTCAAGAAGAAGATGATACTCAAATTGAATATCATCTAAAATAATAGTTGAAAGAATGCTTTAGGAAGATCAGAAGTATTGAGAAGGAAAACAACAAGATAATAAATGAGAATTCCACATTAAAAAATCCAATAGGTTTTAATACTGAGAAAATCAAGATGGAAACAGAGATTGATGATCTGAAATATTCTCTTGAAAATACAAAAAATCATAATGATCATCTTGAAGTAAAGTTGAAGGAAAAAGAAGAAGAGTTGGAACATGTCCAACAGAAACATTATAAATCCAAATAAATGAATATCAGTTTCAAAAATTCTATCATAGAAGTTGGTGAATGTTCCAGAATGGATGATCCAAAAAAGGATCCAAAAATGTCACCTTCAAAGGTAGAAATGAATAACAGAACTAGTTCTAATAAGAACAAGGCTGGAAAGACCATGTATATGGTCAGATTCAGCAATGATGAGAAATCAGAAGTGCATAAAAATCACTAGTCAAGAAAGACTTCTTAATAATTCTGGTACTGGTAAATCTGAAATTACAAAGCGAGTTAAAAATGAAAAAATGAAGGTTGATGGTCAACATTGTTCAATTAAGAAGATTTTTGAGAAACGTGTTCACAAATCTGGTCAGTATAGAAGTTTTAGAGGTAAATACTCATTCTATGGTTATTGCTGGTATTGTGGTGGATTTAGATACATGAAAAATATGTGATTGTTCAACCAATAACATTACAACTGTTACACATGTTTTGAAAGACAATGATTGATGGGGATTCAATCAATTCAAAATAGAAAGTCTCTAAATAAAGTTCATAAGATATCTGAGAAGACTGGTGTGAAAGATGAGAATAGGTTCCAACCACTTGATACTATTTCTGAAAGATGTGATCGACCTGGACATCTTTACAAGGGATGTATTAGTATGTTATAAGAGCAACAAAAGATTCTTAATAACTATCAAAAGACATAGTTCTTAAAAGCTAAAAGGGACATGTCTAATAAGCCTGAAATGGAAGAGTCCATGGTTTTCTGGGTAGAATGCATTGACCTGGATAGGAAATTGTAGAAAGCCTAATTGAAATATAAGGAAAAGGAAGAACAAAAATATCATGCTACTAAAACTGCATTGAAAGCTACAAAATTAGAAAATCCATGGATTCTTGATAGTGGGTGTTCTTATCATATTATTGGATACATAAAGTTGTTGAAGAATGTGAAATAATTCATATAAGGAACTGATACATTTGAAAATGACGAATCTCTGTGAATCAAAGGTGTTGGATAAGCCATTATCGGAAAAAAAATGAAATCTAAGAAAACATTATATATTTATGGGTTGAAACATAATCATCTGAGTGTTTCATAACTCATTGATGAGGGAAAGAATTTATATTTAGAAAATATGGGATCGTTGTGAAATATTAAAATGATGTAAATATAGTTACAAGAGGCCAACATACAAAAGTAATCTTGTTCTATGTTGGTGAAGTACAATATTTTTATTACAATAGAATGGTGGATAAAAATCAGTTATGGCATAAAAGGCTAGGACATTTGTGTCAGAGAAGCATGTGTATGTTTTCAACATGATACAGTGTCCGAGATATGCCTTATTTATCAAGAAGAAGAGATTGGTGTTGCACTATCTGTGATAAAGGAAAGATTAAAGAATCTTTTCATAAGAGAGTTGAAATTCTTTAAAAACAACCCTTGGAAATTATACATTCTGATATATGTGGAAAAATGAAAAATAAATCAACAAATGGAGACAAGTAATTCATTAATTTTATTGATGACTTTACTCGCATTAGTTGTGTAATATACATGAGACAGAAGTTAGATGCTCTGAAAATGTTTTAGAGTTTCAGGAGGAAAGAAGAAAAAGAATGTGAGTATTCAGTAAAGGAGTCCAAAACTGATAATGGTTGCGATTATAAGAATGAAGAGTTTGAATGTAACCTTGAGAAACATGTAATTCGGCATTAGTTCAGTTAACCATACACTCCTCAAAAAAATGGGGTTGCTAAAAAAAAGAATCAAAGTCTGGTGGAAATGGGGAGAATTATGTTACTTGAACATATTCATTCTCATTATTATTGGAGACAAGCCATGAGAACTTCTGTTTATATTCAGAACTAATTCTTATATAGTACAAACTCAGAATGAACTCCATATGAAATTTTCTAGGGAAATACTTCATGTCTGAAACATTTAAGAGTATTTGGGAGTCCATGCACTATAAAGAAGAATGGTGGAATCCTTGGAAAGTTTGAGCAAAGAGGAGATGATGGAATTTTTCATGGCTATGCCATGGAAGGAAGAGGACATAGATGTATCAATAAATAAATAGGAAGAATTGTTGATTCCTCAGATGTAAAAGTTGTTGAAAATGTTGAGAAATAATAGTAGTCATATGTTGATGTGAAATTAGATCAGGATAGAGAAGATTTTGTTAATGATTCTGATAATGCTATAGACTGTGTTAATCCTACAGGTGAAGAGTAATCTGACTCAGAAATCTTGAGTCATGAGGATGATGTTTGAATAACTCATTCTAGGTTGAGGAAACAAGCGGAGGCTTATAATATTATTGGCGATAAACATCAAAGGGTTCAAACAATAAGAACAATGAATGTTATATAACATACTTCTATTTATTCTAATGTTGAACCGAATGATGTAAATGAAGCATTCGAACATCCAGAATGGGTTCATACAATGAATGAATAGCTTGATCAGATAGAGAAGAATGATACTTGGGAACTTTTACCCAAGCTGGAAATAAGAAAATTATTGGTACAAAGTGGGTTTTCCGTAAAAAGTTGAATGAAGATTGTAAAGTAATAAGAAACAAGGAATGATTTGTTTTTAATGGGTATTAACATATTGAAAGAATTTATTTTGATGAAACCATTGCTCTAGGGGAAATATTAGAAACAGTCATAATATTTCATTCTATTGCTTCACAATGAGGTTACCAAATCATACAAATGGATGTAAAATCTACATTTTTTAATAGTGACCTTGACAAGGATGTTTACATTGACAAACCTTGTTGGTTTGTTATGGGAAAGGATGAATGTTATGTGTGAAGAATGAATAATGCTTTTTATGGGATACAATAGGATTTGAGATCATGATATTCTAAATTAGATACATTCTTAATGAATTTGAACATTAAGAAAGGGAGAGTTGACAGTAATCTCTATATTAAGGAATGTTAGGTGTTTTTACTGATTGTTATTGTTTATGTCAATGATATTATATTTCATATAAATGATGAAAGATCATGTGACAAATAAGCTGAGGAGATGAATAATTCATTTGATATGTCCATGCTAGGAGAATTGAAGTACTTTCTTGGGCTACAAATTTCACAGAAGAAGAATCTCATTTTTTCAGTCTCTAGAAAAGTATTCTAAAGATCATCTAAAGATGTTCTACATGGAAAATTCAAAACTAGTTTCCACATCGATTTCAGTGGGAAAAAATTCATCCAATGTTGTAGAATCCAAGTTAGTTGATCTGAAAGAGTTTCGAAAGTTTATTGGATGTTTTTTGTAGTCGACAGCCACATGACCCGAAATCGTCTATGCTGTCACTTTATTTGCACGATTTCAAAGTGCTCCTAAAGAATAACATTTTATTTCTGGAAAAATAATTCATAGATACATCAAAGGAACAACAAATTTTGGAATTAGGTATGATGGCTCAGAAAATATTGATGTATTCGGGTATTATGAGGCTGATTAGGAAGGAAATATTGATGATTGAAGATCCACATCTGGTGGAGTTTTCCTTCTGGGGAAAAGTTGTGTTAGTTGGCATAAAATGAAACTGAATTCAGTAACACTTAACAAAATTGAAGCCGAGTATGTTGCTGCTACTCAAGCTACAACTCAAATAATATAGATGAAGACTCAGTTAGAAGATCAACTTATTGAAGTAAATACACTATTGCTCTTGGGTTGTGATAATCATAGTGTGATCAATCATACAAGAAATATGGGAAAACATTCTCATTCAATACATATTGATATAAAGTACCACATCATCAACGAGAAAGTGTAGAAGAATGAATTAAGGCTAGATTATGTTCTTACATTGGATGACGTTTCTTATATATTCCCCAAACCATTACTTAAAGAACCATTTTCAAAATTGAGGTTGAAAATGGGTGTATATCCTCCTTCTCATCAAGGTTAAAATACGTGTTTCTATTCCCACTATCATATTTCCATTGGATAGTGTTTTTAAGGGGGATAATTGTTTCATAAATCTATCCTTATAGATGCATTCATAAAGGGGGAGTTTTAGGTAAGCTATGAATCCAGCATGTATGTGTGTGAACTATTCTAACTATTTGTTGGAGTGGTTGTAGATTTTTTTGTATTCCAGGAATGTTGAAGAAGTAATGAATTTTGAAGTAGAATCTTGAAAGATGTTCTAAAGGATGATCTGAAGAAGGATAAGGAGATATGATCATGATATTTCACAGTCACTGCCTTTGGACAACATGGTTTTGGCTGTCAATAATTCTTGTTTCCTACAATGAGTTAGCACACATAGGCTTATAATTGTTGATATGTAATCCATTTCATAAGGTTACAAAGTTCAGTGATTTATGAATCTTGGGTGGCAACAGAATCCAAAGGAAGAGATTGTTGGGACCAAGTTGGATGGAGAAGGTAGTTTGAAGAGTTTTCCTTTGCAGAGTGCTGTATTTTGTAATCAAAAAAGATAAATCAATTCACTGTGTAAAGTGACCTAAAACAATACGATTCTTTTCTGATTTCAATTTCTAAAATATCATAAGTTTGTAGAACTTGTGATGCAAGCCTCATGAAATGTATAGAGTTTAACGAAGTGATTTTTGGAAAAGGAAAGAAAGCGGCGTGCAAGATAAAAGTGGCATGCAAGTATTGGAATTAAAGTATTGTCACACAAGTGTATATTGCACACAAGTAATATTTCATGATAATCACATCAAAATATGACAATGTAAATAAAGTGGTGTTCATGTTAATGATTGGCGCGATAGTCAAAATTTGGTGTGCAAGTATAAGTGGCGTGCAAGTGTGGCGCACATGTATAAGTGTTGCACAAGTGTATGTTGTGCGCAATTCATATTCCAAAATCATAAAATCAAAATATGACAAAGGAAATAAATTGACATACATGTGATGGAGAGTTGTGCATGTGATAGAGTGACACGTAAGTAGAAATTACACACAAGTTTATGTGGCGTGCAGGTCACCAAAATACCTACGAAAGCTGAGTGTTCTGATCATGCAAGTAGTTGAGGACAGATGACAAGATGAAGTGCTATGAAAGTAGAGGGTTATTTATAAGGAGTGCTTGTAGGGTTTCGTGCATGTTTTGTCATGCATTTTTTGTCGTGCAAGATTTTCCGCAAAAGTTTTCCTGTGAAAGTTTCCAGAGGCGTGCTAGTAGGGAGGTTCTTTCATGAATTCGAATGTGTTTAAGCCAATGGTGGAGTGAAATTTGTGAGCTATTCTCAATGGTGGCGCTCATGCATTGAGTAGGCATGCAAGAAGATGGCGTGAAAGCAGTGAGGTGCGCAATCAGGTGGCACGCAAGCAGGGAGTGGCATGCGAGCTATGTGCACCAGGAGGTTCTTACCAGCTTCTAAGTATGTAAGTGAATAATTGTTTTGAAATATTTGATTTGAAAATTTTCATGATGAAGTACAGAATCATTACATGACCTGATTTGTGATAAGAGGGAGCACACACATTATTGTATTGTTTTCAACGTGCTACATGAGTGTAAGGGTATATCCTACTTGTTATATTTCACATAAAAGGATTTTTTTTCTAGTGGATTGTGTGGTACTAGATTGTTTTTGTGCCATACCAATGACGTAGCTACTCTTGTTGAGTAGTGAACCTTGTAAATCTTGTGTTCCTATGGTTGTGTGTGTTCGGTAGGTAATAAACTCTTTAACAGGAGGCGAAGGTTGTATCAAATAGTAGGAAACATAAAAAGAAAAATATATCACTGATTCACCCACTCCCACTCTCAGTGATACATATATCCTGACTGGGAACTTCAAACATCTTATTCATATAGGGAAAAATGTCCATTTTATACTGATCGTTTTGATATCCTTCCATGGAGATAATTTCATAAGGACATGATCACCCACATGAATAGTCTTTACCTTGTTTAATGCCGAATAAAAATATTTTAGGCCTATAAGTTTTCTCTCAACAAATTCATTCCAACTAGTTGGAGTATGAATTATGTTTCCATATAATGCCTCATATTTCCAAATTTTAATAAAATAATAAAAATATTATTTTATTAAAATATTACCAAAAGGGAATATTGATCCCATATACACTGAATTTCATGATATGATGATATAAACCTATTATTCCAGGTTTTAATAGTCCTTATATACTATATTTCGGGTTGAGGGTGATAAAAATTACTTAAATGAAGATCAGGATCCAAATCCTTATAAAGAAACCTATTGAATTTTATTGTAAAACGGTAACCACAATCAGATTCAATTGATTTTGGTTCACCAAAATTTCATAAAAATCATTGATATTGAGCCTTTCTAGGTTCTCAACAGGTAAATAATATTGTATCATAAGAAAATGTGTTTCTTTTGTAAGGAGATCAACAATTACCAATACCATATCGTTCATCAAGGTGTTATTGGTAGTACATTGAAAAATTACACCATAATTCCCTCCCACATTCACATAGAAATTGGTATAAGTTTTATGACACCTCTAGATGTTGTCTCCCATCCATAATTTATTTTAAAACAATGAATCATTATACATAATCTGAAATTTCTTGCATCATATTATGCAACCAGAAATATTTGATCAAATGTCTATACATCATGGTAGTACAAGGTTCTATAGGGAAATTAGAGATATGATCATCAAATAAAAGTTCCCTTTTTATCTTAGGTATTGATGGAAAAAATAACCACTATCCAAATTTAATAATTCCATAATCATAAATGATGTAATATTTTAATGGACTTTGTATTTATAGAATAATAAATTCTTATTTCTATTAATATTTATGATAAATATATATTTTTTATGTTAATGGGAACACATTTTTTGAATAGCATACTCGAAATGTGACTACGAGCTTATCTGAAATTTTACATTGCACACAACATTGTGTAATACTAAATAGTAATACAATAATTATAATATTATTGTTGTTAACACCTAGCCATTGGATTGGAGGGAATTAATAGTATCAATTGAATTTTTGAATATGGTTTACACATGTTTAAATGAAGAATAATTGATCAAAAAATTTATTTGAAATGGAAATAAAATCCATTTGAATAAAATGGATGTGTTTTTATGAAAACCAATTTAAAATAGCATAATTTTGTTTTCATATAACTCTTTATGAATTTTTTTTAATTAAAAATATATGATATACATTCAATTTAATGTTTTAAATTAATAATATCGGTTTTCTATATAGGATATAACAATAATTTTTTTCATATAAAAGAAATATTTTTCAAATAATATTTTTTAACACATTTTTATGGATAACCATTATTAAATATAGTTTTTCCACTTTTATGTGTATTAATTGAAAAAATATATTTCTTATTTATAGGTGGAACATCAAATTTTACATTGGCTGAAATTTTGGTATTTTTTAGCTCAAGTTCATTTTTAATGAATAGTGAAAAAATGTTGCATTTTAATTCAAAAGTACCTTTAAATATAATTTATTTATATTGTTATATTTTACGTTTAATTGTTTTTAAAGTATAATTGGATTATATTTTTATTATTCAATCTAATTTTGTTAATGGGATGCAATTTTACATTGAAAATGGACATAAACACATTTCAATGTTTTTTTAGTTTTTAATTATTAAAGACACTTCTTAGTTTTGACAAAAAAAAATTCATAATTGAATTTTGAGTCTAATTTGTTTTGAATTTTTAAAAATAAACTTAATTTTTGGAATCAAAAAGTCAAAATTTTGTAAATAGGTAACATTTATTTTTAGATATTATGAATAATAACTTCCATAAAGATATTTTATTTACCATGGTTAAAGGGAAAATCTATTAAATAAAGGTAAAAAATCATATTAAATTACACTAACACATGACCTAACCCAATTGGATGAGATATGTCCAACAATAGGCATACTTTGGTCGATTTTAGAACCCCATGGAGCTACTTTTGTGTGAAAATTACATTTAATTACTTTTAATTTAATGTTAATGAAAATATAAACTAGACAAGTATCTTTTAGTAAAAAAATCATATAGGGTTACATAAGTTATTCATTCAACTATAAATAGTAAATATAAAGATAAAAATATATTTCACATCTCGAAATTTAATTTATAAATTTTTTACATCAAATAAATAATGATAGTTATGACACAATGATGATGTAGTGGTTACCTTGTTAATGATCGATTTAAATAAATGAGATTATAAATATTAAAATAATTTTTTTAAAACTTTTCATTCCATACATGAATTCTAGGGATGAGTATGAATTTTTTTTTATTGAAATTTATGGTTTTTTAAAAATAATCACGTTGTTATGGATTTTTAATAATTAATGATATGAATAGTATAAAAATGTACATAAATTAGTTTTTTTATACTATTTAATTAAAAGATATAATAGTTCTAAATGACTAATTTTCTACCTAATAACTTAGATAAATTTGGGCATGTCATTAATGAACCACTGGAGGTTATTTTGGAATTTTTTGGTAACTAATTTAATAATATAGCATGAATACATAAGATGTCATGAAAATAGTTGAATTAGTCACCTAATTGTTAAAGCTACATGATAAGGATAAATTTGAAACTAAAACATGTGTAAAATATATTTGAAGAGAGTATTTTGAACAATCCTTATCTTATCTTTTAATCAATCTTATTTCGGAACTTTTAAAATCCAAAATCATGTTTATAATAAAATAATCTTTCTAGACATTCCTAAACTACTCCTCCACCCTCTAATAAAAGTCCACCACCTCTATCCCCTTCTATACTCCTCTCAAACTTCTTGGATCATCCAAAAACTGCTCTAATAAGATCCTAATATCTCTCACTTCTTCCTAGAATCATTACCATAGGTAGAAGGCTATTAATATAAGAATTTTAACTCCAATCAAAGAGAGTTACCCATTTTAAGAGGTAAAGTCTCCTCTAATGTTACTTTACTATATTTTAATTATTCACTACCAATTATATTATTATTATTTGATTACATAAAAACATGAATATTCTCAATATATGAGGATATTTTTATGAGAAGGATTCAAAATACACTTACCCACACATCCATCTTATAAATTTAGATCATACTGTTTCTATGGAAGGAGAACTACTACCACACGAAACAATGATTGTTTAATTATCTTATACTTCCTATTATGGTGCCCATTATGATGTAAATAGATTTATATGATATATATTATGCTTATTTTTCCTTTATTATTCTGTAATTTTAATAAAAAAATATCTTTATTCATTTCATGAAATGTAAACACGATAACTGCATTTTGGGAGGCATGGACTACCGCCCCCTTAAAGTGTTATTTTCACATACATGACTTTATTTAAAGGTAATTTTCATTTAGTTTCAATTATTTATTTGAATTGGGAGTTTCCCATAGACATTGGTAGAAATTGTGTGTTTTCAGAATTTCAGACAAACCATGATCCCATTTCCAGATTAAAAAATATATTTTTTTCTTTTATAACTCCTTAATATTTTTGAAATTTTTCACCCATTAAACATACCAATTGGCATGATCTAGTATATTAAAAAAACATTTCAATTTGGACCCATATGCATCCATAATAATGATGGATTGGGGTATTTTATTAATGTTATGGGCCAACCGGAAATCCCATTTCCTTGTTTAATTTTTTTATTCATCAATACATCCTTCAATATTTAGGTTTTTTTAGTGATTCCAACTCTCACCTGAGACTATTTACCCAAGGAACAACCCATGCTCTCCTCCCACACTTTAGAGTTAATATTCATTGTGAATTAGGGAACAACGTCATTGGATGTCTCAAATAGTCCAAATTTAATGACATAAATTTATTCTTTCATAACTCACTAAATTATTAATCTTTTTCCACTATTTTCGTTCTCACATGTCCTATTCAGCCTTATTATAACCTCACATTAATTTTTGGTTGTTTGTAAATTCATCCAATGGTGTATTTGAGGGTTTTTATTAACAATCTCTCAATTAAGTGAGTTTCCTCTCAAGTTTCTCCCATTTATATAGGTCTTCATCAACATTTTCAAGAGGTTATAAAATTTAAATAAGTTAGGGTTAGTACCTATGTTTTGTCTTTGAGTTTCTTGGTATAATATTGAGGTTTAGGTGTCTTTTCACACCCTTATGGTGTGGTGGTCGTGTAAATGATGTTTCGCACAACATATTGCGTTTTTTTTCTACAATAGGTAAGTGATTCCATGTGTATGAAATTATTGATGCGTTATCTTGCAGGATTTATTAATTTATCATTTTTTAGTTTATTATTTGTAGGGAAAAACCCATTATTGGTATTATTAGTTATTCGTGTATTATTATATTTACATATTTCATGATGTTTTTTATTTTTAGATGTAACACATGTGATATCTTTTGTGGTAGTATTATAAAATATGAAATTGATTTATTTGTTGATGAAAGGGGCTTCCAATTATATTTTGGTAATGCTTTGGTGTTGTTTTGGCCTCGATAGAGGGTTCTGAAATAGGTTTTATGTCAAAAACATTGTTATGCAATTTTAGATTGATTTAATTTTTTTAATGATTTATAGAGTTAAACAAAGTAGGTAAGGGATGTACATGTACTTTTTTGGTGAATGTGTTTACCAAAGATGTGATTCTGAAGGGTAATGTGGTGCTTTTTGAAGTCAATAATTTTTATAATGTCTTATAAAATATTGAAGGGTTTTACCAAATTGCAAGATAGGCATGAAACAGATTTGTCGGCTGTTTTGTGTGAGTGTGATTTGAAAAATTAATTTTGTTCGTTAAAGACGTATTATGTGACATCTTTGTGGGTTGTTATGTGATTTTAACATTCCTAGAATAGTTTTATATTATTGTTAAATAATTATTTGAAGTGTCAAATATATGAAAAAAGTGTCGTTGGCTATTTTGGTGAGAGTATGATTTCAAAATGAATTTTATTGAAAAGGTAATTATATGGCTTATGTGATATAAATGAGGCATGTTTGGTGTGTGTGTGACTTGGAAGTGGTATTTTAATGTGAACACCTGGGTATCTAGGTGGGTGGACACGTACTAGTATGTAGTGATCTCGTGGGGTTTAGCCTCAGTTTCATATAACATGTTTGATGATGACTACAATACCTAAAATATGATGATGATGATGACGATGATGATGGGGGGCCAATAGTTTATAGATATGATCCTTACTATTGGCTCATGTAGACGATAACAGATATTTGTATGGTTACTCTCACCGAGATATGAGGTACTTGGGACCCACATAGAGCTACCTTGGGGTTTTTTCCTGTTGGATGTGCTCATTAGATAATTTATTCTTACCATCAACATACGATTGTTTTGGATGGGAAATCAGGACCATTTTTACTTTTGTTAAATGTTTTCATTTTTTAAGGGCCACACATAAAATTGTTTTTATTTAATGTTTCTTCTCTTTAAAATTATTATTATCATCTCATGTCTAGGAGAACATTATAGCCTTTCATCTTTAAATGTTTTTCACATGGAATCCTTTAGTGGTGGAATTATATGTGCTTTTGGTTTACTACCTACTTTGACTTTGGTTCTAAGTATACTTGATTTTTTTTTGTAGGATTGGGAACATATTTTTGTGCCAATGGTTTGGGTTTTTAGTAGTCCTTCATGATGCAGTGTTTTGGAGATTTCATGAGGGTGGTGCCTCATTCCATGACGAGGTTCATGGTATATCGATTTTGGGTTTCATCAATTATTATAGTTTTTGATAATTTGTTTAAATTATGTAATTCAATTCTGATTTTTTGTAAAAAATGTTTTCTTTTGAAAAATCCTGAATTATTATATTGGATTTTTTTGTTGTTTTGTTTATTATAATATCAGGAAAATCATTACCAAATCCCATTTAATGATTCCCAGGAACTTGTTCCAGCCCATGTGGATCGGGAAACCCCTTTTTCAATTGTTGTGGACTGTTTCGAGGCGTAGTTTTGATGGCGACCTGATTCGGTTCGTGAAAAAACGGTATTAGTAGAGGTTATCCATCTAGGGTCATGTTATTAAGGGAAAATTCAGGATGGTGTTGAGTTAGGATTTTCATGGACTAACATTATTATTATGAGTAGAGATCCTGGATAGCGCACCTTGTGACGTTATTCAAGTCACCAGTGGAAGTTGCGATTTATCTATGTTCTTGGTTTTTCATGGTTTGATGACAATTATGGGAAATGAAAAAGGAGAGAGTCTAATTGTATAAGGGATCTCACGGGGCCTAAAATTCTATGATGAGCTAGGGATATTTCCCTAGAACACTCTATGTGGTGATGAAGTAATTAGAATATGGCCTCCAACCATATGTCCATGTCACCCAACAAAACTAGTTTCCCCTCAAGTTATCTTATGTCAATTAGTTCTCAAATCTTGGATATTTGGATTTAAATAAATAATGACTTGGTTTTAAGAAGATAAAAGTTTATGAGAATTGATTTTCAAATAAATAGGGAATGTTTTGATTTATGAAATTGTAGAACTGAATTTCCAGAGTTGTTCTGATGTGGAAAATGGTTTTTTACACTTCTTTTTAATAAAGGATATATTTTAATGATTGTTTTAAAAATGTGTTTCAAATAGAGTATTATAAACTATTGACATGCGTTTTAATGGTATCGAATGTTTTGAAGGTCATTTGTGGAGTCTAGAAATAGATTTTGATTTGGTAACTAGAGATCATTTAAAAAGAATAATTAAAATTTATAATATTGTTTTTAAATGATAAGAACGGAGTTCCAAATTTAATATGGATTTATGAAATAGAGTATTTCATGAAATTAGATGTGTTTTTGAAACAGGCTGATTTTTTTGAAATTAATGTACATTAATTAGAAGTGAGTTTTTATTGAATTATTAGTGATATTTTGAAATGATTTTTATGAAATAAATTAGGTTTTAATTTTGTGGATAACAATATTGATAAAAAAAGTATCAGTTGAAAGATTTTATTTTGAATAGTGGATAGTTTTTTTGTTATAACATTTTCTATATTCAGGAGAGACCATATAAATGGGGATATATGATATGATGAATGGTTAACAGAATGACTAGATGATTGTTGGGATAGATATGTGGAGGGTGTCGGCTGTGGCATGAAAACATGCATGTGTTAGGCCAGGGGGTACCATTGGTTGATGTTCTAACTGCCAAACCGTTTGTTTTCAAAGAGAAGATTTTAAGGGAAAAATTATATCTTGAAGACTGCTTTGGGATGGGGTCTCTTAGATATTATTAGAAACATTGTTGGTGTGGTATATTTTGAGTCCAAGACCCCCTCTTGTTTGAAGGGTGTTTTTGGTTTTTGGTTTGGTCAGTATGATTGGTTAAAGTGATGGTTAGTGGTATCCTTATGAAAAACGTTTCTGAATGCCTTTATTGAGGTTCCCTTTATATGTTTGAATCTGGTTTTAGGTATGTATTGACCAATGTGCCAGCATGGTTGGCTCCTTGTGTTCTCTTGTCAGATAAGTCATAACCCCATTAAGGGTTAGCACACTACTAAAGTGAAAACTGGGTTGTTTTTTCATTGGATGGTCCACTAGTATGTCAATATAAGGAATATTTTTCGCAATCACTGGAGAATGAGTATACACCATTTTACTACCTTGGTTTTTTGGATCCATTGTTAGTGGTAGAGTTGTTGAGGGAGGATGAAAGATACCATAGTTTTTTATGTTACCCAAGTTGTCGGAGGTGAAATTAGTTCAGGGTTTTCAGTGTAATATGTAATCTAAGTGGGCCTCTGGGACCTTTGTCAGTATCTTTGATGCGAGGGTTTATGTTAATCCAACCATGTCGAAAATCTGGTCAAGAGAGGATGTTGTCTCTATTTTCCACAATCATGTTCTATTTAGGAGTTGTCATAAGATCCCCTTCCTTGTCTTGTTTCTATCAGTATCGATGGGAATGTTTGATGATTCATTCTTATTTCATGTGATTGTTTGACTGATAGATGAATGTTGTGAAATCCTTTGAGAGTATCTTCTTTTTGGAAGTGTGTATCCCATAAAAAAATCTCAACATCCTCTGTTTAGAGGAACATGTTTCTATAGGTCATTTCTCCTTTCCATTAATAATCTGAAGAAAGAAGTATTGGTGTGTGTGAATCTTCTAAACCCTTTTTTGGTAATATTTTGGGAGATGGTAATGTGAGGTTGGAGTGTGTTATTTCATTTTGAACCTATCTGAGATCTCGGTGTAGTTGTTTTTGTCACCTGAAGAATAAATTCCATTCTAGGATTTCAAAATCCTAATTACGAGGCTGAATATGATTCAATCATTTGATCTCCAACCATAGGTCCTAGAGTGAAGCTGGAAGTTGGTTAGGGAAATCCACAGATTTTTAAAACTTTGGATAAATTCATGTCCTCATTATAAATGATGGTAATAATTTAAACCTCCAGTGTCATCATCTTATTCCAGTTTTTTCCATTTGGTGGTAGAGGTGGGAGGACCTCTTTTCCATGTTGTAGCTAGAGTTCTTACTCTCCCCCTTTATTTTTAAATGTTTTTTTAGAGAATCATTTGAAATTTGGTGTAGTTCGATTAATTTTTCATGTCTGTGCACATTTATTAGTAACTATGTGCCAACCTTGAGAACCTTGTGATAAAAGACGTTAGATATCCGATGGTTTCCACATGACCGTATGCATTGCCCTGTGTAACTGTGAGAAGTTTCCCCTTTGGATATAATTCTTGACATAGTATGCACACAATTTCCCATAACGTATGGACTAACCATGCAGCATTCCCAACTCTTTAAATATTTGGGTCTTTTCGTGTCATACCTTGCTAGTCAGTTTATATGTTTTATTCTTATGGTGGAAAGAACCAATATTTTTATCATGTATGTTATTTTGAGAAAATATAATGAGATTCAACCCCTTATGATGAGGTGTCTTTTCAGGCCTCCCCTGTTATTGTTGGAATTCCATCTATGGAAAATTTAATTTGTCTCTTATGGTGGGGAGCCCATTTGTGTCTCCTCGTATTAGTAACTCGATTTTTTCAATGGACTTGTTTTGGTGGTAGGTAGACTCATTTGATGAGATATAACTAACAAAATATTCATTTGCTAAATAATGGGATTGGAGAGAACTCGACGGTTTAGTTAATGTAAGTTCAGTGAATTTTTTTTTGATGTTGTTATTCATTTGGCTAAAATGCTTCAGTATGGTTAAAATGGTGTTTTAGGTGTTTCATTTGGGTTTAATTTGGAATATTATGGTTCATTACAGGAATTTGGAGTATGTTTTGGATTTTGAGAGTATTCCTTCCTTGATTGATCAACATTATATATATTATATTTTTCAGTGGTGGCGAAACATGGTGAAGGAGTCTATTTTGGCCTTTCGGTTGGGTTTGGGTTTTTTCCATTGGCCTTGTTGTGGCATTCATTGGGAGAAAATTTTTATAGTGGGGAGAATATTTACATAAATGAATCCTTTTAATGGTATTTTTTATTAAATTTCCATTATTTTTTTGGGAGTTTCCCATGAATTTTGTTGGAAACAATGGGTTATCAAAATTTGGGCCAAACTGTGATCCCATTTCCGAATTCAAAAATAATTTTTTTCTTTTATAACAACTTTATTATTCAAAATTTTACATTAATTAAACACCCCAATTATATTTCCTTGGTATATTAAAACCACCATATGAATTTTAACCCCATATTCAAATATAAAAATGATTGATTGAGGTTTTTTATTAAGGTTTTGGGCAGCCCAAAAGACTATTTTCTAATTTTATTTTCTTATTTAATAATATCGCAATAAATTTTTATGTTTTCTATTGATTATAACTCTCACTAGTGACAACGTACACAGGCCGCTCCCTCGTTCTCTCCTCCCTATCTTTAGAGCTCATATTTATCACAAATTATCATAAATTATGGATGTCTCATATCGTCCAGATTTGTTGAGGAAAATTGTTTCTTTCAAAAATGCTATAATTTTTACTATTTATCTCTATTTCAATTATCAAACAACCTAATCAACATTATTAGAACCTCGCATTTCTTTTTTCCTATTTAAAAATTCAACCACTGGTGTATTTGGTGTGTTTTATTTATGATATCTCAATTATGTGAGTTTCCTTTAATGTTCCTCCCATTTACATAGGATTTACTCTACATTTCCAGAGGTTTTAAAATCTCTAGAAGTTAGTGTTCATACCTATAGGTTTTCATTGAGTTTATTAGTCTAATTTTTAGTTTTAGGTGGATTTTCCCTCCCCTGTGGTGTGGAAGTGGTGCTCTTGATGTTTTGGACAACAGATTGGGGGTTTTGACACAAAAGTTTGGTTATTCCATGTGTATAAAATTATTGATGAGTTAGTTAGCTTGAATTATTAATTTATCATGTTCATAATATGTTGTGTGTGGTAAGAAAATCATTTTTTGTATCATTAGTTAAGCATGTAGTATTAATGTTATATTTTATCCTAAAGTTGTGTATCTTTCAAATGTAACTGATGTGATATATTTTACAGTAGTATTATAAAATATGAATGTTATTTATTAGTTGTTGAAAAGGAATGAAACTTCTATTTTGGAAATTCATTACTTTTAAATTGGCCTTGAAAGAGGGTTTTAAAGTATTTTTTATGCACAAAACATGGTTATACACCTTGATATTTATTTATTAAAATATTAAATTATTTATTGAGTCAATGAATATACATTTACTGTTTTGGTGAGTGTGCTCACCTATGTTGGTATTTTGAATGGGAAATCTGTGATTTAAGATGTGAAATATTTTTTAAATGATTTATAAAATGCGGAATGGTTTTAATAAATTGAAAAAACCCATGGAACACGTTTTTGGGTTGTTTAGTGTGAGTGTGATGTGAAAATTGAAATTTTTATGAAATAAGTATTATGTGACATATGTGTGGGATGTTATGTGATTCTAACTATCCTAAAAATGATTTATATAATTATAAAATTATTTGTTGAATATTGAAAGATATGCAAGAAGTGATGTGAGCTATTTTGGTGTGAGTATGATTTCAAAATGAATTTTAATGAAAGTGGGGATATTGTGATTTGAGTGATATAAATGTGGGTTGTTTGGTGTGTGGGTGTTTGTGACATGGATGTGGTATTTTCATGTGAAAATTATATTTCATGGCTTTTCTAAAATCTTTGGACATATTAGAGAACACCTAAATATCTATGTGGGTTGACACGTACTATTATTCTATTGATCCCATGGGGTTTAGACTCTATTTCACATAGCTAGTTTGATGATGTAAACACTAACTGAACTATCAATATGATGTCATTATGATGTTGGGAGACCTCTAGGTTATGGGTATCATCCCTACTATTGGCTCGTGTGCATGAGAATAGATATTTATATGGTTACTTTCACCAAGATACAAGGTACCTAGGACCCACAAAAATATAGTGCATAGGGGTTATTTCCTATTTCCTGTGATCATTAGATAATTTATGCTTACCGTCAGCATATGTTTTGTTTGGCTAGAAAATTCAGTTTCACTGACACTCTTTTTAAAAGTGTTGATTCTTTAAATTATCCCACTTGAAAATAATTTTTATTTATAGGTGCATCTCATTAGAATTATTATTTTCATATCATGTTTGTTAAAACATTTATGATTATTATCATTGAATGTTTGTCACATGTAATCCTTTATTGGTGGAATCCTACTGGTATTTTTCTCACATCCTACTTACACCTTTGGGTGTTAGTAGGCTTGGTTATTTTTGCCGCAGGTTTCGGTACAGCTTTTTGTGTTGACGGTTTGGGTTTTTTGTGGACGTTCATGATGCGGTGTTGTAGAGATGGCCTGAGGGCGGTGCCTCTTTCCATGGGGATGTTTTTTCTACGTCCATTTTTTGTTTCTTCATTATTATAGTCTTTGATAATTGTTTTAAATTATATAAATAAATTCCATTTCTTTTGTAAAATATGGTTTGTTTTGAAAAGCCCAGATTTTTTATATAATACTTTATTGTTGTTGTAAAGACCCGTAAATTGCAAGGAAATATTTTTCCTAATTTTCTTTGGAATTTTACAAGAACGCAGTTTCTGACGGCGCCTGATTCCGAGGCCCGGTGTGCCCGGAATCATTTTCTAAAGTTTGGCTCGGGTACGTTCAGTGAACGGACGAGCGGGTTTTTCTAACTTTTGAACCGGTGCCCGGAATCGAATTCTGAGGGCACCGATGAAATCGCAGCGCCAGTATTCTCTTAGAAACGCCTCTTCCGGAGTTGCGTTTGGTCGGGTGTGGTTTTTAATTTTCGGGCTTAATGTTAAGAAATAAAATAATTTTGCGACAACTTTATTTTATTTCACTTAAGCCACTTGGAAGCCACTTGAAGCCACTTAAAGGAGGCTTGAACTGAGTTGAACTGGATAGGATGCTATCCAGAAATATCCTACCCCCTTGGTAGGATATTTGTGAGGTGGGGCCCGCACGAGCCCCGCCGTTTCTTTCCGCTAAGAAACGCACCCGTGAAAACCCGTCTTAATGAAAGTCAACCGACTGTTTTCTAAATTTTTAACAGACCATTTAATTGGGTGGTTTATTTTGTGAATTAAATGGGCTGTTTCTTTCGTGAATTAAATGGGTCGTTTCTTTCGTTGAATTAATTCAACGAATTGATGGATCGTTTCTTAACCAGTTTTTCAAATTCTTTGGCGTAATAATAAAATAATACAAATGCTTAACCTCTGGTTATTTGCTCTTGAGAAGATTTGGGAGAACCCTCGCAACTTATTCTCCCTCGCGAAGAACGCAAAGAACGCGAAGAACGCGAAAAACGCCGAACCCGGAAATCGACGACGCCTTCGCCTGAGACGCTCTTCCGATCTCCGATCTCCGATCTTCGATCACCGACCATTCGAGGTGAGTGCTTTTGGATTTCCACTCAAGTTCTTTTATTTGGTTTTAAACGAAACAAAGATTTAAATATTAATAATTTAAATCTGTTGTTCTTGATTCGTTGAGCTCGCCGACTCAACGCCGGAATCCGCGACGACACGACGCCTCCCCGCGACGACGCGACGATCGATCTCTTCCGCGACGGTCTCTTCCGCGAAGAATGCCCGCGCACGACGATCATCAAGGTAGGAATTCATTTTGGAAAATTACCCCTTTTTAATTTTCTCGTGAACGTTCTTGAAAATTAAAAAGCCGGTTTTCAATGAACAATTTTATTTTAATTAAAATTGTTGGATCATGTGTTGATCGTTTTTCTCCCGGTTGTTTATCTCTAACGCGGAGGGTGCGGGCCGAACGAACACGGCCCGACGACCCTCCGCCGTTCTTCGTTTTGTGCGGATTTGACGGTCGACGACGGAACGTGCCGCAGTAGACGGTTGACGATCCCGCAGTAGAGAACGGATCCCGGGAGGAGCAACGGCGCAGACGGGAAGGAAAACAGGCCACCGGAGCGACGCCGGCGGCCGGAGGCGGCGGCGCCCCGGCGCGCCGCCAGACGAAATCCGCCGCGGCTGAAGCCGCGGCGGCGGCGGCCAAACGGACCCGCGGCGCGCGGGTCCAGTTCTTCCGGGCGGACGCGGCTCAGCGCGTCCGCGGCTGGCCAGCGCGGCCCGCACGCGGGCCGCAGTCCTTTCTCAAGCCGCGGGTCAGCGCCCGCGGCTTCCACCCACGCGGCGCGGCCAAGCCGAGCCGGCCGAGCCGGACCGGCCCTGGCCGGGCCGGGCCGGGCCAGCCGGGTCGGGTCGACCCGGTTCGGGCCGACCCAGGGGGGGTCGGGCCGGGTCGGCCCGGGCCCGTACCCCCCATCTTCGAACGTTTTCGTTCAAACGCCCGTATCTTGAGCTTTGTGCCTCCAAACGACTCGCTGTCAGCGGCAACGCGATCCTTGGATCGAGACGGTCGTTTCGGTATATCGCACTCAAGGTTTCGGAATACTTTGAGTTCGGCCGGGTTGGTTCGTACACGAGACCAACCGGGCCCTCGGAGCGGAAACGCTCATATCTTGAGCTACGGACGTCCGATTGACGTGCCGTCAGCTTTGTTGAATTCCTCTAAGTGAGACAGATCTTTTGGCATACTCCGCCCGAGGTTTGGACGTAGGTGGAGTGCGGTTGGGTTGGTTTTGCCTTAAAAACCAACCGGGCCCCTAGGACGAAAATGCCAATATCTCTCCGACCGGGCGTCCGATTGACGCGCCGTCTGCGACGTTGAGTTCCTGTTGACGATACGGAACTTTTGGATACATCAACTTCGGACTTCGTGTCAGTTGATGTATCAGCCTCTCGGCTCGTGGAGCGGACCTTCCCGAACGAGCTTGCTGTGTGCGGGAACCCTAGTGCTGGCTGCGACTGCTACTTCGACAGCGACGAACGTGCAGAGATCCTCAGTGGACTGCGGCGACGACTGTGCAGAGATCCTCAGCGGACTGCGACGACTACTGCACTCAGCGATCCTACGTGGATCAGTGCTACAGGTCCTGTGTGGGCCCGGTCCTGCGTGGGCCCGATCCTGTGTGGGTCCGATCCTGCGTGGGTCAGCGCTCAGCGGTTCTGTGTGAGCCAGCGCCTACAGGTCCTGCGTGGGCCCGGTCCTGTGTGGGCCCGATCCTGTGTGGTTCATCTCTCAGCGGTTCTGTGTGAGCCAACTTCTACATGTCCTGTGTGGGCCCGATCCTGTGTGGGTCACTGCAAGGTTAGTACCTATCGATCCTTCATGGGTCCGACGACTTAGATGGTTCAATGATCATCTTTATCGTCATCCGAAGAAATATACCTGTGTGAGCTGAATCTTGTGTTACTCTCCTTTGTGGATTGTGTTGAGCTATCCCGTGTGGATTTACTGTTTACTCTCCTTTGTGGATTGTGTTGCTCTATCCTGCGTGGGTATACGTTTTGCTTTCCTGTGTGGACTTTGTTGTGCTTGGGCTCGGACGTTGGAGCCGAACGGGAATTGAAGACTTAGGTATATGTATGGGCATATACCTAAGCCATGTCAGATGTTACTTCGTGATTGTATCTTTCCTTTGTGGATTATCCTTTGTGGATTTCGGGAGACCTTCGGGGGTCTCGGGGTCCCTACTGAGTAGCTTATACTCACCCATGCACGGGCTATGCCCGCACTTTGTGGTGTTGGTTGCAGACGACGGACAGCGCTGATCGTGGAGGAGGCGTGCGGAGCAGGAAAGTACCTGGAGGTGGACCACTGGGCGGGACGTACTCAGAGCGGTTAGGTGGACCCGATGAGCAGTGGAGGCTATCTGTACCCACCCTTCAGGTGGGACTTCCGGAGAACGGCTCGTCGCTGCAGTTTTCCCTTTTCAGTTGTTGTTTTTCCTTTCAGTTGTACTTTACAGTTGGGCTTGTATTTCCGGCCCCTTTTTACTTCCAGCACAGCTTGTACAGTTTTACTTAGTGTTTACTTTTCCGCTTGCTTGCTCGGTGGTGCTTGTTTACTTTTCAAAGGCAATGCCTTCCCTTTTTGTTGGGATTTCCGCCTTGGTGCTAGTCGCCAGCCCCTGGCCTATGGAAGGCGGGCCTGGGGTAGTCACGGCACGGGCCCCGAGGACGGGTCGTGACAAATTGGTATCAGAGGTGGTCGGTTCTACCGCAGACTCTGATCTTTCTTCTATGTGAAGAAAAAGTGTTTAGTGTATTGAGTGTGGTTATCAGTCCAGGGAGTCCAGTGTTGGTGCGGCGGCCGACGTATCCATACACCAGGACCCTGACTTCTGATTCCCGACTTAATGTACGAAAACATTGTTTGCATGTGTGTTTCAAGTTTTCTTTGTGATTACTTGTGTCAGCTCACCAGGTATACTGTTCTGACCATGGAATACTTGTTTCCTTTCCAGGATGGCACGACGACAGCAGCCAGCTAGGGTTCCCAGAGTAGGGCTTGACGACAGCCCGCCGAGCGACGAGGCCTCGGTACAGGGCCCGTTGACAGCAGAGGCACCGGCGGTACCTTTACCCGCCGAGCCCCTGATGCTTCCAGCACTGGCAGCTGACAACGCACGACGCCTCGGAGCTCTGCACGAGTTCCAGCGCCAGTGACCACCCAGGTTCCGTGGGGAGTCCGACCCCCAGGCAGCTGAGGACTGGCTGGAGGCGGTCGTCCGAGTTTTCAGGCTAGTGGGGACGCCAGCAGACCTCATGGTGATCCTCGCGGCGAGCTTACTGCACGCAGCAGCCGGACGCTGGTGGAGCCTGATGCTCCAGGTACACGATGAGGCCTCACTCATCTGGACGGACTTCGAGACCCTCTTCCGCTCAGAGTTCGTCCCGGCCACCCACCGAGCGGTGCGCATCCAGGAGATTCTTCAGCTGCGGCAGGGCAGCTTGACGGTCACTCAGTACGCGGCGAGGTTCACCGACCTTTCTCGGTACTCGACAGACATGGTACGGGACCCCTTCTTCCGGGCCCGGACCTTCGAGCAGGGTTTGAGACACGAGATCAGGGCATCGCTGATCTCCCTCAGCATCCCGACCCAGGCAGGGGTACTGGAGCGAGCCCTCCTGATCGAGAGCTTCCTGGCTGAGTCCACAGCGAGACCCACCGCAGGGCGGCAGCTAGCGGAGTCTTCGGCAGCTGGTAGCTGGCGGATGACTCAGGGTTCCAGGAGGACCAGGCCTTCCGGAAGGCGACCTCGGGACGCTGGCTCAGCAGTGCAGGGCTCCCGGCCCAGAGCCAGCCTTCCGAGAGGCAGACAGTGCTACGAGTGCGGCGGGCAGGGCCACATGGCTCGTGACTGCCCGAGCCGTCGTACCGAGGGGCAGCAGACGGTGGAGGGGCCACCCAGGCAGAGGCAGAGGGTCGAACGTGGCGGTCCGCAGGGAGGAGGCGGACGAGGCAGAGGAGCTGGACGAGCAGCCGGTGGTGTCCGACGCTTTGAGGCTCTACCACCACCACCACCAGGAGGTCCACCCCGACCACAGGGAGCTGGCGGGCAGCGACAGGCACAGCTCCAGGAAGCAGAGGCCTACGACCACGGCGCACCCGAGATGATTCGAGGTACTATCTGTGTCTATTCCACCCTTGCTGCAGTTCTTTTAGACACAGGAGCGAGTCACTATTTCATAGTCGCTGCCCTTGTTCGGAGCTCGGAGATTCCGACAGAGCCGTTGGCTCGATCCTTACGGCTAGAGACTCCCACGGAAGCAGACTCGACGATTACGCCCTGGTGCCGGCAGTGTGAGATTACTCTAGGATGCGAGAGCTTCGGCTGGGATCTTCTTGTAGCAGCGTCGAGGCCTTACGATGTCATCTTGGGCATGGATTGGCTATCTACGGTCCATGCACAGATTGACTGTTTTAGGCGCAAGGTGCGATGTGTACGCACCGACGGGAGCAGGTTCACCTTCACCGGCGAGAAGGGAGCCTTTGCAGCACAGGATGGACTTCCGCGGAGGAGAGGACAACCCATCACTAATCAGTTGGCTAGCATTATCCTTGGAGCAGTTGACGTGCGGAGTCCTGGTTTTCCTGCAATGGTGGATCAGTTTGCGGACGTTTTTCCCGACGACGTTCCAGGGCTACCTCCTCGCAGAGAGGTAGACTTTTATATTGACATGTACCCCGGGACAGCCCCGATATCCACTCCAGCATATCGGATGGCCCCTGCCGAGCTTCGAGAGCTATGGGTACAGTTGGAGGACTTGCAGGGCAAGGGGTTCATCCGACCCAGTGTTTCACCCTGGGCTTCCCCGATTTTATTCGCCAAGAAGGCGGACGGAAGCTTGCGACTTTGTGTTGACTATCGTCGCCTGAACCAGGTGACAGTGAGGAACAAGTATCTGCTACCGAGGATTGATGACCTCTTTGATCAGCTCAAGGGAGCACGGTGGTTCTCGAAGATAGACCTCAGGTCAGGCTATCTTCAGCTTAGAGTTCGAGACGAGGATGTGCAGAAGACGGCCTTCAGGTGTCGGTATGGCCACATCGAGTTCTGGGTTATGCCTTTCGGCGTGACCAACGCTCCAGCAGTGTTTATGAGCCTCATGAACAGGATCTTCCAGCCATACCTCGATCAATTTATCGTGGTCTTCATCGACGACATTTTGGTGTACTCGACGACGGAGGAGGAGCACGCCTACCACCTGCGTGTTGTACTAGACACACTCCGAGAGCACCAGCTTTATGGCAAGCTCTCAAAGTGTCAGTTCTGGTTGCGTGAGGTCCACTTCTTGGGGCACGTCATTTCTGAGGCGGGAGTTGCAGTGGATCCCGCGAAGATAGAGGCAGTGCTAGCTTGGGAGCCACCCAAGAGCGTGACAGAGGTGCGGAGTTTCTTGGGCCTAGCCGGATACTATCGGAGATTTGTGCTGGACTTCTCCAGAGTTGCGGCCCCACTCTCAGCGTTGACGAAGAAGGGGAAACCCTTCGTGTGGTCAGACGGATGTTAGTAGAGCTTCTAGGAGCTGAGGCAGAGGTTGACCAGCGCACCTATCTTGAGGTTGCCTGAGGAGGGAGTTGGGTACGTAGTCTACTGCGATGCATCAGGGACCGGACTCGGGTGTGTTCTGATGCAGGAGCGGGCCGTGATTGCCTACAGATCATGTCAGTTGAGGCCGCATGAGCAGAACTACGCTACCCATGACTTGGAGTTGGCAGTAGTGGTCTTCGCCCTGAAGACATGGCGACACTATCTGATGGGAGAGCGCTTCACAGTCATTTCGGACCACCAGAGTCTCAGGTACATCTTCTCTCAGAAGGACCTGAACCTGAGACAGCGGCGATGGCTTGAGTTCCTCCAGGACTATGACTTTGAGATAGTCTATACTCCTGTGAAGGGGAACGTGGTGGCTGATGCCCTCAGCAGGAGGACGGGCATCCAGCTACTTGAGGAGGCGACAGAGCAGCTAGCCGCTTTGCAGATATCCTTCGTGGATAGGGACGTAGCAGCCTTCCTTCAGTCTCTCACAGTCTCTCCTCCACTTCTTCAGCGGGTCAGAGAGGCACAACATGGGGATGTTGACTGTGAGACGCGGCGTGCACAGATATCCTCGGGACAGGCACCTGATGGTTTCTCCCTTGGAGCAGAGCACGATGTCCTTTTCAGAGGACGTACCTTGGTACCAGTCGCCTTACGAGAGGAGGTGCTGAGAGAGTTTCACACTTCTCCCTTGGCGGTACATCCTGGAGTGGAGAAGATGTACCAGGATCTCAGGCGACAGCACTGGTGGCCGGGCATGAAGAAGGCTGTGGCAGAGTTCGTTTCACGGTGCCTCACCTGCCAGCAGGTTAAGGCAGAGCATCAGGTACCAGCAGGCTTGGTATAGCCCTTGGAGGTCCCGGAGTGGAAGTGGGACGGGATATCTATGGACTTTGTGACTGGACTTCCACGCACTTCCAGAGGTCACGATTCCATTTGGGTGATTGTTGACCGACTCACCAAGTCGGCACACTTCTTACCCATCCGAGAGCAGGGCACAATGGAGAGCTTGGGGCGTCTCTACGTTCAGGAGATTGTACGACTTCACGGTGTTCCATCGACCATCGTCTCCGATCGGGACGCTCGTTTTACTTCCCGGCTTTGGAAGGGGTTGTAGGAGGCGTTCGGGACGCGATTACGTCTGAGCACCGACTTTCACCCTCAGACGGATTGTCAGACGGAGAGGACCATTCAGACTCTCGAGGACATGCTCCATGCATGTGTCCTCGACTTTGGTCGCAGCTGGGAGGACCACCTACCCTTGGTGGAGTTCGCGTACAACAACAGCTACCACTCCACCATTAGGCTGGCACCCTACGAGGCGTTGTACGGCAGGCCTTGCAGATCTCCTTTGTGCTGGACAGACCCTGGAGAGTCGGCACTTGTGGGACCAGAGATGGTCCGGGCCATGACAGAGAAGGTCCAGCTCATCCAGGAGCGGATGAGGACAACACAGAGCCGGCAGAATTCATATGCTGACAGGAGGCGGAGGCCACTAGAATTCGAGGATGGTGACCACGTCTTCTTGCGGGTCTCACCTCGACGTGGTTTGAGGAGATTTGGCCGAGGCGGCAAGTTGTCTCCACGCTTCATTGGGCCTTTCCAGGTCCTCAGCAGGATTGGCGAGGTGGCTTATCGCCTGGCTCTGCCACCTCAGTTGCACCGGGTGCACGATGTCTTCCACGTATCCCAGCTGAGGAGATACATGCACGACCCGACGCACATCATTGACTATGGGGAGCTAGACGTGGATGATGGAGCGACTTTTACGAAGGTCCCAGTGGAGATAGAGGATCGACGGGATCAGGTCCTACGTGGGCGATCGATTCCTCTTGTGCGCATCAGATGGCAGCACGGGAACCTCCAGGAGAGCACTTGGGAGCGGGAGGCTCAGATGCGTGCTCATTACCCACATTTGTTTCCCTAGTTTCTGATGTATCTTTACGGGGACGTAAAGTCCTGAGGTGGGAGTAATTTAAAGACCCGTAAATTTCAAGGAAATTTTTTTCTTAATTTTCTTTGGAATTTTACAAGAACGCAGTTTCTGACGGCGCCTGATTCTGAGGCCCGGTGTGCCCGGAATAATTTTCTGAAGTTTGGCTCGGGTACGTTCAGTGAACGGACGAGCGGGTTTTTCTAACTTTTGAACCGGTGCCCGGAATCGAATTCTGAGGGCACCGATGAAATCGCAGCGCCGGTATTCTCTTAGAAACGCCTCTTCTGGAGTTGCGTTTGCTCGGGTGTGGTTTTTAATTTTCGAGCTTAAAGTTAAGAAATAAAATAATTTTGCGACAACTTTATTTTATTTCACTTAAGCCACTTGGAAGCCACTTGAAGCCACTTAAAGGAGGCTTGAACTGAGTTGAACTGGATAGGATGCTATCCAGAAATATCCTACCCCCTTGGTAGAATATTTGTGAGGTGGGGCCCGCACGAGCCCCACCGTTTCATTCCGCTAAGAAACGCACCCGTGAAAACCCATCTTAATGAAAGTCAACCGACGCGTTTTCTAAATTCTTAATAGACCATTTAATTGGGCGGTTTATTTCGTGAATTAAATGCGCTGTTTCTTTCGTGAATTAAATGGGTCGGTTCTTTCGTTGAATTAATTCAACGAATTGATGGATCGTTTCTTAACCAGTTTTTCAAATTCGTTGGCGTAATAATAAAATAAGAGCAACGCTTAACCTCTGGTTATTTGCGCTTGAGAAGATTTGGGAGAACCCTCGCAACTTCTTCTCCCTCGCGAAGAACGCGAAGAACGCGAAGAACGCGAAGAACGCCGAACCCGGAAATCGACGACGCCTTCGCCCGAGACGCTCTTCCGATCTCCGATCTCCGATCTCCGATCACCGACCATTCGAGGTGAGTGCTTTCGGATTTCCTCTCAAGTTCTTTTCTTTGGTTTTAAACGAAACACAAGATTTAAATATTAATAATTTAAATCTATTGTTCTTGATTCGTTGAGCTCGCCGACTCAACGCCGAAATCCGCGACGACGCGACGCCTCCCCGCGACGACGCGACGATCGATCTCTTCCGTGACGGTCTCTTCCGCGAAGAACGCCCGTGCACGACGATCATCAAGGTAGGAATTCATTTTGGAAAATTACCCCTTTTTAATTTTCTCGTGAACGTTATTGAAAATTAAAAATCTGGTTTTCAATGAACAATTTTATTTTAATTAAAATTGTTGGATCATGTGTTGATCGTTTTTCTCCCGATTGTTTATCTCTAACACGGAGGGTGCGGGCCGAACGAACACGGCCCGACGACCCTCCGCCGTTCTTCGTTTTGTGCGGATTTGACGGTCGACGACGGAACGTGCCGCAGCGGACGGTTGACGATCCCGCAGTAAAGAACGGATCCCGGGAAGAGCAACGGCGCAGACGGGAAGGAAAACGGGCCACCGGAGCGACGCCGGCGGCCCGCGGAAGTTGCTGGCGGCGCGGGTCACCGGCGCGGCTGAAGCCGCGGCGGCGGCGGCCAAACGGACCCGCGGCGCGCGGGTCCGGTTCATCCGGGCGGACGCGGCTCAGCGCGTCCGCGGCTCGCCAGCGCAGCCCGCACGCGGGCCGCGGTCCTTCCTCAAGCCGCGGGTCAGCGCCCGCGGCTTCCACCCGCGCGGCGCGGCCGAGCCGGCCGGGCCGGGCCGGCCCTGACCGGGCCGGGCCGGGCCAGCCGGGTCGGACCCGGGTCGGGTCGACCCGGTTCGGGCCGACGCAGGGGGGGTCGGGCCGGGTCGGCCCGGGCCCGTACCCCCCATCTTCGGACGTTTTTGTTCAAACGCCCATATCTTGAGCTTCGTGCCTCCAAACGACTCGCCGTCAGCGGAAACGCAATCCTTGGATCAAGACGGTCGTGTCGGTATATCGCACTCAAGGTTTCGGAATACTTTGAGTTCGGCCGAGTTGGTTCGTACACGAGACCAACCGGGCCCTCGGAGCGGAAACGCTCATATCTTGAGCTACAGACGTCCGATTGACGTGCCGTCAGCTTTGTTGAATTCCTCTAAGTGAGACGGATCTTTTGGCATACTCCGCCCGAGGTTTGGATGCAGGTGGAGTGCCGTCGGGCTGGTTTTGTCTTAAAAACCAACTGGGCCCCTGGGACGAAAATGCCAATATCTCTCAGACCGGGCGTCCGATTGACGCGCCGTCTGCAACGTTGAGTTCCTGTTGACGATACGAAACTTTTGGATACATCAACTTCGGACTTCGTGTCAGTTGATGTATCAGCCTCTCGGCTCGTGGAGCGGACCTTCCCGAACGAGCTTGCTGTGTGTGGGAACCCTAGTGCTGGCTGCGACTACTACTTCGACAGCGACGACCGTGCAGAGATCCTCAGTGGACTGCGGCGACGACTGTGCAGAGATCCTCCGTGGACTCCGACGACGACCGTGCAGAGATCCTCAGTGGACTGCGGCGACGACTGTGCAGAGATCCTCAGCGGACTGCGACGACTACTGCACTCAGCGATCCTACGTGGATCAGTGCTACAGGTCCTGTGTGGGCCCGGTCCTGCATGGGCCCGATCCTGTGTGGGTCCGATCCTGCGTGGGTCAGCGCTCAGCGGTTCTGTGTGAGCCAGCGCCTACAGGTCCTGCGTGGGCCCGGTCCTCTGTGGGCCCGATCCTGTGTGGGTCATCTCTCAGCGGTTCTGTGTGAGCCAACTTCTACAGGTCCTGTGTGGGCCCGATCCTGTGTGGGTCACTGCAAGGTTAGTACCTATCGATCCTTCGTGGGTCCGACGACTTAGATGGTGCAATGATCATCTTTATCGTCATCCGAAGAAGTATACCTGTGTGAGCTGAATCTTGTGTTACTCTCCTTTGTGGATTGTGTTGAGCTATCCCGTGTGGATTTACTGTTTACTCTCCTTTGTGGATTGTGTTGCTCTATCCTGCGTGGGTATACGTTTTGCTTTCTTGTGTGGACTGGGTTGTGCTTGGGCTCGAACATTGGAGCCGAACAGGAATTGAAGACTTAGGTATATGTATGGGCATATACCTAAGCCGTGTCAGATGTTACTTCATGATTGTATTTTTCCTTTGTGGATTATCCTTTGTGGATTTCGGGAGACCTTCGGGGGTCTCGGGGGCCCTACTGAGTAGCTTATACTCACCCATGCACGGGCTATGCCCGCACTTCGTGGTGTTGGTTGCAGACGACGAACAGCGCTGATCGTGGAGGAGGCGTGCGGAGCAGGACAGTACCTGGAGGTGGACCACTGGACGGGACGTACTCGGAGCGGTTAGGTGGACCCGAGGAGCAGTGGAGGCTATCTGTACCCACCCTTCAGGTGGGACTTCCGGAGGACGGCTCGTCGCTACAGTTTTCCATTTTCAGTTGCTGTTTTTCCTTTCAGTTGTACTTTACAGTTGGGCTTGTATTTCCGACCCCTTTTTACTTCCATCACAGCTTGTACAGTTTTACTTAGTGTTTACTTTTCCGCTTGCTTGCTCTGTGGGGCTTGTTTACTTTTCAAAGGCAATGCCTTCCCTTTTTGTTTGGATTTACGCCTTGGTGCTAGTCGCCAGCCCCTGGCCTATGGAAGGCGGGCTTGGGGTAGTCACGGCACGGGCCCCGAGGACGGGTCGTGACAGTTGTTTTATTTTTTATAATATCAGGTAAATCATTCAAAAATCTCATTTTATGGTACCCGAGAACTTCTGCCAGCCCATGGGGTTCATTAATTCCCTTCGTGCATCGTTGCTGACTGTGTCTGTTGCTGGTCTTGATGGCGACCAGATTCAGTTCATGACAAATATGACT
Organism: Viscum album; assembly: GCA_963277665.1. Taxonomy (NCBI): domain Eukaryota; kingdom Viridiplantae; phylum Streptophyta; class Magnoliopsida; order Santalales; family Viscaceae; genus Viscum; species Viscum album. Next base: position 1,298,570,598 of record OY728147.1, read on the forward strand.
CGTTCATGACATATATGGAACATATAAAGGATCAAGTTAATGGAATTATTTAACAGACATAAAATATGATATTAGACTTTAATTATATTATACCTATGTATCATTATGTTTTCATATATTTAAATATGTAATATAAATGAAAGTTGCGTTCATGTGCACATAAATCGTACCATCTCAATGAAAGATACATTTCATTTCTTATCTTAAAATGTTAGGGAAGATTCTAAATACATATATACGAGATATTTATGATATATATATATATATGTGTGTGTGTGTGTGTGTGTGTGTGAATTATATTCTAGAGAAAATGGTCCTTTGACTGCATGGAAAAATTTTAATAATAACAAGATCATTTCAAACTCAAGTACCTAATATCGACAAAAAGACTGATATTAACATAAATAATTATTTAATTTTTATATTGTGGTAATAATTTATAATACAGGAATTATAAAAAAAAGGTTCTGAATCATTTAGAAATTGACATAATTTTATTACTCAAGATATTAAAGAATGAACGAGTCACGTTAGACATTAAGTAAGGAACTTCATCTCAGCCACCTTTCATTGAGGCATATTTTTATTTAAAGACAATTATATTTTATAGTTTTAATAATAATACCCATTGAATTTTACATTCACTTAGAGGGAATATTTTTTTCTACGAAGTGTTTTACAAAATGAAAAAATTATTGTTTTTAATGTATTGAGTGACAATGACCCCTTTGCCGCTAATATAGTTATTTGGATTCCTATATAATCCCCAATGTTTTTAAATGGAAAATAAATGCATTATTCCTTTTTGGTTTTTTTGGTATAGATAATAGTTTTTTAAATCAAGTGAGTATTTCAATATCATGAAATGATATCTTGTGATTGCAAATTAAAGGTCATTACTGAAATAAACTTTGAATGGAATTCATCCATATGGATATTCTATGTACTGAAATATGTGTAAGTCAACTATATGGTTATTCCATTTATGTATGTTTATGTACCAAGTTATCATTATATGATATACATTGTTTTCTATGGGGTTTATGGAAATATTTTTTATAAAAAATGGTGTTCAATGAGAATATATTTAGTGAAGTGTTTTTGAAACTTCATTAAGGTGAACATTATTACATTATGATAAAGTATTCGTGATTTACATGTTGTTTTGAAAATATAATAGTTTTCCCTCTTTTTGTATCCCCTACTGAGGTTTTTATGTTCATCCCATGTTTTGAATTGTTTTTCACATGACTTAAATATGAATAGGGTCATGAATGGAATCAAAGAAAAGTCATGTTGTCTAAAACTTGGAACTAGACATTTTTATTTTTTTAAAAGTTTTTGATTTGTGAAAAAATGTATAGTGAGCAGAAGTTTCTACTTGTGATATTCAAGTTGTTATTTATATTTTATGACCAAATTATCAAAATATATAAACCTATAAAAATCATTTTTGTTAATTTTTATCATTATTTATGATTATGTAATGTTTATGTTTGGGTCTTACAGTTTTTATAAGAAGTCAATTTAGAAAACATTAGAGGTTATGGGGTTATTTAAGAAATATTGACGCAACAATAATGGTTAGCATATTAATAAGAGTCATAGTTATTTTACATAAATTTAATGAGTTTATGATAATATTAGTTAGTATATCTTAGAATTTAAACTCCTCAAAAGATATTATAAGATTATATTACATATACACTCGCACTGACTATTTTGGTTTTAGTAAATGGCTAGATATAGCAGGCCCCAAAGGAACAATGAATGTTAAGAAAACAATGAAAATATCCGGAATATTAATCCAGATGAAATGGGAGCTACAATGAGAACTCTTGTGGTTATTCTCAACTAACTATCTGGAGTAAAGATTTACCACTACAACAATAGTAATTTTTTTGAAGTCCTCGTATATGTGAGAATCAAATCCCAATTGATGTTCATGTTATAATCATAAAGTTAATTATATTAAAAAAATATATGTGTCAAGGATGTGGGGAGAAACATCTAGGAAAATTATTCAAAGGGATGGGAAGATTCTGTAGATGTGGTAATCAAGGTTATAATATAAGAACCTTCCATAGAAAATAAATAATCCAATTGAATTGAGGAATGGTAATTAAGTTCTTTTTATAGGATCAATTGAATTTTTTAATTGTGGTGTGCATGGTCATTATACAAATAGATATCCTACAAAGATGGTTCGGGAATAAAATCAACATGTACGAAAAAATATGTGTTTACCAATACCTAAATCCATTATAATCAGGGACTATGAAACTAACAATGACTAATTAATGGAATGGACTATTTCTTAGCTGATGTTTTGACATTATTAAATCATATGATAGGATTTATGATTTTATTTTTTGTAAAATATTATTACAGAATAAGCATGAAAGGAATGGTTAATGGATCATGGAGAACATTTAATGGGTAAGAAGTCTATATATAGTGGATTCATGATTTATGGTATATTTTACGACGATGAAATGATTTAATGTATTAAGGAAATTTTGATGATGGGATTACATTAAATAATTTTTCTTATATGTTTAACCCAAAAGTTTGATATGTGAAAATTTTATTCAAGAAATAATTACATTTCCATGTGTAGACAAAATGGATAACCTTAGCGGTTCATATAATCTTTTTGTTTATGAAGTGATAAATTTTTATTACATTTTAGGATGAAAAATTAATGGTATTAAATAACGTTTGAGGATAAAATATGGTATGTTTATTTATGATGAATTAATTTATTTTATAGAATATTATATATATTATATGTTTGTTAAAAATAAAAACCCGAAAAATGGGTGACAACCCATCAAGTATGGAAAGGCTACATGAATCAAACCCACAACTGATGGGCGGCAATGGCACATCGCCTAAAACTATCCTATGTGGTGTCCTGGGTTATATGACTTATTATTTTTAGTTTAATGATTTTTTTAATCAAGAATAAGTTGATTTAGGATATTATGTTTTATCATGTAGATATTATAAATATATATTATTGATTTTTTGATTATGTGAAAGATGTTATTTTGGAAGATGTTTTCTCTTTTGGGAACACTATATTCTTTTGTAAAATGGAATACTTTGGGATTTCAATTGGGGAGTAAGGGTGGAATTTTATTTTGGAATAATATATGTTTTTATTGTGGACATCTATGGATTTTTTTCATTTATGGAAATCATTAAACAATCATAGTGAATATTTTAATAGTTTAATTAATTTTATGTATGAGACATTAAGAGTAGCCGGTGATATTTGGAGATAAAATATTAAGATTTTTGTGGAAGACTATCTGATCTAATCATTCCAAATTTTTTATTTCAAATATATTTTAGAATTTTTTGAATAATTTTATGTTTAATTTTGTATTTAATGGTCTTTGTTGAACTTTGGGTACTTTTTTTTAATTTTTAAGATTAATAGTAGTATTTCTTTTTATAAAAGATTATCCTTTTTGAAATTATCAATATGGTGCTAAACATTTTTGATTTTGTTAAGTCTATAGATCCATGAAATATATGGATAATCTTTTGTGGATCATGTTTTTCTCTAAAGTTGATTCTATAGAATTAGGTGTGACCAATCTATCTGGAATACTCATCTTTTGGAGGAAATATGAGTTTTTGGTAAAAACTTATTAAAGGATGAAAAACAAATTGAAAAGTAAGTATATTTCATTATGTTCAGAGTCAATATCATAAATAAATTCTCCAAAATTATGAAAGTTAACTTAGAAAAAAATTCCATTTACATTTCATATTGTGGAATCAATTACAATTTGACCTATAATATTTTTGTGGTTTTATAGTGGTTAACATTCTTCTTATAATGTTTTCTATAATGTTCTATCGGAACAGAATGACTAGTTTCTCTTCCATATCCAAGTTTTCGTTGAATCCTATTATGTTTTATATTGGGTAACCTTGATAATTATGTTTATTTCTTTTTAATTTGTTGTTTTATTTTCTATTATTCTGATGAGGTACTTTCAATGAAGATTACAAGCCTAATTTTAAAATTCCGGGTTCACTATTTCCACTAGAGGGGAAGGATGTAATGACCCCTATATTTATAGAATAATACTTTTTTATTTTGATTAATACTTATGAATAAGATATTAATTTTATGATAAAGGGGATTATTTTTTATGATAGTGTACTCAATACACAACAATGAGATTCTCAAAAATCATACATTGCACATAATAATGATTTATTCAAAAAAATAATACAAAAATAATATTATTATACACAATTCCTTGCTATTGGAATGGAGGGAATGAATAGTATCAAATGAATTTTAAAATATGGTTTACAAATGTTTAAAATATGATTCATTGATTACCAAATTTATTAGAAATAGAAATAAAACCAATTAAATATAATTGATGACTTTTTTTAAAAACCATTATAAAAGGGAATAATTATATTTTAACATCACTATTTATGGATTTTTATTTAATGAAAAATATATAATATATATTCAATGTAATATATTAAATTCATTTTATATTTTATCTAGATATGATATAAGAATAAATTAATTTTTTTTAGATAAAAGTAGTATTTTTCTAAAAATGCATTTTTACTGCCTTTTGGCGGTGAACCCATTTTAGATATAGTTTCGACACCAGTATATGTTTTATTTTACAAAGTAAACTTCTTATTTAGAATTGTAACATAAATATTTATTATAGTTGAAATTTTGGTATTTTTCTGCTAGAGTTCATTTTTTAATGAATTCTGGGAAATTCAACATTTTAATTCAAAACTGCATTTTGAGTATAATTTATTTATATAAATATATTATTCTTATAAATTTTTTATAAAGTTTCATTGGATTATATTTTTATCACATAATTAAATGTTTGTCAATGGATGTAATTTCACATTGAAAATGGACTGAAATGCGTGTCAATCTTTGTGTTGTTTTTATATCTTAAAAACACCCATTTTGGTTTTGACTACGACAATTAATTTATAATTAATATCTTAAAGTTATGATTTTGGAATTTTGAAAAATGTATTTCGTATTTGGATTCAGTTGGTCCAAATTGTGTTAATAGGAAACTTTTATTTTTAGGCATTATGAATAGTAATATCAGAAAATATTTTACTAACCATTGTTAAAGGCTGAATCCTGTAAATAATGGTAATAAATTAATATTAAATTACACTAACACATGTCTTAAATCTACATTATGAGATATGTAAGACAATGGGAATCCTTGGGTCTAGTTTAGTACCCCATGGATCCCCTTTTGTGTGAAAAAGACATTTAATTACTTCTAATTTAATGTTATTGAAAGTATAACCGACACTTGTATATTTTAGTAAGTCATTTTATATATTTGGTAATATAAGTGATCATTTACACTATAAATAGTAATTTTAAAGATAAAAATATTTCTTACATAATTTTATTTTATTTATAATTTATTTACATCATATATATAAATATATTTATGACATAATGATGATGCAGTGATTAAATTATTTATGAAAGATTTAAATAAATTGAATTATAAATATTAATATAAATTTATTTTGAACCTTTTTATGCCATCCAAAAATTTATGGATGAGTATGAATTTTTATATTTTAAAATATGATGTTTTTTAATGAATATTTTTTTTTGGTTTTTTAAATACTCGTAATATGAATAGTATAAAAATTTACATAAATGCATTTTAAAACAAATAGTATTTTATTAAATTAAATACTTGTAAAGAAAATATAAGATCAGAAAATGATTTATATATTATTTTACATGGCATTAATTATCCAGTTTTTGATAGGTTTTCATTTTGTTTTTACTATATTTACCATATAATATGAATATACAAGAAGACATGGTAATAATTAAATTATTTAACTAACAGTTAAAGCTAAATGATAAGGTTATATTTGAAACCCAATGATGTCTAAAACCTATTGGTTGAGAAGATTTATAACAATAATAATCTTATTTTCTAATTAAATTAGCATTAATCATTTTTAATATTGATATTCAGCTTAAAATAAATTAATCTTTCAAGAAAATCCAAAAGTACACCTCATCCCTCTTATAAAAGCCCACCACTTCTAACCCCTTACTCATAGCTATAAAGCCTCTTTCCTTGTCCAAAAGCTACTAAAACAAGCTAAAAACATCCCTTAATTCATTATAGAAGCCTTAACTTATGCAGAATGCAATTCAAGGAAGCCTTTAGTCTCAAATCAAGGTAGTCAATCGTTTTAAGAGGTAGTGTGTTCTCTAACGTTCCTCTCCAATATTCAACTTATACACACCATAATCTATTATTATTCATTGATTTGATACAAAAAATAGTATCCTAAATATACTCTGATTTTTCTTTTTGATATATTCTAACTACACTTACACACACCTCAATCTAATGGATTTAGAACATACTATTTTTGTGGACAGTAAACTACTTCCTCACAAAATGATGATTATTCAATTATCTAATACCACATATCACAAATCAAATTATGATGGGACCATATGTATTTGATATAAATTATCTTTTTATTGTTTTTATTATTCTATAATTTTTATTTATAACAAACCTTTATTATTTTCATGATGTGTAAACACGATAATTTCATTTGAAGAAGTGCGGACTACCGCCCCGTCAAAGTGATGTAACTTGTTCATGCCATACATAGAACATATAAATAATGGCCTTAAGGAACATATGTTATATATATAACATCATATAATGTACAGGAATTATAATATACCTATCTATCATTAAGTTTTCACTCCATTAAATATTAAATACAAATAAAAGTTGTGTTGATGTGTACGTCTGACATACCATCTCCATAAACGGTGCATTTCATTTATTATCTTCAACAGTTATGGAATACTATAAATACATATATACTGGATGTATATGATATATAAATTTATTATATTCTAGAGATTATCGAATTTTTATCACATTGACAAATTGAAATTATAACAAGTTCATTTCTTACTCAAGTACACAATATCGAAAAAATAATGGATATTAATAAAATAATTATGTAATTTCTATAATGTGATAATACGTGATATAAAAGGAATAAAAAATATGAATTTTGTTCTTAATAAACATGAAATTAACGTAATTTTATTATTCAGTAAATTAAAGTATGAACGAGTCAAGTCAGACTTGAGGTAAGGGACTCATCTAAATCACCTTTCATTGAGGCATATTTTTTATTTATATATGGATTTATTTTATATGGTGTATAATAAAACCATTTGACTTTTAATTTTATTTAATGAGAATAATTCTTTTCTGAACAATTTTACTAAACTTCAAAAGAATTGTTTTTAATGTATGTGGATACAATTACCTCTCTACTACCGTAATTTTTATTCGACTTCCTCTATAAGCCTTAATATTTTTAAAGGGAAAAGAAATCCCTAATTCCAATTTTTTGTGTTTTTGAATTGAAATGGTTTTATTTAAATAGATCGAGTATTTCAATATCATTTAGTGATATCTTGTGATTGATAATTAAAAGTTATTACGGAAATTTTGATATTATTAATATTTTACGTGTTATGATTTTAAAATGGTACTTGGAAAATTTGATGGGTGGTAACATGATAATCCAATGAAGAGTGGTTATATGATATTCAAAATGACGATTGGTACCATGATAAACCATGGATGTTTGGTTACATTATAACCTCTAATGCATTGGATATGGAAGTCGGTCTTATGGTTATTTCATTTAGCAATATGTGTGGAAGTTGAGCATATAGGTTTTACATTTACGTATATTTATGTACCATGTAACCTTTATATTCTATATATTGTTTTCAATAGGAATTATAGAAATCTATTACTTAAAAAATGGGTACGCAATGATCTTATATACAATTAATTGTTTTTTCTACTTCAATAAGGAGAAAAGTATTTCCTAATAATAATGTACTAACGGATTACATGTTGTTTTGAAAAAATAACAATTTTCCTTTTTTTGTATCCCTTACATAGATTTTTATGCTCATCCCATGTTTTGAAATGTTTTTCACAATACATAATGATGAATAGTGTCAAGGATAGGATCAAGGAAATTTCATGCTGTTTAAAACAAGGAACAAAATTTTTTTTCTTTTGAGTTTTTGTTTTATGAAAAAAAGGATAGTGAGTGGACATGTCTACTTGTAATAATATTTTTTTATGTATAATTTTTTACAAATTTCTCTAATGATCTAAAACAAAAAAGATCCTCAATGTGAATTATTAACTTAATTCATGAATATGTAATTTTTATGGCTGGGGCGTTATGCATTTATTCTTAAATCATTATCATATTTAAATTTCATATAAAAATTATATTTATCCGATTGTTTGATATTTATCATTTCTAATAACAATGGGTTCTAAATCATTTTAAGAATGAGTGACGTTCCCTTAATATAGAATTACAGTAACCATTATTACTAAATCTGTGAACATAGGGTACATATCAATCCTCATTTGTGATATAATTTTTGGATCATTCATTCTTAATGCATATGGGACTGTATTTTGTTTTCATAGGTGGTAGTGTATTGAGAAATCATAATCATTTAGTAACATGATCCATCACCTTTGCCTCATGTTGATACCTTTCTATGTAAATATGTTTTTAAAACACTTGTGATCCATATATATCTCACACATTTTCCCATAAATTTAGTGTCACCATATATTCATAGAAATTATTATGGATGGTAACTTAAGATCATGAGGTGGATAATTTCATTCAGGAATATTCATCTCTGTTGATGCACATTGATTTTTGTTATCTATTTTCATAAGAACATGACATAGAGCATTCTTCAATGCCTCACTTTATTTAACAGAACCATCATTTCCATATGATAGAGTAAAAATATGGGCATTAACTAATCATATATTAAATTCCTTAAAAAATTATACACATTATTCTTTCTATTCAAACGTAACCACTATATATGTGAGCATTGTCGAATAGTGAGACTATCATTAAAAATTATGAATGAGATACTAATAGAAACCACATAAATCCACAAAACTACCCACCTAGGTTATGATTTTTGGTGTAGGACATTATAGGATATCCTTTTTCTTTACATTAATTACTATGATTCCATATTTAGAGAAAATTTAGATACAATAATAAATTTCCTAAATTCTGAATTATGACTTTTTAAATTTAACATATAACTCATTATTTTTTACAGTTTCATGAATAATCCAAATTTTATTATCATGGAATTCATATATTTTATAATACACTAGAATATTATAAATTAATACTACAAAAAAAATCATTATGATATTCTCTAAAAAATTATTTTATAATAACTATAATAATTGAGGATACATTACTCAATCCAAATAGATTATTGTAAATGTATACATTCAATACCACTTTTGGAATGATATCTTAATAATATATTAATTCTTTATATGTTATTGATGATACCTATAAATAATGTTAGTCTTCAAAAAATATTAATCTTTTTGAAGTGGATCAAATAAATCATCAATGTGGGGGAATGGTTACATGCTTTTTTATTGTAATAGATTGGATTACTCAATATTCAATACACTACCTGATGGATCCATATATCTATTTTTTAATGAGAATAGAGGATCTCTATGAAAAAAACATAGGAGAATAAATATTTTGTTACACAACTACTCAATTTGTTTCATCATCTCCACAAATTTCACAGTGGTTGTTATATAAGGATTATTTTATAATGTCATTTAATAATGGATTAATCAATAAAAAACTCAACATCATGCTCTAGTCGGTGTCTGAGTAGTTTCTCAAGAAATACATAAATGTATTCATAAAAAATTGTTAAATAGTCAATTTGTTGATTAATTTCATCTTTCTTAGATGAAGTGTTTCTTACTCCCCATGAATTTAATTCAGTAGAGTGACTGTGGGGGTATCTAGATATGAATTATATTTGGATGATTATGATATAATGTTATGGGAGTCTATATATCCCTCAAAAACATTAATTTTATTCTTCTAGCAATCAATTTTCTACCACATTTTGAAATACATTCCATAACTAAGATTATTCCTCTATCAATGATAGGTAATTTTACAAGGTCATCAAATAATGCATGTTTTGTTTTTTAATAAGGATTTCTTCATCCTCTTATTCTTATTTAATTCTTTTAATTTTTCATGGATATTATAATTTCTCTAATTCTCTTGATATATGAATAAAATATATGATCTAGAAAATTACTTCTCTATTTTGATGGTATGTAAAAATATTTCATCTTATAATGAAAATTACTGGGGAAATAGTGCCCTTCAGAGAATTATTTTTAAGGCCATTTAATGAAATATTATTTTTTTTCAAATCACATATGGAATATTTAGCATACCTCAATAGTCTTGTGAATGATTCTAGATTCCCTATAACACTCCCTATTCTATTTTATTTCTATTAAAGAATTATCTAATCATTTGAATTCATCTCTCACAAGGGAAATATTTTTCGAATAATGTTTCTCTAAAAACCATACACTCCATGTGTTCTATTTTATATCACCCATTATAATCTCATTCCAAAGACCACAGCTGATCAACATCTCCCTCGGGAAAATATACTGCTATCACTGCATTTTCCCTTTAATCACATTCGAATTCCATAAATATATTTTCAAGTGACATGATCCATTAATCAGCTATGATTAGATTAGTAGTCTAAAAATTGAAAGGGTATTATACCTCATGAAAGGATCCATCAATGGTTTAATATGGTTATTCATCATTACATGTGTTGCTTTTCCTAAACTGGTCACGATCTACTCATATACAACACCGTCATTATTGAATTGACCAGTGGAGAAATTCCTACATTTTCTTTAGGTCTTGTTTCCAATATATTCATTATGATCCATAATTAAATAAAACCACACACATAGATGGGTCATAATTATCATGATTGTAGAGCCAAAAATTCACTATAAGGAATTATTATATTTGTCAGTCTTATGTGAATTCTAGTTCCCATGTTTTTTTACTAAACCAACTCAAATACATACTATAATGACCCCAAAACTAATATCTTAATGTATGTGAATAAATTTTTTTCAATATAATACTTACATGGGATAAAATTTCCATGTATCAGTAAATTTATTTGTCTTTATGAAATAGATACACACATGGTTCCATTATTACATTCGTAAATATACATAGAAAATTAAAATAGAAAATAAACTGCTTCCTTAATAGTTATTTAACAATTTTATATTCATTTACATGGGATAAAACAAATAAAATGGTGAATTAAAATGTTCACCAAGTGTTTCAAACATCAGACACATGAATCAATAATAATTGAAGTATTATAAATAAGTATCAATCAATATGGTAAGGTAAATAACCACAGAACAAAATCTTTTTAATCAATAAATAGAGAATGAAAATTAATACAATTATTTTTTTATGACTGAAAACTCAGGGATATTAATAATTAAATGCATAATGAAAGAAATTATTATTCATTGTACATCATATATATATTATAGAACCATTATTATCAGGACCTTTCATAAGACATTTTATATCTATGCATTGAAACCCATATTATTCTTCTTGGAAACAAACATGAAGGTTTTGTTTCTAACTATATTGTCTCACGGGAACCATAAATTAATAAATAAAATTTATAATTTTGTTTCTCACTCATCAATATAAGTCCAATGTAATTATTAAAAATATATTTAATTCATGAGTTTTTTTCTTTTTATAATATCTTCATTGATTTGAGGATTGATATTTTTCAATATTTCCTCAATTATAATAAAATTAAGAGTCAACACTATATGAAAAATGGTAATAACATAGATAATAATAATATCCATGAAAAAGAAATATAGATATTTTAGTAAATATAAATATCGTTTATATTAAAAAAAATGGGTTGGTACATACACTATGGAATATAAAAATGTTCATGACATCAGAAACATTCCTCAATGAAAGAAAACTGAAAAAAATTCCAATACATGGGACATATAATTAATCAATTGATTGGATTGTGTTCATTAATTATAAATTCAAATAAAAAGTTTAAATACAACATATTATAATAAAAATTATTATACACATATCTTTATAATTAAATAATCAATTAAATAGATATTTAACCCAATGAGTGACAATTTAGTTAAGAAATCCATTACAACTTTGTCATAAGTCAACCTGTATATCACATTAAAATTATGATTCTCATTTCAAACATTATGTACCATTAAGGTAATGTTATTCAGGATATGATATATCAAAATTTTTGTATATGTACACCATAAATAATAAACAATTGTTGAATAAGACATATCACAGAGAAATAAAAGTTAGATGAGAAACAACTACCATTATGTATAAAAGCATTCAACACCTATACTTAATGTCCCATAAAATCATTTAATTTATATATTATAACTTTATTTTAACATTATTATGTGCATTTAGTCCATTACATTGGTTTATAATGATTAATTGTTTTCTAGGAGCGTTCATTAGATAGTTTTCTGGTCAGTTCCATTGATTATAATTGTTGTAGTTATTTTTAAATGTTTGAAAAAATAAAAAGGAAAAATTATTTATTATAATGGAACATACAAAATTATAAATTGAATCATATATAATTTGGTTATATTTTACTAGGATGTCTCATTAGATAAAATGTTTATGAAAATTTTCTAATTTATTTCTATGGGTTTTAGGACCATCCTGAACATTTATAATTGTATTTAATACGATGTTTATATATTGGTTCTAGGACCAGATATAAAATGAAAAATGTGTATTGAAATCATTTTTAATAAGAATAATGTTATTATTTCTTTCCATTAATGGAGTAATGAGAACTCCCTAACACATTATTCACAAAACTAGTAACTTGACATGTCAGAGACAATGTTTTCAATTTGAGAATAGTAGTATAAGAGAAGAGATTGGATTTTAGATTTTCTATTTTGATAATAAAATTATATTTTATAATTTATAATGGATTAACCATTAAACTTTGGAAATTGGAGGTGAGAAATGGATAATAAAATAAAATAGATTAAAATAGAAAGAAGTAGGATTTTACATTTTGAATATCATCTCCTTGGGAACCATAATAAGATATATAGTTGTGGTATTTTTGATTATAACATCATGTCTTAAACGTGGGGAAGGGGATTGGGAAGGGGTTTGAGAATAATTTAATGAATAATAACATCTTATAAGTTCTGAAGATAATAAGTGATGTGGGGTAATATTTATACTAGGATGAGAGATGTGTTTTTGATTGTTTTAATCATTAATTTGTTATTTCTAAATTTGATTATCAATATTATTGATTCACAAGAATAAAGATAGTAAATTTATCATTTGAGTTAGATATAATAAGTTTTCACCTCATCTATACATAAAATATGACTAAATAATTTATTTATTCACTAATAATATTAAATATCATAAATTACCTTTTTTACAATTCACCAAAAATTCAACTATTATAAAATAATACAAGATGTTCATTCTATAAATTTTTATTTGTAGATTTCACAAAACATCATTATTTTATGTAATTATTATCCCATATTTAATAAATTTTATTTGTAATTCAAATCACCATTCATTAAAAAATATTGATTTTAATATTATAACTGATTTACAACACTTTAAGATATTAATTTTGGTCCTAAATAATTATCTTATAATTTCAATAAAAAAATTGTTTTATGAATATATTTTAAGAATATAATGTTTCACTTATGTTCAGTGTTCCATGCACCGTAAGATATCAAATAAATTTAATTTATTTTAGATGATAAATATCATAAAATATTGCTGTTTTATATAGTATTTTATATTTTCTGAAAAATTATAAGAAGCATTATATTACTACATAATTCAGTTTCTGAATTTATTTTGGTGGAATCATGAGTTTGAGGTAGTGACCTATGAATGTTTAGAGCCTATCTTTCAGATATTTTCCATTTTTCAGTTATTAATGCCTATAAAATTTTAAAATTACGTGCTAACAATTACATTTTAAATATTTATAAAAAAATGTAATAAATTATATGTGGAACCATTTCTATAATTTTAATTTATTAAATAATTTTTGAATTAGTTTTGGGTAAGTAATATATCTAAATTATATTTTTTTGTTGTGCAAGTGATATAATTATTAAAATGTATTAGATGTAAGATTACATATGAATAAATTTGAGGAATGGCTTGTATGTAATCATAAACAGAAAAAAAATGTATAAAAATGGTCACATGTAAACTAGATAATATATAATAATAAATTTATAATGTAGATGAGGAGAATAGGATGAGATTTAACACATTCCAGTTAACCAAAGAGTACAAAAACTTTTCAAGGGACTTCTTATCAATTCATTGATTGAGGACTACAAATAGTGATGGAATTTGTCATGTGAGTATGTTAAGTATAACATGTTAGTGAAAAAAGGAAGAGCAGCATGGAATCATATTATTAATTAGACTATATAAAATATCGAGATATGACACTTCAATCCATGTTTGTAAGAGAACATGGTCATTTACTGGTGACCTCCTAGGCATAAAACCAATATGGGCCTATGAAATACTTGGAATGAATGAAAAATTATCAATCAACCATTGGATTTTCATCCTTTAATATTTGAAATCATAGATCCATATTTAAGTCATATGATGTTTTGAAATGTAAAAATATCCACATATAATTCCCCTAATTAATTGAAAATTGACAAAATGTTAATAAATAGCCACATCAGAATCATTCAAAATCCATGATTTAACCCAAAATAAACATAAAGGAACCTTCGTCACCCTTAAATGAACTTCAAGTCACCCAATACACAAAAAACAAAAATTAAATTTTTGTATAAGAGTATTTAATATATTAGTGATTCCATGGAAAAATATGATGTTCATTTCAATTTATAGGATGATAACACCTGGCACATACTTAATACAATTGTTCCTCAGAAAAATTCAAATCCCTCAATGCACATGCATCTCCCAATAGTGTTAGGGATTAAATAAATCACCACGTGCTTCCATATTACATAATTAGGATATATGAGATCATGGGTGGGTTTTGGAGTGGAAATATAGGAGAATGATCTAGAATGTCACCTACATGAAATCATCTATTATATTGACCATTTCCTCATGGAAATAAATATTTCCCATAATATAATTTTTGAATACAATATCACTTCCAGTATAAACACAATATTATTTTTATTGTAAAGGTGTTCAAAAGTAACAATTTCTCTATTTTTACAGTTATTATATGATTTTTAACCATAGTTTTATCATTTTTATAATAACATAAAGGTATTATTTATTCCACTTTTAATTCATATTTTATTTTTATCCCACTCTTAAAATATTACTATAATTAAATGGAAAATGACCCACTAAATAGTGAAGGAAAATGGTAATAACCAAGGTGTTACTATGTTTTAAATTTGTATACCAATACTCAGACATTAATTTACGATAAGATGTGATTGTTATATCTGGTGATGAGAGGTGTAATGAATGTCAACATTATTTTTCAATTTACTTTTGATAATTAAACATTGATTCTTGATATAAAACATTAACATCATTTAATTATCATTTTTATATTTATAGTTGGGAATGTGGGGAGAGTGACTACTCATTTGAGGGTCATGTACAACATAGTGAACATATTCGGCTAGATGGGTTATGCTAATTAAGATACATGTAATCATTTTTTTGTACTCCTATAAATATGCAAAATAAGGGGGAATTACACACATATTATATAACAAACAGACTCCTTATATTATAAAATAATGGTTTATAACCATATATTTGACATGCGTCTTATGATTTAGTGATAACTAGAAGAAAAAATCACACTGAACAATGAATCATTATTGTTGTAAAATATTTTAAGGGGCATCCATCATAATTAACTAAAAATAATTTCTTATTGTCATTTTTCATTTTATTTAATGTTATAATTATCAATTATAATTTCTATTTTTATAGTCACTTTCATAAATTTAAAACCAAAAATATTGTATGTTATAAATTTATGAATAATTTATTAGCATGAACCCCCAAGAGATAACCCATGTCATCCATTGTGTTGCACCATTGGATTTAAATATTATACAAATTATATTTCAAAATAATACTCTTTTGAGAGTGTTCCAGAATGATTAATGAAGAGGAACTAAAAACATTTTTTAATAAATTGATGTTTATACCAAATTTCATGGTTGAAACTATTTTTGGTGGTAAAATGAAATCTACGGTATTAAAAATTATTAAATAAAAATTTATCTATAATTTTAATCACCCAACATAGTAGTATTTAGTTTATAATATAATAACAAAACAAAATAGAGAGTGATATTTACTAGAACAAATACAAATAGTGTTATAGATCATCTATAAATAATATGAAGCACAATAATCATTAATACTAGATGATCATGTTCTATAATGAATCATACATTTAAATGTTTCATTTATAAGATAAAGATAAATATGTGAAATCAACTATTCATGATAATGAAGCTTAGAGAACAGAATGAATGATTTTAGATGTTATAATGATATTTATTTATAATGACTAATTTGATAATTAAAAGGGTGGGGTTACGATTATTGTTACAAAATAGATATATGGCCGTAGAAATAATACTGTGAATATTATATAAAATAAAATATAAAAATATATAACATCATATTGAAAAATTGAATTTATTATGAATTTGAGAAAATGAACCAGGATCGATGTTAAATTAATATTTTTCAAATAGAATCACATACCTCAAAACAAAATTAAAAATAACCAAACACTTCCTTTACACCCATTCCATACATAAATTACCAATCATTTTTCCCCCATAGAAATCATGTACGATAAGTGATAAATATATTATAGATAGTTGTCAGTAATCCAAAAAATTGGCAGAGGGGAAACAAATAGACCAAAATTGTCCTAGGAAGCACCTTTGTAACTTAGAAGAAAAATTAACCCATTGAATAAAAACTAAATTAAATAGTGTTTGATGAATAGAAACCATGACAAATACAAAATTTACACCTCTTTTTCCATTAAGGATTACCTAAAAGTTGAGAAAATATCAAAAACCATAAACAATAAGAAATTATGTAATCTGAGATACATATATAAACAATCATTTAATGTCATGAAATACATAATGTAGCCTCATAATAAATTCATCATATAATCATACAATTTATCTAAAACACCATTATATAATGTAATAATATTTTCATCCCTAATTCTTATGGAATAAATTTCTTATTATATCCCTTAATATTATTAAAATAATTAAGGGGGAGAAGATTCTATTAAAACATCTTGATGTTTTTTCATCTGATAAATCTATAACCCCAAACTTTATATTTTCATCTCGTAATTTTATAGAGTATCACATGTCCCCTTCATCACATGATTAATGTTATAATCATTATTTATCTTAAAGATAGAAAAATTGATCGTCACTCTTTTCATTTCAGAGTAATCCATTCTGGGTCTTAATATCTCATTAATATGGGAGAATTTATGGAATTAAATACCCCCGTACTACAATATAAAATAACTTAATCATTTGGAATTCCCCTTAATTTTAGAATATTATATCTTCTATGATTAAAATATTTAAGAATTTTTCTAAGGGTTTTAATCAAAATAGATATATAATTTCTAAATGCATTATAAATAACTTGATCATGTCCTAAATCTTTAACTTATATATGAAAATTATCCATTTTTTAAGATTATATTAGAACAAAATCCATTTTAAAGGAAATATTTGTTATAGACCACTCATATTGTGATAACTATTTATATAATTATTTATGTTATTATCAAGGACTCCATTCTATATCCATTGAACATCCATTGAACTAGTTAGACCTCAAAATTATAAATGGTGTCCCACATATCTTTTGATCACCAACTATGATATGATTGTCAACAGAATATTCAACCTATTAATCAGAAATATTATCTATTGAATAATATTCTCTGAAAATAATAATACCCTTTGATAGAGTATCCTTATAAAAATATGTGTTGGAAATTCATCCATCATCAGGAATTAATTTAACTAAAAAATTAGTGGAATCTAAAAAATATATCATGTTATTTATATGTATTATTAAATTATTTATTGAGAACATCAATTAATGTTCTAAAATATAATGATCCCTAATTCATTAATTATTTAGGATATTTTTTATATATGAACCATATAATGCTCTTACATTGTGCGATAAAACAAAAGAAGTTATGGCCCTATCTAGAGAATCCCCATGTCCTTCATTACATGTTCATATCTATAAATATCCTTCTTAGACTCATTATCGATATAGACCAATAAATTTTAAAAATTATAATATCTTATATTTTAGTCATACTCATTTTTATTGAAACATCCATCAGTACCATATTTTATTAAACAAATATATATGGGTAGAATCCAATCCATCTTGACACAATTGTATAAGAGAGATGAGGTCTTTCATATTTTTTATAATTCCATACAAATAATAGACATTAATTATAACCCATAACCACCTATAAAATTATTTGTTTCTAGAATAGGAAATATACTTATGGAAAAATGACACACATAATTATATAGTGAGGGTTCTTTTTTGTAGATTTATCAATTTTCTATGACATTTCTAAAAATCATCAGTTCTCAATAAAGATTGATTTCATGTATAGAGATGTATAAATTTCATGATAATATGGAAAGAAAAATAATAAAATGGAAGGCATCAATAATCCATATTATATATTGATTTAATAGATTCCATTAAGAGATAATATATATCTCAAATAGATCCACTTGAGGTCTATCAATGTTAAATTTCTCAATTAAAATAATATTATGAAACATCACCACCATATATTATCCATATATGGATATTGATTGAAGAATTATTTCATTGTATATATATATTTTTTAGTCCTAACTAGATCCTAATTATGTTATGTAAATCCAAAATCACCATAAAGGCTGAAGATAGATTTACTATTGGAGTGAACTCAAAAGGATTTCCACTATCTCTAGTTGACGTTCTGTACACCAAAACCTTCATTCAACAAGGAGATTAGTTTTATAGGAAATTTGGTAGGGTTACGTTAGTACTATCCTAAATGTTGTGGGATAAGTGAGAGATTTATGAAAAACATAAACAAAATCCTTAGTTGTTAGTCAATTAATAGATATAATTAATATATACTAATCTATATACTAAGAATGAAATTAAATTTATATGTCATAGTATAATATAAAATCTATTAAAATAAGGTTTCAAAAATCATGCCTCTAACAACACGATTTTAATGAAAACTCTTACTTTTATATAATTATTATGTTTTTTATCACTATACATAATAATTTATCTAAAAGGTAACCAAATATGGAATAAGCACATTTTTATTAATTAGTGTAGAAATTAAGATAATACTATACAATTTTTATTTTATTGAATGAATCGTAAAATAAGTTATATGTGTGAACAAGGAATTAGAAATTAATTAAAAAATATATTTTTTAAGTAATGAATATAAATTATTTTTCCATGAATAAATATATTCATTTTTTACAAGAATATACAGTAAAATTTTAAAATGAAAATTTCAAATGATTAAATAAAATTACCAATTCTATTATGTATTTTTTAGTTTTTATGAAAATTAATTATGAATAAAGTTCATTACCATGAAATAAATAATATATAAAATTATTTTATTTCAATATATAATTATGTGAAAATGTTTAAAATTTTCGTCACCATTAGTCAAATTAATGACATAAAAAATGTTATTGAACTTTTCACTTCCAGGATCTCCAAATGCTAAAAATAATAAATAATTTTAAATTATCATTATGTTATTATAAATTACCACCCTTCCACTGACTCCTATTAACTATAAAAAATTTATCAATGTTATACTCTCAATATGCCTCAAAATAATAATTTTAGTAAGCTATTATGTTTAGGTGGAGATTTATCTCAGGTATTTCAAAACTAATTAGAAAGCTAAGGGTACTTAATTAGTCATATTATTTAATCCTTTAGTTTATTTTATATGTTTTAGATGTTTGTAATAGTATGACCTTATATTTTGAAGAATTATAGGGATATGATTAGTTCAGATATTATCATGTCCATAGAAGATTAATCTCAATATTAGTAAATTTGAACCATTTATATCAAATTATGTTAGCCAATTAGTTTTTTCATAAGAATGTTTTTCGTCACTAATAATTATGAAATATTTGTTTCTCATTCAAAAAATTTTTATGGGGATTTTTAAATGCTCTCTTTGGTCTCATACCATTTAAAAATATTTTATTCATTATCCAATTATGATTTATATCCTTTCATGTGAGCCATTATTTCATAAATATTAATTTTTTTGTTAGAAATTAAACCCATAATAAATTTTAATTTGAGGTAATAAATAATTTTTTTTTATAAATTTGGATATTAAAAATTATTTTGAAAAATAATTCTAAACTTTGTTTTCAGGTATTTTATTAATTCTTTTAATTAATTTTAATCTGTGCATTGATTTAAAATTTTGAAATTTATTTGTGGATGATAATTTAATTTAATTTATTTTTTTTCTGATTTTTATTAATAATTTAAAAAATTATACATTTAATTATATGTTTTCATAAACTGAATTGTTGTTATAGTAAAGTAGAATTGAGTATGTAATGATAAATACTATTCTCCTTTATATACACATATCGTCAGCCTACCGTGTAAAAAAATTGACCACAAGCATAGAGTTATAGCAAATGATGATTTAATCAATCATGCATCCCAATCTGGATTTTCTTCTAATTCGTGAGATAAACTATGATGCCAAATCCATGATAATGAAAACAAGGATGATATGTGGCCATTTTATGATAAACCATTCCCCTTGATCAACCATGCTTTCATGCGACTGTGTAAAGATCCACTATGCTTCTCAAGAGACTATACCTCAAAATTAGCTGAGTCCCTTCATCAATCATGACATTATTGGTAGAATCATGGTATTAGAATCCAAAATAATCAAAATTAAAAAATGATTTCCCAAAATCTATTCCTATTACTACTCTATATCCAAATAAATAATACCTATTACAATTCACCAAGGTGGAGATAATTATGTTGATAAATAAGAATCAGATCATTGGAGGAACATTGAGAAAGAGTTCTAAGATTTGCATTTGCAATTACCTAAATTATAAAACAAGAGTTGGTAGCATTCCATTCATATGGGAATAAACTAAATATAGTACATTCTACTGAAATAGATGATGATATAGTATAAATACTTAATGTTACTATATATATTTCCATCATCTATCTTTTAGTTGATAGGATCTTATAAATTATATCAATATATTTCTAATTAGATCTTTAATAAAACATTAATTATTTTTAAATAAACTATTTCCATTTCATTTGTTTACCTTAAATTTTATATTCCATAGATGATGTTATTTTTATTCTAAATATATAATAAATGATGATAGTCTAACACAAGGATCATCATCTAAATAAAAATGATTGAATCAGATCCCACATTGTTGGATGTTTCATTCTATATTGTTCAAGGTAGTTTGATGAATAAGGGATTGAAGAGATGACTTTATATCATGTATCTCCCTTACCCATTAGCGTTCAAACCTTCAAAAAATATCCCATATAACTCTACAAATATAAGTAATGTACTGATGGGATAACTGATCTCAACAGTGGGTAGACTCAAGGTTAAGACCCATTCGAGAGAGTGATTTTCTGATCACATGGAATTATCCCTAAGTGTAAATTATATTTACACAATTTTAGTTGAGAGGTTATATGTACCTGATTAGAGTATACAGATAATAGGACATTGGTTTAATGGTATTTGGAAATGGAGGAACACATATTTTAAAAAATATATCTCTCTTTTATTTCACTAATGTATTATTCAATTTATCTCACAATATATTTTAACACATAAAACCCCCATATTTCCAATATTAAAAAAATTTAATAAAAACTAAAAAAATTAACATTATTTTATAATAATGAGGCATTGTTCTCAAATCCACGAAACATGGAATTGGTGATTAATATTAATACGTTTTAAGAGTTTAATTAATTTTACTATGTAAGGCCCATAATACCATTAACATCACATTATTCAATTTAATGGGATTTAGGTTGAAAATTAAATTGCATTCATCACTTTTTTCATATTATATTATTTTCAAATTCAAATTCCCAATATAATAGAATGTTAGATACCTTTTAATGACCCATCTAATTTTTTTTTTACTTTTTCTTATACAAGTGCGAAGGGCATAAATAAAAAAAGTGCCTAGTTATTTAGGGAGCCCTTGAATAACTTAAAGAAGACCATAAACCATCACATGTATAGGCCTTATCTAAAAATCATATAGATATCAAAAAATATCACCCATATTTATTCAATAAGTTATATAAAGAACGAGAATATCCCACCCCTGCTACCTATAATGAATATATTATGGCTGTTGAATATTCAATGGATACTTCATCTATCAAACATGTTTATAAAACAAAAATTTTGACTTTGATAAAGAAAAAGAGATTCATTTTGAGTTAATAAAGGCATAGGATATTTCAATCGACTCAATTTTTTTTATTTCTTTACTTGAAATAAAAAATCATTAATTTATTAATTATGATATTTTATCAGTTGAAACATATTTTACTTGTTCAGTGAATAGGTGTCTATGCTAGCCACTATCAAAGTGATATTTATATTGGAGTTTGAATATATGGATTCTCAAAAGAAAAAAATGAGGAAGGAAAGGATTATTTAGAGAATTTTATAAAGTCCTATCAAGATTAATTTGAGTTTGAACCCAGAGAATAAGTGGTTGAAATGGTATAGGAAATGGGGGGCCTCTTTATTATACTAAAACTAACAAAAAATGAGGTCAATACACTAATTTATACTTGAAATAAGTTACATATAAGGTAGATATATGTATCATTATATTATATGGATATTGTTGGGAGATATAAAGAAAAAATATTGTGGCACAAATTGAAGATGATTCATCCTCCAAAATACTATAATACTCATAGTGTTTTTTATATATGGGCATTAAAAAATATATTTCATATTGCGGGGATAGCCAAAGATTATATAAATTTCATTCTTTCCGCTAATATTTTAACGATTTTCATAAAATTAATATATATATTTGTTAAATAATATGTTCATTATGGTAGAAAATAAATATGTATTACATTTAATACACTTGGAGAATATTAAATTTTATCCCATCCAAATAAACTAGATCATTATTCTCATCTCAGTAGATATTTATTATTCTTATTTTTAGTCTACTTTTAATTCATAATTTCGAGATATAATTAATTTTGATTATTGTTTAATATGTGTGGGGTGGATTAAAACACTTATAAAACATGTTTTGAATATTTATTGTATATAATTTAAGGTACCTATTCATAAAAATCATATTTTTGTTTCAATCCTATTATTTGATTAAAATTTAATTTTTTGGAATTAAGATTTTTATTTTAAACCCATTCATCCAAGTGGATTAAAGAATTATTGTTTTGAGGATTTAATTAACATTTAAATTTAATAATTGTGTATTAACTATGTGTAAATCCTATTACAATTTTCATATAATTTATATCTCATAAATTAAAATCATATTATGATGAAAAGGAAAAATTATTAATTGAAAATATAATATGAGGTAACTATATTTTTGTACATAAAACAAGTTAACATGTAATTTTCTGATAAATAAATCCTCATGGAGAAAAATCATTAAAAAACAATTTATGTTATTCTCCACTAAGGTAAAATTGGGAATTGGGTCCCATTGTAAAACAATGATATATAAGACAATATTCGTATGAGTAAATAATATACTTCTGTAAATATAAGAGGTGGTTTTTAGAAAAAAAAAGTCAAGAAAAAACTCAATATGTTCTTATTTATCAAAGACAAATTTATTTAGGATAGAGTAAAATGGATTAAAATAATAATAGTAAAACCAACTTTTTATAATATAATTTTACTTGTATTAAGGAAGTGGATAATGGTATTTGAGTTTAATGACCTAGGGTAAAGAGATAAATTTATATTCCCTATATTTCAAATTTAAATAAAAAAATTCATATTTTCATTCTTCCTAATGTAAATTTAACATGTATTGAAGTTTGAGAGTGATAAAAATTTGTATAAGAGGCATGAAATATTTTGATAAGTAATGAATTGTAGATTTTTTCTTTTATGGACAATGAATTTGAAACTAGACAAGACATTAACGTTTATTTATTTATTTATATTAGATATTAAAATAGTGTATTTGGGTGCAAGTGATGTGAGAAATTAATTATTACATTTTAATTATTTTTAATAGAATTAAGCTCCATTATTAATTTTAATCATAGATAATTAATTTATTTTTAATAATTTCAGAATCATCAAATTATTATCATAAATTGAATTTGACATGGTTCCTACTTATTTAATTACTTTTTAGAATTAATTACAATCCCTAATATGATTTTAAATTTTGGAAATTAATTTTTATATAAAATTAAATATTTATTTATTTATATTTTTAATAAATAATATAAAAAATAAATCTTTTATTTCCATGTTTTTCATGTGATTATGGAAGTTAATATCTGAAAATAGTTGAGTATATATGGGTAAATAATTTTCTCATTCAGGACAGAAGGACCTCAATAGACCATGTAAGATAATCGACCATGATGATAATGTTACATTAACTGATGATATGATCTATCATGTATCATAATAGACCTCAAATTCCAATGGAGGATATCGACCATGATGTCCAATCCATGATGTCAAACCTAAGATGGACACATGCTCTTGTGTAGATTAGTTATGCCACTCGATATTCCATTCATTAAATAAAACTTGTGAATATTTATTATGCCTCTCATGTGGCCATGTCTCTTGATCAAATGTGCCAATTGATTATTGGTGCCTATACTAGTTTATTGGATAGATTAATTTTGTTCTTCATTTTTTTGTCAATTATATTTTTTTAATTTGTTTTCCATTATTATCTTCCACCATTCAAGATGTTTCTCCCTGGTAAATTCATGATTAATATCAAACTAAAAAATTAATAAAATCTACATGATGATCACCCACTTTATGAAAACGAGTATAGAAGAGTCCCCACATATTTTTTTATTTTTTTGAAGATTTTTATAGAGTATGTATTGAAGATATGATTGAATTTCATGTATCTTTATTTCTAATTTCAATTTTTCGCTACTAAAAACATTTCAATAACAATATTTATTGATCACTAATGTATAATTGGGACTAGTGGTTTTGATAGTTGATACATTCACAATTTTGATCTATTTTATAGAGTAATGATCCAGTAACCTTGAAATATTCATGAGTCTGATTATCATTCTCACAATATTAGTTGTGGGCATATATATATTATATTGAATGATATAAAAAATATGATTGATGTAACAATGCTTACATGAGTTACCTAGATTCAGGGTCAAATTTATTACTTTGGAATAAGACTTAAAAGATTTATTCCAGAATAACTTATCAGTTTAGAAGCCTTGAATAACTTAATACATACCTAATTCCCAGATTACAAATTGGAAATAAATATAAAAAATAAGGGGAAAAAATTCTACATCATTAATACTCATTCAATAGTTTCTTTTTCACATCATGGGGGAAGGAAACCAAATACGGGTGAGCTAAGATGCTCAGATATGTTTAATAACACTAAACTATATCATAAGTAAATAAGGCATAATAAACATGTCAATGTTAATAAATATAAACAGACTAAATTTTAAAAAAAACATGAGAAATAAATGTATCCATTGATAATATCAATGTAAAAATATCAAGGAATATAATTACAAAATTCCCAAGGAAAGAGATTCATATAGTTGGAGTCATGATCTCAATAAACATGATATCATAACCTTCAATACCTTGTTCCAAGAATGATTAAAATATGTGTTGGTATACAAAAAAATGCCATTTAATAAGGATAGAAAAATTATTTCTCTCATGAGACTTATCAATCTATCAAGGGGATATATAATTTCAGGCCCCACCAATTATGTCATTTTGAAGGAGTTCATCATACATAAAATGATCAATTCAATCCATGTACACTTATCATTATTAAAAAATGTAAATATTGGGTTAATAATGTGGATTATCAGTATTTATATAGACAATCAAATTACATTAAATGTGAAAAACATATATAAAACTTTTATACAAACAAAGGAATAATCATATAAAATATATAAATAATATACATACATATTTGAAATGTACTATACAATGATCATAGGAATTTCAATTGTTTAAGAGTTATTTATTTACCACACTTTTAGTCAATTGTTAAGATTTGAACCTCCAAAGAGATTATTTTATAGTAAAATAATGTCTTCTATGGAATTGAAAAAATATAAGTGTAACACCCAAATACTCGAACTTCATGTACTGATATGTTTATGTTTACATGTTGTTTTAATTCAATAACAACTAAACAAAACATTCTGTTCTTAAGAAAATAATAACGTTATTTTAATTTATGAGCACAAGGGTCATTCATTTAAATAACAAAACCGTAGTGTTTACAATACACCAAGATTAAAAGGGGAGCTATGCTGACCAGATATACCTAATTAAATCCTAATAGAACTATGAGAATCCCCCTACAAATACAACAAGACAAAATAAATAACGGAGATCCTTCGGGTCAATGAAAACAAATAACAACACCACCATGATCAAATAAATCATGATGAGAATCAACTGTATGGAAAGAACTATCTTATCCTTCTTATCATTCTTTTTCTTATTCATGAGTTTAGGACAACCTGTGATAAGTTTTTATATGGAATCATCTAGACCAGTACCTTGGGTGACCCGTGGAAATCAAATGGCTATAATTATATCTGTTAGCCTTGTGGTGTTATAATTAAAGAAAAATTGAGTAAAACATTACATTATGAATTGAAAAATTATAAGATAGACCATAACTATTATATAATGATTTTAATTATATTTTGAAACATAATAAGAAATTCAAAAACACTTTGAAAACTTTTCATTTATAAAGTAATGAGTTTCATTTCATAAACGGGGTTAAGAATTTTGTTTAAAATATTCATATAAAATTTCTTTTTGAATTAAACTATATTTTCTATATTACTATTTTAACAGTCATAATAAGGGTTATTCAATCTCAATTTATAACTTTTATGTTGAAATTTTTGTGTTTTTAAATACTTTTTTAGTTTTTTGAAATAAATTTAAAACAAATTCCAATTTTTATTCTTTAGCCTTATGATTTTTAAGTGGAACTATAAAAAGATAATTTTTTTATGTTTTTAAAAAATATATTCTTTTTCCTTAATACTTAATATATTTATAAGTTAGGTTCTATAAAAAAATGGGCCAGCTCGGGCCGACCCATTAATGTTGGTCCAACGGAGGAAGCTCACAAGAAGTGGCTGAGCCTTGTCCTCATCCCAAGACAAGGTCGGCCGAAGAACAGGAAAATCATCCCCGAAGGGCGCACGAGAGTAGGAGCGCGTAGGCGTGCCATGGTGGGTGCAGGGTCACGATGAGCAGGGGTAGGCCGAAGCCTCTGTGGGGAAGGCGGGAGCCCGTGTGTAAGGCTCCCTCATGTGTGATGTTTTATTGCTAGTGTTTCGGGAGGCTTGTGCTTATAATTGACAACCATAACTCCGGTCGATTCAATGTGGGATGGAGTTTTTTCTCCTAGGATCAAATATTGGGCAATGGATCGTGTCGCGCACGATCCGAACCGTTTATTTCTATGTGGGGTTCCAACCCTGGAATCTGCGAGCCCCTCCGCAATTTTCATGGACCATATTATCCGGAACGATCTAATCGTGGTCGTTCAAAGTATTTAAAAAAATGTGTCGATCATGAGACGCCCAATCTAACCTCAGATCAATCCAAACCTTCCATCACTTACATCAACCATGATTTTATCCTGACCGTTGGATGCAACAAGGACTATATCCTAGCGGTCCATTTTTCTCCCAGTATGACCCTGCTGCTTCATCTTCTTCCTTCCCGTGGCATGCACTGCACCAAACCCTACATCTCATTTCACAATTTCTTTTCCCCCTTATTCAAACCAGATGGACCATCCTTGTCCCCCCTTGGTCAATAAGTCTTCTTCAACCAATAAATAGACCGATTGGACTCGGATCTTCTCAATAGTTGTAATAAATGCTTGGTAAGTTTTATATAAACTGGTTGCACCCCAGAACCCCTAGGGGTTTCTCCTCTCAAAAAATCTAGAAATCTTCATCCAAGACTTACTCGAAGATCTTCTCCTCCTCAAATTGAGGTAATTGTTTTTTATGATTTTTTTTCTCATGAAAAATCTTTTATATATACGCTTTACACATCTATGCGGTCATGTATATGTCCATATAGTCACACCTATATATATATAATCTCTATGGTGAATTTGGGTTTTGTAAAGGTGTTCATGCTTGGGTTTCTTGGGGAAAACCTTGTATACACACATTATATACATATATATATAGGTGAGTATGAATATGTTCATACTCTTACACCTATATGTATATAATCTCTCAAAGTGAATCTTGGTTTTCTAATGGTTCAAAATTTGTATGTACTAATATGTCTAATTCCAATGACTACTTTTTTGGTTTCATATAAAATGATTTTAGTTATGAAAAATTGAATATACACTTAGTACACTTTTGGACATATAAATATAACATAATATACTCCTATTTTTTGTTATTAAAGATTTTATTTTTAGTCTAAAAATAAATATTTAAATGTGAGTAACGATTTGGTTTCAAATGGATTTAATTTTATTATGAAATGTTTTAGTTTTTTTATGTATGTATGACCATCCGTTTATATACTTCAAACAAAGGATGAGTTCTGGTTCTCAATTAGATGATGTTAACAATAGGTTGTACAAACATAGGTGAGTATTTTTTTTATACAAGAAAAATATAATCTATGAACTATGTGTATATATATGAATTCTTCTGTTGTAATTTTAATTTATGAATGTATGAAAGCGAGTAAAGTCATATAGATTGGGTGAAAGTCCTCAAATACCTGATTCTATGTCTTTCAGACCATCGGGTTATGCAAACATTAAGAACTAATACCCTTCCTCATGAAACAAATATTTGTGAGTAACCTTTTATATAGGTTTACATGGTTACACATAACATAACCTCACATGGTTGAGTTATTAAAGAAGGTGTAGTAAATATATATTAAGTATCAATCACTAATGAGAAGATATTAAACTAGGTTTAGATGTTGGAAACACACACGCACACACACACACACACACATATATATATATACGGATATAATTTCTACCCGCTAATTTTATGAATGGACTGTTAGAAATTTGTTAATTATGTTATGAAATTAATACTGGTAAAACATTAATTAATGTCATTATCTATGTAAGCCAAACCAAGTGGTATTTACATAAGAGTGTATGTCATAATCCATATAAGTAGGTGAAATTTGTTCAGTTAATGGATGCCTAATGATTAATGTATGTTTCAAATGTATTTTATGTTTGACCCTATTGTGTTTTATGATTTAAGAAAAGATAAACATTGTTATGTACAAAAAATATTTAATGGTTCAATGGTCGTATCAAACCATGCGACCACGTTATGCACACTTGAGGTTTTATCAATTATAGTGATTGTTATTAGTCGAGTAGTAATTTATTTATTTGATCACAAACACTACAAAGAGGTGAATTAAATAACATGTAATCTCATTTATATGAATTTTGAATTAAGTAGTTATCATTTTCACATCTCATGTGGAAACACCCCTTCTCACCCATCATGTGATGTGCTTTAGTAATTTTCTTTTGTATAAATAATGTTATGAGCCATGTGTACCTTAAATAAACTCTTACTACCTAATTTTTAAAGAATGTCTATCAAATAATGTATTAAGGGTTTAAAAAGATTCATTTTCCATTGTATACATGCACTCATTGATGAATTTGTGTGTCTTAAAATGATAATAAAGATATGAAAATAAAATTACTCAAAGTGGTATTGGACACATTGAGTAACATGAAGTTAATTTAATTATTCAATGTGGTATGGTAACTCTTCAATAAAAAACCTGATCAAACATATGAGGAATGTATTGGACTAATATGTTTTGAGGTGGGGAAAGGTAAAAGTAATCCCTCTAGGTTAGAGACTGATAAAAGTAAGCTATTGAGTTATGGACCGGGGAAAGTAAGCTCTCTGGGTTAGAGAATGGTAAAAGTAAGCTCTCCTAGTTAGAGACTGGTAAATATAAGCTATCCGGGTTGGGGTCCGGTCATAGTTTTCCCTTAGAACAAGGCACAAGGCCTTGACACAGAAGTCCGAAAATATACATTCCCTCATTATGTGTTTGATAATTATGAAACCAAATGAATGTCTGATTAATATAAAATATGTGGTTAAGATCAAATTCTTATGAGTATCATGAAAGTAAAAGATTGTGGCATGATATATGTTTAGATCTCATTGAATAAGAATTCATTTTATGAAGTTGGAGTTATTATCTTTATGCGCAACTCTGATTATTATTTTTTAATTTATGCTTACAAATCTATATGACATACAAGTTTAGAAAATCTTTTACCTATTATCCCAAATAGAAACACCTAAATTGAACTATTTAACCTGGTGTTTTTACTAGAATTATATTTTAGTTGAGCACATTTATGATATGTTACATGTGTTATAACATTTCTTCAAAGAAAGTGTTTTATTTAATGTTTTAATTAATTTTTTCAAAAGTTATATTGGTTTATGTTGAATAATATTTCTGGGAATTTGTATGCTCACCGTACATTCTTTTTTGAACATAAATTTCGAGTATCAAATTGGGATAAAAGAATTATGACAGGAGTGGCTGGTTTCCCAGAACCTGAACCGAATTCGATTCTCTAGATGGGACATGATGTGTAATTTATCAGTTCATGTTTGATTAAAATGTACAAATCATGTTCTAAAGGCCCCGACTCCGGGTGTTCTGGGGTTGGGTCTATATAGTTGGTATCAGAGGATTCAGTTTAGATAACTCTATAAAACAAGAATATAAACAATGTGAAATTTACTTAGGTATTACAAAATATGTTTATTTTCCTAATTTTGAGATGGAAGGACGAACTCACATCCTATCACTCCCGACTGAATTATTAGAGGCCATTATTGTCCAATCTTCAGAGAGAGTACCAACCTAACAAAAACTTATGAGAAGCATGCATGTAATTTTATGAAGTATCAAATAGTCCAAGAATTCTCCGTTCCTATCAAGGGAATGGATAAATTTACCTTGGTATATCTAACTCACAACTTGCTTTGTATAGATGAAGGAAAAATTATCATGAAGTTCTGTTTCTATGTTTCACCCAATCATGAAACTTCATGGCCAGGATGTTGTTTCAAGATGGTGCCCTAGAAGGGGACCTACGCGCCACCTACATGTACCAAATCATAAGCATCAATATGTGTGATCTTTTTGGTGTCATTAACATTTTTATATAGTAGTCATCCCAGTGTATATTATCAGAGAAATTGTCTATTCAGACATTTCTGAACTCTCTATCTATCTGTCCTCTCTTAGGAAGACCAAGTGCACACATCACGAGTTTCACCCGTATTATCCGAAGTGTGTTTGGTACCAGGAAACAGAAGAAATGAACACCAACATTCATATTCATCGATCTTTACCTGAGGATCCTCCACGATGGTTGTTGTGGTATAATTGGTGAGGAATTCATTATTTTATAGGTATGTAATATGTATTGTGAGGACGCAATTCTTTGAAGGTTTGAATAATGTAACACCCTAAGACTCGAACATTATGTACTAATAGGTTTATGTTTACAAGTTTTTGGAATTTCATAATAACTAAACAATACATTGTCCTCTTAAGAAAATAATAATGTGGTTTTAATTTATGATCATATGGCTGTTTCATTTAAATAAGAACTCCATAGTGTTTATAATACCCAGTAATTAAAAGTGGAGACATACTAACAAAATATACCTACTAAAAACTCAAATAGAACTATAGGAAGTCCCCCTATAAATACAACAAAACACAGTAAATAAAGGAGATCCTTCAGTTCAATGAAATCAAAGAACAACACCACCATGATCTTATAAACTGTGCTGAGAATCAATGGTATCGAAAGCACCATCTTCCCCATCTTTACCATTTTTTTTTCATATTATTGATTTTAGGACACCCTAATACATGTTTTTTATATGGATTCAGCTCGATGCATACCTTGGGTGACTGTTGTAAATTTAACAGCTATAATTATGGACGTTATCTTTTTGGTGTTTTAACTAAGGAAAAATTGAGTACAACTTTACTTTATGAATTTCAAAATTAAAAGATAAATCCAAACTACAATATAGTGCTTTGAATTATTCTTTTAAACATGATAATTAATTCAAAAAAATCTTTCAAAATTTTCAATTATAATGTAAATAGTTTAATTTCTTAAACGGTGTTACAAATTACGTTTACAATATTCAAATAAAATTATTTTTTTAATTAAACTATGTTTTATATAATACAAGTGTATGGGATATCATAAGGGTTATTCAATCTCAATTTATACGTTTTATGTTAAATATTTAGTGTTTATATATATATTTTTTCTTTTTATAAATACTTTCAAAACAAATTCCAATTTTTATTTTTTAGCCTTATGATGTTTATGTGGAAGTTAAAAAATATATTTTTTATAATATTTTAATAAATATATTCTTTTTCATTAAGACTTATGATCATTATAATTTAGGTTTTATAAAAAAAAGGCACAGCTCGTGCCATCCCTTTAAGGCTGGGCCAAGGGAGGTAGCACAAATGATGAGGATGAGCCTAGCCCCCAGCCCAAGGAAATATCAAACCATTCATAGGCAGAGCTTCCCCCAAGGGCGCACAGAAGAAAGAGCGTGTAGGAGTGCCACGGTGGGCACAGGGTCACAATGGGAAGGGGTAGGCCGAAGACTGCGGGGGGAAGGAGGGATCTCTTGTGTAAGGATCCCTGGTGTGTGCTGTGTTATTTATAGTGTTTTGGGAGACTCGAGCATATAAAAGACGACCATAACTCTCGCCGATTCAATGTGGGATGGAGTTTTTTCCTAGGATCAAATGTAGGGTGTTGGATCACTTCGTGCATGATATGAGCCATTGATTTCGATCCAAGGTTCGAACCTTGGAATTCACGACCCCCTCTATGTTTTTCATGGACCATACGATCCATCATGACCTAATCAAAGACATTCAATGTATTGAAATTACCCAGATGATCATGAGTCGCCCTATGTTTCCTCGGATCAATCAATATCGTCCATCACTTTTATAAACCACAATTGTATCCCTACTATCAGATCAAACTAGGACTAATCCTAGCCGTCTATTTTTGTCCCGGTATCACCCTGCTATGTCGTCTTCTCCCTTCCCGCGGCAAGCACTGCGCCGAACCCTACACTTCATTTCACCATTTCTTTTCTCCCTTCATCAAACTAGGTGGACCCTCCTTGTACCCCTATGGTCCATAAGTCTTCCTCGGCCAATAAATGGACTGGTGGGACTTGGTTCTTCTAAAAAAATTTAATAGAGGCTTGATATATTTTATTTAAACCGGTAGCACCTAGGAAACCCTCGGGGTTTCTCCACTAGAAAACTCTAGCAATATTCATCCAGGCCTTCCTCAAAGATATTATCCTCCTTGTATATAGGTAATGGTTTTTAAGGTTTTTTTCTCATTAAAAATCTTATATATATTCACGTTACATATATATATATTGGCATGTATATGTCCATACACTCACACCTATATATATATACACTCTAAGGTGAATCTGGGTTTGGTAAGTGTTTTCATGCTTGGTTTTCTTATGAAAAAACATTGTATACACTAATTATATATATATATAGGTGACTATGTATATGTTCATAATCAAACACATATATGTATATATACTCTCAAAGGTTAATCTGGGCTTTCAAATGATTAAAAATTTGTATGCACTAATTTTTTTAACGCCACTGACTACTTTTTATTGGTTTCATATAATTTGGTTTTAGTTTTGCAATATTGAATATAATCTTAGTGCACTTTCAGAAACATACATATAAATAAATCTTCAATTATTTTATGTTATTAGGGATTATATTTTCAATCTATAAATAATGACTTAGATGCAAGTAATGTTATGGTTTCGAATGGGTTTATTTTTTTGTACGAATTTTTTTTGTTTTTTTATGTATGTATGACCATGCATTTATATAAGCCAAACAAAGCATGTTTTTTTTGCTTCTCAATTCAATGATGTCAACATGAGGTGGTTCTATCTTAGGGGAGTATTTTTTTTAATACACGATAAATACAATCTTTGATCTATTAATATATATATATGCATGTGTTTCTTGTATGTTTAATTTATGAAAGTATGAAAGCATGTGTAATCATATATATTTGGTGGAAATCCTCAAATACCCGATTCTATATCCTTGAGACCATCAGGATATGAAAAAAATGAAGAAATGATACCCTTTCTCATGCAACATATTTGTGTGAGTAAACTTTTATATAGGTTTACACTGTTAGACATAATATAACCTAACATGTTTGACATTTTATAGAAGTTGTAGTAAATATATATTAAGCATCAATCACAAATGAGATGATATTAAACTTGGTTTAGAAGTTGGAAACATATATACATATATATACGGATATAATTTCTAATCACTTAATTTAATGAATGGACCATTAAAAATTTATTAATTATGTTATGATATTATTACTAGTAAAACATTAAGTAATGTCAGTATTTATTTAAGACAAACCGAGAGGTATTTAAATAAGGGTGTATGTCCTAATCCATATAAGTAGGTAAATTTTGTAAAGTTAAAGGATGCCAAATGATTATTTTATGTTTCAAAGGTATTTTATGTTTGACCTTATTGTGTTTTATGATTTATGAAAAGATAAACATTATTATGTCCAAAAAAATTTTAATGGTTCAATGGTTGTATCAAACCATGCGACCAGGTTATGCACACTTGATGTTTTAACAATTATAGTGATTATTATTAGTTGAGTCGTAATTTATTTATTTGATCACTAACAATTCATATAGTTGAATTAAATAACCTGTAATATCATTTATAAGAATTTTGAATTGATTTGTTATCTTTTTCACTTCTCAAGTGGAAACACCCCTTCTCACCCATCATGTGACGTGCTTTATTAATTGACTTTTGTTCAAATAATGTTATGATCCATGTATACCTTCAATAAAATATTAATGCATAATTTTTAAAGATTGAGTATTAAATTATGCATTAATGGTTTAAAAAGTATTGTTTTCTATTGTATACTTGCACTCATTGATGCATTAATGTGGCTTAACATGATAATAAAGATATGAAAATAAAATTACTCAAAGTGGAATTGGACACCTTGAGTAACATGAAGTCCATTTAATTATTCAAGGTTGTATGGTACACCTTGAATAGACGACCTGATCAAACATATGAGGAATATATTGGACTATTATGTTCATAGTTGGGGACTGGTAAAAGTATGCCCTTCGGGTTAGAGACCGATAAAATTAAGCTCTCTGATTTAGAGATCGGGAAAAGTAAGCTCTCCAAGTTATAGATCGGTAAAAGTAAGCTCTTCGGGTTAGAGACCGGTAAATATAAGCTCTCCAGGTTGGGATCCGGTCATATTTTGCTCTTAGATATTTGAAAAAGTCCTTGACACAGATGTATGACAATATACATTCCCTCATAATGTGTTTGATAATTATGTAACCAAATGGATGTCTGATTAATAGAAAATATGTGGTTAAGAGACAGTACTTATGAGTATCATGAAAGTAAAAGCTTATGGAAAGATATATTTTGAGCTCTCATTGAATTAGCATTCATTGAATGAAGTTGATGTTATTATCTTTATGTGCAACTCTGATTATTAATTTTTAATCTATTCTTACATATCTATATGACATACATTTTTATAAAATCTTTTACCTATTATCCCAAATGGAAATTCCTAAATTGAACCGTGTAACCGTGTGTTTTTACTAGCATTTTCTTTTTGTTAGGCACATTTATGATTTTTACATGTGTTTTAACATTTCTTCAAAGGAAGTGTTTTATTTAATTTTTTAAAATAAGTTTTCAAAAGTTATATCAGTTTATTTTAAAAAACATTACAGGGAATTTTTATTCTCACCCTAGATTCTTTTTTGAACTAAATTTCAGGTATTAGTTTAGGCTAAAAGAAGTATTGAAGGAGTGGATGGTTTCCCAGAACCTGAACCGAATTCGATTCTCTGGATGAAACATGATGTGTAATTTATCAGTTTAGTTTTGATTAAAATGTACACATCATGTTCTGAAGGCACAAGCTCCGGGTGTTCTGGGGCTGGGTCTTTACAATTGTTATCAAAGGATTATGTTTAGATAACTCTAGAAAACCAGAAAATAAACACAAATAAATTTATCACAGGTATTACTAAATATAAGGATATTCCTAATTTTGAGATGCAAGGACTAACTAACATCCTTTCACTCAATACCAAGTTATTAGAGACCATGTTTGTCAAATCATGTGAGAGAGTTCCAACCTATCACAAACTTATGAGAAACGTGCAAGCAATTTTATGAAGTGTCAAACAGTTCGAGCATTCTCCATTCCAATAAATAGAATGGCTATATTTACCATGGTATATCTAATTCAAAACATTCTGTTTATTGATGAAGGAAAAATTACCATGAAGGTCTATTTATATGTTTCACCAAATCATGAAACCTCATGGCCAGGAAGTTGTTTCAAGATGCTAACTTGGAAGGGGAACTATGTGCATCCTACATGTACCAAATCATGAGCATCCATATGCATGATCATGTCGATGTCATTAAAATTTTCATAAAAGAGTCAACCCATTGAATTCTCAACGAAATTGTATATTCAGACATTTCTGAACTCTCTAGCTATTAGGCCTATCTTTGGAAGCCCGAGTGCACAGATCATGAGTTTAACTCGTACTGTCCGAAGTGTGTTTGGTACCAAGAAATAGAAGAACTGAACACCAACTTTCATATTCACCTAGCCTTACCAAAGGATCCTCAATGATGGTTGTTGAGGTAAAATTGGCGAGGAAGCCTTTCTTTTATACGTATGTAAAATGAATTGTGAGGACACAATTCTTTGAAGGTTTGAATAATGTAACACCCTGAGACTTGAACATCATGTACTAATAGGATTCCGTTACCATGTTTTTGGAATTTCATAACAACTAAACAAAACATTTTTCTCAAAAGAAAATAATAATGTGGTTTTAATTTATGATCACCACGCTATTTCATTTAAATAAGAACACCGCAGTGTTTACAATACATCGAGATAAAAGGGAGAGACATGCTAAGAAAATATACATAATAAATACTCTAATAGAACTACCGGAAGTCCCCCTACATATACAACAAGACACGGTAAATAAAGGAGATCCTTTGGTTCAATGAAAACAAAGAACAACACCACCATGATCATATAACCTATGTTGAGCATCAACGATATAGAAAGCACCATCTTCTCCATATTTTCCTTCTTTTTTATATTCTTGAGTTTAGGACACCCTAAGACAAGGTTTTATATGGAATCATCTCGACCCATACCTTGGGTGACTGTTCGAAATCCAATGGCTTTAATTATAGCCATTAGCCTTGTGGTGTTTTAACTAAAGAAAAATTGAGTACAAATTTATTTTAGGAATTGAACAATTAAAAGATAAAACCTAACTACGAAATAGTTCTTTGAATTATGCTTTGAAACATGAGAAGTAATTCAAAAACACTTTGAAAACATTTCAATTATAATGTAAAGAGTTTCATTTCTTTAACTGTTTTACAAATTATGTTTACAATCTTCAAATAATATTATTTTTTAATTAAACTATGATTTATATAATACTAGTGTAAGGGTTATCATAAGGTTTATTCAATATCAATTTATATTTTTTATATTAAATATTTAATGTTTATATATAATTGTTATCTTTTAAGAAATACTGTTTATACAGTCCAATTTATATTCTTTACCCTTCTGATGTATAAGTGGAAGTCTAAGAAGATAATTTTTATAATCTTTTAATAAATATATTATTTTTCATTAAGACAGAAGATCATTATAAGTTAGGTTTTTAAAAAAATGGGCCAGCTCATGCTAGCCCATTAATGCTGGGCAAAGGGGGGTAGCTCAAAGGATATGGCTGAGCCTAGCCCTCATCCCAAGCTAAGGCCAAACCATGCATCGACAGAGCTTCACCAAAAGGCACACATAAGCAGGAGTGCATAGGCATGCCATGGTGGGCGTAGGGTCAAGAAGAGAAGGGGTAGGCCAAAGCCTACAGGGGGGAAGGAGGGAGCTCGTGTGTAAGGATCCCTGGTGGGTGTTATGTTATTTATACTGTTTTGGGAGACTTGGGCATATAATGGACCGCCATAACACTTTACGATTCGATGTGGGATTGAGATTTTTTACCGAGGATCAAATCTAGGCCGTTGGATCACTCCGTGTATGATATGAGCCATTGATTTTGATCCAATGTTCGAACCATGGAATCTGCGAGCCCCTACCAATTTTTCATGGACCATACTATCCAACACGATCTAATCATAGCCATTCGAAGTATTTATGTAAAGACCCGCAAATTTCAAGGAAATTTTTTTTCTTAATTTTCTTTGGAATTTTACAAGAGCGCAGCTTCAGACGACACCTGATTCCGAGGCCCGGTGTGCCCGGAATCAATTTCCGAAGTTTGGCTCGGGTACGTTCAGTGAACGAACGAGCGTGTTTTTCTATCTTTTGAACCGGTCCCCAGAATCGAATTCTGAGGCCACCGATGAAATCGCAGCGCCGGTATTTACTTAGAAACACTTCTTCCGGAGTTGCGTTTGCTCAACCGTGGTTTTTAAATTTTGCGGCTTTAAGTCAGAAATAAAATAAAGTTTGTGCGACAACTTTATTTTATTTCACTTAAGCTGCTTGGAAGCCACTTGAAGCCACTTAAAGGCGGCTTGAACTGTGTTGAACTGGATTGGATTCTATCCAGAAATATCCTACCCCCTTGGTAGGATATTTGTGAGGTGGGGCCCGCACGAGCCTCGCCGTTTCTTTCGCTAAGTAACGCACCCGCGAAAACCCGTCAAAGTAACTGAAAAGTCAACCGACGCGTTTTCTTTAATTCTTAACAGACCATTTAATTGGGCGGTTTATTTCGTGAATTAAATGGGCTGTTTCTTTCGTGAATTAAATGAGCTGTTTCGCTCGTTGAATTAATTCAACGAATTAAATGGGTCGTTACTTACGCGTTTTACGTTTGTTGGCAAAATAATAAAATAGACAAACTTGTCTATTTTGGAGGATTGCTATCGTTGTGCAATTCCTATGAGCCTCCACCCTCTCCGCGAAGAACGCGAAGAACGCGAAGAACGCGAAGAACGCGAAGAATGCCCAACCCGGAAGTTGACGACGCCTTCGCCCGAGACGTTCTTCCGATCTCTGATCTCCGATCACCGACCATTCGAGGTGAGTGCTTTCGGATTTCCTCTCAAGTTCTTTTCTTTGGTTTTAAACGAAACACAGATTTAAATATTAATAATTTAAATCTGTTGTTCTTGATTCGTTGAGCTCGCCGGCTCAATGCCGGTTTCCGCGACGACGCGACACCTTCCCGCGACGACGCGACGATCGATCTCTTCCGCGACGATCTCTTCCGCGAAGAACGCCCGCGCTCGATGATCATCAAGGTAGGGATTTATTTTGCAAAAGTTACCCCTTTTAAATTTTCTTGTGAATGTTCTTGAAAATTTAAAAAGCCGGTTTCAAACGAACAATTTTATCTTTAAATAAAATTGTTGGATCATGTGTTGATCATCTTTTTCTTTTCTCTCGTTGATTATGGCTAACGCGGAGGGTGCGGGTCTAACGAACAAGACCCGGCAACCCTCCGCCGATCTCTTTTGTTGTGCGGATATGGCGGACGACGAAAAACCGCGCGACAGGGGCGATCCGTTATTTCCGCAGTGAAGGTCGGCATCCGGGAGGGGCATCGGCGCAGACGGGAGGCAAATCGGGCCACCGGAGCATCTCTGGCGGCCCGCAGAAGGAGGCGGCGGCGCCGGCGACCGGGGGCGGCGGCGCCCGGCGCGCCGCCGGAGGAATCCGCCGCGGCTCGGCCCAGGCGGCGGCGAACCCGCGGACCCGCGGTCCGCGGGTCCGGTCCACCCGGTCGGGACGCGGCAATGCGCCGCGTCCGCTG
The DNA here is from genome assembly GCA_963277665.1 of Viscum album. Lineage (NCBI taxonomy): Eukaryota > Viridiplantae > Streptophyta > Magnoliopsida > Santalales > Viscaceae > Viscum > Viscum album. The sequence continues at coordinate 1,298,611,167 of OY728147.1, forward strand.
ACCACCCGCGCGGCCCGCACGCGGGCCGCGGCTCCCTCGACCGCGGGCTGCGCCCGCGGCCTTCCACCCGCGCGGCTGGCCAAGCCGCGCCGGCCGAGCCGGCCGGTCCGGTCGGCCGGGCCGCGCCCAGGCCGGACCGGACCCGGCCTATCCGGGCCGGGCCGGGTCGGGCCGACCCGGTTCGGCCGACCCAGGGGGGGGTTCGGGCCGGGTCGCCCCGGGCCCAGAACCCCCGTTTCGGGCCCTCTTCGGTCTTTCGCCCATATCTTGGGCCTGGGACCTCCGATTGACGAACCGTCAGCGGCTACGCGATCCTTGGATCGAGACGGTCGTTTCGGTATATTATACTCAAGGTTTCGGAAGACTTTGAGTTCGGCTGGGTTGGTTCGTACACGAAACCAACCGGGCCCTCGGAGCTGAAACGCTCATAACTTGAGCTACGGACGTCCGATCGACGTACCGTCAGCTGTGGTAGTTTCCTCTAAGTGAGACGGAACTTTTGGCATGCTCCGCCCGAGGATCGGATACAGGCGGAGTACGGTCGGGTTGGTTTTGCCTTAAAAACCAACCGGGCCCCTGGGACGAAAATGCCAATAACTCTATGACCGGGCGTCCGATTGACGCGCCGTCTGTCGCGTTGAGATCCTGTTGTCGATACGGAACTTTTGGATACATCAACTTCGGACTACGTGTCAGTTGATGTATCAGCCCCTCGGTTCGTGGAGCGGACCCTCCTAAACGAGCTCGCTATGTGCGGGAACCCTAGCGCTGGCTGTGACTTCGACGACAGAGCAGAGATCCTCCGTGGACTGCGACGACGGCAGAGCAGAGATCCTCGGTGGACTGCGACGACGGCAGAGCAGAGATCCTCCGTGGACTGCGACGACGGCAGAGCAGAGATCCTCCGTGGACTGCGACGACGACTGTGCAGAGATCCTCAGTGGACTGTGTCGACTACTGCACTCAGCGATCCTACGTGGATCGGTGCTACTGGTTCTGTGTGAGCCACTGCCTTCAGGTTCTGTGTGAGCCCGATCCTTTGTGGGTCCTTACTACCAGTTCTGTGTGAGCCACTGCCTACAGGTTCTGTGTGAGCCCGATCCTGTGTGGGTCTTTTGCGGGGGTTAGTACCTATCGATCCTTCGTGGGTCCGACGACTTAGATGGATCAGTGATCATCTTTGACGTCATCTGAAAAAGTATACCTGGTTGAGCTGAATCTTATGTTACTCTCCTTTGTGGATTGTGTTGAACTATCCTATGTGGATTTACTGTTTACTCTCCTTGTGGATTTGAGTCTTGCTTTCCTTTGTGGATTGAGTTGTTCTTGAGCTCGTGAGCAGAGCTAGAATTGGGGACTTAGGTATATGTATGGGCATATACCTAAGTCGAGTCAGATGTTACTTCGTGATTTCATATTTCTTTTGTGCTATATCCTTTGTGGATTTAGGGAGACCTTCGGGGGTCTCGGGGTCCTTACTGAGTAGCTTGTACTCACCCCTGCACGGGCTATGCCCGCACCTTGTTGTGTTGGTTGCAGACGACGGACAGCGCTGATCACGGTTGGGGCGTGGAGCAGGACGGTACCTGGAGGTGGACCACTGGGCGGGATGTGCTCGGAGCGGACGTGGGACCCGAGGAGCCTGGAGGCTATCTGTACCCACCCTTCAGGTGGGATTGCCAGTGGACGACACGAGGCCGCCGTCTTTTCTTCAGTTGCTGTTCTTTACTTTTTCAGTTGTACTTTCAGTTGGGCTTGTATTCCGGCCCCCTTTTACTTTTCTGCACTTTGTAGTTACTTTCCGCTTGCTGACTCTGTGGTGGTTGTTCTTATAAAGGCAATGCCTTCCCTGTTTACCGGGAATTTACGCCTTGGTGCTAGTCGCCAGCCCCTGGCCTATGGAAGGCGGGCTTGGGGTAGTCACGACACAGGCCCCGAGGACGGGTCGTGACAAATTGGTATCAGAGGCGGTCGGTTCTACCGCAGACTCTGATCGTCTTTTCTTTCTATATGAAGCAATAGTGTTTAGTGTATTGAGTGTGGTTATCAGTTCAGGGAGCCCAGTGTTGGTGCGGCGGCCGACGTATCCATACACCAGGACCCTGACTCCTGATTTCCGACTTAATGCATGAAAACATTGATTGCGTGTGTGTTTCAAGTTTTCTTTGTGATTACTTGTGTCAGCTCACCGGGTATACTGATCTGATTTATGAAAGTCTCAAGTTTTCCTTGTGATTACTTGTGCCAGCTCACCAGGTATACTGTTCTGACTGTGGTGCTCTTGTTCTCCTTTTCAGGATGGCCCCGCGACGACAGCCAGCTAGGGTTCCGAGTGTAGGGCGCGACGACAGCCCACCGAGCGACGAGGCCTCGGTGCAGGGCCCTTTGCCAGCAGTGGCACCAGCGGTAGCCTTACCCGCCGAGCCACCGATGCTTCCTGTACCAGACGCTGATGATGCACGTCGCCTCAGGGCACTGCATGAGTTTCAGAGCCAGTGACCGCCCAGGTTTCGCGGTGAGGCGGACCCCCAGGCCGCCGAGGACTGGCTAGAGGCGGTGGTACGGATCTTCAGGCTAGTGAGGACACCAGCGGATCTCATGGTGATTCTCGCGGCGAGCCTCCTACGGGCGGCAGCAGGACGATGGTGGAGCTTGATGCTCCAGGTTCACGATGAGGCATCCTTGCTCTGGGCGGACTTCGAGAGCCTCTTCCGCTCTGAGTTCGTCCCGGCCACCCTCCGAGCGGTGCGCATCCAGGAGCTTCTCCAGCTGCGCCAGGGCAGCATGACGGTCGCTCAGTACGCGGCGAGGTTCACGGACCTATCTCGCTACTCGACCGACATGGTACGAGACCCCTTCTTCCGGGCCCGGACCATCGAGCAGGGCTTGCGACAGGAGATTCGGGCGTCGCTGATCTCCCTCAGCATTCCGACCCAGGCAGGAGTGCTGGAGCGAGCCCTCCTGATCGAGAGCTTCCTGGCAGAGCCTTCTTCAGCGGCGAGACCTAGCGCAGGGCGGCAGGTAGCTGAGTCTTCGGCAGCAGGTAGCCGACGGATGACTCTCGGGTCCAGGCAGACCAGACCCCCACGCAGACGGCCTCAGGACACCGGCTCAGCAGTGCGGGGCACACAGCGGAGTGCCAGCCTTCCGAGAGGCAGGTTGTGCTACACCTGCGGCGGGCAGGGTCACATGGCTCGTGACTGCCCGACTCGCCGACCAGAGGAGCAGCAGCCGGTGGAGGGGCCACCCAGGCAGAGGCAGAGGGTCGACCGTGGCGGTCCGCAGGGAGGAGGCGGACGAGGCAGAGGAGCTGGCCGAGCAGCGGGTGGTGGGCGACGCTTCCAGGCTCTACCCCCACCACCACCAGGACGGCCACCTCGACCACAGGGAGCTGGTGGGCAGGGGCAGGCCCAGCTCCAGGCAGTGGAGGCCTACGACCCCGACGTTCCAGAGATGATTCGAGGTACGATCTGTGTCTATTCCACCCTTGCTGCAGTACTTATAGACACAGGAGCGAGTCACTCTTTCATAGCCTCTGCCCTTGTTCGGAGCTCGGAGATTACAACTGAGCCGTTGGCTCGATCCTTACGGCTAGAGACTCCTACGGGAGCAGACTCGACGATTACGCACTGGTGCCGGCAGTGTGAGCTTACTCTAGGAGGCGAGAGCTTCGGCTGGGATCTCCTTGTAGCGGCGTCGAGGCCTTACGACGTCATCTTGGGCATGGATTGGCTATCCACGGTTCATGACCAGATCGACTGTTTTAGGCGCAAGGTGCGATGTGTTCGCACCGACGGGAGCAGGTTTACCTTCACCGGCGAGAAGGGAACCTTTGCAGCACAGGATGGACTTCCGCAGAGGAGAGTGCAGCCCATCTCTCATCAGTTGGCTAGCCTCATCCTAGGAGCAGTGGACGTGCGGAGTCCGGCTTTTCCTGCAGTGGTGGACCAGTACGTGGACGTCTTTCCTGACGACGTTCCAGGGCTACCTCCTCGTAGAGAGGTAGACTTTTACATCGACTTGTACCCCGGGACAGCCCCGATATCTACTCCAGCATATCGGATGGCCCCCGCCGAGCTTCGGGAGCTGCGGGTACAGTTGGAGGACTTGCAGAGCAAGGGGTTTATCCGACCCAGTGTTTCACCCTGGGCTTCCCCGATTTTGTTCGCCAAGAAGGCGGACGGGAGCTTGCGACTATGTGTCGACTATCGTCGCCTGAATCAGGTGACGGTGAGGAACAAGTATCCGCTGCCACAGATTGATGACCTCTTCGATCAGCTCAAGGGAGCGCAGTGGTTCTCGAAGATAGACCTCCGGTCAGGCTATCATCAGCTCAGAGTTCGAGACGAGGACGTGCAGAAGACGGCCTTCAGGTGTCGGTATGGCCATTATGAGTTCTTGGTTATGCCGTTCGGCGTAACCAATGCTCCAGCAGTGTTCATGAGCCTCATGAACAGGATCTTCCAGCCATACCTCGACCGATTTGTCGTGGTCTTCATTGACGACATTTTGGTATACTCGACGACTGAGGAGGAGCATGCCTACCACCTGCGAGTTGTGCTAGACACGCTCCGAGAGCACCAGCTTTATGGAAAGCTCTCAAAATGCCAGTTCTGGTTACGTGAGGTCCATTTCTTGGGACACGTCATTTCTGAGGCGGGAGTTGCAGTGGATCCCGCGAAGATCGAGGCAGTGCTTGCTTGGGAGCCACCCAGGAGCGTGACAGAGGTGCGTAGCTTCTTGGGCCTAGCCGGATACTACCGGAGATTCGTTCCAGACTTCTCCAGAGTTGCGGCACCACTCTCAGCCTTGACAAATAAGGGGAAACCCTTAGTGTGGTCAGACAGATGTCAGCAGAGCTTCCAGGAGCTGAGACAGAGATTGACCAGCGCACCTATCTTGAGGTTTCCGGAGGAGGGAGTTGGGTACGTAGTTTACTGCGATGCATCAGGGACTGGACTCGGGTGCGTCCTGATGCAGGAGCGGGCCGTGATCGCCTACGGATCACGTCAGTTGAGGCCGCATGAGCAGAACTACGCCACTCATGACCTAGATTTAGCAGCAGTGGTCTTCGCTCTGAAGACTTGGCGGCACTATCTGATGGGCGAGCGCTTCACAGTCTTTTCTGACCACCAGAGTCTCAGGTATATCTTCTCTCAGAAGGACCTGAACCTGAGACAACGGAGATGGCTTGAGTTCCTCCAGGACTATGACTTTGAGATAGTCTATACTCCTGGGAAGGGGAACGTGGTAGCCGATGCCCTCAGCAGGAGGACGGGCATTCAGCTACTTGAGGAGGCGACGGAGAAGCTAGCCTCCTTGCAGATATCCTTTGTGGATAGAGACGGAGCAGCCTTTCTTCAGTCTCTCACAGTCTCTCCTCCACTTCTACAGCGGGTCAGAGAGGCTCAGTGTGAGGACGCTGACTGTGAGACCCGGCGTGCACTGATATCCTCAGGTCAGGCGCCTGATGGTTTCTCCCTTGGAGCAGAGCACGAAATCCTTTTCAGAGGACGTACCTTCGTACCAGTCGCTTTACGAGAGGTGGTGCTGAGAGAGTTTCACACTTCTCCCTTGGCAGTGCATCCCGTAGTGGCGAAGATGTACCAGGATCTCAGACGACAGCACTGGTGGCCGGGCATGAAGAAAGCTGTGGCAGAGTTCGTTTCACGATGCCTCACCTGCCAGCAGGTGAAGGCAGAGCATCAGGTACCAGCAGGCTTGGTACAGCCCTTGGAGGTCCCGGAGTGGAAGTGGGATGGCATATCTATGGCTTTCGTGACTGGACTTCCACGCACTTCCAGAGGTCACGACTCCATTTGGGTGATTGTCGACCGACTCACCAAGTCGGCACACTTCTTACCCATCAGAGAGCAGGGCTCAGTGGAGAGCTTGGGACGTCTTTACGTCCAGGAGATCGTACGGCTTCACGGTGTGCCATCTTCTATCGTCTCCGATCGAGATGCTCGTTTCACTTCCCGGCTTTGGAAGGGGTTGCAGGAGGCGTTCGGGACGCGGCTCCATCTGAGCACAGCCTTCCACCCTCAGACGGATGGTCAGACTGAGAGGACCTTACAGACACTCGAGGACATGCTCCGTGCATGTGTTCTCGACTTTGGTCACAGTTGGGAGGACCACCTACCCCTGGTGGAGTTTGCATACAACAACAGCTACCACTCCACCATCGGGATGGCACCATACGAGGCATTGTACGGCAGACCCTGCAGATCACCGTTGTGCTGGACAGACCCCTGGGAGTCAGCACTCGTGGGACCAGAGATGGTCCGAGCCACGACAGAGAAGGTCCAGATCATCCAGGAGAGGATGAGGACAGCTCAGAGCCGGCAGAAGTCATATGCTGACAGGAGGTGGAGGCCACTAGAGTTCGAGGATGGCGACCACGTCTTTTTGCGTGTCTCACCTCGACGTGGTTTACGGAGATTTGGCCGAGGCGGCAAGTTGTCTCCACGCTTCATCGGGCCTTTCCAGGTCCTCAGCAGGATAGGAGAGGTGGCTTATCGCCTGGCTCAACCACCTCAGTTGCACCGGGTGCACGACGTCTTTCACGTGTCTCAGCTGAGGAGATACGTGCACGACCCGACGCACATCATCGAATTTGGGGAGCTGGACGTGGACGATGGGGCGACTTTTGCGGAGGTCCCAGTGGAGATCGAGGATCGACAGGAGCGGGTCCTACGTGGGCGGTCGATTCCTCTTGTGCGCGTCAGATGGCAGCACGGGAACCTCCAGGAGAGCACTTGGGAGCGGGAGGCTCAGATGCGTGCTCAGTACCCCCATTTGTTCCCCTAGTTTTTGATGTATCTTTACGGGGATGTAAAGCCCTGAGGTGGGAGTAATGTAAAGACCCGCAAATTTCAAGGAAATTTTTTTTCTTAATTTTCTTTGGAATTTTACAAGAGCGCAGCTTCAGACGGCACCTGATTCCGAGGCCCGGTGTGCCCGGAATCAATTTCCGAAGATTGGCTCGGGTACGTTCAGTGAACGAACGAGCGGGTTTTTCTATCTTTTGAACCGGTGCCCGGAATCGAATTCTGAGGGCACCGATGAAATTGCAGCGCCGGTATTTGCTTAGAAACGCTTCTTCCGGAGTTGCGTTTGCTCAACCGTGGTTTTTAAATTTTGCGGCTTTAAGTCAGAAATAAAATAAAGTTTGTGCGACAACTTTATTTTATTTCACTTAAGCTGCTTGGAAGCCACTTGAAGCCACTTAAAGGCGGCTTAAACTGTGTTGAACTGGATAGGATGCTATCCAAAAATATCCTACCCCCTTGGTAGGATATTTGTGAGGTGGGGCCCGCACGAGCCCCGCCGTTTCTTTCGCTAAGTAACGCACTCGCGAAAACCCGTCAAAGTAACTGAAAAGTCAACCGACGCGTTTTCTTTAATTCTTAATAGACCATTTAATTGGGCGGTTTATTTCGTGAATTAAATGGGCTGTTTCTTTCGTGAATTAAATGGGCTGTTTCGCTCGTTGAATTAATTCAACGAATTAAATGGGTCGTTACTTACGCGTTTTACGTTTGTTGGCAAAATAATAAAATAGACAAACTTGTCTATTTTGGAGGATTGCTATCGTTGTGCAATTCCTCTGAGCCTCCACCCTCTCCGCGAAGAACGCGAAGAACGCGAAGAACGTGAAGAACGCGAAGAACGCGAAGAACGCCCAACCCGGAAGTCGACGACGCCTTCGCCCGAGACGTTCTTCCGATCTCCGATCTCCGATCACCGACCATTCGAGGTGAGTGCTTTCGGATTTCCTCTCAAGTTCTTTTCTTTGGTTTTAAACGAAACACAGATTTAAATATTAATAATTTAAATCTGTTGTTCTTGATTCGTTGAGCTCGCCGGCTCAACGCCGGTTTCCGCGACGACGCGACACCTTCCCGCGACGACGCGACGATCGATCTCTTCCTCGACGATCTCTTCCGCGAAGAACGCCCGCGCTCGACGATCATCAAGGTAGGGATTTATTTTGGAAAAGTTACCCCTTTTAAATTTTCTCGTGAACGTTCTTGAAAATTTAAAAAGCCGGTTTCAAACGAACAATTTTATCTTTAAATAAAATTGTTGGATCATGTGTTGATCATCTTTTTCTTTTCTCCCGTTGATTATGGCTAACGCGGAGGGTGCGGGTCTAACGAACAAGACCCGGCAACCCTCCGCCGATCTCTTTTGTTGTGCGGATATGGCGGACGACGACAAACCGCGCGGCAGGGGCGATCCGTTGTTTCCGCAGTGAAGGTCGGCATCCGGGAGGGGCATCGGCGCAGACGGGAGGAAAATCGGGCCACCGGAGCATCTCCGGCGGCCCGCGGAAGGAGGCGGCGGCGCGGGTCGCCGGCGCGGCGGCGCCGGCGACCGGGGGCGGCGGCGCCCGGCGCGCCGCCGGAGGAATCCGCCGCGGCTCAGCCGCGGCGGCGGCGAACCAGCGGACCCGCGGTCCGCGGGTCCGGTCCCCCCGGTCGGGACGCGGCAATGCGCCGCGTCCGCTGACCACCCGCGCGGCCGACCAAGCCGCGCCGGCCGAGCCGGCCGGTCCGGTCGGCCGGGCCGTGCCCCGGCCGGACCGGACCCGGCCTAGCCGGGCCGGGCCGGGTCGGGCCGGGCCGGGTCGGGCCGACCCAGGGGGGGGTTCGGGCCGGGTCGCCCCGGGCCCAGAACCCCCGTTTCGGGCCCTCTTCGGTCTTTCGCCCATATCATGGGCCTGGGACCTCCGATTGACGAACCGTCAGCGGCTACGCGATCCTTGGATCGAGACGGTCGTTTCGGTATATTATACTCAAGGTTTCGGAAGACTTTGGGTTCGGCCGGGTTGGTTCGTACACGAAACCAACCGGGCCCTCGGAGCGGAAACGCTCATAACTTGAGCTACGGACGTCCGATCGACGTACCGTCAGCTGTGGTAGTTTCCTCTAAGTGAGACGGAACTTTTGGCATGCTCCGCCCGAGGATCGGATACAGGCGGAGTACGGTCGGATTGGTTTTGCCCTAAAAACCAACCGGGCCCCTGGGACGAAAATGCCAATAACTCTCTGACCGGGCGTCCGATTGACGCGCCGTCTGTCGCGTTGAGATCCTGTTGTCGATACGGAACTTTTGGATACATCAACTTCGGACTACGTGTCAGTTGATGTATCAGCCCCTCGGTTCGTGGAGCGGACCCTCCTAAACGAGCTCGCTATGTGCGGGAACCCTAGCGCTGGCTGTGACTTCGACGACAGAGCAGAGATCTTCCGTGGACTGCGACGACGGCAGAGCAGAGATCCTCCGTGGACTGCGACGACGGCAGAGCAGAGATCCTCCGTGGACTGCGACGACGGCAGAGCAGAGATCCTCCGTGGACTGCGACGACGACTGTGCAGAGATCCTCAGTGGACTGCGTCGACTACTGCACTCAGCGATCCTACGTGGATCAGTGCTACTGGTTCTGTGTGAGCCACTGCCTTCAGGTTCTGTGTGAGCCCGATCCTTTGTGGGTCCTTACTACCGGTTCTGTGTGAGCCACTGCCTACAGGTTCTGTGTGAGCCCGATCCTGTGTGGGTCTTTTGCGGGGGTTAGTACCTATCGATCCTTCGTGGGTCCGACGACTTAGATGGATCAGTGATCATCATTGACGTCATCTGAAAAAGTATACCTGGTTGAGCTGAATCTTATGTTACTCTCCTTTTTGGATTGTGTTGAACTATCCTATGTGGATTTACTGTTTACTCTCCTTGTGGATTTGAGTCTTGCTTTCCTTTGTGGATTGAGTTGTTCTTGAGCTCGTGAGCAGAGCTAGAATTGGGGACTTAGGTATATGTATGGGCATATACCTAAGTCGAGTCAGATGTTACTTCGTGATTTCATCTTTATTTTGTGCTATATCCTTTGTGGATTTCGGGAGACCTTCGGGGGTCTCGGGGTCCTTACTGAGTAGCTTGTACTCACCCCTGCACGGGCTATGCCCGCACCTTGTTGTGTTGGTTGCAGACGACGGACAGCGCTGATCACGGTTGGGGCGTGGAGCAGGACGGTACCTGGAGGTGGACCACTGGGCGGGACGTGCTCGGAGCGGACGTGGGACCCGAGGAGCCTGGAGGCTATCTGTACCCACCCTTCAGGTGGGATTGCCAGTGGACGACACGAGGCCACCGCCTTTTCTTCAGTTGCTGTTCTTTACTTTTTCAGTTGTACTTTCAGTTGGGCTTGTATTCCGGCCCCCTTTTACTTTTCTGCACTTTGTAGTTACTTTCCGCTTGCTGACTCTGTGGTGGTTGTTCTTATAAAGGCAATGCCTTCCCTGTTTACCGGGAATTTACGCCTTGGTGCTAGTCGCCAGCCCCTGGCCTATGGAAGGCGGGCTTGGGGTAGTCACGGCACGGGCCCCGAGGACGGGTCGTGACAATTTAAATTTCACCGACGATCGTAAGCAGCCTGATTTTTCCTAGGATCAATCCAAACTGTCCATCACTTTTACAAACCACGATTGTATCCCTACTGTCGGATCAAACTAGGACCAGATCCAAGCCGTCCATTTTTCTCCTGGTATCACCCTGCTATGTCATCTTCTTCCTTCCTGTGGCATGCGTTGCACCGAAACCTACACCTCATTTCACCATTTCTTTTCTCCATTCTTCAAACTAGTTGGACCCTCGTTGTACCCCCTTAGTTTATAAGCCTACCCTGACCAATAAATGAACCGGTTGGACATGGCTATTCTAAATATTTTTATTAATTTCTTGGTATATTTTATATGAACAGGTTGCGCCTAAAAAACCCCTCGGGTTTTCTCCACTCGAAAACTCTAGCAATATTCATCCATGCCTTCCTCGAAGATCTTATCCTACTTGGATAGAGGTAAGGGTTTTTTTATGTTTTGTTTTCTCATTAAAAGTCCTATATATAAAAACGTAACATATATATATAGGCATATATATGTCCATACACTGACATCTATATATATATACTCTCTAAGGATAATTTGGGTTTTGTAAGTGATTTCATGCTTGGTTTTCTTATGAAAAACCATGTATAAACTCATTACATATATATAGGTGAGTGTGTATATGTTCATAATCTTACAAATATATGTATATATACTCTCAAATGTGAATCTGGGTATTCTAAAGGATAAAAATTTGTAAGCACTAATTCTTCTAAGGCCGCTGACTACTTTTTTTGGTATCATATAATATATTTTTAGTTATGAAAAATTGAATATAAACTTTGTGAACTTTCATACATATACATATAACTAAATATTCTCCTATTTTATGTTATTAATGATTTTATTTTCAATATATAAATAAAGTCTAAGATGCGAGTAATGTTATGGTTTCTAATGGATTTATTTTAGAATGAAAATTTTTAGTTTTTTTATGTATGTATTCCCATACATTTTTATACTCCAAACCCATAAAGATTTTTTCATCTCAATTTGATGATTTTAACATGATGTGGTGAAATCTTAGGGGAGTGTTTTTTGAATACAAGAAAAATAAAATCAATGAACTACTAATATATATATATATATGCATGTGATTGTTGTATGCTTAATTTATGAAAGTATGAAATCATGTATAGTCATATATATTTGGTGGAAATCCACAAATACCCGATTCTAGGTCCTTCAGACCGTTAGTGTATGAATACTTGATTAACTAATACCCTTCCTCATGAAACATATATGTGTGAGTAACCTTTTATATAGGTTTACACAGTTACACATAACATAACCAAACATGATTGAGTTTTTAAAGAAGGTGTAGTAAATATATATTAAACATCAATCACTAATGAAAAGATATTAAACTTGTTTTATAAGTTGTAAACATATATATATATATATATATAAACTGTTATAATTTACTACACCTTAATTTAATTAGTGGACCATTAGAAATTTTGTTAATTATGTTATGAAATTAATACTTGTAAAACGTTATGTAATGTTAGTATATATGTAAGCCAAACCATGAGGTATTTACATAAGGGTGTATGTCATAATCCATATAAGTAGGTAAAATTTGTTCAGTTAAAGGATGCATAATGAATGTTCTATGTTTTAATGGTATTGTATGTTATACCCTATTGTGTTTTATGATTTATGAAATGATTAACATTGTTATGTCCAAAAAATATTTAATGGTTTATTGGTCGTATCAAACCCTGCAACCAGGTTATACACACTTGAGGTTTTACAATTATTCTGGTTGTTATTAGTTGAGTCATAATTTATTTATTTGATCACTAAAAATTCACAGAGGTGAATTAAATAACATGTAATCTCATTTATAAGAATTTTGAATTGATTAATAATCATTTTCACATATTATGTGGAAACAACCCTTCTCACCCATAATGTGATGTTCTTTAGTAATTGTCTTGTGTTCAAATAATGTTATGAGCCATGTATGCCTTCAAGAAACTCTTACTACCTAATTTTTAAAGAATGTCTATCTTATTATGTATTAATGGTTTAAAAATATTCATTTTCCATTGTATACTTGAACTAATTGATGCATTCATGTGGCTTAACATGATAATAATGATATGAAAATCAAATTACTCAAAGTGGTATGGGACACCATGAGTAAAATGAAGTGAATTTAATTATTCAGGGTGGTATGGTACAGGTTGAATACATGTACTGGTCAATTATATGAGGAATGTATTGGTCTAATATGTTCCGAGTTGGGGACTGGTAAAAGTATGCCCTCCATGTTAGAGACCAATAAAAGTAAGCTCTATGATTTAGAGACCTGGAAAAGTAAGTTCTCAGTGTTATAGACTGGTAAAAGTAAGGTCTCTGGGTTAGAGACTGTTAAATGTAAGCTCATCGGGTTTGGGTCCAGTAAAAGATTGCCTGTTGAACATGGCACAAGGCCTTGACACATAAGTACAACAATATAAATTCCATCATTATGTCTTTGATAATTATGTAACCAAATGGATGTCTAATTAATAGAAAATATGTGGTTAAGAGCCCGTACTTATTATTATAATGAAAGTAAAAGCTTATGGAAAGACAGAAGTTCAGCTCTCATTGAATTTGCATTCATTGTATGAAGTTGATGTTATTATCTTTATGCACAACTCTGATTATTATTTTTTAATCTACGCTTACATACCTATATGACATATATGTTTAGAAAATCTTTTACCTATTATCCCATATGTTAATTCCTAAATTTAACTGTGTAACCTTGTGTTTTTACTAAAATATTATTTTAGTTGAGAACATTTATGATATGTTACATGTGTTATAAATTTTCCTCAATGAATGTGTTTTATATAATGTTTTAAAGAAGGTATTTAAAAGATATATTGGTTTATTTTAAACCACATTACTGGTCATTTTTAGGCTCACCCTACATTTTTTGAACTAAATTTTTAGGTATTAGTTTGGGAAAAAAGAAGAATGAATGGAGCGGTTGGTATTCCAGAACATGAACTGAATTTGATTCTCTGGATGGGAAATATTGTGCAATTTATCAGTTCATGTTTGATTAAAATGTACACATAATGTTTTGAAGGCACTGGTTCCGGGTGTTCTGGGGCTGGGTCTTTATAGTTGTTATCAGAGGATTCATTTTAGATAACTCTAGAAAACCAGAACATAAAGAAAGAAAAATTTACATCAGTATTACTAAATATTAAGATTTTCATAATTTTGATATGGAAGGAAGAACTCACATCCTATCACTCCATACCGAGTTATTAGAGACCATCTTTTTCAAATCTTTTGAGAGAGTACCAACCTATCAAAAACTTATGAGAACTATGCATGGAATTTAATGAAGTGTCAAAAAGTCTGATAATTCTCCATTCCTATCAAGAGAATGGCTATATTTACCATTGTATAACTAATACACAACTTGTTGTATATGGATGAAGGAAAAATTACCATGAAGGTATGTTTATATGTTTCACCCAATCATGAAACTTCATTGCCAGGATGTTGTTTCAAAATACTGCCTTGGAAGGGGACCTACACGCAACCTACATCTACCAAATCCTGAGCATTAATTTGTATGATCATGTTGATGTCATTAACATTTTTATATAGGAGTCATCCCAGTGAATTCAGAGATAAATTGTTTATTCAAAAATTTCTGAACTCTCTACCTATCGGGCATCTCTTTGGAATCCCTAGTTCACACATCACGAGTTTAACCCATACTGTTAGAAGTGTGTTTGGTACCAAGAAACAGAAGAACTGAACATCAACGTTCATATTCTTCAAGCCTTACCTGAGGATCCTCTATGATGGTTGTTGAGGTAAAATCATTGAGGATGTCTTTCTTTTATACGTATGTAAAATGAATTGCGAGGACAGAATTCATTGAAGGTTTTAATAATGTAACACCCCAAGACTCGAATATAATGTACTAATAGGTTTATGTTTACAAGTTTTTGTAATTTCAAAACAACTAAACAAATCTTTGTCCACTTTAGAAAATAATAATGTGGTTTGAATTTATTATCACAAGGCTATTTCATTTAAATAATAACACCATAGTGTTTACAATACACCGAGATAAAAAGGGGAGACATTCTCAGAAAATATACCTACTAAAAACACTAATATAACTACAGGAAGTCCCCCTAAAAATACAACAAGACACAGTAAATAAGGTAGATATTTCGGTTCAATGAAAACAATGAACAACCCCACCATGATCATATAAACTGTGTTGAGCATCAACGGTATGGAAATAACCATCTTCTATTTCTTCTTCTTCATTATCATATTATTGAGTTTAGGACACCCTAAGAAAAGGTTTTATATGGAATCATCTCGACCCATACCTTGGGTGACTGTTGGAAATCCAATGGCTAAAATTATAACCGTTAGCATTGTAGTATTTTAACTAAATAAAAATTTAGTAAAACATAACGTTATGAATTGAAAAATTAAAAGTTAAAACCTATGTACGATATAATGCTTTGAATTATGATTTGAAACATGATAAGTAATTCGAAAACACTTTTCACAATTTTCAATTATAAAGTAAAGAGTTTCTTTTCTTAAACGGTGCTACAAATTATCTTTACAATCTTAAAATAAAATTATTTTTTTAATAAACAATGTTTTATATAATACCAGTGAAAGGGTTATCATAAGGGTTATTCATTCTCAATTTATAAGTTTTATGATAAATATTTAGTGTTTATATATAATTGTTATCTGTTTATAAATTCTTTTAAAACAAATTAAAATTTATATTCTTTAGCCTTCGGATGTTTAAGTTGAAATCTAAAAAGATAACTTTTATAATGTTTTAATAAATATATTCTTTTTCATTAAGACATAAGATCATTTTACGTTATGTTTTTTAAAAAAAATTGGCCAGCTCGTGCCATCCCATTAAGGCTGGGCAAAGGGAGGCAACTCAAACGATGTCACTGAGCCTAGCCATCAGCCCATTCCAAGGCTAAACCATGCATAAGAAGAGCATCCTTGAAGGGCACACAGAAGCAGGAGTGCGTATGCACGCCATAGTGGGCACAAGGTCAGGATGAGAAGGGGTAGGCCAAGGCCTGCTGGGAGAAGGTGGGAGCTCATGTGTAAGGATCCCTGGTGTGTGCTGTGTTATATATAATGTTTCGGGAGACATGGACATATAAAGGACTGCCATAACTCTTGCAGATTCAATGTGGGATGGAGTTTTTTATCCTGGGATCAAATCTACATCATTGGATCTCTCTGTGCAGGATATGAGCCCTTGATTTCGATCTAGTGTTGAATCCTTGGAATCTGTGAGCCCTTCCATGCTTTTCATGGACCAAATGATCCAGCATGATCTAATCGTATCCGATCAAAGTATTTAAATTACCCCCACGATCATGAGCTACCTGAACTTGCCTCGGAACAATCCAAATCATCCATCACTTTTATAAACCACGATTGCATCCCTATTGTCAGATTAAACTAGAACCAGATCCTATCCGTCCATTTTCCTCTCTGTATCACCCCGCTATGTCATATTCTTCCTTCCTGCGGCATTTGCTGCACCAAACCCTACATGTCATTTCACCATTTCTTTTCTCCCATATTAAAATTAGGTAGACCCTCCTTGTACCCCCTTGGTCCATAAGTCTTACCGGACCAATAAATGGATCAGATGGACTTGGCTCCTCTCAACAGTTTTAATAAAGGCATGGTATATTTTATATAAACCGGTTGCACCTAGTAAGCCCTTTGGATTCCTCCACTCGAAAATTATAGAAATATTCATCGAAGCCTTCCTCGAAGATCATATCCTCCTTTGATAGAGGTAAGGGGTTTTTTATGTTTAGTCTCCTCGTTAAAATTACTATATAAATACACGTTACATATATATACGGTCATGTATATGTCCATACACACACAATAACACACACATATATACTCTCTATCGTGAATCTGGGTTTTGTAAGTGTTTTCATGCTTGGTTTTCTTATGAAAAACCTTGTATACACTCATTATAGATACGCAGGTCAGTATGTATATGTTCAAAATACTACACATATAGCCATATATAATATAAAAGGTGAATATGGTATTCTAATGGTTAAAAATTTGTATGAACTAATTTTTCTAAGGCTGCTAACAACATTCTTTGGTTTCATATAATATGGTTTTAGTTATGAAAAATTGAATATACACTTAGTGCACTTTCAGACATATACATATAACTAAATCTTCTCCTATTTTATGTTATAAGGCATTTTATTTTCAATCTATAAATAACGACTTAGATTCAAGTAATGTTATGGTTTCGAATGGATTTATTTTTAGTATGAAGATTTTTAGTTTTTTTAAGTATGTATGCGCATGCATTTATATACTCCAAACCAAGCATGATTTATGCTTCTCAATTGGATGATGTTAACACAAGGTGGTTCAATCTTAGGGGAGTATTTTTTAAAATACAAGAAAAATAAAATCTATGAACTATTAATATATATATGCATGTGTTTATTGTATGTATAATTTATGAGAGTATGAAAGCGTGTATAGTCATATATATTTAGTGGAAATCCTCAAATACCCGATTCTAGGTCCCTCGGACCATCATGATATGCAAACTTGAAGAACTAATACCCTTCCTCATGCACATATATGTGTGAGAAACCTTTTATATAGGTTTACGTGGTTAAAAATAACATAACCTATCATGGTTGAGTTTTTAAATAAAGTGTAGTAAAAATATTTTACGCATCCATCACTAATGAGAAGATACTAAATTTGGTTTAGAAGTTGGAAACACACACAGATATATATATTGTATATATATATATGGATATAATTTCCATCTCCTTAATTTTATGAATGGATCGTAAGAAATAGGTTAATTAGGTGTTAAAATTAACAATTGAAAAACGTTAAGTAATGTAAGTATCTATGTAAGCCAAACCAAGAGGTATTTACGTAAGTGTGTATGTCCTAATCCATAGAAGTAGGTAAAAAAATGGGCTAGCTCATGCCATCACTTTAAGGCTGGGCCAGGAGAGGTATCTTAAATGATGTGGATGAGTTTATCCCTCATCCCATGCCAAGGTCAAACCATGTATAGGAAGAGCTTCCCCAAAGGGTGCACAGAAGTAGGAGCACGTAGGCACGCCACAGTGGGAGGAGGGTCACAATGAGCATGGGTAGGCCGAAGCCTGTGGGGGAAGGCGGGAGCTCGTGTGTAAGGATCCCTGGTGTGTGCTGTGTTACTTATAGTGTTTCGGGAGAGTCGGGGATATAAAGGACCGCCACAACTCTTTCATATTCAATGTGGGATGTTTTTTTTTCATGGGATCAAATATACGTTGTTTTATCACTTCATGCATGATATGAGCCACTGATTTTGATCCAGGTTTCGAACCGTTGAATCTGCGAGCCCCAACATGTTTTTCAAGGACCATATGATCTGGCACGATCAAATCGTAGCCGTTCAAAGTATTTATATTATGCCGACGATCATGAGAAGCCTGAAATTTCCTTGGATCAATCCAAACCGTCCATCACTTTTATAACCCACGATTGTATCCCTACTGTCGAATCAAACTATGACCAGATCCTAGCCATCCATTTTTCTCCTAGTATCACCCCGCTATGTCATCTTCTTCTATCCCGCAACATGTGCTGCACCGAACCCTGCACCTCATTTAACCATTTATTTTCTCCCTTGTTCAAACTATGTGGACCCTCCTTATACCCCCTTGGTCCATAAGTCTTCCCCAGCGAATAAGTGGACTAGTTGTGTTTGGTTATTCTCAACAGTTTTAATAAAGGCATGGTGTATTTTATATAAACTGTTTTCACCTAGGAACCCCTCGGGGTTTCTCCACTCAAAAACACTAGAAATATTCATCCAAGCCTTCCATTAAGATCTTATCCTCCATGGATAGAGGTTGGGGTTTTTTATGTTTTGTTTTCTCATTTAAAATCCTATATATATAAACATTACATATATATATGGGAATTTAAATGTCCATACACTGACACTTATATATATATATACTCTTTAAGGTGAATGTGTGTATAGTAAGTGTTTTTATGCTTGGTTATATTATGTAAAACCTTGTATACACTCATTATATATATATAAGTGAGTATGTATACATTCATAATCATACACATATATGTATAAATATTCTCAAAGGTGAATCTGGGAATTCTAAAGGTTAAAAATTTTTATGCCCTAATTTTTATTAGGACACTGACTACTTTTTTTGGTTTCATATAATATGGTTTTAGTTATGAAAAATTTAATATACACATAGTGAACTTTCAGACATATACATATAACTAAATCTCCTCCTATTTAATGTTATTAAGGATATTATTTTCAATATATAAATAAAGACTTGGATGCATGTGATGTTATGGTTTCGAATATATTTTTTTTAGTATGAAAATTTTTAATTTGTTTTATGTAATTACGCCCATGCGTTTATATACTCTAAACCAAGCATGATTTTTGCTTCTCAATTCGATGATATTAACACGATGTGGTGTAATCGTAGGGGGGTATTTTTTTTTATACAAGAAAAATACAATCTATGAATTATTAATATATATATATGCACGTGATGGTTGTATGTTTAATTTATGAATGTATGAAAGTGTGCATTGTCATATATATTTGGTGGACATACTCAAATACCTGATTCCAAGTCATTCGGACCATCAGGATATGAAAACTAGAATAACTAATACCCTTCCTCATGCAACATATATGTGTGTGTAACATTTTATATAGGTTTATATGGTGACACAATACATAACCTAACATGGTTGAGTTTTTAATGAAAGTTTAGTAAATATATTTTAAGTATCCATCACTAATGATAAGATATTAAAATTGTTTTAGAAGATGGAAACATATATATATATATATATATATATATAATTTCTAAGGCCTAAATTTTATGAATGGATCGTTAGAAATTTGTTAATTATGTTAAAAAATTAATACTTGTAAAATGTTTAGGAATGTTAGTATCTATGTAAGCCAAACCAAGAGGTATTTACAAAATTGTGTTTGTCCTAATCCATAGAAGTTGGTAAAATTTGTTTAATGAAATTTTTATATATCATAATAATTTTTTATTTCAAATATTTAAATTTAATACAACCAAACACTACTGGAAAACTAACCTATACCAACGGTTTGGAACGATTGGTATAAGCCTCCAAACCGTTGGTATAGCCTATACCAACGGTTTGGAGAACCGTAGGAAAGTAAGCCATTGGGATAGGTCTATACCAATGGTTTTTGGAAAACCATTGTTATAAGTAATATGAAAATCTATACCAACAGTTCCATTAAACTGTTCGTATATGTATTTCCAAAAAAACATTCTCTAGAATTTGATCCCAGGACCTCCAGTTTATCATTGAATGACCTAACCACTATCCTAAAATGACTTTTGTGAACATAATTTCATAAATAAATATATGTATTATCATAATTATTTAAATTTATGATTTGTAGAATGTTATGGTTAAGAGGATCTGATAAAAAATCAAAGGACATAAACCAACGATTGTCAAAACCATTGGTATAGGTCCCTAGAATTTGGGAAGTTATTTTTATATATTTGGGACCTTTCCCAACGATTTGTCCAAACCATTGGGAAAGCCTACCCTTTCCCAACGGTTTTGCAAAACTGTTGGGAAAAGTGGCCACAAATTGGACCTTTCCCAACAGTTTGGCCAAACCGTTGGGAAAAGTGGCAACAAAGTGGACTTTTACCAATGGTTTGGCCAAACTGTTGGGAAATCCTACCCTTTCCCAACGATTTTGGAAAACAGTTGGGAGAAGTGGCCACAAAGTGAGCTCTACCAAAGGTTTGGCCAAACCATTGGGAAAGGGGGTATAGAAGTGTAACACCCTAGGTAAATAAAGAATATAAAATTTTCATATTTATCCATATTTGTGAATAAAATATTAATATGACTTTAAAGGGGACGTTATGCTCGATGGTGTACCCAACACGCAACAACGAGTTTCTTGGGAATCCTACGTTGCACTCTAATAATAAAATAATATTATTTGAAATGGTAGTTAACATGTAGCCGTTCTATTGGCGGGAATGGATAGAAATAACTAAAATATGATTATATATGTTTTTAATGTTTTTACATTTATCCAATAAAAGATAAAGGCGTAAAATACGGAAATAATTTGATTTTAGGCGTATATGCCCTAGTTTTCACTAAAGGTTCACTTATCACCTTTTGATGGAGAATCGTCATTAAATATAGTTTTTTCACTCTTATAAATCCATTTGGACCAAATAAAACTCTTTTTAAGAATTGGGACATCAAAATTTACTTTGTATAATTTTTGGTATCTTTCCGATAAAGTTCATTTTCTTAAATGAATAGTGTAAAATTTTGTATTTTAATTCAAAACCGCTTTTTAATCTAATTTATTTATATGATTAGATTATCTTTTGAATTTGTTTTAAAGTGAAATTATAATATATTTTTACCATTAAATCCAATAGTGGTTGTTGGAATTAATTTCACTTTGAAATCAGACTTAAACTAATGTCAATCTTTTGATACTTATTGTTTCATAAAACACGCTATTTGATCTGACAGCGGGAATTAATTATTAAATTAATTAATGTGACTTATATGTTTTTAATTTTGTAAAATAGACTTCATTTTGAATTCGGAATATCAAATATAGCTTAGGGTGAATGTTTGGGATGTTTCTGAAAAACATCAATTTTTGATGAATAGTGAAACCACTAAGTGGTACTTATTAAAACTGATATTTCCATTTAAATGAAAATTTTCCATCTTTGTGTTTTTAATTTTAAAAATCCGACATACATGGTTGTCATTAATAAGTAAAATGTGGTTCAATGGGATAGAAATATTTTTTCTGGTGAATAGTAACTTATTAAGTTTTTAATCGCGATTAGAGATAATTAGTGTAGTTTAAGGTAAAAATAATGTTTTAATAATATGAAATGAACTTTACACATGTCCTAACCTAATTTTATGTGTCATGGCCGACCATTAAAACCCATGGGTCAACTTGGGGACCCCATGAAGCCACTATGGTTGGAAAATGTCATTAATATCTTTTTATTTAAACTTAAAGTAAAAATGAGACAAACATGAAATGTATTTCTAAAACAATTTTTACATGGGGTTATACAAATAATATTTTTGACTATAAATATTCATTGGAAATATAAAAATATTTCCTACATCATAGTATTTTTTTTATAATTTTTAGACAATAAATAAAATAAATTATTTATGACATCATGATGATGCAGCGATGACCTCATTATTTAACGATTTAAATAAAATGGAATGATAATGTAATATCTAAGACCTACACATGTCCAAAACATATTTTATAAGTGTATTTCGAACCCTTATCACCTTAGTCTCCAAATAAATCAATTTTGGACCTTTAAAATCCGAAACTCTTTTGAAAATAAAGTAACATTTTGTAACTTTACAAGAGTGCCCCTCCGCTCCTCTTATAAAAGGCCCCCACCCCTACCTCCTTACCCACACTCCCAAAGCCTTTTTCTCAGCCAAAATCTGCCCATTATGTCTCTCCACATCCCTCTATTACTCCTTGAAGCCTAAATTTGGGAATAAGTCTTCCCAAGGAAGCCTTTGATCTCAAACCAAAGGGAGTTACCCAATTTTAAGGTAATGTCTTCACATGAGTACTTTTGTTTTATTTTGCTTCTCCATCCCCCTAAACTCTTTTTATTCATTTCTTTTGTAACACATACAGTATCATAAATATACTAGGATGTTGTTATAAAAATTATTAGTGCTAAACTTTCACACACCTACATCTAATGGTTAAAGAACATACTGTTTCCGTGGATGGTGAATTTCGGCCTCCCAAAACGATGATTGTTCAACATTCTTTTAACACCTTCAAAGGTGGCCATTAAGATGACAATATATTTATATATGATATATAATATGTTTATGATTTCCTTAAGCTTCTGTATTTTTCATTTTGGGCATACCTTTATGGTTTCCATTATGGGTAAACGCGATATCTTCATTTAAGGAAGTGCGGACTACCGCCCCCTCAAAGTGATTTGATTCGTTAATACCATATGTGGTACATATAAAGGATATATTTAATGATATTATATATGATACCATAATATAATTAAAATACTATTATGTATCATTATGTTTTAATTCCATTAAATATGAAATAGAAATGGAAGTAGCATTCATGCGTACGTACGGCTTACCGTCTCCATGAACGGTACATTTCATTTCTTATCTCAAAATGTTATGTAATGCTTTAAGTACATATATATAATGGATATATATGTAATATATTACATCAAAATTATGGATATCATTATGTAATTATAAAAAATATATATATATCTCATATTGTTTTAATTCCATTAATATGACAAAAAATGAAAGTAGCGTTCATGCATACGTACGGCTTACCGTCTCCATGAACGGTGCTTTTCATTTTTTATCTCCTAATGATAGAGAATAGTATGAAATGAATCTTTACTGGATATATATGATATTTTAATCATTAATACTATTCTGGAAATTATTTACTTATAACTACATGGGCAATCTTTTTTTCAAACAATTACATTTTTGACTCATGTACCAAACATCGGCAAAAACGTCTGATATAAACTAACATTATTAAACAATTATTATAACATTATAATTTGTGATATAAACTGAATAATAATCTCTAAAGGAGGTACTTATGAAATTATTAATTGACCAAAGTTTATTATTCCGGAATATAAAGAAACGAACAAGACAAGTTGGACTTGAGGTAAGGGATCTTACTCCTCTCATTCTTTTTAAGTACACTCTTTTATGTCATTCCTTTTAAAGCTCATCTTTCTTGTTATTGGGATGTTCTTTTATATTACTCTTTCTGTAATTTTTATTGTTCATATGATGAGATAACCTATTCTATCTCATCAATCCACTTTTGGATGTTTTGGGTGGCGCCGTTAGGCTGCCGAATTTTCGTAAGAGATATAACCTCTCTCTTTCTTTATAAGTACTATCCTTTATGTCACTTCTTTTAAGCTCATATTTGTTATGTTGGGGGATGTTATTTTATATTAATATTTCTATAAACTTTAATTTAATATTATGAGATACCCTTTTTGATCTCATCAATCCATTTTTGTATGTTTTATGTGGCGCCGTTAGGTTGCTGAGTTTTCGTAAGGGATTTTTCATCTCACTTTTATTCCCGTGATATTTATTCTATAGTTGCCACAATTTCCTTTGAGTGGTGTATTTACTACCCATTATTCTACTATTTATGTAATATAATTTCGTTTAGGAGTATTTACATAAATGATTTATTGTCCTTCTTTCATGGGGTGTATGTTTTGAAAGATACCCAAGTCGGTAACGAAACCTTTCACCCTCCTCTTTTTTAAAAAGACTTCTTTGGTTGGGTCGTTTAATTTACGTATTGTTATGTTGGGATATGTTCTCATATATCCTTATTGATGTAAATTTTATGTACATGTGATGAGATACACTTTTTATCTCTCATCAACTCATTTTGATGTGACGCCGTTAGGCTGTCAAGGGAACTTCTTAACCCAATTTCGATTTCTTTGGGTTCAGCATGTAGTTATTGAATATGTCATATTTTGAATATGTGTGAATGACCTTTGATTATTTTACACTTAATATCCACTTATATTTGGTGTATTTGTTTGTCACACATAATTATGTACTTGATTTATCCTTAAACCAAGGATACCGTCTTTGTAAGGGACTTCGTCTCAGTCTCCTTTCATTGAGGCATATTCTATTTTACACACAACCTTCTATTATATGGTGTATAAACACCTTTGACTTTTATTTTTATTCAAAAGGAATCTTTTTTATATGAAGCGTTTACTAAATGACAAAAGGGAATGTTTTTGTCTTACGTATGCGGCGACAACGACTTCTCCACCGCCGTGACCATTATTTGAGTTTCAGCTTCCTCTACAAGCCATACCTTCTTTTTAAAAGAAAAATAAATACCATGTTTTACTTTTCTTTTATCTTGGTATTGAAACTGGTTTTCATAATGTTTTTATATCGATGTGTTGTATTGATATCTTGTGATTGGAAGGTGGGAATGTTATGTTTCCTTTATGCATGTTTTATGTGATACGATTATGTTATGGTTCTTGGGCATTATTATGAAGACATGTGGTTCCGTGATATACTAAGGGCAGGTGAGCCCGATATAGCTCTCCAATGCATTGTGTAAAGCGAAGAGAGTGAAACATTAATGTTTCTATGAATATATTTAGGGAATCTACTGTGATGGGCATTCCAAATATAACCAAGAGGGTTACTCCCTACGTAAGAATGTTATGAATGCCTCAAGTTACCTTTATGTCTTATGTTTTCTATGATTTATTCATGATTTGATGAGGTATGTTAAAGTGCCTATGTTTTATGGGTAAAGTCTGATTTCATTCTTATGTATATATGAACTCATGTTTCCTTTCCATATTTTTATAGCCCTTACTGAGCTTTTTATGCTCATCCCTAGTTTTTGAAATGTTTTTCACAGGTTAAGGGAAAGGTACATGATGTGATTATAGTGTCAAGGATGTGTCAAGAATGAATCCATGTTTTATTTTAAATATGTTTCCGTTGATGGGAAAAATGAATACTATCTTTTATGTAACCACTTTGTTTAAATATGGAATGTAATGCAAGTTTCATGATCTAATTCTCTAAAACTCTAAACCTGAAAAGATCCTCAATGTGAATTATTTATTTAATTCAATATAAAGTAAAGTTTAAGGCTGGGGCCTTATAGTTGGTATCAATGGTCGGTTTAGATAACCTTAGAGGTTAGGGTATTCTTTAAGCATAAGTGACATTACCATAATGGTTAGGATTTCAGAAAGAGTCCTAGTTTTAGATAAAGTGAATGAGTAAGTGTATCTTAGTGTTTACCTTCCTCATTAGTACATGGTGGTTTTGTTGATATACTCACACTGAAATTTATGTTTTTAGTGAATTGATGGATCTAGCAAGCACCAAAGAGACAACAGGTTTGAAGGAAACTGTGGTGGTTCTATGATTAAGATACTAGATAAAATGGGGGATTCAATGAGGAAACTCGTGGTTGTTCTAAACCATCTATCAAGGAGTCATGATCAACCACTTGAACCTTGGTATGATCTTTAATGCATCATGTACGAGATGACCAATCCATTTGGATGTTCAGGTAATAATTATAAAGGTAACCATTAGAGTTTATATGATCCTTACTTTTGAGGTAATTATGGGTTATTATATGATATGATGGAAAATGAAAGGCATGAGATAAACTTGAGGTTAAAATATGTTATGAACATTTTTGATGATTTTATCTCTTTTTGGGGAATGATTAAAGAATTATATAGTTTTGGAAAAAGGACAACACGCAGACCGTGTGACAACCCGTCGCATTGGACAAAGCTGTGGGAATCGAACCCACAACCAAAGTGTGACTGGTATTTATCGCCTACCGCTGGACTACGTGAAGTCCCTGGTTAGTTTGACTGATTCTTTTTAGTTAGATGATTTTATGAATTAAGAGTAAGTTGATTTTGGGTTATTTATGAAAATGATTAACCTATCATGGAGGATATGTGATTAGGTTAATTACTTTTCAAAACGAGACTTTAGGAGCAACTGATATTGTTAGGAGATAAATGTTACGATTTAACTTGGAAGACTATGTGACTAAATCCTTAAAATATTTGGGTTTCAATATTATATTGGTTTACATTGAATAATTTTATGGACAAATTGTTTATTAGATGGTCCTCATTGAACATTGGGTTTTGTTGGACAAATTTTGAGATTAAGAATAGATTTTCTTTTTATAAAGGGTTATCCTTTTTTGAATTATCTGACCTTGTACTAACCTTTCTAGTTTTGTTTTTGGTTAAATCCTAAAGACATGGGATGTATATAGTTCTCTTTTGTCGATTAGGTGATTCTCTAGAAGTTGATTATAGTACTCTTAATGCTAACAAGTCTCCCTTAATACTCGTCTTTTGAAAATAATATGAGTTTGATTATGGAATATAGTAAAAGTTGAAAGTCAACATGATAAGTGATTATGTTTCCTTATGAATAAATTCCTCAATAAAAAGAAACTTAAAAAAAATGTTGTCTATTAAATTTTCCTACTAGGGAACCCAACATCGTTTAACCCATCACAAGTTTGTGATTTTCTTATTGTTAACTTTCTCCTAAACATGTTTTCTATCACTCTCCATCAGAACATGACCCTATGTTTTCTCCTCCATGTCCATGTTTTCCTACATGGATTCCTAGTATGGGTTAACTCGGGTGACCTCTTCACATATCTTTCTTTATTTTAAAGTGATTGTTTTACCGACTCTTGTTCCGATGTGGGATTTTCAAGGATGTTTCCAAGCGCAATCTTAAAATTGGGAGGATGCAATTCCCAAAAGGGGGGAAGGATGTAACACCCCAGGTAAATATAGAATATGAAATTTTCATATTTATCCATATTTGTGAATAAAATATTAATATGACTTTAAAGGGGATGCAATGCTCGATGGCGTACCCAACACGCAACAACGAGTTTCGTGGGAATCTTACGTTGCACTCTAATAATAAAATAATATTATTTTAAATGGTAGTTAACATGTAGCTGTTCTATTGGTGGGAATGGATAGAAATAACTAAAATATGATTATATATTTTTTTAATGTTTTTACATTTATCCAATAAAAGATAAAGGCATAAAATACGGTAATAATTCGATTTTAGGCGTATATCCCCTAGTTTTCACTAAAGGTTCACTTATCGCCTTTTGTGGAGAACCGTCATTAAATAGAGTTTTGTTCACTCATATAAATCCTTTTGGACCAAATAAAACTCTTCTTAAGAATTGGGACATCAAAATTTAATTTGTGTAAATTTTTGGTATCTTTCCGATAAAGTTCATTTTTTAAATGAATAGTGTAAAATGTTGTATTTTAATTCAAAACCTCTTTTTAATCTAATTTATTTATATGATTATATTATATTATGAATTGGTTTTAAATTGAAACTAGAATATATTTTTACTATTAAATCCAATATTGGTCATTGGAATTAATTTCACTTTGAAATCAGACTTAAACCACTGTCAATCTTTTGATACTTATTGTTTCATAAAAACACACTATTTGATCTGACAGCGGGAATTAGTTATTAAATTTATTAATGTGACTTATATTTTTGTAATTTTGTAAAATAGACTTAATTTTTGAATTCGGAATATCAAATATAGCTTAGGGTGAATGTTTGGGATTTTTCTGAAAAACATCAATTTTTATTGAATAGTGAAACCACTAAGTGGTACTTATAAAAACAGATTTTTCCATTTAAATGAAATTTTTTCATATTTGTGTTTTGAATTTTAAAAATCCATCATACATGGTTTTCATTAAGAAGTAAAATGTGGTTCAATGGGATAAAATTTTTTTTGTGAATAGTAACTTATTAAGTTTTTAATCGCGATTAGAGGTAATTAGTGTAGTTTAAGGTAAAAATATTGTTTTAATAATATTAAATGAATTTGACAGATGTTCTAAAATCATTGGATGTGTAATGGTCGACTCAGAAAACCCATGGGTCATCTTGGGGACCCCATGAAGCCAGTTTGGTTGGAAAATGACATTAATATCTTTTTATTTAATGTTAAAGTAAAAATGAGACAAACATGAAATGTTTTACTAAAACATTTTTTACATGGGGTTATACAAATCAGATTTTTGACTATAAATATTCATTGTAAAGTTAAAAATATTTCATACATCATGGTATTTTATTTATAATTTTTATATAATAAATAAATTAAATTATTTATGACATCATGATGATGCAGCGATGACCTCATTATTTAACGATTTAAATAAAATGGAAAGATAATGTAATATCTAAGACCTACACATGTCCAAAACCTATTGGATGAGTGTATTTCGAACCCATATCACCTTATCCTCGAAATACATCAACGTGGGACCTTTAAAATCCGAAACGCTTTTGAAAATAAAGTAACATTTTTTAACTTTAGAAGAGTGCCCCTCATCTCCTCTTATAAAAGGCCCCCACCCCTACCTCCTTACCCACACTCCCAAAGCCTATGGCTCGTCCAAACTCTTCCAATTTTGTCTCTACACTTCCCTATCTTACTGTTTAATCCTCACTTTGGGAATAAGTCTTCTCAAGGAAGCCTTGGAGCTCAAACCAAAGAGAGTTACCCGATTTTAAGGTAATGTCTTCACTTGAGTACTTTTGTTTTATTTTGCTTCTCCAACCCCCTAAATTATTTTTATTCATTTCTTTTGTAACAAATATAGTATCATCAATATAGTAGGATGTTTTTATAAGAAGTATTCGAGCTACACTTTCACACACCTACATCTAATGGTTAAAGAACATACTGTTTCCGTGGATGGCGAATTTCGGCCTCCCAAAATGATGATTGTTAAACATTTTTTTAACACCTTAAAAGGTGTCCATTAAGATGACACTATACTTATATATGATATATAATATGTTTATTATTTTCTTAAAATTCTGTATTTTTTATTTTGGGCATACCTTTATGGTTTCCATTATGGGTAAACGCGATATCTTCATTTAAGGAAGTGCGGACTACCGCCCCCTCAAAGTGATTTGATTCGTTAATACCATATGTGGTATGTATAAAGGATATATTTAATGATATTATATATGATACCATACTGGAATTAAAATACTATTATGTATCATTATGTTTTAATTCCATTAAATATGAAATAGAAATGGAAGTACCGTTCATGCGTACGTACAGCTTACCGTCTCCATGAACAGTACATTTCATTTCTTATATCAAAATGTTATGTAATACTATAAGTACATATATATAATGGATATATATGTGAAATATTAGATAAAAATTATGGATATCATTCTGGAATTATAACATATATATATATATATCTCATTTTGTTTTAATTCCATTAATATGACAAAAAATGAAAGTAGCGTTCATTCGTACGTACGGCCTACCGTCTCCATGAACGGTGATTTTAATTTTTTATCTCCAAATGATATGGAATAGTATGAAATGAATATTTACTGGATATATATGATATTTTAATCATTAATACTATTCTGGAAATTATTTACTTATAACTACATGGGCAATTTTTTTTCAAACAAGTTCATTTTGGACTCATGTACCAAACATCGGCAAAAACGTCTGATATGAACTAACATTATTAAACAATTATTATAACATTATAATATGTGATATGAACTGAATAATAATCTCTAAAGGAGGTAATTAGGAAATTATTAATTGACAAAAGTTTATTATTCAGGAATATAAAGAAAAGAACAAGACAAGTTGGACTTGAGGTAAGGGATCTTACTCCTCTCATTCTTTTTAAGTACACTCTTTTATTTCATTCCTTTTAAAGCTCATCATTCTTGTTATTGGGATGTTCTTTTATATTACTATTTCTGTAATTTTTTTGTTAATATGTTGAGAGAACCTATTCTCTCTCATCAATCCATTTTTGTAAGTTTTGGGTGGCGCCGTTAGGCTGCCGAATTTTAGTAAGAGATCTAACCTCTCTCTTTCTTTTTAAGTACTCTCCTTTATGTCACTTCTTTTAAGCTCCTATTTGTTATGTTGGGGGATGATATTTTATATTCCTCTTTATATAAACTTTAAGTTAATATGATGAGATACCTTGTTGGATCTCATCAATCCATTTTTGTATGTTTTATGTGGCGTCGTTAGGCTGCCGAGTTTTCGTAAGGGATTTTTCATCTCACTTTTATTCCCGCGATATTTATGCTACATTTTCCACAATTTCCAATGAGTGGTGTATGTACTGCCCATTATTCTACTATTTGTGTAATATACTTTCGTTTATGAGTATTTACATCAATTATTTATTGTCCTTCTTTCATGGGGTGTATGTTTTGAAAGATACCCAAGTCGGTAAGGGAACCTTTCACCCTCCTCTTTTTTAAAAAAGACTTATTTTGTTGGGTCTTTTAATTTACATATTTTTATGTTGGGATATGTTCTAATATATTCTTATTGATGTAAATTTTATGTCCAAGTGATGAGATACACATTTTATCTCTCATTAACTCATTTTGATGTGACGTTGTTAGGCTGTCAAGGGAACTTCTTAACCCAATTTCGATTTGTTTGGGTTCATCATGTAGTTATTGAATATGTCATCTTTTGAATATGTGTGAATGACCATTGATTATTTTACACTTAATATCCACTTATATTTGGTGTATTTGTTTGTCACACATAATTATGTAATTGATTTATCCTTAAACCAAGGATACCATATTTGTAAGGGACTTCGTCTCAATCTCCTTTTATTGAGGCATATTCTGTTTTATACACAACCTTATTTTATATGGTGTATAAACCCCTTTGACTTTTAATTTTATTCAAAAGGAATATTTTTTATATGAAGCGTTTACTAAACGACAAAAGGAAATGTTTTTGTCGTACGTATGTGGCGACAACGACTTCTCCGCCGCTGTGACCATTATTTGAGTTTCGGCTTCCTCTAAAATCCATACCATCTTTTTAAAAGAAAAATAAATAACATGTTTTACTTTTCTTTTATCTTGGTATTGAAAATGGTTTTCATAATGTTTTTATATCAATGTGTTGTATTGATATCTTGTGATTGAAAGGTGGGAATGTTAGGTTTCCATTATGCATGTTTTATGTGATACGATTATGTTAAGGTTCTTGGGCATTATTATGAAGACGGGTGGTTTCGTAACAAACTAAGGGCGGGTGAGCCCGATATAGCTCTCCAATGCATTGGGTAACGCGAAGGAGTGAAACGTTAAGGTTTCTCTGAAGAGATTTAGGTAATATACTGTGATGGGTATTCCAAACATAACCAAGAGGGTTACTCCCTACGTAATAATGTTATGAATGCCTCAAGTTACCTTTATGTCTTATGTTTTCTATGATTTATTAATTATTTGATGAGGTATGTTAAAGCACCTATGTTTTATGGGTAAATTATGATTTCATTCTTATGTATATATGAACTCATGTTTCCTTTCCATATTCTTATAACCCTTACTGAGCTTTTTATACTCGTCCCATGTTTTTGAAATGTTTTTCACAGGTCAAGGGAAAGGTACATGATGTGATGATAGTGTCAAGGATGTGTCAAGAATGAATCCATGTTTTATTTTAAATATGTTTCCATTGATGGGAAGAATGAATACTGTTTTTTATGTAACCACTTTGTTTAAATGTGGAATGTCATGCAAGTTTCATGATCTAATTCTCTAAAACTCTAAACCTGAAAAGATCCTCAATGTGAATTATTCATTTAATTCAATATTAAGTAAGTTTTAAGGCCGGGGCCTTATAAGAAGTGTTGGGAAAGGTAACATTTCCATTATTGAAATAATATATATTAATTGAATACTCTAAGAAATTCAATGAATTTTCTTTTAATCTCTTATAAAAGGACACCCCTTATCATTGTTCATTACCCCACATTGAGAATCCTATCTCGATCAAACCCTACACATTTATCTAATAAAAATATATTTACATAATATAGATGTTCTATAATTTTCAAAGGTCCATCCCTGGGTCCTTAAAGAGGAAATCTAATTTATGTATCCCAAATATGGCGTGATGATCATTACATGATAGAGGTAAGGGTTTTTTATGTTTTTTTCCCATTAAAAATCCTATATATATACACATTACAAATATATATGGGCATGCATATGTCCATACAGTCACACCAATATATATATACTCTCTTAGGTGAATCTGGGTTTTGAAAGCATTTTCATGCTTGGTTTTCTTAGGAAAAACATTGTATACACTAATTATATATATAGGTGAGTATGTATATGTTCATAATCTTAAACATATATGTATATATACTCTCAATGGTCAAGTTTTTTATTTTAATGGTTTAAAATTTATATGCACTAATTTTTCTAAGGCTGATAACTACACTTTTTGGTTTCATATAATATGTTTTTAGTTATGCAAAATTGAATATAAACTTAGTCCACTTATGGACATATACATATAACTAAATCTTCTCCAATTTTATGTTTTTAAGGATTTTATTTTAAAACTATAAATAATGACTTGGATGCAGGTAATGTTATGGTTTCAAATGGATTTATTTTTCGTATGAAAATTTTTAGTTTTTTTAGGAATCTATGCCCATGTGATTATATACTCCCAAACAAGAATGATTTTTTCTTCTCAATTCGATGATGTTAACACAAGGTGGTGAAATCTGAGGGGAGTATTTTTATAATACAAGAAAAATAAAATCTATGAACTATTAATATATATATGCATGTGTTTGTTGTATGTTTAATTTATGAATGTATGAAAGCATGTATAGTCATATAGATTTGGTGGAAATCCTCAAATATCCGATTCTAGGTCCTTCGGACAATCAGGATATGGAAACATGAAGAACTAATACCCTTCCTCAGGCATCATATATGTGTGAGTAACCTTTTATATTGGTTTACATGGTTACACATAACATAACCTAACATGGTTGAGTTTTTAAAGAAAGTGTAGTAAAAATATTTTAAGTATCCATCACTAATGAGAAGACACTAAAGTTGTTTTAGAAGTTCGAGACACATATATATATATGGTTAAAATTTCAAACACCTTAATTTTATGAATGGATCGTTAGAAATTTGTTAATTAAGTGATAAAATTAATACTAGTAAAATGTTTTGTAATGTCAGTATCTATGTAAGCCAAACCCAGAGGTATTTACATAAGTGTGTATGTCATAATCCAAAGATGTAGGTAAAATATATTTAGTTAAGCAATGTGTTATGGGAAACCGTGAGTAAACGCTTATTTCATGACATATTTTTATCACTTAGTGAATTAGCATTCAGTGATTGATGTTGAAGTTAAAATCTTTATGTGGAATTCTGATTATTTTAATTTTTTCAATTTGTTCTTACATATCCATATGTCATACATGTTTAGAAAAGCATTTACCTATTATCCCAAATGGAAATGCCTAAATTGAGCCATGTAACCTTTCATTTTATCTATCATGTTATTTTAGTTGATCCCATTTATGATATGTTACATGTGTTATAACTATTCTTCAATGAATGTGTTTTATGTAATGTTTAAAAGAATGTTTTTAGAAGTTATATTTGTTTATTTTGATCCTCATTACTAGGCATTCATATGATCTCCCTGCGTTTTTTGAACTAATTTTTCAGGTATCAGTTTGGGCTAAAAGAAATATGGGATAAGTGGTTGGTTTCCCAAAACCTGAACCGAATTCGATACTATAGATGGGGAATGATGTTTAATTTATAAATTCAGGTTTGGTTAAAATGTATACATCATGTTATGAAGGCACCGACTCCTGATGTTCTAGGGCTGGGTCATCACAATAAGTGAATCACTTATATAAATATTCATAATTATTTTTCATTGTGAAATCAAAATAAATCATTCCGAATAATCCTGGAGCATAAAATGGGCATGTGGTTGGGAAAATATGTTAACACTCTATACATTAAACAATCAATCCATTTTAAGTTTTGTAAAGATATCATAAAAGGGAAAATTTATATATTTATAATTATTACTTTAAATACTTTTAAAATTTTAATTTTAACTTAAAATATCATTAATAAATCAATTACATAAATAAAAATGTATTTTTTAAAATAATTTTAAAAAATATGGATAGAGAAGAAAAATATATCTTACTAGAAGAGAAATAAGATCAGAATTTATTTCAAATATTTTATTTCATGAATCAAGTAATATTGAGAAAAAAATTTGGAAGAAAACATGTAAAATAAAAAAAGATTACATATGATATGAATGTTTATGGAGATTATGTATAATATTTTATTTGATTCCTTTAATAAAAATAATAGCAATCCTCGATAAGTGAGGATGCAAAATAAATCATTCCTTTTTATTAATATTAAAATTATAACCCTTTGAAAGTATAATCATTGAATGAAAATTTAAGAATAATTTATGAGTTTATATTCATATTAAGTACCTCCATGTGGTTGAAAATTAATCACATAAAAATAAAATGGTCTACGTTACCAAAAATATATTAATAGATTGGATATTAAGGTGAAATCCATCACAAAGACCAAATAATTGAATTGAGAGTTTATTAGGGAAGATAATTCTGGAACAAATGAAAATAAAAAAAGGGAAAATAAATAATAAGGTAATTATTGGTTATTTAAAATATAATAAGGGAATAACATAGTCAATAGGGCCAATGTGTAAACTAGTGGACTGAAATTTAGTTAAGAAACCCCTGACCTGAAGTTCGAATTGCATCAAAAGTGATTTTAATATCTTATAAAATAATTCTATTTTTATTATAAATAAATTCGAAAATGATATTCCATGTCAATTATATAATATTTTATCCCTTTTTTAAAATTTTACCATTCATTTCTTAATAATATTTTATTATTATCTTTTTTTCTGGGGTTGGCTACAAAATGTTTCATTAATTTGTTTATTCTATAGTTTTATTATATGATTCTGGATCATGGATCAATAATATCAATAATTTTATACCTGAAATAAATATCATATATATTCAATATATAGTTATTTATAGCCATCCTTCTATGATATAGAGAGAAAAATGAATTACATTTTTCATGGGGGTTGGTAAATCTTACACATATAGAAACCATATTTTCAAATTTTGTATGTATAGAATGACATACAGTTATATAATATTTTAACCTCACTGGAAAATTTTTCTATCATTGACATTAATATTTTAGTATATATTAGATAAATAAAATTATTCCATATTAATTTTTATATAATGTGGAAATGAGAAACTAATAACATTACATCGTGGTGGTGGTGGTTCAGACGTATAGACGAGTGATGTTATCATTTTTTAATGAAAAAGAAGGTAAGAACGTATATAGAATATTATAATGTATAATGAATTATTATTTTATATATATATACTTAATATATATATATAATTAAATTCATTATTTTTTATTTGTAACCATCCTTGTAATGTAGTAATGAAAAACCAATTACATAGCTATATGGAGATAATACGATGTACAAACACCTTTTCGATGTTATTAATTTATTTTGGATATAATATATTTGGAATATGTTGTCAAATAATTTGAAAAATATTTTTTTATATTGATAATTAGAGAATTATTATTTTAGGGTGGGTAAATCAAATTTATAAGAAGTTGAAGAAGAATTTTTTATGAAATATTAGACAAAGATCATCACGTCTTATTTGGGATACATACATAAAATCGCCTCATTAAGGACCCATGGGTGGGCCTTTGAAAATTATAGAACATCTATATCATGTAAAAATATTTTGATTAGATAAATGTGTAGGGTTTGATTAAGATTGGTTTTACAATGTGGGGTAATGAATAATGATAAGGGGTATCCTTTTATAAGATATTAAAAGAAAAATCATTGAATTTCATAGCGAAATAAATTAATATATATTGTTTGGTTGTATTAAATTTAAATAATAGAAATAAAAATTTATTATGATATATAATAATTTCATTAAATAAAATATTAACTAACCTAGTTTTTTTCATCATTATCATTTAGTTTGAACCCCCATCAAAAATATTTAATATTAGTGAAATATTAATCTCATCTTCATTTTAGGGGAAAATTTTACCTAATAAAGGTAAACGGAATAATAAATGGTCCACTATTTTTGTTTTCATCTTTATGACATTATATTTTCAGAATAAAAACATTTTAATTAATTTTAAATCATTTAATATAATATTATTTGTTAAAATTATCATTAATGTCTTTTTGAAAATGTTCCTTTAATTTTAATTCAAAATTAACTAGAAAAAAAATAAATTGAAATATGAAATATTAAAAAATACCTAATATGTTATATATATACATATAAAAACATTATATAATAATTCATCCTAAAATTATTAATTTTAATATTTAATAATTAATTATTTTATTTTATATAAATTGAATAATTTTTGTATTGGAATTAGGTATCTTTTTATGCTAAAAATTATATAGATAAAAATTAAAAATATATTTTAACTGAAAATAATATATAAATTAGATTCAAAATAAAATTTTCGAGTCACTGATATCATATTATTAAACTTATGGGAATATATAAAATAAATTTAACACATGAGAGATAATTTTAATAATTTTATATACTAAAAAATAATATAAAGATCATTATGATGGTGAGACGGCTCAACAATTCCATATATTGTAATTTGTGATGGAAATTTCCAAATTAATCACTTCAAGTGAAATATCGTCCTATATAAGGTTCATTAATAATTCATAGTAAATTTTTTAATCTATGTGTGACATGATTTACCCTTCATCAATGTGATAAATTTTACCAATGCTTTCTATACAAATTGCCTAAAAATAACAATGAAATATTATAAAAATTTGAATTAAATGATTCAAAACATTATATCAATTTTTTGAGATTCAAATTCTATAATTTAGAAAATTAAAATTTAATATAAATTCATAAATCTGAAGGGAAAATAATATTTACAAAAATTCATTTTTAAGCATTAAAATTAAATTATACCAAATTAATGAAATTTTTTGAAAAAATTAGATAATTCTAAATAAAATAGATCATGTGTTATATTAATTCTGAACAAAATATAATTTAATAAATTTATTTATCTATTTTACAAAAGAAAATGGAAGTATTTGAAACATTAGTATTATTTTGTATTCA
This sequence comes from Viscum album, assembly GCA_963277665.1. Taxonomy (NCBI): domain Eukaryota; kingdom Viridiplantae; phylum Streptophyta; class Magnoliopsida; order Santalales; family Viscaceae; genus Viscum; species Viscum album. The sequence goes on from OY728147.1 coordinate 1,298,648,503, forward strand.
TTGATAAATCAATAATTAGAGAAAATTAAAAAATTCATTGAAAGTTAATTTTTGGGTTATGATTAATAAATTTTTATTATTTTTATAAAATTATATTTTCAGCTATACTATATATTTTTTATAATATCCCCTCAAAAGATGTATTAAAACATTTTTTGACAACATCTTATTTTGAAGAATATAATTTCCTTACTAAAAATTGAATTATTTTTTCCCAATAAATTTTTATTGAGTGGTTACTCTCTTTATATATATATATCATAATATTGTTAATCATATTATACCCACCAATCAATAAAATATGTTATAACAGTCATATATAGATAATAATATTTATTGCTTCATATAAGCTTATTGTTGAAAGTTATATACTCTACCAGACATAACATTTTTTTAAAATAGTGGGGTGTAACATTCTCCCCCAGTAAGAAATAACATCCTTGAAATTTTAATTTTTACTATGTAAAGAATGTTATAAAATTTTAAAATATCATTGTGGAAAACCGACACTTTAAAAACAGTTAATAAAAAATCAATTTAAAAAGAAATAAATTGAAATATTATGGTAATATATAATAAACAAATATTTAAAATTATGAGAAATCTAGTGGGGTGTGAAAATATTGTCTTGTATAATAAAAATAATGTCCAATCACTAATATAGAGTGGTAAGGATCATTATCAGAGGAAATTTTTTGGCTAGAAAGCCATACATCTATAATTTTTTAATTGACCATTGATTCATAAAAAAATAATATTAATAAGAATATTATATTAATATCATTTTTCATATTGTTATGTAAATAATTTACAATATATAATAATGAAATTATAAATATATTTAATTGAAAAGTATAATTTCAAACATTAATAAATTTCCAAAACAATCTCATTTTTTCTCCAAATGATGAGTATTCATGATGAATTAATCTATAATAAAGTGCTAAAATAAACCTATATTCAATCAAAAAACCCACAAAAGGATAAAAAAATATTAATATGATATATATTTTTTGATGGAAAATAAATTGTTATGTCTTGGTGAAATAATATACAAATAATTATAATGCTTTACTTAAATAAATAGTACATTATACATCCATGATTTAGAAATAATACGAAATAAATACTTAGATTATTACCCATAAATATATTCCTAAAACCAAATTTACCTCAATGACATAAAAATAAAATAAATTTTTATAATAAATGGTGATCTCATACTTTTAAAAACAAATTCCATGTATTTAATAGAAATATTTCTAATTATTCATTTATATTAAAACACATTTCAAACCTAAATGTTAAATATTATTCAACCCAATTAAGAATAAAAAAAATATCATGAATAACGAACAAAAATCACTATATAATATTATAATTTAGTGAAATTACTCATAATATGAGGAATAAAATTTAGATACTAACCATAATGGAAATATTTACCAGAAATATATCTGAAAATATCACCTTATCAGTCCCAAAATTTTTAAGAACCAATATTACATATACCCCATTATAAAATAAAACATAAAAATATTATGAAATAACATAGTGTTATTTAATCCTAGATAGATATTTCTTCAAAAATCCTAAAAAAAAATTCAAATCACATCAAAATATCATCACATAAAACCATAAATGGGAGATATATTCCTCTGAACTTATAGAAACCTTGTTCTTATAAAACTAAGAATATATTTTTAACTGTTATCTTAATCAGACACGAAAACATATATTATACCAAAAACTAACAAAATATTTATTATAGGAATAAAATCACAGTCAATTTTCATAAATAAAAAAATAAAATATATATCATAAAAGACGGCCTCATTTGTTTTTTAATCAATTAACTGACCAATTTCAAGGTCACTAATACTGTACCATTTACTTAATCAATGTCAACCAAACATTTATTTCAATACATATGAACATCGATCCTTAATCTTCTAAAGTTAGAATATCATAGTTCCATAGTTTATCATTGAGTTTAAAATTGGAATATAGTATTTTTGAATAGTAATCATATTCTACACATATAATGAATTGAACAATAAATTGATATTTGGGATGAAATTTATATCCCTCCATAAAACTCTCATTTTTAATTGAAAATTCATTGATATATATAATTAATTTACATATATAAAACATTTTACAATTCAATTGATACCTTCCCTATTTTTTATGATCCACTTTTCATACATAAATAAAATTTGTATTTATATATCCAATGTTATATGACATCTGGGATCTTATAAAACTATTTTATTATCTTCCTTGTTGAGTTTTATAATTTATTAAGGTCTATGTTGTTAATATTATATTTTTATAATTGATCATAAATAACAAAGATATCTTTTTAAAAAATGTTCATCAAAAAAATATGTTCTTAATAATTACATTTTCCATTATTTTTAGTGTTAACTTGATTCTTCCTAGTTCTAGACATTGAATAATATCCAAAATTACTATGGTAAATGTATATAATAACAGTTTAAAACCACATAAACTATATAGTATCCAAATTTTAGGATGTTATCTTCAATATATACTGATACTCATGGAATTTTATATGGTTATGCTCATAAATCTATGTTATAAAATTATTGTTACCAATGATTCTACTAAAAAAAATTAATCCAACAGTAATAAAAAAATCATGAACGTTAGATCCATTTTCTACTTTATTACATTAGTGTAGGATAAATGATATCTCATATCAAAGGAATGAACAAATTTTTTTATATTAAAAAACTATATACATACTTTATTAAAAAAAATTAAATTGGAAATTAAAAATACATGATAATAAGAGAATGTTTTTGACATCCTGGAATCTCATTAAAATACTTCATCTTCATATCCTCAAGGAAAAGAGGGTGAGATCAAATTATTAAAATGGTTTAAGTATATTCTTTGTTATCATGAGTAAATAATGGATAATCAACATATTAAGTTAATTATCTAGAAACTCTTTCTATTTAATAAATAAACTAAGCATGAAATTCATCCATTGATTATATCAATATAGAAAAATAAATGATAATAATAATTGAATACTAAATAATAGAGTTGAATAGTGTTGGAAATCATGATATCACAAATCGTTATATCATTACCATTATGGAATTCCTCCAAGATAGTTTAATCTATGTGTAAGATTAAATTAAAATGTCATTAAATACTATTAGATAACTAGTTTGTCTTGTAACACCCCACGATTTCATAGTACGTTATTTCTTCAAAATAATTCTATTACTTGCACTGCACACAACACCAAGTTCAAGCACACCACGACGTACCAAACTAGCCATTCAAAAGCGGTTATGAATATTATTAACTAAATTTTAAACTTTATATAATCCATATAAATCTATAATGCATATTATGTGTTTCTATGACATAATATAAGAACAAATACATTTTTTTAAATAAAAGAAGTATTTTTCAAAAATGTTCAATTTTACCACTTTTTTTGGACAACCCTTTTTAATTCAAATATTTGAAACTTTTATATTTTAAATTTGAGAAAATGAACTTTTTCTTTATAATCGGGACATAATAATTTAGTTTCAATCATTTTTTGGTGTTTTTCTGATAACTATCATATTTTGGTAAATAGTGAAAAATACTATATTTTAACTGGAAAAAATATATTTAATCATAATAATTTATAGTGTTAAATTATACATTTCAATGGTTTGGAAATATAAATAGATTTTTTTTCTTACCATTTAATCCAATTCTGGTCATTTGATGTAATTTATATTTAAATTGGACACAAACAAGTGTCAATATTTTGATAGTTATTATTTCTAAAAAATACGTCTTTTGGTTTTGACAATGGGAATTAATTTTAAATAAATAAATGAAACTTTTATGTTGTGAATTTGGTATAATAGACATAATTTTTTGATTCTGAATATCGAAATTATCCTAGAGTTATTTTTTTTTTCTGAAAACATTCAATTTTTAATAAATCATGAAAAACATTGAGTTATTGTTTAAAACCGGCTTTTTATTTAAATAATTATTTATTTTATTTAAATTTATTATAGGTCAAATTAGATACATAATACCTATATAAATTCAATTTAAATCGTTGAAGTTATTTTATAACATTTTTTTATATATAAAAATTTTATTGACCTTTTCACCGTCTTTTACCAATCTCCCAATATAATTTACAAATTCACAAAAAACTTAATTTTACTGCTTCTGTGAGTGGAATTTCAAAAAATGGAGAGTTGCAATTAACCAAAGTATTTAAATTTTTTTTCAATAGGATGAAAATATTTTTTGGTGAATAGTAGCTTTTGACTTTTATTTACTGCAGTTAAAGGTAAATTGGGTATTTCAAGGTAAAAATAATATTGTAATAATTCAAAATTACCTTAACAAATGTCCTAAATTTATTGGATGAGTAATGGCCGACCATGGGCATCCTTATCACTATTTTGGGACCCCATAGTGCTACTAAGGAATGATAATGACACTTTAGATTAATTAATTTAATGTAATGACAAAATAGACTTCAACAAAAATTGTTTAGTGATTAATTTTTATTTGGTGTTATATAAGTAATCCTTTTGACTATAAATATTTTTTGGAAGGTTAAAAAGATTTCTTAAAACATGGTATTTTATTATAATATTTATATATTAAATAATTAAATTTATTTATGACATTATGATGATGTAGTAATTACCTTAATAATGAAAGAATGAAATAAATGGTATTATAAATATTAAAATAAATATAATTTAAAAGTTCTTTTTGACATCCATGAGTTTTATAGGTGAATATGATATGTTAGGGATGATTCAAGGTCTATTTTTTGATTTAATCAAGTTGTGATGACTTTTACAAAAACAAACTACCAAATAGTGTCAAAATTAACATAAATTAATATCTAAAACAAATAATATATTATTGGTTTATATAATATTTTTAAAAATGTAAGGATTGGGAAAATGGATTTAATATATTATATATTTCATTAATGAGACACTTTAGGTTCTTTTGGAAGTTTAGAGTATGTTTATTAACCATATAGAGAAATAATACAAGAAGACACAGTTACAGTTAAACTATTTAACTATGAGTTAAGTCTATAATGCAAGGTTAAATGGTTACCTAAAATTGTCTAAAACCCATTGGTTGGGAGTATTACAACCCATAACCACCTAATGCTCGAAATAAATTCATTTGGAACCATTAAAAACCGAATATTATTGTATAATAAATTAATACTTTAATCTTTTCCTAAAGTGACCCTCACCCCTCTTATAAAAGGGCACTTCCCCTTATCTCAATGTCACACCTCCAAAGCCATTTGGCTCAGCCAAAACCTGCCCAAATATCATCCCAACTATCTTAAATTTTTCTTATAGGAATTCATTTTGGTCAGAAATCCATCTTAAGGATCCCTTTTGATCAAATCAAAAGGCAGAACCCGAAAAAGAGGTAATGATTCCACCACCCTCTTTCAAGTTCCCTTTTTCTTCCACTTACTCTTTCTTTGTTGTTTCCATTCTAAATTAATAACTCTAGAGCATTATATATACTGTGATGTTATTATAGATATGGAAGAACTATATTCATTATTCTACCCATACTATGAATGATAATGTCACCATGTGTGCCTATGTACGGCTTACCGTCTCCACGCCATGGTGTAGTTTTTTATTCAACACTATATTATTTGGATGGATATAATGATGATTAATATGTATATAAATAATTAAAATAACATTCTAATGTATTTTTAAAATTAATACTCCCTATAATTCCACACATTTAATGAAATTATATTGTCACTCATGTGTATGTATGGATTACCGTCTCCATGATGCGATGGGATATATTTCCACCTTCACTATTCATCGACGATTATAAATATATATATTACTAATAAGTGTATAATATATGACATAATAATTATACTGGATATATATATATATATATATATTTTACTTACATATATCTTATTCACTTAGTTCTGTTCAATACGGTATGAAAATTGAAACAACATTTATGTGTACGTATGGACTACTGTCTCCATAAATAGTGTTTTTCATTTCAAATGTATGTATATTATACATATTTATATTCTAAATATTCATGATATATAAATCATTTTTTTTATTCTGGAGGTATTTAAATCATTATCTATGTAATATAATCAATAGTAACAAGTTAAAATATGTAGGATAATGAAAGCGATTATTACCCGAAATGTTAATTTATCATGGAAATTATTATTAAATGGGTGGTATAAAGTAATAAATGACTCATGTATGGTATCATAAATATCAATATGGTTCTAGTATAATTTAATAACATACTATGATATTCATACATGAGGATAAACGTACCATCGACTAAAGGAAAGTGCAAGGTAAGGGTTAATTCCCCAATCTCATTATTATCTGAGATTGTTTTTGTGTAAGTATTTACTATGAAATTTTTATCATCCATGTCCATTTTTCATAAAAATGGCTTCAAAATCAATATTTTAAGGATTTGTGAAAGGTACTATTTATCTAGATCAGAATTTTAAATTTTTTAATGAATTATCTTTCTAAATATTTTTAATTAATGTCCATGATTTAAAAATGATTTTAATGATTTATTTATATGGACATGAATGCTTTTAAATGAAAATTATATTAAAAATTTTCAAAGTGGTATGGGAAACTTGGTTAAAAACATATTTTAAATTACTTCCTTTATTAATGTTTTTCTTTTAAATGATTTAACAAAACGTTTATTTCTCTCAAAAAGTTTTACTCGTCATTTTCAACTATGTCAGCATCCTTTACTGGATATTATTTTTGATTGTGGTTGATTTACTAAAATAAAATCTTCTATATTTTATTGAATGAATTGTGATATGTTTGGATGTGGATGTTCTATTTTTATACCATTCATGGCTTATGGTTAAAGTATTTATATTTAGTATTCTAGTTATAATACGACTGTTTATGTTACATTTCAATATTTTCATATGAGGAATATGTTGGACATAATAAGTGATAGGTGGAGCCCTATATAGCTCCTCCATGCATCAGTAGGTCACATGAAACAACTAGACATGGAATTGGAGAGGAATTTCCCATTTTATATATGGTTTTGGTAGATTCCTTAATCATTTTTAGATGCCTTGGTTGAGGCATTGAAAAAATGTTTCAGAATTTATGACATTATACATTCCATCATTATAAAAATAATATTGATGGTTCATGTGGTTGTTAGACTAGTAGAATAAACATGACTATGTTTTATTATGTAATTATTTACATAGCTCATATTCCTACCATAAAAGTTTTCATGATTATTATTTGTAAAGGATTGTTTTTTCAAATATTCACCATGCCTAATATTTTTGTTATCTTCTAATGTATTTCTAACCCTTACTAAGCCTCTGATCTCACCCCTTTCTTATATTTTATTTTCCTAGGATTCCCAGATAAGTTTTATATTTTAAATTGTAATGTAAAGTTAATGTATGTAATCTATTTTCCAAGAATTTTATACTGATCGGTCTTTCAGGACATGATTCCTTATAATCATGCCAATGTATTAAAATAATGCACCGACTCTGGCTAAATGGGGTCAGGGTGTTAAAGTTGGTATTAGTGGAAGTTTAGAAATAAACTTTGAAGCTAGATTTAGATAAACTCTTATTAGAGCACATAGACCTAAGATATACTTTGAGGATTAGTATAGAAGGACTTCCTAGAATATTGATAATGTATAGATTTTGTGAATTTTCCAAGCAAATACACCCCTATCTTGATACGAGCATGTTGAGGGGGCTCTGGCACAGATGTACCTAGGCGTAAAACCCAAAAACACTACTTTGAGCAAGACTCAAATAGGGAACTAGTGCACGATAATGTGCCTTGTTGCATTCTTGGTTACGACACTCATGGGGGATATGCTTAGGATAATTCTCATTTTCTATACAAACCGTTTTGAAGGGTTTATGAGTACATACCTCCTCAAAGAAAACATTTTTGGATTATGGATTATATCCATAACTATTAAATTTACGTTATGTATTTTACAAGTTTGTAATTATTCATTACAATTCAAAAACTGTCCTACTGTATGCTATTATTTAGAAATGGCACCCCATAGAAGGAATTAGAACTCCAGAAAAACGTATGATCCAAAGAGTAAGAAGGATTATATCTTTCATAGTATTAATCCAACATTTTGATGGTAAATACTCTACCATGTATTCTCAACATATGAAGAAATAGTATCATGTGTTAATAATATCAGTAAACAATTCTTTGAATCCTATTGCTTTCAAGGGAAGACATAGATGAAAATGATGATAGAAAGAAAGATGGATTAAGGGAAAAATGGAAAGAAGGATTTTCCAATATGTGATAAATGTGAATTAATCACCATGGTAAATTCTTTAATGGAATGTTAGTTTTATATAAGTGTGGAGAAAAACGAAACGAAGTACGTGATTTCAAGGGTAAGAAAAAGTTTTCAAATGTAAAATGCTTCATCTACAAGGCATTGATACACTATGCGAATCAATGTCTCATTCATAAGAGTATACTGTGAAAGATGTTATTAGATAATAATCATGTTATGATACCACCACATATGATGACAAATGACTAGTGTTCCTATGTTGTTATTATAGAATTATTTCATTTGAGTGTTGTATCAAAATTATACTGGTTACATGAATTATGAAGATAAATAAGGATTGTACTACAATACTATTTTATTGAAGATTTAAGATTATATGGTTCTATTAAATGTTACATAATAGTACGATACACTTTTTGGAAAATAAATAGTTGAAGGATAGGTAATCATTAATATGGTCCTGATAATTAGGTATTGATTTTTGAATGAGAGATGGTTCATTTTGGTAATTTAGGATGTTGTGGTGCTGTAATATAATATATGATGAAGGCGTTCACAAGTTATTACCTGGAATAAAGGATCCTCATTATGTTTAACTTCTTTATAATCTTTGGAAAGAGAGTTTGGATATATGTAATTTGGATAATTCTAAAGGTTGGAATGGATTATGTTTGAAATTGGATACTATTGCAAATGTTATTTTTGTATTTCCATAAAAAGGACAACCCAGAGGTCAGGTGGAAACCCGTCACATCCGGCCGGGCCGCGAGACTTCAACCCGCAACTGATGGGAGGCAAGGGTGTATCACCTATCACTGACCCACGTGATGTACTGGATTGTATAATGTAGTTTCCTTTTTAAATTGTCTCATAGGTAAATTATAAATTCATTATTTTTAGAAACCTATATGATTATGATAAGTAGAATATTTTTTTTAAATCTTTTCTAGTGAAAGATTAGTTTGTTGTAGGAATTAGTTAATGGATGTAACTATACTTGTCAATTATATATATATATATATATTCCCTCTTACTCTAAAATTAAATTAATTCTCAAAAATTAGTTAAGGGACTTCGTCATGATCTCCTTTAATTGAGGCACCCTTTGATTTCCAAATGACTTTCTTTTATACAGTGTATAAAACCCTTTGAATTTTCATTTCAAGGGGAATCTTTTTCAATGATATGTTTTACTAAACGAATAAAAAAGGAATGTTTTTTATGTAAGCAGTGACAACGAACATTACGCCACCACGAGTTTATTTGATCTTTGGATTCCTTAAAAATCCAAAATGTTTTTTTTAAAGAAAATAAATACCATATAATCTTTTTACATATTTTGGTATTGAAAATGGAGTTGATAATGGATTTGTTATGTCAATATATTTAAATTATATCATGTGACTGATAAATCCAATCACTCTCTATTAATATTTACAATTTCCATTCCAATTATGTGTCTCTAATTTCCACCAATGTTCTCCTAATTGAGATCATAATTTGGTGGAATCATTTTCATTTCCCTTTCCCTCTTATTAAGACTAAATTTTATTAACACAATTTCTGATGTGGGTTTTCCAAAAAGGTATTTCTCTATTTTCATGTTTCTTTTTTCAAAGAAAAATTTTAAATTGTGAGGATTCAATTTATTGAAGGATGGGAGAATGTAACACCCAACGATTTCATAGTTAATTATTTTTTAAAAGTAATTCAACAACTTGCACTACACACAACACCGAGTTCAAGTGCACCACGACATACCAAACTAGCCGTTCAAAAGTGGTTATGAATAGTATTAACTGAATATTGAACTTTATATAATCCTTATAATTTTAGAATCCATATTATGAATTTATTTGAAATAATGTAAGAACAAATACATTTTGTAGATAAAAGAAGTATTTTTTTAAAAAAATGAAATTTTATCGCCTTTTAATGTAAAACTCTGTTTAATTCCAATATTTGAAACTTTTATATATTTAATTTTAGAAAATAAAATTCTTCTTTAGAATCGAGACATAATAATTTAGTTTCAATAAATATTTGGTGTTTTTCTGAAAACTTTCATATTTGGGTGAATAATGAGAAATACTGTATTTTAACTTAAAAAAAATTTTAATAAAAATATTTTATAGTGTTAAATTATACATTTTAATGGGTTGGAAGTATAAATAGATTATATTTATACCATTTAATCCATTTCTGGTCATTGGAAGTAATTTTACATTGAAATTAGACATAAACAAGTGCCAATCTTTTGATAGTTATTATTTCTTAAAAATATACCTTTTCGTTTTGACAACATTAATTAATTATAAATTAATAAATGAAACTTATATGTTTTTATTTTGTTAAAATAGACATTATTTTTGGATTCGGAATATCTAAATTATCCTAGGATGAATTGTTTTTATTTTTCTGAAAACATTTAATTTTTTATGAATAATGAAAAACACTAACTTATTGTTCAAAACTGACTTTATATTTAAATAATTATTTATTTTATTTAAATTTATTTTAGGTAAAAATAGATACATAATATCTATATAAATTCAATGTAATTCATTGGTGTTATTTTATAATAATTTTAGATATATAAAAAATTTATTGAACTTTTCACCGTCTTTTACCCAGCTCCTAGGAGAATTTTCAAATTCACATAAAACATAATTTTTCAGCTTCTATGAGTATAATTTCAAAAATTAGAGAGAAAAAATTATCCTCATTATGTATAATGTGGTTTAATATGATGAAAATATTTTTTGGTGAATAGTAACTTTTGACTTTTATTTACCACATTTAAAGATAAATAGGTTAATTCAAGGTTAAAGGAATATTGTAATAATTCAAGATTACCTTAAAACATGTACAAACCATATTGGATTAGTAATGGACGACCATGGGCATCCTTGGGATGATTTTTGGACCCCATAGATCCACTTATTAATGATAATGACACTTTAGATTAATTAATTTAAAGTAAAGACAAAATTTACATAAAATTATTTGAGTAATTAATTTTTATATGGTGTTATAATATTAATCTTTTGACTATAAATATGATTTGGAAAGATTAAACTATTTCTTACATCATTGTATTTTTTTAAAATTTTTAGACATTAAATAATTAAATTTTTTAATGACACAATGATGATACAATAATTACCTTATTAATGAAAGAATCAAATAAATTGTATTATAAATATTAATATAAATATAATTTCAAATTTTTATGACATCCATGAATTTTATTGGTGAATATGTCTTGTTAGGGGTGATTCAAGGTATCTTATATTATGTATTAATGTTGTGATGACTTTCACAAATACAAAATACCAAATATTGTCAAAATTGACAAAAATTAATATTTAAAACAAATACTACATTATTGGTTGATATAATATTCCTATAAATGTAAGTATCCGCCAAAGGGATTAAATAATATTATATATTTCATTAATGTTCTGCTTTTGGTTTTCTTGGATGTTTAGAGTATATTTATTAACCATATAGTGTGAGAATAAAATAATACATGGTAAAAGCTAAACTATTCGACTAAGAGTTATATCTAAAAGATACGGTTAAAATGGTAACCTAAACTTGTCTAAAACCTATTGGTTGAGTGGATTACGACCCATAACCACCTAAGTCTCGAAATAAATTCATTTGGAACCATTATAAACTGAATATTATTGTATAATAAATTAATACTTTAATCGTTTCCTAAAGTGACCCTCACCCCTCTTATAAAAGGGCACTTTTCCTTCTCTCAATATCACACCTCCAAAGCCATTTTTCTCAGCCAAACCCTACCCAAATATCCACCCAAATATCCTAACTTCATCCTAGGGGCCTTAATTTTGGTCATAAAGCCATCTTAAGGATATCTTTTGATCAAATCAAAAGGAATAACCCGAAGAAGTGGTAATGATTTCACCACCATCTTCCACGTTCTCTTATTCTTCCACTTACTCTTTCTTTGATGATTCAATTATAAAATAATATCTCCAGAATCTTTTATATAATGTGATGTTATTATAAATATGGTACATATATATTTAGTATTCTTACAATCTTATGAATGATAATGTCACCATGTATGCGTACATACGGCTTACCGTCTCCACGATGTGGTGTAATTTTTTATTCAACACTATGTTATTTAGATGGATATAATGATGAGTAATATGTATATAAATAATTAAAATAACATGATAATGTATTTTTAAAATTAATATTCCTTCTAATTCCATACATTTAAAGAAATTACATTTTCTCTCCTGCGTACGTACAGATTACCGTCTCCACAGCGTGATGGGATTCATTTCCACGCTCACCATTCATCAACGATTATAAAAATATATATATTACTAATAAATTTGTAATATATGACATAATAATGCTACTGGATATATATATTTATATTTATATATTTATATATATATATTTACTTACTTATATATATTTTATTCACTTAGTTCCGTTAAATACGGTATGAAAACGAGAATAGTGTTTATGCGTACGTATAGACTACCTTCTCCATAAACGGTGTTTTTCATTTCATATATGTTTATATTATCAATATTTATATTCTAAATATTTATGATATATAAATAATGTTTTATTTTCTGTAGGTATTTATATCATGATCTATTTACTACAATCAAGAGTAACAAGTTAAAACACGTACTATATAGAAAGAGATTATTACCTGAAATGTTAATTTAACATGGAAATTATTATTAAATGGGTAGTATAAAGTAATAAATGAATAATGTATGATATAATAAATATTAATATGGTTTTGTTATTTTTTTAATAACATACTATGATCGCCATACCTGAGTTTAAACGTACCCTCGACTAAATGAAAGTGCAAGGTAAGGGTTAATTCCCCAATCTCATTATTATCTGAGATTGTTTATGTGTAATTATTTACTCGGACATTTTTATCATCCATGTCAATTTTTCATAAGAATTATTTAAAATGAATATTTTAAGGATTTTTTAATGGTAATATTTATCAGGATCAGAATTTTAAATGTTTAAATGATATATCTTTCAAAATATTTTTAATACATGTCCATGTTTTCAAAATGATTTTAAGGATTTATTTATATGGATATGAATGTTTTGAAATGATAATTATTTTAAGAAGTTTAAAAGTGGTATGAGACAATTTGATTCAAAAATATATTTTGAATTACTTCCTTTATAAATGTTAGAATTTTATATGATTTTACAAATATGTTATTTCTCTCAAAAAGTTTTACATGTCATTTTCAACTATATCAGCATCCTTTATTGGATATTAATTTTTATTGAGGTTGATTTAATATAATAAAATCATACATATTGTATTTAATGAGTTTTGATATTTTTGACTATGTATGTTCTTTTTTTATAACATTTATGTTTTATGGTTAAAGTATTTATATTTCATATGCTAGTTCTAATACAAATGTTTATGTTACGTTTCATCCTTTTCATATGAGGAATGTATTGGACTTAGTAAGTGACCGGTGGAGCTTGCTATAGCTACTCCATGAATAGGTAGGTCTCAAGAGACAACTAGACGTGGAATTGGATAAGGCCTTTCCCAATATGATATATGGTTTTGGTCGAGGCCTTAATCATGTTTAGTCATCTTGGACGAGGCCTTGAAAAAATGTTATAGAATGTCTGGAATTATACATTCCCTCATTATGAAAATAATATTGATGGTTCATGTGGTTATTCGACTAGTAGAATACCCATGACTATGCTTTATTATGGCATTATTTACTCAGCACATATTCCTTTCATAAAAGTGTTCATGTTTATTATTTGTAAATGCATGTGTTTTAAATTATTCACCATGCTTAATATTTATGTTATCTTCCGCTATATTACTTATCCTTACTAAGCATATGAGCTCACCCTTTTGTTATGTTTTATTTTCCCAGGATTCCGAGAAGTGTTTTATGTTTGAAATTGTTGTGTAATTTAATGTATGTAATATATTTTCCAATACTTTTAAATATATCGGTCTTTTGGGACTTGATTCCTTGTAATCATGCCAATGTATTAAATAAATGCACCGACTCTGGCTAACTGGGGTCGGTGAGTTACATGTCTCAAGAGACATGTCAATTAATTGAATGGATATATAATTAGGAGTCCCATATTTCCCTACATATATTACTCATTCAACGTATATTAAATGATAAATTTATTTCAAGAATAATATTATTTATCAATAATGATGTATTATTTAACACTTATGGTATATTAATATATCATGATTTAATCAAATAAATTTCAAAGTCAAACACAGTATATATAAATGGTATATAATTCATGTAATAACTATATCCATTATAATAAGTGTAAGGTTAATTAAAAAATATTAATTTCCAATTATTACAATATATTCAATGTTTCAAGATAATGTAAATAACCACATAATATTTCAAGGGATGAGTGACAGCCATCATAAAATTATATTTTTTAGAAAAATTTATTGTTTTAAATATTTAATGAAATTAGATATGAATGATTAATAATATTTTTTATTAAATATTTATATTTTTAGAATCCTTGAAATATATTTGAAGAAGATATAAGAATAAATGTTTTATGGTGGCTGGAAAATACCTTAACATGTTATATATTAAAAACATTCCTTAAGATTATTAATAAATAAAGGTCAAAATTTACCTTTCAAAAAACATTAAAATAATTCCTTTACAAATTTTTGTAAATTAATTTATAATAGAAAACGTCTTCAATAAATCATTTGAGTAATTAAATTATTCTTTAAATAAATTTTCAACAATATGTAAAATTAAAAAAAAAAAATCAAATGACAAATATGATCATATTTTATTTTTATTACATCGTTTATTTAATATATTATTAAAGGGATAATAAATTTAAAAACATTAGGAAACTATAAATATCCAAATGATAAGAAAATATATAAATTTTATGAAGGGTAGATCATGAGATTCCATAAATTAAAATATGATCAATGAAAAATAAATGGGATTGTAAAATACATTCTTTCATCTTTGGTAAAATTCAAAATATAACCCATTAAAAGCGAAAACTAGGTAGAAAAAATTAAAAATAGTTAATACTTATATATATATTAATGGTAAAAACCCTAAAGGGTTAGTACAAACACTCCATAAAACTAAATAAGTTTATAATACCAAATATACCTCAATGGAGTGGAAATTGAAATTGAATACCTAAGAGATATGAAATAATTAAAGTGGGAATAAATAAATAAAGTGAGTATTTGGAAGAAATTAAAATACAAAAAACAAAAATTGGAAATAAAAATATTTAAATTAGTGGTCATTTCATAAATATTCATGGAATAATACTATCAAAGAAGTTAAATCCTAACCTAATAAATATGAATTTATTTAATAAATCCCTTAGCTCTAATTCTAAATTAATTGCAAGTTAAATGAAATTCCATTATAATAAATTTAAATTTAAAATAATTACATTCATGATTAATATATATATATATATATAATTTCATATATAATCCATTGATTACATTTCATCACATAGTTTTAAATAAAAAAATTTATAGTTATCATTATATCATTTATTAACTCCTTTAATTTAAATGTAGGGTTTTATTATTTTGTTTATGTCACTTCATATTTAATATGGTTACATAATATACCTAATTTTATTATTAATATAAATATCATATATAATATGTACATAAATATATATATATACTCATCTACAAAATATAGAGATAGAAAATTATATTTCCCCTTTCATGGATAGAGTAAGTCATACAAAAAGACGAAAGAGTTTACAATTATTGAGGGATGGAATGAAAAAAAGTTATTCAATAATTCAAATTTCAATGATCATTTTTATACCATTTACATATTATATTTTAATAATATTTATATATATTTCTATCTATATAAGGTGTGTATGAGAAACGAATCACATCGCTAGATAGAGGTCGTAGTACACACGTACATATGAGGAACATTATATATTTCCAATAGAAATGGTTGTATGATAATATATATGAAATTATAATTTTAAATTTACATTTATTAAAAAAATTATCATATGTATGTACATATTTTCAGTAGTTCTATCTTTATAAATATCCATGTAAGGTGGTGACGAAAAAAATGAATCACAACGCTATGTGGAGATGGTACGTCGTACGTACACATGAGGGAGATTTTTTGCTTTCTATCAGATAAAAATAACGTGTAATGTGTATTTAAAATATTCATAATAACAAATACATATTTATAATACTATTTTTATTTATTAGATTGGTAGAATAGATATACATGAATTCAAAGAAGAATTTTCTTGGGAGAGTTAACAATAATAATTATGTATTATTTAACATAATTGTATGGAATCTTTTATTAAAGGTACTAAGGTAGAAATTTTGGGATATACAACACATATATAACATAAAAAATGATCCTGAGAATAGAACTTGGTATGGTGTTGAGCTATTTTTTATTTATTATAATGAAAAGAGAGAACGAGTGACCCTTTATATGTGAGGGAAAATGAATTTTTGAATATCATACATAATTATATTAATATAAATTATTTCATATATTAATTGATATAATTTAATTACAAGATGAAATTTTTTTTAAATCCTCGCATCTAAAAAATTTGTAATATATTAGTTATTTTTTACCATTATCTTTTTGTTTTAACCTCTGATAACACTATTGACAATGAAGAGAATATTTAATTTTTAATGGACTTAAGGGCCTAGAATGTTCAAAAAAAGAATAAATGAAACATAAAAGGACCATGGTTAATGTTTTGAAGCTTATCAAATTCACATGGTTAAATATAGTATTTTAATAAATTTAAACTCATTTAATTAAATATTAATTGTAACAAAATTTCATTAATGTATATTTTTGGACTACTGGTGTATGTCGACTTTGAAAAATATGATTGAAAATAATTTAATGTAATTTTTTTAGACATATATAATATGGATTAATTTTTCAAATAATTCATGAGACAAAATAATTCATCAAATTTTATTACTTTTAATTTATTAGTAGTGATTTATTATTATTTTATATCAGTTGAATAAATTTTTTGTCATCCTTGCATAAGCATTTATACTAACAGTTCAATCACTAGAAATTTAACATGATAAAAACATATTATATATGATTAAAATAAAATTTAATTATAACTTATTAAATATTCTAATCCATATGTGTACATATAAATTAAATTAAACATAAGAGTAAGATGTTTTGGAATTTTCATTATATATAAAAATTTAAAGGTCATTACTATGGTCAAATAGATCAAAAATTTATTATATTAGAAATTTAAAGGTGTATGTCTAAACTATTCGAATAAAATGACATATAGTTTTGTTTTAGGTTTACCTTTAAAATCTTATCACATTAATTTTATCATTAATCAACTAATGTACCATTTATAAATGTGATAAATTATAAGGACTCAACCTTAAAACATTTCATAATCTTGAATTAAATCAATAATTCTCATTGAGGATCATTTTAGGTTTAGATTTATAGAGTATTAGGACATAACTATTACATATCAAAATATTATAAAGTAGACACTTCTACTCAGTTTCCATTTCTTCATAAATAAAACCCCATTAAAAAGAAACATGACTTGTTCCATGTTTTAGACAGCATGTATTTCCTTGATCCCATCATTGACCCTATTCATCTTTATGTCCTGTGGAAAACATTTCAAAAACATGGGATGATTATAAAAATCTTAGTGAACGATATAGAAATACAAAAATAAAACATTAGTCCATTTATACATAAGAATCATTGAAAACATACTTAACTCATAAAACATAATCTCTTAACATACCTTTTTAAATCATACGATTTATGAATAACTCATAGAAATCATATGAGTGGCGAACAGTGGAAATCTCACGGAATTAAAAGTGGGATAAGAAATCCCCTTACCTCAAGTCTGGCTTGTCTTATTCGTTTCATTATATTCCTGAGTAACAAACTTTGGTCAATTTATAATTACTTAAGGACGTCCATTAAGGTTTAATTTTCCATTCATATCACAATTTATCATGTTATATTTATTATTTAATTATGTGAGTTCATATCATACGTTTTGTCGATGTTCAGTAAATGAGTCAAAAATGAACTTGTTTGAAGATAATTTCCCATGTAGTTATATTTAAAGCATCTCCAAAATGGTAATAATTATTTAAATATAATATATTTCTAGTATATATTCATTTTATACAATTCTATAACATTTGGAGATAAAAAATGAAATGCACAGTGCATGGAGACGGCAGGCCGTATGTACCCAGGAACGCTAATTTCATTTCTTCATCATATTAAAAGAATTAAAACTAAATAAGACATTGAAATATTATAATTACAGTAAAATATATATGCTATATAAGTATAATATTTTCATTAATTACATTCTTTATAATTCCATGTTTGGCATTAACGTGTCACATCACATGAGGGGGCGGTTGTCCACAGATTCTCATATTAAATTATCGCATTTGCACAACATGCAAAGCATAAAGATATGTTATAAATATAAAATACAGAATCATAGAGAGGAAATAAATATATTATATATAATATATAAATATATGGATATCATAATGGCCACCATGAGAGGATTTAAATGAATATTGAACAATAATCGTTTCGTGAGGCAATAATTCGCCACCCACAGAAACAGTATGTTATTTCCCCATTAGATGGAGGTTTGTGTAAGTGTAGGTGGAATCCATATCACAAAAAAATCCTAATATATTGAGGATACTGGTTTTATTATGAGATCAAATAATAAGAATATAGTGGTGAGTGAAGAAGGAAAATAAAAGAAACAATCTCGAGAGAAGACATTACCTCTAAATCGGATAACTCTTTTTGATTTGAGCCAAAGGCTTCCTTGGAAAGTATTATGCTCATAGTGAGGCTTTTAGGATTAAGAGAGGGATGTGGAGAGATAATATGAGCATAATTTGGACGAGCCAAGGGCTTGAGAGTTGTGGGTATGTCGTAGAGGTGGGGGCCTCTTATAAGAGGGAGGCGGGTCACTTTTTGAATGTCTTGAAATGTTACATTATTATAAAATGATTTTTGGATTTTTAAGGTCACATAATGATATATTTTGAGGATAAGGTGACAAGGGTTAGAAATACACCCATAAAATATGTTCCCAACAATTTTATGTCTTATATTATACCTTATCATTTAATTTAATTTAAATTGTTTATTAATGAGGTAATCACCGCATCGTCATGGTGTTATAAATAAATTTAATTATTTAATGTCTCAAAATTAATAAAAAAATTCCCTCATGTAGGAAATAATTTTATCATTGCAATGAATTTTTTTAGTCTATAAGATCATTTATGTAAACTAAATTAATTTTTTTTACTTAGGATATATAAAGCAGTGTTATATTTCTCTTCTTTAAAAAAATAATGTCATAAATTCCACTATTACACCCATGTGACTCCATGTGCCCTCATGATTGGTAAAAACCTTACCATGTTCTTCCATGAATCAAACAAGTGGATTTGGACACATTTTGGGGTAATTTATATTATTATGATATTATTTTATAACCCTTAACTACCCAATTAATAATTAATCAAGATAATTGAAGATAATTACCGACGTTACTATTTGCAATGTCAAAAAACAAGAGTCTTAATTACATGATTCAAACCACTAGATTCCAAATATGGAATCAATTTTACCAAATTCCAAGCACAGAAATTCCAGAAATTAATTTAAAAATAATTGTCGTTTCAAAACCAAAGATGGGTTTTTAAGATGTAAAATATATCAAAAGGTTGAATTTTTTACATCAAATTTAAAAGTGAAATAACATATAATTACCAAAATTTAATTAAATGAAAAAATAATTAAATTACCCACTAAAAAAATTATTATGAAAATCTAACTATATAAATAAATTGGTTTAAAATGCAATTTTGAATTAGAATGCTGTATTTTTCACTATTAATTAAAAAATGAAAATTTTCAGAAAAATTCCAAAAATTAACCCTAAGATCTATTTGATATTCCATATTCAAAAAAGATGTCCATTTTACCAAATTAAAAACATAGATGTTTCATTAATAAATTATATAGTTAATTCCCGTTGTCGAAACAAATAGCGTGTTTTTAAGAAACAATATATATCAAAAGATTGACAGTTGTTTAAGTCCATTTTAAAAATGAAATTAATTATAAGAACTAACATTGGATTAAATGGTAAAATTATATTTTAGGTACACTTTAAAACCAATTAAAAAGATAATCTAACCATATAAATAAATTATATTAAAAGGATGTTTTGAATTAAAATACAGCATTTTCACTATTCATTAAAAAAATGAACTTTATCAGAAAATTAACAAAAATTTACACAAAGTAAATTTAGATATCTAGATTATAAATATGGATTTTATTTTTTCAAATATAACTTATAAAATTGATGAAAAGTAGTTTTAAAAAGGGATTTCGATCAAAATGTGGTTAATCGACCATTTAAAGAACATTATAATATTTTAGCTTAAAATTGAATTTTTTTTCTTATTTTAAGCCTCTAAATTTTATTGTATAAATGTAAAAATATTTCACAAACATATATAATAGTTTTGTAGTTAGTTCTGTTCATTACCTCCATTGCAATGGGTTGGCGCTAACTACCATTTAAAATAATAATATTATATTATTAGTGTGAAATGTAATATTTCAAAGAAAATCATTGTTGTGTATTGGGTACTCCATCGAACATAGTATCCCAGTTAAAGTAATATTAATATTTTATTCACAAATATTAATAAATATAAAAATTTCATATTTTTTATTTACCTGGTACTTTACATCCTTCCCACCTTTTGGGAATTGCACCCTCGCAATTTTAAAATTGGCCTCAGAATCATCATTGGAAGTCCCACATTGGAAAACGAGTAAGTAAAACTGTCACATTAAAAGAAATAAAGAGAAGTACAAAGGTCACCTGAGTAAACACATACTAGGATTCCATGTAAAAAAACATGTATATATAAGAGAAAACAATGTGTCATGTTCTGATGGAGAGTGATATAAAATATGTCTAGGAGAAAGGTAACCACCAGAAAATCACAATCTTAGGATGGGTTAAACATATTTGACTCCCCGGTAGGAAAATGTAATAGAAAACATTTTTGTTTTTAGTTAATTTTCATTGAGGAATTTATTTATGAGCTTAACTAAAACATAAGAAACATACATACATGTCATGTAGACTTTTATCTCTTACTAGATTTCTTACACAAAATCATATTTTCACCAAAATATGAGTATTTAGGATGACTTGTTCACATTAAGAGTTCTATAATCAACTTCTTGAGAATCACATAACCCAAAAAAGATGAACTATATACATTTCCCATGTATTTAAATTTTAAATAAAACCAAAATTTTTAGTACAAAATCTGATAATCCCCAAAATTATAATCTTTTACAAAAAGAAATAGTAATTCTAATCCCCAAAATTCAACAAAAAGAACCCAATGTTCAACAAATACCATTAAATAAACAGCAATCCATAAAATTCTTCAATGTAATCCAAACTAATATTGAAACCCAAATCTCTGAAGGATTTAATATCATATTATTCCAAGATAAATCTCAATATTTATCTACAAAAAACATCAGTTACTCTTAAAGTAACATATTGAAAAGTAATTAACCTAATCACATATCCTCCATGATAGGTCAATAATTTCCATAGATAACCCAAAATCATCTTATTCTTGATTTATAAAATCATCAAACTAAAAAATTGTCATAATAACGAGGGACTTCACATAGTCCAGTCGTAGGCGATAAATAGCTATGTCACTTTGGTTGTGCGTTCGATTCTTGCAGCTTCATCTGACACGATGGGTTGACACACAGTTTGAGTGTTGTCCCTTTTTAAAAACTATATAATTTTATAATATTACCAAAAAGAGATAAATTCAACAAAAATAACCATAACATATTTTAACCACAATGGTTATCTAATAACTTTCGTTTTTCATCCCAAAATTCATAATCCGGTAATTACTTCAAATTCAAGGATCATAGAAACCAAAATGGTCCTTTATAACTATATCCACAAAAGAAAAGATAATTATTCCTTGAATAAAAATTTCTTATGTCAAACATCAGGGTTACACATACAATAAAAAGTCTTCTAATGTAATCTCATCATCAATAGAGCCTTAATACATTTAAGAATTTCACCATCCTAAATTCTACCATAACTCTTGAGTCCCTTATATGTTGACTTCTTAGTCATTCAACAATCTTTATGATCCATTAACCATTCCTTTATCACTTATTATCAAATACTTCTTTCCTACAAACAATATCCGGAATCATATCCTATGATTCAATAATAGGAAAACATATGTAAAGAAATAATCCATAACTTTCATTGGTCATTGTCAGTTTCTTCATCCTCAATCGGAATGAAAATAGGTATTGTTAAATGAATATTTTTAGGATCTTGGTGATCCCATTCCCCAAACATCATCGTAGGAAATGTGTTTTCATAATGACCATGCACACCACATTTAAAAAAATCAATTGATTCTTCAGAAAGAACTTCTTTCCATTTCCTAGAGTCAACTGGATGCTTCCTTTTTGAATGGGAGGTTCTTGATTTATGACCTTCATTTCCATATTTATAGCATCTTCTTGTCACTTTGAAATATTTTTGTTTGTGTTTCCTTCCACATCATTGACACATAGGTTTTTGAAAAATCTTACCTTTATGATTATTACCTGAAATTCTGTAGTGATTTTTTCTCACATATATTATGCCTTATAAAAATCACTAAGGTTTAGGTGGTCAATGATGACCCTAGATATTTGGTTGAGAATAACCACAAGAGTCCTCATTGCAGCTCTCATATCATTCAGTTGCTCGTTAAGAAAACCGCTAGAGTATTCTTAACATCCACTATTACTTTTGTGCATGCTAGATCCATACATTTACTAAAACCAAAAAGGTATGTGTGAGTATATCAGTAAAATCATCATATAATAATAAGGTATAATTATTCATGTTACCTTAAACTCATTCGCTTTATCTAAAAACTATGACTCTTTCTATAATTCAAACCATTATGGTAATGTCACTTATTCTTAAAAAAATACCCTAGCCTCTAAAGTTATCTAAACTGACCTCTGATAACAATGATAAGGACCCGACCTTAATACCATACATAATCATGAATTAAATGAATAATTCTCATTGTGTATCCCTGCAGGTTTAGTTTTTTAGATAATTAGGACAGAACTATTACATCCCAAAATATTATAAAGTAGGCACTTCTACTCAGTTTTCATTTTTCATAAAATAAAAACTCTTAAAAAAGAAACATGACTACTTCTATGTTTTAGAAAACTAGTCTTTCCTTGATCCTATCCTTGACCCTATTCATCTTTATGTACTATGGAAAACATTTCAAAAACATGGGATGAGCATAAAAAGATTTGTAAGGGTTACAAATATACGGAATGAAAACATTATTCCATGTATACATAAGAATCAATAAAAACATAATTTTCTCATAAAACATAAGCACTTAACATACCTCATGAAATCATAAGATTTATGAATAACTCAAGGAAATTATAAGACGAAAAGGTAACTTGAGGCATTCCAAACATTCCTATGTAGGGATTAACCCTCATGGTTATGTTTGGAATACCTATCACAGTATATTCACTAAAGCTTTTCAGAGAAACCATAGCATTTACCTGCTTCACATTACCCAATGCATTAGAGAGATATCTTGGTCTTACGAACCCTTAATTATCATGGAACCACCCGACATCATAAACAATTCCCAAGAACCATAACATAAATGTATCAGATAATTCATGCATAAAGGAAACATAACATTTCCACATTTTAATCACAAGATATCAATAAAACACATTGATATGATAAAAACATTATCCGAACCAGTTTCAATACCAATATAAAAGAGAAGTAAGACATGGAAATTATTTTTTATTTTAAAAATGTTATGGCTTGTAGAGGAAGCTGAAACTAGAATAATGGTCATGACGACGGAGAAGACTTTGTTGCCTCATACGTAGGATAAAAACATTCATTTTTTCAATTGGTAAAATGCTTCGTGTAAAAATATTACTTTTGAATAAAATTAAATTTCAGAAGGGTTTATAATAATAATAATTATAAAATAAGGTCGTATATAAATTCAATTATCCCTCAAAGTAAGAAGAATGAGATGATATTCCTTACAAAGATGGTATCCTTAGTTTAAGGATAACTCAATTACAAAATTATGTGTGAAAAATATAAATACAGTAAATATAAGTGGATATTATGTGTAAAACAATCATAGGACATCCACACATATTCATAGCACGACATAATCAGGAAGTAGAGGTTCAACCCATAAAATTGAAATTGGGATAAGAAGTTCCATTACATAAATTTGACAGTCTAACGACGTCACATTAAAATTCAGAAAATGAGTTGATGAAAGATAAAAAGAGTATCTCAACACTTGAACATAAAATTTACAAAAATAAAGAGATATGAAAACACTCCAAACATAAGAAGATGTAAATTAAAAGACCTAACCAAAATAAGCCTTTTATAAATAGGAGGGTGAAGGGTTCCCTTACCAATTTGGGTAACTTTTCAAACAGACACTCCATGAAAGAAGGGTCATAAAATGAAGATGTAAATACCCATAAATTAAATTATATTACACAATTAATACAATCATGGGCAGCTCATACACCACAAAAAAGGAAATAGTGGCAAATGTAGCATGAATCTCACATGAATAAAAAGTGAGATAAAAACCCCTTACCTCATTGTAATCAATTGAGTCATATGAAAAAAAGATAATAAATACCAAAATAGTCACATAATACCATGAATATAAATAGAATCATGGTAATATATATGAAATATCATTACAAAACTCACCACATGCAACAAATAAGTGGCAAACAATGGAAATATCATGAAATTAAATTGAGATAAGATATTCCCTTACCTCAAGTCTGACTTGTCTTGTTCGTTTCTTTATATTCATAAATAATAAAATTTGGTCAATTTATAATTTCATAAGGACTTACATTAATTTTTATTATTCAGTTCATACCACTTATTATCATGTTATAATAATTAGTTAATTATGTCAGTTCATATCATACGTTTTGTCGATGTTCGGTACGTGAGTCAACAACAACCTTCTTTGAAGAGAATTGTCTATGAAGTTATAAAAAATCATCTCTAGAATGGTATTAGTGATTTACATATAATATATATCCAGTATATATTCATTTTATACCATTAAATAACATTTGGAGACAAAAAAAAATTAAATGCACCATTCATGGAGATGGTAGACCTTACAGACACATGAATGATACTTTCATTTATTTGTAATATTAAAGGAATTAAAACTCAATGAGACATAGATATATTATAATTACAGTATAATATTTATGTTATATAGGTATCATAAGTCCATTAATTACATTCTTTATAAATTCCATGTTTGGCATGAATGAGTCACATCACTTTATGGGTGGTTGTCCAGACTTCCTCATATGAAATTATCGCATTTGCAAAACATGAAAATCATAAAGGTATTTTTTAAATACAAAATAAAGAAATAGAGAGAGGGCATAAATATAAATATATATATATATATAGTTCCATCAAAATGGTCACCATGATAGGTGTTAAAATTAGATTGAACAATCATCATTTCGTGAGCCAGTAATTAACCACCCACAGAAACAGTAAGTTATTTCAACATTAGATAGAGGTGTGTGTAAGTGTAGGTATAATAATTATCATAACAAAATACTAGTTTATTATTGATACTGGTGTTATTATGGATCAAATAATAAGAATATATTGGTGAGTGAAGAAGGGAAATAAAATAAAGAAACTCGAGAGAAGACATTACGTCTAAATCAGTTAACTCTTTTTGATTTGAGCCAAAGGCTTCCTTGGATTGACTTATGACCAAAGTGAGGCTTCTAGAAGTATGTGATGGATTTGAAAAGACAATATTATTAGTGTTTGGATGAGCCAAGGTCTTGAGAGGTTTGCGTAAGGGGGTATAGTTGGGGCCTTTTGTAATTTCCCAGACCTCTCTGGCACATTCCTTTGTCAAAAATATGGTCAAGAAGTGTTTTGGAGGGTAAAATGGACTTTTCACACACTTTCCGTAATTTTGAAACTACATGCCGTGTAGTTTGAGTACACGCCGTGTACCCCCTTTCCGGGTATACCCTGTGTTGGAGCCGTGTCCTTGCCGTGTGCAACAAATGGGTGCACGCCGTGTGACCAGTTCTACACGCCGTGTAGTTCTTTCCCACATATGCATTACTAGTCAATGGTCGTGTACTGTGTTGGAGTGGTGTGGAATAAATGAGTACATGCCGTGTGTCTAAACTACATGTCATTTATTCCCTCCCCACGTTTGCGTTACCCTCAAACCATGTATTGTCCAATCAATGGCGGCAGAGCCGTGTTGGAAGCCGCGTGGAGACCATGTGAAATAACTGAGTACACGCCGTGTACTTTTACTTTACTCACATATAAAAGGAGGGGTCCCCTCCTCCTTTCAACTCACCCCTCTCCTCCCCTCTCCTCCTAGCAGAGCTCTCTCAAGAGACTAGAAGGCTTTTCCTTCCATAACATCTTCGTCCGAGCTCTGATTTACTATCCGTCAGTGGCCACAGAATTGTAACGACGAGGAGGAGCTTCCAAGAATGGATCCGTTGTCTTTACTTTGGCCTTTTATTTTCCAACATCCACCGAGGAGGTTTTTATGGGACCCGATAGAAGTTACGGATGCTGGCGGACATCTTCTAAGGTTAATCCGGGGGAGATTTGCGATCAGGAACCTGTCGAGGTAGGGATTTTACCTTCGTCTCTCTAATTTGTGCATCATGTGGGGTGGGTGTTCTCTCGTTTACGTGAAACACTTTTTAACTAGTTTAATAAAAATTATAATTGGCATATATAATGGGGATGGGATGTTGTGATTGCTGTTACATTATATCCTGTGATATTATGTTGTGAATTGAATGAGCTTCCACCTACTGAAAATCACGGTGGTTGGGGGCCTTTTCTTATGAAATAAAATAGTGCCCTCTCCTTCTAGATTTTCTTATGGGTGGAAACCTTATGGAATGTGGAAATTGGTTAATCACGTAAATTTGGCTGTTTAAAATCTGGAACTCTTGTGTGATCACCTTAGTTAAACGAAATGGAATAATGAACATGTGGGTGTTGGCTTGGTTACGTGGCATGTGATGGGGGTGTCTTGTGGGTTGTTGTGGATCGGTTGAGCAACAGGGCTGCGGTTGACTTGGTTGTGGGTTTTTGTGAATGTTGTGTTGGTAATGGGCAACAGGGCTGTAATAAATGGTATTAAAGGGATAATGATGTACAGAGTGGTTTTTGTTATGGTGGTTGGCAGCGGGGTTGCAGGGATGGGTTTGTTTGTGAATGAATAGTGGGTTGTGAATAATAAATTAAAGTGGGAGAGTTAATGAATGGTGGGGCGTGGTAATGGAAAGGGTTTAATAATCAATAGGGTTGGTTGATTGATAATAAGGGTCTTTGCTGTGATGCTTGTGTTTTTCCTAACTTGATTTCTGGATGGCTAAGATATGTTTTACGAATAATGGATGTGGTTGGTTGTGGATAGTTTCCTTGTAGTTAAGGAAAAAATAAACTAATTCTGATGAAACCTGAAAACCTAAATGGGGTTGGAGTTGTTTGTTGTATGAATGCTTCGTAGTAGCAGTGCCGAGGCATGTGCTCAGTTTTCTGTTTAGAAGCCATAGGATTGGCTGTGTGTTTGGTATATATATATATATATGTGTATCTTTTGTGTTTTATCTCACCCCACCCATGTGGAGCACTCAGTGCCGAACACTCCCATTTTATGGGAGAGGGTGTCTTTCCCTTAGTTAGTAGCTCCTTCCTGCTCCTTCTCCCCTAGGCTGTGATGGATTGAGGTGACCTTACATCTATGACTCTTCGGGTAGGTTTCGATTGGGGTGGTTTTAGCCCAAGACTCTTCGGTCAGGTTCTATTGTTTCCCAAGAATCTTCGAAATGAGGCCTAGGTGTGTGCGGGCGGGATACGTGGTGGTGAGGCCCAGGTGTGTGTGGGCGGGATACGTGGTTGTGAGGCCCAGGTGTGTGCGGGCCAGATACGTGGTTGTGAGGCTCAGGTGTGTGCGGGCGGGATACGTGGTTGTGAGGCCCAGGTGTGTGTGGGTGGGATATGTGGTTGTGAGGCCCAGGTGTGTGCGGGCGGGGATATTGTGACAAAGTCAGGACGTTCTTCGTTAGGAAAAGTAGCAAACCAAAAGGGAAATAGTGCGGGGTACCCAAATACTATTATTTTTATATACTACTACCTATTGTGATTATGTTTTTGGTGAGTGTGGCTGGTGAGGTTGGGTGGATATAATTCCTTGCTAGGTTTCTTCTATTGTTGTCATGAGACATTAGGATATCTCCCCACATGTGCACGAGAGCTTTAGGTATCCCTACCAAGTATACTTGTATGCTCTCCCTATGATTACATTCAAGTTTCCAGGAGGACTACCAGGGCTGTGCAGGACCCTACTAGTCGGAAAGTTGGAGTTTTTGGAGTTGATGTACACTTGTTTTCTTTTGGTATTGTACTTTGTGCTTTCTTGTACTTGTACCTTGTTATAAAATTTGTTTAAACATACATGTGGGTTTGGTTTGGGTTTATTTCTATACACTTGATCTTTTCCATTTTGGTGGTTAAATTTTCCTATTTCCCGATATTTAAAAATAAAAAGGGTAATTCCTCCAATATTTGTGAAAAACTCATACCCTTGGTGCTAGTCGCCAACCCGGGGCCTACTAGAGGCGGGACTCGGGGGGTCATTATCTCCCATGCGCCATTGCCAGCTCAGAAGGGGAATTTTTGGTGGGAAGGGGTCGTGACAGAATGGTTTCAGAGTTGATGGTTGAGAGATATGATGGAGTCTGGAGTTAGGCATAGTGAGGATTTCATGGGATGGTAGGGCAACAATGTTAGTTAATATTGGAGTGAGACATTGGACAGGGAAGACCGGCTAAGACACGGGATTTTAGGGCCCCCCGTGATCTGATGGAAGGAATCTGAGCCTACCAAAGGACCAAGTGAGATTATATTGATTGTAGGGCAGAGAGCCTAGGGAGGGTACATGCATCATCATGATTGTGTTTTACTTTATTTGGGTGTTCTGGGAAAGAAATTGAAGTAAAATGATAAAAATAAAACCTTGAGTTTTCTTACTACTTGGGCTTAGACGATCCTTGTTTACCGTACAGCTATAGCACCTGGACGTCGTCCCCGGGTGGCTCAGACGGCCGAGGCTCATGAGATTCAGGCGATCGATCAGTTAAGGATTGACTGAGAGGAGGAAGATGGTTTGTGGAAGAAGACACTCCATTCTTTCCAGCGGTAGACCTTCAAGAATTACGAGGGTAATAATTCGGATACGGAGACGGAGGGGTGTCTTGAGTAGCTAGGGATCACTTTTACCTTGATCCGTGATCCGAGGGAGTACTGGGTTCCCCTAGTAGTCAGTCAGCTGAGAGGTGTGGTGTGACAGTGGTGGATGCTCTACCTTGGAGAGAGGATAGAGGCAGAGGTTCCATGGGCTGACATTGAGAAGGAATTCCGAGGGGAATTCCATTCTTGCATGATCGAGGCGGAGAAGCTGAAGGAGTTACACTCCCTTCAGTAGGGGCGTGTGTCGGTACGAGAGTTGGGGAACAAGTTCATAGATCTCCTGCGGTTTTCTCCAGATCTCTTTCCAGATAAGGAGTCTCGGGTGAGACATTTGGAGTATGCGCTTCGTCCTTCGATCTAGTATGCTGTCACCCCCTTCACCCTTCCAACGTACATGGTGGTGCAGAAGAAGGAAGAGGTTTTAGAGAGGATGCACATGCTGGGAGATGCAACACGTGAGGGGAACCATCCAGGCTCGTCGAAGGGGAAATCAATTAGCAGCAGGTCTCCTACGATGGGACCTTCCAGGTTCAGGCCAGTGGGGAGGAGGCCCCCGCAGTTCCAATTCAGATCATCGGGTCCTCGTCCCTTTTTCATGAGCCCGGGACCGAGTTGTTTTTCTTGTGGAGGTTTCAGGCACGTTCAGAGTCAGTGCCCGACCCAAGCTCAGTATGGTGGAGGTGGGCAGGTTCACGCCCACCTCATCAGCACCAGTTGCCGGCGAGGACCTTCCTGCAGCAGTCGGACCATGCTCCTCTGAAGGAAGACTTTGCGGGAGGGAGACAACCTCAGGGTGCTCCTCAGGGACCTCGACCAGGGCGTGGTTGGGGAGGTGGACGACATCAGAGAGGCAGAGGAGCTGAGCATGGACAGTTGCACACAATATAGTTGGAAGCTCTAGCGGGACCATAGGTGGTACAAGGTATGATTTGTTTGTTCATCACTCTTGTTTCTGCTTTGTTCGATTCAGGAGCTTCACACTACATTGTTGCACCTGGTCTAGACCATGCTTTGGGACTAGACGTAAAGAGACATTTCGTACCACTGGTACTGAGTACACCAGTTGGAGGGCCAGACCATCATATCTTGTGTTTTTTGGGAATGTGGGCTGGCTTTGGGACAACATCGATCTAGTGGGGACCTTCTTCTGTTACAGATGCATCCATACGATGTCATCCTAGGCATCGATTGGTTGTTTTCTGTTAGTGTCGTTATCGACTGCTGCCAGATAAGAGTCGTGTTCTCCAACATGGATGGGCATCGCGTATCTTTTGTCAGTGAGAGGAGATATCAGGTGGGAAGCCAGTGTGTGGAGCCTCTCCTTTCCTTGTTAGGCGGGTTATCAGTGGCTTCAACTGATATAGAGATGATGGATGTCCTAGAAGTTGTTGGGGAGTTCCTCGATGTTTTCCCTGATAAAGTTGTGACTCTACCCCCCCCCCCCCCCGACGTGACGTTGAGTTCGGGATAGACTTACAGCCTAGTGCCCATCTGATTTCGATGGCCCCTTATCAGATGGCACCTTCAGTGTTTCGGGAGTTGCGGATTCAGATTGACGATCTGATGGAGAATGGTTTTGTTCAACCCAGCGTGTCTCCATGGGGTGATCCAGTTTTGTTCGTGAAGAAAGAATATGGTTGTCTCAGGCTATGCATAGACTACCGAAGGTTGAACCAGGTAACGATCAAGAACCGCTACCCCCTTCCAAGGATTGATGATCTCTTCAACCAGTTGAGGGGAGCATGTTGGTTCTCTAAGATTGATCTGCGATCGGGGTATCATCAGTTGAGGGTAAATGATAGTGACATCTTGAAGACGGCTTTCAGGTGCTGGTATGGGCACTTCGAGTTTGTAATGAATCCGTTTGGAGTTACGAATCCACCAGCTGTGTCCATGGGACTTATGAACTTTGTCTTCTGGGTGTTTCTGGACCGGTTCGTCGTTGTATTTATTGACGACATCCTGATCGACTCAAGATTAGAGGAGGAGCACGTTGAGCATCTCAGGGTAGTCTTGTAAGTCCTTCGACACCACCATCTTTGTCGAAGAGTGAGTTCTTGACACAAGAAGTACACTTCCTTGGGCACGTGGTGTCTCAGCATGGAGTGTCAGTGGACCCGTTGAAGGTGGAGGCAATTGTTTCTTGGGTAGCACCCAAGAGCGTGCCAGAAGATCATAGTTTCCTGGATTTAGCAGGTTACTATCCGAGGTTTGTTTCAGACTTCTCTCGAGTTGCTGCTCCACTGACAGCTTTGACGAGGAAGAACCAGGTCTTCCAATGGAGCGAGCAGTGCCAGAAATCTTTGCAATACCTGAAGGAGAAGTTGGTCAGTGCTCTCGTACTCAGGTTTCCAGAGGAAGGGTTGTTGTATGAGGTGTTTTCTGATGATTCTAGCCTTGGTCTGGGGTGCGTGCTGATGCAGAATAACGGTGTGATTTGTCATGGTTCTAGGCAGTTGTTCCCTCACGAGCATAACTATGCCACCCATGACCTAGAGCTTGCAGTAGTAGTGTTCACATTGAAGTTGTGGCGACATTAACTGTTTGGGGAGAGCTTTGTGGTCTTCTCAGATCACAAGAGCCTGCGTTATATCTTCTCCCAGCATTACATGAACTTACAGCAATAGATATGGGTCGAGTTTATCCAATACTAAGACATTGAGATCTCTTACAATGAAGGTAAGGGAAACATTGCGGCTGATGCCCTGAGCAGTTAGTCGCATCAGTAAGTGCTTCGGGAATCTGCTGATGCTTGGAATGCGATGGGTGAATTGGCTGACTTGCACATGGATGCAAGGGAAGAAGGTGTTAGAGGCTGTTAGTTTCAGATGACGGTGCAGTCCTTTTTGTTGTAGCAGGTGGAAGAGTATCAGTGGAGGGACTCCAAGGCAGAAGTGATGTAGGATCATGTCGATTAGGGAAACACTCCAGAGGAATGGTCAAGGGACATCCGACATCGGATGCTCTTCCATGGAAGGTTTTTTGTCCTAGAGGCAATGTGTGAGGGAGTTCTCCGTGAGTTACATAGCTCGGCCTTAGTGGTACATCAAGGAGTTTTGAAAATGTACTAAGGCCTGAGGGAATAGTTTTGGTGGCCCGGGGTGAAACAGGCAGGGGCGGAGTTTGTGGCTAGATGCCTAGAGTGTCAGCAAGTGAAGGATGAACATCGTGTTCCCAGTGGTTTGTTGCATCATTTAGATGTCCCCGAGTGGAAGTGGGATGATATCTTGATGGACTTCGTCACAGGAATACCTAGATCTCAGGGAGGTTATGATGCTATCTGGGTAGTGGTGGATCATCTGACGAAATCAGACCACTTCTTAGCAATCAAGGAGTCGGGCCCGATGAGTACCTTAGCACAGAGGTACGTAGACAAGTTGGTGTGTTTGTGTGGGGCCCCGAAGTCTATCATCTCAGATCAGGATACTCGGTTTAACTCACGAGTCTTGAGGGGGTAACAACATGCTTTTGGAACCAGGCTACGCCTTAGAACTGTTTTCCACCCCAGACCGATGGGCAGACGGAACGGACTATCCAAACGTTGGAGGACATGCTGCGAGCATGCGTTCTAGATTTCAGAGGATCATGGGTACGACACTTTACTTTAGTAGAGTTTGCCTACAACAACATCTTCCACTCTACTATTGGCATGGAACCGTTTGAGGCTTTGTATGGAAGGCCATGTCTTTCACCCATTTTCTGGGCAGAGGATGGCGATACAAGTGCTCTTGGGCCAGAGGTAGTGCAGAGCCCCACAGAGAAAGTCCAGCATGTACGTGAGAGGATGAAAGCGGCTCAGGACCGACAGAAGTCTTATGATGATCGTCGGAGGAGGCCCTTGGAGTTCGAGGTGGGGGATCAATTGTTCTTGAAGGTTTCCCCTCGATGGGGGCAGTGGAGGTTTGGGAAAGGGAGAAAGATCTCACCTTGGTTCATATGACCTTTTGAGGTGCTGAGGCGATTCAGCGAGGTGACATATCATCTAGCCCTGCCACCTCAGTTGGTGAAAGTTCATGATGTCTTCCACGTCTCCCAGCTTCGTCAGTACGTACACGACGACTCCTACATTATCGACTGGGGAGAGTTAGACATGGGAGATGATGCAACCATCGAGGAACGACCAGTCAAAATCGATGATCGTAAAGAGAAGGTTCTCCATTGATGATCCATTCCCTTGGTTCGTGTGTTGTGGAGGCATGGCTGCCTCGAGGAGAACACATGGGACCGGGAGACCCAGATGCACGCTCAGTACCCGGAGTTGTTTTGACTTGTGTTTTCCTTTGTTCTTCAGAGCTTTGTATTCATGTTGTTCTCTATACCGTTGTTATATGGAATGCATGTCTTGTCAGTTGTGAGACCTTTTGTTTCCTTGTTCCCTTGTAATGTGTAACATGTCTGGATGTGTGGGAAAGGGGACAACCTAACCCTTAATCGAGATGCATTAATGAGGATGCGATTGAACCCGTGCGGGAGAGCCTGTGACGCCTAAAACAGATAATATCTCGACAAAGGAGAAGGAATTTTCCCAAAACCACGTGTTCGGGCAGTGTGTTAGTTGTGTGGTGTTGGGGGTAGTTCGAGTTGAAAAATCCTAATATATGATAGTTGGAAGACCCAATTCTAAATCAAGATGTATTGATGAGGATGCGATTAAACTCGTGCAGGAAAGTCAGTGCCGCCTAAAGTGGATAATATCTCGACATAGGAGAAGGAATTCCTAACACATATGATTAGGGTTTTTGGTTGGGTTCCTTTCATAACGAGAACCCTAAGAGGTATCTTGTTGGGTTTCCTCTGGGTTGGTTTTTGAATTATCGGGAACAAGAATGTTTTAAGAGGTATCTGATGTAATGGCCCAGACCTCTCTGGCCCATTCCTTTGTGAAAACGAAAGTCAAGAAGTGTTCTGGAGGGTATATATACTTTTCCCACACTTTCCAGAATTTTGAAACTACACACAGTGTAGTTTGAGTACACGTCGTGTACCCCCATTCCGGGTATGCCCCATGTTGGAGCCGTGTCCTTGCCTTGTATAATAAATAGGTGCATGCCGTGTGACCAGTTCTACACACCCTGTAGTCCTTCCCCACATACGTGTTACCAGTCAACGGTCCTGTACCTTGTTGGAGCTATGTCCTTGCCATGTGCAATAAATGAGTACACGCCGTGTGTCTAAACTACACGCTGTGTAGTCCCTCCCCGCGTATGTGTTTCCCTCAAACTGTGTGTTGACCATTCAATGGCCGTAAAGCCATGATGGAAGCCTCATGGAGACCGTGTGAAATAACCATGTACATGCCGTTTTCCATAAAGTACAGGCCGTGTAATTTTCCTTTTCTCGCCTATAAAAGGAGGGGTCCCATCTTCCTTTCAACTCACCCCTATCCTCCCCTCTCCTGTTAGCAGAGCTCTCTCATGAAACTCGAAGGCTCTTCCTTCTATAACATCTTCGTCCAAGCTCTAATTTACGATCTGTCAGCGGCCACAAGATCAAAACGATGAGGTGGAGCTTCCGAGCTTGGATCCGTTGTCTTTCCTTCGTCCTATTCTTTCCGACTACCACCCGAGGAGGTTTGTTCGGGACCCGACAGAAGTGACGGACGCCGACGGATGACTTCTACAGTTGATCCAAGGGATCATTGCGATCAGGAACCTGTTGAGATAGGGATTTTACCTTCATCTCTCTAATTTGTGCATCATGCGGGGTGGGTGTTCTCTTGTTTACGTGAAAAACTTTTGAACCAGTTTAATAAAGATAATAATCGGCTTATATAACGGGGATGAGAAGTTGTGATTGCAGTTACTTTATATCCTGTGATATTATGTTGTGAATTGAATGAGCTTCTACATACTGAAAATCACGGTCGTTGGGGGACTTTGCATACAAAATTAAATGTTTCCCTCTCCTTCTGGATTTTCTTATGCATGGAAACCTTGTAGAATGTGGAAATTGGGTAATCACGTAAAGTTGGCAGTTTAAAATCTGGAACCCTTGTGTGATCACCCTGGTTAAACAAAATGGAATAATGAACATGTGGGTGTTTTCTTGGTTACGTGGCATGTGATGGGGGTGTCTTGTGGGTTTTTGTGGATTGAGTGAGCAGCGGGTATGCAGTTGATTTGGTTGTGGGTTGGTGCGAATATTGTGTTGGTAATGGGCAGCGGGGCTGCAATAAATGGTATTAAAGGGATTATGATGTATGGAGTGGTTTTGGTTATGGTGGTTGGCAGCGGGGTTGCAGGGATGGGTTTGTTTGTGAATGAATAGTGGGTTGTGAATAATAAATTAAAGTGGAAGAGTTAATCAATGGTGGGGTGTGGTAATGGAACGGGTTTAATAATCAATAGGGTTGGTTGATTGATAAGAAAGGACTTTGTTGTTCTGCTTGTGTTTTTTCTAACGTGATTTTTGGATGGCAGGGATATGTTTCATGAACGATTGATGTGGTTGGTTGTGGATAGTTTCCCAGTAGTTAAGTAACAAATAAACTAATTCTGCTGAAACATGAAAATCCAAATGGCGTTGGAGTTGTTTGTTGTATGCATGCTTCGTAGTAGAAGTGCTAGGACACGTGCCCAGTTTTCTATTTAGAAGCCATAGGTTGGATGTGTTTGGTATATATATATATATATCTATATCTTTTGTGTATTTTTGCACCCCAGCCATGTTGAGAACTCAGTGCAGAACACTCCAATTTTATGGGAGAGTGTGTTTTCCCTTAGTTACTAGCTCCTTCCTGCTCCCTCTCCCCTAGGTTGTGATGGCATGAGGCGACCATACACCTAAGACTCTTTGGGTAGGTTTCGATTGGGGTGGTTTTAGCACAAGACTCTTCGGGCAAGTTCTATTGTTTCCCAAAAAACATCGGGATGAGGCCCACGTGTGTGTGGGTGGGATACGTGTTGGTGAGTCCCAGGTGTGTGTGGGCGGGATACGTGGTTTTGAGGCCCAGGTGTGTGCGGGAGGGATACATGGTTGTGAGGCCCAGGTGTGTGCGGGCGGGATACGTGGTTGTCAGGCCCAGGTGTGTGCGGGCGGGATATGTGCTTGTGAGGCCCAGGTGTGTGTGGGCAGGGAGAGTGTGGCAGCGTCAGGACGTTCGTCATTAGGAAGAGCAGCTAACTAAAAGGGAAATGGTGCGGGGTACCCAAATACCCTTATTCTTATATACTACTACCTGTTGTGATTATGTTTTTGGTGAGTGTGGCTGGTGAGGTTGGGTGGATTGAATTCCTTGCTAGGTTTATTCTGCTATTCTCATGAGATATTAGGATGTCTACCCACTTGTGAACGAGAGATTTAGGTTTCCCTACTGAGTATACTTGTATTCTCACCCTACGTTTACATTCAGGTTTCTAGGAGAACTACCAGGGCTGTGCGGGACCCTACTAGTCGGACTGTTGGAGTTGTTGCAGTTGATGTACTCTTGTTTTCTTTTGGTATTTTACTTTGAGCATTCTTGTACTTGTATTTTGTTATAAATTTTGTTTAAACAAACATGTGGGTTTGGTTTGGGTTTATTTCTATACACTTGCTCTTTTCCTTTTTGGTGGTTGACTTGTCCTATTTCCCGATCTTTAAAAATAAAAATGGTAATGCCTCTCATATTTGTGAAAAACGCATACCCTTGGTGTAAGTCTCCACCACGGGGCCTACTAGTGGTGGGACTCGGGGGGTCACTGTTTCCCTTTCGCCATTTCCAGCTCAGGAGGGGCATCTTTGGTGGGAGGGGGTCATGACACCTTTTATAAGATGGAGGAGGGTCACTTTTGGAAAGTCTTGAAAAGATACTTTATTATAAAATTATTTTCAGATTTTAAATGTTTCAAAATGATATATTTTTAGTATAATGTGACAAAGGTTCGAAATCCATCCATCCAATTGGTTTTCAACAATTTTATGTCTTATATTTTACCTTATCATTTCATTTTTTTAAATCATTCATTAATGAGGTAATCACTGCGTCATCATGGTGTCATAAATAAATTTATTTATTTAATGTTTAAAACTTATAAAAAAATACCATGATGTAGGAAATATTTTTATATTTAAAATAACTATTTATAGTCTAAGATATCATTTATATATATACAAAGTTAAAATTGTTTTACTTAGGATATACAAACATTGTTACATTTCTCTTCTTTTAAAAAAATAATGCCATAAATGTCACTACTACACCCATGTGACTCCATGGGCCCTCAAGTTTGGTAAAAAGATTCCCATGGTCGGAAATGACTCAAAAAAGAGGATTTGGACACATATTGTGGTAATTTATATTATTATGATTTTATTTTATTACCTGTAACTACCCAATTACTAATTAATCACGATAATTAAAGATAATTACCATCGTTATTATTCGTAATGTCCAAAAACAAAAGAGTATTAATTACATAATTTGAAAAATCACATTCCAAATATGGAATAAATTTTACGAAATTCCAATCATAGAAATTGTAGTAATTAATATATAAATAATTCTCGTTGACAAAACCAAAGACGAGTTTTTAAGATGTAAAATCTATGAAATGATTGATTTTTTTTATATCCAATTTAAAAGTGAAATTACATCCAATGACCTACATTGTATTAAATAATAAAAAAATAATTAAATTACCCCATAAAACCAATTAAAATGACAATCTAACTATATAGACAAATTGGATGAAAATGCAATTTTGAATTAAAATGCTGTATTTTTCACTATTCATTAAAAAATGAACATTATCAGAAAAATACCAAAAATTAACCCTAAACTATATTTGATACACCAAAATCAAAAATGATTTCAATTTTACCAAATTCCAAACATATAATTTTCATTAATAAATTATAATCTTAATTCCCATTGTCTAAACAAATATCGTGTTTTTAGGAAACAATATCCATCAAAAGATTGATACTTGTTTATGTCCATTTTAAAAGTGAAATTAATTATGACGACCACAATTGGATTAAATGGTAAAAATATATTTTAAATACAAATTATAAAAATTTAAAATGATAATCTAACAATATATAAATATTAGATTAAATGAAGGTTTTGAATTAAAATATAGCATTTTAACTATTCATTAAAAAATGATCTTTATCGAAAAAAGAACACAAATTTACAGAAAGTAAATTCTGATGTCCCAATTAAAAGAAGGTTTTTATTTTGTCAAATATAATATATAAAATTCAAAAAACGTTGTTTTAAAAATGGTTCGCCATCAAAAGGTGGTTAATCAACATTTTAAAGAACAATAGAATATTTATGATTAAAATCAAATTCTTTTCTTATTTTAAGCCTCTAAATTTTATTGCATAAATGTAAAAATATTGAACAAACATATATAATAATTTTTTGTTAGTTCTGTTCATTCATGAAATTACAACAGCTAGGCATTAACTACAATTTAATATAATATTATTATATTATTAGTGTGTAATGTAAGACTTCAAAGAAGTTCGTTGTTGTGTATTGGGTACGTCATCGAACATAGCATCCCCTTAAAGTATTATTAATATTTATTCAAAAATATTATTAAATATAAAAATTTCATATTCTTTATTTACCTGAGATGTTACATAATTCTTACCACAATTAGTATTCATAATGACAAAAAGTAAAAGGATTATATTTAAAAATTTGTTCATCCGGATTTCAAATATAATATTGAATTTTCAATTTTAATTATATTTAATTGGGAGAAATAAATTTTAACATAAATTCCTTATACATAATAAAATTCAATATTTTAGAAAGAGAGAATTATATATATAAAAAATAAATAATATCAAAGATATAAAAATTTATTATTAAACTTATATTTTAATAATTAAAATGTATAATATTATAATTATAAAAAATCCAAAGTATATATTTACATTTAAATTACTTGATTTAATTAAAATAAGTGTTAGTATTG
Organism: Viscum album; assembly: GCA_963277665.1. Taxonomy (NCBI): domain Eukaryota; kingdom Viridiplantae; phylum Streptophyta; class Magnoliopsida; order Santalales; family Viscaceae; genus Viscum; species Viscum album. The sequence continues at coordinate 1,298,688,438 of OY728147.1, forward strand.
GAAAACATTTTATATTTCAATATTATCAAAAAAATAGATCTTTTCTGAATAATGGAAAAATACAACATGAGCTAATTATTGTATGATGGTTTTAAAAATTATGTTATTGTAATTAAATAAAATTTTAAAACGTTCTAGAAATTAATATTAATATTTATTCAATATAAGTAATTAAATTTCTTTTTAAGAAGACACATTGTGACAAATAAAATGTATGTACAACAAATTGGGTTATTATTCCGTTTTTTATTAATTCGATACAATATATATATATTTAAAAATATTCCTAAAACTATTTTTTTCCACCAATTAAAAAAATAGGTTTTAACTAATCATATATCAATAGAATATTTTAATGGTTAGTTTAGGCTTTATGATACATTTTTTAATGAGTATCGAACATTTGTATTATTTAATGATATTGGGTTGATACCATATTGTGTAATGGATTTTAGAAAATTAAGGAGAAGAAAATTTGTTCTAGGGTTTTCTCATATCTTTCATTTATTTTTACTTTAATTTACATTCAACATCTATGTTCATACCTCAAATTCCCAATTTTTTTCTATTCAATAAAATGAAAAAATCACAAAAAAATAAAAAAGTCTTTTTATTGTATAATGAATGTATGCTAAAATTATTTTCAACAATCATTCTTTTGGTAATATTATATTCCATTACACTATGATGATCCAATTTATTAGAAAAAATTAACATGGATATTTTCCAAAATTTCATGATTTTTCTATTGAATGATGAAAACATAACAATTACTATACCTAAAAATTCAATAAGGAATATTAGTTAATATTAATCCATGAATATGTATATGGTTCCTTTGGGAATAAAATTCTATGTATTTTTAGTCATTATTTAGTTTTAATGGATGTATAATACATGTTATGTGATGGGTGTACCCTAGATTTTTACATCACATTGATGCATTTTTATGTATCATGGGAAAAAATAAGGTGGTTATTTGATGTATACTTACCCTTTAATATATGATGTCGTAGAATAATCTATTTATGGTATAGTTATGATGACTAATATTATGCATTCCATTTATTTATGACATGTTATTATTGTCCATGAGATTATTTATTTTCATTATTATACCACCCATGGGTTATATAATCAATATTGTATCCACTATATAGCTTAATTTTTATTTTTTAAACCAAATTATTTTTGTTATGTTTATTTATTATCATCTTATCTTTTACTATTCCCTATACAATGCCTCCATGAAAACCCCTTATATTGTATCTCAATTTTTTAGGAAATCATGGATTCTATCATGTTTGACATTTTTATAACCTAGGAAGAATATTTATGGTTCAACAATTGATGTTCTATACATTATTATTCAAAATTTAATGCATATTTTTGTATTTATCTTGTATCTAAATATTACTAAACTATTATATATTTTTTATTGTGATCAAATTTATTTTTTAACACTATAGTAAATAACCACCAATGATGGGATATTAGTGCCAGAGTTTTTTGAATTTATACTAACTATATTTATTACATTCAATGATCATATACAGATACTATATCATCATTTTAGTGGTTGTGTATAAATTATTACAACAAATAGTTACTCATATTGGGTTATGAATTACTATATAATTGAACTCGGTCAATATTATAATTATTACACAATCAACCACATAATAGACTCATAGTCTCAATGAATAAATCAAAAGTTGATAATTATACCATCTTTTAAACCAATGAATGATATACAGTAACATATTATTACCAACATTTGTCAAATTCCATAATAAAAATATTTAATTATACATTTATAAATAATATAAATAATTAAAAAAATCAATTTAATTATTCTAATAAATGGACTCCATTTTTATTTTATTCTTTTACAATACGTATTCCACTATAGATTATGTTCATCATATTCTATATTAATTTATTATATCTCATTCTACTTAAAAGATATAAAAATTAAAATAATAATTATTCCTTTATCATACTTTGGTAATTTTATTTTATCCCTTTTATATTTAACTGACGATTTTTATAAATAAAATTAAATCATTCATTATTCAATTGTTTTTTGATTTTATACTTATTTTATATTTTTAATCATTAAACATGAAATAAAAATTAATCTTTCATTACATATTGTTTATTAAATGCATAGGTTATTACATGTTTTATTTTCCGTGGTTACTATTCTACTGTGGTGAATAATGAATTACTTGGTTCTTTAATGAGATTAATTCCTTTTCACTACATATTTATAAAATCGTTGTTATATTTTTCTTTATATTGACAACACAGAAAAACTAATACCTTTGTATCCATTTTAATATTATTTTGATCTTAAATGTCATGTTATTGACATTTTTTCTACCTTTAAAATTCCCAATGTATCTGTTTTTCTTTGAATTCATTTAGTGAAAATGATAATTTTATTAGTCCACCTATAATATTGTCATTACAAGGTCGATGGAATACCAAATATTATCCCCAAATATTTTGATTTCAATATTTATTATCTTGATATTCTCTATTCACCTCTAAATAATCTTAATGATCTTTCACAAAATAAATGTCATATGTTTTTCAGAGAATTCATAATATATTGTATGTTTGTATATTTTTTCCCCTTTTAAATGAAAAAAATAGACTTTATAAATTATCATCCAATTTTTTTATTTATATCAAAGTTCATTAGATACAATTATTATCCATAATGGGGGTGGATATTTACAAATGAAATTGTAAATTAATACATTATTTTTTACAAAGGCATAGTTTTTTATTTTTTCTCTCTATATGATAATAAGATGTAAAACATTAAATAATTATGGAGAATTTGATCTGAAACCCATAAAAATTATATTAATTTGATATCCATTATATTTTCAATAATTTATATTTTCAATCCATCATAGAAAAATAAATTACAACATTAGTTTTTAGAAAATAGATACACATATCCAATAAGACACATTAAAACAAGAATTACTCCAAACATTACATAACAATTATATTTTTAATTAATCAATATTTTATAAAATTATATAGATCATTATTCAAATATAATTTTATTTTTTTATTAATGATAAAATAATATCTTATATGGGCTATATGTGTGAAGGTTTATTTTGGATGTATATATTATTAAATAATGATATTGAAAAATAAAATAAAATAAACAACCACATCATATAACATAAGAAATGAAAAAATAGATATAAATAAATAAATTATGGGTAACTTAATATCCCTATAATATATTTCAAAATAGTGAGACAAATTGTGACTTCATATTAATAATAAAATAACTCATACCTCCAAGGGAATCAACTTATTGAAATTGAATCACTAATTGATTTGGAAGGAACCATTCTCATTCAAATAGTGTGCGTCCACAACCACCAATTTAAATAATGAGATGATAATGTGTGAAAGTTATAAATTTTTTGTGTGTGAACTATATATAAAAAAAGTAAGGTTATTTAAATCCTTTTAAATTTACTCAATTAAAAAATGTAGTTACTATACTTTGTTTAATAGTTTAGTACATTTAAATACAATACCACTCATTGGATCTTTCAATTGTATCATTTATAATAGAAACATAAATTAACCATGTACAACTAAATCTCATTTAACATTTAATTACTCTTCAACATGACTTTATTAAATATATCAAAATAGTCAAAAAAAATGATTACCAAGGTAAAAGTTTTTTCTAAAAGATATCCTATATCATTAACCATGAGACAAATCTCATGAATAATACGGCTTCTCATAATATAAACCATAGATTTATGACATTCACTATAAAGTGATTTATTAATTAGTTCATATATGAAATAGTAAGAAATATTGTCTAAAGAATATTATACTTATTGTAAAACATCATAACTCTTTATTAATCCGTCATCCACATATAGATATTATAATCATGAAAGCTATGCTAAATTTTCGATAGTAAATTTATTCCAAAATAAATTCTAATTATATTTATTACTTTTTAATTTTATAGAAATATGGGGGATTAAAAATTAGTTTGAATATAATAATTCAAAAATATAAACAATGGGATACCTCTTGAAATATTATTTTTTGTTATGAAATAAATGGGTCCGGCAAGATCTCCATAAAATATACTCACATATATGTATATATATATAAATTTCCACCACAGTATATATAAATATACATAATATCTTTAAAAATATAATCTTGTGGTCTAAAACAACAACTCACCCTCTAATACTGAATAAATTTAATTTTGTATAGGACATCTTTTATATTCTGATTTCTCTGAAGTAGAATAACTATACTAAATAAATACATTACATATCATTCATCCATGTAGATAATAACATAACAAGTAACATATATAAGAATTCAATTCACTAACTTATGCTAATTCTATCAATATCCTAGAAGTCATACTATTAAAAATTGTGTAAAATATTATCTTGATTAAAAAATGATGAAAACATGATAAATAACAAACCAAACCACCCCTGATTAGCATAACAACATGGCTAGAATAGTCATGATCTTAGGGCATGAATATTGACTTATTTTATAACATTATGACCTCATTCATAGATGATTAATATTTTAATTTACTCTTACAAAAATCAGTGACCTTACATATAATATTCCAAGTGATATTACTTTAAAATTTAGTAATGATAACAAGTCATGACTTATTATATCATGAGTCTACATGGTATCATATATAAGATTTAACTAATAATAATCATATCATATAACCAAAACCCAATGTAATCCAATATGATAGTCCATTAAAAATCAATGAACATATTATATAGTGGGTTTTTAATCGTCAAATTTTTAAAAAAATACATAACTCTCATGGATAAATGAAAAATTGATATTTAATGTAATAAATAATCATGATAGGTTTACATTAATAACAACCACTACATCTAATCTCCTATGAAACTAATTCCTCAAGCAAAAACATAAAATAAATTGTTCTATTTTTTGTATATTATTTTAGAGTGGTAATATTATATGTCCATTATAGTGGGACCCAATATATCAATACCCCACCATATCAAGGATTAATCAAATCAGATAGTATTTTTGAATGATATGTTTGATCATTTTGTAAGATAAATGTTCTATAGCCTAAAAAATCAATACCTCATTTTAATTTTACATCAATATTCTCCTAATATTCTAGGAACCACGCCATATTTGGGGGAAAATGGTTTAATCCAAATAAATTTCCTCGAAACATCTGATTCATCAATATAATATACCATGTTTATTTAGTCATCTATGGAGGGATATATAGAAATAATCCATCTAATAAATATGACAGATATATAATATAATTTATAATATGGTATCATCAATTACCTAATGGAATATTTTTTCTAATTTATATTATACATTTCCAGACAACTAACTATTCAAAAGTAGTTTGTGTAAAATATAAGTTCAATTATAGAGAGACATATGATGCCCATGTAGAAATTATATTCCGATGTTATGATAAATAATATAAATAATAATAAAACTAATATTAGAATGGTAAGATATTGATTTTTGGAAAATAATCATTACATTAATTATAATGTTATAGTAAATCATTCAATATCATTAGTGTATGTGTTTTCCATTCTCATAATGAAATAATAAGAAAGAATTTGTCCAATATTTTTTACCAAATTACTAAAATAATATTTTGTAATGGACAATTAAATTTATTCATTTTATAACTAGCTGAATAAAATCCTAGTTTCAATATGTATCTATAAAACGTATTCCATGTTCAAGAATGAATTAAATAGAAAATATTAGAGGAATGAATGAACGAGAGATCTAAAAAATATACAATAATATTAATAAAATTTCAATTTTTTAATCACCCTTCACTACGAATCTCATCCCAAATGATTTTTTACAATCCATATTTTCTAAATAAACTAGGAATAGATTCATTTTTCTCATGGAAAATAAATAAAAAAAATTTAATTTAATTATATAACATGTAAATTAGTATTAATGACCAATCTAATATGTCTAGAAAATTCATCTAACTCTTGATGTGTTTATTTTTAAAATTATCTTACAGATAATTATTAGATCTAAATTTATATGAATATGGAAAAAATACTAACGGATAGGTTAATTTTATGTTTTAAAAAAGTTATTTTTAATATTAAAAGGACCATAGTTTGACAAGGATAAAGTAGTCGTATTCAAAAAACTATTTAGGTATTTCACGGGTAGTCAGACCTGGATCTAGGGTCCGATAATCAGGGTACCATAATGAAGTATATTTGGATCTACATTACATAAGTCATAACTATAAATTAATTCTACCTAAATAGAGTATAGAATCATATATAGTAATTAGATCTATCATAATTAGAGAATAATCGTTTTAATGATTACACAATTTATTATAATGATAATTGTTATGATATATCATAGTTTAAAACAAATATTAATTATTATTTATATCATATAGAATCATAATCAATGAAGAAATATATTCATAGTGTAATACATAGTAAAAAAATTGTATCATAATTAAAGAAATTTCAATAAACAAGAGACACATACCAAGATGAATATAAAAGGATTCAACTTTTATTACAATTTCAGTAGAAATAAAAAATATTGTAATGAAAAATGTAAATTTATTGAAATATTTATACTCAAAGACTACACTATCAAATATCCTATGATAAGGTAACATGTTTTATAATTTTATTAATCTTCGTCTATTCCTTACTAGGGAAATCCTTCGATATGATGATCGGTCTGTCTGACTATCCCTATAAGCCATCAATACGATGATCGGCTCATCTATTTCACTATTCTTGTGATCTAGAAATATGAGGATAATATTTTTTCTATATGAATATACACAATATTCATTAATACATTGATCATCATGTAATTATATCCCCATGATTCCTCAATTGTATTCAAAATCAAATGCACAATGAAAATACAAACTCAAAATGTTACAAGTATGAGAAACAAGTAGTTCACTGTTGTAAGTCTCAAATCTCTCACACAATGAGATTTTTGGAAAATAAATATGATACTATATTTTCATAAATATCTTTGAATTGAAATGTATTTATAATAAACTGTATAACATTCATATTTATCCTGCAACAATCATATTTTGTTCTAATTTTTTGGGATGTTTAAACTCCTCATGCTTAAACAGTCATATTATTGCAGAATTACTTCAATAATTATTATATAAAACATTTTAAGTGTAAAAAATATTTCATATATTTGAGATAAAATTTTTTAGGGATGAAAATATCATTATGATAATATCATTATGCTTGAGTAGGATTTTAATTGAAACTGTTATCAATAAAAATAAAATTATTTTGTCAGTATGAAAGAAATAATTGGAGTTCATGTATTCAATATGATAAAACTATTTATTAAATATATATGTATGATTATTATCATATCCATTTTCATTAAAATAAACCTATCATATCTAGTCACATTAAAATAAACATAATGAATAAGTATATATTCCTAACTCATTAAATCTTATTCTAATTAAGATAAACAGTTTAATTTTTCTTATAAAAACATTATAAAATTATTTATAATGTAATATAATAATCAAATTGGATGATTTAAATTTAAAAAAATAAACATATTAAAGTGTTCACATGAGTATTGTTTGACTCAACTATATACCCTTTTTTAGAAATCACCTACCAACATACAAAAAATAATAGGTTACATTCAATCATATTCATAAATGAAAATAATACATATCTCACACTCAGTTTATAACTCATTTTTATAAGATGATGAATATTCCTAACTCATCCTTTGTATGGAAACTCCCCATAAAGAATAAATTCACCATTAGAATGAAATATCTCCCCCTTAATTTAATCATATCCCTATTTCAATAAATTTCACCCATCATATAAATTTATCACCCTTTTTAATTTTCAAAAATGAATAGGGATATGAGTTTTAAGGTGCCTAAAAAGTGATAGAGAAATTTATATTTGAAATAATATATTAAATTACTTGATCATAAAAGAAATTAAAGATCATTCAACCAAATAGAAATTGGAAGACATTCAAAAAAAATGTCTGTAGATGAAGACATCCTTCCCTGAAATTCCAATTCAAAAAATTATAACAAGTGTTTGTGAAATAAATAATTCTTCAAAATTAGGGATTTGACTAATTTCTTAATTTTCATGAATTCTTGTCTTTCTTCTATAATCTTTGTGATAAACCATTCTAGATACTGGGTTTTCTATTCTGGATCTTTTATCATTTCTACTTGAATCTAAATCTCTTCATATTTAACCTTAATCATTTTATCCTAAATATTATTGTTCTATTGTCGAGATTTTATTAATTTTTTGAGAGCATAATTAAAATTCTTCGACTTAAAAAGTTTATCTTTTTAAACAATAAATCATTAATTATCACTATGCAGATACATTATTTTCCTTTGTAAATATGTGATATCTAGAGTTTATTTCTTGAATTAAATTTTCAATTTCTCATGGTTTATCACCCAGGTGGATTTATTATTTTAAATAATATTGAACGAAACATTAGTTTCATTCATGGAAATATTAAACATTTAAAAATTATAATTAAAAAGTTTGATATCATTATCAATATCATTGAATAATTTTACAGTCTTATTGAAACTTTTAATGTGATCCGTGAAAATTTATTTAATTATCATGAAATATGCTTTCAAATATATCAAACTATATATTAAATATTTTACTGAATTTAATTTTTCATTTTTATTTTATGCAATCAAATGAATCTTGGTTTCTAATATTTTTATGTAAGGAATTTGTTTCACCAATCCTCTTAAAGTTGGAATGGTATAATTTAGTCCTTCAACTATTATTGTGTTGAGTGATTCCTATTATAATTGATTGTTTCTTTTACTGCTTTATATTTCTTCATGAGATGATTTTATTTTTACATTCTTTGAAAATGATTTATTCCTTATATCAAAAAATTCCATTGAACCAAAAATAATTAATTTATTTCCTTCAACCTTTCAATTTTAATCTTGTTCAATCCTCATAGATGAAGGCAATACATCTGAAAATGATAGAGACTTTCGTTTTTCTTGTATAACAAAATTATTATATATATTTCCCAAATAGAATTATTATTTTGAGGAATACTAAGACATCCTCAACAAAAAAATGTCAGAATGCATATTTTATTAATTAGAATTATGATTTTCTTCTTCTCCCAAATCTGTTTGAACATTAATAATTTCATTTAAATAATTTTCTTGTTCTTATTCTTATTATTCATCATCAAAAAACTCTTATATTTATTTTTATTCATTTTATTCTTCAATATCTTCACTAGATTCTTCTAATTTACCTTCTCCATTTATTTTTTAAAAAATAACGATGTCATGAATTTAATCATAATTCAACTTTCCTATCCAAAAAAGATATGTTATCCACCAAAACAACATTTCAAATTTCTATAATAGTAGGAATAATGAAATTAATAATTTATTATTCTTGAAATTAAAAACCAGTATCTCGAGGTAATGAATATTTTCTAGAGGCATACTCAACACTTTTTAGTAAATAACTAACTAATGATTCTCATTGATTTTTCTTGTTCATATTCTTTTCCATTTCTTTTTTCTCTAAATCATAATAAGAAAATATCTTTATAGCTACAACTTTTAATGGGTCTAAACCATATTGAGGGTCTTGTATATTTCATTTATCCATTCTCATTTTCCATTCATCAAGTACTTCTTTTGAGAATTTCTATTATATCTTTTCTTTTGTTGGAGGAATAGAGTCCTCATATATCTTTTTAACAACATTTCATACATTCTTTGATTTAGATGGTTATTCTTCCAAATTATATACATGATTAATTTTTAAAATCACCTCTTATTTTAGATCAACGAAATACTTTATCCTTCTTATTGTGTGATAACATATGAACACAATCATTTCTCTGACAGCCAATGATTTTTATGAAATATTTAATTACTTAATACATGATTCAATCATCTTCCTAATCAAATACTAAAAAATTATCATCTGATACTTGAATGAACCAAATTTTAGATTCTATATCATCTATGGAATGGATCCTTAAAAAAAATTTCCTCATGTTGTACTGGTATTAAAAAATAATGATATCAGATACTTTTTAGGTATCTAAATATCCAATATATTGAATATGAACGCCATTAAACTAGTGGGATAACACTCTATGATCTAGATTTATATAAGGGACCTTCTAGGCTTCATCATTTGATATAATCATGAACAAATTTTTTTCATCTCTTTCTCTGAAAAACATTACCATGAAATCCTGTTTTTTATGGGATAAAAAAATTAATATCCTCTATCTGTAAATCATAGAAAACATGCGGCCACCATAGGTTTCAACTTATAACATTTTTCATATATTCAAAACGAAAGAATCTCTTTTCCATCTTTATTAAAAAACATAGCAGAATAAAAAAATTCATTAACCAAATAAAAAAACAAATCATAATCATGATATTATTGATCCAAAAATTACATCTTCCTACCTATAAATTAAAAAAACCTTCTATGATATGAGACATATGTTTCATAAAAAGTACTTTTTATTAATCTTTCTCAAAAAACAATCCACACGTTGTAATATTTCATGGGAGACATTATATTTGGAGATGAAACTATCGACAGAGACATGATAAAAAGAAATCAGACTCTGAGACTTATAAAAGGCATTATTTGAGGCAAAAATACTCATACAACAGATGTAGGATATGAAGGGGTCATTATATATATATGTTTTATGCATTTTTTGACCTTACAAAAAAACTCTAATTACTAGGATTTTACTAAACTGATTATAATGACTATAAAATAATCAATGAATGTAATTTTAAAGAATGCAATCAATTGTGAATTTTATTTTATATTGATAATTAATATGTTGAATTAAAAAAATCGTATCGGGTGAATATTATGAATTTATAAAATAATATTTACTATATTTGGTGAATATGATGAATTAATAAAATTATAATATTTGGTGAATATAATGAATTTAGCAAACACTTTTATTGTATTGGGTGAATATGATAAATAAGTAAAAACTAGAAAATTTAAAAAAACAAGAATATAAAAATCATATTATAGTATTAAAATGAAAAAAAATTAGATTTTAATTATTGGTATAATATTTTGTTCGTAATTGTTTTTTAAATACAAAATTATGAATGATGGGGAATACTTAATTTTTCTTTATTAAAAATTAGATTATGAAGAATACAAAAAGAACATTGGATAAAATTAAAAGAAAACATGTAAAAAAAATAAAATTATCAATTTCATTTATAAAATATAATTGATTATGATAAATATATATAAAAAATCAAATATAATAATTTTTTTAATCTAATATAAAACATTAATTCAAAATACTAATTAAGATGGAGTTTTAGAAACAAAATTCTTTTTAAAAAAACCTATGAATTTTGATAATCTAAGAGTATTGAGAATATCATCTCTCGTATATACTCTCCCAATGAAAATGTGTATCTTAATGTATGGGGAAGGTTTAAACAATGGGTGGTTATGAATTATTACTTTACAATGATCATTCATAGATTTTGATTAATGTATTGAAATATATCAGAATTTAATGGTTTATTAATTATAAGTGAAAAATGCAGATAAATATTGAAAAGGATGAAGTGATCACATGATGTATATTCAACTGGATTCTAAAATAAGATAAAGTGATATTGAATTACTTGTTTAAAAATTAAAATATGATGATATTATAAATGTAGTTGATCCGAAACTTTCACAAGAAATGATTTCTTCTTTTAGTAACTGAAAGAGTTGGAAAATATAAGAGTCACCCTCTCTCTTGATTTATAAGGATGGGAATTTTTCTTCAAAATCTATCATAGATAATGATGGGTTTCAAATTTTTTCTTACATGAAGACACAAACTTTTATTAATTCTCAATTTGTGTTTGATCAACCAAATTAAAATAAATCGACACATATTTTTAATAGAAAATTGATTGTGCTATTGAGATTTAGGATCAAAATAATATTTCTTATGATATAATTCATGACGTGACAATACATTTGAAAATAATTCTTCAGTATAGATTAATAGTGGTTATGGTGATGATGAATATAATGGAAAGGTATGACTCTGTTAAAAAATTCAAAGAGAAGTAGGATGATAGTTCTAACTCATAAAGCCCTGGTACTATATCTTTACATGAATAGTTAACATTTCATCTTTCATGAAATTGAAGAATTATACATTGGGAGGTATGATAATGAATGAGTTGAGTAGAATGTAATTTGGGGGTAATAAATAAAATTAGGTGAAATGTTGAGAAATAGATAGGTGTGTAAATTTTATTATTTGGGAATATTTTATTTTTTACAATACCCTATTGTGTTTCTATATTTTTTTATGGTTTCTAGTAAAAAATATATAACCTCAATCAGATAATAGAAGAAATTTTTTTTTGAGAATATCATTGCATTTTTGTTGTGTAGCAATGAATTCTAATGTCATATCTTTTTTAGTGTGTGATAAAAAGGAAAATGATGCTTAAAATCCATCATTTCTTCATGAGAGTGATGTGAAATGTTTTTAAATAAATCATAGAACTATTATTATCACATATTTATATGGTTTTAGTATAATATTTCCATAATTTGGGACTGTGTTATTCATTCACAACACTTGGTCAAAACATGTTCCTGTTTCCACACATTCCGCTTAAGTAGTCTAAAGTTCTATAACAAGTTGTTTCTTATAAGACTAAGAAAATAATGAATATACAATGAAATTAAAAGTTCCATATTTTCTTTTTCTATCCATTCTAAAACCACCAATATTAGAATCCAAAACACCATTTAATTAAAAATAATTTCAATAAGATTAGAAAACTCGTAGATCCATAGTTAACATTAAATAATGAATATTTTGTTTAACTGCATTTAAATAGGAATCCTTTAGATTATATTGATATCATTCACATAATAATACATAAAAGATTAATTCTTGATGACTAGCGATTAAGTATGGGAAACATCACATTATACCTCAAAAAATTGTTTTATTGGTTATTTTTTCCCACTAATCAAGATCAAGTGTATTTGAAGTACAGACTTTTAAGTGTTATCATAACAATAATTTTTAAGAATATATTTTATATACTTATTTCGACATATAAAATCAAATTATAGTTTTCAAGAATTTTGAAAAGTTCAATGATGCTAAATCTCCCATCATAATAATTCCAAACTCATATTATTTATGATTTGAGAATGTGTTATAACTTTCTGAATTCATTCAAATATAATTTCATAATAAAATATTTGAACAATATTTTTTTTATATTCTTTATAAAAATATTTTCACTAATATTTTCTTTAGAAAAACAATTTTGGGACAATATTTCTATAAATCTATCATACGATGATCTTGGGGATTAGTTAATCCATAAAATTATTTTGTATGCTATACAATTTATGAGGATTCGTTGTATCTTCAAAACCATGGGTTGTTTAACATAAAATTTGTTATGTAATATCCATGAAGAAAAGAACACATTACAACCATTTGAAAAAGACTGAAATGAAATAAGGATGAAAAGGAAAATATAATACATATAGCTTCAAGTCGTTCTATCATTGCATAATTGTCTTCATAATCTATCAACTCTTATTTATTATAATCTTTGGAAAAAATTCATTTTTTTATTAAAAAAATTATTCAATTTCCATCTCACTTTTTATTTCTGAAAACCCATTTTACTGTAATTACTAATGTTCCTTTAGGCCTTTTTGTTGAGCAAAGTATTGTTTTCAACAATGCATATTAATGTTATTTAAAGGGGGAGATTATTGAAAATAATACTCTGTCTCTTTATAATAATTTTGATGCTCACAAATTCCATTAGTAATTTTATAATGATTTCACATAGTATTTCGCAGGAGGTTATTAATTTATTTTACTCTTGAAATAACGAGAATTTATTACATAGCACGAAATTTGTTTCAGAGTGTTCTAGAAACACTGTTCACATCTTACGTAGATGAATATAGCACAAAATCTATTTTAGCGTGTTCTGGAATCATTGTTCATACCCAACATGGATAAACGTAGCATAAGGATGAAAATCATATATACATTTTGAGATAAGAGAATGTGTGGTTAAACAACCCTACGTTTTGGTTTTCAGCAAATTATGGAAGAAGAACCTTACGTTAGGAAGGAACCCTACATTTTGGTTTTCAGCAAAGTAAGGAAGAAGAACCTTACGTTAGGAAAGAACCCTATGATTTGGTTATCAGCAATGTATGGAAGGAGAACCATACATAATTTCTAAAGGTTACGTTTATTTCTCAAAAGTATGGTTCATCAACCTTAATTTTGTAAACAACCATACGTTTTTGAAAAGTATGGATCAAGTGATAGTATGGATCTTTTACCATACGTTTGAATGTTAAAGAAAAATTATTGATGATCAACCCTACATTTCATATCAACCTTACATTGTCAAACCCTACGTTTGAATTCTATGTTATTAACCCTACGTTTGGAAGCCACGTCATCAACCTTACGTTTGGCGTTGGAATTTTCGTCAGACGGTTCTTATGTACAACGATCAGTAAGTTGATTTCTGGGCGGATTTCAAGACTGATTTAAAGTCATTTTTTAATTAAGACTTTGAGTGATTCAAATCCGTTTTATTAATGGATTTATGATCAAATTAAAAGTATCTTTTTATGCCTAGTCTTAAGGGAAGTTACGACTTGTCTATAAATTCAAAAATTTTGAATAACGCGAATTAGAAGGCGACTTTTATGGATCTAAATGTGTAGGAGATATGCTTTATTATATATGTTCTCTCTGGAACACAAAAAAAATGTATGGTATGATCGATCTATTATTGAAAAAGGTGGAAAATAGAGATTGCATCTATTCACGATTGATCTGCTGATTCAACATGAGCGTAAAAGATCTGTTTGTTCAAGATAAAAGAACTAGATAGAAGATTCAACTATTCAACATCGAATATCTTATGTGGATATACTACTTCTGAGCTAGTGAACTATATCTATATATCTACTAGAACTGGATCAACTAAGAACTGATTTGTCTTGAAGATCAATATTTTTAGAGACTATGATCCATCTGCTGTAAATTGCATTCTGTTGCAATTGAGAAGATCAACTGGAAATTTCATTCTGAAAGTATTTTTATTCTTGAGTAACCAGCTTCTCATTCTATGCTGTGTAGGTTCATGTTTGAACCAGAAGGCTTTGTTTTGCCTTGGATTGTAAAGGTGTCAACTGCCTGTACTCAGTTGTGAATCGGTCTGTGGAAAAGACGACCAGACAGTGAAAATCACCAAGCTCGTGGAGTAGAGCGTTGGTGGAGTGGACTAGGATATTTCTGTTCCCCGAACCACTATACATCTTTGTGTTCTTGTTTTTACTTTTTCCGCTGCATGATCAAATCTGATAAAGTTTAAAGGACAGAACTCGTTCAAAAGAAGAGTTATTGAAAAATTGAAAAAGACACAATTCACCCCCCTCTTGTGTATAATCTGTAGATTCAGATCCAACAATTGGTATCAAAGGAGGAGATTCTGACAGAGCCTTAGAAAGCTAGAAACATTTAAGGATTATTCAAAAAAGCTTTATGACTGATACAATAGAAGGGATGTCGATGGTTAGAGCACCATATTTTAATGGAGACAACTATTGTTTCTGGAAATTGCGTATGATAATATATCTGAAAAACCTCGGATATAGAGTCTATTCAATGATTCTGACTCCTTATGAAATTCCTGAAAATCCTGAGGCATGGGGTGCAGCTATAGAGGCGGAGTACGATATGAACTCGAAGGCTATGAATGCAATTATTTTCGGTCTATGACCAGATTAATTTAACTGAGTATCTCAGTGCCCGAGATCATATGAGATGTGGCAAACAATAGTTGTGGCATATTAAGGAATAGACAATGTATGACAAATGAGATATGCATCTGCATAACTGAAATTTGATACTTTCGAAATGATTGAATTTGAGAGCATTACAAAAATGAATGGGTGATTGAAAAAAATAGGAGAACCTATCAAGCAGGCTAATCAAGCATTAAATGTATTGAGTGTACTTCCTACTAGATGGAATGGTATCTCTACTGCAATCAGACAATCAACACTTGTCAACGATCTAACTATGAGAGAGCTGATTGGTACACTGATGATGTATGAAGCTGAAATGCAAGATGAAGCTAATGAACATAATGTGCTTATCAAAATAGATGATACTGCCTTGAGGGTAATTTCACTACAAAATAATAGAAAGATGAAGAGCAGAGAAGTCAAAGCCAAATATGAAATCTCTGACTCATCCAACTCAGATGAATAACTGGCTCAACTAGCCAGAAAATTTAAAAATTCTACAGCAAGAAAAGAGGCTTCAAAAAATCCTTTAAGAGAGATAATAAGGAAGTGAGATGATATGAATGCAAAAATATGGGACATATCAGGCCATATTTCCCTACAACTGAAGGATACAAAGAAAAATATATTCTTCAAAAGAAATGACTTTGTGCAGAAAGACAAGAAAGCTATAAAAGCCACTTGGAGTGTATCTGAAGACTCTAGTAGCTCTTCTGAATCAAGATCAAAGAAAGAAGAAGTCAATCTAAAGGCAAACATGTGTTTCATGGTAGAAACTGATGATGTACACTCATATTACTCCTCAGAATCACATTCTGAATCAAGCTACGCAAATAAAAAACTAGCAGTTTGCTGCAATATTCTTAAAAAAAAGATATGAATAAATATTTAAGAAACATAAGTCATTGAAAAATATACATGAAGCTGTTTCATATGAAATAGACACAATGTTGAAACAACATAAAGAATTAACTGATAAATACAATTTTATTAACACTAACTTTGTTAATTTTGAATCAATAATAAAATCACTATAGAATGAAGTAGAATCTTACAAATAGGCTGCATTGGTTTTTATAAAAGGAGAGAATTAATTAAATAAAATTCTTGTCAAAACTATCATTAAAAAGGAGAGATTTGGAATTGGAAATAAAGGAGAAAAACCAAAGCTATATAAAAATTATTTTGTTCCTACCTCTAAAAAGATTAATTGTAATTTTTGTGGGGAAAAGGGACATGTAGCTAAAAAATGTTTCTAAAGAAAACCTCGAATTTGTGCTATTAAGAAAGCCCATGTTTCTAAATACTTATATGATTTAACTAATTTTAAAAGAACAAAGAAAATCCGGATACCCAGATCATTGCTAGCTAACACTCTAGGTCCCAAAAAAATATGGGTACCAAAGCAATTTGTTTGAATGTCTTTGCAGATAGTAGGTCACCAGAGAAGAAAAGAAATATGTTTCATGGACAGTGGCTGCTCAAGACATATGAGTGGAAACTCATTGAATTTTTCTTCACTCACACAAAAGGAATGGGGACCTATCACATTTGGTGATAATGCCAAAAAAAATCATTGTCATTGAAACTGTTGGAGATCCAAAAACAGTCTCAATCAACAAAGTACATTATGTACATGGACTAAAACACAATATGATAAGTATCTCTCAACTTTGTGATGATGGATATACTTTTGATTTTACTAACAATTGTTGTACTATTTTTAAAGATAAACTGTTTAAATTTAAAGCACCAAGAACTGAAAATGTCTATACTTTGGATTTAAATTCATTGTGTAAACAACAAGTAAACTCCTTGACTGTTAAATTAATTGAATCCTGGATATGGCATAGAAGACATGGTCATTGAAATGTATATGTTTTACATAAGTTATCCAAGAAACATTTAGTTTCCGATTTACCTTGTCTCAAATTTGAGAGTGACAAATTTTGTGATGCATGTCAACTTGGCAAGCAACAAAAATCATCCTTCGAATCTGTTAATATGGCTTCTACATCTAATACTCTTTAACTTATTCACATGGATTTGTTTGGACCTTCAACAGAGGAAGCTTAGCTGGTAAATTATATGTATATGTTTTAGTCGATGATTATTCAAGATTTACATGGATTTTCTTTTTCAAATTTAAAAATGAAGCTTTTACTTTATTTGAAAGTTTCTGCATATCTATTCAAAATGAAAAAGTTTTCAATATAATCTCATTAAGAATTGATCATGGTGGAGAATTTGAGAATCTAGAATTTAATTCCTTTTCTCAAATATGGGTATTAAACACACCTTTTCTACACCCAGAACATCTCAACAAAATGGGATTGTAGAAAGAGGAAATAGAAAAATTCAAGAAATGGCTAGAACTATGTTAATTGAATATAGCCTACCTATATATTTATGGGTAGAAGCAGTTAATACATCTTGTTATATGATTAATAGAGTTTTAATTAGTCCTATTTTGAAAAATACACCCTATGAACTATGAAATAAAAAAACCTGAAGTAAATTACTTTAATGATTTTGGATGGAAGGTTTATATCTTAAACATCAAGGATAATCTTGGTATGTTCGATCCAAAATCTGATGAAGTTATTTTCTTAGGATATTATGATACCTCCAATGCTTATAGAGTTTAAATGAGAAGTCAAGGATTGTTGAAGAATCAGTTCATGTGAAATTTGATGAATCTGATTCTTTTCAGAAAATGGCAGAACAAATTGATGAACTTGACTCTAATGATAACATGAGACTTGAGAATTTAAAGAATTATTTTGAAAATTATATAAATGAAATTTAGTCCAGTTCAGAGGAACATGATACTAAATAACATATAAATATTTTACCTAGACTGTCTAGAACACTAAAGAATCATCCTTTAGAAATTGTAATAGGTAACTTATAAACAGGTGTTCAAACTAGAAGAAACTTAGGAAACCTAGTGGAATTCTCTGCCTTCCTATCTCAACAAGAACCCAACACTATAGAAGAATCATTAGATGTTGAAATCTGGGCAATAGCAATGCCAGATGAATTAAACCAGTTTAAAAGAACTGAAGTTTAGGATTTAGTTAAAAGACCTAAGAATTATCCTGTAATAGGAACCAAATGGGTTTTTATAAATAAACATGATGACCAAGGCACAATAACTATAAATAAAGCAAGATTAGTAGCTAAAGGATATAATCAAGAAGAGGGAATAGATTATGATGAGACTTTTTCAACTGTAGCTAGGTTAAAATCCATTATAATCCTTTTGGCATATGCATCTTATATGAATTTTAAATTATTTCAGATGGATGTCAAATATGCCTTTTTAAAAGGATATTTAATGGAGGATGTTTATGTTGAGCAACCTCCTAATTTTGAAAACTCTCAAAAACCTGATTCTGTTTATAAACATACTAAAGCTCTTTATGGCCTTAAACAAGCACCTAGAACTTGGTATGAAAGATTATGTTCTTTTCTTTTGAAAAATGGTTTTACTGTTGGTATGGCAAATCCAACACTATTTAAGAAGATTGTGAAAAATAATGTTTTATTGGTTGAAATGTATGTTGATGATATAATATTTGGATCAACTAATAAAAATCTTTGTCATAATCATTCAAAATTAATTCATGAAGATTTTGAAATGAGTATGATGGGAGAATTAAAATTCTTTTTGGGTCTTCAAATATTTCAAAAAATATTTTGGAAATGTTTTAAATCAAAGAAAATACATTACTGATTTACTTAAGAAATTTGGACTTGAGAACAACAAGACATTTACAACTGCTATGTGTACTAATATAAAACATGATTTGGATGAAACTGGGAAATCAGTTGAGAACATGTTATATAGAGGTATGATTTGTAGCTTGTTATATCTTACTGTTATCAAACCAGATATAATGTATTCAGATGTCTTTGTGCTAGATTTCAATAAAATCCTAAAGAATCCCATCTAGTTGCTGTTAAAAGAATTTTTAAATATTTAAAAGAAATTATTTTTCAATCTCTTCGTTATCCTAAAACTTTTGATTTTAATTTGATTTCATATTCAGATGCTGACTTTGGAAGATGTAGATTAGATAGAAAATTTACATTAGGTACATTCCACTTTTTAGGAAAGTCCTTAGTATCATGGTCTAGTAAGAAACAACATTCAGTTTCCCTGTCAACACCAGAGGCAGAATATGTTTCTGCTTGCAGTTGTTGTGCACAAGTGTTGTGTATGAAAAACAATCTTATGGACTTTGGAATGAATTTTAATAATACACCTATTTTATGTGATAATACGAGTACAATTAATATTTCAAAAAATCCTATTAGTCATTCTAGGACTAAGCACATTGATATAAGGCATCAATTTTTAAGAGATGATGTTACTAAAAAAAATATTTTTAGAATTTATAAATACTGAAATTCAATTAGCAGATATTTTTACTAAACCTCTTCCCCCTGCAAGGTTTGATTTTATTAAGGGGGAGATAGGCTTATTTAATTTTAAATAAATTTTTTTTTTTATTTTTTTTTTGTAAATTTTATTTTTTTCATTGAATACTATTTATGTATTTCTTTTTTTTCATTGTATGAAAATTTTATTTATTTTTAAATATATGTAATGATGAGTGATTACATGTGAATCATGGCTGTAAGAGTCTTTTTGACTTATAAACCCTTTCACTTCTATCGAAACCCTTTCGAAATCCAAAAAATCGCATTTCCTCTTCTGAAACCCTAACCTTTGATCTTCTGAAACCCTAACCTGCAATCCTTCAGAGACTCTCAAAGAAATGGTAAGGAATAAAATAGCCAGTGAGGCCGAGCTTAGAAATTCTAAGAGACAATGCTCTGAAGGAAGAAAAATCTTATAGGGTATGGTAATCGATATTGACTGGTTGTTTCAGACGAATCTGTTGTTGAAGCAAGCACTGTCATTTCAGAATATTGAACAGATGTTCAACAGTGAAAATATGGAAATTCTTGTATGATGTGGAACTTAGATACTTCTAAAAATCTGTACAGTTTAGTCTGGGAGATACCAAAGACAGTATGACATCTATAATAGAGGATAGGGATTTCTCAATTTCTTCAGTAGAGATTAGTCAGATTATCAAATGCCCTCATGAGGGAGTTTTTCATTTTGACTTGAATAATATAGGAGATTTTGTGTATAAATCTGAAGACATTATGTCTTTTCTTTTTGGTATCAAGACAATAAAGAAAATGTTTTTTTAGTATCTGGATCCTGATCAGAAGATTTTGATAAAATTCATTCAGACCGGAATAGCTCCACGGATGGCAGAAATAGAGAAGATTTTGTACCCTGACATGTATATAATATTTCTCTTGTTATGTGATATGAAGTTAAAATTTCTGAGATAGATGATAAGGTATCTCAGTTATTGCTTTCAAAGCGAGGCCAGGATGAATTTCTATCCATTTGGTAGATTTATTTCTAAGCTTCTGTTTAAGAAAGACATGGTGAGATTAGTGGATGCAAGAGTTAATTGTCATCATAGTAATACGTGTAATGCTGGAACCTTGAGAAAAGTTAGATATTTATGGAGCACAATTAAAGGAAATATTATGCTAGTAGGAGCTGAGGAAGACCCAGAGTGTGCTCAGGCTCAACCTGCTATGTCCATGGAGGGACAAGCTGAATCCAGTGTCAGTAATGCGGCAAGAAGGATTCTCTTTGAAGTGACAGATGTTGAGGAAGATAGAAGCCATGAGGAACTTCAATCAAGAAGAAAAAGACCAGTAAATGAGGAAGTTACATCCACTGTTTTGGAAACTCCACAATAACCTTTAATTTCTTATTCCTTTGTGAGAGAAGCTGTTGCTGATATCATGGATTATGTTACTAAGAGAACAGCTCTGGTAGAGAAATCAATAGCTCAAGAAGAAGCTCAAATGGACAATCAAGAACAGATTGTTGCTGATGTTGAAGTTTCAGTTCAACAGGAACAGGAGATGGAGGCAGTGCCTAGTGAAGAAGTGGCCAGAACTCATGAAGCTTCTAAAGATATTTTTCTTGAAATTCCAGTGGAAGACAAAGATAAAGATGAATGTGATGAGCATGCTTCTGATGCTCAAATAGAGGTACTTCAAGAATATTTTTCTGCGGATGAGTTTGAAAACTCTATGGAAAAATATGTGGACCAACCTTCTCAGGACAAATAAAAGGAGAAATATGATGCTTAATCATTGCCTTTGGTATTACTGCATCAACTTGAGAATGTGAATCAAGCATAGGGTGCATCTGATTCAAGGAATGAAGAAGTTGAAGAACTGTATAGAAAAGTATCTCAGTTGGAATCTGAGAATGCTTCTCTTAGAAATGCTTTAAAATTAGAACATTTGAAGTTTCAAAATCTGATGGAGTATACAGTTTCAAGGAAGGACGTTGAAATGTTTAAAGGGGATATGTTAACTACTTTTACTCAATTAAAATTTGAAATGGTTATGAAGTTATATTTATCATATCTGAAGTTGTTTATGGAGAACCAATTTGAATCAGTTGAAAATCATGTTGTTAGTGGATCTAGTTCTTCACCTGAATTAATCATAAGGTTTCAGGCTATCACAGCTGCGTTGAGTAATATGAATGATAGGATACTATATCTTAAATGTAACAATAATCCTCTGTCAGTGTTGCTGGAAAATCAGAAATTCTTAGTGGATCATCTGACATCTAGTGAGCTATCAATCAGAATTTTGTTAGATTGGTTGTTGGAGAAGCTGTTAGTATTTATTGAAAAAGAGTAAAGGATGCCTGAGTTTTTGAGAGTCAATTTAATTGAGGATATTCATATTACTCATGAGAAGAGAGAGCTCATTATCAATCTTGGAGATGGGATGATGAAGAGACTTCGAGAACCGTTTACAGAAATCAAGTCTGTAATTAAGAAGAGATAGACCATGTTTCCTATCTCACCCAAACCTTGATTCATGTGTATATCATTGTCTTGTATATACTACTGTTTTTGAATGAATATTTTCTTCATTTTTTATTTGTCTCTTTCTTTAATTGTTTTACTAATTTTATTTTTAATATGCCAGTACTCCATATTTAATTATTGATAAAAATTTCGTAATAGCTTTTACTAACAGTTCTGTTCGATATTAAACATGTTAAAATCCATGATTTTTCATTCTTTTTAATATCACAAAAAGGGGGAGAATTTGGATAACCAAAACATCAATATTTTGGGGGAGTTCATTTTATTGTGGGAGAAAATTAGATGAGACATTTTGATTTATAATTAACTTTTTTGGTGGAATGATTTTTTTTAAAACTTTAAAAAGAATTTTGAAAGATATTTTTGTTTTATTTAAATACTCATAATTATTTTATGGGTTTTGTTTTATGGGTTTTGAGATCATCAAAAAGGGGGAGATTATTGAGAAAAGTATTGTTTTCAACAATGCATATTAATGCTATTTAAAGGGGGAGATTAATGAAAATAATACTCTGTCTCTTTATGATAATTTTGATTCTCAAAAATACCCTTAGTTATTTTCTAATAATTTCACTTAGTATTTTGTAGGAGGATATTAATTTATTTTACTCTTGAAATAACGAGAATTTATTACTGAGCGCGGAATTTGTTTTAGCGCATTCTGGAAACACTGTTCACATCTTACGTAGATGAATATAGCACAGAATCTGTTTTAGCGTGTTCTGGAATCACTGTTCATACCCTACGTGGATAAACGTAGAGTAAGGATGAAAAGAATATATACTTTTTGAGATAAGAGAAAGTATAGTCAAAACAACCCTACGTTTTGGTTTTCAGCAAAGTATGGAAGAAGAACCTTACGTTAGTAAGGAACCTTGCATTTTGGTTTTCAGCAAAGTATGGAAGAAGAACCTTACGTTTGGAAGGAACCCTACATTTTTGTTATCAGAAATGTATGGAAGGAGAACCGTATGTAATTTCTAAAGGTTACTTTTATTTCTCAAATGTATGTTTCTGTAAAACCCGCAAATTTCAAGGAAATTTTTTTTCTTAATTTTCTTTGGAATTTTGCAAGAGCGCAGCTTCAGACGGCACCTGATTCCGAGGCCCGGTGTGCCCGGAATCAATTTCCGAAGTTTGGCTCGGGTACGTTCAGTGAACGGACGAGCGGGTTTTTCTATCTTTTGAACCGGTGCCCGGAATCGAATTCTAAGGGCACCGATGAAATCACAGCGCCGGTATTTGCTTAGAAACGCCTCTTCCGGAGTTGCGTTTGCTCAACCGTGGTTTTTAAAATTTTGGGCTTTAAGTCGGAAATAAAATAAAGGTTGTGCGACAACTTTATTTTATTTCACTTAAGCCGCTTGGAAGTCACTTGGAAGCCACTTGAACTGAGTTAAAGCGGATAGGGTGCTATCCGGAAATACCCTACCCCTTGGTAGGATATTTGTGAGGTGGTCCCGCACGAGCCCCGCCGTTTCTTTCGCTAAGTAACGCACCCGCGAAAAACCGTCAAAGTAACTGAAAAGTCAACCGGCGCATTTTCTTTAATTTCTTAATAGACCATTTAATTGGGCGGTTTATTTCGTGAATTAAATGGGCTGTTTCATTCGTTGAATTAATTCAACGAATTTAATGGGTCGTTACTTACGCGTCTGCGTTCGTTGGCGATTTAATAAAATAGACCAACGTGTCTATTTTGGAGGATTACTCTTTATTCTCTGGGCCTCCACCCTCCCCGCGAAGAACACGAAGAACGCGAAGAACGCCGGAACCAAAATTCGACGACGCACACCGTAATCCGCGACGTCGACAAACTTTTTCCGCGACCTTCTTCTTCTTCTTCGGCGCTTCTTCTTCCGCGGCAAACCTACGATCGGCGGTTAAAGGTGAGAATCGAATCTTCTAAATTCTCCCTTTTTATAATTCGATATCAACGGATTTAAATTAATTAAATCCATTTGATCTTGATACGGAGATCGTTGGCGCGACTCCTTCCCGCGGTGCGACGAGCGTCTCTTCCGCGACGATCACCAAATCTGCGACGACCTCTCGTCCGACGACGACGACAAGGTAGAGATTTAATTCTTGATGATTCATTCCCGTGTTTTTATTTCTTTTTGAATAAAGAACTGGCATGAATATTTTCAATTAATTAAAATTGAATTGCCGTTTAAAAGAAAAAGAAGTGAACAATTTTTATCTTGATTAAAAATTGTTGTAGCCCCTTTCTCCCGTTGTTTATGACTAACACGGACGGTGCGGGTCTAACGAACAAGACCCGACAACCCTCCGCCGATCCTTTTCGTGTGCGGTTTTGGCAAGCGACGACGAACCGTGCGGCAAGGGCGATCCGTTGATCCCGCAGTGAAGATCGGCCCCCGGGAGGAGCAACGACGAAGACGGGAGAGGAATCGGGCCACCAGAGCAACTCTGGCGGCCCGCGGAAGGCGGCGGCGGCGCGGGTGGCCGGCGCGGTGGCGCCGGCGACCGGGGGCGGCGGCGCCCGGCGCGCCGCCGGAGGATCCGCCGCGGCTCGGCCGCGGCGGCGGAGAACCGCCGGACCGCGTCCGCGGTCCGGCCACCCAACACGCGGGCCGCGTTCCACCTAAGCCGCGGGTCAAACCCGCGGCGCCCCTGGGCCGCTCGGCCGAGGTTGAGCCGGCCGGTCCGGTCGGCCGGGCCGCGCCCAGGCCGGACCGGACCCGGCCCAACCGGGCCGGGCCGGGTCGGGTCGACCCGGTTCGGCCGACCCCCAGGGTGGGGTTCGGGCCAGGTCGCCCCGGGCCCAGAACCCCCGTTTTCGGGCCCTCTCCGGTCTTTTGCCCATATCTTGGGCCTAGGACCTCCGATTGACGAACCGTCAGCGGCTACGCGATCGTTGGATAGATACGGTCATTTCGGTATATTGCACTCAAGGTTTCGGAAGACTTTGGGTTCGGCCGGGTTGGTTCGTACACGAAACCAACTGGGCCCTCGGAGCGGAAACGCTCATAACATGAGCTACGGACGTCCAATCAACGTACCGTCAGCTGTGGTAGTTTCCTCTAAGTGAGACGGAACTTTTGGCATACTCCGCCCGAGGATCGGACACATGCGGAGTACGGTCGGGTTGGTTTATCCCTAAAAACCAACCGGGCCCCTGGGACGAAAATGCCAATAACTCTCAGACTGGGCGTCCGATTGACGCGCCGTCTGTTACGTTGAGATCCTGTTGTCGATACGGAACTTTTGGATACATCAACTTCGGACTACGTGTCAGTTGATGTATCAGCCTCTCGGATCGTGGAGAGGACCCTCCTAAACGAGCTCGCTGTGTGCGGGAACCCTAGCGCTGGCTGTGACTTTGACGACAGAGGAGAGATCCTCCGTGGACTGCGACGACGACAGAGCAGAGATCCTTCGTGGACTACGACGACGACTGTGCAGAGATCCTCAGTGGACTGCGTCGACTACTGCACTCAGCAATCCTACGTGGATCAGTTCTACAGGTCCTGTGTGGGCCTGATCCTGTGTGGGTCATCTCTTACGGTTCAATGTGAGCCATTGCTACAGGTCCTGTGTGGGCCCGATCCTGTGTGGGTCATTGCCGAGGTTAGTACCTATCGATCCTTCGTGGGTCCGACGACTTAGATGGATCAGTGATCATCTTTGACGTCATCTGAAAAAGTATACCTGGTTGAGCTGAATCTTATGTTACTCTCCTTTGTGGATTCTGTTGAACTATCCTATGTGGATTTACTATTTACTATTTACTCTCCCTGGTGGATTTGAGTCTTGATTTCCTGTGTGGATCGAGTTGACCTTGAGCTCGAGAGCAGAGCTAGAAATGGGGACTTAGGTATATGTATGGGCAAATACCTAAGTCGAGTAAGTTGTTTCTTCGTGGTTGCCCCTTTCTTTTGTGCTATATCCTTTGTGGATTTCGGGAGACCTTCGGGGGTCTCGGGGTCCTTACTGAGTAGTTTATACTCACCCCTGCACGGGCTATGCCCGCACCTTGTTGTGTTGGATGCAGACGACGGACAGCGCTGATCTCGGTTGGGCCATGGAGTAGGACGATACCTGGAGGCGGACCACTGGGCGGGACGTTCTCGGAGCGGACGTGGGACCCGAGGAGCCTGTAGGCTATCTGTACCCACCCTTCAGGTGGGATTACCAGTGGAAGACACGAGGCCGCCGTCTTTTCTTCAGTTGCTGTTCTTTTCCTTTTCAGTTGTACTTTCAGTTGGGCTTGTATTCCGGCCCCCTTTACTTTTCTGCACTTTGTAGTTACTTTCCGCTTGCTGACTCTGTGGTGGTTGTTACTTATAAAGGAAATTCCTTCTCTGTTTACCAGGATTTTACGCCTTGGTGCTAGTCGCCAGCCCCTGGCCTATGGAAGGCGGGCTTGGGGTAGTCACGGCATGGGCCCCGAGGTCGGGTCGTGACAAATTTGTATCAGAGGCGGTCGGTTCTACCGCAGACTCTGATCGTCTTTTCTTCCTATATGAAGCAATAGTGTTTAGTGTATTGAGTGTGGTTATCAGTTCAGGGAGCCCAGTGTTGGTGCGGCGGCCGACGTATCCGTACACCAGGACCCTGACTCCTGATTTCCGACTTAATGCATGAAAACATTGATTGCGTGTGTGTTTCAAGTTTTCCTTGTGATTACTTGTGTCAACTCACCGGGTATACTGATCTGCTTCATGAAAGTCTCAAGTTTTCCTTGTGATTACTTGTGCCAGCTCACCAGGTATACTGTTCTGACTGTGGTGCTCTTGTTCTCCTTTTCAGGATGGCCCAGCGACGACAGCCAGCTAGGGTTCCGAGTGTAGGGTGCGACGGCAGCCCACCGAGCGACAAGGCCTCGGTGCAGGGCCCTTTGCCAGCAGTGGCACCGGCGGTAGCTTTACCCGCCGAGCCACCGATGCTACCGTACCAGACGCTGACGATGCACATCGCCTCAGGGCACTGCATGAGTTTCAGAGCCAGCGAACGCCCAGGTTTCGCGGTGAGGCGGACCCCTAGGCCGCCGAGGACTGGCTAGAGGCTGTGGTACGGATCTTTAAGCTAGTGAGGACACCAGCGGATCTCATGGTGATTCTCGCGGCGAGCCTCCTGTAGGCAGCGGCAGGACGATGGTGGATCTTGATGCTCCAGGTTCACGATGAGGCATCCTTGCTCTGGACGGACTTCGAGAGCCTCTTCCGCTCTGAGTTCGTCCCGGCCACCCTCCGAGCGGTGCGCATCCAGGAGCTTCTCCAGCTGCGCCAGGGCAGTATGACGGTCGCTCAGTACGCGACGAGGTTCACTGACTTATCTCGCTACTCGACCGACATGGTACGGGACCCCTTCTTCTGGGCCCGGACCTTCGAGCAGGGCTTGCGGCAGGAGATTCGGTCGTCGCTGATCTCCCTCAACATCCCGACCCAGGTTGGAGTACTGGAGCGAGCCCTCTTTATCGAGAGCTTCCTAGAAGAGCCTTCTTCAGCGGCGAGACCTAGCGCAGGGCGGAAGGTAGCTGAGTCTTCGGCAGTAGGTAGCCGACAGATGACTCTCGGGTCCAGGCAGACCAGACCCCCACGCAGACGGCCTCAGGACACCGGCTCAGCAGTGTGGGGCACACAGCGGAGTGCCAGCCTTCCGAGAGGCAGGCTGTGCTACTCCTGCGGCGGGCAGGGTCACATGGCTCGTGACTGCCCGACTCGCCGACCAGAGGAGCAGCAGACGGTGGAGGGGCCACCCAGGAAGAGGCAGAGGGTCGACCGTGGCGGTCCGCAGGGAGGAGGCGGACGAGGCAGAGGAGCTGGCCGAGCAGCGGGTGGTGGGTGACGCTTCCAGACTCTACCCCCACCACCACCAGGAGGGCCACCTCGACCACAGGGAGCTGGCGGGCAGGGACAGGCCCAGCTCCAGGCAGTGGAGGCCTACGACCCCGACATGCCAGAGATGATTCGAGGTACGATCTGTGTCTATTCCACCCTTGCTGCAGTACTTATAGACACAAGAGCGAGTCACTCTTTCATAGCCTCTGCCCTTGTTCGGAGCTCGGAGATTCCGACTGAGCCGTTGGCTCGATCCTTACGGCTAGAGATTCCTACGGGAGCAGACTCGACGATTACGCACTGGTGCCGGTAGTGTGAGCTTATTCTAGGAGGCGAGAGCTTCGGCTGGGATCTCCTTGTAGCGGCGTCG
The DNA here is from genome assembly GCA_963277665.1 of Viscum album. Classification (NCBI taxonomy): domain Eukaryota; kingdom Viridiplantae; phylum Streptophyta; class Magnoliopsida; order Santalales; family Viscaceae; genus Viscum; species Viscum album. Next base: position 1,298,717,584 of record OY728147.1, read on the forward strand.
AGGCCTTACGACGTCATCTTGGGCATGGATTGGCTATCCACGGTTCATGCCCAGATCGACTGTTTTAGGCGCAAGGTGCGATGTGTTCGCACCGACGGGAGCAGGTTTACCTTCACCGGCGAGAAGGGAACCTTTGCAGCACAGGATAGACTTCCGCGGAGGAGAGTGTAGCCCATCTCTCATCAGTTGGCTAGCCTCATCCTAGGAGCAGTGGACGTGCGGAGTCCAGTTTTTCCTGCAGTGGTGGACCAGTACGTGGACGTCTTTCCCGACGATGTTCCAGGGCTACCTCCTCGTAGAGAGGTAGACTTTTACATCGACTTGTACCCCGGGACAGCCCCGATATCTACTCCAGCATATCGGATGGCCCCCGCCGAGCTTCGAGTGCTGCGGGTACAGTTGGAGGACTTGCAGAGCAAGGGGTTTATCCGACCCAGTGTTTCACCCTGGGCTTCCCCGATATTGTTCGCCAAGAAGGCGGACGGGAGCTTGCGACTGTGTGTCGACTATCGTCGCCTGAACCAGGTGACAGTGAGGAACAAGTATCCGCTGCCACATATTGATGACCTCTTCGATCAGCTCAAGGGAGCGCGGTGGTTCTCAAAGATAGACCTCCGGTCAGGCTATCATCAGCTCAGAGTTCGAGACGAGGATGTGCAGAAGACGACCTTCAGGTGTCGGTATGGCCATTATTAGTTCTTGGTTATGCCGTTCGGCGTAACCAATGCTCCAGTAGTATTCATGAGCCTCATGAACAGGATCTTCCAGCCATACCTCGACCGATTTGTCGTGGTCTTCATTGACGACATTTTGGTATACTCGACGACTGAGGAGGAGCATGCCTACCACCTGCAAGTCATGCTAGACACACTCCGAGAGCACCAGCTTTATGGAAAGCTCTCAAAGTGCCAGTTCTGGTTACGTGAGGTCCATTTCTTGGGTCACGTCATCTCTGAGGCGGGAGTTGCATTGGATCCCGTGAAGATCAAGGCAGTGCTAGCTTGGGAGCCACCCAGGAGCGTGACGGAGGTGCGAAGCTTCTTGGGCCTAGCCGGATACTATCGGAGATTTGTGCCAGACTTCTCCAGAGTTGCGGCACCACTCTCAACCTTGACAAAGAAGGGGAAACCCTTTGTGTGGTCAGACAGATGTCAGCAGAGCTTCCAGGAGCTGAGACTGAGATTGACCAGCGCACCTATCTTGAGGTTGCCTGAGGAGGGAGTTGGATACACAGTTTACTGCGATGCATCAGGGACTGGACTCGGGTGCGTCCTGATGCAGGAGCGGGCCGTGATCGCCTACGGATCAGGTCAGTTGAGGCCGCATGAGAAGAACTACGCCACTCATGACCTGGAGTTAGAAGCAGTGGTCTTCGCTCTGAAGACTTGGCGACACTATCTGATGGGTGAGCGCTTCACAGTCTTTTCTGACCACCAGAGTCTCAGGTATATCTTCTCTCAAAAGGACCTGAACCTGAGACAGCGGAGATGGATTGAGTTCCTCCAAGACTATGACTTTGAGATAGTCTATACTCCTGGGAAGGGGAACGTGGTAGCCGATTCCCTCAGCAGGAGGACGGGCATTCAGCTACATGAGGAGGCGACGGAGCAGCTAGCCTCCTTACAGATATCCTTCGTGGATAGAGACGGAGCAGCCTTTCTTCAGTCTCTCACAGTCTCTCATCCACTTCTACAACGGGTCAGAGAGGCTCAGCGTGGGGACGCTGACTGTGAGACCCGGCGTGCACTGATATCTTCAGGTCAGGCGCCTGATGGCTTCTCCCTTGGAGAAGAGCACGACATCCTTTTCAGAGGACGTACCTTCGTACCAGTCGCTTTACGAGAGGAGGTGCTGAGAGGGTTTCACACTTCTCCCTTGGCGGTGCATCCCGGAGTGGTGAAGATGTACCAGGATCTCAGACGACAGCACTGGTGGCCGGGAATGAAGAGAGTTGTGGCAGAGTTCGTTTCACGATGCCTCACCTGCCAGCAGGTGAAGGCAGAGCATCAGGTACCAGCAGGCTTGGTACAGCCCTTGGAGGTCCCGAAGTGGAAGTGGGACGGCATATCTATGGACTTCGTGACTGGACTTCCATGCACTTCCAGAGGTCACGACTCCATTTGTGTGATTGTCGACCGACTCACCAAGTCGGCACACTTCTTACCCATCAGAGAGCAGGGCTCAGTGGAGAGCTTGGGAAATCTTTACATCCAGGAGATCGTACGGCTTCACGGTGTGACATCGTATATCGTCTCCGATCGAGATGCTCGTTTCACTTCCCGGCTTTGGAAGGGGTTGCAGGAAGCGTTCGGGACGCGGCTCCATCTGAGCACAGCCTTCCACCCTCAGACAGATGGTCAGACTGAGAGGACCATACAGACACTCAAGGACATGCTCAGTGCATGTGTTCTCGACTTTGGTCGCAGCTGGGAGGACCACCTACCCTTGGTGGAGTTCGCGTACAACAACAGCTACCACTCCGCCATCGGGATGGCACCATACGAGGCGTTGTACGGCAGACCCTGCAGATCACCGTTGTGCTGGACAGACCCTGGGGAGTCAGCACTCGTGGGACCAGAGATGGTCCGAGCCATGACAGAGAAGGTCCAGATCATCTAGGAGAGGATGAGAACAGCTCAGAGCCGACAGAAGTCATATGCTGACAGGAGGCGGAGGCCACTAGAGTTCGAGGATGGCGACCACGTCTTTTTGCGTGTCTCACCTCGGCGTGGTTTACGGAGATTTGGCCGAGGCGGCAAGTTGTATCCACGCTTCATCGGGCCTTTCCAGGTCCTCAGCAGGATAGGAGAGGTGGCTTATCGCCTGGCTCTACCACCTCAGTTGCACCGGGTGCACGACGTCTTCCACGTGTCTCAGCTGAGGAGATACGTGCACGACCCGACGCACATCATCGACTTTGGGGAGCTGGACGTGGACGATGGGGCGACTTTTGCGGAGGTCCCATTGGAGATCGAGGATCAACAGGAGCGGGTCCTACGTGGGCGGTCGATTCCTCTTGTGCGCGTCAGATGGCAGCACGGGAACCTCCAGGAGAGCACTTGGGAGCGGGAGGCTCAGATGCGTGCTCAGTACCCCCATTTGTTCCCCTAGTTTTTGATGTATCTTTACGGGGAGGTAAAGCCCTGAGGTGGGAGTAATGTAAAGACCAGCAAATTTCAAGGAAATTTTTTTTCTTAATTTTCTTTGGAATATTGCAAGAGCGCAGCTTCAGACGACACCTGATTCCGAGGCCCGGTGTGCCCGGAATCAATTTCCGAAGTTTGGCTCGGGTACGTTCAGTGAACGGACGAGCGGGTTTTTCTATCTTTTGAACCGGTGCCCAGAATCGAATTCTGAGGGCACCGATGAAATCGCAGCGCCGATATTTTCTTAGAAACGCCTCTTCCGGAGTTGCGTTTGCTCAACCGTGGTTTTTAAAATTTTGGGCTTTAAGTCGGAAATAAAATAAAGGTTGTGCGACAACTTTATTTTATTTCACTTAAGCCGCTTGGAAGTCACTTGGAAGCCACTTGAACTGAGTTAAAGCGGATAGGGTGCTATCCGGAAATACCCTACCCCTTGGTAGGAGATTTGTGAGGTGGGGCCCGCACGAGCCCCGCCGTTTCTTTCGCTAAGTAACGCACCCGCGAAAACCCGTCAAAGTAACTGAAAAGTCAACCGGCGCATTTTCTTTAATTTCTTAACAGACCATTTAATTGGGCGGTTTATTTCGTGAATTAAATGGGCTGTTTCATTCGTTGAATTAATTCAATGAATTTAATGGGTCGTTACTTATGCGTTTGCGTTCGTTGGCGATTTAATAAAATAGACCAATGTGTCTATTTTGAAGGATTACTCTTTATTCTCTGGGCCTCCACCCGCCCCGCGAAGAACGCGAAGAACGCGAAGAACGCCGGAACCAAAATTCGACGACGCACACCGTGATCCGCGACGTCGACAAACTTTTTCCGCGACCTTCTTCTTCTTCTTCGGCGCTTCTTCTTCCGCGGAAAACCTACGATCGGCGGTTAAAGGTGAGAATCGAATCTTCTAAATTCTCCCTTTTTATAATTCGATATCAACGGATTTAAATTAATTAAATCCGTTTGATCTTGATCCGGAGATCGTCGGCGCGACTCCTTCCCGCGGTGCGACGAGCGTCTCTTCCGCGACGATCACCAAATCCGCGACGACCTCTCGTCCGACGACGACAACAAGGTAGGGATTTAATTCTTGATGATTCATTCCCATGATTTTATTTCTTTTTGAATAAAGAACCGGCATGAATATTTTCAATTAATTAAAATTGAATTGCCGTTTAAAAGAAAAAGAAGTGAACAATTTTTATCTTGATTAAAAATTGTTGTAGCCCCTTTCTCCCATTGTTTATGACTAACGCGGAGGGTGCGGGTCTAACGAACAAGACCCGACAACCCTCCGCTGATCCTTTTCGTGTTCGGTTTTGGAAAGCGACGACGAGCCGTGCGGCAAGGGCGATCCGTTGATCCCGCAGTGAAGATCGGCCCCCGGGAGGAGCAACGGTGCAGACGGGAGAGGAATCGGGCCAGCGGAGCAACTCCGGCGGCCCGCGGAAGGCGGCGGCGGCGCGGGTCGCCGGCGCAGTGGCGCCGGCGACCGGGGGCGGCGGCGCCCGGCGCGCCGCCGGAGGATCCGCCGCGGCTCGGCCGCGGCGGCGGCGAACCACCGGACCGCGTACGCGGTCCGGCCACCCAAGACGCGGCCCGCGCGGGCCGCGTTCCACCTAAGCCGCGGGTCAAACCCGCGGCGCCCCTTGGCCGCTCGGCCGAGGTAGAGCCGGCCGGTCTGGTCGGCCGGACCGCGCCCAGGCCGGACCGGACCCGGCCCAACCAGGCCGGGCCGGGTCGCCCCGGGCCCAGAACCCCCGTTTTCGGGCCCTCTCCGGTCTTTTGCCCATATCTTGGGCCTGGGACCTCCGATTGACGAACCGTCAGCGGCTACGCGATCCTTGGATCGATACGGTCGTTTCGGTATATTACACTCAAGGTTTCAGTAGACTTTGGGTTCGGCCGGGTTGGTTCGTACACGAAACCAACCGGGCCCTTGGAGCGGAAACGCTCATAACTTGAGCTACGGACGTCCGATCGACGTACAATCAGCTGTGGTAGTTTCCTCTAAGTGAGACTGAACTTTTGGCATTCTCCGCCCGAGGATCGGACACAGGCGGAGTACGGTCGGGTTGGTTTTTCCCTAAAAACCAACCGGGACCCTGGGACGAAAATGCCAATAACACTCAGACCGGGCGTCCGATTGACGCGCCGTCTGTTACGTTGAGATCCTGTTGTCGATACCGAACTTTTGGATACATCAACTTCGGACTACGTGTCAGTTGATGTATCAGCCTCTCGGCTCGTGGAGCGGACCCTCCTAAACGAGCTTGCTGTGTGCGGGAACCCTAGCGCTGGCTGTGACTTCGACGACATAGCAGAGATCCTCCGTGGACTGCGACGACGACAGAGCAGAGATCCTTCGTGGACTGCGGCGACGACTGTGCAGAGATCCTCAGTGGACTGCGTCGACTACTGCACTCAGCGATCCTACGTGGATCAGTGCTACAGGTCCTGTGTGGGCCCGATCCTGTGTGGGTCATTGCCGAGGTTAGTACCTATCAATCCTTCGTGGGTCCGACGACTTAGATGGATCAGTGATCATCTTTGACGTCATCTGAAAAAGTATACCTGGTTGAGCTGAATCTTATGTTACTCTCCTTTGTGGATTGTGTTGAACTATCCTATGTGGATTTACTATTTACTATTTACTCTCCCTGGTGGATTTGAGTCTTGCTTTCCTGTGTGGATCGAGTTGACCTTGAGCTCGAGAGAAGAGCTAGAAATGGGGACTTAGGTATATGTATGGGCATATACCTAAGTCGAGTCAGTTGTTTCTTCGTGGTTGCCCCTTTCTTTTGTGCTATATCCTTTGTGGATTTCGGGAGACCTTCGGGGGTCTCGGGGTCCTTACTGAGTAGTTTATACTCACCCCTGCACGGGCTATGCCCGCACCTTGTTGTGTTGGATGCAGACGACGGACAACGCTGATCTCGGTTGGGGCGTGGAGCAGGACGGTACCTGGAGGCGGACCACTGGGCGGGACGTGCTCGGAGCGGGCGTGGGACCCGAGGAGCCTGGAGGCTATCTGTACCCACCCTTCAGGTGGGATTGCCAGTGGACGACACGAGGCCGCCGTCTTTTCTTCAGTTGCTGTTCTTTTCCTTTTAAGTTGTACTTTCAGTTGGGCTTGTATTCTGGCTCCGTTTACTTTTCTGCACTTTGTAGTTACTTTCCGCTTGCTGACTCTGTGGTGGTTGTTACTTATAAAGGCAATGCCTTCCCTGTTTACCGGGATTTTACGCCTTGGTGCTAGTCGCCAGCCCCTGGCCTATGGAAGGCGGGCTTGGGGTAGTCACGGCACGGGCCCCGAGGTCGGGTCGTGACAGTTTCATCAACCGTACTTTTGTAAACAACCATACGTTCTTGGAAAAGTATGGATCATGTGAAAGTATGGATCTTTTAATGTACATTTGAATGTTGAATAAAAATTATGGATGATCAACCCTATGTTTGATTTGAACCTTACGTTGTCAAACCCTAAGTTTGAAGACTATTTTATTAACCCTACATTTGCAAGCCATGTCATCAACCTTACGTTTGGCGTCAAAATTTTCGTCAGGCAGTTTTTATGTACAATGATCAGTAAGCTAATTTCTGGGCGGATTTCAGGCCGGATTTAATGTCAATTTTAAATTACGATATGGACTGATTCAAAGCCGTTTTATTAATGGATTTAAGATAAAATTAAAAGGATCTTTTTATGCCGAGTCTTGAGGGATGTTACGACTTCTCTGTAAATTCAAATTTTTGAATATCGCGATTCAGAAGGCGAATTTTATGGATCTAAGTGTGTAGGAGATATGATTTATTATATATTCTCTCTCAGGAACACAAAAAAAATGTATGGTCTGATCAATCTATTTTTGAAAAAGGTTTAAAACAGGGATTTCAACTATTCATGACTGATCTACTGATTCAAAAGGAGCATAAAAGTTCTGTTTTTTCAAGAAGAAGGAACTCGATAGAATATTCACACGTTCTACATCGAATATCTTCTGTGGATCTACTACTACTAAGGTTGTGAACCATATATATATATCTACTACAACTGGATCAACTCAGAACTGCTTTGTTTGGATGATCAATATTTCTAGAGACTACGATCCATCTGCTGTCAATTGCATTCTGTTGCAATTGTGAAGATCAACTGGAAATTTCTTTCTGAAATTATTTTTATTCATGAGTAACCATCTTCTCATTCTAAGCTATGTAGGTTCGTGTTTGAACTAGAAGGCTTTGTTTTTCCTTTGATTGTAAAGGTGTCAACTGCCTGTACTCAATTTTGAATCAGTCTGTGGAAAAGTGGACCAGATAGTGAAAATCACCAAGCTCGTGGAGTAGAGAGTTGGTGGAGTGGACAAGGGGCTTTCTGTTCCCCGAACCATTATACATCTTCGTGTTTGTTTTTTACTTTTTCCTCTACATGATCAAATATGATAAAGTATAAAGGACAGAACTTGTTCAAAACAAGAGTTATTGAAAAATTTCAAAGCACACAATTAACCCCCCTCTTGTGTAAAATTTGTAGATTCAGATCCAACACTTTCAACCATAGTCAAAAAATTATTCCTCTAAAATTTATTTTATCTTCTTGAAGATAATTTATCCTATAATATTAAACCTAAAGAATCATTAGGATATTTATGTTAAAAATGGGAAAGAAAATATGGATTTTATATTTCATTTCTCAAAGAACATCTAGTTCAAACTTGTTTATTATCATCACCAATGATAATATCAATAGGATAATTACTATAAAAAATAGAAGTGTTTTATATGTTGTTCTCATAAGCATGATATAAAATGTATTCTTTAGTAAACAATTTTGAAATAATTTCTTGAGTATTTTTCTTTATAAGAATAATATGCCATAAAATGTGTAGGATAAGTATTGGAAAATAAATTTGAGGAATTTGGTTGGAAATGTTTAAAAACAAATGGGTTGGTTTCATCAAACTTAACCTATACTATTTCCTCAAATGTAAAATAATTAGTTTAAAATACTCTATATTCATTAGATTTTGTTGAATAATCAAATAATAATAATTGATCATTTTTGGGTGAAAATTTGGGTTAATTATCTTTTGTTTTCAAGATGAATACATAGAATCCAAATTATCTATGTAAGAAACTTTTGGATTTCAGTCAGTCCCTAACACATAAGGAATTTTATTAATCATGTGTCAAATTAGAACATGATATATATTATTCCAATAAGTACTAACTTCTTATGCACAAATGTGTTTATCAATTGACTATTCATTCATCGTGGTTCATTTTTATTTCATGAAAAAACAGAATTCCTTCATTCGACAACGAAATTTTTTTATGGTGTTTTAGGAACTGAAAAGTTATGTGTAATTCCATATGTACTATTTTTTTCCAAAATATAAATTTACAATCTATACACCATTATTACTAAAAATAGTTATAAAGGGTTGATTTTTCTCATTTTTAACATTGGGTATATATATTTATAAATAAAAAAATACTTTACATTTTATTACTAGAAAAAAAACCCATATATATATAGTACAATCATATTCTAAAATAAATATATAGTATGTTCCACCAAAACATCCATATAGTTTAGGATCGAAAAGATCCATTGTAACTAATTATAAAGAATTAGATGTTCAGACTTCACTAATATATTTAAAATTATACTTATGTTTCCTACTATATTTACAGGGGTGACATAAATTTGAAGAATCTAATATCTATTCTGGTAAATAATTAATGATTCTTTTTCTTTTTCAACTAGCATATGTTTTTTTGGTTATAATGTCCGAACATTCTATTACGTACCCAAGATCGATCTTTCATTACATTAGGAAATGTACATCACAGCTCTTATGGGAATCTATGTTAAGAGTTCATAGATTATCATGAAAATGGGAAAAAATAATAAACTCATCCTTAGAATTGTGTACAATACATTTTTTATTTCTAAAATGAAAAATGTAACCATTATCACATAATTGATTATGTTTATATGGTTTTTCTTATGAACACTTATAAATAAAACATTTTGAATTGTCTCTTTAGCATGATGAATAATATTACTTAAACGTATAATCTCTCCCTAAGAATTATCTCCAAGGGTATCATTTCCACCATTAATCTTGATAAAATTATCAATGAAATAATTATGTCAATTTATATATCTTGAATATAAACTATTTATATACCATGTATATTTTTGGTGGGTACATACATTTTTTCTATCTAAAAAAATTATACTTTGAGAACCCAAAACATTGTAGGTATTAAAAGGATAGAAAATAATATTTTTTGAATACACATTTATTTTGAATAATGTTATTTTGTGAACACTAATGATTGAATTTTTTTTAATGAACTATTATTTTACCAATTACCACAACTTTTAAATTTAGTACAAAATGGTTCATTGTTAGTGAATACTATGTTAATGCTTAAAAAATACATTTTATAAGTTTATATTATTCCATAATTAATAACATTTGGATGGATTTGTATTAATATATTATCAAAAAATTTCATACCAGATATAATGTTTGATTAAATTTTTTTCAGTGAAGAAATATCATATTTTAGTTTTACAACGAAATTCTTATCCAAATTTTTATTATTTTTGTAATTTTATTCATCGGATAATAATTTTTTAATCTATTATTTTTTGACATTAATTTTTATAAATATTTAGAAATATATTCTTTTTTAGAATTATATTTATCACGATATATTGATAGATCTGATATTTTATTTTCTGAATTATCAATTATTGAAATATATTTGTTCATGTTTTGTATTTTCCTTTCCATGTTCTTACAAATTTTACAATTTTCATTTTTTATAAGTATTAAAAAGTGTAAAAACTATTCAAAAGAAGGTAATTTATTATCATTACATAATAAGGAAGATTTTTCATCCAAATATGTATGATTCTCATCATCAATGAAATCAGAATTAAAATACATATTATTTAAAGAATCTATATGTGTACCTTTTCTATAAAACTTTTATTTTTAATAATTATTTTAACAAGGATTTAAATATGACATTGATATATATATTCATTATCTAAGGATGTTTCTTAATAATTACCTCTATTGGAACCCTAAGGGTCAACATCATTAAAAAAATTCTTACTCTTTGACTTATAAAACTTCTATAGATACCTATTAAAATGTCCATCCTTATTGTCTCTCATTTTTAACATGGGACTATCAGGTCAAATATAACCATATCTTTTTTCACACATAATAAGTAACATTATAATCATTATTTTCATTCACTTCCTTTATTATATTTCTTGTAATGAAAATTAAAATATTTTTAATAAATATCTTATTCATTCGTAGATCAATATTGGCTTATTCATTCTCAAAATGATTGTAATCACCTACAACAAATTTAATGATATACTTATATTTTTTTTAAAAAAATATAATCATTACCATGATTCAATGCTTTTATCATATTTGATTTAGTATTTAATGAAACTACAATAAAAGTATTTTCATTCATTGAATCTCTCTTCAACATACCCCCATAATAAAAAAGGGTTTTAATTATGTTATTAAGATAGACATTTATTATCTTCCTTCATTAATCATAGGAAGATCACATAGATTAACACTCATTTAGAATAATATGAATTATCTTCTCAACATGTATTCCATTTTTTAATCCTATATCTTTAATTTATTGTAAACTAATAAATTTTTTTCTGAATATATATTATTCCTTTGTAGTAGGCTCACCAAAAGAGAATTAAAATGATTGATCAGAAACACTATAATTATTTCTTATAATATCAACAATATATGATATTTACAAATGATTGACATCAAATATTTTTTAAATAAAGTTATCTTCCTCAAAAGAAGATATCTGACAAAAAGTTCTCTTACTCATAGAATATAATAATGTGTTTTAACTCTTTCATTCAATTCATATTCTAATTTTTTTGTGATTTATAAATGTAATCAAATCCATCTCAAGAATATTATAATATTTATTTAATAAGAATAAATTTTTAACTACATTTTATAACAAATATCATCATTCTGTTTTAATAATACTCATATTTTGATCCATTAAAAACAGAACTCCAATTTGGATTAACATAATTTTTTGAACAAATATCGAGTATTGTCTTCTATAAAAAAATTCACAACTTATCATCCAAAATGCATGTTATTTTAGAAAATTTTTAGAAAAATATCAATTTAATTTAGTAAAGCTTTTAAATGTAATGATAATAAAGGTAGCATATATGCTCTATGGAAACCTCATCTAACAACATGTGTAACAATTAGTAAAATAGGTACTTGTCTATAATTCAAATTATATGAACCAAATATATATTATCATTGATTAATAAAACATGGGGGTAAATTTTATGTTTCAAATAATTTTTTTGAAAATAAATTGATCATTTATTAACAAGGTTAGACTAAAAATTCTCACAAAACATATTAGATATTTTAATGGTAATCAGACTTATCCCTCGGGTCTGACAATCAAAGTATCGTAATCAATTATACATTGATATGTAATCAAACATTAATAATGTTTATTTAATTATATCTAAATATAGTATATAATAATATTCAGAAATTATTTTTAGTGTAGTAAGAGTTTAACCATGATCATGATTACACATTGTGACATGATCATAATGGTTATGGTATATCATAGTATTGAAAAATCTAGTGACTCTTTCATAAAGCGTACTGAATCGAATCTGAATAATAACGTATTCAAAAATTTATACATGGTAGGATAATTGTATCATAACTAATTCTATTAAAACGAACAAGTTACAAATATAAATATTAATATAAATGGGTTAACATTCGGTTATAAATACATATCAAATAAAAGAACTGTATCAAAAAAAGTACATGAATACAATTCATTTAACCCATAGAATATGGTATCCAATACCCTAGGATAAAGGACCCTTGTCTTATACCTACATGAATTTATATCATTCTCATTCCAAAGAAATCTTTCAATGCGATGATTGGTTTGTCTTACTTTTCCCATGAGCCCTCAATATGATGATCATAACATCTCTATTTCTATAACTACGAGCCCTTGATACTACGATAATATTATTATATATTTATATGTATAGTATCCAATGACAAAATGATCATCCTATCTCTCTATCTTTGAAATCCCCTAACCGTACTCACAATCTAATGTAAAATGAAAATACAAATATACATATAATATTTGTATGAAGAACAATTAGTTAACTCTTTTAATCATTAGAGCTCTAAATCACTGAATTTTTTCAATTAATAATTATCAATACATCAAATCATATTATGCGAATGACTATGAATTAAAGTGAAACTCCCCAATGTTATGCTTGATCATACTACAGTCATATTTTCATCATGTTTTTACCAATGACTTGGAAACCTTGCATATCAAATGTGATATTATAATAGAATGTATCATGTTGTTTTGATGGTCACCATTTTATTTTTAAAACACATTTATTATATTATATATATGATTATTAGGTTATGAAAAAATAATTTTGATAAAATCTATGGGTCTAAGAACAATTTTAATTGAAACATTTTTAAATCCAAATAATAGGATTTTTTTCAGTACGAGAGACAAAAATGGAGATCATATATTCGATATGATAATGTTGAGTGCAAAAAAACATGAGTAAGATAATTATCATATCAAACAACATTACGATAAAAAATCATATACACTCTCATATTGAAAAAAAATTAAAATATATATTTTCAAAACTCATTAAATCTTATTCTTTGTAAGATAAAAATATTATGTTTTATTATTAAAACATTATTCAACATGGTGATCATGAATGATAATAATGAAATATGATGTTTTTTATTTTGAAAATAATGAATGAAAAAGGTTACAATAGAAATATTTAACTCAATAATAATCTCTATATGTAATGGTTAATCCATTATTATATCTTATATATATCCTAGTATTTTTTCAAAAATTATAAAATTATGTTTTGGTGTAACAATTATCTCTATAAATATATATAAATATATAAATATTTTTTTGGAAAAAAACCATTAAAAAATTAATCATTCATCAATAAATATATTTTCAAACAAATCAATGAGGTCATTTCTTCCCAGGGTGGATATTATGTAATAAAATAACCCATATTAAAAAATTTGGTGTCTCCAGTATCCTTTGTTATAACATAACCACCATCTCTTGTTATAACATAAATACAAATCATTTTTATAATGTGAATACCTTCAGATAATTAAAAAGATAAAAATAATTTTTTATAATACCATAAAACATTTTTCATATCATCTTATCACAACCCGTATAGATAAAATAAGTTTAATAATAATTTCAACATTATTTAATAATGTAAAACATGGAGAATGAATGGGTTTAATAAAAATATCATCATAAAAAACATTAAACATCCACAAAAAAATAATAATAATGGTACCATTGGATCATATCCAATGAAAAAATAAATAACACCTAATATTTCATATTAGGTGATAAATGACATTGAAATAACTTTTTAAACTTTTTTTGATGAAAAATTTCAATATCACATATAAATAATGTTTTTAGAAACATATTTATTCTTTATTTATTAAGGAATAATTTTAACTATAAATTATTATGAAAAATTGTAAGGAATTATATAAAATAGTGAGCATCATGATGGTGGGAATTTTTTTCATGCTATATATACTAAAATTAAAAATTCCTTTCACACATTTTTAGGAAATGTAAAAAAAGTGAATCATGCAGAAAATGAGAAGAATATTTATAGAAAAATGTTTAAAAATGACTCTAAATAATCATTTGAGAATATTATAACCCTTATTTAAAATGTTTTTTAGAAACTAGTTATGAAATAATTTTTTTTGACCGAAGAGAGAAATAATGTAGATTTTTTATAAAAAAATAGATTTCTTGTGTCTCGAGTAATAAATATGAGTAAAATAGACTAATATTTTTTCTTATAAAAATATTTATTGAGAAAAATAAAAATTATCTATTTTATGAGTGTTATATCATAATATTTCATCATTGAAAAACTAAGCATGAAGACATCAAATAAAACAATGAGAGTATAAGAAAAAACTCTTAGAATTTTAGAATTTTTTAAACAAAAATCCCCATGAAACAAAGAAATATAGGTGGATATTTTTATACCATAATATTAATCATAATAATCATAAAATAATTTCATGTTACATTTATAAATGATAAAAAATAGGCAATTAATGTATATGAAACTCGTCTAATATAAATAATATGTAAATTAAAATCCATTTCCTTAACCTCAACTTCATTATTATAGATTGGAACGACTTGTATAATAAATATAGATTTACTGTAAATATATTATCAAACCACACTAACATATTTCATTCCATATATAATTTATTTATGTCATTTTATCACATTTTTGTCAATAATTCTTTTTAGAAATCACTATTCTGGGTGATATATGATTAACGTATCATGTCTGTTTTGGTTTAATAGTTTTCCAAAAATTAAATAGTATATTTTTATACAGTATCAAAAAATTCATAACTATATAAACATCATATTTATTCGTTATATAAATATTTAGAGTCACTAATGAACATATTGATCAAAAAATTAATTACATTATTCATGGAGATTGATAATGGTACAAACACATGTAAGTTGTTTTAAATTATTATATGGATGGAACGAAAAAATGAAAAATGAAAACAAACTCAGTGAATAATTATTATATCATTCATATCATTTTCATTAATTACATCCATCCTTATAACCGTACAATTTAAAGAGAAATGCAAAATAAATCACATCACAAAATGGAGGTGGAAGTGCACACATATATAGAAGTGACAATAACATTTTCCATTGATTTAAAAGTAAGTGAGTAGATAAAGTAATATCATTTTATAAGAAATTTGTTTCAGAAAATATCATATAAAAAAATACATGCATCACAATAACCATTCATCAAATATGGTGCCAAAAAATTAATTATATCACTACCTGGAGACGGTATGCTATATATTCAGTAAATAGATACATTTTCTTCCCATTTGATGGAATAGGGATGAATAATGTTATTTAAAAATTAAAAATAAAATTTCATTATAATTTGGATACTAAATATATTATTTAATGAATATTAAAAATATTTATAAGAGGTAAAAAAATAAAAATAATGTTCTTAGTGATGATTAATACCTCTTCATTGAAATTATTCCTTTAGATATCAATGTATTAGTTTTAGGGAAGAAATTTTTGAAATAAAAGAACATATATAATGGTTGTAGAATTCTTAATAAGATAACATATAAGAGTTTTGTTGAGATATAAGGATTATTATAGAGAAAATAAGAGAAAAGGGGGGTTCACTTTTATAATTGATGGGAGAGACGCTATTATAATTTATTTAAATATTAAATAGATTCAAATTATTTTTTACATAAATATAGATCAAAATTGATAATATTCAATGTCAATTATATTTTGATTCAAACTTTTCCCGTAAGGTAAATTGTTTACATATTTAGATATTATTTATACATTTAACTTTTTCAACCCTTCATTAATCAGTTTTACAAATATAATTTTTTTAAGAAAAAATAATATATTAAATTGTTTCCAATTAACTTGATTTATTTTTTAAAAAAATTTATGAGAACTAATTCTTGTTTTAATATTTTTATAATTAATTGAACTTTGTAATTTTTCTAATGAAAATTAAATTTTCATTAAAAATTAATATTTTTTACAAATAATTATGAATTCATAGTTATCATAAAATTATAAAAAAAATTGTTCTTATATTTATTTTCACCTGATTAATTTAACAAAATATATATATTTTATCAAATATAATTTATAAATGTTACATTAAAAAATTTAACATTTTTTCATTAAAATAATAGAAATATAGTTTTGAGAAATTTTTTTTGAAGGATAAAATGGAATTAATGAAAAATGAGTTCTTATTGTCGAAGCAATAATAAATAAATTTATACTCATTAATGATTTTATATGTATTTCACAAGACATTTAATATTTTTATTACCTTATTTTTTAATCATCTAGGTTACAAAAATCATATTATATTTTAGTAGAATATCGAGGTTCACTAAAATTTAGACTTCTGTGTAAAGAAAGATAAAAAAATTATTGAATGAGAAATTTATATGAAGTATCGTAGTGTTACATGATACCCTTTGAAAAAGTTATGTTCTCACAATTTAATCATGTTCTTGATAATTATTTATTAGATATTTGAAATTTCATTTGATGAAAATATACAACATAATGATTGTTAATAAAACATCAAATTAATAAAAGATTAAGGGAAGTACGCCGGTTACAAAACCACATTTCCAAACAGGAAGAGATTAGTAATAATTGAAAATATGGAAATGGTAACAAAAATAATCATGAAGGATTTACATTGAGTGAAATAAATCATGGTTAAGTGAAATACAACAACCATAAAACCATGAATTAGTGAGGGGTAAAAGTAATATCAATTAATATGAATTGAATGTTATAAGACACCATTTTATTTTTAATATCCTTTTCATTGATTAAAGGAATACTTTTAACATCTATACAATGATTTTTTGGTAATATTTGATGCCACATACCCTGGAAAAATTATTTTATCACTCTATCTTGTATATAGTATGTTATTATTGATGTAATCCAACCATTACATTATATACATTTCTTTTTAAACAATTAATGGTAATTTTCATTGACTATTTTCCATATCAATCGATTATTGTATATCCCATGATATATTGATAACCTGTAGACAATATAAAATTACTCTTAAAAAGGTCATAATATCTAGAGACACCATACTTACTGGAAACAGTTGATGGTTGACTATTGGATGTTGGGTGTGTATAAGCATTAATACTTCTCCCTGTGACATTCACACATACCGATATCTAGTAGGTGAGATCATGAGGATTAATGTACCAATATGAATAACATATGTGTTTAGGATTCATTAGTTATTTATATATACAATTATTTGTATTGGTCCCATTACATGGGATCATTATCAATTTTTACTATTTGATTTCATATATTGATTCAAGGAAAAAAATTATAATGAAATTGTGGTGATGTAACCTGATTTGGATGTGTTATTGGTTGTATGGAATTGCATGACTGATAATGATATATTATTTTTTATTCATGTAGAGGAAGTAAACTATCTCAGGCCTAGATGATCTTGATGGAAATTCATTCATATGAAACTATTCAAGATATTTGACGGTAAATTAATCATGTTTGATAAAAAACGAAGATATGATGATGAAACAAGTTTGTGTCTTTCTATAGGTAGATATCATAGGAAAACAATATTATATTACTATGTACATGGTCATAGGTTAGTTTTTATTGATTTAACTACTCTATATATATTTTGGGGACATTTTGGGTTACAAGAACATGCTCATGGTTTGTGGCTCCTATTAAATATTACCATTATTATGTCCGAGATGGTCACAAACAATAACGTATTGAATAACCATACCTATAAGGAGGAATACATATGTATGAAATTGATGGAACCACCACAAGGTTTTCATTTTTCCTAGTATTATCGATCACTAATAGATAATTAAATTATTTATTATTCAAGTAATAAATAGATGGTTTGAATTTAATTATCTAAAGTATTCACAAGGTATTTAGTGAATACCTGAAAAATATTATCTAAACAAATAATATTTTTAAATTTTATTTTCGTTTAATATTAATGGTAATGAAAAGACATGTTATTTAAATTGGGATTGATCACATAATATATTTAATATATATTTTATGCATGTGATAAAATAAAATTAATATTTATGACGTTGCTCTATTTTCCATAATTCTTTATTAATGGTTTATTTAGTGTATGTAAAATATGTTGGGTCATGAAAACATATTCGTGAATTTTGAGGAACCGACTAAATATGTATGATAAGGGATAAATTCCATAAACATTTCATGAATTAAAAAATGTGATTATCTCTCTCATATCAATACATAGAGAGAGAAATGCACTAACTGAGCATACTATCTAAGATATTCTTCACGAGGTGAAGGCCTTGGATCATGGTGATCGATGTGATGCCAAAGGATTCAATAGAGCATCAAGCTAGAACCTGGAATTCAATTAATGGGGATTTAGTTGTGTGTAAAAGCATTTAGGTATGATTTATATAGGATTATCATTGGACACTTTTTGCAATGATCACAATCCATGAGTAGCTTCTATTTATTTGTAATTTCGCAACATGGTTAACATTCTATATATTTTTTATTTACTATTTAACATATAATATACCTAGGAACTACAAAAAGGCTCAAATATCCCTATATTATATGATTCATTGTTATAATATAGATAATTTCAAAATTCATGTCCATTAATATTCTGATGTGCACCCTAGTACATACAATTTGTATAAGAAAAATAATGTAAACATTATGAGAATAGAAAATCATATTGATGTAAAATTTATGTAGAGGATCCAAAATTGTTACAGAAGAATCTGAATGAGATTCCGTCCATGTTCATTCATCTAGGATAGGATGATCCGAGAAAACTGTTTATTGATATATATGATTATTCAAGTATTAATTTATGAAATAAATATAAATAATTTAATCTATGTGACCACCCGATGGTTATTTTGGAGACCTTAACTACATAAGTTAATACCATTATAGTTCATTTCATGATGTGTTTGTTCATGAGTTTGTAGATTTTTTTTATCAATATGACTAAGAGAGGACATGTTTAGGCTTTAGAAAAAAACTATGTTTGGACTGTTGGTTATATAAAGAAAACAAAAATAATATGTTTGGTGGAAAAACATTCACCATGAAAAAAATTTTGAGGAGGATGTTTTTAATCAAAAGAAACCCCAAAAGGAAAAAATATAAAGGCTTTATTTTTTTACATGGATCCATAATGGTCAATCTAACCAATATTCCCCTATAATCTAGTTCACATTTCATCATCATCCAGAGAGACCAATTTTTCCTCCTTCCTCCATCTATAGTGGGTTGCCTACAACCCCCACCAGACCTTTCCAGGTCCTTCCTATATTAGTACAGACCATCATCATCCACAAATAATTCCTATCATGCCTCATTCATGGTTATCAGTCGAGACCTACGAAACACCATCGCGGTCTTCCCTTCCAAGCCGCTAGAGGTCACCATCATTTGATCCCCTTTACCACACATCATCCTCAGGTCAAACACTACTCATTTGAAGATTGGTAAGATTTGATATACCCACACATGTGTTTCCCCTAGAAATAGAAGTGAAAAACTCTACTACACTCTTCACCCACACTAGGACACACCTGATCTATCTAAACCTATCGCGGACACTAATAACCACCTTTGTTTCCTCAGCTAGTGCTCTCTTCTTACTACCTCTATCGCAGATCTCTCATTGCAAGTCCATCCTACCATTTCAAGTCTCTTTTCCACGCTACTACTGTCCTTGATAGGTTCTACACTGACATTCATTCTATATCCAATCAAATACCCCAATTCTAGTTGCCCTAGGAGAGAGGTAGCCCATTTTACAAGACTAGTTTTCCAGGAAATTAGGTCGGGGGAAGCCATCTATAACCAAAATTGGTTTAGGATGAACAAGTGGGGCCATAAAATCCATGTACATGCTTTTCATGTCCCAAAACATGTTTCCTCAAGTTCAGCATGACCCACATTATCCTGAATAGGGTTTTAAGGATTTTTTTATTCATATAATCATATTTAAATGAATTTAATTTTAAAATTATTTTAATATAATTAAAATATTAATTATTGATTATAGTAATAATTGAAAAAAAATGGTTGAAATTTCCTTAATTTTGGTATTATATTATACTAATTAAATTATTTTATTTTTGAATTTAAATTAAATTACTTATATTACCAAATAGATATAAATTATTTGAATTCAAATAATATAATTAATTTCAATAAATACGCTTAAAAATTAATTTATTGTAATTTAACATTTATCAAGAATTTATTATAACCACATAATATTCATGAGAATAGACCTATATTTTTATTTCTATTGTTTTTTACTATTTTTTTTGGTGATTGTAAATAATTAATTAATTTTATTGATAGTCTGTCCATCGTTTTTTTACAAAATGTATAATGGCATGAATGTACGATTTTATGTGTTGTATGTTGTTACCCTTGTTCCACTAACATATGTGAGAGTACATTTGTATTTTGAAAAGGGTTCTATATGATGTGTACCACTCCATGATGATTAAAATTTAAGATACAAACAACTCCCTGATTAAGAAAAATCCATATGAGTAGTGGATAGACTAGAGGGGGATTAGCTGCATCATGAGTCCATCTACAACACATGTGTCTTACCATAGGACTTATTTGGTCCGTTGAGCTAACATGGATCAATCATGTTTTTATATTCATGACCAGTTAGGAAGATTATTTAAATTATGAATTTGTTTATTATTTTATGCATTTTCATGAAATTGATAAATACCTAAAATAATAAACAATAAAATTAATAAAAAGAAATGAATGTTTTTCTATCAATATTTAGATTGGGTGAAATAATATAGATTGAATAAAATTAATATAAATTTATTTCATTAATCATTAAAAAAATAAAACCCTCAAATAAATATTATGTCACAAATGCCTCTCGTCATTTGATTTATAACACAACTAGAGGTTCATGGATTTTAGTCAGTTGTAGTTTTTAGTTCCTCATCATTCCAGGGAGTTCATATAAGATTGATGAGATGAATTAACTGATGTTAGTAGTTATGGATTATCTATAGCTAAATTTTATCACATTAGAGGTAATTTGTTCATCCAATCAAGGTTATGATTCTATAATGCTAGGACTTCAGTCAACATACCAAGGAGTTGTGATTTTTTACGATTGCCTAGTCAAAATCCTACCATTAACCCATAGAGTAGTGGCATAGGAAAAAAATTATATAATATGAGAGGGATTTTAAGGATATACTCCACTATAATACCAAAGAAAAAAAGTGTTCCAATTCAAATATAGAGAGTTCCTAAAATTTGATAATGTAGTGGGTAAAATTTAATGATTTTTTAAATTAATCAAAAATGTCTAAATCGATAATCATAATTAATGTAAAATATATAAATTTAAAAAAAAGGAAACTAATACCACAAATACATAGTGATAAATATTTAACAAAGTAAATTTTGTGAATATAAATAATCTCTATATGTATTACAGGTGAATGTGAACAACACTACAATATCTGAAATTCTATGTACTTTGGTCCCCATTACTTGTTAAGGCACCTCAAAAAGTAAGGGTGTAAAAATGATTATAGGAGGATAATGTATTAATTTTATTATGATTATCAAATAATTTTATCATCAATGTTTGATGTGCGTTTTGGATACACACATTAATAAATTTATTATTTTACATGTTGTCTCATCTTTGAGAATCTGGTGAGGATAAAGTAAAGTGGTGATATAAAAGATATCGATTACACTGAATATGTATAAGCTTAATGATGATTCACAATCATTCAATTGATACATTTATAATATTATATTCACCCTTATTATCATGTTTTTTATATTAACAAAAATCAATATTGATTAAACATATCATTATCTTTTGGGTATCGTATGCAATGGAAAAAATTTAATGAAATCATAATATATAATTCTAATAGAGAAAAATTGAAAAAAATTTGTTAAGTCTGATGGATAGAGCGACTCTAAAGTCTCCATTGAAATATCCTTATAATAAATACGTAATAATCATGAGTTTATTTTCTTCACATATCAAAATATAAATCTACGGATGTATATTCACAATGAAGTGAATTTATGAAGAATGAAATTGCATATTCTTTAGTTACATTCATCAATTATATGTATTATATAAGAAAAAAATCCTTATTATTAAATAAAATATATTTATGTCATATATGTATCAATATAAAATAACCATTTATGTATAGACAAATTACAAGAAATGTGTTGTATTCTTTATGTGGAGGAGAAAGAGTGATTCCAATGTTTTTGTGGAGAAGAACAAAACTTTAAATTTCCATGTGAATGATTCTAGTATGACTTTATTGTGTATTACCAAAACAATTAATCTAATGTTTCCAATGGTCATAAGGATACATTATTCTATGCAAGTAATTAATGTTGTTTTTTTGTTCTCATACTCAACGAATACTTTAGTGGTACATTAATAGTTGGAAAAACATGATTAATATCCTATATAAGACTTATTTTCATAGTTGTGTAATGATAATTACATGTCACATAAAAATAAAAGTGGACTCCAAGTATATGCCTTGTTTAGTATTTAGAATCATTTTACACAAAAAAACAAAGTTATTATTGATGAATATAAATATTTAGTTTTGACAAAGAATTCTTAAAAAATATTGGTAATCTAAAAATCCTTATGAACTACATCAGATAGAGAGAAAAGGCTATTCCAAGGATAAGATAGTGTTAAATATAATTCACTAGATTCCATTAAGTATTTATTTAGGAATTTGAATGTGAAGAATTGTATGTTCATGGTTTATTGATACGATTTTCATTAGGATATCATTTTGAAGAATACCATGAACAACAATTCATCGATCAATATTTTTTGGAATGGTTTAATTCCTAATCACGCATTACCATATCTAAAATATATAAATTATTTCAATAAGGATTATCAATGATGTGTCTTACATGTTAAAATTTTACAATAAAATATAGCATGAAGAAATTCATAAATGCATATTTATTTTACACATCATAATTATGCTGATGTAAATATAGATTGAATGCTAAAACATGTTCATTGTAGATAAATCAATATTAAAGATATTCTATTAAAATAAGGTTGATATCCCATTAACTAATGTCAAATATATTGATAATTTAATATCATATTATTTATAGAATAATATAAATATATTTTGAAATAAGAACATGTGTTTAGATACAAATAGATTGTTATGATATAAATATGCTTTCATATAGAAAAAAATAATGTGAATCTGAAAGAAACTATCCTAAAATTTTATTAGGATATTACAGAAATCCATATAATCATTATTAATTATTCAAGTGATAGTATAAATTTGTATAAGAGGTTTCACAAATATACATGAGATATTGTGTGAAAAATTGACTTGGGTTCAGTCAGTCCTAATGATGCATATATAGTTGTCAATAGAACAATTTCCACAACAGGTGTGGAATATAATGTTTTAAAGGCACATACTGTATAAGTAGG
The DNA here is from genome assembly GCA_963277665.1 of Viscum album. NCBI lineage: Eukaryota > Viridiplantae > Streptophyta > Magnoliopsida > Santalales > Viscaceae > Viscum > Viscum album. Next base: position 1,298,741,074 of record OY728147.1, read on the forward strand.
ATAAAAAATAGTGATAGTTTTATATTCACCATGAGTGGTGATACATTTTTCATTGATAAGAATAATTCCTTCAAGTAATTGTTATTGGGAAATTAACTAAAATTGGCAATACAAATTAAAAATTGATAATGGATTCTATGTATTAAATACATGAATTCGTTATTTTGAATAATACGGTGGGTACTCAAATGGTAGGATACATGGATGGTCTTTGTTTGTTACCAATAATTTTTGATTGGTTATTTCTAGTTGTTTTGTCTAAATCCATTATAATTTTTATTGTGTATATAATTTATATGATCTTATTATTGAGAATTGGATGTAAAGACCACCAATCATTAAGGGTGTATATATGATAGAACCAGAAAGGGATGATGAAATTACAAATTTTAAATAATGAGTGAATGGTATGGAAATATAATTTTGGGATAATGTATAAAAAATAATACTATAGTATTGATTTTGGAACATTTATATTTCTTTGCGTCAATAAGAGGATAGTGGGAGCATCATTATTTTCCATGTAAAATATATTTCATCCCCTATTGGTCTTATTGTTAGATTAGACCTAGTAAAATTTACCTTTATAGATATTGAATTAATGTAGAAACATATGTTATAGGGAGGATGATTCACTAACGTAGATCAAATGGTTTCTTAGAACATATCAATCGTATATATACTATCATAGTGTTGAAAAATAAAAGTCAAAATAATTTAAGAGAAAATTATTTCAAATATCACATCGAATAAATCCATCCAAGATGACATATACAATTCATGGGAGGAGATTAATGTGTTGAGTTGAAAATACATATTCTCTAATGATGGATGAATTACTTATTACATGATATCAAAAAGAAATGATAATTAGATAATATAATTTATTATTACAAAAAAATGAATTATATCTAGGAGAACAACAATGGAATAATTCATAACTACCCAATTGTAATAGAGCATGTACAAATTATATTTATTTTTTCTGTGAAGAGGAACATATACTTGTTTTGAGGGGTTAAAAAAATCAACCTATATATCAATGTGATCTAATATCATAGTTAGAAAAATGGAATAAATGAGACAATATTATATAGGCCAACTATACATATACCTAAAAATACAATGTATGTTAAATTTTATGAGGGAAATAGGATATTTTTTTTAATCATAATGATTTTTTCAAGTTCAAGTAAACACACATAGTATGAAATATTTTATCATTATGATAATTGTATTACACATAGTAGACAATATTTTATGTTTTTATAGTTGAAAATTAGTGATATACTTGGGGATTCAAACTCTTAATATGTTTTACTCAATGAGATGTGTCCACATAATGTAGAATAACCATGCATTGGAAATCTATATAACACATTGAATAGATTCATGACTAAAAAAACATGATCTCAATCATGTATGATATAACAAGGATGATTATCATGATGGATCATGTGCATGTGAGATTGTTTTATACGTGGGTTCCCAGTACACATTTAAAAGGTAAATTGGATTACCCTATCATTAATTAAATTACTAATGCAAGATATAAAATTTCCATTAAAAATTCTTTCTTTAATAGTCGATTATTTAGCGGTACTGTCTATTTATTAATTATCATATCAATAGGTTAGAGCAGATCCCATGTTATAATGTGAACCTATAGATAATATAAAATCAATCAAAAATAAGTTCATATGGTCATGATACATCATACATATAAGAAATAATTGATTTTTTACTATTAGTTGTTGTGGGATCATATGCCTTGAGGCTTTTTCTCTTTATGTTAACAGTTGGTGATATCTGGTAAATGAGATCATGAGGAAAGATTCAACAATAGGAAAACCACATATTTTTATTGTTCATTGGTTATTAATATATATGGAAATGTTTATTGATCTCCTAACATGTGATCATTATAAATAAAAACCATTTGATCATGTAATTTGATGTGAGGAAGAAATGATGATAATGAAATTCTGGTGAGGTAGGTTGTATTGGGTGCGTCATTGGTGGAATAGCCTTGGTTGAATGATCATTATAAAATTTATATCTTTTAAATTCTGGAAGTAATTTATATAAATACTAGTTGATCGGGATGGCAGGTCCTTCATAAAACCATTCCCAATGTAGTCTAGGGTAAATTTATTGAGCTAGATCGACAAATAATAATTCCATAGAGGTAAATAAAACATGTGTGAACCCTAAAATACGAGATAATTAATTACTAAGAGACTATATTAAATATTACATGTTTGTAGGATGGTTTTTTGTTTCTATGAGTACTATAGATCTCTTTGGTAACCTTGATAGGGTTTGTAGACTCCACACTTGGGTTGTGTATACTACTCACTACTATCAAGATAAATACATAGAGGGTAACAGACAATATCTTATTCAAAAATATACAAAATTTTTGTGAATAGCTATACAAAAAATTGAGGAACCTAACATAGAATCTGTGTGTTGTCTGGCTTGATTGATCACTGATAAATAAATAAAATCATTATCATTCACATAAAAAATAATTGGGTTGAAATTAATTATAAAAAGTATTGAAAAGGTAATTAGTGAATACGAGAACAATATTACATGAATGAATTTTATTTTAATTTTCTATTATTTTTAAATATTATCATAATGGACAAATCATGTTATATGACTAGAGATTTATAATGTAATATATTTAATATATATTATAGTCATGTGATAAAATATAAATATTATTTATGAAATTGTTTCATTCATCGTAAAAATTTATTAATGGATTATTTAGTGGATGTTTAATATATGCTGGATGGTTACCCTAACAGTTTATATTAATAAAACCACAATATAAGTATGAGATAAGGTTCATTCATGAAATGTTCATCCATTCAGAATGGATAGATTCTTTATCCTCCTGATCCCAAGAGATTCAAATTCTAAAACCAATAATAAGACTCAATATCTTCTTCATAGATCAAATATAGGGAATTTGGGTGATCCAAATGACACCAAAGTATTCATCAAAACTCTATGTGAGCATCCAAAATATGATGAACAAAGAGTGCACTGATTCCTAAAGTGATAATTGATAATCAAGAGGGTTTTGGGTTCTGATCATTCAAGAAGAAATAAAAATCAACAAGTTATAGTCATGATATATTTTTTTTGAAAAATGAAACATGTTCTATTTATTTTTTGTGTAACTTTTAATTCATATGATATCCCCATGACCAAAAAAAATCATGGATCATGAGTGGTGATGTGTTTCATCATAATGGTAATGTAAAATTTTAAATTATTCAGATTTTAGATTCTAAGTACTCCCAATAAACAACATAACAAATTTTAATACAATTAAATTATAAATATAATTCCATCATTTATACAATTTCAAAAAAAAAATTATCAATTGAACCAAAAGATGAGTATTCAGGATGATTCTTTCAATAATTATGTAATAAAATAAACATATAATGGATAAAAAGGTACATAATGATATTCCATATATCATAATAAAATATCCAAAACTAAAAATGATTAGTGGAAGATAATTATTGGAATAAATAAACCAACATATGAAGAGATTCAACATTCAAATCAAAACCCATTATTTCCTCAATAAAATTTAGAACAAATAGAGTTTAAATATCAATGGATATATCTACCATTCATATTATATTTTAAAAATAATTAATTTCATTCTTCCCAAATAATCCTTCATGTTAAATAAATTTTTCATCCTATGGGTTATATATACCTCAACCTAGTGAAACATCTCCGAAAAATAATAAATTAAGATGATAAATCAATATATAATTGTTTAATATTGTGAAAATTCAAAAATAACAAAGTTACAATTTAGATAGTACCCGAAATGGTAATCCTTAACGTGAAAAAATATATATTTGAAAATAAAATCCTCCAAATGAATCATTTTTCATCAATCATTATTATGTATATAGAAATATCTAATTAAACAGAAGTTACATGTCATAAAATAATATTTCAAGGAGAAAGACTTAGTTAATCTACCTTAAAATGTTCTACACAATATATAGTAAAATATTCAAATCACTTTTAAATACCTCAGCATAAATCATTAAAAGATAGTGTTGACGATATTGAACGGATGAAAAAATTTAAAATTGTAAAATTGGGATAATATCCGTAACATCTATTTTATACTCATGTGGAAAAATAAATTCATCCATGAATTTAATCAATCTTTATTCAATATATTAGTTCAATAAAAAGTTGAATAAATTCCATAAATAATAAAATGAAAGAACATAATCAATGATGAACTAATCCCCCTTTTCTTGAACTTATATATTTCATGTTCACCAATACTATGAATTTAAATCATTTATTACACCCCAATAAACATTATTAACTTAATATCAGAAACATATTAATGTGGATATTTCCTTTAATCAAATTTTATCCAAAAATACCACCTTACTATTAAATAAATTATATGGGTTATTATTAGAATTAAATTTATTTTTTCAAATGAATTAAAAAAACTACAACGGAAAAATACATATATGTTTTGTGATTGTTATAACAAAAATAACATTTTTATATCACTTATATAAAACAACTAATGAATCCAAGAACATAATCACATCGATAATACCTCATATTCATAGACCATTAATTAGGATAAATTATCCTATTCTCTAATTCATATTTCCATCAATATCAAATATTATTCATTTCTTATGATTCACCAAATTTAATTTAATAATTATTATTACATTTAACCTAAGAAATATTGTTAAAATGAACTATTCCTTGCATATATTATTTTTATTTCATTTATCATCATTTTTTAAACCATTACTTGTATAACCTTTCTAATTTAATTATCGATATTTCTCCCCAGGGCATGAGTTTCATAATTCCCAAAATTTCAATTTTTAAAAATTCATCCATGATGAATTACTTTTAGAATCTACTATTATCATACATTTTATTAATCATAACTTTCAATTTTCATGGAAATTACTTTCATTGTTTGATTTTACACATTGAAAACATATTAACAATCCATGAAGACATTTATTTGTCATCTTTATACAAAATTCAAGAAATTTTTGATGATGAATGATATATCCTTCATGTTCATTATGAAACCCCAAATTTAATATATGGTGAGTTATAAAAATAATAAAATTTGATATTGTTAATCATATAATAGTGTAGATGATTATTAAAAATCATGTCTTTTCATTCCATCTCTCATTTAAATTAGTTAATCATGAGAAAATTCATTCCATAGACAATCACATTAAATAATAACATGATTACATTATCTTCCTTCCATTGACTAAGAAAAAAAAATTAATGGGTTAAATTATAATCATCGAGTGAAAAAAAATATTCACGAGAAATATTTTTACGGATATCTAAATCATGAAACTATATTGTATGAAATGATAGTTTTATCCTATTTAATCTTTGATTACTACCAAAAAAATTTGTTTATATTCAATACATTAACATATACATTGGGTATAACAAAATTTTTCTCATCATAGACACCAATGTTTTCCTAAGCATTGATATGATACCAAATATATTGACCCATACATTACACACTTATATATCACATCATAGTTGATGAGAATTCATTATATAACATAATAAAGGGTTAGATTAGTAATTTTATTAATAACCTAGGGAATGTAAACATAATAAAGGGTTAGATTATATGCACAATATGTCATAATAAAGGTGATATTATTGATCACTTTAGAATAATATGAATATAATGGAATGATAACCGGAGATGAACATTGGACAATTATAAATTGTATATCAGAGATCATAATATTGAGTCATTTCATAAATCAAGGTAGTTCATAAGTCATGAATCATAAAGGGGAAAAGAAAACATTCCATGAGATCCTAACATTAGAATAAGACCTTACATTTTTAATACGCATAAGAATATAAAATTACATATGTAATAGTAAAGGATAATTAACAAAACAATAACAGTGGAATGGTTTCACTGCATAAACCATCATATTAGTAAAGATTCACTCCCAAGACGATCATATTTGAGGAAGTATCATTCAAAAATATGTTCTATTCCAAATACAATGTTTTTTATAAAATGAGATATCAATCATTACCAAATGAATTAAAGGAAGATATACGTCTAACCCTTCTTGGTTATGACATGACCACCATCTTTAGTTATTATAGAACCAAAACCCTTGGTTATGACATAACCACCATCCTTGGATATAACATAACCATATTACTTGTTTTGAAAAACATTATCCATGGATATATCATAACAAAAAAATCATAATTAAAACAATACATATTTCTTCCAAAATATCATAAAAATTTAATTATTTTATCACATCACAACCCAAGTAAAGAAAATAGGATTCAATAATATTTCACTAATTAACTATAACATAATTGATAGAATATAAATGTTTTTCATAAACATTTCATCAATATAAAAATTAATTCTCCATAGAATGACTATGAAATTTAGTAAGAGATCAAATCCCTAGTAAAGTATTATTAACATCAAAGTTGTCATTATTGTTAGTAAATAATTTTTTAATTTCACTTAAAATATCTAGTGAGGAAAATATCCTTTTAACTTTGAAATGAGTTTTCAATAAAAATAATGATTGAAAAATTATAAAGGAAAATATTTAACTGAAAACATTAATGGAAAATTTAAATAGAATCCCCAAAACATATATTGATAATTGTAATAGGAAATTCTATTCATGTTATATTTGTTAAAAAAATTCATTTCAAACATTTTTAGAAAAGAAAAAAAACAACATTAATAAAATGAACGAAGATTTTTCTTACTATTTTTATAAAAAAATTGGATAAAAATGAAAATAAAAAATAATATTATAATATTAAAAATATTCTTTACAATACATTTATTCAACTTGAATATTGATGAAAATGAGATTTGAATTGAAGATATAAAAGAAGATGTTTTTTTGTAAAAATACAATTTTTCTATAACACAAGTAATTGAGATTAAAAATATGATTATAAAAGATATATTATAATTAAATAACTAGTTTAGAATAAAAATATATTTTATTATAGGTATATTAATATATTTCATCATTAAAAATATGATCATAGACAATCCAGATAAAAATTGCGATTATAACCTAAAAACTATAGAACATTCTTACCTTTAAAAACATGATATGTGTAAAATAAATAACCATATATTGATATGTATATAAAATAATTTTATGAATAATAATCATTAATGTAATTCATGTGCAGTGTATACTCCAAATTAAAGAATCAATTGTTGTATAAGTCATGTGTCCCCTAGAAATAAAAGTTAATTAAAAATTCAACAACTACGGCTTTACTTCCGTCATATGATTTTGAAACACATATATAATAAATATAAAATTATTATGATTACTTTAAATAATATGAATCATATATGTCACATAATAAATGATTAAAATTCAATATTTTAGCTCACACTTTTGAAAAATTATTTATTAAAATCACTTTTGCGTGTGTCGTCTTCTTTGTTTTCCATTTATGGTTATGTTTAGTAATTTTCTTCATTGAAAATTGATCATGGCTCAACAATCTACATAATTTTAATAATTATATAAATATCATATATATAAATTATATACCATTTAGTGTAATTCATGAAATTTAGTTTAGAAAAATGAATTACACCATTCATGGTGATAGAGGAATGTACCTAACCATGAATGCTACTTTGATTTATATAATGGATGTGAAAAAAGAGAAAAAAAAACCTATAAATAAAAACATTTATATAATATATATTATATATATTTAGAAATTCAGTCCTTATTTACATCCATGAAACACTAAAATGAAAATTGAATCACAACACTTCATGGGAGTGATAGTCCACACATATTAATGAGTGATGTTTTTATTTTCTATGGGCTTAGAAGGTAATTATTTATATATGATATTATCCTTTAAAAAGAATAATTATATCATAATAAGAATATATAAATACTATAACCATAATAATAACCATCTATAAAGGATGGAGATGGAAAAAATTAATTGTATCTCCATGTGTAGACTGAAATCCATACATATATGTGAGAGATACCTTCACTTCCCATGTAATGTAAATAGGCATAAAGAGTGGCTATATAATAATAATATATTAATATAAATATATTTAGGATCTTTAAATTATTATTTTATGATTAATATAAATTATTTATAGTTGGTAATGAAAAATTTGAATGAAAGTGGTCAGTTATGGATGTTAGCTCTTCCTTGAGAAGAATCCTTTTGATATCCTATTAAGGGCTCTAGTGATTAATTTTTTGGATTAACAAGACCTTCGTAATATTTAAAGGGATGTGGAAAAGATAAATTAATAATTTTTTATGGATCCATAATGTTGAACGTGGTGTGAAGAATAGAAATCTGAGGTTCCCTTTTATAATTTAGGTGAGGGGAACACTTGGAATTTCATAAAAACATTAAATTGATATAGATTACTGTTGTTATAAAAAGGGATTTAAAGGGATATTATTGAAATATGAGATGATTATGAGTCAAAATACTTTTATAAAACTAAATTGACAAATTTTTGGATCCAATATGTACTCCTATATTTTTTACGCATTATTATCCCATTTAAAATTTAACATTAGTTTTTATAATTTCTACACATTATGGTTTGATTGTTTTACAATAAAATGATACATTACCCATAAAATGTACATGGTTTATATTAAAAAAATTATACTAATAATTTTTTAATATATAATATTTTTTATATTTTTTATCATTTAATAAAATATTAGATATTATTAAATATCTTTAATGACATTTTTTACACTATTCATATAATTTTACAATAAATACATGTGGGAAAGGGGTTATTTAGAATATATTTATTTCAAACCTCATTAATATGTAATAAAGATTTAAAAAATATTTAGTCCATATTAATACATTCAAATTAAATAACTTTTAGAATATTTGATATTATTTATTTTATTCTTCTATCAATTGAATAAATACTTTAATAGCACTGTAAAAGTTTTAAAGAATAATATATAATTCATAAAAATAAAAAATACCATGATTATAATTTACTTATTAATGAAACTAGTTTACAAAACTCAACATATCATCTATTTATATATATTTAAAATATATAAAGATAATGAAATAATGAGAATTACATTTTGACTTTAATTTATATAAAGTATTATAAGGGTTTAAAATCGTGGAAAAAGGGGAAAGTCCATATATTTTACATTGAGATGATTATAGATTATAAATAGATGATAATAAAAAATAATAAATTTATATGTTAATTTTATTTGTACTTTTCATATTATTAAAAACCTAAATTAAATGATTTAGCAATTACTGTGGTGAAAAATTTACAGAAGATACCATTAAAAATTTCTAAAAAAAAGGAGGTATTTTTCCAAATTTGGACCTATTAATATAAAATATATAATATGTTTTTTTGAAATAATTTTCTAGAGTTTCTATAAATTAATATTATGACAAGTTCTTAGGATTCTATGAAATCTGATTTTACAAAAATATAATTTTAAGCATAAAATTGGATTTATTTATATACCATCCTCTATAAAGAAATTAGATTAATGTTAAAATTTTTTTTTTAAATATTTCATATATAAATATCAGTAAAATAGTTACATATTGTGATTAATTATATCTATTAAGATATAGATGAATTATGTACAAAAAATTGGTTCTGGGAAAAATGATTTATTACATATTAAAAATATTTCACACAAAATAAAAAAATATTAAAATTAAATAAATTTTATTTTTTAAAATTTAATCTAATAAAATTTAATTTCAGTCCAATATTTAATTAAATAAATATTTTTAATTCAAGAAATTATTGTATATTTTTTAATTAAAATTAATATATTTTTACCGTTCATTTAACATCATACCTTTTAAAAAATAAAAAAACTTTATCCAAAGATAAATTTGAGATGATGAATTAAAAATTTATATCTGTTTTATCAAATAAATTATTTCAATGTTTGATAAATTTAATGTAATATTTTATCTGAAAAGGTAATAAAAACCATTTTTGATGAAAACGGGTTTTTTGGGAATAATTTCGGTTCAATAAATATTTAGAGAATGTTTTATAATCATGAATTAATACATTTATATTAAGTAGTCAAAAAAAATTAATTTCATGATGTGGTTAATCATATTAAAATATACTAATCTTAATGGATATGTTATATATATCAATTAATATTTTAATAGTATATTGTGAGTCACTATATGAAAACACTTCTACTTATTACATATTCATTCCTTGTATAATTAATAAAATTAATGATAATTCAACCCGGAATATAGATAAGTATAACGTATTTGGGAATTAGGTATATTACATAACAAGTTAAAAACCAGAAATATATAAACATTATTGAAATATACCTTGACAGGCTCATACATAAAATTGCATGGCATTACCTATGGACATACAAAATAAATGTAAAATCTATAAATCCATGTAAGGTAATAAATATATATTAAAATGAATAATATGATACATTTTATACATTTTATACAATATGAATATTAATGGTTCATAAATGGAGTGAGAGTCGTAAACATGAACAATGAGGCATGATATAATAGGAAAATCATAAACGAAAAATGGGAAATGTGGAAAAATGTTAAAAAAAATATATCATAAGAAGACATCATACTGAAAATATTCTTTGTATATATTAGTTTCACATCAAATTCCATTTCATGATGTCTGAGGACAGTAAGACATTATCCATTTCATTTGAGCACTATATATTTCTGGGTGTACCCATCACTTTCTTATCATTCTATGCTTATGTGTCCCACACAGATCATACAGAATGGATTCATTGATCATAATATCTAATTCCATGATCAAGGAGTTTTTAATATATACATTTATTTCCAAAATCAATGAACTATATGTTCATAAAGGTGAACAGAGCTGTTTAGAAGTGCATACAGGTATTCAGTACACAATTGTTTGGAATTGAAAATTGTAGTGGAATTTCGACACCATAATGGGGGAATATAAATGTTCATGGACAAGATTTATGAGATTTATATGGGTATCTCATCATTTAAGAATCATTTGTTCAGAAATGGTCTTATTTAAAATCATATCCCAATATTATTATTTTGATAAAATGGCATAAGATAAAGAAGATATGTGAATAATAAGAAGAAAAAGAAGATCATGTTATAAACATCGACATAGTAATAGCTGTACATAATAAATCCTGGGTGGGATTAGCGAGTGTAAAATCAGTCTATTATAATTAAAATAATCACATGGAATGTAATGGAATATTGAAAAATATATCCCAAAATTTGCAATTGTAATAAAAGGTTATAATATTACGAACATGCTTGAATTGAAAAATGGAAGGAGAGGCATTATACCTTGAGAGAGTGATTCCCAATAGATTTGGAGGATCATATTGAAAGATTGGGGGAGACATGGGAGTATAATAAAAAAATTTATTTATATTTATGATGAAATCCAAGGATTTTGAGTAAAGGGATAATGGATATTGGGTGGGTTTATATATAGAATGGTTGGGGAATTCATTGCCATTCCTCAATCAATGTTTTTTGAATCAATATTCCTTGATATCCAAAAACACAAACCTTCGATAGTATTTCCCAATGTTTATTCTACATGAGAGTGTTATTCAATATTTTATTTTTAATATTGCTTATATAAATAAAAATAATAACCTTTGAAATTTATAAAGAAGTCATACTCATAATTAAATGAATTTAAATCCCTAAAAAATACTAATCGTATTGGAAGATTCATAGTGGTTTTATAAAACTTATAAATTAAACATAAAATCGAATTAATTAAAAGTTATAAAAGATATTTTGTCTTGGATACAATTAATTCTTTTAATTACATCACTTTGGGGTCATTATGATATCATTTTACTCCCCATATATTTATATGGTTTTTAATTTTTACACAAAAAATCTACAGTCATAAAAAATAATAACAAATTCATTATTGGATAATTTGGATGTCCTAATTCCAATGATAAGATCAATTCTTTATAAATAATTTTATAAATATGTTTTTCTACATCTGTAAAATAATAATTTATTTTCATTGAGAAATGCTATGTTTAGTGAGAATAACTGTTTTTGAACATTTAAATAAATGAAAATTTACATCATTAAAACTAAATAATAATTTATATTTAATAAAAATTATTCAATAATAATATATTATGAAAATATTAATTTTTCCAAAAATCCATTAAATAATCAAAAATAATTTTATAATTGAATTTTATAGTTGAATAAATATACAATTTAATTTTTATAGTGTGAAAATATATTTTATATGAAATTTATTACCTATGAGTTTATTCTCTATTAAAAATAATCCCCATGTGTGTAATTTTTGAACCCCCGTATCAGGAAACAACTATTACCACAAAGAGATCACCATGGGGAGATCCCTAACTTGGAATGAGTTTTTTGCAGTCGAGATGGAAGAGCATCCCATAGGGTGATGACCATAGCAGTGATTGTTTGACACAACAATCTATCAGAACGGGTTGGTCACACCTCATTTTACCCAACCAGTTTGAAACTGGGTGACCAAGAATGGATATTGGATCCTATTGGATAGGTTATCTTCAAAAATGGCTCCAAATATTTTAACCATGAACATCACAATGAACAATGTGGGTTTTCTTGTCTCATTCACCACCGATCCACCACCGAAATGAATTTCATAATAATTTATAAATTTTAAAAAATAAAATTATTATAATCATCATTTCAATGAAATAGAAATATAAATATTCAAACTATTGGGGTATCTTTTTTTCGGTTATTGTTAAGTTATTTTGATCCCTAATCAAACTATCTTCCTTTTACTGTGATAATAAATTTTAACCAATGTTACTATTTAAATTTTCCAAAAATTAAGTTGACCATATTACATTGTGTCAATTTTTATGATTCCAATTGTGAAATCCTATTTATCAAAATAATATTATAGTGGTTTATGAATTTAATGTCTAATTAAATACACATGTACGATGGAAATAAATTTTTCAAAAGGTCCTTTTTAATTGAAAATATAATTTTAAATTAACTCTATACCTAGTAATAATAATTATGTAAATATAAATTCATGAATATAGATATATAATATAATAATTTCATAAGAATCATTTCACAATAGGGAATAATTTAATTTATTATAATAGAGAAACAGTATATATTTTAGAATTTTTTTCCAAAATATTCATTTTATACCAAAAAATAAACATGTATGAAATCAGTGTATGAATATGATAGTAATGTAATTAATTAAATTAAATATAAATAAATATTAACTATTATACCATTAAATCAAACTGAAATAGTATTGGGATAGTTATACTACTTTTTTTGTCATTTTAAATCATGATTAAACATTTAAATGTAAATTTTCAATAATCAGTAAGAAATATAAATTATAAAAAATTATATTGTTCTTATCATAATATGATTATATAAAAAATGTATATGAGTCTTTAAATTATATTTTCTAAATTGTTAAGAAAATAATTACAATTGTTTTGTAAAAATAAATAAAAATATAATTTTCAATAAAACATATTTTGACGAAGAAAAAAACATTTAAAAACTGATTTTTTTGTTAATATGTATTTATACATAAATTCAAGAAATGTATATATTTCATAATGTATTCTATCCTAATAATGTTATAAAATTTAGTTGCGTTGTTAAAATGTTCATATTAAATAATCATTATTTTTCTGGGTCCTGTGTTGCATATCACATACGACATGAAACATATTTTTTTCATATAAAAACATAGGGAATTATCTATTTAAACTCGATTGTGAATTTAATGAATGATATAAAGTAAATAAATTTACCTATGATGAAATATATTCTAATAGATATAGGTTTTACAAACTATCACCCAAAAACATTTCATTTATGCCTTAACATTACATATATTATATTTTAACCATAATAAACACCCTTATTATTCACATCCATTTAATTATATAGGTAACCATATCAAATTTTCTTTATCAATTCACCAAAATGATTAAATTTCTAAAAATCAAATAAGTTTCATATCATTTTTTCATGGTATTTAAGTCGATATACACATTTAAAAAAACCATGATATAGACTTTTCATAATTGTAATGTGGTTTTTCATTGTTATTTAATTTCATTTATGATAATTACATAAATATTTATCCTTATAAACATTTTTTCTATAATCCATGAACTATTCATGTATGATATAAAGTGGAAAACAATGACATGGTACACATTTCCATGAAATATTTAACACTAATAGTTTTTCTTCATCATGTTTTTTATCTCTACCACACATAAGATTTCCCTAATAAAAACTAAATATTATATTAATGAAAAACCTGTTCTAGGAGATGATTTACAACTATAACATTAATAACCATGAAAATTTATTACGATTCATTATAATTCCCCTCAAAATCCTATACACAATTATATAAATTAGAACTGTGTTCTCTATATAAACATCTGTCAATATGAATCTCTTTTGTATCTGGTTAATCATTATTTTTTAAATAAATTAAATAATTAATGGTGTCTTATTTCTGATATACCTTTATTTGATAAATATTTTTTCGTTAAATATGTGAATAATAATTTTAAACATTTTACCAATCCAAGATAATCGATATTCATTGATGTTAACCTGAATAAATATTTGATACATTAAAATGATGTTCTCTAATGTTGTAATTATTTCCATTATATATACCATTTTATTTTCCTTTGTGTTTGAGAAAATATATAATAAAAATGTAGTTTCTCAAGGGTCTTTAGTTATATTAATACCAATAGATGTTCAAGAATCACCCATGCGATGAGTGATAAATAAATTATATTGGTTAGAATAAAAAACATTAAACTAAATCAAAGGACAATAAAATATTAATGTTAACACTAAAATAAAATTAATTTACTAATATCAAAAACTAAATTATATATTCCATGTAATTTTACTACATATAGGTTAAAATTATTATCAATTATAATGAAAAAAAATTATTAATTTATTTAAATTTTGAATCTATCAAATATCCCACACTAAAACTATTCTTTTGTCCCCAATTGCATGTAACCACACCATCATAAGTAATATATATATATTTTATTATTTAAAAAGTATAATAGATAAAAGATAAAATAAATAAATAATGATACAAATTGAATCATCCTAAGAAAAAATAATTTTATGTCATAAAATTTTAAAAATTATTCAATGATGAATTTTGCCTTCCTAGATATTTTTTAAAGTATTTTTCATTCTATTTTATAATAAACGTTAAATTATTAACTAATAATAATTCATAATCACGACTGACCATACATGAATTTTGTAATCAACCCTTATGTATCATTTATTTATATTTATGATTAACATTAATTTTTTTTCCACCTAGTACATAGTATTCCATTTCATATTAATATTTACATTAATGTACCGAATCAAATATAACCACTATTAATTATAATAGTGTAAATATATGATTAATATATTAACATGATTAATAAAAATGATCAATTAAAATTTCTATCTATTATGTATAATTATATATTCTGAAGAAAATTCTTAATAGAATTAATTACGCATTCCCATAAACAAATTAATTTCCCATATAAATTCATTTTCTTTTTTAATTTAGTCACAAATAATAACATTGAAAAAAATGAAAGATCCTTCTCCCATTACATATTTTTTACATATCGACCATATTATTTCCTTATAAGACATATATATATATTTATTTAAAGTAATATAGAGATTCGACTTGTGATTCTGAGACCCGGTGTGCCTTGGAATATTTTTTTTAAATAATATATTTTATATCACATGTTCATGGATTATTGGTAATAATTGGATTACTATTAATATGAGTCTAAAATTAAATATATGAGACCATAGTTGAATCCGGAATGAAAGGTTCTGCCTTCGCATGACAGGAATTAGGTCATGTAGGGAGATTTGATAAGGCGGTCGTTGTAGTGTGTGTTCTGTGAATTAATTAATTTATTTATTTATTAAATTCATAATAAATAATTTACCCAATATAATAATCATTATGGAAGATCTATAGGGTTATCTTCATAACCAAATGATTTTTGAGATGAGAAATCTCTATTCTCCACTGGTTAATTGAGATTAGATGATGAAGAGAATCTTGATATTGGAGTATTATGGAGAAATTGATGAAAAAAACCTTCATCCATTGTTAACATGATTTTTATTAATTCAAAATCCATATTTTTTTTCTAGGAATCATAAATTATTGACTTCCCCCAATTGATTAACATATTTCACTATAGACTAGATATTTTTTATTAATATGCAAATCATGAATCTTTCATATGAGACCTCATCAAATTAAATTGATTATTTAATTTTTTATACTCATTATGACATTATCTATAACCCCCATGTTATCCGTAAATTAGTTATTTTTCCAATATTTCTTTGAATATTTTCTTTTCCTAATGTTCATGTTATTTTTCCAATATTGTTCTTTTAATTCATTATCTGTTGACCATGGGTTCACAATTAGACTATTGAATGGGCAGGAACGAGCATGATCAGACCTCTAGATTAATGAAATATTCACGTTAAATGAATGGATATATGATATGACCATACAATAGGGATTATTTTGTGAATAAGTTGATTCTACCATGTATTTTGATATCTGGTATTGTACCGAGAGGTGCGATGGGAGATCTCGGTGCATGTGGCATTGAACAACAATACAAATATGTGATTGAAGAAAATTAGAGGGCCAAAATGATGGATGAGGTAGGTTAAAACAATATAAGATGGGAATTTAGTGAGATTTTTTGTGTTGGAGGCATATTTGGATCTCATATAATTGATCTATATTTCTAAAAAAGCATGACTACACAATGTGGTATATGTAGAACACATGATGTGTAGGTCCCTTAATATGGTTACTAGGGGATTCTAGAGAGTTATGTATCACACTCTATGTGGGATCCCTACATCCATGATTCTTAGTGCCGGAGACTGAACATGTTTTTTTCTAAGAAAGGAATACAAGAAAAACTGAACACAAGGCCATTTTTTGTAGACACAGTGAATATACATAGATTGAGTACCCAACCATAGTATAGAAACATAGATATGGTACACATACAAGAATAGGAGCATAGGAAGGACCCTCGGTGGCTATGTATATCCATTTAGTCTCATTACATGCCTTGTAGGTCCACATGGGTAGTTATCCATCTACTATTAGGGACACAACCAAATAGCATGGTAGGACCACATGACATGTGGGTCCCTTTAGAGTCAATGTATTTTCCTATTTAAGGAAACATCAATTACTATGATAATTTTTTTAAAAATCATATTTTGGAGTCTGTGTATCCAATATTTTGTTTTTTGGGGTAATAATAGGATGGGGTCTTTCATATTGTACATTATGATTGGATGAATGGTTTTATGAGTATGATCCCATACACTACACTCGAAGATTGTAGTGATCATGAAGGATCAGTAGTGTGTTAACCTCTATGGAATTAGGGTGTGGGTCCCTTATCTACATAGTATTACACCCATCCTGAGAGGGTATAATTCATACATACTCCATTTGGTACCCCCAGATAGACTATGGATTATTTCCCCTATCTACTGAGCGGTACCCCCTTTGTAATTAGTGAATAAGTCATTTGTCTTCTATGTGTTTCCCCAATCTGATAGGGTGTGGTTCCAGAATACATGGATTGATAACAACATAATATAATAGGGTGTGAGTCCTCTATCTACAGAATGTCTCCACCAATGGGATTATGGAGTGTTTTTTTATATTATGAGTGGTATCCCCAATTGGATAGGGTGTCAGTCCTCCGTACAGATAGTGGTAACCACTATGGTATTGAGGAATAAGACATAGTTTATATAAGTGGTAAACCTTGTGGTAATTGTTCATGGGTCATCTACATTGGTATTATTTCCCTTCAATAGTGGGACATAATGGAGATCTTTGGATCAACATGGATTATTCTTCATGATAGATGCGTGAGATGATGGGAATCATTGAGGTAACTATTGGAATTTTTGGCACTCATTCCTAGTATACAAAAGATGAAATTTTGGATATTTTTATGACTCAAAACTGGGGATAAATGGGTGATGACCATGGAAGTATGTTGTAGCCATAGTTTCCAAAGATCATAGAATGTATTGGCATTGTTATAGCTATAAACTATAGCCATAGTTCATTGTGTAATTTCAATAGTTTTACACCAATGTAATAACATATATAGTTTTCCTCCATTTCAGTTAGTCTATAGGCATGGTTGTCGACTAGGGAAACATATCTATTACAATAGTATGAAAATGTGGATATAGTATAAGTAAACCATGGCTATATCCAAAAGATAATATGTTCCCAGCTAGATTCTATCATTGTACATCTTCTATATGCACCAACTACCTAACAACAACACTTTAGAAAAAATTTGGAATATACATATATATTGTTAAATATATTTTTTAAAATTGTTTATATAACATGTAAACTGTGGATATAACATTTCTAGATATTTCTTTAGCAGTTAATTTTTCCTTGCCCAAGGGCGGGAGACCTATAAACAATGTTTTTAGAAATGGTGGCAATAGAAAACAAGAAAATACAATATTGATATGGTTTTACAGAAAATTAGGAAATATAACTTATAAAGAGACCCTATAGCCACTTTTTTAACCAAAACATGGCTATAACCCTTTAAAAAGACCATATCACCACAGTTTAACCCATACAATAGATATAGCCTTGGAAAAAGATGTTACAGCTAAAGTTTTCCCAAAATCATGGATATAGATCTTTGAAAAAAAAATACTCGACCATGGATTCAACGAATCATGGAACTAAAATTCTAAAATATACCATTTTCCCAGGTTTTATGTAAAATTGTGGCTATATCCCTAGTATAAATACATATAGAAACAATTTTTTAAAATCCATGGCTATAGGTATATGGATATAGACCAATTTTATATTAGTGCATTGATATGAGAAATATATCCCCTTTATATCTCATTTAGGATTATTTTGTAGATAATACAGATATATGTATACATAATGTTGGGTTTTGATAATCTACGGTTATGGGTTCGACTATCTAATTCAATAGTGTCACTTATTACCACCCTTCAACTTTCAGGGGTGCTTAATAGGTAAGTATATATTCACCCCTATATGGGATTTTCGGTACATGGTGTTTCTTATGTAAAATATGATTAAGTTGATGATAATTATAGAATATAATAGGCATACCCTTGTGCATTAGAATACATATCATGGTCGGGGCTTGGTTATATAGTCTTGGGATTTCTTGTCTCTCTACATTCATGCTATTTTTTGGTTTGGAAATCATTAACATTAGGTGTAAATTTTTCCCTTTTTTCCTATTCATTTACATCATCATAATCATGTATTACCTTAATGATTTACATGCCTTGGTTATTCTCATGATGTTTTATAATTTATTATTCTTCATATGTGTTTCTTTATTGAGATCATCGGTTGTGTGAATATAGAATCAGTAGGAAAAGGCCACCCATATTAGTTATTCTATCTATTTCTTGTTTTCAATCCAAGTACAAGGGATAAAGGATCCGGGTTATTGAAAAATGAGCCCTATTGGGTCAGGTCATGACAAATGAAAATTTGCAGCCGTGTCTGGTCAGATTCAATTCTGATCCAGATCCCGAAGTTGAGAAGGGAGGAGACAAGTTGATTATTTAACTATTAAGGATTTTCTACACTGTGTCTAATTTGATGGTTGTGTTGACAACCAACCATAACCATGGACTAGATGAGCATTGGTGGATCGTATTTTCACTAATTCATGATGTTTCAAAACTCTTATAGAACAAATTATATTAGATTCACTGTAACGAGTGATACCCCTCATGATTGTAATCTACACAAATTCATGAGCATATGGAGATGTAGCAGGGTGTGATTGTTTTTTAGTATTCAATGACATTTATAGAATAGAAGTTGTACTCTTTTGATATTAATAATGAGGGATACTTATAGGAATAACTGTTTGAGATGGATCTCCATACATACCTAAATGATAGCGAGTTACCCAGGTGAATTCCCATTAATGATGAATTATTGGAGATTGTACTGTGAAAAATGGATTCCTATAATTTTGATTACTTGTATCTTGAAATGGTAATAGAGAGTCATGGGGATATGTCATATTTACTAGTTAATAGCCACCACATAGTAATATTTTGGTGCATGTTTTCTCCGCTAACTGGACATAGTTAAATTGTCATGTGGAAAAATGACTTTGTAGTGGTCATAGAAGTATAAGTATGAGATATTATATTTATGTGATGAATGATATCACATGGAACATTATTTCCCGACCCAAAAAAATGATGAGGGAATGTATATTATTCATGGAAGGCTATAAAAGAGGTAATTTTGTGATGGATACCCAAAGAAATGGATGTATTTCCCATAGGGAGGTAGAGATGGTGGAGGAGGAGGGGGTGATCCATGAGGAGGATATATGGGTAACAAATTCATTAAAGAGATATTTACACCACTACCACCACCACTACGAATCCCATGTGATGATCATGGAGAAAGAGGTCATGATTTCTAGTTGTTTTAGGCTATAGAAGCTTACAAATATAAAACATGTGAGATGAATGTTTTCCCAACAGAAGTCCCTAAAATATGATTGGAACAACATCATTAATCCAGATTCTCCTCTAAACACCTAATCCAAATATATGATAAAGGAATAATGATCTTACAAATATGGATCTAGATCCACAATACTTGATATAGATCTAAACTCAAAGGTTTAGATCCATGGAAATGGTGGAGATATTCCATGGAAAATATAAAGGAATGATAGAGGAATAAAATAGAAAAGAAACAGATGAAATCTACATACTGAGAAGAGAGAGGATCTTCATTCCAGATTTTGATCATGAAGAAAAGTTTTCAGATCAACTTGTAATTCTTATAGAAGGCTCTGGGAACACCGAGAATTTGTCAAACCTCGTCCAACGTAGAAATATGAGAGTCTCGGTGGGATCGGGTTGTTTAAAAAAGAATGTCAAAATAGTATTATATACATGCATTATTTTTTGTGAAGGAAAATATGGTCAGAGAAATGTGTGGGCCAATAGTGTGGACCGCTATGTCCAGTTTTTCATGCTTGGTAGAGTTTGGTTTCACAATTTGTCAAACTCTACATAAACTGTTCAGACATCTCTGTCATGTTTTGCAATTATGGCACTGTTTAGTTTCAAAAAATTTCAAACTGTGCGCTAACTGTGCATAGCCCACTGTCTATTATTTTTATTAAAAAATATCACTCAACTCTCCCAAGAGACTACTCCAAATCAGATGTACTTAAATGACTGCAAAAATACCTAATAATGTTCCCGATATGACTCTATAAAACACTGGGATCATACAATGTCTCCTCATTATAACATCTCATCCTCGAGCTGCACAGTCAAACATCTCTAAGATTCCATGACATACAGAATGGGACATTAAGCCCTCATGTCTACTTCTCATTCCCATTTTTCCTCTTCAACAATTCCACAATTCCAAAACACATGAACTAATAGAAAAATCTTTCCACGTAACACATTATCAGTACGACCATCACACGTATTTGATGCTCCTCAAAGGATGCATCTAACTTGAGATCAAACTCATCCACACCAATCACATGAGAATGTTTGGGGTGATACCTCTGTTGTTGTGACACATAGAAAATATCATTCATAACACTAGATTTCCGTAGAGGTGTTAATCGGTACACATCTGCCCAATTCTCTCCAGCACTTCAAAAGGTCCTACGAACCTGTGTGACAACATGCCCTACCTCCGTATATTAATATCACCCTATATAGGAGACACATGAAAAAATACACGATCACCCACTTTATACTCGATGGGACAACTCCATCTACCAACATTCAACTTCTTCATACTGTGTGCGGTAGCCACAAATTTTCGAATCAAATACACCTGTTCTGATGTCTCTGGAATGAGACTCTGTCCCATCTGCTCTAACTCACCTTCCTCTATACACCATAGCAGTGACCTACACGGTCTGCCATGAAGTTCCTCATATGGTCCTATCTATTAAATTTCCGAATAAATATTATTTTTGGTGAAATGCAATAATGCTAATTTTTTCTCCCAAGAACCACCAACGTCAAGCACAAATGCTGACAAGATATCCTCTAAAGACTATATAGTTCACACCAAATACCCATATTTCTGTAAGGTTTTCCCCAATATGAAAGAAATGATCTAACTTCATTAGTCAATCCAAAACGACTCAAATAACATCATTATTCTTATGTATCATTGGAAGTCCTATGCTGAAAAGCATATTTTCCTTGTCCAAATACCATTATAGATCAGGAAATAGCTATAATAGGCCTCCATGTTGTTGATGTTTTTCCTTCACCTGCTAACAAATGAAAGATCTCGATATGGACCCTACTATCTCCTTTTTCATTCCAGGCCACTGAATCTATTTTCATTGGTCAAAATACTATTTTTTCGCCCTAGAAAAAACCTTCCACTTTGAGGAATAAAATTATCACATGAGTTCCTCTCACATACCCATAGTAACAACAACCTGATATCCCACATAGATGAGCTCATCCTCATCTATTAGCTAGTATGAAGGTGTCTCCCCACCTTTTAGTATTTCATTTAAAGATATACACTCAAGATCCTCATATTGTCTATCCCTGATCCATATCAAGAGTGTAGACTCCACTACTACAGAAACCATAGTCATCATTTCCTGACACTCCTGAACTACCACATGCATTTCTATGAATAAGGTCATCATTTTCCATTATGAACTCGACTAAAATACCATATGATTCCATTTTCCCTGATCAAGTCATCAATAACACTATTACCTTTTCTAGGTGTATATGAAAAGTCAAAATCATAGGACTACATATAATCTACACATCATTACTACTGAAGATTCATGTCATGTTGTGAAAATATATACTTAATGCCATAGTGATTCGTAAAATCTGTACCATTTTCAGTAAAAAGATTGTGTCACCAATAATAAATAGCATTAAAAACTACTTCATTCTTGAGGTCAGGTGTAAGAAAATGCAGATCAGGTGGCCCCAGCTACCGAGACACATAAGAGTTGAATCAATCCCCTTGAATCAACACAGATCTGATTCCGATTTCATAAGTGTCACTTATCACCTTATATTCATATCATAGCTCCGGTAAGATTTAAATTGGTGTCGATTCCATCGAATTCTTCAACTACTACAATTAATTATTACATTATTATGTCCAATCAAGCTTAATGACTTTCTTTTTCTAACCATGAAGGGGTGCTTCCATTTAGAAAATATCTTGTATGAACCAATTGTAATATACAACTAATCCAAAAAAGCATCAGATATAAAAAATATTATTGGGATAATCCCAAGAAACCAGTGGCGGAAATTTTTTTGGGTCCACTACAACACCTTATTCTAAAATGAAGCTCCCAAAAAATTTGACCCCTATTAATACAAAACTAACATTTATATAACTTGGAGTATAATAGAATCTATCTTAGTGGAACCATGATGATGTTAAGATGTTGGGCTTGAACATCATTGTAACACCAGAGACTTTTATGAGAAATTTTTTTTTATGTTATATAAATCATCAAAGGAATATTTCACTAAACACAACACTAGCTTGGCTTGCATTACAAGCTACCACGACCTTCCTCGATAGCTTGCATCGTACGCAATACCGAGTTTCACTAAACAATGATATGCTATTAAAATATTATTAAAACAATCCATTATGAATAATATTAACTACATTTTTAATTTTATAACATTATTATTCATCTTACACATCTTCTAGAACATGGTAAGAGAACAAAATAATTTTTTTTTCATAAAAGAAGTATTTTTCAAAAAAATGCAGTATTGCCGCATTTTGACGGCGCACCAACATTAAATCTAGTTTTTGACAAGTTTATAAATTCAATTTGACAAAATAATTTTCTTCTTTCGAATCAGGATATAAAAATTTACTTTGGATAAAATTTTCATATTATTCTGATAACTTTTATATTTTAATGAATAGTAAAAACACGCTATATTTTAATTAGAAACAACTTTTATCATCACAATACATTATATGGCTAAATTATAATATTCAATGTTTTTATAATATATATAGAATATATTTTTACCATTTAATATAATTTATTTCATTATCATTAATTTTAAGTTGAATTCACAGGTAAAAACATTTCAATCTTTGGCGATGTTTTAACTTTTAAAACCTGTTTGCTTAACAACGGGATTTATTTTAAATTAATTACAGAATCTTTTGTGTTTTGAATTTGGAAAAATGGATTCCGTATTTGGAATCAGTGGGTCCAAATTATGTTAATAGGTTACTTTTATTTTTTTGATATGATGAATAGTAACTACGGTAATTTTTTTTATTTACTACGGTAAAAGGTAAATAGGGTAATTCAAGGTTAAAATAATATTATAATAATTCAATATTACCTTGAAACTTGTCCTAACCTTATTGTATGTTTATTGGCCTACCATGTGCATCGTTGGGTCGATTTTGGGACTCCAATAAGCCACATGGTAGTGACAATGACAATTTTGATTATTTAATTTAATGTAAAGACAAAATTGACATTAACAAAAATCTTTTATTAATATATTTTTATAAGGGGTTATATAAATTATATTTTTGACTACAAATATTCATTGGAAAGCTGAAAATATTTCCTACATATTGATTTTTTTTTATAATTTCTAGACACCTAATAAATTTAATTATTTATGACACAATAATGATGATGTACTTACCTCAATAATAAATGATTTAAATAAATAAGATTATAATGATTAAAATATTTTCCAAAAAATGTCCAATTCTAATTGGATGAGTTTATTTATACCATGAGTCATCGTATATTTATCTTTAATGATTTTTGGACCTTTTGAAACTAATGATATGGTTATAATAAAATAATATTTCCACACTTTCCAAAGGTGCCCCTCTCCTCCCTTACAAAAGGGCACATCCTCTCTCTCCTCCTCACACCAATTTGAGCCTTCAAGTTCGGCCAACCCATTCCCATTTCACATCCCCACTTCCTTAGAAACCTACTAGAGGTACTGGAATTCTCAAAAGACCAACTCTAGTTCCTTAAGTGAAAGTTTAAGGGAGGCACTTCGAGAAAGAGGTAATATCTTCTACTGTTTTCTTTAAGTTCCATTCTTCTTCTACTCCCTCTTATTTAGTTGTTTCATTATGATGTAATAACATCAGTATCCCTCATATACTGATATGTTATTATAAATATTAAACAACCCTATTTAACCTCTAATCCATCCTACAAAAAATGAAATCACCCCACGTGCATACGTACGGAATACCGTCTCCACGCCGTGGTGTAATCTGTTTTCCACCACCACCTTACTTGGATGGGTATAATGGTGAAAATAAATAAATAAATAAATATATATATATGATTATTGTAAAGTGTTATTGATTCTGAAAAAGTTTGCAAAAACTCCAATAAAATTCCATGATCATGTGAACGATATCATCGCTCGTACGTACGTACTCCCTACCGTCTCCACGATGTGATGCGACTCGTTCTATATGATCTTTATTGAATAATGATTATATAAATGAATTTAATTAATTAATATGATATATATTACACTAATACCATTTTTTAAATTATGTATCTATATCCAATAAATAGGAATAAGAATTTATTCAACAAAATACGCATAAGAACAAAAAGTAATAAACACCCGAATAACAAGTAGTAATGAAATATTACTAATAAGAAGCTAAGAATATGACCATATATGATATCATAACAATGAATATAATTTTTTAATAATTCAATGACATTATTTGAATCATTATACAGGTGGTTTGGACACGTACAAAGCATATCTGACCTAAGGTAAAGGAAAATCTCACAGTCTCAATTTTTATCCGAGATTGTTTATACATCAGAATTTACTGGGGAATATTTATCATCCAAATCCATGTTTCCTAAATATGTAATATTATTTATATCCTCCTAATTTTTTTTTAAATCTTGTTTTACCCTTCGGCGAGTTTTTAGTAAAAGATAAGAAAGTAATCTTTTGTCATTTTTCGTATGAGGTACTTTTTGACTTTTCTGACAAGAGTACGAGAATAATGTTTTTTTAACTTGTACGAAATGAATGAATTTTTAAAACATTATTTCCATGAATCTTCCTTTACAAGTTTTCATGTTTATTTTTAATCAACTTCTTTGGGTTTAAAATTATATGACATGTTAAGAAAAGAAAATGATTTTGAAGTAGAAAAGATATTTTTCTCAAGAATGGAGTTCAAATGTTTTATCAACATTATTTTCCATGTAAGAAAATATAAGGTTCTGTTTCTATCCCTATTTTTACTTTTTTTTTATTATGTTATGATGGAATTATTTATATGATGTCCTTTTATCTTATATGGATTATGTTACGATGGCATGATGTTTAAGAATCCCGTTTTCATTACATGGGTTATGCTATGATGACTGATTGATGATTTTGTGGCACACATAAGAATGGTATAATTATGAGATGGGTTGACCTATATATCCTTCCAATGCATTGGGTAAATATTTTATATCTCGTGAGATAGACATGGTTTGAACGGTAGGTTAAACTGGTTTAGTGAAACATGACTGAAATGAGGAGTGAACTCGGTTCAGAAATGGACCTTGTCCACTAAGATAGTCATGGAAATGAGTATTGACTAATAAGAAATGACTCTATATGATTATGTGTGTATTCCAAAAAGTTTCATGTTTAATGTTATGATTATTTGGATTACATTTCACTACCATGATTTATTTCATGTTATGAAATTATGATCCCATTTGTAAGGTATGATTTTCAAAATGTTATGTTCTTATGAATTTGATGTGATTGATATTTATTTTGTTTAGCCTTACTGAGCATTTGAGCTCACCCTTTTGTATATTTTCTTTCCCCAGTTCATGAAGAAGGTTATTAAGAAAGATATTTTAAAAAGGTACTATAGATATGATGAAATAAATGGGAGACATTGTAGATGATTTATGAACCAGTTGTTTATGTTTCCCAGTTTCTAAAGACACTATACCTATACGGTCCTTTCATGGTTTTGTTATATGTTGTAATAATTATGATTCAATTTTGAAGTATTAACCTTGTATCTAAAGTACGGTTCGCTATAGTTGGTATCATAGGAAAGGTATAGTCAAGAATAGAACACAATCTTAGTGTTTTAGAAATAGAACACCTACGATAAGAACATAATCTTAGTGTTTTAGAAATAGAACACCTACGATAAGACCTTAATTGTGAATTTTTTTTCGTGATTATGTGTTTTTCCTATTACAATTAGTGTTTCTCAAACTATTCATCTTGGTTTTAGTCAATGGATGGAAACCGAAGGAACCGTGTTAATGCAGAATGCGATGGGCAATGCAATGATTGTCCCCCTGAGCAACCAAACGTTATGGGAGATGGAATGAGAAATCTTGTAGCCATTCTCACACAACTTTCTTAAGCTATGAATCATGAAGGACATCCAAATGAGCAATGGAAGGATCAACATTCTATTGAATCCTTTATGAGGCAGCATCCACCTTCATTTAGCCGGTCTTCTGATCCATTAGTGGCTGAACAATGGATCAGTACCACTGAAAAGATATTTTTTGTTCTTTAATGTTCTGAACATGATAAAGTCATCTTAGCAGTGTATCATTTTGAAGGTGATGCTGATCAATGGTGGAATCTTATCAAGAATATGAGGCAAAGAGATGAAATTGAATCCATGGAATGTGAAGAGTTCAAGATCTTATTTTTAAATAAGTACATACCTCTTATTCTTAGAACAAAGATGGAGAAAGAGTTTCTTGAACTGAAGCAAAAGGATGATGAATCTGTTGGTACCTACGAAGAAAATTTTACAAGACTTGCAAGGTACGCTTCTGGAAATATTATCCAACCTGAGAGTAATATTGATAGATTTTTAGTGGCATAAAACCAATTCATCGAAGGGCGTTAGCCATAAGGGACTTCAATAGCTACAAGGAAATTATTTGATGTGCACTCAAGGTTGAGATGGAGATTGGTGTAACACATCAGTCACATGGGTTTGATAAGAATAGGTAAATGGAATTCAATGGAAAATATAAAGACCACACTGAAAAGAAGATGAGTTTTCCCTTATCTTCAAAGTGTGGAAAGAAACATGGAGGGCATTTTCTTAAGGGGACAAGAAAATTTTATAATTGTGGAAAATAAGGTCATCAGGTAATTGAATATCGAAATAATGGGAAAAAGATGTCTAATGATGCAAACAAAGGAATGGATACACATAATGAACCTATTACACTTCAATGTTTCATGTGCAAGGATATGGGGAATTATTCCAATCAATGCCCAATTCCAAGGGTTGATGATTATGATTGACGTCAACAAACTCTTAAGGCCAAGGACAAATGAATGTCACATGCAATTACTATCGGTGATGTGGAGTACGACAACGATGTGGTGAGAGGTACACTTACCATCCACTCTAAAGTAAAAAATGTTTTATTTCATTCAGGATCCACCAACTCTTTTATTTATGATGATTTTTCAAAGGGTATCATCGTATTACCTCAACAATTAGATGTTGAGTTGGCTGTGAGAACTCTTAATGGCACAACAGTTGCATCAGAAGTTTCCAATTCTTCTCCAATTGAAGTTTGTGGGAAAGTGATTCCTGTAATTCTTTTTATCCTTCCTATAGTATAATTTGATGTGATTATTGGCATGTATTGTATTTCTTTATATGGAGCTCATATCAATTTCCAAATAAGGGAAGTCACATTTCATATTCCAGATCAATCTATGATCATCTATCGATGCGAGGATGAACATAACCATCCAGTGGAAATTTCTTCTATCTTATGGGACTTTATTCCACTAAATGAAGGTTATTTATCTCAAATGGTTGGAGAGAGACCCACGATTAATAATATGCGCATTTTACGGGAATTTTATGATGTCTTTCCGAAGGAATTTCTAGGTATTCCACCAAATCGTGAAGTTGGGTTTTCAATAGAACTCATACCAGGTGCTTTGCCTATTTCAAAGACACATTATAGAATGGCCCCAATTGAGTTGCAGGAATTGAAGAAGAAAATCCCAGAGAATCTTGATAATGGATTCATACGCCCTAGTGTGTCACCTTGGGGAGAACATGTTCTGTTTGTTAAGAAGAAAGATGGATCAATGAGACTCTGCATTGATTATCGAGAACTTAACAAGATCACTATCAAGAACAAATATCATATCCCATGAAATGATGACCTATTTAACCAACTATGCAGAGATCAATAATTATCCAACATTGATCTTCGTTCAGGGTATCATCAATTGAGGGTCAAAAGGTAGGATATTCCAAAGATGGCTTTCCGTACATGGTATGGACACTATGAATTTATAGTGATGCCATTTGGGGATACTAATGCCCCTGCTATCTTCATGGATCTGATGAATAGAGTCTTTAGAGTCTATCTTGATCAGTTTGTGGTAGTCTTTATAGTTTATATTCTTGTCTATTCAAAGATCAAGGAAGAACATGAAGATCACTTGAGAATTATATTAAAGACCCTGATAAAGGAGAAGATTTATAACAAATTTACCAAGTGTGAATTTTGGCTTCAAAAAGTTTCATATTTGGGTCACATAATCTCAAAAGGAGGGATATCTTTGGATCCAAAAAAAGAGAGGTTATCAAAAGATAGTCAAGACCAACAAAAGTAACCGAGATCCGAAGTTTTCTTGGTTTGGCTGGATGTTATCGACGTTTTGTGAAATTTTCTCAAGATTATCTAATCCACTCACCAAGTTGACTTGGAAATGATTAAAGTTTGTTTGGACGGAGGAATGTGAAGAGAATGTCAATGAGTTGAAAAGAAGGTTATCTAGTGCACCTGTGCTCACACTGCCTTGTAGTGGAGAAAGGTTTGATATCTATAGTGATGAACCCAAGAAGGGGATGGGGTATGTTCTTATGCAAAATGATATGGTGATAGCTTATGCCTCACGACAGTTGACAATCCATGAGAAAAATTACCCAACTCATGATTTGGAGTTAGCTGTGGTAATCTTTTCATTAAAGATTTGGAGGAATTATCTTTATGGAGAAAAGTGTGACATTTATACTGATCATAAAAGTCTAATGTATATTTTCACACAAAAGGAGCTGAATATGCACCAAAGAAGATTGTTGGAGCTGATTAAGAATTATGACTGCTCAATTCATTACCACCCTAAGAAAGAAAACAAGGTGGCAGATGCATTAAGTCGACAAGACCATGCTAGCTTATCCATGAACAGGATCACAAAAGATCCAATATTTATGGATTTAAAAAGGATGGATCTTGGAATTATAATGAAAGGGGAAAATTCATATCTTTCTCAAATGAATATTCAACAATCTATACATGTGAAGATTAAAGAGGCGCAGAAAGAAGATGTAGAGTTACAAAAGAAGGTGAAAAATGTACCTGAATTCAACCTTGATTGTGAAGGGATAATAAAGTTCAGGAATCGGGTTTGTGTTCCTCCCATCCCAGAATTAAAGAAGGAGCTGCTAGATGAGGCTCATAGTTCTTCATTCTCTATTCATACTGGAAGAATGAAGATTTATAGGGACCTAAAAATGTACTTTTGGTGGGATGGCATGAAAAGAGATGTTGCTGAATATGTCTCTCGATGCTTGGTTTGTCAGAAAGTTAAAGTTGAGAGATAGAAGTCTAAGGTGATGTTACAATCATTACCCATACCTGAATGGAAATGGGAAAACATCACTATGGAATTTGTCACTGGACATCCTAAAACATCCAAAGGAAATATTGCAATCTGGGTCCTAGTTGATCGTCTTACAAATTATACACACTTCATTGCTATTAGAGAGGATTTATCACTAGATCATCTTTCCAGGATATATGTAAATGATGTGGTAAGATTTCATGGAGTACCACATTCTATTATATCTGATCGGGATACGAGATTTACATCAAAGTTTTGGCGAAATCTTCAGCATACTCTACATACAGAGTTGAGTTTCAGCACCGCTTATCATCCACAGACAGACGGTCAGTCTAAGAGGACAATTCAAACTCTAGAAGATATGTTGAGAGCTTACTCTATGGATTTCAAAGGTGGTTGGGATCAACACCTACCTTTGGTGTAATTATCTTATAATAATAGCTTTCACTGCAGTATTCAGATGGCTCCTTATGAAGCCCTCTATTGAAATAAATGCAGAACTCCAACTTGCTGGGATGAAGTTGGGGAAAGAAAGCTACTAGGACCTGATCTTGTTGATTAGATGGCAGAAAAGGTCATATCTATTAAACAACACATTAGAGGAGCTCAGATTCGACAAAAAAGTTATGCCGAAAACTGAAGAAAAGACATAGAGTTTGAAGTGGGTGATAAAGTGTTCTTACGAATATATCCTTGGAAGAGAGTAATGAGATTTGGAAAAAAGGGAAAGTTGATCCTTAGATATATCGGTCCTTTTGAAATTCTGGATCGTGCTGGGATGGTAGCTTACCGATTGTCACTTCCACCAAATCTCTCTCAAGTTCATGATGTGTTCCATATATCTCTCCTGAGAAAGTACATACCTGATCCTTCACATGTACTCAACTCAGAAGTTGTACCACAGGAACAAGATATTTTTTATGAAGAACAGCCGATATGGATTCAGGATCGTAGAGAAAAATTCCTATGTAACATGACCACTTGCTTGGTGAATGTTTTATGGTGGAACCACCAATTAGAAGAAGCTACATGGGAGTTTGAGGATATGATGAGGGAGAGGTATCCTCATCTGTTTGTTGAAAACTGACGAATTTTGAGAGCGAAATTCATTTTAAGTGGGGTATAATGTAACTCCCAAGACTTTTATGAGAAATATATTTCTTTATTTTGTATGAATCATCAAAGTAATCTTTCACTACACACAACACTAGCTTGGGTTGCATTACATTCTACCGTGGATTTCCTCGATAGCTTCCATCGTACGCAATACTGAGTTTCACAAAATAACGATATGCTATTAAAATATTATTAAAACTATCCATTATGAATAGTATTAACTACATTTTAAATTTTATAACATTATTATTCATCTTACACATTTTCTAGAACATGGTAAGAGAACACAATAAATTTTTTGGATAAAAGAATTATTTTTAAAAAAATGCAGTTTTGCCGCCTTTTGATGGTGCACCCACATTAAATCTAGTTTTTGACAAGTTTATAAGTTCAATTTGATAAAACAAAATTCTTCTTTGGAATCAGGATATAAAAATTTACTTTGGATAAATTTTTCATATTATTTTGATAACTTTCATATTTTAATGAATAGTAAAGACACGCTATATTTTAATTAAAATTTTGTTTTTTAATCCCAATACTTTATATGGATAAATTATAATATTGAATGTTTCTAAATTATAAATATATTATATTTTTACCTTTTTATATAATTTATTTCATTAGAATTAATTTTACATTAAATTCATAGGTAAAAACATTTCAATCTTTGGCAAAGTTTTAACTTCTAAAACCCGTTTTCTTAACAACAGGATTAATTTTAAATTAATTACTTCAAATTCTGTGTTTTGAATTTTGAAAAATTGATTACATATTTGTAATCAGTGGGTCAAAATTATGTTAATATGTTATTTTTATTTTTTTGATATTATGAATAGTAACTATGATAATTTTTTTATTTACTATGGTTATAGGTAAATAGGGTAATTCAAGGATAAAAGAATATTATAATAATTCAAAATTATCTAGAATCTTTTCCTAACATTATTGGATGAGTAGTGTCAGACTATGGTCATCCTTGGGTCTATTTTGGGACCCCATTAAGCCACTTGGTAGTGAAAATGACAATTTGGATTAATTAATTTAATGTAAAGACAAAATTGACATTAACAAAAAATTTTCTTTAATTAATTTTTATAAGGGGGTATATAAATTATATTATCGACTATAAATATTCATTGAAAATCTAAAACTATTTCCCACATAATGATACATTTTTATAATTTTTTGACACCAAATAAATTAAATTATTTATGACACAATAATGATGAAGTATTTACCTCATTAATAAATGATTTAAATAAATAAGATTATAATGATTAAAATATTTTCTAAAACATGTCCAATTCTGAGTGGATGATTTTATTTCGACCATGAGTCTTCTTATCTTCATCTTTAATGATTTTTGGACCTTTTGAAACCGAAGGTAAGGTTATAATAAAATAATATTTACACACTTTCCAAAGGTGCCCCTCTCCTCCCATATAAAAGGGAACCTCCTCCCTCTCCTCCTCACACCAATAAGAGCCTTCAAGGTCAGCCATCCCTTGACCATTTAACTTACCCACTTCTTTAGAATTCTACTATAGGTACTGGTATTCTCAAAAGACCATATCTAGTGCCTTAAGAGAAAGTTAAAAGAGGCACTTCGAGAAAGAGGTAATACCATCTACTGTTTTCTTCATGTTCCATTATTCTTCTACTCCATCTTCATTAGTTGTTTCATTATGAGGTAATAACATCAGTATCCCTCATATACTGATTTTTTATTATAAATATGAAACAACCCTATTTCACCTCTTATCCATCCTACGGAAAATGAAATCACCGCGCGTGCGTACGTACGGAATACCGTCTCCACGCCGTGGTGTAATCTGTTTTCCACCACCACCATACTTGTATGGGTATAATGGTGAAAATAAATAACTATATATGATTATTATAAAGTGGTATTGATTCTGAAATAGTATGCATACACTCTTATACAATTCCACAATCATGGGAATGATATCATCGCTCGTGCATACGTACGACCCACCGTCTCCACGATGTGATGTGACTCGTTCTATATGATCTTCATTGAATAATGATAATATAAATGAATTCAATGAATTAATATGATATATATTACACTAATAACATTCTGTAAATTATGTATCTATATCCTATAAATAGGAATATTAATTTATTCGACAAAACACACATAAGAACAAAAAGTAATAAACACTCGAATAACAAGTAGTAATGAAATATTACTAATAAGAAGATAAGAATATGACCATATATGATATCATAACAATGAATATGATTCGGTAATAAGTCAATGGCATTATTTAAATCATTATATAGGAGTTTTGGACACGTACAAAACATATCGTACCTAAGGTAAGGGAAAATCTCACAATTTCAATTTTTATCCGAGATTGTTTGTACTTCAGAATTTACTGGGGAATATTTATCATCCACATCCATGATTCCTCAATACTTAATATTATATATATCCTCCTAAAATTTTTTAAATCCAATTTTACCCTTCGGTGAGTTTTTTTAAAAGATATGAAAGGAATCGTTTTTTTTTCATACGAGTTGCTTTTTGACTTTTCCGAAAAAAGTACGGGAAAGAATGTTTTTTTAAATTGTACGGAATGAATGGATTTTAAAACATTATTTCCAAGAATCTTCCTTTACATGTTTTCAAGTTTATTTTTAATCAACTTCTTTTGGTTTAAAATTATATGACATGTTAATAAAGGATAATGTTTTTTAAGTAGAAATGATATATTCCTCAAGAATGGAGTTCGAGTGTTTTATCCAAATTATTTTCCATCTAAGATAATATAAGGTTCTGTTTCTATCCCTTTTTTTACAATGTTTTGATTATGTTATGATGGAATTATATTTGTGATGTCCTTTTATCTTATATGGATTATGTTATGATGGCATGATGTTTAAGTATCCCATTTTTATTACATGGGTTATGCTATGATGTATGATTTATGATTTTGTGGCACACATAAGAATGGTATCATTATGAGATGGGTTGGACCTATATCTCCCTCCAATTCATTGGGTAATGATTTTCTATCTCATGAGATAGACATGGCTGGAATGACAGGTTAAACCGGTTCAGTGAAACGGGACTAAAACGAGCAGTGAACTTGGTTTAGAAATGGACTTTGTCCACTAAGATAGTCTTGGAAATGAGTCTTGACTAATAAGAAATGATTCTCTATGATTAAGTGTGTATTCCACAAAGTTTCATGTTTTAAGTTATGATAATTTGGATTACATTTCACTACAATGATTTATCCCATGTTATGAGATTATGATCTCTTTTGCAGGGTAAGATATTCAAAATTTTATGTTCTTATGAATTTGATGTGATTGATATTTCTTTTGTTTTCCCTTACTGAGAATTTGAGCTCACCCTTTTGTATGTTTTCTTTCCCCAGGTCAGGAAGAATGTTATTATGTAAGATATGCCAAAAAGGGACTATAGATATGATGAAATAAATTGGGGACAGTGTAGATGCTTTATGAACCAGTTGTTTATGTTTCCCAGTTTTTAAATACACTATACCTATACGGTCCTTTCATAGTTTTGTTATATGTTGTAATAATTGTGCTTCAATTTTGAAGTATTAACCATGTATGTAAAGTATGGGTCGCTATAGTCATATTTATTAGAGTACACCAGTATTTTATACACATAACCACCAAAAACTAATCTTCGTACAGATTAAAGATCATGTTAAACAAGACCGTAAACACTACTAGAGTGTTTTTCAACACAAACCTAATTACAAGTAACTCATAAAGGAAAAATCTACCCCTGAAAGAAGATATTGGTATATTATAAGTCCAATCTATCACATGACGATAACCTGATCTCAGATTGATCATTGATAACACCCAATCTGCCTTCAGTTAGTCAAACAGATCATCGATACGCTGAAGAGGATATTGGTTCTTCACTATCATTTAATTCAACTTCCAACAATCAACAAACAAGTGTACATTCTAGTAGCCATTATTTGAAAATAAAATAGTTGATCCCCATGAAGATGTAATTGTTGGACAAACCATTTATCCTCTAATAAATCAAATTGTTCTTTGAGATCTTGAAGCTCAAGGTTCCACTCGCCTAGGTGGAATAGATACCTCCCCAACCCCCATCATGACCTCAATAGTGATTTTTACATCTCTCTAAAGTGGAATCCTGAAAAATTCATTAAGAAAGAAATACTAAATCAATTATACAACTGGTGAAATTATATCTTTCCTAACACACCAATCATATAGAAAAAACACTAGAAACATGGGTAGTGAGCTTTCCCAGTTGCTGAGTAACAAGTCCAGAATGGCCTCCATGGATATCCCCTTATCCAAGATGAACATACTGGTCATCCTTAAAAGATTCAAAGGTCTCTCTCTTATAGTAACAATCTATGTGGGATCGGTATGCGACTAGCTAGTCAATACGCATAATCATATCAATGCCTGTTATATTGAGGACATAGATATACCAATAAAATCGATACTCTCTGATCTCTTGAGATCATTCCATGCATAAAAAAATATTCCTAGACTGTGTTCCCAACATTGTATTGATATTCATCACCCTGCTTATGCACTACACTTCCGACCCCAATCCATAATCATGATTTTCATATATAATGGAATGAGAGGAACTAGTCTGAAACAAAGAAGTAGCAAAAGTATAAGCATATAGAATTATACCTCTTATTGTCAAGGGACTGACCTCAATCTACACAAGTGTAAGCTCAATTTTATGTAACTATCCTCCACTCTTCAATTTGGTGTCATATGACACCATTGAAGAGCACCACTCTTCTAATATCAGTACTAATACCCTAAACAACCATGACCACTACCTATACCACCTCTTCTAGTAGAACTATATCTTCCAGACATATATGGTGTAGAAGACCCCCTTCCCTCACCCCAAGTATGAGTAGTTTCTCCCCCAGCACCATCTAAATTCTACTTCATACAAAAATTTTATAGGTTCTATATCATGCCAAAAATTGACACAACACCAGTGGTTTTGTAAAATGTGTACAATAATGTCCATGACCAATGCACTAGTTGAAAAGAACATGTGAAAGATCCATTTCAATTATTCCTCTTTACTGTTCCCATTTCCTTCCACTGTCTTAACTAAGGTTCTCACAATGACACTTCTTTCTCTATGAAGGCACACTCCCTAATAATACAGTGATAGCTACTTGTCTTGTAATAAAATCCTCTTTCAAGATTCCCTCTTAACTAAGAGCATTATTAACCACTTTTGAAAATATTTTCAACCTAAATATATTTACCAAAGAAATTATTTGAAATCTTATTCTGTCCAGAAATCATCTCACCGAAAATCCTAATATGCTTCCAAAGATAGATTAAAAGACTAAAAACCATTGAATGATTAAGAATATTCTATAATGGACATGTTCTCTTGAGACAGATGCATTAAATCTGAATCTTTGTCTTATCTCAGTGTCTCTGATAGAATTTCCCTATGATCTTCTCTAGATGTACTTCCATTACATATCATCTGTCTATCCAGATTGTACCTAAATGTCCCAGCAGCAATTTTCTAAACCCCATAGAATATATGTATCTATCATGACCCTCCTCCAAGATGAAGTCTTAAAATTGTAAAAGTATTGTCTCTATAGATTCAATCCAGAATTTTTCTCCCTCAGGTCCACCCAGTCTAGTAGAAGTATGACGGTGCAACATATGAAACTCAATTTTCAACTCAAATAAACATTTCTAAACCCTCCAGGGGTATCTCTCCATGAAATTCATTAAACAGGTAAAATTTCTATCAAAATGTTTCCCCTTACTCCCCATCTTTCACCAATTGTTCCTCATGTTCCTTATATAGATGTTCATTCTGGGATATACCCCATGTCTCTCCCGTAACAGGGGTTGTGGATGAATATCTATACAAATAAAAACACACGTTTTAGGTCTCATAACGCAACCTTATAACATTTATGTAATAAGAGAAAATAACACAAAAAGTTTCAACATGTCATTTCCCCCTTTTAATGGCTACTTGGTCATCACCAAGGCTTTATTAATACCCTAAACCATCCTACACCAAGGTCCTGGTTATGAAGGGTCCATAAATTTCCAGTAATTAATTATACAATTAATTTATCATATTAACTCAAATTAATTAATTCAATAATCAATTAATATAACATACTCATTTATTTAATTATGGTTCTCATTAGAGAATAATTTATTCTCATTTAGTATCGTTATTTCAATCTCACAACAAGTAATATAGTTCATGTTCAACAAAATAACTAGAAATTGTATTCCTGTGAGTGCCTAAAATTATGCATGTCATAAAAATCCCGAGTGCCTATAATGATGCATATAAACTCAAATATTTTTCCTTATTAAGAAACAAATGAAATTCCAACAATTATCAAAACAAATATCACATCAAACCACATGTGAATTAACCAAGTTGAAATAATATCTAACTGTAACAACAAACTTCAATAATAAAAATACCACCCTGAGTACTTGGAATTCTCCCATACATGGGTTTGGAACTCCCATACATGGGTTTTGAACTCCCATGCCTGAGCTAACTACAAAGGCTTGACTCATCATAGTATTCAATCTAACATTACCCAAAACAGTATAAAGAAAGAAGAAGAGAGAAAAGAAAACTACTCTGATACCACATTGTGACATCTCGACCTGGTTTCGGCTAAATGGTTCCCTTATCTGGTTTCCCACATTCCCTCAAGTACACCACCACATTAAACAGAGGGCACTGACTAGATGCATGATTCTGGAAAGTCAGTCATGTGGAGACTATAACCTCTTATATTAGAATCAATACACCAGTGGAAGAAAGAAACAATAACCAAGTGTAGAAGCATATAAATAACTACAACAATACCATGTCATATGATATCCAAAAACCAGAAAATACAATACTCAATAAGAAGGTAAACAAGATATGAAAATGCAAGTGTAAGACATATATAATGAAAATAAATGTAAAGACATAATAACTCTCATGTGGGTCTTGAACCACGTCTGGTTCCCTCTTTGATACTCAAATCCCATACAACAACATTTTCCAGGGACCTTTTTTTACACTGTCTCGTAATAAAAATGTCTACATGGGTTCTGCTCTGGTTGCCCAAATAATTTGTCAGTACAACTGAATAGGCCACCACCAACATTGTCTAAAATGTGTCTAGTCAAATGATTTTGAATTAAGTTTTATTATGAATTAAATAAAATGCATAATTAAATAGTTTTCACATTATTATTAAATAGTTATGTATCATATTAGACCCTAGTTTCCATTCATATTTTCCATTTGAATCATAATACATTATTATAATTATTTTTATGTTGAACTCCATGCCAAGAACCCAAAATCTCATTATCTATAGGCCACCATTCCTAGAAAACCATATCTCATTTGTTGTAGGTCATCATGCCTAAAAACCCAAAATCTCAAGCATTGATAACTATTATAAAGGAACTAAATATCCAAGTCCAGACATCTAATCATTCTAGAAAACCATGTCTAGCACCAAAAAAACATATCCATTTTATCATTATTTAATTCAAAATAATTATTCACATATTTCCATTACTAATCAAACAAATAATTGAACATTTAATAGGCCATTAGTTAACTCAATCAATAACTAAGAATATTACCCAATAATTAATCCATCAATTTATTAATCAATTATCTCAATTTTCACACCATAATTAATTCATGAAAACTAATTTTCCATATCAAATATGAACTTGACATAATTATTTCTCAAAAATTAATTATCATTGATCAACATTATGGAACATAATTAATTCTCAAAATTAATTATCTTTCATAGCCTACATCACATAATAACTACTATCCTGAATAAATTATATTATCTCAATCAATTTATTATCTCAATTACAATATATATATGGGTATCCCTCCTTTTTTGTTCCGTGATTCAATTATCAATTAATCACCAAGACAATCAGAGGTTGAAATTCCCCATTCTTAATTGCCATAATTTCGGAAATCCATTATCATTGGAATCTAGAAATTTCATAATCTCAAATTCACATAACTAGTCCAAAAATATGGGAGTATTATTTAGACCTCTTTCCTTGGTTAATTGGTGGATGTTAGCCCAACTAAAATCCCTAAAATCTGATTGGCACAACATCATCAATTAAGCTTCAGATCTAAATCCCTAAACCAAAACTATGATCAAAGTCATCAATATCTTGTAAATAATGATCCAGCTCCACAATAATATATATTGATCTCTACTCATAGGTATATATGCATGTAAATGGTGGTTATCCTATATTAAAAGTTCATGGATAGACAGTGGAATGAACATGAGAAGAAACAGGATGAAATCCACTTACCAGGAAGAGACTAGATCTTCAATCCCACTTTTGATCATGTTGAATGGTGTTTGGATCACATTGGAATCCCCTAAAAGGATCTAATAACACAGAGAATTTGTGAAGCCTAAGCCAAGGTCAAAGTATAAGAGTCTCAGGGGTTCATGTGATTTTAAAAAGGATTTTTTGGATTATTTAATAATTGTGCATAGTTTCCAAGGAAGCGGTGCACAGTTAAGGA
Source organism: Viscum album (assembly GCA_963277665.1). Classification (NCBI taxonomy): domain Eukaryota; kingdom Viridiplantae; phylum Streptophyta; class Magnoliopsida; order Santalales; family Viscaceae; genus Viscum; species Viscum album. The sequence goes on from OY728147.1 coordinate 1,298,781,857, forward strand.
ATAACATGCACCAATCGTGTGGACCACTTTGTCCAGATTTGTATACATGGCGTAGTTTGGTTGCATATATTTCCAAACTATGCACAAACTGTGTGGTACTCTAAATCCAGTTTTTCACACTTGTCATGGTTTATTCCCATGATTATTTAAGCCATGCACAAACTGTGCAAAGACCACTATCATGTTTTGTACACTTGGAATGGTTTAGTCACATGAGATGACTTCAGAAATGGCCAACATCTTATAGTCATCCACAATCTAGGACTTTATTTATTATCATCACAGATAACATAGAATCCTTCATACTTATGGGATGAACTTCTATTTTGTGGGATATAGAGTTTTCATGGTCTGATGTCTATTCTTTTAGAGTAGTTGGATACAAAACATCACACAATATTTTGATTGTGTGGACCTTGTCATTGAAGGCTCTTCAGGAATATGGATTCTCTCACTCATGGATCATTATAAGAAATCTTCAATGAGGAAATACTAGGACTCCCACGAAGGCAGTAGATAAGGGTTTGCATCAATTTTCATTTCCTGATCACTCTGATATCTTCTTTGGAATTTATTAAGGTCCCTACTATGATCTAGGACCAATGTTTGTAGTTGTAGGGTCTTAAAGGTAAGGGTTTTATCAGACCCTGTGTGTCTGCATGGGTAGGCCCAATATTGTCTGTGTAAAATTTATATTCGAGAATGTGGATTTTGTTAGATTATAATATCTTGAACAAGGGAACAGAAAATAACAAGTACCTCTCCACGTGGATTGAATACATATTTGATCTATTGTGGGATGTGAGTTAGTTCTTGAAGATCAATAACATAACCTTATACTTTGAGTTGATTGTCTGTAAGGCATATATTCTGAATCTAGCATTCTAATTTTTCTTGAAAAACAAAGAGTTCTTGTATATTTCCATTAGTGTGATGAATGCACCCACCGTATATATGGATTTGTTGAATGAAATTTTCTAGCCATACATATACAGATTTATTGTGGTCTGCATCAAATAAATATTCATATACTATATGCCAAAGTTATTGCATGCATTGAACTTAATGATGGCCCATTATTTTCTTCGATGGTGGAATATTTATGTTATGATTTTGATGTTTTAGTTCAATATCCATGAGGTTCACTTTTGGGGAATTCATTTTAGAGGATGGATGTAAAACCCATGACAATAAAATATTTTCCTTTTATACTAAACTCAATTTTTTCAAGACAAAATTATATCAAACACCATGTAATTATTACATTTGTTGAAAAATGTTTCTATTTCTATAAAAATAACACCATGGTTAGCATGAATTACACACAAGGCAGGACTTCCTCGATGATTTATATAACATTAAAGATTGAGTTGTACCAAAAAATATGATATTATAAAAAATATATTATTTAATATAGTAAGACATAACCAATCCATTAAATTGATGTTCATGAATAGGAATAAAACACATAGTAATATATAGTGTTTAATTCATTTTTATCAATTAATTAGAATTGATTATTGAAACCAAATGAATATAAATGATTGTTTTTATAAAAGACTCTTTTTCTATGAAAGAGGACATTAATGTTAAAAATATAAATTAAATAATACAATAAAATGATTCATATTGAATATATGTGTTTTATACTCAATAAAATTGTTCTTATATTGGATCAAGTGATTTAAGAGGCATAAGGTGATAACAAACCCAATATTACACCTAAAACCTATATTTTTATAAAAGTGGTTTTAATGCCTTTTAATGGAGAACATAATTTAAAGATTAATTTTTGAAAACATATTATTTATGTGTTTCAAAATAAGCTTCATTTTATAAATACAAACATAAAATCTATCTTATGGATATGCTTTCATATTTTTTTGTTCATTTTAAATTTTTTATAAATAGTGAAAAATTTAACCATAATACTATTTTTTATATTCTAAAATGAAACATTCAAAGTATTACTATAAACCCTAAAAAATTGATCCAATAAAACCCATTAAAAGGAAATAAAACCCAAAAAATATCATTAATACATTCTCCCCTCCAATGATTATATCAAAATAAAAATCATCCACCATCCCTGGACCACTCAACAAGTTGCCCCTTAAACTGTTGTTTGTTCCTCGTACTAATGACAAAAGCCATACCCTATTGTTCTTTAAAATCCATATGGAAATGTTGTAGTTAATGATACCTTTTCTAGAACCTCATCTGGTGTGGATATTTGTATATTACTAAGAAAAATTCACATTTCAGAATAAAAAAATTACTAAAGACAAATCATTCTTAAAAAAACCATGAAGAGTCATACATGGACAATAAAAAAATAAAAAACAAAAAACAAAAAGACATCATATTTTCCCTTGATCTATGCCTCAAACTTATCAGAACCATTAATCACTCAAATATCATCAACGAGAGCCAAAAACGATGGATCCAGCACAAGAAACGAATGTTTTTCACCATCATATACCAAAGAAACCATGAAGACAACCACTCAAATCTGCGTGGGAGAGTGCCAGGATCCCAAATCAATAGTAGAAGGACATGCAACGTAATACCCTAATGGAATTCATCTCCAAAACCCCCAAAAGTAAAATTGAAAATATGAAAACACCCAGAGAAGGCCATAGAATGTCATTCATCCTAAAACTCTATGCCACTCCCACTAGCACATCCCGAAAACTCCTTGGAAACAATCTCACCCAGCCAGCCTGGAATGGAGATATGAACCTAGAATCCATAGAATCTTAATAGAGGATAGTATAAAGACCCAGAAGATTCAATTAATTTTTTCTTAAAAAATACTTTCGAATTTTACAAGTACGCAGTTTCTGAATGCGCTTGATTCTGAGGCCCGGTGTGCCCGAAATCAATTTTTTAAGTTTAACTCTGGTACGTTCAGTGAAAAAAACGAGCAGGTTTTTCGAACTTTTGAACTGGTTCTCGGAATTAAAATCTGAGGGCACCAATGAATTTGTAGAACCGAGATTCTCTTAGGTGAATCTTAACTTCAAACAACAATGGTCGGACAAAAAATATAGGTTTTTAGACTTTCATAAAACGTATTTTTTTATAAAAAAATAACTATTAGTAATTTTATTCTTTTTCATCCACCATCGAGCGAATGTTGTTGGATTCGCAGCGTAACGAAGATCAATAAATGCGGGACATTTAATTAATCGTCCCTTTGGTTGTGTAACAGCGATGCCTATGTGTTTAATAGGTTCATTAATTTAGGCTCATTAATGAACCATAATAATGAACACAACGTGAGGATTAATTATTTTATTCATCATCCCCTTTTGAAAATGAATGGAGAAAATGGGGGAGGAAGCTCTGACGAAATTCCAATTATGTCAGCCTCTGACGATGAATGAAGAAGAATGCATGTACATTGGAGATTGACAATGCGCCATCAAACCTCATCCCCACGGCTAGAGGGGAGACGCCGCTTCCTCCTCGGCGCGCCCCGACGACACCTTCGATCCTCTTCCCCGTGATTCCATCTACCGCGACACCAACATCCGTCATCAATAGTTGAGTTAGGGGATTTTAGGAATTGTATGTTATTTCTCATGAGAATTATTCCCGCGTTCTTGGTATTAATTTGTTTGGTGGTTCTATAAACCTCTGACGCGGTGGGTGCGGGTTATCGAACAAGCCCGACTCACCGCTACTTTGTTCTTGTTGTGTGGAAAAATTAGAGATGATTAAGAGATGATGTAATTGAAATTGGAGGCCTTCGTAGTAATCTTCGGGTCCCTGGATGACTACAAGCACAGACGGGAGAAAGAATGGACCACCGGAACGGCTCCAGTGGACAGTAGAAATCTACGGCGACACGGGCTGCCCGAAGGCGGCAGCGCCCCGGCACACCGCCGGTATGAGCCACTGCAACATTAGTTGTTGTGGCAGTCGACCATATCCCAATAGCCACACGGGATCCGGAGGAGGATGCGATGCCCACCGTGTCTGTGGAGCACAAATGAGGGGGGACCGCGTCCCCCCCCCCCCCCCCCCCCCCTGACATGGCCCACTGGCCGAGCCAGCGAAACCCTAGGCCAGACTGGGGTGGGTCTCGTGGACCAGGCCGGGCCGTGCCCAGCTGGGCCGGGCCATGCCCAGCCAGGCCAGACCCGGACCCGGGTCAGATCGACCGGGTTGGGATCAACCCTTGGAGAGTTGGGCCGAGTCGGGTCGGACCCCGACCCCCCCATTTCGGACCGCTTTATGTCTTTCGTCCATATCATGGGTTACAGAGCTTCGATCGATGCACTATCAGTTGAGTTAGGATCCTTGGATTGATAAGGTCATTTTGGTATATTACATTCAATGTTTTGGAGAAATATTTGTACGTCCGGGATGGTTCGAACACAAATCCAACTGGGCCCTCAGAGCGGAAACACATATAACTTGAGCTCTGGACGTCCGATTGACGTGCAGTCAGCTTTGTTGAATTCCTATTAGTGATAATATTCATTTGGACTACTCTATATGAGGTTTGGATGTATCTAGAGTATGGTCTGGTTGTTTTTATCTTAAAAACCAAAAATGCCCGTGGAACGGAAAAGCCAATAACTCTTAGACCGGGCGTCCGATTAACACATCGTCTGTCATGTTGGGTGTCTTTTGACGAGACGAAGCTTTGGGATACATCAAAACTAGACTTCATGATAGTTGATGTATCAGATCTATTTTTCTTGAGGAGAAGACCCTCCTAAAATCGAGCATGCTCTGTACGAGAACCCTAGAGCTTGCTGTGACTGCATTGACATCTGTACCAGAATCCTTTGTGGGTTCGGCAGTAAGGACGATTGTACTCTGCATCCTCTATGGGTTCAGCAAAAAAGATGATTGTACTTGGTTCCTCTGTGGGTTCACCAGCAAGGACGACTGTACATGGATCCTCCATGTGTTCGGCAGCGAGAAATACTGTACAAGGATCTTAAGTGGGTTCGGCAGTGAGAACGACTGTACTTGGATCCTTAGTGGGTTCGACAGCGAGGATGACTGTACATGGATCCTTTGTGGGTTCGGTAGCGAGGACAACTATACATGGATAATCTGTCGGTTCGAAAGCAATGACTATTGTTCTTGTATCCTATGTGGGTCCGGCAGTATGACCTTTGTACATGTATCTTGAGTGGGTCTGGCAGAGTAGCTGGTCTTGTATCCGTTGTGGGTACGACAGCTTAGATGAATCTGTGGTTATGTAGGATAATCTCAATCACCTTAAGAAGTGTATACCTGTGTGAGCTGAGTCTTGATTCTCAATCATTATCAGTAATGTGGTTTACTTGTGTTCCTTGTTGATTGGTTTGTTCTTTCCTTTTTGGATTGGGTTGTCCTTTCCTTTGTGGATTGGGTTGTGCATTCCTTTGTGGATTGTGTTGTGATTTGCATTGTGGACTGGGTTGTGATTTCTCATGTGGACTAGGTTTTGCTTTGGATCAGGAGCGGGAGCCTAACTGTAACTAATGACTTAGGTATATTTTTGGGAATATACAGTGTTGTTGATACTTCGTGATTGCATTTTACTTTGTGGTTTATCCATCGTGGATTCTGAGAGACCTTAGGGGGTCTCGGGGTCCCTACTGAGTATCGTTTACTCACCCTTGCATGGGCTATTCCTGCAATACGTTTTGTTGGATGCAGACAACTAACATCAATAATCGAGTTGGAGGATTGTGGAGCTGGACGGTACCCGGAGGTGGACCACTTGGTGGGACATACACAGAGCGGACGGTCGGACCAAGGAGCTGAGGGGACTAATTGGACCCACCCTTCAGGTGGGATTCCTGCAGGACTACTCGGTGCTGCTATTGTACTTTCCTTTCAGTTGTACTGTACTTTAAACTAGGTTTTTATATTTGTCCATTTACTTTATAGAAAATACTTCTACCCAGTTTTACTTAATGCTTACTTCACTTGTGTAATAAATTTTGTTTGTTACATCATAAAGGCAATTACTTCCCTTTTTTGGATTTACAGCTTTGGTGATAGTATCCAGCCCCTGAACTATGGGAGGCGGGCTTGTGGTAGTCATGTCATGGGCCCCAAGGATGGGTCGTGAAAAATTGGTATCAAAGGAGTTGGTTCTACCACAGAACTCAGGACATTGATACTTATTATCAGTGAAACAATAATGTTTAGATTAATGGGTGTGTTTATCAGTCAAGGGAGTCCAGTGTTCATGTGGCGACCAATGTATCCATACACTAGGACCCTGACTTCTGATTTCCAACTCAGTGCACTAAAACATTGATTGCATGTGTGTTTCAAAAGTTTTCTTCATGATTACTTTGTGTCAGCTCACCAAGTATACTGTATTAACTTTTGTGAACCTATTTCCTTTTAGGATGGGTCCACGATGGTAGAAAGCTAGGGTTCTGGGCTTTGTGTGAGACGGCAGCCTACCAAGCGACGAGGCCTTAGTGTAGGGCCCCATTACAGCGGAGGCGCCACCGGTCCCTCAGCCCACTGAGCCACCGATGCAACCTGCCCCAGCAGAAGAGAGTGCATGCCGCCTAAGCACATTGCACAAGTTTCAGAGACAGAGGCCGCCCAGGTTCCGGAGAGAGATGAATCCTTAGGTAGCCGAGGATTGGATAGAGGCTGTCGTTAGAGTCTTTAGATTGGTAAGGACACCAACTGACCTCATTGTGATCCTTGCCACGAGTCTCCTACACATATAAGTAGGTAGATGGTGGAGCATGATGCTCCAGGTTCATGATGAGGCATCTATACATCGGACGGACTACGAGAGCCTCTTTCGATCGGAGTTTCTTCCAGCCACCCTACGTGTGGTGTGCATCCATGAGTTACTACATCTGCGGTAGGGCAGTATGACAGTATCCCAGTACTCAGTGAGGTTTACTGACCTCTCGCGCTACTCCACATACATTGTACAAGACCCATTCTTCAGGGCCCAGACCTTTTAAAAGGGAATCATACATGATATCAGGGCTTTGATGATATCCCTCAACATCCCGACTCAATCGGGGGTGATGGAGAGAGCCCTCCTAGTGGAGAGTTTCCTCACTGAGCAGTCACCAGAAGTGAGACCCTCCACAGGACAACACATAGTGACGCCTTCTACAGACGACAGTAGACAACAGACGCATGGGTCCAAGCGGACCAGAACGTCAGGTGGGCGACCTCAGGATACAGGTTCGGATGTGCGGGGTACACGACACATAGCCAACCATTCGAGGAGCTGGCAGTGCTATGCTTGTGGTGGGCAGGGTCACATGGCTCGAGACTGCCTGACACACCCTGCAGATGAGTAGTAGGTGGTAGAGGGACCACCTAAGAAGAGGTTCGACCGTGCTGGTCTGATGGGGGAAGAGGACATGGTAGAGGGGATGTGCAAGAAGTTGGTGGTGGGATACACTTCTAGGACCTAACACCACCTCCACCAGGAGGACCACCTCGACCACAGAGAACGACTGAACAAGTGAGAGCTCAGCTTCAGGCAGCTGAGGCCTATGACCATAGATCTTTGGGAGCAGACGGGCAGGATCGGGACTAGATCGAGGCATGGACACTTATTTTCATGTTTATTTTAGCTTTGTTAATTTCATTGTTTGTGGTTTCGTTTTGTCATTGTATTTTGAGCTTCAGTAATAAAATACACTTGTTCGTGTGACGTTTTCTTCCTTGTCCTATTTATGTGGTTGCTACTGAGAGGTTCCAGTTAAAAAAGTTGAATTGACCCTCACTTTCGTGATTCCTACTGGAGGAGACCAAGATACCACACAGTGCTTCCAACAGTGTGACATGACTCTTGGAGGCAAGAGTATCAGTTGGACCTCTTGGTAGTAGTGTCAAGGCCTTACGACGACGTCCATGGCATGAAATATTACCGTTCATGTATGGATTAAATTTATTAGGCAAAGCACGTGTTTCATCCAGGGGATGAGTTTATATTTCACTTTTCGGCAAAGGAGAAATCCTAGCAGCTCTTGTAGGGACGTCAGAGAACATGGGTGTGTATGAGTTCTTACAATGGCCAGTCACACACATGGTTCATTGAGAGAACGGTTTATGGTCTACTCTAATCTCAAAAGTATCAGGTCTGTCTTCTAATAGAAGGACCAGTACCTGAGATAGTGGCATTTACATGAGTTCCACAAGGACTAGAAATTTGATTTAGTCTTTACCCCTGGGAAGGGGAAACATTGTAGCAGAGTTCATTTCACGATGCCTCTCTCGTCAGCAAGTGATGGTTGATCAACAGGATCTAGAAGACAGGTATAGTAGTTAGATGTCCCATAATGGAAGTGGGATAGAATTTCTATAGATATCGTGATAAGGCTACCACATACTTCCAGAGGACATGACACCATCTAGGTGATTGTAGACCGACTCACCATGTCGGCCCACTTCCTACCAATCAGTGAGCAGAGATCATTAGAGAGTTTGAGAAACCTCTATGATTATGAGATCGTATGGATTCGTGGTGTGCCATCGTCTATCACCTCCGATAGAGATGATCGCTTTACTTCCTGGCTTTGGAAGGGGTTGTAGGAAGCTTTTGGGATGCAGCTACGCTTGAGCACTGCCTTTCACCCATAGATGGATGGATAGACATAGATGACAATTCAGACATATGAGGACATTCTCTGTGCATGTGTCCTTGACCATGTTTAGAGTTGGGAGGATCACCTACCCTTGGTGATGTTTACATACAACAACAGATACCACTCCACCATCGGGATGGCACCTTACGAGGAACTGTACGACCAAGCTTGCAGAACACATCTGTGATAGACTGACCCTGGGGAGTCTGTACTCGTATGACCAGAGATGGGTTAGTCTATGATAGAGAAGGTGAAACTTATCCAAGATCGGATGAGGACTGCCCAGAGCAGACAGAATTCCTATGCTGATAGGAGGCAGAGACCACTAGAGTTCGAGGATGGTGACCACACGTCTTCTTATGGGTCACACCTCGATTTGGATTATAGAAATTTGGCCACAACGACAAGTTATCTCTGCACTTCATCGGACCATTCCAGGTCCTCAGCAGGGTAGGCTAGGTGGCTTACCACCTGGTACATCCACCTCAGTTTCACCAGGTGCACAATGTCTTCCACGTATCTCAGCTGAGGAGATATCTGCACGACCAGACACATATCCTTGACCACATTGAAGTGGACATCGATGATGGGGTGACTTTTGTGGTGGTCCCAGTGGAGATTGAGGATCAAAAAGATCGGGCCCTTTGTGGGTGGTCGATTCCTCTTGTCCGCATTCATTGGTAGCACGAGAACCTCCAGGAGAGAGCATGGGAGTGGGAGGCTCAGATGCATGCACAATACCCTTATTTGTTCCCCTAGTTTATGTTGTAGCTTTATAGAGATGTGAAGCCCAGAGGTGGGAGTAATGTAAACACATGGAAATTTTAAGGAATTTTTTTAAAGACTTGGGAATTTTAGGAGTAGGTAGTTTCTAACGGCGCTTGATTTCGAGGCCCAGTGTGCCCGAAATCATTTTTGGATGTTTAGACCGGGTACGTTCAGTGAACGGGCGAGCGGGTTTTCTATCTTTTGACCAGGTGCACGGAATTAAAATCCAAGGGCACCGATAAATTCGCACCACCGGGATTCGCATAGGTAAAGCATAGCTTCAACCAACAAGGGTTGCATGAAAATGATAGGTTTTTATACTTTCAGAAAAATTATTATTTATAATAAAATAACTATAAGTTATTTTATTCTTTTTCTTCCACCATCGTGTGATAGTTGGTGGAATCACTGCGTAACGACGATCAATAAATGAGGTACATTTAATGACTCATCCCTTTGGTTGTGTAAAAGAAATTCTCATGTGTTTAATAGGTTCATTAATTTACGCTCATTAATGAACCATAATAATTAACACAACGTGAGGATTAATTCTTTTATTAATCACCCCCTTTGGAAAACGAATGGAGAAACCGTGGGAGGACGCTCTAAAGAAATGCTGAAAATTATAGCATCTGATGAAGAATGACGAAGAATGTAGGTTCCTCGACGATTGATGACACACCACCAAACCTCTTCCTCGCGGTTAGAGAGGAGACACTGCTTCCTCCTCGGCCCGCCCCGACGTTGCCTTCGATCCTCTTCCCCGCGACGCCATCTACCTCGATGCCAAAGACTGACATAAATAGTTGAGGTAGGGGATTTTGGGAATTGTATGTTCTCTCTCATGAGAATTATTCCCTCATGCTTGGTATTAATTTGTTTGGTGGTGCTATAAACCTCAGACGCGGTGGGTGCGGGTTAACGAACAAGCCCGACTCACCGCTACATTGTTATTGTTGTGAGGAACAATTGGCGATGATGAAGAGAGGTTGTAATGGAAATTGGAGGCCTTCTTAGTAATCTATGGGTCATGGGACGAACGTAGGCGCAGACGGGAGCAAGAACGGACCACTGGAATGGCTCCGGTGACCCGCAGAAAACTCTGGCGACGCGGGTTTCCAGCGGCCGGAGGTGGCAGCCGGAATCGGCCCGCCACCCTGAGGCCAGCACCAGCCAGTTGCACGGAGGTGGCAGCAACCCTGTGCGCCACCGGTAGGAGCCACCGCGGCTAATGTTGCAGTGGCAGGCGGCTGGATCCCACGACCGCGTGGGATTCGGAGTAGGACGCGGTGCACGCCGCGTCCGCGGAGCGCAAAGGGAGGGGGGACCGCGTCCCCCCTGATCAGCCCACTGGTGGAGTAAGCGCACCCCCTCGGCCGGACAGGGGTGGGTCACGTGGACCGGGCCATGCCCTATCGGGCCGGACCCGGACCGAGGTCGGGTCGACCCAAGGGGAGTTAGGCCGGGTTGGGCTGGGCCCAGACCCCCCATTTCGGACCGCTTTCAGTATTTTCCCATTTCATTGGCTAAGTACGTCTGATCAATGAACCATCAGTTGCGTTGTGATCCTTGGACTGATAAGGTAGTTTTGGTATATTACACTCAAGGTTTTGGAGAAAACTGGGTACAGCCGGGTTGTTTCAAACACGAAACCAACCGGGCCCTCGGAGCGGAATCGCTTAGAACTTGAGCCCCGGACATCCGATTGATGTACAATCAACTTTGATGAATTATTCTCAGTTATAATGTTCTTTTTGATTTCTCCATGTGAGGTTTGTATATAACTGAAGTATGGTTGGGTGTGTTTTAGCTTAATAACCAAACGGGCCCCGGGAACGGAAAAGCCAATAACTCTCAGACTGGGCGTCCGATTGACGCATCATCTGTCGTGTTGGGTGTCATTCGACGAGAAGGAACATTGGGATACATCAAATATGATCATTTTGATAGTTGATGTATCGCCTCTCTTTTTCTAGAAGAGTGGACCCTCGTGGAATCGAGCATGCTTTGTGCGGGAACCCTAGAGCTAGCTGCGACTTCATCGACTTCTGTACTAGAATCCTACGTGGGTTCGGCAGCAAGGACGACTGTACTCTGGATCCTTCGTGGGTTTGGTAGCAAGGGAGACTTAACTTTGATCCATGGTGTTTTTGGAAGCGAGGACAACTATACGTGGATCCTCTGTGGGTTCGGCAGCGAGAATGACTGTACTTGGATCCTCAGTGTGTTCAGCAGCGAGAACGACTGTACTTGGATCCTTAGTGGGTTCGGTAGCGAGGATGACTGTACTTGGATCCTCCGTGGGTTCGACAATGAGGATGACTATACTTGGATCCTATGTGGGTTCGACAGTGATGACTATTTTTCTTGTATCCTATGTGGGTCCGGTAGTATGACCTCTGTACTTGTATCCTGAGTCGGTCAGGTAGAGTAGCTAGTGTTGTATCCTTTGTGGGTCCGACAGCTTACATGAATCAGTGGATAAGTCTTATCATCTAAATCTCCTTACGAAGAGTATACCTATGTGAGATGAGTCTTGATTCTCAGTCATTATAATTGATGTGGTTGAATTGCATTCCTTTGTGGATTGGGTTGTGCTTTCCTTTTTGGATTAGGTTGTGGTTTCATTTGTGGATTGGGTTGTGCTTTCCTTTTTGGATTGTGTTGTGCATTCCTGTGTGGGCAGGGTTGTGCTTTCCTATGTGGACCAGGTTGTGATTGCACTTGGGAGCTGGATCCAAACTGTAACTAATGAATTAGGTATATGTAAGGGCATATACCTAAGTAGTGTTCTTGATAATTCGTGATTGTATCATTCCTTTTGTGGTTTATCTTTCGTGGATTTTGAGAGACACTCGGGGGTCTCAGGGTCCCTACTGAGTATCATGTACTCACCCCTGCATGGGCTATGCCTGCACTACGTTGTGTTGGATATAGAAGACTGACAACACTGATCGAGGTGGAGGATTGTGGAGCTGGACGGTACCCGGAGGTGGACCACTTGGCGGGACGTACGCGGAGCAGACGGTCAGACTGATGAGTTGATGAGACTATCTGTACCCACCCTTCATGTGGGTTTCCTAGAGGACGACTCTGTGCTGCTATTTTTACTTACTACTATTGTACTTTCCATTCAGTTGTACTTTAATTTCATCTAAGTTTGTATACTGGCCCATTTACTTTACAACAGTTACTTGTACCCAGTTTTACATAGTGTTTACATCACTTGCGTACTCTGTTGTGTCTGTTACTTCATAAAGGCAATGCTTTCCTTTATTTAGTGATTTACTCCTTTTGTGCTAGTCTCTTGCACCTGGCCTATGGGAGGTGGTCTTGTGGTAGTCACGGCCCGAGCCCCGAGGACGGTTCTTGACAGACGGGACCTCAAGGACCTCAATACAACCAACAGAACACTAGGATCTAGCCACAAAATAAATAGAAAACAAGATCCCACCACACCTTCAGGTGATAAAAATAGGAGAAATGATTCTCCTTATGAAACACCCTCCACAAAAACAATGACTGCCACACCATTTCTAAATAAATGGTCTTAGTTCATATCACCATGAAAGAACTCAATTTCATCACTCGTAGTTGGATGGACAAGGCCATGAAAATTCAAATCGGGCTGGTTCAACAGGAATCATTGGGATATGAAAACCCAAAAAACCAAATTTATATATTAAATATATGTGATATTTTAAAGGTATTTTTCCTTTTTATAATTCCTATATAACAACTATCCTTATGCTTTTCTTTTTATGTAAATATGATAACATCATTTGTGGATGTGTGGAGCACCACCACTTTAATGCGATGTGATTCGTTCAGAATATATATGGAATATATAAATGACAGGTCCACTAAAAATATGTTAAATATATGAAATATATATTATAATTAAATTATAATAGACATAAAAATCACTTACATATAATTATTTTAATATGAAAAAGAAATTAATATAGCGTTCATGCTTACATAGGACTAACAATCTCCACGAACGGGTCATTGCATATATAGTCTCCAAATATTATAGAATATATTAAATACATATATGATGAATATATATGATATTTACATCATTTTTAAATTTAGGTATATGATGAAACCATGATCTTATAAAAATGAGTATCAATTAGAAAGTCAATACATAGTCGAGAAACAGGGAAATTAGAACCCGTAATAGAGAAAATAATCAAATATTAGTACCAAATATGTAACAAAATATTATAATTAGATTATATAATATATAATAAATAGGATTAAAGTCCTATTATATGTTATAAAAATGATTTAGACCACAATAAATGTGGTTATAGAGCACAAATAAATTATATAGTAAGGGATTTTGACTTAATTTTAATTCCATTGAGATATATTTTTTGTTATGCTAAAATTGACTTTTACATAGAGTATATTATACCGTTTAAGATGTTTTAACCTCAAACTAATTATTATCATAATATTATAATTTTTTTATTTTTACTTTTTGGAATTATGATTCACATTTTTCAAGGTGGTGTATGTGTCATTAGAATGTTTAATGATTATTTTCATAAAGAGTTTGATTAATGATTAACTCTACATTATGGCTATAACTTTTGATTGTAAAATTTCTCATCAAAAAATCACATTAATTATGATATTTTTTATGGTACACTATATATGTATTAAATACCCATATTCTTAGGAAATGGATAATATTATCACTTGATTCATAAACCATTTTACATATAGTGTTCACATTGAGAATTTTTCGATTATGTTTGGAATTACTAATAAACATGTATCTTTAATATCAATACAAATTTTTTATAAAGAATATTGTACAAATTAATCACTATTATTCAATATATGAGAAATTATTTCCACATGTATGACATTTTTTGTTCTTGTTTCTTTAGATATACCATGATGCATGAGTTGTGTCATGATAAAAAATATTTTGAAAATTAGATGGGGTTTTACATGATATAATAAACCAAAATGTTAAATGTCTTAGAGGTAATGATTACATATAAATATGATAAAATCGAATCAAATTATTATGAATTTCCATATTTTAGATTCAGTTATTAGTAATCAATGAGATTTTTCATCGATATATATATATATATGCTTTTCTTATTTAGTTTATTGACTAAATGGAAGGTGTTTTCATTTCCCTACCATTCCATATTGATATTTACTTATCACGTTATTTTAATGGAATTTTTTATTAATTTATTTACCATTCCAGGTTGACTATTCTCATTAATTAATTATTTCTTCCCCATTAGTCTACCATATATAAAATTTGACATCAACATTAATATATTTTATTTACACTGGTTATGTAGTTGAAAATATTGAATAATATTTTAATTATGTAATTTATTTCATTTTATTATGTATCGTGTTTTATTTTGATATCTTAGTGTATTATGGTTATAATGTATGTAATTTGGAATTAAAAAACTGTTAAACCAATTGGTCCATTGAGATTTGATTCTTTATCATCATGAAAATGTAATAAAATAATGCATCTACTCTAGGATTCTAGTTTCAGGGAATTACAGTTGGTATCATAGGAATATTATCAGTGTACAAGCGTTCTATATTTAGAAGAAAAAGATTAGGGAACATGACCGTATTATATAATTTGAGGATAAGTGAACATGAACATATTATAATATTTGTATGGTAGAGATTATAATGTTCTTCCATGTAATGCTTAAATTTATGGACATCCCATGTTGATATTGTTTTGAAATAGATATATACAGGGTAAAAACATTGACATGGTGTGTCAAGCTTGACTCAGTGTAACCTTGAACATGATAAGAGACTTTAATGAACACCTAGTATGACACTCATGTGGGATACACAAATGATAATCGCATTTTCATAACAAAAAATATGAAGGACTTGAATGTAAGGATACATAAAGAAGAAATCATGTTTATTATTATGAAATTAATTATGAAAATATTTTCAATTTACTATTACTATTTCACTAGTTTTAGGAATATACATTATGTTACATAAGGATATGATCTAGTATATCACTTTTTTTAAAATTTTAACATAGACAGATGAATTGTATCAATAATCATAGAAAATTTTGAGATTTAACTATTAAGGAGACAAGTATAGATAGTATTGTAACTAATAATTTTATGGAATTATTAGGGAATCAAAATCATGTTATGACACATATACATTCCCTGATAGAACAAACTATTCCACCATCATATTTTTCAATACAGAATCACTTTATGTGATAGTGGCCCCCACCATTTAGCGGGAGTACTAAATGAATTGCTATTGGAAAATGAAATATATATTTTAAATAAATATTCACGGTGTTGGGACATGGTGATAATAAAAAAGTAACACATTTAGTATATTGTCTGAATTGCGATGTCAATCAATGTAGTTCAATATACTAGAATAATTGTGGGAATGATGAAATAAAAATAATGGATTGGATAACGTTTATAGTGACATTATTTGATTAATACATACTTCATTTTCAACAAACTGAGATGAAGATAATGATGCTTATTTAAAATAAAAATAAAGAAGAAGGTGTATCGAAGGATAAACCTACCTTTTTAAATTTATCAAGTGTTGCTAAAATTTCAAAAACAACATGAAATCCATGAATTTTAATTTCTATTATGGATTTAATGTAATTTTTTGAAGGGTACTGGTGTCTAAGAAAATATATCTATTTAATTAAATATTCTTATGTTATATCAAGATAAATAATAAATTCTCTGTCTTGTGGATTCAATGAGAAGTATGAGAAGAAAAGAATGGATTATTAAATTAATGATAAAGGGAAATGGGGAATGAATTTTTTTCCAGCATATGATATATATGGGAATAATCCACCACATAAATTCTTAATAATATTGGGAGTTTTCATACCAACATAGAGATGATTCAACATGAAATATATTAAAAAGGGAAGAAGTATAAAATATCTATATAATATTAAAACTTCACGAAGATGGAAAACTACAAAAAAATCCAAATAATCAAGAGAAAACACATTAAAAGAAGCTAATGGGCTACGTGAAATAATATATTATTTTTAGAACCGATGTTGAATAATCAGTGTACTTATATGTTTGGATCTAGTAAATATGTTGGAAAAGTATTTTATTTTTTATTTTTTCAACCTATGATTTATGAAATATATAAGAAATGTACTGAAGTATATTTTTGTTAAGAATTTGAGATTATATGATCAATGATGAAAAAAAAATTATTTAGTAAAAAGTTAAACATTTATCAAAATGCATGGTTGAGGGAATAATAACCCTTAATATATTCATATTTTTAATAAAATGGTGTTTGTATAAATGAATGATTGATTTGGTTAATGTAAATATGATAAGTGATTAGTACATTAGAACTATGTATTCATTTATTAACAATGTGTATTATGTAATCATTTATGGTGTTTATATATTTTTTGTATTTATAGAATATATCTAATAATCTATTGTATATTTTAGTAATTAGAGGAATTGATGTTTTCATTTATGATTTAAGGTAATTCTTGTTGTTACCATATTAACAATTTTGGTATCTAAATACTAAAATCCACATAATGTTATTAGATGTGTTTATTTTGGAAATTCGGGGACCTTCCTTCTAATATCTTGGAACATAATAATTTGGAAAATTTATCCATTTTTTGAAATTGTAAATGTTGATATTTGGATGTGGATTTAGATTTCAATATTTTATTTTACCATATTATGCATCATGTTCAATGAAATTGAATAGAAATATTTTAGTGCCAACCAGTGAAAAAGATTATGTTCATAAAATAGAAATGTATATTTAGATATATTCTTATATCATGAATGAATTCTATATCTTTTCAGAAAATAACCATAAATCATAAATTATATCTTATTATAATCATTTTTTATAAAATAAATGAAATTTTTCATATCAGCAGATTAATGTTTTTTTTGTCATCAATATGCTGATGAAAATGGTCTCTATCACTTTCTATCACAACATAATAATTAGATTTTTAATTTGTATCCATGTTTCCACTTACCACCCATGTTCTTTTTATAAGGATCGTTGTTACATGAAATATATAAATAAATTTATCTCTTGTTAAATAGATAGGTTATTAACAATATTCATGATGTTGGTTTTTCAACTATAGTTTATTTTCAAATATCAATCTATTTATTTCTATGATCAATTTTGAATTGTGATGATGAAATTTATTTATGTTGTGGAGAATGTAAAACCACAATATGTTAGAAATTATTTTTATAATAAAATATATCTTTCTAGGATATTATTATATAAGACGACATGTTTTTATTATCTTACAAACATAATAATACTTATTTTGATCTACATGAAACAACCATATTTATCTTGTGTTAAACAAAAATCTTGCATTCCTCAATTTCTCTTATAACACTTACGATCGTTTATACAAAAAAAATAATATACTGTTAAAAATATCATTATTTATTATAATAAGATATCACAGAGATGTTAAATGTAATTTTATGAATATTATTATATTAGGTATAAAAAGGTATTTTTGAATTCATTATTTTCCTATTAATAAAAAGGATTATAGAAACTGATTGAATATAATGGAATGATATTATTAATGAAAATTTTTATGTGAAAAATGAAATTTATCTTTGTTGTATTTGTTTATCCAATAAAATATTATTGATATTCATATGTTATTTATTCAATAACATATTATTGATATTCCTATAAGAAATGTTATATGCATAATATGATTATTGTCCCAATATTTCACATAAAACCAATATTTTTGTAAAATTAGATTTGAAGCCACTTAATAGCAGACCTATTTTAAATATAAATTTTTGAAAAATTATAGATTTTATTTTTGAAAATAAACATCACTAATTGTTTATAATCATAAAATTTTTTTAAGGAATTTTTTTCTCTGATGTTTTTTTTAATAAACACCAAAAATACTAAATATTAATTCATAACTGATTTTTAATTTATTTTAGCTATATGGTTATGTTATATATGAAATTTGATTTATATTTAAATTAAATTATATTTTTATAATTTAATATTATTTAGTTCATTGCAGCCAAATTAAAAATGAAATTATATTCAATAAAAGAACAAACCATTCAATGTTCTTACATTACAAACTGGCATTATCGTACTGTCTGTGGGAGAAAATGTATGTTAATTCCCACCACTTCTATGATTGAAATTTTGAATGATATATTAAATATTATTAATATTCATAATTTTTATTATTTAATAATATCAACTTAATTTTTGAGAAAATATATTAGTGAAGGAAATTAAAATTAATTTCCATAAATAAATAAAAAATCAATTTAACAAGGGACTAAACCATAATCTACGAAGCCATAATGACCTATAAACTTGGCCAAAATACATTGTATGGAAATATTTAGACCTTATCCTAATTTTAATAACTATTTATAATGATTTGATACATATTTTTGTATTGAAAATGATTGTGGAATACCCTTCTAGTAAATTTACAAGTGCGCCACTCCTCATCCATTATAAAAAAGAACTCACCCCTCCCACACTCTCAGACCTCTCGAGAAACATTTTATTGAAACAAATATAATCAAATATCTCATTAAAATATCTAAAATATTTCTATAATCTTCATCTTTGTTAGAAATCCAACCAAGAATGCCACTTTGGTGCAAACCAAAAGGAGATACCCGAATAAGACGTAACAACCTTCTTGAATATCTATAGTTTTATTATTTCAACACTACAATTTTTTTTAAATTATTATATTAAAAACATTTTCTTCTATATGTTGATATTTTTTATGTTATGGTTTCTAACAACACTTATACACACTACAATCTAATAGGAAATGAACTTAACATTAATGTGTATGATGAACTACCACCTCACACAATGATGATTATTCATTTTTTCCCATCACATCCTCTAACAGTGGTAATTATGATTGACTATATATATTTATATATGTGTGGGTGATTTATTGGATATATATAATTTCGTTATAATTCATTAATTTTTATATAATATACACCTTTATGGATTTCATTGTTTGTAAATATGATAACAACATTTATGGAATTGCATACAAACACCTCCTCAAAGCAATGTGATTTATTCACACTATAAATAGAACTTATAAAAGATGTTTTTATTAAATAAATTAAACATATGTGAATGAAATATAACCCTATAATTATAATATACATAAATATTATTTACTTCTCATTCTTTAATATGAAAAAAATGAATACAATGTTCATTTGTATGCACGTCCTACAGTCTCTATGAATGGTGAGTTTTATTATATAAAAAAATAATGGATTACTGTAAATTGATATATACAGAGTATATATGTTATATATATCATTTTTAAATTCATGATATTATAAAACCATGAAATAATTCATATTAATAACATGTAGCAAGTCAAAACATACACGAAAAAACTACACAATTATCATTGGAAATAATGAAAATAATTAATGATTACAAACCTAAAGGTAATATGATTGTATAAAAAGATAATATATGATATATTAAATATGATAATGAATCTAGTATAAGTCACTAAATGTTTTTAACCCCCATATAGGTGGTTAAATTATATAAATAAAATATAGGACGCTATTAAAGATTTTGTTTCAACATGCATTCCATTGAGACTAATTATTTTTCATACACCAATTCAATGTTATATGGTGAATATGATTCTTTTTGAGATGTTATATCATGAATATAAATGTTCAAATTATATTATAAATTTATTTTAATTTAATTAGATAATAGGGATTATAATTCAAATGTTTCAAACTGGTATCAGACACATTGAAATACCAAAATATTAATTTACTCAAGAATATGTATAATGATTTCATTTTCAATAACTCATTCTTGTGAGATTATTAACATTCCCTTGATAGAATCACTTTTTTATGATTATTTTTTATGGTGTAATAAATTTTTTCTTAAATATTTATATTCTTATTCAATTGATATTAATATTTCCTAAACAATATACCATTTTAAATATATGGTTTACTTTGAAAGTTATTTTATTATCTGAAAATTATAGATAAATTAATATCTGTTATTAAATATAGATAATTGAAAAGAAACATTGTACTTTATTAAATCAGTTAATTGATATATGAGTAATTCATTAAAAAGGTACAACATGAGTGGTTCTCAGTTATATATTTTCCCATGATGCATTGCAAGTCCCTTGAGATGAATTAGTTAGAAAAAAATAAAGGGTTTTTATCAGATTTTCAAAACCATCATCTAAATGGTATTGAGAGAAATGGTTCCATGTAAATAACATACATGGTGTCTAAGAAGTAATAATTTCCCTCATTTAGATTTAGTTATTATTTATTAAGGAGATTTTAAACTCACATATCAATGTATGCATTTTAAATTTTGTTCATTGATTTAATGAAATTGTGTTCATTGTCTTAACATTTCTGTATTGATATTTAATTATATAGTTATTTTAATGGAATGTTTTATCAGTTTTTTTACATTGAAATTTTTATTATTATAATTAAAATTTTAAATATTGTTCTTTATTAACCTTTAATAAAATTTCAGATCACCTATATTATGTGTTCTTTCCCTAGATTATGAAGATGAGGTCTCTGAATATGCATTCAATGATACCGTTTATTTCATTTTATTATATATCCTATTTTATTTTCATTTCAAAATGTATTATTTGTACCATATATGTAACCAATATTTCAAAATCTGATAAACTTATTATAAATTTGGTATTTTATTACATGTAGACATTCCAATGTAATAAATTAATCCCCGAATATGGGATTCTAGGGTTATGGAATTATAATGTATTAGTTATAGAAATTTAAAATATTTAATTACTAATGGATTGGAAGAAACTAAATAGTTTGTTAGAGGTGATTAATTTTTCTAGTTTTATAGGGTACATAAGTTGGTTTCTGAAAAACATATCTAGGATTGAATCAAATTTGACCACCTTGATGTGAAAAGGGAATCATTTTACATAGACTGAAAATTTATAGAGAGACTCCATGGAGTTGAGGATAAGGCTGGTTGGTGATAATGATTTGAGACTACCAGAGGATGGGGTAGTGTTTTGGGTGTATTGAGATTCCTTTGGAATGTGGGTAGGTTGAATATTTATTAAGAGATAGGCAGGTATCATGTATTGGTCAACGAATTTGAGACCCCATGAGAAGAACTAAACCACTAATGAACAAGAGATGGAAGGTGTAATTTTCAATATGAGCATGTGGATGACATATATCTCTAGGATAATTATTTATTATTTACTCCAACCATCAGAGTTCCACGTCTGTCTTCATTCAGAGAGATTTGATCCTAAGGGAGAGTAATTGGTAAGAGTTCATTTTCAACTATGATATTATGGTATTCCATAATATGTGGATGTGAAACATGGTGGAGGATTTCATTAGTTTTATAACACATGATTTTTCATTGTCAAAGGAAATGGAGAAGTTGACTTCCTTGGAGATAACCCTAGAGGAATTGGAGTATTAATTTTTTATTCAGTAAATGGAGTTGAATCCTCCACTCCTCTAACATGTGTGGGGTTCCCAATAAGGGTACATCAACTGTGAGGCCTTATATAAATATATATCCTAAATATATTCACAATATCTATTTTTGAATAAGGTAATCACATCATCATTACCTAGTGATGGATAGTGTTTCTAGTCAAAACGCTGGAGGAGGATCTAAGAGATTTTCACACTTCCCATTGAACTATACATTTACTTATGTAGAAAATATACAAGGACCTTCCTCTATAGTTTTGGTGGACATTTATAAGTGATAATGTTGTTTATATCTTCACACCCTATCTCACCTCTCTGAAGTTGAAGGTTGGGAAATATGTTTGTATAGGATCATTGCTGCGTTATATGATCCGGATGTGGAAATGGGATGGAACATCTATTGTCATTGTGATAGGGTTTCCATGGATTTTGGTGTTGATGATTAATTCTGGGTGATCCAGACCAACCCAAAATATTAGGGAACTTCATTACAATTATGGAGTAGATTTTCAGGGAGATTTTGGGGCTATTTTTCATATGAGTGATTGTTATCCTTATTGGGGTTACCTAAATGATTGTCTATTACTATGATGTGTGTGTCTAGTTACTATTTTAGAGTGGCCTATATGTAGAATTTATATCCTATATTATGATTAGTGCAACCATTCACCCTTAGATAGGTGGTCAGACTGAGTGCACTATCAAGGGGCTAGAGAATACGATAGGGGCCTATATTATAAACTTTGTATCGAACTGGGTGGGTCAATTTCTATTAGTATAGATTCCATAAAATAATAGATAAAACTATAACGTTGACATGAATCCTTTCAAGGATATGTATGAGAGATCATGTAGGTTATCCTTATGAAATACTATGATTAAAAAGGCATGTCTTATAGGACCAGAGATAGTGCATGTGATGACAAATAAGGTATTGTCCATCTTTGAATAGATGATGATAGTTTATAGTAGGATAAAATATTATGAAAATCGATTCCATATTACCATATAGATTGATCTGGGATAACGTGATTTCTTTATTATACCCCCTTGAGTAGTATTTTGAAGTATCAGTAAGGAATTAAATCTTTCACCAATGTTCATCAAAATATTTATGATTGTTGAGAGGGTTGGTGAGCATTCTCACATTCTCACACTACCCCACAGTTGGATTGGGTTCACGATGACTTCCATGTGTTATAGATAATTAGACACAATAATTTCAAAACACATGTAATTTATCTTGGAGATACTAAAATCATGGATCGATACAATTTCAAGGAGTACCTATTGGAGATCAAGGATTTGGTATAGAGTTCCCATAGTGGATGGACCCACACATTATTATGTGTGTCACGACAGCATGTGATCACACAAGAGATCTCCCAGGAGAAAGAGAGTTAGATGAGGGATCGATATCCTAAACTTTGTGTTTAGATTATTCATTTCAATGAGAAAAATTATGAAGGTGGGATAATATAAATACCTTTCATTTCCTCTTAAATAATAGAAATATATCTAGAAGTATTTTCAAATGTTTGTGCTGAGATAGAAGGATATTCTGATTTCCTTTGTACCCAAATTTAATTTTATAAAAATATAAAATATATTTTATATCAATCATGTCTAGAATCCCATAAATAATGGTATAAATATTAAAAAGACGCTCTGAATGAATATTTGATCCATGTATTAATCTTTAATGTGTGGTTTACCCTAAGTGAAAACATAAATTGGCCAGCATGGGGTGCTCAGATAAAGAAACAATTGGTAGGTTTATTTAGTGATTTAATTAATTAATTAGTTATTTAAATCATTTTAAACCTAAAATAAAAACATATCTATAGAAAAATAATTATGGATGATCTCAATTTATATATGTATTACATTGGGACCATTGAGAGGACACTTCCACATTCTTCATTTGCATTTAGATAACACATGACGAAGAGCCTCCAGATCGCAAAAAATTAAAAAACATCAAACCGAATAGACCATTATTCTTCATTTAAATGAATATTATTAATTAATAACTGATAGTATTAAAGTTAGTAATTGTCAATTTTGGTTTTCTCCCTCTTCATTAAATAATTCAATCCTAGATTATTAGTCTCCTTTTTGACTAGAAATTAATGAAATCATTACATGAACACTTAAAAAAAATTATTCTTTAATTTGTTTAATAGATGTTCTGGCTTGATTTCCCACCCATAGAAATACCAAAACTAGTTCATTTTCCACAACCACCTGATAAACAATTGATTCATCTTTGTTCATATGATTTTCGCAAAACTATTTTTTGTTTTCTTCATCCATGGACCACAGGATCAACAATAGACTATTTCTATGTGGGACAGAGCATGATCAGACCCAGATATTAATATTACATTAACACGTTACAAACAAATTAGAAATCCAAGTATGGATTTAGGGTTGTTTAATGATGCAGGTGATTTTTCCATGGTTATGGAGATATGGATTCCCTGTTGGAGGTCCAATGGGAGATTGTGGTGACAAGGAATTCAAACAAAAAACAACATATCAATATTCCGGCAACTGAAGGGCTTGAAACAACCCCTGGATGTGGTTTACATGGATCCGTGGTACTCCAATTATAGGATTTGTGGGGAGGGGAATGATATAGGTCAAATGGAATGGATAATGTTTTATACAAAAAAAATATAACTACATGTCTTGCAGTCTGCAGAAAACTTGGTTTGTATACCCCTTGTAGTGGTGGCTAGTGTTTTCACTAGATTTAAATATTTCACATCATGTGGGATCACCATATTCCATGTGACCCAGTGCTAGAAACCCAGTGTGTTCCCATATAGTTCACGGACACATGTAGAACTAGGAACCCAGCTAGTTTTCTGGGACATGGCCAAGGTACACAACCCGAGTACACAACCATGTTACAAGGACTCAACTATAGTTAACATACACAACCAAGAGCATGATGATGACCTGAGGTGGTTGATGGACTCTGTTTATGGCCACATGATTAGGTATCCATGCATTCCCAAGGACACATAAATGTACCAAGGTGGGAAAACACACCTTTGGGGTCCCTTTAAACACCATGTAACTTATTTTTGAAGAAAATTCGATATTTCTGGTCTCTATCGTCTGTACATGAATTTTAGTCCATGGATATCCTATTATGATTTTTTTCTATATAAAAAATGATGGAGGCCTTTATATTTGATTAACAATATGATATGAGGCCTTCAACGTGTTATAGTTCTTTAGATGTCACTCGAAGATGGAAGTGATTTGAAAGAATCATTAGTGTGGAACTGCCTATGATAAAATGGAATGAGTCCTCTATTTACTGAGTGCTATCCTTATTAGATAGGGTGTGGGGCCTATTTACAATGATCAATACCCCCTATATACTATAGAATGGGTCCTCTACCTACTGAGTGGTATCCCTTATTATATTAGGGTGATGGTCCAATATCTACAGAGTGGTACCCACTTTCAAACTATGTTTGGATCCTATATACACTGAGTGATATTCCCTAATGTTATAGTGTGAAATCCATCTATATACTAAATTTTAAACCCCTATAGAATTAGAGAACAAGTCTACTATATACTATAAAGAACCCCTACCAGATTGGTTGTGGGTCCTCATTACAAATGGTGGTACAACCCAATGGATTTAGGGTGTGGGTCTATAATCTATCGAATGGTACCACCTATTGAATTAGGTAGAGGCTCAATTACCGTGATATTTTGGACACACGGCTATGCGTAAACTGGTGAGGCATGGATCCATGTGGATTATTCTTCTGGACAAATTCATATGATATTGGGAATTGTTTATGGACCACATGTAACTATTGGAAATCTATTCAGTGATGGGATATGAATTAGAGATCCCATTTCCAACTTATTTTGGATTTTTTTGATAATATATATATATATATATTAGCATCCATGTTGTATGGTTTTTTAATCCCTTTCTATAAGTTGTCATGTATAATCCTATCATGTCTCTTACACCACCAAATCAACTTTTTGGGTGTCCTACATTGGTATGTATACACTCACCACATTGATGGTGTTTTCATTAATGTGTTGTGTCATATATAGTTGATTGATTTTTCAATGATAATTAATGTGAAACCTAGGGATACATCGCAAAATTAGACCATGTATAGTGGTCAGAGTTTTTATATTTGGATTCGAGATCTCAAAAACCCATTACATTAATTTTATATTCAGGTTGTAACACCATTCTAGTTGGTTTTGTATTTCCCCCATTTCTCCTTTTTAATTTATGCATTCTTACTATTGTATTCCATATTGGTTTTACATGCATGGATTATTCCCTAGATGTTTCATCTATTATTAATATTATTTCTATTCATTTCTACATGGATATGGTTGGGTGTGTTTGTATAGGCATACTAGGAAATTCCTTCTATATTAGTTATCCTTTGTGAACTCTTATCCTTCCCCTAACCTATAGATACATTGTTGGGGTAGTTTTATCTTGATTCACATTGGATTAGGATTTATCATATTATTTCTTCCTCTAAATATCCTCTCTTTTTTCAAAAGAGTATGTGTTACCATGAAATTAAAATAATTAATGACTTTAGATCCTCTTCCCAAAATAAATGAATATCTCATAAAAATCATAATAACTATATATTTTTATCAATTAAAAATCATGAAAGAACTCATTCTTACACAAATAAAATGTATATAATCATATAATATTATTCAATATAGGTTGGTAAAATAAAAATCCACTTAAAAAATGTATCACTTAACGTTGTGCCCAAGGATTTCAAGAGCATAAATGATGATAAAATATAAAATTTGGCTTACTTAATTAATTGAAAAAATAAATATTTACCTCAATAAGAAAAATATAATTTTTCATTAATTATTTTAATAATCAAGGAATGAACTATTTATGTAGATATCAATAGAAAAAAATGAAAATGGGATTACAAAGAATAAATAAATGGTTTTTTAATAACCATCCTAAATGGGAATTAATTTTTTATAATTTCTAATGTCATTGATAAATAACCATACAATTAAAATAATTTTTATATAATTTATGAATTAATGAAATTGAAAAATATAATTTTCAACAATCAATTGAACCTCCCAAAATAATATTATTTTAATATATATTTTCAATCTTACCATTTACTCATCCAACCATTATATTACTCAATAAATTTTATATGAAAAAATATATAAAAAATTGTATGAGAGTATCCTAAGAATAAAATTTTATTCAAGATCTGAAATATTGAACAAATAAAATTGTGGAATGCAATCCACAAACATAAAATTTAATATATGTAAAATATTTTGGCAATAAAATAGTATAATCTATTTTTAAAATCAAATCCATCAATTTAATTAAATGTAATCTTCATTTTATTTCTTATCTTTTTACATTCCTTCGCATTCATTATGAAATATAAAATACCAAATGAACAATACATAGTGAATGGTCTCTTCAGTGAAATATTAAAAAATAGGCTTACTAAGTGTAGACTTCTTATGAAAATGTATTAAAATGAAACTAAAAAACTAATTCCTACAGATGTAATGGAAATTTATAATTCCCTCTCAAAAATGAATATTTAATGTTTTTAAAAATTCAAAACACCATGAGGTCATGTTATATAAGAATTTATGGATGTTATGAAATTCGGATTATAGAGCGGTCTATGATGGGACACTTCTATATATATGGGTATTTTTCCTCGTAATAAAACTAGCATTAATATTCCATGAGGCACCACTTTCATAATATCATTAATTGATTTATAGTTCTTTTATATTATTTATATAATTTAATTATTCAATATGAATAACATAATATATTATTATCTTTATAAGAATCATTTCCAAATTTCGGTTGATTCCCTTGATCCAAATATATTTCTCATTATCATTTTTTACATCCCTTTATGAATGTCTAGCATTACATTCTCACCACAAACTCTCTATGTTAACATACAACCACTAAAATCAATCATGTACCTACCTATTTCAAAATAAAATAACGAATTATAAATTTTTTTCTTTCATCAGTGACCTCATTCATATGGAAATTCCCTA
Source organism: Viscum album (assembly GCA_963277665.1). Taxonomy (NCBI): domain Eukaryota; kingdom Viridiplantae; phylum Streptophyta; class Magnoliopsida; order Santalales; family Viscaceae; genus Viscum; species Viscum album. Next base: position 1,298,809,929 of record OY728147.1, read on the forward strand.
GATTTTACAATTTTTTCCAATTGGAACAAAAAATCACAAATCCTACACTGCTAATAATATCACGTTTGTAATTAATAACTAAAACAAAAATATAGAGGGATATATGTCAAACTATCCCATTCTTTTAAATTTTTACAATGAAAATTTTTCAACACTCCCAACTATATCACTATTTGATTTCCCAAACTCATAAGATCAAATGTTAATAAGAATTGAAAATCTAATGAGAGAATTTCAATTATTCAATAAATTCTATGACATCATTTTTAAACATTGTCTTATAAGTTATATATATCCCATATCCTTTTGATTTATCTTTTTTTAATCCTATTCCATTATAAAAATTTCATATGGGTTCATGTTTGAAAATATTTAGTAAAAAAATTATTAATTTCCCCTATATTAGAAATATCCAAAAAATTACACCATAGTTAATTACTTTTACTGTACATTATCCATTCCAGAATGATTATTGTGGTTTGTATGATGTTAGAGTTTTTCATTTGTTTCACTTAAAAATTAACTTTAATCATTCATATTTCCCTACCATTTCTCCTTTTATTATGTTTTTTATGATATATCCTCATTATTTCAACACTTTACCAATGAGGATTCAACTCATATGTGAAATATATGTGACAAAATTACAGTTTGGAATTATTTTATTATTTTTCATATTTAATTTCTAAGGTGGTTTTAATTGGATTCATAAATTGATGGAGGAGATCATAGTTGAATGGGGTGGTGTTGGAGCTCTATAGGATGCACCATAATGTGGTAGTGACTATGGTTTTTGTCACGATTCTCTATGTGTTTTCACTGCATGTGTGTTCAGTTATCCAAGAAATATAACATCATTACACCCATTATGTGACAGTTTGGATTGTTATTTTACATGAACGTATTAGACGACATGAAATGGTGGGTATAACCATGCCATGGGAGCGATAATAGTACTATAGGATGATTAGGGTGTGTTTGACTTGGTACGATGAGCACTCTGATAAAGACTATGTTCATTTTACTTTTCATGGTGTATAAGAATGTATAACACTTTGAAGAATTCCATTAGGTACAAAATGTAGAGTCACATGAACACATGCACACATCCCTATACATAAGAGGCTGAAAACTAGCAGTGAGGTAATAAATGATACTATTTGGGTTACTATAGACTCATGTCCATTCCCTTATCAAAATAATAATAAATTAATTATTGTAAAATATAGTGAAATTTTTGAGTAACATAATATACAAGGACACATATTTCATAAAATAAATAAATAAATATGATCCTAATGTGGAGAAAATTTGATAATATGATTACATGAATATAAATAAATAACACTATGGGTTCCTCTAAATTATATCATTGCTATGCTCGTATCCCTATCCCACCGAGCTCAAAAATATTATATGGTAGCCAATACCTTGTTTTTTTTAAACATTATGTTTATATGTGAATCCATATCTCCATTTAAGATGAGATTAATAAAACCAAATTGGGCACAACTGATTTTTTCATTAACCAAATGTTCACTTGTTTAAAAAGTGTATTCCAGGAAAATAAAAAATTCACCAAAAAACCTAATTATCACATATGATTAAATCATTTGATAATGTAGAAACCATGATCCTTATAAATACCTAATTCAACACATATCTATAAGGTAATTTAATTAGAAAACAAATAACCTAGAACTAGATACATATATGGAAACATGTGACTCAACATCCTAAATGAATCGAGTTGACATTCTATTAAACATCCAAAAGAAATCATGTTTTGATTATCTACGAAATATATTTAAGGAATCAAGTTTCATCTTGTACATATGTTTTCCTTTATGAGAGACCATTTATAGTCACATAATCATCATCCTTATATTTTATGTGCATCTCCCATAAAAGAGGTATTCAATCCATGACATTAATCTGTCTCGAATACAAAAGAGAAACTCTATAAACATGCTAGAGAAGAAACCATTCTTATCATAACTAGATAAGAATAAAATAACAACATGATTATATATTATTGTCATATAAAAACATTTTATCATTATCAATCATGGAAACATGATACTCAATCAATAATCAAATAACTAGGAATCATTAATAGGTCTCATAGGCTACATAAAAACCCACACATAATCAAACTCAAGCATGTAATGAATCTAAGGAATCATTAGAACCATAAAATGGGAAAAACAATTTACAAGATATACTTAATGTATAATAAATTATAGTATAATTTATTTTATGGAGGAAATCAAAGGTTCATCAAATGATCAATAACCAAACTAATCATGCACTAATAATTATATTGATCAATTATTATGGAATGCCTATCATGGGTTCATGTTCATAAAAGTAGGAGATTTAGAATGAATAAAAAATAGAGTCCTAAGCCAATAATATTTCTCTAGAATATAATACCTTATGGAAGAACTTAACATAATAATTTCTAGGGTATTTAGAAGGAGGTGTCTCTAATTCACCGGATACATTTTCTATTCATGAAAATTTATAATTGCATTAACAATTATATATATGAGCCTTGGATCTTTCAAGAATTCACCAGAAGATTATAAATAAATATAAAAATTAGATTCATGATGATATTCATGAATATTAAGGTTCCATGATGATTATTCTTGAGACACATTCCCGGAAACATGCAATATATTATAGAATTATATCTATTTTTAAGACCTATTGTTTTTGACATAATAGATCCTCTATCTAATATACCAAGGAATCAAAAATGTATGTGGGTGTCATTATCAATAAATCATAATAAATAGTTTTAATAACATTATTTTTGAAAAATTACCAAGCTAAAATTCCTTGTTGATTGTATATCTCAATCCCATCTATAAAAAACATCATCTCACTAGGTCCTCTACCAAACTATCAAGACAAGAATAAAATCTCATTTTATATTCATGGAATTTGAATATGTTACATATATCTATTAACAAAATTAAATAGGAAGAAGGAAATGGTATGAAACATTATAAAACATGCAATTTAATAAGTGTCAAATTCATCCAAATTTAGGATTCCAATGGGTAGAATAATAAGAGTGAAATGATTAAAGAGAAGATGTTCATAATATGAGTTATAGAAAATAGTCATGGAATAAGAAAATTATTGGGGTAAAAACCCAATGTGATTAAAATAACATAATGTGTATTAAATTCACCATTAGAATAGGATTCCCAAATACCAAATGTGGCCCATCGGAAAGATGGTGGAACCACTATTGGGCTAGTGTTGATCCATCTGTTAGTTGGTGTTCACAGAGGAGTGCCTAGATTTTTTTCTTAGACACCATCTAGCAAGTATCTTATACTATATCTAGAAGAATCACTAGAAACCTGATAGTTTGACACTAGGTTCCGCCAACTATCAGGTGGTTAATTTTTCAACCATGACAACAATAATCCCTTCTTAAAGTCTATAACATTTAGAACAAGGATTCGTATCCACTAAAAAGAAACCCATGACACTCCCATATTAGAGATCAAAAATCATACAGAAATACTAATTTATATATTTAATATATAATACAATGTATCGATTGATAGATGTTACAACCCCATTATTAAAATGAGGAGTGTGAAATGATAAAGGTGAATCCATGGTTTTCATGGTCATGAAAAGGGGGAGATAGGTCGGAGAATTGGAAATTGGGAGAATGCATTTACCATGTTGTAGTGGACACTTTGGTATTAGGAAAAGTGTAAATGGAAAATATCTATTCTATAGTGGCATCCTATGGAAGATGGGATAATTCATCCCCAACTTTATATAAATGTGTCATTCAAAACATCTTGTAAGGATCGACATACTATAGTCCCTGTCGTGATTTCCCTAAAATATTCTTAAAATATTATAAGGGGAAACTAAACATAATATTAATATTTCACATATAGAATGGGAGACAACATGAAATATATTCAATAATTATACATTTTGATTTAAACTTAATAAACATTATGAAAACCTTGTCTCCCTCTCAAAAAGTTAGGACATGTAAACAATGGAGTTCCATTTGGTGTTGTTAGTAATCCTACCTTTTCAGACTCTCCATTTATATTATATCAGATAAGGGTTCCTGACGTAGGTGGACTCTATGAAAATATTCTTAGTCAAAGGGTGATAACTCCTATAATCCATAGAATAAATGTCCATTAATGTGGTTTGAAAATCCATGATGTATTATGTATTGAAAAATATTTTGATCCAACATTGTTTTCAATGAAACAATACTGATAAAGACTGAATATTATTTTTCAGATACCATTAATGATTTTTATGGTTACACACTATGTAATTTTTAGGTTATATGGTAATTCTTTTAGGCATTGGGTTGTTTATGTTAATGATCAATTGTATAAGGCCTAATTGATACGTTCATGGAATTTAGTGTAGTATATGTTGTAAAATTTGATTTTTACTCTATAATGTAACAACTTCATTAGAGGAATAAGGTTCTAATCATGATGTAGATCTATTTTGGGAGTTTTTCATTGGTAGAGGATGCTTGAATGGGTGTGTGAGATCATAGTGTAGTGTGTGAGCTGTGAATTTTGTGATACATGAAATAATGGTTAAAAAAGGTTATGTGGATACTAGTGTTAGTTACAAAAATAGGTTTCCTTAAATAATTATTTTATTCTACTTATCACATGTGTTTTATAATTATTAGATAAATTTTTAATCATTATGTGGCATGTGTGGGAAGTCTATTCGATTTACTTCTACGTCAATTTAATGTCCTCTTTATATGAACATTGGGTCATATGAAATCATTGAAATTTATGATACATATATGGGATGGAAGTATATATACTAGTTGTGTCTATTTATATCACGAAATATGGTGGATTTATGAATATTGTGGTATTTTTCAGATGTGATATAGGAGTGCTCCCCATGAGAACTCTATCATTCACAAGGGGAACTAAACACATAGACTTATTTTTAATCACGATTGTATTATTATCCATAATTATTTCATGAGTATATGTTATAGATGTTAAATTTTTTTTATTTCATTAATGAATAATATATTTATTTTCATGGTAGCATCTCTTATAGTTTATTATGTTTGTGTGATAAACTCTTACCAAAACAATTATAATTATATTGGAAGTTAATGTGATGTTTAATGTCTGGGGGATGTGGTTATAGATAGTGGATTCAAATCTCCACATGAGCTAATTGGACGAGGTTAGGTTGTTTTCAATGGTATCAATTTTTATTGTTCTATCATTAAGGATGAATAACTAGAATATTAGATATGACATGACATGAAATGTAGTGATTAAAAAGTCATATCTATCCTTGTTATATTTTTCTTCATGTCAATAACGTGATTAATGAGAGAAATTTTTAGTTAATCAAATCTAGTCATATAATCGACTCATATTAATTGGATTAGCTGACGAGTCTTTGGTATTATGAATTTTTAACTATATGTCTCACTAAGATTCCAGTATTCATTTAGCACCTCTATATTTGATGAAATGGTTTCATTTTTAAATTTCATTTATGTCTTGTTTTGTATGCTACAAGAAGAATAGATTTTTCTATATGAAACACTGTATTATCTTGTTGTATACACAAAAATGTAGTTGACTTATAGTATAAAAAATTTCATGTTATTTTGAAAAAATTCATTACACGTAACAATGAGAATAGAATTTCATCAATTTTAAAAAGAACTATGTTTGGGATATGATATACTGAACACCAAAGGAAGCTTGAACAAAATGAAACTTTGACATGGATTTCTTTACACACATGAGAGACCTTCCTTTATAGCTTTTATTGTAAGAAATACCGAGTTTCCCTAAACAGTGATATTTTATAGATATTTTAATATTATATGGGATATAAACTAGCCATTAGGAATTGTATTAACGAAATTTTGAATATTATATAGGATTAAAATTAATCTTATGTATTTTTTAGAAAATGATATAAGAAAATAATCAATTTATCATATAAAATAAGTATTTTTAAAAAAACTACAGTTTTACTACCGTTTGATGGAACACTAATTTTTAATCTAGTTTTAACACATTAATATGTTCTATTATGAAAAAAATCATCTTTTTTGTATGTAGGACATAAAAATTTAATATGGATGAATTTTTGGTATTTTTCGAATAACATTCTAGTTTGGATGAATAATATTAATACACTAAATTTTATGTGAAGAAACATTTTTCATTGAAATAATTTTTATTGTAAAATTATAATATTTAATGGTTTTAAATTACAATAAAAAAATATTTTTATCATTAAATATAAATTACTTCATTAGAAACAATTTTACATTGAATTCAAATGTAATAATATTTCAAATTTTTTTCAATGTATTAATATATAAAATCATGTTCTCTCATTCTGAAAAGGGGATTGATTTTAAGATAATTTCTAAAAATTTGATGAATATAATTTAGAGAAATGGATTAAATATTTAAATTTATAAGCTCCAGATTCATTAAATATGTGCATTTTTTAACAATATTAATAGTAACATTAGTAATTATCATTATTTACCATGGTAAAAAGGTTAATCTGGTAAATAATGGTAGAAAAATAATATTATAACAATATAAAACTACCCTCAAACGTGTCATAATACCATATTATGAGAAATTTCCAACAATGAGCTTCCTTGATTCAATTTAAGACCCATGGAGCCACTTGGGTGTGATAATGACCTTTTAGAATTTTTTTATTTAATGTAAGGAGAAATATAACATACACATTTATCTTTTATTAAAATATTCATAATATATGGTTATGTAAATGATCTCTTTGACTATAAATAGTCACTAGAAATATAAAATAATTTAATACATTATGGTATTTCCATTATAATTTTTATAAATTATATAAATTTTGTTATTTAGGATAAAATGTTAATGAAGTGATTACATTATTAATGAATGGTTATAATAAATGAAATTTTAAATACTAAAATAAATATAAATTTAAAATTTTTATTCAATAAATTAATTTTTAGGATAAATATGAAATATTTTATTTTATTTAATTCGTTTTAATCTATGGAATCATTTTTTTATGACTTTAACAAAAATCCATTACTAAATAGATAAAAAATTGACAAAAATGTGTTTCAAAAAGAAATACAATTTTTTTAATTATATAACAGTCATAATAATATAAGATAATTCCAAATGACTTATATAAAGTTTCAAAAGTCATTAATGATCCACTTATGGTTTTTTTTAATTTTATATTAACTAAAGTAACCATATAATATGAAAATACTTGAATACATGGTAAGAGTTATTGTTTTAACTAGGTGTTCAAGCTAAATGATAAGGATAATTTTGTGGCCTAAACATGTATAAAACCAATTGTTTGAGAAGATTTCAACCCATACAAATATTATATTTAAAATACATGAGTTAAGGACCATTATAAAGTGAAAATTAATTTATAATAAATTAATATTTTAAGACATTCCTAAAGTTCCACATCCTCTCCATTATAAAAGGTCACCACCTCTTCCCACTAACTCACACTTTCAAGAATAATGGCTTATTGAAATTCTACTCTAATAAGCTCCCAAAATACATCCCTTCCTATTATAGGACAAAAATTGTGTATAAATCCATCATAAAAATACATTTTGTTCTAATTATAAGTATATAATCAAGAAAAAGAGGTCCCAAACACATACAGATGAAATCATACCCAAGGTAAGGGTTAATTTCATAATCACATTATTTTCCCAAAATGTTTATACCTAAGTATTTACTAGTTTATATTGACATCAATTTTAATTTTTTATAAATATATAATATTATTTCTATTCATATAATATTTTTTATAGTCAATTTAACCCATTAGCGAATTTTTATTAAATGGTATGGAAGGATACTTTTATACATTTTTTAAATGAGGTACTTTTGAAATATTTTGGAAAGAGTACAACAATAATGTAATTTTAAATTATATAAAATAAAAGGATTTTTGTGTCATCATAATGCCTTATTCCCATGAATACTAATCTACATTATTTCATTTTTATATTCAAATAAATTCATTCTTTTATAATTTCCCGAAAATTAGAGAAAAGAATAATTTTTGGTAGAACAAATGATAATTTTCTCATGAATTAACTTCAAATGTTTTATCAAAATTATTTCCCATGTATGATGATGCTATTTATATAGGTTTATGTTTCTATCTATATTATAAATCAGATTTGATAGTGTTTTTTATAGAATGATATTTTATATTGAGTATTTTATTTTAGATTGTTGTTTAAGAAACCCATATTTTTATTTATATTTTACTATGATGAAGGGTTTATGATTTTGTGTCACATGTAAGAATGATTTAATTATTAGATTGGTGAGACATAAATTTATCTCCAATTAATTGGGTAATTTTTTATATCTCATGATATAGACATTATTGGAATGAAAAGTACATTCAGTTTAGAAATATGGGGATGGGACGACAAGTAAATCCAACTCAGTAATACATGGACAGAATGATAAGTAAACCTCGTTCAGTAATGGACTTTTTCCACTATGATGTTATTAGAATAAATTCCATGTCTTCAATGAAAATCATATTTTGTGATTATTTTTTGCCATGATTTCAAGTTTTTTTCCAATTCTATTTTATCATGGTTAATGATTCCATTATGATTTATTCTTTATGATCCACCAAGATTTATTTCATGACTCGTGATTTTTTATATGATAAATGTGCTAGGTTTTTTTAAAGTTATGTTGATGATTATAAATTCTTATTATTATGTTTTATAAGATTTTTTTCATGCTCCCCCTTACATAGAATATGATCTCACCCTTTTTTATGTTTATTTTCTCCCAAAATTTGAAGAAGTATATTATGTAGGATGTGTCAAAAAGGGGTTCTATTTTTAAAGGATAAAGAAGGAGATGATATAGATGTTTTATGAACCAGTTGTTGTTTTTTCCCAATTTTCAAAGGCACTGAAATAATATGATCTATGGGAGTCTCTTTGTTTCATGTATTAAGTATTCCACAAAATTAATTTAATGTCAATGTACAAAAAAATTTGGGATTTACAGTTGGTATCAATGTGAATGATTATTTAACCTTAGGAAACTATAATGTGATAACTTTATTGAGATCCCAAGATATATATTTATGGTCTGTGTGGGGATGTCCCTAACGGTATGTCTAACTATAGGTTACAATCCTAGAATTATGGAAAAAATCCTAAATAAACAAGGATTAAACATATGTTGTTAGATATTGAATGCAATCCCCATTTATTATGTTGTTTTTCTTTTATGATTTTCCCTCTCACACTATTCGTTTTGGGTTTTATACAATGGTTGGAACCCAAAAGAATCCATATAAATTATAAATACACAGGGCAATGCAATCATTGTCTCTTTGGTCATCTAAATGATATAGGATATGAAATAAAAAAGGCTTATTTCTATGCATTCACATGATATGAATCATTCTGGTCTTCCAAATGAGTAGAAAATGGAACAACATTATGATGAATCATTGATGATGAAATTTCCACCTTCTTCAGTTGGTATTCTGATTTACATATTTCTGAATAATGGATTAGTGCCATTGAAAAGATATTTTCCATCCTTCGCTATTTAGAACATGAAATAATCATTTTTTCTATCTATTATTTAGATGGAAAAGTATAGTAGTGGGGGAATATATATAAAATAAAATGAAGCAAGATGAAATTGAATCCCTAGAATGGAAGAGTTCAGGAACTTTTTTCTAATAATTAATAGCCATATATTATATGAAAAATGATGGAAAATGAGTTCCTTTAGCTTATGAAAATGGATTATGAGTCTGTTGGTTCATACTAGGAAAATGTTACCAGACTTTCATGTTAGGCTTCTAGTTTTATCATCCAACCTTAAAGTAAAGTTGATATATTTTTTAGTGGCTTAAAACCAAGTTTTCAAAGGAAATTAACCATAAGAGACTTCACTATCGATGATGATATTTTTCATTTTTATATCAATGTATAAAAGTAAATTGATATTACATATTAATCAATATTTTTAACATTAAAAAAATGATGGAGTTCAAGGGAAAATTTCAAAATAATGATGAAAAGAAGATGAATGTTTCATTATGATGAACATGTGGAAAGAATCATAGTGGATATTAGCTTAATGTGACTAAAAATGTTTTAATTATGGAATAGAATTCTATATATTAGTTGAGTGTTGATGTAATGGGAATTTGTTTTTTAATGAGTTGAATAGAATATAGACTATAAAGAATGAACCACCCACACATCAATGTTTCAAGTGAAAGGAAATGAGGAATTATGTTATCCAATGACCAAATCCAAGGGATAATGATGATGATCTACATCAAAAACCATTTAAGGAAAAATAAAAAGGAAATTTACATGTGATTATTAATGGTGATGTTGAGTATGACAATGAAGTTGTAGAATGGTCATTTGTTTATGTAACAGGATTCCTAAATAGTGTTGTTGAATCTTTTTTATAGTATTATTTAATATTGGAATATCTATGTATTGGTCCATAGTGGTTTTTCATTAGTATAAGTTATCAATAACAATAAAAAAAGATTCAAATATTTTTGGAAAGCACATGACAATCCCATAATTATGGGATAATTAGATAATGGAATGTTTTAAAGAAATAATGACCTCATGGATAATATAAGAAAAAGTGATATCATGGTTCCGGTATATAGAATTTTTGGTATTTTTCATTTTTTGGAAAGGGTTAATTTTTAAAAAGTCCATGTTTTAACTATGGTTCTACTATAATTCATGTTATTACCATATTTCAAGAGAATACTTTATTATGTTTTTGACATGATGAAAATGTGACAAGAAACAACTACCTTATGAGATATGGGAGATAAAAGCTATATCGATTTAGTTAACCTCTTTATAATGATTTATAGTCTTTTGTTTTTTTGATGTTTTGTAATGTTATCAATTTATAGATAGTATATGTCTTATTCTATTAGATTTTGGTTTGATTAATATATAATATAGCTATAGGTGGACTAATGAATACTTTATTACTTGTGGTAGCCTTTTTTTGAGAAAAATGAAATGCCCTATAATTCTATAGAATGATCATCAAACACTTCAAGAATTAAAAAGTCAACTTAATCTATTTAAATAAGAAATGAAGGTTTTTTTGTTCAAGGAACGAACAATGGTGATAATTTACCAAAATCAAGTAAGTTTTTATTCTCAAGAAAATATATCTATCTTTGAGGTGGCCATATTTTTACACAGTTTGCCACATCCTCTATATTCATTTTTAATACTTTATTTAAAAAAATTTAAAATTTTTATCTAATAAATTCATTTTTGTATTTTTATTATTAAATTTCTCATATATTCATTTTTTATAACATTTTATGCAATTATGGACCCTTAAATAGTTTATTTATTCCTTCTTTGTTTTTAATATAACTAATATTAAATTTGTTTATTTATTCTATATTTTTTTATTTTATTTTATTTTTCATTATTAAAAATTATTGAGTTTTTTAAATAACTTATTTTATAATTTTAAAAGTTTACTCAATCGGTAACATAATTACTGCTTTCCATACTACCGGTATCTAAGCTACCAATAGCAGGTTTACATTTTCTCTATCGGTAGCCAGGTTACCGGTATTGTCTATCGTTGACCTTGCCTGTATCGGTGAGCCATTAAGCGGTGTGTATTTAGTTTGGTTAAGTTATTTCTTCCTAACATTATAATAGTTAATATCTATTTAAACAATTATTTAATCAACATAATCCCATTATATTAACATAGACATTGTTTATAAAATTAATATTCTTTCTTTGTTTCATTAGAATAGGTTAGAATTGTTAAATTATGTGTTTTGTCATCCTGCTAATTAGTTAGGTAAATAATTTTTGTTTTTAAATTAAATAAAATGGTTTGCCTTTAATTATTTGTGTCCAAATAATTAATTAATTAATTTACTAATAGTTTTTAAACTTTAACTATATTATTTTATGTATGAATATTAATTTTTAACTCATTTAATAATTGTCTAACTCTACCGGTAAGGTAGACGAGCTCTTGGTGTGATTTATTTGGGTCACCGATGCTCTTCTATTTTATTTACTACTACTCCTTGTAACTAATTTGTTTATTTATTTTTATTTTAAGACTATTATTAATTTATTTTAATAATTGTTTAGTTTTTAATTCTAGTGTGGTCAAATAATAATTTTAATGTTTTAAAGGTTAAATAAAAATTCTGTTTTAAATTAATGGCGTTTAGATTTAGCTTCCTTGTAATCAATTGTTTTTATTATTTTTATTTTTTTCTTTAGTCTTGATTTATGATTAGTTTATTTTCTTTTAGTTTTATATTGGTGATGGTCTGCTTGTGGTCTACCTGTGATCCCTTGCTGTAATGGTGACCCAGCGCCGCTACCAATACCCATTCTCACATATAAGTTTCCTTCTCACCGTTGTGTCCATCCCACACAGCTACTGATAGTGCTCTTTTCATTTGTAGCTAACAATAGCCTTTTTCCCTCAACCTCGCCGATATACATTCTCTGGTTTCCCCACCAATACTATCTTACCTCACTGATAACCTCTGCTCTACCTCACTGTTACCCATTTTTTAAACCTCATCGTCAGCACACCTCTTACTTCACCATTGTTCTCCCTGCCCTACGCATCCACCTACATACCCTAATCTACCACTATCACGCCACCTCTGAACCGTCGCACTATGTTGAATCCGTTGGGAGGAAGAGTTTAGCCCAGCAGTCCCCGACGACCGGGAGGCATTCAAATTCTTTTAGCAGCATAATAGGAGGCCCAAAAAATTGTTTCTGCTGCTAAAAACGTGAAGATGATGAGGCTAAAGCAAGATAAAGAATAAGTTGTGTGGATGATGTGCCGCCATGGGGGAGTTTGAGGTACCATCACGGTATACCAAGGACCACCTCACCGTCAGTGATGTTCAAATGAGACCACATGCTGAAGTCATGCCACTGCTTTGATCCCAAATCGAAACTGAGCTGGTTTCGGTGATGTTGTTTGAAGTAGGAGTTGGAGCCCTCACACAACTGAAGCAGAGGAGGGCCAAGGAGTCTACTGTCTGCCGTTGATCAAGAGGCCCCCACACCTGGAGTCTCTCCACACTTTTGAGGGAAGCCGGCGCTGCTTTGTGTATCCAGAGAAGATGAAGCTGATGCTTTCCAGGAGCTGAAGCAGCCATGGATGGAGGGATGATGAACCCGCTCCATGCGCCGCTGGCATTGCCGAAGGACCTTGCTGCTCTCCGGTGGGAAGAGATGAGTTGCTGTGGGTGTGTGCTTCTGAATACCGCCATGCCACCGTGCTTGAAGTCGAAGCCGTTGTGCGCCGCACTACAAGCGGAGGGAACCAGCGGCTGTTTGCAGAGAAGCTGCACTAACCCTCCCACTTGCATGGAAATTGGGGGAGGAATAAGAATAAAATTTGATAATGAAAATATAACAATAAAATAATTATAAATGTAAAGTAAAGACAAAAAAAAGTAAAATTAAAAGATAAGATAAACTTTAATAAGTCAAATTAATATAGTTTTTATGAAATTTATAAATTAAAAACAATCATGTTATTGATGAAAATATCAATCATAAATTAAAATATAAAACTAAATTAATAGATATTGTAAATAATAAATTAATATAATATTAATAGTATAAATATATAATTTATGATAATTTTAAATAAACTATGAAATTTACTTATTAATTTAAAAATACTTAATACATAAGTAATAATTTTAATTACTAAATTACAATTAACTAAATAATTAATTAATCAAACGATTTAATTTATTTTATAGTAATAATTAAATATTTAATACAATCTAAAATATTTTCTTCACTATTTATTTATTTATGTAGTCAATTTTAATAACTTAGTTAAAAATAATAAAATTAATAGTTTAGTAATTATATTTATTAACATAGTTTAATTAATGACTTTAATAAAAAATTGTTTTACCATAATAATATTATTGGAATAATTTTATAAATAATAATAAAGTAAATAATATTTATCAACTAAGATATTTATTAGTTAACCTAAGTTAACTTTTTAATAATTATTTTTTCCTTTGAGTTTTAACTTCTTTATTATGTTTATAACTTGTTTAGGTTCATTCCAAAGTCAGAAACTTGTCTATGTTCACGCAACTGACTTAACGAAAGTTAGTTACGTGAGAAAAACCCATGCGATGTGCCAGTCTCGGAAAAAGCACACATGTGGGGTGCACTCATGAAGGACAATCCAAGTCAGTGGAAATCGAGCAGTGACAAGAAGATTATGACATTAGGGTATATAAAGGAGAGATGTAGCAGAATTTTTGTGGGGGAGACTCTCATTTGCTCTCTCTCATTACACATTCCACGATCACATCCACTTGAGAGCGGGGATGTTCATCTAGACTCCTAGGAGATAATCAGAAGTCGAAGGAGCCTGAAGGCAGATCATTGCTTAGGGAGTTCTTATTCCCTCTATTCTTATTTTTTTACTCTGTTTTTGGAATTTTTTTACCTCTTTAATCAATATGATCATAGGTTTAATTATATTCGCTTAGTAATTTTAAAACATTCTGGTTATGATATCTAAATCTTCATTAGGTTATCTTTTTACAAAATTAGAATCAGTTAGTGATACTGATTCTGTTTCTAATATTTTTATCGTTCAAACTTCAATGATTAAAATTTCAATTCAAATTCGACTGGCGAGGTTGTGTTTGAATGAATTTTTCAGAATATTAATGTCATTATCTTTTGGAATTTATGGAGAGTTTATTTCCAAATTTAATCTTTTTCAAACTTCTTAGCAGTTCTGTTATGTCTTAGTGTGGAGAATTCCAAGACTTAATCATCTACCTGTTTAGTTTCCTGTCGAGGGAAGTCATTTCATTATTTCATAAAGTGTGATTTGGTTGTAATCTGTGGATAGAACATCCATTCGAACCAGCAATTACGATATCCTGATTACATTGTTGATATTGCTTCCTTCTCTTTCTGCTTTATATTAGTATACTGTAATTCTTTAGTTTAACAGTATTAGTGTAAATTCTAGTTTCTTTGTATAAATTCCAGTTTCCTCATCCTATTTCTATATCATTAATAAAATAAAAAAATTGAAAACGTAAAAATGCACATTCAATTAACTACTGACAACAGTGGAGTTTAATAAACTTAAAAACATAGAAATTACTCGTCTGCTTTCTCTATGGTTTGACCATTCACCACTGTGCTAGTGTAGGTTAATAAATTTAATTCTGAGGGCCGTGAAGACATCCGGCCTCTTCAAAATTTGGCGTCATTACCAGGGAAGGCACACACTGAGAGTCTACGGGTTAAAAACAATAAAAAATAATAAACAACTATTTTTAAAAAAAAATTGTGAATTGGAACCTACTATTTTTGTTGAACATTAAAAATCTGCATCAATAGTGAAACATTGTGTGTTTAAACTCATCTATTTTTAGTTTTTAAAAAAATGGAAGTTCATGAAAACCGAAATCAACAAGGGCCACATTGTGTGTGTTGTGGCTATTATGGGCACATTACCTAGCATTGCGTCTATATCCAGCCACAACATACATCTTACACTGATGAAAATGAACACATAGAATCTAATCCTAAATTCCTAGATAAAATTGAATTAATTTATTCTAAATTGGATGCTAGGGTGGAACTTATAAACAATTGGTTAACTCAAACCCATAACTTCAAATTAGAGATTCTCATGAGCCAGATCAATGAATGAAAATATTAGAAAACATGCTCTTCGAATTACAAAAAAGTGATAAAGAACAAGAAGAATTAGAAGAAAATGAAAATGTTTATAAAAGATTCTATGATCAAGTGGAAGAAGAGAGTGACTGTGAAACTGGACATGAAACGATTTACTTTGAAGAATATGATACTATTGAACCAAATTTTGAAATAACATACTCAAAATTCAAGAACACAAAATTGAAAATACAATAAAGAGTTTTAATGGAGTTGAGTTGGAATATTTTGAAACTAAATTGAAACAGATTAAAAATGAATGTTCAGTTCTCTTTATAATTCCTACATTGGAGAAAAATCACTGTTGTAGATGCTTTGAAAATGAATTCACTAGGGTTGAAGTCAAAATTGAAACTGAAAAATTGAATGTTAAAAACTCTTCACCCAACTCTTCTAATTTTGTAAAAAATGAATTTGAACTTGAAATTGGGAACACATTGGAAGAGAACCTTAAGCTGGATAACATGGGATCTGAAATCATTGAACTTGTACTGAAAATCACTCTTCCATGTTTTAAACATGTAAACCCAATGAATTTTCATATGTTGTTGGACAATGAGGATGAGGGAATGATGTTAGAAGAAATACTAACCGATGAGTTCACCTTTCCTTATTATTGTAGTAATCACTTTTCTGAAAAATTGTGCAATGAAATTGAAAATAGTGTTGATATACATGGGAAAGTCTATTTGAATTTCATCAATCTTGAACATGAATTTATTGAAGCTAAATTGAAAATTTCTTCCCCTAAACATAAAATTCTAGTAAACACTACAAACATGGTTTTAAAAAGTGATCATTTTGAACTTGAACTTAATGTAGATGTTGAACACACATTAGATTATGGTTGCATAACTGATTTGATAAAAGCAGTAGGTGTTCAGTGTAATTTAACAGATTAGGATTTTTTGGAAGAGATTTATAACATTGTTAGAGATAAACCTGTTAGTAAAAAAATAAATTCATTTCCCTTCATGTCACTAACATCCTAAACTGGGAAGTGTGTTGAGACTTTTCATGATGCTGATAGTAGTCCTGACGAGGAATCACATTTGAGTTTCATAGTACATGATTCAGTTCAGCACTTAATTGAATCTCCTCTTGAACCTACTAATCAGAATTTACCCATTTGTACCCTTGAATTTGAACCTATTCTGTGATGTTTATAAGAGAGAAATCCATGAAAATAATTCTACACCCTTAGAAGCATCTAATACTATGTTGTAAATTCATGTGAACTCAAATCTTGATAAATCTGAAATAAAACTGTAAGTGGAAAGCACTATACCCACTACTGTTAAAGGGTGTTACTTAGGGGTTATTAGAGGCTATGAGAATTTGGTTTTATTCTTTTTATGTTTAGGTGATCACATAAATCAATGTTCTGTTAAAAATATTTGGGCCAAACACATGTGGTGGTTCCTGTTAAGAAAATTACATCCACTTAGTGACTATGGTTAGTTCCAAGGTGAGTCTGGATGGGGACTATAAAACTAGTACGGCATGGGAGGAAACCCATGGTTTATGATGTGTTAATAAATAAAAGAAAGTGTGATTAAATAAAGTCTAACAGAAGACTTTAAATTCAATGATTTTTGGGAGTCAACCCATGTTCTTTCTTTTGTGCTTACTTTTATTTCTATCCTTGTTTGACATTGAATAATGTTCTGCTGTGATGCCTTCTGTTTGCACTGTCTATGCTAGTTATAAATTCCAGGTTCACATGTTTGGTGTTTTTAGAATGCTTCTTCTTGTATCAATAAACAGAGTTGATTTCCCATGCTGATGGAGTAATGAAAATCTAGTGAGGGAAGTACCTTACTGTTAAATTCTGTTTCTCTTTTCTGATCATTAATGATTTGAAAAAATTTGTTGCATATATTGGAATAAAATTCTGCTACATGTCACTATGTTTAATTAAAAAAAATCTGCTTGTACCTTAATTTTAGAATCTGTAGCTCATTGATAAAATGATCCCATAGTTTGACATTATGTGACGGGGTGCATATAGAGTATAAATTTAGTTTCTTTGAAATCGTTTTGGCTTATGGGTGTTTATCATGCATTTTCTGCTTTATGGAAAACCCATTTGAACCCAGTCTGTTATCTTGATACACCCTTTTCATTGTTCACCCACAAAAGTTACATGAAACTTTTTGAAATGCATTGAAATTTTTTGTCACTAGACATCAATGTTAATGCATATACTTGCTAATGAACCTGCTAATTATTTATTCATTGTTGCGAACATGATTTTTGAAATTTCATGATACCCTTTATACATGTCATATATCTACTTAATTGAAAATGTTTTTTGAACCGTGATTGTAAAATTATTCTTCTCCACTTTAGAAGGCATCTTTGGGGACAATGTTGGGTTTTAAGTGTGGGGGAGGGAGTCAATTCTTGACCGTTCTAAACTTGGCTTTATTGAAATCCCATCAATTCCCATTTCAACTCAAAACTTTTTTAAAAATATGGTTAATTTTTTTTCAAAATTCATGCATAATTTTAGGCTTTACTCAGTACTCAATTGGGTCGTGCCTTAATAAAATTTCATTTTTGGTAGATATGATTTGTTCTGTATCTGAAATTGATGATAATAATTGATTTCTAAGTGGTTTTACTGACTTATTGAATGTATATCTTGATATAGAGTCTATCATTGAAAGTGATTGGGGTCACATGTTAATGGAGTCATGGTCATAAATCTTGGAACTGGAAATTTGATTTTGATTCTAGGGGCCTCATTCATTTTCTTTAAATTATTAAAAATTAATTTCTTTAATGTTCCAATGTAAATAAATTTTATATAATTATTTTGACACTAGAGTAATTTGGGCATCTGAGATCCCATGGTGAGTCTCTAACACCCTAGTTGCTGGGTGCATTTCTGTTAACTAAAATCCTTTTGTACACTTTGAATAAGTGAATATGAACAGTGCTTTGCACAATGATACATGGCTTGGGAAAAATAAATAAAGTGTATAGGATCAAAAATGATCCCATTAATGTGATGGGAATGATGAAATCCAAATTAAGAAGGGATCAATTGTTATATATGGAAATCATTTAGGTTTTATCAATGAGGTGATTCAAAAAAAATTATTCCTGTAACTTAGGTGAAAAAGTCAATGTACAAAGTTCCATGGTTAAGGTCTCAATTCTATTGATATTTTTTCTCCTTTCATTCTTGGACTTAGAACCTGAGCCTGGATTGAAGTTAGTCACTAAGTTGTATCACATATGAGGCATGACATCTTCTTTGATTGATGGTTTTTGTGCTCTTAATTACTAGTGGGTATTTATTTTAAGCAAGAATCATTGAGTAATACATTTCTTTAAAGCCTGTTATTATGCATTGTCCTCTGTTTAGAGTGCTGGACATGTTACAATTTGAGGATCTATATCATAAATACATTTCACTTATTTTCAAAGATAATAAAACATGAGATTGTTTGAGGACAAACAATGCTTAAGTGTGGGGTAATTTGATGTGGCCTTATTTTTACACAGTTTTACACATCCTTTTTATTCATTTTCAATGCTTTATTTAATTATTTTTACACTTTTTATCTAATAAATGAACTTTTGAATTTTTATTATTAAATTTGTCAAATATTCATTTTTTATAACATTTTATGTTATTATGGACCCTTAAATAGTTGATTTATTCCTTCTTTGTTTTTAATATAACCAATTTTCAATTTTTTTATTTAATCTATATTTGTTTATTTTATTTAATTTTTCATTATTAATAATTATTGAGTTTTCTAAATAACTTATTTTTTATTTTATAAGTTTACTCAATCAATAACTTAATTACCGCTTTCCAGACTACCTGTAGAAATGCTACTGATACTAGGTTTACATTTTCTCTATCGGTAGCCAGGTTACCGATATTTTCTATCAGTGACCTTTGATGTATCAGTGATCCATTAAGCGGTGATTATTTAGTTTGGTAAAGTTATTTCTGCTTAACTTTATAATAGTTAATATCTATTTAAACAATTATTTTATCAACATAATCTTATTAAATTAACATAGACATTGTTTTTATAATTAATCTACTAACTTAGTTTAATTAGAATAGGTTTGAATTGTTAAATTATGTGTGTTGCCATCCAGATAATTAGTTAGGTAAATAATTTGTGTTTTTAAATTAAATAAAATAGATCACCTTTATTTATTTGTGTTCAAATAGTTAATTAATTATTTAATTAATAGTTTTTAATTTTTTATTTTATTATTTTATGTATGAAGAAATTTTTTTAACACATTTTATAATTTTTTTAGTCAACCGGTAAGGTAGAAGAGCTCTTGCGGTGATTTATTTGGGTCACCGATGCTCTTCTATTTAATTTGTTTCTACTCTTTGTAACTAATTTTTTTAGTTATTTTAATTTTATGTCTTTTATTAATTTAGTTTAATAATTCTTTACTTTTTAATTCTAGTGTTGCCAAAAAAAAATTTTATTGTTTTAAAGGATAAATAAAAATTCTGTTTTAAATTAATGGTGTATAGATTTAGCTTCCTTGTAATTAATTGTTTTCATTTTTTTTATTTTTTTTTATTTTGTTTTAATTTAAGTTCAGTTTATTTTCTTTTAGTTTTATATCGGTGAGGTTCTTCTTGTGGTCTATCGGTGATCTCTTACTGTAACAGTGACCCCGTGCCGCTACTGATACCCATTCTCACAGATACATTTCTTTCTCACGGTTGCATCCATCCCGCACAACTACCGATAGTCCTCTTTTCATTTGCAGCTACCGATTGCCTTTTTTTCCTTCAACCTCATCGATATACATTCTCTGTTTTCCTAACTGATACTCTCTTACCTCACTAATACCCTCCGCTCTACATCACTATTACCCATTTTTCAATCCTCACTGTCAGCACACCTCCAACATCACCATTGTTCTCCATGCCATACACATCCACCTACGTACCCTCATCTCCCACTATAACACCACCACTGAACCGTTGCACTGGGTTGAACCCACCATAAGGATGAGTTTAGGAAACCAGTCCCCGAAATCCGGGAGGCATTCAAATTCTTTAAGCAGTAGAATAGGAGTCCCAAATAATTTTTTATACTGCCCAAAATTTAAAGATGACGATGCTGAAGCATCTAAAGAAGAAGCTATGCAGAAGACGTGCCGATGTGGAGGAGTAAGAGGTACCGCCAATGTATGTTGAGGACTACTGCACCGTCAGTGCTATTTGATGGAGACCACCTGCTAGAGTCATGCCACTACAGAGATGCCAAATCGAAACTAAGTAGGGTTCGGTGTTGTTGTTTGAAGGAGGAGCTAGTGCCATCGCCCCACTAAAGCAGAGCTGGGCCGAGGAGTCCAATGTCCGCCACTGAGTAGGAGGCTGCCACGCTTGGAGTCTCTCTATACTGTTGAGGGAAACCAGTGAAACTTTGTGTAGCGAAAGAAGATGAAGCTGATGCTTTCCAGGTGCTGAAGCCACCAAGGATGGAGGGAGGATAAACTCGTGCCATGCGCCGCTGGCTTTGCCGAAGGACCTGGCTGTAGTCCGCTGGGAAGAGCCGAGCTGTCGTGGTTGTGCACTGCAGAATACTGCCAGGCCACCACGCTTGAAGTCGAATCCATTGTGCACCGCACTACAAGAGGAGGAAACCATATGTTGTTTGCAGAGAAGCTTCACAAACCCTCCCCATTTCATGGAAATTTGGGGAGGAAGAAGAATAAAATTAGATAAAAAATATTATAATAAAAGAATAATAAATGTAATGTAACGAAATAAATAAAAAAAGTAAATAAAAAGTAAAATTTAATGTTAATATAAACTTTAATAAGTCAAATTAATATAGTTTTTATAAAAGTTATAAATTAAAAACAATCATGTTATTGATGAAAAGATTAATCATAAATTATAATATAAAACTAAATTAATAAATATTGTTAATAATAAATTAATATACAATTAAAAGAATAAATATATAATTAATGATAATTTTGAATAAACTATGAAATTTACTTATTAATTTAGAAATAAATAAAACATAAGCAGTAATTTTAATTACTATATTAAAATTAACTGACTAATTAATTAATCTAACTATTTAATTTCTTTAATAGTAATAATTAAATTATTAATACAATCTAAGATATTTTCATAACTATTTATTTATTTGTGTTGTCAGTTTTAATAACATAGTTAAAAATAATAAAATTAATAGTTTATTAATTATATTTATTAACATAGTTTAATTAAAGACTTCAATAAACACTTGTTTTATGATAATAATATTATGTAAATAATTTTATAAATAATAATAAAGTAAATAATATTTATCAACTAAGATATTTATTATTTTACATATGTTAACTTTTTAATAATTATTTTTGCCTTTGAGTTTTAACTGATTTATTATGTTTATAACTTATGTAGGTTCATTCCAAAGTCAGAAACATGTCTATGTTCACGCAATTAACTTAATGAATGTTAGTGACGGGAGAAAAACTCACGTGACGTTCCAGTCATGAAAAAAGTGCATGCGTGGGGTTCACTCGTGAAGGAAAATCCAAGTCATTGGAAATCGATCAGTGATATGGAGATTATGACAACATGGTATATAAAGCAGAGAAGCAGCAGAATTTTTGTTGGTGAGACTCTCATTCGCTCTCGCTCATTACTCATTCCACGATCACATCCACTCCAGAGCAGGGATGTTCATCCAGTCTCATAAGAGATGAGCAGAAGGCGAAGGAGCCTAAAGGTGGAGCATCGCTTGTGGTGTTCTTATTCCCTCTATTCTTATTTTTGTAATCTGTTTTTGGAATTTTTTTTACTTATATAATCAATATTATCATAAGTTGAATTTTCATAGCTCATGAATTTTAATACTTTCTGGTTATGATCTCTAAATCTTCATTAGGTTATCTATATACGAAATTAGAATCAGTTGGCGAGACTGATTCTATTTCTAATATTTTGATCATTCACACTTCAATGATTACAATTTCATTTCAAATTCGACTGGCGAGGTTGTGTTCGAATGAATTTTTCAGAACATTAATGTCATTATATTTGGGAATTTATGGCGTGTTTATTTCCAAATTTAATCTTTTTCAAACTTATTAGTGGTTTGATTATGTTTTGGTGTGGCGAACTCCAAGGATTAATCATCTGCCTATTGAGTTTCCTGGCGAGGGAAATCTTTTCAGTCTTTCTTCAAGTTTGACTCGGTTGTAAGCTGTGGAGAGAACATCCATTTGAAACAATAGTTTAGAATTACATAGTACTTTGTTGATCTCACTTCCTTCTATTTCTACTTTATATTAGTATAATGTAATTCCATAGTTTAACAGTATTATTGTAAAATCTAGTTTCATTGTATAAACTCTAGTATCCTCATCCTGTTTTGGTTTCATTAGTAAAATAAAATGAAAATTAAAAATTAAAAATGCACACTCACTTCACTACTAACAATAGTGAAGTTTAATAAAATTAAAACCTTAGAAATTACTTGTTTACCTTATCTGTGGTTCGACCATGCACCACTATGCTAGTGTATGTTAATAAATGTAATTTTGATGGCCGTGACGACCTCTAGACTCTTCAATATTTATGGAAATTATCTTTAAATCCAAAAATGTTATCTTATTACAGAATTTTCTGATGAAGCATTTGATCCTTTAAATCATCACCGATTTATTGATTTATAGTTTGTAACTTTCTCCAATCATTGTTTTCTATCACTATCCATCAAAACATGATGGTTATATTTTTCTTCCAAATCCATGTTTTTACATTCCACCTATGTTCTTATATGTGGAATCCAATTTATGAGTTACATTTGATAACCATTATGTTTCTAAATAACATTTTAAAATTTTAGTTTTAGTATTCCTTTTTTCAATGTGGGTTTCTATGAAATAAAATTCATGTAGTATAAATTTTATAACCCCAATTAATTTCAAGGGATAAATTCATTTTATGGGGGGTACAATGTAAAACACTAATATTTAATGTGATAGTTTCAATTTAATATAATAAATTTTAAGAGTAAATAACTTTTTTCATTGTAATAATTTATATTGTTAAATTATATTATTGAGGGGTTTTGAAGTTCATATAAAATTTATTTTCATCATTAAATATAATTTATGAAATTATCATTAATTTTATGTTGAATTCATATGTTAAAACAATTCAATCTTTTACAATTTTATAACTTTTAAAAACACATTCTCTTATTCTGACAATAGAATTGATTTTAAAATAATTTTTTCAAATTTTATTTTTTAATGAATAAATATTTATTCCATATTTAGAATCATAAGGTCCCAATTGTGTGAATAGGTTCCTCTTATGTTTGAACATTAGAAATAGTAACTTGTGTAATTATTTTTATTTACCATTGTTAAATGGAGAATAATTTAAATAAGGGTAAAAAAAATATTAAAATATAAAACTATAAAAAAATGAAATAATCCCAATTGATGATATAATTCCAACCATGAGCATCCTTGGGTCCATTTAATGACCCCATGGAGCCACTTGGGTGTGATAATGAACTTTTAAACCTTTTAATTTATAGTAAAGAGAAATATAACATAATCAAGTATGTTTTACTAAAGAATTTCTAATATAGGTTTATATAACAGATACCTTTGAATATAAATAATCATTAGAAAGATAAAAATATTTCACACATAATGGTATTTTATTTATAATTTTTATACATTATATAAATAAATTTATTTATGACACAATGATGATGGGTTGATAATCATATCAATTAAAGATTCAAATAAACGATATTATAAATATTAAAATAAATTTAATTTGAACATTTTAATGACATCAACGAATTTTAGGGACTAATATGACATATTATTTTTGAGTAAATGCATTTTTTTAGAAATAAATATTTTTTTATGACTTTAACAAAAATCAATTACTAAATAGTTGAAAACTTAACACATATGAGTTTTAAAAACAAACACTATTTTACTTAATAATAAAATATTTTATAAAATCTAATATTCGGAAAAATTATTTATATAATGTTAAAAATATCTTTTATTATCAAAAAGGGGTTCCCTTGTAATTTTATGACAAACATAGTAATCTTATGTTTGGAAAATACTAAAAGACATGGTAAGATTTAATGTTTTTAATTGAATGATAATGCTAAAATACAAGGTACATATAGTTATATAAACTTTCCTAAAACCTATTGGTTAAGAAGATTTAGACCAATCATCATCTTATCGTCATAATAAATGAGTATGGGACTATTTGAAACATAAAATAAATTTATAAGAAATAATCATTTCAAGACTTTTATAATGTTTCCATCCCCTATATTATTTAAGGAAACCACCTCTACCGATTTACTCATATCTTTCAGGCCCATTGGCTCTTAAAAATTCTACAAAAATATCCTGAAAAATCATTAAATTCCCCTTATAGTCCTCGTATTGGGAATAAATTCATCCTTAAAATACTTTTTATGTAAATCAAAAAGAGATACTTGAAAAAGAGGATTTTCAGACACATATAGAAGTAATCAGACCTAAGGTAAAGGATAATTTCACAATCTCATAATTTTTTGATATTTTTATACATAAGTAATTAATGGATTATATTTATCATCCAAATCCTTGTTTAGTAAATATATAATATTATATCTATTAATATATTATTTTTTAATGTCAATTTTAATCATTGATTTTTTTTATTGAATGGTAAGGAAGGAATATTTCATTCGTTTTCAATACGAGGTACCTTTGGACTTTTCCTGCAAGAGTGCGATAATAATTTTATTAACATATATGGAATGAATATGTTTTTATGTATCCATAATGCCTTATCCTCATGATAATTACTCTACATTATTTAATGTTTTTATTAAACTAAATAGTTTTCATTTAAAAATGTGTGTCATTTTATGAAAACAAACCATTTGTGAAGTAGAAATGATATTTTCTTCAAGAATGAAGTTCGAGTGTTTTATCTAAATTATTTTCCATCTATGAAGATGCTCGTTAGATAGGGTTATGTTTTTATCCCTATTAATAATATGATTTGATTTTTTTAATGATGGAATGATATTTCATATGGATTATGTTATGATGTAATCATGTTTAATGAACCCATTTTGTTCCTCAGGTTATAGTATGATGAATGGTTGATGTTTTTATGGAACATGTTATAATTATATAATAATGAGATGGTGGGGACATATATATCCATCCAATGAATTGGTTAAGGATTTATATCTCTTAAGATATACATGACTGAAATGGAAAGTAAATTTGGTTCAGAAATACAGGACTAGAATTCTAGTTAAATTTTGTTCAATAATACATGGCTGGAATGGAAATAAAACTCATTTCAATAATTGAAATTTTCCACTATAATCGTCTTGTGAAGAATTACTTGGCTACTATGGAAATTATATTTTGTTATTTTTTGTTTTCCAAAATTCAATGTTTTTTTCCAATGCTATTTTCTAAAGGATCATGATTGAATTATGATTTATTCATTTTGAATAACCATGATTTAATTCATGACATATGATTTTGTTATATGTTAAATGTGGTATGTTTTTTAAAAGATTTTTTTTCATGTTTTACATTATATGATAATGTATTCTATGATATTTTACATGATTAACCTTTATGATAAATTGATCTCACTAATTTTCATTATTATTTTCCCCCCAAGATATGATGAATGCTATTAAGTAAGATGTGTCGAAAAGGGGTTCTAGTTATGTACGATAAATGTGGATATGATGTAAATGTTATAGGAACTAGTTGTTCATGTTTTTTTGGTTAAAAAGGCATTAATCAAATATGTTATTTGGGAATATATTTGTGACATATATTATGTATTCCTTAAAAATAATGTAACTTCAATATACCTTAAACTTACCTCATTTCAATTCAAATCATGATTTATCTTTTATGAATTAAAAAATGATGATGTGACAATTTATGATGGTCGGAAATTATTGTGTTCTAATTGTTTAAATGATTTTTATAATTTATTTTCCTTTATTTTTTCATTCATAATTATTGGTTTGAGGAACATCAAATTAATGGGGAACCGAAATATAAATCAGTAATGATTATTATATTATGTAATTGATTAAATAGTAATTGAATTTTTTGTTATTATAAGAAAATTTTATCAATTTTATAATGTAAAAAATCATAGTTATATGAGTACATTAAATTTTCTTAATGAATTTCAACATAATTATTCAATAGATAACCTTTACACTTGTTTCGGTTATTTTTTTACAATCAATTTTCAGACATTCATTACTAATTTAAATGTAATAATTTTAATATCTAGTATACAATGAATATAATTAGACCAATGGAATTATAGAGATTGGATTTATTATTTTTATAATTAAATTTAAGAGAAGTTGTATTATGTAACATCTTGTTTTTTCCCATTTTTTTATCTTATAAGTGATGTATGTTTAACTCAATGAGTTAAATATAAAGTTAAATTATAGTATGATTAAGAATGGAAACCTCTGGTAGTGTTTAATAAAATTTTATATATTTGGATTTATAGTTTAATTACAATGAAATGATACTAAAATTAGTGATATATTAATCTTATTTCTGAAACATGATATATTTGTGTCTAAATTTTTTTAATAAAATATTTATCATGAAAAAAATGAAATAATCTATAAAAGTATAATAATCATTACTTAATTATTTCCCTTTGTTAAATATAATAATATATCATTATTATTTTTCAACCTGATGTAACATTTCATTGTTTTAAGCATGTGAAACCTCCTGAGATATTATAATACATTCATTTATAAATAAAATAATTACTTTTTCTTTCATGATTTTCACTCCAAACCATGTTATGTTTACACTCCATATAGAACAATGAGTTAGCATGCGTTATATCCAATGACCGATTTTACCGGAAAAAAATATATTAATAAAATATATTTATTAATTTTATATATATCGTGGACATTAAATTAGTGGGTATGTACAATATTAAAAAAATTAAATTTTATATATTCTAAATAATTTTTAAATTCATCTTATGCAATTTTTAGACAATATATAAGAAAAGATTCAATTATTTGAATAAAAGAAGTTCTTTTTTTAAAAAAATAAATTTTTGTCGCCTTTTCGTGGGGCACCGATTTGAAATAATTTTTTTAATAATTTATATATTGTATTATACAAGTAATAATTATTTTTTGGAACTATGATAAAAAAAATTTGGCTGAATTTCTGATTTTTTTATATGGTTTATGTTTTGATGAAAAGTGAAAATATAATTAATTATTATTGAAAGAAAATATTTTAATATAAATTATTTATGTGTATAAATTATATTATTGATTTTTTTAGAGTCAAAATAGGATATATTTTATGAGTTAGTTTAATTCTGGTCATTGGTATTAATTATAAACTCAATTTTGATGAAAGCACATTTTAATATTTTACGATTTTTAACTTTTAAAAACACATTTTTCATTCCAAAAATATAAATAAATTTATAATTTTTATTTAAAATTATGTTTTTTTAATTTTTAAATTTGGATTTCATATTTTGAATAAGTGCTTCCAAATTCTATAAATTGTTTTTTCAGTATTTTTCAATATTAGTAGTAATAGTAGAAGATTTTTAATTTTTTTGGATAACGGTATATCTGGTGATTAAATGTAATAAAAATCTTATAAAACTATAGTAACACGTATACAAATTCTGTTGTATGACTAAATTAGTCCCTTTTAACGAATTTTTCTAAATGTAATTAGTAAATGTACCTATTTCCATGAATATGAAATGAATATTATTTAAATTAATGAATGTGGCTAAATGTCAACTCTCATTTATTATAAGTATAATAATTTTAATATAGATATCACCAAGATATAACATCAATTATAAAAAGTCCATGGAAATTTAAAATAATTAATTAAATAATATATATTCATTTATATATTTTATAGATTAAATAATTACTATTAATGATGACACAATACTTATGCATAGATTAGTTTATTAATAGAAATATCAAATAAATGTTATTTAAAATATTAAAATAAATACAATTTAACACAATTAGTTATATATAATAATTTTATTGATATATTTGACATTTTTGTGACATATATGATGTATTTTTTTGAATTTATAATGTGTTTTTGGTATTATTAAAAATAAAAAAAATTAATAGTATTAAAACTGGCATTAATGATATTTTAAAATAAATTCTATATTAATAAATGATATAAAAGTTCTAAAAACAATGGTTCAGCTAAATAACTTGTGTAATGTCCTATATTTCATAAATTATCCAATTGGGGTTCGTTTTGAATTTTATAGTAACTATATTAATCCTATAGTGTAAAAAACAAGAATACATGGTAAGATTTAATCTTTTTAACGAGGGGTCAAATCCGAAAAATAAGGTTAATATTATGAACTAAATATGAATAAAGAAAATTTGTAGAGGTAGTTTCTACGCATACACATCTTAGAATATAAATAAATCACATTATATCTATTTGATCTGGAAAATAAATTTAAAACTAATTAAAATTTTAAGAGCATCGAAAAGTTACTCTCTCCTCTCTTATAAAAGGGAACTTATCCATATCTTTTTGGACACATCCAAATCCCTTTTTCTAAGACATAACAAGACCAAATATCATAAAACATTCCTACCCTACATCATATAGGCCACACTTTTGGAAAAAATCTATCTTATGTATTTCTTTTGTGAATATGAAAAAGTGACACTCGACGAATTGATAATTTTTTACCTATTTAATTAAATTTATTTTCTTAGTTTACTTCATCAAAAAAGGTTGTTTCCAAACTGAATTAATATATACTATATCATATACACTATGAGATGTTATATTGATCATGTGACAACCATATTTTTCATTGAACTATCCTACAATAAACAATATCACTATTCGTGCCTACATATGTCTTACTATCTATATGTCATGGTGAAAACTATTTTTCAATGATAATTTATTTAAATTGGTATAAATATGAATATAAATTATTTAATTAATACATATGAAATGATAATGTTTATCTTCAATTCATATTCCTTATAATTCCATACCATTTAATCATCAATGGAAGTATATCGTCATTCGTGTGTACATATACTTAACCATCTCTACAATGCTGTGAGATTTATTATCCATATTAACCATTCAACAATGATTATAAAATTTTTATTATGAGTAAAAACATTGAATATGAACATACTATAATTATATATATTAATTAAATACATCATATGCACAATAACATGACATTCATGACCAAACAGGAATGGGAAAATTAACCAGTCATCATCTCAAACAATGGTAATACTAAAATATTATTAACAAAAAAATATAATATAATCATATATATTATAATAAATATGGATATAGTCCTTTTATAATTTAATAAAATTATTTGGCCACAATAAAATAGTATAACATATCTCCTACTAAAGGAATGTATAATTTAAGGGTTATTTTTACATTCTTTTTATTATCCGAGATTGTTTATACGTAAGTATCGACTGGGAAATCTTTATCATCCATGTCCATGTTAAATAAAATTTATTTTGAAATATCATATAATTTTTTTAAAATATATTTTTACACATGTTTAAAATTTTAGATAAATCATTTTGAAATGAATCATCTCATCGATTTCCAAATGTGGTACTTTGTGACCTTTTTGAAAAATTAGGGAATTATTATTTGTATATTATAGGATGTGAGTGGCTATTCTATGCCATAATGAGGTCATAAAATTTTGAAGCATCCCTTAAAAGGTTACAAGTTTATTTTCGAATGTATTTTTTTCCATTATAATTTCTGTTCTTTTAAATGATTTCAGTTTTAGAATATGTATATTTCTCACAAATAGTTTTAATAATTATATTAGAAGATTTCAATCCATGTGAAAATAGTTTTTTTTTGATTTTATGAATAATTGAAATTTATTTATTATGATATAATCTTCCATATTTTATTTATGGTTTTATGACCTATTTGACTATGGAAATGATATTTTGATACAATTCATGGTTTGTGTTTAGAGTGTTGACATTTCATTTAATAGTTTCAATTAGAATGTTATTGTTTTTTTTATACTTTTGTAAGAGGAATTAATTTAACTTAGTAAGTGATAGGCTGGCCCTATATAGCCAGTCGATGCAGTATTAGGATTCATTAAAAGAAATTATTGGAAAAAACCCTTCACATTTGTTTTTTAATAAGACTAATATTGTCCGAGGGTGAGATCTTGACACAAGTCTTTACTATTTTCTACCCACAGATATAAATTTAAATGAGGATATATCTTGACAGAAGTAATCTCAAGGATATATATTTATAAGGAATCTATCTGGAATTAGGAATACCCTTATTATGATATTAGTAATTAATCCTCCATGTGATTATTCACTAATAGAATATCCAATTATATGCATATTTTATACGGTATTCTTTATTATTTCCATATTATGATTAGGATTATGTTTAAATGGAATTTGTTTTAGTTATACATCTCACCTGATGGTTTATGATTATTTATTTATAATAGGTTTTATTTTATACATCCCCTATCTAGAAATCTAATATCACCACTCTCATATCTTTTATAATCAAATTATTTCATGATGTGTAATAATACTGATATGAAGGGTTATGCTAAGAGAATAATGGCATTTTTTATCATGAACCATTCTGGGTCGACCCTAAATTGGTCACCTGGGGCACCCCACAACAAGTCCTGAGTGGAATTCATGATCCTCCATGGATGGTAATAAGAACCAAGGCTACTAATTATAGTAACAGGGGAACAATTTCTATTAATTATAATCAATAACAATGCAAAGGAAATAAAGAAAAAAATGAACATTCATTTATATAAAATGAACTGATCATTATTTATACAAGAAAATGAAAGTAAAACTAAACAATATAACAAAATGACGAAGACTTATGACCAAACTAACACCATGTAACGCCACTGGCCACTCTCCAACACAAGGAATACACATCTCCAAATGTGACTGAACTCATGTAGAAACCTGGTCAGGGGATAAAAATATAAGAAAACTGTAGGTGTAATTTTTAAAAATCAGTTGGTTAAACCAATTTTATATTCCCAATGTGCATAATTAAAAATGAAAGGAACCTACATTTCAATTTTGATATAAAATATATAAAAATATTTTCCCCAATTGATGTTATATTCTATCAAAATTACCTGGTGAAAATATAGACATTTTATAAACAATAATACTAGTATGAATCTTTCAATGAGTTGAAAAATCAAAATGAAAATAGCTTTAAATAGGGTTTATTTAAATAATGTTAAATTTTAAATAAAACACAAATGATTTTGATTTTAGAAATTAAACACACCATATGCCGACAGTGTGTACAAAATAGTGAATGAGCACAAGTCACAAGAAAACCCTTAGGAACAAGTTCATTGTGGGCCCTAGATAACTCATATAACATTATAAAAGTTACCATATATAATATACATTCTTTTTAACAAGTTCCATAAATAGTCGAATCATCAATAACCTAGTGGTCCCCAAAATCATCATCATCATAGTTTAGTTAGTGTTGTCATCTACAAACACGATACTTGAAAGAGGGACAAAACCCCTTTAATTCACTACCATACTAATTTACATCTTCCCACCTAGATTCCCAGGTAATCCATTTCTATTCTCAAACAAGTTAAAAATATATAAAATTCCATTTTCTCATGAATATTCAACTTAAAAATCATACACACATCAAACATTCCCCAAATATATCTCACATTTCGGTCACAATTCATTAAACCACCTAAATTTTAATAAAACAATTTCGAAAAGTATAATTAGGACTTTCACATAAAATCCATTCGAAAATACTATTTTAATGAAAAAAACCCCCCTATAAAATTTTGAACCATATTCGGAATCTAGAAACCCATTTAGTAAATAAATTTCATGGACCATAAAATGGTCCCAAATGATACAAAATGAAATACACATGGAGGCCATTTTTAAATGAAAACTTCTAAACATTCCATTATGAATTTATCAAAACTAACATTTTTCAAAGTTAAAAATTCCAATTTATAAAATTATGTGTATACCCAACATTTATAGTAATAAAATATTTTATATGATCTATAAAATATTCAGGTTAAACATCCAAAGGATGACCATTTTTATAATAATGCCAAATAGTCATTTTCCAGGAACTCGGTCCAAAACATGTTTACAACCAAAAACCCATTTGTTTGTAAATCCAAAAATACATTTGAAATCACTAAAAGAACCCCAAAAATAAAATTTTTCATTCTGATCATTTTTTTTATAAATCCAAAAAAATAATTTTATATCTCACTAATCATATAAAAGCCAACCAGGAAATTTACCGAACACATGTCATGTATTTTTAAGCAAACCAATTCATTTAAGCACATGAAAAGGAGTATATTAACATTTTCATTACATAATTTAATTATATCTACATAAAAATATTAAAAACAAATTAAACCTGGTTTGTAATCATATGTAGAATTTATGTAAGCAACCTATGTACACATTTACAACAAAACAACACTACTTTTCACAAAACATTGCTTAAAAAACCTTTTTGCAAACCAACATATTTATCAAATTGCTAATGAAATAATAAACATTTCATTCATGTTCAAATAGATTAAAAATGATGAAACATAAATGATAAAGTCATGTGCAATGGATATCATACCTCAAAAACCTGACAAAATGAAAACGCACACCCGATATCACCGGTCAGAGTTCTTGACACAATACATATATGAAGAACATACCTAAATTAACCCAAAAACCATAATAATATTGGGATAACATAAAACAATGAGTTTTATGACTAGGGTAGAAGTGGAAAAAATAAATAATGTGGAAGGGGAAGGATGATGGAGAAGAATGGAGAAGGAATCACACCATAGAAACTAGAGAACTCTTCATATTCCCTTAGATATGCACCCTTAAATGAAAGGGAATGGCCTGAAACAACATGGAGAGTATCCTTATGTTTAGGAAAACCATTGAGAGATTTTTTATGGTAAATTTTAAGAAATGAATGAGATATTAATGAAAAAAGTACATTCATAAATATGGAAAATCTGACAATCCTTCTAAAATTTTGACCTATTTTTGCGACCAATATGAGCGCCAAATAAGGAAAATAAAACATGGGGGTGTGTCTAGGGTTCTTCTGGTCAGGTGAGAGGTGGAATCACCGATGAAAAAATAATGTGATATGAATGAAACAATAAAATATTTAAAATTAGAAATGGTCTCATGAGATGGCCCAATACCACGATACATAACCCAAATCCACCATGATTATGAAGTCATATGGGTTACAAAAGATATGGTGGTTTTAATCGATTAGGGGTCTTTAGGTGGAATGTTGAATGAGTCAAAAATGTTGAAAATCTATGGATTTATAAAAAAACAAAATTCCTTTTTTAAATCTAAAAATGGGATCATGGTTAGCCCAAATCATGACGTAACCAATATTTTCTCCAAAAAACTCTGAAAAAGCATTGAGGAACCCAAGTTAAGAAGTCTAGAGATATAAGGAAGGTAAAAAAATAACATTAACCCCACCCATAAACAGGATAATGATCTTAATTTCCAACAAACTAGATTGCAACCAATACATGAAATACTAGGTGTGACTATTCTCCCCACCCTTAAATATTTTTTCCCTTAGAATGCCACAACACATTCCAACTGATTGTTCAACAACAAGAGATTACTTATAATATGGTCCTTCCTCTAAATCAAAAGACACCTTATCCAAAATTATTGGAGCTTAATCCTCATACCTCAACAAAAAAACTAACTCCCAACCACATCATGAGAATCAACTGAAAAATCGATTAACTTCCTCTTTAACCAAAACAAGAACTATATTATTAGGACATCTCCCATTGAAACCAACGCTCATACAATCCAAATAGAAGTCATGAAAACCAAAAATCCATTGGGAGTCGTGAATATATTATCTCACCATCTATAAATAAGTATCACTCATCAAATTATTGGGAAGAAACTCTATGAGACATGTGTTTGTTCTCCCCACAATTTAGTACCAACAATAAATGACCAAACAAGATTTCAACATGAACTAGGAAATCCCTTTCCCACAATGTCCCATGGAAAATCTCCCCGAAAAACCTACCCACACTAGTTAAGATGAAAAAAACATGGAACTTTAAACAACCCACTTCCAAACAGAGGGGAACGAACATGGACAACACTCTCTACACCGATCAAAAACCCCTACCACTTGGGTTATGGAGGGATGGGACCCAATCATTGGGACACTGAAACCAAAAAAGACAGAATTGATCTACCTCACTACCATGTTAGAGGAATGGGCTTAGAAAAACTACCCACAACCAGGTGAATCCTGACTATCCGCTTGTTTCACTCTGAGACATATGGTTAGAACTCAGATAGAAAAAGTATCTCTTGGCTCGAAGTAAATATTTGATAATAAAAAACTTGAACTCTTCCCCTTAGTTCAACATGGTTACTCAAAACACTCTTAGGCTAAAATAATATATCCAGCAACACAATGAATCTATGTTCCTCAAATATCACACACTTTCCCAAATAAGAACATGGATATACCCAAAACTATTTTCTATCATTTTGAATGAGGATAAAAATTGACATGGTATATTGATAAACACATAAACATAACCAAGTAAAACTACCCTAATAGAGAGGGATGCTATAATGGAAATGATCTTTAAACAGAGCCTAAATTGATCCCTATTCCAACAAATAGTTTGAGACATTATTCAGAGTTGTGTATTTAACATTTGGAATGAATATTTAGGTTGATCATATGGAA
The DNA here is from genome assembly GCA_963277665.1 of Viscum album. Lineage (NCBI taxonomy): Eukaryota > Viridiplantae > Streptophyta > Magnoliopsida > Santalales > Viscaceae > Viscum > Viscum album. Next base: position 1,298,845,741 of record OY728147.1, read on the forward strand.
ATATTTCCCAAAGATAACAATACATGTCTAGATCATGACATCCAACACATATTTTGAAACCCATTGAACATTTCTCCGAAACAGATTCACTAACAATATCTCATTTCATGATACTACAAGAGTATGACTATATATATCAAGGAATCCAAATGAATAAAAAAACTTATAAGATATAAAAATAACCCACCACATAAACATCAGTTTAAAAACCCCACCAATTTTTCATCATAAAACACTTTTTAAAAAACAAACCAACTTTGTCTATTTTTTCATTCACCAATGGTGTTAAATTATATCTCACTCATATGCCCATTTATGTACCACATCGGTCACCCAAAAACCACTCAATAATATCCATTAATTCATGTATCCATAAAAATATGCCTATGACCATCCATGAAAACACCAAACTATTAAATAAAACAATCATAACTCCAAAAAGAATCATGTACATTTCCAAGGCATATAAACCCCAAAATCATAAAACATTTTCATATTTCAAAAAACAAAACGTACTTCTTTATGATCCATTTGGTTAAAAACAAATTCCATTTGATTTAATAGATCTTTCAAAAACATCCATTCTATTCCTAATTCCTATATCCCATTTTAAAAAAATTATTAATGTCTCTTTTATAATCTGACAACCACAATGGCTAAAACCCCTTTCTAGAAAAACACCAGCCAATCAAAACAAAAATTAAAAAACAAATTCATTTGATTAAACACATTCAACAGCCCAAAACAACCAATTTAAAAGAAAGTTTTTAATAACTTTAAAATAATCCATTATTTTAAAATATTTCACTTCAAGAAACCATAATTTTAGATTATGGAAATTCAATACCATTAAATCATTCCAACTATATCCTAGTTATTTTTTTCACAAAACCCATCATCTCAAAAACCATTCTCATATTAAATTTTAAAAACCAATTTTATAGTTTTCATCAACCAACAATTCCATTAGAACCAATTTTCACAATTTTCATGCATGTTTTTTCAAAAGAATATTTGGAAATCAAGATAAGTCCAAGAGACCCACAAAAAGGAACTTCTATCGGTTTTTGACATGACCACATAGTTAGCGGCCATATGTAAAATACACCAACAATCCAAAGAGATGTATTAGGACATTCCTTGTCACCACATGTCTTTCTATAAACTGTGAACTCACAAATACCATTACTCTAACTCCCCTTGTCTTGGCCCATCATCAGACAATCAAACTGAACCAAAGACACCAATTAGAACCAGACATCCCATGGACACCTGGGGGTCGTAAAGAGTAAGAGTTCGTGAAGATCTTCCCAAACCTACCCCTCACATCACAAAAATACTAATACATATACTTATAAATCCCCAAATAATAATGGGAACTCAAAAAATAATGTTCTTCAAGGAACCATCCTACCTCTGATATAATTTTTTCACAAACTAGTATGGGTCAACCATTAACTGGTCACCCAGGATGCTCTACGAAAAGTCACGAGAGGTATTCCCCATCCTCCCAGGATGGTGAAAAGCAACCAGGGAATCAATTATAGTGAAAAGGTAATGATTTATCCCAAATATAATCTATAATAATGCAGTATAATGAAACAGAAAACCCAACATATATTTATAAAAAATTGTATTGAAAATTATTTATACAAGAAACCAAAACTACCACAAAACCATACAACCGAAAGCACAAACCTGATAACCAAACTAATACCATGTGACCACCCTAGTAACTCTCCAACACAACAAACACAAATCTCCCAAAGCAACCAAACTCATGACAAAAGCCGCACAATTTGTAAAAATAAAAGAAAACTAGAGGTGTGAGTCTTAAAACTCAATAGGTTAGCCTGATATTCTATTCCCAATGAATATCCTTTAAAATAAAAGATACATCAATTTTATTCTTTAGATATAGTATATAAAATTAGTTTTTCCAAATGAGGTTCTATTCTATAAAAATTACTAGACATAACAATGTATGATTATAATCAAGAATACTAGTAATAAATTTTCAAATTGGTGTATCTTCAAAATAAAAAAATTATTCAAGAGGTATGTTTTAACGAACACAAATTTTTAAATAAATAATTCATGCAAATAAATTTACCAAATAAACACACCATATTCTGATGGTGAGTAAAAATTAGGTAATAAGCACAAGACATAGGAACACATATAGGGACTAGATTATTGTGGGTGCCAGGTACCTTGTATATCGGTGTAGAAGTAACTATAACAAATATTCATCATAGTGCACATGAGTTATTAGTATAAGAATAATACATAACCAAATTTTACCCAAAAATATAATCATCATTATTTATTTAGTTTTTTTTGTCAAATTTTCTAGGTGAAACATGGACAAAACCCATCAGGATCACTAACATACTAGTACCCGTCTGCCACCAAGATACCAGTTTTCTCCCTTATTGCGACCAAATGTGTTAGTCATCTAAAAAATGCCATACTTTAAGGAATATTCCATTTAAAAATCATAAAAACATCAAACATGTCACACACCTATCACACACTTCTTTCATGGATCAATAGACCACATAGTTTTTCATAAAACAACTTCTAGAAGTATAACGGGGACTCCCACATAAAATCCATTAAAAAATTATATTTTATGGAAAAAACACCACAAATACAATATCAAAACATATTTTTAATACCCAAAACCCTTTAATAAATAAATTTCATGGACTATAAAATGGCCCAAAATTATATAACATGAAATACACATGGAAACCATTTTTACAAGAAAAATGTCAAACGTGCCTTTAAGCATTTATCAAAACAAACAATTATCAAATGTGGATATTACACTTTTAATAAATATGTGTATGAAAAAAATATTCATGAGATAAATACTTTCAAAAATTCCTTAACACATCTAGGTTTCAAATCCAATGCCTGGCCATTTTTATAAAGATTCCAAACAAACCATTCTCCGAAAACTCAAGAAAAAAAAAGATTATAACCAAAAAAAAATTATCTTTAAAACCAAAAATAAATCATAAATCCTTAAAAGGAACCCAAATAACATTTTTAATTCTTACAATGTTTTAATAAATCAAAAAAATACCTTAAATTGCACTAAGCATGTAAAATTCAACTAGGCAATTTATTGAACACATGGCATGCACTTTTAAACATAAAACATATATTAAGAACATTGAAAGTGTTAAAATACCATTTTAATTCCATATATTTATTCTAGAAACTGAATAATGTTCAAAATACTATAAAAAATATTTCTATTTTATGAGAACATTTATTTAAGGAAGCGGTGTAAGCATTTATAACTAAAGAACACTGTTTTTTAAAAGAAACAAGGCTTAACCAACAATTTGGTACACAAGGAAAACAACTAAAAATATTCAAAATAATAATAATCAAATATAAATGGGGATAAAATCATGAAAATTATGAAACTTAAATGATAAAGGAACAATATAGGCATATCATACCTCAAAATCATGACCGATTTTTTACGCACACCTAATATCACCCTCTACATTTATTGACTCATTAGATCTATATAGTGGATACCTAAATAAATAAAAAAACCTAAAAATAATAGGATAACATAAAAATAGGACTTTTATGATAATAGGATAATAATAAACCAAATGAATGTGGAAAGAGATGGAATATGGGGAATAAAGGAGAATGAATATCACCTTGGAAACTAGAGAACTCTTAATCTTACCTTAGATCCGCACCATTAGTGAAATGTGAAAGGATTTTAACATCATAGAGATGATCTATTGGTCTAGAAGAACCCATAAACGATGATTTCTATGAAAATTAGTACAAAATGAATGAGATATGGAAGAAAAAATTTACTTTCTCAAATCTGGACAATTTGAGAATCCTTGAGAACTGTCACCCTAATCTGTGGCCAATATGAACTCCAAAAAAGGAAAATGAAATATGGGGCTTCAAATTATATTATTGGGTTCATGTGAGAGTTATAATCACCAGAACATATAAATCAAAGAATGAGATATAATGGAAAAAAATATTTTTAAAACTGAAAATTGGCTCATATGTTGGCCTGATACCTTGATATGTAAACTAAATCTACCATAATTATTAATTCCAAAGGGGTCCAAAAGGCTATGGTGTTTTGAATAGATTAGGGTATGACATGTGGTAAGTAGACTGAGTGAAAAAATATGAACTATGAATATGTTATAAAATAAACATATTTTATTGTATATCCAAAAATGGGTTTACTGTTGGCCCAAATCTTGAATTAACCACCCTTTTATCAAAAAACGCCCAAAAAATATATGGGGAACCCATGGTAGGATGATTATAAATATATTTTAGTTAAATACTCAAAATTAATCTCACCCAAGACCCATAAAAATAAATGATATTTCCATGAAGAGGATCAAAACCAAGACATGAAAAATTGGGTGTGACATTCTGAATGGATTATCTATGTTGTATACTATGTTTGAAATTGCAATTTAATGTTCATGTTTATAACCTATTTTCCAAAACATCAAAATTGATCATTTCATAGTGATCTTTTTCCCTGTATGATTTATAATTTATTAATATAATGCACTTGATCTGGGCTTCTAAGGATGGGCAGTTACAATAGTTATCAGTGGAATTTTAGAAACAACTTTGGAAATTGATTTAGAGATCATAGACTAAGGATCATAAATTGAAAATATATAAAGAGGATATTTTTGGAATAACATATTATAATTGTTGTAGTGTATATATTTTTTGGGTATTCCTAAAATATTCATCCATGTTTGGGTACATTTACTGAACATGGTTCTGGAACTGATGTACATTAATGAAATAACTCTGATATGGTGTCTCGTTCATGACTTGGGGTAACCTCATACATGAAAATGGGCCTTACTGTGAACCCAGTTTGACACATTCAAGGGATATTCTTAGAATTATTCATATTTTCTTTAAAAACTATTCGCAAGGATTTATTCTTAAATATGTTCCCAACGAAACCAATTTTTTGATTATGAGATTATATATGAATAAAATTTTCAATCTATGTTATGTGTTTCAGTAGTTTGAAATTAGGCCTTCGATTTTATAAAGTAATGTAGTGAATGGTGTGTCATAGAAATGGATCCTATTGGATGAAATTGAAATCATATCAATGCATTTTATCCAGGAAGGTATTTCCCTCCTATTTTATATAATGATGGTGGAGTATGAGCTAAAATAGGTTCTTAACAATATATAACCATATTATAACATTTAACTCAGATTATGAACAAAAACCATACACGTATTCAGTGCCCTGATCTGCAACATAGGTAAATAATGTTAGTCCAATTTTTGAGAAAACAACATCCATCATTCAACAGGACTAAAAATCCATTTATAGATCAATAATGGATAAGTATCATAGAGAATATATTTCTTACTTTTGGAAGTAATGAAATGGAAAAAGTAATCATGTTAGTTTATCATCTATTAGTAGATTTAGTTTAATGGTGGAAATTAATTCAAAACATGAAGGAATGTGAAGAAGTAGAAAATATGGAATGGATGATGTTTAAGGGGCATTTCATAAAAAATTACTTCCCATAATCAAAAAGTGCTGCTATGGAAAGGCAATTTATCAGTCTGAGGAAAAAGGAGGATTATAATGCGGCAATGTATGAGGCTAACATCACAAGGATAAAAATTCATTATATAGAAATCATATGTAACCCATGAGGTATGATTGATTGATTAATTAATGGAATAAAACCATTACTCCAATGGAAATTGGTCTCACAATATTCTTCATCGTATGTAGATATATTCTCATGTTCTATCATGATGGAAAAAAGAAATAATTATGTTTTCTAACTTTAGGAGAATGAAATGGAATAATTTGAGTATAGGGAATGATACAAAAAATGGAACTAAGTGAACGAATGATATTCCCACATGTGATAATTGTGGAATGAATCACCCTGGGAAGTGAATTAATAAATTTTATTTTTATCATAAGTGTGTAGAAAAGGTTCAACGGAAAAAATAATTAAAAATGAATATATAAAATATTTATACTCAATATTTCAACTGTTGTGTAGTGGGGGATTACTCAAATAAATTTCCTAAGAATCAAATAAATATTGATCAAAAAATTTAAAGTGATCAAGGTCATGTTTGTGCTATTACTTTAGTTGAAACGTAATAAATAATTTTTTTGGGATTCAATTTTTATGTTATTTTGAGATTTTATTATCAATGTAAATGTTGTAAGAGTCATGTAATACATGATGATTGTACTAAAATACTTCTTATTTATGGATTTTGAGGCATTAATGTTTTCATTATGGTTTTTAATATGATCAATAATTTGGAATGTGTCAATAAAAAATACTTTTTTTTTGTTTTGGAAATAGATATTGTGATTTATTTTTGGAATTTAGAGACCTTTGTATATTGTTAATTTAGATATTTATTTTGTAAAAATCATATGGTTGGAATAGAGTATATAGATCATTGGATATTATTGTTTGAGACTAATATTAGATTTATTGGATACCTTGGATTATCCTTCATGGTTTTAGTTACATGTTAGAGGATTACAGAAATACTTTTGGGCCTTATGATTGATCAAAAGTTCTTAAACTGTGAAAATTTCATTTTGAACATTCATTTCTAGGTGTATTGGTTAGAGTGAAAATTGATCGATTCAAGACCAAAGGATGATATTATGATTATTAAAAATATATAAATCAATTAAATTCTTACATAACAATTCTTCCATGAAAAAATATCTGGAAAATAAAATTATCCTCGTAATATTTCCTATGAATCAAATTATTTCTTATATCATAGCATATATTGATATATGTGATTGTAAATTTTTTTCTAATCATGTTTTCTATGACTCTCCATTTGAACATGGTGTATATTTTTTTATTTCGTATCCAAGTTTTTCTATATGGAACCCTGGTATGTGTAAACTCTGGTGACCATCAAACTTCCCCTTAATAATTTTATTATTTAGGGCTTATTAATTTTTTCCATTGTTTGATTTCAACAAAGTTATTTTGAAATGTCATACCCCGTGTTTTCGATCCAATGTTTAAATTGTAAGGATACAATTTATTAATGGAGGGAAAACTGTAACACTCACAAAATTTATTATATTTTAATATGTAATTAAATTTATTGTTGTTTCTTTATTTTTTTACATAACACCATGTCATGTTTCCACTACACACAATAATGATTTTTCTTTTGTTACACAGAAGGCCTGGTTTTACCTAATAACTATATACTAATAAAATATTATTATTTAATATAATATATATCCTAGATGTCAAAATAGTTGTTAATAATAAAATTAAATACATATTAAATTTTATATTTTACATATAATATAAACATTCATCTTTTTTATTTTCTTGACAAGATATAAGAATAGATTCCATCACTCTAATAAAAGAATTATTTAAAAAATTCTACTTTATTAATTTTGATGGATCTCTAATTTTTTATATTGTTTTTTGAACATTTATATATTATGTTTTACAAAATAAACATCTTATTTATATGTTGTTAATAAAAATATACATTGGATTATTTATTAATATTTTTTGATAAGTTTCTTATTGGGATGAACTATAAATATAAAATGGATTTTAATTCAAATAAACTTTTTTCATCAAAATAATTAAAGTGGTTAAATTATATTATTTAATATATTTAAAGGAATAAATTGAATATTTTTTTGGCTTTAAATTTAATATAGGTAATTTAATATAATTTTACTAAGAATTTTTATTTATAATCATTTCAATCGTTGTTTTAACTTTTAAAAAGTTGTCTTTTGTGAAGAAGAATGTATTAATTTTAAATTATGTAATAAAATTTATTATTAATTTGGAAAAATGTATTCCATATTTGGAAGCATTGAATCCAATTTATGTGAATAGGTTCCAATTAATTTTTGGCGTTATGAATATCAACATTAGAACAAAAAATATTACTATAGTTAAGGGGAAATTAGCTAATTAATGATAAGAATAGTATTATAAAATTAACCTAAAACCATTAAAAATTATATTGGATGACTAACGATTTCCTATATAAGATTTTTATATAAATTTAGTCATTTAATGGACCTTTTGAAAATAATATGTCATGAATATTTTTAAAATTAATGAATGTGAGAAATTATCACACTCTCATTTACTATATGTAAAATTATTTTAATTTTGAGATCACCAAGAGATAATATAATTATAAATAGTTTCGTGAAATAAGAAAAATTATCTAAATTATTGAAATTTATTTATAATTTTTGGATATAATATAATTAGATTAATGTAGATAAAATAGTGATGCAAGAATTATTTTATTAATAGAAATATCAAATATATGGTATAAAAATATATAAATAGAACTAATTTTACATAATTAATGACATACACTAATTTTATAGATACTTTAGACTAGTTAGTGACGTACTGGTAGTATTTTCTGGAAGGTATCATGTTGTTTTCATATTCGTAAAAATGAAAATATTGAATAGTATTAAAATTGACCTAAATAATATTTTAAAATAAATAATTTTTATTAAATGATATAAAATTCATAAAACTCTAGTTTTCTTCCAAATAACATTGATAATGTTATATATTTCCTAAATTACCCAAAATGTGGTTCATTTGTCTTTTTATAGTAACTAAATTAACTATATAGTGTAAAAATATATGAAGATATTGTAAGAGTTACACTATATAACTATAGGTTAAATCAAAACATTATGGTTAATAGTATGACCTAAAACATCCTAAAATTACTTTTTTAGGGGGTTTATACCGATATTCATCTTATCTTTTAAATAAGAAACATTGGATCTATTTGAAACATAAAATAACTATAAATTCAATTAATATTTTATGATAATATTACAGTGCCCCTCACCTCTCTTATAAAATGTAACTTCTCCTTCTCTTTAATTAAAACTGCAAAAACCCTTGTTCAAGTAATAAACTAGACCAATTATCCTTCAATACTCCCCATGTTCATCCTAGAGATCTCAATTTTGGAATTAATCCATCTTATGGAGTATTTTTTTGAAAATCAAAAGGAGACGCATTATGAAGAGGAAATTATTTTACTAATTACATTTAATTTATTTTCTTATTATACTTTATATTACTATTTTGTTTCCAAAATAAATTAATATATCCAGTATAATATACATTATTATATTTTAATATCATCATGATAACCATATTCATTCATTTACCCATCCTATAAAAAACAATCTCACCATGTGTGCGCATTTACGACTTAACGTCTCCACATAGTGGTGCAAACAATTTTTCAATTATAAATTATTTTTATGGGTATAAAGTCATTAAATAATAAAAATTACCTGATAATTTTTCAATATAAATAATATTTCAACAAATTATATACCATTTAATCATCAAGTTAATGATACCTTCACTTGTCTGTATTTAGGACACACCGTCTCCATGACGCATTGAGAGTCATTCTCCTCATAAACCATTCATGAATGAAGTTAATATTTTTATTATGAGTAAAAAATTATTATTATGAACTTAATATCATTATTTATATTAATAAAATTAATATTATTTACAAAAAACATGATGTACACAGAAAAATAGGAATGGGAAAATGAAGCTAATAACACCAAATACTAAGATAATACGAAAATATTATTAACGAAACGATATATGACGATCTTATAAGATATCATAAATATTGATATTGTTATAATATTTTAAAGACCTGGAAATTCTAAGGAAAATTATTTCTTAAATACATGGGAATTTTACGAGTTCGCAGTTTCAGACTGTGCATGATTCCGAGGCACGGTGTGCCCGAAATCAATTACTGAAGTTTTTGTTACGATTAAGTTAAGGCATGTAAGCAGTTTTCCTGGAAAATTGGAATAACTCTTAAACGGTAACTAGGATCAGAAATATGAGGGCACCGTTGCTCTCAGGATGGCGAGTTATCCCTAGGAATGACTTATGTTTGGTCTGTACGGGCCTCCTGTGTGAAATCATTAAAATAGAATAACCGTAAATAAAATAATTAAATAGAGTTATTTTATTTTTCAAATTCTTATAACTCACAAGAGGTAGCTCAGATTACAAATATAAGATGACCTCTTAACTTGTGAGGGATTTTTTATTTAAGAAGATAATAACATTGGCCGGCATAGGCCACCCAAAAAAGTTTGTTTTTGGCCACCAATAAAATAATTTAGTGAAAATTATTTTATTTTAAAATTCATAACATCTAAACTGTAACATAGATTGAAAATATGAGAGTATTGTTGGGTTATTTGGGGTGTGTTTCACCTAGGTAGAGCCTAACATTTACCGCAGTGAGTTCAGGGTGACTGATAAAAATTTTTTGAACTTTTTTACATGTATGTTCAGTAAATGCGCGTGCGGCATTTTGTAACTTTTTAACCGCTGCTAGGAATTGAAATCTGAGAACACCATTGAACTCGCCGTGCCAGTATTCGCTTATGAAGAATTTCACCTCGACGACTGTTGGTCGAGGGTGAAAGATAGTTTTTGGTTTTTTCGTGGAAATAATAAAATAAAATAAACACATGTTCTATTATATTTTATCTGTTATAAGCACTATTTTTGGAGGTTGTAAGTAGGGACCACACACCATAACCTCCCATGAGAGGTTATGGTGGTGGGGACGACCCAAACCATAACCTCCCATGAGAGGATATGGTGGTGGGGACCACCTGGGTTAAAAACCCCTTGAAACCACCCATTAATTGGGAGAAACCTCTCAACTCCCTCATAAATGAGGTAGATCCTCTTGACCCCCTCCACCCTAATTGTGCCAATGCACATACAATTTATTTTTCCAATGAACCGCATCATTTCACCAGAGTAAATTAATTGGATATCCACTTATTAAATTATGTAACAGTGTCATTGGAATTTAGTAAGGTTCCAAATAAATGAACCATCATAAATTCCAACGATTGTTACCTACCACCCCCTTACACTATATATATAGAGATTGGGAGGAGGATTTGGGCGGTTCACTGAGTGACAAATCACTGGTAAATTGCTGTGATGCCCAACAATTAGAGGATTACGCACTCCAATAAAGAATGCCCCACCGGCGGAGAATGCCTACCTCTTCTGACCTACTTCTTTAGGACTTCTTCCGACGTGGGACATCCAAAATTTCGAGTCTGATGAACCAATGCACGTGTCCTGAATTGGATGTGTGTGGTGGATGAGATAAAAGTTGATAACTTCACCTCCTTTCATCTTGTGTTGGCGACGTCAAGAGAGCAAGGTTTGGGGTAATTTTTTTGTGTTGAAATTGTGTCCATTTCTTCCTTTCTCGAAAGGATATAAAGGGATTGATGCGGAAATTTTTGAGGATCATTTTATACTTATGTGGAGCCTTTATTTATCCTCCTAAACATGGAGGGATCGGGCCGACCTCACATGGCCCGACACCCTCCATCAAATTTTCTTTGTGATGTTCTTCGCACGCCAACACACCCTGGCAAAGAGGCGATAGTGACGTACATGGAGAACTAGGGTCGGTCCACCCATGGCCTCTGCGAACCATACCACCGGCCAATGACACCAGACCTGCACCCCACACACTTCTCTGCGGCTGTGCCGACGGCGCGCTGCCCGTGCCTTACAGGCATGCTTCCCGCGCCACCGACGCACTGTTCGGCCCTGTCGGCAGCATGCCCACACCCCGCGGTGCCCTTCCACCCTTCCAGATGCCCCTACGACGCCCTTCCGCCCTTACTGGTTCCCACCAGTGCCCTGCCGTGCTACCCAGCACTCCCCGTGGTGCCTTTTCGCCCTGCCCGATGCACCCGTGGCCCGCCCTGTGCCCAACCAGCCCGCTCGCCTCCCGACCACCAGCCTAGAAAGACGACCTGCAGTGCCCCCTTTGGTGTCACTAGCCGAACCATCCTGGTATTTTGGGCTGAGTTGTCGAGCTTCCTACATGGTGACTATCGAGCCGAACTGCCCTTGTGGTCCGTTGGGTCGTCCCCAGCAGACCGGGTCCAAACATAGCGGGCTGACCTGTAATGACCCAAAGTTTTTCAATGGAAATTTCCTTTTAATAATTACATCATAAAATCACATGAAAACACAACATAATGAATTACTAAGTGTTAAGTGACCTCTATGCATAAGATTTTCACTTATATGTTTTGAATTTCGAAAATCAGACAAACATGGTTGTGTTCAAGAGGATTTTTGGAGTCTAATAGAATATAATTTTTGGTGAATAGTAACCTACCCTTGTGAATAGTATCATACACTTAGGAAATGTAATATGACCCATATGAATATTAAATCATCCAACATAAGAGTAACCATACACATGAATAATTAAATAAAATTTAGATATCTTAGAAAGTTACAATTTTACCATTGTAAATGTTTTGTATTTTTTAAGTCATAAATAATTAATTATAATTAATTAATTTAATATAAAATTAATTTTTTCTTAAAAGGTGTTCATTAATTATCAAACCAATGTCTTATAGTTTTTAGATAATATTATAAGTCCCTATGTAATTTTTAAAAGCACTGTAAAATCAGTTTTAATTATAAAAATTGTTTTTTAAGTAAACTATGATTTTAATTAAATATTAAATTAATAATATTTAGGAAATTATTTTGGAAAAATAGAATTCATTGTTTAATTATACACATTAATAAAAAGTAGCGGTAAATTTTTGGGATTTTTCCAAAATACTTGAATTTTTTATGAATAGTAAAATACCGTAATTTACAAAAATAAGCTAAATAAGCATATTATTGAGTCATGTGTGATGTTATGCTGATGTAAGCCCAATTGGGTTGGGATCACATGAAAAAATTACTAGTTTTGGTCATTCCAAACTCACTATTCCTTGTCCTAGGAGAAATTAATGAACTAATAAATTTTATATAAAGGAAACCCCTCCCCCTCCACTATAAAAACCACCCTGCACACCCTCATTTACTCACACCTCTCAAGCTCCAAGCCTTCTATAAACACATCCCAAACCTCTTCTATAGACTCTATATTATGTTTAAGAGCTTCTAGTCTCATCTAAAGATCAATCCTAGCTTCCATAGGGAGGATCTCAATAGAAAGATTTAATAGGTAATTTCTCTCCCTCTTCTCCTTCAATTTCCTTTCAAGTTCAATATCATTTCTTGATCTCTCCCCACCTATCTTCATCTAAATTTTATCATAACATAAGTATTACACATCTAATGGAATTTTATGATGCTAATGGGATATTATATCATCCAACCCCCTTTCCCTCTTCCTTTTATTTTAATAATGAGAATGTTGTTCGTGAGGTGCTAATTTTTGACCTTCAAGAACAACATGATTTCTTCTTCCATTTCTACCTTCAGATCTGGTCATGAAACCATTTATATGGATTAAACAGAACATTAAGTATGTATTATCTCCTATATAATGTTCTGGAACTATTTTATGACCATAGTTCTTGTGATAAAATAAAACAAGTTCAATATGATCGAAAAATCACTCTAATTAACCCAAACAATCATCATTTATTTCTTATCTAATGATTCATCCACATTGATATAATATTTTTCATTAAAATATCATAAAAACTCTTATAATATCATTAATAACATATAATATCCATTCTGGATGTTTACCCATGTTCTACCCAAACTTCAATTTAATAATACAACTGAAAGAAAACCATAAAAAACATTCCCAAATAATGTTTTTAAACTCAGTAACTCATCCAAAGGCACATAAAATCACTTAATGAAACCATAATGAACCATATTAATGTAAAAAAGGTTATTTATTTAGAATTAATTAATATAATGTCATTATACAGTACATTTAAGTGAAGGAAGCATTCAGGTACATGGAAAGGGGAAAATCTCGAACTAAATCTTCATTCTTCGTGTTCTCCCTCTTTCACTCCAATATGGTATGGTCACATCATAAAAATAATTTTTTCATAATTATCTTAAATTTTCTAGGATATAAATTTTTTCTAATGAGGTTTATGTCAATCCAACTATTTTCCAAAATACCTATTCTTTTACGAACTCATCTTTTACCACTCATTCATGGATGATGGTTCTTGTATCAAGTACGTTGTTCCCTCTTTCTTTTTAGAAACCAAAGATTATGAATGTATTCTTATGAGACTAAACCCATTCCTTACCATTGTTTAGTTATGTTCATTATTGATATATGTTCTATGTTGAATTCTTGATAATGATCATATTATGAGGTGACGGGTGTGCCCAGAATTATATAGCGCAATATGAATGTTCGAATGTGACGGGTGAGCCCAAAATTATACAGTGCTCCAATGCATTGGTAAAAGTGAATAATCTCATGATTAAATGTGAAATTATGTCTCAAAAAGATTCTATCATGTTTCACAATTATGTGTGGTAGTTAACTACTAAGACATGATTTTTCATTTTTATGCATTGCCACATTTATAGTCTTATATTTATGATTCCTCTCATGTTTATGATATTTTTTCCAAGTCATGATTATGTTCAACCCATGCAATATAGTTCTTATATATCCTCTTACTGGTCTTCTAGATCACCCCTTTTTATGTATATCTTCAGGTGGCTACACATATTAAGGAGTGGAGAAGTTCCAAAAACAAGCTAGAGAAGAAGAAATTAAATAAATGTTTATGGCAGATGTTGTAATTGTTATGTATGTTCATAGATTTCCCAAGACACTAAACCTTTGGATACTTTATTTGTAATACTATTATGTTTTTTATCTTTAAAAATATTTAATAGTAACGTATGAAAATTTAGGGTCACTATAGTTTGTATCAGAGGCAAGTTTTAGTAAATTTGGGAATTAGGATTAGTGAAACCTAGAGAAAACCTCTAGCATGTGACTAAGTAAAAAAATGTACACAATAATATTTAAATAGGGATAATATATGTTATGTTTTTGTATATATTGTTTTAATGAATAATTTATTCATGAATTTTTTACTTATTTTTTGTTCTATCCTTTTCTGTTTTAGAAAATGGTGGGAACCAGGAGAAATCAGTACAACAACTCATGCGAGGGCCAATGCAACAATTTCCCGAACGACATCCCCAATGATTTGGGTGGTGGGGTTCAAAACATCATGGTGATTCTTACCCAATTATCGTAGGTTATGAACAATAACCATAATAATGGGGAACTTCCTCCTTCACCAAAGAGGGGGAAATTGGATATCGAATGTTTTATGTGGCATTGACCAATGACATTTTGTGGATCTTCTGATCCACTAGTTGCGAAATAGTGGGTCAACTACATGGAGAAGATCATTTTTGTTCTTCTGTGTTCTGAGATGGAGAATGTGACCCTAGAATTTTATCATCTAGATGGAGAAGCCGATCAATGGTGGGATTTTATTAAGAACACTATGGCAATAGAGGAAATTGAAGTGATGGAATTGGAGGACTTTAAGATAATGTTTCTTAACAAGAATTTCCCAAGAACTCTTCACACAAAGATGGAGAGAGAATTCAAAGATCTCAAGAAAAAAAGAATGAGAATATGTCACAACCTATGAAGAAAATTTTACAAGGCTTGCAAGGTATGCTTCGGGTTTTGTTATAAAAAATGATAGAAAAATTGATAGATTCTTTAATGGATTAAAACCACACCTTCGAAAGGATATTGAAAGTTGAGTCTTTGGGATTTATGAGGAAGTGGTTTGATGTGCTCTCAAAGTGGATATGGAGTTTGGATAATGGTCCCATGGCTATGATGATAAGAAACGAAGGATGGAGTTTCAAGCTGGAGGATCTAATTACAAAAGTGGGAAGAAAATTCAACAACCCACAAGCCAAGACTGTGGGAAGTTGCACAAATGGAACCACCTCAAAGGGACAGGGAAATGCTTCAAGAGTGTTAAAGAAGGACACCATGCCCAAGAGTGTTGAAAAGACACAAAAAGAAAGGATAATGTAGCCGATTAAAGGAAAAAAACCATTCATGGTTAAATGCTATAACTACAGGGAGCTAGGGCACTATGCAATCCAGTGCACTAAACCTTGAACTCTTGATGGTAATCAGCATTAGCAACCACTAAAGTCAAACGAACAAGGGAAGGCTTATGAAATTACTACTGCAGAAGTGGGGCATGATAATTAAGTCATACAAGGTACACTTCCTATTAACTCGAGAATGGAAAATGTCTTATTTAATTCTGGTTCAACAAATTCCATTATATCATGAATGTTTTCTAGAACTATAGAATCAAAGCCCCAAAACCTTGAAGTAGAGATATTATAAAAAATACCAAGTTGTGAAATCATTGCAACCCAAGGGTTTGACTCTTCTTCTATTGGCGTATGTGGGAAGATTCTTCTGGAAAATCTCGTAATACATCACTTGGTGGAATTTGATGCTATAATGGGAATGGATTGGCTCTCATTATATAGATCATATATACTTTTTCATGAAAAGGAAATATATTTTCATATTTAAAACCATCCCATGATCCTCTAAAAATGCAAATAATGTCATGAATATCCAATGAAAAATACTTCAATGATGTGGGTGTTGATTACCTATGAAAAACCATACCTCGCCCAAATTGTTGAGTCGCAGGAAAGTTCCAACCATGATGAAATCCCCATCGTAAGGGAATACAACGATGTATTTCTTGAATAGTTACATGGAATTTCCCCTGATCGTGAGGTTGAGTTTTCAATTGAACTCTTACCCAGAGCTACACTTATCTTGAAGTGTCCCTATAGGATGGCTTCTATAGAACTGGAGGAGTTAAAGAAGAAGCTGCAAGAGCATCAGGACAAAGGGTTCATACTCCCTAGTGCATCACCTTGGGGTGCACCTGTGCTCTTTGTGATGAAGAAGGATGGAACAATGAGGATGTGTATCGATTATCGGGAGCTCCAAAAGATAACGATAATGAACATATATCCTCTTCCAAGGATTGAAGAATTGTTCGATTAGATTATAAGAGGTCAAAACATCTCAAAGGTGGATATTCATTCTAAATATCATCAGGTAAAGGTAAATAATGAATATAATCATGATATTGGCTTCTGTACAATTTATGGGCACTATGAGTTTTTGGTGATGCCTTTAGAACATACTCATTCCCCTACAATATTCATGTATTTGATGAATAGAGTCTGTAGACATTACCTCAACAAAAATGTGGTAGTGTTTATTGATCATATTCCCATCTACTCCTAGAGCAAGGAGGTACCTGAAGAACATATAAGACTTGTGTTGGAGACATTAATAAAGGAGAAGTTTTATGCCTTGTTTAGAAAGTGTGAATTTTGGATGAGGCAAGTCACGTTCTTGGGACCTGTGATCACAAGTGAAGGTAATTTCTATGGATCCTTCTAAATAAAAGGAAATTGTGGAATGGCCTAGTCACACTAGTGTCACTGAAATCTATAGTTTTCTTGGATTAGCTGGGTACTACTGACGTTTTGTGAGAAACATCTTAGGATTGTCATGCCCACTAACTAAGTTAACAAGAAAAGGTGTAAAGTGTGTTTGGATGGAAGAATGTGAGGGAATCTTCGAGGAGCTAAAGAAAAGGCTGATCACTGCACCTGTACTCAAACTACAGAAAAGTTGAGAAAATTTTGTGATATAATGTGATGATTCAAAGAATGGATTGGGTTGTGTACTCATGAAAAATAAAAATGTGATAGCCTGCACCTCACGGTAGTTGGAAATCCATGAGAGGAACTACCCGACGCATGATCTAGAGCTAGAAGCCGTGATTTTTTCCTTGAAAATATGACAGCACTACCTTTTTGGTGAGTTGTGTGACATATACACCGACCACAAGAGGCTGAAGTATATATTCACACAAAAGGAGCTCAAAATACTTCAAATGATATGGTTAGAGCTAATCAAAGATTTTGATTTCTCTATTAACTATCATCCTGGAAAGGAAAACAAGGTAGCTAATGCACTAAACAGAAAAGATCCTCCTACATTAAACATGTTGCGGATTGTGAAAGACACTATCTTAATGGATATGAAAAGAATGGATATGGAAATAATAAGGGCATGGGATACATCCTACATTTCCAAATTTATTGCACAACCATCCATCCAAGAGAATATTGAGGAATCACAAAGGGATGATGTGGACATACAAAAGAGGGTGAATGCAGTAAAGGAATGGAAGTTGTAAGAGTTCCATATCAATGATGATGGTGTGATTCGATTTGGAATGCTGCTTTGTCTTCCTTCATCACCTGGGATAAAGAAGGAGCTATTAGAGGATGCACATAGCTCAACATTCTCTATCCATCATAGGAGTATAAAGATGTTTCATGATCTCTGAGAACACTTTTGGTGGGATAACATGAAGAATGAGATTGTAGAATATATATCAAGGTGCTTGGTATGTCAGCATGTTAAATTTGAGAGACAAAAGTCCAAAGGTATGATGCAGACATTGTGTATACCCATGTGGAAATGGGAAAATCTTACTATGGTCTTTGTCATAGTTATACCAACGACATCAATGAGAAATAATGTGATATGGGATATAGTTTATCGACTCACCAAGACTGCCCATTTTATCGCCATTATGGAAGACCTCTCGGTTGAAAAACTTGAAATGATATATTTGAAGGAAGTGGTGAGACTACACGGTGTTCCACTCTCAATTTTCTCTGACTGTGACCCAGGGTTCACATCTAAATTCTGGAGGAGCCTTCAACATGCTTTGAGTACTGAATTAAATTTCATCCTGGCCTATCACCCCCAAACTGATGGCCACCCTGAAAGAACTATTCAGATGCTTGAAGATATTCTAACATCCTTCTCTCTAGAATTTAAAGGTGGATGGGATAAGTATCTCCCATTGGATGAGTTCTCATACAACAATAGATTCTACTAGATTATTCAGATGGCCCCATATGAAGCATTGGATGGAAAGCAATGTAGAACTCCAACCTGTTGGGATGAAGTTAGAGAAGGAAAGTACTTGGACCTGATCCTGTTCAAGAGATGACAGAGAAGGTTCAAGTCATCCAAAAACACATCAAATCTGCTCAAAGTTGTCAAAAGAGCTACGCTGACAACCATCGAAGGGACTTGGTGTTTGAAGTTGGAGATAAAGTCTTATTTCGAATATCTCCATGGAAGAGAGTCATGCGATTCAGGAAGAAAGGGAAGCTAATCCCATGGTATATCGGCCCATTCGAGATCCTTGACCACATAGGAGTCATGGCCTACCGTCTTGAACTTTCATCGAATATGGATCATGTTCATGATGTGCTTTATGTATCACTATAGATGAAGTACAAACCAAACCCCTCACATGTACTAAACTCAGAGGTGGTGCAGCCTGAAGATGATATCTCTTATGAGGAGAAGCCAGTAATGATTCTGGACTGGAGAGATAAGGTTGTACGCAACAAGAAAACTCATCTAGTCAAAGTGTTATAGAGGAAACATTAGTTTGAGGAAGCAACTTGGGAACCAGAAGAGGCCATGAAGCAGAAGCACCATCACCTATTTTTGTAAAGTGAAATTTCGGGGGTGAAATTTTTTAAGGGGGGAAGAATGTAAAGACCTAATGATTTTCAATAGAAATTCTCTTCTTATAAATATTTCAAAAAATCACATGAAAACACAACAAAATGAACTACTAATTGCTAAGTGACCTCTATACATAATTTTCCCCTTATATGTTTTAAATTTCGAATATCTGACATATATGGTTCTGTTCAAGAGATTTTTTATAGTATAAGAAAAAAAAATTTGGTGAATAGTAACCTACCCTTATGAATATTAACATACCTTTATGAATATTAATATGTCCCCTATGAATAGTAAATCATTCAACATAAGAATAACCTTACCCATGGATAATTAAATAAAATTTAGACATCTCAGAATCTGACAATTTGACCTTAGTAAACGTTTTGGTATTTTGTAAGTAATAAATAATTAATTACAATTAATTAATTTAAAATAAAATTTATTTTTTTCATTATATGTTTTCATTAATTATAAAAATCAATGTTTTATAGTTTTTAGATAATTTTATAAGACCCTACATTATTTCTTAAAGCACTATAAAATCATTTTTAATTTTAAAAACATTTTTTAAAGTAAATTATGATATTAATAAAATATTAAATTTAAAAAATTAGAAAATTATTTTTGAAAAATGGACTTCATTTTTAAATTCTACATTTTGAATAATGGTAGATGTAAATTTTTGGGATTTTTCTAAAATAATTGATTTTTTATGAATAGTGAAATACCGTAATTTATAAAAATAAGCTAAATAAGCTAATTATATAGTCATTTGTGATGTTATGATGATGTAAGACCACTTGGTTCTGGATCCCATAATAAAATTACTATTCATGTTCATTCAAAACTCACTATTACTTATCTTTGGGGAAATAATTTAATTAATGTATTTTATATTAAGAAAACCCCTCTCCCCTCCACTATAAAAACCACCCTTCACACCCACATTTACTCACACCTATCATGCTCCAGGACTTCTCTAAACTCTGCCCAAACCTCTTCTATATCACCTCTCCCACGTTAAAGTGCTACTAGTCTCCTCAATAGACGAATCCTAGTTTCTTTAGGGAGAATCTCAAGAGAAAGATTTAAGAGGTAATTTCTCTCCCTCTTCTCCTTTAATTTCCTTTCTAGTTCAAGTTCATTTCTTGTTCTATCCCCCACCTATCGTCATTTAAATTGTATTGTAAATTCATTATTATATATCTATATGAATTTTATGTTGCTAATTGGATATTATATCATCTCACCCCCTTTCCATCTTCCTTTTATTTTTATAAAGAGAACGTTGTTCCTGAGGTGTTAATTATTCACTTTCAAGAACAACATGCTTTCTTCTTCTATTTCTACCTTCATATATGGTAATTAAACCATTTCTATGGTTTACCCAGATAATTATATATTTCTTATATTTTATTTAATGTTTTGGAACTAAATTATGACCATAGTGCTAGTGATAAAATAAAACAAGTTCAATATGATCGAAAAGTCGCTCTACTTAACCCAAACAATCATCATTTAATTCTTATTTAAGGATTCATCCACATGGTTCTAATATAATTAATTAAAATATCATCCAAACTCCTTTAATATCATAAATAATATGCAATATCAGTTCTGGATGTTTACCCATGTTCTACCCAAACATCAATTTAAGAATACAAGTGAACCACTCAAGAAAACCATACAGAAAAACATTCCCAAATAATGGTTTAAAACTCTTTACCTCATCCAAAGGCACATAAAATCACTTAATGAAACCATTATGAACCATATTCATCTAAAAAATGTTCTGGATTTATAATTAATAAATATAATTTCATTATACAGGACATTAAAGAGAAGGAAGCATTCGGGTACAAGGTATGGGGAAAATCTCAAACTCTATTTTCGTTCTTCGGGTTGTCCCTCATTAACTCCAATTTGGGGTGGTCACTTATTAAAAATCATTTGTTCATAATTATATTACATTTTCTGGGATATAAATTTTTTTTAATGATGTTTATGTCAATCCAATTTTTTTCCAAAAGAACTCTTCTTTTAAGAACGCAACTTTTACCTCTTATTCATTGTTGATGGTTCAAGTATCAAATATGTTGTTCCCACTTTCTTTTGGGAAACCAATGCTTATGAATGTATTCTTATGCGATGAAACTCATTCCATACCATGGGTTATTTATGTTCATTATTGATATATGTTCTATCTGTCATGCATGATAATTATAACATTATGTGGTGACGGGTGCGCCCGGAATTATATAGCGCAATTTGAATGTTTGAATGTGACGGGTGCGTCCGGAATGATAAAATTCTCCAATGCATTGGGTAAAGTGATGAATCTCATGAGTAAATGTGAAATGATGTGTGAACAAAATTATAGCTAGGTTCACAATTATGTGTTTTAGTTAAACACTAAGACATGATGTTTCATTTTTATGCATTGCCACATTTCACGTCTTATATTTATAATTCTCTCATGTTCATGAAATTTTTTCCATGTTATGATTATTCTCACCGTATGCTATATTTTTCTTATATATCCTCTTAATGGGATTCAAGATCACCCCTTTTTATGTATATCCCCTGGTGGCTACACATATTAAGGAGGGGACAAGTGCCAATAACAAGCTAGAGAAGAAGAAATTTAATAAATGTTTAGGCATGATGTTGTAATTTTTATGTATGTTCCTAGCATTCCCAATACACTAAACCATTGGATCCTCTATGTGTAATAATATTATGTCATTTATCATTACAATGATGTAATAGTAATTTTAGAAAAGGTAGGGTCACTATATGACCTACCCAATGGGCCGGTTCAGAGCCAGCGAGTCTGACAGGGTCAACCCAGACCGGGTCAGCCCAGACTGGGTTGGGCTGAGTCGGTCTGACCGGGTCAGACCAGACCCGGGCCCATTACATACCCATTACCTTCTTGGGTCATAAATTTGGCACCAGACATCTGTTTGACGAACCATCAGTGGCACCGATTTTTCTTGGAGCATCGCCATCCCTTTGAGAATTCCCAACGGGAGTTTGGGGTATATTTGAGATGCAGTTAGGTTGGTTCGTACAGGAAACCAAATGGGCCCTCAGGACTAAAATACTAATATCTCATAGACCAGGCATCCAATTGACGTACTGTCTGTTGCATTGAGATCCCTATGACATGGCGGTCCATTGAGATACTTCCACGTGAGACTTCGTGAAAAATGGAGTATCTACAAGTAGATTATAGGGCGGATCTCCCAATAGAAGAGCGTACAGTGTGGGGAGACCTAGTAGTTGTAGACCTGATGACTGCTTGACTGATTCTAATTAGAGTGATTTGATTAGCCCAGTGGACCGAGTGCCTGGTTTTGAGGCAGACCCATGGCAGATGGAGCTCTTGGTAGTTGGTATTAGACCTATGGTACTCGACAGGAGGAGTACCTCTGACCGCTATTAGGGGGAGTGCCCAGTTTGGTGGCAGACCCACAACAGATGGAGCACCTGGTAGTTGGAAGAAGACATGCGGTACTCGACCATAGGAGTACCACAGAAATCTAAGGGTCATGATAAGTGCCTCAGAGTCGTGATAGGTCCATGATAATCAACAGAGGAAGAGTTCTCCAGTAATTGTGGTTTCGATAATGAAAATACTTGTTTGAGTTGAGTCGTGACCTTTGTGTTTTCCTCGTGATTTAGATGGGTTACTTGATAACGTAGTTATATGTATGGGCATATACCTAAGTAATGGTTATCCGTTGAAATCATACATTGTGGTTTATAGTTGTTGGAATTTTTTAGACCTTGAGTGTCTCAGGGTCCCTACTGAGTATCGTTATACTCACCCCTGCATGAGTTATGCCCGCACCTTGTTGTGTTGAATACAGACAACAGACAGCGCCGACGGAGGCTGAGAGGACCAGGACTGGACGGTGCCCAGAGGGGGACTTTTAGATGTATCAGTACAAAGTGGAGTCTGATGGATGGGAAGTGTTGTGGAGGCCATTTGTACCTACCCATTCGGTAGGATCCCCGGAGGATGGTCCAGGTGCTTATAGAAACCGTCCAGCTATTTGTCTTTTTGTTGTACTAGTGTTGTCTTTTCCATGTTCTTTACAGTTGCACTTGTATTTCTGGACCCCTTTACCTTTCTCGAGACTTTTTATTCATATTTTATTTTGTTTTTTCTTCCGCTTTTACTCTAGTTGTGTGTGTTTAAGATTTATAAAGGCAATGCCTTCCCATTTTTAGGGAATTACACCTTTGTTGCTAGTCGCCGCCCTTGGGCTATAGAATTCGGGCATTGGGTAGTCATGATATGGGACATGGGGGACAGGTTGTGAAAAATTAGTATCATCGAACGTTGGTTCTACTTAAAAACATAGGAATCTGATATTTCTTTTCTCTGAAGAAACAGTGTTGAGTGTACCGATTATGGTTTTTAGTTCAGGGAGTCCAGTGTTGGTGAGACATCCGACGTATCCTTACACCAGGAACATGATTACTAATTTCCAACTTAGTACATGAAAACAATGATTGTTTATTTTTTTTCAAAATATTACATTAAGTCATCTCAAACTAGGTCAGCTCACTAGGTATAGTCTTTTGACTGTGTCACATCTGTTCAGGATGACTTAGTTCAGATAGCCATATTGAGTTCCTAGAGAGTATGCGATGACGGCCCACTGAGTGAAGAGGCTCTGGATTAGGGCCCTCTTACTATGTTGTCATCATCGGGTTTGTACCAGCAGTACCACCACACGTTGGGTAGCATATTCCACCAGCTGCACTAGTGGACTTTACACGCCGACTGAGCATGTTGCACAAGTTTCTGTGGCAAAGGCCTTTGTGGTTACGAGGCGGGATAGATTCCCAGGCAGTAGAGGATAGGATGGAGGCGATTACTGGAGTTTTCCTCCAAGTTGAGACATTAGTAGAGAAGATGTTAATATTAGATACTAGTATTTTTCATTGAGTAACCATGAGGATGGTCTGCATAGTGATGAGGTTTCGGTACATGGGCTGTTTTCTAATATGGTACCTTCAGGAAGTGTGCCAACTATATCATTTCCCATTGGTTAGAAGACACTATTGGTGGAACCATTAGAGGAAACTTGTAGGCATAGTGCATTACATGTGTTTCAGCATCAAATTCCACTCAAGTTATGAGGAGAGCCATACTCATAGGCGGCTGAGGACTGGCTTGAGGTGGTGGTTGAGAGTTCCCTTCAGCTTCTATAGTTTCGACAGGATGACATGTTGGTAGCTGAGTATTCATAGAGTCATACTGATCATTCCTAATACTTGATGAATATGATACAATCAGTGTTTCAGAGCTTGGACCTCCGAGTGATGTGTTTTTAGGGACATCTGAGTCAACACTTTTTCCTTTGTGCATTCCTACCTATGTTAGGATTCTAGAGAGAACCTTTGCGGTTGAATATTCTTTGGATGAGCGGATACAACCAGTGAATGTTAGTAGTGGGAAAGCAAGAAACTGGCGCCGGTATCAGAGACTTGGGTGTGTAAACTATTTCTAAAAGATGAAGTTTTAAGGATAGATGAATCTGCAGAGCAGCAGACTTGGAAGCATATCTAGGAGAGCAAAGTGAGGAGGTGTACATTTTGACATGTTACAACCACCCACCTTTGTAGTCTCCACCAGGCTTAGGGAGCTGGAGGGCAGGAGATGAGAGTAGCTACATACAGTCATGGAGTGTGACCCATGTTCCCTAGGAATGATTTGATGTACGGTCTGTGTCTACTACTAGCTTCCATATCAATAGACATAGGTACCAATCATTTCACAATTCCCTGAATCTTCTCTTAGTCCTAGAGTTTACCGTTCAGACGATGACTTGACCCTCATGTATGTATATACCTTTGGGAGGACACTCGATAATCACACTTACGTCGACACTGTGATTTGACCCTTGAGGTGAGATTTTCGGTTGGATACTCTAGGTGGTAGTGTCGAGGCATTACAATGTTAGTTTTGTTATAGACTGAGAATCCAAATTTCATACGCATATTGATAATATTAGTGAAAAGGGTTGTGGTTTAACTACTATGTGGGGTTAAGGTTTTTCGTAGTCATCGAAAAATGGAACCCAGGAAGCACAGTTTTAACTCTTGCATAAGATGGTGCACTCGATCAATTTTGAGTCGGCCTGCCTCACCATTGTGGCAGCAGGAGTTTCAGTTTTCAGTTTCTCCAGGACAATGACTTCAAGAGAGTCTATACTCCTCGGAAGGGGAACATTGTTTCAAATTCATTTAGTAGGAGGACTAGTATACATCATCTAGGTGATGTGATAGAGTAGTTGGCTGCATTACAAATATCCTTTGTGGATAGGGATGGAGAATCCTTTCTATAGTCTCTTATAGTCACTCCTCCACATCATCAGTGTGTTAGGGAGGCATGTGTGGAGACGTTGACTGTAAGACACGACGTACTCAGATACCCATAGGGTAGACAGCTGATGGATTTCCTGAAGTTGGGGAGCACGTCATCCTCTTCAGATGGCATACCATGGTAACAGTTTCACTTCATGAGGAATTGTTGAGGAAGTTACACACATCCCCACTAGCGGTATATTCAGGTGTGGAGAAGATGTACCAGGACCTTCAAAGATAGCACTAGTGGACAGGTATGAAGAAGGCGGTTACGGAGTTTGTCTCTCTATGACACACTTGTCAGCAATTGAAGGTGGAGCATCAGGTTCCAACAGTCTTTGTTCATCCTTTAATGGTCCCAAAGTTGAAGTGGGATGATATATCCATTGACTTCATGATGGTTCTCCCACGTATGTCCTGGAGACATGACTCTATTTGGGTGTTCATCGACCGACTCATCATGTCGGCCCACTTCCTACTATCTTGAGATGGTAAGAGCTACCAAGGAGAAGGTGCAGGTCATACATTATTGGATTAAGGCCACACAGAGTATACATATGTCATATGCTGACAAGAGACATATACCTATTGAGTTCAAGGATGGTGACCACGTCTTCTACTGGTCCCACCTCGACATGGTCTATAGAGATTTGGTTGAGAAGTCATGTTATCTCCGAGATTCTACCATCCTTTTTAGGTCATCAATAGTGTTTGTGAGGTGGAATACTGCTTAGCTCTTCCACCTCACTTGCACATGGTGCACGACATCTTCCACGTATCTCAGCTGAGGAGATACGTGCACAACCCTTCAAATATCTTCGACCATGGGGAGTTGGACATCGATGACGAGGCGACTTTCACTGAGATTACAATGGAGATTGAGGTTTGAAAGGAGTAGGTCTTGCGTGGACGGTTCATACATATGGTGCGTGTTTGTTTGCACCACAAGAACCTCTAGGAGAGAAGAAGGGAGTGAGAGGCTTATATGCATGCTAAGTACCCCCATTCGTTCCCTTAGTTCAAGTTGTAGATTATAGGGATGTAAATCCCTGAGGATGGGAGAATGTGAATTCCAAGAAATTCCATGTAATTTTTTTAAAATACACGTGAATTTTAAGAGCTTGTAGTTTCTAAAAATGCATGATTTTGGGGCCCGGTCTGCCCAGAATCAATTTATGAAGTTTTTTTTAAGCATAAGTTAATGCACATAATAAGTTTTCTTGAAAAAGTGGAATAACTATTAAACGGTAACACAGATCAGAAATCCAAGGGCATCGTTGCGCTCAAGATGGCAGGTTTACCCTAGGCGCAACTTATGTTTAGTCGGTGCTGGCCTACTTTGTGAAATCCAAAAAATGGCATAACCGCAAATAAAATAATTAAATAATGTTATTTAATTTTTCAAATGATTATAACTCATAAGAGTTATCTTAGATTAAAAATCTAAGACCACCATTGAACTCATGAGGGATTGCTTTATTTACGTAGATACTAACTTTGGTCGGCATGTGCCACCATAAAATGTTAGTTTTTGGCCACAAATAAAATAATTAATTGACAATTATTTTATTGTAAAATTCATAAAATCTAAACGGTAACTCAGATTAAAAATTTGAGAGTACCATTTGGTTCGTTGGGTCCTGTTTCACAAAGGAAGAGCCTAACATTTACTTTAGTGAGTCGAGGGTGATTGATAATAATTTTAATGAACTTTTTTTCGGGTACGTTGAGTAAACGAGTGGGTAGTATTTTTTAAATTTTGAACCACTGATCGGAATTGAAATCCGAGGACACAATTGAACTAGCAATGCTGGTATTCGCTTAAGAATACTTTCACATCGACGACAGTTGGTCGAGGGTGAAAGTTATTTTTAGGGTTTTTTGTGGAAATAATAAAATAAAATAAACACATGTTTTATTTTATTTTATCTATTATAACCACTACTTGTGGAGGTTTGATGTGGGAACTAACACACCTTAACCTCCCAAGAGAGGTTATGGTGGTGGGGACCACCCGAACCATAACCTCAAATGAGAGGTTATGGTGGAGGTGACCACTTGGGTTAAAACCCCCTTGAAACCTCAATTTAATTCGGAGAAACCTCTCAACACCCCCATAATAGAGGGAGAGACTCTTGAACTCCTCCACCATAATTGTTCCAACGCACATACAATTAATTTTTCCAACGCACAGCATCGTTGAGACATCGTAAATTAATTAGCTTGCCTATTTTTAAATTATGTAACATTGTTGGTGGAATTTAGGATTGTTCCTAATAGATGAACCATAATAAATTCCAATTATCATCACCTACCTCCCCCCTTTCTTATATATATGGTTCTTGGGATGAGGATTTGGGATGGCTTCACCAAGCGATGAAGTGCTGGTAAAGTGTCATGATGCCCAACACATGGAGGGTTATGCTCTCCAATGAAAAATTCCCCACCGTCGAAGAACTCCAACTTTCTTCGACCTTCTTCCTTGGGGCTTCTTCTGACGTCGGACGTCTGCATCATCAACTAAGAAGAACCGATGCAAGAGACCGAAATGTGATGTGTGTGGCAGATGAGATGAACGTCGACAACTTCACCTCCTTCCTTCTTGTGCCAGCGACATCAAGTGGGCTAGGTTGGGGTTAATTTTTCGTTTTGATATTCTACCCTTTTCATACCTTCTCCAAAGGATATAAAGGGATTGATCCGGACAATTTTTATGATCATTTTCTACTTATTTTGTGTATTTTTTTATCCTCCAAAATGCGGAGGGTTCAAGTCGACATCACAAGGCCCAATACCCTCCGTTTTATTTTCTTCATGATGTACTTTGAGAGGCCACACGGAATGGAAAAGTGGAGACGTCGACAAAGATGGTGAACAAGGGTCGCGCCACCCGCGACCTCTGCGAAACGAACCGCTGGCCCAGTAGTGCCCGACCCGCACCCCACGTGTTGATCCATGGCCCTACCGATGGCTCGTTTCCCGCGCCTCGCCTATGTGCTGTCTGCACCCCCAGTATGCCATACAGCCCTGACGGTGGCCTTCCCGCACCCCATGGTGCCCTGCTACCCTACCCAGCGCAGCACAGGGCGCCCTACCGCCTTGCCCAGCGCACCCCATGGCACCCTGACGCCCATCTCGGTGACCCCAGCACCCTGCAATGCTCCTCAGTGCACCCCGTGGCACCCTGCCGCCCTGCCCGGTGCCCCCAGAGCCCTGCCCCATACCCAGAGTGCCCCCGCCTGCTGCCTAGTGCCCCACCATCCTACCTGAGACCCCTGTGGCCTTCCACGTGGCCTGTCGCACCCTGATTGGTGCACCCGCGGCCTGCCCAATGTCCAGCAAGCCTTCCCGTGCACCGCAGGGCCTTTTTGCTACCCTCTCGATCCGACCCCCCCCCCCCCCCCCCCCCCGCGATGTCGCTGGTCAAACTGTTATGGTCTCTCGGGCCACGTTTTTGAGCTTCCTATGTGGAAACTATTGGGCGGAACCGCCCTTGCGGTGCGCTCGGCCGGGCCCAGTGGAATGGGTCAAAACTTATAGGGCTGACCCACCAAATGGGCCAGGTATGACCCAACGAGCCAAACCGGGTCGGCCCAGAATGGGTTTGGCTGAGTCGGTCTGACCGAATTAGTCTGACCGGGTCGGACTGGACCTAGGCCCATTGCTGACCCATTACCTTCTTGAGTCATATCTTTGGAACTGGACATCTGTTTGACCAATATTCAGCGGCTCCATTTTTCCATGGAGCATATTTGTCCCTTTGAGAATACCCCACAGGAGTTCGGGGTATAGTTGAGATTCAGTCAAGTTGGTTCGTACACGAAACCAACCAGGCCCCTTGGACTAAAAGGCTAATAACTCATAGACTGGTCATCCGATTGACGCGTCGTCTTTTGCAGTGAGACCCCTATGACATGGTAATATATTGATATAATTCAATGTGAGACTTTTTGACACTTGGAGTATCGACCAGTAGCTCATGGAGCGGATCCTCCGGGAGACAGGCGTACAAAGTGCTGAGACCTATTACCTGTAGACTTGATGATTGTTGGGCCGATTCGACTCAGAGTGATTCAATTTGCCCAGTGGACGAAGAACCTAGTTTGGAGGCAGGCCCACGGCAGACGGAGCATCTGGTAGTTGGTAGCAGAACCACAATACTCGACTGGAGGATTACCTCTGATGGCTATTATGGGGAGATCTCGATTTGGCGGTAGACCCACAACGGACAGAGCTCCTGGTAGTTGGCAACCGACCCACTGTACTCGACAACAGGAGTAACGTAGCTATCTAAGGTTAGTGAGACGCTCCATGGAGTCATGACCGGGCCACTATACTCGACAGAGGGAGAGTTCTCCAGCAGCCATGGTTTCGATAATGAAAATCTTGGTTTGACCAGAGTCATGACCTTTGGGTTTTCCTCATGATTTAGATGGGTTATTTGATAACATAGGTATATGTATGGGAATATACCTATGTAATGGTTATCCATTGAAATATTACTTTGTGGTTTATCCTTGTTAGGTTTTGTGAGACCATGAGGGTATTAGGGTCTCTACTGAGTATCATTATACTCACCCATGCATGGGTTATGACCACACTTCGTTGTGTTGGATGCAGACAACAGACATTGCTGACAGAGGCCTAGATCTCTAGGACTAGACGGTGCCTAGAGGAGGACCTTACAATGAATTAGTACGTGGTGGATTCTAATGGAAGAGGGGTGTTCTGGAGGCCAGCTACACCTACCCTTCAGGTAGGAGCCCCGGAGGATAATCCAAGAGCTTCTAGAAACCTTCCACCTCTTTTTCTTTTAGTTGTCCCTGTTTTTTGTTTTCCTTGTACATTATAGTTGGGCTGTATTTTTGGCCCCTTTTAAATTTAGGTAAACTTGTTATTCATCTTTTATTTAGTGTTTTATTCTTCTTGTACACTGGACGTGTGTTTTTATGAATTATAAATGAAATGCCTTCCCAGTTTTAGGGATGTATGCCTTTGGTGCTAGTCACCAGCCCCTGACCTATGCATGGCGGGCTTGTGGTAGTCACGATACGGTCCCTGTGGGACAGGTCATGACAAATATAATATAATAAAAATATTTATCCATTATTAATGTGGTTATATAACCCTCTACTAAAGAAAATATCAAGGTAAGGGTTAATTTCTCAATATGTTTATTATTAGAGATTGTTTATACGTATGTATTTACTCGAACTTCTTTATCATCTTTGTACATATTTTATAAAAAGTATTTAAAAAAATTATAAAAAATATTTTAAATGTATTTTTACCCAGGTTTATCTTTTTATATGAAACCAATTGACAGTAATATTTTGGTCATTTTCTAAATGAGTTACTTTTTGACTTTTTCGACAGATTAATGAATGACTATTTTCTAACTTCTATTGTACGAGCGACTATTTTCTACCATTATGAATCCTTAACATTTTCAATCATTAATTACAAGAATACATTTTTGATTTTCATAATTAATGATTTCATATATAATTTCGTGGATATTAAATAATTTCAATTAAAAAGGGATATTCCTCTTATAGAGTATTAATGAATTTATTAGATTATTTTCATATAAGTAAAAATAATTTGTTTATTTCATTATTAATTTAGATTTATTTTTTATGAAAAAAGGTTATATTTTATTTAGGGTTTATGATAGGTTTGACTATAGATGAGCTATTTTGATACCACGAATGGTTTATAATTAATGTATTAACATTTTGTATGACAGTTCTAATACAAATGTTATTGTTATATTTTACACCATTCATAAGAGGAATTCATTGTACATTAAGAGTGATGGTTGGGGCCTTCTTATATCCCCACAATGCATTTTTAGGTCTCATGAAATGAAATTAGTTGGTGAAAAACCATCCACGATTGATTTACAGGCAGTTTAACATTGTCAGGAGGATAGATCCTGGCACAAATCAGATAGGTTTCTACCCATAGACATAAAATTTCATGAGGATTTATCTTGAATGTATCTATCTAGAGTATATTATTTGAGCGTAAAAATGTCAAAAATTATTCATTCAAACATTATGATAAAAATTATGGACATTCCATGTGATTATTCGACTAGAAAAATAATCCTTCTTCTGATTATTTTATATGGTATTATTTATTCATTCAATATTATGACAAATATTATGTTTATAGGGATTGTGTTTCAGTTATACATCTTTCCTTATGATTTATGATTATTTATTAATAATATATTTTGGTGTATTCTCTAACATACTGATCATATGAGCTCACCAATTTAATATATTTTATTTTCTTTGGATTCCATTATGATTATTTAGAATAATATATGGGGTTATGCTAAGATAATGATGGAGTTTTAAATGGCTTTTATATGCTGTATTTTATTTTCGAAATGGAATTTTAAATTTCAGGTTTGTAAAATAATGCACCCGGTCTAAGCATGTACGGTTAGGTCATTACATCATGTTTTTTATCCTAATATGATAACTAATATATAATCATATAAATTTTTATAGATCGATTTATTTAAAAATTTTAATTTTCATTTATGGGGGGTGACATAATTTTTTGATGTTATTTATATGAACTTGTTAGATGATCCATGTCACACTAATATAGTGTTTTGATATTTATTTAATTTTATTTGAAGGAATTTTTTTACAATTGTATTCATGAAGTAAAATAGGATTTGAAATTAATAGTTTTGATATTTTATGAAATATTTATGGTATTTCATTCTGATTAAATAATTATAGAGTTCTATATAAATAAAAAATTAATAAATTTATTTTTTTTAATGTAAAACTTTTACCATTTTTGAATATTTAGTTGCTTAGTTTTTAACAACATTTTTTATAAAGGTGGTATTTTTTCAATCAAGTTTTTGAAATCATTTTATATGAAAAATTACTGATTGAGTAATTTTACTAGGGTTCAGATTGTAGATTATCTTTTATAAATTAGTTATTTATAAATGGAAATAGTGAATGAAAAGATTGTTATTTTATGAACTTGAAATTATTTTAAACAATTTTTTATAATGACATAACATGGTTAATTTATTGCCATAATACTTATGATAGAATGTTTCTACAAGTAGTCAAGAGTTACTATGAAATATAAATATGTGTCTAAGAATTTTCTTGGTATAATTGATTTGTTTTAATTTATCATGATAGTTATTCTAGTACTAGGGGTTTTGATTTTTTACTACTTATGTTTTTTTTGTACAAGTACGGTTATATGTTATTTTTTGTTTGGGAAAAAGATAACTGATATGGTTAATATACATTTCAGGTGGGAAATATGTTCCATGGGGTAAGAATCACAATAACTCATCAGTAAGAAGATATTATTGGATATTGAGTGGATATTATGTTCGTTTACCACTATCATGCTCTAGAGTTTATGGGAATCATCATATTTTATGTTTTGTTGTTGTTATCAAGGGAATTATTTAGTTGATATATTTTAATAGAATATTGAATGATTTTCCAATATATTTAATTTCATATGTTTTTAAGGGTATTTACATATTTTTAGTGGGGTTTGGACATGAATATAGCTGATATAGATGAAAAAAGTATTAATTATCTATTGTATATGGCCAATTTAACTATTGGAATTGTAATCCATTGGGGTGGTGGTATTTTGAAGAAGGTACACCTTTTTTCCTAATAACACACCGAAGATTAATTTTTATGTTATGCTAAGATCATTGGGACTGGTTTAAGGATGGGTAACACCCATTAAGGATTTATGATGTAATGTTTGGAACATAGTTAGTTCCCTAGATTAAGAAAGCAGTGTAATTTTTTAGATACCTCTAGGACTCTTACCCTATGATATTAGTTGGTTATTTTTATGACATTTATATTCTTCTGAGTTTTGGGATAACAAATGATTTATTTCACTATGTCTCACTCTTTAGAATCAATAGAATGGGGGAATCCTTATTGATATATTTATGTATATTGGGTCAGAAAAATTTCATATCAATAATTGTTTATGGGTCAAATTCTTGGAATACTCATTGGTTTCACAATATAATTTTATTTTTAGCTTTATACTGATCAACATTCATTAATATCTTTGGTAATCTATTAAAAATTATTTATTTTGTATTATAATGATATCCTTACAATCAAGTAGAACCATAATGACTGAGATTTATCAATAGTTTAGAAGAGAATAATAATTATATCTTTTATTCAAGATATAATTTTTCTTAATCCTTTCTTCATTAATACTATAATTATTTTCCCTCAAATGGGATATCATATGTTTACTCTAATGGTTAGTATAATAATGGTGGTATATCCAATGACCGCCAAAAATGTTGCCAATGTTACCTATACATTTATTATTTTGGGAGAACTATTTTATGGGATTCTGAACAATTTTTACTTGAATAAAATGATTTCATTGAGTTGGTACTTAACCAACTCATTGAGAGGGTTCTTTTAATTCCTATTTTGGGAATAATGTTCAAAGATATTAGAATGTCGGTTATGTTAGAGATGTGTGGACCTTGAATTTTGTTTGGTTTTCCATTATTTTTTTGAGAGACCCAATATCACTATTTTATGTTTTTTATAAAAACATCTTATGGTAAATATTAGATAAAATAATGTTCGTATATGTGACATTTCACTATTTAGGTGTAGGATCAGATAATTCCAAGAATTTGGTCGAATCTTGATTGATAGGATAGAAATACATTTATTGTGTTGGAGAAGAAAAATTTTGACTTTGATATAGTGGATAACATATTAGCCTCATTATTGTTTTGGTATTATTTAGTAGAGTAAATTAACTAATTCATGAGGGTATATTAATGATTTTTTATTTTTCTTCTATATAAGATATAATTGTTATATCCTCAATATCATAGACCATTGGAGAATCATGATTTTATATATGGGTTTTTATGGGTTATAAAAACATTAATAATTTAATAATGTTAATAATGTTCTTCTATATACTTGGTGTAAAAGGCATTGTTTTATTTTCTATTTAATTGGTTGAGATCATGTTTCTATAAAGCCTTTTTTCCATTAGGTTCTAAGCATGCATAATAACATTGAATTTTTTTATAATCTCTTTATAGTTGAATGAGTACATTTGGAAGATCATTAATTATAGAATCAAAGGGTTAGGGTAGAATTATATATTATATTCATCTAGATTAGTGGGTGGATCCATGTATTTGGAAAATCCATATTTAAATATTCTTTAAATCATGATTTATTACATAACGGTACACATAATACAATCCAAAATGATCATATGGCATTTTTTATTTTGGAAATGAGGTGCATAGAAAAACAAAATGAAACTTGGGAAAACATGTTAATTTAAAAACTCCAATTTTTTTTCTTAAAGATCCAATTATGTTATGAAACTCGATTTGATAAGCTGGGGATGTATATATGAATGGGATGAGATAAAAAACTGAGCTGGAAAATAATCCCAGAAAAGAATATTGTATTTTTGTATATGTGATCCAATAAAAATATCAAGATAACATAATGGATCAAAAATTTAAGCATGAACATCAAATCATTACATAATATGATAATATAGAGGCACCATAGTAATTTGTGGTTTAAATAAAACATGAAATCATAAACATAAGTCAAGGATGACCATAAATACATCACAAAACAACATTCAATGGATAATTTCTCATTCACCCCAAATGGTATAACATGATAATATGTGATTACCCAATCCGTTAGAGGGATATATTATTTTGGGACCACCCTTCATATTTATATCTAGTACATCAAAATGGGCTCCACATTGATCATACAACATAAGGTTTTATATCAATAATTTTAATCCCTAGAGTATGTATTATGGGTAAAATATGTTGAAATACACAATAAATGAATGACATGAACTTCTAATTTAGTAACAATAATAAGAAATGGGTTTATAAATTCCACAAAAAAATGGATTGAAAGGGAAACAGATGATAATTTGTACATCATAATGTGAGTACATAAATATTCATAGAAGGGTAAAATGAAACTCAATTACACCAATCATCACTTGTAAATCATCAGTATAATAAAAATTATGTGTAAAAAAATACCATGACATGAATACTTTTAAATAAAGAGGCATATTATATAGAGGGTTCTAGAATAATGGATAGATAGATATTATCAATTACCTTTAATTGGAGTTTAAAAAAGCAGGAGAGCATCTTCTCATGATCAGGGTAAAATCATGGGTGGGATTTAGGGAGGAAATGACATATTCAATTATTGATCCAAAATACTTTAGTGAAGAGGAATGAGATATTTCATGGGTTATTATAGTGAAATACAAGGGACATATTTACTAATATCTAATTTTTTATTAAGGACTCTTTATAATAAAATAGTTGAAACCAAAAACCTAATCATTGATTTATAAATTTTTTTGGTGTAATTAGAATTGGTTTTAATTATTTTATTAAGATCAGAATCGGGATAATTAAAATAATTGTCTTGGTAATGTATAAGTGAGTAATTATCATAATTAATTACTTTTAAAAACATAAAATATAACATATTCTCTACATGATTCATTAATGTCTTATAAAATTAATGAAACAACATTAAAAACATATTATATATAATGAGAAACATATTTTTGGTAATGAAAAGTATTTATGTCATTTATTACATCACTTTTGGACAGTATGATTTAGTAATACATAATATATATTTAAACAATATTTCACTTTCACCAAAAAATTAGACTATCTCGAAAAATTATGAAACAATTACCATTATTATATTTTTATCTCGGGATTTAAAAAATAATTTTTATTTTATCAAATACTTATATGAATAAAATATTTACACTTTTTAATGACCTATATCAATTTGTTGGCCTGTATGTGTTTTTTATGATGTTAACATTTTTCTGGACAATATGAAATTTACATTTGACTTCATAGAATATTATTATTAAATATATTTTCATAAATATTATATACTAAGAAAATTTATTTTAATTTTAATTTATTTGAAAAATCATGGAATTCTTAAAAGTAAAATCTTGATTATAATTATATATTTTTCTAAAATACAAATTTTATTTCATCATATCAAAATCAGTTTTTTATCACACTGATTACTTAATAATTTAAAATGTAATTATAAACATGGATAAATATAATTACAATTTTATTAAGAATATAGAAATTTTTACTTTTAGTGTATAGATAACTAATCACTTATCACACATGTGTATTTTGTATGTGTTGGGTCTGTGATGGTGATTCAATCATGCGGTGCTTTGAAGAACATGGTTTGGGTTGTGATATTGATAATCATGAAAATCTCACATATATGATATTTATTATAAATTAATAAATAAATCTCATCTTGGGATTTGTAATGTGAAAACCCAGTGAAGCTATCCCCTCATATTCTATGTGAAATGGGATTCCTATGGTGTGATACTTCTAGTTGAGGGTATTACTTTTTTTTATTTGTCAGTTAGATTTAACATAACCCTTAAAATATAAAAAAAATTGATTACAAAACAATTGATATATTATTAATAATTATTATGATTTATGATCATTAAAATATGATATGATATAACATAAAATGATCAAATACAACTACTGTTTTTCATATTCATTCAATGGATTCATTAGTTAATAAGGTAATTATTTATTGAAAAAAGGGAATTTTATTTAAAAAATCATCAGTTATCATATTCATTCCCCTTAGAGAATTTCAACTAAAAAAAATATTAATCCATACACATATAACATAAAGGATATATTTGGTTTATCTCTTAGATTTTTTCTCAAGTTACATCCTTAGAGTAGTAGTTCCACCTAAACATTTTGTCAAATTGAGTTGTCTTCTTTATAATATCTTTATCTTTAAGATCTATTAACATCAACCAGTACTCATCGTATTGAATCACTTTCTATAAGTGTACCACATATAGAATTGTACATGTGAGGAGTATGATTTCTAATTACTCATAATGGATATGATAAACACATCATGTTGTTTTTATAGGTTATTTGTGTGTTACAATCGATGATCCACTTCTTAGATTTATTTGAGAATTTCAAAAAGGATTTTATATCTTGTAATAATCTTCCAATATCCCAAAATCTCATTACATTCATGCATTGTGATATATACTAGAACACATTCTCTATGATGTCAAACTCTAGGTTTCATCAATTTGTCACGACCCGCCCTCGGGGTCCGTGCCGTGACTACCCCAAGCCCGCCTTCCATAGGCCAGGGGCTGGCGACTAGATCCAAGGCGTAAATCCCGATAAAAAGGGAAGGCATTGCCTTTGTAAGGTAAACAAACACCACAGAGTAAGCAAGCGGAAAGTTAACACTAAACAAAAACAGAGTACAACTGAAAGTGCGGAAAAGTAAATGGGCCAGAATACAAACCCAAACTGAAAGTAAAGTACAACTCGAAAGGGAAAACAGCAACTGAAAAGTAAATGCCGCTACACCGAGCTGTCCACTGGAAATCCCACCTGATGGGTGGGTACAGATAGCTCCACGGGTCCCGCCGTCCGCTCCGAGCATGTCCCGCCTAGTGGTCCATCTCCGGGTACCGTCCCGCTCTGCAAGCCTCAGCTAAGGTCAACGCTGTCCGTCGTCTGCAACCAACACAACGTAGTGCGGGCAAAGCCCGTGCAGGGGTGAATATAAGCTACTCAGTAGGGACCCCGAGACCCCTGATGGTCTCTCAAATCCACAAAGGATAAACCACGAAGAAAGGAACAATCACGAAGTAATAACCGACACTGCTTAGGTATATGCCCATACATATACCTAAGTCATCAATTTCAAATACGCTCCAACCTCCGAGCCCAAGTACAACTCAGTCCACACAGGAAAGTAAACGTATTCCACACAGGAAAGCAAAACTTAATCCACACAGGATTGCACAACACAATCCACACAGGAAAGCAATAGGATTCAGCTCACACAGGTATACTTCTTCAAAGGACGATAAAGATGATCACTGATCCATCTAAGTCGTCAGACCCACGAAGGATCAAGGTAATTAACCCACGCAAAGACCCACACAGGATCGGGCCCACACAGGACCTGTAGGCGCTGGTTCACACAGGACCGCTGAGCGCAAGGACCCACACAGGATCGGACCCACACAGGATCGGGCCCACACAGGACCTGTAGCACTGATCCACGTAGGATCGCTGAGTGCTGTAGTCGTCGTCGTCGAATCCACACAGGATCTCTGTACTGTCGTCGTCGCTGTCACAGTAGCAGTAGTAGCAGTAGCAGTCACAGTAACAGTCGCAGCCAGCACTAGGGTTCCTGCACACAGCAAGCTCGTTCGGAGAGTCCGCTCCACGAGCCGAGAGGCTGATACATCAACTGTCATGAAGACCCGAGTTGATGTATCCAAAAGTTCCGTATCGTCAACAGGAACTCAACGCAACAGACGGTGCGTCGATCGGACGCCCGGTCTGAGAGTTATTGGCATTTTCGTCCCCGGGGCCCGGATGGTTTTTAAGGCAAAACCAACCCGACCGTACTCCACCTGCGTCCAAACCTCGGGCGGAGTATGCCAAAAGATCCGTCTCACTAAGAGGAACACAACACGGCTGACGGCACGTCAATCGGACATCCGTAGCTCTAGATATGAGTGTTTCCGCTCCGAAGGCCCGGTTGGTTTCGTGAACGAACCAACCCGGCCGAACACAAAGTAATCTGAAACCTTGAGTGCGATATACCGAAACGACCTTCTCGATCCAAGGATCGCGTTGCCGCAGACGGTTCGTCAATCGGAGGTCCGAGGCTCAAGTTATGGCCAAAAGACCGAAACTGGTTCGAAACGGGGGGTCCGGGTCCGGGCCGACCCGGCCCGACCCCCCCTGGGTCGGCCCGAACCGGGTCGACCCGACCCGGGTTCGACCCGGCCCGGCGGGTAGCGCGGCGGCCCGGCGGCAGGCAGGGCGGCCAGGCGGCAGGCGGGGCGGCCCGGCGGCATGCGGGGGGACAAAGCCCCCGCTGATTGAGGGGCGGCGCGGCATATAGCCGCGCCCTTTTTGCAAACCCCCCCCCCCCACGTGGGGGATTGATTGATAGGAAACGGGGGGCCTCCTGCCCCCCTCAAGGAAACCGCCCCCCTCATTAAGAGGGGGGTTTTGATGAGCCGGCCGGGGGATTAATTCCCCCGGTTTACTGCCATCCGACCGGCCAGCTGGCCGGCCGGTTTTCTCCAACAGGACCGGAAATTCCGGTCCCGCCTTCGGCTTCCGACGCCGGCGGCCCGGCCACCGGTCTTCTCTTCCGCCGCGGCCCGGAACCGGCCGCGGTTTTCGTCATCCGGCGCGGTGCGACGGCACCGCGCCCCTCCGCCGCATCTTGATTTCTTCAACGCGGCGCGACGGCGTCGCGTTCTTGATGTTTCTTCCATGGCGCGGCGCGACGGCGTCGCGCAATAAGGATTGGGCGAATATCCGCGTGGTGCGTCGGCACCACGCCACCTTGATTCATCCACCCGCAAGCAATTCAACAAGAACGATAGAGGGGGGTTCGGCCGTGTTCGTGCGGTCCGACCCCCCTCACGTTAAATAACAACACAACATAAAATATTCAAAATTCGTCACGTTAGTCATGCGATCCACGAGCAAGAATAGAATAATTAAACAATAAACCAAAACCCCTACCTTGGGTATATGTTCGAGGATTTTTCTATGTCCGCGGAAGTGGACGACGAAGAGATCGGGCGTCGCGGTAGTCGTTCGTCAATTCTGTTGACGAAGAGATGCGTCCGATGTGATACGTCGTTGGCGAAACCTCTTATGTCGACGAAGGGAATCCGAGGAGGAAGCGGCGTTCCCTCTCGTTGACACGGAAGACGAAGAAGAGCGGAGCGGCGTTCTTCGTCGGAGCTTGAGCGTTCTTCGTCAAGATGAGCGTTCTTCGTCAAGATGAAGAAGATGGAGGAGGAGCTCTCAAAATGAAATCCTCACAAGTTGGCTAACAAAATAAAATAAGGTCCCTCCTTATTTTATTTACCAAGCCTAGGAATTCAAAACATCAAATTCAAAAACATAACACTTAATTAATTAACATGTCATGTGTAATTAATTAGATGTTAAGTTTACAAACATTTAAGAGGGAGAGAGGGGAGTTTAAGGGGGAAGTTGAGAGGTTTAGGTTCGTGTGGGTCCCACCACACTTAATCCTCTCAAGGGAGGTTAAGTGGGTGTGGGTCCCACCCCTAACTCCTTTTGAGAGGATTTAACCTACAAAAGTGAAATAAAAAGAATCCACATTTTTTATTCAACTTTTTATAAATCTCCCAAAAACTAACTTTCAACCCACAACAAACGCAACTTCCGAAAAGGTCTTTTTAAGCGAATATCGGCGCTGCGAGTTTATCGGTGCCCTCAGATTTCAATTCCGAGCACCGGATCAAAAGTTAGGAAATCACGCTCGTTCGTTTACTGAAAGTACCCGAGCTAAACTTCAGAAATTGATTCCGGGCGCTCCGGGCCTCGGAATCAGGTGCCGTCAGAAACCGCGCTCTTGTAAAATTCTAAAGAAAATTAAGAAAAAAAAAATTCCCTTGAATTTTACGGGTCTTTACACATTTTTTATCTTACTATATATTCTCAAAACATATTATAGATTTTATATAATGATAAACTGATTGAATCCAATATATTATATCTTAGATAAGATTAGATCCCATCTACTTAGACACTCTATCATTTTCTATATTGTTCAGTTTCTGGAACCTTTTCCAATATAGATCCTCAAAATCATCCATTTAGATACTGTAATGGAAACTAATGTTTTATGATAACTCCACTAAGGTATAATATTGATCCCAGCATCGATGAAAATTTTGTGAATATGATCTAATTTTATGATCTAGAGTTTGGATGGTTTTCTAAAGATGACCATACATATAAGGTTCATATGTACTACTGGAACTAAGATGTTCGTACAATTCTTGGTAAAGTATTCTCTAGTACCACATCAAAAAATCATAGTTTTTGGGAAGATAGAATGATTATTGGAAGTCCAATAAATCATACCAGTCATATCATGTATATCATGATGAGTTGTTCATGTGTTCAATCATCCTTGAGTGAAGAATAATTGAAGGTTTGGTAATGACCCAAAAAATTTATATATAA
Source organism: Viscum album (assembly GCA_963277665.1). Lineage (NCBI taxonomy): Eukaryota > Viridiplantae > Streptophyta > Magnoliopsida > Santalales > Viscaceae > Viscum > Viscum album. The sequence goes on from OY728147.1 coordinate 1,298,887,892, forward strand.
ATTCCCATTTTCAATTGAATTAACAACCATATTTTTTATGGCTATAGAAAACAAGTGCACTTATTTGGTTTTATTATATTATATTGAGATACATGATCATTAAGCATCACAAACATTGAAAATATAGATGTTGAACCATGATCATATGGTTATTGTAAATATAAGGATTTGATAAATCAAATTGATAGGGGAAAGTAATTTATGGCCTCAACTAGTATTATTTCATCCAATAATCGATTTATTAGAGATTATTATGGAGATATTATATCTAATATTTTATATTGAGAAAATTAATTCAAATAATGAATAATTATTTATAGAGAGAACCCATTTATGGGAGATGTTCATTCTATCCTACATCTCATAAGAAACCATGTATATGGACCACCTCATGAACCCCAAACCGTCACAAATCACAACCATAAAATCTAATAATGTGTAATTAATGGTTATGTATGAAGAACCCAATAATATACATATATATATTGTATTTTATGTAGAATAATTATTACATTTTGTTTCTGTTATTGTTACATTAAAAATGATTTTGATATTTAGTTGAAAAAATAAAAAATATAATTTTGGGAAATATCTAATAATAATTAAGAGACAAATTTTGATGAGTTAATTAAATTATTAAATAATTGGAATTTTAATAAAACAAATATTATGAAGTTACATAGTTAAATTATATTTTCTAATATAATTTTATAAAGTAAAACATAATTTTTATAATGGATTGAGAACCATTACTAAAAAAATACCAACATTTCGCAATAAATGATGAATCTTTCTATAAATGTAAAAATTCACATATTTATAAAATTATTTTTATAAAAATAAATATTATTGTTTGAAACATTATTTCCATATTATCAATGATAATTTTTTCCTAATTTTTATTGACATTAGAATTATCATGTAAAAACTAAATATTGTATAAATATCTTATTTATATTATGACATAATAATGATCCATTAGTGATATAAAAATTAGAAAAAATATATCAATGATCAAATATATTTTACCCTTTAAAATAATGTGATATTTAGATTATTTTATGGATTTTATATGACCATTATAAATCATCCAAAACCTATATTATATTATAGATTTTTAAAATAATTACATTATGAACAAGAAAAACTTCCACAACATCAAGAGAAATATTTACTGAGTTCTGATATTATTTATATAATACAATTAATGATACACCTCTTTGGTAGATACATGGGAAAAACAATGGTATGGTCTTTGGTTTTCAGTAATTTATTCTATATTGTGAATAACCTATATTTTGTAAATAATAATGTACTCCCCACTCATTTTTATATATAAACCCATGATGCTCCAATTATTATTCTCTAAAAAACCATAGATAAAGTCATTACTCTAACCTAACCCCTATATATTCTTCCCATTAGATCAAAATCACACAGAAATATCTTACCACAATTTTAGAAATCCCCATATTATATTATAGGATCCTCTCATTATCTTCATTATTTATACATTTTCATCTTTTAACGCCTTTAATTTCCAATTCCTAGTGTTGGAATATGATTTCCCACATCCCAATTAATTATAATTATATTTTTGAATGATAAGACACCTCATGACCTCTCATTAAACCATAATATAAATCATTATGCTCAACTATTATGTTGTAGATATTTCATAGAAAACCTATTCCCTTCCAAATCATTATTTATTGAATACCATCATTATTTAACCTCAAAGGTATTAAAATAAACCTACCTATTGTTATTTTATATGGGATTCACATATATGTATTATAATTTTATTGATCATTTAATTAAATGTGATGAAATACAAAGATATACTGATTGATCTACGTGGAAAACTTTTTCATGTACATGATATAAAAGAGATGGGAGCACTATGAATAATATAGCACTCTAATGAATTTGGTAATATTTTAGCGTCATGATTCATAAATCAAGGTATTAGGTAGTGAACCTAATCCATTATGGGAATTTTTCCAAAATGTTATGATTTCATTGTGGTTATCCTTCACCTATATTTATGATGTGAAGTTTACTATTGTTTCTATATTTTTCATTTTTTCTTATGTTCTCAAGATATATGATACTTATTTGTTAATGTATATTATTCAAACCCATTTTATGTCACATTTTAATTTCTATTCTATAACATTAAATGCCTTTTTCAATATTGTCTTAGTTAAATTTCTTACAAGGCTCTATATCCAACCCATTTCTTATGTACTTCCATAAGATATCCCATGACGATTTAGAGGACCAATGATTATTAAGATCATGTTAATGATGTTTTATAAAATTTTATTTTAAAAAATGTCATTATATTATAATACATTCTCTAATTAAAAAAGAAACAAGACTTTAAACCCAAAAGAACGATTCCATAGTTATCATGAGTAAGATATGGTTGGAATAGTTTTCCTCATTCTAGGTTTGTGAGTCAAAATGGGTGCAATTTAAACTTTAGGAGATGTTGTTTTTAAGTGATTAAATAACTATTATTTTATAAATAAATCCAGCCACATTAAGGTGGAATTAATCTTAATGAATTTGGAGAGAAATTAATGATATAAAGGATCTTTATGGTCTATAAATGCCTCAAAACCCAATTATAATTTTTTATTTCTAGGTATTTTATGCCTTCAAATTTAATAATTAACTTATTTCATTAGTTTACGTATATCGCGGTAAATCTAACTATTTACCATGCTATTCTTTTTATACATAAAACTAAAAATGACCTTAATAACTAATTTATAACATATAGTTACCAATATGGATTCTATATAAATTCATTAAATTCAATGAAGATGAAAAATTAAATGAAAAATTAATCCCGTAGATGCACTGAAAAACTACTGTTTAAATGGGAAATTTCAAAAGATTGAAATGATTATATAAAAAATTCCAAAGGGATATTAATTACAATGATCTAAATTGTTTCTATTTTTATGGAAAATAATTACTCTTGAAAACAAATCTAAAATAAAATTTTACTATATCTATAAAATAAATGAAAAATCATTTCTCAGATAATAGAAAGAATTTTTTACATTTCATCAAATAATGTAACAAAATAAAAAATAAAACAAATAACATTAAGATAATTTGGATATAACTATATTTAAAATTATTATTTTTATTATAATTAAAATTTATAAAAGTTTCAAATTTTTTATTTAAAATAGTTCATAAATAAAAAGGCAAAAACAATTTATATTAGAAAAATAGATATTTTTTGCATAAAATTGAATTTATTTAAAATCTTAAACTTACCAAACATATTGTATGATTTTAGAAACATATAATTGAATACATAAAATATTTTTTTCATTTATATAACTCAGTAATATTCGTTAAATCAAATAATTAAAATCAAATTTTGTTATATGCATTAAAATAGTATTTTATAAAAACCACCATTTATACTAAATTGGGGTTTCTATTCATTTATAATTAATTGGTAACCAGTTAAATAATTTTATAAAAAACAATATACTATATTTTAATTACATAGTAAATCACATTTATTCTTTCAAATCTGACAGGAAGTTCATATGTTTAATAAATAAATAATAATATATAATTATTTATTTAAAGCTCAGTGTTCGGTGAAACAGAAGATTTAAAATAAATTCAATTTAAAAGATGGTTACCATAATAACATTTAGTGTAACTTTATATAAATTTTAATACATTGTGTACTAAAAATCCCAAATTAAAATTAAAAAATATAGGAATGATACTTGAAATTATCTTTCATGGAAACCCCAATCATAAAAACTCAAAATATAGTATCCTGTCATGAAGATGGAATGGGAAATATGATGCTCACAAAAAATTTATGATTTACGATAGGAAATAACTATAGTGAAGTAAAAAATGGGTCATGTAATAGTAATAAAAATATTGTGTTCTGATGGATATTGAAAGATAAACTGGTCATTATAAATTATTCCATCCCAAAACTGTAAATCTATAATGGGCTATTGGGGGAATTGATTTATAAATATGATAATAAAATGAATAAATTATTTTTTCAAAATTAAATTTCTTATATATTATGATTCATTTTACTTCCTAGATTCATAACATAAAGAAACATATATACTTGATATGTATTCTTTCATCCATTAAATATTTTCCACTTCAAACTCATATTTTTCACCAAAATAAAATTCAACATTTATTCCACAAGTAAAATTTTTAAAAATTCAATTTTACATAATCATATAGTGTATTAAAATAATATATTTTTTATTTTCTATTATACAATTTAGATAACTAAAACTATGTTATAAAAATAAGGATATCGTGTTTGTTAGTTGTATTTGATGCATCCATTTTGACCTTCGGTTGTGGTGTTAATGTCTCATAGATTTTCTGTAAACAATGAGTTGTCGGCCGATATACAAGTTATCATTTTTGTAAAAATATATTAATATAACCCCCAAAAATTTATAAAGAATATTAATATATTAGTAATTATGTAATTTTTTAAACCTAAATGGTTCTCTCGTACATGTCAGTTTTCATTCTCATATTGCATCATTAATTGATGGAGTCTTTATAAAATTAGTAATAAGTTCCATATTAATTTCTTCCCTTACTCCATGAAATAAACAGAGAAAATTGATTTTTTATTCCCAAATCACTAAAATTAACCTTTTATAGATAATAAGATTCTTAATTATGGATAATTAATCCCTCCTATGACAAACTATTTTACAAATGAATATAATTGACACATGGTAATTAATTTGAGAAAATAAACTATTCTTTGGAACCTAGTTCAAAGAGAAATTAAACCATTTCATTAATTGTTATCCTTTTGGATCATCTAAAAGGTCAATATATAAATATTATTAAATAATGTTACGAAATTTTTAATATTAAAATACAATTAATCTCCCAAACAGCGTGATGTTTAAAATGATCATCACAAACCAATCATGTGAATACATGGAACATGTATATTATTAAAACATGGTAACAATATTTATACTATAAATCCATTGAAAAAATTCATTATTTCTTGTTACATATATAATATTTTTTTGATATATTATTTAAACCATGACTTTTTTTAAACTCCATCAATGAGACAATAAAACAATTTTTCATAAAATCGGTAATCATTTCCTAGGAAGTAAACTATCTAGTTTAATCTATCCATAAATATTATTTATTTATAGAAAAATAAATATAAAAACAACAGGATCATATTATGGTATATCTTTTCCACATTCATGTATTTAATAACAATTTTAGCAATCCATTGAATCATGTTTCATGGTTCCATTCCACAATATCTTTCAAATCATTACTGGAAAAGTACTCCAACACAATCCTCATATATTTCATAATTAAAATAACTATTTCATCATTTATAAGATACTGAAATATCATAATTCATGAGTCTAAACAAAATTACCTTAGTAATTCATATTTTTCTATATAAATATCATAACCTAGATCAGTAACCATTATCTTATTTTTAGGTGAATTCATTTGAATTTTGGGTTATTAATTTTTAGAGTTTCCCATATACCTATATTTTAATAATGAAAAATTAGAAATGTTTTCATTACCATATAATAAAAACAATGGTGGAATTTATATAAACAATTTTAGTAATCTCATATTACAATTAAGAATGATCTAGGGTGTTTCCTTGGACAATTATCACACATGTGAATGTCCTTATTTACCTTATTTCATTTATTCAACTTTTTAACAGTAGTCCTCTTTTTCTCCAGATTCCCTAAAATCTATAATATATAAAATTAATTATTTTTCATGATAGAAAATTATATTATTACCTCATATGATGATAATGCTTAAGAGATTTTTACCCTTTGAAATATTGGATTAGTCCATCCAAGAGACAATCATTCTTACTCTTTGGATAATGTTCATTGATGAGCTTCCCATTCTACCCTCTAGAATCCGTTTTTCAATGAAGGAATACACTATATTAGATCATATAATTATGAAAAATATTATATAATACCGTAAACTATGAGACACTTAACATAAACTGAATATTTCTATATAATGAATCATTAAATATATGAATTTTGTTTATTACTGTATTTCAAAATTCATTCATAATGTTTCATTAATAAAGCCATGTTTTTCTAAATAATGAACCAATGTTTCCACTAATGATACTAACTATGAAAACCTCAATCCCTGTATCCCCTAAATGGTAGTTAATTTATTACATTGTCATTATATATCATGAATCACATCCCGATGGGATGGATAGTTTTTTAGACATGTTAAAATATATACATATATGAAATCCATTTTACATTGGGATATGAAAATATAACACAATACAAAAAAAATATAATAAGATGATTCCATAAAAATTAATACAAAGAAATATTATTCACAACATGAGGAATAGAAAAACAGAGTAATCTAAAAATATCAGTAAGGTACAAGTATATTTGATAACAGTATGAATAAATAAGAATTATCGACATGGAATATTAAATAACTGAGCATAAATTCAATTAATAAATTATGTAATCATAACATGGTATGAAAAAAGAATATCAAAAAAGGAAATATAAATAATCACATAATCTAGAGAACACATCCATTTATATTCTAATAACTAAATATTAACATGGAAATCAATAAGTAGTTTCATAATGATGGAATTAATAATATTTGACATCTGAAAATTTTCCATCAAGGACTCGGTTAATAAATATAAAAATAAATGGGTAATACCTCAACAGAAAACACAATATTTTTATTGATGATATTTATGCATTGAAGGGTTATAGTGTGCACCACCTATCACACACTATGTTAAATTCATTCCTCACAAGAACAAATATTACAATTGGGGAAATTAATAATAATCCTTATTTGAAGAACTAGTCATATAGGATATTAATACTTCCACATTGAAACTTATCATAAAACATAAAAATATATATAATTATTTGTATTGTTATAACAAATCTATATCATAATATTCACCAAATAATGTTATCTAGGATGATAATATTTTAAATAGATTATAGGAATATTTATTTAGTAAAAATACAATTTTACATTAAAATCACTTATTTTTAGAATAAAATTAATTTATAAAATAATAAACTTTTCTTTTAAGATATCCTTGAATTTTTTGACATAATATTGAAATCATTAAGGCATCTTGATAGTGGATAAATCCTATGATGGTATATAACTTAAAAGAAACATTCTTTCCATATTTGTTATCGAAAAATTCTAAAAGAACATTGTTTTGAGAATGACAACATATATCTTTCAAAACATTTAAAAAATAAATAAATGGTTAAATAATAAATTATTCAAAAGTAGGATCATATTATTAATATTTTAGAAATAATTATATATGACAAGGTTATGGTAGAATATATTTTTTTAAGGGATACATTAGAAAAAATAATTTATAAAAATCATATCCCTTGTAATTATTTTATCATTGATGTGATTATAAATGAATTTAATGTGTTTATTACCTTTAAATATACATAAAATTTAATTAATAAAACATAATATATTAAAAATAAATTCCAAAATTATATTAGTATAAAAATATTCAGAAGTATAAGTTTATCCAAATGAAGGAAATTTCAGTTATGAATCCTCGTACAACATTTAATCAGATGAATCATGTTCCCTACATTGGTAATAATTTTACAATAAAACATTTAATACCATGAATATTATGATATTAAATATATCTTATATCAATTTCCACTATATGAACTACACTAAATAAATATTATGTGAATTTGGCATATATGTCATAGAAGTAAAAGTTTGATAAGGAAACCACGACCTCCTGATTTCCATTAGTTTTGTATACATTTAACAGATGTATAATTTTTTAATGTATGTTATTACTTCAATAAAAAACAATAATATTATTATTTTAATTTATGTTATTCATTTTTAATGAAATGATATTAATGAACTCTTGGAATTAAAAATGTTATAACAAATAATTATACTTTTATACATGATGATGTTTTATTGGATCAAATGTTATTGATAATTGTTTAGCTAATTTTTTTATATTTCTGAACACTTCAAACTAGATTTGTTTTATATAATATTATGTGAAAATATTAGTAACAAAAAAGATAAATAGGTATTAAAATACATATGAAAAAATATTTATCAAAAAAAATATTTTTTTTACCACCCTTTAAGGCAGTATTGTTAAATGAGAAAAAGCATTATTCACATAAATGATTACCAAGAAAAATTTAGACAATAGTTTTGTTTCGTTGAATAATATATGGTAATAAAATTGGTAGTTTTATGACATTAAATTATAATCATAAAATTAAATTACATATATTATTATTCAATAATAATTCTTATATGGATGAAATAGATAAGGATAATATAAAAAAACAAAATAAAATAAGAGATTCTATTTCGAGAAAATTACATCTTGAGTATCACTACCTCGGAGGAAGACATGGGGTCCTTGGATTCGGTATTTTGTGATAATAATGAACATTTACATTTTTTATGTGATAATTTGAGGACTCTTCATTTATTTGAGGTGTTTTATGTCTTTTTATTAGAAATGGGGTTGTGTGGGTGTTATTTACACTTTAGGAGAGGTGTATTTTAAGTGACATAATAATGAATTTTTAATAACTAATGCCAGCCATATTGAGATGGATTTTTTTACATGAATTTGGATGAAAATTAATGTTTTAATATTTTTAGGATAATAAAATAAAAATTATACCAATTAAACTTTATAACTGTCATGTATGTTAACCTCTTCTCTTTTAACATAATCAATATCAATAGTTCACCTATATGATGGTAAATATTACACTGTACAATGGTAATGTTTATACAGAAAAATTAAAATGAACATACTTACTATTTAAAACTTATGATTAATAATTTATAATCTATATTTAATAATTAAATTCACATTATTGAACAAATTAAATATAAAATTAATCCCAGAATCACAATCAAAAAGCAGATTTTTAAATTTAAATATTCAAATGTATAAAATAGTTAGATATCCAAATTCGATATGAAATTGATTCTAATAAGTTAAATTCTTTTTATTGATATTTTATTTAACTAATTATAATTTAAAATTAATTTAAAATATATGTTATTTATGTAAATAAATTTGACAATAATGTTGTTTTTAATTAAGATCTTGTATTTTTAACTTTTCCTATAAAAAAGTAACAAATTATAAATATAAAAAATTTAACCATATGAAAAAATTGTTATAACTATATTGAAATAGAATTTTATTTCAAATAAAATTTCTGGAATGGGAAAAAATATAGCTTTAAAATACGTGGTCCTTTAAAAAGAGGAATAATTTATTTTTAGTATAATATTTTGTTTTGGTAAAGAAATTGGATTTTATTAATATCTTGTACTTATCAACCATGATAGATGAGATTAAAAATTTATTGAATATATAAAATTTAAATTTCAATAAGTTATTTCACTAATAGTTGTTAATTATATTTATTATGATAATATTCCATTAGGGGAAAATAAATTTTTATAAAAAAAACATTTATATTAATTTGTTTATAATTTTCATTTCTAATTTTTTGTTAACAAATGAAATAATTTTAATAGTATTTTTATATAATATTTTAATAATCTAATTAATCTATTTCATTTCCACCATTCAAACTTCATGTTCATAACAATAAAAATTAAATAATATTTATTTCTTGTTTTTCTAATCTCGTTTTTTTGTGAAACTTAATTTAAAAAATAGATTAAACATAAAAGGGACATACCTTAATATATCAGGGTGTTATAAGAAATTTTATTATTTCCCTATGAGAAATTGTATCATGAAAAAATAATATATTCTAAGGAAATGTTGATCCTTGAAGACGTGTTCATTGTGAGGTAATATACAGAAGTGGTTCCTGATGAATTCTATATTCATCCTCCTAGCTGAGAGATTGAATTTTCTATCAAGAATATACTTTAGGATTTACCAATATCAAAGTCTCTATCTAGATTATCTATTTTGTAACAAGAGGTATTAATTAATTAAATAATTTATAATTTAGGTAAATGTTATATAAACCCATTTTAATTACTATGTGGTGCCCCGATCCTCATTCTAAAGAATAAGAATGGGTTAATTAACCTCTGTATTATTTTTTATGAGCTCAACATGATCATGATAAAAAATTACATGTACCATATATTGATGAATTATTTTTTCATCTACATGATGACTAATACTTTTCCAATTTTTATCATCATTGAGGTTATTATCAAGGAATATTTATGAATTAAGAGATCTCCACGTCTTCATTTCATAAAAGGAATGATTAATATGAGTTTTTAATAATTTTATTAGAACTAACTAATTCTCCAGAAATATTTATGTAATTATGAATAGATACTTTATATATTACCCCTACAAATATATGGAATTCCTTATATATGACATACTAATATACTCCACAATCAAAGAGAAGCATGGGGAGGATCTAAGCATTGTGATAATGAAATTTTGAAAGGATAAGATTTATTAAAAGCATAAAAATGAGATGTATTGTTAAAGTAATTATAATTAATGGGGAAAATTAACCCAAGTATCATTGTTTTTGTGGACCTCTCAAAGAAAAAAGTAATTGAATGATTGTGAAGATGAACCACTGTGTGGGAAATCTATAGTTTCCATTGTCTTGATGTATATTGATGAAAATTTGTTTTATTTTTTAATGATATTCAATCCATATTTCAATGATATATCAGAATTTAAAATGATATTTTATAATAATGAATGTGATGTGATCTTTAAGTGGTTGGAAAAGAGTCACATCACTACACTTGTAGTTACATTTCCCACAAGCATTGAAATTTTCACATTATACAGTGATGCTTAAAAGAAAGGATTGGGGTCTGCTTAAATGAACAATTAAAATTCTATATCATTAGAATAAATATAATTGTATTTTAATTAATATAACTAACCAAAAAACGATCTAGAGATTGATTCAACTATTTTCATATTGATAATCTCAAAGAGTAGTCTCTTTGGCATGAAGAGTAAAATATCAACAGATCATAAGAGTCTCAAGTAAATTTTCACACTGATAGATAAATATATGCATAGGTAAATATGGATATATTTGATTAAGGACTATTTAATCTTAATTAAGTTCCATATTTGGAATGAAAATAAGTTGTTAGACGCTCTATGTTGATATTATGTTGATATTCATATATTTGAATTCGGAATGTTCGGAACTAGTTAGACTTGAAAATGAATGACATGGGAATTATAATGTAAAGAACATCACTAATACATTCACATATTATTTCCCAAACATAACTTATGGAAACGTTAATATATTCTAATACCCATGATTTGGACATGAAGAAGGTGGATGAAACTAAAAGAAAATCTAAATCTGAAGAGTTCTATATTAATGACGAACAAATATAAATATTTTCTTCATGACTATGTGTTCTGTGAAATCCTATGTAAACTAATGTTCCATTGGATGATATAAAAATATCTACATTCTTCATACTCATAGGGACCAAAAATATAAATCAGAAACTTTGAGATCACTATAGGTGGGATAATATGGAAAAAGAGATTATCGAATTAATATCATGGTGTCTGTAAGTCATCAAGTGACGGTTGAAAGGAAAAAATCCTTGGGGATGATGAAACAATTAACTATACGTACTTGTAAATGGGAAAACAAAACCATGGTGTGTTTAATATTGTATTGAATAAATCATTGGAGATAATTCTATATGTGTTATCGTTCATCGTCATACAAATATTGTTCACTACATTCATATTCGAGACGACTTCTCACTTTATCAAATAAGATGGATATATATTAGGTAAGTGGTATGTCTTTATGGAACACTAATATTAATTATATATGACCAAGATTAAATTATTACCAATATGTTCTAAAAAACTCTTCAAAATTCACTAAATACTATGATTATTATCAATATTGATTATCACCCTCAAATTGATTGAAAATTGGAGTTGACTACCTAGAAAATCGATGATATTTTGAAACAATTATAAATTGACATTATTATGTTATGGAATAATCATCTTAAACTAGTTGAGCTATCATAAAATAATAATTTTTCAACCACTACACCAAATGGACCCCTATGAAGTCAATTAGTGGAAGAAGTGATGAACTTCTATATGCAAGGATGATGTTAGTGAACACAAATATCTAGGCTCTAAAATGGTTGAGGAAATGATGGAAATGGTCAATAACATTTAGCATGATATTTGGGATTCTCAAATGTAAAAAATATATATTTGATTAAAATCATTGAAAATTAATAGCGATTGAAGTTATAGGTGTAGTATTCATCCATATATTTCGATGAAACAATGTCATGAGATTTCAAAGGAAGGGTTTTCATAGACTACGATACATTAATCCCATCATAATAATTTAATAGATAAGAGGGGTATTCTTTTTGCAAACAGTCCAACATAACCTATAAAAATTACGTGAGGTGTTCCATTTATATATCACAAGGATGTACATACCAAACTCCACTCATGGAATTAATTGAGAGGTGTTACAATTGTAGAATGTACTTTCACAAAAAGAACCCACCGATACTGATATTATGTTGCATAGATAATTTTAAATGAAATAACAAAATGGACCTGGTCAAAGTTATATAGAGAAACTGAAATCATGATGAAGTGATGTGTTAAATTAATTAGGATATGAAATTAGATTAACCTCATAATTATTATTGCGTGAAAAGAAAATTTCAAGGTGGAAATTTATTATTGGGGGATTATTGTACCAACCTGAACGTTTATAAATATAATTCCGTTTATTATTATACTATATGAAGTGTTATATTTTATGGTTATAGAAAACAGATGAAATTAATTGGTTGTATTATATCATATCATCTTTATGATACTATAAAGAATAATTGATTTTGAAAAAACTGATATGGAAATGTGATAATATTATTAGACTAAATAGAGTGTTCTGATAACTTAAATTGACCTAGAAAAAATGATGTGATGGCCTCAACCAATGTGATCACACAAAATGAAGCCCATTTATCAGATCTTCCATGGTAGATAACATCCGAATGAATTATACATGACCCACCCCAATATGAGATGCATCTACTAAATCATGATCATAACCACTTATGTTAGAAAATCAGGCTCATCTAGATCATGAACCAATCCATGTGTGTTGATGCACCTCAAGAAAACCTCAGCATTGTACACCATTCCCTTATTGAAATTTCTCAAGTAATAAAAGGATATCTGTCGACAGAAAAATAATATAAAGATTTATATTGTATTTTTAGTATAATAAATATAACATGTAGTTTTTATTGTTGTTACATTATAAAATATTTGGATTTTGATCTGTTAAAAAAATGTATTTTTTGGGAATACATAATTTCAAAAAAGGATATCGATTTGATGAGTTAATCATTTAATTAAATAAAATATATTTTAAAAAATAATATTATTAAATAATATATATTATATATAATGGATAATATAATTTTTCAACGTTGAAAATAATATCTATAGGTGTTTGAAAGAATATATTTTCAAAAAACCAATCATTTGTCAATAATTGGAATATACTGGTTTCATATTTAAACTCGTATATTTATAAAATAATTCATATGAAATAAATAATATTTTTGGAAGTAGATGTTTGAAATTATCTAATAGTGAAATTTTCATAATTTTATGACACAATTGAATTTCCATGTAATAATTAAGTACTGTATAAATATACCATTTGTATTATGACATCCTAATGCCCCAAAAATGATTTAATGAATTATATATTGGTTATTAAAGACCAAAAATATTCTTCCCTTTCGAATAATTGGTATTTTGGTTATTTAATCATCTTTATAATTTATTTATGAATCATCATAATACTATATTATATACTATTGTTATAAAATAATTTTTTCAAGAAAAATAACAACTTCAAAATCATCAAGGGTAATATTTTAATTTGTTTGCCCCATGGATTGATAAAATAAAAAAAACTAATATTCATTTTTAGTAACCATGTCAGAAAATATTGGTATGTTTTTCAGATTTGATTATTTTATTTTATAGGATTCAAATCATATGATTGAGGAATAATAATGAACCCATTCTCTTTTCCAATATAAATAAATTAATATCCCATTACTCTTAACTAGAAATCCATTTTATATCTTAATATATTGGTCCACCACTATATATGTAACTCTCATGGTTTCCCCATGCTCATAAGAATCCCCTCCCATGATTTTGGAATCACCCTCTAATAGTAAGGGATCATATATTTCTCCACTTTATTCAAGAATATTCTTATTTTTATTACATTTATAATCAATTCCTAATGATGGGATATTTTTTAAAATCACTATAAGTGTGAATTTGTTTAAAAAATTATGATATACTTATTTATCTATCATTAAAATGTTTTATATATCATTATTTACTGCAATTTTGCTACCTAAATTTCAATGTTATTTACCCTAAAAACCATTGTATAGTGAGTACCATTTCTATTTCAATTCAAGGGTATTCATCTAGTCATATATATAGTTAATTTATTTTTGACATCAATTTTTTTATTCCAAAATTTATTATTCTTTCAATTAAATGTGTTGAATTTTTTTCTTATTTTTAATAATCTATGTTCCAAAAATATTCATCTACATAATATGAAATTGATGGTTTCACCTAGAATAACATAAAATTAAATAAATATGGTAATTTTTCCTTCTCCCTAAAATTTATGAAAGTGTTTGATTAGTGAACATATTTTATCATGGGACTTTTTCACTATGTTTTGACTTCATAGAAGATAGCCTTGATCTATATTTATGATATCATGTTAAATGTTGTTTCCAAATTTCCCTTGTTTCCATTAATTTATTAGGATATATCATGCCTCTTTTTTCATGTTTATGACTCTCACCAATTTAATATCCCATTTAAATGAATAGTATATAACAAGTAATAAATTATTCATGTATTAATTTTTTCTCTCTTATTGGGTTTTCTATTTCAGCCCATTCTTATTTATGCCTATAAGTTATCATATGAAGTATCAAAGAACATATGATTTATTAGAATATGTTAATAATTTTTTAAATTTTTTAGTTTTATACCATGTTTTTGATATAGTTATAAGTACATAATTACCAAAAACATAAATTCATGACCACCTATGATGTATTAGGATTATTCTTGTGTTATAAATAATGAATTAACATGCAATAAAAACAATTATTGGCATAGGTTGGGAGGGTTTTTATTGATAAAGGGAGGATGGATATTTATTAATTTGTAAAATTTTGTTTTAGATTATATTTAATTAAATAAATAAAAAACCATCCTATGGGTTTTCCCGCAGATTCATCCAATTTAATTCATTTTTCTATATTTTAAAATTCTAATAACTAAAAAAATTAAAATAATGTGCAGTGTGATGTGGATGTTGGTTATGTTCATGAAGAATTAATATTTTAACCTTAAATAAAATATATGTTTTTTGAGTATTCATTAAGTGTTTATGAAGTAAATAAAAAAATTATTATTTTAAAGGGGAAGAATTATTTTGGTTGTTAATAGAATTTATAGTATTTATTAAATCCCTTTTTACATTTTTTATTTCTCAATACATACTGTATATTTATATAATATTTAATTTTTATACAATTTTACGCCTCAAGAAATTATGAAAAATATAGCATTAAATAATTTTTATGGTTTTATTTATAAAATAACGTTTAGTTTATCAAATTATTTATTTAAATATAAAATTACAAATTTAAATAAAAAATCACTATTTGTTGAAAAAAAGAATTATTTTTACAACGATAACAATTTTCTAACCAAGATACAAATTTAAATTGACTTCATATTATTATATATATTTTTTAAATTCAAGTAAATATTATTGAATAATAATATTTTATTCAAATAAATGTTATTTAAAAAATTCATTGTTTGACATGTAAATTTTTTTATTAGAGTTATATATTTCCCAAAAATAATTATTGTGATTCATCATATAATAATAAAATTTATATCAAAGTTATTTTTTTATTATGTATAAATATATAATAAAAAAATATAAATATAGTCCTCAAAATTATTAAAAATTAATGCATTCACAGTTTTCAGTTCTAGATACAAAAACCCTTATGACATCAGCATATTCACAAAATGTATTATTTACAATTGTGATTTTTTTTTGGGGTGGTCTTGTGAATATGCTTTTAGTTGTGATCTCAATAATATTTGAATTCTACCATTAATGTTTTCAATAATTTTTTATTTGATGATTATTATCATTGTGTTTTTTTGAGGGAAAATCCATTTGATTCCATCACCATAGGAAGCATAGATAGATAAAATTTATATGGTATGATACAACTAGCCATGGGCATTGATTCTTATTTCTTATTTCAATCGGAATTACCACAACCCACTATACATAAAAATCATAATGATCATTTAGCAGTTACTATATTATCGATGGTCATGGTTCTTAATATAATCTTAAATTTGATGGGATATAAGTTATTAGAATCCAAAATTTCGTAATTATTGTATGTTTAATATAAAATAACATTACATAATTATGAATTTATTCATTTTAAATTAGAATATCTCTTTTAAAACCGAAGGTCTTCTGATGTATAAAAAACTAACTCTTGGTTTTTGAAGAATAAAAACATAAGATTGTGTAGAATTTGACCCCAATAGATTATGGAATTATGGTTTTGGTAAAGGAAATTTATGTAATGTTGTGTTTCTTTATGGTTTTGGGAATACTTGGAGGAATTTTCCGTAAGAGGGGTCAATGTAGAGGAATTATGGGATTCCACAAGATGTGGTTGTAACAATGGTATAAGCTAGAGGGAAAACCCTATTATCATTTTTGGGATGTTGATTAGATCATTTAATTTGAAAATTCAATACCATGTGCAAAAAGTTTTTTTGTTAAAAGGCATCTTGAGCATGTTGGTTCATATGAAATAAGGTATATCACTATTCCTTGGAAGTGTGAATGGTGTTGTAGGGAGATTGGGGTGGGTTTCTCATTTCACAAGGAACTCCACATCCAAAATTATTCGAATGTTACTAGGGTAGTTCATGGAATGTCTTTCTTATGTATAAAAATGTGTGTAGAATAAAAAGGGGTGATTATGGTGTGCTAGGTCAGGAAAATGATGTGCTAGGTAGTAGAGTTGAATATAGGGATAAGAGTTCACTATATTGTGGTGGAAGTTGTAGACTTTCAAAATTATTATAATGGACTTCCTTATGTTGAGAAGCGTACTGTAATAGAATAGTCGATGTATAGTGTACCATGTTTAGGCTGACTATTCAAAATGGCTTGGGGGGATCAACCATATCAGGAAAAAGATGTGATCGATATTACAAACTTCTTAAAATGTTGAAAATATTATCATGATTGTCAGGGAGATGATAGTTTCATAAGGGTGTCTGTGTGATTTTTTTGTATATTCGAACATTTTTTTTACATAATATATTATTGTAGAACCCACACACCATCCTATGTGAGTGTGTCTTTAAAACATGTTTTTTACCTTTTATAAATTAATGATCTCATATTCCTTGTAAAATTCGCCATTTATATTCCACTAGATAAGGATATCTTATTTTGGTAGCCTCTCAGTCATTATTATTATTATTATTATTTGATAAATTATGATCCATTGTATTATTTATTTTGTTTTTGTTTTTGAAATACATTATTACTTTTGTATAACAAATATATTCATGTAACATCTATTTCCACGAAAACATACTGATAAAGGATATGAAATATTTTATAGGGACCTTTAATGATGTTATGGTTCTCACACATTTTGATGTTCATGTTTTTCTGTATTT
Organism: Viscum album; assembly: GCA_963277665.1. Lineage (NCBI taxonomy): Eukaryota > Viridiplantae > Streptophyta > Magnoliopsida > Santalales > Viscaceae > Viscum > Viscum album. The sequence continues at coordinate 1,298,905,869 of OY728147.1, forward strand.
TTTTATGTAGTTGGTATTATGTGTTAATGGGTAATTTTATGTGTACTTTTGAATACATAAAAGGATTCTAGTTTAGTTTGTAGGGGATAATTTTTTTATTACCACACAAATTCAAAAATTAAGATAGAGTCATGAGATTCCACTTGTGAGTTTTATCTATTCTAGGAGTTATGAATTATCAGGGTATGTGTGCTTGTGTGTGGGAGCTCCATCCATGGTGTGTGAGTTATAAGTTGTTTTATTTAATGTAAAGATAATGTCTAAAATGAATCATGATTTTTTATGTGAGTTATGAATATAGATTGTTATTAATTATGTTTATATTCTATTTTTATTATTTTTATATAAATTTTGAGATGAATTATTCATGATTAAGAGTATTGTGTATGTAGTCTCTAATGGATTTCCTTCCAAATAGATATAGTCACACTATGAATATGAACTTCTATTCATATAAAATTGATTACCTTTGGTATTTGTAAAGGGAGGAACCTTGAAATGCTTGTGAAATATATTGATTCGTGGGACTATGATGGACTTTGGAGAATAATACTTGTTTTTTATACGGAGAGGTGGATTTTTCAATTTTTGCTCTATTTCATTAATTCACGTTATTTTTTAATGTTTCATAATTTCTTCACAATATTTTCTATTGTACTATAATTCTTGTCCATTTATGTGTATAGTTTTTAATTTTTTTCTTGTTTCATTCAAGAATTATATATATATATATATATAAACTTGTAGAAATATTGTGATATTGTTTTATACGTAAATGAAAATGATCCCCCCGATTTGGTAATTCCTTTCGACATTATTTAAATAAATTATTCTTTATTGGATGTACATTTGGTTAACGGAATCATAACTCTTCTTATGATAATGGGATGGTGTTAGGGCGTTAAAATACTCATCACCCATCTACCAAGAATGAACTCTCTATCAGTTGAAAACATACATGTCATTCCATGTGTTTATTTTCAATTTTTATGTATTTAATTATAAATTTATTCTCATAGAATACTTATTTATATAGTTAATTGGAATGTCAATTGAAAAAATTGTTATATTAATATTGAATATACACCTAGATTATTAAAATTAACTTATTTATTATAAATAAACATTAATTGATGTCTATAACATTCCAAAATACTCCCAACTATTGTAAATTATAAATTTTAATTTAACAGTCATCCTTGAAATTTTTTTTATCGATTAATATAATTATAATTCATATAATTATTATACGAAACATGGGTTTGATTCATTGACATTATCATATAAATATTTCTATTCATGGATTCTTATTATGTATCCCCCAATTCATTGAATTTCATAATGAGTACTTCGATAGTTTATTATACATAAAATTGCATTCATTGAGAACTATTTATCTAAAATTCAGGCATCATTTTTTTACTACCCCGAAACATCTTCATCAAAGCTCCTCTAGTGAAAATTCCATTGAAAAAATTATCTCTTTAATAAATCCAACTAAAAAAGAATAAATAACTAATCACACCGCCTTTAAAATATTAGGACACATTCATAAAAATTCATTAAACATATCTTGTGATGTATAATGTAAAACCATTAATTATTGTTTATATTTTTTGATATTAATGTTAATATTTTTATTTTATAGGGTCTAAAGCCTTATTAAGAAGATACATTCTCTCTCATAACAAGTTAGTATGAATTGTTTCTCTTAAATTATAATATACAATTTTAATATGTCACATAATGAAATTTAATCAATTTATTTCTTTACACATTTAAATGAAGACAATTAAAATTCAATAAATCGCAATATTAATTAATCTTCTCAGGTGTGTGTTTTTATTCATATGTGATATTCTAATAGTATAAATTGAATTATAATTTTTATGATTAGTCACCAAACATGTCTTTATGTTATTTAATGAATCTAGGGGCATAGAGAGTTTTTTATTCATTGACACTTTAAGGTAAACCGTGATAAATTAAAGTTGTATGTTTTAGTTTTCCCATATTGAAAAATTATTATTCTCATAGAATGTGTTAAAATATATCCATGATTGAGAAATTATTTTAAATCCTTAATGTATTTTCAATCAAAATATACAACTAAAACCCATTAATTTTCATTATGAAATTCCCTCATCTCCCAAGGCCTATCTGTCTCATGGAAGATCAATCCATCATCAAAGAAAGCCCACTTTTATAGTATATGGGGTGTAGATTAGAATCAAGAATGAATAAAATAAAATTGGTGCAATTTTCCTAATGTAATTTTATACATGCCCCAAACAATACCTATACAATAATTCAAGGTAATAAAAAAACTAAAATAACTTCTAAAGTAATCCATTCATGCAACGTCCACTATGAAAAACAATTATAATTCAATAGAAGATAACCAATATGTAAAAATGAAAAACACACACCCAAAAACAAATGATGTTTAACAAGTGAACAATTAGGAAGGATGAAATTTGAGATTTCATGAGTCTTAATCCCCAATCGTTACCACTGTATGTGTTCAATGCCTCAGGGTACCATAACTCACCATGATAATCATTGTTGATTTCTAATTCGTCTATATAAGAAATGAAGCATGTTCGTAATTCCTATATAGAGGGTGTGTATATATAAAATAATTAAGAAACCCCAATACATTAGGGGGAGACAGCGAGGTAATACATAAATTATCTCTACCCAAATAAATTGGATGATAAATTCAATCAATACACACCCAAAAATATATATTACAATAAAGAAATACAAATGATAGAGAAATGGGATCTATATCTCAATGACCTATAGAAGTATGGGAGTAAGAATCTATATCCATGATCTATATATAATTCCAAAAACTATCAAAAATTATACAGGATTATATGTGGGGGTAATTTCTCCTCTCAATAGTGCACTATTGTTGTGGGATCCACGAATCTGCTCTATATAATCCACATAATTTCATCTAAATACGTGTTGAGTGGAAGATCAATGAAAATTAAATCTATAGTAAAGGGATCCAAAATACTCATGGAGTAACAAACCCAAATGATTCATGAAAAGGGGGTACAACTCTATAGTTAGAGGATCCATGCCCTGTAATAGTAAATGGACTACTAAATCTACCTGTATAAAGAAAATTGGAAACTCTCACCATGGAGTGACATGATAGCATAAAACCGGAAATATCATTCAATGATTGGGGAACCTGTACCCATTTGTGATAAGGGAGTACTAATTTTAGGACAAAAAGGGGCTTAAATACCCTGATAGGGGGTGAATTAGGGTATGGATATTCTATTTCATAATTCTTCATTCCCCACTGAATATTGACCTCTATATTATAAGGGGTACTTTTTTTGGCCCTTATGTGTTTATGTGGATCACTCATTTTTATCTTTATCTGATGGTTATGCTTTAGATGCAATGCATGGAACCAACTAGGAAGACAAAAATATTTTTACTTGGTTCACCCTCACTGTGCTACGTCCAAGGAGCATACCACAACGTTGTGCCCCTGTACAAAAACCACTAAAGGACACAAATTTTTACAAGGATCGGGCTAGATCACTTCTATACCCAAGCTCACTACGTTTCAAAGGTTTAGGGTTAGCTAACCACTTTTCCAATGGTCACTCCATATTTCTCTCTCTTTTTGGATCACGCCGGTGGAGAGAATCACATTCTTCCACTTCCTTTGTTCACTGCTCTGGATTGGATCCACTAACAGTTTATAGACCTGTAGGTTTTTTCATTATCTCTAAAAAATAAATCTTCTATTGTTTGTGGATACTCTGTTGAAGTCCAATTTTCACCCGTAGATGAATCAATGTTTTCACCGAAGGTTACAAACAATATTTCATCTTCCACGCAGCCCTGAATCACTGCCGCACATCAACCTTACATGGATCCCTTCTCTAATTCAGCGCACAAGTATCAACACACATGTTATAACTGGCGCACAATTCCACCTCAACCACTTTCACAACACAGGCATCTACAACTCCAAACAAGCGCAAATCACACCCTTTTACGCCCAACCCAATATTGGTGCGCAACTACAAACCATCGCGCTTCTTCAAAACATGGCATGCAAGTCCACCTAAACCACTTGCGTGACACCTCCTTATTCAAACCTAAAATTGGGTGACTTAGTTCCTTTCTCGCCCAAATCACCTTGGGCGTGGAACAAACAACTAGCGCACAATATCTACTTGCGCGACCCACCACCACATGCGCAACCACCAAATCTGCACGACAGGAGCACTGATTTTCTCTATGTGTTTAAATCATCTATAATGAATTGGGGTCGACCTGTATGTATATGCATTTGGACACCCTGTGTGACGGCGCGCAAGTCTCCCCTCAGCATGGAAGTTTCGGTACGCAAGTCTCTGTTGCGCAAGTCACTTGCGTGACGAAACATAAAACTTGTGCGAACCTTTTTCATTTACCATATTATAATGTTCTGACCGTGAAAAACATACGACGCCACCTTGTATATTCTCTTTTTGTACAGCATCCAGATCATTAATTCCATTGTTGACATTCTTGAATCAAACATGGATCGTTAACCAGAACCCATGAACTCGACATGACACCCTGAAATACCCTTTGTCAACAAATTTCTATGTCATGGTTTGCTTTGTTAACAATCACAACACATATGTCCACTTTTTCTACAAACACAATCACCTCAAAATTTCTTCAATGATACCTTGAGAGATTTTTTCCCATCAACTAACCCTGACCTCTCTCTAATAGATAGGTGACCCTAGGACCTGGTGTAATCAGGGAGTAATGCCCCTCTACGAATCTCTCAAATAGCCTTCCTGATCAGTACTATCGACAATATTCACCTAAGGATGCATTATTCATAGACCATATCACATTATAACTCGAAATCAAAACATAAGGGCAATATCTCACTCCACATGTATAAAACATAGGATAAGATTCTCATTGGCCAAAATACACATCCAAATGAAGGATATATAAGATGAATAATATTCTCATTAGGATACATTGCGTGTATGTTGGCATACAGTGCATCTGGCCCTCCTAGGTCTCCTAGGGTTATTCTCCTGTAGAAATTCCTTTGAGGATATGTTATTTTATGTGGAATGTAAAGGGTCCATAAAGAATGTTTCATCCACATAGGGTATACCCATGTGATATTGGCTAGGAACATGTCTATCAACGCATTCCCATGTACCATGTAATTTAGCTATCCATTTATAGGTAATAACATATCCCTGGGTACACCCATAGTACATGGAACGGGATCATGTATAGGGTTTTTTGAGGGTTTTATATGTCACAAAACGTCTTTTTCTGGGGAGGTTCACACATCATGTTTGCATACCACAAAATTTTTGATCCTTATCTATCAAAAAGCCCTATCATCCGTAGATGGGTGGGTCTAAATTCTCTGTGTTCATCCTAGTACAGTCTCTATAGGTAGGTTTTTGGTAGAATGTTCATATTATTCATGATATCACCTGATATGTACTCCCCATATTGAATCATTTATATTGACTACCTTAAATTAGTTTTGATCAATTCCAACCATCATTTCGAAAATCTTCATGATTGAAAAATAGTTTTTAATGATATATTTAGAGACCTTGACACCAATAGTGCACCTCTCCCTCAATTTCAAAACCTTATATATCTGTGCAGTATCACCCACATTCATAATACATCCTCAATCTATCTTCAAATCCACAATACACATGTCATTTTTTCTTCTATAATGACTATAGGGGTTCGATTTCCCCCGAAGCAACATTGAAAATTTTGAACTACGACCCTATAAGAAAATGGTAATGAACTATATGAATTGAGATATGAAAAGATTTTGAAGGAATTAAAACAAATCATTGGTTAATATTTATTCGTCATTTATTTCATAATATAGATATTATTGGGTTATAATAAATCATTATTGAAATAATTAAATTTTTAAAAATAATATTATTAAAATGTGATCGTGAGTATAAATGATAAATGTTAGAAAATAAGTAGATTGAGAAATCCCAGATAATAATTTCAATAAAAATGTTGAAATCCAAAATTTTTAAGAAATATATTGAAAAGGGTCAACAATTGGTTAGGAATATGTTCTCTAACAAAGGAGAAGATCATCAACATCTGCAACCTCTCGATTTACCTTGACCGGATCATCAATTTTCATCCAATTTTTTTTCAATAAGGAATTATCTAATTTTCCACATTGATATCTAATGGTATATATAGATAAAACTTATTAAAGTTTCATTATAGGTTATTTATATAGGATTTTAATTATGACCTTTATTAAAATATATAATTAAAAAATTTATTTAAACGAACCATCTTATGGAATCTATAACTGAATGCATGGTGTCGAACAAACCTAGGTTCCTCCTATGGTAAACCACACATCCAAAAAAAATATCTACAATTTTAAATACTAGGATACACTCAGGAATTATTCCCTTATTCATAAAAAATAAAAGGTTGTGACATTAATATATTTAATGTTTTTTATATCAATTCCAAGTTCACCAGGCCTTAGAATCTTGGAACATCTTAGCATCCAGATCCAAATATATTTCTTAATATGTTTTTATGACTTTAAAAATTTAACAGTGTCACTACATTATTTATTTATTTAATTAATTTAATATCAAAAAATAATAATCTAAAATAATTGGGTGGTAACATAGTCTACATCTTGATCTCTTATTCCTTGTATCTCTCTGGAATGCTATTATGCATCATCAAAACATCAACCATGAGAATGCTCCATCCTCATAGAACCATCTCCATGTAATATTTGATATTAACTGGGTACTGTTTGATGTGGGGTATATCATTGATGTTCATCTCTCCCTATATAATGATGTGTTTAGGACCATTCATGTATGTCATCCCATGGAACACAAGGAAGACATCATGTTCCCACTCTAAAAATTTAGGTAAGTCTACATGGTAATCTCCATATATAAGCCTACAAAACATCTCAGATGGATCAACAAACCTCATGGATATATTTACTTCCAAGGCTAACCTCCATAATCCTTATATTCGGGAGACTATCAAGAAATCATTGTATCTATACTTAAACTACAAATTACTATAATGTTGTTCTTTATAATTTTTTTTAATATTTATATTATCATCAAATTCCCATGAATCACATAAACATCTCCATTATTGCCTAAACCATCTCTAGCCTAACTAGGGATGTTTCGCCAATTTTAGTATTACAAAATGGTTATAAACATGGTCTCTCAAATAAAGGACTCCTTTAAGTACATATCAATCATATATTGATTTCTATTATAATATGAAATATATACTTATGTAAATTTATCCTCCATCTGATAGGAAGTTTCCAAAACACAATCTCCTCAAATATCCCCTAGAAAATGCATAATTCCCTTAATATATCAATTTTATTGTGTGAAACACCATACTCCTCTATAAATATTTCAATAATTTTCATACATGACTCTCCATAATTAATATTTCAATATCATATCACAGTCCAAGACAATTATCAAGGTCACCCATTGACCTAAAACATCACTTATGTGTATAAATATCGAAAAATATCGGTTGGTCCAAGTGAGTATCTTTAGGGGTGGTTAATTGAGTACATAATATAATTTTCATTTCCAAATAGATCAATATAGATTCTCCCCAATTCATTTAAAATCATCCAATTCAATCAAAACAATAGATCGTTATAAATTTTAATGGTTAAAAATATTTATTTGAAAATAAATTAGGACTCAAAAAAATGAAATATTACAGAATCCTTTTAAATCAATTTACTTAATTAAAATCTTATGATAACACTAATTAAGCTTAACTATCAAATTATTATTTTTGTTTATTATTTAAAATTATTATCATTTTCAAAGAATATATTCAAAATATTGAAAATAAAAAATTCAGTGAAATTTTGAATAAAAGATGTTAAATCTCAAGATTAGATTTGGTCCTGTCAAATCAATGATCACCAAAAAAATATGTTGTTTATATAGGTAAACTATTTTACCCAAAACCTAAATTGTGTTTCAAAATAATTTATAATTCTCTATACCACACTTTTACTCTTCCACTATTATTTGTGGGAAATGAAAATAAAAATTCTCATAAAGGACCTCATCCATTGTATTCTTGATAAAATATGTAATGATATGGAGGGATGATATCTTTGTATCATTCAGTTCAATTAAACAAATATTGATCATATATAAATTATTTTATAGCATATAATGATCATAATTTAATGAATATAAATATATTGAGCTGTTAAATTTTTTAATGGGATAGAAATGATAGGTCTAACCGGATTTTCATCTAATGAATCCTTGATTGTAATTTGAAATTTATCTCAAATTATATTTATATAAACTGGTGGAGAATAAGGTGTTGTAGAATAATTTTATTTTTGACTGTAGGAAGCCACTAGATATTTATCTTTCTTCATCCTCTTCAGTCGATCATAGTCAAGTAATTTCATCCAATGATATATAGCTCTCATTTTGTGTATTGGATTTAGTTTTCACCACTTTAATAGCACAAAAAATCAAATTTAATTCTCAATTGTGGACTAGGGGGTCCTATTTACTATTTCATATAAGTTTTCATGAGTATGTACATGAGGATCCATATATTCTTCTTCAACATACTCAGGACTGACACATAATTAATACATTTTTGGTGAGGCATTAAGAAACAATCATTAAAATAACACCTGTCCACAAATTACATTTTATATCCATCAATGAAATTAATTCAAAAAATAATATGTATAGAAATAGTGGTGGGGGTTTTAGAAATGGTGAAAAGTATCTAGTGAGATGTCTTTTTAATGGTTCCTATCTATAGTAGTGTCTATGTTTGGTACTGATAAATTGTAATAGTTTCATAGTGTGGTATATGTCTTTTACTGGTGGCGTGACACAAATGGTGGACAATTTTATACATATCCAGAAATTCAATAAATGTGGTGAGTCAATCATTTTCGAGTGACTCATCTGATAGTAGGTTATTCTGGTGGTGACTCATACGATACAAATATTTTTAAATACACATTATGAAAAAGATGTCTATGATTCATTCAAGTATTTGAAAAATTTACAATGTGAGGGTATGCCATCCTTGATGGTGTTTCACGAATTCAGTGAGACATAATCTTGATATGTCTCATCGATTAGTCAATAAAAGTTCCTAATATTCATTTTTAATATCATTATAATCATTGTTCCAATGTCCATAAACATTGTTTTTAGTGCATTACCAAAATAGAACATTATTTCTCATCTAAAATGCAATTAATGTTTAAAATGAAAATTTGGGCCCATTCTTTCATCTGTTTGTGGAATGCATTATATTCATGTTTTGTATTTTATATTTTTGGATATTATTTATCACGTTATTTGGAACATTTTATTTATTATGTCTGATTGATGAATCCCAAGGGAAGATGGATATTTTTTCTCCAGAATGCAGAAATTTATAGGAAAAATCCTAATGGGCCTAAGCCCCACCAAACAAATATGGGGCCCACAAACAAAGCCAAATGAATCTAAAATATTTACATAATAAATAGAATAATATGAGGATCATTTTATTCAAATGTGTACGGAGATTATTCTGATGTTTTTATGATGATATTGGGATTTGTAATTGTGATTTAAATGGTGGGCCCGACATTAATGCACATACAGTCGTCCCACAATTTCGACCATAACATCTAAACGGTTGCTCCAAAGTTCCTAAAATATTAACATATCATATAGTACAGATGTAAGAGTAAATTTTGCTTCTATGTCCCCTTAGGATTTAGCGTCCATCAATTCCAAATTCACACGTCAAAATGGTGGATGAATCTGGATGAAATTTATGGCTCAACTTCAAAACATCGAAATCCCATAATTTTCTCACCCTCTTTTTGACTCTCTAAATTAATGGAGATGTAATTTAATGTTGGGGGGTGTATCTAAGTCTCCAAATATGACTATATAAGTATCTTTTGCTGAAGGAAATGAGGATCAATTTTTTTTGTAATGGACGTTTTTATTTTCTTTGAATTGTATGATTTCATTTTGTAATCGCTTGTCAATTTCTCCCAAGTATTTTTTTTGTTCACCTTAATTTAATTAAAAAAATATCATCATATTCTTCTTCTTCTTAATTTATTTTTTAATTTTCCATATCATGTTGATACCATTTCCTTAGGGAGTGTGTTTATTCACATTATCTTTTCTAAAACACTTCACACAATGGTGGAGTGATTTTGTTTTTTCTACTTCTCCAATTCTAAACTCAAAAGGATAATACCCTATTTTAGTGATATAATACAATCAGTGGAGGGTAAATACTATAATGGGTTGATCCAAGGAAGTCTCAAGGGGTTAATTGGATGTTAATTCTAAATTTAATAATTCTTAATCAATTCTAATTTTGAGATTTTAGATCTATGATTTCCGTTATCCTTTAAATATACCAATTTTAAAGATACAGATCCAGAGTGCTAAAATGATCCTCTACCTTGGAGTTCTCATCAATATGATCCTTGAAGTGTATAAGTTATTATCCTTATGATAGTGAAAACTCAAAATTTTTGAGTGATTTGGGATGGTTTTATTTTGTTATAGGATACACTCGAATTAAAGACATTGAAATAATTTAAAAAGAAATTCATCCAATAAACCTCATGCGATAACCAAGGATTAACTCATTCTTTTAAATTGAATTCACTTAAGTATTTAAAATATCAAATAATTCAGTCAATTCAAACTAATGTTGGTCACATCATAGCCAAATAAACACTATCGAATCACCTTTTTAGAATGCAAGTTTCTTAGGATTATTATTATGTCTCTAGGGATCGATAACCCAAGCCGTACTACAATGACTGCATACACCATACAACATGGTTAAATTTGGGCCCAACCAAAATTTGGCACCATTTCCAGGGACCACGTATGTTACCTTAGAACATCTTTCTTTTCTCCATCATTTCTCATTTCTCATCCCAATTCTGTTATCTTTTCCCATTCAATCTTTTCTTTCATTTGGCGCATGTCCATATACACCCATGATTAATCAAACAGATTAGTTAGGGTGGATAGTCCTAGGGCTAGGGAGTCAAGAAATCATAGAGGTCTTTTTACATTAGATCCAAATACTCCCAATACTCCACATTCATAAGTTGAGTTCGATACAATGGTTAATATCTCACAAAACCAAATCATAAACTAGGGAGGGAACTAAAATAATGAGAAATATCCTAACATGGGAATTGTTGCAGACCCTAGCATGAATGACTACCTCACACCAAACAGGACCAATGAACACTCAGGCATTAGGCATGATAACATATGATATTCCCAATATTTTTTCAAACCCCATGTCCTGAACCACCATCCAACCTTTGATGGGATGAAATCAGAGATGCATTACCTTCATGTTGAAGAATTTATTTACTTTGTTGAATCCATGTTCCCTCCAAATAAAATTGAATCTGCTAAAATGAGACTTTTTCCTTTTTCTTTGAAAGACTGAGCAAATAATTGGTTAAACAATTTAAGGCCATCATCCATTTAATCATGGGACCAACTTCAATGAGAATTTTATAAAAAATAATACTCCCATCAAAAAACAATTGCACTTAATAAGAGCATAAAAAACTTTTTTGATAGAGAGGGAGAAACATTTTATGAGACATGGGAAAGATTCAAAGAAACATTAAACATGGTACCACACCATGGTTTCTTAATCCCAAAATATGTGAGAGTTTTGTATGAAGTGTTAGGCCCCAGAAACAAACAATTCATTGATATGATGTGTAATGGAACCTTCAAAAACAAATCCCCAAATGATGATTATGAGTATCTAGAAGAAGAAAACCATAGAGCGAAACCTGCTGCACTCACAAGGAAAGTTGAGGAGATTTATCTTAGTAAGGTCCACAAAACCCAAACTGTTGAGCTTGTTTGTACAATTTGTGACAAGCAGGACCACAAGACTGATAATTTCCCAACCATTCATTCCTTCAAGGATGTTAATTTAGGAGTAACACCAGAAGAAGTTAATTCAATGAAATTTTAAAATCCATAATTCTCAAACACCTTCCATCCAAGGTATAATGACCATTCAGGCTTTTATTGGAAGGAAAATCAACAACCAACACAACAACGAAAATGTATCAACACCTACCCACAATAAAACTTTCAACCTCATAATCATTTCCAACCACAAACGGTCTAATTACAACATCCTCATGTCCAATATCAACAACCTATCCAACAACCCATTCATAAACCAATCCAACGACCAAAGTATCCTCCTGGAATAAACCAACAAGCTCAAGGACCAACCCAAATTGTTCCACAAAGCCTACTAGAACAACTGTGAAAACAAATGAACAAAATGAACTCAGAATATCATCCATTGAAGAAGAAATTAAAACCATAAAAACTGGAAAGGAACCCATGCCTACTCAAGAAGTACCATCCTCAAATTTAAGGGGGAGTCAAGATATACTCAAACAACGCATGAACAACTAAAGGTTGTGACTGTTCTATGAAGTGGGAAATCAATTGAAAAACCCGAAAAAATATTCAGAAACCGAGTGAAGCTTAAAAATATAATGAAAATTCAAATGAACCAGAAGATGATACTGGCGAAACTGATAACAATGTGATTGAAACAAATCTTGAACAAACAACCCCACAACCAGCACCATTTCCACAACGCATGAGGGGGAAAACCAAGCCTGAATTGAGGGAAACATTTAGGTAAATATTTTCACAAGTCAAGTTTAACATTACACTCCTATATTCTATTCAAACCATTCATGTATACTCAAAATACCTAATATACCACTAAACAATTAAAAGGAAATTCTCACAAAAGATCCAAGTCCTTCTGGAAGCAAATGTTATCACAACAATCCAAGGAACCCTTCCACCAATGATGAAAGACCTAGGATCCCCTTACATCAATGTTGAACTAGGAGAGAACAATGTTTTCAAATCCTTATATGACCTAGGTTCTAGTGTTAATCTCATCCCATATGTTGTGTACTTCCAATTAGGCCTTGAAGAGCTCCAAACCACATCAGTCACACTTCAACTTGTTGATCTTAGAATTATGGTTCCAAAACGGGATTTTAAAGGACGTTCTGCAAAAGGTTGAAAACTTCATCTACCATGCAGAATTCATTATCATTGACAGAAATCCAACCATAGGAAATAAAGAACAAACCCCAATCATCCTTGGTCATCCCTTCCTTACAAAAATCAACTCTGTTATCAGAGACCGAAATGGGAACATGACCATCACCTTTGTAAACATGAGTATAGACTTGAACATCTATAATGCAAGATCACAAATAGGGGATGATGAGGATATTCATGAAATAAACATGATGGGATGCGTTGATAAAGAATCCATAGAACATCAATGGATATTCGAGGAATTTTTATGTGAGGAATACATTAATTTCCTTTGTTCACATGAAATAAGTTTATCTACATGGCTTCAATCACTTTTATATTGCTCCAATGATGAAATCTTAGGTAAAAAATTAAGTGAAACCTTTCTGGAAACCACTTTCATGGATACCTATCAATGTTCCTTCCCTAAATCTAGTCAAAACAATCTTGTAGATGAATTTTATACACATGGGGATTCAATTATATATAAAAATCAAGGAAACAAAATCGATCTTGGTCTAATGTCCCAATATTATGCTGAAATTCTAAACCAACATGATCTTGAATTGAATAAACTTTCCACTGCACTCATGTATGCCTTACTTGGGGAAAATAAAACACAAACTATTGTCATTTTATCTTCTCTTTAAGAAAATAATTTGAGGATGATTTTAGATGCTCTTAAGAAAAGTAAGAGAGCCATTGGTTTTACCCTGTATGATATTCCTGGGATTATCCCACTAATAGGGGCTCATAAAATTGTTCTAGAATCTGATTCAAAGCCATTTCGTCATCCTCAATGGAGACTCAAATCTAATCTCATAGAGGTAGTAAGGAAGTAACTTCTTGAATTATTAAAATATGGTATCATTTAGCCTATAGCTGAGAGTGAGTGGGTGAGAAAAATCCAAGTGGTTCCCAAGACATCAGGAATCACAGTGATAACCAATAAGGATGGAGATATTCTCCCAACTAGGTTGTGTAGTGGATGGAGGGTCTGTATTGACTATAGAAAGCTAAACTCATTCACCAAGATGGATCATTTCCCCTAACCATTCACTGACCAAGTCTGTGAGAGAGTGGAAGGTCATGAGTTCTATTGTTTCTTAGATTGGTACTTAGGGTACAATCAGATTGAGGTCTCCCTAGAGGATCAAGGGATTACTACATTCACCTTCCCATTCGGCACCTTGGCCTTTAAACGCATGACGTTAGGGTTATGTAATGCCATTGGATCCTTCCAGCGGTGCATGATGGGAACCTTCTCAGATATGGTAGGGGATTTTCTTGATGTCTTCATGGATGGCTTCTCTGTCTTTGGGGATACATCTGAGGAATGTCTTCGGAATGTAGATAGGGGTTTTTCTAGATGTGAGGATAAAAATCTCATCCTAAACATGGAAAAATGCTATTTCATGGTAAAGGATGGACATTTTCTAGGCCATCTAATCTCAGGTAGGGGGATTCAAGTTGATAAAGAAAAGGTTGAAATCACTCGCCACCTTTCATCACCTTGAACTATTAAGGAAGTGAGGAATTTCTTAAGACATGTTGGTTTCTATTAAAGAATCATTAAGGATATTAGTTCAATCTTTTGTTCCCTTTGTGCTCTCCTAGTAAAGGATGCTCCATTTTTAAGGACAGAAAGCTATGAGGGTTCATTCTAAACCCTCAAATTCTATCTCACCTCTCATCCTATTATGAAGACTCCAAAGGGGAACCTTCAATTCGAACTCATGAGTGATGCGAGTGACTTTGTTGTAGGTGTAGTCTAAGGACAAAGATGTGAGAAATATATTTATGTCATTTCTTATGAAAGAAAATCATTAAATGATTCCCAAATCAACTACAACACCACTGAGAATATGTTACTTGTTGTTGTGTTTGACTAAGATAAGTTTAGATCCTAACTCTTAGGATCCCCCATCACTATATTTACTGACCATTCTATGCTAAAATACCTATTCTAGAATCCAGATTCTAAGGCTAGACTGATTAGGCGGGTCCTTATCTTACAAGAATTTGACCTCACAATCAAGAAAAAAAGGGTGTTGAAAATGTTGTAGATGACCCTCTCTCTAGGATAGAATTTAGTGAAAAATAATCTCACCTTGATGTGTCTGATTCATTCCCCGATGAACACGTATACTCTGTGAGTGACTGCACTTGGTATGCCATCGTAGCCAACTTCTTAGTTACAAGATCCATTCCAAAATTCATAGGGACTCAAGATAGAATTAAATTTCTTTTTGAGCTCAGGCACTAAGTGTTTGATGATCCATATCTCTATAAGTTCTTCCCTGACCAAGTCATTAGGAGGTGTGTCCTGGAATCTGAACAAGAGTCCATCCTTAATTTATGTGGTGGTGACACATGTGGAGGTTGGTTTTCATCTAAGAAAACAATTTCTAAGGTTCGTCGATGTGGTCTCTTCTTGCCAAACCTCTTAAGGGACTCATACACATTTTTTCAAAGTTGTACTAGGTGTTATTATGTAGGGTCCATCACATCAAGGAATCAAATAACACTCAATCCAATCTTAGTGATTGAAATATTTGATTGTTGGGGAATAGATTTCATGGGAGCCTTCCCAAACTCAAGGTTATATCTCTACATCCTCTGAGCTGTTTATTACGTCTCAAAATGGGTTGAGTCCATTCCCAACAAGACTAATGATCATCATGTTGTGATCTGATTCCTAAAATAGAATATCTTTTCTAGATTTGGAATTCTGAGGGCTATAATAAGTGATCATGGATCCCATTTCTGTAACCGCCCATTCTCTTCTCTCATGTCTATGTATGGTATTTCTCATAATGTTTCCACTTCATACCATCCTCAAACGAAAGGTAAATCTTAGTTAGAAAATAGAGAAATTAAGTAATTTCTTGAACAAAATGGCAATCCATCCATTAATGATTGGTCTGAGAAACTCATAGATTCCCTTTGGGAATATCGAAATGATTTCAAAACTGTCCTAGGTATGTCACTGTATAGATTGGTTTATGGAAAATCATATCATTTTTCTACTAAAAATGAGTATAAGGCCTTTTGGGAAATAAAAAAAATGAACTTTGACATATTATTGGCTGAAAAAAATGAAATTATAACTTAATGAACTCGAGGAACATAGGATGGAGGCTTATGAAAATTCAAAGATCAATAAATCTAGAGTTCATGACTACCAATCTAGAAATATAAATGTCATAAACATTTAACCGGGAAATATTTTGCCCTAGTATAGTTTAAAATTAATCTACACCCAGGAAAGCTAAGGTCTAGATGGTCTGGCCCATACATAGTGCATCATGTGTACCCTCATATAGATTCAGGATCCCACAAGTGGTCATGTCATCATAGTAAATGGTCATTGGTTAAAACCATTCATTGAATCATTCAATAAACAAGAAACCAAGTAAGAGTTAACTGAGCCAACATATGTAGTAGAAAAAAATTAATAGATTTAGGGTATATGTCAGGCTAACGATGATAAAAAAAGCATTGCATTGGAGGCGACCCATGGTTTACTTGTTTCCGATAATTTTGAATCATTTTCATATAATTTTTAACCATATACCGTTGACCTGTTCTTCTTTTAGGAGTAAGTATGGGTATGAAGGGGGAGCACTGCATTAATCTATGACACACGGTGTGATCCCTGAGCAATACCTTAAATAGAAATTTAAAATAAGACAATGTATCATTATTTTATTTTATTTTATTTTATGTTTTTATAGGTATTTAAAAAAATAGATTATTTATATGTTCTTCTTTTATGAGTAAGAATGGGTATGAAAAGGGAGCACCATATTCATCCATGTCACGTGGTGTGATCCCTGAGTAATAACTTACCCAGAAAATATAAAGAAGACAATGTATCATTATTTTGATTTTTAAAATAAAACAAAACAAGGAAAACCATAAAAATGTTGATACTTGGTTTTAAATAAATTGTTGTGTTGTTTGTTTTGTCTGGTTTGTTCTTCTTTTTATTGTACAAGAGGAATTTTGGTTGATACATGTTCAATCAAGGAGGTTCCTACATCCCCCGAGAGATCAAAGGAGTAATCTAGAGAATCATGTACATCAACTTCAAAAAACCATTGAATTAATTCCATGTTTATCATATTCAATTTCCTCTTTGAACTCCCCTCCTACCTCCATTCTAACATTTGTTTTCATTAAACAACAGGGACAATGTTATTATATGTTGGGGGGAGATGAAATAATTTTTTTAAAGAAGAACATGCATGTAAGGAAAAATTCCATTAACCATGAACAAAAATAACATACATTGCAAACTCTAAAATTGGATATCAAATAATTTTGCATTCCTTGATTCAGATTTTAATGCATGTTTATGTTCATGAGCATAGTCTTTGAATTTCTGGTTGTCTGATGTGATTTTCAACGTTTAAATTTTCATCCTCTTAATAAAAATTCCACAATTCACGTCCACTAGGTCTTGGGTGTAAATTTGAGTTATTGGGTCTCTTTTATTATAGCATAGGGTTCTGGGGTCACTTTTCGTTTAATTTGAGTATCCAAAAATATTGAAAGTAATAATAATAATGAAAATTGAAAAAAAAATTACCATATAGAGCAATGTTTTGTCCAAATGCGTGACATCCTGCACTTAGGGCTCATGACTCAGTAGTTGTCTTTCCCATGTTAGAATTTATATCTCTATTTTAGAGCTGGGAATTGACAATATGTGTGGCGTCCAGCACTTGGGGATCATGACTCCATAGTTGTCATGCCCAGAGATAGTCTTTCCATATCTTTTTTGGTTAAAAAAAATGGATACTCATCTTATGGTTTAATGTGACTTCCACCTATCACTTCCAATTTTCCCCTTGAAGAATAAAATGGGCCCCATATCATTTGTGATTCACAACACTTTATCATGCTTAATTGGATTTGGGTGAAATGTGGCGATGAATTTGAACAAAGGAATGGGCATGGGCATGAGATATTCCTATGGTCCTAGATTACATTAAATTATTTTGATGGGTTTCATAAATTTTTTTGGTATGAGATATTTGGGTGAGCAATGTGTATTAAAATGTTTTTGGAAAAAGGGATGCAAATTTAATATTTGTAATATACTTTTCTTGAGACTATAAAAACTCAAGTTGGGGGGTGTGATTAGTCACTAAAAGTGGTTAATATTAATAGTTAATATCTTTATATTCATTTTTACAAAGTCCATAAACATTGTTTTTTGTGCATTACATAAAGAGAACTTCATTTCTCATCTTAAATGTAATAAATGTATAAAATTATAATTTGGGTCCAATCATTCATATATTTGTGGATTTCATTATATTTATTTTCATAATTTTATATTTTGGGATTTGATTTATCACTTTATTTGTAACATTTTATTTTTGAGATCCTATGGATGAATCCCAAGGGAAGATGGATATGTTTTCTCTATAATGCATAAATTTACTGAAAAAAGCCTAATGGGTCTAGGGCACATCAAACAAATGAGGGGCCCTCCATACAATCCCAAAGATGCTAAAATTTCTACAGTACAAAGATAAAAATATGAGGATCTTTTTATTCAAATGTGCCCATAGAAAATTCTAATGTTTTCATTATGATAAAGGGATCTGAAGTTGAGATTTAAATGGTGGTCTTTACATTAATGCACATAACGTCATCCCACCATTTCAACCATAAAATCTAAAAGGATGCTCTAAATTTCATAAAATATTTACAACTCATAAAGGACATATGGAAGAGAATATGTCTCTTATATTTCCCCTCATGATTTGGCATCCTTCAATTCCAAATTCACAAGTCAAAATGGTGGATGAATCTGGACTAAATTTTAGGTTCATCTTCAAAATGTCAAAATCCCTTAATTTTCTCACCCTCCTTTTGACTCTCTAAATTAATGGAGATGTAATTTATTGTTGGGGGGATTATATATGTCTCAAAATATGACTATATAAGGAATTTATGCTTAAGGTAATGGGGATTAAATATTTTTTTTTTGGAATGGAATTTTTTTTCATTGATTTGTATTCTTTCATTTTGTAATCACTTTTCAATTTATCCCAAGTATGTTCTTTTGTTCACCACCATTTAATTAATAAAATATCACCATCTTCTTATTCATATTAATTTATTATTTATTTTTCCATATAATTTTGATACATTTTCCTTAGGGAGTGATGTTATTCACATTATCTTTTGTGAAACTCTTCACACAACGGTGGAGTGATTGTTTTTTCTCCTTCTCCAATTCTACCATCATAAGTCTACTACCTGCTTTGATTGATAGAATATAATCAATGGAGTGATAATCCTATAATGGGTTGATCCAAGGGAGTAGAAAACGGTGAATTGGATGTTATTTCTTAATGTAATAATTCTTAATCAATTATATTTTTGAGATTTTAATTCAATTATTTACGTTATCCTTTAAAGTCACCAATTTTAAGGATACACATCCTGAGTGCTAAAATGATCCTCTACCTTGGAGTTCTCATGAATATGATCCTCCATGTTTATTGGTGATAAGCCTTAGGATAGTGAAAAATAAAAATTGGGGAGTGATTTGGGATGGTTGTATTTAATTAAAGGAGACACTCAAATTTAAGACATTGAATTAATTTAAAAATAAATTCATGCAATACACCTCATGCGATAACCAAGGATCAACTCATGATTTTAAATTGAAATCAGTTATGTTTTTAAATATCAAATAATCCAATCAATTAAAACCATATTTGGACACCTCATGTTGATAGATTTTCTTCTTTTAAAATTTGGATGCTCCCAAATTTACCCATGTTTTATGGTGTACAAATTTATTGTAGTACGGCTTGGGTTATCGATCCTCAGAGACCAAAGAAGAAACTTAAGAAACATGCATTCTAAGAAGTTGAGTTGATGGTGTTAATTTGGCTATGAAGTTTCCGACATTGGTTTGAATTTATTGTATTATTTTATATTTTAAAGACTTAAGTGAATTCTATTTAAAAGCATGAGTTGATCGTTGGTTATTGCATGAGGTTTATTAGATGAATTTCTTTTTAAATTATTTCAATGTCTTAAATTCGAGTTTTTATTTTAACAAAATACAACCATCCCAAATCACTCACCAATTTTGAGTTTTACTATCCTAAGTCTAATCACCTAAACACTTGGAGGATCATATTGATGAACACTCCAAGGTAGAGGGTCGTTTTAGCACTTGGGATTTGTATCCATAAAATTGGTGAGTTTAAAGGATAACGAAAATCATTGAATTAAAATCTATAAAATAGAATTGATTAAGAATTATTAAATAATGAAATAAAATCCAATTCACTTCTTTCTACTCCCTTGAATCAACCCATTATAGTATTATCCCTCCATTGATGCTATTCTATCAACGAAATTAGGTAGTAGACTTATAAGTGTAGAATTGGAGAAGCAAAAAAACAATTACTCCAGCGTTGTGTGAAGAGTTTCCCAAAAGATAATGTGAGAAAACTCACTCCCTAAAGGAAAAGTATCAACATGATATGGAAAAAGAAATGGGAAATTAAGAAGAAGAAGATTATGATGATATTTTATTAGTTAAATGAAGGTGAATGAAATAACTTACTTTGGAGAAATTGACAAGCGATTAAAAAATGAATCCATACAATTCAAAGAAAATAAAAACATCCATTCCAAACAAAAAAATCTGATCCCCATTCCCTTTTGAATAAGCTCCTCATATTGGAATAATTGGAGACATAGATACACCCCCCAAAAATAAATCACATCTCCATTAATTTCGAGAGTCAAAAGATGGGTGTGAAAATTAAGGGATTTGGACGTTTCGAAGTTGACCCGAAAATTTCGTCCAGATTCGTCCCCCATATTGATGTGTGATTTTGGAATTGAATGATGCTGAATCCTGAGGGGTCATAGAAGAGAAATATTCCCATAAATCGCTCCAATATGAGCTGTAAAAATTTCAGGAAATTTGGAGTTTCTATTTAGATGTTATGGTCTAAATGGTGGGACAACTTTATGTGCATTAATGTCGATCCCACCATTTAAATATCAACTTTAGGTCCCTTTATCATCATGAATAATTCAGAATTAGCTCCATCAACAGTTGAATAAAATGATAATAATATTTTTGTCTTCCTACTGTAAATTTTTGAGCTTCATTGGGCTTCGTTTGTGGGCCCCACATTTGTGTGATGGGCCTTAGGCCCTTTAAGAGTTTTGCAGTGAACTTCTACATTATGGAGAAAAAATCTCCATCTTCCCTTGGGATTCATCTATCAAACCTAAAAAATAAAATGTTCCAAATAAAGTGATAAATCATATCCCAATATATCAAATTTAGAAAAAAAACACAATGCAATCCACAATGAGATGTGTGATTGGGCCCCAATTTTCATTTTTAACATTAATTGAATTTAAGATGAGAAATGACGTTCTATTTATGTAATGCACTAAAAAATGTTTATGGAATTTAGAAAAATGAATATAAATATAATAAAGATGAATATTAGCTACTTTTAGTGACTAATCACACCCCTAAATTGATTTTTTCTAGTACTAAGAAAAAATATATTATAAATATGGAATTTGAATCCCCTTTTCCCAAAACATTTTAATACACATTGCTCAACCAAATATCTCATACCAAAAAAAATTATGAAACCCATCAAAATAATTTAAAAAAAGAAAGGTCCATAAGCATATCTCAAGCCCATGCCCATTCCTTTGTTCAAATTCATCACCACATTTCATCCAATTCCAATTAGGCATGATAAAGTATTGTGCATCATAAAAGATATGGGAACCATTTTATTGTAGAAGAGGAAACAATAGAAGCGCTAGGTGAGAATCAATTTAATCCTTAAGATGAGTATCAAATTTTTTTTAACCACAATAGATATGAAAAGACTAACTCTGGGAAATACAACTATAGAGTCACGATATCCAAGTGATGGACACCACACATATTGTAAATTCCATGCTATAAAATAGAGATACAATGCCTATCTCTGGGAAAGACAACTATGGAGTCACAATCCCCAAGTGCCAGACACCACACATTTGGACAAAACAATACTCTGTGTGGTCATTATTATTATTTTAAATTTTTTTCAAATTTTCTTCATTTTTCATTATTTTTTTAATTTTTTTAGATACTCATAATAAACTAAAAGTGACCCTAGAACCCTATGCTATAGTTAATGGGACCAAAGAACTCAAATTTGGACCCATGATCTAGTAGACATGCATTATGGCATTTTTTTAAGAGGATGAAAATGAAAACTTTGAAAAATCACATCGAACAACCCCAATTTCCAAAAAACTCTTCTTATGAACTTAAACTTGAATTACATCTAGAATCAAGGCATGCAAAATTATATGATATCCAATTTTAGAGTTTGTAATGTGTGTTATCATGTTCAAGGTTAATGGAGCTTTTCTTTCCCTGAATATTCTTATTAAAAAATCATTTATTATTTCATCTCCCCCAACATAGAATGAAACTGTCCCTAGTGTTTAACTAAATGAAATTCTAGAAGGGAGGTAGGAGAGGAGTTCAAAGAGGAAATTTAAAATGATAAACATGGAACAAATTCACCTGGTTTTTTAAGATGAAGTTCATGATGCTTCAGATTACTCCTTTGATCTCTTGGGGGATGTATGCATCTCTTTGATTGAATATGTATCACCAACAATAGTTCATGAACCATACAAAGAAGAACAAACCAGACAAAAAACCAATAAAAATATTTATTTAAAACCAAGTATCAACATTTTTATGGTTTTCCATGTTTTTTTGTTTTAAAAATAAAACTGATGATACATTGTCTTCATTATATTTTCTGGTTAAGTTAATACTCAAGGATCACCCCACGTGACACAGATGAATACGATGCTCCCCTTTCATACCCATCCTTACTCATAAAAGAAGAACAGATCAATAATATATTTTTTTAAATACCTACAAAAAATCAATGTTTCTTCCCTAAATCTAATCAAACCGATCTTGTAGCTGAAATTAATACACATGGGGATTCAATTATATCTAAAACCCTAGGAAAAAAATCCATCTTGATCCAATGTCCCAATATTATAATGAAATTCTGAACCAAATTGAACATGAATTGAGGGAACTTCCAACTGCACTCACATATGACTTCCTAGGGGACAATCAAACACAACCTATTGTCATTTCTTCTTCTCGTGAAGCCAGTCATGAGAGGATGATTTTATATGTCATTAAGAAACATAAGAGAGCCATTGGTTGGACCCTGTCTGATATTCCTAGTATTATCCCACTAATAGGGACTAATAAGATTGTTCTAGAATCTGATTCAAAGCCATGTCATCAACCTCAACAGAGACTCAATCCTAATCTCATGGAGGTAGTAAGTAACACACTTCTGAAATTGTTAAAAGATGGTATCAACTATCCTATAGCTGAGTGTGAGTGGGTGAGCCCATTCCAAGTGGTTCCCAAGAAATCAGGAATCATCGTGATAACCAATAAGGATGGAGTGATTCTTCTAACTAGGGTGAGTAGTGGATTGAGGGTCTGCATTGACTATAGAAAGCTAAACTCATTCACAAAGAAGGACATTTTCCCCTTACCATTAATTGAACAATACCTTGAGAGAGTGGATGGTCATGAGTTCTATTATTTCTTAGATGTGTACTCAGGGTAAAATCAGATTGAGGTCTCCCTACAAGATCAATGGAAGACTACATTCACCATTCCATTCGGCACCATTTCCTTCAAACACATATCTTTCGAGTTATGTAATGCCATTGGAACCTTCCAGCGGTGCATGATGGGAATCTTTTCAGTTATGGTATGGGATTTTATTGTGGTCTTCAGGGATGACTTCTTTGTCTTTGGGGATATATTTTAGGAATATCTTAGTAATGTAGATAGAGTTTTGTCTAGATGCGAGGATAAAAATCCCATCCTAAACTGGGAAAAATTCCATTTCATGGTAATGGAAGGAATTGTTCTTGGCCATCTAGTCTTGGGTAGGTGGATTCAAGTTGATAAAGTAATGGTTGACATCATTTGTCACCATCCATCACCTAGAACTGTTAAGGAAGTGATTTCATTCTTAGGAAATGTTGGTTTCTATAGAATATTCATCAAGGACATTAGTTAAATCTCACGTCCCCTTTTCACTCTCCTATTAAAGGATGCTCCATTTTTTTTGACAGAATGCTGTGAGGGTTCATTCACAACCATCAAATTCTCTCTCACCTCACCTCCAATTATGAAGTCTACAAATTGGATCCTTCCTTTCAAACTCATGTTTGATGCGAGTGACATTGCTGTAGGTTCATTATTTGGACAAAGATGTGAGAAAAGTCTTTATTTCATTGCATATGCAAGAAAATCATTATATGATTCTCAAATAAACTACACCACCACTGAGAAAGAGTTACATGCTGTTGTGTTTGCCTTAGAAATGTTTCGGTCCTACCTTTTAGGATCCCCTGTCACTGTGTTCACTGACAATTCTGTGCTGAAATACCTATTCAAGAAACAAGATACTAAGGCTAGACTGATTAGGTGGGTCCTTCTCTTACAAGAATTTGACCTCACAATCAAGGACAAAATTGGTGTTGAAAATGTTGTAGCTGACCATCTCTCTAGGATAGAATTTAATGAAAAATCATCTCACCTTGATGTGTATGATTCATTCCCTGATGAACACTTATACTATGTGAGTGATTGCCCTTGGTATGCCGACATAGCCTACTTCTTAGTTACAAGAGTCCTTCCAAAATTATTAAGGAATCAGGACAGAAGGAAATTCTTTTATGATGTCAGGCACTATGTGTTTGATGATCCATACCTCTATAAGTTCTACCCAGACTAGGTCATTAAAAGGTGGGTCCTAGAATCTAAACAAGTGTCCATCCTTAAATTCTATCATAGTTTACCATGCAGAGGTCACTTTTCATCTATGAAAGCTTATTCTAAGGTTCTTCAGTGTGGTATATTCTGGCCCACCCTCTCAAGGGACTCATACACATTTTGTCAATGATATCCTAGGTGTCAAAAAGTAGGTTCCATCACAAAAAGGAATCAAAGGCCACTCACTCCCATCTTAGTGATGGAAATATTTGATTGCTGGGGGATCAAATATTTTTGAATGGAATGGATGTTTTTATTTTATTTGAATTGTATGCATTCATTTTTTAATATCTTGTCAATTTCTCCCCAGTATGTTCTTTCGTTCACCTTCATTTAATTAATAAAATATCACCATCATTTTCTTCTTATTAATTTCTTATTTTTTCCATAACATGTTGAAATTATTGCCTTAGCGAGTGAGGTTATTCACATTATCTTTTCTGAAACTCGACACAATGATGGATTGATTGTCTTTTTCTCATTATCCAATTCTACCCTCATAAGTCTACTACCCGCTTTCATTGATAGAATAGCATCAATGGAGGGATAATCCAATAATGGGTTGATCCAAGGGAGTATCAGGGGGTGAATTTGATGTTATTTCATTATTTAATAATTCTTAATCAATTCAATTTTTGAGATTTTCATTCAATGATATACATTATCCTCTAAACACACAAATTTTAGGGATACACATCTCGAGGGATAAAATGATCCTCTACCAAGGAGTGCTCATCAATATGATCCTCTAAGTGAATAGGTGATTAGCTCTAGGATAGTGAAAATTCAAAATTGATGAGTTAATTGGGATTGTTGTATATCGTTAAAGGAAACACTCGAATTTAATACATTGAAATAATTTAAAAAGAAATTTATCCAATACACCTCATGTGATAAACAAGGATCATTTCATGATTTCAAATAGAATTCACTTAAGTCTTTAAAATATCAAATAATCTAATCAATTCAAACCAAAGTTGGCCACTTCATAGAAAAATCAACACCATAAAATCATCTTCTTAGAATGCATGTTTTTTAGGTTTCTTCTTAGGAATCTAAGGATCAATAACCCAAGCCTTACTACAATGACCGCTTACACCATACAACATGGGTCAATTTTGGCACAACCAAATTTTGGATGCAATTCAAACCCAATATTATTTCAATTTTTTTGTTTTTTTTTGTCTAGTTTTGTTCTTCTTTGTATGGTTCAGAAACTATTTTTGGTGAAACATGTTCAATCAAGGTGGTTCCTATATCCCCAAACAAATCAATGGAGTAATCTAGAGCATCATGAACATCAACTTCAAAAACTAGGTGAACTTGTTCCATGTTTATCATATGAAATTTCCACTTTGAACTCCTCTCCAACCACCCTTCTAACATTTCTTTTCATTAAACACCAACTTGGGTAAATTTGGGCTCAACAACTCATCATTAAGAAAAGTTCCCCAATACATCTCAAATAATGATTATATAAAGGAATACATGGAACTCATTAATTAAAATGATAATTGTGGTTTTATAATCATTAAATCAAGAAGGTCATAAATCTATCCCATTTATGATCAATAATATTGGAATAAAATGTATGATCCAAAAATAACTCATCATATATCATGAAGATGATATGAATGATAAAAAGGTACTTAACGTGACAGTTAATTTATCGTTTGAGAGGATCTATCTTCCTTTTCTCTCCTTCTAGGTTTTCCTCATTCGTTTTGCATGGGAGTCATGCACCATCTCCAACATCATATCACACCGCTTCTCGTATATTCCTATATCCATCCCCTTTCTCATTTAACACATTTTACCAAATTCTATTATTCTTCCTTTGATCCCTTTTCCAGCCTTGGACCCTGGAGGAGCTCTCATCATCAATTTTCCAACTCTGCCCCCTGGTTGGTTGTGCTTAAAACCCCAATCTCGCCTGGTGCTTTGGTTCTTCTCGGGATGGTTTGGGGTGTGATATTTGAATATTGTTGGTCACCTAGATTCATGGATTTTGTCCAAACACTTTTTTCTCTTAGATTAGAGAGTTTGTGATGGAGGTCCTGGAGAGGATACTTATCTATCAAGGACATGTCTGATTCTTCTCTACTCTGGCTTTCTGAAACTTTTCCACTCTTTAGGTGGGACTGTTGTGATGGATTCAAGGAGGCTTTCTGATGTGTGCTCATTTGGATATGTTGTTCCAAGAGGCGATTTAAAGCTTATATCTAATCTATGTTGGTGTTTCCCATCAGTGATGATAGAATTGACTTTGGATATGGTTTGGTTTTCATATATCTATCATCATTGAAAGGTTTGGATTCTTTTTCAGTGATGCATCTATTTCAAGTTTATTTTTTTTTGTGTTTATGAGTTTGATGTGTTTCTATGGCCTTTGTTCCTTGGTGTTTGGATGTCAGTGACAACAGTGTTGAGGGGAGATGATGGTTTCAATGGTAATTTTTACAGCTTTTCATTTAGGATTGAATTGTTATATAGTTTCATTTTCTCTAATAATTAGCTCTAGCTAGGATGGATCTCATTGATGATGTGGGTGGTTCAATGATGGAAGATATCAGGTGATGATGGAAGATGTAGAAACGCCAATTGTTTTCAAGGTGATGTTGATTTCGGTGTATTTTTAATGGTAAAATGGTGATGATGGTATAAGGGGTGTTGATCATGGAGGATGATCTTGGATTTATGTCCCAAGGTCACTCTTTGACCTAAGTATTGAACTTTTAATCAAATTTGAGTTTATTTTATGTGGTTTCTAGATTTTAGTGATTTGGTACTCTCATTTATGATCCTATTCCAGATCACCCAAAATGTGGTTTTCAAAAATCAAATAAAAATATATTTTTTAGTCATAAAAAATATAAATTAAGATAGTGTAGACATATTATATAATAATAAATTAAATATCAATTGTTAAGCTATAATTAAATTCCTTACTGGATTTCTCACTCTTTTGGGAGTTTCAAAAAGTTCACGATAACCTTAAAAATAATTATAGAATGAGAATATCATAATATATTCCAATTTAAGATATATAAAATGGCAAAAAAATGTTATACATAAATACTCTCTTCAAAAACATATAGAAAAATCCATTAAAACATAAGGAATAGAAGAAAGGCCAAAGGATGCTTTACCATTGTATTTGGTTGGGACCTTTTCAGAGATAGTAGGCACAAAATTACAGTCTAAATAATCTTGAGTTAGAGTAGTAGGGACACTCATAAGAATTATAGATATACCTCGAGGTTTTAAGGGATATTTAGTGGAAATTGGTCTGTGATTCCAAAAATATTCATTAGGATATTAAGAAAATGTTTCAAATCAAAATAAAAATGTTAATGAGGTTCTAAGGTTACACATAGATGAAGGGAAAATTCTACATGTGGTGAGAGGTGAGATATCAATGGAATGTTTTCATGAGCTATAATTGTAGTACTACATACATGAAGGATGGGTTTCACAGGGCTGATGAATTGAATAATTATCCTCCAATCATGATCGATAGTAATAAATTGTATCCTTTCTATTTTATAATAGATTCAACACTGGTACCATTTGATTCAAATCTCTGTCACTCCCCTTACTAACTTTAGTAATAGAAGGAATCATCTAATTCTCAACTAAAAACATTAAATTGTCATCATGGAATTATAAGTGCAAATCATTAAGAGATAATAATTTATTTTTATGCCTATACTATCCCTATCATATTTAATGTCAATTTCACATGAGGTAACTATCTTAGGAACATGATCACTATAATTACTTTATTCTACTGATGGTTTTATGAGTCTATGAACATGCATAATTTTTAGAACTAGATCAAGATAATATAATCTCTTCTTTGATAATAGATCAGCATAACACAACATCAACTAGAGGAGTTATATAGGATGAAATGTCTGTAGATCCATCTTCAAGACTCTTAATAATAGAATCTATAGAATCTATAAAAGAATACTTAAACATTTCAATCACATAATTAATGAATTATTGAACACCACTAATCCCCTTATTCTATTTCCCTATCTCTTGAATATAATGCATCTTATTTTTTTCAATATGGTGAATCACACATTTAAATAGGAATCTTGCATTATTCTGATTTATCATATTTAGTAGAAGTTCTAGAATCTTTAAATATTTATCAAGATCAAATACTATATTTTCCTTAAAATAACATACATCACCCTTGTCATTTTAGTCCACTTGAACTGGAGAAAATTTTATTATTCTTGTCGCACAGAAACAAACTTTTCTAACAAACCAAATCCATCAACATGAGTAACAGTTGATCCATCATGATATCTTTTATCATGAAAAACACGTCCACTATCCTTTATTAAACCCTCATCTTCACTAGAAAACTTAACCCAATCCACTATTATAGGATCAATTTAACTATAAAAAACCACAAACACTATGGATTCAACAGTTTTCTATACAACTACAGTAGGTACAAAAACTGGGAATTCATCATTTCCCTTAGAATCATCAGTATGTTAAAGAACAATCATCTAAATATAAGAAGTAGGTTATTCTTCCATTTGAACATAATTTTTTGGTACAATAGATTCAAATTCAACATCCATATTATAATTAACATATGGTTTATTTGATACAGAAATAGTATTTTTATCAAAAGTAGGATATTCTTACATTTTTTCATCAACAACTACTTCCACTTCTATAGATTCATTAATAGTAAACATCACATGTTTATTTCTAATTTTTTAGCTACATGATGGTTAATGGAAGTAATAACCAACTATTCAACAACAATCATATTTTCATCATCATCAACAACATTAATAAATATGGATTTCTCCCCCTTGAACAGAAGCATCTTCCACATCTCTAAAAACAACATTAATTTCCCAAACAAGACTACGTCTATCCTTATATCAAGAATCAAATTCTTCAAGATAAGTACAAATGTATTGAGGATTTTATACATCCCCTCTTCTTATAACCACATTATAATTATTAAGAAAAATATCCTCTCCATCACCACTATGATCATATCCACTTTTCATTCAATGAAATCCTCTATTTTAATCACTATAATTAACATAATCATCATCTCCCACTCTTCATCATCACCAAATTAGGAGATAAACATCATAAATTCTACTCAAGAATCATTAGTATCATATTCATCACTTCATACTAATATTTCTCTCATAGTATATTTCCTTGGTGGATGAGGTGTTCAATATGTAACAGTTGGAGGGTAAGGAGAGTGATTTGGATCACCTATCTCATCAACATGGTATATATATTCCTAAAATATGGAGGCAGTGTCTTCTTCCTCAACAGAATACTCCACTATCTCATTTGTTTTCATACCAGGATAAATGTCCCCATTTAGTATTGAATGAAAATTTATAGGGTGGTATTCAAAATTCAGTTTTTTCACTATCATATAGAGACATCATTCTTCAATAATTCTACCTGATCTTTATCATTGGACAAATCTATTTTGTGATGAAAAATCCAATAATATCTAAAAATTACACTTCTTTTTCTAAAACTAACCATAAACATTTTAAAATATGTTATATAAACATTAGATAGACCATGAAATTATATAATGAATTAGGTTTAAATATTTAAGTCATGTGAACTATTAGATACCTATATATGTTGATATTATTCCTTCTTTTCATCACACAATTAAAGTAGACACCCTTATACCATAGTGTGTAAAATTCACATTTTCTTGGTCACATTCTATGTTGAATAAATTTAAACAATAGTTTCAATTCCCTATCCAACTCAAGAATATACTCGTATTCTTGTAATTAAATCATCAATTAGTTCAGATAAATCATCTATATAAATAAACCAATCACTATATTTGGGAATAGTTCCCCTATAGTCATCATATACACCATCACGTCGAACATGAAAAAACAATTCCCACTAAATTAGGGAAAATCAATTTATTTCCATTGATTCATTTTCCCATCCTGTATTCGTCTTCATCACAAAAAAAACTCAATATATTGGAAGATTTAATAAATTATATTAGGATAAAAGGGACTCTTATTCAAGGAGAACCAATCTAATGAACCATGGATCTGAAGTACATTAACCACCAATGACGTACTTGAAAGAATAAATTCAACATAATTATCTTTTTGTGTACTTAGACTCCTTTTTACAAACCCTTCATTTAAAATTTTAATAGAAACTAGATTATTGTATTCTTATTTCCACTTCATAGACATATGTTCCTCTTACAGAGAATATATTCATGGTTTTTTACTATTAACCTGAATGTAGTTTGATTTTTCGTGATTCAATGTGATGTTATGGTCCCAAGGATGGGTTTTGGGACAGAAAGGGTCACAATTGTATTGAGAGGAAATAATGGTTTGAGAAAATAGGTGTGTCGTAATTATGAAATAATCAATTTTATATCATTTTGGATTTAGTTATTAAAAAATAAAAATCTAAATAATACATTAAAATTGGATTTTGAATTTCAAGAAACATATTAATATGGTTAACAGTAAATTAAATAATACTTTTTAATAAAAAACATGTGGATTAACAATTTAGATGCAAATAATCTGCAATGGCATGAAAAAGATGTGTGCAATTCAAAATAGTGAGACAATCATAATGAAGGGAGAACCGCAATGGTTAGATAACTACAATAGTGTGTCATACTAGATGTTGTGTTTAAAAATTAATCATATCAATAATTAATCACACATAGATCATGTTTGATATATATTTTTATCTAAAAATTCAACCCCTTTTTAAAGTTATCAGCCAAAAATATTTTGTAAAATTATATTCAAGATTAACATCACCACTATGAAAATGATATATCAGAATGTGATGTCAAATATCAATATGTTATTTTATATATTGTGATACAATATTGTTACAAATATTTATAACAATTTTGTTTTCAAGGTTTACAAGGACAGGTTAGAAAATACATCCACGGTCTAGTAAAGTGTATTTTTTTCCAAAAAAACATGTACAAATCAACAATATACACTTATATACTCAGCTATAGTCATATATAATTAAAAATATTCTTTCTTCGTACTAAACCAAGATAATAGTGATTTAATAAAATGTATGATGTTCCAGATATTATTTTCCTACCAATGTTACATCCACCAAAACCATCATTGAATAACTAATAAAATAAAATACTTCTCATAATGGGTACAAAAATCCAATATTTGTATTATAATTGTGGTATTATGAAATTATACCTATAGAAACCATGTGTGTCCTATTTCGATTTAATTTAAAATGAGCATAAATAAATAAATTAAACTTAATACCATGATAACTAGAAGTATGGTATACTAGACTTCCAATCACTTATATTGAACTGGTTTTATCTACTGGTTTCTTAGTTTCATAAACAACTAATTTTCTTGTGGTAATCATAAGTGTATCATTATTTTTAGTGCTATCCAAGTTAAATCTTTTAAAATATCCTCAGTATATTTACTTTCCTTTAAAATGAATGATTCGTTATTTTGAAAATATAGTATCCTAGAATTTATATATGTTCACCTATTAACCTCATATCAAATTACTTTTTCATCATTTATCAAAATTAATTATATAAAGACCAATTTGATGATCTAAAAATATTATAATCAACCTAAATTTTAACAACTAAAGAATCATTTGAAATTTATATTATGAAAATTTTAGAATTAGCTATACCTTTTTAAAATAATTTTGAAATAAGAAATGTGTTGGTACAATCATATAAGTTATCAGATCTTGTTTCATGTAATATAAATCATTAGTTAATTTAAAATATTGATTTGGAAAATAGGGATTTTCAAAACCAAGGGATCATTCAACAAAAAATTCCTGAATTATAAATCTATTCATGAAACCAATCTTCAAATCCAATTGGTAATTATATATTTCTAAAATTCTTGAATATTAAAAGAATAATAATAATGGATTCATGTCTATATGATGGTGTAAAAAGGATTCTTCAAAGTACATTTTTTATTGATTATAACCTTATGAAGCTAGTAATTCTGTGTTTCTAACTATTGTGACTAAATCATATCACTTTCTTCTAAAACCCATTTAGTTACAATATTTATGTTTTACATGGGTATATCTACTAGTTTCTCACATTGGTTCATTGAAATTAATTTTATTTATATTTCATTTCCATCATCCAAAATTCATCATTATTATATTCATTGAAATTCTTTGTTTATTTCTGAGACAATAATTCTTGATGTACAACCATATTTCTCTGAGGTGCTCTTATCTTTGTACCTCTATATATATTTCTTAAAACATAAAATAATTGGTGTTATTTAAGGCTTCTAATAGATCTGTAAAAAATTGGTCTTGTCACCTTAGAATTTTTTACAGGATTGAGTTTCTGAATTTATGGATATCCTTCAAAAGATGATTATTATTTTTATTACTTCACATCAGAATCAGTAGTTTTTGAATTTATGTTTAAATATGAATAATATTTCTCAAGGAATTTTAAAATATTATTAGGCTCTTATGGATATGCCTCATCGAACATGATGTGAACATACTATTTTATAGTTTTCGTCATTTAATTACAGTCTCTAAATGAAAAAATGGAAATTAAATAATGCAAGAACATACCTTCATTACCTTTTGATGTATATGTTTCCAAATTTTCCTTATTGTAAATTATAAAAATGTTTCATTCAAAATATTTAATATAGTTAACCATAAGATTCCTATCATCACAAATCTCAAAGGTGGTCATATTAAAAATTGGTCAAATTACCAATATATATTTGATGTAGTAGGATGTATTCAATGAATATATAAAAAATAGATAGCTAAGTCCCAATCATGTATAATGGTTTAGGATAACTCTTGATGAGTTATTTTTCTTATTTCAATAACTCAATTTTATTTACGGGTCCTCATAGTAGAGAAGTTATGACTATAACCATTCTATGAGAAAAAAATTTCAATGTATTGATTTTAAAACTCAATTTCACCTCCACTTCATAGGGTCCTAATCATAAGTCCACATAGATCCTATATAGATATATTATATATGGTGAAATAGTAAAAGGATTTATATTTTTGAACTAAAAAACACCCATGCATACCAAGAAAATTCATCTACTAGTAAATAGTCATAGTGCTTTCAATTATGAATGGAACTGTAGATGGTACAAATAAATCCATATGATCCAACTCAATAGGTTGGTAATTTGAAACTTCTTTCTTTTATTTAATTAATATTTTGTGTTGTTTCCCTTTTTGATAGGGGTTACTGACTTTTTCATTTGGGAACTCTTGTTTAGGTAAAGCCATGAATAAAACATTCATAGTATGTTTCACAAGGGACTAACTATTACAATGGTATAGTGTTCTATGCCAAAACAATGTTTAAATTGTAAAATCACTCAAGTAATAATTATTTTTATACATTAATTAATATAAATTAACTGCTTAAAAATTTACATTTCATAAAGCAGAAAAAACTAATGCATTTTTTAAATCACAAACATTGCATGCATTATTTGAAAACTGAACATGGAAGCCTTCATCACATTATTTAGATATTATTAGTAGGTTATACATTAAACAATCAATAAATAATTCTCAATAAATTTAAAAAATGTTATTTCTTTTTAAATTGTCCATGTGAAATTATTTTACCTTTACCATTGTAACCAAATGTGACATGACCTCCATCATTCTTAATAATGAATTTTTAAAAATAATTGAGTCATATTATTTTTCATGAAAATCTAATTTTTATGTACTATTGTCTCTTCTAAGACGTTATTAAATATATTTTATACAAAAACATGTATAAAAAGAATGATTTTGGTAAATAGATTTTTATGCTTCCATAATTGTTAGTGATTAATTATTTAGGAACCCCTAATTTTGGATGGTTTTCTATAAAAATAATTATGAATTTTTGAAATAAAGACTATGATATGTCCTCAATAAATATATTTAGTAGTAGAATATTCTGTTTTTGGCTTAGGTATAGATGATCTTTTTTCTACTCATCTCTATCCCGGTTGGTAACCTATACCTATAGAATATTTAGGTGAAAATTTATTTATTAAATTCAATGTGGGAGTGTATCTACCATTAGTTAAATTTTATATGTCATTCATTAGTTTGAAATTTGAATGTTTATTTTTAGTATTATCCTTCAATAGTTTAGAATTATTTTTTATTTTCAACAAAAATTTAATATTTAACGTTATTAGATAAATATTGTTGTCTCTTAAAAACATTATATTTGTGTTTAATCTCATTGAAAGTATATTCTAACATATTACAATGTTACAATAATTATTGTTTTTTCATATAATCACCATATATTTTAATCGTATAATTATTAAAAATATTTATCAAGGATTAAGTTGGTACCTCATTGACCTATTTCATAATGTACATATAGGATTTATCTAAATTTTCATCACATGATGTATTAAAATCACTAGAGATGTCCTTATAATTATTCTTCATTTCATTTATTGTTTTCATAATCATTCGGTCGGTATCATCACATTATATTTTTTATCAACACATTGGATATTATCCCAGGACATGTCCTTTCCCTTTTCCCACATAGAAGGTGACTTCAATGTGATACCTCTTCCAATATTTCATATTGATACCTCTAGGAAAATAATTTTCATTATAACTATGTTTTCAGAAAGATTTATTTTCCTTATAAAACATTATGAAATATCATGAAATATGGGCCATCACCTCATCAATAACCACTGGTTACTCAATTGCATATTAACTGACAAGTGAAATTTATATTTTCATTTTCCATAAATGCATTTGTATTAAATGATACATAATTTTACTTTGGATCTTCATCATATTCTTAGTTGAACTTTAATAGTTATTCATACAACATCAGTTTTCTAATGAACTATTTTAATGTCATTTACTTATATCACATGACTCTCTAATTGACATAGATTTTCTTCTCTATATTCAGGTAGTCATCTATGTAGCCACATGATTTGGTCATTATTGGATAAAGGATTTCAATGTGAGACCATTGTTTTTATAATATCATTGAACCTGAGGTTAAAGAATATATAAGATAATTTGGCTTCAACTTAATGTTATCATACTTAATAGACTTTGTATTAATTACCACATCCATAACGTTTGTTGTTCGCTCATGTGAAATAGTTAAAGTATCCAAAAATTTAATATTCATTTTTCAAAAAGATATTACATTATGTTTTTTATCTGCTAAATCATAGTAATGACTATTCATGGAATTACAATTACTATTGTAAGAGATGTTTGTAGCACCATACCAAAAAATTCGAGTCATAACAGGTATTAAATAATTATTTTCAATTATATTCAATATTTAGAAAAAATATACACTCTTAATGCATTATCATTATGAATTTTGATGAGTGTAATTATTACCATTTAAAATGGATTTTTTTTATTGGAAGAACATTATTGATGATTATCCTGTAAGAGAGAAAAATTTATAAATGTTATAAATTTTAGAACATTAAATCATAAAAAATAATTGTTAAAATGATTTGAAATGATTGATACGAAATCATATATCCATTGATAGAAAATATTTATCAGAGTGAGTATATGTAGAGAAGGTTAATTGAGTATCCAATAAAATTATCCATTCAAAATGGATTAATACATTTTCGCACAATTAATTTAAAATCACCCTTGTTATCCAATAATATAGATCATTATAACATTCAATAAATCAAAATAATTGTTAGAAGGATTACTGGGTATTAGATGATATAATATATAGTTTTACATATTCCATTGAAATATATTTACTTAAATAAAATCTTATAGAAACAAATATTAAGGATAAATATTTATATTTTACTTATTATAGTTTAAATAATTTATAGTTTCAAATAATTGATTAAAAATAAATAAAAATGTAACATGGTGTACAATTTTGAATACAAGGGGTTCAATATCAATATGAGATTTAGTCCTCTTTACCCATTGATTACACTCCGTAATAAAATTTATAAAAATATAATAAATTGATCCAAAACTAGGATCATCTCATACAAAAATATACAACTATACAAATGAAACATGTCCTATTCTAATGTTATCTTCGGGGATCCAATATACAATTGGTATCATATGACCTCTTACATAGTTTTCATTGGAAAATAGACAAATAAATTTTGAGATGTTTTCAATGAATATTTCATTTCGAAGAATGATACAATGTGCATATATTAAATAGATTACAGTAGACAATGCTCGTAATGAAATGAATATAAATAGACTGAGGAACTAAAAGTTATAAAGGG
Source organism: Viscum album (assembly GCA_963277665.1). NCBI lineage: Eukaryota > Viridiplantae > Streptophyta > Magnoliopsida > Santalales > Viscaceae > Viscum > Viscum album. The sequence continues at coordinate 1,298,943,341 of OY728147.1, forward strand.
ATAGAAATTCATAGTTTTTTAGAACTCACATCTCATGAATTCTTGAATGTAATTTGAAATGATTCTCGAGTACGATTTATTTTAAAAAAATAGAATAGAGTGTCATATACTCATTTTATTTTTGACTAATATAATGAACAAGATGTGTATTTTTTCAGCTTCCTCAGTCATGTTTATTCGTGTGTGTTCTTGTAATGTTCTACTGCTCTAATTTTGTGTACTTATTTTTCATGTTTGACTTTCATCACATCTCACATAACTTTTAATTATCAATATATGATTAATTTTTTTATCGTTACATTTTATTGGCAACAAGAATGATTATCCAATTGATAATCTAGATATTATTCATCCTCATACTCAGGGCCAACATATACTTTAATTAATTCTGTCAATCCATTAAGAAATAATTATTAGAAATACATAGGGAATTACATTCTATAATTTATTAACTAGAGAAATTAATTCAAAATGTATAATTAGTAATATAGTATCACCGAGTCATGGAATTAGGAAAAGTCTTTGGTGATGTGTATTTGTAATGGTGTCTCTCTATAGAAGTGTCTATGTTTGGTGGTGAGACAATAGAACTGTGATACAACGATATTAGTGACTTTTACTTGTGGTGGGATAAAAATTATAATATGATGGTGATTCATGATTTTGGAGGAGACTCGTCTGACTGTATGTCTGTTTGGTTGTGACTCATACATTAAAAATTTTCTGAGTCAAGTATATGATACAGTTGACAATGATTCATTCCATACTTTTCCAAATATACACTATGGTGGTATGACTGCCTTAACAATGACTCAAGGTTATGGTGTCGCAAAATATAGAGAGGTCTCAAACATAAGAATTTTTTTCTAATCAATCCTAAATAATAAAATGCTATTAAGAAACCTGAAACTAAATAATATCGACAATAATCATGATTTGATGATAATTAAAATAATGAGGTATACACTATCCACGTAACACTGCTCTCGCATGGTATGGAAGTGTTCCATTTTCAAATGTCAATCAACTGTCATCCAGATAGATTCATGGCCCTCACTATTCATAGATTCCTTGTCAAAAATAACATAGATATTCTATACTGTTTTCACTCTTTCACCTCAAGATGTTGTGTGAAACCTTTTAGAACCTATTTTTTAGGATACATGTGTTGACATTTGAGAAAATGATAGAGTTACATGGTGAAACTCTATGTAATGATACCCCACCAAAAGTTCCTCTAAAGGTCTGAAAACATCATTCTTAAACTACTATATATAAGAAAATGAGATATGTAGAAAACTCTCATCACCATATCTAACATTGCATTCGTAACTATTTTCTATCACTAAAAAAGGATAATGCGTTCCCCTCTTTATGAAAATTCTTCTATAAATCTCTTGAAAGAATATAGTCACAAAGAACCTCATAGTCAATGTATCTGAACTGGGCCTTCCATATCATTTGGAGAAGTACATGAATCAATATGATCTATTAAATATAATATATACCCCTCTCCTTTACCAGGGTCAGTTACAAGTAAACCAAATTCTTAGACCCCACCTCCATCAAATGCGAACAATACTTCATGCTACAGTAATCTTGCACCACATTTCCCTTTGTTGGGTTATATACTATATTTAATTCAAAATCCATTAGTAACTATAACCATCACCCATGATTCTTATTTGGATATCTCTATGTGATGATATACCTGAGTATTTGATGGTCTTGGTAGTAAAATAATGTTCTACCCCCAAAGATAGTGCCTTCGAATCATCAAAGTGAAGAATATCACTTCTAACTATTGTTTGTGAGTCACATTGTTCTTCTATTGGGTTCTAAAACTCCAAAACAAATATGTGATCACTACCTACTACTATGTTGGCAATATTTGTAGATTATCTTTAGTTGAATTACAATACAAATATGCACTCCCTACCCTCCTTATCAAGTCTCTAAATGAGAACACATTACATTCCCAACCTAAACTCCTCAATGCCTATTTGACATAGCTCTGGCTAAGTGAATGACTACCCTTTTCACATCATGGTATTTAATGGGGGATATAATTATAGAGATTACATCCATGAATATCTTACAGTACCCTACCATTAAATGAAAACTATGTACTATCTATACCCTATTTGGTGGATCATAAGAATTCCCTATAGTAATATTCAATAGGTCCATAAATAATCCATGATAATAGATGATACCCTCTAGAAAATGAATCTCACTGATCCAAAACTATCATCTCAAGAGATTACCATAATTCGGGTGACCATGTTGTAGGTTTAAGGCCATTCTAAAGTGATTTTCATAGCCATCCTCTAATGTAGAGTAGATTAGTATGACATAAATGATGATACCGAAAAAGGTACCAGTATGGATTGATGATATATTTTATCATATCGATAAACATAAGAGGGCTATTAATCCCACAAAAATTTCTAACTGCGAACACATATTTTTTATAGGGACATTTGAATTCTACTATTGAAAAATCTTCCTCACGAACTATCAACTAGTGGTATCTAGGCCTATGATCAATATTTGATTACCATATTTTTCTTCACAATTGTTAAAAGAGGCCATAAATTCATTGAATTTCTAGATTTGATTATCAGGTCATAGTTATTTTGAAAAAATCAGTAAAAATCTAAAATCTCACATCAACCATTATCAAGAAAAAATAAAAAATACTGAGAGAAAAAAACAAGGCCTAATAAAAACCTTCTTTAAAATGTTATGCACATACACCCTTTTCCCTATAATATTGGTAGGATCTATTTGATATTCTCCAGAAGATAACAGTACATTTATATAGTGACTGTTAATGTTGATGTTTATCTCCTACAACAGAGGTAGTCATGGAACAACCTCAGGGATGAAATCCATGAAGTCCTCCAATAAAAAAGAATATATATTCTGAAATATACTAAAATTCTAATGGATAAAAATAAAAATTGATGATTCTTGGGTTATAAAATCCTGCTCGCAAGACCCACTCAGTCTTCCAAGAGATATATCTGACCTCAAAATGAAAATGTTTTCTCATCCTTCCAAATGAATCTGACTTACAATCATCGAATGTAGATCTATGATAAATAAGGGGAAAAAATTCAATATCCAATAATAATTCGTAATTATTTATTTTGATAACCATGTGGAACCATGGTTTACTCTCCAAAAAATGATAGCCCACACTTCTCAAAGACATCCGATATTAAAGAATCGAACCTATTTAGAATCATTAGGAATAATTGATGGTCTATAGTCTCAACTAGAAGATATTTATCTTACAACACGAATAAATAGGTAATAGAATAACTTATAACCATGATTTTTATTACTGAGGAAGATAATAATAAACCTAAATCATACATAAGATCATCTCATGTGTAGCCTAGTCATTTCCCTCTATGGCATGCAGCTACCCACAACCCTGAACTCTAGCTCCCATATCCTAAAATGGGTCAGATAGAGGTGTTGGTTGTAGTATATCATAGATTCTACCTCTAAAAACATTCATCCCCCATGACCTTATCATGCACATCTACCAACACCACCAACCAATGGCACAACTTGGCCATGTCTGGGTGATATATGATCATAACACAACCTCTATCATGGAGTTACATCCACTTTCTTCCTATATTATTTATCATGAATAGACGATAAATTAGGAACAAATTGAAAAAAATCATTAAAATAATAATATCAATCCAACGCAATAATAGCGGACCCTTTGTGATGTCCATATCAACAGACCTAGACATCAAAGTCCATGAATTCCCCCTACAATAAGTTATCATCATCAAAAATCAAATACCAAATGTATTTTAATCATCCAACTGATACCCACATCCAGTTCCCACTTCTCGATGCCCCTATTCTAGGATTATCTCATTCACTAAATCAAGCTCTTTTATTATATTTTATGTGGGTAGATTTTATGAGACTAAAAAGGCTAAAATGTCCTTACAAATAATCTAGTCAAACTTCTTCACCTGGATGAAGTCATCTTGTACAATGTTTATGGAATAACATTTATGGTTGGTAAACCTCATGACATACTCACCTACTTTCAGGATACCCTAATTAGACCACAATTGTAGATAAATATGAACAGATCACAATAATTATTCATAAAACTACTCAAAAAAAACTTCTAAATGTTGGATAATGAGTGTATTATCTCATCGTCGGTATACATAATAAAACTCCACCATCACCAACCTGCTCCATGGAAATTACTGGATTTTAGCACAACCATATGATCTTTTGGGGTCAGAACAGGACTAGTGACTTATACCATTGAATCAAGCCAACCTTCCTCTTACCATGGATCTATATTTACATGGAATCATAATAGTCATTGATGATAGAACTCATGGAGTATGGTAATCATACACACATCCTCATATAGAACTATAAATATTAACTACTACTTGATAGGTAGGGGTAATTATACCAGCTCACAAGGGGGGGGGCACGCCATATGATGGACCATGAACTAAGGAAATATCACTAATCAGATCATCATCTATATCCTTAAATAGTATAATGGATGAGTGTCTATAACGGGGAATCTTGAATGTAATCAAGATGTACCACAGTCAAATGATATTATATATATAGATATATCTCAAGAAAGAACATTAATAGAATAATTAATATATAATTAATGTACCAATGTTCCTATAATCCGATGCCTTTATATTCCATTTTTTCACGTAATTATTAGAATCATGGTGTTTGGATACATCATCCTCCACAACAAAAATGGGTTTCATGGACTCATATTTGAAAACGAGATACTCTGATATAGTTTATCTATGATACTAACAAATCCCAATAAAGGAATAATCCATAAAATGTACCAAAGAAAAACCAATACAGATACAACTCTATAATGACCATATGAAGCACAACCCTCCAAGATTAGGGAATGATGAACTCTATATACCCCAATCCATCCTCCACTATCTGAGGGACAAAGATAAGTGTTGAGAAGGTATAACATAAACTGCAACGAATTTTTTATAATGTACCCATAGGTATGAAAAAAACTATAAAAATGAAATAATGTAGTGGAATAATAATATATCGTAACATCAGGAATAATCAATTCATGAAATAATCTCAAGGGACTATAATCAGAGCATAAAAGAATAAACCCAAACTGTAAATTGGAAGAATACATTCCAATCAAGAAATGATGCCCAAACATGAAAAAACTAAAAATGAAGAAATATGATTTATCCTAACTCTATATCTCAAATATCGACCACCATACATGGTCAATTCACCCATATATCTATACATCTTACCAAAATCATCACTGATCAGTCTATCATCTACATAAGAAATGATACATGTTGATATTTCCCATATAGGTGTGTGAATATACATTCTGATTATGAAGCCAAATAATTTCAATGGGAGATTTGAGAGGTAATAAAATTATCATCTCAATACAAATAAGAGGGACAACCAAAATAGGATCAAATATATATATGCTCGTAACAAATTGCAATATAAATGTAAGGGATTATCTATATCATACAACATATTAAATCTATGTTTAATCTTACAGCTCCATGGCCCATATCTGATAACCAATGTCATGAAAAACAACATAAGACACCACGTAGATGGGCCCACACCTAACCCTTATGCTCTACATCCAAGGGAGTCACATCATCATTCCATTAATGTTATGTATCCTCACGAGAATATGAGTGCAGGGGCCCAGTCTTAAAAATTTCACTCCACATTTGAGTGATCCACTACTACATTATACGTAGTGAATTTCACAAGTGATTGAATATGGGGGAATACTAGTCTTTATGTCGAGAACATGTGGCTTATAGTTGCAATGATTTTACAAATCCTATCTATATAAATATTTTTCAAACCCACTACCTATTTCGATTAGGGTGTACTGACATCAATATATCTATAATAGCCCAGGGAACCTATGTATTAGTTCAATATGGTAGTAATAACCCAGAAATACTGCTGATAGGATTCCGGATCACTACCAATGAAAAGAATCACCTGAAGAAGTGTCACACTCAAAACATATCACCTTATATATCAAAACCATCTATAAATGAAACCATACGACTGTATATGAAAAAACCCCAAATATTGTACTAAAGGAGAAAAATATATGTCCTAATAAAGGATATATGAGAATAAGTAGATTATCATAGGCATACATGACATGTGTCGGTCCACATGACATGTGGACCTACTTTTTTTATTGTTGTTTTATCCTCTAAAAATAGATTAGAATCCAATTTCCATTCATGAGTGTCAGGGGACTACAAGGCATGTTTCAACATCCTATGGTCTACCTATGTGCTCTTAGTCATGTCTATGTCCATAGGGATGTACCCATGTACCTTGATGTGTACATGTCCATTATCTATTAATAGATTGTGTCTATGAACTACCTTAAAACATGATGTGTCCTACTGCATGGGTTCATAGACATGTTCTAGCTATCAAATGACCACACTACCATAGGTGGGACACATTTTATATCAGCCCACCACATGATGTATTATCATTGTTTCCACCAAAACTCTAGTCACTTATATATGGTGGTGCTACAAAATGTGTATTCATCCAAGTACATGCATATGTAGTCTGGACATGCATAGAAAATTAAGATTCTTAAAAAATTCAACAGATCTAGCTTGACCACCATGAATCACACTAGTTGAAAACCCTATTGTGATGGTGGTCATCTATATCCATATTTTCGCAAAATCTGGAGCCTGAAAAATAGAATTTGTTGATCCTTAAAAAGATGACTATGATACTAATAAATTAGATTCTTGATTCAATCCCCCCACCTGATCTGAGGAAAATGGAGTATCACCCAAATCATGCACATTCATTCAAAACATCCACAAACCAACGATCTGTATGTTTTTTTCCTACTAAAATGAATCTGAGGGTTCAATTATGCTTCAAACCACCCTAAAAAGCCAAACACTTACCTCATACACCAATAGTGAAAAAACAATAAAAAAAGAGTGTAAAATAATGAGAACACAATATGAAGTATAATTGGACAATGATTATTGCCTAATACATTTATTTGTGGGAAATTTGGGGGGTTATAACATGGAATAAAATGATTAATATATTTTAAATAATAAAATTAATGAAATTGGTACATGCGATGAATGGATAAACAAAGGTGAACAAGAATATAGAAATATACATGCTCCAATTTTTTATCAAAAGGTAAAAATCCATAATCTGTGAGACAAACCTAAACATGAACTAATCATTGGTGAAGAACACATTCGCCATCAATGGAGAATAACAACTTTGTCTATTTTATCTAGATCCACCTCGATCCTATTATTATTAATCATATGATTATAATTCAATAACCTAGAATGATATGAATCTCCTCTAAAATATCTCTATGTTTATATTGATAACACATGGAAATTAATCATAAGACTGTAGTTATATATGATTTATTTAGTTTATGTAAAAAACCAAAAAAAATTAGTCACCTATATTAGTTAAAAGCACTGGACCATGGTTTCCTCAACCAAAATTCTTGCACTGATAAATAGTATTTCACACATATGGTTAACCACACAAGGGAAAATCTTCTACGTTATCATATTTTCAATATTATGTTCTGTATTATGTTTATTCAATTGTTCATAAAAAAATTATTTGTGATATTAATATATTTCTATTTTTAAAATCAAAATCATTGTTTTATTAGGCCTTGGAATCTCATTTGGTCACAGAACATCAATTCAATAATATTACATAATATAATATAATTTTTTACAAGAATTTATTTCACTATATATTCAGTGACCAACTTCGAAAATGAATAATCATGAATCATTAATATATAAATTTAAAAAAAATTTATTAGTACATAATGAATTCAAATAAACAATAGAAGTGAAAATATATTAGAGAAAAGATAATACATGTCTCAACCTATAGATCATATATTTCTTCTATTTTTATATTTCCATGGAAAATTTTAATTAAAAATGTTCATATATGAGGTGTTATTATTAAATATAGAAAACAACATTATAAATTTTGGCTGTGTTCCTAATTACTAATAATATAATCATAATACAAGTTCAATTTGAATTTTATCCTACGTTTTCTAGTTACAATTACAACACAACATTGATTTCAATGATGTAGTCATTTTTATAAAAAAAATAAAATAAAAATATTTGAATGAACATTAAATAAATTGAGAATAATAAAAATTTATAAATTTTTAATGATGGTATGTTAATTTTTTGAAAAATATTTCATGAATATTCTTTATATTATTGAAATTGACATAAATACATCACTTTTTTGGTGTTTATTGTTATTTTATTAAACTCTTATTTTCTTATAATTTGTCGAATAAATTCATTGAATTGCTAGGTGATCCAACCCCATATTTAATGATGGGGTGCACAATATATCTTCATATTAAAGAGTTAATTTGAGAAATTATTTCACATATATAATGAAAATTACTTAATTAGTTAGAAATGCACATTCTAATTATTGAAAATTTAGGAAGAATGAATTGTTATTAAAAATATAAAAAACAAAATTTACAATAAAAATACTATAAAATTCAAACATCATATACTATAAATCTCATTACAATGATTTTTACCCATCCATGATCTGATAAAGACTAACTAATATATTTAAGTTAGAAAAGAATATGAGATATAAAAAACATACCGTAATATTATCTACTAAAAATCATTGTCCCTCAAACATCCCAAATTTCCAACCAAATCCTCCAATAATTATTTTTATGATTCCATGAATTATTTAAGAAACATCATCTTTTTCTAGATATTTATCAATCAAACTAAATCTTATATCCAAATAAAAAATTTTCTATTTAATTTGAAGTTAAATTGATGTAAAAATTCCCTTTAAATTTAATTGTGTTAATCCAAATATCATTCCATATATATATGAACTTTTAAATATTTAATTGTGATATAAAAATATCTATAAAACATAATGTGTAGAAAAAATGAATTTATAACAGACACGATGTAGTCTTTTAATATTATAGTGGAAAGGGGTCTTAGAATCACTTTACATAACATATAAATGGGGTGTAAAAAACTGGTTATCTTGAAAGACTCATAACTATTTCCCCAAATTCACTATATATTCGTCTAATAAGTCCAAATTTCCCTATTTATACTATAACATCATTTGTGATGAACATTAAGAATAATAAAAAAAAAATTTCTTTTAAATTGTCCTTTAAAACATTATCATGATTTTAAAACATTAAATACATTTATTTCTTGTATCATCAATACCAAAATGTATTTTGGGTAAACATAATTTGGTTTCCATATATCATTAGCTCAATGTAAAAATATCCATAAAAAATATCAGTTTCATGTATTCTGACACATTATTTATTCTTTCATTTCTTCATAAATAAATAACCATGAAACATTCCAATTTAAATCCAACAAATGGTTTTATCATAATATTCACTATTCATCATTATATTCACATCATATAATTTCATTAAACCATATTTCATATGAACTTTTTTTGTTTTCAATTACTTTCTCATCCATTAATTAAATTGGTAAAAATTATTTTGTTATATTTGCCAAACATTGTTAAAATACAATGTTTTCTATGTTCATGTTCATTGTCACATCCTTAGAGGATTTTTATCTCCAAACTACTATTCAATCAAAAATCAAAAATTTAATTCATATAAAACACCTGTTAAAATATTTATTCCATTGTACATATTGGTTATTTATTTACTATAAAAAAAGTAAATCAAATTTTTTAGAAACATACAAAAAATTTAAAATAAAGAAAACACATAAATTGAATTATTTAAAAATAAATTATTATTAAAAAATTGTTTTTTAAATATTTAATAAATTAATAATATATATATTCACTATTAATTATAGTCAATCTAAAAAAATATTACAAAATCCATAATTTCAGGATATTTTTAACATATTAGAATGAATGTTACAAGAATGAGATCTGGAATTTTCATTTTTATATGGAATTCCAATATATCATAGACCCATAATAATGAAGTTTTAGTCATCTATAATGGACAATAAGTAATACTATTATATCAAATCAAGAAAAATTATGATTTAATACTTTTTGTCTAATCCATATCACTGGAATTATAATTGTACATAATAGTATTTTACATAATATATGAGATATACAATTAGGAATACAACATGAAATTAATGGTTAATCTAAATGGTAAATCAATGAAAATAAAATCCTACAATTTTATTTCTTTCCAATTAGTCAGATATTTATTTTTTTACAACTCATGCACTTTAACAAAAAATAATCACTCTTTCTTTGATACTACATGATAATAATACTTATTATGTTTTGAATAAATGGATTTTAACTTAGAATAAGAATCAACTTTGATATATCTATATAGTTATCATTGCCCAACATTCAGGATACTTCACCCAACTCATTCATTTAGAGTCATTTTCTGAATCATTTCTATATGAATGTGAGGTTCAAATATTCATTCCAATGTATGGGTTTTTATCCCAATATAACATTACAAACCCCATAACATGACCACTAACCCATTTATACAAACAATAATCATCTATGTTCCTGAAAAATTAGAATTTCTTGAATGAATTATAAAACCAAATATTTCAATTTTCGAAAATCTATTTTGATCTACATGTTAAAAATTATATCTTTTTACCACGGAAACCATATTTGGATCCTAAAAATAATTTAACTGTACAATATACATATCCATTAGCATCTCTATTTTTGAAAAAAAAAATTAGTGAATAACATGGACATATTTAATAAAAATTAATCAAGAATGTTAAATTGATAGGCACTCTATAATACATGTATATTCTCAATATGAAATACCAGTTGTATACTATTTGTATAACCACATCATTGGAATCCTGAAAGACTCAATATTTGTTAGATTGGATGAATACTATCTCAAATTTCATAGCTTCTAACAACTTATCATATTCATAACTCATAATATACACATACTATTTAGTAGGTTTCTATTCACAAAAAATTAATACAATATCTTTTTCATTGTTAATCCATATCACTAAGAATAAAAATGAATATTTCAAAAACTTCAATTATAATTAAAAATATTTGTTGATTATGTTTCCAAAAACCAGTCAGAAATATCTATATTTATACTTCAAAAACAATTATTATTTATCAGTTTTGATAATCACAGTGTTTAACATTCTTATAAATAATTACTCAATTAATGTTATCATTGTTAATGATAACAAAATTTAAAGATAGAAACACTCTATTTTAAAAATTATTGTAAAATTAATTTCATATTTTATATTTTATATATCTAATAAAACAAAATCCATATGATTTTGGAATATTATTTTGAACCCCAACATCATATATATACATCACAACCTAAAATACTCAAAAAAAATTGTTCACCTAGAAGACTATATCTCCTATGATCTATTTTTGTTTTCCATATATGGAATTATATTAATTATTAATAAAAATCTTACATATAAAATCATTATAGTTAAATAATATTTTCAAAAAAACCTTATCATGAATGAAAAAAATTCCAATAGGTATGGTTCCCTATTTTAGACACCACATTCAGTTGAGGGGTTTATGAGAAATCAGAGTAAATATAATTTATTTTCCCTTAAATTGTCTATAAATTTCATTATGAAATATTAAACCACTTTATGTTTTTTTTAAAAATGGAAAACTTTTTCAATATTCATTTAATTATTTTTAAAATATCATTGAATTTTAAAATCATTTTAATAAATCATAATAAATCTATAATCATACATACTGAAGTCATTATGTAATTTTACAGAGTACCTAATCCAACAACTAACATATATAGTAATTTTTCTATATATATCAATTTTATTTAAATATATTATTCCATTATCCCTTGTAAATTTCCCACTAAAAGGCATTTTGGGGATTTTTCTCCGCAATCAACATCGAAAATTACAAAAAATTATCATTAAATGATTCTAAAAATACAACTCTAATGAGAATATAGATGTGTTTCTAAATTACAAGAAAAAGTCAAAAATTCTGTTGTAATATCCTGAAATTTTAAATTAATAACATTATTTTTGATAATGTGAACAACCAACATAGTCGATCATAGACAATCTACACAATATTATTATATGATATTTAAAACATAATCATAAAATGTAGACTATGAATACGAATAGATTTTTTTTCATATGTATAAATATAGGGTTTATTAAAGAAAAATATATTAATTAATTCCTTAAAAATATGTACCGAATTTTAAAAAAAATCATTTTATTTTTCAATGATATATTTTCTTAAAAAATTATTTCATATATTTTAAGTGATAAAATAATTTAACAAATTGTTATATATTTTGGAAAAAATATTTTCGAAGAAAATCATTCTATAAATTATCATATCAAATTTATCCTATAGTGAAGTCTTGAATCATTATGAAATGTTTGCTTTTTTAGTAAATAATGAAAAATACTACTCTTATTGAAAATTGTTTTTTATATTAGAAAATTTAATAGTAACTTTTTATTTTAGAAGATGTTTAAAATTTTATTTGTTATTTAAATTTAAAATAATCCATTTATAGTTTTAAAAATGAATTTTATTATCTAAAATAGTTCTAATAAATAATATTTAATGAGATATTTTTTTCAAAAATATTTTTTCATTGTATTTTCCTGGTATAATTTAAATTATATTATACATCACTGTATGTTAAATTTTTTAAAATAGATTCTATATTTTTAATATTGAGTCCCATATATTTTTAAATGGTGATTTTATATTTAGTTATTATTAATAGTTACCATAGTATTTCCTTATCACAGGAAAGTGTAAATATGACAATTAAGAGTAAACAATTATATGATAAAGACTATTAAATAAATCTAAAACATGACTTAATTATATTATATTTATAAATTTAGTCTATAGAAATTATATATTAATTTATATGGCATATATTCTTTTTAATTGGTTATAACCATTATAATATTTAAAGCAAATAAAACTAAAAAATGTGACACAGAAGTTTTTTATAATAGTAATTATTATTAAATCAGGATAAAATACTGATATAATTAGTGACTTATAGTATTTTTAAATATAATTGATTAATTTTCATCAAGATAATATTTTTTTTATTTATAGTGATGAATTTTATACATTAAATTCTTAAACAAAAAAGATCCAATAATTATCCAATTAATATAAAATTGAATAAATTTGATTTAATATATTAAAAGTATTATAATTTTAGATAATTTATGTGATAAATAAATTTTATAAATTAATATAACATTTTAGGGATTTAATAAAAAAAATTCATCAAAAATGATTTTTTTCTTAATGTTATTAAAATCTATGTAAGGAATAGATTAAAAAATGGACATTACAAATATTTTAATATAAATAATATTCCATAAAATAATAACACAATCCTAAATAACCTCCCATGTTATAAGATGTCATTTATAATATATAGAAAGTTCTATTTAGGGTCAGTTGGTCTATTTATATTAACAATTATGACTATAAAAGTGTAAAACAATGTTGCTTTCATGGTAAGTGTAAGTGGGGTTAATGAGATGTTAAAAGCCACAGCTTTGGTTAAAAAAATAGTAAAAAAATATCAAATTTTTAATTTGATATTATTACAAGGATCCATAGTCAACCTATATTTCAAATTAGTCTATCTAAGGAAATTTTTATATTGAATAGATATTTTTTTAATAATCAATAAATTCAAAAAGTCCCACTCCAATACCTTATAAAAGGGAATATATTCTTCTCTTTATGTCAAATATCAAAAAAAATCTAGTTTATACAGGAACCACACATAACATAACCTATAATAAATAACCACCTTCTAGTGGCCTTATTTTCTCTACAAAATCAATCTTATAGGTCCTATGGTGTTGTGAAAAGTATATTTTCATAGAATACATATAGTTTTTTGACAACATGTTTTAGTTTTATTTCATCATTAACATTCTTTAAATATTCATCAAATTTTCTAAATTAATATCACCATAGTTATGCATATACCATTATGTTTTAATGTTAGTGTATAAAACTATATTAATCTCTTATACCATCAAATGGGATACAAATCTATCGTTTATGCATATGGTAGAATACCTCACCACGAAGCGATATAATTAATTTTTATTTAATATATCTTACGATTATATTATCATGATAAATTTAAATTTCATCTATGAAAATTATAATATATTAATGAATCTGAAAATAAAAAATATAATTTTCATTTTAAATTTTCTATTCATTAAATAGTTATAACATCATTTGTCTGTACCACTGGACTACAACCTCTTTGAAGAGACGGTTTTTTTTTCATCATCATGTCACGTGGATAAAATATATATAGTAGTAATTAATAATATAATATGACATTTATGATATTTTTTCAGTGTATAATTATAAAATTATACATTCCTTCTTTCCATAATGATCGTTGAAAATGGAATTGTTACTCATGCGTACATACATCCAGTGATTTCCATGATTATCAAATAGTTCATCATTCATAAATAACATTATTATTGGTTTAAATATATAAAATTATGTACTAAAATGGAAATTATATAATTATTATATTATTGAGACAAAATAATAAGGTCATATTTATTGATTTTAATGTTCTCTGTTTTTGGACTGATTGAATTCTCAAATAAATTTGAACATTTCAATTTTCTAGATAGGCTGAATCTTATCCTGATACCCCAATCATAAATAGAATGGGTGGCAAATATTAATTTTTTAGATGTTTTTAGGGAGCAATATTGATATATATATATTTAAAATTATTTTTGGAGTGCTAATATCTAAAAAATCAATTCCCAAGAGAAAAATATTAGCTTCCATGATATTTTTAGACCATGTCACCCTATAAGAGAAATAGTGTAACCTTTAGGGTTTGGGTGTGGGGATGAAATAGTTTGTTAAACCACGAAATTTGGGGTTCATTCACTTTATTAATGTATTCATAAAATTTTAGAGGTAGTTACAGAATATATACATGGTTTTCTAAACTGTGAGCCTATATTGAATGATTAGTGACACTTAATTATTAGCACCACATTCTTGGAACACAGTTTTCTAAACCATGTAGTCAATCCTTGAATGGTATATATCTTTGTCTAGTGTTAGCTACATGGATGGTGCATAGTTAACCAATCCATTATCCCAAAAGATGAGCCTCCCAAGATATGGAAAATTTACTAATTTTCAGCTTTAACCATAACTGGGTATTCCACCATTTTCATACCCTATTATTCCAAATTTCACATTTACAAATTCCTCTCTTTCCTCTCCAATTATATTATGGTTTAACCCTTTTTCATTGTGAAATTTAAATTCAATGTAGTGCGTTGGAACCGTATCAATAACATTAAGACGCTGCATAATTGCCTATCATTTTTTTCTTCATCAATGATGTCTTTTTACTATCTAATTAACCATATATTTAGTGTATTTTATGATTATTATTATTTCACCCATTCTAGTTAAAAATAGGCCCTAATATTGGACGAGTATTGAATTTTATGTATGATGAAGTTGTTATATTTTTTTTTCACATAAAGATTCATCATTTGTAAATTATTTCTACTAAATGGAGCAGAAAACATTCCAAATATTTCCCCCAATATATAAAATGCCTTAAATTAAATACTAATACTACACCAATGATGTCTCTTAGGACCCATTACAGGATGGGGGAAATAACTCAACACATACCACCTCGTATCATGAGTTCTGTCATATGATACCATTTCAACATCATTTCATTGTTATTGAACCATCCCTTTGGCATGTTATTCAAAATGTCAATGCACTCCAATGAATTTAAAAAAATAAATGGGTTGGTTATACCATTATTTTATTTGGTCACCTTTTGTATTATTTGATAATTTATTCTGGAAGGAATAGTTATAATTAATTTAGTCGGATGAGAAGGCATGGAATCCCTAAACCTATTTTTAATAAATCACCATTGAGATAAATTTTATTATTAAATAATAAAATTGGATAGAGGATATATATCATGGAATATTATGGCTTAGAATCATTCCTGAACCCTAAATCAGAGAATTTTTATCCCATTGATGAATTTTTGAGGAGATCTATTCGTGTATCTATGGTCGAGGACTACGTTGGTCATTAGGACCTTTTCAGTATCTATACTAAAAAGAACTTTGAGATCCTCCAGGTCATTGATGGACCTAATAAGAGCTTTTTAGATATGTCAATGGAGTGGTTAATATTTTCTTTTTGGATTATGATTCTAACTTCTTGAGGAGGATTATATGAAGAGGGAATATTGCACCTAATTCTGCGAACCAAAGTGCAATGAAATAAAGTATAAAACATTCCATGTTTTTAATAATTGCATGGGTTGTAATTCCAAAAGCGTTAAAACCGCATAAATACAAAGAGATCATGGCTCGGATCGCTGAAATATTGGGCTTTGCTGATTGGAAGATGACAACAATGGGTTAAGGTTATATTCACATTTTTTTCCTTCAGATGAGATCAAGCATCGTGCATGGAGTCTTGGCTCAGTCCTTCTAAGGCTCATCTTCCTCCGCATTCATGAATGGGACGGAAATATTGATCCTAACTATTTTATGAATTACTTTTCATGAATATGGATACGAATCTGGAATCTAAATTGGTTGTACTGGCATCGTAAAATCCTTTGGGACATTTCTTCGTCTATTGGGAATCCTATTAGACATGACAAACAGACTGATGATTTTATATTTAGAGATTATGCTATAATTCTCGTTGAAGTTGATATGGATGCTACCTTTGTTGAGGAAGTTGTGTTTACCACGAAATTTGATAGTATCACACTTGGAATATTGTATGAACGAAATCCCAAGTTCTACTTAAAATGTTTATTTTTTGTCACATTTCTGTGGATTGCAATAGAAATAAGTTATGCAACTTCTGCAAAGTTCGAGGTCATGATGATGAGAATTTTAGGAGAGGCAAGGTCATGGAAGTAGTGTCCAATTTTAGCACTAGTCCTACAGTTTCTAAAGAGGATACTAATGACTCCCCGGTAGTTTATTATATGACAAGGAATCAAGAACACATTGATGAAGGTATTCTAATCACAAAAATTCATACTCATGCCTCTGATCAAGCTGATGATAATGATGACACTATCCATAACGTCAAACACAATCAGTCTGGGCATGATGATCCTTCTATATTAAAGCTCAGATTGCATGTTCAATAACCTGTGTCGGCTCTTGTCACTATTTAAAATCACCCATCTATGTGATCATCATCTTTTGCAATGGCCCTTTTGAAGGACAATGAGGGGTTTCATGCTATAGACTCTGCTCACCCTTATCAAACTCTCATTGTCTAGAAACCCGATTCATAGAAAAAATCTCAAACTCTGACACCCGCAGAGTAAATAAATTTGAAGGGAAATGAAGAGAATACTCTTGTCTCGATCCTTGATAATTTTTTTCTTTCTTTCAATCGAGAAACTATATGTTGAAGTCATGGTTATGACCAGGTTGATTATCCGGTCAAGGGTGAAACTTCAGTTTCTTCACATACTAACCCAGGGGATATCTCACCTGTCTACTCTAAGAAGGGTATTAAAAAAATGTTACTCGTCAAACATCATTCAACTCTAGTTCATTCAGATAACAGGTTCTCTTAGATATGTACTGATGATTCATCAAGGGAGGATTTTGATCCAATATCTGATAATCAAATCTCAGATCTCACAGTTGCAATTTAACGTATTTTCCTTGATAATGGTATGACTAAAATTAATGATTGGACTAGAACTTGGCTCAAGTCGAAAAAATCCAAATTCATTTGTTGAACTGTCAAGGGATTGCGACCCCCCCCCCACAGTCAGATCCCGTAGACATATAATTATGACAAACATACCATTATTACATGGTATTTCATATCTTAAAATTAATTTTGATAATTAATGTTCCTTTAAAGGGGATTATCTGGGTAATTATATTGTGGAAACTATTTTTTTATCGGAATTCATAATACTTATTGGTTCTCAAGCATGAAGGTGTTGTAGTTAACTCTATTATCATTGATTTTCAATCTGTTACTATTTCATGTTTCATTTTTGTTGCCCATCTTTCTTTGACACTTTTCTATGATTTTATGATTTAAAAAAGAAGAAGATAATTATGGGTAAATCTAGTACATATTTTTGAGAGTAAAAATAACAGATGTCTCTTACATGGTGAATTTAATTTTGTTTTGAGGCTTGAAGAAAACATAAATTTTGAATTTTAAGAACCATTTGGACTAAATGGGAATTTTCATGTCTGTAATCCTTAATAAATCTCCTACATATTATCTAAAGAGGATTTATTTGTCTCATAATTTCTAAATATGTGTTATACGTATTATTACATCACATTTCATCATTGAATCATCTTAAATACCTATATAAAAACATTATTCTAAAAATTTGGTTTTGTATCCTATACCCTGAACCAAATTAATATACTTCGATCATATAATTATAAAACATTTTATATAATAAATGATTTGGGTAACCCAAAAATAAGTGAATTTTATATTCACATATCCAAAATTATCTCATGTAATTTATATATGAAATAATATATGGTATGGTACTAGAACTACATGAAAATAAAATCATTACATCATAATGTATAGTGTGATTGTTTAAGATAACCATCATTAATGAACTAAATATTTATCTCCAAGTCATATGAAAAGTTTTAACCAAATTCCAATGATAAATAGTTCCATACATAAGAGTGGGAATATTTATAGTTGATTAATAACTAAAAAATATACATCAATGATAATATAATATTACTTGTAAATTTATAACTAAAATAAAAAATCATTGTATCAGTTAAATAAAACTAAATCTTATCTCATAATGAAAAAGAGAATCTAATTTTAATGGCCTAAAAACTATAATAACTAACTTAAATACTTTAAACTAATTTATTTAGTATTTATAACATAAAAACAATTATGTTCATGATTATTTAATATTAATTAAAATAAAAATATACAATTTAAAATTATAATGATGAGTCATTATAAAATTAAAATATTATATAATCTATCAAAATTAATATTATTATGACTAATTCTTATTTGGAGTTAGCATGATTTCGTTGGCCCACAGTAAAAATATTTTTAGAATAATTTTTGTTATTAAATAAAACCATGAATACGGTATATGATGTGGATTATTTGTATTAATTATTATAGTAAATTAGTTAATGAAGTGTCACACCTTTCTCCACAACATTAATTCATTGCATAAATGTATTTCCTGGATAGGATTTTTAAAGGTTATATAATGAGACAATTCTTTTTACACATTTTTTGGACAATGGTTTCAATGTGTAAATCATGTTTCTATGAACCAAAAAAATTTAGTCAAACCCATGATTTGAAATATAATTTGTATCATACTTTTTTTATAATAATTATATTTGATTTTATAATACCACACATTTATAATATAAAGTTAAATAAACCTTGGTTTCTATAATGTAATTGGAAAAACATCAAACTGACTGCCATTTATCAGTCTTCAGCATATTTATTCACAATGAAAATTCATTTTTACAATATATAATATTTTTTAGGACATAAATTTTCCAAATATATATAGAGAGAAAATAAGAAAACCAAATCATAATATTAAATTTATGGGAGAGATAAATGAATTGAAAAAATAAATCCTATGTATCCCACTCTCCTTGGTATATCATTAATAATAAAGATGTTAACAAAGATTATTTTATTGTAACTAAATGATTGATGGGTATATATTTGTAATCTCATAAAACTGAAATATTGAAATATTTTTTTGAGATTTACTAACATTAAAACAATTTTCTACCATGAAATGTATCAGTATATAGATCCACCTTGATGCCCTAGAAATATAGATGTATGGTAATAAAAGAATTACCTAATCCCCAAGAGATGTAAACTAGTTTTGAATGAAAAAATATTATTATTGAGGTTTTAGTTTACACAACAACATAAGAGCCAATTTTTTTACAATAATGTATGTTTTCATATAAAACCAAAATGAAACATTAAAAATCATTAATAATGTGAGTAGATGAACTAAACATAGCGAATAGTAAATATTAATGAACTAATGGAACGTACCTATAATGGATAGTACATATAATGCCCATAATAAAGTTGAATATCATCAACTCCTTCAATTAAATCAAATAATGTGGTCAATTAAAAACATTTTATAGAGATTTTACCTTCTTGTGTTTTGAAAAATGATATACATACACACAGAAGAACTAATAAAAATATATAAGTCTATGTACATGATAATTAAAAAGGTTTTTCTAGTACCACAGGTAGGATATAGACATAGAGAAAACACAAATTATTGATTTAAAACTTAAATGTTGATTAAAATATATATTCTTTGTTTGAAAGTGTCAGATATACACAATAATTTTATGATGGAATACACAAATAAAAAATTATAAAATGAAATTTTAATATTATTAAATTACTAATAATTTTTATCATCATCATTCCAAAAAAATAATTGAATTAATTTATTTAGATATATCCACAAATGATCCATACAAAATTTGTTTCTAGTCTTGACGTGCCAACTACGAGTGAATGATTTTGGTTTCAGTCCAATTTTTTTATAATAATAAAATATAAATTTCCATGTAGTAAATTGAGTAGAATAGTTATTATATTAGACATAATTAATCATGAAATTGAAATAATTATTTTTGAAGAAGTGGAAAATAAAATTAATGATTATCAAATCATTAAAATTATTTATTTTTTAAATAAATACCATATCATCAACAAATAAAATTAAACTGAATATGTTGAATGTAATGATACACATAGTATTTTACCTTTAGGGTATTTTAATTTATTATAGTGTAAATAACCTATATACCATGTGTGGTATTTAACAATACAATGGGTCCATTATAGAAAAAGTAAAAATATTAGGGATATTAAACCTATAATATGAATGATAACTATGGAATATCTTCAATTTTACATGAAATATCTCATGTAATAAGATACATAACAATTCCATCATCCCTTAATTCGTAATCTATAATTTTTTATCTTTCTACGATTACCTCAACTGTAAACATAGTTTCTATAAATTTTTGTTAATCACTTCTATCTCAATCAGAATGATAGAGGTATCTTTATCCAAAACATAGAAATGAAAAACAATATATTAGAAATTTAATTAATTAATTAAAAATAATTATTCAACAGAAAAAAATATAAGTACCTAGAGTATACTATTAATGTTTTATTATATGACGATACAATTAATTATATAACATTACTAAAAAACAGGATGAAATTTATTTTCATTAGATTGTTTAAAAGGGTAACATATAACAGTAAAAATTTGTAGAAATATGATCAATAAAAAAACGGGAAAATGGGAAAATAGAATAAAATAAATAGTAGAACTATTTTTTGTGATTATGGTGAAATAAATTGCCTTATATATTTTACCTCCATTAAATATTCATTAAAAATAACGTTGGACAACATAACTGTAATTAGGTTTTTATAAGTAATGTATTTCAAATATTTATGGAAATCTACGGGAATTGAATTCTTTGAAATAAGTGGTCTTAAAGAATTTGGATGCACAATATACCTAATTACCCAAGGGAATTTATTTATTTATTTATTTTTGATAATCCACCATTCATCTGTTGAGCTAAAACCTTTACGCGGCCTGAAGGGTTAGAGACTATTACGTGACCTATAAGCCTTAGAGAAAATCATCGAGACATGAAAACTTAGAACTGATCCTCCCCCACACTTGTCATGATATTAGCACTCCACCATCCCAATTATGGTTGGATAGCTATCTTATGGAGGTCTTCACATGCCCAATATAGATTTAAATTCCATAACCTTTCATTATTATAATTTTGATTAGCTCTCTTTAGGTGAGTGTTCCTACTTTGGATCGCCATATAGAGCTGTTTCATTTGTAGTGTGAATGGTACATCGACTAATTCTTGTGGTCCGATGGTCTTGGCGAGGCTCGATGGCCTTGAGGAGGCCTGAAGGCCTTGAGAGACAACTAGCCCAATGGCCTTGGGTTTCACAAAAAACTTGTAGAAAAAGAGTAACAAACCGATGGACGAAAAACCCTGATGGATGAACTGTTCTAGCTACTACCATACAATACAATACCTGATACAATACTACTATAGTACTCCAATAATTCCCCAATTAAATATCTCCACAAAGACTTGATCTCCAGTCTCCTCAATGCACATGTTGAGTCCACACCAACCGAGCATAGGATCAGGTTCAAAACATGTGTAAGGTTAATGCTCAACTCCCACTGGGGCCCCCACCATGCACAGAGTGCATTGTACGTTCCCCATCTAGGAAAATGGATTTAAATCCCCCTTTGCATAATACACATTGTTTCCGAGTTTGGAAGGACTTGAGATTGGGCTACTTTCCACAAAAAGTGAGGGGTACAACCAGTGCATACCACTCGGCTAAAACCCCATGGGATAGATGTATAATATGGATATTGGAAATAGTTACTAATTATTAAAATATCAAAAAATATTTGGATAATAAATGACCATTGGGAATATTAAAATACCTAATAAAGAATTTCTACAAATAATAAATTATTATAATATATGTATCAAAATATCACTACTAAATAACTCAAAAAATGTAACATAAAGTATGTATAAGTGTATATTTTTCATTAAAATGTATTATATTTTTTAATGGAAAATTACCTTTTTAATAAAATTAAATAATTAAATAAATAATTTAATTACGTGTATTTTATTTTTGGAATAATCATGTCGATGTTCGGTAGGCGTGATGGTTTTTTATTTACCCTTAATAGTAAAATATAGAGGTGAATTGTAAACTATTATAAAATAGATGTTTTCACTATAATTTAAATATATTCATAATTTTAACAATGATTATTCGAGAAACATTTTTATTATCCTCAAACTCATAAAATACATTATTTATTCATTATAATCAATAATATTAATTTTTTTGAGAAAAAAATATAATTTTTCAATATTTTATTAAAATAATCCCTTCACCTTCTCTTGTAAGATCAAGACTTCCCGAACTCACATCCCTAAAAACCATAACGTTCATAAACTACCCATGATTATCTAAATTATACCACTAAAATATATAGTCAATTATTATTAGGTTTTGGTATCATTAAATTACCATTCGTATAAAAGATATGGTGTATTCATAAAGAGGAATCTTAATTAGGTTAATAATTGTTTAATATTAAGCCCTTTTATTTAAATTTTTATAATTTTTATATCTTATTCCAAAATTTTATAATAAAATTTAAATAAATCATTAAATAAATAATATAGTGTTTTTTAATATGTATTAAATCAACATAAAATTTATAAAAATTAGTGTCATGGTTGTTTACTACATTCAAAACCCAGAAATTTAACACATTATATTATATAAAACAAAGTAAATAGTACAAATAACAACAGAAGTACCTAAATTTGGTGTATTTACATGATCTTGGGGGTTAAATTAAAAGGAAAAAAATTTATATAGTATCTTTAATATTGGGTTTTTAAAACTATTTACATGTGAGCTTATTTTTATGGTTCATAGTGGTTATAGACACAGTTTTCAAACCATTACAACATGATCCTTATTTTGTACTCTAATTGAGATGGTTTGAAATATTTGGAAATTGGTAGATATTTTCAATTTTTATATTTCCTATTTTTATTTTCCAAAAAAACTATTGAAATATGTATAATATTCTGGGGGAGGGGAACTTCCAAAAGTATTTCCACCTAAGACTTCATGAACTAAAATTAAATACTCACCCACTCAACTGATACATGTTATTGTGTCTATCCATAAATTGTATAAAATCATTTTATTAAATATTATATTTGAACATGAAAATAAAAATAATATTATTTTTATACGTTTTAAAATTTAATAAATTGTGTGAAATCAATTGGAATGACTTAAAACCCCAATGAAATATAGTTAACTAGGGGTTCCACCAATACCATGGTTCTAGAAACCCTGAAAACTTGTGTCATATGAGCCACTGTTTCTATATTTCTACAAAACCATTGATATATGGGTCCCCACGTTACCATATTTCATTAGTTCTTAGATGTATGAAAATACAGGGATATATCCATGACTATTATAATCTATAGAAAAAATGACGGTTGTAACCATAATTCCAATTAGAGGATCATTAAATCATAGTCGGTATATACAATAGACTTGGTAAATGTTGTTAGTTGTCTACAATGTCCATATAAAGACGCAATTAAATGTATATATAATGAATTTATATAATATATAAGACATGATTGTGATTTGTAAAATATTTAAAGGTTATTATATTAATGATATTATTAATATATATATATATATATATATATACCCATTTAAACTACAAAATGGGTATATAGATACATGTTTCATAATAACTAAATATTTTAGACAATAAACTGAAAAAACAAATTTTATATCACTTGAATGATATGGAAACCAATACCATGGAACCTATATACAATTTGAGACCATTGGATTGTGATATATGACTATTAAAATTGTATCAAAATGGTTTTGGAACCACAAATCAAACAACCTCCAAATGATTGTTGAATGAAAAATTTTAATAAGTGAATGAAATATGATACAAAATATTCATATCGTATAAAACTAATTTTTATTGTCTAGGATTATAGAATTGACAAAATATATTCAACTTTTGATAATTCTAGAAGACTGTATAGGTGATTTTAGACATGAGGTGTGGATTTCTCTTGTAAACCCTCGTTTTATCCACACAATATTTCACTTTTATCAATATTCACTTCTATTTCCTATCACCAATAAAATTAAATTATTCCTTATATATTAAATATATTTTGAGTTATTCTTAACTCAACCAATTTCATCTATTTATTTAGTCCCCCCAATAATATTCCATATCTTGTGATTATGTTTTGGATCACTCACTCTTGAGTTTTTCTTTTCATTCCACATCTAGGATCAGTATCTAATAGATATATTTTGTATATTCATAACCATTATTATTCATGAAACAATATAAAGTTACACTATATAAAGTTGATACATTATATTTAATAATCAATTTGGAAGGGTGTTTACCTATAAATTATTGTCAAACATTTTAATGGGGAAATATTTATAAAAAATATTCCATGTATTTTAAAATAACTATTTATTGATTATATTACAATAATTTTGTAAGTTGTTCCTTTTATAAAAATTATGTGTTTTTGTTTTCCGTTCAATATATTATTTTCATTCAATGAACGAATTTGACATAGAAAGTGATGGGGGAATGAATATTTATATTCCCTTCTTGTTTTGGTAGGTATCAATATGTAAAAATCTCTTGGATATTTAGGGCACCCCTTATTGTTTATGTGTGATGACATTCAAAATCTGGTCTACACAGTTATGATGTTCATATGTATTCCCTAAAAATGTGATTATTTTTTCTTATACATTTTATTATTTAATTTCTTTATTATCTGATCATGTATAAATATTTTCATCTTATTATCCATATAACATCATTTTATTAATTTTCCCTTTCAAATTATGTATGTCCGGTTGATGACATTATAACATCGATTTTATTCATCTTTTTTTTATCATATAATCCATCACATTTATATTGTTTTCCATTTCCCCCAAAGAATATACAAATATTAATAAAATTGAACTAATGATATAAAAAATAGGGAACAAAAATATTTCATGGATTGTGATGATATTTCTCATATAATGTATTAAAAATGTGTACAGTTAATGTCTTATGACTATTAAAATATTAAATTTGTATATTATGATCTTTTATTTTTTAATGATTTTAATAAATAACCATATTATCTATGATACTAGATTGTTGTTTTTATCGCTGTTATCTGAGAATGTTTATTCGAGTCCTTTGGAAGAAATTCTAAAATAATATTGTTCAAAAAATTGAAATGGAAAATATTTATGAAATTAAATTTATTTCACTATATTAATCGGAATAATAGCTACACATTTAATAAAAATAAAAATAAATTATATTATATATTTCATAATTTGTATCATTATCCATGATATAAGTATTTTGTCCCTATTTATTTTTTTAGTATAGACCTGTTGATTTTGTTATATAGTCGACTCTGGTCAAATCATTTAAAATAATGTTAATATATCAAAAAGGGCATGCATCAATTGGCTTTCCAAAATTGGTGTCTCAATTTAATTATTCTTGTCTCAATTTTTGTTTATTAAATTATGTATTAATCTTACTTGATTAATATTTCTAGTGAAATTCATCAAACCCAAATATAGTTTTAGTTAGATCTATCCCTTCTCAAGTAAATGAATGTTAAATTACATTTTAAATTTTACAGTGACTAGTATTGGCATTGGTCTAGTGTTTATTGTTTATTTTGAGGATATTAAATGAAAATAATAAAAATATTCTCAGGTTTTAATTCCACTATTAATCCTCTATTACACCAATTCGGATAGACTTCCATGGCTTAAGAATCACATCTTCCAAAAAAATATACCCATTCTCCATTTCTAAACTAATAAGGTATCTAAAAATGTATTTTATAGAAAATTTTAATCTTACAATGTCTTTAGTTTCAAATTTTGGTATGGATTTTTACCTCAACCAATCCTCACATTCAGTTTTTATGATCATTGAATGGTGATTCTTGGTTTTTCAAAATTTAGTTTATAAGAATTTTCCACATTATATCCCTAATTGATTGTTCTTTGGTCACTAGTTTTAGAATATTACATAGGGAAATACCGAAAGTGAAACCAAATCATTGAAAAATACCATCCCAACCTACAAAAGGGAAAATATATCCGTATTGATAATGATACACAACATTCAAATGTGAATGTTGGGATTTTTTATATGCGTTTTTAAAAAAAATCTAAAAAACTGATTAGGTTCATTTTTTTTAAATACGGTACAAAGGCAGCATTGTTGATGCCTCCATTTCTCCCCTGCAACACCTTTTCCTTAGATCTAAGACATGGAATAGGCGGTTGGGGGGAGGCCACCTTGGCCTTATCTCCTTATAAAATGGACCCCCCTCTACTCACTTGATCATTATATTCATTTCTCTTAAATTCACTTTCTGTCTCTCTAAAAAATTCATTTAATGTCTATTTTTTATGAATAATAATTTTGATGTATGTTAATTTATTTAATTTAATGTTTATATTTATTTTATTTTATTATTTTTTGTTTTAAATATTTCAATTTTTATGTATTTTAGGCTGTTCTTTATATTTGGATATATTGTTTCTATATTTAGTTATGTATAGTTTGAAATAATTATTGTTATTAGTATAGATAAACTAAATATTAACATAGGATTAAGTATTTTAAAATTTTGATAGCTTAAATATTATGTGGTTATCTAAGAAATTAAATTCTTCTCTATATACATACAAGTGGATGTGGCTCTTGCACCGATGTACATAGGGGTAAACCCAGAAAATGCTAATTTGAGCTAGACACGAACAGGAACTGGTCCATGATAAGAGGCCTTACTACATCCTAGTTTGACACTCCCAGAGGATATTCTTATGATGATTAGTATTTTCTTTATAAACTAACAAAATATCTATGAAGATAAAAATAAAATTAGTGTATTTATCAATGAATAAATGATAAATATGATGTTATAGAATGAAATAAGGAAAAAAACATTAATCAATTAATGTTATTATTATTTAATTATAATTAAAAAATGAATATAATATGATTAAATATTAAATAATAAATAATTAAATAATAACTCAATAATGATTAAAGAGTGACTAAATAATGATTGATTTGTCAAAAACTGTATTATGAAAATCAGTTTAAAATGTCAATTATAAATATTAAAAATTAAATGGAGAAGAAAATGATTTAAAATGTAATGATTATATATTTTATAAATAATAGTTATTATTAGACATAATTAATTATATAATAATTAATTAATTATAAAGGAATAAAACATGGTTGTATATAATGATTGGCTATTGATACTGATGAACATATAAAATTAAATGAATAATAACAAACACATTAAATAAAAAGGCGCTTTAAAATTACATTATAATAAATATCATATTTTCAAACATCAGTAGTATATTTGAGGCTATAAAATGGCACCCTAAAAATACATTCTAAAAAATATCATATGACCAAACATAATTGTAAATATTTTTTACACTATCATAATTTTGTTGTAAGAAACATTTTTGTTGTAGAGAGTCACGTTTTCCTGTGTGTTCTGGTATAAAGAGGTTATTCAAACTGGGCTAGGAGCTTCTTACAGTACACAACTAATTACGGTGGTTAGTACAACTAATTGTGTAACCATAAGTGACCTTCAAGAGAGAATTTTTGGTTCCTTAAATTTTCGACCTGATCAAGATATCATGTTTATCAGCTATAGAAATTTTCAATTTCCAACAACAGTGTAGCATCTAGCTTTTCCATTGGTTGCTGATGCCCAGTGGGTCCAAGATAATAATTTATTTTCTCAATGGTCAAGTGGTACCATGATGGAGTTATATGTTGATGTTTCTACTATACAACATCAATGTCCAGTTGTATAAAGACGTAGAATAACAAGAGTGTTTGAAGATAACCCACCCAATGAATTTGATCCTATTCCAAATGATGCAGCAGAAGAGGAAAACCTAGATGATCTCCCAGATATACATGTCAATCTGACTTTTGATGAAGGGTTTCGTAATGATGGATCAGATGGTGACAATAGTGCTGATGATGAGGGACCAACGAAAGGTAGGATGGAGTATTTGATAAATTCATTAGTAGTACATCATCCTTGGCCTATAATAAGTCATCCACCACTCTTTTCATCTTTGTCAAAATTAGTAACACACATTCCTACATTCGACAATGATGTTCTCACACCAGCAACTGAGTTCCCTAGAGTTGTACCAGATAGGTTTAGTGAGGTGGAAAAAACCTTATATATTTGAAGAAGTTTTCCTAGAGAAGATGCCTTAAAAAGAAGGATAAAGATATTTCATATTGAGAGATAAGTTAACTATGTAGTTTGAAAAATATGTTGAATTAAATATTTTATACAGTGTGAGAAGAATGGGTATGATTGTAGATTTAGATTGAGGGATATTTTCGGCATTCATTTGGTGGTTAAGGAATCCTGAGGATTGAGGTAGCCATTAATTGCATTCATCCAAGCCCCACAATAGATAATACCTCAATTTATGTAGAATTTATGTCATATATTGTTGTTTAGATGATTAGGACATATCAAGATGTTTGAACAGTCCTTCTGTAATAGTGTATTCAACAGACATTCGGTTATAAGATTTCCTATAATATCACATAGAATGCAAAACAGAAGGCAATTGTGAAGGCCTATTGTGATTAGGATGACTCATATCGGGTGTTTCCTCAATTTATATCCATACTAAGGCATAATAAACATGTTGTGTTCTATTGGGATACAAATGAACATGTGTCTCATGATAACTGACATGACCTATCTCGTTTTCAATTTCATCGGTTTTTCTAGGCATTCCATCCATGTATCTTCGCATTTCATTTCTACAAACAATTTATACAGATTGATGAAACATTTCTGTATGGATTATACAATGGTGTATTGTTTATTACGACAACCCAAGATAGAAACTGTTCACCTCTTGCTCTTCCCCTTTATATTATTGATAAAGAAAACTATGAATCATGGAGTTGGTTTCTGGCATTTATCAGCAACCATTTCACCACCATTTGGGGTGTTTTGTTGGTATCTGATTGCAATCGGGAAATTAATGAGGCAATCAATATAGATCCTGATACATGGAGATACCATAATGCACAGCATATGGTCTATATTAGACACATTTCTAGAAATGTGTGTAAAAATTTCACAATGAAATAGTGAAGAAGGAAATCATGAGGCTTGGTACACATTGAATTTGTTAATTTTACTATTTCATAATATATATATAAAATCAATTTATGTGAAATATAATCTATTCTATATATAAAATGAGTCGGACCAATGGAAATTTGAAGAACATTTTGAACAAATCTACGAGGATAATCATGAATTCTATGATTATATGATTTAGATTCTAAAAAAGAAATGGACATCGGCATATGATAGGGTGAAGAGGTACAGACACATGATGACAATAATTCTGGAGTGCATCAATGGTATCCTCAAAGGGCTACAAAAGATACCTATAACCACCTTAGTTCAAGAGACATTATATCGATGTGTGAAGTACATTGTAAATAGATGAAAACTAACATCAGATAGAATATTGTAGGGGCTAAGATATGGAAAAAAATTTCAATAAGAGATTGAAATAAATATTGAAGATGCTTTTGGTTATCATGTCTGTCTCTTTTGAAGAGAAGACTCCAGATTTTAAGTTCATGATCATTTAGACCCTATCACAAATATCATTGATGGGAAAATAGTTGTATTACTAGAAACAAGTCAATGTCAATGTTGAAACTTTTAGGCCTTATGGTTCCCATGTACACACTGCATCGCAACATGATCCTCTATTAACATATCTTGGGAAGCATATGTTAATCCAGTGTACCAGATAGATACCATTGCTAACTGATATGATGCACCATGTACACCTATTGGGGAGTATCCTTATTTCCAAATTCCCAAAGGCCAACCAATAGTGATACGTGACATGGATCAGTTACATCCTTGTGGGAGACCGAAGGCCATTAGGATGTGTAATGAGATGGACTGGCCTCAAGAAAAATGTCAGAGTTTGTGATGCATGATTTTTCAAAAAGAATGTCATAACTGGAAATTATGCCCTATCATTTTTGGGTTGATTTCAAAGTCTCATCCATAATGATATATTATCTTCATTCTGACATTTTCATATTGTTAACTAAATGTTATTATTTATTCAATTTTCTTTATTTTTCTAAACCCCAACCCAAAAACATCTTCCATTTTCCATGGTTTTTGGTTAAATTATGTAGGATATTTTAGTGAAATATTCTAGAAAAAATTTATAGTATCATAATGATTTACATAAGTAATTTAATAGAAATTATTCTCTAAATTCCAAGAACATCATTACTAATTGACATAGTTTATATTAATCCAATCCATAATGTTATTTTTACATAATTATCCTACAAAATATTTCTATC
Source organism: Viscum album (assembly GCA_963277665.1). Taxonomy (NCBI): domain Eukaryota; kingdom Viridiplantae; phylum Streptophyta; class Magnoliopsida; order Santalales; family Viscaceae; genus Viscum; species Viscum album. Next base: position 1,298,974,776 of record OY728147.1, read on the forward strand.
TAAATTTAAGACCCAATACTTTAGATAATAGAAATTATTTCATAATAATATTTTTCCTTTCAAGAAATAACTTTAAATCCAAGATAATAGAATATATTTCATAAATCCAAAAGAAAAACTGTTAACCCATTTTGTAAAGTAAAATTTATTAACCCAAAAACATGTTTCCTAAAACATAATATTAAAATTTTAAACAATTAACCCTCCAACCTATACCCCAACACAAAAACATATTGCCTTTGCCAGTGTTTTTTGTTAAAATATTTAGGATATTCTAGTAAACAATTCTTTAATGAAATTATTTTATCATAATGATTAGAATAGGTAATTGAATATATACTATTAGAAAAATTCTAAAACGATCATTACTAATTGAAACAGTTTATATTAATGCAATCTATAATGTTATATTAACATAATGCTCCTCCAAAATAGGTCTAACAAAATTTAATACCCAATATTTTAGATAATAGAACTTATTTTATAAAAATAATCCTGATTTTAAGAATTAACTTTAAATCTGAGATAATAAATTTTATTTCATAAATCCAAAAGCAAAACACTTAAACAATATTGTAAGGTAAATTTTATTAAACCAGAAACATGTTTCCAAAACCTTAATATTAAAATTTGAAACCCAAAACCCTCCAACATAAAACCCAACCCAAAAACATCTTCCATTTTCCAGGTTTTTTAGTTAAATTATGTAGGATATTTTAGGAAATTATTCTATAATGATATTATAGTATCTTAATGATTAGCATATGTAATAAAATACCTAAAATTAGTTAAATTCCAAAAACCTCAATACTAATTGAAATATTTTATATTAATCCAATCCATTACATTATATTTACATAAATATATTCTGAAATATGTGTAACCAAATTCAAGACCCATTATTTTAGAATATAGAACTTATTTCATAATAATATTATTGCTTTAAAAAAAACATTAAATATTATGTAATAGGATTTATTTCATAAATCTAAAATTAGAGAACTTAACCTATATTGTAATGTAAATTTCATTAACCTAGAAACATGTTTCCTAAACCTAAATATTAAAATTTGAAACTCTAAACCCTCAAACCTAAACCACAACCCAAAAAATTATTACATTTTCCATTATTTTTGGTTAAATTAAATATGATATTTTTGTAAACTATTTTGTAATGAAATTATTGAATCATAATGATTAGAATATGTTATTAAATACATAAAATTAGATAAATTCCAAAATCATCTTTACTAATTGACAGAGATTATATTAATCTAATACACAACGTTATATTTACATTTTACCCTTATGACTCATTTCATTTGTTTTTATGCATATGGATGATACCATACTGCTCACTCAATAGCCTAACCATATTTAAAAGGTCATGTTAGAGGGCCGTTCATATCGTTCGGTCATGGTGTATCGAGTGCACCATTTTCATCACAGGGAGCCTTCACATGCCATTAGACTTTACTTGTGATGTGCTTGCTTCTAAGGCCTAGCCATATCAGATTTCAAATGTTTAGATCATTACCTACATACTGTCCTCATTGAGAGATGGAGACCAGAGACACACACATTCCACCTTCCGGAGAGAGATATGACTTTCACCCTCAAGGATGTGGTAGTGCTTCTCGGTCTACCTATCTAGGGGAGACCTGTTATTGGAATCACTCGTGCAGCTTGGAATGACCTTGCTTAGTGCTTGTTAGTAATTGATATTTTGTCTTTCTGTAGGGATAAAAATAGATCGTTCATATCTGTATATTAGTTGGTGTCGCAGATTTTACATTTACAGGATGTTGACGATGAGAAGACCATCATGCAGTACGCTCGTGCATATATCATATGACTTATTGGTGGAACCATGTGTACTGATCACCCGGTGATGAACATGAATATGATGTATCTACACCAACTAGAGGACGTTGTTCGGGATAGGATTAATAGTTGGGGATCTTCCTTCGTTCCATACACATATAGATAATTATGAAGGTTATCCCATATGGATTGTACAGGTCTCAGAGGATGCATTATCCTTATTCAGATGTGGGCATGAGAGCACATCCCAACAATCCACCCTAACCTTGTTGGTCCATTGGTCAAGATGAAGGTGTTTCAAGATTCTCTATGTGGACGCTGGTATAATAAATCCTTTCTATTGGTTTCTAATTCTACTATGAGTTTTTGACTATTATTTTTCATTATTTTCTCACCATTGTGGATGTATTTTATAGGTGGTGTCAGCGACACAATTTTTATGTGGTTCTGAGATAGCATTTGGGCATATATCTTCTACATTTCGACATTCCATTACTAGATAGGTATGTATATAAAATCTATCACACTCTATCATATATAATAAAAGAATCAATTTTGGTTTTCAGTTAGGTTTTTTAACCAAACCACTTTTCATTTCAGATTTCATGGATTCCATACTGGAGTATTACAGACCAGTTTCCTGCATATTTCACTGTTGGCCTTGATGATGCTATGGTTTTAGTGCCCCTCATTCACTTCCATATTATTAAGTGGAAGCATCTTGAAAGATTCAAGCTCCATTTTTTCCATACTCATCTGATTCCATTACAATCAAGACAGACAAACCAGCTTTATGGGATGAAGCTGACAGGGAGACAGGATGATGACTAGTCCCAAGTACGTTCCAGTTTTCTCGGCTACTGGCATAGAAGTGTTGAGTTTCATATTTAGGGTGTTACTATTAAACAATTCTCTTTTTCAGATCATGTTGACTATGCTCTATGGTATAGACTGATGTCTATGCTGTATGTTACCCATTCCGTTATAGAGATGCAGAGGATGGTACATCAATAAATTTACATTATTTTGTTTATTGAAATATTTTCTAATTAAATTTGAATCTATTAATAGGTATGTCACATAGAGTATCTTGTTAGATATAGTTATGAAGAGGAGGAGGTGTTCTTTAGTTTGGATTTCGTCCATGCTATAGTGCTGGAGGTGAGGGAATCTTTTTGTCCACTTTCTGGGAGCATCTTCGCGCATCCGGCTCAGAGAGAGAATCATGCCCCAGAAGAACATCCTACACCTACTGATGGTGCTGAGGATCCAAACAATTACTAAATAGATAGCATCGTGCTGCATGTGAGGCCTCTCTTGTTACACAGGCAATGTTCGGTTGTCTCGTAGTCTAGGATCAGCCGATTCAGGATGTACCTATGGTGGCAAGGGATCTATCTTTCCTGACAGGATTTCCAGAGTTCTATCTATCTTGGGTTCTAGATCAGTCAACAACCTTGGGATCCATTGTAGCCTTGGATTCCAGATCCATCTTCATCATCCTAGGGCATAGCTTCATCATGGTCTTGGTTCCCCACTGGAATGGAGGAAGGTCCTTCTACCACCCTAGTTGAAAAAGGATCTGGATAATAGTACGAGATGCAGTTGACACCTCCTCCCATTGACACACTGATAGAGGATGTTCCAGTCAATGTTCATGTGCCTGAGGATCATCCTTCTTCATGTCATCAGATTCCACTGCACACTCGACGCAGACGTCATATTTGTAGACCCCCACGTGGTATGGATTCTCCTCTACACAGACATAGACATTGATTTCACATTATTATTTACATGTTTAATGTCTACTAAAATCAAAATACTATTATTAACTATTATTACTTTTTGGGCGGAGTGGAATCTCAAGAGGGGGGTGAATGGAGTTCCAATTTAGGAAATGTTTATAATGCCATTCATATATGTCTTATAGTTTATATTATATAGGCAAGGGAAGTCACACACTTGAATCATTTTTACCATTCAAGTAGGTAGATATGAATGGTTATAAATAAAATTTCACCAAGATATTTTTAAGTGTTGTTTTTATTTTGGACTTCTTGTTATATGTTTAAGAAATTCATAAAATTACATTCATTTATGTCTTATAGTTTACATTATATAGGCCAGTAATGTCACGTACATGAACAATTTTTATGTTTCAAATAGGTGGATATGATATGTTATAAATTATTTTTCACCAAGATTTTTTAAAAAATTATTTTTATTTGTGACTACTTGTTATATGCTTAATAAATGTTTAAATTTTCATTCATATAGCTATTATAGATTACATTATATATTCCAGCAAAGTCATGTACCTGAAACATTTTTATGTTTTAATTAGGTGGATATGATAGGTTATAAATAATTTTTCACCATGATTTTTGAAGAAATTATTTTTATTTTGCACTACTTGTTATATGATTGTGAATTTTTTTAAATTCCATTCATATCGGTCTTATTTTTTATAATATATATTTCAGTAAAATCATATAATTGAAACATTTTTCACATTCAAGTAGGTGGATATGATAGGTTATAAATAATTTTTAACCAAGACTTGTTTAGAAATAATTTTAATTTTGGACTACTTATTATATTTTTAATAAATTTCTAAATTGAAATTCATATCGGTCTTATAGATTACATTATATATTCCAGAAAAGTCAAGTACATAAAATATATTTATGTTTCAAGTAGGTGGAAATGATAGGTTATAATTAATTATTCACCATGATTTTTTAAGAAATATTTTTTAGGACTACTTGTTATATGTTTATGAAAGGTTTAAAATTTCATCCATATTAGCCTTATAGTTTACATTATATAGGGAAGTAAAGCCACATACTTGAAAAAAAATTTTTGTTTCAAGTTGGTGGATATTATTGGTTATAAATAAATTTTCACCAAGAATTTTTAAGAATTTTTTTTATTTTGGACTAATTGTAATATGTTAAAGAATATTTTAAAATTTCATTCATATCAGTCATATAGTTTATCTTATATATTCCAGTGAAGTAATGTACTTGAAATATTTTTATGTTTCAAGTAGGTGCATATGATAGGTTATAAATAATTTCTCACCAAGATATTGTAAAAAAATAATTTTACTTTGGACTACTTGTTATATGTTTAAGAAATTTTTAAAATGTCATTCATATCGGTCTTATAGTTTACATTATATCGGCCAAAAATTTCACGTACATGAATCATATTTATTTTTCCAGTAGGTGGATAAGATAGGTTTTATATAATTTGTCACCGTGATTTTTTAAGATATTATATTTATTTTGGACTACTAGTTATATTTTTATGAAATTTATTGTAACATCCCAAGGTTTTCTAAAAATAAATTGAAAATGATTGAAATTTTGTTTAAGGGATATATTTATAAGTATCCTTTAAACATAATTTTATTTCTTCTATGTTTTTAATTTCAAGAAACTATTATCTACAGTTGTGTTTAGTATGTTATTTAGAGTCTGATGAAACAAACTTGTTTTTGGTTGAATAGTAACAAACCCTTATGACTTGTAATATGAATAGTAATATGACCTCATGAATAGTAAATAATAATATCATTTTATTTTCCCAAGGAAATAGTATAATGGGATCTTAATTAATTTTCCATTGTCACATAAAACTAATTGCACTTCAATATTGTTATTTTTCGATTTAATTGTGACCTTATTTAAAAATTAAAATAATAATATTTAGAAAATTATTTTTGAAAAATGCAGTTCATTTTTTAATTCTACACGTCGAAAATTGGTTGGGGTAAATTTTTGGTATTTTTTTGAAACTCTTGAATTTTCGGTGAATAGTGAAATACGATAAAATACCGTATAATCTATTTATCAGTAAAAATGAACTATTTATGACATCATAAGTGATGCAAGGCAACTTTCTTAGAACTCGCATGATATTATCACTATTTAGCGCCACTTTATTTGATATTATTCATAGTATTGTTAAAATTATTATAATAATGATTAAAATAATCTAAAATACCTCCCCTCCTCCACTATAAATACCACCCTCACTCCACTCTTCCTCCCACACCTCTCAAGCCCTGAGAATTGTCTAATTTCTTCAAAATTCCATCCCCAATCTTCTTCCCTATGACCTAGAGCTTCTGGTCTCACCAAAAGACCAAAATCGAGGCCCTTAAGAAGGATCTCATGGAGAAGAGATCAAGAGGTAAACAACCTCTTTTATTTTCTTTCTTTTCTTTCATTTTTTGTTATTCTCTTCCATTCCCTTTGTCTTGTGTTGGGATATTTCATTAAATATCCCCCCCATACTTTCCATATCTTGTTTTAATGATGATATATTCCATTCCTTTCATAAATCTAATTTTTATGAAATTTTAAGGGACGTCGTTAGGCTGTCGAATTTTCGTGTGAAATTTCTCAAGATTTTCTTTTATTTTATGATTTGTCTTTCTTCTTTCCCCACTCCCTCTTATCCAAGAGGCATGAAATCTCCAGAATCATGTATATTAATTATGTTATCATGATCATGGAAGATTCCACATCAGTATTCTTCTCCTCTTCCAATTATTTAACGAATCAAAAAAACATTATCCATTTGTGTCGAATTACCAACATCGTGGATGATGTATTTTCAATTTCCATAAATTATTTCAAGTCTGGTCATGAAACCAGTTATATGGTTGAACTAGGTTATAATATATGTTTTATGACTCATATAATGTTCTATAATTATTTAGTACTCATGTTTCAAATTTAAAATACAAAAAAGAAGTTGTTATTATCAAAGAACCACTTAAATGATCTAAACGAACATCATTAATGTTTTATCTAACGAATCATCCTCATTTAAAGAATCAAAGAAAGAAATGGTAAAAATTTTGGTACTGGAAATTTGTAAATACTACACCATTCCAATTCTAGAGTTTGACTTTAAATTAACAAGAACGATTCATCATGAACCAATGGTGGAAATCACAAAAGAACTCACCCGAAATAATCCAAGGAACAAAATACTAACAATTAAGGGGTAAAATGAGGTTATGAAATGACCATATAAACATGAAAATGTTTCTATAAAATACTAATAACACTCTTTTAACCATTATCCAGGAGGTTTAAACAAAGTTTAAGTAAGACAAGCCTAAGGTAAGAGAATTCTTAACCTGATTTCCATTCTTTGGGTTAACATTCTACTTTAATATTTATGTTCTATTAAAAATGTTTGTGTTATGGGTTCTATTTATATTATTATTCATTATGTGTATTTATAGAGTATATACATATTCCATCCACTTTATTAAGTCTCACTTTAGGTATATGATGTTTATAAGGGACTTTTCTTCTAAAATCCCCTTCTAAAATTCTGTTTTACAATATTCAAAAGCATTGTTTTTGTGCTATTATTTATGTTGTATGATTATGTTTTAGTTATTGGGAATTGTTTATGATGAAAGGTGGGACCTATATTTCCCTCCAATTCATTGGTTATGAGTACGCTGGAGGTCGGCCATATGGTTACTCCAAGTGTAACTGCGATGGTTACACCAAGTAAGGTAGTCCTGAGGGTTACAAATTTTAATATAGCCGAGACGGTTACATGATTATGTAAGTAATGCCCCAAGATACCTCTATGATTATATTTATGTTTGTGTGGATCTTGTGTAAATATCATGTTACACTAAGTAAGTATTTATGGGTGGAAATCATGTCTTTTGAAAATGTTTTCATAAGTTATGAGTATTCATGGACTAATGTGATTTTTCCTTCTTTTTCATACCTTACTGAGCTTTTGTGCTCATCCCAAGTTTTTAAATGATTTTTCAAAGGTTAATGGATGAGTAATACAAGTAAGGAAGGAATGTCAAATATTGAATAATGGTCAAGGAGTCTTGTTTTAAGTTTTATTGTTTTATATTCTGAGAAAAATGGAATCTGATTTTATGGTTTCCACAATGTAACAATGTGTAATGTTATGAATGTTTTGTCTTAATTATCTAATGATATAAACATGAAAATATCCTAAATGTAAGAGGAAGTGTTTTCTTGAATAAATTCAAGGTTATGTACATAATAAGTGTGGGTCCTTATAGTTGGTATCAGAGGATGGTTTAGATAACATTAGCGGTTAGGGTGATTCTAATGGAATACCATAAATGATTTTCACTATATGTTTAATTTTTTATAGCATTTAAAGATTACCATGATTCTTCATCTAATAAATTTTTGTTTAAAATGGTTGTCTGCAGAAGGAACATGGATGCTGAAGAGGAGAGGCACCGACAGAATGACATCCTTCTTGATCTACAGCCTCGAATGGTAGGGATTGGAACCGATCAGTTTGTGACAGTAATGGCTCAGCTAACGCAGGAAATAAATGGTGGTGGAATCCATGCAAGAGAATAAATAGAGGTACCCCAACGGAACATGACAGTGGTGGAACCTTTTATGAGACAACATCCTCCTGCACTCAATGGATCTTCGGACCCAGTGGCAGCAGAAGGATGGTTTAAATCCCTTGAAATGATATTTGATGTTATGGGATTTTCAGACAATCAAATGGTAAGTCTATCCATTTATCGTTTTGAAGGGGAAGCTGATCATTGGTGGTAAATGGTAAGTAATATCAGGGATAGATAGGATTTTGATTCCTTAGTGTCAGATGAATTTAAAAGTATTTTTCTTGAAAAATATTTTCCTAAGTTGGCGAGACATAGAATGGAGAAGCAATTACTTGAATTGAAACAAAACGAGGCAGATTCAGTGGCTATGTATGAGGCGAACTTCACCCGACTGGCGAGGTATGCTCCAAATATTATTCTAGATCATGATAGAAAAATCAACCGCTTTTACTCAAGATTGAAGCCAAGGTATTGAAGGGCGTTGGGCTCCTGTGAATTCAAAAATTATGAGAATCTTGTCTGATGTGCTGTGATGGTAGAGATGGATATTGTTGACGATAACATGCATTTTGGAAACAAAGATACGGAGAGGTCTAGTTGGCAAGCAATGAGTAAGAATCAACCAATGAAATCTGATAGTAAGAAAATCCAGTTTCAAGTTTGTGAAAAGTGTGGCAAGAAGCACCCTGGGGAATGTCTTATCAAAACTAGGAAGTGTTTTAAATATGGTAAGTTTAGACATATGGCCCGAGATTGCAATGAAAATGATCCAAAGGATAATCCTAGTAAGCAGACTATAAAGTGTTTTAAATGTGGTGAGATGGGTCACTATGAAAATGCATGTCCAAAGAGGGATACAAATGATGTAAAGAAGCCAGACTACAAGTAGAAAGGTGTAGTGAGACCCTTTGTGACTACGTTAGCAGGTGTTGGGAAATCCAATGATGTTGTATCAGGTACTTTGTTTGTTCACTCATATTTTGCTAATGTTTTGTTTGATACGGGGTCTACACATTCCTTCATCTCTGAGAAATTTTCTAGTAAATTGGAAATATCACCTCAACAAATGAGACCCGAACATGTTGTTAAAACACCAGGGGGAAATGTTATAACAAAGAGGAATTATAAGAATATTTCTATTGAGGTATGTGGAAAGACTTTACCTACAAACCTTGTTGTTTTACCCTTAGTCGATTTTGATGTTATTCTGGGGATGGACTGGCTTTCTTATTATAATGCTAAGATTGACTGTTGAGCAAATGAATTTGATTTTCAGAAAGAGTTTCAGTTTGTATAAAATAATGAACCCATAAAATTGATAACATATCAGGAAGCTGAGAAACTACTGAAAGATGGAAATGAAAGATATCTCTCTCAGATTGTTGAAAACAAGGGAACTATTCAAATTCATTATGTTCCAGTGGTAAATGAATACCTTGATGTCTTTCCTGAGGTGTTACCCAGTGTCATACCTGAATGAGATTTCAAATTCACAATTGAATTAGTTCTCAATGCTAAGACAATTTCAAAACCCCCAAATCGTATGGCTCCAATATAACTTCTTGAATTGAAAATTCAGTTGCAGGATTTTCTTCTCAAAGCCTTCATTCATCCCAGTACTTCACCATGGGGAGCCCCTGTTTTGTTTTTTAAAAAGAATGATGGTTCCATGAGACTGTTCATTGATTATAGATCTTTGAATAACATCACTGTGAAAAACAAGTATCATTTTCCTCATATTGATGTCTTGTTTGATCAGCTCAATGGAGCTCAATACTTTTCAAAGATTGAATTGAGATCTGGATACCATCAGCTGAATGCGAATGAGGTTAACATCCCTAAAACAGCCTTTAGTACTAGATATGGGCATTATGAATTTGTCGTTATGCCATTTGGGTTAACTAATGCACCTGTTGTATTCATTATTCTTATGAATAGAGTATTTCAGGAGTTCTTGGATATGTTTGTGGTTGTATTTATTGATGACATTCTGGTTTTTTATAAAAATAAATAGGAGCATGAAAAACATCTAAGGGTTGTTTTACAAACATTAAAAAAATGAAACTATATGGAAAATTTAGCAAGTGTGATTTTTGGTTGCAACAGATTTCTTTTCATGGGCACATTGTAAATAAGGATGGAATAACAGTTGATCCTGCCAAAACAAAAGTAGTTGATGAATGTCCAAGACCCACAAATGTTACAGAGATTCGTAGTTTTCTAGGCATAACATGTTATTACCGACAGTTTGTTAAGAACATCGCACGGTTATCTAGCCCGATAACTATGTTAACACAGAAAGGGGTTAAATTTGTTTGGACAGGGGAATGTGATGTTTGTTTTCAGGAACTAAAGAAGTGATTGGTGAATGCTGCAATTTTGGCCTTACCATCCCGGAATGGTGAGTTTTCATCCACAATGATGCTTCTTTGAAGGGACTTGGTTGTGTTTTCATGCAGAATGATCAGGTAATTGCCTATTCTTTGAGACAACTTAAACCTCATTAGCTGAATTATCCCACACATGATTTTGAATTTGCATCTATGGTTTTTTCTTTGAAAATATGGAGGTATCATCTATACAGACCCAAATGAAAAATATATACTGACCATAAAAGTCTAAAGTATATATTCACTCGGAAGGAATTAAACATGAGGCAGAGAATATGGATAGAACTGATAAAAGATTATGACTGCACGATCAATTACCATCCTGGAAAAGAAAACAATGTAGCAGATTCCTTATGTCGGAAACATCACGCATCATTAACCATGCTACGTTTGGAACATGATCCCTTGATTAATAATTTGATTAATTTTGGATTGGATGTTTTTGGGGTAGGGAATACCTCTCTATTGTTTCAGGTTTCAGTGTAGTCTTTTTTGTCAGACCGAATTATGAAAGCGCAGAGGGAAGACCGTGAGCTACAGAAAAAGGTAGAATTGATTAAAATGGGTAAGTTGATAGAATTTATTCTTGATAAAGATTTTGTTTTAAGATTTGGAAAAGGTTTGTGTGTGCCTTTTGATTCCCAATTGAAGAAAGAATAATTGTTTGAAGCTCATAGTTCTCCATATTCTGTTCATCTTGTAAGTACTAAGTTGTACAGAGACCTTCGAGAGTATTATTGGTGAAATGGGATAAAAAGAGATATTGCTGATTTTACAATGAAATCTTTGACATGTCAGCAGGTTAAAGTAGAGCGGCAGTTACCAAAGGGGATGCTTCATCCTTTTCCAGTGCCAGTGTGGAAATGGGAGAATATATCCATGTATTTTGTGGTGGGACTACCAAAGACTTCTCGAGGTAACAATTCGATTTGGGATATTGTTGATCGGCTAACAAAGTCTGCTCATTTTCTTTCTATTCGAGATACAATGACATTAGATCAGCTTTCTCAATTGTACCTCAAGGAGATTTCCAGGTTACATGTAGTTCCTCTTTCCATTGTGTCTGACCGAGATCCCAGGTTCACTTCAAAATTTTGGAAGGGACATCAGAAGTCATTGGGAACAGAGTTGAATTTCAGTACATCTTTTATCCTCAATCAGATGGGAAGTCAGAATGAATGATTCAAACTTTAGAGGATATGCTTCGAGCTTGTTCAATAGACTATTAGGGAATTTGGGATCATCATGTTTCTTTAGTTGAGTTTTCTTAAAATAATAGTTTCCATTCTAGTATTCAGATGGAACCTTTTTAGGCCTTGTATGGAAAATGGTGTCGGACTCTTGCGTTTTGGGATGAAGTCGATGAAAGAAAGTAGATGGGGCCAGAATTAGTAGAAGAAGTGTCTGAGAAAGTGAGGATGATCCAGCAACACATAAGGACAGCTCAGAGTAGGCACACAAGTTATGAAGATAACAGAATGAATGACTTCACTTTCGAGGTAGGTGACCATGTTTTCCTTAAAATCTGTTCTTGGAAAAGTGTGATGTGTTTTGGTAAGAAAGGGAAACTAAGTCCACGGTTTATCAGTCATTTTTAAATCTTGGATAAAGTTGGAATAGTTTCATACCAAGTATCTTTGCCTCCGAGCTTTTTTCAGGTACACAATGTTTTTCATGTTTCGATGTTGAGAAAGTATGTTCCAGATTCATCACTTGTCTTGAGCTCGGAAGCAGTTCAGCTGGAAGAGAACCATTCTTATGAAGAAAAACTGGTTCATATTCTTGATCGAAGAGAGAAGGTATTGAGGAATAAGGTAATCCCGCAGGTAAAGGTTTTGTGAAGAAACCACATGGTTGAAGAAGTAACATGGGAGTCTGAAAATGCTATGAAGTAAAAATACCCTCAATTATTTAATATGTAAATAAAATTGCGAGGACGCAATTTCAAGAAGGTGAGGATAATGTAACATCCCAAGGTTTTCTAAAAATAAAGGGAAAATTATTGAAATTTTGTTTAAGGGATATATTTATATGTATCCTTTAAACATAATTTTATTTCTTCTATGTTTTGAATTTCAAGAAACTGTCATCTACAATTGTATTCAGTATGTAATTTAGAGTTTGATGAAACAAACTTGTTTTTTGGTGAATAGTAAAATACCCTTATGAATAGTAATATGACCTCATGAATAGTAAATTATATTATTATTTTATTTTCCCAAGGCAATAGGATAATGGGATCTTAATTAATTTTCCATTGTCACATAATACTAATTGCACTTCAATATTGTTATTTTTTGAATTAACTGTGACCTTATTTAAAAATTAAATTAATAATATATAGAGAATTATTTTTTAAAAATGGAGTTCATTTTTGAATTCTACACGTCGAAAAATGGTTGGGGTAAATTATTGGTATTTTTCTGAAACTCTTGAATTTTCGATGAATAGTGAAATATGATAAAATACCGTATAATCAATTTATCAGTAAAAATGTGCTATTTATGACATAATAAGTGATGCAAGGCCACTTGCTTCGAACTCACATGATATTATCACTATTTAAGGCCACTTTATTTGAGATTATTCATAGTCTTGATAAAAATATAATAATAATGATTAAAATAATCTAAAATACCTCCCCTCCTCCACTATAAATACCACCCTCACTCCCCTCTTCCTCCCACGCCTCTCAAGCCTTGAGAATTGACTAATTTCTGCAAAATTCCATCCCCAATCCTCTCCCCCACGTCCTAGAGCTTCTTGTTTCACCAAAAGACCAAAATCGAAGCCCTTAAGTAGGATCTCAAGGAGAAGAGATCAAGAGGTAAACGACCTCTTTTATTTTCTTTCATTTCTTTCATTTTTTATTATTCTCTTCCATTCCCTTTGTCTTGTGTTAGGATATTTCATTAAATATTACCCAATTAATGTAAATATATTTTTTTCATTATGATATATTCCATTCCTTCCATCAATCTTGTTTTTATGAAATTTTAAGGGATGTCGTTAGGCTGCCGAATTTTCGTGGGAAATTTCTCAAGATTTTCTGTTATTTCATGATTCGTTTTTCTTCATTCCGCACTCCCTCTTATCCAAGAGGCATGAAATATCCAAAATAATGTATATTAATTATTATATCATGATTATGGAAAATTCCTCATCAGTATTCTTCTCCTCTTCCACTTATTTAAAGAATCAATAAAACATTGTCCATTTGTGTCGAATTACTGACATCGTGGACGATGTATTTTCATTTTCCATTAATTCTTTCATGTCTGGTCATGAAACCATTTATATGGTTGAAACAGGTTATAATATAAGTTTTATGACTCATATAAGGTTCTGGAATTCTTTTTTACTCATGTTTCAAATTTAAATGACAAAAAAGAGGTTGTTATTATCAAACAACCACTTAAATGATCTAAACGAACATCATTAATGTTTATGTAACAAATCATCCCCATATAAAGATTAAAATTGATATATGGTATAAATAAGGGTAATGGAAATATGTAAATACTAAAACATTCCAATTCTGGAGTTTCACTTCAAATCAACAAGAACAATTCATTATGAACCGATCGTGGAAATCACAAAAGAACTCACCCAAAATAATGAAAAGAAAAAATACTAACAATTAAGGGGTGAAATGAGTTTATGAAATGACCATATAAGATGTTATTAACATGAAAATGTTTCTTTAAAATATTAATAACACTCTTTTAACCATTATACAAGAGGATTAAACATATTTTAAGTAAGACATGCCTAAGGTAAGTGAATTGTTAACCCGATTTCCATTCTTTGGATTAACATTCTACTTTATTATTTATGTGCTATTTAAATAGTTTGTGTGATGGGTTCTATTTATATTATGATTCACTATGTGTATTTACAGAGTATATACATATTCCATCCACTCTATTATGTCTCACTTCAAGTATATGATTTTTATAAGGTACTTTTCGTCTAAAATCCCCTTCTAAAACTATATTTTACAATATTCAAAATAAATGTTTTTATGCTATTATTTATGTTGTATGATTATGTTTTGGTTATTGGGAATTGATTATAATGAAGGGTGGGACCTATATTTCCTTCTAATACATTGCCTATGAGTAAGTTGGAGGTCGGCCGTATAGTTACTCCAAGTGTAACTGCGATGGTTACACAAAGTAAGGTAGCCGTGAGGGTTACAAATTTTAAGGTAGCCAAGATGGTTACAGGATTATGTAAGTAATGCCCCAAGATACCTCTATGATTATATTTATGTTTGTTTGGATCTTTTGTAAATCTCATGTTACACGATGTAAGTATTTATGGGTGGAAAGCATGTCTTGTGAAAATGTTTTCATACGTTATGAGTATTCATGGACTAATGTGATTTTTCATTCTTTTTCATACCTTGCTGAGCTTTTGTGCTCATCCCATGTTTTTAAATGATTTTTCACATTTTAATGTATGATTAATACAAGGAAATAATACATGTTAAATGTTGAAGAATTGTCAAGGAGTCTTGTTTTATGTTTTAATGTTTTATATTTTGAGAAAAATGGTAACTGATTTTATTGTATCCACTATGTAACAATGTGTAATGTTATGAATGTTTTGTCTTAATTCTCTACACTATAAACATGAAAAGATCCTCAATGTAAAATGAATTGTTTTCTTGAATAAATTCAAGGTTATGTATGTAATAAGTGCGGGTTCTTATATGTATAATATTTCATTCATATTGTTCTTATAGTTCACATTATATTGGCCAGCAAAGTCACGTACTTGAAACATTTTTATGTTTCATGTAGGTGGATATGATAGGTTATAAATAATTATTCCACATGATTTTTAAGATATTATTTTAATTTAGGATTACTTGTTATATGTTTAAGAAGTTTTTAAAATCCATTCATATCGGTTTTATAGTTTATGTTATGCAGGCCAGCAAAGTCATATACTTGAATAAAAGATAAATTATGTTGAAACATTAAGTTATATATATATATATATATAACCATACAAACATAATAATAAAAAATTAAAATTTTAAATATATAATGAATATAAACAAAAGAAAATAATATTGTAGGGAAAATGAGGCATCAATAATACCTCTATTGTAGTGTATTTTAAAAAAAATAACCTAGATAATTTTTCAAAATTAAAAAAACTTTTTAAAACAACATTCAATGTTGAATCCTTCGATGATAAAGACACAATTACATTGGTATCCTGCTCAGCTCATAACCAAGATCAGTCATAAATTTTTTTAACCTACTATTTTCTTTGGGTTTTAGATGTTTTACACAATTATTATCACATCATGGGTACTCTGGAAGTTGTTCCAACCAATCATGTGGTAATAAAATAGTGTCACTCTATTTATGGTGAGTCCAAAAATGATTATCATTAATATCTATGCAAATTAATAATGAATACCAAAACTCGAGTTACCAAAAAGGTATGAATCCCATCAATGATTCAGATGGTTTTTGTACTCCCTATAATAGTAATACTCTATAACATATATAGTAGTCATTGTTGGATATAACAACTAGAACTATATCTTTGTAGATTTAGGCTGAGAAAATAAACATCCCTCTATATATGTAAGTTAATAAAATTTTATCATATTAATTTCAACTAATTATTTATATACTCTCTTGATGAATTATAACCCTCAATAAGAATAAGTTAATGAAGATATTTCAACATATTCTAATTAATAGGGTCCCTCTGTAGTATCTGATGAATGGGATTCTATGTCAACCGTGGATGTCGAGGAATGTAAAAATATACTTAAGGTTAAAAAAGGGAATCATATTATTAAACTAGGATACAATGATTATTTCTATCCCTGTATTGAGGAACATGAGATGCGGTATTTTGGATGATATTATAATAACTAAATGAATATAAATTAATTTCTAGGTAATAAAGAGTGAACTTTTGATAAATATGAACATAATATTAATCGAAATGCTAATTTTTATTACCTATAACTTCACTGGGAATATTTCTTCATAGGATATTATTTTTTTACTAATATGTTTCAGAAAATATCTTCTCATGATTCTCATATTATATTATAGGAATTGGTTTCATTTAATTGTTGAGGATGGAATGAATATTCTATTCATTTTCACCCCATTTTCATTTTTTCAATGCATGCCCCCTATTTTCCCTCTATTGTTTTTATTCATATCCATTTATATTGTGTAGTGCATTACAATACATGCATTTTGTAGTGTAGAGGATTCTTTTTATGGAAATGGTCATTGAGACTTATTATTCCTCTCAACACTAACGATACCTCTTATGTTTTATTTCAAAAATATTAATTCCTCCAATTAAATTTTTTTACCGTTTTTCTGATTTGAAAATGTAGATAATTAGGATATGAATATAGAATTATGAATAAAATTTATATGTATGGCATAAAAAAGAACCATTTTTCTCCTATTATAGGATGTTCCTGTGAAGCTCTAGAAACACCATTGACCATATTATGTTTTGGATGAAGATTCATATTAGAATTAATAATTTAGAAAACATGACATGAATGGGAAGACATTTTCTCATTCAATATAGAGTGTCTCTAAAATCCCCTCCTGTATAAGACTTATTTAAACTAAAATTCTTATTTATCTAAATGTGATAAGAATGTTTTTATACCACATGATATATGGGGTCTCTACCCCTAGATAGCTTAATACATCGTCCTTCAAAAAATATAGTCCTTGAATAAAGTTTCTACATCACAATGTTATCTGAATTTAAGGCTTCATTTAGATCGAATGATATATTAATAAAAAATTTATTATTATCTTATTTTTAATGATGATTTTTTAGTGGATATTCTCACATATATATTCTGTGTCTATATCTTATTTCATTTGTTTTTCCATTTAATCCACATAACGTGTAAGCTCATTACACCCAATTCATCTATTTTACATTAAAATTTCATTATAAATGTTTTTTGGGAAAATATTTGAGAGAATAAAACATATATCAAATCTGTTTCGTATTCTATTTAATTTAATTAATATCACATGTGTTAGATATAAGTATACTACCACAATATTTTGGCATTTCACTTAATTTATGAAGAAATTACCATTCCCATGTGGAACAACATGTTACCCCATAATCAGTTGGGACAACATTATAATATTATATGAGGAAGAAACATATATATTTCAACTGAATAACATATTATTTATTGGATTATTAATGTATAATGTATCTAAAAAACATGTTCATCACAATTAGTATTAGTGAAAGGTAAAATTACATTATTGTTATAAATCATATATGATTATATGTTTTTAGATGGTTTTTATTATTTCAAATGACTAATAATGAATAAACGATATAATTTATAGTGTAAAATTATATTTAATTTACAGTCCTTGAAAATTATTATAATTAAAATAAAAGAACAGAAATAAAATTTATTTCTACGGTTAAAGAAACAATGAAAATGAATAATTTTCATCATTTTAGGATGACATTACAATTTTAATTACATATTGTTTAATATATGAATAATATAAAAAAATATTTAAGTCATCATTGTGAAATAAATAAGTGAAATTAAACTGTATTAGTATCCTTAACATTTTCCTAATATGAGTGTATAATGATACATTCGATAAATTTTGATATTGTGGTCCCTATGTCATTAATTTTTAAAGTAACACATGAGAAGTATATAAAGATTGAGCATTATTAAGAAATTAATTTTAGAAATGAGAGGAATAAAATGACATAATTTCAATCATGTAATAATTATTGATGGAAACACCTAAGGGATTAAGTAAATTACATGTTAGTTTTTATTATAGAGATAGATGTCATTATGATCTTTTTTTAAAATTTAATGTATAATAAATAAATTTTTAATGTATAAATTTCATATAGAGGTTACTATTTAATTAAAATCAGTATACATCTTGGGAGTCTATCATAAGAGATACCATGAGATCTGCATGGAGATTATGTAAGGGCAGTCACTTAAGTTGTGGTTCTTAATAATGTTAAAACACATCATTTGATCATAATATTCCAGTTTGATAATATATTATTTTATTCTATATCTATTTACTCATTTATATCATTAAAGTCTATTACAAGGATTGAATTATGACCCAATATAAGAGGGGATTTTTTGGTGGTAAATATTTTTATTAAAATCATAATAAAAATGCCATATTTAACATTCCACCTAAAAAGACAATGATATTTTCTATTTGAAAAACATGTTATTATTTAAATGGTTCATTTTGGCATTAATCATGGGATGTTTTTCTATAAATGTGTAATAAATTAATTTATTTCAATGATAAAAATATAATAATTTGGGTTGATCGAATTTACGACTATTTTTTAGTGGATAACTTCATTTCCTAAAACAATTCTAAAACAGACTACAATGGATTATCATAATTAAAATTTAGAGATGATGAAGATCAAATAACATTACCAAATAATAAGAATATACAATAAATATAATATCAATTTTTATTTAAAATACTAGACAAATTTCATTCAGAAAAATTATTTGTGTAACCACCAAATAATGATACTGGATAATATAATTTTCTCAAACCTTATGAGAATCTCAGATAAAAGACATTGTATAACGTGACTCTGGTATAATATTTGGAATCAACGAATATAATGAATGTTTTGTGTGATAAGTGATTCATACACCCTAGTGTATCACATTAAATAGAACATATATTATTTATAATGATCAAATATTGATATATGAGGCTTTGTAATAATAATAAAAAAACCATTTCCACTAATGTTTTGAACAGATGCCATTTTCAATGAATTAATGGTTTTCTTGATCAAATTCTTGAGTCATAATGCTTCTAAAATATTTCAAATCAAAATGGTTATCATTAATTAAATTTTAAGGGGAATATACAATAATGATATATTTTTTACGAGTTATGGTAATTATTTTTTCATTAAAAATACTTCTGGATTTGTAAATTTGTCATTAGTGTTAGTGGAATCTATGAATAGAATATTCAATTATAATTTTTAATTTTTTGTGCCATATTTTTTAATTATATAATTTTATACTCTATGAAATTTTATGAGCAATATATCTGTCAAATTATTTTTCTATAGACTCTATGTGAGGTGTAGTTATATGATAAATTTAATATGGGTAAAAATTTTCCTAAGAATATTTCATTTCATGGGTATATTTTATCTAGGGATGGAATATTTATTTACCAATCAATGTATAATTTGGTAAACAAATGGTCAAAAATATTGAATTTAATCGAGATATATAATTTCCTTAGTTTTGCTGGTTATGATAATATTTGTTCGTAATGTTTCACAATTAGTTAATATTCTATCAATGTTGACTTATAGAGTGGCCTAATATATGTATTTACAAGAATTTAACAAATATTTTAAGGAATTGTATAAAAAATTAATCAATTCTTCATAATTATAATTATCAATGGTGAAGGAAGTGTTTCCAACATACAATGATATATCAAATAAGGGAATTAATTAAATCATTATAAAATAATATAGTGTTTCAAATTATACCTCATTATAATTAATAACACATTATCAATAATATAAACTCATTATATAGTTTTAGACATTTTATGGTTTTAATTGAAGATAGATTTGAAATACCATTATAGTAAAATAAATGACATATATATAGATTAGAATAGTTTTATAAATATATTTTAATTGCATTATCTCAGACTAAATCATAAGATATGGTTTTATCTATCCAAGGATAATGCATGTATATACTGCCACCCTATAAATCAAAAAATATTATGGTAGATACATTAATTAGGAAAAAATATAAATAACTAGAGGATATATAGTATTTATTATCACTTGATATCCAAGGTAATTATGACCAATATCTACCTCTAATATAATTTTCATACAATTATATCTTTCAATAAAACCTTAAAATGGCGGTAAAAAATCCTTATTAGAAAAATTGTTTTTTACTCCAAACTAGATCGTTGATATTAAAGAAAAGAGGATTGTTTTTGTGAAATAATTATTGTCATAATAGAGAAATATTCATTAAAACATAATCATTTCCATATATACAATAAATGATAAAAATTCTATGTTGAAAAAATTGTAGAGACTTCAAATATAATGTGGGTAATTATATGTTCTTGAAGGTATATTTTTAGAATGGATTTATAAGGTTTGGTGTTAAAATAAATCCATTTCCAGTGAATATTGCATCTCTTGTGATTTCATAGATAATTTAACTTCATGTATTTTTTTAATTCAAAACAATATGACTAATTTTTAGGATATCATCAATGTATACTTTTAAGGAAGTACATACATGAACCAATGAATGTAATCATAATTGAATAAATAGAGTAGAATTATAAATTATCTCATGGGGAAGACATTTTTATGATTTAAGAAGCTAGAAAAATAGTTTTATGTAATTGAAAAACTCATATTGTGATGGAAATGAAGGGATATGGGATCTAAGGGATAAAATTAGAAAATCATAACTACATATTTTCACATAATCATTAATAAACCAAATTTTTAGTAGCATCATGTTTATATTTTGTGATGTATGATAATATTTGGCTACATTTATTTTATTACAAAAAATGTAATTTTATTTCATCATTGTATTATCCAAAAATATAAAATAACATTAACTATATTGAATATGACATGGAATGTATAATAATATATATGATGTAAAAATATAAAAATAATAATTAAAATGGTATAATTGGATAATAATCAGAAAAAATTAATAAAATCAATAATTTGAAATTCTTGTACTTCATAGTGTGTATAAATTATCATCAATATGAACAAAACTAAAAATATATAGAAAACAAATATAAATATGATTGGTAGTTATTAAATGATGTAAATAAAAGCATCAAGGTGAACTGTATTATGTAAATGTGTATTAAATCTAAGGTATTTATAGAATTTATATTTTATATATGGCCATTAGAAATAGATACTAACCATTTTGATAGTAATATAATATTATATATTTAAATAACTATATGAACTATAAATTACCTAATAAAAAATATTGAAAAAGAATAAATAAGTAAATATATGTCTCATAAATGTATTCAATTTTTGAATCAACCAACTAAACGTTTATTATGAAAATGTTTTCGTAATTTTTAATCATTTCTAAACATATAAGTGAATAGTTAAATACATTATTTTCATTTTATGACAAATATATTCCATATTAGAAAGTTTTACATGTAATAGAAATCTCAAATATTCTCACAAGTACAAAATGAAATTTTAATCGAAATAATTTAAACTATTTTTATTCTTGGAGAGAATAAAAATATAATAAATAATTAATCAAATAAATCTTTTTTGTTAACCCAAAAATACCACCATTCACCACATCACATATCCTTCCATATTAAACTAATTAACATTCCCAATATCATCCAAATTACATTATTATAAATTATTATTCTTTTTGGGTATGTTCATGTGTCATAATAGGATCATTACTATAGCATTTATGGTGTAATCCTAAGGAACCATCTCAATGAATACATTATGTCTTTTAATATAGGCCCTTTAAATTTATAGTATTTTTTATTTATATATCCTTATCATTCCCTATTAAATAATCAATAGTTCCACCATTTCATTAAGAACAGAAATTTTGTTTAATGTTAATTTGTACACAATATAAATCCTAATAATATGTATCATAAATTTTTATATCATTCATTCTACTATGATGTTTTTAATTGCCTATATAGAAAGTGGTATAAGTGGTATACTCCTCCAATAGATTGAATGAATAAAAAACAGATTTATTAATATATATTTTTATATTTTTTGAGTTTATCAAATTTATATAAATATAAAATGGGAAATTTATTATTGATATTAACCAAAAAATAAACGTTTTCGTATATATAGTGGGAAAAACTATATTGATACATGTTTGTTAATATCTATTCATTATAAATATTACATTAAAATGGAAATTTTATACTACTAGTATGAAATTAATACATGTAACTTAAAACTTTTTTATATTTTTGAACTATTGGATGATAAACATTTAAATTTATCATTACATTTAGGAAATTTTGGATGTATAAAATGAACAAGAGTCAAATGACCGATATATGAAAACTAACTAAATAAACAAATGATGTATCCTAACAAATAGTTAATAATAGTTGTAATTATAGTTAAAATGGATCTAAATTATACACAAATTATATATAATTAAATAATCATCGTATTATAGGTGAATTCAAGTTTGTGGGGACACAAGTAAAATTTCCATCTTCAATATAATAAATTTATCTTCATATCATTTAGAAATATTATAGATTATAGTAAATATATTATCACTAATGTTTTTAAATTATTAATTTATATTTTTCAAATATTTTTTGTGTATTCTTACCTCATTTACTATCTTATATATTTAAACGGTCTCTTGCAGTCATTTGTTTATTTCTATTAATTATGTTCTGTTTCCCGAATATCTGTTGAATTCAATTTTTTTCTTTCATGATAATATATTTTATCTCATGTGTATATTTTAAATATTAATAATCATTTAAATTAAATCCATAATATGAATTTTACTATATTCTTAGTATACATTCTATATTTCTTAATTCATTCCAAAATAGTTTTACCTATAATTTTACAATAATATTTTAACTATGATATATTAAATAAAATATTCCTACAATTTCAATGTAAATAATTATTTATTATCATGTCACACTTATGTAAGAATATTAATAGAGAATTACATGTATTTTTTAACTATTTATTCCTTTAATATGATGAGTCCATTTTACATAGTACATGGTGGGAGGAGCATGGAATTATATATAACCTTTATACATTTGTAGGTATTATGAGATAACCAATATTTATTACATATTTAATTTATACTAATTTAAATATTAAATCATATTTGAGTCATAGATGGTTTGTTTTTGAAGTTGGGAATTATATATTTGATCTCTGTGAGAGTTTCTATTTTTCACCCATCAGATAAATTAATGATATTTCCATTTCATCATTGATATAATACGAACATATGCAGTTATATATCCTTATGTGATTATTTATTCTATAAATATTATATATATCATGTTAATGTTTTGATATTATTTTTTTGTATGTTACAGTATAGTGTGTATATGAGAACACCACTTTGTATTTATCTTAACGGTAGTGGAAACTATAAAGGTTCCTGTAAATTATATAATGTCAATAATATAAGGAATAATAAAATCTCATTTATTGTAATTATATTTACCATGTAATATATTAATAATTTATCTATATGGTAAATTAAATCACTAAAATGTGGATCCATTATATTGTAATCTTTATGTTTTTGCAATATTTTAATAAATAGAATCCATAGCTCTGCCATAAGATTCATTGATATTGAAATTTTTTACGTCACAATAAGAATGTGTAGAAATTATTTTGATAATAAGTATAATAAAAAATATTTATATTAACTAATAATTATATAAAAATAATGGACAAATATAATCACACAAATGGTCTCATATAATATTTTCCATTATGATGCTTTGTAAAATGAAATCATAATGGTGGTTCAATCAATTTTATCACTCCTTGTTAAAGATCCGAAGGTGTAAAATAAATGAGAATGTACCTCATTATATATGTAACCGCAACAAACATCATCATGACAAATATTCTATAGATAGAATAAAAAATATAATACAAATAAAAATACAAAAATATTATAAAATTAAAACATGTACCTATAAAACTATATTATTGATTTGATAATCCAATGTACATAATAAATTTTTAACATGGGAACCAACTCTATAAGAATCCCACATTCATTTTTTCATATCAATATCTATAAAAATAGTTATATCTAAAATTATATTAATGATCCAATTATAATATAAATTCAGTCAATGGGACAATAATAATCCTCTTAGTGGATACTGTTTTTAACACATGATCACCTCATTGATTAAAATCCCTTAAGAGGTGATACTCATAAATTTTTTTCATTTTTAGATTGTGAAATCACGAATCTAGGGAAATAAACTCTCTTATAATTCTATAAGAATATTCTATTATATTTTATAAAATCATATGTATTATACCAATATGTAATGAAATGATTCATTTCAGAAATATTATCTATAATTATATTCTAAAAAAAATACACGTGAATTTTTTATAATTCATGTTCTAATAATATTATGTAAATCACAAAAAATAGATCAGGGTGAAATTTCCCTTACTTAAGACACTCATTGTTGATTAGAGGATATAATGGAAAAAGGACATATATATTCCTACTAACATTCTAGAGAATGCTAATAAGCATTTGGGACCCAAATCAAAATTAAGAGATATTATTCTAGAAAAAATTCCTACAAACTAGGGAAAAATAAACATGTATCATATGAATCTATAAAATTACAGTATGAAGAATAACACAAAAAATGTTAGATAATATATATGATTATGTCATAAATAAAATTCTATTGACCCAATGGTCAGATCCCAAATAGAAAAATAAGCAAAAAATATAACCAATATAGTCTAACCCTAATACTATAACAGATACTCGCTCACCTCATCACTACAAACACATCTAGTTACTCTATAAGTCTTCTCTTAACGTTATATTATTTGACATAAAATTATGATTTAAGGCATTCTTAATCACTCTGATACCCATGATAATTTCATCAGATAACTCTATAGGGTCTCAAAAATAACCCCTAATATAGGCCACCTTAATCAACTTTTTTCATGATGAAAGAAAAAAACTATAAAAAAGTTTAAAGAAAGTATATCAATGTAATACTAACATTATTGTTAGAATATAAATGATACAATTATCAATTGTAAATAAAACAATAAAATAAAAACCTCACCTAAAAATTATAAACAATATATAGATAGATTAATAATGAAAAAATAATATTTTTAATTCAGGGAATTAGTAAATAAATGTTTTGAAAATTCTTAATTTAGAATTGTTATTTTTGTGAGAAGTAAATGATTGTTTACAAATTTATAATCAATATAATGGATTCAAAAAAAATTTATTTCTGTATATTAGATTCATACATTAATATTTATTCCTTATAATTATATTTTGTTTTTATGGGACATTAATAATATTTTAAAATTTCAATAAAATATGTTATAATTTAAAAATTATAATGTTTCAAAAAAATCACGATTTTAATTAAAAAATACAATTTTCATATTTAGAAAATTATTTTAATAATATGTAGTCCATTTTTTAATATCACATGCCTAAAAACAATTAGGGTTAATTTTTGGGATTTTTCTAACATAGTATAATTTTTGTTGAATAGTGAAATAACAAAATTTACAATAATATAAATTTTAGCAAAATACCATAATTTTGGACTCAATGCTGAGTCACAAATTATTAATGTGGCCAATATCTCGAATTCACATTCTATAGTTAATATATTATTCAAAAAAGTTTATACTTTTGATATACATTATCCAAAATAATTTACAAATGAAAAAAAATCAAATCACCCCTCTCCTCCCACTATAAATATGACCCATGACCACCTCTTATTATCACGCCATCTATGCCATAGAGATTTTTGATATTTTACAATGTTCTTACACCAAACATATTACCCATGTTATTGTCTTTATTTCTCAAAAAATACAATATCCATGTCTCTTAATGATGTTCTTAAAGAGAAGACACGCTAGAGGAAAAACATTCCCTCTCACCCTTTAAATTTTTATTCTATTATTATCCTTCCCTAACATCCCCTATATAAAGTAATATGACGACTCCAATATCATATATTTAATTTTTTATTATTACATTAATTATATATCCACCATAAATTATATTATTTTCAATTTTTTCATGGAATAAAAACATAATTCATGAGGTGTCAATTCACATCATTTGTGGTTGATGACATTTCATTTTTTATTACCATCATAATTACTGTTCTTAAACACATATTAATGTATAAACCATATTTTAACATGTAAACTAAAACTTATATGTTTATCTATATCTATTTTATATACATTATATTATTTTATAAAACAAAACAACTTTATGGTTATCAAAAAACACCAAAATAATCTAATCATTTATCATTGACATTTCATTTAATGGATTATTCTCATATATAGAAACATATATTATATATGACCATGGAATATTCACTATATTAATTAATTAAACTTAATTTCAGTTCTGTATAACTGTTATTATTTTATATTACCTTCCATACATGTATATATGTGAACCAATAATTAAAACCCTGGTAACGAACACTCTAGAATGATGAAATTGAATCACACAACTTATAAAAAAGACCATAATTATGCTTAATAAAATATTATATGTTAAATTAATGATATATATCATATAAATTAAATTATTAATTATTATATATTCATTATTCTAGACAATTGGGAATGTTTAAAGAACTTTTGATCATAAGGAAGTGAATTCTCACTGAACCTCCATTTTCCTTCATTGTTAAATTTTTATCACTTTACCAATTATTAATTATTAATTATTTTTATTTAATAATCATATATAATTTTTTTATGTTCAAAATATATCTACCCATTTCAATTATTCATTATTTTATGTGGAAATACTTTCTTATATGGTTACCATCTCAATTCCTCTATATAAGCAAGCCTAACTGAAGAGAACAACCAAATATCATTAAAATATTCATGTAAAATACATAATGAATTTTAAGCCAACAATATATTTATAAAATCATAATTTTCATCATGAGAAACTATATTAGTTATTTCTTAGTTTTATATAAAATATTAACCATTTTTTATCCTAATTACTTTTTAATATTTTTTCATACAACACACTGAATTTTTTCATTACTAATATTGAATAAACACTATTTTTTTCACTTGATATGGACATAAATAATAATTTTATATTCCTATAATCTGATATAATTTTTTATTTATGATTAAAATACATTCATTCATGTACACCATTTTTTTACACCAATTGGTTATGCCTTATGACATGATTTTGATACCCATTTCATTCAATTGGAAACTCATAGGGTTCTAACATATGATTGATTATTAATGTGGAAATAATACTCATAAAAAGAATAAGACTGGTTTTCATAGATATCGCATAAATGCATTGGGTTATTTTTTCCACAAGATATAATTTTGAGATGAGGAGTAAACCAGATTACTTTATTAGAATTTTCCCACCATGTGCAATAGTGTCGGTTGTTATCCTTGATATATGCTTATATCTTTTCGAATGTTTTTTCCACATTCAAAAGAATTTATTATTAGATGATAACATGATATAAATGATATTATTCTATATTTTTATTCAACACACATGTGTTTTTATATACTTATTTATGCCTTCTAATTCATGTGATATGATTTATTCATGGATTTACTCCCTTTCCAGGTTATTAACTCATCCCTTTAAAATTGTATTCCCAATGTTATCCATTATAGATTTAATATGTCAATAATAGATAGGATGTCATTATTAATATTAAATAAAATATTTTTTTGTTTAATTCTTTCTTATAATGAAATACTCTTCCAATGTAATAAGATATTACTATTCTCGGTATGTATTTGATGGTTAATTATTCTGAAAATCATATAATATTATGAGTTCAAGTGTTGGTTATCTATAGTCGGTATCATAGGATGAGCTGGTTATTTTTTAGTATGGGGATAATAAAATATTAGTAATAACACTTGGGATATTTCAGTCTCTATGGATAACCTTGATTGAATCATTGGGTTTCAAATGCTAGGATATACTAAGCATTTACATGTTTAACCTTTTATATATATAATTTCATATTGTTTTTATTAGTAAATAATAAATCAATACCCTAATTTTATTTTTCTTCTATACTTTATTTATAGGATTAGGATAATCATGCTAACCTATTTTCACCTTAATATGTAAAATGAAATTTGATGTGTGAAATTTCATAAGTGGGTATAATATAACAAACGTAAATTTTATCCATCATATTTAATTTATTATATTTATTTTATATAGTATAAAACACCAATTTCACATAAATAAAACATTAAAAACCTTATTATCATAAAATTAAGAATGAAATTATTTGTATTTAAAGAATTTATAGAACATAATCCACTATAATTATAACATAATAGTTGGAATATTAATGAGACCCTTGGTAATAGAAAATTAGCTAATATAAGAGTATAATCATCTATGAAATTATAAATAACATGTTGGAATACTATGAATTAATATATAATGTATTTATATAATGTAATAAGTAAACAAATCATTAATGACTGATAAATTAATTAATTGTTTTTTTGTGGAACGTAAATGTTTATTACAATAATAAAATTAATATAATTATTTACATAAAAAGTTATTTTCAAAACATATAATCACAAATTAATAATTTTTTTATAATAATTATATGATTATTTATTTAGACATTATTTAGTTATTCAAATCACATAAAATGAGTTATAATTTAAAATTTAGTATTTTTAAAAAAATGAGGATTTTAAAGAAAATTTTAGTTTCTAATATCATGAAACTTATTTTAAAAAAATGTATAATTTTTTTATTCTACGCATCATATAATGGTTATGATTAAATATTGGTATTTTCATAAAATTGCGGAATTTTTGGTGAATAGTCAAATAGGGTAATTTAGGGTATTTATAATTTTTTCCAAATTCATGAATTTTTGAATCAGGGTTAAGTCATGTATGATATAAGTTGAAAATATCTCCAAATAAATATTTATAGTTACTATATTTTGTTTCAATAATAACAAGTATTTATTTTCCTGATCCAAAATAATGATAAATGAATGAAATAATCAAATTCCACACTCTCTTTCAATATAAATACCACCCCTCACCACCTCTTATTATCATATCATATATGCCTTTTAAATTGATAATAATATACCCAATTAATATCCAACCTCTTTTCCATTTTATGGCCTTTCTATTCTCACCAAAATAGCATTTCCATGTATCTTTAGGTGGTTTTCAAGGAGATGACACTTAAGAGGTAAAAATTTCTCAATATATCTTTCAATTTCTTATCTTATTCTTATCCATCCAAAACCTCCCTTTATAATGTTACATGATGATTATCATATATTATATAAAGTATGATTTTATTATATTAATTTTATATCCATCATCTATTATATTCTCTTCCCCACATTCCTAAAAATGAAAACATTGTTATCGAGGTGTTGAGTCACAAAATTGGTAGATACTAATTCCTATTTTCTATTACTACATTCATGGGTTTTAATAAAACATTTAAATGGTTATAATTGATTTTGAACAGTTTATTACAACTTATTTAGTTTTCTGGAAAAACATTATACATGCAATATTAATTAATTAAAACAAAATATATCATGATGATTGAAAAAAATATCAACAATAAAAATAGTTATCATTAATGCTTTATATAATAAATAGTCATAATAAGAGAAAAAATTATACTAAAAAAATTTAATGTTGTTTTTTTAAAAATTTTAATATATAATTTCAATTTTTTATAACTAATCCCATTTTAATTGATCATACAAACATTTATACTAATGTACCATTCATGAAATTCAATTAAACAGACACTCCCAAATAATAAAATAGAATCCTATAACTCATCCAAAAGTTGCTAAATGAATTTAATAAAAGTATAATAGAAAAAATGCTAATAGTGTCTAAAATACTTAATAATGAATCTAAAATTATTTCTTTAGGAAATTAAATG
The DNA here is from genome assembly GCA_963277665.1 of Viscum album. Lineage (NCBI taxonomy): Eukaryota > Viridiplantae > Streptophyta > Magnoliopsida > Santalales > Viscaceae > Viscum > Viscum album. The sequence goes on from OY728147.1 coordinate 1,299,005,254, forward strand.
CAAGTGCATAACACTTTCAGAAATAATATAACGTATTCTCACCAAAAATTTATTATCCATTTGGGTTTTTATTTCTCCCTCTTTACTACAATTTAAAATTTTACTTTTATTGTATACTACTCCTAAATTATTTTTAAATTTTTAAAACATATGTACCTAGAAAAATTATTCATTATTTTATGGTTAAATACATGTTTTATAAGTATCTCTTCTTAATTACTCCAATTATCAAATCCCAACTAAATGTTTCATCCCAATTTTATAAAACATTTCATGTAAATCACATAATATATTTTAATGAAATACTATTTTTAGAAAAAAAACTCTTTTAATCAATAAACTACATTATCTCATTTATATTTTTCTACAAAATATTATTTCTTTAACCTATACATGTCTCTTTAATATTTTTCTCTGAACCTGCATTAAAGTGCCTCTAATCTAAGTTTTACCAACCATAATTTTTAAATGATATCACATCAGTTGGGAATCAAATATCATAATATATGACTATATTCACTTATTAATGTCTATTAAGGATTTAAATATATTCATTCGTGGACAACATTATGGAATACCCTATGGTTATATCTTATGAAATGATTATGGTCCCTATTTCTCTTTATGGGTAACCCTTATGTTTAACTCGTTTCATTAATTCATCATGTGGCACAAAAATTGATAAACATGTCATGATGGGTTCACCCAGATACCACACAATCAAATTCGATATTGATTATCCTAATGATATGTCATGAGAGGACAAAGAGTATACATGATTCCATTATTGGACTTTTTCTGCCATGTGCAATGGTCATGGTATTTATCCATGGATCATGATTATGTTATTTTTTAATTTTTTCCTAATTATTTGGATTCCATGATTTCATGATCAAATGACCCACATTTTATGATTCCATATTTATATTTCTGTCTCATTTATTTTTATATCATCTTGTTTTACCTTCTAACACATGTGATATTATTCATAGAATGTTTATTCCCAAAATGGTATTTTCATCTCATACCATTGTTCATGTATTCCTAGGGTTATAATATTCACATGTAAGATATAAATGTCTGTTAGGGTAAAATTATAGAGATTAAATAATATTTCCCCTTTGTTTTATACGTTCAGATTATGTAACTAATATTCCGATGAAACTATACTTTAGAATCCTTAGATTTTATTATCAAGTTATTTATTCATAAAATCATATAATAATATTTTTAAAATGATAGGGTTTCCATTTTAATTCATGTGAGATCATAGTTGTATAATTTTTTCTGAGCATTAGTGAGTTTGATAAAGGATGATTGTTTCCCAGATTATTTTTTATTATTATTGTCTTATTTTTTAAAAATTGGTATCTATCATGATGCTAAAAATGTTTATTAATATTTTATATATTATATTATGGGTTTTATTTATTAATTAAACATATTATATATATATATTTATTTATTTTTTAAAGAATTTGTGTTATATTAATGGTCAAAAATTCACTAACAATATATACACCTTTATAATATATTTATAGAAATTAGTGTAATTTGGATTAACCTAATGTTTGTGGAATTAAATTCATTAGCATGCCTATGGGATGTCGTTGGGATGTTACACATGGTACCTGTTGGGTATGATCCCTTATATCAGATAATAGGAATTGATATAGGATATATTGAGATAAAAAATTTAGTGTATATAAAATAAAATCTAACATATTTAAATAGAATATCATTTTACTATGGTTGTCCTAATTTGATATAAATTTACCCAAGATAAATAAAATTGAAATAATGTTTTATTTTCATGATTTTTATTATACATATCAATAATAGTCAAACAAGGAATGGAACTGAAAATTTAATTCCATTTGTATTATCTAAATGAACATATTACATTACCACACATTTAAAAAATTTCCCTATATTATCATTTCTGTGGATCCTTTTATAAACATTTCATTTGATATAATTTTGTTGATATCGTTAAAAAAATAATATATTGTGAATCAGGATTAGAGTATCTAATAGATATTAATGAATCATGATTTTATTTATATTCAGGTTTTATCCATATTATGTTAAATTTGAAAAGTGAACTCAACTTCTCCCTTATATTAGTTTTGTAAATATTGATGAGTTTTTATCATACCACATGTTCCAAATACCCTAATATAATAAATGTAATGAATTAAAAGAATTATGTGATGATCGTTAAACTCAAAAAATATTGTGTGTTGAATTCAGAATTAAATAGTGTTTTAATTTCTATGTAATTATTAGGTACTCTATTTAGAGATGGCTTATCCATACAAAATATAAAATTAGATTTACTAAATTTTGGATACTATTATTTTGTAGGGAAAAAATTACTATACACATTTATTATAGAGGATATGTATTCATGTGATTAAATAATATAACATTTAGATATTTTTTAACAATAATTTATCATCTATTCATTTGGGTGAAAATATGATGTTCCTATAAAACATATATGGTAAATAGAAGTATCATTTATAAGAAATTATACATCTCTAGGGAGTTCTTTTGTGGGTTATATATGTTAGTCACATTAAAAAATTATTGGAAATTACTTTATTAGTTGTGGTTATATTGGATTTATCTTAGACCCTTGGTCATTGATATTTTTTTACCTACCAGCCATGATATCTCTTTGATTAATAAATTACATGGATATTTTCAATGATTTCCAAATTTCAAATATTGAAAAATACATGGATCTACTGGATGAATTTTTTTTCATAAATTGTGTTAATAAAAATTCCTTATTAATGAATAAATTTAATATATTTTTTATTTAGTACAGTGCCTAAAAAATCATCATGTTAATTTGAGACATTTTGAAAAGAACATAATAGTTGTACCCTCCATTTACTAGTACCCAAACCTATTTGTTAACAACTTGATGGTAATATACAATCCACATGGGCTAGTAAGAATCAATCGGGAATCAAAAAAAAACACTGGTGAATAATTTCACCCTACATAATCCAAGATACGAGTTATATACAAATATATTAAGAAAATAATTATCTAATATATAATTGGATGATATAGTTTACATATAAAAAAATTTGATAATAATAAAACTCAAAAAATGTTAAAAATATACCAGGGTACAAGTACAAAAAAACCTAAAACTACTACTGCAAGTGATATGTTGGGAACAACCCACCATCTCAACACTACTGACCCACACTCTATTAACATGACCATGGTTGCCTCACAATGGAATTCTTCCTTTTCCTACATCAATAATCAATAGCCATTCTGTGAAATATTGTATGAGTGGCATGTTCTGAGGTAAGTAGACTATATAAGATCACAACTAGGTTTTATATTCCTTGTTTATGTTCATAAATCCCATTATGTGCAATTTATAAAATCCTAGAATGTTACGAAATAAAAAAAATTATATCATATCATGGAAAAAAAATTTATTTATTTATAGTCATAATTATATCTATGTAAAAAATATCAAATAATAATTACCGCCAACATTTTGAAAAAAGGCATGTAAAATATGAATACTAATTAGTAAAATCATGGAAAATTAAATAATTTCTAAATGGAAAATGGGGAATTTTCCACTCATAGTTAGGATATCCTGGTCACTCTTCTATCCTCAATGACTAGTTTTCATTATATGACCTTGGAGACAATGAATAATGTTCCAGGGAATAGAGGAACACTAAGAATTTGAACCCTTCTATGAGTTTATTCATGTCCTATAGGTAAATGTTTCATGATCTAGGTACATGAAAACATCCCCAAATGTGATCTCCCTTACGGTATAATAGGAAAAGTCCAACAAAAAACAATCCATTTATTTAGGCAAGGATACGACAAGCCATAAATCAAATAACATTATCTTGATTAAAAATTTCACAATATAATTTCAAACACCCTTTACCAATATCATTATCCAATAGAAACAATTTCAGTGTCCATTTTACATGCTTTAAAAAACCATTTCATTTTACAAAAAAATTGAAAAAAAAGTTTTATCACAAGAATTTCTTAAATACAGAAATAAAAATTTCATTCCAAATTAATTAAAAACCATTAATTATATAATGTTAATTTGATGTTCTCACAACATAGGCTAGTGGAAGATACCTAATCCTCAATATCAATCAAAACACTACAAGAAAAATCCTAGAAAAACATTTAAATCCCTACAAATGGTTCTCAATTTTTAGTATTGATTACATAAAAAAATTTAAAGGACATGATACAGTAACATATACAACATTAAACATGCACACCACACCACAACCATCAAAATTGTCTTAATTTAGGGTGGGAAATAACACAATGGGTTTATAAGTTCCAAATAATAATATTCCCATGATCAATAAATCTAAAAAATCGAAAATATTTTTATTCCATAACCAATATAAATTAAATGTGTAAATATCGTACTTACGTACAAGGAGGAAGCATAATTGATCCAATTTTATAACATTGAATGAAGGATCTTGAAAGAGTGGAGGTCAACCAAAATTTAAATGTAATGACAATAAGGTTTTTAGGGAGATGATTAATATTTAATGAAGAAGGATTTATGTGAGTAGGACATATGATCCTCTACGAATGAAGGGATTACTTATTAAATCCCAATTTTATAACATTATCCTCTTCAATGAACATAGTCTAAAAAAATAACTTCATGTTAAATTTTCCCTAGTGATGGTTTTATAACATAGAATAGGACATGAAGTGTAAATTCAATTTATGAATTGATTTTTTATAAATATTTTCCCAGTATTGAACATAAAATGTAACATCTAGATAAATGGAATTAATTCCATATAAAATTATAACTCGTAGAAGAATCCAAATATAAGAAAACAAAAGTACTCCCACACCCATAAAACTGAATGTCCCTCTTTTAAGCATTAAAAATAAAATTCATATTATCTAGGATTTCACAATATAAAAACCATTAGTATGTATATCCATAGGAAGTCATGAAAAAAAATGGTTATCCAAAAAATTTTAAGGCCACTGTTAACACACAATTGATTCACACTCCCAATGCTCATGATAATTCGATATATGATTCCATTACACTTTTACAAACAAAATAGAACTCCCACACTAGATTTTCATCTAAAATTAAATGATCATCACTTTTTTCCATCAATAGTAACTTATCTCTGCAAATAAATATCTTGCCATATCAACACATGAGAGGGAACATAGTTGTACTTACTAATAATAGATATGTAATAAAAATCATGAATAAATATAATCTAAGATGAAATTGGAAATTGATAAGAAACCCACCCAAGATACTGAGTGACCTCAAATGGTCCCACATATCATAGAACTATCCTCCCTTAATTCCCAAGATGATGTTGACATAACCAATGAGATTTTATAAGAAAACATTACCCATAATAGAAAACATCAAAGGATAACATTGAAGATCAATATACTATTTCTAAAAAATATAATCTATAACCAAGTGTTGATGTAAAACATGAACCCACAATTATGTCTCCCAAATCAGACATGGTCCCATAAGAGAGGACACACATACCTCTTCTCAAAAATTGAGGTAATCTGTATAGGTAGGCATAAAGGTCCATGATGGGTCCATTTTAATTGATGATTGAATGATTATTTTATAATGATACATGACCAATACCTTATGGGAATCCCATGATACACTAAAATAAATAAAACAATAATATTACATATCACTTGAAGCATAAATATAATGTTTTTTAACTTCCTATATAAAGATGAAATTGTTATACTCAACCTGAATAAATCCCTTATATCCTTTTAGATATTCCTCAAGAATCGGTAAATAATCATGGAATCCATGTTACAAACAATGGTAGAATAAACATCATGTATCCTCAAAATATCATGCATTAAAATCTTTCTTATATTATCATCCTTAGTGGTGTACATGGTAAACATTAAATGAGATTATTTATCAACTATTATACTGCCACACATATGAAATTCTTTCCTGTAAAGATTCTTTGTGAATCCAAAAAAATACATAGATACATACTTCCATTTCCAAAATTTCATTGGAAATCATGGGATCAGACCAGAAGGATTCTATTGTTCTTCCATTATCTATAGGGATGTGTAATACTAGGACACATAATCATTGATGATACACTATATACTCGATCATAAGAAACAACGTATCATTCTATAATAAATATTGATCATACCGGGGGGAAAATACCATGGAAAACTATGGCCATCATGGATGACTAGATTACACAACGATGATGTGATTCAAATCTAACTCTCAATAAATTGAATACCATCACAAGGTAGATTCCAACTATAAATGGTCTCCAAAAATATAATTCTCCCAAGATTACCCTAAAATAACCATCTTATATCTAAACATACATCTAAGACGCATGGAAGATGTTAAATACAAAAAACTAAACCTAACCAAACATAAATAATTCCCCTGACTGTCCAAATACATCTGAATGATGAGTCAAATCATGTATTAATCTTTATTTTATTCCTTAACTACCAGTGTTAGAACATTATAATTGAGAGTGCAATTTACAAAATTAACATTCTCTTAGGTTTAAAATGATTTTCAAGTCGAATGAATGATGTTATTGAACACACCATCTTCATATGATACTATTGCCATTCAATGGAAATATAAGTTTTTGAATATTATGATTATAATAGGATACATACCTCTCACTAAAAATATACTACCACACAAATTTAAGAACATTCATAATTAAATCTAGCTCGAAATCTTGAGTTTGAAATTTATTATTAATAAGATGATGGTAATTATATCTGTATTCCTAAATATGTTCCTTTTTCATAAGTGTTTATCCATGAATATCATCATTATTTTCATTCTATACAACATGCCACAAATTAGGATCATGTAATGTCATAATAGATTATTATTTTATAATCCATTTAAACACATCAAATTATGTATATCATTTTTCATCCCAAGTGAACATCACCACTCCCATAAAAGTTGTAGTCAATGGTGAAACAAAATTAAATATATATCCTTCTAAATACAAATAAATTTTTTAGCAATACTTCATAATATTTTAATGTTGAAATAATTTAATCTTTACCTTCTTTAAAATAAAAACATAAACATCTCTATATTATCTGAATGTGAATTCTCAGAAATTATGTGCACGATGAACATTAATTATTTATTCAAGAAATTTTATTTGGATTTATTTATATAAAAGTAGTGGGGGAGAAATATTTCCAAAAATAAATTCTTATTGTTCTATATGATCTTTCATAGTTCTCGAGTAAACCATTATAACATTAATAGATACAAGAACATATCTTTAACAATACAAATGGAATATCTTGGTAATGAAATTTTAAAAAATTGATATAGAATTTCCCAATCCAAATGGAATAAAATATATTCAAAATGTTCATAAAATTTACTAAAAGTGGTCACCCTAATAAGATACATAAAAATGCTAAGAATATAAGAACATAACTACAGTCCAATATAGCCAAACCACTTTTCCTTAATTAAATAAGACTTTAAGTAAATTATATGGGATAGATGATACTATTGTTAATTTTCACACAATTCTACTACATAATTTCATTTGAAAAATGAATAAAACCACCAGATTTAATGAAAATGGAATAGGGGTTTCTGATGACAAAACAATATAAAAAAACCTTCTCCAAAAGGAAATACAACTAAATATTGATCAACATAATATCAGTATGTGAAAAATTATAATAGGTTATTGAGATAAGCAATGTACTAGACACCAGATAAATAAAAAAATCTACATACCTATATAGAGTAATAATAGAGAAGCTGTTAGGGATAATTTTAGATATATGACATGAAACTAAAGGAAGATCGCCAAAATTGAGAAATTTAGTAGGACTGACTACAAAAACATACAATGTTCATCATATCATTAGGTCAGGAGGTCCAGCATGACATGAAATTGTTCCCATTGTCTTTATAACACCATAGAGATCCCATTAGAAGAAGGAAACAAAACACTATTATGGTAATAATCAATAATAACATAGGTTGAAAATATTGAATCAATCGCAATAATGACATAATAAATAATACATATTGACTGATAGGAAATAACTTACCACATATGAATCTGGTATCAATATATTAAAAGGTGGAAATTAACAAACCTTCTATTTCCTCTTAAGATTAGGAGTCATTATCCTCATAACAATGTGAATTGGATCTATTTTATGTTTAATCATATTACAAAATTAAGAATAAATGAATGAGTATGAGGAACCAGTATCAAAGAAATTATTTTCATCAGATGATTAAATGTGAATTGTACCAATCCCAGTCCTAGGGCCCACATCATCCTCGCACAAAAACTCATCCACTATATAATGGTGATTCACTCAAGGAGAGAACAACTATATTAATTAGGATATTATTTTATCTCAATGCTATATAGTGGATTTTTTATCCAATGATCAATGAACATAATGATGAACCCACATATCCTGGAAGAACAACTTTAGATGAAGTCAATGACTTCAAATTCAAAAAATATTCAAGGGAGTAAGATAAATTTTACCATGAAATTTCTTCACTTTAAAAAACTAATTAGAATTAATAGGAACACCAATGGATACTGATGATGGTTTAGGGTATGTCTTAAATAGAGAACCACCAAGACCACCCTGATGATTATCTTGTAACATTTTCTTCATTCTATATATTCCACTAAAACTGCCACATTGAGGAAGAGAAGTTCCAGAAGGGCCAATATATCATTTTATATTCATCTATACATCATATCCCTATGACTTATGACTTCATAGTTTGTATTATTCAACATATAGACCAATTATCTAATATCTAGTCTCAAATTTTACATGTATTTCATTACTCTCAACTAACCATTAATCACCACCCAAATAGAAATGTAAACTAGCTATGAAAAATCGTGGTTGTAGTTTAACATTGAACACTCTGTATTTTTGAATGAGAGTAACTATAAATTTCATTTCATCAATAGAGACTCCGAGATTAATTACTATGATAAGAGAATCACGAAGCCAATACAATCCATGACCATGTTCTAATCCACCTATACCATGGAATCCCACCATTGATTGCATAGACCCTCAAATAGGAATGTCACAAACATGACCCTGATATCGACATTTATATCCATGGAGATTATTTCATGACCCATCTCATCCAAATATTCCTTGTCGTCTTATGTTTTATTCATACCCCTAAATGACTGGGGTTTTGTTATATTGGAACACTCTAGCTCAATCGAGGTCCCAATTAGCTCTAGTCTATGGCAAAAAATTTGGATTATAAGCTCCTTTTATATTCAGCTTCATGAAATATACTACAAAAATGGGGAACACAATACTATTGTGATCTATATGTTGACACCATTACAGAGAATCTCACAGTGCACCCTCTTTAAAAAAATCATATGAAATCTCAAAAGTATGTTAAAAATTGAATCAGGAAACAAGATAATAGATAACATTTTTTAGAGAAAAAAACATTAGTAAAACTCAAATTGTGATCAATACTCCACACAAGAAACCCACATTCCAACATCACATAGTTACTTAAGGACCATCACACAATGATCCAGATAGACTCTCACTACAACCTTTCTCTCAATAACCCATAATCATATATCATATCTACCAACATCCCAAAAAATAGAAAAACCATCCTATGATACTACTTTATAATTAATCAACGTGGGACACCATCCAGTTAATGGTTCCTAAACCAATTTTTTTTAGGCCTGATGTTATTTCATGATCCCCATTGACTCACGACTTTCATTCAGGTATCAAAAACCAACTAGTGGGATTGATTTCTACCAAAATTAATTAAGACACAAGGAATATATATATATATATATGAAATGGGATTGATATTGGAATTAGTAATAATATGATATGTTTAATAAAAAATTAATACCAAATTTAGTGATACAACATGAAGGAATAGAAAAAAATCCAAGGTATAAGTCCAACAACCTCAAAAAGAAACTACTACTCCATATGATTTGTTGGAAATAACATACCATATCTTCACTAGCTACCCATAACTTGCTAATATTATCTTATGTACCACAGAGAATCACATTTACATTTACTCAAGTATTATACAATACATTCTCTATACATTACCAACTAGGTTTGTGGGGTTTGAGCTAAACATGTTTATGATGACTCCACCCAGACGTTCCATACCGTGTATTTAATAACAATAAAAATATTCCTAATTTCAAATCAATGGATTATTTTATTTTTTACTTTTCATTTATACTATATTCTTCCATTTTATTCAGGCATTTCCAAGGAATTATTTGTGAAATGGGTGGTCTCAACACGATAGGGCCAAATCGTGAGACTATTTCTAGATTAAAAAAATATATTTCATCAATAAATCCTTAATTTTTTAAAATACTCATCAATTAAACTTCCTAAATGGCCTCCCTGGATCTATTAGAACCACCATCTCCATTTTGACTCCTTAAAAACTCATAATTATGGTAGATTTTGGTGTTTTATTCAGGAATAGGGGAAACCTTTGAGTCTATTTACAAATTTAAGGAAATAATTTATTTCATTAAATTTACATTCATGTTTTAACATTTTTAGGTAATTCCACATCTATCTGAATCCCAAGAACACTAGTCACACTACCATTTTCCATTTTACCTCTTTAGATCTCATATTCATTGTGGATTTGTGTGAATTCTATCATTCAGTCTCAAATCCTTCTTATTTTCAAATGGAAATTCGTTCATTAAAGAATCATTCATTTTTTACTATTTTCTCCCATTTTAGTCCCCCTTAAACCGCATCAATTTTATTAAACCTCAATTTCAATTATGGATTTTTGTAGATTCAATAATTGGTGTATTTTGGGTGATTTTACCAAATTTACTAAATTATTTGAGTTTCCTTCTTAGTTCCTTCTATGTCTATAAGGTTTCTACCACTTTTCTTGAATCACCAAATATATAGAATCTTGGGTTTCATAACTAGTGTTTTTTTTTGAGTTTCGTGGTCTAGTACTATTATTTTAGGTTCATTTTCACTCCATTATGGAATAGAGGATGTGAGATAAATGTTTGAAACAAGGATTTGAGGGGTTTGAAAAATTATGAAGGTGATTACTTGTGTACGTATTATAGAACGCGTTATATGGATAGATTAAAATTTTATCATGTTCCTATTTCATTGTGAATGGTGTGAAAACTATTTGTGGTTACATTTTTTAAGAAATTTATTTATTAAATTCCGTTTTTGTGTGAAAATTTGTACTTTTCATGGGCAATCCATGTTTCACCAAATTTTGTTTTTATAAATAATATGGAATTATTTTATTAAAATGATTTAGTGAAAAACATTCTGATTTGGTGTAATATTGTCATGATTTTTGGTTTTAAAAGAGGGGTTCTAAGTGTATTTTATGGTCAATGTTTTTTTATACATTGTGAAATATATTTATTTAAATTATATGTGTTTATAATAATTTTGAATGGCATGATTAGCTACAATTTGGAGTTTTTATGAGTAGGAATAGAATTTTTATATGTAAATTAAATTATATAGGATGTTTAAGTTGATTGAGAACATATATGGAATCCCAGATATCTAGTAGATCGAACATGTAATAGTATTCTGGTTATTCATAGTGGTTTTGTCCATTTTTCACATAATAAGATTAAAATTAAAAACACTAAGGAAACTATAAGGATGATGACAGGGGACCACTGGGTTATGTGTATATTCCCTAGTAGTGGCTAATGGATGAGAAAAACTATTTCATTTGGTTACTTTTACTCCGAGATACGAGGTACCTAGATCCCACAGTTAACTAGTGCCTATGTGTCTTCTATTGATTGGTGTTCGTTGACAAATTGGTATTTAAAATCGGATTATAGAGTGTTTGGATGAAAAATTCAGTATCTTATATGATTTTTTTAAATTTAGTAATTGTTTAATGATACCCAATGAATGAAAAATTCAATTAAAAGATAACCATTAGAAATTCATTTACAATTCATTGTTTAAAAAAACATGTATAATTTTTTCATAAAATCCTTGTCGCATGGAATATTTTTGTGGTATGATATTGGTCTCTATATCACACCCTACATACATCGTTGGGTGTAATTATATTTGGTCATGTTTAATTCATGTAACGGAAAGGCCATTGCTGATGGAAACTTGGGTTGTTTGTTTCCATCCATAGTGCATTGTTGTGACGAAAAATCTTGAGTGATGGCCCCTTATTGTGAGGCTGTCCTTTGTCTATTTTTTCTACTAATTTTTTTGTTTTCGACCACTTGTTTCCTATTTAAAACCTTGTATTGATTTCTGAGTATTATTTTAGGAATTTTTTATTGGTAATTTCCATATTAAGTGTACTTTTTTTATGGGATTTATTATGTATGCTAACATGGGTAATCTTTTACAAAATAATCGTTTATCATACCCCAGATCTTATGGAAGTCTGTGGAGATAGGGAGCACCATTTGGTCCTTGCCTCAAACTGGGTTGGGTTTCAGTTTTATTGATGACCATATTCAGTTCATGAAAATATATTTTCAAGAACATTACATGATATGTAGTGATGTAGTATAATAAAATCATGATGAAACATTTCACCATTATATGAATTCTTTTAAAATAATTCTTATAAAATAGGTTCAAATCATAATTTACATTAATAATTTTCAATAAGGAATATCAAAACTGAATAGTATAAATCTAAATAAGGAAACATAAAAACTAATATAAATTGCAATGCATCAAAATGATAACTCATATAAGAATGATGAGTCACTCATTTATCATTCATTATTACTACACAATAAAAGTCCCTGGAATCCATAAATAAATGTCAATCGAATATCAGAACACCAAAAAAAATGATCTGTCCTAAAATATCTATAAATTTATACATCCAAATTCATCCTAACCTATGTATTGTAGAACACCCTAGAAAGGTATCTCTATTATACTATCAAAATATGAGTCATACTGTTACACCTTCCACCAATGTACCCATTACTACGAGGTGATTCATTTGAAATATTTTAAAAGGGATAAGACAATAAAAAATAATATTTAAAACTCATGTTATCATTCAAACCCATCATTTAAAACGCTTTCAAATGAATTCAATAAATTTATAATTTCATTCAAAGTAATGGGAATACATATTTATTAAAAATTCATTTTATACACACTCAAATCACAATATCATTCAAATTTATTTAGAAAACCATTAAATAATGAAACATAATTCATGGTTCACCCAATAAGAGATAAAGATGAAACTAGATACCACAATCTCAAGTCACACACTACCTATAATGGGATCCAAAGACATAGAAGAATTAACAACAATAATACATTCCCAAAAAAATGATTAACACTTCTTAGAATAATTCCAATAAATAAAATGGTCATAATAGAGGGTACATTAACACATACATCAAGGTATACAAACATCCCAAAAAAACCAACACAAGAGTCAGTCCTTATGATAAGATCATGAAGTGGATCTAGAAGGACCAAATATGTATGCACACATGATCAACACATCACAAAAAATTTATTCCAAAGCTATTTCTTCCACTAAGAGAAATGAAAATATTGAAATGTATAACTTTTATGATGTGAAAAATAGAACCAATCCAGATATAAATAATGTAATAGGGGAACTCAAAAGAGATAATAAAAACCAAAATAACTAGGAAAGATACTACGTTCTTCAGTTTGAGGATTCACATTGAATGGACGGTGAGTTTTGTGAGTAGAAAATAAAACCTACTATGGATGATAGTTTTCATCCTAAATCCAAATTTTATTATATGAATATAAAAAAAATATAAACTAAAAAATGCATTATATATGATAAATCATCCCAAGTGACACATTTATTATTATAAAATATGACATGGGATGAGAAATTATTTAACCACTTTACCCACCATATGTTTTGTTTGTTTTAATGAACATACATTGTATGTAAAGGATTTATAATATTAATTACCTCTAATTATATAACTAATAGAAACGCCCACACATGAAGGCCTAAAATTACCCCCACACCCTCCTAACCAAAAGGACCACTCTTATACATTAAAAATATAGTATAACTTTATTAGTATGTTTCACTTTCCCTAAGCAATATCTTTTCTCTTTTTTCCCTGAAGGTGATAGACCATTCATTAATTTATCATGTTCTCCTCATAAATATCCATGAGACTAAATATAAGTCTCCATCCATATATATTAAATAATATTTATTTTGGTCATCAATTTTATTTTTTCACATTGATGATATTTTAGGATTATATTTTTAACTAATTAGACCATAACTATTATATAAATAGTTAAAAATTACAATTAGACACTTACACAGTATCCATTTTTTTATAATATAAAAATTGATTTAACTTCTTGATAAACTCTTCATGAATTATTATTTTCTCTTACAAATTTATATAATTTTTGTAAAATATTTTAAATAACTAGTGATGAGAAAAAAAACATAGTGAGGGATAAAAAATTATGAATGAAACTGTTAGTCCATAAATATAAAAAAAATATCAAAATAGCATACTATTTATCCATTAAACCATAATCTCTTTGACCTACATCGTGAAAACATAAGATTCATGAATGTAATTATTATCAATACTAAATAATAAAGTTAAATTTTGGAATCTATAACATACACACTTTTTATTCTTCACATCTACATAGTGAGTAACCTACATGTTTATGGTTGGAATACCCATCACAATACATTCCCTAAATCTATTATTAGAAACCAAAACACTATACTCCATGTAACACCCATAAATATTTTAAGAAAGATTCTTTTTTATTTTATTGATGTCTAATGTTATATGAAACACCAAATTAATCTTTCATGCAACACTGACTTGGCTTGCGTTTCACACAAAAGTGACCTTCCTTGATGGCTTGTGTTCTACGCAATATCGAGTTTTCACTAAACAACAATATATTATTATCATGAACTAGCCATTATGAATAGTATTAACTGAATTTTAAATATTATAACATTAAAATTTATCGTACACATTTTCTAGAACAAGGTATGAGAACCAAATCAATTTTTCATATAAATGAATTATTTTTCAAAAAATGTCGTTTTGCCGCCGTTTGACGACACACCCATTTTAAATATAATTTTTTTAAAATATTATATGTTCAATTTAAAAAATAAAACTAATTATGTTGAAAAAAGATATAAAATTTTTATTTGGATAAATTTTTCAATTTTTATGATAACTATCAGATTTTAATGAATAGTAAAAATATACTAAATTTTACTTAAGAAATTGTTTTTATTTTAGATAATTTATATAGTAAAATTATAATATTGATTGGTTTTACAGTATAAATAGAATATATTTTTACACTTTAATATAATTTATGTAATTATCATTAATTTTATATTGAATTCATAGGTAAAATCATTTCAATTTTTTGCAGTGTTTTAAATTTTAAAACCCGTTTTCTCAACAACGGTATTAATTTTAAATTAATTACTTCCACTTTAGTGTTTTGAATTTGGAGAAATGAATTCCATATTTGGAATCAGGTGGTACAAATTGTATAAATAGGTATCTATTTTCAGACATTATGAATAGTAACTACAGTAAATTTTAGTTTCCACATTTAAAGGTAAATCACGTAATTAAGGGTAAAAATAATATTAAAAAATTTCTTTAATAGTTGTCTTAATATAATTGGATGATTAAATTTGTCCCTAAGATATAATTGGCTCTTAATGGTTTGTTTTTTAACCCTCTTGTATGTGATTAAGATAATTATTTTATATTATTTAATGAATAGTTAAATATGTCACACTCAAACTTTAATAATTAAATTATTTTTTATATAAGATTATAAATAATATAAATTCGATTATAATTACTCAATTGAAAGTTAATTTTTTTCCTTATCATGGTAATTTATTTGTATCTTTACAAAAAATATCTAATTACATTAATAGCTTATACATTAATGATGCATAAATTATTTATTTAGTGAAAAAAATATAGCTATTATTAAAATAATAATACCAATCAATAGGCCCAAAAACATGGCCAAAAAATATTGGTAGAGTATATAGACACCATAAGAATCTAGGCGTAGACTTGCGGACCATTTGGAGGCTTTTAAAATAGATTATGATATTTATATTATTTTATTTTAAATGTTGTCAAAGTTGTCACCTTAATAATTTAATAAAACTAACATTTTAAAAGATGGGTTTTCCAAGATAAATTATAATAAAAGTATTTTTATAAATGATATTATATTTATATTAATTTTCATATTTTTATTTAATACTTATGAAACAAATGATTATATTATATAATTATACAAAAATGTTATAGTAATTATAATATTAAGAGAAATATCAAATAGATGGTTTTAAAAATATTAAAATTAATTTTATATGAACTAATTAATGTGATCCATGAATTTTATAGATTAAAAATACAAGTTAGTACAGTATTAAAATTTTTTATTTGAATATATCTTCCGTGTGGATTTTATTTGAATCCAAATAATTGAATACTGTCAAAATAGACTCTATTGATATTTTATAAATAAAACATATTATAAAATTGTTTGAAAATCACAAAAACATTTAGAAATTAAAAGTTGAAAATTATATGGTATCCAATGTCATAAGTTATCCAAATATGGCCAATTAATAAGACATATGTAAGTATTTATAATAGTTTAAAATTTAGAATATTATTACCACAAATAAAAATAAGTAGATTAAAAAAGGATAAATAAAAATGACAAGGTTTATAATAAATAAACATCATGTTTATATATTATTAGTTGATGATATTAAAACTCTATCTTATCTCATAATTTAATTTGAGTCATTTTTTAGGTTTTTATGTGGTGGTTTTTTATTAAAAATTTATGTTTCTGTGGTTTCCCAAAGTGCCCCTCTCATCTCTTATAAAAGGAAACCTCCTTCCTCTCCCCATCATTGAATTTTGTGCTTCCAAACGCGTCCAAACCCTACCCATTTCCCTTCTAAACTTCACTAGAAACATTATAGATGTCTTACTGTTATTCAAATACCATCTCTATTTCTCTAAGTGGAGGTTTAGAAGAGGCACGTCAAAGAAGAGGTAATATCCTTTACTAATTCTTTCTAACAAATTTCTTCTTCTCCTTACTCTATATTGGTTTTTTCATAATTAAGTAATAACTACAGTGCCACTTGTATACTTAAATATTGTTATGTATTTGAAAAAAACATATTCCATCTTAAATCCATCCTTTAAAAAATGAAATCACCATGCATGCGTACGTACCGCTTACCGTATCCACATCGTGGTGTAATCTGTTTTTCATCACCCATATAATTAGATGAGTATAATTATGGACGAAATAAGTATATATGATTGTTTTAAAATGATATTTATTCTGAAATATTATACAACATTCACATAAATACAATTCCCCAATCATGGGAATGATATCGTCGCTCGTGCGTACGTACGGTTTACAATTTCCACGACACGTTATGATTTATTCTCCATGTTAACCATTCATGAATCACTATAAAGTATATCAAAAAAATAATCCTGAGATATACGACATAATATTTCTACTGTATTTATGTATTTATATGTATATATATATATATATGTTATTTACATTAATAAGGAATCGAAAACAGCGTTCATTTGCTTGTATGGGCTACCGTCTCCATAAACGGTGAATTTCATTCCATTTATCAATCGATTATATATATTTCTATATTAAATATATATGATATATAAGTCATTTTTTACATTCTAGATGAAATTAATCTTTATCTATGCGATCATATGAAAAAATTCCAAGTCAAAACACATGCGATAAAGGAAACGATTTTACCCAAAACACTACTTTAACATGGAATTGACAAATGAATGGGAAATATAAAGTCATAGTCAATCATATATGATATAATATATAATATTATGGTTCTGTTACAAGATTATAATATTTTTAAACCCACTATAAAAGATTTTCAGTCACATATAGAAGAAATTAGACCTAATGTGAGGGATAATTATTCCAATCTCGTTCTTATATGAGATTGTATATTTGTAAGTATTTACTAGAGTTATATTTATCAACCATTTATGTGTTTTATAAAATGAATTCATAATGTTTTTACTATTATTCAATGTATTTTTAAGTTTGTGTTTACCTTTTTTGACTTTTACTATGTGGTATGGAAGGAATATTTCTTTTGTTTACCATTCATGTTACGTTTTGACTTTTCTGGAAAAAGTATCAGGATATTTTTTTTAAATTTTACATCATGAATAGATTTAAACTATTTAATAACATCATATTTACATAAATATTTCTCTATAATATTTCATGATTATTTTCTAATTTTTTTATAATTTCACGTTATTTTGAGAAAACAAAATGATTTGAAAGATGAAAGGATATTTTCATCAAGAATTAATTTCAAGTGTTTATCAAAACGATTTTCCATCTATGATGAAATTCCTTAATATGGTTATGTTTCAAGTATAATGTCTCTATTAAATACATTTTTTTATTTGGATTATTTTATGATGTAATGATGTTTATGAAACCAATTTTATTCGTTGGGTTATGATGAATGCTTTATGTTTATTTTGTGGCACATGAAAAACTGATTTATTTATTAGATGGGTGGGACCTATATCTCCCTAAAATGCATTGGGTATTGATTTATATCTCGTGAGATAGAATTGGAAAGATTGGAAAGTAAATATGGTTTTGTAATACATGGCTAGAATGACAGGTAAACCTGATTCAGTAATGGAATTTCTCCACTATGATGGTCTTGGAAACGATACCTTGGCTACTATGAAAATCATATCATGTGCTTAATGGTTTTCCACAATTTCATGTTTCATTCTCATTTTATTTTATCATCATTGATGTTCCTTTATTATGTATTCCTTACGTACTGCCAAGATGTGTTTCACAACTCACGATTTTTATGTTTAAACAATATGTTCAAGATTTTATGTTCAAATGTATGTGGCTTGTTTTATTTTCTCCAAACACACCCTTACTGAGCATTAATGCTCAACCTTTTTATGTTTTCTTTTCCCTATGATATAAAAAAGGTTTTATATAAGAAATCAAAAGGGGAAGATATTTATGAGAGATGATGAAGATCTTTCACCATGATTATAAGATTATGTCCCAAGATTACAAAGACACTAAACTATTACGGTACATGGGTGCCTATTTTTTCTTATGTATTATTTATTCCATTAAAGTAATTTAATGTCCATGTATGACAAGAATGGGTATTTACTTTTGGTATTAGAGTGAATGTTTAGTTATCCATTGTGAACTAGGATGCAAATACTTTAGTGAGATCCCAAGATGTATTTTTATGGTATGTCTAGAAATGTACATAAGGTTAAGTACAATATATATGATACAATACTATAATTATGATAATCATCATTATCATAATTATTAAATTTATTCCAAGAAAAGTACATGTCACTTGAGGAAACAAGGAAAACACATGACCAACAAACAAACAAAATGCTCCTCACCCTAGAGAGGCCTAAAATAGTGAAGGCCAAGGGCATCACCTCAGATCAAATTAACTCCCTTAGGAGTAAGGAATGTAATGTTAGTGATAAAAGTGACATTAGCCCCATGAACTGCTAGAGAAGTGAAGTGTTATATAACTTTATTGCTTTCCCTCCACGTGTAAGTGATTTGAATGCTCCAAGAGTGGATGTATGTAAATTTCCTAATGAGGTAAGTAATAGACCAAGGGAATGTCCCTCTACTAAGCAGGGAGTCATGGAGAATTATAGAGTCAATTTTAGTTGAGTCAGTACCATTTTAGCCTGGTTTCAAAGCTTGAGGCCAGTAAGAGGTGTATTCACCTCCACCTGAAGCGCAGTGCCACTTCTATAATTAGTAGTGAAGGCCAATAGTAAAATCCCCCTGGTGTCCCGTACCACCCCTCTTCCATGAATAACAACCAAAACCATAGATATATCAGTGTTTAGTTTCAGGCCGTTTGTAGGGGGGCCCAATGGACCCAATGTCCCTGCTTCATGGGCTCTTCCGGAATGTCCTATGGTAGGATAGAGTACAGATGTCGCTGGGACAGGGCGTCCCGCTAGTTTCCAATGAGATTCACCAAATCAACCAGAAGGCACTTCGTTATCAAAATAATGGACCTACCTATGGCGAGGGATGCCTCTTATCTGGCATGGTTCTCACATGCTAAATGCACCAGCAACCAGCACTCAGAATCAATGGACGTGCCGATCTTTCCAGGCTAGAGACTAATGACCCCTAGAACCATTTGTCCAAGAACGCCGCATCACAATGGGTGCAGGTTGAGAAATCATTGAAGGCACCTAAGAAACTCTACACCATGTTGTCCCAATCACACTTGAAGAAGATATGATCAAAAATCTCTTCACTTTTAACTTTACAGCAACTATATCATGATGTGCGACTAATCCCCACATTCTTAATGTTGTCATCTGTAGGAACTGCATGATGTAGGATCCTTTAGATAAAAAAATTATATTTTACTGGATCCCTCTTACACCATAGAATCTCTCTCCATCTTTTACGTGGATCCGAAGGTGAGAAAAGACTATGAAAATCATTCATGGAGAAGTTCCCTGATGTGGAAAGCTTAAACCCAAAATGGTCCGGCTCCACATTCATGGTGATCAAATCATAAAATTCATGTTGGCTCTTATCCTTCACTGCCTTGATGAATGTCTGGTGAAGGCTCGCCTCTTTGAAATAGATGGAAGGAGCATGACACCTTGGCTAACTAGTCCCTGACCCTGCCCAGTTTTGAGACCAGAAAACAATATCACCCTCTCCCATGATCCACCGAGAATGCTGGTTAGCCATTTGAATGAGGGGGAAAATCCTAGACCAAAGCATAGAACCATGTAAGCTGCTATCACCCATGCTATGTTCGTAGTTGTGGTCCATATTTCTTCACCACTGAGTGTTATTCTCAATCAATTCCCATACCAATTTTTTTGTGCATGCCTATAATCGTGGTCCCTAATCTTCAAACATTAATCTCACACTCAAGTATGGGTCGGGCCATCCTCTCCCAAGAGTCCCAATGCCTCTTTCCTTCTACCAACGAATCCCAAATAAAACTATCCAGAACTTTATCAATCTATTTGATCGTCCCTTTCAGTACTAGGGTCCTATCCAATGCATACATTAGAATTGCATATAGGGCACTATTTTCCAAAGATATTATCCCCCTAAAGGATAAAAAGAGACTTTTCCAGTTGAGTACCCACCCGATAATCTTACTCACCACATGGTTGAAGACCATTATGTGCATGAAACCCAAAGATATGTGAGTGCCTTGGAACTCCAGCGGGAACTGGCCCCATTGCTTGTCCAACCTGCTACACAAGTGATTGACTTTGTTTATAGCACACTTATTAGAGATATAAATATTACTCTTGGAGTGGTTGACTAGCTGTCCACTCCAGAATCAATACTCCTTGAGAATCTGTTTGATGCCGCATGGAGACCTCTTGGAAGAATTAGAAAAAAATGATAGTGTCATCCGCAAACATCATGTGAGAGATGGTGGGAATGCTTTGTTTCCTCTTATATGGTAGGATCCTCCCACTCAATGATGATTTTTTGATCAGGCGTCTAATATTATCCTATAGAAGAATGAAAATGGTCAGGGAGATAGGGTCTCCCTGATGTAGACCTCGAACTGCCTTGAAGAAGCTATGGTTTCTCCCCATGAAGGTGATGACCATCCCTGAAGAGCTAAAGCATTTGAAAAAAATATCTAGTGCCTTGGAAGAAAAATCATGCTGGTCAGGAACCTATTAATAAACCCTCATTCCACCCTATCATACGCCTTATTCATATCTAGAGTCATAGACATATTGGATCCATGAGACATACAACTGATATCTCTAAGAAGCTCTTGTTCCAGGCCAATAGCTCCATGTATGGATCTCTCCCTCACAAAGCCATGTGGCTCAATAGATATCCACTGGGGAAAGCGCATGGAAAACTTTATGTTGATGGTACATTCAGGGATTTTATAGGGAAAATTTGACATTCTAAAAGGTCTATAATGTGACAGAGAGGATGGGTCCTTTACCTTCGGGATGAGAACTAGTGTTTGGGAACTCACATCCTGTGGCAGTTAACCCCTGCAAAATATGTCCTATATGGCTTAAAAATGTCCTTCTTAAACACCTCCCACAACCCTCTAGAGAAAAATATGGGGAAGATATCAGGAACTGGTGCACTCTCCGAGATGAGGTTATGCATCGCCGCATGGTTCTCATCCTCTTGAAGGATCACCTCTATGAGGTCATTGTACTCTGATGAATCACAGGTAAAAATTTCCTCCCAAAAATCTGCACTCCCGTTGGGATACCCACTGACCATCCTTGCATTCGTGTCTATAAGAAGGTATTTAAATAAGTTCATATCCAAGCTAGAAACAGCATCTATATCATTCTTGTATGATCCATCCTCACACATTATGTTGGCTTTAGTGGGATAATTCTTATCCTTATTACAAGTATGAAAATAAGTCATGTTCTTATCCCCCTTGTTTAACCATTTTATCCATGATCTTTCCTAAGAGTTTCACACCCAACTAAGGATCATTTCAGCCAACCTGGTATTCTTATCCACCAGCTCATTGAAAATTGTATTATTCCAAAGAACCTCCATGACGCCTTCCATATTATCATTCTCATGTTTGAGGACATCCATCATTTGGTCGATTTGAGGGAGACCTCTTTCCCATGATTGTAGCCCCTGCATCAATCTATTAATCTTGTTATGGATGGCCATCCATGTATGCCACCAGACATGTTATCCCTATGAAGAGAGAACCATATGGATGTAATCAGTATTACATGACTAATGGGCCTGGAACCTAAATCACTCATTCCTCTCCTACCTGGTGGACAAGTGAACCAACAGAGGAGAGTGATCTGAGATTACTTGAACCAGATGATTTACCTTTG
Organism: Viscum album; assembly: GCA_963277665.1. Taxonomy (NCBI): domain Eukaryota; kingdom Viridiplantae; phylum Streptophyta; class Magnoliopsida; order Santalales; family Viscaceae; genus Viscum; species Viscum album. Next base: position 1,299,028,398 of record OY728147.1, read on the forward strand.
TATTCGGAAACGATGTGATGGTGTTGAAGTTAGCTAAGAATCTATAAATCTAGATCCAACATCGTATACTTCCCTTCTGTTCATTACACCACATGATGTTTTCCCACGTGTACCCCATGTCCAACAAACCGTTGGCTACCTTGAATTGATTAAAATCCCTACTCGCCCTTCGATAAAATCCTCTTTTTCTATTCTTCTCTTCCAGATCCTCCACAATGTTATGGTCCCCACCTATAATCCATGGCACATCTCCTGGATCAAATGCACTCAGTTCATACCAAAATGTGTCCCTCCTTTGGATATCACAACTTCCATATGAAAAGGTCATGTAGAGGGTACTCATACACATCTTCACCCTCGTGGAAATGAACCGGTCACCCGCTTGTACCATCTCCACCGATACATACTTGATCCAAACAATCCAGATATAGCGGTTGGATGGGTCCGCTTGCAAGGATGCATGCATTCTTATTTTGGGAGAGAACTGTTTGAGTTTAGTAGAATCCTTATTATTTTCAAGGATAGAAGTGATCTACACATTATTCTTCATGATATCATATGTGAGTAATCGAGTCATAACTCATGATCTGAGGCCCCGATAATTCCATATGATCATAGGTACCACTAATCAATGTTAATCCTATCTTTTTCCCCAGGATTCTTGGTCCACTTCTGCTGGGATAAAGAGAAGTCTCGATTCCTAAGAAGCTTCTTCTTTGATTTTGAATGAGTGCAAACACCCGAGCTCAGGTCCAGGGGGTCTGCAACAGTTGAAGACCGTCAGGGATAACCCTTACAGGATATTCCACAACCACCTCTCGGAGGAGACAAAGACATAGATGGATGACCCTACTCCCAGATTACCGACGGAACTGGATCACCCCACCAGATGATCGCCCCACTCACCTTTACACTGACAACATCCAGACGGGGGAAAGGGTGATCCAACTTAAAACCATGCACAGAAAGCTCATCAAAGCACACTGGCACTACACTAGGGAGGGACTTACTCTGGGGGCCCTTTTAAGAAATCCTCATCAAGGACTCCAGCATGCCACCTTATGACATGAGATGGTGTGGGCTTAAGGATTGGGTGAAGACATCCTATACTCAGGAGGGGGAACATCACAAGACACATGGAACCAACGCCAGCCCCAGGATCGTGGAGACATCGCCAGTAATAGGATGAGCTAGGTTGGGGATGACATCAAGCCTAGGGCCAGCCTAAGAGACCTAAAGCTCTGTCGAGGGTGATTCTTCTCCTACCCCTCACCTTCCATACTCTGGAGAGTCCAAATCAGAACCCAAGGAAACACTTCCAGGATTGTGGTGAACCCTAAAAGAATGACTCCTAAAACATTCAAGGAGTGCCCCTAGAGAAGGCACGAATAGGAGAACCTTGGGAACACAGGACACAGAATATGCAGTGACTAGTCTGCCAATGCTTGCACCTTCAGAAGGACTCTATCAGGGGAGGAACCGAAAGGTCAAGCTTCACACAAATCCATGCTACAAACAAATCCTCCCAGCTGGGAGTATGATCACCCACACAGAGGAGGCCTCCTAGAGTGTCTCCAATCACCTTGAGAATGGAAATATTCTAAAAGGGTAGAGGAATACCTGAGAGGTGGATCTGTACAGTCACCTTGGGATTTTCTTTCCCCTTATGAACCTCCATCAACCACCACGACAGATTGAACTGCCAACGGCCTACACACCGCAGGGCTCGGTACTAGTCCTAGATAAAGTCTGATTCCGAGAGAAAGACCAAGAAATATGAGAGGCGATGAACCAGAATGATATGAACCAGCTCTTTCAACCCCCAGGATTCCACAAACCTCTTAAAGAGCTGGAGTAGAGGTTTCCCAGAACCAAAACGATCCGTGAGGGTCCATTTTAAGCTATAAAAGGCCTCAAAAAAACTTCCACTAGGACCTACAAAGAAAAGATGAGGCCATCCCGTGATGCTATCACCGCCACCGGGGTAGATACTGTGAAACAAGGTTGTTGAGGGGTTCACAATGATCCGCACAAGGATTCATTGAAGTATATCCCCGAGACACTTTTCCTGGGAAAAGATCCAGAGGCCACCGGGGGAAGAGATAGGGTCGCTCCGGCCAGAGAAGAGCAGGGGTCGAGGGTTGATGGAACCTCAGATTCCACCAGAGATCGTAACTTCGCCGGTGTAACAGTCTAATTTTCTGGAAATCTATGAGGCACGTGGATCATGTTTTATAGCACACCAAGAAATAGAGTCATACTAGAATTATGATAACGATCATGAATAATCTAGGATTAAACCTATGATGTTAGTGATTTAATGTACTCCCCCTTGATTATTTTTTTTGCTAGAATGATTTTTTCATCTCACACAATTATTTTTGGGTTTTATATAATGGATTGAACCCAAAGGAACTGTGTTAATGATCAATGCACTAGGAAATGCAATGATTATCCTCTTGAACAACCAAATGTTATGGGAAACATAGTGAAAAATCATATTTCTATACTTACAAAAGAAATAAATCATTCTAGACTTCCAAATGAGTGGAGAAATGGAACAATATTCTATTGAGTCCTTCATGAGGCTACATCCTCCTTTCAGTGGGTCTTCTGATCCACTTATTGGTGAGTAATGGATCAGTACGATTGAAAAGATATTTTCCATACTTTGATATTTGTAACATGAATAATTCATTCTGGCTATTTACCATTTAGTTGGTGAAGCAGACCAGTGGTGGACTCCAATTATGAATACAAGGCCCGAATATGAATTTGAATCCGTGGAATGGGATGATTTTAAGAACTTATTTTTTAATAAGTACTTTCCTTGTATTCTTCAAATGATGATGTAAAAGGAATTCCCTGATCTTAAGAAAAAGGATGATGAATTTTATGGTATATATGAAGCTAATTTTACAAGGATTTCAAGGTATTAATGTAGATTTATCATTAAACATAAAAGTAATGTTGATCAATTTTCTAGTGGCTTGATACCAAGTCTTCGAAAGGCATTAGATATAAGAGACATCAATAGCTATGAATATATTGTGCATTGTGCTATCAAGGTAGAGCTGAAAGTTGTTGTTACATATCCGTATCATGGTTTTGACAATAAACAAAATATGGTGTTTAAAGAAAAATCTCAAAACAATGGTGAAACGAATACAAATGTTTCGTAATGCTAAAAGTGTGGAATGAATCATGGTGGAGACTGTCTTAAATGGGACATGAAAATGTTTTATGTTTGGAAAAAAGGCCATCAATCTGCTGAGTGCTGATGTAATGGAAAAAAGGTATCTAATGATGTGAATAGTGAAAAGACTACAGAGAACGCACCACCAACACTTCGATGCAACAAGTGCAGGGAATTGAGGCATTATGCTAACCAATGCACTAATCCAACTGTTAATGATTAACGACAACAACAACATCATAACGAAAAGGACAAATGGATGTCACATGCGATCACTATTGACGATGTTGAATATGACAAAGAATTGGAGGAATTATTATGTGCCTATGTAATGGGATTCCAAAATAGTTTTGTGGAATATCATTTATAGTGTCGTGGAATTTTAAAATATCTATGTATTGGTTAATTAGAGATATCAATAATTACATGGTACCGGTAATAATGAAAAGAGATTGATATATTTTTGGAAAGTAGATGATATGCGCATAATGAAGGTATATGCATAAAATAATATGATGGATATTATTAATGACTCATGAATGATATAACGATATAGTGATATCAGGATTTAAGTATATAGAATTTTTGGGATTTTTGTATATAGAAAGAGATAACTTCGTATAGAATTCAAGTATTCACTAAGGTTCTATGGTAATTCATGTTTCAATAATACAATATGAAGGTATTCACATGTTTCTAATGTGACCAACATGATGTATCTTTTGATATATGGGTGATAAATGATGGTATTCACATGGTTTTTATATGACCATTCAAGTATTCATTTTCGTTATATTGTAAGTTTCGACTGATGTATTTTGAAAAATCCTAAAGGATGGAATGTATTATGTTGAACATTAGATAGTATTATTTAAGGCTATAAATTTGTTTCAATATTATTTGTAGAATTTTATAATTGTGTAGTTTTAGAAAAGGGACAACCCGCACGATGGGGGACAACCCGTTGCGTCGGACAGGGCTGTGAGAATCAAACTCACAACTGATGTGTGATGAGCCTTTATCCTCTACCACTATACTGCATGAAGTCCCTTGTTTGTAGAAATTAGTTTTATTTTATTAATTGGATTGATATATGATGTATAATTCCAATTTTGGAACTATATATGATTATCCTCACCATAAATGGACTTATATATATTTAATATATCATTCTAACCTTCTTGTGATAGAGGCAGATAGAATGACATATCATTCAATCACATGATCTGGTACGACATCAAGAATGACAAATTCAGCTTCATTTCATTAAATAAGAGATGAAGTGAAGATTTATCATGGAATGACCAATGATGATATTATATATAAATCAAGTAGGTATTTATCATTATGAATAAATTCATAAACATTAGGGAAATTATCTTGAAAAAAAATGTTGTCCTAGTACCCTCGTATCCGATGAATCTGATGGAAACATAGATCATCATAAATTTATGTCTCTGTGATTGTTTTTCTATTTTCGAGCCATGTTCTCCACCAATATCCATCAGAACATAATGGTTACATTTATCTTCCATATCCATGTTTTCACCTATGTTCTTCAATGTGGAAACCCAATGATGAGTTAATTTTGGTAACCATTATGTTTCCTATTTTAATTCTTAAAATTCTATTTTATTATTCATTTTTACGATGTGAGATTCTATGAAAGAAACTTTCAAGTAGTAAACCATTATAACCCTATGGAATTTCAAGGGATAAATTCATTTTTAGTGGGGTAGAATGTAACAAATTGAAATTTTATGAGAATGATTTTTTATAATTTTTTTGATGTCTTATGTTATACAAAAAACCAAAGGAACCTTTCACACAATACATACTTGGATTACGTTACACGCAAATGCGACCTTCCTCAATGGCTTTCGTTGTACGCAATACAGAGTTTCACTAAATAAAAATATATTAATATCATGAACTAGCCATTATGAATAGTATTAACCTCATTTTTAATTTTATAACATTATAATTCATCGTACCCATTTTCATGGACATGTTATGAGAACAATACCATTTTTTCGTACAAAAGAAGTACTTTTAAAAAAAAATGCAGTTTTCCTTCCTTTTGATTGCACACCCATTTTAAATATAATTTGTTTTGAATTTTATAATTTAAATATGACAATATAAACTAATTATTTTTAATTATTATATAATATTTACTTTGGATATGTTTTTCATATTTGTATGACAACTTTCATATTTTGATGAATAGTAAAAATACGCTAAATCTTACATTAGAGAATCATTTTTCATCAAGAAGATTTGTATAGTTAAATTATAATATTTAATGGGTTTAATTTATAAATAGAATATATTTTTACCATTTAATATAATTTATGTAATTAGAATTAATTTCACATTGAATTCATAGGTAAAATAATTTCAATCTATTGCAATGTGTTAACTTTTAAAACTTGTTTTCTCAACAATGAGATTAGTTTTAATTTTATTACTGAAACTTATGTGTTTTGAATTTGAAAAAATTGATTCCATATTTGGAATCAGATGGTCTAAATTTTGTAAATAGGTAACTTTTATTTTCAGACATTATGAAATGTTGTTATGGAAAATTTTATTTAGCACATTTAAAGAAAAATAATGTCATTAAGGGTAAAAATAATATTATAAAATTACCCTAACACTTGTCTTAATATAATTAGATGATTATATTTCACCCTAGAACATAATTGGGTCGAAATGGTTTCTTTTGGAACCCACTTTCATGTGATTAGTAAATTAATATTATTTCTTTAAAAATAGTTAAATATTTCTCACTCAAACATTAATAATTAATTTATTTTTAATATAATGTTATACTGAATATAAATTCTATTATATATACTCGTGTGAAATCTAATTTTTTTGGTTTATCATGGAAATCAATTAGTAATTTCCATTAAAAATATAATTACCTCAATAGCTTATATAGTAAGGATGAAAAAATTATTTATTTAGTGAAAATGAAATAATATTGTATTTATTAAAATAATTATAACCATCAAAAGTCCCAAACACTTGACCAAAACATATTGGTCGAGTACATATACACCATAATCATCCAAATGTCGAGTTGTGAACCATTGTGAGTCTTATAAAACATATTATGTCATTTATATTATTTTATTTTTAATTTTTATAACAAAATAAGTATATTAAATAGTTATACAAAAATGTTGTAGTAATTATTTTTATTAATAGAAATATCCAATAAATGGTTTGAATAATATTAAAATATATATTATATTAACTAATTAGTGGGATAAAAAAATTTATAGATTAATAAGACATGATAGGAATCTATTAAATATTTTTCTACGAAAATATCTTTTGTTTGGATTTTATTTAAATTCCAATAAATGGATAGTGTCAAAATTGACACTACTGATATTTTATACAAATAACATATTATTAAATTGTTTAAAAATAACAAAAATTTCAAAAAAAATAAAATAAAAAATTATAAGGTCTCAATAGTTATAATTTATCCAAATAAAGGCAATTAATAACACATAAGTATTTATTTATAAGAACTTAAAATTTAGAATATTTTTACCTGCAAAAAAAATAAATAGATTAAATAAAGATAAATAAAAATGATAAGGTTTAAAATAAATATAAATCATGTCTAAATTTTATGTGTCCATGATATTATAACCCTATATCTTCTCATATTTGATTTTGAGCCATTTTTTTTGTTTTTATGTGGGTTTTGTTTTTATTTTAAATTAATATTTTTGAGGATTCCAAAATTGCCCCTATCCTCCCTTATAAAAGGGTACCTCCTTCTACTCCCCTTAACTCAATTTTGAGCTTTCAAACACAACCAAAACATAACCATTTAACTTATAAACATTCCAAGTAACTTTATAAAGTTCCTGGTTCTCTTCAATGACAAACATTAGTGCTCAAAGAGGAGGTTTAGAAGAGGCATGTTGAAGAAGAGTTAATATCCTTTACCGATTCATTCAAACTTATTTCTTCCTCTACATCCTCTATATGAGTTGTTTCACAATTACATAATTACTACAATATCAATTTTATTCTAATATATTATTATGTATATGAAACAACAATATTCAATCTTTTATCCATCCTATGAAACATGAAATCACCATGCATGTGTGCACACGACTTACCGTCTCCACGTCATGGTGTAATCTGTTTTTCATCACCAACGTAATTGGATTAGTATAATTATGGAAGAAATAACTACAAATGGTTATTGTAAAATAATATTGATTCTGAAATATTATACACCATACACATTAAAACAATTTTACAATCACGAGAATGATATCGTCGCTCATGCGTACGTAGGACTTACCGTTCCCATGACAGGATGCATTTTATTCTCTATGTCAACCATTCAGGAATGATTATAATGTATATATAATAAATATTCATGAGATATATGACATAATAATTTTAATGGATTCATGTATATATATGTCATTTACATTAATAAGGAAACGAAAACATTGTTCATGCATACGTATGACCTACCATCTCTATGAACGATTTATTTCATTCCATTTATCGGTCAATTCTATAGATTAATATATTGAAAATATATGATATATAAATAATGTTTTTCATTATGGATGTAATTAATCATTATCTAAGTAATTAAATGAAATTATTACAAGCCAAAAAACATAAGATAAATGAAACTATTTTACCCAAAATGCTTGTTTAACATGTAATTGACAAATAAACGAGAAATATAAATTCGTATTGAATCATATATGATATCATCAATATTATTATGGTTCTGTTACAAGTTTATAAAATTTTTAAACCCACTATACCTAAGTTTCAAACATTTATAAAATAAATTGGACATAAGGTATGGGGTTATTATTCCAATCTCATTCTTATCTGAGATTGTTTATTATTTAGTATTTATATGGGTTATATTTACCAACCATGTCCATGATTTATAAAAAATGTTTTTTATAATGATTTTACTATTTATCCATGTATGTTTAAAGTAATCTTTATATCTTTTTTACTTTTACTATGTGGTATTCAAGGAATCATTCTCGTGTTTACCATATGAGGTACTTTTTGACTTTTCCAGAAATATTACGAGGAGAATGATTTTTTAACTTATACAATGTGAATGGATTTTTACGATTTTAGAACTCCGTATTTACATAATGCATCATCTACAAAATTTCAGGATTATGTTCAATTTTTTTCACTTCATTTTGAGAAAAGAAAATTATTTTAAAGAAGAAAGGATATTTTCATCATGAATTCATTTCAAGTGTTATATCGAAACTATTTTCCATCTATGATGAAATTGTTTAATATGGTTCTGTTTCAACTATAATGTCTCTATTATTTTCATGGTTTTATATGGAATATGTTATGATGGGATGATGTTTATGAAACCCATTTTATTCTTTGGGTTATGATGAATGATTTATGTTAATTTTGTGGCACTTGAAAGAATGATTTCATTATGAGATGGGTGGGACCTATATCTCCCTCCAGTGCATTGGGTATTGATTTATATCTCACAAGATAGACATGGCTGGAACTGAAAGTAAATCGGGTTCAGTAATACATGGTTGGTACGGTTGGTAAAACCCAGTTCAGTAATGGAATTTTTCCACTATTATGGTCCTGGAAACAGTGCCCTAACTACTATGAAAATCCTGTCTTGTGCTTAATGGTTTTTCTCAATTACATGTTTTATTCTCATCCTATTTTATCATGATTGATGTTTCTTTTTGATCTACTCCTTATGTACAGCCATGATTTATTTCTTAACTCAAGATTTTGATGAATAAACATTATTTTCATGTTTTTTATGTTCAAATGTATATGGCTTGTTATATTTTCTTCCATACATACCCTTACTGAGCATTATAGATCCCCTTTTTTAATTTTTATTTTCCCTAAGATATAAAAAAAGGTTTTATGTACGAAAACAAAAGTGGAATATATTTATGAGAGATGATGAAGATATTTCACCATGATTAGAAGAGTATGTCCCGATATTCCAAAGACACTAAACTATTATGGTCCTTGGGTGTTTGTTTTTTCTTATGTATTATGTATTCCATAAAAGTAATGTAATTTCCATGTATGTCAATAAAGGTTTTTTAGATTTGGTATCAGAGTTACTGTTTAGTTAACCTTTGGAAACTAGGATGTGAAACCATTAGTGAGATCCCTTGAGGTATTTATATAGTGTGTCTAGGGATGTACATAAGGTTAATTATAAATTATATGATACAATACAAGAAATATGATAATCATCATCATCATCGTCATTATATTTATTCTAAGAAAAGTACATGGCACTTGAGGAAACAAGGAAACTACATGAACAAAAAATAAAAAAATGCACCCCACCCATGAGAGGCCTAAAATTTTGAAGACCAAGTGAATCCCCTAGGATCAAATTGACTCCCTTAAAAGTAAGGAAAGAAATGTTAGGGAGGAAAGTGACAGTGTACACATGATGTTCCAGAGAAGCAAGGTGGTCTGTAACTTTATTGGCATCCCTCCATGTGTGAGTGATTTGAATACTACTGGAGAGGAGGGACTTAAATTTCCTAATGATGTATGTAAGGGACCAAGGGATTGTCCCTCTACTGAGTAGGGAGTCATGGAGAATTTTAGAGTCAGTTTCCAGTCGAGTCAGAACCATTTTCTTCTCCACTATTATGGTCTAAGCAGCAATTCATTGGCTACTATGGAAATCATTTCATGTTCTTAATGGTTTTCCACAATTACATGTTTTATTCCCATGGTATTTAATAATGAATGATGTTCCTTTATGATCTATTATTTACATACTACCATTATTTATTTCAGAATTGATGATTAATCTTTATGTTCATGTTTTTAAGTTCAAATATATATGGTTTGATTTATTTTTCCAATTCTTACCATTTCTGAGCATTGGAGCTCAAGATTTTTATGTTTTCTTTTCCCCGGGATATACAGAAAGCTTTTAGGCAAGAAAACAAAAGGGGATGTTATTTATGTGAGATTTTGATGATCTTTCACCATGATTATAGGATTATGTCCTAAGTTTCAAAAGACACTAAACGGTTACAGTCCATGGGTGTATTTTTTTTGTTATGTATTAAATATTCAACTATATTAATGTAATGTACATGTAACGCTCAGACCTAGTTACACAGAGTTGGAAATTATTTTAATACAATAGCATGATTACAAGGAATCATGTCTCGAAAGACTGATCAGTTTAGCAGTCTTGGAAAATTGATTACATACATGGAAGTTACATTACACTTTAGAAAATAAAACACAACATAATTGATCCTATCATAACACTATTAATCCCCAAGCATAACCCTACTTACCAATCATAATATACTTCATGGAATCCTGGTAAAATAAAATATAAGAAAGGGGTTAGCTCAGATGCTCAATAAGGGTAAATAATTTTACGGAAGCAATAAAATTTTAAGGTAAGATGTGTGATAAAAAACAAAATAATTTTTAAACATATTCTTGAACATAATATGGAAAAAAAATAAATCAAACATTACCATATAAACATGCACATGGATATTCTACTAGTAAAATAATCACATGTAATAACTAATTTCATAATGAGGGAATGCATAACGACATACATCATTACCACATAGTCAAGGCCTCGTGCCAAAACTACAAATAAATTTTTTTGTCAAGGCCTTGTTCGAAGACACTAGTTTGTCTCATGAGACCGACCGATGCATCGAGGAGCTATAGCGGGCACCACCTGTCACTTACGATGTCCACTCCATTCCTCATATGAATAGTTGAAATATATCCTAAACATTCGTATTAAAACTAGAATAAGAAATGTCAATATATTAACCATAAATCATGAATGATATAAAAATATAACATCCACATTCCAAAATATCATAACTCATTCAATACAATATGGAATATTGTATTATAATAAATCAACCTCAATCGAAAATAATATTCATTAAAGGATGCCAACATAGTTGAAAATGATGAGTAAAACTTTTCGAGTGAAATATATTTTTTGTAAAATCATTTAAAATTCAAACATTTGTAATGGATTTAATTTAAATTATATTTTTGAATAAAAGTGTCATATAAAAATTTGAAACTTTTTAAAAGAAATATCATTTCAATACATTCATGTCTATAAAAATAAATCTTTAAAATCATTTTTAAAGAATAAACATTAATTAAAATGATTTAGAAAGATAAATATTTAACACATTTAAAATTATGGTCCTGATAAAGAGTACCTTTCAAAAATACATAAAATATTCTTTTTGAATTCATTTTTATCAAAAATGGACATGGATGATAAAGATTTCCTAGTAAATACTTACATATAAAAAATCTCGGATAATAATGGGATTGAAAAAATTAACCCTTACCAATTTGGTAACTTGTGAACCATACACTCTATGAAATAAGTATCATACAATTAATATGTAAGCACACATAAATAAAAGTGTATTACACAATGAATAAAATTATGGTCAGTACATACACCACAGAAAGGGTAATAGTGTCAATATGGCATCAATCTCACGGGAATACAGAGTGAGATGAAAAACCCTTGCCTTACACTTTCCTTTACTATAGGGTACGTGTAACCTCCTGTATGAAGATTTTACTATGTTACTAAAGTAATCCAGAACCATATTATTATTTATGATATCTTACGTGATTCATTAATGACTTTATAATACCCAATTAATAATAATTTCCATGTTAAATTAAAATTTCAGGTTATAATTGATTTCTTTATCGTACGTGTTTTAACATGTAACTCTTGATTGTATCACTTAGACCATGATTTAAATACATCCATAATATAAAAAATAATTTAAATATCATATATATTTAGAATATAAATATGTAAAATAGACATATATATGCAATGAAAAACATAGTTTTTGGAGACGGTAGTCCGTACGTACGCATAAATGTTGTTTCCATTTTCATACCATATTGAACGAAAGAAATTGAATAAGATACATGTAAGTAAACACATATATAAATTAATATATCTCCAGTAGAATTATTATGTCATATATTACATAATTATTAGTAATATTTTTTTTAATCGTCGATGAATGGTGATCGTAGAAATGAATCCCATTGCGTTGTGGAGACGATAATCCGTACGTACGCATGAGTGACAACACCATTTACATAATGGTGTAGAATTGGATTGTATATTAACTTTAAAGAGACATTAGAATTTTATTTTCATTATTGTTATAAATATTACTCATCATTATATCCATCCAAATAACATAGTGTTCAATAACAAATTACACCACAACATAGAGACAGTAAGTCGTACGTACGCACACATGGTGACATTATCATTCATAAGAAAGGTAGAATAATGAATATAGTTATGCCATATTTATAATAACATCAAATTATATAGAATATACTAGAGTTATTATTTTTGAATGGAAACAACAATGAAATAGCAAGTGGAAGAATAAGAGAACTTGAAAGAGGGTGGTGAAATCATTACCTATTCTTCGGGTTCTTCCTTTATATTTGATCAAAAGGGGTCCTTAATTTGGCTTTATGACAAAAGGAAGCCCTCTAGGATGAAGTTAGGACAGTTGGAAGGAAATTTGGGTAGGTTTTGGCTGAGTCAAATGGCTTTGGAGGTGTGATTTTGAGAGAAGGGGAAGTGCCCTTTTATAAGAGGGGTGAGGGTCACTTTAGGAAAAGATTAAAGTATTATTTTATTATTCAATCATATTCTGTTTAGAATGGTTCCAAATGAATTTATTTCTAGTATTAGGTGGTTATGGGTCAATATTTATCATTGTTTAGGTTACAATTTTAACCTTATCATTTAGATTTAACTCTTTGTTAAATAGTTTAACTTTTACCATGTCTTCATGAATTCTTACTCTATATGGTTAATAAACATACTCTAAACTTCCCATAGAACCTAAATTGGGTCATTAATGACATATATAATATTACTTAATCCCTTTGGACGAACCTTACATTTTAGGAATATTATATCAACAAATAATATATTATTTTTTTTAAATATTAATTTATATCAATTTTGGAACTATTTGGTATTTTGTTTTTTTGAAAGTTACCAAAACTTGATTACTTTGAACAAGATACATTTAATCATCCCTAACATGTCATATTCACTAATAAAATTCTTAGATAACATAATAACTTTGAAATTATCCTTATTTAAATATTGATAATTCAATTTATTTGATTATTTCATTAATAAGGTAATTACTGCATCATCATTGTCTCATTAATAAATTTAATTATTCAATCTATAGAAATTATAAATAAAATAACATTATGTATGAAATCTTTTTAGTTTTCTAATGAATATTTATAGTCTAATTTATCTTATGTATAACAATATATTAAAAATGGTTTAGTTATTAAACATTGATTTTAACTCTTTTAACTCTCCTTTAAATAAAATAATAATAAATGTCTTAATCAGATCCAAGTAGACCTAAAGGGGCATATTTTATTACTAAGGATTTTTTTGGTCTAATTACACTTATTCAATAGAATTAGGACATGTTTTAGGGTAATAATAATAATATCATTTTTACCCTTAATTTCCCTATTTATTTTTAACCGGGGTAAATAAAAGTAAAAAGTTATTATTCACCAAAAATTATTTTTATCTTATTGAACAAAATTTTAATCACTGGTTTTAACCATGTCTCTATGATTTTTTATATTACACTCATAGAAGAGGTAAAATTATGTTTTATGTGAATTCGCAAATTCTCCTATGAGGTGGGTAAAATATGGTGAAAACATCTATAAATTTTTTTATGTATCTATAAATATTATAAATTGACTCAAATAAATAACATTGAACATATATAGGTATTATTTATCTATTTTTACCTAACAAAAATTTAAATAAGATAAATTTATATTTTAATTAAAATATGGTTTTAAACGAAAACATAGTGATTTTTCAAAATTCATCAAAAATTCAAGGTTTTCAGAAAAATACCAAAAATTCACCCTAGGTTAATTTCTATATTCCAAATCCAAATAAGAATTCTATTTTACGAAATTCAAAATATAGAAGTTGAATTTATTAATTTAAAATTAATTCTCGTTTTTAAAACAAATAGTGTGTTTTCATAAAACAATAACTATAAAAAGATTGACACTTGTTTTTGTATAATTTCAATGTGAAATTAATTCCAATGTACAGAATTGGATTAAAGGGTAAAAATATAATCTAATTATACTTCCAAAACAATGAAATGTATAATTCAATACAATAAATTATTTGGATTAAAAAAGTTGTCTTCAGTTAAAATATAGTATTTTTCACTATTCACCCAAATATGATAGTTTTTAGACAAACACCAAAAAAAAATTAAAACTAAATTCTTACATCCCTATTCTAAAAAAGAAGTTCATTTTTTCAAATTGAATATATAAAATCATCAAATACTGTATATAAAAAGAGATCGCCATTAAAAGGGGTTATGATTGTATTTTTTGAAAAATAATTCTTTTATCTAAAAAAATGAATTTGTTCTTACATTATGTCTATGAAACTCATAATATTGATTCTAAAATTATAAGGAATATATAATGTCTAAAATTTAGTTAATACTGTTCATAAACACTTATGAACGACTAGTTTGGTATGTCGTGATGTGCCTGAACTCAGTGTTGCATGTAGTACAAGTTATTGCATTACTTTAATGAAATAACAGAATATGAAATCATGGGGTGTTACATTCTTCCATACTTCAAAAAATTGCGTCCTCGAAATTTGAAATTTTTCTTCAAAAATAAAAGGTTGAAAATAGAAAATACATTTGTGGGAAAACCCACATCCGAAATTGTGTTAATAAAATTTAGTCTTAATAAGAGGAAAAGGGGAATGAAAAAGTCTCCAGCAAATTATGATCTCGATTAGGAGATAATTGGTGGAAATTAGAGACACATATTTAGAGGAAAAATGTAAATATTTATAGGGAGTGATTGAGGTCATCAGTCACAAATAATTGTAGAATTGTGAGCCTCAATGCCACCAATCCATGATGATTTAATCTATCATCAGTTCAACAAAACATAAGGTATTAGGATAACATATTTTCGGTTTTAAGATCCCTACCCTAATGTTTAGTAATTAATTTATACATTAAATTAGAGGGAACATGTATATATATATGTACATATATACGTGACAAGTAGAGTTTCATCCTTCAACTAATTCCTACCACAAACTTATATTTAACTCTAAAAGATTTCATATATATATATATATTCTATTTACTTGAATCATATAGGATTAAAAAAATTAATTTATAAATCATATATCAGACCCTTTAACAAACTACATCATTCAATCCAAGACATCACGTGGGTCAGTGATAGGTGATACACCCTTGTCTCCCTTCGGTTGCGAGTTCAAGTCTCACGGTTTTACCAGATGTGACAGGTTTTCACCCGACCTCTGGGTTTTCCTTTGTATGGAAATCCAAAAATAACCATCACAATAGTATCCAATTTCAAACACAATCCATTCTATCCTTTAGAATAATCCAAAATACTTATATCCAAACTCTCAGTATAAAGTTTATAAGGAAGTTTAACATAATTATGATCCTTTTATCCAGGTAATAACATGTGAATGCCTTCATCGTGTATTATTTTACAGCACCACAACATCCTGAATTACCAAAATCAACCATCTCTTATTCCAAAACCACAACCTAATTATCAAGAACATATTAACTATTACCTTTCCTTCAACCATTTATTTTTGAAAATGTTTATCTTACTATTAAGTCTCTTTTCTTAGAACCATATAATCTTAAATCCTCAATAAAATAGTACATCGGTATAATTTATATTAATATCTATAATTCATGTAACCAGAATATTGTTGATACAACACTCAAATGAAATAATTCTATAATAACAACATAATAACACTATTCAATCTTATTCGTCTGATGTAGTATCATAACTTGATTAGTATCCAACAAAATAATTTCCACTATACTCTTATTAATGGGACATTGATTCACATAGTGACTCAAAGCCTTTATGATGAATCATTTTACAATTGAAAAAATTTTCTTACCCTTGAAATCACATACTTGGTGTACTTATTCTTCACACTTATAACAAACTCCCATTCCCTTCAAGAATTTACCAAGGTGATTCATTCCACATTTATGAAATATTATACAATCCTTCTTTCCCGTATTCCCTTTATCCATCTTCCATTCTACCATCCTTTTCTTCTATGGCTTCCCTTCAAAGCCATTGGACTCAGATAATTCTTTATTGATCTTATTAACACAGGATATTATTTATAAAAATGATGATAATATGTGGGAGAATATTTCCTTTCTAAATTTTGGCCTAATACCATGAATGATATGACCCTTCTTACACGTTGGATCTTACGTTTTGCTGGAGTTCATATTCCTTCTACTGGGTGACATTCCTAAACAATGGAATATACTAGGTCAGTTTATGAATCACAATTCATAACTCCAAACATGTAAAATTCCTAAAATAAATTGAATAGTTTATGGATATAATCCATAATCACAAAAAATATTCATTGAGGAGTTATATACTCATAAAACATTAATAGTGGTTTGTAAAGAAAATGAAAATTATCCTAAGCATATCTCCCGAGAGTGTCGTAACCAATAGTGCAGCAAAGCTCGTTGTCATGCACCAGTTCCCGTTTGAGTCTAGCTCAATGTGGTTGTTTCAGGTTTTACCCCTAGGTACATCTGTGCCAGAGCCACCTCTACCTTCCCCTATCCAGACTGGGATGTATTTCTTGTAAAGTTCATAAAATCACTAAAATAACAAAATTTTAGGAATTTCTTCTATACTAATCCTAATAGTATATCTTAGGGTTATGTTCTCTAATCAGAGCTGATCTAAATATATTTTCCATGGTTATTTCTAAACATCCTCTGATACCAATTGTAACCCACCAACTCCAGTTACCCAGAGTCTGTGCATTATTTTAATACATTGTCATGATTACAAGGAATCATGTCCCAAAAGACCGATCAGTTTAGAAGTCTTGGAAAATAAATTACATACATGGATGATATATTACACTTTAGAAAATAAAACACAATATAAATGATACGTTGAGAACTCTCTTGATCCCCATGTTTAACCATGCATATCATTCATAATACACTTCTTGAAATCCTGAAGTAAAACATAGGAAAGGGGTGAGCTCAGATTCTTAGTAAGGGTAAATTATTTAGTGGAATCTATATACTTTTAAGGAAAGAAGTGTGATAAAAAACAATATCCCTTTTAAACATAAAATTTAACATAATATGGGAAAAATCAAACGTTAACATATAAGCACGCACATGGATATTCTACTAGTTGAAAAATTACATATAATAACTAATTTAATAATGAGGCAATGCATAATGCCAGACATCGTTACAATATAGTCAAGGCATAGTACCAAGACTACAAATAAAATTTTTGTCATGGCCTTTTACCAAGACAGTATTTTGTCCCATTAGACCTACCTATGCATCGAAGAGCTAAAGCATGCTCCACCCATCACTTTATGTCTGCTGCATTCCTCATATGAATAGTTGAAACATAACATAAACATTTTTATTAAAACTAGAATATAAAATGTTAATACATTAACCATAAACCATGTATGGTATAAAAATAGAACATCCATAGTCAAACATATCATAACTCATTTAATAAAATATAGAAAATTTTATTACAATAAATCAACTTCAATCAAAAATAATATTCATTAAAGGATGCTGACATAGTTAAAAATGATGAGTAAAATTTTTGAGTGAAATATCCTTTTTGTAGAAAAATATAAGGTCACACATTTATTATGGAAATAATTTATAAGATATTTTTGAATCAATGTTTCCCATACCACTTTGAAAATTTTGAAAATAATTTACATTTCAAAACATTCATTTCTATATAAATAAATCCTTAAAATCATTTTGAAAACATGGACATTAATTAAAAATATTTAGAATGATAAACGATTAAAACATTTAATATTTTGATCATGATAAAGAGTGCCTTTCACAAATCTTAAAAATATTCATTTTGAAATTATTTTTATCAAAAAAGGACATGGAAGATAAAAATGTTACAGTAAATACTTACACATAAACAATCTCAGATAATAATCAGATCGTGGAATCAACCCTTACTAATTTGGTAACATACTATGAAAGAAGTATCATACAATGAATAGTAAAATAAACAATATTGAAATTGTATTACAAAAAGAATATAATTATGGGCAGTATATACACCTTCTAAAAGGTAATAGTGGCAATATGGCATGAATCTCATGAGAATAATGAGTGAGATGAAAAACCCTTACCTTGCACTTTCCTTTAGTTGACGGTATGTTTAACATCTTGTATGAAGATAATATTATTTTATTAAATTATAACAGAACCATATTATTATTTATTATATCATACATGATTAATTATTGACTTTATAATAACCATTTAATAATAATTTCCATGCTAAATTAACATTTCGGGTAAAAATTGCTTTCTTTATCATATGTGGTTTAACTTGTTACTCTTGATTGTATCACTTAGACAAAAATTTAAATACATCCATAATATAAAACATTATTTATATGTCATATATATTTAGAATATAAATATTTATAATAGACATATATATGAAATGAAAAACACCGTTTATGGAGACGATAGTCCGTACGTACGTATAAACGATGTTTCTGTTTTCATATCATATTGAAAAAAACAATGTGAATAAGATATATTTATGTAAATATATATAATTATATATATATCACTAGTAGTATTATTATGACATATGTTACCTAATTGTTAGTAATATTTATTTTTATAATTGTCAATGAATGGTGATTGTGGAAATGAATCTAATTGCGTTGTGGAGATGGTAATCCGTATGTACGCAAGAGCGACAATATCATTTTATTCAAGGTGTGGAATTGGATGGTATATTAATTTTTTAGAGACATTTTCATGTTATTTTCCTTATTTATATACATATTAATCATCATTATATCCATCCAAATAACATAGTGTTGAATAACAAATTACACCACGGCGTGGAGACGGTAAGCTATACGTACGCACACATGGTGAAATTATCATTAATAAGATATGTAGAATAATGAATATAGTAATGAAATATTTATAATAACATCAAAGTATATATAAGATACTGGATTTAATATTTTATTATGGAAAACACAAAAAAAGAGTAAGTGGAAGAATAAGAGAACTTGAAAGAGGGTGGTGAAATCATTACCTCTTCTTCGGGATCTTCCTTCTGTTTTGTTCAAAAGGAATCCTTAGGTTGGATTTATGAAAAATGAAAGGAGTCTAGGATGAATGTAGGATATTTGGAAGGATATTTGGGTAGTTTTTGGATGATCCAAATGGCTTTGGAGGTGTTATTTTGAGAGAAGGGTAAGTTCTCTTTTATAAGAGGGGTGATGGTCACTTTAGGAAAAGATTAAATTATTAATTTATTATACAATAATATTCAGTTTATAATGGCTCCAAATCAATTTATATAGACTATTAGGTGGTTTTGGGTCAAAACCCTATCAACCAATAGGTTTTAGACAATTTTTGGTAACCATTTAACCTTATCTTTTAGATTTAACACTTAGTTAAATAGTTTAACTTTTACCGTGTCTTCTTGTATTATTACCCTATATGGTTAATAAATGTACTCTAAACGTCCAAGAGAACTTTAAGTGGATAATTAATGAAATATATAATATTATTTAAACCCTTTTTTAGAACCATACATTTTAACGAATATTATATCAACAAATAATATCATATTTGTTTTAAATATTAATTAATGTCAATTTTGACACTATTTGGTATTTTTTTGTGAAAGTTATCACAACTTGATTACATTAAAAAAGATACATTGAATCATACCTAACATGTCATATTCACTTTTAACATTCGTTGATGTCATAAAAACATTGAAATTATATTTATTTTAATATTTATAATACCAATTGTTTGATTCCATCATTAATAATGTAATTATTGAATCATCATTGTGCCATTAATAAATATAACAATATATATCTAAATTTTTTAAATAAAATTATATTATGAAGGGAATATTTTTAGTTTTATAATGAATATTTAATGTTGAATTTATCTTATGTATAAACATTTATTAAAAATGGTTTAGTTATTATACTTTGATTTTAACTCTTTTAACTCTTTTTTAAATAAAATAATAATAAATGTCTTAATCTAATCCAGGTGGACCTAAAGGGTCATATTTTATTCCTAATGTTTTTTCTGGTCAAATTACACTTTTCCAATACAATTAAGACATGTGTTAGGGTAATAATAATATCATTTTTTACCCTTAATTTCACTATTTACTTTTAACCATGGTAAATAAAATTAAAAAGAAACTATTCAGCAAAAAATATTTTTATCATATTGAACCACATTTTAGTTACTGATATCAACTGTGTTTCTCAGATTTTTTAATTCCACTCACAGAAGTGGTAAAATTGTGTTTTATGTGAATTCAAAAATTCCCCTACGAGGTGGGTAAAAGATGGTGAAAACTTGTATAATATTTTTTATATATCTATAATTATTATAAATTTACACAAATTAATTACATTGAACTTATATAGGTATTATGTATCTATTTTAACCTAAATTAAATTTGAATAAAATAAATAATTATTTAAATAAAAATTTTGTTTTAAATGATAACTCAGTGTTTATTCATTATTCATCAAAATATTTAACGTTTTCAAAAAATACCAAAAATTCATCATAAGATAATTTTTATATTCAAAATCCAAATATGAAGTCTATTTTACCAAATTAAAAATTAAAAATTTTCATTTATTAATTTAATATTAATTCTCATTGTCAAAACAAATAGAGTGTTTTTAAGAATCAATAACTATCAAGAGATTGACACTTGTTTATGTATAATATCAATGTGAAATTAAGTCCAATGACCAAAATTGGATTAAAGAGTAAAAATATAATCTAATTATAATGATGAAACATTAAAATCTATAATTCAACACTATAAATTATTTTTATTACAAAAAATGTTTTCAGTTAAAATATAGTAATATTCACTATTCACACAAATTTGATAGTTATCAGAAAAATAACAAAAAATTATTGAAACTAAATTCTTATGTTCCAATTATAAAGAAGAAGTTTATTTTGTCAAATTGAATATATAAATTCTTTAAATATTGGATTAAAAAGGGTTCTCTATTAAAAGACGGTAAAATTATATTTTTTGAAAAATAATTCTTTTATCTGAAAAAAATGAATTAGTTCTTACATTATGTCTAAGAAACTCATAATATGGATTCCAAAATTATAAGGATTATATAATGTTCAAAATTTAGTAAATACAATTCATAACCTCCTATGAACGACTAGTTTGGTATGTCGTGACGTGCTTGAACTCAGTGTTGCGTTGTATTACTTTGAAGAAATAATGTACCATGAAATATTGGGGTGTTACAGTCCATGTACGTCAATTTTGGGTCTCTGCAATTGGTATCAGTGGGAAGGTTTAGTTTACATTTGGAAATTAGGATGCAAAAATATAAGTGAGAT
Source organism: Viscum album (assembly GCA_963277665.1). Taxonomy (NCBI): domain Eukaryota; kingdom Viridiplantae; phylum Streptophyta; class Magnoliopsida; order Santalales; family Viscaceae; genus Viscum; species Viscum album. The sequence goes on from OY728147.1 coordinate 1,299,050,277, forward strand.
CCCCAGATATATTTCTATGGTACATCTAGGGAGGTAAAAAAGGTTAAGTATAAAGTATAGGTTACGATTCTAGAATTATGATAATGATCATGAATGTCCTAGGATAAAATCTATGATGTTAGAGATTAAACATACTCCCCCTTGATTATGTTGTTTTCCTAGTATGATTTTTTCCTCTCACACTAATTTTTTTGGGTTTTAGATATTTAATGGAACCTGTAGGAACCGTGTTAATGGTCAATGCACTAGGAAATGAAATGGTTGTCCTCCTGAACAACCAAATGTTATGGGACAAATAGTGAAAAAATTTATTACAATACATACACAAGAAATTAATCATTCTGGACTTCCAAATGAGCAAAGAAGGGAACAATATTCTATTGAGTTATTCATGAGGCAACGTCCACCTTCTCTCAGTGGGTCTTCTGATCCACTTGTTGTTGAACAATGGATCAGTACCATTGAATATATATTTTCTATACATTAATGTTTAGAAAATTTAATAGACATTCTGGCTATTTCCTGTTTAAAAGGTGAAGAAGACATGCAGTGGACTCTAATGAAGAATACGAGGCACCAAGATGAAATAGAATCCATGGAATGGGATGAGTTTAACGGTTTATTTTTCAATAACTACATTTCTTGTCTTCTTCGAACAAATATGGAAAAGGATTTCCATGAGCTTAAGAAAAAGGATGATTAATCTGTTGGTATATATGAAGTGAATTTTACAAGTTTGGAAAGGTATGCATCTTGATTTACCATCCAACCTAAAATTAATGTTGATCAATTCTTTAGTGTCTTAAAACTAAGTCTTCTAAAGTCATTTCCTATAAGACACTTCAGTAGCTATAAATAGATTATGTGTTATGCTATCATGGTAGAACAAGAAGTTGTAGTTACATATCCATCTCATGGTTGTGACATTAAATGAAATATGGAGTTCAAATAAAATCTCAAAACTATGGTGAAATGAAGATAAATGTTTCGTTATGATCAATGTGTTGAATGAAACATGGTGGTGATTGTATTAAATGGTCTAGAAAATGTTTTCAATGTGGAAAAGAGGGTCATTGTGCAGTCGAGTTTTGAATTAATGGGAAAAAGGTTACTAATGATGTGAATAGAGAAAAGTCTACAGAGAACACACCACAATCAATTCAACGCTACAAGTCAACAAAAATGGGGCATTATGATAACCAATGCCTTAATCCAAGGGTTAATATTGATTGACACCAACAACATCTTAAGGAAAAATAAAAAAAGGGAAGTCACATGCGATCACTATTGGTGATGTTGAATATTACAATGATGTAGTGGAATGATTAAGTGATTATGTAACGAGATTCCAAAATAGTGTTGTGGAATCACATTTATAGTATCGTGTAATTTTAGAATAACTATGTATTAATTTTTTGTGGTTTTCAATAACATTATGGTATTGGATACCATGATAAGTGAATGAAATATTTTTGGAAAGCCGATGATATGCGCATAATGAAGGGATAAGGAGAAAATAATATGTTGGATATTATTAATGAGCTCATGACTGATATAAGGATAATGTGATATCATGATTTGAGTATATAGAATTAATGGGATTTTTCTATGTGGAAAAAGTTAACTTTTCATAGAATTCATGTTTTCACTAATGTTCCATGGTAATTCCTGATTCAAGAATACATCATTAAGGTATTCACATGTTTTTAATGTGACTAAAATGATATATCTTATGATATATGGGGGATAAATGATGGTATTCACATTCTTTTTATATGACCTCTGTAGTAATTGTTTTCTTTATAATGCGAGTTTGGATATAAGTATTGTGGATAATAATAAATGTTGGAATGGATTAGTTTGGACATCAGATAGTAATGTTTAAGGCTACACATTTTTTTGATTTTATTTCTCGAATTTTATAATGGTTTAATTTTAGAAAAAGAACAACTTGCAGGATGGGAAACAAACTATCCCGACGAATAAGGTTGCAAGAATCGAACCCACCACTGAAGTGAAATAGTCCTTTATCACCTTCCAGTGGCCTACAAGAAGTACCTGGTTAGTAGAAATTAGTTTTATTTGTTAAATGTTTTGATAGATGAATTACATGTCCATTTTTGGAAACATATACAATTAAACTCACCATAAATGGACTATATATATTTAATATCTTATGATAACCTTTATGTGATAGATACAGATGGAATGACTTGTCATTCAATCGCATGATCATCTACCACATCAAGAATGAAAAATTATACCTCGTTTCTTTAAATAAATAATGAAGTGGAAATGGTTCATAGAATGACCAAGAATGATATTACAGTGAAATCAAGTAAATATTTTTGATTATGAAAAAATTCATAGACTTTAGGGAAATGATCTTGAAAACCAAAAAATTTTCCAAGTACCCTCATATTCGATGAATCAGATAGTACATTAGATCATCAAAAATTTATGGCTTTGTGATTGTTGGCTTTTCCACAGCCATGTCCTCTACCACTCTCCATCAATACGAGATAGTTTGGTTTTTTTTCCATATCCAAGTTTTCACCTATTTTCTCATATGTGGAATCCTAGTGATTAGTTAATTTGGGTAACCATTACCTTTAATACTTTAGTTTTCCAAATTAAGATTTAGTATTATTTTTTACGATGTGGGTTTCAATTAACGAAACATTAATATAGTAAGCCATTTATAACCCTGAAGAATTTCGAGGGTGAAATTCATTTTAAGGGGGGTAGAATGTAACACCACGAAGTATTATAAGAATAATTATTTTTAATTTTATTGATTTCTTATGTTATATGAACACCAAAATAATCTTTTATGCCACACTGACTTGGCTTGCTTTACATGCAAAAGCGAACTTCTTTGACGGCTTGCGTTGTATGAAATACCGAGTTTCATTAAACAACACTATATTATTTTTATAAAGTAGACATTATGAATAGTATTAAATATATTGTGAATTTTATAACATTATAATTCATCATACAAATTTTATAGAACACGGTATGAGAACAAAATCAATTTTACTCATAAAGGATGTATTTTTCAAAAAATGCAGTTTTGCAACCTTTTGTTGATGCAAACATTTTATATCAACATTCTGACATGTTTATTTGTTAAATTTGAAACGATAAACTATTTAGTTTGAATAAATATATTAAAATTTACTTTGGATAAATTTTTCATATTTTTATGATAACTTTCATATTATGATGAATAGTAAAAATACGCTAAATTTTACATAAAAGAAACATTTTTAATAGAGATAAATTATATGGATAAAATAATATAATGAATGGTATTGAAGTATAACTAGAATATATTTTTACAATTTAATATAATTTATGTAATTATCATTATTTTTACATTGAATTCATAGGTAATATCATTTCAATTTTTTCTAATGTTTTAACTTTTAAAACCCATTTTATCAACAATGAGATTAATTTTAAATTAAATACTGCAACTTATGGGTTTTGAATATGTAAAAAAGGATTCCATATTAGGAATAAGGAGGTCCAAATTGTGTAAATATGTAACTTTTAGTTTTAGACATTCTGAAAAGTAACTATAGTAAATTTTATTTTCCACAGTTAAAGGTAAATCATGAAATTATGGGTAAAAATAATATTATAAAATTTCCCTACAATTTTTATTAATATAATTGGATGATTATATTTTCCCCTAAAAGATAATTGGGTCGAAATTGATTCTTTTGGATTCCAAATGTATGTTATTAAGACACTTATTTTATTTTATTTAAAGAACAATTAAATATGTATCACTCAAACTTTAATAATTAAATTATTTTTAATATAAGTATATACTAAATATAAATTATATTATATATACTCATATTAAAGATAATTTATTTTTATTTATGATGGTAATTTATTTGTTATTTTTAGAAAATATATAATTACTATAGTAGCTTATACAGTAATGATGTCGAAATTATTTGTTTAGTGAAAAATCAATAATATTTTTTTAATTAAAATAATAATACTCATAAATAATCCAAATAACGTGAACAAAACATATTGGTAGATTATATATACACCATGGTCATCTATGTATCAACTTGTGGACAATTTGGAGCATTATAATACATATTATGACATTTATATTATTTTATTTTAAATGATGTCCAAGTTGTCACCTTCATAATATAGCAAACATAACATTTTAAAAGTTGGGTTATTTAGAAGATAAATTCTAATAAAGTATTATTTTCAAATAAATTAGATTTATATTCGTCATATTATTTTATTTTAAATTTTTAGGCAACATATAAGTATATAATATAATTATACAATAATGTTGTAGTAATTATTTTATTAAGAGAAATATCGAATAAATTTTTTTAAAAATATTAAAATAAATATTATATGAACTAATTAATGTGGCCCAATAATTTTATCGATGAATAAGACATTTTAAGGATATATTAATTATTTTATTTCAAATATATATTTTATGTGGATATTATTTATATTCAAATAAATGAATAGTGTCAAAATTTACACTATTGATATTTTATAAAAATAACATATTATTAAATTCTTTAAAATCACAAAAATATTTAAAAATTACAAATTGAAAATTATATTCTCTAAAATTTCATTAAATATCCAAATATGGACAATTAATAACATATAATTATGTATTTATAGCTATTTAAAATTTAGAATATTATTACTATAAATAAAATTAAATAGATTAATTAAGGATAAATCATAAGGATAAGGTTTAAAATAAATTCAAATCATATTTAAATTTTTTTTGTTGATGAGATTACAACAATATCACATCTCATATATGAATGTGATTCAATTTTGAGGTTTTTATGTTTGGTTTGTTAATATTATAATTATCTATTTCTAAGGTTTCCATAAGAGCCCCTCTCCACTCTTAAAAATTGGAACATCCTTCCTCAAATCTTCAATCAATTTTCATCTTTAAAGCTCATAACAAACATACCCATTTCCCATATCAACTTTCTTATAAACATTCTAGAGGTCCTGGTCTTCTTCAAAGACAAACTTTAGTACCCTAATTGGAGGTTTATAAGAGGCACATCGAAGAAGATGTAATATCCTTTAACGATTCATTCAATATTATTTCTTCTTCTACATCCTATATATGAGTTGTTTCATAATTAAGTAATAACTAAATTATCACTTTTAGACTGATATATTATTATGGATATGAAACAACCATATTCAATCTTCTATCCATCCTATGAAAAATGAAATCAACACGCGTGCATACGTATGACTTACCGTCTCCACTCTGTGGTGTAATATGTTTTCATCACCAACATAAATGGATGAGTATAATTAGGAAAAAATAACTATATATGATTATTGTAAAATTATATTGATTTTTCATATAATATACCAAACACATAATTACAATTCCACAATCATGGCAATGATATCGTCGCTCGTGTGTATGCACGACTTACAGTTTCCACGGAGTGATGAGATTTATTCTCCATATTAACCATTCCAGAATGATTATAAAGTATATCTAAAAAATAATTATGAAACATATGACATAATAATTATACTATATTTATTTATATATATATATGTCATTAACATTAATAAGGAAATTAAAACAGCATTCACGCGTACGTACGACCTACATTCTCCAAGAATGGTGTATTTCATTCCATTTATCGATCGATAATATATATTAATATATTGAATATATATTATATATAAATTATGTTTTACATTCGGGAAATAATTAATAATTATCTATGAAATAATATGAAAAAATTTCAAGTCAAAATACATACGATAAATGAAACAATTTAACCCAAAACATTGCTTTAACATAGAATTGACAAATTAACGGGATATATAAAGTCATTGTAAATCATATATAATATCATAATTATAATTATGTTTCTGTTACTGGTTTATAATAATTTTAAACCAAATATTCAATATTTTTATACACGTATGGATTAAATTGGTCCTAAGGTAAGGGATAATTATTCCAATCACGTTCTTATCCAAGATTGTTTATTCGTAAGTATTTAATAAGGTTATATTTGTCAACCATGTCAATGTTTTATAAAAAATGTTTTTCATAATGTTTTTAATATTCTCTCATGTATGTTTAAATTCATGTTTACCTCTTTTGACTTTAATATGTTTTATGGAAGGAATCTTTCTTTTGTTTACCGTATGAGGTACTTTTTGACTTTTTTGGAAAAGTACGAGGAGATTGTTTTTTAACATATTCATTGTTAAATGATTTTTAAGATTTCATAATGCCTTATTTACATAGTTCTTCATCGACAGGATTTTATTATTATATTAGACAAATAATATTTAAAAAAAATTCATGTCATTTTGAGAAGAGAAAATGATTTGAAACAATAAAGGATATTTTCTTCATGAATTCATTTCAAGTGTTTTATCAAAACTATTTTCCATCTATGATGAAATTCATTAGTATGGTTATGTTTCAAGTATAATGTCTCAATTAATTACATGTTTTTTATGGATTTTGTTATGATCGGATGATGTCTATGAAACCCATTTTGTTCATTGGGTTATGATTAATTATTCATGTTTATTTTATGGCACACAAAAGAATGATTTTATTATAAGATGGGTCGGACCAATATATCCTTCAACTGAATTGGGTAATGATTTATATCTCATGTGATATAAATGGATGGAAAGACGAGTAAATCTAGTTCAATAATACATGGCTGGAAACGTAGGTATACTCGGTTCAGTATTTGGATTTTTCCACTATGATGGTTTTAGCAGTAATTCCTTGGCTAATATGGAAATCATATCAGGTGCTTAATGGTTATCCAAAATTTCATATCTTATTCCCATGCTATTTTATAATGATTGATGTTTTTTAGGATCTATTTCATACGTACTTCAAAGATCTATTTCACAACACAATATTTTGATGTTAAACCTTATGTTTATATTTTTATGGTGAAATGTATATGGATTGTTTTATTTTTTCCATGATTACCCTTACTAAGCATTTGAGCTCATACTTTTTATGTTTTCTTTTCCTCAGGATATAAAGAATGGTTTTAGGTTTGAAAACAAAAGGAAAAGATATTTACAATAGATGTTGATGATATTTCACCATGATTAGAAGATTATGTCTTTAGTTTCCAAAGACACTAAACTATTACGATCCTTGGGTGTCTATTTTTGTTATGTATTAAGTATTCTGCAAAAGTGATGTAATGTCCATGTATTTTATCCTTGGGTCTCTATACTAAATATTTTTACCCAAGGCATTGGTTATCCATCAAAAGCAAATCAGATCTCTGTTTATCAATGAAACACAATTATATATAAATAATTCCCATGTAATTGGGGTTTGGATTAGTGGTAAGAACTTAGTAATACTACATGAAAAATGGGGGTTCAAAACGCATTGGGCACAGGGTACTATAAAAGTACTGTAGTGGTACCGTAACAGTGGTGGCACTGTTCATCATTGGGCACTGTAGCGGCGGCAGGACACTCTAGCAGCTACGGTACTGTGCGGGTATTATAGAAGGCAGGTTAATATTCACAGAATGTGAATTAGGCCTAATATTTGGGCCTACGAGCTATGTTATGTTCTTTAAGCCCACTGGGCCTTCGGGCTTTGTAATGGGTTTTACTCCACCAAGTTAAAAGAGGTATTTTCAATGATTTAATAATAAAAATGTGGCTTTGGCCCCAACCATTAAAAAAAATTAATCCCCATGAACGGTAACGAAATCATAATACATTCAATTAGATTAAAGGAAACATAACACATCATCGTTGAAATAAAATTTTATATTTACTTGACACACACACATAAATGAAAACAAATTATTTAAAATTAAAACTGTATAAATTTAATGCAATAGTCAATACATAAAAATGAAAAAATTGATAAATTATATTCATGGTGAATATGTAAAAATATCATGTTATTAAAATAAACAATTAAAACATTTAAAAATATCATTTTTGAGTTAAAATTTCACAAACCACATTGAAAAATATGACAGGAATTTATACATAAAAACATGCATTAATATATAATTAAATCTTCAAAACAGTCATGGAAACATTGTAATTAATTATAAATATTTAGAATAATAAATCATTAAAACATTTAAAATGAGGTTTTATTTTAAGAGTCCCTTACCACTTGAAGTACACATAGATAATAAATTAAATAATAAAATTAAACAAAACAATAAATATCATTACTATATGGTAATTCATGATATTAAAAGTCATTTTTGTTTTATATGCACCTTATTAAATAATAAATGTGCATAACATCAATATATTCCCCAATGATAAGAGATTCCGACGAAGTCTCTTACACAAATAATTTTGTTAATAAAATAGATTGATTATGTGTATTCAATAAAAATCCAAATAGTTAAATTATAAATACAGTATATCATATTGAAAAAGTCATTTCCCACATAATCATGCCAAAAAATAATCAAAAAGTATTTTTTTACCCAATGAATGGAAATTGGGTTATGAAATTTCCTTACTACTAGTAATCTGTCAAATTGTATGACCCATAAAATTATTAATAATATAATAAAAAATAAAGAAATAATAAGATAAATATATTCACGATAGTTGACATCAAATATATTTGTATATATAGTAGAAAAAAGAAATTAGTGGTGAATAATTCACATATATATATATATCACAGAGATTATATGTGAGATGAGAAATTCCTTAAAATCTTTGTATTAATGACATAAGAATTTAACAATGGGGAGATTATGTGAAACTAAATTATATCCAAAAAATAAAAATTTAAATAAAATATAATGGAATTAATATTTATCACTCACATAATATTGGCATAAAAAATCATTGAATTAGATGTATAACCCAATGAATAGAAATTCAGTAAGAAAAATCCCTCAAAAAGATTATATAAATGAAATAAGAATTTAAAAATGGGGTGATTATGTTTAAAATGTTATATCCATAGAAATTAATGTTTAAATTAAAACATAAATAAAAAATAGTTATTACATACATAATCATTTACTAATATATTCAATAAAGTATGCATTAAATCCAACGTGTGGAAATTCATTTCATAAATTCATATACCAATTGTAATATATCGAATTGTATCACTCATAAAGTTAATAATAATTTAATTTAACATTTAAAAAAATAAATATATATAGATTCATGCTATTTTATATCATAATTAATTATATATAAACCACAAAAGAAATTTGGTGGTGAATAATTCATTTATCTCATAGAGGTAAAAAGTGGTATGTGTAAATCCTTACAAATCTCGTATCAATGAAATATTATTTTATTAATTACATGATAATGTGTAAATACAGTATATACACACAAATATAAGATGAAATACAACATAAAGCAATAAAATTTGATTCCAAACATAATATTATCATAATAAAATAAATAATGTTGACGTATAACCCAATGAATGGAAATTGAGTTACAAAAATCCTTTAACATTTAGTTTGGATCTTAAGTATAATATTTAAATTCCTAAATAATAAAAATATGTTAATTTATAAAATAATTATAATTTTATAAAATATATTATTTCTTTTATACCAATTATAAACATGTTATAAAAATTACAATATTATTTATCTTCACGTTGGATGCTTCGTCGATATTCGATTCTTAGTTGGAAATGAACCTGTTTATGATGTAAATTTTCAATGTGGTCATAATTCCATCATCACCAAAATATAAAACAATATATAAATATCTTATATATTCATTATATATGTATTTTTAATAATATTATTAATAAAAACTAAAAACACCTTTCTTGAAGACAGTAGGCCATATGTACCCATGAATGATATTTTTATTTTTCATATCGTATTGAAAGAGTGAAATTAAATGAATTGTATATAATTATTTATATATATATAATATAATTACAATATCATTAATATTTCATTTATATCATAAGTGTTTACCAAAACATTCTTTAATACATTCCATGTGATGTGTGAATGAATCATATCAATTTGAGGTGGTGGTAGTCCACATGTTCCCAAATTAAGATATCATATAATAAAAATATGGATTGCATAAAGGTATGTTCAATATAAAATTTCAAGAATATGAAATTGGTTATGACATAAAAATTGAAATATTATTGAACTAAAAAGTATTTCTATTACCATCCATGAAGGTGGTAAAGTAAAACAAGACAAAAACATTATTCACCTAACCAATTAACCGGCATAGCATGGAAACCAATTTTTCTTATTTGAATACCATGAGGTGAGAAAATTAAATTGATATGACATATTTAATTAAAACATAACAGAAATAAATATATTTAATTATATAGTTATCATGAATTTAAGGATGAATGAGGTTATAAGAAATTATAAATAGAAAAGAAATTACGGGAGGTACTTTGAGAAAATTAGTCTTGAATATCCCCCCTAAAAGACCCTTAAGGACCTTGGGTTTTTCATTTGGTGAGGCAATAAAAACATGAACATTGGTAGAGTGAGTATTAGAGGTTCAAAAATAATATTTGAGGATATAAATGGTATTTTTATAAATGGGAGGTGGATTGGTGGTATTTATATATTAGGTGATGTGGGTTCAAGTGATTAGTTTATTGATAATGTTATATTAAAAGTCATCCATGTATTGGGGGAATTATATTCCAAGAGATTTTCATTTAATTAATATTTTACTGGATTTTTAGTGTTGAGACACACCACAACTAGATTAAAATTGACCATACTACCAAATATGTACAAAATGATTCAAAATATTTAATCCATTTTACCTATATCATTTCATTGAATTGGACAAACATGGTTTAAAAATAATTTTGTAGTCAAAACTAAAAAACTCTTTTAATGTGATTCAGGAAAAAGTGTGAAATGTTTTTAGGTCTATATTAAACATGGAATTGGATCCAATAACTTAAATAATATTAAATGAAAGTAAAATTAATAAAAAAATTACTTTAAACCCAATTCAAATTACTGTCTAACTATATAAATAAAAAAGATGAAAAATCAATGTTAAGTTAATATTTAGTAATTTTTAATATTCATTAAAATTAAATATTATCATAAAAGTACTGAAAATTAACCCAAAGTAAAATTTTATTTTCGTCATCCATTAGAGAAGTTTATTTTTTAAAATTTAATTTATAAAAAGTGTATAAAAATTTAGATTTAAAATTGTTTCTCCATCGAAAGGTGTCAAAAAATCATTTTTTTAAAAATACATCTTTTATCAAAAAAAACATTAATTTATTCTTATTTCATGTCTAGAAAGCATATAACATGACTATAAAAAGTTAAATTGAATATATTAAAAATATATATCATTAATAAAATGTAACAAGGGTGATTTGTATTATATTATAATCTCACTTGTTTATATTAAAATAGTTTTTTATAAAAACATTTCCTTTTATTTAAAAAGAGATTACATTCATTTATAATTAATTATGCACCAAATTTTTTTTCAACATTTGTAAATAATTTTTTCATAATTAAATTTATAATATTCATTCCATCCATTCCAAAGGCAAAGTTATAATGATATCAATAAAATAATAATGAATGGTTGTTTGTTTATGCTCGATGTAACATATCATTTATGCTATCAAACATAGAGTTTCTTTTATAAACCTAAGGACGTTAAATCCTCCACCTTTACATATTTTTTCCTCGAGATTTTAATTTGGTGTTGGTAACTAAGGTATGACTTTTCAAAATACCTTTTTTACAATCCAAAATAAAAAAGGATTAATAAAACTACAAATTTTAAAGACATATAGTGATGTAAAAATATCACATTTGATAAAAATACTAGGGTTCCATGTATGAAAATATGTATATGGAAGAGAAAATTAACTCTCATGTTCTGATGGAGAATTATTGAAAACATTAACAAGAGGAAGATAACGATCACAAAACCATAAATTCAGTATTGGATAAAAGTTCATTGAATTCCCATTTTGTAAATAATTGCAATAACATTTTTCTCTTTATATCCATTTTATAGAATTGTTGAATTATTTTACTACATATAAAAATAACATTAATAAATATACTTACACTAAAGTTAGAGATTCATCCTTAAATTAATTTTGACATCATATCCATATTTTTCTCCAAATTATAATTATTCATGATGAATCATCTTCAATATAATCACATAACCCACAAAATAGTAACTATATATTTATCTTTTCTTGAAACATTAACATAAACCAATATGGTTACGTTAAAAAAACAATTATTCAAAAATAATAATCCATTTTATTATGTAAAACTACTTTTATTCAGCAAAATCCAATTGTAATTTAAAAAGTTAAATATATAACTTTCAATAATCCAAACTACGTTTTAAACCCAAAACAAAAAAGAATTTGATTACCCAGCCATTGAAGATAAATTTTAACATTTATCTATAAATGATATCAACCACTCTCAATGTCTCATATGAAAAAATAAATATCCAAAATCACATATTCTCTAAAATGGGATAATCATTAGAATAAATGACCTGAGTCACCATAATTCCATAATAAAAACACAGATTCACCCAATGTAATATTAAACAATTACTCATAAAATAAAATCATATTTTATTTTATTTACCATAGTCATATAGGGTTCCTATAATAGTGAACGTCTTCCAAAATGACATTTATCAACTAATTTAAAAATCATTTTCCAAATACAAAGTGTATTCATTTGGTAAAACATATTTTCCCAATATCAACATATTCGTAGTCTATAAAACCATTTAATTAACAATAAAAATGCATACTAACCATTGAATTCATGTATACTACTCGAATGAAATAAATCTGTGTCACCATTAAGTTGTGGGTTCAATTCCCACAGACTTTTCTGGTGTGATGGGTTTTCACACATTCAACATGATTTCATTTTCAAAAACTATATATTTATTATAACATTCCAATATGAGATTAAATACTCAAAAATAAACATAGCATGTCATAACATCAAAATTACTTCATATTATTCATCTTCATCCCATCTTATTATTACTTAAATATCATAATTCAAGAAGCCTTATCTATATTTAATGTTATCATTTCACCTCCAAATAATTTAATAAAACTATTCCAAAAAGAAATAACAACATACCATGATCATGTGGTCCACCTAGATTCATCACCATTTTTTCATATAGATAAAAGGCCCTGGAAATGAAACAATGATCTAAAAATTCTTCTAAATCAGTTTCTTCCTTTATCCAAATACACCATTAACAACATGTGCCACATGGATCTTCAAAAGAAAATATTTTTGAAAATATCATGTATAACATATAATTTCATAACAACTGATAATTTATGAATTTTATCAACTATTCAAACCATGCTTGACACGAAAAATTCAATCAATAGTCTATTAAAAATACCATAATTATGTGATGAATGATTATATATTAAAATACTGTATAAATAGTTTGTTATTGGTTTTCCTTCTTTATAAACTTTTTCATAATCATAATTAGCTACAAAATATTTTGATAATGTAAATTTTTTGAAAATTCCTTGATAATATTTACCATTCATGGAAATATGAGAATATTGAGAAAAATATATTTTATTAAAAATAATTGATGATCCATGATGGTATCTTGGTATATATGAGGTGTTTAATATCACACAAAACTACTTGAAATATAGTTTTATGATAGAATAAGCTTTAGAATCATCTGATCATGACATTGAAATAATTATTTCATGAATGTAATTGTGAAGAGATATTAATTTTGTTTCAGATCCTCCTTAATAAATTTTTAATTAACATTCCTCAATCTAAAAATCTTATATAATAAGGATTTAAAGAAAATAATCGCCATATAAACATAACACATGTTTAACAAAAACTCATAATCCTTAATGTTCTATTAACCTTTCTTACGATACCAATTATAAGGCACCAGCCTTAATCATTTCCTAATCTGAATTTTAATAAATAATTTACTTTTTTCATAGTGAGGTTCTTTATATTTTTATAGTTTTAGGTAATTAGGTCATAATTTCTACATAATGTTTCAAATATTAATTTTAGACACTTCTACACATTATCCATTTTTTTCATAATAAAAAACATGATTTCTATAATTAATAAAAATCTTCATGAATTTTTACATTCTCTTACCCTTCATTATACCATGGTGAAAATATTTCAAAAAATATTTAATATGCAAAAATAGATCAGTAAGGGATATAAAATAAGGAATGAAACAATCTTTTCATGAATATGAAAACATTTTCATAAAATAATACTTTTACCCACAAAATCGAAAGTTCAATAACATACCTAATAAGATAATGAGATAATTGGAAATACCTATTAGAAATCATAAATCATAATAGTAAATTTGTGAAATCTATAACATACTTACTTAATATATTTCAAAACTACATAGGGAGTAACCAACATGATTATACTCTGAATACGAATCATAGTATATTCCCTAAACTAATTTGGATAACCCCTATCATTTGACTATGACTCATTCCACAATGTATTAGAGATTTATCATGGGATAACCTACCCTAAATTTATAAATGAACCCCCTTTATACCTAGAAAATACCCTAGAACCATAACATAATCATAAAAAACAAAACCAGCTAAAAAGAAAAATAACATTTCAACTTTGAAATCACATTTTATCATTACAAGAGAGACACTCATAAACAAAAACACATTATTTTAAATAAAATTATAATCAAGTAAATTAGAAAAATAAATACATTATAGTGACATAAAAGTGAAAAATTATATTCTTGGAATATTTGTAAGAAAACATTCCATGTTATTTAAATGATCATTAAATTTTTAAAATACAATTTAAAAACATAAATAGATAATTTTTTAATCAATCAATCTCATAACACATTTAAACATTTTAAATAAATTTTCACATAAAAATTAATTTCATTGTAAATAAATCCTTAAAAAATAAAAAAACAACTACATTAATGAAAATGATTTAGAAAAATTAATCATTAAAACGTTTAAAATGACATTTTAGTTAATGATACTCATAACACTTTAAAAGCACATGAATACCATTCATTATCGAATAACATTGAACAGAAAATTAAATATCATGAGAATATAATAATTCGTGATATAAATTTTATGATGGGTTTTTTATATGCCTTATGGGATAATTAAGCTGCATAATAAAATGATATGCCTTAATAAATTGAGATTGAGATTAAGGCTCTTACAAAGATCATTATTTTGATCAAATAGATGAATTATGCATACACACTATAAATCCATATAAATAATGTTTATGTAATAGATATGATATCCAAAATACATTCCCACATAATCATATCATGACATAATCATGAATTAGATGTTTATCCCAAGAATGGAAATTGAGTTAAGAAATTCACATACAAAATATAATGTGTCAATTTGTATGACCCAAAAATGTAATAATAATCTAATTAGATTTTAATAACCTTATGATAATTATATTAATGGTATCTCATTTCAAAGTTAAATATAAATACACCACAAAATATTAATTCAAGGTGAATAATGTATATATATATATATATGATATGTAAAATGTAAGACGGGAAATTCTTTAAAAAGCTCATATAAACGACATAAAAATTTATCAATGGGGTGATTATGTGTAACTACTATATATACACATAATATATGTGTTTAAATGCATCATAAACCAATAAAAATTGATTCAATACATTACCATGTCCTATTAAAAACAACGAAGTAGGTTTATAACCCAATTAAGGGAAATTGGTTTAGAAAAATACCTATTAATGTTCGTATAATTGATGTAAGATTTTATCAATGGGTTACTGTGTGTAGCAATATTATATCCAAAAATGGGATGTGTAAAATATAACATAATTAAATAAATTGTTATTAAAAACATAATGTTTGCATAATATGATCAATGACGTAAAAATTTCTCAATGGGGTGATTAAGTGTAACTAAATTATATCAACACAAATATATGTTTAATTAAAAAAATAAACAAATAAAATTTCATAAACAAATAATCTTGTCATTATAAAATCAGATAAGTATATGTATAACCCAATGAATGCAAATTGAGTTAGAAAATTAGATAATTAATTATGTTCTTGTCAGACACTTAGTTGATATTCAGTATATCAGACGAAAATGAATTTGTTTATGATTTAAATTATATATTTGGTCATAAGTTCATAATATAAATAATATAAAATATGATATAAATATCTTATATATTCTTTACATAATTATTTATAATAATTATTTTAATAAAAAATAAATGAACTGTTCAAGGAAAATGTAGGTTGTACGTACACATGAATGCTATTTTTGTTTTTCCTATTGTATTGAAAGATTGAAATTAATTGAAATGTATATAAATATATTTACATATATTATATAATTATATTATAATTAATATTTCATTTATATCATATATTTTTAGGAAAAAATATTTAATACATTAAATTTTATGTTTGAATGAATCACATAATGTTGAGGTGGCAGTAGTCTACACATCCCAAAATTATGTTATCGTATAATAACAATATGGGATGAATGTAAGTATTTTTAATATAATAAAAAAGAATATAAAATAGGTAATAAAAAAATATTCCAATATTATTTATTCTTTATAATAGTTTTTACACTATCCTTTATGGTGGTAAAAAAAAGTGATTCAAAAAAGTGATTAACCAACATAACATGGACAAAAATTTTGTTATTTGAAGAAGATGAAGTGAGAAATGAAATGGATATGATTTATTACATTAAATACATACCACTCTATTATATAATTATTTATTGAGTTGACATTCATTGTTGGATTGAATAGGTGAAAAGAAAGTACAAATAAAAAAGTTAATTATAGATATACATTGAAAAATAACCTCTTGAATATCCCCTCATTAGAAGACTTTATAGACCGTGGGTTTTGTATTATGGTGAGGGCATAAGAAGTTGGACATGGAAAGAGTTAGTTGGAGATGTTTGGGTTGATATATGAGGATCTAAAAGGAAATTATGTTCGAAAATGGGTAGTGGAGTGGTAATATTTATACTTGAGAAGTGGGTGTATGTTTTTAGTTTACTGATTATTTTATATTAAACAAAAACCATATAGTGGTAAAATTAAATTTTTTTACATTGGATATAATTAATGATTTATTGTATTCAAATGTTTTAGTTTTTAGGTATGGTAAGCTTTTAACATTCAATTATAGTTGTTTTCAAAAGTTTAATTGTATTTCTGTAAATAAATTTCTTACCATGGAAACATTATAATACCTGAAAATAAAATTGACAGTAAATTTTAATTATAACCTTATTACTACAAATATGGAATCCATTTTAACTAATTTAATTAACATAATAGGAAAATTATATTTATAAGTAATTATGCAGAAAAAACTAAAAATAGGGGTTTAAGAGTGAAATGTTAAAAGATTATTTTCAACATGAAATATGTTACAATGACATAAATTGTATTAAATTATAATATTATAATTTCATTATACTTTAAAACCAATAAATTTTTTGTTATTTATATATAAAAAAATTATAAAAAAACATTTGAGTTAAAATACAGTATTTTTCACTATTCATTATAAATGAATTTTATTAGAAAAATACCAAATATGTATCAAATGTAAAAAGAATCATGTCTTGATTCTGAACTAAAAGTTTATTTTTCTAATTATAACTTATAAAATTGTCAAAAATTAAATTTAAAATGGGTTCTCCATCAGGAAGAGGCAAAACATCAATTTTTCGAGAAATACTTTTTTTTACAAAAGATTGAATTTGTTCTAATATAATATACATAAATCCTATATGATTAATATTAAAAATTAAATTTAATATATTATAAGTATATTTTGTTAATAAAACAATAAAATTATTTTTATTACTTTATAAACTCTATTATTTGTATTTAAATTATTTTTTAGAAAAAAATCTTTTTCTTTGAAAAGTGTTTTACATTATTTAAAATTAATTTTACACCAAAGAATTAATTATAAACATATATAATAAAATTTATTTATAATTATGTTAATAATATTAATTTCATTCATTCCAACTACATGTTTATAAATGTAAAACATAAATAGTAATATTTAGTTGTTCATTTAAGTACGATGTAGCGTATCATGTACAATACCAAACTGAGTTTTTCATTTTCAAAACATGGGATGTTACACTAAATACATATATTTTTTATAAAATAAAATGTGATTATGATGATACTAATAAATTTTAATCGTTGGGTTGTTATTATAACAATGTTTCACTTTTCAATTATTATCCCTGTAGGTTTCATGTGGGATAATCACTATATTAGCTATGGATAATATTGTCAACATGGTCAATTTCGGCTTTAGTAATTTCAAAATGAAAAATGATTTCTCATGTGTGATGAATAAATAACATTATGTGTGAATTATTTTTAAATTATTTCATTACATATTTATCATTAATGCGGATTACTTGTAGAAATTTTGCATTACCTTTGAATTCAACCTAAGTCACTCTAAGTTCCATATAGGCTTCTTTAGGGTCAGTTCCCTCGTACTTCTTATCATAATTTAATTTAATACTAAATAAATCAAGATGGATTATGATTATAATCTGATTAAAAATTTAATATGTACAAGGAGTTTCAAATTCAGTTTGAATTTAGGATTCACTGAAATGAACTGGTTGAAAATTGAGTTAATTCAAAAATACCACTTTTAGGATCAGTAAAGCAATGAACTTGTGTGACATATCTTATTTCAACATATTGTATACATGTAATTAATCATTCTTTGAAAACCATAGAATCATTATGTTACATAATTTCCATGATGTTATACAACATGTAGACTTATCCCTTATACTTATCCCCAATAATTACAAAAACATTTATATAAACTAATACAAAAAATAAATAAATTGTTATCTAATATGAACCAGAGTTACTGAATATTATAATAAAAATAATTTTATATTAATCTCATGATTGGAATTATAATTCACAAAAATGGTCATAAAACCCATGGATTTAAGGATTTATTATTTAAGAGATTTTAAAAATTATAATTTTATTTTTAAAATTCTAAAATATTTTTCATCATTCACACTCTTATAGAGAAATTTCTAGAAATATAAAACAATATAAAATTCATCATATCTTCATGATATTGAAATTAATTAAAGTTTTGAGCTTAGATGACCAGTACAGGAAAAAATTATCATAATGTATGAAATAATAAATGTGATGGAAAATGAAATGTGGGAAAAAATATCTTAATTAATGATCATGAGACCATATATTATAATAATAAAACATGACAGATAAACATAATATCATATAAGCAACATTAATTAATCATAAAATTTAAGAAGTGGATTATTATACATCTTAATAATCAAAAAAACATGTGAGAATTAAATAATAGTTTTGATTACTAAAAAAATAATTCATATCCTAAAAATATAGAATGTTATGAAATGAAACTACATCCAATAAATTTTTTTGAGCTCAATAAATATATAGGAAATGTTGTTTAACCATTACATATGAAAACTAGTTTGAGAAAAGAAAATATTCCCACACCTCTCTTAACATACTCATTATTCCCAATCATATGTAAACATACTATAAATATCCACTCCTTAATATCTCATGTGATATAAATAGAACAAATTATTTGGAGTGTGATATAGTACCCCACCATTTTTCATCCAGACGTATGTGTGCCAATTAAAATCCATTGTTATCATAACATAATTAACCCACGAAAATATATGGGTTTTATATAATTATACCAATTAATAATGTTTTTAAATCATATTTTATCAAAAATTAAAATTTAATAGTGTAACAACATAATAACATAATATAAGGGGTGATTAAAAAGTCAATAAATGATATGAAAAATGTGGAGGAGAAATAAAATATAAAATGGATTGTTTTTAATAATAATTTTCTACATTATTATAATAGAATAAGTTATAATTTCTTTCAAAACATTTTTTAAAATGAGATTTATTTAAAAACCTTTTTATAAATATTAACATGTCAATGTTCCTAGATTATAAACAAAAAACATTATAATAATCAAGAAGTTATCAATAATATATTAAAAATGATTAACTATATCTTTTAGGCCATATTAATAAAATAACCACATCAAAAAATCCTTGAAAAAAATTCATCTAATAGAACATGTAATGAAGAATATGAGGAATATTAAATCTAATAAATATTGGAATTTTATTAAAAATAATTTTCATAGGAAAAACCTAATCACAGAAGAAATGATCTATTTATAAGAATGAATGTTATTTGTACCAATGTTTTATCTTTATTTCTGATATCATGTGACCAAATATGTGTATATTGAAGATTTCATGTAATTACACCACAGAAAAATAGTATACACAATATAAAATTTGTGATAATATTATAAAATTAATAACGAAAATATTTAAAATATATAAATACAATGACGTAATGAATCCGAAATTATGTTGATGAATCCATTTTGAGGTTAGAACTATTAGATTGAAATCCCATCGAATGATATTAAATCAAATGAAGCATTAAATAAAATGGGCCATGTTTTATATGAACATAAAATATTAATGTCCCAATTGATTTATCATTTTTAGGAATCATGGGGTATAATTAAAAATATGTCATAAGAAACAAAATTTGTGATGAGAAATTTTTTGTTGTAATCACACATTAATTGATTGAACTATAAAAACATGTTAATATATATGTATATATATATTAATTAAATATTAAATAGAAATTTTAATTTGTATTTACTTTGATATAACCCACATATAAAAATATATTGAAATTATATCAGTTAATTATAGCTTATATTTATCATCCAATGTTCATAATTATTTACTATTTTGTCAGTGTTTGCAATGCCAATACTAATACTAGTAAATTAATAATAATTTTATCATTACTAGATAATATAATTTATTATAATATATAAATTATAAAAATGTTCTGAATCTTTTACATCATTTTATAAGTGTTATATATATGATTATTGATAACTTAATTGGTGTCAATTTATTTCTTTAATTCGTATGATCAATGATTCTATATTATTAATGTGTTAAATACATAATTTGCCATTCTTAAAACCATAATACCATCATTATTCGAATATTATATATTAATTATATAAAAAATATATTTTCTGTAGTAATATACGATAGATCATAATAGAATTCTTCAACAAGAAGGCTAGACCAACCTAATTTGAACTAACCATGATTTATAGATGATAATGGTTATATATTGGATTAATTATCGAATAATATAACTTCTACTAGAGTATAATGAAATGATTAATATATACTTCTAAAGTAGTGGATTATTTTTCATGTGTTTTTATTCAATAAGAATAAAAATATGTGAAAAAGAGGCTTGTTACTTTGTTGTGGTGGTAGTATTTTTAATATTGGATTAATGATTTCATTTCCAAATAAATTTTAGGAAATTATAGTAAAATATTTTTTTTATTCATAAAAATAGTTATACTAGACATATAAATTTTTTATTTAATTACATCCCAATAACTATTGAATGGGGATGCAGTGAAAAATGGAACACGTCATTTTGTGGAAGTAGATGTCCAAAAAATGCATGATTAATGATTATTTATATGTTTATGAAAATGAAAAAATAATTATTATTTGATTAATATAACAGAAATTTTCTATATCATTGAAATTGAGTTAAATTTATCAGTATTTCTATGTTTTTTTTGAAGAGAAAGAATAATAGGAGAATAATAATGATTATGTGATACCCACATTGGGACCTTGAACATTGTTTTCATAATATCCTTGGAAATGATCAGATTAGTTCAACATATTATTACCAATGGCATATAAAAATGTGATTGGATTATAGTTATAGAATAATGGAATATTTTTTCGAATAAATTCAATGTGACAAGTATTGAATGTTGGTGTGAAAGTGTCCCATTTTATATTTGATGGAAATAGATCTATTATCAATACCCTTTACTTTTCAATGAAATAATTACTAAATACAATGTCCAAAGTCTCCAGAAGTGTGAAATAATGGAATTTTAGGTGGGATAAGGTTAAAAACAAATTAAATTACATTTTAATAAAATTGGAAATTTTTCAAATTTAATTTACCACTAGGTTTTAAAATACTATAATATTTTTTACCCATATAAATAGTTTTTATCAAAGTAATATATGTTTTAATAAATAAATAAAATAATCCTATCATACAAATACGATTTTTCAAACCTATGAATATCACTTATTTCAATGGATGCAATCCTTATATTAGATATTATTTACATTGAAATTAATGCATTTTATATATACGAAAATATGTTTTTTTGGAAAAATAATGTTTTAATCGATATGTATTATTAAATGTATTTATAATTTCCTAAAAATTAAAAATATTTTAATATAATTACATGTGTTTTTAAAAATAATATTATATTAATTTGTTTTCTGAATTCAATTTAGTTAAATAGATAATAACTCCACATTATTTATAAAAGATCATTGAAAATATTTGTTTCACTAACTGATAATTGAATATTTTTATTTTCTAATAATATATTACATTAATGTGCATTGAAAGGGAAAAATTAAGTAGAAAATTGATAATATAAATAAAAGAAATTTTTTTTAGAGGCATAAGGCCTTGTACATGCCCAGAAGACCCAATAAAACTTCAAAATTAAAACGACCCCTATTTAACATCTCTTTCATAAATATCACTTAACTCATCAACTCACGTAGTTGATCTACTAGAATTTCCATGTCTAGATCAGTGAAATTCAAGGTACATTTGTAATTTTTTACTCTTTCTATATCATTATTCTCAATCAATTTAACACTACTTTAGTAGATGCTACTTTTGTTGATTTCTCTTATGGGGAATGTTTTAGAATTATTCAAGATGACAACTTCCTGGGATAGATGACCTATTAATTTAATTACCATTGATAGAATAAAATCTATTAGGATAGTGGGTTTTTTTTTATAGATTCCCTTTATGAAAAACTAATTTTCATTCATGAGGACATATGGCCATAATTCCCTAATATCTCACACGTATACCCAATTACGGCTAATTGTTCCACACCAATTGTAACCACGATAAAATTGATATATAAAAACGATAATGCTTTTATGAGATCATTATTACATAAATTTGACCTCCATAAACAGAAAATTAAATCTTTTAAAAAATTATATCGGTATGAAATATCAATGTTATCATTAATTCATGTGACAAGTAAAAAACCGTTATAAGAAATAGTGTAAATTATATCTTTAAACTTATATGTGACAATAAATTTCCAATTTATACTATTTTAAATATTTTTGTTTATTAAACAATTATTATTAGTTTTTCATTCAAATAAATAAAAATAAAAATATATCCAATATAATAACAAATTAAAAAAAGAACAAATAAATTTTTTTATTGGAAATTAGTACATTTGATCCTAAAATATTAAACAAAGGGTTTATAAATATATCATATTTTTTTAAGAATTATATTTTATACTTATAAAATATATATTTTATTAATTCGTTGTTTTTATAAGAATCTAGGTATTTCATAAAAATTATAAAATTCACATTTTTGGGATTAAATTATTTTTTCACTACTCACATATAAATTTAATTGTTAAAAAAATTATTTTTATAGGATTAATGTAATATTTTTTCTCATTTAATCAAATGAAAATTCCCAAATTTAAACAATTAACATTTAAATAAAAAAATTAATGTAAATTTATTTTATATAAAAATTATTGTTTTCATTAAATGGAATATTAAAAAAAAATACAATTAATAAATACGTTATTGTATTTATGATAACCAGATTATATAATCCTAATTTCTAGTCACATTTTTCAACTATATATCTGATTGTAATTTCAAAATTTGCTTTTATCTTGTGGCCATTGAGTGCTGTGATGTTACTAGAATATTTCTCATTGAAAATTACATGAGATTATATTTCAATCCCATACGATATAAATCATACTTTAACTCTTCAATATAGACATGGAATTAGTCTAAATAAAACAATATCAATGATACGTTCTTTACAATATCATATAAATTATCATTATAAGGGATCATTTTGTAGCTCTATTCCATTTTAATCATTTATCAATTTTTTTATGGGTACGTATTTTTATTTTAGCTTATTTAATACCTATATTATAACTAACAGGTTTTGTTTCAATATAATATTATTTAATTTTTTTATTGTGTTTTCATGAACATGTTGTCAATTTGATATATTGTAAATGTGGTATACTTATTAAAATTCTAATTTGTCACATCAATAGAGTTTTTTAAAAAATTTAATCTATTGTAACTTTATCATTATTGTTTTATCTAAATTGAATTTAATATCATTAATTAGAAAATAAAATTCCTCTAAGGATCTTTTCCTAAACATGATATCTGATTAGTTAGAATTTCTAAATTGGTAAATGGTAACCATTCTTGTTTAAATTTCTTCTTTTTATTATGGACTAATATCGGTGTTCTAATAAATGATTCCCAAAAAAGTTAACTAATTTATGGATCCATATCATGCATTATTATTTCATGAATTTTCATGTACTTCTGTATAGAATGTGATTTTATTAAATAAAGAAATGTGAATAAAACAATTAAATATTCTTATTTATTAATGAATCTAGTAAGAAAAACTGATTAAATTAGAATTTTAATACCTATTAAAAATGATGAAAATGTTTCAATTAATACATAAAAATATGATAACGTGTAGCATTACTATTTTAATAAAAATTATTATCGATATAATTTATTAGAAAACCAAAAAATAAGAGAGAATGAAATTTTTATATAACTCATTAAAACTTTTTCATGATATTTCATGGCATTAAATTAATATCATGATTTTAAATTGTGGTTAATAGTTTCTACAAGAAGACTATGTGTATTGAATAATTGGAATTTATTACTATCATCTCTAATTTTAATATATAATGAAAATATAATCATTTAATTTTGAATCTATGATATCTATAAAAGCTATCATGCACTGTTAAAACAATTTTTATCATGGAGCATAAAATTAGGGAAATGTTCAATTTTATTTCTCTTTATAATTCTTATTGTGTTATGAGGATGGTAAATATTTTTCCATATGAAAAGTGACTATGAAAAAACCAATAAAACACTATGTTTTTTAAATTTTATTCATAATATATAAATGTTTGATTGGTTACCAATGTTTTTTCAAAAAAATGTTTTGTTTTAATAATAATTTACTGAAATGTGAAAATAAATTATGATTTATTTTTAGTATCACTATAATTGTAGAATTTTTTTAATATGACTTATATTTTTAGAACATTATGTAACTTATATTTTTATTGGGTTAATTTATTGATCATGAAGTGATATAAAATTGTTAACTCTCATGATATGTTGAATTAATTAGTGAAAATTATTGAGGTAAAGTCCAGATATCTGATATCCTTCAAAATATACAATAAATTTAATAGCATATTTCAGATACAAAAATTAATCTATATAAACAAAACATATTAATAATTGGTTTTTAATAAATATATAATAACAGGTAATATGTAAACAATTAGTATTTTTTAATTTTAGAAGGAAAATAATTAATATGATATAATACTGAAAAGGTTATTTTCAATAAAAGTCTATGTCATTATAATAAAAATTTTATTTCTGTAATATAAATCATATATTTTTTAATTTAAATATAATAATTTAATATTTATTTTTCAATTCCCCGTAACACAATTTCATGATGGATTATTTTGGTTTTTTATAAAATTTGTGCTTTTAGTCTATTAATGAAAAAACTATTTTCTCTACAATGAAATTTTTTTTTAGAAATATATTTTTAAGAAACATTTTCCAATAAAATAATATATAATAAATAATAATATAGAGTTTTAAAATACTATTTTGAATTTATCATCCCATGCACAACATTTTGAAAATGTATATAGATTTTTAAGGGAAAATATTATAAAATATCAGCCCCAAAAACATGACCTAAAATTTATTAATATAAAAAAAAGGTTAAGCAATGTAGGTTGTTCAATAATTTCAATACTATCATACTATTCATATCCTCATAAACATGTGATAAACTAAAATATAGGATTCCAATATACCACATCGATATGGTCTCTATAATTTCCCCATTTGAGAAGGCATCCATAACCTAATTATCCTACTTATATGTAAAAGAGAATGTCATATTATGTTATTTGATTCTACAAAGAAATTCAGTATAATTTGGTAACAATGTCTATGATATATTCCGAATTCAAATACATAATGCTTTCATAGTCATCATGTAACACCTCGAGATTTTATGAGAAGTATTATTTTTATTTTATTTGATGTCTTATGTTGTACGCAAAACAATGATTATCTACAACTATATGAAACATCAAATTAGCTTGCAGTATACGCAACACTAATCTTGGATCGTGTTACACACAATTTCATGTTCATTTGATAGATGTTATTCTATGCAACATTGAGTGTATATATATATATTCAATTCATAAATTAAATATGGTTTGATTCTATTATACGCAACAACAAAAGAATATTGCACTACATGCAACCCTGAATTGACTTGCATTACATACAATCGTGACATTCCATGATAACGAGTGTTGTACGCTATACCAAGTTTCACTAAACAAAGATATGTTATTAAAATATTATATAAACTAGCAATTATGAATAGTAATGCACAATTTTTGAAATTTTATAAATTTTATTTTTCAAAATGGACTTCATTTTTGGATTCGGAATATCGAAATTAGCCTAGGGTGAATTTTTCATATTTTTCTGAAAACTATCAATTTTTGATAAATAGTGAAAAACACTAAGTTATTGGTTAAAACAGAATTTTTATTTAAATAATTTATAGATACATAATTACTATATAAGTTCAACATAATTCATTGAATTCATTTTATAATATTATAGATATATAAAAATTTTATTGTACTTTTTACCATCTTTTACCCATCTCGTAGGAATATTTGCAATTGTGCATAACACTTAATTTTACCACTTCTGTGAGTTGAATTTAGAAAATATAAGAGACACTATTAATATCAAGGGGTAAAATGCGGTTCACTTAGATAAAAATAATTTTTGGTGAATGGTAACTTTTTACTTTTATTTACCACTTTTAAAAGTAAACAGGGTAATTAAGGGTCAAAATGATATTATTATTACCCTAATGCATGTCCTAATTCTATTGGATAAGTATAATTCGACCAAAATAAACCATAGGAAAATAATATTATCATTTAGGTTAACTAGGATAAGATTATGAAATTTATTATTATTTAATTCAATGAAGAGTTAAAAGAGTTAAATTCAATTTTTAATAACTAAAACATTTTTAATATAGTGTTATACATAAGATAATTTCGACTATAAATATTCATTAGAAATATAATAAAATTTCATACATAATGGTAGTTTATTTAAAAAAATTATACATTAAAAAAATTAATTTATTTTTGACACAATTATGATGCAGTAATTACCTTATTAATGAAATATTAACATAATTGATCTTATAAATAACAAAATAAATATAATTTGAGACTTTATATGAATTCCACTAATTTTATAGGATAATATGACATGATATTATTTATTCAAATAGAATTTTTCGAATTAATCATGCTGTTATTATTTTCACAAAAATCAATTACCAAAAAGTGTCAAAATTGACATAAAACAGTTTTTAAAAGAAATAATATTTTATTAATTGATATTCTATTCCTAAAAATCCAATAATTGGAAAAATGAATTATATAAGGTTATATATATTAATAATGAACAACTTGGGGTTCCTTTGTCTTGTTATTGTATGTTTATTAACCATATAGTGTAAGAAAACAAGAAGACATGGTAAATGTTAAATTATTTTACTTTGAGTTAAATCTAAATGATAGGTTAAAATATTAACCTAAACTTGTGTAAAACATATTGGTTTTGAGGATTTCGACCCATACCCACAATATGTTCGAAATAAATCAATTTTGAGCTATTATAAACCAAATATGACTTTATTATAAAATAATATTTTATGTTTTGCCTAAGGTGCCCCAATCCTCCCATATAAAAGGGCATCTACTCTCTCTTTTCTTTACACAATTTTAATCCTTAAAGCTCGGCCAAACCCTAACCATTTCCCTTCATTACTTCAATGTAAACATTATAGTGGTTCTTGGCTCTAATTAAGGCCATCTCTAGTTCTTTAAGAAGAATCTTAAAAGAGGTGTGTTGAAGAAGAGGTAATCTCTTCTACCGATTCTTTAAATTTTCATTTTTCGTAAACATCATCTTCTTTATTTGTTTAATTATAAAGTAATAAAATCAGTATCACTAATATAATTACATATTATTATAAATATGATAATACCCCATTCCACCTTATATCCATTATACGGAAAATTAAATCACCGCGTGTGCGTACGTATGGAATACCGTCTCCACGCCGTGGTGTAATCTGTTTTTTCACCACCACCTTACTTGGATGGGTATAATGATGTATATAATAACTATATATAGTTATTATAACATCATACTGAATCTGAGATATTATATCATCCAATTCAATAATTATGGGAATGATATCATTGCTCGTGCGTACGTACAAATTACCGTCTCCACGATAAAATTAGATTCATTGTCCATGTTTACCATTCAAGAATAATTATAATTTATATATAAATAATAATAAGGAAATATATTACATGATAAATCTATTGGATTTATGTATATATATATATATATTTCTTCATATTACTTCAATTCAAGTCAATAAGGAAAGAAAAACATAATTCATGTGTACGTACGACCTACCGTCTCCATGAATGGTGTATTTCATTTCATTTATCTATCTATTATATATATATACTGAATATATATGATATATAAATAATTATTTACATTATGGAATTAAATAAAACATTATATAAGTAATAATAATATCAAGAACAATAAGTCCAAACATGTACGATAAGTAAAATGATTTTACACAAAATGCTGCTTTTACATATAATTTACCAAAGAATGGGTAATATAATGTCCTAAGTGAACCATATAAGATATCATAACAATGAATATGATTCTTTAATAAGTCAATGAAATTATTTAAATCATTCTACAGGAGGTTCAGATACATATGAAGCATATCGGACCTAAGGTATGGGATATCTTTTAAAATCCCATTTATATCTGAGATTGTATATTCCTAAGTATTTAATAGGGTTATAATTTTCATCCATGTCACTATTTTTATAAACATGGTTTCATGTATGTTTAAAGTCCATTTTACCCATTTTTTTCTTTTACTACACGGTATGTAAGGAATATCTCTTTTGTTTACCATACGAGGAACTTTTTGAATTTCTGGAAAAAGTATGAGAAGAATGTTTTTTTAAAATATACAGCAAGAATGGATTTTTACAGTTTCATAACAACTTATTTTCATTAATATTCCTCTAAAAGATTTCTGGGTGGTTTAAAAAAATCCTTTTATTTTAAAAGATAATGTTAAATTATAACAATATGTGTTGGAGTGGTTAAAAATGATTGAAATGATAATAGAATGTATGGTAAATTTGATTGTTGATAAATGTAAAATTAATGATATGTTTTCGTGTAATTGGTTGGTAAATGGAAATTATTGAAATTGGATTGATTTGATTTAGAAAATGGTGGATTATGAATTTTGTATTGTAACATGTTGTGTGGTGTTGTTCAATTAGAAGTGCCAGTGAATGTTTCAGAGGCTGTGAGTTGATGTGGTGAAATTTTTATTTAACCCATAAGATTGGGCATGTGTGATTTGATACTATATTAATATATAATTGTATGTTATTTTGGTTTCTATATGCACCCCTCATGTGTTGTGGACTACGTGTGGAAGACACCCATTATTATTTAAGATGTTGTCTTTCTCAACTTTCAAGAGGGAGGGTGGATGGCCGGTCACTAACATTACCTCGATCCCTCTTCTAGGAATTTATCAACAAATACACTTCTTGTGGGAAATAATGGATTAAGGGTTAAAACTATATTTATGGTATAGGTTGTGTGAAATGCATTTTGTTTCCCATGTGTCTTTAAGATGAGGCACATGTTGTTTCAGGCGAGATTTGTAGTGATTGTGGCCCAAGTGTGTATAGGATGGATGTGTGTGGTGTGTGGACCATGTGTGTGCGGGTGGGTTGCGACATTGGGGCTTGTTGAAGGGCGTGGTAGAATCAGGACATTGGCCTTTAGGAATGATCAATTTACTAGTGGTAAGTGTTGTGGGGTAACCATATATCGATGTGATTTACATTATATTACATTATATGGTTTTTGTTAATTAGTGAGTGTGCCTTGGTTAGATTGGGATGGTTAGTATACATGTTTAGGTGTTGTTTTATCCTATAAATTTCACATAGGTGCATTATTATTCTCTTTTCACATGTTCACAAGAGACATCGATTTTGATACTGAGTATACTCAGATGCTCACCCTATGTATATAATTTTTTTTTCATGTTTCCAATAGGAATTTTTAGACCATCTTGGACATTCCTAGTTCAAAACATTGGAGTTTTTTTGGTGTCTCTGCCGTAACTTTTTTTCTTTTAGGATTTCGTTTGGAGATTTAAATATGTATTAGTTATTATTTATACATTCATTTTGGGATGGTTTGTATTTATTTTATAATTTTTGTTGGATTATTTTGTTTTTATGCATCTTATTCCACAATAGTGTTATCAGAGTAAGGGAAATACCTCTTATATTGTGTGATCTTTATAACCTAGGTGAAATCCCCAACTCAGGGCCTACTAGAGGCCAAACATTGGGGGGGTCATAATCTCCCTTCTCTTGTTTCAAGTCATGGAGGGGTGTCCTTTGTGGTATGGGGTTATTAAATAATGATATTAGATTATATGGTTGATAGATACAGTGGAGTTTGAAGTTTGGGACCTTGAGGATTTGATGAGTTGGTAGGGAAACAAGGTTATTTGACCTTGGTTTGTGATACATGATAGGGACATATGGCTATAGAATGGTATTTTAGTCCCCCCTGTGATCCGATGTAAGGACTCTAGACAACCGAATGACCATGTGAGGTGAAACTCTCTATAGGTTTGATACCTTGGCGAGATACATGCTTCATAATGACTTTTGTTCTTATTTCAATTGGTTCATTTGGTAAGGATAAAATAAAATAAATGTATAATTATAATTTATGTGTGTTTCTATGACATTTACCTTTCTATTAGTACTTGGTCAATAAATTATATGTTTATTCAATCATTATTATATCTAAGAGGAAAGAGTAATATGATCATTAACTTATTTTAATTTATTTTATGAATCATTCTTGAGTTTAGATTGTGTTGTTTCAATTCATGTTATAGAATGTATCTTAATTACATGAATTTAAATTCGATCCCAAAAATATATAACATGCTATATAATTTTCTAAATGATTGAAATTGTTATAAAAACATGGATTGTGTATTTTATTGTGACCAAATATTTAATTTTGAAAATCCTTATGAAGCATGTTACCTCATAGTAGTTTCACACAAGGATGATAAAATATATTATTTTGAAACCATGATTTTTAGTATTCTAGTTTAAAATAGAGTTAATATGAATTTCATTATTTTTTATTTGTTTTCTGTCATGCGAATGTTTTATGAAACTATTGTAAAACATTGTTTTAACATTTAAATTTTATTATATCTGAAAATGAACATCATTATTATAGAAAATTATATTTAATTTTTAAATATGAAAAAGAATAAAATTCTCCCAACTTTTGATTGACTACAGTTTTGATGTATTAATAAAACTATATATTGGAATCATGTTTTTGGGTAGTTGTTTATGTGACATTTTTAAATAAATTTTTTTAAAATGAAAAGAATAATTTTCGATATGTTGTTGAGAATTAAAATTTTTTAATTGAGTATATAAAATATTGTGTGACTCAAAATAATTTTTATGGACTAAATTAACATTTCATAACAAGTTAATTAATGAGTAGTTTGTTAGGGGATTAAGCCAAAAGTTGGAGTAAATTTTATTGGAATCAAAAATAGTATTCTTTTTTGAGATTTGACCATTTATCTTGTTTAAAATGTGGTGTATAAATATTGATATAGATTCATACCATCCTTATTTCATTTGATAGTCATGTTATTCAGAGCAAGGAAAGGATTAAATAATATTTATATTGAGAATAATGAAGTAGGAAATATATTAATATAACATGTAAAATTTTAATTTTATCATATAAAAAATGTTTTATTTTGAAAATTTTTAAACCATGTTGTATATGTGATAGAAATTTAAAATAATTAAATAGAAATAAGTGTGAAAAAATTTTCTAATAAAGATGGAAATTTTGGTTTTTTTATGGTTTCATTGTTATAAATTGATTTAAGTGTTGATATGTCATGCTAAAAATAATGATTGTTGGAATCCATGCTTATGTTGTCAGTATCATGGATTATGAGACCCTTAATGAGAATAATTTATTAAGATCACCATGTAAAATAATGATAATCACTTATACATTTTTATGATCTTTTTTTCCTTTCAAAATTTAAAATTTTGTTTCAATGCTCATGATAAATAACGAGCTGAAGTAACGTATTCTTCTAATAATTTTGGAATCCAGAATGTGTTTCCTCTATGTGTTGTTGTTGTTGTTGGGTTTCCTTGTGCTATGTGTGATAAATAACGTCTATAATAAAAAGGAAAAAATCATAATCCTTTATTGAGATGTGTTGTACTTTAACATGATTGAAACTATGAGTTTGGGGAAATGTGGAAGATTATATGGAGAATTGGATTATGTAAACATGGTATTTGCATGTGTATGGTAAAGTGGTATGGTGATGTCAATGTGTGAATTGTCTTTTGGAATGTTTTATAGGATGGTATATTTGGCCAATGTTTGTGTTGTGCAGTAGTGGAGATGTGTGGGGGAAGAGAAATGTGGATGTTGTGGTCAGATGACATGTGCTATGGCGTGACAATGCTGAAAGAATAACATAACTCCCATAAAATGGTTAATCAAATAAGGTTGGTAAGAAAATAAAATAGACATTTATAAATCATGAAATTAATAATGATGGGATTGCCTCCCATGCCTAAAACATTTTATAAAGGATGTTATTGGAATGTTTTACTCTTATCTTTTTGGTTGTTTTTTAGGGTGGATATGTTTTTTGATGATTCGAGTTATTGTCATAAACATATGAAGACCGAGTAACTATTCCACACATCATGTATCATTATATTACAATACATTTTAAAATTGTGCAGGTGAGTCATTAATGTCTAGAGAAGACAATATCTTGTTGTGGTGGATGATTTCCATTGTTTTGTACACCTGAGGCAACTCTTTCTATGTCCATATTAGTTAATTTTTTGGTTGAAAAATTTAATATGAAATTTTTACAAGTTCATGATCCTAATAAATAATTCTTTGTTAGAATACATGGAAAATAAAGGTTTTATAAAAAATTGATTTCTAAAAAGATATATTTTTTTAGGATGCATTTTATATTTTAAATTTTAGATTCCAAAAAATATATTTTTAAATTATAGGCATGGGTTATAAAAAAGTTAATATTTTATGAAATAAAAAGAATTTAATTATGAAATTGAACATTTTTAAGGGATTTGAAAATTTTGGCAGAAAAAATGTCCTCCCAAAATTTTATATCATTATTAAAATAATTTCTTTTTATAGGCATGTTCATCTTAAAAACAATAAATATTGAATTGAGTTTAATCTAATTTTTTTACATAATTGGTTGATATGTACTGCTTGATTTGTTTTTTATAACAATTTATGTTCCCCTATTTTGGTTTGAGAGGTATCTCCCAGGGGATAATTTAATTCATAGTAATGTGTACATTGATACTTTTTTCCCTAATGGTTGTTGTGTTCCAAATATATCAATAATCATGAGAGATATATCATGGGATGGTTTTTCTATCCACCATTAAATTGTTTCATTTTGGATTTTCTTTGAATTTTTGAAGACCTGAATTGTTTTAGAGGTATATGATGTTATGTATCAGAAAAATAATAGTCCTTACTTAGTCAATCAAGGGAATTTCATAGTAATTTCAAGGTTCAGGAATCTATTGGGATTTTTTGAAGCTCTATAAAATGAGTTTGATTATTTATTAATTTTACTCTTGACGTTGTGAAATTAATTTTCATTGATTATAGAATGACTTAATTTAGTGAGATTTATTTAATTTTATGCAATTAATAATTGTTTAATTGAAAAATGTTATTCATAATTTTTATTAAGTCTTATATATTAAATATATTATACATGTGTCTAAATTGGTATATTAACATGCATAATGCTGTAATTAAACGTTTAAAAAATTATTTTTGTTATAGAAAATGATATATATAAATATAAAAGTCCATATATTTATATCTACATGTTCATATACATAGTTATTATATTTCCACGTATATAAATTATGATATTATATGAATAGAAAACATTGTTTTATATGTATATAAATACATATATGTTCATTGGAATGTGTATATATATATATTTCTATATATGTAGGAAATATATATATATATATTTATATATGGGTATTGTTTATATATATATACATGGTTAACAAAAAGGGGTGGATATTATATGTTTTTTATAATCATAATATAATTAATATGTGTGGTGTAATAATGATAAAAGTGGCCTTTTTAATTAAATAGAATGGAAAGAAATGTGATATTATAATAGGACAATAAGTAATGGTGGGTGTGTGGGAGTTATGATTTTAATGAGAGAAAAATGTTTAACTAAGTTTCATGGAAAGGGAATAAAGATACAAATTGATGAAGTTGTCATGTGATAATTATTAATTTTGTTAAGCACAAAAAAATTGTTAAATATTAAATATGTTTTATTAAAGAAAATCATACAGTATATTATACATAAAATAAAGACCCCATTTATAGAGTTTTGCCAGATTTAGACCCCCTACATGTTAATAAAATGTTCATACATCATGTGGCATGTAACATATATATTCATGGGTGTATAAAATTATTTTAATATTAAATTTTTCGAAATATATATTTTTATACATATTATCAAGTATATAATCATATTTTCTTAACAAAAGGGGTAAACCGTTATATATATATATGATTTCACATTATATATATATATATAATAACATGTGTAATGATTTATAAAAATTATTATACAACAAAATAATGTATGTAATGAAAAACATATAGGAAAATGAATGAGATACTTATTGATGATGTTATAGAAAAAATAAATAAAAGAATAGATGATAAAAATGCGATCTTGGGGGATTTTATGATTTGAGAGAGAACGTGATTATTTTTTTCATTTAAAATAAGGATGAAGAAAAAAACGACATAACATGGGTGGTTAAATAGATTTGAGAGAGATAGAGTTTATGCAGGGATTTAATAATAATGTTATTATTTTATTAATTTTTATTATTTTTATGGGGACTAAAAAATATTTTAATGCCTTCATATGGTATCCAATCAATGAACCTCCAATGGTATCATGGTGCTAAATTTGATATGATCATTTGTATTCCATTTTTTTCTACCTTTTCAGCCTCATAGATTGGGGAAAAAAACTACATAATAATAATATAAATAATAAAAAGTGGTGACTTTCTTTCAAAGGATTCAAAAAATTAAGAGAAGGGGAATTAAAATTGATTAGAGAGTGTTTGTTTGGTTGTAATGTAAAACTAATATTAATGACATTTGTAAGTGCTAAAACGTTTGATATTAATCATTTTTATAAATTAAAAAATATAGATAATTAAATGAAATAATAATAAAAAAGATAGTGGTCTATGTGGTGCTTTAAATTATAAATGTATGGTTCAAATATTTATTTTAATAAATGGAGTTATTAAGATATCAAAATTTCATAATATATTTTAAAATACTTGTTGAATTAACTGGGAAAATTAAATGATATAATCAAAAATAGGTATTAAATGAAAAACAAATTTTTATTATTAAAAACTGGGAAAATAATTACCATAAACATATCCGACTTTTTTATAATATATCACTCTCAATACTAAACAGATTTATGCCTGGTTAGTTTAGTTTGAATCATCTTGATTATTTGAAGGTATGTTTGTAGTTTGTTTTGTTTATTAATTAGGTCATGATTTCCCGATTTAATTAATACACATTTCTTATATTTAAATTATCAAAGATGGAAAATTGAACAATTATACCTTTTCTCTAGTCCTTGAGAACATTATTCATCATCCATGTTGTGTATATAAATCAAGATAGGGGATCCATGATATCTATTATTTGTGTATCATGTGGAGGGGTCTACTCATGTTACTCATTGGGAAGATAATTGGCCTCACCATAACAATGATTATAATTTGATTATTGGAAATTCACTTGGAATGAAAAACATTCACATGTATTTTATACGAAATCATCATTTTTTCAATAATGATCCACATAAAATATTATCACATGAATATAGTATAATTTTCATTATTATCTAATGTTAAATTAATTTCATTGATTGAAATATTCCCCTCGAAAAGAGAAAGTGATATCATGTTGATTATATTATTAATACCTTCCACAAAAAAGGAATATGTTACCTGTTTTTCTTGTGTTATAATAATGTTTAAATTATTATACATGTTTTATTCATCACTCTTTATGAACACCATTATTTTTATAAATGTTTATAATATTTAATTCCTGATTGGATTGATTATTTGACATCACATTTAATAAAAAAAAATTAATCACATATATTTTGTTAAGAAAATGGAGGCCCCATGGTTTATGGTTTTTGTGAGAATATCATTATATAAAGAAGTGGAATGTGGTGGACAACACTTTTTTTATAAATTTTATTTTGTTATGTTTTTAACATGAGGTAGATGGAAAGATACTGAGTTTATTTGTTTTATATTCCCAAGATAAAATGAAATAAAAATATAATGTTAAATTATAATGGTATGTGTTAGAGTAGATAATAAATTCTTGAAATAATAATGGATGGTTTTGTTAATATTGTTTTTGATAAATGTATAATTTTTGGTTTATTTCTACGAATTTTTTGGTAAATGGAAGTTCAAGAAATTTTATTTATTAGACAATGTAAAGGGTGTATTAAAAATGTGGATTGTATCTTGTTGTGTATTGATGTCCATTTATAAGTGGAAAGGGTTGTTTCTGAGGCTGTGAGGTGCTACTGAGACATTGTGATGTAACCCCTATTATTTGGAATATGTGATTTGATATTGTATTTATATATAACATTACATTATTATAATTTTTATACGCACCCCACATGTGTTGAGAACTACATGTCGAACCCCACCATTTTTATGGAGGGTGTATTTCCCAACATCAGGGTGAGGGGATGGATGGCTGGTCACTAACATTACCATGCTCCCTTATCTAGGAATTTATCCCCCAATACTCTTTAGGCATGTTGTAATGGATATATATTTAATACCAGATTTTTTGTATTCCTTTTTTGAGAGGAGGTATTTTTCACTAGTGTCATTGTGTGAGACCGAGGTGTTTTGGGTGACATGTGTGTTGATTGTGGCCTTGGTGTTTGTGGGTGGGATGTGTGCGGTTTGTGGGAAAGGAGTGTGTGGTAGGGTTGTGATAGTTGGGAATGTTTATGAGAGAGATATCATCAATATTTTTTCTATTAGGTATACTCAGTTGACCAGTGTGAAGTTGTGTAGGGTACCCAATTATCGATGTTCATTACATTATATTACATTATGTGGTTTGTGTTATTTTGTGAGTGCTCCATATTGAGATTAGTATGGTTAGTATACATATTTATGTGTTTTTTGTTTCTACTAATTTCACAATGGTTAATTGTAATTCTATTTTCAAATGTGTATGAGATACTATGGTTTTCTTACTGACTATACCAGCATGATCACCGTATGTATAAAAAATTGTTTTCAATATTCAAGGATGACATTGTAGACTATCCTTGAAAAACCTTGTTCAAACCATTGGACCAATTGTTCTGTTGATTACTTAGCATTTATTTATTATGAGATTTATTTGTAAACTTAAATATGTATAATTCATGTGTTATACATGCATTTTTTGTGGTTTGGATTTATTTTATAATATGTATTGGAGTTGTCTTTGTTGATAAATATTATACCCCATTTTTTTCTTATAAATTGTACTCCCTCCCATATTGTGAGAACTTTTTTTCCATGGTTCTAGTCGCAATACTAAAAGATACTATAGGCAGGACTCAAGGGTATTATCTTTCTTTCTCCATTTCCCACATATGATGTGTATCCTTGGAGGTAGGGGTCGTGAAAAAATGGAATCATTGATGATGGTTGAGAGGTAATGTGGATTTTGGGGTGTGGAAGAGTAAGGATTAGACGATTTGATTGGGAAACCATGTCGAGTGTCCTTTGATCATGAAATAGTATAGTGAAGACCAGATATGAAACAATATTTAGGGCCACTGTGATTTGATGTAAGGACACTAATCCTACCAAATAACCAAATGAGGTGGCACTGCTTGTAGGGTCGAGACTTGTGAGAGGTACATGCATCATATTGACATGGGATTTTATTTGAATTTGTTGATTTTGGTTAAGTTAAAATAAATTATATGAATATTGATATTTTTCAAGATTCTAGGACTTTTCCCAGGCATTTTATAATTATAACTTTCATTAAATTTTTTCATAATCATTATTATAACCAAAAGGAAAGATTAATATTATTGTTAACTTGATGTAATTGTTTGTTTGAAACCTTTTTGAAGATTGAATAAGTATTTTAAATTTATATTGTATAATTTATATCAATGATTTCAATTTCAATTTCCTCATTGAAACACATAACATGCTATCTAGTTTTCCTAAATTATGAAATTTTTATAGAAATATAACATTTGTATTTTTTTGTGATCGACTATTAAATTTTTAAAACCCTAATAAACCAGGTTACCTAAAAGTAGATTCCACATTTTCATGATAAAATAAATTATTTTGAGACCATGCTAACAAGTATTCTAATTTCTAGTTTAGTTAATATTTCTTTTGTTGTTTTCTATTTGATATTTTTCATTATCATCTCTTATGAAACTGTTGTAAAAAATCGTTTTAACATTCAAATTCTAAAATATCTGTAAATGTCCATCTTGATTGTTAAAAATTCCATTGAATTTGGAAATCATGAAAAGAATAAAATGATGGATATTTTGGATTGATTTCAATTTTTGAGTTTGATATAACCATATGTTGAAAGCAAGTGTTTAGGTAAATGTTATTATGAAATTTATTTATAAAATTTTTAAAATTGAGAAGAATTATTTGTGGTAAAATTTCAAGACATTTAATGGTTTAAATGAATAAACATATTATTTTGTGACTTGAATGAATTTTTCTGTACTATAACAACCATACCTCATTTTTCAAGTCATGCTTTGTTTTTTATGGGAAGCATGCCTAATTTTGGAAACATTTATGTGGTAACTATATAAATATTATTTTTTTTAAATTTGGGCATTATCATGTTTAGTCTGTGGAATTTAATTATGTAAGTATAATAATGACACCCTTATTTCATTAGGTACCAATTTTTTACCTATGAAATGAAATGATTTATGAATATTCAGTTTTATCATGATGAAGCATGAAATATAGTAATGTAACCTGTGATGTATTTATTTAATGATATGAGGAATGTTCTATTTTCAAAATTTTGGAATTATGTTGTATATGTGATTGGGTATTTTAATTATAAAAAAGAATATAGTATATAAAAACTGTCTAATGATGTTCAAAATTTGGACTGTTGTTTATGGTTTCATTTCTATCATTACAATGAAGTGTTGATATGTAATACTAAAAATAATGATTTTTGGAAACCATTTTTATGATTTCAATATCAGGGATTATGAGACCCTTGATGTGACTAATTTATTAATATATCCTATATTAAAAGTATATTTAATTATATATTGTTAATTATGGATTTTTCTTTTAAAGGATTGAAATTTTGTGATAATTTCTATGATAAATAATGAGGTGAAGTAATGTCATCATGGAAATAATTGTGTAAGGTTCAATGTGTTATTTATATATATGGTTTTTCATATTGTGTTTCCTTGTTCTATGTGTGATTACAAACATATATAATACAAAGAGGAGAAATACTAATCCATAAATGACATTAATTTTACATTGATAGGATTGAAACCAAGCGTGTGATTTAGTGCCTCCCAATGCAGATAATATCTGGACTTTGGAATGTGAATTCCTTGAATTTTGTTATCAGTGATTTTATGTTTGATGATAGTTGTGATTATTAGTTTGGGAAATGTGGAGGACGATATGATGAATGTGGTTATGTAAAAATTGAAATTACATGTGTATAGTGAAGTGTTGAGGTGATGTGGATGCGTGAAATGTTTGGTGAAATTTATCATTGGATGATTTGTTTGGACAGTGGTTGTGTTAGGCAGTAGTGGTGATGTGCGGGGTAAAAGTGGTGTAGTTGTTGTGGTTTTATGACTTGGGTTGTTGTGTGATTATGCTGAAAGAATATCTTATCTCAAATAATACCGTTAATGACATAAAAACAGCATGAAAAATAAATGGTATTTTGGAAATATTGAAATTAATAATGATGGGATTTCCACCCATTAACAAATATTTTAAAACTTATTTGATGGAAATTTTTTATTAATATATTTTGGTTTAGTTTTTTAGGACTCACCTTTTATGATGCGAGTCATGTCCACAAATATATAAAGAGAGTGAAACTATTTTAGGCATGAAGATACATTATATTAAAACATTTTTTAAAACCATACATGGGAGTTAACATTTTTCAATGAAGACAATATCAAGGTGTGATGGATGGGTTCCATAAATGTGTATTCTTGCAGTATCTATGTCATTGTTTATATTAGTTTTTATGTTGGTTGAGAAATTTTATGTGAATTATTTTCATTACTATGTTGCAAATAAATTATTCTTTATTAGTATACATGGAAAATAAATGATATAGAAAAAAAATATTGTTCAAAGAATATTTTTTTAAGATGAATATCATATAACAAATTTATGACTCCAAATGAATATAATATTAAATAAGTTCCATGGGATAGAAAAAACATATAATGTTTGTTTCTAATATAAAAGGAATTTAATTATAATATAAAACATTTTCAAATGGTCTTTGGAAATATTGGGAAAAATAATTTCTTACAAAATAGATATTTGAATTATAAATTAAGGGTTTTTTAAAATTCATGTATTTTTTTAAAACAATAAATGATGAATAATGTGTAATATAATGTTTGTTCATGATTGGTTGATATTTATTTCATTATCTTTTCTTATAACATTTTGTCTTGACCTATTCTTATTTGAGAGGTATCTTCCTTGGGAGATAGTTTTTTAAAAATTATGTAGATTGAAACTTCCTTCCCTAATGATTTTTTTCAA
Source organism: Viscum album (assembly GCA_963277665.1). Lineage (NCBI taxonomy): Eukaryota > Viridiplantae > Streptophyta > Magnoliopsida > Santalales > Viscaceae > Viscum > Viscum album. Next base: position 1,299,092,023 of record OY728147.1, read on the forward strand.
ATATATCGATAAACATGAGGGGTATGTCATGGGTGGGTTTATCAAACCCCCATTACATTTTTTCATTCTGGTTTTTTTATTCTCATAGATATTAATAGTTTGAGAGGTATCTATTGTAATGTTCTGGAAAAATTCCAGAGCCTTACATTGTCATTCTAGGGTGTTTCATAGTAATTTTGAGGTTCTTTCATCTTTGGAAAATTTTAAATTATATTTAAAAAGGGTTTGATAATTTATTAATATTAAATTTGAAATATTGATAAATATTTTCAATGTTTTAAGAATTATTTAATTTAGTGAGATTTATTTATTTGTAAGCAATTCAATATTATTGAATTTATATATGTTTTTCAAAAAATATATTATGTTATATATATTAAATTTATTTTACATATGTGTAAAAAAAATTATTCACATGCTTCATGTTGTAGTTAAATGTTCTAAACAATTGTCTGTGTTGTATAATATTAAATAAATAAATATAAACATATGTATATGTATATAGGCATGTGTGTATACATATATATCACATTTCAATATATATATATATATATATTATGATATTATATGAATAATAAGCGTTTTTACGTATGTATATAAATATATATATGTGCATTGGAATATATATATATATTAATACATATGTTGTTAAGTTATATATGTGTGGGAATTTTTTGTGTATATCTATATATATAAGAAGTTAAGAAAAAGTGTGTGGATATTAAAATATTTTAATAATCATAATAAGTGTATTATGTTTGGTTTATTAAGGATAAAAATGACTATATGATTTAATTAAAAAAATAGAGAAATAAGAGAATATAATGTGATAATAATGAACTGTTGGTGTGTGGGATTTATGATTTTAATGCGAGAAAACTGTTTAAAAATATTTCCTGGAATGATAAATAAAAGGAACGAAATAGAGATGTAATCATATTACAATTATTTTTTTTATGAATAATTATAGTTGTTCAATATTAAATTTTGTTGCTTAAATTTAATTTGAAAATATATTATACATAAAATAACAACCCCATGTATATAGTTTTCGAAGATTCGGACACCCTGCATGTTAATAAATTATCACACATCACATAGAATGTTATATATATATGCCTTCCTATATAAAGTTATTTATATATCACATTGTGGTGAATATATTTTCCTATATATATTGTTAAAAATATAATGATGTTTTCTTTTAAAAAATGGTAAAATCATAATATATATATATATATATTATGTCATGTTATATACATAATAAAAATAATAATCACATTTTTAATGATTTAAAAAAATTAATGATACATAAATAAAATTTTTAAACATTAAATTGTATGAGAAAAAATTGAGAGAATTAATGAGGGGGTTGTAGAAAAAAATTATGAAAAGAATAGATTAAAAAAATGAGGTTGATGGAATTTGTGACTTGAAGGATATTTTGTTTAATTGTTCAATTAAAATAATGATAATGAAAAAAAGGAGAAAATTGGGAGTGGTATTGATAGGATATGGAGAGATTTTAAATGGGGGATTTAATAATAATAATAATAATAAATGATATTATTATTACAATTATGGGGACCAAATAATACAGTAATACCTTCATACAGTATCGGTCAAAGAACCAATAGTGGTATTCTGGTCATCACATTGAGACGATCATTTCAAGACCCATGTTGGGTACCTTTTTTAGACTCATAGATTGGGTCCACAACCCTCCTAATAATATTAACAAATATAATAATTTATTTTTGATTTTTTTCAAAGGAATCAAATAAATAAAATATGTGTATTTAAAATTGATTAAAGCGACTGTGTTTTGTTTTAAATTAAAAAAAATATTATTGTGATTTGAAAGTATTAAAATCATAGAGATTAATATGTTTTTAAATTAAATAAGATTACTAATTAAATGAAATATAAAAATAGTGTGAGCTATGTGGTGGTTTAAAAAATAAATATATGGTTCATATTTTTATTTTAAATAAATGTGAAAATTAAAATATCAATTTATATAATAAATTACTTTTTTTGTATTAAATGTAAAAATAAATGAGATAATTAAATGTTGGGATTAAATGAGAAATGTGTTTTGATATTTATAAATCGGGAAAATAATGAACCAATATATATATATATATGACTTCTTTATGACATTTCACTCTTAATAGAAATCAGATTTATGCATGGTTAGTTCTATTGGAATCATCTTGAAAATTAGAAGGCATGTGCATAGTTTGTTTTTGTATACATGATTTTATAATTTATTGACTTAATTAAAACCATATTTATTACTTTAAAATTATAAATGATGGTTAATATGATGATTATACCTTTGCGCTGGACCATGAGAACATTTATCACCCACATTGCCATGTCTACAAATCGAGGAAGTGGATCCATAGCCTCTCATCTCAGTGAATCATGCGAAAAGGTTCTACTAATGTCATTCATTTGAATGATATTTTACCACACCTCAACAAATATTATTAATAGTTTATTAGAAATTTATGGGGAATGAAATAATTTTACATGTATTTAATATTAATTCTTTATATAGTCTATAATTAAACATATAAAATGCTATTACATGAATACAGTATAATTTTCTTTTTTTTGAAATGTTATAATAATTTGAAGGAATAAAATAATATCCTCGAACAGAGATAGTTGTATCACATTGATTACATTGTTATTATCTTCCAAAAAATGAATATTTTACATGTTTTTTTGTGATATAATATTTTTGAAAGTATTATATATGTTCAATTATTCACTATTATTGAAAGAAATTGTTTTTGAAAATTTAATATATATTATTAAATCCTGAATAACATGATGGTTGGTCATCACATTTTACAAAATTGGTTGACAAATTATGTTTGGTTAATAAAATGGATGTCCTATGATTTATGGGTTGTGTGAGAATATCCTTGAATAAAGAGGTGGAAGGTGGTATATTCCCCTCATTTTATAAATTTCAATATGTTATGTTATTGATATTAGGGGGATGTGGCGTGAATGAGTTTTTTGTTATAGATTGTTAGAAAATATTATCATTATAGGATTGTTTTAAATTATAATGGCATGAGTTATAGGGGATAATGATTTTATGAAATTATATTGGAATGTTTGGTTAATATGGTTGTTGATATATGTAATATGAATTTTTTGACATTGAATTGGTTGGTAACTATATATTCAAGAAATTTGATTTATTGGGTATTGTAACGGGTGGATTGGGAAATGAGGATTGTTTCTTGTTGTGTTGTGTGTGGCATTTTGAATTTAGAATTTGAAGTGGACGTTTTAGATTTTTTGAGGTGATGTTGTGAAATTTTGATATAACCTATAGGATAGGACACATGTGCTTTGATACAATATTTAAATATAACTTAATGTTATTATTATTTCTATAGGTACCACAGTTGTTTAGAGCACTATGTGTCGAACACCCCCAATACCATGGGGGAGGGTGTATTTTCCCACATCTAGGTGGGAGGATTGATTTCTAGTCACTAAATTTAGGATTATCTCTCTTCTAGAAAGGTATCACCCAAGTCTCTTCAAGAAGGCTGTAATGGCATGAGGATAAATACAAGATTTATGGTATTGGTTGTGTGAGTAGTTCTTTGATTCCTAGATGTATTTGGAATTAGCCCTAGGTATTCTTAGGAAACATGTGTGGTGATTGTGTCACAAGTGTTTCTGGGTAGGATGTGTGTTGTGTGAGGCCTAGGTTTGTGGGGATGGGTTGTTATAATAGGGCTTCTAGATGAATGTGTAAACATAAGAATGTTCTCCATTATGGATGAGATGTTAATTAATTGAAAGTGGTACGAGGTACCCAAATGCCGATGTGCATTATGTTTTATTACATTATTGGTTTTTTTATTTGGTGAATATGCCTTGATGATATTGGGATGTATAGTATACTTGTTTAGGAGATGTTTGGTTCTAATAATTTTACACACATGGAATAGTGTTTTCTTCTCACATGTTAATGAGATACTTTAGTTTTCCTTTTGAGTATACCTGTATGATCTCCCTACGTGTATAAAAACTATTTTAATATTTTAAGAGGTTATTGTAGGTCATGCAAGAAATTTCTTTTCTGGACCATTAGAGCTATTGTTGTGTCCTTGCCTTACATTTTATTAATTTTGGTCTTCCTTTTTGATATTTTTATAGGTATCAGTGATGACTTATACAATCATTGTGGGATGGTTTGGATATATTTTGTGATATGTCATAGATTTTGATTGGTTGATACAACCTCTCACTCGATCTTGTTTTATTATAATGGTTAATGCAACCCATATAGGGTGATATTTATACCATTTGTTCTAGTCTCCAACCTAGGGCCTAATGGAAGTAGGTCTGAGGGAAAATTATCTCCCTTTCATTATTTCCCACCCAGGAGGGGTATCCATGGAGGGAGGGGTTCGTTACATTAAGTCTCTATATGGATCAATTAATTTGATCTTTTTATAATTTTTTTTAAAATATAATCTCTTACCCATTCAAAATTTTATAAATGAAATTTAAACAACATATTTTATAATATTGTATGATTTTTATGATAAAATGTTATTTTCAAATATATTTCCCATAAAATGTTTTTCCTTCATGGAGTGATTTTTATCAACATTTATATGTTATTATTATATTACTTCTTTTTTCTTAAATGAGGATTATGATATAATATTTTGTGTCATGTTAATGTTATGTGATGTTTTGAAAGGTTTGTGAAACCCATTCATTTTCAATGGTTTCAATAAAATGTGTTTATAAATTATTTTTTAGTGGAAGAGAATATTATGGATGATGGTGGGTTTTCTACTATATTATCCTCTAATATTTTTATTATCAATTTTTATCTCGAGGGAATAATAGGTTCTATTTCAAAATTTTATTTGTTCATTATATGAATATTTGGGATATTTTTGTTCAGAATATGACGCGTGGAAATTTTATTATTCAAAAGACGATGCATGGAAATTTTTTCTGTTCATAATTTAAATCATGAGAATTTTGTTTATTTTCAGTATGTGTAGTTTTAATATTATTTTTTCAAAATTATATAATTTACATATTATTATGTTAATAACAAAATTCATTTGTATATGAAATGAAATTATTTTATATTTTTATAATGATTCCCCTTGCATAATGTTTATTATTTAAGTATTATGCACATGTTTTGTATGGGATATGTTCTATTCATTTTATATTACATTTCATTCCATCACGATTTAATGAAAACTCATATTATTCAGTTTTATTTTTTAGAAAAATAATTCCTCCACTACAAATGTATTCTCATATTTTTATTATATAACCATTAATTACATATAGATGACTATTCCATTATTGATCATTTAATATCATCCCTTTTTATGTTTTACATTCCCTAGGTTGTAAAGAAAAGTGTAAATTTTGGAACGTCTAAAAGGTATTATAGTGGAGTTTTATAAAAGTAAAATATTATATTTTATGATTTTTATGTAGAAAATCCCAATTAAAATAATCTTTTTAGCCCATGGGTTATGTGACATTATGTGATATGTATTATTTAAAACATGATATTAATGAAATATTTATACATGTTTAACATGGTTCACTATAGTTTATTTCTTGTTTATCCGTGTCTACATGATTTTTTGGCAAAAAGAAATTCTTTTATTGAGAAATAACTTCTCATATTAAAAAATTCTTGTGGATTATATTTTAAAAAATGATATATTAATATGAAAAACATTTATTAAAAATGATTTATTGGAGGTTTTATAATCCATTTTCATATTTTCATTAGATTAATAATTTAATTAGTTATATTTATTTGACCTTTGTGGGAAAATAAATTCATAAATAAATCATTTATGTTTATATACATTTATTGAAGTTTCACAAAATTAAATTCCATGGTGACATATTGTAAATTTATTTCTAGAAACCCAATAATAGAATATTAGAATTTGTGAAATTATGTTAGAATTAAATTATAAAGTCGGTTTCAATGTTTTTTATTTTTGAACTTGTTCCCTATACTATTCCAATTATCATTGTATTTATTATTGTAAATTTTTTATGGTTATGGATATATATTGTAGACATGAAATTAATAATTAAATATATGGGTTTTAGCTAGACGTTATTCCTTGTGGGATGAGAATCCCGCCAACTCTAGGATGAAAATGATATAAAGGGGATTTAAATTGGTCACCATGATCAATTTACATTGACAATGTCTTTTTTTATATAGAATTAATTGTCATAGACACGGATTTTTTAGTATATTCATGGGAATAATTTTTTTTTGGAATTTAATGTCACAATTTTTTCTATATCGTGTAATTCAAACTCATGTACTATAATGAAGTTGTTCATCATTTCAATATAAGATGTGTAACACCCCCAATTTGAGGAATTATGTAATGTTATTTTTCATTTTGATATTATATAATTTTTAGTTTAGTTTTAAGCTCTTATATATTATTTATGTATGTTTTGAGATTATTTTTAGGTTTATATGTTTAATAGAAACTATGTAGGTTGTCATTGAAATCATGAAAGCGAATATGAGAGTTACTTGGCATGTGTATGATTGATGCATCGTTTCAAAAAACCATGTATCAAAAATAGTGATACTAGAATATATGGGGATGAGGTGTTTTTCATTTTTTATAAATGGATTTCAAATAATTATGTTATTGGGGTTCTTCCATTAGCACTCACATAGTTGGCATATAGTTTGTAAAATAGTTTATCTTAACCTAATATTGAGATTAATAATGTCAAAGAATTTGATTAATATCCCAAATATCACCAAAAAACAATAATTTATCATTTCCTTGAATATTCCTTAGACTCCCATACATTTTCTACATGATTTTTGGAGACCCCTTTAATATGGAGACATATTTTAGGGATTCATCATGCATCAGATGTTGGAAATTAAATGCTAGATCCCCATTATTCTTCCGTTTATTGAAATTCCCATTTACCTTGGAACATATCCATATATATTGGTGACCATGGCCATATTTATTTGATCAGTAATGTTTTGAATAATCCATTGTGAGATTTTTTTTTGAATCTGAAATAGATTCTTGATCATCTAGATTACATCTTCTTTCTTCACGATCTCATTGATCCATTATGATGATGGTGGATTACCTATTTTTTGACTTGTTTATGAAATAAATGGATTAGTTTTCATTAATAATTTACAATTATTCTATGGAAACACTATATTTAGTTTTTTGCAAATCCTTTTTGGTATAATAATAGGAAATATTGGATTTTGAATGGTCCTTTTGAAACAAATTTTTTAACAAGGTTTTAAATTGTGATATTTTTTTACCATAGTCATCATGTTTAACTAAATGTTTTTGAAATCTTATTTATTATTTGTAAATAATTTTTTCAAAAACATTGAATTCTCTATTAATTTTTTATGTTCATAGTCCATTAGAATATTCCATATTGGATTATGATAAATGGATTGTCCTACCAGGGAACCTTGATTTTTTTTGATATGTGATGACATGAACAGAAGGATTGTATTCTACTTGTGACTTTGGTATGATCCACATTGGATACTTTCATAGGTGTGTGTGTGTGTTATGTAATTTTGTATGCCCTTAATAAATCATGTTGCCTTGAAGTAAATTTCACACTTTCATAATAAAATAAATTAATTTGAGACCATGCTTAAATGCATTCAACTCTCCATGTGAGTTAATATATCTTTCATTCCTTCCCATTTGTATTTTTTCATGAGCATGTGTTATGAAACAGTTGTAAAACTGGTTTTAACATTCAAATTCTAAAATATCAAAAACTGACTATCTTGATTATTGATAATTCCATTAATTTTTTAAATTTTTACAATAATAAAATGATACCTACTTTGGACTAAAAACAGTTTTGGAGTATTGATATAACAATATGTTGCAAGCATGTGTTTATGTTGAAGTTATTATGAAATATATTTCTAAAATTTTAGAAAATATGAAGAATGTTTTTTGGTAAATATTTGAGACTTCATATTGTCTAAATAATTAAACATATTATTTTGTGACTCGAAACAATTCATATATCCTATAATAACCATACCTCATAAGTTATGACATGACTATATTGTTATTGGAAGCATGGTTAATGTTGAAAACATTTGTTTAGTGACTATATAAATATTAATTATTTGAAATATGAGCATTTAACATATTTATTCTGTGGTATTTAAGTATTTAAGTATAATCATGACATCCTTGTTAGATTAGGTAAGCATGGTTTCCTATGAAATGAAATGGTTAATTAATTTTGAGTTTTCTAATGATGAAGCATGAAATATAGTAATGTAACATGTGATGTATTAATTTTATTATATGGGGAATGTTTTATTTTGAAAATTTTGAAATCATGTTGTATATGTTATTTGATATTTGAACTATGCACAAGAACGTAGTATGTACAAATGTTCTAATGAAGTTATAAATTTTGAGTGGTGTTTATGGTTTCATTTTTATCATTTCATTATAGTCTTTATATGTAATACAAAAAATAAGGATTGTAGGAAACCATTCTTATTATTCCAATAACATGGATTATGAGACCCTTTATGTGACTGATTTATTAATCTCACCATGTATTAAAAGTATATTTACTTATATATAGTTAATGATCTGGCTTTCCATTAAATTTTTTAATTTTTTTGACAATTTCGATGATAAATAATGAGGTGATGTAAGGTTATAAACTAAATAATTATGGAAGGTGGAATGTGTTACCTATATATATGATTGTTCTTATTGTGTTACCTTGTTTTATATGTGATTAAAAACATATAGAATACAAATATGGTAAATCCTAATCCATAAATAACATGCATTGTACATTGGTAGGATTAAAACCAAGCAGGAATGTTATTGCCTCCCAAAGTAGATAGTACCTTGACATGGGAATGTGAATTCCATGATTTTTGATCATGGGTATTTGATGTGTGATGATAGTCGTGATTGTTGTTTGTGGAAATTTGGTGTATGAAATGAAGAATGTGTTAATGTAAAAACGTAAATTGCATGTGGATGGTAATGTGTTGAGGTGATGTGAATGTGTGAAATGTTTGGTGAAATTTATCATTGGATAGTATGTTTTGCCAGTGGTTGTGTCTTCCATTAGGGGTGATGTTCTAGGGAAGATACTTGTAGTTGGTGTGGTTAGATGACTTGGGATGTGTTGTGATTATGCTGAAGGAATATCTTATCTCAAATAAAATTGTTAATCACATAATGTTAATACAATAAATGAATGGTATTTAGGAAATATTGAAATTAATAATGACGGTATATCCACCCATACCCAAATACTTTTATAAATGATTTGATTGGAGTGTTTTATTACTATATTGTCGGTTTTATTTTTTAGGAATCATCTTTTTTTATGATGCGAGTCATGTCCTCAAACATATGAAGGGAGGAAAACTGTTTCATGCCTCAAGATGCATAATATTATAACATTTTATTAAACCATGAAGGGGATTCCACGTTTCCAAAAGAATAAAATATCATGGTGTGGAGTATGAGTTCTTTTGATGTGTACTCTTGTATCATCTCTGTCTATGTTTATATTAGTTTTTGTGTTGGATGAGAAATTTTATGTGATATTTTTTCATGACAATGTTCCTAATAAATAATTCTTTGTTAGTATTCAGAGAAAATAAAAGTTGTATAAAAATGGAATTTTCAAACCATTTTTCACGATGCATTTCATATATCAAATTTAAGACTCCAAATTAATATTATTTTAAATAAGTGGCATGGGTTTAAAAAACATTTCATTTTTTTTAAATAAAAGGTTTTGAATTATAAAATAAAACATTTTTTCGTTGTCTTTGAAAATATTGGAAAAACGTGTCTTACAAAATATTTATTGGATTTTTAAATGGAGGGTTTTTTAAAATTCATGTATGTGTTTAAAACAATGAACGATGAATTGAATTTTATATAATTTTTGTTTATGATTGGTTGTTATTTATTGCTTTATTTATTTTTCATAAACATTTGTGTTTCCATGTTATTGTTTGGGAGGTATCTCCCCTACAAGATTATTTTTTGTATTATTTATATTGAAACTTCATTCCGTAACAGTTTTGTTGTTCCAAATATATCGATACCCATGAGAGGTATCTCGTGGGTGGTTTTTTCAAGCCCCCATTACATTTTTTCCATTTTTTATTATTCTTGAGGAAAAGAATTTTTTGAGAGGTATCTTGTCAGGACCCGTCCCTCGGGCCCCGGGTTGTGACTACCCCAAACCCCCCTTCCATAGGCCAGGGGATGGCAACTAGCACCAAAGGTGTAATTCCCAAAAACTGGGAGGCAATTACCTTTATAACCTGTAAACACACACATCAAAGCACACATCAGGACACAAAACACTAAGTAAACTTTTTAACTAAAGATTGATGAAATGTAAAAGGGGCCGGAAAGACAAGCCTAACTGTAAAGTACATAGATCTTGAAGTACAAGTACAACTAAACATAGGAAAACCCGCTGCTGGGTTGTCTTATGGAATTCCTACCTGTAGGGTAGGTACAGATAGTCTCCTCAGCACTACACATCCGTCTGTCTCCTCTGTGTACCAACTCGTTGTAAGGTCCACCTCCAGGTACCGTTTAGTCCTGGTACTCTCAGCCTCAGTCAGCGATGTATGTTGTCTGGAACAAACCCAACATGGTGCGGGCATATCCTGTGCAGGGGTGAGTATAATGATACTCAGTATTGACCCTGAGACCCTCAATGCCTCAGAAAATCCATCATGGATAAATCAAAAATTAATGGAATGAAAATATAACCTCACTTAGGAATATTCCCATACATATATCTAAGTTATCAAGTAATTCATTTCAATCATGAGGAAAACAGAAAAGTTACTGACTCAGCTCAACCATAATTTTTATTCACATTATCGAAACCATGACAGCTAGAGAACACCTCCTCTATCGAGTAAAGTCGGCATTACGTGACACAAAGGTGCTTCCTACTAACCTTGGACTGATGATGTACCCATGCTGTCGAGTACCATGGGTCTGCTATGTCACTAAGGAGCTCCCCATTGTGGGTCTACCGCCATTACCAGGCAATCCCCCTAATAGCCCCCAGATGTACTTCTCCTGTCGAGTACTGCAGGTGTGCCGCCACAACCAAGCACTCCCCTGTAGTGGGTCTACTTCCATAACCAGGCACTCCCCATTGGGCTAGTCGGGTCAATCTGAGTCAATCGCTCACTAGCCATCATGTCTCATCAAGCTACTAGGTCTCCACACTTTTCTTGATCATCACTAGAAGGATACTCTCCAGGAGATACAGGTTGATACTCCAAATGTCATGATGTACCATGATGAAGTATCTCAAGGGTCCGCCACTTCATAGGGGACTCAACACAATAGATGACTCGTCAATTGGACGCCGGGTATTTTAGTTATTAGCCATTTTGTCTCGGGGCATGGTTGGATTCATGCACGATGCACCTGTCTGTATCTCTAATATACCCCAAAATCTAGTGGTGTATACTCAAAGGGAATGTCACGCTCCAAGACTACCAGGGCCGTAGACTGTTCATTAAACAGACTCACGGTGCCAATGATATGGCCAAAAGGATATAAAGGGTCATCGTGGGCCCAGATCTGGTCCGACCCAACCTGACCCAGTTTGGGAAAACTCGGTCTGGGTCAACCCAGCATGACCTGTTCGGTCTGGATCGGCCCTTTAAGTGGGCCAACCTGTTAGATTTGGCCCGGCCTTCTGGGCCCAACCCAGTCGGCCGTGAGAGCATGGATCGGTCTCTAGGGCGAAGACTCGTCATGGGTCAGCATGAGAGCGGTTCATCTCTAAGGGTGCCACACAGGCGGCTCGGCTAAGAGGAGTGGATCCGGTTCGGTCTGAGAACCGCAGGTGCATTGATTCAAAGCCTCAGCCTGGGAGACCGGGCAGCCAGTGGGTGGCTGGGAGCCTAGAGGCGTAGGCCATCACGATTCGGATCGGGCGGACGGGAGGTCAGCGGCGGCCGGGAACAGGGTGGCGTGGTTCGGCAGGGGCGCACAGGAGGCCGGCGGCGGCCGGAAGTCGGGAGGCTTGGCCCGGCGCGGATCGGCCAGGGCTCACGGGGGGTCGGTAGTGTCTGGGAGCTAGGCAGAAGGCGGGCAGCCAGGGGTCCGGCAGGCAGCCAGGCAGCCAGGAGGCCGGTGGGCGACCGGCAGCTGGATCGGCCGAAGTGACGTGGGGGCGGTGCGAGTTGCGGAGTCTTTGTGTAGCACAGTCATTGCATGTCACATGTGACACCTCGTTGTTCCATCATCATGCTGAAGAACATCACAAAATAGTTCGGCAGACGGATTCAGGCCATGTTAGTTTTTCTTGCACCCTCCACGTTCAGCTTCATAGCAAGCAGTTCAAAACCATCTAGATTTTAATAAAAAATTCAAGATATAATAGAGAAGAAAGCACCCACATCTTCTCGCAAATGAATGTTCCCAACCCACAAGGTAAAAATATACAAAGATATATTATTTTAGAAGGGATGATATATAAGAATAATATCAAATTAAAATAAAACCCCTCCCATTGACCGTTGTTCGCTGATGGAGTCATGAGAAAGAATACGGATCGTTGGAAAGGGTGGACTTCAGCGTTTTCCACAATCATCGGTTTGTTCCCCAGCTCGTCATAGTCGAAGACGTCCTACATCAAAGGAGGTTTCAAGGAAGAAATTTGAATACGCCCCTCGCTGGAGTTATATGTTGGAAGAATGCGTTCTATATTCTTCATTGGTGAGATATTTTCTCCCTAAGCTCTCTCTCTTCTCCCAATTTCTACCAAAAAGTCAAATTCTAACCAAAATAATAGATTATGTTTATCTAATATTTAATTTTTGGAAAAAAATTCAAATGGGTTAATTAATTAATTGAAACCATTGGATCAATTACATAATGAGGATGATTTGGCACATTAAGTATTAGGAGAGTTGAAGAGGCTCCCCAACACTTAATGGAAAAATTGAGTGTTTCTCCCTATTAATGGAGAGTTTCAAGGGGATTTAAAACTAGGTTGGTCCCCACCATAATTAACATGATGAAGAGATTGGGTTCGGGTGGGCCCCACCACCATAACCACTTATGGGAGGATAAGTTGTGGTGGTCCCCACATCCAAATTCCATATGGAGTCTTTTACCAACAAAATAAAAAGAAAGCTACACAGTATTATTTCTATTTAATTCTTTCACTAAAAAACCAAAAAATAACTTTTATTCTCGACCCACTGCCATTGAGGAGAAAGTCTCCTTAAGCGAATATTGGTGATACAAGTTAAATGGTTCCCTCAGTATCCAATTCCGATCAGTGGTACAGAAGATACAAAACGTCGTTCGAGTGTTTATTGAAAAAAAAAGTTCAGAAAAAATATTAAAAGTCACCCTCGACCCGCGCCAGTTGAGGATAGGCTCCACCAAGGTGAAACACGTTCCAATAAACCCAATGGTAAAATTTTATTTTCAATCAATGTTTCCGTTTAGAAGTTATGAATTTTACAATAAAATCATTGTCACTGAATTATTTTATTTATCCCAAAAACTATCTTTTTCTGGTTGCCCGCACTGGCCAAAGTTAGTATCTTCTTATCTAAAACATTCCATCATGAGTTCTGTGGTGGTATTGGATTTTAAATCCATGCTAACTTTTGTGAGTTATAAGAATTTGAAATATAAAATTATTTATTTAATTATTTTATTTATGGTTATGCCAATTTTGGGTTTTCTCATTGGAGGCCCATGCCGACTAATCATAAGGTGCTCCTAGGGTAAACCTACCTTCTTGAGTGTAAAGGTGCCCTCAAATTTCTGATCCTAGTAACCATTTAAGTTTTATTCCACTTTTTTCAGGAAAACTGCTTACACACGTTAACAAAAAGCATAACAAAACTTTGACGGATCATTTCGGGCACTCCAGACCTCGAAATCGTGCGCTGGCGGATTTCACGGACTCATAAAATTTTCATATATTTAAGGAAAATAACATAGAAATTTGGGGTCTTCACATTCTCCCAACCTCAGGGCTCTAAGTCTCCATAAGCAACATCTAAAACTAATGAAACTTAGGGAGCTATTGTGAATGCATTTGAGCCTCCACCTCCCATGTGCTCTCCTGGAGGTTCCCGTGCTGCCAACAAATGCGCACCAAAGGTATGGACCATCCATGACAGACTTGATCCTGTTGATCCTCAATATCTATTGGATCATCCGTAAAAGTCCACCCATCTTCAACGTCTATCTCTCTGTAGTCGATGATCTGAGAAGGGTAGTGCACATATCTCCTTAACTGGGATACGTGGAAGATGTCGTACACTAGGTGCAACTGAGGTGGAAGTGCTAAGCAGTATGCCAGCTTTCCAAAACTGCTGAGGACATGAACATGTTCGATGGATATTTGAGATAACTTTACACCTCGGCCAAATCTCATTAGACCTCATCGGGGTGAGACCCATAGGAAGACATGGTCACCATCCTCAAACTCTAGTGGTCTATGTCTACTTTCGGAATACAACTTATACCTTATCATTGGAGAAATCATCCACAAATGTATGATTTCACATTCTCTGTGGTATCCTGTACTATCTCTGGTCCCACGAGTGCTGACTCCCCCAGGTCAGTCCAGCACAATGGTGATCTGCAAGGTCACCCGTACAATGCCTCAAAAGGTGACATCTCTATGGTGGATGGAAAAATGTTTTTGTATGAAAACACCACCAAACATATGTGATCCTCCGAGTTATGACCGAAGTCCAGGACACATCTATAGAGCATGTCCTCATGGGTCTGAATGGTCTGCTCATTCTGGCCATCCGTCTGATGGTGTAATGTGGTGTTCAAATGAAGATGCTTCCCAAAAGCCTCATGCAACCCCTTCCATAGACGGGAAGTAAAACATGTATCACGATCAAAGAAAACCATTTAAGATACTTCATGTATCCACACAATCTCTAGTACATAGAGGCATCCTAGGATCTCTACTGAACCCTGCTCTCTAGTCTGTAGGATGTTGGCCGACTTGGTGATTCAGTCGATGATCACCCAAATCAAGTCATGTCCCTTGGATGTTTGTGGCAGTGTGGTCATGAAGTCCATTGATATCCCATCCCACTTCCACTTTAGAACCTCCAAAGGTTAAAACACGTCTGGTGGTACCTGATGGTCCACCTTCACTTGCTGGCATGTGAGGCACCAAGAAACAAATTTTGCAACTGCATTATTCATTCCTGGCCAACAGTGCTATCATCAGTGATCCTGGTACATCTTCGCCACCACTATAGGGGATGTGTGGAACTCCTTCAACACATCCTATTAAAGTGACATTGGTACCATAGTATGTCTTATAAAGAGTATTGAGTGATCCCCACCTAAAGATAATCCATCTTGTTCCTGCCCTGTGGATATCTAAGCTAGCCGTGTCTCGATTTCAGTGTCCCCATGTTGTGCCTCCCTGACTTGCTGAAGAAGCGGGGGAGTTATTGTAAGAGACTGAAGTAGGGTTGCTCCATCTCTATCCACAAAGGATATCTGTAAAGTAGATAGCTACTCTGTCACCTCTGTCAGCAAATGTAGGCCATACCTCATGATGAGTGCGCCTGCTACCATGTTCCCCTTCACAGAAGAATAGACATTCTCAAAGTCAACTTCTGCTGCAATGAGGGTGAGGTTGGCCGACTCAAGATTTATTGGATTCACCCTCCTATGAATGAGTTTATATTTTACTTTCTAGGTTTACTTTTTCATCGACCAAGGAAAAACCCATCCCATTGTTCTAGATAAACCACAACCTCTTTGCCTAAAATAGTTAATCTGAGTGTGAACTGTGGATTTCATTTCCAAACTCAAACTAACGCCATAAGGCCTCGATGCTAACACCAAAAGGTTTCAACCAAAACTCTCTCCTCAAGGGCCAAATAACACATTCGGTGTAATTGTGATTATCGAGTCTCAACCCAATGGTATCTATAGACATGAGGGTCTAGTCAACAGTTTAGATGGAAACTCTATGTCATAGACAAGATTCGTTGAAGGAAGGAACGATGGGTACCCATGGCTTATAAATATGGAAGCTAATAGTAGGAATAAACCATACCTCAAATCATTCCTAGAGCCCGTGGTTCGCATTCCTTGACTGCATGCAACAACTCTCTTCCCCTTTTCCTCTAACTCCCTAAGCCAGGTGGAATCCACAAAAAGGGGGAGGCTTTAACATGTCAAAAAGTAGAAAACCACATGTTTCTCACCTAGATATGATTCCATGTATACTTCCCTATAGACTTATCTGTCCCTAACACATTTTACATTCCCAAGTCTCTATGACTGGCGCCCGTTTCCTAATTTCCTACTACTAACATTCACTGGATGTATCTGCACAGCCTATGAACATTCAACCACAAAGGTTCCCTCTATCACCCTAACATAATTAGGAATGCATTAAGGAATAGTTCTAGCTTGAATGTCCATTAAAATAAACCTCCCTCAGACGTTTGAACTCTAAAGAACTGATCATATCATATTCATCGAGCACTAGGAAAGATCGGTATGACTCAAGGAATAATCAGCTACTGACATGTTGTCCTGCCGAAGCATTAGAAGTTACAGAGAACTCTCAACCACCTCCTCAAGACAGTCCTCAACTGCCAGCGAGATGAGCTCACCTCAGAACCTGAAGGATATCGGATGTTGAAACACGTGTAAGGCACTAATCCTACATGTTTCTTCTACCAGTACCACATGTTCTAACTACTGATCATCAGGTAGTGATATAGCTGACACACTACACTAAGTGTAATGACCCGCCAATTCTCATTGGCTTGAGAGATCAATGAGTCATTACTAGGCCTTAAGCGATATCCATAAGAAGGAAAAGGCTGGAAATAAATGTCGAAGTGTTTTCAATGCATGTTGGGGATGATTTACCATTTGAGAAATAAACCAACCAAACCCTCATTAACAACCACTATATGTTGCTTGAAAATGGAACAACCGACTCATGCATCTCCAAAAGGGAATTACACTATTCCACAAACCATTACATAACCAACACAATATTATAGTACCAAGCAGAAGACTAAACAAAACACCATAAACAATCCAAGACACACTCCATGGCTCCACACCGAGCTCCATGCACCATGCACCACCACATCTCCCAAGTATCTCCACGAACCACTAGTAATGAGAGGTCATACATTTACATGTTTCATGGAATACGACATCTTCAAGATCTCCAAAGTGTCAAATCATGGGTGAGTATACAACTCAGTAGTTTTTCCCCCAATGACATCCCTAGTCACTCCACTAGGATAGAAGAGTTAGAAACAATTATATAAAACAATTTATATAAAACAATTTCTCAAAAACAGTTTATAAGTAAATATAAAATGCTTCCCTAAAACATTTATAAACAAAAACATACAAGTGAAATTGAAACCAATTTTCTAGAAAGGTATTTTTTCAGAAAATAACTAAATAATCATTAAAACCATTTCTCAAACATTCCATTTTTCAGCACACCCAACTATTCCACAAACACATGATACCAACCATTCATGCTACCTCAAAGAGGGGTAATCCCAAGCCCTTATCCATCCCAGAATGATGGGGGAGACTTCTTAACCTTATCCGACCTGAAATGCAATATGAATGTTTGACGGGAGAGAGCCCTAACCCTTATCTATTCCAGAATGATGGGGGATACCCCTAACCGTTATCCAACATGAATTCAATATGAATGTTGGACGGGGGAGATCCTTATCCTTTATCTATCCTATAATTATGGGGGATACCTCTAACCCTTAACCAACCCAAATGAAATAAGAATGTTTGATGGGTGAGAGCCCTAACCCTTATCCATCCCTTAATGAAAGGGGAGACCCCTAACCCATATCCACCCCGAATGCAATATGAACACACAACACAAATTCCCTACAATCACACCAAAACCAACCTTTCCATTCAAAACCTTTTATTAAAAACCATTTCCATCAAAACCAAGTGTGTTCAACCAATTAAAACCATTTCAATAAAAATGTACTTTTTTTTGAAAACCATAGAATAATCCAATTTCATCAAAGCCATTTCAATATCAAATCATTTCAATAAAACACCCTTTTTATTTAAAACCAATCATTCATCAAACCATTTACCATTGCAACAAATAAATAATTTAAAACCATCATTTTTAATTCAAAAATACAAAACACTTTCCACAAAAAATCTCCAAGATTTCACAATTTCACTAAATTCATAAATCATCACAAAAAAGATTTATTCCATGATTTTCACAATAAATTACATTAAATAACCCAAGTTGAATCTAAGATAATCAATTGCATCAAGAGAAGTCAAGATTGAATTTTCCTACCTCAAAGGATTTAACGAAACCCCAAAAAACAAAGGAAGCACGAGAAAACCGGGTTGATTCTCCAAGAATCCTCCTTAGATCTCTTATCTTAACACAACCAATTCCAAAACTCGCCATATTTGGAATACACACACTTAGATCCACACATAATTGGTGTAGATATAAGAAACCAAGAGAATTGGAGAGGTAGATAGAAGTACATCTAATAAACCAAACAAGAACGATCAGATACCTCAAGAATCCGACTTCGATTTGTCAAGAGAAGCCTTCAGATCGCCTCCGAGAACGATGGGAGAACCCTTCTTGACCTTAGAAGAACCCAAATCAAAAATTAGGGCTTCTTAAAAGCTTCAATGATGAATATATAGGCAAAAACGAATGAGATCCATAATATAAAGATCTCAATTAAGTGCCCGCACGGTTTGACAAATTGTGCGCTAACCATGCATTAGCTACTGCCACGACCACCCTTCTCAAACAGTTTGGCCGCATGATTAGACAAACCGTGCACCGTTCGTGTTGATGCCACTACCTCCATGACCCCCTACGCACGGTTTGGCCACACAGTTTAGACAAACCGTGCGCCTACTGTGCGACTCCCCCTTTACCTCAAAACCCGATTCCTAGTTCTCCCCACTCACCCATTCAACACCCTTAACTTTAAAACCATGAAATGCATCATGTAAGGGTTACATACCAGAAACTGGGGGTAATAAATTATCCCCACCATTGGCCTTTCCATCCCCAGAAAATAGAAAACCTTCACCCATCTAAAAGAATTCTGGACATTGCTCTTTCAATTCCTTTTCATGTTCCCATGTCTATTCCCGAATCTGATCAAGTTGCCATAAAACCCGCACTAGGCCGATGCTTTTTCAACAAAAGACATTCGCTCGCCTATCGACAATCCATACCTGAATATGTATCAATGAAGTATATGACTCTAGCTCAACGTGATCCCATTGGATCACATGGTCAGGATCATGCTGATACTTTTTCAATTGAGATAAATGGAACACATTATGCACCAAATTGAACTATAGAGGTAATTCCAACCGATATGTCACCTCTCCATCCCATTCAGGTATTTCAAAATGGATAATGTATCTTGAAGATAAATTTCCCTACTTCCCAAAACAATGATGTCTAGACCTTGGAGAGAACCTCAAGAATACATGATCACCCACAACAAACGAGAACAGTCTTTGACGGTGATCTGCATAATATTTAAGATGACTCTAAGCCATAATAATTCTCTTTCTAGTCATCTGGATCTTTTCTGTTGTTTCTTGGACAAGGCTTGGATCAACTAATAACGTTTAACCAGTTTCCACCCAGCATAGTGGAGAACGACAAGAACACCCGTACAATGATTCAAACTGACCCATGCGCATCGAGGCATGATAGCTATTATTGTATTAGAACTCCACTAGGGGTATATGATCCTCCCATGACCCACAAAAATCTATTCCACAATATCGAAACATATCTTCAAATATTTGTATCATCCGCTCAGATTGCCCATCCGTCGGAGGATGATACACTGTGCTAATAGTCAACTGAGTCCCAAGGGCTGGGTTTAATGATTTATTGAAACGAGATGTAAAACTAGTATCTCTATCTGAGATTATAGACACTGGTACTCCATGCCTCTTTTCTACTACTTGGATATATATTTTTGAAGGATCTTCCTCTGTATGAGTTTCAAAAATAGGGAATAAATGGGCCGACTTAGTTAGATGATCCACTATCACCCAAATGGCATCGTGTTTCAAGAAAATTCTTGGAATACATGTAAAAATATCCATTGCTATCTGATCTCATTTCCACACAGGGATAGGTAACGATTGTAACATACCAGCTAGTTTCTGATGATCTTCTTTAACCTGCAGACAATTTAAACACCGTGAGATTAACTCTAGCAATTTTCTTTTCAAGCTGCTCCAAAAAATGTTCCTTCAACACCTTATACATCTTCGGTGTACCTAGGTGTACGACCCATCTTGAATGGTGGTAAGCATGAAAGAGTAGTTCCTAACAAACCATAGGTACAACCATCCCATCTCTGAAACAAAAAACTAAACCACATCAAGTTTCCAGCCATTAATGGTCTCCCCACCATTGATTTTTGAACTTACAACCAGACATTTTGCATCATATGTTTGTGCTTCTTTGATAATCCTTACCTAATTAGGAACCAGTGTAGCTGAAAAAATTGCAACATCACCTCGGTCTTCATATTCCTCAATAATGTCGGCTAAGAAAAAACCCAACTGGCATTCATCTGATGCAAATCCATGAAGTCCGAAGGTGTATCTATTAGACAGAAATGAATGACTACATATTCGTAGTGGCCATATCTACTTCTGAAAGATGACTTTGGAATATCCTCAATCAGAACTCTCCATTGGTGATATCCTGATCTCTTGTCAATCATGGAGAACCACTGATCACCCCTTAATTAATCGAACAGATCATCAATCCATGGTAATGGATATATAATCATTATCGAAACTTGGTTAATATTGAGATAATCAACACACATCAGAAGAGTTCCATTTTACATATTCACAAACAGCACTGGTGCTGCCCATGGAGAAGTACATTTTCGAATGAAACCTTTGATTTCTATCTCCACTAACTGCACTTTAAATTCATGTAACTCTGTTGTTCACATCGTATATGATGGACGGTAAATAGGACTGGTCCCAGGAAGGAGATCAATCGTAAACTTCACTTCCCTTAGAGGTGGTAACCCTACAAATTTAATGGGAAAGACATATGGAAATTGACCCACCACAGATAGAAAAATCTTTTCCTCAATTTCATCCATTGATGCCAAATTTAACGTTTCTATTTGATAAGAGATTGTTCCCACCATTGGTGCCAACAAGCCCTTTTCACCTTTCTTTACTATTCTCTCTCCCCTGAATAGATTGTTGATTCCATCCTCAGTCGTGATACTAAAATTTCTCCTATAATAGTCGATGTGAGCCTTAAACATTGTCAACCAATCCATACCAAGGATTACATCATAGAAATCCATGTCCAACATCGAGAAGTCCCATTTTAACTCAGCTCCACCAACAGTTATAGCACATTATCTACACACAAAATCATGATGATGTCTTTAACCAAGAGGAGTTTTCAGTTTCAAAACAGAAGACATCATTTACAATTTTAAACATAGAATGTCAATAGCACGAGAAGCAATGAAGGGATATGACACACCCGTATCAAACAATATGTGTCAAAAGACAGAATTCAAAAGAATCGTACCTCACACTGTATATGGTCTAGCCTGATCATACACAACCATCTACTCAACTCCATGCAATTGCTTTTTTGTTGCACTTTTCTCCTTGTTTCTGGATTATACTCATTTAATCGAAGCATATGGTGTTTGTGACAACAGAGAAGTGTCCCTGACACCCTACCTTAGAGCTGTGCTAAAAAATATCTTATGGTGTCCCATCTTGTTGCAATTGTGGCATGCTCTCGGTTGTTCCTAACTCTCCCGCTTGATGTGCCACATATAGCCACCCTGGAAACATCCATGATTTCTCTTGGGTCTCGGAGAAAGGTTAATTTCACCTATGGCCCAATTACGGTATGTTCTTCCTCCTTGAGAAAGGGTGTCTCATTTCATTTTTCTCTTACTGTTAGAGTTATCAACTCATCTAGTTAATATAATCATACTTCCTCCACTTTAATTTTTTGCAGTGAAAGATATCGTAAACAATGTATCCAGTTTCAGTCCCAACTCAACATGTGGTTCATGTGAGACCACATCTTCACTGCCCTCTTCTGACTGGTCTCTATGACACCTATCGGGTGCCATTTCTTAACCCAAGAACAAACTCTGTCAACCTCACTCTCTAGAAACTAATGGCTTAACATTTCAAATTTTAACATATCATCTATCACAACATCGTTTTCAATGAAACCATTTCCATTTTCAATGATTTATGAAAACATTCAACATGCTTTTTGAAAATCAACCAATTTTTAGAATACACCAAATACCCTATTTTGAAAATCATTCACTTGAAATCAATTTCTACATTTTTCAAACATTCAATACTTGCACAAAATCCTTACTCATTCCTCACAATGAGATATGCAATCCTAGTGGGAAGTGATACCTCTACAATGCATGTCATGCTCATCTCATTGGATAAACCCATGACAATAAGATTTCCAACATTCTAAATGTGTATCCAAAACAGTTATGTTCCAAACACCCTTGTAACTTGAAGTTCAGCATAAATGGGTTAGCTACATCCTTTTATGCTATACATTTCAAGTTCTGGAAATCATACTCTTGTCTAAGATTTCGACATAAGAAATAGACAATAATGAATTTCAACTCCAAGACCAAGAACATCGATGACCACATATTACGTAAGGACCGAACAAGCTGATACCATTTGTAATGACCCGCCTATTGTCATTGGCTTGAATGTTCAACAAGTCATTACTAGGCCTTAATAAACATCCCCAAAATGCAAAAGGTTGGAAATTAACGATGAATGCTTTCAATTAAAGTGGGGGATGATTTACCCTTTGAGAAATAAACCAACCAAAACATCATTAACAACCACTATATGATGCATTTAAATGTACCATCCAACTCATGAATTACCATAAGTTAATGACACTGTTACACAATACAATACATAACAAACACAATATCAGTGTACCAAGAGGAAGACTAAACAAAAGACCTGAAATAAGACTATACACACTCCACGGATCCAGACTGAGCTCTATATACCATGCACCACCCCATCTCCCAAGCATCACCACGAACCACTAGTAATGAGATGTCATACCTTTACCTGTGTCTTAGAATACGACATCTGCAAGATCACCAAAGTTCCAAAGCATGGGTTAGTATAAAACACAGTCTGTTTTCCCCAATGACATCCCTACTCATGACACTAGGATATAAGAGTTAGAATCAATTATATTAAAAAAATTTATATAAATTTTTTTCTCAAAAACAGTTTATAAATAAATATAACATGTTTCCCAAACCATTTATATCTAGAAACATACAAGTGAAATTGAAACCAATTTTCTATAAAGTTATTTTTTTCTCAAAAAAATAACTAAATAATCATTAAAACCATTACTCAAACATTCTTTTTTTGGTACACCCATCAATTCCACAAACCCATGCAACCAACCGTGCATTCTACATAGAAGATGGGGAATACCTAACCCAAATCCATCCTAGAATGATGGGGGATACTTTTTTACCTTTATCTGACCCAAATGCAATTTGAATGATTGAAGGGGGAGAGCCATAACCCTTATCCATCCCAGAATGATTGGGAATACCCCAACCCTTACTCATCCAGAATGAAATATGAATGTTTGATGGTGGAAAGCCATAACACTTATCCATCCCATAATGATGGGGGAGAGCCCTAACCCTTATCCGTCCCAAATGCAATATGAATGTTTGATAGAGGAGAGACCTAACCCTTATCCATCCCAAAATGATGGGGAAGAACCCACACCCTTATCCGACCCAAATTCAATATGAAAACACACCACACATTCCCAACAATCATCCCAGAACCACCCTTTAAATAAAAAACCTTTTTCTGAAAACCATTTCAATCAAAACCAAGTGTGTTCAACCAATTCAAACCATTTCAATAAAAATTTACTTTTATTGAAAACCAAAGAATAAACCAATTTCATCAAAGCCATTTCAATACTAAATCATTTTAATAAATCACCCTTTTTATTGAAAACCCATAATTCATCCAAAAATTTAACATTCCATCAAATTAATAATTTAAAATCATCATTTTTAATTCAAGAAGCCATAACTCTATGCACAACAAATCACCAAGATTTCACAATTTCACTAAAACCATAAATCAACACTAAAGAAGATTTATTCCATTCTTTTCATAGTAAATTCAATTTAATAACCCAATTTGAAACTATGCCAATCAATTATAACAAGAGGAGTCGATAGGGAAGCCTACTACCTTAATGGTTTTGACGAAACCTCAACAAACGAAGAACGCACAAGAAAGATGGGTTGATTCTCCAAGAATCCTCCTTAGATATCTTCTACTAACACAACCAAGACCAAAAATGATCATATTTGGAATCCACACACATAGATATACCCATAATTGGTGTAGATATAGGAAACCAAGATATGAGGAGAAGTATAACTACGTAGATCTATGAAACCAAACATGAAACATCACATACTTCAAGAATCCGGCTTCGATTCATCAAGAGAAGCCATCAGATGCCTCTAGAATTATGGGAGAACCCTCTTTGACCTTAGGAAAACCAAAATACTGAGTTAGGGCCTCATAGGAGCTTAAATGATGAATTAATTGGAAAAAAACAAGTGGGGTCCACAATTTAAGGTTCTCATTTAAGTGCTCGCATGGTTAGTTCACCCGATTTGACAAACCGTGCACTAACTGTTCATTTGCTACTGCCTCAACCACCCTTATCACACAGTTTGGATGCACGGTTAGACTAACCGTGTGATGACTGTGTAGAAGCCACTACCTCCAAGACCCACTACACACGGTTTGGCCACACTATTTAGAAAATTTGTGTGCCTCCCGTGTGACTTCCCCTTTACCTCAAAACATCCTTCCAAGTTATCCGAAAACTCCTATTCAACACCCTTAACTTTAAAAACCTGAAAAGCATCAACTAAGGGTTACATAGCAGAACCTGGGGGTACTAAATGAAGGTACTATCTTAAGAAATGGTCCAAGTTCTGATGCCTCATCACTAAGTGGACCATCCTAATGGTCACTCACTGAAAAAGACTAGTATCTAAGATCACCGTCTTCTCTACTGGTGTCTCAACTAGACGAGAAAATATATCAATCGCCTATATCCAGCCCCCAGATGCATGGGAATTTGTCTCACATTGAATCCTCATAGGCCTCTACTACTGTAACTCGTGTAATGCGCTCAGTCGGCGTGCATCGTCTGCCAGTGTGGCTATTGGTATCTTCTGCCCAACGGGTGGTGGTGCAGCTGGTACACCACCCAAAGGTGCCAACATAGTAAGAGGTCCTTGCAGCGGAGCCTCATCACTCGGTGGGCTTTCAGTGCATAAAAACACAGAAATCTAATTGGATGTCTGTGTGGATGCATCCTAAAAAGAAACATATGCGACATGGTCAAAATATAATACATCGTGGGGTGACCTGGGGAGCTGACTTAAAATACCCCAATGAAAACACACACGTAATCAGTGTTTTCATGAAATAATTCAGAAATCAAATTTCAGGGTCCTGGTGTATGGATATGTCGTCCACCGCACGAACACTGGACTCCATAAACTGAAAACCACACTCAAAACACTAAACACAATTTCTTCATAGAAAGGATCAGAGTCATATGTTCTATGGTAGAATTGACTCATTTGATACCAAATGTAACAATTGGGCCCCAGAGACAGCACATACACCCTACCTTAACATGTTCGTCAGGTTCTGGCCCACCAGGTTCCACCAGTTGCCCCGCAAACACATGGTCCCCAACCTAGGGCCCACCCACATGCCAGAACGGGTCATCTGACTAATAAAAGTCCCCTCATGAAAACACATGTCCTTTTCTGTGTGCTTTTTCCTCACTCACACACACCCTGAGAAACTTCCTAGAATGTCACCCATCTAGATCACTACTCCAGGCCAAGCACACATAATTGTGGAGTTCTAATCTGGTAGAATCCCGAAATGAAATATGCACCTTGTTGACATGAGTCATATAATTTATTCATTTAACCCTTTATCATTTGGGGGTGTTACAATCTCCCCCATTAGTGAACAACGTCCTCATTGTGGGACCTACATCTTAACCCAAGACGTGCATCGAACATAAGGCTGGATACCACCTATGATACCAATTTTTCTTGACCCACCCCCAGGGCCCGTGTCAGGACTACCCCAATTCCGCCTGCCATATGTCAGGGGCTATCGACCAGCACCAAAGGTTTAATTCCCTAAAACTGGGAAGGTGTTTCCTTTATAACCTATAAACTCACACATCAAAGCACACAGTAGGATACAAAACACTATGTAATTTGTATAACTAAAAAGTGATGAAAAGTAAAAGGGTCTGGAAATACAGGTCGAACTATAATGTACATGGATCTGGAAGTACAAGTACAATAGAAGAAAGGGAAAACAGTTTTTGGGTCATCCTCGGGAATTTCTACCTGAATGGTAGGTACATTTAGCCTCCTTATCACACCACATCCGTTAGTCTCCTTCATGTACCGACTTTTCATAATGTCTACCTCTGGGTACCGTCCAGTCCTGGTACTCTCAGCCTCAGTCACCATTGTCCATCGTCTACAGCCAACACAGCATGGTGCAGGCATATTCCATGCAGGGGTGAGTATAATGACCCACGGTAGGGACCCCGAGTCCCTCAAGGTCTAACAAAATACAACAAGAAAAAATCACAATGTATGAAATCAACAGATAAAACCACATAGGTATATGATCATACATATACCTTTGTAATCAAGTAATCCATCTCAAACATGAGGAAAACACTAAAGTTACTGACTTAGCTCAACCATGATTTTTATTCACATTATCAAAACCATGACAGCTAGAGAACACCCCCTCTATCGAGTATAGTGGGCATACTGTGACACCAATGTGCTTCCTACTAACCTTGGACTGCGGAGGCACTCCTCTTGTCGAGTACCATAGGTTTGCTGCATCACCATGGCACTCCCCGTCGTTGGTCTACTACCACAACCATGCGCTCCCCCTAATAGCCTGTAGAGGTACTCCTCCTATCAGGTACCACAGGTCTCTCACCAAAACATGAAGATCCTCCATTTTGGGTCTACCACCACATCATGGCAATCCCCACTTGACTATTCAAGTCACTTCGAGTCAATCGGTCAGTAGTCATCAAGTTTCATCCAGCTACCCTGTCTTCACACTCTGATTGCTCGTCACTAGAAGGATCCGCTCCATGAGCTACAGGTCTGTACTCTAACTGTCACGAAGTATGAAAAATAAGTATCTCAAAGGCCTAACATGCCATAGGGGAATTAATGCAATAGACATCACATCAATCAGACGCCCGGTCTGTGAGTTATTAGCTTTTTAGTCTCAAGGGCCCAGTTGGATTAGTGCACGATGCAACCTGACCGTATCTCAACTATTCCACAAACTCTAGTGGGGTATACGCAAAAGAACTATCATGCTCTATGATTACCAGGGCCTCTACTGATTCATCAAACGAATGCCTGGTGCCAATGATAATGCCAAATAAAGTAAAGGGTCGTAGTGGGCCCTTGTCCGGTCTGACCCGGTCAGACCGACCTGTCCCGACCCATTATGGGCTGACCCAGTTTGGGTCAACCAAGAATGACCCATTGTGTCTGGCCTGACCCATTACATTTTGTCGGGCCCACTGGGCCCCACCTAGTGGGCCACGAGAGGGCATACCAATTGTGAAACCGCATACCAGTCATGAGGGTGCGGACCGGCCATGAGTCAGCGCGATGGAAGTTAGGCCCGGAGGGCGCTACGACGGTGGCTCGGCTAGAAGGCGCAGAGCTAGTTCGGTCCAGAGCATAGGGGGGCACGAGGGCGTGGTTCGGGTGGCTCGGCCAGGGAGTTCGAGTGGCCAATGGGCGGTCGGGTTCCAAGATGCACGAGCTGGAGTGGTTCAACTGGGGAGAACATGAGGCGGAGGAGGCTCGAAACCGGTGGCGCGGGCCGACACAGTTCGGATGGGGCACAAAAGAGGTCATCGACGGCCGGGATCTGGGAGGTGCGGGACGAAGTGGTTCAGCCGGGTCGTAGGGGTCTGGCAGGTAGATGTGAGGTCGGTGGGCGGTCCGGCCCCTGGGAGGTCAGCGGGAGGCCAGGAACCGATTCAGCCAAAGCATCTCGAGGGCGGCATGGGTTGTAGAGACCGTGGGTAGAGTACTGCTTTCCTATTACCTCTGTTGCCTCGTCGTTTCATCACTATGCCCAAGAAGATCACAAAAGAGATCCGCAGAGGGAGTGAGGCCATGTTAGTTTGGCCCTCACCCTCTGCATTCGGGGTGATAGTAAGCAGTTCAGAACCTTCTTCATTTTCAATGAATTTTCAATATAGAAGAGAGAAGGAAACTCCCCACATCTTCTGGTAAATGAAGGTTCCCAACAAAAAGGGAAACATCCACAATGATACTTTGTTTTAGAATGGAAGAAATAAAGGAATAATATTATATTCAAATAAAACCATGCCCTGTGTTCGTTGATCATTGATGGAGTGGAGGGAAAGATAATGGATCGTAGGAAAGGACGAACGTTGGAATTTTCCTCGATCGTTGGTTTGTTCCCCGGATTGTTGTAGTCGAAGATGTCCTACGTTGAAGGAGGTTCCATGGAAGAATGTCGAATACACTCCTCGCTGGGGTTCTTCATTAGAAGAACAGATTCTTTGTTCTTCGATGGTGAGCGCTTTTCTCCCTAAGCTCTCGCTCTTCTCCCAAGTTCCACCAAAAGACAAATTCAATCCAAATTAATAGATTATGTTTTTCTAATATTTAATATTTTGCACAAATTTCAATTGGGTTAGTTAATTAATTGAAAGAATTGGCTTAATTAATTAAGGAGGAGGATTTGGTAAAAAATGTGTTAAGGGAGTTGAAGAGGCTCCCCTACACTTAATGGAAAGAATGATGGTCTCTCCATATTAATGGTGAGTTTGAAGTGTGTTTAAAACTCGTGTGGTCCCCAACACAATTAACATGAAGAGTAGGATAGGTTTGGGTGGGCCCCACCACTATAACCTTTTATGGTAGGTTAAGGTGAGGTGGTCCCCGCCTCCAACATCCACATGGAGGTTTTAACAAAAAAAAATTATTTTATTTAATTCTTTCACTAAAAACCCAAAAACTAACATTTATTCTTGACCCACTGCATTTGTGGTGAATGTATCCTTAAGAGAATACTGATGCTGCGAGTTCAACGATGCCTTCAGTTTTCAATTCTTAGCACAGGTTCAATGGTTATAAAATGCTGCTCGCGCGTTTGCTAAATGTACTCCAAAAAAAGTTTGGAAAAATATTATCAGTCACCCTCGACCAACAGCGACATAGGTTAGCCTCTTCCTAGTTTAGACAAGGCCCAACGAACCCAGTAGTGCTCTCGTATTTTCAATCTGAGTAACCATTTAGAAGTTATGAATTATACAATAAAATAACTATCATTTAATTATTATATTTACATCCAAAAACTAACTGTTTTTGGTGTCCTCCACCGGTAAAAGTTAGTATCTTCTTATATACAGCATGACCTCAATAGTTCAGTGGTGGTCTCAGATTTTTAATCTGAGCTACTATTTGTGAGTTATAAGAATTTGAAAAAAAATTATTAAATTATTTTATTTATGGTTATTCCAATTTTGGATTTTCTCATAGGAGGCCCGCACTGACTACTATTAAGTCACTCCTAGGGTAAACCCGCCATCTTTAGTGCAACGGTGCCCTTAGATTATTCCCTTGGAATCATGCGCCGTCAGATTTCACAGACTCATAAAATTATTATATATTTAAAAAAAACTACATAGAAATTCTTGGTCTTTACATATTTAAGGTAATGTTCTGAAAAATTATGGGGCCTTGCTTTTTCATTTTACGGTGTTTCATAGTAAATTTGAGGTTCATGGTACTTTGGAAGATCATAAAATCTCTTTAAAGGGGGTTTGATACTTTATTAACATTAACTTTGACATTTGGAAATTTATTTTCAATGTTTTTACAATGATTTAATTTTGTGAGATTTATTTATTTTTATGTAATTTAATATTATTGAAGTTATAAATGTTTTTTAAAATTTTAATTATGTGAGATATATTAAATTTATTACACATATGCAAAAAAATTTATATTTACAAGTGTCATGTTGTAGTTAAATGTTTCAAAAAATTATTTTTGTTGTAGAATATGATATACATAAATATACACATATGTATATGTATATATATGTGTGCATATACATATATATTATATTGCCACATATATATATTATGATATTATATAAATAATATGTGTTGTTATATATGTATATAAATAAATATATGTGCATTGGAATATATATATATATATATATATTAATACATATGTTGGAAATTCATATATATGTGGGTATTTTTAGTATATATATATGTATATATATGAGTTTAATAAAAAGGTGTGGGTATTAAATTATTTAAATAATCATAATAAGAGTAATGTGTTTGGTGTAATAGTTATAACAGTGACTATTTGAATTAATTATAATATTGAGAAATAAGAGAATATAATGTGATAATAATGAATGGTGGGTGTGTGGGAGTTATGATTTTAATGCAAGAGAAATGTTTTAATATATTTCATGGAAAAAGAAATAAACAGAAACAAATAGATAAGATATCATTTTAAAATTATTAATTTCTTAAGAAAAAATGTAGTTGTTCAATACCTAATTTTATTCATTATTAATATTTGAAAATATATTATACATAAAATAATGAACCCATTTATAGTTTTTTGGATGATTCAGACCCCTTGTATGTTAATAAAATTGTCACACATCACATGAAATTTTATATATATGCATTCCGGTATAAAATTATTTATATATTGTATTGTTGTGAGTATATTTTTCTATATATATTGTTCAATAAGTAATATTTTTAGGTTTAAAAAAACGTAAAATTGAATATATATATATATATATATATATGATGTCATGTTATATATATATAATAATAACATGTATAATTATTTAAAATAAGTAATTATACGATAATAAAACATTTAAACATTAATATTTACCATTAAAAAAGATAGAATTAATGAAGATATTGTATAGAAAAATGAAAAAAAGAATCAATTATAAAAACATGAGTTTAATTGAATTTAATATTAGGGGGATAATTTGTATAAATTTTCAATTTATATAATGATAAATAAAAAAAGGGAAAAATGGGGAGATGACATTGATATGATTGAGAGATAGTTTAAATCAGGTATTTAATAATAATTATATTATTAAATGAAATTATGATTGTTTTTTTGGGACTAAATATTAATGTAATGTCTTCATACAATATCAGATCAAAGATCCATTAGTGGTATGGTGGTGTTGATTTTGAGATGGTCATTTCAAGACCAATGTAGGGTACCTTTTTTTACTCATATATTTGGTCTTCAAACCACCTAAAAATGTTAAAAAATATAATAGTGAATATGTTTGTTTTTTTCATAGGATTAAAATACATAAATTATGGGGATTTAAAATTAATTAGAGTGTGTGTTTTTTTTCAATTAAAGAAATATTATTGTGATTTTAAACTATTAAAATGTTTCAGATTAATCATTTTTAAATCAAATAAGATTACTAATTAAATGAAATAAATAAATTGTAGGGGCTTGTGGTGTTTTTAATAATAAATATATGATGTATATATTTATTTTTAATAAATTTAGAAATTATTATATCAAATTTTTATAATAATTTGTGTAAATCTTTTGGAATTAAATGGAAAAATTAAACGAGAGAATTTAATGCTGGGATTAAATGAAAAATGTGTTTTGTTAATTATAAATCAGGAAAATAATTACCCACTATATATATATATATAAATTATATATGACATTTCTCTATCAATAATAATAAGATTAATGCACTGTCAGTTCCATTAAAATCATCATGAAAAGTAGAAGGCATGTGCATAGTTTGTTTTTATATACATGAATTCATAATTTCCTGGGATAATTAAATCCATATTTATTTATTTCTAAATATCATTGATGGTTTATCAGATGATTATACCTTTGCGCTGGATCATGAGAACATTGATCATCTTCCTTGTCAGTTCTATAAATCTAGGAATAGGATCCCTAGTCTCCCTTATTCGGGTATCATACGGGAGGGGTATACTAATATTTTTTATTTTACTAATAGTTGGCCACTCCTTAATAAATATAATTACTAGTTTATTTGAAATTTATGGGTAATGAAATAATTTCACATGTACTTGATATTAATTATTCATATAGTCTATAACTAACCATATAAAATGACATCACATGAATATTGTATAACTTTTTGTGTTATCAAATGTTGTGTTAATTTGATGGATTGAAATAATATCCATGAAAAGAGAATATTGTATCACATTAAGTAAATTGTTATTATATTCAAAAATTATGAATATTTCACAAGTTTTTTCTTGTGGTATAATATTTATGGAGGTATTCTAAATGTTAAATTATTCACTATTATTTAAAGACATTTTTCAGATAATTTAACATGAATTGTGAAATAAATAATAACATGATTGTTGGATATCAACATAAACAAAATTGGTTAATAACTTATACTTGGTTAACAGATTGGCTAACCTATGATTTATGGTTTGTGTGAGTATATTCTTAAAGAACGAGGTGAAAGGGGGTGTATTTCCCTCTTTTTATAAATTTTAATATGTTATGGTTGTGATGTGAGGGGATGTGAAGAGGATGGGTTTTTTGTGATAGATTCTTAGTAAATAATATCATTATAATATAGATATAAATTATAATGGTGTTTGATAGAGGGGATGAAAAATTCATTAAATGGTAAGGAAATGTTTGGTTAATATGGTTTTTGATAAATGTAAATTAATTGGATTTTTTTCATGGAATTGATTGGTAACTAAAAATTCATGACTGTGGATTGATTTGATAATGTAAAGGGAGGATTGGGAAATTCGGATCACGGATTGTTGTGTGGTGTTGTGCATTTCAAAATGGAAGTAGATGTTTCAGAGGTTTTGAGGTGATGTCGTCAAACTTTTATATAACCTATAGTATTGGGCACATGTGCTTTGAATATATATTTATATATAAATTTATGTTCATATGATTTCTATATGTACCGAACTCATATTGATAACTACGTTTCGAACACCCCCAATACTATGTTGGAGGGTTTCTTTCCCAACATATAGGTGTGAGGATGGATGGCTAGTCACTGATGTAGGCTTATCCCTCTTCTAGGAAATTATCACCCATGAATCTTCATGAAGGTTGTAATGGATTGAGATTTAATAGCAGATTAATGGTATTGGTTGGGTGAGAGGTGTTTTTTACCAACTGTCTTTGGGATGAGGCATAGGTGTTCTTAGGTGAGACTTATTGTGTTTATGGCCCAGGTGTCTACCAACAGGATGTGTGTAGTGTGTGGCCCAGGTGAGTGTGGGTGGGTCATGATAGCTGGGCTTCTGGAAGAATTTTGAATCGTCTGAATTTTCATCATTAGGGATGAGTAGTTAATTAGTGGGATATGGTGTAATGTACCCCAATGTGGATGTGCGTTACATTATATTACATACTTGGTTTTTGTTATTGGTGACTATGCCTTGGTGATATTGGGATGGATAGTATAAATTTAGAGTTATTTTTTTGTTTTACTAATTTTACACATGTGGATTAGTATTATCTTTTACATATCCATGAGATACTTCGGTTTTCCTACTAAGCATACATGTATGCTCACCATACGTGTATACAAATATATTTTCAGGTTTCTAGGAGGACATTGTGGACCGTGCTGGACATTCCTTATTCAGACCTTTGGAGATATTGATGTATCACTACCTTAAATTTTATTTATTTTCTTCATTCATTTGGATATTTTTATATGTATCGGTGATGAGTTATACATTCATATTTGGATGGTTTGGATATATTTTATAATATGTCTTTGATTTAGTTTGGTTGACACATCATATATCCTGATCTAGTTTTTTTATAGTGGTTAATGTCACCCATATTGGGTGATATTTATATCATTGGTTCTAGTCACCAACCAGGTGCCTACTAGATGCAGGTCCTGTGGGACATTATCTCCCTTTCATCATTTCCCACCCAAGAGGGGTATCCATGGAGAAAGTGGTTTGTTACATTATGTCTATACATGGATCAATTTATTTAAACCTTTTAAAATAATTTGTTCAAAATATAATCTTTCCCCCTATCAAAATTTTATTAATGATATTTAAGCATCATAAATTTATTAAAATGAATGATTTTTTTGTAATTTTTTTATTTTCAAATATATTTTACCTACAATGGTTTTCATTCATGAAGTGATTTTTTATCACCAATTATATGTTTCTATTATATTGCATATTTTTTAATGAGGGATAGGATATAATATGATGTGTTATGTTCATGTTATGTGATGTTTTGAAAGGTTTATGAGATGAATTCATTTTCCATGGGTTCAATAAAATGTGATTATGGTTTATATTTAAGTGGAAGAAAATATTATCGATGATGGTGTGTGTTGTACTATATTTTCCAATAATGTGTTTATTAAGAATTTGTATCACAATGGAATAATAGGTTACGTTTGAACATTTTATTTGTTCACTAGACTTGTGTGGGGATATTTTAGTTTAGAATACGATCTATAGAAAATTGTTCATCCACAACATGATGCATGGACAATACATTTGTTCAAAATATGAATCATGATAATTTTGTTTATTTAGAATATGAGGAGTTTAAATTTCCATTTTTTTCAAAATTATTTTATTTAATTGTTATTATATTTATACTACATTTCCTTAGAATATGAAATAAAAACATTCTATATTCTTATTACGATTATCCCTAAATAATATTTATTTTTTAAATATTTAGCACATTTTTTAAGGGGTAAGCTTTATTCATTTGAGATTAAATTTAATTATATCACAATTTAATGAAAAATATTATTATTCAGTGTTATTTTAAAAAAAAATCCTCCACTACCAGTATTTTATTATATTCTTATGATTTAAATATTAATTAAATATACATAACTATTCCCTTGTTGAACATTTCAAATCATTACTTTTTTATGTTTTCCATACCATTGTTCCCAATGAAAAGTATAAATTTTTGGAAGTCAATAAATAATTATAGGGGAGTTATATTAAAGTAAAATATCATATATTACAATTTTAATGTAAAATATCCCAATGAAAATAAGGCTTTTAGCCCATGGGTTGTGCGACTAGATGTGAGAAGTATTATTTACATAATGATATTAATGATATATTTATTCATCTTTATCATGGCTAACTATAGTTGAATTTTTTTATAGGCGTTTACATGATTTTTTTCATAAGGATGTTCTTTTATTGAGAAATAAATTCTCAAATTAAAATATTCTAGTGAATGCTTTGTTTTACTAAATTTTATATTAATAGGAAAAACAATTAATAAAAAATATTTTTCGAAGGTTTTAGGATTCATTTTCATATTTTTGTTAGATAAATAATTTATTGAGTTCTATTTATGTTATATTTTGGGAAAATAATTTCATAAATAAATCCTTTATGATTCTTTTTCAACCCTGCAGTTTCGTAAAATTTCATCCAATGGTGAGAGATTGGAAATTTATTTCTAGAATCCTAATAACGGAATGTAGCAATTCGTGGAATTATGTTAGAATTATTTTGAAATGTTGTTTTCAATTTTTTTTATTTTTATACTTGTTTCCTATACTATTCCTATTTTCATTGTACTTGATTTTGTAAATTTTGTGATGGTTACAGAAGTATGTGGTTGACATAATATGAATAACTAAATATAATGGTTTCAGCTATATTTTATTCCAAAGGAGATGAGAATCCCGACAACTCTTGTAAGAATAAATATAAATGGTATTTAAATTGGTCCCCATGTTCAATTTACATTAATATAGTTTTATTTTAGTGGGAATTAAATACTTAAGAAATTGATGTCTTTAGTATATTGACTGAAATAATGTGGTTTTTGGAATTCAATGTAACATTTTTTTCTACATCATTAAATTCAGTCTCATGTACTATAATAATGTTCTTCATAATTTCAAAATGAGATGTGTAACACCCCAGGTTTGAGGAATTATGAAATTTTGTTTTGTTTTTTGATATTATAGAGTTGTTTAGTTTAGTTTCAAGATATTATTTAGGATATATATATGTTTTGATAGTATTTTTATGTGTTCAATTTATTTCAAAATATGGAGATTATCATTGAAATCATGAAAGAAAATATGGGAGTTACTAGGCATGTATACGTTTAATGAATGTTTACAAAAAACAATATATCATGAATTGTGATAGTAATATCTATTAGAGAGTGGTGTTCTTCAATTATTTTTAATGGTTTTCCAAAAATTATGTTATTAGGTTTTATCCATTAGCAATGGCATTATCGACGTATGGTTTGTTAAGTAGATTATCCTAACTTTATAGTGAGATTAATAATGTCGAAGGACTTGATTAATATCCCAAATATCACCAAAAAACACTAATTTTTCTTAGAGGATTCAGCCACTTCCAGATTCTTTGAAAAAGCTTCTAACACATCTTAATAAAGATCATATAATTTTCTGGATTCACTGGAAAATCCAATTTTCATTATCCTTAAGGTGTCATCACTCAGCAACATAACATTGTAATTTCTCGGCTTGGAACTGCATGGAATTTTGAATGATTGGAGGCAATGAATAATAATTTTTGAATGAATGGCCAGATACATAATAATCTAAGACTTCAGACATCCATTCTTGATATTCTCAAATGTTACCAAGATATACTTAACCAAGTTTATATTCCTTAGATTCACCTATAAATCCAAAATATAGATGTCACTCTTCTTCATAGTATCCTTATCACCTTTACTTGAAATTATAAATCCATGAACCCACAATTCAAGAATCTGCAATTTTGTTGAAAGATGAATGATCTTCAGAGTATTCAATACTTTCAAGCAAATACACTCTATTGCATTCCCCTTATTAAAATATCCTGATTCATCAGGTATTTTGTGAGTACAAAACTCTTTTTCCCCTTCATAAGGAATACTAATTAGACTCGCAGCCTTACTGTATGAAAGAGAATAGGTCTTTCCATCAACTCAGGATACACCGGATCCTATGCCTTCAGCATCAAAATACAAAGGCCCTCCCTACCATTCATCTTAATATTTTTGTAAACAATAGAATCATACTTGTCAAGGAATTATCTGATCAACTATCCTCTCTCATTATATCTGCCACTCAGAGATTTCATTAATAGTTGACATTTCTTTTTAAGGATAATCTTCAGCAGGCATGCAAAACTGAGGAAACTTTGAGGATTTGGAACGGCCTTAAAATAAATAGGCAAAGCTTCAACATGAAAAGTATTGAAAAATCAATGTGGGACAACCATCAGGGGGAATTGTATAGGAAATTTTGGTGGTGGTTTAACTTCCATGGTTGATCCAATGGTTAAAAAATACTCTGATCAAATCTGACGGTTGAGATGATAACTGAAGAGGGATTTTGATATATTCTGATCATTTGAGGTTTTTAAGATAGACATTCAGATTTATAGAAACTAATTAATCCAAAAAAGAAAATACCAACTAGTAAAATATGGTTATGAAAACATAATAAAGAAATCATACCTTCTGGATTTCTAGGAAAATTATTCGTAATGAGGAAAAATTCTCCTTGAATAACTTTAGATTCCGAAAATTTTGATTACAAAAATTTTAGACAACGAGATTTATCACTACAAAAAAACAAAATAAAAATCATGATTATAAAAAAACATGACTAAATAAAAATTTAGACTATGAAAAAATTTAGACTACGAAAAATATTATTATGAAAAATTAATTTTGACTAATACGAAAATTTACCCCCCCCCATGAAAGGGTGTTTCTTACTGTAAGGATATCGATTTCAAAAGGAAGTTAATATGGCATATTACCTTATGATTATCATTCATAAAATTTGTTTAATGTATTCAAAACTATTGGAGGGTAACTATTTTGTGATTTTGTAATTGAATATGAAATAGAGTCTTGATCATATAGACTATATCTACTGTATTCATGATATGTATGATCCATTATAATGATGGTGGCGTCACTTTTTTTCAACGTGTTTATAAAACAATAGGATTAGTTACAATTAATAATTTAAAAAGTTTTTATATAAAATATATATTTATTATTTTGTAAAACTCTTTATGTTTACAAATTGGAAATATTGGATTTTGAGTGGTCCTTTTGAAACTACTTTTTTAATATTTTTTTAAATTGTGATATTTTTTACCATAGTCAACATGTTTAGTTAAATGTTTTAGAAATATAATTTATTATATAAAAATAATGTTTTTAGAAACATTGTATTCTATATTAAAATTTTAAGTTCATATTCCATTGGACAATTCCATGTTAGATTATGATAAGGGGTTGGTTTCATTTGGGAACCTTGATTTTATCTATATGTGATGGCCTGGACAGAATGATTGTATTCTACTTGTGACATGGGAATTGTCCTGGTTGGAAACATTCATATGTGTGTGTGTTATAAAATTGGGTATGCCATATGGTTTGATCTAATAGAATAATTGTTTAAATTATCATTATTTATTTGGTAAACATATTTGGTTTTCCCATTTATTATATATATATCATTAACCAATGAGTTAAAATTTTATTATCCAAGTTGTATGAATTCAGAAGTTATTTGGGGTTGCATACTAGGAATGATTGGAAGCCAATTTCATAATCAATAAATTGGTTATGCAATTGTTATTATTCGTGAAAAAAATAATTGAAATCTATCTTTTATATCTAGTTGAGAATCAGGATGTTAAATTATAAGGGGGTTATTTTGGAAATGGGGATTTTTATGTAGAGTTATTATAGTGATTCCACATCTGTCATTCTGTGTCGAGATTAATTTTATTTTTTTGTATGATTAAATTTTTCCTTTTGTTTATTACCTTATCATGTTGGATAATTTTTTTGGTTTTACTGTTAACATTTAATTAATTATATCGTTGGGTTTTAAATTTATTATTTTCTAGATATGATGTTTTTTTTAAAAAAGGAAAATCACCCCCAACAAATTTTTAAGCCCTTATAATTTTTTGAAAATCACATATTGTGCATGAGTTGTATTTTTTGTTAGTGGATTTCCTTCATTGCCATTGGAAATCAATGAAATAATAATAATTCATAGTTTTTAAAATTATGATTAGTTTAAAATGTTATTAGATAGTGTGTGATTTGATCATGTACTATAATGTGATGAAGCAATTACATGGTTTGAATACATTGATTTTTAGTGATGATCCTTAGAGAATTTTTATGGATTCATCAGATGATGTTGGATGAATTACATGAATATCTATACTTGTAATTGTACGGATTAGAGAATTTATGATCATGTTAAATACAAGTATCAAAAGTTTTTCATTGTTTATATAAAATAATCAATTTGTTTGGAATATGATTATGTTATATAGAAGGAATAGAAAAAGGAATACAATAAAAAATTAAGGTTATGCACTATTTTATTAATGCATGAGAATCATGAAAGATATAACATGTATATAATTCAATTTTTATTTTTCCAAAAGGATATCCCTAAAACATAACTACTATTTTCATGAGGATTTGATGTTTATGAGTTCTGCAGAATTTATATTCTAATGAGGAGAAATTAAAAAAGAGGTGGTTGGCCTAATTTTAATGTGGATCTTTCTTTTTATATGATGTAAATTTTCACTGAAGGTAATTTTTAATGTGGTAAAAAAATATGTCCAACCATTAATGAAACCAATAAAACCTTGAACATAGAACATGTGGGACCTAATTTGTTATCCACACTCAATAAGATAAGATTATACAGCTTTCATGGTTGAAGTGGAGTTGAGGTTAAGGTATAATCCCATAGAGGGTGTCTGTTTAATGCTTGTGGTGCACAAATGTTTGGGATGATGCTCCTAGGGAAGTAGGTTAACAATGCATATCATAGAGAGGGTGATAATTTTGTTAATATCTTCTTATGGGAAAACCCTAGTGCAGGCTCGATCGGTGAATGGTTATCAATTTTCTAAAATATCTAAGATGTTTTAGGAAGAGTTTCGATATGGGACATAGACATAGGTAAACTACTTACTCATATTAAAAAGATATTGACATTCCATCTTCATCTGATCATAATTAATTTGGTGATCCAGATCCCTCAATAGGACCCCAATCATTATTTGATCACTTGTCTCACATGGGATATCCTAGAAACTAGTGGTTCCTCCCAAAATGATTCATCAGATGTTTTAGCGTATTTAGTGGTCATCATGGTGATATTTAATTCTTTGATCTTGAGTCTAGGAGAAAAATGAACTAAATCACATGAATGAAACCTTCACTTTTCATGCAAAAATTTTCTTAATATTGTTTTACTACTGGGAGAAGATGAAAATTAATTGATAAACCAATGTTGATTTGGTACATTTTTACACATGATAAGATATGTTCGTGAAGTATAAACACATAATATTCATTTTTAATCATTTTAGCTACCTCTATTTGACGATTTTACATGTTGATATCATCGTTCTATAAATAAATATTTACACAAAATTTTTTATTAGAATGATTCACTGATTAAAGGTGGTTCAAGGTTATGTCCCATGCCTATATGAAAAACTCTACTTAGCCTACTAATGTAATTTCATGCTGATTTTTTTAAGTGATCTCATTTTATAATAAAACAATTCCACCATGGACGCATTTTCATACATAATAAATTAACAACTTCTATGAGCCTACAAGGATTCACGATAAGTGGATTCCCATAGACCAATTTGTTTTATTGAAGGGGATCAACAATAATCCTACATGAATGATATATATAGACATGGAAATGTTGTTTAACACGCACATCATGCTTTTTGAAGAAAACTAATTCTATGAGCCAATGAATTATTTGAGAAATACCATTCATGTTTTTGAAGATGTATTCCATGTAAATGTATTCGTTCTAATGTGATTGAACAAATTTAATATCATTGTTTTAATGAAGGGATGGATTGTGTGAAGAATAAGAACAAAAGATGTTAGTGTGTAGTGATTTTATATATGTAGCACATGAATTCATGTTCATGATTTGAGATGCATGATTCAATTTTTTTAAAAGTCACCATAACTACATAGATAATTTATAAGATCTTGATGTTTGTATATTCATATATCTATGTTCACGAATTGAAAATGGGGATAGTAAAAATAGAGAACCTCTAAAACAATATTCATACATGATAAATAAAATAGTTATGTGTCCCTAAAAGGATTCTTGATGGGGGGGAGTCCCATGAACAAATTAGGGTCTACGAAAGAGATCTGTAAACAATATACATAAATGAACGATGCGGAAATGTGAATTGTCTTTAACACCCACATCATGCTTCTTTACGAGAAGTCTCTTTGTGCACCAATGAAATATTTCAGAACACCTATTGTGATTTTGGAATATTTTTTCCATATTAATGGAATTTATCCTACATTAAAGAAAAAATGAAGAATCACTATTTTCAGGACGGATTTTATTTTACAAAGTATAATAACAGATGATGTTATCAGGTAGTACATTAATGCATGGATCACATGAACACATGTTCATGATTTCATATTCAGAAGTCACTGTAGTGAAAATGAATAATAACAACGTGGA
This sequence comes from Viscum album, assembly GCA_963277665.1. Taxonomy (NCBI): domain Eukaryota; kingdom Viridiplantae; phylum Streptophyta; class Magnoliopsida; order Santalales; family Viscaceae; genus Viscum; species Viscum album. Next base: position 1,299,134,034 of record OY728147.1, read on the forward strand.
TAATGAAGAAGATCATGAATAATGTCTCTTTATATATGTGGGCTCAAGAATAGAAAATTGGTATAGTAAAAATAGTTTTCATTTTGGTATTCATGTTTGAATGATAATACAAACAAAATTGGATATTCAATAAACATACAAAAAACATACCCAATATAATAACCAACCAAAAAAGACAAATCAATTAATGTTCATTGTATTCATATGACATAAACCATGTATTATATAAAATATTTATATTTGGTATTTCAGGGTTGGTATACAATGGAGAGAAATGGTATCATTTCTGAAGGATCATTCATTTATGAAATAATACTAAACATGCAGTATAATTCAATGGAATAAATATTTCATTAATCAAATAGAATAATTTAAAACTGATACAATAAAAATAATTTTTATTTTGTGTCGATGAAAGTGAATTTTACACTACTAGTTTATTACATATTATTGTGTGTCATTGATGATAAAGATTCTATAAAATAAAAATTCAATTTTTGGGACATATTAATTATGATGATTCATAGATGAGAAGAGATTTAAATGTCTCAATAATTAAGAATGATTTTTTTTATATAAAGAATAAGAAGAAGAAAATTTATTGTGGTCTATTTTTTACTAAAGAGATCAAGACACTAATACATAGTATTGCATATTTATTTTTCATAGATCAAATAGAAACTAAGAAGGAAAAATTGATTTTGATATCAGTTGATTATCATTTAGGTCTAAGAGAATTCAGTTCATCAATTCAAGAACACATTTTTATTATTTCAACTGAATTTATAATAAGAATAAGTGAAGAAATTAGTTTTACACTATGCAGAAGATAGGTTTTTTCAATACATATATTCTATTAACCCTATTAAGAAGAAGGTTTTTGAAAAACATTTTAGTTATATGACATCCAACATGACTAAATTGTTAAAAGAGTAACTTAGTGTTATAATTATTTTACCAGGAGATGAATATATTGAGAGGAAGTATAATGATCTAGAAAAGAGGTGGAAAACATGCACTATCATGTGACTATAGTTTATTTATTGTGAAAGGTTGTATCCTACTTTATGTAACCACTCATAAGAGATTGTTTTATATGTGGTTTTTTTGTCATTATTGATTCCAACCAATGATAAAGAACACATAGATAGTTTATAATCATGGAAACCATATTTTATTATATATTTACTACATTTATATTCCTTCATTAGGTTGGGAAAAGAGAATAAAAGAATCATGACTCTAATAGGTCTCTATGTTAATGGAATAAAACGTCATGACTGGTTTATGAAGTCCCCAAACCTGATTCACCCCTCCCCCTTGATATGTTTTATTCACATCTGATACTAATCTTAACATATGGTACTATTGCACAGGTTCACCAATTTTGGATTCTCAATAGTGAATCAATTTTCTTTTGAATATTTTATTATCATTCCCATGTAAATAATAAAGAATAGTTTTTTTTGAGATTCAGTGATGTCTAAAAACATTTCTATATCTACAATGACCATGATTAATATGAAATTAAATAAGATGATAATGTCAATGTATAAATTCATATTATTTAAGGTATTGTAATTACTAATTTATCTATGCTATGTTTTCAATGAAGACATATCAGTATTGGAACATAATGAGTTGTTGGATATCAATTCCATAAAAAAGATGGGAAATCACTCACCCTTAAACAATAATGTCTTATGTGTTACTAAATTTTAAAATTTTCATGGAGTATATCCTATAACAAGTGGTGATGATAATAAATCTATGGAATCTCAAGATATATTGATTATTATTTTAAAAGGGATAATTCATGGTACTCCTAATGAAACAGTTTTCCATGTTTCTAGAGTCATTCAGTTTATGAAGGGAAAAGTCAAACATCTATATCTTAAAGGTGATGTTTTTAAGAAATACAACTTGATTAAATTTTTTATTGTTTAAATATCTCTAGATATGTTTGAATAATTAAAATGATATAGGTAATGCGAAATAATTTCAAAAAAGTCTTCAAATAATATGTAGAGATAAATGAATTCATAAATAATATATAATAAAAAAATAAGTTCATGAAGATAAATTTAAAAATGTCACTGATGTCAAGGGTTTTCAATTGGAAGAAATATCAAAAAAGATAAAGGAATCTATGTTTTTTATTCTAAACAATGTTAAGTTACAAGGATATGACTTTGAAAGAATGAATAAGGCTTGTAATGTAAATATGGTTGTGATTAAAGATGAAAAAATCATGATCAACTTGATGTTTCAAGAATGTCAATGTATGTTGTCGGTCTTTATAAGACACATATTGTGTCTTAAAAAAAGTATAAAAAACAGGCGCTACTACTCAATGTTCACCGAAGGATTCTACTATCAAAAGACACCCAACATTAGATATAAAGAGATTAAATTCTTTCAATGGACTATGAAAAGCATCCAAGAAAAAAAACACCATATATAACAACTAGATTAATTATAGTAAACAAATTATCCTGAACAACATCAATTATAATAAAAATTTTGAACATGTATATATTATTAAGAGTGATAAGAAACCTACAACCTTATTTTGGATGAATGTGAAAATGAATTAGGTAGTTGATTATCCCCCGATATAAATAAGTCATGATTAAAACATAACAATATGATAACATAGATATAAAATAATTTCTTGTTAGTAAATGGTGGTGTTTCAATATATTTTGGTATTCTACATTCAATTTTTTTTACAATCCTCAATGTAATAGACAATAAATGAATCTCATCTTAAAGTGGGATAAATCTGTAGAAGAAGTGGAAACATCCATAACTCCAAAATTAATTGTACTCTAAAAACATGTTTGTTATTCTTGATATGACTTGTGATGTTTATAATGGTTGATGTGACAAGGATGAATTATGTTCATGTAAACATTTATTCAAACTTGATAAAAAATTATGATGACAAAAACTAGCTAAGAATGAATAATATAAGTTGGGTTGAAACCAAAATTATTTTGGAAACACAAATTCTCACAAGAAAATTACAAGGATTAATTTATATAAGAACATGGATTTTAAATCCAATTAGTTTTCTAAATGTGAATAATCCAAAATAACTACATATAAAAAGGATGGAACTCAGAAGAACATTTGTGGAAAATCCTAACTTGCTACAATAGTTCATATTGACTTGTTTGTTATCTAGATATATTTTTTCGAATGAATGATGTAATTGAAATATGATCATGACAAGGCCATTGAAAAAGGAAATGAAAAGGATTAAATGAAGAAGTTAATGTCTAATAAAGTTCATTAGGAAATTGAATATTTTATTTGAAGATTGTTTCTATGAGAGTTATTATAAAGATTGACACGTTTCAAACTTATGTATAACTATTATACCATAATAAGAAGTATTGATTATGAAGAGTAATAATGTATCATAATTTAATTCTATTAATAAGAAATGCCCACCACAAAATTTCACAGAATAAGTGATCAGATTCACACATACTAAATTAGAATTGAAGATGAAATGTGGTAGTGTAAATTTGGGAGTATATTAATAAGCATGGTTGGGAAAAAAATCTCAACCATTCTGTTCATATTTATGAATCAAATATTATCTATATTATTCATAGAAATAATTTTGAATTGTATTTGTAATTTTAATAAAGGGAATTAAAGGTGATGTGGGTTCTCAGGGGAGAAACATATAAGTAATCAGGGCTGTTAATTCAAAATATCAAATCCAAATAAGTCACTATCTATTAATGATTCCTCACATGTCATTCAAATAGTAATATTATAGAGGATTTCATTTTATAAAGGTAATGAATTTCATGTATTGTTGTGGATAACTATTTCTAATTATATATAATCTTTCCCTGATCTTATGTTGGTATCCTCAAAACATGTGTTTCACAAGATCATACATGGTCAAGATGTGAATGTTGCCTAATCTGGATAGTAATATGTAGAAGAACCGTTATGGGTTATTCACTATTCTAAATTTTCATGGAATACACTCATTCTAAGATCCACCATTGTTAAAATGATGAGATTTTTTTCCCTTGAGTGGGAGAAAAATGAATAAACTTAAAGAATAATTATTTCAACTAGGAATAAATTTTATTATTTTAAAATTACGTGAAGATCATGTCATTGAAAATGGTATGTTTTTCTTAATCATTAATTATTTTTTACTGAAATTAAATATATTTTTACAAAGGGGGACTATGTTAATTAATCAGTAACATAATAAGAGTATAATTTACCTAAGGCCACTTATGATTCCCATTACCCATTAATTATTTTGATCTTTTTTTTTCATGTGACTGAAGTCGTATCAACAAGATTGGTCATTAAAATATTCAACTAAATTTATCACATTTAGAGTAGAAGGAAATTAAAAACACCATTAGGACAAATATATGTGTCATATTTTCCGAAGGTATCAGGATCATTTGTTAATGAAATTGTTTTGTCTATATAAAAGACGTTTTACCAAAACTAAGTGTATCTCATGTAGGCATTGAGTGAAATGATATATGAAACATTTATTAAGTATGTCCTTATACAATATTCCCAAGAACATAGTATTTTCTATTAACAAGGTGGGAGAAAATGAAATAATCGTTTGAGAAATAATTTTTTATAATTGTAGGGTAGATATAATTCACTGATCCAAATATGGATACCTTCATTTGAAAATAACATTAAATGTATTTTAATCATATAATATAGATAAATTGAAATGATAAATTTGTTTATGAGTTGAATTTAGTGAAAAAGATATTTATTTGTCTTCAATGATGATCATTGAAATAAAAATATTTCATTGATGTCAATATAATGAATATCATACAATGTTATTAGAGCAAGGGTGATGTTATAATGACTTATAATACTAAGAAAAATATAAAAAAATTCATGAAATTGAGTTTTAATGATGATTCATATAGAATTGTAATTTATTCAAAAAATGACATTGGTTTTCATGAATGAATTATGCACATACTAATTCAAATGATTGGGGAATAAAACATCATGATAAATACATATATCTTATTAGATACATTATTGAAAACAAAGGGGGAATTTTTTTTATGGTGATAATGTTATTTGGATGGAATAATCTAAAAATAACTGATGAATAAGATAAGTGCATGCGCTATGTTAATATTTCATGAGAAACATTAATGATATAACATGAATATTATTCAGATTTTTATTTCTTTGAAGAAAAAACAATGATATAATTACTATTTTCATGTGTTTTTTATAGGTATGTGATCTATGGAATTTATATTTCCAAGATGATAAATTTGATAAAGAAAAGGGTTGATTATTTTGATAATTTTCATTCATATTATCTGATAGAAATTTTTACATATAATAATTTTGTATTTTTTAACAAAAAAATATGTTCAACCTTTCAAGATACCAAGGAAACCTTGACCCAGTCACATGTGGGGCCCAATGGTTCATCAACACCCTAAGAGATCTGATCATCCACCTTTAATTTCAGTAGAGGAGTGGAGGTACTTGAATAAAATCTCATCTAGACTATGAGTAAGATCTATAGTATAAAAATGTTGGTCTGAAGCCCATATAAAAGCCAATGGACCACATTTTTACTGACCAAGAGTTCATGATATGAAGTGTTTTATAAGTGTCAAACCCAGTTAAAACTCAAATGTGGAGAATCCAAAAAGATTCTAATATTACGAAGACATGTACAAGAAGATGATAGTTCACAGAAAGGTCTAGGCATGGTTGTTTCATTTCCCCAAAAGTGAATCCATTATTGTGGTGCATAATTCTATAATATTAAACATAGATTATTTAAGATACCATAGTGTGTTTATTATAAATTCATATATCTTCAACCATTGAAAAACTATTTTTTAGAATATATATTAAATGATTCAATAAGTGAATTATGGTATTGCATGGTTGTGATCCATTTTTGACAAAAATAGCTACATTAAGCATGTTGAAGGCACATATCACATAATTATTTTTGAAGACATCTTATTTTATAAAAATCATATATCACCTTATAAGAATTTTTTATGAAAAAAAATATTTCATTATGAATTCTAGGATTCAGGGAGAGGGGGTCCTATGAACTAGATAGGTTGTGAAAAACTGATACACACCCATACTATATGAGGAAATTTTGTGGAAAATGACATGTGTTTAAAAACCACATCATGCTTCACAAATACAACTTTTAACATATGGATGTATAAGATTTGGGAACTCCAACTATTTTTTATATGGGATCCACATAAAAATATTATGGATTCTTTGGTGGAATAAATGAATACCCACTATTTGTGTGATAGAGTGCTTTGAGAAATGAAAAAGAAATCTAGAAGAAATGCAGTATTTCATAAATGCATAAAAAACATGCAATCATGTGCATTATTTGAGATACATGACTCTGTATGGTGCTACGGTAATATAAATACCAGTAGAACGAAGATGATAGTGAATATTGTGTGTGCAGGTATTTTTTCAAAATAATATTTAAAGGTAAGAGTAAACATTTCTTATTTGTTTTCATTCATAATAGAATGAAAATAAACATAAAGGTGGATATAAATTAGAGTTACCAAAAAGATATCGAATGGTATCCCAAAAAAATAAAAATTCATTAATGTTTGTGGGAATTTTTTTACATGAACTATTCATTACAAGAATTATGTATTTATGATATTGTAAATTTAGTGATTCAATATGATAAAATTCAATATTTCTCAACAATAATTATTGCATTAAATAGTACTAAATCAATAGTGAAATTTAGTTTAATAAATATTTGTTGAATCATGATTAATAATGGAGAACCAATACTATAGCATCCCGTCTTTTTATAACATAAACTTTCATTACATTACACAAAACTGAGGATCGATAAGGTTTAGTGTCTTGGAAAAAAGGATCATAATACATAAAAAAAAACATAAAACATTCTTCTTAAACACTTTAAAGGCTTCTCCTTTAGCTCATCCTATGTTCATTATGCATCTCATAACCTGGGGACATACATCAAAAGAAAGGGTGAGAAGAAGGCCCAGTAAGGGAAACAAGAGAAACATTTTACATGTGAACTTGAGATACTTCACCAAGGACATGAAAAGAACATTAAGGCATGAGAAATAAATCATGAGATAAAACATAATAAAAATAACATTTTTCATAACTTGAAGATGTGGCTGCAACATTTAATATTGACAATCGTTTCGTTTCACCAAGGTCCATCCCCAAGGTGTCGTTAAAAATTACCAAGGTTATTCACCAAGGCGTCGTTAAAATGGCCATCTCTAGAGATTAAGTCTTTACCCAATGCATTGGAGCGCTATCAGGGCGCACCCTTAAATTTTCCTTTATTTTCATTTGAGCCACATATATCATCATCAAACATTTCATAAATAACCCATATAGCATAAAATAAATGGGTTTCATTTCATAATCATAACGTTTTAAAAACTGCTTTAAAGACATGATCTTTACGTTACTTTAAACCCACGGAAAGGGAAAGCGGGTATCATGTATGTAAATCCCAGAATTTAAAATAGAACATTTTTATATATATGTGAATACCCCTTTAGAAATAGGATCTTTGAGTATTCACTTTATAACATAAAATAATTTTGAGAAAAGAGAGGCATTTTGAGACGAAAATTCTGCAGCATAACGGCTATGTTACAAGGTTTTAGAAAACTTTGAAAAGAGAGGAAAAATGGGTTGAACAATCATAATTGACCCATAAAAAAGTAGAGGGACAGAATAAGAAGGATATATGGACATGGTGATGCAATTTCAAGGACATACCATTTGAAATGAAAAACATGGAAGGAAGACAAAAATTTGATTTCTCTTATGAAAATTCGGCAGCCTAACGGCGTCACTTAAACTTCAAAAAAAATGAATTGAACAAATCAAATAGGGACTCTCATAATATGATCATAAGAGATCATTATGATAGATATAGAGATCATTACCCAACATAATAAAAAGGAGCTTGAAAGATTTGACATGAAAATCAAACTTGAAAAAATGAGAAGGGTGAAAGAATCACTTAAACATTCGGTAGCCTAACGGCGTCACTTAAAATTTCATAAAACGAAATGATAAGAGTAAGAGGGGATCTCTCATCATATAAAAATGAAAGGGGAAGTAAGATAAATATAAAAGAACATCTTATCACATAATAACATGGATCATAAAAGGAATGACATAAAAGAGATTACATGAAAGGAAAGAGAGGGGTCGGATCCCTTACCTTAAAACGTGACTCTTGAAACTCACTGTTTTGGACCTTGAGGGCTTGGGGGCACCTTGGGAGGACTCTTTGGGAGGTAAGGAGACCATAACTTCTTTGGGGGAGAGTTGGGAGTGGAAAATAAAGGAGGAAAGGGTGGGTATTTATAGGGAAAGTGAGGGGACAAGGCATTAATGGCCAAGAGACACCTCACAAGTGCTTTTCTCAAACCCATGTGCTCTCTCATGATATTTTCCATAAAGTTAGGACACATGGGGCCCCCAAAACAATAATTCATCACCCTTGGCCGGCCGAACCTTAAAAAAACTCATGACATCATCATGACACAATTATGATGTCATTAAACATACCGAAACCCTAAAACTGTATTTTTACTATTCACTGAAAATTCAACTTTCTCAGAATAATCTCAAAATTTCACCTCAACCAAATATCGATACTCTTAGTAAATTTATGAACTCCATTTTATAAAAATAATTTTCTAAATATTTTTAATTTAATTTTTAAATAAAAGTGCTATTCATCGAAAATTCATTTTTTTCAGAAAAATCCCCAAAAATTACCATACCACAATATCGATGCTCTGAGTTCAAAAATAAAGTCATTTTTATAAAAATAATTTTCTAATCATTTTTAATTAAATTTTTTATTAAAAAACACTATTCACCTGAAAAAAACTAATACTTGATTAATCATTTATGAAACAGTTATTTACCCATTTTATTGAATCACATTACTTAATCTGGGTGTCCAAATTATATTAAAACTTTCTTTGAGTGAAATTACTAATCCATTTGGTCACATTACTAATCCTAAGCGTAAAATCACTATTCATAATTTACTATTCATCAAAAATTATGTTGATCTTATTAGACTCCAATTTCCTTACTGAACACTTTTGTAGAAGACCATTTTTTGAAAATCATTACACATCATTAGTTCTTTAGGGATTACATAAATATTTTAAAATATCCTTTTTTCAAAATTCATCAATAAAATACATTCTAAAATTATCTAGACATTTTAAATTTCACAACATCACTAAAGGAAGAAATCTCAATTTATTCACCCGAAAGGATTACACAAGGAAGCTAGGGTCTCATCACATAGCCCCTTATAACATCGGCATAAGACCTAAGTGTAAGGTGTTCTATGGTGAGAGAATCTGAGGGAGGCTTAGATAACATTTCCCTAGTAGTAATCTCTACGAACTTGAACTTCTCCCGTAGGCGTTTCCGTTCAAGCTTGACACGCTGGAGTTCGTCTTGGGCGTGGTCCAAATCGAAGCCCACAGATGCTACCTCCTTCCCAAGCTCTGATAAGTGGGCTTCATAAGGGTCGAGTCTACTGGATGAAGCCATCGACTCCTCTTTCTACATTAACCATTCACATGTTATTAAATCATTAAGAGTAATTTAATATACTACTCAAAAAGATTGGGTCATTACATTCTTCCCCCCTTAAGAAATTTCGTCCCCGAAATTTATACTTGAGGCCTAGTCGAAATGGTGAGGGTACTTTTGCTTCAATGTTTCCTCCAGCTCCCAAGTCACCTCTTCATATTTATGATTCCTCCACAACACTTTCACAAGGTGGGTAGTCTTGTTTTGTAGGACCTTTTCTCTACGGTCCAAGATCTCCACTGGCTGCTCCTCATAAGAGAGGTCATTTTCCTGTTGTACCACCTCTGGGTTCAGTACATGCGAAGGGTCGGGTATGTACTTCCTCAAGAGAGATACATGGAAGACATCATGAACTTGAGCTAGGTTTGGTGGAAGTGTTAGACGATAGGCCACTGCTTCTATGTGATCAAGGATTTCATAGGGGCCAATGTACCTAGGGCTGAGCTTCCCTTTCTTCCCAAACCACATGACTCTCTTCCATGGAGAAATTAGAAGGAAGACTTTGTCACCAACACCAAACTCCAAGTCCCTTCGACGATTGTCAGCATAGCTCTTCTGCAGACTCTGAGCAGCCTTTATGTGTTGTTGGATGGCATGAACCTGTTCTGTCATCTCTTGCACGAGATCAGGCCCAAGAAGCTTCCTCTCACCAGTTTCATCCCAACAAGTAGGAGTTCTACACCGCTTTCCATATAGAGCTTCATAGGGTGCCATCTGAATACTCGAATGTAAGTTGTTGTTATAGGAGAACTCAACTAATGGGAGATGTAGATCCCATCCACCTTTAAATTCCATTGAGCATAATCTCAACATGTCTTCGAGTGTCTGAATAGTCCTTTAAGATTGGCCCTCAGTTTGAGGATGATAGGCCGTACTAAAATTCAATTCAGTATTCAGATCATGTTGAAGACTTATCCAGAATTTTGATGTGAATCTTGGGTCACGATCAGATACGATGGATAGTGGTACCCCATGCAGCCTTACCACTTCTTTCGCGTATATCTTGGCAAGCTGATCCAGAGAGAAATCTTCCCGAATAGAGATAAAATGGGATGTCTTGGTGAGACGGTCCACAATAACCCATATCGCATTGTTTCCGTTGGATGTTTTTGGGATACCAGTTACAAAGTCCATAGTGATATTATCCCACTTCCATACTGGTATGGGTAGTGGTTGTAATACCCCCTTAGGAAGTTGTCTTTCTGACTTTACTTGTTGACACACCAGGCACCCTGTAGTGTAATCAGCAATCTCCCTCTTCATGTTATCCCACCAATAATGATCACGAAGGTCTCTATACATCTTAGTGCTTCCCAGGTGTATAGATAATGTAGAGCTATGAGATTCATCCATCAGTTCTTTCTTTATCTCCGGAATAGATGGAACACATAGTCTTGTACGAAATTTCAATACACCTTCATGATCAATATTGAAATCAGGGAACTTCCCATCCTTTACAGCCTCAAACATCTCTTGCAGCAAAGGATCTTCTTTTTGAGCCTTCCTGATCCTCTCTAGTAATGAAGGTTTAGAAATCATTTGGAATAGGGTTGATGATTTCCCTTTCCTTATAATTCCCATGTCTAGTTTTACTAGATCTTTAATTAAGGGATCTCCTAAGATCCTCATTGTTGCCAAAACAATAGGATCTTTCATGCTTAATGCATCCGCAACTTTGTTTTCTCTTCCCGGGTGATAATGAATTGAACAATCATAGTCTTTAATAAGCTCCAACCATCTCCTTTGTCCCATGTTCAATTCTTTCTGTGTGAAAATATACTTTAGACTTTGGTGGTCAGTGTATATATCACATTTCTCCCCATAAAGATAGTGCCTCCATATCTTTAGAGCAAAAACAACTGCCACCAGCTCTAGATCATGCGTAGGATAATTCTGCTCATGAATCTTCAACTGTCGAGATGCATAAGAAATTACCTTGTCATTTTGCATGAGGACGCACCCAAGCCCTTTCAAAGATGCATCGCTAAAAATAACGAATCCTTCTCCAATAGAGGGTAGTGTTAACACCGGTGCAGTAACCAATCTCTTCTTCAGCTCTTGGAAACTTTCCTCGCATTCCTTTGTCCAGATGAACTTAACCCCTTTTCGAGTTAACTTGGTTAGTGGATTAGAAAGCCGTGAAAAGTTTTTCACAAACCTCCTATAATATCCTGCTAAACCAAGGAAACTACGAATCACAGTTACTGTTGTGGGTTGAGGCCACTCCTCCACAACCATTGTCTATGCAGGGTTAACCGAGATTCATTCATTGGTTACGATGTGCCCCAAGAAAGCCACCTGTTGTAACCAAAACTCACACTTGCTGAACTTCCCAAAGAGCCTCTCCTTCCACAGTGTTTTCAATATAACCCTTATATGATCTTCATGCTCCTCACGACTTTTTGAATATATCAAAATATCATCAATAAAAACTACCACAAAGTTATCAAGGTAGTCCTTAAAGACTTGATTCACCACATCCATGAAAATATCAGGAGCATTAGTCAAGCCGAAGGGCATAACAGTAAACTCATAATGCCCATATCTTGATCGGAAGGCAGTCTTTGGAATATCTTCCTTCTTCACCCTCAGTTGATGATAACCAGATCGAAGGTCAATCTTAGAGAAGAATTGAGCCCCACGAAGTTGGTCAAATAAATCATCAATTCTTGGAAGAGGATATATGTTCTTCACTGTGATCCCGTTCAGTTCTCTATAATCAATGCATAGCCGCATTGATCCATCCTTCTTCTTCACAAAGAGAACTGGTGCTCCCCAAGGAGACACACTCGGTCGGATAAACCCCTTCTCCAACAAGTCTTGGAGTTGTTTCTTTAACTCTTCTAGCTCCATATTTTCCATTCTATACGGAGTCTTTGATATCGGTTGAGACCCAGGTACGAGTTCAATGGAAAACTCTACCTCTCTTTCTGGGGGAGGTCCAGGTAACTCGTCAGGAAATACATCAATGTATTCCTGAACAATCAGAACATCTTCTATTTGTATGATCCCTCTTCCTTCTTCATCATCACCAATTAACTCCATAAAGAAAGCTATAGGAGGTGCTTCTAGATAAGGATCAGTTCGGGATATCTCTCCTTGGAAGATAACTGTAGGTCGTTCATTCAAGACTATTGTGATTTCCTTACTTCTGCACTTGATCTTAGCATTATACTTTGAGAGCCAGTCCATCCCTAGTATAATGTCGAATTCCATCATGGGAATTTTTACTAGATTTGCGATAAGATTGTGCTCACCAAAGTAAACACTAGAGTCTCTAAATACTGTTGATGCAAGGATAATCCCACTTGGAGTCTTGATAGACGACTCTACCTCTAGCAGTTCGGGGATTGATTCTATATTCCTTGCAAACTTGGAGGAAATAAAAGAATGAATAGAACCAGAATCAAATAAAGTACATGCTAGTTTTGAGAGACGGCAAAAGTACCTGCTACCACATCGTTCGGGACATCAACTTCAGCTGTTGTGATAGCGAATGCACGACCTTTCTCTCTTGGCCTCTGCTGAGGTTGATGGTGATTCCCCTCCACCGCCCTCGGATTTGGACATTGGTTAGCAAAGTTCCCAAGATGTCCACACTTGAAGAATGTGACTTCGGGTAGGGCCAGAACCATCTTTCCTCTGTCGTTAGGGTTGGGAAGCTGAGGCTTCACCTCACTATGACAATTCCAAGCAATATGGCTTCCTCTTCCACACATGTAGCACTTTCCACTTCCGTTCAAGCAGTTCCCCAGATGATTCTTCCCACATTTATTTCATGTGGTAAATTGCATTTGCTTTCCACCTCTTCCCTGATAAAAAGACTTCCCTAAACTGGGCTCCAACGATATCTTCTTTTCATTTGGCTTATGAGACCACTGTGTCTCACCAAACTCCAGCTCGACTTTCATAGCACTTCGAACTATTTCTTCATAGCTATCATAGTCCCTGTTGGCTAGATTCTTCCGCAGATGAGGTCGTAGTCCTCCAAAGAATCTATCAACCTTCCCATTAGGGTCCATGACAAAGCTTGAGGTATAACAGGAAAGCCTTGTGATGTTCATCTCGTAGCTTCCGACAGATTCTTTCTCCTTCTACTTCAGCTCGAGAAACTCTTTCTCCGTTCTCGTTCTCATGGAACGAGGGAAATACTTGTTAAGGAAAATTCCCCGAAATTCTTCCCACTCCACAGCTTCTATCTCTCCTCGTGGCATCGTGTTTTTGATCAGTGACCACCACTGATCAGCTTCTCCCTCTAGGCGGTAAACAGCAAGGGTGACTTTTTCTTGTTCTGAACAATGAAGTACGGAAAAGATCTTTTCAATGGAGCTTATCCATTGTTCCGCAACCAATGGTTCAGTAGATCCACTGAATGTTGGCGGTCATTGACGCATGAAGGGATCAACAGAGTGTTGTTCACTTCGTGGTGAGGTCGGCCTCTCGGCTTGATTCAAGTTATTACTCATAACTTGAGTCAGTTTGTTCATCATTCGCATGAATGTTTCCATTCTGGCTTCCATCGGAGGGTCGTCAGCACATGGTGCATTGCGGTCACCATCGGCACGGTTCCTCCTATTTCCTGCCATCTTCTTAAAGAATAAAACCATATTAAGAAACTTATTTCATTTATGAATCTTTTAACTAAGTCTTCATGCTTAGACAATTACACTTTTCTATAATTCCTTCATAATGATTCATAAAAAGCTTGTGATTAACCAAACATAACCCCCGGGAGTGTCGTAACCAAGAGTGAAGCAAGGCCCGTTATCGTGCACCAGTTCCCGTTCGAGTCTAGCTCAAAGCGGTGTTTTCGGGTTTTACCCATATGTACATCTGTGCCAGAGCCGCCTCTACCTGCTCGTATCCAGACAGGGATGTATTTGTTTGATAAACCACTTACTCAATACTTACCAAAATACTAGGAAGTTTCCAATATTTAAACTTTTATATAGGGTTCATCCTAAAGTTTTTATATCCTAGTTTACACAAATAACTAAACCATCCTTTGATACCAACTATAGCATCCCATCTTTTTATAACATAAACTTTCATTACATTACACAAAACTGAGGATCGTTAAGGTTTAGTGTCTTGGAAACAAGGATCATAATACATAAAAAAACATAAAACATTCTTCTTAAACACTTGAAAGGCTTCTCCTTTAGTTCATCATATGTTCATTATGCATCTCATAACCTGGGGACATACATCAAAAGAAAGGGTGAGCAGAAGGCCCAGTAAGGGAAACAAGATAACTATTTTACATGTGAACTTGAGATACTTCACCAAGGACATGAAAAGAACTTTAAGGCATGAGAAATAAATCATGAGATACATAATAATAAAAATAACATTTTTCATAACTTGAAGATGTGGCTACAACATTTAATATTGACAATCGTTTCGTTTCACCAAGGTCCATCCCCAAGGTGTCGTTAAAAATTACCAAGGTTATTCACCAAGGCGTCGTTAAAATGGTCATCTATAGAGATTAAGTCTTTACCCAATGCAATGGAGTGCTATCAGGGCGCACCCTTAAATTTGCCTTTATTTTCATGTGATCCACATATATCATCATCAAACATTTTATAAATAACCCATATATCAGAAAATAAATGGGTTTCATTTCATAATCATAACGTTTTAAAAACTGCTTTAAAGACATGATCTTTACGTTACTTTAAACCCACGGAAAGGGAAAGCGGGTATCATGTATGTAAATCCCGGAATTTAAAATAGAAAATTTTTATATATATGTGAATACCTCTTTAGAAATAGGATCTTTGAGTATTCACTTTATAACATAAACTAATTTTGAGAAAAGAGAGGCATTTTGAGACGAAAATTCTGCAGCATAACGACTATATTACAAGGTTTTAGAAAACTTTGAAAAGAGAGGGAACATGGGTTGAACAATCATAATTGACCCATAAAACAGTATAGGGACAGAATAAGAAGGATATATGGACATGGTGATGAAATTTCAAGGACATACCATTTGAAATGAAAAACATGGAAGGAAGACAAAAATTTGATTTCTCTTATGAAAATTCGGCAGCCTAACGGCGTCACTTAAACTTCAACAAAAATGAATTGAACAAATAAAATAGGGCCTCTCATCATATTATCATAAGATATCAGTATGATATATATAGAGATCATACCCCAACATAATAAAAAGGGACTTGAATGATTTGACATGAAAATCGAACTTGAAAAAAATGAGAAGGGTGAAAGAATCACTTAAACATTCAGCAGCCTAACAGCGTCACTTAAACTTTCATAAAACGAAATGATGAGAGTAAGAGGGGATCTATCATCATATAAACATGAAATGGGAATTAAGAGGAATATAAAAGAATATACTCTCACATAATAACATGGATCATAAAAGGAATGACATAAAAGAGATTACATGAAAGGAAAGAGAGGGGTCGGATCCCTTACCTTAAAACGTGACTCTTGAAACTCAAATTTTTGGACTTTGAGGGCTTGGGGGCACCTTGGGAGGACTCCTTGGGAGGTAAGGAGACCAGAACTTCTTTGTGGGAGAGTTGGGAGTGGAAAATAAAGGAGGAAAGGGTGGGTATTTATAGGGAAAGTGAGGGGACAAGGCATTAATGGCCAAGAGACACCTCACAAGTGCTTTTCTCAAACCCATGTGCTCTCTCATGATATTTTCCATAAAGTTAGGCCACATGGGGCCCCCAAAACAATAATTCATCACCCTTGGCCGGCCAACCCTTAAAAAAACTCATTACATCATCATGAAACAGTTATGATGTCATTAAACATACCGAAACCCTAAAACTGTATTTTTACTATTCACTGAAAATTCAACTTTCTCAGAATAATCTCAAAATTTCACCTTAACCAAATATCGATGCTCTTATTACATTTATGAACTCCATTTTATAAAAATAATTTTCTAAATATTTTTAATTTAATTTTTAAATAAAATCACTATTCATCGAAAATTCATTTTTTTCAGAAAAGTCCCCAAAAATTACCATACCACAATATCGATGCTCTGAGTTCAAAAATAAATTCATTTTTATAAAAATAATTTTCTAATCATTTTTAATTAAATTTTTAATTAAAAAACACTATTCACCTGAAAAAAACTATTACTTGATTAATCATTTATGAAACCGTTATTTACCCATTTTATTGAATCACATTACTTAATCTAGGTGTCCAAATTATATAAAAACTTTCTTTGAGTGAAATTACTAATCCATTTGGTCACATTACTAATCCTAAGCGTAAAATCACTATTCATAATTTACTATTCATAAAAAATTAAGTTGATCTTATTAGACTCCAATTTCCTTACTGAACACTTTGGTAGAAAACCATTTTTTTAAAATCATTACACATCATTAGTTATTTAGGGTTTACATAAATATTTTAAAATATCCTTTTTTAAAAATTCATCAATAAAATACATTCTAAAATTATCTAGACATTTGAAATTTCACAACATCACTAAAGGAAGAACTCTCAATTTATTCACCCGAAAGGATTACACAAGGAAGCTAGGGTCTTGTCACATAGCCCCTTATAACACCAGCATAAGACCTAAGTGTAAGGTGTGCTATGGTGAGAGAATCTGAGGGAGGCTCAGATAACATTTCCCTAGTAGTAATCTCTACTAACTTGAACTTCTCCCGTAGGCGTTTCCGTTCAAGCTTGACACGCTGGAGTTCGTCTTGGGCTTGGTCCAAAGCGAAGCCCACAGATGCTACCTCCTTCCCAAGCTCTGATAAGTGGGCTTCATAAGGGTCGAGTCTACTGGATGAAGCCATCGACTCCTCTTTCTGCGTTAACCATTAACATGTTATCAAATCATTAAGAGTAAGTTAATATACTACCCAAAAAGATTGGGTCGTTACAAATACATATGCAATTATTGATATTTTTTATCAAGGAATTAGAATTTGGAACAACTGAATTATTACAAATTACTTTTTGTCAATGCTGTTGAAGATATTGGACAATCTATACTCAGATATTTTTTAAATATAAATTGTGATGATTTTAAGATGATATAATATCAAAATGATTCAATAATCACAAAAGAGTTCGTGATTATATCAAGAGAAAGAACAAAAATATTTACTATTATCTATTTTTCACTAAAGTTATCAAGCCTCTACTAGAGAAAAATTTCATATATATTTGTGTCTCAGATCTAGGTGATAATAGGATGTGTCTTCTTATTATGATATCGGTTTATTATCATTTGATCATGGAATAATACAATTATTCCATACACACCACATTGATAATATTGTGACTGATGCCTAAAGATTAGGAAGTTGAGATTTATGTTTCCTGTTGTAAAGAAGATGGTTATGAGATTAAATATCATTATTTTAACCTCCAATAGTTATCAAAATTATTATGAATATCTTGGTGTTACAGACCTCTGAGAAGGATAATATGTTCTTTAGAGGAAGTATAATGTTCCTTCCATGATCTAAAAAACATTCGTTTTCATGTGATAATAGTTCATTGAAAGTGAAAATGTTATTCCTAAATTATGTTACAAATCATAATTGATTTTCATATATGTATTTGTGTGTTCAGGAATATTCCTTGAAAATGCAATGGACTTCCTACTTTTATAGATTACTAAACCATAAAAAATATCAGGTGTTATCTTTACTAATTTCCAATACGTTCATGTGACAATTAAAATGGAATTTCATATTCATGATCCTAATAGTTAAAAGTATGAAATGGATAAGATGTTGTAATTTATCTACAAATTACCAGAAAACTAATGTGACCCCCTTATTTTTGTTAGATATAACCCAAAATGGTTCATTCATTTACTTAAATACTTGGGTTACTAGGTGAGGTAAAATAAGGTCAGTAGAACCTTGGCACGTTCCAAGATAATTTAAAGGGAATTAATGTTACAAGTTGCATAATTTTGATCTATTAATCATAGTTGTATTGTATGAATGAGATAGTAACATTTGGAAGATTTTATTTATGACATAAAAAGATATAAAAGTTTTTTTTATGGTGAAATTTATATTACCATGGTGGTTCATGTATTAAAATTTTATTTTCATCACATATACAAGTATTTGAATATTATGATTATTATCTTAGCTGATGTGTCTCATGTACCATGAATTATTAATGATACATAAAAACTCATGTGACTTGACAGGTATATGTTATATTTTATTTAAAAATCATTACTAAATAAATTTGGAAAAACCCAAAGTAGTTTAACATATAAATATTAATAATTTAAATGTTGTATCTTCTATTAACACCTACATGGAATTAAAAATTCCATAACCAACACATAAAAGAGTAATTCCATCCATGAAACAATGTAAATCGTGAGAATAATGGAATCATTCAAGTAAATTAGTATCATGTTTAGTAATCTATTGTAAATTGATTTCACCATAAGCTTTTCTAAAATGAGAATTCTGTCTTCGAATTCTATCTGAACTCACAAAATTATAATCGAATAAACAAGTCTATCAAATTATTATTTTATTCAAACAAATTAATTATTTAGAAACAATTTTCTTAAATATAGATATAATTGAAAAGAAAAAAATTAAAACTATATAAAAAGTTGTATTCCATGCACCATTCAAAATCAAACATTACCAATTCAGAAAAAAGGGGTTCAAAAAATAAAACAACCTTTTTATCTTCTCTAATATAATAAAATAATTATACTAAAATAACACCTCATGTTATAGATGTAGTGGGTAAAATATAACCACGAAATACCTCAAAATTGATATAAATGAACAGAAATAAAAAAAGATGTGATCTTGTATTTTAAGAAACCATTTCCCATTCATCTAGTAATCCAAAAAGCACTTTTCAGAAAACGATTTTTCCCATTTATCCAAGCATCAAATATATCAACCCGAGACTTTTATATTTAACATTACATGGTTTATGCATAATTATACATTTTAGTACAATCCATGGAAAGTTATGTCTAGTGTCTTGGAATAATTGGTACATTAAACATAAAATAAGGAGAAACCACCTCTTTATTTAACCTCTATAAAGTTATCCTAACATTATTTGAGCCCTTAAATATATATAGGGTACCCTGGGGATCACATGAACAAAGGGATGAATACAAAATCCTAGTAAGGGAATGAACATAAGAATACATCTTAAGCACATGAGTTAAGAGACATGACATAATGATATCCAAAGCATGGAACATATGAAATCGTATCATATAAGCATTGTATCATATAAAATGGAATAATATAAATGTTGAAGAATCATAAAACATTTCTTTGATATGGGTCAAGGCTAACATCTAATCTTGTTTCCCATTTTAGTAAGGATCTAGGCTAACCGCCAACTTCATTTCACATTTCATCTCATGAGACATAAACGTACCCAATGCATTAGAGCACTACTTGGGCGCACCCATATCAAAAATTTAATGATTATATTTTCCACATAAATAATATTTCCATATAAATAATAATACCTAATCAACCATACAAAAACATATGGGTACCCATGGAATGATTAGGTACCACAACCATGAAAAAAACAAAAACAAATGGGTGTATCATGAAAGTGTCCATTAACTAAATGGATTAGAACATAAATGGACTTTAATATGATAAAATAGGCATATAAAATAATAAGTGGTATCAAAAAGATGTCACAACATATAAGAAATTCATTTTTTTAACATTAGCATTAAAACATGTTTTGCGGTTTTAAAGAAAATGCAATAGAGCTTCTAAAACAGAAAAGGGGAACATATTTTATATAAAACTAGAATTTAAAAAAGTACATTTTAATAATAATAATTATTATTTAATAAATTCAATTGTGGATTTAAAACATAGGATAGAGGTCATCTGAAAATGGGTAACTATTTGGGAAGTTCCCTTAAAAGAGGTTTGCTTAAAGGAAAGTTCCAAGGAGGAAATATTTTAAAAACATGTATATCTCTAAAATAGAGTGATGAAAGGGTCATCATAAATGAATTAAATAAAACTAAACAGAATTTAGAATATGTATATAAATATATATGATAAATCTATTTTTATATAATGAAAAATAAGGAAACCCGAAAGAACAAAGAAGGTTTGGGAATGATTCGTTATGGTTTTATTGGCATGATGTTGAGTATACATAAGAGTACATCATGAGATAGGTTTGGGATTTATTATTACTTATAAAACATGAGGGCAGTATGGTGGAAGTGTGAAGACATACCCTATCATTTTTTATTACACTTAGAAAGGAATAACATATAGGAGAATCTTGATTAAGATGGAAATTGAGAGGATCCCTTACCTTAAATCTAATGGTGTTCTCCTCTTGTTATAAATGAACCGAACAAACAAATTAGGATTATTAATTAATAATCCAGAATCTCATATATATTTTATTGATTTATTATAAACCTTTAATGTTCATTCAAGGCCATTTTGATTAATTATAAGGTACAATTTCATTGTTCGGGCTCCATTGTTGACTTTGTTTTAAAAGCTCAGTTCACGTAGTTTCATGTTCAGATAAATATGGAAGAGGAAGTGGTTGTCCGGAAATAAAGTTATATTATATTAGTAAACATCCAGGAGAATACATAGTATTGAATTTAATTTGGTTTCTTAGTGTGAAGTCTAAACATTATATATAAAACATTAGTGATAACCATTTTTGATAATCAGGGCGTTTGATTACAAACAACATGTTTTTCTTTATAACATAATTCCATTAGTACATATGGATTAAAAACCATTAAAAAGAAATAATTACATATATTATAATATGGTTCAACCATAACCCAATGTGTTTTCATGACAAGAATTAAAGATGATAATAGATATTGATAAATTTTTGTCCATGAATGCGCTAAATTTTCACATCTCAAAAGATGCTTTAATTTCTATCAAATAAAATGTGGTGAAAGGAGAAAAGATAATGAAATATCTATTTAGCATGAAAAAAATTTAGTGCATGCATGTTATTGGAGTTATCATACTATTTGGGGGATTTTAGGTGAGTAATGAAACAAAAATAACAAAACATAAATGAAATGAAGTAATTGGAATGAAAAATTTACCTCTTGAGACATCCTCCATTGAAAACACCTTAAGGGGTGTGGTTTTGGGATTTTGAAGAGGAATAGGGATATTGGATGTGGGAGAGGATATTGGGGAGTGATTTGGGAAGAATATTGACAAGTAAAAATCCTTCATATGTGTGAAGAGATGGGGGAGTAAGGGGGGTTTATAGTTTAGAAGACGAGGGGTTTCGAAATTTGTTATTCATTAGTTTATTGTTTCTTCACATGACAAAGAATAGAAAGTATTCCATGTCCATGAATAGTAACAATTTCATGTGAGTTTGAGATATTGGTGCTTACATCACCAGTGAGTTCAGGAGTAGTGGATTTGAATTATAATGTATTTATACTGTAAATTAATGTATTTTACTATTCACAAAAAAATTCATGTATTTCAGAAAAATCCAAAAAATTCACGCAATCCATTTTTCATCGGGAAGAATGGAAAAATGGAATCCATTTCTAAAAAATAATTTCCTAAATATAATTATTTTCATACTTAATTAAAATCATAATTTATAAACAAAAAATATTTTTAAAACATTCATTTACATACTATAAAATTTAGTTATATCATACATTAAACTTGAATATTATTTATATATTATCATAGGAAAGTATACTATTCATTAGGCTATATAAATATTCATAAAGGGTATGTTACTATACATAAGGATATGTTACTATTCACAAAAATAATGTTTTTCATATCAGACTCTAAATAACTGAATAACTACAATCGTGTATGTCAGATTTTTTAAATTCCACACACAAAAGTGATAACTTTTATTTAAAGTTCACTTAGCACTTAGTAGTTCAATATGTTGTGTTTTAATTTGTAAGAACCCGGAACCTATTATATAGGTACGACCTTCTTCTTTTCCATTTCCTTATTTGTTTTTGAGAAAATATTGAAAATGGGGAAAAATCCTAAATTTTGGAACTACACGTCGTGTACTTTATGCGTACGTCGTGTACTTTTGGCCGTGTTGGGATGAGTACACGGGGCGTGGAGCCATGCCAGTGATGAAGGGTGTAGGAACCGACTACACGCCGTGTAGTGGTACCTTACAAGTCGTGTAGTTAGTCGGCAGGCTTGAACAGTAAGGCGGTGGCATCGCCGCCAGCAGGGCGACAGTACACGCCATGTACTCGAGAGTACATGTTGTGTACTCATGTCAATGTATGAACAGTGTGGTGGTGCCACCAAATGAAAAGTTAAATGAAAGAAGTACATGCCGTGTACTCAAGAGTACATGCTGTGTAATTTTCTTTTTCGGATTAAAACAAGCAGTAGCCTCCTCATTTGGCAGAGGAGGCACTTGAGCCATTTTGGAGCCAAAGGAGGAGGCCAGATCTTTGAAGATACATCGGGTGTTCGTATGGAATCCGATTTGGCTTCGGACGATTTCGTTGGAACCGCACGGGTAAGCCCTCTCCTCTCCTGGTACCGTTCTGTCCAATTCTTCTCCTAGCATAATTTATTTATGTTTAAATGAGTTTTGTTCTTCGTCAGATCTACGCCATTCTTGGGCATTTCTGGAGTCGGCGTTCGTGTATAGTGTTCGTTTGCGTATAAGGTAGGTGTCTTTGTGTTTAGTTTTCCAACTGCTCTGTGTTTTTTGCGTTTTTGTGCCACGAACCCATGTTGGGGTGTCGGGTGGCTGAGGTCGTTGCTATATTTAATACCTAGAATTGATTAGGTATTTAATTGTGATAATAAAATGCTGTTTGCTATATGTTTATTTTGGTATTCCACTACGCTACACATTGAAAAATGAGGGCATAGTTTCCCCACTATCAGACATTGGCCCTCACTGCTAGTCGGCAGCCTCTGGCATTTGGGGAAATTCACTTGAGGTCACGTGGCGAACCGGGCTCGGGGCACTCGTTGCGTGGAACCCAGGTCAAGGATGTTACAAAGTGGTATCAAAGGAGTTTCTTTTCTTTGACATACAAATTGGAGTCGTAGTCAGAGTTAGGACGAATGGAAGTTGGTAATAATTTGTGCCCAGGCGTATGTAACCCGTGTACAGTGGAAAACCAGTCTACCTCGTACTTTTCATTCTTTTTAATTTTCAAATTTTAGAGTTGATATATTTTCACCGTTGGGTGACGTACTTGGATTGTGTTGTTTATATTTTATCTATTGGTTCTATTTAGTTACAACCAGATGAAATGAGGGTATGTCGTCTCAGGCATCGTATAGGCACATGCTAGATATCACATGCCATGCATAGTTTCAATGCCATGTAGGTGCATTAGAATTTGCATGTTGTTTTGATAGTTGATAGGGTAGTAAATCATGTTGTTGTGATAGCTGCTTGATAAATATCTGCCTTGTGATATGGTATTTTTGTTTGAGCTTGTTTATAGAATGGACGCCAAACTTTGGTTTTTGGGGAGTATGGGCCCCCATTGACTGGAATTTGGTGGATCATTTACTATTTTTGGTTATAACACAAATATGATGTCAAGCTTTCGTTCATGGGATGTATGGGCCCCCATGGGTCGGAATTTGAAACTTAGGTGTTGTTTACAGTATTTTCTGGGTTCCGGAGATGTTTCTACGGCATACTATTTGGAAAACCCAGAATACACGCTGTGTAGGAACTCATACATGCCGTGTTTGTTCTTCTGTTCGGGAAGAAAAATGAATATTTTGAGTACACGCTGTGTACCCTGAGTACACGTCGTGTAGTCTCTTCCCGTGTCACAAACCATGTGGGCGGAAACACGGGGTATGGAAGGGTTTGGGTAAAACACGCCATGTAGTTTTGTACACGGCATGTAGTGTTGACCTGTAGTCAGGCCGTGTAACTAACAATACGGTTCCGTGAACTCCCTGATAGAACACGCCATGTAGTGTCACCCGGGGACTCGTCCAAGTAACTAACTACACGGGCTGGTGTCACCTCTCCCTGAGCATGTCGTGTACTGTTGGGACATGCCGTGTAGGATTGTCTGAGGACAGACCGTGTGGATTTAGCCGTGTGGATGGGAAACGGGGTGTTGTACACGCCGTGTGCGGGTGTGACACACCGTGTAGAGTCAACCCGAGTAGTCAGTCGTGTCACAGATGACACGAGAAGTTGGAAAATAACACCATACATGCCATGTAGATATTATACACGCTGTGTAGTTCTGTGGAACAGAAGCTGTGTGGATTAGCCATGTAGAGGGACCCGGACAGGGGAAAGGAAGTCAAGTACACACCGTGTAGTCAGTGTACACATCGTGTAGTCTTGTTTTGAAAATTTTGAAATTCCTTCTTCCTCTTGTTCCTTTGTGGTTCCTTCGTTTCAGTCATAATAATCTTGAATCTGAGGTGTGCTTTTGACCTTGTATAGTCATGCCGCCTAGACGACCGTGAGTTGTTCCCCAAGAGAGCAACGACGATTATACTCCGGCGATGGTGGGCCAGGGGCTACCAATTGATCCACCAGCAGAGCCAGATGCAGCACCAACTGTTATACCAGACACAGGCGTGGAGGCGCAGTTTCATGAAGGCTTATTGCGGTTCATGCAGACCTTTCAGGGATCACCGCAGGCTGCCACATCAATGGATGAGCTGACGTGTATCTTTCAGCAGCAACAACCGCCTATGTTCTCAGGTGATGGCAGACCACAGGCTGCAGAGTCTTGGCTAGGATCGATGCAGACTATTTTCGAGCATCTTGAGACGCCTCCAGGGCGGAGGGTCAAGCTCATGACTTACATGCTACGTGATTCTTCCAAGAGGTGGTGGGATGTTACCACCCAGTCAGAGCATCATAGGGACACGACGTGGGAGGATTTTCAGGCAGTCTTCAATGAATTCTTCTTTCCCGAGACACTAAGGGCAGATAGAGCTCGAGAGTTCATGAATCTGCAGTAGGGAGCTATATCAGTGATGGACTACTCTTCTCGTTTTACAGAGCTTCAGCACTTTGCACCTGTGCTGGTGGGTGATGAGATGATGAGAGCCAGACGTTTTGAGGATGGTCTTCGGTATGACATCTGAGTGCTGGTAAATGCTTTTAGGTTACCTATTGTACAAGCGATTGTGAACCAAGCATTGATTACAGATAGCAACATGAGGGAATCGAGTGGTATGGGCCAGGGCAGTTCAACACCAGTTACTGGTACTACTCCTACTGGCAAGAGGAAGAGACAGATGTACTTCTCTCACGGCAGCAGTACCAGCCAGGCATCTTCTTCAGGTGGACCGGTCAGGTGCTACCAGTCTTGCAGAGAGGGGCACAAGAGGCACCAGTGTCCATGAGACCCAGTGGAGTGCCGACCTTACGGCAAGATGGGTCATCTGAAGCGCTTTTGCAGGGAATTTCTACCAGTGGCAAGTGAGAGGGGTTCTGTGCAGACTCCGCGTGGGGGAGTAGGACCAGTGGCTTCTCAACTGTCAGGGAACTGGAATATGTCGGGGCGTGAAGGCAGAGATGGTGGTCGTGGATGTGGTAGCCAGACACCAAGATCGTAGAGGCAATAGGGTAGGACAGCTCAGGGTAGCCAGGCTGTGTCATAGGGCCGCGACACTGGGCAGACATATGCAGTGCAACAGACCCAGCAAGAGCAGGATCCCAGACCTTTGACAGTCAATGGGACTATTCTAGAAGCTTTTGTCTTGTCTTCAATCCTTTTTTATATGGGTGATACACATAGTTTTATATTTGTACCCATTGTGGAGAGCCTTGGGCTTGGTGTGTCTACTTCTTCTGATATCTTGACGCTAGACACTCCATTGTGGACTAGGACGGTTAGTGTGCGTTAGTGAAAGGAGTGCCCCCTTGAGGTTGGTGGGTGTCACTTCCTTTGGGACCTCTATGTTCTAGAGATGATGAGCTATGACGTCCTTCTTGGGATGGATTGGTTGGTTCCCTTTCAAGCCTTTGTATACTACTATCGTCGTAGGGTGTGTTTCATGTCACCAGAGGGTGGGGAGTTTCTATACAATGGAGATTGGGATGTTCAGGCGAGTCGAGCTGGACCAGAGCATCATGGGAGAGGTGGAGTCACAGCCCAGATTGTGAGCTTATATCTGGATGACCAGGGGAATTGGGAGACAAATTTCCCTCCAGTTGTCGATTGTTTCAGGGATGTCTTCCTGGACGACTTTTTAGGTCTACCTCCGTTGCGTGAGTTGGATTTCTCTATCGATCTTGTTCCAGGAGCATCACCGGTGTCCATTCCTCCTTATAGGATGGCCACTCCTGAGTTTCAGGAGCTCAAGAGGCAGTTAGAGGAGTTACAGACAAAGGGTTTTATCCGACCTAGTACTTCTCCTTGGGGTTCTCCAGTCCATTTTGCGAAGAAGGCGGATGGTACCCTCAGACTTTGTGTGGATTATCAGAAGCTGAACTAGTTGACGGTTAAGAACCGATATCCCTTGCCAAGGATAGATGATTTTTTTGATCATCTTCGTGGAGAACGAGTGTTCTCTAAGATTGAATTGAGATCCGGATATCATCAGCTGCGCGTGAGACCATCTGATATACCTCTCATGGATTTCAAGAGTAGGTATGGTCTATATGAGTATACGGTTATGTCATTCGGACTCACGAACGCGCCAGTAGTTTTCATGGCTCTGATGAATCTTGTGTTCCATCCGCATATTGATTCATTTGTGGTAGTATTCGTGGACGACATCTTGGTGTACTCTCACACTCAACATGACCATGCCACCCATTATGAGATCGTATTGAGTACACTGAGAGAGCATCGGTTATATGCTAATCTCTCGAAGTGCCACTTTTGGATGGATTAGATTCACTTCCTGGGTCATATCATCTCAGAGGTAGGAGTTGCAGTGGACCCAGAGAAGGTGAGAGCAGTAGATTCCTGGGAGCATCCCAAGAACGTGTTTGAGATATGGAGATTCTTAGGGATGGATGGTTTCTACATATGCTTCATATAGGACTTCTCCCGCTTAGTAGCACCGTTGACAGGTATAACTAAGAAGGGTGTGATGTTCGTTTGGTTAGGAGCTTGTGAGATAGCTTTTTAGGACCTAAAGGGAAGGCTGACATCAGCACCAATCCTGATACTCCCAGAGTAGGGGAAGAGCTATACAGTTTACTGTGATGCTTCAGGGATTGGGATGGGGGATGCTTTGATGCAGGGCGACCGAGTTCTTGTTTATGGGTCTCGGCAGTTGAGGCCACATGAGAGAAATTACCTGACACACGATCTCAAGTTGGCTGCAGTTGTTCAAGCATTGCATTGTTGGAGAAATTACCTATTGGGAGAGCATTTTGTGGTTTTCACCGACCACAAAAGCCTCAAGTATATCTTTACTCAGCGCGACCTAAATCCGAGGCAGAGAAGGTGGGTCGAGTACCTACACTCCATCGATTTTGAGCTTGCCTATACACCTGGTAACGGCAATGCAGTAGCCGATGCACTGAGCAGGAAGACTCAGATACAGGAAGTGCAGGAGTCTAGTGGTGAGTGGCATCTTAGGGCCATGATCTCCGAGATGCATCTAGAGGTGCATGACAGTCAGGGGAAGACATATCTTTCCTCGTTAGCGGTGACTTCTACCCTCATGGATAGAGTGAGGATGAGCCAGCTATCGGTTCCAGAAGGCCTAGTTCTACGGGAGTCGGTGGCAAGAGAGGACCCTCCTCCTAGTAGGATGATAGGCAATGATATCGTTTTTCGTTTCCATGGACGTGTATGGGTTCCAGGGGAAATACGCGAGGAGATGATGAGAGAGTTTCATGCTTCAGCTTGGGAAGTTCATCCTGGGGTTACCAAGATGTACCGAGACTTGAGACGTCAGTACTGGTGCCGGGTATGAAAAGAGAGATAGTTGGTTTTGTCATGAGGTGTTCCACCTGTCAGCAGGTGAAGGCATAGCATCAGAGACCAGCAAGGCTATTATAGAAGTTTCCCATTCCGAAATGGAAATCGGATGATGTCGCGATGGATTTCATGACCGGATTGTCGAGGTCACCTCGAGGCAATGATGCCGTGTGGGTTGTTGTGGACAGACTCACGAAGGTAGCTCACTTCTTGCTTATCAAGGAGACCTTTGGTGTGGACGAGCTTGGAAGGTTGTATATCCGAGAGATCGTACGTCTGATGGGGTCCCTTGTTCTATCGTTTATGATAGGGATGCCCGCTTCATGTCTCGTTTCTGATAGAGTTTTCAGAGGGCGCTGGGTACACAGGTGCATCTGAGCACATCATACCACCCTCAGACAGATGGCCAGTTAGAGAAGACATTACAGATTCTAGAGGACATGTTGCGCGCATGCATCCTAGACAATGGGGGCTCGTGGGAGAAGCATATACCCTTAGTCGAGTATGCCTATGACAATAGTTTTCATTGAACTATTGAGATGGAGCCATACGAGGCTTTATATGGTAGGCCTTGGCGATCACCTTTGTGCTGGTTAGAGGCAGGTGAGGCATCATTACTGGGGCCACAGTTCGTGCATGAGACATCTGGGCAGGTCCAGTTGATTCGGAAGCGAATGGCTACCGTGGAGTCTCGTCAGAAGTATTATGCTGATTGCCGCAAACCACCTTTGGCGTTCGTGGTCGGGGATCTGGTTTTCCTGCATGTTTCGCCGAGGCTGGGACACAAACGGATTAGGATACAGGGTTAGCTTTCACCGAGGTATGTGGGACCATTTGAGATTCTAGAGAGAGTCGGGCTGGTTGCCTATCGGTTTCAGTTACCGCAGCGGTACCGAGCCATGCACGACGTCTTCCACGTGTCTCAGTTGTGTTGCTACCATTCAGAATCATCTCACACCTTTCATCCAGAGGAGGTTGAGCTTTAGCATGACGCGTCCTTTATGGATAATCTGATCCGTATCATTGACAGGAGCACAACGGTTCTCTGAGGCCAGTCAGTTCCTCTCGTATGGGTGTTATGGCAGCATGGCCGAGTGTAGGACGAGACCTGGGAGCGGGAGGCCGATGTACGTTCTCAGTGGCCAGAGCTATTCTGATCTTATTCTTCTCCACCCTTGGAAGAGCAATTCGTGGACGAATTATTATAAAGGGTAATTTTGTAATAACCCGGTGCCTATTATAGAGGTATGATCTTCTTCTTTTCCTTTTCCTTATGTGTTTTTGAGAAAATATGGAAAATGGGCAAAAATCCTAAATTTTGGAACTACACGCCGTGTACTTTCGGCCGTGTTTGGATGAGTACACGGGGCATGTAGCCATGCCAGCGACGAAGGGTGTAGGAACTGACTACACGACGTATAGTGGTACCTTACACGCCGTGTAGTCAGTCGGCATGCTTGAATAGTAAGGTGGTGGCGTCGTCGCCAACTGTGCAGCAGTACACGCCGTGTACTCGAGAGTACATGCCATGTACTCATGTCGATGTATGAACAGTGTGGAAGTGCCGCCAAATGAACAGTTAAATGAAATGAGTACATTTCGTGTACTCAGAAGTACACACCGTGTACTTTTCTTTTTCGGCATAAAACATGCACTAGACTCCTCATTTGGCAGAGGAGACGGTTGAGCCATTTTGGAGCCAAAGAGGAGACCAGATCTTTGGAGATCCATAGGGTGTTCTTTTGGAATCCGATTCAGCTTCGGACGATTTCGTTGGAATCGCACGGGTAAACCCCCTCCTCTCCTAGTACCATTCTTGCTAATTCTTCTCCTAACGTAGGTTATTTACATTTGAATGAGTTTTGTTCTTCATCAGATCAACTCCATTATTGGGCGTTTCTGAAGTCGGTGTTCGGGTATAGCATTCGTTGGCATATACGGTAGGTGGCTTTGTGTTTAGTTTTCCAACTGATGTGTGTTTTGTGAGTTTTTGTGCCACTAACCCATGTTGGGGTGTCGTGTGGCTGAGGTCGTTGCTATATTTAATACCTAGAATTGATTAGGTATTTAATTATGATAATCAAATGTTGTTTGTTGTATGTTTATATTGGTATTCCGCTATGCTAAACATTGAAAAATGAGGGAATTGTTTCCCCACTATCAGACCTGGGCCCTTGCTGCTAGTCGGCAACCTCTGGCATTTGGGGAAATGTGCTTGAGGTCACATGGTGAACCGGGCTCAGGGCACCCGTTGCATGGATCCCGGGTCCGGGACGTTACATAATGTGATTTTATAATATATTTATAAGAAAGTAATTTCCATTTATAAAACACTGGGTTGTTATATTCTTACCCCTTATGAAATTATGCCCTCAAATTTTCATGTTACATTCTAAGACAAAAATAGGTGTAGGTACTTTTCCTTCATTGATTTTTCTATTTCCTATGTCGCTTCTTTGTACATATGGTCTCACCATACTAACATGACCAGATGAGTAGTTTTCTGCGTAGACAGTTATCTCTATGATCCAAGATCTTCACATGCTTCTCCCCATAGGAATTATCATCCTCCAACTATACCACCTCTAAAGAGAGTACATGTGAATGGTCTAGTATGTTCTCCCTTAAGAGGGATACATGAAAGAAATCATGTACTTTTAACATGGTAGGTGGAAGTGCCAATCAATAGGACACACCTCCGACACAATCAAGGATATCTAAACGGACAATGTACCTGGGACATAACCTCCCATTTTATCCAAACCTCATGACCTTCTTCCAAGTAAAAATGAGTAAAAATACCATGTCACCTACTTTGAACTCAACGTCTCTTCTACAGTTATTTGAATAATTCTTCTGTCAACATTGGGATGCCTTGATATGCTGCAAAATGGGTTTCACCTTCTTGACCATTTCTTAGTCCATTTAATGTCCTAGAAATATACACTCACCAACTTCATCCCAACCTATCGGTGCTCTACAGCTTTTCCCATAATGGGATTTATATGGTGCCATTCGAATGCTTGAGTGGAAACTGTTGTTATAGATGAATTCAACCAGTGGAAGATGTTGGTCCCAGCTTCCATTGAATTCCATAGAACATGACTTCAACATGTCTCTCAGTGTTTGAATAGTTCACTCAAACTGGCCATCAGTTCGAGGATGATAGGTCATACTAAATTTCAATTAAATGCTCATAGCATGCTGGAGACTTTTCAAGAACTTAAAGGAGAATCTCAAATCGTGATCAGATACAATAGATAGAGGTACTCCAGTCAGCCATACCACATCACTGATGTAAATCCATGCATTTTGTTCCAATGATAAGTCCTCTCATACCACGATAAAGTGAGTTGTCTTTGTTAGACGATACACAATGACCCATATAACATTATTTTCTTCTAGATGTCCTTTAATTTCTAGTTACAAATTCAATGGTAATGTTCTCCCACATACATTCTAGTATGGTTAGTGGTTTCATAATCCCTTTAGACCTATGAATCTCAACCTTCACTAGCTAACATGCCAGTCACTTTGATGTATATTTAAAAATCTATTTTTTTATATTGTCCCACCAAACGTTTTTTCAGATATCTCAGTACTTCTTTTTTCTCCCTGGGTGGATAGAAAATTTCGAGCTATGTGCATCATTCTATTGATAGTTTTTAATATCTAGATTGTATGGTACACATAATTGTGTCCCATGTCATACAACTCTATCCTTCAAATCAGATGATTTCCCATTTTTAACAGCTTCCACTCTTTTCTGAATCTCCACATATTTTGTTTGAGAACCATTATTTTTCTCCATGATGTATTTTTGAGAAATCATTTGAAAAAGTATTGATTGTGTTCCTCCCCTAGTGATTTACATGTCCATTCATTGAATATATAAGAAGATCATATCCTTTTTTTAATTCTCATCATTGATAAAGATGCAGGATCCTATCTATATAGAGCATTCATCACCTTGTTTGCCTTACAAGGGTTATAGTGGATTGATTATTCATAATCCTTGATAATCTCTACCCATCTTTTAAGGTGAATATTGAACTCTTATTGTGTGAATATATATTTGAGTTTGTTGTGGTCAGTATATACCTCCCACTTCTCCCCATATAGATAATGCCACCAGATTTTCAACGAAAATATCATAGCTTCCAACTCCAGATCATGCATTTGACTGTTTTTCTCATGGATGTTTAGCTTCCGGGAGGCATATTCTATCAATTTATCATTTTTCATCAGCACACATCATAATCCCTTCTTTGAGGCATCACCTTGAACCAAAAAAAAGTGTTCTCTACTTTTTGGGTGTGTTAGTACTGGAAAAGTGATAAGCCTCTTTTTAAACTCAGTGAAACAGTGATCATATTCCTGTGTCCAGACAAACTTTACTCCTTTCCATGTCATCTTGGTCATTGGTTTTTACCATCGTTAATTGTTATCCACGAACCGTCGTTAATAAAAATCTAGACCTAAATTCTTGTTGAAATCCGTTACAGTTGTTGTCTTGGGACACTCTTCAAATTCTGTCATCTTGGAAGGGTCCATAGATATCCCTTTGTTGGTGATAACATGTCCCATGAATGATATTACCTGCATACAGAAATCACATTTCCGGTACATTGCATGCAACTTCTCCCTTCACACTCTCTTTAACGCCGTATTCGAATTCTCATCATGTTCTTCCTTTTCCTTGGAGTATATCAAAATATCATCAATATAAAATACCACAAATTTGTTGAGTTAATCTCTAAAGACTCTATTAATTTAACCCATTAAAATTGGTGTCGAATTATTGAGTCTGAAGGGAATCACAATCAACTCATTGTGTCTACACCTCATTTGAAAGGTAGTCTTGGGAATATCATCCTTCCTCACCTATAGTTGGTGATATCCAAACTGAAGGTCCCACTTAGATAAATAACAAGCCCCATGAAGTTGATTGAACAAATCATCTATCTATGGAAGGGGATACATGTTCTTTATCATGATTTTATTGAGCTCATGGTAATCAAGGTCGGGGATCATTGATCGTCCTTCTTCTTGACAAAGAAGACTATAACACCCCACGGTGAAGCACACAGGCATATAAAACCCATCTCCATTTTCATCTGTAACTGATTCCTCCTCTCTTCCAGCTCTACGGTGGCCATTCTATTAGGTTTCTTTGAGATAGGCAGAGGTCTAGTGATCTGTTCCATTGAAAACTCAGCCTCTCAGTCAGGAGGAAGGCTGGACCACTTTTAAGGAAATACATCAGCGTAATCCCTCATAATGGGAATGTATTCAAGAATGATTCTCTCCCTTGTCTCAATCATTGGAGTTAGATTTACATTTTTCACATGGCAACAAAATCCACACATGAGGTGATGATTCTAAAGGAGATTCATTTTCCACCTTACACATGTAAATAATCGGAGGATGCTTCGGTATGTGAAGAGTGATCTCCCTTTCCTGATAGTTGATGTTTGATTTCAATAATGTTATCCAATACATGCCCACGATAGCTTCAAACTCAACTAAAGGAACTATGACGTCATTTTTCGAGAGTTTTAGTCCACAAACGTTAACCGAGGAAGAGTTATAAACCATTGATGCAATGATTTGTCATTTTTTGTTTTGACAGATAACATTTCCTCAAAAAATTTAGGTGGTGTATGAGTAGTTATACTAAACATGTATTATATGAAAGAATGCATAGTACCAGAACCAAATAGTACTTTCTCTATTATTGAATGAATAACCGGTATACCTATCACCACATCATTTTTTGGCTCCACCTCAGTTGCAGTGATAGAATATGTCCTTCCTTGTTTCCCTAGAGGTTGTTCTTGATTGCCTCTGACAACCGTTGACATATAGAAATTATTCGCATAATTCCCATGCTCCGTCTAGTTGTAACACTGCACTATAAGCTGAGTTTTGACTTGAACCTTCCTTTCTTCTTATGAATTGGTGGGATACTTCATATCCAAATAGTAGTTCTAGGATTGATGACCAAAACATCTACATTTGAATCAATTTGTGGTTTCCTTCAGAGAGATACCAGGAAGCTTCTTCCCACAAGGTGAAATGTTAGGTTTCATTCCATCATGGGATTTGTTTGATGGAACATCCATGTTGTTCTCCATTTTCCGATTCTCTTCACTAGGCACACAAGACCACTGAGAGTCTCCAATCTCTACTTCAATGTTGGGGTAACAAAATAGAATCTCATTATAACTGTCGAATTCTTGAATCGCCAATACATTTCGCAGACATGGATTTAGTCTATTAAAAAATCATTCCAGCTTGATTTCGATGTTCATGACTTTGCCCAAGGTGTACTGTGAATGAATTATAATGTTTTCTTCATATGATCTAATGGACTAATCTCCATTCTGCTGGAGTCTGAGGAACTCTATTTCCATCTTGAGATGGAGGGTTCGAGAAAAAATATTTTCTGAAGACATCAACTTGAATTCCTCCAAATCAATGGAATTAATTTTCCCTTGGGGCTTTGTATTCTTGATCAGTGTCGGCCACTGATCAGCTTCCCCATCAAAATGATAGACTGTCAGTACCAAATTTTCTTGATTTAAGCACTAGAATGTGGAGAATATCTTTTCAATGGATTTAATCCATTGTTCCACGAGGATGGGATCTGACGATCCGCTAAACATGGGAGGCCTTTCCATCATTAAGGATTATACGGAAACATTATATTTTTTTGGAGGAGGTGGGTTTTCTGCCTAATTCATGTTATTATTCATCTCTCAAGGATGCTGAGAAAGTAATATCATGATGTTTTCATCACCTTCTCTAATCATATGAAGTATATCATTATGATAATATTCTCATTTCCTATCACATAGGTTTTTAGAAAGTGTTCTTCTATTTCCCAACATTAGCTAAAAAATTAATATATGATTATAGTTCATGAACACATAGCAATTGATCATAAATATTAATCGTTGAACATAAAACGATAAAATTATAATGAATAAGTATATCCTTACTTATGATTACATCGGATTAAATCTTTGTTATACTCGATATATTTTATAACTTATATTCTTATAGGCTTTTTTTCCCTTAATAATCATTTGTACTAATCTCATGAATATACCAAAGCATATCCCCTGATAGTGTTATATCCAAGATTGAAAAAAGGCATATTGTTGTGCACGAGTGCCCATTCGATTATAGCTCAAATAGGTTTTTTCAGGTTTTACCCCTAGATGCATCTGTTCTAGAGCCTCCTCTACCTTCTCGTATCCAAACAGGGATGTATTTTCCTGATAAACCACTTACTCAATACTCACAAAAATTCAGTAATGTTTTCTTATACTTAGTATCATGCTCATGGTTCTCACTATGGTTCTCTATTACTAATCTCCAAAAATAACTGAACTGTACTATGAGACCAACTATAGAAACCCAAGTCTTTTATATATATCATTACACGATTTTATGAATAATTATACATCAGAGTACTATCCAAGGATCATTATTTCTATTGTAATAGTAGAATAGGCACATAAAACATATAACAAGGGGGGGGGGGGAATTCATTATATAATTTCCATTGGGAGATCCTAACTTCCATTGAGCCCTTACATATTCATAGGGAACCCTGGGGAACAAATGATCAAAGGGATTACCTGAAAATCCTAGAAAGGGAATGAAAGTAACGATACATCTTAAGATAATGAGTTAGAAGGCATGGCCTACTGATATCAAAATCTTGGAACATGTGAAATAATATCATATAACCATGGGATTATATAAACATGGAGTCATATAATTGTGGTATAATCATAAAACATTTCATTGGTACAGGTAATCTCTATCCACCAATCCAATTTCTCATTATAGTACGGGAAAAGGATAACTGCCAACCCCATTTCATATCGCATCAAATGAGACATAACCTTAACCAATGTATTAGTGCACTATCTGGTTTCACCGATCTGAAAATTTTCATGAATATTCTTCCCACATGAATAATCTTTCCACATAAATAATCTTACATAATAAACCATAAATTATTTTAAGGGTACCAACGGAAATAATTAGGTACCACAACACTTACAAAAACCATAACCAATGGGTGTATCATGAATGTGTCCATGAATGAAAGATATTAGAACATACACAGAAGATAATAAGGTAAAATAAGAATATAAAATCATAATAGGTATCAAACATAAGTTACAACATATAATAAATTCCTTTGACTAACATTAGCATTAAAACATTTTTGTGCGGTTTTAAGGAAAATGCAATCGAGATTTTAAAATAGAAATGAGGAAAATCATTTATTTAAAACCAGAATTGAACAAAGTAGGTTTTTAAAATAATAATACTGATTTTATGAAGACAATTATGGCTTAAAAATAGATGATACAGTTCACTTGAAATTGGGTAACAATTTGGGATGTTCCATTAAAAGCAGGTTACTTAACGAGATGCTCTAAAGAGGATATATTTTTAAAAACATGTATATCCCAAAAATAGATTGACAAAAGGGTCATCATAAATGTATTTTATAAGACTGAAAATCATTTAAAATATGTATATAAATATATAATATAACACCATTTTTATATAATGGAATATAAGGCAACCCAAAAGAAAAAATAAGGTTCGTGTATGATTCGTTACGGTTTTATCGGCATGGTATTGAGTATACCTAAGAGGGATTGGTGTGAGAGAGGATAAGATTCCCATAAATTATCAAATATGAGACATGTATTGGGGAGGTATGAAAACATGCCCGATAATTTGGTATTACAGATAAAAAGGCATAACGTAGAGGAAAATCTTGATTAAGAGAGAAATGGAGAGGATCCCTTACCTTAAATCCAGTGGTGTCCTCCACTTGTTATTAATGACCCGAATAAACAAATTCGGTTTATTAGTTAATATATCCATAATCTATTCAATATGTAATTGATTTATTGTAACCCTTTTTAATTTATTCAAGTCCTTTTGATTAATTATAAGGTTCAATTTAATTGTTCGGGATCATTTTGTTTACTTGGTTTTAAAGGATCTGTTCACTTATTTTCATGTTTGGATAAACATGAAAGATGGAAGTGGTTTTCCAGAAATGAAGTTATATGATATTAGTGAACATCTAATAGATTAAATGGTTTTAAATTTATTTTTTTACTTAGATAGTATTCTAAATATTATATATAAAACCATAGTAATAAATGTTTAGGTTAATTGTGGGGGGGGGGGGGGGGTTGATTACGAAGAACGTGTGTTGATTTATAACTTCATACATTAGAACAAAAATATTGCAGAAACATAGAAATGATATATTACAAATATGATAATCTGGTTTAACCATAACTCAAATGGTTTCATGACTAGAATTAAAGATGATAATAGAAATTGATAAACAGTTGTCCATGAATGCTATAAATTACCACATCTCAAACAGTTCTTTCATTTCTATAAAATAAAAGGTGGGGAAAAGAGTAAAGATAATGAAATAACCCATAAGAATGAATTTTTTTCTGTACAAGTATCTTACCGGATTTATCATACTATTTAGCTGAAGGTCGATCAGGAATGAAACAAAAAGAAAAGAACTTAAATGAAATGAAGGAATTGGAAAGAGGAATTTACCTTTAGAGACTTCCTCCTTTGAAAACCTCATAAGGGGAGAGGTTTTGGTATTTTAAAAAAGATAGGGGTTATTGGACTTGGGGTAGGTTCTTGGGGAGTGATTTGGGTAAAATATTGGTAAAGTACTAGGCTAGAGAAGAGTGAAGAGAAGGGGGGGGGGGGTTGAGGGGGTGTTCTTAGAGTGGAGGAGAAGAGGGTTTTCATAAATTTTTAATAATTAGTTTTTATTTGTTCACAAGAGAAGGAATAGAATGTATTCCAAGACTAATAATAGAAATAAATGCATGTGTGTTCGAGATTTTGAATCTTACATCACTTGTGAGGTTAGGAATAGAGGATTTTAATTATAATTTATTTATACAGTAAATTAATGTATTTTACTATTAACTAAAATATTCAAGTATTTCAGAAAAATCACAAATATTCACCCTAACTATTTTTCAACGTGTCGAATCCAAAAAAAATCCATTTCTCAAGAATAAATTTTTAATAGGATTTTTTAATATTTAATTAATAACATAATTTATTATCAAAACCCAGTTCTAAAAC
Organism: Viscum album; assembly: GCA_963277665.1. Lineage (NCBI taxonomy): Eukaryota > Viridiplantae > Streptophyta > Magnoliopsida > Santalales > Viscaceae > Viscum > Viscum album. The sequence goes on from OY728147.1 coordinate 1,299,172,795, forward strand.
ATTCTTTTATATATTATAAAATATAGGTATATTGTACATTCAACTTGGATATTATATATTCATTATCATAGGTAAGGTTAATATTCATTTGGGTATATCACTTCTCATAGGTGTATATTACTATTCTTATGGTTAGGTTTCTATTAACTAGAAATTAAAATTTTCTTATCGGACTCTTAATAACTTACTAACTACAACAGTGTATGTCAAATTTATGAAATTCCAAACACAAAAATTAAAGACATATATTTAAAGGTTACATAGCTCTTAGTAGTTCATTATGATGTGTTTTTATGTGATTTTATAACATATTTATAAGAAAGGAATTTTCTTCTATAATACATAGTTCATTACATCCAACACGTTATATAAGATTCTATACTGAGGGAAACAATTATATCTAAAAATATTAGAAGATGATTGATATTAACATTGATTTATTATGTCTTATGATTTAATAATAATTATAAAAACACTTTGGATGGAATCGATCACCATAAATCACCAAATAGAAAGATGAATCTCTGAAGATAATTATACATAAAAACTAAAATTGAAGCCTTTGTTTGAAAAAGCACGATAAAAGTAAAAAAAATTTGTTATTAATTTCATCACATGGTTATTACATATAGTTTAATTAACTATGTCAAAACCCAAAACCATGCACTGAAAAAAACATGGGCCACACTGTCATATAACATGGTTTGGAAAACCATTCACCAACAATGAAAAATATCAATATCATATAAATTTATAGAAAACTTGTTTTCATTCATGATTTTTATAAATAATGTTTCAATCATTAACGTACCTATAACAGTCCGAATATTTTATAATTTATTTTATTTTAAATAAATTCATTCTCTTGGATAGCTTGTGATTCACTCAATATCATGTATAACTAGGATCTGGTACTCTATTAAGATACTTTTAAAACCTGACCATCATAACCTAGAAATTATTTTGGAAGCTATAAATATTTAAAAAATTATTAAAATCATTGTTATATATTAATTTAAAATAAAATAATTTTCCTTTTATTTAGAAATAAATATAATTATAAACTATATTATTTTAAAGGGTAGTTTAGTCACATGGGGAAAACATAATATAAAATTATTTATTACTATTATTATTAATATTATTTTTTAAAAATAAAATAAAATTATAAATCATAAATTCAAAATTATATTAAAATTTAAATTTTAAAGTTTTCTAAAAAGTAACATTTTAGGATGAATAATGAAAAATATTCATTTTTAATTAAAACTATCTTTTGACTAAATAATTAAAATTTTTATTTTTTAACAAAATTATTTATAATTAGTTTATAATAGATAAAAAATATGTTTTTTGAATCAATTTAATTGTCAATTTTCATATTAAAACCTTATTTACTTATTATAATTTTCAATTTGGGGTCATGGTTTTTCATCACGTATATATGTATAATTTTAAATTGGATTCTACCACATTTATAGATTTAATTTCAAAAAATATATTCTATAATTACTATCAATTATTTTATATTATATAATATGTTCTGCTTATTTTTTCATCATTTTTAATGGTAAAAAACTGAAAATTAATTATCATAATTGAGGTAAAATAGATTTACTGGGGGTAAAAAATATAATTTTTTAAATGAAATGATTTTTTTCCAACATCCATATTCAAGAAAAATGTCTAAATTATCACATATATGGTTTGATAATGATCCATTTTGGGGATTGATTCATGATTAAAACATTGGTATCATAGATTCCTTTACAAAATTCCATGGGTTTCATCCCCCCCAATTATAAAATACCACACTATCTCCTCCCATATTCCCACTTACAATGAAATTTAAATCACCCAATAAAAACTCAAGTCACATTCTTACTCCCCACCCAAAATCATAGATTATTTTATTTGATGTGAAATCTATCTTAGGAGGGATTTAGATGTACACCTATTAAGGGTATCCAAAGAAGTTGTTGTGTTGATAAATAATCATTATTATTTTATTTATTCTTCCACAACCATAATTTATTATTAGATAATTCTAGTATAATAAAACATGTATATAACTAATAATAATATGTTATTATGTATATGTTATTACTTATATCTATCTCTAGTTTCATTAAATGCGAAACAAAATCATTGATCGATTGTATGGTTGACTACCGCAACACGAACTAATGTAATTTTTTTTATAAACAACAATGATGGTAAGATATAATGATGGGTTTAATTTATATATATATATATATATGATATTTATGATATAATTACACTTCTTAATTATAATATCATATATAACTTCTAAAACTCAACTCCTTCTAATAAATGACAATGTCCCTGGTCCGTACAAGAGACTATCACCTCACAAAGAGATTGGAATATTTTTTTATTAGAGATTAATTAAAGGTAAAAATGATGTATTTATTGAATATATGTGATATTCATATGACATTATATCAATTCTTGGAAATTAATATATAATCCAGATCCTTATTATTTCACCTATCAAGTATATGATATCAACGCTAATTCATACATTCAACCAACAATATCAAGGAAGCGTTTGAAATAATTTTCCATGCCAAAATTTTATAAATTTTTATAATACAATATATAATGATTAAATAAGATGTTTATAACATTATTATCATTCAATATATAATGTATTTATATCATATTTTTAGAAACTATAACATTGAAAACTAAACACCATTTAGAAAAAAATATATTAACACACAATTAAATGAAAATAATGAAATATTATTATCAAATGGGTGGTGAAATGTTATAATTGGACCATATATGATATTATATATAATATATATATAAGAGAATAATTTAATAAAATCGTTAAAACCATTATATAATTGGTTAAATCACAATCAACTAAAAAATTTATAAAATAATAGATTTCATCTCACTTTTCATTTCATTGAGAACTATTTGTTCTGATAAACATTAAAAAATTTAAATAGTGGATATTTTTACACTTTAATATATTTTATATTAATACATATTTATTTATGATGATTACTTTTTCATTCTAAATTCATTATTCAATATGTTAAAAATATTAAGTAAATAAAGTTATAAAAAATATTCTACAATCTAACAATATTATATGATTATTTATCTTTGTAATGGTTCATGCCTTTCAGGTTAGTTATGTATAAAGTCCAATAAATTTCAAGGAAATTTTTTTCTTAAATTATTTGGGATTTTACAAGTAAGTAGTTTATGACAACACCTGATTCCGAGGCTCGGTGTGCCCGAAATCAATTTAAGATGTTTAGCTCGAGAATGTTCAGTGAACGAACGAGCGGGTTTTTTTTATAACTTTTGAACTGGGGTTCAGAATCGAAAAATGATGGCACCAATGAAACCGTAGTGCCAGAAATTTCTTAAGAAGAATGGTGGTTAGACTCTCTCATGGGATGTTGTTGGTGGGGCCCACGACCACCCATCTTCCCATGTGTGGTTATGAGGGAGGTGGGGCCTACACAAGCCCCCACCATTTCTAATTTCCGAACCCCTCTAAACCACCCTCTTAAATTATGTGGCTCTCCCCCACATTATTTCTAGCCAACTTATCCATTTATTTAATTTTTGAAAACTCTAGATTTAATTAATGTAATGAATTCAACTTTTAAATTTTAAAAGGCTTGGGAATGTAAAAAATAAATAAGGTGTAGCTTATTTTATTTTGGGAGTTGCTATGTTGTGTGAAGATTTGAGAGAGGAAGAGTTATACAGTTTGAATAACTTCATCTTCATCCTTGAAGAACAAGAAGAACACTGTCACACAGTTCTATCTTCTCTCCATGTCAAATAAAGCGAGATGTCGCTTTCTCCTCGGACGTTCCCCATCGACGTACACTGATCCTCACCCACGACGCCATATTTTGCGAAGCGAGCATCCTCGAAAATCTTGGAGGTAGGGGTTGTTTTCAAGTTCATGTTCATTTTTGACTTTCATTGTTAATTTTCTTTTGGCCACCTGTTATCAATATAACGGGAGGAGGTCGGACCACACGAACACAACCGACCTTCCTCCCCTTTTTATGTTGATCACCTTTGTGGTTTCGAATGGAGGCGGCACGGTGCATCGGCACTGCGCGGGAAGGAGGGAATCGTGGCTGGAGGGGGACGAGGTGAAGGAGCGCGGCACCGTTACACCATGCCGGAGAAGCCGAAGGAAGCCATGACCAAGGGCGAGCTGCGACGGAGTGGCGCGACACCGTCGTGCCACGCCGGAGCCCCATGGAGTGTCGTGGATGGGGTGCAGTGCTGTCACACTGCGCTGGTCAGACAAGGGTCGCGGCCAAAGGCCGCCACGGTGTACAAAAGGGTGGCCAGACTCCACTGGCCACTGGCATTCTAGGAGGCAGGACCAGAAGGTCCCGCGGCAGCTCCAGCCGGTAATTACGGCCGGCCAATTCGGAAAGTCCGAGGGTCGTAAACCCTGGCCAGCGCACCCAGGGTGGACCCCTATGGGGTATTCATTTCAAGAAAATGTGGGGTAGCCCCCCCCCCCCATTCTGTGTCCGCTCAGCGAGCGGGCGCCCGTGCCGAGATGAACAGGCTACGCCAGGTTGGACCGTCCGCGCCGGGCCGGACCGCCCGCGCTAGTCTGGAACCCCGCACCAGCCCGGGCCGCACCAGCTAGGCTGGGTCGTGCCATCTGGGTCGGTTCGTGTCGTGCCCAACCAGGCCGGACTCGGACCCTGGTCGGGTCGACCCGGTTCCGGCCGCCCAGGGGGTATTAGGCCGGGTCAAACTGGGCCCAAACACCCTGTTTTTGGAAAGATCCGTTTAAAAACCCGTAATATGGACTACAGACCTCCGATAGACACATAGTTAGTTGCATAGAGATCCTTGGATCGACCCGGGAATTTCGGTATATTACAATCAATGGTTAGGAGAACATTGGATATGGTCAGGTTGGTTCGAACACGAAACCAACGGGGCCCTCGGAGTGGAAACACTTATAACATGAGCTCCGGGCTTCCGATTGACGTGCCACTCACTTTGTTGGATTTCTCATAGTGAGATTGTTTATTCGACTTACTCTGTTTGATGTTTGGATGCAGTTGTAGTATGGTTGGGGTGGTTTTAGCTTAAAACTCAATCGTGCCCCTAGGACAAATAAGCCAATAACAATAAGACCAGGCATCTGATTGACGTGCCATCTGCCATGTTGTGTTCCCTTTGACGAGACAGAACTTTGGGATATATCAACTCTAGAATTTGTGTCAGTTGATGTATCGACCCCCTTGGCTTGTGGAGCTGACCCTCCTGGAATCGAGCATGATTTGCGTGGGAACCCTTGAGCTGGATGTGACTGTGACGACAATGACGACTGTACTGGGATCCTCTATGGGTTCAGCATCGAAGATGAACATATTGGAATCCTCCATGGGTTCAACGGTGATGACTACTGTTCTTTTATCCTATGTGGGTTCGACAGTACTTGACTACTGTTCTTGTATCCTATGTGGGTCTGGTAGTATTTGACTCTGTACATTTATCATATGTGTGTCTGGTAGAGTAGCTAGACTTGTATTCTTTGTGGGCATGACAGCTTAGCTAGTCTTGTATCCAATGTGGGTCCGACAGATTAGATGAATCAGTGGGTACATATGATCATCCCTATCTCCTTATGAAGAAGTATGCCCACGTGAGCTGAGTTTTAACAAAAAATCAATATCATTGATATGATTTTTGTGATTTCCTATATGAATTGGGTTGTGCATTCCAGTGTGGATTGTGCTGTGATTTACAATGTGGAATGGGTTATGTTTTCCTGCATGGACTGGGTTGTCTTGGGCTCGTGTGCTGGAGCCGAGCTAGAATTGATAACATATGTATATGTATGGTCATATACTGATGTAGAGTTGGTTGTTTCTTTGTGATTGTATCTTTTCATTGTATTTTATCCTTTTATGATTCTGGGAGACCTTCAGGGGTCTCAGGGTCTCTACTGAGTAGCGTATACTCACCCCTGCATGGGCTATGCCCACAATACATTGTGTTGGATGCAGACGACGGACAGCGCTGCTTGAGGTGGGAGCTCATGGAGCTGGACGGTACCTGGAGGTGGATCACTAGATGGGACGTACTCAGAGTGGATGGTTGGAGCCGAGGAGCATAGGAGACTATCTGTACCCACCCTTCAGGTGGGATTTCTAGAGGACAGCTCAGACTCGCTGTTTATTTTTCTTTTGTTTTACTTTCTTTTCAGTTGTACTTTACTTTCAGTTGAGTTTGTATTCTGGCCCATTTACATTCCAGCAATTACTTTCGTACTCAGTTTACTTAGTGTTTAATTTAGCTTGCGTACTCTGTGGTGTTTGTATATATTCTAAAGGAAATTCTTTAACTTTTATCAGGATTTATGCCTTTGGTGCTAGTCACCAGCCCTTGTCCTATGGAAGGCGGGCTTGGGGTAGTCACGGAACGGGCCCTGAGGACGGGTCGTGACAAATTGGTATGAGAGGAGTTCGGTTCTACCGCAGAACTCAGGACTCTGATCTTTCTTCTATGTGAAGCAATAGTTTTAAGGGTATTGAGTGTGTTTATCAGTCCAGGGAGTCTAGTGTTGATGCGGCGGCCAACGTATCCATACACAAGGACCCTGACAACTGATTTCCGACTCAATGCAAGAAAACATTGATATCATGTGTGTTTCAAAAGTTTTCTTTGTGATTACTTTGTTTCATCTCACCAGGTATACTATATTGACCATGTAATGCCTGTTTCTTTTCAGGATGACCCCATGAAGGAATCCAGTTAGGGTTATAAGCTTTGTGTGAGACGACAGCCCACCGAGCGACGAAGACTCATTGCAGGGCCCTATTACAGCGGAGGCACCGGCGGTACCTCTACCCGTTGAGCTACCAATGCCACCAGACCTAGCCTCTAAGAGTGAATGTCGCCTTGGTGCACTGCATGAGTTTCAGCTTCAGAGAACACCTAGGTTCCTTGGGGAGATGGATCCTCAGATAGCCGAGGATTGGCCGGAGTCTGTTGTATGCATTTTTAGGTTAGTGGGGACACCTGGTGACCTGATGGTGATCCTTGAAGCGAGTCTCCTGCACGAGGTAGTAGGATGATGGTGGAGCCTGATGCTTTAATTGCATGACGAGGCATCTCTTCTTTGGTCGGACTTCGAGAGCCTCTTCCACTCGGAATTCGTACCAGCCACCCTCCGAGTGGTGCGCATTCAGGAGTTGCTACAGCTGGGGCAGTGCAGCATGACAGTATCCCAGTACTTGGCCAGGTTTACCGACCTATCAAACTATTCCACGTATATAGTATGGGACCCATTCATCTGGGCCCGGACCTTCGATTAGGGACTGTGGCAGGAGATTAGGGCATCAATGATCTCCCTCATCATTCTAACATAGAAAGGAGTACTGGATCAATCCCTTCTTGTGGGGAGATTTTTTGTTGACACTACACCAGCAGCGAGACTTACCACATGGCAACATGTAGAGGAGTCTTCTGTAGCTGGCAGTGGACAGATGTCACAGGGGTCCAAGCGGACCATACCATCAGGCGGACGACCATAGGATACTAGCTCAGAGATGTGTGGCACACATAGTAGATCCAGTTATACGAGAGGACGAAAATGATACACATGCAGTAGACAGGGCCACATGGCTCAGGACTGTCTGACCCACCATGTAGAGGAGCATCGGACAGATGAGGGTCTACCCGGGTAGAGGCAGAGTTTCGACCATGGCGGTCCACAGGGAGCAGGCGGATGAGGGAGAGGAGCTCGTCAAGCGGCAGGTGGTGTACGATGGTTTGAGACTCTACCACCACCAGCACCAGGAGGTCCACCCCGACCACATGGAGCTGTTGGACAGAGGAAGGCACAGCTTCAAGCAGTGGAGGCCTATAACCACAGCGCACCAGAGATGATATGATGTACTATCTGTGTCTTCTCCACCCTTGTTGCAGTTCTTATAGACACAAGAGCGAGTCATTATTTCATTGTCACTGCCCTTTTTTGGAACTCGGAGATTCTGACGGAGTTGTTGGCTCGATCATTATGGCTAGAGACTCCTACAGGAGAATACTCGATGATTACGCACTGGTGCTGGTAGTTTGAGATTTCTCTAGGAGGCAAGAGCTTCGGCTGGGATCTTCTTTTAGTAGTGTTGAGGCCTTAAGACGTCATCTTTTTCATAGATTGGTTATCTATGGTCCATGCTCAGATCGACTATATTAGGCGCAAGGTGTGGTGTGTCCGCACTGATGGGAGTAGGTTCACCTTCACCAGCCAGAAGGGAGCCTTTTCAGCAGAGGATGGACTCACGCAGAGGAGAAGACAGCCGATCACTCATCAGTTGGCTGGCCTCATCCTAAGAGAAATTGACGTGTGGAGTCTGAGTTTCCCTATTATGGTGGTTCGGTATGCGGACGTTTTTCCTGATGGCGTTCCCGGACTACCTCCTCACAGATAGGTAGACTTTGATATTGACATGTACACCAGGACAACACCAATTTCAATTCCCACATATCAGATGGCTCCTGCTGAGTTTAGAGAGCTACGAGTACAGCTGAAGGGCTTGCAGGGCAATGGATTCATCTGACCCGGTGTTTCACCTTGGGAATCCCTGATTTTGTTCACCAAGATGAAGGACGGGATATTGTGAATGTGTGTCGATTATCGTTGCCTTAACCAGGTGAACGTGAAGAAAAAGTATCCACTATTGAGGATCGAATACCTCTTCGATCAGATCAAGAGAGCACGATGTTTCTCAAAGATAGACCTCCGGTCGGGTTATCATCAGCTCAGATTTCGAGACGAGGATGTACAGAAGATGGCTATCAGGTGTCGATATGACCACTATGAGTTCTTTGTTATGCCTTTTGGAATATCCAATGCTCTAGTAGTGTTCATGAGTCCCATGAACATGATCTTCCAGCCTTAATTAGATTGACTTATCGTAGTCTTCATGAATGACATATTGATTTACTTGACCATTGAGTAGGTGCACGCCTACCACATACAGGTTGTACTAGATACACTCCGAGAGCACCAGCATTATGGAAAGCTGTAGAAGTGTCAGTTCAGGATTCTAGAGGTCCACTTCTTGGGAGAAGTCATCTCTAAGGCGGGAGTTGTGGTGGATCCTGTGAAGATCGAGGCAGTGCAAGCTTGGGAGCCACCAAGGAGTGTGACGGAGGTGCGGAGATTCTTAGGTCTGGATAGGTACTATCGATGATTTGTACCATACTTATCTGGAGTTGTAGCACCGCTTTTAGCTTTGACAAAGAAGGGTAAACCCTTCGTTTGGTCAGATAGATGTCAGCAGAGCTTCCAGGAGATGAGACAGAGATTGACCTATGCACACATCTTGAGGCTACTGGAGGAGGGACTAGGGTACGTAGTCTACATAGATGGATTAGGGACTGAAATCAGGTGTTTCCTGATGTAGGAGTGGGCAGTGATCACCTATGGATCACGATAGTTGAGGCAGCACTGGAAGAACTATGATCCCTTGACCAGGAGTTAGCAGTAGTGGTCTTCGCCCTAAAGATGTAGCAGCACTATCTGATGGGAGAGTGCCTTACAGTCTACTCTGAACAGTAGTGTCTTAGGTACATCTTCATGCAAAAGGAAATGAACCTAAGACATCGACGATGGCTCGAGTTCCTCCAGGATTATGACTTTGAGATAGTCTATACTCCCATGAAGGGGAACGTAGTAGCTGATTCTCTTAGCAGGTAGACGGGCATTCAGCTTTTTGGAGTGGTGAAAGTGTAGTTTGTCGCTTTTCATATATCCTTCATGGATAGATACAGGGCAGCCTTCCTTCAGTCACTCATAGTCACACCTCCACATCCTCAGCATGTTAGAGAGGCATCGCGTGGAGACGTTTACTATGATACGTGACATTCACAGATTTCCACAGGACATGCACATGATAGGTTTTCTATAAGAGGAGAGCACGTCATCCTTTTCAGAGGATGTATCATGGTACTAGCTTCTTTACAGGAGGAGGTGTTGAGAGTGTTTCACACTTCCCCATTAGAGGTACATCCAGGAGTGGCGAAGATGTACCGATATCTCAGACGACATCACTCGTTGCTGTGTATGAAGAAGGCTATGGTAGAGTTCGTTTCTCAATGCCTCTGGTGAAGGCAGAGCACCAGGTACGAACAGGATTGGTACAACCATTGGAGGTCCCAGAGTGGAAGTGGGATGGGATATCTATGGATTTCTTGACTCGGCTTCCACGTACTTCCAGAGGACACGACTCCATATGGGTGATTATTGAATGACACACAATGTCGGGCCACTTCTTACCCATCCGAGAGTAGGGATCAGTGGAGAGCATGGGAAACCTCTACATTCAGTAAATTATATGGGTTCATGGTGTTCAATCATCTATCATCTCTGATCTATATGCTCTCTTTACTTCCCAGATTGGGAAGGGGTTACAGGAGGCATTTGGGATACAGCTATGCCTGAGCACCACCTTTCACCCTCAGATGGATGGCCAGACGGAGAGGACCATTAAAACACTCTAGGACATTCTCCATTCATGTGTTTATGAATTTGGTCATAGTTGGGAGGATCACCTACCCTTGGTGGAGTTTGCGTACAATAACATCTACCACTCCACCATCGGGATGTAACCATACAAGGCATTGTACGACCGAACTTTAAGATTACCTTTGGGCAAGACAGACCCTGAGGAGAAAGCACATGTGGTACCATAGATGGTCCAGGACACTACAAAGAAGGTTCAGGTCATCCAGGAGTAGATGAGGATAGATTAGAGCCGACAGAAGTCTTATGCTGACAGGAGGCGAAGACCACTAGAGTTCGAGGATATCGACCATGTTTTCTTATGGGTCTCACCTCGACAAGGATTATAGAGATTTTGCTGGGGTGGAAGTTATCTCCGGGCTTCATCGGACCATTATAGGTCTCAGCCGGATAGGAGATGTTTCTTATCACCTGGCTCTACCACCTCATTTTCACCGGGTGCACGACGTCTTCCACGTATCTCAGCTGAGGAGATACGTGCACGACTCGACACATATCATCGACCATGGGGAGCTGGACATCGATGATGGGGCGACTTTTTCGGAGGACCCGGTGGAGATCAAGGATCGACAAGAGCGGGTCGTTAGTGGGTGGTCGATTCCACTTGTGCGCATCAGGTGGCAGCACGAGAACCTCCAGGTGATCACTTGGGAGCGGGAGGCTCAGATGCATGCTCAGTACCCCCATTTGTTCCCCTAGTTTGTGTTGAATCTTTATGGGGACGTAATGACCTGAGGTGGGAGTAATTTGAAGACCTGAAAATTTCAAGTAATTTTTTTTAAATTCTTTGTGATTTTACAAGTATGCAGTTTTGGACGGCAATTGATTTCGAGGCCTGGTGTGCCCAAAATCAGTTTACAAAGTTTAGATCGGGTACGATCAGTGAATGAAAGAGCAGGTTTTTTTTTTAAATTTTGTACCGGTGCTCGGAATCAAAATCTGAGGGCACCAATGAAACCGCATCACCAGTAATATCTTATGAAGACCTTTTCGGGAGTTGCGTTCGCTCGGGAGGAGTTATAAAAAATTGGGGATTAAAAGATAAGTAAAATAAAATTATGTGTGAATTATATTTTATTCATGGTGATTAGGCTCTCTCATGGGAAGTTGCTGGTGGGGCCCACGACCTCAAAACTTCCCATGTGTGGTTATGAGGGAGGTGGGGCCCACACGAGCCACCACCTTTTCAAATTCTCTAACCCCTCTAAAGCCCCTCTTAAATTATGTGGCTCTCCCCCACATTAATTCTTGCCAACTTATCTCTTCATTTAATTTTTTACAACTCTAGATTTAATTAATGAAATGAATTCAACTTTTTAGTTTTGAAAGGTTTGGAAAAGTAAAAATAAAATAAGGTGTATCTTATTTTATTTTTGGAGTTGTTGTGTTGTGTTGAGATTTGAGAGAGGAAGAGTTCTACACTTTGATGAACTTTATCTTCCTCCTTGAAGAACTCGAAGAACACCGACATGCTGTTCTATCTTCTATCCACGCCAAATAAATGGAGGCGTCGCTTCCTCCTCAGACATTCCCCATCGACTTACATGGAGCCTCACCTGCGATTCCATATTCCACGACGCGAACTTCCTCGATCTTCTTTGAGGTAGTGTTTTTTTCATGTTCATGTTAATTTTCGATGTTCATCGTTAATTTTCTTTTGGACACATTTTATTAATATAACGGGAGGAGGTAGGACCAAACGAAGACAGCTGAACCTCCTCCCCGTTTTATGTTGATCACCGTCATGGTTTGGAATGGAGGCGGTGCAGTGCATCACCACCGCACGAGAATGAGGGAACTACAGCCTGAGTGGGCCGCGGCAAAGGAGCGCGGAAATGTCGTACCGTGCCAGAGAAGCCAAAGGAAGCTGCGTCCATGGGTGTGCTGCAGAGGAGGGGTGCGGCGCAGTCGCTCCATGATGGTCAGACACGGGCCGCGGCCTAAGGCCGCGGTGGTGCAGAGGAGGGCAGCAGGACTGCGCCGGCGACCGTCATTATTGAAGGCGGGACCAGCAGGTCCCGCGGTAGCTCCGGCCGGCCATTACGGCCAGATGATTCGGGAAGTCTGAGAGTCTTAACACCTGCTCAGCGCACCTAGGGGGAACTCATGTAGGGTCCACCGTTTCAGGTAAACAGGGGGGCAGCCCCCCCCCCCCCCCCCCGTCTGTGTCTGCTCAGCACGCTGGCGCCCGCACCGGGCCTAACTGGCTAAGGCGGGCCAGACCGCATGCGTTGTACTGGACCGCACGTGCTGGGTCGGGCCGCCGCACTAGGCCAGACCCCCGCGCCCAAGTTATGGCTGACCAAGGGGGTATTGGTCCGGGTCGGACCTGGCCCGAACCCCCTATTTCCGGACAGATCCGTTCAGATGCCCATAACATGGGTTAGAGACCTCTGATCGACACACCGTCAATTGAGAAGCGATCTTTGGATAGAGACAGTCGTTTTGGTATATTACACTCATGTTTTAGGATAAAATTGGGTAGGGTCGGGTTGTTTCGAACATGAAACCAACCGGGCCCTCGGAGCGAAAACGCTTATAACTTGAGCGCCGGGCGTCCGATTGACGTACCGTCAACTTTTTTGGATTCCACTTAGTGAAAGATTTATTTTAGAATACCCTTCTCGAGGTTTGGACATAGTTCGAGTACATTCGGGTTGGTTTTAGCTTAAAAACTAACAGGGCCCCTCGGACGAATAAGCCGATAACTATCAGACCGGGCGTCTAATTGACGTGTCGTCTATCGTGTTGAGTTCCTTTTGATGAGACGGAACATTGTGATATATCAACTAAAAACCTCATGTTAGTTGATGTATTGACCCCCATTGGATTGCGGCGCGAACCCTCCCAGAATCGAGCATGTTTTGTGCATGAACCCTAGAGCTGGCTGCGACTGTGATGATGGTGACGATTGTACTGGGATCCTCCGTGGGTTTGGCAGCGACGATGACTGTACTAGATTCCTCCGTGGGTTTGATAGTGATGACTATTGTTCTTGTATCCTATGTGGGTCTGACAGTACTTGACTACTGTTCTTGTATCCTATGTGTGTCCAGCAGTATTTGACTCTGTACTTGTATCCTATGTGGGTCCGGCATTGTATCTATTCTTGTATCCTTTGTGGGTCCGACATCATAATTGGGCTTGTATCCTATGTGAATCTACATCTTAGATGATTCAGTGGCTACATCTGATCATCTCTATCACCTTACGAATAATTATACCTTTGTGAGCTGAGTCTTAAATTACAATAAATATCATTGATATGATTTTTGTGCTTTCCTCTGTAGATTGGGTTGTTCTTTCTTGTGTGGATTGGGTTGTGATTTCCTATGTGGAATGAGTTATGTTTTCCTGCGTGGTCTGGGTTGTACTTGGGCTCGTATGCTAAATCCGATCTAGAATTGATGAATTAGGTATATGTATGGGAATATACCTTAGTAGAGGTGGTTGTTGCTTCGTTATTGTACCTTTTCTTTGTGGTTTATCCATCTTGGATTCTGGGAGACCTTCAGGGGTCTTGGGGTCCCTACTGAGTACCGTATACTCACCCATGCTTGAGCTATTCCGGCACTACGTTGTGTTGGATGCAGACAACCGACATCGCTGATCGAGGTGGGTGCTCAGGGAGCTGGACGGTACCTGGAGGCGGATCACTGGACGGGACGTACTCGGAGCGGACGACTGGAGCTGGGGAGCAGAGAAGACTATTTGTACCCACCCTTCTGGTGGGATTTCTAGATGATGGCTCGGACTCGCTGCTTTACTTTTCTATTCTGTACTTTCTATTCAATTGTACTTTACTTTCTGTTGGGGTTTTATTCTGGCCCATTTACATTCCAGCACTTACTTTTGTACTCAGTTTACTTATTTTTTACTTCAGCCTGCGTACTCTGTGGTGTTTGTTTACTTTCTTAACGAACTGCATTCTCTTTTATTGGGATTTAAACCTTTGGTTCTAGTCGCCAACCCCTGGCCTATGGAAGGTGGGAAGGGGGTAGTCACAAAACAGGCCCTGAGGATGGGTTGTGACATTACATTTCATGTTTTGATTGTTAGAGGTGTTCGGAGGAGGCTTGAATGGAATATGGAGATGTCGATTGCTTATAGAAAGAAGAATGTGTAAGAACATGGATCTTCTTTCAGGTATGGATCTTGTTTTCCCGTGTTCTGGGAAAAATAATAGTTCCTATAAATTTAAGAGGTACACATTGTGTACATAGGAGTGTACCCCATTTATTTGGTTGTCATGGGTATCCGTGTACTGGCTGTGCAATATCCGAGTACATGGTCATGTAGGGGTATCCTGGAGACTGCATAAATCGAGACCTGGTAAAGGCATATACACACAGTGTAATTTTAAATAACACACCATGTATTATTATTTTTATTTGATTAATCATAATGGGGTCGCATCTCTTTCACAGAGAACACTTCTTCTAATGTGTCTCACCGAGGAGGGACCAAAGATAGCGATTCTTCTCAGCGCCCCCGATTGACCATCCATTCTCTGAATCAACCATCGTCGATTGCATTGGATTCACCAGTATGATTTATGCCTTTTTCTTTTTCCCCAACCCCTGATTTTTCCTCCCTCATCAGATATTCTTGGTTTAAAGTTGTAGATTTTTTTAGATCTGTGACATTTTATGTCGAATCAGTGGTTGGAATTCAACTATATCGATCGTTCAACATCATGATTGGTGGTGTCTGTCTTTCCGTAGTTTTCAATTGAATTATATATGAAAAATTTCACAACAACCTAGTTCAAGGTATTGCATGTTTAGGTATGTTAACCCTTAAATTGTTGATATAACAGGATTTTTTGATTTAGGGATCTTGATTGAGAATAGAGATTATTTACCTATATATAGATGTGTGTTCACATGTTTGAACTGATTTTGGACGTTGGGTCTAGAATTGCCTATTTGGCTACTTTATTTCATGCCTACTGTTGTTAGGATTTAGTTATTTTAATAAATATGTTGTGTTATATATTGTATATGTTTAGCCAAGTAATATGTTGTTATTTACTTTAGCTACTGGATATCGTTTTTTCACGTTTGACTTACACCGTGTTGTGGGAACCTAGTGTAGTTAAATAATAGTGTGATTGGAAACTGTGGGCTTATGTATAGTGTATGATTACACATTATGTTGCAATAAAATAGTGGGTATGGACATGTGTGCTCCCTCAGAGTGTATATAGTTTCACATTATGAGACTACAAGGGGGAATTGGATATTGAGTGCTTCCTCATAGTGTCTATAGTTATCATTATGAGAACACAAGGGGAATTGGACGTTGAGTGCTTCCAAGAGGTTTTCAAGTGTTTTTTTGGTTTACTAATTAGTAATTAAAAATTAATGTAATTTGAAATGAAATATTGTTTACCTTGGAGTAATTACTTGTTTATTGATTAATTTTTTATATTGCATGCTATATATAATCACTGTAAATTAGAATAGATCATTGGGTGTTTGGCTACTAATATTCATCTCACACCCTGTTTGGGTCATGATTTTTCACCCAAAAAGAAATATTGTTATAGCTATAGATAAGGGAATGTTCCCTTATACTTCCATTACTTGATTGTTGTGGAGTTAGAGAGCATGGGACAAAAATGTGGCCTGCGATGTTGTTGGATTTTCTTAATTGTTTCGTTTCCTTGTACGTGGTTTAGTACTATATTACAACATTGAGGATTGTTTTTCTGGTATTCGTTGAATATGTATCATTCATCATTTATATATGAGCTCGAGTTCGTTAATTACTTTTTGGATTTTTCTATTTAAAATTATATTCTATTATTACTAATTCCTCTATTGTTATTTGTTTTTTATAGTGTTACTCTTCCAATGAGGGAATATTTTCCCCACTATCACACCCATGGTCGTCACTGCTAGTTAGCAGCATCTGGCATTTAGTTAAATGCGCTTGAGGCCATGTGACCAGCCTGATACAGGGCATCTCTATGTGGCATCCGAAACCGGGATGTTACAATGTGGTATCATAAAAATTCATTTTTTTCTTTGACTTACTATTTGGAGGCTATATATAGGTATTAGATGAAAAATGGTATTTGGTAATAATATGTTTCTAAAAATAGTTATCCCATGTATAGCGAAAAGAAAATTTACCTCTATTATTTTAATTTTTTATAGTCTTTAAATTATTAATGTAGATTTCATTTCACTATTGGGTGATTCACATGTTTTGTGTTACTATAGTTGATATAATTGAGGTTCAATTTTTGTTTCAATCCAATTATATTAGGGTATTCCATCTCAAGAATCATATAGTAACTTGTTATTGATCACATGTCTTACATTATTGCAATACCATTTAGGGTGCATTATCGATTTCATGTTGTTGTGGTAATTATTGTGTAGATGTTCCTACTGTTTTGATAAATGTTGGGATAGAATTCTTATTATTTGATAGTGTATCTCTTATTTTGTAATGTTTCGTTTGAGTGAGGGACAAACTTTGGTACATGAGGTGTTATGGCCCCCCATGGATCCCAATTTGTTAGATCATGTGTTCCTTGCATTGTTATACTTCTTATGTGACATGAATATGATGCCACGATTTGATTTGCGGGGAGTATGGGCCCTCATGAATCAGAATTAGAAACTTTAAATTATTGATATAGTGTTTTATAGGCTGTTGAGTAATTTCTAATGCTTATTGCCAAGAAAACCCCAGAATACATGGTGTGTATTGATGAATACAATCCATGTATCTTTCTTTTTATGAAACAACTATTTTTATTTTGATCATTCCATGTACCATATGTAGAGGTTGTGTAAACCGTGAACATTTGAATTCTTATGTGGGAAGGGACACATGGATGGGAAATTATTAGTGGAACATGTTGTGTACCAGACGTACATGTCATGTTGTAGAGGCCAGGTGTCTCGCCATGTGAATAATGACATAGGTGGTTGAAAATCAGGTAGTACATGTCGTGTTCAGTAAAAACATGACGTGTAGTTTTGTTACATGAGAAAACTGTGTGGTGTATCCATATAGGGGAACATAGGCATGGGGGAAGCAATTCAAGTAAATTCCTTGTAAATGGGTAATGTGTCGTGTGTATGGGATGTTACCCAAACAATTTTGGTAGTAGTGCACACCCATGTAAAGGCTCAAGGAAACACGCCTCGTATACCTATTTATGAAAATATGAATGTTTTCTTAGTCACAATCCCTTCATGCACATCTAGTTTTCAGTCCTTGATATACTTGAACTAAGGTGTATGCTTGACCATTCAGAGTCATGCCACTTCGACGTCCTTCGGTTTTATTCCAGATACATGGTAGTGAACAGACACTCGACATGGTAGATGAGTGGCTACCAGTAGATCCTCTTGTCCAACCTGTCATGGCACCAGCTATTATCCCATATAAGGGTGATGATGCACAGTTCCGAGAAAGCATTATGAGGTTTTGGAAGACCTTCTAGAGAGTGCAGCATACAACCCCATCTATGGAAGAACTAACATGGGTCTTTCAGTAGCAGAATCCTCCTAATTTTTTGGGGGATGGAGGACATCAGGCTACAATGTCATGGTTAGGAGCAATTTTGTCAATCATTGAGCATCCGGAGACTCCTCCTTAGAGGAGGTTAAAGCTCGGTACTTATATTCTATGAGATTCTACTAAGAGATGGTGGGATGTGATCTCACGGGTAGGATATCATTATGTTATGTATTGGGATGATTTACATAAATCTTTTTACGATTACTTCTACCTGGAGACATTGAGGGATGATCATGTTACATCCCAGAAATTTTACATAATTAATAAATAGATTATCGTTTTAAAAAAATAATTTTATGAAATATCTTGTGATTTTATTTAATCGAAACCAAATTTGTTTATTTTGATTTATTATTCAAAGACATGGTTTTTAATACAATATTAATAAAGATTAATTTCACTTATATATATACATTTAAAATATTATTAACTAGATTATTATAAATCATAAATTCAAATTAATATTTTGAAATTATAATTAATGATTTTCTTAATATGTGATATTATTTTGGTTAAATAATACTTTATTATAAAGTATTAATTTGTGTTTTTATACCAAAATCATATAAATTTAAAAAAAATATTATTTTTTTTAAATTAAAATTAATGTCGGTTACTTTCTATATATGAATTATTCATAAATAATAATAATATAAGACATTTTATAATTTTACTTTAGGTATTTTGAATAATTTATTTGTAGTAATTATTAATTTATTTTAATAAGACAATCATTAAAAAAACAAAATATTAATAATAATAATAAAAAAAATTATAGATTTATATATATAATTTATATATTTTTTATTAATATATAATGAATATATATATATATATATATCAACATATGATACAAGATTCATTCAAAAAAACGTGATTTCATTATGTTCAAAAAATATAATAATAAAATGCAATGATTAATTTGACAAAAAAAAATTTTCACATGAGGTGAGTGGAAAAAAAGAAAAAAGATAAGATTAAAAAAATGATAACTACAACCTATAAAATGTTAATTTAAATAATATTATTTAAAAATTATATATATATATATATATTGAATTTACATGTTTTGATTAGTATATATATATATATATATATATAAAATAAAAACTAATATATATATATATATACCTATTAGAAACACGATTTGTTTAAAAAACAATGATTTTAATATGTTAAAAAATTATGAATTTAATTATTTATACAAAAACTAATTATATAAAACGTTTTTCTAAAAAAATAAATTTTCAAATCAAAGATTAAAAAAATTAATACTAAAAACATGGAAATATGATTTGATAATATCTAATAATGACTTGTAAGGAGATAGAGAATCAAGAGAAGTAAATAAAAAAAGAAAGATTGATGAACAATGATGCTAATATAATGATAAAAAAATTATAAAAAAAATCATGATAAAACAAACATATAAAATAAAATATATTATAATGAATGGTGGCATGTCAAAAAAATGAGGAGGAGACCAATTTAATTCAATAATATGACTTGATAAAATAATATAAAGTGATAATATAAATTAATAACAAAGGAAATATAATTGAGGGAAAAATGGGTCATGTTTTTGTCTCTTTTGAAACAGCACTGCATATGAACCAAACCAAATATTTCCAATTTCAGCTTTCTCAACATGACTCTAATTAATATATATGCAAAACTCAGTATACAAACCTTGTGTAACATGTTTTTTCATTTGTACCTTTCATGATTTTCTCATGGTATGTTCGAGCATTGTTAGTAGATCTTCATTTAAGGTAAAGGAATTTTATTATTTTCATTTATTTGATACCATTTATCCATATACAAGCTATATATTTATATATATATGGGTAAAACTATATCTTTCTAGTCCTACTTAAAAGTCTACTTGTTTTAAATAATCTCCCCCTCAAATCTTATGTTTACAAGGGTTTAATGTGTTCAAACTACATACATACATGTGTGTATGTATATATATAAATATATAAATGAACACATATACATTAATACAAATATTAACTCATTTAGTGCTACCAAAATAGTGTTTAAAGATTTATATATGTATTATTTATTATATAAACCTTGCATACATAATTGCATGTGATTATTGTAATTATTTTATGTGTAGTTATGGGTCATGTTTTTATTTCATGTGTAAACTCACATCTGCTTCTCTTAGCATGTCATGCATGAATAGGTATTGCCATCATCTATATCATGTGATACATTTCAAGCATTATGCAATCTAGCACGCACTTAAGCCCATGTTACATGAAATTATAGTTTTCAAATAAAAGTGTGTGTTTTTGCAAGTATGGGATTCTCACTAAAATGATTTTAAACCCTTTTGTGGAAATGGTGATGACATGTGGAAGATAGTTTTTATTCAAATAAAATAATATTATTTAATTATTTTGGAAATGATTTTGGCTAAGAAATAAGAAAGGAAGGTCTATAGGAAAATGTTTTCAAAATTGGCACTGGTGGGTTTCGTGACGTTATGGGGAGTGAATCCATAACTCATAGTGATAACTAGTGGCTATATGTATGGATTTTAATAAATGTCTTCTTTGTATTATTAACGACCCACGTAAACATAATAATTTCAAAGGATAATTCCAAACAGCTTTAAACCGTAATTATTTTGTGAAATATTGTTTTCCTATATATATTGAAGTATGTGTGAAAATATTTATTAAATATTTATATTTATTTACAGGGATTGTTTATGATATTTATTAGTTGTTTGGAAACCCCTTACTGGGAATTTTATTCTCACCTTACGAATTATAAACACATTTTAGGTATATCATACTTGCTGTGTTGAAACTCTGTTGTGGATGAAACATGCTGAAGAATCATTGTTTTCAATTTGTATATTTTTGTTGTAATGAAATTTATCTATCTAATTTTCCAGAACCTATAACGTAAAAGGTCCTCTATTGTAATTAACACTGATTATTTAATCATGTATCTTTTTTTAAAGAAATTACACAGCAGTTGTAGTGGCTGACACATGGTTTCAGGTTTGGGACCTTATAATTGGTATCAAGGGAACGATTTAAATAATTTTGGAAAATTAAAAAAAAAATTAAAATAATAAAATATATATGTCTCTTTCAGAACAATCTTTTCCATATCTCTGCAATTTAATTACGGGGACAAAATTCAATTAAGAGGGGATAATGTGACATCACATAAATTTTACATAAATAATAATTGGATTATTGTTTTTTTTAAAAAAATTTATGGAATATATTGTGATTTTATTTAATCCATACCAAATTTGTTTATATTGATTTATTATTCCAAGATATAGTTTTTCAATACATTATTAATTAAGATTAATTTAAATTATATATATATATATATATATTTAAAATCCTGTTAAATAAATTATTATAAGATATAAATTATAATTAATATTATAAAATTATAATTAATATTTTTTTAATATGTGATATTATTTTGGTTAAATAAAACATTATTATAAAGTTTTGATTTTTTTCTATACAAAAATAATATTAATTTGAAAAATAATTCATTATTTATTTTAAATTAAAATTAATTTTTTTTAATTTAAATATATGAATTATTCAAAAATAATAATAATAGATAATGTATAATATTTTTACTTTTGGGATTTTGAATAATTTTTTTGTAGTAATTATTAATTTATTTTAATAAGAAAATATTTAAACAAACAAAATAGTAATAATAATAATAAGAAGAAATTTATAGATTTATATATATAATTTATATGTTTTTATTAATTTATAATGAATATATATATATATATATGATACACGGTTCATTCAATAAAATGTGATTTCACTACGTTCAAAAAATATAATAACAATGTTTAATGACAAATTTGACAAAAAAAATGATGTGACGTAAGGTGAGTGATGAAAAAATAAAAAAATGATAAGATAAAAAAAATGGAAACTACATCCTATAAAAATTTGAATTTAATTATTATTATTAAAAATAGAATATATATATATTTATTGAATTTATATATATTTTTTATTATATATATTTATGTTAATATAATATAAAAACTAATATATATATATATACATATTAGATACACAATTTTATTAAACTAAATTGATTTTAATATGTTAAAAAAATTATGAATTTAATTATTTATATAGAAAAATAATTTTATAAAAAGTTTTCCTAAAAATATTTTAACTCAATGATTAAAAAAATGTGAAATGTCAAAACACAGAAAGATGATTTGATAATATCTAATAATGACTTGTAAGGACAGTGAGAATCTAGGGAAATAAATAAAAAAAGAAAGTGTGATGAACAAAGATCCTAATATAATAATAAAAAAATATTAAAAAAAATCATGATAAATCAATGATATAAAAGAAAATATATTATAATGAATGGTGGCATGTCATAAAATAGAGGAAGAGACCTGTGTAATATAATTGAAGGAAAATTGAGTCTTGTTTTTGTCTCTTTTGAAACAACACTGCATATGAACCAAACCAAATATTTCCAATTTCAGCTTGCTCAACAAGACTATAATTAATATATATGAAAAAATCATTATAAATACCATGCGTAACCTGTTTGGTCATTTTCACCATTCCTACTTTTCTCTTGGCATTTTGGCGGATTATTAGTTGATCTATAATTAAGGTAAGGGGATTTTATTATTTTCATTTGTTTTTTAAAACATTTATGTATATACAAGCTATATATATATATGTATATATCTGTGTAAAACTATATATTCCTAGTCTGAATTACACATATAATAATTCTCCTTATTTTTAATAATTTTCCCCTCAAATCTTACGGTTGCAAGGGTTTAATGTTTTCAAAATATACACATACAACTATGTAGGTTTATGTATATATATATACATATATATGTACACATTTACATGTATACAAATAGGAACACACTATGTGAACTCAAAATAGTGATTAAAGATATATGTACGAATAATTTTTTAATATTCACCTTGTTTACATAATTCCATGTCAAAATTGTTATTATTATAGGTGTAGTTATAGGTCAAGTTATTATTACATGTGTTAACTCACATCTTCATCTCTTAGCATGCCATGCATGAATAAGTATGGCCGTCATCTTGGTCATGTGAGGCATTTCAAGAATTATGCAATCTTGTATGCACTTATACCCATGTTACATGAAATTATGGTTTTCTGATAAAAGTGTGTTTTTTTCAATTATGGGATTCTTCTTAAAATGATTTTAAACCCTTCTGAGGAATTGGTGATGACATGCGGAATGTTTTTTTTGTTTCGATGAAAATAATATTTTGTACGTTTTTATGAAATGGTTTTGGGTATGAAATAATAAAGGCAGGTCCATAGGAACATGTTTTCAAAATTGGCACTGGTGGGTTTCGTGATAGTATGTGGAGTGAACCCATAAGTCATAGTGAAGACTAGTGGCCGTATGTATGGATTTTAATAATGGTCTACCATGTATTCTTAAAAACCCAAAATAATAGAATAATTTCAGAGGATAATTCCCAACAACATTCTTACATAATTATTTTGTGAAATATCAATTTCGTATATATATTCAAGTATCTGTGAAAATATGTTTTAAATATTTATATTTATTTCAAGGGATGCTTTAAAAAATTTATTGGTTATTTTTAAACCCCTTACTGGGCATTTTCTGTTCACCCTACGAATTATAAATACTTTTCTGTTTTAGCATACTTGTTTCATTGAATCTATTTTTTGGAAGAAACACACTGATGAATCAATGTTTTCAATTTGTATATTTTTGTTGTAATGTAATTTTTGTATCTAATGTTCCAGGACCTAGATATTAAAATTTCCCCTATTGTAATTTACATTGTGTTATTAATCATGTTTCTTTTTTCAAAAAAAAAATTTACGCAACATTTGTAAGGGATAAAACCTGGTTTTGGGTTTATGACCTTATAATTGGTAATAGAGGCATGATTTAGATAATTTTAGAAAATTAGAACAAATTGAAAACATATATATGTAAGTCTGTTGTGTATCAATATTTTCCCTATGTGTATGATTGAATTGTGCATAAATAATTCAATTAAGGGGGGGGGGATAATGAAACATCCTTGAAAATTTTTATAATTAATAAACAGATTATAGTTTTTAAAAAATAATTTTATTGAATATATTGTGATTTTATTTATTCCAAACCAAATTTGTTTATTTTGATTTATTATTCCATGGAATAGATTTTTAATACCTGATTAATAATGATTAATTTCTCACATGTTTATATTTAAAATATTGTAAAATAAATTATTGTTAGCCCTAAATACTAATTAATATTTTAAATTATCTTTAGTTATTTTTTAATATGTGATAATATTTTAGTAAAATAATATTTTATTATAAAGTATTAATTTCTGTTTCTATACAAAAATAATAATAATTTGTTAAAAAATAATTAATTTTCTTAATTGACATTAATATTGGTTACATTATATATATGAATGGTTTATAAATAATAATAATATAACACATTTTATATTTTTACATTTGGGATTTTGAATAATTTATTTGTAGTAATTATTAATTTATTTTAATAAAATATCATTAAAAAAATAATAAAAATAATAATATTAATAAAAATATTTATAGATTTATATATATAATTTATATTTTTTTATTAATATATAAATAATATATAAATATCTATATATGATACATGATTAATTCAAAAAAATATGTGATTTCATAATGTCCAAAAAATATAATAATAATTTCTAATGATTAATAGGGAAAAAATTGGTGTGATGTAAGGTGAGTGAAAAAAAAGAACAAATTGGAAGAGAAAAAATGAAAACTACATCCTATATATATAAATATATTATTTACACGATTTTTATTTAAAAAAAATATTTTAATAATGAGTTTAATTATTATACAAAAACTAATTATATAAATTTTTTTACTAAAATCATTAATTCAAATATTAAAAAAAGCTAAATGTCAAAATATGGAAAGATTATTTGTTAATATATAATCATGAATTGTATGGAGAGAGATAATATTGAGAACTAAATTAAAAAAAGAAAGTGTGACAAACAAATATGCTAGTATAATGATAAAAAAATTATAAAAAACCATCATGATAAAAAAAAATATATAAAAGAAAATATATAATAATGAATGGTGGCATGTCAAAAAAAATGGAAGAAGAGACATGTGTAATACAATAAAGTGACTTGATAAAATAATATAAAGTGATAATATAAACTAATAACAAAGGTAATATAATTGAGGGAAAATTGAGTCATGTTTTTGTCCATGTTGAAACAACACTGCATATGAACCGAACCAAATATTTCCAATTTCAGCTTGCTCTACAAGCCTCTAATTAATATATATATATAATGCATTATACATACACTACGTAACCTATTTTTTCATCTGCACCATTCATGCTCTTCTATTGGTATGTTCGAGAATTTTCAGTGGATCTGCATATATGCTAAGGGGATTTTAATATTTTCATTTGTTTTTGAAAAATTTTATTTATATACAACCTAAATATATGTATATATATTAATGTAAAACTATATCTTCCTGGTCCAAATTACACATATAATAAATCAACTTGTTTTAAATAATTTTCCCCTAAAATGTTATGGTTGCAAGGGTTAATGTTTTCAAACTACATACATACATATGTGTATGTATCTGTATATATACACATATATATATGTACACATATACAAGAATACAAATATAAACACATTAAGTGCTACCAAAATAGTTTTTAATGATTTATGTATGAATAATTTCCTATATTCACCTTATTAACATAATTCAATGGTAGAATTGTTGTGATTTAATGTGTACTTATGCGTCAAGTTATTATTTGTTTGTAAACTCTCATCTTCATCTCTTAGCATGTAATTCATGAAAAGGTATGACCATTATCTAGCTCAAGTGATGTATTTCAGGCATTATTCAATCTTACACGCACATAAAACCATGTTTCATGAAATCATGGATTCATAATAAAAGTTTTTTTTCCAAGTCTGGGATTCTCGCTAAAATAATTTTAAAACCTTTTGAGGAAATGGTGATGACATGAGGAATGTTGTTTTCTTTCGAAGAAAATAATGTTTTGAAAGTATTTTGGAAATGATTTTGGGAAATAAATAAAAATTAGTGGTCTATTAGAAAATTCTTTCAAAATTTGCAATGGTGGGTTTCATGATGTTTTGGGGAGTGACCCCATAAGTCTTATTAAAGACTAGTAATTGTATGTATAGATTTTAATATGTTATGCCAATTATTATTAACAACCCACAAATGAATAATAATTTTAATAGAGAATTACCAATATCTTTCAAAAATAATAATTCTGTGAAATACCATTTACCTATATATATTCTTGTATTGTTTTAAAATCCATTTTAAATATTTATATTTTTCTCATGGGATTGTTTATGAAATACATTGGTCATTTTGAAACCCCTTCCTGGGCATTTCATGCTCACCCTACGAATTATAAACACTTTTCAGGTTTTGCACACTTTCTGCATTGAAACTCTGTTGTGGAAGAAACATGCTGATGAATCATTGTTTTTAATTTTTATATTTTTCTTTTAATGTAATTTCTGTATCTAATTTTCCAGAACATATACTTGAAAATGTATTATATTCTAATTAACGTTGTGTATTTAATCATGTTTCTATTTTTTAGAAAAAATTACTCAGTATTTTTAATGGTTGAAACCTGGATTCAGGTTTGTGACCTTATGGATAGAGCCTGAGTGTTCATGTGTCTGGAATAGTGTACTCTCTCATTCATGGATACTCTTATTTCTTCACAGGGTTTCACTTCTTCATGGCCATTCTAGGGGGTGATGAGATATTTCTGGATAAGAAGATTGATGATGGTCTCAGGAATGACATCTGATCACATGTGTACATCTTCTAGTTTACTTCCATATCTTCTATAGTCAACTAGGTATTGATCATTGAGCAAAATATGGGGGATTCATGGGCTATGATCCAGGGTGGCTCGGCATCCAGAGTTGGTATCCATCCGACTGATAGCAGGAAGTGCCATAGGGAGTCTACACACATAGATCTAAGGAGGTGGTATACTACCTCTGGTAGCCAGGTGGTGTGTTACCAGTGTGGGAAGAGCGGGCATACGGGGAAAATTTTCCTGGGAGACCCAATGGAGTGCCGATATTGTGGCAATATGGGTAATCTACTGCATTTTTGCTAGGTTTTTTGACCATCGGCTGGTGATAGGGGTTCCGTTTCCTCTGCACTTACTAGAGCAGGACCCCCAGTCCCTCATGACAGTAGGGGATGAAATACTTTAGGTTGTTCTGGCTGAGGTGTAGAATGTGGATATAGTATTACTACACATATATTTTGGCAGCCGTAGGGTAGATCTGCATAGGGATCTCATCCAACTTCACAGGGCTATAGTGGATGTCATGCTTCTGTGATAGAGAAGATCCAGCTACAGTTGGATCTCAAACCCTCTACAGTTAGAGGTATGTTTCTAACTAGCTTAGATTTATCTTCGTCACTTTTCAATATAGGGGCTTCCCATAATTTCATATCTGTCACTATTTTGGAGATCCTTGGGCTATGTATCTCTATTTATACTCATATATTGATGTTATAAACTTCGTTGGTGACATGAGTGGCTTGTGTACCTCAGTGCAAGGAGTTCCCTCTTGAGAATTGTGGGTGTAAATTATTATGGGTCCTCTATGTCTTAGAGAAGGCCAGATATGATTTCATTCATTAAATGTACTGGTTACATCCCTTTCTGGATTTTTTTGATTGCTATAATTGTAGGGTGAGTATCAAGTCACCAGTGGGTGGATCTTTTTTTTCATTAGGGTGAATGGGATGTCCATGTGAGCAGAGCAAGACCTGAGAATCATGGTTTGGGAGGCATTACAGTTCATATATCTAGGTTGTATCTGGATGACCAAGGGACTTAATAGATGAACTTTTCTCCTGTGTTGCATAGTTTCATTAATTTCTTTCCCGAGTATATTTTCGGATTTACTCTATCGTGAGAGGTAGACTATTGAATTGAACTTGTGCCAGGAGCAGCACATGTGTCCATACTACTTATAGGATGGATAAAATAGAGTTACAGTAGCTCAAGAAACATTTAGAAGAGTTAAAAAAATAGGTTTCATCCAACCCAGTACATATCATTGGGGTTATCCAATCCTGATTTCAAAGAAGGTGGATGGTACCCTCATACTTTTTGTGGATTATGAAAAACTGAATGAACTGATGGTCATGAACCGATATCCTTTTCTGATAATTTTTTATCTATTTGATCAGCTTTGAGTATCTCGTGTGATCCCAAATATTTACATGAGATCAAGATATCATAATTTCTACATTAGATTATCATATATACCTCTTTCAGCCTTTCAGAGTAGGTATGGTCAATAAGAGTGTGTGGTTATGCCATTCGGTCTCACAAATGTGCCTCCAGTTTTCAGGGCACTGATGAATTGAATGTTCCATCCATATGTGGATTCTTTCGCAGTGGTTTTTCTAGAAGTTATCTTTGTGTACTCACACACTTTACATTACCATGCAACCCAAATTGAGAATTGTGATTACACTGAGAGTTAATGAGTTATATGTTAATCTCTCCAAAGGCTACATTTGTATAGAAAAATTCACATCATGGATCATGTTCTCTTAGAGATAGGTGTGTCAGTGGACCTAGAGAAAGTGAGGTTAGTAGTTCCCTTGGAGAATATGAAGAATTCCATTTAAGTACGATGATTTCTAGGACTGGGTGGTTACTAAAGATGCATCATATTGGTCTTTTCACACATAGTAGGGACACTGACGGGACTGACCCGAAAGGCTGTGAAGTACATGTGGTCAGATTCTTGGGAGTCAGCATCTCATGAGTAGAATGAGAGGATGACTATAGCACCAATACTAGTTTTCTCAGAGTAGTGATAGAATTATTCTATTTACTATGATGCATCCATTATCAGGTCGGGAGCAGTGCTTATGGAGGAGGAAGGAGTCCTTGCGTATGAGTCTTAGCATTTGAGGCCAAATGAGAGAAATTTTCTAATGCATGATGTCAAGTTGGATGTAGTTTTCCATGCCTTGTGTTCTTAGATACATTATCTTTTTGGAGATCATTTTGTGTTTTTACCGACCAAAAAAGTCCCAAGTACATATTTACTCAACATGATCTGAATTTGAGACAGTTAAGTTGGGTTGAGTACCTAAAGTCCTTTAACTTTGAGCTCACCTATACTCCTATGAAAGGCACCACAGTGGCTGATGCGTTGAGTTGGAGGACTCAGATACAAGCAGTTCAGGAGGCCAACATTGAGTGGATCTTATGTCTCTGTTCTCTGATATGAATTTGGAGGTGCATGATAGATAGGGATAAATGTTTTTATCTATAGTTGTTACCTCTACTCTTATAGAGCATGTAGGAATGAAGCAACTATTATATTATGATATTCTAGTCTTGTGGTAGTGTGTGTCAGGAAAGGACCCAATACCTTGATAGACTACATGCGAGGATGAGACAATGCATTATCAAGGGTGCATATGGGTGTCAGTATACATATGCGAGAAACTGATACGTGATTTTCATTGCTCAGTTTGAATAGTTCATTCGGGATTCACCAAGATTTTTCGAGATCTACCCCATCAGTAGCGGTGGCCCAATATGAAGAGAGATGTTGATGGTTTTGTGATGAGGTGTTCCACCTATCATCATGTGAATTCGAAGCATCAGTGAACAACATGGATTTTGCAGAAGTTACCCATTCCCGAGTAGAAGTGGAACGATGTCCCAATGGATTTCATGATAGTGTTACAAAGATCCCCGTGACATAATGATGCAGTTTGGGTTGTCATTGGCATACTTCCGAAGGATTCAAAAATACTACTGATCAAGGAAACCATCAATGTTGATTGGCTGGGAAGAATGTATATCCAAGAGATTATACATTTACATGTGGTTTCACACTCCATCATTTCAGAAATGTACACCCATTTTACATCTCGGGGCTAGCAGCGATTACAGAGAGCATTGGGTAAATTGTTACTTCTGAGTACAACTTTCCATCCCCAGAGAGATGGCCAATCCTATCATATTATTCAGGTGTTAGAAGACATGCTATGGGCATGCATCATAGATTTTGGAGGTTCTTATGAGAAACACATAACTCTCGTAGATTTTTCATATAATAATATATTTATGAAACTATTTATATGGTGCCTTATGAGGCTTTGTACGGTTGGCCATGTCGATCAACCCTATGTTGGTTGGATTAAGGGGAGACATCTATTTTGGGACCTCGCCTTTTCCATGAGACCACATAGTAGGGTGTTGATTCAGAAGAGGATAGATACTACACATTCATGACAGAAGACTTATGATGATCAATGGAGACAACCAATAGATATTGATGTTGGAGATCAGGTGTTCCTAAGTGTATCATAGAGGTTGGTACATAGGATGATTAAGATATAGTATAATCTTTTTCCAATGTATGACATGTTGTTTGAGGTTTTGGAGAGAGTCGGGTCGGTTTCCTATCGATTGTAGATACCATAGATGTACCAGGATATGCATGAATTTTTCTTCATTTCTCAATTACGATGTTACTTCTCAGTCCCATATGATGTTTTACAACCTGATGAGGTTGAGATAGAGTTGGATGCCTCATTCGAAGAGAATTGTAGATGGATTGCTGATCAATGATCGAAGATTCTTCATGTCCTGACTGTTTCTATGGTATGGGTGCTATGGCCGCATGGGGGAGTAATGGGTGAGACTTGGGAGAGGTAGATCGAGATATGATCGCAGTGGCTAGAGTTGTTTCTAGATCCTTCTTCTATGCCGCAATGTTAGGGAAAATTGGGGGTGGATATCTTTAAGGGGGATGTTTTTATGGACTCGTATCTTCTTTCAATTATGGATATTTTTTCATGTGTTTTAAATAAGAGGAATTATTTGGAAATTTAAGGAGTATATGCCATTTAAGTTGGAGTACATGACATGTACATAGGATTGCATGTCATGTACCTCGTAACAATGGGTATCCGAGTACTGGCCATGTAACGGCTAATTACATGGTCATGAGGGGTGAACTAGAGACCACCTAAAGCAGGGCCTGACAAAAGCATATTCACTCCATGTACTTTTAAAAAAAACACAGTGTATTTTTATTTTTATTTCATAAATCTGACCAGGGTCGCGTATCATTCATGGAAAAAACTTGTTCTATTACCATCTCACCCAGCAGCGACCAAAATCCACGATTCTTCTCTAAGACCCTGATTGACCATTCGTTCACCAAATCAATCATTTTCAATTTCATTGGAATCACCACAGTGTGTTACTCCTACATCTAGATCCACATCCATAAATTTCCCCTCTTTTATGAGATATTATTGGTTGGATTATTATGATGTTTTTGTAGTAATAAGGAGTTCTAGGCCAAATCAAAGGCCGAGATCCAAATATATCCATCGTATAATTTATAGGTTTGTGGTTTGTTCCATTGTTTAGTTTGTGTAGTTTGTCCTTCAAATATATTTGTAAGATTTCCCAATACCATAGTTTAGGGTGTTGCGTATTTAGTTATGCTAAAACATAAATGTTTTCTAGGCCTTGATTGTTTGACTCTTGTATTTTGATTGAGAGTAGTGTTTATTTACCTTTATATGGAAGTTTTTTCCCATGTTTGAACTAATTTTGTCCTTTGAGTCTAGAATTTCCTATTAGGATGCTTTGTATTCAATTCCTAGTCTTATTAGTATGTAGATATTTTATCTTATATGTTGTGTTATGCCTTTTACTGGTTTAGAAATGTAGTATTTCATGACTAACATTGGCTACTATATATCATTTGTGTATGATTGACTTACAGAAGGCAGTGGGAACTTGGTGTAGATAAACCATAGGAAGAATGGACGATGAAGGCTCCTCCAGAGTGTCTGTTTACTCATTACGTTGCGAGACCATACTTAGGATGGACATGTGTGCTCCCTCAGAGTGTCTGTTGTTCAAGGTTGCAAGACCACAAGGTAATTTTATGTTGAGTTCTTCCTTATAGTGTCTATAAATACCAATATGAGACCACATGGGGAATTAACGGGGAGTGCTTCCTTAGAGAGTCATTGCTGATCTAAACCAGAGGGGTTAGACTGTGATAATTTCCTAAAGGTTTGCTTGCATTTGGTTCGTTGAATAATTTGATAAATGTATATGAATGAAATTGAAACTGTATGATTGGTTACTTTTGAGTACTAACTTATTTATAACTTCATTTTTCATATTTCCTATTATATATATTCACTAACTATTAGTCAAAACTCTTTGGGTGGTTGCCTACAAGGATTCATCTCACACTCTATATGGGTCTAGTATTTGGGCCCAACAAGATTATATTGATACATGTATAGATAATGGAAATCTCCTATCTACTTCAGTTACATGATTACAGTGGCGCTGGAGAGAATGGGACCATGGTAAGGCTTGCGACTCTATTGGAGTTGTTTACTCGTATTGTTTCCATGTAATTGGTTTAGTATTTTATCCCCACATGGTGATTTTTTTGGATTCATTCCAAGACATATGTATCATGCATCATTTATATATGAGCTCCAGTTTCTTATATACTCGTTTCCTTATGCTATTTATATTGTATTGTATTATTACTACTTCTGTTATGTTAACTTTTTTGTGATGCGTTACTCTTACAATGAGGGCATACTTTCTACACTATCACACCCAATTCCCTTGTTACTAGTCACCGGTCCTTAGAGTTTGAAAAAATGCACATGAGGCCATGTGACTAACTGGGTATGGGTCACCTCTCGGTGGAACTCGAAACTAGGATGTTACAGATTGGAGATTACACATTGTGTAATTGGATTGCATGTTGTGAAAATCAGTTTAATGAACTATCTAGAGAGATTATTATGTTTAAATATTTTACATGACATGAATATGTGATTCTTTTCATGAAATACATCGGGGGAAAGAAGATAATATAAAATAAATTGAAAATATTTTTTCAGTAGAAATAGAACACTGGGGATTTCACGATGTGATGTGGGATTACACACCATGTAATCCCTCGATCTGATGTTGTTTTAAAAAAATAGTTGGCTGAAATTTTATTCATGAAGGAATGATATATTATTCTCCTAGTTTTTTGAAAATTATAGGTACCA
The DNA here is from genome assembly GCA_963277665.1 of Viscum album. Classification (NCBI taxonomy): domain Eukaryota; kingdom Viridiplantae; phylum Streptophyta; class Magnoliopsida; order Santalales; family Viscaceae; genus Viscum; species Viscum album. The sequence continues at coordinate 1,299,206,150 of OY728147.1, forward strand.
TGAGGTGTTCTTATAGCCCTTTTAATCTCTCATTAATGTTTTTATCCAGGTGGATGCTAGATGGCAATCTGTCATCGATCCATAGAGATTTCTCCACTCATTCTCCTTGTTTCCTTCTATTCATCACTTGAGGATCCACTACGATGGTAAATCGTTGGTTTGTGGTGTGACATGGGTTACATTTTATGGTCTATGGATGCGGTGTAGGTTTATCTATGGTTTCTCATTGCGATGATGTGGTTTTTTGGTGTTCTCCATTTCAAAATTGTGTGAGGTAAGTTTAGAAGCTACCTTGAGGTAAGATTTATGACATTTATCATTATTGTGTATTATAAAGGATGAGTTCACATTTATTACATATAGATTATAGTTTTTTCAACTTAATAAAAGATTTATAATTTGATAAATTGGATTTAAAATGGTAAAGGGGTATGTATCACATTGTATTATATCTTGGATACTGTTATGATGTGATAGATTGTATGGGCGGGACACCATTCTAATTTTTCTTGATGTTGGTGGTTTTGGTTGCATGGTTTGACATGAGTTGTGGAACCCTTTTTTCTTTTAGCTGTTTGATGGTTTTGGTATCACTATAAATGGAAATTGGGTTATTACTTTACATATCTAATGAAATGGTCGCCCTGGTATTTTTCGTTTGTGTAATAACCCCTCAGAAATAAACTGGAATTTGATAAAATCTTCAAATTAATATTTTATAATGATATTGATATGTTGTGATTTCTTACAGTGTATTTGGATAGGTGACGTGTGGTTTTAATGGGATGTGGTGAGATTTGTGGTCTGTTGGACGTGATTTTAGGACATCACTATGGTAGTTATTTGGTTGTGCTTTTCAGTGGTGAGGAGGTTGTTTTCTGGACATCCTTTTTGGTGTAGTGAGGATGTGGTTTATTGGGATGTGTGGTTTGGGTGGCAAGGAGCTAATTCATTGGAAATGAATTTGGGTTTGCATGGTTTTTTATTTAGATATGCTTTTGGGATGGTTTTTTTGGACACGCATTTTTTGTGGCAATGTGGAGGTTACATATTTCTAGATGACCATATAGTGGTTGAATCAATTGACTAATTGTTTAATAATGTTTGAAGGTAAATGGTTTGGTTTTGTTAATGGGATGACACCAGTTAATAAATAATATAATAATGGGATGTGTTAATAATTTTTTTTGTTACTAAATAATGATTTTAATAGGTATTAAATTAATATGAAATATGAAGTTTCATTAGTTTATCAATGCACATCACCTTTAGAAATTATTGTTGTCTATATTAATAAATGAATTAATATGTGTCCATAAAGGTGAGAGAGTTGTGGGTTTCATTGTTTGGTTGTGAATCCATAGGCCGGTCTTGAGTTTTTAATAATACTCATATACATATATATTCTAGTGATTTCTATATTCACCACACCCATGTTGATCACTTCGTACTGAACATCCACATTGTCATGTGTGCTGTGTTTTTAGAAACATATAGTGGACTGTACAAAAATGTGGGTACTTGGACATTATCACGATATATTATAGGAGTTGTAGGTATAGAATAAGATTTTATTGATGAAGGTATGCTAGTTATTTAATTGTGGTTTTGATGGTCGAGATGTCTTCTGGTGAGATGTAATACCCTAGGTCTTTGCAAGTGAGGTGTTATTTGACGCAAGAAAATTCTAAATGAGATGTGATATGTATCACAAGAATCATCAAGATGAGGTGTGATGAACTAGGTGTTTTTGTGAGAGGGGTGAATTGTCCATGTTTGTGGGTTTATTGGGCCCAACATTATTTATGTAAGGGGTGATATGTCCATTCTTATGGGGAGGAAAACCCAAGTGTCTACATGGGAGGAGTGTTGTGACTATTCTTGTTGGGTGGTGTGATATACAGATGAGATGGGAGCACCACGATGTATGATGTTGGGATATGAGAGTGGCATACTAGGGGAAAAGATTTGCAATGTAACCATATCGATGTAATCATTTTATATTTTAATACTTAAATTGTGTTAATTATTGGGCATCCAATGGTTACACTAGGATGGTTAGTATACCTTTCTCAGTGTTATTTGGTTTTACTAAACTCAAACAAGTGCAATAGTATTCTTATTTCACATTTACATTAAAAAAATTGGTTTTCCTACCGACTATACCAATATTCTCACCCTACATATATAATTTCTTTTAGGTTTCCTTTAAGATATTATGAATCATGCTAGACATTACTAGCTCAAATCCTTGAAATTTTTTGTGTCAAAACATTATCATTATACTTGGTTTTTTAGTTTGGATTCTTTACTTGTATCAATTTTTAATATACATTCATGTGGGATGGTTTTGGCCTTATTTCTATATTTTTTTTGGGGTCATTGTTGATGATCCATTATATATCTGAATATTTTTTCAAATAAAGGGTAATTACTGCAAATCCTTTTATATTTTTAAGCATTTGGTGGTGGTCACCAACCTAGGGCCTACTAGAGGTGGGAATCGGGGGTCATTATCTCTCCCTTAATTGTGGTATCTTTGGGGGGGGGGGTTGTGATAGAGTCCTATAAAAGAATATGGTAAAGAGATAAGATATAATTTCGAGTAATGCATAGAAATTTTTGAATTGTGGGGTATAAAAATATATCCATTTGACTTTTTTTGAGTGACATATTCTAGGGAGATAGGCTAAAAAAATGGGATTTTATGTCCCCCCCCGATATCCAGTGCATCGATTCTTATCTTACTGAACAACCATGGGAGTTTGAAATGCTTGTTGGGTAGATACCAAGGAAAGGTACCTACATCATGATCACCTATTCTCATGTTTTTTTGTTTTGGGTAGGTTAAATGTGAATCAAGTGAATTAAAATATATCTTCATAAAATTACATACTACTTGGGCTATGGATATCCATTTATGCCTTTCAAATATGTCTCATGGATTTCTTATATCCATGAATTATGAAATTCAGGTTCAGTAGTTTTATCTGGTTGATCAATGGATGGTCAATCATATATATGTGTATGATCCTTGGAAAAGGACATTGTCGGCACTCTATTGGTATGATTTTGGAAAGTTTGACGATGGTTCTTTAGAAGTGGATATAGAGAGGTGGCTAGAGAATACTGAGATATCTTTTAGTTTGATCAGGGACCCAGTGAAGTACTGAGTAACTTTAGTAGTTAGTCAGATGTGTGGAGTAGTATGTTAGTGGATGATGGTATATCTAGGAGGGGGGAATGAGGAAGACATTTTGTGGGCCAACATCCATACGGAGTTCCGAGAATAATTTCGGTATTCGGACACAATACCAGTAAAGATTCAAGAGGACCTTTCTCTTCAACATGAGAGCATGTCAGTGAGGGATCTTGGAATCAATTTAAATGACCTTCTATGCTTTTTAAAATATCATTTTTCAGATGAAGAGTCTCATCTGAGGCATCATGAAAAGTCACCCCCATCCATCTATCTAGTATACAGTTAAACCTTTAGTGTTTCCAATTTGTCTAGAGTCTCAGAAGAAGGAGGACGTGATTGAGAGGATTAAAATGTGGGGAAGATTGATGTGTTAGGGGAAGCAGAAGGGTTCCTTGGGGAGTACAGTGGTCAGTATTATTTTTCAAGATCTAGGAAAATTGAGTATTATATTAGTAAGGAATCGACTATAGCAGCATCCATCCATCCATCTTTCACTACTAGTTTCTATGCTTTTCCGGTGAGATTTTTTCACATGTGTATTGGTTTTGGAGTTTTTGTAAATATAAATAACCAATTTCCAATGGTTCACCGAGCGCATTTTTGTAGAGTTGTACATGTTCATCACAAGCCTCAATGGATGTTTTCATTGATTCCATTTCAGCAGCTGGGGAAGTAGGATTATTCTCTATTGAGGTAATATGGAGCATGTAGAGGATGACTTCAAGATGATACCAATGTTCAAGTAAAACTAAACTAAATTTTCTATCGGGGTGGTTATCAGTTGAGAGTTAGGGTATCTATATTTTAAAAGAGATAGAGGTTGTTAGAGGAACAATCAGTTTTCCTAGTAAAATTTATTGTGACAATTTTGATTCAAGAGCATCATAGAACTTCTTTCACCCACTATATTCCATGTTATGGGACTCAAATTTGATAGGATCCCCATTCACCTAGTGTTGAGTACTCTATGTAGATGCTATACAAGTATGATTGATTTTTGTTGGGGATGTTGACGGATTATGGGAAAACATTATTCCTACAAGGATATTTTTATTATTACCTTATCATCCATACGATTCAATTCGAGAAATCAAATTTCATTTACTACAAATATGTTGTTATCAACAACTTCTATAGGAGAGTCTAGTTTCCAGATGAGGATGGTCTACGTGTGGGTTTTGTTGTCAAGAAGAGTTGTTAGGTGGTCGGCATACATTTGGATCCCCTTAATTCATTATATGATGGGTTGTCAGTGAAATTAGTCGATTATAACATGGTTGGGGTTCCCAGTGTCATTGGGTGTGTTTTTGGATGTTTTTATAGATTTATTTCTAACGTTACCACTTAGATGAGATGTTGAGTTTAAGATAGAATTGTGACCTGGTGTATCACTGATTTTGATGGATTCTTATTGGATTGAATCTTATGAGTTTTCAGAGTTAGAGATTCAGATAGAATATCATATTTTGAAGGGTTTCATCTGACCTAGATTGTCACCATGGGGTGCACTAGTGTAGTTCATGATGAATGAAGATGGTAGCCTCTAGATTTTTATTTACTAACATAGGTAGAATCTAGTGGTTGTCAAAAACTGTTACCCTATTTCAATGATAGAAGATCATTTTGTCCATATATGTGGGACATGTTGGATTTATATGATTGATATGTGGTCTAGATTTCACCATTATGGATTCAATGAGGTATATATCCCAATTAATGACTTCATATGAAGGTATAGAAACATTGAGATTGTATTCATGCCTTTCAGTGTTATGAATTCACCATCCTTGATCTTGGGGATTATAGACTGCATGTTCTGTGAGTTCTTGGATCAGTTATTCATCGTATTCATTGATGATATCTTCATCTACTCAATGTAAGAGGGGCACCCTGCTCGGAATCTCAGAACTATCTTTCATTTTCTTCAATACCACCATCTATATTCTCTGCATGGTGTGGAAGTAGACTTGTCGAAGTTTGATGTAGTTTTTTCTTAGGAATAACACAAGAATGTAGAAGTGGTTCATAGTTTTCTTGGGTTCACATGATACTATCTAATGTTTGTACATGAGTTATCTAATTTTTTAGCCCCATTTATAGCATTGAGTAGGAAATACCAAGGTTTTTTATTGATTTATCAATTTTATTAAGCGTTCAATTACTAAAAGTGGATGTCATTTAGGCCTATAGTTCTCAGATTTTTTGAGGAATGAGTGAAGTTTGAGGTATTTTATGATGTTTTATGTCTACGATTAGGGAAAAACATGATAAATCAGAGGGATGTGATATCTTATGGACCAGTAAGTGAAATCCCTTAGACTATAACTATTCCACCCTTGATCTAGAGGTAGCAGTTTTCATGTATTCAATGGCATTGTTTAAGAAATTACCTGTAACACATAGATGTTTTTATAAAAAATTTTCTTTAAATAATTTTTTTTTATTTTTTAGCTTTTATTACATGAAATAATAAGTTTAAATGAACCACATGAGGCCCTTATTATAAAATTTATGTTATATACTACCTGCTAGTTTAGTGGATATAATTATAATTATATTATAAAAAGGCATAGTGAATTCATTAGCTGTCAATTATTTATTTATAATATAAATGAGATATTTTTATTTTTGAGTGAATTAGTTTTGTGGATCAAATTAATGAGATATATCTGTGTTATATAATTAATAAAATATATCAGATATTTATCCAGTGGATATTTTAGTCATAGGATATGAATAAAATCCTATTTGTTGTATAAAACATAATTTTTTTTATTGTTTTATTTTACACCATTGAATGGAGATCCCCTTTTAAATTAATATTTAAACACATTAATAATTTTTATATGAAAAATAAAATTTTTATTCTTGATGAAGGATATAAAAATTTACTTTATATAAATTTTAGATATTTTTCTCATAACATTCATGCTTTGATGACTAGTAAAAATATACTAAATTGAAATTGAAAATAACTTTTTCCATCGAAATAGTTTATATGGATAAATTATATTATTGAAAGGGTTCAAATAATAAACAGAATATATTTTTAACATTTACTATAATTGAAGTCATTAGAATTAATTTTTCTATTATATTCAGTTTTAAAAACATTTTAATCTTTTACAATGTTTTAAATTTAAAAAAACTTGTTCAACTAAAACCAAGAATTATTAGGATATCTCAATGGAATAACCATTTTAATCCTTTAAACATCATGTTTTCAAATTATCAAATATGGTTTACACCACATGTAGAGACCTGAAGCTTGGCGTACATGAACATTACATTACTTTTGCGGAATACATAATACATAACAAAAACAGACACATAAAGACTGTAATAGTTTAGTGTCTTTGGAAACTTGGAATGTAATCTTCTAATCATGGAGAAAGATCTTCAACATCTCTCATAAAGATCTTTCCATTTTGTTTTCTTACCTAAAACCTTTCTTTTAATCATGGGGGAAAAGAAAACATAAAAAGGGTGATCTCAAAAGCTCAGTAAGGGTATGCATAGATAAAATAAAACATACCATATACATTTGAACTTAAAAAAACACGACTATTAAAAATCATGAGCAAGGACATAAGACATGGAAGTAAAAAAGGAATAGATTATAAAGGAAATTAAATCATGATAAAATAACATGGTAATAAAACATGTAATTATGGCATCCATTAAGCACATGTAATGATTTACATAGTATCCAAGGCATTGCTGCCAAGACCATCTTAGTGGACAAAGTCCCTTAATGAATTGAGATCACTCCTCATTCGAGTCCTGTAATACTGAACCAGATTAACTTACCATTACATCCATGTCTATCTCATGAGATATAAATCTTTACCCAATGCATTGGAGGGAGATATAGTTCCCACCCATCTCATAATGAAATCATTCTTACTTGTTCCACAAAATAAACTTAAAACATTCACCATAACCCAAAGAATAAAATGGGTTTCATAAACATCATCCCATCATCTCATAATACTTATAAAAAAAATGGAAATATTATCAAAAGAAAATTTAAACCATGTAAATAATAGAGACATTACACTTGAAACATACACATATGAAATAATTTCATCTTAGATGGAAAATGGTTTTGATAAAACACTTGAAATGAATTCTTGAGGAAAATATCCTTTCTTCTTTGAAATCAATTTCATTTCACAAAAGGTCATGAAATTTACAAATGAAAGAGTTTTTATTGAAAATAATCATGAACTCTATTGGAGGAAGCTTCATGAAAATAATCCTTTATAAAACCAAAAAAATCTGTCCGTGCCATATAAGTTAAAAAAACATTCTTTTCGTACTTTTTTCCAGAAAAGTCAAAAATTACCTCGTAACATATAAAAATGAAAGATTCCTTACATGCCATGTAGTAAAAGTCAAAAATGGGTAAAAAGGACTTTAAACATATATGAAAACACTTTTATAAAACATTTACATGGACGATATAAATAACCCCAGTAAATACTTACGAATAAGAAATCTCAGATAAAAATGAGATTTGCAAAATTATCCCTTACCATATGTCCGATTTGCTTGTAAGTGTCCGAAACTCCTGTATAATGATTTAAATAATTTCATTGACTTATTCTAGAATCATAATAATTGTATGATATCATATATTTTTCACTTATTACTTTATATTACCCGTTCTTTTGTAAATTTCATGCTAAAGATCGTTTTGGGTAAAATCGTTTCATTTGTCATCCGTGTTTTGACTTGTAATTATTCATATGATTACTTAGATCAGGATTACATATTTCCAGAATATCAAACATGATTTATATATTATATATATTCAGAATATAAATATATATAATATATCATTAAATGGAATGAAATACACCGTTCATGGAGACGGTAGGTCGTACGTACACATGAACGTTGTTTTCAGTTCCTTATTGAGTTGAACGGAATTAAGTAGCTGAAATACATATAAATAAACATAAATCCAGTATAATTATTATTTCATATATTTCAAGATTACTTATTATATATACGTTATAATCATTCATGAATGGTTAACGTGGAGAATGAATCTCATTGCGTCGTGGAGACGGTAGTCCGTACATACCCACGAGCGATGATATCGTTCTCATGATCGTGTAATTGTATTGGAGTGTATATATACTATTTCAGAATCAATATAACTTTACAATAATCATATATATTTTTTATGTACACCATTATACCCATCCAAGTAATGTGGTGGTGGAAAATAGATTACACCACGCCGTGGAGACGGTATTCTGTACGTATGCACGCGCGGTGATTTCGTTTTCCGTAGGATTGATAGATGGTGAAATAGGGTTGTTTCATAATTATAATAACATATCAGTATATGAGTGATACTGATGTTATTACTTCATAATGAAACAACCTAAGAAGATTAAGTGGAAGAAGAAATAACGTTGAAAGAATCGGTAACAGACATTACCTCTTCTTTGAAGAGCCTCTTTGAGTCCTTCTCTTAGGGCACTAAAATTGGACTTTAAAGAAGAGCAGGACCTCTATGATATTTCTAGGGAAGTGGAGAAGAAAATTTGGCAGGGTTTGGACTAGCATTAAGGCTCAATGTGGTTTGAGGAAGAGAGGGAGGAGGTGCCCTTTTATAAGGGAGGAGAGGGGCACCTTTGGAATAACTAAACATATTATGTTATTATAAAGTCAAATTCGGTTTTTAATAGCTCCAAATTGAGTTATTTCGAATATAAGGTGGATATGGGTCGAAATAATTTCATCCAATAGAATTTATACAATTTTAGGTATCAATTTTAACCTTATCATTTAGATTTTACTTTAAGTTAGATAATTTAACTTTTACCGTGTCTTCTTGTTTTCTTACACTATATGGTTAATAAACTTACTATATCATGAAACAAGAACCCCAAGTTGTTTATTATTAATATATATAACCATATAAAAGTCATTTGGATGAACCATATATTTTTAGGATTAATATAACAATTAATAATATAAAAGTTATTTAAAAACTATTTTATGTCAATTTTGACACTATTTTGTAATTGATTTTTGTGAAAATCATAACAGAATTATTAATTCAAAAAAAGTTACATAAATAAATAATAAAATTTCATATTAATCTATAAAATTATTGAAATTAATTAATAGTCACAAATTACATTTATTTAGGGACTTATAACATCAATTATATCAATATTTAATTAATAAGATAATTACTGCATCATCTTTGTGTCATAAATAAATTAAATTATTTAATGTCTACAAATTACAAACAAAATACCATTATGTATGAAATATTTTTAGCTTTCTAATGAATATTTATAGTCTAATTTATCTTATGTATAATCCTATATTAAAAATTATTTAGTTATTAAACATTGATTTTAACAATTTGAACCCTTCTTTAAATAAATTAATAATAAATGTCCTAATCTAATACAAGTGGGGATAAATGGTAATATTTTATTCATAAGGTTGTTTTTGGTCGAATTACACTTATCCAATATAATTAAGACATGTGTTTGGGTAATAATAATAACATTTTTACCGTTAATTACCCTATTTACTTTTAACCGTGGTAAAAAAAGTAAAAAGTTAGTATTCACCAAAAATTATTTTTATCTCATTGAACAACATTTTACATAATTAAATCAACCGTGTCTCTCGTATTTTTGAAATTCCACTCATAGAAGCGGTAGAATTAAGTTTTATGAAAAAATCATTTTTTAACTACCACTTAGTGGTTTCACTTTTCATCAAAAAAATGAATGTTTCCAGAAAAATACCAAAAATTAGGCCTAAGCTATATTTGATATTATGAAATAAAAAATGATTTATATTTTACCAAATTCAATACATATCCGTTGCATTAATTAATTTAAAAATTAATTCTCGTCGTCAAAACAAATAGCGCCTTCTTAAGAGATAATAACTATCAAAAGATGGACACTTTTTTTTATCTGGTTTAAATGTGAAATTACATCAAATGACCAACATTTTATTAAATTGTAAAAATATATTATAAATATACTTTAAAACAACTAAAATTAATAATTTATCACTATTAATTACTTCAATTAAAAAGGTTTTTTTTAATTAAAAAGTAGTTATTTTCACTATTCATCAGAATATGAACGTTAGCCAAAAAGTACCAAAATTTCACCCTAATCTAATTTCGATATTCCGAATCCAAAAATGAAGTCCATTTTGAAAAATTAAATTTACAAAATTTGAAAAAGTGGTTATTACTATTCATAACAGATAGTTTTAATAATATTTTAATTGTATAACACTGTTTAGTGAAACTCGGTATTGCGTACGTTGCAAGATATCGAGGAAGGTCACGATTACGTGTAATGCAAGGAAAGTCAAGGATGCGTGTTGTGAAAGCTCCTTTTGGTGTAGCATACAACACAAGACATTAATGAAATTAAAAATAATATTTTTCATAAAATCTCAGGGTGTTACATTCTACCCCCCTTAAAATGAATTTCGCCCTTGAAATTCGTCGGGGTTATAAATGGGTTACTTCTCGAAAGTTTCTTTAATAGAAACCCACATCGTAAAAAGGAATACCAAAACCAATCTTTAAAAACAAAATTATGCAACGTAACGTTTACCCAAATAAACTACTCACTGGGTTTCCACATAGGTGAAAATATGGATTATGAAGAGAAATTTAACCATCATGTTTTGATGGAGAGTGGTATAGAACATGGCTATGGAAAAGCCAACAATCACAAAGCCATAAATTTGTGATGATCTAAGGTACCATATGATTCATCAGATATAAGAGCACTAGGACAACATTTTTGATTTTCAAGATCATTTCCCTAAAGTTAATGAAATTGGATTTAGAAGAAATACTTTCGTGATTTTGGTATTGTCTCACTGTTGGTCATTCTTTGGACAATTTCCACTTCATCTCTTAAATAAATGAAGTTGAATATGTCATTTGTGATGTGTTAGTAGATCATGTGATAGAATGATGGGACATTCCATCTGTTTCAAACAAAAGGTTAACAAACGTTATATGTACATCATATGGTTAGATTAATCGTATATGGTTCTAAAAATGAACTTATACTTCAAATATCATACCGCTTAATAAAATAAAACTAGATTCTACTAAACAGGGACATCCTGTAGGACAGTGGTAGGCGATAAAGGGAAATCACACTTCGGTTGTCGATTCGATTCCCACAGCCTTGTCCGACGTGATGGGCTGTCGCTAGTCCTGCAGGTTGTCCTTTTTCTAAAACTACATTACTACAATATCCCATCAATAATATCGAAAAATGTTCTATCCTTAAACAATACTAACTTATAACCAACATAATCCATTCCAATCTTTAGGCTTATCTAAAATACTTTGGTCCAAACTCATAGTATAATGAAAACAATTACTAGAATGGCCATCTACCAAGAATGTGAATACAAGCATTTATCGCACATACATCATAAGATATATCTTGTTGGTTGCATTGCAAACACATGAATACCTTAGTCTTGTATTCTCTTGAAACATAAATTACCATATAACATTAGTGAAAACATGAATACTATCAAAAGGTTACACTTTCCACATACCGAAATCCCAAAAAATATATATAATCAAACCATAATATCACTTAGTCCTTATATTAGTCATGAGCTCTTGAATAAAATCAAACATCTCATTATGTTCTTAGCCCTTTATTATGAGCATATCATCTACTTTCCAAAAAAATATCTGAATAACCTTCCATGGTTTCAGGTAACATTCAACATATACTTTTAAATACTTTAGTAAAAACAATAGTGTAACAATCCTTAGATGATTCTTTATTCCATAGTACCATACATACAATCACTCCACTAATTTCTTAAAACACTGACTGAGCTTCATCATTTCTTTCATTTCATATTTCATTTGTAGTCTCTTCATCATCATCCACATAAATACTACCCATGTGACCATGTTGATTCCCTTCATGATATTTTCCCTTAGGGAATTGGTTTTCCTAATTCCCATACATTCCACATTTAAAACATCTAACCATTGTTGATGTGGTTTCAATACCATTATCATCTTCCATGTTGTTAATTGAACCTTTTCCTTTGTACTTACTGGCATTATGTCCTTCTTTTCCACACCCAAAGCATCTTCCAGTTCCATTGAAACAATATCCCCGATGCCTCATCACACATGATTTACATGAGGGAAATTGAATTTTCTTTTCTCTATGATCATCATGAAATTCCATCTTTCTCTTATTATCTATGCTGGGAATCTTAACAAAGTTGAGATTATTGATCATATTATGAGATTTCTTATTAGGCATAATAACGATGTTTTGACTTCCAAAACTAGTATCATTTGGTTGCTCATGAATAATATCATTCCATTGTCCGTCATATCTTCCATTATCGTGAATCTTCCTGTTTCCAGCCATTTTATAAAACCCAAAAAGAATAGTGTGAGAGGAAAAAATCATGCTAGGGAAAACAACATAGTAATGGGGGAGTACTCTAAATATCTAACATCTTAGGTTAAATTCTAAGATCGTTACCATAGTTATAGGACTATATACTATACGTATACTTATCCTTAGGGACATCCCTATACATACCTTAAAAATATCTCTAGGGATCTTACTAACGTTTTCGCATCCTAGTTTCCAAAGGAGGACTAAACCTTTCCCCTGATACCAACTGTAGAGACCCGAAGCTTGGTGTACATGAAAATTATATTACTTTTGAGGAATACTTAATACATAACAAAAACAAACACACAGGGACTGTAATAGTTTAGTGTCTTTGGATACTTGGAACATAATCTTCTATTCGTGTTTAAAGATCATCAACATCTCCCACAATGATATTCCCCTTTTGTTTTCTTACCTAAAACCATTCTTTTAATCCTTGGGGAAAAGTAAACATAAAAAGGGTGAGCTCAAATTCTCAGTAAGGGTAATCTTGGATAAAATAAAACATACCATATACATTTGAACTTAAAAAAACATGAATATTAAAAATCATGAGCAACGAAATAAGACATAGAAGTACAAAATCCATAGATCATAATGGAACATAAATCATGATAAAATAACATGGGAATAAAACATGTAATTTTGGCATCCATTAATCACATGTAATGATTTCCATAGTAGCCAAGGCATTGCTACCAAGACCATCTTAATGGTCAAATTCCCTTTCTGAATCTAGTTCACTACTCGTTCTAGTCCTGTAAAACTGAACCAGATTAACTTACCATTCCTGCCATGTCTATCTCATGAGATATAAATCTTTACCCAATGCATTGTAGGAAGATATAGGTCCACCAATCTCATAATGAAATCATTCTTACATGTGACACAAAATAAACTTAAAACATTCACCATAACCCAAAGAATAAAATGGGTTTCATAAACATCATCCCATTATCTCATAATACATATAAAACAAATGGAAATTTCATCATAAGAAAATTGAAACCATTTAAATCATAGAGACATTACACTTGAAACATACACATATGAAATAATTTCATCGTAGATGGAAAATGGTTTTGATAAAACACTTGAAATGAATTTTGAGGAAAATATCCTTTCTTCTTAAAAATCAATTTCATTTCACAAAAAGTCATGCAATTTTTAAAAGAAATAGTTTTTATTGAAAATACTCATTAAATATTTTTGAGGATGATTTATGAAAATAAGGCTTTATAAAACCGTAAAAATCCGTTCTTTCCATATAGGTTAAAAATAACATTCTTTTCATACTTTTGCCGGAAAAGTCAAAAAGTAACTCTTAATGTAAAAAAAAGAAATATTACTTACATACCCTGTAGTAAAAGTCAAAAATGGGTCAAAAGGACATTAAAATTACATTAAAACTATTTTATAAAACATTTACATGGATGATATAAATAACCCCAGTAAATACTTACGAATAAGAAATCTCGGATAAAAATGAGATTTGCAAAATTATCCCTTACCTTAGGTCCGATTTGCTTTGTAAGTGTCGGATTCTCCTATATAATTATTTAAATAATGTATTTGACTTATTATAGAATCATAATCATTGTTATGATATCATATATGGTTCACTTATGACTTTATATTACCCGTTCTTTTGTAAATTCCATACTAAAGAGCGTTTTGGGTAAAATCGTTTCATTTGTCGTCCGTGTTTTGACTTGTAATTATTCATATTATTAATTAGATCATGATTACTTAATTATAGAATATAAAACATGATTTATATATAATATATATTCAGAATATACATATATATATAATAGATCATTAAATGGAAAGAAATACACCGTTCATGGAGACGGTAGGCCGTACGTACGCATGAACGCTGTTTTCGTTTCCATATTGAGTTGAATGGATTTAAGTAGATGAAATACATATATATACACATAAATAAAGTATCATTATTATGTCATATATTTCATGATTACATATTATATATAATTTATAATCATTCATGAATGGTTAACGTGGAGAATGAATCTCATCGCGTCGTGGAGACGGTAGTGCGTACGTACGCACGAGCGATGATATCGTTCTCATGATCGTGGAATTGTATGGGAGTGTATGTATACTATTTCAGAATCAATATCACTTTACAATAACCATATATAGTTATTATGTACACCATTATACCCATCCAAGTAAGGTGGTGGTGGAAAATAGATTACACCACGACGTGGAGACGGTATTCCGTACGTTCGCACGCGCAATGATTTTGTTTTCCGTAGGATGGATAGATGGTGAAATAGGGTTGTTTCATAAATATAATAAAATATTAGAATATGAGTGATACTGATTTTATTACTTCATAATGAAACATCTTAAGAAGAAGAATTGGAAGAAGAAATAATGTTGAAAGAATCGGTAACAGACATTACCTCTTCTTTGAAGCTCCTCTTTGAGTCCTCCTATTAGGGCACTAAAATTGGTCTTTGAAGAAGACCAAGACCTCTAGGATGTTTAAAGGGAAGTGGAAAAGAGAAATTTTCAGGGGTTTTCTGAGATTTAAGGCTCAAAGTGGTGTGAGGAAGAGAGGGACGAGGTGCCTTTTTATAAGGGAGGAGAGGGGCACCTTTGGAATAACTAAAAATATTATTTTATTATAAAGTCAAATTCCGTTTTAAATAGCTCCAAATTGAGTTATTTCAAAGCTAAGGTTGGTATGGGTCGAAATCCTCTCGTCCAATAGAATTTATACAATTTTAGGTATCAATTTTAACCTTATCATTTAGATTTAACTTTAAGTTAGATAATTTAACTTTTACGGTGTCTTCTTGTTTTCTTACAATATAAGGTTAATAAACTTACTATATCAAGACACACGAACCCCATAAAGTTTATTATTAATATATATAACCGTATCTACTTCATTTGTCCTAACCTTAAATTTTTAGGAATAAAATAAAAATTAATAATATAATATTTGATTTAAAAACTATTTCATGTCAATTTTGACACTATTTTGTAATGGATTTTTGTGAAACTCATAACAGAATTATTAGTTCGAAAAAAGTTAATTAAATCAATAAAAACATGTCATATTAACCTAGAAAATTATTGAAATTCATGAAAAGTATAAAATTACTTTTATTTGGGTACTTATAAAATCAATTATGTCAATATTTAATTAATAAAATAATTACTGCTTCATCTTTGTGTCATAGATAAATTAAATTAATTAATGTCTAAAAATTAAAAAATAAAATACGATTATGTAGGAAATATTTTTAGATTTCTAATGAATATTTATAGTCTAATATATCTTATATATAATCCTATATTAAAAATTATTTAGTTATTAAACTTTGATTTTAACAATTTTAACCCTTCTTTAAATAAATTAATAATAAATGTCCTATTCTAATCCATGGGGGCCTAAATGGCATATTTTATTCCTAATGTTGTTTATGGTCGAATTAAACTTGTACAATAGAATTAGGACATGTGTTAGGGTAATAATAATATCAATTTTACCCTTAATTACATTATTTACTTTTAACCGTGGTAAAACAAAGTAATAAGTTACTATTTACCAAAACTTATTTTCATCTCATTGAACCACATTTTACTTAATGAAATAAACCGTGTCTCTTGGATTTTCGAAATTTCACTCACAGAAGCAGTAATATTATGTTTTATGAAAAATTCATTTTTTTAACTACCACTTAGTGGTTTCACAATTCATCAAAAAAATGAAAGTTTCCAGAAAAATACCAAAAATTAGCCCTAAGATATATTTGATATTATGAACTCTAAAATGTTGTCTATTATACCAAATTCAAATCATATCAGTTTCATTAATTAATTTAAAAATTAATTCCCGTAGTTAAAACAAAAAGCGTGTTCTTAAGAGTTAATAACTATCAAAAGATTGACACTTGTTTATGTCTGGTTTAAATGTGAAATAACATCCAATGACCAAAATTGTATTAAATTGTAAAAATATATTCTAAATATACTTTTAAACCACTCAAATTAATAATTTGTCACTATTAATTATTTCGATTAAAAAGTTTGTTTTTAATTAAAAATTAGTAATTTTCACTATTCATCAGAAAATGAAAGTTAGCCAAAAAGTACCAAAATTTCACCCTTAGCTAATTTCGATATTCCGAATCCAAAAACGAAGTCTATTTTGAAAAATAAAATTTACCAAATTTCAAAAATTGGTTATTACTATTCATAACAGCTAGTTTTAATAATATTTTAATTGCATATCATTGTTTAGTGAAACTCGGTATGGCGTACGACGCAAGCTATTGAGGAAGGTCACGATTGCGTGTAATGCAAGGCAAGTCAAGGATTCGTGTTGTGCAAGATTCTTTTGGTGTAGCATACAACACAAGACATTAATGAAATTAAAAAGAATAATTTTCATAAAATCTCGGGGTGTTACATTCTACCCCCTTAAAATGAATTTCGCCCTCGAAATTTGTCGGGGTTACAAATGGGTTACTACTAGAATGTTTCTTTAATAGACACCCACATCATAAAAAGGAATACCCAAACAAATATTTAAAAACAATAGTATGCAACGTAACAGTTACCCAAATAAACTAATCACTGGGTTTCCACATAGGTGAAAATATGGATATGGAAGAAAAAATATAACCATTATGTTCTGATGAAGAGTGGTAGAGAACATGGCTATAGAAAATCCAGCAATCACAAAGCCATAAATTTGTGATGATCTAAGGTACCATCTTATTCATCAGATATAAGAGCAATAGGACAACATTTTTGGTTTTCGAGATCATTTCCCTAAAGTTGATGAAATTGGAATTAGAATAAATACTTTCGTGATTTTGGTATAGTCTCACTATTGGTCGTTCTTTGGACAATTTCCACTTAATCACTTAAATAAATGAAGTTGAATATGTCATTCGTGATGTGTTAGTAGATCATGTGATAGAATGATGGGTCATTCCATCCGTTTCAAACAAAAGGTTATCAAAAGTTATATGTACATCATATGGTTAGATTAATCATATATGGTTACAAAAATGAACTTCTACTTCTTATATCATACCGCTTAATAAAATAAAACTAGTTTTTACTAAACTGTGATTTCCTGTAGGCCAGTGGTAGGCGATAAAGGGCAATTTCACTTCGGTTGTCGGTTTGATTCCCACAGGCTTGTCCGACGTGATGGGCTGTAGCCAGTCCTGCAGGTTGTCCTTTTTCTAAAACTACATTACTATAACATCACATCAATAATATCCAAAAAAGTTATATCCTTAAACAATACTAACATATATCCAACATAATCTATTCCAATCTTTAGACTTATCTAAAATACTTCGGTCCAATCTCATAGTATAAAGAAAACAATAACTAGAAAGGCTATCTACCAAGAATGTGAATACAAGCATTTATCTCACATATATCATAAGATATATCTTGTTGGTTTCATTCCAAACACATGAATACCTTATTCATGTATTCTCTTGAAACATAAATTACCGTAGAACCTTTTTGAAAACATGAATACTGTCAAATGGTAACTCTTTCCACATACCAAAATCCCAAAAAATCTATATAATCAAACCATAATATCACTTAGTCATTATATCAGTCATAATATCATCAATACAATCAAACATCTCATTATATTCTTATCCCTTCATTATGTGCATATCAACTACTTTCCAAAAAAAATATCTAAATAACCTTCCATTGTTTCTGGTACAATTCAACATATACTTTTAAATACTTTAGGAAAAACAATAGTGTAGAAATCCTTAGATGATTCTTTATTCCATAGTACCATACATACAATCATTCCACTAACTTCTTAAAACACTGACTGAGCTTCATCATTTCTTTCATCTCATATTTCAATTGTAGTCTCTTCATCATCGTCCTCATAAATACTACCCATATGACCATGCTTATTCCATTCATGAGATTTTCCCTTAGGGAATTGGTTTTCCTAATGCCTATACATTCCACATTTAAAACATCTAACCATTGTTGATGTCATTGAAATACCATTATCATCATCCATGTTGTTAACTAAACAGTCTCCTTTGCATTTACTGGATTTATTTCCATCTTTTCCACAGCCAATGAGTCTTCCAGTTCCTATGAAACAATATCCCTGATGCTTCTTCCCACATGATTTACATGAGGAAAATTGAACTTTCATTTCTCTATGATAATCATGAAACTCCATCTTTCTCTAATTATCTATGTTGGGATAGTTACCAAAGATGAGATTATTGATCATATTATGAGATTTATGATTAGGCATAATAAGGATGTTTGGACATCCAAAACCTGTTTCATTTAGTTTCTCATGAATAATATCATTCCATTGTCCGTCATATCCTCCATTATCGTGAATCTTCCTGTTTCCAGCCATTTTCTAAATCCCAAAAAGAATAGTGTAAGAGGAAAAAATCATGCTAGGGAAAAAAACATAGTAATGGGGGAGTACTCTAAATATCTAACATCTTAGGTTAAATTCTAAGACTGTTACCATAGTTCTAGGACTATATCCTATACGTATACTTATCCTTAGGGAGATCCCTATACATACATTAAAAATATCTCTAGAGATCTCACTAATGTTTTCGCATCCTAGTTTCCAAAGGTGGAATAAACCTTTCCCCTGATACCAACTGTAGATACCCGAAGCTTGGTGTACATGAACATTACATTACTTTTGCGGAATACTTAATACATAACAAAAACAGACACACAAGGACCGTAATAGTTTATTGTCTTTGAAAACTTGGAACGTAATATTCTAATCATGGTGAAAGATCATCAACATCTCCCATAAAGATCTTCCTCTTTTGTTTTCTTACATAAAACCTTTCTTTTAATCCTAGGGGAAAAGAAAACATAAAAAGGCTGAGCTCAAATTCTCAGTAAGGGTAATCATGGATAAAATAAAACATACCATATACATTTGAACATAAAAAAACATGAATATTAAAAATCATGAGAAACGACATAAGACATATGAGTACAAAAGGCATAGATCATAGTGGAACATAAATCATGATAAAATACCATGGGAATAAAACATGTAATTGTGGCATCCATTAAGCACATGTAATTATTTCCATAGTAGCCAAGGCATTGATGCCAAGACCATCTTAGTGGACAAATTACCTTTCTGAATCGAGTTCACTCCTCGTTCTAGTCCTGTAATACTGAACCGTATTAACTTACCGTTCCATCCTTGTCTATATCATGAGATATAAATCTTTACCCAATGCATTAGATGAAGATATAGGTCCCACACATCTCATAATGAAATCATTCTTACTTTTTCCACAAAATAAACTTAAAACAATCACCATAACCCAAAGAATAAAATGGGTTTCATAAACATCATCCCATTATCTCATAATACATATAAAACAAATGGACATTTCATCATAAGAAAATTGAAACCATGTAAATCATAGAGACATTAAACTTGAAACATACACATATGAAAAAATTTCATCTTAGATGGAAAATGGTTTTGATTAAACACTTGAAATGAATTTTGAGGAAAATATCATTTCTTCTAAAAAATCAATTTCTTTTCACAAAAAGTCAATAAATTTTTAAAAGAAAGAGTTTTTATTGAAAATAGTCCTGAAATATTTTGTATGATGCTTTATAGAAATAAGGCTTTATAAAACCGTAAAAATACATTCGTGCTGTATAAGTTAAAAATAACATTCTTTTCGTACTTTTGCAGGAAAAGACAAAAAGTAACTCGTAATGTAGAAAAAAATATATTACTTACATACCATATAGTAAAAGACAAAAATTGGTAAACATGACTTTAAACATACATGAAAACACTTTTATAAAACATTGACATTGATGATATAAATAACCCCAATAAATACTTACAAATAAGCAATCTCGGATAAAAATGAGATTTGCAAAATTATCTCTTACCTTAGGTCTGATTTGCTTCATAAGTGTCTGAACCTCCTGTATAATTATTTAAATAATGTCATTGAGTTATTCTAGAATCATACTCATTGTTATGATATCATATATGGTTCACTTAGGACTTTATATTACCCGTTCTTTTTTAAATTCCATGCTAAAGAGCGTTTTGGGTAAAATCGTTTCATTTGTCGTCCGTGTTTTGACTTGTAATTATTATTATGATTACTTAGATCATGATTACCTAATTCCAGAATACAAAACATGATTTATATATAATATATATTCAAAATATACATATATATAATAGATCATTAAATGGAAATAAATACACCGTCCATGGAGACGGTAGGCCCTACGTACGCATGAACGCTGTTTTCTTTTCCTTATTGAGTTGAATGGAATTAAGTAGATGAAATAAATATATATACACATAAATCCAGTATCATTATTATGTCATATGTTTCATGATTACTTATTATATATACATTATAATCATTCATGAATGGTTAACGTGGAGAATGAATCTCATCGCGTCGTGGAGACGGTAGTCCGTACGTACACACGAGCGATGATATCGTTCTCATGATCGTGGAATTGTATTGGAGTCCATGTATACTATTTCTGAATCAATTTCACATTACAATAAACATATATAGTTATTATGTACACTATTATACCCATCCAGGTAAGGTGGTGGTGGAAAATAGATTACACCACGGCGTGGAGACGGTATTCCGTACGTACGTACGTGCGGTGATTTTGTTTTCCATAGGATAGATAGATGGTGAAATACGGTTGTTTCATACTTATAATAACATATCATTATATGATTGATACTGATGTTATTACTTCATAATGAAACAACCGAAGAAGAATAAGTGGAAGAAGAAATAATGTTGAAAGAATCGGTAACAGACATTACCTCTTCTTTGAAGCGCCTCTTTGAGTCCTCCTCTTAGGGCACTAAAATTTGACTTTGAAGAAGACCAGGACCTCTAAGATGTTTCTAGGGAAGTGGAGAAGTGAAGTTTGCAGGGGTTGTCTGAGCATGAAGGCTCAAAGTGGTGTGAGGAAAAGAGGGAGGAGGTGCCCTTTTATAATGGAGGAGAGGGGCACCTTTGGAATAACTAAAAATATTAATTTATTATAAATTCAAATTCTGTTCTTAATAGCTCCAAATTGAGTTATTTCAAAGATAAGGTGGGGATGGGTCGAAATCCTCTAATAAAATGTAATTTATACAATTTTAGGTATCAATTTTAACCTTATCATTTAGATTTAACTTTAAGTTAGATAATTTAACTTTTACAGTGTCTTCTTGTTTTCTTACACTATTAGGTTAATAAACATACTATATAAAGACAAAAGAATCCCAAGTTGTTTATTATTAATATATAAAACCATATCTAAGTCATTTGTCTGAACCTTAGATTTTTAGGAATAAAATTACAATTAATAATATAATATTTGTTTTAAAAACTATTTTATGTCAATTTTGAAACTATTTTGTAATTGATTTTTGTGAAAATCATAACAGAATTATTAGTTCGCACACAGTTAATTAAATCAATAATAACAAGTCATATTAACCTCTAAAATTATTTAAATTCATAAAAATTTTAAAATTACATTTTTTTGTGTACATATATCATCAATTATGTCAATATTTAATTATTAAGATAATTACTGCATCATCTTTGTGTCATAGATAAATTAAATTATTTAAAGTCTAAAAATTACAAATAAAATACCATTATGTAGGAAATATTTTTAGCTTTCTAATGAATATTTATGGTCTAATTTATCTTATGTATAAAACTATATTAAAAAATATTTAGTTATTAAACATTGATTTTAACAATTTTAACCCTTCTTTAAATAAATTAATAATAAATGTCCTAATATAATTCAAGTGGGCCTAAACGGTCATATTTTATTCCTAAGGTTGTTTATGGCCGAATTAAACTTATCAAATAGAATTAAGACATGTGTTAGGGTAATAATAATATCATTTTTACCGTTAATTACCCTATTTACTTTTAACCGTGGTAAAAAAAGTAAAAAGTTACTATTCACCAAAAATTATTTTCATCTCATTGAACCACATTTTACTTACTGACATCAACCGTGTCTCTCGGATTTTTTAAATTCCACTCACAGAAGCGGTTAAATTTTGTTTTATGAAAAAATCATTTTTTTACTACCACTTAGTGGTTTCACTATTCATCCAAAAAATGAAAGCTTCCAGAAAAATACAAAAAATTAGGCCTAAGCTATATTTGATATTATGAACTCAAAAATGATTACTATTTTACCAAATTCAAATCATATCAGTTGCATTAATTAATTTAAAAATTAATTCCCGTCGTTAAAACAAATAGCGTGTTCTTAAGAGAAAATAACTATCAAAAGATTGACACTTGTTTATGTCTGGTTTAAATGTGAAATTACATCCAATGACCAAAATTGTATTAAATTGTAAAAATATATTCTAAATATACTTTAAAACCACTCAAATTAATAATTTATCACTATTAATTATTTCGATTAAAAAGGTTGTTTTTAATTAAAAATTAGTAATTTTCACTATTCATAAGAAAATGAAAGTTTGCCGAAAAGTACCAAAATTTTACCCTAAGCTAATTTCGATATTCCGAATCCAAAAATGATGTCTATTTTGAAAAATTAAATTTAAAAAATTTAAAAAAGTGGTTATTACTATTCATAATGGCTAGTTTTAATAATATTTTATTTGCATATCATTGTTTAGTGAAACTCGGTATTGCGTACGACGCAAGCTATCAAGGAAGGTCGCGATTGCGTGTAATGCAAGGCACGTCAAGGATGCATGTTGTGAAAGCACCTATTGGTGTAGCGTACAACACAAGACATTAATTAAATTAAAAAGTATATTTTTCATAAAATCTCAGGGTGTTACAGTACATGGTCTTAATTAGGTATATTGGCACCCAAGGATCCAAAATGACATTGTCTGGTGCCTTGGAACTCACATCAGATTGGATCAGAGGAACATGGATGGTGAGATTGGATTTTATGCTCGAATGATTTTGGATGTTAACATGGAAATCATAAGGCCTTCCAGCATGTCATTTAATGAAAATTGTATTATGACTGAAGTGAAATAAGAGTATGAAAATATTTTTCCTTTTTATGATGTATGCAAGGTAGTCGGTCATTCTGTATCAAACTGAAGAGTGATCTACAAGAAGGTAAATTATAATTCTGAGGCCATTGATTTTACTGAGGTCAATAGAAATAGAAATAGAAAGAATTTATAGGTTGATAAAAAAATCCACTATTAAATAGATTGGTCCATCACACAACATATTAGTTCAACATAACCAATATTCTCTTGTTCTGCCTCAAGATGGGCCCTTGGCAACTGTGAAACACACATGGGATAACATAGTAGATAAATAAGAGACAGAGAATAACAATATTTCTTACTCCCCTTCCATGGTGTTTTCTATAGATGATCATGTTCTGTTATATGGTATTCTAAATGATGTCTATAATCTGGTTATCAATCTCCAAATAGAAATACAAGAAAATTCCATTATTTCGGAGCTTTATAGTGTCATTAAAGACATAGATTGGATAACATAAGAAGAGATGGTTCCTTCCAATTACTAGTACCCTTCCATATTGGAAGATTCATCCCCACTCTCTATTGGTACAATGCTTACTGTTACTACTATTACATCCCAAATTAATCCACTATCCTAAAATCATACATTAATGTTGTTTCACTAATAAAAATTATATTAATATTGTAGTGAACAAGGATATATGAAACCCTGTTTGTATTGGATCTAGTATACTATCACCTAGGAACTCTATATTGGGTGGAACTATCATTTCTCCCTCCTAGTCTCCTTATGATTTTAGTCCAAAAATAAAGGAAGAAAATATAGGAACTGATAGTGGTGCTGGTCTTACTCACATGCCTATGTCAGTTAATAGTGGAAGTGGCATAATCATCAATACAAGAAATGGATAGTATAGCACCTCAAATATCAATGACCTCCTCCTAGCTATTCCTATCCTGAGATAAAGAAATTTTAAGACCTCCTAAAGCTAGCTGGATTAATGTTTTTGGATCAAAAAAAGTGGGAATCAACCCCAAGAATCATGTTTAATAGAAGATACTATTCTAAAATTGCTAGGGTATATCCAACTGAGAAACTATGAGGTCGCTTAGGATCTTAGTTCAACATCATGGACCTCTTATTTTCGGTATCTCTGAACCTATAATGGTATTATCTCCAAGAATTTCGAATCTAGAAAATTTGGGATTCCATTTTCTTAACATTAACAACTATCTATCAGAAGTTATGAGGATATGTTTTATGAAACATAATTCATGTATTGGATATCTCCATATTTTCATGTAGTGAAAAAAGTTAAACATATAATTAAGGTAACATAGATTCCATTATGAATCAATATGAAAATATGGGGGCCATTTATAATGCTATTTTCTCTAGAGAGTTCATATCTTTCACTGATTCTAATGGGAAGTTTGATGTTAACATGGTTAGAGTAAAATATACATGGTACAAAATATTTTTGAATAGTTTTATTGCTCATATAATTGACATGTATTTTTACAATTAAGATCATCTTGATTAGTTGGATTCCATTTATTGAACAATATTATCTATAATCAACTGGGATCATCATCTGATATTGGTTGACTGGGTGGGTTTGGAACATAGTCCTCCTGTACCTTTTAGGTTCAACAGGACCTAGATTTATTCACTTGGAATGTAGGCCCATTGCTGAGCAGATTTAAAATTCTCGGGATTACAGGATGGATGAATTATAGTGTGTCTTATAGCATAATATCATTAATGGAGCTCTCAAAATTTTGAGAAAAGATCTATTTAGCTCTCCTAATCAAGATATCTCTTCCCTTAAAGAATCTATACGTAATTTTTAGGAGAAAAATTCCATGAATGATTTCTCTAATTGTGTTCAAGGAGAATATGAGGTAGTTTTAAGATTAATAATAATTTTATTTCAAGGATGCTTTCGAAAAGGATATTTTAAGTGCAAAATGGATGAAGGATGGAAATCATATTTCTATGATTTTTAATTCACATCAGATAATTATTAAGGTCTCTATGCCTTTTTAATTGATAAAAAATGGGGACGTGATTGTTGAAAATAAGGGGGATCTGTCAAATCATGTGATTTCTTATTTCAAGATTCTTTTAGATGGTCTTTCTTGTACCATTGATCCTTTGAAGGGTATCATTCCTAGACTTCGAAAACGTGAAGAAAACTCCAATCTCAACTCTATATCCATGATCCTTGGGAATAATGAGGCATCATTCAGCCATAATTCTGATATTTCCTTGGGCTCAGATGGTTTTGGTATCCAATTTTTTTACACTTATTGGGACAAAATTAAATTTGATGTTTGCAGGTTGGCCATTCATTTATTATAGTGGTAATCTTACTCATGGTATGAATGCTTAGTTCATGGATTTCATTCAGAAAGTGTAAAATTACAACAAAATACATCTTTTAAGGATATTTTCTTGGGTTAACACTATTTTAATTTTTTTTGTAAAATCTTGGCTACAAGGATGGATTTATGTTCAAGAAGTATTGTTTCTCCCAACCAGTTTATTTTTATCAATGAATGAGCCATCCAAGATTGTCTCATCACCATTTTTGAATGTGTTAATCTATAAACGAAATCCCCCTGGGGCGGAAATATTTCTCTAAATATTGATGTTAGGAAAACCTTTGAAACATTAGACTGGAGATTCAGTTTCAAGGTTCTTGATATGTTTTTCATTAATGGTGCTTTTATTTCTTGGATCAAAATCATTTTTTTCTCTACTCATTTATCCATCCTCATTAATGGGTCACCATAGGGGTTTTTGATTATTTTATAGGGGTCAGAAAAGGTGACCCTATTTCTACTTTTATTTATCCAATTATATAGAAATATCATAGAATTATTCACTGCATCAAGGTAGGAAATGGAAAAAATGAATTCTATTAGTTCTCATAGAGGTCTAGTTGCTCCTACGCACTTACTGTATACTGATGGCATTATCCCTATCACCAAGAGTGATAAGAGAAATATCCAGAATATCGAATTCTCGCTTTCTTAATATTCTTCTATCTATTGTCAAGAGATATGTTGGGACAAAAAATTTGTTTACATTGGAATGAATATCTCTACTCCCAAGAAGAATGATATTGTTAGAGAGACAAGAATTTATGAGGGGACCCTTCTTCTAAACTATATGATGGTGACTGTACTTTGGGGGATGCCTAATGATTTTTATTTTATAGATATCCTTAGAAAGGTTAGAAGGAAACTTCCTACATATAAGTGGAAAACTTTGTCCACGTATGCTAGGTTTTTATAGGTCAAATCAGTTATTGTTTATATGTTTTTATTCCATTATTGTGTATAAATGGACAATTTCCCTCATAAAAAATTTCAATGACTCTATAAAAACATCATCTAGAGTGAAACAATTATTGAAAGGAAATTGGATACAGTTTCATTAAATATTTTTTGTAAATCATATTATCTGGGGGGTTTTGGGTTAACAAATATGCATCTATTCAATGATTCCTTGGAAGCTTCTGTTAAGTGGATACTCTTCAACAGAAAATCTAAGGATCTTGCTTTCCTTCAGGTTAAATTTATGAATAGTCTTAATATTGGTGATTTTATCCATCATAACTTTTCTATGAGGCATCCATTAAATCTATATTTGTCTCAAATGATACTCACTGAAGATGGTTATTCTCAAAGGAATCATATCTTGACTTTTGGAGTGAAAACCTGACATGTACCCCTATTGAATATTTGATAGTGGGTGAAGACAATATCCTGGATTTGGAATTTTATATCACAAAATAGTATGGTAACTTGTAGGGCCATCCGAATCATGTTGTTAACATTGTAAACAATTATTTATTCTCTAATAGGGATGACGTATGGCTATGGAAGCCTGCTACTGACAATTATCTTTCCACTATTCTATTTTATAGTCTTCTTTTCAATGAAACATAAATTCTCAGTGGAAGGAGAGGCTCAAAAGAACAATTTCAGACCCTAAAGATCGAAATTTTGATGGATATTTTCTCATTATAAAATTAAAAAAATAATGTTATCTTCTTTGTTGCGGTATCACCGTGTGCTCCACATGTGATCTTTTCCACCCACATAGGGAGGATACAGATCATTATTTCCTTAGCTGTGTGGCTGCTACATCGTTGTGTAATTCCATTGGAATCTTTTTAATTTCACTCTGAAACTAATGGTTATCATCTATGACTTCATGTAGAGTTTAGGGGTTCCCTTTCCCTATCCAGTCAGTGACATTATCTCTTCATGGTCGCTAAATTGGAAATACGACACTATAACTAGTATGCCTGATACATGGTTTCGTATTCTGGTGAGTCTTTCTCAGTATTTAATAATTTATATCAGGTCTTTTCCACTGTTTGTGAGGCCTCTATTCAAAAACAAATATCAACTAAATACATGATCTTAATTTTCTTACCCGAATTAGAGTCACTAGTGCTTTTTGACCACTATATAGAACACTGGAAGTGTTATCGAAGCAACTACTTTTTGGATGTAATAATTCAACTGTGATGGATCTTATGGACGTAATCTAATTCCCTCCAGTGATGGATCTTTATTTATGGACAATAGAGTAAGTATTATTCAATATTTCAATTGCTATTGTGGTTTCCCCTCATTACTTGAGGCAGATATGGAAGTAATTATTCTTGTTGTGGAGAAGGAAAAAATTCATGTGTGGAATAACATTTGTCTTAAGAGTGATTATACTACTATTGTTTATGATATCGGTTTTGGATCCTTTTACTTATCTTGTATGCTCACTAATCATTGGATCAACTTCTTGGATTCACTTCACTCTATACACTATATCATTTCTCACACTTATAAAGAAGCTAATTTTGTGGTGGATGACCATGCAAACTAGTGTGTCAGTGGTCGTTACTTTCCTTGGTATGATCAACTTCCTGATGAGTTATTACCTCTTCTTAAGAGGGATTGTGATAAGACTCCCAATTTTAGACTCGTTTATGTTGGTTCTTTTTGTTTAATAAATTAACTTTACTTTTATGGGAAAGGGCCCGTCTTGTTTAAAAAAATTACAAAAACATGTTCTCTCAGTCTAAAAATGATATTTATTTTAAATTAATTAATGCGACCACTATGTTTTGAATTTTTTAAAATGGAATTCATATTTATAATCAATAGGTCCAAATTAAGATAATAGGATTCTTTTATTTTTAGGCATTATGAATAGTAACATTTGTAATTAGATTTATTACCATGTATAATTTTAAATCAAGTAATTTAATGTATAAATAATAAGATAAAATTACCTTAAAACCTATAAATTCTAATTGGATGAATAAAATATACCCTTATCATCTGTTTTTCTAAATAGAATCACTTGGTGGCCATATAAATATAAAGATGACATGAATTAATTAAAAAATAACGAATGTGACAAAATGTCACAATCTCATCATATACAAGTATATTAATTTTAATATATAGATAAATAGAATATAATATCCACTGTATGTTTTCTCTGGAAAGACAAAAGAAATACCTTCACCATAGATATTTAATTATATTTTTTAGAGATTATATAATTACAATTAATGAGGACCCAATTGGGATGTAAATATTATTTTAGTAATAGAGATATCAAAAAAATGGTTTAAAAAATTTTAAAATAAATATATTTTGAAATTATTAATGTGGTCCACAAGTATTATAGGTTACTGGGACTTGTCTAGAATGTATTATATTTTTTTTTAATTTATATTTTGTGTGAATTTCTTTTAATGTCAAATAATTAAATAGTTTCAAAATTGACACTATTGATATTTTATGAAAATAACTTTTCATTAAATTATTTAAAAATCATAAATATATTTAAAAAAATACAAATATATAATTTAAAGATCTATAATATCATTAAATATCAATTTATGGTCAATTGTGACCATATAAGTAAATATTTAAACCCATTAAATATTTTTAATGTTATTACCACAATTAAAATTAAATAGAATAACTAACAATGAATTAAAAATATATAGTTTATATTGACAAAATAATATGTCCAAAATTTATTGGATGATGATATTACAACCCAATAACTTCTCACCTTTTAAATTGGGGCGTTTTGGAGATTTCTGTTGGGTTTAATTTTATTATATATTATTATTTATGGAGTTCAAAAAATTTCTCCTACCCTAATTATAAAAGCGAACCTCCTTCCTCACTTATTCACTTCAATTTGAGCCATAATTTTTGGCCATACTATGTCATTTTCCCTTTTAAACTTATTTTTTTTCATTCTATAGGTTCTTTTCATCTTGATAGACCAAATTTAGTGCTCTATGAGGAGATTTAGAGGAAGCACGTTTAGGAATAGATAATGTCTTCTACCAATTCATTCAATCTTCTTTCATATTTTACTTCCTATTCATTAGTTATTTCATTATAAATAATTAACATCAGTATTATTAATATACAAATTTGTTATTATTAATATAAAAAAACCATATTTCTCCTTCTATCCATCCTAGGAAAAATGAAATCATTGCGCGTGCATATGTACGGCTTGCCGTCTCCACGCTGTGGTCTAATATTTTTTTCACCACCACATTACATGGATGAGTATAATGATGTAAATAATAACTATATATGATTATTATAACATTATAAAAATTGTTAAATATCATACACCATCGAATTTAATACCATTTAATAGTTTTGGCAATGATATCATCGCTTGTGCGTATGTACGACCAACCGTCTCCATGATGCGATGCCATTCATTCTACATGATCTTAATTAATCCATGATTATAAAAATTAATTAAATGTATAAATATGATATATATTATAATAATAACATTCTTTAAAATATATAACTGTAACCTAAAATGATGAATAAGAATATATCTGAAAAAAATCATGCATAAGAACATAATGTTGTTAACACATGAATAACGAGTAACAATGAAATGTTTCTAAAAAATAGATGAAAATATGATAATACATTTTATCATAAAAAATATTACCATTATAAAATAAATAATTAACATTATTTAAATTATTATATAGAATGATTGGATACTTACAAAACACATCAGTTACAAAACACATCAGTCCTAAGGTATGGTATAACATTGAAAAACTCAGTTTTATCTAATATTGTTTATTTTTAAGTATTTATTGGGGTATATTTATCATCTACATACATGATTTACAAATATTTATTTTAAAATAGTCTTTATATCCTTCAATAATTTAATACTGTCAATTTTACACATTGGTGATTTTTTTTAGACAGTATGAATGGAATCTGTTGTCGTCTTTGTTACGAGGTACTTTTTGACATTTTCAGCCTAAGTTCGACAAGAATTTTTTTTACTTTTATGGAATTCATGACTATTTAAAAATTCATAATGAATTATTTACCTTAAAATTACCTTATATGATTACAAGGTCATTTTATCATAAAATTGTTTCTTCTAAAATCGTGCCACATTTGGAAGAAGGGAATCATTTTTGAAGAAGAAACGATATTTTAATCGGGAAATAATATCAAGTGTTTTTTCAAAAGAATATTCCATATAAGATGACATAAGTTTATGTTTCTATCTCTATTATTGATTATATTTTGTTGTTTTTATGAAACAATTATTTTTTAATGATATCCTTTTATCTCATATGGATTATTGAATGATGAATTGTTGTTTTAGAAACCCATTTTTTATGTTCCTTGTGTTACACATTGTTGAATGGGTTATACATTGTGGAAATTGTATGAATTATTTCATTATGAGATGGTTGGTTTCTATATATCCCTATAATTCATAGGGTAATTATTTATATCTCATGAGAAAGAAAATAATGGAACAAAAAATAAACCTAGTTTAGTAAAATAGGGCTGGAAGGAGGAGTGAACTTGGTTCAGTAATGGAATTTTTCCTCTATGATGGTCTTGGAAATGAGACTTGACTAATACTAAATGATTTTATCTTAATATATGTGTATGCCATGAAATTTCATGTCTTATGTTATGAATATTGGGATTACATTTCACTTTTAGGATTTATCCCATGACATTATATTATGATATTTTATATACAGGATAAGATTTACAAATTTTATGTTACTACGATTATGTTATCATTGAAATTTACACAATATACCTTTAGTATGAATTTGAGCTCAATCTTTAATATTTTTACATTCCCCGGGTATTGATGAAGGTTATTAAGTATGATTTTTCAAAATGATGTTATGTTAAAAAGAAATAAGAAGGGAATTGTGTATAAGTTTTATGAATGAGTTGTTTTTGATTGCTTGTTTCTAAAGACACCAAACCTATATGGTCATGGAATGTTTTTTGTTATGTTTTAAAAAAAAAATCTTCAATTTTGAAGTAAAATCTATAAGTAATATATGGGCCATAATATTACTTGATTTGGGAAGGCTTTGAGAACAGAATGGATCAAAATAGAATAAGGTATATATTTTCCTAGTGATATTTAATCATTTTCAGGAGTGGTGGATAGTGATTCATTAGAATTATTATTTTAAATAATGTACTCCCAATGAAAGGGTAATTTTATGGATGATCCTTTTAGTATGAATTGATGGAATGTTATTTTTTGTGATTTTGAGGATGATTTGAGAAGAATTGAGGGGTTGGAAGCGTTTCCCATAGATGCAAGAGTGGATGGCTACAGAGGCTGTTAGTTTTAAACGACGGTGATGTATTACATGATGTAATTATAGGAGGTTTCTAAGTGTGGAGACATAGTAGATGAGGTGATATGTGATCATATTGGCCATGGTGATGCTATGGAGGGATTTTCGAAGTATGGTCTGAACTAGATGTTGTTTCATGGAATGTTGTTTTTTCTGGTATAAATGTGTAATGAAGTTCATCATGAGATTCATTTCTCACCATTATTGATAAAAAAATTACAAAATGTTCTATGAATTTATTACACAGTTATGGGGGCCCAGGATGATATAGGACGTGGCAGAGTTTGTTGAAAAGTGTCTAGTTTGTTCTCAAGTATTGTCCGAGCATTGTGTTCCTAGTGGTTTTTTGAAACCCGTATATTTTCCTGGGAAGAAATGGGATGAAAAAATGATTTATTTTATTATAGGACTACACAAATATTAGGGAGGTTGTGATTTAATATGATTTATAGTAGATCAATTTAGAAAATCTGCCCACTTCTTCATGATCAAAGAGTCTATTGCAATAGATTTTTTTTGTTATGAAGTATGTAGATGAGGAGGTAAGGATGCATAGAGTTCAAAGGTATGTTGTCTCCGATTGGGATGCATGTTTTACCTCATGATTCATGTGGGAATTATACAATGATTTTACAGACTATTTTCCTAAATCACTACATTCCACCCTCAGACGGATTGGAAAATGGGAGAGATTGTCCAAACACTAGAGGATATGTTACAAGCATGGGTCTTATACTTTTTTGGATATTGGGTATGAGACATGTACATCATATATTTTCATTATAATAATATCTATCTCTTATACAATGGAATGTCCCCATTTGAGGATTTGAATAGAAGATTTTTACATTCTCCATTGTTCTAGAAAAATTTTGATGGGACATCCATTCTTGGTCCCGATTTGGTTCATTTCACAAAATAGAAAGATCATATTATTTTTGAGATTATCAAAGAACAAAAAGAGTGAAATGTGTATTATTTTGATCATAGAAGGATTCTCTTATTGTTTTAGGTTGGGGAACACATGTTCCTGATGGTTTTTTACCGATGAGGGTAGTAGAGGTTTGGCAGATTGAGTACTCCAATGATTGTTGATACCTTTGAGTTATTGGGGTGAGTTAGTGAGGTAGTGTATCAGTTGGCATTGGAACTATAGTTGAAGTGGATCAGAGACATATTCCATGTATCTCATCTTATTTAGAATCTTCATGATGACTCCATTTGGATTTATTGAGGAAAATTTGATATCATGGACAACATGATTTTTTGGAACAAACAATAGAGATATCAAATCCCCAAGAGAATGTGCTATGTAAATAGACCATTTTTTATTTTTTATGTTGTGGAGGAATGGGGTCCTGGATATGAGTACGTTCGAGTGAGATATGTATATGTATTGTTAAAAATGAGTTTTATTCAATTATTCTTTTCCCTATTTGGGTTTTTATGATTATTTTTGATTCTTTTTTCTGAGATGATTGGTTTTCCTTGGTTTGTATTGTGAGTCTACTGATGAATGATAAATTATTAATATATGAAAAATAGAGTAGTTGATACCAATTCTAAATACATTAATTGTGATTTGATTAAACATGTGCTGGATGGTTTATTCTACCTAGAGTGAATATAATCGTGACAAGGAGTATGAAAGTCTTGTATTCAGGTGTTCATGATGGGTATGTTCATTGGTGATATAGTGGTGTTGTTTTGTGAGAGGAGGTGGTTTGTAGTTTTAGTTTCATAGTAGTCTTTCAGACCCGTTTTTCTTATGGTATGGGTTTTGGAATATTGAGGGAAAGAATCATTCATGTGGAATTTGATGTAACAGTTCATACCTTCCTAGTCCGTTACTCTTCCTTTTATTCTTGTTTGAGGGGTTAAGAGGTGGATCAAAATGATCCTGGATAAGTTCAGATGCAAAAGGCTATATGAAATAAGGCTAATATTCATGTAACAAGATTACATGATGTGAAATTTGGAAGCACAAAATCTCCAATGGGTTTCATGATGTGTAAATATTTTACATAAACTGAACAGGGGATTCAGGCTATGTCAGATATCATGGATGGAAAAATTAAATAAAATAAATGGGAAACATGTTTTTATGTAGAAACCCATCAATAGGAATTTCATGACATGGAATGGGATTACAAATCATGTAATCCCATGATCCAGTACATTTTCAAAATTATTTTTTGTAGAACATTTATTCATTCAGTAATTCTCCCTGTATCTACTCATTTTGGATGAACCTTATGTTTCCCCTGGTATTCTTTTAGACCTTTTCCTTCTTCCTTGATATGTTTATCCTAGTGGATCCTTGTTGGTGATATGTGTTCGATCCATAGTGAGTTATCTTCTCATGATTCCTCATTTCCCTTCCGTTCTGCACTCATGGATCCACTATAGTTGAGATTCATTGTTATTGAGTGTGAATTATTTTTTGTTTCATGTTATTTAAATGCGGTGTTGGATGATCTATGGTTCCAAGGGGTGTGGATGGGGTTAGTTAGCATCCTTCTTCACCCCATTGTGATCCTAAAGTTGAAAAGATTCATTAAGGTAGAATATCCCTCTTTTCTCATTATTATGTTTCATGAAAAGGTGTTTACTTTTTTATCTAGTAATTATGGTTTCAACCGCATAATAATATATAAATAATTCTATAATTAGTAATTTTAAAGGAAAATTGGTTTTCTTAACATCATTTTATATCCTTTATTCTATTGTGAAAGGAAGGATTGTACGATTAAATGCCACGCTGATAATTGTTTCCCTTGGTGTCCATTTTTTTCATTGACATGAGTTCTGGTAGATTTGTTTTTTGAAACTATTTTGATTTATTTTGTATCAATCTAAATTTAAGTTGGACAATTAATTAATATTTGATTATTTATTTTCTTCTATATGAGTTTTTTTTTGTGTGATAATTCCCATAATACAAAGTGAAATGTTGTAAAAGCCTGTTATAAATATTTAGAAAAATATTCAGATGTTGTGATGTTTTCTAATGATTTGGGTTTGGTGAAGTATGGTATCAATTTGATATGTGATGATATGTGGTTTATTGTCCATGATTTTGGGGATGAAAATAGGTTAACTTTTTCTCGTTCTTTTAGTGCGGTGAAGAGGTAGTTTTTAGGCCATGAATTTGGGGATGTGTGGAGGTGGTTTGTCTGGCCATTCATTTGATTTAGCGATGATACAGATTTTCCATGATTAAGGGGGTTATTATGTTGTTTTAATGGAATCTATTTTATGGTATAGAGGGGGTGTTTTTTAGCCATGCTTTTGGGGTGGTGAAGTGGTGGTTTATTTATTCTATATATCCAAGTAGTGAGGTAATATATTTAATAATTGTTTAACATTGTTTGAAATAAAATGTGTTGGATAGGTTAATGGGATGAGATATGTTAATAACTAATTTAATGATTTGTTGTGTTATTTATGTGTTGGGTAATAAATAATTAAATGAATGGGTATTAAACATAATGGAAATGTGATGATTCCTTTGTTTATAATTTCTCTTCACCTTCTGAAATTACTATTCATGATTTTAATAAATGTATTTAGAGTTAGTAGAAAATGTGACGGTGTTGTGGGTTGTATTGTTTGGTTGTGATAATGTGTTGAGCCTATATTTTTTATAATATACATTTTATTTTATATTCATGTCATTTATATATCAACCCATCCCATTTTTATAACTATCTGACAAACACCCAGATAGTCATGTGGGGGGAGGCCGGTTCCCAACATTTGTTGGGGGTGTACAGATGACTGGTTATGAGTTATTTCCCACTCCATATTCTTGGAAAGGAAGGTACAAAACTAGAAGTGATGGTTAGGGGTTTATTAAAGATTTTTATTGTGTTTGTAACTGCCCAAGCGACTTCGGGAGAAATGGGATAGCCTAGGTGTTTACAGGTGAGGTGTTATGTGTACCAGGCGTCTTGGGGGTGAGATGTGATATATGTCCCTATATTTTTCGAGCAGATTTGTTATGAGCTAATAGTTTTTGGATGTAGTTTTATGTGTTCTTTCTTGTGGGGTGGTGATCTTTGGTTCCATCAGGTGATGTGTGATGTGGTCATGCTTTTGTTTAACAGAACCCAGGTGTCTGTGGCAGAGGTGTGTTGTGATCGTGCTAGATTGGTGGTGTGTAATGATGAAGATATCAATGTTCCATAACATTTTAATTTTTTATCTGAGAGTGGAAAACCAGTGGTAAAGTTGTGTGTGGTAGAATTATTGATGTGATCAATTTATATTGTATTTTCTGACTTGTGTTATTTTGTGACCATGCCATGGAGATGCTGGGATTGTTAATAGACATGTTTAGCTTTTTTTGGTTATGATGTTGTCTCACAAGTGATTTAGTATGATTCATTCACATGTTAATGATATGATTTGGTTTTCCTACCTAGTTTATAAGTATTATCATCAAACATGTGTAAAACTATTTTCAGGTTTCTCAAGAGATTTTGAAAACTACGATGGACCTTACTAGCTCAGATCATTAACAGTTGATGTGCCGCTGCATTATCTCTACTTTTTGGTATTTTCATTGGAGAATGTTCTTGTATCCGTAGTTTTCATACATGCTTGTGGGATTATTTTATTCTTTATTTTAATGTTAATCATCAGAGTTATTGCTGATTATTCATTCGATCTCCCAATCTTTGTTCATAAAGATTATAATGTCTACCATATTTGTGATATTTTTCAATCATTGGTGCTAGTATCTAAGCCAGGGCCTACAAGAGGTTGAAATCAGGGGTCATTATCTATCTCCCTTATTTATAGTATCTTTTTATAGAGGGGGTTGTGACAACAATAATTTAAAATAATCACATTTTAATGATCAATTTTCAGTGGAATCTATATTTATCTTAAATATGAATACTCTTGTATCTTGTATATGATTTTTTATTAAAATATATAATATGTTATCAAATGTGTATACATTAAATATTATTTTATTAAATCTATAAATATTAAGAAATAAATATCACTTAATAAATATGGATTTTTGATTGTAAGGAATATAGATTCATGAGATATATTTATTATATGATATTTTTTGAAGGATTAAGAAAGGATTTTTTATATGGGGACCTTTTATAAACAACCCCACGATGCATTCGCAAGCCTGATTAGGAAAAACAGTTGTCCAAATATGATGGGTTTTTACCTATAATATTAAACCCACAAGTGGAATTTATTTAATGTAGTAGTATCATGATGCATGAAATCATTATTTTCAATAATTAAAAATTTATTTCATTGATAATTTAGTTATATTTTTTATCTAGTTGATTTTCACATCGATATTTTCTTTGTGGTCATTTCAATATCATTTTTATATTAAATGGCATGAGGTTTTATTTATTTACCTTTCCTTAGTGAATATTACATATCTATTAATTATATATTACACTGTATGCAACTGTTACTGACAATTATATGGCACCCTTTTTTTCCTTTCCATAAGATATAAAGAATAAATATATGAATTAGTTTCAATGTTTTGGATAATATATTTTTTATGAATAATTTTTTAATTTATATTCCCCACAAAAAATACTTTTCATGTATTTATATTGTTCTTCAGGACTACTAAACAAATTAGTCTTTATGGTTTCATTCAATAGTATTTATAAGGGTCTTGACATAAAAATTATATTATCTTCTATATTAGTCCCTAAATTGCATTATTTTATATTGTATATCATTTCATGTTATTAGTTTTACAGAAATATTCTATAAATGATACATAAAAAATAGTTAAATATAACGTGACCACTTCTGATTAGAAATAATTTTTTTCCAAAATATATAGGTTTAAAAAAGATGATTTCTTTTAAAAAAACTCTTCATTTATTTCAGTTTGATATCTTACAATCCATTAATCATCATTAAATACTATGGAAAAAATTAACAAACACATGATTATTACAAAAAAATCAATACGGGATACAAAAAGTAGAAAACTATTAATACATTTATAGATATAAAATCCCACCAAAAACCTTTTATTTAAACATAAAACGTTACTGAAAAATGGAAACACAATGATATAAAAAATATAATTTGTTTTACATTAAAAACTCAATTTTCCCAAAAACTCATTAGATACCATTGAAAATTATCATAGGTACCTTTAGACATCATTACATATAACCCGTAGTAAAACCTTATAGAACTCATACATATTTGAATACCCACAGTGAAAACTTAAAATATAAGAATTCATCGAATATAATCATTACATAATGCATTAGAGTGTTATCTTAGTGCACCCAACATTTAAGCTATACTGGGATTTCACTATCTTATTTGGGTGCACCAATAATTAATAACTACCATGAAATAAAACAATAAATTAACATCCTACTATTTTAAAAAGTTATATAAAACTCTTACGAAAATCACAATCTGATATTAAAAGGAAATTTTATGTCAAAATCCCATTAAAAAACACACATTTCCATTGAAAAACCAATTTCAATAAAAAAATAACTGTAATAATTATATGGGTTGTTATTTTATGGAAACATCATATTTCTCAATAGAAGAAAAGAATAATGGACACAGTGGGAGAGACTTACTTTTCATCGTGTACATTAAGGAAATTAAATTCATTTTTTTTGTCGATCAAAATGTTCTATATAAAACACCAAAAAAGTTTTATTTTTCAATAAACATTTAATTAAATTAAAAATAAATATAACATATTCATTATAATAATTTTATTTAAATAAACATATAAAATAATATCATTGGTGAATATATTTTGATATTAAATCATTCAACATTTAGAAATCTATTATAAAATCAATGTGTCTCGTAACACATTGATAAATTTAAATCTCAATCACTATGATGATATAAAATTTAATACAACATTATGTAGCATGTGAATAAAAACATTCATGACAATAAATGTCAAATGGGTTGTTGGTAAACATCATAAATTTTAATGGATTATATTATCAAGAATTACATAAATGAATAGAAATTAAGGAAAGTCCCTTACCTTGGGTTCAACAGGTCACATGTTTATTTATGTTCATAAAAAATAAAATTATTTTTATTATATATTATATTCAAAACCATTTTAATGATTATAGTTAATTTTACTTCAATTATTAAAATGTTTTAAATAACTACTTAAATATTTTTTTTTACGTTGGGTGTTTATACCATATATGGTTTAGGTGTAAAAAATGACTTTGGTAGGTCAAAGTGGTATTTATTAAAAACATAGAAGGACTAATAATAAATTAATAAATATAATATTCATATATAAATTATATTTTTAAACCAAATTATGA
This sequence comes from Viscum album, assembly GCA_963277665.1. Lineage (NCBI taxonomy): Eukaryota > Viridiplantae > Streptophyta > Magnoliopsida > Santalales > Viscaceae > Viscum > Viscum album. The sequence goes on from OY728147.1 coordinate 1,299,245,956, forward strand.
AATATGGTTTGGGATAATAAACCAACGTTACAAGAATGTATATAGTTGGTCATAGGCATGCATGGGTAACATTTCAATTATTTATTAATCATAAGTAAAACAAGGAAAGTAACATTTTTACATTTCATAATGATAATTATTTCATTAATAAAAAAATATTTAATCTTAAATAAATAAATATATAGTAATTTTTATGTAAAGGGAATCAAATCTCATCGAGGAAGTGGTCCTCCACATATCTATGAACGACGTTATCACTTTTTAAATGTGGGAAATCAAAATAAATAAAACCATATATTATATTCCTTGAAACATAAATATTTCATTAATTTCAATTAATTTTAATTTATATCAATAAATTTTATTAAATACATCTTTATCACATACCATGTATTGTGTGAATGAATCATAATGCTTTGAGGAGGCGATTGTCCACATGTCGACAAACGATGTTATCATATTCCCACAAAATGGAAATCATGATGATGTGTTATATATAATAATTCAGGAAGTATTAATACAACATAAATATCTTTTATATCATATAAAATATTTCCTAAATATTAATTACCAATAATGAGTGGTGTTAAATGAAAAATGAATGATATTGTTTTGTGATTATTTTGTCTGCCGAACACTTTAACGTGATTTCATTACACATTTTTTCGATGTGTGAGTATGTATTTGTTTAAAATATGAAATAAAAATATCTAAAAATATTTAATATATATATATTTATATAGTTTATATAAAAATAAGAATTATGAGAGTGAGTATTGAAACAAAATAAAAATGCATGGTGATGAATGTTACCTCTTCTTTAGGTAACAACATTTTGATTGTACAAGTAGACTTCCAAGGATGGATTAATAAAAAATGTGATTCATAAAAGATTTGGGTGTATGTTGAAATATATTTTCATAGTTTTATGGATGAAAAAAGTATTAATAGGTTTGAAAAATTGAGGGGTGTGAACTCTCATTTATAATGGAGGCGGAGTAGCATTCATATAAATACAAAAATATAAACACTATTGATAGGTCCCCCTTATATCATGTGCCTCTAATAATTAAAAAAATTCAATAAAAAAGTAAATATAGTGGAATAGTTATATTAAATATTTTTTGTCAAATTTTATAGGTCATTTTACCTCTTAAAATTATATATGAACTACTATATAAAAACATGTTTACCATAAACACTATAATTAATTTTAGTTACTTCACTAATATATTTTAAAAACCATTTTATACTAATAAAATTTATATATTATTATGATCTAAAATTTGCGTCCATTTATTAAAATTCCAATAACCTATGTTCTAGGAATTAATTTATAAAAAAATCACGTCTTAGGAAAACAACAATGGGTTTTTAAAGTAATATATTCAAAATATTGACATCTATTTTGTTCCCATTTCAATATGTAATTTATTCTAATTATATAAATTGAATGATTGGTGTATAATTTAACTTATTATTAATTTCTAACAATTTAAAATATAAAATTACTATATAATAAATTTATATGAAAATGTAATTATAAATTAAAATTCAATAATTTATACTATTCTTCAAAAACTGAAAATTAACAGAAAAAAACCAAATTATAAAAAAAAGCAAAATTTGAAATCCCACATTCAAATATAATGATTATTTTTTAAAATAAATTATTTAAAATCACCAATGATTATTTTTAAAAAATTTCTTCCAATAAAAAGAGGAAAAGGTATAAATTAAATAATAATATTGACATTATTTTATTATTCATATTAACTCAGTCTTGTGTGTCACACAAGAATCAGAAAAAAATATTTGATACATTTCATTTAATATATTTAAAATAGGAACACATTTTATTTTATGTTACAAAATAATTCTTAAATACTAATAAATATTAGAAAGAATGATTGTATCATTTGTTGTCCATTATATCCTACCCCCATTTTTGAAATATAATCATCACAATTTTATTCACATATTAAAAAGATGTACATATTTTTCCCTCATGATATTTTTTGTTTTTGTGTTGCCTATAAAAATATATGGGTTTTATATAAATGTTAATCTTGTGAATATACTTATTCCAAAACACATGCTCTTTGTAATCATGTACCTTACTTGTCTATTCCTCAATAGAACGCTTCACTTATAACTGAACTATTATAATTATCCAAACATTAGATTAATCTTATACATAGTTCTTTAACATTGAACTGTGAAATATGTTTTGAATCTAGGATAACCATGGAAAAAATAATTCACTAGGAAAATCAAGAAACATTCTCTTGGATTTCATATAGTATATTGAACTGTGGACTCAGCTTCCCATTTTTACCAAAACACATCACACTCTCCCATGGAGAATATTTGAGAAATACATGATAACCTATCCTAAATGATAGATATTTTATCAGGATATCCACATTAATTTTATATCTTCTTGAATATTTACTTAGGATTCACTGAATCTATTGAACATTATATACTGTTTCCTTTACCAAATAGTTCCCCATCAACTTCCTTTATCGTATGTCATAACAAAAAACCAGTGTCTGAAACCTCGTCCCTTATAATGCCACTTTATTTTTCTATTTATATATGGGAATTAAAATAATTATTATAAGAAAAATCAACCAAATAATTTTTATGTTCCCAACATTACTAGTAATTCATTGGGCATGAACAACACATATCATCCATGGTTTGGATTGTACTCTCATTGTATCCACCAAATTGAACATGAAAATTAGTATAAAAATATAATTTAGTATCCAATAACATTTTAATCCCTTTATAAAAATAATATGTGAGCCAAAGATAATGGTATGAAAATATTATGTGAGTAACACCATGTAAAATTATAATCTTGATTAGATACAATCTAAAAAAAATTCTCTAATGAAATTTAATCTCAAAGTGGATTGAAATTTTTAGACATCATTAATCAACCCACAAAACCAAAATAAAATTATTTCATCGATATGTATATAGAATTAATACTGAATAATATATTCCTATATCCTCTAATTTTTAATGTGAAAATGGAAATGTTTTAAGCATCCCCTTCTTTGAATATCATTTTTCGTTGACCTTATCTTATGAAAATCACTTCAAGGTAATGTTAGTAATGTATCAATTCATTCCATGCAACCAGTAATACACCCAAATCCCTTTTTAAATCTCATTTCTACCCAGATGATTCGAAAATGGTGAACTATAAGATATATTCTAATCCCCTTTCCTCAAATTTTATTCACAAGACATACAAAATATTTTTCTAATTTGTAAACCATCTTCTGAATCAATATTAAAATAATAAAACATAACTTAATTAACATATTTCACAATTTCATGTAAATTTTAATCCACCTTTTGGCCTCTCTAAATTCATCCCGAAAAATTCGACTACATATAAACCTGAAAAATATTATTGGACATCCATACATCCATAAATTATATGCCAAAATTCAAAAAATTATTATCAAAATTGAAAAATTCCAAACAAAACATGGTTGATGTATAATTATATTTATAACTTAAAGGATAGACACCTTTTTTCCTTTTCTAGGATGATAATGAATCTTGCAATCATAATCATATATTCGTTATGTCCATATATCTATATCATGTTTAGTTTATTATGATTGAATATTTACTTCAATATTTTGTTTTCATTATAATTTTGACAAATTATTACATACAAATGATTCCAATAAATATTAAAAATAAAAAAACAGTAGAAAATTCCAAATCATTTATAGGGTAATCTGACTGTTATGGTTTTAGCTAATGTGAAGTAAAACTAATTACTTGATCATTATTAATTAAGAAATGACCATTTTCATTCTATATATAATCACTATGTTTGATGAAATCACCATTTTTAGAAGGAAGGGGGAATACTAGAGCAATATCTAATCATCTTTTCATTTCATGAAATCAATCACCAGATTATATTTTCTCGATAAAATTATCTCATTTTCATGATAATTTATTATTATTTCTCGATGATTGAGAAATTATTTCAACACCCTGCAGGTTGTAACACAATAATATAAAAAATCTATGAATATTGCTGATATTTTTTCATCTTGTACATTCATCAAAATATTTTATTTAATAAACAATGTTAATCCATCTTTAGAATCAATTTATACAGGTTATGAAATTTTTTCTATCCAATATTCACACATGCTAAATATTACATAATGTTCAATTACCATTATGTTTTTCAAAAAACTGTTAGATTCCTTTCATGTTATTCAAGAGTTTTTGAATACACCAAATTTTAATTAATAAACACAACCACCTACTTATACAATAAACCATGAAATATTATTTTCATTATATCCATGAATATAGTTGTTTTATTTGATAATTAAAATGACATATCATAAAAATTTCTAGTTGTAATACCTCATTTGAAATGCAGTATTATGAATTTCATCTTCTTTTACTATCATCTTATGGTACCCCAACCTTAGACCATCATTAAAAAAATATTGTGCTCTCCAGAGATAAAAAAAATCGCTGGTGTGAAGAAAAAGAAACATTTTCATAGCCTATATGTTACTCAATTATCATAGATCAATCATTATTTCTATTAAAAAAATATAGGATCACTAGACTATGAAGTTCTAGGTCAGATGAAACCATTATCTAATAACTGAAGAAATTTATTTTTCAATTCTAGTTCTTCCACATGATTCTTTATATATGGGAATTTACAAATAAAATTATCATTAGTTAATAATTAAAATGTAAAATCATCCCCTCGATAAGGAATAATAGAAGGTAAATCATTTGGAAAAACATCGTTGTATTGATGTATTACCATAACATCACTAATTAAAATAGTTTAACTATTTTAATTCACATGAGATAGGTAATTATCATTTCCATCACTAATAAATTTATCATCTACTTGGTATTTCATTAAATCTGTCGAATCATTGAACCCAATATTCATTGCAATGATATCTATCATACCATTGTAAACTAAGAGATTATTAATTACAAGAATGTTATCGTACTCTACTATGAACAAATCATCATTATTTTATAAAATTACCATCGTAATGATGATAATAGGGATATCCTTTAAGTCATGGATTCTTTAATAACTCCAATTGGAGTATTTACCAAATGATCCGTCTTACTTTCACTAGGTGATTTTCCCAATTTACATGAAATTAATTCATTAATGAATAATGTGAATATCCATTGTCGAAACGGGTATTATAATAATTCTAATACACATGTAACATACCCATAACCACATCATTTTATAGACCAACATCAACTATAGTAGTACAAATTGGCCTTGATACACATTTTTGTTTCTGATCATGATGATTTCTATCCTGTACAACTACAATCAGACATGAATTTTCATAATATACCATATCATTGAAGATAAAAAAAATATTACCGTAAGTTCTATTTTAGGTACAAAATTCTTGGGTTTTTATGATTTCCCCCTTGCATACATGGGCCTTGTAGAAAAAAATTCTTCATCAATAACACTTCTACATATCACTAAGGCATTATCTATGGTGTTTTTTATGTACTTACCATAATAATGGAACTTAATTTTCTTACCTCATTTTTTTATTTTTACTAATCATCGTCTATCATGTAAAATAATTTATTTCCTCATAACAAGGCCTAAAAGTGCCAAAAACACAGTATCAATCTTTGCTACATAAATAACAACATTCTCTTAGGTTTTAAAATTTTCCACATCAAAATATTTTATGAGACATGGTTTCAACCACGATTAAAATATATTAAATTTTCAATTAATGTCTCAAAAAAATATTAAATGTACCATGGGCATCATGTGAGAATTATTTTATATGTAGCTATAAAATATTATTCTATTTGCCTCATTTCTAGGAATTCCTTTTCAGTTTTTAGTAGAACAGACCAAGGGAAATATTTCTTAGGTAAATGATCCATGAGTGTATCTCATTCCATGGCATCAATATTGTCTTTCACTCATGTATTTATCACCAAATATCACCATCAACATGCTTCACATTCAAAAATATTAAAGAAATAGTTTACCTTTTGATGTTATCAACATCCCATTACCTCAAATATCTTTTCTAGAGAATGGATTTATCCTTCAGCTAACAATGGTCCATATTTTCCCCCAAATGATGGAGGATTTGTTTCTCATGAAATTACACAGAAACTAAAAGTTCCTTCATGGTAGATCAACTTCATATCTTATACAGAAAGAACCACTATTTATCACCCCTGTAAACATTTCCATTGCTATAATAAACTATTGTGATCTGATTCTAACCATCTTAGGTGGCTTATTTGGTAGAAAATATTCTTATTGGTTCTTTACCAATATAGCTTCCATGATTCCTATATAAAAAATCATTCATAAGATATATGGTTTAGAAGATGCGACATGGTAATGTTAAAATTATATATCATTATAAGTTTCCCATACATTAAATATTTCATGGGAATTCTATTAATATTTCCATAACCTATAAAGTTATTTAAACTGACCATTGATAAAAAGTATAATTCCTTATCAATAAAAATTACATATTCTATATTTTTATTTAATAAAATAATTTCTCCTATGGAGTATCTTTTGGGGGGTAGTGTTTTATTGAATTTAAATATAACTCATATATAACAAAAAAATTAAATACATGTTGGAACCATCCGATTATCATCCATTTTCCCAAAATATAAATTTCTTAATGTAAATATTGTTATCTTTTTTTATAACACTTCAATGCATTCAACATTACCTCATCAAATAAATTCATCAGCCTAAAATCATATCATAAAAATTTATTGATTTGTGATGAGAAAAAAATTTCAGTATTAGATACCAAATTAACTAAATCATTATTCCATTGATAAATTTTCAAACCAATGAAAACCCATTTCTTAAAACAATAAATGTTTACCAAAAAAGGGAAAAATATTTTCTTAATAAAATATCATATATTTTTTCATTTGAAAGCAAGTTATTTTGACGAAAACTCATTAGAAAGCAATGATTCTTCTTATAGGTACCTTGGTACATCATCACATAAAAACATTATAGATCTCTAATAGATCTCATACTTATTATAAGAACCATAATCAAAATATACAATATAATTATCTAGAGAATATAATCATTACCCAATGAATTGGAGGAAAATATTTGTGCACACATTATTTGACCTATAAGCTGGTTACCAAGAACAATATTGGCATAATCACATATATAATTTCTATATTCCAAAATATGAATAAAAAATATCACCATTTTGAAAATTCTTTTAAATTCTTATGAAAATCACTTTTATATGTTGAAATACAATTTTCATTTAAAATCAAAATTTTAACACAAAATATACCATTCTTGTAACGCCCCGACCCCAGTTACCCAGAGTCGTTGCATTATTACATAACATTGGCATGATCACAAGAATGATCAAATCTCGAAAGACCGATTGGTTTAGTAGCCTTGGAAACACTAGATATATTCATAAGTTTTACATTATATCATAAAATGAAAAACTACTACAACAACATAATGTTTCCACAGTCCACACTATAATCCCCTCATAATATCCTTGCAGGTCATTCATAACTTACATCTTCACATCCTGGGAAAAATAAAACATAGAAAAGGGGTGAGCTCAAATGACCAGTAAGGATAACAATATAGCGGAGCATTCAAAAATAAGCATAAACATTTAAGGCAATGAATTACTAAAACAAAAGCCTTTTAAACTTGAACTTCAACATAGTATGGCAAAAGTAAAATGAAATAATGCCATTTACTTGTTCACATGGATATTCTACTAATCGAATAATCACATGCAAAATCAATAACCACTTTCATAATGTTGGAATGCATAATGCTAAAGTTTAATTACTTTTCAAGGCCTTGTCCCAAGACCTTGGGGCTAACTGTAACCGGAACCCAACCCGGAGTGCCTCTAATAACCGGACACCAACCCGGAGTGCCTCTAATAACCGGACACCAACCCAGAGTGCCTCTAATAACCGGACACCAACCCGGAGGGCTTACTTTTACCAGTCCCTAACCTGGAGGGCTTACTTTTACCAGTCCCCAACCTGGAGGGCTTACTTTTACCAGTCCTCAACCTGGAGGGCTTACTTTAACTAGTCCCCAACCTGGAACATACTTGTCCAACACATTCATATGAAGTAAAGATTGAAATATAACATAAACATTCTTATTGGAACTAGCATACGAAATGTCAATACTTTCACCATAAACTATGAATGGTATAAAAATAGAACATCCACAGTCAAACATATCACAAAACCTTCAAAACAATATAGAAGTTTTGTATCATAATAAATCAACTTCAAATAATCTTAAAACCCATCAAAGGATTTTGACATAGATGAAATCAAAATTCTTTTTAAAGAAATATCTCCTTTTATTTTGAAATCATTTAAGATCCATATAAAATCAAACATTTTCTTTGAAAATAATCTTATAAGCTTTTAAGGGAAGCTTTGACGATTTTATAACGGCGGAAAATAACCGCACCCGCCGTATAAGTTAAAAAACATTCCTATCTTAATTCTGTCGAAAAGGTTAAAAAGCACCTTGTTTGGAAAACGACGGAAAGATTCCCTTATAAACCTCTTATAAAAAGTCAAAAAAGGGTATAAATGACTTTAACCCATATTCTTTTAAATATTAAAAATGTTTTGAAATACATTTTGAAGAAACATGGATGTGGATGATAACGAGATCCCAGTAGATTATTATGTATAAACAACCTCAGATAATGAAGAGATTGTGAAATAACCCTTACCAGTTTGGTAACTTATGAAACATACAACCCATGAAAGAGGTATCATACAATGAATATGTAAGTACACATAAATTAGAGTGTATTACACAAAGATTATAATTATGGGCAGTACATACACCACACAAAAGGTAATGGTGGCAATATGGCATGAATCTCATGAGAATAAGGAGTGAGATGAAAACCCCTTACCACGTTAATCAACTGAGTCGTATGGCCAAAACTTAATAACCACCAAATGATTTACAGAATAACATTAATATAAATAGAATCATGATAATATATATCAAATGGCAGTACACAATACACCACTTTCAATAATTTAGTGGCGAACAATGGAAATCTCACGGAATTGAAAGTGAGATAAGAAAATCTCTTACCTTGTACTTTTCCTTGGTTGGGGTAGGTTAACCTCCTGTATAACGGTGAAATAATTGTTATTAAATTATACAAGAATCATATATATTAATATGATATCATATATTATCTTTTAATATTGGTTTGATAATAATATCTTAGTATTATCGTTGTTTCGGGTGTTAACTTACTTGTTTTCTTTTGTATGTTTTGTTACGTAAGACATGTTTGTAAAGGATAGGTTGTATATTATTCAAATCCAGAATGGTATCAAGTTCTTAAACATCATTTTTAAATCATAAAATGATAATTATACTTGAATGGATACAATGGAGGATGAATCTCATCGCGTTCGTGGAGACGGTAGTCCGTACGTACGCACGAACGCAACTTCCATTTCATTTTTATTTTAAAAGAATTGAATCCAAATGATACTTAGGTATATTACTATTACAGTATAATATAATATTTTATATATGTTACTTTAGTTTCATTAACACCATCCTTTATACGTTCCATGTGTGGTATGAACGAGTCATATCATTTTAAGGGGGCGGTAGTCCGCACTTCCTCAAATGAAATTATCGTATGTATATACAACATAATGGTATGAAATAAAATGGAATTACAGAAGCTTATATAAAAAATATATATCATTAATATCATATTTAATTACAGTGCTATCATAATGGCCACCATGAGAGGCGGTAAGATGTATTTGAACAATCATCGTTTCGTGAGGCGTTAGTTTGCCATCCACAGAAACATTATGTTCATCATCCATTAGATGGAGTTGTGTGTATGTGTAGTTTTAATAATTATTATAACAACATCCTAGTATATTGAGGATACTGGTGTTGTTACAAAAGAAAGGAAATAAAAAGAGTTTGGGGGTTGGAGAAGCAAAATAAATGAAAATAATTTAAGATAAATCGTTACCTTTAATTTAGGTAACTCACTTTGGTTGGAACCAAAGGACTTCTTTAAATGCTTTCTGCCTAAGGGGAAGCTTCAAGGAGGAGGAGAGGGATGTGGGGAGCTTAGTTGGGCAGAGTTTGGACGAGCCAAGTGGCTTGAGAGGTGTGAGGAAATGAGAAGGAGGAGTGCCCTTTTATAAGAGGGGTGAGGGGCACCTTTGGAAAAGCTAGAAATATTAATTTATAATAAATTCATATTCGGTTTCTAATGGCTCAAAAGCTTATTATTCAAAGGTTAAGGTGGGGATAGGTCAAAAACCACTCAACCAATAGAATTTAGACAGGTTTGGGTACTTATATTAACCTTATCTTTAAGTATTAACTCTAAGTTAATTAGTTTCACTTTTACAATGTCTCTTTGTATTTTTATATAATATGGCTAATAAACTTACTATATACATCCAAGAGACCCCCAAGTGGTACATTAATGATTAACCTATCATGATATATGTCTCTTGGACGAACCTTAGATTTTTAGGAATTTAATATCAATTAATAATATAATATTTGTTTTAAGAACCCTTTTATGTCAATTTTGACACTATTCAATAGTTGATTTTTGTGAAACTCATAACAGATTGATTACTTCGAAAAAAGTCAATTAAATCAATCATAATATATCATATTATCCTAGAAAATTAGTTTAATTCATCAAAAGTTTCATATTATATTTATTTGGGTATTTATAATATCAATTATTTTAATTTTTCACTATTATAGTAATTACTGCATCATCATTGTGTCATAAATAAAATAAATTATTTAATGTCTAAAAATTATAAATAAAATATCATTATGTATGAAATATTTTTAGATTTCTAATGAATACTTATAATCTAAAATCCAGCATATATAACCCTATGTAACAATTGTTTTTGTAAAAGATATATGCTTGTGTCATTTTTGTATTCATTTTAACTTAATTAAAATAAAGTGTCATTATCACAAACAAGTGGATCCATGGGGTCCCAAAATAGACCCAAAGATTCCCATGGTCGACCATGTATCAACCAATAGGGTTAAGACCCGTTTTAGGGTAATTTAGTATTATTATAATATTATTTTTTAACCCTTATTTACCGGATTTACCCTTAACCATGGTAAATAAAATATTTACCACAGTAATTATTCAAAATGTCTAAAAATAAAAGTTACCTATTTACACAATTTGGACATCCTGATTCCAAATATGGAATCCATTTTTCTAAATTCAAAACACAGAAGTGGCAGAAATTAATTTAAAATTAATTCCCGCTGTCAAAACAAAAAGCGTGTTTTTAAGAGATAATAACTATCAAAAGATTGACACTTGTTTATGTTCGGTTTAATTGTAAAATTATGTCCAATGACCAACATTATATTAAATGGTAAAAATATATTCTAAATAAACTTTAAAACTACTAAAATTCATAATTTATCACTATTAATTATTTTGATTAAAAAAGTTGTTTTTAATTAAAATTTAGTAATTTTCACAATTCATCAAAATATGAAAGTTATCCGAAAAGTACCAAAATTTCACCTTAGGCTAAATTCGATATTCCAAATCCAAAAATGAAGTCCATTTTAAAATATAAAATATATATAATTTCAAAATTTAGGTATTACTATTCATAACGGCTAGTTTGATTGGTTGTGGCGTGTGTTAAAACTCAAGGTTGCGTACAACACACGCTACTATTTTATTCAAAGGAAAGCGTACCGTGGAAGCTTGGGATGTTTCATTTAAAATTTTTTTTTGATGTCCCAATTTATTCAGATAGTTTAAAATATTTTATTTTAAAAAAGGTTTCACTATTAAAGTTGATAAAAGTGCAATACTGAAAATGAATCTGTTCTTGCATTATGACTAAGAAACTCATAATAGGGATTCTAAAATTATAAGGATTATATAAAGTTCAAAATGTTGTTAATACTATTCATGATCTCTTTTAATGGATTTTTTTTGTACGTCATGGTGTGATTGAACTCGGTGTTGCGTGTAGTGCAAGTTATTGAATTATTTTTAAGAAATAACACACTATGAAATCCTGGGGTGTTACATTCTCCCCTCCTTCAATAAATTGCGTCCTCGCAATTTGAAATTGGTCTTCGGAAATAAAAGGTTGAAAATAGAAAATATCTTTGTGGGAAAACCCACATCGGAAATTAGGTTACTAAAATTTAGTCTTAATATGAGGAAAAGAGAAATGAAAGAGTCACCACCAAATTATGATCTCGATTAGGAGAACATTGGTGGCAATTAGAGACATATAATTGGAGGAAAAACGTAAATATTTATAGGTAGTGATTGAGATCATCAATCACAAACAAGTTTATAATTGAGGTCCTTAAATTCATCAATCTATGATGATTTGAAATACCATCGGTTCAACAAAACATAGGGTATTAGGATAACAAATTTTTGACGTTTGAAAATATCATAGTTGAAATCCCACATCGAAAAATAAATTAACGAGGCCTCTATTTAAAATAAAGAGTGGAAAGTATGAAGATTACCGAAAATAACACATACTAGGGTTCCATGTAGGAAAATATGGATATGGACGAGAAATCTAACCATCAATTATTTGATGGAGAGTGGTAGAGAACATGGCTATGAAAAGGCCAACAATCCCAAAGCCATGAATTAGTGATGATTTAAGGTACCATCTAGGACAACATTTTTGTTCTATGTTCCTTTTATTAATGTTGAGGAATATATTTATGAGATTGGCTAAGATCATAAGGAGATATACTTACTTTATAATTAGAGTTTTATCCATTAATAAATTTCTACCAAAAACTCATCTTTCACTCTAAAAGATAATAGAATGTAATTTTTTTTATTTATACTATTCGTACAGGGTTCCAAAATAAATTAATTTATAATTCATCTACCAGATCTTTAAAAAAAACAACATTATTTAATCCAGGACATCTCGTGGGCCAGTGGTAGGTGATACACCCCTGTCGCCCTTCGGTTGCGGGTTCAAGTCTCGCAGCCTTGCCGGACGCGACGGGTTGCCGCCCGACCTCTGGGTTGTCCTTTTATGGTAATCCAAAATAATCCAAACTAGAACTATCCAAAATACTTCTGTCCAAACTCACAGTCCAACATTTATAAGGAAGGTAAACATAATATAGATCCTTTTTACCCCGTAATAGCATATGAATACCTTCATCTTGTATTCTTTTAATAAACTGAAACATCTTGAATTACCATATTCCTTATTGATTAAATTCATGCTCCCCTATTCCATATAGAATGATGGATATACTTCATCAATCCAAAAATGTTTTAAACCCCAAAAAAATGATGGAATATACAAATCATTAATCAGTTTCAAGGTAGTCAAGAATATCCAACATAATTTATCCAAATCAATCATGTATTATTCTAAAATCACTAACTCGGTATCAGAACCATATTATGGTTTATCTTTCTCTCAACCATATATTTTCCAAAAATTATCCTGCTATTGAGTCACTTTTCATTGTTCCACACAATCTCAAGTCCTTAATGAAATAGTACTGCAGTACAATCCTTATATACTCCATAATTATTATAACAAGTACATTGTTGATACAACACTCAATTGACATAATCAACATAAGAACTCTAATCATTCCTCTTCATATGTGGTAGTATCATAACTTGATTATTATCCAATAGCATCATTTGCGGCATAGTCTGATGACTGGGGCATAGGTTCGCGTAGTGTCCAAACTCCTTGCAAATGAAGCATTGTACATTTGAAACCATTTTCTCACCCTTGCAGTCACGTACTTTGTGCCCTTTTCCTCCACACTTATAACAAACTCCCATTCCTTTCAGGAAATTTCCAGGGTGTTTCTTCCCACAGTTACCACATATGGGAAAATTCTTCTTTTCCCTCTTCCATTTATCCATTTTTCTCTCTTCCATACTTTTCTTCTCTTGCTTCCCTTCAAAGCCATATGACTCAGTAAAATCTTTACTTATCTTATCAACACATGATATTATTTCTTCATATGATGATAATACATGGGAGACTATTTCTCTTATCAATCCTAGCTTAAGACCATGAAAGATATAATCCTTCCTTCTCTTTGGATCATGTGCATTTCTGGAGTTCTTATTCCTTCTACTGGGCGCCATTTCTAAACAATGGAATAAACTAGATCAGTTTATGAATCAAAATACATAATCCCATACTTATAAAACACTTAACATAAATTGAACTATTTATGGATATAATCCATAATCATAAAAATGTTTTCTCTGAGGAAGTATATACTCATAAACCCTTCATAATGATTTGTAAGAAAATGAGAGTTATCCTAAGCATATCCCCCGAGAGTGTCGTAACCAAGAGTGCAGCAAGGCCCGTTGTCGTGCACCAGTTCCCGTTCGAGTCTAGCTCAAAGCGGTGTTTTCGGGTTTTACCCCTAGGTACATCTGTGACAGAGCCGCCTCTACCTGCTCGTATCCAGACAGGGATGTATTGTTCGGAAAACTCACAAAATCTCTACGATACCAAAATTCTAGGATGTTCTTCTATACTAATCCTGAAAGATCATCTTAGGTCTACGTGATCTAATCAGAGTTTATCTAAATCTAGCTTCCAAGGTTTGTACTAAACTTCCTCTCATACCAACTGTAACGCCCCGACCCCAGTTACCCAGAGTCGTTGCATTATTACATAACATTGGCATGATCACAAGAAAGATCACATCTCGAAAGACCGATTGGTTTAGTACCCTTGGAAACACTAGATATATTCATAAGTTTTACATTATATCATAAAATGAAAAACTACTACTACAACAAAATGTTTCCACAGTCCACACTATAATCCCCTCATAATATCCCTGCAGGTCATTCATAACTTACATCTTCACATCCTGGGAAAAATAAAACATAGAAAAGGGGTGAGCTCAAATGCCCAGTAAGGATAACAATATAGCGGAACATTCAAAAATAAGAATAAACATTTAAGGCATTGAATTACTAAAACAAAAGCCTTTTAATCTTGAACTTCAACATAGTATGGAAAAAGTAAAATGAAATAATGCCATTTACTTGTTCACATGGATATTCTACTAATCGAATAATCACATGCAAAATCAATAACCACTTTCATAATGTTGGAATGCATAATGATAAACTTTAATTACTTTTCAAGGCCTCTTCCCAAGACCTTGGGGCTAACTGTAACCGGAACCCAACCTGGAGTGCCTCTAATAACCGGACACCAACCCGGAGTGCCTCTAATAACCGGACACCAACCCGGAGTGCCTCTAATAACCGGACACCAACCCGGAGGGCTTACTTTTACCAGTCCCTAACCTGGAGGGCTTACATTTACCAGTCCCCAACCTGGAGGGCTTACTTTTACCAGTCCGCAACCTGGAGGGCTTA
Organism: Viscum album; assembly: GCA_963277665.1. Lineage (NCBI taxonomy): Eukaryota > Viridiplantae > Streptophyta > Magnoliopsida > Santalales > Viscaceae > Viscum > Viscum album. The sequence goes on from OY728147.1 coordinate 1,299,261,498, forward strand.
CTTTAACCAGTCCCCAACCTGGAACATACTTGTCCAACACATTCATATGAAGTAAAGATTGAAATATAACATAAACATTCTTATTGGAACTAGCATACGAAATGTCAATACTTTCACCATAAACTATGAATTGTATAAAAATAGCACATCCACAGTCAAACATATCACAAAACCTTCAAAACAATATAGAAGTTTTGTATCATAATAAATCAACTTCAAATAATCTTAAAACCCATCAAAGGATGTTGACATAGATGAAATCTAAATTCTTTTTAATGAAATATCTCCTTTTATTTTGAAATCATTTAAGATCCATATAAAATCAAACATTTTCTTTGAAAATAATCTTATAAGCTTTTAAGGGAAGCTTTGACGATTTTATAACGGCGGAAAATAACCGCACCCGCCGTATAAGTTAAAAAACATTCTTATCTTAATTCTGTCGAAAAGGTTAAAAAGCACCTTGTTTGGAAAACGACGGAAAGATTCCCTTATAAACCTCTTATAAAAAGTCAAACAAGGGTATAAATGACTTTAACCCATATTCTTTTAAATATTAAAAATGTTTTGAAATACATTTTGAAGAAAAATGGATGTGGATGATAACGAGATCCCAGTAGATTATTACGTATAAACAACCTCAGATAATGAAGAGATTGTGAAATAACCCTTACCAGTTTGGTAACTTATGAAACATACAACCCATGAAATAGGTATCACACAATGAATATGTAAGTACACATAAATTAGAGTGTATTACACAAAGAATATAATTATGGGCAGTACATACACCACACAAAAGGTAATGGTGGCAATATGGCATGAATCTCATGAGAATAAGGAGTGAGATGAAAACCCCTTACCATGATAATCAACTGAGTCGTATGGCCAAAAGTTAATAACCACCAAATTATTTACAGAATAACATGAATAGAAATAGAATCATGATAATATATATCAAATGGCAGTACACAATACACCACTTTCAATAATTTAGTGGCGAACAATGGAAATCTCACGGAATTGAAAGTGAGATAGGAAAATCCCTTACCTTGTACTTTTCCTTGGTTGGGGTAGGTTAACCTCCTGTATAATGGTGAAATAATTGTTATTAAATTATACAAGAATCATATATATTAATATGATTTCATATATGATCTTTTAATATTGATTTGATAATAATATCTTAGTATTATCGTTGTTTCGGGTGTTAACTTACTTGTTTTCTTTTGTATGTTTTGTTACGTAAGACATGTTTGTAAAGGATAGGTTGTATATTATTCAAATCCATAATGGTATCAAGTCCTTAAACATAATTTTTAAATCATCAAATGATAATTATACTTGAATGGATACGATGGAGGATGAATCTCATCGCGTTCGTGGAGACGGTAGTCCGTACGTACACACGAACGCAACTTCCATTTAATTTTTATTTTAAAAGAATTGAATCCAAATGATACTTAGGTATAATACTATTACAGTATAATATAATATTTTATATATGTTACTTTAGTTTCATTAACACCATCCTTTATACGTTCCATGTGTGGTATGAACGAGTCATATCATTTTAAGGGGGCGGTAGTCCGCACTTCCTCAAATGAAATTATCGTATGTATATACAACATAATGGTATGAAATAAAATGGAATTACAGAAGCTTATATATAAAATATATATCATTAATATCATATTTAATTACAGTGCTATCATAATGGCCACCATGAGAGGCGGTATGATGTATTTGAACAATCATCGTTTCGTGAGGCGTTAGTTTTCCATCCACAGAAACATTATGTTCATCATCCATCAGATGAAGTTGTGTGTATGTGTAGTTTGAATACATCTTATAACAACATCCTAGTATATTGAGTATACTGGTGTTGTTACAAAATAAAGGAAATAAAAAGAGTTTGGGGGTTGGAGAAGCAAAATAAATGAAAATAATTTAAGAGAAATCGTTACCTTTAATTTAGGTAACTCACTTTGGTTGGAACCAAAGGACTTCTTGAAATGATTTATGCCTAAGGGGAAGCTTCAAGGAGGAGGAGAGGGATGTGGGGAGCTTAGTTGGGCAGAGTTTGGACGAGCCAAGTGGCTTGAGAGGTGTGAGGAAATGAGAAGGAGGAGTGCCCTTTTATAAGAGGGGTGAGGGGCACCTTTGGAAAAGCTAGAAATATTAATTTATAATAAATTCATATTCGGTTTCTAATGGCTCAAAAGCTTATTATTCAAAGGTTAAGGTGGGGATAGGTCGAAAACCACTCAACCAATAGAATTTAGACAGGTTTGGGTACTTATATTAACCTTATCTTTAAGTATTAACTCTAAGTTAATTAGTTTCACTTTTACAATGTCTCTTTGTATTTTTATATAATATGGTTAATAAACTTACTATATACATCCAAGTGACCCCCAAGTGGTACATTAATGATGAACCAATCATGATATAAGTCTCTTTTCTGAACCTTAGATTTTTAGGAATTTAATATCAATTAATAATATAATATTTATTTTAAGAACTCTTTTATGTCAATTTTGACACTATTCAATAGTTGATTTTTGTGAAACTCATAACAGATTTATTACTTCGAAAAAAGTCCATTAAATCAATCCTAATATATCATATTATCCTAGAAAATTATTTTAATTTATCAAAAGTTTCATATTATATTTATTTGGGTATTTATAATATCAATTATTTTAATTTTTCACTATTATAGTAATTACTATATCATCATTGTATCATAAATAAAATAAATTATTTAATGTCTAAAAATTATAAATAAAATATCATTATGTAGGAAATCGTTTTATCTTTCTAATGAATTTTTATAATCTAAAATCCAACATATATAACCCTATGTAACAATTGTTTTTCTAAAAGATATATGCTTGTGTCATTTTTGTATTCATTTTAACTTAATTAAAATAAAGTGTCATTATCACTTAAAAGTGGATCCATGGGGTCCCAAAATAGACCCAAAGATTACCATGGTCGACCATGTATCAACCAATAGGGTTAAGACACGTTTTAGGGTAATTTAGTATTATTATAATATTATTTTTTAATCCATATTTACCGGATTTACCCTTAACCATGGTAAATAAAATATTTACCACAGTAATTATTCAAAATGTCTAAAAATAAAAGTTACCTATTTACAAAATTTGGAAATCCTGATTCCAAATATGGAATCCATTTTTCTAAATTCAAAACACAGAAGTGGCAGAAATTAATTTAAAATTAATTCCCGCTGTCAAAACAAAAAGCGTGTTTTTAAGAGATAATAACTATCAAAAGATTGACACTTGTTTATGATCGGTTTAATTGTAAAATTATGTCCAATGACCAACATTATATTAAATGGTAAAAATATATTCTAAATATACTTTAAAACTACTAATATTCAAAATTTATCACTATTAATTATTTTGATTAAAAAAGTTGTTTTTAATTAAAATTTAGTAATTTTCACTATTCATCAAAATATGAAAGTTATCCGAAAAGTACCAAAATTTCACCTTAGGCTAAATTCGATATTCCGAATCCAAAAATGAAGTCCATTTTAAAATATAAAATATATATAATTTCAATATTTAGGTATTACTATTCATAACGGCTAGTTTGATTGGTTGTGGCGTGTGTTAAAACTCAAGGTTGCGTACAACACACACTACTATTTTATTCAAAGGAAAGAGTACCATGGAAGCTTGGGATGTTTCATTTAAATTTTTTTTTTGATTTCCCAATTTATTCAGATAGTTTAAAATATTTTATTTTAAAAAAGGTTTCACTATTAAAGTTGATAAAAGTGCAATACTGAAAATGAATCTGTTCTTGCATTATGAATAAGAAACTCATAATAGGGATTCTAAAATTATAAGGATTATATAAAGTTCAAAATGTTGTTAATACTATTCATGACCTCTTTTAATGGCTTTTTTTTGTACGTCATGGTGTGATTGAACTCGGTGTTGCGTGTAGTGCAAGTTATTGAATTATTTTTAAGAAATAACACACTATGAAATCCTGGGGTGTTACAATTCTTTTGAATGCCATTTTCTAGACCAAAATAGAAAAAATGAATAATTTGTTTCTTTATTTTACTAAACAATATATCTTGTAAATGAAGCTGAAAATTTTATAATTTCCATAATGGTCGTAAATTCATTATCATTGTGTATGTTAACAATAAAAAATTCATTTTTTCATTTTCCAAAACATTCTCCATAAAACATGTAGATAGATTTTTTTTGAAAAAACATTGAGTTAAATTCAAAACTGAATTAATATATCCTCTATAACCCCATTGTATAAATAAATGTATACTATAATTTCATATAGGAAATTGTTATGAGATTAAGTCATTAAACAATTAAAAAGTAATGTTTAAATTAAAGTGTCATATACAATATTCAATCATTTGATTCACAACCCCATGAAGGATTACCTTTAAAAAAAATTAACTATCATAAGAATAAATAAATTCATGATTACATAACTTTTTGATAATATAAATACCTATTGTAAAATAATAAAGGCGTATAACATCAATATTTACCTAAATAGAGGGAAATTTAAATGAAATGATTTATATAGAGTCTGAAATGTCACATGTGAATTTATCATCCTAAATTAAAATTAATTATATTTATACATGCCATTCATAAATTTTTTATTTTTATAAACACTTATCTAATAACAAATATTTATACAACTACTTGATCAATACTTTTTTCACCATATGTTTTGACCATATTATTTTTATGTGTCAAAAATGATGTTGGACTATCAACTAAGGTAAAAGGGGTTGTAAAAAACCCAATATTTTATGGTATATTATCTTAAATATCTTGTGTTTCATGAAACACTAGTGTGGCTTGTGTTACAAGAAAGATTTTGTTTATGAAAACTAATAATTTAGTATTTTATTTATTTAAATGATAAATTTCAAACATATTTATTAAATATAATTATCTAAATAGTAATAAATAATTTTTAAATATTATTCATAATGATTTCATAGAAATAAAACATATTTATAAATTAATGTGTATGTCTTGAAAAAATAGAGATATGTATATAATTACTATTTTCATAATGTAAATGCTTTTTATGTCCTTTTATGAACATTAATAAATTTAACATTATACACTCATAGAAATTTAATTTTGTAATATATTCATCATTTTTAGTAGAGGATATCAAATTTATCATAGTGTGATTTTTTGGTATTTACCCGAAAATATTCATTTCTTTATTAATAGTGAAAAATATTGCAATGTTTATTAATAACAGTCTCTATCATTTAAATAATTGTGTTTTTTAAATTTATTTTAATTTACATCTAGATAAATAATACTCATATTAATATAATGTATTTCATTGGAACTATTTTTATAATAAAATTAGATATATGAATTTATTATTATTTTGAACTTCTCTATTACTCTCCTTCTCTCAACATTTTTGGGATTAGAAGTAAAAATAATTTTATGAGTTCTATGAATTAAATTTTTAAAAATGAACTTACATGGTTATAATTAGTATAAAAAACATGGTTTAATAAGAAAAAAATAATATGCTGTCAACAATATCTTTTGTATATTATTTAAAATAATTAATGGTAAATATGGTAATTGAAGGTAAAAATAATATTCCAATAAAGTATAATTACCATAAAACATCTTATAATTTCATTGGATAAGTGTGTTTAAAAAAAATTTAAATACAGGTGAAAAATATTATCTTTATTAAGACACTTTTGTAAAATTATGAATTTTTTTTTATTTAAAGAAGGTTTAAAAGTGTCATATTCAAATTTTAATAATAAAATATTTTTTAACATTGGGTAATACATAATATAAATTCAACTATAATTATTCATTTTAAATATCAGAAATTTATCTTCATCTTGATAATTTATTTTTAATTTTTATAATAGATATTACTTAATTAAATGATTGTATAATAATGGTTAATAATTTGTTTAATTAATTTAGATATTAAGAAATTGATATTTATAGTTTGAAAATAAATATAATTTTACATTATTAATTATATTAAAAAGGTATTATAGATATCATAGAAATAATATTGTAATATTTATTTTATTGATGTGAATTTATCATTTTGGTTTGATATTTTAAAAAATGAAAATATTTAATAGTATCAAAATCAACAAATATGTTTATTTATAATAAATAATATTTTATTAAATGTTATAAAATTAATAAAAATTTATAATTCAGCATAAAAATATCTATATTGTTAATTAAATGATCAAATACAGTTTTTTTTGGAATATTATAAAAACTATATTAACCTTATTGTATAGAAAGACATGTTTTAATGGTAAAATTTATATTGTTTAACTAAGGGTTAAATCCAAAAGGTAAACTTCTTTTTGGTGACCTTAAAATGTTTAAAATTAATTTTTTAAGGGATTTTGGAAAATTATCATCTTACACTCTAAATAACACACTTTGGATCTTTTTTAAATGTAAAATCAGTTTATAATTGTTTAATAGATTTATTGTTTCCAAAATTACCCCTCCCCTCTCTTATAAAAGATAACATATCCATGCCTTTTATTAACACATCTAATGCCAGGTAGTTCATGAAAAACCTACCCATTTATACTATTAACATACCTAAATTAATCATAGGTTCCAGAATTTGGTCATAAATCCAACCTATGTGGTCTTTTTATGCAAATGAAAAGTAGACACGCGAATAAGAGTTCATTGGTTTACCGATTGTTTAAATGTTTCTTAATCATATACATACATTTCATAAATTGGTTCCACAATAAAGTTAAAACTCCAGTATATTCTATATTGTGAAATTTTATTATGATTATCGGACAACCATATTCATCCTTTTACCCATCATTTGGAGAATCATATGAACTTTTGTGTTGTGTACGACTTATCTATCAATGTTTCGGGGTAAACTGTTTTTGATCTATACATTATTTCATTGGGTATATTGGTAAATCAAAAGTCTATAAATAATAAATATGACATGATATTTTTTTGAAATTCATATTCTACCCAATATCATACCATTTAACCATTAATGAAATGATATCTTCACTCGTGCGAATGTACGACATACCGTCTCGACGAAACAATGAGATTTATCATCCCATTAAACCATTTTAGATTTATTATAAAAAAGAATACAATGAATAAATATGATATATATGATATAATAATTCATCTATAATAATAATAAAATATATATATATATATATTATTTACTTTCTTCCATTCAATGAGATAAGAAAACAAAAACAATGTTCTTGTGTATATATGAGATATTGTCTCCATGTATAATTTCTTCCATTTTATATATCTTCCTATTATATATATTTATATATTCCACATATAATATATATAAATTATGTTTTACATTCATGAAGTAAATTAATGATGATATCTTATGTATGATGAATAATATAAGATAAATACACGTATGATAAAAAAACTGACTATTACACAACATGTTTCTTTAAAAAGTAAATTATTAATAAATAATTAATATAAAGTGATAATTGAATTATATATGATATAATTAATATTATTATGATTCTATTATATGTTATTAATATGTTTAAATCCATTATAATGTAGATTCAGACATGTATAGAAAGTATTCGACCTAAGGTAATGGAAATCCAAATATCATGAATAAATTTATTTTCATTTTATTTAAAGATTCATTTGAATATATTGGGAATATTATTTAAAAGTAAAAAGTGGTATGGAATTATTTTAATGATTAATGAATTAATCCTTTCTTTATTTTAATATTATTTATATATTTTTACATAACTATTTATATGGATAATAAACTATTATAAAGGGAATTTTATGTGTATTTTAAGTTCATTAAAATGTTTGCAAAAAGAATTTTTTTGAATATTTATGTATGGGTTAATGTCACAATATCATTATTATATAAGGATTTATATATAAATGTATACTTTAAAAAATATTTATCGATAATTTCCATGATTCATAAAATTTATTTCTAAAAATTAGTTTCTATTATTTAAATTCATTTTTAAACATGTTTGAATATTTATAATTTTTTTGAATGGAATCATTATTTAATTTTCTAAAAAATGTACTCTATGAACTTTTAGAAAAAATAAGTAATTAATGTTTTTATAACATATGTCATGAGTGGATATTTTCTATTATTACAATGTATTAATATTTTGAATCATTCTTTAAAAACATACAAGGTTAATTTCAGAAGAAATTTTTTCTTTTATAGTTGCACTGCTATTAAATGATTTCAATGTAAAATTTGGGCATTTCTCTCAATGAATTATAAGGATTTTGTAATATTATTTTCATCTATATCTACATCCTTTTTTGGAATTTTTTTATTAATTGATGTTTATATAGTATAATACAATCATTCATATTTTTTTGATGTTATTATGATATGTTATTATTGGGGGTGTATCTTTTTGAATCCACTCATGGTTTATGGTTATATTTATAACATTTCATATCCTAGTTTTAATATCAATGATTATATTATTAATAAAACTTTTTATATTAGGAGTTAATTAGACATATCATGTAATGGGAAGGTCCCTATATATCCCCTCAATGATTCAGTATGTCTCCTGAGAAACACTAATTTCTTGGAATGAGGTCTTAACGGTATGGTTATATATGATCTTCGAACGAGGCCTTGATGTTAAGGGTTTGATATTTCACATATTACATATACTCTTTATGAGATTAGTTATTGATATTAAATGTGATTATTTGACAAGTATAACTTCCAAGTGAATGTTGAAATGGAATTTTATGATATATTATTTCCATATTATTTAGAATATTATAATTAAAAACCACGTGTTTCAGTTTTATACATTTCCTTAAATGTTATTGTTTATTTATAAAATCATAAAATATATTGTTTATCCTTAATGAGCATCGGAGGTCATCCCTTTCTTATATTTTACATTACCAGGATTCCATGAACATTATTATGACCAATATTCTAGATTAATCTAGTAGATTAACAACATTATAGAAAAATTATTTATATTGAATTTTATGATTTGAATTCTAATGTAATGTTCATGTATGTAATTTATATTCCATGACTACTAAACTGAATTTCACTTAATGATATGTTTCCTTGTAACCATGGAAATTTATTAAAATAATGTAGAGACTCTGGGTTTTGGGGTTTAGGCCTTAGAATTGGTATTAGAGGATATTTATAAAAAACAATTGATGATAAATTTTGAAAAAAAAAATTACAGAACAAAACCATAATATTGACATTGTCGATAATTATAGAATAACGTCATTGAATTTTGGTAAGGTAGAGATAATGTCTGTATTCATGGAAATACATCCTTGTATAGATAGTAAGTATTGATGTGTTTAGGGATCATACGTTCACAACGAATAAAAATCTGATAAGGAACTATGGGCTTGACACGGGGTAACCTGGTACATGATAATTGGCCTCAGCACACTCATGTTTTGAGACCCATGGGTGTTATTATTGCGATAATGAAAATTTACATTACAAAATAATATCATGTAATTTAATATAATACTAAAATAAATAAAATTCATAAAACCTATGGTTTTTCAGATTTAAAATAATGTTTCATGAAGTTATTTTAATTACTCTATGACTATTGTTACTGATATTATAATTGTTTTTTTAGTGAGAGGATGGATCCTAATGTGTTCATATTAACATTGAACATGATGGAAAATGTGGAAAATGTGGTTGAAATCAAAAAAACAATAGACCGTCATTAGGTATAAATGATATTGTATTCATTCCGAATTAGTTTTCAAAAAAATATGATTCACAATATATTCATTAACAAACTCCCAAACTCAATGATGAAGAGGAAGGAAAAGCATGCTATGATATGTAGTGGTGGAGAACATGGAGGATCAAAATATCAATATCCTTCATGCTTGAAATTTTTAAATAAAACGAGTGCTAAATTATTCAATGTAAAAAAAAAGATTTATATATAGGAAAGAAGAACATAAAGGAAATAATTTGTAAGGAAAAATAAAGAGTGTGACAGGAGGAAATATAATTATTCCTAAGAATACATTTGTAGCTATTTTTCATAAATGTGTTAGACATGGGTGTTACCCAAGACAATTCAATATTCTATTGAATAAAATCTAGGCTATGGAAGGATCAATGTAAAAATCAATGGATGATGAACATTTTAAAAGTATTAATGATCTTTTTATAATGGGATTAATTTGGAATAATTTATTAAATATATGTGACCATGATGATTTTTATGATAACATTTAATTCAAAAAGAATTATCTTTTCTTATGTGGACATAATTATAAAGGTAAAAAAAATTAAGGTTTATATGATCCATTATTTTTATTTAATTGTACAATATTAAATTTTGGGATGCAAAATGAAAATCATGTGGTAGACATTGAGATTAAATATGTTATAGTTATTTAATTAATATTTTATTTTATTTTGGAAATGTAATAAGAATTATATAGTTTCCAAAAGAGTATGACCTATTAAAAGTGTAAAAAACACATCATGTTCAGGGGTATCTGGGTTTTGAACCCACAACTAATGGGACATTAGGGTGGAATTTCTACCACTAGCCTACATAAAGTCCCTAGTTAGTGTAACTTTTTCATTTTAGTTAAAATAGTTTATGGAATAAGGATAAGTTGATTTGGGTTACTTATATTTTATAAAATCGATATCTTTAGAATTCAAAAATGATTTAGGAATTAGAATATATATGTTATTTTGGATTATGCTTACTATTTTGTGTACTTTATTTTATTACAAGTAATTAAATATATTTGGGTTGTTTTAGGAGTAATTGTTGAATTTAATGTTGGGAGAATCGATATTTTTATAGTGGACATTTTTCTAATTTAGATTATTTATGGAAATGATTAAACTATTTTTCAAAATATGTGAATTGGGTAATTAAATTTTATTAGATGTTAAGAGTGATTTATGTCATTTGGAGAATAATGATGAAATTTATCCTGAAAGACTATATGATCAAATCATTTTTGATATTGTATTTCTAACCATGTTTGGATTATTTTTATGATTTTTAGGGATATTTATTTTTTGAATGGTCAATATTGAATATTTGGTATTACTATTGAATTTCAAGGATTAAATGAATTTTTTCTTGTTATAAAAGATTAATTTTTTGGGAATAATCTCATCTTGTACTAGACTTTTGATTTTGGTAAATGATTAATGATATTATAATTAGATAGTTTATTATTTATGGATTATATTATTATCTAAATGTTGTATCTAGATATTTAAGCATGAAAAAATTCATATAATACACTCATCATTTGGATAAAAAGATGAGTTTTTTTGTGCAAATTGATTAATGAAAGAAACTCTACATTTTTAGTAACTAATTATGTTACAGTATGTTTGTAGTCTATGATGTAAATTAATTCATCATCTCTAGTTGAGGGATCAAAAAAAAAATTATTTCCTTCTACATTGTTTTGGAATGATTTGAATGGCCCCTTGGACCATGGATGTGTTATAGATTTTTTAATTGCTATCTTTCTTCCTAATCACGTTCTCTCTCACTCTACATCAAAACATTATGGTTACTTTTTCTTTATTTTTCATGTTTATCTACATGTACCCATAGTATGTGTTTTCTTTGATGATCGTTTTACTTTCCTTTCATTATTTTTAAATGGCGGTTTCATTAAGTTAATTTCCGAAGTGGTTTTTCAAAAAAGAAATTTTGAAAATTCCAACCCATAGTTTTGGATTCTGAGTTGAAATTGCAAGGACACTATTTATTGAATGATGGTAGAATGTAACCACCAATGATTTCACATTATAATATCTTCAATAGATTGTGTTTCATGAAACACAGAATTGGCATATGATACACACATTATTGAGTTTATATGAAGGATCACTTTTATATTATAATTACTTAAATGATATATTTAAATATTATCTACTATATATAGTAAAATAATAATAGGTAATTTTTAAATGTTATTTATAATTATTTAAAAAAATAAAACATATTTATAATGAAATATATAATTTCGGTAAAATAGAAATATATTTAAAAATACTATTTTATTAATGGAATTAATTTTCATATCCTTTTAGGAAAAAGAATAAATTTAATTTTAGAAACTCATACAAATTAAATTTGGAAAAGTAGAAATATTTTTTTTAAATTATGAAATCAAAATAATATTAGGGTGAGTTTTTGTTATTTTTCTGAAATCATTTAATTTTATTGAATAATGAAAATACCACATTATTGTTAATAAACAACATTGTATATTGAATTTTATTTTAATTTTATAATTGATAAATAAGACATATATTAATCCAATTTAGGTGATTTGAACAGTTTTTGTAATAAAATAAGATACAAAATTAATTAAAATTTTGAACGTCTCTTTTGGGCCTCTTTAGCCAGATTTTCCAGATTTGCATCAAACGTAATTTTTCTGCTTATATTAATTGAATTTTAAAAAACTACTAGGGTGTAATCAGTATGAAATATTATGATCAATATTGTTAAAATAATTTTTCTGTGAATAATAACTTTTGAATTTTATTTACCGCAGCTATAGGTAAATAGGGAAATTAGAGGGGAAAATAATATTCTAAAAATATAATATTACCTATAACACCTATTGTAATTTAATTATATAATTTTATTTCCACTGAAATAATCTTTAGTTAAAAAATAATATCCTTTATAATCCACATGTATTAGATTAATACATTTAATATTATTTACATTAAGAATAGTTAAAATATCAATATTCAAATTTTAATGACTAAATCATTTTTAATATAGTGTTTAACATAAGCTAAATTTGACTATAATTATTAATTTAAAATATAAAAATATTTTTTAGTTATGATAATTTATTTATATTTTTTAGATAATAAATAGCTTAATTCAATGCTTCAATAATAATGATAGAGAAATTTTTTAAAAAATTGAGATATTAAATAATTGATTTTAAAAATTCTAAAATAAATATAATTTGAATTAATTAATGATATCTGCCCATTTTTTAAATAAAATTGACATTTTAGTGACATGTTGGAAGTATTTTTTTGATGCTATCACATTGATTTATTATTTTGAAAAATTCTAATATTTAATAGTATGTGAATTGACATAAATGATAATTTAAAATTAATTATAATTTATTAAGTGAAACACAATTCATGAAAATTTATAATTCAGCCATATAAAATTTACAGTCATAAATATTACATAAAATAAAAGAATTTATTTCTTTTGGAATTTTATAGTAACTATATAAACCATATATTATAAAGAGTCAAGTTGTCGCGGTAAAAGTAAAATTGTTTATCCAATGATTAAAGACAAAATATAAAGAATCTTTTGTGACCTTAAAATATCTAAAATTTATTTTTATTTAATTTAGACCCATACTCATTTTATCCATTAAATAAATCACTTTAAATATTTTTGAAACCAAAAATAAATTTATAATAATTTAATAGTTTTGGAGATTCCAAAAGTTACCATCCCATCTCTTATATAAGAGAACCTATCATTCTCTTTTATTGAAACCTATAATGCCATTTAGCTCAGAAAAAACCAAAAATTTATCCCCAAATCTCTCCTAAATTCTTCTTCATGCCCTTATATTGATAATAATTATAACATATGGAGTTCTTTTGTGCCAATAAAAAAGAGACACCTGAAAAGGAAGTAATTGTTTCACGAATTTTTATAATTTTATTTTCGTATTCTTCTTCCTTTTCGTGCATTGTAACCATAAAAGGTTAACAAATACAAAATATACTATATTTTGAAATTTTTTTATGATTATGGTACAACCATTTTAATATTTTTTCTCATAATATGATAAACAATATCATCGATCGTGCGTACGTATGATTTACCATGTCTATGACATGGTGAAAATTGTTTTCGACAATAATTTATTTAATTGGTATATAGATAAATATATAGGATGTAAATATTAAATATGACATGATATTGTTTCTCTTTAATTCATATTCCATCCAATTTCATTATATTTAACTATTGAGGAAATGATATCATCACTCATGCATATGTATGGCTTAATATCTCCAGAACAGGATGAGATTATTGGTCTAAAACAACCAATTGAGAATGAAAAAAAAAATTGTACTAAATAAATATAAAATATATGATGTAATATTCCAACTATAATAATATATATATATATATATATCATTTATTTTATTCCCATCAATACAATAGTGAAACATAATCCTCATTTATGCGTATGTATGACTCACCGTCTCTATGAATGGTGTGTTGCATTCAATTTGTATGTCATTTATATATATTTATATACATAGTATATATGACATATAAATCATGTTTAACATTCTATATGTAAGTAAAATATGATCTATGAAATAATATGTAGAATTAATTTTCATATCATTTACGACACACAAAGCAATAAATACCCAACATGTTGCTTTAACATGGAAAGTATAAATAAACATGTAATATAAAGTCAAAAATGAATAAAATATTATATAATTATTTTATTACTATTCCAGTAAAAGATAATATTAGGTATGAAAAAATATATTAGAGTTTCAGACACATGTGAATTGTATCATACATAAGGTAAGTTAAATCATAAAACAATTTTCATTCATTGATTTAAACATATATTTCATTGGTTATGTTCTTCCACTAATATGTTTAAATGACCCCTATTTTTTTATGATGAAAATAATTTTATATTCAGGGGGTCTATATTTTTCACACATAATTATTTCGTTGATTTATACTCACACTAATTTTATGATATTTTAATAGAATTCTTATCTTACTTTTAATTTTCATGAGATATAAGACACGATTATCTTCTATTTGTTATGTGTGGTTTTCGTACATACCCGATCATATTTAATATCATGAATAAATTTATCTTCATGGTATTTTAACAATCAATTTATGAAAGTTGGATTGTTAGTTAATTTTTAAATGTTTTATGGGATGCGTTGAATGTTTAATGAATTAATCCTTCCTTCATTTCATTATTCATGATATTCTTTTAC
The DNA here is from genome assembly GCA_963277665.1 of Viscum album. Classification (NCBI taxonomy): domain Eukaryota; kingdom Viridiplantae; phylum Streptophyta; class Magnoliopsida; order Santalales; family Viscaceae; genus Viscum; species Viscum album. The sequence goes on from OY728147.1 coordinate 1,299,276,639, forward strand.
ATATCTATTTATATATATATATAAAATGAATGTAATGGAAATTTTAAAAATATTTTATATTCATTAAAATGTTATAATAAAAGAATCATTTATGGTTTTATTTAATGGCTAATTACACTATACCATTATTCTCTGAGGTTGTTTATAGGTATCTATCAACAAGGACATCATTATCATTCATGTATATTACAATTAAAATGTATTTGAAAATATAATTAATTGTTTTTTAAAGTTATTTTTAACCATGATGGGATTTTTATAAAATGTTTTTAGAAGAATCTAACTCACATTTTACAAATTATTTACATTATAATCATTTCACAAAATTATGGAATGTTTGTTTTATTATTATACAATGTGAGTAGTTATTTTCAGTCGTTATGGTGTATTAAAATTTTTAAGCTTCCCTTACAATATAACAAGTTTTTTTAAAATAATGGGTTTCTTATATAATTTAATGTCATTCAAATGATTTTAATTATAAAAATTATCTGTATATCAAATAAATTTTTGGATTTTGTTAGATTATTTTCATCAATTTAAAGATCATTTGTTAGAATTTATTCTTAATTGAGGTTGATTTATTATGATACAATGTTCCATATTATATTGAAGGTTTTATGATATGTCAAAACTATAGATGTTCTATAATGGAACAATTCATTGTTTATGGGTAATATAATATTTTTTGATAGTTTTAATAAATAAGTTTTTATGTTATGTTTCCCCATGTTTATATGTGGAATGCATTGGACATTGTATGTGATGGGAGGGGCCCATTATATCCTAGATATGCATTATAAGAACCCATGAGAAAATATTTTGTCATCGAAAGTGACCTTTATGTTATTATTATGTATGGTCTTGGAATGAGGCACTAACAGTATGGTTATGATGTCTAGAATTATGAATTTCCTCATTATGAGTTTACTTTGATATTACATGTTATTATTCAACTTGTATATTATCAATGTGAATCATTAAATAGAATTATCTGCTTTATTATTTCCATATTCTTCTAATAATATGATTAAAATTATTTTTTTTCTGTTTTATAACTTGCCTTAAAATTTTATGCTTATTTATGACATCATTCGCTATATTTTATATCCTTATTGATAATCTGAGCATGACGATTTTTATGTTATATTTTCTTATGAATGAAAGAAGTGTTTTATGACTAATATGAAGGGTTAATAAAGGATAATAATGTAATTATCAATGAAATAGTTATATTTAATTTTTTTCATTAAATTTTAATGTAATGTTCAGGTTTCTAACATATTTTCAATGACTGCTAAACAAATATGTCCATTGGGATTGGATTCATTATAATTGCACCAATGTATTAAGATAAAATCACTGACATTGGGATTCTAGGGTCACAATATTATAGGGAAAAATCATTAAAAAAACTAGGAATAATAATCAACATATAGATAGCATATTCATATATAAATTATAATTTTAAAACTAATCATGAATGATTGTTATGATAATTGAACCAATAATAAAAGCATGTAGATAGTTGGCTGTAGGTATGAATGAGTAATGTTCCAATATTCAAACAAAACATTATAGAAGGAAGGTAAGATACATTTATCAGCCTTGATAAATAATTAGATTTTTAATTTCAAATTATATAATCATATATAATTAGATATATAATTTTTTTTAAAAAAATGAATCACATCCCTTCGATGTTGATGTAGTCCACATGTCCACAAACAACATTATAACTTTTTCAGTGTGTGAAGACATAATAAAGAATTTTATATTTTACATTTCATAAAATATAATTATGTCATAAATTTAATATGTTTTTAATTGATATCAAATATTTTTATTAACCAGTTAATTAATATATTCCCTATAATGTGTGAATCGATCACATCGCATTGATAATGTGGTAGTCCACACATCCACAAACAACATTATCATATTCCCACAAAATTGAATGCATGAAGGTATATATTTTATTATAATTTAAAAAGTTTTAATACATCCTTATGTTAATATATAACATATAAAAGCAGTATTCCATTCATAATTTCAAACCACGAGGGGTGTTAATAGGAAAATTAATAACATCATTTCGTGAGCTGATAGTCCCCCATACACACGAAAGTAATTTAGTTACACATTTGATGGATGTTTCTTTTGTTATTGGTCCAAGCATTATCATAGTAACATAATTTTATATTTAGGATAATTATTTCATTTAATAATCATGATATAATGAAAAATCAACTATGAGGAGAAGGAATCCAAATAAAAACGAACGTTGATGAATGTTACCTCTTCTTCCGGAAACTCCTATTAGTTTCCTCCAATGAACATTATGGGTTGTATTTCTGCCTAATATGGATATTATATGATTATTTATGAGATTTTATGAGAATATTTGGATTTATTTTGGAAAAGGAAATGGTATTGAGTGGTGTGAATATGTGAGGGGGTGAGTTCCCATTTACAGTGGTGGAGGAGTGACCTTGTTATAAATAAAAATAGTTCAACACTCTTGGGAGGTCTCCATTACATCATGTGCAACCTATATTAGAAAATTTTTGATAAAAGAAGTAATATAGTGTAAATATTTCTATAAAATTGATTTTGGACAAGTTTCTTGGTCATTTGGTCTATTAAGATTAATGTTTCACCACATAGTAAAATAAGTTTTACCATAATATGGGTAATAAATTTTAATTACATTCAAAAATATTATTAGTAAAAACATATTTTACCTTACTAGACGTTAAATATTATTATATTTAAAAATATAGAATCAATTTTTATTAATTACAGCTACATAAGTAGAAGTAATTAATTCAAAATTAATCTTGTAGAGGGGATGAAACAATAGGTTATTAATGAAAAATGTTCAGATTATTGAATGGTTTTTTCATACAATTTCAATGTGAAATTGATATAAATGACTTAAATTGAATTTATGGATGTAATATGATAATAATTAAACAATAAAACAAATTCAAAATATAATTTTACTATAACTCATTTTGCGTGAAACACAATATTTCAATGATAATCATTGTTCGGTGTAATATATTCTTTTGAAAATATCTACCCATTTAGTCTAAAATTAATATATTATTCAGAAATATTAATAAATATATAAAATACATACTCTAAAATTACATGTTCAGTTACAATATCTAATTTCATAGTAATTTTATAGACATATGATCTATGTTATTGGCATCAGGGTTGTTACATTTGGTATGAGAGAATGATTATTATAAACCATTGATACTAGAATAAGGATAAAAATTACTTTTTCTTAGACATTGGGGATATGTTTAGAATAATAATTTAATGTTTTGTTTATGTTCATATTATGTGGTTTTCCTAGGAATACTTCCCTTTTTAGATGCTATTAGTAGATCTGGATCTAGAACAGTTGAAAATAGGGGTGATAACTACAGAAATGAATATTATTTTTGACCTAATAATCAAATGTTGTTTAAAATAACCCATTGTTATGAACCTTATTTGACACTACTAGGGGATTTTAAACATATAATCCACATTTTATAATCCATCCATTTTGAATTATTTGAAAAAAATGGTATCTCTAAAGAAACCAATTTTTGAAATATTAGATTAAAAATGCATAATTTTTAATATTTTTTGTTATATGTTACACCATGTTTATAATTGTACAATTTGATTTGAACATATAAAATATTATGGGTTAATACAGTATATGTAATTGTTTAGAAATGTTTCTTGGGAAAAATAATTGTATGAGTACTTGTTACCAATATAGATATATCCAGACAAATTAAGCCAATGCAGTATCTATTACATCTAATTTTTTTGTGGTTATATTATTTTATCATAATTATTTTCTAAAATATAACCTATTATTGATATATAATTTTTTTCCATATAGTAATTCTTCTATGTTGGGTCATTTCGTTCTACATAAGCCTCCATCATTTGGTGAAACTACTTGTCCAATGGTATATGAGAAATTAATTATGTCCATTGAGAATATTTTTATTGAAATTTGACAAAGTATAATATAAAAGGTTACACTTTTATTTTATTCTCTCAACATCAGTGTTGATAAATGGTGGTATTTAATAATGAATAAAATTAAGGATGAGGAAATGTAATACATTGAGTAAAATGATATTATAGAGACATTCATAAAAAAATATTTACCACATGGTTTTTCATATGATAAAAAGTGTATGTTTCTTAGTTTTAAAAAATATTACATATAAAGTGTTGATGAGTATGAGGCTATTTTTACAAGGATATACATGTATGATACATATTACATATGGAAAAAACAATGGATGATCAACAATTCTTTGAAAAAATTAAGACAAAAATATAATGGGAACTAGGTTCCAAAGTATCTTCATCATATGATGAAATATATTTATTAATGATAAAAAAAAGAAAATTTTTTCTTGACACTAATTTTTTAGTGGAAATTATGAAAATTATAGGCCAGTTGAGCACCATGTAAAATGGAAGAATTCAATAAAGAAAAATCAATGGCATGTTTTCAATCATGTGAAAACATTAGAATGAATAATTTGTTATATTTCGTAAAGGGAAACGGGGATTTTTATAATTGTTGAGATTTAGGGTCATTCGGATAAAAAATTCAAAAGTAAAAATGAAAAAAATCTTATTCAATGTTTAATCTATATGGATATTTGGTACTACTGAAACAAATTCTCCCATAATTTTTTGAATCTACCATAGAATAGTCGAAGGGAAAAAGGCCCAGAATATGAGATCACTATTACCAAGGTTGAAGTTCTCAAATATGTGGTGGAAGGTAATATAATCAAATTATAAAATTTACCTAATGATTTATTTTATATTGGATCTACATAATCTTATATATTCCATGTTTCCAAAAAAATTAGATAATTTTCTAAAACATTAAGATGAGAATCATTAATTTAAAATCATTGTATTAGTAACTATGATTCATTGATTATTTAGTTAGTCCCCTTGATTGAAATTAATCATTCATTATTTATTGACATCATTATCCTTAAAATGGATCACATCAATATAATCTTTGATATGTAATATTGTAAAAAATATTACTCGAAACAATTATTTCAGGAAAAAGACAATGATGATTTTTGATGAAGATGTTGAATTAAATACATTTGTTTAAGATACAATATCTTACCATAAATTTATAGACCATCCCCTATTATATCTACTAAATCTTATTATTGGGTATGAAGATATTCTACATTTTTGGAATGGATAAGGTAAAAATAAAATTGGGGGTGGATATATATTATAAAAATACAAGGAAATAATTTCTATGAAATCAAAATGGAATCTCCTAGTTCATGATGCTGGGATTTCCATTCATTTAATAAATTATCTATTATCTATATCATTGTCTCGAAATGTAATGGAAACTATATAATTTATTTAGTTGTTGAATCAATAAGAGGAGGTTTGTGATAAGCTATTTATTAAACACAGTGTTCGTCTTGAGAAGACCCCATTCTATTAATTATGAATAAACATTGATCTATGAGGATGTGAATTTATAATAGGAAAATAATTTATAAAAGGAAAATTAATAATTATCCTCATCCGCATATTGATGAATTAATCAATCAACTTAATATAGCCCAATATTTTCACAAGACATACAATTGTTATGACTATCATCAATTATGAAAAAAGAAGGAATAAATTATAAAGATAAATTTCTAAAAGATGTATGGACATTATGATTTTATACCAATTACATTATTTTTAGCTAATGTAAGATATATTTTTATGGATTCAATGAATACCATATTCAAGTAATATTTTGATTCTTATTTTTTAATATTAGTTGATGATATATTGTTTTATTATAAAATATATGAATGCCAAGAAAATCACATTCTTATGACTATTAATATTATAAGTGGGATGTTTTTATTTGGAAAAATCATTAAATGTTACTTTTGGCTTTAAAAGGTATATTTGGTTGGCCATATTGTCTCAATGGATGGAATCACAACTGATCCAATGAAGGTAGTAATAGTAAGACAATGTCCTAAAGCAACAAAATTAAATTATGTTGGTAGTTTCATTAATTTGGACGGTTTATATTAGAGATTAGTTAATAGAATTTCAGCATTGGCTAACCAATTAACAAATATTATACGTAAAGGGGTTAAATTAATTTGGATAATGGAATGTGAAGGTAGTTTTGATTCCCCAAAGATATTACAGGTAAATTCTATAATTTTGACTCTACCAATGAGAAAGTAATAGTTTGTGATATATATTTATGTATCATATAAGGGTCTCTGTTGTGTATTAATAAAAAATCACAAATTTATTTGATATTAACCAAGTAAATTTATGAGTCACGAATATAACTATCCATCCAATGATCATGGGATGTAAGGTGCAATATTTTCAGTGATGATATAGAGATATTATCTATCCAATGAAATATGTGTTATATACATTGATCATAAAAAAATAAAATACATATTTTTATAAAAATATATCAATATGAGACAGATGCAATGGATCATGATTTTGAAGGGTTACGATATCTCAATACACTACCATATATGGAATGTAGATAAGGTATAAGATGCATTAAATAGGATAAGTCAGGGTATTTTGACAAAAATGAGGAATAAAGTAGATCATATGTCACCGATAAATTAATGATGTATATGTGAAATATTAATAAAATTGGTATATAATTTCTTTTTTAAATGATTATGAAAAAATATTTATTAGAGAAGATAAAAATTTATCAATATGAGGATGAGAACATTCCAATGAAAATTAATTCTCTAAACGATAGGAAAATTAGCTAAATTTTACTTTGTACTTGGTGTCATAAAATTTTGAAGGAGTTTATTTGTCCCATATATAATTGATTTAAAAATATAATTTTTGGATGATGCTAATAGCCCAAATTTCACTATACACCATAGTATCACCTATTTGTACAAGGATTTTTTGGAATTTTTTGTGTGGGATACAATGAAGTGGAATGTTGTAGAATATTTATCAAGATGACTTGTTTATAAACATTTCAATGTTGATAGACAATAACCAAGAGGATAAATATGAAATATTCATACTTTTATGTAGAAATGGCAATAAATTACAATGGGATATTTCCTAGGAACACTAAATTATACGAGATAGTATAATGTGATAGGGTTTATTGATGAACTCCCAAAAAATTCATCTAATTTACTCTCCATAAGTGAATATTTATCCCTTTATAGTATCACAATGCTCTATATTAATGAAGTTTTAAGAATTATTAGAATATTTCATCAATCGTGTTTGGCCGTGATTAATATTTCATATCAAAATTCTAGAAGAGTCTTCACAATTATTTTGAAAAGAACATCATTTGGGAACATACTACCTTATTAAAATTAATTGAATGTTCAAAAGGACTATACAAAAAATATAATAAATTTTTGAGGTCATTCTCACTTAACCATCATGATTTATTGGATTAGTACTTATCTTTGATATATTTTTCCTATAAACATAGTTTCTAACAATGTATTCAAATGGATATATATGATACATTTTATGGAATGATGTGTCATATTTTAATATGTTGGGATGAAGTTGGTGAATTGACACTTATATTCATAAATGTTTTATGAGACAACAAGAAAGGTAAGTATTATATAGGTGCATAAGAAAGTAGATAAAACTTGAAAAAAGGGTTGTGTCAACCATCAGAGAAATGATTTGGAATTACATGTTATATATTGAATTTTATAAAGTGTATATTCATGGATGGGTGTTATATTTTTTTGTTATAAAGAGAGACTAATACCAAATTATATCAGACCATTTCAAATCGTATAATGTATTGGAGTGACTTCTTACAATTTGGAAGTTAATCAAAGTATATCTAATATACATAATGTGTTCCATTATTCATTATTATATAAATTACATTCAAAATACATCATATGTTCTCATGAATTCTGAAATATAATTAGTACCTTATATATCATATAATAAAGATCCAGTCTCGATTATTTGCACTATAGATTAAATATTGGGGAATAATTCAAATCAACAGGAACATGTTCTTTTGTGAGATCACAAATTGGAGGAAGAAATATCAGAAATGGATGTTGTTATGAAGAATAACTACTATAATATATTTATAAGGTAATACCCATAAATATATGAGGATGAGATTTTTTTGGACGGAATAATGTAACACCCTAATACATTAAAATTTATTTACTTTTAAATAAAATTTTCCTCTTTTATAGCAATCAATACACGTAATAGTAGTATTAAATGAAATATTATTTGAACATGAACATTAAAAACAATAAAATATTATTTAGTTTTGTAATATGTCTAACTAAATTATGAAAATTATGTTTATCTCTAGATAAATACTAATAAATGTTATATTTATGATTAAGAAATTTTTTATTCAGAAAAAAATTATTTTTTAAAAGAAAAATCAGTATTTATTTATGAATAAAATTTAATATAAAATTTTAATAAAATTTAAAAATGTGATATATAAAAATATATTCATTATTTATATTACCATATAAAATGTATAATATGTTTCATTTTTTTGAGAAATTTAATTTTTTTGACAAAATGTGAAAACTAATTATGTTATTGAAAACATTATTTTTCATTAAATACTATTCAATGAAAATTTTAATTTAGAATCATGTATGAAGTTATATTATTTAAATAATATAATAAAAAACAAATTTATTCAATTTAAATAATTTCATATTGAATATCATATTAAAACTGTCTATACTTATAAGAATTTTCTCGTTGGAAATTAGTTTCTTCATCAGTAATGTGGGTATAATTTTAAATGGGCTCTAATACAATTAAGGATTGTGTTTATGAATATTTATACCATATATTTAATCAAAATAATTTTTATTTAATAATAATTTCAATAATGATTATTTCCAATAAGAATATTAAAATCAATAAAAATGAATTACCAAAAGTGAGGTAATAAATGATATACCAGGTGGTTAATAAAAAAGATATGGGATTAATTAACATACCAAATTTTCAAAAAACTATTCTCTAGAGGTTTTTTGACCATATATTCTATATGGGTTTAAAATAACCCATTTTAGAGGCTTTTTAACTTATAAAAACGTGGCTGTAACTGAATATATTAAACAATTCCATGTTTGTCATCTCCCACATTTATAAAAGGCCACCCACTATCCTCCTGTAATTACACTTCCAAAGACTTTTTTTTCATAAAATACCAACCCAATAACTGTTAATTAGTCCCATAATAAATTAAATAGTTATGTTTTTCATTAATATATTCTATTATGTATTTTGGTGAAAACAAAAGAATCCATTCGAAGAAAAGGTAATGTTCTTGAACAATATTTTTTTATTTCATATTACACCTCCTTAAAATATAATTCAATAATGATAGTATAATAAACCCATAATCTACAATATTCAATGATGTTATTGTTTAATAAACAAACTTATATCCATATATTCTTCCTTCAAATGGGATATGAATTCATCAATCGTGTGTATAACAGACTACAACCTCAGAACCGATGTGAATTGTTTTCCCTTAAAACCTCTAATGATATGAAATAATGACGAGTTTAATGTATATATATATATAATATTAATGATATTATTATAATTCTATTACTATAATATTCTATATACCATTAATTTACTTTCCATTTAATATATGATAATGTTACTCGTTTGTATGACCAACTACAGCATGGTCGAGCGACACGATTCATTTTTCACAAAAGTTATATATGGAATGTATTTAATACATAATATATATATATATGATTTAAATCCTTCAAAAATAATTAATCATGCAATTATTTAACCTTTCATAAATTTATGTCTTATAATTGAACATGTACATGTGTATAACCTACTGTCTCTATGAAGAGATGTGATTCATCTTACTTGACTAACTTCTGAGAATGTTTATAATAATGTATATAATTAGTAAATTTGAAATATATAACATTATTATAATTAATTATATGATTTCTTTATATATTATCTCCATGATATAGAAAATTAATTAAAAAAAGTGCCTCAGACAACTAGTCAATTAATAGTCGAAATAATAAAATTAATGAAATATTATTAACAATTTGGTGGTAAAACATTATAATATGAGCGTATATGATATTATTAAAATTGTTATGTTTTTATATTAAATTAAAAACATTCCCAAAACAATTTTTTACATTCACATGAATCATTATATTTCTTGTGGTATTTTTTCATTAAACTATTCATTTATATTATATATCCATATTATTATTCTATGGATATAAATATTTGCTAATTTTTATACCATTTTCATGTATTCTATTTACATTGAAGGTTATTTTTTATGACTGTGAAATATTTATTAATCTATTTCTCATACAAAATACAAGTATTACGTGATAAAAAATATTGATTCATGAATTAAATATATAATTATATATAAAAGAATACTATTTTTACATGATGTTACGGGTGGATCCATTTTATAGATATCGCCTTGATGCATCAACAATTCAGACGAGACAAATTTTTTGGCCAAATCAGAAGGATTTTTACTCATTAATATAATTTTTCTTGTGAAAGGTCTCGATAATATAGGTATAATTATGATTACGATCGTGATGTCTAATAATTTTTAATTCTCTTTCATTAATATTTTACTTATTATTATTATCCATTATTTTTCACATTGATGATGTCGTTGGGTGAATTTCATTAGATATTAATTTATTAAATGAATTTTATTTTTAAATAATTACCTTGTAATATGGAATATGACTTATTGATTATTGACAACATCCATTTAATTTAAAAATTACTGAGATTTTGATCTCAATATTTTTTTTATCAATTCCATAAAAAATATAAATTAAATCATTTATTTCGTTTCAATTGTTAAAATCATTTTCTTTTGTTAGGTATTATATTAAATTTTTATTCCCCATGTAAAATGGTTATGATGTTTGCCTCTTGTTCATAAAGACTACTATACAGTTGAGTCATTTGGGATGACATTGATTTTTAATTCACCAATTTAATAATTTTTTCACTGACATTGAATTACAATATTCAGTGTCATTACACATCACTTTAACTTCCATATTCCCATGGACTGTTTCTTAGAAAATATTCTTACATTCCCCTAATTGTGAAAAATATTTCACACATAAAAATACCTCCAAATCATAAAAAACACAATCCATATGATCTCATACCATAAATCAGATATTTTATAACATAAATTTGCAAAATAAAATGGTTAAATAATGAAAAACTATGATTTTTCATTCTCTATATAATTTAGATTTCCATCCATGGAAAATGATAATTAAATGTGCTCTTTAATAATTCTGGACAATTCTAATGCATAACATTCTCACATTTTCATGAATCATGTTGAATTTCACCATGTTTCCATATATTCCAAACAAATGGTATATTTTTTCAATCAATAAAATTACCTTTTTAGTCTAATATACAAAATTTACACATCAACAAAATTATAATTTGGTTAAATATCAACACGATGCCATCAAATCACATCACTACGATTGATCTTGTATTAATCAGTGGACATACATACTAGAAATTCAGAAATAAATTGAAATATTGTGTTAATTCCAATTAATAATATACATTACCAGTTTATTCATGTATAATAAAAGATCTAACATATTGGGAAGAAAATATTATTTTAGTTCAAAATTAATGAAAAAAATTCATGTGAGATATTTTCATGAATAAATGATCTCCCATGAAAATGAATAAAGCGTGAGGATGATTATTTAGATTTTATCAATGATAATATTATTTTGAATATTTCTATTTCATGATCATTTGAATATTATTATTTGTCTCATGAAAAAAACTTTTTCCCAAAATTGTTACTTATTTGGTCTCCACCCTTTAAAGTGATTTATTAATAAGGATGGATATACAATGAAAAAAATTAATCCATTGATATAATTAGATGATAAATATTGTTATAAAAACTCCAATATGTTAAAATGACACTCCCAAGTGGACCTAAAATCCAAAACATAGTCTCAATAAGTTACTACTACTGTTGGAAAAACATTTTCCATTTTACCATTAATTTTGGGATTTTGTGTTATGATCAAGGATAAATACGAACCAAACTACGACAAAAACATTCATAAAAACTATGTGGTAGATAAATAATATTGGTCAGAGTGATTGAAATAGGTATTTGATAAAATTTAATCTCTCCCTGAATGTAAATCTATGAAAGACTTTATGTATTTTTCGATTCATGCACAATAATGAAGTGAGATGAAAAAAGGAGTGTGAAAAATCACCTAGATTGAGTCATGGTTCTAAATTATACTTTCTAGACCTGTGATAATCTCCAAAGTGACATTCACCCAATTTTTAAGTGGTTATATTTAATGGTTATAACATCCACCTGGTAACTAATTCTCATCCTTTACTAATTGGAAGTGTTGGATTTTTGTCACATAATCAACCACATTTCATTTAATACATGATAACTAAAACTATTTAAATAATTACTTGTACATCTACGAGATCCTCAATTAATATAAAACAATACATTGATGTAATAATAAACAATTAGTTGTCGATATGAAAGAAAAATGACTATAATATAAAAAATATTTATTTTATATATAGTATCCATCTATCAGTAGTCACCCCACTATTATGTTGTGAAATAACGGTAATGAAATCCTTATCCAATATTTTAGTACACATTACATGGTCAACCAAATTATTTATGAGTCACTAGAAATACGATGTTGACTTCATTCTTATCAATGTAATTCAAAATTATTTTAATAATAATACTCATCAATATCCACTGATGGTGTTCATTCCTAGATTCTTAGTTATTCAATTATTGGCTTAAATATTCATCCATATAATTTTATTTACTTAGGGAATAAGAAAATTCAGTGATTAACATGTAAATATATTTCATCCATCAACTTCATCTTAGGTTTAAATTGATTTTTGAGAGGATCTGTATCAAGATTTTTTTATATATGAACAAGGTGGAGTTATCTATATATATAAAATAGAACCATGTTTACAAATCATAATTGTAACATCCCAGGTAAATAAAGAATAAATAATTTTCATATTAATTAATATTTACGAATTAAATATTAATTTTAATTAAAAGGGGTTTCTACATTCGATAGCGTACTCGATACGCAAAGATGAGTTTCTTTGAAAACTTACGTTGCACACTAGTAATAAAATAATATTATTTTTAAATGTTAGTTTACACGTAGACGTTGTACTGGCGGGAATGGATAGAAATAACTAAAATATTATTATATGTTTTTAAATGTTTTTACATTTATCCAATAAAGGATAAAGGCTTAAAATAAGAAAAGAATTCAATTTTAGGCATATATACTCTAATTTTCACTAAAGGTTCATTTATCACCATTTGACGGTGAACCGTCATTAAATATAGTTTTGATCAATCTTATAAATTCTATTGGACCAAATATAACTCTTCTTTAGAATTGGGACATCAAAATATACTTTGTGTAAATTTTTGGTATCTTTCCGATAAAGTTCATTTTTTATTGAATATTGTAAATGTTGTATTTTAATTCAAAACCTCTTTTTGGTCTAATTTATTTATAATATTAGATTATTATTTGAATTGGTTTTAAAGTGAAATTAGAAAATATTTCTATCATTAAATCCAATAGTGGTAGTTGGAATTAATTTTACTTTGAAATCGGACTTAAACTAGTGTCAATCTTTTGATACATATTGTTTCACAAAAACATGTTATTTGTCATGACAGCGGGAATTAATTATTAATTTAATTAATTTGAATTATATTTTTTGAATTTTGTAAAATGGACTTCATATTTGAATTCTGAATATCAAATATAGCTTAGGGTGAATTTATGGAATTTTTCTGAAAAACTTTAATTTTTGATGAATAGTGAAATCACTAAGTGGTACTTATAAAAACTGATTTTCCATTTAAATGAAATTTTTCAACCTTTGTGTATTGAATTTCAAAAATCTGACATACATGGTTGTCACTATGAAGTAAAATGTGGTTCAATGATATTAAAATAATTTTTTGGTGAATATTAACTTATTATGTTTTTAATCGCGATTAGTGGTAATTAGTGTAGTTTAAGGTAAAAATAATGTTTTAATAATATGATATGACCAAGAAACATGTACTACTCTCATTGTATGTGTCATGTCCGACCAATAAAAGCCATGGGTCAACTTGGGGACCCCATGGAGCCACTTTGGTTGGAAAATGACATAAATACCTTTTATTTAATGTTAATGTAAAAAATGGCACAAACATGATATGTTTTACTAAAACAACTTTTAAATGTGGTTATACAAGTCATATTATTAATTATAAATAGTAATTGGAAAGATAAAAAGATTTCCTACATGATACTATTTTTTATAATTTTTAGACATTATATAAATTAAATTATTAATGACATAATAATGATACAGCGATGACATCATTATTTGACGATTTAAATAAAATGGAAAGATAATGCAAAATATATGAACTACACATGTCCGAAACTTATTGAATGGGTGTATTTAGAACCCATATCACCATATCCACGAATTATATCAATGTGTGACCTTTTATAACCGTAACACATTTTCAAATAAAGTAATATATCTTTGCTTTCCAAAAGTGCCCCTCCTCTTCTCTTATAAAAGGCCCCCACCTCTACCACCTTACTCACACTCCCAAAGCCTTTGGATCGGCCAAAACCTGACCATTTTGTCTCTACACATACTTATATTTCTCCTTGAAGCCTCACTTTGGGCAGATGTCTTCCCAAGGAAGCCTTTGAGCTCAAACCAAAGGGAGTTACCCGATTTTGAGGTAATGTCTTCACTTGAGTCATTTTGTATTATTTTGTTTCTCCAACCCCCTAAAATCTTTTTATTTATTTCTTTTGTAACAACTCCAGTATCTTAAATATACAAGTATGTTTTTATAAGAATTATTCTAGCTACACTTACACACACCTTCATCTAATGGTTAAATAACATACTCTTTCCGTGGATGGTGAATTTATGCCTCCCGAAACGATGATTGTTCAACATTCCTTTATCACCTTCAAAGGTGGCCATTAAGATGTCACTATATTTCTATATGATATATAATATGTTTATTTATTCATTAAGCTTATGTATTTTTCATTTTGGGCATACCATTATGGTTTCCATTATGGGTAAACACAATATCTTCATTTAAGGAAGTGCAGACTACCTCCCCCTCAAAGTGATGTGATTCGTTAATGCCATATGTGGGATGTGTAAATGATGTATTTAATGTTATTATATATGATGTTATACTGGAATTATAATATACCTCTATATCATTATTATTTCTTTTAAATAAAGTATGAGATAGAAATGAAAGTAGCGTTAATGCGTACGTACGGCTTACCGTCTCAATGAACGGTGCATTTCATTTCTTATCCCAAAATGTAATGTACTATTAAAATTAAATGTATTTAATGGATATATATAATGAATGATATAACTAATGATGAATATAATTTTGTAATTAAAATATACATACATCTCATTTAGTTTAAATTCCATTAATATGACAAAGAAATGAATGTAGCGTTCATGCGTACGTACGGCTTACCGTCTCCATGAATGGTGCATTTCATTTCTTACCTCTAAATGATTATGTAATACTATAAATACATGTATATTCTGGATATATATGATATATATGATATCCAAATCAGGAATGTCATTATGGATATAAAGAACCTTTGAACACAGGAACAACATGTAATTGTAAGAAGTCCTCTTTCGACTTAAGAACAAAATATCGACAAAACAAAAATTATTAACTTAAATGGTTACATAACGTTTATAACAGGGAAATAAGTGATATAAAAGGAATAATTAACTTTAAAAAGGTTCTTAATCAAGTAGAAATTAACTCAAGTTTATTATTCAAGACGTTAAAGAACGATCGAGTCAAGTCGGACCCAAGGTAAGGGACTTCGTCTCAATCTCCTTTCATTGAGGCATATTTCATTTTACAGACAACATTGTTTTGTACGGTGTATAAACCCCTTTGACTTTTACTTTTATACAAAAGTAATCATTTTCTACTAAGCATTTTACTAAACGACAAAAAGCAATTTTTTTTAACGTACGTGGTGACAACGACCTTTTCCGCCGCAGCGAGTATTATTTAGTCTTTGGCTTCCTCAACAAGCCGTAATGTTTTTAAAATAAAATAAATACCATATACTATTTTATGTATTTTGGTATTGAAAATGGTTTTCATAAAGGATTTTATTATGATATATTGTGATGTGGAAATGTTATCATTCCTTTATATTGGTTTTATGTTTTATGATTTTATATTGGTACTTGGACATTTTAACGGGTGGTTATGTTATAAACCATATGACGGGTGGTGTCGTGAATACCAGGACGGGTGGTTACGTTATAACCTCTAATACATTGGGTATTGAAGTCGGCCGTATGGGTATTCCATTTAAGTATGTATGGAAATTGGTCATATGTCTATTCCATTATGTGATATGTGTGGAAGTCGACCGTATGGTTATTCCACATAAGTATGTTTATGTCCCAGGTTACCTTTATATATGCTATGTGTTCTTTATATGGGTTTTATGTTAATCCTTTGGTTACAAAAAGGTAAGTAATGATACATTATTCAGTGAAGAGATTTTACTACTTCATGATGGTGAAGGTATTACTTTGTTAGAGTATACATGGTTTACTTGATGTATGAAAAAGTAACAGTATTCATTCGTTGTGTATCCCTTACTGAGCTTTTTATGCTAACCCCAAGTTTTTTTCGAAATGTTTTTCATAGGAATTAAAGTGGAATAAGGTCAAGGATGGGATCAAGGGAATGTCATGCTATATAAGACATGCAACTAGACATGTTTCTTTTTAAGATTTTTTTTTATTATGGAAACTTAGTAGAAGTGTCTACTTTGTAATCGTTTGAGATGTAATAGTTATGTTATAATTCTCTAAAACTCTAAACCTGAGAAGATCCTCGATGTGAATTATTCATTTAATTCAAAATTAATTAAGGTTTAAGGCTGGGGCCTTATAGTTGGTATCAAAGGCCGGTTTAGACAACTTTAGGAGTTAGAAAATTGTAAAATTATAAGTTAATTTATGATATGATTGAAACGATATAGCATTTATATATTACGATGTTGCTTCGCCTAAGATATTTCTGTGTTCAGAATGGTTTTCCGTAGAGGAAAGAAAGAAGCTATGTTTGGACGACATCAGGAGGAAGAAAACCTTCCAAATCAGCAACCTGAGATGGTCAGAATCGGAACTGAACTGTTTGTTGTAGTGATGGCACAATTGACTCAGGCTATAAATGGTGGTGGTATCCATGCACAAGATCAGCCAGATCAACCAGAGAGGAACATGTCATAGGTGGAACACTTCATGAGGCAACATCCCCCATCATTCAGAGGATCATCTGACCCTATGCAAGATGAAGGGTGGATTAAATCATTGGAGAAGATTTTTGATGTCATAGGGTGTTTAGAACATCAAAAGGTTAGTCTTTCTATTTACCGTTTTGATGGTGAAGCTGATCAGTGGTGGTCAATGGTGAAAAATATCAGGGATAGTGATGAGATTGAGGATCTTCACTGGGATGAATTCAAAGGTTTGTTTCTTGAGAAATATTTTCCTATGGTGGTTCGTCTTAGGATGGAAAAACAGTTCCTAGAATTGAGGGAGGAGGATGATTCAGTGGCTGCTTATGAAGAAAAGTTCAATCGATTGGCAAGGTATGCTCCAAACTTCGTACGAGATCTTGATAGTAAAATAAACCGTTTTTACTCAGGGTTAAAGCCAAAGTATCGAAGGTCTTTAGCTTCTCGTGAGTTCAAAAGTTATGAAAATCTTGTTCAATATGCGGAGAAGGTGGAAATGGTGTTTGTTGATGATCAGGTGTTCTATGACAAACCACTGAATAAGAGGTCTAGTTGGCAGGAAAAAGGGAAGAATTCATCAAAGATGCAAGGAGGTAAGAAAACCAAATATCCATCCTGTGAGAAGTGTTGTAAAATGCATCCTGGAGAATGTTTATCCAAGTTTGATAAGTGCTTTCGGTGTGGTATGTCTGGTCATATTGCACGTAACTGTAAGGAAGAAGATCAAGCAGGCAATGAGAAGCCAACAGTAAGATGTTTGAAGTGTAATGAAATGGGTCATTATGAAAACGAGTGTCCAACGAAGAACTCAATTGGGGGAATGCATGCAGACTACAAGCTGAAAGGGGTGGTGAAATCCTTTGAAACAACTTCAGAAGATGTTGGCCCATCGAATGAAGTGGTATCAGCTCCAGGGAGCTCAGTATTTTTCGAAGATTGACTTGAGGTTGGGGTACTATCAGTTGAAAGTAAAATAAGCAGACGTTCCGAAGACTACGTTTCATACTAGATATGGCCATTATGAATTTGTAGTTATTCCTTTTGGGTTAACCAATGCACCTTATGTATTCATGGACCTTATGAATAGAATTTTCCATGAGTTCTTGGATAAGTTTTTGATTGTGTTTTGAGGTTTGGGAAGAGATTATGTGTGACTTGTGATTCACAGTTGAAGAATGAGTTGTTATGTGAGGCTTATAGTTCTCCGTTTTCAGTTTATCCTGGAAGTACTAAAATGTACAGAGATCTGCGGGAGTATTTCTGGTGGGATGGAATGAAAAGAGATATTGCTAATTTTACTGTGAAGTGTTTGAATTGTCAGCAGGTTAAAGCAGAGGGGCAGTTACCTAAAGGGATGCTTCAGCCTTTACCAGTGCCAGAGTGGAAATGGGAAAACATATCCATGGACTTTGTTGTGGGATTAACGAGTACATCTCAAGGTAATAATGCAATCTGGGTTATTGTTGATCGCTTGACCAAATCTGCTCCTTTCCTTGCTATACGAGATACTTTCTCTCTAGATCAACTTTCCCATTTGTATCTTAAAGAGATAGTTAGGTTACATGGAGTTCCTCTCTCCATTGTATCTGACCGTGATCCCAGGTTCACTTCTAACTTTTGGAAAGGCCTTTAGAAGTCATTGGGTACTGAATTAAATTTTAGTACAGATATTCATCCTTAATCCGATGGGCAGTCCGAACGAACAATTCAGACATTGGAGGATATGCTACGAGCTAGTTCGATGGATTATCAGGGATGTTGGGACCAACATCTTTCTTTGGATGAATTTTCATATAATAACAGTTTTCATTCTAGTATACAGATGGCACCATTTCAGGCATTATATGGGAAGCAGTGTCGAACTCCAGCTTTCTGTGATGAAGTGGGTGAAAGGAAGTTGATGGGACCAGAATTGGTAGAAGAGATGGCGGAAAAGGTTCAGTTGATTCAGAAAAAAATGAGAACAGCTCAGAGTAGGCAGAACAATTATGCGGATAATCAGAGAAAGGATCTATCATTCGAGGTAGGTGATCATGTTTTTCTCAAGATTTCTCCATGGAAAAGTGTGATGATATTTGGTAAGAAAGGAAAGTTGAGTCCAAGGTTCATTGGATAATATGAAATTCTGGAGAAATTTGGATCAGTTGCTTACAGAGTGGCTTTACCTTCGAGTTTATCTCAAGTACACAATGTTTTTCATGTTTCAATGTTGAGGAAGTATATGCCAGATCCCTCTCATGTTTTGAGTCCAGAGGTAGTTCAGCTGGAAGAGAACTTATCTTATGAAGAACAACCAGTCCAGATTCTTGACCACATGCAGTTGGTGTTACGGAATAAGGTGATTCATCAGGTAATGGTTTTGTGGAAAAACCATGTGATTGAAGAGGCAACGTGGGAATCTGAAAATGCTATGAGGGATAAATACCCCCCCTTATTTTGATAAGTGAATAAAATTGTGAGGAAGCAATTCTCAAAAGGGGGGAAGGATGTAACAACCCAGCTAAATAAAGAATAAATAATTTTCATATTAATTAATATTTACGAAATAAATAATAATTTTATTTAAAAGGGGTTTCTACATTTGATAGCGTACTCGATATGCAACGATGAGTTTCTTTGAAAAATTACGTTGCACACTAGTAAATAAAATAATATTATTTTTAAATGTTAGTTTACACGTAGCCGTTGTACTGGCGGGAATGGATAGAAATAACTAAAATATGATTATATGTTTTTAAATGTTTTTACATTTATCCAATAAAGGATAATGGCTTAAAATACGAAAAGAAGTCAATTTTAGGCATATATACTCTAATTTTCACTAAAGGATCACTTATCACCTTTTGATGGAGAACCGTCATTAAATATAGTTTTGATCAATATTATAAATTCTATTGGACCAAATATAACTCTTCTTTATAATCGGGACATCAAAATTTACTTTTTGTAAATTTTTGGTATCTTTCTGATAAAGTTCATTTTTTAATGAATATTGTAAATGTTGTATTTTAATTCAAAAACTCTTTTTGATATAATTTATTTATATGATTAGATTATTATTTGAATTGGTTTTAAAGTGAAATTAGAAAATATTTTTACCATTAAATCCAATAGTGGTCGTTGGAATTAATTTCACTTTGAAATCGGACATAAACTAGTGTCAATCTTTTGATACTTATTGTTTCACAAAAACACGCTATTTGTCATGACAACGGGAATTAATTATTAAATTAATTAATTTTACTTATATGTTTTTAATTTTTTAAAATGGACTTCATTTTTGAATTCTAAATATCAAATATAGCTTAGGGTGAATTTTTGGAATTTTTCTGAAAATCTTCAATTTTTGATGAATAGTGAAATCACTAAGTGGTACTTATAAAAACTGATTTTCCATTTAAATGAAATTTTGGAATCTTTGTGTATTTAATTTCAAAAATCTGAAATACATGGTTGTCACTAAGAAGAAAAATATGGTTAAATGAGATTAAAATAATTTTTTGGGGAATAGTAACTTATTATTTTTTAATCGCGATTAGTGGTAATTAGTGTAGTTTAAGGTAAAAATAATGTTTTAATAATATGATATGACCTAGAAACATGTCCTACCCTCATTGGATGTGTCATGGCCGACCAAGAAAAGGCATGGGTCAACTTGGGGACCCCATGGAGCCACATTGGTTGGAAAATGACATAAATACCTTTTATTTAATGTGAATGTAAAAAATGGCACAAACATGATATGTTTTACTAAAACAATTTTTTAATGGGGTTATACAAGTCTTATTTTTGATTTTAAATAGTCATTGGAAAGATAAAAATATTTCCTACATCATAGTTTTTTTATAATTTTTAGATATTAAATAAATTAAATTATTTATGACATAATAATGATGCAGCGATGACATCATTATTTGGCGATTTAAATAAAATGGAAAGATAATGTAAAATCTATCAACTACACATGTCCAAAACTAATTGGATGGATGGATTTCGAACCATTATCACCTTATCCACGAATTATATCAATGTGGGACTTTTTAAAACCGAAACACATTTTAAATAAAGTAATATTTCTTTACTTTCCAAAAGTTCCCCTCCTCTCCTCTTATAAAAGGCCCCCACCTCTACCACCTTACCCACACTCGCAAAGCCTTTGGCTCGTCCAAAACCTGCCCATTTTGACTCTCCACTTACTTCTCTTACTCCTTGAATCCTCACATTGGGCATAAGTCTTCCCAAGGAAGCTTTTGAGCTCAAACCAAAGGGAGTTACCCGATTTTGAGGTAATGTCTTCACTTGAGTCCTTTTGTGTTATTTTGTTTCTCCAACCCCATAAACTCTTTTTATTTATTTCTTTTGTAACAACTAAAGTATCTTAAATATACAAGGATGTTGTTATAAGAATGATTCGAGCTACACTTACACACACCTTCATCTAATGGTTAAATAACATACTGTTTTCGTGGATGGTGAATTTATGCCTCCCGAAACGTTGATTGTTCAACATTTCTTTAACACCATCAAAGGTGGCCATTAATATGTCACTATATTTATATATGATATATAATATGTTTATGTTTTCTTTAAGCTTCTGTATTTTTTATTTTGGTCATACCTTTATGTTTTCCATTATGGGTAAACACGAATTCTTCATTTAAGGAAGTGCGGACTACCGCCCCCTCAAAGTGATGTGATTCGTTAATGCCATATGTGGGACGTGTAAAGGATGGATTTAAAGTTATTATATATGATGTTATACTGGAATTATAATATACCTCTATATCATTATTATTTCTTTCCAATAAAGTATGAGATAGAAATGAAAGTAGCGTTCATGCGTACGTACGACTTACCGTCTCCATGAACGGTGCATTTCATTTCTTATCCCCAAATGTAATGTACTATTAAAAGTACATGTATATAATGAATATATATAATGAATGATATATCTAAATGATGAATATAATTCTGTAATTAAAATATACATACATCTCATTTAGTTTAAATTCCATTAATATGACAAAGAAATGAAAGTAGCGTTCATGCGTACATACGGCTTACCGTCTCCATGAACGATGCATTTCATTTCTTACCTCTAAATGATTATGTAATATTATAAATACATGTATATTCTGGATATATATGATATATATGATATCCAAATCAGGAATATCATTTGGGATATAAATAACCTCTGACCACACGAACAATATGTAATTGTAAGAAGTCCACTTTCGACTTAAGAACCTAATATCGACAAAACAAACTTTATTAACTTAAATGGTTACATAACGTTTATAACATGGAAATAAGTGATATAAAAGGAATAATGAACTTTAAAAAGGTTCTTAATCAAGTAGAAATTAACTCAAGTTTATTATTCAGTACGTTAAAGAACGATCGAGTCAAGTCGGACCCAAGGTAAGGGACTTCGTCTCAATCTCCTTTCATTGAGGCATATTTCGTTTTATACACACCATTCTTTTATACGGTGTATAAACCCCTTTGACATTTAATTTTATACAAAAGGAATCTTTTTCTATGAATCGTTTTACTAAACGACAAAAAGGAATGTTTTTTTAACGTACGCGGTGACAACGACCTTTTCCACCGCCCCGAGTATTATTTGGTCTTTGGCTTCCTCAACAAGCCGTAATGTTTTTAAAATAAAATAAATACCAAATACTCTTTTATGTATTTTGGTATTGAAATTGGTTTTGATAAATTATTATATTATGATATATTGTGATGTGGAAATGTTATCATTCCTTTATATTGGTTTTATGTTTTATGATTTTATATTGGTACTTGGACATTTTAACGGGTGGGTATGTTATAAACCATATGACGGGTGGTGCCATGAATACTAGGACGAGTGGTTACATTATAACCTCCAATGCATTGGGTATGGAAGTCGGACATATGGCTATTCCATTTAAGTATGTATGGAAATTGACCGTATGGCTATTCCATTAAGTGATATGTGTGGAAGTCGACCGTATGGTTATTCCAATTAAGTATGATTATGTCCCAAGTTACCTTTATATATGCTATGTGTTCTTTATATGGGTTTTATGGTAATACTTTGGTTACAAAAAGGTAAGTAATGATACTTTATTCAGTGAAGAGTTTTTACTACTTCATGATGGTGAAGGTATTACATTATTAGAGTATACATGGTTTACATGATGTTTTAAAAAGTAACAGTTTTCATTCTTTGGGTATCCCTTAATGAGCTTTTTATGCTCACCCCAAGTTTTTTTCAAAATGTTTTTCACAGGACTTAATGTGGAATAAGGTCAAGGATGGGATCAAGCGAATTTCATGCTATATAAGACATGGAACTAGACATGTTTGTTTTTAAGAGTTTTTTTTATTATGGAAACTTAGTAGAAGTGTCTACTTTGTAATCTTTTGAGATGTAATAGTTATGTTCTAATTCTCTAAAACTCTAAACCTGAAAAGATCCTCAATGTGAATTATTCATTTAATTCAATATTAAGTAAGGTTTAAGGGTGGGGCCTTATAATAATGTGACAAAACATTTTTTTGAGTAATGGTTTAGGTAATTATTTTCATGAATTCATACCAATTATGAACTATATTCATGAACATGATCTCTATTTTTTGAGAACAATATTGATTCCCAAATGCGGTTCATAAAACATGGCCACATTACATTCATTAGTTTTTGCAATGAAATTAATGGGTGAAAAAGAGCCCATATAATTATACTATTAAAATTATATATACTATTCATGCATTTAGTTGAATTAAGTTCCATATCTTTTTTTCATCATCATAATATATGCAAGGAATGAGATGTCGTGAATATTATAGAGATGATAGCAATAAAATACCATTCCTTTAGAACAAATTAATTCATAATTTATTAAAAAATTTACACATAAAAACAGACATATGATCGAAAAGTCCTGTGAACTTTAGGAATTTGGTAAATAACATAAAAAATTAACACAAGAAACACATTGTCTTTATTGAAAACATCTTTAACATGATCATATATAATAAATCATAGGATAAAATTAGGACATTCTTAAGAAACATACGAGCTATAACGATTAGTAAGGTAATAAAAAAGGAATAAAATTAGGAAAATTATAAATTTTTCACAATAGTAATATCAATTGAACACAAAAGGGGTTACAATCATAAACATTTAAAATAAGGCATTGTATAGAATGATAACATAATGGAATCATGGGAAAATGCACAACCACTTAAAACACTACATCATAAACACATGCCATGGAAGACTACCAATACATCATAATGGGGAAATTAATATGATGGATTAGATTCAATACCAACTCCCTTAAATGATTTATCATTAGAATAATGCATTACCCATTTAATTGGAGTGCTATATAATTATAGGAACACCCATAACATTCATTTTATTCTAATTCTTAAGTGTTTTACGTAGATCATACATCATGAAAAAAAGATCACTTATTATTCCATGATCATGGTTATGGAATCAATAAATGTAATTACCATGTCAAATAAGTATATAATCATGAATAAGATCACCATTTTTAGGAATTGTGTATTGGTTTTCCCAAAACATTTATTTGGCATGGAGTCTCACCATGAAATCTTGGGAACATAACGGGGGCACATAAAAGTTCATAGGATGGCTTAATGATAGTGAAGGGGGTATATAATCATTTATGAATAATGGTACAAGTATGGTTAATGTAAAGAAACAAACCCAAACACTATTAATTAAAATGAAAAGGGAATTCAATGAATAAGATTCTTGAATAAAAGGGAAAAAGGGATTACCAATTTTTTGAGTGTGGGACTCTAATTACATAGGAGGAGCTTTATGAGTTATTCAGGGTGCCATGGCAGGACTATTGAGAGTTTAAGAGAGTTTAAAAAAATTATAAAAGTATTTTTATAGGAGATAAATGGGTGGTTTGGTGGCATTATTTATGAAATGAGTGAGGAGTTTCATATCTTTTTTTAAATTTAGGTTTTAAACTTTAAATAATAAAACAAACAAAACTAGAAACCATACCACGTATATTTCCCAACGATTCTTCAAAAAGGTTGTTTTTTTCTTTATCTTATATATTAAAGGTCAGAAATTTAAAAAAAATAACCTTACTTATGTGCATGTGATTTATAGACTAAGATAATTGATTTTTAAAACCTAAAAATATATTAATGGTTTTTTAGGATTTGTGAAGAATTTATATAATTATTAAAATAAATATAATATTAGATTTTTTTTAAGGGGAAACATATATTTTATCACAGATACCCATTATAATATATATTAAATATCTTTTTTTTCATTATGATGTCACAATACACATCATATATTTATACAGTATTTAATTTGTACCTAAAAATTTGAGTGTCATAAAATCATGAAAAACTAAACCCTACATAATATTTATTATTTAATTATAAATATATATATTTATGGAAAATAATTTTATTAATATATGTATTTCTATTTTTAATATAATAAGTGAAATATAATGAGAAATAATTTGTTTTTTGAAATTAAAAGTTTTCAAACCATTATTGAAATTAAATTTCAATTCGTACTTATTATTTGATTATTTATATTTAATAGAAATTATTAAATAATGTGTTTTTATTAAAATAATATTTTTCTGAAATATATATTAATTTATAAAAAAATGTTGATTAAAATTTAATAATAATTATAAATACAATTTGCGTTTTACTTCATAAAAAAATAATTTACAAAGTAATTATAATAAGAAAATATGAACATTATTATATTGAAAATACAATATACATTTTCATATTATAATATTCTTGATGCATGTATCTTTAGTACATTATTAAATATCCTATGGGTAAGATGTATCATGGTGAGACTTTCATGGTGTGGTTCGGTATACATGGTATGAGTCATGATATCTAGAAACATTATATTATCACCTAAATGGATTTTAGCATGATTATGTTGTTTAATATCAGCTTGGGAATGGTAAAGGGAATGTCACATTGATGATATTCCCCTCAGAAGCTATGATAAAATATATTCATAGTGTTTGATAATACTGATTGATTCCATCACTTCCTTTATCCATATCAATTTGATTTGTTAAAACCCTGTATCTATATTAATCATAAGATCATTGTAAAAATTTTTTAATTACCAATGGTGATGATGTATAATTTTAATACAAATTCAATAGGATATAGTGAAACCAAACAACTGAATGTTATTTATTTAACCATAAAACACAATATTATACTTAATTTCATTAATAAGGAAATATTATTTATAAATTTTTAGGTTGTTACAATAATCCCCCCTTCAAAAAATTTTCACATGAAATGTTATCATCCCACACAAAAACTTTTGGGTAATTCTATGTCATCACATCCTCAGATTCCCACACCACTTCTCAAAACTACGTGTTTCTCCACAAATATTTCACTGTGTACAATTGATTATTCCATATTACATTGTTTTCAAGATATAAGATATTCACTAGTTACTCATCATATGAGAGATACTTCTATAATTGTACCACATCTGGATTGACTATATGTGAGGGGTTTGGTATGTACATCATCAAGAGTGATACATGGAGTACATAAGGAACTTTAGATAGGCTAGGTGGGAGTTCCAGTTTAAATGCCATCACTCCAATGTGATGAATGGTCTTAATAAAGCTAATGTGTCTTGGACTGTAACTTATCTTCATCCCAAATCTCATGGAATTAATCAATAAATATATAAATAGGAATTAAATTTTTGAAACATATAAATCACATTTACATAAGAGATTTTCAAATCTGAGAAAAATTATTGTGTTACATAATTTTTTGAACTTTTCCTCTATTTCCTCATCCATTTTAGGACGCATCAATGTTTTCCCAAAAAAATACCAATTGATTTGTGTCATTCTGCACTACCCATAAAAAGAATCATATAGAGAAATTTGAATGATTCAATGTAAAATGTTATTATATGATAACTTATCTAGAAGAATATGTTTTTTCTATACCCCTATGATGTCAATTATGATTGATATACACAATTCCTCATGTATCTAAATAGTACAATCATATATTTCTTTGGTTTTAGGATGAAAATTCATGACTATCTCTAACTTGTTATTCAGATAATGTTGGTGACAATTCCAAATCATCGAGGTAAATCATGATTCTTGTTCAGACACAATCGGTAGTGGAGTTAAATAGTGACTCACCACTTCCCTAACTTATATATTTGAATGTTGATAGAGTTATAAATACATTTGAATAACAATGAAGTGATAAGTATTTGTGGGATGATCAGCCATAATCCATATAGAAGTATTTTTTCGTGATGTCTTTAGATAACCATTGAAAAAGTCTGTGGTGAGGTTTTTCCATTTCTATGTAGTTTTGTAATATGGTTACATATTTTGCACAAATTTATTTTTTCCCAAATTATGATTCTATAATATAAAACATAATGATGTATATTTCATGATATCATTATTTAAAAAATTTCCCCAATATTTCTATAAGAGATATCAATACAACTTTGTGCTTCCATGATTGATTGAGAAGGAAAAACTATGTGAATCTTCCATAAACAACTTCGATGACTGAAGAATTTATAGAACACATAGTGGTGACCTAAATCACAAAACTCCATCTTCATTAACATTGAAATATAAGGTTTTCATATTTTTATTTCCTTATACATTCTTCTATTGTCCCCCATTATCTCTTTGAGAAATTATTTTCATCTCCAGAAGGGATGGTTGAATAATAAGTTCTAAATGAATTGATGATGTTCTTTCCGTTATTATTCCCATGTCCATCCCTTCCAAATATATGAGGATAGGGTCACTCTCATTTCTTTTTAATAATATAATTTTTAGATCCTATCTACTAATAGAACCATCCAATTTATTATATTCCCTATAATTTTAGTGAGTTTAGCATTTATTTTCCATTATCAGATCTCTCCATATTCATTGGAATATATACACATCATTATGTATGAATATATACATGTGATTTTTTTATTTGTATATATTTCACACATCTCCTCAACAAGATATATTCACTGTATTTACAAAATTAATATCACTTCGGCCAACACCTAATCATTTTTGGGTTGTTCTGTTTAATAGCATTAAACTTCATTGAAGCATAGGCGATCATATTTCCATTCTTTGTTAACACACAACCCAATACCATCATTGATGAATTCATAAATACCGAAAAATGGGTCTCCACTTATGGGTAGTGTGATTCATGGTTTGGTGATAGGAAATTTTTTTACCTCATTAAAACTCTCTTCACATTCATCATTCAATTAAAACATCACTCCCATCGAAGATTTCTTGGTTACAGGGTTTACAATAACTATAATTTTCCCAAAATTCAATGAATGTACCCAGAAAATACGTAGAAACTATGGATATCAATCAATGATGTCAGCCCCAACCACCATTACATTTATTCTATTTTTATGTGTCCATAAATATCTCATTTCATGTGATAATATAATCCATGAGTGAGACATCCTTCCTCAAGAACTCACATTTTTTGTACTTGGAATAATGATTTTCATTTCGTAACATCCTTGGCCTAGTGATCAAATACATATTATGATTTTATTTTCTTTTATATTATAATAGAATAATTTAAATAACTACAGAATTTTTTTAGAGGTAATCTCTATTGACTATATTCATCATGTCCATGAATATTTATGGAGAAATAGTTAGTCTCACTAACATTATTATGATCTCATAGTGCTCAGTACATGTACGAAAAGGAATCCTGGGGTTATCCTACATCAATAAGAAAAGGTAATACCCCAAACACAGATCTACCTTGTAGAATTATTGTGCTCAAAATAATAGCTCGAAAAATCCATCAATATATTGAATAGAATACTAGTTCATTATAATGATCTTGTTGTGATCATGATAATCAATATAGAGGCCCATCAATCCGTCCTTCTTCTTTAGAAAGGGGACTAACTCACCTCTTAGTTGTGTACTTGATCATATGAACCCTTAAACCAGATTCTTGTATAGTTTATTCTTTACCTCCTCATGTTCCGTATAAATCATTCTATATAGAGTATTGAAAAATTATAATGTCCCATGTATAAGATCAATTTAAAATTATACCTCTCCACTCTATGGAAGACTAGAAAATTATTCAGGAAACACGTCAGAATATTCCATCTCAATGGGCATGTATTCAAAGATGATACATTCCATAGACTCAATAATATAGGCTAGATATTCATTATCTGGGTAAATAATATCAATGATTTGAATGTTTTTGTTAATGAATTTTGATATATCTTTTTTCATTTGTAAAGAATTGGTGGAAGATTTTTCATATAGAGATTGATTCCATTCCCAAATAAATATGCGATATATTTATATAAGGAATGATAATATATTTCATTATTACATAAAATTACACCAATGTGAGTATGGAGTGTTTTTATGGTAATCATAGTTCATAATAAATGTTTTGGGAGAAATCATATACACGGGATTGAACAATATCTTTATTTCCCATTTCCATAATTAGAAATAATTCGAGGCTTTAGGGCGGGGTTTGATTATTTGTACTAAACTATCATGATATGATGGAATATGTAGAACCAGATTCTAAAAGAATATTAATTTTACTGGAATGAATAACTAGAATAATGGAAATCAAATTGTTTTCAGGATCAACCCTTACAGTTGTTATGGGAAATTATCATTGTTGCAAGGTTAGAGGTTTTTAGTTGTCTCTCATAACCATATTATTGGTGAATATTATTTCAACTTACAGTGGTACTTAATTGTTGAATAAATGAATAATTAATTAATGGTTTCATTTATAAATCTATTCCTCCATCGCATTAGTGGTTTTTTCGCATCTATAATCGAAAGCTAGGTTTCATTTATTCCTTCTATTGATGAATTTTGTTTCCCCTATATTCTATTGAATTGATAATTTTTTTGCACTTTTGTCAATTGTGATGTTGAAATTTCTTATCCCCATTATATTTCCTAATCGGACTGCCAAAATTAAACTCCAATTTCTACTTTATTTCCACATGAAACCATTAGAATTCACCTATATCCATTTTGAATTTTAGGTAAAATTAGAAAATTTGGTCATAACTATCAATGTATCAGATTGACATTGATATTAATTTATTAAGTATTATCTGACAAAAGAAGACATTGATCATGAATTTGGTGGTAATGACAATTCCTAAGGAATATCTTGCAAGGATTGTGATTTTTTCATTATTCACCCCAATATATTTACCATATTCTTGGGTTATAGTAAGGAAATCCCATTCTATTGTGTTGTTTTCTTTATTCACCCCATTATATTCATGATCAATTTAATACATTGATCATATTATCCCACTATATGATAAATATAATGTAGATCCTTATCTTTATCATAAATTTTATTTTATGATAATATCGTCTCAATGGAGTTGATCCATTATTACACAATTATGGGATAAAATTGTCCATTGAATGTCAGAGGTCATTATCACAATATTCACTTAATTTTAGATAGTTCACTGATAGGGGGATTTTGCTGCTCATAAAAATCCAGTATTATATTCCATTACTATGTAAACAGAATTTGTTTATTCACAATTTTCATGGTTCCCTTTCCAATCATGTTGGGAATCTCATTGGGAGTAGTCATCACATTTCTAATGACATTTTTTATTTACACGATTCATCCTATTTACGACCATTTTCTAGAATAATGGGAATGTTATTGATTATTATTTTAAGACAATTAGACCAATAAATAAAAATTTAGTAACATAAAATACATCATCATTATTGAAAACATCCATAAATGCTCACACATAAGACTGCATGAGATAACATGGGGACATACATAAGAAAGAGGTGATCTTTAAAGACTTTCCAGGGAATAAACAAGGAATAACCTAATGATAGAAATACATGTAATAAAATAGGCCCAAAAAGGGATATAAAATGGGTTAGAATCATAAACATGGACAACGGGTCATGGTAAAACATGATAAAATAATCGAGGCATGGGAAATGTAGAAACAAACTAAAAAATTGCATCCTAAAAATAGGTCAAAGATTACTCCCAAGGCCTAATGATAGAGAAATACATATGATGGATTAATTTCACTCCCTAATCTATTGAATGATGTCTCTGTATACTAAAACATTCACTAATTAGTTAGAGTGTTATATAATTTACTTACATCCATCAATTTTATTTCATTCTCTTCCATCAGTGTCCCACAGAGATCATACAAAATGGAAAAATATTTCTTCAATTTTTATTTCTATGTAATTTAGTGTTGAGTAAATTAATGTAATTCTAAAATAAAATAAGTACATGTTCATGAATATTAACGATGTTGATAGTATTTGGTTTCTGGTATTCACTACATATGTTTTTGTCATGGAACCCTGTTGTGAAATTTTAGCATCATAACAAGGGAACAAAAATGTTAATAAAACAGATTAATGAGAGAAAAATGGGTATATTATATTTTAGAAATCATAAAGATATTACATAACATGTGTATAAATAGAAAACAATATTATATATTTAAAATAATAGGGCAAAAAAATGAAGTATATTCTTAAATAAATGGGAGAACGAGAGGATCCCTAAATTGAGTGTGTGACTCCAAATGTTTGAGAGCAGCTTCTTGGTAGCAAATGCACTATTCATAGGACTCTAAAGAGGGTAGGTCAGAATAATGACATTCTACAGTATTTTTATTAAAGTGAAAGGGTATTTTGGCTTTTTTTCTAGGATATGTAAGGATAATTTAGTATCATTTCTCAAATTTTATTTGGACTGAAAATAAAAATATAACCAAAACCACAAACCTCCCCATTGTTATAGCCCTGAGATTCCTCCAAACATTATTGGTTTTAATTATTTATTAAATTCTATTTATTTATCTTAATATAATAAAAATATTTATTATATGTATGTGAGTCATACTATTAATCAAATTATTTTAAAACATAAAATTATATTAATTGTTTTGGATGACTCATAAAGTTTTTATAAAATTAATCAAATAAACATAAAATTTCATTATGTTAAATGGATAAAAAAAATTTGTTCATAGACACCATTTATTTTATTTATTACATCAATTTTGGGTTATTGTGATTTTATAATACAAAATAAACATTTATATGATATTTAATTATTAATAACAAATTCAGTTAACCTCAAAAATTATGAAAAATTTCCCATTGTATAAATTCTACATTTTGATTAAAAAAATATTCATTTTATCAATATAATTATTTAAATATGGTTTTGACATTATAAATAAGAGTCGACAATTATTCATTAACACTGGCGTTATTATAAGAAAAAATTTCAAACCGTTATGAAAATTACATTTCCCTTCAGAAAAACAATGTGTTAATATATATTTAATTAATATTAATTCATAATAAAGTTTTCTTAAAATATTCTTTTTTTAAAAATTTCAATAATTCATCAAAAATATGTCTTAATTTAATTTTATTTATAGTTAAAAACATGTTAATAATTATTTTCATAAAAATTAATATCAATTATAAACTAACTAGAAGAAGAAAATATGAACATTATTATTTTAAAAATTCAATATATATATTCTTATTATTATGTTATTGAAACATATCCATTTAATATACTAATGAAGTTCCTAAAGGAATGGTGTGAAATGCTGACAATTTCATGGGGTGTTCTGGAAAACATGGTTGTGTTGTGTTGTCAGGTGCATAGATTTCTCTCCCTAAAAATTTTCACTCATTTTTAAGATATTGGATCTAATCATGGTTTAGGTCAAGGTAATATCCATGTGATGATATCTTCCTTGGTAGATATTATAAATGGGATTCATGGGGTATGATCCTACACATTGAGGTCATCACTTCATTTTTTTGTGTTAATTGGATTGGTTAACCCGCCCTATATTAATACTAATCATAAGATCACTATTAAATACCTATATTACCAATGATAAATATGCTTAATATTAATTTAAATATGATATAATAAAATAAAACTTAATAATTTCTGGTGATTTCTATAACCATAATAAAAAATAAATCATTATATTTAATTCATAAAGGGGGATTTTATTTTTAAATGTGAGGGTGATTAAATTTACATGGAATGCATAGAATTCTACATATATCAAATATTATAACTGATAGATTATAAGAGGTGAAAAATTATATTTTTCAGGGTTTATTTATGATCCTTTTTAAAAAATGATGTTTCCAAAGAATAGATTTTCTTGGTATCTAAAATAATTGGTAGATAATTTTGTATAAAATTGATATCTCCTAATCTCCAAAAAATATATGTAAATTCTCTTCACTGTATCTTGAGTTTTTTAATATAGTATTATCTAATCATATTGTGCCACACCAATAGAGTCTGTGTAATTTTTAAAGACATTAATTATCATTGTCTTGGAAACTATTTCTAAATTTATATGACCAGAGGGAATCAACTGATATTCTTAAATATTGTATTTACTTACGAACATGTTTTTTGAATTATATTCTTTCATAACCTAATGTTGGTGATACATTGTCCATAAATATATCCTCAAGAACAGTTTGGATCTATAAAATTGATAAAATATATCATCAATTTAGAGAATAGGATATTGATACATTATCATAATTGGATTAAATTTATATTAATCAATATAGAGTCATAACAGATGATATGAAATAATTAATAAAATAACTGTAGAATACACAGGCGTTGTACTTGGTCAAATAAAAAATACAATTCTATCTTCCTACAAAAATTAATTAAATTAACTCAATTCTTTTTGTGACATTTTATATGATGGATTTGTAAATGGGTTTTTACCTATAAAGAGATCTATAATAAATTCCACTTCACTTTAGGTGAAAATTCAATGAAACTTTTTATAAATGTTTAAGGATACTAATTCATAGTTTTAGGAAGCTTTCTAGGATTAGTTATGTCATATTTCATAAGCATAACTACATTGAATTGTTATAAAATAATTCCAATAATCAGCACTAGTTGTCTCTCCCTTCCATTAGTCCCATCCCAATCCCCTTTAAATAGATTTATGACACAATCACGAGATTTAATTTTTACACATTACACATAAAAATAGATGATATCCTTGAATGTAGTTTACCAATCAATTCCTATTATTTAATTAATGATAAAATTTAATAGAATCTTTTTTCTAAAAAAATGGTGCAACATTTATTATTATTGATAATGTTGTACATTTAAGTACTTAATACTTTCACTTCTCTAGAGATGTATTATTATTAATAAAATGTTCCATCATCATGAAATGTAAACTCATTTTAATTATTAAATGAAATGAAAAAAATAATAATATGAAATGGTATCAAAATTATCAATCATTAGAGTTAAATTTTGTAGAATGGTCCACTGTATAACCAATGGACTTGATTTATCCTCTGTGATCATTTATTCATCACAATACAAGTACATACTCTCTCCCCATTGAACCTTTTACCATGATGTTGTTTTAATTTCCTATGTGTTGGTCTATTTATTAAATCATTATAGATTTCTTAGTTCTATTGATGAATAGTATTCTAATGTAATCCTATAGTCTATGATTAAAATATCTTTGACACATAAGATGTTTTAGCAGTAAAAAATTTCTATTGTTTTAAATATTGTTTATTATTTCAAGTATGATTATAGTCCTGGCACACTCAAGGTGGTGTTTTATATTTTTACAAGTTATTTTTCGAGGAAGAAGATTAAAAACATATATTTGTTATAGCATGCTGTAATATAATATTAACAAATATAGTTATTTGATTTTATAAATCCATTTCCCTATAGAAGTAGGTGTTCATATTAAAAATATTTCCATTAATATATTTCTATCCTATAACAATTTAAAATAACCTGATAAATAACATATTATTCTTAACATGTTAGTATAATCCTTTCTAACTTAATAACTCATAATTTGTTCATAAATACATGGTACGGTAGAAAAAATAACCCTCTTCGTGAACCAATTAAGGAATCTTCCAATGATATATAATCTCATGTATTTTAAATTTATTTTTATGGTCACACACACATTAATATATTTAAATCAATTAATTTTCTAATGAAATTAATAAAAAATATTACATTTATTAAATCAACATAATAATATAAAACCATATTATAAAAAAAGTTTTTATTACATTAATTCCAAATATATATTTTGAATTGAAAAAATGTATTTAGGTAAAGAAACAATCTAATATACATTTTTCAAATAAAATAAAACAATTATTGAAAAATTAATTATTCATGTTATATAATATGGTTATAAAGGATTGAAGCCACTTAACTCAGAAAAAATACTAAAGAAAATGAAGAAACAAGAAACGACCTAGATAAACTATACTCGGTTTCCTATTCCATCAACAAATAATAAAAGAAAAATTGTAAAAATGAATAATCTAGTAGATCCATTAATGAACATCCTAGTATAATGATCCATTCAATTTAAAAAAGAGTGGATATAAAATGAAAGGAATAATAATTATATGATACGGATCGTACATTTTATCTCATAGATTAAACATCTATTTATTCAATAATGTCCAATTCTATAGGGAATAAAGTCATAATTATCACAAAATGAAATTATGACAGTCATGTACCAAATCCAAAGGATGAAAATAGGGGATGAAACTCACAATTTTCATAGTAAAATGTTTTCACATTTATATTGTGGAATTCATATTGCGTATGATTACACATTCCAATCATTAGGTCTTTGGTGAATACAAAGATATTTATCCTAAAAAGGTAGATTAACTATTTCTTATTTATATAGTTGACCTTTATTATTCTATATTCAGGAGAATGAGGTAATATCATAGAGAATTTTTTGGAAAGTGTTTGGAGAGATTCAAAATAAATGTTGGTGCACCATGATATTCTTTTTTGGTTGGATGTCCTATTTCTCTTTATAATTCTACTATAATACTATTATGTAAGGATTTTTTTGAGTTATTTTGTTTAAAATTCAATCATTATATATTTATGGGTTCGTTGTTTTACTATATTCATGATTATATGTGGTAATTTAAAGGTTAAATTATCCCATAATGATTTAGTAATACATTTGAATTTATTTATATCTATTTATATATGAGGGATTTAACATAAGGTTAAATTTACCTTAGAAATTTCCAAGAAAATGTTTATGTTGATGCAGTTATTGGGTGTGACACATATATGGTAAGAGTATGATCTTTATAGTAAGAGATGTGAACCATATTTGGTGATTTAGCAACTAAACTATGGAAGATATTTCTCTAATTGTGGGACATAAGCAACATGGTTTGCCTCATTTTCATGAATCAACTTATGTTAAACATCATTGTTTTTTTCATGTATAATAGGGTAGTATTAGAAGGGGTATCCTTAAATAAATCCTTCCCAGGGTATTAGTGAGTAAATTGTCAAATCCATTGACCTTAGTAATGTGTGATCAATAATCATAGTATAGATGAATTGTGTCTTTGAGGGATACTTCAAGGACCCATATCCATTATTCATAGTATGTTATAATGAGTTATTGTTGCTCTATTTTAATTTCTAATAATAATATTTACTTCTTAGACTAGGTATAACTCTTCGAAGATCATTCTTTGGGGGAAATAATAGTTTACGTTTCCTATGATTATGTGTTAGTATAGTATTGGATAAATATTCGAACATGTGATTCCCTAAGGGGGTGGGGGTGGTGATCAGGTAGATAATAAAAATAAAATGTTCTTAAAAACATGGTTTTCTTTTTTAGGACATTATTCAAATAATAGATGGAATTTTTTACAACGAGTTAATTTATTTCTTCATTATCTCAAATGAATTCAACGAAAAAATAAAATATATGAATGTAAAAAATAAATGGGAGATAATGAGTTCATAATGATTCACTATAAAGGGATTCTCGAAGGAGAATTCCACGATGCTGGGTCTGTATTACTAGAATCTACGGATTTTTTATAGTTAAATATATTTAAAATGCTTCGAAAAAGATCAATATTAAAAAATTATATTTACCTTAAGATAATTGGTGCATGTACACTCATAACTGATGTCAAACTAACTCTCCATCATCTATTTAAACTATGATGATGATGGTTCTTCCAGAGTTTACACAATTGTAAGTGTCATTTAAAATATTGGACGAGGAAGTATTTATCCTTGATGATAATGATACTCTTATTTAACCATAATCATATATTGATTATATATGAATTAAATATCCACATAAAATGGATGATAAAAATGTCATGTTTGATTAACATTTTTTTTGTGGGTGTATATTTTCATAGAAATTTTACATTTAGGGATATATAATTTTGATTAAAGACCTTATTATTTGAAATAATAATTAATTAATTTCTATAACATGAAACAATATAAAGACATTGTTTTCTTGCATGTTAAACCTTTACAGAAAAGTTATGTTTGAGAAATTTGGTTGTTCAAAAAACTCAGTGATTCATGGATGTTATCCCATTGAACTCGGTGGTTTGTAGAAATCATATATTTTAATAAATATATTTTGAAATAAAAAAATCACCTCTATAATATCCCTTATCCATGCCTATATATTCTCTTTCCTTTTCTCCTTCAGGTATAAAGTATTTATATAATACGATGGTTCCTTAACGCAACTTGGAAAAATCACTTCTATATAACATCTCATTGAGAAAACTTCCACATGAATCCTTATTCTCAAAACCATTCCCCACCACCCATAATTTTTTCATTAAATATTAAATGATCTAATAAAAATTAATTCATGAAAATATACTATTATTGTGAAAACTTTCACCTTAAATTATACAATTTACACCTACTGATGAAACGATAAAATTCATGAGACTTCTGATAGGACCAACTTCTCATGATGAGGGTTAAATCCATGACATCAATAAATTTAAAGAACATAAAAACATCATCTGAGTGATAATAATTCCTCATGGGAAATCATCACATTCCATTTTTCCATGAATATCCAAAAATATAATTAGTTCACTTCATATATTCACCTGTTAAAAAAATGATCACCTACTATGAATTGAATTATTATCATCTCAACATAATTCCCTATATAGAGTTGGTCCAGAATCATTTCAGATATTTTTCTCACATCCTTCATATTCAATCATAACACATTTTAATTATATCTGTATTTAACAAAAGTACCTTCTAGGAGTTTATATTCACTTTATTATCATGGACATGGAAGTATCTATAGGTAATTAATATAAATCATTCCTTATTATTTTGTTTTAGTATTGAAGTGGGAAATAATGATAGAATTAAAAAAAACATGTTGAAGATAGATGGCTACAGGGGTCTTCTGTTGTAGGGAATCCCAAGGGTATCCCATCTAAAGTTATTCTTCAGTTTATTATTGAAGGAGTGCAAGTACAATGGACGAAAGATAACGAGACTCTGTGAGGGTGAAGAGGAAAGATGATCTGCAACCATATTTCCCTCCCTCAAGGCATGAAGTACGTCAGTCTCTTCACTGATAGGAGATCTACACCTTCTCATAATATAATAAATAATCCAGGGAGTATTACATCTACCAGACATGAAATCATGAATAAGGATAGAGTCATTTTCAACAGTGTCTAGAATGATACTCCTAACCCTGCAATTCTGAACACTATTCAGCAATTCCATAGCCTTGGAAATAATATAATTCCCTCTACCAATGTGAGAATTAAATGATATAACAACACAACCTTTGAGTTACTAACCACACAACCATCTTTCATGTCATTAGAGTAAAAGTATCAATCAAAATTATGTTTTAGGATTTGGTGATGTGAGAACCATCTTACCCAGTTACAGTATTCTTTAGGCATCTATCAATGGCACCCATATGGAAACGTCTAAGAGAATGATAATTATAACAGTTTATATAGGATCAGACTCTATCAACTAGAAAGAACACAATATGTTCCTCTGAAGCATGACCTGAGAACTGAGTTCCTTCTTGCCCGCCATTATTCCTTACCTACCAGATACACCAATATTTTCCCACTAGAATGACAACACATTATTTAATCTCTGTACTAGCATCTACCCCCCAATGTAACCAGCGGTCCAAGAAATGAGAGTCCATTAAATTAGAAACCAAGAGCCTCGTGAAATCCCTGATGATTCACCACATGTGAAGAGCCCTATTGATGTTGAAAAAAAGATGCTTTGAACACTCATATTTATAAAGCATGCACCACATACATGTTTATACAAGAAAAATGCAGGTCTTCTTAAAATTTTCATTTGTATAATGATCATGATTACTAATACGCCACAAAATAAAATGTTTCTTAGTAGAAATTTCCTTGATCCACAATGTTGGACCCAAGTAGTCGATTATGTCACTATAGGGATCATCCTTTGATAGTCCTTGGATGATAATTCACCTAAGGAAGAAGCTGTGAAACCACATATATCCAGTTCGTCTGTGATCTCAATAGCATCAAAGTCTATTTTATGTTCCCTATCTAGCATAAAACTGATAAAAGCAGGGAACCTACTAGCTTTCATTAAGGTGATGTTTGTAACCACGAATCTAGGAAATCATGCGGATCTAAAGCCCTATTTTTATGCCATATGGAAAGCTCTTCATTCTCCACAATCCTTTTAGTTTGGGAATGAAGTGATTGTATATGGGAAGAAACAAAAAATAGAAAAGAAGGATGACTCCTATTATCTCCACTTCTGCCTCCATTGATTTTATTGACCATGAGTCTACCCAACAATTTATGAGCCTCAATAACCTCCCATTCTAGCTTTGATAACATTCTTTACAGTTTACCAAAGATACTATTCATGTAGATACCTTCTTCTTGAATATGTTTTGCAGTTCTTCTCTATGATGCCCAATGTATTCTATACTCCTCATGAACATACCATATAATGGAGGATGTAATAGCTTCAAGATTACAGATGGACCCCTTTGGGACTATTAGTGGCAGATAGGGCCTGACACATGATGGATGCCACGATACAATTTTCTAAGGTGATTCTCCCCAAGGAAGATAAAAAAGTCTTTATCTAGTTGTGAAAACTGCCAATTAATTTCCCAACAATTTTATCAAAATACTGAATTCGAATACATATTGAAGAGACAAGAGAACCAAAATACTCCACCAGATTTAAGTAATAAAACCGATATAGGATAATTGTATGAGTTAATTTTTTAATCCACACAATATTTTTGGGACGTATAAGTGTCTCTTACACTTATTAATCATCAAGACACTTTATAGGATTTAATCAGTTGGAATTTTATTGATCCCATAGATAGACCTCAATCCAACATTCAAGAACATTTTCATAACATCAGTAAACATGAGATGGGAGATACCACAAGGGTTTTATTTTTAGTATTAGGGAAACATATATCCCTGCATTATTTCCTTATTGATAATGAGGCTAGGAATATACTTGGACATAATAAAATGTCTCAAAAATAAGGAGTCCCCTTGCCTCAACACACAAACTAAATTGATGATGCCAAAATGTTTTCCCATTAAATGAACTTCCAACCACGAGGAGCTAAAACCCCTAAAAATATGATAATATCCCAAATTAAAGGAACATACCTATCAATAATTTTATTATGATGGACCACTCCACCCCAATATAAGACTTATCCATATCTATCTTCATCACCATATTGTAACCATGGACTTTACTGTTATGGTCATCAGTGACCTCTTGGAAAACAATGATATCCCCTTGTATTGATATTTTTATGAAAACCCCATTTTTCACCTAGGAGATCCTATTCGGAAGAAGGGTACTTTTATTTCTATTGAGTATGGTTTTAAAGACCATATATGGAATGTTTCACATAATCACACAAATATAATGCAAATGAAGGGAGGTTTTCTTTAACTTCAAGATGAGGATCACTGTGGTAGCACAAGAAGAATGAGGTACGAACCCTATATGGAAGAAATGTTGAATATAGACTACATTGATAGCATTAACAATTCTACAAGAGGCTCTATAAAAGGATCTAGTGTACCCATTTGGGAAAATAGCACTATCCATGTTGTGGATCCTCATAGTCCCTATGAAGTTATACTCTGGAGGTAAGGCATAAATTTTCTCATTATCATACTATTATACCATAGTAGATGTACTTCTCATAGCCTCTTCATGACCCCTTGGATAACCATATTCCAGACATGGGTTGGTATTAGGAATAAGATCCTTGAAATAAGACTCTTCTATGCTTCCAACCACATTGTGGTCATCAAAGTATGAACCATCCCCCAAACTAATGATAGGACAATAGAGACTCCAATTTTCTATGCGGTATGAATGAAAATATGTTGTTTTTCGGTCCCCTACCTCATCCATATGACTCTACTCTTATCACAAGAAAGTCTTTTCAGTCTTAAAATCAGTTCCCCCATTATGTCCTTCTATAAAGAAATATCCCCAAAGATGGTTTCATTCCAATCTGATTCCAACATGGACTCAATACGATCTATTTCAAGCTGGACCTCATCCATATCACACAATGAATGTGGCTAGTTACTGATCAATTCATAGTGATCGACCTGTAGGGGATGTAGTTTTTTATGAAATCTATTCCACGCATTCCCATGTAGTTGTTTACAGCCTATTCAACTGTAAAATGATAACCTGGATTCCAAATCCACAATAAGGAGAATGTGATTAGATCTATCCTTTCCAGGTTGGGTTATATTTTAATGTTAAGGGGTAAATGGTTTGAAATTTTGTGAGGTATATGTGAGACTTTAGAATTCTGGTAAGTAGAAATGGCATGGAAATTTGTAAGACATCTATCCAGTTGACTCCAGGATAAGTGTACACCAATATGATTAGTACACCAAGTAAAATACCTCCTAGAGAAACCCATGTCTGAAATCCCTACACAAGACATAAAATGTTGAAAGTCCATACTAGCTGTTTGGGAGAAATAAACCCCTACTATTTCTCTCACTGGGTTCAACAACCATAATAATATCAAACCCAATAAACCAATAGGAGTCCATCGGATCAAACACATTGAGTTCATTCCAAAAATTCCATGTTCCCTAATATCACAATATCCATACATGTTGGATATGAAGAAATCTCGGGAACCATTATTGATTTTAGTACTGATACACTGATCTGGGGCCTGAATGAAATTCACACTAATAATCGATTTCTAGAAAATCCATATGGAGGAATATTGAGACTATGCTTGTATGAAATCCATCATATTAATTCATTGTGAAAAAACATCAATCCTAGATCTTTTTATTGGGTTACATCACTGAATGAATAGAAAATGATTTTTACCAACCCACATAAACAATGTTGTCAGCTTTAATGTAAGCCCCCCTGCTGCGGGTATTCATGATTAGGAATGGTAAAATTAAAAAATATTACACATGGATTTGACCCCTAAATGCATGGATACATTTCTATAAAGAGAAGGTTGACTTTGATGTTTTTCTTGATATCCCATCTTTTCACTAATGTGTTCAGAAGCAGTGTTTGAGGTAGAGGGATAGACAGATTCCTAGTGCTGGGAAAATGGTATGTTTGGAATCATGTTGAAGATGTTAGGGCCTTCCAACTACATCCAACAGAGATCACAGTAGGACCTACTTTTGAGACATGATATGTAGTTGGTAGAATGGGATGACGGGCATATACCTAGATAGGGGCCATAAACACCAAATGGATTCCGAATATGAGCCCAAAATATATGTATGCTCAAGGAGTGTAGGATCTTTATTGAAGCCCATAATCACCAGGGGGATTCCATAAGTGGGGCACTATAAAAGGGGGGTACTCAAAAAATGTGGTCACCTTAGCGAGAAAACCCAACGTTGAGGAGGGTTGGGAAGGGGCTGAAGAGGGGAAAAAATTTCAATCCTTTGTGAGAGATATGAAATCCAGGTCCAGAGGAGGGGATTAGCTAGAGCAAGAGGACATAGGCTCACCAACATTAGAAGTGCCAGGAAACACTGCATACTAGCCTCCAGATAAGGAGAGGTGGTCAAATTCAAAGGCTCCCTTAAATAAATTGATATTGATTGATTTAGAAGTCCAAAAAGGGGATTCTTGGATATTCAATAGGTATAAAATTGTCTATCCTTCTTGATGAAGAGGAACTAAAACCATCCCCAGTGAACAAGAATGAAGAATAAGTGATTAAATTTCTTCTATACCAAAGAAGCTTCATGGAGTTGTTTGTAAATTAATCAATATTTCCATAATCCCATACAAAGGATTGGGTCCCCTGATAAAATCTCTTTATGTCATCAATACTATAATAATCCAATAAACTATAAGAACCTATATAAATTTCATGGATATCAGTTTTTAAATCTTCTATTTTCTCCCTATGGACATCTCTCTCCCCCATTGGCATCATAATGAAAAGCGTTTTATGGAACAATATTTATTATTCAGGTTCACTATAAAATAGGGTTACTAGATCATCCTTTAATGTCATCTAATAATATGAAATCTAAATTACTAAGGAAGAAATGATACCAAATTTCATCCATGTACAATAATATTAGAATTATTATGTCCACATAGTATTTATGAACACAAACCATTGCAACCACTTATTCAATAATCACCATTCAATATATTTTCAATGTTCTTCAAAATCCAGTGGGGGAAACACTTCACATTAAAATATTAAAAAATAGATATTGGGAAACTATTCTCCTTATTGAGTGACATCTTTATTTGTTATCAGCATATATAAATTTATTCTTTATGAAACTTTTATTCTTACAATCATTCATGAACAATATTTTTTTTTGTAAAATATACAAATTGTAGATAGGTTTTTTGAGGATGAAAATTACAAATGTATTTGAGTGATTGAAAACAATTTAATCCTATTGTGTTGAAACTAATTTTAAGAAAAATTATCCCAACAAATAAAAAATTCTCCAATTCCACTAAATAAATTCTATTGATGTTTATTTTATAGATTTATTTCAATTGTAAATATTCAAATGATCTCAATAAAAATAGTACTACAAAATCAGTGATTAAGAAATAAATCACGTGTCTATGGGAAGTACAACATGTTAAATCTACTGATACAATAGATACCGATATCATCATGGAATAAAATTTAATTCATGGCAATAACCCCTGGATGAAATACTTTTTTAGAAAAGAAAAAATTTCCCAGATGGAGTTCACTAAATATCTCAGAATATATACTCAATCAGATAAATAATACTTATTTATTTAATACATTTTGAAAATAAACTTTTTTAATTAATATTTAAAATAGAATGACCACTTATTGTGAATAATAATTCATTTTTAGTAGATTTATTATATGATTAA
Organism: Viscum album; assembly: GCA_963277665.1. Classification (NCBI taxonomy): domain Eukaryota; kingdom Viridiplantae; phylum Streptophyta; class Magnoliopsida; order Santalales; family Viscaceae; genus Viscum; species Viscum album. Next base: position 1,299,321,632 of record OY728147.1, read on the forward strand.
TATTTTCACAAAAAAACTTTTTTAGAAAATAAAATTAAATGTATGAATAATTTTACTTCTCTACCAATATATATTTTCATGATTATGATTTACCTCTTGAACTGAGGACTGATACTAGTGGTTTAATATTCAATGTGACAAAGAACCACATGACCAATAAAATATAAATATGATAGATATTTAATTTTATATGCTGTTATTCATCCTATGATATTCAATTTTTTATATCATGGTATATTTCGATAAATATAGAACACTACATCAGTTTTATAACACTTCAGGTTGAATATATTAAATATATATAATTTAAAATATTGTGATTATTATTTAAAAATGTTTCTCTATTTATCAAAATCATCTTTTCTTTTCAATATACAAACACAACATAGATCACATATTTCATTTAATCGCTCACTACATCAATCATATATTAGAAATAGTTACAGTATTGAGTAATAAGGGGAATTAGAAATATTCATGTAGAAGATTGTGTTTGGTAATGATAGACCACTGATATGATAATGAAATGAAAATAATGACACTCTTTATATGATTGATTTATAATCCTTGACAATTCAAACTGATATTGATATAATATTATTCAATCATCTCCCACGTTTTTAATATATTTACATTAAATTGGTTCAATATAATTGGAGATCTTAGTAGTTGTTTGTATACACCCACTAGTATAAATATTCATCATTGGTAAAGAAATGTACACTATTTAGTGAGATTCATTCTTATTGAAGATGTACTATTAATGTATATTCTTACTTATATCTTCCAATAATTGGAACCTCTTCTTATATCTTCCACGTCACATCATGACATATGTTATGTAATTTCTATATGCATTCCTACATTCTTTTATATAAAATATATTTAATAAACATATTGTTTTTTTATTTGAGAAATTTATAATGTTTACATGATCCATACCTACACATTCATAAACTTCCTATTTGATTTTATGAAAAATTATCTATATCTTTCTATGAAAATTTCTAGGAGTGTTATGATGTGTGTGGTTATGGAACCCTTCAAATTTCTTTGTGTTATTCTTTCAGAATATTTGGTACACCCAACTCTTTTACATTATTTATTTTATTAAATTTATGGCCATCTGGTAGTCTGAGATTATGTCAGACATAAAATTTCGTGTTATTTAAAAATGTATGTTTTGGCCCTCACAACGTCTGGAACCCCAAGGTCGAAGCCGCACGGCCTCACTTGGGTCACCGTGCGACCTCACCTTGTTCAATTAATTAAATAAATTAGATTAATAAACATAAATCAACGAAATTAAATGTCTGATAAAATAAAAATCAAATAAAATACGAGTTTTTAAAGACAATAATAATAATAATTTTACAATGGAAATCATTATTATTATTATCATAATTCATATGACTTTATATTTTTTTTTACTACCAAAAATTCAGTTTTATTATTTTTATTATTAATATCATCATTATTCATATTTTTGTTAATTATTATTAGTATTATTATTATTAAGATTGTTTTTGGTTTTGTTTCACCGAACACATGGGAAAGGTACAGTTTGGAGACCTCATGGTCTACTCGACATTAAAAATGAGTTAAAAAAATGGGATAATGAAGTAATAATGAATAATGAAATAGAAATAAAATGGAAAAAAAATTAATAAAAATTAAGTATTTTTTAATAATAATAATAATAATATTGACTGAGAATAATAATAAATATTATTGGTAATATTATTTAATGTTATTATTATTATTATTATTATAGTAATTATTTCATTTATTTATTTTATAACCGATTTTTTATTTTATTATTTTTTTAATCTTTTTATATTGAATTCTCTTTCTTTTATTTATTTTCTCTTCCACACCTTCTCTCCCACCACCTTGTTGTCCCACACTGCCTTCCCATAACCCTAAGCGCATCGTGACCCTACTACCTAGACAACCTATTTCTCTGTGCCCCTACCTCCCAACCAGCAGAACTGGTCGCCAGACCTCCCCTCTCCCCTCATCACACCACCTATCTCACGGTTGACCTCCTTGCTTCACACTGCACCCTGGTATCCCAGCAAGCTTGAGGCACCACCAACTTCTTCCCTGGCCTCTTTCTACAATGGACTGTAGAAACTCTGCCCATATCCCCTTCTTTTTGTCATGCCGCCTACCAGCATGAGACCCCACATTTGGCGTAGCCTCATTCAGTGCATTTCTCCCATCTAGAAAATAGTCTAGTTTACACATCCCTACTAGATGTGGCCCTACTAGGTGTACCCCCTGCTAGTCGATTCTATCCAATGCACCTACTTTTGCAGGCAGTGCATTTTTTGGTAATTATAGCCCCATCTGCCGACTCCTCTTCATGTGCGCCATCCCCTAGTAGTCTCCTATTCCTTCCTTCCATGGGTTTGGGTTATTGTTAATTAGAGTTTCTGTTTTCTAATGGGAAGATTGTTTGGATTTATTGTTAATTCATGATGATTTTTATTTGGTTGTTTGATTTAGGATCCAATTCAGTCCGCTTATGGTGCATCTTATGTACTGTCTAGGTTTCACAAATGATATAAGATTTTATACATCGAGTTAGGTGGTTCCATACCCTTAAATCAGTTGATTAGTTTAATATATTTATATGGATTAATAAATGTGATTTATAATCAAATATTGTAGTGCGAAATGTTTTTTGGGGTTTTTGACATGCATTCAAGTGGAAAATTATTATATTTATGTGTTCACCTTATTTTTCACCTTTTAAATTAACTAAAAATTGTTTTATTAATAGAAAACACGTTTTGAAAAGGTTATCTTGCACTTTTGGTTTAGAGTGACATTCTTAATGGAACTAATTATGTATTTGGTATAAAACATTGGTGATAATTAGATGTATTTAATAAACTATTTAACTCAATTTATTCACTCAAATGAGATGTGTGAAAGGGGTGTTTTTTAGGATGATACTTGTGTTATATCAGAAAATGACAATTTTATGTGAGAACCCAAACTGTGCTATTTAATAATGATCTTTGAGCTGTTTAAATAATTTATTAAGTCATGCATGTGATGCAAATTTAGGTTTGAAATGGTTCTTGGTTTACCTTTGGTTTCAAAAAAGGTATTTTATGTGTCTTTTAGTGTAAATATTTTTTTAACTTGAAATGATATAATAAATTATTTAATTATTAATTGAATTATTTATAAGGTGTGAAAGTGGTGTTTTGAAAGAGTTGAATACATGTTTTTTATAGTATTTTTATATAAAATAAGACATGTATTTGATTTAAATCCTTTTTTTGTCACTTTGTAGAGTTTTATAAATGGTTCAAACAGTTCAATAAATTTTGAATGTGGTGTGAAATGAGTTTTATGGATAATTTGTTGATATAGAAGCATGAAAATGGTTCTTCTTACTTGGAATTGAGTATGTTTAATTTGTAAGACCTTATTGTATAAATTAATAATTTTTTCTATGTTGTGAAAATTGATTATGTTATTCGTTTATTGTTTTCAAATGGGTATTTATGAAATTATTAAGTAAGAACAAATTTATATTGAAAATTGGTTTTGATGTGTGTGCGTTTTTAAAAATGGTGTTTGGGTATGCAAGTAGTTGAATTTATGTGTAATGTATTTTTTGGTTTGTGATATGAGAAGACGATATACTATTTGAACGTTGAACAAGATTGAGCATAAGGTAAACCATTAAGTATCTAGGTGGGTGGACTAGAACTAGTGCTCTAGTGACTCAGGGTGTTATCTTTCCTATTTCACTATGCTGGATTTCCAATTAATACACTAACTAAACTTATGAATAACATAGGGTCATGGTTTCTATGCCACTTTTACTGAGGGTAGTGATTTCATAGTCACTTTTGTAGTGGTTTGTGCTTTTTATGCAATGTTTCACCGAGACCCAAGGTTCTAGGATTCCACTTGAGCTAGATAAAACATAAAGGATTTATCCATAGAGCTCTGCTGTTCATGACATGGTGCCTTCTATCAGCATATGGAGGACCACTTTAGTTTGTGTGTGCTCTTTTTGTATTTTTCTCATCCACTTTAATGCGGAATTTGTGAAATGATTATTCTTCTAGTGCTCTTTTTTAACTATTCTCTTTTAAAAGTTTTCTTAAAAATAATTTTAAAAACAATATTTTAAATAAGCACATTAAATTATCATTTTTATGTTTTGTCATGAAACACATTAATTTTCAGTATCTTATTGAGCCTTTAGATCACACCCTGTATACACCTTTGGGTGTATGAAGACTATGTTGTCTCTTTGTTTTAGGTTAAGGCATGATGTGTTAGATTGGTAGTTCCTTTAATATTGTGGATTGGTTTTGGTATCTCAGCTACGGTGGCTTGAGAATTTTTCTCCTGTTATTAAAAAAAGCCTACAGGGTCATTTTTTATGGTGTCATTTTCCTATTTGGCATTTGTTTAGTTGAAAAAATTAAATTTCTTATTTTATTAATGGTGCTTTCAGTTACATTTTTCAGATATGAATTTTGGGATTTATTGTTTTTTAACATAGAAAATACTAGTAAATTGTTCCCAATGCATTTCATTTTGTACCAAGGAACTATTACTAGCCCATGGGGATTGGGAAAACAATTCGGGCCATGCTGTAGACCAGGCCACGGACTAGGTCGGAGGGAATCTTGGCCTCGTTCGTGACAAAATTATTTCAAAGGTGAATATTTTCCGTCTTGGGCCATGTTATTTTGGGACAATGCCAAGGTAGACCAATGTTAAGGGTGTCAGAACCTGATGTCTTGGAAATGAGCAAGCTTCCTTGAAAGCCCGCCTCACGGTGGACTTGATTTCCCATAGTATTTTGAGGTTTTTCTGAGTCATTAGTCCTTTTAATTAATCTTGTTTGTGGGAAATGAAAAGGGAGTATGGTTAGTGGACCCTGTCACGACCCGTCCCCCTGGGCATGGGCCATGACTACACCAAGCCCGTCGTCCATAGGCCAGGGGCTAGTCACTATCATCAAAAAGGCATATCCCTAATATGGGAAGTCATTTCCTTTTTACCGGGCAGACACACAGTTAAAGAACACAACAAGAAGCAACTACACAGACTAGAACACAACTACATATAACCCCAAAGTAAACTACTATAGTAAAATGAGTGTTGAATGTAAAGGGGCCAGAATACAAGCCCAACTGATAAAGTAAAAGTACAACTATAAATTACAAATACAGGTGAATGGCACAAAACAGATCATGGATCATCCACCAAGGATCCAACCTTAGGTTAGGTACAACTCATGATCAGTAGTCCCTGCATCACGTCACACCAAAAGGCCTAGCTCCAAAATCATATGGTCCATGCTCCAAGAACCGTCTAGTCCTAGATCTCTTAGCCTTGATCAGCACTATATGTCATCTACACAAGACACATCATGGTGTGAGCATAGCCCATGCAGGGGTGATTATAATGATAATAAGTAGGGACCCTGAGACCCTCATAGGTCTCCTAAGGTTCCAAAAATTAAAACCAGGAAGCATGAAGCAATATAAATCAACTCTAATTAGGTATATTCCCATACATATAACTATGATATCAGTATAAACTCATCTCACACAAGAGAAAATAATACCACAAAGGTAACAACACGATGGTATAAGTACCACACAAGTAACACCCTGAAGGTAGACGTACCACACAGGTAAAACCACAAAGGTAGAAGTACTACATAGGTAACACCATGAAGATAATAACATGATGTTAACACCATGATGGTAGAAGTAACACAAATCTAACAACACAATGATATAAGTAGCACACAGGTATCACCATAAAAATTGAAGTACCACATGGGTAACACCATGAAGTTAACACCACGAAGATTGCACCACGAAGGTAACACCACAATGTTAGAAGTACCACATAGGTAAAACCATAATGATAGAAGTGCCACACAGGTAACACAACGAAAATAGAATTACCACATGAGTAACACCACAAAGGTAAAAGTATTGCATTGAATAACCTCAAACAAAAAAATGTAATGAAAGATCACAATGATTCTCAGCTCAAACCAGGTTTACAGTGATGTATAGAATTACAAGTGATTGGTTGTGATGCTAGATCATCTTATTCTATCAATGTGCACTACTTCTGACAATACAGAGTTTGACCCACACAAGATCAATATGTACTAACCCCCGTAATGATCCACACAGGATACGACCCACCCAAAGTTGATATGTATCTAACCCTTGCTGACCCACATAGGATTTGACCCATAAAGGATTGATATTAGTTGACCCACTCATGATTTTTGACTGCTGAACCAAACTGGATTGGAATGCGTTGACCCACATAGTATCGTTGAATGCTTACCCACACATGATCTGACCCACACAAGATCGGTGTGTGCTGACCCACACAAGATCATTGAGCACTGTACTCCACATAATCTATCTCCACCCTCTGACCCACTACCAGCCATTGGATTCCTCACACCTGGTGCACATGATTTTAGTAGAATCTATCCCTCAAGATATCAATCGTACCTTGACAATCACTATGCTTTTTAAATGGAGTTACAAAATGTATTTCCATGTTGTAAGGGTTCTAATGCAACAGACAATGTGTCAATCAGATGCCTGATCTGTGAGTTATACACATTTTAGCTCCTAGGGCCCTATTGGATTCAGTTTTGATCTGACCCATATATACACTAACTATGTAAAAAAAATCAAGAGAATTAAATTAAATGTCCCTCCTAGACCCAATGATCCCATTTCCACAAACGGTTCATCAAACAGAAATCAAATTCTTATGATATTCCCCTTTATGTAATTCTGGGACCTGTGGGGCTTGGGTTCGGTCCGACCCTGTCAGACTGACCCATCCTAACCCGATCTGAGATTGGCTATAAAAGACTCATCCCACAAGGCCATGGTCTGGCTCAGCCATCAAGGGGGTGACCACCCGGTCGATGGCGGTGGCCTGGATGAGGGCGGCGACACGACCGAGGGCGACAACCCGGTAGAAGGTGGCAGCCCGGCTGACGGTAGTAGCCCTGTCGAGGGAGGCGTCCCAGTTCGGTCTGACGCGAGGGGTGTAACCCCCCCCCCCCAGTCACAGAGATTCTCAAACAACCTAGAGGTCATTCTGTTGGAGAATTAGTGGTGTAGTGAGGGCACCACGAGGTCATTGCGGATGCCGCCAGAGGCGGGTTCGTCCTCCACCGCAGTTCAGATTCGGATTTCATTCACCGAAGGCACAGTGGTCACACTGCCTCCCTTCCCATGGCCGGTCATCGTGTCTACCACCTCCTCTGTTCACCGCGGCTGATGAGTCGCAACCCTCTTCTTACAGTGCACATCGATTAGCTCATGATCTTCCAAGGTGGTGAAGGAATGAATGATAATAGAGGGATCAGGCTGAGATCGTTTGGGGAGGGGGTGGGGTAAGTAACAGCTCAGAGAGTTAATGAGTTTCATTAATTAAGAATCTTCATTATTTCCCCCAATGTTATTTTTAATCAAATTAGAGGTTCAATCCATTTATTGGTTCGAGACATCACTGGTTCCGCCTTACGGCTTGTCCGTTGGAAGATTGTAATAAAAATAAAATAAAAATGTCATTTTATTTATTCTATTAAAAAGTTACAAAAAATTACATCTTCTCCAAATCTACTACGATCGAAGTGAATTCTTCCTTAAGGGAATCATGGCCCTATGGATTCAACGGGGTGCTCAGAATATTAATCTGATTAATGTTTCAAATCATAAAAAACTCTGCACATTGGTTTTTTGAATGTACCTGAAAAAAAGTTTGAAAAATTAATAATTGACACCCTTTACATGTGCTAGACAAGGTTTGGATCTTACTAAGTGAAACACACAAAAAATAGCCCAACTATACTCACATATTTTTAATTCGATTTACCTATTATAATTTATTAAATTTTACAATAAATTAATTGTCACTTAATTATTTTATTTACAGAAAAAAACTAACTTTCTGTAGTGGCCCATGCCAGCCAAGGTTAGTATCTTTCTAAAGAAAACATACCATCGCAAGTTTACTGGTGGTCACAAATTTTTAATCCAAGTTACTAAAAGTGAGTTATAAGCATTTTAAAAATAAAATAACTGTACTTAATAATTTTATTTATGGTTATTATACTTTCGGGTTTTATCACCGAAGGCCTGTGCCGAACAATCATATGTCGCTCATACGGTAATCCTACCATCCTAAACACAATGGTGAACTCATATTTCTGATACAAGAAACCATTTAAGAGTTATTCTACATATTACGAAAACTTTCTATGCTCTCTAACTAAAGCATAACAATACTTCGACGGATCATTCTGGGAACTCCGGGCCTCGAAATTGCGCAGCGTCAGATTTCAAGGTCTAGAAATTATTTCATATAAAAAAATTATGCAGAATTTTGGGGACATCAAATTCTCCCCACCATATAGATTTATGACATCGAAAGCAAAAAAACAATAGAAAAACTACCAAAATAGGGTACTAAGCATGAATCTGAGCATCTTGCACTAATGTTCACTCCTAGAGGTTCTCGTGCTGCCAACGTACATGCACCATAAGTATCAACCACCCACGAAGGACCCACACATGTAAATTCTCAATCTACACTAGAACCTCCATAAATTTCACCCCATTATCAAAGTCCAGCTCATCTTGGTCGATGATGTGAGATGTGTCATGCACGTATCTCCTCAACTGGGCTACATGGATGATGTCATGTACCCTCTCCAACTACGTGTGAAGATCCAAGTGGTATGACACCACATCTATCATTTGATGCCTAAAAAATGACTGATAAACCTCGGTGAAAATTTTCCACCACAACCAAATCTCTAATGTCCCCGTTGAAGAGAGACTCCCAAGAACACGTGGTCCCCCTTGAGGAACTCCCAGGGTCTCTGCATCAGGTCGACAAATGACATTTGTCAGCTCTATGCAGTCTTCACATACTGACAAGTAATTCATCATGATACAAATTCTGCCCCTTCTTTCTTCATCCATGGACACTAGTACTGAAGCCGAAGGTCCTAGTACATCTTCACCACCCCTGTATGTACCACTAGAGGGGACATATGAAACTACCTCAACACCTCCTCCTAAAGCACCACTAGTACGATGGTATGTCCTCTTGAAGAGTGCATCATAATCCCCACCTTTATAAAATCCATCAGGAGCATACCCCGAGGATATCTGAGCACGTCGAGTCTCACAGTAGATGTCCCCAAGCTGTGATTCCCTGACATGAAGAAGTAATGGGGGAGCGAAAATCATAGGATGGACGTAATTAGCTTCATCTCTATCCATTAAGGATATCTGCAACATGACTAGCTACTCTGAAACCTCACTCAGTAGCTGTAGACCAGACCTCTTACTGAGTGCATCTTCTTCCACATTCCCCATCCCAAGAGTGTATAAAATATCAATTTCATAGTGCATTAGAAACTCTATCCACTCCGAATAAGCACTAAAAACTCAAAAATAATGTTTCCACGAGGGTAGGGATGACAGACACACATTTGATAAGATGCACCCTCATTTACATTAGTGGACCTTGTGCTACCTAGGATTGCATTAATGTCGACTCAGGAAAACCAAATCCCAATGTTGTAGATAAACCACACCCTTTTTTCCTAATAAAGTCAATATGAGTCTTAACTTTGGATTTCCATTTATACCCAAACTAAATTTTCAAGGCCTTGATGATGTCACCAAGAGGTTCCAAAAAAAACTCTCTCCTCACAGGTCAGATCACACAGTCGGTGAAACTGTAATTATCAAGTCTCCTTCCAATGGTATCTCTAGACATGAGTGTCAAGTCATAGGTTTAACCAGAAACTCTAGGTCTTGATCAAGATCCGTGGTAAGAAGTAATGATTAGTTTCTATGACTATTAATATGATAGCTAGTTGTAGACACTGACCGTACCTCTAACCATTCATGTAACCCTTGGGTCACACTCGTTGACTGCACATAACTACTCCTCTCTCCTATCCTCTGGCTCCCAGGACTTGGTGGTGACCACATTGAGGCAGTGGTTGTAAAAAGCCTCAAAGTACACCACCTCATGCTACTCTCATAGCTCCACTCCCACCTCTTCATCCCTGTATATTTTCTATACCTATCACATCCTCTTCCTGAAATTGTTTACACGCCCTAGCCTCTGAGATTTTCACCAGTTTCCTACTTTCCCCCTACTTAAATTCCCTGGAAATATTCGCTCAGCTGAAGAACATCCAAACATAATGTTTCTCTATAACAACATAACATTGTTAGGAATGTAGAGAGAAATAGTTCTAACTAGAATGTCCATAAACACACTATTCTCAGATGTCAGAGCCTCGAAGAACTTAACATATCATATTCAACCAGTACTAGGAATGGTTGGTATGCCATGATGAATAATCAGCTACTGAAAATTCATCATGTCAAAGCTATTGAAGTTATAGAAAACTCTCATCCACTTCCTCAATCCAATCCTCAGCCACCTGTGAGTTGATCCCTCTTTGGAACCTGAGGGTTATCCGATGTTGAAACTTGTGTAAGGCATAAATCCTTAATGTTTCCTCTATTGGTACCGCCAATTGTAACTACTACCCAACGAGTAGTGATATAGATGACACACTTACAAAAGGTACTATCTTGGGAAATGGTCCACATACTGATGCATCATAACTATGTAGATTATCCATATGGTCACTCACTGGAAAAGACTAGAATCTAAAATCAAAAACTACTCTATTGGTGTTTCAACGAGGCATAAAACTCTAGCCATAGCCTCCAGCCAGTCCTCACCTTCCTAGGAATTTGTCTCGCATCAAAACCTCGAAGGACTCTATTATTGGAACTCATGCAACGTGCTAAGTTGGTTTGAATCATCTACTAGTGGAGTTGGAGGTAACATCTTCCCAACGGGTAGGGGTGCTGCTAGTCTACCACCAGAACATGAAAACACCATAAGAGGTCCATACACTGATGCATCATTTCTTGTTTGGATGTCATCACATACTCTCTTAGGAAACCTAGGTGGTTGTCTAATTGGTGACATCCTGATAATGAATAGGTTCCCCATGGTCTTTATGTTTGACCTTCAGAGATGAATCCATATAATTAAAATGTAAAACTTTTCAAAAACACACTCAATCAGTGTTTTCATGCAGTAAGTTGGAAATCAGAATTTAGGGTCCTGGTATATGTATATGTCAGTCGCCACACCAACACTGGACTCCCTAAACTGAAATTCACAATCAAAACACTTAACAATATTACTCAATATAGAAAATATTATCATCATAGTTCTTCGGTAGAACCGAACTCCTCTGATACCACTTTTACACGACCCATCCCAAAGGGCCCGTGTAATGACTATCCCATGACCGCCTTTTATAAGGCATGGGCAGGCGATTAGCACCAGAAATGCATATCCCTAACATGGGAAGACATTTCCTTTTTTCTATACAAAAAAACAGTTCATGAACAAAACAAGAAGCAACTACACAGTCTAGAAAACAACTAGATATAACCAAAATGTTATGTGTTGTAGTAAAAAGTGTGATGAATGTAAAGGGGTTGAAATAAAAGCCCAAATAAAAAAATTAAAAATAAAATAAAAAAGTAAAAATACAACTGAAAGGTACAAAAAAAACTCATTGATCATCCACCGAGTATCCTACCTGAGGCCAGGTACAAGTCACGACCAGTAGTCCCTATGTCATGCCACACCAAAAGGTCCAGATCCATGCATACTCTAGTCCTAGATCCAAGAACCATCCAAACCTATCTACCTTAGCCTTTATCATCAATGTACGTTGTCTGCACAAGACACAAAATAGTGTGGATGAAACCCATTCAAGGGGTGAGTATAAGGATACTCAGTAGGGACCTCAAGACTCTCATGGGTCTCCTACAGTTCCACAAAAGAAAAATGACCAAGCATGAAGAAATAGACATCAACACTACTTATGTATATTACCCTTACATATACCTAAGTTATCAAGATAAATTCATCTCACACAAGAGGGATGAATACCACAAAGGTAACACCACGATGGTAGAAGTACCACACAGGTAACACCCCGAATGTAGAAGTACCACACAGGTAACACCACCAAGATAGAAGTACCACATAGGTAACTCCACAAAGATAACACCACGAAGGTAACAGCACTATGGTAGAAGTACCACACAGGTAACACCACCAAGATAGAAGTACCACACATGTAACTCCATGAAAAAAGAATTACCACATGGGTAACACCACGAAGATAACACCATGAAGGTAACACCACGAAGGTAATACCATGAAGGTTTAAGTACCACAAAAGTAACACAACATAGATAGAAGCACCACAAAGGTAACACAAAGAAAATATAAGTACCACATAGGTAACACGATGAAGGTAAAATTACCACGTAGACTTACCTCAAACAAAAGCACAAAGTAAAGATAGATCACAAAGAGTCTCAGCTCAAACTAGGTTTCTAATGAAGTATAAAACTATAAATGATTAGTCATGAAGTTAGATATTTTTATTCTATAAAGAAGCACTAATTATGAAAATTAAAAGTTTGACCCACTCATGATTGATAGGTACTAACCCCCGCAATGATCCACCCATAATACGACACACCCAGAGTCGATAGGTAACTAACCGCCACTGATCCACATAGGATCGGTATGCGATGACCCACACAGGATTGCTGAGCGCTGACCCACACAGGATGTGACCCACAGAGGATTGGTATGCACAGAACCACATAAGATAACTGAGCCCTGGCCCACATAGAATCTGACCAACATTGGATCATTATTCACTAGTCCACATAGGATCACTGTGCACTAATCTCTGCACGATCTGTCTCCAACCTCCGCCTCTCTTCCAGGCACTGGATTCCTCACACCTGGTGCACTCGAGTGATGTAGAATCTTCCCCCAAGATATATGTTGTACCTCTACTGTCATTAAGCTCCAAAAATTATTATCCCAAAAGGACATCCATGTCATAAGGGTTTATACATGATAGACGGTGCGTTAATCAGACGCCCAGTTTGTGAGTTATAAGCATTTTAGCTCCGGGGGCCCACTTGGATTCGATTTCGATTCATCCCAGCCATACTTAATCTCTCTCCAAAACTCAAGATGAGTAAATAAAAAGTACATTCTTGATCCAGGGATCCCAACACCATAGAACGTTTGACAAATGGACATACGGTTCTCACAATATGACCATTAATGTGATTCTGGGCCCGTCGGGGCCCAGGTCCTGTCCAACCTGATCAGACTGACCCAGCACCACATGTTCTTGGCTGGGCCACAGCAGACATGGCCCACTGTGCCGAGGCCTGGCTCGGCCCACATGGGCATCCTAGCCTGAAAAGGGCAGCATGCAAAGGGGTAGTACGTTCCATGTGGAATGGCGACCCGGTCTAGCGGCAACGACCCTGTCCAAAGGTGGCGGCCCACTATGAGGGTGGTGGCCTAGTCGAAGGAGACATCTCGAACAACGTCGGTGTCCTGGAGGAGGTCGGAGGCCTAGGTGAGGGACGCACCCTGGTTAATGGCGGCAGCCCGGTCGAAGGCGACAACCTAGCCAAGGACGGTGGCCCGGTTCAGTCCGATGTGGGGTATGTAACCCACGACCCCCAATCTCTAAAATTCCAGAATAGCTTTGAGTATGTTTGGTTAGCGAAGCGGAGACGCCACGTGGGTTCCTATCGGTCACTGGGGAACCCACCTTAGGGGGGTTCAGCCTCCACCGTGGATTCTTTTCACCGGAATCACGACGGTTGCGATGCCTCTCTTCCCGTGGTCAGATGTAGTGATGATCACCTCCTTCGCTCCCCACATATGACGAGCTGTGACCCTCCTCTTGATTTGAAAATAGGAGTTCTCATGGTATTCCAATGTGTCTAAAGGAAAAGGAGATTGCAGAGGGATTGGGATGGGTTTGCTAGGAAGGCGCCGTCCACGTTAGCTCGCAATATGGAAGATGATAAGGGATTTTAATAAACAATTGAATTTAACACATGATTAAACCTGCAAATATAACCTTCATCAAACTCCTACAAAGACAAATGAATCATGTGTCAACCAGTTAGTCGGTTGACTTGTGTTATTCATGTAATTCAAGAATGGGGAAGACCGAATAAAAATTTTTCAAAAGAAAATAACCCCTATCGTGAACGTTATAGAATCGTCCATTCTTACTGGTGGACTGTGTTCTTAGTTCCTGCAACCGGCTCCCAAATACGCCACTCGCACGCCGCCCTTCGGTGGTTAAACATCATATGTCACCTCCCATTGGGTTGGATTCATATTCTAAGGGTCTCAAATCGTGGAGTTTAACAATCAATTCTCTCCTTGGTGAAATTCTCTGATACCCCTTCCCTAGCATTAAATTTATAAGAGAGGGGGAGGGTAAGTAACGATGCAGAGAGTTATTGGGGCTCATTAATTAGGAAGAATCATAATTTTCCCCAAAATTTTGGTTACTCATATTAGAGGGTTAATATATTTATTCGCTTAAAACATCATCGATCCCACCTTACCACTTGTCTGTTGGAGGAATAGAATAAAAATAAAATAATAATGTTATTTTAATTATTCTATTAAAAAGGATCAAAAATGAAAATTTTCTCCGGACCAACTGTGGTCAAAGTGAAGTCTCCCTTAAGTGAATCTTAGCACTATAGATTCAACGGTGCCCCCATATTTTTAAACCGAGTAATAGTTCAGATGTTATAAAATGCCGCTCCCGCGCTTACTGAAGGTACCCAAAATATGTTTGGAAAATTAACAATTGTCACCCTTGACCCGCAACAATCGAGGTTAGTCTCTACATATGTGAAACACACACCAAATAACTGGACGGTACTTGCATAATTTTAATCCGATTTACAGTTTAGAAGTTATTAATTTTTACAATAAAATAATTCTCACTTAATTATTGTATTTACCACAAAAAAATTAACTTTTACTAGTGGCATACACAGACCAAGGATAATATCTATCTAAAGAAAACATACCCTTACGAGTTTAGTGGTGGACTCTTATTTTTTATCATAGTTACTATTTGTGAGTTATAAGCATTTGAAACATAAAATCACATTATTTTATTATTTTATTTATGGTTATTCCATTTTCTCGTTTTCTCATCAGAGGTTGGCATTGATAATTCATAAGTAGTGCCTTGTTTAAACCTGCCACCTTGAATGCAACAGTGCAATCAGAATTTAGATCCAAGTAACCATTTATGATTTATTACCCTTTTTCAGGAAAACGGCTTACACACACTAAATAATAATAACAAAACGTCAACAGATCATTTCTAGAACTCTTGGTCACAAAATTGCATGCTTTCATATTTCACAGTTTTGAAATAATTCCATATAATAATAAAAAAAATTATGCAGAATTTCTCATACATTACAGTCCAAGTGAGATCATAGGGTCTAGCAGGCCACATGGTGCCATGGACATTGTCCAAAAATACTCTCTGTGGTGGTGGCATGATTGGCATATGGCCGGTCACAATCATCTTCTAACAAAGGTCTTTTCTTGCATCATTCCACATGTCTTTCTTTTGAATTCGGGGATATCTTATTTTTACTAAAAATTATTTAGGTTTTTTAATAATCGGTGATTGTGTGATATGAATTTGTATTTTTTAAAAGATGGATGTGTTGCATTTTGAGTTTAGGATCCATTTTTGATTGATTTCTGACTTGATTTTGAATCTTTTTATGTTGGTGTGAAAGTATGTGGTTAGTGGTTTCTTTTGAAAAGTGCTCCAGGTGACCGTTGTAGTGGTTCCCCCTTCATGTTTAGTGTTCACTTGCAATATGTCTTGGCCATTGGACCATTTTGATTGTGTTCACGGTTTTCGTTCTTGACTAGTGTGCACCCCCAAAAAAGCATTAATATGCGAATCAAGTGCGACCATAAGAAATTTTCCATGGTCCGGCCCTCTAGTTGATCGAAGGACCCTCATCTTGAATTCAAGAATTGAACTAACCCATCATTTTTAAATCTAATAAGATACACTCATAGAGGGATGAAATATTCAAGGGGATTTGAATTGAGTTTTGTTCATTTTATGTTTTCTATGTCTTCATGTATGACTTTTGACTCTGTTACATCTGAAGGTCGCCCTAGAAACGGTGAAAGGAATTCTGGTGGTGAAGGGTGAAGGTGGTTCAGAGTTATCAGTGTTGACTGGTGTCTTTAAGGGCTTTGTAGTACTTTTATCATTGGTAAGGGTAATGTTTGGTGATGTCTTTCTTTGTTTGTTATCTTTAAATAGGAAGGGTGGATTTCAAAGGATCCTATGGGTATCCTTGTTTTTGTATGAGTTTGTTCTCTCGGGGTGTCCTACATTTTTTATTCAAAGGCGAGTGTTTGTAGCACATCTTTTTTTCTTATGTTTCATTCTTAATGTGAATATGTTATGCATGTCCATAATCTAAATCCATAATTTAGTGGATGTGTCATGTGTATGTAGTTGGATTTCATGGTGTGTTTTGTATGTTGGGATTTTCTGGGTTATGGTGTAGTTTCATGTAACACCAATTGAAGATGCTCCATTAGGGAGTTTTTAATGTCTGACTACGAGCCATGGGATTCTTCAAACATCAGGACTCTAGCAATAGGCCTCAGAGTGAATCTGGCGCATGGTCACTAACATTTGGAATTTATAAGACCATTATTTATTTCTGTCATCTTTATTGAAAGCAAAAGTAATTTAATTTTTTTACGTGTTTGTTTAATACCAAACATCCCATTTTTATGTTTGAGGTTTCCTGTGGATATTAGATGTTGTGGTCTTCATGCCACCTTAAATTCATGGGGGTCGTGTCCCACTGGACGTAGTCAATTTTTTTGTTCCTTATAGGGACTTTTGGGAAAATCGATCTTGAATTTGAATAGTGATCATCCAAGAATGTGGAGATTATTGTTTTTATTTTATCATGCTTTTGATGCCTTGGTAGTCGTGCCCCTCCCTCCCCATCCCATGTGGATGGGTGTTGGGTCTCAGATCTGATATTTTGATGATTTTTATCTTCTATTACATCCAACGGTACAGAGTCCGTCTGGGCCTCGCCGTGTTGTTTTCGAATTTCATTTTGGGTAATAGTGCTTTTCTAATGGTGGGGAGTCCTTCGGGCTTCCCCAAGTTGACATTTTTATTCTGTTTATATAGATTATTGGTTTATATGTTATAAGGGTACTCCTTGTATGTGTTTGGTCTTGTTTTTTCATTCCAATAAGATGGTGTTTTTTTAATGGTGTCTAGTGTTTTTCGGTTTGCGAAGTTGGTTCTCGTGAGAGCGAGAGTTCCTATCATTGATCAATCAACTAGAGGTTTTTAATATCGTTGGGGCAGTGACACATAGCATAATGTATTTTACAAGTTTCATGATGTTTTCATTTAAGTAACTTTCACTGAGAATGATTTGTTTTCCTCTTCTCAATTTTTGTTTGTGGGGATCCACATTGAGCATTAAGGGGGCTTCGTTTTCTACTATGGGGTTCAGTCTTAGTTGTGGCTTTTCGAGGATAGAAAGGGATGTGGGGGGAGGGAATTGTCACACTAAGTAGTTTACATTATTTATTTTATTAATATATCTAGGAATCATGTAGTCTTAGTTTAAGCTTGATATAAAGTTTCGATTTATTTAATAACATATGTTTTGGCCTTGGATACGTCTATCACCCCACGGTCAAAGTCACGCGACCTCTCTTGGGTAACCATCCGACCACAACTGGTTCAATTAATTAAGTAAAATGGATTAATATTAATAGTGTAATAAAATTAAACCTGTGATGATAAAAAATCATTTAAAATTAGCGTTTTAAAATATAATAATAATCATAATAATGGTATCAAAGATATTATTATTATTACCAAAATTGATATAACAATTTATTTTCTTTTAGTAACTTCATTTCAATTTTATGATTTTTATTATTATTCATATCAATATTCATATTTTATTATTATTATTATTATTATTATTATTATTATTATTTCATGTGTTTTGGGTTTCACATCACTGAACGCACGAGCAAGTCTAGGTTTTGAGAAAGAATTGTCTACTCGCCATTCAAAATGAGTTCAAACATAAGGAGATAATGAAATAATAATGAATAATGAAATAGAAATTAAATGGAAATATGTTGTTTAATAAAATTGAATAAATTGTATTAATGATAACAATAAAGACAATTTTAAGAATAATAATAAATATTATTGTTAATATTATGTGATGTAATTTCAATTGTTATTAATATAAATTTACTTATTTAAATTATTTATTTTATAACATATTTTTTTTCCTTTTTTCTTTTTTTCTTTCTTTCTTTATTAATATTTCTTTTATTTATTTTCTATCCCTCATCTTATCTCCCTCCACCTAGTTGTCTTGTGTGACCTCCCCAAAACACTAAGTGCGTCGTGCCCCTACTGCCTGACAAACTCATTGGTTCGCGCCCCTGCCTCCTGGCCAGCATAACTGGCCGCTGGACCTATCCTATCCCCATGTCACTCCACCCAACTCATGGCCGACCTCCTTGATTTGTGCTACACCTGGATATCTCATCCATCTCAAGGAACCTCCCCCTTCTTCATAGACCTCTTTTCGTGATGGCCCACAATAATTATCTCCCAGACCCCTTCTTTTCGTCGCGCCACCTAACAGCTCAAGACCCCACACATGGCACAACCTCTTTCCATGCCTTTCTTCCATCTAGCGAACCCAGTCTGTTGTACACACTCCTACTGGCTGCAGCCCTACCAGGTGCACCCCTTGATGATCATTTCTCTCTAATGCACCACTTTTTGCAGTGGTCACCTCTTCTGATAAATGCAACCCCATCCGCCAACTCCTTTTCTGGTGTGACATCTACCAGTAATATTATCATTCTTCTTCCTAAGGGTTTGTATTCTTGTTAATTGGAGTTTCAGTTTTCTAATGGGAATGTTGTCCATATTTAGTGTTAATTCTTGATTCTTCTAATTCAGTTGTTTGTTTTAGGATCCAATTCAGTCCGCTTGGGTTGCTCTTTTGGTGATGTCGAGGATTCAAACAATATTTAGGATTTTTTACTTTGAAGAAGGTGCCTCTATACCATTTCAAAAATTGATTAAATTTACAAGTTTATTTGGTTTTATAAATGTGATTTATGACCAAATTTAGTAGTGTGAAATGTATTTTGGAGTGTTTGACATGCGTTCTAGTGGAAAATTGTTATTTAGCTCAGTTCTTTTTGTTTCACAACCTTGAAATTAATTTAAAATTTTTTTAATAATAAAAAACATGTTTTGATAAGGTTATGTTGTGATTTTTTGTTTAGAGTGACGTTCTATGTGGAACAAATTGTGTTTTTGGTATAATCCCTTGGTGCTAATTTAATGTATTTCACAAACTATTTAACTTGATTTATACTCTCAACGGCGATGTGTGAAAGGTGTGTTTGGTAGGGTGAAACTTGTGTTAAATCTTAAAATGACATTTTTATGTTTGAACCCAATGTGTGCTATTTAATAATGTTCGTTGAGTTGTTTAAATAATTTATCAGTTCATGCATGCAATGCAAATTTTGGAGCGAAATTGTTGTTGGTGTATATATGGTTTCAAAAAGAAGAATTTATGTGTATTTTGGTGTAAATACTTTCTGGTTTTTCTTGAAATGATCTAATAAATTGTTTAATTATTTATTGATTTATTTAGATGGTGTGAAAGTGGTGTTTTGGAAGAGTTGAATATGTTCTTGTTATTTAGTAGTATGTGTATATAAAATAAGACAATCTTTTGGTTTAAATCCTTTTTGTGTTACTTGGTGGTGTTTTTTAAATGGTTCGAATAGTTCATTAAATTTTTTAAAGTAGTGTGAAACTAGTTTTCAGGATAATTTGTTGATCTAGTAGCTTGAAAATGGTTTTTCCTACTTTGAATTGAGTATGTTTATTTTGGGAGACCTTGTTGTGTAATTTAATAATGTTTTCTAATTTTTGAAAATAGTTTATGTTCTTCTTTGAGTGTTTTCAAATGTGTATTTGTGAAAAGATTAGTAATGACAAATGTATGTTGTGAAATGGTTTTGGTGTTCTTGTGTGTTTAAAAATGGTGTTCGGGTATGAAAGTGGTAGTTTTTGTGTGTAATTTCTTTTTTAGTCTGTGATATGAGAAAATGATATACTATGTGAATGTGGAACTTGATTGAGAATAAGGTAAACCCCTGAGAATCTAGTTAGGGAGACTAGAAGTAGTGCGCAAGAGATACAAAGGGGTATCGTCTCTGTTTTACTAAGATGGATTGAAGATTTCAACACTAACTAAACTTATGAATGACTGAGGGTCATGGATTCTAAACAACATTTACTAAGGGTCTTGGTTTCTATGCCACATTTACAGAGGGTCCGGGTTTCGAAACAATGTTTCTCTAGGACACGAGGTTCTAGGATCCCTCTGATGATAGAAAACCCTTAGAGGCTTTACCCAAAATTATCTACTATTCATGAAACGATGCCTTCTCTTAGAATATAAAGGAACATTTGATTATGTTTGTGTTATTTATGTATTTCCTCATCAACTTTAAAGTATCATTTGTGAACTGGTTATTCTTACAATTCTCTTTTCTTTTCACTTTCATGTTTAAAATGTTTTCCTTAAAATCATTTAAAATGTATGGTTTTCAATAGGAATGTTAAATTATCTTTTTGATGTTGTGGAATTTTACAATTTATTTGGTGGTATCTTACTGGGCCATTATCTCACACCCTGCATACACCATTGGGTGAATGCAGATTCTGTTGTCTTTGTGTTTCTGGTTAAGGCATGATTTTTCTGGTTGGTAGTTCGTTTTATCTTGTGGATTGGTTTTGGGATCTCGGATATGGTGGAATAAGGATGTTTCTCCTCTTGTTACATGAATGATATATGGTTGTTATGGTTTTATATGGTTTCATTGTCCTTTTTGACATTTATTAGTTGAACAATTTAAATTTATGAATTTATTAAATTTGATTTCATTAACATTTTATAGATAATATTTTTGGGCTTCATTATTTTTTCAACATATAAAATATAGGTAATTAGTTTCCAATGTATTTCATTTGGTACCTGGACACTGGTGCCAACCCGTCCGGATCGGGAACACCCTTTGGGCCAGGCCGCAGACCAGGTCGGGTGTTGGGTGGGATGGAAACCTTTCATGGTTTATAACAAAATGGTATCAAATGGATAGGTTTTCACTTTTGGGACACGTCCTTTTGGAAAAAATCAAGGTAGACCAAGGATAAGGGTGTGAGATCTTGATGTCCTAGTTATGACCAATGTGCATGTCCAACATTGCTCGTGGCGAGACTCGAGTTACCATATTATGTTGAAGTTTGTCTTAGTCATTGGTCATTGTGATTAATCTTGTTTAGGGGAAATGAAAAAGGAGTAGGGTATGTGGTCCCAGTGAGCTCGCATGGTATAGCAACCCATGTGGAGTCGGGGTTTCTATCCTAGAATACTCTATGTGGAAGTGATGTAATTGGCATATGGCTGCCAATAATATATACTCATCACCCACTGACACTAGTCTCCTCTTGCATCATTCCACATCTCTTTGTTTTGAATCCCTGGAAATCTTAATTTTATGTAAAAATGATTTGGTGTTTTAATAACCAGTTATTTTGTGGTGTGAAATTTTAGTATGGAAATGTTGGATGTGTGGTGTTTCGAGATGAAGATCACTACTAGAAATGAAGGTTATACCAATGTTTTTAAACCATTGGTATATGCTGGAAAACTGTTTGTATAGCATATACCAACGGTTTTCTAAACCGTTAGGCAGTAAGCCATGAGGAATGCCCTATTCCAACGGTTTGATTCAAACCATTGGTATAGCCCCTATATTTATTGATTTAGCAATGGTTTCCAGAAACCTTTGGTATATATTGAATACTGAAAATTATTACCAATGGTTCTAAAACCATTGGTATATATTTTTTTAAATTTCTCTCATAATATACCAACAGTTTTAAGCAGTTTGTATTGTGTTTTTCCAGAACATATACCAATGGTTCAAAACCATTGGTATTCTATTTTTCCCGAACTATTATACCAAGAGTTTAAAACTATTGGTATTGTGTTTTTTCGGAACTATTACACAACAGACCTCTAGTAGCCCCTCCAGTAGTATCCCCTCCAGTATACACCTGCATAAAAAATATCACAAAAACCATATACAGACTTTAAACAGCATAAAAAACACCTATAATAGCAAAAAAACACATAAAACAATCAAACTCTTTAAACTATGTCGTGTAATATAATTCCCTATTTCAATCATCATATGAAAAAAATAATCCAGTAGAGTTAGTTTCTGTTTCAATAACTCAAACATTATTTTCACCCATTTCAATATTCATATGACTACCACTCTTTAGGTAGTAATTCACCTCACCCCTGAAAAACCCCCCAACCATCATAGCCCCCCACCTCCCAATCAAATTCTTATAGGCAGAATAGTATTTGAAATACTTATTAGATTAGAATACGAGATTGAAATTTGCTCAAATCCCAAATATTTTCTGATCCTAGATTTGGATATGTAGTTATTTGTGATGCATTTGGCATTGAACATGTATTTATTATAATAAAGGGTGAAAAGGTATTTTATTATTAGTCTCATCACATACGACCTAATGAGTTAAACTACCCAACTCATGAATACTAATTTGTGACTGTATATGATGAGTGTAAATTTCAGTTGTTGTATTCACTTAAAATGATGTCCTTTTGAAACAAAGGAGAGACACTTTGAGTGGTTCCAGCCACATGACACATCAGATTGAAGCGTGGTTGACTTCTACACATCAAAAATGACCCATGGATCATTTTACTAAAGTATCAACACAATCCAAATATGATTGGTCATAATTCCATATACCGGTTGTTTTTACATAACAGCGTATCCATTTCAAACAAAAGAAATAAACTTTGAGTGGTACCGACCACACCATACTTCGTACTGAGACGGTTTTTACTTGTTCATTTCACAAATGACACATGGATACCTATCCTAATGTATCAATAGAATCTAAATGCGTTTGATCCGTTTTCCATATATCGGTTGATGTTTTCACTTAAAATGTTGTCCATTTCAAAGAAAAGTGAGACACTTTGAGTGGTGCTGGCCACACCGCCCCTCGGATTGAGATAGTGTTGACTCTTAATCATAAAAAATGACCCAGGTATCGTTTTCCTAAAGTTTCAATAGAATCCGAATGCATTTTGTTGGTTTTCTATATGTCAGTTGTAGTTTTCACTTAAAATGTTTTCCATTTTAAACAAAAAACTGATATTTTGAGTGGTGTCAGCCACACCACACCTCAGATTGAGGCGGCGTTGACTCTTACACGTAAAAAATGAATCATGGATCGTTATACTAAAATATCAACACAATTTGAATGTGTTTAGTTGGTTTAAAGGATGCCAGATTTTGTTTTCACTTAAAATCTTGTCCATTTCAAACAAAAGAGAAACACTTTGAGTGGTGTATGCCACTCCAGCCCTCAGATTGAGGCATGGTTGACTCATACATGTCACATATGACTCATGGATTGTTGTACTAATGTTTCAATAGAATCTGAATGCATTTGGATGGTTTTCCGTATTTCAGTTGTTGTTTTCACTTAAAATGATGTCCATTTTAAACAAAAGAGAGATATTTTGAGTGGTGTCAGTCACACCGCAGATCGGATTGAGGTGGGGTTGACTTGTAAATGTCAAAAATGACCCCTAGATCATTTTCCTAAAATATCAGCACAATCCAAAAGCGTTTGGTTAGTTTAATGTATGCCATTTGTTGTTTTCACTTAAAATCATGTCCATTTCAAACATAATAGAAACACATTGAGTGTTTCTGGATGCACTATCCTGCATTTGGTTAGTCTAATATAACTCATGGATCGTTTTACTAGAGTTTCAATAGAATCTGAATGCATTTGGTTAGTTTTCCGTATGTCAGTTGTTTAATTCACAGAAAATGATGTCCTTTTGAAACAAAATATAGACACTTTGAGTTGTGTCGGCCACACCACACCTCTAATTCAAGAGGGATTTACTCATACACATCACAAACGAACCTTGGATCATTTTACTAAAGTATCAACAAAATCTGAATGTGTTTGGTTGGTTTTCCATATGCCAGTAGTTGTTACATAAAAGAGTATCCATTAAAACATAAGAAAGACACTT
The DNA here is from genome assembly GCA_963277665.1 of Viscum album. Lineage (NCBI taxonomy): Eukaryota > Viridiplantae > Streptophyta > Magnoliopsida > Santalales > Viscaceae > Viscum > Viscum album. The sequence continues at coordinate 1,299,345,907 of OY728147.1, forward strand.
TGAGTGGTACCGGACACACCATGCCTTAGATTGAGGGGATATTGACTCATACACGTCAAAAATGAACTATGAATAATTTTCAAAACTTATCAACAGAATTTGGATGTGTTTGGTCCATTTTCTGTATGTTAGTTGTTGATTTCACATAAAATGTTGTCCATTTCAACAAAACGTGAGACACTTTGAGTGGTGCCTACCACACTGCACCTCTGATTGAGGAGGGTTTGACAATTACACGTCAAAAATGACCCATGGATCATTTTCCTAATGTTTCAAGAGTGTCTGAATGCATTAGGTCTGTTTTCCGTATGTCCATTGTTTTTTACAAAAAATGATGTCCATTTTAAACAAAAGAGACACATTTTGAGTTATGTCCGCCACACCGCACCTCATATTACGGCGAGGATGACTCATACATGTCAAAAATGACCAATGGATCATTGTTCTAAAATATCAACACAATTCGAATTCGTTTGGTTGGTTTTAAGTATGCCAGTTGTTGTTTTCACTTAAAATTTTGTCCATTCCAAACATAAGAGAAACACTTTGAGTGGTGCCAGCCAAATGACACCTTCGATTGACATGATGTATGACTGACCATTTCACAATTCATCCATCCTTTGTTTTCGTCTAATTTCATGGCATTCTGATGTCGTTCAACCTGTTTCGACTACCCTACACAGGCTTTTCAAACGTGCCAAACACCTAAAAAACACATATTCCACAGTGCCACACAAACCGCGCATATGAATGACGTGTCATATCCTTGTACACCTCATGAATAATAATTCGGGTGTTTTCATGTTATTTCAAGTCATTATGATGTCGTTTAGCATGTATTTGACTGTAAAACCCATGTTTTGGCCATTTACGACACGCAAAGTGCATTTTCAGCCAGCGCGGTCACAAGACACCTCCAATTGATGTGACGTCTAGCCGACCATTTCACAATTATGCCACACTTTTTTTCGTCCAATTTCCTAGAATTCTAGAGTCGTTTGGCTGGTTTCGACCACCCCACACACACTTTTCAAGCTCACCAAACACCTAAAAAACACATGTTAAGTCGTTCCATGAAAACCACGCATCCATATGATGTTTCATCTCCTTTTACACATCACAAATAATAATTAGGGTGTTTTCATTTGATTTCAAGTAATTTTCATGTCGTTTGGCATGCATTTGACCAAAAACCCATGTTTTGGCCATTTACGAAACGTGGAGTGCTTTTTTGGCCAGTGCGGTCACATGACACCTCCGATTGACGTGACGTCTGGCCTAAAATTTCACAATTCACACACCCTTTGTTTTCGTCCGATTTCATGGCATTCCGAGGATGTTCGGCCAGTTTCGACCACCCACGCATGCTTTTCAAATGCACCAAACACCTAAAAATACAGATTTAATAGTTCGTGCAAACCACATGTCTGAATGACGTTTCGTCTCCTCGTACACCTCAAGAATACTAATTAGGGTGTTTTGTGTGATTTTGAGTCATTCCGATGTCGTTCGTCATGAATTTGACCGTAAAACCCATGTTTTGGCCATTTATGACACGCAGAGAGTGTTTTTGGCTAGAACAGTCACACGACACCTCCAATTGACATTCCATCTAGCCGACCATTTCACAATTCACCCACCATTTGTTGTTGTCTAATTTCATGGAATTGTGAGGCCGTTCGGCCTTTTTCGACCACCCCACGTACACTTTTCAAGCTCGCCAAACACCTAAAAAACATATATTCAGTCGTACCGTGCAAACCATGCATCTGAATGACGTGTTGTCTCCTTGAACACCTCATGAATAATAATTATGTTTTTTTCTATGATTTCATGTCATTAAGATGTCATTTGGCATGCATTTGACCATAAAACCCATGGTTTGGCCATTTATGACATGCGGAGTGTGTTTTCAGCTAGCATGGTCCCACAACACCTCCGAGTTATGTGCCGTCAGGCCAAACATTTCAAAATTCACCCACCCTTTGTTTTTGTCTGATTTCATGGCATTATGAGGTCGCTCGGCCAGTTTTGACCACCTCACGCATGATTTTCATGCGCGCCAAACACATAAAAAATACATATTTAGTCGTGTCGCACAATCCGCGCATCAGAATGATGCGTTGTCTCATCTTAAACCTCATGAACAATAATTAGGGTGATTTCATGGGATATCATGTGATTGTGATGTAATTTGGAAAGAATTTGACCGTTGAACGCATGTTTTGTCCATTTACGATTGGCTGAGTGCGTTTTTGGCCAGAGTGGTCACACGACACCTCCGATTGACATGTCGCATGGCTTACCATTTCACAATTTACCCAACATTTGATGTTTTCTTATTTCATGGAATTTTGAGGTCGTTCGGCTGCTTTCGACCACCCTATGCATGCTTTTCAAGCACGCCAAACACCTAAAAAACACATATTCAGTCGTGCGGCGAAAACTGCATGTCCGAATGATGTTTAGACTCCTCTTAGTCCTCAAAAATAATAATTAGGGTGTTTTCTTGTGATTTCAGGTAATTCAGTTGTCGTTCGGAATGCATTTGACTGTAAAACCCATGTTTTGGCCATTTACAACATGCAGAGTGCGTTCTCGGCCAGTACAGTCACATGACACCTCTGATTGATGTGTCTTCTGGCTGACCATTTCAAAATTTACTGACCCTTTGTTTTTGTCCGAGTTCATGGAATTCCAAGATTGTTCGGCCGGTTCCGACCACCCCACAGACGCTTTTCATGTGCGCCAAACACCGAAAAAACACATATTCAGTCGTGCTGTGAAAACCGCATTCTCGAATGACGTGACATCTCCTCGTACACCTCAAAAATAATAATAAGGGTGTTTAATGTGATTTCAAGTCATTCTAAAGTCTTTCGGCATTCATTTGACTGTTAAACGCATGTTTTGGCCATTTACAAAATGCAGAGTGCGTTTTCTGCCAGCGCGGTCACACGACAGTTCCAATTGACGTGTCATCTAGCCGACCATTTCACAATTCACCCACCCCTTGTTGTCGTCCTATTTCATGGCATTCCGATGTTGTTTGGCTGGTTTTGTCCACCCCATGCACACTTTTCATGTGCGCTAAACACCTAAAAACACATATTCAGCCGTTTCGCGCAAACCGCACGTCCAAATGACTTGTCGTCTCATCTTACACATCACGAATAAAAATTAGGGTGATTTCATGTGATTTCAAGCCATTCTGATGTCATTAGACATGTATTTGAAAGTAAAACCCATGTTTTGGCCATTTACGACATGCGGAGTGCGTTTTCGGTGAGTAGAGTCAAAAGAAACCTCTTATTGACATTTCTTCTAGCCAACCATTTCAAAATTCACCCACCCACTATTGTCGTCCGATTTCATAGCATTCCAAGGTCGTTTGGATGGTTTCGACCACACCACACATGCTTTCCATGTGCGCCAAACACCTAAAAAACACATATTCCGTCATGCCGTGAAAACCGTGCATCTGAATGACATGAAGTCTCCTCTTACACCTCACATATAACAATTTGGCTGTTTTCGTGTGATTTCAAGTCATTCTGATGTTGTTCAACATGCATTTGACCGTGAAAACCATTTTTCGGCCATTTACAACATGTCGAGTTCGATTTCGGTTAGTGGGGTCACACATCACCTCTGATTGACGTGCCGTGTGGCCGACCAATTCACAATTCACCCGCCCTTTTTTCGGATCATTTAATGGCATTCTAAGGTCGTTCGGCCAGTTCGACTACCCAAAACATGGTTTTCAAGCGCGCCAAACACAAAAAAAAATATTCAGTCGTGGCGCACAATCCACGCATTCGAATGTTGTGTCGTCTCCTCATACACCTCATGAATAATAATTATGGTGTTTTCGTGAGATTTTATTTCATTCTGATGTCGTTCATCATGCATTTGATCGTTAAATGCATGTTTTGGCCATTTACGACACACGAAGTGCATTTTTGGCCAGTGCGGTCACATGACACCTTATATTGAAGTGTCGTCTGGCCGACCATTTTACAATTCACCAACCATTTGTATTCATCTGATTTGAAGGAATTCAGAGGTCGTTCGGCTGGTTTCGAGCACCCCACGCACGCTTTTCAAGTACGCCAAACACCTAAAAACTCATATTCAATCGTGTTATGCAAACCGCATGCCTGAATGACGTGACGTCTCCTTTTACACCTCACGAATAATAATTAGGATTTTTTTCGTGTGATTTCAAGTAATTATAATGTTGTTGTTCATGATTTTTCCCGTAAAACCCATGTTTTGGACATTTACGACACGTGGAGTTCGTTTTTGGCCAGTGCGGTCACACACCACCTCTGATTGATGTGATGAAAGGCCTGACCATTTAACAATTTACCCACCCATTGTTGTTGTCTGATTTCATATCATTTTGAGGTCGTTCATCCAGTTTCGACCACCCCACCCACGCTTTTCGAGCACGCCAAACACAAAAAACACATATTTAGCCGTTCTGTTCAAACCGCACATCCAAATGATGTGTCGTCTCCTTGTACACCAAAAAAGTAATAATTAGGGTGTTCATGTGTAATTTCCAGTCATTTCGATGTCGTTCGACATGCATTTAACCTTAAAACACATGTTTTTTTGTCCATTTGTGACAAACGGAATACTTTTTCAGGCTACGCGGTCACACGACACCTCCAATTGATGTGTCGTCTATCCGAACATTTCACGATTCACCCAACCTTTGTTTTCGTCCGATTTCATGGCATTCCTAGGTCGTTCGGCCGGTTTTGACAACCTATCACACACTTTTCAAGCTCACTAAACACCTACAAAACACATATTCAGTGGTTCCGTGCAAACCACACTTCCAAATGATGTGTCATCTCCTAATACACATTAAGAATAATAATTAGGGTGTTTCTGTGTGATTTCAAGTCATTCTGATGTGGTTCGGAATGCATTTGACCGTAAAACACATGTTTTGGCCATTTATGGCACGCATAGTGCGTTTTCAGCCAGCGTGGTAACACGACACTTCTGATTGATGTGTCATCGGGCCGACCATTTCAAAATTGACCCACCCTTTGTTTTGGTCTGATTTCATGGCATTCTGAGGTCGTTCGGCCAGTTTAGACCACCCACACAAACTATTCAAGCATGCCAAACTCCTAAAAAACACATATTCAGCTTTGTCGCACAAACCATGCGTCCAAATGATGTGTCGTCTCCTCTTACAGATCACGAATAATAATTAGGTTGTTTTTGTGTGATTTCAAGTCATTCTGATGTCGTCTTTCATGCATTTGACCATTAAATGCATGTTTTGGCCATTTACGACACGCAGACTACATTTTCGGCCAATGCGGTCACACGACATCTCCGATTGATGTTCCGTCTAGCCAAACATTTCAAAATTCAGCCACAGTTTAGTGTCGCCTTATTTCATGGCATTCCGAGGTCGTTCGACCAGTTTTGAACATGCAACACACACATTTCAAGCACGCCAAACACCTAAAAACACATATTCAACCGTTCTGCACAAACGATGCTTCCGAAAGACATGTTGTCTCCTCTTTAACCTCACAAATAATAATTATTGTGTTTTCGTGTAATTTCAAGTCACTATGATGTTTTTATTCATGCCTTTGATAGTTAAACGCTTGTTTTGTCCATTTACGACACGCGGAGTGCGTTTTTGGCCAGCGCGGTCACATGACACCTCTGATTGACGTTCCGTCTTGCCGAACATTTCAAAATTCACGCAACCTTGTTTTCTTCTGATTTCTAGGAATTATAAGGTCATTCATCCAGTTTCGACCACCCCACACAAGGTTTTCATGCATGCAAAACACCTTAAAAACACATATTTAGCCATGTCGTGCAGAACGCACGTCTGAATGATGTTCTATCTCCTTCTACACCTCAATAATAATAATTATATCATTTTCCTGAAGTATATATGCAATCGGAATGAATTTTATTGGTTTTTCATATGTCGATTGTTGTTTTCACTTAAAATGTTGTCTATTTCAATGAAAAGTGAGACAATTTGAGTGGTGCTAGCCACATCATGCCTCAAAATGAGGCAAGGTCTACTCATACACGTCAAAAATGACCCATGGATAATTTTCATAATGTTTCAATAGAATCTGAATGCGTTTGGTTGGTTTTATGTATTACAGTTGTTGTTTATAATTAAAATCGTGTCCATTTCAAATAAAAGTGACACAGTTCGAGTGGTGCCAGTCACACCGGCCCTCAAATTGAGGAGAGGTTGACTTGTACACGTCACATATGACCCATGAATCATTGTCCCAATGTTTCAATAGAATATAAAATCTTTTGGTTGGATTTATTTATGTCAGTTGTTGTATTCACATAAAATGATGTCCTTTTGAAACAAAAGAGATACTTTGAGTGCTGCCATCCACACCGCGCCTCAGATTGAGGAGAGGTTGATTCTTACATATTGGAATTTACCCATGGATCATTTTGTTGAAGCATCTACACAATATTAATGCGCTTGGTTAGTTTTCTGTATGCCAGTAATTGTTTTCACTTAATATGTTGTCCATTTCAAATAAAAGTGATACACTTTGACCGGTGCTAGCAACATTGTTCCTCGAATTGAGGCGGGGTTGAATCGTACACGCCGCAAATGACTCATGGATCATTTTCTTAATGTATCAACAAACTCAGAATTCTTTTGTTCAGTTTTACATATTCCAGTTTTTTTTTACTTAAAAGAGTATCAATTTAAACAAAAAAAGATACTTTGAGTTATATTGGCCACACCGTACCTTAGATTGTGGCGGGTGGGGGCTCTCCGGGGGGGAGGGGGTTTTCTAAGGTCTAGGGTGGAAGGTGGGGTGGGGGGGGGGGTGGGGGGGGTTGTTTGGGGTCCTGGAAGGAGGGATGGTAATGTATCTAAAACTATATCTAGGTATCATACATCGAATTCCGACAGGACTGCAAACCACCCCAGGGTGTTGTCCTGGAGCATGGCCAAATCACGACATTAATGCAGAATGACCGCGGCATGACCATGGCATGGCCCCAGCGTGACTGCGGCATGACCGTGATGTGACCACAACATGACTGCGATGTGACTGTGGTGTGACCGTGGCATGACTGTAGTGTGTCGACCCGGTCCAGCGACATCTGTGGGGAAACATCTTCTTTCTAGGATTCAAAATAAATCATATGTATTTGTCTTTAACATTATAGAAACTGATCTTATGTTTTAAAAAACAGACTCTTGATTTAGTATTGTGGTATTTTTGTGAGAGGTGAGTTAGAAACCAGTTTAGGAATGTCATTAGAACATGGGTTCTTCCATTTAACCATGTAGTCATGAATTTTAGGGATGAAAGTGTTTTGACTGAGCTAATTACTACCTACTATATATTATGGCCAACACTTCATGTGGGAATACTAATGAAACAAAGCCATGTCTAAATGGTACATTTTTAGCACCCAATTTTTTCAAACATACTTTTCACCATAAGGGATTGGCCATTTATATTTACATGGCTAACCAAGTCATGTACTGTGTGTACATTCCCAGGTACATTCCCAAGAATCTAGATTATCGTAGACACCATGTCAACTGTTATACATAGGATGTGAACCTTTATACCATATCATCATTATTACAACCATTAATAACATCTTATTAAACAATATCACTTGTCAAAGATAATCAAATTGACCATAAATAAATAATAATCTTGGATATATCAAGTAAAATTATTTCATACTATCTAACATCCAAAATTACCACCCACAATCATGTTTAATGAAAAAAAATCTCCCCTTTTGGCCAAATAAAAAGTGAAAAAAACACATAGTTGCAGAAAACAACATCATTTTTGTGAAGAATAATAATCCCATGGTTATCTTGATATTTGAACCACGAAGGTTTGATTTTCAAGATGAACATGTATCCATGAATCCATATGATAGACACAATTCAATACATGTGTTTTTTTTATTTCCCCAAGCATTTTGAGGAACCCAAAATTAGAGAAAAAGGTTATTGTGTTTTAAAAAGGTGATTGAATAACTCATGTATGATGTTGAAGGAAGAATGATTAATGGTTATATTAGAAAAACTAATATTAATTAATATTGAGATTTTGACATTTTGTGAGTAGTTTCATGAAGAAGGAAGAAGTACAACCTGGGAAAAGGAGAGGTCCCACTGAGATTTCCCTTTGTAGATATTTTATTCATAAAGAACATTGGATTGTACGGTTAAGAATATCATATTTCTTCTATGAAGAATAATTAGGGACCAAATATTATTTTTCAAAGTTCAATAAGATACTTCATATGTTCTATTATGAAATGGATAAGTGAACAGTGTGTCATTATATATATATATAGATTTTATAGAAACATGATACATACTTGTTATGTAATAAAAATAGTGTACAAAAATTAAGAAGAATAAGATCTTCATGTTTGACCTGATCTTAATGAAAGAATTGATTTCCATGAAATAGTGTGAAATAATATTACAAATAATTTCTTATGAGTTCATATACATGAAGCTGTAATATTTGAAGCATTGAGATTAACAAAACAATGAATCTATAAAATTAAAATACAAGAATGAGACACCAAGCCCTTTTAAATGTGTACGTGTAATGAAAAAATTAATTGGACAATGTGTACACTGATGAATTGATTTGAGTACATAATTCATGGAGTCATAAATCATAAAAATTTCCAAAAACCATAGAAATAGTGAATAACGATATACTTGAGTGTAGAAGTGGAGGTGGAAGGATATCCCTGAAAAGATGTGGAAGGAGTTTAACCTGGCATCTGATCCGATGGGAGAGGTGCACCTATACTGGGGCTTCTCAATGTCTTATGGGAGTCGAAAACCGCTTCTGGGAGAGTCATGCAACTTCTGCAATATGCTTCTGCAATAAGGGGGGGGGGGGGGGGGGTCACCGGCTGTCATTGAAATTGGGGTTTTTTGAAAATAGTTATTAAAAATCATTGGTGAAACAATAATTTCCCAATGGTATGATGAAACTGTTGGGAAAACTCATCTAAACTGCATCTTTACCAATGGTTATCATGAACCATTGGTAAATAACAATGTTATCCCAATGGTTTCATCAAACTGTTGGGAAAACTCATCTATATTATTTCTCTACAAACGGTTCATGCAAACTGTTGGTAAAGAACACCTATACCAATGGTTCTTTTGAACCTATGGTATATAAGTTTTTGGAAAAAAATTATTTCCAATCATGGATCTTTATTTTGACAAATTTTTGTCTTGATTTTGATTTATTATTTGTATTTTGGTGTGAAAGCGTGTGGTAAGTTGTTTCATTGGAAAAGTGATTTTGCTGGCCATTATAGAGGTTCCTCCTACATGTTTAGTGTTTTCTTACGATATGTATTATCCTTTGGACTAGTTTGATTATGTAAATCATTTTATTTCTTGATTAGTATTGTCCCCCAAAAAGCATTAATATGTGAATGAAGTGTGGCCAATGGGAATTCGCCGCAGGTCGAACCTCTAGTTAATCGAAGGACTCTCTTCTGAATTTATAGAATTGAACCCACCACGGTTTTTTACAGCTATGTGGATCCTCTCGCAGCAGGATGACATATATGAGGAGTGTTGAATGGATTTTTTTCCTATGATTTTTTGAGTCATAGAGTATAATGTTTGACACCATTGTGTCTGAGGGTCCCCCGAGAAATGGTGAAAAGATTTCTGACAGGGAAAGTTAACGGTGGTTTAGAGTTATTATTGTTGACTGGTGCCTCGAAGGGTATGTTAGTACTTTTATCAGTAGTAAGGGTCATGTTTAGTGATGTCATGCAGTGTGAGTTCTCACTAATGAGAAATTGTGGATTTTGTAGGATCCATCAGGTATCATTGTTTTCATATGAGTGTGTTCTATCGAGGAGTTATTGTTTACTTGTTCATAGGGGAGTGTTTATCACACAACTTTCCATTGTATGTTTCTTTGTTAAGGGGAAGAAATTATGAATGGGCATCATCTAAAACCCTATTTTGGAGTATGTGTCACCAGTGAGTAGTTGGATTTCATGGTGTGTTTTGTTTTTTCGTGTTATATCGATTGCAGTGTGGTTACGTGTAACAACAAGAAGAGAAGCTTAGTTAGGTAGTTTTAAATTCCTGACTATGAGACATGAGATTATTCAAACATCAGGGCTCCATCCATAGGCCTCAGAGTGAAGCTGGTGCATGGCCATTATCCCCGAGACTGTATGGGACCCCAAATTTATTTCTGCCATCAATATTTGAAATAAAATCCGTTAAAATCGTTAGTAGTGGTTGTTTCATTCCGAACATCCCATTTGGGTACATGAGGTTTCTTGCGGCTATGATAATGTGGGGTATTCATGTCACCTTAATATATTGGGGGTTTCATCCAACCAGACATAATCATTTTTAGTAGTCATTTGTGGGTCAGTAGGGTAAATTGATCTCAAATTTTTATAGTTATCATCCTGAAATGTGGTGATGCTGGTTTGTCTTGGGTCATGCTATTGACACCCCAGAAGTTGGGCCCCTCCCTCCACACATGTTGTGGTGGGGTGTTTAGTCACTGATATAAAACTTGGACAATTTATTTCTTCTGTTAGTTCCAATGGTGGAAAGTATGTTCGGGCCTCGCTGTGTTGGTTTTCCAATTTCATCATGGGAATCAACGATTTTATAATGGTTGGGATCCCCTTCGGGCTTCCCCATGTTGAACTTTTAGTTTTTCTCATATAGATGATATAGTGATAGGTGAAAAGAGTACTCCTTGGATGTGGTTGGTCTTGTTTGTTCATTCCAGTCAGATGGTGTGGTTTTTGTTTAATAGTGTCTGGGGTGTTTCAGTTTTTGTTGTTTGTTCTCGTGATTGTGTGAGTTCATATCCTAGATCAATCAACATGAGTTTTTCTAGCTCATTGATGTGGGTGACACATAACAGAAAGTCTTTTATGAGTTTCTTGAGTTTGTCAATGAAGTCACTTTCTCCGAGAACGATGAGTTTTCCTCTTCTCGCTTATTGTTTGTGGGGATCCTCTTTGAACATTAAGGGGTGTCACTTTCTACTATGGTTTCAGTCTTAGTTATGGCTTTCCAGGGATAGAAAGTGCTATGGTGGGAAGAATTGTCACACCCGACCAATTTATATTATTTATTTTATTAATTTTTCTAGTCATCAATAGTCCAAGTTTAACCACGACATTAAATTTTGAGTTATTTAAAAATGTAAGTTTTGGACTTGGCTGCATTTAACACCCCACAGTCCAATCCACTCGGCCTCGCTTGGGTCACTGTCGGTCCTCACCTGTTTAAATTAATTAAATAAAATGGATTAACAATAACAAAGCAATAAAATTAATAGTTTTATGAAATACATAACAAATAAAATAATTATTTCAAAAGATAATAATAATAATATTATTATCAAGGATGTTATTGTTGTTATTATTGTCAAATTTGATATAACATTTTATTTTATCTTAGTACCATCAATTGAGTTTTATTATTATTATTATTATCATCATCATCATTATTCAAAATTATTCTAATAATAATAATAATTATTATTATTATTATTATTATGAGTGTTTTATGTAACGCCCTGACCCCAGTTAACCAGAGTCGGTGCATTATTACATAAAATTGGCATGATCACAAGAAAGATCAAATCTCGATAGACCGATTAGATCAGTATCCTTAGAAACACTAGATATATTTATAAAGTTTTACATTACATCATAAAGTGAAAAAATACTACAACAACATAATGTCTCCATAGTCCACACTATTATACCCTCATAATATCCCTATAGGTCATTCATAACTTACTTATTCACATCCTGTGAAAAATAAAACATAGAAAAGGGGTGAGCTCAAATGCCCAGTAAGGATAACAATATAGTGGAAACTTTCAAAAATAACCATAAACATTTAAGGCAATGTATAACTAAAACCAAAGCCTTTTAAACTTGAACCTCAACATAGTATGAGAAAAGTAAAATGAAATAATGCAATTTACATATTCACATGGATATTATACTAATCGAATAACAACATGCAATATCAATAACCACATTCATAATGATAGAATGCATAATGCCAGACTATCATAACCACATAGCCAAGGCCTCATGCCAAGACTACAAATAAGATTTTGTCAAGGCGTTGTGCCAAGACACTAGTTTGTCTAATGAGACCTACCGATGCATCGAGGAGCTATAGCCGGCTCCACCCATCACATATTAAGTCAGTGCATTCCCATATGAAAAGGTTTAAACATAACATAAACATTTTTATTAAAACTAGCATACGAAATGTCAATACTTTCTCTAAAAACCATGAATGGTATAAAAATAACACATCCACAGTCAATCATATCACAAATCCTTCAATACATTATGGAAGTTTTGTATCATAATAAATGAACTTCATATAATCATAAAATCCATCAAAATATGTTGACATAGATGAAATCAAAACTATTTGAGAGAAATATCTCCTTTTTTTAAAATCATTTAAAAGTCACACATTTATTAATTAAAATGAGATTTTTGAATCAAAGTGTCCCATACCACTTTGAAACATTTGAAAGGAATTAACATTTTAAAAAACATTCATGTCCATATAAATAAATCGTTAAAGACCATTTTTAAGACATGGACATTAATTAAAATTTATATAGAAAGATAAATCATTAAAAAATTTAAAATTCTGATTTTGATAAAGAGTACCTTTCCGAAATTCTTAAAATATTCATTTTGAAATCATTTAAAAGTCACATAATTATAAAATAAAACATTTACTTTGAAAATATCTTTATAATCTTGTAAGTTATGCTGTGAAAATTTTATAACGGCGGTAAATAGCCGCACCAGCCATATATGTTAAAAAAACATTATTACCTTAATTTTGTCGAAAAGGTTAAAAAGCACCTTGTTTGGGAAAAGACGGAAAGAATACTTTATAAAACTCTTATAAAAATTAAAATAAGTTTATAAAGGACTTTAACCCATATTATAGTAAATAGTAAAAAAGTTTTGAAATTCATTTTTAAGAAACATGGATGTGGATGATAAATAGATCCCTGTAGATAATCACGTATAAACAACCTCGGATAAAGAAGAGATTGTGAAATAACCCTTACCTTGATCTTTTCCTTGGATGGGGTTGGTAAACCTCCTGTATAATGGTGAAATAACTGTTATTAAATTATTCAATAATCATATACATTAATATGATATCATATATGATCTTTTAACATTGCTTTATTAATAATATCTTAGAATTATCGTCGTTTCGGGTGTTAAATTACTCATTTTCTTTTTTATGTTTTGTTATGAAAGCCATGTTTGTAATGGATAGGATGTATCTAATTCATATCCAGAATGATATCAAGTACTTAGATACTTTTATTAATAATAAAATGAGAATTATACTTGAATGGATACGATGGAGAATGAATCTCATCGCGTTCGTGGAGACGGTAGTCCGTACTTACGCACGAGCGATAATATCATTATTTTGATATTAAAATAATATATAATTGGATGATATATCATATATACAGAATCCTTATCATGTTATATTTATTATTTACATGAGTTACACATCATTATTATACCCATCCAAATAATAATTTATTGAATAACAATTACACCACGATGTTGAGACGGTAAGCCGTACGTACGCACGTATGGTGACATGTTATTCAAACGATGGATATAATAGTGAATATAATTGTACCAAATTTTAATAAAATCACAGTATATAAATGATACTAAAGTTATTATTTTATAATGGTAACAACAACGGAAGAAGAAGTCGAAAAATAAAGGAACTTGAAAAAGGGTGGTGAAATCATTACCTCTTCTTCGGGTTCTTCTTTTTGATTTGATCAAAAGGGATCCTTAAGTTGGATTTATGATCAAACTAAGGCCTATAGGTTGTATTGAGAGAAGTTGGGAGAGTATAAGGGCAGAGTTTGGCCAAACCAAAAGGCTTTGAAGGTGTGAAGAAATGAGAAATAAGAGTGCCCTTTTATAAGAGGGGTGAGGGGCAACTTTGGATAAGTTAGAAATATTAGTTTATAATAAATGTATATTCGGTTTATAACGGCTCCAAAGTTGATTATTCAAAGTTTAAGGTAGGTATGGGTCGAAAACAACTCAAACAATAGAATTTAGATAGATTTGGGTACTTATATTAACTTTATATTTAATTATTAACTCTAAGTTAATTAGTTTCACTTTTACAATGTTTCTTTGTATTTTTATATTATATCGTTAATAAACATACCATATACATCCAAGAGACCCACATGTGATCCATTAATGATACAACTATCATGATATAAGTCTCTTGGACGAACCTTAGAATTTTATAAATTTAATATCAATTAATAATATAATATTTGTTTTAAAAACTCTTTTATGTCAATTTTGACACTATTCAATAGTTGATTTTTTTGAAACTCATAACAGAATGATTAAATCAAAAAAAATTAATTAAATCAATCCTAATATGTCATATTATCCTAAAAAGTATTTTAATTCATTAAAAGTCTCAAATTATATTTATTTTGGTATTTATAATATCAATTATTTTAAATTGTCACTATTATGGTAATTACTGCATCATCATTGTGTCATAAATAAATTAAATTATTTAATCTCTAAAAAATATAAATAAAATATCATTATTTAGGAAATCGTTTTATCTTTCTAATATATATTTACAATTGAAAATCCAACATATATAACCCTATGTAAAAAATGGGTTTCTAAAAGATATATGCTTCTGTCATTTTTGTTTTCATTTTAACTTAATTAAAATTAAGTGTCCCTATCACCTACAAGTGGATCCATGGGGTCCCAAAATCGACCCAAAGATGCCTATGGTCGAACATGTATTAACTAATATGTTTAGGACACGTTTTAGGGTAAGTAGTATTATTATAATATTATTTTTTAACCCTTGTTTACCGGATTTATCCTTAACCACGGTAAATAAAATATTTACCGTAGTAATTATTCAAATGGCTAAAAATAAATTTTACCTATTTACAAAATTTAAACATCCTGATTAAAAATATGGAATCCATTTTTCCAAATTCAAAACACATAAGTGGCAGAAATTAATTTAAAATTAATTTCTGTTGTTAAAACAAAAAGAGTGTTTTTAAGAGATAATAACTGTAAAAAGATTGACACTTGTTTATGTCCGGTTTACTTGTAAAATTATGTCCAATGACCAAAATTATATTAAATGGTAAAAATATATTATAAATATTATTTAAAACCACTCAAATTAATAATTTATCACTATTAATTGTTTTTATTAAAAAAGTTGTTTTTAATCAAAATTTACTAATTTTCACTATTCATCAAAATATTAATGTTATCCAAAAAGTACCAAAATTTCACCTTAGGGTAAATTCGACACTCCGAATCCAAAAATGAAGTCCATTTTGAAATATAAAATATATATAATTTCAAAAAGTAGGAATTACTATTCATAACGTCTAGTTTGATCGGTTGTGGTGTGTGTTAAAAATCAAAGTTACGTACAACACACGCTACTGTATTATTCAAAGGAAAGCATACCGTGGAATTTTGGGATGTTTCATTTTAAATTTTTGATTTCCCCATTTAGTCAAAAAGTTTAAAATATTGTATTTAAAAAAGGGTTCACTATTAAAAGTTGATAAAGTGCAATACTGAAAATGAGTTTGTTCTTGCATTATATCTAAGAAACTCATAATATGGATTCTAAAATTATAAGGATTATATAAAGTTTAAAATTTAGTTCATACTATTCATAACCTCTTTTTTATGTCTTTTTTTTGGTAAGTCATGGTGCGATTGAACTCGGTGTTGCGTGTAGTGCAAGTTATTGAATTATTTTGAAGAAATTACACACTATGAAATCTTGGGGTGTTACATTCTCCCCTCCTTCAATAAATTGTGTCCTCGCAATTTGAAATTGTTCTTCAAAAATAAAAGGTTGAAAATAGAAAATATATTTGTGGGAAGACCCACATTATAAATTGGGTTACTAAAATTTAGTCTTAATATGAGGAATAGAAAAATGAAAGGGTCACCACCAAATTATGATCTCCATTAGGAGAACATTGGTGGCAATTATAGACATATAATTGGAGGAAAAATGTAAATATTTATAGGTAGTGATTGAGGTCATCAATCACAAACAAGTATAAAATTGAGGTCCTTAAATTCATCAATCTATGATGATTTGAAATACCATCGGTTCAATAAAACATATCGTATTGGGATAACACATTTTTGATGTTTCAAAATAAATTAGTTTAAATCCAACATCAAAAAATGAATTAATGAGGCCTCTATTTAAAATAAAGAGTGGAAATTATGAATATTACCGTAAATAACAAATACTAGGGTTCCATGTAGGAAAATATGGATATGGAATAGAAATCTAACTATCAATTATCTGATGGAGAGTGGTAGAGAACATGACTATGAAAAGGCCAACAATCCCAAAGCCATAAATTAGTGATGATTTAAGGTACCATCTAGGACAACATTATTGTACTATGTTCATTTTCTTAATGTTGAGGAATTTATTTTTGAGATTGGATAAGATCATAAGGAGATATACTAACTTTATAATTAGAGTTTTATCCATTAATAAATTTCTACCACAAACTCATCTTTCACCCTAAAAGATAACATAACGTAAAAAATTTTCTATTTATACTATTCATACAGAGTTCCAAAATAAACGAATTTATATTTCATCTACCAGATCTTTTAATAAAAAATACAATATTTAATCCAGGACATCTTGTGGGCCAGTGGTAGGTGATACACCCTTGTCGCTCTTCGGTTGCGGGTTCATGTCTCGCGGCCTTGCCGGTCGCGAAAGGTTGTCGCCCGACCTCCGGGGTGTCCTTTTATGGCAATCCAAAATTAATCAAAAACTAAAATTTATCCAAAATACTTATGTCCAAACTCATAGTCCAACATTTATAAGGAAGGTAAACATAATATAGATCCTCTTTCCCCGTAATAGCATATTAATACCTTCATCATGTATTCTTTTAAAACACTGAAACATCCTGAATTACCATAATCCTTATTGATTACATTCATTCTCCCTTGTTCCATATAGAATGTTGGATATACTTCATCAATCCAAAAATGTTTTAAACCCAAACAATGATGGAATATAAAAATCATTAATCAGATTCAAGGTATTCAAGAATATCCAATATAATTTATCCAAATCAATCATGTAATATTCTAAAATCACTACCTCGATATCAGAACCATATTATGGTTTATCTTTCTCTCAACTATATATTTTCCAAAAATTTAACCTACTATTGAGTCACTTTTCTTTGTTCCACGCAATCTCAAGTCCTTAATGATATAGTACTACAATACAATCCTTATATACTCCATAATTATTATAACAAGTACATTATTGATACATCACTCAAATGACATAATCAACATAAGAACTCTAATCATTCCTCTTAATCTGTGGTAGTATCATAACTTGATTATTATCCAATAGAATCATTTGCAGCATAGTCTGATGACTGGGACATAGGTTCGCGTAGTGTCCAAACTCCTTGCAAATGAAGCATTGTACATTTGAAACCATTTTCTTACCCTTGCAGTCACGTACTTTGTGCCCTTTTCCTCCACACTTATAACAAACTCGCATACCTTTCAGGCAAGTTCCAGGGTGTTTCTTTCCACAGTTATCACATATGAGAAAATTATTCATTTCCCTCTTCCTTTTATCCATCTTTCTCTCTTCCATCATTTTCTTGTCTTGCTTCCATTCAAAGCCATTAGACTTAGTAAAATATTTACTTACCTTATCAACACATGATATTATTTCTTCATATGTTGATAATACATGCGAGACTATTTCTCTTATAAATTCCATCTTAAGACCATGAAATATATGATCCATCTTTCTCTTTGTATCATATGCATTGCTAGTGTTCTCATTCCTTCTACTGGGCGCCAATTCTAAACAATGGCATACATTAGATTAGTTTATGAATAACAATACCTAATCCCAAACTTGTAAAACACATAACATAAATTAAATAGTTTATGGATATAATCCATAATCATAAAAATGTCTCCTATGAGGAAGTATATACTCATAAACCCTTCATAATGATTTTTAAAGAAAATGATAGTTATCCTAAGAATATCTCCCGGGAGTGTCGTAACCAAGAGTGCAGAAAGCCCCGTTGTCGTGCACCAGTTCCCATTCGAGTCTAGCTCAAAGCAGTGTTTTCTGGTTTTACCCCTAGGTACATCTATGCCAGAGCCGCCTCTATATGCTCGTATCCAGACAGGGATGTATTTTTCGGAAAACTAACAAAATCTCTACAATACCAAAATTCTAGGAAGTTCTTCTATACTAATCCTCAAAATTCATCTTAAATCTATGTGCTCTAATCAGAGTTTATCTAAATCTAGCTTCCAAATTTTGTACTAAACTTCCTTTGATACCAACTGTAACACCCCGAACCTAGTTACCCAGAGTCGGTGCATTATTACATAACATTGGCATGATCACAAGAAAGATCAAATCTCGAAAGACCGATTGGTTTAGTAGCCTTGGAAACACTAGATATATTCATAAAGTTTTACATTACATCATAAAGTGAAAAACTTCTACAACAACATAATGTCTCTATAGTCCACACTATTATCCCTTCATAATATCCCTGCAGGTCATTCATAACTTACTTCTTCACATCCTGGGAAAAATAAAACATATAAAAGGGGTGAGCTCAAATGCCCAGTAAGGATAACAATATAGAAGAAACATTCAAAAATAAGCACAAACATTTAAGGAAATGTATAACTAAAACAAAAGCCTTTTAAACATGAACCTCAACATATTATGGCAAACGTAAAATGAAATAATGCCATTTACTTATTCACATGGATATTCTACTAATAGAATAATCACCTGAAATATCAATAACCACTTTCATAATGATGGAATGCATAATGCCAGACTATCAAAACCACATAGCCAAGGCCTCGTGCCAAGACTACAAATATGATTTTGTCAAGGCCTTGTGCCAAGACACTAGTTTGTCTCATGAGACCTACCGATGCATCGAGGAGCTATAGCGAGCCCCACCCATCACATATTAAGTCCAATGCATTCCCATATGAAAAGGTTTAAACATAACAAAAACAATCATATTAAAACTAGCATACGAAATGTCAATACTTTCTCCATAAACCATGAATGGTATAAAAATAACACATCCACAGTAAAACATATCACAAATCATTCAATACATTATGGAAGATTTGTATCATAATAAATCAACTTCATATAATCATAAAATCCCTCAATGGATGTTGACATAGATGAAATCAAAACTATTTGAGAGAAATACCTCCTTTTTTTGAAATCATTTTAAAGTCACACATTTAATAATTAAAAAGAGATTTTTGAATCAAAGTGTCCCATACCACATTGAAACTTTTGAAAGGAATTAAAATTTTAAAAAACATTTATTTCCATATAAAAAAATTATTAAAAACCATTTTGAAGACATGACCATTAATTTACAAGATTTAGAAAGATAAATCTTTAAAACATTTAAAATTCTAATTTTGATAAAGAGTACCTTTCTGAAATTATTAAAATATTCATTTTGAAATCATTTAAAAGACACATAATTATAAAATAAAACATTTAATTTGAAAATATCCTTATAAGCTTGTAAGGTAAGCTTTGAAAATTTAATAACGGCGGTAAATAGTCGCACCCGCCTTATAAGTTCAAAAAACATTCTTACATTAATTTTGTCGAAAAGGTTAAAAAGCACCTTGTTTGGAAAATTACGGAAAGATTCCTTTATAAACCTCTTGTAAAAAGTCAAATAAGTGTATAAATGACTTTAAACCATATTCTAGTAAATAGTAAAAATGTTTTTAAATTCATTTCTAAGAAACATGGATGTGGATGATAAATAGATCCCAGTAGATAATCACGTATAAACAACCTCGGATAAACAAGAGATTGTGAAATAACCCTTACCTTGCACATTTCCTTGGATGGGGTAGGTTAAACTCCCGTATAATGGTGAAATAATTGTTATTAAATTATTAAATAATCATATACATTAATAGGATATCATATACGATCTTGTAACACTGCTTTGTTAATAATATCGTAGAATTATCGTCGTTTCGAGTGTTAACTTACTCGTTTTCTTTTATATGTTTTGTTATGTAAGACATGTTTGTAATGGATAGGTTTTATCTAATTAATATCCATAATGATATCAAGTCGTTAGATACTATTATTAATAATCAAATGAGAATTATACTTGAATGGATACGATGGAAAATGAATCTCATCCTGTTCGTGGAGAGGGTAGTCCGTACGTACGCACGAGCGATGATATCATTCTTTTGATATTAAAATAATATATAATTTGATGGTATATAATATATACCGAATCCTTATCATGTTATATTTATTATTTACATGAGTTACACATCATTATTATACCCATCCAAATAATAATTTATTGAATAACAATTACACCACAACGTGGAGACGGTAAGCCGTACGTACGCACGAATGGTGACATGTTATTCAAAGGATGGATAGAATAGTGAATATGGTTGTACCATATTTATTATAAAATCACAGAATATATATTACACTGGAGTTATTATTTTAGAATGGTAACAACAACGGAAGAAGAAGTGGAAGAAGAAAGGAACTTGAAAAAGGGTGGTGAAATCATTACCTCTTCTTTGGGTTCTTCGTTTTGATTTGATCAAAAGGGCTCCTTAGTTTGGCTTTCTGATCAAAATAAAGCCTCTAGTTTATATTTAGGGAAGTTGGTAGAGTATTTGGGAAGATTTTGGCTAAACCAAAAGGCTTTGAATGAGTGCAGAAATGAGAAGAAAGAGTGCCCTTTTATAAGAGGGGTGAGGGGCACCTTTGGAAAAGCTAGAAATATTAGTTTATAATAAATTCATATTCGGTTTCTAATGGCTACAAAGTTAATTATTAATAGGTTAAGGTGGGGATGGGTCGAAAACAACTCAACCAATATAATTTAGACAGGTTTTGGTACTTATATTAACCTTATCTTTAAGTATTGACTCTAAGTCAATTAGTTTCACTTTTACAATGTCTCTTTTTATTTTTTTATATGGTTAATAAACTTACCATATAAATCCAATGGACCCCCAAGTGGTCCATTAATGATACACCTATCATGATATAAGTCTCTTTGACGATCCTTAGATTTTTAGGAATTTAATATTAATTAATAATAATTTTTTTTTAAAAAACACTTTTATGTCAATCTTGACACTATTCAATAGATGATTTTTGTGAAACTCATAACAGAATTATTACTTCCAAAAAAATTAATTAAATGAATCCTAATATGTCATATTATCCGTGAAAATTATTTTAATTCATTAAAAGTCTCAAATTATATTTATTTGGGTATTTATAATATAAATTATTTTAAACTTTCACTATTATGGTAATTACTACATCATCATTGTGTCATAAATAAATTACATTATTTAATATCTAAAAATTATAAATAAAATATGATTATGTAGGAAATATTTTTATCTTTCTAATGAATATTTACAATCGAAAATCCAACATATATAACCCTATGTAAAAATTGTATTTCTAAAAGATATATGCTTGTGTCATTTTTGTATTCATTTTAACTTAATTAAAATAAAGTGTCCCTATCAACTACAAGTTGCTTCATAGGGTCCCAAAATCGACCCAAAGATGACTATGGTCGAACATGTATTAACCAATAAGGTTAGGACAGGTTTTAGGGTAATTTAGTTTTATTATAATATTATTTTTTAACCCTTATTTACTAGATTTATCCTTAACCATTGTAAATAAAATATTTAGCGCAGTAATTATTCAAAATGCCTACAAATAAATGTTAACTATTTACACAATTTGAAAATCCTGATTCCAAATATAGAATCCATTTTTACAAATTCAAAACATAGAAGTGGCAAAAATTAATTTAAAATTAATTCCCGTTGTTAAAACAAAAAACGTGTTTTTAAAAGATAATAACTATCAAAATATTAACACTTGTTTATGTCCGGTTTAATTGTAAAATTACGTCCAATGACCAAAATTATATGAAATAGTAAAAATATATTCTAAATATATTTTAAAGCCACTCAAATTCATAATTTATCACTATTAATTATTTTGATTAAAAAAGTTGTTTTTAATCAAAATTTAGTAATTTTCACTATTCATCAAAATATTAAAGTTATCCAAAAAGTAACAAAATATCACCTTAGGGTAAATTCGACACTCGAAATCTAAAAATGATGTCCATTTTGAAATATAAAATATATATAATTTCAAAAAGTAGGTATCACTATTCATTACGGCTAGTTTGATCGGTTGTGGTGTGTGTTAAAACTCAAAGTTGCGTACAACACACGCTACCGTATTATTGAATGGAAAGTGTACCGTGGAAGCTTGGGATGTTTCAATTTAAATTATTGATGTCCCCATTTAGTCAAAAAGTTTAAAATATTTTATTTTAAAAGGGTTTACTATTAAAAGTTGATAAAAGTGGAATACTGAAAATGAATTTGTTCTTTCATTGTATCTAAGAAACTCATAATATGGATTCTAAAATTATAAGGATTATATAATGATTAAAATTTAGTTAATACTATTCATAACCTCTTTTGTATGGCTTCTTTTTGTTAAGTCATGGTGCGATTAAACTCAGTGTTGTGTGCAGTGCAAGTTATTGAATTATTTTGAAGAAATAACACACTATGAAATCTTTGGGTGTTACATTTTAGGTTTTATGTCACCAGATGCATGAGAAAGGCATGATTTTGAGACTGCATGGTCTACCCTACATTCAAAATGACTAAACCATAACAGGATAACGAAATAATAATTAATAATGAAATATAAATAAAATGGAAATACGATTTTTAATAATAATTAAGAAGTTTAGTAAAAGATAATAACAAAAAAAATTGGGAAAAATAATAAATATTATTTATAATATTATTTGATGTTATTAAATTATTTAATATTATTATATAACTTATTTCATTTATTTATTTTATTAATTATTTTTTTATTTTTTTTTATTTTTTCCTTTCTATCATTTTCTTTTATTTCATTTCTCTCCCTCACTTTCTCTCTCCCCTGGTTGTCCTGCATGGCCTCCCCCCCTAACCTTAAGTGTGATACGCCCCTACTATCCAGCCAGCCCGTTGCTTCGTGCCCCTGCCTCCGAGCCAGCAGAACTGGCCACCAGACCACCCCTATCCCCTCTTTGCACAACCCATCTCCCAACCATCCTCCTTGATTTGCACTCCACCTTAGTTTCCATGCCCGATCGAGGCACCACCCACTTATTCTCGGGCCCCTTACTATGATATCCCGCACCAAATCTCCCCCGGACTCCTTAATTCATTCGCACCACCTACCAACTCGAGTCCCCACATTTGGCACAACCTCTTCTCATTCCTTTATCCCATCCAGAAAACCTTGTCTGGTGTGCACACCCTTTCTGTTGTGGCCCTTCCTGGGGCACCACCTGCTGGTCGGTTTTGTCCAATGCACCTTTTTTCTTAGACAACACCTCTTCCGACATCCTTGACCCCAGCCATAGACTACTCTTCCGGTGCTCCATCCCACAATAGTCATCTCTTATTTACTCCCAAGGGTTTGGGTTCTTTTTTATTGGATTTTCTGTTTTCTAATGAGTAGAGTTTCATGATTTACTATTAAATCATGATAAATTGGATTTAGTTATTTGTTTTTGGATCCAATTCTGTCCACCTGTTGTGCACCTTAGGTGTGGTCATGGTTTTTACCATGATTTAAGATTTTATAGTTAGAGGTTGGTGGTTCCATACCCTTGCATTAATTGATAAATTTAATATTTTTATTTGGTTTTATAAATGCCTTTTATGATCAAATATTTAGATATAAATGTTTTTTAGTGTTTAACATGTGTTCAAGTGGAAAATTATTATAATACTGTGTTATCTTTCTTTAGAACCATTGAAATTAATAGAAAAGTGTTTTAACAATAGAAAACATGTTTTGATGAGGTTATCTTGTGCTTTTGGTTTATAGTGTCGTTCTATGTAGAACAAATTGTGTTTTCGGTTTCAAAACATGGTGCTGAATTGATGTATTTTATAAACTGTCTAAAATTATTTATTCTCTCAAATTCGATGTGCGAAAGGGGTGTTTGGTAGGATGAAACATCTGTTAAATCTTAAAATAAAAATTTTATGTGAGAACCCAGAGCTTTGAATTTAATAATTTTCTTTTAGCTGTTTAAATAATTTATCAGGTCGTGCATGTGATGCAAATTCAAGTGTGAAATGGTTCTTGGTGTACATTTCGTTTTAAAAGAAGGATTTTATATGTATTTTGGTGTAAATTTTTTTTTTCATGAAATGATCTAATAAATAGTTTAAATATTTATTGAATTATTTATATTGCGTTAAAGTGGTGTTTTTAAAGAGTTGAATACACGTTTGTTTTTTGAATAGTATGTTTATATAAAATAAACATGTTTTTGGGGTAAAACCTTTTTGTATCACATATTGGTTTTTTATAAACGATTAAAAAACTTCATTAAATTGTGCAATTGGTCCGAAACATGTTTTAAGGATAATTTGTGGAACAACTGTATTGAAAATTATTTTCCCTACATGGAATTGGGTATGTTTTTTGGGTAAGCCATTGTTATGTTCTTTAATAATGTTCTCTATGTTGTGAAATTTTATTATGTTCTTAATTAAATGTTTTTAAATGGGGATTTGTGTAATTATTATGTAATGACAAATATATGTTGTGAAATGGTTTTGCTGTGCATGCGTTTTTTAAAATGGTGTTTGGGTATGAAAGTGGTGGCTTTTGTGTGTAATGTCTTGTTTGGAGTGTGATATGTGAAAATGATATAATATGTGAATGTATAACATGAATAATCATAAGGGATAACTCCGGGTATCTAGGTGGGAAGACTAGAACTAGTAAGATAGTTATCCGGACGGGTATCGTCCCTGTTACACTTAGCTGGATTGACGATTGCAACACTAACTAATCTTATGAATGACTGGGGTTCTTGGTTTATAATACATGTTTACTGAGGTTTATGATTTTTAAGTCACATTTACTGAGGTTCATGGTTTTTATTCCATGTTTCACCAAGACACAAGGTTCTAGGTTCCCACTCGAGCTAGGTAAACCTTAGGGGATTTACCCATAGTGCTCTATTATTTATGATGTAGTGCCTTCCATCAGTATATGGAGGACCACTTGAGTATATGTGTGTCATTTATGTATTTTTTCATCCACATTAATGAAGAATTTTTTAATACTCATTTCTTCTACTACTATTTTCTCTCCACATTCTGATTTTAAATGTTTTCTTTAAAAGAGTTTTGAAAATATGGTTTTAAATAAGCATGTTAAATTATCTTTTTGATGTTGTGGAATGTGACATTGTATTTTATGTTATCCTACTGGGGCTTTATCTCACAACCTGTATACACCATTGAATGTATGAAGGCACTATTTTCTCTGTGATTCTGGTTAAGGAATGATTTTTCACCTAGATAGTTCGTTTTTTTGTGGATTGGTTTTGGGATCTCAGCTGCGACTGCATGAGGATGTTGTTATTGTTGTTGCACGAATGTTTGAGGGGTTTTTGGTTTCCTGAGGTGTCATTTTCCCTTTTGAAAATTTTTAGTTTAACAATTTAAATTTCGTATTATATTAAAGGGGATTTTAGTTACATTTTTTAGATCAAATTTCTAGGATTTACTATTTCTTTAACATAGTAAATATGGGTAAATCGTTCCAAAAGCATTTCTTATGATACCCGGGCACCTATTCCAGCCCGTGGGGATCGGGAACGCCCTTTGGGCCATGATGGAGACCGGGTTGGGGGATGAGTCGGATGGCAACCCATCTTGGTTTGTGACAATAGTGAACTTCATTTAAAGAATAATAAATTTTTTCCAAAATATTCTTATTAAATTTATACCATCGGAGTTGTGGGACTCCTTATTGTATCTTTTTTCTTCTATGAATAATTAAAGCTATATTTCCATTGCACATAACTATGGAGAGTAAAATAAATAATTTACATTTTAAAAACTATCATGTATCAACATGTCTTAGTCTTGATATTGATTTAGTGATGTGAATGTTTTTTTCAAGAAAACCAATGAATAATTTCTCATTTCAAATGTAGAACAATAGTTTCTATGAGGGTGTCTCATAAAGAGGTTTCAAACCATATTATCAATATATAACATTGTAACATTTTTTATTTATAGAGTTAAAATTGGGTATTTCAAAAGAGATAAGCAACATTGAACAAAAAAATTAAAAACAACCGAAATTGATACTAGATAGTATAAATCATAATTGAAATGAACGTAAAAACACATATATGATCGTACTAGAACATAATATTACATATATAATCCATTTTACATTATCTATAATTTTTTTGAAATTAATTATATAATTTGTACCTAAATAACTCAATGTATACTTGTAAATTTACTAGAAACCATATATTGACTTCATATTTATGTTTTTAAATAATGATGTGTATTATTTGATTTCCCTAAGACCTCTAAGAAACTAAAAGTATGTGAACTTGTTTTATACAATGGGCACACTACACCTAAACAATTTAATCAACACCAATTTTCATAATTATGTATTGATAAATAATCTTGAAATAATTTGCATTAATTGAAAACAAGGAGAAAATAGAACACATTAAATGAATTAGTATGTTTATAGGTTACATTGAAAGGAATGATTTCTAAATGAATAATAAAAACTCAAAAAATAATAATACTTTGGATCTTAAATGCCAAATTCCACAAGGAATTCATCCCAATAAGGAAAAATTACCTTCATTAGAACACATATTATCTAGAATATCCTCTCTTGAATATCCCACTCTCACTTTCGTACCATCATTTGAATGGAATTATAGATGAAACTATATACTCAAAATGTGTTGAAAATAGACAAACCGGTTTGAATCTTCCAAAATATTGAAAATACTTTTCCTCAAAAATCTCTCTTTTAATAAATTATAGCATAAAAATAATTTTTCTAATTTAACTCTTCTGAAATGTTTAAATATTTCAGGCCTTTTATAAAACTGGATGAAAACTAAACTACTAATTACTAATGTAATTTATTTTGGAAAAGTAGTCTTTCATTTTCATTAAATTTTTCGCATTAATCAAATTACGTATTGAGTGAATATGTAACATCCTAATTATTTTTTTAAACAAATATTATTTTTGATAGTGTACATAATACCCCACATAGAGGAAATATAAAAACCTAAATATTTTTATAACATAGTCTTTAGAATTATAGTAACGAACTTGATTAACTAAATTTTAAATATATGGTTTAATTATTTATATATATTTAATTATTTGGTGCAAAATTAAATATAAATTAATATAAAACCCTTTTTGAAATAAAAAGTTTTTTCTAAAAAAAATTGAATGTTCACAAATGTATTTTATACTAATAAATAAAATATTTCATGTGTATGATAATAATAAAGATATAAATAAATAAATATAATATAAATTTGATTTGATTGTGATAATTCTCCATTAATTTTTTTTAGAAAATATATAATAACAATTCCAATTTTACACATAAAATAATCATTTCAAAAAAGCTAGTTTTTCCACCATTTAATGGCTCACTGTCTATAAATATTGTTTTTGACACATATAATAATTATATTTTAAAAAACACACATCTTATTTTAAATTAAAATATAAAAAGTTTCATTGGTTGAATTTTTAAAAATTTTCTGATAAGTTTAATGATTTGAAAAATAGTTACAAAATAATGTTGTTTAATTGAAATCTATTTTTATTATCAAATTAATTTATAGTGTAAAATTATACTTTTAAACATTTGGAAGTATAAATATCTAAATTTTTATAATTAAATCCAATTTAGGTCATTAAAATAAATTTTCAAATGAATTCAGATATAAATATATTTCATTATTTTGATCATTTTTACTTTAATTTTTTTTTCTTGATCCGTCAATGGAAATAATTTTAAATTAAATTAAATAGATTATGTGTATGGTATTTTGAAAAATGGATTCCATATTTCTAATCATATGAACTAGATTTAGTAAATATATTCAATTCATTTTTGGAAATTATGAATATTGTCTTTAGAAACATTTTTTATTACCCTAATTAAGGGTAAATAGGGAAATTAACGGTACAAATAATATTTTAAATATTAGAAAACCACCCTAAAAAGAAAATTAATATTATTTGATGAGTTATTGTAAAAATTCATCCATCAAAAAATTTTAAGAGCTCTTACATTCAATTTTATTACATTAAACTATTTATATTCTTTAATTCAAATAAAATATTTCTTGCCTTGTTGTTGTTTTAACAAGTGAATTAATTTTTATATGGGGTTATATAAGAGATATGTTCGACTCTAAAATACCCCATGAAGGATAAATATTTATAATCGTCTTGATATTTTATTTTTAATTTTTAAGGAATAATTCATTAAATTGATGGCTTTCACATTGATTGGGCGTTAATTGTTTAGTTAAAGGAAATGAAAAATATATGATATAAAAAATATTAAAATAATGTTAATTTGTGATAATTAGTGATATCAATTAATTTTAGGTATTTAATATACATGATAGTGATTATAAGTAGTGTTTTTAGTACATATAATGTTTTTATAATATTTTTAAAAAGAGACGTAATGAATCATGTTAAAATAGAAATTAATGATATTTTAAAATAAAATATATTTTATTGAATGACATAAAATTCATAAAAAATTTAAAGTGTTCTATAATATTTTTAAATGTAAAAAAATATCATCATTGAATCATTTATTGGTGTTTTATAATTTTATATTAATTATTTTAACCCTAAATGTATAAATGGCATGATATAAAGGTAAAAATGAAAAATGTTAAGGGTTAAAACAAAATTTTAATTAGTAGAAAATAGTCAATACATGTATAATTTTAATTTTATAAATTTCTTTCAATTTTTAATCATCATATATTTGAAATTAGTATTTTTTGAACAATTTTAGTTTTAAAATTATGTTATATTAATTTAGTATTTTGATGAATTTATAGACTACCTTACCCCTCTCTTATAAAAGGTAACCCATTAGCCTACATTGTAAAAAATTTAAAAAACATGTTTTTTGGAAATCATATTCCAAAAAACTTTAATAAATTCCCTCCCCACATTATATAGCTCTTATTTTCAGCAAAACACCACCCTTGGTGGTCTTATGGTGTTTTGAAAATTATATTTTCCAACGAAACGAAATTGTTTTTAATTATGTGTTTCAATTTTGTTTCATTTTAAAACCCCTTAATATATTATTCTACTTGGATGAAATAAAAAATCTGATATCTGAAATATAATATTTTTTAATACGTTAATATCATCACCTTAATCCATCTCCACTTCCGTCATATGGGAAATGAAATATCATTCTCGTGTATAGTGAACTTCTATATCGTGAAATGATGTAATTTATTTTCAATTTCCATCCCCAAAGAATAGTTATAAAGAATTAATTACTATTTCTCTATGACAATAACAAAAAAATAAATCACTATTAATGAATAATATATCATTTACATTCTAACTTTCCCATGAACATGAAAATTTCATCATTATTCATGCATACATGTGAACTATCACCTGCATAAAGTGATGTGATTCATTTTTCACCACCAAATCACATATATGATATATATTTGTATATTTGAGTTATTAATATGACATTAATGTTATAATGATCAATCTACATAGATAATATAAAGTATACCATATTTCATTAATGGTCCCTAAAAATGGAAACGTTACTCATGTGTACGCACAACATAGTGTCTCTATGATTTAAACATAATTAATTTTTCATATCCTATGCTTATATATGTATTTAAAAAGAAAATTTTATATATAAAAGCTATTATTATGTCATGAAAATTATTCTGGATATGATGGACTAATGGCCGCTTTTACTACTGACATCTCACCAATGTCATTTTGGAATCAGGAATTGAATATCATCAAAATATTCAAGTAAAACATAAATTATTAACGAATTTTTGTAACTTTATAAAATGAAAATTTATGAGTGGATCCATTGAATTCAAAAATTATTTTGTTTATTTAATTACTACAACTCGTAAATCATTTAATTTTATATAACTGTATCTTATTTTTAATGTCATTGTATTTGTTTTATACTTAATGAAATATATATACATATTTTTATTTTGTTTATTCCCATGGAATGATAACAAAAATGTATTCATTTTATATTCTAATATCGAGACCAATTTTTTTGTTTCAATGTTGTAATAATTCACCAAAGAATATTCATGTTGTTCATGTGACATTTTAGTTTTCATATTAAATACACCTCAGAATTTTTATTATATCACTTGAAAGAATTAGTAAATTCATGTGAAACATATATATTATGATGGATAATATATTTATATAAATATTATATCATTAAGGGAATTTCTGGAAACACAATGTTATAGCTCAAAAAAACACTAAATTTGCGGGAATAGTTTCACAACAATAAAGTGAATAGTTTTGAAAAGATATTGTATTTGATTTACTAATGATTCTAATGATATCATAATGGATTGAAATGTGAGGAATTAAAAATACAATAAGTTTATATAAAATTCATTTAATTACGTTGAATTCGAAAATTTCATTTGGATGGTGAATTAATTGTACACTCTTCTAGGATGATTTTTCTTCACTATTGTTCTTCAAGAATGTTATTAATTTAGTTTGTCAATGATATCGAGAGATACGAAAGAGGGATTTTTTAAATTATTGATCTTTTAAAATATATTCATATTAAATATATATATATGTGTGTGTGTGGGTGGGTGTCTTCTAGGATGATTGAGAAATCAACTATTAAAGGGATCTAAAACTTGTTTCTGTTTCCAAAAATGTGATTTCTAGTTTTTAGAATGATTATTTGAACACAACATTCAAAACAGTGAATCCCTACATTCAAAATATTGCAACGCTACTTTACTAATAGTAAAACCTGACTTTCGATAAAGTATTTTTGTACAAAAACCCTATCTTTTTTATCATCCTTAATTTTCGAACCATAATTTGGATACAAAAGTATGGTTAATAAACCATAAGTTTGTAATTAACTATACACTATGTTTGTAACTAACCCAACAATATGTTAGTAATGATCCATTTATTCATGAAGACTATTATTATTGAACTCTTCATTAAGTGAACCATACATTCATTGAACCTTATGTTCGAATGAGAATGTACCATACTGGCCTACTGCAACCGTGTGTAATTTTTCTGAAAAATCAATCACCGCCTATTGTGCATATAATTTCAAGATTAAATGTTGCATTAAATGAAATCAATGTCAATGGAATCTTATTAATAAAAAATACATAATTTTTAACTTCTATGCGATGAGTTTTTATAATATTATCTGGATTTCTTGAGGATACGTTAACTATTGTATTTTATAATAGATCTATTTATGTAGATACATATGTTGATGAAATGTTGATCTGTTTTGTACTGAAAAAATGACGTTTTAGATCCTCTTTTTCACGTTAGAAACCATTCCTGGGTTTCTACCTTGTTTACAAGAAGAAATAATAGATTCTAAAAATTGTTATTCTTCATCATGTAGAAGCATGAAGAATATATTAATTTTGATAATTATCTCCAATATAAGGACACATAATGGAGAAATATTCTACATAAATACCAAATGACCATAAACTCGATCAAGATGTACAATATCCATACCACGCCACATCTCACTTAGTTTCATCATATTAAATTACCTTGAACATGCAACCAAAATCAAAGATAGTTTCTACAAGAAAAAAATTATACTAAAACTGAATGATTGGATTAAATAAATATTCTGATGGTAAAATATACAGAAGGAAGTGAATTTTCAGTAAGTTATTGTAATTTGTTTTACATGGATCTCTGAATTTTAAATTCCTGTATTTTTTATCTAGATGAATATCATTTGTTTATCAGTGGGATAAATTAAAAAAATCTAAGTTTATATTTTAATAAATATATATTATTTTGGTATAGTATTTAGATATAAAAATTAATAGTTTATTCAAACATTATTTGTCCACCATATTTGAAGGAAACATGGTTATTCAAATTCAAATAAAAGAATTTACATTCAAATTCGGGTTCTTATTTTAATGAAATTTTTTGACTCTTTTAAAATTATTTTCAATGAATTTAAATAGGTTTTTAAATCATTAAATGGAAGTATTATTATTTATATTTGAAATAATATTAATTCAACTTATATTGAATTATTTTATTGGAGATTTATTCAACATGAATAATGAAGAGACTGTGCTACACTATTCATGGGATATTAAGAATGATTTTATGTATCCAAAGGAAGCCTAATAATGAATTTACTACATGATATTTATTTATTATATATATATATCATTATATAAGGAAATAGATAATATATGAATAAGTGAGGAAATGTGAAAACTCTGAGGAAAAAATGTTGAAATATATTGTTTCTCGTTATTTTAAATATCTGAGAAATGTTATTTTTCGACCTTATTAGCTCATTATATAAACAATAAAGATACTTGTAAAATATTTTCTAATATATTTTCTACCATTTATATAGGAGGAATCATGTGCAATGGAAAATATTATTTTCCTACTTCTTTACAAAATTTATGATCATCAACATGTTTCAGTTGAAACTATAACTTCGAGCTCGACTTGTTTCACAACAAACATTGTCTCATTTATTTTATTTAAAGTATTGAACACTTGGACTCAATCAAGGTGAACTTTTATCTTCTTATACTATGCTATAGATATATTTGGTTCCCTATAAAATAATTATAATGTCTAGTGAATGTCTTCTAAGATGTCAATTACCGATAATAAGTTCTAGAGGTATACAGATAAGAGGACCTACTATGTAAATTCTCCAATCTCATGTAGTAGATAATTGGTTGAGTGGAAAATGAGATATATGTTCCCTGGACCAATATACAAAATTAGAATATTTTCCTTAATATTTATTTACTTCTTTCTCATATTAAAGATATAAAGAAAGGATCTCTCTATTTTTAGAGGTACATTTTTATACTTCCAAGATTATAAAAAGGACACAATTAACCCCAACATGTTTCTTTATCTATGAAATTCATAACCAATATTAATAAGTGATATAAATTGAATTATTAACATGATAATTTTCCCAAAAATATAATTTATTAACATATGTTTATTAATTTTTAGGATGAAAGACATACCTAAACAATCAGAATCAATGTAAGTGACTCTTTAACTAAAACATTATTTTAAATGTTTTAAAGATTTATTTTTCTAAATCATTCACTTCTTTTATCCAGGATTTCAAAATGGATTGTATAAATGTATTTATAGGATTATGACTGTTTATATATTGTAATTAATTAGTTTTTTATTGTATAAATGTGGTATTGGACACTTTGATATAAAATTAATTTTTTTTTAATTATTAAAAATAGTTTCTGATAAAATATTGATTATTTATATAACATGAAATGTTTTATTATGAGTTTAAATGAATTTTAATGAATGAAATTATAAAAATAAAAATAATGTTTGTGTTATTATTCTATAATGGTACATAAAAATTTGAAGGTTAATTACATGATAAACCACGGATAAGTAGTTTTTTGGTAAACAAAGGATGGGTTGTTTTGTTATAACATCTAATGCATTGGGTATGAATGTAAACCATATGGTTATTGAATTTGTAATGTTTATATGTATTGAATCTGACAACATGGTAATTCTATTTATGTATAATTATGTCCCAATTTACTTTCACGCCATTTATATACACGATTAAATGCTGTCATGAAAATAATATTATTTTATAAAGTTAATATAATGTTCTTTTAGAAATGTTAATCCTTTTTTTAGGTTAATGGTATGTTTTTTTGAAAAGGATTTATGTTTTTTCACTAGCCTATTCGTTTTCTTTCCTTTATGTTACATAAAAATCTCATATGTTCATGAAAAGTTATAAAATGATTTGAAAAGGGTCTATTAAAGATTTTCCTCAAGAATGTGATTAAATGAATATTTTTAAGATATATCAGTATAAGAATTAATGTTTTATTTTATTGATTATTTATGATAAAATGGAAATTGAATATAATTGTAAAAATGTAATGAATTAGATTACCATATATATGTTTGTAAAAATTATCACAAAATCTAAACTAAATTTATCTTTAAAAAAATAAGTTGAATTATAGTTTTTGTATAACATGAATATGTAATGTTTATGATTGGGTCCTTATAGTTGGTATCAATGTGTTAAAAAAATTTAGAGGTTATGATTTTTTTAATATGAGTTTGGGATGTAATCCTAAGTTTATAATTTGAATTATGTTCATATAATTAATGTATTAGAAAACCATTTGGTGGATTTATGTTATTAAATTTTATTTATATTAATCTTATTTTTTGGATAAATTTATTTTTGTGGTTATAATGCGAAATTACTTTTTTGGATGTAAATAAAAGGTATGACATAAAATTTTATGCTAAAAAATTATATGCTTATTTCTGATGAATTTATCATATTTTTGAGAATTAATAAGAATTATATAGTCTTTAAAAAATAAAAACCCACAATATTGGTGACAACCCACAATGTCCATCAGGGCCACATGAATAAAATAAAAAACTAATGAGCGAAAACGGTTTATCACCTACAACTATACTATTTGAAATACCAATATAGTGTGACCTTTTCTATTTTGTTAAATGTGTTTATTTGATAATAATATGTTGATTTGGGGAACATATGATTTATTAATGTATAACAATGGGATTGGGAAATGATTTTGTGATTTTGTGATTAATTTTGTTCCAAATATTATAACTATTCTGTGAACCCTATATGATCAACATTAAAAAAATACAATGGGGTTTTATTTTATATGTAAAGGGTGAATTATATTTTGGTAATTTACTGGAATT
Organism: Viscum album; assembly: GCA_963277665.1. Taxonomy (NCBI): domain Eukaryota; kingdom Viridiplantae; phylum Streptophyta; class Magnoliopsida; order Santalales; family Viscaceae; genus Viscum; species Viscum album. The sequence goes on from OY728147.1 coordinate 1,299,381,124, forward strand.
TATTATAGACTTATGTTTATTCACGTTATTTATTGAAATAATCAGCATATTTGGATATTATGTTAATTTGGAAATTACAATCATTGAATGAGATAACAAGGTTTAGTAGTGATATTTGGAGACAAAAGATAAAATATATCTTGAAAGTCTATGTGATACAATACATCTGAATTTTGGGTTTTAAACTTAGTATGAATTTCTATTAGTAACATTAATATTTTTTAATGGTATTTTTTGAACATTTGGTATTATAATTAAAATTATAAGGATAAATTAGTTTATCTTCATACAATGGTTATTTTTTTTGCAAATTATCATATATTCTTCTAAAATATTTGGTCTTGGTTAATATCAAAAGACAGAAGCTATAAATAGTTAATATTATTATGATTATATTACTCTCAATAAGATAATTTTGGTGCTTTGGGCATGAAAAATTCATCTATAATAGTCATCAATTCTAGAAAAATATGTGTTTGTTTTGGAATTCGATTAAAATATGAAACTCTATACATCCTGAAGTATGGTTCCTTCTGTTCATATTCCATGTAGTTAAATAATTCCTCAACTCTATGAAATTATTTTTGAAATAGAAATGTAATCCATTTATTTTTATCAATGGTTATTTGAACCATGAAATATATATGGTTTTGTGATGGTTAAATTTTAATGATCATGTTCTATATCACCCTATTTTTGTATATTAAACTCATCCTTCTCTTACATGTCAAGGTTTTTCTTTAAAGAAACCTTTTATGTGTAATCTAAGGTGACCTTCAAACTTCAAATTCAATTAATTTTGATGATTTATTAATCCATTATAAAATGTGGGATTTCAATAATGGTATTTTAAAAATTCAGACCATAGTTACAGATCCAAAATTGAAATCCCTGAGGATGTATTTTCTAGAATTGTTGATAATGTAAAATCCTCCGTAAAAAATACTATGTTCAATAGTATAAATGATACAACACCTCAAGCTTAAAAAAAAATTATGTTAACATTCTCCTCAAAATGAATTGAAAGATAATTATTAACTTAATTTTGAATAGATGTTTTACATGTGTATATATAATTAATTATTTTATGATAAATTAATTATAAATGAATGTGAACACCGTTTAAATATAAAATTAATAATTAATTCACAAAAACTATCAAAATTTTACAAATTTTATTTAATACCAAAAAATAATAAAATCCTCCATGATGGGTTATATTAATGATATATATTTTTATATATATTTGATATAATTTTTCAAATTCATATTCTATGTTTTCATGAATTATATGATAATAAATCTCATTGTACACACTAAAGTTGTATTTTTTATTAAAGGATGGTATGCCTCTTTTGATGGAACGATTGTTTGAAATAGATTTTTTTGGACATTTTTAAAAAATATATTTGAAAAAAAATAAACATTTTCATTGAATATTTAATATCAAAACATAAATTGGTTGAATAATTTAAATTTTTTCAATTGTATTAATATTTTGATGATTTGTAAAAAAATTACTTCATTTTAATTAAATACTAGTTTCTCCCCAAATTTCATTATAGTTACATATTCAATATTTGAATTTAGGTAAAGTATAATTAGGTTAATTTTTTAATCATTAATTATAATTTATTTTAATTAGAATAAATTTTACAATAAATTTTAATATTTGAAAAAATTTTAATCTTTGGGATGTTTTTAATGTGAAACTCATTTTCCAGATCTATTAATGGGGTTATTTGTAAAAATATTTTATCCAATTTTGGGTTATGAATTTTGAAAATTATATTTCATATTTTGAATGAAAGTCACAATATTTAGAAAAAACATCCCATTTAACATTATAGATTGTTAATAGTAACATTATTTTTTTTATTACCATTGATCAGGGTAAATTAGGTAATTAATGGTAAAATTAGAATTATAAATATTTTTTAATTACCCAAACAGTTGTCCTAATTTTATTTTATGAGTTATTTTCCTTTATATGAATATATAAATTTTAACATCATTCACGTGTATGTGTGTAATATCACCGCTATGATGTGATGTGATTCATTTTTTAGAAACCCATATTATTGATGATATATATAATTATATTTAAATTATTAATCTGATAATAATGATAGTATTATTATTATATAAATATCCAATAATAATTACCTTCTTTTTATAATGATTATTTAAAAACCGAAATGTTACACATGCATATATAAAATTCACCATCTCCAGGAATGTAACAAATTTCTTTTTTTGAATCCATATGAAATGTATGGATTTAAAACTAAAATTTAGGTATACAATTAAATATTATATCGGTAATATTATTTTTTATATTGTGGAATATTGACTACCTTTATTGTTTACATTATAGTCAATTCATTTTGGACTCAAACACAGAATGTCATCAAAATGTTCAACAAGAACATAACGTCTTATGTAATTATTATTACATTATACATACTAATAAGTTATGTAAATGTAAAAATAATGATTAATTTGTTCTACATATATTTATTAATTAAAATAAATGATTATTCTGAAAGAAAAAGGATATTTGTGGGGAATCATACTCAAGGTAAGTGAATCTTTAACTAACACACCATTTTAAATGTATTAACAATTTAATATCTTCTAAATATTTATTTTAAATTTACTTGTTTACAAAAAAAATTAAGAATTTATTTATATGTACATTAATATTTTATAATGATAATTTCTTATTTTTATTCAAATGATTCAAATTGTAATGTGACACATTGATTTAACAATTTATTTTATAAATGATTAATTTTTTTTAAATTGATTGTTTATTTCAATAACATGAAATATTATCTTATAACTGAAAATGAAATTTTAAGAGTGAAAAGTTCTAAAATTATTTTTTAAGGGTTATGATTATATAACAGTACTTGTACATTTCATGGGTGGTTATGTTATAAACCATGGATATGTTGTTATGTGATAACCTACAATGCATTGGGTTTGGAATTGAACCATATAGTTATCCTTTTTTCAAGAGTGATATGTATAGAAGACAACCTCATGTTTATTCCATTTTAGTATAATTATGTCCCATGTTACATATAGATATTTTATAATCATAATATTTATTTTTCATGAAAATAGTTTGATGTTTAAAACATAATATAATGATACTTTAGAAATGATGACATACATTTTAGGGTAAAAGGTATGTTTCTATGGAGACTTTTTTAGTTTTTCACTAGAGTAATTCTATCATTTCACATAAGTCGATTAGATTTTTTTAGTTCTTATCCCATATTTTTAAAAATTTTGTACTGTGACTAAGGATGAATTGATCAATGATTAGTTAAAAGAAAAATTTTGTAGATATATTAGAATAATTTGGTTCAGTAATATTGATTACTATAATTTATTATAATAAAATGAAATTATTTTCATAAAAGTAGTTTATTTTCAGAAAAAGTAATCCATTGTATTCAAATGGTTTTTGTTTTCATTAGAAATTAATTTCAAATAATAACTTTTATAAAATTGTGTTAAACATATTATAATAATTTAGTTAATCAGATTAATTCCCAGTGTTCCATTAGATATGAGATAACTATCAATTGAAATCAAAATAATAATAATAAAAATAAAATGAAATTAATTTAATAAAAGTAGTTTTTTTCAGAAAAATTAATCCATTATATTCAAATGGTTTTTTTTCATTAGAAATTAATTGGAAATAATAACTTTTATAAAATTGTGTAAAACATATTATAATAATTTAGTTAATTGGATTCATTCCCAATGTTCCATTAGATATGTGGTAACTATCAATTGAAATCATAATAATAATAATAATAATAATAATATATTCGTATTCTGTAAAACACAGTATAGTGTGTATCACATATTATCAAAGATACTCGATGTTGCATGAAAAGAAAGGTAAACATAGTGTTGCATATAACACAAAATAATCTATGTATTTCATTTAAATACTTTAATAAATTAATTTATATTAATTTTAAATAATTCATTTCTTATAATCTCAGTATGTTACCTATTACCCCACATAAAATGAATTTCACCCTCAAAAATCATTTTAGTTATCAACATATTAACATTTTTAGAATTAATTAGTATAAACCGACATCATACAAATGAAATAAATAAAACACCCTACAAATGAGACAGTGGGAAGAATGTTCACATAAATATATTAACAACTAAGATTCCACATGGGAGGAACAGAAGTGGTAATAGTGGAAAAGAATAAATAATTATGGATATATATTTAAGTGGATGATAAAAACCAAGTGATTGATCAATAAAAAGTCAATGTCCTAAAAATCATAAACTTGTAATGAACTAAATGGAAATAGTTTCATTATAATAAGAGCCACTAAGTTAATATTTTCGGACCAAGGTACTTTTCATGAATTGAATAATTCTCTTACCATGTAAACCAATATAGAAAAAATAATCTTTCTTACTTTTAGGGTAGAATTTCATCATTTAGTCAATTTCCACCAAAATATCGTATTTTTTTCCAAAACATAGGTATTGAAGATAAATTCTTTATTGATGATATACTAAACTCATCTTAAATATACAAAATTATCAGAAAAGTGATAGTGAAGGTATTCCACCATTATTTATACAATATCCAAAAAATGGTATGATCATTGTATGATAATATTAAAAATAACTAAGCATTCTTACGATATATTAATCTTCATATATAAAATGCAATACCAAATGTTCAAAATAAATTATCCCATAAATAAAGCTCTTTATAAATCCTAAAACATTTTCAAAAAATATATGAAACCTAATTATTTTAATGGATATGATCATTTTTTCATCTATGATAAATTAACCATTATCAATAATATAAAAAAAAATTTATTTCATTAATTATTTTAATATTTATGAGTAAAAAAATTTGATGATAACTATGACATAGGGAATGAAAGTTGTTATTAGTGGAACCCATATCATTCTTCATTAATGGGTTAAATCCAAACAACCTAGACAGATTAAATGGTATGTATCCTATTATATTTTTCATCCCCCTTTTTATTTAATAGTAAAAATATATCCTCTCAAAAAACCTGACAATGTTCCGAGGAGTTACCAAAAACACAACGTAAGAAAAACATCTCCATAAAATCATTGATAATCGAAACATTTTGACTAATTAAAAACCACAAGTGTCGTATCTTATTAAACTGGAAATATAATAATCCCTGGGATTATTGTCTTATTCTAGTTTAAATAACTCATTATATATCTTAATATGAAATCATAATAATCTTCCATGATTTCTAAAATGACCATTTATATCAACTATAATAACATAGGACCAACACTCCCATACTCGGTGATTTAATACATATAATTACATTTCTAAATTTAACACTATTAATTTTTTCCCAATTTTTTTCTATAAGAATAAATAACATAAAATTTATACCATATAAAAATTTCATTATAAGGGGAAATTTATGTTTTTTGGTTTTATATAATTTTATGATATTACTAGAAAAAAAATTATATTCCATTAAATGTTCAATTATACATTTGACAAAACGTGTCTTGTTCCCATTAAGTACAAAAAAAATCTGTTGTGAAAATATTAATATACATAAATCATGAAACATCATTCATTAAAAATCATGTAAAAAGAAAAAAAATAATGTTGATATCTATTTCTCAATAAGTTTAAATATAAGATTTAAGAAACAAGTATCATCATTTAAAAAATTACAGTATATGTTAATGTTGACATAATCCAAGTTTATGAGTGATCCATAAATGAAATTATACCCATCAATACATGGATAAAATAATGTAAAAATATATAGGGAATTTTTCATTAGAATCAATAATCATGTTCCATTTGATATCAATCTCAATCATGAGAAACATTACGACCCCATTAAAGATAATTAAAACCCAATTTTTTTATCTTAGAGAATCACATTCATAAAACTATATCAAGACCATTTTAATTTGATGAAACATATAGTTAACTACAAACAATATCAATACCCAAAGCACTATATATCTATAATGGGGATCACCCTTAATATAATCTATACCAATCTCACCCATTTTCCATGAGATATAATGGGGGTCTGACCTACGTATATTATATACGGGGATCACCTTTGAGCAATAATGGGGATTAACCCTTTTAATAATCTATATGAGCATCATCCATTTCATATAATTATCAATTAATATTCCATGAATAAATAATATCAACATATAACTCATAGTATCAATTATTATTCATTTATAACCAGATAAACCCATGGAAAATACATGGGTTTAATTTCAATATCATTGAAACATGATAAACCCATATAAAATAAATGGTTTCCTTAAGAATATATTTTAAATAAGATTAAAACATGTAAAATAATTGGGTCCCATATAAATATCTATGAAACTTGATTAACATGGGGGAAATTAAATGGTTTCCTTTACAATCTCATTGAAACAAGATTATCTCATGGTAAAGAAAATGGATTTTTAGTAATCAATTTTAAAAAATTATAGTGTATACAATTAAAGAAATATAATGATATGAATAAAAAAATATCCCATGTTGAGTTATGTAACAACAAGGATAATTGATTTCTATGTATTTATAATCCTTTAAAAGAACATAAAAAACATTCTTGAGGAAAATAATATAGTAACATTCATTATGACAAATACCACATCGAAATGATTGAAACATCATCCTCATGAATGAATAAAATTTTAAAAACCACAAAACAAATTAGAATAAATAAAATAATTATATAATATTTCAATGTTATTTTATATACACATTATAAAACAAGGAGTTTGTTTAAAAAACACATCAATAAAAGAAAATTGAGATGAATTACCTAACTAGATTTGTAATTTTTTAATCTTGAGATCTGTGTATGATTTCTATTTATTGAAAATATTTATATAATGAATAAAAATGAAACATAATATAGGAATATTCATAAGAGTTTATAACATAACATAAAATAAACAGGTGGTAAATATAGATTACATCTCATAGAAATTAAGGTGAGTCTAGATATCCCTCTACCAATTGGGTAACATTTGAATTATGAGATACGTCAATGAATATTATCAATTGAATCATTTTATGTCCACAAATAAATGATACTCATTATATAAATTTTTTTAGGGATTTATATAGACCATATAAAAGTTTATAGGTGCATAATATCAAATATGTCTCAATGGAGAGTAAATTGATAAGAAACCCCATACCTAAAAATAGATTTACCATGATTGTCCTTTATATTCTTTAATAATAAACATAATTTAATTATTTTCATTCATTTGAACATGAGAATGTTTGTTATTATTTTATATCATGTAAAAATATGTTATATACAATTATTTAATCAGTAATAAATACCCAAGATGTTTTGATTATATTCGAATTATGTTTCAAAACTAACACTGTCTGGTTGACTACGGACAATCATTTCATTATTCAAAAATATTCATAATAATTATTATGAAATAATATTCATATTTTTAAATAAAAAATATTTATATCCATTCTTGTAATATGGTTATGAATAATTAACTGATTTTATAATCATGAAGATAGTATGTTGTAAGTACGCATGAATAACATCCTCATATTTCAAGGACCGTGATGGAATGATTTTATGAAATGTTAATTATTAATAAAGAAACATATATCATAAATAATGTATTATTTATTTATATATACATATTCATATATATATCTATATATATTTCCTAATTATGATAAGGTGAGGAAAAAGACAGATTCACATTGCTTCAAGTATGTAGTGGTCCACACATCCATGAATGATGTTCTCACATTATCTGTGTGTGAAATGGAATGAAATTATTTTATGTACATATAGATATTTATATAATTAATATTATAAATATATCATTAATATCATATATGTTTATTAAATTCATATTTAATAAATTCCATGTAATGACTTAATTAATAACATAGTTTTGTGTAGGTAGTAGTCCATACATCCACAAAAAATATTATCATTTTATTAAAAAATGTAAATCAAGTAGGTATGCATTATATAATAATTCATAAAACATAAATATATATTTAATATCATAAATAACAAATAAAAAACAAAATCCTATCATTATTAACAACTTGAATAGGTCGTAATGGAAGAACTAATGGCATATATTTGTAATAATGTTGCCCGACATACATATGAACAATGATTCTATATCACATATGATGGATGAGTGTAATTTTATAGGCAGTAAAACAAACATATAAACATATAAGTATATTTATGATAATTGTATTATTATATAATCATTAAATAAAACAACTTATAGGGTACATAATGAAAGAATTCAAATGTGGTCATTGAATAATGATTCCTCTTCATCGGGTGACACATATTGGTTTTCACAAAAGGACTTCCTTAGGATAATTTATAACAAATGTTTGACCTCTAATATAAGAATATAAAAATTAGGATTTTATTCATTAGTTTATGGTAGATCCAAAGACCATTATAGTTGGGAATAGTGGAGGAGGTGTGGTGGCTTTTATAAGGGAGGGAGATGGAAGACTTGATATTTTTATAAATATTATGGTTCCCCCAAATTATTACTTTTCAAAAAAGATAAAGATGTTTTCTTTTAGGGATAATGTTATGTGTTGTCACCTAAATAGGGATATTAAATAATTTTTAAACAATTGCAGGGTCACATTTAAACCATATATTTTACATTTAATCATTATGTAAACACACTTTTACCTTAATAATTGTAATTAATTTTTATTACGTTAACTAATATTTTTGGTCAAAAATTAATTTGACCCTAATAGAAAAAAATCATTATTATGATTTCGAATATGGAAACATATTTTAAAATTTTAAATTATAACATATGCCAAATTTAATTTAAAATAAATCATTAAGAAGTGAATATACAACAGGTTTTTAAATTAAAATAGTCAAAAGCCGGAAATGTTTCTATATCATATTTCATTGTAAAATTATATAAAATATACTAAATTAGTTTTATTTTTTTAGAAGTTAAATAAGTATACATTAAAAATAATTCCAAAAATAATTTTTATATATAATTTAATTATCTAAAAAGGAATATTATAATTGAAATTTTACGTTTTCCATTGTTAACAAAATATTAGAAGATCCCAAATAAAAAAACATAGAAATAAAATTTGGATATTCATATTTTAAAAACAATGTTTATTTTTTTATGTAAATTTTTTAAATGTGTCTAAATTTATTTTTTTTAAAATGTATTCTATTAAAATGAAGAATGACTACATTTTAGAAAAAATTAGATTATTATGCTTAAACATAAATTTAATCTTAAATTATGCCTATAAAACATATTTTTTGAATTGAAAAATATTTTATTGAATATTTATCTCATTAAATTAATTAATTAACTTGAATAATTAGTATTAATTTATTTTATTTATACAAAATTACATTATAGTCATGAACGTACTTTTTTCATGAATTCAGACCCCTTATATTCAACTGGTATTTACTTTCATTACTAAATAATTGGAAATAATTAGTTTTAAAACATTTAAAACTATATTATCATAATTTTGTTAATCAAATTCATTCCCTCCATTATATTGGATATGTTATAACTATTTTCCTTAATAGTCATATTTATATTATATTGATGTTCTATTGATCTCGATGTTGCGTTTAAGAAACATTATCAAAGAGAACAAATGATGAAACAAATGAATGATAAAATTTATGTTTCATATCATATAAAAGAAAAAATTTATTTCATTTGAATTATGTTATCAATGGACATAAATTAATTATATATTTCATATTTCATTAAATAACGGGTTTTTATAGTACCACTCTATATTCCATATGCATCAAAATCCTTTTTTTATATTTTCTAAGAGCCACTTTAAGGAAAATTTGTAACCGTACATAAAAAAATACAACACAAAAATTCAAAAAACTACACCACATACATAAACACAAATCCTACCTTTTTCAAAGCCAATGTGCAATTCCACCACAAGAGCATTCAATTTCAAAATTCATAAAAACAATAATGTTAAAAACAATGAAAATAACTAGATGTTTTCAAATTTAGTAAAAAAATATAGTGTGGAGGTAGTAAATTCGATGAAATAGTATTATTATAAAAAAAAATATATGAAAATATATAAAATCCCAAACTTCCACGTCAGGAATACAATAATGGACACCCACTAGCCTGGCCATACATACTAAAGAGTATCAATGAAACTGATAAACAAGAACAAATATCTTCCAATAAATTATATCTATACCACATACATAGTATCTAATACACTACTGAGCTTCACTTGGCAGATAAAATGAATCCATAGATGTAGCATCTATTGATCATGTAAACTTAGGCCTCAATCCTATTAATTATCAATAAAATTCGTAAACTAAAAACTAAAAAAAATTCTATAAAAAACTAATCTTCAGTTACATGGGTGGTATATAATCCAAGCATTACACTCCAACGATGAACCTTGAAATATTATTCCAGATGTTTATGATCATAGTTTTTTATCAGCCTATCTAATACACAATTTGAAATGAAGAAACATATATGAAACTAATGTTGATACATGGGAATCAGATCCAAATCATCGGGTAATTGTTCCGAAATTTGTATTTATTAATTTATATGGGTGTGAATATATATATATATATATCTTCATGAATTTAAAAATATATATAAGTTAGGATAAAATTACATAAATCAACATCATTCGATACTTGGGTCAGAATTAATGATTTTATGGAAATAATATGAAAAGGGAACTAGGTTGCATGCATTATAACTCAATCTGTGTATAATAATTTTAATCATTTGGATAATAATCCTTAATGAAAATATATTATTTTTCTAGTGTCCAAAATTTATCTAAATTTTCTAGATCATCCAAGTGGGGTGCATTTCCTTGCCATCGAATCACATGTGATCTTCCTGAGTCAATATAATGAATGATTATAGATAATGAATCATTTTCTGTTAAATATAGAACTGATAGGGGTGTCTAAAACTCATTCCATGGAAATCGAGAATAATGAAAGAGTCCTAGGTCCCCATCTGAAGAAAATCATCACATTGCTAATCGGATGGACCCTCTAGGGTTTATCCCTTTGGTGACCTCTAAATGAAATGGTCTTTGGAACTATGTATATGTTGGAAATACATTCATATGAATTCATCAATATCCCAATCCATGGAAAATTCATATGATTTTACTAATTTAATGGTGAATCCACCCAACAATAGGGAGAATCCTTGGATTTTCTCAACAGATTATAATTATCAATGATTACATCAATGATTTGGTCCTCCATTTCTAACACCCTAATCAAGTAATCGACCAGTGTTATTAAAACCACCCCATCACTTAGGAGAGAGTAATAATCCATTAGTATATATCTTTACTGAATATTGAGAATTAAGTATGGGTATCCAAATAATATAATTGTGGAACATTATTTCTCAATAGTTGTTTCCCAAAAAACTCGCTATTTATCCCAATAATGTAATTAATAATAAAATTATTTTATTTTAAACCCCATAAATCATGTATGGTCATAAAATGAAATTAATAGGAATATAAGATAGATCACAATATGTACATATGGATATCCAAAAATCAAAAAATGACATTTTATAAATCTCTTCATCCAAGTACATGGAATCAACTCTAGATATCATTAGTATATCAATATTTACTATATTGAATTTATAATAAATTTGGGTATGTTGTCGAACACCTTGACCAATCAGTACTATCACAGCCACATGGATCACAATTTTTATATGGGTTCTATAATGACACATGCTACCATAACTACAAAAACCCACAATTTTGTTCCATAGAGATGGTCAACCACTAGGTATATCATTGGGTAACATAGGTTAAAAAACTAAAGAGGAATACTACTCAAGATCCTCAAGATCGACACCTAAGTGAAGGCATCCCACTTGGGATCCTATATGTCAGCACATACACCATTGAATTCTAGTAGTTATTCATTCAAGGAGTATGTAGAGGTATCATTTATTATATCCTTAGAAATATGTATGTAATTAAAGTCATCATAAATTGTATTGTCATATATAGTAAAATGGAAGAGGCATTTTCAAGAAGAAAATTACCATTCTACCCCTTCTGAGCATAAAAAAATTAAATTTAATAGCCAATTTGCATTTCATAAATCATGGATCCATAAAAACCATTAAAACATGTACTATTTTACAATTAAACATGTATATTTCTTTCATATATCATAATTAAGACTATGGAATTCCCAATATCAATTTTTATCACGTCGATTTATATTATTTCTAATGAAACCAAAAATGAATGTAAAAAATTACTATTCTTTGATCTAGAAATTGATTAAATATAGAAGATAATTATTATAACATAAATAAATATTTTTTGTCATGGTATGCCAAAAAACCTTTTGGCCACATCATATAAAAACATTAATGATGTCTACATTAATCTATAATCTTCTTAAAATCTGTTTAATAAATTATAAACACATTATGATTAAATATAATTTCTTCATTATAATTATATAAATGTGTAATCATGGTTGTCACATCAGTATTTACATGAAAAATTTGTAAGGGATCATGCATTATAAGTTGTACCATCAATGTCCATATTGTTTTCCATTCACTTGCATACATGAATAATACATTTTTTTCTCATTGAATAAAATGTTTTTTTGATAATGATAAAAAATCCATTTATATCACATTGTCTATTTCAAGTAGTTCTTATTAAAAAAATATAATATAGAATAGCATTAATATGCACCATATTGTGTAACCTTTTAATATATAAAATTGTTTGAATAATTAATAGGATGAATAATAACTTCATTTATGAATACTATACACTCACTATCAACATTAGAGATACCCTACCTTTAAATAAATAAACTAATCTTCTCGTGTGTCACCCCTAAAAATAAGGGTTTGTTTATGTTATATCAATTTAATAGTTTTTTATTAATTAAAAAGAGGCATGTCAATTTTTTTGACATAGTTTTGTTACTATGTATATATTTAATGAAAAATTAAAATCTCAAACTTTAATATCTAATAGGATAGATTTTTTCACATAATTCTTATCATATGGATCTCATTTTATTCATTTGTTGATAAAAATAGATATCTTGTATGATACTATTTTTAATAAATATTAATCTAAGTATTATTGAATAATTTATTATGTCATCATCAATTCCACCTTGCCTAATAATATTTGGATTGAGTTGGAATAGTATATTATATGTTAATGAATAAAAAATTATTTTTTGGTAATGATATTATCCATAACACTCTAAATATCATTCAATTGACATATATAAATATTAATTTATTCACTAAAATTATTTTCCCTAAATATAAAATATGAATAAAATAGGTCTATTATGAAGTAAGAATATAAATAAATATAGAAACTACCATTAAAATTGGTGAAATATGTTTACAAACCCATAAATTTTACATAAAATGGTTTAAATTTACTTGTGCGAACTAATTCTCTAATAATTGATTCAATTTCATCATTATAAATAATATTTGAATTTTAAAATTTAAATTTAAATAAAATGTGACATATATCTGAGTTTTTCAACTCTATTGATTCTGAATATCCTCCTTAATATATATTATTTGTGTTAATTTTTTATGTGAAAATTACAAATTTTCAACAATATGGTGTGATTTGAGCCATGTAAAATTATATTAATTCATAAATGTTAATATATGGTTTATCAATATCATTGTTTATTTTTAATGAATTATTTTGAAACTTTTTCCCTAAACCGAACCCATTATTGTATAATCTTGGGTACATAATTTTTTTATGTTATATATAGAAGGAAAATTAACAAATACATGAATAAATCTAGCCAGTAATATGAGATAATTATCCCCTTTAGCTAATCAACATGTCTTGTGAAATATTTTAATTGAATAACCATTCCATTTCAAACAATAATATCAAATATTATTATTTCATTTGATTTATAATTGTGTTGCGGAAAAAATTGTATATCATATAAAATATATAGAAATAAATATAATACTATTAATGAAAATATACCCAAATGAAAATATTTCCATTGGGTTAATTTTGGATCATTAACAATACTTTTTCAATATATTTTTCCACCATAAGTTATCTACAAAATATAATGATCATTCAACTCCATATTAATCTATTATTTATTTCAATGATGTTGTATATCTTATTATGTATTTGATCCCACTATTGACATATTCATCTTTCCATATTTCTTTTTTATCAATAAAAACTAAATATTTTTGTTTCTTCTCGTGCCTATAATATTTAAAACCATATTTAAATAAATTGGATGTGGATTCTCCCTACTATTATTTTTAAATTTATGACTTATAGTTGATAAACTAGTTTTTATAGTTAGTGTAATTAGATGTGTGGAATGAGCATTATCCATTTGAAATCTGAATTTCCAAAATAAATATATGTTCCCAATATTATTGACTATATTAGTAATAAGAATATTCTAACATCCAACATACTTATTAAAATTATATTCAATATCACCTGTTATTATTTCCAAACTATCTCTTAAATAATTTCCTGTAGATATGATAATTTAATAACCCATACATATATATTCATTTTTAAATAAAAATGATTACTCATAAAAATAAAGGTCCAAAACACTATATAAGTACTTCATGTTCATTCTGTCGACATCCATGTCACCCTTACTAATTTATATATATTCACCATTAGGTAAACAGGAAAAGAACACTTAAATGTTCCTCATAAAAAATATAAACATACAAAAAAATGTACCACTACTAGAAATTCCCATGGTAGATTATATTTCATTAATAAAATACTGATAATAGTTATAAAAAAATTACTTGGTCACATTCTATTTTATAAATGATAATTGAAGAATAATACTAATTTATCATGATTATTGAGTAAATATGTTATTTACTAATTATAAATTATTACATTCAACTAATACTATAAAACACCAGTATCCCTAAATATTAAAATTAAAATATATGATTTATTGAATATTATAATATGAAAAGATATAAATTTTTCCCCTTTCATTATAAATAATTTTCATGGTACCACACAATTTTTTTGAATTAAATTCTAATTTTCACTAAATTTACTTAAATCAACATGATCAATTGAATGGAATCCCATATGCAATTAAAATATACTTGTATTTACTCACCAGACACATCCTATTACTCCAAAACTTTATCCAAAAAACATGATTCCATTTTAGATAATTTAACACATTATAAACTATATAAATATATGATAAATACAAAATTTCTCTACTATATCTAAATAAAAATAATAATCATGTTTAAATCATAAATCATGTAATGGATGATGGATAGAAGTCTATGTATTTTCCTGTGATTTTTTGTAATTTGGACATAAGAAATATTAATTTATGAAAATATTATTTTTTTCTATTAAATAATTTGCCCTACACAAATAACTGTATATACACAATAATACAGATACATTTGTATTCTAAATATATCTATGAATGATGTTTAATAAATCTAATTTATGTTAGGATAATAATAATTAATTATCCATGCATTAAACGAAAAATGTGATAGGATCATGACAATTAAATTTACAGATTAATTTAAATGTAAATTATAGAACAATATTATCCATAGGGGTATAATTCTATTGATTTATCATGTTGTGAGTTGTAGAATATTTAATTCTCCGACAATCCCCCCTGTTTAGTTCTACATTTTCTTTTCACTTGAATCAATCCTTATGGGATATTATCCTACAAATGTAATATTTTTTTAAAAGAGATGAGAACTGTGGTGAGGGTATCTTATAAAAAATCTTAGACACAAAGGCCTAAGAATAAAAAAGGATGATAGATTATAAACACCTAATTATTTAATATAATATTGTTTGTGATTACACCTAAAATTATTAAAATAAAATAAACAAATTCTTAAATAGTTCTCTATAAATCATTTTATTATCTATATTTGAATTAAATATATATAGGCATTAAAATAACTAATACAATATCCCACTCATATTTTTTGAAATTTATATTTAGAAATTTTATAATTAAAATAATCATCATAGGGCCCTTTAAAATAAATATAATTAAATAGAAAAATTAAATGTAAATATTTTTATTTAAAAAATTAATTCTATTATATTTGATAATGAAAACATAGATATATATATATATATAATCAAATATAGATAAAAAGAATAGAAGGGTCTTACATGCATGAAATCTCCTCTAGTAAGCATGATATGGTATGGTTTTATTGCACGATGTGATGTCTAGGTGTTTTTCCTAGGTAGCCTTTTTCATGAACCATATTGACTGTGAATGAACCATGTTTTTCAGTATGTTCAGGGATAATTATGTGTGTGATCCAATTGAGATTTTAGGTACTAACGATTGACATGGTAGAGTCTATGGCATGGATGGTTATTACAAATTTCCAATCTATGATAACCACAATAACCTAGTCATAGTAGGTGAATAATAAAACTATTATGTTGTAGCTGAACTAGTTACTAGATTAGGATTTTATATTTGGTATTTTTCTATCCAAATTAATTTAATTTGTATATGTTCATATAAATGAACTTCAGATCAACTTTAAATATTATTCAAAATATGAAATTTTATTTGTGTACATTGTTGAATATAATATCCAATTTTCATAATCATTTTGTATAAATAATTTATATATGTGTTCTTTTTACAACGAAAAATAATTTTACTATTTATAGGAAATGAAAATAATATTTAAAATTAGTGTTAATCACTACATCTAATTTTCCTTATCACTGTGAATAAAAACAATATCTACATATCGGATTATCATTGCATCATATTTTTATTTTTCATAGAAATTCAGAATATTATTTATTAATAGATTTAATGATCAGGCTTGATATTTTTATTCTTAGTGAATAAAAATTAGATCTATAATTAGTGAATTAGATACAATTTACCAAATAAAATATGAGATACTAATTATAAATTAAATGTAATTTCCTATATATTGTGTATAAGATTTTGGATCAATATATGTTTGTGTGAAGGGTGATTGAATATAATGATTCATTTAAATACTGATGTTCCAATACAGAAAAATAAAATCTATATGCTTATATTATAATTAAATTCTTAAACAAAATAATTATTTTAAATTATTTCATATGAATAAATTACCACTCAATAATATTTTTATTTTTATTTTTCCAATCCTCTCATGATTACATATAGTGATATCTATATGATCTTTATAAATATCTATACATTTGTCATGATATGCTGAGTACTAGAATAAAGAATCAATATCACTCCAATTACCCAATGTCGATCAAATATGTATTTTTTTTATTATATCAATCTATATCTCATGATGATTTGAAAGGGAACTCCAAATATATTCCAAATGAAAATTAGGGATCAAGGAAGTTGCACATATTTTCCACTTTTTAATGAAATAATATATATATGGTGTAGTAAAATAAAATTTAAAAATTCCCACTTTTTTTAATTTAAAAAATAATCCCCATATGATCAAAATGTATTTAATTTATGATTAAAATATTATATTTTTAATAAATTAAAATTGAATAATTTGGGATTCAGTCAATATTTTTTTAATTTACCACTTCTGATATAATTAGTAATAATAGTTAAATAAAAAATTTGATCCAATTTATAAATTATCTGGATTGAAAAATTAAATAAATATTAACCACTAACATAGAAAAATATTTATTCCAATAAATATGAATAAAATTACATAACCATACTAGGGAAACATGTTATTGAATTATACTTGATATAACATTAATTTGAAATGATTTAACAACCAAAATCGCTTTTATTCTAAATACTCATATAAAATGAAATACAAATATCATTTAAGAAAAAATAACATGTGAACATATATGAATCATTCTTGATGATAGTAGGCATAACCTATCGACCATCTATGGTATCTAGCAACATATCATGGCCAATATAATAAACTTCAGTATAAAAAGATTCTTTAATGATAGGATATATCTGAAATCTGAGCTTCTTATGTTTAAAATGGGTCTTTTAATGTCAATTTTTATAAATTCAACTAAAACATTTATAGAATTAACTTTATAAATTAATTTTTCAGAAAAACTGACATTTAATTTCTGATTGTATAACATATTTAGCATTATTTTTTTATATAAATTGATGATAAGAGTGATATTCAGTGTTTGTTTTCGAAATAACATATATTAAAAATGAATATAATTTTTTAGATCATTAATTATTAATCTATTTGACATGTTTTGGAGCTAAAAGGGGGATATAGATCAAATGTCTTTCCCATTGGAATGTTGATATCTCTCTACTTTTCGATAGATACAACTCGTTTCAATGAATACATGAGAAATATGAAAAAAAAATACAAACATCAAATGAAAAAAATAAATGAATGTATTAAAACATATTCTAATGATTGTAGGATTTTTTATAAAATATATATGTTTTTTCATCATTATTCTTCTTTGTAGGGTATAACTCATGTGATAATGAAACCGGTGATTGATAACTATATTTGAACATTGGTTGGTAAAAATAATATAGAAGTTTTATGTCTATTACTCTATAACTATAATAATTGTTCATTATAAGGAATAATGTCATGATATTATTCAATACAAGAAAAAAAAATTATTATATAAAATGATAATAATGGGTTATGTGTTCAAACCATCTATTAATGACATGTTAAAATTTTGATTGAAAAAAAGGGGTTAAAAATGACAACGGAAATAGGATACAAATTTTTGTATAGTAAAAAAATATTTTCAATGGTATTGTATTAAAATTTAGGCAATATGTTAAAAAATATAATTGTTGTTCAAATAAAAAATTGAAGAACTGATCTTGAATGTTATAAAATTTACATTTAATTTTAGTGAAATATAAATCCAAAGATAAAAACCATCATGTATTGGAGTTTAACATTAGTTTTTTTATAAACCAGTGATAAATTTAAATTTTTTCCTTGAGATTCAAAATAAAAAACATAATTTTTTTTACCATGGTGTAGATCATTTTTCATGCTTAGATATTACTAGTCATGGTGCTAAAACAGGGCTAGAGATCAAATGTTATGGATGTCAAAATATTACATCACTAATAAAAGTTGTAGAGAATTCATATATTCAATGGTTATAAAATTTTATCTTTAACTCTATTTTAGATCCAAAAAAAATAAAATTGAAGCTTGATAAATAAGATACAACAAGGTTATTATTTTTATGGTCAACTATTTGACAAACTGATTCAATAAGTGAATTTTAACAGCAGGTTATAAAAAATTGATGTTAAAATCTTATATCCTTCAACTTCTATCATGAATAAATTTTGATATGTATTTCCTTTTTATTTCCAAGACCCGTCAAATCAAATATTGTGACATGATCTAAAAGTAGATTAATATTTTTGATGTTAGTTGTGTGAAAAAAATATAAAAAATTTATTTTTAATGTTGGGTTATGAAGAAAATTGTTTTTAAAAGTCTTTAAAATTTCAAATTATAGCATCCATAATTTTTGATCCATACCTCCATATAAGCTCCATGACTATTAAAATTTATCCTTTTGAAATTTTCTATATCATGGTTAATAATATTTATGTCAGTTATTTGAAATACAGACTTGAAATTTTACATTTCACATCAATTCCTGAACGTCTTTGATTAGCACATATTACACAAGTTTTCAAAGAAAAAATACTAAAAGGGTACATTTAGAGTTGGGTTCTGAATAGACCACATTGAATGTCTCTGTGTAAGTATATTAACATTTATATCTATGATACAATGTTAATAGGCCTATGTTAATGTCTATTTTTATACTAGTGAAGTGAAAATAATTTAATGTAGTAAAACCCATTATAAATCAAAAACTAAAAAATATAATCTATTTTAATTTTAATATATCATAAACAAGGGTATATATATATATATGAAATAATCCATTAATTATTGATACATATTTATTTGATTTATTGAAATCAGAAAACCAGTAATCTCTATAACCATGTATTTTTATTAGTCACATTGATATAAATCAAGTAAGAGAAGATAACTGCTTCAAAAACCTAAAGGTGAAAACATAATATTGTCAATTAGTTATTATTATGAAATTAATGGTAGTTCCAAGACCTGATACATAAAAAACTGAATATATATCTTAAATTTCATTTTTTATCAACAAAATGATTCATGGAATATTTAAAAAAATATATGAAGTCTAAGGACCAATACATAATCTCACGTACAAGAAAATTTTATGAAATGTGGAATAGCCTCCATATCTTTTTGTGATTATTTGTTTCAAATTTAAACATAATTTTCTTAAGGATTGGTATTTCATTGATGTCGGCATATAATGTGATTTTTGTTTTGTATAATTTTGTTTCGATTGGGTATAAAATTCTGTAGTAGGATGAAAAACATATCCTATAATATAATAATTTTGAAATATTGAGGGCTGAAATAGATTAAATTTGTAGAATAAGTTAATGGTCACAACATAATGATTAGGGTAACATAATATTGAGTGTCTTCATTTTATTTATTTTGTGCGTATTTTAGAGGAATTCGGTATAGATTAGGGAATTGCAATATTGTGTTTGGTTTCATGGGAATAAAATGGTTCTGGCTATCATTGAATTTATTGAATGGTCCTGGATCACACTATAATTATGGGGGTTGTGCAATGAATTTCTATTTAGGGGAAACAATATGTTATAGTCAGATAATTTCACCATGAAAAGAAGATAATGAGTGAAATATTATGATACGATATAACACTGCATTTCAATCTATGTAAGAGGGATAGGAATCTAGTTTGTCTCACGATCATGTGGTTGAATTGTGATCCAATGAGGACACCCAACTAGGGAAATTTTTTGGTTATTTATTAATCATTAATTATATTAATAAAATATTATTATATGTGGGGTAATTGTCATTTATTATAATTAGTATTCAGAAAATTACCCTGAAACCCACAGTTTTCTCCTATCGTACCATGTTTGATCCTATTGAAAAAAATAATCTACTTAGAATGGTTGGTAGGAAATTTTATTCAAGGATAAATATTTATATTACTTATTATTTTTATTTTTTAATATCTACAATGTTCATTTCTAACTGAAATATCAATTTTATGATTATTTCCACGGTTTTTTTCTAACTCCTTGGGTTAACTCTGTTTTTTAGATTCAATGGCCATGAATCTAGTGATATACAGTATGTGGTGCCACCATTTATCCATTAATGTACTTATTTATATGTATTATATTCATTATTAGAGGTGTTATGTTCATGTGGGTGATTTATTATGGAACCACATTAAGGTAGTATTTAATATTTTAGGTGTTGATGTATAGGTTCCTTTGGGTAATTGAGTGTTAATTCATGTCAATGGATTTTTCATTTTTGATGGAATTGGGTACTATAATATAAATTTTTTAGTGTGGAATATATTGGTTTAGGGGTAATGGTCTTGATGTGGTTCCAAAAAAACTTTATTTATTCTTCTTTTGAGTCCATAGGGAGAGTTTATGGAAATCAGGGTTTTTTATTGGTGGTTTACACTTCCATGGGTGGTGCGGCATATATTGATATATTGTCAGTAGTGATAACCACCGTGGATAGGGTAATGAAAGTTTATTGAGTTGTGGTTATAGGTTATTGGTGGTCATTTGTAACCATGATTATTAGTTTATTAGTGTCATATTAATATAATACAGGTCCCATGATGTGTTACTGACCATTATAATCAAAACAATATCCACTACAACTGATTGGATTATGACGGATGGGTTTAAGCATTAATCCAATATAGAGGTACACCATAGGTATCATCATATAGAATAAGTTGACATGGATATCATCATATAAGATTGTATTCTCTCTAATGACCCAAATTTTAAACTATAAAATTCACTTTTATCATTACGCATATGTAATAAATACATATAGAACATAGATAAACATTATAAGTTATGAATGAATTAAATAAGGAGTGTTCCTAGATGTTAAGGATCCTATAATTTTGAAATAGTAACATGGAATTTGGAATAGTAGTGTGACCTTTAAAAATAGTAATCGAGCCAATTGAATAGTAATGTCACAAATTAATGTTGAAATAAAAATTATCCATCTTATATGTGACTATACAAAATTATTTTATCATACTATACGTAAATAATTATTTTAAAAGATATTGAGTATGTAGTGAAATTTTTATAAGTCATAAATTTTTAATTTAAATTTTATGAATAATTTAATAATTTACAAGAAAACATATATTCATAAAATGTATACATAAATTAATATTTTAAATTCATAGGATTATAATATAATTTTATTACCCCATAGTTTTATTTTCAAAGTGATATAAAAGAAGCAATAATTTTTAAAATATGTATTTTTTATTTATGTGATAATCTTAAAT
Organism: Viscum album; assembly: GCA_963277665.1. Taxonomy (NCBI): domain Eukaryota; kingdom Viridiplantae; phylum Streptophyta; class Magnoliopsida; order Santalales; family Viscaceae; genus Viscum; species Viscum album. The sequence continues at coordinate 1,299,403,751 of OY728147.1, forward strand.
ATATTTTAAAATTTTCATATTTATAAAATTATTTGAAAAAATCTGTATTTTTTTTAATTCAATAGAATGAAAAATGGTTAGGTGAATTTTTTTTGGATTTTTATGAAATACTTTATTTATGGGTGATTAGTAAAATATGGTTATTTAAGGTATATATACATTAAAAGATAAATGCACTATAAATTGTGTCATTGATGTTGTAATAACAATTGGTTCATACTCACATGATCTTATTTTTTTTATTCTCATTAATCAACAATATTTATTGTATTGAGAAAAATAATAAACAAATTAATTAAATAATGGTAAAACATCCCCCTCCTCCACTATACATACTATCAGTCACTTCAACTTCAACTCACACATCCCAAGACTTTAGATGTGTCAATATTCTTCTCAAATATCATACCAATCCTCTTCACCATGACATGGAGATTTTTTTCAATACAAATTTCATAAATAAACCCCCTAGGGGAGAACTTATGAAAATGGAGTCCAGAGGTAAAACCCTCTTCCGTTTTAATTCAATCTCATTTTCAATTTTCTTTTTTTATTATATTCTAATCAATTACCATTTTACAAGTAGTATTAAAAATATATTTTATTACATATACTAGATTTTTAACATGTTTATTCAATAATTATTAATGAAATCTCATGTCATATGTATTTAATTTTATTAATGAAATAATCATCTCTAAGGTGTTAATCTATTACAATCGTTGACGTTGTGATTTTATCATTCAGTTTCACCTTCATGGTAGGTAATGATATAATTTTTTGGTTGAAACATATTATTATATATGATTTAGATTTTATTTTATGTTTTTTTATCATTATTTACATGTTATATAAATTTATCAAACAAATTTAATTCCTTGTGAAAAAAAGACTCTAAATTAATATTAAAAATTATAATTAATGTTTTATTTAAAGAATCCTAATATATTATATATAATTTTTATTTTAATATTAATTTAGTTCATTAATAACATATAATTTTAGTTTTTGAAAAATATGCTAATTTTACATGATTTTCCATACACATATACAAGTAAACTAATAATAAAAACTTAGTAAGCTAACACTCACGAATGATTAAATTGAGTCTCATATCCCATAGAAATGGATAAGTGTGAACATAATAAAAATAATAAAAATAAAATAAATTTAAAAAATGTTCTTAATTAATTAAATAATGTCATTAATTTTATTATTCGGGAAATTAAAATCTTGTTTTCAATCATTTTATACAAAATTTAATGGATTCTACTGGAACCACTAAAATTCCACCAGCATACTCTATCAAACATTTTTCAAAATTTAAATTCCCTATAATTTTAATATATATATATATATATATAATAAATGTAATTTATTTGATCTAAAAAAATGTCTCATGTTCTTTTCTTCCATCTTATTTAGGGATATATATTTTATAAAAGGTTACCTACTCAATTATTCTTAATTCGTATGTCTAATTTATGGGAAATTCCTGAAATATTATCCATTTTCAAGTGTACTCCCTGATTTTTTATAATTAACCTTTATTATTTTTAAAAAATTACATATATAATTATGGGAAATGATATTGGTTCAATTCCATTTTTAAAACAAAATTATTTGATTTCAATTTTTACTAATCTCGAAAGGTTTCTCTTAAAGCGTAATTGAAATTTTTCATTTCTAATGTTTAAAAACAACTATATTAACATCAATTTGAAAGAAAATATAATTTTATGTCCCTATTTTACTTTAGTTTTGAGAATTTATGATTCAAATGTTTTCTTTCATGGGGCCTTTTATGATACACACATTTATTTTGATTTTGACATGATTATGATACACTATTAATTAGATGGGTAACCATTATGTTTACATTTGATTAATTTTTGATGATTATTTAGGTGGCAATAATATTCATAAAAATTATGTAATGGGTTCACAAAAATATTTGTCCTATTAATTTGTAAATTTTTTGTCTCATGAATCATTATATGAAACGGTCTTAGTTGTTACCCTTAACTCAAGCTCCATGTGCAACAGTCTTCGGGGCTAGCCATGACACTTGATATTCTACATGAAATGAGTGTTTCATCATGATACTCTTTGTAATGTGAGACTTCACCCATTCTAAATTCTTGATTTATATTGTTTCCACATTACTATGAATCCAGGATTATATGATCCGATGTTATTGTTCTTTATTTAAAATCATTTTACATTCCTTTTTATATAATTTTGTTATTCATTCTAACCAATGTGCTATGTTTTTTTAATTTTTTTTCCCTTAATTGGTTTTTATCTCATCTCATTTTTCATTTTATCCCCATGTAATCCAATGAAGATATAAGGGTTCAATGGAATTTAGGTTCTTATAATTATTAATAATTTTTTTTAATTAGTCATATATTTTTGTTTTATGTACATAGTCTCCCATGACACTAGAATTTAAGATCCTTGGCATGTAATTTGATTTTTAATTATACATAAAATCATATAATGAAATGTGTAAAATACTGGGGTCAAAATAGATTGTATTTGAGGAAATGTGTAGTTATTTTAGGGTTTAGGAATAATGATCTTTAGGAAGAACCCAAGGGATAAGACTAAGTATATGAAAACATCCCTAAATATATGTAAGTATATAGTAAGTGGATTAAAAAGAATGTACATCCATGTTTTTATATTAATATTATTTGTGGTTCTAGAATTGATATACTGAATAGTAACAACTCTGACAATGTTTTTCAGACCTGACTTGGGGTAACCTGGTACATGACACCAAGCCTTACAATGCACCTTTTTTTACAACTCATAGGGGATATGATTTGGAAAATTTATAAGCTCATTATGAACCATTGTTTAGGGAAAACTGATAGTAATATATGTTATGAAACATATCATGGATAACATCAATTTAAACCTATAAGATCCTAGTTTAGTATAATATTTTATTCTACAATATATTCTATTATGTTAAATGATTCCTTTTTCTATGTATTAGCTATGTATTCAAGAACCCTCATTCCACATTCCTTTTTATTTGATAATTTCATGAAATATAGGAACACATTCCAATAATCTATGTGATAGACTATGTGATTATCTCCCTATTGATATGATATATTTAATGGGAATGGGTGTTCAAAACATTGTGATAGTACTTGCACAACTAGATAAATTGATGAATAATAACTCAAATTGTGTTGAATTCTATCCTTATCCAAGAAATGAGAAATTTTTTGTCTAATACTTCATGAAGGAAATATCCTCCCAGGTTTGGTGGATCTTTTGATCCCCTCCTCGTGGAATAAGGAATTAACTCAGTTGAAAATACATTCTTTGTCCTTCAGTGCTTAGAGTAAGGGAAATTTGGGTTAGCGGTCTATCATTTCGACAGAAAATATGATCAGTGGTGGACACTTATAAAATATAAAACACCCAATAATGATATTAATTTCTTGGATATGGAGTAAATGATGAATTTTTTATTAATAATAATTTTTCCATGAACCCACCATGTCATGATTGAAAGAGATTTCCTCATACATCAATAGAAATAATACGAGTATATTGGTGCATATAAAGCAAACAATACATGGCTTGAACGATACACATCTGGAATTTTCATGAACACCAAAATCAAGGTGGATCAATTATTTAGTGGACAAATGTTATGTCTATTAACTAAATTGGTTATTTCAGTAATTGATAGTTATGATGAGATTGTGTATTATGCCCTGAGGGATTAAATGGAGATCATAGACTGTCAATGGTCTCATGGGACTACTGAAAAAACTGGAAGAGGGAGTCTAATATGTGTTTATATACATGTAAAATACCTAATATAAAGAATACAAAATATCCCACATGTCAAAATAATGGGAAGAATCATCCTGGGAACTATCTCAATAGAACTAAGAAATCATTCATATTTTGAAGAATGTGGAATCTGGATACGAAATGCCAAAGGTAAAAAAATAATTTCACTAATTTTTATGAAGAAAAGAAGGTTCATATCCACACTCATCCTATAGTGAAGTATTAAAACTGCATGTAACATGATAATTTCATTCACTAGTTCCCTAGGCCAACTACTATTTGAAGAAATCAACCAAAACCTCAAAGGAAATATGGACTTATATTATCTCTACTACTGATGTGGAACTAGAAATTAATGTGGTGACAGACACTCTAGTTATCAATTGAAGAATAGTTAATTTCATATTTGATTATGGTTATATACATTATTTAATTTTTTGTATGTTTTGTAGAAATATTTGGGAACCATTTTTAAATATAGAGATTGACTTATCTATAATAATATCAAATGTATCAATTATAGAATCCAAGGAACATACCTCTGAAGTGGTTTATGTTTGTTTAATGAACCTCCTTGAAAATCATGTCACACTCCCATTGGTAGACATTGAGTCTATTTTGGTCATGGATTGAGTATCATTATACAACGAAAACACCAACTACCAGGAATGGGATATCCCCATTATAATCTTTCATAATCATAAAATTCAATACATGATTGAGGAGGAAAGTGAATATCCTTCATAATCATTATCTCATGTGTAGATATTACTTCCTTATGTGAAATCATATCTCTCTTAAATTATTGAGACAATGGAGATGATCATGCATGATGATATTCTCATTGCAATGGATTACCCTAAGGTATTACCTAAAGAAATTCATAGTATTTCACCTAAATGATATGTTGAGTTCCCAATTGAACATATTCATGGAAATCCTTATATATTAAATAAACCATATAAATTGGCCACTATTGAGCTATAAGAACTAAATAAGTAGTTACAGGAGAATATTGAAAAGGATTTTATATACCAAATTACATACTTATATGGGGTGATAGTAATCTTCATCATAAAGAAGGATAGATCATTGAATCATTTCTTTGATTATCATGAACTAAATAAAATCATGATAAAGAAAATGTATCCCCTACTAAAGAGAGATGACTTATTCAATCAATTATGTGGGGCCAGTTATTTCTCAAAGGTGGTCCTCCGGTTGGATTATCACCAATTATATGTGACGAAGGAATATATTCCCAATAATACCATTAGAAAGGGGTATGTACACAAGAAATTAATTGTTATGCCATTTAGACTCACTAATTATCCATAACATTTCATGAATTTAATGAAAATGCTCTTTATAGATAACCATAACAATTTTTTGGTAGTCTTTATCGATGATAATTTGATATAATATAAGGAAAAGGATGAACATGGGGACCATTTGAATAATGTGATGAATACATTGTGAAGGGTGAAAATATATAAAAGAGTAGAAAAAGTGAGTTATGGATGGAAGAAGAATCATTCATTGGCTATGTAACCCCCTGTAAAGGAATATAAATGGACCCTTTTATGGAAATGGAAAAAGAAGAGTAGACATGGATAACATTTTTAATGAAGATCCACATATTTCATGGTCTAGCTGGGTATTAAAAATGATTTCAAAAGAGCTTATAATGATTGTAGAACCCAATAACCAAGCTATAATGAAATAATGTAATGTTTTTCTAGACTGATGAATGTGAGGATACAATTTAAGATATCAAAAAGTGTCTTATTACAGTGCCAATACTCCCACCCTAAAATATTGGAGAACACTTTGTGGTATACAGTGCTCCTTCAATTAAATGATTACATTGTTTACTGATGCATAATGATAAGGTGATATCCTATTATTCAAGGCAGTGGAAAAATCATGAGAAAACCAATGCAACGATTGATATTCACTTTGAAGTTGTGATATTTGCATTGAAAATATAGAAGCATTATCTCTATGGGGAGTAGTTTGATATATATAATGATAAATAGAGTCTAGAATATTTATTCACACAAAAGGATCTTAATATACACCTGTGAAGATTGTTATAACTCCTCCATGAATATTATTACTCAATCCACTACCACCCGAATATGGAAAATAATGTAGAAAATGGTCTATATAGAAAAAAATACATATATATAAATGATTATAATAGAAAAATATCCAATATTGTTAGACTAAAAAAGGATGGACATGAGAATCATTTAGGGAGTAACATAATCAATCCTTTAAAAATTATTTCTAACTATACCTTGTAGAGAAAATAATGGATGATCAATGAAATTATATGGAAAATTAAAAAAAAGGTGGGTGATATCTGTAATTAGAAATTTTTCATTCCCATGATCGATGGAGACGGAGTCATAGGATTTGGGTCCTACATTTTTTTACCATCCTTTCCAGATATAAAGAAATATATTCTTCATGATGCACCTAACATAACATTATCTATTCACGGAGGGTGAACAATTTTGTATCAAGAAGTACGTGAGATATTTTAGTGGGAAAATATGAAAATAGATATCACTAAATATACATCAATGTGCCTTGTATGTAAGCAAGTGAAGGATAAAAAGAAAAATTCTAAATGGATGATGCAACCAGTACTCATTCGAATATGGAAATTTGAATAATCACTTTGTATTTCGTCATGGGACTTCCAACGACATCCATAAGAAATAATGATCTATAGGTTACTGAGAATTATTATACAATGAAAACACACATTATATCAATTTTAGGGGATTTATCAATGGATAAATGTGAAAATATATCCCTCAATGAAGTGGTAAGGCTGTATGGAATACCATTTTCTATTCTATAAAAATGAGATCCAAAATTCACCTCCATGTTATAGAATTTCTTCACCATTATCTATGCATGGATGTGATAGTCACTAAGACCTATCATCCTCAATTTGGTTCCTAATATGAGTGGAATATTCATACATTGGAAGACATGATGAGAGAAAGTTTTATATAATTAAATAGAGTATGGGACAAAAATCTTCCACCAATCGAATTATCCTTCAAAAATAGTTTTTACATGAGCATGAAAATGGATCCATATGAATACCTTTGTGGGAAAATGTGTATAGTAATGGCATACTGGAAAAAATTCAGTGAACATAATCTACTAGGCCCTAAAATGGTCGATGAAATGGTTGAGAAGCTGAAAAATATTTATTCATCAAGAAAGTAAAAATTCATCCAAAGAGCTACGCAAAAAATCATACATTGTACATTGAGTTTAAAGTTGGAGACAATTTATTCCACTATATATCACCATGGAAGAGGACCATCATATTTAGGATAAAACAGATGCAATTTCCTAAGTAAATTGGTCTCTTTAAGATACATTATCATGATGTAGCTCTGTCTAATCGAAATGAACTTTTAATAGCATTGTATAATCTCCACAATGTACTCCATGTATCCATCCTAAAGAAGATAATATTGGAAACCTCACATGTACTGAATTCATATGTGGTACATTTAGAAAATGACCTATCTAATGAGGACAATCTACTGACGATCTGGGATTGTAGAGAATATTTTCTATGAAAAAAGGCCACTCACATAGTCAAATTTCATTGGCAGAACCATATGTTCAATGTGGAAACATATGAACCAGAGAATGTGGGGAAATATATGTACCCCCACCAATTTTTAATTAATAATTTATAATGAAATATCGATGGTTAAATTTTATAAGGGGGGATAATGTAATGATCCAATCTTTAATCTATAAAATTTCACTTCATATAATTATTTCATATGGTGTAAAATCATATTGAACAAAATTCCATATTTATAAATGTTGAATGAATTAATAAATAAGAATTTCTATAAGTTAAAGAACCTATACTAATGAAATAGTAACATAACCTTGTGAATTGTATTTTGACTTTTAGGAATAATAAATACATAAATTTAATAGTTACCACACAAATGAATGTATAAATAAAATTTTATAATCTATTATGTGACAATATGATATAATTATAACATAAAATATGCTAACATATATATTAAAAATTATTTTTTAATTGTTGGTATTTTTTAATTGAATAAATATTTATTTATAATTTCATGACTAATTTAATAATTTAAATGAAACTTTTATTTCCTAACATGTATTAATATTTTTATATTTTAAAATCTTATAATTATTATATTATTTTAGGGTACCTTAGATAAATTTTCATAGTGATATGAAATCTGTTATAATTTTAAAAACTATAATTTCCAATTAAATGATGAATTTAATTAATATTTTAATATCCCATATTAATAAAAATATTTTCACGAAATGGAGTTAATTTTTTAATTATTGTCATCAAAAAAATATTAGGGGTAAGTTTTTGGTTTTTTTGATATAGTTTTGTTTAATTATGATTAATAAAATACTATAATTTAATTTATATATACATTATAAGTACAATAATTAATTAATTTGGTAATGGATGATGTAATAATAATTTTTTCAAACTCATGTGATATAATTACCTTTTTTGTCTCTATATCAAAAATCATTATTTTTTTGAGAAAAATAAAAAACTATTTAATTAAATAATGAGAAACACCCCTCTTCCACAATAAAACCCACCCCTCAACACCTCTTCACATCACACTATTGAAGCCCTGATAATTTTTTATATTTATTCCAATACGTTTCTCAAACATCTCCCCCACTTCCTATATATTTTTTTTAAAATACAAAAACCATTCCCTTATGGAGGTTCACAAGAAGAATGAATAATGATGTAATACCCACTTCCGTTTTCTTTCAATTTATTTTCCATGTCTGTTTCATTTCTTATCTTCTACCAAATTGCACATATCTGAGTGGAATTAAAACTATCTTATTATACATATACTATTATTTTATCATTTTTATAGAAAAATTCATCATTAAATATCATAACTTTTCTATTTTATATTGAGAATTAAAACATCGTTCATGAGGTTCCAATCAATCACGTTTGTGGATGATGTGCTTTCATCATTAAATTCAACCTCTATGATAGTCTTAAAATCATTTATATAGTTGAATTATATTATTATATATATATTTTAGCTTATTTATTTTAATCTAATCATTATTACACATGATATAAAGTTATAAAACAGAATAATTTTTTTTGATAAAAAACTAAATTAATCGAAAAAATTACCATTTATGATTTATAGAATAAATCATCAACAATTCTGGAATAAAATGGTATTTTAATATTAAATATATTTATTAATAAAATATATGTTCAATTCTAGATAACTATTTTCATTATACATGATTTATTACAAACATATAAAATTAAATTGAACTTGAAAACCATGGAAACCAACACTCTCGAACGATGAAATTTAATATCATAAACCATAAAACAGTTTATTGAAGGATCATAATAAAATAATATTATATCAGATATATGTATAAAAGGTTATGAATTAATTAATTGATGTATTCAATTTAATTATTGATGATATTATGTTGCATTCAATAATCATTTCAGACTAAAGGAATAAGATTTGGTCTGAACATCTAGTATTCATCGGGGATACTCATTCACTCTTTTTACCAAAATGAAATTACCCATATTTATATTTACATATTATATATTTTTTAATATGTTACTAACTCTTGTATCGATATCAATTCATCCTTATTTTTTTGGGAAATGTACATGTTTTTTGAAGGTTCCCAACTCAATTCATCATGATAAGACATCTCGATTTAATGAAAACTCCCTAATTCTTTCACATTTTCAACTGTGATCCATAATATATTTGCAGGAACAATTATTTCTCTTATAACACTCATTTTATCATCAAACTCTATCATGGTTTAATTCTAATTTTATAGAAACATTTATTGCTTTTACAATTTAAATAATCTTGAATGTTTTCTTATAATCTGTACTAAAATGTTTTATTTAAAATGATTATTAAACTCTCTTATTAATTAATATTGAATAAAATTTTCAATACAAAATCCTATATTCATTTATGAATGTCCATGTATGATTTATCTCCTTTATTTCATGGACAATTTTATGATACACCCATTTATTATGATTTTATCATGATTGTGATATCCAATTCATTCCATGTGTAACCATTATGTATTTATCTAATTAGTAATATATGATTATTTATGTGGAAGGAATATTCATGAACATGTTATGATAGGATATCCAAGATTTTGAGCCAATTTTTTTGGAAATATATAGTTTCAGGTGACGATATGTGTAATATTATTTTTGGTTAGCATTGGCTTGTGCTCTATGTGCAACAGTCGTGGTGGTTAGTCCTGAATCATTATCCCTTATGTTAAACAAGCCTTTATTAATGTTACAATATGTTAAATTATCCTTTCCATATGATAAATTAATGTATTATATTTCACCCAAATTACTAAGAATCCATTTTTATATGAGTCCATGTCATGATTATTTTTTAATTATTTTCCTTGAGTTTTTATATTATTATGATTTGACTTCTAACCCATGACATAATCATTATTTTAATTTTTATTAAATTACTATGATTTTTATATCATCAAAATATTCAATTGATCCTGAAGTTATCATATCAACTAGTAAGGGCTCAATTGATGTTAGGATATCATAATGGATGATAAATAAAGAAATGTTTTATTTAGTCCCATGTATTCAGTTATATGTACCTATTATTCCAAAACACTATTTATTATAATCCTTTAATTATAATTTGATTTTCTATTATGATCAAAATATTTCAATCATATATGTCAATGATTAGGGTCACTATATGATCATTGAATTTGGGATTCATGGAATGGTTGTGTTGCAGGTTGGAATATGATCAGGTTTATTGTGGAAAATTTATTGTGGAATGGGTCTGTACATTTTGGGCACCTTCAACAATGAGATGAAATATTAATTATGGGAATGTTTTGGGATGTGATAATTTTAGAATGGAACTGAATGATATTCTATGGGAACTTATACTATGATATTCCATTGGTGCATCAACCTACTCCAACACTTTGAGAAATATATAATGTTCTCACCATTTCATGATCACCAAAAACTAAGTGGATTATGTATATTAGAAGTGGTTTTCATTATAAATATTTAAATATAATAATATATTTATAGATATTATACATGGATTCCATTTTTTCATAGTGATCTTGTACATATACACATTGAAATCCTTTTGGGATGTGTATGGACATTAAATTTTTTGATATATAATGTAGAAAGAGATATATGCTTGGATCATAGTCACCAACGCTACTAATAATTCAAGGCAGAATGGTGTTTTCCTTTACAGCTGATCTGTGATGTTTTTCATAGCTGTTCTAGAGAAGTTTATATTATTTTGGTTGTATATGAGTATGCGATCGGCCTATGGGAGATCATGTTATCTATTATATCACATGCATGGAATTTCTTTAGTTTAAACTTGTATAATTAGTATTCATGGTTATTAATATCATTTTTTATTAATAACCAATTTTTATTTATTTTTATGTTATTAATTTAATTTATTATAAGATGGTGTAGTCTCTTGAAAATATCCACATAGACCCTTGATTCTAGTAAGTAACCTCTGTTGTTTGGGGATTCAAACCTAAATTTAATAGATTTCTAAATCGGTTTATTTAATGTGATCTAGATTGATAATTATACAATGTGGTATAAAAGATTTTTTATAAATATAATAGATGTGGGCTATTTTTATTGGAAATAGTAACTAAAGGTTTTTTAATTTCTTAATACATGGGATGGACATCAGGAAAAGATCCTAGCGTGCCCGAGTATGTGTTAATGTATATAATTCTTGGGAATTGGGATTACAGTTATATTATTCCTTATAACAAATGAGTATTTTGATTTAGATTAGATGGTTTTTGAGGTTATTTATTTATTGTGTAATTATAAGCCTTTGTAGGTCAGACCTTTTTTTCAAACATTAGTCTAGTAACACCATTCTCACAAGACATTCATGTATTTTCATATTGTTGGGATTCTTATTCTAGAATAGGTTTGGTTGTTTAAAGTGTCATCAAAGTCCTATATTTTTTAAATCTAGATTATTTGTTGTATTTTACTCACATAATATAGGACTTGATTATTAGTTTTATTAAGTATATAGATCTTACATGTGTGTGGTGAGTGATACATAGAAATGGAAGAAGGTTGGTGGGGACATCGAGGTAAATAATTTGAGACTTTAGTATGATGTTGAATGGGTTAGGGTCACCATGATGCAATTTTGGATATATAATATCATAATATGATATCATGAATGATATGTTTATCTTGATAATTATGTTTGGTTTTTATATATTTCTTTCCTTGATAGCCTATGTTGGGTCACCAAGAGGATGGGGATGTGGTTACACAATCAAATTCACTAGATGGGTTATTTAATAATGGAGGTCATCATGATTCATAGGTAGAGGATTCCAGGTTGTTAGGTATTACAAAATGACTATAGGAGCAGGGAGATATAGTTTGATCATCTTCTCGTAGGGAGTTATTTGATTGTTTATTGAGCGTTGATCATGTATCTCTAGTATTTGACCTATCAATGAAATATATTAGAAGGATGATTTAGTCACAATATAATTTCAGGTTTATATAGAGGGTGGATCAATGGATTTTTAATATTAGATGGAGTTTATTCACTTGATTTTCTGTTAGACTGGTATCCCTTTAATGTAATGGAAGAAGATAATGACATTTATTCTCTAAAGGTAATGAACAATTTGTTGCTATGTTTAGGTATAGTTTTTTTGGAATAGATGGATACAATGGAAAAATTTCATTGTTAAATTATTTGATCATTTTTTAATAACATATTGGGGTTCTTATGTACCTATGATTCTTAACATTTTCCATTGGTAAGTCATTAGTTAGGGATTTCCATGCTATTTTCAATTATTTTATAAGAATTTTAAAAATATATTTAATGGATGAGTTTTCCAGGGTGTGGATATTAAATGATATACATAGACTTATTATTACGGTGTATGAAATTTTTTTTATGTTGAAGTCATTCTTCATTGAAGTGAACCATTTATTAATTCTAGAGAAGAACATGAATTATATAATTATACATATTCTAAAAGGTGTATATCAAGTGGTTGGTATTGGGACTCTATGTTATTAGGGAAAAGAACATGAAAATTCAAATGAGGGGTTTTAGTGGTAGAAATCAGTATTTTCACAGAAGAGTGATCATTCAGAGTGAGGTTACCCATGTAGAAAGACATGGTCTAATTGGTCCTACTATAATTGGACACTATGTATGTGGTAGTAATGTTTCCAGATATTGATATCTTGAGTGGTTTTTCTAAATTACCTTGTAGGGAGCAGTAGGTTGTGGATTGGATTTGGCTCAGGGATTTTTAGTTGGATTGAGAGTAGCATTAAATGGTGGTAGCATATAATTATCTATATGAATAGGTTATCAAAATGGAGAATAAAACCACAAGTGGGGTTAATGGTTGATAAATATGGTATATACACAAGTCATTCAAGGATTTAGAGATTTTTTCTTGGGAAATTTTCATATGAGTGAGGTAATGTATTTTTAGCAGTTTGTACAACCATTTAATATTTTAGGTATTCCATCAATGTGTTTTTTGGTTTATATGATGGATAAAGGTGGTCATTATGTATTATATATATGTGGAATAGACATGTGATGGTAATGGTATGAGAATTGGGTATTAAGCATGGTAATGTTATGTTAGTGGATGGTGGTTTGAATTTATAGCTGATTTGTGTGGAATTACTAATGATAGTTAGGAATGTATAGTTATACTAACAGGATACATTATAAGAATGTGATAGAGTAGATTATTCCTATAGTGATGAGTTTAATGGATTGAATTGGTATCTTTATGTATATTTTTCATGGTGATTGATGGATGAATTATGGGGGTTAAAAAATCATAATTATTCAATATTATTAAGGGCATGATGAATGGATTATGAAAAGGTTTGTTAAATGAATTATCTTGAGATAACATGGGGATGTGTTTTCATATATTTGGGATGTTTTTATTAATAATAAAATCTAGTGTGATTATTTCAGTCTACGTTTGGCCTATCAATTTGTGTATTTCTCTATTTGATGTTTTCTGGGCGTCATAAAAAACTGAACGTTTAGTGTGAGGGAGTTCATTTATGAATGTGGATAGAGGTCTATAATATATAAAAAATCATGTCCCATCATAGGGTAATTGTGGAGTGTTGGGGAATATATCAGATTAAATATTTAGTGTGGGTTTATGGTCATTACCCAATGGAATCAGTTTCACAATTGTAATTTTTAATGTAAGAATAAATTATTGGGTTTGGCCATGATTCATATCACTAACTTTTGGAATTTTTTCTTGGGAAGAAGTAGAGTTTGAAAAAATATTTTCAATGTAATTTTAAATTTATGTATTAGTAGTGGATTGTTCCTCACTGGGTGCAGGTATAGTGTGAATAACATTTTAGGGAAAACATAATGTTGTATTATGTTATTTGTAACAATAATTACGGTTTGAGAGAGGTATTTTGTGAGACAATTATGGAGATCACAACACATCTAAATGTATTTTAGAGAATCGGGCTTTTAGGTTGTCCCTATAGTGTGTTGTCACACTATGCACCAAAGACTCTATAAAGAGAAAACTTTTTTCTATAACTGTTTATATGATTTTATTTTAATTATTTATTTAGTAAATTAGGGCGTATATACATTTTTCTTGTTCATTGGTAGAGATATCCCATTATGTTTTATACTGTTATGATCTCTTATAAAGTGCTATCTAATCCACATTTACTATTCCCTTTGAGTAGTATATGTATTAGATTTATTCTGGTCATATTTCAATATCATTAATAACGTTTTTTGGTTTTTTATATTTGGTGTAATATTCCATCTTAAATCAATATAATTTGTCAATGTACCTAATTTTATATTTTATTCATTCATTTTCATTTTTTAGGTGTTGGGGTTAAAATTGAGTAAATTTGATGGTATTAGGTATGAGTTGACTAAATATTCCCTTTTTTAGACATGTATTTATGGTTCATTTTATTTACATTCATCGTATTTGTGTGTGTGAAAATATGTAGGGAATAAGATAAGGATTATTATTTTCATGTATGATGTCAAGGGATGGTTTCATATATGTAATTTTGGGTCATATCATGTGAATTTACATTTCATTCAGGACAATATTGGGGTTGAGCATCAATTTACTATGTGTGAAATGTTTTTTTCATTGTACATGTGGATTGATGTTGTTATTTAGTGAAATAATGGTTGTGGATTTTGTGATAATGGGATGATGGATTCTCCTCTATATCATGTGGGAGGTGATGACCATTACTATGAGTGGAATGGGATACATCAGAATGTATGTGTAGTTATTTGTCAATATTTAGTGGTTGATGGTGGTTCCCCTTATTATGTTCATATCTTATTAGTGATCGTCATTCAACTTTTGGAGGAGGATGTGTGGTCCATGTACACATAATATACATCCATGATGTGGTATTACACATGGGATTATTAATGGTATACTATTTAGTTTCATGTATTTTATGGGAAGGTTTTTCCCATTTGTTTATCGAAGGAATACATTTTTTGGATGGAAACAATATATATGTGGTAGTGGAGATCGCTGTGTGGATCTAGCACATCCCATGATGGTGAATTGTTAATGAGGATACTTAAAATATGTAAAAATGTATTTGGATGATCATGGATGTATATATTGGTATATATTACTTCCTTTAGGGTGTAATAGATGACACATTTGAATAGAATCATGGGGAACATGTTTGAATGTGTTTTTATATGGAAACCGACTATTTTGAAATCCAGTGAAATTTTCAAAGTGAATGATTGTGTGTAAATCATCCCACTATATGACTAGTCAATGAATATGAGCATTTAATTATATATTATTGAGAATGAGTGGATATTATTATGCATATAAGATTTGGTTAAAGATATTTAATCATATAAACCCTCATATATATGTGAAATTTATCTAGGGACAATATTGGTAGTGGCCTATTAGTTTATACTCCCACATTGGATGGACCATATTGGTTGTGTGAAAACATTATTTTTGATGACATAAAATGAGGATAATTAATATAAATTTGAATTTAGTATTTAGCAGTGATAAAAATGAGTAGTTAGGATGGTGTTGGATATTGGGTATGGTCTGTGTAGCTATTTGTATAAATGAAATTACAGTTTTTTTTGGATTTTTATATTTATGTATATATTTGATCAAACTATGAGAATTTTTTCATCTATTATATGACTATAATAGCATTGAATGTGTTTATTGTAATTAACATGTGTATGTTCTACATTTTAATTGATTCATTATTAATGTTCATACATTAACGTTATATTCTTATTTTGTAGTAATTATTTATCTATAGTGTTTATAACCACCCCACTATAACCACTTAGACCTTCATTTATATATTGTATACTCTTGAATAATGGGAGGCGTAATTGAGTTTTGTGTGTCTTCCTGCCATTAGATTTTTGGATGATTCATGCCCATGATGCTAAAAAAACATTGAATGTTTAAATCATATTAATGGGTTTATAATCATTATATAATTTAATTAGATATTATCAATAATTATCAATAAAAGAGAAAGTATCATATTTTTTTATCCATCGACACTAGATTCTTTGACATCACATGCACCATGCTGGATTGATGCATAAAAACAGTATGACATAACATTAGGAATATTTTAATTTCATTCGTTTGTTCTCAATTTCGAAATGATCTTTATAACATATTGATGTGTCGATAATTTTTAGTAAATTTTCTTATATATAACGTAGATGGAAGTATCATTTCTTATTAAAATAATATATATACATATCACACTATTTATGCAATATTGTAAATAAAACTAATTAATAAATTTTTTCCAATGAATAAACTCCAACCTAACTCCCATTCATTGTTTTTTATGGAATATTCCAAACCATTATAACACTTTCAATGAAATTTTATTAACATATATTAGGAATAAAACAATTTACTATAAAATTGCATAAATTTATAATAATTCTGTCAAAAAAATCATAGACTACGATATTCCTGAAATCAATATTAACACAATCTATTTCACCACAACATTAAATAGTTTTTATTGTAAAAAAACATTCATGGTTCGTTAGAATTGACAAAAAAATAATAAGATAACCTAAATATTACCATATCATCCACATTGAATGATTTATAATCCATAAGACTATTTACCAAAAATATTTTGTTTCCATATCTATATATCATTCCATAGATCATCTCAAAAAAATAAAATAATATTGCTTCCAATAATTAGACAATAGTTTTATCCTATACTGAAATACACTTTTCATTTCTCATATAGAGTTTTAATTATTAAAAATCTATTTTTCTAATAAATAATGTATCAAATATTACCATAAAAATTGTTATCATAAATATTAAATAAACTAATGATGTATAAATAATAAATTTTACAAAATAGAAAAATTTATATTAAATACAATGGTATCTATCTAAAATAAAAAATGATGTTTCATAAATCTTTAACTTCCTAATTTTCATCATGTCTATTTTAAAAAGTTATATGATAAATTTTTCATCCCTATCTAAGTTCCCCATGTCTGGTGTCATTCTACAATTACATTGGCATAATTAAATGGAATAAAATCATTAAGGGAATATTAGTTTAGTAATATTGGTAAACTATAAACAAACAATAGTTTTGTTATAAAAGTGAATAAAATAACAAAAGAATAAAATATTTCCTGGATAACATTACACCCACATAGAAAATTCTTTCATATATTTATTAATACATTTCCTAGATTCCATGTGAAAAATAAAATAAGGGTGAGATCAGATTCTCATTAAGGGTACAAACATTAGAATAAATAAATAATATATGGAAATAATGAATATATAATGTTTAAAAACTGAGAACATATTATATTTAATTAAAAAATGACTAGGAAGTTATTATGCAATATAAAAAGGTAAATAACTGAGAATAAATGCCATTTTAAACAACCTGATAGGGAATAACTGTAACACCCAGAGATTTTATGAAAAATATTCTTTTTAATTTCATTAATGTCTTGTGGTGTACGCTACACCAAAACAAGATTGCACAACACGCATCCTTGACTTTCCGTGCATTACACGCAATCAATACCTTCCTCGATAGCGTGTGTAGTACGCAATACTGAGTTTCACTAAACAACAATATGTTATTAAAATATTATTAAAACTAGCCGTTATAAATAGTAATAACAACTTTTTGAAATTTTTTAAATTTAATTTTTCAAAATGGACTTCTTTTTTAGATTCGGAATATCAAAATTAGCTTAGGGTGAAATTTTTGTACTTTTCGGATAACTTTCATTTTTTGATGAATAGTGAAAATTACTAAATTTAAATTAAAAACAACCTTTTTAATCGAAATAATTAATAGTGATAAATTATTAATTTGACTAGTTTTTAAGTAAATTTAGAATATATTTTTACAATTTAATACAATTTTGGTCATTGGATATAATTTCACAATTCAACCAGACATAAACAGGTGTCAATCTTTTGATAGTTATTGTCTCTTAAGAACACGCTATATGTTTTGACGACGGGAATTAATTTTTAAATTAAGTAATGCAACTGATATGTTTTGAATTTGGTAAAATATACATCATTTTTGAGTTCATAATATCAAATATATCTTTGGCCTAATTTTTGGTATTTTTCTCGAAACTTTCATTTTTTGATGAATAGTGAAACCACTAAGTGGTACTTAAAAAAATGAATTTTTTATAAAACATAATTTTAACGTTTCTATGAGTGGAATTTCAAGAAACTAAGACACACGGTTGATGTCAGTAAGTAAAATGTGGTTCAATGAGATTTAAATAATTTTTGGTGAATAGTAAGTTTTTACTTTTATTTACCACGATTAAAAGTAAATAGGGTAATTAAGGGTAAAAATGATATTATTATTACCCTAAAACATGTCCTAATTCTTTTGGATAAGTTTAATTAGACCAAAAAAAACCTTAATAATAAATTATGACCATTTAGGCCCACTTGTATTAGATTAGGACATTTATTATTAATTTATTTAAAGAAGGGTTAAAATAGTTAAAATCAAAGTTTAATAAGAAAATAATTTTTAACATAGGTTTATACATAAGATAAATTCGACTATAAATATTTATTAGAAATCTAAATATATTTCCTACATAATGATATTTTATTTCTAATTTTTAGACTTTACATAATTTAATTTATTTATGACACATAAATGATGCGGAAATTATCTTATTAATGAAATATTGACATAATTGATGTTATAAATATCCAATAAATATAATTTGAGACTTTTTATGAATTACCCTAATTTAATAGTTTAATATGACATGTTTTTATTGATTTAATTTAATTTTTTAGAACTAATCATTCTGTTATAATTTTCACAAATATCAATTACTAAATAGTGTCAAAATTGACATAAAATAGTTTTTAAAACAAATATTATATTATTAATTGTTATATTATTCCTAAAAATCTAATGTTCGGAAAAATGACATAGATAAGGTTATATATATTAATAATAAACATCTTGGGGTTCATTTGGCTGCTTATAGTAAGTTTATTAACCTTATAGTATAAGAACACAAGAAGACACAGTAAAATTAAAATTATTTAACTTAATGATAAATCAATATGATAAGGTTAAAATAGGAACCTAAACTTGTCTAAATTCTATTGGATGAGAGTATTTAGACCCATACTCACCTTATCTTCGAAATAAATTAATTTGGAGCTATTTAAAACCGAATTTGGCTTTATAATAAATTAATTTTTTTAGTTTTTCCAAAAGAGCCCCTCTCCCCCCTTATAAAAGGGAACCTCCTCCCTCTCTCTCTCGCACCACATTGAGCCTTCAAGCTCGGCCAACCCATGAAAAATTCCCTTCTCCAATTTCTTAAAAACATCCTAGAGGTCCTGGTCTTCTTCAAAAAACAATTTTAGTGCCCTAAGAGGAGGACTCAAAGAGGCCCTTCAAAGAAGAGGTAATGTCCGTTACCAATTATTTCAACTTTATTTCTTCCTCCACTTCTTCTTATTAGGTTGTTTCATTATGAAGTAATAACATCTGTATCACTAATATACTGATATGTTATTATAAGTATGAATCAACCCTATTTCACAATCTATCCATCCTACGGAAAGCGAAATACCGCGCGTGCGTACGTACGGAATACCGTCTCCACGCCGTGGTGTAATCTATTTTCCACCACCACCATACTTGGATGGGTATAATGGTGTACATAATAACTATATATGATTATTGTAAAGTGATATTGATTATTAAATTGTATACATACACCCCAATACAATTCCACATTCATGAGAATGATATCATCGCTCGTGCGTACGTACGGACTACCGTCTCCAGGACGCGATAAGATTCATTCTCCATGTTAACCATTAATGAATGATTATAAAGTACATATAATAAGTAATCATGAAATATATGACATAATAACGATAGTATATTTATGTGTATATATATGTAAGTCATCTACATAATTCCATTCAACTCAATAAGGAAACGAAAACAGCGTTCATGCGTACGTACGACCTACTATCTCCATGAACGGTGTATTTCCTTCCATTTAATGATCTATTATATATATGTTTATTCTGAATATATATTATATATAAATAATGTTTTATATTATGTAATTAACTAATCATGATCTAAGTAATAATATGAATAATTACATGTCAAAACACGGTCGAAAAATGAAACGATTTTACCCAAAATGCTCTTTAACATGGAATTTACAAAAGAACGGGTAAAATAAAGACATAAGTGAACCATATATGATATAATTACAATGATTATGATTCTGGAATAACTCAATGTCATTATTTAAATTATTATACAGGAGGTTCAGACACTTACGAAGCAAATCAGACCTAAGGTAAGGGAAAATATCAGAATATCATTTTTAACTGAGATTGTTTATACTTTGGTATTTACTGAGGTGTATTTTATCATCCACATCCATGTTTACTCAATATGTAATATTATTTCCATCCACCTACAATTCTTTAAATCCAATTTTACCCTTCGGTGAGTTTTTATTAAACGATATGAAAGGAATCTTTTGTAGTTTTTCATACGAGGTATGTTTTGACTTTTCTGACAAAAGGACGAGAAGAATGTTTTTTTAACTTATACGGCATGAATGGAATTTTTTAAAAAATATTTCCAAAAATCATCCTTTACATGTTTTCAGGTTTATTTTTAATCAACTTCTTTTAGTTTAGAATTGTATGACATCTTAAGAAATGAAATGTGTTTTTGAAGTAGAAAGGATATTTTTCTCAAGAATGGAGTTCAAGTGTTTTATCAAAAATATTTTCCATCTAAGATAATAAAGGGTTCTGTTTATATCCTGATTATTACATTGATTTGATTATGTTGTGATGGAATTATTTTTATGAATTCCTTTATCATATATGAATTGTTTTATGATGTCACAATGTTTAAGATTCCTTTTTTATAACATGGGTTATGCAATGATGTATGATTTATGATTTTGTGGCACATATAAGAATGGTATCATTTTGTGATGGATGTGACCTATATATCCCTCCAATTAATTGGTTAAATATTTTATATCTCATGAGATAGACATGGCTGGAATGACAGGTTATACTGGTTCAGTGAAACAGGACTGAAACGAGGAGTGAACTCGGTTCAGAAATGGACTTTGTCCACTAAGATAGTCTTGGAAATGAGTCATGACTAATGAGAAATTATTCCCTATGATTATGTGTGTATGCCACAAAGTTTCATGTTTTTTGTTATGATTATTGGGATTATATTTCACTACTATGATTTATGCCATGTTATGATATTATGATCTCTTTTACAGGGTATGATTTCCAAAATGTTATGTTCTTTTGAATATGATGTGATTGATATTTCTTTTGTATAACTTTACTGAGCATTTGTGATAACCCTTTTATGTTTTCTTTTCCCTAGGATATAAAGAAAGGTTTTAGGTAAAAAAAGGAAGATCTTTATGGGAGATGTTAATGATATTTCACCACGATTAGAATATTATATTCCGAGTTTCCAATGAAACCAAACTATTACGGTCCTTGTGTGTATGTTTTTGTTATGTACTATGTATTCTGAAAAAGTAATGTAATGTCTATGTACATCATGATTTGGGTCTCTATAGTTGGTATCATAGGAATGGATTATTCAACCTTTAGAAACTAGGATGTAAGAACTTTAGTGAGATCCCTAGAGATATTTCTAAGGTATGTCTAGGGATGCCCCTAAGGTTAAGTATAAGTATAGTTTATAGTCCTGGAATTGCGCTAACGATCTTAGAATTAAACCTATGATGTTAAATATTGAAAGTACCCCCCCCCCTTTATTATGTTGTTTTCCCTAGTATGATTTTTGCCTCTCACACTATTCTTTTTGGGTTTCAGATGATGGTTGGAACCCGAAGGAACCGTGTTGATCAATGTAATGGACAATGCAATGATTGTCCTCCTGTACAAACAAATGTTATGGGAGATGGAGTGAAAAATCATATTGCTATACTTACACATGTTATGAATCATTCTGGACTCCCAAATGAGCATATAAGGGAACAATATTCTATTGAGTCCTTCATGAGGCTGCGCCCACCCTCATTTAGTGGGTATACTGATCCATTAGTTGCTTAACAATCGATCAGTACTTCTGAAAAGATATTTTCAGTTCCTCAATGTTCTGAACATGATAATATCATATTAGAAGTGTATCGTTTGGAAGGTGATGCCGATCAATGGTGGAATATTATCAAGAATATGAGGACAAGAGATGAAATTTAGTCCATGGAATGGGACGAGTTCATGAACTTATTTTTCAATAAGTACTTCCCTCATATTCTTCAAACAAATATGAAGAAGGAGTTTCTTGAACTAAAGCAAAAGGATGATAAATCTGTTGGTATATAAAAAACGAATTTTACATGACTTGAAAGGTATGCATCTTGATTTATCATCCAACCTGAATGTAAAGTTGATTGATTATCTAGTGGCTTAAAACCAAATCATACAAGGGAATTAGCTATAAGAGAATTCAGTAGCTAGGAAGAAATTGTGTGTTGTGCTATCAAGGTAGAAATGGAAGTTGGTGTTACTTATCCATCTCATAGTTTTGAAAAGAAATGAAAGATAGAGTTCAAGGAGAAATCTCAGAATAATGGTGAAAAGAATATGAATGTTTCCTTATGATCAATGTGTGGAAAGAAGCATGGTGGAGATTGTCTTAAAGGGATTAGAAAATGTTTTAGGTGTGGAAAAGAAGGTAATTGAGCAGCTGAGTGTCAATGTAATGGAAAAAAGGGTTTCTAATGATTTGAATAAAGAAAAGACTGCAGAGAATTCCCCACCATCACTGAAATGCTTCAAGTGAAAGGAAATGGGGCATTATGCTAATAAATGCCCTAATCCAAGGGTTAGTGATGATCGACCTGAGCAACCACTTATGGCAAAGGACAAAGGGAAGTCACATGTTATCACTATTGGCGATATTGAATATGACAACGATGTGGTGGGATGATTATGTGTTTATGTAATGGGACTCCAAAATAATGTTGTATATAGTATCATGGAATATTGGAATATTTATGTATTGGTCTGTTGTGGTTTTCAATAATTTTATCGTACCGGTAATCATTGAAAGTGATTGAGATATTTTTGGTAAGCAGATGATATGTGCATAATGAAGGGATATGAAGATAATGAGATGTTTTATTTTATTCATGATCTCGTGATTGATTTAAGGACTAAGTGATATCATGGTTTGAGTATAATGAATTTTGAGGATTTTGGTTTGTGGAAAGTGTTAAATTTTTACTGCATTCATGTTTTCACTAAGGTTCAATGGGTATTTATTCTTCATGAGAATACATAATTAAGGTATTCACTTGTTTGTAATTTGACCAACAAGATATATCTTATGATATATGGGGGATAAATGATGGAATTCATCTTATTGTTATGTGAAATTTCTTGTAATCATTTTCTTTTTACTATGAGCTTGGACCAAAGTATTTTCGATAAGTATAAAGATTGGAATGGATTATATTGGAAATAAGTTAGGATAGAAATTTTTTCGATATTATTGATGGGATGTTATAGTAATATAGCTTTAGAAAAAGGAAAACCTGCAGGATGGGTGACAACCCATCGCGTCGGAAAAGGCTGTGGGAATCGAACCCACAACCGAAGTGTGACTGGCCTTTGTCGCCTACCACTGACCTACAGGAAGTGCGTGGTTTGTAGAAACTAGTTTTATAATATTAATAAGTTTGATATATGAAGTATATGTCCATTTTAGGAACCATATATGATTAATCCAACTATAGATGGACTTACGTATTCTTTTTGATAACTTTTCTAACATTTTGTTTGACACAGATGGAATGACCCCTCTATCTATCACATGATCTGCTAACACATCACGAATGGAAAATTAAACTTCATTTCATTAAGATATTAAGTGGAAATTGTCCAAAGAACAACCAACAGTGAGACTATACCAAAATCACAAAAAGTATTTCTTCTAATTCCAATTTCATCAACTTTAGGGAAATGATCTTGAAAACCAAAAATGTTGTCCTATTGCTCTTATATCTGATGAATCAGATGGTACATTAGATCTTCACAAATTTATGGCTTTGTGATTTCTGGATTTTCCATAGCCATGTTCTATACCACTCTCTATCAGAACATGATGGTAAGATTTCTCTTCCATATCCATATTTTCACCTATGTGGAAACCCTGTGATTAGTTTATTTGGGTAACCGTTATGTTTCATACCTTTGTTTTTAAAGATTGGTTTAGGTATTCCTTTTTACGATGTGGGTTTCTATTAAAGAAACTTTTGAGTAGTAAACCATTTATAACCCCGAAGAATATCAAGGGCGAAATTCCTTTAAAGGGGGGTAGAATGTAACACCACGAGATTTTATAAAAAATATTCTTTTTAATTTCATTAATGTCCTTTGTTGTAAGCTACACCAAAACGAGCTTGCACAACACGCAACCTTGACTTTCCTTGCATTACACGCAATCAGGACCTTCCTCGATAGCGTGTGTAGTATGCAATACTGAGTTTCACTAAACAACGATATTCTATTAAAATATTATTAGAACTAGCAATTTTGAATAGTAATAACAACTTTTTAAAATTTTGTAAATTTTATTTTCCAAAATGGACTTATTTTTTATATTTGGAATATCGAAATTATCTTAGGGTGAAATTTTGGTACTTTTCGGATAACATTCATTTTCTGATGAATAGTGAAAATTACAAAATTTTAATTAAAAACAACCATTTTAATCGAAATAATTAATAGTGATAAAATATTAATTTGAGTGGTTTTAAAGTATATTTGGAATATATTTTTACAATTTAATACAATTTTGGTCATTGGATGTAATTTCACATTTTATCCAGACATAAAAAAGTGTCAATCTTTTGATAGTTATTATCTCTTAAGAACATGCTATATGTTTTGACGACGGGAATAAATTTTTAAATTAAGTAATGCAACAGATATGTTTTTAATATGTTAAAATAGACATCATTTTTGAGTTCATAATATCAAATATAGATTAGGCCTAATTTTTTGTATTTTTCTGAAAACTTTCAATTTTTGATGTATAGTGAAACCACAATGTGGTAGTTAAAAAAATGAATTTTTCATAAAACCTAATTTTACCACTTCTATAAGTGGAATTTCAAAAATCTGAGAGATACGGTTGATGTCAGTATGTAAAATGTGGTTCAATGAGATGAAAATAAGTTTTGGTGAATAATAACTTTTTTTAATTCTATTTGCCACAGTTAAAAGTAAATAGGGTAATTAAGGGTACAAATGATATTATTATTACCCTAAACCATGTCCTAATTCTATTGGATAAGTTTAATTCAACCAAAAAAACCTTAAGAATAAAATATGACCATTTAGGCCCAATTGGATTAGATTAGGACTTTTATTATTAATTTATTTGAAGAAGGGTTAAAATAGTTAAAATCAATGTTTAATAAGAAAATATTATTTAATATACGTTTATACATAAGATAAATTCGACTATAAATATTCATTAATAATCTAAAAAGTTTTCCTACATAATGAAATTTTATTTGTAATTTTTATACTTTAAATAATTTAATCTATTTATGACACAAAGATGATGCAGTAATTACCTTATTAATGAAATATTGACATAATTGATGTTATAAATAACCAAATAAATATAATTTGAGACCTTTTATGAATTCCACTAATTTTATAGGTTAATAAGACATGTATTTATTGATTTAATTAACTTTTTTTGAACTAATCATTCTTTTATGAGTTTCACAAAAATCAATTACTAAATAGTGTCAAAATTGACATAAAATAGTTTTTAAAACAAATATTATATTATTAATTGTTATTGTATTACTAAAAATCTAAGGTTCGGCCAAATGAATTAGATAAGGTTTTATATATTAATAATAAACAACTTGGGCTTCGTTTGGCTGCTTATTGTAAGTTTATTATCCTTATAGTATAAGAACACAAGAAGACACAGTAAAAGTAAAATTATTTAACTTAACGTTAAATCAAAATCATACGGTTTAAATAGGAACCTAAACTTGTATAAATTCTATTGGATGAGAGTATTTCTACCCATCCCCACCTTAGCTTCGAAATAAATAAATTTGGAGCTATTTAAAACTGAATTTGTCTTTATAATAAAATAATATTTTTAGTTTTTCCAAAAGAGCCCCTCTCCCCCCTTATAAAAGGGCACCTCCTCCCTCTCTTCCTCACCCCACTTTGAGCCTTCAAGTTTCGCCAACCCCGGCCAAATTCTCTTCTCCACTTCCCTAAAAACATCTTAGAGGTCCTGGTATTCTTCAATGACCAATTTTAGGGCCCTAAGGGGAGGACTCAAAGAGGCGCTTCAAAGAAGAGGTAATGTCCGTTACCGATTATTTCAACTTTATTTCTTTTTCCACTTCTTATTATTAGGTTTTTTAATTATGAAGTAAAAACATCAGTATCAATAATATACTGATATGTTATTATAAATATGAAACAAACCTATTTGACCATCTATCCATGCTACGGAAAACGAAATCACCGCGTGTGCGTACGTACGGAATACCGTCTCCATGCCGTGGTGTAATCTATTTTCCACCACCACCTTACCTGGATAGGTATAATGGTGTACATAATAACTATATATTATTATTGTAAAGTAATATTGATTCTGAAATAGTATACATACACTCCAATATAATTCAACGATCATGAGAATGATATCATCGCTCGTGCGTACGTCAGACTACTGTATCCATGATGCGATGAGATTCATTCTCCACGTTAACCATTAATAAATGATTATAAAGTATATATAATAAGTAATCATGAAATATATTACATATTAATGATACTGGAATTATGTGTATATATATTTATGTCATCTACTTAATTCCATTCAACTCAATAAAGAAAGGAAAACAGCGTTCATGCGTACGTACGACCTACCGTCTCCATGAATGGTGTATTTCATTCAATTTACTGATCTATTATATATCTGTATATTCTGAATATAAATTATATATAAATCATGTTTTATATTCTATAATTAAGTAATAATGATCTATGTAATCATATGAATAATTACAAGTCAAAACACGGATGACAAATGAAACGATTTTACCCAAAATGCTCTTTATCATTGAATTTAAAAAAGAACGGGTAAAATAAAGTCATAAGTGAACCATATATGATATCATAAGAATGAGTATGATTCTGGAATAAGTAAATGACATTATTTAAATCATTATACTGGAGGTTCGGACACTTTCGAAGAAAAGCAGACCTATGGTAAGGGAAAATATCACAATATCATTTTTATCCATGATTGTTTATACTTTGGTATTTACTGGGGTGTATTTTATCATCCACATACATGTTTCTTCAATATGTAATATTATTTCCATCCACCTACAATTTTTTAAATCCAATTTTACCCTTCGCTGAGTTTTTAGTAGAAGATATGAAAAGAATATTTTGTCGTTTTTTGTACGAGGTACTTTTTGACTTTTCTGACAAAAGTACGAGAAGAATGTTTTTTTATCTTATACAGCATGAAGGGATTTTTTAAAACAATATTTCCAAAAATATTTTTTTAAAATTTTTCAAGTTTATTTTTAATCAACTTATTTTAGTCTTGAATTCTATGGCATGTTAAAAAATGAAAAGTGTTTTTGAAGTAGAAAGGATATTTTCCTCAAAAATGGAGTTCAAGTGTTTTATCAAAATTGTTTTCCATCTAAGATAATAAAGGGTTTTGTTTCTATCATGATTATTACATTGATTTGATTATGTTGTGATTGAATTATTTTTATGAATTCCTTTCTCTTATATGAATTGTTTTATGATGTCACAATGTTTAAGATTCCCATTTTTATTATATGGGTTATGCAATGATGTATGATTTATGATTTTGTGGCACACATAAGAATGGTATCATTATGAGATGGGTGTGACCTATATTTCCCTCCAATGCATTGGTTAAAGATTTTATTTCTCATGAGATAGACATGGCTGGATTGGCAGGATAAACCGGTTCAGTGAAACATGACTGAAACGAGGAGTGAACTCGGTTCAGAAATGGACTTTGTCTACTAAGATAGTCTTGGTAATGAGTCTTGACCAATAAGAAATGATTCTCTATGACTATGTCTGTATGCCACAATGTTTCATGTTTTATGTTATGATTATTGGGATTACATTTCACTACAATGATTTATCCCATGTTATGATATTATGATCTCTTTTACAGGGTATGATTTCCAAAATGTTATGTTCTTATGAATATGATGTGATTGATATTTCTTTTGTTTACCCTTACTAAGCATTTGAGCTCACCATTTTATGTTTTCTTTTCCCCAGGATATAAAGAAATGTTTTAGGAAAAAAAGTAAGATCTTTATGAGAGATGTTGAAGATCATTTACCACGATTAGAAGATTATATTCTGAGTTTCCAAAGAAACTAAACTATTACCGTCCTTGTGTGTGTGTTTTTGTTATGTACTAAGTATTCCACAAAATTAATGTAATGTCTATGTACGTCATGTTTCAGGTCTCTATAGTAACCAATATTAAATGTTATATAACTAAAACACATTCCACATAATCAATAAAATAATATTGAAATGAATTCATAAATATTATGAAATAAAACTTTTAATGGAAAATAAATAACTGAACATAACTGAATGAAGATCATAATTATTGGTTGTCATGTCTGTAGCACATTAAAACTTATATAGTCAAGACCATTCAAAATAACTTTTAAATAATTGGGTAGAAACCAATCTATTCAACATTGAAACAAACTCAAAGGGGTTTTCATAATATAATTTCATCTCATTAGACTACAGACAGATCAAGGTGATTATATTATATCATCCCTAACCAATAAGAGTTTCATTAACAAGTCCCCAAACCATTGTTAATGCATTAAATATAACACAACCTATATATTCCATGTCCAAATCCTTCATCATATATTGAACAAAATCTTTTGATTAATTAACAATGTTCCATATAAAATATAAAAAATGAATGGTGGATAAAAATCATTCAACATTTCACCAAACAATTGAATAACAATAAAATTAATACCATATGTACAAAATATATATGTTTTGTGGAATAAATATATCCATGATAAATTATATGTATAATTTGGGTAAATTATTTGTTCATGGATCATAAGAAATTGATTTTTTCAAGGGGACATAAAGGAATCAGGGTAGTGAATGTCAATAATATCCTTAGTCAAAAAATTATATACTACCCAATCGATGAATAATAATATAATCAATAAAAAATATCCCATGTGGTGTAACAATAATGCGTTTTTGATGTTAGTTAATGTAAATACCAGACAAAGACCATTTAGAAACACTATTTATGGAAATATCCATTACATTTTGCAAAAATTATAAAATCAATTTCATCAGAAATAACTTTTTGAAAACATTATCATTAAAAATTAACATTTTTATCAGAAAATATATGCTTTAAAGGGATTATTTAGTGCAATATTGAATATGTTTTACAAGGTAAAAAATTTAATAACCTTTACATAGTAAAAAGGATAGAAAAGTGTTTTGTTCATAAAATGAAAAAAAGATTCCATTTCAAAAAATTGTTAGAGAAAATAGGTTTAAAATTATTTAATAGACGATTTTTGAATATTTAAATCCTTTTTATATATTTTCTGTTAAAATAGATTTTTATTAGGGAACAAGTCCTTTGATAAAAATAATAATGAAGACGAGTTTTCATAAAAGCATTATAAAAAACCATTTGATTACCCAAGAGTGAAAAAAAATTATATGAAAAATGCCAGTAATAACCATAAGAGAATAAAATTAAGTGGTTTGCTAAAAAATGATCCTATAATTACATGTGATGGAAATTGAATTATAAACAATCCCACACAAATTGATATTATAAAGTAATCCATTGAAAAGATCATTACATTAATGTAAGAATCAATCAATGAATCAAATATTTTTGTAAAATGTAAATAAAAAAATTTGAAATATAACACTATATATTAGAATGTTATTGCATGTATATTCATATAATATTAAATAATACGATGATGTCATATAACCCAATAAAAAATAATTGGGTTATATTAATGTTTACCACTTCGATAAAATTAATTCAACTCACGTAAACTAAATAATTAAAATTCAAACTCAAAATTCATTAAAGATAAAATAAGTCATGATATAATGTATAGTTTTGCAAATATATAAATTACACAAGTTCATTTTGTAGTGAAGGTCATCCCCAGTGAATGAAAAGTGAGGCATGAAACCCTTACATTATGTTTCAATTTAGGTGAGCATCCTTTATACTCCTGGATAATGGTTTTAAACAATTTAAAAAATTATTATTGATCCATATGAATATATATTATATAATATATGATATTATTACAAAATATTATTACACTTTAGGTAACTATCGTACTTTATTTTCACTATTTAAGGTGCTAATTATTTTGTTTTCATGTTGGTTTTGACATGTTACCTGTTATTCATATCACATAGATAATGATTTAATCATTTCTATAATATAATCCATAATTTATTTAAAACATATATTTTTGATATATTGATTTAGAATAATCAATAATATGTGGATATATGGAATGAAATACAACATTCATGGGCATTATATCTTGTATGTATGGATGCAAACTTCATATATTTGTTTGTTGTATTTAATAGAATGAAACGAAATTGATATATATATTTTTAAATTTACAGTAAAATTAATATATAATATATTTTTTATATATGTCACGTAATTTTTTTAATACCATCCTTTATGATTTCAATTTATAGCTTGAATGAACCACATTACTTTGAGGTGGCGGTAGTCCACACATCTGCCAACGATGTTATCATATTCCCAAAAATAAATAGCATGAAATAATGTTTTGTATTAATATTCTAGATGACTAAAGAAAAAATATATATCATATATATCTTAAATAAATATATCCATCATAATTCCCAACCATGAAATGTGGTAAAGGAAAAACTAATGACTTCTCCTTTGTTGCCACAGTTTTCTGTAAATTTAAATGGTAAGTTCCCTACTAAATATATGGATGTATTTGTGATTGTTTATAGAAAAAATAATCTAAAAAACAACTCAATATATTTTTTATATAGTGTTTATTACATATAATTATAATAATTTTATTTTTGGATATTTACAAGGAAATAAAATGACAATTATCACTAATGAATGCTACCTCATTTTTGGGTATCTTCTTTTAGCTTTTACCAAAAGACATCCTTGTTTGGTTTTCTGCCCAATTTTAGACTAATAGGTTGAGAGTATAAATTTTGTTATCTTATTTCATCATATTTTGGGTTATAAAATGTTCTTTAAATGATTAAAATATGATAGGGGGTGTTACTTTTAATTGTACAGTAGGAGTGGAATTATGGTAAAAATTAGAGAAGGGAATTCAACCCATGTTTTCCCATTTCATTTTGATCAAATAAGGGAAAACGTTTAATTCAACGG
The DNA here is from genome assembly GCA_963277665.1 of Viscum album. Classification (NCBI taxonomy): domain Eukaryota; kingdom Viridiplantae; phylum Streptophyta; class Magnoliopsida; order Santalales; family Viscaceae; genus Viscum; species Viscum album. The sequence continues at coordinate 1,299,435,903 of OY728147.1, forward strand.
AATATATGGTCAAAATATTAACATCTATTATGTGTTGGGAACATCAATGGGTTATTTAATCCCTTAAGATTATGTTTTAGTCCATTGTTAGGCATATTTTTCTCCTCATCACTCTATGTAATTTTAATTACATTTACTAATATTTTTAATAAAAAAATATGTTTCCATTTTAAAAAACATAAAATATACTAATTAAAAACAAATAATCCATTTTACTAGACCTATTCATATAATTTTCAGATATCAATTAAAATTTAATCTCCCATAATAGAGGACAAATCATGTATTTAATGTAAAAATGTTCCCAAAGTTGATGTGTATTTATATTCCATTTTAATTAAAAATATATTTCGATGACCAAAATTAGATTAACTGTTATATAATTGATAAAATATTACAATAAAAACAATTTATCATATAATATATCTTATATATAAATTATATGAAAACTTTTTCTGGAATTAAAATTATGTATTTTTGCTATTGAAAAAATGAAATATTTCATAAAAATACCAATAATTAACCCTAAGATAGTTTTATATTAATATTTTAAAAAAAGTACATTAGAAAAAAAAAATTTATAACTTCCAAAATTTAGATTCAAAATACTTTATTCATTAAAAATAGGTATGATTGCCTTTAGAAAATTTTAGGTTTTACGTGTAATATTTTGTTTTCTCTTATTATTTCAAAATAAAATATATTGATTGAATTTCAAAAAAATTATTGCTTATATTATATATATTATTACATAATTTATTTAATTATATTATTAACCACCAATATATTTAAAATTTTATATAATATGACATTTATATTGTCATATATCTTTTCTCACTAAACCACGGTCTTGCATGTAATACATGCTGCTAAAAAGACTCATTATTGTGTGAGACACACACACACTCAGTATCATGCTAAATTTATGTAATTTTTTATATTAACATTCTAAATATGGAAAATATATTGTAAATTTTCTAGGGATTATATTCTTTTATGCGCTTGGTGTTTCATTCCATAAACACTTTAAAATTAAATTTTCCTACTATATAATATCATGGAGTTATATTCTCTCTACCTTTAATAAATTAAATCCTCACAATTTTAACTCGTACATGGTAATAATTTTTTCATATTTCATATATTGAATCCCACATAGATAAAAATGTTCATATTAAATCCTATTTAAAATAGATAATGCGAATTAAAAAGTTCATATTGACTAAAATATAACTAGGTGTCTATGTAGGATAACATTAGTGGCAAGTGGATATATGGATTTAAAGGAAAAGAATAAATATTTATTGGGTTAATGTGAGGTCATCAATAAAAAAATTGAATTATCAATGGAATATCGAGGGAAAAAATCCATAAATTGATTATGATTTAAAAGGAAATTTGTTCAATAAAAATTAAAAGATAATGAAAACATTTTATTAATAATTTTCTTAATGATGATTAATTATTTTACTAATAATTATTATATGAATATTTACTTACATTATTCATTTATATTTCATATGAAGAGTTCCATATTTTGGTTCTTTATGGATATAATTATAATTTGTCCCTTACTATCTGAAATGGTCATCTTATAATGAACGTCCTTTTTTGATTCATTAAAATATTTTTTTGACGGATCATAATACCCATAAAAAAGTATTTATATTTAACTTTTCAACGTTTTACAATTCCAGTATGGGTAATAAATTAATCTCTAAACCCAAAATTAACAACAATGTTTTATCATTAATATTTTTTCATAAAAAAGATTTCCTAATATCAATGAGATATTAAGTAGGACATAACATATGCTTGTGGTAGGAGGAAAACTTTTATCCCCTAAAGATCTGGAGTTCTATTCCAATTACCTTATAGGTTTTCCATTTACAAAAATCATATAATTACCCAAAAAAATAAGATGGAAATACCCTAAATTTAATCATTTAATATATTTTTACTATGGTTGTCAATACCACCACAATACATAAATACTATATATGTTTACTTTCACATAGGACTTCTTATGGTCAAGATATTATCGTATAAAAGAGGGAATTAACTACTACTAAAAACCATAGTGTGGTCATTAATTATCATATTAGAGAAACGATATTATCATTTTTAGGATGTATAAATATTGAAAAATTATTTTCAATCTATGACTCCTCGTGTTTAACATAGTTTCATCATGGTCATTATCAATTAAAATTGCACATAATGGTTTGTAAAGGAAATTTTAATCTTCCTATGCATATCTCCAAAGAGTGTCAAACTTGGTGCACAGTAAAGCCTATTGGCACAAACTATGGTATTCTTGAGACAGTCTTGATGCACATTGTCAGAGTTTTTACCATAGTTATATCATTTCTAGAACTAGATCTATATATCAGAATATATATATATATATATATATATATTTAAATAGAGAACCATATAATACCTACCATACCAAAATTCAAGGATGTTATTCTATACATATCCTCATAGTCTATCTTATGGATATGTTCCCTAATCAATGGTTTCTACAATCAAGTTACCTTGGTTTCTAAAATTATTTCTATTTTACCAATTATGGGGTACTGCCCTTGCATCACAGATGTAGTTCCATTCCATCGTTCACTGGAATGATTACATGGAATCAAATATTAATGGACTGATCCATTTAATAGTCTTGCTATTCTAGATACATACATGATATTTTAATTATAAGTGAATAAGATAACTAAAAATTTATTTTAAAGGGATAATTATCTCCCCATTTATAATATTTTTGAATATCACTCTTAGTAAAAATCATAGATTCTTGGGGAATGAAACAAAGTAGGGTTGATGTAAAATGCTATGTAAGGGTATGTACAACTGAAACAATAATGAATAAATTGGAAATGTCAATATGAAGACAATATTTAAATGAGACCACATGTCATGTAATAATAAAAGGAAGTGAGTAAATAATATGTCAAGGTAAATTAGATAGGTCACATCCCATTTAAAATAACATCATAAGGAATAATCAAAAGGATAACATATGTTACTAAAACACATTATATATTACCAATAAACTGAGAACAAAATGAAACCATAAATAATGTAATATAAAATATCTCAGGGATAATAAATAACTAAAAGTATATTAATAAGGTTAATAATTATTATAAGTCACGTATAAGGTATATGAAAACTTATACCATAAAGACCACTCACCTGATGAATAAAAATTGGGTTTAAAAATCTCTCTATTCTTCTTAGAAACAAAATCCATGGGTTTTTCACCAACTAATTTCTTATCATGACACTACCGAAACATCATGGTTCTTAACGTAAATGGTTCCCATACCATAGGACATATATTAAAAAGACCCCAAACCATAGGGAATACATTATCCAATCCTAAATATGTATAGTGAATGTCCAAACATTACTGATACAGTAGTATAATCAATTTAATTAATCAACATTGTGCCCTTTCAAATATATATATTGAATAATGGATATTGAAAAATAAATATTTATCATGGTAATAAAATAATTTTTAGATTAATGTCCATTTGTACAAATTTAATACATATGAGGAAACAAACATATCGACGATAATCGTTATAGATAATTGGGGGAATTCAATGTTCAATGATCATATCAAATTGAATATTTCAATGGTAATAAAGGAATCAATGAAGTTAATTTCATTAATATACTTGTTAAATAATATAATAAACTATGAAAAGTATAAATAAGGTTAGTATCAAAACATTATATCCCATGTTTTTCAAAAATAAATTTTTGATGTTACTGATTAATAATAATAATATAAAAATACAATTAAATATCATTTCTGTGGAAACTATCCCTTTCCTTCTAAAAAACGTTCTAAAAATACATTTCTTTGAAAATATAATTTCGTAAAAAATGTCATGAAAAATAAACCATTTAACATAAAAAATTATTCTTCAAACAAAAAATGTGGGTAAATATGAACATGTCATACATTGTAAAAAAACATTATTATTTCATTGTTGAGTATATTAAAGTGTATTATTCCTAAAATAAAAATAATACTCTTTTCAAGGCGTTTGTTAAAGAAAAAATGGTAATTATATCATTAAAATATCAAATTTTATTGGTTAAAGACATTTTTTAAAACCATTTTAGAAAAGTGTATTTTAAGATGAAAACATGTACTCTAACTAAAAGAGAAATGATTCCTGGTTTTCTAGAAAACAAGTTACAAAAAAATGAGAACCAAAGAAAGAAAAAATGGAACTATTACATTGAAATGGTCATTAATAATCATAGGATATAATAATTAAATGGTTTATTAAAAAATGATCCAATAATATCTTCCCATATAAATTCATGTATAATCAATCCCGAACAAAATGAAATTATGATGCAATCCCTTGAAAATAGACTAATTTTAATGTGAGAATAAATCAATCAATAAATTGTGTATGTCAGGTGTAAATATACATAAAACCAGTTTTAATACAATAATATATATTAAAAATTTATTAAAAACATTATCATCAATAATTAATGACAATGAAGATTTATTATAAACTATAAAATGGAATCAGATTAGGAAATTCATTCCCACTTAATTACTTTTAATTAAAATATTTATATATAAAATAATTAAAAATAAAAATAAAAATACGATGAAGATTAAATATTTAGTTATATTACAGGTAATAGGTGATGTATATACACAACCCAAAACAATTATGTCTTGTAATTTTTTTATACCTCACATAATGAAAAGTGAGACAATAATCCCCTACCTCGTGTTTCCTTTCTCAAAAATGTCTTCAAACCTCATTTATAATGATAATAAAAATTTTATTTAATTATTATTGAACCATATTAATACTCATAATATACAATATTATCTTTTTACAATATTTTATAATTTTTTTTGTTAATAATCATTCATTATTTTAATTATTTCATGTGTTAATTATCTAGTTTTTCATGTATTATTTGACTTGTTACATATTGTTATTTTTAATTAGATAATTATTTCATCATCTCTAGAATTAAAAAATAATTTAATTTTAATATATATTAATTATATACATATTTATAATAGTCCATAATGTATGTAGATAGTAAATTAATTGAACTATTTTTGGGGACAACACGACGTATATATGCATAAACATTACATCCGCTTACTATTAATATTTAAATGAATGAAAATAAAATGATTTTTATATTTATTTCAATATAATTATCATATATATTTCATATATGTAACATATTTTTATTATAATCATATATTATATATTCAATTTATACTATAAATGAATCACATCGCTTTGATGAGGTGGTAGTAAACACTTTAACAAACGATAATATCCGATTCCCACAAAATGAAATAATGAAGATCTGTTTTATTTTAAAATAATATAGAATATATAAATGATAAATATGAAAAATTTCATATATAATATTAATTTCCATCATAACTCTCATCCATGGGAGGTGATAAAAGAAAAATGAATGACATCAATTTACGATGTGGTAGCTCCACAAACACATGAACAATAATTTCATTACCCATTAGATGGATGCCTATGAAAGTGTAGTTATAAAATATTTAATAAAAAAATCTCATTATATATAAGTTACATATTTTTTTATTTAATAATATAATAATAATAGTTTTGTGGTTCGATAAGGAAAAAAATAAATGTGATCATTTAATAATGTTATCTCATTTTCGCGTAACTCCTTTTGGTTTACACCAAAACACTTCCTTCGATGGTATTATGTACAAGGTTAAGATTTTATGATTATGGTAGGGAATTATGTGCTTATTTAAATATAGTACTGGTAAGAAAAATTTCACGATAGGTTGGTATATGTTGTAATGGTTAGTTCCATTTTATAGTAGATGGAGAGTTTCATTCTTGTATATTTTGGAAATGAACATTTCACCCTCATTTTTCACATTTCATATAGAACCAATATTGAATGAAATTTTATAAAATGTATAATAGGGTTGAAATAAGAAAATAAAATTAATTTTGGAAAATTTTAATGTTATTTTGCTCCTTAATTGCATAGTTTGATCATTTTTTATGCTAATTCTTTCTATTAGTCCTTGTAATTTATTTGTATTAAATTCCCTTATAATATTGGTGAAAATTGTATTAATAATATTAGATATTAAAAAATAATCTAATTATAAATATTGAACCTGTTTTTTCTAATTCCCATCACATATGTGGAAGAAAATAATTTAAATGTAATCTAACAGATGGGATGATAATGTTAGTTTTAAAAGTAATTTTTTTTACAATTTAGATGTGTTTATATGAAATTTCAATTAAAAATTGATTCTTATTTCCTAAATATTTTTTTTAAATAATTTATATAATTTTACATAAAAACAATTAAATATATAATTTATCAATATAAATAACCTATACAAAAAAGCAGTTATGAATTAATATTCAGTATTTTTCATTATTCATTAAAAATGAAATATTTCATAGAAACACAAAAAATTTACCACAAATTAATTTTTATTTTCGAATTCTGAAATTTTGTTTTTTTACATAATAAGTTGACCAATTATGCAGAACCTAAGAATTAAAATAGAGTTTCAATTTAATGGTGATACAATTGCCATTTAAAAAATATCATTTTTATAAGAAATATTGTTTTCTCGTATCTTATGACTATGAAATATATTCTAAGAATGTAAAAACATTTAATTGGATAATATATATATATATATATTGTTATTTATATTCATATGCTCTAAATGAATAGATATGTTATATCTTATTATAGTAATTTTATAATATTTTATTGCTTAGTAAAACATAGTCCTCCATATAACAAAATCCCTTGATGAAAATCTATATTACATTAAACACATGATAACATAGTATAGGTTGAATTATATGATATATCATAGATTATTACACCAAAAAGAGTATAATTATCTGTAATGTATTGTTATAATACATTCCTTTATCTTCTTGGTGTAGCATTTCATATATGGTATCAAATACAATGTTCATAATATTAAATTTCGGGGTGTTACAATAGAAATACATGTCAAATATGAATTGAAAATAACATAAAACAATAAATTAAGAACTTAAATACAATTAAAAATAAATATAAAGCTACAAACCATGTTTGGTGAATATCTTAAAAATCAAAAAACCCATGACTTAATGTCCATGATAAAAATATGATTAATTGAAACCTTGAAGGTGAATAAATTGTCAATACAATCATATTCATGATTTCTGAATAGTAATTAGATCAATCAAAATTTATATCTAATTAAATATTTCATATATATATGGAATATGATAACCCAAAATCAACATGGTTGTTGATACCATACCCCTAATATGTTGTTGGTCCATTTTATCATATAAAAAATTATTTTACTCTTTAGTAGAGATTCCCCGAAATTTCTCACAAGAAACTATATAATCCATTATGTTTATATTAGTGTGTTCATTTTGGAAATGTGAGAAAAATCTAGATTTTATAATTGAAATTATGAAACTCCAACCCATTAATATTATTTTTCCACCAGAACTAATAAATCATATGCGTACCACTACAGACATCACCACCCAAAGAAAACATTAAATTGTAATAGTAATGAATAGACTCTTAAGATATACAACAAAACATATTTATTTACATTACAACACCAACAAACCATGTATATATAGAGACATTGTCTATTTTTACATGACATAAAAAGGGACAATTCTATATATCATAAAAAATTAAATAGTCTAGACTAAAATTCATTGAAAAAGAAAAAGAAAAAACCATGATGAAGTTTTCATAGTCCTCCTTATAATTGATGTTTTCATTACCAAGATGTTACTTAGTTGATCTCTTCATAAAAATCTATAGTAATTTTTTTTATATTATTTTCACTCTGAAATACCTCCAACAAAATAATTTCATGCTAAAAAGTTTATCATAGAAAAAATATTTCACGATATAAATATTTTATTATTATATATAAATGAAATAAACCATTAAAAAAGGTAATATTTCCTTCCAAATGAATTGTACCACAGATCAATCTAGTGGATATTTCCATTTATGAGTATCAACTAACATGACATGCACTAAACTATAACTTGAAATAAATTATGGAAGATATGAATCTTACCTAACTGTTTTAATAATATAAAATAGAGAAAAAAATTTGGGCGTCCACTTCCATTGATAATTAAGACCATGATCATTGAGTTGTGTGAAACTCCCAAAATTATTTGATCTAAAACCAAAAACTAAAAAACTCATAATTAATAATTAATATAATATTTTACAATGTTTCATATATTTTCAGTTGATAACTTATTAGAGAACATTTCTTAATTTCTATATAGACAGAATTTATCCCAATAGTGAAATCATTCCCACATTAACTATTAATAATTGTGATTGAGATGATATTACATATAGTGCATAAAAAAGATATAACTAAATTGATACATTATAATTATTTTTAAGGATAAACTACAAATTTGGTATGTTGAATTTCAATTAAATCCAGAAATTCGGCCCAATACTTCAGTAAAATTTTGCTAATGACTATATAGTATATTGTAATATTGTCTTTTAATAATTGTAATACAATATAATCATCCTCATTATGTATGCATCACTATATATAGTCCAATAAATATCCTTAATGTACCCCAATGATAAAAATTTAATACAATAATTAAAGTAACATCATGAATATGAACCACATTTATGACATATAGTTTACCCATGTCTTCTATAGAGAATATCACTCACATGGGTTAGACATCAAAATACGACTTATACTAATCCATAATTATCAAAATATCATGAATCCAAAATTATCTATGTAATCCAATTATCAAATACATTGTGATATTATTCAATTCATTTTGATCATGAGAAAATATATATAATTTTCATTTGTTTCAAATTCTCAAACACAAATAATTGAAAATTCATGCTCCATGTCACATGATCTAACATCAATATCTTCATTACTTAATACAATAATTTATATTTTATTGAACCAATAATCTATAAAAAACTTGGATGAACATTCTAAATTGATAGATATAATTAATTCTTAAGTATTTACGTCATACATAAGGAATACAGAACTCCATCATGAAAATAATGAATCTGGTCATTAGATAAGAAAAAATATTTATTAAATGCCATTATTTTTATGGTGTTTAAAATATTTTAAAATCATCAGATTATTTTTATTTAATATATTTCTCTAAAATCAAATAATTTACATCTATATAACATAACAACATTCAATCGTTATAATAGAAAATGTATTCAGGTTGACTCTTTTTGGTCTAACACAAAGATAACCTTATGTAATTATTTTATTTATGTGTTAGATGAGTTAGTGGAAACTAAGGGATATGTTTTGTTATGTTATACCCAATGTGTAACATATATACTATAAGAAAGATTTAACTTGGATCTTATTGGTTGATACCAAGTATCTGGTGTGCCCAATTTTGGTAGAGGTGGTTTTGTAATGTCCCTTTTCCTCCTAATAGACCTAGGATTCATAACTAATGGGTATGAGGTTCCTAGTTAAATGTGAACATTTATGACATTTATTTATAGTATTTTTATTTAAATTTAAATAATTATTAATATTTCATATATAATATGTTTAAAATAGGTACTAAACGTCATCTCTCTTAAAAGAGATCTCAATACCTACCCATCTATTAATATTATTCTTCTATAAGGTGGTACCTCATATGTTTGTTCGAGAAAAATTATATAGACTATCATAGAAAGTCATAATATGTAAGGATCAGTTTCATCCTTCATATCCATCTTATAGTGTTACTACGGTCATCGTTTTACAGTAAAGCATTTATTTTTGTAAATTTTCCATAGATTTTTGATCAATTCATTCTTTAATTGAAGAAATATATATAATATATTTATTATAATACTACCAATAATATTTTGCTATTCCTTTACATTATATGTCTATATGTGATCTTTTACATTGTGATTTATGAGATTAGGTTAACATGAGAGGTATTGGGAAAATAACCAACAATAATTTCTACATATCAAGGGAGATTTCCTAGGATTGTCTTAAGTGGTTTTTGACTCAAGATATCGTTTATATGGGCAATCCATATGTTCTTGTCTTTTGGGTATATTTATAATGGTAAAACTGTGTTTTAATTTGATGGTTCATTGGTCCTATTTTATATTTTGTTTCATTGAAAAAATGACTCATGTGATACTCATAGTGGGGTGGACATGTATATTTTTAGGATGAATCATGGGGACATTCTCCACATGTAATGATTTGGATTTAGAATTTAATGTTGTGTTTTTGTATGATATTTATGAATATATTCACCATTAGGGTTATTTCTGTTATTTTATGATAACACATAATTAGGGAGTGACTTATTTGCAACGATTTTCCATGATCCATAATATATATGATGATATATAATTATAATGGGGATCCTATGGTTCAAAAGGGATATTATGTAATCATAGATAAACCTACTATGGTGTTAATGTGACAAAAATTATTGGGACAATAAATCATGGGAATTAGATCATTCATTTTAATATTTGATATAATTCAATATATATTTTTTGAGCTTGTTGCTAAGACAACGCTCAATTATGTGGATAGTTATACTAGAAATTATTTTTATAAAAAAATAAAAAATATTATATATTACGCTTTCAAATTATCCAAATGATAGTTTTAGAAATATTAAATGGAATATTAGAACAGAAATATGTGATGAAAATTGAGTCATTAATGAGATATTTTACATAGGAATGATTGAAATTATGTCGACACATGGTGTTCGTCAAATAGTGATCATTGGCACAATAATTTAGTTTAAATAAATAAATAAATTTCTAAATATTTATAAAATTAATGGAATCAAGTTTTTATGAAATCACTTCTGTGGTGAATTCTAATTTTTTATCATCATTGACCCTTGAATGATTATTGAGTGCTTATAATCCTTCTATAGTATAATCAAAATCTGATGACAATGAGACTATTAATAATGGAATTTCGAGATTGAATGAACACAAAAACATACGTCAATAGTTTCTAATCACATTCCTAGATAATAAAATATCCAATATTTAGATATGAACCATCAATTTGTGTCTCATTACCTTATTCATTATATTTATTGAACATATTATCCCCTTGAATGATCTGATCCTTTTTTCAGAAACATGAATATGCCAATATAATGTATTAAATTGTCATTCATTTTATTTCTAGCACTTAATTTCACATTTCTGTATATATAAATTATTTATAAACTATTGTATTTAATTCTTTTTCTATTTAATTTCTCCATGTTCATCATTATTGTACGCCTAAATATGTGAGTTAACATTACCGGGAGAGACCAATTTCGATCGGACAACCAGATTCACAATGGTTTCATGTGAAAGGATAAAAAAATTTAATAAGGGTGGCGAAAAAGGATTTATGAGTTTGATGTGATTAATTATTTGTTTTTAAATACTTAATGAAGATACGATTGATAGGAAAATAGTGTGATGACGGTAGTCTAGGAGGGTTTCATGGTTAGAAACAAGAATCATTTTTGTACCCACTCGAGTGCTGTAAATTATGATCAATGCCTAGATCAGTAGATATTGAATGTATGTGGGGAAAAAATCAAATTGTAGTTGCTAGATATGGATTTTTAAGTGCATTCATGTATGAAAAGTTTCATATGTGAGAATATACAAGGAAGAAAACTACACACTTTGTAACTAGACTAACACACAATGTGCTTCCCCAATTCTGTAGTGGCTACAGATTCATCAATTTATAATTATCTTGTGCCATGTGGGGCCCACATAAACAATTTAACATTGTTCTGGTAGAAAAAATGTTTATATGGGATTACACATGCATGGGAATGATCATGCACATAATGTACTGAAGTACAAAGGTATTACCAAAGACATGGGAATCACATTGTGTGAAGAGTCACAACACATATCAAAGTACAAAGGCATGAGATACATATATGTACACAGCCATGGAACATGGGAGAAGACCTTAGGTGGCTCAAAATCATTGTATAATCATGTTTCATGACATTTATAACAATATACTCTGTTATCCATTTACCTACTCATACACAACTAGAAGGATGTAGAGTTCCGCAGTCATTGTGGGTCCCCTCATATATGTTTACCCCCTCCATTTCTTCATAGTAAGCTTCAATATATCATATATGCTTTGTTTGATCTCGAATTTTTGACCATTAGTAGTATTGATTGAGTGTTTTCCATGTAAAACATTATGGAGGCCTCTATTGTGGCTTCTGAAATTCTAGTATAGCTTTTTCCAAGAAGGTGTCTTATTTTGGCGATGATTGATGATAGAAGTGATCACCCAGGATCTCATAGACAATCATAGTGGAATACATCATTGAATTTAGGGTGGGATTCCTCTACAGACAAAGAGTGGAACCATCATTTTGGCCCAATGGATGGGTCCTCTAACTACATAAACGAGGTGTGCCCTTTTTTATAGATGGGGATGGGTCCTTCCATTTTTACAGTCAATCCTTATAGTTTGACTTTTTGTGGGTCCTTTATCTACCATTGGAGTGGTATCATCCTATTTGTCTTGGAATGGGTCCTCTATCCACAGTTAGAGTGAAACCATCCTACTAGGTTTGAAATGGGTCCTTTATCAACAATTATAGTTGAAGCCTCCATCATGGAATGAAGTGGTTCAAATATCAACTACAATAGTGAATATCTTTGATGGATTACTAGAATGGGTCCTCTACCATTACCGAATAACCCTATTTTTGGGTATGTAATGGTTTATCTAAAAAATATTTTTGTTAAACCCTACTATTGAACTAGGATTAGCACATATATCGACAATAATATTGGAACACTTCTATGTTGTCAAAAAATAGGTCATCTACCATTTGTGTGAAACCCTTTTATTGGGAACAGATTGGGTCCTCAATTGACAATTATAGTGGAAACCACCTAATGGATGTGAGTGTCTGTCATCTATCTATCCGTTGAGTGGATCCATCAGGTTATACCAGTGAATGTGTCCTTTAACTATATATTATTTCCTTACCACTATGTGACACATTGTTGTGGTGTGGCTTGTCTTGATTTATATCTTGAATGAAAACATGAAAGATTCTGGGTATCGTTGATAGTATTAAGTAATTGTAGGAAAATATTTTCCATGGATGGGTTGTGATATCCTGATCCCCCTCTCTATCATTATGGGTTTCATTATTTCATACATATACATCTATATCCATGTTATTGTATTTGATTACTCTCTTTCCATGGGTTGTAGATATGCATAGGGTAGTATGCCTACTCACTCTATTATGCTAGTTATGGATGGATGAGGTTACTATCTTGCTATTGTTGGGAAATACTCAATAGATAGTCCACGTACGCACTATGTTGTGCCACTTATGTTTGAATTATATTTCATCTCTACATTGAGTTGATCTATTCAATGTGTATTGTCTAATATATTTTTATTAGTTTATGTCTCTTAATACTCCCTGTACCAACTTTTAGGTCATGTTATAGGGTATGAATATACTCAAAACTACATGGGAATTTATCACACGGGTCATGTCTTATATAGATGAAATGTAGGTTAGTGTAGAATTCAATACAGAATATAGATTTGTGGTTCCTTGGACCATGTATGTTGGTCATAATAGGGAGATCATGAGTTGGAATCTATCATCATTTTACATTCTAGTTTTTTTATTTTTTGACATAATTCATATTAGAAATGTATTTCCCCATTTAATTCTTAAATTTTATTATCATAATCTTCTAAAAACAATAGGTTTTGTATAATTTGTATACTATCTGAATATTGAAATTTTTTATTATTATTCCTATAAATGTATTTATTGATATAGTCTTCTTTGTGAGTATAGGTACATTATAAAAATGAGTCCCATTTAGGGTATTCCATTGAACATCAGTCTCTACCACCCAGCTATGGATGTATTTTGTGGTTGTTGCATCATGAACCTTGGTTTGGGTCGGGTAGTGAAATATTGGTATAAGATGTGGTTCAATTATTGGATAAGTGTTTGGTGTAGTTATTTTATGAGTATTTTTTTGTGATTTATGAAACAATATTAATGTGTTTCAAGTTCATATATTGGGATATGGAATCCATGGATTGTATTTGTGGCCAACATAACTCTTCACCTGGACATTTACTACAAGGTTTTCGACATGAAATACTAAGACATTGGTTATATGGATTAGCGGTACACAAATAATATAATATTGATTCATTTACAGTCATTATTGATTCATATTCCTGTATATATATAAATATATATATTCTCATGATACTTTGTCATGCCTTGATTAAATTATATGGATGATTCCCTGATGACTTCCATCCAGGATACATGTTTTGGATCGTGATGACAATCTAATGAGTTAAAAGACCATAACTCATTGTCCATCCTATTAGATCTTTCCTCTAGTTCAATAAGTAGGATCACCACCACATTTTTTATTACATTATCCTATCAGAATAGTGTTATGATACATGCATGCTTAGCGCACTTTAATTATTCATGCACCAGAGGATACAAAAGTTTTGCAGCATGCTGGATCCCCAGTCAGTAGATAATTATCTAGATTTGAAGGTCTGTATCTTCAGTCATATCAATTATTTTACATATCAATTAATTTTTTTTGGTATCTGTCATTTTTCGTGGAGTAATTGGGACTTGATAGAGCCATGTTACCTAGATTCATGATGAATTGACAATATCAAAGCCTGAATTCCATAATTTCATCCATAATTATTTTTCACCTCTTTTCACTCAGTTCATATTTATGAGATTATGGAGATGTATAATGGAGGGGTGATATTGTCTTAAATAGATGTGATGTTTAAAGACCTTACTCATAAATCCCTTTTTAGGATATAGTATATCTGCTCCTAGGAACTGAATTTAGAGAAAGTGTTCCACTGAGATATCTACACCATCATGGTAACCTTCTTCATCCCAATATTTGACATAGTATTAGAGTTTGAAATTTGGAAAGGTAGAATCATGTTATATTGATTCCATTAATTTGGATCTATATCTCAGGTTTCATATAGCTGATTCATCTATAGTCTCCAACAAGTTCCTTTCAGTCTCATATTGATACAAGAGATCCAATTTTGATTAATTTCAGATGCATGGTCATGTAAATTATGGAAATCATAGAAAAACATGAAATATCAAAGATGTGTGTTTTTATTATTGTTATGGGTGCGGTCATCTAATTAATTAATGTATGAAAAAATATTTTTAGGAGAAAATATAGGTAGCTGACAGACAACCACGGTAGAGGAATCAACAAGATTAAGGCTCTCCTTAGAGAGGGAATGGAGGCCCCCTAAGAGGAGAAGCATGAATAAGAGTAGTGGGATTTGTCAGTGGTAGACATTTCTATTATATTTCTCTATAATCACCATTAGGTGGCCCATGTAATGCTAAGGGAGCTGGGGGTTAATGTCACAGTCAGCTATAAGATTTGGAGGCTTATAATCCCAGAGAACACGATATGGTTGGAGGTATAGTATGTGTTTTTTATACTCGTTGATCAAAATTAATATCAATATGTGAAAGTAATTCCATTATATATGTAATAATGGTTTTAGAAATTGAGTTACCAATTGAGGTAATTTCCCACAATCATCATCTTGATGTTCCCAAATGTAAGACTTCTTATGTATCTTTTATTTTCCTACAGTGCTATTTGTCACTTGGTGGATGGTGGTTCACGTGAGACCTTTTTTCATCATAATGGAACCATATAACATCATATTTGGAATGGAATTTTTTCGATGGTCAAATTATATATTTTATATTTATTCTGATGATTCTTATTCCATTTCATTTATGGGATTAATCTCACCTTTTCATGTGTGAGAGATATCATAGAAGGGTGAGTGAGTGATGTGAGTCAGAGGATACAACCCATCCCCCATCAGTTAGTGAGTATATCTCTCAGTTCATTATTTTGCACAATAATATGGATATTTTAGTCATATTTGATTATATAGACATATTCTCTAAAGATGTTTGGGTACAACCGCTGTGTTAGGAGATGGTGTTTGGTATCAACTTAGATATCAAGACTGATCTGGTTTCTTCTGATGCATATCATATGGCCCCTACTGGGATCTCACCGAATTAAAAATAATTATAGGTCATTTGAGTGAAGAGATTTTTCATACTCAATGTGTCCTCGTTGGGACACAAGTGTTATTCATGATAAAGGTAGTCATGATATTGCGACACTACATAGATTAACATCTCTTGAACCAGGACACGATAACGAAAATTTACCCCTTTCCATATATTTATTATCGATTTTACAAATTTCAATCTGTGATATTGTAACAACCTGATATTTTATGAGAATTATTAGTTTTAATTTATTTGATGTCTTATGTTGTATGATACCCACAATATTATCTTGCGCTATAAGAAACACCATATTAGCATGCAGTATATGTAGCACTAATCTTGGATCGTGTTACACACAATTTCAAGTTTATTTGATGGTGATTATTCTACGCAACATTGAGTATACATATATATATATATTCAATGTATTAATGAAATATGGTTGGATTTTAATATACACAACAACAAAGGATTCTTGCACTACACGCAACCCTGACTTGGCTTGCATTACACGCAATCACGACCTTCCTCGATAGCGTGTGTTGTACGCAATATCGAGTTTCACTAAATAGTGATATATTATTATAATGAACTAGACATTATGAATATTATTAACTAAATTTTGAATTTTCTAACATTATTTATCATCATACACATTTTCTAGAACATTGTATAAGAACAAAATAATTTTTTCAAGTAAAATAAGTATCTTTAAAAAAATGAAGTTTTGTCTCCTTTTGAGGGCACACCAACATTAAATCTATTTTTTTACATGTTTATATGTTCAATTTGAAAAAATAAAATTCTTCTTTTTAATCAGGGTATTAAAATTTACTTTGGATATATTTTTCATATTATTCGGATAACTTTCATATTTAAATGAATAGAAAAAACACGCTATATTTTAATTAAAACAACTTTTTTCATCATAATAAATTATATTGTTAAATTATAATATTGAATTATTTTATAGTAGAAATAGAATATATTTTTACCATTTAATATAATTTATGTCATTATCATTTATTTTACATTGAATTCCTAGGTAAAATCATTTCAATCTTTTGCATTATTTTAACTTTTAAAACTCATTTTATTAATAGTGGGATTAATTTTAAATTAATTACTTCCTCATCTGTGTTTCAAATTTTGAAAAATGGATTCCATATTTTAAATCATTCAGTAAAAATTATGTTAATAGGCTACTTTTTATTTTTGGGAACTATGAATAGTAACTACGGTAAATTTTATTTACTTCAGATAATGATAAATCGGGTAATTATGGGTAAACCTAAGATTATAAAATTACCCTAACACATGACAAAAGAACATTGGATGACTAAAAGTCTACCCATATCACCTAAGGGTTGGATTATATTAATTTTATGGACTTGTTACCATGAAAATAATTTAATTATTATAAAAACCAAAGAAAGTGACAACATGTCACTCTCTTAAATCTTATAAGTATAATAATATTAATTTAGTGATAAACTTTATGAAACATAGAACATGAAAAATATTCAGAAGGATAACAAAATTATCTAAATAATGATTATTTATTTTTATTTTTTAGGGATTAAATA
The DNA here is from genome assembly GCA_963277665.1 of Viscum album. Classification (NCBI taxonomy): domain Eukaryota; kingdom Viridiplantae; phylum Streptophyta; class Magnoliopsida; order Santalales; family Viscaceae; genus Viscum; species Viscum album. Next base: position 1,299,453,745 of record OY728147.1, read on the forward strand.
ATTGTCATTAATGGTCTCACAATAGTGATGCAGAAACTGTTTATTTAGTAAAAAATCAATAATATAGGTTTTATTAAAATAACAATACCTATCAAAAGAAACAGAAACTTGACCATAAATTATTCGTCGTGTATATCGATATTCTAATCATCCAAGTGTCGATTTGTTGACCATTTGGATCATTATAAAACCGATTATGACATTTATATTATTTTATTTTAAATGATGTCAAAGATGTCACCTTCATAATTTAATATATATAACAAAATAAATGTTGTGATTATAGGATGATAAATTCAAGTAAGAATATTATTATGAAAGGTATTATATTTATATTCATCATAGGATTTTATTTTAAATTTTTGTGCAACAAATATGTATTTAAAATAATTATACACAAATATTGTAATAATTATTTTATTAAGAGATATACCAAACAAAAGGTTTTAAAAATATTGAAATAAATATTATATGAACTATTTAATATTCTCAACTAATTTTAGAGATAAATATGACATGTTATGAATCTATTAAAGCTTTTATTTAGAACATATATTTTCTGAGTATTTTATTTAAATTCAAATAAATGAATAGTGTTAAAATTGACACTATTGTTATTTTATAAAAATAACATAATATAGAATTGTTTAAAAAATTGCAAAAATATTTAAAAACTATAAAATAAAATTTATATGGTCCAAAATGTCATAAATTTTCCAATTATGGACAATTAATAACACATAAGTAATTATTTATAATAATTTAAAATTTAGAATCCTATTACCATAAATAAAATTAAATAGATTATATAAGGATAAATCCAGTTGATAATGTTTAAAATAAATAAAAACATGTCCCAATTTTATTGGTTGACGAAATTAAAACACCATATTATCTAATATTTGAATTGAGTCATTTGTGGATGTTTTTAAGTGGGATTTGAATTTATATTAAACTAATATTTTTTAGAATTCCAAAGGTGCCCCTCTCCACCCTTATAAAAGGGCACCTCCTCCATCTCATCTTTACACAACTTTGAGCCTTAAAGCATGGCGAAACTCTGCCCATTTCCCTTACCATCTTCTATAGAGATATTCTAGTGGTCTTAGTCTTCTTCAAAGACCAATATTAGTGCCCTAAGAGGTGGTTTCAAAAATGCGTGTCGAAGAAGAGGTAATACCCGTTACAGATTCATTAAAATTTATTTCTTCTTCTTCTTATTCTTATTCTTTAGTTATTTCATTATGAAGTAATAACATAAGTACGAAATACCGTTGTGACGCCATGGTGTAATCTATTTTCCACCACCACCTTACATGGATGGGTATAATGGTGTAAATGAATAACTATATATGGTTATTTCAAAGTGATAATGATTCATAAATATTATACAAACACTTCAATTCAATTCCATGATCATGGGAATGATATGATCATTCGTGCGTACGTACGGACTACCGTCTCCACGATGGGACGAGATTCAATTTCCATGTTAACAATTGAAGAATGAATATAAATTATATATAATAATTAATAATCAAATATATGACATAATAATTCTACTATAATTATGTATATATATATGTATATCATATAATTAATTCCATTCAATTCAATAAGGAAATGAAAACAGCGTTCTTGCGTACGTAAGGCCTACCGTCTCCATGAACAATGTATTTATTTCCATTTATCGATCAATAATATATAAGTATATTCTGTATATATATTATATAAAAATCATGTTTTATATTCTTTAATTAAGTAATCATGGTCTATGTAATCATTTTAATAATTAAAAGTCAAAACACGGACGACAAATGGAACTATTTTACCCAAAACACTATTTAACATGGAATTTACAAAAGAATGGGTAATATAAAGTAATAAGTGAACCATATATGATATCATAAAAATGAATATGATTCTGCAATAAGTCAATGACATTATTTAGATCAGTATACAAGAGGTTCGGATACGTAAGAAGCATATCAGATCTAAGGTAAGGGATAATGTTGCAGTCTCAATTAATATCTATCCGAGATTGCTTATACATAAGTATTTACTGGGGTTATATTTATCATCCATGTACAAGTTTTATATAAATTCTATCATGTATGTTTAAAGTTATTTTTTACCATTTTTGACTTTTACTACATGGTATGTAAGGAATCTTTATTTTATGAGGTACTTTTTTACTTTTCCGACAAAATTTTGAGGAGAATGTTATTTTTAACATATACGACGTGAATGGATTTTTACGGTTTCATAACACCTTATTTTTGTGACGCATACTCTATAAGATATAATGACTATTTTCAACAAAATCATTTTCTTTTAACATTGCATGGAATTTTGTGAAAAGAAAATGATTTTGAAGAATAATGTATATTTTCCTCATAAATTCATTTCAAGTGTTTTATCAAAACCATTTTCCATATAAGATGGAATTATTTCATATGAGTATGCTTCAAGTATAATGTATCTATGATTTACATGGTTTCACTTTTCTTATGATGATATGATATCCATTTTTTATGGATTATGTTATGATGGGATGATGTTCAGGAAACCCATTTTTATTCTTTGCTTTATGATGAATGATTTATGTTTATGTTGTGGTACAAGTAAGAATGATTTCATTATGAGATGGGTGGGACCTATATCTCCCTCCAATGCATTGGGTAAAGATCTATATCTCATGATATATACATGGATGGAATGGTAAGTTAATCCAGTTCAGTGTTATAGGACTGAAACGAGGAGTGAACTTGATTCAGAAAGGGGCTTTGTCCACTATGATTGTTTTGGCAGCAATGCCTTGGCTACTATAGAAATAATAACATGAGATTAATTATTTCCAAAATTACATGTTTTATTCCCATGTCATTTTATCCTGATTGATGTTCCATTATGATCTATTCCTTATGTACTGACATGTTTTATGATATTGCTCAAGATTTTGATGTTTAAACATTATGTTCATGTTTTTATGTTAAAATGTATAAGGTTTGTTTTATTATCTCCATGATTACCCGTACTGAGCATTTGAGCTCATCCTTTATATGTTTTCTTTTCCCCAGGATATAAAGAAAGGTTTTAGGTAACAAAAAAAAGGGAAGATCATTATGGGATTTTTTGAAGATCTTTCATCAAGATTAGAAGATTATATTCTGAGTTTCTAAAGACACTAAACTATTTCGATCCTTGAGTTTTGGTTTTTGTTATGTATTACGTATTCCAAAAAATTAATGTATTTCCAATGTACGTCATTCTTTGGGTTTCTAAAGTTGGTATCATAGAAACATATTAGTCAAACTTTGGAAACTAGGATGCGAGAACTTTAGTGAGATCCCTAGAGATATTTCTAAGGTATGTCTAGGGATGTCCCTAATGTTACGTATAAGTATAGGTTATAGTCCTATAATTACGGTAACGATATTATAATTAATCCTATGATGTTATATGTTGAAGGTACTCCCCCTTGATTATGTTATTTTCCTTGTATGTTTTTTGCATCTCACTGAATTCTTTTTGGGTTTTTGTCAATGGAGGGAACTAGATGGAATTCAGTTAACATTGAATCCAATGAAAAAATTGGTGACAATAAGCAAAGAAATTATTTTATTCCTCGAGAGAATGATATTGTGATTATAATGAAACATTTATCGCGATATATGATTAACAAGGTGATATTTAGTGGTATTTCTAATTCATCAAATAAGAGGACGATAGACTTTTATTCGTGTTCGCATGTTGAGGTGCATAAAGAAAGGAATATTGAGATTTCCAAAGAAGGGAATAAGAACATTGATGAATACCTCAAATGGAGGGGAAGATTTTATCTGTGTAGAGAGAAGGGTCATAGAGTGACTGATTGTTATGGAGTTCAATGTCTTATCTGTGGAGAACTTGGGAATTACCCAACTCAGTGCCCTGACCTAAGAGGTTACTTCTAAATCAAGGATGGACTTATTCCAGGATAATCTTTGAATATGATGGATTGATGTGTTTATGTATTTGTATTAAAGAATAATGTTGTTGTGGTACTTTTATGGTATATTAGAATATCTATGTATTGGTCAATTGTGGTTTTCAATAAGAATATTGTACTGGTAACCATAAAAAGTGATTGAAATGTTTTTGGAAAGCAGTTGATATGCACATAATAAAGGGATAAGATGAAAAGAATATGTTTGTTAGTATTCATGAGCTCATGGATTATATAAGGAAAAAGATATATAATAGTTTGAGTATATTGAAATTTTGTGATGTGGAAAGATTTAACTTTTGATAGCATATGGTTCTATGGTAATTCATGTTTCAAGAGAATACATGACTATGGTATTCACATGCGATTAACAAGATATATCTGGGATAAATAAAGGTATTCAAATTCTTGTTATAATACCTTTATAGTAATCATATTATTTATACTATGAGTTTGGAAAGAAGTATTTTGGATAATTCTTAAAGTTGGAATGGATTAAGTTGACATAAGAGAGTATTGATTAAGTCCGGAACTTTTTCTGAAATCTTATAATAGTATAGTTTTATGAAAAGGGACAACCTACAGAACGGGTGACAACCCATCACGTCGGACAAGGTTGCGGGAATCGAACCCACAACCGAAGTGCGACAGGACTTTAGCGCTTACCATAGGACTACATGATGTCCCTGGTTAGTGAAAACTAGTTTAATTTTATTAAGCAATACTATAGATGATGTATAAGTCCATTTTTGGAATCATATACGATTAACCTCACCATAGATGGACTTATTTATATTTGATAACTTTTCCTAACCTTTGTTTGAGACATATAGAATGACCTATCATTCTATCATATGATCTTATAAGACATCATGAATGAAAAAATTCAATTTCATTTCATTAAGAGATGATGTGTAAATTGTTCAATGCACGAATAATGGTGAGATTATACTGAAATAATGTAAGTATTTTTTCTATTTTAGATTTTTTCAACTTTAGGAAAATGATCTTGAAAACCAAAAATATTGTTCTAGTGACCTTATTTCCGATGAATCAAATGGTACCTTAGATCATCACAAATTTATGGCTTTGTGATTTTTGGCTTTTTCATAGCTATGTTCTCTACCACTCTCTATCAGAACATGATGGTTAGATTTTTCTTCCATATACATATTTTCACCTATGTTATCCTATGTGGAAACCCGGTGATTAGTTAATTTGGGTAACCATTATGTTTCATAAATTAGTTTTTAATGTTCAGTTTTGGTATTCCTTTTTACAATGTGGGTTTCTATAAAAGAAACATTCAAGTAGTAAAACATTTATAACCCGGAATAATTTCGAGGGAAAATTTCATTTTAAGGGGGGTAGAATGTAACAACCTGAGATTTTATGAGATGTATTATTTTTAATTTATTTTATATCTTTTTTTATGATACTCCATGATTACATTGTGATATACGCAACACTGTATTTCCTTACAGTATATGCAACACTAATCTTGGATCGTGTTACACATAATTTCAAGTTTGTTTGATAGTAGTTATTCGACACAACATCGATTGTATATATATATATATTCAATGTATTAATTAAATATGGTTGGATTTTGTTATACTCAACAACAAAGCAGTCGTGCACTACACGCAACCCTGACTTGGCTTGCATTACACGCAATCACGACCTTCCTCAATAGCGTGTGTTGTACGCAACACTAGCTTTCACTAAACAACGATATATTATTATTATGAACTAGCTGTTATGAATATTATTTACTTAATTTTAAATTTTATAACATTATTATTCATCTTACACATTTTCTAGAACAGGGTATAAGAACAAAATAAAATTTTCAGGTAAAATAAGTATTTTTAAAAAAATGCAGTTTTGCCACCTTTTGATGGCACACCCACTTTAAATCTAGTTTTGACATGTTTATAAGTTCAATTTAAAAAAATAAAATTCTTCTTTGGAATCAGGATATTAAAATTTACTTTGGATAAATTTTTCATATTATTCTGATAACTTTAATATTTTAATGATTAGTAACAACACGCTATATTTTAATTAAAAACAACTTTTTTCATCATAATAATTTATATGGTTAAATTATAATATTTAATTATTTTAATGTATAAATATAATATATTTTTACCATTCAATATAATGTATGTCATTATCATTTATTTTACATTGAATTCATAGGTAAAATCATTTCAATCTTTTGCAATGTTTTAACTTTTAAAACACGTTTTCTTAATAGCAGGATTAATTTTAAATTAATTTCTGCAACTTATATTTATTTAATTTTCAAAAATGTATTCCATATTTGGAATCATTAGGACAAAATTATGTTAATAGGCTACTTTTTATTTTTGGCACTATGAATAGTAAATACGGTAATTTTTATTTACTTCAGTTAAAGATAAATCGGGTAATTAAGTGTAAACCTAAGATTATAATATTAACCTAACTCATGAAAAAATTATATTGGATGACTAAAAGTAGACCCATATCACCTAAGTTTAGGATTATATTCATTTTATGGACTTTTGACAATGAGAATAATTTAATTATTATTAAAACCTATGAAATTGACAACATGTCACTCTCTTAAATATTATAAGTATAATAATTTTAATTTATTGATAAACTTCATTAAAACATTTAACATTAACAGTCTCCAGAAATCTAACAAAATTATCTACATAATGAGAATTTATTTATAATTTTTAGGGATTAAATAATTTTCATTAATTGTATCACAATAGTGATGCAGAAATTGTTTATTTAGTGAAAAATAAATAATATATTTTTTTATTAAAATAACAATACCTATAAAAATGACCAAAAACCTGATCAAAAATTATTCGTCGAGTATATATATACTCAAATCATCCAAGGGTCTATTTTTGGACCATTTTGAGCCTTATAAAAACGATTATGACATTTATATTAATTTATTTTAAATGATATCAAAGATGTCACCTTCATAATTTAATAAATATAAAAATTTTAATGTTGTGATTTTAGGATGATAAATTCATGTAAAAATATTATTATGAAAGGTATTATATGTATCTTCATAGTAGTATTTTATTTTAAATTTTTATGAAACCAATAAGTATATTAAATAATTATACACAAATGATGTATTAATTATTTTATTATGAGATATACCAAATAAATGTTTTAAAAATATTGAAATAAATATTATATGAACTATTAATTGTTCTCCACTAACATTATAGTTATATATGACATGTTATGAATCTATTTATTATTTTATTTTGAACATATATTTTCTGAGGATTTTATTTAAATTTAAATAATTGAATAGTTTCAAAATTGACACTATTGTTATTTTATAAAAATAACATAATATAAAATTGTTAAAAAAATTACAAAAATATTTAAAAATTATAAATTAAAATTTATAAATTAAAATTTATATGGTCAAAAGTGTCATAAATTATCCAATTATGGAAAATTAACAACACATAAGTAATTATTTATAACAATTTGATATTTAGAAATTTTATTACCACAAATAAAATTAAATAGATTAAATAAGGATAAATCTAGTTGATAATGTTTAAAATACATTCAATCCATGTGTAAATTTTATTACATGATGAGATTACAACCCTATCTCATCAAATATTCAAATTAATTTATTTTTTGATGTTTTTATGTGGGGAATGAATTTATATTAAACTAATATTTTTTAGGATTCCAAAGGTGCCCCTCTCCTCCCTTATAAAAGGGCACCTCCTCCCTCTCATCTTTACACAAATTTGAGCATTCAATCTCTGCCAACCTCTACCCATTTACCTTGTAAACATCCCTAGAAATATTCTAGAGGACATATTCTTCTTCAAAGACCAATCCTAGTGCCCTAATATGAGGTTTCAAAAAGGCGTGTTGAAGAAGAGGAAATACCCGTTACAGATTCATTCGAATGTATTTCTTATTCTTATTCTTCTTCTTCTTCTTTAGTTATTTCATTATGAAGTAATAACATAAGTATAAATAATATACTGATATGTTATTATATATATAAAACATCCCTATTTCACCTTCTATCCATCCTACGGAAAATAAAATCACCGTGCGTGCGTACGTACGAAATATCATCTCCACGCCAGGGTGTAATCTGTTTTCCACCACCACCTTACCTGGATGGGTATAATGGTGTAAATAAAACAATATATATTATTATTTTAATGTTATAATGATTCTGAAATATTTTACAAACACTTCAATACAATTCCATGATCATGGGAATGATATCATTATTCGTTCGTACGTACGGACTACCGTCTCCACAACGTGATGAGATTCATTTTCAATGTTAACAATTAAAGAATGATGATAAATTATATATAATTAGTAAAAATGAAATATATTACATAATAATATGACTTTATTTATGTATATATATGTATTTCATCTACTTAATTCCATTCAATTCAATAAGGAAACGAAAACAACATTCATGCGTACGTTTGGCCTACCGTCTCCATGAACGGTGTATTTATTTCCATTTATAGATCTGTTATATATATGTATATTCTGAATATATATTATATATAAATCATGTTTTATATTCTGGAATTAAGTAATCATGATCTATGTAATCATATGAATAATTACAAGTCGAAACACGGACGAGAAATGAAACGATTTTACCCAAAACGCAATTTAACATGAAATTTACAAAAGAACGGGTAATATAAAGTAATAAGTGAACCATATATGATATATATATGTATATTCTGAATATATATTATATATAAATTATGTTTTATATTCTGCATTTTACTTCAAAACTCCTTATTAAAGTAATTTAATTATATGGTAATAATATCTTTATAATTGGTTTTAAAGTGTATGTAGAATATATTTTTACGATTTAATCCAATGGTGTTTATTATAATTAGTTTCACTTTGGAATTGGGCCAAACCAACTGCCAAACTTTTCAATGACATTGTTTAAAAAAACACGCTATTTGTTTTGAAAATGGGAATTATTTTAAATTAATTATTTCAATTTCTGTTTTTGGAATTTGGTAAAATGGATTCCATATTTTGAATCAAAATTTCCAAATTATGTAATCAGGACTCTTGTTTTTTGATATTATGAATATTAACGATGGTAATTATCTTTAATTATCATGATTAATTAGTAATCAGGTAGTTCAGGGTAATAAAATTATATCATAATAATAACAAATAACCCCAAAATGTTTCCAAATGCTACTGGTTTTGTCATGGCTAACCATGTGATGCCTTTTTCCAAACATTGGGACCCCATGGAATCACTTTTGGGTGATAGTGACACTTTATCATTTTATTTTTAAAGAAAGGAGAATATCACAAAAGTATGTAACACCTAAGTAAAACAATTTGAATATTTTCAAAATAAATGATATCTTAGACTATAAATAGTCATTTTAAATCTAAAAATATTTCCTAATTCATATTATTTTTTTATAAAAATTTTATAGATTAAATAAATTAAATTTTTTATGACTCCATGATAATGCATCGATTACCTTATTAATAAACGATTTAAATAAAATGAAAAGATAATGTAAAATACAACACTTACACTTGTCAAAGACCTATTGGGTGAGTATATTTCGAACCCTTATTACCTTAACCTCAAATTATATCAATGTGGGACCTTTAAAATCCGAAACTCATTTCAATATAAATTAATATTTGATGACATTCCAAGAGTGCCCCACCTCCCTCTTATAAAATCCCCACAAATCAACCTCCTTACCCACACCTCTAAAGTCATTGGAATGGCCAATATCTGCTCATTTTATCTCTCCAAATCCCTCTATTCATCCTATAAGCCTTACCTTAGGCACAAACCTCTTCAAGAAACCCTTTTGTTTCAAACCAAGAGGAGTTACCCTATTTAAAGGTAATGTCTTCTCTTGTGTTATTTTGTTTTATTTTGCTTCTACAAACCCTTAAAATCTTGATATTCCTGAATTATGTAACAAAAACAGTATCATCAATATACTAGTATGTTCTTATGATATGTATTTTATCAACACTTACACACACCTTCATCTAACGGTTAAAGAACATACTGTTTTTGTGGATGCTGAAATTCTGCCTCACAAAACGATGATTATTCAATCTTGTTTTAACACCTTTCATGGTGGCCATTACGATGTAAATATATTTATATATGTAATATATTATGTTTATTTTTTCCTTATAATTATGTATTTTCCATTTATGTCATTTATTTATTGTTTCCATTATGGGTAAATGCGATATATTCATTTTAGAAAGTGTGGACTACCGCCCCGTCAAAGTGATTTGATTAGTTAATGACATATGTGGGAGGTATGAAGTATGGAGTTAATGATATTATATATGATATAAAACTTGAATTATAATATACCTTTATATCATTATGATTTATTCCATTAAATAAGAGATAAAAATGAAAGAAGCGTTCATGTGTACGTACGGCTTCCCGTCTCCATGAACGATGAATTTCATTTCTTACCTCTAAATGTTATGTAATATTATAAATGCATGAATATACTTTATATAGATGATATATATGATATCTAAATCATGAATATAATTCTGGACATAATGGATATTTTACCACATGAACAACTTGAAATTACAAGATGTTTATTTTTGACTCAAGTTCCAAGGGTCAACAAAACAAACATTATTAACATAAATAATTACATAATGTTCTTAACATGGAAATAAGTGATATAAAAGGAATAATAAAATTGAAAAAGGTTATTAATCAAGTAGATATTAAATCTAGTTTTTTATTCATGAGATTAATGAACGATCGATTCAAGTCGGACACGAGGTATGGGACTTCGTCTCAATCTCCTTTCATTGAGGCATATTTTGTTTTATACACAACATTATTTTATACGGTGAATAAACCCCTTTGAATTTTACGTTTATTAAAAATAAATACCATGTTTTAGATTTCTTTTATTTTGGTATTGAAAATGGTTTTGAATTTTTTTATTATATCATTGTGTTATTGAAATCGTGAGATTGATATGTGGAAATCTTATGTTTCCTTTATACATGTTTTATGTGATACGATTATGTTATGGTTCTTGAGAATTGTTTATGAAGACTGGTGGTTCCATGATAAACTAAGGGCAGGTGATCCCGTGATAGCTCTCCAATGCATTTGGTAACACGAAGGAGTTAAATGCTACGGTTTCTCTGAATAGAATTAGGGAATATAATGTGATTGGTATTCTAAACGTTACCATGATGGTTACTCCATATGTAAGAATGATATGAATTACTCAAGTTACCTTTATGTCTTATGTTTTCTAAGAGTTATTCAAAAATTGTATGATTTCCTAGGTTATGATAAAGTTCTTATGTTTTGTGTGTAAAGTATGATTTCAACCATTCTTATGTATACATTGACTAATGTTTTCATTCCGTACTTTTATATCCCTTAATGATATTTTTATGCTCATCCCATGTTTTTGAAATGTTTTTCGCAGGTCAAGGGAAAAGAACATGATGTGGTGATAGTGTCGAGGAAGCCTCACGAAATAATGAATGTTTTATTTTAAATATGTCTCCTTTGATGGGGATAAATGAATACTATATTTTAGGTAACCACCTTGTTTAATTGTGGAATGTAATGCATGATTTATGATCTAATTCTCTACAACTCTAAACCTGAAAAGATCCTCAATGTGTATTCTTTAAATAAATAATGATTAAGTAATGATTAAGGATGGGGCCTTATAGTTGGTATCAGAGGTCAGTTTAGATAATAATAGGAGTTAGAGTTATAATAAATTTTTATCCAAAAATATTTTTTTATGGTAAAATTGAAATGATATATCATTTAAAGATTACCATGTTGCTTCATCTAATACATGTTTGTTCAGAATGGTTTTCCACAGAGGAAAAAGGGATGTAGTTCTAGGAAGGCATTCAAAAGGAAATAACCTTGTGAATCAGCATTCTAAGGTGGTTGTAATTGGAACTAAAAAGTTTGCTGTAGTACTAGAATAGTTGACTCAAGCGATAAATGGTGGTGGTATCCATGCACGAAATCAGCCAGATCAACTGCAGAGGAACATGTCAGTGGTGGAACATTTCATGAGGCAGCATCCCCCATCATTCAGAGGATCATCTGACTACATTCTAGCAGAAGGGTGGATTAATGCACTATAGAATATTTTTGATGTAATGGGGGTGTTCATAAAATCAAAATGTTAGTCTTTCTATTTACTATTTGGAGGGTGAAGCAGATCAGTGGTGGTCGATGGTTAAAAATATCAGGGACACTGATGAGATTGATGCTCTCGACTGGGATGAATTCAAATGTATGTTTCTTGAGAAGTATATTCCTAATGCTATTCGACATAGGATAGAAAAACATTTCTTGGAATGGAGGCAAGATTATGACTAAGTGGATTCTTATAAATACAGGTTCACTCGATTGGAAAGGTATGATAAAAATTTTATCCGAGACCTTGATAGTAAAATCAAAAAATTTTACTCAAGATTAAAGCCAAAATATCGAAGGGATTTAGCATCTCGCAAGTTAATGTGTTATGAAAAGACTGTTCTATATGCTGAGAAGGTTGAAATGTATTTTTCCGATGATCAAGTGTTTTATGACAACCAACAGAAGAAGAGACCGAGGTGGCAGCAGAAAGGGAAGAATTATTCAAAAAGGTATGATGGTAAGAAAACCATGTTTCCAGTTTGAGATAAATGTTGTAGAAGTCATGATAGGGAATGTTTTCTGAATTCTGGGATGTTCTACCGATGTGGTAAGATGAGACATAAGGATCATGATTTCACCAAAAAAGTTCAGGGTGATGGTATGACCAAATTTGATCTATAGTTAGTGAAATTTTTCAAATGCAATGAGTTGGGTCATTATAAAAATGAGTATTCGAAAAAGTGGTCAAATGATGGGAAGCAGTCAGACTAAAAGAAAAAAGGAGTGGTGAAATGCTTTGCAACTACTTTAGAAGATGTTGGTCCAGAAAATGAATTGTTATCAGGTACTTTGTTTTCTCATATTATGCTAATGTGTTATTTGATTCGAGGTCTACAAATTATTTCATCTCTGAAAAATATTCTAGTAAATTGGGAATACCATCTCAAGAAATGACTCCTGAACTTTTGCTACAAACACCTGGGGTAAATGTTGAGGCAAAAAAATGTATAAGAATCATTATATCCTTATCCATTGAAAGAACCTACTTTCAAACCTTATTTTTTTACCTTTAGTAAAGTTTTTTGTAATCCTGGGTATTGATTGGCTCTCTGTTTACCATAATATGATTTATTGTAGAGATTAAGAAGTTTCTTTTCATAAATACTTTAAGTTTGTGTACAAGAAAGAACCCTTACTATTGATAACATATCAAGATGCTGAGAAACATGTAAAATATGGAAATGAATGTTACCATGTAAATATTATTGAAAACAAAGGAACCGTTCAGATTAATGATGTGATAGTGGTAAATGAGTATCATGATGTTTTTCCTGATGAGTTGCTTGAAATAATACTAGATCTGGAAGTAAATTTTACTGTTGACTTAGTTCCTGATTCTTATCCAATTTCAAAACCCCCATAACGAATGGCTCAAATTGAACTTTTAGAGTTGACGGAGAAATTGCAATATTTATTAGAAAAAGGTTTCATTGGACCTTGAACATCACCATGGGGTGCTCATGTATTATTTGTTAAAAAGTAATGTGGTTCAATGTGACTTTCCATTGATTATAGAGCCTTGAATAAGATTACAATTATGAAAAAATATACTTTTCCTCCTATCGATGATTTGTTTGATCAGCTCCATGGGGACCTGTATTTTTCAATGATTGGCCTGAGATAAGGGCACCATCAGTTGTAAGTAAAGGAATAAAATGCTCCAAAGAACGTGTTTCGTAAAAGATATGTCCATTATGAATTTGTGGTAATGCATTTTGGGCTAACCAATGCACCTGTTATATTCATGGACCTTATAAATATAATTTTCCATGAGTTCATGGATAATTTTTTGGTTGTTTTCATTGATGATATTTTTGTTCTTCCTAATAGTAAAGAGCAGCATGAAAGTCATTTATGGTTTATTTTTAAAACCTTAAAAGAAAATAAATTTTATGATAAATTCAGCAAGTGTGAGTTTTGGTTGAAACAAATTTCATTCCTTGGTCACATTGATTCTAAAATGGGATAAATGTTGATCCTGAAAAAATTTGGAATTAACTGCTATTGTTTTGCTATAAAAATTTGGAGGAATCATTTGTATGGTGTAAAGTGTGAAATATATAATGATCAAAAATGTATAAAGTATATATTCACTCAGAAAGAACTAAACATGAGACATAGGAGATGGCTGGAATTAATCATGGATTACGATTGTGCAATTCATTACCATCCTAGAAAAGAAAATAATGTGGCTGATGCTTTGAGTTGAAAAAGTAATGCTTCATTAACCATGTTACATTTGGAACGTGATCTTTGGTTAAAGATTTGATGAACATTGGCATAGATGTCGTTGGTGCAGGATGTTCTTCTTTTTTGTTTTAGGTATCAGTGAAATCTTCTCTATCATATAGAATAAAGCAAGCACAGAAGCAAGACAGTGAGTTGCAGAAAAAGGAAGAGCTAGTTCAGAAGATTAAGTTTCCAAAATTCAACATTGAAATTGATTTTGTTTTGATAATTGGGAAGATATTGGGTGTCCCATGTGATTCACAGTTGAAGATAGAGTTTTTATATGAAGCTCATAGTTCTCCGTTTTCAGTTCATCCTTACAGTACTATGATGTATAGAGATCTTCAGGAGTATTACTGGTGGGATGAAATGAAAATAGATATTCCTGATTTTAATATAAAGTTTTTTACTTTTGAATATGTTAAAGTAGAGCATCAGTTACCAAAATGGATGATTCAGCCTTTACCAATACTAAAGTGGACATGGTAGAATATATCAATGGACTTCATAATAGGATTTCCTAAGACATCTCAAGGCAATAATGCAATATGGGTTATTGTATATCTCTTGACAAAATCTGTTCATTTCCTTGCTATATGAAATACTTTTTACCTAGATCAACTTTCACGTTTGTATCATAAGGAGATAGTCAGGTTACATAGAGTCCCCCTCTCCGTTGTATCTGATTGTGATCCCAGGTTTACTTCTAACTTTTGGAAAGACCTTCAGATGTCGTTGGGTACTGAATTAAATTTTTTTATCGCTTTTCATCCTCAATTAGATGGGTAGTCAGAATGAACAATTTAGATTTTGGAGGATATGCTACGTACATGTTCGATGGATTATCAGGGATGTTGGTACCAACATCTATATTTGGTTGAGTTTTCTTATAATAATATTTTTCATTCCAGTTTACAGATGGAAGTATTTGAAGAATTATATGGGAAGCGGTGTCGAACTCCAGCTTCATGGGATGAAGTGGGTGAAAGGATGTTTATTGTACCGGAATTTGTAGAAGAGTTGGCAAAAAAAAAATTCATCTAATACAGAGACATAAGGGAACAACTCATAGCAGGCAGAAACTTTATGCGGACAACAGGAGGATGGATCTCTTTTTTGAGGTAGGTGATCATGTTTTTCTCAATGTTTCACCATGGAAAAGTGTGATGCGATTTGGTAAGAAAGGAAGGTTGAGTCCAAGGATCATTGGACCATATGAAATTATGGAGATTGTTGGATCAGTAGAATACCGAGTGGCTTTACCTCCATGTTTATCTCATGTACACAGTGTATTTCATGATTCAATGTTAAGGAAGTACATTCCAGATCCATCTCATGTTTTGAGTCCAGATGTAGTTCAGCTGGAAGAGAATCTATCTTATGAGGAACGACAGGTCATGATTCTTGATCGTATGGAGTAATTGTTACGGAATAAGGTTATTCATAATGTAATGGTTTATTGGAAATACCACATGATTGAAGAGGCAACATGGGAATCTGAAATTGCAATGAGGGGTAAATACCCCCACTTATTCAAAAAGTAAATAATTTTCTGGGATGCAATTTTATAAAGGGGGAATGGATGTAACATCCCAAGTAAATAAATAATTATGGATTTTCTTATCTATTTCTATATATGAATTAAATAGTGTTTTATAGGTCTAAAATGAGAATAAATCCAATATTAAGCATAGAATCCTCTAAAATTTTTAAATGATTGTTTTACCGCCTTTTGATGGAAAACCATTTTTAAATCACTATTTTGACAAGTTTATAAGCTCTATTTTTCAAAATAAACTTATTCTTTAGGATTTGGACATGAAAATTTACATTGGATAATGTTTTGGAATTTTTCTGACAATGTTCATTTTTTAATGAATAGTGAAAAATATGGCATTTTACTTCAAAACTGCATTTTCATCTAATTTAATAATATGGTTAGATTATCTTCAAAATTAGGTTTAATGTTTAATTATAATATATTTTTAACATTGAATCCAATGGTGGTAATTATAATTAGATTTACTTTGGAATTGGGCATAAACAAGTGCCAAACATTTCAAATATATTGTTTCTATAAAACCCACTATTTGTTTTGACAACCAGAATTATTTTTAAATTATTTATTTCAATTACTGTTTTTAGAATTTGGTAAAATTTATTCCATATTTGGAATCATATGGTCCAAATTATGTAATTAAGACTATTTTTTTAGAAATTCTTAATAGTAAGGACTATAATTATCATTAATTATCGTGATTAATTAGTAATCGGGTAGATAAGGGTAATAAAATAATATCATAATAATAAAAAATGACCCCAAAATGTGTCTTAATGATAATGGTTTTGTCATGGCCGACCATGGGATGCCTTGTGCCAAACATTGGGACCCCATGGATTCACGTTTTGATGATAGTGACACTTTATCATTTTATTTTTAAAGAAAGGAGAATATCATAAAAGTAAGTAACACCTATGTAAAACAATTTTAATTTTGACTACATAAATGATATCTTGGACTATAAATAGTCCTTGGAAAGTTAAAAATATTTCATACATCAAATTATTATCTTATTATTTTTAGACATTAAATAAATTAAATTTTTTAGGATGCCATGATGATGCAGTGATTAACTCATTAATGAAAGATTTAAATATAATGAAAAGATAATGTAAAATCTATGACATACACTTGTCAAAGAACTACTGGATGACGATATTTCGAACCCTTATCATGTTAACCTCTAAATATATCAATGTGGGACCTTTTAAATCTGAAACTCATTTCATTATAGAGTAACATTTCTTGACATTCCAAGTGTGCCCCTCCTCCCTCTTATAAAAGGCCCACACCTCTACCTCCTTACCCACACCTCTAATGCCATTGGCTCGGCCATTCTTGGATCATTTTACCTCTCCACATACCTCTATTAATCCTATAATCCTTACCTTAGGAAGAAATCTTTTCACGAAACCATTTTGTTATGAGAAGGATTCGAGCTACACTTACACACACCATCGTCTAATGGTTAAAGAACATACTGTTTCTGTGGATGGTGAATTTCTACCTCACGAAACGATGACTGTTCAATCTTATTTTAACACCATTCATGGTGGAAATTAATATGTCTATATATATATATGATATATATTATGTTTATGTTTTCCTTATGCTTATTTATTCTTCATTTATGGCATTCCTTTATGGTTTCATTATGGGTAAACATGATATCTTATTTTTTGGAAGTGCAGACTACTTCCCCCTCAAATTGATTTGATTAGTTAATGCCATATGTGGGATGTATGAAGGATGGAGTTAATGATATTATATATTATATCATACTATAATTATAATATACCTTTATATCATTATTATTTCATTCCATTAAATATGAAATAGAAATGAAAGTAGCGTTCATGCGTACGTACGGCTTACGGTCTCCATGAATAGTGCAATTCATTTATTACATCTAAATGTTATGTAATATTATAAATACATAAATATAATTGATATATATGATATATATGATATCTAAAACATGAATATAATTCTGGATATAATGGATATTTTACCACAAGAACAACTTGTAATTACAAGAGGTTTATTTTTGACTTAAGTGCCAAGGGTCGACAAAACGACCATTATTAACATAAATAATTACATAATGTTCATAAAATGGTAATAAGTGATATAAAATGAATAATGAACTTGAAAATGGTTCTTAATCAAGTAGAAAAAACTCTAGTTTTTTATTCATGAAATTAATGAATGATCGAGTCATGTCAGACACGAGGTATGGGACTTCGTCTCAATCTTCTTTCATTGAGGTATATTTTGTTTTATACACAAATTTATTTTATACGGTGTATAAACCACTTTTACTTTTACATTTATTCAAATGGAATATTTTTTAAACAAAATAATTTACTAAATGAAAAAAGGGAATGTTTTTGTCGTACATAAGTGGCACCAACGACTTCTCCGCCACCATGACCATTATTTGAGTTTCGGCTTCGTCTACAAGCCATAACATTTTTTAAAAAGAAAAATAAATACCATGTTTTACTTTTCATTTATAATGGTATTGAAAATGGTTTTGATAATTTTTTTATTATATAAATTTTTTATTAATATCGTGTGATTGAAATGGGGAAATGTTATGTTTCCTTTATCCATGTTTTATGTGATATGATTATGTTATGGTTCTTGGGCATTGTTTATGAAGATAGGTGGTTCCGTGATAAACTCAGGATGGGTGATCCCGTGATAGATCTTCAATTCATTGGGTAATGTGAAGGAGTTAAATTCTAAGGATTCTTTGAATACATTTAGGGAATATATTGTGATGGGTTTTCCAAATGTAACCATGAGGGTTAAACCCTACGTAAGAATGTTATGAATGCCTCAAGTTACCTTTATGTATTATGTTTTCTATGAGTTATTTATAAATCTTATGATTTCTTTAGTTATGATAAATTGCATTTGTTTTATGATTATGGTCTGATTTCATCAATTCTAATGTATACATGAAAAAAAATTCATTCCGTACTTTTATATCCCTTACTGAGATTTTTATGATCATCCAATGACATTGAAATGTTTTTTCTAGGACAAAGAAAAAGTACATGATGTGATGAGATTGTCGAGGAAGTGTCACGAAAGAATCCATGTTTTATTTTTAATATGTCTCCTTTGATGGGGAAAAATGAAAACTATCTTTTATGTAACCACCTTATTGAAATGTGGAATGTAATGCATGAATTATGAACTAATTCTAAAAAACTCTAAACCTGAAAATATCATCAATGTGTATTCTTGAAATAACTCAAGATTATGTAATGTTTAAGGCTGGGGCCTTATACTCATACAGGGCAGTGAATTTGTCCTCTATTGAAAATTAATGAGTAAACCTCATACAATATTGGTAATTAGTCATATCATGACTACTAGAGTGGATCCTTTTTATGGTGTTAGGGAAGGGTCCTCCACCATTATATTGCGACCCTATTTCTATGTATTGCATGGTTCCCCATTAAACAATTAGAGTGGAAACCTAGTGGTGGATAGATAATGGGTCCTCTATCGACTTCTAAATTATATTAATTTTAAATATTTATGGAATGTGTCCTCTAACATTAGATTTGAACCCTTTTTCTACACTGGGCATGGGTATTCTATCGACTGTTAAAATTGAATTGTCTCAATGGAGCAGATTTTGTGTCTTATATCTATCAACCAAGTGTAACTGTTATATTTTAATTTGGCATGTTCCCTCTACTAAGATAAACATATACCCCCAACTATGTGGAATAGTGGTGATATGGGGTTTGAAGTGGATGTTTTATTCTAGAATAATTTGCATGAATTATTATATCATTGATGGACCTATGGAACAGTTGGTCAAACATTTCCTTTGATGGGATGTAAGATGGTGGCCCCTTATGTCCCTTTTTTTATTTCATTGGTATGAGTATTTCTTTTCACTTTGGTGTAATTGGATTTGTTTAATCTCTTTCCATGGGTTGCACATACAAGTGGGGTTGTCCATTTATTCTCCATGTTGAGCTTCATATGGATGTATGTGGTTACTCTCTAACATTGTGTGGAAATGAATTGATATGTTGTCCACATACACACTGCATTGATCCCCATTTATTTATATGATCCTACACAATTTCATTCGATTGATCTATTCAATAATCAATTACTCTTAACATTCCATTCCATTTTGCCTCTTACTTCCTCCTACCAATCAAATTTTGCGGATTATAAATAGGTATGTATACTCACTCATTCATGGGATATTCCAACATTGGTTGTTCCTTATGCAGACATTGGTTTGGTCAGTGGTGACTTCAAATAATCATC
Organism: Viscum album; assembly: GCA_963277665.1. Taxonomy (NCBI): domain Eukaryota; kingdom Viridiplantae; phylum Streptophyta; class Magnoliopsida; order Santalales; family Viscaceae; genus Viscum; species Viscum album. The sequence continues at coordinate 1,299,474,106 of OY728147.1, forward strand.
GGGATACATGGGGTCTTGGACCATGTGTGGTGGAAAAATATTGGATATATGTATCTATGATCTATAATCATTTTGGTTTATAGTTTTTCTCGATTGGGAAACAGTTTTGTATGGGAATTTATTTTTTCCCCATTAATTTTTATGTTTCACCATCCTACCCTTCTAAACCCTATAGGTTTTTCATGCTTGGTTAATTATTTTGAATTTTTGACCATTTAATTATTATTCCTTGTCAATTATATACAAATATGTTCAGGTGTTTGTGTCTAGGTAGATTAAAATAATTATACCCATTTAGGATATTCCTTTAGGTGCTGGTTTCCACCCCATATACTATAGAGGTGGGATTGCGGAATTTGTTGATTGATCCTTAGATTGGGTTAGGTAATGGCATGGGGTAGTTGTGGATGAGGCCCATGTAAGGGTTAGTTCATGACAGTCACACTCTAGTGTGAGAGCTCTTTTGGGTAATTATGTAGCATGTTATGATGTGTGATGGATTGGTATAATCTATCAATATTGAGGTGATATATTTCTTATTGTTTTATGTGAATAATTTTTGGACCGTGAGAGCCACAAAGGTGTGTTCAGAATATATGTATATATTACCATTACTCTATATGGTAAACCGAGTAGTTCTTCCTGTAATGTTTTGTAATTCAAGAATAATGGTGTCGTATGTTTAATAAATTCACTTTTTCATGTTTTATCTTCAATGTTTGAACACATATATAAATCTATTTTATATGGACATTGTTTGTGATTCTATAGTGAGTTATTACCTCACTCATTAAGGGATCCCATAAGCATATGAAATAATTATGTTTCATTACAGTATTAATGGAAAGAGTTCAGTAATAGGTGATTACTTTACAGAAGAAGTGATACCCATACAAGTGGATCCATGATAGAATTTAGATTTGGACTAATTAGATCCACAGTGGTATGTTTGTCTTTCTCTTGTTTCTATTCAATTTAGGCCCCTATTAATATAATTTAACCATACTATGAATCTCAATATTATGATTCCATATGACTATTATATGACTATATGATTCTTTTATTATTTTATAGACTATACAATGTTATTTTATGTGATTCCATCCCTTTCCTATTATTTGTTTTCATATGTGTTATATACCATGGAGATATTCAGCACAATTTTCAATCTTTTAAAGGATATAGTCTCTTAAATAAGGCCTTGGGATCCCCTATTATAGTTAGAAACCACTAGTATGTGTTTTTTATCCTAATATTATGTGTTTACACATGATTCAGGGAAATCCAAGGGGCTATCCTTTGAAATAACAGTCGTCCTGCTCATAATTCTCAATAGGTAAATACTATACCATGATCACCAACTTTTTTATTCTCTATAATTATTTTACTAATGGGGTCTTATGATATAAGGAATAATCTAATAAATTAAACTCACTTAGTGTATATAAATATTATAGTATAATGTTTAAAAATAATTTACCCATATCCATTTTCCCATATTTATATCATAATGGGAGAATATATAATAAAGATTCCTAGAATCTAAAAAACATGAAACTAATATGTTTTTTGAAATGTATACATCTCTTAAATGAATGAGTGACCACCACTTTATCCATGAGGTACATAATAATATGGATTTCCTGTTGTTAAAGTATTCAGAAGATATTAACAACTCTATTATCACCGTAAATAAACATACATATGACTCTATCTTAGGATACACTAATAATGTTGAATATCCATGATCATACTCAAGATTTCAAAATAGTTGGGTGAAATTTACCCTCTGTTTTACGTCATAAACAATCTGATTCATCTTTATAACTTACACAAAATTTAAATATTTTCTTGTATATAATGACATGAATTATGAGAACATCTAGAAACATTCAATGAAGTATTTTTTCGTAACCATATAGTCACAGGTAAATAAATGAATTTCAAAAATATTTTTGTTTTTGTACCAGGACATCACTACATTGATCATATGAAATATAAATGAATCAACCTTCCCATTTATCATATATCCTATGAACATAACATGTGTAATGAAAATATATAATCTATAATAAGTTATATAAAATATAATTTTCCACATTATCTCAGGAATGATTTAATAATTCCACCCATAATACTCCGTTAATAATTATTAAACATGAATGAAATCCACAAACACTATATAAAATAATGGTATATATTGAATGTAAGAATCATCAAAGATATAAAAAATTAAAAATTTATAAAACCTAAATAAAATTACCACGAACTTATAATCACTAAACCTGTAATAACCTATGTGATTATGATGTATTTTTTATCATCTAAATTTATTATTTTGATTTTTTTTTTAAAAAAACATCACTTTTAGCTATCATTAATCATAAAATATAGTTTAGTTTTGTGTTATATGAAAGGATATGTATATATTTCATTATATGGAACACTAGGTTTTAACAAAATTAGAAAAACTATTAATTTTTATTAACATGATAGTTGTCACATAGACATTTTAATTGAGAGTGTTCATATGTTTAACTAAATTACGGGAATAAATGGTGTAAACTTGTATATATTATTAATTATTTGGAGGAAATGTGATTATAAATGAAAAAAATAAATTTGAAAATGATGGTAATTGTTTTCTAAAAAACTATTATTACTCTAACATAACTATTTTGTTTTAATAAAATTAATCATCCTATATTGATGAATTATTTTAATGTAATTAATATATTATAAATTCAATAAAAAATATAAATAGTTATTTTACATTTTTTCTAGGAATGATATATGATCAAATGAAATTTAATGTTTAAAAAATATATTTTTAGAAAAACGCTTTAAATCTTTTTATGTACGTTTTTCATTAAAATTAATTTTTTGAAAATTTTGTGAAATAATTTTGACAAAAATAAAATAAATTTTAATATCATCTTGTAAAAAATATCTTATAGGCAATTTTTTCTAATTTTTGTTTTGAATATATAATGTTTAACGAATGATTAAAAATAATGGTTTTTATTAAGAATTGTCATTTATATTAAGGAATTTTAAAACATATTTTTTCTAGATGATTATGAAAGAAAAATTACATAAATTATATATCTATTGATCTATTTTAGGTAATTGGAATCAATATCTTATTAAATATTCTATAAATGCGTTGTATATGTTTGAAACTTTATTATTGTTGAAAACATTTTTTCTCATCACATAGGTGGGTTTTATTTTTAACCAACTTCTTAAACAATTGTTTTTTTAATTTGGATAAATAGATTTAATATTTATAATAATCATTATTTATATTATAGAAATATTTTATATTAATACTATAACATACTAAATAGTAAAGAAATTATAATTGATGAACTTCCATTCATTTAAAAACTGGTTAACTAAGGGTTAAACTAAACATATATGTGTTAAAAAGGTCAAATAATATCAAAACCCAATTTCATATCCATATAAAATATTATATCTAATTATATAGATAATGGGATTTTTTTCTTTTAAAATGCTAAAATACAGGGAAGTCATTTCTTATTTTGAAAATTACAAGTGTGTCACTCACTTAACATATAAAATATGACCTCATCTCCTCCCATATTTACACTTCCACAACCCTTTGGATTATAAAATACATACCCAAATAAAAATAATTATCTCCCTTACTCATAGTAGAAACATTTTTTTTCATTAATCTAATGTTAAAAATGAATTATGTTGAGGATAAAGAGGTAGTACAAGAAGTGGTAATGTTTAAAAAAATTCATTTTTTTGAGTCAATCATATAAATCGTATAAATATCCTTAAAATATAATTATATAATAAATCCAGTAAAAAATAATATAACAATATTTTATTATATTAATAAGATATATTATATCAATATCATTTTCAATAAAATGAGAAATGAAATCATTATTCATGTGAATAGAAGACATCCACCTCACAAACCAATGTTAGTAAATTTCCATCACCACCTCTAAATTCTATAAATAATGATAGACTTATTATTTAAATATATTATTTATGATATTATTTTTCATTTAAATGTTTTATATAACAAATTAATTCTTACATTTCATTCCACGAGAGATAGAATAACATTATTTGTGTATATTGAAGACTACCACTATGATAATTGAGGTGATTTTATCTTCACGTATACATTACATGGAAGGTAATATGGATGGTTTTAAATAATAATATTTTATATATTATATATAAATTATTATTTAATGTTAATATATTATTTACATTTCATTCTTCCAATCCATTTTGAAAATGGAAATATTATTCATGAGTAGGCCTGACATAAAGAATCCTTGAATAGTTTATATCATTTTCCAATATTAAAATTTGTGGATAAATATAAATAAAAATATTGTGGATATGTATGATAATAATATCATGTTAAAAATAATAAAATTATTGAAAAATAATCAAAATAATATGACTAAAAGTAACAAACCAAAACATATGATATGTACGAAGAAGTTATAACCCAAAACATGATATAAAAAAGGACCTATTAAGAGACTGGCATTAAAAGATCATGATTAAATAAAATATGATATGATATATATAATAATGGGTTTTTGGTATCTTAAAAAATTTATGTTTATTATAAAGGGGTTTTTATCATGTCTGATGTAAGTCGACAATTATGGTATGGGATTTGTACCTCACCTTTTACATCAATATGATATAGGCAATATTCACCACCTATTTATTTTATGAGTTGTATATACGGACATTAAATTTATTTCATGTATCATTTCTAGAAAATTAATTACACTTAAAAATTAATTTTGGGATCTGCCTATTCTAATGTTTATGATTAATAAGTAATAAATGTGGAAAAATATTTTTGTCTCACGTTTTATTTTGTAAGACACTTGTCATGTTATGCATCAATCGTATATTATAACGTATATATAAATACCATTGGACATGTAATATAATAATTTTTTAATTCTAATGATATTATTTGTTTAATTTAATTTTAATCTTCTATGGGGTTTATGATTCAATGATAAAAAAATGAAATGGTGTCATAGTATACTCGCATCATTTATCTGGATTTTTTATCATTATTCATCTGATGGGATAATATTATGATCCATCAGTAATGAAAATCATTAATGGTATTCATCTGTTGGGTGATTTGGCATTGGGAAAGTCCATTCCCAGAGGTTTGGAGAAAAGTATTGGGAATAACCATTCCTAGTAGTTCAAAAACCATTAGGAATGGTCTTTCCCATAGGTTATTCCCAAAGGTTCTCCAAACCCTTGGGAAAGGATTTTCCAACGATTTTCCAAAACCATAGTGATATGTATTTCCCCATATTTTACCTAATCCATTGGGAAAGGTAAATATATAAAAAAAATCAGCAGAGGATTAAACCAATAACCTCCATGTTATATATGAATAATATACCATTATCTTAATGCTACCTTTGTGAATATGTTTTGATAAATTAATATAAAAATATATAATTTATATATTGATTTATTTAAAGATATACGGAAAATTAATTCATAAAAAGAATAAGGTTACCTATCTCAATGGTTTTCAAAACCGTTTGTATAGACCATTCCCAATGATTATCCTAATTGTTTGGATTAATACCTAGAGTGTCAAGAACTAACCCGAGTCGACCCTGAACCGGTCACCCTGACCAGCCCGCGACAAGTCCCTAGAGGAGTTTCAGATCATCCCTGGATGTAGACAAGAAACAAGGGTATCAATAGAGTACATAAGGGGATGATTTTTTCCATATATATACAATCAATCAAAAAACAGACATAAATAGACAACCCAAAATGAATTTATATAAAAATTTAACTAAACATTATTTGTACATGAAACTAAAAGTAGAAAAAAACCTACAACTCAACTGACCAAACTCGATAACCAACTAACATCATGTGACATAGCTGGTCACTCTCCAACACAATGATCAAACATCGCCCAAGGTGATCAAACTCAACATGAAACCTGCACAAGGGCTAAAAAATATAACTATAAGAATGAGTATTAAAACATAGTAGGTTATCCCGATATTATATTCCCAATTCACATCCTTTAAAAGAATTGAATATCAATTTCATGTTATAAATACAAGATATAAAATTATGTTTTTAAAATTATTTTCCATGCTATAATAATTATCTGACAAAAACATTCATGTTTTATAAAAAAAATTCAAGTAAAATTTTTTCAAAAACGTGCAACATCAAAATTAATATTGATTTAATGAGGGATGATTTAAATGTTGTAAACTATTTAATAAATTAAAAACACAACTATATTTACCAACCAAACACGCTGTATGATAACGGGGAGTAAAAAATATCCAATGAGAACAACTCATGGGACACCCCTAGGCACTAGTTAGTTGTGAGCCCCAGGTACCTCATATCTCGGTGAATGTAACAATAATAAATATCTATTCACGTGCACATGAGACACTAGTAGGGAGAATACCCATAACCTAGTGGTCCACCAACATCATCATCATAATAGTTTAGTTAGTGTTTTCATCATCAACCTTGATACGTGAAAGAGGGTCCAAACCCCACAGAAGCACTAGCATAATAGTAGACGTCCGCCCACCTAGATACCTAGGATTCCCTTTAGTGCTCAATAAAGATAGACATATTATCGAATACACATTTCAAATCCATATTCCATTCCCAAATAATAAATACACAATCATCCCATAAACCTTATTTTCATTTCATTCACGAATCAACAAACCACAACATATTTTTGTAAAACAATTACAAGAAGTGTATTGATGCTTTGCACATAAAACTCTATAAAAACACTATATTAGTTATAAAAACACAACAAGTCCATAAATAACATTATTTTTCAGCCCTAAAAGTATATAATAAAATGATATCATAGATTATAAAACAATCCCAATTGACAGAACATGATATATACAAGTGAAACACTCATTTATAATTTTAAGAAAAGGCCAATCCTGGTTTTAAACATTTTCCCAAAACTATCATTTGGAAAAGTTATTCAATTGAATATTATTAATGATGTGTATACACACCATATAAAACATCAATCCACATTCATAAATCCCAAAAACCACTTATGTTACATATTCAATACACAACCGTTTTCATACAAATGTGAAACATGCCATTTTCTAACAGCTCGGGAAAAAACACATGGTAAACCAAAATCAATTTACATTTAAAAGACAAAAATAAAAATTGTAAAGCCATAAAAGTATCCCAAAATAATTTTCTACATCCATACAATGTATTTATTATTCCTAAAAAATCATTTTAAATTGCACTAGACACATAAAATACCACTGGGAAATTTACAAAAAATGTTGCATGCACTCTTTTTAAACCACAAATAATGTTAAGCACTTAGAGAGTGATAAAATACAATTTTTAATTCAATAAAGTAATTTAAGATAATAAAACATTTTAAAAATACCATAAATAAACTACATAAGCTCAATGAATAATTTATCAAATAAGAGGAGTGCACATTTATACCAAAACAACTATAGTTTTAACAAAATAGGTTATAAAACATAATTTGTAAACGAAACCACTAAAAACAAGTTTTCAGAGCAGAAAATATCATATAAATAAATTGATAACAGTATTAAAATGATGAAACTTAAATGATAATAACTTGTTTAAGGAAAATACTATCTCAAATCGTTGGTGTAATAGAAATAGACACCCAAAATCACCCACCACGGGTTTATAAACCCTAAAACTACAATGACCAGATCTAAATGAACTGATACCCCATAAAAAATGTTATAAATGAACCCTAGGTATATCATGAATTGGGGACAAAATAAAACAATGAAATAATGAAAGGAGGGGGAAGAGGAAGGAGAAGGAGAAGGAATCATACCTTTCCACTAAGAAAACTCTTAGTCTTCTATTAGATCTGAAACCCTAAAGAGAAGGGAATGGATTGAAACTACTTGGAGAGTCTCCTAATGTCTAGAATAAATAGTGGACAAATATTTGTTGGAAAAAGAGTATGAATGGAATGATTTATTGATGAAAAAATTTACCTTCTCAATTCAGGACGATTTAAGGAAACCAGAAAACATTTGACCAACTATTCGATCCCAATGAGCTCCAAATTGGAAAAATAGATAATTGAAGTAAGGAAAGTTATTTTTTCTTCTGGTAGGAGGTAGAATCACTGAAAAATATTAAATATTAAATTAGATATAAAATAACCAAATTATTTTTTTAAAATTGGAAACGGGCCATGGGCTGGCCCAATGGCTGAATAAGTAACCTAATTTCACCATGATTATGAATTCTTAAGTGGTAAAAAAGGATTTTTATGTTTTAATATATCAGTATAGAAAAAGTGGGAAGTGGAATGGGTGAAATATAATGAAACAAAAAGGAGTTCTAAAAAAAACTTCAGTTTTTAAAACTAGAAATGGGCTCACACTTGGCCCTATTCATAAAGTTACCACCCTTTCTTCAAAAACTCCTAAACAAGAAATGTGGAACCCCAATTTGGGTGATGTGACATATATGAAACATAATTACTCAACATTAATCTCACCCAAGACCCAAAAAAATATCGATTTTTCAAATGAACTGGATCAAAATAATGACATGAAAAAATGGGTGTGACAATGATTATCAAAACAGTTTTCAAAAACATTGGAATAGACCTTTTCCAATAATTATCCAAACTATTGAGATAAGTACCCCCGAAATTCCCAATGGTTTTGGAAACCGTTGGGAAATTTGGTCTCAAAGTACCCATACCAATGGGTTTCCCAAACCATTTCAAAATGTGTACCCTTTCGCAAGGGTTTGTGCAAACTGTAGGGAAAACTGGACCCTTTCCCAATGGTTTGTGAAAACACTTGGGAAAGGTGGTCTCAAAGTAGCCTTTCCTAATTGTTTTCCAAAACTGTTGGAAAAAATTGACCCTTTCCGAATATTTTGTTCATAAAATTTTAAAAAGTGGTCTCAATGTAGTCTTTCCCAATGGTTTTCTGAAACAGTTGGGAAAAGTAGACCCTTTCCCAACCATTTGTGCAAACCGTTGGAAAAAGTAGTCTGAAAGTAGGATTTCTAATGGTTTTTCATAAATTAGTTGGAAATTTTGATCCTTTCCAATTTTTCTAGTCAAGCCATTGGGAAAAGTGGTCTATTATTAACCTTTATCAATGGTTTTTTAATAAATGTTGGGAAATGTATACATTTTCCTAACGGTTTGGGAAAACTATTGGGAAAGTGGTCTCAACGTTCCCCTTCACAATGGTTTTAGAAAAACTGTAGGGAAAAGGGACCTATATTAATGATTTGGGTAAAATGTTGGTATAGAAGTGTTTGTATTTGTATGATTTCATGTAATGTAACCCAAGGAATGACAAAAGCCCTCGATCCACAACAGGTTTGACACAACTATTGGATATGATTTGTAAACTCATAATAACATTGTGAACCATGATGATAGATTTATATAATTACCCTGAATGTCCTTTGATAATCCTATGTTTTCATAAATTAAAAATAATGTTTCATGATTAATTCATTCTATAAGTTGGTTTTCTTGGTTTTTTGGTATCCTATTATGAATATTATTACTAAAACTATGATATTTGGTTTTATTCAATGTATAATATAGGAAAGGAGTAGGTTAACAGAGAATGTGATAGATAATTTCCCAATGAAGAACAAAATTGGTTTATTACTAGAATGAAAGATATTGTGATTATTCATAATAAGTTATCAGAATATACGAATAACAAATTGAGAGGTAAAAACACTTAGGAAAACCCATGAAGGAAATGATAGAGTTCATTGACTGTTTGGCTATTGTAGATCATGGTGGAAATAAGATTGTGTTTCCATATGTCTATAATCTGCGATGATGCACTCATGGGAATGTCTAAAATTAATGAGAAGTTGTTTTTTGCATGAATAATTGAATAAAGTAAAATATTTCTGGGAAAAAAATGAAATATTATGTTAATTAAATAGATGAGAAGAACATTTTTCCCCATGGAATCATTAATGGATGAATGTTATAAATTATCAAATTATTAGAATTATAATAATTGATATCTTAGGGGTATGTTAATGCGGTGGATCAGCATGATGATACATCTAATGATTTTTTACTGATGAAGAAGAATATAGGAAATTTCATATAAAAGGAAAGTGTATTGTGGAATAATATTATGAATCCATGTTAATGATTTATGAAGTGTGATGAATTATTGGAGTGTATATGAATTGGAATTAAATAATAATGAAATATATAATTTTTTTGTAGTATATATTTTAAATTACAGATTTTGATGAATATTTGTTATTTTACTGATGAATTGTAAAACAATTTAACTACCAAATTATATTTTTTAGAAAACACATGGTGAAGGATATATCACCCATAATATTTCCTAGATGTTGAGATAATGATTTTGTTATAAAGAGATGGTTTTTATGGAAAAATGAAATTGAATATCATATATTTCCAGGAAACTGATTAATAATCTGTTTAAAAATTGATATATGATAGTATTTATGAAGTTTGAAAAATTTATATATTTATGTAGTCTATTCAATAGTCTATATTTTTAATTATGGAATGAGGAGTCATGTACCTTTTTGTTTATTATTTATGTAATAAATGTATATTGTTATACATTAAATGAATATATGAACATTGTATTCACATACTTGATATGTGACAACATGATCTACTTTATGTTCTTTAGGGGAATTTATGACAAGTAGGTTTTGGATATTTAGTGATCTTATTTTAGGTTTTATGGTAATAAATTCCGGTCTTACGTGTTGGAGGATTATGGTTAACTATTCATTGAATATATTATCATTAACATTGGATGTTGTTCAATAACATGTGCATACTATTTATTATGACCACATATAGATTTATATGTAATGAATTACAAATATATATTATGGATCATGTGATCCAATAGTTATTTCGAAATAAAAATTCATCTAAATTATATGGATTTAGATATGATGATGAAATTGGTAAACCAAAACCAAAGGATGAAATTGTGATTACCATACAAAGGAAAGATAATTCATTTATATATCAGTCACCTTTAATAATATTAAACATATTATGTTGATAAAATATTGAAAATTTGTTCTACCGAACCTCTATCCAGTCTTGGATGTCATCCATGTATCTCTCATATTTAAGTACATACCTAATACATAAAATATTCTTAATTCCATGGTTGTATCCCTAGTGAAAATTATTTATTATGAGTAAAACAGTTTGAAATTATGTACATAAATAGAATGTTCTATGAAACTGGACCTCTCAGTTAGTCAATTGTTAATGGGTAATCTACTAGATTTAAGAAGATATGTTGAAAATTAAGAATGAAATGAGGAATAAATATCCTCATTTCTATCATATTGATCATGTTTTTTATATTAATTAATATTAAGGAGGGTCAAATCTATTATCCCATGTTATAATGAAGTAATTTTTTTCCAAAAAAACTTAAATTTTCAATGATTTTCAGTTAAAAAAACACCAAGTCTATCTTTTGATATAAACATCATTGATTTTATTATACTCATTGTGTAACACCATGTCTATCTTTAATTAGACGCATCACTATGTTTAAACAATATGTAACATACTGTTAAATTTGATGTTTTTAATATGATAGTTGTCGACTAGGCATTGGAATGGAATGTATGAATACGATTTAATCATCTATTAAGATATATGGTTAATATATATATATATATAAATTTTTATTTTTAAAAAAATTAATTAAAAATTTAAATAAAACGCCTTTTTAGAATAAATAAAATCAATTTTTGAAAACAATTTTTATGCTAAAAAATATTTTTTTCTCAATAAAGTAAAATTTCCACTTCTTGTTATTGATTCTAATGAAATGTATATATTATATGTTCTAAATAATGTTTTAACATTAATATTATTTGTTTTCAATCCATGAAATAATAATAAATCTAGTTTAATTCTTATAAAACTATATTTTTCTAAAAAAACATTTTATCACTACTAACGAACAAATATTTAAAAATATTTTTTTGAATCATTAATAAGAATATATATGAAAATGTGAATGTAGTCTATGAAATAATGACATCAATAATATATTATAAGGAATGTTCTTGAATATTTATAGAAAATGAATTTTTTTTTGAATTGTTAATATTAATGGTTTTTATTGAGAAATATAATATATTTTAAATCATTTATAATCATCCAAATTATCTAAAAATTTTATGAAATTAAATTTATTAAAAAAATTTACATATTAATCAAATTTATTTCTTTAAAATTTATTTCATAGATAATTTCGAAATATAAGTTTTTTATAAATCTTAACATTTAATATTTGAAAATGATATTTATCGTCTAATATACGGGAATAGTTTTAAATTTTCTTATGCAACTTACGAGGTTTTAATTTGGAAAAATATATTACAAATTAATAATAATTATAAAATAAATTATATATTATTATCTACAGAATTTTTCAATGTATTACCTATTAAAACGAATTTAAATTATTTATCACAGTTATGGTAATTATTGGATTAAACGAGGTTAAAATAAAATTATATTGACTAAGAATGACCAAAATGCTCACAAAGAAAAATTTCATCACATTATTTTGACCATATATCCTCTATTTTGTATAATGTTCTTTTTTGGAACAATCTTTCAAGTAGAAAACATGGCTAGACATCTTTTATTTCAAACATAACAATTGTTCAACTCAACTCACTTATAAAAGGCCACCCATATCTAATCATATTCACACTTACAAGAACCATTTTTTTATGAAAATACTTATAGAAATAACACAATTAATTTGCTACAATTATAAATGATCCATTAATTTTTTAATAAGTATGTTCTAAGAATGATTTATGTTAAATTTAATGAGGTCATCCATGGATGTGGTAATGTTTTAAACTATTCATTTTTGTTTCAAATATTATTATAACTCATTTATATATCATTAAATTATTAGTATATAAATAATGTACCTATGTTATAAAACCATTTTATTCTATTAATCAAATAACTTATATGCAAATTCTCTTCCACCGAATGGGATATAAGATCATCATTCTTATATATGGTGGATTATCACCTCAGGAACCAGTGTAACTCTAATTCCATAACCACCCCTTAAGGATGAATATAATGATGGATTTAAAATCAATATATTATATTAATGATATTATTATTATTATATTTTATTATATCATATATACGTTGTTACTTTCCATTCTATGGGGGATACAATACAGTCATTCATGTCAACAACAGACTACCACATCACAAAGCTATTTTATTTATTTTCCACAAAAGGCATATATAGAAGGTGATAAGGATGTGTTTAAATAAAAATATTTCTTATATATTAAATAAAACATATTATATTATGTTAATATATTAAATTTTTTTATTTCTTACAATCTATTAAGAAAATGGAATCAAATATCCTGCATACATATAACATACCATCTCTATGAATGATTTATTTCATTTTCAATCTTTATCATTTATTGATTAATAATAATATATATATAATGAAGATATATGATATATATATCGTGGTAGAAAATATTTAATTATTTATACATAATCAATGTAAGATGGATAAAAATAACAAACCAAATAATAATTGAATAATGAAGGATTTATTATCTGGAACATTTTTTTGAAAACAGAATTTTTATAAATGAGTGATTAATGATTTGATAAATTATATTAACTATGATATAGATAATATAATTCTATAAACTATATATAATGAACATATTTTATTATACTGGATGATTTAACATCTATGATGGAAATCAGGATTTATGGTAACTAATTATCGTCTCACATTTTACTTTTCTAAGACACATTCCATGTTCACAAACTATTAATTTAATGAGCGGTATATAATGGACATGAATTTATTTAATGGTTATTATATATTTTTTTTAGATATTTACATATTGATATTATGATATTTTTTTGAAGGGTTTATGGACCAAATTTTACCATAGAGTTAAGTGATTTTTGTCCCAATTTTCCATCCTTTAGACATATGCAATATTATAAATTATTATTTTCAATAGGGTGTATATACATCCCAATTGACATATAAAATTATTAATTAATTTATTATAATTTAATTTTATGTTTAAATTAATTTTATTCTCTCATGGGACATATGATTCAATGTTACCAAATTAATAAGGGATATATGGTATAACCTCACAATTTATCAATATTGTTTATGTTTATGATTTTAATGAAGACAATTGTATTATAAACATCTCAATATAATAATAAGTTTTATTCTCATCTATTTATTTAATTAGAATACAAGTTTTCCATTCATATTCCAGACTTTATGTACTCAAGAGATCAAAAGAATATTTCTCATGAAAATGGAAATTATTTCTCTATTCAATAGAAAAGACATCCTCTTCAAAAATATTTTTTTATATTATTTGATAAATCATTTTAAAAACTTTCCAAATGACTTATTAATGAAATTTTTATTGATTTTTCACTTTTTGTAAAATTTTCTAATGTAAAATTTTAGGACATTTTTCAAAATTGTATGGTTTGTATTTTACCCAAAAAGGTATAAGAAATCGTTATTTTAATGTATAGAAAATTTTCCACCGTGATGATCATTTAATTTAATTATGACTCCATTATATGTTTCAATGGTAATTCTCCTGGAAAATTATTTTTAAAGTGTATTATGTTTTATTTTATTTCTAAATTGTGATGTATATTTTCACAATGAATAAAATTAAAATGGTTTTATGGAAATAATTATATTTTTTAAGGATATTATCAATGAATGAAATTTATGAAGTATTTATTCAGTTTTTATTTTTAAAAATATTATTTTGAAGGAAATGTCATTTTACATCATAATTGCTTATAGTGATTTTTATTGAAAACTAAATTTCCATCTAAAGGTCATGATTTGATATTACTTTATCATTATTGGCGAAATTATCCAATGATATAATCCTTATAATTATTTGGGATGGTTAATGATTATAAAGAATATTCCTATATGAAACCCATTTATTCAATGGGATGTTTTGTGATGAAATGATTATGAAACCCATTTCATATCCATGGGTTATGGTATCATGTAATGTTTGTGAAATCCATTTCTTTACAAAATATATAATAGTATTAATGTTTTATGATCATATAATCCAAAAATGTATGATTTTCCTTATTTAATGAATATTTATTATTTCTCCCTCCATTGAATTCGGTAAATAGGTATAAATAATTAGTAAATTTGTTCTACATGGACCAAATTAAATGGTAAAAATTTTATACATGATATTGAATACATGTTTGTAATTTTATTCAAGAACATGATTACATGTTAAAAATTTTATTCAGGATCCTGATTAAACAGTCATGGTTTTATGTATTTTTTTATACTTCAAGTCCATAATGTTATTCCCTAACCTCATTTCATATCCAATTATTTATAAGAGGGTCTTATTTAATGTCAATAAGTTAATTATAGAACCATTTTTTATTTATACTTTCTCAAAATGTTCAAATCATATCTTTATGACAAAAATATATGACTAATGGTAAATTTATTTTTACATGAGTTATGCTGTTTTCATTCATTATGATTCTTTGTTTATGAACATAAAATATTTATACCATGATGAATGATTTTTTTCTATGATATAATATATAGTTTTCATATGTGACGTTAATTTTATCAAACCCTTGTGATAATTTTATTATTATCTATTTCAAATATTTACCCTTCCTTGTATTTCCTACCCATTATCTGAATAATGGTGTTGATGCTAGTATATTTATATGTATAAAAGGGGGATATTCTATATTAGAGATATTTATGTTTATTCACTAAATAAGAAGATTTGGTACCTATTCTCAATAGTCACAGAACCATAATTATCCTTGGTTGTCTATGAAAATTTAATGTGTATTAATATATAACGTTGTGATATATTTTTTTTAATGATTCATAGTCACTATAATACATGTTTCTGAATACAATAATTAAAATATCTATCACACTTATCCACAACAAGTGATATCTCATTCTCAATTACAATTTATAAAATGACATAATTCTTTTTAAATATGCCAAAAATAATTTCAATTAATCCAATGAGGTTTTTCTTTATCATAAAAACCTGGTAAATTTCTAGGAGTTGATGTATAATAAAGATCCACCACAAACCATCATGGAATATAAAAATGGAATCACCCACGTAGAAACACCTAATCAGATATATTATTTGTTCTTTGAATTTCCTAATTGGATTCTCATCTATTATTTTTATGTAGGAAATGAATTTTACAATGGCAATGATATTGAAATTATTTTATACAAAATGATTATAGTGAGATCTATAAATCTTGGTAGTATTAATGTAAAAAATTTCAATAGGAAAAAAGTAAAAAAATAATGCACCTCAATATGAAATTAAAATTGGCCAAATTATTCATATATAATCCACATAAATAGTAACCTGGAGTTTTTTTAAAATTTATTACATCGTAATATGATACAAGGTATCACATTTAAACGGCTGGATAGATTAGTAGTCATGGAAAACTAGATAAATACATGATTTCGATATAAAATTTGAAAAAGGATAATATAACATAATATTTTTGGTGAATTACATTATTCCATATCGAATACCATTGAAAATAAATCATATTAATCATCAGGGAATCGAAGATAAATAAAAAAATAAAGGAAATATGAAATGACAAGCAGCAGCTAATTACATTTGATGTCTTCACGTGTAAGGTAAAAATAATAAATAAGGAATTATAGATTTAGTATGTTAAATATATGAACAAACATTACATTTACATAATTTACCCAAGTAATCCAAGGAAACATAAAAAACTCAAAAAATGTCTTTTTAATAAATGATGTCAATCTAAAAACAGGATAAGAAAAAATCAATATGAAAATTTAAATAACTGAACACATCTTCAAATTAAAAAAAAATAATCTGAGAATGAAATTATCGAATACATAATCTCAATTTAAAAATATATTATATTATACTAGTAATATTTTAATTCTTAGTAGATGATAATTTTAGTTATTGGATTTAATTCCCTTGGTTATCATGATACCTTTACCGTCATGATCTATCCACATGATATTTTACAGTCTACATTATAATGATATTGTGAACTAAACCATTCAAATTATGATAAGTTTGATGTGAGGATTAATCACTGAATTTATAATGTCTATGAAACATAGATAAACATAAAAAATTGAAAATTGAAAATAAAACAATTAACGATCATTAAACACATGGTAATTGAATGATATGGTTCCTACAAAGATCGTATAGTTATATCATCTCCATAATAATAATAATGAAAAAAGTATAATATATATAAATAAATTATACATTTATGTAAAATCAAGAAACATAGATTTCAATAATGATGTTTGTTATGATCACGAAGATAGTAGGCCATTTGTATGCAAGAGTAATATTTCCATTTTTTTATGATAATTATATACAACTGGTAAGTAATAATTTTGTAATGATTATAATCTAAAAAATATGATATTATTTAATTAAATATAAATATATATATACATTAAATGTGGTTTAATGGTGAAAATAGAGCCACATTGATTCTTGAAGGCACCCGTTAGCACGTACATGAACTATATTAACATAATTTTGTGAGTGACAAAATAATAATTAAAATTATATATGGTAAAATAAATATTAATGAATATTTTATTAATATATTATCTATATCATTTATAAAAAATATATTTTGTAAACGTACCTATATTACATTGCATGTAATGCAATAGTGGAAAATGAGTCAGATTGCTTCGTGAGGAGGTCTTCTTCTGTACACACAAGTGAACATATCATACCCCTAATGGAATATAATATAAAAAGGATTATATATGATATAATGACTCGAAATGAAATATTTTTCTATAAATTTTATATTTATATAATTTATATACCTCATCAAATGATATTATTATAGGTAGTGTTGAAAAAACAAACGTATTCGGTACATGAGGAGGTAGAGTATTGTATACACGAATGAATATTTTTTAATCTAGTTAATGGAAGTGTGGATAGTTATTGTCAATTTCTGTAACAGAAAATATTTTAATTGTATCTAATATTATTTTTATTTAATATAATCATGATTTAATATTAATTTGATGAGGTTTAGGAGGAATTGAAATAATTAAATTGTTTAAGAATATTTCTTAATAATTTCGTATGCACCTTAAGTTTTCAATTAAATCCTTTATATTTTAAATTTATGCCAAAAATAATCCCCCTATTATAAGGTGATATAATTTGGTAAGTTATTTTTTATTGTTATGGAAGATCTAACATATTTTGGAGGTCTGAATAAGTGAGGGGAGGGTGGACTTATAAAAGTGATTTGATTTACATAGATGTAATATTTGAAATGAATAAGGTGATACCACATTTTGACATTAAAAAGTGTCCAAATTATATTATTTCTAATACATAGACACTATAGGGTCTAAATATGTCCATAAAATATTTTTTATAAAATATTTTATGCCATTTTAGCACATATAATATTATGTTAACCGCCGATAAATCCTTTTTTTACATTCACAATTGTAAATTATTTTTCCTGGTTGAATATTCATTTTGATGAAACTGTGATTAAATTATTATATAATAAAATTTATAACTATTGTAAATTTGGAATCCATTTTTCCTAATTTTATTCTTGTAAGTGTAAAATTTTAATTTTCATTACTCTCACATAAGTGATGAGAAAGTGAGTTGTCAATGTTGAAATGGTCAAAACATTACAAGATAATAGTATCAAAATTAAATAGGAAGGTTATTACAATAAACATAAATTGATAAGTATATATAATTAAACAAAATGAAAAATTTAAAAAATAAAAACTTAATTTAAAATTTTAAATATTATAATAAAAAACATAGATTTTAATTAGAATTCTCTTATTTTAGCGGTTAATTGAAAAGTGAAATATTTCTCAAAAATAACAACAATTTGTCTGAAGATAATATTGATATTATATTTTTAAAAATGAATTAAATTTTTTCACATTTTTTTATGAAATATGTACAAAATAATATTAATTATGTTAAATGGTCAAGAATAAACAGTCATTTAGAAAAAATAAAAGTTTTAGAGAACATTTCTTTATTATTTAAAATTTTTATTATTTAATTTTTAATCAATAAATTTAATTAATTTTCATATATTATTTAGTGATATTCAAAACCTAAAATTTAAAATATATGTTATAATTATACGCTATATTATATAATATGTATACTCATCATTTCATGATCCACATGCTATCAAAGAGATTTAAAGTAAAGAAATCTCTTTTATGGGTTGTTTTAGCTTGGTTTTGCGTGTCTCGTGCACTATCAAATGGAATGTACTTATTTTAAAATTTCATGGGGTAAAATCTATACTAATAAGTGAAGTATAATGTTAAATTCACACATTAAATATTTAATTTTATTAATAACCAATCCTATAGGGCTCCCTAGAATGTCTCACCATATATATTATAGTTTAAACACTTTATCATGTTATATGAATGAATCATTACAACCATAAGGAGTTATAGATGGATTTAAGTGGATCATTCATTTCAATCATTTTATGATGCCATTTCATATTTTCTCTAATGCTACAAATTCCAATGATATCTCCACATTTAAAATTTTAATTGAATAATAAGTACATTTATACCGTAGTAATAAACATTCATTATGATTTATAATATTATTCACAAAATAATTCATTAAATCTTGGTATAAAGGAAATGAAAATACAACAAGTATAGTTATTAATAAAAGAGAAAATTGATTACTTTGTATATAAGAAATAATATTTAATAAAGATATCAAATTATATTGTACTATCATAGGTAATAGTTCAGATTCTATTAGTACGTTCTGTATATTAAGGAGTTATCCTATATTCGTCTATGATTTAATCTTATAAGGGTAACCATTTATCAACATCTGTAATTCATTTCATGGTTATTTATATTTCTCTCTATGAATACATGACACTTATTACAAGATAGAATCACGTAAAATAGAATTAGTAAGGGAAATATTGAATGTTTTTATAATAACTACCCTTCCTATACAAATTAAATGATATATACTATAAGTATATTAAAACCTTATGTGATTTATGATACCAAAATGGAATGACCTAAACTATCTCCTCTAATTAAAAATACATGATATTACACATTTTCTCTAACCCAATCCCCACTATGATATATCATGCATCCCTTTCATCCCTATTTTTTATAAAATTATTTCCATTAATATATGGAGAAATAAAATTGTTCTCTCACTTGGAATTCATTATTCCGATTTATATTATAATAATCCTATTAATAAATTCTACATGGTTGGGTATATCATAAATTTTCACCCTTGACCATATCTCAAAATAATTATTATTATCATACAATTAATAAATAAAGATTTCATTTTTAATCACCTATAGATGAAAGTGAACCATTTTCAATATAATATATTCACAATTGAGCACCACAATTTCCAACATCTCTGAATATTATAACTATTTAGTTTTCGATAAAATAAATATATACAATTGGAGTTATTGATCAATAATATTAAAAAAATTGAATCTCACAAACTTTTTTTTAAAGATACACTTTTATATATCTACATCACCCATAACTAGATAATCTATCATGAATTAATGTGTAATAAAAAAATTAATATCACAAGTGTATGAAGAATGTGGAATAATTTTTTTGTCATTTTCATCTAATAATTTACCAGTTGTACTCCACCAACACAAATAATCATTATATGATCCTTTTAAGGTACTTTTAAAATATATCCACAAATATAGAAAGATATTTATGCATTCCCTTTCAAAAAAGATGGATCTCATCAACTAACCAATAGAAGAGTTTAATATCATTTTCCATGTTCTATATTTCTTCCAAATGAAAACCTATCTAATTGGAGAAATGTTTAAAATACCAAACATACAACAATAAAATTAGGAATTACATTAAAACGTCCATTTCCTAGACCTAATGTTTTATAATAGTTAAAATACTATAATTTATTTTAAATTTAAATATATAAACTATTAAAATGAAGATTCAATCTTTTTAATAGAATTGTTTCACACATAGAAAGAATTAATATTTTTATTAATAATTTCGAAACCAAAAAATTATCTAAATATATTGAAACTAATTTCAGAACCCATTATTATCAATGAAAACACATTAAAAAATTTATGGGTAGTGTAATAATATTAAAAATCAAATTCATATACATTTTTATATATATATTATGACCATAACATATGAATGTTTTAAATATCCCAACCCATTTTAATAGTATATTCTTATATTGAACAATATGTCAATATCCCCTTACAAATAATTCAATATATTTTCATAATAAAAAATAAAAAAATGCATATATCACTATAAAAAGGTTAATAATGCTTTTTTAATGTCACATATTTTAATCTCTAACAATTAATACATTTGTTGGGTGATCTTACCATAACACAATTACATAATAAATAGATTTCCATAAATATTCATAAAATACAATAGTAAAACAAACTGAAAAACTAATAGATTTGATGTCTTAGGTTGTTACATACACAACCAACTTATTATAAAACCATTATTGGACAACACATAAAAATAATGTCAAGTCATTATATCCTTCGTGGAATATATTATACAATACACTTCATTATTTCATGTTGAATTGAAACATATAAAAATTCAACCTCATATTCCTAGTAATGGGTGAAAAAATATATATCTATTGAATATCATAAGAAAAAATCATATGAATGGATTTGATAACAAAATTAGGGTATGTGAACATAAAAAAATTAAATAATAACAAAAAAAATCATCTATCTTAAATCATTCAATCTGATATTGGGAGATCAATACAATAGAAAAAATAAGGAATTAGAATTTTGAATCGTGAGAAAATTATTATAATCCATATAAAATTATTATAAAAATGTGGCATAACATAATAATTTTCCATAAAAAATATGACAGAATGTCGTTATTATATCAAGACTCAGTAAAAAGATCACTATCACATAGTTTATAGTGTCCCATGAAATATTAGATTAGTTATACTCTTTATTAACATAAAGATCATAGATTGGGTTCTCTCCCAATTCCCTTCTATGTCATATCACAATTTATTAATATTTACCAAATTAATTATAGTTCTATTTAATATTAGGACCACTCATGAAATAATAAAATATAATACATATGTGTCATACTTATCGTGAAAACATCTATTATTACATCGTAGATTAATTTACCCTTCAAAAAAAATGTGTATTATGAAATTTGATATAAGAAATGATCAAAATTCATTCAGATAAAGAGGGGTTATATTCTAATTAAATAATATCCCCTGTGAATGTTAAGAATCATTTATGTAGTTTTAAATTTATGTAAAACGCTTTAGAAAATAATATATATTTTTTATGAAAATAAGGTGTAATATGATTTAATAATTTAATAATATTTATTTTAATATGAAATAACATATAAATTTATTTATTTTATAAAATTATTGATGAATTAATTTTAAATAAAATTGTATATCAGTGAATACAAGGAAAAGAATCAGCATATATAAAACTAAAGAATACATTTTCAGAATGATACCATGAAAAAAACTGAAAAAGTGATTCAATTAATGTTTTTTAAGATTGTAAAATTCAAAAGAAAATGACGTGAATAAATCATATACGTATGTATAAGGATATTTTTTAAGTAATATTAAAAATCTGAAATGGCTGGAGAGACATTCCAAATAAAAAAGGGGAGTAAAGGTTGGTTATTAATATATGAATCCTCCTGGATTAATTATAAACATAACAGTTGTGACATAAAGTGGAGAAATATAAACCAAATAAATTATGAAAGTATAATGAAATAAATTTTTTAGAGGTAATTTATATTGACCTATACTCTCTATACGTGGATAATGTTTATTTTTAGACTAATATTCAATACATTAATAAATTACATGATTGTGGACTATAATAGCTTATTATATTTGAAATCATAGAAACACAGTAACATAACATTGTGAATGATATTAAACATATCACATTATGATATTCCACTATAGTACACTTCATAATCATACCATATATAAGACCATTTTTCATAACAATGTAAAATGAAACATATGAATGGGTTTTCTCAAATTCTTCGTATTTGTAAATAAGAAATACACATAATCACAAAATAAGTATAAGGGCCAACATTTTAAAAAAACAACATCCAAAGATCATAAATAAAAAATATGGAATAAATATATTTATTTCATATGATATGAATCCTATGAATGGAAAAGAACATGAGCCCTTGGAGAATTAAATTTCCATAATGCATAGAATTGTGGTATACACGTCATCTTACAACATTGTGAACATATTTAAATAAAAGTAGGTTTCCTTATTTAGTCAATGAAAATAAATAACGACCTCACATAATCATATATACATGCAACCACATCATGTAATAACATATTGAACATGAAATAATTCTCACACATACATTATGAACATGTAATTAGGTTCTCACATAACATTTTGAACATGTAACAACATTCATGCATTGGTGGCCACACCTCCAAAGAGAGACACACCACTATCTATAGTGGTAGTCCATTATTAATACTCAGTATTCACAACCCATTTTTGGACATTCTATACACGGGATAAATAAATATTATCCCAATGATTTGGAAGAAGATATTGGTCCTACCCATCTCACAACGAAAACAACATTTATGTGTTCCACAAGAGAATAAACATTAGTCATATCACAAACCCTGAAATAAAATTTTTATCACAAAATATCCATAATATCATAAATTTTAAATAAGTGAATGGCTTTATAATCATTTTTTATAGAATAACTCAATAATAAAACAAGATTCATAAGAATTTCCTTCTTCAATAACCCATGGAAGTGGTTCGATTTCCAAAAACAATGTTTTTTCATAGAAATTATAAAATTAGAAAAATAATTCAAATGTTATCCAAGGATCATATCCCTAGATGAGCATAAGATACATAATATGATGTAATCATAGATGAAAAACAATTTTTATCTATCATTTAAAACATTTCCTTATGAAAATAATATATCATGTAAAATAAATATTTTCAAAATTGAAATCCTTTTTGAAAATAAACTAGTCGGAAAATAACCTCTTGAGATAATGAAATCGTTAAAATCCATTTTAAAAATTTTTTTAAGGTAAATTCCATTTATATATAAAAAAATTTAACACATTTCAAAAACCATTTCCTTTGAAATTTACTTTGGAATATTAAAAAAAATTAAAACACATTGGTATAATTTTTAACAAAAAACATTATCAATGTCCTTTTATTTGAAAATAAGTTTAATAAAAAATAATTCAAAAAAATTTAAGAAATAAATTTCCATCACAAAATATAATTTATAATCATCAATAGAAGATAAAAAATGAAGAGTTAATGTTGTCATTGAATTACAAACATAACATATATGAAAAAAGAACGATTCCAATTATATTTTCTATAGATATACAAAAATCATTGATGAAAAAAATTAAAGGAAGATTAAATATAAAAATATTTTCATGAAAAAATAATTCCTCTTTAATATTTATTTTAACAATAAATGGAAATAATAGATCTTTTTTAAAATATATTGTGAAGACATGGTTTAGGGACAAACAATATTTCTATGAAATGTGTGAGATCTTGTTTTCTATTTTTAAAATAGTTACATAATTATCCTAAGTAAAAAAAGTTTAGAAATATTGTTCCATTACATGAATACACCATGAATAATAATTAGAAAATAAAAATCTTAAGAATTCATTAGAGAAGGAATGTAAATTTTAATCTGTGTAAGTGTAATGATAAATAATCTTGTTAAATTATGAGATTGTAGAAAGAAACTCCTACCACTTTGTTAATATTGAACAGAAATTCCCCTGAAAAAATGATATTATATGAAGAATAAGTAATAATTGAAATTATTAAATTAA
Source organism: Viscum album (assembly GCA_963277665.1). Taxonomy (NCBI): domain Eukaryota; kingdom Viridiplantae; phylum Streptophyta; class Magnoliopsida; order Santalales; family Viscaceae; genus Viscum; species Viscum album. The sequence goes on from OY728147.1 coordinate 1,299,499,321, forward strand.
AGTATGAAATAAAAATGGGTAGTATATACAGATCAAAAAATAACATAGGTTCATTATATATCATGCGTCTTAATGAAGGATAGTTGAAACAAAACACTCTTACAACATTGTTAACATTGAAAACATAACTCCACGAAAGAGAGGTCATAAAATATATATTTAAACAAAGAAACATTTAAGCATAAGAATCATAATTTACAATCATGGAATTTTTATACACCAAATAAAAGTAATATTTTATGATTATGTCTTGTGACTCAAAAATGTAAAATGGGAGACACATATCCCTTACCTTTAGTCTTCCCATAATTCATGAACAATCAATCCAATTCTATAATAAATATATGTATATTATAAATTTATTATATAATTATATTCTTATATATATTAACATGTATGATTTTATTATGATAATTTGTTATATTATTATAAAATTCCATCTTAATGATGGGTTTAATGTAAAAACTTCTTTGTTTTTCTTGTAGTTGATGATTTTATATTTTTTGTTCCTATTTTTTTTATCATGGTTCTATAAAATGAATAATGGAAATAATGATATAACTATCATGCATATTAATTATATTTTTTAATAGAAACTCATGAAAATTATAAATTAGAAATGTAATACACTGTTCATTGAGACAGGAGGTCATAATTTTCATGAACACTATTATTTTGATTTTCTATTTAGGTCAATAGATAGAAATGTAAATGACATGAATTATCCTTAAAGAATAATATTTATTTGATAAATATCATAATTTTTTACTAAATCCATTTTTATACATTCCATTTATAGAATGATTGAATCACCTCTCTTAGCATGGATGTAGCCCTCTTTACTGTCAAACGATATTATCGTATACCCACAAAATGGTCAACATGATGGTAAGTGTGATATCAAAATATATGAAACATATTAATATTTTAAATAATAGTAAAATCATATGTAATAAATATTTTCTTCATTAAAACCGACCATTAATTTGGTTAATGGATGAAAAATAAAGGACATCATTTCGTGCGATGGTAGTCCGCAATACACACAAAAAACGTTTTCGTATCCTATTTGATGGATGTGTGTGTGGTTTTAGGACATATCCATTTAATAAAAATATCTCATAATTTTTATGATATATATTATTTTATATAACCATGTTATAATAATAAATATTTGTTATTTTAGAAGAAATAAAATAGAAAAGTTTGTTGATGAATGTTACCACTTATTCATGTATCCTCTTTTGAATTTCACAGAAGGCCTTCATTGGGTAGATTTATTTTCAACGTATGGCTCCGAGGATGATAGAATAAGAGAGGATAATTTATTGGGGTACATATTATACCAAAATAAAATTATGTTTGATGGGAGGTGTGGAGGGTGTGGGATTTGATAAGGGAGGTGAGGGGAAATGATTTTATTTTTTAAAGAGAGAATTCCACCCGATTTTTATCATATTTAAATGTTTATACAATGCATCAAAAGGGAATTTAATACATTATACGGCCTAAATATGGATATAATATGGGTATTTGTCATGTTTTGGGTCAATTTTAATCATTATAATATCTGTTTATCCACTACGTAAACATGGTATTACCTTAATCATTGTAAATAGATTTTATTTCTTTCAATAGTGAATTTGGACAAAAATAATTATACCTTATTATAAATTCTTAATTATAATGAATAAAACTATAGATTATATTTTTCGTCATTAAAATAACATAATTAATAAGTTTAAATTTAATATTAATCACATAGACCTGAAAATAAAGTGGGGTTTTAATGAAAAAATAAACAAAAGTTCACATTGTTTTTATATACCTTTTCTATATGAAATAAATTCCGGTGATTTAAATTAGATTAATTATATATATATATATAATTTAAATATTTATAAATAAAAACAAATTTAAAAATTAAATTTATAGTATATATAAATTAAATGAATATAAAATTTCCAATTAAAACATTATATTTTTTACCAATCATCACAGAATATGACTTATCAAAAAAATAAAGACACCCTAATATAATATTTATATTATAATTTAAAAAGAGAAATTTATATTTCCATATAAATTTTTTACATGTGGTACCATTTAATTATAAAATAGGTGGTCCTTGAATGATTAACCCATATTTTAGAAAATATACTGGTTTCCAGAAAAAATAATTGATTTTATATAAAATTATTCCAATTTTATTTCTAATCATTACTTAAGTAATAAAATTACAAATCAATAAATTTTGATAAATAATTTTTTCCTATTCAATATTTTATTTCTAGTTTTTAGGTTATAACAATCTTGTAAAATAATAATGTTAATAGTATATTATATTATGATAAAACTCTATCTTGCATTAAACAAATATATTTTAGGAACTTGTGGTAGTGTATATAATTATAAATACCTAGTATTTCCTGAAATGTAAGAAATACCCAGTGTTATAAGTAGAACAATGTTAAAATTATGTTTCAAATAAAGAAATATTATCTTTGTGTAGCATGGAATGAAATCCATCAAATAATATTATTTTATTAAAATATAAATATTTCATTAAAACTCACAGGTTACATTATACCGCACATAAAAATTTCCCCCTAAATGTTCATTTGGGTTATCAATTATTTTTTACGACGAAGTTTCTTTCATATAAAATCACATAAGAAAATGAATACTAAAACATAATTTAAACGGGACGGTTTTAAACACAATGTTTAACCCAATTAACTCATTAAAAGGTTACCTCATATTAGAATGAATGCGGGAATTGATGATTTGTACATGGAAACAAAGAATAAAAAATTATAAATAGTTATATATATCAATAATAACAATAAATTAGGAAATTTAAAATAATTAATATACAAAAAACCAGAAACATGTAATGATTTAAGGGCACATTTGATTCATTAAAAATGAAGGTTCTTGGATGACATTTTATCTCCATGAGCCTCCTCCATAAGGTGAAGAATTATTCAAAATGAGATATAATTATATGATTTCATAAAAATTCATTGGATCAATATCTTCTATTTGTTCTGCCTTGGTTAATTTTAACATGATCTCTTACTACATGAAATAAAAGTAAATTTTATGTGTTTGAATAACTAATGGATAATAAGATCCATTAATAGAATTATAATTATTTCAATTCATACTTAGTTATCATTAAAATAAAATGGTTAGAAAATGTTAACCAATTTGGATAAGTCATCATACTTTAAATAGAAATATCTAAACCCTCATTGAATGTTCACCATAAACCATTTCATAAAAGATCATCCTTTTGACCTTTTTGAAATATAGAAATTCAAAAAATTATAATGATGGTCATGAAATTTTTTAAAATATTATTATTATTGATCCCCTATGTATAAATAATTTCCCCTTGATATTACAGACCTAGATATGAAAACCTTAATCATGTTTAATCATGAAACACAATTATAACCTAATTTTCTCTAAAAAATTATCGAAAACGTGAATTATTCATTATTCATTATATATATTATTGGATGTATTACTTATTTTAAAAAATTTTATTAAACATCATCTCTGACAATAGAAACCACAATTTTAACAAATATATTTTCAATTATGAATCCATAAATATCATCCAAATTAGTTTACTTTTATAAGAAATCAATTTTTTTAAGAAAAAAATGTTTTATAAACAATAGAAATGTATTAAGGGAGGCCTTCACTTAATGATGTTTTTCCATAATATATAACATTGTAATTAATATAAATTTTATGGTTATCAGAACATTCACCATATTTGTGAAATCCAATATTGAATTTTTTTTCTAAATAATCCATATATATTTCACAATTCATAACAGTTGAAAAAAAAAATACAGAAATACTTCAATCCTTCCTGTCACAAACCTGCTTGGGTTGAGCTGGAACCAGTAACCAGAGCGGATCCTCTATATGGCCTAAATGAAATTCCCGTTACCCAAGGGATGAAAGCTAGGGTCAGGATTAAAATAAAACATAGTTAGTAATGATTTGAGAAAAAATGAAAAAAATAATCAAACAAATAAAAATGAACACATAGATATACAATAATAAATCTAAAAAAATAACATAAATATACTCAGTTCAAAGGTAAAACTCAACATTCTAAAAAATAATGTATATAACCGAATTTAAATAGAACAGACTGAAGAACCACCATGTGATATCCATGTGACCTCTTGCACACCTCCAACTATAAGTCCATACATTCTCCAACAACAAGAATCTAATCCATGAAACATGAACAAAAGATAAACCTACAAAATATTTTGGGTCTACCTACACAAAGCGTTATATTAGGGTGGGAGAAATCTTTTTGTTAGGAAACCAACATAGAATCCATGTAATTCATTTTCCTAAAACATTCCAATAATATTAGTTTGAAATAAATTTATAAGAATATATTTTTTTCTATAGAGTTTTTATTTTAAAACAAACAACATAATCAATTGGCCTCATAATTTAAAATATCATACTAGTAGAAAAAAGGGGGAGTTTTGATTCTACTATAAAAACATATACATAGAAATCATTCTTCAATCAACACCACTTTCACAGTTTTATATATCATTACGAAAAATATGGAAAAAAGAATATGATTCTATATAGTGAGGGAAAACCTCAGGAAGCACCTATAACTGGGAAAACATGTGAATTCCTAGGAACTCAAAGTAGAACTAGAACATATTATAAAGGTGACTCTTTCTGAAGGAATACCCTACTCAATGAAATCATTATTCCCTAATGCCCGACCGCCACCATATATGGCCTAGTCAAGGGGCCCGATCCCAAAATAATAAACCCAGTATCCTCCATCTATGGTACATTAACTAATACAATAACCTAGACTAGTGCTGAAATCATTCATAGTAAACCTCTTTTTTATGCTAGGTTCCCATTTATATTTCATAAGGGGGCATTCCATACAATTCAAACAACAATCGATATATTTATAACCAAACTCACAAAAAAACTAGAAACATCATGACTACATAATTGGTGTTCCCTTTCCAGAAAACATACATTTCACAAGGGAGGTCCCATACTGAGATCCCTCCTTTATCACAACATAGCAACTAAGAAAGTAACATCACCCAATAAAGTGTTATCAAAATCCTTCCCAAAATACCAATTGGGCCTTTAGTTCATCCCATATAGGGTACATTTATTAAAAGAAGAGCACCTAAAATTCCATTCCCAATAACAAGAAATTCTATATCAACTATTCCCATTCTATTTGAACATTATTTTTCAAACACACACCCAAGAACATCACAATTTCAAAATGAGAATTTATTACAACACATTTTTACTATCAAAATTAGTTGAAAATTTTCAGAACCAACTCAATGGGACCTAACGAGCTTTTAATAACTTCATGAAACAATTTCCTTTTACCAAAACCCAAACAAGTCAAAATTTACACAAAATTTTGAAACCACCCTAATAAATTTTCAATACTATTCGACTATTTATCAAAATAATGGGAGGGTGGGGAGGAGTGTTATTCTAGAAATTCAAGGTTTTATTAAAGAACCACCACAAATTTCATCACCATTTTGAGTCTTTTCCATGGGTTCAATCCATGAAACCATTGATGTGACCACATCCAATGTCATATCACAAGTTCCCTTTTGACAATAATTTTTTATCAAACCTCACATGCACCACCCTATAACCCAATAAACCAATTCAGCAAAAAATCATGTTTCAAAAATCTAACAAACACAAGGCCAAAAATTTCAATAAAATATTTTTATATGCGAATACTACATAAAATATTAAACATTAAGTTGTAAGAGAATTTGAAAGTTATCCAAACTCAATAGGAAATGCATAGGCAAGGTTATAAAAATAGAAGAAGTCTAAATAATATTTTTAGTCAAATATTTTCATAAGAAATCACTTCATTAAATAGACTGTGAATTTAATAATTGTGTGAAAAATGTATTAATTATTAAATAATAAATCCTATGAATCATATTGATTGAAATTGTATGAACGATAATGAATAAAACTACTAGTATTTGTGAGAATGAAACCCAACCCCCAAATATGGGGAAAAACATCCTGTAGACGAATATTTATATTGTAAACACTGAGAAAATTTCACCCAACACAACCCATAGAATAATATTTTGATTAAATTGAATAGGAATCTTCAAAATTTAAAAAAATACACATTCAGTGGGGTTTCACAGCTGGAAAGGAAACTTTCAATGAGTGTTGGGATTGAATGCACTGGAGCATGGTAGAGTTGTGGGGGTTAGGCCCTGCCAAAACAAGGATGAGTATGGGATTGGGTGTCATCACAAGAGGGGGTCAGGGGGGTCTAGTTGTCCAGGAGAGGGGAACTACCGAATAGAGGTGGGTGTGTCTTTCGGTAATCTACCACCTTGGAAGGGGCAGCTTCATGCTAGCCTAATTAGCTGCATAGGGGGAAACCATGGGTTTCATACGCCATGAGGGGGGGCAGGGTGCACTAAAGCTAACTTGCCGAAGGAGGGGGCTAGCACTGGTGAGAGAGAGGCGTAGAGAGCTCATACATGATTGGAGGCATTGTTTGTAGGTGCGTCTTTTAGAGGGTGTGTAGTAAACCACCACATGAGAGGAGAATGGGGTGATGGGATATGGTTAGAAACAATATAAACAAATAAAAAATAAATAAAAACATTAAATAAAACCAAAATTAAGGTAATAATAATAATAATATTAACATAATTTTAGTAATAACTTTATAATAATAGTAATAACAATATTCATAATTATAATAAATATATTAATAAATATATTAATAAAAATCACAATAGTAAAAATAATATTAATAATATCATTATTAATATTGTAACATCGCCCTCTTAACATTTGTTTCTCATTTATAATTTTTTATTTCACATTGAATTTTAAATAATACTAATAGTAATAATTTAATAATATTATTATTATTATTGGAACAAAAAATATTATTACTATCAATGTTTAAAGATTCACGATATTTTTTTCATAAAATTAATTTACATTCAGAATTAGGAAACTACATAGGCAGCCGGTCTGATTACACGAGCTCCTGTAATTACTACACGGTTATCACCAACTGGGTGGTGTCTGTGAACTAGTCAAAAACTACACAAAATAATAAAAAATTAAAAAAATTTAATCCAACACTCAACCTGCACCTTGACGAGACTAACCTAATCCCTGAATTAATAATATAAAATAATTTAAAATGATAGGGTGTAACACTTCCACTTCAATGATTGGTAATGAATAAATACTGATTTGGTATAGAAGTGAGTTATTATGTATGGGTATTTAGATGGGTCATTACATTGATCTTCACAGATAAGATATTGTACCCCTCAAAATTTTTTCACTTTACAACCCTTTTTTCCACACAGGTAATATCTTGCAATCCATTTGATATATACCTTATAGTTTTCTTCCGAAAGTATTAACATGTTCAATGTCGAGCCTTCTATCTCATATGTTAATTATCACATGATTTTCATAAGTGTCCATTTTCCTCTTATTAGCTATGATATAAATCTGACATAATTTCTATTGTAAATCACATATTCTGATAACTAATTGTTTATAATCCCAATATATTTCTCCTGAGACATCATAATGTTTTTATATATTAGAAATATTATTTTCTATAATTCATAAACTTAACATGATTCTTTATATTACAATCCATCAACTAAAACCAAGACATAGTGTGATCAACAAAAATAAAATGTGGGTACAATATAGTCTTCAAAAAATCACATATGGTATGTCTCAACAATGATACCTTATTCATTAATCTAATTCACATTAGTTTAATCCTAAGTTATTCATATTCATTGTATATTTAAATAATTTATGATGGTCCCTAATGTGTTTGTGATTTTCTTAATAATATTCCCTTCGATTTTCAAGGCAAGTGTGTAGTAAGGCCCATTTTCATTCACCAAATCTTGGTGAATTATAGCACAAACTGTTTTTTTTATTACCACTATATCCATCTATTCCAAAGGAATATCAACCTATAGTATTTAGAGAGGTATGTATTTCTAGGAAACCACTCGAATTTATCCTTTACCAAAATTCATGGGCATTTTCCTATACATTAACTCAGACATAGACTTATCCTTAGAGACATTCGTATATATATATATATATTGAAATATCTCTATGTATCTCACTAATTTTCTCTTATCATAGTTAAAAATTATTAACTAAATCATTCAATTGATAAAAACTATAGAGACCCAAGATTTTCATACTTGAATATTGTATCTTTTTAGATAAATATACAATATAGTAAAAAATACTCAACTACGGGCCATAACAATGTAGTAGCTTTTGAAACATAGAATCATAATCAACTATCTTTTTTAAAGATAATCAAAAAATTTGATAAATATATTCCCCTTATCTTATCTTCACAATAATACCCAACATAAATACTTTAATCACAACCTATGGAAAGGAAACATAAGAAAGTGTGACATAAAATTACTATTACGAATAAACAAGGATGAAATGTAAGAATGAAATATGCATATTATTATGAGAACATGAGAATAACATTGGAAAACCATAGTCTACATCTCAATAAATATAATTATAAGTAACTGAATAAATATTTTTAGTTTATAAGAAATTAATCACTATAAAATAAAATAACAAGAGTTATGGGAACATAACATTAGCATAATCCTTTGATGTGTTATTTACGAATCCACCAAAAATATTATGAAAATGAAAAAATAGAAATATGTTCACTAATTATTTTATGGACATAGATATAATCCCTCACATAATCCTATATGCATAAATATAGTTTCATGAACCAAACTCAGTACCCATGTAACCTGATAACCAAGAATTATGTGGCATAGCCCATAGAGAATTCCTGATACCCATAAGTCTGTGACTAGAACATTGAATCATTAAAAAAGGAAGTGGGAATTACTTTTCCACTTACAATTAAAATGTAATAGAAATAAAAAAATATAAATATTATAAGAAAATAAACTAATATTAATTTTTATGAAGTCAAACATGTGATAACAAGACCAAATACAAAAATTAAGTAGAAGAAAGAAGTAAAAAATTATCATTTCCCAACATAGTTTCTATTTACTGAGTTTATGGCTCAAAACATACTACAACATCTGAGAGATCCCTTTCCATAACTCAAAACCAGAACGATGTAATGTTAAAATACCAAGAGGAAAATGTTTTCTGTGAGAGAAATCCAAGTAATATTTCATTCAATGATTCCATATGAAGATTCCAAAATCAAATTAACCAAAAAAATTATTTTATTTTTTGAATAAATAGTTATACCATTTCAAAATCCAATTTACACAAATCATACATTACATTTCAAAATATTGAAATAAATTTGAAAATATGTAATTACATTTAGACAAAAGAGTTATTTAAACACAATGAAATTTTCAAAAAAAATTATTTAATAAAGTGTTTTATGTAAATTAGTAAATATAAATTCCAAATGAAGGTAAAAAAAGTTCACAACAATGGAATAAATTCAATTAAAAGATAATCAAGTGAGAAACATAACCATATGACTAATTATGTATGACACTTATAGGCTATATGGACATGATAATGTGAAATTAAAAATATGTACATATGAAAATTTTTGTCTAAGTCAATGGGTGTTTATCCCCATCAACTATGGGATGTAGTGTGCAGATATGTTGTTTTAGAACAATGTATGTCATAAAGTGCTGACCGAAATATCTCACTATCTACCGAGGGATTTCACATGGCCTTGTAAAAAAAGTGATAAGATATTTCTTTTAGGAATTCATAATGTAAAATTAATCCCATTATCCATTTCAAATATCATAATTTTCCTTTTAATCCCATAATGGCATTTTTATTAAAAAAACATTCTTTTACACACAGATAAAACATATGGTTAACATCACACCATTTATTAAACCATTTTTCATGAACAAGGATTTTAAACTTCTTTATAACAATTTACCTGTCAATTTAACAATTAAATTTTTCAATTAATGTTTTTATTAAATTCTATAAATTTTACCACAATCCCCCAATTCAATGGAATTTTGGTTTCTCAAAAATTTTAATATAATATATTCAAAAAAATTAAATTGAAAAGTATAATGGAAACTATTTCAATAAAATCCCTAAAATAAATTAAACAATTTAAATCTAATAATTTAAATAAACACATCCCAATTCAATAGAATTTTTGGTTCTCTAATTTCATGCTAAAAATCTATTTTTTCAAAAAAACACAAATTCAATGTATTTCTATTTCTTAAAACATAAATTTAAATTCATTTAATAAAAAACAATGAAATTTAATTTAAATAAAAAAAAATTTAGTGTAATTAATAAAAATTATGGTTAAATATAATTGGACATCATAATAGAACCACCTTCCTTAGAATCCAACAAATCTAGAATGCTCAAAAATTTATCAATATTTTACAAAGAAGAACAATTATTATAGAATCTCATAAAAATGAATCAAACCTTGGTTTAAATACATAATTTTTGGTATTATATCCAAAATTGAAAATGGAAATCTATATAACCCCTATGGAGGATACGGGAGACAAAAAAAATCAAGAACTTGAGGAAAAACAAACCATATGAAAATCAGTGTGCATTCCTCTCACATCATATTGTTTTTATGGGTTATCATATGGACCCAAAAATTTCTTCTTAGCTCCAAGCAAGGTATAAATAGGTTTGGGTTGAAGAAAGTACATTGGGGACATAAATGAAGGGTTTTTGATTTTTTTAAAAAATTATATTATGGAAAAACCAATCCGCACATTTTTCTTGGTAAGGGAACATAATTTATTCTTACCATGTGCATGTCAGCTGCCAATTTTATATGAGTCACATAGTATCCTAGATAACTGGGAAATATTTATTAAACCGTGAACATGAAATGTGAATCCCAGAATCCAAATTTTATAATTCTCTATAGTAGGGAGCATGTTTTGATAAACTTTTCCCAAATTGTGCACAAACAATGCACCAGCCAATTAATATAAAAAATATCAAAATTTTAGCCGATTCAACTACAAATGTAACAAAACCATATAAGGTTCAACATAGGGTTTAAGAATACCTAATATAGTAAGATTATTTTAATACCTCCCAACCAAAGGAACTATATGATTGCAAAAATCCTACACCGAAGCTTCCTTGTAAAAAAGATGAGGCCACTAGACTCTGATCAGTTCCTCCTTCTCCCATTTCTCAAGACTATCAGAACCTTGATGTATATCATATGAAACTAAGGTATCATCCTCACACAAAGTACTATAGTTTCAGAATAAATAATAAATCTTTCCCATATAGTCAATGATAAATCAGGTTCAACCTCAAGATCACTCCATCTCAGAATAATATATAGAATAGATAGATATCTTGTATTGAAAGATAAATGAAACATGTTTTGTATTGAAATTATATTTTGTTGTATTATGAAAAAATAAAAAAAATCTCCAACGTCATCAATAACCTAGAAATTTCTTAATGAACAAGGAGAATGTTTTTATCCCTCATAAGTCATTGATTACCAAATCAAGGTAAATTATTCACTAACACCTGGTCACTATCTTCCAATTACAATAGGCTATAGAGGAAATTAACATAAGAATCATATCAGTTGTGTTCAATAATATTCATTGACGAATCAACTTAATCATGGTTATCATAACATGTACCAAACATGGTCGAACCATAGAACATTCACCAAAATTTTACCAATAGATTATAGATTTACATGTTTTACAATAAAATGCAACAAAATGTTCAATCATAATTGAGGACTTATAACTTTTCATATAAGAAAACACAAGTATCCCCAAATTATCTTCTCAATCCCCACTAAAGTCGATAATACAATCATGGAGAATATTTTTTAGAATCTTTATATCTCTTTCTCCCTGGAAAACTGACCATGGAGGGTACGTGCTCTCAAGCATACATGAGATCCTAGGGCCTCTTGAAGGCCTCTCAAAAAACCAGAACTGAACCGTGTATATATATATATTAGAGACTGTAGGAGATAAAAATCCATACAAACAAATAATATCTTTTACAATGTCATTTAAGAACTCTTAAATATTGGATACTTCACAAATGGCTAGAAAGATAGATGATTTTATCAGAATATCATTCAGAAAAAATATCACATTTTTTATTATTGGGGTATATGATAACCCAACAAAAAATAAAATTGAAATATCATTCCCCTTACAAGTTGGAACTAGAAGTGGCTAAAACAATCCCGGATATTTATAGTTATCATCCAATAAGTGATGGCACTTATAAAAAAAGGGTAAAATTTGGTAATTCCACATTCCATATATTCCCACCAGAACTGCCTCTTCATGTAATAGAACATCTTCATGATTGCTGGGTGGTATTCCAACTATGAATTATGAAAATCACATTTAAAATATTTCCTTACCAAATAAAGTACCACCAAATGATTCCAAAACCAAAAAATTCCCATTTTGGAGAATGATCACTTAGAAATTGTATCCCCGCTATAATGTGAGTCTCTAATTATAAATAACTCATAATCATTCTTTCTATCTAAAAGAATCAATTCCAGAGAAGGCGACTTCAATAGAATACTAGTCAATGAATCATTATCCCATTTCTCTTGAACTCTAATATGTATGTTGGAAAAGATATATATCAAACTACACTCTTCAGATGATTCATTCACTACCTAGTTGGATATTTATTACTCAAATAATCTACTACTATGTTACCATTATCTGGAGTACAAGCGATGTTTTAATAGAAGGATTGTTTTTATTTTACCATACTACTCATGAAGAGGTTTAAATAATTATGAGGGAATAAATATCTCAAGTTCCTGTGGTCTAAAAACATTAAAATATTTTCCCCATTAATGTAATTCATCCAACTTTTTATTTCATGAATCACTGATACAAGTTTGAGGTAATGGTTCAATTAACTATTCTTGACTGGCATATACTGACTACATTCATAAGAAACAACATGATCACCCTATACAAGAACACATCAAATTCGTGAAATAAATCCATCATAAAAGATCACATAGTTATGCCCAACATTTTGATGATTCCACACTAGAAAAATATTCAGAAGATGTTTCATCTAAAAAAATCCTGAAATTTTTAACACGTGAAATAGTAATCCATTACGAGAGAGATATCTCATTAGAGAATAAAAATTCATAAGTCCCCAAAAAACTAGTGATAATATACACCTAACCAAATAATGTCATGATCTGAAATACATTTCATTATTAATACAAATTCATAACTACATCCACCTTCTTAGAATTTATTGATATTTCTGGTTCGGATTCCTCATTTCCTAAGAACATCACATCCCAAATCTATAAATCACATTTTAATTTTTTTATAAATGTAGTGATTTCTATTCAAAATCATAAATGTTCTCAGACGATGCACATGATCCTCCATGGTAATTGAGTAAAAAATTAATTCATCCAATAAAATAAAAACAAATTTATCTTGATACATACGTGAAATACTGTTAATTAAATCCATAAAAACTGTAGGAGAAATTGAATGAAAAAATGGCATGACATGGTGTACTTAATGCCCATACCTAATCCAAATGGAGGTTTTCTGAATATCATATTCCTTTAACATAGATTGATGGTAACCAGATCAAATATCAATCATTATGAACCGATTCTCCCCTTTAAACTGATCAACCAAATAAAAAATGCCTGGTCACAAATACTACTTTATTACTGTCAATCGATTGAGATTTTAAATAATTAACCCATATGTGAGATGAACCATCAGACTTATTGGAAAAGAAAATAGACATCGCCTAAGGTGACCCAATCAGTTGTAAAATCATTTCTCAATAAGACCATCAAACATAGAATTTATCTCATTAATTTAAATTTTTTTCAATAAATTAAGAGGGGATATATACTAGTTGTGTCCCAATTAAAGTGTAAATTGATCCCCAAACTCACATACTAAGGGAAAACGATAGAAGTCTGAAAGAATCTCGTGAAAAATCATGATGACCATTGGTGGGAGATCAACACTCAATTATTCCCACAGTAGATAAAAAACATAGATATTTATTTCCCCAATTTTTGATAAGATGGTCCAAATCATCTTGATCATGGGTTCCATTCTCCTTAAAAAACTCATCATACACAACATGGTGTAGAAAAACAGACTCATTGAATATAATAATCAATCTACTATTTTCTGGAAACCAAGAAATCAAACTTAAATATTATGTTATGAGGTTTCTTATTGAGAAAAATAAATATCTATGCAAGCTTGAAATCTGATAAAAAGAAGACACAAGAGGGACTATAGAGACCCTGCATTCTCTTCACAACAAGGAGTGTAGTAAAATCCATTTCACATGATAATAGATCTATAAGATGATTATGTTGATTGAAAACACTTATTCAAATATGGAATTCTTTAATGATGAGCTATAGTAATGGTTCCCCTCACAGTCACTGGAACTATATTATCTTTATTTGTAGACTGCTCTATAATATGATGAAGCTTCGTTCATGGTGAATATGGATGAAACCCTTTTGAATGTGAAACAACTGATTCCATATATTTTTAAAGTGGTTATTATGATCATCGTACACTACACTGAGTGTGATAATATTGTATAATATTTTATGTGAACTGAACATCGGCAGGATCCATTTTCCTAGGTACCTCAATGAAATACCTCTTTGAATGTCTCGAAATTATACACTAACATAGAACTATAGGGCTTATTCATGTGACTAAAGGAGGTATAAAATGACCATTCTATAATTCACTTCTTATAGAATCATCAAGAATATATTACCCCTTGAAATAAAACTTGATACTACTGGGAGATGAATAATTTCTAGATAACCCTAACTAGCCAGTGAGATCCATTTAAACTATAAGAGCTCTATCCAACAAATCATCATAAGAATAATTCTTCTACAAGAGAACCTAATAAAAATATCCTTATTAACTCCCATCTCAAACATTTGAGAAATAGTTATATCATTCAATACAATATCTAGTACTATGTGCACCAGCTCAACAAAATGGTTTGCATATTTTATCACAGTCAAACCATCCTTTTCCAGTATGAAAAACTCATTGATCTTATCCAATAGCATCAAACCTGTATAAAACTGATTATATAAAATATAAATTATATTTCTATAGTCTAATACCTCATGTTTCTCTACCATTATAATTCAGTCCCGCAATCTATTTCCCATTCGTTTCAACATGATGTTGGAACAATTCATTTTTATTTATTTATGTGTGTCCAGAAACCCAAAAAAATATCCATTCTACTGAACCACTCCCCTATATCTTTTGAATCATACAATCATTTTATTATTTCAATAATTTGTAGAAGTAACTACAAATAAGTTGTCTTGAGAGCCTCTCTTTGATTTTCCACACAATGTGCCTAAAATGAAACTGGGGGTGGTGTTTGTCCCAGACTATGGACAATGCTCAAAATCATCTCAACCAGATTCACATATACATTTGGATTCACTCACTAATGTTCATCAAAACCTTCCTCTAAGATTTGATTCACATTTATTCTTATATTCCTTATTTTATTAAACATTATGATAAAATAGAAGTCATCCAGATACACTAAAATAGAGAAATTGTGGATATTAATCCCAAAATATAGATCTGAATTTTTTTTTTCAATATATCAAATGAAAAATATGGAAAATGAGAACTAATACACAATATTCCTTTCCCTTACCACCCATGGAGACTTTTTTTCCTTGTGATGAGAGCTGTAAAGCTACTTAATCTCAACTATCTCCTTTGTCGCGACAAGATTTCACAATGCATAAAAATTTCAGGCAATATGTTAAAAATTATCCTACCATTTGATGCAACGTTTTCATGAACCATCCTCTGTACCATGGTAAGATAAAAACTGAACCAGCCTTGAAATATGAAGAATGGTGTAACTGATCCCCAGGGTCGGCGACTAGCAACATCCACCTCACCGAAAGTATGTTGGACTATCTTTACACTAATAATGAAGAATTAATAGAATAAACATAGTATTAATATAAGAATAAACTCTATTGGTAGTATTGTACTATAAGTCAAATCTGTGTAAAAATGACCAATTATTACTATAGGGTACCAGAATAGTGAAAATTTTCAATATACCGGCTCAAAAAAAACTCACGATGTCCATAACTCAATAGTTAGAACTATATACTAAGAAAGTGAATTAAATTATAAAATAATAAAGTATTTAATTTCAAAATCATATTAGCACTAATCATTATTTACATTTAAAAAATTTAAGAGAATTTCAATTTATTAAATTATCTTTAAAAAAAGGATCCATAAAATAATTGAAACATTTAAAAAAACAAAAATAGAAAATTTTATATAAAATTGTTTAATGAAATTCACATTTCATGTAAAACAGAAAAATATACTAGAATACATTCATTTATAATAAAAATAACCTCGAAATGTAATCATAATCTATATTCGGTATAAATATTATAGGATATAACCACTCTAGACCTTAAAATGATTATTATATACATATTAACCTATGGTATTAAGTAAATGGGGACCCACCACCATATTTTGAGTGATGTGATGTGAGGATATGATCTTTTAAAACATTCTATGTTGACGGTTCCAAGGTTCTTCCGATTGTTCTAGAATTTTCCCTCTCTTTTCCATACATAAAATCAAGATATGTGCATTCTCTCCATGTTAGATCTATGTGGTGGTGTTCATGGGTTCTTTGAGATGTGAGACTGAATGATAGGAATTGAGAGGAAGGAAAATATGATGTTTTAACCATTAATGATGATGTTGTGTTCATCTTCAGCGAGATGTTGATAGTAGTTGGCGATGATGAGACTCGTGTTAAGGATGTGGTGATGGCGGTGAGGTGTTTGAGGGTTGGCTTCTATGGAGGCACTATGACCCATGGTCCAGAATCAATTTGATGATTCTAAATATGAATTTTTCAATTCTTCCTAGCACTATTCTTGATTGTAGATGTGGGTATCTGACATGAAGCGTGAGGTGTATCCCTGATCATATCTAATTTTACATGGTTTTTTGAGTGTATAATATCATGATTTTGGATGTTATCATTTTCAATTTTTATCTAATGTGAACAGTGGATGTTTTATTCAGTATAATTTTTTTCTTGTCTATTGTGTTTTGGATTGTTCAATTCCAACTAATCAATAACGTAGTTTCTTATAAAATTAAAAAAAATGGATTGTGTTAACATCTCAAATATTTATAATCTATATCATTTCCAATAAAACATGATTTCATTTTCTTGATAAAAAATATCATATAATTCGTGTTGACTTATTTCTTCCTCTTTACCAACATTATAACTTTTGAGAAACATTATTAAATCTTAGGATGAGCACAAAATGCTCTGTAAGGGGCATAAAATCTGGAAAAAATTTCATTTAATCCATGCATATTTTAATTCCATGAAAGAATTTTCACAAAATCATACATTTCAATGATAAAAATTAATCCCCTAATATTATATCATGAAATAATTTGATTCATATAAAAATACATAGAAATAATATATCTTAATGTCATCATGTAGAATCCACATCATCCATAAAATTGTAGCTTTCATGACTTCATCGGTAGTATCTTCAATTGTTATGTTCAGTATACCAATTGTAGTGTATTCCATGAATATATTAGGAGGAACCATACCATATAACCCATCATACTTAACCAATCCATGGGGTATCTATAATTTTCTCACTACCCCTTGATTTATCGTAAAACAATTCATATACATAAACAATGATGAAAAACCATTACATGGTCATAACACATAAAACAAGCATAAAGAAAAAAAATTAAATTTCGAAATCACATGTCAGTTTTAGAGAGACAGGAACTCATAAATTATAGAACCTTATTTGAAAATAATATGGTAAACTTATTAATTAATAATAGATATATGATAGTGATATGATATCATGAAGTTACATTCATGGAATATATCTTGATAAATAATATGATGTTGTTGAAATAATAAACCCATTTTTATATAACAATTAAAAAACATAAAAAATATATTAAAATCAATGTTTCCCATACCACTTTGATTATATTGAATATTATTAACATTTTAACATATTTATGTCAATATTAATAAACCATTAAGAACATTTTGATAACATGTATATTAATTGGAACTATTTTTTAAAATAAATCATTAAACCACTTAAAGCAACATTTTAGATAATGAGTGCCTTTAAAGGATCCCATTTTGAAAAAATATTTGAGAAATTCAGTAGTTCCATTTTTAAAATATTTATTCCCATAAATATTATTTCATACAAACCATTTTGAAATCATATAAAAAAATTGAATGATTTTCAAAAATATATCATCAAAACATTAAAATGGGTTTTTTAGTTAAAAATTTCCTTACTTCTTGAGAAACGCATGAATAAGATTATTTATATATTTAAATTTGAAAAATAATAAATATCGTGATATTATATTAGTTCATGATAAAATATGAAAATAGTGATGTATATAGACCTTATAATATATTAAAGGCACATAGCATCATGATACGTCTCAACGAAATGAGATTGACATAAAGTCGCTTGCATTGAGTCCAATTCACCATGTATGGTATTTATAATCTATAAAAAAATCATAAGAGAATTTATTCTTTTTTCAGAAAATATTTCATATTTATTATTCATTTTATATCACTTATTACCAGGTTATAACAACTAAATAATTATTTAAGTTCATGTCAGTGATTTTATTGATATTCAGTACTTGAGTCAAAAATAAACATTGTATGATGTCAATAGATCATGTGTTCATAATTATATCATCCCTAGAATAATATAATTTAAATAATAATTACATTTATATATCAATTAGAAATTTAAATAAAACTATTTATTTATGGAATGAAAAATGAAATAAACATAATCAGGGAGATGGTATGTCATACGTACACTTGACTAATGTTTAAATTTCTCATTGATCATTATAGAAATAAAGTAATTATATTTTTTATCATTAAATAATGATAATATTATTATTTAAATCATATTATTCCATTTAATTTAATTATTCATATTATACAAGTGATGTAGTGAATAAAAATGATTCACTTCACTTCGTAGAGGTGATAGTTCACACGTACACCTAAATGACGATATTATAATTTTGTGCATGTAATTAGAGAATTTAGTTTATATATTAAAATTTTATATTGATTAATATGAAATTATTAACATATATATTCCTTATGCACATAATTATTTCCATTCATAAGGGATGGTAATGAATAAAAACTATACTGTTTTGCGAGGTGGTTGTACACTGTACACACAAACAGAATGTTCATTCACCATTTGATGAAATTGGATGTTGATTTAGGAAATGATATTGACATAATAACATCTATGTCTATTTATTATAATGGAGATTTTTTTCATCATGGATTATGGATATTTTTTAGATGTGTAAGAAGAATTAAAATAGAAACACTTAAATAAAACATTACCTTTCCTTTAGATGATCACATTTATTAACACATTAAAACCACTAAAAAGGTTATTTTGTCAAATGTAAGGAATCTGGAATGGGTGTATGGACTTTAATATGTGTTTTGGGAAGATATTTTATAAACTGAATGGTTTTTTAATTTTTATTTATACATAAGAAGAGATCCATTTATATAAATGAGGTGGGGAACTCTTCGAATTATTACAATTATTATATTTATATTAATTTGTTTTCTATTAAAATTTCTCCACATTGATTTATATTGATTATATGTTTATTATGGGTCTAAAAAAATTCCACTAATAAAAATTGTACTTGTTTTGTTTAATTTTTTATCCTTAACATTAGGTTTAAACCCTTTATCTTTTATCATTTTATTAAATAATTTTCATTTTTAGAGTTAATACTATGAATATAAAATTTAAAATAACTAATGAATGAGTCATTAATGAAAATTTGAGACAATAATGAACTATTTTTTCAATTATAAGTTCTTTATAAATCTAAATTCATTTAATGAAATATAATATATTTTACTATATAAATTAGGTCAATTTTGACACTAATCATTAACTTAATTTTTAAAAAAGTCATTACATCTGTGTGACCATGAAAAACTAGTTTAAATCATCAATAACATATATTATTCAACAATAAAATTCCAGTATGGCATAAAATATTTAAATTGATTTTTATTTTAATACTATTAATACCATTTACTGAATTATTCCTTAAATAAATCTATTACTCATCATTGTGTCATAAATAAACTTAAGTATTTAATATAAAAAATTTATAAAAAATTATAATAATGAAATAAATATTTTTATCATTCTATTAACTATTTATTTTTGAACATATCACTTATATATCCCAACATTAAATTTGATATAGTAATGAGAGGCATGTTTATGATATATTTATTTTTATTTAAAATTAAATATTATTGATGCCACAATTACACCCAAGTGGCATACAAAGGCAACTATTTTTGCAGGAAAATTTTATTAGTAAAAAATAACCCAGCAATTAAAATAATGACAAGTCTTATGGAAGTTTTATATTATTATAATACTTTTTTACATTTTATTACCAAGTTTTACTATAACCGTCGTTGATAAAATACTATATATATTATTCTCCAAAAATTAATTTGATCTCATTAGATCAAATTTTTGATACTGGTTATAAACATTTATTACCATTTTTAAAATTCTATTCACATATGTGACAATAATTGATTTATAAATTATTCACATTGACAGATTGAGGAAACATGTTTTTAAAATAAAAACATTCAAAAATCAAAATGTTTTAATAAAAATTTTCAATATAAAATTGAGTCCAATGAAAAGAATTTGATTAAATTATAAAATCATAGTCTAAATATATCATAAAACTAATTAAAATTATACTCTATAAATAAAAATAAATTTCAAAAAGAATATTCTTTGAATTATATTAATGAATTTTTCAGTATTCATTAAAATATAAATTTTATCCGAAAAATGAAAAAAAATACCAATGATAATTTTATTATCCCTTTCCTAAATATGAAGATTAATTTTTTCATGTAGAATTTATAATAGCTAAAAAATTATAATTAAAGTGGGTTTTCCAGGAATGGTCGTAAACATGCCTTTATTGAAAATTACTCCTTTCTATATAAAATTATATTTATTTATCTATCATTTTTTAAAAAAATAGTAAAAGAATTTTAAAAATTATATAGAATTTATACTTCATTAATATAATAAATAAGTTTGATTTTGTTATATTATATACACAATTATTCTCACCTAAATAGTTTCTCATAAAAACACAAAATTTATATTCAATTGGTTTTTATTTTCACCGATAATTAATTTTCAAACCAATGAATCATTATATTAACACCTATAAACCATATTTTCATTATTTATTTATCATCATTGATTCCCTAAATTCTAAAAATTATTGTGATGACTACAAATTAAAATAATAGCACTACTCATATATTATAGTTTTAGTATAACATAGTCTTCTATGAAATGTATGATTTCACATAAACCCATTGATGCGTGTTAGGTACGCTATCAGAAAAAGTGTTACTTTTAAATAAAAATTAATATCTAATTAAAAAATATTAAAAAGTATGTTATATTTTTTTTATAATTTTCTATAATGTTACTACCTTCTCCCATTTTGAAAATTGCGTCCTTAAAATTTTAAATTTGGGATACGTAACTAAGGATTCACAATTAAAATGTACATCATTAAAATCCAACATCAGAAAATGAGTTAACAAAACATCCAAATTAATGGATAGAATGTAAAGTGAAAATTTTCACTTGGGATAACACATAAATGAATTCCTTGTAGAAAAATATGGATATCTAAGAGAAACTAACCATCATTTTCTGATAAAAAGTGATTGAAAAATTTATTAGGAGAAAGTTGAAAATCAAAAAACCATATGATTTTTATTCATTAAATTGTTATTGATTGAACAATTATAAATGTAAAAAGATAATGTTTTTATGATTAATTTAATATATTTGATGAAATAATTTAATTCCAATACTATGAACATAAGGAAACACATTAACTCTAGAAGTAAAATTTCATCCTTTAGTTATTTTCACCACAAACACATTTTTTCTCTAAATAATGAGTATTGTAGATGATTTTTATCAAAGTTAAAGATTTAGAATCCAATTATATTGAATCATATAATCCTTCAAATAAGAACTATTTATTTCTCAAGACTTGTATCATTAACAAAATATAAAATTATTAGTATAAGATACATTAATTTTCCAAAAAGAATAATCCATTGTATGAGAAAAAAATATGATTAATCTCAAAAATTCAAAAGCAATACATAATGTCCAATATAGACCACTCAACAAATTAAAATCCTTAAAATTCCACAAAATAATACAAACTACTGTTGAAACCCAAAATTATGAAGTATTTGATCCAATAGGCATCCAATATAAATTTAATCATTAGTCTATAAATAATATCAACTACTCATAATGTTTGATAATATAAAGTATTTAACATAATCAAATATTCTCTATTATAGTTTAATAAATTAAATTAATAACATAATTCCTCATATGTGCATAATTAAAATAATATATTCTTACAAAATATATTTATATAATCAATCGTCAATTAAAATCCCATAGTACGCTATTTAGATTAATTAAATACTGTTCCCAAAATATTAAAAGTCTTCCAAAAAGAAAACCATTATTTAATCAGGAAATCATTTTTCAAATACCAATGATATCAATTCAACAAAATAGATGTTCCAAAAACAAACATATTCTTATTCCATCAACTATATTAAATAAAAACAAAAAATCATAATAACTAGGAAATTCACATAGACTAAAGGTAGGCGATTCCCCATTGTCGCCATTCAGTTGTGTGTTCGATTCATGTGGCATTGCAAGAAGCAAATGGTTTTCATCCATCTAGTGAATTTTTCTTTTTCTAAAACTATAAAATTATTATAACATTCCCTAAATGAGATAAAATCCTTAAAGAATCATTACTTGTTTAATCCTCAATGGTTGACTCATAACTCTCAAGTGCATCCCAACTCATAATTAACCAAATAATTTAATTCATAAAGTATTATATATGTTGTCATTTTATTATTTTAACACTTTATTATTTAATTAAACATTTCCCAAAATAATGTATGACATACATTGAATGTGTTGTCCATCTGGTTTCATTATCGATTTTTTCATGTAGATAGATGGTCCATGCATTGAAATAATGATTTATAGATTCATAATAATAAATTTACTCCTTTATAAAATTATAACGTTTACAACATGGGAGGTATAGGTGTTCACAAAAAAAATAATCTTCCAAAATAATCATTTAAGACATATAATTTCATAACATATGATAAAACATGAAATTTATAAACCATGGAGACCATGTTTGTCTTGAAACATTCATTTAATGGTCTGTTTATAACATCTTAAGTATGTGCCGAAAGGATGTATGGTAAATTGAAGTATAAACATACTTGCGTGAGGTTCTTCTCCATTAGTTGATTTTTCAGAATCATAATTTGCATAATGAAAAATAGTTATATAGAAAAATATCTTAAAATGACTTTATTATTATTAAATATTTTTATAATATGATAATGTTGAGAAATTTAGATTTTTTTAAAAAAACTAATGATCCATGATTGTATTGAGGTATAAAATATGTGGTTGATTTCTTATACAACTTTTTTCAATAGGGATGTGTGTTAGAAAACGATTCAAAATCATCTATACATGACTTTACTTTAATTATTGCATGAAATTAATCAGTAAAATATTGAAATGCTGTCTGTGATACTCCTCATTCAATTTGTAACTGACATTAATAAGTACTAGAAATTTATAGAAAAAATATTTATCTAAAATAATAGACACTGAAACATACCATATTTTTAACAAAAATACTCAATCCTTAATGTTTTTAAACCATTCTATGGACTCAAATTATATGTCCCCGAACATAGACAATAAATAATCTTAAAATGAGAAATGAATTTACATTGAGTATTAGTGGGGATATTTTCAGGTTTATAGTTCTACATATTTTGTCTATATCTATTACATAACTTCCCAATCATTGAAAAGTAGGCACATCTAATAACTATCAATTTTTTATAATCTAAAATATTTATATTTAAACATGATTTATTTTTCATGATAAAAATAATTATATCATTCATCCCTAATTCATCGATTATCTTACACATCATTATATCCCATGAAAATCATATAAAAAAATTTGTGTTTGTACAAATATCTATGTATGGTAAAAAAAAGGAAGGAAACCATTAGTCCATGAATATTTGATACTCAATAAAAAATTTCACAAAATCATAATATTCAACCATAAAATATAAACCCTTTAGCTTACATCCTTAAATCAAAATATTCCAAACAAATAGAAATTCTAAATGATAAATTTAACTTGTGGAATCCATATCATTATTACATTCTAGTCATCAAAACTACATAAGTAGTAACATACATGGTTAATTTTGGAATACCCTTTACTGTATATTCCCAAAATATCATTGGAATAATATTATCATTTAACTCTATCTCATTAACCAATGAATTGGGGAGAAATCACCTGATAACATAACCTCATTTTATTCAACAAACACCCATATAAATAAGTAATTCAAATGAACTATAACATATTAATAACGCATAAAACACACATAAAAGAAATAAAATTTCCATTTTGAAAGCATGGTTCATTTTTACTATATCGGACACTCAAAAATAATAAATGTTTGTTTGAAAATAATATGTAATGTGTATAAAGTAAAAAATAATACATGATATTAAAATAAAAGATATAGATTCCATTCATGGAATATATAAATAAAAAAATCTAATTTATTGAAAAAATAAATCCATTTTTAAAACATAATTAAAACATTCCAAAAGAATATTTTTAAATCAAAATATCATATACCACATTTAATCTTTTGAAAATAATAATCATTTTAAAACATTTAGGTCTATATATATAATCATTTAAACCATTACAAAATCCTTGACCATAATGATAATTATTTATATGAATATTACATTAAAACACACAAAATGATGTTTTTGTTAACGAGTCACATACAAAAATAAATTTTTTAAAATATTTGTGAGAGATTGAAAATATACAATTTTAAGACATTCCTTCCCATATAAAAAAATTTATACAAACCATTTTCAAAAAATAAAAAAAAAATAGAATTATTTGTAAGAATAAATAATAAGAACATTAAAATGAGTTTTTTAGAAAAAAATTCCCTTACCTCTTGAGAAACACTTGAATAATAATAATGAAACAATAACATTAAAAATTAATTTAAATATCTTGATAATATATTAATTCATTATGTAACATGAAAAAAGAGTTGTATATACAGAAAATAGTATAATAAATGTTCATAACATCAATATATACCCCAATGAAATGCGACTAAGAAGAAGTCACATTCCTTGACTGGAATTCACCACATAGGTTCTTTATCATCCTGAATAATAATCCTTGGTTAATTTCTTTATTCATCATAACATTTTCATGTTTATTAATATTTTTATATCACTTATTTCTATTTTATTAAAATTTCATATTTATTAATGGTAATGTTGTATGTTTTGTCAATATTTGGAACTTTTGTCAAAAATGAACTTGGAATGATATTAATAGTTCATGTGTTCATAATCCCCTAATATATAGAATAATATTCATGAAATAATAATAACATATATATATATATATATATCAATTTTAATTTTAAATGAAATGTCATATTTATGAAACAAAAAATGAACATCATTACAATCATGGAGATGACAAGTCATATTTACGCATGAGTAATGTTTTCATTTATCATTGTTAAATATGGAAATAAAGATATTATAATTTTATCTTTCCAAAATTTTCATAATATTATTAAAATAATAAAAATAATTTAAATATAATTATATATATCATTAATGTGATGTGGTGAATAAAAACGATTTACATCACAATGTGGAGTAGAGAGTTTACATGTACACATGAATAACGTTATCATATTAATGTGCATAGAATGTAAGAAAATAATTAATATATTTTTCCCTTATAATGATTAATATGTATTGACTATCACATATATATATATATATATATTAATTCCATAATTATTACCAGTCTTGAGATACGTTGAAGAAAAACATACTATATTGATTCACGAGGCGATAGTCCACACTATACATGCATAAAATGTTCATTTCCCATTTAATCAAATAGGAGATGGATTTTTTAAATTATATTAACATAATAAATTCTCAGTATATTTAGGATGATTTATTTATTATATCTTCATGGATGAAGGGCATTTAAAAGAAGTTCAATCATAAATAAAATAAAAACACAGAAATAAAAATGTACCATTCCTTCGCATGTTAAGCATTCTTAACAACTTAACACCTAGAAGATTGGTATTAAGACAAAAATAAGGAATCAAGATTGTGGGTGTGGATTATGTTACAAGATTTTGGAAGAACAAGTCTGAATAATGAGGTTTTAGTTGTGTTATCAATATATAATAATAACTCCTTCTTGTAGGAGTGGGGAGAGGAAATATTGGGATTTTTATTAAATTTAAAAAGTATCAAATTTATTTTATATAAAAATTATACATGGTGATTTAGAGAGAATATAGGATTAGTATGATTCTAAATCCATTCATCCAATAAAATTTGGAGATGTTTTGGATATTTATTAACCGTTATATTTATGTTTTAAACCATTTAACTCCTATTATTTTTTTAAGTAATTTACAAAAGGATAGTTAATATAAATACCATTAAAAGTAAAAAATCCAATGAAAATGATACATATGGATACATTACACATTAATTTGGCTAAATATTATTAATGTTGTTTAATTGATTCTTTCATTAATAATTATGTGACTGCATCATCAATGTTTCATAATTAAATATCACTGTTAAATATCTAAAACATAAAAATTAATTATCATAACATATGTATTCATCTTATCATTATAAGTACTATTTAGATTTAAAGATATCGCATATATATCCCCAAAGTAAAATTCTTTTTTTAATAAGAGACAACATTTTGAAGACATTGTTTTTGTTTTTAATAAAGAATTATTAATATCATAATTACACCCATGTGGATTCTAAAGCAAAACAAAAATTGGCCAAATTATTACCTTGGATGAAAATAACTCATAAAATAATATTAAGAAAATTTCTATGGTAGTTTTTTAATATTATTAATTTTTTTAATCTTTAATTTCTTGATTTACCATTGAATATGGTAAATAAAATACTAAAGTTATTATTCGTCAAAAATTCTTTTGATCCTATAAGAACACATTATTTTTAATGATTACAACCATGAATGTAAGTTTTTTAAACTGAAATCATATAAGTGATGAAAATAAATATCAAAATTAATATGATTGATGAAATTATGAAATGGGTAATTAATGTAAAAACGTTCCAAATATTATACAGTGTTTATATAAAATTTCAATTTGAAATTGATTCCAATTACCAGCATTAGATTAAGTGATAAAAAATTATTACTATACATTAATACTAAATTAAACATTTAATCTATCAATACAAAAAACTTATATGGAAAATATTTTTTTAATTAAAAATGCAGTATTTTGTACAATTCATTAAATTATGAAACAAACATAAAAATGCCAAAAATTGAACCAAAGTATTGTTTTATATCTCTCATCCATATAAATAGATTAATATTTTTAATTTAATTTATAAAATTGAAAAAACTATATTTGTAATGGGTTCTCTATGAAATGGTGGGAAAATGTATTTTTTTGGAAAATAATCCTTTTATTTAGAAAATTGAATTTCATCTTATATCAGGTGTATAAAACATGTAAGATGAATTTTAAACCTCAAATAAAATTTATATTTCATTTATTTAATCCAATGTTGGTGATTTTATAATATTATACCCATAATAATTTTTACATAAATAGTATTCATATAAACACATCCTTTATTTTCAATTGGTTTTTATTGTCATTTTAAATAATTTTCTATCCAAAAATTCATTATATAAACATGTTTGACCCGTATTTGTATAATTTTGTTAATATCGATCATTCCCACCAATCTATCAATTATATAATAACTACAAAATAAAATAATTTTTTTAATGATATATTAATTTTTTTTATAACTAAGTCTTGAGTGAACCGAACAATTTCAAGGAAATCATTTTTATGATTCAGGTATGCTATCAACAGAAAATTTGTTTTAATACTAAATTACTATTTAATTCATAAATATTAATATATATGTAATATTATTATACAACAATTACCATGGATGTTACACACCCAACTAAATGGAAATATTGGTTTTTACAATTTTCGATGAAAACCATTTCCACAATTAAATATAAAAATAAAATTGAAATAATTTCAATTATATCCACAAATTAAATTTTATAATTTCCAAAAATTCACCCCAAATAAATAAAATCGCGGGTTCTCAAATTCATGCAAAGAAACAAAATTCATAAAAATTATAATTAAATGGATTTTTTTTCAAAAAAAAACTAGTTGAAGCAAATTTAATCCAAAACCAAGAAAAGACACTTAATTAGAAACAATAGAAAATAAATAAAAAATTTTGTTTTAATAAAAATCATGGATCATAACATAACAACCTACATAATAATCCAATGGGTCTTAAAACATAATTACCTAGTCTGGATTTATGGATGAAGAAAAAGTATAATAAATATATATAAATAATAATTGAACCTAGTTTTATATCCATAAAAGAAATTATTAGATCCAAAAATATATACATGGATCCATATATTCTTAGGGAGGATAAAGGAGATAATATGAGATCATGAACAGTAATAGGATACTAATAATGACATGATTGGTGGTTATTCCACTATCTTTTGATCACAAAAAAAATTGATGTTATGGTACAAATATTCATATTGGGAGATATATGACAGGGATAAATAAATTTGAGTCGAATGTGGTCCTTTGGGGATCTAAATATAGAGTTCAATAATATTTAATAAATTTTCAGATAAAGAAAATACCAGTCTTCCCAGGTTCAATGGAAGGGGTGCAGGGTTTTGTCAAAACATGTGAAAGTCATTCACCTATTTTATATGTACTTCACAGTTTCTCAAAAAGGAGTTCATGGATTGTAAGTCTGTGTAGAATTTCTGTGAAGTACACTGTCAAAATGTTCTAATTTACTATATTAGGGAAGATGGTTTTAAAAATTGTGTGCCAGCCACACACTAACCATTAACTATCTAAGATACATAAAATAATTTAAAAAAAAAATCATTATTCAACCAAAAATGAAACCCAATTGAAGAAATTTAAAAAAGTGGGTTTTGGGAATAACTAAATATAGAAATTGGATGCAATAACTAGGTCCCCACCTAACATATTGATTATTTAATCAGGTTCATTCAGAACATTTTAAATATGTAATTAATTTCATGAATAACACAATGAACATGTTATCGGGTTCACACAAAGGACGCTACACCTATGAGGAAGGATACACCACCATCACTAATAGAATCCTTGTCTAACAGTATTATATTTACTCACTATTCTCTCCATTTCTATATTATGATATATATTAATCATTACTCCATGAATTATTGAGAGATATATGTCTCACTACACTCATAACGAAAACAATATTTATGTATGGCAAAAAACCATAACCATTAATCTTATCATAATACATGAAATTGAATTGGTATAATTACCATTTCATAATGTCATAACCAATCAAAAATAGACTATATTACTAATAATTTTTTTATATAAAAATCAAGAAAATAATTGGGTTTTCTAATAATTTCTTCATGGTATAACCTGTAGAAGTGAAACAGATTTCAGTAAAATCATTCCACCATAAACATAATCTATTTAAAGAAGGAATATAAATTGTATCATTGGATCATATCCCCATAAAATAATAAGTTACATACATTGGATTCATCATTTATGAGCAATTATTTTCATCAATTATTGAAAACTTTTCTTGAGGAATGTAGCATTTCCTATAATATAATTCTTAGAAAACATGAATGATTTTATTGAAATATTCTTCATTGTAACTAAACCATTAATATAAAAGAATATTTAAAACCCATTTTAAAAAATCTATTAGGGGAAATATCATTTTTTATTTGGAAAAAATAATACAATTTTATAAAAAAATTCGTTGAAAATAATTATATAATATTATAAATGAATATTTAAAACTCTTTAAAACCTAATGAATCATAACACATTTATGACATATGTTTCTTTGAAAATTAATTTTTAATTCAAATAGATAAAATAATAATAATTTTTTAATTTATAATTTATTCTCTAAAATATATCATTTCATGTAAAATGAATGGATTTTCCATGATGGTGGATAATTCCATAGATGTCATATATGTATGAAATTTTAATTTCATACTATCTCTAAAAGTAAAAATATCTTTAATTTAAAAATTATTAGAGGATTCATTATCAAAAAAATATATAAAAAAGTAAAAAAATGGTAAAAATTACTTTTAATAAATATAAAGTAATTGTCAAAAAAATCTGGAATTTTTTTATAGAACACAATTTTGCAATATAATAGAATTCAGACTATAAATGGAAATAAAGTCAAATTTTCATAAAATAATATTTTTAATTATATTAACTACTAAATAGTGAAAAAATGTTATCAATAAATTAATATATCTAGAATACATTTGGATAATAAAATTCATGTGTTTTATTAAGATTTTTATTATTATATTTCATCAGTGTAGGCATAATCATTAACAGTCCCAATAAATGATATGATTTTAGCAATAACCTCTTAAATTTTTTTTTACATTGAATCAAATTTTGAATAAAAAAATAAAATTACACGAAGTGTAAAATATCATTAAAGTAATTATATTATTATATAAATTTCCAAGGCTTATTATATGTTTTTCGTAAATGAATATCGGGGAATAACATAACACATGTCTCTAAGAATGAAAATTGAAACAAAATCTCCCTATTACATCGGTATCATTGAAAACATAAACCCCTTAAAAGATATATCATAATGTGGATATGAACATAAATATAATTTAAATAGATTAATCATAATTTTCATTAATAGAGAGTATATACATAGCATTGAAAAAAGTGGTGGTGAATATATCATGATTCTCTCAAATGTAAATAGTGAGACAGAAATCACTTACCTTAGGCATGGAATTCCATTGTACACATTAGAACCCCGTATATAATAAATTTAATTTTATTATAAATATCATAAATAATAATAATAATATATATTATATTATATATGATTTTTTTTTGAAAATTTATTAATAGTTTATAAATAATTCTAAGCTAATTTTTTGAATCTAGTAATAACTACATTGTTTTTCATATATGATTTTATTTTCAATATTTTCGGTAGTATAAATTTTATCATTTTTCAATGAAATAAATAATTATAACCATGATATAAATATAATATATATTATGATAATATGTAATTCTAATAACTTGTTATGTTTAGTGATAATAAATAAAATACACCATATATGTAGATGTTATGTCGTACCTTTGCATGAAATATTTTTTTTCCTTATTTTCAATTTGGGCTGAAAGATACATATTTAAATTAAATATATCATCATCACATAAAATTATTTATGTAATATATTTTAAAAACACATATTATATAAATCATTAATACATTCAATTTATAGTGTGAATGTTCACATCGCTTCGAAAGCTGGTAGTTTGTTGCACACACGAACAAAGTTGTCAAATTCTCAAAAATGGAAACAATAAAGGTATGTGTAATATAATAATTAAAAAATATAATACCATCATATTTATGATATATAAATATTTTTTAAATCATTATTACAATATTGAATGTTGGTAATGGAAAAATGAAAAACTTCGGTTCAAAAGGAGGTAGTCTGCTATGCATAGGAATAAGATTTCATAACCAATTTGATAGAAGTTTTTTTGTTTTAGATAAAACCAGTAACCTTAAAAAATATCACTATATTGATGAAAATGATTTTATTATATATTAATTTTGAAAAAATAATTTATGGTGTGCGAGGAATAAACAAAACAAAAAAATCTATTGATGAACTTCACATTTCTTCAAGTATCTCCTTTTTCTTTGCACTAATGGACTTACAGGAATATATTTATGGCCAAATTAAGGCTTATAGGATGATATGAGGTCATTTTAGAAGTTATAAGTAAAGTTTTTGTAATATTCCATTTGTTTTTAAGGAATGAATTGTGGGAGACAGTTGGTGTCCCTTTATAAGGGAGTTGAGCAGAAATCTCATAAAATATTGGATGAAATAGTTACCCCATTTATTTAATATAGAATAAGTGACAAAAATGGATCATATGGGAACCTTAATACCTATATGGTCTAATAATTTTATAGAAATTATTATAGAAATATTTGGGGTATTTTTACACCATTGGTTCTATTGTTAACTAATATGTAATATTGTTTTTACATTAATGTTTGTAATTAATTTTTACAACTTTAACTAATGACATTAGATAAAGATTATTTTTACATTATTAAAAATTATAAATTAATTACATTTCATAATATGGAATAAAATATTCAAAATTCCAATTACATTAGTGGAAAAAGTTATTTCTAATGTAAACCAGCAAATGCAACAAGAAATCGTTGTTTTAAAGAAAAAAATATTTGAATCATTACAGTGTTTTTATATAATATGTTAGTTAGAAAATTATCCCATGAATAAAATTAAATTTATATATATTAAAATCAAATAACTATACTTTAATATAAATTTAAAATATTATTTATCATTAAAAATTAATTAAAACAAAGGCTGTTTTTAATTAAAACTGTATATTTTTTACTATTTATCAAAAAATAACCCATCATAGATAAATAAAAAGATCCCACCAAATGATAATTTATATATTACTATTTAAAAAATGAAGATCGTTTTTTGGAATAAATTTTATATAATTTGTAAATTAAAATTTTAAAATATGTGGGAAAATCTTGATTAACCTCTTGAGTCAATAAGGTTTTCCTTATGACTTTTTCCATTCCTTCATACTTAGTGGTGATTTTTGAGTCTATAAGTTTTCCTTATGAATTTACCATTCCTTCTTGTTTTGAAAATCCAAAACACATTATCTTAAGGAAAATTTCATTTTACCCTAAGTTTTTCTTTCTTAAGGAAAATTTCCTTCCCTTGGAAAATTCATCCTTAACATGTTTTTCATGGTTCATTATATTGTCTAAATGTAAAATTTGGTTTCAAATCTAAAACCATAGAATCACATAATACATAGTTAAAGAGAATTCTATTTTTAGGTAATGTTTTCAGGTTCTGAGTTCTCTGAATTCAGACTCAGAACTCTTTTGAGTTCTGACTCTGAGTTCTCTAAATTCAAACTCAGAACTCTTCTGAGTTCTGACTCCAAGTTCTCTGATTTTAGACTTCAAACTCTTATAAGATATAATTCTGATTTCTCTAAATTCAGACTCTAAACTCTTATGAGTTTTGACTCTAAATTCTAATGAATTCTAACTCTGATATTTGTAAGTTCAGACTCAGAATTCTAATGTATTCTGAATTTTAACTTTGTAAGTTCAGACTCCAGACGTTGTAAATTCTGACTCCAAATTCTCATGAACTCCGACTCAGAACTTTTTAAATCCAGATTATTAATTTCCTTAAAATCCATACTTCATAATTATCTATATTTCATGCTCCGAATTCCTTAGAAACCAGAATTAGAATATCCTTGTATTATAGACATTGAATGTGTTTTTGGTTAAAATCCAAACTTTTATTTTCATATATTATGAATATTTGATTTTTGTTATGTAACTATATTATTTCTTAGGCTTGTTTTTTTATAAAATGATGTCAGACTTTTAGTGACTATCCAACCATTTTTTGAGTGACGCGTGTATATGTTCCTCTGAAAATTAAGGAAAAATATGACGGTTATAAGAGAGAACCGACCATTGGTGATCTGCCTATAAATAGGAGCTCATTTGAAATAGCCCAAACTGTTCTATAGATCTAGATAATAGATGCTTTTGAAGTGATTTATAGAGAGAGACTCTCATGTTTTGTGTGTACTGAACACCTTGTTTAGATTTTCTTCGTGCAACTGCGGATGTTGTTGATTACATTCGAGTAATTCCAAGGATATAAAGACAACGGTGTCCACTAACATAAAGTTTGAGGACATCCTTACTGAGGGAGACAGAGGTGCCAACTACCTTGAAGTTGAGGGCTTGCGGGAATAACAAGACAGACTATGATCTTCGTATCGAGGGCTATTCCTAGTGTGGGTAAGACATACATTTTTGAAAGTTTAAATCAAGGGACCATTATCCACGGTTGTTGGATAACCTTCTCTTTGGGTTAAAATACATACTACATGTTACGTGGTTTGTTTCAAGTATTCCATTGTATGTTGATTTTTGAGGAAAATATAACTATATAATACTTCATTGTACTTGTATACTCAAATGTAGTAAGACTCTATATGCTTTAAAGTAGAATTTTTATCTTGGTAAACTTTTGTTATGTTTCATTTCTAGACTGAATTTTCCGTAATTTCTTTCTCATAATCATATTTCTGGATTCAAGAAATAGTGTATAACTAGAGGTTTTGAAAATTACCTTGTTTAACATTATTAAACAATAGATTGTTTTCTTAACATCTTTAAAAGTTCCCAAATAATTTTTAAAGTATACAATTCACCCCTCCTCTTTTATTTTGAACATTATTAGATACCTCATTCAATATATATTTTAGTACGATCCTACATTTGGTATTATAGAGTTTATCGTACTCCACATACTATCTCAACAATTTGTATCAGAGGTTTGTTAAATCTGAATTAATCTCAAAATTAGATTTAGAAGAAAAATTTTCTTCGTCATTTTTCGGAATCAAATTTTCAGACTCATAAAATTAAGATTCATAATTTGATTATAGATATTGTAGTTCGATTTTCCTTGTTTCGGATATTTAAAGACTATTGTTAATAACATGTTTTCGTGGAACGATTTTCCATAAGATTGCTGGTTTAAATGTTGGTTCTATTGACAATGTAAATCCTACTAAACCTGTTGTTTTTTATGGAAATTATTATGAGTACTAGAGTCATATGATGGAGACTTTCGTAATTAACAATAGAGTTGATAACTAACTGATGCTGACATGAAACTATAAGATTCGTGATAAGTAATTGAGAATGTTTACTAATCATGAGAAATGATAATAACAAGAAAATTTTAGTGTCATAAATACATTGTTATGTTCAATGACTACAAACATATATAGTCAAATATCGTCATGTGAATCTGAAAATAGTATCTGGAAGAAAGATGAAATTACAAATTTTTTTACTTCCAATGTAATAGACATCGGTGGAGCTATAGTGAGAGCTGAATACCATGGCATTAACAATTCCTATGGTGAACATGTAAGAAAATTTCTGAAAAGGTTCATGAATATTGTGAATAACTTACAATGAATTGGAGAAAAAGGTTTGGATGATGAGGCTATTGTAGATAAAATCATAGAAATCATGCCAAATGAGTGGGAATACAACAATAGAGCAATTGATGAGCACAGGAAAGTCACCCAGATTTCCATAGATGAGATATTTCGACCTCTTCTCCAGTATGAGACTAGATTGAAAAGAGATACTCATAATGTTAAAATGAAGAATGTGAATGGAGGAGTTTCTTTTACAACTTCTTACATACAAATGAAAATCAAGACTCCCAAAAGAGTAACTAGATAAACGACAACAGAATTCATTATTCAGTTAGAATCTAGTGATAGAGAGAAGTGTGAGAATGAATTAGGTAATCTTGGTCGATGAATAAACAGGATAACAGCTCAAAAGAACTATCAAAATAAGTTCAAGAGTAGAGACTACAAAGATAAAAAAAGATGTGGAAATTATTTATTGTGAATGTAGAAGAACAGTTTATATCAGACCTGATTTCCCTCTATTGAAATATAAGGAAAATAAGGAAAGGAAAACAGAGAGAATTAAAAAAAGATTAATTGTTGGAAACATAAGAAATGTATTAAAGTAACTAACACTTAGAGTTTTAGGTGTATAGACTCATCGTGAAGTGAACATTCCGAATTTGAATCATTAATATAGAAAAACATTGGATTAATTGCTACTACTTCTTTCCCAAAAACATATCTTATGGCCAATGTATGCTCCCCCCGAGTCTTTAACAAATTTATCTCTTGATAAGAATTACTATATTGAATATATTACTACTAATGAAGAAACATCATCTTTGTATAATGAATAAATACCTTCATATGAAGATGTTTATAGATTTTTCATGTTGTTAGATGAATGAAATTGTAAAATTTCTAAGAAATTAAACAAGGAAAATACATGGGAAGAAGTTCCTAGAAAATAGATTTCAGACCACTCTAGAGATCTTTTAGATAGGGATAACTGCTAGGAAAAATTTCTGAACAAATTATGGAAGGAGATTCAGAAAAGGAAAAACTTTCTAAAGATATTAATAATGCTATTTCGAAAATAAATGTTTCCGAGGAAAAATCTAACTCTATAGAAATAATTCATGAGGATATTAATTTAGTCAGAAGACTAAAATCCAAAATATATTCTCTTAATAAAATTATTACAAACATTAATTCTAGTAAATAATGTTCTGACAATATGTATCCTCAAATCAACCCCAAATAAAATACTACTGGAGTAGGTTATAAAAAAAATCCTATTTTCAAAAACATCTATTTTATTCCATCCAGAGACCCTTTTTGTACTAAATTTCAAAGTGGTAGGAATTGGAAGAAAATTTGTTCTTTGAATAATGTTTAGTCTCTTAGGTTACATAATGCCAATTTTTCTAAACAAATGTGGATACCCTAAATTTTATTGTCTAACAATTCCCGATCCAATAAAGTTTGGGTTCCAACAGTCTAACTCTTTTGTTTTCAAGAGCATAAAGAACGTACCAACAGTAATACTTGGTAAATGGATAGTGGATGTTCCCGACATATTACTGGTGACAAAAACCACTATGAAAAGATTATCAGGGAGAAAGGATGGAATGCAACTTTTGGAGATAATGATAAGGGAGAAATTATTTGTATAGGTAACATATTTCTTCTTAGGAAAACATTGATTTTGAATGTTTTTCTTGTTAAAGGTCTTAATCACAACATCATTATCATAAGTCATTTATGTGATGAAGGTTTCCTTGTAAATTTTAGAGTTGATTAGTACATAGTACACAATTCCAAGGATGAGTTTATTCTTTCTACCAATAGGCAAGATAATGTTTACACACTAAACTTAGAAGACATTAGGAGCCAATACATACATTGCCTTAGTGTAATGGAATATAATTATTTGTTGTGGAATGGAAGGTTAGGAAATTGTAACCATAAGAACCTATAAAAACTCTCTTAGATAAGATTTATTAAGGTCTAACATAGCTTAGATTTGATTCTTCAACGGTTTTTGATCCTTGTCAATGTGGCAAGCATGATAAATCAAGTTTTAAATCAGTCGGTGACGTCTCAACCACTGATGCATTATAGTAAATTCATATGGATATTTTTGGCCCAACAAAAAACTGGAAGCATTGGAGGGAAATATTATGTATTTTTTTTAGTTTATTATTATATAATATTTACATGGGTAGACTTTATGGCAAAGAAATATAATGATTTTTATTTTTTCGAATGTTTTAGAGCCCATGTAAAAAATAAAGAAAAACCTTCAATTAATAACTATTCATAGTGATCATGGAGGAGAATTTTAAAATTCTGATATTGAATATTTTTGTATAAAAAAAGGAATTACTCATAACCTCTCAGCACCTATAATACCTCAATGAAATGGTATTGTGGGAAGAAGAAATATAATTCTTCAAGAGATATAAAGTACAATGTGGAGTAAGTATTCTGTAGCCAAACATTTTTTGGATGAAGTTGTAAGTACTTATTGTTATAAAGTAAATCATGTTTTTATTAGACCATTTTAAAATATAACTCTTTATGAGATAGAGAATGGTATAAAAACAAGACTTTCCTACTACAAGGTTTTTGGTTGCAAGGTATTCATTCTGAATACTAATGAAAATCTACACAAATTTTCACCAAATTCGGATGAATGAATTTTCTTAGGATACTACCCAACATCTAAGGCTTATAGAGTTATCAATGAAAACACTTGTACTATTTAAGAGATAGTACATGTTAAATTTGATAAAACATTCCTTTTGTTTTAAACAACCCTAACCAACATCATCGGATGTGTTTTTAAAAACCGATTATCAACCCATGATAGTAGATCCGTCTAACAAGGAAAAAGTCCAAGAAGATAATTCTAAAATATTTACCCCAGATGATTTCCTACCCTATGTTGATGGACATGTTTTACAAAACATAAATTGGGTGTTTCTTATGAATCATCCTAGGGATAATATCATTGGTGATGTGAATCAACATGTAAGGATTAGAAGTTCATTATGGAATGAAGTAGAATATCTAGCAT
Source organism: Viscum album (assembly GCA_963277665.1). Taxonomy (NCBI): domain Eukaryota; kingdom Viridiplantae; phylum Streptophyta; class Magnoliopsida; order Santalales; family Viscaceae; genus Viscum; species Viscum album. Next base: position 1,299,538,160 of record OY728147.1, read on the forward strand.
TCCTTTCCCAATGAGAACCAAAAACCACTGATGAAGTTCTAGATGATGATGATTGGATAAAAGCTATGAAAGATGATCTAAACGAATTCAAGAGGAATAATGTCTGGAACTTTTTTGAAAGACCTAAGGAAAATTCTATTATTAGAGTAAAATGGGTTTCTGGAAATAAGTGTGATGAAAATGGAATCATTGTAAGAAATAAAGCTCAATTGGTTAATGAAGGATATAATCATCAAGAAGGAATTGACTATGAAAAAACCTATTCTCCAGTATCTAGAAATGAATCTATTCGTATTTTACATGCCTTTGTAGCATTCTTTAAAATCAAAATTTTTCAAATGGATGTGAAATGTGATTTCATTAATGGTTTTGTACAAGAAGGATTTTTTATTGAACAAAATCTTGTGTTTTAAGATACAAGACATCCAAAATGTGTTTTTAGACATACGAAAGCTTTGTATGGGCTTATGTAGGCCCCTCGATCCTGGTATGAAAGAATTATAGGATTTGAGCTTCAAAATAATTATGTTAAGGAAAATTTAGATCCAACCCACATAAAAAAATATAAGAAAAATGTTTTGATGGTTCAAATTTATGTTGATGACAATATATTTGGTTCAACTCACAAATCGTTAACTAATTACTTTTTGTATCTAATAAAATCTGAGATCAAAATGAGTATGATGGGTGAGATATCATTGTTCCTTTGTTTTCAAATTTCTCTTAAACCAGAAGGAATGTATATATCACAACATAAGTATATTAAAAATATTATTAAAAAGTATGGATATTACAACACTAAGAGTATAAGTATTCCCATTGGAACCTCTTGGTATCAGAAGGATGTGCCCATAAAGGGCTCTCGTTCTAGGTTTCTCCTCTTACCGTCGTTGCTCCTTCACAGTGGAAGATACAGCGTTTCTCCTCATGCTCGGTGGGTTTTTGGTGGTTCTCTGCGGTCGACATCATGCGAGTTGTCTTCTCTCTTGTTGTGGAGTTTCGTTATGGGATTCAGTGGTTGCTGGTTCAGATCTAAGGGTGTAAGACCGGTCTGAGTTGAGAGCATACTCTTCGGAGCGCTCCGGGTTCTGCTCTCATCTTCTCGCTGTTGTTTTTGTGGTGAGATGTTTTCAGTATTAGGGGTTGAGCTCGTTTATCGGCGGTTTGGGGGTTCCCCATCTTCTCCAGTGAGTTAGTTAGGGTTTTTTGTGTCTGATGTGGTTTTTTCCATTGGTGACGGTGAGATCTTCTGAGACAGGGTGATGTTGTGGTGCCGCTTCTCGCGTGATTTGTTTCGGTTTCTGTTTTTTTACCTTTTGATCTCGTTGATTTTTTCTATTCGTGATTGTTTTTGGGTGGAGGTTTAGTATCTCCGATGGTGATGGTATTGTTCATCACTGGTGAATCTCACCATCATTCCAGTTTGATGTGGTTTGGTTTGATGTTGTGCCTTTCCATGGCATGTGACGAGTCGACATTGAGGTGAAGTGATGAGTGTTCCAGTTCGATTCAGGCGACGTCGAGGTGAAGTGAAGTGCAGCTCCGACGATGGTTCCACACAGCAGGGTGGTGCGTGGTGATCTGGCGAGTGGATGAGTGGTTGGTTTCACCACTCGTCTCATGGTGTGCAGACTGAGGTGATCAAGTGATTTGACGAAGCCCAAGGCGGTGCGTGGATCGAGGCGTTGAAGGCGGTTTCTTTTGAAATTTTTGAAGTATCTCATTTTATTTTTGATTTTCATTCTATAGTGATGTCGTTTTGAAGTGTTTCACGTACTGGAAACCCTTAAACCAGTTTCATGGGAACTGGCTACCCACAAACCGGCCATTAGAAAATCAAAAAGAAAAATCTTTGCATGCCATTGGTACCTCAAACACTCTTGATCTTGATGAAACTGGTAAACCAGTAGATCAAATATCTTTTAGAGGTATGAGAAGAATTTTACTTTACATGAAACCAAGTCATCTAGAATAAATGATTTCAGTATTCTTATGTGCAAGATATCAATCAATTTCCATGGAATCTCATTTAAATTCGGTGAAAATAATTTTTCTCTACGTAAATGGAACCATGGATTTATCACTCTTTTATACATCTAGAAATGATTTTATTCTTTAATGTTTTTTAGATGCTGACCTCGGTGGATGAACAATGGATAGAAAAAGTACATCTGGAACATTTAATTTCATAGGAGATTATTTAGTTTCTTGGTCATGTATGAAGCAATACTCAATAGGACATTCCACTACTAAAGCTGAATATATAGCCACTGGAAGTCATTGAGATCATGTGTTGTGGATGCAACACACACTAATAGAATGTGGTATGAGTCTTTCCAAAAAAATAATTTTGTGTGATAATACTAGTTCGATTGCATTAAGAAAAAACCCTACATATCACTCTAATGAAAAACACATATATTTTAGGCATCACTTTCTTAGGGATCTCACACAAAAAGGAGATATCATTCTCCAATTTATAGGAACATAATATCAACTTTCTGATATTTCCAAAAAATCATTACCCTCTAATTGGTTTAAATACATTAAACAGAAGTTATGAATGATAACCGTAATGTAATCTTCCTAATTAACTTTCTATTGGAATCAATATATATACAACAATAAACTCATTTTCAAAGGGGGATTACATTTTCTTGTTAGTCTAACAAAAAAAATTAAAGTAATTTTTTCAAAATTTTCCATAATGAAAATTTTTCATAGTCAGTTTTTTAAAATTTTTCGAAATGAAAATTTTACATAGTCAATTATTCAGAATTTTTCATATGGAAAATTTTTCGTAATCAATTTTTCAAAATTGTTCATAATGGAAATTTTTTGTAGTCATTTTTTCAAGAATTTATGTAATTAAAATTGTATTATGTAGTTTTAAAAAAAATTCTTATTGAAAATTTTCATATTAAGAATTTCATGATTTTCGTAATGAAAATTTTCGTACTCAAAATTTTGGAAATGATGATTTTCATAAACAAAATTTTCATAATGAAGCTTTTCATAATCAAATGTTTTTTGTAATGATGTTATTCTTTTCATAATCAAATATTTTGGAATCTAATGTTCTTCATGAATCTTTTTTCTTCAATAGGAATATTCATCCTAGAAATTGGAAAGGTATGTTTCTTTTCATATGGTTTTGTAATCAGCATTATTTTCTGGTATTTTAATTTAATTTTAAAAATTTTCGTATTATATTTTCCTTAAATCCAAATATTTTTTATTAAAAACCTCAAAAGATGGGATTCTACCATGTTTTCCTTGCATCTATCATATCAACAGTCAGATCCAATAAAATGTTTTGTCAACCCTTGGATTGTCATTGAATGTTCAATTGTCACTTCAAACACCTATATAAAGGACCCCCCGATAGTGATCCTACATCGGATTTCAAGCCTTTTCATGTCAAAGCTCTTTCCCTCTTTCAAAATCCTATTCCAGACCTCTAAAATATTTTTCAAATATGAATGTATGTTGATGTTACTTCTCATGAGTTGTCAACATTCAAGATAATTTTATAGTGTAAGATTTACATAGAGAGGTTGGTCCATACGAATTTCATTTCCAAGTATGATTCCATTATGTCCAAGAATATTAGGTTGAATGGATGGGAAAGTGTTTTCATATCAAATACATAAGCTCAAGATGTAGTTTATCCGGATTTTCTTATATAATTTTATGAATCTATGAGCTTTTTCAAAGATGAATAGAGGAGTATATTTTCTCTCAAAAGATATGGAAAACTTATTCCCTTTCATACAACAAGGCTGCTACCTTGGTAGGGTTGTCTTATGAAGGGTAAGTTGAATTATGTTCCAAAAAGTTGATAGATGTTCATGGATGTTTTGTACAAGTGAATTCTATGGAATACCTCGGTCATATTGATATCAAGACATTGATGATTTCTCACCTCTCTAGAAATAATCAGATCCTTTAATAATGGATGCAAGGTTTTATCATTCTGAGAAAGGGTGACAATGAAACGTTTAAGAAAAGTGATATGTACTTTTTGGACCTCTTGGTAAACCAATGGAAGACAACATGATGAAGCATATTCTCATTATGATTGAGAATATTAAGAATGGAAATTTGAAGGCTAAGATTATCATGAACCCAGCCATCCTTTCATTGTTAATAGATTGGTTCCTGGTTTCTATCAAGATTCCTTGCAGTTCCAAGCCATGGAATAGAAAATTCATGTTAGTAAGTGATGATACATTAAAGGAAATGAATATTAGTTTTTCTAAAGTCTCTAGAGAATTTTATGATCTACTAGAGGAAGAGGCTGATGCTGTTCTGGAGAATGGAGAAGTTGTTGAACCATTGAAAAACACAAGAAGGGAGAGAAAATTAAAGAAAGTAGTAGTCAAAGGTAAAACCATGAGGCTAAAGGAAATCAATATGCTCCTCTTAATCCCAAGAAATAATAATACTATCTAGATGAGGTCAAAGATAAATAGAGGAAGGAAAAAAATAATACAAAAGCATGGGAGACAATTTTTGGTTTGATACTATTGAGGCTAGGGATTTAAAAGACAAGGTCACTGATGATATTGAGATAAAAGCTATGGAAAAGTAGACAAAGAAACAAACAGACTAAAGGTGAGTTAGTCTAATCCTCTATGAAGGCCACTGAAATTGCATCTGAGAATATTCCCACACCACAATCTATCATGGTAGAAGATTTAACAGAAACTCCAGGGAAGAAGTTTTTCTGTCCTGAAAATTCCCAAGAAATGATTTTTGAAGAAAAAGGATAAGAAGTGGTAGGAATTAGTGGTGGCTCCAATGATCTTATAATGAAATTTTTAGATTACCATGAAAAGGAAACCCTTGTAGAGAAACTATCAATATGAACATCTAATATAGAGTATTCAAATTATCTAACTCCTATGAAGGACGATGAAGGTGAAGATGATAATGGAAAATAAGATGTTAATAAATTTTCTAATGAAGAAAGTTCAAACCATGATTTTTTTATCCTAAGGTTGCAGAGGCTAGAGATGAGAATGAGAATATAGAAAAAAAAGAATTTTTCAGTTTACTGATAGTGACCAAAAATCTCCAAATGAGGATATTATTCTGAGAACTGACAAGGGTAAACATCTGGTTGTTGATGCACCCACTAATGTGGTTGTGAAGAAGAAAGATGTTGGTGGAACATCAAATAAGAATCTTGTTGAGCTAGAGAAGGATCCCTCACCCAGAAAAGTCTCAGATTAGGAATCATCTCCACTTTGACATGATTGCATTGTCCAGTCCTTGAAGAAGTTGGTTAACACCACTCCGATTTTCCCAAGCATTGACTCTAGATGTCAGATGCTTCAACGAACAGTAAATCAGAATGCAGATTTAGTGTCCATGGTGATGGAAATGTGTGTCAAGATGGAGGTAGACATTAAATATTTCCTTATCAACTACAATGCCCACAAAATGTCTTGCAAGAAAATGGTTTGTTGGTCAAAGAACATAGTTGAAGATTTGAGAGAACATGATGAGTTTCAAGATGGTGTCAAGGAGGCTTTGACATTAAAGATGGTAAAATCATGGATCTCATAATTAGCATTGAGAAAAATATAACCCTTGATAAGAATACCCAGATTCAAGAATTAAAATATCTGAATGGGATGTGGTATTCTGTTGCTCAATGATGGAAAAGGGAAAGGGATCTTTGGATTGATATTGAAGAAAATCATGTTATGTCTGAATAAGTCATGAGGTATCATGAATAGGTTCTCAAGGATCAAAATGACAATAATCAAATATCAGGAAAATAAAGTAGAGGACGAGGATCAAATTCATTAGAGAGTAGAAGAAGACCACAAAGTGCTCAAAAATCTGAAGACCATAGTCAAGAAGATGATGCAGAAGGAAAAGTAAGGATAACCATGTTGCAAACTAATATTTTGTTTACTTTTCTTCCTTGTACAAATTCATTCTAATCATAATGAAATTTTTGAATCCTTGTCTTTTAGATGTGTTGAAATTATATTTCAGGAACCATAATTTCTTTTCTATTCCCTAAAACTCTTTTTGAAAATCACAATGGGGGAGAACGAAAAATAAATACAATGTAAAGAAGATATATCCCTAATTAAGGGGGAGTTTATCTAAGGGGTTGTATTCATCATAGAGATTTTTGTACTCTAGATAATACAAAATCACATTCGGGAAATCTAAAATATGATCTTTAGTGTTCCAAAGCCTAAGGGGTAGTTAGTCGTATTCATCTATGCCCATATAATAAGTGAGATATGTTTTATTTTAAATGTTTTGAAAAATATTTTTTATGTCCTTATTTTTATTGAAAAGATGTTTATGCTTTCCAAAAAGGGAGATATTATTGGGTCAATATAGTTTTCCTTATTAATTTCCCATTCCTTCATACTTGTGGATTATTTTTGAGTCAAGAAGGTTTCCTTATGACTTTACCATTCCTTCTTGTTTTGAAAATCAGAAAAAACTTATCTTAAGGAAAATTTCATTTTACCCTGTGTTTTTCATTCATAAAAAACATTTCCTTCTCCATGGAAATTCATCCCTACCTTGTTTTTCATTATTAATTATTGTATCTAAATGAAATATTCGGTTTCATATATAAATCCACAAAATCATATAATACATTGATAAAGAGCATTCTATTTTTAGGTCCCATATTCAGGTTTTAAGTTTTCTGAATTCAGACATTGAACTCTTCTGTGTTCTGAAACTGAGTTCTCTGAATTCAAGCTTTGAACTCTATTGAGTTCCGACATCCAGTTATATGAATTCAAACTCAGAAATCTTATAGGTTCTATATACGAGTTATCTGAATTCAAACTCAGAACTCTTATGGGTTTTCACTATGAATTATAATGAATTCTGACTCTGAACATTCTATGTTCAGACTCCGAAAATTGTACGTTCTGACTCATAATTCTCATGAACTCTGACTCTGAACAATGTAAATCCATATTTTTAATTTCCTTGAAATTCAGACTCTGGAGTTCTGTAGAGTTCATGTTCAAATTCCATAGAAAACATAATATGAATATCCTTTTAGTATAGAAACTGAATGAGTTGTTCATTAGAGTCCAACCTTTTATTTTCATACATTCCGTGTATTTGATTTTGGTTATGTAACCATAATTTTTCTTACACTTTTTTTGTTATAAAACTATGTCGTGATTTCAATTACTAACTAATTATTGTTTGAGTGACATGTGTACATGTTCATCCTAAATTCATGGAAAAATATGACCATTGTGGAGGGAGCCGACCATTGGTGATGTGCCTATAAATAGGATCTCATTTGAAAGATCTCAATAGTGTTCTACGAATCTAATGATTAAATGTTGTTGAAGTGATTTCTAGATATAGACTCTCATGCATTGTGCGTAATCAACACCTTGTTCATTTTTTCTTCATGTGACTCCGGATGTTGCTGATTGCATTCTAGGGCTTCTGGGGATAGGAAGACAAAGGTGTCAACTACTTTAAAGATTGAGGACTTCCTTGATGAAGAAGACAATGGTGCTGGCTACTTTGAAGTTATGGACTTGTGGGGATAACAAAACAGACTCTGATCTTCATATCGAGGGTTTACCCTAGTGTGGGTAAGAAAAACATTCTTGAAAAAATAAATCAAGGGACCTTTATCCAAGGTTTTTGGATACCCTTCTCATTTCGTTAAAAGAATTACCACTTGTTAAATAGTTTGTATCAGGTTTTATGCTATATTTTGATTTTTGAGGAAAGTATAACTATCTTATACTTCCTTGTACTTGTATACTCTCATCTAGTAATATTCTATATGCTTTAATTCAGAATACTTATCTTTGTAAACTTTTGTTATGTATCATTTCTGGATACTCTTTTTCGGAATTTCATTCTCGGAATCATATTTATGGATTCAAGCATGTGTGTAAAACTAGAGGTTTTTGAGAATTACATTTTTTTAACATTGTTAAACAATAGAAAGGATTATAACCTACATTAAAAGTAACCAATGAATTTTTAAAATATAAAATTCAACCCCCCCCCCCTCTTTTATTTTGAGCATTATTTGATTCATCATTCAAAATTTATTTTATTTCGATCCAAGATTTGTTATTATAGAGTATATCATACTCCAAATATCGTCTCAACAAAAATAATCTCTCGAAAAAGAAAATATATTTTTAAAATAATTTATTTTTATATTTAATTATTCTAATTTTATTTCTATTAAATAGATAACTAATAAAAATTTAAAAACTATATATTTTCATATATATTTAATCATATTATTTCCTTCTAATCTAATGGATAGGAAATTATAATCATATTTTATTAAAATACTTATGGTATAATTTAGTTTTATAAAACATAAGATTTCATATAAAACAAGTTATTGGATTAAATAAGAATTGTGTTTAACAGAATAAAATTTTATTGTTTCATGTAACAAAAAATCATAACTGTTTCTTGTTGAAAAATCATAAAAATGTGATTAATATATAAAAATCCACCATATATTAGCAAGAAATAAAATCCCTTAATTAATGTAAATTTATTTTTAGAAAAAATTATTACTATTTAGGGTGTTACAGAAGGTACATACAATATTTCAACATTTGAATTAAGACATAAAAATAGTCACTTTGATAATAGATTGTAAAATTTATAGTAAAATTAATAAAATAGTCTACAATTTTTATTTAAACACCTTATAATAATTATAAACATTATAACTACTTATTTTTTAATATTTACTTATAATCAAATATTTATCAAATATTAGGTAGTTATTTTTTATTATATTCATCCTCTGATAATAATTATTAATACTTCTTATATTTTTATTAATGTTGTTTCAATCCTAATTTAATCGAAATAGGTTCTTAATTCATTAATTATTTAAGGTAGTAGTATCATTTTAATTAATTATTTATGTGGTAATCTATTCATTTGATGGATGATAAGGCTATGATTTTTAATAATATATTTTCGAACATTATTATTTTTAAAATTTCCCAATAATAATGAGTTTATTTTTAATAAAAATCACATCTTGTGTGAAAATTAAATATCTATTTTAATAATAGAATTTACTCATTATTATCATATATTTCCATTGTTATTTACTTGATAATCATCCATGATGAAAATGATTTTGAACCAAATTCTGCTAGAATGTTAATGCGCCCCAAATAAGAATTTGTTATACTATTGAATGAGTAGGAGTATAGATTTATACAATGATAACATAATTTTAACATAATAATATTTATATGTATATAAAATAATTATAGAGTAAAATGATACATATTAATATTTCATTTGAGATAGTAGTTAAAAAATATAGTGAAGAACTGGATACCCACTTTAATGAATTGAGTCTTTAAAATAGAGTCCTTATGATTGATATATATAAGAAAATTTTTTGGATATGGGGGATATAAATAATTGAACAATTTATTTGATTATCGTATTTGGTTAGGTATTTAAAAGATTAAAAAAATAAAATGTTTTTTCGTAAGGTTCATGGAGAGGTTATTTTATTACTGTGTTTTGAGCTGAATTTCTACATTTATTAATTCCCTAAGGTATAATTTTGTAATTTTTTTTAAAAAAAGTGGATTAAAAATTCGAAGAAATGGATATAGGTCATTAATAGCCACATAAAAAAATTAATAAGCAATTTTAGTGATATTTTAATCCCTTTCCCTTTAATTTAATGTTTTTAAATTATTTTACCTGTATTATTGAATGTCTATTAATTCTCAAATAATATAATTTTTTTTTCAAAAAAATATTATATTAATCCGATTAACTAATTATAAAAGGATTATTAATAATTATTCCCCATTTATTCTTAATTTAATAAATATTATTTTCAAATTTACCTTTTCAATTATCAAATTTTTTTAGAAAAACTAGTTTTATTAAAAACCATCCATTAAAAACTAATTGTACATAATCTTTTTTCATATATATTATAAATTAAATGTGTATTACTACATTTTAATAGAAATTAATATATTAATATTTAATGGATTAATTTCATATAAGAAATTGATTTTATTTTATAATATGAATATTTAAAACAAAATGAAAAAAATCATCAGAAAATATTATTTTTTCTTCTTTAATGATATTTAATATCTATGTGTTTAATATAGTTATTTTTGTTAAAAATATTTATTCTTTCAATAAAATTACGCAAGAATATTTCTTTTATATTTATAATAACATGAAAACATTATTTAATGTAAAAAAAATTAATAATATGTGATGAATATAAATATATAATTTTTATGATACAATTTTTTAATTAATTGTTTTCATTTAATTTAATCTTATAATTATTTGTTAAGTAAAAAATATATATTTTAAAATTTATTTTTACCAATGAAACATCATCAATGTACATAATAGATAAAATTATATTTGATAATGATGTATATAATGACCATATATCCATCCACCATATGTACAGTGACTATATATCCAATTATCCAATATTTAATTTGAATATTGAAATCCCATATATACCATTTTGTAGATCCCTAAGATCATTCATGATATTCATTATTTTATTAATAAAAATAATTATCAAATTCTTAATTTTTTGGATTATTTATATTCTAATCATAGGAAGTATTATATTTATAAAAGATCATATTGATAAGAATTTCCAAATGATGGTATTTTTAGTTATATGTGGATTCATTAATTGCATAACTTTTAAAATTATTTTACATATATGGACTATTTATTATATTCCATTTCTATGTTTAATATTCTTATATAATTAAGGAATTATTATTTTTTCAATATTGGTCATATTTCATGTATTCCATGGTACTGAAGACATGATATTTATTTAACGGGATTTCTGAACTAAAATAATATATTGTTATATGCAGTAGTATAAAAAGAATTTTTCTATAAAATTTTCATTTAAAAAATTGATATAAAGAGATAAAAATTTGCATCATTAAATAATTAGGATCCCATGGTGATTCCTTAAACCTATTATTCCCTTCGAATATATTTACCTATGTAGTGGTATTGTTTTTTATAAAATTATATAATTTATTCAAAATCCCTACTAGTTGTTCCTTATCAGAATTTCCATATTCTATAATACTATAATTGAGTTATGTACAAGCGAAGAGTTCAGTATGTTCTTCCCAAAAAATATTAATTGTAACCTATCATGCACTTTGGATAGGTTCAATGTAATTTCAATGCATTAAACTACCATCCACACATGACAATGAAATCTAAAAGGTTCGATGTATCTATGGATGAAATTTTAATTCATCCCTTATATTATTACCCACATACATTGTGATATGAAAAGGAATATAATTTGTAGAAATTTAATATAATATCTCATTGATCACTATGAATGTTACTCATTTACCTGATTTTTATACTTGTAATTCATCCTCTAATAGTTTAAATTTTATTTTACATCTCTTGAGAATGATCTGATCCCAAAAATCATAATCACTGAATCTTTTCCAGAAACATTGGGGTTATGTGCCTCTTCCCATAAACATCCTCATATTGTTCTATTCCAATTATAGAATGAAAAATATAGTTATATAATAACACATTCCTGGAAATGTGTTAATCCCAACCCCCATTAAAATTCCACGATTATGACCTTTAAATATCTTTAATGGTTTAAATGAGCATATCATATTTTCCACAACTATGTGGATGATATGTTTTATAGAAGCTCATATATGTTCACAATTATTGATGGATAATTCTATATAACATTAAAGGTAACTTCGTTTATTAATTAGATATAACTAATATATGAAATATTTTAATCATATCTATTTATATTATATCTCTCTCTATCTTATAAAGATACCATGAGATAAATATTCATGAATAGAAAATGAAATGAACTATATTTTTAAGGAAATAAAATATCACCCAAATGGTAGTATATACATTTGTGTTATTATGAAGAACTATAACAAAATACATGGTGATGATTTCCCATTTTTGTATAGGCATGAGAAATATATTCATCAACCCATTAAAATTTATTCATAATACACAAAATTGATAACTTACCAACCAACAAGATATATATCCTCAATATACATATTCATGTCATTATGATAGAAATTATTTGGGATATCTAAATGAATTGTTGTGCATCCATGATGGACAATGTATTATGAGAGGACTGAATCCTCCAATACATCCCTCTTTAGTTATGATATTGATGGGACCCATATTGATTTCCTTAATAATATAATAAAAAAGTTTTACTGGAATAGATTTTGAATATTCATTATCATCTTTAACATTTCTATATCTTCCATATAAGTCTCATTGATCATCACATGTATGGATGGTGGAGTACTTAATTTGACAATATTTCACATCACTCATTCCCTTATATTTCCAAAGTTAATAATTTCTAAATATTTCACTACTAATTCTCTAAAAATCCTCATCATGTATAAAGTAGAATAATAATTCCTAATAAAAGAATGAGCTGCCTTTTCTCATCTCTTGCGGTAATGTATTGATCATTCATTTTAATTGATCATTAATAACCATATACTCTGGTGCATGTTTGACACATTATATGTTAATATATTTATTATTTTCATGTGATAAAAATATATTTCAGTAATATAACCAAATATATATTTCTTTCATACCATTAATGATTAAATATCTAATTCTACCTCCAAATCGTCTATATTGTATTTTTTTATTGAAACATTAACTTATGTGATGAAAAGACTACCTTCATTTAATTTGTTTAGACTAAAAATTCTAATCATTACATTAATTCATTACCTTATATTTTAATCACCTTTCCTTAATAAGATTGAGTGATTATAGTTTTAGTGAATAATATTATATTAATATCCATCAATGTATATTCACGTTCTCTCATCGATAGGAACATAAAATCCCTTCCTAGTTATCATTATTAACATATTTAAAAATCATTAGAAATATCACAAAAATAATAAGTAGTACCAATCCATTATAATAAAAATTAAAATATCAAATAAAATGGTCAGTTTTTTTAATTCTTAATCCTTCTATAACTATAAATTATATATATATATATATTCCCTTAAATGTGGTTACCTAACCTAAGAAGAAATATTTTTTATAGAATTCATAATCGAAAATATTTTTATATAGTTACACCTTTCTCAAAGTCAAAAACCCAATACTCGAATAATTCACATCCTATTCCATTATCCATTAATATATGGATATGTTTTCTATAATAACATTAAAAAATGACCATTTAAATCCCTACATACTATATTCATTATATCAGTGATGTTTATAGATTTATATTTAAGTTAAAATGTCATCACTAAGGATTCATAGTGTTGACATCATGTATGAAATATTACCTTGTTATATTCTATCTTTTCATGGTTGATATATGGAAATAATTAATATTATTGAGAATAATTTATCCCTTATATGATAATGTAAATTGTAATCAGTATAGGCCACATGATATTTGTTTTTTACCATTCCCTCGCTAACTTCAATATAATAAATATAGATACACACTGATCTATCATTCTTTTTAAAAATGATGATTACATTACTCCATAGTAAATCAATTGGGTTTATAAAAACATATACATATTATCTTAGAGTTACAACATTATTTATTCCAATTCAATCATGGCCATTTTATAAATATTATTTTATATAATTATAAAACAAGTTTTGAGATTTACTAAAAATGATACCTCTTGACCTGAGGGAATAAAAATAAAATATTTAATAATTAAATCTAAATATTCCTTCAAAATATACATTTTTTATTTTTTGGGGTTTTCCAATACATTTGAAATAAAATGAATCATTAAATTATATGTAGAAAAATACAACATGTTTATCTTCTATTGCGTTTTCATAGTCACCCGTGCACTGATATTAGATCATCGGTTCATTAGGTATATGATACATGATTTCCATATCCCATAAATTATTATGGTATTTAAATACAGTGAACAAATAGACGGAGAAAAACACATCAAATTTGACCAAAGGAATAATAATAAGATGTATATTATGAACATTGTAGAAAATATCTATAATTTAGGGGTTATAACAATGTATTTCAATAATCACACCAATAAACATTTTTACATAAATTTCAATAATTAATTATTTTTTTGTCAATTAATAATTGTAAATACATGTGATGATATTAATGAATTATTATAGCTGATATCTACTAGGATTTTTTCAATATCATGAATTTCATGATAATTTTGTAGGACCCTTATTGAATCCAATATACATAATTAAAGTAATGCAAAATAATTTACTAATTAATTAATTACATGATAATTAAAATTAATCATAATATTTCATAAATTATGAAACATTAATTTCATCATGCATCATTTTATGTCTTATTATTTTTTTGGGAATTAATATTCTTATATACATGTGATGATATTAAAGAATTATTAAAACTGATATCTAATATGTTTTCTTTCAATATCATTTGTTTTATGATAATGTCTTTAGTCCCTTATTGAAAACAAAATACATAATTAATGTATTATAAAATTATTTACTATGAAATTAATTATATGATAAATTAAGTATTCATAATATTTCCTAAATTATGAAACATTATTTTCAATATAGTATGTTCTATATTGTATCTTCTTTTTTTAATAATTAATACCAAAATTTTCAATTCCTTACTCTAATGCCTAATTAGATTAATAGACCATAAAATTAATGTATAATAAAATATTTTTTCTATCATTCACTACATATCCCAATAAACCACTCTTCAAAACATAAATGTTTAGTTTAATTAAAAATTAAGTACATCGAAAACATATTTTAAAAGTATTATTAAATGTTATCTAGAAATATTATTCACATACGATACCCTACTTGGAATATCATATAGTATACTATTTGTCATTGCCCAGGGAATCAAAAATAATAATTGTAAATTTATATTTAAAATATGTATTGAATAGAATATAAATCCAATGAATATCATAAGTGAGCATAAAATGAACATGTGTTATTGACAACATTATCAGTGTATTCTAATATAAAAAAAGTAAATCCTAAATGATAAAACAAGGATCATAAATCCTGAAACATGACATAAGACTTTTAATATAACATGTGATGTGTAGTATACATATATTGAACCATGATTGAGTTATCATTTGTTATCGATGTATAATATCAAAATGTGACATACCATAAAAATGTGGCATAAACATCTGAATAGGAAATAATTTTTAATATCGAGGATCATTGGAAATTCCATCATCACATAGTTGAAAAAGACCCATTTCATAATTAATGGGCTTTACTGTTAATTCACATAAACATTATAGATTATTTTTAAACCCCATTACCTCTTGTTTCATATAATATTATATAACGAATTATCTAATATATTATAGTGGTTTATAAACCAATTATCACCAATTATATAATGAAGACCCACACTTGTGTATGTTGCATGAACAAGAAAAAATATTATCATAATTATCCCGTGATAACTGGAAGGTTTTTTCAAAAAAAAATCACAAAACATCATAATACTAAATATATTGAAATATATTTCAGGTAATTGTAATTCCCCAACACATATCACTATAAATTGTAACATGACTAGACAATTAGGTAACTATAGATAGGCCTCCCCAAATTCGAAATTCTATCGAGTAGCATTTTTTTCTAAAAGGGTAACATGGGGAGGATATACTAAAAATATTACTATTATAATAATTATTAAATATGAAAAAATCATCTAAAACAATAAATAAATTGATTTTATAAATTAATAAAACATAATAAAAATAAAAAATTAAATGAAGAACATGGTAGAATACCAGATCGATCATCCACTAGGGTGAAGAAATATACATATAGTTAAGAGATTTAAATAAAATTCAATGAGGTTCCATTTAAATGGTATTATATGAATCATACTAAAAAACTTATACATCCATATATGTCCCACTAGATAATTATTATACCATTTCATATTCCAAATGGTGCATGCAACAAGTGTAGATCTACCCAAGTACATATATTGCAGGGCCACCTACGAAATGGTAAAATCCTTAGTTGGAAACAACTAATGTGGTGTAATAAATAACAAAAAATGTAGCTATATGTGCATATAATATTTTTAAAACTATATAATTAATCAATATACTATTTAAAATAATCATTTAATAATAAATTGTATGTCTTATGACAAAATACCTCTAAGAACATTGCACTGACCTTACAAACCCAAGTACCTGAAACCATGCCATTTTTGATCCATAGGTCCATGATCCTGATCAACGACACCTACATTTGCCAGCACTATAGTGACACTATGAATGTCACCATGACTAATCATCCTAATACAATAGACATGTTTCTCTAAATTATAATATACTAGTATCATGAAAATTCTATATTATATTTTTGTCATCCATAAGGATAATTCAAACGTATCACAACATTAGTGAATGATAAAAAATGTAAAGACTTTGGATTGATTTTTGAATCAAAAAATGAAATAAATTATCCAACTGAACAACAATTTAAATCCCTCTTTACATTTAATTTCACATAAAGACATGTGATATTTTAAACTCACCACCGTAACAATTTCCTTCAATGAGAATTTCTAGTGGTGAACAATTATTCATTGAGACTGACTTCCATCATCAAATCACCAATGACTGGTCATTTACCACCTCAAATCACCAAATTTTCTTCTAAATAACATCATAAATTCCATATGATGGATCCTAAAAAACTAAAAAAACTCACAACAATTACTAAAAAAAGTTGAAATTTTCTAAAGTCCTTATTTCCCATGAATTTCTCATATTATATACATATTATAAACTTATCCCATGATATTTTCCACTATATGTTTAATATTACATCTAAAAATTTTTATTCTTTGGTTCCCCATCAGTTGTATTTTATTTTTAGAACACCACACCATTAATCTAATTATGTGGTTGACAAGGTTCTGAAATTAACGCATATAAAAATAAAGAAAAAGATGGGTTACCTCATATAGAACCCATAATTAAAAGTTATTACCCAAAACTAATGGGTCTAATTGCCGATTGAATAATGAATTGAATACTCTAAATTCCATTGGAATGCGATGAATAATCCCACAATATATGTTTCATGATCTATATGACATTACAATTTCTATTTCCAATGAACTTCTTTACTTATCACACGAAATAACTTATCATACCTTATTAAGATGATGCATGTGAATGTTATTGGATACTACCACAAATTCAATACCAAAATACCCCTTCCTAATGCCTTTAATACTATATTAACATCATGTCCATCCATGTATCCACATTGATTTCCACACACAACACAAGATGTAATATCCATAAATGATTAATTATTCATCTGAGACCACTATTTTGATTCTATCACCAACAAAAAAAATTTAACCTTGCATATTTGGGTCATCAAAAACAAAAATTAGTATGACACCCATTCTCATTCACCTCACTTTATTACATCTAATTCCATACATTGTAGTTTCCATGTAATTTTTTAATATTCAGATTCATCCATTTACAAAACATTAAAATCATATAATGATCAAACAAAAATGATCCAATATGTTTAGACCTCTTAACATGGGATGATAATTACACATATGACTAGTAAAATACTTCCCACTAATTGAAAATTATTAACATCACACCCCAATACCAAATTCACTATAATTATTGAACAAGTCACATCCATCATTGAACAAGATTCCTATGATAGGAAAATTCACACTCAAATTATTGAAAATATTAAACACTATTTCTAATTAGAGACCACATCCCATGAATGAAATCCATAGAATTAATCAATAAAAAATTATAATGTGGGAATATCCCTCCAAAAATAGTTAGTGAACTGCCATCCATGTGACTTCTATTATAACACTCTGTGAGCATGATCTAAATGGGTTCTATAATCAAATGAATTTTTATACTCTTGGCCCATCCTCATTCTATTTAGGTATCACCTTGCAAAATTACATCATGATCATTACACTACACTGAATTGTTTTTTGATGTTCCATCTACCATGGAGGGAGTTTTCTCACCATATTAAACATCAATCACTAGATCCATCAAAAGTATCATTAAATATATCTGACATCACATCACACAGATCCATTAGTAATTTCAGTTAAAATATCTATCACATGTAACAAAATTCAATGCATAAATTTTAAATTAATAATAATGGAAGTTTAATTTAGTAGCACATAATCATGAAAAACCTAATCACAATTTTTCAAGTCACATGATATTGGAATTTGGAAGATCGTGACCCTTTCCATTCCAATTAACTAATGAGATGAACTCATGATCATATCATTGATAATGGTATATACCTCATACTATTAATGGTTAACCACATAATCAATTTCAATTAATATCATTCAAAAATTTATAGAACCTGTCATTACTCACAGTACAATTCAATAGCGCATCCAAAATCAATGTTGTAGATACTCAAACAGTCTTTCTGTTGAACTACAGCCTCAAACCCAAATATATATCTGTGTTTGAAATCCATATGGAAACAAATTCCCTATCCAACAATGTTTCTAGTGTTTACGAATCCTACACCAACAAACATAAGAAATCTATATTCCAATCAATATGATTATATTTTCTCCCTGAAATCTATCTCATCGAACTATATCTACCCATGCCATCTACCTATTATGAACATATAAGACCATGATAAAACCTCTACTGAGTTACAAACACACCTTAATCCCTAGGAAAAAACTCCATAATGATATGAATTCATATCTCAAAGAGTCACTAGGTCCCCCACATTCAATGATTATATAGGAAACCCAATAACTAAGGTCAATAAAAAAGAGACATCATCCAATATACAATCATAAAAAATGTAATATAAAATATATGAAAACACCCACTACTAGTTCTCATTAATCTGATCTAGAAACCCATTCAATTTCCTCAACCTATATGGTCACTAATTATAATGATGAATCCTCCCATTGGATAACACAATATTGAATCAAAAAATAAAAAACAACTATTTCCATAATTTATATCCTCAAACAAGACAATTAAAATATATATAATCATAATAAAAATGTTTGGTAACATATTATTCTATACCATCATACATACGAAAACAATATATTGGTAGATATTGGAACATTGAATAACTAAATCTTAAAAAATCATCCATGAGGGGATGACCATCAAAAAATACAATATATGTGCTGACCTACTCAGGTCATTACAGATCTGCATCCCCAGAAGGGGTGTATTACCAAAATTTCCATTGATAATCACTCAACAAAGATGATAAATTCATATTTTATTCATTATATATATTATATTTTTCTGATTATAATACCCCTAGGTATATACATGGGAAAACACAGTATGAGTTGTTAATAACACATCAAATAGGTAAGAAATATGTCAGTGATAAAAAATTTACTAGACCAATGTATTTAATTTAAATGAACATGTTTATATTAAGGAATATATAATAGAAAATTTCCTATATGGGCCACAATCCAAATACAATATCTAGTTTCTTCCCATTGGGTTATGATATAAAAATATCATTTAGTAATAAATCATAAATATCAATCATTATATGTGTAATTATAGGTGAATGTTTCAAACAACCATAATAGAAAAAGAAAATTTCATAAACTCCATAAACATAGAACCATGGAATTCCACTTCAAAATGTGTTCATGATGAACCATTTTGTGTTCAATCATATGTTATGACAGTTTAAAATATCAAAAATCATCAAGCATACCAATGCATACAAAATACATAATAATTTTAATAAAAATTTGTATTGTTGTAGTCCAACACACATTGATAATTAACTAGAACAGAATGCTACATGACCTTAGAAACACCTCCCTAATTTCAAGAGGCTACCAACTAGTTTTTTTGATCATTTAATATTTCATGGGAATAATTTAACAAATATTTAAAATGAAAAATAATGATGAAAATAACAGTACATAAAAAAAATTAAATAGAGTGAAAATTTAATAAATCATTTGAATAATAGGAAATGAAATTCATAACATTGTCATATACTAGTCCAATAATTAAATATGATTATAAAATATAGAAGTAAAAAATTATGAAAATTAAAAGACATTATATATTAATTAATACATAGAGACATACATCATCCCAAACTCATCATACTATAAAATAATTCTTGTTAAATATTTCTATTATCAATTATATATTCAACATGTTCTGATAAAAATTATAGTAATACTTAGTTTTCTAGCTTCCATGGGGGTACAAGTAAGGTGTGATTATAAAAATCACTACTGAACCACAAATGTGGTCCTATATATGACCAGTATTGTATTTATTTGTTCATGTGACAATATCAATATCATTATAAACCTACTAATTAATAAATAATATAAACAACTAGAAACACTTACTAATACCACAGACAAAATGTATTTTAAGACATCAAATGGACCATGCCAGCACATGTAATGGAAAATATACAGTTTTTAATCCTCATTCCCTTGACCCAAATTATTCATAACTCCAATGACTCTGTATTGGTTCTATCTTATCATTTCAAGATGATCATACATACTAAGGTAATAGTTACGAGTCTCCATATCATCTTTATCATGTATCATAGACCTACACAATCACAACCCATCCCCTGGGGCCCGTATCATGACAACCCCAAACCTGCCTTCCATAGGCCAGGGGCTAGCGACTAGCACCAAATACGTAATTCCCTAAAATCTGGAAGGCATTGAATTTATAAATCGTAAACACACACAATTGGAGTACATGAAAAATCAAACAATAAGTAAAATTTGTATAACAACTGTACTGAAAGTAAAGGGGTGTGAAATAAAAGCAAAATAGTAAAGTAAAAGGAAAGAACAAACAGGTACAACTAGAAAGACAAACATCTGGAAGGTGAATGTAGCTCTTGGATCATCCTCCGGGGTTCCTACTTGAAGGGTAGGAACATATGGCCTCCATAGCACTCCACGTCCGTCAGACTTCACTGTGTACCGAAATGTCATAAGGTCCTCCTCCAGGTATCGTCCAGTCGTGGCGCTCTCTGCCTCCGTCAGCACTGTACGTCATCTGCATCCAACACAACGATGTGCGAGCATAGCCTGTGAAGG
Source organism: Viscum album (assembly GCA_963277665.1). Lineage (NCBI taxonomy): Eukaryota > Viridiplantae > Streptophyta > Magnoliopsida > Santalales > Viscaceae > Viscum > Viscum album. Next base: position 1,299,559,398 of record OY728147.1, read on the forward strand.
GGGGAGTATAACGATACTCATTAGGGATCCCGAGACCCTTAATGACTCACAATCAAACAAGAATAAACCAGAATGTATGAAATCAACGGATAACCATTACTTAGGTATATGCCCATACATATACCGAAGTTATCATGTAACATATCTCAATCATGATGAAACCAAAAAGTTAACTGAATCAGCTCAAACCAAGATTTTTCATTATCGAAACCACAAATTCTGGAGAACTCCTCCTCGGTCCGGTAATTCAGGAATGTCCCAACACCGAGGCCCTTCTCACTAACATATGAATGCTGAGTTACTCCTCTTATTGAGCACTACGGGTCTGCTACCAACTACTAGGAGCTCCATCCGGTGTGGGTCTTCCACCAAATACTGGACGCTCCCCCTAGTAGCCTACATAGGTACTATTTATGTGGTGCATCATGGGCCTACCACCAAATACCGGGTGCTCTGCTACCATGGGTCTGTAGCCAAATACTGGGCACTCCCCACTAGGTTAGTCGAATCATCAAGCAGTCGTTACGTCTGTTAACTTCTGTGTCTCCGCACTCTAACTGCTCATCACCAAAAGGATCCTCTCCCCAAGCTACTGTAAAAAACTCCAACTATCACGAAGTATCATGTAAAAAGTATCTCCATGGTCAGTATCATCAATGTGATCTCAACACAACACACGACGCGTCAATCAGATGCCCGATCATTGAGTTATTATACTTTTAGATATGGGGGCCTGGTTGGTTTCGTGTACAAACCAACCTGACCATATATCAACTATACCCTGAACTCCTGTGGGGTATTCACAAAGGGATGACTACATTCCAAGAATATCAGCGCCACTGAAGGTTCGTCAAACAGACGCCCGTAGACCGAGTTATGGGTGAAATGGTGTACTCCGGTCTGATGGGTCCGACTCAGGTCTGACCCAGTCAGACCAACCAGACCTGACCTGGCTCTAGACCAGGGTCCGACCCGGTTTATGATTCTGACCCTGCCCAAAGCAGCGGGCCGAACTAGTTGGTTGGCCATGTGGCCGGGCCAGGCTGGCTATCTCGCTCATCCCGGCTAGTCGTGTGGTCTGGCTCGGATGGATGTGTGGCGCCCGGCTAGCTGTGTGGCTTGGCCAGGTTGGATGGCCTGGGTGTCCAGCTAGCCGTTTAGGGGGGGGGGTGTTACACCCCCCAGGCACCCAAAACGGCTGGCGCATGACGTGACTCTGGTAACTGTAGGACCCCATGGGTCCCAACTGGCGCTCATCGGTGGTCGGCTCAACCAGCTTCCCTCCTCTGTCCACTAGGACCATAGGCCGTGGGTCTTCTCTGGTGTGGTGTGACATTGATGCTCCCCTGATCTCCCACCGCAGCCCGCCCAGGCTGCGATGTTGCACCACCGGGGTGCCACGATGGCGTCGCACCCCTCCGCCACAGCTCACCTTGGCCTTAGCATCCTACTACACTCTGTTTGGCCCGACGGTGCCACGTGCCTCTACCACAGCCAGTCGTGGCGGCTTCTCTCCTTTCCTCCATGATTCATGGTGGTGTCGTGCCTTTCTGGTGTTCTGGCGGACTTGCGCTACTAGTTTCCTTGTAGTCAGCATGACGCCGGATGTCGTGACCTCTTCCGTCGTCAACAACAAACAAGATCTAAAAGGGGGAGAGTCGGCGGTGTTGGTGTGTTGTGTCCACCCCATGTTATGTTGATAACATTCAGCATAACGTAAACCAAAATATAGAATGAAATATAAAGGAAACAAGGAAAGTCAAACCCCTACCATGCTTGTCGGTGTCATTTGAATGAGTTGAGGGAAATATGCGTCCTTCTGTCAATGTCAGAAGAGGAAGAGAGGTACTCATCATTGACGGATGGGTGTTCGTTGTTGATGAAGTCGAAGATAATGACGGTGTTCCTTGTATCCTTCACATCCATTTCCTTTCCTCACTAGAGGTATGAAGAAGACGGTGTCAATTTTCGGTGGAAGGAGCATTCTTCGGGTTCTTCATTGAAAGGATTAAGTTCTCTCTCATGTTTCAACCCAAAAGAATTGACAACCAAAATAATGGGTGAATCCAACCCATTATTTAACTATTCGCAAAATAATTCCAAAAGATTTGAATTAAAAATACCATTCACTAAATTAATGGGTGGAGAGTTTAAATTAAATGTTGGGTGACGGTGGAGAGGCTCCCCCACATTATGGAGAGTTTTACAAAATTTAATTGGGGGTTCGAGGGGGTTAAAGGGGAGTTAGACAGGTCGGGCAGGCCCCACTTAATAATCCTCCCAAGGGAGGTTATGGTGTGGTTGCCCCTACCTCCACCATCCCCATAGAGGTTTTAAACCCCAAAAAAATAATGTTAAATATTAAAATTTATTCAATTTAATTAAAAAACCCCAAAAACTAACTTCTACTCTCGATAAAACGCAACTGTGGCTATGGTCTCACTATGAAATAATCAACGCTACGAGTTCAACGGTGCCCTTAGATTTTAATTCCAAGAACCGGTTCAAATGTTATAAAATTATAAACTTACTTTTATTGAACGTACCCGAAAAAAACTTCATAATTTGATTCTGGGAACACCGTGCCTCGAAATCAAGTGCTGTTAAATAATGCGGACTCATAAAAATACAATGTATATAAAAAAATTCATCTGGATTTCCAGGTATTTACATTCTCCCCACCTCAGGTATTTACGCCCCTGTAGGCTACACATCAAACTATGGGAACAAATGGGTGTACTGATCATGCATATGAGCCTCCCTCTCCCATGTGATCTACTGGATGTTCTCATGCTGCCAACGAAACCTCACTAGAGGTATCAGATTTCCATAATGGACCCGCTCTTGTCGATCCTCAATCTCCCATGGAACCTCTGTGAATGTCACCCCAACTTCGATGTCCAACTCTCCATGGTCAATGATTTGGTATAGGTCGTGATCGTATCTCCTAATCTGAGACACGTGGAATACATTGTGCACAAGATGCAGTAGAAATGGAAGATCCAGGCAGTAAGCCACCTCAACAACTCTGCTAAGGAACAAAAAAGGTCTGATGAACCGCAGAGATAACCTATCACCTCAGAAAAATCTATGTAGACCTTGTCGAGGTGAGACCCATAGGAAGATATGGTCACCATCCCCAAACTCCAAATATCTCCATCTCTTGTCTGCATAGGACTTATGCCTGCTCTTTGCAGTCTTCATCCGCTCATGGATGACATGCACCTTCTATGGGTTAGCATGTACCATATCTAGTCCCACTAGTGCGGACTCCCCTTAGTCTATCTATAAGAGTGGTGATCTGCAAGTTCGACTATAGAAGGCCTCAAAAGGATCCATTCTGATGGTGGAGTGATAATTGTCGTTATAGAAGAAATCCACCAGAGGCATGTGATCCTCCCAGCTCGACCGAAGTCGAGGACACAAGCACGAAGCATGTCCTTGAGGGTCTGGATGGTCTGCTCGGTCCTACCATCAGTCTGAGGGTGGGGGACGGTTCTCAAGCAATGTCGTGTCCCAAAATCATCCTGCAACCCCTTCCATAGGTGGGAAGTAAACCGTGTGTCACGGTTGGAGACAATAGAAGAAGGTACCCCTTGCAAACTCATTATCTCCTGCACATATAGGCATCTCAAAATATTTACTGTACCCTACTCTCTGATTCCTAGGAAGTGGGACGACTTGGTGAGTTGGTCAACGATCACCCATATCGAGTCGTGACTCCTAGATGTATGTGGAAGACCTTTCACGAATTCCATGGACACCCCATTCCACTTCCACTCTGGGACCTATAATGGTTGAACCAAGCCTGCTGGTACCTGGTTCCCCACCTTCACTTTCTGATAAGTGAGGCATCACGAGACAAACTATGCTACCACCTTCCTTATTCCTAGAAACCAGTGTTGTCGTCTGAGGTCCTGTTACATTTTTTCCACAGCTGGTTTTACCGCTAGAGGGGAAGTGTGGAACTCCCTCAACACCTCCTCCTGAAATGCAACTAGTACCATTGTACATCCTCTGAAGAGGATGACATGATCCTTACCTTTATAAAATCCATCTCGTGCCTGCCCTGTGGATAACTGAGCATGTCACATCATGCAGTCAGCGTCCCCATGATGTGCTTCCCTAACTCAGTGAAGAAGTGTAGAAGTGACGGTAAGACACTATAGATAGGATGCTCCATCTCTATCCACAAAGGATATCTGTAGGGCAGCCAGCTTCTCTGTCGCCTTTACTAGCAGTTGTATACCAAATCTCTTACTGAGAGTATCCGCAACAACATTCCCCTTCCCAGAAGTATATACTATCTCAAATTCATAGTCTTGGAGGAACTCAAGCCATCACTAATGTCTTAATAACATGTCTTTTGGAGAGAAGATATACATGAGACTCTTGTTAACAGAGTACATGGTAAAATATTCACCCATCATATAGTGTCGCCACATATTCATGGCGAAGACCACTGAAGCTAACTCCATGTCATGGGTAGAGTAGTTCTTCTCATGCTGTCTCACTAGCTGAGAAACATACAAGATCATTGCTCGCTATTGTGTCATGAAACACATGATTCTAGTCCCTAATGCAATGCAGTAGACTATATATCCTACACCTTCCTCAGGATGCCTCATAATGTGGGCGCTAGTCATCCTCTGCCTCATCTCGTGAAACCTATACTAGCATATCTCCGACTACAAGAAAGGTTTCCCCATCTTTGTCAATGTTGATAGTGGTGCTGCAACAATTGAGAAATATAGAAAAAATCTCTGTAGTATCCACCCATCCTAGGAAACTTCATACGTTTATCACACTTATGGGTGGAACCCAAGCTAGCACTGCTTCAATCTTCACTGGATCCACTGCAAATCCAGCCTCCAAGATGACATGTCCCAACAAGTGAACCTCTCAAATCCAAAACTGGCATTTCGGGATCATAACATAAAGTTGGTGCACTAGACATGTGTCCAAAACTACCTGAAAATGGTATGCATGCACCTCCTCAGTAGTCGAGTAGATCAAAATATCATCGATGAAGACTACGAAAATGCGATCGAGGTAAGGCTAGAATATCATGTTCATGAGACTCATGAACACTGCTAGAGCATTGGTTATGCCGAAACGCATTACCATGAACTCACAGTGGTCGTAACAACACCTGAAGTCCATCTTCTTCACATCCATGCCTCAAACTCTGAGCTGGTGATATCCTGATCTGAGGTATATCTTTGAGAATCATCGTGCTCCCTTGAGTTGATCAAAGTGGTCGTCAATCCTCAGAATTGGGTACTTTTTCATTACGATCACCTGGTTCAAGAAAAGGTAGTCGAAACACAACCTCATTCTCTCATCCCCCTTCTTAGAAAACCGAATCGGGGCAGCCCAGTGAAAAACACTAGGCCAGATGAATCCATTCCCCTACAAGTCCTACAGCTGTACCATCAGCTAGAAAATCATAGTGGAAGACATCCTATATGTTGGAGTAGATATCAGTGTCATCCTAGGGTAGAGGGAAATATATGAAGTCCACCACTCTATGAGAAGATAACCTTGGAACATAATCAGGGAAAACATCTGCGTACTGGTCCACCACTATAGGATATGTCAGACTCTCCACATCTTCTACTCTGAGGGTAAGGCTAGCCAACTGGTGAGTGATCGGCTGCACCCTCCTCGGAGTATGTTCATTATGTTCTGAAAAGGTTCCCTTATCACTGGTGAAGGTATACCTGGACCCATCTGTGCGGACACACCGCACACATCTTCAAATACAATCAATTAGAGCATAGACAATCGATAACCAGTCTATACCCAAGATAATTTTGTATGTCCTCGACGCCACTATGAAGAGATCCCAGATGAATCTCTTGCCTCCTAGAGTAAGCTCACACTACTAGAACCAGTGCGTAATAGTCGATTCCACTACCGTAGGAGTCTCTACCAGTAAGGATCAAACCAACAACTCCTTTAGAATCTCTGATCTCCGAATGAGGGAAGTGAAAAAGAAAGAGTTACTGGAACCTGTGTCTACAAGAACTATAGAGAATGTGGAATTGACAGAGATCATACCATGAATAATCTATAGAGCACCATGGTTGTATGCCTCAGCTAACTGAAGCTGATATCACCCCTATCTTCCACCTCCCTGCTACCGGGGAGGTCCTCCTAGTGGTGGTGGCGGTAGCTCCTCGTAACATCAACCGCTTCCAGCTCCTGAACCAGATCCTCTACCATGTCTGCCTTCTCCCTGCAGACCAATGTTATCGAACCTCTACCTATTCATGGGAGGTACCTCAATAGACTGCTAATCATCTATATGGAGGGTCGGATAGTCACATGCCATGTGACCCTGCCCTCCACATGAGTAACAATGCCCGCTCCTAGAATATCTGGCTCTGTCTCCACTCTGGGTGCGCCACACAACCAATCCGGAGTCGTGTGGTAGACCAACTATAGGTATGGTCCTCTTGGACCTCTATGACATCTGTCTATTGCTAGTTGTAGAAGACTCTGCTACATGTCCACTAGTAGTGGGCCTCGCAGCTGGTGTCTAATCAGCAAAAAAACGTTCTACTATGAGGTCTCTCTCTAGCACCCTCGTCTGTGTTGGGATGCTGAGTGAAATAACAGAGGATCAGATATGTCGCCTGAGTCGCTACTCGAATGTATGGGACCTAAATAATGGGTCCCGTACCATATCTGTAGAGTAGTGCGAGAGGTTTGTGAATCTCCCTATGTACTTTTCTTCCATCAATATTCCCTACTGAAGATAAAGTACCCCCTGTATCTGCACCGCTCGAATGGTGGATGGTAGAAACTCCACCCAGAACGGGCTCTTGAAATATGCACATAGAAGGGTCACCTCTTCATGGACCTGGAGCATTAGGCTCCACCATTTGGATGATACTTCCTAAAGGAGGCTGGATGGAAGGATCAACATGAAGTCTGTTAGTGTCCCTACTAGCCTGAAGACTCTCTCCACAGCCTCCAGCCAATCCTTAGCCACCTATGGGTCCATCTCTCCCAAGAACCTGTGGGGCCTCTGGCACTGGATGTTATGCAATGCGCTCAAGTGTCATCTATCATCTGCTGCTAGGGATGGTGGAATCAGTGGCCCAATGGGTGGTGGTACCAATGGTACCTCTGTTAGAAAGGGGCCACGCTCCGAAACCTCGTTGCTCAGCGGGCCGTTAGAGCATACAACTCTTGGGTCTCTAATAGGTCATATTTGGGGAGGAATCCTAAATGAAATAAATGTGACACAATCAAATGATTATAACTGGTGAGATGACATGGTTTGAGCTGACATAAAGAAACATTTTTCAAAAACACATGCAATTACTATTTTCGTGTATTAAGTCATAAATCAGTAGTCAGGGTCCTGATGTATGGATACGTCGATCGCTGCACAAACACTGGACTCCCTGAACTAAGAACCACACTAGGTACACTTAACACTATTGTTTCACATACAAGAATGACCATAGTCCTGAGTTCTGTGATTTAACTTACTCCTTTGATACCAATTTGTCCCGACCCGACCCCTGGGGCCCTTACCATGACAACCCTTAGCCCTCCTTCTATAGGCCCGGGGCTAGTAACTAGCACCAAAGGCGTAATTTCCTAAAACTGGCTAGGAATTGCATTTATAAATTGTATACACACACAACCAGAGTACAAGCGGATGAATACACTATGTAAAAGCTGTATAACAAGTGTACTGAATGTAAAGGGGCTAGAAATACAATCCCTACCATAAAGTAAAAGTAATGAACAAACAAGTATAACTAAAAAGGCAAACAACTGGAAGGTGAAAGTAGCTCCTAGATTGTCTCCTGGGGTTCCTACCTTAAGGGTAGGTACATATGGCCTCCACAGCTCTCCATGTCCGTCAGACTCCACCATGAATAGAAATGTCGTAAGGTCCTCCTCTGGGTTGCATCCAGTCCTAGCGCTATACGCCTCCATCAGCACTTTCCGTCATCTGCATCCACCACAACGAGGTTGAGGCATATCTCATGCAGGGGTGAGTATAAGAATACTATTCAAGGACCCCATGTCCCTCAATGTCTCATAAAATCCAACAAGGATAAACTAAAAATTATGATATCAACAGATAACCTTTACTTTGATATATGCCCATATATATAACTTAGTTATCAAGTAACCCATGTCAATAATGAGGAAAAAAAGGTCGTTGACTCAGATAAAACCAAGATTTTTCATTATCAAAACCATAGCTACTGGAGAACTCCTCATCTAATAGGTACAATGGGTATGTCGCGATACTGAGGTGCTTCTCACTAACCCTAGACTAGTGAGGTACTCCTCATTTCAAGTACCACGGGTCTGCTGCCAACTACCAGGCACTCCGTCCATTGTGGGTCTGCCTCCAAATACAGGGTTATCCCTCTAATATCCAACAGAGGTACTCCTCCTATCATGTACCGTAGGCCTGACACCAAATAATGGGTGCTCCTCCACCATGGGTCTACCGCCAAATACCGGGCGCTCCTCACTGGGCTTGTCGAATCGTCAAGAAGTCATCTGGTCTGTCAACTACTAGGTCTCCACACTCTAACTACATGTCACTTGAAGGATCCTCTTTCTGAGCTACTGGAAAAACTCCAACTGTCGTGATGTCTCACGTAGAATTATCTCAAAGGTCCATCTTGTAAATTCAATCTCAACGCAACAGACAGAATGTCAATCATATGCATGATCTATTCGTTTTTAGGCTTTTAGTATTGGGGCCCCGGTTAGTTTCATGTATGAACCTACCTAGCCATATCTCAACTATACCCCAAAATGTCGTGGGGTGTTCTTAATGGCAAGGCTTCGTTCCAAGAATATTGGCACAATTTATGGTTCATCAAACGGAATCTCGTAGCTTGAGTTATGGGAGAAATGGTGTATTCGGGTCGGAAGGCTCCAAGTCTGTTCTGACCCGGTCAGAACGACCCATCTTGAACCGAGTATGGACCGGGGTCCGACCCGGTCTGTGAGTCCAACCTGGTCTGAAGGGGCGGCCTAGTCCGATTGGCTTGCCATGTGGCCCGGCCCCCCTGGACGTGTGGCTCGGCACGACTTGCCGTGTGGCCCGACCCTGCTGGTCGTGAGGCCTGCCCCGACTGCCCTTGTGGTGCCCCGTTGGTCGTGTGGCATGGCCCAGTTGTTTGGCTCGGGTGGCCAACTAGCCATGTAATGGTTGGGTGTTACAACCCCCGGGCGCCCGAAACGGCCAGAGTAAGGCCCTGACTCTTGTAACTGCGGGACCCTAAGGGTCCTCCCTGGCGCACAGCAGTGGCCATCTCAGCTGGCTGCCATCCACAGTCCACCACAACATTAGGCTGTAGGTCTTCTACAGCTTGTCATGACGACATCACGCCCTTACTCTCCCGCAGCGGCCCACCTTGGCCACGACCTCCTGCCGCAATCTGCGCTGCGCGATGGCGCCGCACGCCTCCGCTGCGACCTTTTCTGGCCTGGGATCTCTTTTTCACCACATGGCACTACGTTGCCGGGACTTTTTGGTATCCTGGTGGTTTTACGCCACCAGTTTTCTCACATTTGGCCCGATGACGGCCGTCGTTGTCCGCTTCCATTGTCAACAAAAAACATGATCAAAAAGGGGGAGGTTCGGTCGTGTTGGTACGGTCCAAACTCCCCATGTTATGCTGATAAAATTCAGTATCACATAAACCAAAATATTGAATTATATAGAACGGAAACAAGGAAACTCAAACCCCTACCTTTTTTGTCGGTGTCGTTTGACAGAGTCGCAGAAAAAGTGGCTTCGTTCCATCAACGTTAGAAGAGGAAGATAGGTACTCGTCATTGGAGAATGGGTGTTCGAAGGTGATGAAGTCGAAGACGACATTAGTGTTCCTCAGGGGCATTACTTCCCTTTCCATGCCTCGCTTGATGAAGGAAGAATATGGCATCCATTTTTAATGGATGCAGCGTTCTTCACGTTCTTCATTGAGAGGATGTGGTCCTCTCTCATGTTTTCCCCCAAGAGAATTTCCAAACAATATAATGGGATAAGACAACCCATTATTTAATTGTTGGAAAAATAATTTAAAAAGATTTGAATTAAATGAACAAATTAACTTATTTAGTGGGTTGAGAATAGGAAATTAAAAGGTGGGTGTTGGTGCAGATGCTACCCCACATTCTAGGGGGTTTAAACAAATTTAATTGTGGGTTCACGGGGGTTCAATGGGAGTTAGGGAGGTTGGGTGGGCCCCACCCAATAATACTCCCAAAAAAGGATATGGTGAGGTGGCCCCCACCTCCAACCTCTCTTTGGAGGTTTTAACCACCCACATAAAATAATGTTAAATCTTTAACTTTATTCAATTAAATTCAAACCCCCCCAAAACTAACAATTAGTATCGATAAAACGCAACTACGGTGATGGTCTCACTACGAAATCACTGACGCTGCAAGTTCGTCTGTTCCCTCATATTTCAATTCCAACCACCGATTCCAAAGGTATAAAATTCCAAATATACGATTACAGAATGTACCTAAAAAAACATCAGAATTTGATTCTGGGCACACCGGGCCTCGGAATCAATCGCCCTCAGAAACTGCGTCCTCGTAAAATTCCCATGTATTTAAAAAAAAATTCCACAGGAATTCCGGGTCTTTACAACCACTATAACTATTTTCATAGTAATGTTTATAGATCATATGTAACAAATATAATGTTAATTTTCATAGAAACCACCATCCCATTATATGTTTACAAACCCTTCCCTAAATACATATCATCCTCTCTATGAGTATCACAAACCACCCATTCCAGATTTTCTCTAACCTGTTGTTACATAAAAAACATATAAGGAAGTTTTCTCAGTTAGGATAATTATCCCCAAAATGGACTATCACTCTCCAATATGAGTTCTATTAGACATAAGAAAATTACTCCATGTCATTATTTTTCAAATATAAATAATTACAACCCCATGTGCTTTTTTTAGAAAATAATACTAGTTAAAATATTAAATAAAAAAATATCTAGAACTAATGAGGAAGACCATCATCACTCAACTAAATGAATAATTAATAACCACTCAGTCGATTAAAAACATCTACAAGTCATAAATTGAGGTCCCATTTTCTGTTTATAGACCCTACAACTAATATGTATCCCTCAATGTAACATCACAAGACATTAGAACCTTTATAATTCATTGATTTTTCTATTATATGTGTCACAAAAATCTCCATATGAAATCATTCAAAGACATATTAAGAAAAAATTATTAATAAAATTATAATCAATATTATTATGGTATACCATTAATTTTTATTACCTTCATAAGTTAATATACTGATGTGAGTTAATAATGAAAAGTATATATTTTATAAAATATTTTTTTCATAGGTTTCATGTTTTGATTAAAGATACAAAATTTAAAAATATTTGATATTTTTTTTAGAAATCAATATACTTTTATGAATTCCTCAAAACAAAACTGGATTAATGTGTATTTTACTGAATTTTTCTTCATAAAATAATTTATTATTTGAGATTTTTAAAGAATACTCATTTTTTAATACTTTCATTTCTATATGACATAGATTTTTTCAAAACATACTTATTATATAATTATGTATTACAAATTTGAATAAATCATTTGAAAAATAATTTTTTATAATTATAAACTCATTCTCAAAATTTTGAAAATTTATGGAGTGTTTTAATGAAATATTATTTTAAAATATTTTTGTTATTTAATTATAAAAAACTGAAATGTCGTTTTATATTTAATTTATTTTCAAATATATACCCTTATAGTGATAACTGTTATGTAAAATTAATTTCAATTAGTAACACTTAATTATCTATCCAATTAATAAATCATTATTCATAAAAATATAATTGTCTAAAAAATATTTTGTTATGATTTATAAGAACTATAACTGAGATAAATTTCCTTAAACATAAAATATTAATATAATAAAATTGTTATTATGTAAAAAAAAATCATTTTATTTGATATGGAAAATTTATTTTTTTGTTAAATTTTTTAGATTTCTATGATTAATGTAAATTTACTTTGTAAAAGTTAAATAATTATTTAAAATATTTTTTGATTCATTCATACAAAGCAATTTATATGAAATCCAGAATATGGAATTAACAGATATTATGAATCTCCCATGATTTATTAAAAAAATAATTATATGAATTAAAACTCATTTATTTGGTAATGATTAAAAAAGATGATTAAGAATCCACACTAGTCAAAATATAAATTTTATTATAAAGCTATTTGATATATATTATTTGTTTTATATTAAAATTTAATAAAATAAAACATATAAAGTAATTATAATTATATATATATATATTAAATTTAGTAAAAAAATTACAAATATTTGTTAAATATTAAATTATATTCATAGTATGAATTTAATTACTAATGTAAAAGAAGAAGTTACTATGTTATAATCTAAAAAATAAAATGTTAGAAAACTCTAATAAAGGCCTTAAACACCTCAATATTGTCTAAAAATTAATTTTGATGAGAATAATTGACTCATAACCCATTCAAAATGTAGTTTATAAATATTTTGGTACACATTACACATAAATAGTGAAATAATATACCTGGAATATAATGAGTATTTGGAAAACTACAATTATCATCTCATATAAATGGATACAACTTCTAGCTATTAAGGAATAAATAAAATATTAATTACAATTATTAAATACTTACTTACTCTCTAAATACAACCCAATCACACAAATATAATCCTATGGTTACTCATATTTATCTTATACCCTTCAATTTTAAGGGAACTACCAATGGAAAAATCAAGTCACCAATATAGGTTTTGTCTTTTTAATATGTTTTTTATCATCATCATACTATTTATGACATATTTTTCCCATAAAAATTTTGTTAATTACATATCATTATTATATATTTATTATTAAAATTATTTTTAAGACCATTAACGATGTATTTCATCTCGCTAATAAAAAACAAGGGTGTAATTCGGGAATTGTACATACTACAACATTGACAAAATAATTTCCTTTGTTATTGGTTTACAAATTTCATAGATGGATTTAATTTTTGAAATGAAGAATTTATTTGATATATATCATATAATTATAAATATAAATTTCCAATTTAAAATCCACCATTATCCCCTCACTTATGTTCAGAAATAGGAACACTAGTCAGAAACAAAAATAGATTATTGTCTAAACAATGAAATGTTTTTAATTTCCATATATATTTTTATAAATTAGTAAAAAAATATTATCATACAGTTCACCCTCACCATTGAATTAAAATAATAATATAATTACTTTATTATAATGAAATTATGTCAAAATAATCATCTATTTATCAATTTTCAATAAATGAGTTAATGTGTTTCCAAATATTGGTCGGTTTATCGTTCAAAATGAATCATACATTAAAATCTTATGATTCATCAATATTACAACATGAAAAATAATAATATTATAATATAATGATAAAATAACAATTACTATATGTTTACTAAAATATTATACAATTTATTTATCTTATTTTTCATGTAATAATTTCTTTCACTTATATTAACAAAGTAAGCCATTATAAATTTAATTTTTTCCTACCGCCTCCAAACAAAATATAAAATTGTTTAGGAATATTTTATAAAATATTAGTTATACATTATATAATTTTCTTTTATATATCAATAGTGAAAATTGTATCAAATAATTGATTATCAAATGATCATTATTAAATATGTGCTAAACATTCATAACTACTAACACCTGATGTTCATAATACACTAAAACTCATCAATGAAATCCTCATAATTAATTAGACTATAAAAATTAAAAGGGTGATATTTTGTTTATGTTATTAAATTGGACACTATGTTTTCTATATTTGTTTTATTATAGGTTAGAGTGTGATCGACTATGTGTGGAGATGGGTAAGGTTTTCAGTATAAATTTCATTTTATTGAGACATTTATATGTGATACACTATGTTCATATTTTTACTGTTCAATAATAACAACAAATTAATTTTTTATAAAATTTATTTTACATTAATTAATATTAATTATTCTATTTAATGTTTTAATTTTCAGGGAGTTTGGGATAAATTTTTTCAAATGTTGTTACGGTTTGATTTCCCAAGTTCACTTTCATTGGGACATGAATTCATATTGATCATTTATTTTTTTGGATGTTGTATAGCTACAACACCAATTCATTCATGTATGATAAATATCATACCATAAATTATTTTGGAAATTAAATTTCATGCACACAATTGGCATTCATCTTATACTTATGATACATTCACCATTAGTGTTTCATTATTTCATATTTCAATCATTAGGTGCATGTTTAATCTATAAAATCTTTTTTATTTGCAAGGATTTCAATAAATATCAATTATTGTTATTGTGTCATGATCCCCATACATTTCAAGATATTCAATGTTATATTTCATATTGTACATATCATTGTGTTTTTATTCAATTTTTAAATGTATTCAATGAATTATTGTGATACGATTTTAATTTTTGGGGTCATAATCACACATCTTTTTCTCTTATATTTCATGATTCATCTATTCTAACACCATATGATCTCAATATGTATTAAACAATATATTCAAGGGATATCCTGATTCACATAAATTTTCCACCCTTATTTATTTTAATATTTCACAAAAATTATTATTATTTTCTTCAATTCCATTATTTAAATGGATTTTGTCAACCATTTACATTTTATTAGGTAATTATATTGTTATCATTCCTAAAATATAAGATAAAAATTTATTTACCACTAATTATCATTTTATTTCACGTGCATTAATATATAATCAATTTTATTTATCATACCAATAATGTATTTTCTCGATATATTTATATAAAAATTATGGAAAGTATTTTTATACTTTTTAAATTAAATTATTTTTAATCCACTCACCAATTTATTTTCACAAAATTTCTAAATTTATCATGTTTCCTTTATTAAATAATAATTTTAAAACAAAAAATATTTAATGTATTTTTAATTCTAATTTAAAAAAAATAATTTTCAATAAAATTCTATTTGGAACTCTGTATAATAGTGTTTTAAATTATATTATATTCACCTTTTCAAACAAATAATGCAATGAAAACATCATATTTTGAAATAATGTTTAAAATTATTGTTTGTAGTGTTTTTTATTTTCTGATTAATTATTGCTGTAAGTTTTAACTTTTATGAGGTTTTTTGATTATTCTATATATATTTTTATATTATGGATCAATTTGGTAAATTATATATATATATATATATATATGTGTAGTGGTAATTTATGTTCATGTTTTTAGATAATTTCAATAAAACAAATAATATTTCTGGTTTTTTTTATGATATTATAATGTTTGATTTTACTTAGAACACGTACATATTAATTTTGATGTGTGGGGTATTACATATCTATCCAATTAATTGGTTTAAAAATATTCATAATGAAATTATTTATTGGGTACATAAGGAGTTTGTTCAAACATCTGTGGGATTGATGGGTATCCTGGAATTTTCTAACATGGACCTAATGAGTATTTTCACATTGGAGTGAGGAAAATGGATTTACACATACATGATTTCATATTGTTCTATTAATACCACACATTCATGATTTTTATTACTTAATCACACAATTATATGATTTTTATCCAGTAATTACATGTTTCAGGAACCAATTCCAGTATTTAAATTTCCATGTTTACAATATTTCCTGATTTCAAGTATTCCGTACCTTTTTCATGTTCTCATGTTAAAAATGTTTGGATTTTTTATTATTTAGTTATACATTTATGATCATACAATTCATTACCATTATTCATTATTTTCATATATATATTTACGATCATATATTAAGATATTTATGTCTCTATAAAGTTCTTCTACATTTATATGACCAATTACTCAATGATATGTTTTTATCCTACTAGGAATTTGATCTCACACTGTTATGTTTCAAATATAGAGGTTATAGAGACGATTATAGAATGTTATAAATATATTTAAAGTTATATAGGAGGATTATAATATCTACATGTTTTCATGTCTCATAAAATAATTTTTATGTAGATAATCTCCCAATTTATAATACTTATGTTTTTTGGTTTATGATAATTAATGTGATATTTAATATTTAAATAGTTATATTATTGTACTATTTAGTCCCTGTTTTTCATATGTTACTTCATTTTGTATTAGATACATGTTTAGTTATTTTTGGAGATTAATATAGTTATTTTAGGGAATAGTTTATATTAACTGATTAAAAATTATTCTGTGTATGGGGAGATATCCATAAGTATTGGTAAAGTATTTTCATGATGAATTTCATATAAATAATTTTATCTATTGACACTATAATTTTAAGTGTTTTTTCAATGATTCATATAGGGGTAAACAATAAAAATTAATTATTCGACTGTATCATGACAACAATTCTAGTGTAAGGTGAATGTCCCCGTACTGTGCACCATGTAAAACACTCCTAGGGGATATAAATTGGTTAATAATATGATCTTATAGAACCACTATTATCAATTTATTTCCATGCTACATTGATGGATTAGTTTTTGAAGAATCATATAACCCAAATTATGGTTATTTTTGTCAAAACATGGTTGGTAAGAATAATAAAGAATCTATAGAAAAATAGGGAAATGTGAATGAACATGATATTTTTATATTTACATACTCTTGTAATTATGATAATACCCCCATATTTTTTATATTTTGACACTCATGATTTCATTTTTAATTTTCTAATGGATGAATCTACAAGGAACAATTGGTGTGATGAATAAAGTGATGATTAACTCAATGAATAACCAATCATAAAATGAGTTTTATTGAGAGAAATTATAATTATACTAATAAACCTATCATGGAATATGATTAAAACAATATATACAGATTGGGTACCAAACCAACCAATAATGTGAAATATAGAGACTTATGAAAAATCATTTCACAAATAAGATGAATTGAAAAATGATCAATATCCATTATTTAAAAAATGTTGAATGAATGATGATAGTTGTTAATTCAAAAAGACTATAAGATGCTTTACTTTTTATAAATGAGGATATCATGAATCATACTATTTTTGGAAAATTATGAGTGCATTTATCTTGCTGAAATAAGATAGAAATCAACAAAGGGACCGCTAACAATTCAATATATTGTATATTATGAACCTGGGGATCATCCAAGTCAATTAAAAAATCAATGTATTATTGAGGATAGTGGTTATAAATATATTATAGGATG
Source organism: Viscum album (assembly GCA_963277665.1). Taxonomy (NCBI): domain Eukaryota; kingdom Viridiplantae; phylum Streptophyta; class Magnoliopsida; order Santalales; family Viscaceae; genus Viscum; species Viscum album. The sequence continues at coordinate 1,299,576,718 of OY728147.1, forward strand.
AATTGAGTATGAGATATCCTATATAATGACTATCAATGAAGAGGGTATTGGTCATTAGGTGACATTCACAATTATTATAATGTTTATTGTATTTCGGGTGTTTTCTAAGGAAATTAATAAAATAATATCCAATATTCATATTTTATGGAAACCATTTAATATGTTTATTATTATTTTCTTGGAAAAAATAATTTTTAAATAATAATACACTGCTTGAAAGAATATTAAGATGATTTTTATATAGATTTTTTATATTCACTATGGCTCCCAATTAATTATTATAATAGGGAAATTCATATTGAATATCAACATTGACTATTTATTACTACAAGTCAATATATGTATATTCAATGAATAAATCTAAATCCCCAAATAGGGATTAATATCATATTATGAGATACAATACTTAAAATTAATTTGGAAAAAAATCCCACAAGTATTCCCTATGATATTAAGGATCATATCTCATAAGAGATAATGTCATTAAGAATGTTAGTAACATAGAGATATTTTTCGAATATATTTTTTCAAATAAATTTAATCTATTAAATATCTTCTGTTAGGTGAAACAATATTTTCGAATTATATTGCATGAAATATAATGTTTTCTTTTTTTAACATGTAATACCGATTCTAAATATAATATGACTCACGATTAATAAATTTTTATTTAATATAATAGTTATCTCTTAGAAATTTCCATTGAAGGTGTTAAATGGATTAAATAATTTCGTGAAATAATGTTAAAAAATTTATGTATAATTAATTATTTGGAGGAATATTAATTAAAAATTAAAATAAAACTATTTTGAAATTTAATGGAAATATTTTTTTAAAAACTATTTTTATGTACACAAGTGAATTTTATTCCAATTAAATAAAAAATTTACTCATAGAGAATTATATTAAATAATATTAATATAATTATAAATAAAAAATTAAATATTCAATATATGTGTTTTATAGATTGTATATAAAAATAAATCAAATATTGAGCTTAAAACGTAACTTTTTCCAAAAGCAGTTTTTACACCTTTTTTGGGGCACTTCATTGAAATTACTTGTTAAACCTTATATAAAATATAATTTAATAAATAAAATTATTTCTATAAATATAAATTTATAATATATTATATCATGAACATTTTTTATTTATAATAAAAGATTAATATTTTATGAACAATGTAAAATAATAAACATTAATTGAAAAACACCCTTTAACTAAATTTAATTATTAACATAAATTATATTTTGAATAATTTTTAACATCTAATTTCATAATTTCTACATCAATTAATCCTATTTTTTCGTTTTTAATCATTTTCATATTTAATTTTCATACAAACACATTCTAATCTTTTAAACATTTTGAATTTAAAACCCCACTTTTTCATCACGTCTCTTGGATTAATTTTAAATTATATTTTAATAATTATATGAATGGAATTAGAAAAAATTGAATCTATAATTAGAATCTGAAGAATTAATATTATTTAATATAGTCAACATTATTATTTACAAAAAATAATATAGATTAATTTAATAATTAATTACCATAATTTTGGTAAAAGTTGTTTTACAAGTGGTCAAAAAACAATATATAGGCTAAAATTACATATAATGTTGTTTAAAATTATTATATTGACTTATTCATACCAATAATCATATACGTATCGAATATGGTAAATATGAAACCAATTTGACATAATAAAAATATTGGAAAACTCAATTCATTTCATAGATACTATGTTTTTCCTCTCCCCCACATATAAAAAGACAACCCCCTCTCTTACTATTTTCACAACAGAATGCCATTTTTTTGTGGAAATTCCCAATTAAAATACCAAAATACACCCCATAATCATATATTTCAAATTTTTTTCATAAATTCATCTTAGAATAAGTTATAATGAAATCCTTTAGAGGATACCCTAAGAAGAGGTAGCATTCATCAAGTAGTGTTTTTATTTTATTTCAACATCAAACTCCATAAATTACTATTAAAATATTAACAAATAATAACATTATAATATTTAAAATTATTGAATCTTTTTTGTTATTTTCATGACCTAATATTACCTCCACCTCCATCAAATGCGTTAAAAAATATTCATTGTTGTTTATGAGGGACTACCACATCATGAATCTATGTAATTATTTTTTCTATTAAAATATCTAGAGATAGAAAATAAGTATGTATTTATTGTTTATATATTATATATATATATATTATGAAGTTATTAGGATTCAGTTGTGTTTATTTCATAAAAAATATTATATTTTTCAGTTGGTGGGAATATGATATCATCGTTTGTGTGTACATATGACTACCGCCATTTGAAGGGAATTGATTCATTCAGACCAAATATAGAATGTTTTTAGGGTGATTTTAATGAAAATAGATGATAAAAATTATTCAAAAATTAATCTTAAATTATCTGAAATTTCAATTAAATTTTATTCTTTCAATCTTTCAAGAAAATGGAAATAGTGTTCATGTGTAGGCATGGCCTAATGTCTCCATGAACAGAGTATTCCATTTTTTATCAATTTTTTTGGATTATTTAAAATATATATATAATAAATATGTTTGATATTAATACAATTATTTAACTTTTTATAAGGATAATCCATGATCTAATTTTGAGGTATAAAAAATAAATAGCAAAAACATAGGTTAAAAACACATATTTTATTTCATAAAATGTGAAATTAACATGGAATTGTTAATAAACAGGTAATAAAAACTGATACCAAAATAATATGTGGTATGATATTTATGAATATTTTTTATGTAATTTCATAATAAACCTGTATTTTTTATACTTTAGGTTTTAAAAATTACTACTAAATACAATATATAAGGTAACCAATTTTTATCTCTCCCTTTTTTTCTATGAGACACATGCCATATTTACCCGTGACTATTTTATGCGGTTAATATACAACATATGTATTTATTTTATGATTCATGTACATTAAATTATTTTTTCAGGCATATAAATATTAGGATATCATCTTCATGGGGATTATGGATCAAAATTGACAATATCGGTAAGGGTCTTTTATATCATTTTACCTTCGTTGAGACATGACATTATGTTATAAAACTGTCTACTTAAATGATGTGTTTATGAAGAGCCATTTTAATTTAATATAATGAATTTTTATATCATCAAGATATTTTATATTTTATTTAATGACATTCTTTAATTGGGATTCCAAATCAAATTTACCAATGTGGCAACGATTTTTTATTACAATCTCATCTTTTAGTATAAATATTTATGATCATGTTTCTGAGGATAGAATATATTGATCCATATCTATTGAAATTCAAAAAATTTCTTCTCTCATAGTAATTTCATGACAATACATGTTATCAATTTATTTTACACTTTTAATTTACTAAATATTTAAAAATTAATGTTTTTAGGAAAATTATCTTATCGGTCAAAACACCATTTTTTCTAGACCAGGTTTTATAAGAAAAAATTCATTTTTTTATTCTTATACATTATTAAAATACACTATTACAAAATTTATAGTTATTAAAATTATTTTTGAATGAAATGTTCTTCTTTCATTCATTATAATGCTCCATTAAATTTTATTAAAAAGGTGACGGTAAACTATTTTTAATTTATACAATACGAATGAATCATCTATTCATCATGAAAATTATATTCAATGAAGATTAATATATAAATATATATTCATGTTTATTTTCATGGAAAAATATTTTATAAATATTTTCTGTTTTAATAAAATTTAGAATAACTATATTTTTCTCAATAAATGTTTTAAATGATTTTCCAATCATTCTTTTTATGCATTCAAAGTCATTTTCAAAGGAAATTATTTTCATGCTGTTTAATTTTTTAAAATTTATTTTTAATGAAAATATATTTTGTCAATTAATTATCTGATGTAATAATTCAAACATATTTTTCATCTATGACGACATTCATTGATGCTTTCAATGTTTTACAGGGGGTCTGTTCCTTTCAAAAAAATTATATTCATTCTAAAAATGGTTTATAATGATAACATATTTTTGAAATCCAGTTATCTTCCACATAATATAACATTATAAAATGATTACAAAACATTTTTATCTTCAATGGGTTAGTCTATGATGATTTGTTTTATGAAACCCATTTCTTTTTATGGGTTGTCATATGATGAATGTTTTATGATATTTTATCACAAATATATATTATTTTCATTATGTGAAGGATGTGAAATATATTTTAATTTTTTGATTTTATAATGATAAATAATCCCCATTTTTAAATAATTTTTATGTACTTTTATGTGAAAATAAAATGTTTCACCAAAATTCACTTAATAAGGGGTCATAAGAATTATTATTTGATTAAAATGTTAGTTATAATCCCAAAATTTTATAAAAATATATTTTCATAGTTACTAACTAAGTTGTTATGTTATTTTTAAGTCCATAAAGAATCAATACAGATGGAATAAAAATATTAAAATGACTATATTAAAAGGATCAAAGATATCAAAAATAATTAAAAATATCCCAAATTATGTTACATATGAGAAATATGAGACCACCGTTAGGTCAGAAATGCAATGTTTACCCTAGTAAGGGTATATCATCTTTTAACATCATGAATTTGGGAATATCACATGTGAAAAAAATTTATATAATAATTTTTTATGTTATATTTCTAAAAATAATTTAATATCTCACAAATGGTGCATCGTATTTGAAATAAGAGACAATTGTTAGTTCCAGGATGTGAGGTTTACCAAATGGAGTGTGTAACATTTATGTTTTTTAGGTGTCTGACTACATCAAATGTGGTTATACCTTATTAATATTTAATTTTATTATTATTCCATTTTTTAAATTCAAAAAATTAAATATCTCTCACAATGTGTGTATTATGAGAAATATGATACCACTGATTGGTTCTGGACGTATATTTTTTCATAAGAGGGTATTAATATTTTTTTCATTAGATTTTTGGCAACATATAATGTAATAATACACATTTAAATTACAATAATATTCATATATTAATTTTAATTGATTTATTTAATAAATAATTCACGTCCATCAATGTTTCAATGTAAATACAACCATTAATGATGCTACATCAATCCATAAGATTTAAAATATATTTATTTTAAATGATATAAAATATGAAATGTTGTTATGCGATTAATGTAGACACTCTAACATTAACATTACATTTCATCATTGAAATAATAGGTGTTTAAAATCTTTTGTAATTGAAATTTAATGATTAAAATTATGTGAGATATTTTAATATAAAAAGAACATAATTATGTCATGATATGAAATTTTTTATATATTTTGTACTTATTCTATGTACACATTGGCGGTGTCCCATTAAGTCTCGTACTCTTACCCTACTCTAGAATTTTAGTGAAGTTATAGATTTCATGAAAAAATTTCTAGGTAAGGGGATGGGACTTATGGTAGATTGTTGAGTGGTGTAGGATAGATATTTAGTGTAGAAGGATATAAAATAGACATACAATTTGATATTTGTTTATTTACATGTATTTTATATAATATCATCTTATACATTTATACAGATTTTCCACTTTGAGTGATACCCTTATATGTATTTCCATTATTATGATTCCATATTTATACTAATTGTTAATTTTTTTATTGTATATTATTGATCCTATAACATCATTTTGTGGATATAAACTCCCCAGAAATTGAATTTGACCATCTCAACTTGTTGGATGCCTCTTTTGTCAGGGGAGGAGCAAATGATTTCTTATGGAATTTGGAACAATCCCAATGGATCATGTTCGGATGTCACATAATGTTATCAGTGGATCAAAATTCATTACATTATTTTCCGTTTTATATTTGTGGAAGGGGTTTAAATTAGGTATGAATTTTCGGACACGGGATGTGAAACAATGTCAGTGTCTAGAATTCATATTATAGTGGACAACTGAGAGTCCATAATGTATAGAATTTATGTTTTTCGATTATTATTCATTAGTATCATCTTAGGTGAGTCACATGATGTTGATATGTGATTTATGAGATTTTGGTTGAATTCATTCATCATAAACAGGAACATTGGTTCACATGCTATATATATAAATGTTATTTTGTAACATATTTTTTCATTAATTAAATTCCTTCAATTAGTATTGTCTATTTGAAATAGATTCTCTTATGTAATATATAAGTGTTTCCATTCAATGTGATATATCATTTTTGGAAGTAATTATTTGATCAAATAATGTTTTTATATTACTATATATTAGGGTGATACCATTGGATAATGGTATAATCAAAGAGAAAAATTATTTGATCCCATATTCTATTTAGGGTAAATCTTTTGTGATATCATAAATAGATTAGAATTTCATCTAATGAATCTATTTTTTTTCTAAATTACTTTTTTAGAATGAATCGTGATTTCACCTCGACATAGTCTTATGGAACTACATGGAATGAATTCTAAAATTCTTATTTATGGGAAGGAATTTCTGCATTACCATGGGATAGGTAGGATAATTTACTTGTGATTGATCCAACACCTTCTATTTTGTTACACAAGAAAAGATACATTAGTTAAAAGACTTTTATTTATTGTATAAACTAGGAATAAAATATATGTTTTATGCTCGAACATGTCATGAAATTCAATTCCCACATTCTCTACCTTACCATGGAATGATAGTCACCCAATATTCGAAAGAATGGATTAAGATCATTTAGTGATTCATTGACATAGTAGAGACTATGAATGATTGAATAGTCAAGCTAAGATAAATATAATGTCAGGTGTGCAACCATTTTGATACCCATTTATCATATGGATCCACCCAATATGCATTGTGTCAATGTACTTTTAGAATAAATATGCATGGAATCTATTGTTTGTTATCTAAATTGGAAGAAACAATAAATCTTTTGGAGATATTTTTTCTATATATAACAAAACATCCATCATTACATATATTACCATAGAGGGGCATGAATGTAGAGAATATGTGATGATTTGAGTTTCTATATATATTTAAAATTGATATGGGGTATGAACTAGGGAAACCAGACATGGATATAGATGATCTTATCTCTATGACTCATGAAGAAAATGAGCATGGCTAGAGGACATGGCAAGTGTACTGTTGCTCAATAGGCAGCTTCCTCTACCGCCTTAATGTTCATCTGTCGACTGATTATACGGCATGTAAATACCTAGTACACTTCATGTAGTCTGTTCTTACACCCTTCATCTCTAGCTAGCCTACACAACCTTTGTACTCATCCCACACGACCAATGTACATGGCATGCGGAAAATTACACTGTATGTACCCACTAAATTTGGTCATTTCCCCATTTTACCTTTTTCTCAAAAACACTTATGGAAAGTGGAAAAGAAAAAACATGTACCTCAAATATATGAATCATGTTATTACAAACTCCCCCCCACACCCTTTAAAAAATTCATCCTCAAATTTCCCTTCCAAGGGTGGTGGCGATAATGTTGTAAACAACTCTGGCCACTGAGCACGTAAGTCGGTCTCCCACTACCAGGTTTCATCCAGCTCTCGGATATGCTGCCATAGCACTCGTGAGAGAGGAACTCACTAGCATTGAAGAACTGTTGGGCTCCTATCAACAATACGAATCGGAAGCCCCTCAAAGGATGAATCAGACTAAATATCATCCTCCTCGGGCTGAAAGACGTGAGACGGGTCTGAGTGATAGCAACCCAGCTGAGATACATGGAAGTCATTGTGCATGGCCCGATACCTCTGTGGTAACTGCAACAGATAGGCAACTAGCCTAACTCTCTCCAGAATCTCCAATGGAGCCACATACGTCAGTGAATGTTTACCCTGTCTCCTGATCCACCTGTGTCCCAACCTCAGTGAAACATGCACGAAAACCTGATCCTCGACCACGAACACCAAGGGGTGTCTCCACTTATCAGCATAAGATTTCTTACGTGACTGTGTTGTAGCTATCTGCTTCTAAAAAAACTGGACCTGCACTGTAGTCTCCTGCACGAGATGTGGTCCCATTAAAGCTGCCTCACTTGTCTCTAACCAACACAAGAGTGATCAACATGGCCTACCATATAAGGCTTCATAAGGTACCATCTCTATAGTTTCCCAAAAAATGATATTGTAGGAAAACTAATCCAGGGTTATGTGCATCTCCCAAGATCCCCAAAGTCTAGGATGCATGAACACATCATGTCCTTATGCACCTGTATCGTACGCTTGATTGGCCACCAGTCTGAGGCTGGTAAGTTGTTCTTAGAAGCGCATGTATACCTAGTGCCCTCTGAAATCCCTACTAGAAACAAGACATAAAACAGGTGTCCCTATCTGAAATGATAGAATGAGGGACCCCATGTAGACGTAATACCTCTTGTATATACAAAGTTCCAAGCTCATCAACACAGAAGGTCTCCTTGATTGGAAAAAAGTGAACTTCCTTTGTATGTCTATCCACAACAACCCACATAGTATCATTTCCTTGAGGTGACCATGGAAACCCAGTCATGAAATCCATCGTGACATCATCCCATTTCCATTCTGGAATGGGTAACTGTTGTAACAGTATGGCTAGTTTCATAGAAATAGTGACATGCTGCCCTTTTATATATAACTATAGGATATCATTTTTTGTAGTTGTTTATTTCTTGTTCATATCATTTAATCCTCCCACTGGTGACTGATATATTTCTTTTCCACTATGAAAAACTATGAAAAATGAGTTCATAGTTTACCCACAATCAGACCTAGACCCTCGCTGCTAGTTAGCAGGCTCTTCCGTTTGGGAAATGCATTTGAGGTCAATGACCAACTGGGTTCGGGGCACCCGTTGAGTGGCACCCGGATCTGGGACGTAAAAAAGTGGTATCAGAGGATTTTTCTTCATTGAATTAATATTTATAGCCTATAGGCTGGGATAGGATGGGAATCGTAGTTGGTAAAAAGTTGTGCCTTGGAGTAGCTTACCCGTGTACATGGAAAATACAAATTATCTCATGTTGCAATTGTTTTAATTTTTCACTTTTACAGTTGATTTGATTTTCACCATTGATTGATGCAATTTTAATTGTACTATTTATATTTTATACGTGGGTTCTATTTAGTCACAACCCAATGAGATGTGGGTATTCCATCTCATGCATCATTTAGGAACATGCTGGAAATCAAATGTCATGCATTCCTTCTATGCCATGTAGGTGGAATAGAGATTGCATGTTGTTTTGATAGTTGTTGTGATAGAAAAGCATGCTATTGTGATAGCTTCTTTGATAAATATCTGCTATTTCATAGGGTATAGTTATGCAATTTATGGTAGAATGAACTCCAAACTTTGGTTTTTGAGTTGTATGGGACCTCATTGACTTGAATTTGGTGGCTTAGTGACTGTTTACTTGTTTTAACATGTATAAGATGCCATAATTTTATTTGCAGGGAGAATGGGCCCTCACAGATTGGAATTTGGAAATTAAATGTTGGTTTTGGTGTTTTTCAAGGCTCCCGATTAGTTTTTGAGGCTTAATGTCCGGACAAACCAAGAATGCACACCGTGTAATTATGATTACAATCCATTTACTCTTTTGTTCAGGAATAAATGTGAAATTTTTATCTACACGCCGAATACCGTATGTACAGGCTATGTAGTTTCTACCCATGTCATAGGCCATGTAGGCGGGAACATGGGATTGAAAATCCTTGAAGAAACAAGTCGTGTAGTATTTATACATGCTCAACAGTCTAGTTTTGTAAAACCTGAATGATTTTTTCTCTGGTTCCCTTCATGGACTTATTGTTTCCAGTCAATGATAATCTTTATTTTAAGGCGTGTGTTGACCTGGTAGAGTCATGCCACTGAGCCAACCACACATTGTTATCCAAAAGAGAAGAAACAAGTATACTCTATAGATGGTAAGCCATGGGATACCGATGGAACCTCATGTAGAGCCAGATGCGGCGCCATCCATTATATCGGACAGAGGCACATATGCGCAATTCTGTAAAGGCTTCATGCAGTTCATGTAGACCGTCAAGGGAGGACCACCGTCTACCAAATCTATGGAAGATCTTATTCATATATTCCAGCAGCATCATCCACCTACATTTTCATTGGATAGTGGACCATAGGCTGCAGATTCTTGGCTGGGTTCTATGAAGACTATTTTTTAGCATCTTGAGACGACTCCAGGGCGGTGGGTCAAGATCCCGAGATACATGGTGTGTGATTCCTCCAAGGGGTGGTGGGATGTAACCACCCAGACTGAGAATAACCGAGACATGGTGTGTGATGATTTTTAATAATATATCTATGACTTCTTCTTACCGGAGACACATAGGGCAGTTCGAGCTCGATAGTTCATGAATCTGCAACAGTGTACCATGTCATTGATTGATTATTCTGCTCACTTCACCGAGCTTCAGTGTAGTGCACCTGTTCGGGTGGGAGATGAGGCCTTGGGGGCTCGATCCTTTGATTATAGTCTTATATATGACATTCGAGCACTAGTAAAAGTTTTCAGGTTACCTACAATACATTATATTATGAACCAGGCACTGATTACAGAGTGGAACCTACAAGAAGCTAGTGGTGTGGTCCAGGGCGGTTTGACACTAGTTTTGCAATCAATTTCTACTGGAAAGAGGAAGATGAAGAAGGACTTCTCTCCAGTGGTAGTACTAGTCAGAATAATAATTGATGTGCCCAGGTCATGTGCTACCAGTTTGGTAGAGAGGGGCACAAGAGACCTTAGTGTCCATGTGACCCAGTCGAGTGCCGAGCTTGTGGAAAGATGGGTCTTATTCAACATTTTTGTAGGGAATTTCCACCAGTAGCTAGTGAGATGGGTTCCATGCAGACTGCGAATGTGGGAGAAGGGCCGGAAGCTTCTTAGTTGTAAGGAAATTGGGATATGTCGAGATGTACAGGAAGAGGTGGTGGTTGTGGACATGGTAGCCAGAGACTAGGATCTCATAGACAATAGGGTGGGTCAACTCAGGGTAGCCAGGTTGTGTCATAGGGCCATGGCATTGGGTCATCATATGTAGTGCAACAGAGCCAACAAGAATAGGATCCTGAACCATCTACTGTTATAGGTACTATTATAGTAGTTCTTGTTTTATCTTCTATACTTTTCGATGTGGGTTCTACATATAGCTATATATCTTTTCCCAACGTGGAGAGCTATGTGATCTTTTTTTCTTCTTCTTCTAATGTTATAACACTAGAAACTCTATTGGGGACTAGAACAGATGGTATGTGTCAGTGTAGGGAGTTCCCCTAGTGGTTGGTGGGTGTCACTTTCTATGGGACCTCTACATCATAGAGATGATGAACTATGATTTCATTATTGGGATGGACTAGTTGGTACCCTTTTGAGACATTGTGGATTGCTATCGTCATATGGTGAGTTTCACGTTACCATAGGGCGACAAGTTTCTTTACAAGGGTGAATGGGATGTCCAAGTGAGCCGAGCTGGACTAGAGTATCGTGGGCGAGGTGGTCTGACAACCCAGATTGTGAGTTTATATATGGATGATCAGGGAACTAGTCAGAAAAATTTCCCTCTAGTGGTTAATCATTTCAGGGATGTCTTCCCAGACAACTTTTCAGGTCTTCCGCCAGAGAAAGAGATGGATTTCATTCTTGAGCTAGTTCCAAGAGAATCACTAATGTCTACTCCTCCTTATAGGATGGCTACACTTGAGTTGCAGGAGCTCAAGAAAAAGTTATAGGAGTTGCAGGAAAAGGGTTTCATCCGACCCTGTACTTCTACTTGGGGTTCGACTGTCATGTTTGGTAAGAATGAAGATGATACCCTCAAACTATGCATGGATTATAGGAAGCTGAAGCATTTGACTTTTAGAATTTATATCCCTTACCTAGGATTGATGATAGTTTTGATCAAATTCGAGGTGCACGACTGTTCACAAAGATTGACTTGAGATCTGGATATCATTAGTTACATGCCAGCAGTTTTCATGACTCTAAGTAATCAAGTGTTCTGTCCATATCTGGATTCTATTTTGGTAGTCTTTGGGGGATAATATCTTGGAGTACTCTCACACTCGACATGACCATGCCACCTATCTTGAGATCCTACTGAGTACACTGATAGAGCATTAGCTATATGTTATGCTCTCAAAGTACCACTTTTTGATGAACCAGATTGACTTCCTGGGTCATATTATCTCCGAGTAAGGAGTTGTAGTTGACCAAGATTTGTTTAGAGTAGTAGCTTTCTAGGATCAACCCAAGAACATGTTTTAAATACGGAGATTCTTGGGGATGGCTAGTTACTAAAGGCATTTTATACAGTAATTATCCCGCATAAGAGTGTAGTTGAAGGGTTTAAATAAGAAGGGTCTGATGTTTGTTTGGCAAAAATCATGGGAGAGAGCCTTTTAAGAGATAAAGGGAAGGTTGAAATCAACAGAAGTCATGATACATCCAGAGCAATGGAAGTGAAATACAGTTTACTGTAATGCAACAAGTATTGGACTGGGAGCAGTGATGATGCAAGGCAATTTGGTCGTTGAATACAGGTCTCGGAAGTTGAGGCCACATGAGAAAAATTACCCAACAAATGATCTTGAGTTGGCCAAAGTCGTTCATGCATTACGCTGTTGGAGACATTATCAATTAGGAGAACAGTTTGTGTTGTTTCCGTCAACAAAAGTCTAAAATTTATTTTTACTCAGCGTGACCTGAATTTGAGATAGCTTACGTGGGTTGAATACCATTATTCCTTCGACTTTGAGATTTACTATACTCCTAGAAAGGGTAACACAGTTGCTTATGCACTCAGTAGGAGGACTCAGTTACAGGAAGTGCAGGAGGCCAGTGGTGAGTGGTAGCTTATTGCTTTGTTCTCTGAGATGCATTTGGAGGTGCATGACATTCAGGGGAAATCCAATCATTCTTCCCTAGCTATGACTTCTACCCTCCTAGATAGAGTGAGGATGAGACATCTATCAGATTCGGAAGTCCTATTTCTACGGTAGTCTGTGGCTAGTGAGGACACTCCTCCTGGTTGGACGATAGGTGGTGATGAGGTACTACGTTTCCATGGACGAGTTTGGGTTCTAGGGGATATACATGGGGAGATGATGAAGGAGTTTCATGATTCATCTTGGGAAGTACATCCCGGAGTTACCAAGATGAACCGTAACATGATATGTCAGTATTGGTGGCCGGGTATGAAACGAGAGGTGGCTGGTTTTGTTACTAGATGTTCCACCTGTTAGCAGATGAAGGTGGAGCATCAGAGGCCAGCCGGACTGTTACAGCGGTAACACATTCCGGAGTGGAAATGGGATGACGTCACGATGGATTTTGTGACTGGGTTTCCGAGGTCACCTCGAGGAAATAATGCTATGTGGGTTGTTGTGGACATACTTACAGTGGTCGCTCACTTTTTACCGATCAAGGAGACCTTCCGTGGTGACAAGCTCGAGAAATTGTATATCTGAGAGGTAGTACGTCTACATGGGGTCCCTTATTCTATCATTTCAGATAGGGATTCTCATTTTAAGTCTCAATTGATGAAGGGATTTCAGCGGGAAAAAGGTACAAATGTTCTTCTGAGCACAGCATACCAACCTCAGACTGATGGACAAATAGATCGTACGATATAGGTTCTTGTGGACATGTTGCATGCATGCGTCCTAGAATTTGTGTGATATTGGGAGATCCACATACCCATGGTCATGTATTCCTACAATAACAGTTTTCATGCAACTATTGAGATGCCACCTAATGATTATTTATATGGTAGGCTATTTCAATCACCTTTGTTCAGGTTAGAGGTAGTTGAGGCAGCTTTACTAGGACTGCGTCTCGTGTAGGAGGAAACAGAGCAGGTCTGGTTGATTCAGAAGTGGATGGCTACAACATAGTCTTGTCAGAAATCATATGCTGATCTCCATTGATGAAAATTGGAGTTCCTTTTCGGGGATCTGGTTTTCTTACTTGTTTCTATGATGTAGGGACATAGGCAGATCAAGAGACAGGGTAAACATTCACTGAGGTATGTAGGGCCATTTGAGATTCTGGGGAGAGTCTGGACGATTTCCTATCAGTTTTAGTTACCATAGAAGTACTGGACAATGCACGATGTCTTCCATGTATCTTAGTTACGCCGTTATCACTGAGCCATATCTCATGTATTTTAGACTGAGGAAGATGATGTTTAGTTCATTGCATCCTTTTAAGAGCATTTGATTTTTATTGTTGATCAGATCATGAAGGATCTCCGAGTTTGGTCAGTTTTTCTCATATGGGTGCTATGGGATCATGGATGAGTGTAGAACGAAACCTAGGAGTAGAAGATAGACATACATGCTCAGTGGAAAGAGTTTTTCATAGCTTTATCTTCACCACCCTTAGAAGGGAAATTCAGGGATGAATTTCTTTAAGGGGATAAGTTTGTAAGAACCTGGTTCTTACATGTTAAGAAGACCGAGGATATACCTGACAGAACATGTGGTGTTCCTGTAACAACCACTAGAAGGGTGAGGTGAGATATGATACATTGGATGTGGAATGTGTGTTCGGGTTATTATTATCTATAATGATTTGAGGTAGATTGGGTCAGGGTTACTTTTGTTTTTGTCACACTACTGGAAATATGATCTTTCCCAACACTTCTATACCAACTGTTTGTAAAAACCGTTGGTATAGCTACCATTTACCAACGGTTCACCAAAACCGTTGGGAAATCCATAGATTTCCCCACCTTTCCCAACGGTTCACCAAAACCGTTGGGAAAGGCTATCTTTTGAGCCTCTATCCCAACGGTTTTGGTGAACAGTTGCGAAAGAGGGACCCTTTCCCAACGGTTCACCAAAACCGTTGGGAAAGGCTGTCTTTTGAGCCTCTTTCCCAACGGTTTTGGTGAACCGTTGGGAAAGAGTGACCTTTCCCAACGGTTCACCAGAATTCAACCCACCACTAACCTATCCCAACGGTTTTGAAAACCGTTGGGATAGGTTCTTTATTTTTTTTCCAGATCTACTAACCGAGAACATTATATAAATCAAAATTTTAAATAATTATGATAATACATATATATATATTTATGAAATTATGTTTACAAAAGTGATGTTAGCTTAGTGGTTAAGTCGTTCGATTATAAACGCGGGGTCCTGGGATCAAATCCCAGTGGATTTTTTATTTTTAGAATTTATATACCAACGGTTCCATTACCGTTGGTATAGATTTCATATTACCTATACCAACGGTTTTCCAAAAACCGTTTGTATAGACCTATCCCAACGGCTTACTTGGCTACGGTTCTCCAAACCGTTGGTATAGGCTATACCAACGGTTTGGTGGCCTATACCAACGGTTCCAAACCGTTGGTAAAGGTTAGTTTTCCAGTAGTGTCAACACCAAATGAATCGGAAAGTGTATGTTTACTGTAAATTTACATATTTTATAATATATGTTATTATATTTATTGTGAATTAATTGTAAGGATGATTTAGTTGTGTCATAATTATTATTGTAATCAGGCCATACTCATGCATTTCAATGCTCTAAGAGATTTCCAAACAAGAGATTAAATAATGGAAAAGGTCCATATGTGAGATAGATTAGTTTTAGTGCATGGTTTTGTTTTAAACTATGATTGAAATGAGAGTGTGATGTAGTTTTATTTTTAATTTAATAGAAATATTTCAACTGAAACCTTATACTGTAGAAATTCTTACCAATTTCAGAGTTATTCATGTATATATGTTATTTATTAGGATTTTGTATTTACTTTGAGGTTTTTATTTTGGTTAATAACTATTATTGTTCATATGAATTGATACTAATGTTATATTCTCCCCAGGAATGAACCTAGATCCTCCTTACATGTTAGTATCCTCTTGAATCCATGGTGGTGCATGAGATGTCATGTAGTATCTAGATCAGACTCGGTGGTTATGGTCGAGATGTTACATATATCTCATATCAATTCATTTGGTTAATGTAAAATTTTCATGGATCTCATAGGGTACAAGGGTGGTTAGGAAAACACAAAAATTTGTGGTAAATTAGTTGTTATCCCAATCAGAAAAAGGAGGGTATTGGAGATACATAGGATTCTATAAAAAACCCTAAATAAAGGGTACATAGGTGGTAATAACATACCCAAAAAATAGGGTGCATTGGTTTGTTATATCAATACCAAAATGAATGGTACCTAAGTATTTATCTAATGTATGAAAATTTGTGTACACCAGTGGTTATCCCCTGCCCTAAATAGAGGATACTCTAGTGGTTATCCCAACCCCAAAGAAGGCACACAGGTAGTTAGCACATTCCAAAAAAGTTATAAATGTTATGTTGGATATCATTTGCATAATAATTTCTATGATTATGTGTATGACAAAATATATTTCATAGGCCAATATTAGTCTCTAAGGGATCATGTTCATTGATATATTTAGGATTCAAGTCATATGAACAACTATAATATATTTCATCACTTAATTTTAGGATATATGGTATGATGGTAATTATTTTAAAATGTTATTCTAATGTTCATAGAACATTATGTTCATGTCATTCTTACATATAAACCTTATGTACAGATACAGATACTCTCATCTCACAAATATTAATAATCCCTTTCATATGGTTATGATGAAATGTTTTTTAATGTTGATATATGAATATTTATTAGTGAGAAGAGATTTATTTGAGGATTTATTATTTTTCTTGATTTAAGGAAATTATGTTCTATTATTATAATGGAACTAAATTACTATGGTCCTTAATTGTGTGTATTTAATAAAATGTATCAAATATTCAAAAAAAAATATGCAATACACTAGAAAGAGAAGCCAAGGTCATTATAATTTTTATCAGAGGAAAGGATTATATAACTATTGAAAACAAGGATGCGAACATTTTATTGAGAACCCTAGATATATTTACATTGATTTTTCTATGGGTGTTTATATGGATAATTCTTATGAAGAGTCATCATAATGAAAAATTATCAATATTTTTGTAGAAGGATATATAAAGTTGTTTCCATGAAATTAAAACTCTAACTAGATACTTCTAGTATATGAATCTCTAGTAAAAAGGATCCCAGTGTTAAAAAATCCAAAAGGAAACATTTATATAAACTATTTCACCTCTTAGTAATTTAAAACGTTTCCTTATGAACACAAAGTTCAACATTCCCTACAGATATGATTTGGAAATTTACTAACTCTTTACAAACAATTATGATTTATTTAAATAGATTATAGCTATCAATGAACATCATTTAGCCTAAGGTTTCTATGATTGAAAGAAGGTTTCATGATTTCAACTCCCTATATATGAATTTTAATGAATATAGTGTTTTACAATTTAATTAGTATTTCCCAAAAAATAATTTTTTTAGTAAATGGTTGGAACCAAAAGTAACTACATAAGCATTGAATGTGACATATAAATTTTTGATGGGTAGTGAAATGGGATGATGAATAAACTAAATGATATTTTTATTATTCCTAATCAGTTATCACAGATCCCGATTAAGATCATTTTTCTTTAAACTGTAGAAATCACCGTAAAAGGTAAGGAAATTGTTCGCTGTAATTTAGAAAAATGGGGACTATAGAGAAAAGAATATTCAGTTCCATATTTTTATAGAATGTGGGAATAATCAATCAGGATAATTTATCCATTTATTGATATTATGTTTTATGGTTAGATAAAATTGATATAGATTATTAAATTGTTGATGTAAAAGGAGATGTTTTGTAAATTCAATTGATTGGATTATTCATCTCCCAAAGAATTTATGAATATATGAATATATTAAATTTGGAATGTATGGGAACCAAGCTAAGAATTTCTCTAGTGGAAATTTTCTGAAAAAAATCAATAAGGTTCTACGAGTAATGATTGTAATGATAATGATCAAGAGACATCATATGACATATGAGAGGAAAAAAGTAACTAACAAACAATATGACAAGGCCTTATTAATGGATTTAGAATGATGTGGAATAATTTAAGTGTCTATGTTTTTGAATTCTAGGATTATGAAACAATAAATATATATGGATTTCATATAGGTTTTTTATAATTATTTTCAAAAATTTGGAAATTGTACTGATAGAATTCGAATTTGATTAAATATAAAATTTATATTTTGATCAAGTGCTGATAATATTTAATTTTTTTGGATCATTAAATTATGGTATTGGGATAACATGACGTTCGATATATTTGGAAATAAGGAATATATCCTAAAATCTATGTTTTATTTATTAACTAAGGAATAATGAATGTTTTGAAAATTGTTTTACATTAAATCATGTTATTAACATGTTTCCATATAATAAATGATGACGGTAGTCACACTTTTAGAATGTGAAAATAATGAACCACATTATTGTATTTTTGGATTAAGGTTATGTTCATTTTGAATATTTAGTGAACTTATTTCTAAATTTTCCAATTTTAATCTTTTAGAATGTTTATAAGTATAATCATTTGTAGAATGTTATATGTTTAACAATGTATGAGTATTTATATATTAATCTATAAGATCACTATATAAATATTTATATGTTTTTCATAATCTATGCTAATAATTATTTAGTGATCATTACTAAAGATATACATAATGAATTATCATTTTATCTAGGAATCTTATGAGCCACTAATGATTTAAGGAAAAAAAGTAACCTTTCTTCATATATATAAGAGGTGAAGATAAAATTTATTTTCGAACAAACAATGGATGATATTTTTTCTTTGAGATGGTTTAATCAATGTAACTATATCTTCTATATAAAAATATTCATTTTTAGGAAAATTATCTTGTATGAAAACATTTAATAATTATCATCATTTTTATGGAAAAAATGAACTTATAATTTCTCAATGTTTTACATTATTTTGTTCATCAAACATCTCATAACCACCTACATTCTTGTGATTAGTTATCTCTATCAGTATCTCTGATTATTTATGATTTTCTTTCTTGTTCAAATCATTAATTCCCACAAATATTTAACATGGGGTACATAATTATGAGTTACATTTGTTTTCCTTTATGTTTTGAACATTAAATTTTTATGAAAAGTGTAATTATTATTTTTTACAGATTGGGGTACTATATAAGAACATTCAAATATTAATCATTTGGTGACCGAGATGAATTTCGGTGAAAATTTTCATTTTAATGGGTTATAATATAACAACCCAAATTTTTTAGATTTTACTAATAAATTTGATATTTATGATATATTATATTGAATTAAGGCTTAGCTTTTATTGTCTTAGAAGAAATAAAAAGAGTAGATAATGTTACACATAATGATGAGTTTAAATAAAACAAGACTTATTATTAATATTTTTTATTTAATATAATATTTACAACCTGGCCATTAAAATGGACTGTCTTAATAATAAATTATTAAAATATAGTTCAAAATATTTATATAATGAGTAATATAGTTGAATATTATTATAAATTAAAATATAACATCTTTGAAAAAAATGAAATATTTTTTCAGAAAAAATATTTTTTATGCTCACAAATTACTATTATACAATTAAATAAAAAAATAAATATTAGTGAATTATATAATATATAGATATTAATCAACATAAATTTTAACATACCACCTTTTAGTTTTATATGTAATAAATAAAAGAAATTAAAATTGTATGCTTAAAAATAATTTTTTCCCAAATACTGATTTGACACTATTTTATAGAAGAAATACCTTAAAACCAAATTTTTTGCAGTGTTATAAAGATCATATAAAAAAATAAAATGGATTTTTTAATTTATAATTTCAATATTATTTTTTGGTAAATTTTGTGTATTTTCGAAAATGTGTCATTTCCTGATGAATGGTAAAAAATATAGATTTTTAATAGAAAATACATCATCCTTAAATTTATTTTTATTGATAAATAATAATTTAAATTTTTTAGTTTAATTTAATTATGATTAAATTATTTGTTATAATTTTTATAATTGGAAAAAATATCATAATTAATTTCAATAAAATAAAATATTATCTTTTATACATGTTATCGTTAAACCCCCAATTTTATAGCTTTTACAGAAATAATTTTAATTGAAATTTTACTCTTAATGTAATTGTAATTAAGAAAAATGGATTTTAAATAGAGGGTTGTAATAATTTATATTATCCAATATGGATAACATAGTTATTGATAAAAATTAATAGTTAATCTAATAAAAAATAAATACATCTGTAAAGGTAAAAAAAGGTTTATCAATGGTTAAACAAAAATGAAAAGGATAAAAATTACTGATAAAATTTTCCAAAAAAACATTTAAGGTAAAATTAGACCATTAATCCTCTATGGATCAAAAATAGTAAAATTATTACCCATGTGACATATGGAAAACATGGGAGCACTCAATTAATTTCAAACAAACCATGTTTGACCCCATAGTTATAAAATGTCTCCCTTATTCTCCATTCACCACACCTTAGATCCTTTTGGTTTTTCCAATACCAACCCCAATAACAATCCAATTTCTTCGCCTATTCATTGAATTCTTATGTTGGGCATAACTCCATCATAATATGTATTTTAATGAAATCATATCGAGGATACCAAAAGAACAACTAACATTCAACATTGTGTATTTTAGTTTTATTTATTACACAAAATACATGAATATAAATTATACCATTGTTAAATAACAACCTTAGTGTAGTCTATATAATTACATGATTTTATGTTCATGTAATTATGTACACCCATACACACTTCCATAAAATAGGGTTCTAAATCATTATTCGTGGGTACAGTGGTTCACTACCTCTCAAACAGATGTCATTTGTTTATCCATTATGACCTATAGTTGATATAAATAAATAATGAATTTATATTTCATATATTCAATATATGACATATATGATTTAGTTATGTTTTTTAGTTTACATATCACACACTCATTCATATTCTACATTTTTTTTGGAAAATGATATCATCGTTCGTTTGTATGGAATACTACCACCTCACGGAGAAATGTGATTCGTCCAATATTTACATTGATGGTATTATAGATGGTTTAAATTAAAATATGTGATATATGTAAAAAACTTATATAGATTTATCATATATAACAATTAATTTTCATTCATTCATTTTGACATAAAAATGGAAACAGCTTTCAGGCACACGTATAACCTAATGTCTCCATGAACATTGCATTTCATTCTATATAAATAAATTTTAGGAATTACTATTAATATATATATAATAAATATATATGTTAATTATATAATTATTTAAATTATGGATATGATGAAACAATTTTCTATGTATGAGTACAAAAAGATAACAAGTAAAAACATTCACGGAAAAAGGCGTCTTTCCAGAAAAAACTAGTATACCATGGAATTGATAATTAATGGGTAATAAAAATTCCTAAGAAAATAATATATGGTATGTTATATATAAAACAATATTTTTAATAGATGTATAATTAACATATATTTAATATTCCTGATGTTTTAATGAGTACGAATGAAGAAAAATCCTATGGTATGTGATTTCCATTTCACCTTTATATATCAATGAGACAGATTCCGTGATCACCACATTATTGTATATCATGTATATACTAACAATTAATGATAATTATGATTTACTAATTAAAATTTCTGTAATCTATATAACAATTTCGTCATATATATTTCCTTGGGTTTAATAATAAAAATATACTAAAATAGAAAATGATTTTATGTCAATTTTCCTTCTTTAAGATATATGATTATAATATACACATATCAACATTTACGAGGTATATTTACAAGAACTTTATTATTTGATACCATGAATTTATTGGTAATCATGATAATACGTGTTTAATATTTTTATTTTTATTTATGGGGATTACATTTCAATGTTACCACATTGTTTAGGATTATATATTACAATATCATCATTTTGTTGGATTGTCTGTGACCATGTTTCTAATGATAGAATATTATGATCCTTCTCTCAAGAAACACTTAAAATTTATCCTACTAGGGTTATATCATGAAAATACATGATTTCCATTTATTTTAATCTCTTAATGTTATTAAGATTTAAATTTTAATGTATTTAATAATTCTTATATTTTCAGTCCAAAAGCCTATTTTAAAATCTATGTTTTTAAAATTTATTATAAATGCCATAAAATTTTTAGAGGACATTCTTACAAATTTTTTAATTTTAATTTTTCAAATAAATCATAATTAATATTAACAAATAAAATTCCTATTTGAATTTTACAGAGAATATGAATGGAATATTTTTTTTACCATATACGTCACGACAGAACATTCCAGTCATCATGAAAATTATTCGGTGTCATTATTTTTTATATGTTTTGAAAGGTGTTAACAATTAATTTGATTTAAATTATTCTTTAAAATGTTTTTTTAAAGTTAAAAATTTATGTTCCACCTAAAAATTAATCATTTTTCTGTAATAATTTATGTGCATTCATGGTCATATTCAATGATATAGATATTCAATATTTGTTATGTTTTAAAAATTAATTTCCTAAGGAATAATTTTCTATCTAGAAAATTTTAATGTAATCATTAAATATTATTTTCCATCTAATAAGAAAACTATTGATGTAACCCTATATTTAATAATAATATGACCAAGGATACCATTATTTTTCTTTAGTTGAATATATGATGAATGTATGATATTCATGAAAACCATTTCTATTCTGTGGGTTATATCCAGATGAGATGATATTAAAAACCATCTCTTTTATAGAAGTTATTCTATTATGAAATGGTTTATGAAACCATTATATTTTATGTTTTATGATATGATTAATATTTTATGATCCTATGGAACACTTTTGTATGATTTTCATCCCGATATAGGTGGGCCTTTATCTCCCTCCACTACACTTGACATTAATAATTGTTATACGATCTCAGAGGACACACAATCTGTTAGACTAAACCAAAAAATAAGGGTACAAGGGTGGTTATACAAATCCTAAAAATGAGGGTTCATGGGTGGTTATCCCAATCCAAAAAATTAGTGTAAATGGGAGGATATATTAATCCCAAAATGCAGAAATCCGAGTGATAAGATCAAGATGAAATAAATGGTGCACTTGTTGTTAGACAAAGAAAACAAAGAAGTTTACATGCATGGTTAGCCCAAGCATTAAAATGAGTGTAAATGGTTGGTTTTCCCAATGCTAAAAAGGAGGGTATGGTGGTGGTTATTTGAATGCCGATGTCAGTACATGAGTGGTTGGCCCAAAAATATCATCTTAAAATTTTATTCTTTTTTATCCTTGACATAAGATTATATATTCATATTTGTGTGACATAATTCAATGAATTATATAAATCATAATCATTGATGGCTGATTAAATTCAATTGATAAATGATTCATGTCTTATAAACTTCCAATAATTATTCCATAACCTATTTTTTTATCTTTTATTTGTAGGATATGGTTTTTAAATTTAATTATAATGTTATCTTACCATTATGATCATTTTACATTTCGGTATATCCCTTATTACCCAAACCAGTCATTTTATCTCATCCGTTGATATATTTCCACTCCCAAGGTTGTGAAGAAATATTTTATGTATTTTGTATATATAATTTTTTTTAATGATTAGATATTCTTTAGATATTTTGATGATCTATCCTAAATAAAGACGATTGTGTTCTATGTTTCCAAAGGCTCTGAATTGTTGTGGCCCACTGGAATATATTTTTGTAATGTATGGAAAATTTTTCAAAAAAGGTAATGTATCTATGTATGATAATCATGGGTCAATATATTGTCAATATTTTAAAAAAATATATCTATTAATATAAGTAAATGATTATTAAATTTAGAGGATCCAATATATATAATTGTAGAATAATGTGAAAACTCAATATTTTGGATCTCCTAAAATACCTTATATGTTTTATAATTTGGATTACATATTATAATTAACATGAAAAACAAAAACATATATGAAATACATTATTATTTTATATATACTAAATATTATAATGGTAATCCGTTAATATTAGTTAACATTTTATTGAAAAAACTCATTTTAGATAATATCAAAATGGATAGTTTATAGAAAATTTATTTTCATTATTTTTTATATTTCCTATTAAATAATTATATTTAAAAATTATTTTATCTAAATGTGTCAAAGAAAAATCATATTTTTAATTTCCCTCAAAAAACATGTTTAAGATGTATTTTCCACAATTTTTTTCTATAATTATCAATTCTTCGAGATTAATAATGAACTAAATATTTTTATAAGACAATAAATTTTATATATATTAGATGTTTTTAAATCATTTTTATCATGATATTATATATTATAAAGTATAATAATTAATTTTAATAGACTATGATAAATATATTAATATATTTTCCACAATTTGAAAATATATATATTGTTTTAATAAATACATTTTCTAATCTCTTTTGTTCCATTAATATCAAAATAAAAAAACTTATTTTAAAACTTATTTTTTTATTAAATAAGTATAATTTTATTTATAATAATTATATTTATCTCAATGGAATCAATACCACATAAAATTCTATTCGAACCAACGATATTTTATCTTAAAAATAAGCTTTTTTAAAAATATGTTCTCAGACGTTAAATTTTCACTCATTATGATTAATTTTCATTCAAATATAAAGTAAATTTGAAAAAATTTACTTTACATTTTGGATTTAAATTTCCATTTTTCATATTTCAAAATGTTTTTTGTTGTATTATTTATATTATTATGAATAATTCTAATTAGAAAGATAATGTCAAAAAATAATATTTTTTTATTAATATCACATGATTTATATCTAATATATTAATTTCAAAAAAATTGATAATTAATATATAATTATTTATATATATATATATATTAACACTTATTTAATTTTCAATAAAATTAACCTTAAATAATTATCTATAATGCTAATAAAAAAATTTTCTACAGAAATATTTTTTTGTATACATTATCTATTTTATATTGAATGATTATTTGTTAATATTTTGAAATTTAATTGGATGAAATATGTGATAAATTAATTTCAATAACACCTAATTTTGGTTATAATTTATTACTTAAAATTTTAGTAGAAATTCGGTAATGAAAGAAAAATTATTGTATGTAAGGTAAAAACTCAAATGGAGAGGGGAAAAAAACGCTAGATAAATGACATAAACTACTCATTGATGTCTCAAAATAAATGATTTTAAGCATCCTCAACCCAAATACATTTTATAATTAAATTTTATCCTTGGGTAACCTATTTACCATGAATATTGAAAGGATATAATTGAAATGTAGAGGGAGTTTCCAAAACAACTATTCTTATCCCAACTGAAATAATATATCTTTAACCCTTAAAACGAAGACATAAAATTATAATGACACATTTAAATTATTCCATTAAGTATTTAATGTAATTATATCCACATTATTAAATCCATATAGCACACATAATTATCTAATTTTCTTTAATTTCAATAGATCGTCCTAGGGAATAATCAAGTCTCCACCTTAAATATTATATACCCCTTATGATTTTATTCATAATAATAATAATCCAAAAATCATTTCACTAATAAAATTTTCCGTATTAAGTATCCTTAATAAAATAAAATGTGGTTATATTAATTATCAATCCCTTTGTTATTAATTTCCTTCCACTATGAATAATAAATGAACATATTTAGTGTGTTGTGTAAACTACCACCATTATGAAGAAAAATATTTTTTTTTCTAATAAAAAATTTAATTTCAAGTAAATTAGTGTTAATGAATAATATATATGATATATCTTCTATAAGTTTTTTTAAATATAAATTTAATATCCACCTTTTCCAATATGATGCATTGAAAAATAGGAATGAAAATCGTTTGTTTGTGCAGATTACTGCTTAATAATGAAGTGTTTTTCCTTTTTAAAATATTTTCAATAATTATTGAGAAAATAAAATATATTTCACCGTAATAAAAAAATTAAAAATTTTATCATTATATTTCTATTATGAAGATATTATTTCACAAGATGCACCTCAATAATAATACTCTCTAATCGAGTTGAAGTCTGTTCAAAATTATTTCAGTTTAACTGCCTACATGAACATTAATATAATATTTCATCAATGATGTCTAAGTTTACATTGAAAAAATAATTATAATATTTAAATAAAATAATTTTTATTATATAGTTCAGAAAATATAATATTATGTATTTATCTCATCATTAATGTAAAAAAAATTCACTAAATTACAAAAATAAGTTGTTATGAAACCTATATTCACATAGAAAACTGACAAAAACATATGGAACATGATATAAACTTTAAATTTATATAATTTATACATTATCAAATATTAAATTTTATATCAATATTAAATCTGGTATCAGAGGGTCATAATGAATTTTAAATCATTAATATAATGATGTTAATGAATAATATAAATATTAGAAAATGGAAATATTTAGGAGTGATGTTATAAAATATTGATGTTAAATTGTGTACACATTATTAATAGGATATTATTGTTCCATTATCTAAGAAAAAAAATTATGGGTTTCAATTTATATTTCATTTCATTGATACATTTTTATGTAATCGAGTATGTTTAAATTTTTTTTGTTATACTTACTACCATATTTTAATAGACCCAGGTATATATTATGTAGATTTCGATATAGTGGGTGGATTACATCGGGTCATGTAACTGACTGACTCAGGCTAAAAGTATGTGGCACATAGGTCGGGAAATTACATTGGGAGAGGGTTTCTAATTGGAATGGTTGTGTTTCCACCGAGGAGGTTTATCCACCCATGGTTTTCCATAATATATATTAATTATTGTAAGCTAGAAATAATTCTAGAATTTCATATTTGGTCCCAAATGATTATTTTATTTAACAATTGGAAATAAGATGATAAAATATTAAGGAGAACCGTAGGGTTGAGTTTAACTATTACTGTATGGATAATTCGATGTATATGAAAATATCATGGATTTTGTTGATGTACGGAGATATTTCTATTCATAAAAATACATCCTTTATTGGGTAATACAATTGGACGTGTCTTTGTTATTGAGGTACATAGGTGTAATATCTCCAAAAAGTACATATTGAGTTGAACTCAATCATAACCTAGTATATGAAATAGACCTTGTTGCACACTTAGTTTGAAACACTATGGTTTTATGGTTTTAAAATTTTGAACTCCTTTACAAGTTATTATTTATTACATGAATGAATTATTATGAAATAAAATGTTATTAGAAAAAATTTCCATGAATAATATAGATTAAAACCAGAAGCTAATAATTAAGGACATAGTTTTCATTCAAGATTTACTAGTTTTATAAATATATGATTCCCTTTAGTATATATATGTATGCTTATATTTTTATTCTACTAATTTTATTTAATGAATGGAAATTGGAGTAATTGTTCCAATAACTAGTAAGATATAAAAATTATTAATTTATCCAGTAATAACCCCTACCTTATGAGAGTAAAATATATGGCCTTCATGGATGTAATAACTCAAGTAGATCATGTTATTAATAATAAATTGAATCCTTATGAATTACCATCACCTCTTATGTATGGTAATTTTTTAGTAGATTATTTTATTACAAATGGACCCCTATATTTACTATATATTATAATTACATCATCTCTTAAAATTCAATTAAATACATTGAGAATATATTATACAATATATAATTCATAGTTTAATAAAAAAAAATTTAGTTTATTTATCACATTGAGGGAAAATATGATAAATAGTGGAGACTAAATTTCAATGAAAATTTAAAATTGGGTACTGATTCTAGGGAGTGGGAATAAATCATGAAAAATATATTTCAATAAATATTTTCCCTGAAGTATATATCATAAAATAAATATGGAGTTAATTAGTATGAAGTAAAATTAATAGGTGCCTTTGATGCTGTATGAGTCATACATTATAAAGATTGTGTGATACAACCCATTAATTGTTACCAGTATAAAATTTATAGTTTAACTTTTTTATATGGATTAATGATGGAACTATAAAAATCATTGGTGATTTTATACATCAAATTTTATTAAGATATTGTCTATTTTTACCTCAATGATGCGATAGAGATCGTTAATTATAAGTGACTTCATTAGAATAATGGAAAAAAATTAAATATGGAGATTTCTACAAGACATTAAATAGATAAATACCAGAGAAGAAACAAAACCAAACAAATGAATTTTTAAAATATTGTGTTGATGTGTCTTGGAAACTATCAATGGGTATTTGCAATATCAGTCATGTGTAGAAAATATAGTCATTGGGAAATTATATTCAATGGGAAAATTAATATTCCCACAAATGTGAAATAATAAAAGATGATTCATATCAATACTATACCAAATGTATAATATTTTGACTATAATGAACATATGAGTTATACTAAATAAATTCAAAAAGAAATGGTTGTTGGTGAAAATCCCCAAAAAACCCTATAAGGAAGTCATGAAGGGTGTATATTATCACTAAGTTTTAGTTTAATGTTGAAAATGATATGGGGATCAGTATTAAATTTATTAATTATGGGATATTGATTATAATTTATAATTTTCGTAATATGAATTCATTCATATAATGAAGTTTTAGTAGAACTATTCAATCATCACTTCCATACATGGGAGTTTAGCTATTTTTAAGAACCGAAAATAGATTGGTGTTTGTATCATAACTATATAATGCATTGCAAGTTAGTATTCATGGAATTAAACTTCCAAAACACCTCACCATACTTCCTTTAGTGTATTTTAATGATTTTTTGGGAATGGATTGAATATCTAATTCAAATCCAAAATAAAACTATCAAGAAATGATGACCACCCTCCACACCCCAAGTCATCTTCTAATTATATAAAACAACAATGTGGAGGAATAATCTTCACTGTAATTTTTAGTTCAATGATGGATATTATAACTTTATGATTGAGCATGTATAAAGCTAATAATTTATGACATGTAATGAACACTGCTTTAATACATGACCATTGTGAGATAATATAAGGATATATTCCTTGAAGAGATTCCTGGTCTTCCTCTTAATTGAGAGGTTGAGTTGTCAATCAAAATTTTACCCTGACATCTATACTTATCCAAGACTACATATAGGATATACACTACTGGGTTGTATGATATGAATCAAAATATTACAAGAATATCTAGTAAATTGATTTCTATTCCGATGTGATTCAAATTGTGGGGTTCTTATATACTTAGACAAGAATAATAATGGGTTAATTTACCTCTATATATATTTTCTGGAACTCAAAAAAAATCATGAAAATGAAAAACTATCCCCATATATGGATATATAATTTGTTAAATAAATCATGTAGAGATTAATATTTCAATAAGGTGGACATTCATTGAGTATATCACTAATTAATGTTGAATAAGAATGATATTTATAACATCTCTTTTGAAATAATGTGTGTAAACTATGTGTTCATAGTGATTCCATTAAGAATAAAAAATGATCAATAAATAATTGTGTAATTAATGTATAGAGTTTTTAGGGATTTTTGTGAAAATATTTTTAAAAATTAATTGTGATATTCTAATATACCCCAATAGAAAGATGTGGATTGAAGATAATTTGAATATATTTATATGTGATTTGATAAATGAGACTAAATATGAAAATATATATATATGAGTTTTTGTTAAAGGATGTATCATTAACAGTGAATATTATCAAATTAAATGGAATGTTTATGGATTATTTTCAAACAAAGGATGTCGTTGACTTGCCAAAACTAACATCTATAATATATATCAATATTTAACTTAGATTTGATAAGTATTATCAATTATTTTAGATAATTTTCATGATTTTCAAACATAATTACCAAGATAACACATAAGAGACTAAAATGATTCTATACCAATGAAAACAAAGAGAGACGTGAGGAGTTTAAAAAGATTTATTAGCACACAATAACATATGATTCCCTCAATTTGGGAAATTGTTTTGTTTATAATGATGATTCATAGATGTGTTTGAACTCTATAATAATGTAGAATTATAATGTTATATCTTATTCCTTAAAGAAGTTGAATTCTCATGAGAATAAATATCCATCATAAGATCAATATTTGGTTGAAGCAATCATTTCATTAAAGATATATATACATTTTATCAGTAGGATTATTTTTGAATTATATATATATATAAAGATCTTCATGTATATATAAACATATAGGTATATTTTTATATGACATTGAAATTGGTCATACTTGATTACCGAATATAAATACTCAGTTTATCACCATCATTGGAATGTTGATATGCTCGACGATGCTCAATGTAGACATGATCCATTAATTTTATCAATATTGATTATTAAGAGGGTTCCATACATTTAATATTATTAAATTATGGATATGGGAATAGTGAAATGTCCATTATGCGAAATTTCAGAAATAAAGGCTCACCCATTCATTCTTAATAGGTTTAAGGGGTCCCAAAATGACAATTAGTATCTACATAAAAAGGTAGAGAATATTTTGGAGTTCATATTTACTAATGATCGAGTTATAAATATTTGAACCCAAATATATTCCCTATAAACTAGAGCTACATAGGAATATTCATGATGATGCACATATATCATATTTCTATATTCATCCACAAAGAACTATGATATATAAATAACTGAAGATAATATTTTAGTGAGATAACATGAAGAGAGAGATTGTGGAATTTGTAACTAGATTAAGGGAATGACTAAAAGTCAAGGATAGATGAAATATTCCTATGGGTATGATGAAAATATTACCTATAAGAGTATAAAAATTGAAAAACAGTACCATGTATTTATTCATTACACTCCCCAGGAAAAATAATGGTATCAAATCCATATGTCTGGTAGATAGATCGCCTTTAAAACTAGCCACATTTAATTTTTATCATGTAATTTTTTTTCGAAACAGCTATCTATGATATACAGAATAAGGTGGTAATATTCTATTGAGTGATACAAACTATTTTATTTTATTGAGATTCATGTTTTTTTCTCATGCTTATAGATAAGGTGTAAAGTAGAATTAGATATAAAACAATTTTTCAGCACTGCTTATCACCCTTAAATGGATGGTCAATCTTAGAGAACTTTTTAAACTCTACAGGATATGATGACGTTCATTTTTGTAGATTCTATGTATTTTTTTTATCATAACATTCATTTAGTTAAGATCACATATAATAAAAGATTACATTTTAGTATTCAAATGGATCATAATGAACCTCTGTATGGGATGTGGTATATGTCCCCAAATTTTTTGGATTAATTTGAAGTCCATGAGATGATAAGCCTGGACTTTACCATGATATGATAGAGTTGTTTCGTGCCATTTATTGTGACATGAAATCCTTGTAATGTCAACAGATGATTTATGCATCATATTTTTGATGATACATATTGTTTGAGGCGAGAGATAAGGTATACCGCTCTATTTCACTATGGACAAAATTAATGAGGTTCAAGAAGAATGGAAGGGATAAAACATGATATATAAACAAATTTTTGATAATTTATTACATTTATTGGTTTCTTACCAATTTGGACTCGATGTTAATCTATATCACGTATATAATTTGTTTTATGTATCTCTATAATGGATATACATACCTAAATGGTCACATGTATTGAATCTAACGGTCATAACACTAGGGAATGACCATTCGTATAAGGATTACATTGTGAAAATGCTATTATATAGATACAATGTTTTATGAACTAAGATTGCTAACCTAGTATAAGTGTTTGGAAAAATCATAATTTTGAGGAATCAAACTGGGAATCAGAAGAGGTAATGATGAAGATATACCCTGACCTATTTTCCACTTAGTATGTAAATAGAAATTTCATGGGGAATATTTAGTAATGTATGATGAATATATCACATTGATTCATTTTGATATTTTTTTGTATTAAATAAAAACAAATTCACTGATAGCCTATGATGAACCAATCATATCGTTTGAACAAAAAACAACACTCTATTAAAATATATCTATTTATATATGAAAATTATAACTTATATTATATGATGGTGGGTATGATAAGAGTAAATAAATTATGAATATTATATGGATGAAACATGTATAAAATAAATTCAATGGTTATATACTAATTAAAAATTAATAAATAATCAATTGAATGAAAAAATAAGTTTTTGAAAACCCGTATTTGGCTAAATGGTAGTTTAGTAGTGATTTTCAAATATAATATAATATTACTATTTTTCTAGTTTTATTAATTTTTTTAAATCACTAAATCAATTTTTGAAATAATAATATAAAAATTAATTTTTTAATTTTTTCTGAAAATTTACATTTTTCAATAAATTGTGAGAAATACTAATTTTCTAGGAACAACAATTTATTATAATTCCTTGCAAGACCCATTTTATTTTGATTATTTTTAAATATAAAATTTCATCCATTATATGATTTTAATACAAAATAGGATATACAGATTAATTTCATATTGAAATTTTTTATGAAATCATATTCATCTTTTGATTGTATTTTTTAAATCCAGGTTTTTTCTCACTTCTTTGTGTATAATTTAATATTTATTTATTCTAAATTTGATAGAGTAATTTGGCAAAACATATTCCATATTTGGAATTAGTTTTTTATATATTATATTATAAATTTCAAAAAAATATTTTCAGTTATAAATAAGGAAAACAATTATTATTATTTACAATAGTTTTGGAATATGTAGGTTAATTGGGGAGGTTAAACTAAAAACGGAATGATTATAAGTCATACATAAATGTGTAGTTCCTATTTTATAGGAACTTCTGTATCTTATATAAACAGTGAATTGAAAATTTTCTATTTTGGACTAGTATATAAAGATGAAATGGTTGGTGTAATTATTTCTTTTTAAATATTTCATGTTTGTTTTATCTGAAACTTATAAAAGGCCAACCCTATCTTATCCATTAGTCACCTAAAAACCCACATGTTTAGTCATTGAATTCCAAATTTACATACATAAATCTCTCATGAAGTCCTACAATCAATTTTTGGTCACATGTCTAACATATGAATTCATTTGTTTCAAACCAAAGGAATTTGTCTGAAGAAGACGTAATGTCCTTAACTATGAATTTTATTTTTTAATCATTCACTACCTTATAATACTATTAAAGCATTATGATAAAATATTCTTCATGTAATTCATATAATTAGATTCTGTTCTGTCATTGTAATTAACTAAAACCATCTCATACCCTTTAAAACGGGATATTAAACTATAGATTGGTTGTATGGTGGACAACCACCCCATAAACTAACATAATTTATTTTCCACCACCACATATCATTATTAGATATAATAATCTATATAATGTTTTTATATTATTCTTATGATATATATATATTAATAGAACCCAGGATTCTTGAATATGGTGTCTACTATTATTACACTAGTAAGATTACATGGAATGAAATTTTCTTGGACTAATGAGTATAGTAGTACTGGTAAAATAGATAAATACATGAGTCTTATATTACCAACGAATACTCTAATAACAGAATAATTATTTTTTCTTTTGAGGATAATAGTATTCCATATACGATATCCTTGCATATCTTTCATAATATCTATCATGATTTCTTAGGGAATGAAATAAAATATAGGTGCACACAAATTCTTTATAAAAGTAAATTACATCATAAAAAATAATGAATCAATGAGAATAATAATCATGGAAAGGTAAATGATTGGGTACCCATTCCATGAAATCATAAAAATAAACATTCATTCACATATAATGTAAAATTAATAATCCCAGGGACAATAATTATAATGAAAAATGATTTCTTCATAATTAGATGGTTAATTATTAGATTTCATGTTTCCTAGGAAAATTATACCTTTTCAATCAAGAAGTATTCTCATGGTTGTATAAGTCTACTGGTATAAACCCATCTATTATTTTTGGAAACAAACCTCAAGGGTTTTTTAAATTTAATTTAATCTCATTAGACTACTGATTCATCATGGTATTAGATTAAATGGTCACCACCCTATAAATTTATTTTAACTTTTCCTTAACCCATAGATGTTTATATAACCTATCCCTAACTTATATATTTCTTGTCCAAATCATTCCGCATATAAAAAATAATTTATTTAAATAAATAATGTTCCTTATGAAATTTTTATATTTAGTAAAAGATATATATTATCAATTTTATCCTAGTTAATAAAATAATTTTCAATGTAAACAATATATGTAATAATTTTATATATTTTACATAATAATAATACCCATGATAATGGATATGGATTATTATTGGAAATACAATGTTTAACGACACGCGAAATTGAATATTTCAAGGGGACTAAAATGTATCAATGATGTGATTTTCAATAATGTATATTTCCAAATAAATTATATACCATAATGAGGAACAATAATGATGGTAATAATATAATATATCTTATGAGGGAAAATATAAAGGGTTTTTTCAATATTGACTATAAAATATTATTGAAAGATATTTAAAAAAACATTTTTGAAGAAAATACATATTTTATACTGAACAAAATTTTGTAAAATAATTGTATTTATACCCGAACTAAAATAAATGATATTTAAAAAATAATTCTTTTAATCATAAAAAGTATTCTTTAATGGAATGATGTGGGTAAATCCATACATGTATTATGAGGTAAATAAAACATTTATTTGGGAAGGATAAATGGTTCTATAGGTTCCTTATTTGTAAATCCTCAAGAATATTCCTATAAAAACAATTCTAAAAGAAAATTTGTTATGAATAACATCCAAAAATAATATTTTAATGGTTAATAAAAATTTGAAAAAAATTTGAGAATATGTATTTTTTTAAAATAAATTGGGTTCTCTAACTAAATAGGGAAATAAAGTCAGGTTTATTTAAAATGATTTCTATCACATTTATAGTTCTATTAATTGGAAAAATGGTAATATTACTTGGAAATATCTTCAATAACAATAGTAGATTTGAATTATAGGGTTTATTGAACAATGATATAATATCATCATATGATAGTAATGAAAATTTTTACAATCCTGAACAAAATGAGATTGTGATGTAACCCCTTGAAAATACAAGAATGTTGATGTGATTATAAACCAATTAATATATTATGTATATAAAGCATAAATCCAAATTAATAATTTGAAAATAATATAACAGATAGTAATATTTTATTATAATAATTATCTGTTAAAATTAATGATAACAAGGAGGTATTATAACCCAATGAAAAGGAATCGGGTAATGATTTTATTAACACGTGGTATTATTCAACTCAAATACACATAGAAGAATTATTTAATGTTTCAACTAAAAATGAAAAGAAGAAAAAATAATTCATGATATAATATATATAAATTTATTTAATAGAAAACACACAAAATTAGTTCATGAAGAATATTTCATTTATATTAAAGATGTAAAAAGTGAGATGAAAATCACATTCCATTCATTTTATTTCTTGTGAAAATAAATTATCCTTTTGATTAAAAGGTTTAAAAATTATAAATTTTTTTTCTAGAACCAATGTTATTTTTATTATATCATATATGATCTTTTTATAATATCATATTACCCATTTGTTAGTATATTTTCTTTTTTTCACTATTTTTGTTGCTAATTTCATAGTTTGTCAGGTCAGTTCAGACTTGTTACTGGTTGTTACTATAATGGATTCAAAAAACTAAAATTGTAAACCATTATTTATATATCATATAAATTAAATATATATTAATTTATAATAAATCAAAAATTATATATATATGAAATGAAATGTACAATTAAATGAGATGATATGTCATGCGTACACATGAACTCTATATTCGTTTATTTTACATTTTAAAAGGAATGGAAAGTTAATAATATATGATTTTATTCATATTACTATCCTGGTATGAAATTTTTTTCATATATGTAACATAGTTTTAATAAAACCATCATTCATAAGATGCATTAATAGTGTGAATGAATTAGATGACTTTGAGGAGGTGATAGTCGACACTTCGAAAAATGATGATATCATAATCCCAAAATGGAAGTCATCAAGGTATGTTTTATATAAAAATTATTGAATAATTAAAAAATAAAAATTTATGTATATATCATATATAAACAATTTATCACTCATAATTTTCAATGATGATAGGTGGAAAAGAAATAGTGAACTACATCATTTATTTATGACACAGTTCACCCCACACAGAAATGGTAAGTAACATACCCATTAAATAGAAGTGTAAGTGTAGGTATAAATGTTTATATAAAAAAATATAATTATTTTATTGATATTCAATTTTATATGTAATCCTAAAATAAAAATATTTGTGTTGTTGGGGAATTAAAATTAATCAAAATACATGGGGAAGCATATTACCCCTTCGTTGGGTAACTCGTTTTTATTTGTATCATAGGGCTTCCATGGATGGATTGATGATCAAAGGTAATATTATTTTATTATGGGAGAATCATTATGAGCATATTTGAGTATATAATTTTCAATTCATGTGGCTTGATAGGTGTGAGGAAGTGGGAGGTGTGAGTTTCCTTTTATATTGGAGGGGGAGTTACGGTCTTGTTTATTTTTGAAAAGGGAATTCCACCACTATTTTTTCCATTATAAATGGATTCTATAATGTCTTAAATTAATAAAAATTTATTATAGGGATGAAATATGAATTTAAAATGGATTTTTGACATGTTTCTATGTCATTTTTTTCCTTTGGATAAATCTTTAGTGCCTTGATAATGTAATTTTCCCATTAATCTATATAATTAATTTTAATTACATTAATCATTGAGAAAAAATGATTACCAAATTATAAATTATAAATTATTATCATACAATATATCAAATTAATTTTAAAAAATTCCAATAATATATTTTTCAAATATTCATTTTAAAATTAAACCGTAAACAGGACAACAATGCCAGTTTTTACAGAGAAAAAAATTAAGACTGAAATGTTTTCTAGCCAAATTCAAAGTGAAATTGATTCAAATACCAAAATTGTACACATTTCTGTATAAATAATCTAACTAATATTTAAAACATAAAAAAATATATCTATACATTATAAATAAATTATAAAAAAGTAGTTTGGAATTAAATACCATTATTTTTCATTATTCATCAATAAATGAAACATCAAAACAAATAAAAAAATATAATATAAAATAAATTCTTAGATAAAGTTTTAATAATGAATATTATTTTGTCAGATAAAATTTATAAAATCTACAATTTGTTTAAATAGGTTCTCTATTAAAATACAGTTAAAGTACATTTTAAAAATATTGATTTCAATCCAAAATATTCTGTTTGTTTTTATCTTATGATTATAAAATATACATGATGAATGAAAAAACTATTTTACTGAAAAGTATATATGTATATATATATATTGACACCACTCATTAATTTTAATAACATTGTTTTTTTATGAAAAAACAACATTGTGATTATAAATATATTTTCCTATAAAAACATTCTCTCTATATTCAATAGGGTCATATATATATTTGGAATTAATTTGTAACAGGTGAATTCATTTTAATTTTGTATAAACCATATCTCTTCATTATTTATTTAGCACTATAAATAACATCATATTTAACAACTATGGTGTATTGTATTATATTATATTATAATTTTTTTTAAAATATATCGTTGTTTTGTAAAATGAGGTCTTAGATATTACATAATCTATCAAAGAAATTATTTGTTTCCTATGATGCATGATTACTCAATATCACGTTCATTGAATAGGATATCATATATTTAATTTATGTAAAATAGTTAATATAAAATAATTCCTCAGGAGATTATATTTCAATATGTTTCTAGTGTTGTGTGTCATACATGTTATTGAATATAACATTTTTTACTTTAGAATTTCATGGAATTACATTATCCCCATCATAATTAAATTTTATTCTCAAAATTTAAAATTGACCTTTCAAAAAAAATTTCTTGTATTTCCTATGTTTAAATAACACATCCTACGAAGGGTTCATAAAATATCCACTAGATAAATATAGAATTTGAATTTCAATGGTCATGTGTACAAATATATACCTAGGTCCCTAGGTATGAGTACAAAATAAGGAAGTGGATATAAGTAAATGTTGGAAATGAATAAATATTAATATATATTTAGTGTTTTCATAAACCAAAAAAATGAAGTATCCCTGGAATGTTGATGGACTCAAATCCATAAATACAGAATGATTCAGAATAACATCATTTCACCAATAATTAAGGTATTTGGACACCATTATTTATCATTCTCTAAATGATGATTAATTATATTACATCCTATGAATATAATTAAATATTATTAATTAATATATATCTATAGAAACAATTTCATAATTTGGTTTTTCTTCTATCAATTTCCAATTCAGCAATTACATTATCAAAAGCATATCCACAAATTATATTTTTAAGCATATAGTACCAAAAAACACTTTAAATGGATCATAATGTCCATAAAATAGTTAGAAGTATATATATCAATCTATAAATATTCTTTGAATCCAATATTGTCAATAAATTAATATCTAAACAAAATGGTGACACTACCTATTCATAATTAATATGTATTTTTAAATGGTTTTGACTAAAAATGAAATTTTCACCCTGACTTTTTATAGGTCACTGGTTGGCATTAAACCCTTATCATCAATCAGTTATGGGTTTAATTATCATTACCTTGTCAGAATTTATGGGTTATCATGATGTATATAGTTTTTCTTTTTCTAAAACCAAATTATTATAATATTCAAAATGAATTTAATTTTATAAATAAATTTGATAGACACCCTGGAAATATAGTTAATCTCTAAATAAAATTTTAACAGATATTTTCAATAATATTCTAACATAAAAATACTTTATTAATTTATTTTCACATATGACTCTCCTTGTTCAAGTGTTCAACCTATGTAATTAATTTTCATTATCTATTTAAATACATCTTAATGGTCGATAAATAAATTGATTTATCATATGTTTATCCCCACATATTGTCAAACCATTAGTGTCTGGAGGACCATTGTCATGTACTAGGTTATGTAAAGGTAGGCCTGACATAATTTTCTAGAGTTCATTTAGATGGGTACGTATTTGTGAGAACCACATCCACTTATACTATAAAAATGGGATTTATATGCTAGGAATACCAACTTAATATATATATTACCAAAATTCTAGGATGTTCTTCTAAAAATATTCTGAAAATCTATCTTACTTATCTATTCCAAAATCTGGAATTTCTAAATCTAGTTTTTATGTTTTCTGTTAAATATCCTCTTATATCAACTATTGTTACCTAACCCAAGATGTGTATAGACAATCTCTACTACTATTTTTTTTGAATGATTAAAATGATAAAATCCAAAAGGATCGAAGAGTATACTAGTAATTTTAAACCATATACATAAAAGTCACATTAATTTCCCAAGAATACATTAATAAACCCATATTTGTTCCATTCAAGGATAAAATAATTCGACCTTTGATATCCTTTTATATCATTGTTGTTATACTTTTCAAATCCCTAGGAAATTAAACTAATTATTTTTTAGGTCAAATTCTTAGTAAAGTTAAAATAAATTGGATTAAATAATAAATAAATGATAATTATCAATATGGAATGGTAAATAACTGAGAACACATCCCATGAATGTAATAAACTGTTAGTGATTGTGCATCCATATATAATTTAGAAGAAATAATTCCATTTATATTAATAATAAATAAATTATATAGAATTTGATACTTAATTATTAGATGTCATGCTTTTTGGTACTTGATACCATTACCACCATTATATATTCGAAGGACATTTTGAATCTATTTGTATAAACAAATATATTATTCATGGATAAAAATGAGAAGGGTTTTCACCCAACATATTTCACCTTATGAAACTACAGATGTATCACAATGCCTACATTAAACATTCCCGATCTCATGGGGCTTGGACTAACTGGTCACCAACACTTAAAACATGCATTAACTGTTCCCCAACTCATATAGTGCTCGTCAAAATCATTCCTAATATATAAATAATTAATGTAAATACATATATTTCCATATTAAATATACTTATTAATTAACTAATATAGATTAATCAACACAACTTGAGTTTATCAGATTACAATCAAAGTAAAATCCAGATGTATAAATGATAAACATTTAATGCAATAAAGATATCCTTGAAAAATGATTTTGATAATAAGTTAAAACTCAATGTTCAATGATAATAAAAATTGAATCGTTTAAGGGGATAAAAGGTATCAAGGAATTTAATATCAAAATTATCCTAGGTCAAATTAATCAAAAACCATCAAGAAGATGAATATGGATGGCATAAATTGAACATATACCATGTTGAGTAAATATAAAAGCATATTTCCCTTAATTAATGGAAATATTATAACAAATCAATTAGAAAACATTTTTGAGGAAAATATCTTTTTAAATTTAATTTTTTTTAAATAAATTTTATCAAAAACCGAATTTTAAATAAAATTTATTTTAAAAACAATTCCTTTTAAACATATAAAAGATTTTTTATATTAATTACTCAGATAATCATTTTTTTACATAAAACATAAGAATGAAATTCCTTTCATATGCTATAAAAGGATTGAAATGTGACTTTTTTTGGAAAATGATAAAAATATTCATTTGAAAAAAAACTAAATTAAAACATAGAAAAATGTTTTAATAAATCATTTTGTAATTGTAAAAAACTTTTTTGATGAAATTTTTTTAAAGCACAGAGATTTTAAGAAAATGGTTTCTCGGACATAAGTGAGAAATAAATTCAGGTTTTCTATAAAACATTTTTTAAAATATTACATGTGCGAAATAGTTTAATAATTGTACTATTACATGAAACATTCTATTTAACCAAATGAAAATATACGTAATGATATTAATAAATAATTATCCAAATGTTTTATCTCATGGAAACTAAAATGTAAACAACCCTGAACAAAATGGGATTGTGATGTAATCGCTTTGAAAGACCATAATGTTGATGTGATAATAAATCAATAAATAGATTATGTGTGTCAAATGTAAATCTTCATAAAATAAGTGGAAATACAAGAATATATGGAGAACATTTTTTATAGACATAATCATAGAACATTGAAAACAACAGTGAGGTAAATTAACCAAAAGAAAACCATATCGAGTTATGAGATTATTTACCACATAATAACATTTAATTGATATCCCCTTAAAAAAAATAATTAAAATTGAATCTCAAAATACCAGGATGATAAAATAATCCATGATTTAATATATCAAAATGGGTAGTATATACACAACATATAAGAAGTAACTAGTTAATATTACATTTATCTAACATATAATATATTATTAGACATTTTTTAGTAATATTACATTATTTCTCATATTAGTGGTGTTAATTTATTAGATACTCTTTTATTTTTTACAAGTTAATTGTTGTTCATGGAAAGGTTTTATAAAGTGAGTAATTTAATCAATGACGTAAATATCATATATATTCATTGTATATGTGTTTATAATAAATAAAAAATTTTGGATATATGAAATAAAAGGCACCATTCAGGGGGATGATAGGACATACCAATGGATGAATAAAACATTAATTTCATTAAGATAATTGAATGAATGAATGATAAATGAAATATATGTTTTTATATTGTCACGACCGTTCCCCCAGGGATGGTTCCATGACATCCCCCAATACTGCCTCCCAAAGGCCAAGTGTTAGAAACTAGCTCCTAAGACATCAAACTGCACATGGGAGGAATTTTCTTGAGTACATGTATGCACTCACAAGGAACCACATCCCAAATATAGAATGAAAAAAAAAAGAATTCTATTAAAAACAACTGAGTAGAAGTGAAAACTGAATGTTAA
Source organism: Viscum album (assembly GCA_963277665.1). Taxonomy (NCBI): domain Eukaryota; kingdom Viridiplantae; phylum Streptophyta; class Magnoliopsida; order Santalales; family Viscaceae; genus Viscum; species Viscum album. Next base: position 1,299,618,815 of record OY728147.1, read on the forward strand.
ATGGTCTAGAATACAAACCCAAAAAAAGATAAACTAAAAATAGGAAAGTACAAGGAAACTAGGAATGTTGTTCACTAAAAACCCCAACTGATGGGTAAGTATGGAGTAGCCACTAGAATCTATAGATGTATGCCTCGCCTTCCTGGTCTGACTAGAAAACATAGGGTCTTGGCCACCAATTCCTCCGTCAAGGTTATGGTCGTATGAAAAATACACAACATGTGTGGGAAAATCCCTTGCTGAGGTGAGTAACAGTATACTTAGTAGATAACCCATACAAACAAGGAAATTCCAAAAATAAATCAACATAAAAACCATAATAAATGACACCTCACACCTGGTATAATCAAGACTATGTAAAGTAGGACCATTGTCTATATCATCAAAAACATGGGGTTGCTGGAGAAATCCTCACCAATTTGTACAGTGGGCCAACCTGGTTTCACATTAGTGTATCACTCATACATTGGTCTACTGTGGTACTCTTCTTTGATTAGTATCATTGGTATGATAGGTCACAGAGAGTCACTTCCCACGGTTGATATGCCTGGTCAGACAGAGCCACATTCCCCCATGTCCATACTAAGGTATTTATCAGTCAAATATTGTAAGTCTGTAGAGTCACACAGAGCCACTACCCACCATGTGATTTCCAAACCACCTAGATTCGCTTCCCACTAGGCCATCATAGCTGACCCACACAAGTTCACTTGACAAAATTCTTCGGGTCTCATCCAACTATAGGGTTTCCACACATAGTGTGATGGATTCTGAGAGCACCGCTCATCAATCCATTCATCACATTTCACCATCCAATAAAGTTGCCATAGAGTAATCCATATGATCATCAACATCTCATGGTATCCAATTTTTTAAGTGTATCATCAAGAGAACGCACAGTTTGAACAACATTTCGTTTTTTAAAAGGGGTCAGTTGGGTCCTGGATTGGTCGAACCCGATCAGGCCGACCACCCACGATCTAGCCTTGCATGGGCCTAACCCATTCTGGTAGGACCATTGGGTTTCAGGTTTTTTAATTCGCGGGTTCTCCCCACTAGAGCGGCCCGTGCCCACCCCCGGCCAGCCTTGGGTGGGCCGACTCTTAGATGGTTGGGATGGGATATAAGCCACATACGCCTCCTCTTGTCGTATGAGTCATCTGTGGGTATTCCTCCTCTACCATAGTCAATTGACCATTGACTTTTCTACATGTGATGATGTGTGGTGAAATGTCTGTGGTACACCAATGTGACCATGTGGCCGCGTCGGCCTGCCGCCAGCCACATGTAAGGTGATTGGCGGCTCCTTCTGCACCGTCTCGGCCCAAGCTAGCCACGATAGTTCTTACAAAGCACCATCATAGCACAATAGTTTTGTCTTTTGGGTGCCATTGGGTTTTCTTTGGTGGTACGTTCCTTTCACTTCTTGCACCTATGACATCTGGGGTGATTCCATCTTCCCCACTATACTCTCGAATCCCCCTTTCCACAACTATAATGTTGTTGTCATGATGAACACCCAAAACACACAAGGAATACGGGTTTGGGCCTTGTTCGTGTTGGTATGTGCCCTCTACATAAGATGTTTATAAACATGGGGTACATAATTTAAATTCTATAGTAATTAATAAAAAAATCATGGGCAACAACCCAAGAATAGTGCCCTCCCACAAGATTGAGAGATATTCAAATCAACTTGTTCATGGGTTGATCCACTTTCATCTTTTATAATAATGAATGAGGAAAATTAAAAAGATGAAACCACTTCCTCAAAGTTGTTCGTAGTTGATGTGGCCCATCCGTAGGAGTTCATGTTTCGTTGGGATTCATCACATTATAGTTTCTTTCTTGGAGGTGTGTCAAAGTTGCTGCTGGTTTTTTGGAATTAATCATCATTGTTGGAGAGAATTATGGTCGTAGGTTCATCAGAGTAAATCCACCAATTGATTCTATGTTCCCCAATACATTAAAAAATTAATAGAAAACATGTTGCATCATTTTTGTTATGATGTTTCATCGTGTCATTATGCTATATTTAATGTTTCATTAAGTAGTATGTTTATGATCCATTAATGAGATTCTTTTAATATAACTTTTTGCTGATTTTTTACTACACCATAGTTCCACCATGGACCCACCAAATGGCTGGGAAAAAGAAATAAAATAATTTTTAACTTATATTTTAACAAAATTTCTGAAAATTAACATTCCTATTAATCCCTTTCCATTAAAAATTATTCCCATTCTAGGTGAATCCCGATGATATGAATTCAAGAGATCCCTTATATTTTGGATATGAGAACGGGTTTAAATATTATAAAAACCCTCTTTCACGTTTACTTAAATATACTTAAAAAAAATTAGAATTTTATTCTATATCTCTAGGCCTCAGAATCAATTGTCGTCAAGGAAACTTGTATCAAAATAATTCCAGGTTATTTTTAATAAAATACACAGAAATTCTGAGACATTATATTACTCCCACCTTTTTGGGATTCACGTAATCATAAGCCAAAAAGAGATAATCAAACAAATGGGGGTGATGAGCACAAATGTGAGCATCCTGCTCCCATGGAATCTCATGGAGATCCTCATGTTTCCAACAAACACGCACTGGAGGAATTGACCATCCACAAAGGACCCTCTCTTGTTTTTTATATGTCTCCACTAGAAACACTAGAAACATATCCCCATCATCAATACCAAACTTTTCCTAGTTGATGACATGTGATAGATCATGAACACACCTCCTCAGTTACGAAACATGTAGAACATCATGATACTAGTTCATATATGGTGGAAGATCTAGGTGGAAGGCCTCCTCACCAACTCTACTAAGAATCTGGAATGTTCCAATGATCCTTGGAGACAACTTTCTGCCCTATCCAAATCTCCACAATCCTCATTAGGGTGACACCGAAAGGAAAACATGGTCTCCCTCCCTAAACTCCATGGGTCTCAGTCTCCTATCCGCATAATATTTTTTCACGCTCTATATAATTCTCATCTTCTTCTAGATAATCTACACATTCGTAGTGGTAGCCTGTACCATCTCTGGATCCATTAATGTTAACTCCCATGGGTCATTCCAAAAAATAGGTGATTTGTAATGCCTCCCATACTAGGCCTCAAATAGTGCCATGTGAATGGTTGTTTGATTGCTATTATTGTATGAAAACTCGACCAGTGGAAGAAGGTCCACATATAAATTTCAAAAATATAAGACAGAAGCATGATGCATGTCCTCCATGGTCTATATGGTCTGCTCTATCTGATCATCATTCGAAGGGTGAAATTTCACTGCTCAAAAATAGTTGAGTCTAGAATGTCTCCCAAAATCCCTTCAAAAACTGAAATTTATTGCGTACATCATGGTGTGATACAATTATTGAAGGCACCCCATGAAGCCTCATTATCTCTTAGACATAGAGGTGTCCCAATACCTCTACCAATACATGCTCTTGGATGGGTAGCAAGCGAGCAGACAATGTGAGTTTTGTAGGCTCCGAACACAGTGAAAGAACATTGGTGGGAGTGCCCAACATTAATTTTAGAATTAAAAACAATCAATCCATTATCTGTTACGATGTAAATAGTTGGATCATTTGAATAGAACGAAGAATGAATAACAAAATAGAGATTCATGGAACCATATAGATAAGATCATCATATGTTGGTTATAATTAATTTAATTAATTGAAAATAATTACCTTGATGAAATTGTTTCTTCGTTGATGTCTCCAGTCATGATCTAGTGTGATCCATCGGTGCATCGTACAATCCAAGTGTAGGATTCCTCTAGCGGTGAACCACACGTGCTCCACATATCAATGGATGTCGCCGAAGGGATCTTCAAATTCTTTTGAGGATGATCCTTTACTTTCTATTTCCTCCTTCGATCACCTTGATCAGGTCGTGGTGGATCTATCTCTGTCTTGAGAGCGTTCTTGGAGGAATGAGTTCTTTCGGCCTTGAGAGAACTCTGCAGAATTGTTGTTCACAAATATTGGGGAAATGTGTTGTGGTTTTTAAGATATTTATAATTGGGTTTGAGGTTATAGTGTAATGTCAATAAATAAATGTGTTACACATTTTATTTATTTCAATAACTCTTACTAAAAAACCCCAGGTCAAATCAGTAATTCAGTGACATGCGCCCATGCTTATTATAATAAATATCATTTAATAAAACAATATTATTTACTCAAAACCCCGACATAATATACACGTCGTGTAATCATTAATACATTATGTTTAATTGTTTTTATTTTCTTTATTTCCTCCACCACATTTATTAGACCTTGAATAATTACTTTTTATTTTTGAAATAAATGTAACTGCATAACTCACTAATAAATATATTATTTCTCCAAAAATGTACCCTCTCAAATAACTAGTGTCGAAATAAATATTATCTGACATCCTTGAATAATTATTAAACCACATTCATGAATAATATTTATTCAACTTGTTAAATTAATATTTAACTGAGATACATGGACACACATAGTTTGTGACCCTCTAGACCTCTTTCTCAGTCACATTAGGTGGAGCCTGCCTAAATTCAATGGTTAGCATATAGCAACACACAAAGCCACCCATAGAAAAAGAAGGTAATGCTGCAATGAGGTGTCACCTCTTACAAATGTTTACCATGTAGTATAATCCCTTTGTATGGATATCTATAATCAAGTGGGTTTAATGCTAGTGGAATCAACCCATGTGCTCTATTATTCTTTCTTTGACATCCTAGAATTAAACTTTACCATTCCTTACCATGGACATGGATATACTTTGGATATATAAATTGCATCAATGGTCCTGAGATATCAACATCCGTTATGGAATATAAGGGACAAATCCTTTCTGGCAATATCTATTAATGTAGATTTACTAGTGATGCACCCAACATATCCTACCTCACTGCAAAAAGTGTGTCGTCATAGTTTTATTCAATACATCTAAGTGCGTGAGTTTTAATACCCATTAATAAAAATCTTAAAGTATAAGGAACAATACACATGTCCGTAAAAAGGAACATCCAATGACACTATGAAATGTGGATTTCTTACTCACATGACTTGTTCTCATAACATACTACATGATATTACCAATAAATCACACTATGAGAAGGTGACATACAGTTTTATGAGTCCTCAACTCTAATGTCATGTATTATTTGTGTCCCTCAAAAAACATCATATGTCCATAGAACATATATTCCGGAACAATGTTATGCCACTTCCGGGTTCTCATCCTAGAAGGGATCCGCTATGACCCTTTAATGTAACAACTATCCTTGGGAAATTATCACATGCATTGTCATGCAGTAGAACAATATATATGTGATAAGGTGTTTATTTAATGAATAAAGTATAATGTATTTGGTTCTAGGCAACCAACTCTACTAAGTTGGTGAGCGATCATCCAGATAGAATCATGGCCCCGATATTTGAAAAATAGTATCATCAAAAATTTCATTGAGATACCGTCCCATATCCACTATTGTCCCTCAATTGGCTAGGAAAAACGTGTTAGATCCTTATGTTCAACCATAATTTTCTTTACATGTTATGATTCGTGAATGGAAGTATTCCACATATTTCTTCATCCCTAGCCACCAGTAATAACGTTGGAGATCCCAGTTCATCTTCTATATGCCAGGAGATCCATGTTCACATTCTAGGACACATCACTCCAGCACCCCAGTCTTAGTTAGGATGATGAGAGACACCATTGATGCCCTAATCTCCCATCTGAGTCCCTAATCAGTGGTTCAGGACCAGAAAAAATTGTATTGTACCATATTTGTAGAGTTTCGAGAGTGGTTTGTGAACCTCACAGAGTACTCTTCCACTGACATTCTAACCTCTTATAGGTGAACCATCTCATGAATGCACACTGAGCGTAATGTCACATTGAATTACTCATCCCAAAATAGCCTCTAGAAGTAAACACGAGAGAGTGTTGCCTCATCATGATTCAGAATCATCAAATTCCACCATCTCCCAATAGAACCTTAAATAAGGCTCACAACTAATATCATCATCAGGTCGAGTGGCGTCCTCACTGTGTGGATGACACACGTCATCACCCCAACCAGTCCTCAACAGCCTGAGAATCTATCTCTTTCTTAACCTAGATGGTCTCTATCTATGAAAATCATTCATAGCGCTGATATTGAATTTGTCGTCTACTGGTAATGCAGGTATTAACTACCAATCAATGTGTTGTGGTAACGTTGTTGCACTACCCGATGGGGACATCACTAGTACTTGTGCATGATCCAATGCCTCATCGCTAGGTGAGCAGTCATCATGGATAGGCACTATAATCCTTGAAGGATGTCTAGGTAGAGGAATCCATAAATAGATCATGATGATCCATATTTAATATATTATACCTGGGGAGATAACTCTCATTTAAGAATAACATAATGAAACACACATGTACTATTTAAAGTATGCGACCAATGTTTTTATGTATAGATATGAAAAACAGAATTCACGGTTTGGTTTATGGATACATCAGTTGTTGAAAAAACACTGGACTCCCCAAATCTGAATGTCAATATCAAAACATTTAACACTATTTCCCATACACAAACTAATAAACTCCCAATCATTGAGGTGGAAATGACATCCTTTAATAACACTTTGTCACGACCCGTCCCCCGGGGCTTGTGTTGTGACATCCCCCAAGCCCACCTCCTGAAGGTCAGTGGTTGGTGACTTGCACCGAAGGTGTCAACAAGAATGTGATAGGAATTTTCATATGTAAATGTACCGACAAGAAAAACCACATTCCAAATCTAGAATGGTAAACAATACCGCCACAAAACAACCACTGAGTAAATGTACAAATTTTATTTTAATTGCGCATGAATACAAAACCCACCCAAGATGAACAGAAAAAAGTAAAGTACATGGAATATATGAATTAATTACTCTAAAATATCCTCTTAATGATTATGTGTTGAGTAGAAATTGGAAGTCATATAAGTACACCCCGCAAGCCTAGTCTCACCAGGCACCACCAGGTCCTGTGTCACCAAGTCCTCCATCAAGGCAGTCGTCGTCTGCACCAGACACAATATGCGTGAGTGAAGCCCATGCAATGGTTAGTAACAATATACTATTTAGGGACCCTAAATGATCAATAAAATACCATAAATGTAATCCATAATGAAAACCCCAAATAATAAATCTCACGCGAGGTATAATCTAGAGTATAGAAAGTAGGACCATCATTCATATCGTGAAACACTGTCGGATGGTGGAAAATTCATCCTCCATGAGTACAATGGGTCTTCCAATTCACAAAAATAATCTTCCCAATAAAATTTAAATTTATTGTGACTCATCCCTTAGTAGTTTCATGGGTATTCTGGATCATACAAAGTCGCTCTGCATTGTGGGCATGTCACATCACACAAAGACTTCTCCAACCATCACCATAGTGAGATACCTCTCCTTTTGAGTAACATGGGTTTTCTAGCTCACATAGAGTTACTCGCCACCATAGGAATACATGTTCACATAGAGTTAATTCCACTAGGTCATCGTTGGTGGTCCACATAAGGTATTATGTCAATAGTCTTCACGTCTAATCCAACCACATGGTTTCTGTACGTAGTGAAATTTATTCCTAGAGAAGAGATCCTCAAACCATTCGATGTATTTCAATATCAATGAAATATTCCATAGATTAATCCAAAATATCCACCTCATCACGAGGGTTTCCAATACTGAAAATTAATCATCAATTATATTTTCGGTTTGAATGATATTGGTGTTTTTAAAGGAAAAGTGGCCAGTTGGGTTTGGGAATGGTCTAACCTAGTTTGGCCGACCTGACCCGATTTGGTCCGGATAGGGTCCAACCCTAACTGATAGGCCCAATAAGCTGTGTTTCTATCATGAAATGGGTCTGTCAAGTAGTGGGTTCAGTCCACTAGGGATGGTCCAAACCGCTGGGGCATCCCACACCCTACCCGACCCACCAACGGAGGGTTTTCTCTTACCTAGACGAGACACTCTTGAAAGCCACATCCACCTCCCCATACCTCATGGGTTGTCTGTGGGGTCATGTACACCTACAAAATTTACATACTGAATAATTTTTTATGTGGGATGTGGCGCTGTGCCAGATCCGTGGTGCACCAACATAGTCAGGTGGCCACGTCCACCAACGGCCAGCTGCTGGTACAGAGGCTTGAAGCTCCCGCCACATCGTTGTGGCCCATGCTAGCTTTGAAGCAGCTCCTAGCACATTGAAAGGACATTTTGTGGACCACTGGGTCCGCTCCTAGGTTCCATTCTTTATGCCCTTATCACCAATTACCTTCGGGGGATTTTATATTCCCTATGATTGTCGTGAATCTTCTATTTTGATACATCGAAGATGTGGCCACAAAGAACACACAAAAAAACAAGGTCGAGTGTCTTGTGCCTTGTTTTTGATGGACATCACTCTCTACATTATAGGTTTAGAATCAAGGTAAAGATAATTTATGTTCTATTTCAATTAATAAAAAATATTTTGGTGCAAAACCCTATGAAAACATCCCTCCCATAATAACGAGATATCTACATATTACCCTTCACATTGGTTGATTCATTTTCATCGTTTAAAATAATGAATGGGGAAACATGAAAAAAAAACTAACCCCACCCTAAAAGATGTTCATCATTGAAGTGTTCCATCCACATGGGTTCACGTTCATTTGGCATTCGTCACATTCCACTTCATTTCTAGGATGTTTTCAATGTCGCTGGAGATTCTCCAAGAATCAACATTAATTGTTGGAGAGAATTCTCATAGTAGGTTCATCATAGTAATTCCACAAATGGATCTATCGTTCTCCAAATCCATTGAATCATTAATAGAAAATACATTGTAGTTTTTTTTGTTATGATGTGTCATCACATTGTTACGTAGTTTTAATTATGATACAATTTATCAATTACCCAACATTTAAAGTGTTCTTATGCTTCACATTTATGATCCATTAATGATCTTTATATAATTTTAATCATCGCTGGACTACATCTCAACCATAAAATTTTCCATAGGTTGGAAAAAATAAATATAAAAAGTTTTTGGTTAATTTATTTTTTTCTAAATAGTCCAAATATTTACATTTTCGGTAGACACCTATCGGTCGATGTTAAGTACATTCTAGGAGAATATTGATTCCATGAAATCATTTGTACCCATATATTTTTTATCAGATAACTGTTTTAAAAGATATAAAAGTCCCATCACATGTTCACTCAAATGGGCATTAAAAAACATCAAAATTCTACTCAGGGCTCACCGGGCCTTGGAATCAAGTGTTGTTAATGCGTATGGTCTTAAGATAATTCCATATAATTTAAAACAAAATCATGGAATTTAAGGGACAATACATGTATATAATTATTTTTTATCATTTTATTAGATATATGTCAGACCTTTTTAATAAAACTATCATTTAGTCTTTCATCTATAGTGTGAACAAATCACAACCCATTGAGGAGGCGGTAGTCCAGACATCCATAAATGATGTAATCATATTTTCACGAAATGATATGCATAATGGTATGTGTTATTTAAAAATTCTAGAATAATATATTTATAATAAATTTCATATATATTATATATAAACAATGTTATCTGATTAATTCAAAACCATGATAGGTGGTAATAAAAAAATGGACAACATCATTTCATGTGGTAGTAATTCACCGTGCATATAAACAGTATATTTTTTAACAGTTATTTAAGATCCAGGATCTTATTTTTAGTTATGGATTAATATATCAGGTATTTTTGGAAAAAAAGGAGTTTTTTGAATTTTAGAAGTATTCGATGTGTGCTTTGGAGTACACACTTTGTACCAGGTTACCGTGAGTAGCCATGTGTTTGCCGTGTAACGATTGTGATGTGGTCATGTGAGGTGACTTGGAGACCATCTAATGCAGGGGCCCATTATGGCATGTACACAAAATGTATATTAAATGAACACACCATGTCCCTTTTTAGTTTTTTTATTTAATGGACTGGGGAAGCTTCTAATCGCTAGATTCCTGTTCTACTGGCCTTGGTTCTTCTAGTAGAAAAAGAGAGCGAAAATTCACCTCCAACCCACCATTTCTTTGTCAATGGTTTGATTCGATCTCCAATTGGTGCATTGTAATTTGATTTTTTAGACCATCCTTATTCAATATCCTCTCATTTTTATTTATTCCTTCTTTTGGTTTGTTAATGGATGAATGTTTTTGTCATTTTTGTAGATCTATAATGTTATTTGATGATTCAATGTTCATGGTTGGTTTTATTTCATTCATTGTATGTCTTTGTGTTTTATATTCCAAAGAGTTGGTTACCATTGTTTTGGGGATTTTGATTCAAGGAAACTGAACATTATTTTATCTTCTTTAGATTAATTTTTTAATTAAGGGTTTTTTGATGTCACATTATGTGATATTTCATTTTTAAGGAACACCACATGGGTATGTTTCCTTGTTTATGTGTTTAGGGTCATTTGGTTTAGGTTTCCTATGAGGCAGACCTTATTTCCTTGCCTTATTTGATGGGATGAAACTAATGTCATTTTCTTCTTCTTTTATACTAGTGATATGCATTATTTTGTTATTTAGGTAGTTGTTGTTATTACTTTGGTCTTCTTGGTTTCATTTAAACAAGATTGAATTTCACAGGGATGTGAGAACCTGGTGTAGTTAAAATATAGGGGTAATTCATGTTGATTTCTTACTTAGAGTGTCTGTTTTATTTCACTCTAGGAGACCACATGGGGGATTGATGGTGAGTGCTCCCTTAGAGATTATATAGTTTATTTTTCAAGAACACCTGGGGAATTAACGTTGAGTGCTTCCTTAGTGAATCTACAGTTATCTAGAATGAAAATAGGTGGAATTGACAGTGAGTGCTTCCTCAGAGTATCATTTCTTTTTTATTACATTTCATGGCCAGTGGGGTTATAATTTTTGAGCTTCCCAGAGAGTAAATATTGATATTGGATGTTTGTGACGCGTCTACCAAGACAGAGTACAATCATGGATTCTGTATTATTTAGTATTCTTTTAAGATACATTTTCTGATACCTGATTGAATTATTGACATTTAATTCCAATTAATGTAAATGAACACAACATGATTTGGTTACTTTTGTGTAATTATAGTTTCCTTGTTGCATTTCCTTTATTACTTGCAATATAAACTCACTGACAGTTTGGTACAAATATTATGTTGTTTGCCAACTGGGAATCATCTCACACCCTTTTTGGGTCATGATTTTTGACATAAATAGATTATATATTTTTAATTATGGATAAGGGAAATCTAACATCATCATTTTGTACTTGATTTCTCTAGTGATGGAGATCATTGGACCATGCTGAGGCTCATGATGATGATGCATGTTTTTTGTTTTATTTTGATCTCTGTATTAACAATGTATATAAATAATTGTGAATTTTTGGTCTATTTTACATGAAATATGTGACATGAATCATTAATATATGTGATCAAGTTATTAAATTATTTTCAGTCATCCATTGTTTACTTGTTGTATGGTATTATTACTTATGTTACTATTTATTATTTGTTATTATGATATGCATATTCTGCCAATGATGTCACTCTTTTCCCACTATCACAACCAAGGCACTCACTGCTAGTCGGTAGCCTCTGGCATTCTGGGAAATGTGCTTGACGCCATGTGACCAATTTTATATAGGGCACCTTGGGGTAGAACCCAAAATAGGGACGTTATAATGTGGTATCAAATGATGTTCTTTTATAATTTTTCTTACTATTTTGATATTATAGACAAAGATAGGAAAGAATAGGTAGTAGGTAATAAGATGTATCTGGGTGTTTCTATCCATTGTATATGGAAAATCTAGGTAACCTCGATAAATGAAATTTTTATTGTTTTTAAATTGTTACAGTTGATTTGATTTCACCGTTGGGTGATACAAATGTTTTTTATATTATGATTTATATCATTAAGGTTCTATTTCTATTACGACCCGATGAGATGAGGGTATTCCATTTTAGGCATCATACAGGAACTTGATATAGATCACTTGTCAGGCATTATTATCATTCCTTTTAGGGTGGATTCCCGATTGCATGATGTTTTGGTAGATGTTTTTCCAAATATGAATGGGTTTGTAATAGATTGAATGATATAATACCAGCAATTTCGATAGGGTATTGGTGAATGTAATGTTTCATTTATATGGAAGCCAAATTTTGGTTTTTGAGGCGTTATGGGACCTCTTTGATCAGAAATTGGTAGGTAATGTATGAAATTTATTTTATTTTTCTCTATTTATAAGGTGAATAATGATGTAAAACATTGATTTATGGGAGTATAAGCTCTCAAAGGTTGGAATTTATCTTTTTTTAAACAAAATTTTACGTTTTCATGGTTTTCAAGGATGTTTCATAGGTATACTGTTTAGAAACCCAAAAAACATGTCATGAGGTGTTATGGGAGCATGCCAAGTGTCATCCTGTTCTGGATGAAATAACCTTTCATAAATACACATTGTGTACTATATGTACACGGCATGTAGTCTTTAATAATGTGTCTATATCTATGGGTACAGACATGGTGTTGGGAAATGATTTGTGGAACTGGTCATGTACTGTTAGTACACGTTGTGTTCTAGCGACCATGTGTCTAAATATGTGACTAACAATAGGGGTGGTTAGAAATTAAGGATTGCACGTCGTGTCGATGATGAACACACCTTGTAGTGTTACCCAGGTGAGTACTATGTAGTTCATGCCATGTAGGAGTTATCGGGTAGAGGGAACTGATTCATGTACTCGTCTTTTCTCAAGGATACCACGATGCATGCATGTGTGTTACACGACAATTTCTGGAAGAGATACACGCCAAGATAAAATTTTAAGGGGACACATTGTGTAGGTTTGATACACGTCACATACCCATGTTTTGAAAAAAAAAATTTCTTTCTCCTTTTCCTTTCATGTACTTTTATGTTTCAGTCCTTGATTTTCATGGACATATGTGTGTGCTTGAACATGAAGAGTCACACCACTAATACGTCCTCCTGTTGTATTCTAGATATAGGGAATCAATTAGACACAAAAAATGATAGATCAAGGACTATCTGTTGATCCTCTCGTTGTGCCTGTCATGGCACTAGCAGTTATACAGAACATAGTTTCTAATGCACAGATCTAAGAAAGATTCCTGAAGATGATGTAGACTTTCTAGTGAGCACTTTAACATGCCCCGTTGATGGCAGAATTGATGTCGGATTTTCAGCGGCAGTATCCTCCCACTTTCCCAATGGAAGGAGGACCTCAGGATATAGTTTCTTGGTTATAAAACATGTTGTCTATATTCAAGAAACTAGATACACCTTCAGATAGAAGGATCAAGCTCGTTGTGTACATGCTACGTGATTCCACCCTAATATAGTGAGATATGATATCACAGGGGTGAGGCTAGTGATTTGTGGCATGGGATGAGTTCCAGTGTAAATTATATGACTTATTTTACCCAGAGACCTTGAGGTTTGATCGAGCCTGAGAGTTCATGAGGTTGGAGAATGGTACTCTCTCAGTCATGGAGTATTATTCTTACATCACCGGCTGCAGTGCTTTACACCCATTCTAGGGTGTGATGAGTTTTTTCAAGAGATACTATTTTATGATGGTCTCAGGCATGAAATGCGGTCATAGTTGAACATCATCAAGTTGAAATATATACCTTCTATCATCAAATAGGTTCTAATCACCATGAACTACCTAATTAATTCTCGAGTTATTGGATAGGTAAGATCAGTATCAGGAGTTGGTACTCTTCAGACTAATTGTAGGAAGCGCCACGAGGAGTCTATGCATGTAGATCAGAGTCTGAGGGATTTTTCAATAGGAATCCATGTGGTGTTCATGTAATGAGGGAAGGGTGGAAAAAAGAAAACCCATTGTCCAAGAGACCCAGTTGAGTGAAAATCATGTGACAACATGGAACATATTCAATGTTTATTCAATGCCCTACTTCACGTAGCTAGTGGGGGAGGATCTGTCTCAACTCTCCATACTGGAGTAGGGCCACCAGTTCCACATCAAACTAGGGGATGTAGTTCTTTAGGATATTTAGGTAAATGTGGTGGTCTTGGAAATAGTGTTCAGACACAATGTTTTCAACATCCACAAGGTGGATCAACTGAGGGATCTAAGATAGCTTAATAGGGCTACAACATAAGTCAGACATTTTTAGTGCAGCAGATCTAGTAGGATCAAAATCCTAAACCCGCTGTGGTTAGAGGTACGATTATAGTTTCCTCATTATTATATTTTTTCTATATTGATACAGTGTCATCCCATATATTATAATCATTGCATGTCGTGGAGAGCATTGGGCTCTGTATCTTCACTTATACAGATATCATGACCTTGGTCACTCCATTGGGGATTAGAAAAACTTGTGTATTTTAGATCAAGGAGTTTCCTCTTTATTTTCGTGTGTGTCACTTTTTATGGGACCATTATCTCATATATATGATGTGATATGATTTCATTCTCATAATATACCCATTAGTTTACTTCCACATAGTTTCTGATTTCTATCGATGTAGGGTGAGTTTCATGTCAGAAAAGGGAAGGTCATTTATGAATAAGTCTGAATGTGAAGTACAGTTGAGTAGATCTTGACCCGATAATTATGGGTTTAGAGGTGTTACATAACATATTTCTAGTTAGTATCCTAATGACCAGGATACATCAGATAATGGTTTTCCTCCAGGGGTTCATCATCTTAATTATGTTTTTTCAACTAACTTGTTAGGATTGCCTCAAATGCGATAGGTAGACTATTCTAATGATCTTGTTCCAAGGGCAGCACTAATATCCATTTTTTTTAATATTTCTACAAAAATGTTGCAGGGTCTCATGAAGTATTTGTAGGAGTTGTAGTATATGTGTATCATCTTACCAAGTACATCTCATTAGGGTTCTCCAGTCTTTTTTGTTATGAAGTTGGTCGATACCCTCCGAATTTTAGGGGATTATTGGATGTTGAACTAGTTGACGGTCAAGAACTGACATCCCTTACGTAGGATTGATGAACTCATGGACCATCATCAAGGATCCTGGTTGTTCTTAGAGATTTAAATGAGATTTGGATATCATCATTTGTGTGTTAGACAATCAGTTAGACCATTTATATCCTTTCAAATTAGGTATAGTCTATACGAGTACGTGGTTATCCCGTTAGGTCTCATGAACGCACCATCATTTTTCATGTCACTGATAGACCTAGTATTTCATCCTTAATTGGAAACACATTTATTGGTTTACGTGGATGATATATTGGTTTAATCTGACACATGACATGACCATAACATCCATCTTGAGGGAATTTTGGGTACACTGAGGGGGTATTAGTTATATGTGATGCTCTTGTAATGCCACTTTTATATGAACCAAATTCAATTCTTGGTTCATGTTATCTTAGTGAAAGGAGAATTAGTAGACCAATAGAAATTGATAGTAGTAGTTTTTTGGGTGCTTCCAAAGAAACCTTTTGAGGTACAAAATTTTCTTGGGAATGTTGATTACTACAAGCGGTTCTTACAAGACATTTCACACATAGAAGTGCCAATAACAAACCTAACTAAGAAGTGTGCAATGTACTTGTGGACAGATTCTTGTGATTCATCCTTTCAAGATCATAAAGGGTGGTTGAATTTAGAATTCATACTGATCATTACAGATACTGGAAGGAGTCATACTTTTTACTATGTTTCAATAGATATTGGGATGGGTAATGTACGTATGCAGGGAGAAGGAGTCCTTGCGTATGTGTCTCGAAGTAGGGACCACACGTGAAGAATAACCAACACACGATCTCCTGTTAGTTGAAATTTTTCTTTCATTACGTTGTTGGAGACATTATCTATGAGGAGATCATTTTCTGGCTTTCACCAACCAAAAAAGTCTCAGGTATATCTTCACTCATTGAGATCTAAAGTAGAGATAACAAAGGTTGGTGGAGTAAATTCAGTGTTTTGACTTTGAACTAGCCTATACGCCCGAGAAAGGTAATGAAGTGGCTTATGTGTTTAGTAGGAGGACTTAAATACAAGAATTTTTGGAGTCCAGCAGTGAGTGACAGCTTATGGATCCTTTATTTGAGATGTATTTGGAGATGAACGATAGATAGGGGGAGGAGTTTATTTCTTCTATATTTATTTGCTCTAATTTTCGGGATCAAGCGCAAATGAGGTAGCTATCAGACTCAGAACACCTAGTCCAATGGGAGAGTGTTTCAGGATAGGACCCCACTCCAGGATGGACAATAGGAAAGGATGAGATTTTGTGATTTCATGGGTGCGTATGTGTGTCAGCAAAAAAATGAGGAGCTGATGCAAGGGTTTCATTCCTCAGTTTAGGAATTTCATCCAGGTGTTACAAGGATGTATCAAGATATACACTGTCAGTATTAGAGTATAGGTATGAAGAGGGATATTTCTGGATTTGTTATGATATGTTCCACCTATTAGAAAGTGATGTCAGAGCATCAGTTACCACTATAGATTTTATAGCATCTCCCCATTCCCGAGTGGAAGTGAAATTATGTTGCGGTGGATTTTGTGACAGTGAAACTGAGATCTCCCTAAGGGAATGATGCATTTTGGGTTGTCAATGATAGACTACTCAATGTTGCACAACTTTTAACAATCAAGGATACCTTTAGTTTTAATGATATCGTATGGTTGTACATTTGAGAGACTTTATGTTTTCATGGGGTATTGTGCTCTATCGTTTTAGAAAGAGACACATGTTTACTTCTCATTTTTTGGTAAGGGATATAGAAGGACTTGGGTACACAATTTCTTTTGATTACAACATACCATCCCTTGATAAATGTTCAGTCAATTCACATGATTTAGGTTCTAGAGAACATTCTTTGAGCATGCATCTTATATTCTTGAGGTTTTTGGGATAAGCACCAACCACTGGTGGAGTTTCCTTAAATAATAGTTATCAGGGAACTATTTAGATTTATCCTTTTGATCCTTTGTACGATAGTCTCGGTCGATCATGCCTATGTTGGATCAATAATGGAGAGGAATATTTGTTGGGACCTCATCTTGTCCAGAAGGCCAAATAGAAGGTGGATTTTTTTGGAAGAGGATGCTTACTGCATAGTCCTGGTAGAAGTATTATGTTGATCGACGAAGATGTCCTCTGGAGTTCGAGGTCAGAGATCTGTTTTTCTTATGTGTCACACCATGGATGGGAAATATGAGGATTTGGAGATATAATAATCATTAATCAAAATTTGATGGGATGTTTGTGGTTTTGGAGATAGTCAAGCCAATTGACTATATGTGGAAGTTACCTCAGAGGTACCAGGCTATGAATGACTTCTTCCATGTTTCTCAACTACTTCATTACATCTTAGACCCATCTCTTGTTTTTCATCCAGATAAGGTTGATTTAAAGGTGGACACATCATTCAAGAAGCATCATATTCTTATTATTGGTCGCAACATGAAGGCTCTCTATGGCGAGTCTGTTCCTCTGGTATGGTTTTTGTGGAAGCACCACCGAGTGTAGGTTGAGACATGAGAGATAGAGATCAACATGCGACCATAGTGGCCGGATGTGTTTGAGGATCCTTGTTCCCCATATTTTTAGAGAAACAAATGGAAAATTTTCTTTATGGGGGAAAGATTGTAAGAACCCATATAATTTTTTTGAGTATGGATCATGATTTTGGGTGTTTTTCAAAAAGGGGAGTTTTTGGAATTTTATATGTACACACCGTGTACTTAAGAGTACACATCGTGTACTAGGTTTCCGCAGGTAGCTGTGTTCTGGCCATGTAACGGCTGAGACATGGACGTGTGAGGTGACTAGTAAACCTCTAAAAGAGTGGGTTGATTGAGGCATGTACACGGAGTGTACATTAAATGAACATGTCATGTAGTTTTTCTTTTATTTGATTAAATGGATTAGGGCTGTGTCTAATCGACAGATTCTTCATCTTCCGAACTTGGTTTTTCGTAGAGTGACTGAGAATTAAAATTCATCATCATGAGACTGTATCTCTACACAAGGAACAATTCAATCTCCGATGGGTGCATTGGGACACCACTGGTGAGTCCTTCCTTCATCTAGAGCTTCTCCTCTTGATTCCTTATATATCTCTAATTATCTGTGGTTTATTTTTTTAATGTTTTGGTAGATCTATGACATTCTAGGTTGATTAAAAGGCCGATATTCAACTATATCGATCATAAAACACTGAGGTAGGTGTTTTTTGGCCTTTCATTAATTTTCATGGAGTTTTATATTCCAATGTTCTGATTACCCATGCTTTGGGCATTTCGGGTCATGGAAATTGGATCTTATTTTATCTATGTTAGATTTATTTTTGAATTAGGTGTTTTTTATGACCCAATAAAAAACATTATTGTTTAAAGAACAACACATGGGTGTGTTTCGTTGTTTTTTGGGTTTAGGGACGTTTGGTCTGGGTTTTATATGAGGCAGACCTTGTGTACATTCCATGAAAGATAGGATAGAACTAATTGCCTTTTTCTTCTTGTTTAATTCTAGTTATATGAAATGGATTTCATAGTTGTGTAGTAGTAGAGATTACATTGCTCTTCTTGTTATCATTTATACACATTTGAATTGTACATGGCTATGAAAACATAGTGTAATTAGACCAAAGGTGGAATTTACATTTTATGATTCCTCATAGTATATGTTATATTTTACACAATGATACAATAGTGGAGGTTGATAGTGAGTTCTCACTTAGAGTGTATATACATTTTGTTACAAGACCACAAGGGGAATTGATGTTGGGTACTTCCCTAGAGAGTCTTCAGTTGTCTAGAAAGTCCATAGAGGGATTGAAAGTAATTTCTTCTTAAGTGTGTCTATGACTTTTTATTACATCACCAGGACTGAGGGGTTAGACTAGGTTAGCTACCCAAAGTGTTAATGTAAATATTTAATTTTTGTGACACATCTGTCAAGACAAAGAACAATCATGGGTTTGGTCTTGTTAGGTATTCTTATAAGTTAACTATTTTTGATACCTTATTAAATGATAAACATTAAAAGAAAATTAATGTATATCGAAACTGCAGGATTTGATTACTTCTATGTACTTCAACATTCTGTCATGAATTTTTATTATCACTTTCTATATATCCTCACTGCCAGTTAGGGACAAATCTTGTGGTGGTTTCTTACTAGTATTCTTATCTCACCCTATTTGGGTAATTCATTTGGACCCAAAAAGATTGTACGGTTGTAGGTATATATAAGGGAATGTGCCCTTCATCATTGGGTAGTCGATTTCTGTTATAATGGAGAGCATTGGACAAATATAAGGCTTGCAATGCTGCTGGAGTTTATTTATTTTCTGTTTATTTTTTTGTACTATATTTCCACAATTGTGACTTTTTTTCTTATTTTCATAGACATATGTGACTTGCATCATTAATTATCTTCTGTAGGTGTTTATTTATTCTCAGTCTTCTGATGTTAACTTGTTGTATGGTATTATTGATTCTTCAACTATTTATGATTTTTTATTATAGTATGCATAGTATACAAATGGGAAAATAGTTTCCTCTCTAAAAAACTCATGTCCCTCAATTATAGTCAGCAGCCACTGGCATTTAAGGAAATGTGTTTAAGGCCATGTGACCAACCGGATACATGGTACCATTTAGTGGCACCTGGAACTGGGATGCTACAAATTATATGGATATGTATGAAATTACTGGTAGAAGGCTTAAAATATAAATATATCATAATATTGAGAATACTAAGGCCAATAATTTGTAATGGAAAAAAATAATATTTTAGGATTTGGATATTGAAAATATAACAAAAGAGAATGATGAATAATGATGCAACTTATTTGTGTAACATGTTTTGGTTAGGGCCAGAGGGATTCCTTATATAGATTTATTCCAAATGGGAACATTTTAATATGAGGATAGAAATTTTTAGGGAATACATTATCATTTATTTTTTTAGAAAACCTGTCTTGAATGTTTTGAGGAGGCTGGATGGGTGAGAGCCTTTTTATAGGGGAGGCGGAGGGGTATTCCTATAAATATTTGAAAAGAGAATTCCACCCTTGTTTTTCCATTGAAATTATCTCCAATATTAGAAATAATTATATAAAAGGTATTATATAGTTGATATATGAATATAAAATGGATGGTTGAAACTTTTCTAGGTCATTTTGGCCCATTTATTTTATGGTTTAGTCCCATGTGAAGATAATATTTTCTCTTCATGACTTTAATGAAAAAATATTAATTCCACTAATATTTAGATCTTGAAACATGGTTGAACAAATTAGAAATAATAAATTATGATTATTAAAAATATTTTATCAATTTTTTAATCTTCCAATAATAAAAGTGTTTGAAATTAATTTTAAATCAATCCCATATAGGGTATGACAGTTTGAGTATTTATTGTAAAAATGTTCAAATGTTTTCTATGTTTTAATATAATATTTCACCTTGAAATTGATCCAAATGAACTAAATTGGATTAATTGATGTATATTTTACATAAAAAAATCTTTTATACCAATGAAATCTTAATTTTCAATTATAAATAAATTCGACAAAAATGACGTATTGAATTAAAATTATGTATTGTTCAGTATTTATCAAAAAATGATACTTCACAAAAAATAACAATAGTTTACCAATATCTAATTTTGATGTTACATATTTAATAATTAAGTTTATTCTTACATATATAATTCATATAGGTTCCAAAATTATCATTTTAATTATGTTCTTCATTAAAAGGTCGTAAATGTGTCTTTATAAAAATTTCCATTTTTATGCGAGACTATTGGTCTATTCAAATAATATGCTTATCAAATCAATTGGATGAATGATAAAAATATATTATTTAATATATAATTTATATTGCATTAATATGACTCCAAAATATTAATTAAAATAAATTTTTATTATAAAATATCTTTTTGGGTATAACAATAGTTTTCTATAAAAATATTTTTTTGTTAAACCACTTTATATATTCATTTGTTTTTATTTTTTTACCTATAAATAAATTTTTTATTTTTTTAAATAATATATTTTAATATAATAGTAAATAATATTAATAAATTATAATATAAAGGCCATGTTATAACATATTATATTAAATTATAATATTTTTATTAATATATTATTGTTTTGGGAAACACAGTCTTATATGTAACAAAATAGATCAATGAAAGTGTCTGTTTTTGTGCGATAAAATATTACTCATCATGATGTCATTGAACAATATATAATAGAATGAAATTTTTTAAATTTTAAATATATTATAATGTACTAGGATATTATATTCTCTTACGCTCTTGGAGTTTCTTGTCATATAGACAGTGGAATAAATTTTTTTTACATTGGAATTTTAGGGTGTGTAAATAGATACACATACAAATTATTATATCATGTATAAATTATTAAATTCAATTTCATAGAAAATAATATAACATCTCTTATCTATATAGAGGACTACAACCACGTTAATTCGTGGGATTTATTTTTCACTTACACATTAAATGGATTGTAATAATATAAAATTCTATGTATATATATGATGATGATTACTAAATAACCATTTTAGAATATCATATATAATATTTAATATTTACCTAATCATATGATGAATAAATGAGATTATAGATCATCTGTATGGAATACTATCAACATGTGAAGTGATGTGATTTTTTTATTAATACATCACGTGATAGGTATGTGTAAGTTTTTTAAATAAATTATATTATTTCAATGAAATACTGATTATCCTCTATTGATAAAATAACAATTATATTATTTCTGTCATGATCTTCCAAAAATAGAAATGTTATTCATCCTATTATCACCATTATTGAAATGTATATCATTTTTCATAAACTTATATAATTATTGGTTTGAAAATTATAATTATTCATTAAAAAGTATAAGTATTTTATTGTTACCTTTCTATATATGATGAATTTGTAGTCTCTTTGATCATAGTCAACATTACAAACTAATTATAGAAATATGATCCTTTTATCATTAAAACATGTATTGTGAAATTAATTTTTCATGTAATTGAATATGACCTGAAAATTAATAAAAAAATTATAAAATAAAATTTAACTTTTTTCATATTAATGTATTTCATTATCATAACATAATTATTCATGAACATAAAGAAGAAATGATAAAAATAATAACCTATATAGGGGTCCACTGTAATCTATCATTTTATTAAGGTCATGGAAATTATCACTATAACTCTCTTAATCTCACTGTTTTATGTAATGGAATTATTTCAAATTTGAAATATATTTCACCCACAGATATTCCTAGTATAATCAATCTTCATTTAATGGGATATACATTCTTTTTGACAATTTATTAAATACTTTCATTATGAAACTTATTTTTATTATTATATGATGAATGATTATGAACCCCATTTCCATTCCACCAATATTAATTCTGTTATTCCTTATGAATGACTTACAATATATAAAAAACAATGATCATTTAATTGTTATGATGGTTACATTCATATAAAACTCCAATTCATTAGGTAAATCAATAGCCTAAGGAGTAGTCATGTATGGGATTTGGGAGTAATCCTAAACCATTCTGTGATGTTTTTCATCAGGTGATATTGTTTTGGAAGTCATACTTGACACATATTAGATTCATGTCATATGTTGTTTCAATATTTTCCATCAATTAAAAGATCTTGTGATACAATGTTCTTTATGATATGGTATCGTGCAATTACCCATGAGTTCTCTCCTTTTGTTATCATGTAATATCATTGAATCTCATATTATGTTTCCTTATCATGTTTATTACCTCAATATTATGTCTAAATTACCCATTATTTATTTTTTTATTACTTTATTCAATGGGGTTATAGAATCCCTAATTCATTTAATGTTCTATAAATTAAGAATTAAATTTAGAATTTATCTTTTAAGTGACTTTTTTTAATAAATATGAACCATGTTTTCCAAAGACACAAGGTATTTACTATGATTTTATTATATTAATATATTTCTATTTTTAGAAATCATTAATTAATATTTGTAAACTGATTTTGGCTCCATAGGGAGATGGTGAATTCTGTATTTTACAATTTTACCATTTTATACACATTTTTAATCATAAATCATTTCTAAAACCCATTAATGGGATATTTTGTGCCTGTGAGGATCAACTACACAAGAAAATTAAATTTGGATGCTTATGAATATTTAACAATTATATAACCACATTTGATTTAATTATAGATATATAAATTGATATAATAATCCTTATTTCTAATAGTGAGAAAACATAATAAATGGTTGATCTACAATTCATAGTGAAATTATGGTCTTATCATAATAATATAGGAAAACAACAGTAGGGGTAATATCATATTAAACTAATTAGAAATATTTTTTTCCAGATGTCATTAAATGAGGACACGAAATATCTAGTTATCAACATACAACATGGATAATGTTATTGATATTAGGATATAATAAATTTTACCTAGTGAAAAAAATTGATTAATTATGGAATGTAAATTGAATCCTGCTAATTAAAATAATTATAATAATGAAATGTTTGTAAAACATGAAACAGTACATAATAAATTATTTTGAATGCTGAGATTTTCCAATCAATATGTTTGTAATAAAACAAATTACTATTCTTGATGTTATAAAATAAATCCAACACTACATGTTTTGAGAAAAACACAATGCCTCAATTTCATGTATTAAAAAATAAAAATTCACCTGTTTAATGTTTTGAACAAAAAAATGTTCATTAATTATACAGTGAGAAAAAAAGGTGATGGCATTTAACTACCTTTCCCCATGATATGTAGACCGTAACCAATTCTATGATGTATATATTGTTCACCGCCTATGATCATATATATAAGTGTCCCTCATAAAATTAAAAAATTCTCATGTCATAAATAAATTTTATGCATACATGACATAAATAATTCATTATGGCTTTATTTTATTATAAATTTATGTTTTATCATAACTAATATTATTGAAATATTTCATAATATAAAGCATTTATATGCTATAGTTTATATGTTGTTCATGAAAATAAGGGTATCCTAAGGATTATAACCATTTATGGATTATTCAAAAATATTTATTGGAGTTAGATTTTAAACTAAATAATTGTATTAATTGTCAGAAAACTTTGAAAATTTTCATTATGAATTTCATAGAGTGTGTGAATAGATAAAAATAAATATTACATGATCATGGTTTACGAATTTGGTCACAAAGTTATTAAATAACCCAAAATTTGTTTTTTTTGAAATAAATTAGATATACGTAGATTGACAACAACAATTTTTTCTAGAATATGTTTTTTAATTGGATTCATTAGGCACATTTCAAGGGTTCATAACAAATAATATATCTTGATCCCAATTCAATTCATTACAAGAATGAAATGTGTACCCTTTTAAAATCCCCAAGATAATGATAATTATTAAGGGAAAAATAATATTGTATTCTTAGGAAAAGTGATATCAAATAGATTACCAATGTTTATTTAAGGATATATTTTTATGGTGTCGTTACCCATATTCTTGACCACTAGCCCTATGTAGATTATAAATTCATGGTACTAGTATAATTAAACATTTTCGATCAATGTGAGGTGGAAATAGACATCATACTATTTAAATATTGAAAGAAATTTCAAAAAACAATTTATGTAAATACATAATGAGTAAACAATCAAATAAAAAATATAATTGAATGAAACGATTGGTTAAAGGACCATATATAGTTTAATGATACAAAATCATTAACATAACACAGAATCAAAAGAAAAATAGAAAAACATACTATGAAAAGTATATTGATTGAATGATTGAGGGATATAAATCTTAAATATTAATGATCAACTAATTATTCAAAAAGAATGTAAATCATGTGTTTCTATGGGATCACATCTCCTCTTTGATATTCATGTCGTGGATTTTTCTTTTATTTGGGCATGAAATTTAAATTATATGGATTCGTTATTTTTTATCTCCCTTGATTAGTATCATGAATTATTTTGTGGGAGATTCATGAATTCTTAGATGCATGACTAGAGGAATAGGATGATACATTGTCATCATTAATATCTTTCATGTTATACAATTCCTCACCTTGGTAGTTCACAACATCCACTAGTTACACAGCATGAGTCATTGTGTTGAAATAGTATTTTATTTAGGAAATTTTTTTTCATGAAATAGAATCCATTTTGTGAATTATTTTAAATTACATAAATTTTATTATAGAATAAATTACAAATAATGTCCATCCCATTAATATATATTTTAACCACATATCACAATACTGTTGTAAAAAAATTATAAATCCCAATAAATTTCATACATCAAGTATATATGAATAAATCATATCAATTTTTACAAAATATTAACAATTTCTTGTCGCCATGTAGTTATAATCACAAATAGTATATTAATAGAGTAAATTTTTAATTGGATTGATGAATTATAACAATTTAATTTAAAACAACTATTTTCAAATTGGTTTTAGTACTAATAAAAAGTAATGAAAAAATTAATGCATTCCTCTTGTTGAAGACCCCTTTTCAAATACCCCCTTCCATGAATTTCTATTTTCCACTCTTCTATCACTGGATATTCCAACTTTGATATTTACCTCTTTATGAATTTTACATTATCCATTAATTTAATATTTAATTGGAGTTATGATTATAGCCATAATACATGTTCCAAAAAAATAGGCTTTTATTTGATCGAATATGCCAAATCCCAAAATTCATCTAACATAATTAGTCCTGAAGAAATTTCCTTACATTATAAATTATTCTGAGGGTGAGGGTAGGTGGGTTGATGATAATCATAGAAATACAAAAGGAGTGTAAAATCTAAAGCATCATGCTTCATATTAATGAAAATTATTTTAAATAACCTACCGTATATAGTATGATATTTACACTTTGAAAATATGAACATAGATCCATTAATGATTCATTGGAATAATATAAATGTTCATTATTTCATTTCATTTCCCTTTAACAATTTTCTCAATTTCATTTTTGAAATCATGTTTTGGATATATCTCAAATCCACCAGCTAAACACATATGAACTTTTATGACTTTATCAGTCCACTCATGGTGTTTTTTAACATCGCAAATACACAGCCCAAGTTTTTGAAGAATTTATTATAGTAAAAAATGTATATTTTATATATTAAAAAAATTTAATTAAAATGTGGTGAATATACAACTTCACATATCTTTACTAGTTACAATCCATATATTACAAAATATGGTCACATCCCTATAATAATTAAAATGAACATCATGAAATATACCAACGATTTAATTAGTCTTGGAAAAAGTCAAGTTAAAATATTTATCAACTGTAACATTTTAATTCATGGATTCTATGGTCTATGTCGGGATAATGTATAGGTCAGTTCTATAGAATGAGGTAAAATAAACAAAATACATCAATAATTTTAAAATCTAATACATTCACTCATATCATTTAAAAGATAATAATGAAGGTTATAATAGGATTACATGTCCCTAGTGTATCTTAAGATATTTACATGGAAAAGAGTTGAAAAAATTGGTTTATAATCTTCTAATGATTTGTAATAAAAATGATAAATTTCTCAAGAAATAGATAGACAAGTATTAACCTAACGAATAAAAAATATCATACATTTTTAATATAAATAAATATTCAAAACATAGAAAAAATGAAAAAAGTATAATTGGAATAGTTAATTTATTATATAATGTTTAATATAAAATTATCTTATAATTATAGGGTAAATTTATATTTCATATATAATAATGTTTCAAAAGTAAAATCTGACCAAGAATTATAAGAATTGAAAAAATAAATTTTGATATTTAATAAATCTCTTAAATAATAAACCTCCATCACACACATAGAAAATTTAATACCATAAAAATTATTTTTTGGAATAATTTTAAGAGATATTTTAATGATTGTATAGAAAATATTGTCTTTTAATAGTTAAAATGTTTCTCGGAATTGAGATATCCCAAAAAAATGTAATGACTACTGTAAATTATTCATAAGATGATGTGATTTAGAACCATATAATGAAATGTATTTTAAAAAATTACACCTACACTAGGAATTTCATGAGACCATTATATAAATGAAATATGAAAATAATAAATAAAGAAGGATAATATATGATTTAAAAAATGTAATCTCATAATGTTTGAATTAGTTGTAGAATAATTAAATGTCCATATAAACTACTTAGTATAAATTTGCTAAAAAAGAAACTTTCTAAATTGAAATAAATAAGAATCAAAATACTAGAAAATAGGTCACCTCATATGAAAAATAAATCATGACGACGTCATCCAAACAAATGAAAAAACACCTGCCAATATAGTTTATTGTATTCGTGGTCCTCATCCAGTAATGATTACGTGTAGTAGTGCCTTCTATGTCTAAATATTGTTTTAGATTATTGACTACATCATATATATAACTAAATCAAACCCCTGATGTGGAATTTTTAGAATATAATTATCATATATATAAATCATTTAGGTGAATTTTATCATCATTAAGAGATATTTCATGAGGTGCCCTAAATAGCCTCCCTGTAAGTGAATCAAACACGATGGTGGAATCCGTGGAATAATACATAACAAAACTGAATTCACTATGAATTTTTTGGATTTAATAATATTAATAGAATAATAAATGGTAATTATTTAAATTATATAATTAAATGTATAAAAAAACTTTGTTTTGAGAATAAAGGAAAATTTTAGAGACAAAAAGTTAAAAATAAGGGTCTTTAGTGTGGAGAATATAAATGTGATGTATGTATCTCCATGATTAGTGGATTATGAAATTTCCCTATTATTGGGTGGATAAAACATCCTATGTATTTCTATAACAAAAATATTTGTAGGGGTAGAATAATATACCACTATAGTATGAATAAAGAATATCGAGGGAGGAATAGAATCATCATCTGGTGGATGAGTTGTGTGGATCCATACTGTGGCCATGGGTCTGGATGTTGGTTTTAAAAAAATTACATGGGAATGAGTATTAGTATAAGTGTCTATTCTGATTCAAGAATTCTGTAATAAAAAGTTCTTATAAGTATATGAGTTAGAAATTTTAAGATAAAGCTTGATTGGGGGTCATGTGTGAGGTTTGTTTGAAAATGTATGGATCTTGAAGTGGGATTGGTAGTGTTGTCTTATGGTGTTGTATTCGTATGCTGAGAAATGAAAGTAACCTCTTTGGGTTCAATGAATGGCATTTCTGGTTTTAGATAATTTCATGGGGGTTCTCTAGTATGTAATGTATAGTTTCACAGTTTCTGATATTATCTCAACAATACATCAGTTTAAATATTAGGTTGTACAAACATGTTTGAGGTGGAAATAAAAATAATAAAATGTTATTCATTAGATCTATAAGGGTATGTCTAAGCTATAGGGGTTCCAATTATTTTTAATATTATTATTCTTCATTGGACTCATCACACATTGGGCATAGTCAACTCATTTCCCCATATTTTTATACTACCCCAAATTGTTGATATTGATGATGGATTATATTCCATAATCCATATAGAGGGAAGGGGTGGTTACATATAAAATAAGACTAGGTTCATTTCAACATTTTTTATAAAACTCCCATCCGTAAGTTTTTTTGGGTCCTCCTCACATATCCCTCATAGTATGATGAAACTTTTTAGCCCATTACCACCACATGAAATCTTATGGAAGTTGAAATGAGGTGTATCTCTATATAAATGACAGTTAAAGGAGAGTCTTCCCGTGAAATAAATGAATGGGAAAATCATAATGAATGATCGGTAGAGTTTCAGTATATACATAGGTGTGTTATCATGTATGGGGGTCATGTAATCCCATAGTGTTGTGGGAAATTTCTGACCGCCATAATGGAGAGAAAATATTGTTAATTTTTGGCCAATGTATGATGTATTATAGGGTAATAGGAAAACATCAATGAGTACACACCTAAGAAAAATCTATAATTACCTAGGGTGAGATACTACCACTCTATTTTTAATATCATTATGAAATGGAAAATTTCCATCTCAATGGTGGAAATGAACTCGATAACAAAATCCCATAACATATTTTCACATTCCATAATGATGTGAGAGAGCCGAATCTAGCCAAGGGACTCCATATCCTCTACATTAATGAGGATATTCTATAAAACATCTTGATCTAGATTGTTATTACTCTACAAGGCTTTATTATAATAATGAAATCTTAAGAGTTACTAATATAGGTCAGAGAAAATTAGGATGATTTACAGTGTAAGTATCTAGGTATTGTCCAATATACGGTTTTTGGAAGGGGTAGTGAATTAAGAATTTAATCCTGATAGAGAATGAAGTTATGAGGTATCATTGGTTGGTGAAGAAGGTTCTTTAGAATGATTGCATGTAAGGGGGTGTTCCATATACAGAGATTCATTCAATTTGTACCACGTCACAAAAACATTGGGGAGAAAAATATATATATGAAGGCAATGAAAGAGTAGATGGCTTATTGGAATGGAGATGATAATGGGGATGAAGGATTGGAAATAGATTATGGGAAGATACATTATAGAGTAATAAGAGGAAATGAATATGGTATGGATAATGTTGAGTAATGGAGGAGAAGTTTGTGTGTCACTATGAACCTAGGGTTCATGGGTTGAAATAGGTGAGCCAAAAAATTAAGATTGTGATTTTTTAATTCAATATGTGAATAATAATGAGTGGATTCATTAATAATCTTTCAAAAATAAAAATAAAAAAAAATGAATTCACATTTATAATTAGGCTAAATTGAAGAAATGTTTCAAATATATTAGATAATAAAAAACAATAGTAAATCATCCTAACATCCAAAAGTCAATTTTCCATAGTTTTCCTCCAATTTATTTGTTTATTTAAAAGTGATAGTAATAAATTATCCAATTTATTATACTAAAAGTAATTGTAACATCCCAGGTATATAAAGAATAAGACATTTTCATATTTATTAATATTTTTTGAATTAAGTATTAAATTTACTTTAATGGGGTTACTAAGTTCGATGGAGGACCCTATTTAAATATAGATTTGGTCACTCTTATACATTCTCTTTGACCAAATAAAATTCTTTTTTAGAATTGGGATATCAAAATTTACATTGTGTAAATTTTTGGTATTTTTCTGATAATTTTCATTTTTTTAATGAATAGTGAAAAATGTGGTATTTTAATTCAAAACCTCATTTTAATCTAATTTATTTATAAGGATATATTATTTTTTAATTGTTTTTCAAGTACTATTAGAATATATTTTTACCATTTAATCCAATAGTGGTCATTGGAATTAATTTCACATTGAAATTGGACATAAACAAGTGTCAGTATATTGATAAATATTGTTTCTTAAAAACACGCTATTTGTTTAGACAATGGGAATTAATTATAAAATTAATTAATTAAACATATATGTTTTTAATGATTAAATATAGACATCATTTTTGAATTCAGAAAATCAAATATATCTTGGGGTGATTTTTTGGTATTTTTCTGAAGAACTTCAATTTTTGATGAATAGTGAAACCACTAAGTTGAAGTTAAACAAACTAATTTTTCATTTAAATGAAAGTTTACCACATATGTGTATTGAATTTCAAAAATAAAAAATACATGGTTGTCATTAGTACGTATAATATGGTTTAATGGGATTAAAATATTTTATTAGTAAATAGTAACTTTGGAGTTTTGTTAACCGCGATTAGAGGTAATTAGTGTAATTTAAGATAAAAATGATATTATAAAATAATAAAAAAATATTTGTACACATGTATTAACCTTATTGTATAGGTCATGACCGACCGATACAATCCATGGTTCAATTTGTGGGACCACATGGAGCCACTTGAGTGAGATAATTACATTCATACCTTTTATTTAAAGTAAAAATAACAATATCACAAACATGTATTGTTTTACTAGAACAATTATTACATGGGGTTATATAAGATATATTTTTTACTGTAAATATTCATTATAAAGGTGGAATATTTCCATCATCATGGTAAATTTTTTATAATTTTAAGACATCAAAAAAATTAAATTATTTATGACACAATTATGATGTAGTGTTTACGTCATTAAGGAATGATTTAAATAAATAAGAAGATAATGTTTAAAATATTATCCAAAACTTGTCCAATTCTTATAGGTTTATTTTATGTCTATCATGGACCACCTAATATTTTACTTTAATTATTTTTGGAGTTTTAGAAACTGAATTTCATTTTATAATAAAATAATAGTTTCAAGAGTTCCAAAAGAGCCCCTCCTCTCCATTATAAAAGACCCCACTTCTTACCCATCTCTCACACTTCTCAAGAACATTGTCTCATCCAAAATCTACTAAACAAAGCTCACAACATCCTCTTATTAAACCTAGAACCCTTACTTTAGGCAGAAAGCTCTTCAAGAAACACTTTTGGTTCAAACAAAGAAGAGTTACCTGATTTAAAGGTATAGTGTTCTCTAATGTTCTTTTGGATTATTTTGCTTCTCCAACCCCCTACACTCTTTTTATTCCATTATTTTGTAGCAACACCTGTTTATTCAATATAATAGGACGTTGTTATAAGAATTATTCGAGCTACACTTACACACACCTACGTCTAATGGCTAAAGAACATACTATTTCTGTGGATGGTGAATTTCTGCCTCACGAAACAGTGATTTTTCAATATTCTTTTAACACCTTTAAAGGTGGCCATTAATATATTACTATGTTTATATATCATATTTATTATGTTTATGTTTTTCCTTACGATTCGGTATTTTTCATTTATGGCATACCTTTATGGTTTCCATTATGGGTAAACAACATAATTTCATTTTAGGAAGTGCAGACTACCTCCCCCTCAAAGTGATTTGATTCATTAATTCCATATGTGGGATGTATAAAGGACAGAGTTAATGTTATTATATATGATATAATACTATAATTATAATATACCTTATATCATTATGATTCCATTCCATTAGATATGAAATAGAAATAAAAGTAGCGTGCATGCGTACGTACGATTTACCGTCTCCATGAACGGTGCATTTCATTTCTTACCTCTAAATGTTTTGTAATATTATAAATTCATATATATATTGGAAATATATGATATATAGAATATCTGCATCATGAACAAAATTCTGGTTATAATGAATATTTTACCACATGAACAACTAGTAATTATAAAGAGTTTATTTTTGACTCATGTACCAATGATCGTTAAAAAGAATGTTATTAACATAAATAATTACATAGTGTCTGTAACATGGTAACAAGTGATATAAATGAAATAATGATCCTGAAAAAGGATCTTAATAATGTATAAATTAACTCATGTTTATTATTCAGCGGATTAAAGAATGATCGAGTGAAGTCGGACACGAGGTAAGGGACTTCATCTCAATCTCCATTCATTGAAACATATTTTGTTTTATACACAACATTATTTTATATGGTGTATAAACCCCATTGTAATTTTACTTTTATTCAAAAGGAATATTTTTTTACGAATCATTTTACAAAATGATAAAATTAATGTTTTTCTCTTACGTATGCAGCAACAACGACTTCTCCGCCACAGTGACCATTATTTGAGTCTCGGCTTCCTCTACAAGCCATAACGTTTTTTTAAATGGAAAATAAATACCACGTTTTACTTTCCACTTATTTTGGTATAGAAAATGGTTTTGATAATGTTTTTATATCAATGTTTTGTATTTATATCTTTTGATTGAAATGTAGAAATGCTATGTTTCCTTTAAGCATGTTTTATGTGGTACGATTATGTTATAGTTCTTGGGAATTGTTTTTGAAGACGGGTGGTTCTATGATAAACTAAGGTCGAGTGAGCCCGATATATCTCTCCAATGTATTGGGTAACGCGAATGGGTTAAACACAAAGGTTTCCATGAATTGATTTAGGAAATATACTCTGATGGGTATTCCATATGTATCCACGAGGGTTACTTCCTACGTAAGAATATTATGAATGTCTCAAGTTACCTTTATGTCTTATGATTTCTATGATTTATTAATTATTTAATGAGGTATGTTAAAGTTCTTATTTTTTATGAGTAAAGTATGATTTCATTGATTTATATGTATACATGGACTAATGTTTTCATTCCTTATTTTTCTATACCTTACTGAACATTTTATTCTCATCCCATGTTTTTAAAATGTTTTTCACATGTCAAGGTAAAAGTACATGACGTGTTGATAGTGTTGAGGAAGTGTCACGAAAAAATCCATGTTATATTTTAAATATGTCTCCTTTGATGGGAAAAATGAATATTGTATTTTATGTAACTGCCTTGTTTAAATATGGAATGTAATGCATGATTTGTGGTCTAATTCTCTAAAACTCTAAACCTGAAAAGATCCTCAATGTGCATTCTTGAAATAACTCAATATTAAGAATGTTTAAGGATGGGGCCTTATTGTTGGTATCAAAGGTCGATTTAGATATCTTTAGGAGTTATAATTCTTTTAAATGATTATCCGTAAATATTATTTATGGTCAAATTAAAAAGATATATAATTTGATAATTACCATGTTGCTTCATCTAAGACATGTTTGTTCAGAATTGTTTTCTATATAAGAAACATGGAAGTAGTGCTGGGAAGGCATACAGAAGGAAATGGCCTTCCGAATCAGTATCCTGAGATGGCCGGAATTGGAAATGAACTTTTTTTTGCAGTAATGGTGTAGTTGACTCAAGAAATAAATTGTGGTGGTATCCATGCATGAGAGCAACCAGATCAACATTAGAGGAACATGTCAGTGGTGGAACATTTAATAAGGCAA
Organism: Viscum album; assembly: GCA_963277665.1. Lineage (NCBI taxonomy): Eukaryota > Viridiplantae > Streptophyta > Magnoliopsida > Santalales > Viscaceae > Viscum > Viscum album. The sequence continues at coordinate 1,299,652,835 of OY728147.1, forward strand.
CATCCCCCATCATTTAGAGGATCATCTGACCCTGTGCAAGCTAAAGTGTGGAATAAATCATTGGAGAAGATTTTTGATGTCATGGGGTGTTCAGAAAATCAAATGGTTAGTCTTGTTGTTTGCCGTTTGGAGGGTGACGATGATCAGTGGTGGTCGATGGTTAAAAATATCAGGGACGCTGATGAGTTTGGTGCTCTTGACTGGGATGAATTCAAAGGAATGATTCATGAAAAATATTTTCCTATGGTTGTTCATCTTAGGATGGAAAATCAATTCTTGGAACTGAGGCCAAAGGAGGAATCAAAGGCTGCTTATAAAGAATGGTTTACTCGTTTGGCAGGGTATGCTCATAATTTTATCCGAGACCATGATAGTTAAATCAATTGTTTTACTCAGTATTAAATCCGAAATATCGAAGGGCATTAACTTCTTGTGAGTTCAAAAGATATGAAAATCTTGTTCGATGTGCTAAGATGGTTGAAATGGATTTTTCCGATGATCAAGTTTTCTATAAAAACCAACAGAAGAAGAGACCGAGGTGACATGAGAAAGTGAAGAATCTTTCAAAAAGGTCTTATGGTAAGAAAACTGTGTTTTCAGTTTGGGATACATGTGGTAAAAATCATGTTGGGGAATGTCTATTGAATTTTGGAATGTGTTAACGATGTGGTAAGATAGGACATAAGGCTCGTGATTGCACTGGAAAAGAAAAGTGTGAGGGTAAGACCAAATTTTTTTTAGATATAGTGAAATGTTTCATGTGCAATGAGATGGGTCATTATGCAAACGAGTGTCCGAAAAATATCTTGAATGATGGGAAGCAGTCAGACTACAAGCAGAAAGGTGTGGTGAGATCCTTTGCAACTACTTCAGTAGATGTTGGGCCATCAAATGAAGTGGTATTAGGTAATTTTTTTTGTTTTTTCAGATTATTCCAATGTGTTATTTGATTCAGGGTTTACACATTCTTCCATCTTTGAAAAAATTTATACTAAATTTGGAATTCCATATCAAGAAATGACTCCTAAACTTGTGGTAAAAACACCTGGGGGAAATGTTGAGGCTAAAAGATTTTAAAAGAATCTTATTTTCCTTATCCGTGGAAGGAATCTACTTGCAAGCTTTATTGTTTTACCAATAGTAGAGTTTGATGTTATCCTGGGTATGGATTGGCTCTATGTTTACCATGCTAAGATTGACTGTAGAGATAAATATGTTTCTTTTCAGAAAGGCATTCATTTTGTGTACAAGAATTAACACTTACTATTGATAACATATAAAGAGGTTGAGAAACTTGTAAAAGGTGGAAATGAATTTTACTTTGCAAATATTGTTGAAAACAAAGGAATCATTCAGTTTAATGATATGCTAGTGGTAAATGAGAATCCTGATGTTTTTCTTGATAAGTTTCCGGGAATAATACCAGATCAGGAAGTTGAATTTACTGTTGATGTAGTTCTTGATGCTAAGACAATTTCAAATCCACCTTATCTAATGGCTCAAATTGAACATTTAGAGTTTAAGGAGCAATTGAATGATTTATTAGATAAAGTTTTCATTCGACCAAGAAAATCACCATGGGGCGCTTCAGTCTTATTTGATAAAAAGAAAGATGGTTCAATGAGACTTTGAATTGATTATAGATCCTTGAATAACATCACTATTAAGAACAATTATCCTTTGACTCATATCAATGATTTGTTTGATCAGCTCCAGGGGGCTTAGTATTTTTCAAAGATTGACGTGAGATCGGGGTACCATCAGTTGAATTTTAAGGAAGAAGATGTTCTGAAGACTGTGTTTCGTATAAGATATGGCCATTATGAATTTGTAGTTATACCTTTTTGGATAACCAATGCACTTGTTGTATTCATGGACCTTGTGAATGGAATTTTCCATGAGTTCTTGGATAAATTTTTGGTTGTTTTCATTGATGATATTTTGGTGTTTTCAAAAAGTAAAGCGGAACATGATAGTCATTTAAAGTTTATTTTTTAAACACTAAAAGAAAATAAATTGTATGGTAAATTCAGAAAGTGCGAGTTTTGGTTGCAACAAATTTCTTACGTTAGTCACATTGTTTCTAAAGATGGAATAATTGTTGATCATGAAAAAACAAATGTTGTTGAAGAATGGCCAAGAACCACAAATGTAACAAGGATTCATAGTTTTCTTGGTTTATTAGGCTATTACCTAATGTTTGTTAAAAACATTCCACTGTTATCTATTCCAATGACTACACTAACTCGGAAGGGTGTTAAGATCACCTGGACAAAAGAATGTGATTATTGATTTCAGGAATTTAAAAGAAGATTGGTGAATGCTCCAGTTTTGGTACTACCTTCTAGGATTGGTGAGTTTTTTATCTACAGTGATGCTTCATTGAAATAAAATGGTTGTGTCCTAATACAGAATGATCAGCTAATTTCTTATTCTTCATGATAGTTGAAAACTGATGAGGTAAATTCCCATACACATGATTTGGAATTAGCTGTTGGTGTTTTCACTTTAAAAATTTGGAGGCATCATTTGTATGGTGTAAAGTGTGAAATATATACTGATCAAAAAAGTTTAATGAATATATTCACTCAGAAAGAATTGAACATAAGACATGGGAGATGGCATGAATTAATCACGGATTATGATTTTAAACTTCATTACCATATGGGAAAACCAAATAAAGTGGTTGATGCTTTGAGTCGAAAAAAGTAATGCTTAATTAACAATGTTGTGTTTGGAACATGATCTTTTGGTTAAGGATTTGATGAACTTTGGCATAGAAGTTGTTGGTGTAATATATTCTTCTATTTTTTTCAGGTATCAGTGAAATCTTCTCTATCAGACAGAATTTAGAAAGCACAGAAGAATGATAGTGAGTTGCAGAAAAAGGTAGAGATGCTTCAGAAGGGAAAGTTGCCTGAATTCAACATTGATAATGATTGTGTTTTGAGATTTTGGAAGATATTGTGTGTGCCTTGTGATTCACAGTTGAAGAGAGAGTTGTTATGTGAAGCTCATAGCTCTCCGTTTTCAGTTCATCCAGGAAGTACAAATATGTAAAGAGATCTTCGGGAGTATTACGGGTGGGATGGAATGAAAAGAGATATTTCTAATTTTACTTTGTAGTGTTTGACTTGTCAACAAGTTAAATCAGAGTGGCAGTTACCGAGAAGGATTCTTCGGCCATTACCAGTGCCGGAGTGGAAATGGGAGAATATCTCTATGGAATTCGTTGTGGGGTTGCCGATGACACCTCGAGGTAATAATGAAATCTAGGTTATTGTTAATCGCTTAACTAAATCTTCTCATTTCCTTTCTATACGAGATACTTTTTTCCTTAGATCAACTTTCCCATTTGTATCTAAAAGAGATAGTCAGGTTTCATGGAGTTCCCCTCTCTATTGTATCTGATCGTGATCCTTGGTTTACTTCTAAATTTTGGAAAGGCCTTCAGAAGTCATTGGGTACTGAATTAAATTTTATTATAGCTTTTCATCCTCAATCAGATGGGCAGTCAGAACAAACTATTTAGACATTGGAGGATATGCTACGTTCTTATTTGATGGATTATCAGGGAAGTTGGGACCAACATCATTCTTTGGTTGAGTTTTCTTATAATAACAGTTTCCATTTTAGTATACAGATGGAACCATATGATGCATTTTATGGGAAGTGATGTTGAACACCAGATTTTTGGGATAAAGTGGGTGAAAGGAAGTTGATGGGGCCAGAATTGGTAGAAGAGTTGGTAGAAAAAGTTCAGCTAATACAGAAATACATGAGAACATCTTAGAGTATGCAGAAAAGTTATGCGGACAACAGGAGGAAGGATCTATCTTTTAAGGATGGTGATCATGTATTCCTCAAAGTATCACCATGGAAATGTGTGATGCGATTTGTTAAGAAAGGAAATATGAGTCTAAGGTTCATTGGACCATACGAAATTTTGGAGAGAGTTGGATCAGTTGCATACCATGTGGCTTTACCTCCAATTTTATCTCAGGTACACAATGTTTTTCATTTTTCCATGTTAAGGAAGTGCATTCCAGATCCATATCATGTTTTGAGTCTAGAGGTAGTTCAACTAAAAGAGAATATATCTTATGAGGAACAACCAATCAATATTTTTGACCACAAGGAGTATGTATTGCTGAATTAGGTGATTTTTCAAGTAATTTTTTTGTGATTAAACCACATGATTGAAGAGGAAAATGGGAATATGAACATATTATGAGGGATAAATACCCACATCTATTTAATTGAATAAATATTGAGGACGCAATTCCCAAAAGGGGGGAAGGATGTAACATCCCGGGAAAATAAAGAATATGACATTTTCATATTTGTTAATATTTATTGAATTATGTATTAAATTTACTTTAATGGGATTGATATGTTTGATGGATAACCATATTTAAATATAGTTTTGGTCACTCTTATACATTCTATTGGACCAAAGAAAATTCTTCTTTAGAATTGGGACATCAAAATTTAATTGGTGTAAATTTTTGGTATTTTTCTAAAAATGTTAATTTTTTTAAAGAATACTGAAAATTATTGAATTTTAATTAAAAAACTCATTTTAATCTAATTTATATATAAGGATAGATTTTATTTTTTATTTATTTTAAAGTAAAATTGGAATATATTTTTAGCATTTAATGCAATGGTGGTCATTTGAATTAATTTTACTTTGAAATTGGACATAAACAAGTGTCAGTCTTTTGATAGATATTTTTTTAAAAGGTGGGGGAAGGCCCCAAATAATATTATTAAAAAGAAAAAGTTCGGAGAGACATCAAGCAAGCCAAACTCAAAAGAAAACAAAACAAAAAAATGTTTTCAAGAACCCCTTTTTGGGGGACCAATCTTCTTTCTGATTTTCTCCGCGATGATCTTCTCCTTGCTCCGCATCTCATGCCAGAGATCTATAATGACGTGCCCACAACCATGCCCTCTCCCTCGCCCTCCATTGTATTTGGATTCTATTTCCTCAGCTTGTTGTAGCAAGGTTTCTAAGTCCTCATCAGAGATATCCTCTTGAGACATCTCTCTTCTTTTCATTTCATCAATTCTTTTATCATTCTTCTTTTGGCTTCTTGTTCTAACCTTCTGTCATGCATTCTATTGTACCTCTTCATTGACATCTTTTCCATGCTTTAACAACCTCACATGCGTAGCTGGAGTGCTCAGTCCCTGCACACTAACCCCAGCATGTTGATCATATGGAACTTCCAAGGATGTACTCACCTTCTTGTCAGACGAAGGAGTGGTCTGAGAGTCCAGCTCCTGAATTTCTGTTTGGTCAGCCTCCACTTCTGGTAAATCAGAATGTGAATGAGAGTCCTTTCCTGCATTTCCAGCCACTATTAGTGGTTCTGAAATTAAAGAAGTCAGCTCAGTTTTTCCAGAAGAACCAGGTGTAGCAGCCTGGGTGGTCATCTTTGAGGGAGTGACCGAGGCAGAGACCTGATGTATAACAATTCCTGCCTCATTTTGAGTCTCAGCTTGTATAGACACCAAATCAACACCAGGAGGGACTTGGGCTGCATCCTTGTTACCAGAATAAGATGGAAATGTAGCTTGATCATCATGATGTACATCAGTGATAATCTGTGTAGCATAAGTAGTGTTAGACTCAACATCTTGAGTTGTATCAACATCCAAAATAGGACCTGTTTCAGCATTAACATGATTAGAAATAGACAACGTAGGGGTCTCCATGTGTCCCTCTTCCACAACATCTTCCCATGATATTTTAATTTTCGCAGGGGTCAAATTTCCACTGGCATCCACTGGAAATTTGTTAGCAGATTGGCCATTCACTATAGGCTTATTCTCAGATAAATGCATCTTAGTTTGAACCTGCATAAAGCCAGGTTTCTCCATTTGATGTTTGGGGCATGTTTTAGAATCATGCCCCCGAAGTGAGAAAATCTTTCAAGTAATATGCCTCCTCCAATTAGTGCAACTTATATGTTTTTAATATTTCAAAATAGACATAATATTTTAATTCATAATATCAAATATAGCTTGGGGTAAATTTTTCGTATTTTTCTGATGAACTTCAATTTTTGTTGAATAGTGAAACCACTAAGTGGTAGTTAAACAAACTGATTTTTTGTTTAAATGATATTTTACCACTTCTGTGTATTGAATTTCAAAAATCCGACATACATGGTTGTCATTATTAAATAAAATGTGGTTTAATGGGATTAAAATATTTTTTTGGTGAAAAGAAACTTCTGAGTTTTGTTAACCGCGATTAGAGGTAATTAGTGTAATTTATGATAAAAATGATATTATAAAAAATATAAAAATATCTTGACACAGGTCCTAACCATATTAAATAGGTCATGGACAACCAATAAAATCAATGGGTAAATTTTTGGGACCCCATGGAGCCACTTGTGTGAGATAATGACATTAATAACTTTTATTTAAAGTAAAAATAAAAATATCACAAACATGTATTGTTTTACTATAATAATTATTACATGGGGTTATATAAACTATATTTTTTACTATAAATATTAATTAGAAATATAAAATGATTTCCTACATCATGGTAATTTTTTATTAATTTTTAGACATAAAAAATTAAATTATTTATTACACAATGATGATGTAGTGTTTTAAGTCATTAAAGAATGATTTAAATAAAGAAGAAGATAATGTTTAAAATAATATCCAAAACATGTCCAATTCTAATTGGATGATATTATTTCGAGCATGGACCACCTTATCCTCATCTTTAATGATATTTGGAGCTTTAGAAACCGAATTTAAATTTATAATAAAAAAAATAGTTTCAAGAGTTCCAAAAGAGTCCCTCCTCTCCCTTATAAAAAGACCCTACTTCCTACCCATATATTACACTTTTCAAGCCCTTTGGCTCGTCCAAAATCTACTCAATGAAGCTCTTAATATACCTCTATTCATTCTAGAAGCCTTACCTTAGGCATAATACTCTTCAAGAAACCCTTTTGGTTGAAACCAAGAGGAGTTACCCGATTAAAAGGTAAAGTATTCTCTAATGTTCTTTTGTTTTATTTTGCTTCTCCAACCCCCTAAAAACTTTTTATTCCATTATTTTCTAGAAACAACATTATATTCAATATACTAGGATGTTTGTATAATAAGTATTCGAGAAAAACTTACACACACATACGTCTAATGGCTAAAGAACATACTATTTACATGGATGGCGAATTTCTGCCTCACGAAATGATGATTGTTCAATATTATTTTAACACCTTTAATAGTGGACATTATGATGTCACTAAGTTTATATATGACATGTATTATGTTTATTTTTTCCTTATACTTCTGTATTTTTTATTTATGGCATTCCTTTACGGTTTCTGATATGGGTAAACACGATAATTTCATTTGAGGAAGTGCGGACTACCGCCCTCTCAAAGTGATTTGATTCGTTAATTCCCTATGTGGGATGTATAAAGTATGGAGTTAATGATATTATATATTATATTATACTTGAATTATTATATACCTTTATATCATTATGATTACATTCCATTTGATATGAAATATAAATGAATGTACCGTTCATGTGTACGTATGGCTTACCGTCTCCATGAACGGTGCATTTCATTTCATACCTCAAAATGTTTTGTTATATTATAATGCATGTATATAATAGATATATATGATATATATAATATCTATATCATGAACATAATTATGGTTATAATTAATATTTTACCACATGAACAACTTGTATTTATAAAGAGTGTATTTTTGACTCAAGTACCAATGATTGTTAAAATGACCGTTATTAACTTAAATAATTACATAGTGTTCATAACATGGTAACAAGTGATATAAAAGGAATAATGGACATGAAAAAGGTTCTTATGAAAGTAGAAATTAACACAAGTTTATTATTCAGGAGATTAAATAATGATCATGTCAAATCAGACACGAGGTAAGGGACTTCATCTCAATCTCCATTCATTGAGGCATATTTTGTTTTATACACTACTTTCTTTTATACGGTGTATAAACCCCCTTTTGTCTTTTACTTTTATTCAAAATGAATAATTTTATACGAAGCATTTTACTAAAATAATGAATGTTTTCTCTTATGTATGTGACAACAACGACTTCTCCACCACAGTGACCATTATTTGAGTTTCAGCTTCGTCTACAAGCCTTAATAAATTTTTAAATGAAAAATAAATACGATGTTTTACTTTTATTTTTTTATTTAAATTGTGTTTGATAATGTTTTTATATCCATGGTTTATATTGATATATTTTGATTGAAATTTCAAAATGCTATGTTTCTTTTATGCATGTTTTATGTGGTACGATTATGTTATGGTTCTGGGGTATTGTTTATGAAGAAGGGTGGTTTTGTGATAAACTAAGGGCGGGTGGGCCCGATATAGCTCTCCAATGCCTTACGTAATGCAAATGGGTTAAATTCTAAGGTTTCTCCGAAGATATTTAGGGAATATACTATGATGGGTATTCCAAATGTAACCATGAGGGTTACTCCCTATGTAAGAATGTTATGATTGCATCAAGTTACCTTCATGTATTATGATTTCTATGATTTATTCATGATTTGATGAGGTATGATAAATTGATTATGTTTTATGAGTAAAGTATGATTTAATTGATCTTTATGTATACATGGACTAATGTTTTCATTGTGTATTTTTATATACCTTACTGAGCTTTTTATGCTCATCCAAAGTTTTGAAATGTTTTTCACTGGTAATGGGAAAATTACATGATGTGTTGATAATGTTGAGGAAGTGTCACGAAAGAATCCATGTCTTATTTTAAATATGTATCTTTTGATGGGAAAAATTAATAAAGCCTTATATGTTACCGCCTTATTTAAATATGGAATGTAATCCAGGATTTATGATGTAATTCTATAAAACTCTAAACCTAAAAAGATCATCAATGTTCATTCTTGAAATAACATAAGATTAATTAATGATTATGTCCGAGGCCTTATAATAATAATAGAAAAAATCCATTTAGAAATGGTTCTTTAAAAATATTATACTATTTTCCAGTGAATCTCAAGGATGGAAATTATTTTTAATGAATTTCAACTATTCCATAGTGGAATAATTTCATTACCTAAAATAGTAATGAACATTGGAATTATAATTTTTTGTGGAATAATTATAACTATGGAGTGTATTAGAGAACATTGTTTCCCATCGTGAATATCCTGGACTTATTCATTGATCATTTGACTATTCTAATTTTTCCCGTTATAAATTTTTTAATATTCCAAGGATACTCATATTATTTATTCTAGGTTATGAAGTTGAATTAGTAAATTTTTCCCAGATATTTCATTACACATGTTCATCATTTTGATCTCCCAGAAAAATCAATCTTACTATTCATCCTACAAATGAATAGGAATTCAATATAAAAGTTAGATTGGGGTTTTCTTAATGGGTGATTTATTTGTAGTATTACATTCTCAATGTGAATCATCATGTTTCATGCTCCAATAATTCTAATGTTCATTGATATCTTCTTGAAAATCTTTTTAATTTAACAATTATATAGTTCTACTGACCCATTAGTCTGGTTGTTTTAAGGGGATCCATTTTCCAAAAATAGTATTCATAAAATTTATCCATTTTTTTGAATATTTTTTTGACATGTTTTCATTGAACAATAATGAGTAATTTCTCAATTAAAATCTATGAAAAACTATTTTTCCTTAGAAAATTAATAATTAATTTGGAAATATTAATAGATGAATACTCATGTTTTACCAACATCAATATATAATCAAGACAACCCAAAATATAATTATTTTTATAAGAATTTTGAAATAGTACCATGAAATATATCCCCTAGATATTGAATATTTCATCTTCAGTGATTGGGTTATATTTTAGTTCATGTCATTTTTTCAAATAATAATGTTCATTTAAATGATTACAATATTAAATGAGGCCCCTCACTATTCAATGGAGAGTGGGATAGAAAAATCCTATTTTAACTACTTTATGAATTATTTTATCGGAAACATGGTTTTCTCCAATTGTTGAGGAATTGAAATACTATTAAACACACCAAATATTATATTCTATTATATGAAATCAATTCAATCCATTTGAACATTAATTATACCACATAATCATATTTCGGTAATATTGTGAAGCAGTTTATAAAACGGTCTTCTTTTAATGATAAGAGAAGTGAAGATAATGGGTCTTATTGAACAAATAGTATTATATGTAAAGTAAACATGATTTATATTGTATTCTAACATTAAATAATGTATCATCTGTAAATTCATAAAAAGTTTTCTTGTAAAATTCCCAACCTTAATAGTACAGAGATGGTTTTATCATTGTTACAGTAGTATATTACAGAAGTAATCACATTATGAATGTAAGAATAGATTGGTAGTCCTTCAAAAATATAAACATATTGGTATTTCACTATAAATTATAAATAATAAAATACCAGAAGAGTTTTCTTTGATAATTCTCTTATTTCCCTTAGAATATACATACTTATAAATCACAAAATACATCTTTACATTAATGGGGTTGATATGTTCGATGGAGAACCCTATTTAAACATAGTTTTTGGTCACTCTTATACATTATATTGGAAAAAATAAAATTCTTCTTTAGAATCGGAACATCAAAATTTACTTTGTGTAAATTTTAGGTATTTTTATAATATGTTCATTTTTTAATGAATAGTGAAAATGTTGTATTTTAATTCATAAACTCATTTTAATATAATTTATCTATAAGGATTTATTTATATTTTATAATTGGGTTTGATGTGAAATTTGAATATATTTTTATCATTTAATCCAATGGTGGTCATTGAAATTAATTTCACTTTGAAATTGGACATAAACATGTGTCAGTATTTTGATAGATATTGTTTTTTTAAAACATGTTATTAGTTTTGACAATGTGAATTAATTATATAATTAATTAAAGCAACCTAAATGTTTTGAATTTTGTAAAATAGATATGATTTTTGAATTCAGAATATCAAATATAGCTTGGGGTGATTTTTTGTATTTTTCTTAAGAACATCAATTTTTGTTTAATAGTGAAACCACTAGGTGGTAGTTAAAAAACTGATTTATTGTTTAAATGAATTTTTACCATTTCTGTGTATTGAATTTCAAAAATCCTACATACATGGGTGTCATTAGTATGTAAAATTTGGTTCAATGGGATTAAAATATTTTTTGGTGAATAGTATCTTTTGAGTTTTGTTAACCGCGATTAGAGGTAATTAGTGTAATTTACGATAAAAATGATATTATAAAAAATATAAAAATACCTTGACATAATTACTAACCTTATTGGATAGGTAATGTGCGACCAAGAAAATCCATGGGTCAATTTGTTGGAGGCAAAGGAACAACTTGAGTGAGATAATGACATTAATAACTTTTATTTAAAGTAAACAAAATATCACAAACATGTATTGTTTTACTAAAATAATTATTAAATGGGGTTAAATAAGATATATTTTGAAAATAAATTTTCATTAGAAAGCTAAAAATATTTCATACATCATGGAAATTGTTTTATAATTTATAGACATCAAAAAATTAAATTATTTATGACACAATGATGATGTAGTGTTTACATTATTAATGAATGGTTTAAATAAATAAGAAGATAATGTTTAAAATAATACCCAATACTTGTCAAATTATTATTGGATGATTTTATTTCGAGCATGGTCTACATTATCATAAACTTTAATGATTTTTGAAGCTTTAAAAACCGAATGTCAATTTATAATAAAATAATAGTTTCAGGAGTTCCAAAAGAGCCTCTCCTCTCCCTTATAAAATGTCCCCACTTCCTATACATCTATCACACTTCTCAAGCCCATTTTCTCGTCCAACCTCTACTCAAATAATATCCCAATATCCCTTTCTTCATCCTAGAAGCATTACCTTAGGCATAAAGCTATTCAAGAAATAATTTTGTTTCAAACCAAGAAGAGTTACCTGATTTAAAGGTAAAGTCTTCTCTAATGTTCTTTTGTTTTATTTTGCTTTCCCAACCCCCTAAACTCTTTTTATTCCATTATTTTGTAGAAAATAATGTATCTTAAATAAACTCGGATGTTGTTATAAGAATTATTCGAGCTACACTTACACACACCTACATCTAATGGCTAACGAACATACTGTTTCCGTGGATGGAAAATTTCTTCCCAACAAAACGATGATTGTTCAATATTCTTTTAACACCTTTAAAGGTGGCCATTAATATGTCACTAGGTTTATATATGATATGTATTATGTGTATGTTTTCCTTATGCTTCTGTATTTTTCATTTATGGTATACCTTTATGGTTTCCATTATGGGAAAACACGATAATTTAATTTTAGAAAGTGCGGACAACATCCCCCTCAAAGTGATTTGATTCGTTAATGAAAAATGTGGGACGCATAAAAGATGGAGTTAATGATACTATATATGATAGTATAATGGAATTATAATATACCTTTATATCATTATTATTCCATTCCATTTGATACGAAATAGATATGAAAGTAGTGTTTATGCATACGTACGGCTTACCGTCTCCATGAACGGTGCATTTCATTTCTTACCTCTAAATGTTTTGTAATATTATAAATGTATATATATACATTATATATATGATATATATATAATAACTACATAATGAACATAATTCTGGTTATAATGAATATTTAACCACATGAACAACTTGTAATTATGAAGAGTTTATTTTTGACTCAAGTACCAATGATCGTTAAAACGGCCATTATTAACATAAATAATTTCATAGTGTTCATAACATGGTAACAAGTGATATAAAAGGAATAATGAACTTGAAAAATGTTCTTAAGCAATTAGAAATTAACTCATGATTATTATTCAGAAGATTAAAGAGCGATCGAGTCAAGTTGGGCACGAGGTATGGGACTTCATCTCAATCTCCTTTCATTAAGGTATATTTTTTTTTATACACAACATTTTTTTATACGGTGTATAAAGAACTTTTTCCATTTAATTTTATTCAAAAGGAATATTTTTATACAAATCGTTTTACTAAATGACAAAAGGAATGTTTTTTTCTTACGTAAGTGGCAACAATGACTTCTCTGCCGTCATGACCATTATTTGAGTTTTGGCTTCCTCTACAAGACATAACTTTTTTTAAATGAAAAATAAATACCATGTTTTACATTTCTTTTAATTTTGTTTTGAAAATGGTTTTGATAATATTTTTATAATAATGTTTTGTATTGATATCTTGTGATTGAAATTTGGAAATGCTATGTTTCCTTTAATCATGTTTTACTTTGTACGATTATGTTATGGTTCATTGGCATTTTTTATGAAGATGGGAGGTTCCGTGATAATCTAAGGGTGAGTGATCTCGATATAGCTCTCCAATGCATTGGGTAACATGAATGGGTTAAATGCTTCGGTTTTTCCGAAGATATTTTGGAAATATACTTTGATGGGTATTCCAAACATAACCATGAGGGTTACTCCCTATGGAAGAATGTTATGAATGCCTCAGGTTACCTTTATGTATTATTATTCATATGATTTATTCAGGATTTGATGAGGTATGTTAAAGTGATTATGTTTTATGAGAAAAGAATGATTTCATTGATTCTTATGTATAGATGGACTAATGTTTTCATTCGGTATTTTTCTATACCGTACTGAGTTCTTTATGCTCATCCCATGTTATTGAAATGTTTTTCACAAGTCAAGGGGAAAGTGCATGATGTGTTGATAGTGTCAAGGAACTATCATGAAAAAATCCATGTTTTATTTTAAATAAGTATCCTTTAATTGGAAAAATCAATACTGTCTTTTATGTAACCGCCTTGTTTAAATATGGAATGTAATGCATCATTTATGATCTAATTCTTTAAAACTACAAACCTGAAAAGATCCTCAATGTGCATTCTTGAAATCACTCATGATTAAGTAATGTTTAAGGGTGGGGCCTTATAGTTGGTATCAAATGTTTGTTTAGATAACTTTAGGAGTTATAATTCTTTTAAATGATTATCAGTAAAAAAAATTATGGTCAAATTGAAATGATATAGCATTTGAATGTTACCATGTTGCTTCATCTAAGACATATTTGTTCAGAATGGTTTTCTATAGAGGAAACAGGGAAGTAGTGATAGTAAGGCATACATAAGGAAATGACCATCTAAATCAACATCCTTAGATGGAAGGAATTGGAAATGAATAGATTATTGCAGTAATGGAACAGTTTACTAAAGCAATAAATGGTGGTGGTATCCATGCACGAGATTAGCTAGATCAACTGCAGAGGAACATGTCAGTGGTGGAACATTTAATAAGGCAACATCCCCCATCATTCCAAGGATCATCTGAACATGTGCTAGCTGAAGGGTGGATTAAAGCACTGGAGAAGATTTTTGATGTCATGAGGTGTTCAGACAATCAAATCATTAGTCTTGTTATTTACCATTTAGAGGGTAAAGCAGATCAGTGGTCCACTCATTTGGCAAGGTATGCTCTAAATTTTATCGGAGACATTGATAGTAAAATCAATCATTTTTACTCAAGATTAACATCAAAATATTGAATGGAATTGGCTTCTCATGAGTTCAAAAGATATGAAAATGTTGTTTAATTTAATGAGATGTTTGAAATAGAGTTTTTAGGGGATAAAGTGTTCTATAACAACCAGCAGAATATGAGACCGAGGTGCGAGGAGAAAGTGAAGAATCCTTCAAAAAGGTCTGATGATAAGAAAACTGTGTTTTCTGTTTGTGATACATGTGGTAAAAATCATGCTGAGGAATGTCTTTTGAATTCTTGAAAGTGCTACTGATGTGGTAAGATATGACATAAGGCTCTTGATTGCACTGGAAATGATCTGGGTGATGGTAAGACCAAATTTGATTTACAAATAGTGAAATGTTTCAAGTGCAATGAGATGGGTAATTATGAAAATGAGTGTCCGAAAAAGAGCTTGAATGATGGGAAGCAGTCAGACTAGAAGCATAATGTTGTGGTGAGATCCTTTCAACTACTTAAATAGATGTTGGGTCTTCAAATGAAGTTGTATAAGGTACTTTGTTTGTTTTTTCAGATTATGCCAATGTGTTGTTTGATTTAGGGTCTATACATTCTTTCATATCTGAATAAATTTTCTAGTAAATTGGGAATTCTTTCCCAAGAAATGACTCCTAAACATGTGGTAAAAAAACCTGAGGGAAATTTTGAGGAAAAAATATTTTATAAGAATCTTCCTATCCTTATCCGTGGAAGGAATATACTTGAAAACTGTATTGTTTTACCACTAGTAGAGTTTTATGTTATCCTGGGTATGGATTGGGTCTCTGTTTACCATGATATGATTAACTGTATAGCTAATGAAGTTTTTTTCATAAAGACATTCAGTTTGTGTACAATAATGGACCCTTACTATTGATAACATATCAACAGTATGATAAAATTTTAAAAGAGGGAAATGAATGTTACCTTGCACATATTGTTGAATACAAAGGAACCATTCAGATTGATGAAGTGCCAGTGGTAAATGAGTTTCCTGAAGTTTTTCCTGATGAGTTTCCGGGAATAATACCAGATCGGGAAGTTGAATTTACTGTTGATGTAGTTCCTGATGCTAATCCAATTTCATAACCCCCTTATCTAATGGCTCAAATTGAACTTTTAGATCTGAAGGAGCAATTTCACGATTTATTAGAGAATGGTTTCATTCGACCTAGAACATCACCATGCGGTGCTCCAGTCTTATTTTTTAAAAAGAAAGATAGTTCAATGAGACTTTTCATTGATTATAGAACCTTGAATTACATCACTGTTATGAACAAATATCCATTGCCTCATATTGATGATTTGTTTGATCAGCTCCAGGGGGCTCTGTATTTTTCAAAGATTGACATGATATTGGGGTACCATCAGTTGAAGGTAAAAGATGTAGATCTTCCAAAGACTGTGTTTTGTAGATGATATGACCATTTTGTATTTGTAGTTATACCTTTTAGGCTAACCAATGCACCTGCTATATTCATGGACCTTATTAATAGAATTTTCCGTGAGTTCTTGGATAAGTTTTTCACTTTTATCATTGAAGAAATTTTGGTTTTTTCAATTAGTAAAGAATACCATTTAAGGAATTTAATGGTTATTTTGAAAACCTTAAAAGAAAATAAATTGTATGGGAAATTCAGAAAGTGTGAGTTTTGGTTGCAACAAATTTCTTTGCTTGGTCACATTGTTACTAAAGATGGAATAGCTGTTGATTCTGAAAAAACAAAGGTTGTTGAAGAATGTCCTAGACCCAAAAATGAAACCATGATTTGTATTTTTCTTAGTTTGGTAGGATATTACCGAAGGTTTGTTAAAAAATTGCACTGTTATCTAATCCAATGACTAAGGTAACTCAGATGGGTGTTAAGATCATCTGGACAAAAGAAAATGATGATTGTTTTTAGGAATTGAAAAGAAGATTGGTGAGTGATCCAGCTTTAGTACTACCATCTAGGATTGATGATTTTTATATCTATAGCGATGCTTCATTGAATGTACTTGGTTGTGTCCTAATTCAGAATGATCATGTAATTTCTTATGCTTCACGACAGTTGAAAACTCATGAGGTAGATTACCATACACAAGATTTGGAATTAGCTGCTGTTGTTTTCACTTTAAAAATTTGGAGGCATCATTTCTATGGTGTAAAGTGTGAAATATATATTGATCACAAATTTTTAAAATATATATTCAATAAGATTGAATTGAACATGAAGCAGAGGAGATGGATGGAATTGATCAAGGATTATTATTTTACAATTCATTACCATCCAGGAAAAGAAAATAAAGTGGTTGATGCTTTGAGTGGAAAAAAGTAATTCTTCATTAACAATGATATTTTTGGATCATGATCCTTTGGTTATGGAATTTATGAAATTTGGAAAAGAAGTTTTTAGTGCAGTATGTTCTTCTGTTTTGTTTTAGGTGTCAGTGAAATTTTCTCTATCTAACAGAATTAATAAAGCACAGAAGCACGACAGTTAGTTGCAGAAAAAGGTAGAGCCAGTTCAGAAGGGTATGATGTCTGAATTCAACATTGATAATGATTATGTTTTCAGATTTGGGAAGATATTGTGTGTGCCTTGTGATTCATAGTTGATGAGAGATTCGTTAAGTGAAACTCATAGATCTCTGTTTTCAGTTCATCCAGGCAGTACTAAGATGTACAGAGATATTCGGGAGTATTATGAGAATGATGGAATGAAAAGAGATATAGCTGATTTTACTATGAATTGTTTGACTTATAAACATTTTAAAGCAGAGTGGCAGTTTTAAAAGGGATGATTCATCATTTACTAGTGCCAGTGTAGAAATGGGAGAATATCTCAATGGACTTCGTTGTGGGGTTGGTGAAGACACCTCGAGGTAATAATTCAATCTGGGTTATTATTGATCGCTTAACTAAATCTACTCATTTACATATTATAAGAGATACATTTCCCCTAGATCAACTTTCGCGTTTGTATCTTAAAAAGATATTCAGGTTATATGGAGTTTCTATCTCCATTGTATCAGATCTTGATCCCAGGTTTACTTCTAAATGTTAGAAAGGCCTTCAGAAGTTATTGGGTACTGAATTAAATTTTATTACAACTTTTCATCCTCAATCAGATGGGTAGTCAGAACGAAAAATTCATACATTGGAAGATATGCTACGTGCTTGTCCGATGGATTATCAGGGAAGTTGGGACCGACATCTTTCTTTGGTTGAGTTTTCTTATAATAATAGTTTTCATTCCAGTACTCAGATGGTAGCATTTGAGGCATTATATGGGAAGTGGTTTCGAACTCTAGATTTTTGGGATGAAGTGGGTGAAAGGAAGTTGATGTGACCAGAATTGGAAGAAGAGTTGGCATAAAAATATCAGCTGATACAAAAACACATGAGAATAACTCAGAGCAGGTAGAAAAGTTATGCAGACAACATGAGGAAGGATCTCTCTTTTGACGTAGGTGATCAGGTATTCCTAAATGTCTAACCATGGAAAGGTGTGATGCGATTTGGTATTAAATGAAAGCTGAGTCCATGGTTCATTGGACAATACGAAATTTTGGAGAGAGTTGGATCAGTTGCAAACCGAGTGGCTTTACCTCCGAGTTTATCTCAGGTACACAATTTTTTTCATGTTTCAATGTTAAGGATGTACATGCCAGATCCATCTCCTGTTTTGATTCTAGAGGTAGTTCAGCTAGAATAGAATCTATCTTATAAGGAATAACTGATCCAGATTCTTGACCACAAGGAGAAAGTATTGCGAAATAATGTGATTCTTTATATAAATCTTTTGTGAAAATACCACATGATTGAAGAGGCATCATGGGAATCTGAAAATTATATGAGAGATAAATACCCCCATTTATTTAAGTGAATAAATTGCGAGGACGCAATTCCAAAAAGGGGGGAAGGATGTAACATCATAGGTAAATAACGAATAATACATCTTCATATTTATTAACATTTTTTGAATTAAGTATTAAATTTTCTTTAATGGGGTTGATATGTTCGATGGAGAACCCTCTTTAAATATTGTTTTGGTCTCTATTATACATTCTATTGGACCTAATAAAATTCTTCTTTAGAATTAGGATATCAAAATTTACTTTGTGTAAATTTTTGGTAGTTTTCTAATAATGTTCAATTTTTTAATGAATAATGAAAAATGTTTTATTTTAATTCAAATCATCATTTTAATATAATTTATATATAAGGATAGATTATCTTTTTAATTGGTTTTAAAGTACAATTAGGATATATTTTTATCATTTAATCCAATGGTGGTAATTGGAATTAATTTAACTTTGAAATTGGACATAAACAAGTGTCAGTCTTTTGATAGATATTGTTACTTAAAAACACGCTATTTGTTTTGAAAATGGTAAATAATTATAAAATTGATTAATGAAACATATATGTTTTTAATTTTTCAAAATAAACATCATTTTTTAATTCATAATATCAAATATAGCTTGGGGTGAATTTTTTGTATTTTTTTATGACCTTAAATTTTTGTTAAATATAGAATCCACTAAGTGGTAGTTAAACAAACATATTTTTTTGTTTAAATGAATGTTTACCACATTAATGAATTGAATTTCAAAAATCCGACATGCATGGTTTTCATTAGTAATTAAAATGCAGTTCTTTGGGATTAATTTTTTTTTCTAGTGAAAAGTAACTTTTGAGTTTTGTTAACAGCGATTAGAGGTAATTAGTGTAATTTAAGATAAAAATGTTATTATAAAAAATATAAAAATATCTTGAAACATGTCCTAACATTATTGGATAGGTCATGGAAAACCAGGATAATCGATGGGTCAATTTTTTGGACAACATTGAGCCACTAGAGTGAGATAATGACATTAATAACTTTTATTTAAAGTAAAAATAAAAATATCACAAACATGTATTGTTTAAATAAAACAATTATTACATGGGGTTATTTAGGGTATATTTTTTACTATAAATATTTATTCGAAATATAAAAATATTTCCAAAATCAGGGAAATTTTTTTATAATTTTTATACTTAAAAAAATAAATTATTTATGACACAATGATGATGCAATGTTTAGGTCCTTAATGAATGATTTAAATAAATAAGATAATAATGTTTAAAATAATATCCAAAACATGTCAAATTGTTATTGGATGATTTTATTTCGAGAATTTACCACCCTATCCTCGAATTTAATGATTTTTGGAGCTTTAGAAACCGAATTTAATTTTATAATAAAATAATAGTTTCAAGAGTTCCAAAAGAGCCCCTCCTCTCCCTTATAAAAAGACCACACTTCCTACCCATCTATTACACATATCAAGCCATTTGGCTCGTCCAAACTCTACTCAAATAAGCTCCCAATATCCCTCTTTTATCCTAGAAGCCTTAACTTTGGCAGAAATCTCTTTAATAAACCCTTTTGGTTCAAACCAAGAGTAGTTACCCGATTTAAAGGTAAAGTCTTCTCTAATGCTCTTTTGTTTTATTTTGCTTCTCCAACCCTCTAAACTCTTTTTATTACATTATTTTGTAGAAAAACCAGTATATACAATACACTAGGATGTTTTTATAAGAAGTATTCGTGCTAAAATTACACACACCTATGTCTAATGGCTAAAGAACATACTATTTACGTGGATGGCGAGTTTCTTGCCTCACGAAATGATGATTGTTCAATATTCTTTTAACTCCTTTAATGGCGGCCATTAAGATGTCACTATGTTTATATATGATATGAATTATGTTTATTTTTTACTTATGCTTCTGAATTTTTCATTTATGACATACCTTTATGGTTTCCAATATGGGTAAACACGATAATTTCATTTTAGGAAGTGCGGACTACCGCCCCCTCAAAGTGATTTGATTCGTTAATTCCCTATGTGGGACGTATAAAGGATAGAGTTAATGATATTATATATGATATTATACTGGAATTATAATATACCTTTATATCATTATTATTTCATTCCATTAGATATGAAATAGAAATGAAAGTAGTGTTCATGCATACGTATAGCTTACCGTCTCCATGAACGGTGCATTTCATTTCGTACCTCCAAATGTTTTGTTATATTATAAATGCACGTATATACTGGATATATAGATATATATAATATCTACATCATGAAAATAATTCTGGTTATAATGAATATTTTACCACATCAACAACTTGTATTTATAAAGAGTTTATTTTTGACTCAAGTACCAATGATTGTTAAAATGATTCTTATTAACTTAAATAATTACATAGTGTTCATAACATGGTAAAAAGTGATATAAAAGGAATAATTAACTTGAAAAGGGTTCTTAATCTAGTAGAAATGAACACAGGTTTATTATTCAGGAGATTAAAGAACGATCATCTCAAATCGGACACGATGTAAGGGACTTCATTTCAATCTCCATTCATTGAGGCATATTTTGTTTTATACACAACTTTCTTTTATACGGTGTATAAACCCCTTTTGAATTTTACTTTTATTCAAAAAGTATATTTTTATACAAAGCGTTTTACTAAACAAAAAAATGAATTTTTTTGTCTTATGTATGCGGCAACAATGACTTCTCCGCCGTCATGACCATTATTTGAGTTTTGGCTTCCTCTACAAGACATAACATTTTTAAAAGGGAAAATAAATACCATGTTTTACTTTTCTTTTATTTTGGTATTGAAAATGGATTTGAAAATGTTTTTATATTAATGTTTTGTATTTATATATTGTGATTGAAATGTGGAAATGCTAATATTATTTTATGCATGTTTTATGTGGTACGATTATGTTATGGTTCTTGGACATTATTTATGAAGACAGGTGGTTCCGTGATAAACTAAGGGAGGGTGAGCCCGATATAGCTCTCCAATGCATTGGGTAACGTGAAGGGGTTAAATGCTAAGGTTTCTCTGAAGAGATTTAGGGAATATACTGTGATGGGTATTCCAAACGTAACCATGAGGGTTAGGCCCTACGTTAGAATGTCATCAATGCATAAAGTTACCTTTATGTGTTGTGATTTCTATGATTTATTCATGATTTTATGAGGTATGGAAAAGTGCTTATGTTTTATGAGTAAAGTATGATATCATTGATTATTATGTATATATGGACTAAGTTTTTTATTCCGTATGTTTATATACCTTACTGATATTTTTATGCTAATCCCATGTTTTTTAAATGATCTTCACAGGTAAGGGGAAAAGTAAAAGATGTGTTGATAGTGTCGAAGATGTGTCATCAAAGAATCCATGTTTTATTTTAAATATGTTTCCTTTGATGGAAAAAATGAATATTGTCTTTTAGGTAACCGCCTTGTTTAAATATGGAATGTAATGCATGATTTATTATATAATTCTCTAAAACTCTAATCTTGAAATGATTCTCAATGTGCATTATTGAAATAACTCAAGATTAAATAATGTTTAAGGCTAGGGCCTTATAGTAATGATAGAACAAATCCTTTTAGAATTGGTTCCTCATAAATATTCTACTATTTTCCAATGAATTTCAAGGATGGTCCTTATTCTTAATGAATTGCCACTATTCCATTGGGGAATAATTTCATTACATAAAACAGTAATGACCATTAGAATTTTAATTTTTTGTGGAATAATTATAACTAAGAAGTGTATTGGAGGACATTGTTTACCATCGTGAATATCCTAGATCTATTCATTGATCATTTGAATATTTTAATTTTCCCACTAATAAATTTTGTAATATTCCTAGGATACACTTATTATTTATTCTTGGTCATACAGTTTTATGAGTAAAATTTTCCAAGATTTTTCAATACCCATGTTCATCTTTTTGATCTCCCAGAAAAATCAATGTCACCATTTATCCTACAAATGAAATGTATTTCAATATAAAATTTATATTGGGGTTGTTTTAATGGGTAATTTTTTTGTAGTCTTGTTATTCCCAATGTGAATCATCATGTTTCATCATCCAATCATTCTAAAATTTATTTATATCTTTTTGAGAGTCTTTTTAATTTAACAAAAATATAGTTTCACCACCCCATTAGTCTGGGTGTTTTAAGGGGATCCATTTTCCAAAAATAGTTTTCATATAAATTTTCCCTTTTATTTAATGTTTTTTTGACATGTTTTCACTGACCAATAATGAGTAATTTCTCAATTAGAATCTATGAAAAACCATTTTTCTTTAGAAAATTAACAGTTAATTTGGAAATATTAAAAGATGAATACTCATCTTTTACCAACATCACTACGTAATCGAGATAATCCGAAATATAATGATTTTTGTATGAATTTAGAAATAGAAGCATAGAATGTATCCCCTAGATATTGAATATTTCATCTTCTGGGATTGGGTTTTATTTTAGTTCATGTCATTTTCAAAATATTAATGTTCATTGTAAATGATTACATTATTAAATGAGGCCCCTCACTATTCAATAGAGAGTGGGATAGAAAAATCTAATCTTAACTACTTTATGAATTATTTTATCGGAAACATGGTTTTCATCAATTTATGTGGAATAGAAATACTATTGAAGACACTAAGTATTATATTCTAAGATATGAAATCAAATTAATCCATTAAAACATTAATTATACCACATAGTCCTATTTCGGTAATATCGTGAAGTAGATTATAAAACACTCTTCCTTTAATGATAAGAGAAGAGAAGATAATGGGTCTTAGTGAACAAATAGTATTATATGTAATGAAACCATGATTTATATTGTAAACAAATATTAAATAATGTATCATCTGTAAATTCATAAAAATGATTCTTGTATTATTCCAAACCTTAATAGAACAGAGATGGGTTTATCATTGTTATAGTAGTATGTTACATATGTAATCACATTCTGAATGTATGAATAGATTGGTAGTCGTTGAAAAATATACACATATTTGTATTTGACTATAAATTATAAAATATAAAATACTATAAGAGTTTTATTTGGGAATTCAATTATTTCCCTTAGAAAATCCATTCATATAAATCAAAAAATACCACTTTTTATCCTATAAATAATTAAAAATATTAAAGGGGGATAATAGATGATCATTAAGGTAAGCCTAAAATGGTAACAAATAAAAAAAATTAATAATAAATATTTAATTGTAAGTATATATAAAAATTATATTAAATAAAAAATCACATGACTTTGAAACCTGGATATGAAAATTTTAACTTATTGAATAATAAAATAGAAAAATAAATAAAAAATTTCATAATTATTGAAAATGTATTCTCATACATCTAAATCATGTGTTTTAGTTTTTATAAAATTTGTTATAATTTTGTTGATGATTATTCTATGAAATATAATATCATATATTCTTCTTCTGATACATCTATATAAATGGTTCAGAACTCAACCAAAATCATATCTAAATTTTCACATAGGACCTATAGATAAATAAATGATATATACAAGGAGAATGCAATCAAATACATATTAAAAATCATTCCTAATATAAATGGTTTAAAATATAATAAAAATAATCATTCTTATAGAAACACTAGAATATGAGATGTTAACAATTACCAAAATTTATAATAATTATCATAAACCATCCAGAGTAATATTAATGGTATCAAATTGGTTCATATGAAGTGAAACTAATAATAAAAATTTAAAATAAATAATAAGTATGATTTAAATATAACGTATCCCCAACATATCATAATTACAATGAAGGGATCATATCATTGATGAATATAAATACTATAAAAGTCCCACAAAAACATTTATGGGGAAAATAACCATTCCATTTCAAAAATATTTATCAATAATATATCAAAATAAAAACATTAATATAATTTTTATCGAAAATATCATCAAAAAGTTGGAAAGTAATTTTCTAAAAATTGATTAGTTATATAGCTGAAATATTTTATATACTATGTACATGTTATAGAAAATATACCGTAGAAATTTTTAATAAATTACAAGGAATTATTTTATTGAAAATGACATGAATATTCCTATAATACCATTTACTAAAAAGTAAAAATGGTTAAAATTTTCATTAATAAATAATGAATGTAAGTTTGAAATAATTTCTGAAAATATATTTTTATATATTTATTGGAAACATTTATTTTTACTAAAATTGATTTCCAATAAAATAGAGAAATAAATTAATATTTTCTTATAATAATTTCTTGAATAATTTTATTAACCAAAGAGTATATAAATTATAATATTATTGTAAAATGATCATGAATAAATATGTTATATGAAAATATAATGATTGTTTAAGATATAAATATCAAATAATTCCCCCTTGGGAGACATAAATAATAATAATCTTCAAAATTTATTATATTGTGATATTGACCCATACCACAATGGTAACTTCAGTTTCATAATCATAATAAAAAAATAAATTAAAATTAACAACTAAATACCATAAAGATATATATAGTCATGGAATTAGATATAAAATTGTTTGTTTAGGAACCAAATAAAATAAAAATGATGAATAGGGTGTTTTTCATATAGAAATTAAAGTCAGATGAGAAATGATTTCCCCATAATTATCTTTGGTTGAATGTACATTTACCAAAAATATATTGGTTATAAAAATTTATTAATGATATTATGTAACCATATTAAAATTGATAATGTCATATAATATAGTTTTATAACATCTAATCACCAATTCTTTAATAATCATTTATTACATCCATTATTTTGGTTATTATTTTTCTTTTTTTTCTCATGCGGGTTTTTTCATGAACGATCTAGTTCATTCATGAATTTTATATTTATATGATCTGTAGAATATTTATCATGAAATAATTTTCATATATAAATATAGATTATAATTTTAAAAATAATCATGAATTGAGGTGATAAAAAATGATATACATTAGAACCACAGAGAATGTAGGTCAAACGTACGAATAAGTAACATCTCCATTTTTTTCAACAGTCATTATGAAACGATGTTATGACAATTTTATAATTATATATTGATATTAATATCATATATACACTTTTATTACTTTAAATATACTTTTATATATAATCCTTATTGTGTATTCATGTAAGGGAGTCCCAACACTTCATTATGGCGGTAGTGCAATGCTCATGAACAATATCATTCATTTTTATTTATAAATATGAAATGACATATTTGATTTTAGGAAATATAAATATGTAATTAATAAGATAATTACTTAATTTATATCTTATATATATTTATTAAAATTGTTTTTTTATATTCTGTTGTAATCTTTAGTGAATAAAATCCACATCGCTTCGTGAGGTTGTTGTCCCCTTTCACACAATAGATGTTATCATATCCGCTTATGAATTAAAAAATGAATACAAGATACAATGAATCTGTATATACAATATTATTCTAATTATAATAAATAAAATTTCTATCAATTACAATTCCCAACTGTGATATGTGGTAATAGAAAAGAGAATTTCATTAGGCCGCTAGGCGGTCCTCTACCGTACAAACGAATTATGATTTTGTAACCCATTTGATAGAAGATGGGATGTATGTGATTTATTAAATTATTATATATATAATAATAATATTTTTATATCAGTTTATATGAATAATGATTGAATGTGGTGGATGAATAAATGTTTTAAAAACCCACCTTGAATAATTTTTCCTCATCTGTGAGTTACCACTTTTTTTCACTAAGGCCTTTAAATAATGGAACTTAAACAAATTTAAGGATACTATGATGTGGTCTGATTAGAAGGTATTTGATGTTATCTGGGATTTTCCAATATAAAATGATTTAATATTTGGAATAATATCGGATATGTGATGTCCTTTTATAATCGAGGTGAGTAACACACATATAATTATTGGAATGAAAAACATGTACGCACGAATGTAACATGAATGAATAGAAACAATATAAAATGAAAAATATATATAATTTATTGGGACTAAATATAGAATAAAAATATATTTAATACATGTTTTTATATTAATCATACCCTCATATTGTTTCTCTAGCCCACATTAAATTTCTATTTACCATAACCATGATGATTAAGTTTTACCATTTATATTATTTCACTAGGTTTATGATAAACATGAAAATGTTATATAATATAAATTAATATTATTTTAAATATACTATCCATTTGTACAAAATTCATTTAACAGAATTGGAAAATTTTATTTTCAAATTATTCAGTCATTTGTGATAAAAAAGTGGGTTTTTAAAGGGAATGTTTGGAAATGTCTAAAAATATTTAATAACAAAATTTAGTTAAAAGCTAATTTAAAGGTCCTATATTGTATTAATAAATATATACATGAACTAATTTTAATTATAATAATATTAAGAATATAATATAACATTTGAAAAATATTAAATGAATATCTATTTATCAAATAAAAGTTATCATTTTTTTCTATTCATCAAAAAATGAACCATTCCATCAATATCCCAATAATTAACCCTAAGAAAATTTTAATATTATAATAAAAAAATGAATATTATTATTTGAAATAAATTTAATAATTGAAGTAATAATTTATTTTTTTATATTATGTGCAAAAAATGTGGATGAACCGTGTTTTAGGGAAAAAAGTATGTTTAGGAAAGAAAACCTTTTTCATTGAAATGATTGATACGTTTAGTGTAATAAATAAAAAAAATTATTATGATGAATTCATCAAGGATTCTATCGAATCTAATATTTTACCTAGTCCATGAAATGGCTCGAACTTTTTTCTCAATCCCTGTGGGTTGTGAATGAGTGTTTGGGTATGAACAACATGCTTTGGGTACAATTTCACCAATGAATATAACCCCAATCAATAAGGAGGATACAAAAAAACCATAACTGATGGAATAATGTATCAAGGTTAAGATGTTCCCAAAATAAATTTTTTAAAACATTAATCAGAATGAACTATTTGAAAATTAAATGAAAACCAACAAATATCCTAAAAAAGATGTGCAACATGAGGGTCTTCACCCTCATGACCCCACCACCAACACCTGTAACAAGAGGGTGACTAGAAAGTAGTTCAAACAAACCACGACACTTTGTGCCTTTACCATGGTTGTACATAAAATATTATACAAACACTTAATGGTGTATGTAGGTTGTGATCCAAATCACATTAGGATTCTACCCAGGAGAAAAGTTTCAATGCTAATATATTATAAGAAATATTAACAATAATAATTTATAAAAAATTGTTTGAATCATTTTCATGCCTTTTTTAAATAAAACCCATTCTCAAGGAAAAAAATTCAAGGAAAGAAATTTCGTAATAAACATGATTCCAAATGAAGAGTACACAAGGTCCAACATATACTGATGGATATAACCACGTCACATAATCATCATGTCATAATAGTGAAGCACAAATAAATCAATACGGGTAGCTAGCACATGTGAGTCACTAAGAACTTCATACATTTCTGATGAATAACCTCAAACTCAACTACCATTATATTTCTATTACATTAGCCAATTTGAGGGATAATCCCATTAGACTATTGGTGTCTTGATAATAATCCATTACCAACATGTTCATGTACACATTCCAATATGAGGGATTATTCTAAGGGCCTAATGGTTTGTGATTATATCACATGATTTTATAATGTAGGAAGTGTGATTCCTACTTTGTGAATCAAATAATTTCAACCTATGTGTCAACTAATATCAATACCCTAGAATATTATGGTCATTACCATTTCTGAAACATTATCATACTAGCTTAGTTTACCCACCACGTTACCGAAGATTAAATTTTTGATCAAATACCATTTCATATATCACAAATTTCACCACATTAACATGTAGATTTCATTTCAAATAAATGAAATATTTTAATTTAAAATTCAATTTAATTTCCAATCATGCATTGTTTATGTGGTTTCCTATGCTTTTATGGAAGAATGGGAGAGTTTTCATGAATTGGGCCAGACTGTGAGCCCATTTCTAGATTTTAATAAAAAATTATTCATTTATAACTCCTTTATTTTTCAACATTTTTCATCCATTCCAATTCTTAATTGTCTTACCCTAAACTATTTACACAACCATATTGATTTGGTCCATTTAGGAATCCATAATCATGGTGAATATGTGTTTTTATTTAAGGGATTGGGCCTTCCTGAAAGACCATTTTCAGCATTATTAATAAATTTTATTTCATTAATATCTACTTAAATATTTATGTTCGTTCGGTGATTACAACTCTCACCTGAGACCAAATACCTAAGGCGCACCTCTATTCTCAAATTGCACAATTTGGAGCTCAATATCATCGCAAAATTGTTCGAAACACCTCTGGATTTCAGAAATTGCCCAGATTTGGAGAGTTAAACTGATCCTTTCATAAAACCTTATATTTTTACCTTATTTCCCCCATTATAGTTCTTTAATGATCTACTCAACCATTTTGGTACCTCCATTTAATGGTTGGATGTTTTCAAATTCAGATACTGGTGGATTTTGGGTCATTTTACTCATGATTGTTTTGAGTAAGTGTTTCTCTCTTCAATTTCTTCCTTCACCTTAGGACATACTCCCACATTCATTATGTTCTAAAATGTCCATAAGTTATAGTTAGAACCTATGGTTTTATTTGTTGTCTATTTAAATTAATAATGTGGTCTAGGTAGGATTTACCTTCCTTGTTATGCGGCGGAGGTGCAGATGATGTTTCACACTATGTTTTGAGGGATTTGATCAATTGGGTAGGTGTTTCCAGGTGTAATCAAGAGTCGATGAGTTAGAATGCTTTATTTACTCATTTTTAATATTCATGATTTGATGGGTGTGGCGTGAAAAATGATTATGATTGATTTCGTTAAGTGTTAAATTTTATAGTTTCATTTTAACTTGAAATTTGGTGTTTTCATGTGTCACTCATGGGGAATTATTCGGGAGTATTTTATAACATATGGAATTGGTTTAATAAATATTTTTTTCCTTACATTTTCTATTTTTTAATATATTAGTGTCATTTGGGCCTAAAAAAAGGGGTTTTGAGTCAGTTTTATGTGTAAAACATAGTTATACTTCTTGAGAGAATTTTATAAAAATGTGTGTATTCAGTTGGATCTTTTGTAGTATTATTCAAGGTGATTTTTTAAAACTTGAAAGTGGTTTTATAAATGTATATAGGGATTACAATTCAGTTTTGGATAAGAATTGTTATGGTTTTTGTTCTGAAATGGGGGTTTTGAAATGGGTTTTGTGTGCAAGACATATTTACACAACTTTGGTTATTTTTAAGAAAATTGTAAATTTTTTATTTTGTTAAAAAATTTGGGAAAAGTGTGCATATCTACTATTTGGTATGTTTTTTTTCCTATTATGGGGTTTTAAAAGGTGAAGTGAAGTTTTAAGATGTCAAAAAAAATTAGAATGTTTTGTAAATTTCTGAAATGTTTTATTAAATTGTGATGCTAGAGAGGAACATATTTGTTGGCTGTTTCATGTAAGTTTGATGATAAAATGATTTTGAAGGTAGAATGGGTATTATGTTACAAGTGAGTGGGATTTTATGTGAGTTTTAATATATTCCATTTGTTTTATAAAACTATTTAATGGATTTTTTGAAGTGTTAATGAAATGTGAAAAGTGTATTGGGATATTTTGGTGCGAGTCGGATATCAAAATATATTTGAATGAACAGTGGAATTTTTTGACATGTGATGTATAAATGTGGTATGTTCAGTTAATTTATGATATGTAAATGATATTTTCATGTGAAAAGTGTATTTGTTTACTTGATCAACTTGTTTGATCACAAAGGGAAAACTCGGGTATCTAGGTACGTTGATGTGTACTATTATGATAGTGAATCCGTGTGGTTTGGCCTCAATTTCACTTAGCAAGAATGACACTGAAAACTCTAACTAAACTGTGATGATGATGATTGAGGAAAACTAGGTTATGGGTATGTTCCATACTAGTGTCTTGTGCATGAGAACATATATTTGTGTTGGTTACTCTCAACAAGATACGATGTACCATGGACCCACATCAAGCAAGTGCCTAGGGTTTATTTCCCATTGCTTATACTCACTTGATATGTTTAGATTAACTTTTTCATATGGTATGACTGGATGGAAAATTATGTATCATTTATATTTATTTAAAAAGAGTTTATTCTTTAAATTAGACCATATAAAAACTATTTTTATTTAACGATGCATCTTTTAGATATTATAACTTGCATTTCATGCTTTTGAAAACATGCCTGCTTTTGATCATTAATTATTTATCACATGGAATCTATTAGTGGTGTAATCATATTGGGCTTTGTCTCACACCATACTTACACCCTTGGGTATTAGTATACTTGGTTATTTTTGTTCTTGCGGGTTGGGTACAGTTTTTAGTTCTAGTAGTTCGGGTTTTTAGCAGGTCCTTGGTGGTGCAGTCTTGTGGAGATGGCTTGAGGGTAGTGTCCCTTGACATAAGGATTCATGGGATGTTACTTTTTGGTTTGTAACTTTTTTATAGTCCTGTTGAGATTTTTTAAAATATGTAATTCAGATCTGAATTTTTGTAATAGATTATTTGGATTGAAAAATCAAGATTCGTTTTATTGGATTCTTTTGAAGTTTTAAGCTTATTAACTAAGGTAAATCATTACTAATTTTCTTTTTATGTTACCTTAGATCTTGTGCTATCCCATGGGGATTAGGAACACCCTTCAGGCCTTGTTGCGGCCTGGGTCGAGTGCCGGTTTTGATGGGGACCAGATTCGGTTCGTGACAAAATGGTGTGAAAGGAGGACCACGTAACTCTTCGGGTCGTGTTATTTGGGGAAGAGTCGGGATAGTCTAGAGTAAGAATTTTTGGGACATGGGATTCCAATTATGGGCAGTGTTCATGATCACCACACCTCATGATGTGATTCAAGTTTTCTAGGGATGTCAGGATTTATCAAAGTGTTTTGGTTTTTTTGGTTTGATGATGATTAGGAGAAATAAAAACAGAGTTTGGTTAATGGTCTTACTGAGCTCTCAGGTCTTGGAATGCCATGTGGAGCCAAGGATATTACCTAGAACACTCTCTGATACACTGAAGTGATTGGTATATGGCCTCCAACCATATGTCTATGTCACCCACTGAAACTATTAACCTCTCGCATTGTTTTGTGCTTTAGTTTTGAAAATATGGCACTTTGGTTTTATAAAGCGTAAAGTTTTGGTGAAATGGTTTTCAAATAAAGAGGTAATTGTTTTATTTATGAAATGGTGTAACTAAATTTCCATAATTTTTTTTGAAATGGATAATTGTGTGTTGACACCTCTTTTGAAAGTAGAAACTAAATTGAAGTTGGTTTTGAAAAGTGTTTCCAATAGAGTTTTCTAGAAAATCAAAGGGTTTTATAATGGTATGAGATGTTTTGAAATTGATGTGAATATCTTGAAATTTAGTTATTTTCTCAAGGGTTGTGTCTTTATAAAATGTTTTTTTTATATGTGAATTGGGATTTGGATCTTGTGGTTAGCAATTTTGATAAAAAGGATGTGTTGGTTGATTGTTATAGTTTTTAAAAGTGAAAAAAAATTGTTTTAAACAATGGTATTTTTGTGAGAAACCACATGCATGGAGTTATATGGGATGATGGATGGTTGATGTCATGTCTGGATGAGTTTCAAGAAGGATATGAGGTGGGTTCCCATTGTGTCATAGAAACATGCATGTGTAAGACTCCTAGGGTACTATTGGTGGATAGGCTAACCACTGAACCATTTTTATTCAAGAAATGATTTTAAAGAAAATCATGGTGTCTTAATGAATTGTTTAGGATGTATTATAATAGGTTTTTTTGGAAAATGTTGATGTTGGGGGATGTTTTGAGTCCATGAACCCCATATGTTTGAACTGTGTTTTGGGTTTATGATTCGTCGGTAAGTTGGGTAGAAGGAACGGTTAGTAGTATCCTATTAGATATGTTCCGAGATACCTTTATGCTGGTTCACTTAATGTGTTTGGATCGTGTTTATGGATTTTTTGACCAATTTACCAGCTTGGTTTGGTCCTGCGGTTCTTTTATTTGATAAGGTACACCCATTTAAGGGTAAATTCATGACTGAAGAGCAACCCGGATAGTATTTCCATGGTAAAATCTTTCAGTTGATCAATATAAGGAATCTTTTATCGATATTTGTTGATTTATTCTACAACCATTCCATTCAATGACTTTTAGATCCTCTTGTAGTTGGATAGTGCACTTGGAAGGTTGAAAGAGACCATAGTTTATTATGTTTCCAAATTCGTCGATGCTGGAAGTGGTCTATTGTTGTTATTGGGGATTAGTGTCTCGATGGTGTCTAAGAGGGCCTTTGGGTTCATCAGAGTTTCTTTGATACATGAGTTCATGTTAAACCACCAGTGTGGGAAATATGGTCACAATATGATATTGTGGCCACTGTCTAGAATTGTGTGTTGTTTGGGGATTTTGTATAAGGTCCCTCTCAATGCATTTTTTATATCAATTGAAATGGTCATGTTTGGAGATCCCTTATGATGTCAGGAGCTCTATAGACTGTAATGGTGAATGTTGTAAAATCATTTGACAGTCTCTGTTATGTTGGGAGAATGTCTCCCTTGAAAAAAAATAAAAATATTCCATTTTAGAGGTAGGTGAGTATAGCTGTTCTTTTTTACTATTGTTTCTCACCTGAAAAACACAATGTGATGTGTGTGAATATTCTAATCCCTTGTTTCAGTGAAATATAAAGTTGGGGTAAAGTGATTTTGGAATGTGTTATGTTTTGGAAAACATATCGGGGATTTCGGTGTAGTTGTTTGTTGCAACGAATGATGAATTGTCATTCAAGGGGTTTCCAAAGCCTAACTGCGAGGCTGAAGATGCTTTAATCATTTCATCTCTAGCCATAGATCTCAGAAAGAAGATGGCTCGTAGTTAGAGGAAATAATAGGTTTGTTTAAACCCTTATACATAGACATATCCTTATAATGAAAGATAAGAAGAGTTTAAACCCATGGTGCCATCATCTTTCTTTTGTTGTTACTGTTCGGTGGAAATAGGTGGAGGGACTTGAACCCATGTCCTTGCCCAATTTTATTCCCTCTCCCTTTGGATTCCATTGAGTATTTAGAGAACTGTTTGATGTTTGTCCAAAAAGGTTGAGCACATGGTTTGCTCTTGGTTAGTAGTGATCATGCCCCAGAAAACCATGTTGATAGAAGGATCCCCACTTTTAGTGCATGGTTTCCCAAATCATGCAGACTAACCATGTGGTCATCCCAACTCTTTAAATATTGGGGTCTTTTTATTCCGGCCCGTGCTGTTCGCTTAATATGGTTGGTTCTAATAGTGGGGAGACCCTATATAAGTCATAAATAAGTTATTTTGTATATTTCTGATCAATGTATACCCCATGTACCGGGGATTCCATTTAGGCCTCCCCCTGTAAGTGTCTAGATTCTGTCTCAGGGAAAAAAATATTGGTTGTCTCCAATGGTGGGGAGCCTATTATTGTTCCCCCGTGGCATTAACTCAGATTTATCCATGGTCTTGGATTGGGGGTAGGCAGTCTCATTCAGAGCTATCAAGCTACGTACATCTTCCTTGGGTAATCATTGAGATTGTAGAGTGCCCAATGGTTATGTTATAGCAAGATATGTGTAACCTTGTTTGATGTTTCTGTTCATTTGGGTGAATTAATTGAGTATTTTTCGGATAGTGTTTAAGGAGTTTAATCTTGGTTTCTCAGTTGGGTTTGGTTGTTTCATTGTCCTTGATGTGAATTTCCAGGGTTGAATGATTTCATGGTTGGATGAATTGTCACATACATGACTTTTTTAAATGTTAAATTCCTTTTAATTTCCATTCATACTTTGTTTTGGTGGTTTCCCAAGCTTTTATGGAAGAATGGGTGAGTTTTCATGAGTTGGGCCAAACCATGAGCCCAATTCCATATTTAAAAACAAATTTTGATTCCTTTATTACTCAGTAATTTTTTAACATTTTTCATCCATTATAATTCCTAATTTTCATTCCATGACCTATTAACACCACTATAGTAATTTCATCTATATAGGAATCCATAATCATGGTGTATATGGGTTTTTATTTAAGAGATTGGGCCTACCCCAATGCCCATTTCATTGCATTAAAAATAAATTTTAATTATTTAATATCTACCTAAATATTTACTTTTTTCAGTGATTCAATCTCTCACCTGAGACCACGTACATGTGGAGATCCCCCATTTTCTCCTCCTGCAATTTTAATCTCAATAAGAACGCAAAATTGGTCAGATCTTCTCTGGATTTTAGAAATCACCGAGATATGGAGAGTTAAATTGATCCTTTCATAACACCTTCTATTTTTACTCTTTTCTCCCATTCCAGTTCTTACATGATCTTCATGTCCTTTTTGTAACATACCTTGAATTTTCAGATGTTTTCAAATTCAGATAATGGTGGATTTTAGGTCGTTTTATTCAATAATATTATGAGTAAGTTTTTCTCTCTTCAATTTATACATTCTACTTAGGGCTTCCAACCTCTTTCATTATGTTCTAAAATTTCCAGATGTTAGGGTTATAACCTATGGTTTTATTTTGTGTCTTTTTGGTTAAATATTGTGGTATAGGGCTGGATTTAGCTTCCTTGTGATGCAGCGGTGGTGCAGATGATGTTTTGCACCATGTTTTGAGGGATTCAACACTATTGGTAGGTGGTTCAATATGTAGACAATTATTGATGAGTTATCATGTTGTATTTACTCATTTTTAATATTCCTCATATGTTGGGTGTGGTGAAGACACTTTTTATGATTGGTTTGGTTAAGTGTTTAATTTTATAGTTTCATTTTAACTTGTAATTGTGTGTTTTCATGTGTTACTCATGGGGTACTATTAGGGTCTATTTTATAACATATGGAATTGATTTAAAAATTCTTGTTTTCCTGTAAATTTGGGTTTGGTAATGTATTAGTGTTTTTTGGGCCTAAAAATAGGGTTTTTGAATAGGTTTTATGGGTAAAACATTGTTCTACTTCTTAAGAGCATTTTATGAAAATGTGTGCTCTTATTTGGATCCTTTATACTATTATTCAAGGTGATATTATAAAACATAGAAGTGGATTTATTGATGTATCTATGGATTTAAAGTATGTTTTCAATATGAATTGGTATGTTTTTTTTTGTTAAATGGGTATTTTGATATGGGTTTTGTGTGCAAGACATATTTACACCACTTGGGTTAGCTTTATGAAAATTGTAAATGTTTTAATTGGTTAAAAAATGGGAAAAGGGGGGCATATGTACTTTTGGGTATGTGTGTTCACCTATTATATGGTTTTTAATGGTGATGTGAGGTTTTAAGATGTCATACATTTTTAGAATGTTTTGTAAATTTCTTAAATGTTTTATTAAATTGAGATGTTGGAGCGAAACTTGTTTGTGGGTTGTTTTGTGTATGTTTGATGATAAAATAATTTTGAAGGAAAAAATTGTATTATGAAACAATTCAGTATGGTTTTATGAGAGTTGA
This sequence comes from Viscum album, assembly GCA_963277665.1. Lineage (NCBI taxonomy): Eukaryota > Viridiplantae > Streptophyta > Magnoliopsida > Santalales > Viscaceae > Viscum > Viscum album. The sequence continues at coordinate 1,299,688,908 of OY728147.1, forward strand.
AATATATTTTCATGGTTTTATAAAAATGTTTAATGGATTTTTGGAAGTGTTAAATAAATGTGAAAAGTATTGTGGGCTATTATTGTGTAAGTCTTATTTCGAAATCAATTTGAATGAAAAGTGGACTTTTATGACTTTTTTTGTATAAATGTGGGCTGTTTGGGGAATTTTTGATATCAAAATGATATTTTAATGTGAAAAATATATTAATTGACTTGTTGAACTTGTTTGAGCATAAAGGGAAAACCCGGATGTCTAGGTAGGTGGACGTGTACTAGTGTGCTAGTGAATCTGTGGGGTTTGGCCTCAGTTTACCTTAGCAAGATTGACTCTTAAACCTCAAAATAATCTATGATGAAGATGATTGGGAACCAATAGGATATGATAATGTTCCGTACTAGTGGCTCATTCACATTAACTAATTTTGTTTATGGTTACTCTCATCGAGATATGAGGTACCCGGGACCCACAGTTAGCTAGTTCCTAGGGGTAATTTCCCATTTCTTGTGCTCACTAGATATTTTGTTCTTACCATCAGCATATGGTATGAGTGGCTGGAAAATAATGTATCTTTGGTAATTGTTTTTAATGTGGTTATTTTTTAAATAATACCTCCAGAAAACTATTTTAATTTAATGTTTCATCTTTTAGAAATTGTAACTAGAATTTCATGTTTTTGAAAACTTGCATTATTTTTGCTATTAAATGCTTATCACATGGAATCTATTAGTGGTGGAATCCTATTGGTCTTTGGATCACACCTACATACATCCTTGGGGGTAATTAGACATGGTTATTTTTGTTGTCATGGTTTGGGTATAGTTTTTAGTTCCAGTGTTTCGGGTTTCTAGAAGGATTTTGGTGGGTAAGTCTAGTGGAGATGTCTTGAGGGAAGTGTATTTTCCAAGATGGTTCTTGGGATTTCCCCTTTTGGGTTTTTACCTTTGTTATAGTCTTTTTGTGTTTTTTGAAATATGTAATTTTGTTCCTATTTTTTGTAAAAGATTGTTTGGATTGAAATATCCAGATTCATTTTATTGGATTATTTTTTTATTTTATGTTTATAAACTCAAGTAAATCATTTCCAATTTTAATTTTGTGATACCCATGCACATGTGACACCCTGTGGGGATCCGGAATGCCCTTAGGGAATTTTTTTAGGCTGGGATGAGTGCTATTTTTGATAGTGACTAGATTTAGTTTGTGACATTCCAAGCATCATATGAACCTAAAGAAATCAATAATTTCTCAAACAAGACACGGAACAGCCATTTTCTACAACAAAAATCCTATTCCATTTAAAACACACCAAAAATACATGAAAACAAATTATTCACCACATTCACAGTCTATTAATCCCATTTTATAACATCACATGAAATAAAAATAATCAATTCAACCATTTCAATGTGTCAAGACCTTTCCAAATAAACACATAAACCAATTTATCATTAAAACATGCTTCTGATCATTTACATAAAAATCACATTAAGGGGTAAAATAGATGATCCAATTTTCCCTAAAGGTCTATTTTATTTGAAGAAGCCACATTCAATACATTTTCACATATGTGCCTTCAAAGACACATATCAATCATTTCAAAAAAAGTCATGAAACACTTTTGTGATGTACCACAATAAGGAACACATGAAAACACAATTATTTTCCTTTTATAATCCCATTTTTCACTTACTAATCTGAAAATTTATAAAAAAATATGCTTCAATTGACACAAATAATTCATATAATACATTCATAAAACCACAAAATTATATCAAAGAGATATTAAAATTCTAGATCATGGGACAACCTACCATGAAATTGGATACTTCTCAAAATTAGTGTGAAACCACAAACACAACTACATAATATCATAACATGGAATGATTAACAACAAATATCCATATCGTAGTCAACAATAAAAAATAAAAACCTTCCTATAGAAAATAACTCATTGGAAAATAAGAATTATAAGTGGGAGGAGGATAAACCCTAAAATAAGTAATATCCCATGGGAGAAAACTATTTCAGGATCATTCATTGATGAATCAATATAAAAAACATTTATGTAAGGGAGTATACGAGATCCAATAGGGAGATATGTAGGCACATGGGGATGAAGATTTTTAATTGGGTGACTTACAGAGGAATTGTGAAAGAAAATAGGGCATAATGGTAATTTACAATTATTAATGACCTCGACATGTTTCATGGTTTTCAAACAATTTGATTTTCAAATAGTTTTGAAATAATGTGTTCATATATAGTGAAGAAGATAAATTGAATTGGTTACCTTTATATTTTGAAAACCGTGTAGTAACTCTTGTTTATTCCACTATCAAAATGTGACAATCAGCGACATGGTTTCCTAGGAATCGATGCATGATTTTCCAAACTGTTGTCCAACAATATGCCTCCTAATGTCAATAAAAAACTCCTTTTTTGAGGAAAAACAATTGGTTATATTAATGGGAAAAAATAGGATCAGTAATAAAATAAATTTAACCTCAATATTTATACCTGGAATACTAATAACTGGAGAGAGAAACAAAGAACCATAATTGAACTAGATCAAATAGTTCAAAAAAACCTATGTGGAAACGTTCTCCCCACCATGATTTATATAACCCTTATAGAGCCAAAAAATTCTCTTTTTTATCAATCAAGGGAAATGGATTTAACAATACTATATAATCAAAAAACTAAAATAATGTACTCCTTAAAAACTAACAAATGAAATACATTCCACTTCTTGAGAAATAAACCAATGAGCCCAAAAAATTTCCAAAAATAATGGATGAAATGAATCATATCTTTAAAAAATACCAAAATTCCTTTAAATATAAGGGAACTCACAATTTTATAATGTTAATAAATAACCATCCTCTCACTGAACCAATGCTAGAAACCAAACCAAATTATCAACACAGGAGGCCAGAATAGGATTCCCACTATTAGAAACCATGGACATTTCTTAATAACTAGAAGAAACCACAATGTTACCTATGGTGGGTCTCCCCACAATAAAAAACCAACAAGTTTATACAGAAATTATAAAACCAAAATTTTTCTATATAAAAATATCCACATATTCTAGAAATCTGCCACCACACAAGGAAATAAATTTATATGGGAAACCCCAACCCAAGGAATACGGTAAAACAAAAAAAGACTCATGAATGCTAACCACACAAGGTAAGACAATTGAAATTATACATCTAAAATGTAATACCACTATAATTTTAAAAAAATATAACCTCTTCAACTGAATTTAACCAAAGAGGAACTCCTCCATAAATATTAATTTCAATAGGTAAGTGAAGTCTGTAAACCTCATTCCATAAAACATGACATTTAAAGACAACGAAACTACCACAAAAATTCATAATTTGTCCCTTTTACAACCCCGAAGATAGAATCTAGGCCTTTTTCCCACATACCACTAGGGTCGACACAACATTTCTCGTTCACTCTGGGACATGTGGATAAAGACCTGATGATTGTTGAACCTATTGCCTCGCAGTCAGGAGCTTAAAATCCCCAGTTAGAACTCTTTACTTCCATCAAAATATGGATTCACGAGATACAGAATCATCAGACCCTACCACATTTAATGGTAAATAGAAAAGGAAATACACTCTATAAGAACACCCTGATATAAAATAGAATGATTTTAAATTTTCTAGAAGAAAACACACTTCTATTGAAAAGTAATATCACATATTTCCCCTACACAATCTTTTACTATTTAATGAGAAAAAAACATATTAAACCCCTATTAGAAATAAACAATAGAAAAAAGTGGAATATATTTAAAATAACACTAAACTAAGATCAAATATCACAAAACTAATGCAATCTATAATCATGTTTCCTTCGGGAAAAATCTCAAAAAATAGTTGCATGTGACTTAAAAGTCTATAAGTATGGTTGGTCTTTAAATTATTCATTTAGGATAAAATCTTATAATAATAACTTCCCAGATGATGACACAACATGTTTCCACACATATAAGAATTAAAATAAAGATAAAGATTTTTTTATTTTATTCCCAACATGAACAACTTCAGGAAGCTTCCCCACATCATTGTTAGAATTCCTTACACAAAATAACGAGATTGGATGAAAAATAGATTCATAATGAACCCCCCTAGTACAACCTCAAAAAAATATTTTTCTCTCCACATAAGTAAAAATAGTTTATGTTATATTTTGATTCCTCCAACCATAGGCCAAGATAAATATTGCTCCAAAAAAACCATGATTTCAATAATTCATTCGCATCCAAATTTATATGATAGGTAACAAGGTAGATCAAATGAAAAAAATGATCTACAAATATTAAATAATATTTCTTTGGACGTCACATATCCATTATCTTTCTCAACATCAATAGATCATAGAATTACTTCAAATGGATGAATATTTGATAAAAATTCGGATAATAACCTCGTGAAGTATCCTTTGTGAATTTGACTTCCACCACATCACGGCCGAACCCTCTAGCATAAAGGTATTAATATTAACCATTAATGAATCATGAAACTAAAGGAGACTGTATATAATTACCGAATTCCCCAACCACTATTCCAATTTTTAAGGATCTGTATTATCATAATAGGCATGTGGATTTACATCCGGAACTCAAGGAAAGAAACATTTGGTAGATCATCTAGAAGGTTTGACAATGTTGAATGAACCATAACCGCGCATTGAATATTCATCGTATATTGTGGGGGAGTACACTATAAAACAAGGAAATAAATAACCAAAAAAAACATATCCATCAGTGAAAACATACCACACTCAAATGGCATACACAGTAAATATAACCAATATTCAGGCATTCCAATATAGTTTTCAAAAGAACTAAATTACTGTTATCTCAAAACAAATTCTTTGAAAAGAACCCAAACATGAAACACATTTCAAATAGGAAGATTTATCAAACTCAAAACAACTCACAAGTGAGATTCCCAAATCCCATGGAGGCACACCACCCAAATAATCATTATAAAAAGATCACATATTCTTTTAAAAATCACTTTTGAATGTAACATAATATTTGTGGTTTTCACAATCACCAATGATATTACTTAGAGCCACATTTATTTGAACGTTCCCATGACACCACTAGTACCCATCCACTCACCCCAATCTGAGAACACATCCACTCATGCCACCAATTGTCCACAGTACCACAAATATCCATTTTTGTGATCACTCATGGGAATATGAAAGGATAAAAAAATATACAAATTACTAAACTAAACATACAATAAATGAATTCAACTTCTCAATTTACTTCCTATTTTAAAATTCATAAATAATTTTAAAATATTGAAAATCATTGATAAAAAAATCACATTCAAATCCAAGACAAAAAATTCATTCATCTTTTCTCAAAATAATATCCCATGGATCCCACTTAAAATTTATTTATCGCATTAAAAACGTTCTACAACATATCAAAAAATATCATTCCATAAAAATTAATTTGATAAAAAACACATTCTATCTCATTTAAAACGAATTTACAAAACCTCATATAAAATAAATTTATGATTTCTATGAATGAAAATCCCATAATTCCAAAAAAAATTATAATAATGCAATCTAATCAAAACATTTCTATTTCTCCCTAGTGGGTAATTTTTCATAATTTTTTTTCTAATGTAATACACATAGTAATTTAAGAAAATATATTTTTCACTTCACCAAAATCCAACCACTACCACTAAAAACACTTTTTCACAACTCAATAACATGTTTCTCTAAATGAATTTAATAAATCAAGGAACTCAAAAAAAAATTCAAATGAAGAAACTAGTTTCAATGGTTGACAAGACGATATAGGGTTCCCCAATATCAAAAAAAACCTCATCCTAGAAGTAATTCTAGGACTATGTCTCTAGATATTCATGGATTTCAATGCCCTTCATACTCACAAATAAAATCAGTCCTACTCCCACTTCATATGCTAATCAAAAAACAAATTACAAGAATCAATGTAACGAAATGAAAGGAGGCATCCCATGGAAACTGAAGGCTTAGTCCAAAATTTGTAGGCTAGAATATCCCCTTGAGTTTTAACCTAAGCTCTGATTGTCATAATCCATCTACCTTGACATCCCAAATAATGAATGGTGCTCTGAGATCTTACTACTACACAAAATCAATCTCATTTTATACCATTTTTTCACAAACCAAACTACACTTCCATCTAATCTAACAGACGACCTGGTTTGTGGCATGGACCAAAGGGCATTCATAATCCCGATAGGGTAAAAAATAGTGTCTAGTTATCCTAAACATGCTTTGGGGATTATATCACCCATGAGTATAACCATAATCAATCATTAGGATAAAATAATAATCCAAAATGGATAATATAACCAAAAAAGGAAAAAAAATTTCCCAAAATCAACGTTTTACCAGTTTAACCACAAACCAAAATACTAAAATGGAATGAAAACCACAAATTATCACAGAAATATTTATACAACATGAGGGGTTGTACCATCAATCTCCAACCACCAACACTTACAACCAGTGGAAGACTATCAAACATGTTAACCACACAAAGACATATGTTCCCTTTACCTGGTTCATACATAAAAAACTCTACATAAACCCTCAAGGTCTTTGTAGTGCGTGATCGAATTCCAAGTATGATTCTATCCAAAAAAAAATTCATACAAAAAATTTTCAAGATAAATGAACATAAACAATTATTTGAAATCTATTGAAAAAAATTCAATAAATAATTTCCTGAAAAACTATTCTCAAGGAAACATATTCAAGGAAAACCATTTCTCAAGAAAAAAATTTCTAAATGACGTATACATATGTCCCCCTATACAAATATGGATGGAACCACATTACATAATAATCATGAAACAATATAGAACCATGGGTAAATCATTATGTATAGCTATCACAAGTGTGCCACCAAGAACCCTCTACCACGGTTATCGATATCCTCCAACACAACTACCTGTAGTTTTCCCATTCATAAGAAATACTGAGATGTAATTTCAGAGTCATAGTAGTCTCCAGATCATAAGCCAATGTCCAAAAATTGTCATGTATGATACACTATGAGAGTTTCATCCAAGGGACTAGTGGACTCCAATCATATCACATGTTTAGTTATTGTGGAATGTGTGAATCCTTCTATATGAATTTATTCCTTTCCTCTTCTGATTCATCCAAGGTCAATCAATATAAATAATTTGCATCTTGGTACATCAATAAAACTTTCTCTCTATATCTTTTTTATACACCTAGATACTAGGGATTCCTTTACTTCCCATATATGATTTCAAATATTACACAAATAACGACATCCACAAATAGATTCCAAGAATCACAAAAACACAAGAAATCACTTCTTTATAAAGAAACAAAATGAAACCACCAATTTTGATTTAAAAAATTACATTCTATATTACACACAAAAAAATATTTCAAAAAAATGATAACATTTAAAATCCATGAAACCCATTTGGAAACCTTACAATAAATAAAAATAATTGATTCATCCATTTTGAGGGGAAAGATATTATAAATCCACACATAAACCAATTAATCATTAAAATGTGCTTATGATCATCGACATGATTGAAACATCACCTTAAACGGTAACAAAAAATAACCAAATTTTTTTTAGAAATATATTTCATTTTATAAACCCACATTCAATTCATTCTCATCTAACATTACTTTAAAAACACATTTTCACTTTAATGAGTAATCATAAACCACTTATAAGATGTACCAGAACAAGGAACACATGAAAAAAACCCTTCTCATTTTTAAAAACAAATTTTACTCAAATGTGAATGTCAAAATCATTCCAAAACGCTTCCTTGTGTCATAAAAAATCATATAACACATTCATGAATCGAAAAAAATTATAAAAAAATAATCTAAAATGGTTATATGATGGAACCACTTACCTTAATCTTGAAAAATCATAGATATTGGTGAAACAAAGTACCAGATAACTATAATCCCATAATAAAGAAATATTACCACAAACATCAATATGTAACTTGAAAAACAAAATTAAACCATATGTGTTTCAAAAAACATCTAGAAAAAAAGATGCCAAAGATATATGAGGAGAAACCATAAAATAAGGATATAACTATGGGTGAAAACACATAATTGATGATTCCATGATGAATTCACACCAAATATATCAAATTAACGGATTTCAAGGGAGACGTGTGGGATAAGGGAATGTTTATAGGTTTAATGATCATTAATTGGGTGAGAAAGCAATAATTTGGGGTTAAATATCGGAATATCTTGAAGGTAATTCTTAAATATTCAATGACCTAGTCATGTATCATGGTTTTACTACATGGTTTTCAATATTATGTGTCCCTATTAGTCTTATAGAAATTGGTCTCACATTTACCCTACTTTATTTTAGAACTATTTGGTCTTCCAATGTATGAAAATGACACTTTGTCACATAGTTTAATGGTGATAGGAGAACAATTTTCCAAATCTTTCCCACCCATTTTCCACCTTATTTAAACACAATAAAACCAATTTTTCTGAAAAAAACTTCTTAGAAAACACATGGATAGATGAGTAATAAGAAAAATATCACTGAAAAATTTAAATTCATCGGACCCAGAACATGAGAGGAAAATTGGTATCTACAAATTAACTGGATCATATATATAAAAAACTTGTGTGTGAAAAATATAATCACAATTCAGTAATTAATAATTAAACCAACTAAAATAACAGTTATTTTAAAATTGAATAGAATATTATATGTCATTTTGACTCATGGATACATGTTCCAAAATCAATAAATGTGATTAAATTCATTATGAAGAATAATTTCATAATGTATCAGGTGTTACCTCTTCTTCTAATATTTCTATTTCAAATCATACATCCTATTAAAAAAATTCATCATTTATAATTTTAGGGTGTTACATTATCCCCATATTAGTAAAATGTTTACCTAAACATTAAAACATGGTCTTGTTAATCATGGGTAAAGCATTTGGATATATCATTGTTTAATACCCAAATTGATATATGGGTTTACAAAATATACCCTTAATAACATAGAAATGGAAATAAAAAATGTAATACATGAGAACATATAGATAGGTTTCTATATAAAATTAAATTAATGTAGTGTTATCATATAAACAATGGATAAATGAAAAAAAATATTTTTAGAGGGTGAAAAATGTTATTGATCTTGAGAAAGTGAGAAATAAATAGAATTTGAAGGACCTAATCTCCATAAAATTGTTACAATTTAAAGGTTCATTTGATTCCCCAAATATGATGGTTATATGATGAAATTGGGGTTCCACTATCATTTTTTAAAATTTATGGAATTATTTTACTATTTAATATTATTAGTAAATATTCATACATGAAGTCTTTCTATTTAATATAAAAAATTTCAACATTTTTTTTGTGCTTTAATCAATTTTCTACTCAATTATTATATAAAGAAATAATATCCAAAAAATGATTTCTTATCCTGGATAACAAAAATTGACTTTTAACAAATCATAAAATCAATAAAATAGGAAAAAATATTTATTTCTATCTCTTATGATTTTACCAATCCTATATGGTTAGCAAACGTTATGCAACATGCATAAATATTCATATATTGATTTAATACCTAAATCTATAAAACCTCATCAAATTTCTAACTAATACTATTTAACAAGATCTAAACCTTTTGAAACATCCCAATAAATTATATCCCTAACATTAGAAATTAGTTCATTGAACTTACCAAAAGAATATATCAATGTTATGTAACGAAGTAGTTAGTAAGAACCAATCTAATTTATCTATATCAACCAAATATTTATCTCAACATCATTATGTCATCATTACTGAGACATTAATTTTTTGTCCACAATAAAGTGTTTCCATGAAGCACAACATGAAACTGAATAATTTTTATTGTCATTGATATCATTAAATATATGATTTCAAATAATTTATGAAAAATTACTTCATTTAATTACCTATACATTTTGAGAATATCATTAATAAAATAAATATTGAAAATATTTATTATATCCAAATAAAAAAGTATGATAATCAACCCACTTCATCTTTGGTGATAACATATGATTTCCCCTATCCACTTATCTCATTTTTATGTATTTTACATTAACTCATGGGGAATTAATTTGAATAGTTCCCCATGTCCTAATAGTGTTATCATTTCAAAATTTTATATTATATATTTCTCACACATTCAATTCTATGGTTAGATTAATTTTAAAACATCAATTATAATCATAATTCATTCAATAATATACAATGTTTATCCTTCCATAAGTTTCACAAGTTGAGAAATATTTTTAAATTTTCTTCTTTTACAGATTATTTATCTACCGGACTCTTCTTCTAATTGTTACCTATAAAGACCCATAAATTAAAGTATTTTTAATCTCTCTTGATTTTAAATGTTATTATGTCCACATATGATGATAATGTTTTGCAGACTACTTCTCTTTATAGTATTTTTTTAATATAAAAAAATAAAATGTCAATATTTTCCATTGAATTATATATAATGTCAGAAACATTTCTTTTATCCCTTTAATTTTGGATTTAAACACATACAAAAATTTCTCTTCTATTTACATAAACTCAAGAGATAACATTCCATTTCCACTCATTCATTTAACTCCATTCATTTTATGAATTATATTTTTTCAATATCATTAGTTTTTCAATCAATGATCCATATTGATTTCTTACTTCTTTGAGATGATAAATTCATTGAAAAAATTATTCCATTCACTACTCTTCAATGCATGAAATATAATCTCTAAGAATCATAACCATTTATTACATAAAAATTGAATTATATACCCATTTAATGATGTGGGTAGATATAATATGATTGGTGTGTCCTTATTACAACATGTCAGGGATCATTATGATTCTACATGAATTAATTGTTATTAACCATAACCTATTTCATCTACCCCAATATTGGAATAATTTGATCTACTCAATCTATAGGACAAACTATAGATCCATATCCAACTTTATTATCGTAACCAGGAGGTAAATCCCCTAATAACCCCATTCAATGATGGAGGATGATATCAGAAGAGTGGTTTTACATTATTAATACATTTCACAGATCATTTTGTTTCTCCAAGCATGAAGGGTTATAACTCATAACCCGTTTCATCTTCCCCAATCGAGGAATAATTTGATCTTCTCTAAATCTAGATCCAACTATAAGTCTAGCTCCAAATTTATAATCATAACCAGGAGGGAAATCCCTTTATATCCCTATTTAATGATAGAGGTAGATATCATATGAGAGGGGTAACATTATTAAAACTTGTTGTGGATCATTATTTTTCTCCTTGAATTAATGGTTATTACTCTTAACATTTTTCTTCTACCCCAATATAGGAAAATTTTGATCTACTCCAACTATAGAACCAATTTAAGATCTGACTCCAAAATTATTATCATAAATAAGAGGGAAATACCGTTATGTAATTTGATCATTGATAATGTTCACATACCTTCTTGTAGTTTTAATTTATAAAAAATTTCACACCTAATATTACATCATGATACTATTTAACATAATTCATAATTCTGATACAATTTTAACCAAAAAACATAAATTTAAAAAATAATATCTAATCTCATAATCATAATCATGGATTTTCTAGGTAAATATTTATATTAAAATAAAAATATTTATTTTTAAATAAAATGTGAATAAACATAACAATATCTCCTTGGTGTATGAAACCAGGTGTATAGTAAGGCATGTTCTCAGGAACTATGTGACTATATGGTGAAACTGAGTGAATACTTTTTTGAGTTATTTAAAATAAATATATATTTTATAAAACAATGTCCCCTTTAAATTTCTAGACATGGATGTATTCATTAGGGAAAAATCTAACCTATTGTTTACCAACACATTGTGATGATCTTAAACCCTTATCCTCAAATTCTACCATAGTGTTATGTTTCCTAATTTATTTTATTATAAATGTAGTTCCCATGGTTTATACTAAACATCATCTGATAACAACTATATATAATTAAAACTGAATTTCCCTGAGCCAATGACTACTATATTCTAATAGAATATGATTGAACAAATTACACACTGAAGGATATAATTTAATATTTGTCTTGGAAAACTAGAAATCACAATAACATCTTAAAGAAATTTTAAAAAATAAAATAACAAATTGAATTTTATTTAATTATTCCATTGATCCCCTTATTGTATATCTATATATCAGTTAGAAAACGTTTTCTCATAATATTGGGGAAATAAAAAATAATAATAGAATGATATCAGATGCTATGTAGGGGTATCAATACATTAGATTTAATGAATAAATATGGAATGCTATGTATGGAATGGTAAAAATCTATAATTAATTCCATTTATAAAATAAAATTTTCATAATATGGAATGGATAATAGATGAAAAAATAATTGAATATATATAGTCATATATGATTGAAACATTACTATGGGCATTCTATGTAACAAAAAAATAAAAAATAATATCAATAACTTTATTCATAATAATGGAATTTATAATAAATCATACCTAAAAAAATCATCGACGCCTTCTTCTAAGACATCTCATATCATATTTTCATGTTTAAATACATCAAATATCATCAATTATTATTCCAATACATCTAATTATTAATATTTTATTTCTCTCATGAGACATATTGATGCATTATCGTTCTATGGTTGGTATTTACCATCGCATAAAAATACCAATTCATTCATTGAATGCAATTTTTGAAATATAATCCATATGAAATTTCATATAGACAAACTAGAAAAAAATATAAAAAATTACCACAAAGTATATATATAATCATAATCCATCAATAAAAATATTAATGGTATTAAACTCGTACATCCCAAGTCAAACAAATAAAAAAATACAATGAATGAATATTGATGATATCAATAAAATATATATATATATTATCAAATGTATAATTATGTTTCTGTTTCATTTATGAATATAAATACCACCAATAATAATAATTTTTTTTTTGAGAAAATAATGTTTTCATATTGAAAATGAAATATTTAAATGAAATTTAAAAATATGATAATTATTTTCAATGAAAATAACATATATAACATATAAAATATTTATTAAATGTTTGATTTTTCTATTATGGTCAAATGTTTTGTTCATGTTGTACCCTTTAGAAGAAAATATTCTACTTGAGAACAAAAATAATGACATTTTCTCTTGTTTGAATGCTAATAGTGTTCGATGTCCTAATGGTTTTTATAATAATTTCATTCAACATTTTTTGGATGTTATACTATTTGAGGATTGCATGACTGTTAAATATTTCTCCTCCAATGGTATCATTCCTCATTATATTTGTGCTCAATTTCATTTTCTGATTCTTATAGTGGATAATGATTCTGAGATCGATGTAATTGCAATCATTTCTATCATTAAAGACTTATAACAAATCATCACTGAAATCATTACTGAAAGACATTCAACAATCATAGATGAAATTTCCTCTTGTAACCAAATTTGGATTTTTAAGGGTAAATCAATAGAAGAATTCATTTTTTTCCACTGTGTCTGTCAACACATCAAACCAAGATAACAGAATAAGTAATAAATATAATAAACTTTACATTAATAAATGATTTGATACAATAAATGGGAGATTTATCATCAAGGTTATCCAAGGTATTTCATTTTGTGACTCCTTTATCTTTGCAATCAAAACCATATTTACATCATCCTCTATTTCAGTTTCGTTCAATTGGTCTCTTAAAGGCTTTTTCAAATTCACCATAGGTGTTTATCATATTGATCCCCTCTCTGAAATTTTTTCTCTATTGGAGAAGACTATCTTAGTTTCCCTCTATCTCTCTCTATGGAACATAACAAACAATATCCCATCAAAAATACTTGGAATGTAAATGATCCCACTCACCTGTTATATGATTATGAATTCATAATTTTCCTACCAAGTGATTAAGGAAATATACAAATCCTTTAAAATGATCTCACTCACAATGATGATATTTCTTGTCAAACCATTAATTTCATTAAATCATGTAGCTTTATTTGAAAACTCATTCCTCCTAGTAGGAAATGTAAAATTATCAGTGACTTAGGACTAAAATAAGTTTTTTTCTTTTTAATTATTTTTTTGATCCCATTTTTTAGGGGAGACTAAAGTCCTTTTATTATTCTACAATAGTCATCAAAGTTTATAATTTACTATATTCAGGGAAATTTACTTCTCTCACAATGATAAATATAATATGTCTGGTGAAACTTAATGTTGTTTCTAATATGGATTTCTCCCTAGTGGTATATAAATGAAATTTATGTCTTATCAATAAAATGTATATCTCAATAATTTTTTTTGGACACATATCACTCTGGAACAAAAACATATGACCATCCTCTGGTGACATCATTGCAATCCTATTGAAAGGGGTAGTGTTGTCAAAAAAATATTAAATAATTTAATGAGGGCCTTCAATCCATAATCACATGGATCATTATTTATAATAATTTTAATTATATATATTCTCTCAAAAAAATATTCCATTGAAATATTAAGGAAGAAAATAGGAATTTTCTCAACTCCTCTCTATGGCTATCCAGTAAGCAATTGTTTTCAATATTATAATTAAATCTATATATATTGTTTCCAGGGTTTCCTCAATGAATTTTTGGTTGGAAAATTTGACCGGAACACCTTTTATTTTTATGAATACACAAGATAAAACCCCCAATAATACCAACTATTGAATTGAAGATATTTTAAATTCTCAAGATGATCATATCTTGGAAATCATTCTACATGCCATTAAAAACCACCCAATCTCATACACTGACGACTATTGTAATTGTGAAGCCTTCTCCCAATTGTATTCTTAACTAAAAAAATAATCATTATTTTTGTAATTATAAATTTTATTTTGGTAGGAATAATAAGTTTAATAAACCATGGATAAATCCTTGAATATTAAATGTTATTAGGCTTTTCTCACAAAATAGTTCCCAAAGACAGGTTCCGGAAATCATTTGGAATTCAAAATTGGTCTAAATATAGAATCTTCCACCAACACAATGAAGATTATAATATTATATATCATTCTTGTTCCACTAATTTTTCTCTCTAGAACTATATATTTGACATATATAACAGTATATGGTTGATTGTTGACTCTTTCAACTCTCAACTAAATGGATGTGCATAAATTAAATGTTCACAGAAAATTAAGAACCTTTTTCTTGTACTATTTTGTAGCTCCATAATTTTATCTTTTTTGATATAAATTTTATTATTCATTATAATTACTCATTAAACCACAATTTAGGTCAGATATAGATATTTATTTCAATACGTGAAGCTCCATCGATGCAATATGGCCATTGCAACAATACTGTTGTTGTATTTTGGAATTTTGCGACGTCTCCAGATTGATAGAAAATTTTTCCAATTTCATTGATCTTTTGATTTTTTTTGAGATCACATCTTCCTTGATGGATTAAATTACATTTGGATTTTTCCTCTAAAGGAAATCCGGGTCCTACATGTTGTGGATCTATCATCTGGAATCCCCTTGGTCAGATCCTTGGAATAATTCTTAGTAGCTGTGGTATTCCCTCTTCTCGAGAGGCCATAATTATGAGTGTGATACATGTTATTACTCTCTACAAGTTATATGTTTGTAATGATCTCTGGATTTAAGGAGGTTCAAAAAACATTATACAATAAATTTGGAATGGTTTGGTACATCTTTTGTGGTCAATTACTACATGTTTGATGGATTGAATCTGCTCGCTTCTCGAAATCAATTATATTATTAGTCATGTTTATTTTAAAGAAATTATTGTTGTATATAGACTTGTTAATAAGTGAGTAAATCAAAAAATTACCTTTCTCGATGATTTACCCACCGATCTTATCCCTCGTCATGATAAGGACAATACATGATTCCATATTTTATACTTTTATAGTATCATTATTTTATAATATTTATACTTTGGTTTCTAGTGAAGATAATGAATAAATGCAGAAAATTTACTTATAAAATATTCTTTTGAAGGATAATATAATTTTGTGAAATTGTTTTAGATAACATGTGTTTTTATGAAAAATGATTTCGAACAGAAAAGAAAAATTATATCATATTTTCTTGAAAAAAAGCTCTCAAACATTTTACCATAAAAATTAGTGGATATTTATAATATGACAATAAATTTTTATTAATAAAATGATTCGAAAAATATATTTTGATATTTTAATATAAATACCAATAATTCATCTGATGTGGACTTAAACAAAGACAAATCCTGAATAATGGTGGGATTGTGAGACAAACCATCACAAATATAGTGTGTTTTTAATCATAAGACCAACGAAATAAATTATAGTAAATGAAATATTAAGTACAATGAATATTTATAGATTCATGATATAACATACATAAAGGAATTTATATATACAAAAATAAATAAATAAGTGTTTAATTTGGCATATGTATCAAATAAGTAAAAGTGAGAAAAGAAACCCATACATCTTGATTCTATTTTGTGGAACGTACATTAAAATAGTTCAGAATAGTTTTAAAAATGTTATAATATTATTTAAAATATATATAAAAGTTTTTAATATAATATATGATCGAATTATAACATCTTACCACTCGTTCATTAATAATATATCTTTATTGACTTCTTTCAGGTGTTAATTGTCACATATTTTCATGCATGTGTTGTCATGAATGATAATATTATTCGACATATTAAATAATTCCATGAAATTTGAAAAAATAGTAAAACATTTATTATAATATTAACACATAAATTATTCATTTAAATCAAATAATTAATTATGCTTAATAATAATTAATTTCATTACAATTATAGATATGATAGATTGTACTTGTGCATGAGTAATATATCCATTTTTAGTAATCAATTTGGAATAATGTTAAGTACCATTTTAGCAATATATAATGATAATTATGTAATATATATATCATATTATTTATTTAAATATACTTATATATATAATCTATGTACTGTGGTAATGAAATAGGGTAACATCGCATCGAGAAGGCAGTAGTCCACACATACAAAAATAACATTTTCCTTTTTAATAGTTCAATAAAAATGGTATATAATAATTTTAAAATGAAAAATATTTCATTAATATAAAAATTATATAATATATATAAGATTTTTTATTTAAAATTAACCATATTATCTACCATGTAATTATTTATTGTAGAATTAATCTCATCGCATCGCCCGCTAGTTGTTTTCCAAATACACAAGTGACTATATCATATCTTACATAAAATGGAAAGTTAAAAAGTAGTAAATTTGTTATAAAATTACTAAAAATGTAGAACGAAATTATAGTTATCATATGTATACAATATATCCATCATAAATCCCAACTGTGAGAGATAATAATTAAATGATGAATGAAATTGATTCATTTGGTGGTTATCATCCATAAATACAAATGTTGATTTGGTAATAAATGTGATAGAGGTGGGGATGGTTATGTTTGTTTACATTACACAAAAGTATATATATATGGGAGATATTGAGGTCATTACATAATG
This sequence comes from Viscum album, assembly GCA_963277665.1. Lineage (NCBI taxonomy): Eukaryota > Viridiplantae > Streptophyta > Magnoliopsida > Santalales > Viscaceae > Viscum > Viscum album. The sequence continues at coordinate 1,299,706,578 of OY728147.1, forward strand.
ATGGTTTTAATAAATATTAATGAAGTGGGGGAGAAATAAAAAAGAAATGCTCATTGAATAACGTTAACTCTTTTTTAGGTAACCTCAATATGTTTTCAGAAAATCCTTCAAAGGATTGAGTTATTTAAATACTATGGATTCATAGATGAGTGGAGTTAATTTTTGATGTTATTTTGGAAGGTAATTTCCAATCAAAAATGGGGTGATTGAGTGAATAATATTGGAGAGAGGGTGGCTTTTCATAGTGAGGTCAGCGGCACAATTGTATTTGTTGGACATAAAAAAGTTGTGTCGAAGATTATCACATTAAAAAGGTTCTAAATTTGACTATTATAAAAAAATATGTAATATTTAGAATAAATATGCAATCATTAAATATTTTATAAAAGGATTTTTTTGAATTTAACACATATATTTTTAGTTTCACCTAGGGTAAATCTAATTTTATATTTACAATGGTAATTAATTTTTACTACTTTGACAATTAACTTTTGTTAAAAATTATTTAATCCTTATTGGAAAATAGAAAATATTATTATTCTAAGTATATAATACATATTCTCAATTTTTATTCAAAGGTGTGGATAATTTAAATATAAATATAATCTCAGAGATGTGGAGAGAATGTTGGTTTTGGAAGATAAAATATTGTAATGATTATAATATTATTATATAAATACTCAATAAAAATAAATAAAAATAACACAAATTTTATTAAATGATAGATTATTTAATAAAATTTACCATAAAAACAATTAAATATGTAAATATTATTTTAAATAACATTAATTGGAAGGCAGTTTTAAATTAAAAGTCATTATTTTTTAGTATTCATCAAACAGTGAAACATATTATAAAAAGTCCAAAAAAATCACCTAATTACTATATTTATATTTTGAAATAAAAAATAATGTTTTTTATAAAAAATTTCATATATTTTATAATAATTAAATTAAAATTATGTGTGTAAATCCCAACCCAATAATCTTATAGAATTTTTTTGTTTTTTTCATAAAAAATAATGTTCCATTTAAATTATTTTTATTTTATACCTAATTATTAGATAAACATTATATTTAAAATTATATATTTCTATTCAATACCAAAAAAAATTAATTGTTATTTTAAAATTTCATACTATATTGCGGTTCATTTTGATGTGTGGTTTCTGGTTTAGGAAGCTATCAAAGATATTAATTTTTTTTAAAATGAATTAATTCATCAAGTCATATGTTTCTAATTTTATTATATTAATGGAATTTTGTGTAATGAATGATATATTATAAATTATTATTATTTATAAAATTAAGTGCATTACATTCCCTTTCATTCTCTTCAACAACATTGGTTATTTGGTTTTTGGGATGGTGAGGAATTACAATAGTCTGGTTTATAATGTCTCTCTAATAACAATATAAAACTCTTACTACTGAAGGATCCACATTATAAATCATTGTATTGATTAATTTTAATTTATAGGATATTATACTGTTGTATTTTCTTTGAATATATGCACCTAAACTATCACATTGTATTATTTGAATTTATCCAAATAAATACACACCATGATAATCAATTTCTCAGTATTGGTGTAAATGGTTTGAGTACTTTTATGATTTTGGTTGTTATAGTAGATGGGATGAAAAATATGACAAAAAAATAGTAATCACCCAATAATTTATGTTTTAAATTCCCATTTCATATGAATAAATTCATTACTATTAATAGAAATTTTATACGACACATTCTATACTTTTGGGTCATTCAAGACCATTATAATTTACACCCCATCATATTTAAGACCGATAAGAATAAGAACAAATAAAAATATAGAAATTATTTTTTTATCATTATTATTAATATATATTATGGGATAGAAAATTTCCAATTGAATGAGTCATAAGAATTGATGGCCCTAAAAAGCAGGATTATACAATATAAATCCTATTTATCAGAGATACTAAGGGAGGTAGTATCTCTGGGATTTATCCTTAACCTATGACTTGAAATGATAAAATAACCAATGAATGAGAAATTTAATTCATGGGAAAAGATGAATCTCATTTAGTTCATGGAGGTAACATTGCTCACTAAACCACACAAAGAAGGATTCACCTTTGAACACCTTACACATAGGTAAAACATGAGTATAATAATGGGAATTTTTCTAGATTATAATAGTATGATTATTTTATATCAATTTTTAAATACAAAAATATTATATTTCAATTTTCATTATTACATTATAAATTATTTAGTAACTATTTCTATTCATATTATATTTGTATATGATGAAACAAAAATTTTATTTTTTGGTAAAAAAATTATTTCCATAGATATTATTTCGATGAAATAAATAATTTTATAAATTGATTATATTTGAAAAAAAATATTATAATTAATTTATAATTAAATTAAAAATATATGATAATATTATTTTATGATGTAAAATGTATATTTTACAAGAATCAGATAACTTTTATCATTAAAAAAACCTGTTTTTAAATAAATTTGGATATTATTTTTAAATATTATTTTCTGGTATTTATATATTTTATTTTATAATTTTAATATTATTTTTGAAACCAAAATGTTGAAATTATAAAATGGTGAAGGATATAAAATTTTATAAATATAAATTAATTATTTTGGTGAATTTAAATATAATATAAATATATTATACATAATATGGAATCATAAAATAAAAAAAGTGATGGAATAAACATAATGAAGTGTATCCATGGGAAAATTTATGTATCCCATTTGAAATAATGTGTTTTTGAATTTATATAATTAATTATTTAAATATTATATTTATCCCATTTATGTATACTCTGAAACATATAATATATTATAAGTTATTAAAATAATCACTTTATTAAATGGACTCTCTTATACATCACTTATATTATAATTTCAATGAGTTCAGGTAATACATTAAAAATTAATTAAATATGATTTTATTTTCTATAATCCATCTTATGATTTTAGTATTTTTTTATTATATCATATATATTCTAAATCCTATAAAGTGAAATTAGTCATTAATTCCTCTCTTACAATAAAACTATACCTAAACTCCCAATCCTCATCACCCTAAACAGATTCATTATGAAGATACTTTTAATTTCCATAACAATATCAATCCAAAGGTGCCACAAACTCTGTATGGTATCCCCCCAAACATTTAAAGGACCTTCTTCTAGTAATGGATCCATTCCTTCTCATATTTATTCATGTTCGATGTTTCAGTTTTACTAATTAGGTAATGTTTTTATCTCTTGAGATTCCATGTATAGTGCACAAGTTATATATTCAAAGAACACTATTTTATGAAGTATCTTATGATACCCTTTACCTATATTTATGATATCATATTATAAGTTGTTTCCACATTCACCTTTATCTTTTATGTTATCATTTAATATCAATATTTGATATTATATTTTATGATTATCACCCTTGTAATGTTATATTTTTATACACTTGAAAAAATTTAATTAACTTACCTTAATTTAGGTTTTTATTATTCCGTTATTGGGAATTAATAGATCACTATTTTTTTATTTACACTCTAATGTTTTCCCTTGTAGTATTAATGATCATTGGATTTTGTGATCATGTTGGGTAATTTTATCATAATATTGTTATACCCATGTTTCATGTTATTATACTACGATCCAAATTTACCAAAGACATATGACCTCTAATTACTCAGGTATTTTATTATGTATACCATTAGGTAATAAATAATTATTTATATTATATTGAAATATCAGTTTATTTGATGGTATCAATGGGAAGTCTATTTATTTTTTTGAAATAGGAATAATAAACCCTAGTGAAATTGTAATGGATAATACCTAGCATAGGAAAACATCCCCAAATTTGTATAACATATATTAAGTGGTTTCCATGAAAATACATCCATGTATTGAAAATAAATGTGGTTATATCTCTAGAATAATTATACCTTGTGGTAGTAAATTTTAAATGAGAATATTGGTCTTCACTATATCATCAATAAGTGCGTAGTGAATATTAATTTCTACACATCATGATTGAATCTATAGGGGATACACATTAGAAAATTCACTAATTCTATAAGAACCAATATTAATGGAACAAAAGGCACCTAAGATTTTTTATCTAGAAATATGTAATGGAAAATTTTTATTAAAAACCATAAATTCATAAGATAAAGACTATATATAATTTATGAAAAATCCATTTATTGCTCAGGGATTACTATTAAATTTTTTAATAGATTAAAAATTGACATCTGTATTTTCACATTTATATAATTTTATTTCTATAAGTATGAGAAACCATGTAAAGAAATACTAAAAGGGGAAAGTCACAACACCCAAATTGATATTCCTATCCTAATTTGAGAATGACTTGAAATCATTTGGGAAGTACTGTCTCAATTAACTCAATTTATGAATAGAAACATGAGTCAAGCGGAAACCCCATGTTACCCTAATAAAGAAAATCTTTCAATTATGAAATTTATGAATAATTGTCCTCCGACTGTCATTGGATCTTATGATCCCATAATAATCAAAAAATAGTTCAACTCACTGGAAAATATCTACTATATCATTCAATTCCCATAAAAGAAAACAGGTTTTAGGATTATTAATCATATGGAGAGAGAATGTGATCAATGGTGGATGATTATAAAACATATATGGGAGGAGACTGATTTTAATAGGTGGTAGGAATTGTGGGAATTGTTTCGATATATATTTTCATCAAACTTTATAACATAATAAAGAAAGGTTTTTTCCTTGGCCTCAACGAAGAGGATGAAAAATATTTTAGTGTGTATGATGAACTGATCACAAGACATTCATTATATTCTTATGTCATTTTAATTTATCTGTAATGTAATGTCGATATTTTTTTTGATGGATTAATGTTGATTCTATGAACACGTATAGAGATTTAAGACAATGATAACTCTAAGGAAACTACCCAATATTCCCTTATGTTTGAAATGGAGATCACCAAATCCAAATGGTATCATAGGTCTAGATATAGGAAAAATATAATGGAGATTAATTCTAGTTGTAACAGGAGAAAATGAAATGGGGAAATAAATTCCAACCCCACTCAAACTAAAATAGTGTGAAGGATCATCCAAAAAATTACATTAAGGGGACATGAAATACATTAGGTGTAGCAAATAATGGAACCTAACTAGAAATTTTTGACAGGCGAAGCCCACTAAAATGATGGAAGAGTGTAATGTTCCAATCAAACCTCATCCTATTTTCTAGTGTTTTAATTTCAATGAACTTGGAAATTATACTAATCAAGGAACTGTGAAAAGTGATGAAGATTACAATTAAATGAATCATACTACATGGCATTGAGAGAAAGGGAAAACTTATTCCATAAAAACAACTAACATGGATTTCAACAATTATGTAGTCAAATATATGATATATATTCATTCTAGTAGAGAGAATATAGAAATTTATTCTTTTTATATTCATCCTTCATATCTTTCATGCTTAGATGAAATATTCATACACCACCGCATAACATAGATGTTGATTTATTTGTGAATGAATAACGGGGTACAATTATAGCATCCCACTCATATTACACATCCAATAAAAAAAGTATTTATAACACATCCCAGAAAACCATGCTGTACTCCATTTTTCATTAGTTCATGATATAATAGGAATGCATTGGATTTATATATTTAGAACCAATAAAAAATACATAGAGATGGAAATCATTTTATGTGTGAAAAGTTTCCCACCAATTTAATGTATGTGTAATGGGAAAGATAAATCCAATTTTGTATAATCCTATCCATATCAGCTATTAATCCATCTATACAATGAATATCTAGAAAAAATTATTTATCCTATGTTAAATATCATCTTTGATTATATAATCATCTCAAAGGAATTCACCTATGAATTACCTAATGAATTTTACTATCCTCCTCGTGGCCAATTGGTTGGTCTATCAATGAATATAATTACAAAAAATTTTATTTATCTTATTATCTATAAAAAATAAGATAATTTAACTTTTTGAGAAAAACGGAAACAAAAATATATTATGGATAATGGGTTTATACACACACATACATAAAAATGGGGTAGACTGGTCATTTTCATTAATATGAAAGATGGTTCAATGTGGATTTTCAATGATCTTATTGATCACAATAATATCATGATTAAGCAAAATTATCATCTAATATAGATTTATGAATATTTTATTCATCAACATGTATCTCAATACATCCAAAAGGTGGATGTTCAGTTGGAATATTATCATGTAATGGTGAAGAAGTTGTATGTACCTACTATTATATTCTATATGAAAAATGCAATGTTTGAGTTCACTATGATTCCATTTGGATATACCAATTCTTCAACCATATTCGAGGAGATGATAAATATATTGTTTTAATGATATAATAAAAAACTTGATTTTATTTATATATGAAATTCATACCTACTCCAAATGTAAGGACTATCAGGATGGGTATTTGGATATTATAATGAAATTTTATTGAAATTATAAGTTATAAGTGATATACATTACGTGTTAGTTATGGATGGTTGAAGTAACATTATCAGAACATGTTATCACTAAAAATATGATATATATTGATCCTTAAATAATATATGTACATGAATTAGGATTTTAAAAAAACCATTTTTGATGAAAAAGTGTAGTCTTTTTCGATTAACATATTAATATAATCAACTCGGGCGAGATTTCTCATAATTTTACAAACCACTATTAATGATAACATAAACGGTACTCATGTTTTCTTGGGATTAGTTAATGTGAGGATATATTTAATGAGTTAAAGAAGAAAATAACCCCTACAAATATACTAACATTACCCAATATTGGGGAATGATTTGTGATATATAGGGATGTGTCAAAAAAGTTCTTGAGTTGTTTACTAATGAAAGATTTAAATTTGATAGCCTATGACTCTTACTAATTAATTTTATATGTGAGTTGCTACAAAATGCAAGATATTGAATTTGAGGAAACGGTCTTCACATTCATGAATGGGCAACATTATATATACAAGGAGAATTGTAGCATATATATTGATAATAAATGTCTAAAATAAATATTCATACAAAAGGAGTATTATATTATCCAATGAATGTGGTTATAGAGATTAAAGATTCTGATGGTTCATTCCAATATCATACAGTGAAATGGAAAAAAGTGCAAGATTTTATTTGTACAAAAGATCCTAAAACCATAGCGATGATATGGATTTAAAAGAATCCAATCCCATTGTATATGAAAAGGATGGAAAGAGGTATAATAAAAGGATCCCTATCCGACCTTTCTGACACCACTGCTCAAGAATCCATTCTTGAGAGGTTCATGGAAGCCCAATAGTATGACTAAGTATTGTAGTAAATTTTTTTAAATATTCCAACATTAAAATGTGATAGAGACAGAACTATATGATTGGAATCCTAGTTATGTGGCCCATCAACACTAGAACAAAATAGGTACTTATGGATGATTCACATAGCTCACCTTTTCTTTTTTTATACAGGATTCAAAATGAGGGATAATGATCTGATGAAATAATTATGGTAGGATAATATTGATAAGAACATTGAAGAATTTGAAATTTAATTATTTGTATGAAAAAACTCACAGTAGAATGAAAAATTGAATGGATTAGAGCCATCCATTTCCCATACTAGTGTGTATATTGGTAAACATATCAATGGAGTTGATCATAAGAAACCCTTAGAAATATAAAGAAAATAATGTCATCAGTGTTGAAGATGGTCTTCTTATTAATTCACATAATTTCATTTTATAAAAGTAATATTTTTCACTAAATAAAATAAACAAGGTATACATAATTTAAATGTTAATAATGTATGGATTTCCACTCACTATTGTATCTATTATAGAGTTTAGGATTAAGTAATTATATTAGGGAGTCCTATAGGGATATCTAGATAAAGAAATGAGCTTGTGTAATTATTATCACTATAAAAATTATTTTTTTCGATAGATACATTTAAAATCTAAATAGTATGTTGATATCATTTATAATCGATTTACCTAGAATGTTGATATAATCACATTTCCGAGGTAGAGTTTTTATATAAAAATAGTTTTTATCCTACCATTCATATGGAACACTATAAGGTTCTATATGGTAGTTTATTCCATTCTCTAAAAATTTTGGGGAGTATTTGAGGAGTTTAATCCTTTTGAAACTGATCATTTCATAGAGATTATATAGAAGTCTCAAAATATTCAACATCAAATAAAACTATAAAATATAACATGGTAAATTAATATAGATAATCACTAATGATCTATGGATTTCTATGTCAGAGATAAGGGGTTCCCTAATAAATACCAATAGATGAATGTCTTGTGGTTTTGGGATAATATTTATCCTTAATCAAGATACATCATCCACTTTACAATGGTAGATAACATCAGATATGTGGCCTATAAAATAACACTCTCATAAGACCTATCTTAAATATATGATGTGTTCCATTAATCCCTCTTCTTAAATTAAATATCAAACACCAAAAATTTAGGAAATCTATAAGTGGTGTCATTGGGGAATTAAATTTCATACCAAGAGAATTAGGGGTTGATAATTGATCGTAAAGGCAATGTATGTTGAAAAACAAAAAATCATCTAGTCAATATGTAGTGGTCAAACCACAAGTGTGATGAAGAAACATTTCTATTGGATCAAGCATTGAAAAAGATTTACCGTAATCTTTTTTGGATTATGAAATTAAAATTTGAGGGTGGAAATCATAAAGGGGGAGAATGTAATTACCTGATGTTTTATATATAAGAATCCATTTTCAAATATCTAAATTCAATATTATGAAATGAATTTATTGAAAATACATATACTAAAGTGGTTATTCAAGACCATTATAACATATAAACTATCAAGTATAATTGAATATAATGTGTCATTTCGATTAATAATATTTTCATATTAAAGTGATCATTATGATTTGTATATACTAAGGGTTGTAATAAACCCAAATTATAGGGATGGAAGAATGGATGGGCTTATACAATAAGATTTCCCCCATTAACCCATTTGTTAGAGATTTTTATAGAGTTTCAATCATTCGTATTTTACATTAGCCTATCCAACGAAGAGATTCAATAAGTATAGAATAGGAATAACTATTTAATGATGAATTTATATTTTATTGAGATCGTGACCAAAACTATATTAACCAAAACACTATAAGAAATTGTCACCATCACACACCATACACTTAGGGAATAAACAAATGTAATAAGGTTAATGTATCGCGAGACTAATATCATAGTTTTTTATAATTTTTTATTAATATAATGATTATATTTGACTTCTACCTTTTTTTTTAAATTATTAGATAATATTTTGATAAATTTTTATAGTTTGATACGATTAAATACACATTATATATTTGAAAAATATACATTTTCCATAAATTTTTTTGAGGGATTCATTATTTTTACTAATTAATGATAATTCAATAGAATATTATTATAGAATAATATATATTTTAAATATAATTCATTATATAATTTTAATAGGTAAAATGAGACTTTTTACTGTTTGGAAATCTTTTATACTCAAAAAACCAAATATTTTTCAATAAATATTGATTTACATTTTAATGTATAAATTAAAATATTCTTTTAACTATTTAAAATAATTAGAGAGACTCATTTTTTTTAGAAACTGTTCATAAAACCTTTGTCATGGTATGTGTTAATGATTATTATATCATATATATTTAAAAAATAAATCATTATAAATTAATAAATAATCTCATAACATTTTTATATATAAACCCACCCAATATCTATTTGATCATCACCCAGTACCTTTTAATAGTTAATCTACTATTATCCATTCATTAATAGATTCATCTTAGGTTGTCCCGAATATATTAAGAATCTCATCTTAATAATTTAAAAGTGCTAATCCAATGTAATAAATCTTATATATCCCCACTTTATTGAAGACAATTCCTGATATGATGAATTATTAAGTCTTCTTTTCTACTGTGATATGTTTTTACACATCCATTTTTCATTCATTGTTATTTATAATTGATTATAGACTCCACTAACTATCATTAAACCCTATAATGTATCATTATGTAAAAAAATTTGTTATAAAAACATATCATTTGATTATCCAGGCCATAATTTTTAGTAGTGAATAACTATACCCATTTACACACAAGGGTGTTAAACAAGATTTAACTATAATTAATTTATTAGTATTCACTTTTTGTAACACAAAACTTTAAATTCTGAGGTAATATCTCATGAAATACATTCTTAAATTTTGTTATCTACATGTCCCAAAAATTAATGTACATTATTTGAATATGAGGGGTTAGATTTCAATTACATATACATTCAAATATTTTTCAAATGATCTTATTTAACAAGAAAAAATGTATAGTACAAGGGAGGATATCATAAGAAAACAATGTTATTATGAATTAGTGGTTTGAATTGACATACATATTTTATGTCTCTGTTTTTATGTTATGGCATTCTTAGATTTACTTTATGTTGTCAAGTCACATAATATTTTAATGTTCAGGTTAATGATTATCAATCCACATAAGTTACATTTATATTCAACAGGAATCATATATATGACATTACCGTATTTTTTGCTTTTATTATTCAAATACTAGTATTTATATATCACCCCTTCTTTTTAAATGTCCCCAAGTTATCTTGTGAAATATTTGAAGATGCATAGACATTAAGCGATTGTTTTGGTGTTTTTAAGTATTTATTTTGTACGCATGTTTCATGTTATTATAATTTTTATTAATTTAATTAGAAAAATCTTCCTCATGATCCTTGAGATTATATATTGTGTAATGTAATGTAATAAATCACTAATTAAGTTGTATTAAAATATTATTTCTCATACCTAATAATAAAATAAAACCTCATAATGATTTCACTTACATAGTCCATATAATTTATATAATCTTCTCTTTCATAATAAATAACAATAGGGGATTCCACAATGATAATTTTGAATGATAAACATTATATCAAACACAATTCACTGAATTGAAAAAACAAATTCATTAACTAGTATGTGTTACATTGGTTGAGAAATTTAATCATCACTATATTAGAATTTATTTAATTATTTTATATCTTATATCTACATAATAATATTCCATTCACAATTAAATAAATTTTTTTCTTGTTGATAAGAATATATTTCTGTTGTGAAAATAATGTCTGATTTCAGTATTCTTTAATAAACCTTGAATGATTTTCTATAAACAAATAATACATGAATACAACTATATAGAAACTCTCCTAACATATATTTTGAATGATTTTATAATACAAATTTGGACTGTGGACCGATCATTACATATTACCAAATATATTCATTGATAATATAATGATACATAATGGAACCCGAACATCATATTAGAATGATTGTCCTGGTAAAATCATATTTTATTTTATTCTTATATTACATTAAATAAATAATTAATTTAACACCTAGATAATCTCTCTAATATCAAATCGATATGTTCTAGAGGAAATTTTTCCATTCAGGTAATTTTTTTAATATTTTTATAATGAAAACAATTTTCCCCTTAGGTAGAAATCCTAATTGTAATTAAGTTAACTTCATTATTCTTGACTAATTCTAATCCACCCTTATTTATAAACAATTATAGTGGGATCACCTATTGACAATAAAAAATTAAAAAAATTATTCCATTCTATAAAATATGCATAGCCATGTATTATATCGGTTGGTACAACCACCATCGGGCATGGAATCGTGGTTTGGGGACCTCTTCTGAAAAAATTTTCTATTTAATTTTTTTGAGATAATCCCCTTAGTATCAATCACACACTGAAATATTGTTATTTTATTCTTCTTAATGACATTGAACAGTATAGACTGTTGTTATATAGTTAATTATGATCTAATTGAGAACCAATGTGTTTCCATAATCAATATGAATGAATATTTTATCGTTCGTATGATTGGATTTATTTCTAATGATTCTGGATTTTTCATTGAAATGTGAATTCTAGTATGTATTATTTATTCTGAGGTTTAATGTATTCAACCTCCTTATATACACCATAATCCTATTATTCAAGGGCATAAGACTCTATATCGTATTCAAAAGAAATATTTTTATCTTCCATATCATAAATAAATATGGATTGACACTCATGATAATATTAACATTGTTTCTCAAATTTTACAAGATAAAAACTACTTTCACATCCCTGATTCTAAATAATATGCCAAATTGATTTCACTTGATTAATTATTAAACATTCATTGGAAATTTAAATTATAACAGGATTGTGAAATCATCATATTCGACCATTTCAAGGATAATGAATACAATATAGAAAATGATCTTGGAAACATTAACTAAAACATCCTTGATATGTCAGTGAGGATACATGATGGATATGTAAGAAATATATAGGCCAACCCTTTCTATATTATCATCATCTAGTCCCATTAATATTGTGACACTAATCAAAATGAGAGGTATAGACTCAATAAGGCCACATATTAATTTCCAAATATTACAAGATCCAATTGTGCATGGTAGTTAAAATTTTCTAGGCTCTCAAGTATTTTGTGGATGTTTTTTAAATAACTACCATGATATAATCATTCAAAAACAAAACTCTAAATATTTCAATGTTATATAATTATATTGAAACTATTTTAAAAGTATTTCATAAACTATGATATGATATATTGATTCACTTACGATAATATTGACATAAAATTGTTTGAGAAAATCTAAAAAGATATTTAACCCAGACCCCATATCAACATTCTACATTTTATCAAGAAATCTATGATGGGGTACATATGAGGATGATGTCATATAATTATCTATTTTTATGAACATGAGTTACTGATCCATTACTCACTTCGGGTTTAATATTTTTTTTTTCTGAAAATTCATCATTACTTTCATTTTCAGAAATTTAATCATTTTTATTTGGGTGCAATTCTAGATTCTTATCACGTGAATAATGTTGTTTCAAAATTTAGTGTTTTTCCACTTGTGAGGCCTGCAAACCTAAAATCCTTTCATGGATGGGTGTTTTTATTAATTGGAAGTGTATCCGGTAGTTAGTCAGAAATAGTTTATAAATTTTTTAAATGATGTCCAATATTCTTGGTATAAACTCTTTTAATTATCATATTAGTCTCTTATTTTGGAAACAATTGAGTATTTTTATAAAATAGATAAATTATTTTTTAATTCACATATTGTTTTTGGTGACTAGAATTTTTATTTTTATATAAACCCTCTCAAAATGATGATGTAGGGGGAGATATTTATATATTGGGGGTGGATAGTGTTGTTATGGAATTGGATGGGGTCGTTAATGGGATTGGTTTTGAGGAAGATACATATGATTTCAATTATTTTTTATGTTTTTCTTAAAAACTTATTTTTTTGAATTACTCTTGAATATTCCATTATTGTTCAAAAATTGTTATTTAATGGTAGTAAGTATTTAAGTATTGTTTTGAATTTCTATTTTAATGAATATAATTAAATTCTTGTGTTTGGAATTTCTACATTTTTGTATGATATTCATGACAAGGCTTTAGTACTGAACATAATTCAGATGACTGGATCATATAATACGAGTAGGTGTTAGTGTCTATTAAAGGTGAAATTGAATCATTTTTAGTTTTTATGTAAGACCTTAAACATGGGTAGTGGGTTGTGTGGTTTATTCAACACGGTAAAAGATAACCATTTGAGGTCCTTGATTATTTTGAAAAAGGATATCATTGTGTGATTTTTAATTAATATGGGATCACCCGATATATATATTTTTTAAGATGATTCCTCTATCATTTAGAGTTTCTAAAATAGTTTACGTGGTGAGATTTATGAAACTATAAAATATTGTAGTTCAAGAAAGAAATCAAGACTATAGTGTGGAAAATATAATGTCAACTACATAAATGTTTCTTATGCCTTACATGAGAAGTGACAATAATCATGAGAAAATTTTTTCATATCATTTCATAAAATATATCATTATATACATGAAATTTTTTATATATTATTTTTTTCAGGTAATACCATGTTGTAGTTGATTAAATAGGTTGAATTATATAATAATATATAACCTTATATTATAATAAGAATGGTAATACATAAGGTTGAATGGAATCTCATGAGACATCCTTGTTTCAAATTGTGGCATTAACATCAAGGAAATTTTATAGATGACCATGTGGATATTCGCATTTAAGTCTAGTAAATAGAATCATATTCTTGACCATGTGTATAAAACTAGGTTTTATATGGAATTTTAGATCCTTTATGGTGGGGTTGAAAATTTTGGATGGAACACTACTAATGGAAGGATGTCCATAATGTCTAATATTTTACTGTTATAGTGTTTTTCATGCTCCTTTATAATTGAGATTCATGAATTGAATGTTTGATAGATTAGGGGGAGTAATATTATTATCTTCATCTATATTTTAGTGATGTCATATAGAAAGGTAATTTTTCAATATTATGTTCAAAATGAAGAGGTTCTTGCGGGTAAAAGTTCCATAAATGACTCATTAGGGTGTGGCTCATGAACTAGTGGGACATTAATATTTTCTAATTAATTTTACATGGGAAATGTACTAAAACGTGGGATGGGAATGATATGAGAAGTAATCATTTTTTAAATTTTCATTTAACCATTACTGAAGAATCCTGATAAATTGGGCCAAAATTTAATGTACCCAAATGATATTATAAATTTCAAAATTGATGATAAGATTAGAAATTTATATTTAAACCCTTTTAACATTATTGAGAATGTAAATTTTATTTTAGAAGAATAGGGTTGAATCAACAGAGAGATGATGTAATGATGGGTGACCTATTGATTGGACCACATAGTGGATACCTCAGAAAAATTTAGTATAGTTTGATTATAAACTAAACAATTAAATAGATCTATATTTGAATATATAAAAGTTCATGATCATTTTTGTGGATCGTATATAAAATATATACAAAAATATTAATTTTTTTAAGTATAATGGATTAGGATTTGTAGATATTCCATAATAACCAAATTGTAATGGCCAAAATAATTTGACCGATAAAGAATGATAACCAATATTTTTTGTATATGTTTTTTTCAACATAGGTTCACTATGAACACTAAAAAGGTGGAAAAAAAATCATGGATATTATCTCTATCTTGATTCATTTAAATTAGGATGGTGTCTACTTTTTTAAATCCCCTGTATTTTTATCATGCATAATGATGGAATAAATTTTGATTAATTTCCTAATTTATTACTAAAAGATTACAACTGTTTTTATGGATTTATTTCAATATAATGATACCCTTACTCTAGATACATATTCCTAGGATGATTATAAAATATTGGTAATAACATAATTTATCATGTTATATAGAACAATGGTTGAAATTTACATCATTTCACAATAATTTATGAAAAACACTTATAATAAAATTACATTTATAGAAAAGAACAAACCACAAGGTGATTTGATTTGAAATAAACATCTGGTCTGGAATTATGACTCATTGTGGAATGATCTATCATTAATAACAAAAATTAATAAAATAAAAAATTAGATAAATATATAATGAAAAGAATACAGTTTGAATATTTGAGATGTTTATATCTTTAATAGGCATGATCAACACAGGATGTGAGTCTAATTATCGTCTTGGGTTCCCATGGGTTCCCTTTTACTCTACGAATTTCAGTCATGATATTTTGTTCAATGAAATGAGCTTGAAATTATAGGTCATAGACAATTTATATCTCTTATTATTCACTTCATGATTTTCATTAATGGTATCCTCATGTATTTTTGGAAGGGTTATGAGAAAAAGAGGATAAAATATTCACATTGTGAGTATATTTCACATCGCGATTTATGTTTATCCTAGGAATTCATGACTTATCATTGTTTTAATGAACAATATTTTGGGCTGACAATGTATGGTGATTGGAAATATGCAGCCTAAATTAATCTTTATGAATTAACTAGCCTACAATTGAAGAAATTAAAAATTATCACCTAATTCAAAACATAAGAATCCAATTCATATATAAATTAATCATATATAGAAATATCATAGACGAAAAAATGTATAAATAATAACAAAATAAATCCTATATATATATATATATAAATTATTCATAACTATAACCCATTAGAAAAAATGGGCTTGAACACATTTAAATATGGTACAATTTAAAAAATGATCATTTGATATCATAATCATTGTTAACCAAGAAGAATATTTAATAAGAGTTCATATAGGGATATTTATGAGCCATTAATCCAAGGGTTACGAATCACCGAATAATATAATATGAATAAATAATTATGGTAATAATTTTATAATATTATATTTAAAATATATAGTTTAAAATTAACATTTCAAAACCATATTTTTTATGAGGATGATAAAAATATATGAATTATTAATTCATAAACATTTCAAAAAAGATTATTTCATAAAATATAAAACAAATTTCCAAATGTGATAAATAATAGAATAATATTAGTTAACGGTAAGGAAAAATATTGTGAATATTTGATAATATTTTTATTAGAAACCCACATCATTAAAATAATAAATAACTTTATATTAAAATAAATAAATGGTAAATAAATTGATACATGGTAATAATTAATTGTATTATTCAATTTGAAAATGGGAACATTAGTGGGATATAAAACCATGAAGATATATATAAATCCTCTGAAATTGATTTGAATTACTATTATCCATATTATTTTTTTACTAAAATGTTGATTTTTTGGTAAATATTTCCATTTTTGAATAATTATTTTCACATAAAATAAGCTTTAAATGCAAAAAAAACATCATTGTAGGTTATATAGTATTTCACTAGTGATGTTATGGATAAATAAGAGTGATTATGACCCCATTTATGAGATTTCATTCAAGGAAGACCCTTATAAATTGAGGACCACATTATTCACGACCACTTTGAAGTGGGAGAGAGATAAAATTTTATATTAAATTAAAAATAATAACATGTTTTCCCTAAATTTTTATATTTTTTTAGGTAAAATACACAAAAAATTAATTTATTTTATTTTTAATAATCGTCTCTAAAATAGTCTAATTTATGTGGAAACACCTTATTTATTTTTTTACATTTAAAATGAAATAATAATGAATGGTAGAACATGATATGGATTTTTACACCCCAAATATAACATTAAAATTATGTTGAAAATTAGTTTAAATCATACATATTCACTATTATTAGAAAATTAGTGGTGAATACAATGAAAATATTAATGAAAAAATAATAAGCACTTAAACGCCATACCTAATTCCAGATTGATTATATCAACTTTCATAAATTTATGTAATATATCTTTATAATTATTATATATCATATTTTTAACTCTGATTTTTAATATTTAATTGTATATGGATTATTACTTATCATAATATCATTATTTATTTTATTGTTTTATTTTATATATCTCTTACATGAGGTTTTTTGGAAATTTTATACATAATACCATATTCAAGATTATCATGGTGGAATGTGTTATAAATTTTTTTAATATTATCAAAATTATTAATATATGTTGCCAATATATTAAACTACTTTTAATACATATCAATGTATTGTGGTGAGGTTGAATGAATGTTATTATTCCAAGAGGTGGTAGTCCTCATGTATGAATGATTAATGAATCCATTTATTATAACAAATTCAAAATGGTGGTTTATGATAAATTTTAATGTCAGAGATAAAAATTAGAAATATTAATCATTTTTATTCATAAAAAATTTCCATAATTCAATCCGTGAGGGGATTTTATAAAAAATGTAAAACATCATTCCATGAATGTGGTATATATAATATACACACGATCAAGGTTTTGGTTTTTTAATCAATGCAACAACCAGAATAATTATTTATAAATTAATAAAATGAAATACAAGAAATGTATGGATGATTATTTAATTATATTAAAGTTGTTATATATTTTTTAGTTATTATTTGAGAAAAAATGATAATATAAAATAAAACTCTCTTTTATGTTATCCAATTTCTATGGGAAAACTCTTTGGATATAAGGAATTATGAAAATAAATTTAATAAAATGATTATGGGAGAGGGATAGGGTTATAGGAAGATAAAATTGTGATGATTTCAATATGAAATTCAGTGTATGGTTGAGTCTTGAAATTGTGGATGTTTAACCATTTTTATGTGAATAGACAGATATAATTAAAAATAAAAATTGAATTGTAAAATTTTTGGCTTATTGTTATTGAGTCATGAAATTCAAAATAAGAAAATTTTGGGAAAATGGCATGGTTTTGTAAATATATATATCAATCATATCTTCATAAACATGTATAAATATGTTTGTCCTCTGATCATTTTAAATTTATTTGACCATTTTTTATTTTTTTCCCATTGTTACAAATTTTTTACTTTATGAATTAACTATAATAACCCAAGTTAGAATTATTAGAAAAAATTATTTTTTATCAAATGACATAACATTTGGAAATAATTTCATCATAATAAATTTAATTTAGAATTAATGTGTTTTGTCACATACAATAATTTTTTATAAAAACTTGTGAGTTTGATTCAAAAATATTTGTTGGTTTAAATTTTCTTCATAATTAATTTGGACTGAAAAATTGAAATATTTAATTAAAAATAAAATTTATCAAGATTTCAATGAATTATAATGAAAAATTTCGAATTATTATTTCTGAATCAATGAAATGAAAAAAATAGATTTATTATTCGTAATGAAACAATTTACAACAGCTATATGAATATTTGAAATAGATTTTATATGTTTGAATAATTTTTTTGACATGTATAGTTTTCTGTAATGAATATTTTATTATTTAAATTGGTTTTAATCATATATATAATTATTTTATAATTATAATATCTTTGAAATCATAATTATTATTAAATCCTTTATTTTTTCCTAAATAATATATTAGTGAAAAAATGGTCATTATATTTAAATTTAATTTGATTTTTTTGAAAATTAATTTTATTTTATCAAATTTATGTTCCTAAAGTATATAATCTTATTATTAAAATGAAAATAGATAATATAAAAAAATATTTAAAATAAACTTTTTTATATTATAAAACATTCGATGGTAATATATTTTAATGGTTAACCAACTTAGTGTCTATTATAGTTTTTTTTAATAATTCCTCCCATATGTTTTTTATTAAAATGAATATATTAGGTAACACATGTTATAAAACATAATTTAAATTAATTGAAAAATATATTCTAAAATCTCATGGTGTTATAGTGTCTCACCCAAATTAGGATACTAATATGTACATATTAATAAAACAGGATAAGGTTGTATATATGTGAGTTGTTAATCGACACATACTTTCAAGAGAGATATAAAAATTTAAATCTTCGGAAATATATCATAATTTTTTATTAGTGAGTTAATAAATATATAGAATTTTCTATATTTATTATAACTAATCATTGACATGGATTTGACATCATGGCACATTCAATAGAATTAGTTTTGTTATATACATTATAGGAGGGATTCGCCTAGAATATTGTCACGTGTTTGGTTCAAATTACTATTTTGATTATCTTATTTAGAAAATTGATGATGGATCCATGTATAGAAGGATATTCAATAACAAAAATAAAATTTCATTCCACTAAAGGGAAAATTAATAATTATTAAATTATTAATATTAAAATATATATTATTCTAATACAGAATAATATTACATCATGATGTTTTCCAGGAAAATCAAATCCTCATGTTGGTGGTTTAATTCTATAATAAAAATAATAGATATATTATAATACCAAAAAATGAAAATCCAATAATAAATATATAACTCTATATTAAATGGAACACATACCTTAAATATTGGAATCCAATTAAATTGAAGTTAATACATTATAATTTATTTTTTCCTATGTTTTAGGAGGATGGTGATGCTCATTGTCTTGGGTTGTCTATATCTTACATCACTGACTTAGATAGTTACCATGTTCTTCACACATAATACATTCAAAAGATAATTATACAAAATTATGAACTATATATATGAATTATGTTAACAAACACTTAATTTTACTTTGATTGATTGAAGCTTAATGTACATGTATTCTATAATTATTTCTTATTTCATCCACTTTATAAATTCCCAAGTTGACTCATTGAAATGTTTTGATATATGGAAAATTGGAAATTATTTCCTTCATCAACATTATCACCAATAATTTTATGGGACTCCATATTTAAAATCATTTTTGTTTTTCGAACTTTAATGTTTTCTATAATATTAATCATATTTCATTAGATAAAATTTTCTATAATCACATGGAATCTCAATCAAACTCCCATTATGTAAGGTTTTGCATTGAGGTAATCTTTGCATTGTGCCCTTGGTGTATTGATACCATGATTCATTCTGTTTCTAGTTACTTTTAAAATCAATGAAGTTAATCAGGAGTGACAGATTATTACATCTTATGTGATTTATGAATGACCCAATATTGAAATGTGTTACCCATTGAATCAATCACATTATCATTCAGTTCAATATAAACCATGATTTAATAATTATCAGTTTCTTTTTTGGGTTCTCTTTCAATTTTTATACTAATTAATTAATAATATATATATATATTATAACGAAATGTAAATGGAATATTATAGGAAAATGATTATCATTTAGGAGTTCCCAACCACAAATGTTGTTTGGCCACTTTGTTCGGCACAATGTGATGATCTAGTTAATAAAAAATTCAACATGTACTAGGATAATAAACATAGGTACATCAACTCTAGAGACTGAATCAAGTTTATGTATCTATAAAAAGTAGTATTTCATGGAAAATAGAATACACAATTCTTTGAAATTTTTTATAGAAAACATCATCCACATAGACTCATCTCTACAATTTTCATAGTGTTTCTCAAACACTAAATAATGTTGTGAGTAATAAGATCATAAAAAATAAAGATACTAAAAATAAAAAAAATTACACCAAAAAAACTAAACCTTATTATAATAGAAACTAAAGAACCCCAAAACCACACTCTCATTTATTCTTCCAATAACACAATCATAAATCACTATATTAATACAATTTGAGTAATACCTATCATTGTTTTCAAGAATTAACATTGTATAATTATTTAAAATAATAAAACCTAACAAAATTTCAATAATGATAAATTTAATGTACTTGAGTGTTAGCTATATATGAAACATATTTTTCTAAACCAATCATCATTTCTCTACACACGAACAACCCAAGATCTACTACTCGACAACTCATTGTTTATACTCTTATTTATAACATCGGGAAAGAAAATATATTAAATTCGATATATTGAACACTAAGTAAGGGAAGTATAATCAATAATTTATTTCTGGTTATATCATATTAATATCATAATAAATGATTATGGGATGAATATTTTATTAAAACAACATGTTATATTATGATTTCTATTCATGAAATGATACAAGGCCATGAAATCGCAAATCAATTAATATGTCATGGAAAATATAGTTCAAAATTAGTATATAATATACATGATCCATGGATCATAGCATTTTATAATGTATTTGAAAAGCTACATTACCTTACAATGTTCTATAACAATGATCTATATGTGAAACATAAGAATCTAAAAATTTAAAAATATTAGAAAAACAAAATATCAACACTATATTTTTTCAAATATTAAAGTTAATCTAATTGATGATTCAGACAAAAAAACTAATTTCATGATGAAAATAAAATTTCCTCCCCCTATGTTGTTATAAAATAAAATTTCTATGACTCATGTTGTGAAAAAATAAAATACCAACTCATAATGTCATTGTCTTGTGAAATAAAAATCATTATCCAATGAATTATAGAGAGATGTATAACCCTATCCATTACTACCCAAACATATGAGTTACACATAAAATAAAATCATTTTTTATATTATAAATAAAACATAAGAATAAAATTTAATTCATATCACTTCTAAATGGTACCACATAAATGAATATGTCCATTTGGTTCCAGAAAACATAATCACCAAAATAGAGTATCAAAATATAATAATTTCAGGGATAATTAATGAAAATTACTCATATATATAATATTTCATTCATAATTTAGTAGAAATAAAAATAAAATTTTAAGGTGGTTTCTTAATATCGTCATTAAAAGGAATTTTATTTTAGTCAAATTTCCAAATTCATTTTTTTATGATAAATAGAAAAAATAAGAAATTATTACTTCATAAAATCCAATAAAGTGGAATTTATATGATGTAATAAATATTCCCAAAATTTATGTATAAAGGTTAAATATATAATCATGGTAATGAAAATTTATTTTAACTAATTTGGAAAATCATTATTGGAAACTCAAATAATTAAAATTTTATTTAATGAATTGTTTTTAAAATAATAATTTTAATATAAATGGATTAATGGGAATAAAAAAATTATTATCTAATAAGTTACATAAAAATATAATGGATTTGAAAGCATAGATATATAGATAAAATTCATTAAAATGTATGGGAAATATTTATACAAAATTACATTTTTATGATGCAATAGATTAATTATGGTGTAAGACATTCGTGTGAAACATTATTTCCCAATAAAATAATATGTGGCTAAAACGAGAAATAATTATAGTGTAGATAATATTATAAACGAATGGTTTTGTTAAAAATTGATTGATTATGACGCAATGAATGGTTTTTTGTCAGTGACCCCTCCCCCCTTTACAATTTGGGAAGCATCTATCTCAAAACATCCTGAATGATGGGGATAGAGGAATTTTCCACTAATATAAACTTAAATTACAATTACTAAACGATAATTGATGTAATAAAATCTCAATTATTAATAATATAGACCAATTAAACGAAATTAGATTCATAATATATATCACGTCTCAGGGAGATGAATTGGATAATAAAAAACCATTACAAATATTTAAAATTTCAATTAAAGGCCCTTGAATGGTTAGAAATGACATATATTTGTATATAACACAGAATAAATTAATATTATGAATACAATAATTCAATTACCAACATATAAAATGTAAATAGTAAATAATTTGTGGAAATAAATAATATATTAATTAAGATAATTTGAGAGGTCAGAACCCATACATTATTCATGATTCATTTTGTGCACTCCCATAACATCATATATAATCAAATTAATTTTATTAGGTATATTATTATAGTATATTTAATTTAATATGGATATTTATTATCAAATTCAATTTTTTTTATTATTTTTCTTTTGACTCAGTTCGGTATGTGTGGCTATTCTATTAATTTTGGCATATCTGTATGTGTATTTTGACCGTAGTATATATCTAAATAATAGAGAATCACAGTATACAAAATAAAAATTGTGGTATGGAAATAATATGTATATATTAAATATATCATAATATACATCCATGGTGGGTGGAGATAACAAATGAAACATATGGTTTTCTAAGGTGGTAGTCAACACATATGTATAATTGTTGTTTCTATATCTCAAAAATAGAGAACATTATATATATGATAAATTATCCTTTTTGACAAATAAACATTAATTTAAAAGTATTATTAATAATAAAATTAATCATTGAAACTATTCATTAAGGTAATGGATGAAAATAGAAAAACATAATTTCATGTAATTAGTTGTGTGCAAGAATTCATAGTCAATGATTTAGTGTTTCATTATGGAAAAAATTGATTGGAAAATTATTTTTCAATTAATATAATATAATTTATGAAAATTGATTAAATTTATTTAATTCTATTATTATTTTTATATAATATTATAGAATATTGGAATAAAATTAATGTTTAATAGATATTAATTCTCTTGTTGGAACCTTGACTATACTTTCAAAATTTTCTAGGAGGTAGAGGACAGAGGAAAAACATAAGAGATCATAATATTAGAGAAGTTGTTGAGGGTTCTAGTTGGAAAAATTATTATAGTTTTAAAAATAAACTCAGAGATATATGAGTATTGATGTTTTTTAAATGTATTATTTTTTACAATGAATTACAATGGTAGTTTTTGAAATAAAATAAAATTTCACATATAGTTTTTATCAATTACAGGGCTAAAGTCATCACAAAAATTAAATAACGGGATTTTTTTCAAGACAAACTTAAAAAATAAATTTGTAATTTTTTAGCATTATTTTTCCTTTTCCTATTAGTAAAACACATTCCAAAATTTATCCATTTTACCTTGGAAAATATGTTGTATACCTAGCAATTAAATTTAATAAAAATAATAAAAAAACAATATATTTCTTCAATTATACCTTGTAATTCCAAAATATGAAATTAATTTATCGTATAAAATTTCATAGGAACTACAAGAATAGTTATTAAAAATTTCATGTAATCACTTAAAATTGTTTATTTAGATGAAAAATTTATTTAAGCTCAAAAACTACCTATGGAGAAATCATATCAGGGTTTCTAATTTATATGAAAAACTAGATTAGTAAGAATAATATAAATTATATAAAGAATTAAAGAATATCTATGATCCAAATAATTTTTTATTTTAGGAAAGGTTAAAAAATTGTATTTTTGATTTTTATATTTTTAATTCGAGGTCGATTATTGTTGGAGTTGGGTGTTGTTTAAGGAAACATTTGGTTTTCTGGTGGAGTTTTCTATGCGTATTCGGGTGATGGGGATGGTGTGAAGAAGTTTTTTGTATTGTGCTCTTGATCCATAGTTGTGGTAGTGGATTCAGCAGCTTTTGGTCATCAATTTGTCATTTTGGTCTTGTTTTTGAATCAGCGGAGGTGGTTCTAGGAAATGGAATTAACAGTCCTGGTAGTGGTAGGTCGAGGTGTGTTCTATAGATTTTTCTCACGGTTTTATTTGACCCGGTTGATGTTTTCCTCAATATATGGATTATGTGATTGGATTTCTTACTTTTTTTTCCTCATGTTTGATGATGAGAATGAGAGTTGTAGGCAAAGAATATATATATTAGAGATGGTGGTTCTCTAGTTCTCTAATGTTTGATTGGAGTAAGGTTTCAGTGTAGGGAAAGTTGAAGCATGTTATGATGGTTTGTATTTTTGGATTTTGGTGTGGTCAAGACAATCTACTAGTTAATGACCCAGATGAGGTCTCAGAGCAGGTTTCCTCTACAATGCATGGTTATTCGAATTTGGATGATTGAGAGGGTATGACCTAACCATCAGTAACATCCCCATGTTTCTTTTCATGGGACATCTTGCTGAGTAACAATGCATTGTTGGAGGCTTTCCATAATTATGTTGATGCCGGGGAGGGGAATTTCTAGTTGCCCTTTTTTGGAACTGGGTTATGTTATATATCTATTTCTTTAAAGTCATGTAAGGTTTTCCCTTTCTCATAAAAAAGAGGTTTATTCAAAAATAAATAAAAATTGAGGCCTTTAAGGGTTTTTAATTTTTATATCATTTTACATTATTACGAATATCATAGGTCATAAGATTTAAATTTAAATATAATAAAATGTAATATTTTATTCATTATATAATTTTTTTATAGAAAATAGTTTTGGGGTATTAAGTCCATACTTACAAAATGATGAAATAAAAAAATAAATTTTTTATTAAACAAAGTAATTTTTAACTATTAATCATCCATTTTAGAAATAAAAATTAAAAATTAACACCATGTCACTTGTTGTGGGATTATTTTTTAATAAAATTAAATTTTATCAAATTTTAATTTGGAAATTTGTGAAAATAAGTTTTTAAATAAAAAACATCATATAAAAAACATATTTTGTTAAAAATGAGATTTTTTATCATTAAATAATATTAATTATTTACTTCCAATTTTAATAATTTTTGTTGGACTACTATATTAATCTTTATTAATGAATTGGTAATAATGATATATTTATATTTTTTGGTTTGGTTTTATTATGTGTATCATGTAAGTAATGATATCAAACATATGATAATGTTACAGAACATATATTATAAAATCTCATAGAGTTATAATCTCCCCTGCATATATATTATTTCATGAAAATTATAATTACTAATTACATATGAAAATATATATTGGAGTGTTGATAATTGAAGAAATAAAAGAATAATAATCACTGTGGATATAAACTATTTAATCAAAAAAATATCTTATTTTTTCTGCATTATGGGTCTAGCTTATTACTATGTTTTCTTAAGTAGTGAGAACTAAAAATCAAGCATGATTGGGTATCATGATTATAATAATTGAAATATTTGTTCTATATATTTTATTTTTAACCATTCATAGATAGATGATCATCGGTTGGTTTAAAATATGTATTGTGGGTTCCATTCAATCAAATGTCAAGGGATCCATGTAAGGAGTGATATTAAATGTCAAAAATCAAATTATATTCCACCTTAGGGTAAATAAATAAGATTCACATGAATAATATTTCCAGAAAATTCACACTAGGTTTCAATATTAGTACATTTTTTTTATTCATTAAAAATAAAATCCTCATGGTAGAGCTATAATTATCTTAAAAACATTATGTATATTCAAGGTATTTAAATATCAATTTTAAAAAAATATATCTATTAATTGTGATTGAAAGGTATGTGTACATTAAATATAAACATACAATTATGAATTATTTCTTTCATAGTAATTCAAAATTCCTTTTGATCATGAAGGATGGGTTTTCCCTTAATCATGGTGATTCCATGTATTATGGAATAGACATGGATAGTAACCAAGTTCCCTAAAATAATATTTAATGTATAATGTATCCTTAGGAGAATATATCTTACATTAAATGACATTAAAATAACTATTAATTTTCCTATAATATTTTAATTATTTTTAACCCCCTTGTCCATATGTAAAAAATATTCTAGTCCCCTTAAGAAAATACCTTTGGTGCGTTTATACACATTTTAGGTATATAGGAAATTTGATGTTCTTTCAATCAATATCATATTCACTTAAAATGTTTTTCAAAAATATTGATATATCTTCTATGTAAGGTTTATAAATTCATCCATATGAAAAGTATTAATTATATTACATGAAAAATAGTATGACGTAAACAAAAAATAACTCACTCAAACTACCATTATAATAGTCTCTTTGATTAGGAAATGTATACATTATTAAATACAACCATTGTTAACCTAGTACCTTCTAGTTATTGTCAACTATAAAGAATTTTTTTTTCATGAGTGATTGCTATTTATATCTAAGAAATATATTAAATAATAAATCCTAGAATGTTTCTATATTTTAATTTTTAAAATTATCTTTATATTCATCTTCAATAAATATTTTATTCAATGATTCTTAAGATTAGGTTCTCTATTATTCGTTATCATTATTCCATAATATTATAAATAATTAATATTTTAATGTAATGGGAATCTAATTATCCATTTCTCATCCCCCAGAAGTGTCAAACAATGTGTTAAATTATGAAACATTGTCGTTTAATTAGTGATGACTGAAATATTACACAATTTTATTTTTTCATAGTTACTAGAAAAATGTATGTCCTCAAAAAATCCTATATCTACATGTTGTACCCAGAATTTGATTTATTAGTAAGGAAACCCCTCACTCATGAATTTTGTAAAATTTCATGATATCATCATACACATACAATCATCTTTATTATTTTTATTATCATTTTTTATACAAAATAAAAATTGAAACTCTAATTATCACAAAAAATAATAACACTAACAATAAAAATTTTCTAATATCTATAATGATATCAAATGAAGCATCGTATATAACTTGTCCATGATTTTGTGCCAAATATATCAAGAGAATATTTATATAAATTGAGTTAAAGATAACTATATTTTAAAAAATAACTATTTTATGAATTAAATCTAATGAAACAACTCACAACACAAATTAAATAAGGTTTAGTTTCTTCCAAAATTATATACATTAGAAACATATTATTTGATGCACGTGATATTTCACAATATAAAAACAGTTCTATATCCTATAAAAACATCTCCAGTTTTTTATTCATCTTTATAACCTATGTGAATAAAGAATGAAAAATATTATGATAAAAAACATAGTAAGGAAATACTAAAAATCTTGTTTTTTGTGTTAAAAAATAATTAAATGAGAAAAAAAAGATATGGTAAGGAAAATCATAAGAAAATAACATGGACAAAATAAATATTTCCTTATTTATTGATACAAACACATGAAATATAAAATTAATTGCATATAATATGGAAAATTGTATAGAATGAGGTGCTAATAAACATGTATTTGGATTATAATCAATGGAATATGAATTGAAAATTTATTATTTTTATTAATCATTCCATGAAACATAACATTGGGTGAAATAATATCATAACGAAATTATGACAATGTGAAAATAAATGTCCATGATTCATATGAGTTCTAATTAAAATAAAATCAATTATCAAATCATAAATAATACATCATAATAAAATAAGAATCAAAATATTTAATAATTGTACCACATAATAATTTATCATATGATAATAGAATAAAAATAAAAATTTTATTATTATTTATGAATCATAAATATTGATTGATTTATTAACCACTACTCGATTCGATAAGAATCCATTGAAAATTGATGATAAATTTAAATAATCATATTTTTCCAATATTGTTTCATAATATCATCCAAAAAATACCTAATTATAATGTTAAATATAAAAACATTATTTCTTCAATATAAATATAAAACATTTAAAAGCATTAATTAAAATTAATAAAAAAATAGAATTATATATGTGATAATTCATATGTGAAAATGCGAAGTATAGTATAAGAATATATGATCAAGGGGATAAATATTTTTTAAATTTTTTTAATACACTTTTATTGAAAACACTCATCATTAATTATATAAAAAACGTTTCTTTAAAATAAAGAAACTGGAAATTAATATATAATTAATGGTTAAAAAGTTTTATTTTCCAATATAGAATAAGTGAAATTGTTTAATATTAAATACATTAATATGGTGAAAAAAACCATTAAAAGAGATGAGAAATATACATATTAAAGGAAAATAATTTATTAAAAAAATATTCAACATAAAATAAGACCATTTTTTGAAAAATATTTTCACATGAAAATATGTTTTAAATACAATAAACCTTATCATATTATATATATAATCATTCTATAACACATATATATATATAGTGTAGTTATTAATGACCTAATGGGGGGATTTGAGTAACAGAAACCATTTATAATTTGAGGATAATTTAACTAAAAACCTCTTGATATTTGTCTATAATTTATTCTAAAACAAATTACCAAAATACGTATATTTAATAAAATAAAATCTTCATTAGTTAAAAAATATATTTATTAAAATAATTTTTGAACATCAAATAATGAATGTGTCTTATGGATGAATATTGTGGGAAAACCAATACAACATTTTTTTCCTTGAAATTAATGACCCATGAAATTTATTACATTAGAATGATGTTTAAATATGAAATATTACATGGATATTATGTGTGACTGTTTTTTATGAGATAAAAGTAGAATTTGTTTCAATAACAAATTAGACAGATATGTGGTCATGAAGTGGTGGTAGTGATACATTTTTATATGTTAATAGTCGGGACATTTGTGAAATATTTTTTGAATTTCAGAAAATATATTTCACATTTAATGGTTCAAAGGCTTAAAATGGGAAAACATAGGGAATTTGGTTATGTTTTGATCAATAAAAGAAAAAACCATTTTCATACATGTTTTTACCATCTTGAATGTATAATTAGAATATTCCCAAAATGAAAATTCTTGATTATTAATAAAATAAAAATTCACAAAATTATGAATAACAATATTCTACAAAATGCTTGATTTAAAAAAGGAAAAAGCTCATTATGATGAGAATTGACCCTCATTAACTCATGATCAACAATAACTTTACTCGGAATCCCATAATACAATTGATTTCATTTACAAAAGGTATTTGTAATGATATAGTACCTAGATGAATTATCATCTATGTTATTACTTAACCTGGAAGTCTGCTTCCATGAAATGTGAATTGTACCACTTCTGATAGCTTCAACTAGAGTGTTTGAATAAAATTTAATCCCTAAGCTGAGGTAACCTCAATACTTAGAAAAATACAAATTAATAATAATACATATAATTTTAAAATCAAGGGAGATGGTGAAACAAATGTTCTAAAATGAAATCCCCTAGTTTCAAACAAATTTTTTTACCATTAATAAAATGTATTTTTATTATATTATACCAATGTCAAAAAATTTAACTTTAGTAATAAATTTTTAACAAAAAAAATTAATCTTATTAATTAAATTTAATGATATTATTCCATATTAGGAAATTATTTGCCCATATAATATTCATTAAGGTGTAAAACATTAATTTTAACATAATTATAATTACATAATCAATGGTTTTTAGAAAAATCATATTTTTATGCCTAAAATTTAAAAATGAGGTAATTTTATCATCATTAATAATTTTGGGGCCCTAAATTGATTTATTATAATAAAATAATTTTTAAAAGGATTTTAATTAAATCCAAGAAATATGTTCACCTTCAAAAGGTATAACTCATAAAAAAGAAATGTTTTATAAGTAATGTTACATTTTATTTACAATTTAAAAAATACTAAAAACAATTATTAAAAGGTCAAATATATTTTTTAACTGAATATTTTATTTATGTATGTATATATTTGATTATATATGTAGAATCCCAATAGATTTACACATATAATTACTTTATTTTAACATAAATATCCAATAACTACAATCTAATGATAATGTTTCCATGTGTCTTCATGAGAGTAGTTTCATAATACATCAATATGAATCTAATATAAAAAATAGTTATTTAGTTATATATATTGAGTACTAATGTCACATTTTGATGATAATACATAATAGGATAACCTTAGGAATACAACAAATAACGGTTTGAGATTTAAATCCTAGTAAATAAATAAACATGATATCTAAGTGTATCATAAGAGTCAAAAGTCATAAAATTATCTCATAAAAAATAATTATTACGAATAGAAAAATGGGGGAATGAAATGTATAACATGGTACTATTATATCATGTAATCAAGAAAATTTGGTAAAAATATATTATAGTACCTAATCATTATTAAATGATATCATGAATGTCAATTTCAAATGGATGAAAATAATTCATTATGGATTATGAATACACTTTAGTCTCATACATAACATCTAATGGGCCAAAAACTATACATAATGTGTAGGTGCACTATCTATGAATACTAATTATAAAATATACATACTTTTGTGTTCCCTAAATGAAAAAAATCATATTGTGTAAACATAATAATTACTAATGTAAAGAAATTAGTTGTATAATCTCTCCTTAAATCATAATAAAAAGTGTTTTCATAAAGAAGTAATTTGACAAATGATAATAAGTCAGGTCAAACCCCATATATAGAAGGCAATATAAAAATGTTATATTTTTTAGAGACATATATATAGAATTTGGAGTCATTATATTAAATTTATGTTATAGATAAATTTATTTAAAGAGTGAATGATTATAACCCAAAGTGAAAGGAGGGTTCCCTGAGATCACTTACCTTATTTCTGAATCCATTATATAATTAAAATTAAATTTCTATATAATGAATAATTGATTAATTATTTTCATAATTAAATAATATTTTAATATAAATATATATATTATTTATTATAATTTTATATGATTATTTATAACCATTTCATATAAATATAATGTTTAATTTCAATGTTTCAAGATCATCTTTTTCAGCATTCCATTGTCATATCACTTGTGCATAATTATTGATGTGATTGTATAGTTAAACTAAAACCCTAGATGTTAAATTAAATGATATTCATGTACATGAAAACAATTATTTTGTTACCAAATAACAATTCTTTGATATAGGTTTGATTCCATTAGTAAAATCATTCCAGTTACATAGTATTTTATTTAGGTGGTTTTACTGATTATCACAAAGTACATTTATATTTATATCATATTAAAGCCAAATATTATTTAAATAATGTGAAATAATATATTATATGTATAATTAAGTCATTTAAATCTATTATAAGTTAATTTAACCTTCCATTAATGTGATCATAAAAAAAACCTCATCGTCCACAAAGGCGGTGAAACCAACATGATATAGATAATGGTTTTTTTTCATTCAATAAAATGTAATTATAATTGGGGGGATTGAATATATTTTATAGAAAAACATAAAACTATATATATATATATATTATTTTAGTTATTACTCTTTATTGAAGTATGAAGGTGAGGAGATTGTAGAAGTTGGGAAGAATTAAGAAGAGGTAAATTTAGAATACTACAACATAAATATTTCTTCCTTGAAATACTACTTATCAAAAATTAAAATGAAATATTGGATATATTAAAAATAATATGAATTTGAGGATATGTTTTTAAAGGGAATTAGATAGAAATAAGACAATATTCAACGCATAGAAGGTTTGAGTATAAGTGGAAGTAAGTGGTGATATGTATAAGGTTAGGAGATGGGTGTATTTAAATATTATATTCATTAGTTTAATAATTTGGATCAATTGTATGAATATTATTTATTCTAATAACCATATTTAGAAAATATTTTTTTAGTTTCAACTGTGGTATAATTACATCAACCATGAAAAAAATGAATGTATTTATATTATAATTTTAAATATTATTTTTTAGAAGTATGAAAAATTCAACTATTTTAAAAAAATAAAAAACTTTCACCTAAATATTTTTTTCTTTATAATATAAAAACTAGAATAAATTTTATGTAAATTAATTTCTAAATATTAAAATTTTAATATTTAACAAAAAATTCATTTATTTGAAAAATACCAAGTTTAATATTTCGACCAATTTTCAAACAGTATGAAATATTACATACAATATGAATAAATTATTTATTAATAATAAAATATAATTATATTAATTTATAAATACAATTTATTAAATAAAATTATATTCTTTCATTATATTTATAAAAAAAATTATAATAAAACACAATTTTTTTATAAAAATACAAAATTTAAATTTACATAATATTAAAAAATTTGTTTAAATGTATCCATATTTTCCACATATTATTTTTATAATATACCTAAATAATATTTTACATATCCATATTTGAGGATTCTATTTCAATATATGGGCTACTATTACTTATAAAAAAATTAATATTATAACATTAGGCTTAATATTCTAATCATTATATTACTATTAAAATGCTCATATATCTTAAAATCATATAGATTATATAATTTCAATAAATATATCATATTTTATTAAGGCCTCATTTACATCCTTTTCCCCTATAGGTTATTATTTTTTCACCTTTAATATTCCATAACCATCACTATTATTCTACTTTATTTCTATATTTTTGTTTACCAGTGATATTGTTATGGAGGATCGAGCATTCCCAAATTTTCCATGTTTTATTATCGTATACCCTATTTTGTTCTCACATTGTAATTATTTCAATTCATATGGATTTATTTTTTATCTTATTATAATGTTTTAATTATTAAAATAAAAATGATATTTGTTTTATCTTGTAGGTCTGGTGAATTTTAAAATATTGTTGTACTAAAAATGACACAATTAAATATTCAAAAAGTAATTTCTATTGATGAAGTACTAGGCTATCACATTATTCCTACCTTATGAAAATTTTCCCAAGATAGTTCATTTTACAAAATTAAGTGAAAACATTTAGGGTACTACAACATCAGTTCTGCATTTTGTACATATCTCACCTATTTATAGTTATGGGTTTTCAATAGTAAATTGACAAGGTGAGTTTTTTTACCACGTAGAACATTATCACAATTGTCTATGATTTTTCCATGTAAGATTAATCATTTTCTAGTAGTAAAAACTCATAATATAATACATGTGATGGATATGGTACATAATTTTGTTATAGTGATACACAAAATAATTTTTTTAATGAGAGAGGATTTGTGAAATTTCTAGTTATTTTACCCCAACTATGATGTGATCATATATTTCGATGGCGATGATGTATCTAAGACTTAAAGAGCCATTATTCCAAAATATAATGACTCTATTTCAAATAGATATTTTGTAGAAACACATTATCAATGACCTAAAACTCTTGTTCTCAATGATGATTATTAGCATCACTCTTATATTGACTATTAGAAACTATGATGTGTCATTGAATGGTCATAAATAATTAAAAAAAAATTGATGACCGCTACATTTCCCAATATTTTCTGTTCACCAAATACATCCTTATATGATGGTTGTCATCATATCTTCCCATAATAGTCTTCATACAAATATATTCGGATGATTAATAGTAAACTATTATTATTTGGGAACTCAACTAGAGGTAGACAATAATCCATTCGTCATTTGAATACTATCTATAATTCTCCCAGAATGTCTTCTTACTCTGTATTAGTCCACCCAAATTTTCCATGAGATAGGGAGAGATAATATTTATTGATTTTCAAAACAATATTTTGATATTTTTGTAGACTCTTCGTAAACATAGTGGAAAATCACATCTATCGATTGGATAAAATATTTAATGGTGTTCCAGGAAAAGTTATAACATTTATAATGTATATACATGAAAATGTATCATGTGGTATGTTCACAATAATTAATATGAAATGATATGTATTTATAAAATGATAACGTACAACCCATATTTCATTATTTCCACTATATTTCTTTAGAAGGCAACTGAATATGTAAATAGTGATTTTTCACATTTCATCATACGTATTGATAATTTTTTCATCATCCACTTATACTATTTCTATTTATCATTCACTTGAGGAAATATAAATAATTTTTTGTCATATCATGTGATTTCGATCTACATATTTTCACAAAAATAGATCTCTCATTTATGTTGATACATATTCATGTTCCCTTGGTGGATAATGATGGCTGAGCAACTTGCATCATCCAACGACTCTTTCATAAAATCAAAATTTAATTTGGAAAATATTAATAATAAAAATAAAAAAATCATTCAAAATCAATTATTATATTCATGTATTTCTCCGTTCTTACAGATTTCACCTTTTTAGAATTTCCACATCATCTCTTTGAGAATCCACTACCTTCATCATAATTGATTGTAGTTCAATTATATGAGATATTACTGAGGATCTTCCTATGGTTATGATTCACAATTCTATATGTTTCAATCGGAAAAATATTTATTCATCTATAATTATAATCAATAAGAAGGTCTCTAAAACAGATATACATAGGTTAGCTACCACATTATATTAATTTCCATGATGGTATTGGATTGATAATTCATATTCCTTTATTAAATTTACACATATTCATTGGTGAATATTTTTCTAATTCTATATAAATATATATGTGAGGCTGTAATTATCTATATATATTTATCAGTACTCTCTGTAGATAAAACTCTACTAGATTTTCAACAATATGATAACTACAACTGAATCTAGATCATACATTGTGTAGTTCATCTCATGAACATTCAACTTCTTTGAGCCATAAGTTGTCAATTTATCAATCTTTATTGGTCGCAACCCAAGCCCTAATTGATTCATGAACACATAAAAAAAGTCCCCATGTGAGGGATGTGTGGGGAATGGTGTAGTTATAATTTTCTATTTTAATTACATGATTCACTCTTCATATTTATAATTCATAAAAACAATAGTCCATTATAATTAAATTATTTAGTGGTTTGGATAATCTAAATATGTTTCTAAAAAATCATCAATAATACCATATTAATTAAATAAAACCATGTATCCCTATTATATACGTTTCAATCGGAGATTCCACAATTACTATTATCGTATATTCTTCCTCATATATCCCATTTTTATAACATTACATTGGAATGATAATTTTTTATCAATAACTCACTTTTTTTACATTGCATGTGGATTTTTCTTTTATATAGTTAGAGGAATAATTTTTATATACTCTTCATCCACCCACTTGATTATAGGGAATATCTGAATATCATCTAAAAATTCTAACACAAATTTGTTTATGTAATATCTAAAAATTATACTAATTAAGTCCATAATTATTTATCAATAATTTGTGATTTTGATGACAATCACTGTGAACTCATAGTTTCCATAGGGTTTTTGAATGTAATTTTTGGGAATATATTTTCTCTATTCAACGTTAATTGGTTATATAACTACTGAAGGACCACCTGAATGAGGTAATTGGATCTAAATATTTTATTTAATAATTCATCTATCCATTGAATTCTATATTTGTTCCTTTTCATTATTTTTTCATCTTATAATTATCAATATAGAAATAAATTTAACCACACATATTCTTGATAAATATAACTATCTATCCTCATAGTGAAGTACACAGTCACATGAAACCACTATCTATATTCTCTTGTAGCTTCTCTATTAGTTCTTCGAACATAGGGATGTCTATTTTGTAGGGAGTCTACATATAGAAATTGATCCAGGAATATTTTCAATTGAAAACTGAACCACTTATCCAAAATAATGACCACATAATTAATTAAGAAAATCATCAATATAATTCATTTTATTGGGAACACAATTAATAATTATTATCTCCTTAGTCTAAATCAGTTTTTAAATATATAACTTCTAATAAAGTAATAAAATCATCCCATGAGATGAAAATTCCATAGTTGATTTATCCCATTCCTTAAACATGTAGAGAATCAGAGGATGACATTGGATGTGAAGAGTGATCTCACTATCCTAAACGATGATGTTAGATTTATAAAAGGTTCAGAAATCCATACCCAATTTACAATACATAAATACTAAATGTATAATAAAATATTTATTTGAATTAAATTTTAATAAACATCAACATGTGATATAATAATAATTTTATTTTTTCCTTGATGAAATCAAACAACTTGGTATGGGGACTTTATTCACATAAAATGTGTCCTAGATATACTAGACAAAAATGAATTAATATTAAAATAAAACTTATAAATTATAATTTAGTTGATATGTTTAACATTATTGTTAGTATCTGTATAAAAATTAATCACAATGTTAGATCACAGTATTTCACTTGTCTTAGATATTTTTGGAGTTTAAAATCCATATTCACCTATGGATTAAAGAATTTACCTGGATAATGAATTTTTTTCCAAATCAATGAAATTAAACTCATATTGGTTACATAGGAAGAAAATTATTTCCCCCTATTATTTGACATGTACTATTAATTTTCCATTAGAAATTGGCTGATATATTCCCCCATTTTACAAATTTAACGAATTATGTAGTTTTATTAAGACATTTACAATTGCTCATCTTCTAATATTTATTAAATTTACGGAATCCAACATTCTACTATTTATATTCTTTATCACTTTATCTTCTGTAAGAGGATATTATTCTTCTATACAGTGTGATTGGAAATTAAAATATGTTATAATTATTGATTTTAATTTTCATTACCTGGTTTAGAATTATCAAAATATTCATTATATTTTATCATATTAAGTTGGGAAACTCAAAAGAAAAACCATCCAATTTTCTACTACATTATTTTTTTCTTGGATAATATAATTTTAAAATATTAAGTAGAATAAATAAATATTTGGATGAATATATATTAATTAATAAAAACTAAAAGGGATAATGTTAACCTAGAATGAATAACATATAAATTCAATTTATATACTAACTATTCAGAACCCGTATTTTCAATCTATGTTATTTATAGTAATGTAATAAATTTAGTTCCCAATTTTTTTTTTAAATCCATTATAATTTTTCTTAAAATGTATTGAATATTCCAAAGCATATCACCTCAAAGTATCTAAATATGTTTTCAAAATTGTATCATTATCATGGACCACATGTTGGCCTTTTCATATCCATATATGCCATTTTAGTTTTATTACTATTATCTATAAATGTTCTATATTGAAATGAACCTATAGTATACAAAACATGTTTCCTAATACACTACTGAATCTATACTTCTCAATAACTCTAGCATATTCTATATAATGTAGATGTTTCCCTAGGGTTCTCACTAAAGTGGTCTTTTAAAAAATGCCAAAAAACTAGACCATGCCCTAATACCAACAATAGAGTCCCATGAAGTTTTTTAATAGTATTACATTATTATTATAATAAATATATAATAATTAAAACTACAATTTAATGAGGCCTACTCCCATTAGGGTCTTGGATCCTAATATATAAATATACAAATGAATAAATGAATATTATTTTTATTCTATATAATGAGATTATATTTCAAATTGATGTACTAGAACTTTATAATATAACCAATGAAGTTAATAAAGTAAATTATTGAACAATAAAGATATTTATATTATGAAATATGATATTTTAGAATATAGTATGAATATAAATTCATAGCCTAATATAATTAAATATGAGGTTCAGGAATAATCATAAGGTAATATTAGAGAAACAAAATGGTATCATAAAATAATGTAAATTTAGGTATGTGGCCCTAATATATTACATACATATACCTGATGGGAATCTAACAACCTAAAAATATAATATTTCAGAAAAAGTCTCATAATAAACCAGGTTTATAACATAATCAAAAACATATTATCTCATGAGAAAAAAACACTACCCAATGAATTACATTGGTAT
The DNA here is from genome assembly GCA_963277665.1 of Viscum album. Taxonomy (NCBI): domain Eukaryota; kingdom Viridiplantae; phylum Streptophyta; class Magnoliopsida; order Santalales; family Viscaceae; genus Viscum; species Viscum album. The sequence continues at coordinate 1,299,745,449 of OY728147.1, forward strand.
CTAGGAACACATATTATAACTTGTACATGTTTTTGTGTTCCAAAAAGAAAAAAACATATGAAAAATAAATAATAACTTCACATGGTAGTAAATGAGAAGCATAACCATTCCCCTTATTATAATAAAAATTAATTTCTTAAATAATGAGTTTGAAAAATTAACATAAGGAATATATTTTCACATTAATGTTATAGAGAATAATCTTGGTATATTTGTCAGGGGAATATATAAAATGTAATGAAACATTTCATTTCATTCATGAAATTGATATGGTGAGTTAGATAAATAATTCATAGAACTTAAAGAGAAATAGTGGTTATAAAATATCCGTAAACATCTCTCTGAATATGTTATAAACATAAACGTAAAATCTCAGATAATCAAAATACATTAATTATATAAATATTCAAAAAAATTATATATATATATATTATTATTACCATTTTATTATGTTCATATGTTATCAATTCATTGAGAAATAATGTTTATTTTTTTCAATGGGAGAATTTATTTCATAGTTCCATGGTGAAATCACTTATATATTATTATTGACATTCATGAAAAATAGGACTAAAAATATTGATTTAAAATGAAATGGTATTATATACTAATGTAAATTTAAATACTACCAAATCTATATGTATATGTGGTATGAAATTGGTGTTATTCTTGTAGTGAAAAAAATCAGCGATGCATAGTTAGTTTATTTAGGCCATTTTACTGGCCATCGAGAACTAATTTATCTTTACATAATATTAAGTCCATATAAAAAATCCATAATATGTTATAATATATATTATACATAATTTTTTCCTCTTGAATAATTTTATGTGAATATAAATATACTATGAAGGCATTCATGGGAAACCAAAACTGATAATCTGTGAATGTAGTGGTCAGACATTATATGGAAAATGGATTCATTTTTCATTGAATAATTGGTGATGATAGAAGGTTGGATAGAATATATCCCATTAAAAACATAAAATTGTAATCTATATATATGATTCATAGGCTATTATTCCATATAGGAAATAATAACGTATATGATGAACCAAAAATTAAAGATGTAAATTTAGAATATTAGCTCTAAAATTTCACCTCTTTAAAATAAAGCTTAGGAGATGTGAAATTTTTGAATTTTTTTATACAAGTAGTAGTAGGAAGTGGGGAATAGTTTTTTATAAATACATTGTTAAAAATTATTCTATTATCTATTACTTTGACGTTCTATGGAGAATGTGTTGTGAGGTATGATATTTACATTGGGTGGGGACATCCGTTTTTTATTATTATATTTACTAGTTTATTATTTTGGCTTAATACTATGAATTGTATTGATATATGTGTTTATATGTAGTAACTAGTGAATGCTATTAAGTAATAATGGGTTCATTTTTTTAAGGTGATGCTTTTGTCAAAGACTAAAGAACAATTTATTGAAAGTCAAAAAGGATTATAAGAGGCGAAAGGAAGGGATTTTTTTACAATCTCTATCAAAGAGGTAAAAAAATTAAGAAGGAATAGAGTCCTTCCAAGTCATGGTCTGAAGAAGACCTTTGTTGGAAAGAGAGTTATCAACTGCATTTGCTTCACGGTAGGCAAGAGTCACTATATAATTAATCTCGTGGAGCACGTTGAGGCAGTTCATCCAATGAGCTGTTAGAGACCATGCTAGATGGATGTTGCCATTCTAGATGGCATGTATGATAGTGGTTGAATCACTTTAAATCCATAGATTTCTCCAACCTCTTTGAAGCATGATATCAACAGCATGAATGACCCCAAGCATTTCTGCCTCCAGAGATGAAGGGTTACTACAACCAACATAGAAGCATCCTTGGCACTTGCCATCCGAGTCTCTGAAGATAGCACCACAACTGGCCAGGCCTGGGTTGCCTTTGCAAGCTCCATCCACGTTCACTTTGATCCATCCTGTCATTGGATATTTCTAGAACACTTGAAAGGAACGTTTAGGCTTTCGGAAGATGCCAAGAATATGGAGATGATGAAGAATCTAAAAATCACCAACCGAGTTGTCACAATAGTCTTTTTTAATTGAGGTAGCTTCTTGAATCACATGAAGAATCTAAGATTTTCCTACATTAAGATTGAGAGAGTGATTACTGTGAATAATATCATTTCTAACATACCAAATCTCATGCAGATGTTTCGCCACTACTGTAAGAAACAGATTCTTGATTTGCAGAGAAGCTTCTTGTCTAGTGCAGTTTTTTAAGAACAAGAAGATTGAGTCAGTAAGGAGTTTTCGGAAATTAAATAAATAAAAAATATAATTACACAGGGTAGAGGCCTTCGCACAAGATATAAAAGATGATTGGAATCTTCCCTATGTTGATTACAGAGGCGATACTTAGAACAGAGTTGAATGCCAAAGATTTGCAGACCAGTTTCAGTAGGTAGTCTATAATGAGCAATGCGCCAAATAAGGGTATGCCTTGAAGGATTAATCCAAGGTTTGTCAAAATTATGTACCCAATGAAAACTAGAATCACTTTCATAGAAATTATTCTTATAAAAGATTTTGGAATCGAGAATGCCATTAGTAGAAGGTTACCAAACAAGGAAATCACCATCAGAGGAAAAAGAATAATTATTAATAGTTTGCAAAATATTGTTAGGGAGATCACATTGGTTAGAATGTATGACCTCTTTAATAGTCTGTTTAGTATTATCAGGAGGATTATTGAGGGGTAACAATGATATCAGAGGGTTACCACACCATTTTTCACACCAAAAATTAATGGAAGAATCAACACTGACAATCCATCTATAATTATGAAAGATATTTTGGTAGGAGTCTCGGATTGAAGGCCAGATGGAAGAGTGAATGTTATTAAAGTTCCCATTTAAAACCTTATAGAAGAATCTAATTTTTACAAACTCAGTAGCTTTAGAACTGGAGTTATTACTGTGCCATGTAAGACAAGCTTGAAGAGCATCATTGAAAAACGTTAAATTTTTAATGACAATTCCACCATTAGCAATAGGTTTGTAGCATGAATTCCAAGGGATAGTAACAATATTCGTTCCAAAGATGCTTCCAGACCAAATGAAGTTTTGGATATAAGTATTATTTTTTTTGAATATGCCGATAGGCCATTTATAGACCATAAGGGAATATACAATTTTAGAAACAATTGTTCATATGACTAAACAAATTCTCCAAGCCATGGAGAGGGATTTCCAATTCCAGCTGGAGAGTTGATTTGTGATTTGTGAGATGGCATTAGAAAATTATATAGCTTTGGGTCAACCCTAGAATATTGGAACACCCAAGTAAGAGAAAGTTATGTGGCCCTCCTTAAGACCCAGAAATCTGATGATACCATATATCCTTCAAATTGGAAAAATCATACCAAAATAAATATACGATTTACTCCAGGAGATAGCTTGACCAGAGATTTCCTCATAGTGAGATATAGCTTCTTTGAGAACATGAAGATTTTTCTGGTCTCCTATCATGAAAAGAATAATATCATCAGCACATAGAAGATGGGTGTGGGAATTTATGTTCCTGGAAACTTTAATAGGTTTAGTCATATTTTTATCAACCAGATCATTAAAGAGCCTGCTAGTGTAATCTTCAGCAATAACAAAGAGGATGGCAGAAAGCGGGTCCCCCTGGCTGAATCCTTTTGAGCATTAAAAATAACCTCTAGGGGCACCGTTAATCTGAATAGAGTTATTAGCTGAGTGAAACAGAGTCTGAATTCTAACAATTAATGAATCACAAAAGCCAATGTTTTTAAGGACTTTGAAAATGAAATTTCAGTCAATGGTGTCAAAAGACTTTCTGATATCAAGTTTAATAGCCACACAAACCCCTCTAGTGTTTTTATATAAATTATTAGCACATTCAGAAGCAAGGAAAATTCAGTCTTGAATGGACCTTCCCTTAATAAAACCAAATTGATTCAAGGAGACGATTCTATTATAGATAGGGGCAAGTCTATTTGCAATAATTTTGGTGATGATTTTATTGATAGTGTTAATCAGAGCAATAGGTCTGAATTGATGGATCTCAGAGGCATTCTCAACCATAGGTATTAAGGTTAGAAATTGAGAATTCATTCCATGAGGAAGAGATCCATTAGTAAAAAAGATCTTAACAATGTTACAAACATCATTTTGAATTATATCCCAATGATTTTTGAAAAAACCATTTTTGAATCCATCTGGACCTGGAGTACTGTCTGATTTAAGAGAAAAGATAGTGTCTTTAATTTCATGATCAAGAGGAGTACATGAAAGAGACATGTTCTCTCTTTCAACTACCATTGAAGGAATAATACCAGGTTTAAGATCAATATTAATATCCAGACCATTAAATAAGTTATAATAATACGATGTAACATGATCTGCAATGGATTCCTCAGAATCAACGATCAGGTCATTATGAATGAGTGAGGAGAGAGGACGACTGGCCTTTCTAATTCTTTGAAGACAATTATAAAATTTAGTATTGCGATCACCATCAGTAAGCCATTTTGTACAAAACATTTGTTTACAGATATTGTCTTTAAAGTAAAGCAATGAGTTATGTTTAGAAGAGATATTAGCCTCCAAATGCGGATCCATATTAAAATCAGAATTAATGTTTTGAGATTGGAAATGACTGAGTTCATCTTCAAGATCATAGATATCCTGATTTATTTGGGAATATGAGGTTTTGCACCAGCCTTTGAGCGCTTGCTTAAAGATTTTCAATTTGTGTAAACAAGCAAAGGAGTCTTTGTAATGTTTCATGGAGTTCCAGGTGTTATAAATAAAAGTAACATAGTTAGGATTTGAAGACCATGCATTATTAAATTTGAAAGGAATAATAGGATTTTGATCACTCATGGAAATGCTAACAAGGATAGGATGATGATCAGAGTTGAGTCTAGGTAGAGTAACACTAGATATTTTGTCCCAGATGTCAAGAGCCTTCATGTTAACAAATTCCCTGTCAAGTTTACTCGCACCCTTTTTATTGTAATGTTTTCTGTACCATGTGTATTTTGCACCAATAAGAGAGATTTCAAAAAGTTAACAATCTTTAATGGTAGATTTAAATTCCCTAGAACATATAGAGTGATGTGAGGGTCCAATTTTTTAATAAGGGGAAATAATGGCATAAAAATCACCCAAAACATCCCAGGGATCTTGTATAAGTTTACCCATATCAAGAACATCAAACCATAATGTTCTCCTATCCTGGTATCTATTCCTTGAATAAACCAATGTGAAAAAGATATGTTGTCCATTCCAAGAGCAATCACATGTGAACTGCTAATCATAAGTTCTAAAAATGTTAATATTATTTAATGTATTGAGGGAGAAGATCCACATTGAGTCAGCATGAGGACCATTTTTACAATAACCTAGAAAACAATAATTAAGAGAGAAAAATCTAATGTAATTCATTTTAAAATCAATTTTAGGTTCAGTAATGGAAATGAGAAAAGGTTTTTGAGTGTTTAAATACCTCCTAAGTGTAGTGGAGGTGTCATTGTTGGCAACACCTTGGCAGTTCAAAAAGAGGATATTCATTTTCGATTATGATTTGGGTTTTGACCTTTCTTTTTTTGATTTACCAGAGCCCTTCTACTTTTGGGATCTCGTAATTATTATGAAGGAAGCAGAATTGTTTTGACTCTCATTAGTTTCAGATTTTTGAGAGGAACCAGAATTGAGATCTGTATTTAGATTAGAAATAGAAGCTGGGTTACTCAGTAGGTGAGTACTGTCTAGTGTGTAAGGTTTTACAGTAGCAAGAGTAGAGGCATGATTGAAAGAGATTTGTTTCACCTCTCTATCCAGAGAAGGACTGTCCTGATTGATCAGTAAGGCAGCATCCTGGGCATGGTGGAGGAGATCCCTCCTATCTTGGTGGAGGAGAGATTTTCACAGCCCACTGGAGATCAATGCGTTCTCCCTTTCTTCAATCCCTGAATTCTTCCCTTCATTATCGAAAATTCTTCCCTCCCCCAATGTTCTTCAGTTGCATTATGGGATTTCTCAGCTCTCGGTCACAACCAATGAGTTCACCGATGAATCTTTATTGCTGAGTCTAACATTGATAGCTCGCTTCAATCAACGACGCCCGCTTGTGAATCATTTTATCGCTTTGTCATTGATTCGTGGAATTCACTAGAGCACACCAATATGGGTATTCATTACCCGAATCACATAATGTATCTCTTTGAGTCGTAAGAAGATTTGATCCTGGATGGGTCCTCTTCCATGAGTACCTGTGATGGCTCCGATTTCTTTATCATATGATGGTATTATGACTAACATATAAAGCGTGACTCTTCATCCAAGGAAAATTGGGTAAGACTTCTAGAAACTCTACTTCCATTTCATAACACTACCATCATCCACATGCTTTGGAATTTATTTGGTCGTTATTTATGCTCGTACAGTAGAACTATGGTTGTATTCCATACGGTTTCACGGAGTATTTACATTGAATTTGATTTATTAAAACCACCGATCTAGTCAATCATTATTGATGTGGGAGAGGATTTTAGATCTAAAAAGCCTATTGTTTTTGGTTCCTGGATTGATTAATGCTTTATGTGTCTCAAAGTTGGGTATTTGGTGGATGATTTTCATGGTAGAAGGGTGGTTCGACAGGTGGATTCTGCTCAACAGGCTACAGATGTGGTTTCGGCTCAACAGGTTGTGGGTGTGATGGAACTGAACTTTCAGTAAGGGGAGCAAGATCATGGAACTGAAATTTGGATTGGACCTTATACAAATAGTCTCAATACAGTGATTGGAGGCTGAATGGGGGTAGTTAATGAGTCTCTGAATCCAAGGGTGGATGTGGTGTTTGGAATACTAAAACGTGATCATGGGATGATTCATTTAGGAGGTTGTAAGACTAATTTGAATCAGGTAATTCAATCTGCTAGAGTGGCTAGTGGGAATCAAGAAGTGGTACTCGCGGGGGTTAAAGAGTCCTTGGGCAGACCAACTATGAATTCACAGGCAGGGGGTCCGAGGATGAAATTGGTGGTTGGGTGAGGACCTCATCTCGGTTGAAGACACAACCTATACTATAAGTGGCGACTATTAATGTTAGTAACATATTTTCTTGTTTGGTGAATCAGAAACTACAAGTGGGTCAAGTTCAAGTTTCCCCTAATTTGTCTCCTGGTCGGGTGTCAGTTAATGATGATGAACTGAATAATTGTGGGGTTCTGGGTCCAGGACAAAATTGAGGTCAGAGTGGTAGCATGATTGAGAAAGTACCGGGGTATGTCTCCTCCCATTGTAAAAAGGATGAGAATCATGTGACCCTCTCTTATGATGATGAGGAACTCCCATGGAGTGTAGGTTTCAACATAAAGAATCACTTTTTTTCCCAGGATGTTGTATATGGGTATGGTTTTTTATAGAGGGGGTCGCATGAAGGTCATCATCTTATAGCGCAACCATAGTGTTTAGCAATGGTTGATACTAAAAGTAAATTTGAGTAGAAGCATAGAGTGAATGAAGGCTACTAAGAAATGAATATCCCTAGGAAATGGGGGGACATATCTGATAGATAGAAGGAGAATAATTGTGGTCGAGTTCGATCCTATTATAGTTACATTTTCCAATATGGAAAGAGGGATGTGGTAGGGAATTAGAGAGTTATGACCGCTCCACTAAGAGGAATTCAGTGGATGATTATTATTTTATACCAAAGCTAATTCCTATCAGATCATCTATTAGCAAAGGAAAAGAGGTGAATTCTTCTGAGGAGATAGTGTTCATAGAGAAATTAAATCTCATATGAATGTATGTGACACTATAGAGTATTATGAAATCTCAGAATGGGGATCATCTACTGTAGATGAAGAAACCAATCTTGGACATGTCGACAGATATGGTGATGGGTAAGGATTTTATAATATGTAATTGTTTGTTTTGGGAAGTAACTCTTGTCTGTTGTACTTTTCCATTATTTTAATTAATGGTCAGAGACTTTGCCTCTAGCTGAGCATTCCTTGTAAAATACAGTATTATTCAATTTTTATCACTTCATCAATAATTTAACTATTTATACAAATATCAAAAAATTATACCTAAACATTTTTCAATGTTAATGTTACAAAAATAAAAACCATTATATGGAAAAAAAATTACAAAAATATGAATGAATTTTTTTAAATAAAATAGTTAATTTTATATAAATAAAAAATTTAATATTACGAATATTTATTTTAACCATTATAAAATTAATTCAAGTCCCATAAAAATAAGTTTTCATTATAATGAAACTATATAAATTTATAAATCCATTTTATGAAAATAAATGATAATTTCAATATTTATGTTTTCGGTAACAATGAAAATAAAACATTCATGATTTACAAAAATACAAAATTTTATTTTATCAATTTGATAACATTCATGTACCTTTATAAATATGTTCTATATTATAATTTTATAAGATACATAAATATTATTTTACATATTAATATGTTTAGTTACTATTCTAACTGTTAGGTAAATGTTCTTAATGGTTAGATTATAATTCTAATTATTATATTACAATTCCAAAATTTATATTACTTTTCTAAAATTCATATTTTTAATTTCCATTTGTATTCTATAATTTAAATAATTATAAAAAATTTTATTCATTTCCAAATCACTCAACTTTTTCTCAATGTTATATATATATTTTCAAAATTTATATTTCATTACTATAAACCTAATTTATTTATACATTATTGTTAGTGAGTGTGATTATTCAATAGGAAAGAGTATAATCTAGTTTGTATGTTCTAATTTTCATATTTTTAATTTATAGTACCATTTTTTTAAATTCAATTATTATAGAAGTATTTTTTCTCGAAATGCAATGGTCATATTATTATAATAACATGTTTTTGTCTTTATCAAGTGTTGTTTGTTACTTCAATTACACAATATTACTAAATAAAACATATGAATATATTCAGCAAGGTAAATTTCATTGATAAATCCTTGGTCATTACAAAATTAAAGGTTTCTCAGTTACCACGGTCAATATTATATAATGATAATATCATAAATAATAAGAATTTTTTTGAATCATATTTTTTAGATAAAAATAAACCATTACACAAATAATCTCAAAATACCACACTGTGTAAATTTTCATGTGATGAATTCGAAACAATTTTTTTTTCAAACATAAATTATGGAATTATTTAATATAATTTCATTAAAATAATGTACATAAAATAATGAAATTTAATTTAAATTAATTTAATTCTTTTATATATTAATTAATATAAATTATTTATCATTCAAATTTCATTAATTTTAATGGATTGCAATTTTATTCTTTATAATAATTATAATAATAATAATATCTTATTATGTTGTGTTATTTTACTTTGGGTGTTGTGTGTCATGAAATTTATCTGACATAGTTGAATTTGTATAATATACTATTTTAATATCCTGAGCTGTTGTAGGATAACATTGGAGATGTAGACTAACCTAAAATATGATAAATATAAATTGAAATCACTCTTCATTTGAGGTAAACCTCAGTGAAGAGGGAGTATTTTCCCTTCTCAGAAAAATAAATATTATAGGATGTGTAGGGATCCCGACCAAAACACCTAAGGGGGAACAATTTTTATTTTTAGACTTTTAACCCCATTGGCTAGAAGATGGTGACAAGATGTAGAAAACACTACTACCAGACACCACTGGTCAGATGATTTTTGATTTCAACGAAGATAAAGTGACCACCATATCCCCTCCAGAGGCTCTACCAAGCCTCTGGTTGCCTCTCAGGCCTCAATCACCTCAAATAACTATCTTTCAATATACTAAAAATCGTATGATTCTATTACAATTCTCACAACAATAGTAAACTAATAAACTAAATGAGAAATTTAAGTGACCTCCTGAAAAGAATATTCCCATAAAGATGTGGGATATTCCCTATATTGTTAGATAATATATACAGTGAATAAAGAATATATTAAAGCATCATAATATAGATGAAAAATAGTAATTATGATTATTTGGAATCTCTTTTAGGAAATGATAATAAATACACAAGAGGTTAAAATATTTTTAAAATTTAAATTAAATTAAATATAAATTAATTGATTAATATAATAAACTAGAGTAAGATTAAATATTAATTTTATGAAATACTAGAACATATAATGTAATCACTATAAATTAAATAAAAAAAACAATAGTTGAAAGATACTTGGTATAAATTGATAAGAAAATCACGTTTTTATTATTTAAACAATAATTAATATATAATTTCCTTAATAAATCAAAGAATAATTCTTATATAAATTAGATAAATCATATCAAATTCATGGAAAACAAGGAAAAATAATCCTAGAAAAAATAATAAAGTATGTATATTGCAAGGGAAAAAATTAATTTCTTTGACTTGGGAAATTGATAAAGGAGAAAGCACCCTTTCCGATTGACCATCACTCTAAACATTATAAAATTTAATGATGTTATTATATATATAAATTACTATTAAAATACATATTTTAAAACTATTATATTCCTTAAATATAAATAATAAATATCTAATAGTGGAACTCTATGATGTCCCACCACATACTTTACATATAAATATATATTTGAATGTTTTTCATGTAATAATTCATCCTTAATAATACTTAATTTTAAAACATATTTAGATGATCATATTCAACCTAAATGGATCTATTGATTTTATATTTTATTGAAAAATATATAAAAACTCAATGTTTATATTCACCAATTTCCATAAAGCTAGGCGAAGTGGATTATTTATCCACATAGACATATATCATTATTCATCAACATTACTAAATATCATGAAACATGATTTATGTATGAAAATATCCATCTAAATGTTATCTCACAACACATCCTTCATTATATCTATATACATACTTTTTTCATCCAATATGAATAGTATATACATACTTTTTCAAGGTGGTAATGTATTGAGCATTCATAATCCTCAATCATCCCAACCATCACCAATTTTTCAAGTTAACCTCAACATGTTTCCGCATAATCTATATTCTATTGTTATTTGTATATATCTCATATGTTTTAACATAGATATAAACCTCCCATTACAATAATTCAATTACTTATTTTTTCCCCAAAACCATGCATTGGGTAAATTTTCATCATGAACAATTTCATTACACGAGGAAGACATCGTAACCATATCATTATGCATGTGGTAAAATCCCAATACCTTCATTAATTCATTGTTATATATAAAAAAACTATATCCAATTTAGTGTAGTGTGAGTATATATATGGTTACCAACATTATATTATGAACCATAATTTTTTCTCTATATTTATTTATGAATTATAACTTGGATACATTTTGATTAGACATGGTTAGTGGATTTGAGAATCATGAAATATTTATTCCATATCATTAAAACTATGAATACAGTATAATAAATCTATAGATATATATTATGGTGGGTTGTTTGGTCTATAATTTAAAATTCTATATCTTTTATGATCCAATAGATATGCACTTATATTTGATTACGTGACCCATGAATTATACCTGTTTTAATAAAAATTATCACTATTTAAACATCAAATACAATTTTTATTTTTTTCATGATCATAAAGACAACACTTGAATAATAATAAATCTTTTTTTGGGCATGAAATATATGATAATATTTTATATAATTACAAAAAATAATTAATAGAGAAAACCAATAATGATTTTATTAATCAGATTCAAGAAAGAAGATTGGTAATTTTTAAACCTGAACAAAATCACAATAAATGCTTATTTTACATATCATATATATTTTTTCATTTTATATATCAAATCCATTCCCCCAACACATTTTTAATTCCATGAGATTTTAAAAAAAATTAAAAAAATTCAAAAAAAAATCAATTTCATCAATATTGTTTATTACAAAATAAATTTTTTATCTTTAATTGGACACCAAACTATGTTGTGAAAATTTTACAAGAAACACATATTGTAACATTTAATACATGTTAATACTATTTTAAATAAAACCTATCTTACTACTAAAAAATTTTCACATAGTATTATTTTTTTTACCTAGCCATGTGAAAGCTTTGGGTGAATATAATTAAGTAAACTATTAAAATATATTTCATGTATATGTATATTTAACCAATATTTTGGAGTCTATTTAATTAGGAAAAAAAATTATTAATTTATTAATGAAAAAAGTTTTTTATTCACACAAATGAATTTTTCCCAAAGAATTAAAAACATCATGTATGGTGCATGAATGTAATTATTTATATATATTATATATTCATTAAAAAGTTAATCATTTATCCAATTTTTCTAGAGAATCAATAGGAATAAATACAATTTTGTGCTTAAAATGTATTTTCCCAAAATTAATTTTTCGCACATTTATGCACAATTAATTTTAAAATAACATTATATAATTTTGACTTTATATTTATAAAAAATAAATTATTTATAAAAAACATCATTTTGATATTTATTTATGAATATATTTTTTGATAATTTTAAGAATAGAATAATTTTGTGATTAATAGTGAAAATATAAAAAATTAGTTGAATGATATCTTTTTGTTTAAATTAGTTAAAAATTTAAATTATATAATAAAATATTTTTATTTTAAAATTATATCTATTTTAAAATTTTTTTTTCCAATTTAGGTCATCATAATCATTATCATATATAAATTTAATATAAAACCAGATAAACATTTAAACATATTCTCATTGAAAACCAACATTATCACTGCACTAGTGATGTTAATTTATAATTAAAATACTAAAGTTATATGAATTGAATTTGGAAAATTGAATAAATATTTAAAATAAGGATAACTTATAATATAAAATAATTTCAAAATAAATATTGAAAAAAACTAACAGTTTAAATAATAAAAGTTAATTACCACAGTTATGTTATAAATGGGTTTACATGGGGTTAAAATGAAAATATGTAGATTAAATAACCAAAAAATATGTTTAATTTTTTGGCCCTATATCAACACTAAAATGCTAATGTCTCTTTGATAATACATTTTTCCATTTGTCTAATAAAAATCATGGGTACCAATTTTTTTCGTAAAATTAAAAGTATACCACGCATCTTACTTATAAAATTTCACCACCGTTCCTATTTTTTCCCAAAATAAAACCATTTCGGTTCAATAAATATTTCAAAATACCATTATAATATTACCAAATATTATCATATATGACTTATTGTTTGATGAAATCAGTCATAGGATGGATTTTGGTTTAAACATAATATGGATACCCAAAGAAGTGGTAACATTATAAATGATCATTTTTAATACCATCATCCACCACCATCCATTATCATTAAAACATTATTATTAAATAACCTCAATATTTTATTTATAAATTTATTATATTTATTAAATTTAATTACCTAAAATATTCTATACCTTTATCAATAGTTTTATAAAATCACCATTTGTGCGTCTAGTGAACTATAGACTCACGAACCGATGTCATTCGTTATTCCATCACAACCTCTCACAAGTTGGTATAATAATAGAACTGATGTAAATTTATATTATAATTAAAAAATTAATTATATATTTGGAGTCATTATATTATATATACATTTTCAAATGTCATTACGTATGAGATTTGTTATCATTTCTTGTATGTATTTGAGACTACTACCTTAGAAAAAGATGATATTTTGTTTCACTGTGTATTTAAATTGATGATAATAGTAAAATAAATAATGAATATATTTTATATTAATGATATAAATAAGATACTAATTACAAATTACAGATTATATAAATTTTATATATCATTTTCTTTCTTACCTTCTCACTCACTAAAATATGATAACATCGTTTCTGTTTGTCTGTACTGGCACCTTAACAAAGTGATGTGGCTCTATTTTTTAATCATCAGACCATAGGATTGATTATTAATACAATATTTACTAGAATAAAATTTTATTTTTTATATAATAATAATTTATGAAATAAAAAATATTACCTTTAACTTTAATGGAATCCAAACTCCACTATATGTATAACCTACCATCTCCATGATCATAGCATACATCATTTATGATGATGATAATTCAAAAATAGTAAAAAATTATGATTGATGAATACATATAATAATTATTTATTGATTACTGTTATGAATATTATCAAACCATGATCAATGTAATAGGACATAAAATCAATAAAAATCATATTGAGATAACAATGTTATTAATCCCAAGCAAAATTATTTTAAGAAAGAATTGGTAATAAAAATGTAATAAATTGTTATAAGTAAATAATATATAGTATAATATCAATATTTGTTTCCCAATCATATATGTATAATATACTTACATATATATTTTATGAGGTTTTAACATTTACTAATGAAGTCAAGTGCTCTGGTAAGGGATTTATATTCTCACGTTTATTTATTATAAACATATGAATAATCACAACACATTTACATTTTATTTTATATATAATAACCCTTTGAAATTTTATTTCATAAATCTAATAATTTTAATAATATTAAAAATTTTAATATATGTTATTCATTTTTTATTCTTTTGATTAAAATGTATAATAAATTGTTAACAAATTTCTATCCTAGTTTTTACACCTGTGAGAAACGTTCCATTTTCACCAAAAAATTACCTTTTATTGTTTATATACATCCCAAGAAATTATTTTATTATGATTAATCATAAAATAATTATGATTATATATCCATTTTATGATAACTTATTCATGGGGATTAGGTTTGAAATGACTACCAAAGTGGTAATGGATTTCTGTTAGAATCTCATAATTTTTCCAGATTATTTTGGAATAAATCTCTTATATTGATGTCTTATGGTAAAAATCGCATGATTTAGATTCCATTTTCGTCTTATATGATTATTAATGATATTTTAATATAACTTTACCATTTTATAATACATTTTTATTTAAAGAAAATTATATTTTATTGTAATAAAAAACATTATTTATCTATTTGGTCAAAAACATTTTTTCATTAAAAACCATGTTTCTAGAAATGTTTTCAAAAATGTTTATTAATTAATAAATTTATTTTTTTTAAAAAAAATCATGTTTTTTAATGGAATATTCATTCTATTTTCAAAACAACCCTATTTGTGTTTTATAACAAAATGTGATGGGAATTGTTATATTAACATATATGAAATTATAAGATTTTTATACCTTCATTAAAAATATTTTATTTAAATATTACATTCTATTTTTTCTATGTTATTTTTATATAATTTTATTTAAAATATGTCTTAAGAATTTTTATATTTACAATGTTCTTTTTAATAAAATCTTTTTTTCCCCAATAAATGATCTAATTGGTATAACTAAATTATTCTCCCTCTAAGAAGATATCTATTGATGTCACCTTCTATTTTCAAAATATATGATACAAGGATACTATAAATAATAAATAATTGAGTATTTCATCATGAAATGATGTTTATGAATCCCACTTATCCTCCATGGGTTATAGAGTGATAATATTATTAAGAAAAGCAATTTATTTAACATGGCTAATGTTATGATGAAATGTAGAAATGATTTTGAAACTCATCTATATTACATAGATTAATATATTATAGAAATATACTGATATAAACATCATTTAATAAATAGTTATATGATGTATTTTTTATAATCTTCAGAAAAAAATAATAATGATTTCTATTAGGTTACCAATGGGACCCATATATCTCTCTAGTGCATTTGGTACTAATGTAAAAGTAATGAGTAATTATACTATGAATAAACCTGATTAGATGTTCACAATGTCATTAATGAATGTCACATTAATTTGTTGGATTGTGATTACTTTTTCCCAATGTTATGGACGACCCTGATTACATGTTCACATTTCTTTGTGCGAACACATATTTCAAGTCCATTATTTTATTTGTTGACTATGTTTCATGTCACTAAGTTGATGTAATGGAATTAATTTTCATCCTTAACTATCTATGTTTCCATGACTCGATTAATAATTGGTTTAAATGTTGTAATCTGATGTGTATTCCCTAAATATATGTCTCATACTAATATTATGTGTTCTTGGTCCGTCTTATTTAATTACTTTATGATTAAGGTCCCATGAACATCCAATACATATTTCATGAGTCAATATAATATCATTAATATGAATTTTATAGTATTAAAAAGTTTTTTAAATGTTCTAATACCATATTATTCATATTATGATTATGTATCTTCCTTGCCTATGCTTACAGAGCAACTGAGCACACCATCTTTATGCGTTATTTACATATGTTTTGATGAATGTGTCTATGTAGTGTATGTTTGTGAAGAGTACATAAAATTGTATATTTTTTGGAGATTATTAATATATTCCCTATATTAGATGATTGAGTACCTAGTTTCAAAAGGAAATAAACTATTATGTCCCTTCAGTGTGTGTTTGTGTAATGTATTGAATATTAATCTAAAAGATGTTATATTCATATATGAGATGTATTGGTTTATATAGTTGGTATTAATGTAATTGTTTATAAAAACATTATAACCAATAATGAGAAAAAATTAGTAGGGTCGCTAGGGATATTTCCAAAAATATGGATAAGAATGTATATAAGGATAATATTGAAGATAATTTAAGGTATATTTTCTTGTCCTTGAATTTTGGTAAAAGATTGAGTGAGTTATTTTCAAATAATTACATCATAATAATGATACAAAAATTTGTTGTGTCTTTTTTATATAGATACATATGTGTAATAACTTTGAAAATGGTGCATTTAGTAAGCCTTTATGGTCACCTAGTGAACAAAAATGATCATTTCTAACACCTTATTTGACAGTGATATGTGATCATCCTTGGAAATTATCAACCTATTTATAAACAATTATTATTATTTATATATTCAATCACTATGAATTTACTAGTATAATCCTAATGTTCCGTATATTACATTTAAGGTATTATGTTATTCATCATATATGTTATTTTATATGGTTATGTAGTTTTATAATATGAGTAGCTTTTCACAAAATATAATTTTTTGTTTCTAGGAATCGATTGAACAAGAAATAATCACATGGACATTGAGTATGATGGTCAATTAAGAGAATATTAGTAACACAATTGGATTATTACTTCATATAAAGATATTGAGATAATTTAAAATCAACTATCATAATATGTGATTGAAAATATAAACATCATTGATATTCATAACACATAAAATTATAGAATAATTGACTTTTATGAATGTTCATGCGATAATTAACATAGTGAAATGTTGATTATTCATTCCATATACCAAGAAGTTGGGTACATGATCCTTGGGTAATATTTCAAATATAGTGGAATATTTTATTTTTTTAGATAATAAGGTCATAGAGTGGGCAGTTTCCAATAAAATCAATTTTTTACTTCTTAGAAACAAGATAATTATCCTACTCAATGCCCTATCCCAGGAATTAGCATTTTGAAAATGTATATTACTATTCGATTATTATAATTGAAGTGTATGTTTTGATGTATATATGTATATAGATTCATGAATTATGTTGTCAAAGTATTTTAACAAATTGAATTTTAGTTACAAGAATCATGAAACATGTGACGATTCTGACTGTTTTGAAATTTATATTTTTATATGTATAAAAATCAAAAGATTCATGGATTCCATCTCGAGTTTATGAGTTTAATTTTTATCAGAAGTCCAATTTCCATGAAACCCATTTTTATAATTTATGTGTTTGGAGTTATTTATTTTCAATGTTATTATATTAAAAATTTATTTAAAAATAACCATATACTTTTTATGTATAATTCCATTTTATAGATCTATGATTAAATTATTTTGTATCCTTTAATGATTATAATATAATTAATGTGATATAAATTATGTTTTTTTGAAATTTAGGATTTTTTTTAATTATTTTAGTTTTGTAAAATGGATAATCCACTATTTTGTAGACATATTATTGAATTTGTCAAAGAATGAAGTCTTGAACCCATAAATGATGTGTGGCAGTAGTATAACACCTACCACTGTCACACATGAATGATTATTTCTACTCATAAAAGATAATAACGGATATTTTTTGGTATCTATGATGATTCATAGAATTTCATCAAATGAAGGATGATAGAATATGTTATGAATGGATTATATGATCATTACACATTATATATAATAAACGTTATGACTTGACATTGGGTTTTTTTCATTGGAATTACACAAAAAATATACATGGTATAATTTTTCATGGGGTATATTGGATATCATTAATGTTTATCAAAAAATTATCTTTAAAATATAATGTTTCTATTTTTATAATATTTATAATATATACAATAATGACCAGTTATGTATTACATGGAGAAAAAAAATCTATTGAATTTGATTGGGATCCAATGATTACATATATGTTTTAATAATTTTTTTATCAAACTATTGACAAGTAGTTCAGTTTAGTTACTAGGTATTATCATCAGATAGATGGCCAGACTAAGGGAAAAATTAAAACTCTAGAGGATATAAATTGATCTTATTATATTGATTTCAAATGGGTTTGGGATCAACAAATTCTTCTTGTTAGAATTTATTATAATAACATATATTACATCTGAATTCAGGTAGATATTTTTTAGTTTATTTATGTAATGAAATGTAGAATCCCAACATATTATAATGTTATGTTTAAATTAAAGTTATTAGAACTAGAGATTTATAAAGAAATCCTTGATAAGGTTAGAGTTGTTCGAAATCATATAAAATAATTTTGGAATAAAATGTATATAGATAGTAATCATTGTTATCTATAATTTAATTTTGGTGAGACAGTATTTTTATTAATTTCTAATAAGAATAGAGTTGTACAAACTAAGACCTCAATATATCGGTCACATTGAAATTATTTATCATACTTGGATTGTAGATTATCACTTGGAGGTTCAACATATATTGAATCAGGTTAATTATATTTTCAATGATTCTCTACTGAGGACATAAATACTTCTTCCATCACATGAATTGAATATAATTTTCATACCTCTAAAGAATAATATTTTATATGACCAAAATCCTTTAGAGATTATGTATTAAATATATAAGGTTTTACTGGAAAATAAAAAAACAAATTCAATGTTTTTTGTAATCCACTAGAATAAGGAAGCTATTTGGGAACCAAAGGATGTAATGAGTTAGATGAATAATTTGTTTTTGTTACCTATGAAATGAATTTCTATGTATAAAATCATTTTACAGGGCATTAAATGTATCATAGTAAAATTTTGTTAGATAAATTTATTTAAAAAAATATTCATTTACATTTTTTATGTGCAAAAATAAATAATTTTTTCTATAATTACACACAATACGTAGTTTATCTCTAATTACCTTAAACATGGATTATATATTATTATATATTATAAACCAGTTTAATTGAAATGTGACATTTTATTAAAATATTATTATTTAATATGATAATTATCATCAAGCTATTGGAATAGATGGTATAAATTGTATTATTGTATTTAAGAAAATATATTCTCTTATTATGTATATAAATATATATTTTTGGTGGAAATAAATTATTATTAAAAATAACAGCTATTTATAATGAATGGAAGCCATTTTTTAAAAAACTTTTTTTTGAAAAGAAATTTGGTTAAGAAAATAAATCTAAAAAACTACTATTAGTGACTTATTTTAATTAAATATATATTATAAATTCAATAAAAAAATTTACGTTAATTGTATTTTTTTAGAAAAGATAGAATCATAAATCCTAATATATGATTAGAAATGTATTTTTCTAATATAGAAATTAGTCATAATTTTCAGTCATAATTAAATGATAATTATTGAAATTTTTTAGAATATATAGCTTGGAAAATAAATTCAATTTTCAAAATGAGATTGTTATATGTATCTTTTGTATCTTTTCATAACATTTCTGAAAATATTATTATTTTATTACTTGTGGAAAATAATAAAATTTAACCAAAAATTTCTTTTTCATTCAGTTAATGATTAATATTATTAATTTTTAAATTTTTTATATAATTTTTTATAGTTTAATTATATATCATATTATGAAATTAACATCACTGTAATCATTTTAATATTTAATTTGATATCAAAACATTGTAACCTTTGATCATTTTCAATCTCAAAACATGCAGTCTCTTCACATCTATATGATTAGTATTAAATTATAATTTTCACATATGTTAATATAATTTAAAAAAATTTATTCAATTTTTTTATTATGAATAATTTATATTATCTATTATGTTCAATGTAATTTATAACCAAAATTTATAATGAATGAAGTAAAAATTAATTACTTCAGTTAAAGTAAAAATTGGTTTATTATGGTTAACATTAAGGAAAATAGATCAAATAAACTAAAATAATGTCTAAAATCTATTAGTGGACATATTTTGATAGTTAAATGTATAATTATTATGAATAATACATTTTTGATGTTATTTAAATGAGTGAAAAGAGGGTATGTATTTTTCTTCTAAAAAAATTATACAACTCACCAAATCTATAATATGCCACTAACTATCTTTCTTATTAAAACCATAAATACCTTATGTATTTTCCATTAAATACCCAAATATAATTCCATGAACCCGCCTATTATTTTTTATGACCTATTTTTTGGTGAAATTCATTATATTAAGGATTTTGGTGTAATCCTATTGAGGATACCTAAATGAGAGGTAACACTCTCCAACAAATGTATTTATTTTATTTCTTCCCCAACCTATTCAAACTATTATTAAAAAAAGATGATGTAATAACATCATTATTACACATATAATGATATTTTTTTACATTATAGACATCATCTATATCTATCAATAGTTTCCTGAAATGGGTTACGATGTCATCACTCATGTTAATGATGGATTACCACATTGAGAACATATGTCCTTGTTTTCCCAACACCACCTCTCACAATTGGGAATGATGATGTTCCTAATGATTACATATGTTGTTTATAAATTTATCATATATAGAGAGTAATTATATCAAAAATAATTTAACTTCCATTACATATGGGAAAATATAACAATACACATGTGTACGACAACTACCTCCTCACAAAGCGACATGATTGATTTTTCACTAATGCATTACATAAATAATAATAAGGATAATTTTACTTAATATATGTAATATAAATTACATATTAATTATATGGTGGAAATATTTATCATCTAAATAAGAATAATATGAAAATTAATTTATTACATTTTCACTCACTTAAATAGAATAACTTTGTTAGTGTTCTTGTGGACTGCCGCCTTTCTGATGGAGTGTGACTCCCTCTATTGATCTTCACACCATATAGATGTTATTAATAAGTATATTAATTGAAATAATATTTCATTTATTATTTTTTGGTAATTATTTAAAAAATAAAATATTAAATAACTCATTATTAAAATGATCACTAAAAAAGGGAATCATTAATCATGTATATGTACAACATGTCATCTCAAGGATTGTAACATAAATCATTTTCAACACTATCATTCATAATTAGTAATAAAAGATTAATTAATTTATAAATAGGATAAATAAATCATTGTTATTATTTTGGATCTCTGGGAACCTTGATCAAAGTATGAGGAATGACAATAACAAATCAAAACATATATGAAAAACAAAGAGGTGATTACTGGAAACCTAATTTTAAAAAGGAATATGTGAAAAATGGTTAATAAATGGATATATAAAAATTACATGTATAATAATAAATAGGTTTATAAAATGTAATGATAATAAAATTATTTATTTCCTATATGGGGTTTAGACAAGTTCTAACTAATTCGACTCAAAAGGTATGAGATTTCTATTTAGTCATTTATTTGTGGGAGACAAATGCAAAATCTGAACTTCTTTATTTTTTGTGGTGTATTTTATACCCCATATAAATGTTTTATCTCCCTAGTATATTGATATTAATTTTTTCAATTTATATTATTCTTTATTAGATGTTAAAATTCAATTATTGTTATATGGGTATGCGTTAATGTTTCACATATTTAATCTATGAAACTCCTTCCATTTTCACCGCCTATTGATTTTGTATTATTTATATATAGTATATTCATGTGTTTTGAAAATATAATCATGAATAATATGTGTCTTACAAATCCATTTATTATCATTATTTTATAGGGATTATAATTAAAATGATTAAAACTTTAGAAATGGATTTATGTTATAATATCATTATTTTTATAGTTTTTTATGATTATGTCTCTAATTTTAAAATCTTATGATATATATATCATTATTTGTTATTAAATTACTTTTATTACCATTATCGATATTTTTTTTGTAATGGTACTATTTTTCATATCATTGGTAAGTAAAATAATAGTGAATTTTTTTTAAGAAATAATCATTCTTATTTTTATCCTTAACCCAATGTCATTTTTCATCCTAAACAATGTTTTATAAAAATATTTATAATGTATTTAAAATGATTTATTATATATATTTTAAACCATTTTTTGCTTTTTACAAAATTTCATGAAATGAATATTCATGTATTTTTCCAAAAAAAATATTGTTTTTCTCTTACAGAACATTTGAAATGATTCATTTCCATTTAACATTTGACCTGATATGAATTTTCCACCATTATACACATTATAATTTTCAAATATTACCTTTTAGGATTTGATGGTATTTCAATGAAAATGATTTTCATAATGATGAATTAATTTTTAGTTTAAAAATTTATTCACAATGAAAAGTAATGATTCCTCAATTATTGTTCTAAGTGACATTTAGAAAATATTCTTCATATGAAATGTTTTCTTTGAAGTAAAATATTATTTGATGAGGATATGAACAAAGAAAAATATTTGTATCCTTTCTAAAATATTTTTATCATGGATTGTTTAAATGGACCAATTTTTAATTCCAAATTTAATACCATCCTATAAATTTTATGATTATTACATCTTTTTAAAAAGGTTATTTTATGATAAAATTAAGAAATAATTATAAATAATGTCACTTCTCCATTGGTAATGATATAAAAAAATGATTATAAGTCCCTTTATATTTCATGGGATATGATATTATTATTATTTTATGAGCTTGGGAAAAATATATTTATGGATTGTTTTTTGTTACAGGTGAGACCAATATCCCTCAACAATGAATTACATAATGATGGATAACTAACAAGTAAATGTGTTATGTGTGAACCTAAATACATGTTCTTAATGTTTTGTGTGAACCTATGTAAATGTTATCAATTATGTGTGTTATCCTCATTACATGCAAAAAATTTTATGAATAAACCTGATTACATATTTCTAGTGTATTAAAAGGGCCATTCATTCATGTCCATAATATTACTCATCTATCTGGTTGAATATCCAAATTATTATGTGAAGGATTTATTTCATGTCCTTAACAAAATAAATGAACTTTTATCTATTTGTATATGATCATAATGTCATAAGATGATGATTACTCCAAAAATCTATGTATTATTCAACATTTTTACAGTAATAGCACATGTTATTTAATTCCATTATTATTCATTTCTTATGAACATAATCTATTTATTCTATGACTCAATGTTATGATAATTTATATAATGGTTATGACTTTCAAATGTTTTTTCTCTTGTTCTAATACATATATATACTTTTCATGTTTATTTACCTCCCATGTTTACCCTTATTGAGTATCTGAGCGCTTCCTTTATTATGTTTCACTTCCCCATGTTATCATAAATAATTTTAATTATTGTATGTTTGTAAATTGTTCATATGGGGATGATATTAATGGGATTTGTTGAATATATTTTCACTAAATTTGAATATTGTGTACCGTTTCTCTAAATACCCTAAAAAATTAATGTCCTTTGGTGTTCTTTTATGTAATGCCTAGAATATTCATCTAAAGATATATAATATCTTTCTATGACATAACAAATTCAATATAAATGATGATTCCAAAATATTTTTTCTGTCATTGAATAGTCTTTAGGCCATTATTCCTAATCAAATAATTCATAATTACAGGACATAAGATTTTTTTCAAAATAATGATCTATTTATTTTCAACCAGACATGTAAATGTATCATTCTAATTCTTAAACACTTCTTCTATATACCCTAGAAAATATTTTGGGAATATTAAACACTCATCTAGCTTCTTCTTCAATTTCCAATATTCTTGTTACTATTCAATCATGGTCATTATATATTTGAGGAATTAATATATTAATTTCATGGGGTATGAAATCTATTTATAACTAACCAACATTATTTGAGGGAATAATAATTTTTTTTATCAAATATGTAAATATATACGCATACAATTTTAGTACTTTCATTAATGAATTTTCAAAAACCATTTTAGCTTCATGTCAATAATTAATAGGTATGATGACTTATACAAGGGAAATACCCTGAATAAGGAGTTCATAGTTAGTATTATATAGATAAACAATCATGTTTGATTTTATATATAAAATTATATTTTCAAATGCCAAAAAATAAAAATTTTATCTATTGAGGGTGATCCAATCAATGCTATGAAAAATATAAAATACAAATAAAGGGTTAGTAAAAATGACTTGAGAAATTAGATTCTCACAATCACATATAAAAGAAGATTTATAGACTTCTAAGGGAATCATCATACCGTAATTTTTAATGAAAAAATCTACATAAATTTTTTGGTGATATATATTAATAGTTTTATATACATCCCATTATATAATAGAATTTATATATATATGTTTAAATATGATTTTTTCAAAAATGATTTTCCCAGTCACCATAAAAAATTCATGATTAAATCATCAGTCCAAACCTAATTCCAAAAGTAATGTTTAATTTTTTTTAAATTTGATATGGTAAGTATCCAATAATATTATTTGAAAATTAATCATATGATATAGATTATTTTGAAAAATTGATTACAAACTATATTGTTATAGTTGGAACTGATATCACTACTAGTAAAACATATAATATTTTTAGATATGTCAACTTTTATATTATAAAAAAATCCAAAAACTAAATAAAATACATTTTCATACTGACTTTCATGAAACAACAATAAAATATATATACAATACATCAATTTTTGTGAATACTAATTACATATCAAAAAAATTCACGCCCTAGAAACTATCTGATTACTGTGTCTGAAATGTATATTTATCATTAACCTATTTTAAAACCATTCTCCCAAAACCACATTAAATAATACTCACACATTATTCTCTTATAAAAATATCATCTCTCCAAAATCCCAACAACTATGTATGAGTTAGAGTTCCCATGTCCTCATGTACTATTATTAGCTACTGTCTAAATGTTATAAGTAGCAAGACTATTCCCACATTATCAAATCCATAAAAAATATAATCTAATAAAAAACTCCCAGAATTCAAGATGAATGATAAATAATGATGATCTAATATCAAATGGAATTTGTATCATATAAAAAATTTTCTTATAATGTTTCATGAAAATTTAAATTATACAAAGTGAATAAAAATTTCATGATTCAATCTAAAATAAATTGATGTAAATATTAGTACTTATTTAAACATATTTCTATTATTACAAACCATATTCCCTTAAAACCATGATCTTATATGGATTCCACCAAATCAATTTTCCATGTTCATCTAGATTCATGTGTAATGTGTGAGTATTAATACTCTATATAGAACCAAAAATGTGCCCTTACCAATTTTTTACATTTAAAATTGGTATATTATATGATAAAAAGGTGAATTAATGTATTACCACAAGGATCTAAGAACATGTGTGATAATCATGTCATTAATAACCCAAATAGTATCCAATATGTCTTCATGTAGAAATTATAATCTATAAATGTTCAATTTGATTAACAATTAGCCACATTTCTGGTGAAATATATCTCAACATCTTTATTTGAAGGATTTAACTTGATAATTGATATACATTTTGAGATATGTTCCATTATGTTATATTGTACCCTCAAGGCATTGAGTTTGGATTCAATCTACAAGGATTATATTCTCTTACCTAATATATTGGAAAAAATTATCCTTAATGCACATTGTATATATTATCCCAGTAAGGGATGATCATTCCATGAATTTTCACTTATTATGAGTTATGAGACAACATATTAATGGTATTTTCAAAATCACATTAAAATTTAGATATTAAATAAAGAAGAAAAACATGTCATTAGGATAACATTACTGAATCATATATTATCATGTTATAAATATCTTACATGTTGATAAGATAGTCTAGAAATCAGCAGTGAATTAAGAATCATATATTGGTTTCATGGACATTAACTGCCCAAAAGTTTTCACAATATATAACATTCAACAATAATTGAAATGAAAATATTTACTAAGGAAACATGAGTATATAATGGCCTCAAAAAATAATGAATATCAAACCTTGTGTTTTTAATAAAAAACTATAATGCTTGTTAAAAGACCATATAAAACCAGCATTTTTCTCCAACTATGAACTAAATTTCAATATATGATGCATTAATTTTGACCTAGTTTATCGTTTAATTTTTTAAAGAGTATACCATATGAGATTAAATACTATTTTTTTTGATATAGAATATCATACCTTACAAATACAATCTAAAAAATTATTTTTGTGATATTTCATAGAAGGCGATATCAATTCATGTGATCCCTTATTAATTAAAGAACAAATCATAAATTTCTTATTGAATCTAAAATACAACATCATTTATTTCAAATTATCATCTATACAATCATAATAAATTAGTATAAAAGAAGACCAATATGAGAGTCATGAATAAATTTTTTCATTGACAACTAATCTATGATGATATTTAGGGAAACATGCATTGTTCAAGATGAATGAATTTTTTTTCAAAGGCATGAAATTGAAATTTTAAAACCTCTACCAATATACCAAATGTTCACTAAATAATTTTATTTTAATTATCAATATTGACTCATGATGTGTTATAAGAAAATTATCCATAAAAATTGACCAAAAAATTGGTTCCATCGATGCTATATATCTCAGTGATATATAATTATAATCACAAAACATGATCTATTGATAATCTACAATGGGAGGAATAATATATCATTAAGATGGAATATAAACCATAAATCCCTAACATATACATGAATAATTCTCAAAGAGTTATATTAATTGGGGGTATTAATTAGTTATATTAACCACTCAATCATCACTGGATCGATCAAGCCCAAATTTACAAAGTGGAGGTGAATGGGGCAGAATTGGTGTGAAAAAGTGAGGTATCATATCCAAAATATATTCTTTAGTTTAACAATTGTAGAATATATATATTCAAATGTATAAAAAAAATATAATACTAAATTAGTGTTGTTTTTTCACTTTCATCCAAACAAAAAAAGTGGGATAAGGGAATCCCAAGATAACTGGTATGGTCTGTAAGAAACTAAATACCCGATGTAGCTCTACTGCCCCTCTAGTGGAAATTTTACATCTGCCACATGGCCAAACCACTATATTGAACAAGAATATATAATTTATGGATAGTTTTTACATAGAATATAATATATTAAACAACCGTATCTAAGATGAAACATCATGGGAATACGGTAAATCAAAGACATAAAATTTCATACATTTAATTAATGTGAGGATTCTAATATTATTTCTAATATATAATTTTAATCCATGAGAAGTTTTGGTATGAATTCCTCAACAAATATTCTAGACATTGATCTTGACTATCTTCATGCCACTCCGAATATTTCTTTTGGAATCATCCATGATGTTGTATAATCCATATATGTTGAATCACCATCCCTCATAGGATTTTCATTCTCCAAACTAGGATCCCTAGAGTTTATAATACAAATGATTCATTTGGATCCATTAGACCAACCTTACAGTTGATAACTTGCATAGGATCGAGTGTATTCCACCTGAAATAAGACAAATAAAACAAATTATGTTTACTTATTTATAGATATGTAAAATCTATATGGTATTACACTATCAAAATAGGATTTTTTGTAATAAATGGTATAACAAATCATCGTTCTTTATCAACGTTCTTCTTCAAACACCATTGGACGAACTGAGGATTCAAGATCACAAATACCCAATTATTACAAAAATTCTAGTATTCTCCTCTCAAGGTTCTCATTAAACATATACTCATTCTAATATATGAAAAATCACTTATAAATTACTTATAATATCCCATGTGTCTCTAATACCAATCTTTTCCCCACAAAAGTTACCTCACAATCCTCTTGCCAATAATGTAAAGAGAAACGTTGCCTAACATAAAGGGCCTTATACTATTAAATCTGATTGTAATCCCATTATCAATTATTTATAAATAATTACCTTGGTCTAGGTGTTTATCTTAAGTTCCACTAACAATTAAAATCCATGAATATAATATATCCTCCAATATTAGAATCATATGCATCATCTATCCATCTATGTGTCGATGTTACACTACTCTCAACCATAAGTGATTCAATAATTAAATAAATATTACCTTCCAAAACCATGACATGAATTTCGTGTCACATTCAAATAACATGCCGATGAGAACCCCGTGAATACATACTATCCCGTAGAAATAAATCATCCCCATATTATCTACTATGTGTGTCTCATATCTATGAAAGAACTAGTAAATATTCTATTATTGATATAAAATCACTCAAAAAGATTTATGAATCCTTGGGGGTCCTATGTTACACCTTCATCAAGTCCATGGTAATATCATAATACATCTATATGAGAACATTAATTATTTAGGGAAATCTAATAAGAATGTATTTCTCATACCTTCTCCCATGTTATGTAAGGAATCTATAAAGGAATTCATAAATTCCTCTCATTGTCCTTGGATAATAGAAACAACCACCTATCGTTTTGGGATATCATTGAGAATGAACGATAAACCTCCCACAAATAATCCTTGAAGACTATCATCTGATTCCCCTTAATGTAATAATGGAATACCACTCTCTAATATTATAGGATCATACCATCACCATCCAATAACCTCTGAGGTATCAGATAATCACCAACAAGATGTTATCTTATCATGAATCACTTTGGGTCAGTATCCTAATATTACTTCAATTGATATGCAATATAGTATATGAACACCAATGGGGAACATATCATCCATTAATGTTACTCAAAAGCAACAATCCTCTAATTAGCCAATAATCCCATCTGGCCATGCTATTCATCCAATGTCTATTCATGAAGCTCCCCAGATACATACATTGTATGGTTAAGATAATATGCAACAACATTTCCATTCACATATTTATAGGACTTTTAAAATCCAAAAAAAATATGTAAACTACCAATTTTCTCCACCTCAATTTTATGACCTGATGTCTAAAGATATAGTGATTGATCTTGTGGTGAATGTGGATAATAACTTCTCTCCAATTAGATTGTTTTGTGAACACATCCATATGTGAGCCATGGATTTTATCTCCAATTCATTGGTTGTATATTTTTTCTCATGATTCTATATATGAAATGAATCATAAGATACTACTGAATCCTCCTTTATTAATCATAACCCAATAAATCATTTTATAAATTTGAGTATTCTTTTTATCCAGTCACATGCTGAAATAGAATCATGAGAGGAGATGTATTTTACAATCTCCTAAGCCCGTGAAATGCTTCCTCACATCGATCTGACCACAAAAACATGACCCCTTTTTGTACCATTATAATAATTGTTAGAAATTAATTGGTTAAGTCTAAGATACCAAAATAATAGCATCTTACTATACCTGGGAAGATCCTTATATCAAACATGTTCCTAACACATGTTCTAGTCATCACTAACTCAGATTTCTATAGGTCCCTAGATATTATACATTCAAACCACACATTCCAAAATTCTTATATATCTTTTATCCAAAAGTGATAAATCAATATCACATAATATATGATATGTGTTTTATGCGTTTTCATCAAAATATATAGATGTTTTGAGGTATTATATGTGTTAAATGAGTATAATATGATATCATCAATGGAAACCATGATGAATCCATCAATATATGGGTGAAAGTTCTTATTAGAGAGATCCATGAGCACTACTCGGGATTTTTCATTTCAAATATCTATACCATGTAATTGAAATGTCCATAACTACTATAAAATTACATATTTGTGATTTCCTTCTCTCTAACCAATAGTTGGTGATACCCCAATTAGAGAAAAATCATAGATAACCACCTTTATCCCAATTAATATTGAAACAGACCATTAATCCTTGAAAATCGATACGTATTATCCATATTCAATATATTGATCTTTTGTTAAATCTATGTACATTCATGAATATTGTATATCTTTCTGGGGAACAATAAAACCGAACCACATAGTGATTTACTCATCCTAATAATGCTTTTGTTTTGAAATTACACATGCTCAACCTTGAGATTATTTAACTTAGTTAAAACAATATGATAAGGGGTTTTTCAAATGGTATGCACACATAAAATGATTTCCTTCTAGAACTCACTTCCACTATCCTAGTTAATTCAATTAATTTCAACTAGAATGAATTCCTGATAGTGATCCAAACCATGAGGAAATGACAAGGGGTTATCCACCAATACTTATAAAAGATAAAATCTTATAATCATTGCTGTAATAATTACATGTTGGATAATATCTAAACCATATCAACTAAATCCAAATTCCCACACATTAGGTATCATCAATTTATCATTCATGGTTGATGTAAATGATACCCTTCTCATATAGAAAATGTAACGGTCTAAAATGATGGTTAGATAATATATTCCAAGAATTACATTAATTATTTTACTCAATATAATCATGAAGTATCATATAATTATATACCATATAATTTATATAAGAAACTCTATAAATCAATGAGAATGGACCAGTTTGATAATAATTTTTTTTAATGTACAGAAAAATACAAGACAACATGACCAGTTTCTCATATAAAGATACCAAATTGATATTATATAATGAAATAAGATGTTGCAGTATAGAATAATGTTTTTTAATATACAAGTGATCGAGTTCATACCTTGAATATTATATATCCCATTACCACTATATGTTGTATTCTCAAATGCTATTTATAATTATCCTTCCATGGCACTGAGACCCTATCCATATGGTACCTGACTAATTTGAGTCATTTTTTTTGCCTACTAGGGAAGAACATGGATTGATACATGAGTCTTAGATCATGATTACCCCACAACCCATTGAATCATTATCGTTTAATATATAGAGAAGAACTAATAGTGATGCACAATTTTTCACATAGAAAAAAAGATTCTATGGTACTGTATAGAAGATACAACATTTGGTGAACTTCCCATAGCTGAACTATTATAAAATTTGTCTAGTGATGGTGAAGATGTTTTACTTTGGTACACATGAATAGTTCTATGCTCCTTCATATTCCATTATTTCTTGTTCTTTATAAAACAATTCACTCTCACCACGATTTTATATGCTCAACCCTCTTTAGTATTGAATGGTGGAAGATGTATAACTTCTACATCCCCGTTAAGGGCTTTCTTAATAGTCATATACATACATATAACCTACTAAAATTTCTTCATAATAAATAATATTATATAGTATCCAATGTTATAAGAATACATGATCACAATATTCATGGTCATCTATACCTTATTTTTAGGCATGAGTGGAGAATAATGACCTATCTCAATTAAATTATTTGAATATAAAGATACCATCATTGAACCCAACAATAACTCCCTAAAATATTTTTCATGTTATAGATTTATTATGTTTGGGATTAACATCATATAATATTCCCCTAATAGCCTCCCAATTGATACCTTAACATCTATAATATCATATCATCATTCCCATTAATCACCATGCATGTCCATATAGAAGGAATTCTATTTTCTTTACCATCGTTTCCTCATGTTTTTATATAAGAAAAACAATCCCTCCTTCCAATACAATTAATCATTTAGTCACATAGTTCTCTAAATGCATTGCGGTGTGGTGGAAGTAATTGTCTAGTTTAGTTTACCATTGACCTTAATAACCCTCTCTGATGTACATGAAAAATAATATATACTCTAAGATATTGGGGGCTTATTGGTTGTGTTACATGAGTGAGTGTGAATGAATTATTTATAGAAAAATATTGAATATAAGGTGGTTGAATAAGGTAATCATCCCTGTTAGGAATATCCTAAACCACATCACCTGGTTTCCACATTAAGCTCATTTGAGACAACATCTTCTCAAACATTCAGAAGTCATTTAGAACATTAAAATCCAACAGTATGTATCTTAATGAGCCTATCAGATAACAAAATTTTCAAACCAGTTATCTAGCAATAATCCAAGTAATATCCCACATTAGACTAACCATAATCTCCATATTGGTATGTTAATAATTTTCACATATATATAAAAAATATAAAAACATGATATAGTTCAACTAATTATTTCCATCATAGATATATCATAATGGTACAGATATTGCATATATATATATCAGCAAATAGTAAATAAAATTATATCAGGATATGGAATCAACCATCTTGGAGGTAATTTAATGATTTTGTATATATTAAACAATACATATATACAAATGTATTTGTAGTCTTATGTTATTATTCATTATACATGAAAACTCCCAAATACCATAAAAAGTAATAATATTCTCGTCAATTATAACTAAAAGTTACATTACACATGAACTACCCATGTATAAGGAAATTACTCTACCTGATTCCCGTGTAACTTATCTTAATTATACCATATATCATGTGATCCAAAGGTAATAAAACATCTTCCTTGATTCCATTTTTATATCCTTAACCTGAACCATGAGGTCCAATTTGTATATCTAAAAATACCACTCCTACAATACCTACTATAAAATGGCTTGAATTTCATACACATAAATAAAAACATGTGGTCAAAGATTGAAAATCAAAATAAGTGTATATGTAGTGAATGTAAAATATTTGATATTGTATAATCCTCTAGTGTACATCCTAGTACCACACATAACTCTCTGATCTTAAGCTTAACCGTAATTTATGGGGCCCATAACATTTCCATGATTAATATATATTACATTTTCACGATCATTGAGAATATATTATTTGGTGTGAGTATTAAAACTGATTAGGGAAAAATATATCCTTAAATATTTTCACATGTATAAATGGTTTATTAATTGATGACAATAAATTAACTTCAAAGCACAAAAATCATATCCTGATTACATATCTTCTTACCGAGCCACAATTTTCCATATTCATAACTTATTTGGACCAATAAAAAAAAGATAATCAAAATATTATGTAAGTGATTATGAACTATCAACATGGTTAGAAGAATGTTACTCAACATCCTCAAGGAAATTCTACTCGATATCTGCAAGGCATAGAGTTTGACATTTAACTCGGTTTCATCATGGGTTAAAATTTTAGTTTGGGCCATAAGGTTCCCATGATCCTACCATGTTTATAGTTCCGAATTTCTCATTATTACACATCATTTTTATTCCCCATCAATGAGAGAATCATTCATTTGATTAACACCAAATACAAATTCCAATATATTACCTCCATGAATTTAAAAAACACACAAAATAGGGAAGAGTAAAATAATAAAAATATTACAAAAAATCATGATAATATAGTTTCAAAATAAAAAAACATGTGATTGAAGTAAATAATGTAATACGTTAATATAGAAAAAATCAGTCAATCAATCATTATATATATGTCTCACAGCCTACAAACATTTGTATGATGTCACATTCAATTGTGGTAAAATTTTTATTCTATAATAATATGATTCAAGGAAACTAGTGTCTAAAAGGGTCGAATATGGTACATAGCATCCTACAATAATTTTACTGGGGATCTACACAAATGTTTGTCAGAGGATTTAGGCCTAAACCATTATGAAAAGCGACAGTAAACTAGATTGCACCTCTATAAATATGAAATTAAATTTTAGTTCATCCTAGAAAAGCATTATTATAGATAAATTAGGATATTTTGTTCTAATGAGGTTGTTATATAATCACATAACTCTTCAAGAATAATAAATAATTTATTTCCATGATATTTTGAATGGTTTTTTGTCACATCAATTGATTTATAATTGATTCTAGAACACATAGTTAATTCCTAACATAATTTAGATGTGATTCATTGTTATGGAATAAAATTAATACACAAACAATTAATCAATGGAAAAAATTGAATATGAGATAAAAAATAATATATTACCATGTTGGATGATCAATGATGAAATACCTAAATCATACACAATTTATGAGGAATCAGTTTCTATTATAGGGAATGTCATTAACATGTTTACACCATAACCGAATATCAATGGATCATCAATAGAATATCATTAGATAATAAATATATCATAAAATAGAGTTTTATTAATAAAAATACACAAAAAAAGACATGATATAGGCTTATAATCGATGGATGATCTCAATTTTATCATTATATTTTATCAAAATTATTTATCCAAAAATGAAATATGATGGAAGGGAGAATTTTTCATTGGATTGATAGAGAAAACATAGATCAATCATAGATCCACTAATAACTCTCAATGAGAAAATAATTCTTTAATATCTAAAATAATATCACTAATATAGATTCATATGATTGATCAATCATTTGTGAACCGTGATGATATGAATGAGATAGATCTACATTCAAAACACCATGACTCAAATTAAAAATATGGAGTTCAAGGTATGAATTGTGAAATTAAAAATGTCAGAACCCAATTGAATTAAAATATATCTATATTATTTTAATTAATATCCATCGTTGAATCAATATTTATTTTGTGTGCCTCATCAATGCACTAGTTATTATCCATAAACCGGCTAGTCTATTGTGAAAAACCACCTCTGTTCTGAACCACCACCTTTTGGTCGTTGTGTATTTGTACCAAACCTTAGACAAGATTGAAAGTGGCATCTCTACATCCCCAAAAAATTATTAATAAATATAAAATACATACCATTATATCTTAGGACCATTTAAAATACAAATTATCATATTAAATAGTCATACTAAAAGAAAATTTTCTGAACCAATCAAGGTCAACCTCAAATCGGTCACTCGACATGGCCCACAACAAGCTCTGAGATATTTTCACAATCATATCAGGATGATAGCTATTGTCTAGCATCAATGTAATAGAAAAGGGATTATATTATCCCAAAAACAATAAGAAAATATATAAATAAGTACTAACTAAATTATATTTTTATTTAATAGTTATTGAGTGAAATAAAATAGAACTTACCTCTATGTAGCCTTAAATGTCACCACCAACCATTGATCCAATGTTTCTTATTAGTGACCAATACCAAGAATGATGCCACACCAATAGATAAAAATGAATAAAGTTATATAATATTCAGTAATATAACTCAATAGGAACACCTAAATAAACTATTAGGTGTGAATTTCCTTAAAAAATAATTTTATTTCATTCAAATTTGAAAAAAAGGTCATATAAATAATTATTGTATTTATGGGAAAAAATTATTCCAGTTTATGAAAATATATTTCAATTTTATTTTCAATATTTTTTTTAAGGAATGAACAAAATTTTAAAATGAGACATTAAAATATAACATTTTTAATCAAGTGTTTCAACATTGAAAAAATGATGTTGTTATATAATGAAGCTAGTAAAAATATGGTAAAATAAATAAAATATTATTATAAAATTATACTTTGTAAAACTAGAGAAAAAGTGGGAAATCATAATGGTATATATCAATGAATATCAATCATTATGGACCTATGTTCATTATTCCTTTGTGATAAATAAATATTTTCTTTTTACATGCATGTGCTGCTGGAGATGTAACAACCAATGTTGTTATAGTTCCTAATGCCTCAAAATTATTTTAGTAATTATTGTAATATAAACATTCTAAGGAGTCCAAGTCAATTCCCTACTAACTTATCTAGTGGAGATTCCAATTTAATCCCACCCACATGCTCAAATATATCAAAAAATGCATTTTCAACTTTTTTAAACCACACATAAACTCAATAACATTAAAAAATAATTTCTACTGTCAAGGAACTAACTTTTAATAGTGACATAGGTAAATTACATTTCACATTCACTACACAAACACACAAAAAATATCATTTAAATTACCTAGTAAAAATTAAAATCCAATTATAAAACCAATGGGTCTTTAAATGACTATCCACTTCAATCAATTTTGAAAACGTTCTTAATCAATGAAAACCACTTTTGGGAGATTTGGTAAAGTACTATAATATTGTGAAAGTTCATTTCTAGGAATAAAAGTCACTTTTTATAGAATATAAATCTTATATAAAAATTAATAGTCATTCATAAAAGAATTATAAAATCAATTATTTCAAATTAAAAGTCCTGGTATAGGGAACCTACCTTGAATCACCCCGTTATTATGGTGGTAAACCATATCCCAACAAAAAAGCTCCATGAAATAAAAATACCCTCTTTTATATTTTAAATATAGAATCCACTAAATATATGTTTAATATTCCCTTTCTAGTGTGTTAATATTTCCCTCACCATGATGGAATAATTAAAAATAGGGTTAATATATATATATATATATATATATATATATATATATTTCTTACCCAAGCCTTCAACAAACATGAATAGAAATGACCATAACCGAGCCCAATGACCCAAGTAACCATGAATCAAAAAATCGAATACAAAAAATCTAGTTAAGGTTTTTTAGGTAATACAAAATAAAATAAATATTATAAAAAACTATAAAAATATAATATTAATAAATCTAATCCCTTTCCATGAAAAATAAAACATGAATTAATGGTGGTGTTGTCTATAAACCATAGTGGATGAGATGAGGGAGGTGCGTAAAGGGAGTGGATTTGACCATTGGGTGCTCGGTGCAAAAGAAGGGTAGGGGTGATAATTAATTGTAAAGGGTGTATGTGAAAAAAATAAAATATAAAAATTCATATTAATATTAATATGAAAAAATAAAAACAATAAAAAACAATTTAAATTATTTTTTCATATTTTCGTCAAATATTTAATTAGTTATTGCATTAATATTTTTTAATTACTGGGAAGATCACATGGTTTTGATTAATGGAATCCCAACTATAATTATACATGCTATATATCTTATATTTATCTTAATAGACCCTTATTGGGGTCTCTAATTTGATATCCAATGAAGGTTTCACATACAGAATGATATTTTCTATCCAATGTTGTTTCATGTTCTCTCTTATATTCCGACCTTAATTTATGCCGTAAAATTTACAATATAAAAACAACAATATAATACATGTGGTAATATATTATTATTTTTATGAGATAACATTTATCCATATCCACTACCATAAAATGGGAATTAAATCATCAATCATATGTACAAAGGACTACAGTATCACAAGAATATTTAACTCATTTTCAATCAACACATATTAAAGTTGAATGTAATGATATAATTAATATTTATATACAATATTTATGATATAAAAGTAATATTTTTATTATAATATCTCATATACATTCATAATTTCCATCATATATTAAATATGATAATGTCGCTAGTATGTTTGGAGGACTACCGCCTCAAGAAGTGATGTTAAATTGTTTCAGTTTTTCATTAAATGGAATATAATATATATAAATTTAACAAATATATGTAATTCAAATTATATGGTAGTGATTATATAAAAAACTATATCAAAAATTACTTATCTTATCTCTTATTAACGTAATGACGACATCGACCTTTTGTATGTTCGGCCTACAATCTCCACAAAGTGATGCCATTTATTTTCTATAGACAAATTTCATGAATAATTATAAAAACATACCAAGTGAGTAAAATTTTTATTTATAATGATATTATATTTATGGAGATTATTTATAATATCCTATATAAAATAATGGTATCTCTCTTTTAAAAATTATTAGAAGACATGGTAATTAACACCTGAAACAATGAAAATAAAAAAATGATTAATAAATGGGTGATAAAATGTTGTAATAGAGTCACAAATTATATTATAAATATTATAATATTAATATTATAACATTAATCAACCCATTATAATGTAATTTATATAATATTCACCTAATGAAAATAACAATGTAAGAGACCTCATATATATTTCCCTTCAATGATGCATATTTCAATATTATGCACCTACATTCATTTAAATGGTGTCTAAAAATTCCTCATTGATATGTAATATAATGTTTCCATAATAATTCTTGGTATTTTAATTATATATTTAAATTATTTAATAAAATTATTTTTTCATGATTGTTACCAAGTGGAAATGGATTTCATAACACAATTTTTATTCCGTGAGTAATATTACATCTTTGTTTGAATTTGATATTCAAATATTATGCATATACAGAATTTTTTATTATCTTATATTATATTTAAATATATTATTTATCAAATATAATTTCATAAACATAATATATTAATTCATTATCTCCCACTTCATTTTTATGATAATTGAAAGATATTTCATCCCAATTTCTATTTCGTTGAAAATGTTTTTGTTAATTTAGTACATTACATTTTTTAACACACCAAGATTTCATAGTGTGTTATTTCATCAAAATAATTCAATAACTTGCACTACACGCAACACCGAGTTCAATCGAACCATGACTTACCAAACAAGACGTTCAAAAGAGGTTATTAATAGTATTATCTAAATTTTAAACTTTATATAATCCTTATAATTTTAGAATCCAAATTTTGAGTTTCTTAGACATAATGTAAGAACAAATTCATTTTCCGTATTGCACTTTTATCAACTTATAATAGTGAACCCTTTTTAAATAAAATATTATAAAGTTTTTGACTAAATGGGGACGTCAAACATTTAAACTTAAACATCCCAAGCTTCCACGGTACACTTTCCTTTGAATAATATAGTAGCGGGTGTTGTACGCAACTTCGAGTTCTAACACACACCACAACCAATCAAACAAGACGTTATGAATAGTAATACCTAATTTTTAAAATTATATATATTTTATATTTCAAAATGGACTTCATTTTTGGATTCAGAATATCTAATTTAGCCTAGGGTGAAATTTTGGAACTTTTCGGATAACTTTAATATTTTGATGAATAGTGAAAATTATTAATTTTTAATTAAGAACAACTTTTTTAATCAAAATAATTAATATTGAAAAATTATGAATTTGAGTGGTTTTAAAGTATATTTAGAATATATTTTTACCATTTAATACAATGTTTGTCATTGGAAATTATTTTACAATTAAACCAGACATAAACAAGTGTCAATCTTTTGATAGTTATTATCTCTTAAAAACACGCTTTTTTATTTTAACAACGGTAATTAATTTTAAATTAGTTTTGGCCACTTCTGTGTTTTGAATTTGGAAAAATGGATTACATATTTGGAATCAGGATGTTAAAATTTTGTAAATAGGTAACTTTTATTTTTAGACATTTTGAATAATTACTGCGGTAAATATTTTATTTACCATGTTTAAGGGTAAATCTGGTAATAAGGGTTAAAAAATAATATTATAATAACAATAAATAACCCTAAAACGTGTCCTAACCTTATTATATGATACACATTCTACCATAGACATCATTGGGTCAATTATGGGACCACATGGAGCCACTTGTAGGTGATCGGGACACTTTATTTTAATTAAGTTAAAATGAATACAAAAATGACACAAGCATATATCTTTTAGAAAAAAAAAATTTACATAGGGTTATATATGTTGGATTTTAGACTATAAATATTAATTAGAAATATAAAAATATTTCCTAAATAATTATATTTTATTTATAATTTTTATAGATTACATAATCTATTGTATTTATGACACAATAATGATGCAGTAATTACCATAATAGTGAAAATTTAAAATAATTGATATTATAAATACACAAATAAATATAATCTGAGACTTCAAATGAATTAAACTAATTTTCTAGTATAATATGATATATTAGGATTTATTTAATTTACTTTGTTCGAAGTAATAAATCTGTTATGAGTTTCAAAAAAATAAACTATTGAATAGTGTCAAAATTGACATAAAAGAGTTTTTAAAACAAATATTATATTATTAATTGATATTAAATTCCTAAAAATATAAGGATCTTCCAAGATACTTATATCATGATATTTTCATCATTAATGGACCACTTGGGGGTATCTTGGATGTATATGGTATTTTTATTATCCATATAATATAAAAATACAATGAGACATTGTAAAAGTGAAACTAATTAACTTAGAGTTAATACTTAAAGATAAGGTTAATATAAGTACCCAAACCTGTATAAATTCTATTGGTTGAATGGTTTTAGACCTACCCCACCTTAAACTTTGAATAATCAACATTTGAGCCATTAGAAACCAAATATGAATTTATAATAAACTAATATTTCTAGCTTTTCCAAAGGTTCCCCTCACCCCTCTTATAAAATGGCACTCCTCCTTCTCTTTCTTCACACCTTCAAAGCCTTTTGGTTCGGCCAAACACTCCCAAAATACTCTCCCAACTTCCGTCAATACAACCTATAGGCCTTAGTTTGATCAGAAAGCCAACCTAAAGAGCCCTTCTAATCAAATCAAAAGGAAGAACCCGAAGAAGAGGTAATGTTTTCACCACCCCTTTTAAAGTTCCTTTCTTCTTCCACTTCTTCTTTCTTTGTTATTACAATTCTAAAATAATAACTCCAGTATATTATATATACTATGATGTTATTAAAAATATGTTACAACCATATGCAGTATTCTATCCACCCTTTTAATAACATGTCACTATATGTGTGTACGTACGGATTACCATCTATACGTCATGGTGTAATTGTTATTCAATATATTATTATTTGGATGGGTATAATAATGATGTGTAACTCATGTAATTAATAAATATAACATGTTAATGATTCTTTATATATGATATACCATCCATTTATATATTATTTTAATATCAAAAGAATGATATTGTCGCTCGTGCATACGTACAGACTACCGTCTCCAAGAACGCGATGAGATTCATTCTCCATCGTATCCATTCAAGTATAATTATCATTTGCTAATTTAAAAATGATGTTTGAGAACATGATATTATTCTGGATATGAATAATATACAGCCTATCCATTAAAAACATGGCTTACGTAACAAAACATATAAAATAAAATGAGTAAGTTAACACCCGAAACAACGATAATACTAAGATATTATTAACAAAGCAATGTTAAAAGATCATATATGATATCATATGAATGCATATGATTCTTGCATAATTTAATAACAATTATTTAACTATTATACAGGAGGTTAACCTACCCTAACCAAGTAAATGTACAAGGTAAGGGTAATTTCACAATCTCTTCATTATCTGAGGTTGTTTATACGTAATAATCTACTAGGATCTCTTTATCATCCACATCCATGTTTCTTAGAAATGTATTTCAAAACATTATTACTATTTAAAAGAATATGGGATAATGTCATTTATAACCATGTTTGACTTTTTATAAGAGTTTCATAAAGGAATATTTCCGTCATTTTCCAAACAAGGTGCTTTTAACCTTTTCGACAGAATTAAGGTAAGAATGTTTTTTTTACTTATATGGCGGGTGCAGTTATTTTCCGCCGTTATAAAATCGTCAAAGCTTACCTTACAAGCTTATAAGAA
The DNA here is from genome assembly GCA_963277665.1 of Viscum album. Lineage (NCBI taxonomy): Eukaryota > Viridiplantae > Streptophyta > Magnoliopsida > Santalales > Viscaceae > Viscum > Viscum album. The sequence continues at coordinate 1,299,787,295 of OY728147.1, forward strand.
TATTTTCAAAGAAACTGTTTTATTTTATAAATATATTACTCTTAAATGATTTCAAAATTGAAAGAGATATTTCTCTAAAAAGAGTTATGATTTCATCTATGTCAACATCCCATGATGGATTTTACTCTTATTTGAAGTTGATTTATTATGATTCATAACTTCTATATTTAATTAAAGGTTCTGTGATATGTTTGAATATGGATGTTCTATTTTTATACCATTCATAGTTTATGGTAAATGTATTGACATTTCGTATGCTAGTTTTAATAATAATGTTTATGTTATGTTTAAACCTTTTCATATGGGAATGCATTGGACTTAATATGTGACGGGTGGAGCCCACTATAGCTCCTCGATGCATCGATAGGTCTCATGAGACAAACTAGTCTCTTAGCACAAGGCCTTGACAAAATCTTATTTGTAGTCTTGGCACAAGGCCTTGACTATGTGGTTATGATTGTATGGCATTATGCATTCCATCATTATGAAAGTGGTTATTGATTTTGCAAGAGATTATTCGATTAGTAGAATATCCATTTGAATAAGTAAATTGCATTATTTTTTTTTATTTATTCCATAATATGTTGAAATTTCATGTTTGAAAGGATTTTGTTTTAGTTATAAATTTCATTAAATGTTTATTCTTATTTATGAAAGTTTCTGCTATATTGTTATTCTTACTGGGCATTTGAGCTCACCCCTTTTCTATGTTTTATTTTTCCCAGGAAAAGAAGAATTAAATTATGAATGACCTGCAGGGATATTATGAGGGGTTAATAGTGTGGACTATGGAGACAATATGTTGTTGTAGTAGCTCTTCACTTTATGATGTAATGTAAGACTTGTGAAATTATCTAGTGCTTCCAAGGCTACTAAACCAATCGGTCTTTAGAGATTTGATCATTCTTGTGATCATGCAAATGTTATGTAATAATGCACCGACTCTGGGTAACTGGGGTCGGGGCGTTACAGTTGGTATCATAGGTAGTTTAGTACAAACCTTGGAAGCTAGATTTAGATAAACATTGATTAGAGTACATAGATTTAAGATGGACTTTTAGGATTAGTATAGAAGAACTTCCTAGAATTTTGGTATTGTAGAGATTTTGTGAGTTTTCTGAGCAATACATCCCCTTGAAGATACTAGTAGGTAGAGGCGGCTCTGGCACAGATGTACCTAGGGGTAAAACCCGAAAACACCGCTTTTTGCTAGACTCGAACCGGAACTGGTGCACGACAACGGGCCTTGCTGCACTCTTGGTTACGACACTCCCGGGGGATTTTCTTAGGATAATTCTCATTTTCATTACAAACCATTATGAAGGGGTTATGAGTATATACTTCCTCAAAGGAGACATTTTTATGATTATTGATTATATCCATAAACTATTTAATTTATGTTATGTGTTTAAATTTTTGGGATTAGGTATTGTTATTCATAAACTAATCTATTGTATGCCATTGTTTAGAAATGGCACCCAGTAGAAGGAATGAGAACTCCAGCAATGCACGTGATCCAAAGAGAAAGAAGGATCATATCCTTCATGGTCTTAAGCCAGAATTTATAAGAGAAATAGTCTCCCATGTATTATCATCATATGAAGAAATAATATCATGTTTTGATAAGATAAGTAAAGAGTTTACTGAGTCCTATGGATTTGAAGGGAAGAAAGAGAAGAAAAGGATTGATGAGATAAATATGGATAAAGGGAAGAGGGAAAAGAAGAGTTTTCCCATATGTGATAATTGTGGGAAGAAACACCCTGGAACATACCTGAAAGGAATGTGGGTTAGTTATACGTGTGGAGGAAAAGGGCACAAAGTACGTGACTACAAGGGTAAGAAAATGGTTTCAAATGTACTATGCTTCATTTGCAAGGAGTTTGGACACTACAGGAACCAATGTCCCATTCATCAGACTATGCCGCAAATGATGCTATTGGATAATAATCAAGTTATGATACTACCACAGATGAAGAGGAATGATTAGAGTTCTTATGTTGATTATTTCAATTAAGTGTTGTTTCAACAATGTACTTGTTATAATAATTATGATGTATATAAGGATTGTACTGCAGTACTATTTCATTATGGGCTTCAGATTGTGTGGAACAATGAAAAGTGACTCAATAGCAGGTTAAATTTTTGGAAAATATATGTTTGAGAGAAAGATAAACCATAATATGGTTATGATACCATGTTATTGATTTTAGAATAATACATGATTGTTTTGGATAAATTATATTGGATATTCTTGACTACCATGAAACTGATTAATGATTTGAATATTCCATCATTGTTGGGGTTTACTACATTTTTGGATTAAAGGAGTATATCTATTATACGGAATAAGGGATCATGAATGTAATCAATAAGGTTTTATGATAATTCAGGATTTTGCAGTGTTTTAAAAGAATACATGATGAAGGTTATAAAATGTTATTATGCGGCAAAAAAAATATATTCATTGTGTTTACCTTCCTTATAAATTTTGGACTAAAGTATTTCAGATAGTTCTAGTTTGGATTATTTTTGGAATGCCATAAAAGTACAACCCGGAGGTCAGGCGGCAACCCGTCGCGTTCGGCAAGGCCGCGAGACTTGAACCCACAACCGAATGGTGACAAGGGTGTATCACCTACCAATGACCAACGTGATGTCTGAGATTAAATAATGTAGTTTTTTTTAAAAGATCTGGAAGATGTTTTATAAATTTGAACCCTATACGAATAGGATAAATAGAATATATTTTTTACATTCTATTATCTTTTAGAGTGAAAGATGAGTTTGTTGTAGAAATTAGTTAAAGGATGGAACTCTACTTGTCAAGAATATATTTTTCTTCTTCTCTTATTCTATGAATAAATTAATTCTTATACTTTATTTAAGGAATCCTAAAACCAAAAATGTGTTATCCTAATACCCTATGTTTTGTTGAACCGATGGTATTTCAAATCATCATAGATTGATGAATTTAAGGACCTCATGTTTACACTTATTTGTGATTGATGACCTCAATCACTACCTATAAATATTGACATTTTTCCTCCCATTATATGTCTCTAATTTCCACCAATGTTCTCCTAATAGAGATAATAATTTGGTGGTGACCCTTTCATCTATCTTTTCCTCATATTAAGACTAAATTTTAGTAACCTAATTTCTGATGTGGGTTTTCCCATAAAGATATTTTATATTTTCAACCTTTTATTTTCGAAAAACAATTTCAAATTGCGAGGACGCAATATATTGAAGTAGGGGAGAATGTAACACCCCAAGATTTCATAGTGTTTTATTTCTTCAAAATAATTCAATAACATGCACTACATGCAACATCGAGTTCAATCGCACCATGACTTACCAAAAAACCCATTAAAAAGAGGTTATGAATAGTATTAACAAAATTTCAAACTTTATATAATCCTTATAATTTTAGAATCCAAATTATGAGTTTCTTAGACATACTGTAAGAACAAATTCATTTTCAGTATTGCACTTTTATCAACTATTAATAGTGAACCCTTTTTAAATGCAATATTTTAAAATTCTTGACTAAATGGGGATGTTAAAAATTATAAATGAAACATCCCAAGCTTCCACGGTACGCTTTCCTTTGAATAATATAGTAGCGGGTGTTGTACGCAACTTCGAGTTCTAACACACACCACAACCAATCAAACTAGCCGTTATGAATAGTAATACCTAATTTTTGAAATTATATATATTTTATATTTCAAAATGGACTTCATTTTTGGATTCAAAATATCTAATTTCTCCTAGGGTGAAATTTGGGAACTTTTCGGATAACTTTAATATTTTGATGAATAGTGAAAATTAATAAATTTTAATTAAAAACAACTTTTTTAATCAAAATATTAAATTTTGATAGATTATGAATTTTAGTTGTTTTAAAGAACATTTAGAGTATATTTTTACCATTTAATACAATGTTGGTCATTGGACATTATTTTACAATTAAACCAGACATAAACAAGTGTCAATCTTTTGATAGTTATTATCTCTTAAAAACACGCTTTTTATTTTAACAACGGGAATTAATTTTAAATTAATTTCTGCCACTTATGTGTTTTGAATTTGGAAAAATGGATTACATATTTGGAATCATGATATTCAAATTGTGTAGACAGGTAACTTTTATTTTTAGACATTTTGAATAATTACTGCGGTATTTATTTTATTTACCATGGTTAAGGATAATCCGGTAAATAACGGTTAAAAAATACTATTATAATAATAATAAATTACCCTAAAACGTGACCTAACCTTATTGGTTGATACATTTTCGACCATAGTCCTATTTGGGTCATATTTGGGACCCCATGGAGCCACTTGTAGGTGATAGGGACACTTTATTTTAATTTTGTTAAGATGAATACAAAAATGACACAAGCATATATCTTTTAGAAAAATAATTATAACATTGGGTTATATATGATGGATTTTCGACTATAAATATTCATTAGAAAGATAAAATTATTTACTACTTAATTATATTTTATTTATAATTTTTAGAGATTACATAATCTAATTTATGTATGACACAATAATGATGCAGTAATTACCATAATAGTGAAAATTTAAAATAATTGATATTATAAATACCCAAATAAATATAATTTGAGACTATTAATGAATTAAACTAATATTTTAGGATAATATGATATATTAGTATTGCTTTAATTTACTTTTTTTGAAGTAATCAATCTGTTATAAGTTTCAAAAAAATCAACTATTGAATAGTGTCAAAATTGACATAAAAGAGTTTTTAAAACAAATATTATATTATTAATTGATATTAAATCCCTAAAAATCTATGGTTCGGCAAAGAGACTTATATCATGATAGGATCATCATTAATGGACCACTTGGGGGTCTCTTGGATGTATATGGTAAATTTATTAACCATATAATATAAAAATACAAAGAGACATTGTAAAAGTGAAACTAATTAACTTAGAGTTAATACTTAAATATAAGGTTAATATAAGTACACAAACCTGTCTATATTCTATTGGTTGAATTGTTTTCGACCAGACCCACCTTAAACTTTGAATAATCAACATTGGAGCCATTATAAACCGAATATTAATTTATTATAAACTAATATTTCTAGCTTTTCCAATGGTGCCCCACACACCTCTTATAAAAGGGCACTCCTACTTCTCTTTTATTTACACATTCAAATCCTTTTGGATCGGCCAAAATCTGATCAAATACTCACCAAACTTCTCTCAATACAACCTAGATGCCTTAGTTTGATCAGAAAGCCAACCTAAGGAGCCCTTTTGATCAAATCAAAAGGAAGAACAAGAAGAAGAGGTAATGTTTTCACCACCCCTTTTCATTTTCCTTTCTTCTTCCACTTCTTATTTCTTTGTTATTACCATTCTAAAATAATAACTCCAGTATATTATATATATTGTGATGTTATTATAAATATGGTACAACCATATTCAGTATTCTATCCACCCTATTAATAACATGTCACCATACGTGCGTACGTACGGCTTACCGTCTCCACGTCGTGGTGTAATTGTTATTCAATATATTATTATTTGGATGGGTATAATAATGATGTGTAACTCATGTAAGTAATAAATATAACATGTTAATGATTCTGTATATATTATATACCATCCATTTATATATTATTTTAATTACAAAAGAATGATATTGTCGCTCGTTTGTACGTACGGACTACCGTCTCCACGAACGCGATGAGATTCATTCTCCATCGTATCCATTCAAGTATAATTATCATTTTCTGATTTAAAAATGATGTTTAAGGACTTTATATTATTCTGGATATGAATAATATAAAACCTATCCATTACTAACATCGCTTTCGTAAAAATACATATAAAAGAAAACGAGTAAGTTAACACCCGAAACAACGATAATAATAAGATATTATTAACAAAGCAATGTTAAAAGATAATATATGATATCATATGAATGAATATGATTCTTGTATAATTTAATAACAATTATTTAACTATTATACAGGATTTTAACCTACCCCAACCAAGGAAAAGTACAAGTTAAGGGTTATTTCACAATCTCTTCATTATCCGAGGTTGTTTATACGTAATAATCTACTGGGATCTCTTTATCATCCACATCCATGTTTCTTAGAAATGTATTTCAAAACATTATTAATATTTAAAAGAATATAGGTTAAAGTCATTTATACCCTTGTTTGACTGTTTATAAGAGTTTTATAAAGGAATCTTTTCGTCATTTTCCAAACAAGGTGCTTTTAACCTTTTTGACAGAATTAAGGTAAGAATGTTTTTTAACTTATACGGTGGGTGAGGTTATTTTCCATCATTATAAAATCTTCAAAGCTTCCCTTATAAGATTATAATAACATTTTCAAAGAAAATGTTTTATTTTATAAATATTTGACTCTTAAATGATTTCAAAATTGAAAGAGATGTTTCTCTAAAAAGAGTTTTGATTTCATCTATGTCAACATCCATTGATGGATTTTACTCTTATTTGAAGTTGATTTATTATGATACAAAAATTCTATATTGTATTGAATGTTTTGTGATATGTTTGACTGTGGATGTGCTATTTTTATACCATTCATAGTTTATGGTGAAATTATTGACATTTCGTATGCTAGTTTTAATACGAATGTTTATGTTATGTTTAAACCTTTTCATATGGGAATGCATTGGACTTAATATGTGACGGGTGGAGCCCACTATTGGTCCTCGCTTTATCGGTAGGTCTCATGAGACAAACTAGTGTCTTGGCACAAGTCCTTGACAAAATATTATTTGTAGTTTTGGCATGATGCCTTGACTATGTGGTTATGATAGTCTGGCATTATGCATTCCATCATTATGAAAGTGGTTATTGATTTTGAAAGTGATTATTTGATTAGTAGAATATCCATGTGAATAAGTAAATGGAATTATTTCATTTTATTTATACCATACTATGTTGAAAGTTCAATTTTTAAAGGCTTTTTTTAGTTATACATTGCCTTAAATGTTTATTCTTATTTATGAATGTTTCCTCTATATTGTTATCCTTACTGGGCATTTGAGCTCACCCCTTTTCTATGTTTTATTTTCCCCAGGAAGTGAAGAAGTAAATTATGAATGACGTGCATGGATATTATGAGGGGTTAATAGTGTGTACTATGGAGACAATATGTTTTTGTAGTAGTTTTTCACTTTATGATGTAAAGTAACACTTTATGAATATATCTAGTGTTTCCAAGGCTACTAAACCAATCGGTCTTTCGAGATTTGATCTTTCTTGTGATCATGCCAATGTTATGTAATAAGGCACCGACTCAAGGTAACTAGGGTCGGGGTGTTACAATTTTTATATAGTGAATATACTTTACCATTAAAATATTTAGCAATGATTAAAATTTATTCATGATTTTTAGTGTTTTAATGCAATTTTCCAAATTTACAGAATTCATGGATATAAATATTTCCAAAATCAAATACCATTTTGACATTTAGTGTTTACTCAAAATGGTGTTTGATTAAATATAAAAATTTGATAAGTCTGTATACATTACTATGTGAGAATGTTTTTTTAAAAAACATATAAATCCTGAATTTAATATATTAATTGATATATGATTAATAATTCAGATATGTTGATCAGGATGGGGCCTAGTTATAGATAGCCCCTTAATGCATAATTAGTCTCATGAAAAAAATTCACTTGGACAGATAAGATGGTTTTTTCAATGTTGATATATACTATATTGAGTAAGGTCCTAAAATTATATGTTTTTATGTTTCCTCAGATAATTATATATATTATTTTATAATTTACGTCATTTATAAATCATTTATTCTTATTATCCATAATTATCACAATGATATTAAATCACAATTTATTTCAGTCTTCTTTTATTGATTCAATGGCATGTCGGTTCAATTATTTTACATTCCATGTTCATTATTCCATATTCATCTATGATATCAACTTCATTTGTAAAATTAAATGTGTTTTCATCTATTAAATTTACAAACAAATTATTCATTATATATTCATTATAGTGTTTTCGGTATTTAACACATATTGAGAATCTGAGCACCCCTTATGTTTTTTCTTTTCCCCAGGTTATGAATATAATTTCATTGAATGAGTATCAAGGAAGACGATATTTTTTTGTGATTTATTTTATTCTTACAAGGTAAAATGGGTTTCATATTTGAATCTATGAAATTAAACTACTAAGCTGATCAATACATTGAGATTTGGACCATTATATATATTCTAATAGAGAAATTCAGAAAATAGATCATCATTACAAGAGTCCAGGTCTATACATTTAGTATGAGACTCTGTTTTTTGGAATACTCGGGAATAATATTCAGGGGAAAAAATTAGGTAACATAATTATAAGATGGACATTGATAATATGAGGTTATAAATAATAATAATTCGTAATGAATAGTAGTAAATTGTAATAAATAGGAATATGTATTAATAATTAGTAATAATTAGGGGTAATTAGTACGAATTAGTAGTATTTAGTAATAAATAATGGTAATTAGTAATAATTACCAACAGCTAATAATAATTTTTGGTGGTTAGTAATAAATAGTGATTAATAGTAATAAATAATTATAAATAGTTATAAATAATAATAAATAATTATAAATAATTATTATTAATCATAATTAACATTAAATTGTTATAATTAATGGAAAAAATTATAATTAGTGGTAAATAGTAATAATTAGAAATTAATGGAAATAATTAGTAATAAATATAAATAAGAAGCAATATATATTATTAATTAGTAGTAATTATTAATTTATTGTAATAAATATAAATAATTTGTTAATTAATAGTAATAAAAAGTATGAAATAGTAATAAATAATATTAAATATTAATATATAGTAATATATAGTAGTAAGTAAAAATAAGTACATAAATTTAGTAATATTTAGTAGTAATTAGTAAAAATATCTGTAATTAGTAATAATTTGCGGTAATTAGTAATAAATAGCATTACTTAAAAATAATTAGGATTAAATAGAAATATATATTTAAACAATTGTAATTTATTGTAAGAAATTGTATTAATTATTGATAAATAGTGGTAATTTGTGATATTTAGTGGTAATTAGGGATAAATATTGATAATTAGTGACGTTTCACCCAAATTATTGATAAATAGCTATAATTAGAGATTACTAGCAGTATTTTTTAATAAATTGTTGTAATTACTGATAAATATCGGTAATTGGTAATAAATAACATTAATTCATAACAAATAGGCATAAATAGTTATAGTTAGTTATAATTAGTAAATAATTATATTAATTTCTAATAAATTTAAATAATTATTATTAGTTTGTAATAATTAGTAATAAATAGTATTATATTTAAATAATTTATAATATATTGTAGTAATGATTAATAGTTAGAAATAATTTGTATTTAAATATTCATAATTATTAATATTTAATATACATAGTAATAATTAAAAAATTTCATTTTATTTGTAGGTTTTTTCTTATATTAAATAAAACAAATAAACTAATTTGTATATATTTTTTAGAGAAATATAAACAAGGATGTCAAAAACTAGACATTATGAGATGATAGTTCTTGGATAAAGCAGAGCATGAATCCAAGTAGTTTTGGTATGAATCCTATATATATTGTTTGTGTTGAATAATTCTTATCATTTGCATCATCAAAAATAGAATTTTTTTCAGATTGGATAATTAAGTGTCCATGTAAAAATGTGGTATGTGGATTATTTGAAACCATGACAACATTATAGGTCATCAATTTTGTTTCTTAGATAGAATATCTTTTTTGGAATCAACATGGTTACTATATTTACTGAGAATATTCTATTAATTTGGTTCTATATCTATCATGATTTCCTAATTAAGTACCTGATTGGGCATGTAAACCCTTTCAATGAGCAGAAACTCTTGAGTATATTGATTTAACTCATGAGTTAGAACCATCTAAATTTTATGATTTTTTGACGTCTGCTACGGATGGCATATATCCAAGTTGAATGATAACAAAATATGAAGCGATTGAAGTATTTTTGGATATAAAATAAAATAATCAAATGATAAATAATTGTTTTGATTTGATATTATCTTTGATTAAAACACAATTACCAAAAGTAAATGTGTTTCCAAAATTTTTCCATGATAGTTGGAGGCTTGTTCATGATCTGGGTCTTGGTGTTCATAAGCATTATAAAATTCCTATGATTTCATCTTTTAGAGTGGTGAAAATGATTCATGGGATATTTGTCCTACATGCGGATAATTGAAGTATAAATAGGATCAACAAAGGATGTCTAGATTTATTTATGTTAAACTGTTGAGGTATTTCCCACTTACAATAGGATTTTAATGTTTAATTATGTTTTGGAAAATATAATAATTGATGTAGGGAACAAAACCATTAGTTTAAATGGTAAAATAATTAATCATCACTATATAGTGATTCATGGAATCATTTTGTCCATGTACATCAATATTATTATTCAGAATCCAAAAATGTGTTATTGGGTCTATCTACTATTTTATTTAGTCATATTTTTCCTTAAAGTAGTTTATATTGTTAGTTCCCAATCTTTATAAATCTGTATAAATTACCTCCTTGGAGGTTGAAAAAAGCTACATATATCATTTTGACAATATTAAATACAATTAATACAAAAATAAGTAAATTTGTTTATTTGATTACATTTTTTGAGGAGTTAAATATATTATGGAATAACGTTGTTAGAACTTTTGATGGTGTTGTGAAAAAAAATCCTACTAAAAGATGAATTAATGAGGAAAATGAGTGACTTCCCACAGTATGACATGTTATCTTGTTGGATTCCACATGGACCAAAATCATTTCATTACTATATGAGATGAAGAAAAAAAATTATTTTCAATGGAATAAAGAATGATTTTTTCAAATATCATCATTCATTCCTTCCAACTGATCATCCTTTTTGATGTAACATATATCATTTTAGAAAAGCCACAAATAAAATAGATAGACCTCCAAAATGATATTTTTTATGGAGATAAAATAATATTCACCTTTATTATATATCATTGCATTTGGAGCAACTATTAACAAATATATATTTGATGTCTTTGGAAAGGAACATAATTAGATGAAATAGATCATTTTTTTGTATCTATCACTTTGGTCTAATTTTTTTATTCATCACATTTTTGATGTCATTAATATTGGAATGAATGTTTAAAATAATATATTTTACATAGTTTTTGATACACTAGTTATCATTAAAGATAATGTAAAGGTGTGTTTAGAACGATACCAAATTTCTAGGTGACCCAATCGTAGACTATTTTAAAATTTTAGATCTATGAAGTTAATGAATCTAAAAGCATCATATAAATTTTAAAAAAAATAGATTATTATAGTTCTATTGTATTGATGGTTTGATACTTCCAAATTGTTATGTTTCAAATTTGAGGAGATGTGTCCAAATGGACATATTACAAGATTAAAAATTCATGAAAATATTGTAATTATGGAAATACATATACCTATTGGATAATGTGGATTGATGAATTCTACTATTTTGGATGTGCTGTTAGACATATCAAATTTTTTCAAGAAATTTTTTTGATATAATAATCTATGACACACTAAGAATACTATAAGAATATTTTTTATTTTATATAAAATTGAAAAAATATTCCCACAAATATTCATTGACTCATAGAACATTTGATATTACTTTTTCAGATGAATATAAATGTGTAGATGTAGTGTTGTACTAATAGATATACATATTTGAGATATTCATACATAAATAGAAGAAACAATTTTGTAACAAAGCATCAGATTAAGTACAAATTACATAATATTACTTTCCAGAGGAAATTTTTTATACACTCATGATTTTTTATCTCAATATCCCAAAAAATAAATCCACAAGAAATGTAATGAAAAAAATGTTGAGGCTGATTTTAGTAATAAATTATCAGTATTAAATCAGCCCAAATTTGACTTTGGTAGAGTTCACAAAGGTTGAATTTCAGATTATGAACATCAAAGAGCTCGTACATCTGTTCTGCTCATCTATGATGAAATGAATCCATTTTTAATATGAGTTCTTATAACACAAATTATATAATGCTATTACGTATATTGTTATTATTATTTTGTTTGTATGTTATATGATAATCAAATCTAGATATAGTTTCCATAAATTATATTTTTTTCTCTTGTAGAATATTGGATGAATAATTTTTCCTACTAGTTTCTAAAAGTGGTAAAATAAATTTTTTATTGTCTAACAAATAAAATAAATTTATTACTTTTTATATTTGTTTTTTACAATATTTCAGGTATATTAATATGTTGTTAAAATTTATAATCAATTATGTGTAGTGTGTAAATCACCATCTATAAGAGTTAAATCATATAATGCATTTGTGGTGAATGATTTTCGATTTCATATATGTGAATGTAGTGAATAAAATACAATTAATAGTGTTGTTTTATTAAGACGATCTTTTCATAGAAAAAATTATTTTTGAGGATGAAAGAAAAATTAATTAAACTATGCTATCTGTAAAGACCCACGCTTGACGTACATGGAAATAAAATTACGTTTTCTAAATACATAATACATAACAAAAACAACCACACAAGGACCGTAATAGTTTACTGTATTTGGAAACTTGGAAAAAAAAATTTCTAATCATGGTGAAAGATCTTCCATATCTCCCATAAAGATCTCCCCCTTTTGTTTTATTACATAATACCTTTCTTTATATCATGGCGAAAAGAAAAAAATAAAAAGAGTGAGCTCAAATGCTCAGTAAGGGTAAACATAGAAAACATAAAACAGTCTATAAACATTTGAATGCAAAAACTTGAACATAAAATCTAAACATCAAAATCATGAAAAAATACATAAATCTTTGAAGTACATAAGGTATATTTCATAAAGGAACATCAATCATGATAATATTACATGGTAATATAACATGTAATTGTGGAAAACCATTAAACACATCATATGATTTCCATAGTAGCGAATGTATTGCTTCCAAGACCATCTTAGTGGGAAAAGTCCCTTTCTGAATCTATTTCACTCCTTGTTCCAGTCCTGTAACACTGAGCTGGATTAACTTACCATTCCAGCCACGTATATCCAAGAGATATAAATATTCACAAAATATAATGGAGGGAGATATTGGTCCCACCCATCTCATATTTAAATCATTCCTACATGTTCCACAATATAAACATAAATCATTCATCATAACCCAAAGAATAAAACGGGTTTCATAAACATCATCCCATCATTAAATAATCCATATAAAACAAAGGGATATAATTTCATCATAATAATTGTGGAACCATGTAAATAATAGAGACATTATAATTGAAAGATACACATATGAAATAATGTCATCTTGGATAGAAAATGGTTTTGATAAAACACTTGAAATTAATTCTTGAGGAAAATATCCTTTCTTCTTCAAAATAATTTTATTTTCACAAAAAGACATGCAATTTTTTAAAAGAAGATTTTTTTTGAAAATAGTTATGAAATCTTTTAGAGTAAGCTTCATGAAAATAAGGTGTTATCAGACCATAAAAATCAGTTCTTTTCATATAAGTTAAAAATTCATTCTTCTCATTCTTTCGTCGGAAAACTCAAAAAGTACTTCGTATGTTAAACAAAAGAATGATTCCTTACATACCATGTAGTAAAAGTAAAGAATGGGTAAAAAGGACTTTAATCAAACATGAAACCATTTTTAGAAAAACAGGGACATGGATGATAAATATAACCCGAGTAAATACTCATGAATAAACAATCTTGGATGAAAATGAGATTGGAAGTGTTATCCCATACCTTAGTTCAGATATTATTCATAAGTATTTGAACCTCCTGTATAATTATTTAAAAATGTCATTGACTTATTACATAATCAAATTTATTTGTTATGATATCATATATGGTTCCCTTATTACTTTATAGTACCCATTATGTTTTAAATTCTATGTAAAAGCAGCGTTTTGGGTGAAATAATTTTTATTTATTGTACATGTTTGGACTTGTTGTTTCTGATATTATTATTACTTATATCATGTTTTATTTACTTCCAGAATGTAAATCATGATTTATATATCATATATATTTGGTGTATATATATATAATACATATATTAATGAAATTAAATACACCGTTCATGGAGATGGTTGGACGTACGTACGCATGAACGCTGTTTTCCATTCCTTATTGACTTGAATTCAAGTAAGATGATGAAAAATATACATATATAAATAAATAATATAGCATTATAATGTCATATATTTCATTTTTATTAATTATATATAATTTATAATCATTGCTCAATGGTAAACATGGCGAATAAATCTTATCGCGTCGAGGAGACGGTAATCCGTACGTATGCACGAGTGATGATATAATTCCCATAATTATTGAATTGGATGATATAATATTAAAGATTATTTATGATGTTATAATAACTATATATAGTTATTCTTTAAACCATTATGCCTATCCATGAATGGTGGTGGTGAAAAAACAGATTACACAACATCGTGGAGACGGTATTCCGTACGTACGTACGTACGTGAGGTGATTTCATTTTCCGTAGGATAGATAGAATGTGAAATGAGTTTGTTTAATATTTATAATAACATATCAGTATTTTAGTGATACTGATTTTATTACATTATAATGAAAAAACTAAAGAAAAGGATGTTTAAGAAGAAAGAAACTTGAAATAATCGGTAGAATAGATTACATCTTCTTTGACGCACCTCTTTTAATATTTCTCTTAAGGCACTAGAATTGATCTTTTGAGAAGAAAATAACCTCTATAATGTTTATATTGAATTTTATAAGGGAAATGGGCTGGTTTTGGCTGAGATTTAAGGCTCAAAATTGTGTAAAGAGAAGAGGGAGGAGGTTCCCTTTTATAAAGGATGATAGGGGCACCGTAGAAAAAACATAAAATATTATTTTATAATAAAGCCATATTCGGTTTATAATATCTCAAAATTGATTTATTTCGATTCTAAAGTGGGGATGGGTCGAAATTCTCCCAATAAATAGGTTTTAGACAAGTTTAGGTTAATATTTTATCCTTATCATTTAGATTTAACTCTAAGTTAAATGATTTAACCTTTACAGTGTCTTCTTGTTTTCTTACACTATATGGTTAATAAACATACTATAACAAGCCGAACTAACCCCAAGTGGTTAATTATTAATATATATAACCTTATCTAAGTCATTTGTCCGAACCATATATTTTTATAAATATAATATCAATAAATAGTATAATAATTGTTTTAAAAACTATTGTTTGTCAATTCTGACACTATTTGGTAATTGATTTTTGTGATAATTATATCAGCATGATTAATTCGAACAATGTATATCGAAGAAAAAATAACATTTCATATTAACCTGGAATATTATTTTAATTCATAAAAAGTCTCAAATTACATTTATTTTGGTATTTATAACATCAATTATGTTAATATTTCATTAATAAGGTAATTATTGCATCATCATTGTGTCATAAATAAATTAAATTATTCAATCTCTAAAAATTTTAAGTTAAATTCCATTATATAGGAAATATTTTTATCTTTATAATTAATATTTATTGACGAATTTATATTATATATAACCCTATATTAAAAATTCTTTAGTTATTAAACTTTGATTTTAACTCTTTTAACTCTTCTTTGAATTAAATAATAATAAATGCCATAATCTAATCCAAGTGGACCTAAATGATAATATTATATTCCTAAGGTTTATTTTGGTCGAATTATACTTATCCAATAGAATTAGGAAATGTGTTAGGGTAATAATAATATCATTTTTACCCTTAATTACCATATTTACTTTTAGCCGTGGTAAATAAAAGTAAAAAGTTACTATTCATAAAAAATTATTTTTATCTTATTGAAACACATTTTACTCTTTCATAGTAACTGTTTCTCTCAGATTTTCAAAATTAAACTCACAGAAGCTGTAAAATTATGTTTTATGTACAACTTCAAATTCTCCTAGGAGATGGGTAAAAGACGGTAAAAAGTTCAATAGAATTTTTATATATCTATATTATTATAAAACTACTTCAATGAATTAAATTTAACATATATAGTTATTATGAATATATTTTAACCTAAAATAAATTTTACTAATATAAATTATTATTTAAATAAAAAGTTGGTTTTACCCAATAACTCATTGTTTTTCACTATTTATCAAATATTGAATGTTTTCATAAAAATACCAAAAAATCACCCTAGGTTAATTTTGATATTCCAAATCCAAAAACGAAGTCCATTTTGAAAAATAATATTTATAAAATTTCAAAAAGTGTGTATTACTATTCACTAATGCTATTTTAAAGATAATTATAAAAAAATATCGTTGTTTAGTGAAACTTGGTATTGTGTACAACACACACTATAGTGGAAGGCCGTGATTGCGTGTAATGCAAGCCAAGTATGGGTTGCATGTAGTGAAATATTTTATTATTGATGAGTATAATGGAATCCAACCAAATTTCATTTATACATTGAATATATATATACACTCAATGTTGCGTAGAATAGCATCTATCAAACAAATGTGAAATTGTGTGTAACAGGATCCAAGATTAGTGTTCCGTATACTAAAAGATAATACGATGTTGCATATAGTGCAAGATAGTATTGATGTAGTGTACTACAGATGAAATCAAATAAATTAAAAATAATAATTTTCATAAAATCTAGGGGTGTTACATTCTACCCCCCTTAAAATGAATTTCACCCTTGAAATTCATCGGGGTTATAAATCATTTACTACTTGAAAGATTCATTCATAGAAACCTACATCGTAAAATGGAATACTCAAATTAATATTAAAACTAACGTATGAAATGTAATGGTTACCCAAATTGACTTATCCCTGGGTTTCCACATAGGAGAACATCGGTGAAAATATGGATATGGAAGAGAAATCTAACCATCGAGTTCTGATAGAGAGTGGTAGAGAACTTGGCTATGAATAATCCAAAAATCACAAAGCCATAAAATTATTATGATCTAAGGTACCATAAGATTCATCAGATATGAGAGTACTAGGACAACATTTTTTGTTTTCAAGATCATTTCCCTAACATTGATGAATTTTTACATAAGGTAAAATATTTAACTAATTTTAGTGTAGTATCATCATTGGACATTCCATAAACAATTTCCACTTCATCCTAATTTAATGAAATGAATTAGAATTTTTTCATTCATGATGTTTTAGCAGATCATGTGATATAATGATAACACATCCCATCTGTTTCTATCAAAAAAACATTGCCATAAGTTATTAGATATACATAAGCCCATCTATGGTGATATTAATCGTATATGATTCCAAAATGGACTTATACTTCCTCAATCATACCTTATAACAAAATAAAATTATTTTCTAATAACCAGAGACTTCATGTAATCCAGTGGTAGGTAATAAAGTCTTGTCACACTTCGGTTGTGTGTTCGATCCTCGCAACCTTGTCCGACGCGACGAGATGTTGCTCGTCCTGCAGGTTGTCCCTTTTTCTAAAATTATATTATTGTAACATTCCAGAAATAATATCAAAAAGAGTTTTATCCTTAAAAAACACTTTATAATATCCAACATAATCGGTTCCAATCATTAGGCTTATCAAAAATACATATGTATAATATCATAGTATAAAGAAAATGATTACATGAAATTTCCCATAACAAATACGTGAATACCATCATTTATCTCCCATATATCATAAGATATATCTTGTTGGTCACATTCCAAACATGTGAATACCTTAATCATGCAACCTTTTAAAACATGAATTACCATAGAACCATAGTGAAAACATGAGTGAAATCAAAAGTTAAGTCATTCCACATACCAAAATCTCAAAATTTTTATATACTCAAACCATGATGTCACTTTGTTCTTATATCATTCCTGAGCTCATGAATACTATCAAACATTTCATTTTCTCATTATCCCTTCATTATGAGAATATAATCTACTTTCAAAAATATTTTAAATACATTTCATTGTTACCGGTACCATATAATTATTGAAAACCATAATACACCAATACATATATATTCCAATATTCTAGAATACTATATATTAGATTCCACATCATTATTTCGGAATCCCATTACATAAACACTTTATCATTCCACTACATCATTTTCATACTCAAAATCCCCAATAGTGATCACATGTAACTTCCCTTTTTCCTATACATTAATATGTTGTTGAGGTCGATCATCATTAATGCATGGATTAGGGTATTGGTAAGCATAATGCCCTATTTCCGTTCACTTGAAGCATTGCTATGTTGGTGGTGCAATCTCTATAGTCTTTTCTCTATTCTTTTCATTAGCAACCTTTTTCCAATTATTTTGATACTTATCTTCTTGATGACCTTCTATACCACACTTGAAACATTTTATAGTCCCTTTTAGATAATCTCCTCTATGTTTCGTTCCACACTTTGAGCATAAAGAAACATTCACCTTCTTTTCACCATTGTTCTGAGATTTTTCCTTGAACTTCATCCTTCTTTTCATTTCAAAACCATGAGATGGATATGCAACAAAAACTTACATTTCTACCATAATAGCTCAACATACAATTTCTTCATTGACTGTGAAGACTCTTATAGTTGATTCCCTTCGAAGACTTGGTTTTAAGCCAGTAAATAATCGATCAACTTTACTTTTAGGTTTGATGATAATGCCAGATTCATACCATGCAATCCTTGTAAAATTCGCATCGGATAAACCATCAGATTCATCATCATTTTTCATAAGCTCAAAGAACTCCTTTTCAATATTTTTTTGAAGAATATGAGGGAAGTACTTATTGAAAAATAAGTTCTTGAAGTCATCCCATTCCATTGATCCAATTTCATCTTGGGGCCTTGTTTATTTATCTAGAGTCCACCACTGGTCTGCTTCACCTTATAACTGGTAAACTGCCAAATTGACTTTTTCATGATCTAAATGACTAAGTATCAAAAATATCTATTCAATGGTATTAATCCATAGTTCATCCAGAAGTGGATCAGAAGACCCACAGAAAAAAGGTAGGTGTTTCCCCAAGAATGACTCAATAAAATATTGTTACTTTCTCAGATCATTTGGAAGTCCATAATGATTCATAGATTCTATAAGTATAGAAATAATATTTTTCACTCCATCTACCACAACATTGGTTTATTCAGGAGGCCAATCAATGCATTTTCCATTACATTGATAAACACAGTTCTTTCGTGTTCAAACCATCGTCTAAAACCCAAAAATAATAGTTTGAGGAAAAAATCATGATAATAAAAAAACATTATATAGGGGGAGTACCTTAAATATATAACATCTTATGTTTAATTCTAAAATCATTGACATAATTCTAAAACTATTACCTATACATATACTTAACCTTAGGGACATCTGTAGACATACCTTAGAAATATCTCTAGGGATCTCACTAAAGTTATCGCGTCATAGTTTCCAATGGTTGACTAAACCTTTACTCTGATACCAACTGTAGAGACCCAATATTGATGTACTTTTACATAAAAATGGTTTTTCGGAATACCTAATACATAACAAAAAAAACACACAAGGACCGTAATGGTTTATTGTCTTTGGAAACATGGAAAAACAAATATTCTAATCATGGTGAATGATCTTCAACATCTCCCATAATGATCATCCCCTTTTTTCTTACCTAAAACCATTATTTATATAATTGGGAAAATAAAGCAAAAAAATGGTGAGCTCAAATGCTCAGTAAGGGTAAATATATAAAACATAAAACAATCCAAAAACATTTGAATGCAAAAACATGAACATAAAATATAAATATTAAAAATCTTGAGAAAATACATAAATAGTGGAAGTATGTAAGGAATATGTCATAAAAGAGAATTAAATCATGATAAAATAGCATAGTAATAAAACATTTAATTTTGGAAAACTGTTAAGCACATGATATGATTTCTATAGTAGCCAAGGCATTGCTTCCAAGACCATCTTACTGGACAATGTCCCTTTCTGAATCGAGTTTACACCTCGTTCCAGTCCTTTAACACTGAACCGAATTAACTCACCATTCCATCCAGGTCTATCTCCTGAGATATAAATATTTACCCAATGAATTGGAGGAATATATATGTCCCACCCATCTCATATTGATATCATTTTTACGTGTGCCACAATATAAACATAAATCCTTCATCATAACCCAAATAATTAAAATGCATTTCATAAACATCATCCCATCATAACATAATCCATATAAAACAAATGGATATCATTTCATCATAATAAAATTGGAACCATTTAAATCATAGAGACATTATACTTGAATCATAGACTTATGAAATAATGTCATCTTGGATGGAAAATGGTTTTGATAAAACACATGATATTAATTCTTAAGTAAAATATCCTTTCTTCTTCAAAATCATTTTATTTTCATATAATTTCATGCAATTTTAAAAGAAAAGGATTTTTTTGAAAATAGTCATGAAATATTTTAGAGGAATCTTAATGAAAATATGGTTTTATGAAACTGTAAATAACCATTCTTTCCTTATAAGTTAAAAAACATTCTTCTCGTACTTTTTCCAGAAAAGACAAAAAGTACCTCGTATGTTAAACAAAAGAAATATTTGTTACATACCTTTTAATAAAAGTCTAATATGGGTCAAACAGACATTATATATAGATGAAACCATTTTTTTAAAATTAGGGACATGGATGATAAATATAACTCCAGTAAATACATATGGATAAACAATCTCGTATAAAAATGAGATTAGAGAAGTTATACCTTACCATAGGTCCGATATGCTTTGTACGTATCCGAACCTCCTGTATAATGATTTAAATAATGTCATTGACTTATTATAGAGTCATATTCATTGTTATGATATCAAATATTGTTCACTTATGACTTTATATTACCCGTTCTTTTGTAATTCTATGTAAAAGCAGTTTTTTGGGTAAAATCTGTTTACTTTTCATACATGTTTGGACTTTTTGTTCATGATATTATTATTACTTATATCATTTTTACATAAAAAATTTAAATCATTATTTATATAACATATATATTCAGTATATATATATATATAATAGATAGATAAATGAAATGAAATACACCATTTTTGGAGACGGTAGGCCGTACGTACGCATGAACATTGTTTTCCTTTCCTTATTGACTTGACTTGAAGTAATTTGTTGACATATATATATACATAACTAAATCCTGTAGGATTATCATTTCATATATCTCATTATTATTCATTTTATATACTTAACAATCATTCTTGAATTGTAAACATGGAGAATAAATCTTATCGCGTTGTGGAGACAGTAATCCGTACGTACGCACGAGTGATGATATCATTCCCATAGGTATTGAATTGGATTATATAATATCTCAGATTTAGTATTATGTTATAATAACTATATATAGTTATTCTTTACACGATTATACCCATCCATGTAAGGTAGTGGTGAAAAAACAGATTACACCACGGGGTTGAGATGGTATTCCTTAAGTACGCACACACGGCAATTTCATTTTCCGTAGGATAGATAGAAGGTAAAATGGGGTTGTTTACAATTTATAATGACATATTAGTATATTAGTGATACTGATTTTATTACTTTATAATGAATAAACTAAATAAGAATATGTTTAAGAAGAAAGAAACATGAAAGAATCAATATAAGAGATTACCTCTTTTTCGACGCACCTCTTTTAAACTTCCACTTAAGGAAATAGAGATGGTATTTTGGGGAGACCAGAACCTCTATAATATTTATAGGAATGTTTATAAGGGAAATTTTCAGGGTTTTTCCGTGCTTGAAGGCTCAAAATTTTGTAAAGAGACAAGGTATTATGTTCTCTTTTATAAGGGATGAGAGGGGCACCTAAGGAAAAACATAAAATATTATTTTATAATAAAGTCATATTCAGTTTATAATAGATTAAAATTGATCTATCTAAATGCTAACATGGGGATGACTCTAAATCCTCCCAACCAATAGGTTTTAGAAATGTTTAGGTTACTATTTTAACCTGATCATTTAGATTTATCTCTAAGTTAACTTATTTAACATTTACCGTGTCTTCTTGTTTTCTTACACTATATGGTTAATAAACAAACTATAACAAGCCAAACGAACACCAAGTGGTTTATTATTAACATATATAACCTTATCTAAGTCGTTTTTCTGATCCTTAGATTTTTAAAAACAGGATATAAATTAATAATATAATATTTGTTTTAAAAACTATTTTATGTCAATTTTGACACTATTTGGTAATTCATTTTTGTGAAAATCATAACATCATTATTGTTTAGAAAAATATTAATTGAATCAATACTAACATGTCATATTAAACTATAAAAATAGGGTAATTCATAAAAAGTCTCAAATTACATTTATTTGGGTATTTAGAACATCAATTATGTTAATATTTTCTTAATAAATTAATTACTGCACATCATTGGGTCATAAATAAATTAAATTATATAATGTCTAATTTTTTTAAATAAAATATAATTATGTAGGATATATTTTTTAGCTTTACAATGAATAATTATTGTCGAATTTATCTTATTTATAACATAATAATAAATAAAATTAGTTATTAATCTTTGATTCTAACTCTTTGAACTCTTCTTTGAATTAAATAATAATAAATGTCATCATCTAATCCAAGTGGACCTAAATAATAATATTATATTCCTAAGGTTTATTTTGGTCGAATTATACTTATCCAATAAATTTAGGACATGTGTTAGGGTAATAATAATATCATTTTTATCTTTAAATACCATATTTACTTTTAACCGTGGTAAATAAAAGTAAAAAATTTACTATTCACCAAAAATTATCTTTTTCTTATTGAACCAAATTTTAATCCTTGATATTAACCGTGTCTATTGGATTTTAAAAATTAAACTCACAGAAGCTGTAAAATTATATTTTATGTACAATTGCAAATGCTCCTAGGAGGTGGGTAAAAGACGGTAAAAAGTTCAATGATTTTTTTATATCTATATTATTATAAAATTATATCAATAAATTAAATTGAACTTATATATTTATTATGTATATATTTTGACCTAAAATAAATTTAAATAAAATAAATTATTATTTAAATAAAAAGTATGTTTTAACCAATAACTCAGTGTTTTTCACTATTCATAAAAAATTAAATGTTTTCATAAAAATAACCAAAATTCACCCTAGGAATCTTTTGGTATTCCAAATCCAAAAATGAAGTCCATTTTGGAAAATAAAATTCATAAAATTTGAAAAAGTGGGTATTACTATTCATAATGGCCAGTTTATAAAATATTTTAATAACATATCTTTGTTTAGTGAAACTCGGTATTTCGTACAACACACGCTATCGTAGAAGGCCGTGATTGCGTGTAATTAAAACCATGTTAGGGTTTAATGTAGTGAAATATTATTATTTTTTTGTTGCATATAATATAATACAACCATATTTCATTTATATATTGAATATAATTATATACACACTCAATGTTGTATAGAATAACTTCTATCAAACGAAATTGAAATTGTGTGTAACACGATCCAAGATTAGTGTTGTATATACTTCAAGATAATATGATGTTCCATATAGCACATGATAATCTTGGTGTAGCGTACAACACAAGACATCAAATAAATTAAAAATAATACTTCTCATAATATCTTTGGGTGATATATTAACTAGGACAGAATTACACAACAATGTTTAAATCTCAGTATTTGGATAATAAGAGAGGCTTGTGTGTTCATATGATCCATAAATTCATTGATATTAAATATAATAGAATTCATGTAGTAAATGATCCATTTTTATTGGCTCGTGATGAACATAAAATTCATTTATATAATTATTGTTCTACCTCAAGATATTTGGGTTATTGGTGAATAATAATTAAAATGAAATCACATGAAAATTATTTTATTACATGTGAATGTGGTTCCACTGAATAGAATGTAATTGAAATTCTTCAAAAGTCTACTCTGAATCCATCTTTTCCATGAAGAGACGTGAATATCACTGTGGATACCCTACAGGTTTTGTTTGATGGTGATAATGATTTTATTGAAGTAACAAATGAATATGAAATGATAAGAGATGATGAATCTGAAATTCCAATTAAAATTTATGATACTATGGTGGAATATAAAAATATTTACACCTTGATATACGAAGATAAGGATGTAGATGAAGAAGGAAATAGTTAAATTCTAGTTATAATCATATAATATATATATATATATAATATAGTTCTCACCTATTTGCTAAAAAACATTCATTTCTGGTTTTATATGGACATGGATATTTTACATGAGTTAAAGGGGGTTGATCTACCTGATGAAGGCCATGATTTTGGTTCATCTGAACCGCAATCAACTGGCAGTTCAGTGATGACTCAATGTGGTCATGTTCTTTTGTGAGATGATTCTTGAACCTATCACTGAGCGATGTCTGCATATTTTCATTGATCCAAAAATGCATAGGAACATTTAACTGTGGATTTTAGTTAGTTTTTATTGATTATCATTAATTTATTTATATAATAAATTTTGATTATTTTTACTTTTTTCACATCTTTTCCAATTTAGCTATTGGATAAGGGAGTTCTATATTCCAAAATTATTTTTCTAGACTCTGGGTTACATGGGATCATATTCTTATTGATGTTGAGTAGTGAATGTTCAATAATTGGATTGAAAGTATAAAAAAAATTTATTTTTGAATTTATTATGTTAATAACATGATATATAATTTTTTTAGTTTTGATGGTATATAATTGATGAGTGAATTCATGAATCTATCTAAAATTAATGAGAGGGATGTATATGTGATCATTGTCATCAATTTTTTCACAATATAATGATACAAACAAGGGGGAAATAACGAGTCATAGAGTTTGATCAGTCTTGCTACACCCACTAACATGATTTCATTTCATCTTAGGTTTGAGATGGATTACGTTCAACATTGATGTGTGGTCATTTTAGAGGATATCATTAGTATGTCGATAAAAATAGGAGAGATAGGAGGTGGAACATTGACCAAGTAATTGTACAATCATTATGAAAATGGATTATATGGTAAGAAATTTTTTTAATTAATTTATATGAAATTAATTTTAAAGTGTTTATTTTATATCAATATAGGCAGTAGTACATCCTAATATTATGGTGTACATGTAACAGCTCGGACCCTATTGGTCTAGTAAATTCCCAAAACATGGTTCCATCAAATGGTTCCTCCAAAAAATGTGGAACCAGTCACGGGCCCACACTGAAAAGGTGGCACCGTGAGGGTGACACAGTGACGGTTGCACAATGATGGTGGAACCGTGAGGGTGGCACCGTGACGGTGGCGATGTGAGGGTGGCACCATGATGGTGACAACATGAGGGTGGCACCGTGACGGTGGCACCGTATCCTCACCAAGAGGTCTTCATTCAATTTTTTCAGTTCCCGACTTTTTCTGCTCCCGCAATGTTTCTTTTGACATAAAATTATTTAATATGCCCTTTCAATTCCATTTAGTTCCCATAAATAATATCAAAAATCCCCCATGACCCGAGAGACCCATATCATACCAAAACGTGTGGCTTTTTCTCAATGTCACACCCTTTTCCCCATACATCTAGTTCTTCCCCTACTGCTCAATTTAAGGGAAACTGTTTAAACACACAACTGTTATAGCCACCTCTCTTATGAGAATTATTAAATTAATAATTATTCCATAATGCGTAACCACCCAACAGTGTGGAAAACCATGATCCGACTTCAATGGAGGTAAAAATTCCATATCTCGTAACAATGAGATCTCATATTATATCATGCTAGATTTTTTGAATATTCTTCTTGGTCGGTCTCCTTTTTCCTTCCCTATGTGTTTGGTTCCCCCTTCACTATGCAAGTGATGATCCAATTATGGATCTTTCCTACTCATTCATGGAGTTCTTGGATCTCTTCCCCTACAAGTAACACATCCGCAGCTCTTGTCTTAGAGCTAGAAACTCTAATTGTTGATCATCTAGGTAGGGTTTTACTTCGTCTCTCTTTACTGTGTATCATGTGGGTTGGGTATGCTTCTGTTTCTGTAGAGATGGATGAGAGACATCTTAATGAAGATAATAAATGGACCTTTATATAATGAAGGGGGGATACAGGATGTTTCTATTGTACACTTATCCTTGATTATGTGTTGTGAATTGTCTGGGAATGTGCCCACTGAAAATCATGGTCTTTGGTGGTCTTTTGTTTTCAACTAATGAACCTCTTTTCCTTTTAAGATAAATTATTTGAATAAATGGTGTAACATGGAAGTTGGTTAGTCACGTAAACTCGGCGGATTAATTGGATGCCCAGTGAACAACAATCCTTATGTGATCACCCCAATTAACTGAACATTAAGGGGGAAAAATAAATGAATGATGTACTAGAATATGGAAACTTACTTGCTCTATCATGGCAGTATGTGGTTTTTTTCTATTCTTATGGGGTGATATATGTGGGGATGGAATCATTTTTTGTTGCAGTTTTTGGTGGTCCTGAGGATGTGTGGGGTTGTACCATGAGGCTTAGTTTGGTTCAAGTACTTTGAGGGATCTCAAGGATTTCTTTTGTTGATGTGGCATTACGAGAGAACCAGGTCTGAATGCATAAAAGTGTGGTTTGGGTATTATTTTTCCTTTCCACATCTTACGTTATTTCATTTTAGTTTCCTAGTAGTGTAGAAGTTACTTAAATGTAATCACATTAACATGAAACTAAGAATGGGTTCAATTGTGAATTGGTTCTGGGAATTAGTTGTGACTTGGTTGTGAGTGGTGTGCATTTGTTTGAATGAACTGTAATGATGGATTTTGTTCTTCTTTTGGTTTTAGAACCCTAGGATGGGATGAGTGCTTGTTACATATACATATAATTTTAGTTCTTTAGTTTCTTATTCAAGCCCCACCCATGTTGAGAACCTTGTGCAGAAAACCACAATTTTATGGGGTACTGTGTTTTCAAAACACTCCTATGAGTGGATAGTTATTAGATCATTTTCTTATCCCTTTCTAAAATAGCCCCAGACACATTGAGGAGGTTGTGACGGCCTGAGGTCCATTATACCGCAAGATTCTTCTGGAAGGGTAGTTGTGGTGGTTGGCCTAGGTGTGTGTGGGCATGTTGTTTCCCAAGTGTTTTTGGAATGAGTCCCAGGTTTCTTTGGGCTTGGAAGTAATTTTTGTGGTCTGGGTGTTTTCATTAAGGATGTGTAGTAGAGATGGCCTAAGTTTTTGCAGGTGGGATGTGTGGTTGTGGTTTCCCAGGTGTGTGTGGGCAGGGGTATGGTAGTGGGACTACAATGATAATGGAGGGAGAGGACCAATGCATAGGATGTCTACAATTACTAGTGGTAAATTGGTGTGGGGTACCCAAATATCGATGTTCTATTAATATTAAATTACTTTATATGTGTTATTTGAAGAGTTCTCCTTGGTGTGGATTGCGTGGATCGTTTTATTTCATAGGTGATATGGTTATCTCATTTTATCAGGGGAAATTAGAATGTCAACCCTAATTGTGTATGAGTTCTTCTGGTTTTCCCTACTGAGTATACTTGTATGCTCACCCTACGTATACAATACTACATTCAGGTTTCCAAGATGACTTCCGGGATCGTGCAGGACTGTAATAGTTTGGACGTTGGGACGGTTTCTATGGATGTTTCTTTTATTGGTACTTTCATTTGGGGTTTTCTTGTACATTTGTAACATTTAATTTTGGAACATGCATATAGGAATTTTTCATTGGCATTATATCTACATACACTTTTGGTGTAGTTGAGAATTACTATCTTATCTCCCAATCTTATTAAATAAAAAGGGTAATGCATTCCATCTCTTGTCTGATTCTATACCCTTGGTTCTAGTTACCACTCCGGGACCTATGAATGGTGGGTCTTGGGTGGTTCATTATATCTACCTCATATTTATGAAGGAAGGGTATAGAATCCTGTTGTCCCTGCTCTCATTTTGGTGATGGTGGGTCGTGACAGAATGGTATCAAAGGCTAGAGGTTGAAAGATATGTTGGATTTCGGAGTTAGGCACAGTGAGGATTTCATGGAATGGAATGGGAACAATTTTGGACAATCATGGTGCCTGAAATAAGATAGGGAGAACCAGCTAAGATAGGGGATTTTATCCCCCCCCCCCCCCCCGTGATCTGATTCAAGGACTTTGAGCCTACCGAAAGACCAAGTGAGACTACACTTATTGCAGGGTAGAGATCCTAGGAAAGGTGAATTCTTCATAATGACTTGTGTTCTTGTGTTTTTTAGGTATTTTTTGTATTTAAAATGAATATGAAGTCTAATAAAATTTAAAACCACTATTATACACTACATTGGCTTAGGGATTCCTTGATTACCTTGAAGGTATGGAACCCAGACAGCGACCAATGGTAGTGCGGGTGATCGTGTCCAAGAAGGTTTATTTGGATGATATACAGAGAGCTGACCGAGAGGTGTAAGATAATCAGTGGCAGAGGATGCTTCGTGCCTTTCTATGATATACCCTCGGGAAGTATGAGGGAAGTATCTCTGATGTGGAGATAGAGAGCTGGCAAGATGAGCTAGTGATAGCTTTCAGCTTAATCCGGGCTCTGACAGAGTACTGAGTTCGTCTGGCTGTAAGCCAGATGCATGGAGCAGCGCGTCAATGGTGGACGCATTATCTAGGGGAGAAGAGGTAGGGTGAGGTGATGTGAACTGACATTAAGAGGGAGTTCTGGGTGGAATTTTTTACATCTATGATGACGGCTTAGAAGAGGTAGGAACTACTCTCCCTCCAGGAGGGGGTATGTAATTGAGGGAGTTGGAGATCAAATTCCAGGATCTCCTTCTATTTTCATTGGACCTCTTTCTGGATGAGGAGTCTCAGGTGAGATGTTTAGAGGTAGAACTCTGACCTTCCCTTCAGTATATGATTATCCATTTCACCCTACCGATGTACTTGGAGGTCCGTAAGAAGTCCAAAGTTGTGGAAAGGATGCACATACTGGGAGGTGTATCGCTAGAGGGAATCCAGTTGTACTCATTGATGGGGAAGGCCGTTAGTAGTAGGCCTCCGGCATCAGCTCCCCCTAGGTTTCGTCCAGTAAGGAGTAGGCCTCAACAATTTTAGTTTCGATCTACCATTCCTTCCCATTTCCTTTTGGTATTAGGACTGATATGCTTCATTTTTCGTAGCCATAGGCACATTCGGAATCAGTTTTGGACCGAATACAGTATGGTGGGTGTGGTCCGATGCCGCACCCACCTCAGCCGCAACAGTTTCTTTCCTGGCCCATTCAGCAGCAGCAGCGGGGACAACAGGTTTGTGAAACTCTAAGGGAAGACATTTTAAGAGGAGTTCGACCTCTGAACGCTCCTTAGGGACCTCTACCAGGGCGCGGTCAGGGGGGAGGCCGACAGCTGAGGGGCCGAAGAGATGGGCATGGGCAGTTACACGCCGCAGAGGTAGCAGTTCCAGCAGGGTCGGAATTTGTTCAAGGTATGATCAGTTTGTTTTGTACTTTTGTCCATGCCTTATTCGATACAGGATATTCTCACTCCATTATTACACCCATTCTGGCCCGTGCTCTGGGATTAGAAGCTGAGAGACTTTAAGTTCCTGTGGTGTGTAGTACGCCAGTCGTAGGTCAAACTGAATTTTCTTATCTTTTCCGAGGCTGTAGACTGATGATAGGTACACATCAGTCTAGAAGGGATCATCTACTGTTGTATATACATCCATACAATGTCATCATAGGAATTGACTGGCTATTATTTTTATGTACCATCATTTATTGCTTCCATGTATGGATCTTGTTTTCAGATTCGGCGGTTGATGTGTGACTTTCATCGGTGAGCAAGGTTACCAGGAAGGTCATCGGTGAGTGGAGCCCCTCCTTTCCTTATTATTTGAACTATCAGTGGAGTCGGCAGATACATAAATGGTGGAAGTCCCAGAAATCATTAGTGAGTTCATGGATGTCTTCCATTGAGAGGTGGAGACTCTACCCCCTCAATGTGATGTTGAATTTAGGATAGACTTGAAACCTGGTGCTAATCTGATTTTGATGGCCCCCTAATGTATTGCGCCTTCTATGTTGTGGGAGTTATAGATTCAGATTGACGATCTGATGAAGAAGGTTTTTGGTTGACAAAGTGTTTCACCATGGGGTGCTTGAGTCTTATTCTCAGAGAAGGAATATGGTGGTCTCAGACTGTGCATAGACTACTAGAGACTGAACTATGTAATGGTCAATAACCTTTACCCTCTCCCAAGAATAGACGACCTTTTCGACAAGTTTAAAGGGGTAGGGTGGTTCTCCAAGATATAACTATGGTCAGGATATCACCAATTGAGTGTGAAGGAGGATGGAACCTCGAAGAGTGCCTTAAGGTGATGATATGTGCACCTAGAGTTTGTAGTCATGTCGGTCGGCATTACGAAGGCCCCAGTTGTGTTAATGGAACTCATGAACTCCATCTTCTGGGAATACCTGGACCAGTTCGTAGTAGTGTTTTTTGAAAACATCCTGATCTACATAGGATCATAGGAGGATCATGATGAACAACTGAGAATGGGTTTAGAGGTCCTCCAACATCACCAACACTATGAGAAATTGTCCATGTTCATGTTCTGGATGCGATAAGTGCACTTCCTTTGGCGCATGATGTCCGGGTAGGGAATAGCAGTGGACACATAGAAGGTCGAGGAGTTTTTTTTATTGGGCAAAAACCAAGAACATGGAATATGTTCGTAGTTTCCTAGGTCTGGCAGGTTTATACTGGAGGTTTTTTCCAACCTCTCTCGATTTGGAGCACCTCTGACAGCCTTGACCAAGAAGTATTAGTCTTTCATGTGGAATGGCCAGTGCGAGGAAGCCTTCAGCTATCTGAAGGGGATGTTGGCTAGTGCCCCAATGCTGAGGTCACCAGAAGAAAGGGTATAATATGAGGTGTTCTGTGATGATTCATGGAAAGGCCTGGGGTGTGTGCTGATGCAACAACAAAGGGTGATCAGCTATAGGTATAGGCAGTTACTTTCCCATGAGCGTAACTTTTCCACACATGATCTGGAGCTTATCGTGGTTGTGATCGCACTAAAGTTGTGGTGGTATTACTTCATTGGGGAGCGCTTCTTAGTCTTCACTAATCATAAGAGAATGAAGTATATCTTCTCCCAACGGGACTTGAACTTGCAACAACAATGGTGGATGTAGTTCCTTTGGAACTACAACATCCAAATCTCCTACACCTTGGGATATGAGAATGTGGTTGCTGATGCCCTGGGAAGAAAGTCACATAAGGATGTGGTTCAAGAATCAGCAGATTCTTGGAAGGTGATGGAAGAGTTGGCTACCCTACAATTGGATGCAAGGATGAATGGTGGTAGAGGTTTCCTATTTCAGATGACAATGCATTCCACTCTATTGCAGTAGGTAGAGGAGTCTCAGTGGGGAGACTCAGAGACATATGTAATGCACAATCGCATTAGTGAGGGAAATTCTCCAGAAGAATGGTTATAGGATGGTTAGAATAGGATTATATTCCAAGGGAGGATGTTTTTCCCCAAGACGAAGCGTGAGAGAGTTCTTGGTGACTTCCACTAATCTCGCCTAGTGGTGCACCCGGGAGTTTCTATGATGTACCAAGTTTTGAAGAGTTAGTTTCGGTGGCTTGGAGTGAACAGGGCGGTGGAAAAGTTCGTAGAAAAGTTCCTCATGTGTCAGTAGGTGAACAATGTACACAACATCCTAGGAAGTCTGTTACAACCCTTAAATGTCCCCGAGTGGAAGTGGGATGACATATGGAGGGATTTCTTCACAGGACATTCTAGAGTTCAAGGGGATTGTGATGCTATCTGGGTAGTGGTGGACCAACTGGTGAAATTAGCACACATCCTGGAAATCAAGGAGTCTGGAATAGTGGATGCCCTAACAGGGAGGTACATGGATGAGGTGGTGGGGTTGAATGTGGTTCCGAGGTCCATAGCCTCCGAGCGGGATACCCGGTTTACCTCACAGGTCTAGAAGGGACTGCAACATTCTTTTCGCACCCTGCTATGCCTCAGCATTTCTTTCCTCCCCCAAAAGGAAGGGAAATCAGAACACACCATCCAGATGCTGGAGGATATTTTACGGGCAAGTGTGTTGGGCTTTGGGGGATCAAGGGTAAGATAATTCCCTCTGGTGGAGTTTTCCTACTACTGAAGCCATCACTCTACCATTGGCACTGTTATTTTTTATGCTTTGTATGGGAGGCCATTTTGCTCACTCATGTATTGGACAGATGTCGGGGAGGTAGGTATTCTTGGCCCGGAGGTGGTGTAGAGCCCAACATAGAAGGTTCAGCTTATACGGAAGAGGATGATGGCGGCCCAGGACTAGGAAAATTCATAAGCCTATAATAGGAGTAGAATCTTGATGTTCGAGGTTGGGGACTATGTGTTCTTGAAGGTCTCCCCTCCGCGTGGGCAAAAGAGGATCAGTAGGGGAAGTAAGCATTCTCCCAGGTTCGTCGGACCATTCGAAGTGCTGTAGTGGGTCGCTGAAGTGGATTATCAGTTAGTGCTACCACCACCACAACTGAGATTACACAACGTATTCCATGTGTCTCATCTATGACAGTATCTACAAAGAGATTCAAAAATCCTCGACTGGGGAAATCTATATATCGAGGATGACATAATGTTTGTAGAAAGACCAGTGAGGATCGAGGATCGCGAGAAGAAGGTGCTTCGTGGATGAACCATCCCTTAGGATTGTGTGTTATGGAGGCATAATTGGATTGAGGAGAGTACCTAGGAATGGGAGGCACAGATTCTCACCCTGTACCTAGAGTTGTTTTGAGTTTTATTCTATTCTGGTTGTACTTGTTGGTGATGAAGCGTTTTACCTTAGAAACTATGTATTGTACTATTCCCTTTTTCTCTAAAAGTGTGTGGGAATTTTCCGGACTATGGGGATGGGACGAACATATTACTAATCAAGATGGATTAATTTGTATGTGATTAAACTCATGTGGGTGAGTCAGTGCTGCCCAGAGATGATAATATCTTGACATGGAGGAAGGAACTCCCTAATCCATATGTCTGGATGGTATGGCCCATGTATATTTGTGTGCTTACTTGTGTGAGAATAGTGGTAGTGTATGTATAGTCTTTCGAAAGATGCATGAGGATAACTCCTAAGAGGTATCATCGGGGTGGTAGTTCAGACCCCTATATTTTCTTTTGGTCTATTTTTGATTCTCTAGGATGAGAATAGTTTGAGAGTTATCTGATGTACCGTCCAAGACCATCATGGGTCAGTAATTTCCCAATGAATGGTTCCATCAAACGGTTCCACCTAAAAGGAGGCACCAGTCACAACCACACACTGAAATAGTGGCACCGTGGGGGCGGCACGGTGACGGTGACGTCATGAAGGTGGCACTGTGATGGTGGCACAATGAGGGTGGCACTGTGACACTATCACTGTATCCTCACCAAGCAGCGTTCGTTCTTTTTTATCAGTTCCCAACTTTTTCCACTCCCACAATGTTTCTTATGACATTAAATGATTTAATTACCCCTTTTAAAGCCATTTAAATACCATAAATAATATCTAAAATGCTCCATGAGATAGCAAACCTTATCTTAGACAAACATATGTCATGCTCTTTACCCCATACTCCCAGTTCTTCCCATGTTGTGTGATTTAAGGGAAATCATTTAAATGCACAGCTATTATGGCCACATCTCTGATGAGAATTGTAAAATTACAATTTATTCCATCATGTGTAATTTCCCAACCGTAAGGAAAACCATGATATGACATCAACGCCATTACAAATTCCATATCCCGTAACAATGGGATCACATATTATATCATGCTAGATTTTCTCCTTCTTCTTCTTGCTCAGTTTCCTTTTTCTTTTCCTTTGTGTTTGGAGCCCCCTTCCTAAGGCAAGTGGTGTGCCTGATCTAGAGCTTTCCTACACATTCTTGGATTCCATGTATCTTTTCCCTTACAAGTCATGCATCCCCATCTCTTGGCTGAGGGAGGAGAAACTCTTATCATTGATCATCCAGGTAGTGTTTCCCTTCGTCTCTCATTACGATGTATCATGTGGGGTGGGTATGCTACTATTTCTAGGGGGATGGATGAGACGAAACTTAATGAAGATAATAAACCGACCATTAAATAATTAAAGGGGGTATTCCTGATTTTTATGTTGTACTCTTATCCTTGATAATGTTTTGGGAATTATATGGTATTGTGCCCACAGAAAATCATGGTCACTGGTGGTTTTTTGTTGTGCACTAATGGACCTCTTTTTCTTGCTGGATAAATTATTTGAATAAATTGTGTAACATGGGAATTGGTTAGTCTCATACACTTTTCCGATTAAATGGATGCCCAGTGAACAACAATCCCTGTGCGATCACCCCGGTTAACCGATCAGTAATGGAGAAAACTAAAATAATTGTGTTCTTGAGTCTGGAATCATCCTTGCTTTGTCTTGGCGTTATGTGTGTTTGTTCTATGATTATTGGGTGTAATGGATGGGGATGTGATCCTTTGTTGTGGAGTTTGTTGGTGGACCTGAGGCCGTGTGGGGTTGTACCTTGAGGCTTAGTTTTGCTCAAGTACATTGAGGTATCTCAAGGATCCCTTTTGTTAATGTGACATTACAAGAGAACCAGATGTTAATGTTTAAAAGTGATATTTGGTTGTTCTTATTTTCCATTCCAAATCTTGTGTCTGTGCTTGTTAGTTTCCTATTAGTGCAGAATTTACTTAAATGGAATCACATGAACATGAATCCATGAATGGGTTCAATGGGGAACTGGTTCTGGGAATGTGTTGTGACTTGGCTATGAGTGGCGTGCCTTTTTATGAATGAACATTAACAAGGGTGCTTGTGCATTGGTTGGTTTTCGAAACCTAGATCAGGATGAGTTCTTGTTATATATACATATAATTGTAGTTCTTATGTTTCTTATTCTTACCCCACCCATGTTGAAAAATTTGTGCTGAACACCCCCATTTCAAGGGGGGGTGTTTTTCTAACAATCCCATGAGTGGCTGGTTATTATCTTCTTTTCTGATCCCTTTCCCGAATAGCTTCAGACTCCTTGGGTAGGCTGTGATGGCCTGAGATCCATTAGAGCCTATGATTTTTCAAGCAGGGTAGTTGTGGTGGTTGTCCTAGGTGTGTGTGGGAAGGTTGTTTCCAAAGTGTTTTTGAGATGAGGACTTGGTGTCTTCGGTCTT
Source organism: Viscum album (assembly GCA_963277665.1). Lineage (NCBI taxonomy): Eukaryota > Viridiplantae > Streptophyta > Magnoliopsida > Santalales > Viscaceae > Viscum > Viscum album. The sequence goes on from OY728147.1 coordinate 1,299,822,737, forward strand.
GTCAGTAGTTGTTGTGGCCCATGTGTTTTCCAGTAGGATGTGTAGTATAGATGGACTAGGTGTTTGGAGGTTGGCTGTTTGGTTGTGGTAGCAAAGGTGTGTGTGGGTGGGGGTATAGTAGTGGGACTGCAGTGACAATGGTGGGAGAGGTCCGATGGGTAGGATGTCTTCAGCATCCATTGGAAAAGTGGTTCAGTGTACCCAAATATCGATTTTATATTACTATTACATTACTTGACATGAATTATTTGGGTTGTGTGCCTTAGTGAGGAATGGATGTATAGTTTTCTTTGCTAGGTTCTCTGGTTATCTCCTTTCTCACGAGGCATTAGAATGCCTCCCCACATGTGCATGAGATCATCTGGATTTCCCTACTTATTATACTTTTATGCTCACCCTACGTATACAAAATTGTTTTCTGGTTTGCAGGAGGACTTCAGGGATCATGCCTGATTTTACTAGTTCGGACGTTGGCATGGTTGCTATTGTTTTTTATTTTCTTAGTACATAAATATTGGGTTTTTTTGTACTTATGTATCATTTACTTTTAGAACATGCATATGATAATGGTTTGTTTTGTCTTTACATGTCCTTGCACTTTTGATGTTGTTGTGAATTACTATCCCATCACCCAATACTATTAAATAAAAAGAGTAATTCCATGCATCCTGTGTGTGATTCTATACCCTTGGTGCTAGTCGCCACTCCGAGACCTATTGAAGGTGGGTCTTGGGGGAGGGGGTCATTATCTCTCCTTCAACTTAACAAATGAAGGGTCTATAAACTTGTTGTCCCTTCTCTCATCTTGGTAAAGGCGGGTTGTGACAGTAGGACATTTGTAAGTGGATGTAAAATGAACTCATGACTGGAAATATTAGAGGTGATCGCCATTATCATCTTGTGGCCAAGATATTTTTTCAGTTTAATAATTTACTTCAAATAATGTTTTAACTATTTAATTTTTAAATTGTAATTGAAGGATTCATATTTGGGTTTGAAATTTCTGAAGAAGACTACGATTGAGGCTAATAATGAGGATCAAACCAGTGTAGCAATATTTGATTAGGCATCTATGATGTAGGAGACCCAGTATGTCTTCGATAAAGGTGGAGTTATTTTTATCTCCCCTCGATTGACTCCTGGGAGTTATTATGGTAATACAACATTGTCGGCATACAAATATAGAGGAGGTCACAAAGATTCTTTATCATATACTATACAATATTAGGAGTGGTTGTGAGATTGGGGTTGTCATATAGAGAATATAAAAAGGGAGTCAAAATAGAACTATTAATATCAACAACAACATTAAGAGAGATGCATCGATGGATGTTCGAGTCGCACAAGCAGACAATGGACCACATGTGACGTCGGACTCATGGTTCTGGGATGGAGTTCCCTCAATCATCTCCTCCAACACTTATAGCTCCTCTAGTGGACCTTCTTCCTCATTGACATATTTACTTTTTATGATAAAAATTGTTAATATAATTTTGTAAATATTAACTTTTTACATATTTATATAGTGAATTATTTATAATGTAGTGAATATTTTGTTTATTATAATTTTATTATTAAATAAATTTTCTAATATTTTGTTAAATTATTATATATAAATTTTTTTAATTTTTATTATTATTTTGTTATATAATTACTATTTTAGTGAAATGATTATTATTTTTATTTTATTAATGTTAATATTTTATTATTATTACTATTTTATATATAATTTCAAATACTAAGGTTTTTATTATAATACTATAATAATAATTATTAATTTTTATTAATAGTTTTTTATTATTCATTCTATTTTATGAGAATTGTTTTTTTGTTATTTAAGTATTATATTTATAGTAATAATTACTATTTTATTATAATTATTATTTTCTATTACTTTTATAAAAATAATAATAATTATTATTATTATTATTTTATTAATATAATTTTATTAATATTTTTGTACTAATAATATTAATATTAATTTTAATTTTAATTTTTTATGATTTTTACAATGGATAGGTTTTCCCATCATAAATAACTATTTCCAAAAATCCTACTTCAAATAGTATTTACAACTAGCCTTTCTTAATAGGTTTTTAAAAGAAACTTGGAGAATAAATTTACAATGAAATTTTACACAATGAGGAATTTGCAATGTGATGTTGTCCCAATTTCCATAGCCCAAATAAGACAATTTTTAGTAGTGATGAAGCTATATTATCAATGGAGATTGGATTTTGTGTGCTCTTATAATGAAAATGTTGAATCCATATTATAAACTCAACATAATAAAATTTTTATCAAAATTTCATACCCAGAATGATTACACTTATAATAGTGGAGGTGTTATTAGTTGAAGTGTGGAGGTTTTTCTTCAAGGATGAGTAAAACATTTGTTAGAGATTATTGTGGGAAATATGTAGAATTTTTTATTCGATTAATCATTAAATGAAAGTATTATATTTTTAAACAGTGTATGATTCCAATGATATTATTATTACAGTCATAGAAGTGTATCAAAAAATGATTCATAACAATTTTAATTGATTTTACCTCATTGAGAAATCAACTTCTATATTGATTTATATCTCAGAACCACTTTAATTTTTTTAAATTCATTATCATATCCACGGATGTGACCTGGCTATTAAATGTTAAGATGGGGTACCACAAATATAATAGTTTTATCATACATACGGTGTCCCCATGGAAGATTTTGTATTATAACTATGAATTTGAATGAGAAGTTAATGACATTTATTTTATATCTGAACAAGAAATAAGAAGAAATCAAGATCAAATTCACACAAAAAAATATACAACAACTTCAATCATCTAAAAAAATTAATTTGTTTCTCAATGAATGATATTTGTTCTATCTATCACTATATTGGGGTATTTGAGTAATATATTTAGAAGATACATATCATTACAACTACAAACATTATATGTCTCTAAGAATTCCATTTTATGATAAAAATTCTATATCTATGTTCGAGGGCCTTGTGGACTATAAAATTCAACAAATTGATGATCAATTTTTAGTAGCCGTCATTAATGAAACCCATTTTTCTGACACCCCATTATTTTATTTTATAATAATTAATAATATAAAAATATCTTTTTAATTAATAATAATAAGCATAAATAATTATATTTTATATCATTTAGATTAATTAATTATCTATAAAAAATACATTTTTACAGTATTATTATTTGTCAAAATAATATTTTAATAAGAATTAATATATTTGATTATTTTTAATAAATTCATTTTTATTAGTATATTGTTAAATTGATTAAAATATATATTGAATATTAAAAATATTTTGATAATTACAAAATTAACATATCAATGTATTCACTAATAATATGACAAACCAAGATATTATGGTATATTTGATCATAAATAATTGCATTTCCTCGGATAGCATATATACAAAAAACATTGAGTCTCTACAAAAAAAACAATTTTTATAGTTATAACCTAGCCAAGAAACATAATTTTTCCACTTATGTGATTGGAATTTTGATAAACAGATATACACTACTGTGATTAGTATGTTTTTAGTGTCTACTAAGACCAACATAAATTTTTGGTGAATAGTAACAAGACCCTTATGAATAGTATTGTACCCTTATTAATAGTAATGCTGCCCTTTTGAATTGTAACCTGACCCATATGAATAGTACCCTCATCCAAGATTGTATATGTAAAATTTAGGTGCCTTACTGATGAGAGTGACTGTTTCAAAAATATATAATGATGTGTGGGTAATTTTTTGAGTACTAAATAATTATTTACAATTAATAAATTAATAAATTTTTTTTAAAGAAATTTTAATTTCTTAAAATTTGTTAAGAAATATTTTTTTAACCATGATTTCACAGATAAATTTATGAGAACATAGTTATTTTTTTGAAATTATTATAAAATCAAATTTCATTTTAAATCATATATTTTCCATGTAATAAATGATTTAATTTAAAAATAAAATTTGATATATATAGAAAATAATTTTTGTATAATGGAGCCTATTTTTAAGTTTTACACATTGAAAAATGATTATAGTGAAAATTTAGGGTTTTTTTGAAATACATGAGTTTTTGGGGAATAGTGAAATTTGGTAATTTACAAAATATTCTAAATAAATAAATTTTTGTATCATGAATGAGTCATAGATGATTTAAATGATCATTTGTTCGAACCCAAATCCAGTTTTATCTATTTTTTTCAATAATCATGAGTATATATTGCGTTGATCCCAAATAATAAATTAATAATTAAAATATTGGAAAACACATCATCTCCTCCCCTATAAAAACTAACCCTCACTCCCATTTCTCTTCACTCCTATAATCAATGATGTTATTCACTATTAAATGAAAGTAATCTTATATTGTCCCTCACATCCTCTATTATCCCTTGGACTTTTTAAAAGCTTAAAACCCCTTCTCATTAGGAGGATCTCACAGAGCATATTTTAAGAGGTAAATACTCTCCCTTTTTCTTTTAATTTGATTTTCAATATTTTTTGTATTCTTATATTATCCATAACTACTCTACCCAAATGATAATGAAATCTATATTATCATCTATATACATGAATTATATCTGTTAATTCTATATACATCTTAAATATCTTTACACATTCTCATTTATTTTAAAAATGAAATCATTATTTGGGAGGGGCTAATTTACAACCTCTAGGACGTCAAAACATAATTATTAATTTTCTCCTTCAGTGATGGTCATGAAACTATTTTTATATTTGAGAAATATTTCAAAATATTTATTAAATATTATTTAACACTTATGTAACCATCATTTTTACATGATACTATGTAATATAACAGAACTAGTTCCCGATGATCGAGAAACCACCGTAAAAATATAAACGATTATCACTAAACGCTTTATCTAATGATTCATCCTCATACCATGTAACCAATTTATATATATATATATAATAAAACATTTTTATGTTCATTAATAAAATATAAATTCAATCCTTTATAATTATATCATTTCCACATGAATATCCATACTAACAATCAAGCGAACCGATCGGAAATATCAAGACGAGAACAATACGGAAGGACATAAGTAAATCTTATAACAAATCAAAAGGCCAAAATGTAAATAATAAAAATATAATAAACTATATAAATTTATAAAAATGTTGTGAATGAAATTATTAACTGGTATAATTTCATATTCTATTACCTTAATGTAATGTGAATAATACATTCAGACATAAGGTAAGGGTTTTCTCATCTCACTTCCAGTTTTTGTGAGATACTCTTTATTCAAAAATATTTATTTATAGCATAGGTATAATTTAAAATCATGTATCATGTCATGTATCTTGTTATATTGAAGGTATTAAATGTATCATTTAATGATTATTAATTTTGTGGCATATGATTTGATTGATTTGAACGTGGTAAGGGGTTCAACCCAATCCTTCATTTGTTATTTCATGTTGTTGCTTCCCTATCCATACCAAAATGTTATGATAATATATTTTTCAGTACATTTTCTTATTTTTTAGGTTACAATATCATATTTTAATAAATTTTCAACTTTCCTTTTTGTGGATTATATGTTATAAAATAATTCACTTCTTAATTATTCTAGATCAACAAGACTTATTCAAGGGAAAATTTCTAATTATTTCTCACATTCAAGTGCACTACATATTATATATTAACCATTAAATATTTTTCTAAAATCACAAATTTTATCCAGAAAAGTATCATTATTTATTTATAGTTTAATGTAAACAATCATTCCATTCTGCTTTAAAATATCTTAAATGTCTTCCTTAAATCGTACTACAATGTTTTGTTCCTAAAGCTTCATTGAAAACTCTTCTCAAATTATTTAACATCAGTGAAAAAATATATTTTTCTTAAAATTTAATTTCTATGCCTTTAACTTTTATCTTCTAGGATAAACGTGTTTACAATATTATTATAGGAAAAATAAAAATAGTTTTTCAAAAGAACTATTCTTTCTGAAATAAAAGGGGTTTTCTCATGTCACATTTAATTCTTTGGGATTTATGACTTGTTCACCAGTTATTCTATGCATGTGTTGTATGTAATTCCCATTGATATATAATATAATGAACTCAAAATTAAAATAATATTATATTAAACTAAAAATATAATTTATCAATGTGGTATGAGAAAAATTTGAATGATTAATGATCAATTTACGTAAGAGTTTATTAATTATTTAATTAGAGTTTTTTCATATATGATTATCATTCAAATATTTCAATGTGTTATTGGATACATTTGACGAGTAATATCTTTTATTAAACATTTGAGGAATGAATAGGAATTAGAAATTGATGGGTAGAGACCACTATAGTCCCTCAATGGATAAGATGGTCAAATGAGACAAAATAAAATGGGATTCTTGCTGAGCCCGTACCCTTGTATTTACATACCCTTACTCAGCATCCATTGTCAACTCCTTCATATGTTTCCTTTCACCATGTTATGAATAATTTTCTTGGATAAGCATTCATGGATGCAATTTATTTTATATTGTATCCAGTTTTATTTTTTGTTTTCCAATGTGTTGTGGGTATCATGACTGTTATATGGTCTTTTAAGAAGAATAAACTAATCAGTTCGTTGGTATTTTATTCTTGGTAATCATGATAATGTATTAAAATAATGCACTGGATATGAGATTCTAGGATCGGGGAATTATAGTTGGTATTAGAGGAATATTATAAGAAAACATGGAACCTAGAATTAGAAATCATAGGTTATGGAACATAACACTAAGTTGGAATTTTGAGGATAAGAAGAGAAGAACAAACCTAGAATTTTTTATGGTATATATTGTGTGTTTCTTCCTTGTAAATACAGAACTGTTTGAATAATACAATTGGATGTGGTTCTAAAATAGATGTGTGTAGGGGGAATAATTTTGACTAGGTGTTCTGATCTTGACTCGAGGTATCCTGGTATAAGACAATGAGCCTTACTACAACCCTATTTTTACACTCCCTAGGGATATGCTTAAAAACATTCTTGTTTTCATACATACCATTAGGAAGGATTTATGATTCAAATGTAATAAAATTATATGCTTCTAGGATTTATGCTGCATAAATTAATGTTATGTTCTATAGTGTTAATATAGTCATATAATGTTAATAATATTACGAGATAATATAGTATGTGCAATTTTTTAGGAATGGAATGTCGTATAAATAATGAGGACTCCACCCATGCACATGATAAAAAGTGTAATATGGATTATATGATTCGTGGTCTTAAAAAAACATTTGAAAGGAAATAATATCCATGTTATTCTCATCATATGTGAAAATAGTATCATGTGTTAACAATATATGTAATGAATTATACAAATCCTATGGATTTTAAGTGATGAAATAGAAGATAATTATATAATATATGGATAAAAAGAATAAAGTAATGAATCATTTTCCATCATGTGAAAAATATTGAATGAATAATCCTAGAAAATTATTAAAATAAATGGGATTTAGTAATAGGTATGGAGAAAAAGGACATTATTTTCATGATTGGAATGGTAAGAAAAACTTTTATAATCAATAATGATTCAATAGTGATGAGATGGGACACTATGTGAATCAATGTCTCACTTGTCAAAGAAATATACCCCAAATGATGTTATTGGACAATGATCAAGTAAGTACACTTCCATAGTGGATGAGCATTAATTAATATGTATATTCATGCATTATTTCATTAGAATCTTTTTTTCAAAAATTTACTGGTTATAAGATTATATAATATAAGATTATTCTACTATAATACATTTTCATTAAGTATTGGTGACCATATATTGAATGGTACCAAGAAAATATATTCATTATAATGTTAATATGTTTGGGAACACATGATTAAGGGAAGGGAAATAGTTATTATATTTCTATATTTTACATAATGATTAATAAATGATTGATTTTGATTAGTATTGACTACCTTGTAACTGATTATTGAATGGTCATGAAATGTGTTAAGCTATCATCGATGGAGATTAATAAAATTTTGGATTTATAGAATATATCCAATAACATGTATTTTACTAGAGGAATACTGAATAATGCATTTTTCTATCATGGGTTTATGGTAATTCATGTTATCACTATATTTCATTGGATACATGATGATGTTATTCACATTTCTCGAATGTTAAAATTTAGATTTGCTTCACCATAATTAAGGGATAATGATATGTTCATCTTGGATAATAAGTTACCTTGTTTCTAAACTATATATTAATTATATTTTAGAATGTTTGACTAGTAATAAAAGGATTATGTTGACCTTTTTATGAGGTATTATAGGATAATGCACTACTTCAAAACATGACACAACATGTTCTTAGAGATGATGTACAGATAGATTATAGTAAAATTAAATGTCAAGATTGTGTTTATGAAATATAAATGTATATTTAGACTCTTATAATGTGGAATAATTATATATCTCAACAAAAAGAGTCTTAATTATTATTTTTATCTTTTACCATATTCATTGATAATATCCACAAATTTTTTACTATTGTTTATAGTTTTGTAGTAATCAATATTCTACTGAAAGTGTTCTCTATCACATTCAATGAGAACATCATAGTTTTATTTTTCTTCCATCTATATGTTTTACATACATCAAATGTCACTCTATTCAAAAAACAATTTTGGTAAACAAATCATTACCCATAATCTTTTTGAAGGAGGATATTTTGTTAACCCTAATTTTTATGTGGGTGTCTCGTAAAAGAATTTTCAATAATAAACCATTGATATTCAAAGTGAAAATTTGAAGTGTGGGGATATAATTTTGGACAGGGGTAATAATTTAACACCCCAATAATTTTTTCATTAATTTTAAAAAATTTAAAATAAACTCTTTTAATTAATATTTATACTAATAAATAATTAAAATTTATATCATTCAATTTAACATATGTTCTAACAAACAAAATCCCTTTTTGAGTATAATTTTTGTTTAAAAAAAATATTTTAATATTAAAATATATATTTTATTTTTTAATGAAAATTATATCTTATCGATAGATTATTTAATAATATATAAAATATATATTAGACATTATAATTATTTTTTTAAATACTAAATTATGTTATGAATATATTAAATATTAATATGACTTCCGAAGATTTTATTGTATGTTTCTTCATAAATTATTCCAATTCATTATATAGCTTATATTTACACAACACTAAGTCTCATCGAAACCACACTTTTTTATAGTTATAACCTAGATTTGATATATAATTTTTCCACTTATGTTATTTTAATTATGAAAATAACACATGCACTGTGGAAATCGATATCTTTTTTAGTATAATAGGATCAACTAAATTTTTGGCTGAATAGTAACATGACCTAAATGAAAAGTAATGTACCCTAATGAATAGTATTTTTTCCCTTCTAAATTTTACATTCATCCTTATAAATAGTAACCTCATCCATTAATGTAAAAATAAAATTTAGTCACTATATAAATGAGCGTGACTGTTTTAAAAATAAATAATTAGGTGATGATACTATTATGAGTAATAAATATTTATTAAAAATGACAAATTAATAAATTTATAACAAATTAATTTAATTTTAATAAATATTTATTCCTAAAAGTATATTTTTTCTACGCTTTTAGGATAATTTTATGATATCTAGTGATTATTTATAGTATTATAAAATAAGTTCTAAATTTACATTCTGTACTTTTCATGTAAATGATACTTTAATTTAAAATTTAAATTTCTCATATTTATAATTTTTTTTTGGAAAAATAGATTATATTTTTTATTATACAAATAAAAATATTTTTGGGGTTATTTATTTGGATTTTGGTAAAATACATGAATATTTGGAGAATTCTGAAATTTGATAATTTATGAAGTATAATAAATAAATGAATTCATGCATAATGATTGATTCATGGATGATATAAATTGATATTCGTTAGAACTCACCTGAAATTTTTACTCTGTTTAGTCACATTAATCAAGAATATTCATAGACATGAGCCTAAATAATAAAATAATGATTAAAATAATGGAAAAAACTTCATCTCCTATATTATAAAAACTACCCCTTACCCCTCCTCTCAAGACTCCTATAAGCATTTATGATTCTTGAAGTTCTACACAAATAATCTTCCCTAGTCCCCCACCACCTATTAGGGACATTGTTCTTTCAAAATAACAAAACTCCTTCTCTTTAGGAGGTTCTCATTGAGGATATTTAAAGAGGAAAACCCTCTCTCATTTTCTTTTAATTTCTTTTTCAATTTATTTTATCTTTTTATCATATACTAAAATCCTCTATCTAAATTATCATGATAACTTAAATATTACATATATACTATAAATATATAATTTTAATGGATGATAAGTCATCAATATCCTTACTCCGTATCATTTAATTTAAAAACCATATTATCATTAGGAATGTGCCAATTTAAAACTATCATGGAAGAAGAACCATCGATATTCATTTTTTCATACATGGATGGTCATTAAAAAGATTTAATGGTTTAAAAATATTATAATATATGTATTTTATCTTATTTAATTATCATGGAACCATTATTTTTAATGATACTGTGTAATATAATAAAACAACTTCATTGTGATAGAAAAATCATTGAAGAAATATAAACGATTATCAATTTATGACTTATCAAATAATTCATCCTCATTCCATGTAAATATAGATTTATATAAAAATTAACACTTCAATAGGTTGACTAATAATATATAAATTCAATTATAGAGAATTATGTTTCTTCAGGATGAACATCCATACTTATAATCCAGCGAATTGATCATGAATATCACGAAACAAACACTCTAGAAAGAAAAATTTAATCGCATAACATATTCAAATACCAGAAGTGAACATAATAAAATGATAATAAATTATATATACGTGTAATTGGTTAATTATTAAATTATTAGTGGAACTAATTTCTTAATCCATGACATTATGTTCAAGTGAAGAACACATTCTGATATATGTTAAGGGTTTTCTCTTCTAACAACAATTTTTCTGAGATACTCTATATTCACCACTATTTCATATATATAGTGAATGTATACTTCCCATTTTGTTATTATAACATTAATCTATTTATTTTCATGGTATTAAATTTATTAGTTGATGGTTGTTAAATTTGAGGCATATGATTCGATTGATTACAATGTTGTAAGGGGTTCCTCCCAAACCATCATTTTTTCCGTGGGGTTATTCCTTCACTATCCATACCAAAAGTTACTACTTAATTATTTTGGTAAAAATATTATATAATTTTATTTTATGTTCCAAAATCATATATTTAAATCATTTCATCTTTATTTTATCTGTATTATATTTTAAAAAATATATCCCTTTTTAATTCTTCTCGATAAACATTTCTAATTCAAGGGATCTTCCCAAATTCATACTCATTTTCAATTACACCATATTATCTATTTTATGTGATCAATATTTTTTAAAAATAAAAAATTTTATCAGGAAAAAATATCTTGGTTAATTTCTAATTTTACAAAAACAAAAATTCCAACCCGCTTAAAAATATATATAATATTTTTCTTAAACCTAACTAAAATGTTTTCTTTATATAGCATCATTAAAAAAACTATTTATATGAATTCAATTAAGCGAGAAAAAATTTATTACTGAATTATAATTTAAATTCATTTTACTTTGTGTTTCTATTATATGAATTTCTAAAAACTGATTTTTCGACAAATAAAAATGGGTTTCCAAAGGAACACTTCTTTCCAAAATAAAAGGGTTTTTTCCTCCTATTTAATTATATAATATTTAAGACTTGTTCAACCCTTATTACATGAATGTGATGTATGCAATTCCCTTTGATATATCAAATCATGATTTTTATTATTTTCATCATATTATATGTATTTAATAAATAAATATTTCAATGTGGTATGGGACACATTGTAATTCGTAATGGTCGTTTTCCTTAAGAGTTTATCCGTGGTTTAATTTGAGTATATTCATCAATCATTATGATTCAAATATTTCAGTGTGGTAGGTATAATCATATATATATAAATATATTCTTAGACATATGAGGAATCGGTTTGACATAATATATTATTGGTGGGGCCCACTATAGCCCCTTCATGGATGAATTTGTTTCATGAGAAAAAAAATGGGTTTTGGATGAGGATTTACCCTAGTCTTTTCAAAAGTCATGGATGAGGCCTCATTCATAGTATTATGATCTATAGTATATTTATTCCCTCAATATGATATTATTAGTAGAAAAATAATGTGATCTTTCAACTAGTAGAATATCTAGGGTGTTGTTTCATGATATTATTTATATTTAATTATTCATTCTATTTTTAATATATATTTATTATGCTCAAGATTATGTTTTAGTTGCATTAGGTAATCACTTTTTATTATTGCCGATGATATCTTCTACTATATCTCTTACCCTTAATGTAAATTTGAGCTAATCCATTTCTCAGGTTTCTATTAAGTTGGTTATGATAAAAAAACATTCAATAAAATTTCAAGGATGCAGTTCATTTCATATAGTATCAGGTTTTACTTTATTTATAGAATGTATTGTAGTAATCATGACTACAATCTAGTCATAGAAATCTGTAAAACTGAACATTCCTTAAGGAATTGATTTATTCATACCATGTTGATGTATTAAAATAATGCATCCACTCCATGCTTATGGGGTCGGGGCGTTACTATTGGTGTCAAATGAAGTTTAGTAGCAACCTTGAAAACTAGATTTATAAAATTTAGGTTAGGGAACATAATCCTATGATTTATATAGAATATAAGAATAAAAGAACATACGTTAATTTTGTTAAGTTATATATTTTGTGGATCATCCTAAAAAATGCATCCCTATCTTAACACACCAACTGGACATTGTTCTCACATTAATGTACTTATGGGTAATATCTCCGATAAGGTGTTAAGACCTTGAATCATGATATCCTGGTTTAAAAAAACATGCATTAATTCAATCCAAGTATGACACTCCTATGGTATATCTTTATTATAATTCACATATTTCTTATATTTTATAATGAAGGATTTATGCATTCAATGTTACCAATGTATATGGTTCTTTTATTTATGATGCATAAATTTATGTTATGTGCTATAACGTTATTATTGTTACTTAATGTTTATAAATTTATGAGAAAATGTAGTATATGTTATTTTTTATAAATGGATCTTGTAAAAAAAATGAGAACTCCACCAATGCACAGGATGAAAAGTGGAAGATGGATCATATCATTCATGGGCTTAAGATAACATATTTAGAGGAAATGGTTTCCATAGAATTCTCATCATATGAGGAAATTATATAATTTCATAATAAGATAAGTAAATACTTTTACTAGCCATATGGATCAAAAGGGAGGAATGAAATGAAAAGGATGGAAGATGAATTCATGGATATAGTGAAGAAGGGAGTGAAGGGTTTTCTTACTTGTGATAACTGTGGAAAAAATCTCCCTAGAAATTGCGTGAATGGAATGGGAGTTTTTTATAAGGGTCAATAAAAAGGACTCCATTTTTATGATTTTATGGGTAAGATAAATGTTTTCAATGTAGAATGATTCAGCTGTGAAGAGATGGGACACCATGCAAATCAATATCCCAACAATCAAATAAATTTACCCCTAATGGATTTATTTAATAACGATAATGTAATTCTACTAAAATAGATGAAGAGGAAGAATTAATTTGTATATTCAGGAATTATTTCATTCGAATATTTTATTAGTAATGTACTGGTTATAAGAATTATTGATTATATGAGGATTATACTATAGTAATTTTTCATTCATGATTTGAGACCATATGTTGAATGGAACTGAGAAAATAAATTCAATATAATGTTAATCATTTTGGGAATCAAATTATTGAGAGAAAAACCCCCCTTATTTTATATCTGATGTTGAAATAATTACGATGAAATTATTGATTTTTATATATACTGACTACCTTGGAAATGATTATTGACTTGTTGAAAAGTGTTATATTCTTTCATCGATGGTGTTTACAATAATTTTGGATTTAAGGAATATATCAAATAACATGTATCTTAAAAAAGAAATATGTAAGAATTCATGTTTCTAATAATTGTTATTGGTAATGCGAGTTATTACTATATTTCAGTAGGATATATAGTGAAGTTATTCTATTGTTTGGAATGTGAAAATTTAGATATGCTTTTGGTTGATTAAGGGATGATGATAATTTCATCATGGATATTTATAAAGCATAATTATAACATGTTCAATCATTATATTTTGAAAAAAATTTCCATTTAATAATCGTTAATGATAATGATTGTATAAGGTTGTGTAAGTTAATGTATTACTTCACCAAATGACACAACATATTCTATGAGATGATGTCTATATAGTACATGTTGAAACCAGAGGATAGGATTGTGTTTATGATATAGAAATGTATATTTGTACAATTATATAGTGGAATAATTCCTTATCTCATGGAAACAAGCCTCAAATAAAAATCGTGTCCTATTATCACAATCATTTATAATATCAATGGATTTTTTATAGTATTTTATAATATTATAGTAAGAAACATCCATCAGAATAAGTTATTTATCACATTCCATCAAAACATCATATTTTTTTCCATATCATGATTTTTACATCCAACTAATGTCCCTTCATTGAAATGAATATTTTTCTGGTAAACACCTCATTTCCTTTAACATCATTTTAAGAGGATTTTTTTAACCCTATTTTGGGTGGGGATTTCCAATAATTTAATTTCCATGAATAAACCTTTTCTATTTGTAGTGCATTTTAGAGTTGTGATGTAATAATTATAATGAGGGGGGAATAATGTAATGCACAAATAATTTTTTTAATAATTTTTAATAATTTAAAATTATAAATTTTAATTAAAGAAAATACTTACAAATAATTATAGAATATATCTTTCAAATTAATTAATATTTTAAAAAAACAAATACTATTTTGGAGTATTATTTATGTGTAAAAAAATATATTAATATTAATATATATATCTGATTATTTTTACAAAACAAAAATTTAGCATCAAATTATTTAGTTAAATCTAATATATTTTTATATTTATAATTATTTTTATAAATACTAAAACATGTTAAATATATATTCAATATTAATATGACACCCAATAATTTTGTGGTATATTTCTTCATATATAATTTGAATTATTTAGATAAATTATAGGCACAAAACACTGAGTCTTTGAGAAACAACAAATTTTTATATTTATTACCAAGATATGACACATAATTTTTCAAATTTTGTGGTTTGAATATTGAAAAAATACATACACTACTGTGATCTGTATATTTTTCAGAGTCTAATAGGATCAAGAATGTTGTTTTGGTAAATAGTTACATGACCCATATAAATACTAATGTACCCTTATGAATTGTAATGCTTCAATTAAGAACATTAACTTGATCATTATGAATAGTATCGTTATCCATTAATGTATAAATAAAATTTAGCAACCTTAAAAATGAGAGTAGATGTTATAAATATAAATTTTTAAGTGATAGTACTATTGTATGTAACAGATATTTATTTACAATTTTAAAATTAAAAGTTTATTTAAAATAAAATTTTATTTCTTATTTTATTTTATTTTCTTTTTGCCATATGGTTTTTGGATAATATTATTTTACCTCAGTTAATTATGGAATGTATTATAAAATCTATTTTCAATATAAAAATATTAATTTTTATTGTAAATAAAGAATTTATTTTAAAAATATATATATCATATTTAGAAAATTATTTTGGAAATAGAGTATATTTTTTAATTTTACACATTAGAAAATGGTTACGGTTTATTTTTGGAAATTTTCCAAAATAGTTGATTTTATTGTGAATAAAGAAATTAGATAATTTTCAAAATAAGCTGAATAAGTGAATATTGTCATCATTAATGAGTCAAGGACGATGCAAATACCCCATAGATAAAAATCATATGCACTTATTACTATTTTTATTCAAAAAAATCAATATTATTAATAGTAATGAGCAAGAATAATAAAATAATGATTACAAAAATTGAAAACCCTACTAATCATTCAATATAAAAACCACCCTCACTTTATCTTTTCAACACTCCTCTATGTCATGAATATTATCATAGTTCATTCCAAATAATATATATTATTCCCTCCTCAAATTAAAGATCCATTGGTCTTTGAAATAGAAGAAAACCAATTCCTTTATTGATATTCTCATTGAGGACATTTCAAGAGGTAATCCATCTCCATTTTTCATCTAATTTGACATTAAATTTGATTTATATTCTTATCTTATTCTGAAACCCTCAATAAAAATTATCATTATTAATTTATTATCATTTAATTACATGATTTATATTATCCTAATGGAAGTTACCTATCAATCTCCATACTCAATATTGTTTATTTTTAATAAAAAATCATCATTTGGGTGGTGCCAATTTACAAACATCGTGGATGACGAACCTTTGTTATTAATTTTATCATTCAAGTCCATTCATGAAAAAAAATTAATGGTTCAACTATATTCTTAAATATGTATTATTTCTAATTTAACAATTATGGAACCATTTTATTTACATGATACAATGTAACCTAAAAAACTGAATTTTTATTATCGAAAAATCAGCATAAAATCTAAACGATTATCACTAAATGACATACCTAATGATTGATCCTCATACCATGTAACCAAATGATATATGTTACTATTTATAAATATGTATTATTTTCAATAATTTGTAAATTCAATTATGTATATTTATATCTATTACACATGAACTTTTATAGTTATAATCTTGTGATCCAATCATGAATAAATAGAAACGAAAACTCTTGAACAACAGAATTAAATATTATAGCTTATTTAATGTCCATAAATGAACTTAATTAAATTATAAAAATTATATAAAAGTATTAATATTTCATTATTAAATTATTAATGGGTCTACATTCATATTACATAACATTACGGTCAAATGTAGAACATATTCAGACATAAGGTGATGTTTTTTTGATCTCACATTCTAATCATTAATTATTATTGTTTGCATATTTTATATTCTTTTTTATGTTACAAAATCATATATTAATATCCTTTAACCTCTCCTTTATTTTGATTATATTTTTTAAAATAACCCCATTTTTAATTCCTCTTGATAATCAAACAAAATTCAAGGGATCTTCTTGAATTCTTACCAATTTTCTAGTAAACTATATAAAATATTTTAATCCATAATTTTTTTATTTAAAATAATATATTTTAACATAAAAAATTATCTGGTTTCATTTCTGGTTTTATGAAACAAACATGCAATTTTGATTCCTGTAATATTTTCATTAAATAGAACTTATTTTTTAATTTATTACATTTAATTTAATACATTTTTAATGATTTTAGTTTAGTGGAAAAAAATTTATTCATTAAATATAATTTCAGTGTCATTACTTTTTATTTTCATAGGTAAATATGTTTACAATATTATTTATTGACAAAAAAATTTCTTTTCCAAAAAAACTATTCATTGTAAAATAAAACTATTTTTCCCTATCCATTTTACTTTGAGGAGATTTATGATTGGTTCACATATTTTTCTCTCATGAACCCGCATCCTCAGAATGAGGTGAGGGATTGAAATGTTCCAATCACTTCCTTAATCAAAATTAAATAGAGATAATGACCCCCTGAATCGTACCCTAAATAGTCCCCTATGTGAAGAAAAGAACCACGGGTATAAAATCTCAAAAAAAAAATGAAAGGAATTACACTATTTAATGGAAATAATATCATGTGATAAGATGATAAAAATCACAAGAAACTACAATTTTTTAAATAAAAGAGTCCAAATTCAACCCGTACATGATTTAAACATAAAATATAAAAAAAATCAACCAAGGTACTAAAACAAGTACCAACATATTGAACTATGAACCTGAACAATGATTATACCGATGCTAGAACTATTGATGCCCATCACGGTCCTCGATTCCCTCATGGATACCACAAAATAGTTTTATAGATGTACAAGGGTTATACAAGTATTCCTAGTAGAAAAACAGAATCCTCCCATGCATAATTGGGGGAACATACTAATACCCCTCTAAGAAAATTGTATAACCTCAAATAACAAACTAAGGAATAATTAGAAGTCCATCATCACCAAGGCACAATCACTAAATAAAACATGTAATTTAAAGTATTAGTATAATCACATAAATATTAGGGTACCCCACACAACTTTCCCAGTGGTTAGCTACTCATTCCTATGGAAATCCTATTGACACTTCAACTCTTCCAAATCAAATTCCCACCACCACAACCCGCCCGCACACCCAAGGGCATCAACAATACAACACATATAACTTGCAGACACCTTGTCCACAATAACTATTCGTCATGATCGAGGATACCTAGCCGCATCCCAATGACACATGGTTAATAAGCCTACCCAAAGGATCTTATATTAAGATAAGTCTCAATCCATTACAGCCTCCCAGGATATACTTGAGCAGTAAGACCCCAAAAGTGGGTGTAAGAAAGAATGTTAGTAACCAACCATCCACCCACCCACTAGGATATTAGAAAATACAACCTCCACCATGAATGGGGGTATTTGGAACATGGTTCTCAATATGAGTGGGGTGAATATTGAAATCCAAAGGAACTAAAATTTATAAATATTAGTAAACAAACACTCATCCCGACCTACAAGTCTGAAAACAAAAAACAAACTCCACAGAGAACCACATATTCTACTACCCATATAGGCACAACAAAACGACATCCACTACCAATGAAATACCCAAACCCATTTTTCATATAATTACTTGTTTATCTCTTCACATTAATTTAGTCTTGTACTACCCATGGAAACTACCATGCATAATATTGAAGTAGGGAAAAGGAATTATGCTAATGAATTTCCATGTTAACACCCATTCATAAAAATAACTAAAGAAAACCAATAGTCCCACTTCACACCCACTTTTTCCTTAGAAATTTTTATAACCCCTACCAACAATCATTATCCAATGATATAAAACACAATCTTACCCTTGAAACCAAATCTATAGCCCCACTATTCAAACAACCCAAAGATGTAGTACAACTGTATATCAAGCCCATAACCACATTACAGTCCCACTACCCAATGTCTCTTGATGTCCACATCATAAATAAAAAACCTAAACTTTCAAAAAGTACATTCATTCCAAAATGAAATATCCACTGAACTGAATATTCCATAAAGTCACCCATACCTCCCCAGATACGGAGGAAACATCAACTACCATTTTAACCACATTCCCACTACACACACAAACTGCCACCATCTCACAGAACCAACTCCTCTGTTCACTGTTGTACCTACAACCTACACAAGGATGGAACCCCATAAAGCCAACATCACATGGCCACACCAGAAATGCAACAATTTATTCTTATTTGTTAATAACTATTATTTAATCCACTTTGATAAACATGGGTCATCACATGAGGGTTTTCATCATGGGGAATCCATTTCAATTAGCCAGGTACACTTGATTAATCGGGGTTCTTGTTATATCTATTTATGAAATATCAAGAAAAACACATAGAATAACCACTGAGAATAAATATACCACCAACGAACATGATTTTATGAAGGGAAACATCCACAATAATAATATATAAATAATTTATTACAATTAAAACATGTGATAAACATCAATCCACTCATAGCACATTATTTCATTGAACCAATTTTCTTTTTATCATATTCCCTTACTATTTAATTATATTTTTAATAAATGTATTCAATAGTTTTTCATAAAGAATAATTAGTCCACCCACCACTAATTATTCAAAATTAAATAGAGGTAGAAAAAATCTCAACTGAAAACCAGAGGTGACGAAAGCTTTCTGTGCGCCAAGAAGAGGCGATCACATGAGTTTCATGAAAGACATCCACAAAAATTGAGAATGTAGGATGGGGGATCTAGAAGAGGTTAAAGAATCGTCTAGGGGGGAACCATTTAGGTGAACCAAGATGGAACCAAAATCACATTGGGAATAGAAGATCCCAGCATTGAAGTGTTAGAACCTATAAAAATGGAAGAACGGTTTTAAAAGCCATTAATCATGGGATCCTGGAAAAGACCACATGTTTTTATTATCTAAAGATCCACGGGGTGTTAGTATATTAATGATACCACTTATATCCTTTAAAATAACCTTAAAACACCCTAATAAGTCTTTAAACATGTTTTACGTCAAATAATATGTAATAGGGATGAAACTAGAAAAACATGGAAACAATGAAAATGCTGGGAATGTGTCACCGATGTGTGAGTCACTAATATTGAGAAATGATGGGTGATAAGTCGATGTGACTTATCGATGTTGATCCAATGATGCTAAGCAATTGATTTTATGACTTACCGACACCCTGACACTAGCGTCACAGTACTAACACCCTAAACTCACTGAAATTGATGACCTCAACTCACTGATGATCATACCTACTGATGATGTTACCTATCGACACCACATGTGACTGACACTGATGCCTAAAAAATAATGATGAAGACGCCTCAAAATCATCAAGGTTGTTTCCCCTGACTCACTAATGTCGACACCCTTGACTAATCGATGCTGATGGTTCACAATATATTTTTTGATAACTGTCAGAATGAGGTACCATTGCCTTCCAAAACATCCTAAAAATTATATTTTCACAATGGAGTTCCCTGGGGAAATATGGTTCACTACATCTAATACATATAAAAATATTCTCATTCATAATAATTTAAATCTATACCAATGAAAAGAGTGGTTTGAACAACAACTCCAAGATACCTCTCAATGACAAGGCACCCTACATTGTTTGAAATATAGTCTGTAAACCTAGACATCCATGGAAACCTTATTGACATCTATCTCCTGAACAATTTTACAATCACTATGGCCCATCTTACCCAGACATCCACACAAACACTAAAGGCCACACTATTATGAAATAGGTATTAGGGAGTTCCTTCCCCCGTGTTATGATAATATCCACTTCGTGTGGCACTAAATTTCGGGGATGGGTTTAATCGCATCCACATTAATGTGTGTCGATTAAGGATCACGTCCTACCCCTCCCCACAGTTATGAATTTTTCACCCACATTAAGAGAATATGGAGACAACACATTTCATAACAAACAAGGCCAAGCATTACATCATAAAATGAAGCACAATAGTGGAACATATTAATAAAATCATAACATATCTATGCATTGGAAACATATTTGTGAATCCCACTCCAATTTATTATCCTTGAGTCCACCATGCATCCCTAACACCCTGATAAAAAGGAATGGTCCATCAAAAAATCATTTTATATTCATGATCCTTAATTTTTTTAGGTCATTCCATGGATGTTGTGTCTTCCATGATATTCAACTCTATCCAGTCAATGATGTGGGTTACAAGGTGTATATATTGATAGTGTTGAGAGACATGGAAGACCACATTGATCCCCTACATATGTTGTGGAAATTCCAGCTGATATTCCACCTTTCCATCTCTTTCCAACCCATCAAAAGGTCTAATGAACCTGGGATAAATATTTCTCCCACTAGAAAACCTCCACTTCCCTCACCAAGGGGAAAGCATAAACAAACCATATTACCCATCCTTGAACTCTAATGGACTTCTCCTATGATTGGTATATGACTTTTCTCAATCATGTTCTACATTCATTCTCTCATAGACAAGCTGCACCTTCTTTGTCGTCCTCTATAACTAATCAGTAACAATAATGGATGCCACCCCAACCTCCATCCATTACTAGGGTGAACTACCAGAACTCCAATATAAATCTTCCAACTAATCCATACGAAGGGAAGAGTGATATATATTGTTGTAAGAAAACACTACCTGTGGAAAATGTTGCATCCATGGCCCACTAAATTTCAAAACCCATTCATGTAACATCTACTCCAATTTATATATTGTCTTATATATCTTCACTCCTATATGAGGTTATAGAGAAGTGATGAGGTATAAATGGTTGCGAAAAAAAATTCTAGAATCTCCCCTAGAATAAGAAAATAAAACATGAATCCTAATCAGTGACAATGAATTTTACAAATACAAGCACCAAACCACGTCATCTACATACCAATATGTTGAGGAATCCACAATTCTTGTCTCCTTTATCACCAAGATGTGATCCGACTTCATTAATTAATCCACCACTAACCTAATGTAATTTAATCCTCCTTGAGACCTGGGTAATCGAGATATTATCCCACTAACAGTAGTTAATGTCTAAGGGTGCAACAAACAACCAGGAACATGGTGCTCAACCTTCACCAGATGAAACACTAGGAACCACTCCACAAACATTTCCACTTTTTGAATCACCCCGAGCCACAAAAAATGTTCCCTCAATCCTGGTTACATCTTAGAGAAAGAAGGATGAACTACAATGTGTGAGCTATGGATTTCATAGAGAACACCCTCACACATTGCCACTTGGAAAAATAGCTTCCCACAGACCAACATCAAATTCTGACTATATTCTGACAATCACTCTTGAGTATCACCCTAGACAACACAATCATGAATCACTTCAGTATTTGAGTCTTTACATTAATACTTCTCCACCTTCATCATTATAAGAGACTTCACTTTCATCTGAAAATAACAGCCTCTTCCATGATCCACTCTTTCATTAAGATGCAATGTGGCCAACCCCTCTATCACTTTCCAAGCATTTAGGGGATCCCAAACTACCTCCTTTTGTAGATTTCTACTTAAGGAATCATCCAACATGTTCCACATTGATGGTTTGTAGTATATTTCAATGTATTAATCCTTGAGAAACAGCTTTCACATTCACTGTTAAATGATCATGTCTCACTGGAAGAAGATATACTTGATACTCTTGTGATCCATGATGACCACAATTCACTCAATTATGTGGTAATGGAACCATATCTTCAATGTGATTACAACTATAGAAAGATCTATATCATGGATATAATAGTTATTTTTATGCAGACATAACTGCCTAGACCCATAAGAGATAATTCCCTACAGCTAAATCATAGCACATACCAAGCATAGACCATAAGCATCATTGAACACCTCAACCATCACCACATCCTTCAGTAACCTAAGAACCAGGGCACTGACTAGATTTCCCATTAGGTAGAAAAAAGATTCTTAAACAAACTCAATCCATACCCAGGGCTGGTCCTTTCTATTTAATGATGTCAATGGAGTTGTAACTTGAGGGAACTTGGGTAGAAAATGCTATTAATATCATACTGGCCCAGGTAGCTGGGAAACACTACCACATTTTTGGGTGATTAACAAGATAGAACCAACCCAACCTTTGAGGTGTCTAGTTCTATTCATTGAAGAGACAAAATGTGTCCAAGTAAGTGATCCTCTAGCATCTAGAACATGAATTTGGACAACTTTCTATAGAGAAGGTGGAGGAGGAGGACCTCCAAATCAATCATCAAATGTTTGGTATTATCCTAATTTGACCATTAGTAGAAATCTATATCATCGACAAAAACCATGACTAAACGGTCATGGAACATGTCAAATAAAGATTTTATGAGACCCATGAACACATATGGTGCATTCATAATTCCAAAGGGAATGTCCGTGAACTCGAAGAGCCAATAAATGCACCTGAATGTACTGTTCATGATTTCACCCACATTTACCCACAACTAGTGATATCTAGACTAATGATCTATAATATAGAAAGAACATGCCCCATTTGATATGTACTAACCCCCGCAAGATTGATATGTACTAACCCCATTTGATATGTACTAACCCCATTCAATCATATCGAATATAAATATTGAAAATCAAGACTCAGCTCACACAGATATACTTCTTCGTAAGACGATAGAGATGATCAGATGTAGCCACTGATTCATCTAATCCATCGGACCCACAAAAGAATGATATGTACTAACCCCCGCAATGACCCACATAGGATCGTTAGGTACTGACCCACGCAATGACTCACATAGGATCGATAGGTACTAACCCCTGCAATGAACCAACCCACATAAGATCGTTATGCACTGGCCCACACAAGACCGGTGAGCGCTGACCCACACAGGATCTGATCCACACAGGATCGGTATGCACTAATTCACATAGGATCGCTGAGTTTTGTAGTCTTCGCTGTCGAACCCATGGAGGATTCCCACACGGTCTTCATCGTCGTCGCAGTCGCAGACAGCTCTAGTGTTCCCGCACAGAGCAAGCTCGTTCGTGAAGGGTCTGCTCCACAAGCCAAGGGTCTGATACATCAAATGACACGAAGTCCATAGTTGATGTATCCAAATGATCCTTAACATCAATAGGAACTAAACTTCACAGACGGCGTGTCAATCGGACGCTTGGTCTGAGAGTTATTGGCTTTTTCGTCTTAGGGGCCCGGTTGGTTTTTAAGTCAAAACCAACCCGACCATACTCCAACTATGTAAAAACCTTGATCGGAGTAAGCCAAAAGGTCTGTCTCACTATGAGGAAACCAACAATGTCGACGAAACGTCAATCAGACGTCCGAAGCATCAGTTATAAGCGTTTCCGCTCCAAGGGCCCGGTTGGTATCATGTTCGAACCTACCCGGCTGAAACCAATATTCTCCAAAACCTTGAGTGTAATATACTGAAACGACCGAATCGATCCAAGGATCAAATTTCATCTGATGGTGCGTTGATCGGAGGTCTATAGCCCATGATATGGGTAAAAGACCAAAAGTGGTCCTAAAACGGGGGTTTTGGTCCCGGACCGACCAGGCCCGAGACCCCCTGGGTCGGCCCGAACCGGGTCAAGAACCCCTTGGGCACGGCCCAACCTGACCTGGGTGTAGCCCGACCTGGCGTGCTCAGGCGGCGCATGTGTCCAGCTCGGCTGGCCGAGCTTAGTAGAATAGGGGGCGCGCTGCCCCCCTGATTGAAACACCGCACCCCCCCCCCACGTGGGGGCCGCTCCCTTTGACCACCGGGGGTTACGACCCCCGGTCTCCGTTGGTCCAGGGCGGCCGTGGGACCGCTGCCTTTTGCCATGGCTGAAGCCGCGGTGGACCCTCTTGGCGGCGTGCTGGGTGCCGTCGACTCATGGCGGCCAACCGGTGTCAGCCCTTGCTGCTACCGTGCCATCGTGGCGCGCCGACAGGCCCTTCCGTGGACCACCAGACACGCTCCGGTGGTCCGTTTTTCCTGCGGTCTTCGCCAGCGGTCCTCGTGGGACCTGCTCTTCCCTGCGAAGTCTTTAAAACGCCTCTGCGGCCCTTTCCTCCATAGCCCATCAATCCGAAAATCAAATAAACAAACTGCGACCTCTTCGTGGTTTTCTAGCGCAGCGCGACGACCATGTGGCTTTGTTCAACTTCAACAGTGCGACACGACGGCGCTGCACTTCATCGCCCATTTTTCATTATTTCCACGTGGTGGAATGGCACCACACTGCCTTTGCTCATGCAGATCAAATTCAAGCATCATGGGGGGGAGGAGAGTCGGTTGTGTTCGTGTAGTCCGTCCTCCTCCCGTTATTGCGATAACATGCATCCCATTTTGAGAACGGAGAACGGAGACGAAAGTATTCACGTACGAAATAAATTAATTCCCCTACCTCAAGAATTGTTGATTCTTTACAGGGAAGGGACGTTGTGGAAGACGACGTTGCAGAAATAGGATCGTCAGCATCGTGGAGAAAAGATTCGTCGGCGTCGCGTCGTCGATCTCCGAGAATGGAATCTCTCATCAGCTGCGGAGAGGGAAGAAGACGCTACGACGAACTCCCATTTTTGCGGAGACAAATTTGTTCGTCAAAGACTCGGCGTTCTTTGTCGGCGACGATGATTTCTTCTCATTATTCAAGGAGGAAGATCGTTCTTCGGAACTTAGATATTTCCTCTCCAAATCCTCTCGCACAACGAACTAACCTCCCACTAAATAAGACATTTTCTTATTTAATTAACACAAAAACCAACAAATCATTTCATATTTCAAAATGAATCAAATAATTAATTATAAAGAATAACCTAAACAATTAATTCATTAAGAGTTGACTTTCATTTAATTAGGGGGGTGCAGGTGAGTTACATAATTAATAGGGGTTAAGGAATATGAAATGGTAGGGCTCATGTGGGCCCCACCCCACTAATATCCTACCTAGTTATGTAGTTAGGATGTTGGTCCCACTGTAATAACATATCTTAGGTTAACACTACTAAGAATAAAAATAAAATGGTTGCACCCTTTTTTATTTTTATTCTTTACATAACCCAAAATTTTAATAACCACATCCGAGCAAACACAACTCCATAAAAGGTGTTCCTAAGCAATTATTGGCGATGCGGTTTTTATCGGTTCCCTCGGATTTCGATTCAGAGAACCGGTTCAAAAGTTAGGAAAACCCGCTCGTTCGTTCACTGAACGTACCCGAGCTAAAATTCAAAAAATTATTCCGAGATCACTGGGCCTCGGAATCAGGTGCCGTTAGAAACTGCGTTCTTGTAAAATCCCAAAGAAAATTAAGGAAAATTTCCCTTGATTTTTACGGTACTTTACATCCCACAATATATCATTCATAGTTTATTTAAGTTTATGAGGTGGAGAAAACAATGTTCCTCATTAAAAAACCAATCAATCATCATCGATATTACCCCATCCCCAACACCATATACATTACAAAACAAGGTGTTCTCATTACTCGACTTAGGTAGGAACGATATGGTTGTTGTAGCAAGACACATATTTCACTCCTTATATACATCATGACACTAACGAGACCATTGAAAATTAACACCCATTGTGGTTAAAATAGAATTTGGTGCATACATATGGGATACATATTGTATAAAACTATGATAATTTCTTTTAAAACTCAGAAAACATTGGAAATTTTTTTTTGAGATTCTCCCATGATATGAGAACATTAAAATTATTTGTATTGGAAAGTACACTTTCCTCGGAGATGATGTGACCAAATACGTTCACATTTTCAATAGCGAAATTACATTTGGATAACTTGTCTTATTGCCTAATCGTCTTTAGTGTACTCTGGATGATTTAATGATGTTTGGAATTATTTCATATGTATTAGGGTACACAAATATGACATTCACAAATAAAAATAAAATCCAATATGTGTAAAGTTGTATGATTAGGTTGATTAATGACATAAAAAATTATAGAGCATTACTCAACTTGAACAAAATCTGATTAAAATCATTCTATGCATATATATTGTTGATATCATCTTTCAGTATATCAGTATTTATCACTCAAAAATAATGAAACCATATTCTCAAATCAATTTTCTATAATAATGAACCACCTCAAAACCAGTAAAGACGTCCCTCCATTCGTAAAAGATGGTATCATTTCAAAACCATCCTCTAGTTCATTTTTCATTAATTTATGCACTACAACATTGATCAATTACCATACTTGAAAAAAATAAGAAACCACCAAGGTAATGTAAATAGATGAATTAACCCATTATCTCCAATTCCTACAAATATGTTTTCTGTTCTTGGAGTTATTTTGGTTCAATTATATTTGTGGAATAGAAAAAGGTTCTATTCTTGGTAGACAATCAATTTTGATCTCAATAAATATCTTGGTGGAATCCCTAATAAGTATTATGGAAAAAAATTCTAAAACTAATCAAATATGAGAGGTAAAAACTCTACTCTACTCCCACATAATCAATAGTAAGATAATATACTTATGTTGCGATTTCACCAAAATGATCACTAACAAGCCCACCAATGCCTACTCGAATATCTCATTCCCCATTTTGAACCTATGTATTTAACTCTAGTTATGATTTATCCATGATAAGAAGCTAGAAATAAATATTTTCATAGTAAAATACATTCATGTTGATTCCCAATATTATGTCAAAAAAACCAAATCTTGAGCACAAACAAGTTACCAAAAAAAAGGTACCCACCATCATCATCTATACACTCATTAAATGCACAATATATTATGATGTAATTCTTAAAAAATTATCAATATACATAAACCCACACATATGTTCCACCTGTAGGCCCAACAGGCTCAAAGTTTTTCAATATTTTATAGAATTTAATGAACATGTGTCAACTAAATAACATGAATGCATGTTAGAGACAAGAATGGTAAAATGAACTCTTAAAGGCCCATAAATGCCACCCCTTATTGTAGGATGAACTAAAGGAAAGAGAACTATCCATAATCCCTAATCTCTGGTGTATTTTCCGTGTTCTTCACTACTATATGGATAAGGGTTCCCTTCTCGAGGAGCACCACAACAACTACAGAAACTGGTACTGCAAGTGATGATCAACCTACAAACCTGAAATGAGGATATAAATCCCTTTTCATGCACTCTTCATTGTCCATAGTCCCCTATAGAACCACCCCTTTTGTAAAGGGTTCATTTATAACCTCTACATATGTCCCATAATACCACATTTTCAGTTTATAATTAGTTATTAGAGATAAAAAGAACACACATTTCCTAGAATACAACTTCGATAATAGAAGACTTGGTCACCGCACTGAGTTCTTAGATCAATATTCTAATTTCCTTGTCCAGCACTACCCTGGGGAAAACACACAATGAGATACTTCTTACAATTATAATATACACTACTAGATCACTTTAAAAGAACTGCATGCCGACCAATAGAAGCCTTGTTGAGATTTCTTTCTGAAATAAGGGCTTGATCCACTACTTTATCAATCCTATTTATGTGGAATATATTCACCCAATACATGATCTCATGTTTATTCCCATCTAAGAATCTTTTCTCTATAATTTCTTTCTATCCTACCAAAACTATAGTAAAGCGTTTCAAGCCTATGAAGTGGTCATCATAATCCATCCCTATCATAGTAACATATGTGAAACTCATAAACTATATTGACATATTCTACATATAGGTATTTAGAAATGAATTATCTAGAACCCATTCTATGAAACCCTAACACTTCATAACCTCTGTTAACTCCATCATAACCAAAATATCCCACTAATTAATCTCCTTCCCTCACAACATGTAAGTCACCTACTTGACACCTTTCAATAGAATATTCAATTTATGATCATGAATTATCTGGATATAATCTCTTTAGAACTCAGTAGCCTCAGGTCCACCTTATCTGGAAAATTTTATAGGGTGTTGTAGCTGAAACACCCATGTAATCTCAATTACACTTTGCAAATCTATCCTAGGTCTCATTCCATCAACTATATAATATGAGTGATGTTCTCAGGGAACTATTCCTATAAAATATTACCCATCATCTCTTGGGGTTTTCCCCACATTTGAAATATCATTATTGGTTATATTCATTTGTCTCTCTATTAAAACATGTTTTCATGGGATAATTTCTCTATAATTCTAGACACACATCAAATAAAACATTACATTCACATAAATAGTTTTTGTAGAAGAAGTCTCTCAACAGGCCATAAAAAAATATTGTGCATATTTTCTATCAAATAATGATTGTTTATTAACTATCACTGTCCTTATCCATTCCCACCATGGGCTATGGTCATCATGGGAAAAATAAACTCACACACAAACATATCATTTTATTAGGAACAAAAATTAACTTTTTCATTCTCCAAACACAATGTTTTTCCTTATTTAGATATTTCTAAACACAATTCATATTATCAAAAAATCACAACCCAATTATAACCATTTATTATGAATAACTAGTTGACCATATCTTTCACCTTTTTTCTATTTAACTATTTTCTTCATTTTTAGTTCACACCATTATATTCCAACAATTAAATAGAAGTGAATTGAATTTTATTCTTCACATACCACATAGATTCTCATGTTTGTGTACCATTATGCATGCCACATATATCCCTAGGTGGCTAAAATTATGCAAGAATTCACATCCTTATTACTAAATCATCATGAGAAAACATTCATCAAATATTTTCATCACAAATTAATTGAATTACCAAATTTTGAAATACCATCCAACCTTGACATTATAAATCATGAAAACAATCCTTCCCTTGGAACATGGGATTTCCCTACACATAGGTTATCTTTTTCTAGGCATGCAGTTATTTCCAAGAAATGACATATACTGGTCTTTTGTATACCATCCCCAAATAGAAATATCAACGAAGACAAAAACATTATGATATAACTTTGAAACATCTTCAATCCAAGGGCCATTGAAATGATGCCTTGGTCTGGGTGGCCACCTAACATCAGGCGTGCCTCCCCTTTTCCAAAGTCTGGTGACTTGAAGAGAGAGTCTAATATTACAAATATACTAAATATACATCATTATTGGACTAAAAAATATTATATTATTCCTAAAATAAAGGAGGCCAAAATAAACACTATAAATAAACATGAATTTCCAAAAAATTCCCAAAACATTTAAAATTCCCTAAAAATTTGTTAAAAGTATAGGTTGTTTCATTTATTTCTAGGTTAATGATAAACACCAAAATAATGCTAAAAATAATAATACCCACCATAGGTATGAGATCCATATATGGATCCCTAATCCATGAGAATACCATGACCAAAACAACCCAGTATCATAGGGTAATTTCCCTTGTCCTGATCTGCCCGCAAGAAATATATATAGGTACTAAATGGTTTCTCGATTAGGGTGTGAGTAAAACTCAATAGGGCATACACAATGGTTTCTATGGAATATATTCTATAAATATACACTTTATGAATTTAATAATATTAATTAAAAGGTAACTAAATAATAAACCATGTTCAAGAAGATAAAAATATATAACCTAAACCATTTTAATTAGGTAATACATTAGTTAATCATTTTTATAAATTTCACTATGGAATATAATGGTCAACTATTATGCATAATAGGGGGTGGAATATGTCACATTCCAAATATCTATTTTTAAAACAATTCCAAACCAACAACAATACACTTACCCTGGGGCATCATTTTAGTTAGTCTTATCCAATTCAACCAATAAGAGTATAGATAAATTGAATGCCTCCCAACCCAATGCATTCTACGGGAGGGGTTTATATCCTCAGTAAAAACTGAACAATGGGTGTAGAAAATCCAGTATATACCCCATGTAACACTAAACCATGTTCACATGCTACTTTATCTTTAAAAAATTTAACAAATATAACAATAACCATTCAACACATTCATAAATTAGAATAAAAATCATTCAACACATAGTCATCATTAATCCATAACATAATCAAACATTATTAGTTCCATTCCTTATTCCATTTAATATATTTAACTTTCACATTTCGTATATAATGAACAAAATCACCCTTTCCAATCCATAAATCGCTTAAATTGTCCACATTAGGACAAAAAGCACTTATAGAATGCTAATAAACAAACAAAATTACCATTACCATCATTTAATAACACAATTAAACAATAAAAATAAAATAATTATTGTTTTTATGTCATAACAATTAAATTATACACTTAAAATTTCAATTTCCACGTTAAAGAAGTGGAAAACCCCATGGGAGGATTTATAATTGTCCAATCAACCTCAAAGAATCCCACATGGATCTTGAAGGGGTAAATTAAACATTTAAACAATCAATTTATCAATTATACCAAGGTAAAAAAAATGTAAAATAGAATATAATGAAATCACATCCACCTACAAAAAAAAATAATCTATAGGATTATAGGATATAACATGCAGATCAACTTCCATGATTACGAAGAAAAACACTCTCTTAACCCTCTAATTTGATTCAGATTGAAACACAAATTGAATCCATAAACTATAATCATATTAAATAATAGTGTTTTATTGATTTATTAGAAGAAGAGAGACTACAAGTGCCCCACACTATAGAATTTAGGAATGAGAAATCTTAACATCACTAGGAACATCAACATGCAACCAATGGTTCTTCAAATGACCAGGAATATATTGTGATCGATCCATTGGATTCTTGGGTAATTTTTTCTTGTCAGTAAGTCTAGATGAATAATAATGGTATAGAATCATGAGTGATAAATGGTTATATTGAGAGAATAAAATGATAAAATCTATCCTTTTAAGGGGTTCACTATATCTTTTCCCCATTAGAAAAACCAACCCCAACCATGAAACTACCTATATCCAACAAGTTACCATGACACATTATTAACTAGGGATCCTATACACTTATAAAATTCTAGTGATAACTAGGAAGAATGCCTCTATCCATAATTCAATGGTTTCATTAAACTGTGTGCCCTTCCTTCGGGCAAGCACATTTTGGGAACACAATTACTACATTCAATTTACCATCCATGAAACATGCATTGAATATCCATGTTTTCCCTTATTTAATGTCCTTAACCCCAAAAACACATCTAATCCTATATATAGTCTCAAAGAACGTTTCATTAATCAATTTAAGTGTAATGAAAAAATATTTTGAAAGAAGAACATACCTCAATGAATTATTGAATCAAACATTTAATGTTGTAAATGGGGTCATGGTTCCTAAATCTCTATATATTTAAATAATTTATATTTATCATTTTCATTCATTAAGTATTATTTTAAAACTATACATTTTTTATGTTGAGAAATGAGATATGTTGTTCATGGAGGTTGTGGTATGAACATATGCATGACAAAAGCCTTTATTTTTATAATGGTTGAAAATAGAAATTGAAAACGGAGTGTTATTTCAATACAAGATGATATCCCTATAATAAATATTATATTTATTAATTAAATAATTCTTTTTTACAAAACATTTGAGATTTAAATAAAATAATATAACCCCTTTTGGAGGTGGTAGTGCACACAATGTCATGACAAACATTGTTATTTTCCAATGGATGAGAGGGAAATAAATTAGATAATACAATAACTTTTAGAAAAATTATTATTTTACAAATATAATATATATAGTCATCTAACCCATATTTGAAAATATATATTATAGGTGGTGATAAAAAACTCATCACTGCATAGCGCCGTTATTCCACACAAATAGATGGGTGACATAGTCATTTCATAAATAGTGAAAAGAAGGGTTTTTCATAAACATAAAAAAATTAGTATATTATAGATTCATATTTAATTAAATAATGACGGTTTAAATATATATAACATGTGATGACTTAGAAAGAAGAAATAATAAATTTGGTTAAAACTTATGCATCATCCTTTGATATCATTATTTTTCATTACACCTTAAGACACATATGATTTGTTTTTGTTAGGAAATTACCTCTCTGAAATATATAGGGAGAGTCTGAGATGTGTTATAGATATACATTATCTGTAAATATTTGTAATTTTTTGGATAATTGAGGAGAGGAGGAGGTTCTCATTTTTATGTGACCTAAGTTGAACAGATATAAATAAAAAAAATCTAAAAAATAATAAATGTATTTTTCATTGTTAGTATGTACAATTTTTCCAAATTTAAATAACCATAATGGTTGACACATAAATGATAGAACCTTGATATTTTATAATAATAACATTATGTTTAATAGAATGAAAACACATAAAATCGAACTCAAATGAACTATGAAGTATATTAATATAAATATTACACTTATTAAGTTGGAATTAAAATGGTATGAAGGAATAGTATTAAAATAATTATGATATACATAAAATTATCCTATTCAAATAAGTATATATTGAATAATTATTAGTAAAAAATAATTAAAATATTAGTAGTTCTTTATTATTCTTAAAAATTAAACTTCAATTAAAAGTAAATTTTAATGTATTTCTTGAGAAAATATATTATTTAATGTTCGAAAAAAAATTATTTAATAAAGTTATTTTATTTTTAAAATAATCATATAAAAATAATCATATTAAAACATTTTGATAATTTTAGGAAAAGAATGATTTTCCAATGATTAGTGCAAATTCAAATTTGTATTCTAAAACTATAATTTTTTCAAAGAACCTATATGTTTTTCATTTTTTAAAATCTATTCAATATAAAATTGTTTTCATTTTGTTTTATATTATTCAATTATATATGTTAGAATAATATTTAGCTCTAACTTTATTACAGAAACCATTTTTAGATAAAATCACATTTCTAGAAAACCCATTTTTATATGTGTAATTTATTCTTTCAAAATGAATTAAAATATTCACTATTGGTGAATTATAATATTAATATTTATTTATTATATATTAAACAAATTATTTGATCATTAATTAAATTTGGAGAAAAGAATAAACTAATAAATATTCTTAAAATGTATTCTTTAAAATAATAGTTTTCATTCCATTTTGAAAAATTATATGAAAATTAAATTCCTTTACATATAAGAATCAAATTTGATAATATTGATTCCATATTTGGAATCAATATATATGTATTTGGTAAATATTCCTTTTTTTATTTTGGTCACTATGACTAGTAACCATGATAACATTTATCACCCCTGTGAAGTATAAATCTAGTTATTCTAGGATAAAAATATGAGATATGTGCGTCATTGTAATGATATGTGCCACATTTTTATAATAGGATTCATGTTTTTGTGGTTATAGGTGTTTGGAGGAGGTCGTGGGAGTTTTCGTTGGAGAATGTTGTATTAGAAGTGTAGCTGCAAGAAATAAACACCATGTAAATGTATTTATCTATCTATAATGGTAGTTCAAAACATGTATATCATTGTGGTTCATTGATTATACATGACATACTGTTATCCCTGGAAAAGGGTACTTGTTGTGTAAGTACGATTCATGTCACGTATTAAATTAAGGTGTTAAATCTTTTATGGTTGCATGTTTTACTTGAAAAATTTATATTTTTGGATACCCATGAATAATAGGCCTTGTAATGTCAATAATTTTAGATATAATTACTGTCAATGTTATTTAATAACACTTGGTGATGAATTTTATTTTATTCAATTTTATATCTCACCATCTTCTTCCAGAATGGCCCTAGGAACCCTGAGCTATTCAACATTCACACATTCTCTCACATTGATTAGTTTATTCTTATAGATAGATGTTTTAAATATGTTGTATTATCACCTCAATTTCTTGGTTTGTTTCCTCATATATTCTTCTATGGATTCACTACGGTAATTGTTTTTGGTTTAGAAGTTTTATTTTGGTTTTTTTATTGACTTATACTGTAATGAAGGTTGATATTTGGTTTTTTCAATGTGATTCTGGTTTACAAGTGTTTCATCTTCACCCAATGTTGCACCACATGTAGGTAAATATTTGTTGATGTATAAAATCCATCTTTTCCCATAATTGTTCATAATTTGGGAGTTATTTTCATATATTTATCCACTCATGATGTGTTTTCTAGTTTCATAAATGATAATTAATTGGTTAAATTTAAATTTCTCGATAATGGGGAATTATTCCCTTAATTTTACATCAATAATATTATTGGTGATATTGTGATTATATGGGTGTGATTACTTGGTAAGTGACATAGTCTACTAAGGTCTCCTCGATGGAATGATGCTGTGTTGGTTTTCATTGATAGACTCACGATGTTTTCTCACTTATTGGGAATCAAAGAGACATTCAGTGTTAATGACTTAGGAGGATTGTACATCAGCGAGATATTAAGTCTACATAGGGTTCCGAATTCAATTTTTTAAGAGAGGGATGCCCATTTTACTTCTCGGGTCTAGGAGAGATTGCAGAAGGCCTTGGTTACTTAGGTACTTTTGAGTACAGCTTACCACCCCCAGACAGATGGATAGTCCGAGTGTATGATTCATGAGCATGAGGATATGTTCCATGCATGAATCCTGGATTTTGGAGGTTCTTGAGAGAAGCACAAAACACTTGTGGAGTATGCCTACAACAATAGTTTTCAATGAACTATTCAGATGGAACCATATGTGTTTTTATACGGTAGGCCATGCCAATCACCCTTATGTTGGCTAGATGCAGGAGAGGCAGCTTTTTTGGGACCTCATCTTGTCCAGGTGACCACGGAGCAGATAGAGTTTATTCGGAAGAGTATGGCTATTGCATAGTCTCTATAGAAGTCTTATGATGATTAGTGGGGATGACCTATGATGGTCAAGGTTAGGGATTAGGTTTTTCTGTATGTTACACCAATGTTGGGGAAAGAGAGGATTAGGAGATAGCGTAAGATTTCATCGAGGTATGTTGGGTTTTTTGAGGATTTGGAGAGAGTTGGGCTAGTTGCCTATCAGTTGTAGTTACTTCATACTTTTCAAGTCGTTCACAATTTCGTCCACATTTCTCAGTTCTAATGTTAATTCTCTAATATGTCTCATCTATTTTAACCAAATGAGTATATGCTAGAGGTGGATGCCTTATTCGAGGAACATCCTATCCAGATTACTGATCGTAGTACGAAGGCTCTCCATGACCAGTCTGGTTTTCTGGTATGAGTTCTGTGGTATCACAGGTGAGTACAGGACGAGACCTGGGAGATGGAGTCCAATTTACGATCATAGTGGTTGAAACTGTTTCAGTATTCTTCTTCTACACCACCATTCTAGGGAAATTTGGGGACAAATTTTTTTAAGGGGAAGGTTTTAAGATCCTGAATAATTTTCATAGGTATTTTTTACTTTTTCTGGTGTTTTTAGGAAATAGAAGAGTTTCTAGATATTGTTTAAGTATACACCGTGTACTTTCTATGTACATGTCATGTACTCTATTTTTTCTTGTATCCATGTGTTGGTGGGGTAGTTTCCGAGCACAAAGCCGTGTGTAGTGACCTAGAGACTGCCTAATGTGGGGCCCAATGAAGGAAAATACACCCCATGTTCTTATAATGTACATGCCATGTACATTTTTTAATAAACGCACTGAGGTTCTCATCTGATGGACAAAACCATCTCCAACTAGGTTTGGTTCATCTGAGAGTGAGAGTATGACTATGATCCTTCTTTGAGCCCTTGATCAAGCATTTTTCCTCTGATTAGACTATCGTTGATTGCATTGGGGCTACCTCAGTATGCTATTCCTTCTTCTATAACTTTGTTTCCAAATTCCTCTTCTTTCAAGATATATCCTCATTTGAGTGTTTTAGGAGTTTTTATATATCTACAGTGTTCTTGGCCAATTCAAGGCTTGATGTTCATGTATAGTGATCCTTCAACACCAAGGAAGGTGGTTTGTGCCTTTCTGTTGATGTTCATTGAGTTTTATGTTAAAATTTCTCAATACCCTTGATCGGGGTATTGCATGTTACAGTTTTTTCCCTATTAAATTTCTGATATTCTTTTATTCTTTAGTATAGGTTAATTGAATGTGAATAGGTTTAATTTCAATGCTTTGAAATTGTTTTCCCATTAATGTTTTGTTTAGGACCGTTTGGAATTTCTTTTCCTATTAGGATGCCTTGTTGTTTCCCATGTCTAGTATTATAGGATGGGGTGTCTATTTTTAATCTTGTTGTCATGTTGTAGACTGATTAGCCATGTAGTTCTAGAGGATTTCATTGGCTCCTTTGCATTTCAATGCTTTTTTGACTTACACAGGTCCATGAGTACTTGGTGTAGTGGACCATAGGGTGAAGGGACATAAGGTCTTATCTAGAGTGTCAGATAATATTGTTACGAAGTGATACCATAGGGGGAATTGACGTATGTACTTCCTTATAATGTTGCTAGTTCCTCAACCTCGGTCATAGGGGGAGTGAGACAAAAGTGCTTCCCCAGAGCACCTTTTAGTAACCAATATAAGACTATAGAGAGAATTGACAACGATTGCTTCCGCAGAGAGTCTATACTAAAGATGAACTATATGGTTTAGACTGTTTTCACTTCATAGAGGGTTTCTTATGTTTTCTAGGTAGGACCCAATAGGATTATGTTGTGTGTACATCCCAAAGTGTTACCTATTTGTGATCATCTGTTTACTTGATATGTGGCACTAAATGCTTTGAAACTGTTGAATTATTTACTTTTGAGTACTTCCATGATTACAAAATATCTTTTCTTATTCTGTTCCATATATATTAACTGGCTATTACGCACAGATCTCCTGGTGGTTACCTGCTAGGATTTAGTCTCACACCTTGTTTGGGACATGCTTTTGGGCCCAAATAGATTAAATTATTACAGGTATAGATATGGGAAAGCTACCTTATACATTAGGTACTTGACTGTTTTGGAGCTGGGGAGCATAAAACCAAGATTAAGATTGAGATCCTGATGTGTTTTTTATTACCATGTACTTTGTGTTAGTACTTTATTTTAGAATTGTGACATGTTTGGATGATATTCTTGACATATCTATCATGAATCATTATATATGTGCTCCAACTATTTATTTCCATCAGTCTTCTGCTATTACTGTTGTATGACATTATCACTGCTTCTGGTATTACTATTTATTTTAACATTCACTGTGTTACACATCCGAAGATGGAATAGTTTCCCCTAATATCACATGAAAGGCCCTCATTTCTAGTCTTCAGCCTCTGGCGTTCGATGAAATGAACTTGAGGCCATGCGACCAACTGGGTATGGGCGTCTCTGGGCGACTTCCATAATAGGTGGATTACAAAGTTGTATCAAAGGGTATCTTTTCTATTGACTAACTATATAGAGCCTATAGAGAGATATGTGAAATAATAGGTACTTAGTAAAAAGTAGTTCCCAAGAGTATCTAACTCGAGTATAGGGAAAATCCAATCTACCTCTTTATTACATGTTTTCTAGTTTTGAAACTATTATAGTTTATTTTATTTTACCTTGAGTGATTCACATATTTTGTGCTATTATTGTTGATGTTGTTGAGGATTTATTTCATTCGCAACCCGATGAGATGAGGGTATTCCATCTCATGAAACATATAGGCACTTTCTTGAAATCACATGTCATGCATTCATGCCATGCCATTTAGCTTTTATTAGTGATTGTTTGTGGTTCTGATAGACTTTGGGATAGATATGAATGTTGTTGTGATAAATGTCATGATTAGAATAATTGTAGTTTCAAAAGTTATTGGTTGTATAAGTTTTTGATTTAATGAGCACCAATATTTGATTATTGAGGTGTTATGGGACATCATGGGTTAGAATTTGTTGAATCATAGATCTATTATGCTTTTTTATAACATGAATAAGGTCTTAATGCTTCATTTGTGGGATGTATGTGCCCTCGCTAATCAGAATTTTCACCATAAAGGTTTGTTTCAAATTTTTTCCGGGTTCTGGTGTAGTTTCTATGGATTATTGTCTGGAAAAACCAAGAATACATGTCGTGTAGTTATCAGTACACACCATGTGTCCATCGGTTCAGGGAGAAACAAATTTTCTAAGTACATGGCATGTACCATATGTACATGTTGTGTACTCTCTAACTATGTCCCAGACTCTGTTGGCAAATGCATAGGGTTTGGAATATTTGGAAGGACACACCATGTACCAGATGGACATGACGTGTTGTAGAACCATGTAACCGGACGTTTCACTAACAAAAATTTCGGAGAAATCTTCCTTGTACATGTTGTGTCGATCTGGAACCCGTTGTGTAGTGTAAGCCGTGTATCCGTCTGTGTCACTAACAAAATTGGTCGATGATGTTCATCTAGTACACATCGTTTCTGGCACTAACACACCATGTATTCTTGTTATAGGAAGGTCTTGTGGACTATCCATATAAGGAATTTTGGGAAGGGGAAGGGGATTCAAGTACATTCTATATGTAAGGACAACACGTCATCTATAGGGTGTTACACAACTAGTTTTGGCAGATGTACATGCCCATGTAACGGATTAAGGGAAGACATTGTGTAAATATGTATACAATAAGTGTATCCACGTTTTAAAAAACAAGAATGCTTTCTTTCTCCTATTTCCTCCTTACTCATCTAGTTTTTAGTATTTTATGATCTTGATCTAAGTTATGCTATTGACCTTTCAGAGTCAGGACACCGAGAAGTGCTCCGGTTTTTCGCCAGTTACAAGGAAATGATCAGGCATCGAACATGACTAATCGTGGACAACTAGAAAATACCCCAGTAGTGCAAGACTTGGTATTATCCATCATTCAGAACACAGGTGCTGACACACAGTTCTTAGAGGGCTTTATGAAGTTCATGTAGACATTCCAAGGAGTACTGACTCATTATCCATCTATGGATGAGCTAACTTGGGTTTTCCAGTAATATCATCATCCCACCTTCACTTGGGAATGAGGAACCCAGGATGCAGAGTCATGGTTAGAAGCCCTGATGTCTATCTTCGAGCATCTGGAGACGCCTCTAGAGAGGATGGTCAAGCTTGCTACGTACATGCTTCAGAATTCTTCTTTGAGATGGTGGTATGTGATCTCCCATGTAGGAAACCAACTGGTTATGTCTTGGGATGAGTTACAACTTACCTTATATGACTAATTCTATTTAGTGTGAGTTAGGGTTGATCGAGCCCGAGAGTTTATGAGTTTGGATTAGGGTACTCTTTTTTTATGAAGTATTCTTCTCATTTCAATGAGTTGTAGTGGTTCACACCTATTCCAGGAGGTGTTGTGTTATTCCTAGAAAGGATGTTATGGGATGGTCTGAGGAAAGACATCCAATCTCCAGTGAATATCTTCAGGTTGACTTCTATCACTTATATCATCAACCCGACGCTGATAACAGAGTGTAATCGAAGGGATTCTGGAGACGCGATCTAGGGATGTTCGACATCCAGAGTTAGTATCCATCTTATTGGTAGTAGGAAGCACCATAGGGTTTATTTGTGAGGTGATCCAAGGAGGATATACACATCTTCTAGTATCTTGGTGGTGTGCTATCAGTGTGGAAAGAGTGGGCATACGAGTCCCCATTGCCCGAGGGACCCTGTGGAGTGCCGATCATACGGCATGATGGGGCATCTTCAACACTTTTATTAGATATTATCACTAGCAGCTTGTGACATGGGTTCTTCTATGTCATTGATTTCAGGAGGAGTGCCACAAGTTTCTAATCAGTATGGCAACTGGAGTTATTTCATCCGTTCAGGCCGAGATAGAGGTTTTGGTCATTGTAGCCAGTTGTCAGGATTTCAAGGACAACAGGGTGGATCAACTCAGGGTGGCCAGGCAGTGTCACAGTGCCATGGTACATGTTATAATTTTGAAGTGGAGTAGGCCTATCATATGTAGGATCCCAGACACTCTATAGTTAGAGGTATGATCTTAGTTGCCTCAGTTTTAGCTTCTATACTTTTCGACACAGGGGCTTCCCATATCTTTATATCTGTTTCTATTGTGGAGAGCCTTGGACTCTGTATCTTTTCATCTACTGATATTTGACGTTGAACACTCAGTTGGGGATGATAACGGATATCGCACGTCAGTGTAAGGAGTGACCAGTTAAGGTTTCTATGTGTCACTACATTTTGGATCTTTATGTCTCAATGATGACATGCTATAAAATTATTCTTGGAATAAATTGGTTAGTTTCCTTCTTGGATGTTGTCAACTGTTATAACCATAGGGTGAGTATCACAACCCCAGTGGGTGGATTGTTTCTTCATAAGGGAGAATTGGATGTCCAAGCGAGCAGAGCAGGACCCAAGCATCATGGGTTGGGAGGAGTTACATCTCATATTTCTAGTATATATCTAGATGACCAAGGGAGTTTACATTTGGACATTCCTCCAATGGTGGATAATATCTGTGATGTCTTTCTGGTGGACATTTCATGTTTACCTCCAAAGTGAGAGGTAGACTATTCTATTGAGTTCATTCTTGGAGTGGAACCACTGTCTATTTCTCCATATAGGATGGATACAACAGAGATACTATAGCTCAAGAAGCGGCTGGGGGAGTAACTTGAAAAGTGTTTCATCCATCCTAGTACTTCTCCTTGGGGTTCTCATATCCTGTTTATGAAGAAGGCAGATGGTACCCATCGCCATTGCGTGGATTATCAGATGTTGAACCAGTTGATATTCAAGAACCGATATCCATTGCTGAGGATTGATGATTTCTTTAATCAACTTCGTGGAGCCCTGGGGTTCTCAAAGATTGAATTGAGTTCTGTTTATCATCATTTGCATGTTAGAACATCTAATATACCTCTTACTTCATTCCAAAGCAGTTATGGTCTATACTAGTATAAGTTTATGTTTATCGGTCTCATGAATTCTCCTTCTGGATTCATGGGACTGATAAACCAAGTGATCCATCCATACATGGATTCTTTTGTGGTGGTTTTTGTGATGATATAATGGTTTACTCTCATACTCTACATGACCATGGTACCCATATTGAGATCATTCTTAGTACACTGTGCAAGCATTAGTTATATGCTAACCTCTCAAAATGACACTTTTGGTTGGATTAGATTCACTTCATGGGTCATATTATCTCAGAGACAAGAGTATTAGTTGACATAGGGAAAGTGAGAGCAGTAGTTTTATGGGAGTAGTCGAAGAACTTATTTGAGGTACAATGTTTTCTAGGGCTATATGGAAACTACATATGTTTCATACTTGAAACATCATGTATACTAGTGCTACTGATAGGCCTGACTAAGTAGGGTACAATGTTCTTGTGGTCGGATTCTTGTTTGTAAGCCTATCAAAAGTTGAAATGGAGGTTCACTTCAGCATCGATACTAGTATTTACAGAGCAGAGAAAGATCTATAATGTGTAAATTTAGGCATGAGTTATCAGGCTTGTAGAATTGCTAATGTATGGGGAAAGATTCATGGTGTATGGGTCTCGTGAATTGAGGCCACATGAGTGAAATTACCCAATGCACGATCTTGAGTTAGCTGCAGTTTTTTATGCCATATGTTGTTGGAGATATTATCTTGTGGGAGATCTTTTTTTTGGTTTTCACGGACCACAAATGTCTCATGTATATCTTCACTCAGCATTACTTGAATTTGAGAAAGCGATGGTGGGTTGAGTACCTTTAGTATTTTTACACAATGCTTTCCTACACGGTTTGGAAAGGCAACGAAGTAGCTGCTGCACTAAGTAGAAGTACTCAGATACATGCGATTCCAAAGTCCAGCAGTTAGTGGCATCTTGTTTCTCTGTACTATAAGATTCATATGGAGGTTCACAATAGGTACATGAAGACGTTTCTTTCTTCTGTAGCGGTTACATCTAATATTCTTGATCGATTTCCAATGAATCAGATATCAAATTCTAAAGGACTAGTCCTACAGAAATGGGTGTCAAGATAGAACACTATTGATGGATGGACAATAGGAGAGGATGAGATCTTGCATTTTCATGGGAGTGTATGAGTTTCAGCAGACAAACGCCAGGAGATGATGTAGGAATTTCACACATCAGTTTGGGTAGTTCATACTGATGTCACCAAGATGTATCCTAACTTACACCATCACTATTGGTGGCCATGTATGAAGAGAAATGTTGTTTATTTCTTGATGAGGTGTTAATCCTGTCAACAGATGATGGTGGAGGATCAGCGACCAGCGAGGCTTTTGCAGCAGTTACCCATTCAAGAGTAAAAAATGGAATGATGTCATGATGGATATCTTGACAGGTCTTCTGATGTCACATAGAAAGAATTATGCAGTGTGGGTTGTCATTGACTGACTCACAAATGTTGCTAACTTTTTGCTGATCAAGGAGACATTCAGTGTTGATGTGCTAGAACGGTTGTACATCTGCAAGATCATGCGTCTACTTGGGGTTCCAAACTCTATTGTTTCAGATAGGGATGCATGTTTTATATCTTAGGTCTAGCAGGGATCAAAAAGGACATGGGTACATAGGTACTTATGAGTACAGCTTACCACCCCCAGACAGATGGCTTATCCGAGCATACGATTAAATTGATTGAGGACATGAATCGGCCATGCATCCACGATTTTGGATGTTCTTGGGAGAAGCACGTACCTCTTGTAACAGTTTCCTACAAAAATAGTTTCCATCAAATTATTCATATGGAAACATTTGAGGCTTTGTACGATAGGCCATACTGATCACCCTTATGTTTGTCGAGGTAAGAGAGGCAGTTCTGCTAGGATGTCGTCTTGTCCCCAATACCGCAATGATAATTGAGTGGATTCAAAAGAGGATGGCTACTGCAAAGTTTCGATAGTTGTCTTAGGCTGATCAGCAGAGATGACGTTTGGAGATCGTGGTTAGGGATCATGTTTTCTTACGTGTCACATCGAGGTTGGGGAAATAGAGGATAAGAAGGCAGGGTAAGCTTTCGCTGCGGTAAGTCCGGCCGTTTGATGTTTTGGAGAGAGTTAGTCTGGTTACTTATTTTATTCAGTTACCTTAGAGATACTAGGCTATGCACGATGACTTCCATGTTTCTCTGCTATGACGTTAATTTTCCGAACTATCTCATGTATTTCAACACGAGGAGGTTGAGTTAGAGGTGGATGCCTCGTTCAAGGATAATGTTATCTCGATTGTTGATCAAAG
Source organism: Viscum album (assembly GCA_963277665.1). Lineage (NCBI taxonomy): Eukaryota > Viridiplantae > Streptophyta > Magnoliopsida > Santalales > Viscaceae > Viscum > Viscum album. The sequence continues at coordinate 1,299,867,227 of OY728147.1, forward strand.
TAAAAAATTTCTCCATGGACGGTCTTTTCCTCTATTATGAGTGCTATGGAAGCATGGCCAAGTACATGATGAGTCTTCGGAGAAGGAGGTAGATGAATGATGGCAGTGGCTGGAGCTATTTGGGGATTATTCTTTTACTCTACCTTGATAAGTAAATTTAGGGACAAATTTCATTAAGGGGGATGTGTGTAAGAACTAAGATCTTCCTCTCATGTATTCTTTCATTTTTTGGGTAAATTTGAGGAAAAATAGGACTTTCGGGATATTTTTGAATTACACGCCTTGTAAATAATAAGTATACATTGTGTACCCTTTTTTCGCTCGTAGTCACATGATGGTAGTGTAGTGGCCGAGCACACAGATGTGTGTGGTGACCTAAAGACTGCCCAATGAGAGGGCCAATGATGTAAATTATACACTATGTAATTATAATGGAGAGGCCATGTAAATTCATTTTTTTTCATTAAATGCACTGGGGCCGCGTCTGGAGGAAAAAACCGTATTCTTCTAGGTTTTGTTTTCTCGTGAGTGAGGGTACAACCGCGATCCTTCTTCGAGTCCCCGATCGAGCATCTATCATCTAATTCGACTATCTTTGATTGTGTTGGGATCACCTTGGTAAGATCTTCCTTCTTCTAGATCATTGATTACTGATTCCTTATGTTTCAAGAGTTATCCTCCGTTGAGTGTTTTAGATTTTTTTGTAGATCTACAGTTTTCCTGGGTGACTCAAGTCTTGAGTTTAATGTTTAGAGATCCTAGAAAACCTAGGTAAGTGTATTGTGTTATTCCATTGAATGTATTTAAGTTATATGTTCAAAATTACCCAATACACATGATCAAGGTATTGTGTGTTACATTTTTAGACCTGTTAATATCTTGTTATGCATGTATGCTTGAGTAGAGGTTAATTGAATGTGAATAGGGTTAATTGATAATCTATGGAAGTGTTTACACATGCATGTTTTTATGATCGTTTGGTCGTGATTAACCTTTTAGTCTACCTTGTTGTTTCCCATGCCTTGTTTTATAGGATGTAGTGTTTATTTTCCATCTTGTTGTTGTCCTGTAGACTAGTTATCCAAGTAGATAATGAGGTTTAATTTGGCCTCATTTCATTTCTATGCTTGTTTGACTTACACAGGGTCGTGAGAACATAGTGTAGTGGATCATATGGAGAATTTACATAAGGGATTCTTTAGATTGACTGTTATTATTGTTACGATGCGGGACCATAAGGGGAATTGATGTAAGTGTTTCCTTAGAGTGTCTGTAGTTCCTCAACACAGGCCATAGTGGGAATGATACATAAGGGCTTCCTTATATTTCCTTTTAGTTACCGATATGATACTATAGGGGAATTGATGATGATTAACTCCCCAGAGAGTCTATACTAAACATGAACTAGAGGGGTTAGATTGTGTGTACTTCCAGAGGGTTGCTTGTGTTCTCTAGGTAAAACTAGAGGGGATTCAGTTATGAGTATATCCCAAAGGGTAACCTTTTTGTGATTATCTGTTTACGTGCTATGTGGAACTGATTTCTTTGAAACTGTGGAATTGTTTACTTTTGGGTACTTCCTTGTTTGCTTCTTCTCATTTATTATTGCCTGCAATATATACTCACTGACTATGAGCCACAGATCTGTTGGTGGTTTCCTACTAGGATTTAGTGTCACACCCTATTTGGGACATGCTTTTATGCACAAACATATTATATTGTTGAATGTATAGATATAGGAAAGATCCATTCTACTTAAGGTACATGAATGTTTTGGAGCTGGAGAGCATGATTCCAAGTTGAGGCATGTGATATTGATAAGTTTTTTACTATTTCCTTGTACATTTATTTAATATTGTATTTCAACATTGTGATGTATTTGGATGATGTCTTAGACATATGTATCATGCATCATTATATATGTGACCCAACATTTTATTTCCTTAAGTATTCCATTCTTAATATTGTATGACATTATCATTACTTCCACTATTGTTATTTTTTTAATTCTGATGTGTTACTCTTCCAATGAGGGAATTGTATCCCAAAAATCACACCAAAGGCCCTTACTGCTAGTTAGTAGCCTCAGGCATTCCGGGAAATGCACTTGAGGCCATGTGACCAACTGGGTATGTTGCATCTCTAGGTGGCTTCTGAAATAGGGACATTACATAACTCCACTAAAATAAAGTAGAATTATATAAAAGTCCCATTTCAGATAAATTAAATGGATTTAATGTGAAGTTAATGAGTGTTTGGGTAATGTGGGGATGAAGGATTGATGACCTTACTTGTGTTGTAGTGGACCATGTTTTTTTGGTTGAGATGTGGTAGGACCCTGCTTGTGGGGAGGCAATGGTGGTGTTTATGAATTGTAAGTGGAGAGAACATTGTTGATGAGTTTCATGTTAATGATACATTAATACTCTAATTATATAATTTTTTATGATTTTATTTTATCGTTTTCTGGGGTGAGATGTCATGTATCCATGATTGTGGGGTAGTGGGCCGGGTTGTTTATTAGTGTGATGTGATGTGACAATAAAGTTTTGGCAGTGTGGTTTACAAATGATATGAGAGTTCAAGGAAATATGAAATTTTTGTGTGAGATTAGAATTACCAATTGAATGTGGTGGGGGTACCCATATTTATGTGATTAATATTATATTATATTAATTGGATTTCGATATTTGGAAAATCTTCCATAGTGTGGTTATGAGGGATAATTGTCCTATTAATGTGACGTCGGTTCTTCTATTTTGTCATAGAAATATTTTTCTTGTTCCTTCAAAAGTTCATGATTGATGTTGGTTTTTCTTGTTTATTAGACATGTGTCATCACCCGTCATATGTAAAACTATTTTTGTTTATATGATGATTACATGAACTATGTTTCTCATTACTAGCTCAGACCCTTGGATAGCAGAGATATCATTACATTGGATTTTATTTTGGCGATTTACATTAGAGACATTAATATGTACTAGTTTACATTATGGGATGGTTTATTATTTAAATTGCATTATTTCGTTGATCTTAATCTTGAGGACTCATCTTCTCTCCTGATCACATTTATATTATAGTGGGTAATGGATTCCATTTCATGAGATTTTTTATAATATTATTACTAGTTCCAAAACTATGGCCTAATAGAGGAAATAATCAAGGGCCTTTATCAGCCTCTGCATATTATTTTATCATTAGAATGAGGGAGGTTAGAAGATATTTATTGAAAGAAAAGGTTGACAGATAGAATTTTGTTTAGCATGACGATTAGTCATGATTTCTGGAGTTGGAATGGCCTCAGTTCCAGTTGGACATGTTTCTTGACATAGGTTGGGGATATAGGATAGAACATGTTATTCTATCCACTATTGATCCAATGAATCGAATCTGATATGGGTGAATTTTCATATGAAGTGGGTGTTATTCTAGGTAAAAGGCCATGGAGTAGTACATGAATAATGATGAAATTTGTTATTGTTTTAATTAAGTTGTTTTGGAAATGGTAATATTAATAATGTGAATTAAAATGAATCTAAAAAAATGATAAACAACATTGGAAAATAAAATAATTTTCTCCTCTTTCATTTGGGATTATTTATAATAATCTATATGTCGATCGAATAATTAAGGGTTAATAGGGTGATTTGGTTGATCGTTGTAGGTTTTTTCTAGGAGAGGAGGCTCACTCTTATTTGAGGTTGTTGCTCACATTTTAGTAATTAAATTTTTGGATGAATGATGGATGTTATTTATATATGAATATATAGAGATTTATGGTGGAGCTCAAAATCGTTTTCAGTTTTATTTAGTGATCGATGGAGTACTGGACCCTATTTCTATCTTTCAAATATATGGATTTACATGTTTGTAGTGGACACTGTATCTGTGATATCAGAAGGAGGGATATGTTTTGTGATATCAACATTCAAAACTAGTTCTCACTAGGTTTTCGTTGATCAATAGTGATTGAATTAAAGTGGTGGAAAATTCATTATATTTAGTAGTAGTTTATGTCTGTTCAGGGGCTATGAATCATGTTTAAGGACCTTCTTCATTTTCCCTATATATAATATCATGATGTGTAGTCTTATGTGATACCTATTTAAGATGAGATATATTATTCTATCTAATCTTCAGTTAGTTACTTTATGTTTCTATTGAATATAGGGATTTAGAAGTTTGAGGAGGTCATCAAGTGGATGAACTCATGAGGATAATTTCAATGAGAGGACAATTATTAGGGTTCCTAGATAAGAAGAGTTGGTGTAGAATTTCACAATTTTTCAGGATTTTGATAATTCGACCAGTGTGTAATCGGCCTCAACTAATTCCTTCCTAGCCTTCTAAGGCCATTAGGTTTTGATCATTTAATAACAGATTTGTGGAAGTTTCTTTTTAGTTGTGGGGTTTGTTCCCATCTCAAGAACCAACACGTAGTGGTTCTCTGAACATTTTTTGGTGGAGGTGGATATCTTCAATGCCAGGGTTATTAGTATTTTCCAGTGATACCATTCTAGTGGTTGGGGAAGAGTGATTTTCCTCCACCAAGTGGATGTGGAGAAGGCATAGGATAACATATGTTTCTCATGTTCAGGGATCTTGACCCTAGTATGTTTGTAAAGGTGGTTGTTAGTATAAGGGAAGAGTAATAGTAAATTTCATTTTCATGTAATGGAGATAATAGTCCAAGAGGTGAAAATGATCATTAGAGATATGATCGATTTGTTTAGAACCCTATATAAGTCCATGATTCCTTCTAGAAAATGACACCCATTTGATACACTAACTCTATTCTATAATATTGGATAACATGTAAGAGGGTTATCATTCCCCTCATTTTTTATAATATAGTTGGTGGGCCAAAACATGTTGTTTGATGAGGGTTAGGGGGGAGACTGATGTTACAACAACAACAATCCCATGAGGATATATTCATTCAAAATATAATCCATACATTTTTGTTGTTATAATTTACTAATTGTATTCCATGTGTAATATAATTGAATGATTCTATAGCTGTGTTGGGTTCTTTGTAGAGGATGTGCATCATGTGTATTTCATTGGATATAGGGGTTGTTTGGAAGGTTATCATAATATAGTTCCAATTAATTATTCTATGGATGAGTATTTAGTGGAATCAGTGACATTGGGACCATAGAATTTCCCATGGATGATGGTAATTTTATAATTGTTTTCTTTATAGATGTTGTAAAACTAGCACTTGATAATATGATGAGTTCCAGATAAAATTTCATCATTTTGATTCTCTATTTTTAATGAATCCATATCAGATGACACATTCTGAGTTGTAGGATATGAGGTTTCATATTTATGATATAATTAATGGTGGTTTCTTTCATCTTAGTTTTTCATTGTGGGGAGGTCTAGTTTATTTTTGATATGTCATAAGGCAATCTAAAGTTGTGTGTAGACTACCAGAGTTTGAATTAGGGGAACCTCAATGATCACAACCCACTTCCATAAAATTATGATATTTTTCTGCTAACATTTAGTGTCTAGTTGTCTTAGTATGATTAATATGTGGTGTAAATATATCCACGTTATGGTGAAGGAAGTGAATCAAAAAAAATATATTCCAATATAGGATTGGAAATATCATGTTCACTGTAATTTAAATTCATGTAATAAATTCACTATCATTGTTTGTCGGGAATGACAACACCAAGTCTCAAGAGTTATTAATCCATTACACTGTCATATCCATCGATGATATGTTGATCTAATCAAATTCATTGAGGTAGCATTCCAGTAATCTCAGAGATATCGTTTACATCATTGAACAACACTATATTAAAGGGATGATATCCAAGTGTAATTTTTTGATAAGATTGGTTAATTTCTATAGGACTTTTATGTCTCAGTAGGTTGTGGTGGTAGTCCAGTCGATGGATGAGGATGTTTGTTCGTAGGTAGCACTAATGAACATGGTATACGTTCACATTTTTTTTGGTCTAAACGGTTATTTTCAGCATTTTGTACCAAACTACTTTATATTTGTTTCCACATTAATAGTATTGACCATAAAGGAATGGAATTTTCTTAAACATATTATTTATAGGTAGTTTTTGATTACCTGAAGGGGATTTTTTTTTCAGTGCACTCGTGCATTAATTTTTTATCGAGGGTAAAATATTTGAGGTGTTTTATGATTCGTATCATTTGGGTTTGTGATTCATCTTGATTTATAAGAGGTTAGTAATGCCTTATAGGTCTAGGAATTTATTTCCCCATTCCATAAATATACTACCATGATATGGATCTAGTATTATGTGCGTTTTTATAGAAATTTTGTTCGTATCAACTCAATGAATAAATCATAGGGGTCTTCATGGATTAATTAATTTGATATGTTAATTTTATCTACATAATTTTAATACATGGAATCATAGGTGGATGATGTTTATCATTGTTATAATTTTGAGCTCTCTTATACCTTATGTGGGGGGAATGCTGTGGATGAATCATTTAACAATATGTTGTGGAAATATGTTCTTCAAGAGTTTATGGATTCTTAGAGAGAAATTAAGGAGTTTTAAGACTTGTACATAGAACCAGGTGTGGATGATGGTAGAGTGGTTTTCTCTACGATTATAGTGAATTCTACTCCAATGTGGAAGGTGGTGGTTTCTCAATTGGCATACTAAATGGAATATGTTATTCAATATCCACATTTCCTTGGAGATGCTCTAGTGGAATGGTTTTTGGATAGATGATCCTTGATGGTTTTTGGGAGTTTTTGTTTCTGGTTGTGACGTATATTGGAGTCTATTATGAGTTGAATATATTAACTTTGGTGGATCAACCATGACAATTTATGTTTTACCTTGGCTTAAGGATGAGTTTTTGTTAGCTTAAAAAAATTGGGGGTGGAAGAGTTTATAAATAGGTGTTTAGTAGACCAAAAGTAAAGGCCAAGAATAATGTACACGGTGGTTATTGTACCCATTCAATATTTCAAAATGAAAACTGTATGAAATATCAACAGATATAACCATTGGTTTACACCAACAATTGAATTATTGTGATGTTATTTTGGTGATCCTGGATTGCTATATGTAGTCAGTCCACTTCATAGCGAGTAAGGAGTCATGCACAATGGATGATTTGACAATGAGTTATATAGAGGAGCTAGTGTGATTTCATGGATATCTAATGACTATTTTTTATATTGGGATTCATTATTTTCCTTATGATTCTATTAGGGATTGAAGCATGCATTCTAAAAAAAATTACTCTCTGTGAATATTTGTCACCATTATATGGATGGAAAGATAGGAAAAAAATCTTGATTATCTTGGATATGGTACATGTGTGCATATCAGACTTATTCAGATCATGGGTAAGAGACCAGGATTTTGTGGTGTTTAAAAAAAATATTATCACTATTCCATTGGGATGACTCTATTTTTGGCATTGTGTTGGTGATTGTTTCATTATCCACTATGATGGATAGAGGTTGTGAGTCAATAGTTCTTGGACTCATTGTGGTTTATGTCATGACATAGAATATTCATTCCAGTTCATGAGAGAATAAAATTAGTGAAGGGATGATAGATTTCTTTTGATGACCAAAATTTGATGCCATTGGATTTCATTATTTGGGGTCACATTTTCTTGAAGGTTTTCCCATGACATTGGAATTTAAAGATTAAAAAGAGAATTAATATTTATATAATGTATTTTTAGAAAAATTTAGTCGTGGGGGGAGTTGGTGATGTGGAATATCAGTATCAATTTCCTCCATCTGTGGATAGGATCAAAAACCTCTTTAATGTCTCTCTGTTACGTCCGTATTTTCCTGATGAATCTCACTTCACTGACTAGGGATTTTTGGATATCTAGGGTTGTGAGATGTTTTTAGAGTGTATATTAGTGATCAATGATCATCAAAAGATCATTTATCTTGGAAGGACTATTCTTTTGGATTGTCTATTATGGATGAATGGTGTCCTGGAGGGGATTACAAGAGAGAAAGATATGTATATGTGTTCCCTATAAAAAAATATGTTTTGAGTTTTAATATCTTAGTTTTGATTAATGATGTGATTTTAAAATCCATCTATATTGTGATATGTTTTGTTTTCCCATTATATGAAGTGTTATTTGTGGAGTTTGATAATGTATTGACATAAATAAGAGATAAATTAATTTATAATTGAGAAAGAATAAATGAGATGTGGTTAATCCCTTACAGGTGATCCACTGATTCCAAGATGGTATAATATAATTACATATTGAATGGAATTACATGATTTTTATGTTTCAGGTAGAGAATTTTTTTGTTCATGGTTTTTTTTGATGGGTTTGTATGGTGGTTGGATGGTTTGGGTTATGTGGTTATTTAGTGTGTTTTGTGATAATTTTGTCTAGCTTATTTGGAAGTTGGTAGAGTTTTAGGTATTATAAGACCCTTGATAAATAACTCCCATAGTGGTAGTTTGGATGCCATCCATTTTGGAGTTGGTTTTCAAATCATGAGGGAGAAAATTATTTTAGATTTATTTGAAGTAACTGTATTTTCCTTCATAGTCCATTAAATTTCTAGTTTTTGTCCTTAAATGTGACTAAAGGTGGTTTCAAATGTTTCTTGTGGTGGCTCGAGCGACACAATTGCTACTGCAAGAAATACACATCATGTAAATTTATTACACAATGTGTAATAGTGTTTCATAGTTTTTATTAGTTTTTTGGATCACAGAATTCATGTGGCTAAGGGGTAACCTATGAATGTTGAACATGTTGGGTATGTGGGATTCATGAAGTGCAATTAATTTTGGTGTTAAATACTATAATATTACATGTGTTTAGAAAACATATTAAATTTTCGGAAACCTATGAATTACACATTGTGTAATGTTCAAATGGTGTTTAATCATTAGGTTCCATGATATTTCATAAAAATTACACCTGAATATTACATCATACAACAATATCACTCCCCGCATATTCTAATAGAGGTTTTGGTACCACAATTATTTCCTAATGTTCCATTCCACTTGTATTTATCCATTGGTTTTGTGGGATTATCATTTGAAATTCGTGGAACATTCTGCTCCAATTTCAATTTTTATTCTTCCATTATTCTTACTAGAATTCACTATGGAGATGTATTTTTTGTTGTAGTTTGATTTGGTCTACGTTTTGAATATCCTTTGGTGTGGTGTAGGATGAAAAGCTATTTTCTTGGCATGGTTATGGTTTGTTGTTTATTCTTATTTGTATTGTAGTGTGTTATGCGATGGAGAAAATTCTTTAGTTAGGAAATCCTTATTTTCCTTTTAATATGTATCATATGGGAGATGCTTTCTAATGTTTATGAATGGTAGATTTTTGATCTCAAGTAATAAAAGATAAAGAATATGTAAAATTGAAATTGAATGGTAAATTGGTTTGACACAAAATTATGTTCATACATATTATTTTTTGTGAAAATTTAAATTTTATACATTGATTCCCCAAAGTGAAATATACCCCTTAGTGTATTTTTTTAACAAGATTATATGTGTTATGACTACTTCATATTTTTTATTGTTGTGATATCACCAAAAAAAATTGGATAACCACTTTTATTTAGATAAGAAATCTTTTTCACAAGGATTATGGACTATGTGAGAACACCCCTAAAATAATGTGGAATGTGATAAAATTTCATTTTTAAATATGTAATATGGGTTTGATGTGAAGTTTACTTGTGGTTAGGGCTTATAGGGGATGAGGACTTGATAACCATTCTGGTGGGGTGGTGGATTATGTATATTTAGATGATATGTCACATTATCATTCTTGGGGGAAGGATATAGATTTTTCTATTCCTTGATATGATTAAAGAATGATGTTGATGTCAACCATGTCCATGATAACCTACTAATTTGGTTATAGACATCATTTTGATGTCATGGCCATGTGTTTATGAGCGGGACATGATGTAGTCATTTTTATAGTACATAGATTCCATTTTCCCTCAATAATTATGTGATATTACTATGCTTGTGAGGTGGTGTGGTATATAGAAGATATCAGATCTCCAGGAAAACCCATTATGGTGTTTGAGAGAGGCATATCGATAGAAAACAGGTTTCTGGTACCCTTATCGATGTGATTCTTATTTTCTTATACTTATTTTCTTGTTTTATTTGGTGTGTGTGACTTGGTGTGGTTCATAATGATAGTTGTCGTATTTAGGTGTTATTGGTTCACCTAATTTATCACGAGGGAATTTTATGCATCTTTCAAATGCTCAAAAGAGACAATATGTTTCATACAGAGTATGGAATCCCACCTTATTATTAAATAACTTCTCATTACATTTTACAAATAGAGGATATTTAATGTTGAGTGTCTGGGAAACCAGGAACATAAAACACGACAACATAAAACATTATTCTAATCCACTTGTACAAATTTATCATAAGTTCATCTTATGTACAATTAATGCATCTCATATCCTATAGAAATACATCAATGGAAAGGGTTAGTAGAAGGTCCAGTAAAATATATAACCAGTTCACATGTGATATCAATAAGAACATGATGAAGAACATAAAGACCTGAGAAATGGAATTAGGGTAATAAAATAATGGGAAAAACATGAACCATAACCTGAATATGTGGCAATAACATTTAATTTATACATTCAGGAACATATCACCAAGGCTCATCCCCATGGTGTCATAAAACTTACCAAGGTTATTCACCAAGGTATCATGAAACTTGTCATCTCTAGAGATTAATGTATTTACCCAATGCAATAGAGTGCTATCATAATGAACCCTTAATATGTTTTTATTTTCATGTCATCCACATATTTCATAATCTTAAATTTCATAAATAAACCATATAGAGTAAAATTAATGTGTTTTACTTCAAAATAGTGACGTTTTTAAAATGCTTAAAAATAGGATCATTATGTCATTTATAACCCATGGAAATGTAAAGAGGGTTATATGTATATCAATTACAGAATAAAATAGATAAATATTATTACTTGATTAATAGCCTTCTAAATAAAATAGGATTGGGTATTCTCAAAAATAAAACAAGATAATTTTTTCCAAAAATAGAGATATGTTTTTAGATGAAATTTTTGCAGTATAACATCTACACAAGAATGATTTAGATAAAATTTAATATAGAGTAAAAAATGTTCAACCACTCATAAATAATTAAAAATAAAATAGGGTTATATAATAATAACATGACATGGATATTTTAAAGACATACCACATGAAAAAGAATCCTGAATGAAAATAGAAGATGCAATTTCTTTCACAAAAAATTGACAGCCTAACGGTGTCAATAAAAAATTCAGAATATCATTTGTTGAGAGTGGAAAGGGTATCTCATTAATTGGACATTAAATTTAATATAATAATAATATATAACAACATATCAACACATAAGAATATGGAAACTATTAGTCATAACTTAAAAAAATCATGACATAAAAGTGGAGGGTGGAAGGATCCCTTTACCTTGAAGAGTAACTTTAAAATCTCAAAGGTTGTAACCTTTGGGGGCATGAGGGAACGTTGGGGGGACGTATTTGGAGTAAAAAAACTATAAATTCTTTGATGAAGATTCTCTAATGAATTTAATGAGTTAATTTCTTGGTATTTTATAAAAATCTCATAAATTCACCATAACCTAATATCGACATTTTGAATTAAAAAATGAACTCCGTTATATGAATATAAATTTGTAAATATTTTAAATAAAATTTGAAAAAAATCATTATTTATTCGAAATAAACAATTTTAAATCTATAAGTCATTTTGTAACACCTTGAAAAAATAATCAAGTTCCCATATTATAATTTTTTTAATATAATATAATAAATTAACAATTTTTTATTACATTTTGTGAATATAAATTTTCATTTTAAATTATTAAATTAATTATAAAATTTTAAATAAAATATTTATAACCTATAAAAATAGAAAAACATAAACTATGATATTTTTAACTTTAAAGATATCTGAATTGTATTTATACATTCATGGGTGATGTTTCTAATTTTTTGACCGATATAATATTTAATACTATTAATAATTGTATTCTACTATTCATACAATACTATTTAATAAAAATGTTGATCTTATTAAGCTATAAATTTATTACTGAGCACAACTATAGAAGACCTTTTTTGGAAACCCATTTCACATGCAGGTATGGGTAGTGGTTACAATACCCCTTTAGGATGATTTCAATCTGCCTTCACGTGATGACATTCTAGGAACCTTGTTGTGTAGTCAGATATCTCCCTTTTCATATTATCCCTCCAATAATGATCACGAAGGTCCCTATACATTTTTGTGATTCAAGGATGTATAGAAAATGTATAGCTATGACCTTCATCCATCAACTTCTTATTTATTTCCAAAATAGAAGGAACACATAGTATTCTATGAAATTTTATTAAAACTTCTTGATCAATATTGATCTCAAGAAACTACCCATATTTAATAGCATCATACTTATTTTGTAATAAAGGATCCTCTTTCAGAGATTTCAGGATCTTCCCCAGTAATGACGGTTGAGAAATAATTTGGGATAGGGATGATGATTTCCCTTCCCATATAATTTCATTGTCCATATTCACTAGGTCATATATCAAAGGATATCATTGAATCCTCCCCATGGAATGAACAATTGGGTTATACTTTCATAAAGATGTAGAGACTTCGTTTTCTCTTCCAGGGTGATAATGAATTGAATAATCATAGTATTTGAGAAGTTCCAACTATCTCCTCTGCCTCATGGTCAATTCCTTTTTATTTAAAATCTACTTCAAACATTGATGGTCTATGTATATATCACATTTATCACCATAAATATTGTGCCTCTTTATCTTTTGAGAAAAAAAGACAACATCCAGCTCCAGATCATGTGTAGGTTAGTTATCCTCTAAAGTCTTAAACTATCGAGATGCATAATTAATGACCTTTTCATTTTTTCGGAGGATTCACCCAAGCCCTATCAGATATGAATCGCTAAAAATACTGAATCTTTATCTAATTTAGTGCAGTGGTAACGCAAGTTCGGTAAAAAATCTCTTATTCAGATCTTGGAATCTTTCCTCACAATCCTTTATCCAGATGAACTTGAACCCTTTTCAAGTTAACTCGGATAATGTATTAGAACATCATGAATGTTTTTTCACAAACCTCTTATAATATCCTCTTAATTGAAGGAAACTATGAATCGTTGTTATTGTTGTAGGATAAGGCCATTCCCCAAAAACATTTGTCTTTTCAGGGTCATTTGTGATTCCATCATTGGAAAAAATGTCCCCCATGAACGAAACATTCTATAACAAGAATTCACATTTGCTGAACATCCAAAAAAGCCTCTCCTTCCGTAGATTTTGCAAAAATAACCCTTATATGATCCTCATGTTCCTTCCGAAATTTGGAATATATCAGAATATCATCAATAAAAACTACCACAATGTTATCAAGGTAGTCCTTAAATACTATATTCATCAAATACATAAAAATATCATGTGAATTAGTTAGTCTGATTTGCATAAAAACAAGATAATAATGTACATATGTTGATCAGAAGGATGTTTTCAAAATATCTTCTTTCATCACCCTCAATTGATGATAAATAGATCAGAGATAAATCTTATAGAACAATTGAGTCCCACGAAGTTGGTCAAATAAATCATCATTTCTAGGAAGAGGGTATGTGTTCTTCAATGTGTTCCCATTCAGTTCACTATAATAAATGCATAGCCATGTTGATTCATCCTTCTTCATCACGAAGACAACTGGTTCTTCCCAAGGAGACACACTTGGTTGGATAAAACCCTTATCCAAAAGATCTTGGAGAGGTGTCATTAATTCCACTAGCTCCAGATTATCCATCCTATATGGGATCTTTGATATCAGATGGGATACATGTACGAGTTAAATGGAGGACACTACGTCTATTTCTGGGTGAGGTTCGGGTAACTATTTAGGAAATACGTCAATGTATTCCAGGACAACAGGGACATTTTAAATCATCAAACACTCATTTCTTACTTCTTCATCACTGGTCAAATCCATTATTAAGGATATAAGAGTTTCATCTAGACTAATATCAGGTTGAGAAATCTATCCTTGGAATATATTTATCTATTTTCCATTCAAGACTACTAATATTTCCATACTTCTTCATTGGATCAAATCACTATACATTGAGAGAAATTCCATCCCTAATATATAGTCGAATTCTAGTATGATAATGAAAACTAGTTTGGAAATAAGATTGTGTTCACTAAAGTAAAGACTAGAGTATCAAAACACTAATGATAATTGGAAAATCCCACTAGGATTCTTGACTGAAAACTCTACTTTTAGAAAATTGGTGGTTGATTATAAATTCATTGAAAACATGGAGGAAATAAAGGAATTCATAGAACCAAAATCAATCAAATTAATTGTATGCTTTTAGAGAACAACAATAGTGCTTGCACAACATCATGGCACTTCAACTTCAGCCAAAATGATTGAAAAAGTAGGACACTATTTATTTGGCTATTGTTGATGCTGATGGTGATTCCCCTCCAATGACCTCAGATTTAGATAGTTATTAAAAAAGTACCCAAGTTATCCACACTTATAGAATTGGACCTCAGGTATGGCCTACACCATCTTCCCCATGTAGTTAATGTTGGGACATTGTTGCTTCACCATTCCATGACAATTCCACCCAATGTGGCCATCTCTACCCCACTTGTAGCACTTCCCACTCTTGAGAAGGTTGTTCCCCAAATGCTTCTTCCCACATTAATTACATGTGAGACATTGTACATTCCTGCATCATATTCTTGGAATGAATCTATTCCCTAAACATGGCTCTATAAATCATTTATTTTCATTGGAATATGGGACCATAGCATCTCAACAAACTCTAGTTTTACTTTCATCGCACTTCGCATGATCTTCTCATAGTTATCATAATCTTGATTGGCTAGATTTATCTGCAGATGAGGTAAAAATCCGCCGAAAAATCTATCAACCATACTATTTGGATCCATGAAAATACTAGAGGTGTATTGTGAAATCCTTGTAAAGTTCATCTCATCGCATCCCAAATATTTATTATCCTTCTACATCAGCTCAAGAAACACCTTCTCCATTCTTGTTCCCAGGAAATGAGGGAAATACATACTGAAGATGATCTCTTTGAATTATTCCCACTCTTTAGCATCAACCTCCACTCTTGTACTTCAGTTTTAATCAGTTCATTAAACCAATCATCTTCTCCCCCTATGAGATAGACAACAATGGTGACTATCTATTTCCTTGAATAAAGGAGCATAGAAAAGATATTCCATATAGAGTTGATCAACTATTCTGTGATAAATGGGTCGGTAGATACATTGAACGTTGGTGGTCATTAATGCATAATGGATTCCACAGAAATTTGTTCCCTTCCCGGTGAGATCAGTCACTCTGCTTGATTTATATTATTTCCCATAAAATGTTTCAGTTGGTTCATCATTCGCATGAAAGATTCCATTCTGGCTTTTATCGGAGGGTCGCTAGTTTAGGGTCCATTACTGTCACCATTTTCATGGTTCCTCCAATTTCCCACCATTTTCTAAAAGAATAAAACCATAGTGAGAAGATTATTTCATTTATGAATATTTTAAATCTAAAATATTTTATGACTTAAAACTTCATACTTTTAATATTAAATTTCCAAAAAAATCTTTCATCATGATTCATAAAAAACATTAGGTTATGCGAACATATACCTCAGAAGTGTTGTAACAAAGAGTGAAGCAGTTCCCATTTTCAAGTACCAGGATACCCCAGGTAAAGAATGAAACACTTTTTATATATTTCACTCTTAGGTAAATCTGTTCGTGAGCCTTCTCTACCTTCTCATATCCAGACAAGGATGCATTTTCTGGATAAACCACTAACTCAATACTCACCAAAATACAAGAATGTTTTTTTCTATAGTTAAACTTTTATATTGGGTTATTCCTAATATATTCATTGCCCAAATTTCAAAAATTACTAAACTTTATGTTTATACCATCAATGGCACCCCTCCTTATTATTACATACCTATTCATTACATTTTACAAATATAGGATATTTGAAGTATTGTGTCTTGGAAACCAAGAACATAAACCATGAAAAAATAAACCATTTTTAACCCACCTGTACAGATTTATAATAAGTAAATTTTATGTAATATTATTGCATCTCATAACCTATATACATACATCAATTTAAATTGTGAGCATAAGTCCTAGTAAGGAAAGTAAGGGAATCAGTTTACTTGTGATATCAATAAAAACGTGATGATGAACATAAAGTCACGAGAAATGGAAGATTAGGAATAAAATAATGAAAAAAACATGAAACATTTCTTGAATATGTAGATACAACAATAAATTTATACATTAATGAACAAATAACCATGGTTCATCCTCAAAGTGTTATAAAAACATCCAAGGTAATTCACCATGGTATCGTGAAACATGTCATCTCTGGAGAATAAATTATTTAACCAATGAATTAGAGCTCTATTAGGGTGAACCCATAATATGCCTTTATTTTAATGTGATACAAAAAGATCATATTCATAAATTTAATAAATAACCCATAGAGTGTAAAATTAATGGGATTAATTTCAAAATCATAATGAATTAAAAGTGCTTAAAAATAAGATCATTGTGTCATTTATAACCCATGTAAATGGAGTGAGAGTTATATTTATAACAATTAAAGAATTAAATAGTTCAATATTATGACTTCATAAATACCCATAGAAATTAAATAGGGTTGGTTGTTTACAAAATAAAACATATTATGTGATAAAAAAGAGAGGGAGAGGTTTTGATACAAAAATTCTGCAGCATAACAGCTATTCAACATCATTTTAGAAAACATTGAAATCAGAGGGGACATGGGTAAAACACTAATTAATAATTAATAATATACAATGGGTATATGATAAGATCATTAAATGGTTCTTATAATGACATACCTCCTAAAAATTAAACATGAACGAAAACAGAAGATGTGATTTCTTTTACAAAAATAAGGTAGCCTAAAAATGTAAATTAAAAATTCAGAAAATCAGTTGATGAGAGTGGAAATGATCTCTAATAAGTTGGACATTAAATTTAATGAAATAATGAAACAAATGAACATTCCCCCACATAAGAAGTTTGAAACTAGAAGTCATAACTTTAAGGAAATCATGACTTAAAAGTGGAGGGTGAAAGGATTCCTTACCTTGAAAAGTAACTTTGAATGGTCAATGTATGGGACCTTAAGATACTTGAGGGAACCATCAGAGGACTCCTTGTGAGGTAAAACGACTATAAAATCATTCATATCGATTTTGGAGTGATATTAATTGGGGAATGGCTTGGTATTCATATAAAAAATAAAGGAATATTTAATTAATTTCCAAGGAAAAACCCATCACTGGTATTTGCAAAACCAGGAGCTTGACCAATGTAAATTTCCATGTTATTAGCCACTTGGGACTCATCATAACCAATAATACTATTTAAAATTCAACCAAATTTTTTACATCATTATTACATTATTAATGATGTCATGAAACACATTGAAACCTAAACAATTATTTTTAATATTCAGTAAAAAACAAAACATTTAGTAAAAATATAATAAATTCACAATAACCTAATATCGACATTCTCAATTCACAAATGATACTATGTATATGAAAATAATTTTATAAATAAGTTTATTTTATTTTTTTTAAAATATAATTATTTATTCCAAATAAACAACAGTAAATCTATAACTTGTTTTATAACACCTTGAAAAAGGATCAAGGTCCCATTAAATTATCAAATAAAATAAGACAAAAAAGTAAAAATTAATGATTAAAATATATGAAAATAAATTTTCATTTGAAATTATTAAATTAATTATAAAATTGTAAATAAAATATTTATCACCTAAAAAAATTAAAAAAAACTTACGTTATGACTGTTTTCACTTTTGAGATGTTTAAATAGTATTTTTACATTCCTAGGTAAATATTCTGAATTTTTGGCATTTTTACTATTCATTACTATTCTTAAGGGTATGTTACTATTCATACATTACTATTTACTAAAAATCATGTTGATCTTATTAGACTTTACATTACTTATTTATCACAACCGTAGAAGACATTGTAAAAAAATCATTTCACCTTATTAATTATATTAAGTGTACATGAATATTTTAAAATACCCTTTTTCCAAAATTCATCAATAATTTTGATCCTCTATTTATCAGGACATTTTAAAATCAAAAATTTTACCATATTAAGAAAAGAAAATTTATACCAAGGGATTAGTAAAATTATATAAGGCCTCATTAGATAGCACTTTATTACACCTAAATAATACCAAATATTAAGGTGTGTTATGGTTATAGAATCTTGGGGTGGCATGGAAAACATTTCCCAAGTGGTGATTTATATCATCTGGAACTTCTCCCATAGTCGATTCCGTTCAAGATTCACATGTCTATGTCTGGATTCGGCTTGGTCCAAAGTAATGCCGAGTGATGCAACCTCATTCCTATGTTCCAACATATGGCCTCATACGGCCCGACTCTACTAGATGTGGCCATCCAATCTTCTTTCTATATTAATTAACCAAGATCACTTGTATTTATAAACATGAATTTTTACGGTAAGTGTTTTTCTTCAAATGTTCATATTGACCAATAGATATAAAACAATAGAAACCCAACAATATCATTTAATTGTACTGACTTTATTAATTAAGGGATATAGTTTTTTTGAGTATAAAATATAATAACACACAAATTTTAAAAATAATTATTGTTAAAAAGTTCGGTTTTTTACATTGAGTATACATTTATGGTCACCTGACATGTAAAAATAAAATTTTTAGGTTTATAGGAGGATTATGTAGACCATGATGAACATTATTTGCTCGGTCCCCTATATTGATACAAGGTTTTTACATTATCTTTTCCTTTGGGTATTTAAATTAGAGTCTTTTGAATATATCAGTTTTATATAACCATGAGTTGTACAATCAGTTTTTCTTTCATTATTATTATGTTATATAGATTATTCTGGAAAATTCATATTATTATTCAATATTATTTTTGTTTTAGTGGTTATTTGCTCTAATTTCATGAGGTTTTTATCCCCTCGGTGTTATTCACCTACCTTTAGCCTACAGGAGGACAGACTAATGGGTCATTATCTCTCTTCCCAAAAAATTTATCTTTGGAGGTAGGGGTTCATGGCATCCATTTTTTAACTAATTTCTATTGGACGATGTTAATTATACCACTATCACATTTGACCATAATTTTACTCATTTTATGTATAATATTTCTATGAAAATGACATATAAAATATTTAAAATAATTATTATTACTAAATGTCACTATAATATTTGTAATCATCTATTAACTTTCCACATATGAAAAAAATTTATGGATTAATTCATTTTTATGGATCTTAATGAGATAATAAAAATGAAATAAATTTATTTTTAATTTTTGGAAATTATTTAATTATATAAAATCCTTATAAAACACAAATTCAATATTTATTAAATTTATAGAGAAACAAAAAAATATTATTAAAAATAATAAAAATAATTTAATTTTAGTGTCTTATAGAGCTACATTAAGATCAATTATAAAACAATATGATATTAATTTCTAATTGTCTTATTTTAATTTCAAATTTTCAAATTGTATTTTCTAGGTTAAATAAAATGAATAGTTTGAAAATTGACATTAATTATTTGGATTAAAAATATTATTTTATGAAATTATTTTAAAATAAAAATATCCTAAAAGAAGATAATTTTGCTTGTATGCGGTGGATCAATTTAGACATTGTCTATTTTTGATCCATTTTTCACCTTATTTGTAAAATTATAACCATTTAAAGGAAATAATGGGTCTACCATTGTTAATATTACAATAGGGAAACTATGGTGTTTGAATAATGATTAGGTATACACCACTATATACACCTTTTGTAATTATATTTTTGTTGGATTCAAACCCCATTAAGTAATATTTATAATCCCAGTCAATTTAGAATGATTTTATGCTAAAAATGACCTTATTGTTTCTTATTCATTTAATAAATTCCAAAAAGTACCTCTCACCTCAATTATAAAATAGAATAAATCATTTATCATATTCACATATATTTTCACATTACATCATGACCAAAATCTACCAGAATACATTATAACCCATTTAATTCACATTCTAATGGTGTTTTTATTACCAAAATACTAACAATAGTGTCCTCCAGAGGAGATATAATGGAGTCATTTCAAGAAGATACTATCCCCTAAAGTGATCACATAGATTTTATGACCTATTTTACCACATATAAATTTAATATACATTAAATGATATAATAACTTTTGTATTCTCAATATACCTATCTGTTAATATTATTATTGAAAATCATTAAGTTACCATCTTTCCATACAATGGAAATTGAACGTATCACTTACAGAAACACACAACATAATGTCTCCACATTGAGATACAATAAATTTTACAACATAATTTCATAGGGATGTCAATTTATTATGATTAATGTATATATATTATAATTATTATATAATTATTCTTATATAAAAATTATATTATATTTAACTTATTAAACTTACAAACCATTGTAAAATCATAACATTTCACATGCGAATGTGTGGACTACTACATCCACAAAGTGATTTGATTCACTTTTCATTTTTATATAACATTGATGGTCATAAAAATTGATTTTATCAAAATATTATATATATTATTTAATAATTATATGGTAATGGTGAATTTTTAATCACATTTCACTTATTTTTTTCATCATAAATTAAAAACTATATTTATGTGTAAATATAACCTACCATCTCTATGAATGGTGCGATCAATGTTTCAATATACACATTAATGAATAACTAAAATATTTTATTTACTAACTTTATATGATATATATTTCACGTGTAAAAATATGGATATAATGGAACTAATTTTTTTGTAAATGGACCAAATCTATGGCAACAAAACATACATTAAAATCAAACAAGATACCTTCTAAAATAATGATATTAATAAAGATTTGTTAATAAAAGGATAATAAAAGGTTATAAATAAATCGTATATTTTAGGATATATATATGTTTAGATAATATATTTATAATAAATCTATACTCAATATATATGTGGTTCCAATGTGAATAATTACATTGGACCTGATGTAAGTCATTTTCATGCAATTTTTCTTTCAATAAGATAGATGACACATTCAGAACCTATTTGTTCTATGTGGTGTATATACTTCCTATAAAATCATTTTATGACTAGTCTTTTTAATTTTATTGGTACGTACACACACATCAATTCCTTTTCCATTCATTAGTCTTATTATTCTACTTTTACAATGTGGTAAAAGGTTTTATGTAACATTCTCATTGTTTATCGAGATTTTTTATAATTATGTTCCCAATAATCTATCTATACGATATATCTATAAAGAAAATCCCTAAATTTTATATCACGTTTTTAATTTATAAAAATACATTTTTTTGTTTTCCTCATATGAGGCACTCAATAGAAAAAATGGGGTTTATGGAAAATCTACCTTATTTCTATCTTTGGGTGAATTTTTTCATCGATATCTCTTGTTTAAAAAAACAAATGATATATTTTAATTTTATACAATGATTTTTTAGATTAATTTTTACCAACGTTTTCTATTTTAAATATTCATTTTTAGTGGAATATATTTTTTACAATTACAATGGATCCCTTTTATAAATTTCCAACGAAGTATGAAAGGAATATTCTTCTATAACATGTACAATTTGAATCTAATTTCCCACCAACTGTTAGTTAATAACATTTAAGATTCCATTACATGATACCATGTTTATCAAAAAAATGTTTTCCAAAATATTTGTTTTATATATGTAATTTTATTGTGGAAAGGATATTTTACACACGAGTGCTTTAATAATCATTGAGTGGTGTTTCTCTTCATCAATGTCAAAATATATTGATTTAACCGTTTTAATGGTTATATGATCTTATGATATAATTTGGATTATTCTATAGTAGCTTTTTGTTAAATATTAAAATAGTATTACCAAACCAATTCGTTTTTATGGGTTTTAATATGATGAAATATGTGTGGAAGATGTTTATTTTCCAAGGGTGATTCTATAATTAAAATTTATGAATCATATTAATTTTCTTTGGTACAAATATGTTGAATTTTTTATGAAATTATTTTACACATATGTCATAATATAATTATGTGACAGTTTGGACCTATATCTCTATCCAGTGCATTAGGTAATGTTGGATAACCCATGAGATAAACTAGATATACATGTACATAATTTAATGATATCAATTTCCTTAACAGAAATGGTTTTATTTTCTATAGTATTCGGAATAGAGCTAGATTTCATGTCTATATAATTAATAGTGTAACATGATTTCATGTCAAAAAGATTACGTGCGGATCTGGTTTTCAAGTCCAAAATTTTATTCTATGACCAAAATTTATTTTCCATATAATGACAAGTGGACATAGTATCATGCCCATATATTTATGTTGGGTAAAAATTTCACATCTTTAATTAAATGCATTATCCTATTTCTATTTATAAATATTCAAAAAAATATGTTTATTTGTCGTCCACAAACTCATGCAGTATGACAATGTAATGTGATCATTGCTAATGTTATTTGATTAGTTTATTTTCTATGTGTTATATACTACCAATATCTAATCCATGAATCAGTATTATGATATTTGAGATACATTGTATGAATACCAATTGTTGTGATTATGTTCTAATACCATTATTCTCATGTTATACTCATGTTAACAATAATTTATCACTTATTTTCTGTTACTGAGAATCAATAATAATCCCATAACATGTTTCTTTTTATTGAGAATATAAATAATTTTCATTGCATGATACCTCTATGAATTGTGAAGATTATGAATAAATTGATATTTGACTCTAATGAACCAATTATATATGTTTATATTTTCTAAAAGGCACTACAACTATATTATTATGTCATGGAAAGTGTTGTTATGTAATTAGTATTAATGTGAAAAAATAAAATTTCTATTTATGAAAAGTACATGTAATTTTTTGATGGAATCAATGTAATGATTAATTATACATTAAAATTAGGGATGATATAAAATTATTGATAATACATTGGATATGTTTGTGTACATGATAAAATCCTAATTTTTTGGTAATGATATTGGATGACATTAACTAAAACCATGGTTTTATATGTTTAATGAACGTTTCTTGATTTAGATATCTAATAAATTTTTTTTCAATGTTTTTTTGTTTTACACTAATATTATCATTTCTCACACTCTAAATTTTGGTTTTTATCAGTATATGGATCATAATAGAATATTTTGAACATTGAATTTGACTTCTATTACAACAACCATCCTTAAGAAAAAAATAGTGGTTTAATAGATAATAAGATATAATTTGTTACTATTATTACTCGACTATATCTAGATATTAGTGGTATCACATATAAGGTTATTCGTATGGATGTACCTCGTATGGAACAACTTATTATGGAATCTTGTATAAAACACTATACCAAAACATTTTATGGGTATTTGATCCACTAGTTTTTATGACATTCATAAATATGAGGAAAATGATTTTTTTTTCCTCAGTATTCTAACATGAAAATGATTTCATAGTAGTTTAAATTTAAAATGGTTATGTTGAAAAATAGTAGTATATTTTTATTAATATTATGAAAGAAGATAAAATTAACTCCATCAAATGGGATGAGTTTAATAGAATATTTTTCGATATGTACTTTTCAAATATACGATGTACTAAAATGGGGAATGATTTCCATGAACATAAGTAGAATATTGATGAATATATTGTTATATATGTTCAAAATGTTGCAATAATTTCAAGGTATTGTGTATTTTTATTCATTATCCCTAAAAACAATTCTCAATTAATTAGTAGTTTTAAACCATGTATTCATAAATCAATGTTCATAAGAAAAATTTGGAATATATTAAGAAAAAATTAAATGTGAATAGAATTTTGTAATGGATGATGGAGACCAACATGTTTTTGGGGATAATAAAATAAAAATTGATATTAATGGAAGAACTTGTAGTTTTTAATTTAATGGAACGATTAATATTTGACCTCCTAAATTTACATTAATTTGTGAAGTATTTCTTGAATGAAACTGAGTTGACCATGAAATTTTCACCTGTATTGGCCAAAGACAATCCTCAAGAAGTGTTCTCAATCAACCTAGGAATGAAATTAGTGATAGGGAAAACAACATAGAAACCAAGGGAAGAATTTATACAAATATAAATCTATAAAACAACATAAAAATATACCATACAAAATTAAATTAATAAAAATTTTCCAAACAGAACATAAGTTATCAAATAACTAAAAATACCACAAATTGAATAACAAACCCAATCAGAACCAGATAACCACAACACCCCTGTGTGAACACAAGAGTCACCCAATGGGTATAAGAATATTAATCACCTATAGAAATATAATGAAAGTTATAATCTGGACAAAAATATAAACATAAGAATGAACTACAAAAATTAGTATTAAATCTCATTAGACATCAAAAAAACATATTCCTAATGCACATACTTAAAATAAATAAAATATAAATATAAATTATGAAATAAAATAAATAAAACATGTCTTTCCACACACACTATCTATATAAAATAATTCAAGGTAAATAAACGTTTTTAATTATAATTAAGAAACTTTTCCCAAAAGAATAATTAATCATTTACAGGGGTCCAAAAATGATTTCATTTAATAAAAAGAAATTGTTAGTGAAAAAAATTATAAAATATAATGTAAAAATTTGGAAACCACTTCATCAATATTTAAAATAATAATACAACAAAATATAAAAAATATAATTATTAGTTAACATGGTCAAAATGTTGTTTTCATATAATAGTAACTAAACAACATGCATCTTAATGATCCACTAGAGAAAACTAATTACAAAAATACATTTAATAAT
Source organism: Viscum album (assembly GCA_963277665.1). Classification (NCBI taxonomy): domain Eukaryota; kingdom Viridiplantae; phylum Streptophyta; class Magnoliopsida; order Santalales; family Viscaceae; genus Viscum; species Viscum album. The sequence goes on from OY728147.1 coordinate 1,299,892,345, forward strand.
AATGTGTGGGTACACAACCAAAAATCCCACTAGATCATCCAATCACATAGACATATATAATACAATATAAAGTCACACAACAACTCCCCCACGATCCACCCCAATGAACAATAACATTCTTTTCATCAATTAGATCACATGATTTCATCTCAACATGGGACTCCCACAATAGTAAACATATACAATTCGGGATGATTATCCATGGAGTGTGTTTTTGGATAATAATTTCCATAATTCTACAAAACGGGACTTAAAACCATTCGATAAATCACCTATTTCTAAAGAACTAAAACTAAAATTATGAAAATATGAAAAAAAAAATGTTTTTACATTTCACAACCATTTATAAAAACACATTTTATTACTTATAGTATATTTTCAATCCAAATTAATTTTCTCACAAATACCAAATGGAAAAAACACCATCAAAACCTGACCAATGATTTTCAAAAGACAAAAATCCACCACATTGGTGAAAAAACACTTCTAAATCAACTTTATTTATTAAAAAATAGTTTTACATGCCAAATAAATATTTACAAATCAAATTAGTGCTTTAGAAACCATATTCCACTTGCATAATCCAACCAGAAAATTTAATAAACACGTGGTGTTGAACACGAAACAAAACAATTCTATATGATCCCAAACAGTCATGAAAACCAATTAATTTACCATGAAAAAATTATTATGAATATAAATAATCAATAATTAACATAAAAAAAATGGTGAAAATGAAAAAAAATAATCAATTAAAAAATTTAAATTGCATGTGAAAAGGGATGCCTACCTGAAAAACACAATGATTCAACAATTCTCACCTAAAACAGCCGAAGAAAGGATCCTAATATAAGAAAAACCAAAAGGAATCTTAGTTATCCACCACCACTAAATTAAAAACAATATATAGGAATCGTAGACCAATATGAAAATGGGATAATGGGAAATCAATATAAAATAGAAGGAGAAGGAAGAGGAAGAAGAGAAGAGAAGATTACCTTGAGAAGTCTCCATTTAATCATGAAGAAACCCGTATATCAAAACCATAGGATAAGAGAGTGGGCTTGGAGAATATTGTATAATCTCCCTAGTGTCGAAAAAACTTGTTGGAGGAGAAATGGGACATTTAGGGATAAATATTTTAGAGTATTGAATAATAAAATAATATTTTTTTGGAAGTTGACATGGATGATTATTTGAATGCACATTTTTATAAACTGTGAAATTAACATGTTCCCTCACAATCCAAGAGTAACAATCCACACTATTAGATGAAATGTTATAGAAGACCATGCAACAATATTTCTTTCTAAACTATCAAAAAATTAAGTTGGTTTCACGATTTCATGGGAAATGGTGCATAGATTCCCCAAACACATTACCATTCATTCACCCCCAACCATCAAGCCCAAAATATCCATTTTTCACCCATTTTATTGGAAATATAAATAATAATGTTGATACCAAATACAAAAATATTGTAACAAAAATATAAATCTATAACAGATGGAACTCCATAAGAAACCCAGTATTCAAAAGATGAACTAGAACAAAGGATAAAAAGAATTAATAACTAAGTGTGAGAATTATACCCACCAATATGAATTCTTCCCTTAGAAATCCACAAAACATTGATTGATATAATTGAAAAGGTTCACATGATCCGAAGATTCATTGTCTTAAACTAATAGAACCTTAATCTCTACCAAAAATAAAACATACAACTCTACATGAAATAATCTAGAAAAAAATACCATTTCTAGGGAAACATCAGATATACTCAGCCTACAAATTCAACAAAATGGATTTGAACATTAACATTTGGAAAACTCCAAAAAATTACAATTTTTACCTAGTTTGAAACGAACTCATGATTAGATAACTCCAAATGATACCATCAATTTCCAATCTAAAACCATAATCTAAAATGTATTATCAACCAGGGAGTCTAGAACAAAATCTCCACCATTAGAAACCTATTAGTATACATAAATTAAAAAAGAAAACTAAAATGACTCCCATGGGGTCTCCAAAAAATATGAGCCAAAGAGAAACAATCGATGTAAGGAAACCCAACACAAACTAACTTGAGGAATCCAATCAATGAAAAATAACACCCACCATAATGGGGGTGATGAATGAAATAATAACCCAGCAACATGAAAAATCCAAAACTGACTTAAGAAAGGATCGTCACACACGAACATACAAATAGAGATTCAAATCCAAACAAAAACTACTGGAATTTCAAAAAATGATACAAACCAATCGTCTAACAATAAAAGAGTGACATTAAAATCATGAGAACCATAATAACAAAATGATATCTCAACTCCATTTCAACAAAATGTATCCTTCAAAGGTGAAGATGATACAGTAGATAATATTAACTATTCCCATTATAGAACTAAATATAATGCTAGAAGTAGTCAACCAAACCCCTGTGACACTGTCATATGCACAAGATTCACTGTGGGGATAGTGGCTAGAGAGATGATGTCTAAGAGGATCAACTGCAGCAATATTAGTAGTTGATAAACCCAAATCAAAACTCTATTATCTGTTATCAGTATTATCCACAAAACATTATTAGTAGAGCTAAAAGAATATTAAACACCACAAGTTCCACTCTCACCAAAAAAATTGGCAACAAATACATAGAACACAATAGAACACACTCCCAATAAAGAAAATAAAATTTTTTAATTTAAAAAAGTCACACATTCCAAAATAACAGAAATTATGTAATGTTCTATAAAATTAAATATAAAATGTTAAAGAAACTGAAACAAAATATATTCTATTTCCACAAGGAAAAAAACTAAAATTCAAGGAACAAGACCACACCATGTAATGAACAAAAAATAGAAGGGGCCTCCAAATAGAACCCAAAAAAGGACCCCAATAATTCAAATGGGAAGGGGTTTCCTTTGATGGTGTGGATATGGCTCTACATTGCATCATAATAAACCACGAATGAACCATTCAATGTGACTTAGGAATATTCACACATGATATGAATTGGGAAAAATTAGACACCGTGACTTCAAATGAAAAATATTTCTGTATTGATGAAACACCATGGTCATGAACATAAAAAAAGCTAACGAAAGATCTATATGACATTTAATTCCATGAATAGCACTAATTTATTTAGGAATATTTCACATTTGATTATTAAAATTAATGTAACTGCTTCCAAATATTATATGAAGGTTTTCATCCTCAAGAACCCCCTCTATCCAAGAATCAACAAGAACAATATTCCTCACAACATCAGAAAAAGATATGGGACCGATCTACGAAACCTTCAACTATTTATCAGGACAAATACCACTCTAAAAATGTTGATCCTTCAAGGAATCATATATAAACCATTCAAGAAAGTAAAAAACTCTATAAATAATATGATGAAATAACCCCAACACTAATCCATAATCATAATTCATAAAACACTTTTACATCCACTTTCTCACTTTTACTAACATATATAATTAATACCTAATGATAAATGTCTTGAAAGATATTAGGTAATACCATACTGTGACTTGGTTTAAGAGAAAAACATCCAACACTATTAGGATGGACCATCAATCCTAAAGGTAAAAAATGTCCCTGTTAGAGGCTCATTGAACATATGAAAGCATAATTTCCTTTAAATTATATACATCCAATCATTTGCTTCAAGAGGATCCTCTTGATAAAAGACATATGTGTATACATATTTTGAAATAGTATGAGAAGGTCCTTATATTTTAGAACTATATGATCTAGTAATAGTGAACCACCCATAACCACACCTCGAATATCAATCAGGCCTTTTGTGGGGTAAAACAAAAACAATTAAGAAAACAATAAACATAATCAAAACCAATCCATTGCCAAAAACACGCCACAAATAAACAACAAAATTGAAGGATCATACTAAAAATCCCCCCAAAACCTTTTTCTCATAACAAATAACATTACATGAATAACAAATCACTAATAAAATTCAAAACATTATGATAAACATTATAAATATTATCATATCATATGAAGACCAGCTGCACGACCACCGATTAACAAAACATCAAATTTCATTTTTATCGCAAAAACAAATTTGAATTATAAAAACTAGGTGGGTTTCACACTCACTAATTATATTCCATGGATCCTCACACATGCACCTTCTCATGCCACCCGAGAACTCATTAACTCATGCCTATCCAAGAACAAATCCACCTATGCCATTAAAAATCGAATAATTCAACAACATGTATGCATGTGAACACACGTGAGAATACCAAAGGTCAAAATATGTTTTCCACATTCCTAGACAATGTACTAAAAACATATTTCGGTCTTTTCAATTTACATCCCATTTTATCTTTCCATAATGCTTCTAAAAAATCATTGGAAATACTGTTGCTAAAACTAATCCTTTTCAAAATGATTTTCCATTTCATATTTAAAAAAACTATTATAAATACTACAAATCAATGATCAAAAACCATTTTCTAACTACGTACATCACTCCCTTTGACATTTCATTACATAAACTCCCATGGAGTACATCCAAAAATTAAATTCATCAACTTTAAACAATTTATTATTATCTTAACAATTCAAATTTAATCAAAAATATCTTTTTAAGAAGTCATTTGTGCTTAGTAAAATAAAATTCCAAAATTCTCATTCAAAATAAAATTATCATTAAATCAAAAAAAAAATTTAGACCCTATGTTTTAATTAAATAAACATATTCTCAGTAAAAGAATCCATATATTACCAAAATTCATCTTATGAAATTCTATTTTATTGTTATTTCAATAAAATGATTTTGAACAATCATTTCTTTTTTTTGAAAACCAAACCATTAGAACATTAAATCCAATTTTTCACAATTAAAAAACTATGGGATTTGAAATAATAATCAAACTCAATAAAGGACCGAATAAATAAAAAAGTGGAAAATATTTTTGATTTTTGACTTAGAAATATGGATGGTGGCCACATGCCAATCTTGTTTTCATCATAGAGAATCTTCTTCAACCATGTACCAGAAACCACATATATTTTTAGGAAGTGTGAGGTCAATAATACATTTATCATAACACTCATTTGGAATCCCGAACACCAATAAAACAACAATATAAAATGATACAAAATAAAACCTTACTTCCCATGGAAACTCAAGGTTCAGTCGAGAGAATATTGTCTATAAACATCCCAAAACCAACATCCCAAGATCTAATAGTCCTACACCATCTACCTTTTCATCCCAAATACATAAGGGAACTCCGATAAGTAGTCCCACTAAAGAACCAAACTGCTATGATACCATTTGGCCATGAAACATCCACATTTGAACCTGAATCAATCAAATGATTTGACCCAAGAGGTGGCTCATGAAACATTCGTGATCCACCCAGGATGAATACTTGTATAGGGCTATCAACAATGAATCCATGAGATTTATTTTGACCTATATAATTTTATGAAATAAAAATGATTATCAACCCTATTTAAATAAATATAAAATTTCCAAATGGAAAATCATTTATTCAAAAAGAAAATTATAACAAATACAAAAAACCCAAACTGAACCTGACAACCACAACATACCTTGTAAAACCTAGAGTATCCCTCTAACATAAAAACCTACCATCACCTATAGTGTTCTAATCGAAGTCAAAACCTAAAACCAAATTTAGAAACAATAAAAAAACTATAGTCGTGTGTAGTTAAAGTATGTAGGAATTCCTAAATAAATCTATTCCCAATAATGTTACATTAAATATGAGAAAGATCAATCTCATGGTTGAAACAACATATATAAAACTTGGTATTTTTAGAAATATTTATCTATAAAACAAAACATTCTCCATTTCCATTTCCATTCAAATTAATATAATTTTACAAGAAGAAGACATTATCAGTTACAAGGTACAATAAAATTTTCTCATTAAAGTTTGTAAAAGTAAATGACATTTTATTTGAAAATAATTTCATTAATCATTTGGAATCCAATTCACATCATTTCAAAATATGTTCACCACACAATAGAGAAACCATAATGATCACATAACAAGGTAAATGGAAAAACATTATATAATTGAAACCCACCAACATTAATCTCAATCATCAACCGCATACAACTATCATCTAAAATTCATGGGAGAACCTATGAGATCCGTGTAATAATTTAGAACATTTTATACATCATGACTCATCCCACATAAATGGCTCACCAGTTTACATTAATTATCCCCCACATGTTCAATCACTTCATTCCTGGTCTTGCTCAGACGAACTATCCAATAACAAAAAAACATAAAAATATTCCCCTGTTATGGGTCACTAACCAAAGTGAAATCATTTTTAGTGAATCAAATATTCATTAAAAATATTATAGATATTTTAGGCTTCTATTTCATGAATAATGTGGGGGTGAGCCAAAGGATTTCAACTGAGTATCCAATCACATGCACACACATCATACAAAAGCAACTCTCACAACTTTTAAGCCATGATCCAACCAAGGGAAAAATTTTGTTCCATTAAACCATTCTATAATACCGGAGACACTAATAATGGTACTCCCAAAATAATAATAAAAAATAAGGAAAGGCTATTATCCATGTAATTTTTTAGATATTAATTTACATAAAACCTCCAAATGGGTCTGAAACACACTTAAAAACCACTCATTTCCATTGAACAAAATCCACCTTCCCAAAAACATAAAAAAACAATTAAAAGTTGAAAACCATTTCTAAAATTACATTTAAAGAATCACATCTCATTCCCCAACCAAATATATTTTCATCAATATTCAATATAGGCCACCACCAAACCATATGTCAAACCATTTTAAAATAACCAATCATAGTCCAATTCCAAGTACAATACATTTAATAACTTATTTGATATATCCAAACCACCATATTATATTACAATAATATATTTAAAAATCCATTTATTTCATTAATAACCATATTCCACTTGAATAGTCAAACAGAGAAATTTATCTAAAACATGGAGTGAAACACATGAGAATAAAATGACATATGCTTGAAAAAAAATCAACAAAAACACATATTTTCTCATAAAAAAATTATTCAAATGATTATAAATATATAATTAACATATAATTATGTGAAAAAATGTGTAAATAATTTATTATTATTTTTAATGGGAATGTGAAATGGGATACATACCTTAATATTATGACCATCAAACAACTCCCACATGAAAGATCTTAAAAGATGTACGAATTACAAGAACAAGACAAGGATCCATAAAATTACAAAACCCCTAATACAAAGAAAAAATTTTCACCGTAGATGCACATGATCAATGTAGAACAGGAACTCAAAATTTAATGGATGGATAAAGTGGATGAAGAATATATAAGAATATTACATTGATAAATCACCCTTATAACCTGAATAAAACCCTAGATCTATACCTTGGTAGAGGAGGCAAGGATTACAGAAGAAATAAAGAACTCCCTTATGGAATAATAAACCATGTGGTAGAGAAATGATTCATTTTGGATTAAAAATCAAAGAGTGTAGAATGCTAAAATTATACATTTTTAGGACCTAGATAGGTCACATATTTTTTCAAACCATGAAAAATCCATGCATCCCACACTATCCAAGAAGAAGAAACGACATGATTATACTGAATGGTTTTCCAAATTGTTTGTAAACCATGCAATCTCAACTATAAAAAAATGAAATTGGCAATATGGATTCATTTAAAAGGGTAGATGATATCTGAAAATTGGGAACCAACCATAATCCACCTACAATGTAGCCGAAAATATCTATTATTCCCCAATGACCTCTCTAAAAAATAAATAATAAATTTTGACCAAAGAATAAAATATTAATTAAAATTTTTAATATGAAACACCAAGAATTAGAGATGAAAGAAAGATATAAAAGATGAAACTTATTAAGTAATGAAAATAAAAAAAAATAAGTTTTTAAAAGGGTCACCCATGTGAATTCACAAAGGGAACAATAATATTTTATTAGTATGTTATCTTATATAATAAGAAAAAGAATGTTAAATTCATGTGAATATGTAACTCAATAAATTAAATCTGGAGAGTTCTAAATTTAATACATCAATCACACATCAGTGGTATAAATGTTTACTGTTTTAAATTAATAAAATCAACTAATAAATCTAAGGGATAATCTTGTTAAAGAGATAAAATAACCGGTGAAGTCATAAAAAATATTTCAAGCTTATTAAATTACAATAAATGACATGAATCAATTTATTTAGGGTGCACATAAACTGCACTCAAGAATTGGGTATTCCATGTCGATTTTATTATTAATAATCCCAATGATAGTATTGTCCCTTTAATAAATTCGATGTGATTTATGGAAATTATTATTTATCATTAGAAAGATTTCAGTATATGTATCTAGAGTAATGGGGTCATATTTGATATGCTGAATGGACCTATTATTTTCATTCAGTTTTATGAGGATTTCGAACCTCCAATGGAACTATTTTTGGCAATTAGTAGAGATTATTTATGTAATATGTGGTGATTTTTATTTTATAATAAATTATAGTATTATTATTAATTTTTTTAGGAAATTATTATTATATATGATGATTATAAATAAATTTTGATATAAGATACTATGAGTAACTAAAATAATTGTTAACTAAATCATTGGAGAACATGAGATCATATAATATATGTTATTATATATTTATAAATACACATTTTACCAGAGTTATATGGTTAAATATATATGGATTGGATTATATAAAAAAATGTTGTATTTTTTTGAGCTTAATATATTATTAATCATATTGGATAACCCATTATGATAATATTGGATTTGGTTTATATATATATATATAATGAGTATTAATATTTTATGGATTATATGATCCATTATATGTAAATATTAGTTCTTTGATAATAAAAAGAATAATCATTACTATTTATTATCATTAGTAAGAAAATAATTAGAAATTAATCGAAGAAAAATCTGATGAAAAAATAATTATTATCATATAAAATTAAATAATGAAAGTATATTTTATAATGATCACTATCTTCACTTAAATGGATCTGTAATTGTTAAAAAAATTATCTTTATATTTTTTATTAAAATACTACCTTCATTTACAAAGAATCAATGTTATTCTCACCATTACTACTAAATGTTTTTTTGTAGAAACAAATCTTCTAAATATATTCCTTATCACTCTAAATTAGGCATGGGTGTTATTATTCACTTCTATGTCAACATTTTAATTTTCAACTAGTGTGTTTCTATTATTAATCCAAGATTAAATTTGTATTTCCCTTACCATTTTTTGAGAATTTTTTATTGACCCTATTTAAGATTAGGGATTCTAAAAAGGATTATTAAATATAAAAAATTATTATAGAGAAAAATCAAAACTCATGAGGATATATTTTTTTGAGGGATGTGGGGGGGAGGTAAATACCATAATATTATAGATTGACATTATTTTTGATACAATATATGATGCACAACCTCAATCACAAGCAATAAATGAAGTATTGTTAATTAAATATGAATATTATATTATATCGGGTAGCATTAAAATAAATAATATTAATAATTAATTTTTTTGATATCTTAAATGATCAAACATAGAATAAAAAAATTATTTTTCCCTATGAAATAATTATTAAATATTTATCCATGCAAAGTTTTTCATATATAATATATTTCTTCCAACAAGGATACTTATTTACTATTATGAGAAAATATAATATTGTTTGACACATTAAAAAAATTCCAAAAATTTAACTACATTGTCGATGTAATGATATTAAAATAACAATATAAGGATATAATTTGAAATTTTTTAGATGATTTAATTTCCTTTAATAGGGGAAAAATATTGATTTTTATTGAATTTCATTATTTAAAGAACGTAAAATAATATATATTATTTAAATATAATTTATAAGGGAATAAAATTTCATGATAATTCTTATTAAATAAAGAAAAATATGCCCTTATAACATTATGAAATAAATTTATTTGTATCATGGACTCATTTCCAAGAAAATACCCAATATAATTTTTAAGTAATAGAATATTAAAAAAGTGCACCATCATAGTTTTAAATATATATTATATGACCTCATAGTGAAAAAATAATGTTATGAATTAATATAAAATATTATTTTGAGAATTATTGAATTAGTTTATTATTAAAAATATTTTAATAATTTATATAAATATAACATTTTATTAAATAATTATACAACACATATGGATTATTTATTTAATTAACAAAAACATATAAAAAATATTAGAAATATCAAAATAAATAAAATTTAAGTTAGTTATAGTTTACCAAAAAATTAATTTATAAATTAAATAGTATAGTGTATTATAAATGGATAAGAATCTAATTAATAAATTTTCATTATGTACATTATGTCCAATTAAATGAATATTGTAAAAATTGCTCTTAAGGATTTTAACCAAATGTTTTGTTTATTAAAATATTTTAAAATAATTAAAAACAAGAAATTTAAAATTTTTGATATGATGTGGTCTAAAACACTGTATCATTTCCATTTATGCTACATCTTCCACCATATACTTAAAATTATATCATTTTAGTAGTTAAAAATGTTTACCAGAGTTAATGTTAAATTTTTTTATTAATGAGTTAAGAATATAATGATTAAAGCACCAATTAGACCTATAAAATTTAATTTTATGATTGAATTTAAACTCCATAAAAACTTATATTAATATATATTTCAATTTTTTATAATCGATGAATGATAATGAAGTTATAATATGTTAATATTTTATGAAATTCCCAAATTACCCCTTTCTTCAACTATATAAGGGAATATCTCCATTGTATTTATCAAGACAAATTTATCTATATAACAAAAACAATCCTACAATAATATCTTTTAAACATCCTTATTAAAATTAATTTGGTAATGGTTTTCCTAATAGTCAATCATGAGGTTCATGAAGAGGATATATAAAGAAGTTATTCAAATGAAAGTATAATCACATTAACATATCACTTTTTTTGTTCTTCATTTTCCTACCATGACACTCGTATATATTTAAAAAAAAAATTACTAAATTATCCAATATATAATTTATATATATATATATATTTTATACAAATATTATTTTCTCATTTTCTATAAAATTATAATAGAAAATATCGCTTGTGCATATGTACATCATACCATCTCCATGTAGTGAGTAAATTAAATTATCGCTAATTTTTTTTTGGGATTCATATATTTATTATTATAATATATACATATGATAATTATGAAATTATTTTACTTACTCAATTAATATATCAAATAAACCATCTTACCATCATTATTGTTGGTATTGAAATCATCACTTATTTTTATGTTTGGACTACATCCTCACTAAAGCGACAAAATTAACATTTCATATCAAATTTATATAGATAATTATAATGAGATATTTAATAAATATATGATATATATGATTTAATAATTATTCAATAATTTTGATTCATTTCTTACATTTATTTAAATTTATTTTTTGAAATATGAAAACATCATGCTTACATTTGTACAAGTAGTGATATTCTGTAATGTTGTAAATCATTTTTTTCTATCTATAATTTTAAGGATGTATGTAAAAATTTATAAATTAAACGTATATAATATTTAAATTAGTGTTAATATAATTTACCTGAATAAAAAATTATCAATGTATACGGACTAAATCTACCAAATAAAAACATACCTAAAAATCAAAGCAGATACCAACAAGTACATTGATTTTAATATAATAATTGGAACAAAAATTTCTTAATTATCTGAAACAAAGGATATTCCAATGAGAATAGTAGTTTTAATTAATATTATTTAAATATTGTAACACGCCATGCTTCCATGGTATATTTCTCTTTGAATAATGCAATAGCTAGTACTGTACGCGACATCAAGATTATAACACACCAAACCAATCAAGCTAACAGTTATGAATAGAAATGCCCACATTTTGAAATTTTATAAATTATGTTTTTAGAAATGGACATCATTTTTTGATATGGAATATCAATATAATCTTAGGGTGATTTTTTTTACTTTTATGAAACCTTTCAATTTTTGATGAATAGTGAAAAATAATAAATTTGAATTAAAACAATTTATTAATTGAAGTAATTTTTATTGTTAAACTATAAATTTGAGATGTTTTAAAGTATCATTAGAATATATTTTTATCATTTAATATAATTTAGTACATTTTATGTAATTTGAAATTTAAACTAGACATAAACATGTGTCAATATTTTGATAGTTTATATTTCTTATAACCATGTTTATTGTTTTGACAACAAAAATGAATTTATATTAATTTATTCCACTTCTTTGTTTTGAATTTGGAAAATTTGATTCCATATATGGAATTAGTTGGTCCAAATTTTGAAAATAGGTTGATTTTATTTTTAGACATTAAGAATATTTACTTTATTAAATATTTTATTTTCAATGGTTAATGGGTAAATCATGTAAATAATGCTAAAAAATAGTGTTATTATTATATTAAATTTACCTAACATGTTCCTTAATCCTATATTTTGACACATTTCTGGCCATTATCATCCTTCAATTAATTTTGGGACCCCATGGTGCCACTCGAAAGTGATAATGACACTTTATATTAATTAATTTAATGTAATAACAAAAATGACATAAACATATATATTATAGTGAAATAATTTATAAATGGGTTATATATATTATCATTTCGACTATAAATAATCATTTGAAATATAAATGTATTTCCAATATAATTGTATTTTTTTATAAATTTTAGACATCATATAAATGAAATTATTTATGACACAATAACGATTCAATGTTTACTTCATTAATGAATGATTTATATCAATGAGATTATAAATATTATAAAAAATATCCAAAACCAGTCCTATTTTTATTGGATGATTTTATTTAAAACATTAGTCATGTTATGTTTGTATTTAATGAGTTTTAGAACTTTAAAATCGAAAATAATTATACAATCAAATAATATTTTCAAACATTCTTAATGTTCCCCTCCCCCCCTTATAAAAAGACCTCACTTATATCACATTGCTCACAATTGTCTAGCCCCTTGGATCATCAAAACTCTTCCTAATTAAGCTAAATACATACTTATATTCATCCTATAATCCTTACCTTTGGATGATGGAACTTCAAGGATGCATTTTTATTCAATCTAAAGGGAGTTACCCGATTAAAAGGTAACATCTGCTCGTATGTTTTTTCTTTTATTTTACATCTACAACCCCCTAAAAATCATTATTCCTTTTCTTTATAACAAAAATATTATCCTAAAAATACAAGTTCGTTTTTATGAGAATTATTTTATTTACACATACACACACCTCCATCTAATGGGTATAATACATAAGGTTTCAGTGGATAGCGAACTACTACCTCATGAAATGATGATTGTTAAATCTCGTACTACTACCTCTTATGATGGAAATTATGATAGAAATGTAATTATATACGACATTAATGATTTTTATTTTATCTATAGTCTTATTAATGTCTATTTTATTATATAAATATTTTTTTTTCATGTTTTATATTTACGATAATTTGATTTGAGGTAGTTCTGACTACATCCCTTCAAATTGATATTACTCATTCATACCATACAAAGAATATATAAAGGATGTTGTTAATGAAATTAAGTATCATTTATAGAATATTATATTATACTATAATAATAATATACATATGTATAATTTGGATTTCATTCCTTTTAAAATAATATAAAATGAAATATAATTACCTTTCATGCATACATACCGATTACCGTCTCCACGAACAAGATGAGAATCATTCCCCATCATAACCATTAAAGAATAATTTTCATTTGTTATTAAAAATTATATTTAAGAACAAATTATTATTCTGAATATTAATAAAATACATCCTATCCATAACAATAATGACTTATGTAAAAAACATATAAATGAAAAAGAATCATTTTACACCTAAAACAATGATACTACTAAAATATTATTAAGCAGGAAATATTAGAAGAACATAAATGAAATCATATTTTTTAATCCAGTTCTTGTATGATTTAATAACAATGATTTACCTATTATAAAATAGGTTAACATACCCTCATCCAAGGAAAGCTACAACGTTAGGGTTTATTTTACAATCTCTTTATTATCTGTGGTTGTTTTTATGTAAGTATTTACTAGAACCTATTTACCATGCACATAAATTTTTTCTTAAAAATGTATTTCTAATCAGTTTTAATATTTACTAAACTATGGGTTAAATTGTTTTATACCATTATTTGACATTATATGTTTTTAAAAGAATTTTTTTTTTGTTTTCCAAATAATGTACTTTATGACATTTTCAACAAATTAAGGTACGAATGTTTTTTCAACTTATGCCATTGGTGCAACTATTTTCTGCCATTATAAAATCGTTGATGCTTCCCTTACAATCTTATGAGAATATTTTCAAAATAATTTCCTTCATTTAAAATTATGTGACTCTAAAATTATATCAAAATATAAAGATATATTTTCCTCAAAATGTTTTGATTTTACCTATGTCAACATCCTTTGATAAAATTTACACTTCTTTGATGTTGATTTATTATGATATAAATAATAAATATTGTTTTTAAGGTTTTGTGATATGTTTGATTGTGGTTGAGTTATTTTTATACCAATCATGGTTTATGGTTAAATTATTAAAATTTTGTATGCTAGTTTTAATACGAATGTTTATGTTATGTTTAAACCATTTCATATAAGGAACGATTAAACTTATAATGTTATGGGTACAACCCGCTATTTCTCATTGAGGCATCAATAGGTCTCATGATATAATTAGACAAGGGATTGTCTGAGGCCTTTCCCAATTTGATATTTGGTTTTGGCTGATGACTTAATCATTTGTATATGTCTTGGATGAGGCCTTGACAAAATATTTCATAATGTCCCGCAATCTAAATTATCTCATTATGAAAATAATATTGATGTTTCATGTGGTAATTTTACTAGTAGAATATACATCACTATATTTTATTATTTCATTATTTAATCAACTCAATTTCCTACGATAACATTTTCATGTTTATTATTTGTATTGACATGTGTTTTCCATTATTCACCATGCCAAATGTTTATTTTATCTTCCATTGTATTTATTATTATTATTGGGTGTTTGATCTAACCCCTTTCTTATTTTTCTTTTTCCCAGTATATAAAGATTCTAGTTATGTGTGACTTATAGGCATAATCTATGTGGCATGGATATTTCTAATACAATAAATTAGTGTTGAATATCTTTTCATTTTGTAATTTTGAATTTATTTTTGAATTTTGTTTCCAATAATACTAAACTGATCATTCTTTAGGTACATGATTCCTTGTGCCATGTTAATTCTATGTACTAAAGCACCAACTCTGTGTAACTGGGGTTGGGATGTTATAGTTGGTATTATAAGAAGTTTAGTACAAACCATGGAAGATTGATTTTGGAAAACTCTGATTGGAGAACAATATTCAAAGATAGACATCAAGGATTAGTATAGAAGAATGTTGTTTAGTTTTGTTAATGTAATGATTTTGTGGATTTTATAAACAATACATCACTGTCTGGATACAAGAAGTTAGAGGTGAATCAGGCATAGATGTACCTAGGAGTAAAAACAATGATAAGTTGTTTCGGGCGTGACCCAGGGTATCCTGGTACATGACAATGGGCCTTGTTGCACTCTTGGTTACGACAATCCAGGGAGATATTCTTAAGATAATTCACATTTTATATAAAAACCATTATGAAGGATTTATGAGTATATATATCCTCAATTATAAAATTTTTATGATTTTGGAATATATATTTATAAACTCTTCAATTTATGTTATGTGTTTTAGAAATTTGGAATTATATATATTGCGATTAACAAACTAATCTAGTGTATACTAATGTTTAGGAATTGTGACTAGTGGAAGCAATGGAAACTGTATCAATGAACGTAATCCATTTAGATATTGAACTTCTATTCTAGATAATTATAGTGGAGAAAGTGATGAAACTGGTGCTGATCTACATATTACCATACTGGGAAAACTTACTTAGGTTATGGATAATAACATTACCTGTATAGAGAACCCTGATCCACAAAGTGTAAGATAATTATTAGACTGATTCATTGGAAAAAACCAATCAAAACACAATGGGACTAAAAATCCATTTGTACCCTAGTAATTATTATTTTTATTTAGAGAAAATCATCAATGCTTTGGAAGTAGCAAAAGGGAAAAATTTATCATGGATATTTATCAGCTCAATGGAGATGCAGATCAATTGTATTCATTGATTCAAAACACAAAGAAGGATGAAGAGGTATCATGTATGTAATGGAGGGAGTATAAAGAGATATTATTATAAAAATACCATCCTTGTGACCATCAAGTGTATTTGGAAAGGAAATTTCTGAGTCTAATTCCAAAAGATGATGAAAATGTTGCAAAGTATGAGGATGACATTACAATGTTAGCAAGGAATGATCAAGGCTATATACATAACCCAAGGAGTAATATTAATGATTTTAAATGGGATAGAACCATTTCAATGTCGAGAATTAGTCTCACAATGCTTATCATTGTACAAATCTATTGTCTCATGTGCCATCAAGACTGAAAAGGAATTGTCTAATTCATAAAACTGTAATGTAAAGCATGAGAATAAGATATCTGTTGAACACTCTTGTAAAGGAAATAAAAAAACATTGAAGAAGTGAAGAGATGAATTTACACCCTGTAGTAATTTTGGAAAGAAAAACCCTGACGCCTATCTAAAAAGAAGATTAGTATGCTACAAATGTATAAAAAAGGCCATGTATCTAGTGATTGTACAAGGAAGAAAGAAGCTACCAATTTTCAATGCTACAATTACAGGGAGATTGGACATTATACAAATGAATTAAATAAGCCTCAAGGAAACTTACATCAGTAACAGACAAGGGTGAAAGGACAAGATTACGTGATCACTACTTCTGAGGTTGAAGCCCCAAAAGATGTGGAGGTGGGTAATTCAATGGTTTCGTCATGTTTATCCAATTCATTATTTGATTATGGATCATCGCATTATTTCATATCTACCCATTTTTTATGAAATTTACATATTTTTAATTTTATTCAATATGGGATATATCATTCAAAACACCTAAGGAAATTATCATTGCAATAAGGTTTTGTGGACCAGTCCTCATTAGGGCATATAAATTTTCATTATCCCCTATTCTCATCATCACAACCATGATTTAATTTGATATAATCCTCAGTATGGATTGGATTTAAGAGCATTATGTGAAAATTTATTCTAAGAATAAGGAGGTTAAAAATTTTAATGGTGATAAGGATTACCTTATCATTAGAGGATAAACGTCACCATCTAATTCTAATATAGATCCACTACCTTTAGCACTACTATGTTCGATTACGGGGGAGGAAGAGAGTGAAATAACTATGGGTGGGGAAAGGAATGATCAAATATAGGTTATACCTATTGTAAAAAAATATGTTGATGTATTCTAGAGGATTTACATAGGAATCCTCCAGAATAAGAAAATTAGTTTTCTATTGATTTAATTCCTTGTTCAAGGTCCATATCAAAGATACGATATAGAATGGCCACTATGGAATTAGTGGATCTAATGAAACAACTTGAGGAGTTGAGTAATAAAGTATTTATTCACCCTAGGGTTTCTCCATGGGGAGACCTTGTAATTTTCATTAAGAAGAAAGATAGATCTTTGATGTTGTTCATTGACTACATGGAGATCAATGCTATAAAAATAAAGAACAAGTATCCCCTACCATGAATTGAGAATTTATTTGATCAAATTCACGGAGATCAATATTTTTCAAAGATATACCTTCAATATTGATATCATAAGTTGTATGTATATAAGGAATACCTTACAAAGACAACATTTCCAACCAGGTACGGGTATTACATGTTTACAATAATTCCTTCTCGACTAACTAATTCACTCTCTATCCTCATGGATATAATGAACAGAGTATTATTTTAATATCTTGATGGAAATGTAGTGGTATTTATTGATGATATCTTGGTATAGTGTCAAATCTATGATGACCATGAATATCACTTGTGCATCATTCAAAATAATCATAGATGAAATTAATTATAAGGGAAGATCAAAAAATGTGAATTCTGGATTCAAGAGATTTCATTTCAAGGCCATATTGTCTGTAAATATGGAGTCTATATAGATACATAAAAGGCCAAGGCAATCCAAGAATAACAAGAAATTACATTTATAATTGAGGTACGCAGTTTTATTGGTTTTGTAGTTCATTATCGTCATTTCGTCAAAGTTTTTTTCTGATTGGCTAACCCATTAACCAAGATCACACATAAAGGGGATAATTTTTTTTAAAAAAAGAGTGTGAATAATGTATTGATGAATTTAAGAGAAGATTAACCACTTGAATGTCTGGAAAGTCTCTATATTAATGAAGTTTTATGACTTTATTGAGTACCCCTATTTATTTTTTTAGATCATGATCCCCGTTTTACATCAAGATTCTGGAAAATTCAATAGAAGGCCATAGATACTGATCATCATTTGAGGACCGCCTACCACCATTAAACTAATGGAACATAAAAATATACTTTTCAAACATTATAAGACTTGTTGATGTCTTACTCAAATGACATTCATTGTACATGGGATCAATATTTACCTCTCGTATAATTTTCATATAATAATAGTTTCCATTAAAGTATTCTTATGGCACCATATAAAGCGTTATATGGAAAGAGATGTCACACACAAACGTTTTTGAATCATGTTGGTTAGAGAAAATTTGTAGGCCCAGGACATGTTGATGAAACAATGGAAATGTTGATGGTTATCCAAACCCACATCAAAGCAGCTCAATGTAGGAAAAAGATATTTTTCGATAACCAATGGAATGATTTAAAATTTCAAGTACGATATCATGTTTTATTGAAGGTATCTATCTGGAAGGGTGTTATATGATTTTGTATGAAAGGATAATAAATTACAAGGTACATTTGAACTTTCAAATTTCTAGATCAAACAAGAGTTGCAACTTATCGTTTGGTAAAGCCGCCAAGTCACTCCAAAATGCATGATGTGTTCCATGTATCAATATAGAGAAAATACATGCCTGACCCAATTCATGTACTCAACTATGAAAAAATAGAACTATAACCTAATCTGTCTTATTGTGAAGATCCAATCAGAATCTTTGATACCATAGATGAAGTGTTGAGAAACAGGATGATTCATCTGGTGAAAGTTTTATAGTTAAATCATAAGATAGAAGAGGAAACGTGTGAACCCAAGGAAAATATGATGAAGAACCCCCATAATCATTTTATATAGTAGTATTAAAGAATTTTAGATGAAACAGTTATTTAAATGAGGGAATAATTTGACACCCCAAGCTTCTTTGGAATGTTTCCCTTTGAATAATGTATTAGCATTCAATGTACCTAATTTAGAGATTCTAAAAAACCACGACCAATCAAACTAGCCGTTATGAATAGTAGACACCTCTTTTTGAAATTTTATAATTTATTTTTATTCCAAATGGACCTCATTTTTGAAAACATAATATCAATATTAGCTAAGGGCGAAATTTTCATACTTTTCAGAATGCTTTCAATTTTTTACAAATAGTTAAAAAATACTAAATTTTATTTAAAACAATTTTTTAATCTAAATAATTAATAGTGTTTAATTATACATTTGAGTGGTTTTAAAGTATCATTAGATTATATTTTTATTATTTAATATAATTTGTGTCATTGAATGTAATTTTTCATTTAAACTGGACATAAACAAGTGTCAATATTTTTATAGTTATTATTTCTTAAAAACATGTTGTTTGTTTTGACTACAGGAATGAATTTTAAATTAATTTCATCCACTTATGTGTTTATAATTTTGAAATATTGATTCCATATTTAGAATCAGGAGATCAAAATTGTATAAATATGAAACTTTTATTTTTAGAAATTATGAATATTTACTTCTGTAAATATAATTTTTTACCATGGTTAAAGGATAAATCAGGGAAATAAGGGTAAATATATATTATTATAATAATATTAAATTATCCTAACATGTGTCCAATTATTATTGGTTGATAAATGTAAAACTATGTGAATCCTTGGGTCAATTCGGGGAGGCCATGGAGCCACTAGAGAGTGATAATGTCACTTTTTAGTTATTATTTTCATGTAAAGAAAAGAAATGACATAAACACATAACTTTTAATAATGTTTCTGTTACAAAGGGTTACATAAAATATCTTTTTTGAATATCAATATTCATTTTAAATATAATAAAATTTCATATATGATAGTTTTTTTTATAAAATTTAGACATCCAATAAATACAATTATTTATGACACAATAATTTTGCAGTGTTTACCCCATTAATGAATGATTTAAATAAATGATATTTTAAAAATTAAAATAATATCCAAAATTTGTCCAATTTTTATAGGATGATTTTATTTCGAACATGAGTCATCTTATCTTCAATTTTAATCAGTTTTGGACATTTAAAACACAAAATCAGTATGTAATAAAAAAATATTTTCAATCATTCCTAAAGAACACCTCCTCCCCCTCTAAATAGCCCTCACTTATAACCCATTTCTCACTCCTCTCAATCCCCTTACATTATCCAAACTCTACCGAATTATTCTCCCTACATCCACCTATTCCCCGTAAAAGCCTTTTTTAGTTAAAGGTAAATTTATAGATTCATTTGGGTCAAACCAAAGGGAGTTACTTGATATAAAGTTAACATCTTCTCTTATGTTCATTTCTTTTATTTTACTTCACCAACCCCGTAAACCATCTTTATTCATTTTATTTTATAACAAAACCAATATAATTAATATACTAGTTTGTTTTTCTGAGATGTATTTGATCTAAACATACACACACCTCCATCTAATTGGTATAGAACATAATGTTTTTGTGGACGGTGAACTACTGCCTCAGAAAACGATGATTGTTCAATCTTCTACTACCACCTCTTATGGTGGCTATTACGATGGTAATGTAATTTAATATGATATTAATGATATTTATTCTATCTATTAGCTTCTTAAATTATTTTTTATACCATACCTTTATTGTTTTCATGTTGTATATATACGATATTTTCATTTGAGGAAGTGCATACTACCACCCTCTCAAAGTGATACGACTAGTTCATACCACACATAGAATGTATAAAGGATGATGTTAATGAACCTAAACAACATATATAATATATTATATTATTATATAATAATAATATATCTATGTATTATTTGGTTTTATTTCCTGTTAAAATAAAATAAAATAAAATTGAAGTAATGAACATGCATACGTGCAGATTACTTCCTCCACACACACGATGAGATTCATTCCCCACCATAACCATTCAAGAAGAATTTACAGTTAATTATTAAATATAATTTTTAATAACATAATATCATTCTAGTTTGAATCTAATAAATATTATCCATAACAAGAATTAATTTTGTTTCAAATTATATAAAGGAAAAGGAATCAGTTAACACCCAAAATAATGACACGACTAAAATATTATTAACCAAGAAATATTAGAAGATCATATATGATATCATATTTTTTTATTTATTTCTTTTATTATTTAATAATAATTATTTAACTATTATACAGTAGGTTAACATACCCTTGAACTAGGAATACTAAAATTTAAGGGTTAATTTCACAATCTCTTTATTATTTGAGGTTGTTTTTACGTAAGTATCTAATGGAACCCTTTTATCATACACATCTATGTTTTCATAAAAACAATTTCTAAACATTTTTTATATACATAAGACTATGGGTTAAAATCATTTATACCCTTATTTTTTCTTATATGATTTCAAAGGAATATTTCCATCATTTTCCAAACAGAGTACTTTATAACTATATTGACAAAATAATTGTAAGACTGGTTTTTATAACATAAACATTAGGTGTGGCTATTTTCCACCTTATTAACATCATTGAAGATTCACTTACATTCTTATAAGAATATTTTGAATATAATTTTTTTTCTTTTATAATTATATTACTCTTAAATGATTTCAAAATAAAAATAGACAATTATCTCAAATAGTTCTGATTTTATCTATGTCAACATCCTTTGATAAATTTTACACTTGTTCGATGTTGATTTATTACGATACAAATCATCCATATTATATTTATGGTTTTGTGATATGATTGAATTTGGATATTTTATTTTTATATCAATCATTTTTTGTAGTTTATGTATTTTCATTTCGTATGTTAGTTTTAATACCAATGTTTATGTTATATTTCAACCATTTTGTATGAGGAATGTATCAGACTTAGAAAGTGACAGTTGGAGCCCTCTATAGCTCATCTATGCGTCAGTTGGTATTTTTAGATAATTAGACATGGAATAGGATGAGTCCTTTCCCAATTTGATGTATAGTTTTGGCTGAGGCCTTAATCATTTGTTGACATCTTCGATGAGGCCTTGAAAAAATGTTTCAGAATATCCTGAATTATACATTCCCCCAATACGAAAATAATATTGATGGTTCATGTGGTCATTTTACTAGTAGAATAACCATTACATTGTTTTATTATGTAATTATTTACTCAAAAAATATTCCTTCAATAAAGTGTTCATCATTATTATTTGTAAATTCATGTGTTTTCAATTATTCACCATGCATAATATTTATGTTATCTATCGTTGGATTTCTTACTCTTATAGAGCATCTGATCTCACGCCTTTCATATGATTCATTTTCAATGGATATGTAGTAGTTAGTTATGAGTGACTTATCTAAGTAATCATGGAGGCATGGATGTTTCTAATGGAATAAATTATTGTTGTATTTCTTCTCAAGATTTAATATTTAACATTAGTATATATCTTGTTTCCAATAATACTAACTGATCGGTCTTTTGGGACATTATTCCTTACATCATGCCAATGTTATGTAATAAATCAATGACTCTTGGTAACTAGGGCCAGGGCGTTATAGTTAGTATTTGATAATGTTTAGTTCAATCCTTGGAAGCTACATATAGAAATACTCTAATTAGAGAACATTATCCTAAGATAGACTATGATGATTAATATAGATAAACATCCAAGAATTTGGTATTGTAGAGATATTTTGAGTTTTTCATGAAATATAGAATTTTCAGGATATGAGAAGGTATAGGAGGCTCTAACACATATTTACCAAAGAGTGAAATCTCCAAAAAGGAGTTTCGGGCTTGACCAAGGGTATCCAGGTACATGACAACGGTCCTTCCGGCACTCTTGAATATGACACTCCCTAGATATATGATTAAGAATAATTAAAATTTTATTTACAATCCATTAATAATAATTTATGAATATATACCTCCTCAAAAATATATATTTATGATTATGGATTATATCCATAAACTTGTCAATTTATCTTTACTTTTTTATAATTTTGGAATTATTTATTGCGATTAATAAACTAATCTAGTGTATGCCATTTTTTTGAAATGGAGACTAGTGTAAGGAATGGAAACCTTATCAATTCATGTAATCCATGTAGAGATTTCCCTCCTACTCAAGATAATTATAGTGGAGCTGGTGATGAAACTAGTGGTGATCAGCTTATCACTATATTGGGATAACTCACTTCAGTTATGAATAATAACATTACCCGTATGGAGCACCCAGATCCACAACATGGATGATCAATGTTAAAATGATTAACTACACAACAACCACCAACATTCAATGGGACTACAAATCCATTTGTAACTGATCAATGGATAAGTTCTTAAGAGAAAATATTTCATGTTTTGGGGCATAGCGAAAGAGAAAAAAATTTCATGGATGTTAACAGACTCACTAGAGATGTATATCATTGGTGGTCATAGATTAAAAACACAATGTAGGATGAAGCGGTATCAAGTATTTTATAGAGGGAGTTTAAATTGTTTTTCATAGAAACATACATTCCTTATGACCATTGACTGGATATGGATGGACAATTTATGACTTTGAGGAAAAAGTAGGATGAAAATGTTGCAAATATGTAGCTAACTTTTCATGGTTAGCAAGGAATGTTGAAAATTATATACGTAACCCAAGGAGTAATATTTATTGATTATTATATAGATTAAAATGATTTTAACATCTAGCATTAGTCTCACAATCCTTCTCGTAATTTGAAGATATTGTCTCATGATCAATCAAGACTGAAAAATAATTCTCTTAGTCATACGTCTTTAAAGCAAAGAAAGAGATGAAGAGTAATGCTGAACACTCTGGAAAGAAAATAATGAAACATGGAAGAAGGGAAGAGTTGAATTTCCAACCGGTGATAATTTTAGTAGGAGGAACCCTAGTTCTTATCTAAAAAGAAAAGGAGTATGCTACAATTGTGGAAATAAAGGCTATCTAGCTGGTGATTGTATGGGGAAGAAGGAAGATATCAATGTTCAATGCTATAATTGCATGGTGATTGGACATTATGCACTTGAATGTACAAATTGACAAGGAAACATAATTCAAAAAATGCCAAAGGAGAAAGGCCATGCTTATGTGATCACTAATGCTATGGTTGAAGCTCTGAAAGACGTAGGGGGAGGTAATTTAATGGTTTCTGCAAGTTTTTCCAATGCTTTATTTGATTATAGACTATTCAATTGTTTCTTAATTTCCTAGTTTGATAAGAAAACTAGATATTTCTGATTTGATTTAACAATGGAATTATCTATCTAAACTCTTAAGGAAAGCATCATTGCAAGAATATTTTGTGAATCTACCCCTATTAGGGCATAAAAATGATCTTTATCCGCTGATCTCATCATCATACCCATGAGTGTATTTGATATAATCCTCAGAATTGATTTTCATCTGGACCATGATGCAAATATTTATTAAAAGAAGAAAGAGGTTACATGTTTTTATGATGATAAGGATTACATTATCTTTATAGTAGAATCAACACTATCAAATTATTGTCTATATCCACCCCCTATATCTCTAATAAATTCAATAATTGGGGAGGATGGTAGTGGATTAAGAATGGGTGAGGAAAGGAATCCTAAAATAGATGTTTTACCTTTTGCGAAAAAATAGGTTGAAGTATATCTAGAAGATTTACCTAGACATCCTATTGAATGAGAAATTGAGTTTTCATTGATTTAATTCTTGGATCGAGGCCCATATCAAATACACCTTATAGAATAGCCAATGTGGAATTAGTGGAGCTAAAGAAACAACTATAGGAGTTGAGTAATAAAGGATTGTCTCTCCCTAGTGTTTCTCAATGGGTATCCCCTGTTCATTTTGTTGAGAATAAGGACTGGTCTATGAGTTTGAGCACTGAGTATAGGGAGAACAATGTTATAACAATAAAGAAAAAGTATCCCCTACCTCACATTGAGGAGTTATTTGAACATATTCATGGAGCTCAATATTTTTCAAATATAGTCCTTCTATGTGGATATCATTAGTTGTGTGTGTAGAAGGAATATATTCCAAAGACAAAATTTCGAACCAGGTACGGGAATTACTATTTTATAGTAATGTCTTTTGGACTGCCTAATACCCCCTCTGGCATAATTGATCAAATCAATATAGTTTTCAGGGAAATTCCTGATTACTTTGTAGTGTTATTTATTGATGATATCATGGTATAATCCAAAAGATACTAAGATCATGAAAATCACATTTTCATTATTCTAATGATTCTTAGAAGAAATTATTTATATGAGAAGATCAGAAAGTGTGAATTATGGATTCAAGAGATTTCATTTCGTGGCCATATTGTCTCTATGGAAGGAATATCTCTTGATCTTTCAAAGAACAAGGCAATCCAAGAATGGCCAGCACTAACAAGTATAACAGAGGTACACAGTTTTATTGGTTTAATAGGTTATTATCGGCATTTCGTCCAAAAAATTTGCCTGATTTTCTAACCCATTAACCAAGATCAAAGATAATGGGATTAAATTTCATTTTACAAAAGAGTCTAAATAATGTTATGAAGAATTTAAGAGAATATTTACCACATGAACGATTATCAAGACTATATATTAATGAAGTTTTAAGACCTCATGGAGTACCACTATCGATTTTTTTCTGATAATGATCCCCATTTTACATCAAGATTATAGAAAACACCTTAGAAGTACTTGGATACTGAACATCATTTGAGCACTGTCTTCCACCCTCAATCATATGAAAAATTAGAAAGGACTATTCAAACTTTATAAGACATGTTGAGATCATTCTCACTTAACATTCAAGGTATGTGGGATTAGTATTTACGTTTGGTATAATTTTCTTATAACATTAGTTTCCATTAAAGTATTCAGATGACACAATATGAAGCGTTATATGAAATGATATGTCTCAAAAAAACATGTTGGGATGATATTTGTGAATGGAAACTTATAGGACCAATACTTGATGAGTAAACAATGGAAATGGTGAAGGTTATCCTAACCCACATCAAACAGCTCAATGTGGGAAAAAGAGCATAACTGATAAACAAGGGAATGATTTAGAATTTTATGTAGGATATCATGTTTTCTTAAAGGTATTTCCATGAAAGGATGTTATAAGATTTGGTATGAAAGGAAAATTAAGTCTCTCGTACATAATACCTTTCAAAATCCTAGATTTAATTGGAGTTGTAGCTTATCATTTGGAAATGACGCCATGTTTCACCAAAGTACATGACGTGTTCTATGTATCACTATTGACAAAATATACGCCTGACCCAACACATGTAATCACATATGATGAAATATAATTGGACCTTGATATGTCCTATTGCGAAGAGCCTAAAAAAATCTTGATACCATAGAACAAGTGTTGAGAAACCGAACGACTTTTCTGGTGAATGATTATTGGAGAAATCATATGATGGAAGGGGAATCATGGGAACCCAAGGAACATATGATGAATTACAACCCGAATCATTTTATATAGTAGTATTCTAGAATTTTCTAGGACAAAATTATTTGATGGAGGGAAGAATGTAACATCCCATGATTCAATGATATGTTTCACATTGAATAATACAATAGCTTGTATAGTACGCTTCTTCGAGATTCTAACACACCACAACCAATCAATCTTGTCGTTATGAATAGTAATACCCTCTATTTAAATTTTTTTATATTTTATATAAAAATTGATATCATATTTGGATAAGAAATATTAAAATCATCTTATGGTGAATTATTGGTACTTTTCTGAAAACAATAAAGTTTTGATGAATTGTGAAAAATTAAGAAATATTTATTAAACCAACTTTTTTAATAGAAATAATTTATAGTGTAAAATTATTGATTTTAGTGGTTTTAAATTGTTATTAGATTATATATTTATTATTTAATATAATTTAGTACATTGGATTTAATTTCAAATTAAAAATGGACAAAAAAAAAGTGTCAATATTTTGATAGTTATTATTTTTTTTAAAACGATATTTGTTTTGACAACTAGAATTAGTTTTAAATTAATATCTACTACTAATGTGTTTTGAATTTTGAAAAATTGTTTTCATATTTTGAATAATTAATTCTAGGTTGTATAAATAGGTAACTTTTATTTTTAGACATTATGAATATTAATTCAGTAAATATTTTATTTTTCCTGGTTAAAGTGTGAATCTGGTAAAGAAGTTTAAACAAATATTTTAATAATACTATTAAATTACCCTAACATGTTTACTAATCATATTTGTTGATAAATTTCTGACCATGGGAATCCTCAGAGAGATTTTGGGACAACATAAATCCACTTTATAGTGATAATGACACATTATTTTAATTAATTTAATGTAATGGAAAAAATGACATAAATATATATCTTTTAGTAAACAAAATTTACAAGGTGTTTAATAAGTTATCATTTAGACTATAAATAAATATTTTAAATCTAATAATATTTCCCACATCATGGTATTTTTATAAATAATTTTAATACATAAAATAATTAAAATTATTTATGACACAATAATGATGTCGTGTTTGCCACATTAATGAATTATTTAAATAAATGAAGATATAAAAATTAAAAAAATATTCAAAACCTATTAAATTCTTATTGGATGACTTTATTTCAAACAAGAGTCATCTTATATTAATAATTAATGGGTTTTGGACCTTTCTAAATCGATTTTCATTATATAATAAAATAATATTTCCGGACATTCTTAAAGGGCCCCTCCTCTGCTTTCTAAAAAGGCCTCAATTCTAACCTGTTTCTCACACCTCTCAAGCACCTTGGCTCATAAAAACACTGCCCAATTAAGTCGTAGACATCCCCCTATTTTTTTAGAAGACATAACATATTCATAATTCACATGAAGGAATCCTTTTGGTTCAAACAAAAGGAAGTTACCTGATTTAATGGTAACATCTCCTCTTATGATCTTTTCATATATTTTACTCCTCCAACCCCATAAAAACTCTTTATTAGGTTATTTTATGAAAAAACAAGTATCGTAAATATATTAGGTTGTTTTTATGAGAATTATTTGATCTACACTTACACACTCCTCCATCTAATGGGTATATTCCATAATGTATCTCTAGACGGAAAACTGCTGCCTCATTAAATGATGATAGTTTAATATGCTACAACCCACTCTTCTGGTGACAATTAAGATAGAAATGTAATTATATATGATATTAATGGTATTTATTTTATCTATAAACTTCTGTAATTATTTTTTATATCATACCATTATTCTTTTTATGGTTTTATATATAGGATAAATTTATTTGAGGATGTGCAGACTACCACCCACTCAAAGTGATATGACTCCTTCATACCATACTTAGAACATATAATGTATGGTCTTAATTAACATAAATAAAATTTATAAAATATTATTATATAATTGAATAATAATATAACTATGTTTTATTTGGTATTATTTTTCTTCAAAATAATAATAATATGAAATGGAAGTAGCATTTGTGCGTAAGTACAGATTACCATCTCCACGAATGTGATGGGATTCATTCCCCATAATAACCATTAAATAATAATTTTAATTAGATTATTAAAATTAATATTTAAGAACATAATATCTTTTTGGATATGAATTAAAAACATCATATCCCTAACAAACATGGCTTACATTACAAAACATATAAAGTAAAATGAAGGAGTTTACACCTAAAAAAATGATACAACTAAAATATTATTAACCAATAAATTTTAGAAGTGCATATATGATATCAAATTTGTTGTATTTAGTTATTTTTTAATTTAATAAAAATTAATATATTATTATACAGGGATTTAATGTAACCTCGACCAAGAAAAAGTTCAACGTACGAATTAATTTCACAATCTCATTATTTTCCGAGGTTGTTTTTACATAAGTATCTACTGAGAAATATTTATAATCCACATCCATGTTTTCATAAAAATATATTTCAAAACATTTTTATATTTTCTAGAATATGGAATAAATTCATTTACACCCTTATTTTACCTTGAATTTTTTGAGTGGAATATTTTCGTCGTTTTCCAAACAAGGTACATTATGACCTTTTCAACAAAATTAATGTATGAATGTTTTTTAAAATATAAAAAGGGTGCGGCTAATTTACATTGTTATAACATAAAAAATGCTTACCTTACAATCTTATAATAATATTTTCAAAATAAATTTATTCTTTTATAATTATGTGAATCTTAAATTATTTCAATATAGAAAGCGATATTTCTCTAAAATAGTTTTTATTTCTTCTATGTCAAAAAAAATTGATTAATTTTACTTGTGTATGGAATTGATTTATTATGATACACATTGTCTGCATTGTATTTAACGTTTTGTGATATGTTTGACTGTGGATGTGTTATTTTTATACCATTCATGGTTTATGGTTAATGTATTAACATTTCGTATGCTAGTTTTAATATGAAAGTTTATGTTATGATTCAATATTTTTGTATGAGGAATGTTTTAGACATAATATTTTATGGTTGGATCCTGATATAGCTCTTAAATGCATGGGTAGGTCTCAAGAGACAATTACATGTGGAATTGGTTGAGGCTTTTCCCAATTTTATATATAGTTTAGGCCCATGCCATTATCATTTGTAGACATCTTGCTCGAGGCCTTGACAAAATTTTTCCAAATTTCCTGCATTATACATTCCCTCAATATGAAAATAATATTGATGTTTCATGTAGTTATTTTACTAGTAGAATAACCGTTAGTACGTTTTATTATGGAATTAATAACTCAGCTCATATTCCAGCAATAAAATGTTCATGTTTATTGTTTTTAAAGGCTTGTTTTTTAAATTATTCACCAGGAATGGAGCTTAGGTTATATTATATTGTATTTCTTACACTTATTGAGAGTGTGAGCTCAATATTTTCTTGTGTTTCATTTCCCAAGGATTTTAAGAATTTAGTTATGAGAAATTTGTAGGCATAATCTAGGAGGATTCGATGATTCTAATGGAATAAATCAGTGTTGTATTTATTTTCAAGTTGTAATGTTGAACAAATTTTTGTATCTTGTTCCCAATAATACTAAACTAATCGATCATTCATGATATTATTCCATGTTTCATGCCATGTATATGTTGTAATTCACCTGCGTTGGTTATCTTGGTTTGAGGCATTACAGTTGGTATCAGTGGAAGTTGAGTACAAACCATGACATTATGATTTAGAAAAACTCGGATTAATGAAAATTATCCAAAGATAGACTTTGAGGATTATTATAGAAGAACTTCCTATAATTTTGTTAATGTATAGATTTTTTTAGTTTTCCCAGAAATAAATCCCTTTATAGATACAAGTAGGTAGTGGTGGCTCTGGAACAGATGTACCTCGGGTGAAAAATTCGAAAAGAAGTTTTGGGCTTGACTGAGGGCATCCTAGTACACAACAACGGGCCTTACTGAACTATTAGTTATCACACTACCAGGGGATATACTTATGATAATTCACATTTTCATAACAAACCATTAAGAAGGATTTATGATTATATACCTCCCCAATAAAAACATATTTATGATTATAGATTATATCTACAAACTGTTCAATTTATGTTATGTTTTTTACATGTTTGGAATTATGTATTGGGAATAATAAAATAATCTAGTGTATTACATTGATTATAATTGAAACATAGTGGAAGGAATGTAAACTATATCAATGCATGTAATCCATGTAGGAATTTACCTCCTACTAAAGGTAATTATTTTGGATATGGTGATGGAACTGGTGCGATTCAGCTTATCATTATTCTGGTACAACTCACTACGGTTATGAATAATATCATTACCTGTATAGAGAACCCAAATCCATAATTTGTAAGAACAATGTTAGACTTCTTCCATATGAAATGACCATAAACATTTAATGGGACTACCAATCCATTTGTAGCCGAGAAATGGATAAGTCCCTTAGGGAAAATATTTCATGCTTTAGGGAGTATCGAAAGGGAAAAAGTTGTCATGGAAGTTTATCACCTCACTGGAGATTCATATCATTAGTGATCATTGAATAAAAACACAATGGAAGATGAAGAGGTATTAGGTATGGAATGGAAAGAGTTTAAATATATTCTCTTAAAAAATACATTCCTCATGACCATTAAGTGGAGATGAGAAGGCAATTTTTGAGTCTAAGGCAAAAGGATGTTGAGAATGTCGCAAAACATGAGGCTAACATTACAAGGTCATCAAGGAATGCATCAGATTATATACGAATCCCATTTAGTAAGATTGATCTATTATTCTATTGGTTAAAATGATTTCAACATCAATAATAAGTCTCAAAATCCTTCTCATTGTATCATGATTTTTTTTCATGTGCCATCAAGACAGAAAAAGAATTCTCTATGTCTGAAGACATTAAATAAATGCAAGAGAAAAAGTGATACGCTGAACACTATGGGAAAGGAAATAATGAAATAGGGAAGACATGAAGAGTTTAATTTTCACCTTATGATAATTGTGGAAGGAATAACCCTGGTGCCAGTCTAAAAGAATAAGGATTATGCAACAAATTTGTACATAAATTCCACAAAGCTAGTGATTGTATGGGGATGAACGAATCTACCATTTTTAACTATATAATTGAAGGTAAATGAAACATTATCCACACGAATGTCCTATGTTCCTAGGATACATACCTCAGAAACATACGAGGGATTATGTACAAGCTCATGAGATCACTACTGCTAAGGTTGAAGCTCCGAATGATGAAGTGAAATGAAATTTAACGGTTTCCTCATGTTTAGCCAATTCATTATTTGATTATGGATCATCACATTAGTTCACATATTCCCATTTTTCTAAAAACATTATATATTTTGAATTTTATTTAACAAGGGATTTTTCAATCAAAACTTTTTTGGGAAGTATCAATGTATGAATGTTTTGTGAATCTGTCCCCATTAAGGAATATAATTTTTTTATCATTTGATATTATTGTCATGCCCATGATTAAATTTGATATAATACTTGATATGTATTGTCTTTCAGACGGTGATGCGAAAATTAATTGTATGATGTATGAGGTTTCAATTTATTATGATGATAAATATCACCTTATATTTAGAGCAGAAATTGAACTATCAAATTCTTATCTACATCCACCCCTTCTAGCTCAACAATATTCAATTATTGTGGAATAATAGTATGAAATAACTATGGGTGAGGAAAAGAATGTTCAAATAGAGGTTGTATCTATTTTTTTAGAATATGTTGATGTATTTCCATAGTATTTTCCAATGAATCCTCTAGAATGATAAATTGAGTTTCTCTTGATTTAATTCATGGTTCAAGGCCCATATCTAGGACCCCTTATAGAATGGACATTGTATAATTATTGGAGCTAAAGAAACAACTGGATGAGTTGAGTAATAATGGATTTATTATCTCTAGTGTTTCTCCATGGGAAGCCTCAATTATTTTTGTTAAGAAGAATGAGGATTTTATTAGGTTATGCATTGACCACAGGGAGATCAATGATATAACAATAAAGGTCCAGTATCCCCAACCTCACATTGAGGATTTATTTGATCAACATCATGGGGAAAAATATATTTTGAAGATAGACATTTGATTTGGAAATCATCAGTTGTGTTTGTAGAAGGAAGACATTCCAAATACATCATTTCAAACTAGGTATGTGAATTACATGTTTACAGTAATATCTTTTGTACTGACTAATACACCCTCTGTCATCATGGATCTAATATGAAATGATATCAAGGAATATGTCTATGAATTTGAAGTGGTATTTATTAATGATATCTTGTTATACTAAAAAATCAATAATGATCTTGAAAATCACTTGCGCACTATTCTAAACACTCTTAGAAGAAATGAGTGATATGTGAAGTTCAGAATGTGTGAATTCTAGCTTCAGGACATTTAATTTCTTGTCCATATTGTCTCTCAGGATAGAATCTCTATTGATCCTTCAATGAATTAGATAATCAAAGAATGTCCAGCATTGACAAGTATTACTGAGGTAGACATATTTACTGATTTAGCATGTTCTATCACTAATTCCTCCAAAATTTTGCCTTATTGGATAACCCATTAACCAAGATCACATGTAAAGCGGTTAAATTTGTTTGGAAAATAGAGTGTGAAGAATGTTTTGAAGTACTGAATAGAATATCCACCACTCAAATGTCTAGAAAACCTATATATTAATAACATTGTAAGACTTCATGGAGTACCCCTATCGATTGTTTCTGATCATGATCCCAGTTTTACATCAAGTTTCATGAATAGTATTCAAATTTCCTTGCACACGGAACTTTATTTGAGCACTTCATACAACCTTAAAATGGATGGAAAATTATAAAATACTATTCAAACTTTAGAAGACATGTTGATATCTTTCTCACATGACATTGAAGGTATGTGGGATCATTATTTTCCTCTAATAGAATTTTCCATTAAAAACAGTTTCAATTTAGTTATTTAGATGGCACCATATGAAGCATTATATGGAAAGAGATGTCGTACACAAAATAGTTTGGAAGATATGGGTGAATGAAAACTTGTAGGCCCAGAACTTGTTGAGGAAACAATGGAAAATTTAATGGTTATCCGAACCCACATGAAAGAGGCACAATGTAGGAAAAATATCATTTATAATAATGGGAGGAATGATTTGGAATTTCATGTAGGATATCATGTTTTCTCGAAGATATCTCTAAGGAATGGTGTTATATGACTCAGTAGGAAAGGAAAATTAAATCCCACATACCCCGGACATTTCAAAATTATAGAATGAATTGGAGTTTTATCTTATCGTTTGAAATTTCCACCACGTCTCTCCAAAGATCATGATGTGTTACACGTATCACGGTTGAGAAAATACAAGCGTGACCCAACACATTTACTCACCTATGAATAAATATAACTGGAACCCGATTTTTCTTATTATGAAGAGCCTATAAAAATGTTTTATAGCAAAGAACAAGTGTTGAGAAACCAGACGACTCGTCTGGTGAATGTTTTATGAAGAAATCATAAGATGGAATAGGCAACGTGGGATCCCAAGAAACTTATGATGAAGAACCACTCAAATATTTTTATATAGTAGTATTATATAAATTTGGAGGATAAAAGTATTTGAATGAGAGAAAAATGTAACACCATATGATTCTATGGTTTTTTTCTTTTTAAATAATATAATAGCTTGCATTGTACGCAACATCGAGATTCTAACACACCATGACCAATCAAACTAGCCGTTATAAATATTAATACCCTCTTTTTGAAAATTTTAAATTTTTTTAAAATGGACATAATTTTTGGATATGTTATATTGAAATATCTTGAAGGTGAATCTTTGGTACGTTTCTGAAAACTTTCAATTCTTGATGACTAGTGGAAAATATGAAATTTTAATTAAAAATAATTTTCTAATCGACGTTATTTTTAGTGTAAAATTATACATCTGAGTGGGTTTTCAGTTTAATTATATTATATTTTAATAATTTAATATAATTTATTTCATTTTATGTAATTTCACATTTAAACTGGACATAAAAAAGTGTCAATCTTTTGATAGTTATTATTTCATAAAAACGTAATTTTTGTTTTAACAACTAGAATTAATTTAAAATTAATTTCATCCAATTCTGTGTTTTCAATTTAGTGAAATGGATTCTATATTTGGAATTAAGAACT
This sequence comes from Viscum album, assembly GCA_963277665.1. Lineage (NCBI taxonomy): Eukaryota > Viridiplantae > Streptophyta > Magnoliopsida > Santalales > Viscaceae > Viscum > Viscum album. The sequence goes on from OY728147.1 coordinate 1,299,927,652, forward strand.
CCAAATTTTGTAAATAGGTAACTTTTATTTTCATATATTATGAATATTCAGTTCAAAAAATATTTTATTTACCATGGGTAAAGGGTAAATCTGGTAAATGAGGGAAAAAAAATATTATAATAATATTATTAAATTACCCTAAAATGTGTCATATTCAAATTGGTTGATACATTTCTGAACATGTGCATCCTTGGGTCGATTCTAGGTTCCCATGGAGCCACATGAGAGTGATAATGACACTTTATATTAACTAATTTAAAGTAATGACAAAAATGGCATAAACATATATCTTTTAGGAATGAAATTTGACAATATGATATATAAAATATCTTTTCCATGATAACTATTTATTTTAAATATAAAAATAATTCTTAAATCATGGTAATTTTTAATAATTTTTAGACATAAAATAAATAAAATTATTTATGACACAATAATGAAGCAGTTTTTTTTTATTAATGAATGATTTTAATAAATGAGAGTATAAAAATTAAAAAAATACCCAGAACCTATAAACCTCTTAATAGATGATTTTATTTTGAACATTAGAAATATTATCTTAGACATTAATGAGTTTTTGACCTTTAGAAACCAAATATCATTATATAATAAAATAATATTTTCAATCTTTATAAAAGGGACCATCATCCCCCTTATAAAAATCCATTACATATAACCCATTTCTCTCACCTCTCATGCCCCTTGGGTTGCCCAAACTATATCTAATTATACTCCATAAATTCATATCATCCTCCTAAAATACTTACATTAGTGATAAGGCACTTCAAGGTGGCCTTTTGGTTCAAACCAAATAGAGTTATTTGATATAATGGTTACATATCCACTTAACTTCTCTTATGTTATTTTTCTTATACATCCCCCTAAAATCTCTTTATTACTTTATTTTACAAAAAATAAAGTATCCTCAATATTCTAGGTTTTTTTATGAGAATTATTTGAATTAATATTGAACAAACCTCCATCTAATTTTTATAGAACATAATGTTTCTATGGAAGGAAATCTACTGCCTCACGAAATTATGATTGTTCAATATTTTCTACCATCTCTTATGGTGTCCATCATGATGGCATTGTAATAATATATGATATTAATTTTATTTATTTTATCTATAATCTTATTTAATTATATTTTATATTATACCATTATTCTTTTCATGTTCTATATATATGATAATGTTATTTGAAGAAGTGTGGACTACCGCCCCCTCAATATGATATGAATTGATCATACCATACATGGAACATATAAAGGATAGTTCCAGAGAAGATATGTAACATAAATAAAATTTTATATAATACTGGAATTATATTATATCTGTCTATCACGTGGATTTATTTTCTTTTGAAATAAGAAAAATTAAATGGAATTAGCGTTCATGCATACGTACAGATTACCGTCTCCAAGAATGGGATAATTTTAGTTATCCATTGTAACCATTTAAGAGTAGTTTTCATTTTGATATTATAATTAATATTTATGAACATAATATCAATCTGTATATGAATCAAATACATCCTATCCCTAACAAACAAGACTTAGGTAACAAAACAAATAATGGAAAATGAATCAGTTAACACCTGATACAGTGATAAAACTAAAATATTATGAAAAAAGATATATTAAAATATCATATATGATATAATATTTATGTCTTTAGTTATTTTATAATTTAAGAACAATGATTTAATAATTTTATAATAGGTAAATGTACCCTCAACCAAAGAAAAGTACAAGGTAAGGGATAATTTCACAATCTCCTTATTATCTGATGTTGTTTTTACTTAATAATATATTGGGACCTCTATATCATCCAAATCCGTCTTTTCAGAAAAATTTATTTCAAAAAAAATTATTATTCAATCGAATATGGGTTAAATTCATTTATACCCTAATTTTTCCTTATACTTTTTGAAAGGAACCATTATGTCGTCTTCCAAACAAGGTACTTTATAACCTTTTTGACAAAATCAAGGTAAGAATGTTTATTTAAATTATACGGAGGGCGCGGTTAAAAATCCATTGAAGATTAAATTAATATTTTATAATAATATTTTTAAAATAAAGGATTTCTTTCCTAATTATGTGACTCTTAAATAATTTCAAAATAGTACGAGATAATTCTCTCAAATAGTATTGATTTTATCTATGTCAACATCCTTTGATAAATTTTACCCAGGTTTGAAGTATATTTATTATGACAAAAATCATCCATATTTATTTATGGTTTTGTGATTTTTTTACTGTGGATGTGTCATTTTTATACCAATCATGTTTTATGGTTAATGTATTAACATTTAGTATGATAGTTTTTATAAGATTGTTTATGTTATGTTTCAACCTTTGCATATTATGAATGTATTGTATTTATAAAGTGATGGGTGGAGCCCTCTATAGCTAATCATTAGATCAATAGGTCTCATGATACAATTATATGTGGAATTGGATGATGCCTTTCTCTATCTGTTATATGGTTTTGTTTGAGGCCTTAATCACTTGTAGACATCTTGGTCGTGGCACTGAAAAAATGTTTCAGAATGTCTCACATGGTTAATGGAATCATTATGAAAATAATATTGATGGATCATGTGGCTATTTGAATAGTAAAATAACCATTACTATGTTTTATTATTTCATTATTTACTAATCTCATATTCCTTTAGTAAAGTGTTAAGGTTTATTATTTGGAAAGGCATGTGTGTTAAATTATTCACCATGCCTAATGTTTATGTTATCTTCTGCTATTTTTTATACTCTTACTAAGAATTTATGATTAACCATTTCTTATGTTTCATTTTCCCAGGATATGAATAAATTAGTTATGATTGACTTAAATGCATAATCTTGTAGCCTTGTAGGTTTTTAATGGAATACATTAGTGTTTTATTTCATTTCTGGTTGTACTGTTTCACTTATGTATGTATCTTGTTTCCAATAATTCTAAACTGATCGGTCATTCGGGACATGATTCCTTATATCATGTCAATGTTATGTAATAAATCACTGACTCTAAGTAACTTTGGTTGTGTCTTACAAATAAAACCCCATCCTGAAAATTCGACTAGTACTATTCTATTACACCAACTATAACACCGTATAACTAAATCAACCGACATATATATGACTTATTATTGGGATTTTAAATTCTTATATATCCATAATTTTATAGGTTTGGTGTTTTGGTGAATTATTAAAACAATTAAATTAGTGGGTGGAAATTTATATATAGTGTAAGTTTTTTCACAATAATACGTTATTATGTTAACAATAACATTTCATTCATGGAAATTTCCTCATGTATACAATTCACCTTTAAACATTCAATAATTCTTAAATATACATAAGCCTTTTAGTAAATAATTTTCCAATTTGAAAGAGAAAAAATATATGAAATGGAGAAATGTAAAATAAATTGTCCATTTGAAAAACATAAACAAGCATAAGGATATTTCATTTTAACAAAAAAAAGTCGAGCTAAAAGTATAAATATCATAAATATGGAAACATTTTTTTAGAAAATGTGTTTCTTAAAAAAATTATTATCAAGGATAAAGGAAAAATCATAAAAATGAATATTTCTTGAGAAAATATAATAACTCATGAAAAATATTTCTGTGGAAAAAAAATCATTCACGATTAATTGGTGAAGACATTTCATAAACTCATTTAAAAATATAAAAAAACAATATATTTCAATAAATCACATAGATATTATATAATGACAATAAAATAATCCTATTAAATTATCCTTATAATCACCCTAATAGGATCCCAAAAATGTAATAATCTTTAGAGTTCATTCAAAAATTATCTTCATAATAAAATATACCTACCCAATGCATTAGATGGAGAAATCAGACACATCAATAATCATATAAAATATCAAAGTAGTATAAAATGATCAATAGAATATTAATATTTCAGTATTCAATATAAAAACATTGAAAAAATAATTTTACCATATATGTAAAATATATATTTTTTGTTATATAATAAAAAATTAGAGTATTTTTTATTATTTTACCATGAATAAATATTAAAAGAAATTAAAAATAAGAATGTGGAATGAATATAAATTTAAAAAGAAAATAAATTTTAAAATGACTATTAATATTGAAGAAAATACAATATTTTAGGAAAATAAATCCATTTCATATTGGTTTATAAATTATTCATTTATAATCATTTATAATTAATCTCAAAAATTACTTTTATAAAATAAATTGATAAGATAATTTTTTAAAATGATGTATTTAATGACAAAATAAGTTTAAAATAAATTTTAATAATATTTTGTTGGTAAAAAGTACATTCATTAGGCATTTTAGAGAACCCATATATGGTGAAAAAATAGTTTTAATAAATTTATCTGATATTTTATGGAAATTATTTTACATAGAATCCCATCATGATTCGTTTGACATGTATTACACTAAATAATAAAGCATTCTTAATTACTTATTGTATTTACAAAAATAATTAATTTAATTCTAATATAATTACTAATTTTATAATATTTTTTATCACATTATATTTTTTAATTATGTCAACTGGGAACGTGTCAGTTAGTTTAAGGTATTTCGGTCAAAATGGTCTTTGGAGTGTTGGGATGCCTTCATTATGGTCATGGATCAAACATATTATAATCACAAACATGTCATAATTACCATTTTTATACCTTAAAAATTATTTTAAACCTATTAATTTTATTAATTGATGAAAAATGAGTGTAATAAATCAATTGAGGTGGTATCCCACATGTATACATGAGAGAATGTTTTTAATTTTATAATTGATGAAAAAGGAATAATGGGATTTTTTAACATTACTATAATCATACAAATAATATAAATATAATATTTATTCATTAAATCCATCATCATGACTAGAAATGTTAGTCAGAAGTGGAAAATTAATAGAAAAACCTTATAGAGGTGGTAGTCCACATATATGAAAGGATAAATTTATTATTTACTAATTGATCTAAGGGTAATATTTTAGATAAAATACAAATATAATATAATAATATTTATTTAAATAATGGATATGTTTTTATAAATCAATATTTATAACCAATCATCTAATGTGGTGATGAAAAAAACACATTTCATTGTAGGGAGAATATTTTATAACTACATAGATAAGAAATATTCATTAATGATAGGAATATAAAGAGGTTGATACTAGTTGATAAATAAAAATAATAAAACTTTATAATAGTATATATATTTATTGTTTAGATTACTATTTTTAGAATATATTTTAATGATGTTAAAAAATAAATAAACAGTAATTAATTCACTTTAGTCTTATACCTCATCATTAAATTTCATCCTTATGATTACACCTACAATATTTTGGGATTAGTATCTTGGATGATAAAATGACCTATAGAAAATTAAAATTAGATATGGGAATACTTTTTATTAGATACTTGAGAGGGAATAGTGCTAAATGTATATGGAGAGGTGAGTGGTGGATGTTACTATTTATTTATGAGAGGAGTGGTACACTCTAAAAACTATAAATATAAATATATAATAAAATTATTTTTTATTTAAATTTTTCCCATTTTTTTATATTATAGTTATATGATATTTTCACATATAAATCCACTAAAAATAAATAAAATTAAATATAATAGAGATATTTGATGCCTTATCTCATATTTTAACTCAATTTATTGGTTTAAACATTTACCATAGGGAATTTTTGTTATCATTGTAAATAATAATGATGACTAAAAATTAAATTCACATCACTATAAAATTCAAATATTATTATAAATAAATATTTTATTAATTTCCATGGAATAAATTTCTAGTGGTTTAAAATTTTATATCTAATAATAGTAATGTAAATAAGAAAAATATAAAAAATTAGACAAAAATAATTCATATGTACAATAATAATTATAGGAAAAAATAGTGTCATAAAAAATTATTATGTTTAATTAATATAGACTAATTTTATAAAAAAATGTAAAATGAATGGAACTTTATTAATTCATCATTAATATATAAGAAGAAAATACATTATTTGAATAAAAAAATAACTTTCATTTTCAATATTCCAATCACATATTTCAATGCTCAAAATTATATTCTTAAATTAATTACACTTATACAAAAATACGTAATGTTTATAATATGTTCATCATAATATTTTATATCATTACTATATCATTATAATATAAAAAATACCAATTTTTTTAAATTAGTATTTACCATTATTTACTCAAAAATCAACTATTTTGAAAACAACCCACAAAACTATCATATTAAATTTTTTGGATGACGATGAAATAAGTTATCTTGTTTTTAATGAATTTATGTCAAACTATTATAAAATTTAATCATTTAATAAAAATTTAAATTAATCTAAAAACCCCACTGTAAATTTAAATGAACCCTTTAAAGAATTTTTTTCTAAACATTAAATAAACAAAAGTATAAATGTAAAAAAATTACCCATTAATAATTATTTTTTACCATTTAATATTATATTTTATTCCTTAGTTTAGTTTCGTGTTTTTTATAATATTCTGTCGAAAAAAATTTAAAATAGATTACATTCTAAAATTTTATGGTATAGCTTTTTTTAATTTACATTATTTTAGAAACCTATCCTATATAACTTTTTATTTTTATTCAAATGATTTTCCTCTTCTATTCATAAAATATATATTTTTTATTGTTTTTTGTTTAAACTTTTAACACTAAATATTATGTATAACTACTTTCTTAAAATCCCATATGATTATTTATCAACATTTTACTCATGGAATTATTAACAAACTCATTTTATTTTCAAGGGTTCATTTCAAGTTTATTTGTATTGTATATTTCATTATTAAAATTAACACATATGAATGATATATCAGGTTATAATTAGAGAGGTCGAAATTATACAAAATAAAATTAATTTGGAAATTCATATATCCCAAGTGATTCTATATGTGGTTCATGTAATGATATCATGGAATTGGCCTTATATTTTTATTTATTATGAAATAAATTACATTTCTTCCACATTATCATGATTCTCATTATTGTGATGGCTCAATGATTACAATACATGGACTAAATATTCCCATTATATTGCTTGTGTACATACATTTATATAATCAATTGTTTATAATAATAAATTTTTTTAAATCTACGAACAATGTAATTTAAGATTATCCCCGTAATAATTGATTTATATGACCGTTTATCTTATATATATCGATAATTTTTATAGCAACTTTTTATAAATTTTTTATTACATTTCAAATCCCCTAAATACAGTAGACCATTACATAAATTGTAAAATTTATTTTAGGGTTAATGTGAGAAATGACATAATAATATATTAAATTGATAGAGGGTGTTAGAGTTGGTATTATGAAATGTTGATGTTTTTTTGGATACGTTGTTGAATATTATTGGAGATTAACAATAAGTAATTTGTACTAAATGAAAATAAATTATATTTAATAAGTATATAATTATAATTATTAAAAATAAAATTTTAATGTTATAGAAATTCATGTTGTGAAAATATTTTTCATATTAAAATTCATCATATGGAAATTGAAAAAAGATTTTTTTATAAAAATATGAAATACATCAATATTTTGGTTATTTGTAATAATACTATTTTTGCAAAACCAATTCAATTTAAATTACATCATTATTGATGATATAATTAAAAATTTAACTGTATAAATGATTTTAAAAAAAATTATTTTCAAAGATAAATATATAATTTAAAAAAATTAATAATATTTTAAAAAAATAAATGTATTTTCCCAAAAACAATTGTTAAATAATTAAATTACTATATATTCTTTAAATTCTTAAACATTAAATGAAATTATGATTTCTATTTTCAAATTCCTTAAAATTCATAAATTAATTTTATTTATATAGTATATTATGGAAAATATAAATAATATTACTATTATGGTTTTTAACATGGAAATTATATTTTATATAATATTTTATCATCTTAATATCCATCTTTTCAATTATAAATAACCTATCATCACTTCCTAAGAGAACCACATATATATACTAATGAAATGAAAATATCTCTCTAAGTCCTCTATATTAGTCCCCTTCTAATACATTGGTAAATTCTAGTGTTACTCAAATCTTATCATTGTGGGTGTTTATTTTTGTAGATATAAAGCAATTCCAAGAAAATTGTATGTTTTCATTAACACTTACTCCATTTTCCATCTTCTCATACTCATTCCCTAAACTCCATTCAAACCCAAATCCTACATGAAACATTTAATAGTATGTAAATAATATATTAATGATTCCAGGCAACTTTAATTTATACATTTTTTACACATATATATATGTCATACATCTATTTCCCCCTTTTATAAATGCATCATACTAACAATTGATTCACCACATATGACTACATTTCTAAATATATTATTACCCCCACCATAATGGATGGATATGATACATTATATATAATATATAATTAAATAATTAAAAATATTTCATTAATATGGGAACATTTTAATTTATTTATAAATGATATTGAAATAAAATTCAAAATTAAAACATGATTGGATATGTAAATGAGAAAATAAAATCCAAATAATTAAATAATAAAAATGACTGTTATGCAATTGAATCCAATAATTATAATGGATAAATATATAAATGAATAAATATAATCCACTTGTTTTTAAATTTGGTAAAAATATAATTTTCTTATATATGATGCATAATAAAGACAAAACTAAACTACATACATGTTTTAGGGATACTTTATCCCAAGTAAATATTTTTTATTTATCTCATCATTCACATTATTCATAGTATTGATATTCATATACCAAAAATAAAATATTCTATAACAATTATTTACCATTTATTTACAAGGATAAATTTTTTTAACATTTTTAAAGTATTTTCAGTGAAAAAGAAATGGCTTTTCAAAAAATTCAATTATTTTTATATAAAACTATTTCACTCCTATAGATTTGTTTTTATTCATATAAAAATAATGAATTTTGAAACAAAATCATAGTTGCTTTTTTCCATTGGGAATCCCAATGGTATATCCTTAAAATTTAACGTATGACAAAATGATGGATCCTATTTCATTACATGGGTTTATATAATTAATATGTCATATATTATTATTCCATATGACATGCCTGCTTATGGGAATTTAATGATATTAAAGGCCCTCATTATAAGGACCTATCTATAAAACATTACATAATCATAAATTAAACGAATAATTCACATTGAGATTCTTTTTAGGTTTAGAGTGTTATAGAATTAGGTCATAACATTTACATAACAATAAGAATATTACATGTATACATGTCTACTTAGTATCTATTATTTCATAAAATAAAAACACTTAAAAATAGATTCATGTCAAGTTCCATGTTTTAGAGATCAAGAATTTTTATTGATCCCAACCATGACTGTATTCATCATTAATTCCTATGAAAAAAATTTCAAAACATGGGATGAGTGTAAAAGTCATTGTAAGGTTCATAAAATAAGAATGAAATCAGTATTCCATCAATACATACAAAACATAAACTGTTTTACATACCTCATTAAACCAAAATATGTATGAATATCACATAGTAATCACAAATCATAAAGGTACTTATATAATTCATATCATACTAACATTGTATCTATCACACCTACATAAAAAGTAACATTGGAATACCCATCATATTATATTTATTAAATCTCTTATGAGAAACATTCATGTTTACCTCCGTCACGTTATGCAATGCATTGGAGAGCTATCTCAGGCTCACCCATACTAGGTTTATCACGAAACCACCTGTATACGTATACAATGCACAAGAACCATAAAATATTCATAACATATGAATCAATCATAAAGCAAAGATTACATTTCCAAATTTCAATCACAATATATCGTTTAAATATTTTCACATAGAAAATACATTATCAAAACAATTTTCAATACCAAAAAATTTATATGAGTATGTTGTATTTAATTTCCTTTTAAAAACATTACTTCTTGTTAAGGAATCCAAAGATCAAATAATAATCAAGGCAGAGAAAAGTTATTTTGTCACTACTTACGTTAAAAAGAAACATTATTTTTTGTTATTTAATAAAACATTTCATAGGTAAATATTCCATTTTAATGAAATGAAATGTAAAAGGTGTTTATTCATCTTATAAATGAATTTGATGTATTAAAACAAAATTTTCCTCAATGAAAGGAGATTGAGAAGAAGTCCCTTAACTCGTGTCCAATATAAACCGTTCATTCGTTAATCTCTTGAATAATAAAGTAAAGATTATTTTTACATTCATAATAACATTTTTAAAGTATATTATATATTTTGTATCACTTTTTACCATGTTATAAACATTATGTAATCATTTAAGTTAATAATGGTTTCTTTGTTGATATTTTGTACTTGTGTCAAAAATGAACACCTTATAATTACAAGTTGTCCATGTGGTCAATATTCCATTACCTTCATAATGAAATTCATGATTTAGATTTCATATAAAACATATATATCCATTATATATATATATGTGTGTGAATTTATAATAGTAAATAATATTTTAGAGATAAAAATGAAATGCACCGTTCATGGAGACGGTAAGCCGTACGTACACATGAATGGCACTTTCATTTCTATTTGGTAATTTAAAGTAATTAAATCCTAATGATACGTAAGTATATTATAATTACCATATAATATCATATATAATATCGTTAACTCTATCATTTATATGCCCCTTATATGGCATTAACGATTCATATCACACTGAGGGGGCGGTAGTCCACACTTCCTCAAATGAAATTATCAGGTTTACTAATAATGGAAACCATCGAGGTAAGATATAAATGTAATATAAAAATGATTAAATAGACAATATACATAATATATATCATATATAAATATAGTTTCATATTAATGTCTACCATGAGAGGTGGTAAGAGATAATCTAATAGTCATTGTTTTTTGAGGTGTTATTTTTTCCATCCACAGAAACAGTATGTTCTTCACCCATTAGAATGAGGCGTGTGTTTGTTTAGTCTGAATCTATATGATAACATTATCATAGTATATTGAGTATACTGTTATTTTTATAAAGTAAAACAATAAAAGGATTTTAGGTTTTGTAGAAGTAAAATAAAAGAGAATAATTTAAGAGAAATTGTTGCCTTTAATTTGGGTAATTCCCTTTGGTTTGAACCAAAAGGACTTCTTGAAGTGCCTTCTGCCTAATGTAAGGATTCTAGAAAGAGTAGAGAGATATTTAAAGATTATATTGGTAGGGTTTTGATGATCCATGATTCTTTATAGGTGTAAGGAATGAGTTAGAATTTAGCGATTTTTATAAGGGGGAAGAGGGGATCATTAGGATAGTGTGAAAATATTATTTTATTATATATTAATATTCGGTTTCTAAAAGTACACATCAAATTAAAGTCAAATATAAGATGAATTATGGTAGAAATAAAATCATTAAATAATAATTGGATAGTTTTTTAAATTTTTTTAATATATATAATATTATTTATTTAAATCATTTATTAATGAGGTAAATACTTTATCATTATTGTATCGTAAATAGTTTAATTTATCTGATGTCAAATTTTTTTAAAATATACCATAATGTTGGAAATATTTTTATATTTACAATTAATTTTTATAGTCTAAATGATAACTTAAATAACCCCATGAAAAAATTAATTTACTAAAAGAAATCTGTTTTTTCATTTTTGTCATTACATTAAATTAATTAAAATGTTTTGTCATTATCACTCTTAAGGGGCTCCCTGGGGTCACAAAATCAAACCAAGGATTTACAGGGTCATCCATTAATAATAAATTAGGATTTGGACAAGTGTTAATGTAATATCATATTATTATAATATTCTTTTTACATTTAATTACCCTATTTACCTCTAATTGAGGCAAATAAAAGTCCAATGTTACTATTCAACAACAATTATTGAAATCCCATTGAAGAAAATTTTACATACTAATAACAACAATATATGTTAGATTTTCAAAATTAATTTCGCATAAGCGGTAAAATTTCGTTTAAATAAAAAATCAGTCTTTTAACTACTACTAAGTGGCTTCACTATTTATCCAAAATTGATGTTTTCCAGAAAAATACCGAAAAATCAGCCTAAGATATATTTGATATTCCGTATTCAAAAATTATTTCTATTTTAACATATTTAAAATATTGATGTTGTATTAATTAATTTAATATTAATTCCTGTTTTCAAAATAGATAGAGTGTTTTCAAGAAACAATAACTGTCAAAAGATCGACACTTTTTTATTTCCAATATCAAATTAAAACTAATTAGAATGACCAAAATTGGATTAATTTGTAAAAATATAATCTAATTAAACTTTAAAACCCATTAAATAGATAATAAAATCATATAAATAAATTATACTAAAAGTAACATTGAATAAAAATCTAGTATTTTAACTATTCATAAAAAATGAACGCTATTAGAAAAATACAAAAAATTTAACCAAAGAAAATTTTGATATCTTGAATCTAATGATGAATTTTATTTTGTCAATTTGAACATATAATAATTACCAAAACTATATTTAAAGATCGTTTTCCATCAAAAGGTGGTAAATCTACCTCTTAGTGGATATTAGAGTATTTATGCCTAAAATTAGATTCATTCATATTTTGATCCCAAAACTTTTATTGTATAAATGTAAACATATTTAAGAAAAATTTATAATCATATATTAATTAGTTCTATTAATACCACCAATACAACTTCTAGGAATTAATGACCATGTAAAATAGTAATATTATATTATCAGTGTGCAATGTATGATTTCAAAGAAACCCGTTGGGGCGTATCAGGTAAGCCATCAAACAATGATTCCCCTTTAATGTAAAATTAATATTTAATTCACAAATATTAAAAAATATGAAAATGTATTATTCTTTATTTACATGGTATGTTACATCATTCCCCCATTTTGGGAATTGCATCCTAACAGTTTTTTTCAAATATCAAATAAATGGGGGTATTTGTCCCTCATAGAATTTTCACGACCACCACGGTTCCTCTTCAACCATATGGTTTTTTCACAAAACATTTACTCAGAAAATTACCTTATTCCGAAACACATTCTCTTTACAGTCAAGAATATGGACTGGTTGTTCCTCAAAAGATAGATTCTCTATAAACTGAACTTCCTTTGGGCTCAAAAATGAGACGGATCAGGCATATACGTTCTCAAAATTGAAACATGAAAACAATTCTATACTTGGTATTAACATTGAGGTAATGTCAATCTCTACGCAATTGATCCATCATTCTCCAGAATTTCATAAGGTTCAATGATCCTTGGACTCAACATTCCATTCATACCAAAACACATATCACTTTTCCATGGAGAAACATTGAGAAAGACATGATCACCTTCCTCAAAAGATATACCCTTAATCTAGTTATCCGCATAACTTTTCTGCCAACTTTGAGTTGTTCTCAAGTTTTATTAAATCAACTGAATCTTTTCTACCATCTCTTCTACCAATTCTGGTCCATTAGCTTCCTTTCACCTACTTCATCCCAAAAGGTTGGAGGTCGACAAATCTTTCTATATAATGCCTCAAATGGAGCCATCTGTATGCTGGAATGAAAACTATTTTTATATGAAAATTCAACCAAAGAATGATATTGCTCCCAGATATCTTGGTAATCCATTGAAAAAACACATAGAATATAATCCATGGTATTAATTCCTCGTTCTGACTTCCCATTTGATTAATGATGAAATGTTGTACTAATATTTAATTAAGTACAGAAAGACTTCTAAATGACTTTCCAAAAGTTATAAGTAAACATGGGGTCACGATTAAATACAATGCTGAGGGGAACTCCATGAAACCTGACTATTTCATTAACATAAAAATAAGTAATTTTATCTGAAGACAAAGTATCTTCAATAGAAAATAGATGGAAACATTTATTCAATTGATAATCAATAAAACATATTTCATTATTACCTCATGATGTCTTCAGTAATCCCAAAACTATGTCCATTGATAAATTTTTCCCATTTCCATAGGGCACTAGTAATGACTAAATAATCCATTTTGGTAACTGCTACTCTACTTTAACCTGCTGAAAATTCAAGCACTTCGTAGAAAAATCAGAAATATCTCTTTTCAATCCATCCCACCAGTAATATTCCGAATGTTCTCTGTACATATTAGTACTTCCATGATGAAATGAAAATGAGGAACTATGAAATTCACATAACAACTCATTATTCAAATATTAATAACTAGCACACATAATATTTTCCCAAACCTAAAAACACAATCATTATCAACATTAACATCAGGAAAATTACCCTTCTAAACCAACACAACCTTTTTCTGCAACTCACTGTCTTATTTCTATGCTTTCTTTATTCTGTCTGATAGATATGATTTCATTGATGCCTGAAACAAAATTGAATAATTTCATGCACCAACAAAATCTATGTAATATATCATAAAATTAGTAACTAAGGATCTCATTCCAAATGTACTATGGTTAATGAATCATTACTTTTTCAACTCAAAGCATTTGTCACTTTATTTACCTTTTTGGGATGGTAATGAATCGTGCAATTATAATCCTTGATTAATTTTAACCACCTCATCTATATCATGTTAAATTATTTTTGAGTGAATATATACTACAAACTATTGTGGTCAGTATAAATTTAATATTTAAATACATAAAATGATTCTTAAAAAGTTTTAATTAAAAACAATAGTAGCAAATTCCCAATCTTGTGTCGGGTAATTTAACTCATGAGGTTTAAACTGACGTGAATCATAAGAAAATACCTTATCATTCTGCCTAAGGACACAACCAAGTCCATTCAAAGAAGAATCACTGTAAATAACAAACTAACCATTTTTAAGGTAGTAAAAAAACTGGAGCATTCACCAATCTACTTTTATATTCCAAAAAACTCATCACATTCATTTGTCCTAATAAACATACCACCCTTTCGAGTTGACTTATTCACTAGACTAGATAATTATGATAAATTATCAACAATACTACGATAATAACCTGGTAAACCAAGAAGTCTATGGATCATAGATATATTTGTGTGTCTTGGCTATTATCGAATAACTATAGTTTTAACAGGATCAACTATTATGCCATTTTTTGATACAATGTGACCATGGAAGGAAATTTGTTGTAACTAAAACTCACACTTGCTGAATTTCCCAAACAATTTATTTTCATTTAAGGTTTGAAATACAACACATAAATGACATTCAAGTTCCTATTTACATTTAGAATAAACCAAAATAACATCAATGAACACAGACACCCACTTATACATGAACTCAGGGAAAATTCTATTCATAAGATCCAAGAATACAGGAGTTGAATTGGTTAAACCAAAATGCATTATTACAAATTCATAATGGCCATACAATGTATGTAATATAGTCTTCAGAATTATTGCTTCCTTTAAATTCAAATTATGGTACTTGAAATGAAATCAATCTTTGAAAAATACTAAGCTCCATGAACTTGAGCAATGAAATCATCGATATGTGGAAAAGGATACATGTTCTTAACAGTGATGTTATTCAATTTTGTATAATCAATGAAAATTCTCATTGTACCATCATTCATTTTAACAAATAATACTAGGGAACCCCATGGTGATGTTCTAGGTCCAATGAAACCTATATCAAATAACTAATGCAATTTATTCTTTAAATCTTATTGTTCAATTTGATCCATTCGATAAGGGGGATTTGAAATTGGCTTACTATCAGAAACAATGTCAATAGAAAATTCAACTTCTCTGTTAGTTATAATACCATGAAACTCATCAGGAAAAACATCATGATACTCATTTACCACTCGACCATCATTGATCTCACCACTTCCTTTATTTTCAACAATATGTGAAATGTAACATTCATTTTCATATTTTACTCATTTTTCATCATCCTAATTTGTTATCAAAATAAAGGGTTCATTAGTGTACACAAACTGTAAATATTTCTGAAAGGAAACCTAAATATCTATTTAGTCGGTCTTAGAATGATTAATAGAAAGCCAATACATACCAAAAAAATAAATTCAAACTCTACTAGATGCAAAACAATAAGGGTTTATGCTAGATACTTTCTGCACATGAGGATAAGAAGGTTCTTATAATTTCTTTTTGTCTCAACAATTTTCCCTAGTGTTTTTACCATAAGTTTAGGATTCATTTCTTGCGATGGAATTTTCAATTTACTAGATAAATTCATAGAAATGAACCAATGTGTAGACCCTAATTCAAACAAATCATTGGAATAATCTGAGCAAACAAACACTATACCTGATAGTACATCATTTGATGGCCCAACATCAGTAGAAGTAGTTGCAAAAGGTTTCACCACACCTATTTGCTTATAATAGAGATGCTTTCCCTCAGTTTATTTCTTTGTTGGACACTCATTTTCATAATAACCCATTTCATTACACTTAAATCATATTACTGACTGTAAATCGGATTTTTTCTTAGCACTAACAAGATATATTTAGTGCAATTTTTAGCCGTATTTACAATTTTACCACATCAATATCACTTACCAGAAATCAAAATACACTCCCCATCAATATTTTTACCTCAGTTTTTACAAACTATAAACATATGTTTTTTACCATCAGAATTTTTTGAAGATTTATTCCCTTTCTCCTGCAACATTGAACTCTTATTCTGTTGTTTGTCAAAGAACACATAATCTTCAACAAACTCCATATCCACCATCTCCAAACAACAAACAAGATTTTAATTACTTTTGAATTTACTAGAAGCTAATGCATTTTGATAAATTGTCATTAATACCAATTGAAAACAATTGATTTCACTATAAAGATCTTGTATGAAATTTAAAGCATACCTTGCGAGTCGAGTGAATTTTTCTTCATAAGCAGCCACTGAGTTATCCTCCTTACTAAATTCCATAAATTGATTATCAATTCTAAGATTATCCTCATTAGGAAAATATTTCTCAAGAATCATACCTTTTGAATTCATCCCAATAAAGAGCATGAATCACCTTATTATCCCAGATATTTTTCACCACTGACCACCACTGATCAGCCTCACCTTTAAAACAGTAAATAGAGAGGCAAATCTTTTTTTGTTTTGAACAACCGAAGACATCTAAAATATTTTTCAGTGCTTTAATCCACCCTTCTGCAATCAACGGGTTAGATGATCATATGAATGATGGGGGATGTTGACTTATTAAATGCTCCACTAGTAACATTTTCCTCTATGGTTGATAAATATGATGTCGTACATAGATACAACCACCATTTATAGTCAATGAATATTGTGCCATTACTGAAAAAAAAATATTGAGTTCGGATTACGACCATCTCAGGTTGGTGATCTAGAAGGTTGTCTTCCTCTTAATAATGTCCCCACATAGTTTCCCTATTTCCTCTGCAGAAAACCATTCTGAACACATAAATATCTTAGGCGAAGCAACATGGTAATCTATGGTTTATATATCATTTCAATGATATATGAAGATAAAAATAATTTATGGATATTAATTTAACTATATTATAAAATATAATGTTGTCAAAAATGACCTTCGATACCAACTATAAGGACCCAACCTTAAAACATTACATAATCTTGAATTAAATGAATAATTCACATTGAAGATTTTTTAGGTTTAGATTTTTAGAGAATTAGGTCAAAACATTTAAATTACAACATGAATATTACATTTAGACAATTCAACTCAGTATCCTATTTTTCATAAAATAAAAACTCTTTAAAAAAAGAGTCATGTCTAGTTCAATGTTTAGACATGATGACTATTCCATCATCACATCCTTGACCTTATTCATTTGTATGTCCTGTGAAAAACATTTCAAAACATTGGATGAGCATAAAAAGATCTGTAAGAATTATAAGATAAGAAAGAAATCATTATACCACCAATACATAAAAAACCTAAACACTTTTTGATACCTCATGAAAGCATATGATTAATGAATAACACATAGTAATCACAAATCAGAAAGATACTTTTGGCATTAATATCATACACACATTGTAGTTATCATAGTTACATAAAGAGATACATTGGAATACCCACCATAGTATATTCACTAAATCACATAGAAGAAAATTTTATGTTTCCCTCCTTCACATTAACCAATGCATTGAAGCGCTATCTCGGGCTCACCCACCCTAGATTTTTCACGGAACCACCTGTATACGTAAACAATGCCCAATAACAATAACATATTCATCACATATGAAACAAAAATAAAGGAGATATTACATTTACATATTTCAATCACAATATATCATTTAAATATATTAACATTACAAGTCCATTATCTAAACAATATTCAATGCCAAAATACGTAAAAGTGTATATGGTATTTATTTTACTTTTAAAAACATTATGGCTTGTTAAGGAAGCCAAAGATCAAATATTACTCATGGTGGAAGAATTGTTGTTGTCACCGATTTTGTTAAAAAGAATCATTATTTTTTTTCATTTATAAAATACATCATAGAAAAATATTCCCTTTGAATGAGAGGAAAAGTAAAATGTTTTTATATAGATTATAAAAGAATGTTATGTATTAAAACAAAATATGCCTCTATGAAAAGAGATTGTGACGAAGTCTCTTACCCCATGTCTGACATGACCCGTTCATTCTTTATTATGCTAAATAATAAAGTATAGTTTATTTATAATTTCTTAAAACCCTTTTTGAAGTTTTTTATTCTTTTATATCACTTATTACCATGTTATAAACATTATTCTATCATTTATGTTAATAATGGATGTTTTGTCGATATTTGGTACTTGAGTCAACAAAGAAAACCTTATAATTAGAAGTAATCCATGTGGTAAATAATCCATTATCTCCAGAATGATATTCAAGATTTAGATATCATATAAAAAATATATAATAGTATATATATGTATTTATAATAGTACATAACATTTTAGAGATTAGAAATGAAATGCACTGTTCATTAATACGGTAAGCTGTACATACACATGAACAATACTTTTATTTATATTTCATACAATAATGGCATTAAAACATAATGATACATAGTTATATTATAATTCCAGTACATGTTAATATATAATATCATAAAATATTTCCTTTATATGGCCCACATATGGCATTAACGAGTCATATAACTTTGAGTGGGCGGTAGTCTGCACTTCCTTAAATTAAATTATTGCGTTTACCCATTATGGAACACATTAAAGTAGGATGTAATTATAAAATATAGAATAATAAAAAAAACATTAACATTATATATATATTATATATATATACAGTGCCATATTAATTTTTACCATGAGAGGCAGTAGGAGATAATCGATCAATCATCGTTTCGTGAGGCTTTAGTTTTCCATCCACATAAATAATATGTTCTTCACCGATTAGATGGAGGTGTGTGTTAGTTTAGTTATATTCCTTCTCATAACAACATCCTAGTATATTGATGATATTGGTGTTGTTTTAAAAGAAAATAATAAATAGTTTTTAGGGGTTGGAGATGTAAAATAAACGAAATTAATTAATGAAAAATTGTTACCTTTAATTTGTGAAATTCCCATTGGTTTGAAAAAAATGGAATTCGTGAAGGGCCTTCTGCCGGAATTAATTCTTATAAGAGGAGTATAGGGATATTAAGATCTTATTTTGGAATTGGTTGGAATATCCGAGAGGATTAATAGGTCTGATTAATGAGTTATAAGTGAGGGATTTTTATGAGGTGGATGAGGGGTTCTTTAGGAAAGTGTGGAAATATTTTTTTATTATATAATGATATTCAGTTCATAAAGGACAAAAACTAATTAAAATCTAATATAAGTTGACTCCTAGTCAAAATAAAATTATCAAATATGAATTGGACTGGTTTTGGATATTGTTACCCTATTTATAATCTTATTTATTTAAATAATTTATTAATGAGGTAAATACTACATCATTATTATTTCATAAATAATTGAATTTATACAATGGATAATAATTATAAAAAAATACCATGATGTAGGTAAAATTTTTATCTTCCAATTAATATTTACAGTTAAAATGATAACTTATATAATCCCATGTAAAAGTTAATTTACTAAATGATATTTGTTTATGCCATTTTTATCATTACATTAAATTAATTAAAATAAAGTGTCATTATCACTCTTATGTGGCTCCATGGGGTCCCAATATTGACCCAAGGATGACCATGATTGGCCATTATACATCCAATAAGGTTAGAACAAGTGTTATGGTAATTTATTATTATTATAATATTCTTTTTACCTTAAATTACCATATTTTCCTTTAACCGCGGTAAATAAAAGTACAAATTTACTATTCACCAAAAATTATTTTCATGTTATTGAACAAAATTTTACTTACTAATAACAACCATGTATGTCAGATATTATAAATTCAATTCACATAAGTGGTAAAATTTAATTAAAATGAAAATTCCAGTTTTTTCACTACTACTATGTGGTTTCACTATTCATCAAAAATTGATGTTTTTTAAGAAAAATACCAAAAAATATGCCTAATATGTATTTGATATTCTGAATTAATAAATTATGACTATTTTACCAAATTAAAAACTTATAATTTGGATTAATTAATTTAAAATTAGTTCAGGTAGTCAAAACAAATAGCGTGTTTTTAAGAAACAATAACTATCAAAAGATTGACACTTGTTTATGTCCAATTTCAATGTAAAATTAATTTAAATTACCAACATTGGATTAATTGGTAAAAATATAATCTAGTTACACTATAAACAAAATTATAAAGATAATATAACCATGTATAGAAATTATATTAAAATGCACTTTTGAAAAAAAGAATATTATTTTTCACAATTCATTAAAAAATGAACATTATCAAAAATATACCAAAAATTTTCCCAAATTAAATTTTGATGTACCAAATATAAAGAATAATTTTATTTTGTCAATAGAATGTATTAAAATGAACCAAACTATATTTAATGAGGGTTCTGCATCAAAAGGCATAAAATTGACCATTTTGTGAATATTAGAGTATTTATGCTTACATTTAGATTCATTCATATATAATGCTCATAACACGTATTGGATAAATGTAAAAACATTTAAATAACATGTATAATCATATATTAGTTAGTTATATTTATTCCCTCCAATACAATATATAGTAATTAACTACCATTTAAAATAATAATATAATATTATTAGTGCACAACATAAGATTTCAATGAAACCCGTTGTTGTGTATCAGGTAAGCCATCGATCATAGAATTCCCTTTAAAGAAAAATTTATATTTAATTCAAAAAAAATTAACAAATATTGAAATGTATTATTCTTTATTTACTTGGGATGTTTCACTCATTGAATAATATCTCCCTCCAACTCTTTAAGGATTCAGAAATATCTCATTATGTTATGTGTATAATGAATAAACATATTGTTGCCATTGTTTATAACTATTATGAAATAA
Organism: Viscum album; assembly: GCA_963277665.1. Taxonomy (NCBI): domain Eukaryota; kingdom Viridiplantae; phylum Streptophyta; class Magnoliopsida; order Santalales; family Viscaceae; genus Viscum; species Viscum album. The sequence goes on from OY728147.1 coordinate 1,299,949,235, forward strand.
TTTATTCACTATATTATATATGAACATGATTATATCTTCTTTCATAACTATGTGTGGTATTTGACCATTATGTAAATCTGTTTCCTTATTATGAGAATTCTAGTTTCCATGAAATGTTAAAAATTCTTCCTAATGCTTATGATAATGATATTATTATTATGAAATTATTATTATGATTTTTGTCAGTCATCTAAAACTTATTCATTTCTCTAATTTCATTAATTTTATTCATCCCCTTATTGGATTTTTAGCTCAACCATTTATTTAATTTTTACCCATAGGTGATTACATGTACTAAGGATAATGTCATAATTATAATGAGGAAAAAGAATAATGATTTAAATAACATTTTTATTTTAATATGTAAGATATGAATATAGTATTAAAAAGATACTAAACAATAAAATCCCAGAATATATAACTATTATGTTGATTAACTAAAAAATGATGAAATATAGAGGTAAGGGATGTATGATAACTCTATTTAGTGTTAGAAAATGGTTTAGTTAATTTGTGAATTTTGAATAAGATATTATATTGAAAAACATATGGATAAATATAAATATAAGTCAAAATCTAGAATTTTTTTAATGTATAAGTGGACATGGATTCTAAAAAAAAATCCATACCATGATAATATAAGTGGATGTGGATTGTACACAGATTAACCAATGGGTAATATCCCATAAAAAGGGAGGATTGGGGGGGTCAACATTATCTTCACATGGTGCATGACATAATGGAGATGCAACAGAGATAGATTGATAATGTAAAGGGATATTCTTAGGTGTATAAAATTATCTATAAATATTATTACAATGTATATATATATTATTAAATTATATCATCACATGTTTAAAAAGGGTTATTGAACATGATCTTAAAACAGTCTTTTGAGAAAATTTCTATGCATAGTGATCATTTATATATGAACATAGTTTTAATTTATGTAAGAATATAATATTATTTAATTAATATTTATTGAAACATTTGTTCATCATAGAATTTTTTTTTACGAAAAAGTTGGAAACCATAGAATCCAATCCAAGAACACATGTGAGGAAAAATATAGTGATATTATAAATTATATCCGTTTAAAAATAGGGAATGTTGTCAACAATATATATATTATTCAAACCATAATATATCTAGATATGAATAATCACTGAAACCATGTAGAATGATAGACATAACCAATGATAGGGATAATATGCATTGACTCAACTATATAGAAATGAAACCTAATGTTTATTGTTTTTTTCTAATACAATTTTCGTATAATAGCGAGTTAACTGAATGTAAAATATTTTTTCAGTCCTCGACTATTCAGAGAAGGGCAATGTGAAAACCACCATATATTATTTAGATTGACAAACTGAACAATAATTGTCAGTGATAATGAATAGGAGGGGAAAATATTGACTTTATAGAATAAAATTTAATGAAATGAAGAATATATTTTTCTAACAACCATTTTATTCAATTTCATAGATACAATTTTGAGAGATAAATCCATTTCATATGAGAAATAATTAATTTTTCAATGCTTATTAGGTTAATTTCAAATTCCATTCTCGAAACACATATGATTTTATTAAAAACAATAATAACAAAATATTATTATTCAATATTGTTAGAGAATCACAAATGTAAAAGAATCGAGCTATCTAATACATTTAATATTATTTGAATTTATTTTTATGTGCTGTCAATGTAGACTTTTATTTTGGAGAATAGACCTATAGATGTGGATATATGAATAGATTAATGGAAATTCATCCAGGTAAATTAAATTAAAATGGTAGAAAGATGTCCCAACTTCAACCATGTAATAATATGATAGTAAGATTCATTTTAATTTCCAAAAATCAAAAATGTAATGGTTATAATATAGGATAGAATACAAAAAATATCATCATTATCTAAATTCTATGATTATTCCATACAATGTAATAAATTTTTTCCACAACTAAATTCCCTTGGTAAATTCAAAGATTATTCCATCACTACCGCCAAGGTGGAAGATGAAATGGATGTCAATAGAGGATACTTATTATTCACTCATGAATATAATTTTTTTTAACATAGATATAATGTATACATAATATTATGTATTTATATAGATTTATTGAATCATATCCTTAAACCCATAGAGTATATAAATATATATAAACATATAGTGTTGAGGTCAATGTAGCACAATTGTTCGAATCATCTCACCTTAGCCTATGTGGGATTATAATTCTTGTGAAAAAATAATCCATCCCTTTATGGAATATAAGTTTATATTGGGTATATAATAGAACTATTTATATAGATATCACATTGTTTTCTATTAATGGAAATTTAATTATGTATTGCAATACATCTTATGCTCCTACACCAATGTAAGAAAAATAATGAATCTCATTGCAAAAATCCATCAATGGTGTGGGTAGTATAACTCAACAAGGAAACAAAAATTTCCAAAATTGTAATGTTAAAGGAACATATCAACATTTTGTAAAAGACAATTATGATCAAATTATATTGTTTACATTGTGTTATTCAACCTTTTCCATTACCATGAGGTGGAGTTATCAATAGTTCTAATACGTAGACCCACTCCTATCTACTAAATCCCAAATATGATCGTACTGATTAAATTAGATGAACTAGAAATGTATTTTTATTATCATTTTGAGAAAGGGTTCATATAATATATTTAATTACATGATATTACAATATTTATTTTTTTAATATAATTTTTGGATCAATGAATCATTTCATTGATTACTGGTTGATAATAAGGCATCCACAAAGAACATATATCCCATTCCAAAGATTAATGACTATTTTTAACAATATTGTAGGTCTAAATAATTTTAAAAATGTTGATATTAATTATGGATAATATCAACTAATTGGTAGAAATAATATATTAAAAATCCATCCATCTATACAACGTATAATCACTATTATTTAATATTTATTCGTCTCAATGGTACTAATTTTCATAAAACGTTTTGGATTTATTTAATAGAGCCTTTGGGATCTAATTTGAAAAAGTCATGGTAGTATTCATTAATTATATTCTAATTTTATTTATGATAAAATAGTAAAATGTTGAACATGTAAGGAATTTAATAGATAATTATGAAAGGATATAATGTACACTATGTATATAAAGATAAACTTTTGGATACATGATGTATCTCTCTTTGGAAAATGGTTATATGTTTGAAAATATCTATAGATGATTAAAAAAAATTAATTTAGGAATGAACCAAATAAAATATAATCTCTGTAATTTATTTTTTCACATGTATTTTAGGTACTAAGAATTTTTTTCCTCATGTAGTTGATTAGTAATTTATGTTAACACAGAAAGTGGTAAAGTATGTATTAATAAAAAAGTGTGATGAAATATTTAAGGATATAGAGAATAGGTTAATCATTATGTTATATTCACACATCAGTCACATGGATACCATTTTTGAATATATAGTAAATCTTTAAATAACATCATCATTTTGGTACTCATATAGAATCAAATATTTATATCATATTCCCTATTATAAATGATAATTCACGAGAAGTATTACCTGATATGAGATATATTATTAGCATCTGAGATCTTCACTTAGAAATTTTTGTGGAACTTTTTCTACCATGAAAAGTGTAAAATATATAAACATCATAAGAGTTTGAAGTATATATTCAATTAAAATACATTCAATATGAGTTAGAGAATATAATTAGAGGTGATTGGGGACTATGATAGCTTGAGTCACTACCATCATAGAATAGTAAATATATTATCTAATTATCTTTGTTAAAAATTTCCTATTACTCTAACCATATTGTGATTTTAGATAGACAATATAATTAGGGATATGAAATGGATAGATATGGAAATTATAATTCTAGGGAATACATCCTACCTATCCTAAATGATTGGACAAAAATATGTATATTAGAAAAACATTGATGTTCAAAGTGATTAAGTGGACTATCAAAAGATGGTTAAATATTCGTAGGAGATGAATACTCATGAATTGACCATCAATTGAGATGTTATAATTAAAATTCCAAAAAATATTGTGCACCTCAGGAACCTAGTGAATAGAAATGATATTGGGTAATAATCATACAAAATATTTATCCATCCAACATAGATGTAACTTGATATACAAAAATCTTCAATTGAACATACATTACGAAGAAATTAAAAATGTAAATGCTTTGTATACCTGAATGATCATGGAATTAAAATAAGTAAATTAAGAGGAACATAAGTTCAATTAGTTGAAAAATCCATTTCTGATACAAAAAATTGAAATTGGAGAACATACCTATGGTAGTTATCAAATGTACTATGAATAAATCAAAAGGAATAAATGAAATAGGGGTTTTTGTTGATTGAATAATCAAGGATTCCCACATATTATCCATCTATAATGAATTCCCACTTAAAATGGAAATATATAGTGTTAGGTAATGTTGATTATATATGGATATCCACATTCATTGATTTTTTAATGTCATATGTGAATCACTTTTAAATTTTATATATTTCAACAATATGTTTGGGATATATAATTGAATTTCAGTATGGCCTACCACCCCTAAACCATGTTAATATTTATAAATATCATTCAGACACTTAAGGATATAATGAGAAATTAACAACATGATGAGATCATTCCTAGTAGATTATTTGGAGGATTTGATCAATATCTCATATTTGGTATGTTCTGATAAAAATAATTTTTCCCCTGTAATATTCAAATGGACCCATATTATTCTATATATGTAAAGGGATTTATAACTCATTCATGTTTGGATGATGTAACCAAAAAATATGTACTATCATACGATCTTCTGTATGAGATTATAATTACAGATCAATCCATCCAAATTAAATAAATTATTCTCATGAACTAATAAATAGATATACTAAGAACTATCAAATAGATGTTTATTCATTGTTGGAGATAATGTGTTCTTAAAACATCACCGTGGAATATAATCAAGTGTTTTTGAAATATAGTGATGATTATCACTAGGTAAAGAATCCCCTTTTATATAAATGACAATATAAGAGTAGTATCCAATAATATATAACATAAAATAAACACGCATCATGTTTACGACATGTTCATCATATAATTTCAAAGGAAGTGCATACCCAATCCATGACATGTACTGATTTTTGATGTAGTGAAAATGTATAATGACCTCTCTTATTATAATAATCTCATGAAGACTATTGATCTTAGAGACAAATAAATAGGTATGTAGAAAACTCACCTTGTAATAGTACTATGGTTTAATAATAAATATGTACATTTTACATAGTAACCATGGGATAAAATGGAGTATATGTATACTTAAATATTCTCAACTGAGTATATGATTAGAAATGTGATGGATAAAATTTTGAATGTGTGGGAGCATGTAATGACTGACTTTTTTTAACTAATATTTGATTCCTAAATAAATATATGTCATATTTTGTTTTATTATAAAAAAACATTTAACAAAGAAACCAACAACACATTATTTCATTAATTGAGATCATTATAGTAGTTATGATATAAATCAATGAAAATTAAAAACATTATAATAAGAAAAATATTAATTATATAATTTGTAATGGAAAAAATTATATCATTACAATATCATTGAGTGATATCCCAAGTAGAAAATTAAAGAAAAATAAAAAATATTAATAATCTAATATACATGAAATGAGAAATAAAATAATCCTTTTCTATAATTTTATTGAATGAAAAATTAACGATTTATGTTGTATTAATTAAAATTAATATTAACATTGGAATCGTATTATGAAATCTTTATTAGTATCCTTACAATTCAAAAAGGAAAATAGACTGTTGAAATAGAAATATGACTATTGGGAAAAATAGAAATATTATATGAAACATATTTTAACACCAAAATAACAAAATTAAATGTAAATAATTCATCTCATGAGGAATTTAAAAAAATGTTTAAATATAATATGTCAATAAAATCAAAATCATGGCTATCAAATCAATGGTACATTAATAAATTTTTAAATAAACTTTATTTTCATGTATTTATTAAAAATCAAAATAATTATATTAAAATATAAAATTATATATGATAAAATAATTAAAAATTATTTTCATTTTTATAATAATCATGTCTAAATGGTCCAGTGGATATTTTGTGATTATTTTTGGGAAGAAATATATTTAATGTGAATAGAATGAAATCACTTTTTTGTAACTACTGTATTTCAAATCCATTCATTCATGATTTCATAATGACTTAATAAAATATAATAATTTTATAGGGACCAAGAAAATATTTATTGATATAAATGAGTAACTTTTATATAATATTAATTTTTTCTATCCTATAATCTATTATCAAGATTGTGTAGAATAATTTATTTTTTTAATATTAAAAAATCATTTTCTAGAATTCCTTGTTAATAGATCAATTAATAATCTTTTGTAATCCCTTAAAAAATATATGGAATTGTTTTTTAATGTGACATAAAATATCATTAATATTACAGTTAATATATTTACAATAGAACATATATTTTATTCAATATTTTATGCAAATAATACCCCACTTCTTCCGTTTAGATAACAACTCACCCAACCTTGGAAAACCACTTACCGTAAACAAGATATTGTTAATTCTGTTAAAAATTCCCATAGTATTGATAGTTTTGTTTTTATGCAACTAAAATCCTATCATTCACAGATTTTTGTGTCCTAGAATTGAAAAAACAGTAATAATATAAAATGTTTCCTTTTATTATTTCTCTCATTATCATCTTACCTTATACATTTAATCTAACAAATTGAGAGTCAAATTTTTTATAATATCTAATATAGATTTTTAAATAATATATATTATGTGAACTTATTATAGTTATTTTTTATTTATTACATATTAAAATATAATAATTATCATTTATCCTCTATCAATAATGTCAAATAAATAATAGGTTAACTACTTACAAGGTAACTTCCTACTCCATTTTTATAACCACATTCTCAAAATGATAGAATAAATATTTTATAATATATCAATATTTATTTACATCTATTCAATTATTATATAGAAAATATTACCATAGTATTATCATCATTGAAAAAATATATTAAAATCAAATAAGACTATATTATTTTAGGAAATCATGATATCAAAATAACTCATGAATTTGAAGGATTGTAATAAAATTGAACACAATATTAATAATCGATTATTAGTAAAAAAAATGAGTATAGTTTAATTTTATTTTTATGTGTCAAAAATACAAAATTTTATTCTATAGGAGATGAAAATGTGATGAAACATGAAAATATTTAAGCAGAGTGTATTTATTAACCAAACTCATTATTTTTGTCATATCTCATCATTTTTCATTATTCTCTAAGTGTATATTCTTCTATATTCATTATTATTTAAATTAAAAAATATTTTCCATATATTTATGGGGGTGTATAAGTTTTTACATTCTCGAATGTATTTCTAATCCAAATAATATGATACATAAAAAAATACTTTATATTTCTAAATGTCGTTTAAAATCCAATTATTTATTCATCAAAAAATAATAATATTTAATTATAAAATATGTTTTCCATTACTCAGTAAATAATCCCAAAGATTGTTTCTTGTAGTATTACATATGAAACCCATAAGAAACTTATTCCATTCCACGGGTTTACTTCATGGATAAAAAATGTATATGTTATCTTTAAATGTGGTATGTATTATTATAAAAAAAATCATATTAATTGTCAGAATAGAATTATATTGTACTCAAATGAATTGGGTAATGTAATATATCACATGGGATTTCAGGTATTATGCTTTCACACAATTCTATCTTTGATAAAAATTATGACCTGATTGTTTTTGAATAAATCATATGTTTGAACATGATGTTATCCTTGTTCCAAAAATTGTGTGGTATTCGATAAATATGTAATGATGTTTTCATATTTTGAATATTCCAAATTACATGTAATTTCCAAATGATTACCTTCAATATATGACATTGAATCTATTTTTGTGTTATGATTATTATGATTATAATCACTCATGTATAATTAATGCATGCCTCTTATTCTTTCTTGGTCCTCCATACTTGTTTTTTATCTCATAAAATTATCTTCTATATATTCATATGTAATTATATATAAAAAATGTTACATGAGATATTTATCTATGATAATGAAAAAGAAAATAAATCATGTCTACTTTTTTATTTTTAAGAAATATATGAGACTATTATCCCCAAGACACTAGTGTTATTTATCATGGATTGTATCATCATTATATAATTTATTTAGAATATAAATTAATATTTGAGTGTTAATATTGGTTTAGTATAATAACCTAAATTTTTTTTAATAAAATAAACCTTGTGTTCTTCTCAACTTTTGTTAACAAACTAAAATTTTTGGATAAGTTATTTAAAATTCAATTATCCTAAAACATTGTTGGACTATTTGATCCTTTAATTATTGAAAAAATGGATTAATTCCATTGAAAACATATTTTCAATGATATTTTTTATGTGATATAAATATAACTCTAATCATTGTTACATAAAGCCTTAAGTGAATTAGTTGTATAAATAGATTTTGAATACAAAAAACAAGGAAAATAACAACTCACATCCATATGAAGAAAACTAGAAAATAGTTTTCAATAAATAATTTCATTGTACTCCACATATGAGTGTTGATATTTTTTATCACACTCTATATAAAAGTTAATAATAATAATTTTTTATAGTAAACAAAACATATCAAATATTTCATTGTATTCCATTGAATATTTCCTTTCCCCCAAAAGAAATGATTCATGGTTATTTTTTGGAAAACAACCATGTCTAAAACAAATTATGTATAATTGAGGACTTTTTGGGTATTGTAAATAGTTTTATGTGACTATAATATGGATATATATATATAGTAGTTATTCTAAATTATCTTGTGAGACTGGTTATTATAATTAAATAACTATGTTTAACAATATTTTTTCAACTGAAAGGTGTCCTGGTGGAATGAAAAGTCAACCAAAAACATGTCAAATATATTGTAATAAACACACATAAAACTACCTCAATTCAACAAGGAAATGTTTTACATACGAAATGAGGGTAATAAACCTCAATTACATTAAATTTTATTTTTAAATATAATATATATAATGAAATAAATAGAAGTTTCACTCAATTAAACACCCATGCACCAGTGTGTCATTTTTTTGGAATTATGAGACTGTAAATGAATATATACTAATCCATGGGTCATTGGGGAAAAATTTAAAAAAGTAATACTAAATAAAATGTAATAAAGAATAAATTATGTTATCACAGCCATGGATATGGATCCAAAAAAATTAATGATAGGTTAAGTTTTATTTAATTCATGAATGGTTATTATTATATATAATTGTTGTTGTATTCTATTACAAAATGAAAATTACATATATATATATATATATATATTAAATCATCAACTCAATTAATGGAGGTTGATTACGTTGTGATACAAAACATTGATGATATTATTTCTTAACAAGAATAAGACCTTTTTAAATTGAAAATACAAGGGAGAATATTATAATAAATTGTTCTTATCGTTATCTTTAGAACAAAAAGTTTTTCTTTTAGGGATTTTTTTATATTTACATAATAACAATGATATCAGTTTTGAGTGGAAAATATTATATAAAAACTCAATCCATTCAATAATTTTATGAGAATTTTATGACTGTAATGAATATTTTATAATAGTTTCATATCAAATATTAAAAACATCTCTATTTGAGAAATTATATCATATTTAAATAATTGATACATCATATAAGATCATCATTCAAAACATTACAATTATTAGAAAATATGGAGAGTTATTACTTGAAGATATTATTATCAATATTCAGACCAAGAGGTTGATTCCTCTATTGAAGTAACTAGAATGTGCGACTCCCTAACCCGACACAATATGAATTGTAACCGGACCAGACGAGTACATTGCCTTAAAAGTGAAACCAAATATATTCTATAGATTTTAAAAGTACTAATAGGCTATTTGGGATTGGGGGATTGTTATTTCCCTATATTAGAGTTTTAAAAAATATAAATGAAGAATTACATAAGAATGATTAATAAATACGATCAATATACAAAAAAATGAAATGAATGAAAAAATAAACAGTTATAATAAAATAAAAGAAAATAAATTAATTATGTATAAATAAAACCTCCTAGTATACTTACCTTCAAATTTATATTTCTAGATCTTACAATACAATGCCTAAACACACCTTGAACCTATTATCATGTGATGGCTACTGAGGACCCCAAGTTAAATTACATCCCAAGTTGGGTTTCAATACATAAACTATTGGGGACCCACAAATGTGTTTCCATAGATGAATGAAAATTTAGTTGTTCCTAAATAAGGAATGGTCATAATAAATCATTAAATAAATTGTGGGAATGAAATAATAATAAAACTAACATAAACTCCCTGTATAAAAAACACAATCAACCATACTGAGTTTATCCACATAAAAAATTATGTAGTGTACATCATGATATAATAATAAATATATTAATTATTTAACCTAGGGAATAATATTGGAATCACTATTATATAGGATCCAATATCTAGACAAATCTCTATAAATGGCACAACCAAAAATCACCTCATATTGAAACTCTCAAAATGATGATCCTAGGTGTTTTTTGATTCTTTATTAACTCAAATATAGTTAATTTCATGAATCTAATTCCTGGAAATTCTAGAAAATCACTAAATTATAATTATCTAAATTATTTCTAAGCATGATGACACAATCCCAAGAATCCTAAGAAGCATGATTAGCTACGATTAATGTCTTCTTTCTTGACTTCCTAGATCCTAGGCATTACCTTGGGGTCACAAAACAGTAATATAAAACATATAATCACAAAAAACTATTTCTTTTATCCTATAAATTTTTAGAGACCATGAGGACACATTGATTCCAAGGTATCCCATATTGACCTCAGTATTTATCATGACCTCGCATGCATTATTCACATGGATTGACAACTAGGTTGCATGATAGACACCACATAACAGTGATGATGTTATCATTAAAAATCATATAACAACTATTTCACCGGAGGATCAAAATATTAGTCGCATGAAGAAAACCTAGACTTCCAGTATTTCACTATAATATTATATAAGGATCATAAAATTTATCTTATAAAGTACATATATTAATCAACAAATTCATTTGTATAAAATATTAGAATAATAAATTAGAGATTTTGGTTGGATAAGTATCTATTACCATACTTACAACTCACATCCCTAATTGATTACATGTATAGTGAATGTAGTATGGTGACACCAACTATAATATATTCCCAATACCAAACACCCCATCACATGGATGTACTAACAAAAAAAATACTAATGTCCATGAAGTCTCTATTCTCAATACCCAATGATTTAATCAATTTATATTTGGTCTTATTGGAAAAATCACTATACAAGTACATGATATTTATGGATACTCCATATAGGTGATATTTTAATGACATAGATCATGAAACATATCAATATAAAGGGTCACTCTAGACCTATCTGATCACTAATAACATTTATAGTCTACCTCATTCTTTTCTAACTATGAATAACACATCTCTTGGGTCCATACACAACATACAATGTCCATCAATCCAATGTCTCATCACGCAAACTTTTTTTGATTTCCATGTTTTGGGGTATCCTCTAATCCTATGACTTGTCCACTAGATGTCGAGGCATGATGACAGTTAAAATGGTGCATGGATATATATGAACTATACTATGATAATAGCAGTCAATTTACATAGGCGAATCAATTTAAATTAAGTAATTAATTTAATTTAATGGAAAAGAAAATTTAAATTAACTCCTTTTTCAACTAATCTAATTAGTTTCCATAGCTATAGTATTTTATATACGAAAAAATATAATCTAGAAAGCATAATTCCAAAATGTATGTAATTAAAAACCTACCCCTTCCTTAATCTTTTGGACTTATTTTCTAAAATATGGGATCTACATAAAAATCGTATCCATCCACCTCTATATCTATCCAAGATGGTCTCAATGGCCAATTATTCTAACTAAATTTTCCCAAAAATCATTTAAAACATTTATATATAATTATACTATTTTATTTGAAAAGTGAATAAACAATCAAACATACACACATTTTTAGTTATCATCAAAACACCAACTAATGGGGTTCCAACCACCCCAAAAGTCCCTTAAACCTATATCAAGTCATTTAAATAACACAAACTAATATTTATATCACTAATTTGTCTTAATTAACAGGAAAACCCATATTAAGATATATATAATAACATATTGTCTCCAGTATTATGAGAACATGGTTTATTAGGATATATATCGTCTAGGGTGAACCAAAACCCCAAAACGTATGAATGATCACCTCATGATCTAGTGGAATATTAATTAATATCCTAATATTATAATTTTGAATTCAATATGATAGAAGGAGGAGACATGATGAGATAACCATAGAGGGTGTCATATATCAAATAACTATGAAACGTCTATTGAAACCATATCAGATCATTGGATATTTAGGGAGAGTAAGAGATGGAGGAATAGACTCCTATAATCCAATATAGATGAATTGGAGGGTATTGTACCATATTAATCATAGGGTATGGTATTGAAATTTTCTATAGAATAACTAATGGGAAATAAAAATGACAATAGGCTATAACCACCATATAGCTCTTCTACTTTGGGATATCTCAGTGGGTTATGAATCCCTATAATATACATTTAAATTCCAATTTAACATAAAAAACACAATTTGAGGAGTCCCAACAACTGTAATTTATATCTAAAAACATCTTCAAATGTTGGACCCCATATAAATACAAAAATTCATATTCCTTTTTGAATTTTCAACACATACAGACATGGGGTAATTAAATCTCACCAAAATAGAATGTTTTATCCATAAACGTTGTGATAAAACATATCATCATTATCCCAAAGCTACTTTAGATTCTTATTCGTACAAAATTTATCCACATTTCTTCCTTAGTCACTCAACACACCTATAAGCCATTACACAGTCATAAAGAAGTAAACATGAAAACCCATAATCCATTGCTCAATCACATTACCAATGTCCACGAATGTTCTTACCAAAGACTATACAACCTAATAAACAACCATGACTCTATACATTTTATCATTTATTCTATATTGGTTCCCACTATATAATTTAAACAAACAAATTATTCAACTAATATAAGAAATTTTTTCCCATCAAATCGGTAATAGAAAAATATGTATTGGTCTCAAATGATGTACCCCATGAAATTTACGTCACATAGTTCCAAATGATATGAAAAATCATTAGTCAATATTATGTATAATCCATCAAATGTCAGTTTTAATTTCACTAGAAACAGGTCTCTACCAACAAAAAATAACATAAGGATACTGTAATTTCACTAAAATATCAACCAAATCACAAAACATAATCATCATATCTTGAACGATGTTCCATATTTGGTTGATATCCTTATAACAACTAATTTCTTACGAAATGATTGGTCATACCTCATATGACTATCTTATTTCAAAAAATATTGCATACACCCACTAATTCATTCAAAAACACCATATCCCAATGAATCCACTCCCATAGGTATGCAATGATTTTCAAACATGCCAACTAACATATACACATTACACTCATTGTGATCCCATAAATGAATTTTTAATTTTAAAAAAACTAGTCTTTACAATCTACCAAAACATTAAAAAATATTTACCCCTATTTTGAAAATATTTGGACCATCTAAAACCATCATGATCCTGAACCCTATGTTTAAACTCTGTACCATAATATTTTGAAACTCTCCATAATTTATTTTTATAAAATCCATGTCAACATGAATTCATTTAATCATTGAATCTCTAATTCCTATAAATTCAATAGGACCACTAGTATAATTTTATAATTACCCCGAAACATTAGGGTAACATTACCCATAACCCAAATTTCACTCCTATCCTTAGGAGTGATCATTTTGTATAATCACTAAATCTCATTCCTAACCTCCTTGGATCATGCCCCATCAATCACTAGAGATAATTTTTGTAATGGAAAACCCTTCCCTATAAATATTTGAGACACAATCTATCTCCATACTACATTTTCCCTACTCATGGTAATATCATATAAGTCATCATTGAAAATAAAATTCAAAATGAGTATTACTTCCCCAAACCACTCTATGGACTATCCATAAAATGTCTGAATAAGGAACACTTGTGTCACTCCCCTAAATCAATGCTCATTTATGGAAAAAATTAGACATTACACGTACCTAGAATTCTATTTTAGGGGACTCAAAATGTTCCAATATCCCCTGAAAACTAATAAATATCAAATGTATCCTCTAATATATATGAAAATCAAAAAAATATCATCTAAAACCTCATCCCTACAAACCTATATTAATATTATCGATATCCATTAGCCCTCGTATCAAACATGGATCCTGTTTATTTGAATTTCCATGGGTTATATATGAATATAATCAATCATATATATATATATCCCATTAGACTAATTGGTTCTATTATCCATAAATACCTAAATACTGAAACATAACACGTTCTCTAATGATTCACCTTCAATTATTAGAATGCAAATGCAACCCAACAACTAACTATGCTCCACGGTATATTGATCATCATTCCAACTACATGATTAGAAATCTCATTATGACATTCCATTTTCTATGTATTTGAATTCACTCTTATAATTATTACAAGTATGTTAATGTAAAAAATTTAAAGGCACCAAATATATCATGCCCTTTCAAATTATTAATCGATACTACTTTAATCATAGTGGCCCTCATTCCATTGTGCTAGAAATTAGGATTTCATTATTATGAAACACCAAATAACAATTATGCCTCTTCAATAAAACCAATTATAAATCCTATGAAATGATCAGGATCAATATCTCATAGTCATACTTCATCATAACAAGTACTTGCAACTTCAACATATCCCTTCTCAAGGGTTTACTTCATTCACATTGATCACTGACTCAACCTGATCTATGTCAAATATAAGAGTTTATTGGTTTCCCACGTAGAAAAAACAAATTCTAATGAAGGAGGTCCGAAACAATATATCATAATTGATGACTATATCATTGAATCAAATTATGTAATGCATTCAAAACAACCCACTCATGAATCTTATACAATATATGTTGTCCAATTTTCCCAAAATACCCATTACTGGATCCATAAAAAAATGAAATCATCCTAGATGATCTGTATCAAGGTATGAAATGATATCTAGTATAATTATTCAATAATAAATTCCATGATATATTGGAATGATTAAAATTGGTTATTACTAATACATTAAATCACAAATCAACACAATCAATGTGTCTCAAAATAAGGCCCTTTGTTCCTTAAAAACCTATTATAATGCCACTATATTCCATAGTGTGATGGACTCCAACATTATTGATGATAAGAATCAGACCATAATAAACATGAATGTCTATCACAAGGTAATAAAAAATCAAGGCAGACTATCTGAGTTGAATTTCACTGGGAACTTATACTTATTTTTTAGATATTGTTGAAAAATTAATCATCAAATACTGAGTTAGTGCCTAAATCATAAAATAATTATCCTATATGAAATTTTATTAAAACATATTGAACATATAATCATGAATAGAATCCATATTTATCTTCAAATCAAGAGAAAAAAAATATAAAAATGAAAACAAAATTGAACTATGTGCACATCACTCTTGAAGAAATCATATATAATAATATAAATACCACATAAAATGGACATCCCTCCCAAATCATGAGAAAACTATAAATCTTACCATAATTGGGTTTCTATGAAACACAAGCCTGATATCCAAAAAAATATTATTGATATCCATATTTTTCATGTGTACCATATCCCAAATAGTATGTAATTTTTAAAGAATGGGTTAAACATTGTAGTGCCCTAATTCAAATCGTTATGAATAATAATCAGATAGGATAACCATGTGATCTTATGTGTGCCTACCCATATTAATGATGTTAGTAACTTGGAGTGAGGATCTAAATATATGATATGGGGATCTTCTACAACCTATATCAGAGTTAAAAATCAATAAATAAACAAAATAACAATGTATATAGGAAAAAAATCAATAAGATCATACTATAACAAAATGACATTAAAAAAAACTAGAAGATCATTATAAATATATATATAATGACATTGAGGCTGGATAATACCTCATCTAAATCTCTTGAAAATCTGAGATGGCCTACATGATTAGGCATTACTAAGCCTCGATAGATCATTAATCTGCAGCTATGTGAAAGCTGCTAGTTACTACAATGAAATTGTTGAAAGAGCTATGTGTGAGTAAATTACTCACTATTGAACCAAAAAATAGTCTCTTATATAACACATAATTTCTTAATTTTCTCATTTGATATTCTATGTTGAAGTAATATATTAAACCATAAACAATATTTAAGAATAAAACAATCATCGTTGCTAATTTATATGACCTTGATTGAATAAACCCATATTTCCTAGTGCTAGGTTGTCTCCTAGAACACCCTAAAATCATTTCGAATTTGTAAATTCTGGATCCTCATTGTATAAAATATGAATACCTATAATCTAGGATCAAACAAAAAGGTATCATTATAAATGTCTTAAAGGCCAAATCCCATGCATCATGAATATATATCCAAACCCTAATATAATAAATGGCATGAATTTGATTATTTATCATCTGAGGAAAAAACTAAATAAAAAATTTCTCCATATCAATATTTCATGTAGTTATATCCAATTCATCATATGAATCTTGATTATTTATAATAAATTCCCTCAGGCACAACTGGCTTGATCCTAGGGTTGAACAATGCATTTTATAAAAATAATAATAATGATCTTCATAAAAATAATAATAATAAAATTAATAAAAATCCCTATACCTAGATAAATAGATATGATACATTATAAGAGTATTGCTGATCCATGAAATTCATTGTTTACCATATCAACTTAAGCTAAAATCATAGCATCTTATGAATTCTTTACATTGAATAATAAGTAGATCTTAAAATATGTATTGGGATTCAGTAATGAAATCATCAAATCGATTTCATATAAAATTAAAATCACCAAATGATTAAAATGGGATTTCTAAGGAGTATATCTGGGAATCCACCACATATCCCTCAGATCTTACATGTCTAGTTTATCAAATCAAAGTAATTACATACATGAATCAAGAAACTCTTCAATTTAAATAAATGTAAATCTAAATGCATTCATAATGGTGAAAAATTTCAAAAACACATAGACACAATACATATCACAAATTGATCAAATACATGTATTTGTTTATAATGTGACACATTTTATATTTTCTACCCAAGACGAAAGTCACCAGATCATTTTTTGTCTAGTAAAAGTGTACATACTAGTTTCCCCTATGTTACTAAATTTGTAGAATCAGCACTATAGTGACTCCAATATCTATATATAGAATCTATTTAGACATGTCAAATGACCCATTCCATCTATAACTAACTAATTTTTTTCTATATACACAAAAAATATATAAATTTTCTTTACTCGGACTAATATGCATCTCCAACTCATGTCTCCTCACAACCCATCTTAGAGTTGTTAATGTATATGTATATCTTCTAGGGTTTGTAAACTACAATTATTGATTGATGGGACAATCATGTTCGCATGGTCTATAGTTACGCAAGATATTCACTTAGTTAATTCAATTAATATTATGATGGTTAAATTTTATAAATTAAATTGTCAAATAATATAATTTAACTAAACAATTTAAATAAACAATTCATATTAACTAAACAGGTCAATATGGTGACTCCAAAATAAAATAAAGAGATATTACATCTTATTAGATTAATAATCATCATATATTATTACAATACCTACAATAACAGTAATGGTTTAGTTTATTTGGAAGATATAATATATAAAGATCAATTATATTAAATCACTATGTCATTTAACAATGTGATATTCACAATAAGGTCCAATCTTGGAGACGTAAAATAAAAATACTTTCTTTAGAAGATCGAGGAAGGAACCGTAATAATGGATGAGCTCAAATTTTATGTAATGGTAAGTAGAAGATATATTTTTTAATGATAATAAGTGAGATTCATATATGAACATGGATATGATAACATGATCCTAACAAACCACAATTAAACCAAATCTATTGAAGATCATTAATCACATAATAATTACATAATTATGTTTCACCAAAATAGAAAAAGATAATTAGTGCGAAGAATAATTAAAAATTAATCATGATCCTTGAGAATATATCGTAATAAAAATATTTACTTTTTCAGAATATTCCAGGAATTTAATATCAAATATTTAATCTTGGTTCACTTTTAAGGGTGTCATTAGGAATAAATATCATTAATGGAAATGAATTTTGAATCCTATACACCATTTTCTTTCGAGTAACTTCTATCTAGTAAACTATGTTCACACTAAGAATTTAATTAACTTAATCATTTCATTTGGGAATATTAAAATCATAATTATTACTAAAATAATCTGATGAATATAAGGAACCCACTAACCATATTTATCTATATTGTGCTCAGATGTCACATTATCATATTCCATACAAATTTGAACCACAAGATCGTCAATCACTAAACATTTAATCCTATAATATACCAAATAAATAAAATAAGGTTCAAAAATAATTTATAATACAATTATCCAACCGTATAAAAAATAATATATATAATTAAATTGGATTATATTCTGTGTGAATCATGATAAACACCATAGAAACATTAAATAAATAAAAATACCGTTAAAAGATCACAAAAACATATCTTGGAGAAAATAAAAATTTAATTTTGAGAAAACTTATTTAAAATAGATATTTATAACCTAAAGGGACACTAGAAACATTAAAATGGAGATTCAAATTAAATAATAATATTGATATTGTGAAATACCAATTTTGTAGTGTTTATAAAAATAGTGATTCCATACACATATTCAATAGAAACTCAAAAGAACCTCCAAAAACATTTATGCAGATACAATTTTATTTATTATAATTCAGAAAATGGTAAAAATAATTAAAAAAATAATTTAAGAAAAATAAAATCATTATTGTTAATAATTTAAAAAAAATATAAATATGAAAGAAATATTACCTATTGAAGGGAGGAATAACATCTGTTTTCTTTGAAAAATTATTTTAATGTCATGGGTACCTGAACAGAGGAATATGAAAGGAAAAATTGGAATATCCTTTGAATAAAATAGTATTAGAATAGTCATAGAATATTTTAGAGATATATAACATAATTTAATCCTAGAAAATTTATTCATAAACAGTGTTGATAAAAATGTGACTGTAACATTACAATTTGATATAAAATATGTTATAAATTATACACACTATAATATGTAATATAAAATGTTGAAATTTATTATAATTATATATTTAAATCATATTTGTACATGTGATATCTTATACTATCCATTCAAAACATTTTAAAACTTTTTATTAAAAACTATCTTTAAAATAACTATTTTCTGGTTCGTTTTTCTTATATTTTTCATTTCATAAGTTATGATATACGAACATAGATCATGGTAAAATTATATTATTAAATTTAATAATTATATATATAAATCATATATGCTATTTATATATTTTTATATAAGTATTCACATAAATTTATTATGAAAAATAAATTACATAACTTTGTGGAGTTGGAAATATTTACATACCCACAAGTTCGTTTATAACATTACGATGGATATAAGAGAATAAAGATTAAAAAATAATTCAAATTTTCATACTAAAATTTATATCATAAATTTATTTTAAATTTTCCAATTATATCAATCATTTTAATCAACCATGAATGATGGTGTTTGAAAATGAATTGAATCGATATTCAGAGGACGTAGTTGACATGTACGCACACATGAAACATTTGTCTCTAATTAGATAGAAAAACACTATTCAATCATTATACAATAATAATTACAACATCTGATTATAAAAATTATATTTTATTTAACAAGTTTTCTTTGACACATAATTATTTTTGAATATGGAATATGATGTTAAATAGAAGGATATTTGTTATGACTTAAATATATTCTATGAAAGACCTTTATTGCTTTATAATGTCTGCATTTGAATATGGCTATTAGTAGAAGAAACTAAGGAATTAGATAAAAGTGATGAATCTAGGATATTTTTATAGTATATCATGGGGAGACCAAATGCACAAATTGAGTGAATAAGGGATTAGAAGAGGTCTCATAATATAGGGTTGGGGAGAGGAACACGTGGAATTTCATAAATGACTTCAATTATATAAGGTAAAATTCACCTGGTAGTGGATAAAAATGACTTGAATTATATGTTTTCATAATATAACATTAATATTATATAAACAAATAAGAATAAGAAAATTTTTACATTCATTTTTATAATTGTCTTGTGGTTTGACCCATGGTAAATAGAATTAGATCGTAGCCATGGTAAACTAATTTAATTCATATAAATAACAATTATAACATAAAATTATGTTTAATATTTCAGATTTTATTAATTATTATTATTATTACATATATAGAATAAACATTAAAATATTATATTTCTATATGTGCATGAATTTAATTTTAAATACTCACCCAAAATGCAACGAAACCCCATTTTTATAAAAAGAACTTCATTAATCGTAAAACTGAATTTACATCCACTAATTTCCATGTAAAACTATTAAAATTAAGGTTCATATAATATATTGAGTATATAGTATTTAAATATTATTAAAACCATTAATAAATTATGATTAATTTAATTTATTAATATAAAATAACATCGTTTTCATAAAAATAGTTTTTAGAATTTTTTTTCTAATATCAAAATTTAACTTATAATGACATTAAGAAAATGGATTATTATAATTTAGATATTTTTTTATTACCAATTAAACAATAATTTTATTGTTTTATGATCAAAGTCAAAACATAAAATTATATTTCATTGAATATCAATATGATTTTCCAATAAATCTGTATTTTTAACTAATTAGAAAAATATATAAATTTTTAGAAAAACATAAATAATTAATCCAAATATAATAATATAATTATTATTTAAAAAATTTTATTCATTCATATATATATAATTTCAATAAGCAGCATACATTTATTTTAGTGTGGGTATTAAAAAAAATAAAACCATTTTTAAAGAAAACATGTTTTGAATGAGATAGTGACCACTAAATACTGAGTGAAAATTTATTGGAAATTAACACATAGATTCTAATTATTATAAATTTTCTGATATTGTAGTTATTATAATACATACATATATATAAAATGGATTTGTTATAAATGATTAATATATCATGATTAATTTATACTTGGGGTAGTGTTTTTTTCATGATATCGAATAAATCATTATTATTACAATAGAAATTAATATAAAATCATTTTAATTCATAGTATAACACACATAAATTTATTTTAAACCATGAAATTTTTACACACTAACAAAAAAAACTGATATTACTCATAACTACATCATTGATTTCCCAATTATTTATTTTCTAATTTCTTATTACATCATAGAATTTTAAACAACTCACATGTATTATTGCATAGAAAATTTTTAGTTTAGTGCATGATTTATAAAATTTATTCTAATAATAAAATGAAATTATTATGTGGAAAATAAACTAATTCAATACATGTGAATGATCATTTATGTAATTCACCAAAATATACACAGGGAAGGTATCATATTCCCCATGTAGGTTATGTAGAACCACTAAGCATTAATCTATAGTTCACACATAATCAAGAATCGTGATAGGGAAAATATAGCTAGTATTCTATATGACATTAGGTTAAAATATCATAACTATCTTTAGGGAATATTAATATTAATAAATTCTCACAACAATTTAATTACAAATGTCAATAATTTTTTCTGAAAAAATAATCTTCAGTCAAAACTGATATTCCTTTATGTGTTGCAGATAGATATAAACTTCTCTACCACATATACAACTATCATAGGTCCTAATCACTTTCATAATACAAATTTATCACATTTTCTAGAGTTTTCCACTCCTTTACATTGATGTATTCATAATAATCTATTTGAGTGGCCCTATATAAGCTACTCTTATTAGAGAGTTTTACTAAAGGAATATGTTGATTCAACCACTCATTGAAATGTAGGGAACACTATATCTACATTTCCTCTCAGGTTTGAATGGTTCTCATATATATACTATATATAGAGATAATATAATGTATTGAAATATAACTAAATGTCTATATATTATAGCAGTCCTCTATCAAAAATAATTGTAAACCTCATATCTTGATTAGATAAAATAGAACACAGTAATCCATAAAACATAAAACATCCATTATATATATCCTAGATAGGAAAAAAAAGATAATTATACTCTAATATATATGATGTATGAGTATTTTTATGGAAATCAATGACAACTAAAATTACGTAATGAACATTAGGCATTAAAAGGGCTTGGATGACAAAATCCATGGTGTTTTTTTCCAATTTGAATTCTTGTAATGGTAATGGATATAAGAAATCCTTAATATTATTTCACTTATTCATAAATTGATGACATACCAAGAACTGAGGTACATTCCTTACATTATCAAATTTCATGTTGTCCCCCGATAAATACACTTTTAGATATCTATTAACTTTATACATACATGAAAAATTAAATATGTTGATGTAGAAGATTCAGCCTATATATTTTTCATTAATAATGGAATTAATTATACAAATACATTTCTTTAAAACCTTATCATTACAAAAAAATTATGGTTTATCTTATGATTATTGTTCACAATATTTTTCAGCTATACAGCTTACATATTTTCCACATTCATGTTCATAAAGAGATTTGGTCGAACACACACTTGAGAATGATAATATTTCTACATTTCCATCATGATTTAATGTTAAATCCATTTAAATCCATAACTTTTTGACCTTTTATGTTTGTAATAAATTATTATTGAGTGGGTTACATTATATTCAAGTTAGGAACCACATTTTTGTCACCTATATGGTTGTATTATAGTGAGTATGAATAATTACTAATCAATTACATTCAACTTTTCTAGAACATATTAAACTCTTTCTATGTGAATGTATAAATTATTTTTTAGTTATTATATATATCACAAATTTTACATAATGATAATCAATCCCTGTTTTTAATGTAAATCTTTCCTTTTCCTTCTTGAAATCATGATTCAGGTAATTTTATTAATAGCCATAAAATATAATAAGGTAGAAGAAACAATGTATCATTATTTACAAGAAAGCACCCCAAAAATTACATGATGAATCATTATAAATCAAAATCACTTTTAATTTATAGGGTATTGTATCCATAGACTCACTAACCTCCCATATCTTTAGGTCTATAAAATTTGGTTAACGTTCAGCAATCCAAAGAAACACAGTTATCTTATGAGTTGAATTGGTTTGTTTTTTGGGGATCCATGTGAAAATTTCCAAAATGAATCCATAATATAAATCCAATCTATGAAAACTACATATCAAAGTCACAATGATTATACATGACCAATTTTCAAAATTTTCATCCTTTTAAAGATCCACCGATATACCTTCTGATAATATTATATGACCCAAAAATCAATCTTTCAGTTTAAAAAATATTATCTTGGAACAATTTTAATATATATTATCAATATATTGGTCATTCATTAGATTCTTTAAGTGATTTTAATGATCATAGATTCCCTTGGAATATATAATAATTTATCCTATAAATTTTTCAAACAACTTATTTTGGAAATATCAGATTCCCATATTGAATAAATCCATGAACATCTTTTTGGAATTAGTAAGACCAAATTGAATCAATATAAATTAAAAGTGTTCATACCTCGAACAAATGGTTATATATAGTGTCCATTCAACATGTGACCAAATATTTAATGTTTGAATATTGAAGGTCAATCATAAAAAATCATTGATCTCCCAAGAAATGATCGAATACATGAGAAATACAGAGCATGGGGTAATCATTATGGATTTAGATATTTTTATGTTAACAATATTAAATGTAGTGTTATATTAATCCATCACTATTATAAACTGAAAAACAAAAACACCACATGGTTTCCCACATGGATGAAATAAACATTTATATAGATTATTCAGTACTCATATATGAAGTCAGAATAATAGAGAGGATGTGAAATATACGTTTCATCATATAGAAATTTTAACCCAGATTAATTTTTTTTATCACATTGTATTTCCCTTTTTCCATAAGATTAAATCATTTCTAAAGTTGGTCATAAACATTAAACATTGCAGTACACTTTTGGTGAATATTATTCACATAATACTTATATTTGAATCAATGTTGTCTGGGTGGTGCATTTAGTTAATCTTGATCACCATTCCTTTACTTGACCATAATCTTTACATCATGTTTACAATAACTTTATTAATAAATTTCATTTTCATAAATTATAGTTTTACTCATACCTACCAGAAATGTTCTTTCATGCTTCTATCCCAACATTTAGTATAAAATAACCCTAATCTTATTCCCTGCATGGATTATTTATTCTGTTATTCCATTTAATTCAATAATAAATTTATTATCATAACCCAGATATTTATGGGTGACTCTTATATCTATTACATCCTTCATATCACAACTAATATTTTTTCATTTTTAGTATTGTGTATTATAGATTAAAAATATTAAATTAATTATTGTAAAGAATTTATAATAATCAATCAATATTACATTTATGATAAACTATAACAAAAAAAATAATACCAAAAGTTCTTTCAAAAAATAACTCATATGTACTATTTATTTTTCAACATTATACATTAGTTAATGGAATTCATTCTCCATTTTTATTTGAATAATATGAGGAAATTAATTTCTGAAATATAATTTCCAGAAATCATCACCCAATATGGAGTATATTAATTTTTATTCCCATGTATTTTTAAAAAGATTTTTCCATTGATCCAATTCACATTCCAAATATTCAATATCCATAATATTTTTGTCAGCTTCATGGAATTGGTGACCACTATATATAATTTCAATTGTATTGATCCATAATTAACCAATTATTGGATCAATGAAAAAATAAAATCAAATTTGATGTTTCTTCATGAATGATTCATTATTACGTTGTTACAAATTTAAATATTGGGATGTCCAGTAAGACTCTAGATATAATTTCTTTTATATGAAGTGGAATGTTATTTTACCTTATAACACCCATAATATTTACTTTCTGATGAGTAAAATCAATGAACACTCCTAGAAATTATATTTTAACATGGTTACATTGAGTTTCAAACATTTAGAAAATCTGAAAATCATATTATGATAAAAAAAATAATTATATTTGTAATTCAGATAATTACTTAAATAATAAATAGAATATCTAAATCAGGATAAATTAACATGGATCATTTTAACCACAAGTATAACCATGAACACTAATTGTTATCATTAATTCAAATCATTCATAATTTTTCTTAAGTAAAATGTAAACTAAATGAGGAATATCCCCTATGATCTTCTATCCGGATATGTAGGATTAGGACCACTAATCGTGAACTGAAGGAAAATAGAGTTGATACCAAATTTTCCAAATTCAGTGATTTCACATATTGGTTTATATATGCTATAACAGCCTCCAAATTCTAGTAGACCAAAGGAAATATCTTTCTTAGGAAGGCCATAATACATTCAATAACATAACATGGGATATTATCATATACATAGGTTCATATTAAGGTGAATCAATATTTTTTTAATCTGTATTTATAAAAATAACAAAACCTTGTCTAGATACCAACTATATGGATGAAAAATATCATTATTAAACGTTACATCTATCTAAATTAATATTAATTATATTTTATCATAATATAAATATGAACCCTAATCGATCAGTAAATATAGAAAATTGGACAACCAAAAAAATTGGCATACATATGATCTACAACATTTCCCATTACATATATTTTAACTATATCTCTTTATAGAGAAATAATTTATTAAATAATTATTCAAAACATGTGGAAAGGAAATATAAGTATGGGTGGTAAAAAATACACAATGATGTTAAATATTAGTGATATATATACATGATCACAATTTTGAGTAATAGATGTATATGGTATGATTTTTTATTAAATTAGAATAATCATACCATATCAGTCAATGATCATTAATTATAAAATCATGTAATATCGATTTATCAAAAAAATAAATAAAATTCTTAATCTTTTTTAATCAGAAATAATCAATCATTATACATAGAATTATATCAAAAAAATAAAATATATGTTTTTGTAATATTGATAACCATATAAAAACAATTTCATGTTTGATATTCACTACGAAGACAATTGTTATGGAAAACCTCCCAAAATTGGATTTTCTTATCGATTCAATAACAACATTAAAATTAGATTAACATTCATATAATTATTATTATTTAATTAAATTTTTTTACAATCATAAAATTTATTCAATATTATTGAAAAATTATTATTTTAAAATTCCAATTGGAACTATAAAAGAACGATTCATTATAAATAATGGACATGATGGAGGTAAAATCCAATCATGTGGTTATGATAATGAAAATATTCTATTCACATTTTTAATAAATAGTCAAAATAACATTGTTCAAAAAATGAAAAGAATATTCAAATTAAAAAAATATTTTGATATTCAACAATGGTTAATAATTAATTTTATAAATTATTTTGTAATTTTAAAATAATCCATGTACAAATTGTATGTAAAATTTGTACAGGGAAGAAAATAATTCCTTACCGAAGAGGGAAATTAAGATGTGTTTTATGAAAAAATGTATTATTTTATCTTCATGGGATAATAATGAATGTAAAATTAATGGAATAACATTAATATATAGAATTAACTAGATTAGAATAAAATAAATAATATTTATTACATTTTTATCATATAATTTCTCCATAAAAAATTTGATCATAAACAATCCCAATAAAAATAATGTTCTAAAATTAAACTCTGACCTTAAATATATATTTTTATATATGTGATCTAACATCAGTTATGAAAAAATATAATTACTTATATTTCTATAAGTAACTATATTAAAACCATTAATATCTTATATGATATATATATAGGAATTCAACACCAATTTAAGAAAATAAAAAATATTTTTTGAAATCCACTTTTCTGAATCACAAAAAAATAATTTTTCATAAATTTTATAGATGAAAAATTTTATTCCATTTAAATTGATCATTGTTTTTTAAATTAATAAATTATCATCATTATAATAAATATATTTTAAAAACATCAAATTAACCATCCATGAAATTGGTGAATGAAAATAAATTTTATCACTATGTGGAGGTTCTTGTCCATATGTATGAAAAGGTGGTATATTTATATAACATTTTATTGATGTGTGGAAGAAAATGGTTTCACTTTCGACAAAATAAAATAAAATTATATTTATTTTAATTAATTTATCATGATTTTTTTAAAAAATATTTAAGGTGGTCTAATAAATAATTTTGATAGATAATGGTAATTATTTATACATTTTCTGGGAGAGACCAACCATTCCTTACACCTTAAGACTTCAAATATTGGTTTTAAGAGAATACAAAACGCACTTGAAGAATGAGATGAAATATATGAGTTTATTATTTGTGATTGACCCATATTAAAGGTGAAAAATAAATGAATAAAGGATTAATATATTTTCTCTTTTATAAGGGAGGGGAAAGAAACCCAAGGAATCTGTAAAATGATTTCAATGATATAATGTCTTATTCATGTGAATGGGGCTCCACATAGGCATTAAATCAAATATAAAATTTTTTTAAATTAAAATATCTTCATAAAATAATAAATATCAATTTTTAAATTGTATTCGAAACATATATCTTCGTTAACCCCCCCCCCCCTCCCCTCCCCGCACCATGGTAAACCATTTAAAACACTAATAATGGTAATAATGTTTTAATTTATTAATATTAATTCTAAACCAAAAATTATTTGGACCTATTAAATTTTATTAGTTATGATGGTTTGATAAATGGAATCTTTTATACTAGATTCAATTTCTATATGTGGAATAAAATAATTTTAAAAATACATTATAATGTAAGAAAAATACATTTTTTAGAAAAAAAAACATCATAATACTGATAAAATAATTAAAATCTATTACGTGATATATAACAACAATAAAAGAATTTGAAAAATAATTTATTGAATATTTATTCTGTGTATTTAATTAAAATAAGAATTAAATATAAATGAATATTTTATTATCATTTTAAAATCATATTTCATATATGAAAATGGTTTTTAGAAAAATATTTTTTAAGACAATAAATGATATTATACCAAATTCTACTATAATGATTATACCGTGTAATTAATTAGATTATTTATAATTACGTGGTAAATATTTTAGATTTAGAACAAATTCAAATCATAATAGTTATTTTCCTTTGAAATGAAATTTTTTTATAAATTTTTTATTCTTCAATATTTATTTTGAAATAAATCATTTTACAAAAATATCAAATATTCACTATAAGATAATACTAACACGTTTATTTAAAAATTATAAAAATTTCATTAAATAAAATATGAAAATTATTTATAAATTATTGAAAATTATCACATTCTAGAAGGAATAATAAATATTTTTGTAGGATACATGTTCTTGATACAAAAAATTAAATATAGGGAAGTAGGAAATTATTTATTTTTAATTAACTAAATTTTTTTAATTATTTAAAAAATTCTACATAATGGAGTTACAAAAATTCATAAATAATAATTTAATTGTTATTTTAAAAATTATAATTGTATCATGATTCATTGATACAAAATGTTTAATGTAAAGAAAATTATTCAATATGTAATATTTATTCCAATGGAAATTTAAATAAAATTATGCGGTGTTACTCTTATCACCCCTTACTAGTGAAACCTCACATTAGACACATCATAAAAATTAATTATTAATTATACAGGGTATGTTCATGGAAAAACTACATCATTCAAAATATTGTTTTTATTTACTCAAAACTATCAGCTATTACAGAATCCTATATAGCGTCGTCGATATCCAACTGATCATATCTGAACAAAAAATTTCCTATGTCTTGGAAAATGTGCCAAAATATTCATTTATAACTTGTATAAATAATTAATCGATTTAATTTAAGACATTTATAGACACTAAATAATGTACTAGTGTGAAAGACTTTTGAAACTCTATCCAATGGGGTGTTTTCCCCCACCGTACCGACACCGATAAAATTTCATAAGACATGCTATTTTTTATATGATATATTTGAAATAATTATAAGGGAAGAGACAATAGTTAATAGTTAATGGTATAATATGAATGAAAAATTTACTGGTGATGAGGGTATATTCTCTCTACATAACATTTTCTTGTATGAACTACTTTCCACTAATAAATAATTGATTCAACATGGTCCAGTGTATTCATAATTTAAACACTCTTAGAAGAACTGGAAATTAATAATACAGGATGATGAAATATGTAGGCATAAATTGATTGATTAATTTACCCTGAATCACTATAAAATTCTATGAAACCCATCCCCTATAAAATAGAGAATTAATGAGAGGGTGATACACCCTCTTAATCGCAAGGGGATTGGAAATTTTAAAAATGTATCCCCAATCTCTAAATGATGTCGTGGTAGATGATATATGTCACAAAACCCTATATCTCATCCACCCGTGGATACCTTTATTGCTTTCCAAAAAAATCGAGGATACTTCTTATTACCAATTCCACATCTAAAATTTCACATTTGAAGTGCCCCAACCATAAAAATGACATTCTTAATCCACATTTAATATCCCACCTCTCTAAAAAAATTCATATTGAATTCTCAAATCGTAATGATGCGGAATATTTTATAATGAACCATTTTTTAAACAAAAATTCAATAAAAAATTTACATTTTTGAAGAGGTTTTTATATGCATATGTTATTCAATAAAAGGTTTAATATGACTTTTTGATGAAAATTATAATATGATAATGTGTATATTCATTATCATGAGCTGAAAACATTGATAAAATGAATGTATCGTCTATAATGGATTCATAACATGTCTGGTCTACATTTTATGGTAAAATACTTTTCTATGTTTGATCATCAATTTATATATTGTAAATTGTAGTTAAAAGTTATAATATTATTGAACTACCTTTCTTATATGATATATAATATATGAGTTCATATGTTTTCATGTTTAGATAAATAAATGTTCAAGACACATTCATTGACTTGATTAATATTACCTCTATATATTATATAGATAAATTTTTTGAAGTCTTTATTAATGATATTTTCATATAATAATAATTAAAGGAAAACATAGGTAATATTAGAGTTCATTTTTAAACACAATTATGGGGGGGTTGTACAATAAAAACCAATGAATAATTTTTTAAATGTTGGAAAATTTTTAAGACATTAATAAAAATAAATTCAATATATATTTTTCATTCAAAGAACAAATATACTAAAATTGTGTCGGATTAGTATTTATGATAGAGATATGAAATTTCCTAATATTTTATTGTATTATTGATGGTTTAATAGTATTTTCTTAGTATTTTTATACCATTTAACCATGAAATATCATAAATGAATAATTTTATTCTAAATTAATAATAAAAATTAAAATTCATGGATAAAAATAAGATTATAATCACTAAAAATATATTAATATTATCCTCAAATGGGTTATGACTTGTTAAATACAATGATTTTTCGAAAACTATATTTTTTCATTTTCACATAAGAAATTATAAATATATCACCTATATCTTAGTAAAATGGAACATCCTTCATAAAAATTACAAATATCATGACCAGAAATTGGTAGTGATAATTAGTTCTTTGGACATTATGTTAAAATTATCTATATGGAGAGAAGTGTGATATAAATATATTTCATAAAATCCAATATAATATGACAACCCCATAATTTCTCATCATATAATAATGAAAATTTTTAGTTTAACAACGTAGGGAATTATACAACTACTTTTAATCATTTACATGACATCAAAACATAATTTTCATAAATAATAATATCAAATGAACGGATATTTTTAAATTTTCACTTATTAAAAACATTATAATTATATTTTAAAAAAAATATTTTCATTTTCCCCATAAGGTTCCATACATGAAAAAATGATATCCATT
Source organism: Viscum album (assembly GCA_963277665.1). NCBI lineage: Eukaryota > Viridiplantae > Streptophyta > Magnoliopsida > Santalales > Viscaceae > Viscum > Viscum album. The sequence goes on from OY728147.1 coordinate 1,299,980,755, forward strand.
TATTAAGACTCATCCTAAAAAATTGGTAATAAAAACTAAAGAACATGATTCATTAGAGTCGAGGTTAATAATAATTAAAATACTTTAACTATGTAACAAAAATTAATATATGGAATCCTTAATATTATGATACAAAAAATTGTGTCTAATTATAAGATCATATAATTTTTACTTGATAATAATTATCTGATAATATAAAAACTCTATACTAATTCATTTGATGATAGTTTAGGAAACAAACCACCATTCATATATAATTACATGTTCCTCATAAAAATACTCCATAATTCTCATAATAATGTACCCATGGAACTAAAATTGGTTCCATAATACCTGAAAAATATATTAAATATTATTTCATAATGATACCAGGGATATAGAATTAGATTATTAAAACATCCATATATTATAAAGTAATATAAAAAAATGAATCACTCAAGAGAAAAAATATTTTCAAAATAATTTATAGCATAATAAATTAAATCATATGGTGGCATGATCAATATAATTTCATTGCAAGAAGATCATTTATAATATATAATGAAAAATTAAAAATATATAATTTGATAATTATAAAACATTATAGTTTTTGTGTAAGCTTAAGAGGATAAAATTGTAATGAACTAGTTTTGAGTATATCCACTATTATCAATGGATTACCATATAATATAAATAAATTATGTGTTATCCATATGAGCCATATGAATGATATAATAATAATATATATATCATAAATAATATTATATATTTAATATATACATGAATGTGGCTGTGAAAAACATAATGCATAAATCCAAGGGGAGGTAGTTTGTATGTGCACATGGATGATGATGTCATTTTTTGAAGGGAGGAACCAATTAGTAACATAGTTGATCATTTTAGAACAAAAATAAGATATATATTTATATTTATATTTATATTTTTTTAATTAACTTTTTTCACACTTAGGTTATGTGGTGAAATAAAATAAAATATATTTATTCACGGAGGTGGTAGTCATCATAGACACAAGATTCATTTAATACTTATATTAAATAGAAATATAGAGGGTGGGTAAATAATGTACCATAACTATAATAACTTATACATAAAATATTTATACATTTTTTAACATTTTATTTTGTTTTAATTGAAGTTTATGAAGAATATTTTCATATAACAACATAGAAATTAAAAAGTAATAGTTTTAAATGTATAACACACTATTTGATTTTTCTTTTGAATTGACGGGTAAATGATTTAAGGATTTTAATTTAACAAAACTAGAATCTCATTTAGGTGTATAAGTGGGTCTTTTAAATGGTTTATACGTGTTTGGGTAGAACATATGAGGTTTCATCATGAGGGTATGTGAGGAGGACAGTGCCTTTTTATAAATGAAATGTGATGGTATATTTATAGGAAAACAATTTATGTAATTCTAATCCTCTCCCATGGAGTGTGGATATGAATTTTGGAAATAATATATTAAGGAATAAACATTCCCAATTCATACCTCAACCACTATATTTTAAAAACAATTTTATCATTTTAGTATCAAGGTACACATTTTAAACACATTACATTTCAATGTTGTAAATATTTTTTACATGGGCAATATATAATTTATTCCTAATATAAAATGGCCATATATTATAATTTGGTAATAAAATTTTATAAAATTGAATCCATTTGTTTTTTTAATTTTAAATTTTTATACAATAAAAGTTTAAAATACTTAATGTAAAATGTATTAAAAATATAATTTGATTATAAGTTATATTCTAAAATTAATATTATTAGCCTATGAATTACCAAAATATTTTTAATTTTTAATATCAATTATAAAATACATATTTGGAATTTGAATAATTTTTCATGAATTTATAATTCATAATAATATATATTAATAATTCCCTAAAATCTTGTTATTCTAAAAATTGGTGTTCTTCTAATATTAATCATAAATTAATTTTCTAATAATATTAAAATAAATTAATATTTTTCTAAATTTATAGAAAATAAATTTTTTCAATAAATAATCTTATATTTATAAATATATATTTTGAATAAAATAACAAAATAAGGAATAAACTATTTTCACTTATAATTCATTTTTTTGGGTTAAAAATTTTAAATATATTTCTAGTAATCATAGATATATCAATCATTGAAAACTATAATTTTAAAAAAATTATATTTTATTCAAAAATATATATAATTATTTATTTATCTATGAATATTTAAATATTTTTAAATGTGGGCTTTATTTTATAAAAGTGTTAATACTATTTGTAACTTATTATTCAAAATCTTCTAGAAATTAGTAAATATTTATTTTAATTATAAATTTTTATGTCCAATAATGTTTAGGATTTCATGTGGATAAATAAATCAAACAGAATATATGTTTTTCAAGGAATAAATGAGTAAAACATTGTTTTAGACTCTCTACCCACTAAAAATAATTTCTATCTCATGATTTTATCAAATGAAGGAAAATAAGCGAATTTTTTTTCTATTAATACATCATTGTGTTCCAATGTATCATCCCAAAAACTCATGACCCCTCAATAGAAATTTAACCATATATGTTGTAATGATTTGAAACACCGTCTCACAAAAATCTATCATATCCACTAGTTTTCCCCCTTATGTGAGACCATCATTAATGTTTCACGATAAACTTTATTTAAACAAAATTTAATATAAATATAATTTCACATAAATGTTATGATTTATGCAATATAATGTTTATAAAAACATTTAAATACTATTTATATAGTATTAAATATTTTTATTTTTATAACTTCGTCATTAAATTTTTTTTTATTCATACGATTTTTTATGAAAAATAATCCTAATTGTTTTATATAACTAAAATAAATTTTTAAATAAGTACATTTAATAAAGTCTATACATACATTGAAAATAAATTTCATCCCAAAAAATGATTTTATCTTTTTGGAAGAAAAATTAATTTAATTAAATATTTAAAATTTATGAAAATAGATTTTAAAAATTAATTTAATTTCTGAAACAAATATGTTAAAAATATTTTGGATGAATTTTTTATAATTTTTATGAAATACTAAATTCTCGACGATTTCATAAAATTAATGAACTTTTATACAATAGAATTTTCACTATATATATATTCAAAGATAAATATTATTTTAAAAGAGATTAAATTTAAACTGTGTTTAAATATGACTTTATTACTATAATATAGTCCATTGTAATCAATTTTAATTTTAATTTATATATATATATATATATTTATTTATTTATTTTGAAATCTTTTTTTAAATCATTTTTTTTTTCAAGTCTATAAGGTTAAAATTAAATTATATAATACGAAAACTATGATATAAATTTAAAACAATGATTAAATATATTTAATCATAATAAGAAATATTCTATAATACTTTCAATTTTTTTATAATTAGTTATGAACAAAATAAATATTAATTACAACCGTTAAGGATAAAACCGGTTTACCAGAGGATTAAAATAAAACGATAAGGTTTTAATGGGCCTATAGACTTGAATAATTCCATTTATATTGAAATATTTAGACCTAAAATCATTTTAGGTTTTATAATGATCATATTGGGACTCTTTTGGTATGTTTTGAATTTTGATATATTTTTTCTTTTAAAAAAATCTAAATTCCCCTTCTCTATCACATATGCAAGGGAACCCACTCACTATTACCCTAAACACATAGAAATCAATTAGGGTCATCCAATAACCTACCAAATAGATTTTAATGTTCCATAAAAACTTTTTACATGATTCATTTTTATTATTAAACCACTATACAATTTATTTTGGTTATACCATATATAAGTTGTCTAAAGAGATGTAGCACTCCTAACTAATGGCTTTTGTGGTATTTATTAATCCACCTCATTTGAAACATATTCAACAATTTTTATATAATAAAATTTATATATAAATCAAAATAAGTTGATTTGATTTTACTTTCAATTAATATATCCATGACTTTTTCCATGAAATGGGAATAAAATCATCGATCATGCATGTGGAGGAATATCGCCTTGCGAACAGACCTATTTAATTTTCCATAACCATCACTCAGAGGATGTTATAATGATGGATTTAAATTATATATATGATATCTATGACATAAATAAACTACTGTATGTTTTTTATAAAATCTAATTTCATACATTATAATCAATTTAAAATGACAACATTGCTCATACGTACATGTGGACCATTTCCACCACAAAAGGCATACTTTATGTTTTCCATTTTTTGAAATAAAATATAATAAAGAATTATTTACTTAATTTATATTCTATATATTCTATAAATATTATTATTATCTGTTTAATTAATATTTACCATTATTTTATTTCATCTTTCGTGAAAATGAGAAAAAACTTTCATCATTACGTACGACATTCCATCTTAATGAAGAATGTGATTCATTTTACTACCATTAAATTTTATGGATGACTATAAATATGTATATATTGAGAATATATATAAACTAATAGTTATTAAAATTCTATATCATTTTGAAACACAACCAATTAATATGTACAAATACTATCAAACCAAAATGTAAATGAAAAATGAAACGATTATCAACAGAAATAGTGATTGGATGAAAATTTTTAATTAACATGTCATAAAGGGTTATGATTGAATGATACATTTTAGAATAAATTGGAATATTTTGGAGAATATATGTATAATAATCCTATATTTATTATATTGGTGATTTTTACATGAATAACTACATTCAAGATTCGAGGTAGTAGATTTTCATCTAACTTTTACATTTCTGTAACCCATAACATATACAACAAATATTTCACTAATGTGGTGTTAATTATACATATAATTCAATTTTTTGATTTTTATTATTAAAATTATAAGATATATATTTACATCCCAGGTTAGTACTTTAATAGGGAAATTGATGTAAAAGATTGAAAAGTGGCAAAGTGTTTTTGATAGAGTCTTCATCTTTATATGGAATATTTATAATTATTCTCTAGATGATGTACTGTTTTGATATATCATTCAATAAACTCATTAATTCTATTATAATATCATTATTTTGTTTAAAATACATGTTTTCATTTCATTAAACACCCTTTATGTAATTAATATTCTAAAATAGTATATTTTATTGTATCATGTTTTTTATCACATCCATTAGTGGGAAATGATTCTTCTTCTATATCATTTTTTATACCTATACTTTCATGTCTGTTTTTAATATTAAATTATGGTACATAATGTAATTTATAAATAGGTTATAGTGATTTATTTTTTAAAATAAATTTAATCATCTTTTCTTTTTCGTAATTAGGTACTATTTAATTTATACAGAAAAATGAAAAAAATTTGTTACCATACACAAATTAAAAAAAATTCATCTATCATGAAGAATATATTAATTGATGTTTTCATTGCATGATTTAATTGATATTTTTATGGAAATGTTTTTAAAAAAAATTTCCTAAATTATTATTTTTTAAATAATTGATATGAAATTAAAGAAGAAATTTTTTTGTTTGTTATGTTCTAGGATATTTTTGAAATCAGCATGTATCTTTATTGAAATCAGTTGATGTTAAGTAATATTTAGAAGTTATTAAATGTCTGGATATGATTGTAATTGTTTATTAGTAAGGTTTATGAATTTAATGAGATGAAATTGATAAACCCATTTTTTATCTAGAGTTTATTTTTTGATGAATTGATCAAATGATTACGAATCCTATTTATTTTCAACAGTTTATACTTTGGTGAATTTTTTATGAGTACCATATTATTTTCATGTGTTAATATATGATAAAATATTATGAGCATATATAAAAAAAGTATATTATTTAATAACGATATTAGTGGTCCTATAATCATATATTCCACCAATTTATTGGTTAATGATTAAGGCCACATGAGATAAAAAGGTAAGTAATATAGCCTTAACTATATTCAATAATGGATTATGTCCATCAAGACAGTATTGGGAGTTAACCTTGACTACTATCATGGATTGGAAAATTATCCAATTATAATATTATTTCCTTGGAATTATTCCATTATCATTAATGAAATTATTTTTTAATCTTCTTGAATTTCTCATATCAATGAGAAATCGATGAGAGGAAGATGGGTCAATAAATTATTCATTAAATATTTATACAAATTTATTATTTTCAATTAAACCTATATGGATAGTTTATTCCTCGATCCACATTTCATGTGTTTCTCAGTATTACCTCGAATGATACTATAAATTCAATGGTACTGAACACAAGGATTTATAGGGTTTGGTACACACACTATATCCTTTTTGTATTGGTTATTCTACCCAACAAAAATTCACAACATTAATCATTGGAAAAAATAAATTTTTTGATACAAATTAACATTTTATCTCTCTAGAGTCTTAAAGGATGTTATTAATTATGCATCTCCTAGAGTAAATTGAATATAATTGGCCGACTTTTGAGTCTCACAGAAGACTTATTCTCCTGAATCACATAGGATCCTTCTTGATCTCAAATCACGCAAGTGGATACCTCATTTCTTTGAATACTTGATTTAAATGAGAATGATATATTGTTATTCCCTCACAATATTTTGTAAGAAAACATTCTCATGTACTTGTTAAAAAATCAAACACATCCTTTGGTAAGGTATCATTACATTTTACCAATAATTCTGATCACTTATGTTGATTAGTTGCCTCAAAGAAAAAATGTCCAGGCAATTGATCCAACATTTGAAGAGGGCACATCCTCACTTATATCAGTACAGATGTAGAAAAAAAAATCATCAAAAATTTAAATAGGTAAGAATGTCCTTTAACTATTTTATCTCTATCCTTTCACTTGAATTCTCAAACACTATCAACTCGGATATAAGATCTATTTAATTCTCCTTAGCATAAGTCTCTATTTAAATCCCCTTCATGCTTGAATTACATGGAACCAAAAACCTCTTATCATGGGTATCTCACATCACTTCTTACATGTGCATGTTATTATTAATGATTTTCTACATGTATAAAATGTTTCATGAAAAAAAAACAATTTTCTTATATCAATAGATTAGCTTCAATTAGTGTGTCTTATGCAATTGAACATGAACTGTCCATTTGGATTCTTATTCCTTAATATGATCACATAATTACTTCTTCTTTGGATCTTTTCACACACACACACACACAATGGTTGTTTAGTTTGAATTGAATATATGTGTGTTATGAATGTGCATTCAATTCCTTCATTAAGTGTACTTGGTCATGCATGGATGCATGTATGTTTATTTAGAATTTTATAAATCTCAAACACAAACTATTAATTTATGACAATGATGTACTTTCTCATGCGCATAATAACCTAATGGGTAGATGCTTTGTGTGCACTAGATTCTACTTCTTTTCAAGGGGCATTTTATATGTACAATTTCTCATAGATTTCACAATGTATCTTCTACATATGCACAAAAAATGTAATGGTATTTGTTATGTGTGCTCAAATTGGCTATTCTTTCTTGATTGCAAATACCTACACTATTATGCATGAAATGATTTCTTTTTTAGGAAATTCTTGTGGATATCTCAACCAAACAAATGAAAAAGTATCGTTTCATGGTTCAAGATGTGTCACATAAATAGTGATGTTGTAGAACACTATTCTAGTTAGAATTCATGAACACCTTATTCACAAACAGAATCAAGAGTTAAATGCACATGCTGAGTGCCATGTGGGATCCTTCTTGTTTTCATAGGATTATCATGAGGAGTAATTATTTCACCATGCGACAAAGGGTTAAACTAAATTATTCATCACGATTCTGATATCTATTAGGATTAAGTGAATTATCAATTTTGTCAATGAAAACCCCTTGGTTGAGGACTCCTTATTTATAGGTGAGGATCACATCACTGCACGAAATATAATTCATAAAATATTTTCCTTTTATATCATACATTTGAATTATCCATAAAAATTGTCTTTGAAACCATAAAACATGGATAGAGATATACTGAGACACCTTGGACATTTTTTTTATGTGGATTTTGTATTTATGGTGTAGTCCTCACGAGCATTAATTTATGAAAAAATGAAAAAAAATATCCCAGAATAAACTAAATGACATGTGCATCCTTGAAAAATCCATTTTCTCTCTACCATGGGTCATTATCATGTTACATTGAATGAACGGTAATGAAATTGAATTCATGGAATTGTTAAGTCAATACAACCCCCATACTTTATGTTTTACCATCAACGGTGGTAAAAATCATGATTGTGGAGTTGTGGAAATGATCTAGTGAATTAATAAGAATTAGGTGGTTCAGAGATAGAAGATGATTGCATAATACAATTTGAATTCCCCAGTTCATACACCTATAACACATGATGGATGGATGACCCTGATTATATGGAAGAGTACAGATGAGATGAGCGACCATAATTACACGTGGGATCAGATGAATAACTTTGATCACATCAGTGTTTTTAAACTCATACCAAAAACGAAACAAATACATGGGGATCTAATGGTTTAAGTAACAAGCCACTTCGGAATATCACCATATTACTCCATCACCCGCCACAGTACAGACCTGTACCATATTCTTCTGTGGATGGGCTCTGCACTGAAACTATACCTTTGTGCCTCCCCACATGGAGGAACTTCACTATATCTCCCATGCGCCCATGTGGGAATTCTCATGTGTTCCCCATGCACTCATTAACTATTTCCAGTTCATGATGACTAGCTAGACGAGGCTGAGCTCAGTCATCCATGTAGTGGCACATCCCACTTCCCAAGCAGGCTGGTTGGCATGGATGGCTGGCTTAAAGTTCAAACAATTTTTTTACTAAAATATAATTCTAAAAGATACATTCCTAATAGAATATAATATCCTCATCAAATAAATTCCAAAGAAACTCATCTAAAAATCGTCATGAAAATTAATGCAGTTTTCATGTCATATTCAACAGTTTCATCAATTCATTGTTGTAAAAAATGTGTCAATCCAAATAACAAATGTCACTTATCATTTGAAATACAATCCATCTCTACAATAATCATGTTTTCTCAAAAAACATACAAATAGAAACCAATGGATAGATCATCATCGTGATATATATTATTTCATGGAATTCATCAAATGTTGTAAAAATTTTCATTCATTGGCAAACGTCTTGGGGCATATGATCAGTTCAATGATATTCTAAAATGGAATGGGCAATGATAAATCATGAAATACCTATTTAAATCCAATGTCATTTGATTAATACTGATTCTCCATGTAAAATTATCATTATAACATCATCCTAATGATAATAGTAAGCTATTATTATCTCATTGATCTCCTTTTCCAACCATGAATAATTTACAGTCCTGGTCATCAAATACAATTCATAATCAAAGTGGGTTCTTCACTAAGCCAATAAAATTCAATGAGACAATAATAATACATTTTGACATCACAAATTAAATCATTACCTCTCCATAAAAAAATTAACACATTACTGAATACAAATTCAAGACTATGCCAAACAATCCACCCGTTTTGTAATGATGTCAATATCTCCAACACACAATATATAAGAGTCAATATGGGTGACAATATTTTCTCCCTATTATTAGAATCCAAATACAATGGTTAAGTGGGTATTCATCGATAACATTATTTCCTCGCTTTTCATAATATCATATTGAATGTTTTAGAGGGAGGGATGATATCAAATGATTCTCTTAGAATTCAGACTTTAGTTAATCAACTCTATGTATACAAGGAATAACCGGGTGTAGAAAAAAAGGGAATATGTACAAGGTTTTTAATGTTGAAAATTAATAACCATGCATGTGAAATCATGCTCAGAATGTATCAATTCATTACCAAGGGGATGAAAATAATCTTTTTTATCCCTTAAATGTTAAATCTTTCACATACATCACCAAAAAAATTAAAAAGGTGAAATGAAAAGATAAATATCCCCCTTTATCATTTCTTCTTTTCGTCAATTTGGTACTACCCCTTAATTAACATGATAATTAAAATTATGAACAATGGATGAATGTGTGATTGGAATATCTCATGTTTCAACTTTTAAAGATGATATAAATTTAATTATTTGTCATGAAATAATATTTGATCTAATCAGATTCATATTTTCTCCCCTTTTAGGGGTGAAATAACTTTTATTTATCATTGTGGAAAATGACATCAAATATTCTTGAAGATATTCAGGTCGATAATATTCCACTGTGGAACATTCTAGATATTTATCAAATCATGAATATTTATTCCTAATTTTAATTATCAACATTTATCATTCAATAAACATCCCTAGGAAGAACTTGACCTTTAATTCCCTGTAATATAAGTACACATATGCAAAAAAAGTATAAAGTAATATGATGGAACACGTTTGAGAATTTTTATAGAAGAACCATGCCAACTTATTTCCTCTCAACCCATGAACTCCAATCCTTGTAGTTTAAACGTTTCGGGTATTCATCATATTGGGGTCTCTTCTCCTTTTAGTATTTTTGATCGTTCATTTCATCATGGTTCATTTACTTCAATTCAACTTCAAATTGTGTGGATTGTACTTCCTAACTTCTGATAGTAGTGAAGTAACTTCCAATGCTACATATTTGTTCATATTCAACATCTCCATTTGAGATGGTAAAATATTTATGCATTTTCCTGCATCGTGTCCAAGAAGATAAAACCTTACACATAATATTTTTCAGACACTAAAGTTGGCATGTGTTGACAAGAACTCCTAAAATTTTTAATTTTTATCATGTGAAATTAATAGGTGACCCTTTTCATTGTAATTGCCTAGTACTTCATATTTATCATTTAAAATTTCTCTAGAAACATTCCATTTTTCTATCTTTCTAAATAAACAATCCTTCATAGAATATTCTTATGTCGATATTCTGCATGGATTCTTCAATTCGTTGATGTTGCCATTTCAAAGAAAAAAATTCAAAACCATCTACTAGAAGGTCTTTAATCAGTACAATCATCTCCTAGATTGATTATACATGTAATTTTAACTTTCTTACATTAATTTCCATGAATTATTTTGTAGTTATCCATTGTAGGTCATTTCTTTCCATATTAGAATCATATTTTATTAAATGATATGACATTCATGAATTTCATGTTAAACTATCCCTTGGGAGTAATTTATTTCACTATTTTCTTTACTTCATTGTTTTTTATAACCTAAATAGAAAAAAATTCACCTAATTTTCCATTATTCATCATTTTTTGTGGACCTTTCCTCTTATCAACATATACATGATGCATTGTTGGAATAAATCAACACTCATCATAATTGTGAAATATTGTTTTTAGAAATTATCAACGATGTCATCTAGATATTCAAATCCATTATTTTGGAACTTATTCTTCTTCCGTATGTAATTTTCTATATCATGGAAAGATACATCATATATCGATATCTTAATTCAGAGAATATATGACTTCCATAATTTTCATATGTTAAAAAACTATTCTAGAAAATTTTAGCTTGATTCCCAAATATCCAACAACCCCAAAAGTATCTAATATATCTCTTTATTTTTCTTGTAGTTTGAGTCTGGATATATTCAGTTCATTGTTGTTTCTGGAATTGTATTTTATTATTCAGAGAATACCTTTTTTTCTTATTAGTAATACCAGTATCCACCCAAGATTTTTTGATTGATGTATCAAAAATTTTATCAATCCACATCTTTCCAACATTTAGCTTTGAACCTATACCTTCATAATAAAATGCATAAGTAGAAACTAAAATAAATATATTAGTTGATACCTTCTTATGGGTGGATTATTCCATTAGTTTAGAATATGATATAATACTAATTTTAGAATCATATTACATAATGAATAATTGTGTGTAGTCTTATCTCCTTCTTGCTGAATGAGAATTTCCAGCTTGGGGTGATTTTTGATTCATTAATTTCACTTCCATCTCTAAACACATCATGTTGGGAGAGTTCTTCACATCCTTAAATTATCTCATACTACTTTCCAATTTCTCATTCAACATCATCATTTTCTCATCATGCGCATTTCTTATTTCATACAAATAAATGTCAAGATCCTTTATTATGTTAGATATTTCTTCTAGTTGAGTATATTTGACAATCATGGAAATATTGGGCAATTTTTAAATCCACATAATGTTTTTAAAAATATAATCAGAATGAATTATTTCCCAAAAATACATCCTAACATTTAATCAGTAACTCTATAATATGATTCATTGTATAGAGAAATTGGTTTTTTACATTAATATGTTTGGTGAGAGTGTTGTACATTCCAACCCTTTAGACAATGACACTTTTGTGGCATCAACTTTTACTTCCAGCTATAAAATTTCAACTGAAAGATTATTGATAGTTGTTGAAATATGTCTTTGAACTTTTAGAGGGACAATCTATATATGTTCTTTGATTAGCAACCATAGACCATTAATTTATCTATCATCATCACAGCTTGACATGGCTTCATCTGAAGAGTCATAATAAAAAGTATTATTACATTTTGTTCTTTAAAAAATTCCATTAGAAGAATGTGACTTCGTAATATTAGAATGATTCTTCTTCAACATCCTTGCATATTTATTCTTCTTATTCTTTTGAGTCTTTAGAGAAATATCCATTTGAGGTTTCTCACACAATTCCTAAAATTTTCACTCCATAAAAACTACCGCTGATATTCTAGATATAGCTTTCACTATAATAACAATTGATGTGCCCAAATAAGTGTAAAATCAATAATAGTGGGATGGAAGAATCAGTGATCCCATTAAAAATTTAAAAATAGAATATTTTCAATTAAACATCATTAGATTGTTAAATACTCTGTAAAATCTTATTGTGCCTTTTACCACTACATTAAATGATGTTTTAAATTCAAAGGAATTGATCACAAAAATTTATAAGGGTTAGAACCAAGACCCACTCCTTACTATGTTGGTTATTCTCTAAAAAATAGATTCTCCACTATAATTTGATGAACAATTTTAACGGTCGACACAGAGTCACAATATATATCATATGAGTCCCATAGGAGGTTATTTATACTACATCTCATAGTGTTACCAAAATATCACAAGCCTACTCTAGAGTCTCACTCATGACTTCTTCTCCTAAATTACATTGTATCCTTCTTGATCCCAAATCACACAAGTGGATACCTTATTTCATTGATGTTTTGATTCATTGTAGATTGATATGATATTCTTTCAACATGTGATTTTTGAATCACACAATCTCTTGTACCTGTTAAAGAATATTCAATAGCCTTTGGTATGACCTACTAGAAATTCTCAAAAATTCTAATCACTTGTGCAGATTAGTTTCCTTAGTGCAAGAATTCTCAGTCAATTCATCCTTCTTCAAATGAAGACCTAACCTCACTTATTCATTTTCATATTTTTCATAAAACATATTCAAGAATATTAATAGGCCCTAATGGAATTTCACCATGTCATCTCTATCTATATTCTTGATTTCACATACGTTGTCAACTCAAATTTTTGATCTTCTTTAATTATGCATAGCTTCAGTCTCAATTCAAATCAACATCCTGTTTGGATTGCATGGAAACCAAAAACCATTGTCTTGTGTATATAACTTGACTTCATAAAAATTCATGTGATTGTGCATGATATCTAGCATGTATAATATGTTTCTAGTAAAAAACACACACACAATGTTCTGGTATCAATTTATTAGGTACAAAGAATGTGTACAAATCATTTACACATGCACTGTCCATTTAGATTCATATTATTAAATACGCACACACCATTCCTTCTTCTTTGGTTATCTTAAAACTCACATTTCTTGTTTTTTTGAGTTCAATATATGTGTGTTATTCATGTTAATTCACTTTTCAATTCACATGTTCATGGTCATGAATATATGCATGCAAGTTTAGATAGGATTTCTGCAGCTCGAACCAAGACTGTTCATGTGGAAGTATTCTATAGATTCCCTTACACACAAGACCCAAATGGATATATTCTTTATGTGCACTAGAATATTATTCTTCTAATTGGAAAGTGTATATGTACATTGTCTCACATATTTATCAATGTATCTAACTCATATGCTCAAAAACCAAAATTCCTATTTTTTTTTGTGCGCTAACATGGTTTCTTTCATTCTCACATATACATTCACATTCTTTTATGAATTCCAGGTTTTATTTTTTATGATTGTGTCATTGATACATAAACAAAACAAACAAAATAAGATGGTTTCATTATTCTAGATGTGTCACACAATCTGTGATGGTTCAGTGCATTATTTAAAAAATGTGTCACACACCAGATTTTTACGAAGCAGCTCAAGAGTGAAAAGATCATGTTGAGTGATTGTGAGAAACTTATACTTGATGTAGGATTATCATCAGGGGTCCTTCATCTTCACCCAATCAAGGGTTGCATAGAATTTTTTTCAATGTTCTCTGTTCATTCAGTAATGATATATTTCTCAATATTCTCAATACCAAACCCTAGCTATAGGACTCTTTATTTATAAGAGAGGATCACAATGTCACACTGCATCAAATATGGACAATATTAGTCATTTAAATCATTCATTAAAAAATTACAAGAACTGTGGCATAGAAATCATCCTAAATAGATAAAGATATTCCAAGTATCATGGAATATTTACTTTTTATCAATTAAGTCTTCATTGTTGTCTAGTCCTCACATGCATGCATTTATGAACGTGTGAAAAACATCTCTATGTATAAACCGAATGATATGTTCGGCCTTGGAATCTTCATTTTCTCTCTTCCATGGATGATCATCATGTTACATTGCATGAATAATAATGAAATTTTATGCAGAGTTTCATCAAGTCCAAATGACCCTCACGAGTTATGTTCAATCATAAATAGTTGCCAGAATCTTGATCTTGGAATTGCAGATGTGCTTCCGAAAAAACTGATAAGTGTCCAGTTGTTTAGAAGTAGAATAATATTTCTTAACCAAACTAATATCATCTATTAAAAGACACATGGAATGTGATGGATGGACAACCCAGATTAGATGGAAGAGTGAGGATGAGATGAGAGCCCATGATAACATGTAGGGTCAAATGAATTTCCTTGACTGCTTCCATGTTTTTAAACTCAGTCCCACATAAAAATGGATATGTAGGGATATCGCGGTTTAGGATACAAGTTGTTTTAGCATAAAAACATATTACTCACTCTCCCTTCATAGTACTGTCCCATATCGTTTTCTTCTACAGATGCACTCTACACCCAATATATGCCTATAAGTCTCCCTGCATGGTGGAACTACACTAGATCTCCCATGCACCCATTTGGGAATGCTCTCATGTTCCACATATACTCATCGACTATGTAACGCCCCGACCCCAGCTACCCAGAGTCGGTGCATTATTACATAACATTGGCATGATCACAAGAAGATCAAATCTCGAAAGACCGATTGGTTTAGTAGCCTTGGAAAATGACAGATATATTCATAAGTTTTACATTACATTATAAAATGAAAAACTAATACAACAACATAATGTCTCAATAGACCACACTATTAACCCCTCATAATATCCCTGCAAGTCAATCATAATTTACTTCTTCACTACCTGGGAAAAATAAAACATAGAAAAGGGGTGAGCTCAAATGCCCAGTAAGGATAACAATATAGCGGAAACTTTCATAAATAAGAATAAACATTTAAGGCAATGTATAACTAAAACAAAAGCCTTTTAAATATGAACTTTCAACATGGTATGGCATAAATAAAATGAAATAATGCCATTTACTTATTCACATGGATATTCTACTAATCGAATAATCACATGCAAAAATCAATAACCACTTTCATAATGTTGGAATGCATAATGCCAGACTATCCTAACCAAATAGCCAAGGCCTCGTGCCAAGACTACAAATAAGATTTTGTCAAGGCCTTGTGCCAAGACACTAGTTTGTCTCATGAGACCTACCGATGCATCGAGGAGCTATAGCGGGCTCCACCCGTCACATATTAAGTCCAATGCATTCCCATATGAAAAGGTTTAAACATAACATAAACATTCGTATTAAAACTAGCATACGAAATGTCAATACTTTCACAATAAACTATGAATGGTATAAAAATAGCACATCCACAGTCAAACATATCACAAAACCTTCAATACAATATATAAGTTTTGTATCATAATAAATCAACTTCAAATAATCTTAAAATCCATCAAAGGATGTTGACATAGATGAAATCAAAATTCTTTTTAAAGAAGTATCTCCTTTTATTTTGAAATCATTTAAGATCCATATAAAATAAAACATTTTCTTTGAAAATATTCTTATAAGCTTGTAAGGAAAGCTTTGAAGATTTTATAACGGCGTAAAATAACCGCACCCGCCGTATAAGTTAAAAAAACATTCTTACCTCAATTCTGTCGAAAAGGTTAAAAAGAACATTGTTTTGAAAACGACGGAAAGATTCCTTTATAAACCTCTTATAAAAAGTCAAACAAGGGTATAAAAGACTTTAACCCATGTTCTTGTAAATAGTAAAAATGTTTTGAAATACATTTCGAAGAAACATGGATGTGGATGATAACGAGATATCCCAGTAGATTATTACGTATAAACAACCTCGGATAATGAAGAGATTGTGAAATAACCCTTACCTTGTACTTTTCCTTGGTTGGGGTAGGTTAACCTCCTGTATAATGGTGAAATAATTGTTATTAAATTATACAAGAATCATATATATTAATATGATATCATATATGATCTTTTAACATTGATTTATTAATAATATCTTAGAATTATCATCGTTTCGGGTGTTAACTTACTCATTTTCTTTTATATGTTTTGTTACATAAGCCATGTTTGTTGTATCTTATTCATATCCAGAATGATATCAAGTCCTTAAACATCATTTTTAAATCATAAAATGATAATTATACTTGAATGGATACGATGGAGAATGAGTCTCATCGCGTTCGTGGAGACGGTAGTCCGTACGTACGCACGAGCGACAATATCATTCTTTTGATATTAAAATAATATATAAATGAATGGTATATCATATATACAGAATCATTAACATGTTATATTTATTATTTACATGAGTTACACATCATTATTATACCCATCCAAATAATATTATATTGAATAACAATTACACCACGACGTGGAGACGGTAAGCCGTACGTACGCACGTATGGTGACATGTTATTCAAACGGTGGATAGAATACTGAATATGGTTGTACCATACTTATAATAACATCACAGTATATGTGAGATACTGGAGTTATTATTTTAGAATGGTATGAACAAAGGAAGAAGAAGTGGAAGAAGAAATGAACTTAGAAAAGGGTGGTGAAATCATTACCTCTTCTTCGGGTTCTTCCTTTTGATTTGATCAAAAGGGCTCCTTAGGTTGGCTTTCTGATCAAACTAAGGCCTCTAGGTTGAAGTGAGGGATGTTGGGAGAGTATTTGTGCAGAGTTTGGCCGAACCAAAAGGCTTGAGAGGTGTGAGGAAAAGAGAAGGAGGAGTGCCCTTTTATAAGAGGGGTGAGGGGCACTTTTGGAAAAGCTAGAAATATTAATTTATAATAAATTCATATTCGGTTTCTAATGGCTCCAAAATTGACTATTCAAAGGTTAAGGTGGGGATAGGTCGAAAACAACTCAACCAATATAATTTAGACAGGTTTGGGTACTTATATTAACCTTATCTTTAAGTATTAACTCTAAGTTAATTAGTTTCACTTTTACAATGTCTCTTTGTATTTTTATATTATATGGTTAATAGACTTACCATATACATACAAGAGACCCCCAAGTGGTCCATTAATGATTAACCTATCATATTATAAGTCTCTTGGCCGAACCTTAGATTTTTAGGAATTTAATATCAATTAATAATATAATATTAGTTTTAAGAACTCTTTTATGTCAATTTTGACACTATTCAATAGTTGATTTTTTTGAAACTCATAACAGATTGATTACTTCGAAAAAAGTCAATTATATCAATCCTAATATATCATATTACCCTAAAAAATTAGTGTAATTCATTAAAAGATTCATATTATATTTATTTGGGTATTTATAATATCAATTATGTTAATTTTTTTACTATTTTAGTAATTACTGCATCATCATTGTGTCATAAATAAAATAAATTATTTAATGTCTAAAAATTATAAATAAAACATCATTATGTAGGAAATCTTTTTATCTTTCTAATGAATATTTATAATCTAAAATCCAACATGTATAACCCTATGTAAAAATTGTTCTTCTAAAAGATATATGCTTGTGTCATTTTTGTATTCATTTTAACTTAATTAAAATAAAGTGTCATTATCACTTACAAGTGGATCCATGGGGTCCCAAAATTGACACAAAGATGCCCATGGTCGACCATGTATCAACAAATAGGGTTAAGACACGTTTTAGGGTAATTTAGTATTATTATAATATTATTTTTTTAACCCTTATTTACCGGATTTACCCTTTAACCATGGTAAATAAAATATTTACCGCAGTAATTATTCAAAATGTGTAAAAATAAAAGTTACCTATTTACACAATTTGAACATCCTGATTCCAAATATGGAATCCATTTTCCTAAATTCAAAACACAGAAGTGGCAGAAATTAATTTAAAATTAATTCCCGCTGTGAAAACAAAAAGCGTGTTTTTAAGAGATAATAACTATCAAAAGATTGACACTTGTTTATGTTCGGTTTAATTGTAAAATTATGTCCAATGACCAACATTATATTAAATGGTAAAAATATATTCTATATATACTTTAAAACTACTAAAATACATAATTTATCACTATTAATTATTTTGATTAAAAAAGTTGTTTTTAATTAAAATTTAGTAATTTTCACTATTCATCAAAATATGAAAGTTATCCGAAAAGTACCAAAATTTCACCTTAGGCTAAATTCGATATTCCGAGTCCAAAAATGAAGTCCATTTTCAAATATAAAATATATATAATTTCAAAAATTAGGTATTACTATTCACAACGGCTAGTTTAATTAGTTGTGGTGTCTGTTAGAACTCGAGGTTGCGTACAACACACGCTATCGCATTATTCAAAGGGAAACGTACCGTAGAAGCTTGGGGTGTTACATTCTCCCCTCCTTCAAATAATTGCGTCCTCGCAATTTCTAGGGTATTACTGCATAAAAAGACTCGGGTGGTTCTTCATCATAAGTTCCTCGGGTTCCCACGTTGCCTCTTCCATCTTATGATTCCTCCACAAAACTTTTACCAGACGCGTCGTCCGGTTTCTCAGCACTTGTTCTCTCGTATCAAGAATCTTGATGGGCTCTTCGCAATAAGACAGATCGGGTTCCAGTTCTAAATCTTCATAGGTGAGTACATGCGTTGGGTCAGGCATGTATTTCCTCAACAGAGATACGTGGAACACATCGTGAACTTTGGAGAGACTTGGCGGCATTGCCAATCGGTAAGCTACAGCCCCAATTCGTTCTAGAATTTCGAAAGGTCCGATGTACCTGGGACTCAATTTACCTTTCTTACCAAAACGTATGACTCCCTTCCACGGAGATACCTTCAGGAAAACATGATCACCGACTTGAAATTCCAAATCCTTCCTTCGATTATCGGCATAGCTCTTCTGCCTACTTTGAGCTGCTTTAATGTGATTTTGGATTACCTTCACCTTTTCCACCGTTTCCTCCACCAGTTCTGGGCCTACAAGTTTTCTTTCACCAACGTCATCCCAACAGGTTGGTGTACGACATCTCTTTCCGTATAACGCTTCATATGGTGCCATCTGAATACTTGAATGGAAGCTATTGTTATAGGAAAATTCTACCAGTGGTAAATATTGATCCCAAATACCCTGAAAATCAAGTGAGCAAGATCTCAACATGTCCTCTAAGGTTTGAATAGTCCGTTCTGATTGTCCGTCTGTCTGAGGGTGGTAAGCAGTGCTCAAATGAAGTTCAATATCCAGGGATTTCTGAAGACTTTTCCAAAACCTTGAAGTAAAACGAGGATCACGATCAGAAACAATTGATAAGGGTACTCCATGAAGTCTCACAACTTCATTAATATATAGTCTTGCTAGACGTTCCAGGGGTAGATCTTCTCTTATAGCAAGAAAATGTGCTGACTTGGTAAGACGATCAACAATAACCCATATTGCATCATTCCTTCTAGGAGTCTTTGGTAGCCCCATGACAAAGTCCATCGTAATATTGTCCCATTTCCACTCCGGTATGGGAAGAGGTTTCATGACTCCTCCAGGCTGTTGCCTTCCAGCTTTCACTTGTTGACAAACCATACATCTTGACACAAAATCAGCAATCTCCCTCTTCATGTTGTCCCACCAAAAATGTTCCTTCAAATCTCTATACATTTTGGTGTTCCCAGGGTGTATAGAGAAATTGGAACTATGAGCATCATCCAGCAATTCCCTTTTTAGATCAGGTATATTGGGAACACAAAGTCTCTTCCCGAATTTCAAAATTCCATCTTCATACACAAAGTCTCTCAATCTCCCATCATTCACAACTTTAATATTCTTTTGGAATTCTTCATCATCGGTCTGAGAACTCTTAATCCTTTCTAGTAAAGATGGTTTGGCAACCATTTGAAAAAGCATTGATGTTTCACCTTCCCTGGTTATTCCCATGTCCATCTTCACTAGATCCATGAAAATTGGATCCCTTTCAATTCTCATATTGTTCAAAACTCCATGGTCTTTTCTACTCAAAGCATCTGCCACCTTGTTTGCCTTCCCTGGGTGGTAGTGTATCGTACAATCATAATCCTTGAGTAATTCAAGCCATCTCCTTTGCCTCATGTTGAGTTCTTTTTGTGAGAAAATATACTTCAAACTCTTGTGATCAGTATAAATCTCACATTTTTCACCATAGAGGTAGTGCCTCCATATCTTCAAAGCAAAGATCACTTCTACTAACTCGAGATCATGAGTAGGATAGTTTTGTTCATGAATTTTCAACTGTCGTGATGCATAGGCAATAACTCTATCATTCTGCATAAGGACACAGCCAAGTCCTTTCTTCGATGCATCACTATAAATAACGAACCCATCATTCCCCGATGGTAGAGTCAATATAGGAGCATTGACTAATCTTCTTTTCAGTTCTTCAAAACATTCTTCACACTCTTTTGTCCAAACAAATTTAACCCCTTTTCGTGTGAGCTTCGTTAATGGGTTTGCCAATCGGGCAAAATTCTGGACGAAACGTCGATAATAACCTGCCAAGCCAATAAAACTACGTACCTCAGTTATACTCGTAGGTGCTGGCCATTCTTGGATTGCCTTGGTCTTAGAAGGATCAACAGAGATTCCATCTTTAGAGACAATATGGCCAAGAAAAGAAATCTCCTGAAGCCAGAATTCACACTTGCTAAACTTCCCATATAATTCATGCCTCCTCAGAGTCTTGAAGATAATGCGCAAGTGATTTTCATGATCTTCGTAGGTTTTGGAGTATACCAAGATATCATCAATAAATACCACCACAAATTCATCGAGATACTCCTTGAAAACTCTATTCATCAGATCCATGAATACAGAGGGTGCATTAGTCAATCCAAACGGCATTACAGTAAACTCGTAATGCCCGTACCTGGTTCGAAATGCTGTCTTCGGAATGTCTTCCTTCTTCACACACAACTGATGGTATCCAGATCGAAGGTCAATCTTTGAAAAGTATTGAGCTCCATGCAGTTGGTCAAATAAATCATCAATACGAGGTAGGGGATACTTGTTCTTTATCGTTATAGCATTGATCTCCCTGTAATCGATACATAACCTCATTGATCCATCTTTCTTTTTAACAAAAAGAACAGGGGCTCCCCATGGAGAAACACTAGGGCGAATAAATCCCTTATTACTCAATTCCTCTAGTTGTTTCTTTAGTTCGACTAACTCTACAGTAGCCATACTATAAGGGGTCTTCGATATAGGCCTTGATCCAGGAATCAAATCAATAGAAAACTCTACTTCTCGTTCTGGAGGATGTCCAGGTAAATCTTCCGGAAATACATCTACAAACTCTTTCACAATAGGTACATCCTCTATTTGAACATTCCTTTCCTCACCGACAGTTATTTCATTCTCTTCCTCCCCGATAATTGAATTAAGTTGAGCTACAGGGGGTGGATCTAAATAAGAATTAGGTGGTGACGATTCTGCTCTAAAAATAAGGTGCTCCTTATCATTATCATCAAGAATCGTAACCTCTTTCTTCTTACAATAAATCTTCGCATCATAGTCCGAAAGCCAGTCCATACCGAGGATTATATCAAACTCAATCATAGGTATGACGATGAAATCAACAGATAAAGAAAATTTATGTGCTCTAATGGGGACTGATTCACAAAACTTTGTTGCAACGATACTTACCTTAGGAGTTTTAACTGACAACTCCCTTATTAAATCAAATTGGAAATATCTAATTTTCTTAGCAAACTGGGAAGATATGAAACAATGCGATGATCCAGAATCAAATAATGCATTTGCTAAACTTGAGGAAACCATTAAATTACCTGCCACCACGTCTTTCGGAGCTTCTACCTCAGCAGTAGTGATAGCATAAGCCTGGCCTTGATCCCTTGCCCTTTTCTGAGGTAAGTTCTCCTGACGCTTAGGACATGCATTTGCATAATGCCCCATCTCCCTTCAATTGTAGCACTGAACGTTGGTAGCTTCCTTCTTCCCCTTGCAATCATGAGCTTGGTGGCCTTTTTCACCACACTTGTAATAGACTCCCATTCCCTTCAGGCAAGTACCAGGATGTTTCTTCCCGCATTTACCACAAGATGGATATTCAACCTTTCCTTTCTTCCCCTTATTTCCATTCCCAGATTGATCAGAAGGTCTCTTCTTCTCTTGCTTTTCTTTAAAGTCATAAGACTTAGAAAATTCCTTTTCGGTCTTGATAGCACATGAGACAATGTCTTCGTACGATGAAAAGGATTGTGAGACTAATGCTCGACGGAGAAATGGTTTTAACCCATCAAAGAAACGATAAATCTTACTTCTTGGGTTGCGAATATAATCACCAGCGTACCTCGCTAACCTTGTAAAGTTAGCCTCATACTTTGTGACATTCTCATCCTCCTTTTGTCTCAGACTCAGAAATTGTCTTTCCATATCTGCTCGATGGTCGCGAGGAAAGTATTTTTCTAAAAACAGATCTTTGAACTCCCTCCATTCCATATTTGATACTTCATCATCTTCCTTCGTATTTTGAATCAATGACCACCATTGATCAGCATCTCCAGTGAGGCGGTAAACTGCCATGATAACTTTTTCCCTTTCACTGCTCCCCAAAGCCTGAAATATTTTCTCTAGGGAAAATATCCATTTCTCAGCTACTAATGGATTTGTACTCCCATTGAAATTTGGTGGTTGTTGTCTCATGAATCGATCTAACATTGATCCTCCACGCTGCGGATCAGGGTGCTCCATACGGGTAAGGTTATTATTCATAACCTGAGTAAGTTGTCCCAGTATGGTGATTAGCTGATCGGCACCAGTTGCATCACCAGCCCCACTATAATTATCTTGAGCAGAAGGGCAATCCCTACATGGAGTGCGTGCATTGATATGGTTTCCATTTCTTCCACTAGGCGCCATTTCTAAACAATGGCATAAACTAGATCAGTTTATAAATCAAAATACATAATCCCATACTTATAAAACACTAAACATAAATTGAACTATCTATGGATATAATCCATAATCATAAATATGTTTTCTTTGAGGAAGTATATACTCATAAACCCTTCATAATGATTTGTAAAGAAAGTGAGAGTTATCCTATGCATATCCCCCGGGAGTGTCGTAACCAAGAGTGCAGCAAGGCCCGTTGTCGTGCACCAGTTCCCGTTCGAGTCTAGCTCAAAGCGGTGTTTTCGGGTTTTACCCCTAGGTACATCTGTGCCAGAGCCACCTATACCTGCTCGTATCCAGACAGGGATGTATTGCTCGGAAAACTCACAAAATCTCTACAATACCAAAATTCTATGAAGTTCTTCTATACTAATCCTCAAAGTTCATCTTAGGTCTACGTGCTCTAATCAGAGTTTATCTAAATCTAGCTTCCAAGGTTTGTACTAAACTTCCTCTGATACCAACTGTAACGCCCCGACCCCAGCTACCCAGAGTCGGTGCATTATTACATAACATTGGCATGATCACAAGAAGATCAAATCTCGGAAGACCGATTGGTTTAGTAGCCTTGGAAAATGCCAGATATATTCATAAGTTTTACATTACATTATAAAATGAAAAACTAATACAACAACATAATGTCTCAATAGACCACACTATTAACCCCTCATAATATCCCTGCAAGTTAATCATAATTTACTTCTTCACTACCTGGGAAAAATAAAACATAGAAAAGGGGTGAGCTCAAATGCCCAGTAAGGATAACAACATAGCGGAAACTTTCATAAATAAGAATAATCATTTAAGACAATGTATAACTAAAACAAAAGCTTTTTAAATATGAACTTTCAACATGGTATGGCATAAATAAAATGAAATAATGCCATTTACTTATTCACATGGATATTCTACTAATCGAATAATCACATGCAAAAATCAATAACCACTTTCATAATGTTGGAATGCATAATGCCAGACTATCATAACCACATAGCCAAGGCCTCGTGCCAAGACTACAAATAAGATTTTGTCAAGGCCTTGTGCCAAGACACTAGTTTGTCTCATGAGACCTACCGATGCATCGAGGAGCTATAGCGGGCTCCACCCGTCACATATTAAGTCCAATGCATTCCCATATGAAAAGGTTTAAACATAACATAAACATTCGTATTAAAACTAGCATACAAAATGTCAATACTTTCACAATAAACTATGAATGGTATAAAAATATCACATCCACAGTCAAACATATCACAAAACCTTCAATACAATATAGAAGTTTTGTATCATAATAAATCAACTTCAAATAATCTTAAAATCCATCAAAGGATGTTGACATAGATGAAATCAAAATTCTTTTTAAAGAAGTATCTCCTTTTATTTTGAAATCATTTAAGATCCATATAAAATAAAACATTTTCTTTGAAAATATTCTTATAAGCTTGTAATGAAAGCTTTGAAGATTTTATAACGGCGTAAAATAACCGCACCCGCCGTATAAGTTAAAAAAACATTCTTACCTCAATTCTGTCGAAAAGGTTAAAAAGAACATTGTTTTGAAAACGACGGAAAGATTCCTTTATAAACCTCTTATAAAAAGTCAAACAAGGGTATAAATGACTTTAACCCATATTCTTGTAAATAGTAAAAATGTTTTGAAATACATTTCGAAGAAACATGGATGTGGATGATAACGAGATATCCCAGTAGATTATTACGTATAAACAACCTCGGATAATGAAGAGATTGTGAAATAACCCTTACCTTGTACTTTTCCTTGGTTGGGGTAGGTTAACCTCCTGTATAATGGTGAAATAATTGTTATTAAATTATACAAGAATCATATATATTAATATGATATCATATATGATCTTTTAACATTGATTTATTAATAATATCTTAGAATTATCATCGTTTCGGGTGTTAACATACTCATTTTCTTTTATATGTTTTGTTACATAAGCCATGTTTGTTGTATCTTATTCATATCCATAATGATATCAAGTCCTTAAACATCATTTTTAAATCATAAAATGATAATTATACTTGAATGGATACGATGGAGAATGAATCTCATCGCGTTCGTGGAGACGGTAGTCCGTACGTACGCACGAGCGACAATATCATTCTTTTGATATTAAAATAATATATAAATGAATGGTATATCATATATACAGAATCATTAACATGTTATATTTATTATTTACATGAGTTACACATCATTATTATACCCATCCAAATAATATTATATTGAATAACAATTACACCACGACGTGGAGACGGTAAGCCGTACGTACGCACGTATGGTGACATGTTATTCAAACGGTGGATAGAATACTGAATATGGTTGTACCATACTTATAATAACATCACAGTATATGTGAGATACTGGAGTTATTATTTTAGAATGGTAAGAACAAAGGAAGAAGAAGTGGAAGAAGAAATGAACTTAGAAAAGGGTGGTGAAATCATTACCTCTTCTTCGGGTTCTTCCTTTTGATTTGATCAAAAGGGCTCCTTAGGTTGGCTTTCTGATCAAACTAAGGCCTCTAGGTTGAAGTGAGGGATGTTGGGAGAGTATTTGGGCAGAGTTTGGCCGAACCAAAAGGCTTGATAGGTGTGAGGAAAAGAGAAGGAGGAGTGCCCTTTTATAAGAGGGGTGAGGGGCACTTTTGGAAAAGCTAGAAATATTAATTTATAATAAATTCATATTCGGTTTCTAATGGCTCCAAAATTGACTATTCAAAGGTTAAGGTGGGGATAGGTCGCAAACAACTCAACCAATAGAATTTAGACAGGTTTGGGTACTTATATTAACCTTATCTTTAAGTATTAACTCTAAGTTAATTAGTTTCACTTTTACAATGTCTCTTTGTATTTTTATATTATATGGTTAATAGACTTACCATATACATACAAGCGACCCCCAAGTGGTCCATTAATGATTAACCTATCATAATATAAGTCTCTTGGCCGAACCTTAGATTTTTAGGAATTTAATATCAATTAATAATATAATATTTGTTTTAAGAACTCTTTTATGTCAATTTTGACACTATTCAATAGTTGATTTTTTTGAAACTCATAACAGATTGATTACTTCGAAAAAAGTCAATTATATCAATCCTAATATATCATATTATCCTAGAAAATTAGTGTAATTCATTAAAAGTTTCATATTATATTTATTTGGGTATTTATAATATCAATTATGTTAATTTTTTTACTATTTTAGTAATTACTGCATCATCATTGTGTCATAAATAAAATAAATTATTTAATGTCTAAAAATTATAAATAAAACATCATTATGTAGGAAATCTTTTTATATTTCTAATGAATATTTATAATCGAAACTCCAACATGTATAACCCTATGTAAAAATTGTTCTTCTAAAAGATATATGCTTGTGTCATTTTTGTATTCATTTTAACTTAATTAAAATAAAGTGTCATTATCACTTACAAGTAGATCCATGGGGTCCCAAAATTGACACAAAGATGCCCATGGTCGACCATGTATCAACCAATAGGGTTAAGACACGTTTTAGGGTAATTTAGTATTATTATAATATTATTTTTTAAACCCTTATTTACCGGATTTACCCTTTAACCATGGTAAATAAAATATTTACCGCAGTAATTATTCAAAATGTGTAAAAATAAAAGTTACCTATTTACACAATTTGAACATCCTGATTCCAAATATGGAATCCATTTTCCTAAATTCAAAACACCGAAGTGGCAGAAATTAATTTAAAATTAATTCCCGCTGTCAAAACAAAAAGCGTGTTTTTAAGAGATAATAACTATCAAAAGATTGACACTTGTTTATGTTCGGTTTAATTGTAAAATTATGTCCAATGACCAACATTATATTAAATGGTAAAAATATATTATAAATATACTTTAAAACTACTAAAATTCATAATTTATCACTATTAATTATTTTGATTAAAAAAGTTGTTTTTAATTAAAATTTAGTAATTTTCACTATTCATCAAAATATGAAAGTTATCCGAAAAGTACCAAAATTTCACCTTAGGCTAAATTCGATATTCCGAGTCCAAAAATGAAGTCCATTTTCAAATATAAAATATATATAATTTCAAAAATTAGGTATTACTATTCACAACGGTTAGTTTAATTAGTTGTGGTGTGTGTTAGAACTCGAGGTTGCGTACAACACACGCTATCGCATTATTTAAAGGGAAACGTACCGTAGAAGCTTGGGGTGTTACAGACTACGGCTGGTTCATGAAGACCAAATAGAAGGGGTTGAGATTAGTCACCCATGTTGTTGTGTGTGCCTCTTCCCGGTATTTTCGGTTGGCTTGTCTTGATGGCTTAATGTCCACACATTTTTTACTAAATAATTATTCAAAAAGATAATTTCCAAAGAAAATATAATTTCCTTATCAAATAAATGCTAAACCTAATTATCTGAACTTCTTCATGAAAATTAAATCACCTTTTAATGGGATGTTCAACTACTTCTTCAATTAATTTTTATAGAAAATGTGTCAATCCAGATAACCAGTGACAATTTTTTTATAAAATAATATCTTTGTGAAAAATCATCATGCTTTCTCAATCTATACCCAAATAGAAAAAAGTGGATGTATCATTATCTTCAAATATAGTTTTTCATGGTCTTCATCAAATTTTGTAACATTGTGTCATTCAATGACACATTTATTGAAACATAAGATCATTTCAACAATCGTCTGATTATATATAGAGAATGATCAAGCATGACATCCAATGTCATTTGATGAATAGTGATTATGCATGTAACATTATATTTGTAACATCATCATATTTACAAATATGAGATATTCATACCTTATTGATCAAAATTGACAACCAATAATTAATAATAGTACTTGTAAACAAATAAATCTCATAATTAAAGTGGCCTTTTTATCAAGCCAATAAAATTTAGTGAGTCTATTTCAATAGATTTAGTCATCCTCAATCCAATCATTAAATCTCTATACACATATGGACACATAATTGACAAAAAATGATACACTATTCCCAACACTTATGTTTCAGCCACAAATCTATGTCTTATTCCAATGTTATGGTATAAGGAATCATGTTCTTTTATTAATATTGATTCTTCTCTTATGAACTACAATATATGATTCCACAAATCAATATGATCGTATTTTTTATATAGGGTACTGTTTTAAATTTTTTAGATCATGCTTATGAACCCTCACACTCATATTATTATTATGTGATCATTGATGACTATATTTTTTACCATTACTGAGCATATGCGATCACCGATTATTTTAATTCCATTCCCCAGTTTATAATGAATTTTTTTATTTATGATATGATATAAAATGGGGGGTACTTATGAATAATAGAATTTGAGGTGATTTATTTCACTTATAAAGCCATTTTTTATGTATCCTTGTTTTCAATGGAGCTACACCTATATGTTTTATACTTATATCATCATTTTTATGAAATAAATATTCAAATAATAAGATGAAATATATATGAATGTAATATATATTTCTCTATGTCTAGTATCATATGATGGTTTCATTAAACCTTAAAAACATGGATGAAAAAACATTAGTGAGAAAGATAATAAAAAGTCCATTTATTTTGGAATATCATTTTATTATAGTGTAGGAATGATGGAGTGTTTTCCACGATAAAATATCAATTAATGGATTCAAAAAGTGTGTGTCTCTATTGAATATAATTATTTAAGTTTTTTTGCTATTACAGTAGAACATTGGACTTCAACATAGTCATTACCTAGTTCACATTTTCACTCCCTTGTGCACTCTTAGTTTGACACCCCCTTGTGATATGGTTGGAAATTAAAAAATTATTTAAAAAAATCATAATGTATTTTAATAGATGTCGAACAAGAATAAAATAGTATAAATATATGATTTTATAAATTGAAAATATTCCCTCATGATTTATGAACCATTATAAATTTTTTTTCATTTCTATATGGTTTCCCTCTATGGTTATAATATCACACATTGTGTTATTTGTTTTTTTCGATTGCTGGAAGCCAATGAAATTATGTTAGTATTATGTTTGATAGAAATAGAAATTATTTTCCTCTATATAAATTTTATATAGGATATGGATTAAAAATAGTATATCTATTCCCACAAAATTATCTAAATCAGTGAATCAGGACGATCTTGTAAATAAGAAAATGTTGGAAAATCATTTTTTATAGTCTTTCACAAGGGAACAGACATTATATTTTAATACATGCATTGTTTCACTAGTTTTTAGGGAAAAAATCAATACAATTGAAAATATATATTCTATTCTCTGATAATTTAAACATGAAAAATTCAATTTAGAAAACTGTTATTCAGATGTTGAAGCCAACTAATTGGGATATCTTTCCCAGAATACAAGGTAATATGGTAAACTAGAATATATATAGTGTGATTAACTTATTTTTTTTATATCATAATAATTTCATTAATTTTATTTTTCATATTAAAATAGAGAATAGTTTATTGTGATAAAGTATAATTATGATAAATTCCTTGGTACCTATGAGTCATGTTTTATAGGACATGTGAGGTTCACATTTAGTATTTTCAGAGAACATAAATATAATGTTGATTAATTCTATAGTGGATTAAATCCATGTCCCCAATTTTTTTATCCATAATTTAAATATTTAGATATGATGAAATAGTTTTATGTGATATAATGGATGAAATTGAGATTCTTTTTACTCTTCAATATGATAGTTTTGATAAGAAATAAAATATTGAATTACTATTAAATTATAAAAACCATATAGATAAGAATACAATATTTATATTATGTCTGATGTGTGTAAGGATGCATGGAGGGAATTTTATTATGGGTGTTGGTAAATTTTTTAGTTTTTTAAAGAAAGGTTATCCCAGAATGAAATTATAATGTGATGTAAAAATGTTACTAATGATGAAGATAGAGAGAATGTCATATATAATGAATCACCCACACTCATGTCCTAAAATGAAAAGCGTATTGGAATAATGCTAACCGGTTTCCATATATGATGGTTAACAATAATGATTACTGTTTGAATGAACTTAGTCCTAGAGGTATAGGGAACAATATAGAGACATCTATTTATTGTGAGAGGTGAGATAATGGTGTGGTGAAATATACACCTACCATACACTCAAGAATTATCATATTTATGTTTTTCATTGGATATACCCACCCTTTTATATCTAATGACATTAAAAAGGCTATCAATATTCAACCTCAGTTATTAGATGTTCAATTAGAATTTATTTATATAATGGTAGGATCATAAAATACCATGGTCATTATTCGTATATAGTATATGTTTATAGTAATGTGCATCAATGAAATCTTGTCATTATTCATCAAGTATCTTTTGATTTTACTTTAGCCATCAATTTGATTTCTCAACATAAAGAACATATTAATTTACAGGGAATATAAGTTTTGATTGTTTTTACAAACAAACAGAAGATCATATATCACAACATTTATATATATTTAATAATAATAGAGATCTCATTTTATATATATGTCTTTATTTTTATTCAAAATGTTTTTTATGATAGATGTTTAGGGATAATACAAACATAGATTATGTTATTATAATCTTGGATTATGTAGATATATATTATGAGATTTTTCATTATTTTCCACAAAATAATGATGTTGGGAATTCAAATAATCTCCTACCAAGTGCTACTCTAATTTTGATGAAAAAATATAGAATATTCAATATTGAATATTAGGAATTAAAGAAGAAACTCTTATAGAATATTAACAATGTGTTTATTTAGCCATGTTTTTTATCAGGGGTTTCACCATTAGTTTTCTATAATGAAAACTGAATCGATGGGACTCATTATTGATTATCACGATCTGAAGGAATATATGAATTAAATGTAATTACTCATACCACGTAATGATGACTTGTTTGATAAACATCTTGTATCTCAATAATTTACAAATATTGACCATCAATCTATAAATTATCAATTCTAGTAAAGAATAACAATATACCTAATGTAATATTATATAGATGATGTAGACACAATAAATAGATAGCAATGACAATTTTTCTGACTGGTCACTTCATTCTTTTATTGGATTTAATTAATAGAGTCTTTAATGATTAACTTGATCTTGTTTTGTCATTATATATATAATTATTATATACTAAAATGATTTAAAGAGGATGATGTTGGTTAAAAATATTATTGATGACCCAAAATAATGACAAATAATATATACAATTTTCAATATCGGAATTTTGGTAACAAAAGGGATCACTTTTTAACTTTTAATCAAAATACATAGAATATATATATAGATCCATCAAAGAATTATGTTATTGAAAAATGGTCCATGCAATCAAATGGGATGGATATAAAATGTTATATTTTTATGGTTGGATATTATCATATCTTTTTAGAGAATTTATAATGTTTTCAAATTCACTCACTATGTTAACATTTATTAGATCCTACTACAATTTGTCTGAGGAAGAAGAAGATAACTTCAATGAAATATAGATATTGTTTTTCAATGCACCCACGATTAAATATTCTTATATTTGAGTAGGGTTTTAGGTATATGTTGATATCCCAAAGAGGGATTGATATTATTTCCTATGTATAATGATACGACGATTGATTATTCCTCATAATAATTCAATGTTACTAAGAAAAATAACCCAACACATGAATTAGAGTTAGATATTTTAATGTTTTTATTTAATATGTGGAGAAATTAAATGTATGGAAAAGGATGTGATATCTATACATATCATATATTTAAATAGTATTTATTAACATAGAATTTAAAGAATTCATACTTGAAGAGATTTTGGAAACTGATTAATGATTATGTCTGGTAAATGAACTACCTCCATGGGAAAGTGAACAAGGTGGAAAATACATTTTGGTTTACAGATAATTCAAGAAAATATTTGATGAGGGACACAAAATATCCAATATTTTGGGACATTTAGTGGAATGATATTGAAATATTGAATCACTAATGAGAGGAATTTTATTAATAAAATGTTTGTTCAAATATATATTAATGTGATGATTAAAGAGATCCATAAATATGGTGTACAGAAAAAATGGTTATAAAAATTGATTCCATATTATCCTTAGATATTAGAGAATGATAATTATTTGGAACTATATTTGTGTTCTACCGATACCATATTTTAAGATGGATCATTTTCCAGAATCTCCTGGTTCATAGATATTTATTTATCATGGAAGTATAAATATTTATATAGATGTGTAAGATCATTATTTATCTTGGTTCATTGTATATAGTGGGTTATGTCTAATAGAAAAAGCATAATTTGATTTTGTAACAGTTTCCCTTAACAATATAAGAATAGAAAAACAACAACATGGATTTTATCAATGGACATTGCCAAAAAAATATTGAAGGGAATAATGACATATGGGTTATAGTTGATTTCAATATAAAGTATTCGTTTGTTCTTTATATCAAATATAATTTATCTATGGATCAAATTTCTAGGATATAAATTAATAATATGTTAAAATTGTAAGGAGTTTTATTTTCCATTGTATCTGATTTCGGTATGTGGTTTACCACTCTGTTATGAAAAATTCTTCAGATCTTTATTAACAAAAAGTTATTCTTTAGAGAAACATATAATGATTAGATAAATAATAGTGTATGAATGAAATTTAAACCCCCAATGGTTGTGGTTATATAATTCCATAAATATTTCAAATTTATTTGGTATTTACACCTTACTCTAGTTGAATTTTCATAAAAAAATGATCTTACACATTATAATTCAAAAGGATACTTATGAAGCCTATATGGAATGATGTTTATTACTATTACTTGATGGTACAAATTTTGAGAAATAAATTTATTTTTACATGAGATAGTTCATTAATTATATTGAATTTTTGATCCATTCAACAATATGAAAGGGCTACATGATGTCAATAAAAAAGTTATGTTTTCAATAATCTGAATAATATATAATTAATTATTGAAGAAAATGTATTTTTAATAAATTTCTCCAATGAATAAGGTACTCATATTTAGGGGGACTCAATTTTTTTCAGTTAAAATATTGTTCTTTTCATGATTCTGAATCTAGTAGTGATAGTATCTTATCATTTGATACTTTAACCAAACATCTATCTAGACCATTATGTGTTCTTTGTGTCCCTATAAAGGATTTTCATACTAACCCCGACCCATGTACTAAAATCATATGTTGTGGAACATGATCAATATTATTCCTATGTGGAATAATAGACAATGATTCTATTTAATTTAGACAATGTTCTATGAAACAAGACCACATAGATGAGAAATATTTTTTTGGGTTATATCACCATTTTGAAGATGTTACATAAGAACCATAGGATATGATGAGGCCAACATGTCTATATAATTTTTTATCTAGGTGATGAATTTAGAGGGGGAAATCTGTCACGACCCATCCTCGGGGCCCGTGTCGTGACTACCCCATGCCCACCTTCTATAGGCCAGGGGCTGACGACTAGCACCAAAGGAAAAAATCCTGATAAATGGGAAGGCATGGCCTTTATATAAGTAAACAAACACAACAGAGTATGCAAGAAAATGTAAACACTAAGTAAGCTAAGTAAAAAAGTAATTTCTGAAAAGTAAATGGGCCAGAATACAACCCCAACTGAAAGTACATTACAACTGAAAATAATGTGCAAAAACAGTAATGTAAATCACCAACCACCGAGTCGTCCACCGGCTATCCCACCTGAAGGGTGGGTAAAGATGGTTTCCTCAGCTCCTCGGGTCCGGCTGTCCACTTTGTGTATGTCCCGCCTGATAGTCCACCTCCGGATAAAATTATGCTCCACCTGCCTTAACCACTCTCAGCGCTGTCCCTCATCTGCAACCAACACAACGTAGTGCGGGCATAACATGTGCTGGGGTGAGTATACGATACTCAGTAGGGAAACAGAGACCCCCAAAGGCCTCCCAGAATCCACAAAGGATAACACACCAAGGAAAGATGAAAACACAAAGTATCAACCAACTCTACTTAGGTATATACCCATATATATACTTAAGTCATCAATTATTGTTCATCTACAACTCACGAGCCCAAGTAAAACCCATTCCACACAAGAATGTACATCCCAATCAACACAGGAAAGCACAACTCAATCTACACAAGAAATCATGTCTATCTTATCGATTGATAATGATTTAATGTCAAGACTAATCTCACACAGGTATAATACACAAGAAGACGGGTGGAGATGATAGATGTAGCCTCTGAATCATCTCTTCTACCAAACCCATGTAGGATCCAAGTATTGAAGTCCTCGATGACGAACCCACATAATATCCTAGTACAGTAACCATCACTGTCGAACCCATGTAGGATCCATGTATAGTCTTCTTCGTTGCCGAACCCACGTAGGATCCAAGTACAGTCTTCCTCACTGCCGAACCCACGTAGGATCCAAGTACCATCGTCATCATCGATGTAGTCGCAGCCAGCTCTAGGGTTCCCGCACAAATTATGCTTGATTCCTGGGAGGGTCTGCTCCATGATCCAAGAGGGTCGGTACATCAACATTCATGAAGTACAGTGTTGATGTATCACCAAGTTCCATCTCATCAATAGGAACTTAACGCGATAGACGACGCGTCAATCGGACGCCCCGTCTGAGAGATATTGGCTTTTCAGTCCTAGGGGCCTGGTCGGTTTTTAAGCTAACACCATCCTAACTGTACTCCAGCTAATTCTAAACCTCAAGTGGAGTAAGAAAAAAGAAATGTCTCAATAAGAGTAATTCATCATAATTAATGGAACGTCACTCAGACATCCGGTCCTTAAGTTATAAGCGTTTCCGCTCTGAGGGCCTGGTTGGATTCGTGTTCGAACCAACCCTCCCATACCCAATGTTTGTCTAAACATTGATTCTAATATACCAAAATGACTATCTCGATCCAAGGATACCAACGCAACTGACGGTGCATCGATCGTAGGTCCATAGCCCATGATATGGGCGTTTAACTAAAGAGGGGTAAAAAAATATGGGGTTTGGGCCCGGTCCGACCCTGCCCACTACCCCCTGGGTCCACCCGAACTTGGTCGAACAGACATGGGTCCGGGTCCGGCCTGATTGGGTGTGGCCCAACCCGGCTAGCATGGCCCGACCCAGCACTGGAGGCCTGGCCCGGCGTGGCCTGCGACACGGCTTGGAAGACGGCTGTGGCTCGGCTTTTGGCCGAGTGGGGTGCGAAGGGGGGTGTCACCGCCTTGTCTCCAAAATGGAGGACACGTGGGGTCTGCCCTAGTGTTATGTTTGGGGGGGCTACACACCCCCCTTGTTTCGGGAAATGGCCGGCCTTAATGGCAGGCCGGATGTGAGCTGTTGCGGGACACCTAAAGTTCCTCCCTCATGGAGCGCCGGCGGCCGGCACAACCGGCCGCCTTTGCGTGTCCACCGCGGCCTGCTCCAGCCGCGGCCTCCTTTAGCCTCACCGGCGCTGCTCGATGGAGCTTCGCACCACTACCACGGCCCACTTCGGCCGCGGTCCTCTTCATCCCGACATGGTGCAATGGCACCGCTCCTCCTTTGCCTCGAACATCATAATTGATAAATAATAAAAAGGGGATGAGGATCAGCCTTGTTTTCACGGTCTAATATCTTCCTGTTATGATTATAACATGCGGCCAATCATTATGAAATGAAGATCGGTAAATATAACTTGAACGAAGATAACACGTACCTCATCAAACGATGAAAAAATTTGGTGTCACCATTGATGGAGTCACGTGCTGAGGTTTCGTACATGTCGACGGAGAGCATCTGAGGAGGAATTAGTGTCTCCACTTTTTATGACAGAGAGACCATGCATGATGTCATTGTAGAATTCCTGCATCTTTGTTTCATTCCTTTACATAGAGGAGGAAAAGGAAGAATAAAATGGGGTCCCCTAGTCGACGTTCTTCGTCGGAATCTTGGTGTTCTTAAATGAAGGAGATGAAGTTCTTTAGATAATAGAGCTCTCTCACAAATTCTCTCACAAAAAAAAACGTACCCCAAAATAAAATAAGGGGTCATTTTATTTTATTATTTTTCAATGAATTTATAAATTACAAAATTTAAACACTCAATTCAATTAACTGAATAAGTGTGTTGGAATGAATTAATGTGGGAGAGTTGCATATATAAATGGGGGGGGGTTAATATTTTTAAAGGGGGAGAGTTAAGGGGTTAGAGAATGTGAATGGTTGGGGCTCTTGAAGTCCCCACCTCACAAATATGCTATCATGAGTAGTTAGAAACTAGTGGATCCCACCCCAACATCCCCATGTTGATTAAAACCACTTTAGAAAATGAAATAAAATTGTTACACAATTTTATTTCACTTTTCATTTAACCATAATTTTTTAAACAACTCCACCCATGGAGACACATCTTCGGTGAAGGTCCTCTTAAGAAATTATCGGTGTTGTGGTTCCATCGGTGCCCTTAGATTTCAATTCTGAGCACCGCTTCAAAGGATAGAAAAACCTGCTCATTCGTT
The DNA here is from genome assembly GCA_963277665.1 of Viscum album. Classification (NCBI taxonomy): domain Eukaryota; kingdom Viridiplantae; phylum Streptophyta; class Magnoliopsida; order Santalales; family Viscaceae; genus Viscum; species Viscum album. The sequence continues at coordinate 1,300,018,073 of OY728147.1, forward strand.
CACTGAACGAACCTGAGCTAAACTTCAGAAATTGATTTTGGGCTCACCGGGCCTCGGAATCAGGTGCCATAAAAAACAACATACTTTTAAAATCCCAAGTAATTTAAGAAAAATATTTACCTAAAATATATGGGTCTTTACATTACTCCCACTTTAGGTCTTTACATCCTCGTAAAGATACATCATAAACTAGGGAAACAAATGAGGGTACTATGCACGCATCTGAGCCTCCTGCTCCCATTGGCTCTCTTGGAGGTTCATGTGCTGCAACCCGATGTGCACTAGAGGAATTGACCATCCACATAGGAGATGGTCCTATTGATCCTCAATCACAACTGGAACATCTGAAAATGTCCCCCCGTCATCGATGTCTAGCTCCCTATGGTCGATGATATCCATCGGGTCATGCACGTATCTCCTCAGCTGAGATACGTGGAAAACATCGTGCACCCGGTGAAACTGTGGTGGAAGAGCTAGAAGATAATCCACTTTGCCTATCCTGCTGAGAACATGGAATGGTCTGATGAAGCGCGGAGACAACTTGACGCCCTGACCAAATATCTATAATCCACACTGAGGTGTTACCCATAAGAAAACAAGGTCTCCATCCTCGAACTCCAGTGGTCTCTGCCTCCAATCAGCATAGGACTTCTGTCAGCTCCGAGCAGTCCTCATCTTCTCCTGGATGATCTGCATCTTCTACGTTGTATCTTGGACCATCTCTGGTCCTAAAAGTGTTGACTCCCCAGGGTCTGTCCAGTATAGAGGTGATCTGCAAGGTTGGCTATACAATGCCTCATATGGTGCCATCACATTTGTAGACTGGTAACTATTGTTAAATGGAAACTCTACCAAATATAGGTGATCCTCTCAGTAGTGAAAAATGTGGGAGACACATGCAAGAAGCATGTCATCGAGTGTCTTAATGGTCCCCTCCGTCTAACCATCTGTCTGAGGATGAAAGGCGGTGCTCAGGCGTATCTGCGTCCCAAACACATCCTATAACCCCTTCCAAATTCGGGAAGTAAAGAAAGTGTCTCAATCGGATATGATAGATGATGTCACATCATGAATACATACGATATCTTGAAGGTAGAGGCATCCCAAGGTCTCTATTGAGCCCTTCTCTCTGATAGGTAAGAAGTGGGCCGACGTGGTGAGTCGGTCTATGAACTCCTAGATGGAGTTGTGTCATATGGAAGTACACGGAAGTCCTGTCACGAAATCCATAGATATCCCGTCCCACTTCCAATCCGAGACCTCTAAGGTTTCTACCATACCTACTGGTACCTGGTGCTCCGCTGTCACCTGCTGGTAGGTGAGGCATCATGAAACGAACTCTGCCACAACCTTCTTCATACCCGGCCACCAGTTCTATTGTCTGTGATCCTGGTACATCATCACTACTCATGTATGTACCGCCATTTGGGAAGTGTGAAAATCCTCTTAGTACCTCCTCCTTTAATGCAACTAGTACCATGGTACATCCCCTGAAGAGGATGACATGGTATCCTCCTACAGAAAATCCATCAGGTTCCTGTCCTATAGATATCTGTGCACGCCACGTCTCACAGCCAACGTCCCCACTCTGTGCCTCCCTGACCTGCTGATGTAGTGGAGGAGTGACTATGAGAGACTGTAGAAAGGCCACACCATCTCTTTCTACGAAAGATATCCGCAAAGTGGCTAACTTCTCTATAGCCTCTCCAAGTAGCTAAATTCCCAACCACCTTCTGATAGCATCAGCTACTATGTTACCCTTCCCAGGAGTATATACTTTCTCAAAGCCATATTCCTGGACGAACTCGAGCCATCGCCATTGTCTCAGGTTCAGGTCCATCTTTGAGAAGATTTACATGAGACTCTGGTGGTCAGAGTGGACTGTAAAGCAATCTCCCATCATATAGTGCCACCACATATTCAAGGCGAAGAAAACTACTGCTAACTCCAGGTCATGGGTACCGTAGCTCTGCTCGTGCTGCCTCAACTATTGTGAACCATAAGTTATCAGTTCTTGCTCCTGCATCAAGACACACCTGAGTCTGGTCCATGATGCATCACAATAAACTATGTAACCTACGCCCTCCTCCTGTATCCTCAAGATGGGTGCACTGGTCAATCACTGCCTTAGCTCCTAGAAGATCTGCTGACTTCTATCTGACCACACAATGGTTTTCCGCTTCTTTTTCAATGCTGAAAGCGATTCTACAACTCTAGAGAATTCTGGAACAAATCTTTGATAGTACCCAGCTAGACCTAGGAAACTATGAACCTCCATCACGCTCATGGGTGGCTCCCAAGCTAGTACTGCCTCGATCTTTGAAGGATCCAACGGAACTCTTGCCTCAGAGATAATGTTCCCCATGAAGTGGAACTCTCGAATCCAGAACTAACACTTTGAGAGCTTACCATAAATATGGTTCTCTCAGTGTATATCCAATACAACCTGCAAGTGGTAGGCATGCTCCTCTTCAGTAGTCGAGTAAATCAGTATGTCTTCGATGAAGACTATGACAAATTTATTGAGGTAAGGCTGGAATATCTTGTTCATGAGACTCATGAAAGCTGCTGGAGTGTTGGTTACACTGAAAGGCATAACCAAGAACTCATTGTGGCCATAAAGACACCTGAAGGCCAACATCTGGGCATCCTCATCTCGACCTCTGAGTTGATAATAGCCTGACCTAAGGTCTATCTTAGAGAACAATCGTGCACCATTGAGATGATCAAAGAGGTCGTCAATCCTCAGGACTGGATACTTGTTCTTTATGGTCACCTAATTCAGGTGGCGGTAGTGGACACAAATTTGTAAGCTCCCATCCGCCTTCTTGGTGAATAAAATCGGAGAAGCCTACAGTGAGACACTGGGTTCGATGAATCCCTTTCCCTACATGTCCTCCAGTTGTACCAGTAGCTCTAGAATCTCAGCGGGAGCCATCCGATATGCTGGAGTAGATATTAGGGCTATCTTGATGTACAATTCAATATAGAAATATACCAATCTATGAGGAGGTATTCCTAGAACGTCATCAGGAAAAACGTCCTCATACTAATCCACCATAATAGAAAAACTCAGACTCCTCACATCAACTGCTCCCAGGATGAGACTAGCCAACTGATTGTGATCGACTGTCCTCTCCTCTATGTGAGTCCATCCTACACTGCAAAGGCTCCCTTCTTGCCGGTGAAGGTGAACCTGCTCCCATCAGTGAGGACACATCGCACCTTGCGCCAAATATAGACGATCTAAGCATGGACCGTAGATAATCAATACATGCCCAAGATGACGTCGTAAGTCCTCGACGCCACTAAAATAATATCTTAGTCGAAGATCTCACCTCCTAGAGTAATCTCACACTGCTGGAACATGTGCGTAATCATTGAGTCTGCTCCCGTAAGAGTCTCTAGCCATAAGTATCGAGTTAATGACTCCGTCGGAATCTTCGAGCTCCTAACAAGGGCAATGGAAATGAATGAATGACTCTGTCATGTGTCTATATGAAATTTAGCAATGGTGTAGTAGACACAGATAGTACCTCAAATCATCTCTGGTGCGATGAGGTCGTAGGCCCCCACTGCCTGAATCTGAGCATGCCCATGTCTACCAGCTCTCTGTGGTCGGGGGTGGACCTCCTGGTGGTGGTGGTTGTGGTAGAGCCCCGAAGCGTCGTCCACAAACTACTACTTGTCCAGGTCCACTACATCATCCCTCTTCTCCCTGAGGATCACCACGGTTGAACCTCTGCCTTAGCCTAGGTGGTCCCTCAATTGTCTGCTCCTCCTCTGCGTGGTGGGTCGGGCAGTCACGAGCCAGGTGGCCATGCTCGCCGCATGCATAGCACTGCCTGGCTCCCATATTACTGGCTCTGCTGTGTGTTCCCTGCACCTCCGAACCAGTATCCTAAGGTCACCCACCTAATGGTCTTGTCCACATGGACCTCTGCGACATCTGTCTACTGCTGGCTTCCGAAGACTCCTCAACATGTCTCTCTATGGTAGGCCTCGCTGCTGGTGTAGGCTCAGAAAGAAATCTCTATACAAGAAGGGCTCTCTCCAGTACTCTTGCCTCCATCAGAATACTGAGGGAGATCATCGAAGCCCTGATCTCATGCCTCAGTCATAGCTTGAAGTTCTGGGCCCAGAAGAATGGGTCTTGTACCATGTATGTGGAGTAGCGAGAGAGGTCGGTAAATCTCGCCGAATACTGGGCTACTGTAATGCTTCCTTTTAGCAGTTGTAGTAACTCTTGGATGTGCACCGCATGGAGGGTGGTTGGAACGATATCCAAGTGGATGAGGATCTTGAAGTCTTTCCAAAGTAGAGATGCCTCATCATGCACCTAGAGCATCAACCTCCACCATCTACCTACTTTTACGTGCAGGAGACTCGCCGCAAGGATCACCATGTGGTCAGCTAGTGTCCATATTAATCTGAAGACTTGAACAAGAGCCTCCACCCAATCCTCAGTTGACTTAGGGTCCATCTACCTGCAAAACCTGGGCAGTCTCTGAAGCTGAAACTCGTGCAGTGCACTCAGGAGTAATGCATTCTCAACTGCTGGGGCTGGTGGCATCAGTGGCTCGGCGGGTAGAGGTACCGCTGGTACCTCTGCTCTAATGGGGCCCTGCAGTGAGGCCTCATCGCTCCGTGGTTTCCATCTCACACATAGCACAAAACCCTAGATGGCTCCCATCGTGGGTCCATCCTAAAAAGAAACAGGTGCCCCAAGGTTAATATAGTATACCTTGTGAGATGACACAAAGTAATCACAAGGAAAACTTTTGAAACACACACGCAATCAATGTTTTCGTGCACTGAGTCAAAAATCATAAGTCAGGGTACTGGTGTACGGATATGTCGTCCGCTGCACCAACACTAGACTCCCTGGAATGATAACCATACTCAATACTATAAAAATTATTCTCCATATAGAAGAAATTATCAGAGTCCTATGTTCTGCGGTAGAACTGACTCCTCTGATACCAATTTGTCAAGACTCGTCCTCAAGGCCCATGCTGTGACTACCCCAAGCCTGCCTTCCATAGGCCAGGGGCTGGCGACTAGCACCAAAGGTGTAAATCCCAATAAATGGGATGTTATTGCCTTTATATAGGAAAAGAAACACAACAGAGTACGCTAGATGTAGTAAACACAAAGTAAACTGAGTACAAAATTATGTGCGGAAAAGTAAATGGGCCAGAATACAAACCCAACTGAAAGTAAAGTACAACTGAAATGAAATTACAACAACAGTAAAGTAAATCAGCAACCACTGAGTCGTCCTCTGTCTATCGCACCTGAAGGGTGGGTACAAATGGTCTCCTCAGCTCCTCGGGTCTGGCCGTCTGCTCCGTGTACGTCCCTCCTGATAGTCCACCTTTGGATACTATTCCGCTACACAAGCCTCAACCACACTCAGCATTGTCCGTCATCTGCAACCAACACAACGTAGTGTGGGAATTTCCCATGTAGGGGTGAGTATATGATACTCAGTAGTGACCCCGAGTCCCCCGAATGCTTCCCAAAATCCACAAAGGATAAACCACAAAGGAAATATAAAAAAACGAAGTATCTACCAACTATACTTATGTATATGATCATACATATACCTAAGTCATCAATTTTTGTTCAGCTCCAACTCACGAGCCCATGTACAACCCAGTCCACATAGGAAAGTACAACCCAGTCCACATAAGAAAGCACAACCCAATCCAGACATGAAATAACATCAATCATATCGAGTGGTAATTATTGAAAGTCAATACTCAGGTCACACAGGTATACTACTCGTGAAGAGGGGTGGAGATGGTAGATGTAGCCTCTGAATCATCTCCTTTGCTGAACCCACATAGTATCCAAGTACAGAAGTCGTCAATGCCGAACCCACGTAGGATCCTAGTACATAACCATCTATACCGAACCCACATAGTATCTAAGTATAGTCTTACTTGATGGTGAACCAGCGTAGGATCCATGTACAATTTTCCTCGCTGCTGAACCCACATCTGATCCAAGTACAATCGTTATCGGCATCGCAGTCGCAACCAGGTATAAGGTCCCCGTACATAGCTTGCTCAATTCCGGGAGGGTCCACTCCATGATCCAATAGGTTCCATACATCAATTTTCACGAATTCTAGAGTTGATGTATCACCAAGTTCCGTCTCGTCAATAGGAACTCAACGTGACAGACGGTGCGTCAATCGGACGCTCGATCAGAGAGATATTGGTTTTTCCGTCCCAGGGGCCTGCTTGGTTTTAAAGCTAAAACCAACCCGTCCTTACTCTAGCTGCGTCTAAACCTCGATTGAGTAATCCAAAATAACCATCTCACTAAGTGGAATTTAATGTAATTAACGGCATGTCAATCAAAGTTCGGTCCTTATGTTATAAGTGATTCCTCTCTGAGGGCCCGATTGGTTTCGTGTTCGAACCATCCCGCCCATACACAAATTCTCTAGAACCTTGAGTGTAATATACCAAAACAACTGTCTCGATCCAAGGATCCATACGCAACAGATGGTGCATCTATCAGAGGTCCGTAGCCCATGATATGGGTGTTTAACAGAAGAGTGTCCGAAACTAGGGGGTTTGGGCCCGGTCTGACCCAACCCATACCCCCTCGATTGGCCCGAACAGGGTCGGCCCGACCCGGGTCTGGTCTGGCCTTATTGGACACAACCCAGCTCTACTAGCACGGCCCGACCCGACGCCGATGGACCATCCCGGCCAGTGCGGCCCGACACTAAATTCTGTCGCAGCTCGCCTTTCGGCTGAGCGGGGTGCGAAAGGGGCACCACCCCCTTGTCACTGAAACGGCGGACATGTGGGGTCTGCCGTAGGGTTCTGTTGGGCGGAGGCACACTCCCTCCCTTGTTTCAGGTAATGGACGGCTGGTTGTGAGCTGCCAAGGGACCCACGAGGGTCCCGTTTCCTGGAGTGACAGTAGCCGGCACAGCCGGCCACCCTTGGGTGTCCTCTTCGGCCTTTGGTGCGGCTCTTGTCTGACCGGAGCGATGCGACAGCGCCCCATGCCACCATCGAGGCCTGCTTCGGCTGTGGCCCCTTTGGCCTCACTGGTGCGGTGCGACGACACTGCGCCCCCCGCCGTGGCCGGCTCCTGGCAGCGGCCTCCTTCGGCCTCACCGGCAGGGCACGACAGTGTGGCGCACTGCCGCCATGGCTCGCTCTGGCTGAGATCCTCTTCATCCCTGTGTGGTGCAATTTCCCCACGCGGTGCAATGTCCCCATGCAGTGCAACATCCACGCGCGATGCAACAGCACCACACTGCCTTTTCCTAGAACATCATCGTTGAACAATAATAAAAAGGGGAGGAGGATTGGCCGTGTTTACATAGTCCGATCTCCTATTGTTATGAAGATAACAGGTGGCCAATATTTAAGAAAAGAATATAGGTAAATAAAACATGATCTAATATAACCCCTACCTCAACAAATGATGACAAACGTCGGCATCGCAGTTGACGGCATCACGTGGTGGGGTTTCGTAGATGTCAACGGAGAGTGTCTGAGGAGGAAGCAGTGTCTCCTTTTTTTATCGTGGAGATTAAAAGAGTGACATAATTGGTGAATTCTAATGTTTTTGTTTCCTTCCTTACCATGGAGGAGGAAAAGGAAGAAGAAATGGGGGTTGCCGAGTCGATGCACTTCGTCGGAGTCTTGGCGTTCTTCAATGTTGGAGATGAAGTTATTCATAAAATAAATCTCTCTCCCAAATTCTCTCACACAACAAAACTATCCCCTAAATAAAATAAGGTATCTCCTTATTTTATTATTTTTCCATGCATTTCATAATTACAAAATTTAAACGCTCAATTCAATTAATTGATTATGTGTATTGGCATGAATTAATGTGGGAGAGTTACATAAATAAAATGGGGGTTAACAAGTTTAAAGGGGGAGAGTTAAGGGGTCAGGGAATGTGAATGGTTGGGGCTCGTGTGGGCCCCACCCCACAAATATCCTAACATGAGTAGTTAGAAATGTGTGGGTCCCACCCACACTTCCCCATGTAGATTAAAACCACTTTAGAAAAAGAAATAAAATTGTAACAAAATTTTATTTTACTTTTCATTTAATCAACATTTCTTAAACAACTCCACCTGTACAGATGCATCTTTAGTAAAAGTCCCCTTAATCAATTATCGGCTATGAAGATCCATCAGTGCCCTTGGATTTCAATTACGAGCACCAGTTCAAATAATAGAAAAACCCACTCTTTCATTCACTGAACGTACCCGAGCTAAATTTCAGAAATTGATTCCAGGTTCATCAGGCCTCAGAATCAGGTGCCGTTAGAAACTGTGTTCTTATAAAATCCCAAACAATTTAGGAAAAAAATTTCCTCGAAATTTACGGGTCATTAAAGAATCATCTTTGAATAATCTTTGACATATTATTGAAATATTATTTCTTAATACAATATTTATAACCCACCAACTAATTTTTGTGGAATGAATAGTAATAACCTCATTTCTAAATTTAGTTATTATGGTAATATAAAAATATTATATATTGATAAATATGATATTTCATTACTTGGCATGTTCTCTGTATACTCTAATGAGGAATTTCATATAATTGTTTTTTCAATTTTTTAGGAAAAATAATAATTATAAATATTAAAACAATGAAAAATTATATTTAAAAAAACATAACATCTTTTTATTAATCAACACATCACTATTTTCCTAGTAATAATTTTTTAATATTTTCTAAAAATATTATTTTTTCAATGAATAGTAAAAAATATGTAATTTTTTTAACTTCTCCCATTTTGTTTAAAGTATTTAATAAGTTATTATTTTTCATTAAAAAGTTTCAAATTTGTAATTATTTAAATTATATTTTTCAAAATCAATGTATGTCACTAGAATCAATTTTATATTAAATTATTATATAATTTATTTTTTATTTTGAAATAGTTATCTATTTAATAACATTTTATTTTGTTGCCAACAAGTTTTACATAAAAATTTAATTTTCGATCTATGAGAATTGAATTTGATAAATTAAATACCATTATAGTTATAATAAATATTTATACTATATACTAAGGTATACTATGTTTATTTCACAATCAATACTAAACCTACAAAAAAATAATTATAATGCTTATTTTTAAAACGGGTTCACTAGGGTTCTATACTAAAAGCATAATTTTTCAAATTAGATTAAATATTGTCAAATTCTATATTTATATCCATATTTAAAATTTATCACATATAAGGATTCATAATGATCTTATTTATTTATGTTTTCATGTCAAAAATATAGGGTATATATGTTTCATTTCAAAATTTCATGTTTCTCCTCTACCTCACATATAAAAGGTGACCTGCTCTTCTATCCTAATCAAAAATAAATTGTCTTTTTTATTTTAACAATGCAAAAAATAACTTCCTTATGTACCTCCCCTTTTCATAGGGGAATTATTTTTCATAAGAAATAATCCTATAAAGTCTTTTGATTCTATCCTAAAGTGGTTGTATGAAAAATATGTATTGTTCTTAAGATAGTGTGTATCTTTTATTTATTCTTCTTCCTATTTTAAATATTCTTAAAATATGATTGCATGATAAAATATTGGTAAAACATAAAATTATATATTAATATGTCAATCAAATAACAAATATCTATTATCGCTTCCATAAAATGATAAATCAAGCTATCAATCTCCTGTACACCAGACTACTATCTCGTGAAATGACACAATGTCTCTTCTAACACTACATATCACATGTGAATGTAATAATGGAAATAAACTCTATATATTTATGAGATCTGTGAAATAATTATAAATATTTTATTATAATATAATAAATCTTTTATTACCATACAATATATTGAAAAAAATAACACCCATCATCTATATTTATGGACTATTGTCTCCATGAAGATATGTGGTAAATCCTTCATTTTTTTTTAAATTTATTGTATTAATTCCATTTTTAATGAATATATATGAAATATAATATAATAAAATTATTCTCTAATGGTTAATTAATTTATTAATTTCTATAATGTAATTCATTTATAAATTTAAAACAACATTCAAGAACACGTAACACTTATCATTATTATGATCGATGAAATTCATTTTGCAATATCTAACTATTATGGATAAATATAAATATGTATATAATTAATATGTATATTTTTATTTCATGAATTTAATTTTTTATCTTGTGGTTAAATGTTAATATTACAAGAACCAAATAACAAAAACAAAAACCATATATGAAAAGAGAATCTGTTTTCACCCAGAAAAGTGATTTTAACAAATAATTATCAATATTCCGATGATAAAAGTTTATAATTAAATAATATATGTCCTGATAAAAATTATTATTATTGTATAATATATTTATAATTAGATAATATTAATACTATAAGAGGATATATCTTTTACAATTAATATCTAGATCGAATATAAGGGGTTTCGGTCTCACTATTACTTATATGATACATGTGTCATATTCACCACTAGTTTCTTCTATAAAGTTGATATTGATCCCATGATTGTATTTTATGATTATTATCAAGAAGTAAATGGGATATAAATTTCCTTCTATGATCATATATATTGTGGGTATTAATATTTATAATATTCCGATATAGAAGTGTTTAATGATACAACTGCATTGTTTATCAGGATTATTTATAATTATGCTTCGAATGATGAAATATTATAACATACCACTCAATATATACATTAATGTACATGAATGTTGTCCCAAACATACGAGGAAATTCCCAACAATACTAATGTGAATTACAAAAATACATATCTTATGTTAAGGTTATGTTCTAATTTCATTTATCATTTTTTTCACTTATGGGTTATGTCTTATAATATACAAAGACTCATGCCATGAATCATGATTATTATCTTTTACGTGGAAGGTATGATATCCATATGTCAAAAAAATATTCAATTACCCTTTATCCTTTTATTATGAATATATTATCAATGATATCACCCTTTTTTAACAATATTATACATATAATATCACCCTAACATATTTATCATTTTTTAATCTTATGAAGAAGGGTTTTATTTATGATATGTATATGATGGGTTCTAGTTATAAATAACTTATTAGGAGATGATAATGTTCACATATGAATTGGTTTTCTTATGTATCCATGATTCCAATGGCACTATATCTTCTTGATCTGTGTGTTTATTGTTTTGTTTTGTAATGAATAATCATCTAAAAAGATGAAATATATTTGTATGAAATATATGGGTCTCTATAATTCAATTACCCAACATTTGATCTCATAATTGTGAAATGTATGATATTTACATTTTAAAAAGAGATGCATGGAACACATAATGTAATTGGATTACATTCATTGAGTGTTCTATGTGTTATGACATAACCACAATATAATCAATGATATTGAAGGTGTAGATATACCTATGGCTCAGTTGCCTATTATTTTTTAATATAACATTGGTTATATAAAAAAATACCTGTATGAAAATTTTATCACCAAAATTGAACAAAAGATAATATTTATAATAAGCTGCATAACAATTTAAAACAATTTAAACCACCATCATGTTACCATGATTTTTTTGACCCTTTTTAATTATTTATGTGAAAGAGTCAGCTCATAAAGGAATCCATTCTCTATATACATCCCTAGATATGAAATTGATGTATCAAATTCTATATAGAGTATCATATGGTACAATGTCATCTGTAAAATCATAAATATATTTTTAATTCATCTATACAAGTAGCTATTCTTGATAAAATATAATTGACATTTTAAAATTGAAATATGTACATCATATAAGGATTGAATCATCCATTTAAAATAAAAATTAATTTTAGAATGATTATAATTTAAAAAAAATATATCTATATCTATCATGATTTTTGTTGGAATCTTTATAACCATGAGGTAAACAATAGATCCTGATAAGATAATATAGAGGGTCATACTTGTGGAAAACATTCCATTTAACCTATGAATATCGTAGAGACATGGTAAAGATTGAAACTATCTTAGATACAAATAAATACAACTACTTTTTAATGTTGATTGAATACAACCCTTAAAATATTACAATCATTGGATATTTTGTGGAGTATAAATGATTTTCTATTTTTATTATGGTATTGTAATAGTATTACAATCCCATTATAATTTTCCCATTTAACATAAAATTTCTAGAACATGTAGAACTAATAGAAATATTTCTCAATTTAAATATTCATGTTAACCCACTAAAAAAGTTGTGTTAGATCTATATTCATATTTATACTGCCATGTTGAATAGAGATGGATATTCTTTTTCCATCATCCAAATGTCCTTTCTTTTGTTCTATTCTTTATGGTAAGTTTATTCATGTTCAAAATTTGTAAATAAATCTTTCTCAAAGTTTAACACAATATTATTTACTAAATTTTTTGTATATTGAAATAATCATTCAGGGTCACTTTAATCTTCAGGTGAATTCATCATTGAGAATTCCCTTTAGAAAGGTAGGATTACAAATATTTTCATATGATATTATAATTGATCATTTGAAATTCAATTAATATTGAGTCTTTATCAAACATAATAATTGCTAAGGAACCATTATCATTATTTCATAAAGAATCGCCCACATATTTCGAATTCCCAATAATGTAATGTATTGATCATTCATAATTTTTTATTTTTGCAACCTTGTCATTTAGTTAATATTCAACTCATTTTATGTGTAATTTTATTTCAAGCACTTCTAGTTGGTATATATATCTCAATTCTCAATATAGATATAACATCACTAAAATGATAATGAAAACATCCCAACCACGCGATCTAAATATATTTTCATGTAATTTTTTCCATTCATAAATCGGTTTGTTGGGAAATAATAAATTATATTTTTATGTTTATTGAGAATGAATCTCACATAATTATTAAAGTCATTACTGTATATTACACTCACTTCCCGAATAAATGGTAATTTATTAATATGTTATTTAACAAATGAATTATTTTTCAATAAATAATTTTTCAAATTTTTATATCCAATGGAACATCACTCATATATTTGATAACTTTCTCAGTTCATTCTATATCCATGTTAAATTTCTACTAAAGCATTGATTTGATGTATATATCCATAAACAATTACAGATAAAAGTTATTATGTTTGGAATTTTTCATTATTACATAACTAATATCTTCTAAGGATCAATAGATATACGGTCTATAATAATTACATTACCCAATAATGACACTTTCTACAATCAATTTCCAACCATTGTTTATATTCAAAACAACATTTATAATTTATAAAATCAATACCACAATCTACGAATGATATTATAATTATTCATTAGACATTGAGTGAAAAATAAAATCATCTATGACGAAACCAAAAAAGATCCTGGTTTTTAAAAAAGACACTAGTAAATATATCAATGATGATTGATTTCATATTTCTTAATCTAAAATGATTCAATATAATATCATTATGGAAATGAAAATATCTAGGAATATTTATTAGAAATAAACTAAATCCTACAAAATAAGTTATCTTAACTATCTCACATGAAAATACTATACAAGTATGGAGATCCTCTCAGTTGATAATAAAAATCACTGATTAAGTGAAATTATATTTTTTACAAAAAAATTAATTTTTTATACTCGTGTTTTTTAGAAAATACACATTCTTTCAAAAAAAATTGAAAAAAGGATAGCTTCACCACAAGGTGAAGAACTATGGATGTTAAAACCCTTGACCAGATATTCTACTAAATTTAACATCAATTCCTCTAATTCTATTAGATCTATTGTCTATATAATCATTGAGTGAAAAATGGATTGAGGTATTAGATTTTTAAAAACTCAACCACATTCTCAAGGGGAATAATAGACTATTATGTTTGGTATACAATAGTATATTTCATTAAAATTGGCATGTAATCAATAATAACATCCTATATGATCATTTTAGATATATATTTACACTAATGAGTAGCAGAAAAAATAAAATTTAATTTTCTTCTAATGGGATATCATCCTTATATTGATACATCATAATTTGAGAATTTAAGATATAAATTAAGATCAATTTCTCAAAGAAAAATTTATGGAACATATTTAGTGATAAAAAATCAAGAAAAAAAATTTAATCAAACTCAATGAAGGTAAGGATAATTGTTTTTTCCTAAATTATTTTACCAAAAATATGTACTAATGTAGAGAAATATATCATGAACCTAATCATTGTACCACTTGGTAAATTCTAATAAATTGTGATATTTCTAACATTAGGAAGTGGTTCTATATTCATTGACTTCTTGATATAAATTAATTATATAAAATAGTATCATGTTTTGAACATGAATATATAGAATTAATATTATTTATACCTTGAATCACATAATTATATTTATAGATATAAGTAGTAGTGACCACAAATTCAATTCCTTATATCATTATGTTATGATGAAATAGGGATTACATTCTCAATTAAATAAGATATGTAGTAATAATCATAATTATGTCCAAAATCCAAACACATGAAGGATTTTATTGATGGTAAACCATTAATTTGGAACCTATTATCAATTTTTTGTGTTAATTGACCTTTATGAAATACATTGATTAATTATCCTATTTTTCCTACATCTCTAGAAATAAAACACTTCCATTATTCTTTAATTATGATACCCTAGTGTCTATTCACATACTTTTGAAATTAGGGATGTGGATTATATCCCCCTCTGTGTCTTATCATCAATGTTCCCTTGTTATTATTCCCTCATTTCCCCCTCTCTATAATAATGAGGGACACGAAATTAAATATCCACCTTTAACACATATTAAATTGTTTTTTCATTGATTCTAATGTCTCCTTTTTATAATAAATATCAATTAATAGGATTAAATCCCTTGAAGTTATAGATGGATTTATTTTTAGGAATATAAATAAAACTATATCTGCATCAAGATATCCCCATGATGATTGTTTTGTAATTCATAACGGGTTCAACATAAATTTTTCCTACTTGATGATTTCCATTTCAATGTTTCTGCAATGATTTTTGTGAAAATATATATCAAAGAAAACTATTTTAAATGATTCTTATTTCATAGATTCAATATCATTTTTTATCTTTTTATTCTTATAGAAATTACACCTTTGGTAGGCCTCTCTTTCCAGTCTAAAATTATCAGGAACAAAATTCTCATATTATACGAACTAAAGGAGGAAAAACATCTTATCAATCTCAATGTGTATTTAACAGTGACAAGTGCTTATGATGAGAAGTTGAAATTGTGTTGGACTTTGTCAAATCAAAGACTCAATAGAATGATGATAATTCATTATTGAATTCAAGATCACAACATGGTTTGTGTTATTATTATTAGATTGTGACATTTTAGTTGGAATTTATTTGGTATATTTTAATAAACCTCCGAATACATTTGGGATTACATTATTAAATCCATCACAATGTCCATCACATCTATTTTTACCATAATTTCTTTTGGTTCCCACCATTATTGATTCCAAATAAGAATTCCCAAGTGTTATGAATAGTCAAAGTCATATGTGAATCATATAATAAATGTAATTAAACTATGAAATGTCTCACAATTTGAATGAATCATTTTAAATTATAATTAATTTTGATCTACATAAAATAATATTTTTGCAACTATAGGTTGGTTTTTAAAAAATTCATCACTTAATCACAAAAATTTAATTGGAGTTAATTTATTTATAATGGTTGATAATGGGAAAGTGATTAATAAAATAATATCCCCCTGAGTGAAAAACCATGTTTGTACTCTGGCTTATATTTTATCCATGAGGTGATGATTGAGTTCATACCATATCCTCTATTTTTGTGGTTATTACATCAATGTACATCTAAACAATAACTAATATCAACACGTTGTATAAATACAAGAATGAAATTAATTCCAACACAACTAATATATAACTATACCAATATTTTTAGATACCATCCATTATATTGTATCATCTATATGGTTTTCCCTAAGGTTTTCTAATGATGATATCAAAAACAGATTCTTTAATCTCTAAAACAACTAAATGTGGATCAGATATCAACTATATATTTCTAAGATAAACATTAGTTGGTTAATTATTTTACATGATTTTAAATAATACATTTTATAAAAAAACATATCCAATGAGTAATTTTTTTTTTATTTTGAGACATTCTAAATTATAAGTTCATGTTATAATATGTTATTTAATTTCCCACTAAAAGAAAAACAATATAAAACCTTCTAGATATCCAAATTTTAAGAACTGCATTAAAAATAAATATAATAAACATTTAAATATGCAGTGATCATAAACACTTAGTAAGGGATGAATAATTATTTCATTGAGGTTGAGTTAATAAAATAAAAGAAAAAAACATGAGAATTAGTGAAATATCATAACATAAGGGGCGATAATCATAGGGTATATGTGATCTTAAAAGTATATGAATTATGAGCCCAAAATAAATTTATTATTAATGACTTCTAAAATCTCCAACATGTATTGAAACAATTTACATTAACCTCATATTATAAGTGAATATGATCATATCAAATAACATCATTTACAGTGGCACAAATATTAGCATAGGGTGATATCGATTTCTTAATGCACACCATGAGGACCGCTTTTAATAATAAAATATTATATACTAGTGTATAATTATATCAATATATATAATCTCTTATCCAAATAATTATATGGTGACATTAGAAAAAACATATCATTAACCATTATATACACATAAAACTCAAAAATAATTCTATTTTTAAACCATAAAAAAACTCATGGAAATATAATGGGTTTCATAAAACTTAAAAATGTCAATAATTATATTTTTATATAGAAACCATTGAAATAATGTTGGATTCATATAATATATGAAAATAGTTCTTTAAATTTTCAAAATATACTTATGGAAATAATAATGGGATTATTGAAACATCCAAATGGTAAAAATACATCTGACACTAAATCATTTTATAATAAAAACACGAAAATAAAAAATAATCACATAATAAAGGAAAAATTAAATATGAAACATGAAACATAACTATATCTGATGTAAATCATTTTAAAAATGGATAAGAATAATAAAAATATTGTTAAAAAAATATTTTATCAAAATATTTTAGTATTTATATATATAAGATATTTCAAAAACCGATATATGTTTTAATTTTTATTTCATTATTTATTACATTATGAAATAGGTAATAAAATCACAAAAGGATTAATTTCTTATATTATTCTAATATTTTAATTTATAAAACAATAAATTTAATAAAATATGTGATATTTAAAAAAAATACATAATAATCTTTTATAATTACATTGATCTTCAAAAATTAAATGAGACAACCTAGGGACATACATATTAAAGGGTTGAGTTATAAAACCCTGAATGGTAATAATAAAATTATAATATGAAGAATGTAATTTATTTTATTCTATAATAATATCATGTTGACTTAAAATGGTTATTATAATTAACATAGATATCAAAAAATATTATACTATTACAAGATAATAAAATTAAAGAATTTAGGAAAAAATAAAAAACATAACTCCATAACAATATTTTAATGTTAACCACTGTGTTTTGAAAACATAGTATTCTGTGTATAACCTCCCATGAATAATACATAGTATTAAATGTGATAAAAATATTACCTAATTCATTGGAAGACTTTATGAATTTATTACCACCCATCACATTCATAATTAGTACCTGCATTTGTGGGACACCTAGAACATATAACATTAAATCATAATTAATCACCTTGAATCCCATGATTAATGATTTTGGTATAAATCCAAATAATTCAAAAATACATTATTTATATGTAAATCATAATGAATACCATTGAGGGGAAATGTGGATGGAAATTTACAATATAATATTTTAGTAGGGAAAAGCCAACAAAGTTTAATGGCACCAAACGAGTGAAAATAATGTTTTAAGTGAGAGATTAATTAGAGATCAAAGTGTTTATAATTTCTTGATAATAATAAAGATAATAAATTGATATTAATAAACTAATTATAACATGGAAATTTTTTAATAAAATATCATTGTATAATTAAAGGTCTTCATAAAATGGAATACTAAAGAATCACTTTCTTTGAGAGGGTGATTCTATAAGACTATAAAGATATTATTTTGATCTTGAGAACACAATTGGATGGATTTATAGATGTAGAGAGAGATGAAATATATGAACATTATGCTATGGGAGTTGTGTAATAAGAGGTTGGGTTTCAATTTATAAAAAAAGGGTTGGGACTAATTCATTCTTTTATAAAAATAGGTTTTAGAATATAAGGGATAAAATAAAATCATAAAAAATTACCATGGATTATAAAAATGATTAGTATATTTATATATACTATTTTGATAATATATGGACTCATTAAAATAATTCCACGGATTAATTATGTGTGGTTCATGATCATAGGCAATTGTTTTTAAAACAATAAAATATAATATTGGTTTTATAGGTTTCATAATAAGTTTCTAAAATAAATAAAATAACTTTAAAAGGTATTTTATAAAAGTGATGATCATTTTTTCATATATAATATATAGAGTGTTTTTTTAATCTAATTTGGGCTTGTATGAAGTCATAATACATACTATATTTTTTTACAGTAGTACATTTGTTTCTAAAAAAATTGATAGTATGAAAATAATTATACAAATTTCACAATAATCTATTTTTATGTGAACATTTTAAAATTAATATTTACATTATATTAATAATTGTCTATAAATAATAATTTATAATTTTAAAAAAATCCTCATATTTAAGGGTAATACTACATATTATGACACAAACCACATTCAAAACCTTGTAAAACTGACATTGTAATTAATTATATTATATTTTTTTGTATATATATAATAATAATATAATAGGAATAACAAATCAAAATTATATTTATTTCAAAATTCATGAATTTTTAAAATATAATTAATTGATAAAATTTGTATCCCAAAAAAATTTAATATTAGTTTATTTGTATACAAAATTAAATATTTATCAAACTCATTATATAATAACACACAGATATATATAATATGTATCGATGAAATATAGATAAATATACTAATTTTTTCACTAAAAATAATATTCACAAATTTATAGTAATTGTTTAGTACACATAACCAATTATTACACAATTTTAAACCATAATGGTATGGTTTGTGATGTGATTTGACGAATATTGTACGGAATTTGTCTACATAAAATAATATTTATTGCATCCCACATAAATTATTTGATAAATTGGGGTTAGGGCACGGTCATGTAGATTATGGCTATTTATTATTCATAACCCTTAATATATAAAAATTTTAATTGTCACTACATAATGAATATGTTTTCAATTATAATGATTCTAAAGGGTCCAGTGATAAAAATAAGCTATATTTTATAATGGTCCAACAAAATAGTTTTTTTCTTGAGTTTTATAATACTACTTTAATTAATATTCACTTATTCATTCAAAAGATAATTTAATTTATTATGTTTTGGGACATTTATTTCATACCAACTTTATAAATTCCACATTCATAATTTCATTTTATATAATAAATAGATGCGTGTATATTTCTATCCTCTCCTCTTATGATTCCCATGTTTTTTTTCATTATTACGGTTCCACTATTTTACTTTGACAATTTTAGTTTTCTTATGTCATAGAACTTTTTCTCTACCATAAAATATATCACCCAAATTCTCATCGTATAAGAGATCATTTCTCAAATGTATAACCACTATATTTTAAACATCGGAGGTGTTTGATATATACTTCCTCCAGAGTGATACAGGGAACAAATCATGTAATTGATATAAGTAAGATGAGTGAGATATCCAATAGGACACAACACAATTGTGACCAATAATCTCATAGGTTCTAATCTATCTACGATATAACTATCCATTGGTCTTAATCCTCATGTATTTCTATCTTGGTGAAATACAATAGAAACCCATATCTCTATGTTCAATCTCAATGTATCCTCAAGGATTTTCATTTCTATATTTTCTATCATCTTTCACATATTTTAGATAATAATAACTTGTTTGAACCTTAATTGTCATATCATGGATAATATCATGTTGCATCATCATCCACTACCAAATATCATCCAAGCATGTCAGAGTCTGATACCTCTTCCCATATAGAGACACATGTGTTTACATTTGAAAATATGAATGGAAAATATTTTTATAAGTGAACTCCACTTGGGGAAGGTGATGATCCCAACATTATTTGAAATTAATCTAACAATATCATAGTATATTATACAGTGTTTTGATAGTTAACTTACATTGAATGTCAATCTGACTGTGATAATTAAAAAAATAACATATATTTTTATCAAATTTTTTATAATGGAGTCTTCAAAACCTCTAGGTAAATCTGATAACATGTTAATATAAAATAAATCGTGGTACTCAAAACAATCATAACACATATCATATATATAGATATATAGGTCATAGTGAGTAGTCCAATGGAAAAGTATTTGTTGATTACAATGAAAAGACTATATTTATAAAGTAGTCATATACCCTCCAAATGGAGTTATTTACTTTTGATGTCCTAGTGTCACAATCAAAATCATCTACAGTTATTTTTTTCATTTCCATATAGGAATGGAGAAATGTCATATGACACTATAATAATTCTATTTTTTATCTTGGTCTTATTGGAATAAAATTAATTCAGAAAACAATTCAATCCCCCTCTATATATTATCCCTTATAAGTTTTTAATCAAATATATAAACATATGACTGCATCCTAGACGAATAGAAAATGATTATTTTTGTCCATCATCCAGAATTTCCCCATATAGTTCTTTTTTTATAAAAATAATCTCTAGGTTCCAGACATTATGTATCCATCCTATAAAAAGACGAACACTTGAATAATCATTATCATTTTCTATAGAATATTTTAATATTTTTTGTAATTTTTTATCCTCTCATGAAGGGGGAATTGAGAAGTTATTTTAGAATGGTTCTATATCATTCCATCTATTATTAGTATGTGTATCCTTTTATATATAAAAGAATATTGGATCTATTTCAATCCTCTCAATTGATATAGTTGCAGTATCAATTCTAATCAGTGCCATAATAGCTTTGTTCACATTCATATAATGGAATTATATTGAATAGTAATAATTTATTATCAAATCCAACATCCTTTTTTTGAGCATATTGAGCTCATTTTTCATTAATATATACCAAAGGATTTGATGATCAATATATATTTCAAAATTATACCCATATAGATAGTTCCTCTGTTATTCATTGTGAAGATCATTAATGCCAATTCCTATCCATGAGTTATGTATTTACACTCAAGGAACCATTAGTTTTGGTGGTAATAGTATATTAATTTATCATCTTACACAATTACATAACTAATATCCTTATTGTAGGAATCATTGTAGACGATATATCCTGATCACCTGGTTCATAATATGAGAAATTTGTAGTGATTATCATCTTCTTTAAAATATAATTCACTCCTCACATTCATTAGTCAATAGATCTATTCTCTCTTTCAATTTTTATTGGATTTTAGTCTTGAAAATCCTGAGGCATTTCACCCAAAACAACCAAAGATCCTAGAAAATAAATCTAAACTATAGATCTCTATATGATATTAATGTCTTGTCCACCATTCAATTACCCTTAACTTTTAAGAATCCACATATTTCTCTTTTATGGTGAAAACATTCCCCATTAATCTTCTTTTATCATCATGAAATTCACTTTTTCATTGGTTTTCATAAATTATTTTACTTTTCAATGGAATGGGTAATAAAAATATCTATAAAAATACATCCAATTTATCTATGTAATCCATGGAGATAATAATACAAAATTATATGATGATTTCATGGGAATTAATGAGGTCACATGAAATCACTTTCGAATAAAAATTCATGTACCCTGTATAAAAGAAATCCTTCAGTATATTCCAATTCTTCAAAAAAAAATTAAATATCATAGAAAAAGAAACACCTTAGATATGTATTTTACTGCATATAGATTTTCAAACATTTCATCAATACATGATGGGGGATAGTTTTTCATTATCATGATCGTTTTATGAAAATAATAATCATTTTAGAGGAGAATTTTGATATCCATAATCTGGAATAAATTTACTGGTTAACCCCTAGGGAAGAACATGGGAATTTAATAATGTTTTATATATTCTCTTAGAGTATCTGCATCAAATAATCACATTAAAATGTGGAAATTCAATATAGAGTCTTAGATATTGTAGAAATATAATAGAATTTATGTTATTGAAAAGTCAAACAATCTTATTTGAAAAAAACTATAAAATTATTTAGGAAATATATCAATATATTTTATTAAAATATGATTATAATCTAGTATAAAATTTTATTTACCCTTAATTATTTGATCTAGATACAGTTTAATCTAAGATATTAATATCCATGATTGGGATTATGATCCCAATACAAATTTATAATCCTCCGTACATATTTATAAAATTA
This sequence comes from Viscum album, assembly GCA_963277665.1. Taxonomy (NCBI): domain Eukaryota; kingdom Viridiplantae; phylum Streptophyta; class Magnoliopsida; order Santalales; family Viscaceae; genus Viscum; species Viscum album. The sequence goes on from OY728147.1 coordinate 1,300,040,691, forward strand.
GAGTTTCACTACACATCTCCCAATTACCCAGAGGAGGTGCCATAAAGAGGATTGAATTCGGTTCAGGCTCTGAGAAACCATCTACTTCAGAAATGCTTCATCTTCTAATATATGTTAACTGAAAAAATTTAATCACAAATGTAGGGTGATATACAAATGCTCAGTAAGGATTTTTAAAATAAACCAATATAACTTTTGAAAACATTCATAAAAAATTTCTAGAAAAAAGTTCTTAATAAAAAGCAATAACACATGTTACATGTTATAAAAGTGCTCAATTAAAAATGTTCTACCAGAAATACAATGATTCATGATTAAAATATAGGCATGCTCATATAGTGTAAAAAACAAATTCGTTTTCAATATGTATGACATATGCATATGATATCACAAATTAAACAGCTAATAGTAATGAATAATCAGAGTTATGTGTAAAGGTAATAACATCAATTTCATACAGAGAATACAAAATCACTAAGTTCTAAACATATGTCATGACATATGCTTTTACTTTTATCATACTCATATGTACTATCTCTTATCCACGGATATTATACTAGTCAAATATTCATTTGGTTAACTAATTTTCATAGACATAATGATAGAATGTATGGTTCCAGACTTTAATTTATGTGTCAAGGCCTTGTACCAAGACCTAGGGGATAACTGTAACTAGACCCCAATGTGGAGAGCCTCTGTAACCGGACTCCATCTTGGAGAGCCACTGCAAACAGACTCCAATCCATTGGGTCTGCTGTAACTGGCCCCAACCCGGAGGGCTTACTTTTACTGGTCCCCAACCCAGAACATACTAGTCCAAAACATTATCCGTCTATTTGAAGAGGTCATGTATCCAATGTATCTCATACCACTTGGAATACCAAACTCCATGTCTTTTCTTTGGGGTGTCTCATACCACTTAAAATAATTAACATCATAATACATTATTATATGTGATAAATAATAAATAGTTTGATTTATGAAATAAATTAATAACTTTAAAACTACTTCCATAAACTTCCAATGCATTACATTGCATGTTTATAACTTCAGATAAGTATTGTTTTTGATGAATTCAAGTTCTTATAAAAGTAAATAACATTGAACAAAAAATTTAATATGTCCATTACTGTTTAAATAATAATTTCCCAATGGAATTCATAAACAAGTAAACATTTTTTGTGCATGTGATAATAAATTAAAACATTAAAGTAATGGAGTAAACACATAATATGATAGTTCCTTAATTTTCAAAATCCTTGATTCTGGGAAATGAATATTTTATTTTTAAAAAACCAATTTAAATTAATACAGATGTCATTTTTATGCAACCATGTGTTGATAAATGGATATGTCTTAATAAATGGTCATACCCTATGTTTCATAGCATATATGGTGAACTGATTCATAGTGCATCATTTACCTATACATTCTTGTGAAATTAATTAAGCATTTTAACAACATAATTTTTCCACAGAAGATTGTTTTAGGCCATCCTATTTCAGATTATGGTTAAAACTTATAGGTGAAATAAAAAAGCCATATATATATATACAGAAAATATCTATATGTCGCACCTTTACTTTATTTATTCTGAAAACTAAAATTACACACACACATATATATATATTTATATCTTACAAGAATTGTAATTTTTTAATAATAACAGCCCTTAAAATCATAATATTAATTCACATTTTAAGAAAACGAACTACCATATCAAAACTAGAAAACAGAGATTGAAAAAAGTAATAAATATATTTCCCTTACATTTTAAAAACATCATTGAAAGTCAACACATGATAGAATTAAAACTGGGTAGATTAAAACTACAAGGGTGTATGCGTAATAAATATACCAATCCATTTGAAACCATTCTTTATTTGCACACAAGCCTTTATTTATTGATTATAAATCATCTTTAATAACATAAAATAGAAATAAATTGAATTATGTGTGAATGTATGAATATACACTAAGTGTAGAAAAAAAATAGTTATAAATTAAAATAAACCATAACATATGTAAACATAAAATAATAATTTATATATGTGTGTGTATATATATGTATATACACACATATAACTTCCGTAATTTGAGAAAATTACACCCTAACAAACCAAAAGATTTAGAGATATAAAATTAAAAATTAAAAACATTATCATTTTAAAATTTCCATGTTATTTAGAAATATATGATTACATATATATATATAGACACATATATCATTTTATAACAACTTTGTTTTTGAAAATAAATTTGAACCCTTTCAAAACATATATTTTAATATTATAACCCAGATCAGAAAATAATAAGATATAATGAAATATATAGATTCATATAAAAATCTATACACAAGTATATATGTGTGTACCTTTGAAAAACAATTGACAAAAAAATTTATCAAATTAATTAAACCCTTAAAAATATACTTTTAATGAAATCATAACCCTTACATCTATTATATCACATGAGCACAAAATCTTGAAGACCCAGGTTCAGCATAGAAGAACTTTTGAAGTACCAAAATGTTATAAACATACGATTAAATGCCTATATAAGTATATACTCTCCATGAAACTCGACACAGAAAATTTACAACACTTAAAAATAAATTTGAAAGTAATAAATCCCTTTCCTAATAGTTGAAACTGAAAGGGATGAGTTAATCTGCTCATTTCATAAGAATATGATCCCAAGGAAGCGGTATGATGCATGTGTTATAACCACATGAAGTACGGGTTCTCCTATCACTTATTTATAATAAAATTATAGGTTTTCAAGCTTCTCTGTGATGGTATATTATTATATACATGTTTCTTTTTTTATTCAAAACGACAGAATCACAGGTCATTTATAATTTTTATTAATATATACATATATTGAAATATTTTTATCTTTTATCTTTTTTTCTATAAAGATTGATTGAATTTTTTTTCATTTGGTTCCCATGGGTGAGTCCCTTTTTTTCAATTATTTCCAAATAACTACACTTTTCCCCAATTTTTTTCATCACACCTTCTTTTTTTCACCTCAAATTTATTTATCTGTTTTCCCATAGTCATGTATATTAATATATTATTATATTATTTATATTTTAAAGTTATTTTTAACAATTGTCACTTTGCCTGTTTCATCCATCAAACATTTCATTTGTTTTTATTTAAAATTTTCATTATTAATTTTATTTCTTTCTCACATTAATATAAATATTACACATGTAGATTTTTTTAGAATATATAAATTTAGAAACTTATAACATATATATATACATATATATATATATATATATATAAATGAAAACGATAATTATCCATATTTGTAATCAAATACTTATATATATCTATTAAATATCGTATATATATATAATATGTACATATATTTATAAAACATTTCACACATTTTTGAACACATTAAATGGATAATTTTTAGTAAAATAATTACATAAATTTTTAGATTCTTTTTTTATAATATATATATATATAATTTAAAAAATATCATTATTTTAAAACAAATAATTGTAATACATATCTTTATAAATTATTTTGAATAAAAAGTTGTAATTCCAAATATAATCAATGTTAAGTATTTATTATTTCATATTAAATTAATTTTATTAGTGTAATTGAAGTAGTCAATATTATTTATTTTTCTAAGAAATTTATTTATTCAAAATGTTATATCAAACACTCATTTCGATAAAATTTATTATTCAAATTCGTTAATAAATATATCCATATTAAAATATAACACTATAAAATTAGTTTTAACACTATACAATTATCAATTAAAATTATTGTATAATAAAAATATAATAAATAAAATTATTATTTTAAATTATATAACTTTTTTATAACAGAAATAAACTAAATAAGAAAAATTTAAATGAAATAAAATTTTGAATATTCTTTGGTATTAAATAGAAGAAGATTCTCCAAAGGTAGGACTCTGTCTCATGGCTATTTATGATGGATTTATACAAGGAAAGACAGTACACACCTAGAATAACATTTAATTCAATTTAATAGAGTATCACAATGTTCTCTAGGAAATTCATCCCATAAATATTGATAAGGTGGGTTCTATATACATGGGATGAAATAATTTTCCCATTTTTCATCATAAATAATTAGATGAATTTTAGCTATTTTGGAGGTTTAAAAATATTTATACTAATCATGAATACAATGAAATAATTCATTGAACCATAATCAAATAGTTTCTTTCTGTCCATTAATGAATAACTATTGTACATATAATCAGATGATTTTCAGGATCAACCATAGTGGTTGTGATTAATTATTCTCTCCATCCCCTCTTTGACATAAAGGTTATTTTAAATAGACATTTTAGACAACCCTTGTATTAGTACATTGATCTGTATAGTGTTATTATTGTTTTATTTTTAGTCATAGGAATGTAAGAATGGGGATGTCTAGATTTTTCATTTCCTCCTTCAAATTGGTCAGTTTCTCTAGTGTGAATTTTCTAGAATGTTTCCTTCCATGATTCACCTAATGAATTTACATGTCCCCTTAAGGAATGTTTGGGATTCTTCATGTAATATTTTTTGACAAGTGGGATGTTGGAAATTTTTATGTTTTTGAGATTTCTCCCTCAATCTGACTAAATGAAATTTAATTAGATACTTATTCAATCAAGAACAGTGAAATCATTGAGTTTCAAAAATATTATTTTCAACTATATAGGCACATCATGAAATCTCTTCACACATACAAATATCATAAATTTGAAAAAAAATTCATTGATTCATCTTTATCCCACTAAATAATAATTCAACCTTACTATAGGGGTCAATGAAAATTAGATAAGCATACAGTTAATATATTGTAATTTTTTACTCACATAACATATTATATATTTACTCATTATTATGTATATGGAAGTTCTTCTACATGTTACGTTGTAGTGTATGAGTAAAATATTTATCAACAAAAAATTCATGATTTTTTCCACTCTCCCACTTCGATTGGTTCTTTATGATTTCATATTATTGTTCACCTTTCAACAGTGATCAACTTATACTAATTATGAAAAAAATTTGTTTGTAATATCTTACTCTAATAATTTATTTTTGTAGAATATATTCTTAATGGATTTAATATATTTTTATATGATTAAGGGGTCAAATGATCAATTAATATACATACAACATCATCATCTTAATGTCTTAATTAAATCTTGATCATTCTTATTTTGGGTGAGGGATTTCAACATATTTAATACTTATGATAAAATTATCAATTAATTGAGTAATTATTTTCTGAAATTCTAAAATCCACACCCCTTTGGCTAGGAATCCAATTTGGTAGTCATCACATTTCCTATCCAAATAGTTGTTCACTTAGTTCCTCCTATTTATAGAGATAGAAAAATCAAAAAATAAAAATAAGGTTTGTGAATTTTAAATCTATGAAAAACAAAAATATATATCCGTGAACATTGAAGGGATAGATCATAAATGAAATATATTCCATAACATATGAATTTTTCAGTTTTAATCAATGTTAACTAAGGTCTATTTTAAATATAAAATTATATATAACTTTTTTTCCCATTAGAATGGTCCATGAAGAGGTTTTGAATTTACCAAATCATAATCAACAAGATTTTCAGAACCAGTGTTCAACAAGGAATATTCATCACAAACTAGGTGAAGATACATATAATACAAAATGTTACCTTTTCATGTCTATTACTCTGAGGTAGAATAGTACAAAAACTAGTTTTAATTATAGTATCTAGAGATGGATTTTTTCTATATAATGTAACAAATTTTTGTGATGTTTTATGATGTTTAATATTATCCCATAGAATTTCAAAATTGATTTATAATCATAATAACCACTAATTACTATACCATTATTTGATAAAAAATGTTAAACCTTACATTGTATAACTATTATCCCATGATTTATTACAATATGGTACACAAATTACAATCTTAATGACTGAGCAGTCTAGTGTCTTCGGTCAATTAGATAATCTAAACAATAACATTTAAAAGGGAAAAAATTAATTTCAAATTATATATAATTCCATTATATTTCAATTTATTTTTTAATATTTTACAAGATAACCCCATGACATAAAATACTAAGGTGATTCATAAAAGTGAGTATGTAAATTATCCCAGAATGAAGCCACCAAATTAATTCATTTGATTCATGATTAATATATTGGTGGAATAGATGGATTTGAAAAAAAACATTAAAATAAATGCATGGTGTGTCATGATAACTTCAAGGAAATATAATAATGTGGTAATAACATATTACATGACATCATCTGAATAAGTAATGTGTATTCAACGATAAATAATAACATAGCGTTCTATGGATAACCACATGTGGACCACAACTTGTATAAAAATATATAATAAACTTTTCATTGAATTTTATAGATTTATAATCCTTGGACTATTCGTAAAACTCATAATATATATATATATATATATATATAAATTGGATATCCATATTAATAATAGTACATAAGAATGTGTTTAGTCACCTTAAATAACACGATTCAGATGTGTGGATTAGTAGGATGGAATTCTAAAATAATTGATTTATTGTAACATATTGATAGATATAATTGAGGGTAAATAGGTATAGGAATTCATAACCAAAAATATTTTCTTGGAAAATCATAGGTTAATTATTTTTTTAATAATTATATTACATAATGAATCAAGAATGAATTTGGAAAAATTGAAATATGAACAACTTGATTTTTATTTCTCAAAAATTCATGATTTATTGAATAAAAATAAACATATTGTAACCCAAAAGAACATGAATGATAGTCAATATTTAAATTAGGAATATAGTATTAAATTTGGGGCATGGGATAAAACAACATTTTTGAAAACATCCTTTACATGCTCTTAGAAGTCACTGGTCTTGTGAAATTGGAAGGGATAACCATGGGACGTGCATAAGAAAGGGGTATGAAATAAATACAAACAAGTGAATTAAAAATTTTAACAAAAACAAAATATTACATTTTAGAAAATATGAATTTTAATGGGTCATAAAATTTGTGATAATAAAAAACATAAACAAAGATGAATGATATAACATGATAACATAATGGAAAAAAGGGGAATGTTCCAACAACATCAAACCTGAAATCATAAACATGCATCAAGGAGAACCTACATGAAATCATAACATGGGGGAAACTATACCATTACTGATTATTTTTTGTTACTAATATATTTCATGATGTATTGTTAGATTAAAACAATACCAAATGCATTAGAAATATATATAATTATGGGGGCACGCATCACATTCATATTGCATCCATGAATATATGTAACTAATATATCACTAAAAATATAATCATAATTGTAAAGACCCGTAACATTTATGTAAAAAATTTTCATAATATTCTATGGGATTTTACAAGAACGCGGTTTCTGACGGAACTTGATTCTGAGGCTCGGAGTGCCCAAAATTTCTATATGAAGTTTAGCTCAGGTACGTTCAGTGAATGAACGACCGGGTTTTTCTAACTTTTGAACTGGTGCTAAGAATCGAATTTTGAGGGCACCGATGGATTCACAACGCCTGTAATTGCTTAGGAACACTTTATTCGGAGTTGCGTTATCACGAGAGAAGTTGTTAAAAATTGTGGAAGTTGAAAATAAAAATTTAGCTACAATTTTTATTTCCTTCTAAGTGGTTAAGCCTTTGAGTGGAAGTTGGGGTAACCACCCAAATTCCCATGGGAGGTTATGAAAATGGTGGGGCCCACACAAACCCCACCCCTTCATTTTCCCTAACCATTCATAACACTCCATTTATTAAGACAACTTGGCATTAATTAAATAAGTGGGTTAATTCATTATTTGAATTTCAAATACTAAAGACATAGGTAATAAAATAAGTGAAAGCACTTATTTTATTATTTTTGGAACTTTTTGTGTGGAGTCTTTTGGAGAAAAGTAAAAGATCTCGAAGTTCTTCATCATTATAGAAAAACGCGATGAATGCATTGATCTACAACGAAGAATGATGAATCCTCGGAGATAGACTACGTGACGTCGCATACCGCGATGCCAATGACGTTCCTTACACGACACCTTCTTCTGTGACGATTATTTCGGCAACAAACCCCGGCTCAACAAATTCGACGATGTAGGGAAATATTGTTGTTGATGATATTCGTGTTTTATTCCATAATATTTCCTTGTACAATTGGTCTTCTTGTAATCAGTTAATGGGAGGGGGACAGATCTCCCAAACATGGCCGACCTTCCTCCCCATTTTCTCTAGTCTACATTATGGTGGATTGGAATGGGAATGGCGCGGTGCCGTCGCACTGTGCGGGGTCTTGAGGCAAGAAATGTGCGGCACCATCACGCCGCACCATTGAATAGAACATGGTCGCGACACTGTCACGCCGTGTTGAAGAACTCCGACGGCACCCCGGCCGGAGCAGGGCCGCGGCCGAGGGGTGGGGAGCCATCGCGCCGTGCCGGGCGGACCAAGACCGTGGCCATAGGCCACAACAGAGGAGGGACCGGCAGACGGTTCTGGGATGCCGACATCGGAGCTGGGGCACTGGCCAGCTTCAGTCCCGTGTCAGCAGCAGCCGGCCGGCCGGAGTGGGCCGGCCGGTCAGACGAAGAGTCGGGGGTTTGTATCCCCCATCTGGCAGGACAAGAGCGACCCCACATCATGGGGGTCGCGGTTACCAAACAGGGGGGCATGCGCCCCCCACCCGACATCCTGGCCCTGGCCAGCGCGCCAGTGTGCCGGGCCGGGCCGTGCCCAAGCGGGCTGGATCTGGACTCGGGTCGGGTCGCTCGGTTCGGGCCGACCCATGGGGTACCGGGCCGGGTCAGATCGGGCCCGAACCCCCTAATATCGGACCTCTCACGGTCATTTGCCCATAACATGGGTTGTGAACCTCCGATCGATGCACTGTCAGCTACAATGCGATCCTTGGATTGAGATGGTCATTTCAGTATATTACACTTAAGGTTTCAATGTACTTTGGGTTCAGCTAGGTTGGTTCGTACACGAAACCAACCAGGCCCTAGGAGCGAAAATGCTTATAACTTGAGCTCTGGACGTCCGATTGATGTGTTGTCGACTTTGATGGATTACTCTAAGTGAGAATAAACTTTTGGCTTACTCCGCTCGAGGTTTGGATGCAGTTGGAGTACGGTCAGGTTGGTTTTACCATAAAATCCAACTGGGCCACTGGAACGAAAAAGCCAATAACACTCAGACCGGGTGTCTGATCGAAGTGTCGTCTGTCACGTTGAGTTCCTGTTGATTATACGGAACTTTTGGGTACATCAACTCTGGAATATGTGTCAGTTGATGTATCATCCCTTCGGCTCATGTAGCGGACCCTCTCGAACGAGCTTACTGTGTGCGACAACCCTAGAGCTGGCTCTGACTGCGACGACGATGATGACTATGCAGAAATCCTCTGTGGATTCGATAGCGACAACTACAACACTCAGCGATCCTACGTTGATCAGTGCTACCGATCCTGTGTGGTTCAGATCCTGTGTGGGTCAGCACTCAGCGGTCCTATGTGGGCCAGCGCCTACAGATCCGGTGTGGGTCTGATCCTGTGTGGGTCATTGTGGGGGTTAGTTACCTATCGATCCTTTGTGTGTCATTGCGGGGGTTAGTACCTATCGATCATGTCTGGGTCCAACGACATAGATGAATCAGTGGCTACACCTAATCATCTCTATCGTCTTACGAATAAGTATATCTGTGTGAGATGAATCTTGTTTTTCTTTCCTATGTGGATTGTGTTGTGCTATCCTGTGTGGATTACGTTTTTCTATCCCGTGTGGATTGGGCTATGATTTCTTATGTTAACTGGGTTGTTCTTGAGGTCGGATTTTGGAGCCGAATGAGAATTGGTGACTTAGGTATATGTTTGGGCATATACCTAAGTAGTGTCGTGTGTTACTTTGTGATTGTATCTTTTCTTTATGGATTATCCTTGTGGATTCTGGGAGGCTTTTGGGGGTCTCGGGGTCCCTACTAGGTATCTTATACTCACCCCTACATGGGTTATGCCCACACTACATTGTGTTGGTTGCAGACGACAGACAGCGTTGATCGTGTGTTGAGGCTTGCGGAGCAGGACGATACCTCAAGGTACACCACTGGACGGGACGTACTCGGAGTGGACTGCTGGACCCGAGGAGCTAGGGAGCCTATCTGTACCCACCCTACAGTTGGGACTTCTTGTGGACGGCTCGAGGCTGTGGCCTTAATTTTCAGCTGTTGTTTTCCCTTTTTCAGTTTTACTTTACTATCATTTTGGGTTTGTATTCTGGCCCACTTACTTTTCCGCACTTACTGTTTTACCCAGTTTTTACATAGTGTTTACATCTGCATGCTTGCTCTATGGTGTTTGTTTACTTTACAAAGTCAATTCCTTCCCTTTCTACCAGAAATTACGCCTTGGTGCTAGTCGCCAGCCCCTGGCCTATGGAAGGCGGGCTTGGGGTAGTCACGACATGGGCCACGAGAACGGGTTGTGACAAATTGGTATCAGTGGAGTTTGGTTCTACCGCAAAACTCAGGACTCTGTTCTTTTTCTATGTGAAGCAATAGTGTTAAGACTGTTGAGTGTGGTTTTTTGTCCAGGAAGTCCAGTGTTGGTGCGGCGGCTGACATATCCGTACACCAGCACCCTAACTTATGATTTCCGACTTAATGCACGAAAACATTGATTACATGTGTGTTTCATGTCTCCATTGTGATTACTTTGTGTCAGCTCACCAGGTATATTGTTCTTATCGTGGTGCACCTGTCTCTTTTCAGGATGCCCCCATGAAGGAAGCCAGCTAGGGTTCCGAGCGTTGTGTGTGACGACATCCCACTGAGAGATGAGGCCTCAGTACAGGTCCCTTTGACAACACAGGCACCGACGGTACCTCTACCCGCAGAGCCACAGATGCTACCAGCCCCAGCCGCTGACGATGCACGTCTCCTTAGTGAACTGCACGAGTTTCAGCGTCAGTTACCACCCATGTTCCGCAGGGAGATGGACCCTCAGGTAGCCGAGGATTGGATGGAGGCAGTTGTATGAGTTTTCAGGTTAGTGAGGACACCAGCAGACCTCATGGTGATCCTCGCAGCGAGCCTCCTGCACACGGCAGTAGGAATATGGTGGAGCTTGATGCTCGAGGTGCACGACAAGGCATCTCTCCTCTGGACGGACTTTGAGAGACTCTTCCGCTCTGAGTTCGTCCCAGTCAGCCTCCGTGTGGTGCGCATCCAAGAGCTTCTACAACTACGGTAGGGCAGCTTAACGGTCACCCAGTACCCGACGATATTTACAGATATCTCGCGCTATTCGACAGACATGGTACATGACCCATTCTTCTGGGCCCGAACCTTCGAGCAGGGATTAAGGCAGGAGATCAGGGCATCGCTGATCTCCCTCAGCATTCAGACACAGGCAGTGTAACACCCCGAGATTTTTTGAAAAATATTCTTTTTAATTTCATTGATGTCTTCTGTTGTATGCTACACCAATATTATCATGTACTATACACAACACTGTATTAACTTGAAGTATACGCAACCCTGGCTTGGCTTACATTACACGCAATCGCGACCTTCCTCGATAGTGTGTGTTGTAGGCAATACGGGGTTTTACTGAACAACGATATATTTTTATAATATTATTATGAACTAGCTGTTATAAATAGTATTAACTAAATTTTTAAATTTATAACATTATTATTCATCTTACACAATTTCTAGAACATGGGTTAAGAACAAAATAAATTTTCTAGTAAAAGAAGTATTTTTAAAAAAATGAAGTTTTGTCGCCTTTTGATGGTGCACCAACTTTAAATCTAGTTTTGACATGTTTATAAGATCAATTTTACAAAATAAAATTATTCTTTGGAATAAGGATATAAAATTTTACCTTGGATAAAATTTTCATATTATTCTGAAAACTTTCATATTTTAATGAATTGTAAAAACATGTTATATTTTAATTAAATACAAGTTTTTTCATTATATTAATTTATGTGGTAAAATTATAATATTTAATGATTTTAAAGTATAAATATAATTTATGTCATTATCATTGATTTTACCTTGAATTCGTTTGTTAAATCAATTCAATCTTTTGCAATGTTTTAATCAAATACATATTTTCATTTGAAAACAGGATTAATTTTAATTTAATTTCTACAACTTTTGTGTATTGAATTTAGAAAAATGGATTCCATATTTGGAATCAGTGGGTCCAAATTATGTTAATAAGTGACTTTTTGTTTTTGGGCTTTATTAATAGTAACTACGATAAATTTTATTTACCATAGTTAAAGGTAAATCGTGTAATTAAGGGTAAATATAAGATTATAAAATTAACCTAACACCTGAAAAAATCCAATTGGATGACTAAAAGTCGACCCAAAACAACTAAGGGTCAGATTAGAATCATTTAATGGTCTTTTTTCTATGAAAATAACTTAATTATTATTAAAACCAAAGAAAGTGACAACATGTCTCTCTCTTAAATCTTATAAGTATATTAATTTTAAATTAGTGATAAACTTCATGCAATGTCGAACATGAATAGTCTCCGGAAATATAATTAAATTATATACATCATATGAATTTATTTATAATTTTTAGGGATTAAATAACTATCATTAATTGTTACACAATAGTGATACATAAATTCTTTATCTAGTGAAAAATCAAGAATATAGTTTTTATTAAACTAATAGTTATCATTAAAGGCACAAAACCCTGACAAAAACTTATTGGTCATGTTAATTTAAACCATAACCATCCAATGGTCTAATATTTCACCATTTGGAGCCTTATAAAAGCGATTATGACACTTATATTATTTTATTTTAAATGATGCCAAAGTTTTCACCTTCATAATTTAATAAATCTAAAAATTTAAATACTGTGATTTTAAGATGATAAATTCGAGTAAAAGTATTTTTGTAAAAGGTAATATATTTATGTTCATCATAGGATTTTATTTTTAATTTGTATGCAACATTTAATTATATTAAATAATTATACAAAAATGATGTAGTAATTATTTTATTAAGAGATAAACGAAATAAATGGTTTTAAAAATAATAAAATAAATATTATATAAACTATTTAATGATATCCACTAATTGTATAGATACATATGACCTTTTATTAATCTATTAAAGCTTTTATTTCTAACATATCTTCTGTATATATTTTATTTAAATTCAAATAAATGAATAGTGTCAAAATTAACACTATTGTTATTTTATAAAAATAACATATCATAAAATTGTTTAAAAATCACAGAAATATTTTGAAATTATAGATTTAGATTTATTTGGTAGAAATTGTTATAAATTATCCAATTTTGGAAAATTCACAACAAATACGTAATTATCTGTAATAATTTAAAATTTAGAATGTTATTACCACAAATAAAATTAAAATTATTAAATAAGGATAAATCAAGTTGATAATGTTTAAAATAAATTACTAACATGTCTTAATATTATTTATTGATGATATTACAACCCTATATCTTATAATATTAGAAAATGATTCATTTTTGGAGGTTTTTAAGTGGGGTTAGACTTATTATAAATTAATATTTTTAAGACTTCCAAAGGTGCCCATCTCCACCTTTATAAAAGGGAACCTCCTCCCTCTCTTCCTCACATCAATTTGAGCCTTTAGGCTCGGAAAAACCCTGCCCATTTACCTTCTCAACTTCCCTAGAAACATCGTGGAGGTTTTGGTCTTCTCCAAAGACCAATTTTAGTACCCTAAGAGGAGGTTTCAAAGAGGCGTGTCAAAGAAGAGGTAATATCTGTTACCGATCCTTTCAATTTTTATTCTTCCTCAACATCTTCTTCTTTAGTTGTTTCATTATTAAGTAATAACATAAGTATCCCTAATATACTGATATTTTATTCTAAATATTAAACAACCCTTTTTCACCTTCTATCCATCCTACGGAATACAAAATCACCGTGCGTGCATACGTACAGAATACCGTCTCCACGCCGTTGGGTAATTTATTTTTCCACGATCACCTTACTTGGATTTGTATAATGGTGTAAATAATGACTATATATGATTATTGTAAAGTTATATTGATTCTAAAATATTATACATACACTCTAATACAATTCCACAATCATCGGAATGATATCATCGCTCGTGAGTACGTACGGACTACCGTCTCCACGAATGCGATGAGATTCATTTTCCATTAATAACCATTCAAAAATGATTATAAAGAATATATCATGAATAATAATTAAATATATGGCATAATAATTCTACTGGATTTATGTATATATATATATGTATTTCATCTATTTAATTTCATTCAATTCAATAAGGAAGCGAAAACAACGTTCATGCGTACGTATGACCTACCGTCTCCATGAACAGTGTATTTCATTCCTTTTATCAATTTATAATATATATGTATATGATGAATATATAATATATATAAATAAGGTTTTAAATTCTAGAATTATTTAAATCAGGATATATGTAAAAATATCAAGAATGACAAGTCGAAACACATACGATAAATGAAACGATTTTACCCAAAACGCTACTTTAACATGGAATTTACAAAAGAACGGGTAATATATAGTAATTAGTGAAACATATATGATATCATCATAATAAATATGATAATTTAATAAATAAATTAAATTATTTAAATGATTATATAAGAGGTTTGGATCCATACGAAGCATATCAGACCTATGGTAAGGGATATCTTTTCAAATCTCGTTTTTATCTGAGATTGTTTATTCATAAGTATTTAATGGGGTTATTTTTATCATCCATGTCCGTGTTTTATATAAAAGTTATAATGTATGTTTAATTTTCTTTTTACCCATTTTTTACTTTTACTACATGGTATGTAAGGAATCATTCTTTTACGAGGTACTTTTTGACTTTTCTGGAAAAAGTACGATAAGAATCTTTTTTTCACTTATACGGCACTAACGTATTTTTACGGTTTCATAATGCCATATTTTCAAGAAGCATATTTTTCATTATTTCATGATTATTTTCAACAAAATCCCTTTCATTTAAAATTTAATGGAATTTTGTGAAAAGAAAATGATTTTGAAGAAGAAAGGATATTTTCCTCAAGAATTCATTTCAAATGTTTTATCAAAACCATTTTTCTATCTAAGATGACATTATTTCATAGGTGTATGTTTCTTGTATAATGTCTCTATGATTTATATGGTTTCAATTTTATTATTATGAAATGATATCCATTAGTTTTATATGGATTATGTGATGATGGAATGATGATTATGAAACCCATTTTTATTCTTTGGGTTACGATGAATGATGTATGTTTATTTTGTGGCACAAGTAAGAATGATTTCATTATGAGATGGGTGGGACCTATATATCCATCCAATGCATTGGGTAAAGATTTATATCTCATGATATAGACATGGCTAGAATGGTAAGCTAATTTGGTTTAGTGTTACAGGACTGAAACGAGGAGTGAACTCGATTCAGAAAGGGACTTTGTCCACTAAGATGGTATTGGTGGCAATGCCTTGGATACTATGGAAATCATGACATGTGCTGAATTGTTTCCAAAATTACATGTTTTACTCCCATGCTATTTTATCATGCTTAATGTTTCTTTATGATCTATTCCTTACGTACTTCCATGTTTTATGTCATTGCTCAGTCTTTTGATGTTTAAACATTATGTTCATATTTTTAAGCTCAAGTTTATATGATTTGTTTTATTTTATCCATGATTACCCTTACTGAGCATTTGAGCTCACCCTTTATATGTTTTCTTTTTCCTAGGATATAAAGAAAAGTTTTACCTAAGAAAACAAAAGGGGAAGATCGATATGGGAGATGTTGAAGATCATTCAAGATGATTATATATTTATATTTCAAGTTTCCAAAGACACTAAACTATTACGGTCCTTGTGTTTTTGTTTTTGTTATATATGATGTATTCCAAAAAAGTAATGTAATGTCCATGTACTTCAAGTTTCGGGTCTCTACAGTTGGTATTAGAGAAAAGGATTAGTCAACCATTGGATACTAGGATGCGAGAACATAAGTGAGATCCCTAGAGATATTTCTAAGGTATGTCTAGGGATGTCCCTAAGGATAAGTATTCGTATAGGTTATAGTCCTAGAATTGCGCTAATTATCTTAGAATTAAACCTAAGATGTTAGATATTGAAGGTACTCCCCCTTTATTATGTTGTTTTCCTAGCATTATTTTTTCCTCTCACACTATTATTTTTGGGTTTTAGATGATGGCTAGAACCTGAAGGAACCATGTTGATAAATGTAATGGGCGATGCAATGATTTTCCTCCTGAACAAACCAACGTTATGGGAGATGGAGTGAAAAATATTATTGCTATACTTACAAAATTATTGAATCATTCTGGACATCCAAATGAGTAAAGGAGGGAACAATATTCTATTGAGTCCTTCATGAGGCAGCGCCCACCTTTATTCAGTGGGTCTTCATATCCATTAGTGGCTGAACAATGGATCGGTACCACTGAAAAGATATTTTCAGTTCTTTAATGTTCTGAACATGATAAATTCATCTTAGCAGTGTATCGTTTTGAAGGTGATGCTGATCAATGGTGGAATCTTATTAAGAATATGAGGCAAAGGGATGAAATTGAGTCCATGGAATGGGACAAGTTCAAGAAAATATTTTTCAATAATTATTTCCTTCATATTCTTCGAACAAATATGGAGAAGGAGTTTTTTCAACTAAAGAAAAATGAAGATGACTCTGTTGGTATATACGAAGTGAATTATAAATGGATTGAAAGGTATGCATCTGGCTTTATCATCCAAACTGAAAGTAAAGTTTATCTATTCTTCAGTGGCTTAAAACCAAATATTCAAAGGGAATTATCTATAAGAGACTTCAGTAGGTATGAAAAAATTGTTTGTTGTGCTATCAAGGTAGAAATGGAAGTTGGTGTCACTTATCCATCTCATGGTATTGACAAGAAACAAAAGATGGAGTTCAAGGAGAAATCTCAGAATAATGGTGAAAAGAATATGAATGTTTCCTTATGCTCAAAGTGTGGAAAGAAGCATGGTGGATATTTCCTAAAAGGTATTAGAAAATGATTTAATTATGGAAAATAAGGTCATCGAGTAGCTGAGTGTCGATGTAATAGAAAAAGGATCGCTAATGGTGTGAATAAAGAAAAGACTGCAGAGTGCGCACCACCAACACTTCAATGCTTCATGTGCATGGAAATGGGGCATTATGCTAATAAATTCCCTAATCCACGGGCTAATGATGATCAACGTGAGAAACCTCTTAAGGCAAAGGATAAAGGGAAGTCTCATGCGATCACTATTTGTGATGTTGCGTATGAAAATGAAGTGGTGTAATGATTAAGTGTTTATGTAATGGGATTCCAATATAATGTTTAATATAGTATCATGGAATATTGGAATATTTATGTAATGGTCTATTGTGGTTTTCAATAATTGTATGGTACCAGTAACCATGGAAAGTGATTGAGATATATATTGGAAAGAAGATTATATGCGTATAATGAAGGGATAAGTATAAAATGAAATGTTTGATAGTATTCATGAGCTCATGACTGATATAAGGAAGAAGTTATATCATGGTTTGAGTATATAGAATTTTGGGGTTTTGGTATGTTGAAAGTGTTAAATTTTGACAGCACTCATGTTTTCAATAAGATTAAATGGGTATTCATTTTTCAAGAGAATACATGATTATGGCCTTCAAATGTTTGGAATGTGACCAACAAGACATATCTTATGATATGTGGGGATCAACGATGGAGTTAACATGCTTGTTATATGAAATCTCTGGTAATCGTTCTCACTATATTATGAGAGTGGACTGTATTATTATGGATAAGCATAAAGATTGTAATGGATTATGTTGGACATAAGTTAGTATTGTTTAAGGATAGAATTTTTTTCGATATTATTGATGGGATGTTATAGTAATGTAGTTTTAGAAAATGGACAACCTGCAGGACGGGCGACAGCCCATCGTGTTGGACAAGGCTGTGGGAATCGAAACCACAACCAAAGTGCGACTGGCCTTTATCACATACCATTGGCCTATTGGAAGTCACTGGTTTGTAGAAACTAATTTTATTTGATTAAGTGGTATGATATATAAAGTATAAGTTCATTTTTGGAATCGTATACGATTAACCTTACCATAGATGGACTTATGCATATTTGATAACTTTTTCTAACATTTTGTTTGAAACAGATGGAATGAACCATCATTCTATCACATGATCTAATAACAAATTAAACTACATTTCTTTAAGAGATGAAGTGGAAATTGTTCAAAGCATGAACAACAGTGAGATTGTACCAAAATCAAGCAAGTATTTCTTTTAATTCAAAATTTTCAACCTTAGGGAAATGATATTGAAAACCAAAAATGATGTCCTAGTGATCTTATATCCGATGAATCAGATGGTACCTTAGATCATCACAAATATATGCCTTTGTGATTGTTGGATTTTTTATAGCCATGTCCTCTACCACTCTACATCATAACTTGATGGTTAGAGTTTTCTTTCATATCTAAATTTTCACCTATGTTCTCCTACGTGGAAACTCAGTGATGAGTTAATTTGGGTAAACAATATGTTTCATACTTTACTTTTCAAAATGATGTTTTTCTGTCCTTTTTACGATGTGGATTTCTATTAAAACTTTTGAGTAGTAATCCATTTATAACTCCGATGAATTTCAAGGGTGAAATTCATTTTAAGGGGGGTAGAATGTAAAACCCCGAGATTTTATGAAAAATATTATTTTTAATTTCATTGATGTCTTCTGTTGTATGGTACACCATGATTATCTTGCACTATACACAACACTATATTAACTTGAAGTCTACACAACCCTGACTTGGTTTACAATACACGCAATCATGACCTTCCTTGATAGCGTGTGTTGTACGCAATACTGGGTTTTACTAAACAATGATATATTAATATAATATTATTATGAACTAGCAGTTATGAATATTATTAACTAAATTTTGAATTTTATAACATTATTATTCATCTTACACATTTTCTAGAACATGGTATAAGAACAAAATAAATTTTCGGGTAAAATAATTATTTTTCAAAAAATGCAGTTTTTCCACCTTTTGATGGTGCACCCACTTTAAATATAGTTTTTGACATGTTTATAAATTCAATTTAATAAAATAAAATTTTTCATTGGAATAAGGATATAAAATTTTACTTGGATAAAATTTTCAAATTATTCTGATAGCTTTCATATTTTAATGAATAGTAAAAACACGCTATATTTTAATTAAAAACAACTTTTTTCATAGTAATAATTTAAGTGGTTAAAGTATAATATTTAATTGTTTTAAAGTATAAATATAATGTATGTCATTAGCATTGATTTTTCCATGAATTCGGTTAAATCAATTCAATCTTTTGCAATGTTTTAAACAAAAACCTGTTTTCTTTCGACAACAGGATTAATTTTAATTTAATTTCTGCAACATACGTGTATTGAATTTGGAAATATTGATTCCATATTTGGAATAAGTGGGTCCAAATTATGTTAATAAGCTACTTTTTATTTTTCGGCATTATTAATAGTAACTAGGGTAAATTTTATTTAGCATAGTTAAAGGAAAATCGGGAAATTAAGGGTAAATATAAGATTATAAAATTAACCTAACACCTAAAAAATTCTATTTGATGACTAAAAGTAGACCCATATCACCTAAGGGTTGGATTATAATCATTTAATGTACTTTTTTCTATTAAAATAACTTATTTATTATTAAAACAAAAGAAAGTGACAACATGTCACTCTCTTAAATCTTATAAGTATATTAATTTTAATTTAGGGATAAATTTCCTGATACATTGAACATGAATAGTCTATAGGAAGGTAATGAAATTATATACATCATATTAATTTATTGAAAATTTTTAGGGATTAAATAATTATCATTAATCGTGACACAATAGTGATACAGAAATTGTTTATCTAGTGAAAAAACAAAAATATAGTTTTTATTAAACTAATAGTGACCATAAAAGGCACAAAACCCTGACCAAAACATATTGGTCATGTGAATTTAATCCATAATCATCCAATCGTCGTGTGTGTGACCATTTGGAGCCTTATAAAAGTGATTATGACACATATATTATTTTATTTTAAATGATGCCAAAGTTATCACCTTCATAATTTAATAAATATAACAATTTAAATATTGGTATTTTAAGATGATAAATTCTAGTAAAAGTATTATTGTAAAAGTTAATAGATTTATATTCGTCATTGGATTATATTTTTATTTTTTATGCAACAAATATGTATATTAAATAATTATACAAAAATGATGTAGTAATTATTTTATTAAGAGACAAACCAAATAACTGGTTTTAAAAATAATAAAATAAATATTATATGAACTATTTAATGTTCTCCACTAATTTTACAGAAAAATATGTCCTCTTATGAATCTATTAAATCTTTTATTTCGAACATATCTTCTGTATATATTTTATTTAAATTCAAATAAATGAATAGTGTCAAAATAGACACTATTGTTATTTTATAAAAGTAACATATTATAAAATTGTTTAAAAATAACTAAAATATTGAAAAACTATAAATTAAAATTTATATTGTAGAAAATGTTTTAAAGTATCCAATTATGGACAATTCACAACAAATAATTAATTATCTATTATAATTTAAAATTTAGAATGTTATTACCACAAATAAAATTAAATTTATTAAATAAGGATAAATCGATTTGATAATGTTTAAAATAAATTCATAACATGTCTAAATTTTATTGGATGATGCGATTACAACCCTATATCATCTAATATTCGAAAATTATTCATTTTTGGTGGTTTTTAAGTGGGGTTAGATTTATTATAAATTAATATTTTTTAGATTTTCAAAGTGCCCCTCTCCTCTCTTATAAAAGGGAACCTCCTCCCTCTCTTCCTCACACCAATTTCAGCCTTTAAGCTCAGACAAACCCTTACCATTTCACTTCTCAACTTCCCTAGAAACATCCTAGAGGTCCTGGTCTTCTTCAAAGACCAAATTTAGTACATTAAGAGGAGGTTTCAAAGAGGCGTGTCAAATAAGAGGTAATATCCGTTATCGATCCTTTCAATTTTCGTTCATCTTCAGCATCTTCTTCTTACGTTTTTTCATTGTTATGTAATAACATAAGTGTCTCTCATATACTGATATGTTATTATAAATATGAAATAACCCTATTTCACCTTCTATCCATCCTACGAAAAACAAAATCACCACGCGTTCGTACGTACGAAATACCGTCTCCATGATGTGGTGTAATATGTTTTTCCACAATCACCTTACATGGATGGGTATAATGGTGTAAAAAATGACTATTTATGATTATTGTAAAGTGATATTGATTCTGAAATATTATAAATACACTCCAATACAATTCCACGATCATGGGAATGATATCATCGCTCGTGCGTACGTACAGACTACCATCTCCATGAACGCGATGAGATTCATTTTCCATGATGAACCATTCAAGAATGATTATAAAGTATATATAATGAATAATAATGAAATATATGGAATAATAATGCTACTGTATTTATGTATATATATATGTATGTCATCTATTTAATTTCATTCAATTCAATAAGGAAACGAAAACAACGTTCATACGTACGTACGACCTACCGTCTCCATGAACGGTGTATTTCATTCCTTTTATATATTTATAATATATATGTATATGATGAATATATAATATATATATATATCATGTTTTACATTTTGAAATTATGTAAATCAGGATATAAGTAATAATATCAAGAAAAACAAGTCGAAACACATATGATAAATGAAATGATTTTACCCAAAACGCTACTTTAACATGAAATTTACAAAAGAACGGGTAATATAAAGTCATAAGAGAAACATATATGATATCATAACATTGAATATGATTATTTAATAAGTCAATGACATTATTTATATCATTATACAGGAGGTTCGGATCCATACGAAGCATATCAGACCTAAGGTAAGGGATATCTTTTCCAATCTCATTTTTATCCGAGATTGTTTATTCATAAGTATTTAATGGGGTTATTATTATCATCCATGTCCATGTTTTCTATAATTTTATCATGTATGTTTAATTTCATTTTTAACCATTTTTACTTTTACTACATGGTATGTAAGGAATCTTTTTTTTACGAGGTACTTTTTGACTTTTCCGGCAAAAGTACGAGAATTTTTTTTTTAAAATTATACGGCACGAAGGGATTTTTACGGTTTCATAATGAATTATTTTAAAGAAGCTTAATCTACATGATTTCATGATTATTTTCAACAAAATCCTTTTCTTTAAAAATTTCATGGCATTTTGTGAAAAGAAAATGATTCTGAAGAAGAAAAGATATTTTCCTCAAGAATTCATTTCAAATGTTTTATCAAAACCATTTTTCTATCTAAGATGACATAATTTCATATGTGTCTGTTTCAAGTATAATGTCTCTATGATTTACATGGATTCACTGTTATTATTATGAAATGATATCCATTACTTTTATATGGATTATGTGATGAAGGGATGATGTTTATGAAACCCATGTTTATTATTTGGGTTACGATGAATGGTGTATGTTTATTTTGTGGCACAAGTAAGAATGATTTCATTATGATATGGGTGGGACCTATATCTCCCTCAAATGCATTTTGTAAAAAAATTTATCTCATGATAAAGACATGGCTAGAATGATAAGTTAATCTCGTTCAGTGTTATTGGACTGAAACGAGGAGTTAACTTGATTCAGAAAGAGACTTTTCCCACTAAGATGGTCTTGGTAGCAATGTTTTGGCTACTATGGAAATCAAGACATGTGTTGAATGGTTGCCACAATTACATGTTTTACTCCCATACTATTTTATCATGCTTAATGTTTCCATATGATCTATTCCTTACGTACATCCAGGTTTTATGTCATTTCTCAAGATTTTAATATTTAAACATTATGTTTAATGTTTTTTAGCACAAATGTATATGATTGTTTTTAATTTTATACATGCTTTCCATTACTATGCATTTGAGATCACCCTTTATATGTTTCCTTTTCCCCAGGATATAAAGAAAAGTTTTAGGTAAGAAACCAAAAGGGGTAGATCGATATGGGAGATGTTGAAGATCATTCAATAGGATTAGAAGTTTATATTCCGAGTTTCCAAAGACACTAAACTATTACGGTCCTTGTGTGTCTATTTTTTTTATATAATAATTATTCCACAAAAGTAATGTGATGTCCATGTACGTAATGTTTCGGGTCTCTACAGGCAGGGGTACTGGAGCGAGCACTTCTGATCGAGAGCTTCCTTGCTGCGCCTACATCAGCAGTGAGACATACCGCAGGGCGGTACGTAGCAGAGTCTTCTGGAGCAGGCAGTCGACGGATTACTCATTGGTCCAGGTAGAACAGACCCTCAGGTAGACAACCTCAGAACACTGGATTAGGGGTGGGGGCATACAGCACCGAGCCAGTCTTTCGAGAGGCAGACAATGCTACACATATGGCGGTTAGGGCCACATGGCTCGTGACTGCCCGACCCGCCATACAGAGGAGCAACAGACGCTTGAGGGACCATCTAGGCAGAGGCAGAGGGTCGACAGTGGCGGTCCATAGGGAGCAGGCGGGTGAGGCCAAGGAGCTGGCCGAGCAGCAGGTGGTGGTCGACATTTTGAGGCTCTACCACCACCACTGCTAGGAGGTCCACCCCGACCACATGGAGCTGGCGGGTAGAGATAGGCACAGCTTCAGGCAGTGGTGACCTACAACCACGGCACGCCCGAGATGATTTGAGGTACTATCTGTGTCTATTACACCCTTTCTACAGTTCTTATAGACACAAGAGAGAGTCATTCTTTCATATCTGATGCCCTTGTTCAGAGCTCGGAGATTCTAACAGAGCCATTGGCTCGATCCTCATGGGTAGAGACTCCTACGGGAGCAGACTCGAGGATTACGCACTGGAGCCAGCAGTGTGAGCTTACTCTAGGAGGAGAGAGCTTCAGCTGGGATATTCTTGTAGCAGTGTCAAGGACTTACGATGTCATCTTGGGCATGGATTAGTTATGTACAATCCATTCTCAGATTGACTGTATTAGGTGCAAGGTGCGGTGTGTATGCACCGACGAGAGCAGGTTCACCTTCACCAGCGAGAAGGGAGCCTTCGCAGCAGAGGATGGACTCTCGCAAAGCAGAGGACAACCCATCACTCATCAGTTGGATAGCCTCATCCTAGGAGCAGTTGACATGCGGAGTTTTGGTTTTCCTGTAGTGGTGGATCAGTATGAGGACATTTTCCTCGACGACGTTCCAGGACTACCTCCTCGTAGAGAGGTAGAATTTTATGTTGATCTATACCCTGGGACAACCCTGATATCAACCCTGGCATATCGGGTGGATCCTGCCGAGCATTGAGAGCTACGGGTATAATTGGAGGACTTACAGGGAAAGGGTTTCATCTGACCCAGTGTCTCACCCTGGGCTTCCCCGATATTGTTTGCCAAGAAGGTGGACGGAAGCTTGCGACTTTGTGTCGACTATCGTTGCCTGAACCAGGTGACCGTGAGGAACAAGTATCTGCTACTGAGTATTGATGACCTCTTCGATCAGCTCAAGGGTGAACAATGGTTCTCGACGATAGACCTCATGTCAAGCTATCATTAGCTCAGATTTCGGGACGAGGACATGCAGAAGACGACCTTCAGATGTCGGTGTGGCCACTATGAGTTCTTGGTTATGACATTCGGCATAACCAATGCTCCAGTAGTGTTCATGGACCTCCTGAAAAGGATATTTCATCCATACCTTGATCGATTTCTCGTGGTCTTCATCAATGAAATTATGATTTACTTGACGAATGAGGAGGAGCACGCTAATCACTTGAGGGTTGTACTAGACACACTCTGAGAGAACCAGCTTTATGGAAAGCTATCGAAGTGTCAGTTCTGGAGACGCGAGGTCCACTTCATGGGACATGTCATCTCAAAGGCGGGAGTTGTGGCGGATCCAGCAAACATCGAGGTAGTGCTATCTTGGGAGCCACCCAAGAGCGTGATGGAGGTGCGGATTTTCTTGGGATTAGCTGGGTACTATCGGAGATTTGTTCTAGACTTCTCTAGAGTTGTGGCACCACTCTCAGCTTTGAAGAATAATGGGAAACCCTTTGTGTGGTCAGAAAGATGTCAGTAGAGCTTCCAAGAGCTGATATAGAGATTGACCAGCGTGCCTATCTTGAGGCTTCCGGAGGAGGGAGTTGGGTACGTAGTTTACTGTGATGCATTAGGGACCAGACTCTGATGTTTCATGATTCAGGAGTGGGTAGTGATCGCCTAGGGATAACGTCAGTTGGGGAAGCACGAGCAGAACTACGCTACCCATGAACTGGAGTTAGCAGCAGCGGTCTTTGCTCTGAAGATGTGGCGACACTATCTGATGGGAGAGAACTTTATAATGTTTTCTGACCATCAGAGTCTCAGGTACATCTTCTCGCAGAAGGACATGAACCTGAGACAACGGCTATGGCTCATGTTCCTCCAGGACTATGAAATTGAGATAGTCTATAATCTTGGAAAGTGGAATGTGGTAGCCAATGCTCTTAGCAGGAGGACAGGAATTCAACTACTTGGGGAGGCGATAGGGAAGCTGGCCGCTTTGCAGATATCCTTCGTAGATAGAGATGGAGCAGCATTTCTTCAGTCACTCACAGTCACTACTCCACTACTGCAGCAGGTCAGAGAGGAACAACATGGGTACGCCGACTGTGAGACGCGGCATGTACAGATAACCTCAGGATAGGAACCTAATGGTTTCTATTTAGGAGGAGAGCATGACATCCTTTTTAGAGGATGTAACTTGGTACCTGTTGCTTTACAGGAGGAGGTGCTGAGAGAGTTTCACACATCCCCTTTGGCAGTATATCCTGGAGTAGAGAAGATGTACCAGGATCTCAGATGACAACACTGGAAGCCGAGCATGAAGAAGGTTGTGGCAGATTTCATTTCTCGATGCCTCACCTACCAGTAGGTGAAGGTAGAGCCCCATGTACCAGCAGGCTTGGTACAACCATTAGAGGTCCCGGAGTGGATGTGGGACGAGATATCTATGGACTTCGTGACTGGACATCCATGCACTTCCAGAGGTCACAACTCTATTTGGTTGATTGTCGACCGACTCACCAAGTCGGCTCACTTCATACCCATCAGAGAGCAGGGCCTAGTAGAGAGCATGGGACGTCTCTACGTTTAGGATATGTTATGGATACATGGTGTTCCATCGTCTATCATCTCAGATCGAGATGCATGCTTTACTTCCTATATTTGGAAGGGGTTGTAGGAGGCGTTCGGGATGCAACTATGTCTGAGCACCGCCTTTCACCTTCAGACAGATGGTCAGACAGAGATGACCATTCAAACTCTTGAAAACATGCTCTGTGCATGCTTTATCGACTTTGATTTGCAGCTGGGAGGACCACCTACATTTGGTGGAGTTCGCGTACAATAACAGCTACCACTCCACCATCAGGATGGCACCATACGAGGTGTTGTACGGTCGACCTTGCAGATATCCTCTGTGCTGGACAGACCCTGGGGAGTTAGCACTTGTGGGACTAGAGATGGTCCAGGCCATGACAGAGATGGTCTAGGTCATCCAGGAGCGGATGAGGATAGCTCAGAGCTGGCAGAAGTCTTATACTGACAGGAGGCAGAGGCCACTGGAGTTCAAGGATGGCGACCACGTCTTCTTGTGGGTCTCACCTCGACGTGGATTACAGAGATTTGGCATAGGCAGCAAGTTGTCTCCACGCTTCATCGGACCATTCCAGGTCTTCAGTAAGATTGGTGAGGTGGCTTATCACCTGGCTCTACCACCTCAGTTTCACCGGGTGCACGACATCTTCCACATATCTCAGCTGAGGATATATGTGCATGACCCGGCACATATCATTGACCATGGGGAGTTAGACATTGATGGTGGGGTGACTTTTGCAGAGGTCCTAGTAGAGATCGTTGATACATAGGAGAGGGTCCTATGTGGATGATCGATTCCTCTAGTGCGCATCAGATGGTAGCACGGGGACCTCCAGGAGAGCACTTAGAGAGGGAGGCTCAGATGCATGCTAAGTACCCACATTTTTTCCCTATTTTATGATATAACTTTACGGGGGTGTAAATCTCAGAGGTGGGAGTGAGATAAATACCCGTAAAATATAAGGGAAATTTTTTCTTAATTTTCTATGGGATTTTACAAGAACACGGTTTCTGACGGCACTTGATTCTGAGTCCCGAAGTTCCCGGAACTTCTATCTGAAGATTAGCTCGGGTACGTTCAGTGAACGAACGAGTGGGTTTTTCTAACATTTGAACCAGTGCTCGGAATCGAATTCCGAGGGCACCGATGGATGCGTAGCGCCGATAATTGCTTAGGAACACCTTTTCCAGAGTTGGGTTATCACGAGAGAAGTTGTTAAAAATTGTGGAAGTTGAAAATAAAAATTTAGCTATAATTTTTATTTCTTTTTAAGTTATTAATCCTTTGAGTGGATGTTGGTGTAACCACCAAACTTCCGATGGGATGTTATGAAAATGGTGGGTCCCACACTAACCCCACCCCTTCATTTTCCCTACCCTTCCCTAACCCTCAATTTATTAAGACAACATGGCATGAATTAAATAGGTGGGTTAATTCTTTATTTGAATTTCAAATACTAAAGACATAGTTAATAAAATAAGTGAAAGAACATATTTAATTATTGTTCGAACTTGTTGTGTGGAGTTTTTTTGGAGAAAAGGAAAAGCTCTCGAACTTGTTATTCATAATCGAAGAACGCGAAGAACACATCGATCTTCGATGAAGAACGCTGAATCCTCGGATATCGACTACACGACACCATGTACCGTGCCACCATCAATGTTCCTTCCACGACACCTTCTTCCATGCCAGTTATTTCCATGACGAACCGTCGCTCAACAAATTCGACGAGGTAGGGAAATATTATTGTTGATGATATTCGTGTTTTCTTCCATCATATTCCTTGTACAATTGGACCGCTTGTTATCAGTTAACGGGAGGGGGCCAGATTGCCCAAACATTGCAAACCCTCCTCCCCTTTGTCTCTTGTCTACCTTGTGGTGGATTGGAACGGGAATGGCACGGTTTCGTCGCACCGCGCAGGGTATTGCAGCATGAAATGTGCGGCGCCGTCGCGCCGCGCCGTTGAATCGAACAAGGTCGCGTCACTGTCATGCCACGCAGAAGAACCCCGATGGCACCGTGGCTGGAGTGGGGCTGCAGCGGATTAGCGCGGTGCCATCGTATTGTGTTGAGCGGACCATGACCGTGGCCATTGGCGGCAGCGGAGCAGGGACTGGAGGCCAGTTCTGGGCCACCGGCATCGGAGCAGGGGGACTAGCCAGTGCCAGTCAAGTGTCTGCAGCTGCCAGCCGGCCGGAGCGGGCCGACCAGTCAGAGGAAGAGCCTTGGGTTCATAACCCCCAACTAGCTGGACAATAGAGGCACCCCATCATGGGGGCCGTGGTTACCAAATAGGTGGGTAGACGCCCCCCCCCCCCCCATCCGCTCAGCCAAAACAGCCGAGCCACCTGCCCCTGGCCGGCGCACCAGCACACCGTGCCGGCTGCCCAGGCTAGGCCGGGCCACGCAGGCCGGGCCGGACCTGGACCCGGGTCAGGTCGACCCGGTTCGGGCCGACCCAGGGGGTACCGGTCCGGGTCGGACCGGGTCCGAACCCCCTAATACCGGACCTCTCAGGGTCTTTTTCCCTTAACATGGGCTGCAGACCTTCGATCGACGAACCATCAGTTGCGATGGGATCCTTTGATCGATACGTTCGTTTTGGTATATTACACTCAATGTTTCAGAGTACTTTGGGTTCGGCCGGGTTGGTTCGTATACGAAACCAACCGAGCCCTAGGAGCGGAAACACTTATAACTTCAGCTTCAGACGTCTGATTGACGTGCCGTCGACTTTGATGGATTCCTATAAGTTGGATGGACCTTTTGGCTTACTCCACTGGAGGTTTGGACGCAGTTGGAGTATGGTCGGGTTGGTTTTAACATAAAAACCAACCGGGCCCCTGGAAAGAATAGCCCAATAACTCTCAGACCGGGCGTCCGATCGACGTGCAGTTGTCACGTTGAGTTCCTGTTGACGATACTGAAATTTTGGTTACGAAAACTCCGCACTATGTGTCAGTTGATGTATCAGTCCTTCGGTTCGTGGAGCGGACCCTCCCGAATGAGTTTTCTGTGTGCGAGAACCCTAGAGCTGGCTGCGACTACGATGACGATGATGACTGTGCATAAATCCTCCGTGGATTCGACGACGACCACAACCGCACTCAACGATCCTACGTGGATCAGTGCTACCAATATTGTGTGGGTCAGATCATGTGTGGGTCAGTGCTCTGTGGTCCTGTGGGAGCTAGCACCTACAGATTCTGTGTGGGTCTGATCCTTTGTGGGTCATTGTGGGGGTCAGTTACTTATCGATCCTTTGTGGGTCATTGCGGGGGTTAGTACGTATCGATCCTATGTGGGTCCGACGACATAGACGAATCAGTGTCTACTCCTGATCATCTCTTTCGTCTTACGAAAAGTATTCCTGTGTGAACTGAATCTTGTTTTGCTTTCCTATGTGGATTGTGTTGTCCTATCCTGTGTGGATTACGTTTTTATTTCCTATTTGGACTGGGCTGTGATTTTCTGTTTGGAATGGGTTATTCTTGAGCTTGGATGTCGGAGATGAACAAGAATTGGTGACTTAGGTATATGTATGGGCATATACCTAAGTAGTGTCGGGTGTTACTTCGTGATTGTATCTTTCCATTGTGGATTATACTTTTGGATTCTGGGAGGACTTCAGGGGTCTCGGGGTCCCTACATAGTAGCTTATACTCATCCCTGCACGGGCTATGCCCGCACTACGTTGTGTTGGTTGCAGACGACGGACATCGTTGATCGTGGGTTGAGGCTTGCAGAGTAGGATGGTACGTGGAGGTAGACCACTGGGCAGGACGTACTTGGAGCAGACTGCTGGACTAGAGGACCTGTGGAGTCTATCTTTACCCACCCTTCAGGTGGGTCTTCCAGTGGAAGTCTCGAGGCTGCAGCTTTACTTTTCAGTTGTTGTTTTCCCTTTTTCAGTTGTACATTACTTTCAGTTTGGGTTTGTATTGTGGCCCACTTACTTTTCCACACTTACTGTTGTACCCATTTCTTACTTAGTTTTTACTTTTGTTTGCATGCTCTGTGGTGTTTCATTACTTTACAAAGGAAATGCTTTCCCTTTTTACCAGGAATTACGCCTTGGTGCTAGTCGCCAGCCCCTGGCCTATGGAAGGCGGGCTTGGGTAGTCATGACACGGGCCCCGATGACGGGTCGTGAAAATAATAATCTATATTTATTTACAAAATAATTGCATGTTGAATGACTAAAAATAATTCTCTAGTCATTATAGTATATGTGTTTCTAGTTGAATACCTTTGTGTGGAAATAGTGATGGAATTCATAATATATACATTTTTTAAGGATTAAATATAGTGAAATTGTGACATCAAAATGGTAGTAATTAGTAATTCATAAATTAATTTAATGACATTGAAAGTGGTATCAAATAAATTTAAAAAAAATCAGTAATAGGGATGTGGGAAAACATATCCAAAAAATTCAAAATTGGAAATAAGATGCATAAAATGAAGAAGATGATTGAATAAATACAATAAAATTATCCCTTAACATGAGAGGGTGATTCCAAAATTTTTTTTCGAGATTATAGAGAGCATGTGTTCACTGTGGTAGGGATATTGAGTGGGGAGAGTTTATTATGGAGGTTATTAATGGTTTTTGTGTGATGTGGTATGTGATCTTATGTGGGTTTATATAAGAAAATATAGGAGAGATATTTATTATTTCTCAAACCATTTTTATGGAATATATATAATAAAATAATCCAAAACAAAAATCATTCCAAGGATACATCACTTGGGTTCTACCTATATATGGTGGATTCATTTATTTTATATGTCCATGCATCAGACTCATTAAAATATTACTCTTATCAATGAGGTAATGAGTCATGTACTTAATAAATTGATTTTAATACATTAAAATATAATATAGGGTTTTTGAGCATTTATAATTTCCTTATAAAATAACTCAAATTACCTCAAAATAAAAAATTTTTAAATAGAAATTATATTTTTGTTCATGGACACCACAAATATAATTTATTACATTAATTTTGTGGGATTTTGATGTCAATATACACATTGTATATTTATACTGCACGTAATATTTACCGAAAAATGAAACTAAATCATAAATATATAAAAAAATAACAAACGAATAAATTTAATATACTGCATCAAAAAATAATCTACTTTCTTGGAAATAATTTTTTAAATATGTGATTTTTAGTTTTTTATAAATAAATTTATTAATAAATAAATTGTTATTAATAAATTTATTAATAAATAATTGGTTATTGACAATAAATACTTGGTTATTTTTTTAATTTTAATATATAATAATTTAATTGTATTATTCAAAAATTCATCAAAAATTTATATCCTAATATGAAATTAATATTAAAAAAATTAAAATTTGTGTTATATAACATCGAAATAAAAAATATATATAATTAAAAAACAATAAGAATTAAATATAATAAATGTCTTATTGAAATTTTTAGATTAAACATAATAATTTTTAGGTACAGATACATATTATTTTATTACAACACCAAACACCCTATTATTATGGTGCACTTGGATAAGGTTTTCATGAGGTGGTTCAGTATAAATGTTTTGGGTCACGATATTGATGACATTTAATATCTCCTCTTAAATGTGTCGATAATGATTTAGTTTTTTGATCTTATCCTGGTAATAGTCATAGTGAAATAATAGAGACACTATCTTCTTTATGAGATCTGATAAAGGAGAGTCATAGAGTTTGAGTCTATCACTTCATTTGCCTCTGTCAATTTTATGTATCAAAAACCTATATTTATAATAATAATATAAAAATTGTTGAAATTTTTTATAATCAATGATTATTATAAACAGTTGTATTTTTAACCAGATATGATATTATTAAAAAAATAACATGTGTTTTCAATTACAATATTACTTAATTATACCTTTAATTATATAATTGTCCCTGAAATCCAAACCCATTACATTCCCTATTTTTGATTTTTTGAGATGTTTTATGAGGTCCTCGAGAGTCACCATGGTATTTTGAGTGCAACAATGATATCTTAGGGAGTACAAATTGTGTGATTATATTAAAAAGAATTAACCTTGCTTCCGCGACTAGATCTGGGTGGTTAAAAGTGTGAAAATTTTTATGGTTTGAAAAATAAAATAAATTGAAATGTGAATCTTTTTTTGTCATAAACAAATATCAATGAATTAAATGACGTTAAATGGGATTATACATCATGTAATACCTCTCTTCTATAATGTTTTATCTTTTTATCGCCACCCAAGTTGTCAAACCCTATGGCTTCAGTGACTCTCCATCGAACATAGAATATCTAGAAACTGATGTTGGATTTTTTGGGGATTTCATCATCATGTATCAAATCATAGATTACCTATTTTGATATATTGTGATCAGTATTTGATTAAAGGTGAATTCTTCCCCCATCCATGTGGTTTCATCTAGGTTTATATAATTTTAACTATAGTTATTCATTCCAAGTAATAGTAGATGATCTCCCTCAGTTCTAATGGGGTCCTCTTCAGTTATTATTCATGTGGTTGTTCCGTAACATCCTTGTGGGGGGAATTTGTTCAGCGATCTTCTAAGTGATCCATCTCAAACAATGAAAATAAAAACCCTTTGAAGTTAGGTTTTCCTTAATCAATACTATTTGTGATTCATACTGGGTAGGGATACAGATTTTTTCCATGTGTAGATATTTTTATATTGATTAATAAAAATAATTGATCTGGTTTAAGGCCAATATATTGGGTATTGTGAATGTTGACACAGGATATGTATTTTTTTATTTGTTTCTGTTTGATATTTACGTTTTTATTGGATAACTACCCATTAAAAATCAAGGATTTTCGGGGCCTTTATTTGTAAAAAAAAGTTATGTGAAATTAATGTTGTTCTTTTTTTGGATACTTATATATGGAAATTGCTTAATCACTTATATTCAGTAAATGAATGGATGGCCATGATCATATTGTTTCTATGATAACACCTGATTAACAATTGGAATTAAATAAGGGATTCCTTTTTAAATATAGACTTGTGTGTTTCATTGGAATAAGGGGCGATGTAATTTGATGGATTGATATAGTTTGTGTTGTAGTATGTTTTTATAGATTCATTTGGTTATTGGGATTACTTGGGATGCGTAGTGGAGTCATTGGTAGAAATATTTATTGATTTCCAGGTGGATGATATGAATTGTACATAAGTTCTTCAAATGGGTTTTGTTGTAATGTGGTACCAGTTGGGTTTGTTATTTGGTGTTCAGTTCCATTGATATATGATTAGAGCTGGTTCAGTTTGATGAAAGAAAGTAGTTTTGGTATGGGTATTT
This sequence comes from Viscum album, assembly GCA_963277665.1. Classification (NCBI taxonomy): domain Eukaryota; kingdom Viridiplantae; phylum Streptophyta; class Magnoliopsida; order Santalales; family Viscaceae; genus Viscum; species Viscum album. Next base: position 1,300,074,419 of record OY728147.1, read on the forward strand.
ATCCATTAATTACATATAGAATTCTTCAAATGATATCATTAGATAGATATATGATATAACTTTAGTGGGTGTTAGTCATGGAGGTGGGGGAATGATGTGTGTAACGACTAACACATTTATTAATTAAAATTCATTTTGATCTAATTAAGTGTCTTATTTTGTAAATTGGTTATATAAAATCTGATCTTCCCTTGTTTTATGTTTTTGGATTTAAAAATATTTTTATGAATTATTATGGTTTCTAATATAGTCGTGGAACAGTTATCACATGATTCGTACAAATATAGTGATTTATCAAATCAAATTTACACATTAAAATGAAGTCATAGCCTCTTCTTGTAGAATGTAACCATATGAAGCCCATTTTTCATAGCTCAGAAACAAGGGGGCGTTACTGGGATTGGCTTTTGACCCAGCCCAAGATGAGCTTCAACACAATATGTTTGAAATGAACCACCTACGAGAGAAGTGGATGTTAATAGATATTCCCACCTGATGGATGTTATCCGAGCCACCCCAAGAGTCTATCACTATCACACACCATAACCATATGTATTACGTATGTGTTATAAGGGGTTATGAAACATTAACCAAGCATTATGGTTATGTTTATTATGTTTTTATAAAAAAAATTCATTTTATTATCAGTACTTTTAAAATTGTTTATAATGCACATATAATATTTTTAGTTAATATTTAAATGCAATTATTAAATTTTATTGGATGAATTAATGGTTTTTGGAATTAAATATTATATGAATAAAATATTTTTACTAAATTACATTTTATTAAATATAAATTATCATATTATTTTCATGAATACAATAGTAAATTTTATTAAGGTTTGAAATATGTTTTTTTCAATCCCCATGAATTTATGATAAATGTATGTTTTTTTACTAAAAGTAAAAAATCACATATTTAGAAAATTATTTAGATTAAATGAATATAATTTTTGAAATGAAGATGTCAAAATTATCCAACGGTGATTTTTTCTTAATTTTTTGAGACAGTAGAATTTTAGGGTAGAAATTAAATACCATTTAAATATATATTGTGTTTTATGAAATCGTAATGAAACAATAGTGATGTAATAAAAATACTATTAAAATAATGTTATTACAATATATGTTTTTCCATTAATATAATGTGATTTTAGATTTGTCTTATTAATCTTATGTTGCCTCGGTGGACCCTCTAAGACTTATAAAACATATTAACATTTTAATATGATTTCATTGAGAGTGTTACTCACATCCACATAAGTAGGCATAATATTTTAATAGATTCCGACATTGGACTTATAAAATAATTTATTCGACTCCTCTCTGAAAAAACATATGGGATATAACCGTGGTATGGTTTGTTGTTTTGATAAGTTTAATGTGTATATTCCAAAACCTATATAATAAACAATACATTCGATTTTCATATATAAACCCACAAAAGATCCCACTAATCTTTACTCAAATATTCTGGACCTTGACGAACCCCTGACTTCATCCTTATAGAATCATCCCAAGGTGCGTCATTCTCTCAAAAATCCTCTCTCAACCCTCTCCCATACTTTTGGGATCACTCATCCAAGTAAGGGATTTCTTCGTTTATCTTTTTTTACAAATTTTATTATATTATTATACCATTTTTTCAATTAAAAATGTTAGGGGTATGATTTCACACCACTCCTATACATCCCTCATTGTGTTTTAATTATGTTAGACCTCTCTCTCCCTCTCAATAATTCCTACCATGTATGCCCGTTACTATGTTGAAATTATATAAGGAATATCCCTCTTCTCATTTACTTTCATGAAATTATTTTGTATTATAAATATTAATTTTATTAAATATGATGAGATATTATGATACATGACTCCTTTATTATACATTTAATTTAGAAATTTTGAGATACCCCTTTATCTTTCAATAATCTATTTTATGATTTTAATTTTACACAATTAAGTTGTGTGAAATTGCACAATGATTTACCAAGAAAAAGTCATTGTGTAATGAATACCATGCCCATTTCTCTATAAAGGGTATTATACTTTATTAAAATTCACATATTTATTATATAATTTCATTTATGATTTCCAAATTTCATTATCATTGAATAAATGATGATGTTTAATGAATCGAGGTTGTATGATCTATGTGGCATAGTTATACATGAAATGAAATATTTATAAAGGGTGTGCCCTGATAGCAATCCAATGAATTGAGAAAATGTTAGTATCATGATACATCAAGTGAAATGAGTGTTTACTCATGATAATTCATGTTCAACGAGGGTTTACTCATTCTCCTTTTGCAATGACCCTTCTCTCATGCTAATATAATGTTAATTGTTGTTGCCACATTTCCATGTTGTGATAATAATGCAATATCATGATTTTATGTACATGCTTCTCTTATGATCCATTGATATGACTAATGCCTAACATATATTTTATTCTTCATGTTATGCCTTGTTTACTCCCTTACAGTGCTTTATATCTCTCTCATTTTTTATGCATGAATTCAGGTTTTCTCATGAAATTCTAAGTACGAAACACTGTTGTGGACTTGTAAATGATGTTTAAAATAATGATATTTGGTTTTATGTTCCAAGTTGTTTTTTAATGTACCTAATTTCCAAATAAATTAGACATCATGATCCTCAGAGTTGTATTATGTGAATTTTTATGTAATAAATCATGTTTATGTGTGTAATAATGAACTGGGATGCAATAATGTCTCATTAGTGTGGATCCCCTTAATTTATAATTCTCTTCAACTTTTGAAATGACTGTATTTTTGTTCCCTATGGTGGGTTGTGCATAGTTGTTTTAAAGGTATTGATGGACGAATAAAAAATTTATTAATAAACATTGGAATGGATTGAATTTTCATGGTTAAGATAATTAGAATGGTAAAATAAATTATCTTGAATATGTAATGGGTTTCATAACATGATTTGTGTTGTTTTACATTTAGAGGTAGAATCAATGTTGGATGTGTTTTGAGATTGTGGTTTCTCTGAGAACCCATAGGTCGGGCTTCATGCATTGGTACCATAAATTTCTACTCATGTTTTTACATTTTATTTCTATAAGCACCCCACCCATGTTGATCACTATGTGATTAACACCCCCATTTTCACAGGGGAGTGTGTATTTCCCATTATCCTAGATGAAGAATGGATGGATGTCCATCAACTTCTCCACAATCCCACTCCCAGGAGAGGATATCCCAAGGCCTTTTAGGCAGGTTGTGGTGAAATGTGGGGCCCATGTGTGTGTGGTTGAGTTATGATGTTGTTTCCTATGTGAATTTTTTATGAGATGTTGTATGTGCCTGATGTGTTATAGTGATGATATGTAATATGATGTGGAAATATGTGTTGTGAGGCCCTAGATTGTGCGGGTAGGAAATATTGTTATGCCCAGGTGTGTTCAGAACAGATGTGTTCTATGGCCAAGGATTGAGTGGGTGGGATGTGTTGTGAAGCCCATGTTTGCACATGTGAGATGTTTTATGAGGGACATGTGTGTGAAAGAAGGATATGATGTGATATATTCTAAATATTATATAAATATAGGATGCTTATAATCATGGTTAGAGAGCATCTAATTAGTGGAAATGTATTGTGGGTACCATGTCATCGATGTGGTTTTAGTTATATTACATGACATGTGTTACTAGATGAGAATTCCTTGGTGAGGTTCAATTATTTTTATAATTGATTAGGTTCTTTTTGGGATTGCTATTTTCTCTAGGTTGCATTAGTTTGTATATTTTAATTATAAACAAGAGGCTTTTTTTCCTATTTAGTATACTTATATGGTCATACTATTTAGATAAAACCAGTTTCAGGTTTCTATGATGATTTTGTTGACCATGCTGGACCATCATTGCTCAGATCATGAAAGTTGATATTTCTCTCCCTATCATTATGTTTGGGTATTTCATTACATTGGTGTTTTGATTGTATTTGTGACTGTTCTACTATATGAATTTGTGTGGTATGGTTTTTGGATTCCTTATATATATGTGTGTGTGTGTGTGTGCTAGATTTGTTTTGTGAATGAACCATCTTATCTTCCAGTATTATTTAATTTAATTTAAAACGAATCCCATTTTTTATATTTATATTCTCCTGGTTCTATTCGCCAACCTCAGTCTAACTAGATACATGACTCAGGGGGATTTACCTCCCTTTCGTTATTTCCAGCCCAATATGGGCAACATGAATGTTGGTGGTCATGAAAGAGTGGCATAAAATGTGATGGATATGGGATAGGATAGATATATACATTAGCAATAGTGATTATTGGATGGGTTGGTAGGAAAATATGTAAAACAATCTTGGTGTGTGACACAATCCTTTGTTGATCAGCTGGGACACAGGATTTTAGGGCCCCCTGTGATTCTATGCATGGACTATAAGCCTACTGAATGACTAAGTGAGGCTACACCTCTTGCACGATAGAGACCATATGAATAGAACATTCAACATAATGTCTTTTAATATTGTTTTTATTATGTTGTTTTGAGAAGGATGAAATTAATATCAACATGAGTTAAATGAGTTAAAGTGAATTATAAAAAAAATTGCATACTACTCAGTATTAGGAACTTTTTATTTACCTTTAACCCATGAATCATAGTCATCATCCAAATGTGGTTTGAGTAGTTGATGATTAGTAGGAATATCTGGTTTATCGACGAATGGTTGATCTTGTTGAAGAGGATGACTAGTGGAATATTGCATTTCATTCATTCCAAATGTAGGATTTAGGGAAGTACAAGGGCAGTGTTTCAGACATGGATGTGGAAAGCTGGTTCAAGGAGCATCAGATCACCTTATGTATGATATGAACGCCTACTAAGTATTTGTTTCCTTTGGTAGTCAGTCATATTCAAGGACTTGTACGTTATGGGTGGTCCCTTTATCAAGGCTAGAGGAATGAGGTAGACCTTTGGTGGGTTGACTACCAGAACGAGTTTCGAGCAGAATTCCTTTCATTGACCATGAATAATGAGAAGTGGAATGAGTTACTCTCCCATAAGTACAGAAGCATGCCACTTTTGGTGTTGGGGATCACGTTCATAGACCTCCTTCATTTTCCAATAGATCTCTTTCTTAATTAATATTCTCTTACTAGAGGACTTGAGGGTGTTCTCTATATTTCTATCCAGTATGTGGTTACTCATTTTACATGAAAACCATACTTGATGGTTTAGAAGAAGACATAACTGACAGAGTGGATGAAATAATGAGGAGTTGTACCAAAATATAGTCGCTGATAGTGTTTTTTCTAGGGGTAGAATTTCTAGATGAATATATAAGGTTCTGGGAACATCAAGGTCTCGATAGTTAGGGAGTCGACCTCAGTAGTTTCCTTTTCAAGCCTATGATGCTAGTGTATCCCATTCATTTAAAATGGTATTGATGCAAAGGTATTTCTTCTATGGTGTTTATGGCGATCTACAAGTCTAGGGTCCATTACATGATCAAGTATAGTTTGATGGCAGTGGACATGTTTTTCACTAGACTCAGTAACAATTTCTAGTAAGGTTGTTTCAGCAGTAGGGGATGCATTCTCAAGCTCTTCCAAGGGGAGATGGATGAGGGAATGGACAACCCCATAATCTTAATCATGGAAAGGGGACTCAACCCATCCATGGTCAGGGAGGTTTTTAATACTAGTGTGGTAAACAAGTTGGGCATGGCTAGATTCACATATTATAGGAATCATTTCCAGAGGATCTTGAGATTATCAGTGGTACGATCAGATTTTACAAGACTATGTTTTTTCCTTTTTTGATCCTAGAGATTTGCACTTCACTATTTTACTAGCTCTAGACCATGATCTGGGACTTAATGAAGATTGGATTTCCATTCCATTCGTGTCGAGTACACTACTCAAGGCCAAACCAGCTTGTTTGATGTGTTTCGGGGGTGTATACTAATGATTGGACCACATCAGTCCCATGGGGATCATTTCATAGTATAGATGTATACAAACAATGAAATCATATGAATCTAATGGAGGTATCCTATATGTGTCATTTTAGGATTATTTTATAGGGGATCCTTTTTTCATTTGCCGATGGTAAACATGTGGTTTTAATTACTGATTGAGGTTGTTTTCTTGGTACTCAGTATGTGGATCCCCTTTTATCCACATTTTTTGAGATGTCAGTGGAATCAATATTTATTGAAATTTTATTGGTTCCCTGGGTTGTTTGGGAGTTCTTAGATGTTTTCCAGAAAGATGTTGTGAGTCTACCCCATCAATGTGATATTGAGTCTTGGATAGAATTACAGCCCAATGACTCTCTGATTTTTATGAATCCGTATCAGATGACACCTTCAATGTTGTAGGAGAAGAGGAATGAGAAATATGATATGATGTAAAAAAATTTATCCTGCCATGTGTGTCACCATAGGGTTCTTTATTTTGGTTTTCAAAGAAGGTAGACATTTGTTTGAGGCTTTGCATAAACTACTAGATGTTGAATCATGTGAATATCAAGACCAATTAACCATATCTGGGAATAGATGATATTTTTGACAAGATATTAGGGGTGAGTTTGTTTTCGATGATTGATATGCAGTTTGGATATCACCAGTTAAGGGTGAAAGAGGGTGACATCCATAACACTTCATTTAGATGATTGAATGGGAACATCGATTTTATACTTATACCATTTGGTGTTTTAAATATAATATCCATGTTCATGGATCTTATGAACTCAAGGATTTATATGTTCCTAGATTAGTTCTTCTTCGTGTTCATCAATGACATCTTAATCTAGTCGAAATCATAAGAGGATCATGTCGAGCATCTCAAAACCTTCTCGTGGGATATTATCAAATATTTGAATTTTTATTTCTATCGAGTTTAATCTATAATGAAACAATTGATTGGAAAGAAACAAATTTTTTTGTGGATTTTTTAGTTTCACACATCATTTAGTAACATGAATAAGAAAATGTTTTGTTCTCTAGTGCTCTATTTTTCTGACCAAAAGGGTTTTGTTGTTCATGTTTTTTGATTATTATCATCATGATTAGTGATGCATGTAATGAAACAATGAAAAATGATCTCTTATTGGTCTAGTAAGTTATTTATTCATAATAGTAATTATTCCACATATAACTTGGATTTAGAAGTGGGGTATTTCAGTTTATATTGTAGTGGAATTACCTCATTTTGGAGTGTTTTGTGGTCTTCAGGTATCACAAGATTTTCAGTTATATCTTTTTCATAGTAATATATGAATATGTAACAACATATGTGGATTTAATTTCATCGGAATTATTATTTTCATATCTCTAACACATCCATAAATGAGAATATTGTGGTATAATCATTGAGAAAAAATTATAGAAGGAGGTTGAAGAAGAATCTGATGATGCTTGGAGAGGGATAGAGGACTTTTCAACCATTCAAATTGATGAAGGTGTTGATGGTGATAAATTATAATTTTTTGTGATCATGGTTCAATTTTATCTAATGTATAAGGTTGAAGAGTTTTGATAGGGATCCTCATAGGAATAAGTTTTTCACCATCATGTCATCCATGGTGGGGCTCCAATGGGGTGGTCAATGGATGATTTAATCTGGGTGTTGTTTCATGGAATGTTGTTTTTTCTGGTGGAAATACATAGTGGAGTCCATTGTGTGTCTTATAAATCAAGCATAGAAGTACATACAGTTGTTTTTAGTATTTATCATGGCTTTAAAATTCCATTTTTATTTCCCAGAATGAAATTGGTAGTGACTGAGGTTGTGGTGATGTTCTAGTTTTTCCAAATTTTAAATTCCAAGCATCATATTTTTGGTGGTTTTATTAGACCTTGGATGTTCACGAGTTAAAATGGGATTCCATCTAGATTGACTTATTTATATTTTTATAAGTATTTCATATAGGTTATGAAGCTATTTGGGTGATATTATAAAAGTTGATGAATTTTCCCCAGTTTTTTTTGATCCGGGAGCTTGTATTAGTGGATTCCATGGATATGAGGTATGTGGAAGAGGTTGTGTGATTCAATGGGGTTTTTTCCATTTTATCATAATGGGGCTCCTGGTTTACCACATGAGAATGTAGGGGAGTGAAGGATGATTTTGGAAGCCTATTATTCCCCAACATTACATTCCACCCACAGAAATTTGGGAAGACAGAGCAGACTATCATAACATTGGATGATATTTTGTAATCTTGCCTCATGGACATTGGTGTATATTTGGAATGATGCCTTCACTTGGAAGATTTTTCATATTATAATCGATAAAAATATTCTATTAGCATGTGTCCTTTTGAATCATTGAATTTGAGATCATGTAATTATATATTTTGATGGATAGTGGTTTGGGAGACTACTATTGTTGGTCCTAATGTGGTACATGCCACAACAGAAAACCTTCACCTCATTCATGAGGAAATAAAAGCAGATCAGTGCTATAATAAGTTTTAAGGTGATCGTATATGGAGTCCATTGGAGTGCATGGTTGGGGACAACTTGTTATTGAATTTATCCCCTCAATTTGGGAAGTAGAGGTTTGATATAGGGAGTATCATTTATCCTAGGTTTGTTAGACCCGTTGAAATGTTGGTGTGTGTTTGAGAGGTGGAGTATCACATTGAATTTACACCATGGTAAATGATTATACACAATGGCTTCCACATATCTTATGTTCTTATGTAATTACATGATCAATCCCATGTCCTTGATTTAGAGTGTCAGATATTGAGGATGATGTGATGTTAATGTAGCATCTAGTAGTGTTCCAGGAACATCATGTGATGGTGCTACATGGATGAATCATTCCTCTGGTTCATGTATAATAAAGGCATGGTGGATAGGAGGTGATTACATATGAGTGAGAAATGCATAAACATTCCTAGTATCTTGTATTGGATAGACTTTTGTATCTCTCTATTTTCCCTTGAAATGTAATTTTTTTGAAACCTATTTTCTGAAATGATTTTTTCCCCTTGGATTGAGTTATGTGTGGTGTGATATGTGATAAATTCATGACATATAATGAGTGGAATACTATATTTTTAATTTATACACGTAAAATATGATGGGTTTAAACCCATGATGATGAGTCGATGCCACCTAGAGCAGATAGTACCTTGACATAGTGGACAAAATTACCTAATTCATATATTATTTCATTTTAGATTGTATTATAGTGTGTTTTCATGGTAGTTGTATGGTATCGAGGTTTTGTTAAAGGGTAAACATGGGGTTTTAGTAGTGTGGTTTTGTAGAGTGTCTGTGTGGTCATTTTGGTTAGTGTTTTTGGATGGTGGTAGTATTTGAGGTGTGGTGATGCTCTTGAGAGGTATCTCATGGGGTAGATGTTCGGACCCCTTTCCTTATTGTATTGGTTTTTTATTCTCATGGATGAAAATAAATTTAATGGTATCTAATGTAATGTTCCATTCAACCTTAGGCCATTACTTTTATGGTTTGTAGTTGATGGAGATGTTCTATGTTTTTCCATGGTGTTTTTCTGGTTTTGATGAATATAATAAATCCAAAGCCCCTATGGGTTTTCCACAGAACCCAACCTCAAGGTGCTACATGATGGGAAATGAGATGGAACATCGTGTAATAACACTTCGTTGTAATGTTTTAATTATTTTCCATATACTTAGGTTTTTAATCATAATGGATGAAATGATTGTTCCTTAACCATAGGTAACTCAGTAAAACCTTTTCATCATTTTGATAATTCCTTCATCATGGATTGATTACCAGTTTTTATAAATGATCTACAATGACTCATCTATAATCAATAATGTGTTCTTTCCCCATTCTTGCAGTTTATTCAAGGTTGATCTCATGTTTCCCCCCATTCATATTGACATGAGATAGAATATAACATACCATGATTATAATTTTTTTCTCTTTTATTTTATTGAAAAAGTAGTGTCTTGACATCTTCAGGTGGGTGTCGATCTTGTGGGAGAGGTTATTAGAGATCCGCTATGTGATCCATCTTAGGGGATGAAAATTGATACACTTTTAAGGTAGGTTTTACATCAGCTATCTTATTTTTTTAACAAGAGGAGTGGGGATATAGAATATTTTCATGTGAAGACAATTTATTATCGCTTAACAATGATAATTGATACAATTTAGATCAACATATATGTGGGTGGGAAATTGATTTCATGGTCCTATTTTTTATTTGATTCTAGTTGATATTGCTGTTTGTATGGGCTATATACCATATTAAAATAATTAATCGTGGGGGTGCATGTTTCAAAACTAAAAGTTCTATATAATTCATGTTATTATTTGTTTGGATAGTTATATTATAAAATTGGTTAATCACATATATTTGGCTATTAAATGGATTCCCTATGATCATATAGTTTCTATTATAACCCATTAATTAAAAATTGGAAATAAATAATTATTTCCTTTTTAAATTAGGAAATGTGTTTATCAATGGTCATGGGATGATGTAATATGTGATTTTGTTCTATTATGTATTGTAGTACAGTTGTGAGCACATTTTTTTACTATGATATGGCTTGAGAGGTGTAATGGAATGTCATGTTTATATATTGATTGAATGTGGTTTGGATAAGACATATTGTATAGCATGAGTGTTAATTGGAATTGTGGTAATGAGTTACCATATAGGTTTGTGATTTTGGGGTTTGTTTCATTGATATATTATATGATTGGATTCATATTAATGAATGAAATTAATGATGGTATCAGAACATCCCTATTAGTTTTATAAAATGTTTTATATATGTTAATGATTCATTATGAGATAAAACTTTCATAAGATAAAATTTTCTTTAAAATCATTAACAGTTTTAAATTTGTATTAAATCATTTGATGAAAATAATAAACTGTTAGATATTTATAGGGTTTTGTTACTATCCATATGATCCATAGAATTCAAAGGGTCACCACTCCATGAACTATAAAAAAGATTATCAATCACCACTCTTCTTCACCATTTAACTTCTACGAACAACTATCGTATCCATAGTTATTTTATATCTAACTCATTAAATATCATATAATTCATGATTAATTTAGAATATTTAGAATAATTAGATCTTTTGATGATTTTTAAAAGAGAGACATTGTGAGGTATAGGTCAACAGAAAATAAATTTTCTAACAATGTCGATATAATGGTGAAGAATATGATAATATTCCATGGATGGGAAGATATCTATGGTGAATAGTTAAATTTTTTATTCCCACTCTAATGATTTTATGTGAATTCAAATATTATATAGAGTATTGTAAAGAAAAAATTATGAATTATTTAAATTTAAAATGACTCAATGATAGTAAAAAGTAAATAATTCAACACGTTACAATCATAGTTCATATTCCTCTTCACTTATAATAAAATATAATTAACAACATACATAATGATAATTTTTAATCATTTGAATTATGAATAGATGAGATATATTTAATTAATTTTTATGGTAAATTTTGGATGGTTTATCATCTATCACAGGATATGGTGATAGTGTATTTGTTTATGATAACTTATCTTTTCTTATAAAAGGGAGAAAAATATAGTTAATAGGTGTGGGATTTGTATATTATAGAATAAACCAGTAAAAATTGAAAGGGAAATTTTGTGAAGTTCATTTATTTAGGAATAATGGTTTTGAAGAAAGAAATTATCATGTAAATTATGATTTTGATTCATTGTCCTAATTTCATGATGTTAGTAAAAATTATTGATTCTCATAATATTTATGTCTTTGCGATTGAAATCATAGTGATATTTTATTTTGTCAGAGGGAAATCTATTAATATAATGATGTTTTTATGTTTTAATTTTTTTATAAATGAATCAAGTACATATAAAAAATGTTTTTTAAATAGATAAAATATAATTTTCATATAAAAGATGAATGATAGATCATCTACTATGTTTCCAAATAAAGAAAAAAGAATTTTTTATAGGGATTTAAAATAATTAATGATGTTGAACGAATAGAAAAAATCCTGATGATCATTATTTTGTACTAGATAATGAAGAATCCATATTTTTAAGAGTAATACCCAAAAAATATATGTTTAGAATAAAAATAATAAAGCACATCAAAAAATATTTGACTAGTCTTGTGTTTTTGACTGTCTGATGAATGTTATACAGTGAGAAAATGGATATTTTCAATTTTATATTCAATTAATAGCTTATTAAGATTATATTTTATATCTTCTTTACCTGATATCATCTAATTATAAGCATTTGATAGTTCTTCAATGTCATCAATGTTTGGATTTTCCATCAGAGGATAAAAAATATGGATCATCATATGTATCTCAATCTACTATGATATAAATGTAATAATAAATTTTGTATAAATTTTTCCATTAAAAAGCATAATGGATATTTTGATTCAACATTTTAGAATAATTCTGGGGAATAATTGTTGACAAGTGATGAACAAATTTCTAAATATATTGAATAATAGTTAGAATATTTATAATAATAAAGTCACTCGGGGTCCATTTTATTTTCTTTATAGTTTCAAAAGAAACTAATTTGGATTTTTTAGAAAGAGAATAAACATAAGAATCACAAGAAGAAGAATATTATCATCTATCAAAATCCATGATTTTTAAAACCTTTATGTCTTAGAAGAATGAAGATGTAGTAGATGTTGTCATGGATTAAATGATAAAGGGAGACAATGTGTTGAGATTTTTAAACCCCCTGATCTCGATGTTTCACATGGTTTACCTGATTTATTTACAATTGAATGTTGAAAATGGATGAGTATGATAGTTTTTTAGTTTATTAATGCATTGATTAAAGATACATAGTCCCATAAACATTTTCAAATTATTTAATCCAGATGGAAAAATTTATCTAAGGAATGATTGATTCTTGAAAAACCATTAATTCTTCCAAAAAACATATAGATTCAATTATTTGTTATTAGGTATATTTTAACTCTTTCAGAGATATATTTAATTAATTTTGAAGAATACTGTATAATGTTCATATATGTATTAAAAAAATATAATATGTAATTAGATATCATTAAGAGAAAATAGATGGTGTTATGAAATACAATTTGGTCATTATAAAGCTTTCTAGATATTTGTCTTCTAATTTTTAGAAAGGAAAAAGTATAGGTAAAATCATTATAATATTTATTTTATTCTAAAATATTATAAGTAAGAATGATGGAAAAAAATTATTTGATTCAATATGATTTTCTAATTCTAAATTATGATGGTAGAATAGTATAATGTTTTCATTAACCAACATTGAGGGTGAATTAGAAAAATAGGATGATTCAAGTATTTAAGTAAAATTTATACTAGTTATAGTATTCTGGTGATGAGTTAGATATATTATTGGATGAAATTTGATAAAAGAGTTTCATCATGTAAAATTACCAACGAAATATTATTATCTCTCCAAAATGATGATGATTTAGAAACATAAAACCTTATTTTGAATCAAAATTTTAATGGAATGTTTCTCAATATAATACTAAATGAATGTTTTACAATTTATTTTGATGATTGTTTTTGTTAATTTATCGATTGAAATTTATTTATACTAATTTCATTTTAGAAAAGTTTATTTATAACTTCTATTATATAATTACTTCCTCAAGTTCTTTTTCTAAATAAAAATGGGGGAGAAATGGGAAAAATGAATGTATCATAAGAATATTGAGAAATTAAAAAATTCAAACAAATATTTCATAACAAATATTAATATTAAATGAGAAGAAATATAGATATGGTAAAACAATTAAATGAACAACTGTTCTTTTAAATATATGAAATTATGTTCAATTTTATTTCATTTTTAAGTTAAAAAATTAATTAATGTTTTAAAATGTTTTAAATATTAGATGTTCTATCTTGTTATTTTAAAATGGTAAATATTTCTATGTCAAAAGTTTAATATTCCCCACATTATAACCATTTTTTTATATCTCGAAACCCACATTCCACAATAATATTTTTTAATATATTTTTATATCCAAAATATTTTAGAATGTTTTATAGAATATATATATATATATATATATATATATATTACCATCTATTGATAACATGGTTATTTGAATGATATTTCTAAAACATATTTTAGTTGATAGTCAGATGATTTATGTTTATCAAATAAAATATATTAGTCAACCAATATTATTTAACTATAATTTCAACAAAATTTAATAGACCTTATAACCGAATGAATATTAACATATTAAATCAAATAGATGAATTAATATTACATAAAATTTTATTTTTATAATTTCTTCTCTGTAATGTAAAATTATTCCTCACTAGATGAAATTCCACATTTTAATCCCCATAATAATTCATCATATGATGGTAAAAATACTCTTTAAATGATACATTATAGTATAAATAAATTGGTTATTTTTCATTTCACTGGTCAATTATAATAAATCCTATTATTTATAAAATGTAAATATATTTTTTGAAATACATATATATATTTTGATGATTATTCTAATGTGACAATCATAAGAATTATCTATAGAATATTAAAATAGTATGACATGTTTATCTCAATCAATTTCAATCAATATTGATAATAACATAATATTACCATCAAATAATCTCCTATAAATAGAGGTGTGTTAAAGGGATAGAGAGAGATAATACTTTTTCAAACGTTTTGATATGCATATTCACTGTTTATTTTTTATTGATCTTTATACTAGCATTTTTATCTTACTTTTTATTAATTTTAATGTTTTATGGAATCCAATTTAGGATTTCCAACTTCCTAAAAAATTATCATATAATGTATTAACTACATTCGATTGGGCATCATCAAGGGATTTTTGGGATAGGTAGACTGGTTTATTTGATAATTGTGATAAAGGGATTACATGTCTTGAATGAAAAATTGGATACTATATTTGTAATATAGACATTATTTCTAATGAATTTATTAATTTCATGGTTCAGTTAAATTGTGTACACCTTAATAAAAGGTTAATGTATTTTATTACACTAACGGTTAATTTATTGAAATTATTTTTTAATGATTCTATATTTTTCACAATAGAATATATGCATTTAACAATTATTATTATTTCATGTTGTTTTTTTTATTTATTAAATTTTTATCATTTTTAAAATAATTTCTTATTACATTGTTCCCAAAATTATTAGGATGAAATATTATTTTATAAAAATGTTATACAATTGATGGAAAATTCATTTCATATACTAAAAATGTAGAATAATTAAATTATATGTTTTATAAAAAATATAATTACAAACATTATTTTATTCATTTAAATAATATTATGATCCTATAAGAAATTTTATCAAAAATTGATAAACATGTCGATTTGGTAAGGGATAATGTTTAGATAGTCCTCAAACACGAAATTAATTAACTATTTTAAAAATAATTGGAACTTTATGACTTTTAATATTTTTTTATTCGATATTGGTATTCCCAATTGTAAATAACATTTTACATTAAAAATCAACCCCTTCCCCTAAAATAATATTCCACTTATTATATATTTTAGACAAAGTGAATCAAAATTTGAAATAAAGTTTCCATAATTAAAATTAAAAATGTGTTGTTAATTATTTTTGAAATAGTAAATGTATTAAATATTACAAACAATGTTATGAAATACATAATAGATGAGAACTAAATTAATTATTTGTAAATTAAAAATAATTTTTTTTAAAATCATAAATTCACATATAAATTGGATATTTTTTAGAAAAAGGATTAAAAAAATTATAATTATTAATTAAATTTTAATAATATCATAACCATCATTTTTATGAATAGTATTTTCCAAGAATCACATAAAATAAATCTATTTAGAATAATCCAAAATAGAAATATTAAATTAATATTTGTTATGATTAGATAATGAATGAATATATTTTTTCCAATTTAGAATACTAAAATCTATAATTATTTCATTAAAATAAATGAATATTACATTGTTAAGAACACATTTTAAAAGAAAATAATTTTGTCACTATGTTAAATATTTATCAAGATTTACTTATGAATATAAATATATCAATGTTTAAAAATATAAAATTAATAAAATTTATTTCTGAAATAAAAAATTATTTAGTGAGTTTTTTTCAACACATTATTAAATAGTAATAAAAGTAAATATATTTCATAAGTTAGATATAACTATTTGTAATCACCTATTAAATTCGCATAATAGATTGGTAAATTTATATTTTAATTAAAATATTTCCATACCATTAGGATTTTTGATTCGGTTTGATTAATCGTTTAATGGTACTACTTATATATATATATATTAAAATTTTTATAAAACATATGTCACTACAGTTATAGTTGAAAAATGCATTGAATTTTCACATCAAAACCATAATATAAACATGAAATGGTGATAAGTTTAATTAGAAAAAATCATAAAATAATAACATAATTTTGTATTTAATTAAATATAGTAGT
This sequence comes from Viscum album, assembly GCA_963277665.1. Classification (NCBI taxonomy): domain Eukaryota; kingdom Viridiplantae; phylum Streptophyta; class Magnoliopsida; order Santalales; family Viscaceae; genus Viscum; species Viscum album. The sequence continues at coordinate 1,300,090,894 of OY728147.1, forward strand.
ATTAAATATTTAATGATGGAAATGGGAATCATAGGGGAATTTTTGAATTCATAACTTACATCATTGATTTCCCAACCACTGATCATGGAGAAGATTAATGAGTCATATATGGATGATGTAAAAATAAAATATAATGTTGTTGGAAATGTATAATGGGAAAATTATAGATTTTAATGTTCAAAATGATATATTTTTTTGAATGGGAACTTTATTTTTTGTACCTTTAGTTGATGAGATAAATATTTAGCTATTAATTGATGCACATAACTCATCTTTCAAAATCCACCTAGATTGTAATGTGATGCATATAGTTCACTTATTGTACTTATACCTGAAAAATATAATGAATTGGGTTCTATGATATTCATATAATTGATTGGTATAAAAATATATTAAGAAATAATAGAGTATTTCTATGGGATTAATGATAATATCCCACTTACTGGTAAAAAAATAAGTGATCATTTATTATATTTTAGTCTCTTGTATTCCAAAAACATTCCAATAAAAAAATTATATATAGGTTATGCAGGATTATCTTATAAAGACTTACCACCTCATCCCTATTTTAGAATATTTATAACATGATCAGCATGACAAGATATATAGCAAGGATGATGAATGTTTTAATAAAACATAAATATTAGTTGCATCTTACCATTATATGTTCATCAATTCAATGTTCTAGAGGATTTCTAAAATGGAATTGATCTCAAGGATAAACATCATTATAAAATATCTCCCTCTAATTGATGGTCAATCTAAAATAAATATTCAAACACTAATAGATATATTGTGATCCGTATGTGTGGACACTATAGGATGCTATTCAAACTAACTCCCACTATCCAAGAACTCATAAAACAATATCATCCCCTCAATCATTCAAATTCACCCATATTTTAATCCAACTATAGGAACAAATGTTGGATTGAAATTTTTTGGGAAAATGTTTTAGATAGAAATAAATTATGTAATAATTGATAAAATAAATGATAATGAATGTGCAATAATTTGGGGAACAACATATAGAAACTTTAGGGTGACCAAATATATATGTTGAAAAATATATAAAATACATAGAGTTTGAGATTTATGTCTTTTAAATGGAATTGTAAATCCATGATGTATTGTTCCATTTGTGATTTTATTTTTATAACTGGTTGTAGAATATATATTAAAACATCGTCCAAAATTATATTTAGTATAAAATGTGTTCCAAATATCTATAATAAATAAGTATATACTAGGTCCTTATAATTAAATAAATCCATCGATTCTAAAAATATAACATCATATGTCTTATGAGCTGTAGTCTATGGTGACCAATAATTAAAATAATAAAGATATATAAAAAATGATAAATCGACTTGTTTAATTACAATCGTGTAATCACATATATGAGGAAGAAACATGGGAAACTATTAACATAACAGATAAAAAATAAACTCATCTACATATATATTAGATTTTAAGCTAATATTTTAATGAAGAATATTTTTAATGATTGAAAAATATAACATCTCATATATTTATGAAACTTTCATCCCCATAACACATATTTTATTTTTAAAATATTATCCTTAAATAATTTATTATGATATACTATATACCATGAAACAGAATAATTATAATTATATTTAATATTATATCATTAAATAGGATGGATGAGTATATTATATAGGGTTAATGGAATTATAATATGAATTTAAAAAACGTAAATTATACACGCAAAATTTAAAACATTAAGGATTCATTGCCTCCATGATATTACGTGACCATGAAAAAAAATTTGAAAATAAAAAAATTATTAATAAGATTATAATTTTTTTATATAAAATATTGCTAACTATTATATGATTTTTCTGAATGAATAATATAGAAAAAGTAGACATATTTATTTTATATAAAAAGATTTTATTCCTCTTAGAAATTTGACAAATCTATTAGAATTGATTTAAAATTTTAAGTATAACAACCTAAATAATCACATAAAAATAAGTAGTTATATTTAATTATAATTAATAAAATAACAATATATAAATCATTTAATCTCATAATAGAACTTATAATATTTTTTTATTTAATTATTATTTACAACTGAATGAGTATTATATTACTTTAATTAATGGACTAAAATTATTTCATTATATTTGATAATTTTTTTATAATTATTAACATAAATTTTTAATTCTATTAATCAGTTCCCAAAATAAAGATTATAAATTTTTAAGAGAAAATATTTTTTATTCTTTACATCGAATAAATCATTCTAATAAAACCATTTTGTGTTCGTTTTTATTAAACATGTTTTAAAAATATTATTTAATGAAACTCCATTAATATTCACCTAAATATGTAATATGAATATTCTTGAGAAAAAAAACTATTTTACTAAATATTTAAGTAAAAATGTTCTCTCTATATCACATAAAAATAATCCCATTTTACAAAAATTTATTTACAATTCCATTAGAAATTACAATGAAAAATAAAAATCAAATTCCTTACGTTTTCCCTCATATATATGATTGGGAGGCCTTGTTCTAATAATAAATACAATGACTAGAATCATAAGTTTAATATAAAGGGAATCATTTGAAAGAGAAATTATAGGGTCCAAATGAAAATTCCATTGATTTTGAAACATCATGGACTTTTCTAGAGATGTTTCAAATATTGTTTTAAAGATACATTTACATATTTTAGAAAATATTTTATTTAATTTTTCTCAGGTGTTTTTTGAAATTTGGCTACATGGTAGTGATTTTAGGCATTGGACAGTTTTAGCATATTCTTCCCATATCGTGGGTCCCACACTAGTGAAACCTGAGAAACCACAGAAAGAGGGGGAATACACAATTAGTGCATTGTTTTTTTATTGATCAGTATATTATTAAAAATAATGAGAATCTAGGGATGAGTTTCATTTTTAGGAGTACATATATGGAATATTGTGCACCTAGTTCTGGAAATTTTTCATGTGGAAAATTAAAAAACTAAAAATTAGTTTTTAAAATTCCTAAACACCCCAAAAATCATCCTATTTCAATTAATGTTTAATATAAAATGTTTCAACAATATTTTATGGCATCTATATTGATCCAATGTGATTTTGAAATCATGTCATCAGGGATTCATGTTTAGATTGAAGAAGTCCACCTATCCATGTTAAATAATCATATCTCATGTGGTTTCTCTTATATCCCATTTCTATTATAGGAAAAGAAGAGTTTTATATATTTAAATTGATTAGAACTATTTTATGATACATATATATGTATATTTTATTTTTGATATAGGTTTTGGATCTATACATATTCCTTCACCGTGCTCTCGATTATTCTAATTCAATTAGGGATTTCCTTCGGCAGGAATAAGTAAACAATAATTATGTATATTTTTTAGATTCAAAATCTAATTTATTTTATTAAATTATATCTATATTATTGTTGCATTGAAATTTCCATGATTTGGAAATATTATCTATAATTAAATTTGAATAAATTTCATTTCCATGTGATAACATAAATTGTTGAATTTTCGAGTTATTATAATTTTGATGAATTTGATTAATGAATTGGTTAATAAATTGATATAATGATGTCATTATGAATTTTTTTAGATGTAGGTAATATGAAATTATTTTGAAAATGGGATTGTGTAATTGGTAAATTAATGTGTTTGTCAATTAATTATAAATGAGACTTATGAGTTGGTTGGATTAAATTATGGGGTTAATACGTTATATGATTTAAATATAAGAAAATTGATTACTAGTGTATTTATGATATTTTTTCATGTTACTATAAATTTAAACCATGATTTGATTGTAATTTAAATTGTATCCATGATTTGAAATTATATATATGGGGTAAATGGTGATTTTTCTTTTATTTATGTGATATATGTGATATATGAGTTATTAATTGATATACACTTATGGGATATAAAATGATAATATAGATTCACATTTTTGATTGAATTATTTTTGAGTGTGGGACACTAAATGATTCTCTAAAAACCCATATTTGGTTGACTGATAAACATGGTGCTATATATGTATTGATGCATTGAATACTCATAGGGTTTTATACATGGTGTTATAGGATGAAAATATTTTTGAATTGGACTATATTCCCATGTAATCATGATATTATATGACATTAAATGGATATTTAAAATTCTTATGATAATCAATTGTAATCCCCTATGTGATATAGTCCAGACTCCGGTTACAGCTAAATAATGTATTGATGGGTTGGGTGGAATTTTAAATCTATGAAAATTTGGTGGATAATTAATGAGTATTAAAATATTATAACTCTTTACATTAGGCATTTTACATTATTTTGTATATATTTCCATACAATATTATTGACTGAATATTGTTTTTGACACTAATCATGGTATAAATCTGATTTTTATTCACACACTACTTAGGATTTGTGTTTTGTTGATCAATGTACATTATATTATCAAGAAAGGATAATGGAAACTACCCTAAATTATATGGATGATATGGGATAGAGAATGAATGTTTGAAGTAGTCATGTTGGCATGACATTCAAGGGGTGATTTGGTGTTATTATTTTTTGTTTTCTTTTTGACACAGAAAACATATTTGGCATGAAATGACTCTTGTTTTGTTATCTATATTGATTTCAGTTTTTCTTCTATATGTGATATTCAATTTTTTAGGTTATTTCATTATCTTACTTTTATGTTATTTTATATTGGATGTTTCATGGTTTTTTCCATTTTTTTCAACTCTAATAACGATTTTACTATCTCCCCATGCTGATATACCAAATCCTTTCTCATACAAATTATCCTCTATCATACAGGTATGCGCAATAGAGGTCATATAAAAAATTGTCTTAGGGATCAAATATGTGGTACCCAGTTCTAGATGTTACAAAGTGGAGTCAAAGGAATTTTCTTTTCTATTATTTTGGATTAATATATGGGAAACATTGATAGTTTATTATTATTAGCTAGGGCATAGTCGTTATCTCATGCACGGAATTAGCTAGATCTTGTATTTGGAAATCCCCATGATCTAAAGGTTTTATTTTTTTTTATTGATGTTTGGTGTTATAGATGATTGTTATTTCACCATGAGTGATGAACTTGTTGTGTGATGTGATTATTATTTCTAATATTTTTTGACATTTTTCTCACTGATCGGTATAGAATAAGAGTTGAGTAATCATTCATCATTTTACAAAATCAGTAATAATTGTGACTTTTATCATTTTTTTTCTTTTGTTGGAAAAATAGGTTTTGGATTATTCATTTGAATTTAAATGTTTTCATTTTCATGTGCAATTGTGTGGAAAAGGTTCAAAATATGAGTTGAAATTTTTAAAACGATTTAAAAAGTAAAAAACAAGTTTCCTTTAAAAAAAACAAAATTAAATAAAACATTTTAATCCATTTTAAGCATTTTCAAGAGGAATGAAGGCTAAGTGTAGTGATTGTGCCTTGTTTTTCTCCATGTGATAGGAAAACATGGGACTACATGTTATTAATTTATGTTAAAACTTCATGTTAATTATGTTATTGTTTTGTTAAGATCTATAAGCCTTGTGTTTTTAATTTTATAGATATTCCTCCATCGTGTTCTTTTTTAATATAAGCACATGAGCATGTGGATGGAAAAGATCCTCCAATAGTAAAACCAGACGTACTAATAGTTTTGGGTAAAGGATATAGAGATAAGGTCCATGATAACATTAATAACATCATAATGTTTATGGAGGGTGAACATGAGTAGTTTTTGTTTATTGTTTCTAACATGGCCTGATAGTTTTCATTGTATCATATTGGGAGGAAAAACATTTGGGAGACCATACAACTTCTTGGTATTCCAATGACATTGTATGATATATGTACATTTGGATAACCTCATGGTTTTAATATAGGTTGTATAGGGATCATGATTTATTTTTATATTATATTATAGCATACACCCAAAAAACCAATAGTTAATATGAGTGTGTTATACATATACTGTGGAAAATTATCTAAGTTTGTGTCCTTAAATTCGTGGATATTTAAGGATGAAAATTTTCTTATTGGGTTTTAATATATAAAAATATTCCAATACCAATATGGATCCTTATGATGTATTTTATGTTATGCATTATATTTTATATCATTAATTTTTATAGGTAGGAAATGACACACTATTTTGAAGACTTGTCTTTCATGAAATACTTGAAAACGTATAAGCGGTTAATAAATGTATTGATATAGCTCTATCATAAAAAAATAATATATCAATAAAATTTACAGATCAATGGAATCAAATGTAGTATATAATGTCGTATTTTGAGTCTCTAAAAAAATATGTCATCGACAAATTTTTAAACTATTTAATTTGGCACCTATCTTCTTGAGGCCATTTGAGATTTTAGATAATTTTAAGATATTGTCTTGTCAAATTGTTCTCCACTAGTGGTACGGTTTATTTTATGTTTTCATCATTTTTTGTATACATTTCATTTATTAGTATCACACAATCATATAATTGAACATAAGGTAGTTGAGTTATTTGTTTTATACTTTTATTGAGGAGCATCTAGTTCATATCATTAATTGTATAATTAAAATATTCAAATTTGTAATTATTCATTTAGATTGGATACTATTAATGAATGTAAATAAATCAGAAGATACAATGGAATATGTGTCTCATATATCATATTACTTGATGTAGTTGTTCTCTAATGCATCTCAACCACCCTCAGATGTACTACTAGAGGATGAGTTGTATTAAAGTGTAGAAGTTATAAGATCTTTTATCTTTAGTAATGTATAGATTCCGTTTATATTTTAAAAATAATTTCCACAATGAATATCAAAATTGGATAGATTAGGTCGTAGGAAAATTGATTAGGGTAATGTTCCAAGATTTTTTGTTGTTATGGAATATGAATAAATAGCAAGATTAATGCATATAATTGTATGCCCTTCATTTCAATGGTGTTGCCTAAAATGGTAGGAAAACAATTTGATAAACCAAATAAATGGGCCAAAAATGAAATAGATGTTTTTTTAATTGATCACATCACATGGTATGCACAATATTTTTTATCCTTGTCTCTAAATTGCATGGGTCTTGCTGATCCTAGAATGTATATAAACACTGTTTGGGTAGAGATCATCCATCTATTCACCCAAATGGTGTTCCCTCTTAAAGCTATTTGAACATACAATTCTTAAAAATTTACCCTTAGATCATATTTTTTCTCTAATAATTCTGTGTTTTGATATAGAATTTGCTCTACAGAACTCTCATCACCACTCATCGACTCATGTATAGATCTATATCTTATAACCTCTAATTGCATCATCTTGTTCATATTAAAACAACATTGGAATGGATGGTACTTAGTATTCCTTCCTTAAATATTTTCATATCCATATTATATGATAACATAATAAGATCCAATATACCTTATTATTAGGGAATGCATTAAATTTTATGAATTTTATCTTCGTTAAAAAATATTTGCTTGATAATACATGATATGTCTACTAGAGGGCCTAGGTTTCTATTCTATTTTAGTACCAAAAAATTCACGATGATTTTTTTTTCAATGTATCCTTAGAGAAAATGTTCTATAAATTTACAATAATATGGAATAATACAAAAATTAATTTCATAGACCATGATCTAGTTGGTATATGATTCCCTTATACAGTGATGAATGATGAAAATCATCATTGTAAACCACATGTGGGATATAGTAGGCCAAAATCCTATATTAACCTAATTTTAAATAACAAAAATACCTATTAGGTTTTGTTTGTGTAATCCTTTAAAAATTTTATATGTAAAAACCAAACCCTTATTTTGTGTTTTGTTGTTAAATTAATGTGATATGTATTAATTGAAATATTGATATTATTAAATTATATGTATAGTTTGAATTTTCATTATATATAAATTATGATTTGGATTATAGTATTCAAAACCCACACTGTTAATGGAGTGGACTGCATCAAGAAATAAATTTATTCTCCCTTTAATTCCTTGATAAAACCCATAGGGTTCCACCCAATTAATTTATCTGAGTACTATGTGTTACAACCATCATGGATTTTTTTTCTATCATTTGATGAATTTATTGGCTTTATTCTTCTAATTAATCTAAATCTTTAGAATCATTTTAAATATGAATGTGAACCCCATGATTTGGATCAATGTATTATATAATGAAATTACTTGATTCATCCCCATTGATTTCAATAGGGTCCCATATGATTTAGAAGGATAGATTGTTTGTAGTAAGAAACTCATAGCAGTGAAATACTAATGATTCAAACCTTGGAATCCACACACAAAAAAACAATAATAATAAATTACCGCATCAAGTGAGGTAAAATTATAAGTTTCATGAATGCAATTGTATTTTCCCATTATACATGTTTATTGTTAATCAATGATTGTTTAACCATATTCCATATTTCCTTAACAAAAAATGAAAACATTTTTAGAAAAATTTGATTTATCGTATGATAGTTATTGTTGTTTGAGTATTTCATCGTTTTCCCAATACTGATAAGAATATTAAATAATTTATTATATTTATTATACATATATATCATTTCATATTTATTTTTTATGCAGGAATTTCATTCAACCCAACTGTTTGTATCCTACATGGTATTATTCATATCCCATTATATCTATTATTTCTTACCCTGATATATTTCGTCAATGCATGTATGGTTAAATGTATGTGACCTAATAGGGATGATTAAACATTAATTGTGATATATTATGTGAAAAGGGATTGAATTTATGAATCCGAATTCTCATGGGGATTATAATATATTTGTATTTTGTATATTTTTTATTTTTTATATATTATTTTACAAACAAAGTGATGAGTTATATGCCTTACATTTTTACCCCAGGGAATCATCTGTATTTTCTGTTTTTACTGATTATATTGGTTTAAATATTATATAGTTATTCTTAATTTATCTTATATTTACCATTATAATAATAGTACCATCTTCTCATCATAACACCATACACCTTAAACATTTATTGAATAGGTCTAGTAAATAGGGAGTTATCCATGAGTTCATTAGAAAAAACAGACACGACACATATCTATGAACTTGGTTAGGGATGCGACACTACATTTGGTGAATGGATAGTTATACAAGAACATTATTTTTGGTATAATGGAATTACACTTTTATTTATGTTATGATTACAATCAATAGGCTTTTAACATTAAAATGATTATAATGATCAATATATTCATAGGATTCCATTAATTATATTTTATCTTCTTATGTGAATAATTATGAAAACTAAATTTCATAATCCAATTTCATGTTTTTATCTCTTCTTTATGACAATTCAATCTATCTAATAATAGAGTTATTTAGAAAGCCCTTTTGTATATATATATATATATATATATATATATATATATATATATCTTTGGTATCCCATTTAGTGATATGTGTGAAATGGTATATTTAATGGTGTACATATATGATCAAAATAAAATATTATATAGTGTTATTTTAAAATATTGATATTATATATATAATATCACTAATTCATTTAACAATTTTGGTTTCTACAAGTATTATTATATTTTCTTATATGAAAATTCGTTTAATAATTTATTTAATAAATAAATTTAGATATAAAGAAAATTTAACTATTTTTATGAACAAATATTATTTTAGTACATAATGAAATAAATTATTATTCATAATGTGAAATCAACAAAATTATTATTTCTATAAAATTAAAGGAAAATATACATGGTTCACTAAAATTTTAAAGAAAAACACAACCCATAAAAATAATAGTAATAATGATAATTATTAAAACACATACAGATGATAAATTGTATTTATCAATAAATCTCTTACCATTGATCACTCAGAATGTTTTTCAACAAACTGATATTTATATATTTGTATCATATTCAACTAATCTAGAATATAACCTCAATATTATATATTATCTATAATTACTCATCCCTTTTATTTTATCCATAATTGTCTGTATTTGTTCTCATTTCTGTTTTAACATAATTTTCAAAATAATTTTCAACATAGAAATAATAAATAGAAAATTCTATAAATTCTATAATCCTATATAAGATTCCTATTTAATATATAAATTTATTTTTAATATAACATAAATAATTTTACATAAATATTGGGCTTCAATCAACATGTTTAAATCGTAGATAAAAAATTCCAATGAACTTGAAAATGTATCAAATTAATTTTATATATATACATGATGACATGTAATGTTATATAAGATAAGGTAACCACAGATGTCACAAAATGAGGAATCATAATCTAAAATTTAAAAAATATGACCAAACTACTATATACTATGAATATTTTGAAATCTGTCAAATGCTATATTCAATACTAATACCTAAATTCTGGTTCCTTCAAAACAGGAAATTAGAAACAAATGATGGGTTTTATTCTCATGATTTAGGAAATACAAATCAATCACTTAAGATCTAAACTACCATAATATATTTTATATAGAGAGCATATTATGAATTGAGAGAGTTATTTTGTGTGATATTTTGAAAAAATTATTGATTATAGATATTATTCCTCTAATATAGTGTTTATCCATTCATTCTAAGAGGGAGTTATACTGCCATGTAGTTAACAAATTCCAAAATCACTCCAAAAAATTTAGAGAATAATTTATGTATGTATTTTCATGTTAATGAGTATCATGTGAGGGTTATTAATATTTTAATTGTATATCATACATATTTAGTATTATCATAGTGTTGGGATACATTGTTTGAGAGACTATACAACTATCTGTGTAGAAAAAATTCTGAATAGATGTAATAACACAAGGTTGGGATTCATTATATTGTCTAACCATTGATTTCTTGATGTAACCCCAAAAATATTATCCCAATGTCTCATATATAAATTCCAATATTCCAAAGTCAATTTACTAATGTTAAGGGATAAAATCATTTCTAGGGAGACTATACCATCAATGGAAACCCATACAGATCATGTCTACATATACTAAAAATTCAGCATTACCCATTATTATATAAGAAATACTAATCAAATAAAATAAATAAAAATGGACACAATAGGGAATCCCATAGTCCTACAAGAAAAACTAATAAATGGAATATATGGTAAAACATATATAATGGAATGAATCATACCAAAAAACCAACTCCTTAGTTGATATATAAACAATATATTAAAATAATTATATAAAATAAACTAGCATTTGGACTAACACACTATAATGTTCTCATTAAATCATTATCCAACATGAAATTAATTTTCTCAAATCCATATACAAATTTACTCATTGAAACCTATATTTATAAGTATAACATCAATGTCTACCAATGTATAGAAAAATAAAATTCAATAACACATGGGGTGATAGTGTCAATGATCATGCGGTATTTCCCTTGTACGTGAAATTTTATATTGAGTATCATTCATCTATTTCACTGGGGGGAAAAGAAACACAATCCCAATGATAAAAATATTACTACCTAAATCATTAATGTCCATTCATATATATAATTAAATAATTTTTTAGGAAGAGTTAACTATATGGAACACCATATAATCACTAATGTTTCATCCATAGTAATCCTGAGAATGTCTCGGCAAAAAAATAGACAATTTCTAATTAGAGTCTCACATGACCTACTAGTAATCTCATTTCACGTTAATAAGTTAATACTAAAATATAATTCAAAATTACATTCTTTTAAGGAATATGGGAAAATAGAATTTAAATAGTTACTTACAATGAAATTACAATTAAAAAAAGAACAATATAAAAAAATTGAATGAAAAGAGGCCTAAAAATCAAAATAATATAAATTACAAAATATTCCAATGATAATATAAATGAATGATCTAAGATAAGATCCATGAAATAAAAATCACATCACGCATCCCCTTCATAATCCATCCATAATATTCACATCTAAATATAACATAGAGTATGTCATTATTGCGCATCTACATATAAATCAAACTATCATAAGTCATTATATGGGACAACACACACTAAATGATAATATAATACATCCACTACACAATGATTAATTGTATAAAAAAAATTCTCAATAAAAGCCTAATTTTTTATAGATATTGTCTTAAGAGGATAAATAATGATAGAAACAAAACAGTTATTTGGTATAAACTCTCACATTCACTAATATAATAACTTTTCCCTCCCAGCATCTAACAAACCACTACAACACATCAAGATACCATCAGGGATGAGATATTTTATTGGTGGGATGGTTATTGTTTATGTGTGTCATTATTCATGCATGTGAACTCACAAATAAATATTTCCACCACACAAAAATTTGTAAAATTACATGGGGTCATCCGTGAAGTCAATTCCTCATCTAGGATTTATCTTGAGCCTTTGTTTTAATCATAATTATTCCTCTTTATTTTAAATATATAATAAAATATAATACTTCCTAATATAATGAAATAATAATAACTCTAAATCATATTACCATACTCATAAAAAAATATTTTGGGGACCCAATCCACATATAAAAATTGATTTTATTCCATACCACTGATCATTATAATCCTATGGAATATATACCAAATTCCATCCATACGCATGAATCAAACTAAAACCTCCATTAAGAACATAAATTAAAATCAAATCCCTCATGGGATTTGGTAAAATCCTGTTACAAATCTTGATCAATACTTAGTGTCCCAAACCATTATGATTTTATACCAAGTATTGGGTACAAAGAAATTAACCATCGCAAAGCCATATAGGGATTAGTCAACTTAAATCAAATACTAAAGGGATACAAATTAACATTTTCGTTTTCAACAGTATAAGGGTTTTCCCTCCATATCTATGTGAATAACCAAAAATCATGTATCCCATTAGATATCCAAAGCAGGTTTAAAAAATTCATGACCCATTGGGTATATATATAGTTATTATAATATCAGAAACATTAATATTATAGGGGATACCATACAAATAAATCATGACTGCTTGTAACACGTCGACCCCAAAATCATAAAGCCTTTGAGTTATTGTAATACATTTTCTAATTATAAGGAATAAAATCACAACAGACTGAATAGTGTATAAGTCATGGAAAATAGATTACCATAATCAAAATCACCTTATAATTTAAAACATAAAATAAATCCTAAATTATCAATTCATAACACCATTATTTTCATAGCTTAACCTTTCATATCTGTCATAATACACATCACATAACCCTTGGAAAATAAAACATAAGAAATGGGTGAGATTATATGCTCAGTAAGGTAAATCATACAATAGAATATATTATGAATAAATAATAATACACTTTAATCAATGATGTATAATAGAAACATGTGTCCTTTAAATATAATATTATTCATAACATGGGATGAATAAATAAAAACATATAAAATATTATTGTCCATGGATATTCAATAACTCGTATAAACCAATGAAATATCCATAAATAATATCACAATGTGTGAATGAATAATGTTGGACATATTCACTCTTAAGATATATTCACGAGATAGCTACTATCAAAATCTAATAGTTTATATTAGTGGATGAAAACAAGTATGATTTGTGTCAAGATCAATCCTATTGATAATATTAAACTTATTGACAAAAAAAGTTGAAGGGGTTTTCACCAACTAATTTCATCTCATGAGACATATCAATGTATTAAGGGGAAATAATTGGCCACACCCATAAATTAATAAGTATAATGCATTCCTCTTATGAAAGGGGTAAAATATGACAATAAAATTTATATTAAATGTATCATATTAAATAATAGTACTTTAACAATAAACTATAAATAGAATAAAAATAGAACTTCAATATTCAAACATATTATTGACCCTTAAAAAATATTGCAGATTGTATGATAATAAACAAACCACAATAAACCACAAAATCAAAAAAAGGTTGTCAACATAGATAAATGTAATATAATAAAATAACTAAAATTATTTAAGAGAAATATCCCTTTTTAAACTGAAATCATTTAAATGTTCTCAAATTATAGATGAAAACATTACTTTTAGAAATATACATGTAATATTATATGGGAAGCTACAAAATGTTAATAATTCATTATGATAGAAAATATCCACTCACATAGTATATGTTAAAAAACAATCTTTATTTAATTTTTCAAAATGGTCATAAACTAACTCATTTGGAAAAAGATAGAAGGATTATATTCATGATGTCTTATATAAAAGTTTAGACCAAGGTAAAATTTTATTTATTTAATTTTTGATAATATTTTGAAATAAATTTAATAAAACATGTACATGGATGATAAAGATGTACCCATCAATACTTACATATAAAAAATCATGGATAAAAACGAGATTGTGAAATAAACCATTACCTTTTACATTCCATTAGTCAATTGTGGTTTAACCTCTTGTACAATGGATCAAAAATGTTAGTAAATTACACAAGAAACATAACCATATCCATATTTATGATATCATATATTATCCTCTTATATCATTTTGATCATAATATTTTATTATTACAGTTGTTTTGGGTGATAATTACTTAATTTTTCCATGCTTATTTTGTCCCATATGTCATGTTTTTTATGAATATGATGAGTTTTATTAATACACTAAATTATATTAAGTTAATAATAATTATTCTTAATTATAATATAAATATTATTATTATTCTTCAATGAATAACACGATGAATTAATCTCACTAGGATGTGGAGACGATATGCCGTAAGTATGCATGAGATATGATATCATTCCCTTAATGGTTAAATGGTATGGAATTGGATGGATTATGAATTATAAAGGAGAATTATTATGTCTTCTGTATTATTTAAATATTTTATATTCATCATTTTCACATCAAAATTATGTATAAAAGAAAAACATTTTTTACCATAATGGGGAGGTTGTAAGCCGTACACATGCACACATGGTGATATGATTTTTCGTAGGATGAATAAAAGAAGTTATATGGTTCTACCGTGATCATAATAACAACTAATCACTAATATGATGTCGGAAATATTAATTTAGTATTGATATAACATATTAATAGGAAATGGAATAAGAAAATAAATTTAATTGAACTGGAAAAACAATTACCTCTTCTTCGAGAGTCATATTTTGATTTGAACAAAATGACACCATTGATTAAATTTATGACCAATATGTCTCACCTAGGATGAATGGAGAAATGTTGGTAGGAAAATTGTGTAGGTTTTGGACAATCCAAAGATATTTTAAGGTGTGTATTAATGAGAAGGATAATTTTTCTTTTATAAGAGTAGTGAGGGGTAGTTTTGGAAGATCTTAAATTATTAATTTAATATTAATTGATTTCGAATTTCAAATATAAAAAAGTTATTTAGTTCAAAGATTATATGTTTTTGGGTCAAATTACCCTCATCCAATGAAATTATGACATGTTTAGGTCAAAATATTGACTTTATCTTTTGGATTTAACCATTAGTTATACTTTTATCTCTTACTGTGCCTTCTTTTATTTTTACACAATAGCAATAATGTAGTTATTATAAATTGAAAAAAGAACATTAATTAGTAAATTAATTAAAAATTTAAGATCATACAAGTATATTAGAGAAATCATATATTTTTATGACTTTTATATCATTTAATAAAATTGTAATTTTTTTAAATATTATATATGTAAATTTTAATACTGTTCAGAATCATCAATTTTAAAAATATCAAAACAACTACAGTAACCTCAAATAAATACTTCAAATATTTAAATAACATATATAATTTAACAATAAATTATATTTTATTTCATTAATTATGTGAAATTATATATATTTTAATATTTTTAATATCATTTATTTGATATTTCTGCTAAAAAATAAATTTTACATCATAATTGTGTCACCTATATTGGTAATTTTTTAAACTCTAAAACTATAAACTAAATTTATATAATGTAAAAAATTATTCTCTATTACCATATATTATGTAAAATCCATGTTATCTCATAGTTATAAATATATTAAAATTATAATATTTATATGAAATGAGAGTTTGATGTTTTATCATGTCCAATATTTTTAATAATATTTAAGTTATATTTATGGAAATAAGTAAATTAAATCATTACTTTTATAAAAATTTCTGATATGGGTCTAATTTAGTAATCCTATATAATTTATTCATGTTTTATGGTAATTTTATAATATTTTTTTACATTTAATTGAACGATTTACCCTTAACCCTGGTAATAAACAAATTACTAATTTTAATATTCATTAAGTAAAATAGTAAAATCAACCTATATAAAAAATTTAGACACAATAATTCTAAATAATGAATCCATTTTTCAAAATTTAATAAACCTAATTTTTAGAAATTTATTTAAAATCAATCTCATTGATGGAATGTAAAAGGTGTTTTTAAATGTTAAACCATTGTAAGAGATTGAAATTTTTTCACATCATAATTCTAGGTTAAATTAATTCCAATGACCAACATTAAATTAAAATATAAAATTATATTATATTATTAATATAAACCATTCAATAATATAATTTATCCACCTAAATTATTTAAATGATAATAGTGGTTTTCAATTACAATTTGGTATAATTTAATTATACATCAAAACATAAATCTAAAAAAAATATATAAAAAATTAATCCATTGTAAAATGTTTTATGCCATTAAAAAGAATGAATTTATTTTCTTAAATAAAATATACATATGTTTAAAAAAAATATTTGTGATATGGGGCACCATCAAATGGTGGAAAATGAATTTTATTCTAAAATACATCATTTATTTCAAAAGTAAAAACTTTCCTTTTATCATGTCTAGAAAATACATAATATAAATCTTAGAAATATATATAATATATAAAATATAACATTTTTTAATTCTATTCATATCCTTTAATTTAATGGATATATTCTATATTATATTAAGAAATAATATTTTATTAATATATTGTTTTTCAAAAAAACTAGGTCATACATGTAAAGCGAGAGAAATCATTATTTTGTGTAGTGTAAGATTAACATGGTGTTGCATAAAAATAAATATAGGGAAAAATTCAATTTATTTTGAAATGAAAATATTATAATGTCTCGGGGTTTTAAATTCTTCTCTCCTTCAATAAATTCTACCCTTGTAATTTAAAATCCAAATTGAATGTTAGTGATGTTACATTTTGAAACATATTTTTTTAAATACCATATTTGAAAGAAAAAATAATGACACTCCCACTTTAAAATAAATAAAAGGGAAGTATGAAGTTCTATGGAGAAAACTCAAACTAGGGTTCTATGTTAGAAAACACAAATATGAAATAAAAATCTAACCATCAAATTCTAATAGATAGTGATACATAACATGATAGGGAAAAAGTTAACAACACAAAATCTCTAAATATGAAATGATTTATTAGATCATTTTATTAATCAGAAAATGTACGAGGATGTAATTTTTGGTTTCACTATCCCTTCCCTAGTAAAAAAATTGGGTGAGAATTTAACTTATTTATTTTTATGTCGAAAGAATAATGTCACCAATTGTTCATGCTTTGATCTATTTTCACTTCACCCATTACACCTAGAAATGAAAGTTCAAAATTTAATTATCACACATAATGAACTTTTGTTAATCACAATTCCCTTATGCATTTATTTAATCATCTAAATGTTTACTAAAACTAAAATTTTTAGCCCATGGTATCCAATAAATAATAATTTAACCTCAAACAACACTATCAATTGTTTAACATACTCTATTATAAAAAATATATTCTTCAAAAATACATCTTTCCAAATTAGTAGTCTAAAAAGGTTTCTAAATTTTTAAAATAAATCATACCATCATATTCAAAAACAACATAATTTTTCTGTTATTGAAACTTACCAAATATTTGATCACATAAAAAACCAAGATGAAAAAATTATTGCTACAAAATCATTAAAGAATAAGTTTTGTAGTTTAATTTTTATATATTCTATATTACTTATAACCAGTACATTGCTAATAAAATATTCAAATTACATAATTCTTGAACCCAAAAATATAAATATATTAATTATTCACTTTTGTGTGATGAAACATCATAACCATGACCTTAATACTATTTATTTTCTATGATATATTTCTTATATGAATAGGAAATTCAGTTTTTTATCCACCATATCACTAGAATTGAAACACCTAATATTAGTATTTTCATTCAGACCTTTGCATTCCTTTCCCTCGATACCCTATTCCCCACCAATATAAAAATCACAAAAACCATTCATGAACTTCCCTTGGTAATTATTTCCACAATTATCACACGTAGGAAAATCCATCTTTTCCTTCTTACCTTTATCATTCACTTTCCTCGTCATAAACTTCTTCTCTTTCATTCCCTTAATGTCATAAGACTTAGAGAATTCCTTTTATGTCTTGATAGCACATGAGTCTATATCATTGTATAATGAGAAAGATTATGAGACTACTTCCCATTAGATTAATGGCTTTAACACATAAATGAATCATACAATATTACCTCATGGGTTACTTATGTAGTCTACAAGATGACTCAATATACAAGTGAATTAAGCCTCATATATTGTTATATTCCCACCATCCTTTTTCCTCAGAATCATAAATTTTTTTTCTATATCAGCTCATTATTCACGAGGATTCTATTTTTCTATGAAATTTTCTCTAAACTCCATCCATTTCATATTTACTTATTCTTCTTCTTCATTTTTGTTTTGAATTAATGATCACCATTTATTTTCATCTCTTTATAGATTATAAATTACAACGATAAATATTTCTCTTTCATTTCATCCCAAAGCAAGAAATATCGTCTCTAATGAACATATCTATTGTTTAGGTAGATATTGATTTTTAGTCACATTAAATGTTGTAGGTTTTGGTCTCATGAATCAGACAATAAATTTTCCACAATGTTTTGGATTATGATGCTTTATACGGTTAATTTTATTATTTATAACCTTTATTAGATTTCCCAATATAGTAATAAGTACTTCAAAACAAGTTGCTACTCCTACTCAAACAACATTGTCTTTCATAAGAGATAAATCAGTTATGCATCATCTTGCATTAGATAATGTAACATCATTATCTTTCATAGTGTATGTGCATGCATACCATTTACATTTAATCTACTAAGAAGC
The DNA here is from genome assembly GCA_963277665.1 of Viscum album. NCBI lineage: Eukaryota > Viridiplantae > Streptophyta > Magnoliopsida > Santalales > Viscaceae > Viscum > Viscum album. The sequence continues at coordinate 1,300,110,131 of OY728147.1, forward strand.
ATTTCTAAAACATTGAATATAATGGATTGTGTTATAAATTTGAATGCATAATTTTGAAGTAGTGAAACAGATAACCTAAATTTAAAAATATATTTATACCTAATCTTATAGTCATTAAAATGGATTATTTTCAGACATATTTACAAAAATATATTTCATAATGGTTTCTTAAGATAATGTCAAATATAATTAATATATCCCCCAGATGTGTAAAAATAGATGTGCAGTAAGGCCTATTATTCTGTTCCAGGTTACCCTGAGTCAATCCCAAAAAAAATTCAATGTTATTACTAAATGGTACATCTATTCCAGAACCATGAACAGTTTTTGTTCCCAGAAATTGATTTATTTTCTATGAATACTCACATAATGTATACATTACAAAAATGTTAGGATGTTATTATATACATATCCTCAATTTATATCTTAGGGTTATGATTCCTAATCTATGTTTTCTAAATCTATTTTCAATTTTGTTTCTAAACATCCACTGATATTAATTGTAACGCCCTTACCCTAAAAGCATAGAGTTGGTGAATTAATTCTATACATTGGAAAGATTACATGGAATCAAATCATGAAGTACAAATTTTTTTTAAAATGATATAAATTATATTTCAAACATGAATATTACATTAAGATTTCAAATGTAAAATACAACATGGATAATACTTTGGTAAAACAAATATTCTAATAGCATAATAATATTTAACATTCATAAGACACTTCAAAGAATCCTGGGAAAAGAACACATTAGAATGGGGTGAGATCATATGCTCATTAATGGTTAGGATACAAGATAAGATATTGTGAATAAATAACAATAAACATTATGTTATGATGTATAACTGAAACAAAATCCATTTAAAAATAATATTGATCATATTATGGATTGAATAAATAGTAAAATAAAAAATAAACACAACCATGTATATTATACTAGAAGAATAACCACATGGAATATCCATTACAAATATCATAAAGAAATAATGCATAATTCTAGACAAATGAACTACCGTTATATATCCCCGAGATAGCTAATATCCCTATCTATCCTCATGATAATTTATTTATATGGTTTGAAACTCACCTAATTTGTCTTACGATCTATCCTCAGGACAATGATATACTTATTGGAAAAATACATGAAGAGTTTTCCAAAATCTAATTTCAACTCACGAGACATACCGATGCATCGAGGGTCTATAGAGGACCCCACACATTTCTGACAAATTCCATTTCATTCCTCTTATGAAAGGGGTAAAACAGTATAATAACAGTTTTATTAAATCATCCATACGAAATGTTAAAACGTAATCCATAAACCATTAATGCTATCAAAATAAAACATCCATATTAAAATATATCATAAAACCTTTAATATAGTATGTATGAATGTATCATAATTAATCAACCATTATTAAGCATAAAATATATTAAAGGATGTTGACATAAATGAAAATAATCTAATAAAATTATTAAAAATATTTGAGAGAAATTTTATTTCATACATTTAATAATATAAAATCCAAGGAAATATAATGATAAATATTATTTTTGAACATAATATTTTAATTTTGTAATGGATGATTCAAAATTTTAAGGCATCATAATGCTTTATATGTTAAAAAATTCATTCTTTAATATGTTGATAAGGTCAAAATGTACCTCATTTGGAAAATTATGAATGGATTCCGTTCAAAAAAATTTGTATAAAAATTTTAACATGCGTAAAAATAATTATATAATGGTTGATAATATATTGAATGAAATTTTTAGAAAAATGAACATGTGTGATAAATACATCCTAGTCGATACTTATGAATAAACAATCCTCGAAAATAATGAGATTATAAAATTAATCCTTACATTGTAATTCCATTAGTATAGGGTGTTGTAACCACTTTTATATTAGTTTATTAATGTTATCAAATTATACAAAAACTATATCTATATTTATGATGTCATATTTGATCCTAATATATTTTTTGTTTATAATATTCTTGTATTAACATTGTTTTAGGTGTCAACATTTTAGTTTTCCCATTATTATTTGTCCACATTTGACATGTTTTTTGTTTTTAGAATATATTTTATTAATATATTTGAATGATATTAAGTTCATAATAATTATATTTAATCATATTATAAATTTTATAATCATTCTTGAATGGTTATCCTTGATAATGAATCTCATCTCTTCATGGAGACGTGAGGCCATATGTTTGCACGAGCAACCACAACATTCCCATGATTATTTAATGATATATAATTGTATGTAATATTAATTAGATATGAAAATTATAATTTCATAATTATTATATAAATCATTTATATTTATCATTGTACCGATCAAAATAATGTATAAATGAATAACAGTTTCCACCACGTTGTGGGGACGGTATGCCGTACATATGCACGCATTGTGATATTGTTTTTACATACATAAGTAAATGTATTAATATGGTTTTAAAAAGAACATAATAACATATCAGCTTGTGTATTATACTAGATATATTAATTTATTATGGAAACAACACAATATTACAATGTATATTAAGAAAATAAATTCAATTTAATTGGTAAAACAATTACTTCTTTTCAAGAGTCTCCTGTTCATTTTCACAAAATGACTCAATAAGATGTATTTATTATAATATTGAGGACTCTAGGATGAATTGTGGGATGTTGGGATGAGAAGTGGTTAGGTATTGGCAGAGGAAAAAGGATTTGGATGTGTGTATTAAAGAGAAGGAGAATTTCCTCTTTATATGAGTGGTGAGTGGCATTTGGGAAAGATCTGAAAATATTTATTTATTTTAAATTTATACAAAGTTTTAAAAAGGTAAAAATTTATTTATATATTGAATAATATGTTTATTGTTTGTAATCATTCAACCAATGGATTTTTTATATTTTTAGATAATAATATTAATCATATTTTTTTTACTTAACCTATAATTAAACAGTTTAACTCTTACCGTGTCTTGTATTATTTTAACATTACAGGGCTAATGTAGTCACTATAAAATGAAACACTTAACCCAGTTATATCATTAATTAAATATTTGAAATAATCCTTGTTATTCTATTGAACATTATTTTTTATATCAATTAAAAATATATTTTTTTTTAAAAAATCAATTTTTTCAGTTTTAGTAATATTTCATATTATCATTTTTAAAGATATCAAAGTGACATGTAAACTTCTAACCAATAATAAAATTATATCACTAAAATATCTATTTTATCAAAAAAATTAGTGGATATATTTTATTAATTAAAATTCTATTTTTTTTAAAATATTTTATATATTTCTTTTATATTTTTATTAATAAAACAAATTACATCACTATTGGGTCATCATTAATGGTAATTATATAATATCTAAAAATTATATATATTTTATATAATGTATGTAATTATTTTATATTTGTCGATATTATTTTTAATCAATTTAATCTCTATTCTATCTATTTGTTAAAATTATTATACTTATAAGAAATGAGAGTGTGATGTTATGTTATTTTTATTAATTTTTTTAATATTGATGTCATATTTATGGAAAAAGGTCCATTAAATGATACCATTTTATAAACATTGGTGATGATTTTATAATCTAGTGATACAATATAATTTTTAATGGTGTTAGCGTAATTTTATATTGTTATTGATACCATTAATAACATAATATTACCATAACTGTTTTTTAAAAAGGTTACAAAAGTCACAATGCATAATTCCAAAAATAAAAGTGTACCTATTTAGATAATTTTGACCCACTAATTCAAATATGTAAAAAAAATTCATAGTTATATATATATGTATATATATATGTTTCAGTAATGAATTTAAAATTAATCCCTTTGTCAGAATGAATAACATGATTTTAAAAGTTAAAACAACGGAAAAGATTGAAATGAATTTTCATCAAAATTGATTGTAAAATGAATTATAATGACCAACAATAAATTAAATGGTAAAAATATATTCTATTTTTATTCTATATCCATTTAATAATATATTACCTCCACAAGAATTATTTTGGTGAAAAAAATTTGATTTCAATTAAATATTAATATATTATCATTGTTCATCAAAAAATAAAACTTATCAAAAAATTATCAAAAATTCATCGAGCATAATGTTTTATTTTTTATTCCAAATAAGAAATTTATAATTTCAAATATAATATATATAAGTATCAAAAACTATATTTTAATTGGGCGTGCCTTCAAAAGTTGGAAATACTCCATTTTTTGAAAAATACTTATTTTATACGAAAAAAGGGAATCTTTTCTTATATCATGTCAAGAAAATGGATAAGATTGATGTTGAAATTATATTTTTTTTTATGAAATTAAAAATATAGATAATACTATTCATATCCACTTATTTAATGGCAAGGTTATATTTTATATTAAATAATATTATTCTATTATCATATTGTTGTATGGTAAAATAGGGACTTGCGTCTAATGCAAGACAACACATTTTTGTCTGTGGCATAAACACAACATTGAGTTACGTAAAAATGACGAAAATAATTAAATATATTAAGGAATTAAAATATTATAATGTCTTTGGTTGTTACAATGAATGAATACATAAAATAATTGAGGTGTTAAAATGTTTAGGCATCGACCTCATTATACCAATGAACTATGGCTATATCTAAAAATCTAAAATCATTAATGTATTAATTATATATTGATTTTATGAATCATCATAAAGTCTGTCACATTTTTTCTTACTCTCCCATGGACCATCTCTTAACACATACATAAATCATTATAGGAAATATACCTCTTTTTTTTGAATTATATTTCAAGTACCTTTCCATTAAATCCATTATTACATAAAAAGGTTAACTAAAATTTTCCATCTATTAAAAAAAATTTAATCTCAAAAAATAATCTAACAATATGGTAAATACTAAACCCACAACATACCAAACTATCCATAACATTTTCACTAACCCTGATTTAAATAAGGTTCCACAAAAAATGTTTTTATATTACATCCCAATCAATGATCTACAAAATCAGTCCCATGTATTTGATAGTGATATGACCCCAAGCACACCTCCCCAATGTGTTGGGGTTTCTAACTCAAATTTGGGGTCTAATGATGGTATAGTGAGAATATTATAACCTCTTGATCACCATTAAATAAAATAGAATCATAAATAAATAAATGGAAGTGGAATATAAAAATATCTAAAATTTCATATTAATAAAAAAGTCGGCCAATGGAAATGGAAAAAAAATAAACTAGAATGCATGAAAATTTTATGCCCAAATACATGCAGTTATCATATAGTAATTTGTATATAATTATGGACTATACTGACAAACATATAAATAAACAAATTTATGCAACTCTATTTAGAGGCCAATGTACAAGCTCTACCCTAACTATGTGTCATTTCCAAGCCCATAAAGAGTTGTAGAAATTGAGTACAGTCCAAGATCAAATCATGCGACCAGATGATCTATCTATGAATATAACAATAACCCTTAATGGTTGTGATAAAAACTCCATAGTCCACCACTAGTGGTATCTTCTGAAAATCCAATTCTAAAATATAAAAATATACAATGAGTAGAAATTATAAATAAAAATATAAAATATATAGATCATGTTAGACTAGTTTCCTCCTAATATACATATCTTATAAAACATACATTAGCCTAATATATATTGTCTCTAAAAAATTCATGTTTAATAAAAAATCCCATGACCCATGTTATATATCCAAGGTTTTCACGTTTAGTGTAAAGACCCGTAAATTTCAAGGAAATTTTTTCTTTCATTTTCTTTGGAATTTTACAAGAGCGCAGTTTCTAACGGCACCTGATTCCGAGGCCCGGTGTGCCCGGAATCATATTCCGAAGTTAGGCTTGGGTACGTTCAGTGAACGGACGAGCGGGTTTTTTCTAACTTTTGAACCGGTGCCCAAAATCGAATTCTGATGGCACCAATGAAATCACAGCGTAGGTACTTGCTTTGAAACGCCTCTTCCGGAGTTGCGTTTGCTCAGGTGTGGTTTTTAATTTTCGTGCTTAAGGTTAAGAAATAAAATAATTGTACGGCAAACTTTATTTTATTTCACTTATGCCACTTGGAAGCCACTTGAATCCACTTAAAGAGGCTTAAGCTGAGTTAATCCGGATAGGATGCTATCCAAAAATATCCTACCCTCTTGGTAGGATATTTGTGAGGTGGAGCCCACACGAGCCCCACCATTTCTTTTCTGATAAGTAACGCACCCGCGAAAACCCATCATTATAAAAGTCAACTGACGCGTTTTCTTAAATTCTTAACGCACCATTTAATTGGGCGGTTATATTCGTTGAATTAAAAGGGGATATTCTTTCATTGAATTAATTATATAAATTAATGGGTCGTTACTTACCTCTTTTTCGTTTGTTGGCGTAATAATAAAATAAGACCAACACGACTTTTAAAGGATTACACCTTGAGAGGTTTTGACAGAAGTTCTAGTGCCTTCACCCTTCTTCGCGAAGAACGCGAAGAATGCGAAGAACGCCGTCCTCCGATGAAGAACACCGAACCCACGGAAATCGACGATGTGACGCCGTGTGCCGCGACGCTGACGTTTCCCCTCCTGCGACGTTCTTCGGCAACGTTCCTTAATCCGCAGAAAAAACCTTTGATCATCCGTAGAGGTGAGAGTTTCTGTTTTATTTTAATTTTCCTTTGTGGTTTTTAAATTAAGAAGGATTTAATTATTATTGATTCAATCTTTTTGTTCTTGATCCTCGGAGAATGTCAACGCGACACCCTTCCGCGACGACGCGACGCCGGATACCGCGATGACGCGACGATCGCCTCCTTCCGCGGCAATCAAAATCCGCGAAGAACCCGCAGGTGACCTCTTGATAGGTAGGGATTTTTATTTTGGAAATACCCATTTTTATATTCCCGTGAACGTTTCTTTAATAATTAATGAACCGGATTCATATAAACAATTTTTAATTTAAAAAAATTGTTGTTTCATGTGTTGTATAATTTCTCTCGTTGTTATTAACTAACGCAGAGGGTGCAGGCCAAACGAAGACGGCCCGACAACCCTCCGCCATTCTTCGTTGTTGTGCTGATTTGGCAGGTGATGGAGAAACGTGACGCAGGGGCGTTTTGATGATTCTGCAGTGAAGAACGGAACCTGGGAGGAACAATGGCCCAGACGGGAAGGAAAACGGACCACCAGAGCAACTCTGGTGGCCCGCGGAAGTTACTGGCGGCACGGGTCGCCGGCGCGGCGGCGCCGGCGGCCGGAGGCGGCGGCCAATAAACCCACGGCCGCGCGGGTCCAGCTCACCCACACGGGACGCGGCGACATGCCGCGTCCGTTCAATCAGCGTGGCACTTCCATCCCGCGGGGGCGGTGCCCCGCGGCACCCGAGCTGCTCGGCCGCTCGTCCGAGCCGAGCCAGGCCGGTCCGACCAGCCGGGTCGCGCCTAGGCTGGCCCGGACCGGGTCCGGCCGGGTTGGACCGGGTCGGGTCGACCCGGTTTGGCGGACCCAGGGGGGTCGGTCCGGGTTGGCCTGGGCCCGGACCCCCCGTCTTCAGACTATTTTCGGTCTTTTTCCAATAACTTGAGCTACGAGCCTACGAACGACGTGCCGTTAGTGGAAACACGATCCTTGGATCGAGGCGGTCGTTTCGGTATATTGCACTCAAGTTTTCGAAATACTTTATGTTCGGCCGGGTTGGTTCGTACACGAAACCAATCGGGCCCTTGGAGCGGAAACGCTCATATCTTGAGCTACGGACGTCCGATTGACGTGCATTCAGCTTTGGTGGATTCCTCTAAGTGAGACGGGTCATTTGCCTCACTCTGCCCGAGGTTTGGACACAGCTGAAGTACGGTCGGGTTGGTATTGCCTTAAAAACCAACCATGCCCCTGGGGCAAAAAAGCCAATAACTCTCAGATCGGGCGTCCGATTGACGCGCTGTCTGTGACGTTGAGTTCCTGATGACGATACAAATCTTTTGGATACATAAACTTCAGACTTTGTGTCAGTTGATGTATCCTCCTCTCGGCTCGTGGAGCGGACCCTCCCGAACGAGCTTGCTGTGTGCGGGAACCCTAGAGCAGGCTGCGACTGCTACTTTGACAGCGACGACTGTGCAGAGATCCTCAGTAGACTGCGACGATGACTGTGCAGAGATCCTCAGTGGACTGCGACGACGACTGTGCAGAGATCCTCAGTGGACTACGATGACTACAACACTCAGCGATCCTTTGTGGATCAGTGCTACAGGTATTGTGTGGGCCCGATCCTGTGTGGGTCTGATCCTGTGTGGGTCAGCGCTCAGCGGTTCTGTGTGAGCCAGCGCCTACAGGTCATGTGTGGGCCCGATCCTGTGTGGGTCTTTGCGGGGGTTAGTACCTATCGATCCTTTATGGTTCCGATGACTTAGATGGATCAGTGATCATCTTTATCGTTGTTTCCGATGCTTTCGCCGGGGCGCGCGCATCCGTCTGTGGAGGACGCGCAGCTGTTGCCACGCATTCCCGCTTTCCAATGGCGGGCGGCATTCGCTCCTTGTTCAGGGACGTCTGCTCCTTGATCGAAATGGGATGATGGGATGTCGGTTCTTCCTCCTGCGGATTCCTCCTCAGAACTCATCACCTAGTCCGGGTCTCCCTTATAGATTTAATACGCAGTTTGTGAAACTCTTCCCAGTGCCATGTTTCCATGGACGCCGGTTAATTACACTGCTTCTGTCGGGACATTCCAAAGGGTCCAGTGAGGGCAGCAACCTTCGGTCAGGGGAGTAGTCACGTTGAGGCATCAGTAGCGTGTCTGGATGCTGGGGTACCTCGCATGTCTGTCTGTTATCCTTGACCACAAGTCTTCTCAAGGGCGTGGAAACCTGAGGCATCCCACATCGAGCGCAGGGAATTATATGTCATAGACACATAACTGAGGTTTTCCTTAGCTTCCCGTGCTCAACACAGGGTATGCCGCAAGTTTAACGTCCAGCAGAGACGGATCAACCCAACCAGAGCATTAGCTAGGATAGATCGGATTGAGGGATCCTCCTTGAAGGGATATCGATACCGACGTGAACCCTGTCATGAATAAACGACGGGTGATGGGTGTCGGTGAACCGACGTAAATGAGGTACCTTGGTCCGATGGGAGTTGGGCTTGAACCTCTGGGAGGATTCCTACGTACCATGCCTTGACTTGGATCAAATACCTCGTAGTTCAAATGGGGCTTTATCGGCGAACCGACATGAAAGTGGACCTTGGTCCAATGAGGGATGGGCTTGAACCTCTGGGAGGCTTCCTACGTACCATTCCTTGACATAGATCAAAGACCTCGTAGTTCAAATGGTAATAGGTGGGCAGTTTAATGTCATGCAGGACAAGGGGGCATGCAGTTTAACGTCATGCTGGACGAGGGTGAAACTCGACGTGAATGAAAGACCGAGAAATGTGGCTTGAACCTCATAGAGGCCTCCTACGTACCATGCCTTGACATGGATCAAAGTCCTCGTAGTTCAGGTGGGAAAGGGTCGCAATAGCTAACCACTGGACTAGAATGCAGTTTAACGTCATGCTGGACCGGGGTGAGACCCGACGTTAATGACGGGTGGGCTTGAACCTCATAGAGTCTTCCTACGTACCATGCCTTGACATGGATCAAAGACCTCGTAGTTCAAATGGGATGGGTCGCAATGGCTTACCACTGGACCAGAATGGGACCTGGCGTGAATGGATGATGGGTGGGCTTGAACCTCGTGGAGGCTTCCTACGTACCATGCCTTGACATGGATCAAAGACCTCGTAGTTCAAATGGGGGTTAGTCGGTGAACCGACGTGAAAGTAGACCCGGGGGTCCACTATTGGTGGGATTGAACCTCGTGAAGGCTTCCTACGTACCATGCCTTGACATGGATCAAAGACCTCGTAGTTCAAAAGGGATGTGTCGGTGAACCGATGTGAAAGTAGACCCGGGGGTCCACTATTGGTGGGCTTGAACCTCATAGAGGCTTCCTACGTACCATTCCTTGACATGGATCAAAGACCTCGTAGTTCAGGAGGGATGTGTCGGTGAACCGACGTGAAAGTAGACTCGTGGGTCCACTATTGGTGGGCTTGAACCTCATAGAGGCTTCCTACGTACCATGCCTTGACATGGATCAAAGACCTCGTAGTTCAAAAGGGATTTGTCAGTTAACTGACATGAAAGTAGACCCATGGGTCCACTATTGGTGTGCGTGAACCTCATAGAGGCTTCTTACGTACCATGCCTTGACATGGATCAAAGACCTCTTAGTTCAGGAGGGATGTGTCGGTGAACCGACGTGAAATTAGACCCGTGGGTCCATTATTGGTGGGCTTGAACCTCATAGAGGCTTCCTACGTACCATGCCTTGACATGGATCAAAGACCTTGTAGTTAAAAAGGGATTGGTGGTCAGGGTCGGTGCTCACTCTAAGCCCACGTTATTCATGATCGGTGTGAGAAACAAGAGGTTGCAAGGACCTGACGATCACGTCGCGAGGGGTGCGTCTGTGAGAAGCGAAAAGGGGCTTACGCATTGGGCGGCCCGTGGTGTTGGGACTTACTCCAGGATGGAGGCCCAGACGGGGGTGCCTCGTTCCCTATCACGTCCTCCACTGACCTTGGTAGTGGGGAAGTACGGAGATGCACGGGTGCAATCATCCGTACGAAAGGTTAGGGGCTTACGCTCTGAGGTAGCCCTTCCCCTGCGAACATACACCACTCCGACAAGGAGGATCTCATTCCATGTGCGGAAGAGTTCCATTCCCGTGGAGAAGAGTGGTGTAAAGAATGTTCGACCTAGGGAGACCCTTTATGAGGGAGACGAGGTTGGGTCACAGTTTAACGTCATGTGTTGAGGACGTGGTGTTTGGCAGTTTAACGTCCTGCAGCTCGGACGAGGTGGGTTCACTCCACACCCAAAGGGCTTACATAACCGGTACACTCTGGTCCTTGGGGAAGGGAAGGTGCCGGTAAGGCCATGGTCATGGGGGGTTGTGGAACGAACCATCGAGGGGTCCACGTTAGCGTGGCTATGCGAAGAAGCAATAGCCGTTAGCGTGCCTATGAGAAGAAGCATTAGGCGTAGAAACACTACGGGAGGTATTGTCCATGGGACTTTGAAATCACATCGTGCAAACCTGGAGGGTCGCACGGGAAGAGAAATCACTAAGTAGAGGAGTGTGCTTTGGGAAGTGGGGTGCCTTGGCCTTAGCATGGGGCATAGGTGTGAGTAGAAGGCGCTTCGCGAAGTGGAACAGTGTTCGCAGAGCACTGCCTCGCGAAGGAGGAGTATCTCGCGAAGTAGGGTCCTGCCAAGCAATGTGCTTCACGAAGTGGAGCGATCCTGCCTTAGCATAGGGATCACTCGTATGGGTTGGGTGTTTCGCGAAGCACAAGTGCTCCGTGGCTGCCCGGGTTCCCTTGGGAATCCCCTTCCTTCGCGAATGCCCTTGAGCTTCGTGAAGGGAATCCCTCTCGGAAGAGGTGCTCAAAACGAGACAAAGAAGAGTCATCTCGCGAAGTAGAAGTACCTCGAGGAGCTCATGATTCCCGGGGAAAAGTGTGCTTCGCGATTCGGGAGAGGAGAAGCCGAAAGGTCCGGTTGTCCATCCTTTGGGATTCAGGGGGAGTCCAGTATTTATATGGAAGGGGCGCCGCGATGCAGCACTCGCGCGCCGCCTCTGTTGCTTCACAGCGGCTCGCGAACGTCAAATGGGTTCGCGGAGGAATACCTCCTCTGGTGCTTCACGGCGGCTCGTGGACGTCAAATGGGTTCGCGGAGGATTACCACCTCTGGTGCTTCACGGCGGCTCGCGAACTTCAAATGGGATCGCGGTGCATTACTGCCTCTGGAGCTTCGCGGCGGCTCGCGAACGTCAAATGGGTTCGCAGAGGATTACGGCCTCTGGTACTTCACAGCGGCTCGCGAACGTCAAATGGGATCGTGGTGCATTACCACCTCTAGAGCTTCCCGGCGCCGCCATGGTTGGGGTGCTTCACGGCGGGGCTTCGCGGTTGGGCTTCGCGGCGGAGCATCGCGAGGCAGCGCGCCGACCTTTTTCGTTCCTTTCTTTCCGACCACATTTTTGGCGCCAACAAATGCCCCCCCCCCCCCTCAGACATGGAGCCGTGGAAGGATAAGGGTCGAATCCTGAGGGAAAATCGCCAAAATTGTCGGTGGTTCGCGATGCAGCATCGCGAAGGGGCCCCGCGAGGCCCGCCGGGGCCGCGGATCCGGAGGCGCCGCGATGCTTCGTGCGGGTGAGGCGCGCCGCGATGCTCTGGGTCACCACCTATAAATAGGGGGTCCGACCTCTCTTGTCTTCACGTGCCTTCCTTGCCTTTTTGCGCTCTCGACTTCGCGAAGCTCCCCATACTCCGCGACAGCCCTTCGCGAATCGAGCTTCGCGGCGAACCGCGGGTCTCCGACTCCACGTCCACGCTAGGCGAACTTCTTATTGGACTTAGCGAGACTTCGTGACTTGGTCTCGCGACCGATCTTCGCGATTCAACTTCGCGGCCGAGCTTCGCGATTCAACTTCGCGGCCGAGCTTCACGATCCAGGGGAAAAAAACATTTCTGAGGGTCGGCATCAAAATGGCCCATCAAGAGGCTGTGCTGGGAGTGCTTGCACATGCTGCTCGTCGGGATGAGATGGCCAACCGTCCAGGCTTGGGGGAAATGGTTCAGAGCCACTCGGACCACACTTCTTTGACATATCTTCTATCGGAAGGTCAGAAGGATTATCCACAGTGTAAGAAACTGCCGTTGTACGGCTTCGGGCTGAGGGATGACGTCTTCATCCCGGAGACGAGAAGGGATGAACCAGCTTGCTGGTTCAGGAGCACACCGTGCCAGCACCAATGGTTCAGGGTGGCCGATGGTCATGCGCGGGAGGATTTCACTCCCATCACCGCTGACTGTCTCTACAACCATGTGAATGATATCGAAGGGAGGCCACTGCAACCGGAGACGTCCCCTCCTCTCTATCGCACCATGCTGAAGGCGGCTTTTCAGGATCCGAAGAAGGGATGGTCCGATGAGTGGGACCTGCACCAGGGCGGCAACTTTACCGACGACTGGGCCTGGGCCTAATGGGTAGGCGCCTCATGCGAGGAGTTCGGGGCCGAGCTGAGGAGAGTGGGATTGTATGAGGCGGCGTGGGCCTCCCAATTCCACATTTACCTACCAAAGCAGCTGATGCTGAAACTACTGAGTAGATGGTCGTCCAGGACCAACACTTTTCACCTTGATCACGGGGAGGTGGGCATCAGCCTGTGGGATGTCCACCATAATTCCGGGGTCCCGATCTTGGGGGACATGTATGACGAATTCCTCCCCGTCATCAGCGCGTGGGGGGATCCGGAGCAAATGACGCGACTGGCATCAGCGCTGATGGCGCTCGTCCCATGGAGAGGACAAGGAGGCCGTGAGGGATGTCCACTTCAGAAGATGGTTCAAATGCTTCTTGAATTTCCCAGAAGATCGAGAGTTCCCACCGAGGCCTCGAACTTGTCCGAGGGCAGCCCAATGGGGCAAGGGGCACTCGTATTGGCGGGTCTTGGAGGAAAGCCAATGAAAGACTTGGGGTTTCAGTGTTAGCACTGAACAACAGCCAATAGTCAGGCTGGCGGCGTTCATCGCGGCTCTCATCTATGGGTGGATCCTACCAGTGAGGGATACAAGCATGGGGGTGTGGCCCAGCTCTTTCAGCATGGCATCGATGTTGGCCATGGGGCAGCGGATCAACCTGGGGATTCCGATGCTCACCAAACTGTACAGAATGTTGCGGCACATTAGTGAGGGCAAGAAGCTGCCAAGGATATGCGGGACCTTCCACCTCCTGTATGGGTGGATCGCAGCGCACATCAGGGGGATTTACGAGTATCCAAACCCCATCTCGCCACCGGGATCGAACTTTCGCCCCTCCATCCTGAACGCAGTTGGGAGCTTCCCGTTCAAACCGGCTGTTCCGATGGTACTGAATCGGGTGTGGAGGGTGGATGAGTTTAATTTCCACCCCTTCCCATTGCCGACAGGAATACATGCTGGTGACGGGCGAGGAACGGAAGAACATCGGGCTTACCTTCTGGCCTTCTGAGGTGGAGTTTTGGTGGCTCGGATAGATCGTGAGCCAATCTGCGAACCGTACACCCCGCACCGTTTTGCGAGGAAGTTCCGGTGACTCTAGCGGCTGACCCCGCAGGTCTACTGGGAGGTGCGCCACGAGGAGCACCCGTGTGTGATTAGGCAGTTCTGGCTCATGTTCAGACGGGAAGATGGGAAGATGCAGATTGTCATGCCCCCACCCACTGCCGCTTTCGGATTGGTGAGGGAGTACGCCATCAGTTGGGAGGCTGCCTACCCAGGGGAGATGCTAAAGCAATCAACTATCCGGGTCGGTGACAGTGGGTCTTCTCTATCTTGAGGTCGGGGTCGGAGGGTAGCTAGGGCCGCTCGCGGTAGCGAAGCTGTGATGGCGGCGAGACCCGCACCGGCCGAGGGTATGGCATCAACGGTGGATCCGGTGGTTCCGGAAGAGCAGGGCCATTTGGAGGAGCGACCACCAAGGGGATTTCGTCGGATATACACTCAGGCTCCGGGGAAGCGGTTGCGTCACATCGACATGGCAGAAGATGCTGTTTTTCCGGAAGCTTGGGACATTTGGGATGTCAACTGGCAATTCCTCATCCCACCTGAGATGTGGGCCCACCTGAATCGCCTCGGGATGGAATTGCCGGGTATAGGCCCAGTTTGGGCTGCATTCATGGTGTCTCCGGCGGAGGCGGAGCAATACCTGGACGAGCTGGAGGATTACATCCACTCCAGCGGTGTTCCTCGCCCAATGACGGATCGGGTGAGGGTACTGTTGAATCATATGGTCCCCCCCGCAGTTATCGGCTACCGATCTGAGGGAGTGCTTCCCCTTGCTGGAGGAATAAGAGGACTCTTCTCGGGGGGATGAGGCTGGAGGAGGGAGCCCATTGGAGGAGGGCGAGGTCGGAGACCGAGGCTCAGAATCCGACGACTTCGCGGAGGCTCTGGAGGTAGCATTCCGAACTTCTCTCCTTACGATCTGTTCTTGAGCCACTATGGACTTCTCACTGATGTATAGGCCATGAAGGAGGAGCTTGTTCTCAGGCCTCGTTCTCGCCCCTTGGCGGGTGATGATGCGGGATCTTCAGAACCCGCGCCCATGGCTGCGTCCAGTTCTGCGTTTGGTGGGACCAGAGCATCCGTGGAGGCTCTCCCGGAGTCTCCAGACCTCCCCACTATATATGGAGAGCCTCGCCTCGGGGTCCCCATAGTACCGGCTCAGGAGCAGCGCCAGGAGGTCGATCTCTGTAAGTCTCCTCCACCGGTTCCCTTGTCGCCATATGTAGACTATGCCTTCCAACTAACGTTCATGTCCCTCTCTGTCGTACAGTGCTCAGAGTGGCGTGGGCTGCTGCAGCAAGACTGGTTGGGATGTCTGGTGGCATCCCTCCTAGGGGCATGCCGGTGATGGTTGCGATAGTCCCTCCACCTCCTCAAGCTGTGACACACACCATCACTAGCAGGACCAGCAGCAGGGCCGTACCTGAAGTCATCGAGGTGGACTCTGAGGAAGAGGATCAAACGGTCGGTCCCAGTCCTGTCGTGCCTGCGTTGGCGTCAGGTGTCGTGCCAGATTCAACACCAGATGCAGATCCTGCTGAGGAATTCCTACTAGCATATCCTGCGTACGAGCCTGCCAACCGCGCGGATTGGGACGAAACGTCCTCCGATGAGGAAGACAACAGCATAGTCCGTCGCCGGTCGTGGAAGCTGATCACGCGCTTTATCAGGGACACTCCCCAAGCGCAATGGTTGGTCGAAATGGATAGGCTCCGCTCGCGGTTGTGCGAACTGTGTGCCGGGGGAGTGGATGCCCAACGCCCTCACGCGCTCATCCGAGACCTCATGGCTGAGAAGATCCGGGAGCATGATCGTGGGCTGAGCGTGGGATGGCAGCGGAGGAAGGCGACCAGCATTAGGAAGCTCCAGGAGGCTGAAGGCGAGGTCCAACAGATGTAGATCCGGGCCAACGAGCATTCAGCCACTCTTGATACGCAGTCTGAGCGGGTCTCACGGTTGAAGGGCCAGCTGGCAGAGGCTGAGGAGCATAAGGGGCAGACCTCCGGAAGGATGGCTGCCATCCAGGCTGAGGTAGAAAGGGCCAGGGCCAGAGTTGACGAATTACGCCCCGCCGCTGCTGATGAGGAGCGGGAGTTGAATCAGCGACAACAAGCTTTGGACGCCGCAAGTCAGCGTGTGGCGGAGCTGCAACGCTCTTTTGACGGGGTCAACCCGTCCATGGTGGAAGTCAATCCCCGAGTATTGTAACAAACCCGAAAGAAACTTTTATTAGTACTTTTGTGCTTCAACTCTTTCTTTCTCCTTTGTTTTGAGTGCCGTGGTACGCACGATTTCCACTGTTTGAATTGCCTCATTACATCCCCACAATGTTTGCGGGACGTTTGGTGACAATCCTTCAAATCCACATGGGTCGAGCCCAATGTGAGATGGAGGAGGTAGTTGGCTTCATCGGAGAAGGAACTTCCAAGATAGCCAAATTACCGTTTTTTCAACGTGCTCTTATGCACGAACGGGGCAACGCCAGGGGCGCTGAAATCGGTCCAAACAGATGAAAATGGGAAGTGTTAATCACGATACGCAAATTCGGAACACTGTGGGGATGGCGTGACAATAAAGGACAACTGTTAACCATGGTGGACAAACGGTATCCTTACTGGATTAGCCTGAAATGGGGACAACAAATGAGGGTCGACCATTGACCATGTTCGAAACACGGGACCATGTCACAAGTGTTGTCGATCAATCCTTCGGGAAGTTTTCCCATGACAGTAGGCGGACCATAGGTCAGACATCCATACTGTTAGGGGGTCCTTCCAGGCATGACCCGTCTTTCAGAACGTTGGTCCAGGACGGTAGGTGAGCCGATGCGGCAAGAGACCAGGCCGTTAGGGGGTTCCTTCAAACATGAAAGAGGATGAGGGTCAGAATAAGGGGCACGCAAAGCGTGGAATATGGAGTGATGGTTTGTTCAAATAGAATCCAACACATCGGTAGTTACACCACCGTGGTGGGAGTATGCCAGATGGGCGCATCGGTCTGATCACAGATCGTTCTTTCATCTAGATAGGGCCTCTCTGGTGAGGGTTGGAAATGGGGAGGAATAGGATTTTGCGATTCCTGGGGCTGGACCCTAGGTGAAATTCCTGGGTGTCTCTACATATCCCATGATGATGGGAATCAAGCCATACATAGTTCTGAAAGCGCAGTTTAACGTCATGCAGGACGAGGAACAGCCCGACTGTATTGGCACACATCCTACCAAAACTACTAAGCCCACATGAGTCGTGCTCGGTGTGGGAAACAAGCAGTAGTGGTGGGAATTTCCCGACACAAAAGAGTCAGGTTAGGACAAAGGGACGCTCGGTGACTACCGCCCCAATGACACTAACACGATCATTTAGCGCACCTAGATGCGCGAAGAGAAAGAGCCTAGTATGATGGAGTTCCACTTGAACATGAGGGAGTGTAAATGTGTGAATCATAACGCTCGAGATTCGGATCACGATGATGGCGGTTTGACGATGGAGGATTACTGCTGACGATGTTCGCAACACAGCATCCTGTCGTGTTAGCCTAAAATGGGGACAAACAAATGAGGGTCGACTGTTGACCATGTTCGAAACACGGGACCATGTCACAAATGTTGTCAGATATCCGTAGGGACGTTGGCCCAAAACGATTGAAGGGCCCTTAGGTCCAGCATTCATGGAGAGCCCTTAAGCTTAGTATCCACGTCGTCTGAGGGTCCTTTTGGATGTGGAAGAGGATGAGGATCCAAATAGCGAGCTCACGAAGCTTGGTCATGGGATGAGGGGAATGTCCCTGTGAAAATCCCACGCTTCGGGCTCTTTGTCAAAACACATCTGAATACGGCAACGAAACGTATTAGAGAGAGGGAGCTGATACCTTCCCCTTGGAGAGATCTTAGTTTAGGGTCATAGAATTCAGACCATGGATGGGTAAAGGGATCAGGGGAAACATGGCATAAAAAACTGACGTGAATGAGGACATAGTCCTACTTACCATGCGTTCTCCAAGGAAATGCTCGAGTCGAGGGACCGAACACAAGGGTTAGGCTGGGCCCGCGGGGAAGCACCCGGGCGCTCCTACGTATCTCAGAAAAATGGGAATCAAGCCATACATAGTTCTGGAAGGTGGAACGGTAAGGTACCAATGCCAGGGGAAAAGGGAAGTGTGGGCATGGCCCTTGCACTAAAAGAAGCGGAATTTGATAACTCTTGTTTGTTCTTTAAGGTGAATGGTTTTTTTTGTGAAGCGACAGACCTAGAATAGTAGGTCGTGATGTCGCCACAAGGATCAAGTCGTGATGGGCATTGAAAAATGGCATGGCACGTGACCAATACCCAACGTGATGTCCTCTACAACGAGGTCACCACAATGCGGTTCCGTTTTTCGTCGTGCGGCCAGGACGATAATGTCACAGCTTAGGGTCGTATGATGGGACCAAGAATGCATTTTATCGTCATGCAGCGCAGACGTAGCAGAGACGATGCTAGGCGGGAAATGTGTGCAGTGTTATAAAACACAATTGACAGAGACTTGATCCCACATCAAATTGTACGCCATCCGGAGAGGGAAACCTTAGGCCGAGGGGCCTACACAGAAGTGAAACAGGGAGAGAGACTGGCTTCTTGAATGGGTTTTACCCGGAGACAGGGCATCTGGGCGGTCCTACGTATCCCATGAGGATGAGAATCAAGCTGAACGTAGTCCCGAATGGATCTTACTTTATGGTCTTAGAGCTCGGACCATGGGAGCCCCAAAGGACGCCAGATTGAAGCTTTGTCCCCCTAGCAAGCAAAGGTGCACTGAGGGATAGTGCCAAAAGTGTCGAGATTCCACCTGGACATGATGGGGTGGAAAATGATGTGAATCATGCAACCAACATTCAAGGACTAAAGGGGCTAGAGTGATGACAGAAGATTACTGCTGACCATGTTCACAACACAACATCCTGTCGCGTTAGCCTGAAATGAGGACTAACAAACGAGCATCGACCGCTGACCATATTCGCAACGCGGGATTTTATCGATTTATTGTCCAAAACCCTCGGGGGCGCTGGCCCGTATCGGTAGGAGATCCCTTGGGCATTGTATCCAGGCCGTTATTAGGGGTCCCTCCAGGTGTGAAAGGTGATGAAAATCTGAATGGAGGGGAACACGAAGCTTGACAAGTGGAAGGAACTTGATCAAGTTGAATCTGACACTCTTTGTCCTAGACCAGAGTACTCTTAATACATGGGTGAACCACTGTAAGGAGTCAAGGGACTCAACTTTGAGGGTGATCGAGAGATGGTAGGTTCCCGGGGGAAGGGGGCACGGTTCCCAAAACCTTGTATCATACCCACATATCCCTCTCCTGGAGAGGGATAGGCCATGTGGCCTTGGTGACCGGGAGATCGGGAGATTTCCAAGAGATGGGGCTGGACCTAGAGTCTAGACACCCAGGTGGTCCTACGTATCCCATGAGGATGGGAATCAAGCCACACGTAGTTCATTAAGGGTGCCTTTTAATGTCATGCTGGACAAGGAATATGAGGGCTAACTCTCAGAACGGGGTACGCGTGGTGCAGCTGTTGCAAACCTGACGTGAATGATGACATAATCTTGTACCACGCTAGGCGGTCCCATGGTCGGGGTCCCCATGGTAGGACCCGAGAGGCTGAATTCAAGCTGGACCCAAAGACAAGGGGTCTTGAACGTAGTTCCAGATGAGAGTCTTAGTTTATGGTCTTAGATCTCGGACCGTGGGTGGTGACAACTCCCGAGTAAGCACAGATGTCAACCCAATCCCTAAGCCCACGTGAGATAAACTCGGTGTGGGAAACAAGGGGGGTATTCTCATCGCAATACATGGGGCGTCCATCAAAGGGGAGTCAGCAGAGAGTTCCGAAGGACACTTGTGATGTAGCTTGTTCCTCCAACGCACAGACGTTCATGGGGGAAAAGTACCAAGAGATCCGAGACTCTACTTGGACATGATGAAGTGATGAAGGGTGTGAATCGTGTACCTGGCATTTGGGATTAATGGGTTGGCGTGGCGATAGAGGTAGACTGTTAACCATGGTGGAAACACAGCGTCCATATCGCTTTAGCCTGAGGTGGGAACAACAAATGATCATCGACCGCTGACCATATTCGAAACGCGGGATTTTATCGATTTGTTGTCCGAAACCCTGGGGGCGTTGGCCCGTATCGGTAGGAGAGACCTTGGGAGTAGTATCTAGGCCGTTCATGGGGGTCCCTCCTGGTGTGAAAAATGATGAAAGCCCTAATGCGGGGATACGCAAAGCCTGGAAAGCGGGTGCGGACGTGTCCGAGTAAAGCTTGGCATTCCGGGTAATAAACTAGAGTACTCTTAAGAACATTGGTGAACCTACGAAAAAGGGATCGACGAAATAGCTCAGTAGGGGGGGGGCATGGTGTGGTCATTACGAGATCGTCATGAATGAGGTCATAATCTAACACCACACCATATGATCCTCTCACGGATGAAGGATAGGCCAAGGGGCCGGGATGGGATGAGGATTCCCGAGAGATGGGGATGGACCCGAATTTTGTACATTCAGGTGGTCCTACGTATCCCATGAGAATGGGAATGAAGACACAAGTAGTTCTCTACATGTAGTTTAACGTCATACTGGACGAGAAGGGGAGCAATATACCCCGAAACAAGGGAGGTGTGCGGTATGGTGAAGAAGTCGACGTGAATGAGGACGTAGTCCCACACCACACTATACACCCTGGGTAAGAGGGGAGAAGGCCAAGGGGCCTAAGATCAAGCATCAGTCAGGAAGGCCTGACTGGTTTGTAGTTTAACGTCTTACATGAGTACGAGGGTCGGGGACCCGAAAAGGCCAAGGGGCCTGAGGCTGGGCCTCGTAAGGGGAGTCATACGGCATGGTACATGATCTCGACGTGAATGAGGACGAAGTCCTACATCACACCGTACACCCTTATGAGAAATCCTAGGCCGTGGCCCGGAGAAAAGGGGAAGTTATCAGTCAGAAAGGCCTGACTTGTTTGTAGTTTAACGTCTTACATGAGGACGAGGGGTCGGGGGCCTAAGGAGGCCAAGGGGTCTGAGGCTGGGCCTCGTAAAGGGAGGGCCTACGGCATGGTACATGATCCCGATGTGAACGAGGACATAGTCCCACATCACACCGTACACCCTTATGAAGAATCCTGGGCCATGGCCCAGATCGCTAGCACCGCCTGGGGGAAGTTTGTCACCTCGGGATGGGGCAGAATGAATCACTGATCTTGATGCCTGGGGCATCTCGGGGTGGACCCGAAGATCCAGGACACTGTTGACCATGTTTGAAACACAGCGTTCCTATGGTGACCTGTATGGGGGCAACAAATGAGCGTCGACCGCTTACCAAATTCGCAACGCGGGACTTGTATCGGCTTGTTTCTTGAAAACCCTCGGGGGCGTTGGCCCGTATCGGTAGGAGAGCCCTTGGTCATTGTATCTAGGCCGTTCTTGGGGGTCCCTCTAGGTGTGAAAAATGACGGAATCCTAGTCGAGGAGTGGGTGAAGCAAAGTTGTATCCATCCACGAAAGGGGAAAACACCTCCAGGGGGGAATGTGCAGTCGGGTCGAGGCTTGCTCGACATGGGTTGGGGAAAAGTGCGCACCCTGCCATGTCTTGACCCAAAGGGAAGATTTTGGCTTTTGGGCTGGGCCAACGGACGAAATGTCCAGGCGTTCCTACGTATCTCATAAGGATGAGAATCAAGCCATACGTAGTTCTTGAAGGCCATGCAGTTTAGCGTCATGCGGTGAGGACGTGGGAGGATAGAATAACGAGAGTGGGCGCATGGTGCGACCTTTACAATCTTTGCGTGAGTGGGGTTGCATGAGCGGGGCCATGAAATCCTACTCCCTGCTACACAAAGATCCTCCAAGGAGACTATTCCCATGGGGAATATAGGAAGAGAAAAGCTTGGGGTTGGGCTCAAGACGAGGCGTCCGAGCGTTCCTAGGTATCCCATGAAGATGGGAATCAAGCCACACGTAGTTGTTGACATGCAGTTTAACGTCATACGGGATGAAGGGAATTTCATTCGGGGAGGTGTACGGTATGGTACATGATCCCGACATGAATGTGGACGTAGTCCTACACCGTACCGTACGATCCCGTAAGAGTGTAAGTCGGGGAGAAATGAGGGGGCCTGGGGCCAGACCGCGGTCAGGGAGACCTGACCAGCTTGTGGTTTAACGTCTCGTGGTGAAGACGGGGGGCCAGGGACCCAAGGAGGCCAAGGGGCCTGAGGCTGGGCCTCGGTCAGGAAGGCCTGACTGGCTTACAGTTTAACATCTTGCAGTGAGGACGGAGATGCAGTTTAAGGTCGTGCGGGACCAAGTCGCAGTTTAGGGTCATGCAGGACCCTCTCGCAGTTTAGGGTCGTGCAGGACCAAGTCGCAGTTTAGGGTCGTGCAGGACCCTCTCGTAGATTAGGGTCGTGCAGGACCACTTTTTCCCTAGGCAAAGTATGGCTTGAGGAGTTTGGCATTGGTGGGAGGGGTTATACGCTCTCCATCTGTGGTCACCAAGGAGTATGCTCCGTTGGGGTAAACCTTATGGATGACATAAGGCCCTTCCCATTTGGGTTCTAATTTTGGCGGTATCCTACCGGGAATCATTGGCGCTCGAAGGGCCAGTACCAGGTCACCATGTAGGAAAGTGCGGAGACGAACCTTCTTGTCGAAGGCCCTCGCTATCTTGTCCTGATGACTTTCCAGATTGTGCAGGGCACGAAGCCGGTTCTCATCCAGTGCCTCTAATTCAGTTAAACGGATCTCGGCTACCTCATATGATGTCTGGTGATCATAAACTGCAGTGCGTAGCGACGACAGCTGGATCTCAATGGGTAGGATGGCCTCATCTCCATACACCAGGGAATATGGGGTCACCTGGGTAGAGTTGTGAGTCGTCGTCCGGTAAGCCCAGAGGGCGTTGGGGAGCTTGTACGGCCAACTTTTCTTGTTCTGGCCAACCATCTTCTGCAGAATGTTAGAGAGGGTCTTGTTGAACGCCTTGATCTGTCCATTCTCCTGCACGTGGTAGCGGGAAGTATGGTTTGACCGGATGTCGTACTTAGCGTACAATTTCATCAATTCAGCTGCTCGGAATTTGGTGCCGTTATCAGTGAGGACTGCGTGAGGGACTCCAAACCGGTGGATAATGTTGGTGCACACAAAGTCAACGATAGAACGGGCCTTGACCCCTTTGAGCGGAACTGCTTCTGCACACTTAGAGAAGAAATCTATAGTAGTCAGGATAAACCTGCACTGGTGGGCTGTTGCCGGTGGATACGGTCCCACTACATCAAGTCCCCATACCGCAAATGGCCAAGAGTACTTGGTGGGGTGGAGGGGTTCTAGTGGCCGATGCAAGAAGATGGCGTGTACTTGGCACGCGTGGGATCTCTTGGCATACCCAATGCAATCGTGGATCATGGAGGGCCAGAAGTACCCTAACCTCCGTATTTGATGGGACAGCTTTGGTCTAGCTTGATGGGAGCCACAGGAACCAGCGTGAACCTCTTGCATAACATGAGGTATCTCTACTCCTTGGATGCAAAGGAGGAGGACACCATCGAAACTCCGTTTATAGAGGATCTGCTCAGGACTGGGGCCGCTCTGGAGGGTAAATTGAAGTGCGCGGCATCGGATTCGCTCGCGCTCGGCCCGGTCGTCCGGGAGGTGACAATATTGGAGGTACTCAACAAAAGGCACCCTCCAGTCGGGGGTGGCTTCCACCACTGCGTCTGACGAACCCGGGACTCCCAATATGGAGGGTCCCGCGGTGAGATGACTTACCCGCAGGCCATCACCGTCTTCTTGGGTGACGGGGGCAATGAATCTCTGGTGTGCCACATGTATGATTAGGTCATCTTTCTTGGGTTCTGCGAGCGACGCGGCCAAGCCAGCCAAGGCATCCGCTTGGCCGTTCTGTGACCGTGGGACATGGGTAACCTCTGGCCGAGAAGAGAACTGGGCCATTAGGAGGAGGGTGTACTCCAGCAACAGTGCGAGCTCTGGCTTCCTGACGACGTAGTCGCCATTAACCTGTTTGATTACCAGCTCGAAATCTCCCTTCACATGTAGATGGGGGACATGGATCTCAAGGGCCAAATCGAGGCTGGTGATGAGAGCCTGGTACTCTACCTCGTTGTTCGTACAACATTCTGACAACAGGAACGAGTACGGTAGGACGGCCTGCGCCGGGGTAATGAAAACAATACCCAGACCCACTCTGTTGAGCTTGGGGTCGTTGAGCCTTCTACCGGTGGGGCTCCGGGAGGCGCCTTCGAAATGCATTTGCCAACACGGGACAACATGATCGACTGAGAGGATCGCCTCGTCAGGGAAATCCAGGTTCAGGGATTGATCCGCGGAGGTTGGATGGGCAGCTAAAAAGTCTGCCAATGCCTATCCCTTAACGGACTTCTGAGGCACGAACCTGATATCAAACTGCTGGAGAATCACCGCCCACTGTGCTAGTTGGCCAGTCAGCATGGGGCGGTTCAGGATGTACTTCATCGGATCTACCCGAGAGATCAATTTCACCTCATGGTTTTGCAGGTAGTGTCGCAACTTCTTCACGGCGAATACGAGCGCAAGGCAGCTCTTTTCGATAGGGGAGTATCTGACCTCCGTATCGAGAAGCATGTGGCTGAGATAGTAGAGACTGTTCTCAGTGCCATCGTTATTCTTCTGGGCATGCAGCGCGCCGAGGGATCTCTCCAGGGCGGTCACATAAAGGACCCGCAGCTTTCCGGAGACGGGTGGCATCAAGACCGGAGGTTGGAGCAGATACTGCTTGATTTCCTCGAAGGCGGTCCGACACTCCTCATCCCATTTGTAGGCAGATCCCTTCTTCATGAGCTGGGAAAAGGGCTTACACTTGCCGGCCAGATTCGCAATGAACCGGCGTATATAGGGTAGGTGGCCTTTCAGGCCTCGAAGCTCCCGAATGTTGCTCGGGGGAGGCATTTGGCTGATGGCCTTGATCTTCTCCGGGTCGATCTCGATACCTCGGTATCTGACAACGAAGCCCAGATACTTCTCGGAGGTGACTCCGAAGGCACACTTCAGTGGGTTCATCTTTAGGTGATGGGAATAGAGGAAACCGAACACTTTCTCAAGGTCTTTGAGATGGTACTGGCGTTGGCATGATTTGACTACAAGTTCATCCACATAGCATTCCACCAATGTCCCGAGAATCGGTTTGAATATGCGATGCATGGCCCTATGATAAGTGGCACCTGCATTTTTCAAACCGAATGGCATAACCTGGTAGAAAAAGGTACCTTGGGGAGCCCTGAAGGCAGTGGACTCCTCGTCTTCAGGGGCCATCCGGATCTGGTTATACCCGGAATACCCATCCATGAAAGAGAAGGGTTGGATCCCGGTCGTGGCGTCAATCAACATCTCCGTCACTGGGAGTGGGAAGTCATCCTTTGGGCAGTGGCGATTAAGATCGCGGAAGTCGATACAGACTCTGATCTGCCCATTCTTCTTTCTAACTGGCACAATGTTGGCAAGCCACTTGGGGTACTGGACCTCCTTGACGAAGTTGTATTTAATTAGCTTATCAACATCGACCTCAACCATAGCACCATGGGAAGGGTGAATCTTCCTGGGAGGCTTCTTAAACCCACGATGTTTTGCCGGGAGGCCCAGACGGTGGACGTCCACTTGGGGATCCAGCCCTGGCATCTCATCATAACTCCAGGAAAACACATCACGGTGCTGTTTGAGGAAGTCTACGTACTGCTGCCGCTCCTCGAGGGACATGGCCACACTGATCAATGTGGGTCTCGAATCTGCCTCTCTACCAAGGTTCACCTGTACCAGTTCATCAACCGTGGTAGAGACGCCTTCTTCAATGGCTGGGGGAGCATCCTCCAAGTCTTCCTCCCCAGCCGTGGGGGGACTTCCCGCGACGAAAGATACTTCTGGGCTCTCAAAACCTGAGGGGCAGCTGGTGCCGGCTTGGGCAGCAGCGGTCATCACATCAGGAGACTCACTTGTCGCTGAGACCATAGCAATGAATGCATTTGATCCTATCCCATATGGCCTTCGGCCTAAAGGGCCACGTTTGATGATATCAAAGAAGTGGTGACGTGTCGGCCTGAGTCGGTTAATTCCAGCCCGGCGGAAGAGACACGTATGGCGCACCGCCGTTGTCATCAGCTTGACGTCCCAGTACCATACAGGGGTGGGAGGTTCCGGGATGACCTGACCCTGGTTGATGTAGGAGTACGAGGTGATTTTCCTCCATCGCTTGGACACGGGAACATGCCTTCCTTGCGTACCCGAAACAACAAAACATTGACCCATGTCCAGGGTCGTGGCCTCCAACCGGTGGATCGGGAGGATGTAGGTGTCGTCCATGCTTTCCCAGGGATCACTTGTGATCGGGGCGGGCTCATCCTCGCTTACCAGGATTTTCTTGTCCTTACTTTTGTAATAACCCGCATCCAGATAGCGGGCCTCACAAGAAGCGAAAGGGGATGCGTCTCCTTAGAGCACGCCTACTCGACCGTTGAGAGAGTACTTGAGGCACTGGTGATACAACGAGGGGACCGCTGCATGCAGATGGAGCCATGGCCTACCCATCAATGCGTTGTAGACGGTGTCCGGAGAAACAACCATGAACTCTGTGCTGGAAATTAAGCCACCGAACTGAGTCTTCAGGCTGATCTTGCCGACTGGGGTTTGCTCTGTCCTGTCGTACCCCTGGATTCTGAGGTCAGAGGGAGTTAAATAACCTTCAGACAGACCCAGCTTTCGCAACGTACGGGTCGAATTAGATTGATTCCAGAACCCGTGTCAACGAGGTAGCGACATACTTCCACACCGTTGAAGTGGACAGTGATATACAGCGGGAGAATGTGCCCCTGTATGGGAGGGTCCTCATCTTCACCGGAGAATGAGATAACCGCCTGAAATTCAGCGTTTTCAATCGTCTCGGTATGGAAGGCTTCCGCAACTGCTACTTCCGTCTCGAACTGGAGGGGGCTCCTTAGGTCCTCGGCAAGTGCTTCACGCATTTCACATGACAGGTGAAGGGCCCCAAGGATGGAGAGCCTCGCCGGAATGTCGTCCAGGTGCTTCAGAACATTGTACTTTCGTGCCAAACGCGAACCTCTGCTTACAGGGGGTTTTTCGGAATTTGAAGGCATAACGGTTCCGGCTGGCTGAACCCGCGATTGACTAGTACTGGGTACATCTTGCTGCCTACCAGTAGAAGATGGAAGAGTAGTCGCCGGACTAGGATCAGACAGCGGAGGCTGGCCTATAGCCAGGCAAGACTGACTATGATACGGACGAGGCGGCTCCCCCCCGATCCAGTAGCACGAACGACGGTGGAGGTAGAGCCAAGGGTGTTGGATGGGTCTGCGCATGCTGAGATCTGCGCTGAGCCTACTTCCTGGTCTCGGTAGCGTGCACGGCTCGTCCACAAGTGCCTGCTGACGTGCCTCGATGACCGGCGCGATTGCGATTCCGCTGACGTTGACGTCGGCTAGAAACATTGGGGAGGTCTGCCTGGGGTTCCCCCTCGTCGGGGGTCATATAGGGCTTTACCAGCTCCACGGTGTTAACCGAAGTGTACCCTTGACTGTCGCTCGAGGAGTCATCCACCGCTGGGTAGATCTTAGGAGGAATCCCCATTTTGGTGTCATAAAGTCGCCGAGAGTGCGGGATGACGATGACATTGGCGGTGCACGTTGCTTCTTCTTGCGTCTCCGCTGCTTGCCCTTTTGGGCAGAGGTAGACTTTGAAGATGATGCGGAGGAACCGGCTACTTCTTCTGAAGGTTTCGACTACTTCAGGCGCGCCCGGATGATACCCTGGGCATGGAAAATGGTTTTTCGAGCGATCCAGTCATCGTATTTCCGGGACCCGTGGTTGGGGACCTGTTTCCATTCACCCTCGCTGTCGCTGCTGATCCCTGATCCTACAAAGACACCTGCCACTTGGGCTGGAGCCGGGCCCAACTTGACTATGTTTTTATTGACCTGGTCTTGAAGCCAGTCTTTAAACACATAGCAACGCTTGAGGGTGTGCCCCGGGATCCGATGATAAGGGAAGTAGTTGGGGTGATCGGTGAGATGCGCCTCTGCCGGCCTTCTGCACTCAGGCAGATGCACAATCCCTTTCTCTAGAGCACTTCGGCAGTAGCCAGGGACCTGATTTTCGTTGAACGAATAGGTGTGGTACCTTCTTTCCGGATAGGGGGCCCTGGGGGCCGGGTCCTGATGAGGGACTGGAGGGGCCTGCCGAGGAGGCAGCGCCTGGTTGTCTCGCCTAGGTGGCGGTGGCGCGTTGCGCGGGGGAACCTGTCGGTTCTGAGGCGGTCGCTGCTGGGCGGGAGCCTGTGCTTGAGGTGGAGGACCTCTTCGGGGTTGAAGGGGTGGTTCTGCCGGCAGCAACACCAGCTGCCTCGGGGCTTCTATTTGAGCCATCGCGGCGGGTTCAGCCCTGGCGGTCCTCCTGGCTGGGATCATAGGGGGCAGCAAACGTGCCTGACTGGCCTGTTGCAGGGCTTCCTCGAGGCGCTGGGCCTTATCCGAGAAATCTCTGAACCCTCCAGGGTAGTTCTGGGTAATTAGGGAGGGTACCAGCTCTGTCTTGACGTTCCCCACACACATCGTCAGTAATTTCTCATGAGTCAGTGGCATTGCGAGGGAATAAGTAAGTCCCTTCCATCGGGCGATGAAGTCTGCGACTCGGTCATCAGGCCTTTGCATGCACTTGAAGTGGTCTGCAATGCTGGTCTTTCGCGTGGTGGAGCTGAACTGGTACAGGAACTGCCGGCGAAGATCCTCCCAACCGGTCACCAATCCGATAGGGAGCTGGCTGTACCAGATGAATGTCGGACCTTCCAATGTCTGTACAAAACATCGGAGTTTGACGGCTTCTTTCTGAGCCGGGGTCCCCAGCATGGGGCCACACCTAGAAGAAAAATGTGCCAAGTGCTGTGGCGGGTCCCCCATCCCGTTAAAAGGAGAGAAAGTGGGGTTCCCAAAACCCGAAGGCGCGGGCATATCATCCACCCACGCGGGATAAGGCTTTCCATACGGTGGGACCGCCACCTGCCGCGTTTCCAATGCCTTGAGGTGGGCTGTGAGTGCCGCAATAAGGTCCTCCGGGTGAGGGTCCCTGTCTTGACAAGGATCCCTAACCACAAGTGCATTGCCAGGTTCTTCAACACGGTAGACGGCTTCAGCCGCCCGTGGGTCGACTGGCTGGACGACCTGCGGGGCGACTGGGGGAACCCGGGTTGGATTCTTCAGATTGCCCCGTCGCTCGGGGGGGTTTGGCGAGACGTATCTCACCCTCTTGCCGTATGTTCCGGCTTCCGCCCTGTCTACGGCAGTGGCATGATCAGGGTTTCTCGGAGGCATATCACCGGGGGGGAATTGTTCCTGCCCCTGCTGCCCCGGCCTGGGATTACCATAGTCTGGTCGCCGCTCTGCGGCGCGCTCAGCCAAGAGTTCGTCAACCAGCCTCTTCAGCTCAGCAAGCTGGTGGCGTAATGCGGCCTTCTCAGGATCCTCTTCCATCTTCTGTGCAGAGGAAGACGGGTCGGAGTGCTTGACAGCTCTGACGTGCTCCTTACACTTGCCGGCGTTTCGACTGAGTACCAGTGACTCTATGGGTACGGGCAGGCCTAGCAGGTTCCTCTGCTGACGGGTAACTCTCCCTGAGGGGTCGAGCAGTGGCGGTGCGCCCTCTGGGGGGAAGTCTCCATCAAGGAGTTCCAGTTCATCCTCCCTGTCCACAATGTCGGCCATGTGGACCGTGATTCCTCTCGAGGGCATGTCCTCAATGTCGCATAGCGAATCGGGTTGTTGTCGAATAGGATCGAACAGAAGGGCAGCATAGTGTCCCCAACCACCGACTTGCACATGGGGGGTGGATTCCCTGACGATCTTGCGGAGTGCTTTGAATCTCTGAACGCATTTTTGTTGGAGGGGACTCTGGTGACCTGGCGACTCGGGGTGTTGGGCCACAAGGAGCGCGGCCGCATCGATTAGGCGACATTGTTCGCCAATCTCCTCGAAGTGCTCTCGACTCCTTGGGTATACCACCCGTTCGCAACGGAGGCGGAAGTGTGTCGCCCATTGGGTTCGACAAAATCATCCCACTTCTTCAGGGGTAAGAGACTCAGGTACGTGGAAATTCAGCGCCGCTGTGGGCCAGAACTTCTCCGGGAAATAGTCCGCTGCAAGAATACTCCAGAAGCTCCTAGGCTCAGACTCAGGGTCTGGCCCTTTGTTGCCCCACTCGTCAACCGGGGGCGGCTGATGAACCGGTAGCAGTACCGAGACGGACCTTTGGGATAGTAATCTCGGCGGTAGAGAATACGGAAAATGAGCTGACTGGCCGCCAAATTTCGGACCATCCTCCGAAGAGTGAGGTGACCTGGCCACGATGTCACGATACGACAGGCTGATAATCACAGCTTCCGGAACATGAGCCGTGGCTACCGGCGACAGTTCATGTCGTCGCTCTACCGCCGTTGGCCCCCAAAATAACTCTACGTGATCTCTGGTAGAGGTAGAGGGCTCTTCTGGTGACAGAGGCGGTGATTGCGTGGTCGAGACCTGCGGAATTCCCAAGATTTCTTCCTCCTGGATGTACCTGCGGAGAGAGACGGGAATCCGGTGGACCTCAAATTCTGGGATAACGAGGCTAACGCATCTGGTTCCTGCCCCAGTCCTTGAAACAGAGGAGCGGGGAGAAGGTTCCATCGCTGAATCGCATTCCGCTTCCGAATCGGATAAGTGGGCAGGTTTGATCTCCACCTGGGCCTTCCCAGTATTCTTCTTGTGGCGGTGACGACCCGCTCTTCTGCCCCGAGGTGGCTCTTCGGGACAGGGTTGACCCCTATCAGGCAGCCTCGGGGCGGCGCTGGCGCCGTGGCGGAGAGGGCCCCCACTCGAGATAGCCAGGGTGCGAGGGGAACCAGGGAAAATGTCGAAGGGTACATGGGGAGGACCTCCATGAACAGTACCCATGTGGGCGGGGCCTCTATTGGAACTCGCAGGAGCATGGGGAGGAACTCCATGGTCGATACGAGTGGAGCGAGGCCGACCTTCACTCCTCGAGTTGCTGGGGCGAGGAGGACCTTCGCCGGTTGCATAGAGGACGTAGGGAGGGCCCCCACGTTGGAGAAGGACCGGATGGACGGTGCCTTCAGAAGGATGGACTCCATACCCTGTACAGCGGGCGCAGGAAATGTTTCCGCGCTGAGCGTCACTGCCGCGGGGCAGGTCTTCCTGCAGGATGGGGGTAGCACGAGGCATGCCTCCATGACGAACCTCAGAGCAGGGAAGGCCCACGCTCTGTGGAGTAGTGGTACGAGGAGGTCCTCCGTACGGGGCGGCATCACCGCGTGTTAGCTCGCGGTGATCACCACTTGGGCCTGCAACCCGGAGAGTCAACCCAGCCTGCCCGTGGGGCGGTTGGGGTCTCGATCCTGGTTGGGTGAAGGAGTGCCCCTGCTCAATGTATGCAGGGGATTCACGATACACGCCGGCGGTGGCTCGGGCCACTGTAGCTGTCGACGTTGACGTGCCTAGGCGAGCGTCCTCAGCCCGGGCCCGGTGCTGACCTCGGGTCAGGCGGGCCGGTGCAGGTGGTGCAGGGACGTAGTCTTCCTGCTCTTCCTGCGGGGCCGGACGGCGGCGCTGACGCGGCCGGACGGGAGCTCTCACCTGGGGCCCCCGGGTCAGGGCCCTGAGCGGACTGAGCCGGATAGCGCCCGCCTCTTCAGCGTAAGGCGAGGAGTCGTCAAGGCGTTCCGGGGATAGGCTCCCGAAACGGTTGAATGTTGGGGTGGGGAGTAGGGGCTCCCTACGCGGCCTGTTAGGGTGGCGTTGATGAAGGGGCCTGGAGGCCTCCAGGTCCAATAGGGCCATATCCCTGGTCGGGATGACCCCTTCCTCCTCGTACCTGCGCACGAGGCTGTTGATCACCCTTCGTTGGATGACCTTTGACGGGGAAAGGGGACTTGGGTGTCCCGTATTCCGTGGCATGGCAGCCGTCGTGGCGGTAGTGGCACTACATGGGGTGGCTGTCGTGGTGCTGCCCCTGCCCCTGCGTGGGCGAGGAGCGGATGGTGACCGCATCTCTGAAATAGCAACCCGGTTCCTGAGAAACGAAGGGATCAACTCATCAGTACTAAGAGGAAAAGGATTGACAGCCAGGGCCCCAGCGTTCTTCAATTCTCCATGTCTGTGAGAAGGATCCATGCCAACAAGCTGTAGAGCGGAGTGCCCCACGTTCTACTGCCCTGACTTCTGGTGAGTTTCACGACAGGCCCGCTATTTTCTTGGCGGGACCAGGCACCGGATATCTGGATCTGGTGACTCGTCAATCTGCTGGTGTCTCGAACGCTACTAATCTCCATATTGAGGAGAATAATTTCACGTCGGGTTCACCATTTCTGTTTCTGATGCTTTCGCCGGGGCGCGCGCATCCGTCTGTGGGGGACGCGCAGTTGTTGCCCCGCATTCCCGATTTCCAAAGGCGGGAGGTATTCTCTCCTTGTTCAGGGATGTCTGCTCCTTGATCGAAACGGGATGATGGGATGTCGGTTCTTCCTCCTGCGGATTCCTCCTCAGAACTCATCACCTAGTCCGGGACTCCCTTATAGATTTAATACGTAGTTCGTGAAACTCTTTCCAGTGCCATGTTTCCATGGACGCCGGATAATTACACTGCTTCTGTCGGGACATTCCAAAGGGTCCAGTCAAGGCAGCAACCTTCGGTCATGGGAGTAGTCACGTTGAGGCATCAGTAGCGTGTCTGGATGCCGGGGTACCTGGCATGTCTGTCTGTTATCCTTGACCACAAGGCTTCTCGAGGGCGTGGAAACCTGAGGCATCCCACATCGAGCGCGGGGAATTATATGTCATAGACACATATCAAAGGTTTTCCTCAGCTTCCTATGCTCAACACAGGGTATGCCGCAAGTTTAACGTCCATCGGAGACAGATCAACCCAACCAGAGCATTAGCTAGGATAGATCGGATTGAGGGATCCTCCTTGAAGGGATATCCATACCAACGTGAACCCTGTCATGAATAAATGATGGGCGATGGGTGTCGGCGAACCGGCGTAAATGAGGGACCTTGGTCCGATGGGAGTTGGGCTTGAACCTCTGGGAGGATTCCTACGTACCATGCCTTGACATGGATCAAAGACCTCGTAGTTCAAATGGGGCTTTATCGGTGAACCGACATGAAAATGGACCTTGGTCCAATGAGGGATGGGCTTGAACCTCTGGGAGGCTTCCTACATACCCTGCCATGACACAGATCAAAGACCTCGTAGTTCAAATGGGAATAGGTGGGCAGTTTAATGTCATGCCGGACAAGGGGGGCATGCAGTTTAACGTCATGTTGGACGAGGGAGAAACTCGACGTGAATGAACGACCGAGCAATGTGGCTTGAACCTCATAGAGGCCTCCTACGTACCATGCCTTGACATGGATCAAAGTCCTCGTAGTTCAGGTGGGAAAGGGTCGCAATAGCTTACCAATGGACCAGAATGCAGTTTAACATCATGCTGGACCGGGGTGAGACCCGACGTGAATGAAGGGTGGGCTTGAACCTCATAGAGGCTTCCTACGTACCATGCCTTGACATGGATCAAAGAACTCGTAGTTCAAATGGGATGGGTTGCAATGGATTACAACTGGACCAGAATGGGACCTGACGTGAATGGATGATGGGTGGGCTTGAACCTCGTGGAGGCTTCCTACGTACCATGCCTTGACATGGATCAAAGACCTCGTAGTTCAAATGGGGGTTTGTCGGTGAACCGACGTGAAAGTAGACCCGGGGGTCCACTATTGGTGGGCTTGAACCTCGTGAAGGCTTCATACGTACCATGCCTTGACATGGATCAAAGACCACGTAGTTCAAAAGGGATGTGTCGGTGAACCGACGTGAAAGTAGACCCGGGGGTCCACTATTGGTGGGCTTGAACCTCATAGAGGCTTCCTACGTACCATGTCTTGACATGGATCAAAGACCTCGTAGTTCAGGAGGGATGTGTCAGTGAACCGACGTAAAATTAGACCCGTGGGTCCACTATTGGTGGGCTTGAACCTCCTAGAGGCTTCCTACGTACCATGCCTTGACATGGATCAAAGACCTCGTAGTTCAAAAGGGATGTGTCGGTGAACCGACGTGAAAGTAGACCCGTGGGTCCACTATTGGTGGGCTTGAACCTCATAGAGGCTTCCTACGTACCATGCCTTGACATGGATCAAAGACCTCATAGTTCAGGAGGGATGTGTCGGTGAACCGACGTGAAAGTAGACTCGTGGGTCCACTATTGGTGGGATTGAACCTCATAGAGGCTTCCTATGTACCATGCCTTGACATGGATCAAAGACCTCGTAGTTCAAAAGGGATTGGTGGTCAGGGTCGGTGCTCACTCTAAGCCCACGTGAGTCATGCTCGGTATGAGAAACAAGAGGTTGCAAGGACCTGACGATCACGTCGCGAGGGGTGCGTCCGTGAGAAGTGAAAAGGGGCTTACGCGTTGGGCGGCCTGTGGTGTTGGAACATACTCCAGGATGGAGGCCCAGAGGGGGGTGCCTCGTTCCCTATCACGTCCTCCACTGACCATGGTAGTGGAGAAGTATGGAGATGCACGGGTGCAATCATCCATACGAAAGGTTAGGGGCTTACGCTCTGAGGCAGCCCTTCCCCTGAGAACATACGCCACTCCGACAAGGAGGATCTCATTCCATGTGTGGAAGAGTTCCATCCCCGTGGAGACGAGTGGTGTAAATAATGTTCGACCTGGGGGGACCCTTCGTGAGGGAGACGAGGTTGGGTCACAGTTTAACGTCATGTGTTGGGGACGTGGTGCTTGGCAGTTTAACGTCCTGCAGCTCGGACGAGGTGGGTTCACTCCACACCCCTAGGGCTTACATAACCTGTACCCTCCGGTCCTTGGGGAAGGGAAGGTGCCGGTAAGGCCATTTTCATGGGGGGTTGTGGAACAAACCATCGAGGGGTCCACGTTAGCGTGGCTATGCGAAAAAGAAATAGCCTTTAGCGTGCCTATGCGAAGAAGCATTAGGCGAAGCAATGCTACGGGAGGTATTGTCCATGGGACTTTGAAATCACATCGTGCAAACCTGGAGGGTCGCACGGGAAGAGGAATCGCTAAGCAGAGGAGTGTGCTTTGCGAAGTGGGGTGCCTTGGCCTTAGCATGGAGAATAGGTGTGAGTGGAAGGCGCTTCGCGAAGTGAAACTGTGTTCGCGGAGCACTGCCTCGCGAAGGAGTGTCTCGTGAAGCAGGGTCCTGCCAAGCAATGTGCTTCGCGAGGTGGAGCGATCCTGCCTTAGTATAGGGATCACTCATATGGGTTGGGTGTTTCGTGAAGCACAAGTGCTCCGCGGCTGCCCGGGTTCCCTTAGGAATCCCCTTCCTTCGCGAATGCCCTTGAGCTTCGCGAAGGGCATCCCTCTCGGAAGAGGGACTCAAAACGAGACAAAGCAGAGTCGTCTCGCGAAGTAGAAGTACCTCGCGGAGCTCATGATTCCCGGGGAAAAGCGTGCTTCGAGATTCAGGAGAGGAGAAGCCGAAAGGTCCGGTTGTCCATCCTTTGGGACTCAGGGGGAGTCCAGTATTTATAGGGAAGGGGCGCCGCGATGCAGGACTCGCGCGCCACCTCTGGTGCTTCGCGGCGGCTCGCGAACGTCAAATGAGTTCGCGGAGGATTACCGCCGCTGGTGCTTTGCGACGGCTCACGAACGTCAAATGAGTTCGCGGAGTATTACCGCCTCTGGTGCTTCGCGGCGGCTCGCGAACGTCAAATGGGATCGCGGTGCATTACCGCCTCTGGAGCTTCGCGGCGGCTCGCGAACGTCAAATGGGTTCGCGGAGGATTACCGCCTCGGGGGCTTCGCGGCGGCTCGCGAATGTCAAATGGGTTCGTGGAGGATTACTGCCTCTGGTGCTTTGTGGCGGCTCGCGAACGTCAAATGGGATCGCGGTGCATTACCGCCTCTGGAGCTTCACGGTGTCGCCATGGTTGGGGCGCTTCGCGATGGGGCTTCGCGGCGGGGCTTTGCGGTGGAGCTTTGTGAGGCAGCGCGCCGGCCTTTTTCGTTCCTTTCTTTCGGGCCACATTTTTGGCGCCAATAATCGTCATCTGAAGAAGTATACCTGTGTGAGCTGAATCTTGTGCTACTATCCTCTGTGGATTATGTTGAACTATCCTGTGTGGATTTACTGTTATACTCCTTTTTGTGGATTGTGTTCAGTTATCCTGTGTGGGAATACGTTTTGCATTCCTCTGTGGACTGGGTTGTGCTTGAGCTCGGATGTTGGAGCCGAGCGGGAATTGATGACTTAGGAATATGTATGGGCATATACCTAATCCATGTCGGATGATACTTTTTGATTGTATCTTTCCTTTTTGGAGTATCCTTTGTGGATTCTGGGTGACCTTCAGGGGTCTCGGGGTCCCTAATGAGTAGCTTATACTCACCCCTGCAGAGGCTATGCTCGCACTTCGTTGTGTTGGTTGCAAATGAAAGACAGTGCTGATCGTGGTAGAGGCGTGCGGAGCAGGACGGTACCTGGAGGTGGACCACTGGGCGGGACATACTCGGAGTAGACGGCTGGACCGAGGATATGTGGAGGCTATTTGTACCCACCCTTCAGGTGGGACCTTTAGAGGATGGCACAACGTTGTGGATTTTCTTTTCAGTTTCTGTTTTTCCCTTTCAGTTGTACTTTACAGTTGGGCTTGTATTTCCGGCCCCTTTTACTTTCTGCACAGCTTGTTACAGTTTTTACATAGTGTTTACTTTTCCCCTTGCTTACTCTGTAGTGCCTATTTACTTTTCAAAGGCAATTCCTTCCCTTTTGTTGGGATTTACGCCTTGGTGCTAGTCGCCAGCCCCTGGCCAATGGAAGGCGGGCTTGGGGTAGTCACGACAAGGGCCCCGAGGACGGGTCGTGATAAATTGGTATCAGAGGTGGTCGGTTCTACCACAGACTCTGATCTTTCTTCTATGTGAAGAAATAGTGTTTAGCATATTGAGTGTGGTTATCAGTCCAGGGAGTCCAGTGTTGGTGCCGCGGCTGACGTATCCATACACCAGGACCCTGACTTCTGATTTCCGAATTAATGCACGAAAACATTGATTGAATGTGTGTTTCATGTTTTAATTGTGATTACATGTGTCAGCTCACCATGTATACTGTTATGATCGTGGCACACTTGTATCCTTTTCAGGATGGCCCCATGATGGCAGCCAGCTAGGCTTCCAAGAGTAGAGTGCGACGACAGCCCGCCGAGTGACGAGGCCTCGGTATAGGGCCCGTTGACAGCAGAGGCACCGACGATACCTTTACCCGCCGAGCCCCCAATGCTTCCATCACCGACCGCTGACGATGCACGTCGCCTCTGGGCTATGCACGTGTTCCAGCGCCAGCGACCACCCATGTTTCATGGGGAGACGGACCCCCAGGAAGCCAAGGACTAGCTGGAGGCGGTTGTTCGAGTTTTCAGGCTAGTTAGGACACCAGCAGACCTCCTGGTGATCCTCGTGGCGAGCCTACTGCACGAAGCAGCGGGATGATGGTGGAGATTGATGATCCAGGTGCACGAAGAGGCATCTCTTCTCTGGATGGACTTCAAGATCATCTTCCGCTCAGAGTTCGTCCCGGACACCCTCCGTGCGGTGCACATTCATGAGCTTCTTTAGTTGCGGCAGGGCAGCTTGACGGTCGCCCAGTATGTGGCGAGGTTCATCGATCATTCTCACTACTCGACCGACATGGTGTGAGACCCCTTCTTCCGGTCCTGGACCTTTGAGCAGGGATTGAGACACGAGATCAGGGCATCGCTGATCTCCCTCAGCATCCCGACCCAGGAAGGGGTACTAGAGCGAGCCCTTCTGATCGGGATCATTCTAGATGAGTCTACAGCGAGACCTACCGCAGGACGGAAGGTGGCGGAGTCTTCGGCAGCATGTATCTGACGGATGACTCAAGGTTCCAGGAAGACCAGACCCTCTCGTAGATGACCTCAGGACACTGGATCAGCAGTGCAGGGCACACCGCGTGGAGCCAGTCTTCCGAGAGGCAGGCAGTGCTACGCCTGCGGCGGGTAGGGCCACCTGGCTCGTGACTGCCCGACCCGCCGTACCGAGTAGCAGCAGACGGTGGAGGGGCCACCCAGGCAGAGGAAGAGGGTCGACCGTGGCAGTCCACAGGGAGGAGGCGGACGAGGCTGAGGAGATGGCTGAGCAGCAGGTGGTGGGCGACGCTTTGAGGCTTTGCCACCACCACCACCAGGAGGTCCGCCCCGACCATAGGGAGCTGGCGGGCAGGGACAGGCACAGATCCAGGCAGTAGAGGCCTACGACCACGGTGCACCAGAGATGATTCAAGTTATGATATGTGTCTATTCCATCCTTACTGCAGTTCTTATAGACACAGGAGCGAGTCACTCTTTCATAGCTGCTTCCCTTGTTCGGAGCTCGGAGATTCCGACAGATCCGTTGGCTCGATCCTTACGGATAGAGACCCCTACGGGAGTAGACTCGAAGATTTCACACAGGTGTCGGTAGTGTGAGCTTACTCTAGGAGGCGAGAGCTTCGGCTGAGATCTTCTTGTAGAGGCGTCAAGGCCTTACAATGTCATCTTGGACATGGATTGGTTATCGACAGTCCATGCTCAGATTGACTGTTTTAGGAACAAGGTGCGATGTGTGCGCACCGACGGGAGCAGGTTCACCTTCACCGGTGAGAATGGAGCCTTAGAAGCACAGGATGGACTCACGCAGAGGAGAGGATAGACCATCACTCATCAGTTGGCTAGCCTCATCCTTGGAGCAGTTGACGTGCGGAGTCCTGGTTTTCCTGCAGTGGTGGATCAGTACACGGACATCATTCCCGATGATGTTCAAGGGCTACCTCATCGCAGAGATGTAGACTTTTATATTGATCTGTACCCTGGGACAACCCCGATATCCACTCCCACATATCCGATGGCCCCCTATGAGCTTTGAGAGCTGCGGGTATAGTTGGAAGACTTGCAGGGCAAGGGGTTCATCTGACCCAGTGTTTCACCCTGGGCTTCCCCGATATTGTTTGCCAAGAAGGCGGATGGGAGCTTGTGACTGTGTGTCGACTATCGTCACCTGAATCTGGTGATAGTGAGGAACAAGTATCCGCTATCGAGGATTGATGACCTCTTCGATCAGCTCAAGGGAGCACCGTGGTTCTCAAAGATAGACCTCAGGTCCGGATATCACCAGGTCAGAGTTTGAGATGAGGACGTGCAGAAGACGGCCTTCAGGTGTCAGTATGGCCACTATGAATTCTTGTTTATGCCTTTCGGCCTAACCAATTCTCCAGCAGTGTTCATGAGCCTCATGAACAGGATATTCCAGCCATACCTCGATCGATTTGTCGTGGTCTTCATCGACGACATTTTGGTGTACTCGACCACGGAGGAGGAACACGCCTACCAGTTGCGAGTTATACTAGACACACTCTGAGAGCACCAGCTTTATTGAAAGCTCTCAAAGTTCCAGTTCTGGTTATGTGAGGTCCACTTCTTGGGGTACGTCATTTCTGAGGTGGGAGTTGCTGTGGATCCCGCTAAGATCGAGGCAGTGCTAGCTTGGGAGCCACCCAGGAGCGTAACAGAGGTGCGGAGTTTCTTGGGACAAGCTGGATACTATCAAAGATTTATGCCAAACATTTCTAGAGTTTCGGCGCCACTCTCAGCTTTGACGAATTAGGGGAAACCCTTTGTGTGGTCAGACAGATGTCAGCAGAGCTTTCAGGAGCTGAGACAGAGATTGACCAATGCACCTATCTTGAGGTTGCCTAAGGAGGGAGTTGGATACGTAGTCTACTGCGATGCATCAGGGACCGAACTCAGATGTATCCTAATGTAGGAGTGGGCCGTGATTGCCTATGGATCACATCAGTTGAGGCCGCATGAGCAGAACAATGCTACCCATGACCAGGAGTTAGGAGTAGAGGTCTTCGCTCTGAAGACATGGCGTCACTATCTGATGGACGAGTGCTTTACAGTCTTTTCTGACCACCAGAGTCTCAGGTACATATTCTCTCAGAAGGACTTGAACCTGAGAAAGTGGTGATGGCTCATGTTCCTCCAGGACTATGACTTTGAGATAGTCTATACTCCTGGGAAGGGGAACGTAGTAGCTAATGCCCTCAGCAGGAGGACGAGCATTCAGCTACTTGAGGAGGCGACGGAGCAGCTATCCGCCTTGCAGATATCCTTCGTGGATAGGGACGGAGCAACCTTCCTTCAGTCTCTCACTGTCTCTCCTCCACTTCTACAGCGGGTTAGTGAGGCACAGCGTGGGGACGCTGACTGTGAGACGCAGTGTGAACAGATATCCTCGGGATAAGCACCTGATGGTTTCTCCCTTGGAGTAGAGCACGACGTCCTTTTCAGAGGTCGTACCATGGTACTAGTTGCATTACGAGAGGAGGTGCTAAGAGATTTTCACACTTCTCTTTTGGCGGTACATCCTGGAGAGCCGAAGATGTACCCGGATCTCAGACGATAGCACTAGTGGCCGGGCATGAAGAAGGCTGTGGCAGAGTTCGTTTCTTGGTGCCTCACCTGCCAGCAGGTGAAGGCAGAGCATCAGGTACCAGTAGGCTTGGTACAGCCCTTGGAGGTCCCAGAGTGGAAGTGGGAAGGAATATCTATGGACTTCGTGACTGTACTTCCATGCACTTCCAGAGGTCACGACTCCATTTGGGTGACTATTGACCGACTCACCAAGTCGGCACACTTCTTTCCCATCAGAGAGCAGGGATCAGAGGAGAGCTTGGGGCGTCTCTACGTTCAGGAGATTGTACGACTTCACGGTGTGCCATCGTCTATCATCTCCGATCGGGATGCTCGTTTTACTTCCCGGCATTGGAAGGGGTTGCAAGAGGCGTTCGGGACGCGGCTACGTCTGAGCACCGCCTTTCACCCTCAGACGGATGGTCAGACGGTGAGAACCATTCAGACTCTCGAGGACATGCTCTGCATATGTGTCCTCGACTCTGGTCGCAGCTGAGAGGATCATCTACCCTTGTTGGAGTTCACGTACAACAACAGCTACCACTCCACCATCGGGATGGCACCATACGAGGCGTTGTACGACAGACCTTGCAGATCTCCTTTGTGCTGGATAGACCCTGGGGAGTCAGTACTTGTGGGAACAGAGATGGTCTGGGCAATGACAGAGAAGGTCCAGGTCATCCAGGAGTAGATGAGGATAGCTCAGAGCCGGCATAAGTCTTATGCTGACAGGAGGCGGAGGCCACTAGAGTTCGAGGATGGCGACCACGTCTTCTTTTTGTGTCTCACCTTGACGTGGTTTGAAGAGATTTGGCCGAGGCAGCAAGTTGTCTCCATGCTTCAACGGGACTTTTTAGGTCCTCAGCAGGATTGGCGAGGTGGCTTATCGCCTGGCTCTACCACCTCAGTTGCACCTGGTGCACGACGTCATCCACATATCTCATCTGAGGAGATACGTGCATGACCCGACGCACATCATTGACCTAGGGGAGCTAGACATGGATGATGGGGAGACTTTTGCAGAGGTCCCGGTGGAGATCGAGGATCAACAAGAGCGGGTCCTACATGGACTATTGATTAATCTAGTGTGCATGAGATGGCAGCACGAGAACCTCCAGGAGAGCACATGGGAGCGGGAGGCTCAAATGCGTGCTCAGTACCCACATTTGTTTCCCTATTCTATGATGTATCTTTACGGTGACGTAAAGCCCTGAGGTGGGAGTAAAGTAAAGACCTGTAAATTTGAAGGAAATTTTTTCTTTAATTTTCTTTGGAATTTTACTAGAGCGCAGCTTCTGACGGCACCTGATTCTGAGGCCCGGTGTGCCCGGAATCATTTTCTGAAGTTGGGCTTGGGTACGTTCAGTGAACGGACGAGCGGGTTTTTCCTATCTTTTGAACCGGTGCCCGAAATCGAATTTTGAGGGCACTGATGA
This sequence comes from Viscum album, assembly GCA_963277665.1. Classification (NCBI taxonomy): domain Eukaryota; kingdom Viridiplantae; phylum Streptophyta; class Magnoliopsida; order Santalales; family Viscaceae; genus Viscum; species Viscum album. The sequence goes on from OY728147.1 coordinate 1,300,152,386, forward strand.
AATCACAACACATGTACTTGCTTAGAAACACCTCTTCCGGAGTTGCGTTTTCTCAGGTGTGGTTTTTAATTTTCGGGCTTAAGGTTAAGAAATAAAATAATTTTACGACAAACTTTATTTTATTTCACTTAAGCCACATGGAAGCCACTTGAAGCCACTTAAAGCGGCTTAAGATGAGTTAATCCGGATAGTATTCTATCCAAAAATATCCTACCCTCTTGGTAGGATATTTGTGAGGTGGGACCCACACGATCCCCACCGTTTCTTTTCCGCTAAGTAATGCACCCGCGAAAACCCGTCATTATGAAAGTCAATTGACCCATTTTCTTAAATTCTTAATGCACCATTTAATTGGGAAGTTTTATTCATTGAATAAAATGGGCAGTTTCTTTCGTTGAATTAATTCTATGAATTAATGGGTCGTTACTTACCTCTTTTTTGTTTGTTGGCGTAATAATAAAATAAGACCAACATGAATTTTGAAGGATTACACCTTGAGAGGTTTTGACAGAAGTTATAGTGCCTTCACCCTTCATCGCGGAGAACGCGATGAATGCGAAGAACGTGAAGAACGCCGGCCTCCGACGAAAATGCCTAACCTGTGGAAATCGACGACGCGACGTCGTGTGCCGCGATGCCGAAGTTTCCTCTCCCGCGACGTTCTTCGGCGACGTTCCTTAATCCGCAGCAAAAACCTTCGATCATCCGTTGAGGTGAGAGTTTCGGTTTTCTATTAATTTTCCTTTGTGGTTTTTAACTCAAGAAGGATTTAATTATTATTAATTAAATCTTTTTGTTCTTGAACCTTGGAGTTCGTCGACGCGACACCCTTCCGCGACGACGTGACACCGGATACCGCGACGATGCGACGATCACCTCCTTCCATGGCGATCAAAATCCACGAAGAACCCACAGGAGACGTCTTGACAGGTAGGGATTTTTATTTTGGAAATACCCCTTTTTATATTCCCGTGAACGTTTTTTAAAAAATTAAAGAACCGGATTCATATAAACTATTTTTAATTTATAAAAATTTTTGTTTCATGTGTTGTATAATTTCTCTCGTTGTTATTAACTAACACAGAGGGTGCGGGCCAAATGAACACGGCCTGACAACCCTCCGCCATTCTTTGTGGTTGTGCGGATATGGCGGGTGATGGCGAAACCTGATGCAAGGGCGTTTTGATGATTCTGCAGTGAAGAACGGAACCCGAGAGGAACAACGGCGTAGATGGGAAGGAAAACGGACCACTGAAGCAACTCCGGTGGCCCGCGGAAGTTACCGGCGGCGCGGGTCGCCAGCGCGGAGGAGCCGGCGGCAGGAGGCGGCGGCACCCCGGCGCACCGCCAGACGGGACTGCCGCGGCTGAAGCCGCAGCGGCGGCGGCCGACAGACCCGCGACCGCACGGGTCCAGCTCGCCCACATGGGACGCGGCGACATGCTGTGTCCGTTCAATCAGCGCGGCACCTCCAAACCGCGGGGGCGGCGCCACGCGGCACCCGAGCTGCTCGGCCGGTCGGCTGAGCCGAGCCGGTCCGACCAGCCGGGCCGCGCCCAGGCCGGACCGGACCGGGTCCGGATGGGTTGGACCTGGTCGGGTCGACCCGGTTCGGCAGACCCAGGGGGGGTCGGTCCGGGTCGGCCCAGGCCCGCCCCCCCGTCTTCGGACCATTTTCGGTCTTTTGCCCGTAACATGAGCTATGGGCCTCTGAACGATGCGCCATCAGCGGAAACACGATCTTTGGATCGAGATGGTCGTTTCGATATATCTCACTCATGTTTTCGGTATACTTTGGGTTCGGCCGGGTTGGTTTGTACACGAAACCAACCGGGCCCTCGGAGCGGAAACACTCATATCTTGAGCTACGGACGTCCGATTGACGTGCCATCAGCTTTGGTGGATTCCTTTAAGTGAGACGGATCTTTTGGCTCACTCCGCCTGAGGTTTGGACGCAGGTGGAGTACGGCTGGGTTGCTTTTGCCTTAAAAACCAACCGGGCCCCTGGGACGAAAAAGCCAATAACTCTCAGACCGGGCGTCCGATTGGCGCGCCGTCTGCGACGTTGAGTTCCTCTTGACGATACGGAACTTTTGGATACATCAACTTCGGACTTTGTGTCAGTTGATGTATCAGCCTCTCGGCTCGTGGAGCGGACCCTCCCGAACGAGCTTGCTGTGTGCAGGAACCCTAGAGCTGGCTGCGACTGCTACTTCGACAGCGACGACTGTGCAGATATCCTCAGTGGACTGGGATGACAACTGTGCAGAGATCCTCAGTGGACTGCGACGACGACTGTGCATAGATCCTCAATGGACTGCAACGACTACAACACCCAACGATCCTTTGTGGATCAGTGTTACAGGTCCTGTGTGGGCCCGAACCTGTGTGGGTCTGATCCTGTGTGGGTCATCTTTCAGCGGTTCTGTGTGAGCCAGCGCCTACAGGTCCTGTGTGGGCCCGATCCAATGTGGGTCTTTGCGGGGGTTATTACCTATTGATCCTTTTTGGGCCCGATGACTTAGATAGATCAGTGATCTTCTTTATCGTCATCCGAAAAAGTATACCTGTGTGAGCTGAATCTTGTGCTACTCTCATTTGTGGATTGTGTTGAACTATCCTGTATGGATTTAATGTTTTACTCTCATTTGTGGATTTTGTTGAGCTATCCTGTGTGGGTATACGTTTTTCTTTCCTGTGTTTACTGGGTTGTGCTTGAGCTCGGACGTTGGAGCCCAGCGGGAATTTATGACTTAGGTATATGTATGAGCATATACCTAAGTCATGTCGGATGACACTTCGTGATTGTATCTTTCCTTTGTAGAGTATCCTTTGTGGATTCTGGGAGACCTTCGGGGGTCTCGGGGTCCATACTGAGTAGCTTATACTCACCCTTGCACGGGCTATGCCCGCACTTTGTTGTGTTGGTTGCAGACGACAGACAGTTCTAATCGTGGTGGAGGAGTGCGGAGCAGGACTGTACCTGGAGGTGGACCACTGGGCGGGACATACTCGTAGCAGACGGCTGGACCGAGGAGCTGTGGAGGCTATCTGTACCCACCATTATGGTGGGACCATCAGAGGATGGCTCGACGCTGCGGCTTTTCTTTTCAGTTGCTGTTTTTCCCTTTCAGTTGTACTTTACAGTTGGGCTTGTATTTCTGGCCCCTTTTACTTTCAGCACAGCTTGTTACAGTTTTTACTTAGTGTTTACTTTTCCGCTTTCTTACTCTGTGGTGCCTGTTTATTTTTCAAAGGCAATGCCTTCCCTTTTGTTGGGATTTACACCTTGGTGCTAGTCGCCAGCCCCTGGCCTATGGAAGGCGGGCTTGGGGTAGTCACGGCACGGGCCCCGAGGACGGGTCGTGACATTCAGGGATAAACAAAATAGGGAATTCTAACCTATATAATAGTAATCAATCCAAAACATATAGATAAATGGAGAGTGGGTTTCATATCTAACAATTCATTATAACAGATAAGAGAAACCATGCTGAACCATTCAACTAACTAAATAACTAACTAACTAACTAACAATAATAATAATAATAATAATGAATAAGACTATCATGACAACCACATTAAATAAGAGTTTGTGGAAAGTATTCCATGCATTAATATATCATTATGTTGGGAAATGAGGCCCCATTCCCAATACATTTTAATAAGAAATTAGAAGGGGATCCATTCCTAACTACATTCATCAATAATGATATTGAAAATGTTTTCCAAAATGATCAAATAATAATTGGGAACATCATGTCACACAATTACCATTTAATGATGATGAGATCCATTTCCAAACCGCTTTACAATTTAATATTCAATCAATTTTGAGTGACTTTTGAGACTTTCCATGAAATTACCTAACAAAATACAAGTTAAACATAGTAATATAATTCGTTTTTCACATATCATTTATTATCTAAACACGGTCTATGGTGTAAGGCCCCAAAATTAAACTTTACATAATCAAAAATTATGTTAATAATTCACATTGAGGATCTTTTATAGTTTATTGATTTATAGAATAAGGTCATAAAATACACATAAAAATTGAATATGAGAAGTATAAAATTATACTTAATATCCATTTAAAAAAATAAAAAACACTTAAAAATTGTCTACTTCTATGTTTTACACAACATGACTTTTCCCTAATCCCATACATTACACTATTCATATTTATTTCATATGAAAAAAATATTCAAACTTGATATGAGCATAAAAATCTCAATAAAAGATACACAAATAAGGGAAACTGTTAGTTTTTTAAAACAACATGTAGACCATGAATACATTTTCATAAATTAATAAATTTCCCCTTAATGAACTAGAAAAAAAACTGAACATAAACTCATTGATTACCCTTTTTGAAACCAAAATATTTCAATAAATCCCATTTAAAACAATTTATAGAATATTAAGGTAACATGGTACATAAACATACATAAATGAAGTAACCATAATGTCAACATCCACACATAACTCTTAATGAAATATCCATACGGCCGAATTCGATTCCCAATGCATTGTAGGTTATAACGTAACCACCCACCCTTGGTTCATCATGGAACCACCTGTCATTTGGTTTATCACATAACCACCCATAATTGGTTTATCACGTATCCTCTTGTCAAATGCCTAAGTACAATTACATAATCAAAACACAGAATATATTGAAAATATCACCATTTCAGTAACAACACTATATTTTCAATCAAAATATATACTTTCAAGATATTTAAATACTCAATCCATTTAAAAAACCATTTTTAATAAAAAAAACACCTAAAAAGGGAATACTGTATTTATTATCCTTTTATAAACATTAAGACATATAAAGGATTCAAAATTAACAATTATGAATGAGGAGAGGCCATTATCACCATATGCATTAGAAACAGTCATTTTATCATTTATTAAACAACATTATAGAAAAAAATATTCCCTTTGAATGAAATTATAAGTGAAAGGGTTTTACTATACATCATATAAAAGAAATAAGTTTATAAATCTAAATATGCCCTAGTGAAAGGATATTGAAAAAAAATTCCTTACCCAGTTTCTGACATGAATCATTTGTTCTATAATTTCCTCAATAGTAAACATATATTAATTTATTCCTTATTCATAACATTTTTCATGTTTATTATTTATTTTATATCACTTCTTTACCACATCAAAAAAATTACAAAATTATTTTTGTTAATTTCATTCATTTTGTTGATATTGCGTACTTGAGTCGAAAATGATATTGATATAATTAAAAAATATTTATGTGGTAAAAAGTCAATTATCACCTAAATATTATTCATATATTATATATATATATATATCAATTATGAATTTATTTATAACATTCCATAACATTTGGAGATGAGAAATTTAATTCACCGTTCAGGGAGATGATAAGCAATACATACACATGAATGCTACATTCATTTATATTTCATATTTATTAGAATGAAAAATTATTTATACATTGGTATATTATAATTTAATTATAATATCATTTTTCATATATGTGAAAAAATTTCATTAATTCCATTTTTTATATGTTTCGTGTATGGAATAACGATTCATATCACTTTGATGGGCAGTAGTCTGGGCTTCCTCAAATGAAATTATCGTGTCTACACATTATGAAAAGCATAAAGATATATGGTAAATAAAAATTACAGAAGAAAAAATAATAAATAATAATAATATATCTCATAAAAATAAAATTACATCATAATGGCCACCTTGAATGGCGATAGAAGATAACTGAATAATATTTGTTTCTTGAGGTAGTAGTTCACCAACCATAGAACTGTATGTTCTAAATCTATTAGACGGATGTGTGTGTTTGTGTAGATAAAATATATCTCATAAAAAACCTAGTATATTTATGAATATGTTGTTTTTATTTAATTAATGATTAAAAATATAATATGGTGTGAATAAGTAGAATATTGGAATAGAACTTTAGAGAATACATTACCCATTAAAATGGGTAAATCCCTTTAATTTGAAGAAAAACACATTCTTGAATTGCCTTATTCCTAAGGTATGTATTATTTTATGGATATAGGGATTTAGGGAGCTTATTTGAATAGATTTTGGATTTTAAAAATTTCATGAGATGTGTGAGTAATGGGTTAGAGTTGGTGGCATTTTATATGAGGAAGGAATGTTACATGAGAAATGCATTCAATGAATATTTTACTATAAATTTAATTCAGATTTTAAAAACGTCCAAAACTCATTTAATTAAATGATAATATTATTGTTCAAAATTATCTCAACCACTTGTTTTTTTGACATGTTTTGGGTTCAAATTTAACCTTTTGATTTATCTTTATCCATTAGTTAACAAATTAATCTATTACCATGTCTTCTTGTATATTTATAATATATGGTTAATATATTCACCATAAAATTCAAATAGAACCATTGGTGGGTTATTAATGATATTTATAACTCTATCTTTTTCATTTTTAGGAATCATGGATTTTAAGGACGATTATATCATTTATTAAAATAGTATTTCATTGAAAAACACATTTATTTCCATTTTTAAACTATTCATATAATGACTTTCTAAAAAATTATAAAAAATGTATATTTCTAAAAAAACATCATAAATTAAAATTTAAAAAGACATGATCATCCCTAAAATTTGTGGAAGGAATAATAGGTATCAGAAAAAAAAAAATTTATATTTATTATCTGATTTATTTTAATCATTTAATAACAAAGAAAACACTACATCGCCATTGATTCTTAAATATATTTATTTATATGATGTCTAAAATTTTTAAATAAAATTAAACGATATATTAAATCTTTATATATTTTTAATGACTGTTTATACTGAAAATTATACCTTATATAACCTCATATAAAAATAGGTTTACTAAAATATGTTTGTTTATATTATATTTTCCTTAACATTAAATTAAATGTAATTAAATGTCTTTGTCACACACAAATGACTCCATGGGGTCCTAAAATTGACCCACGGATGGAAATGGTTATAAATATATCATCCAACAGGGTTAATACATATGGTAAGGTAATTTAATATTATTTTATTACCCTTATATAATGGAATTTCCCTTTATGTATGGAAAATAAAATATTTACTGAATTTTCTATTAATAATGTCTAAAAATAAAATTTAACTATATACAAAATTTGGATATCATGATTCAATATAATGAATCCTTTTTTCAAAATTCAAATCACATAATTTGAAAACACAATTATTCTTTTTAAAATAGGTTTAAAAAAACACATCCATTATATTCAATTGGTTTTTATTTATATTTATAACAAATCTTGTAATCATTGATTAATTATATAAACATGTGTAAACAATATTTCAATGTTTATTTGATTATATTCATTCCCACAATTCCCATGGCTAGGTTTTTACTACAATAATAATAATAATTTTTTATTATTTATCATTATAACTCAATGTTTTGGGCAATATATGATTTCAGAGAATCCCATTGTTGTGTGTCAATTATTCTAAAAAAACATCCCCTTTACCATAAAAATAATATAATATTCTTAAGTATTAATATAAATAGAGACGTATTATTCTATAAATTCTTAGGTCATTATACATGGGAAAATCCAATGCCTGCATAATGTTCCATCATATCATCAAATTTTCATTTCGATGTTCCAAAAAAAGCCCTAAGAATGTATAATTTCAGTTGTTATAATCATACTTTATAATGAATATGTTCCAAAAAAAGTCCATGAAGATTTAAAAATCCTCCTGATTTACATAATTAAATTATTCCAATTTAAATTAATTTATGACTACAAAAAATAAAAAATATAATTGGGAATATTAGACAATTGATGGTATAAAAACATTTTTGAGTTCCTTTAATTTAATTACAATTCCTACTATTCATGTACTAGATAAAAAATTCTATTGGGAAACTTAATTACACAATAACATCATAGGTTTCAATGATTTTTACATAAGTACTCCCAAAGGGGGAATTCATTTAGACATAAACAACCTCCAAGATATGATTTGGGTCTCATGGGAAACCGATTCATTCTACTAACAATTTATTTAAATAAATTACCATTTGAGGAGGTGACATGTGGAGAATATATCATGAAGCACAATATCATATTTTTTAAATGATAAGAAATAAATAGAAATGATCATAGAAAACATAGCTTATAATAGAGACATTTCACTCATCTACTATCATACATTTATTTGATATGAAATTAGTGATATCATAAAAATAAATATAAACCCTAATATGACGACATATTATCTTGCATTAAAATAGAATCCAATATAGGAATAAGAAGACATAGAATAATTTAGTAGAATGTTAGACTAATTGGCGGTGATTCATTGTAGCTTATGATGATCAATTCAAGGTTTATCTAAAAAAGATATCTCAATGGGTAGTAGAGGAGTGGGAAATAACCCACAACAGGGGCAGGTGATATGTATGAATGGGTGTAGGAATAATTTTTTAGGGTTAAAATAATCTGTGTCACTATTTATATTTAAAACACTTCAATGAGACTCGCATTTTGAGTACATGGTTTGTAAACATTTGTACTTACTTTATAGGATATTTGTCCATGGTGTAATTCTGCCTGCATTACTAGGCCCAATTTTTTTAACTATTCAATTCTATTGTGGTTTCAATATTGAAAGATAACCACCCATTCATGGTTTTTGTTCTTGGTTAGATACACCACACATACACAATACATATCACCTCTTTAATTCTTTATATATTAAAGGATAGTAATGATGCCTTCGGTGGACTATTTGAACAACAATGTGATAGTCTGTAACGAATGAGTAGTATTCCAGGATGTCTGAAATTATTTAGAAAAAACAACATCCTTTTTAAAATAGACCATAAGGTTTGGATATATAGTATACACTAACCTTGTGCCAGTAGTGATGGGAAGTATGCCTCTCCTAATATAATATTTTAAAATCCCAAAGCATTTAATGTTCATAAAGCCTCCAAAGAGACCATTCAAGAATTCATCTTAATTGAAAACCACTCATTTAGAGTATTAAAAATCTTGGAATACAATTTTAAATAATTTTTCAATGTTTTCATGTCTAAAAAATTAATCCCCAGAACTCAATATAAATATCATCCCATCCAAAACATGGTATGAAATAGCCTACCAATCAATAAAATCCATTGGGTACAATTAGGGTGACATAATCACACCCATTTTAATTGATGGTAACATGTAATTTCATAGAATCATCCCTACTATAATAATAATTCCAACATTGGAGCATTAAATAAAAAATGGGAATGTCCTCACATGGCAGATGATGAAATCCTATGTACCAATGTTCACTATCTTAAAAATTACATAATATTACATTAATCAACAACCAATTTGAAAAGTAAAAATCTCATATAGATCAGTCATAAAATCATAATTTAGTCTTTTTTAATCAATATCCTTTGATTCCATAAATAATATAAAATTTCCAATATATGACAAAAAATGAGAAATTTGGAGATCTCTACTACAAACAGAAACCAATGACTATGAAACACTAAATAAAAAATGTATAACTACCAAAAAAAACAATTCAATAAAAATTTTAGGAAAATCATAAATAATATTTTCAATCATAATATATCTTGTGACATCGCCTTTGATGATTATAATCATTCATTTTCTATATTTATATATTCTCTACACATGAACTCCCCATAATAAGGATTTGATGCTAATTAAATATAATATAATTTTCCCATAATTCCCTATCACACTCCAACCAAATAATATTAAGATATGATTATAATATTTGATGAGGTTTAGTGAAATAATAATCCAATATAATGAAATCCATAACCCTAAACAAACTCATATCATTGGAGAACTAATGTGGATGAGGTAAAATAAAATGGAAGTGTTTCTCACACCTACATATATATAAATAGAAGTTTTCCCATAATGGGTTATTAAAATAGTTTTTAGATCCCCCTTAACCATTATTTTTAATATGGGATAATGGGAGAACTGGGTCTCTGAGGGTCCTCACATGACTAATGTTATGGCCATTAGAGCCCTGAAGCCCACCAGAAGACAGTAGGTTGTTGGTTATCTCCAATTATCATCTTCTTAAATGATTGAAGGAATCACAATAGGCTTCTAATATGTAACATATACAACTCCATGGGATAAAGTTCTTTTTATTCTGATGAGTTGATTCGACCATATATTCCATTAAATAATATATGGAAAACCTTCATATCAAATTTAATTTTAATTTTATTATTAAAACTCACACCAAATTAATTTTATTTTAACCTTCCTCGGGTTTCATCAAAATATAAATGAATTATGCATTACAAAAATATCCTAATGACTAGAATCCTCTCCATTTTCATTTCCCTGTTAACTATAATTCCATATTCATGGTTATCTATATAGTTCAATATAATTTGGGATGATATATACATAATTCATGTTCATATAGAGAAATTAATACTTCATTAAAAAAAGGATACAAAAGTAAAATATAAATTAGAATCCAATTTTTTCAGTTTCATATAACACCTCCTCTAAAATAAATTATGAGATTATTGAGATTGTTTCATCTTCTTAGAGTTTTATTTTTCTACATAAAAAATATGGTCCTTTATTAATTTAAAATAAACAAATTTCATTTATTATTGAAAAAACTGCTTTAAAAAAATTAGCTACAAAATAATCGTTTAGTGATCTGGATTTTGAAATTGTATATTTTTTGTGATTTTTACCATTTTTTAGTTAACAATTTTTAAATTTTAAATTTATTTCCCATATAATAATTATTTGGGTAATTGATATTATTCATTATTGAGATCGGATAAGATTGCTGAATTTTTAACTGGTGGAATAAAAATTATAATTAAGTCATTAGAATGATATTTACATTGAATTGGATATTAATTATATTTGTAATTTGTATTAAATAGTTGTAGAATGTGAAGAATGTATATAAAAATATTTTAAAATATATAATTGATAGAGAATGTAATTAATTAATCATGTAAAAATAATGAAATTGTAAATTTCTATTGAATATTTATTTTAATTCACATATAAATAATTTAGTATGTGTTTGGTGTGGGAGTTTTATGTTGATATTTTTGTAGGTATTTAATTGATAAATTATATTTATAAAAAATATTTTAGATATCATAATTATAATAATTAATTAATTATACATTAATGGTATGAAGACTAAATTTATGAGTAGTGGAGTGATCCTAATTAATATTTAATGGGGGATATGGAACATAATATGATATGTATATATGTGTTTTTTAGGGACATAAAATTATGTGGTAGTGCATTATATATGGTTGAAAAATGTATAAATTTATTTATGCCACATTTGAGAGCTCATGGACATTCTATAATATTTATTACATGACGAGTAATGATTTATGAAAATTAGGGACCCATTAATATAGGGTATTCTGATTTTATATTACGGTCTTACAACATGATTCTTTTAAGATCTGATGATTTTAGGATGATTTGATAATGGATGTGTAACATCAATCATATTAGAGTCCCTAAATAACCACATTATTATTGATAAATGGGGTTTTTGTCTGTAAAATAGTGTATTTTATTATTTTATGTTTTTTAATGATGAAATTTGATATGTGTTATCTCTATAATTATTTTCTGGTGTTTTTATATGACTATAATATATTGAATCTATTTAATCTATCTTGATTTTCTTCATGGTGATGAAGTTAGTGAATAGTAATATTAATTTATTAATGAATTTTATCTTTTATGAACATTTTAATTTGTATCTAATAAAAACAGGTTATCACAGATATTATGAAAGATGAATGTTTTTGTATTCATGTGTTAAAGATCCACCATGTGACCATTTCATTGTGACCATATGCAACAAATCAGTGGAGAACATTGAATCATGATTGACTATGTAGATTAATAGAAGAATGAACGACCATGAACATGAATAGAATCACGAGTTATAGTCAAGATTCATGGAATCCTATATAAAAAGGGACATTCATAGAATAATTTGTGGTCATGATCTCTTCATGTAATGATAACAAATAGTGAGATTTACGTAAATAGAGATGTGATAGTAAAACATTCATTGCATAATAATCATCCATGAGTTCACATTCTCTAAATGTAGTGTTTCTCCTGTACAAAATATTTATTGAGTTAAAATTATGGTAATGAAATATCTTGAGTTCTAAATGTAGTGTTTCTCCTGTAGAAAATAGACTTTATGGGTCTCTTTTAAGTTTATCATCATTAATATTAATTCATTCAATGTTTTGAGAAAAAAAATTGGGTGAAGGAATAAGGGTCGTCCTTATTCTATATATGAAGGTAGAAATGTTAATTTCATACATGAATATAATTATGATAAATTCAAATAGTGGATATTGTAATTATAATTATAGATGGAGGTATTGTGCCAACTGTATCTATAAGAACGATTTATATGATTAAAATCGATGTGATCCTATCATATAATAATATATTTATTGATATTTACGTAATGGTTTAATATAGATAAAAAATTCTATAAAAAATTTTGAATATGTGGTGATATTTGTGGATTTTTCATGTTGTGAAAACTATTATTAGAGATGTTTCTTGCAGTATTTATTATGAAGAATATATTTAATAATTCCAAAAATATTAATTCAAATTTATTTACATGTTTCCAAAAATATTTTAATAATTAATACACATATGGGGTAACCTGAACTAGAAGATATAAATTTTACATTTTTTGTAGATCATAGAATATGTGTCTGTTAGTTATAAATATATCATGATAATGGAAAAAAATGGATTGATTATTTATTTTGTGGATGAAACTGAGTAAAAATATTGAGATCCGACAAATTGAAAGGAATGAATGATGAATTGAAGTAGATTTGTTATTACATTTTAAATAATTTTAGTGAAGGATAATTAAATTGATGAATAATTTTTTATCATATAATTTATTAAATGTTCACATTCTTATTCAATGGACTAAATTGCAATAAATTATTTGCTAATAACTTATTATTTGGGATCACGAAATAATTTTTTTATAATATATTTGGTGATCCTATATTGTTTCAAAACTATGTAATTTTTTAGAAATAATTATACAATAATGAAATGTAAACGTTTTTATTTTATTTTATTAATTCATGATTATTATGTTTCATAAGAGCCATTTTTCTCTAACTAGAGGTGTGGTTTTTTTCAAAGAAAGATAAAATTGAACTGGTAATCCAATAATTCCCCATTTATCAATGTGAATACCCATATATATGAACTTTTATTTATATTAATTAATGAAAATATTTTACATTTGGATGATACAATAGTTTTATTATATTATATAATTATTTGAAAATATTTCCTTATAAAACCATTGTTCATTATGACAAATTGTTATATTTTAGATTATTTTCAATGATAAATAATCCATATTACGCCTTGAACATCTACCATAAATTCCAAATATAAGAAACTATTCTATTCATTTAATATGATTTCAATTGTTAATGATATGTAAAATATAATCATAAGATAGGAGTCAGATTAAATTCTGTTGAAGGATAACAATAAGTGATAACCATAGGTAATCATAAGAATGAATATGGTAATAATATGGGAATAATTGAGATATAAAATAATGTCTTTCCAAAGAAATAAATGATCATAAATTAGTGAATAACATAAGAATACATCATTTAAAATTACACATTTAATAGAAACATGGAATACTACACAATTGTTCACATAACTAACCATAGAAAACCCAACATAGAACATCCGGTTTTACAAAATACATCCCATAGTAGAGAAAGGTGGATCGCTTGTTTATCTTAATGGACAAGGATTGAATTACTGGTTTCAAATAGTTGATCATTCATGACAACCTATTTCTTATTTTGGATTGAGAATCACAACTATTTTAAAAATTATCTCCTAAAATTTAAAAATTTACCCAATCCATTAGAGAGATATATAGGGATCACCCAAAACCTAATTCTTATCTGAACACATGTGTTCTATAATGAATCACATAAGACTCACATCATAAAAACAGATTATAAGTAATGGGTTTTGTAAAACAATCCATTAATAATTATTCAGTTTTTATTTCATAAATGTACTCTATAAAAAATTAGATCTCAATTTTTTTTCAAAATGATTCATATAAATACATCATTTATAATTCCATCTATAATCAAAAAATGATAAACCCATGAAATATAAATTGGTACTAAAGGACAATAGATTAAATTATACATTAATACCATTATATAAAAATAATAATTTATATGGTATTTAAAACATAATGATAATGGGTATATGGTTATAGTAATAATTTTGACCAATTAGTTGATGAAATTATACTACGTGAAAATAAATCATTCAATGAAAAAAAAGGTATTCATAGAACAATTTAGTGAGTATAATAATTACTATTTAACACTGTAAACTATAATACAAGAAAATGGAGTGATGTATTATTTTTAAAATATTGAATTATAATACACAACCCATCCATAGAAATAGAAAATATTGGAATATTTTAAATACAACATAGATTATACAAAATATATGTCAGATTAAAGTGAATTAGTAAAAAAATATTTTTAATGAGTGATTTAATATTAACTCCAAAAATAATAAATATCCTTGATCATTTGAAATAATTATAATGTGATATTTTATAAAAAGAGGAGAAAATATTTTTTTAGAAAACCATGAAAATGAATAATTTTTTTACCATATATTATGACAAGGGGTTTGGAAATATATTATCAAATAGAAAATATAAAAATAGTTATTTTGAATAAATATTAAATATGTTTTGGAAATGAAATTTTAATAAGTTGGATTATAAAATTTTATTTTCGTAAAGACGAAGGGAAAAAAGGTAAAGGATTTACTATTTAAAAATATAATTCAAATAATTACACCATTAATATTTATAATGATTATAATAAAAATTTGTGGTGGAAGATTAAAATATTTATTTTTAAAAAATATATTATGTTTCTAAATAACATTTTTTAGAATCCCACGTCATAAAAAGTGTAATATATTTTCAATAAAAATAGGGTTTTTTAGAATTATTATAATTTAAAAAAAATATTCCATGTTATTCTTATGAATAATATAGAATAATAATGTAAGGATGTAAAATATATTATTTGAACCAAGATAAAAATAATCAATGGTAGTTTTTTCTTAAAAACATTATACAATTAGGTGAGATAATAATCATGTTAGATGTTTTGAACAGAAATATATATTCTAACAACAAATAAAATATAACATATAAAAAATTATAAACCAATTAATAAATATAATACTGAATTTTGATCTTAAAATGAATGAATATAACTAAATTAAATATATTTTTGTCAAACATTTCCCTTACAGACACCATTTTCAATGAAGTAAAAAAACATTAAAATGGTTTTATTTGTAAAAAATAAAAATCACCATAAACTGCATGATAAATACCCACATAACACAATAATATTTCATATTTTACCCAACATATAGGATATATGTTATTGAATAACATATATAACTCAATAAAATTGAATTGAATTAATAAAAACCATTATATCTTAGGGAGAATGATAATTATAACTACATAAAAGAGATAAATATTAATTGAACATATATAATAATTAATAAATGTTATTTCATGATATTATCTCTCAATTGGGTAGAATATACGTTTAAAAACATATTTGGTGGGAAATAAAAAACATGTCTTAAAGAGATAACTTTCACATGAAATCCATTACGTTTTCCTTTATTTATTCATTACATACACCAAACATTATGTATAATAAAAAAATTTCTATTAAATAAATAATTATAATCCAAATTCATATATATATATCATTTTAGACAAAAATTTATAATCATTTGATACATATAAATATTTGTAATCATTACCAAGAGTTAATATTTTCTGTAATATTCATGACCATTTAAAAAAATATATTAAGGGCAGTGTCTCTATTCATTTTTTTAAAGTTCGCCATCACTATAAAATTACATATAATATTTAGGTTTCATTAAAATTAAATTAAATGATTTATATTTTTTAGTTGTTTTTATTTCAATATCCATGCAGATGATATCTACACCAAGCATATTTTTGTGATTCATATCAAGAAAATGAATTTTATTAATTAATGTGTTCCATTTTGATATAATCATTCTAAAGACAAAATAAATTTTTATTTACAATTAATATCATATTATTCAAATTATTATATTCTTATAATCATATATTATATAACTTATTATAATTGTTAAATTTTGTTATTAAGCCGACCCAAACATAAACATATAATGGTTAATGGGTGATTATGCGATGGAATTGTTTAGATTTCATTATAATGGTATAATATCGATTATATTAGTGTTCATTAGTGTGATATATAATAATATTAGTTATATAGGAGTTGAATTTGTGTATATGAATCACCTACATAATATAAATGAGTTTTTTTTAATTCTTAGTTTTCTTTTTTAAGATATTTAATTAAATAATGATAATGTGTCAGTCATCTCATTAATATGATATGAAATTTTTATTATAATAAATTTAGGCATATCATTAGAATCATATTAATCATTTAATACTTTTGTTAGATAAATGTATGAATTTTTTTAATGAAAATGTAATATATCATTCCATAGAGATGATTGTTCGCGCAAATGAATGGATGATGTGTAACAACCCAAAATGTAATAAATAAAATTCCCCTATTGGATTTAGTTAAGTAACCAATTATGTAATATGGTTATAAAAAACAAATTAAATCCTTTCTATTTTTCATATAAAATATAATTTACCATTATTAATAATTAGTACTGGTATTATAGTAATTTAATAATGAGTAAATGGTTAATATAAATATAGTTTGTTAACATGTACAATTTTCCCAGACAAATGAATTTATGTCCTCAAGTAGTTAGACCACACCCTGTGTCTCCAATTTATCAGTTATTACACTATTGATCGCATATATATCCTTTTCATTTTACAAATAAAAACTTGATATCAAACAACATAAGAATGAGTGAAACCATTTACGAGATATGTTCATTCTCATCGAGATCACATCCCAAGGTATGATCAACAAACCACAATAAGAAAGTCTCACCATAGAATACCTTACACATTGGATACATTCAAGTGTATTAATGGAATTTTAATTAATACCCTATAATTAAGTGTTTGTACGCTATTTCTTACAGAATAATGAATAAAATTTAATCATATTTTTTACATTGTAGTTGTATTTTATATTGATATAATAAAACAAAAGTTGTATGTCTGATTAATTTTTGAATTCAACTAATGAGTTTAATAAATAATTTATTTTTTAAATAAATAAAATTATAATGACATATTATCTGTAAATATTTTTTACCAAATATAAATAATCTTATAATTTATATAGACTGAAATGAATTTTTTATAAGGGTTCGAAAAACTATTATTTATTATAAACCTCTCAATATTATGAAATTTTAATTAATATTTCTAAACTTAGAATTAAAATATTTAGAAACTTATATAAATTTAATTTAATATAATTTTTGGAATAATAATTTCAAAATCATCCAATGGTTATTTATTCATTATTTATGGGAATGTTGAATTTTTATATTAAAATTAAATAATGTTTAAATAAAATTTATGAATTATGACATTCAAATGAACCAGAATGTGATGAAATAAATTTTATAAATTTTATAAATGATAGTTTACATTTTTTCCTAAAAATAATGTCATTATAGGTTTATTTGTTTTATTTTATACCACCATTGTAAACTCTCTAAAATGTATGTAATATTTTAATGTTTTAAAAACATTTCTTTAATAGTTGGACTCAACTCCACATCAGAAATGTTAACATTTTAGTGATTTAGTTATGAAAACTTATAAAACCATGTAAACCACTCCCATTTTTTATATACCATGACAAAAGCAATGGGGTGGTTATTATTTATGCATATTTTAGTATTTAAATTTCAGAACCTAAATAATGAATAAACCCTCACCTTTTCAAATATAATCCCACAGAATATAGAATTTATCATCACTGAAATACATTATAGAATGTTAATACTCTTAAATTAACATCCTAGTGTCCTAACTAGGCACCCTCTATCTCTTAGGATATCCCTCTGAACATTTTGGAGTCGCACACTAAAGTAAGGGATCCCCACCTTCCTCTCCATTTAACAATTCAATAACATTATTTGAAATTACAACTTATAATTTCAATTTGTTATATTTTTATTCATTTTTTATAATTATAATGCTTTATGAATAATGTTATTTGAATGATTTACCACTTGTACTCTTTTAATTTTACCCTTACCTAAGCTATTTCTATGTAGAAATTTCGTAGGGATTTCTCTCTTTTTATTTCCATTCATGAACTCATTTTATGTTAAATTATTTAACATCCATTTTATAAATTTGGAATATGTTTTTATAATATCCCATTAATATTATATTTAATTTATATATTATGAGATTAATTTTCCCTATAATAAAGCATCCAATTATCTTTTATGTAAACTTTTACCATACTAAAATTTTATAAATAATATTTTATATATGCATGTTTATTCATTTCATTATGAATTATATTTAAAAATTCATATTGTTTGGATATTTTTTCAATGTCCCTTTTACATCCCAATAGATTTCAATGTTAGAATTTAAAATTTTATCTCTCATTAACCCATTTTTATAAATCTTTACATGATACCATTGTCTTGAGAAATTTCACTATGATTTTCTATGCCAAAATATTTGTGTAGGGAATACCATAACATATTTCTATCAAGGGTATTTACTTTTATTAATAAATACATAATATTTTTGTATATAAATGTAGATAATCCCTATTTATTTATCGTATCATAAATTATCATGATGAAGGAATCGATGTTGTTTCAACTATCATGAACACTTAAGCTTAAAAATGAAATCATTAAGATGGATTTTCATAGATTGCAGTAAAATATATTGGGTGATGTTTAGAGTCATGATATTTCATGTTGAGAAAGGGAGTGAACTTGATTCATTTTTTAGATATTTTACACTGTGATTTCTGGGTAGTTTTGTTTTGACCTATGTTTTTAGATGTAATGTATCAAGTTGTTTCAACATTTCCTATGTTTATATTATGATTAACATGAGATATATTGTATCATTATTCATTTTTAATATAATTATAATTTTTATTACACATTTTTATTAATATTTCATAACTAGTATCATTTTCTTCTTGTAATGCATTTTTTATTCTCTTATTGGTATGTATGGATTGCCCCTTTATTATATTTGTTCCCATGATATCCCGTGCAATTTTTTGGTCATTAGAATATTATTTTCATGATATGTAATTGTTATGTAATGTTCTTTAATGAATGTTATAATATTTTTTTATGTAACTAATTACCAAGGACACTACACTGATCAATCATTTAGTTTTCAATAATTTTAATTTCTTTAATTAAAACATGTATTAATGTAAAATAAGGAGGAGGTTTGATATTGTTGGTAACCAATTATGTTTTCTTTATTTTTGGGATCTATACTAGAAATAAATATAAAAAGCCTCATGTATATGAAAAATTATCATAAAAAACACATAATTTATTATCAGTATATTATATGGTCTGTTAAGAAAATACATCTCTATCTGGACACTATAAGAGGATGTGCTTTAGGGAAAAATGTATCTTGGAGTATTAAATCTGAAAAGGTGTTCTGAACTAGACCCGAGGTAATCTGGTACACGACAATGAGAATTCTATTTTTCCTGGATTGACACTACTATTGATATTGAATAGTAAATTCACAATCTCATTATAACCCATTATGAGGAGAATAAATAAATTCATTGAAGAATATATGATAGTAAATATATCATGGATAACATTGACTGATGTATGGATATTAATATTTTATGACAATAAATTTATTTTATATGTTAAACATTTAATGAAATCAGATTCCCCACTATGTGTTTAACTATTTAGAATAATCATCCCTATTTATTCAATTACTATATCCAATGGTCATAAATAGTGGAATATATGTAACAAATTAATGCAATGTGCATTTTGAATATTTCTCCCAATGAGATGCCAAACCGAGTTGGATTATGAATTTCCAACATCATGATGATACTCATTAAACTAACGCTATTTATTAATTGAATCATAGATTAATAGTATTATTCAAAACCCATTAATAAATATCAAAATGAAATTGAGTCATTACGGTTACAAATGACTCTAAAATTAAATTTATCATATAATCCCCTAATCACGGGACAATGGATTGAATCCACTTAGACGATATCCTCAATGATTCAATATTTTGAACAATATAAGGTTATTTTTGGGGTTTATCGTATGTAGGGAGAATCATATTAGTGGAGGAAATTGATCAATAATACAACTCTTATAAATGATATTGATGTAATAGTGATGAATGAATTTAGTAAAATGATTATCAATAAATATAATCCAAGAACTATCTAACATAAAATGGAGAGGGATTTCATTTCCCTCATGAAAAATGATGATGAACTTGTTTAAGTGTTGCGGGAATACATCTAATGACAAACATGAAAAGACTATGTGTTTTTCATTTCCCTCTAATAAAATGTTGATTTCTTATTTGGTGGGATATAATTTAGTCTATGAATGTATATAGAGATCCATTTCATTGAATGCTTTGAGGAAATTGTTGGATGTCCCCTCAGGGACGAAATAGAGATCAGTGAATCTCATAGGTATCACAGGGATATGAATCAAAAGTGGTTTTTAATTATGGTTGTCTGGTGGATAAATATAATGGTTCTATGAAATTCCAAAAACACACTTGTCTTATGTGTTAAATGAAGTACCCTAGAAATGATCATTTTAGAATGAAGAAATTCTTTAGGTGTGGGAAGGATTGAAACATGTTTAACTTTTTTCGATAGGCGAAAACCACTAATGATTCGTGGGAAAATAATTATGAAGTCAACCTAAATGTTATTGTTTATTGATTAAAAATCATGGAACCTAGGAACATTAAAAATTAGTACACTAATCTAGGGGTTTTCAATGACAAGCCAAACCCTCTAATGCAGCAAGGGATTGATTTTTTTATCATTATAACATTATTGAATCCCAAAAATGAAGCGATGACATGTATTCTAGTTATTCATAAACACAAAATAACATACTTTTTATTCTAGTTCTATTCATTCATTCGTATGTAAAATGTGAATTAGAAATATCCAAACACCACCAGCAGTTATGGATGTATAGATGATGGTGAAAACATAAAATGGGGAAATTAGTGCATCCTAGTATACAATATCCAAGTCAATGTATTTGGGATCAAATTCTGAGTGAACCTCATCATAATCCATTCCACGGAATCTTATTTAATATTATGGATGGATTGTACTACTTCATATAGTTAAAACATAAATTACATTGATAAATAAATCACCTCTATATAGAGAGTCATCCTCCAATTTGGTAAAATTCAAAATAGGTGGATAAATATTCATTATCACCATCATCAAATTCATGGATAATATTTTCCAACGAAAATTTGTATATATCTCTAGTGAATTTTTATAATGAAAGGATCATCCTGAAGAAATTCTTATAGTGATGGAATATTTTGTTGTATTACCCAATAAATTATATAGTCTCCATCCTAGCTGAGAGGATAAATTTTCAATAAAGCATATACCTAGGCCTTTTCTAATATCTGAGACACCATATAGGCTAGAAGTTGTGGAACATTTGAAGATTGGGACAAATCTAAATGTGAATATATATAAATAGATTTTATGCCCATATTATTCAGGAATGAGATCATTAGTTCTATTCTTAAAAATGAAGGATACATCAATTTACTATTGCATTGATTTTTGTGAGCTCAATAATGTCATGATATAGTACAACTATCCTTTTACACAGACTGATGACTTATTGGATCCACTACATGGAGTAAAATTCATCTCCACGGGGGAACTACGGTTGGGATATTATCATGTTATAGTAAATAAGGAGGATATCCCCAAGACTATATTTCATACATTGTATGGTCACTATGAGTTAAATGTAATTCCATTAAAATACACTAATTCTATAGATATATTCATGGAAATCATGAATAGATTATTTAGATATTACATTGACATGTTTTTTTATATCTATAGAAATGATATTATAATATACTCTAAAACTAAAGACAAACAAGAGGAGTATCTAATTAATATTCTATATTCTTTATAATGGTTGAGGAATTAGGAAAAGTACAACAACTGTGAGTTCTGGTTTAAAGAAGTACCATTTGTGGGTCACATCATCAGAACCATTAAGATATCTATGGATCCATTAAAGATTGATGATATTTGAAGAATAATATATAAATTTTTTTGTTATATTTATCTATAGTTTACATGGATTAGTGAGGCATTTTAAAAAATGTGTAAGAAATATCTCATGATTATCAAACCCTATTTTCATGCTTACGTAGAATGCAGTCAAGATTTATTGGAATGATGAATGTGAAGAATGCTTAAAGGAGTTGAAAAAGATACTTATCACTTCCCCTTCTCTCACACTACCCACTAGTGACGAGCATTTCATAATATTCAATTATTCTTTGAAGAAGATATTGGACTGTGTGTTGATGCTGAATTAAAAACTCATTGTATAATATTATTGGCTATTAACTATTCACGAACAGATATATGGATCTCTTGATATGGGGATTGATAAAGTGAAATTATCTTTGAAAATATTGTAGAGATATATATATTTTTTGAATTGTAAATCATATATAGATCAAAAAAGTTACAAATATATATTCACATAGAATGTGTTAATTATGTTCTATGAAAGATGGTTAGAGCTAATCAAGGACTATGTGTTTTCAATTAACTACCATCATGGTAAGAAAATAACGTGACATATAGTTATTGTAAAAAGGATCTATAAATATTTTCATTTATGATAATTGAAAAGGATCGAATATTCTTTTAAATGAAGATCATGTACATGGAAATCATAAAAGAGAGAACATCGTAAATCATTTCACAAATGTTTTCTCAAACGTCTCTTCCTAAAAGGTTAAATGATGAAAAAAATGATGATGCGGGAAATATAATGTTGTGGAAACTATAAGAAATAGTAAATCCTTGTAGTTCAATGTCAATGAAGAAGGAACTGAGTGATTTGGGTCAAGATTATGCCTTTTATTAAATCCTATGTTAAAGAAGTAAATATTGGATTATGAACATAGTTTTTCATTCTCCAATACAGACTGATGAATCGTGATCTCTGATAACACTATCGGTGAGACAAAATGATGTAGGAGATCACTGAATTTAAATCAATGTGCCCTGCATATCAGAAAGTGAAAGCATAAAATAAGAATTTCAACGGGATGATGCAACCATTAACCTTAAAAACACATAATTAAAAGACATCACCAGAGAATTTGCCACCAGACATCTGAAGACATACAAAAGAAATTTTTTTTTTGGCTTACTATGTATCATAATATAAATACTTCACACATCATTGTTATTTGAGATGATTTATCACTTGATACAATTTCATGGATATACATAAATGAAGTGGTGATTCTGCACAATATACCACTATCGACTATGTCTGATCGAGATCTATGATTCATCTCTATGTATTTTAAAAGACTAGAAAATCTTATTAAAACTTATTTGATGTTTACTATGGACAATAACTATCAAAATAATGGCCAATATATTAAAACTATCCAAACACATAGGGATATGTTGAGTTGAGGCTCAATTTTATTTAGATGATGTGACCCACATCTTCTTCAATTCATGTAATCTTATAAAATTAGTGTCCACTTGAGCCTCCAAATGGATTCATAAGAATATATTTACTCTATGAGGTGTAGAACACTTCCATTTGGGTTGATGTTGGAAATCACAAACTGATTGGTCATGAAAGGGTCTAGGAAATGGTTTAAAATGTTCAATCCATTCAGAGAGGAATCTATGATTTCCAAAGTGAAAACATGATCTATTCTAATAATCATTAACGTGACACAGAGTTTTATGTGGGATAAATGTTATTCCTCTAAATATCTCCATGGAATAATGAAATGTGATTTTTGGAATAGGGTATGTATAGTCCAATGTACATCTTCCCATTAGATATCATTGATCGCATCAGAGTAGTGGCCAATCGCCTGTCACTCCCACAGATCATATCTCAAGCACATGATGTATACCATGTATCTCTTTTAAAGAAGTACATACTAGACACCTCACATGTAATCAATCCATAGGTTTTACCATTATATATAATTTTCAAACCTATAAATATAAGTCAAGAATTGGGAAAGTTTTTTAGGGGGAGATTGTAACAACTAGAATTGCTTTTAATGATGCCCCTTTTGATTTATTTTACTGTATTTTTATCATTGATTGTCATAGAAAACACATAATACCCTTGGGATTTATATAATTAAATTTTAGATAAAATTATGAATCATTACCAAGGAAATTATATTCATTGAATCATGATAACACGATTAGTACAAATATAGGATTTAAAAAAATTAATTGGTTGAGACAAAAGAAGTAATAAGTTTTTTCGAGTATAATCAATCCCTATGAATCCCATTTATATGAGATTCTGATGGAGGTAATATTTTGGGAATTATCCCATTACCAATCCCAAACTATGATATTCAATCTTATTCCTGAGCGAACCCATTTATGAGATAAGTTCAGGCTCATCGAAATCATGGCCCATACCAAGTTCGTCGAACTGCCCTGGGAAAGCCCAACTATCTGTCACCTTAATCTTATGGTATTTTCTTATGTATTATATAGATCGGTATCAAGGACCCATAATTATGATTATGTAAATTATTTTTTCTAGGATAATGAATAAATCATCATTATACAATAGTTATATTTAAAAAGTTTTTTTGACTCAATAGAGAACAAGTTGTAATTTTGGTTAAAATTCAAATTAATTTAACGTATTTAAAAATTAATTTATTTTTGAAGTGAGTAATATTTTAATAAAATATTATTATTAAATTTTTTTTATTAAATTTTAATGATCATATATATTTTATTGAGTCAAATTTTATTTTATAAGCATTAAAAAAATAATATATATATAAAATACTTCATTTTCAGTAAATATCATTTAAAATTTAGAATGTGATAATTCATATATTTTTAGAATTGCTTTCATAATATTAATATTATTTTTGAAACGAAAATTTTTAAATCATACAATGCTTACTTTTTCATAATTTTCTGAGACGACCGATTTTTCATATAAAATTTTAATATCATATAAATATAATTTGTGTATTATGATATAATAATATTCCAAAATTTAATGTAATAAATATTATAAAGAGAACACATGACCAAATATATCTTTTCTTTTAGAAAAATAATATTTTAATTTTATTTGATTTATTTTATAAAGACTTTGTGTATTCTCCAAAACATTGGATATATTTTATGGTTTTACAATCATTTTTTAAGAGTGTGTGTAGAGACTCGTGCTTGAAATACATGGATATTACAATACTTTTGTGGAATAAATAGTGCATACCAAAAACAAACACCCATGGACCATAATAGTTTAGTGTATTCGAAATCTCAGAATATAATGTTCTAATCATGGTGAAAGATCTTCAATATCTCCCATAAAGATCTTCCCATTTTGTTTTCTTATCTAAAACCATTCTTTATTTCCTGGGGACAGATAAACATAAAACAAAAAAAGGATGAGCTCAAATTCTCATTAGGGGTAATCATGGAGGAAATAAGATAAACCATATACATTTGAATATAAAAACATGAACATAAAGATTAACATCAAAATTTTGAGTGGTGAAATAAATCGTGGCAGTAAGTAAGGAATAGATCATAAAATAAAGATAATCATGATAAAATAGCCGGGAAATAAAACATTTAATTCATGAAATCCATTAAAAACATGATATCATTTCCATAGTAGCCAATGCATTGCTGCCATGACCATCATAGTGGACCAAGTCCATTACTGAACTAGGTTCACCTGGCATTCTAGACTTGTATTACTGAACCACATTAACTTTTAACTCCAAACATGTATATCTCATGAAATATAAATCATTTCCAATTGCATTGGAGGCAGATATACATCCCACCCATCTCATAATAAAATTATTCTTTCGTGAGCCACAAAATAAACATAAATCATTCATCATAACCAAAAGAATAAAATGAGATTCATATAAATCATCCCATCATAACATAATCCATATAATATCATGTAAATAATAATGAAATTATAATTTAAACAAAACCATTTTAAAAATGTCATCATAGATGGAAAATAATTTTGATATAACACTTAGAATGAATTCTTGAGGAAAATATCCTTTTTTTTCTTTCATATCATTTTCTTTTATCAAAATGACATGCAATTTTAAAATAAAATAATTTTGATGAAAATAATCATGAAATATTATATAGGAAGCATTATGTAAATAAGTAATTATGAAATTGTAAAATTCGTTCATGCCATATATGTTAAAAAAACATTCTCTGCAAACTATTGCTGGAAAAGTCAAAATGTATCTCGTATAGTAATCAAAATAAATATTCATTCCATTACACATAGTAAAAGTCAAAAATAGCTGAACATAACTTTAAAAATACAAGTATGAATATTATAAACTTTACTAAAAATATTTTTTATATAGTATGGAAATGGTTGATAAATATAACCCCAATAAATACTTATGAATAAAAAATCTCAAATAAGAATTAGATGGGAATAATTATCCCTTACTTTAAGACCAATTTCTTCCAAAAGTGTCTAAAACTCATTTATAGTGGGTTTAAACATATTATAAAAATTTAAAATAACCCTAATAGTATTTCTGATATCATATATGATTCACTATGACTTAATATTTCCCGTTAATTTGTAAATTATGTGTTAAAGCAATGTTTTGGGTAAAATCGTTCCATTTATCGTATGGGTTTTGACTTTTTTTATTCATATGATTACTTATATCATGATTAATTATTTCCCAAATGTAAAAAATTATTTATATATCATATATATTCAATATATTATTATATATAATCGATCAATAAGTTGAATTAAATACACTGTTCATGGAGACGGTAGGCTGTACGTACGAATGAATGCTGTTTTTATTCCCTTATTTAAGTAAATGACATATATATATATATATACATAAATCTAGTTGAATTATTATGTCATAAATCTCATTATTATTTATTAGATATACTTTATAACCATTATTGAATGGTTAACGTGGAGAATGAAACCTATCGCGTTGTAGAGACGGTAAGCCGTACGTATGCACAAGAGACAATATCATTCCCATGATTGTGTAATTGTATTGATGTGTAAGGTGTATAATATTTAAGAATTAATGACACTTTAAAATAATTATATATAATTATTTCATCCATTAATATACCCATTAATATTGGTTGGTGATGAAAAATAGATTACACCACGGTGTGGAGACGGTTGGTTGTATGTATGCAAGCGCAGTGACATAATTTTTAATAGGATGGATAGAAGATGTAATAAAATTGTTTTGGATTCATAATAACATATCAGTAATCAATCAATAATCGAGTTATTACATAATAATGAAACAACTCTTACAGTTGAAGTAGAAGAAGAAATAAGGTTGAATGATTCGTTAAAGTATATTACCTCTTCTTTATTATGCCTCTTCTAAACCTTCTCTTAGGGTACTAAAGTTAGTCATTGAAGAAGAATAGAACCTCTAATATGTTGATAGGGAAGTTAGTAAGGTAAATGGTTAGATTTTGGCCAATTTTAAAATATCAAAATATAGTGTAGAGGAGATAGAGGAGGTGCGCTTTTATAAAAGAGAATAGGGGCACTTTTGGAAACCTCCAAAATATTAATTTATAATAAACTCAAACCCCAGATAAAAACAACCAAAAATGACTGAATGTTGAATATGATATGATATAAGGCTTTATTATCATCATTCAATATAATTGATACATGTTTGGAATTTATTTCAAACCTTCTCATTTTATTTTATCGTAATTTATTCTATTTAATTTTATTTGTGGTAATAATATTCTAAATTTGAAATAGTTTTAAATAGTTATTATGTGTATGGAATTGTTTATAATTGGATTCTTTATAAATTTTTAGACCATATAAATATTAAATTTATGTTTATAAAAAAAATTATATTTTTAAACAATTTAATAATACGTTATTTTTATAAAATGTCAATAGTGTAAATTTTGAAACTATTCTATTATTTGAATTTAAATAAAATAAAAATAGAACATATATATGAAAAAAAATATTTAATAGATAAAAAATATATCTTATTCATCCAGAAAATTCATGGAGCACATTAATTAGTTCATATAATATTTATTATAATATTTTTAAATCCATTTATTTGATATTTCTCTTAATAAAATAATTACTACAACATTTTTGTATAATTATTTAATATAAATATTTTTGTATAAAAATTCAAATTAAATTACTATGATGAATATATATCTAATATCTTTCATAATAATACTTTTAGTCGAATTTATATTCTAAAATGCATAACTTTTAAAATGTTATATTTATTAAATTATGAAGCTGACAACATTGACATCATTTGGAATAAAATAATATAAATGTCATAATCTATTTTATAACGCTCAAAATGGTCCATAAGTCTAAAATTGTATGATTACGGTGTATATATATTCGACCAATATGTTTTGGTCAGGTTTTTGGGCCTTTAGATGGGTATTATTATTTTAATAAAACATATTATTGTTTTTCCACAAAATAAATAATTTCTATATCATTACTGTATAAGCTATTAAAATAATTATATATTTCTTAAAATTTACAAATAAATTACCGTGATAATGAAAAACATGTTATCTTTAAAATGAGTAATTTATATTTATTATAGATTTATATTAAAAATAATTTAATTACTAATGTTTGAGTGAGAAATATTTAACTTTTATTAAAATGAAATAATATAAATATCTTAATCACATAGAAGTGGGTTCCAAAAGAAACCATTTCGACCCAATTATATTTTAGGGAGAAATATAATCATCCTATTATATAAAAAAATATTAGGGAAATTTTATTATATTATGTTTAACCTTACATATTTGATTTACCTTTAACTATAGTAAATAAAATTTACCATATTTACTATTAATAATGTCTAAAAATAAAAGATAATTATTTACACAATCTAGACATCCGGATTCAAAATATAGAATCCATTTATTCAAATTAAAAACACGTAATTTGTTGTAATTAATTTAAAATTAATCACATTGTTGAGAAAACAGATTTTAAAAATTAAAACATTGCCAAAGATTTAAATGATTTTACCTATGAATTATTTAACAATTATTGCGAGTTACCTAAATTATATTAAATGGTAAAAATATATTTTATTAATACATTAAAACCATTAAATATTATAATTTACCCATATAAATTATCTCGATGAAAAAATATTCTTTTAAGTAAAATATAGGGTATTTTTACTATTTGTTAAAATATGAAACTTATCATATAAATAAGAATAATTTATCCAATGTAATTTTTTATATCGTCATTCAAAATAATTTGTATATTTTGTTAAATTGAAATTATAAACTTGTTAAAAATTATATTTAAAGTGGGTGTGTATTTAATAGGCAGAAAACCTGCATTTTTTTAAAAATACAACCTTTATATGAAAAATTTCTTTTTTTCTCATACCGTGTTCTAATAAATGTGTAAGATGAATTATAATGTTTTAAAATTCAATATCATGTTAATACTATACATAAATTCTTGTTCATAAAAATTATATATTGTTTTTTAGTCAAACATCATATTGCGTACAATGCAAGCCATCGGGGAAGGTTGCTTTTGCTTGCAACACAATCCAAGTTAGTGTTTCATGAATGATTCCTTTGGTGTTGTGTATAACATAATATAATCATATTTCATTGAACAAAATCTATATTCAGTGTGGAATTCTATCAAAATAACATGAAATTTGGTGTAAAATAATCCAATAATAGTGTTATGTATACTGCAAGCTAATACAATGTTGCGTATAGTGGAAGATAATCATGGTGTATCATAAAACACAAGACATCAATAAAATTAAAAAGAATCTTTCTCATAAAAGTTTGGGGTGATACATTCTACCCTACTTAAAATGAATTTCACCCTCGAAATTCATTGGGGATATAAATGGTTTAGTACTGGAATGTATCTTTCATTGAAACCCACATTTTAAACAAGAATAATAAAACATTATTTTAAAAACTAATGTATAAAACATTATGGTTACCCATATTAATTCAACACTTGGTTTCCACATAGTAGAACATAGGTGAAAACATGGATAGGGAATATTAATTTAACCAAAATGTTTTGATAGAGAGTGGTAGAGAACATCACTATAAAAAAGACAACAATCACAAAGCCAGAAATTTGTGATGTTCTACGGTAACATCGGACCCATCCGATATGAAGGAAATAAGAAAACGTTTTTTGTTTTCAAGATCATTTCCCTAATGTTGAAAATTGTAAATAGAAGAAATAATTATTTTATTATGGTCCAATCTCGTTGTTGGTCCTTCCTTGAACAATTTCCACTTCAAATCTCAAATAAATTGAGTTGAATTTGTCATTCAGAAAGTTTTAGCAGATCATATGATAGAATGATGGGTCATTACATCTGTCTCAAAAAAAAGGTTAGAAAAAGTTATTTAATATACATAAGTCTATATATTGTGATATTAATCATATATGGTTCCAAAAATGTACTTATTCTTTATATATCATACCCCATAATAAAATAAAACTAATTTCTACTAACCAGGGACTCTATGTAGGTGAGTGATAGGAGATAAAGGCTTCTCTAACATCGGTTGTGGGATCAATTCTCACACCCTTTTCCGATGAGACAGGTTGTCGCTCGCCCTACGGGGTGTCCTTTTTCGAAAACTACACCATTATAACATTCCATAAATAGTATAGAAAAAAATTTCTTTCCATAAACAATACTATCTAATATTGAACTTAATTCATTCCAACATTTACGCTTATCAAAAATACTTCTGTCCAAACTCACAAAAAAAATATTACTAGAAAGGTCATATAACAATTATGTTAATACCATCATTTATCCCCCATATATCATAGGATATATCTTGTGGGTCACATTCGAATCATATGACTACCGGAATTATGTATTCTTTAAATATAAATTACCATAGAACATTTGTGAAAACATGAATGCGGTCAAAATTTAACTCTTTCTATATACCAAAATACCAAAAATTCTATATACACAAATCATGATCTCACTTTTTTCCTTATATCAGTCATGATATCATTATAATTTCCAAAATATTATTATCTTCGTATCCCTTCATTATATGCATATCAATTTTTTTCCAAAAATATTTAAATCACTTCTCATGGTTACCGGTACCATATACTTATGGAAAACCATAATAAACCAATATGTAGATTTTTTAATATTCCACGATACGATAAATGAGATTCCACATCACTATTTTGGAACCATGTTACATAAGAACATAATCATTCGACAACATAGTTGTCATGTTCAACATCACCAATATTGATCACAAGTAAAATTCCTTTTTTCTTTTCCTTAAGAGGATGTTAATGTCGATCATCATTAACCCTTGGATTAGGGCATTGGTTAGCCTAATGTCCCATTTCCATTCACATGTAGCATTGAAGTGTTGGTGGTTCATTATCTATAGTCTTTTATCTATTCAAATCAGTATAACACTTTTTCTTATTACTGAAGCACTCACCTAATTGATGACCTTCTTTTCCACACATAAAATATTTTCTAGTCCCCTTAAGAAAATCTCCAATGTGCTTCTTTCAACACTTTGAACATAACAAAACATGTGTCTTATTTTTACCACAGTTTTTAGATTTTTCCTTTATCTCCATATTTTGTTTCTTTTCAAAACAATGATATGGATATGTGACACCAAATTTCAGTTCAACCATGACAGAACAATGCAGAATATATTCATAGCTACTGAAGTCTCTTATAGATAATGCCTTTCAATGACTTGCTTTCAGGCCACCGAAAAATCTATCAACATTACATTATGGTTGGATGATTAATCTAGATGCATTCCTTTCAATCATTGAAAATTTATCTTCATATATACCAACATATACATCATGCTTTTGCATAAGCTCAATGAACTCCTTTTCCATATTCGTTCGAAGAATACAATGAATGTACTTTTTAAAAAATAAGTTATTGAACTCATCCAATTCCATGGATTCTATTTCACCTTGGGGACTTGTATTGTTAATTGAGTCCACCACTAGTCTGCTTCACCTTCGTAAATGTAAACATCCAGAAATAATGTTTCATGTTCTGAAAGGCGATGTATTGAAAATATAATTCAATGGTACTGATCCATTGTTTTGCAACAAGTGGATCAGAAGACCCACTAAAAGAATGAGGGAATTGCCTCATGAAGGACTCAATAGAATATTGTCCCTTCTCTTATCACTTGGAACACCATAATGATTCATAGCTTATGTATGTATAGAAATATGAATGTCGCTCCATTTCTATATCATTTGGTTGTTCAGGAGGAAAATCATTGCATTTCCCCATGCATTGATCATTAACATGGGTCTTCGGGTTCTATCCATTATCCAAAACCCAAAAAGAATAGTGGGAGAGACAAAAATAATACTAGGAAAAAAACACAATCAGGGGGGATTACATTCAATATCTCAAATCTTTGTTTTAATCCTAGATTATTCATGAGAATTATCATAATTCGATGAATGTAACCTATACATTATGCTTAACCTTTCTAACAATGCTAGAAATACCTTAAAAATATCTCTAGGGATCTCACTAAAGTTTTCACATCCTATTTTCCAAATGATAGGTAATCCTTCACCTCTGATACCAACTGTAGAGAACCAAGTTTGACGTACAAGGATATTAAAATACTTTTTTAGAATACTTAAAACATAACAAAAACAGACACCCAAGGATAGTAATAGTTTAGTGACATTGTAAACCTGGAACACAATCTTCTAATAATGGTGAACGTTCACAAACATCTCCAATAAATATCATCTCCTTTTTTTGACTTACCTAAAACATTTATTTATTTACTAGGGAAAGGAAAACATAAATCACAGAATGGGGGTGCTCAAATTCTTAGTAAAGGTAAACATGTAGAAAATAAAAATATCCATATACATTTGATCTTAAAAACATGAACATGAAGTTTAAACATCAAAATCATGAGTTGTGAAATAAATAATGGTAATAGGTAAGGCATAGATCATAAAGAAACATTAATTGGGATAAAATTTAATGGTAATAAAACATGTAATTGTGTCAAACCATTAAGAACATGATATGATTTTTATAGTAGACATGACATTGCTTCCAAGACCATCATAGTAGAGAAAGTCCATTATTGAAACGGTTTTACCTGTTGTTCCAGCCATGTGTTACTAAACTATATTAACATTATGTTCTAGCCATGTATATCTCATGAGATATACAACATTACCCAATGAATTGGAGGGATATTTATGTCCCACCCATATCATAATGAATCATTCTTTCGTGTTCCACATAATAAAGATAAATCATTTATCATAACCCAACGAATAAAATGGGTTTCATAAACATCGCCCCATAATAAAATAATCTATATAAAACCATCTAAATAGTAGAGAAATTATACTTGAAACATAAAAATATTAAAAAATGTCATCATAGATGGAAACCAGTTTAGATAAAACACTTAAAATTAATTCTTGAGGAAGATATCCTTTCTTCATTCAAATCGTTTTCCGTTCACAAAATGAAGTGCAATTTTGAAAGAAAATAACTTTGTTGAAAATTATAATGAAATATTGTAGAGTAATATTTGTATAAATAAGGGATTAGTTAATCATAAAAATATGTTAACGCCATATAAGTTAAAAATACATTCTCCTCGTACTTTTTCCAGAAATGTCAAAAACTACCTCGTATAGTAAAAACAGAATTATTCCTTCCATTACACATAGAAAACCACAAAAAGAGTTAAAAATGACTTTAAACATATAGGTAAGAATACAAAAAAATTTATGAAAACATTTTTTATAAAACATCAACATGGTTGATAAATATAACCCAAGTAAATACTTACGAATAAACAATCTCGGATAAGAACGACATTGGAATAATTATCCCTTAACTTAGGTCAAATTTCATTTATACCTATGTGAAAATAATTTATTGTGGGTTTATACATATTATAAACATGTAATAGAAACATAATAATATTTATGTTATCATATAGGATTCACTATGACTTTATATTTCTCATTCATTTCTCAGTTCCATATTAAATAAGTGTTTTTGGAAGAATTGTTTCATTTATCAAAGGTGTTTTGACCAGTAATTTTTTTATTTGATTACATAGATCATGATTAATTACATAAGTAATGTAAAACATGATTTATATATCATATATTTTCAATATATTAATATATATAATTGATTGATTAATGGAATGAAATACAACGTTCATGGAGACGATAGGTCATACGTACGCATGAACGCTGTTTTCATTTCCTTATTAAAGAAAATGACACACATATATATATACATATATCCTGTAGAATTAATATTTAATGTATCTCATGAGTTCATTAGATATACTTTATAATCATTTTTAATGGTTAACATGGAGAATGAATCTAATCATGTCATGGAGACGGTAACTCGTACGTACGCACAAGCGACAATATCAGTCACATGATTGTCGAATTGTATTGAAGTGTATGGTGTATAATATTTCAGAATAAATATATGTTTAATATAATCATATATAATTACTTCTTCCATTAGTGAACCCATAATAGTTGGTTGGTGATGGAAAACAAATTACAGAATGGCGTGGAGACAGTAGGTCGTAAGTACGCACGCGTGGTGACTTCATTTTTCATAGGGTTGATAGAAGATGGGAAAAGGTTGTTTAATATTAATATTAAAATATAATTATACAAGGGATATGGGATTTATTTCTTAATAATGATACAAATCATATAGATTATGTAGAAGAATAAATATATTTGAAATATTCGGTAACGAATATTACCTCTTCTTCGACGAGCCTCTTCTAAATATCCTCTTAGGGTACTAAAGTTGGACTTTGAAGAATACCAGAAACTCAATTATGTTTATAGAGATGTTTAAAAGGAAAATGGGAAGGTTTTTTACGAGTTTGAAATCTCAAAATGGAGTGAAGAGGGGAGGGAGGTGGTTCCCTTTTATAAAAGAGGAGAGCGACACTTTTTGAAAACTCCAAAATTTTAATTTATAATAAACTCAATCGCCAAATAAAAACATAAAAAATGACTCAAATTAGAATATGAGATGATATAAGGTTTTAATAGCATAAAACAATAATAATTATACATCTTCTGAATTTATTTTAAACCTTATAATTTTGATTTATCCTTATTTAATCTATTTAATTTTATTTTTGGTAATAATATTCTAAATTTTAAATGGTTATAAATAATAACTAACGTGTTATGTATTTTCTATAATTTTATACTTACTAACATATTAGACAATATAAATTTTAATTTTTAATTTTTTAATAAGTTTTTTTTATTTTCAATCTATTTTATAATATGTTATTTTTATAAAATATCAATAGTGTCAATATTAACACTATTCATTTATTTGAATTTTTATAAAATCCTCATAGAAGATATATCCAAAAACAAATATTCAAAAGATTCCCAACATCTCTTATTCATCTATAAAATTCTTGGAGAACATAAATTAGTTAATATAATATTTATTTTAATATTTTTATAACCATTTATTTAATACTTCTATTAATATAATTATTATTAAAACATTTTTGTATAATTATTTAATTTACATATAATTTGCATAAAAATTAACAGTGAAATAAAATGATAAGTAAAATTATAATATCATTCATAGGAATATTTTTAGTGGAATTTAACTTCTAAAACAACCATCTTTTAAAATGTTATGTATATTATATTATGATGGTGTCATCTTTGAAATCATTTAAAATAAAACAATATAAATGTCATAATCTTCTTTATAAGGATCCAAATGGTCCACAAGTCTACACTAGAATGCTTATGGTGTAAATATATTATATAAATAAGTTTTGGTCATGTTTTTTTTGTCTTCTTTAGGGGTATTATGATTTTGATAAAAACAATATTATTCTTTTTTCGGTAAATAAATACATTCTGCATCATTAATGTATATGTTATTAAGTTAATTATATATTTCTTAAAAATTAAGAATTAACTACCCAGATAAAGAAAATCATTTTAGCTTTCATGTGAGTATTTTTAGTCAAATTTATATTCTGTATAACCTTATATTAGAAATAATTTAATTATTAATGTTTGAGTAAGAAATAATTAACTTTTCCTTAAATAAAATAAAATAAATGTTTTAATCACATACATGTGGGTTCTAAAAAAACCATTTCGACACAATTATTTTTTAGGAAGAAATATAATCATCCAATTATATTCAGAAAAGTGTTAAGAAAATTTTATAATATTATTTTTACCATTAATTACTCGATTTACCTTTAACTGTGGTAAATAAAATTTTCCATAGTTTCAACTTATAATGTTTAAAAATAAAATATAACTATTTATAAAATTTGGACCTCCTGATTCAAAATATAGAATCCATTTTTCCAAATTGAAAATATATAATATCTAGTAATTAATTTAATATTAATCCCATTGTTGAGAAAAAATGTTTTAAAAGTTAAAACATTGCAAAAGATTGAAATGGTTTTACCTATTAATTCAATGTAAAATTAACACTAATTACATAAATTATATTAAATTATAAAAATATATTCTAATTATTCTTTAAAACCATTAAATATTATAATTTAACCATATAAATTATCTCGATGAAAAAAGATTCTTTTAAGAAAAATTTACCGTATTTTTACTATAACCAAAATATGAAAGATATCATAAAAATTTGAAAAATTTATCCAAAGTAAAATTTTTATATCATAATTCAAAATAGTTAGTTTATTTTGTCGAATTGAACTTATAAATAAGTTAAAAATTATATTTAAAATGGGTACGTCATTAAAAGGTGGAAAACTGTATTTTTTTTAAATACATCCTTTATAAAAAAAATTGATTTGGTTATCATATCATGTTATAAAAAATTTGTAGGATAAATTATAATGTTATAAAATTAAAAATTTGGTTAATACTATTCATAACGGCTAGTTAATTATAATAATATATTTTGTTTTACTGAAACATGGTATTGCGTACAACGCAACCCACAGAGGAAGGTTGCTTTTCCGTGTAACATATGCCAAGCCAGTGGTACGTGGATGATTCATTTGGTGTTTCATATAACAGAATATAATGTTATTTTATTGAACAAAATATATATTTATTGTTGAATTATATCAAAAGAACCTTAAATTGTGTATAAAACAAAAAAATAATAGTGTTGCATATACTACAATCTAATACAGTGTTGTTTATAGTTCAAGCTAATCATCATGTAGCGTACAACACAAGACATAAATTAAATTAAAATTAATCATTATCATAAAATTTCGAGGTGTTACAATGTGACTCACCTCCACATCACCATTGGTAATATTTTAATAACCTATTTCCCTATAATTATAAAATATTGAATACCTGTATCATTTCAAAAAAAACCATTTTATGGTTTGTGGTCCTAGACATTTAATTATGTAGAGTCAAAACCATAAATAAACATGAAATCCCCCTTTTTCATGTATAAAAGCACCTAATATCCAATTTATATTCATTAAAACTCAACGAAGAACTACCATATATCTTCACATTACTCCCTAATGCCGTTATCAAGGTTACACTATGATATTAAGATACCCCTTCCAGGTTTTTGGAGTCACCCCCACACATAAGGGATCCTTACATTCCTCTCCTTCAATTCCAGAACCATCATTGAAATTATTATTCAAAATTTAAATTGGATATATTTTAATCTATTTATTATCATTATCATTCTATCCAATAGATTTTATTTTAATTATATACCCTTTATAATCTGTCAAATTTATAGTTAAATAATAGGTTACTATGTAAAAATTTCATAAGGGATTTTTACCTTCTCATTTCCATGTAAGATCTTCTTTTATGTTACGTATCAAAAATTTAATATTGTTATACAGTAATATGGTATTAAATATTCAACATAAATTCTATTATTTGAATAAATTATGATATAAAATTTCCCTATCATTATGACTCCCATGATAATTTATGTATAACTGTCAAAATGCCAAATGTCTATTTGAATTAATTTCTCTATTCATGTTTATTCATTAACTTCAGCCTTATATTTCAAAATTTCTATAATTCGGATATGATTATCCATTTAATTATTAGTGAAAATTTTATGTCCACTATATTATAGAATTCATTTTCACTAATCAACCCATGTTTATAAATCATTTTGTGACATCGTTATACAAACAAAATTTCACAACTTATTTCCATGCCAAAACAATTATGTAGTGAATATCATTTACATTTTACTATCAAGGGTCATCAAATTAATAGAAATGTAATTATTGATTTCTTCAATAAATTTATTTATTATCTATTCCATAATCATGGAAGAAATTGTGATGATGAATGAATCCATGTTGTATGATCTATGTGGACACTAAAGTATTGAAATGAAATGATTCTGATCGGAGAGGCCAAATAGTGCTCTAATGAAAAGGTAAATGATTATTGTAATGATATAGAAATATGGGATTGGTTGTGAATATGATTTATTTATGTTTATTTATTCACCATTATTTATTGGAAAATATATTCTTGACCTATGTTATATGATATATTGTTTTACTTTTTTTCTCACATTTCTTATGTTTCCTTTATGAATGCTAAGATATATATTGTTTTATTGATCATATTTAAGATTAATAATATTTTTATGACACATTAATATTCCTAAAATATAAAATGTATAATATTATTAATGTAATTCCTTATTTATTTTCTTATAAGTATTTGTAGTCGACACCATTATATTGTTTCTTCGTAGGTTCTCTCAGACAGTTTTACGTTTATTGGTATACTGCGATCATGTAAATTATGTTTTCATAAATATTTTGTATTACATGTTATAATTTATTTTTTAATTTATTTAATTCCAAAATACACTATACATGTAAATATTTTGGGTTTTTAGTGTACTTTAATGTAATAAAGCATGTATTAATATGAAATAATGAGCATAGCTCTCATATGATGTTTCCATTTTTTTAGAATAAGATAAATGATTAATATTTTTAAACATTTATTATTATAAAATAATATATAATATCATAATTAAATATAAATTTTATTTTAAAAAATCCATGTTTGGTGGTGAAAAAAACATACATGGTACTCAATAGAGACAGAAGTTTCCACTTACAAAAATTCAGGTTTTTGTTTTTCATATTAGGAAAGGGAAATGGGTTTAATGATTCTACAATAATTATAATGTCATATAACATTACTATTTTTACTAATGTAATAATTTTAATGATGATTAATGAAATTTTTAAATGAATTTATTCACTATAAATATAGAAATGACAAAATCATGATATAAACTTATACCTCACATATTTGATTATCTAATTTAATGAGGGGGTCAAGCCTTTGAGTGATGATAGTTTCAAAATTAAAAAAACTATTAAATGTTTAAATTAATGGATATGATAAGATTTTATATATAAATTTTAAAAAATTAATAATATTACTGGCGAGGGTAAGTGATAAGAGGAGATCCCCTTTTATTAAGGGATGCAATTTTGGTAATTAACACAAGGGTTTTTATAATGGAAAGTTAATCTCAAGGAATGTTGTTAATAAATAATTAATTAAAACATTGATGATAATATATTTTTGTTACAATCCCCAACCACTAAATTAAAATAAATTCATTAACATGTTAGATACTTTACCTCTTAAGTTTTTCATTTTTAATAAATTTTGTTTCCACCGAAGTGAATAATTTTCACATCGGTCGTTTATCCATTATATCGAATAATAAAATGGAAATTATTATCTGAATTAAACCTCACCATTACAAATTTAAGATCAATTTTGTTTCATATACTTTTTAATAGTGATGATTATTAATTTTATTAAAATTAATGGATATGTTATTAAAAATTTTTTATGAAAAAATATAACTAACATTCTTTATTGTTAAATATGGATATGTGTTAAAAAAATTAAAATGAAATAGGCAATACAAATATATATTTTGTCTTATATTTTTTAATGAATTTAAATTTCAAAAATAAATAATTATAATTACATATTACTTATATTATTTTATTAATTATCATTATTCTCTATCCCATTAAAAATTAATTTTTTTTAAAAAAATACCTAATATTAATCATAATATGATATTGAAATGATTAGTAAAAAATAATTTCATATTTTTTAATTTACAATTGAAATTTTTTAATGTTTCAATTAAAATAAATATACCATTTTGAAAGGAAAAATATATTTAAAAATGATATATTAAACATCAAGTGTTTTTAATCTTTTTTGATATATATATTTATAAATTATTTAAACCTGATATACTATTTAATAAATTTAAATAATAACAATCATAATAATCATTTCACTATGATAAATTTTATTTATTAGTGAAAAAATAACCCATTATTGAATTCTTTCTTGATATTAATCATTTTTAAATCATTTATCAAATATAATAACAATATATAAATATTTTAACTAATTAATATACTTTTATTTACTATTGATTATTTTATTCATGTAAAATAAATTTCTCTCCATTTATTTTATTCAGGTGTTGAGATAGTTCATTATTGTGTGGGACACAAGCTACAATGATTTTATTAATTTGAAAAGTCTAAAATAATGATTTGTTACACTCAGTGGTGACATAGATTCCAACTAGTCTTTATAATTAGTATCTTATGAAGGTTTTTTATCAACTCATTGATGCTTGATGTTTGAATCAGAATAAAACTTCCATGGATGTTTACAACATATTTTATATTATGGGTATTATTTACAATGATGGGATGAATAATCATATCTGGATAAACATAATGGTTCCCTTTGTATTATCTACTATATAAATTTTTGTAGACCATTTAATTGAAATTATTTTGGGTGATCCCTTAACACTGCCAAAAAATAGGAGACATGAAAATAATGAATGATCTATAGATAATATATTCATATAAATTTTCTAAAAAAAGTAAAATTCCATAGAATAATGGAATTGGAACTAATAAAGGAATTTGGAATATTTTAATGGAAATTTATGAAGAGAACTGGTATGTGATGAAAGAAAATTAAATATTCAGAAATTAAAATATATATCAATATTTAAATAATAGATGTCGAATTCTTTTGGTGTTTTATTTAAAATCGATAATGATTTTATATATAGAAAAATAATACTTAGAGAAGTATAAGATTCCACAAATGTTTTGGAAATTATTTTGATAATTTTTTAGAACATATTTGAGACCAATGTATTATTATCGTAACATAGTGAACATAAAATAATCAAATTGGAATAATTTTATAGTATTATCATTATATATGTATTGATAAAAGGAAATTTTATTTGATGGAATGGAAATTAGGATAATGAAATTTACATTATGTATATTTAGAGAAGAAGAATCATTTAATATAGTCTTCTAGGATAAAATAAATTGTATTAATTAATAAATAAAGTAATACAGTTGATGAATTCATGTCTCTGTATTTTATAGAATGTGAAAATAAGAACATGTAATTATAATTCAATTTTTACATCTAGTAGCCACAATTAAGGATTTATTTGATACTATAAAGATAAATTTCCAATTCTAAAGGAAAATGGTAATAGCGAATGTAAATATTTAGGCCTAAAATGTTGCTGAAGAGTCATTCATAAAAATCAATGATTTTATCATGTGAAAGGAATAAAAAATTATAAAAATTATAAAAAAAATCTAGGAATATTCTATGAAGGTTATGATAGTGAAGAAGAATTTAGAGTTGAAAATTACAGTTATTATGATATTTATATGTAACTAACAAAAATAAAAAATTACAGGGGATCCAAACAAGATGTAATCATTAAATGTAAAGAAATATATAAGATTAATATCATGTGGGATTAATGTTAATAAGGAATGTGAAAAAAAATCATGAAAACTAAATAATAATAAGAAATGGAAATCCAGTTAATGTATGTCGTTCAACCTTTAATCATTCATGAGACAATAAATTATGATGGAAAGTCCAAATTATTTATGTAAATTGACAACCATATGAAGTCACGTGGTGATTGGGAAAATCAAAACCACAATCTTAAGGAAAATATGATGATTTATAAATAAATTTATCTTTTCTAATATAAATTGGTTAATGCTGAACAAGGAATGAATGAATTCCAAAACTAAAATCATGAATATTTTTAAATATATATTCAATTTTTTAGTATAATGGATCATTTAATTATATAAATAAATTTAAATAGAAAAATATGGAATTAATGAAAAACAAAATTTAAAAAATACTAGCCCTAGAAACCTTGAGTCAAATTACATTTTATTATAATGGAATTGACATAAGAGATAACATCACTAAGGACTGATTATTTTACTAGTATTTAAGGAACTAATACATACATGGTCTTCTAATTACATTGGTAATTAATCATATTATATGAAAAATAAAAATAAACAACTTATTATAACATATTCAATGATTTCTTCCTCACAACATCGAGAATGAAACAAATATATGGTTGATCTAAAACCCAATGTAATGTTAATAAGGAACTATAATAATAGATGTAAATAAATACGAAATAGATTATATAAAGGTAAATATTTTAAATAATATTGTCCATCAATAAAATAAGAATTAAATTTTATCCATATATGTTAATATAGTGAAAATTTCATGGGATGTAATAAATGAATTTTATCAAAGAAAATTATTATTTATTGGACAACATGTATCAAACGCATGAAACTTTATACTCTCAATAATTTGTATGTCTATGGGAAAAAACACATCTCATTTTATTTGGAACTAATCAAGAAGGTATTGATACGAAATATTTTTTCTCATTATACCTATAAATGCATTGAGGTGTTATATTAGGTCGCCCTATCACATTATGTACAAATAATTTCTCAAACATAGATTCAATTATTGAAAGAAAATAATTATCAAACTTTTTTTATTATGTAAAGTATCTAAAATCATCAATATTTCTGTAGTTAAAACAATATAGAATAAAAAATAAATTTTTAAAATCAGTACCTTTATAAGTTTATATTAATATCAATGGTTCATGAAATATTTATATTGAATGAAATTATGAATTATTAAAAATCACAATTGAAAGGGTTGTATATATACACCACTCACAAGGAATAAGTGAAGAATAAAGCATAACCAAAGGGAATATCATAATGATGTCCATGAAAAAAAAGAAAATAAATTATAATTCTAAAATAATATGAAAATATTGGCATAGATCATGATGAATTAAGTCCAATAGATGTGGAAAAAAGAAAATAAAATTGTTCAAGAATATTTATATATAAACCTCTTTGGTGCTGTTTATGGGGAAATAATAACGGCACAATAAAAAACCAAAATCAATAATTGTTCATATAAATCCCAAAATGTAAAAAAATATATTTTTTCATTATAAAATATTTTATTTTATAAAAAAATTGGTAGAATAAAATAGATTGTGGCTAATTCATGAATATGGGAATGACATTTGAAAGTTCCATTTAATCGAGATTGCTTATCACGAGAAATTAAAAATGGATCGTTATAAAACAAGTGCATCACCATAAAAATAGAATAAATAATATTGGGTCATATTTTTGGAACATACATATATAATTTTAGAATATTGCATTTGAATAACTAATAATTACACTGTTGTAAAGATAATAATGTTTATCTGAAATGAAAAATGGAGATTTTGGAAGAATCTCTTACCTTAGTATCGAATTTATTTTTCACATGATATCAATATCATGGTTAATAATATTATAT
Organism: Viscum album; assembly: GCA_963277665.1. Classification (NCBI taxonomy): domain Eukaryota; kingdom Viridiplantae; phylum Streptophyta; class Magnoliopsida; order Santalales; family Viscaceae; genus Viscum; species Viscum album. The sequence goes on from OY728147.1 coordinate 1,300,196,777, forward strand.
CTTTTAACTAATTAATTTTTCAAATTTTATATGTGTATATTATTTACTATAATTTTCTAAATTTCATTTATGGCATATTTTATGAGTTATAAGATACAATTTTATCATTCAGAATAGTTCATTTCCTTGGTTTACATGATCAGTTAACTTGTACGTATATATGGAAACTCATGTAACACGAGAAGCGTTTTAAAAAATTGAAATTTTATGTTATTATGACATTGTATTATATTAAATTCTCATATATTTAATTCAATTATAGTGTATGGGAATGAATTAATAGATAAAATGATGGTGAATATCATTTATATCATTTTAGTGTTTTTTCATCATAATGAACATCTTTTGTTTATTGTTTTAATATTATGTATATATACAAGTTATAGAACATTTAATAATTTATAATATATATCATAAATGTTTTCATCTATATATATTGTTTTATGACTACCCTTGAATGAGAGACTAAAAAATAAAAACATGTTCTCCCTAAAGGTAGTAAATTGTATCCTCATAGATGGTGTTTTCATTTATAGAATAAAAGGATGAGGAGAAGAAACAATTTTGTGGATTTTCCATTTATGTAACAAAATTCTAGTCTATATAATATACAATTGTTATCATGAATTTTTTTTTGATGATGTGTTGTGAGAATAATAAAGATATGAAATTAGTATGAAAGTGAAAGAAAATTAAAGTGTTTTTTACCTCTTGATACAATATCTTTGAAAAACCCCCCATGTGGATTTGTTTTTATTTTTTCTATTGAGAACGATAACTATTATATGTGGAGGAGTGGTTTGGGAGTGTAGTTTTATAGAAAATGGGAAAAATCATGGAAAATACATTATTGAGTGTTTATTTGTTATAAATAATTGTTTCTTACATCATTTGTGATGTTTTAGTTAGTGAATTTTTATTAAAATGTTAGATGCTAAAAATTACCACACTTAACTATTCACAAAAAAATAACCAATTCTTGAAAAATACTTTCATGGTTTAGAAACAAAAATTGAACTCTTATTTATGAAAATATTTTTCTATTTATGAAAAATTTAATTATTAATTAAAATCATCATTTAAATGGAGAATACAATGTTTATAATTATAAATCATTTTAAAACATATTTGGAAATTAATTAATGTCTCCTAAAATTATATTACAATTATTAGATAACAAAATATTAATTTATTTTTACAATTTATATAAATAATATTTCCTTTGAAAAATTATATGAAACATATAAATGAAAATCAACATTTATGTTTAATAAAAAATATCACCAATTAATTAATAAATTCAGAAACTTTTATTTACATATAATATGATATAATTAATTAATATTACAATTTATTATTTGAATATATTTTATTTATTCTTTTTAAAAAGATATTACGAATATAATGGTTATATAACTATTCTCAAAGATATGTTACTATTTAATATTATATTACTATATGTTTTAGCTAGGAGTTGTGTTCTACATATGATTCATTATTAGGTAGATATATAAAATAAAATATTATGTTGTTATCTTCTTTCCCCTTTAGAAATTTTACCCATGAAACATTCCAATAATAGTGTCTTCGTAACAAATAAGGGTGGTTCTATTTTATATCTTATTTAGCATCTTACATTGCTACATCCGGTTTATGGTTTCTACTAGGAACCATTACCTTTTCTATTTTTTCATTTCTTAATGCCTTCACTTGTGTATCATGAATATTTATAGGATCATTATAATAAAAAAATAATATTCCTATTCTATTTCATCATAGATGAGTACATGTGTTGGGTCTAGAATATGCATTTTTTGTAGTGATATGTGGAAGACATCATGAAAATTAGAGATACATAGTGTCATTGATAACTATTAATCCAAAAATAGGATTCTTTCCAAAATTATTACTATTCTATTGTATATGGAGATTAGTTTCCAATTCCTTCTAAACCAAAAGAAACCATTCCATGTGTATACGCTTAGTAAGATATGGCCCCCAACATGAAATCCCAAACAATTTCCTATATGATAGAATAACTATTTTTTCTACATTAAAAGGCTCAGATGTGAGGATGAATATTTTTTACCAATGAATTTGTACCATCAATAAATTTTGGTCCAATATGATACCTATCACCAAATTACTCCCAAGAAGTTGTTGTTCCACTTATCATTCTATATGATGCTTATTATGTCACCACAAAAATAATAGAATGGAAACTATTATAGTATAACTATTCCAACAAAGGTAAATATTGATCCCTCATTCATTGATTGTAATGTGAGAATGATCTCAACATGTCTTTTAATGATTTAATATTACTTTTAGATTGTACATCTATTTGAGGGTGAGAAACATTACTCATATGATGATCAGTATCACAAGAGTTCTAATGATAGTTACAGAATATTGAGGTAAATAGGGGATCTCATTCATAAAAAATTGATATTGGTTCACCATGATTTAGTACATGTTCATTAATATAGTTTCATGCAACGCGCTCTAGTGGAAAATCCTCCCTTTTAGTGATGAAATGGGAAGATTTTGTAATATAATCATCAATAACACATATTGCATCATTAATTATAGGTGAACCTATTTTTAATAGGAAAATGTCCATCATATTGTCACCACAGTTCCACGTAGGAATATCAATAGGATGCATGAATCCCCAAGGATTTTCTCTCTCATCCTTCACTTATTGAAAAAAAAATTTCCCTTAACACATAGTCAGTAATTTCGTGCTTTATTTTATCCCACCAAAAATGTCCATTCTAATCTATGTACATCTAGTTGCTAATAGATTGTATAGATAATTTTTATCTATTAGAATCATTTAATAGTCCCTATTTTAGCTCTAGTATTGATTTGACTCAAGACCTCATTTAATATTTTATAATTATATCATCATACCTATAGTTTTTCAATATTCCAACCTTAATATCATTATTTTTTTTGTTAATCTCAACATCAGTTTAAGTTCTTTTTATCTTCTCTAGTAATTATTGTTTAGAAATCATTTAAAAAAGGAGTTATATTTCAATTCAATGAAAATTATCATATATCTTTTTACTACATCGATGAATACATTATCTTTCTTAATCATCTTTTGGGTTGAAATTCCATTAAATTTCCCACATGATTCATCTTCTACCTTATTTTACATTCATGTATGGAAATGTATGTTGTAGTCATAACCTTTGATTAGCTCGATCCATCTCATTTTCTTCATGTTGAATTATTTCAAGGTAAATAAATATTTTAAAATATTATGACCATATATAACCTACATCATTAACCATAAATGTATATTATCTATATCTTTAGAGATAATATTATAGATGATATATCAATATCATGAGTTAGATAAGTTTTTATGAGTCTATGCCTACCCTGATGAATATGTAATAATACTATCATTTTTTATAAAGAAACATTCCAACCTATTATTTGATGTGTCCCTATATATCACAAAACAATTATTTCATTATGGAACATTCAAAATTTGATCATTAACCAATATTTTGTTGAACTATTCAAATCATTCTATAAATTATTTAATAAATATGATAATAAACCCTATATCTATGAACTTGGTTAACTAGTTATCCAACCAGAGTTAAATTTTGAATGAAACACCAATAATAACCTACTAAACCAATAAAATTATTTTCCCCTTTTATATTAGTTGTCAAATTCCATTCTTCGATTGATTTTTTTTATAGGATCGACTATGATTCTATCCCTAGAGACAATGTAGCTATAAAATAGACATTTTTTAATCCATAATTGACATATTCAAAATACCCCATTAAACTATTTTAACCCAATATTAATTATAATAATCCACAACTATATCTCATTATCCTCTTATATTTTAGAGGACACCAACATATCATTCATATATAATAAATAATGATATCATGACATTCCATAAATACTCAGTTCATTAGATTCATGAAAACAAAGGGTGCAATAGTCAGTTTAAATTGCATTTTTGTTCACACAGAATGTCCCAACCTAGTTTGAAATGTTTCTTTTGGGGTATCATCACACTTTATACGCAATATATGATATCTATATCAAATGTCAATCAAATAAATAATTCAATCTCTATGGATTTGATCAAACAATTAATCAATGCGATTGAGAGGATACATAAAGATTATTTTAATAATATTGATTTCTCTATTGTAAAAGCATTACCTCAAGGATCTATGATTCACCTTTACATAGTTAATATGGGATCCCCATAGTGAAACATAGGGGTTATTAAATTTCATATAACTAGAATCTTCTGGTTGTTTCTTCAGCTCAACTAATTATATAGTTTCCACTATATATGGTGTCTTTGATATTTTAATTTCACTATGTATTTGAACAAAGGTAAATTCAACAAAATTCTCTTGGGGTTACTAGGAAATTCTATATGAAATACATCAATTTATTCCACCACAATTTGTATATCCTCTATTCAAATATTTCATTACTCTTCCCTATATGTCATTTTCAATTCCTCTATAATATTTTCATTCACTATCAATTGGGGGTGGATCTATATTAGAATCATAAAATTAATTTTATTCTTTAATGATAAGAGATTCAAGATCTTCCTCAAAAATTATAATTTCCTTATTCTTACATACAATATCATATATTATTTTGAGATCTATTCCATTCTAACGATTATATAAAATAAACCATTTTTATAATTGTAAATTTAGAAACTAAAGAATATTTTAGTGTCAATAAAAGAATTGACCAAAACATTTTCATTTTAATGAGACTCCCCTTATAAGTATTTACTAATAAATCCATTGTTAAATCACAATGGAAAAGTATAAATTTCTTGAAAGACATGGTAGATATAAAAGTGGGTGAAGATCCAGATTCAAATAAATAGATGGATATATATTAAGATATGATTAATGAAATTTCAACCAAATCAGTTGATAATTCAACATTATCATTATTTATTTCATAACCATGGCCATATTTCCTTGACCTCTTATGGGGTAGATTCCCGTGAGGCTTCATACATTAATTTGAATAATTCTCTATCTCATTATTGTTAAGGAATTGATCATAATTCATTATCTCTATCCCTTTTATTCATTAGCACGATGTCCCTTTTTTCTACACTAATATAAACATCCCATGTTGTTCTTCCATTTTTTAGGATGATTCGTTCCGCAATTTTCATATAATGGAGATTGATTTAATCCTTTCTTCTTCTTTGATTCTTCAACTTTTCCATAGTTATCAGATGACATATTTTTCCCTTGAATTACATTTAACAAATATGATCTAGAAAATTCCCCCTTCATTTTAACATAAGTTAATACTATTTCTTCTTAGGATGACAATGATTGAGAATCCATTTCCTTTCAGAGAAAGGGTTTAATAACATCAAATAAATTATAAATATTATCTATTGAACCTTGTATATAATATTTAGTCAAAATAGATATTCTTTTGGAGGTACCCTAATTCTCTATGACACTCTTTTCTAATTCTTAATTTAAGATAAAAAATATTTTATTTAATTTAGTTCATTTATCATGAGGGATTAATTATTGAAGAATTTTTTCCTAAAATATCATTATTCTGTATCTATTATTTTTTGTTCCTCCTTAGTATTATAGATCTATTACAACTATTTATTAGGGTCATCCTTGAGAAAATGTATTACCAGAACTAAATGTTTTTCATTCCATACCAATTATATTAATATTCGTTTTTTGATATGATACATTTATTTGCTACAAAAAAAATTAGTCCCACTAATATATGGGGGTTTTCAGAACATGGAATGATCCATCATAGGTACAATAGGGTAATTCCTAATAACTTGAGTATTTTTTACTAGTATGTACTTGATTTTCCATACTCCAACACTAACTGTGTTGGACTTATTTGAAGAAAAATCCTTACATATTCTGTGGGTATTGATTGTTTTCATTCCATTATTCACCATTTATAAAAAATGGGATACACTATGTAGGGATATGAATCCTAATATATAACTTTAAACATGGTAAATTTTAATAATAATTGAAAATTTATTCATATAATATATTATAATCATGGTTTATTTGGGAAATATTTACTTATTAATCCACCATAATGGTTTATAAATAAATTGTTTATTATTATAAGCATATCCTCAGGGAGTATCAAATATGTTGTGCATTAAGGCCCATTTTCATGTACTAGGTCACACCCAGTCAATCCTAATGCACCTTGTCTGTATTGGTACCCTAGATACATATGTACCAGAACCATGTCAATACATAATATTAATATAGAGTTGTATTTTAAGGATTACCAATATAATCTATATCATATAAAAACAATGGATATCATTTTTTTCTTATAATCAATGTATATCATTGGGTTTTAATCCCTAATCTCATTTCCATGGCATCTAATGGAAAACCAATGATACAACTTGTGACATCCTCAACCCCAGCAACCCAATATCAGTGGTCATTTTATTATAAAAACATTGATAGAAGGAATCACATCACTAGTGATAATTCATTTTTGTATACATTTGGTAACTGTATACATATATGGTTTCATTATTACATTGGTAATTAATAAAATGACGTAACAATATTGAATAATATTATTCTTCTCACAAATAAAAATATTTCTCCGGCACCACCCATGGATGAAAACCAAACAAAAAGATTTTCTCAAAATCTTGTAGAGGTTTATATGAAACAATAATACCTGAAGTAAAGTTAATAAGTAATAGACTTTGTTCATAGGTAAATAATCTAAAAAGAAATGTCATTAATAAAATTTGAGTGAAAATCCTTCCTTAGTTTTTTCATAGTGAAAGTATCATGTAATGTATTAACTGAATACAGAATGAAAAAAATTATTATTTGGTTAATTTAATGTAAATGTAATTTGTACCATTATATCATGATTACAATTTTTTTCTATTTGTATAAACCCATATAATTCAATTTGGAAACAAACCAAATGTGTTTTTCATAAATAGTTTTATCTCATGTGAAATGTTGATGCATCGAGAGGCTATAGAGGGTCCCAATAGTGACTAAAAGTCCAAATCAGTCCCAAAACATAGATTCAATTAATTAAATGTATTACTTATCAATATATATTTTATTGAGTATATAATAAATATTCATGAATATTTACCCAATTAAATAAATTCATTGAAATAAAAACCTTCTTAAAAATAGTGTATGACTAAAAAAATAATATCATATGTGATAAAATAAAAATGGATATTTAATGAATTTATCAATTAATAATAATCATAAATAAAATGGATGTATACACACACCATACACATCAAATAAGTGATCAATAAGGCATAACAATATGGACTTTTATAATAGTGCCAATAAATGAATTAATTGAAACAATACATGGAAATTAATAATGGAAAACAGTCATAGATCATGATCAATTTATTCCAATTTATGCGAAAACATTGAAACAATAGTCTTTAAGAATCTTTGTATTTTTTCCTCTTTTGTGATATTTAAGGGGAAATAATTAAGAGGCTACTAAATAAAATTCACAATTATTATTTCTAATCAGAAATGAAAAAAAATATTTTTTCAAGAAAACATGGGTTGATTAATAAAAAATTTATGTTTAAAATATATAATGTATGGTTCATGAATGTGGGTAATAAATGGGAATGGTCTAGTTAATCAGGCTTTTTTATTTGGAGGAATTGAAAATCGATCTTTATAAAATAAATATTCACTTAAAAAATAATAGAAAATTAAGTTGGATTTATATTTTTGGAGGATAAAAACATAATTAAGGATCATTACATGTGAATTATTACAAATTTAATTGGGTAAATATAGGGAAAGAATAACCCAAATGGAAAATGGGTGTTTTGGGAGAATCTCTTTACATTATGTCTAAATGGGTTATACACTTGATCATATTGTAATATATTTTTTTATTAAATCCAATAATAAATTAATCCAGAGACATTTATAAATATATTTAATTTACTAAAATTTCATTAAGTACATTATGGATTTCTTTATTAGTTTTATGATATAAATTTATAATTCAAGACTATTGGATTCTTTGGTTTTCAGGACCAGTTTAGTTATATACGGGTATGGAAAATAATGTAAAATAAAAATTATATTATAGAATTGAAATTATATGTTATTAATTTAATTAATAATATTTAATGGTTATATATTTCATTCTATAATATAGTATTATGATTAATAATTTGATATAATGTTTTTTATAATCGTTTAGATTATTTTCATGTTTTTTTAATTAGCACGAACTAGTTTTGTTATATTAAATAATATTAATTATATATAATATTTATTGATACTTTTATTGGTATTAATTCATATGTTATAATATTTTATATACAAATAAATGATTTTTATTAAAATCCTAAAAATAATAGTTGAGAAACAAAATGTGTCGTCTGTGTAGACTTTAAATCGATACCTCACAGATGATGTTTTAATATTAGAAAAAAAAGTAAGAATAGAAGAGTCATGTCTGTGGATTTTATAATGAAATATAATCATTTCATCATATATAATACATTTTATACATAATTAATTTTTGTACATAATATGTTATAGGAGAATAATAAAATTAATGAAACTAAAATAAAATTATTAGTAAATGAAATAGGTTTTTACCTCTTGAATTATTCTCCTTATAAAGAACCTGAAAGGGGATTTGTTTTTTATTTAATTGATTAAAAATAATCCTATTAAATGGGTAGAGGGTTGGGATAGGAATATGGTAGAAATTTGAAAATAATAATCAATTATGAATTTCGAGGAGAAGAGGTGGCAAGTGGTGGAATTTGTACTAGACGAGAGGGGTGATTTAATTGTTATTTTATTCATAGTTTATTATTTTGGCACAATACAAGATATATGGATGGTTTCATTATTCAATATATTAAATAGTTGATGTGAGTTATAATGAATAGGTTCTTATATCATGAATTATATTTTTATTCATGTTTTTCCGTAAAATGATAAATGCCTTTAATTACCATATTTCACTATTCCTAAAAAAATTCACTATTTTAAAAGAAATGAAAAAATTAATAAAAATAATTTTTCCATGTGCATAATTGAAAAATAAACTCTATATTATGTTAATATTTTATAACTATGTGGAATTTATTTTTCAATTAAAATCATCATTTAGTTATAAAATACCCATTTTAAAATCTTAACTGATTTCATAATACTTCAAAAAATTAAGTATGGTCTATTAAAAAAATTATTATCATAAGAAAAAAAAATTATATGTTTTATGGAAATAAATTTCATCTTAATTGATTATATATTTTCAATAAAATAAACATTTATATTTTATAAATATATCAACACTTAATTAATAATTTTTAAAACCCATGTTTACTTATATTGTGATATAATTATATAACGTTACCATTTATAGTACTCTTAAATTTTATGTATACATTAATAGGTTATTTTCTTATTCTAATGGCCACATTACTATTTATAATGGTCATATTACTATTCCAATGGTGACATTGCAATTTAATAAGTTTATTACTCTTTGTTTAATCTTTGTGTTATCTGTAATATAAGTGATTTTTTAAAGATGATTCATATCCTAAAGTATTTGGGTTTTACCTAAAATTATGAAGAAAATTATTCAATAATTGGAAATATTGTAATTTTTATAACAATTATAATATATTGTACAATATTTCATGAATTTAAATAAATTTGTTTTAAAAAAAGGGATCTATGATTGATGGTTAATTACTATTATAATGTTACGAAAACATATATATTATAAACGAGAAAATTACACAAGCAGATATTAATTGGGATATGGGGGTTTTGATCATACAATGAAAATATTTTGGTTTAATTAGATATACTATTAAATATCTATGATTATTGGTGTCAGATTTATAGGGGGAGTCAACCCACTAAAATATGATATACTAAAATACAACATGAAAAATACAATTTGATGTTTTAAAATAGAGTCCAAATTCTTGAAACAGTTTTTGAGAGTTATGATCAAACCTAAATTAATGTGAAATTATGTCTTGTGATGATTCTAGGTTAAAAATTGTATAAATATAGTCATTAAAACCCACAGAATAAAGAAAAAGTAAAATAGAAGGAAAATTTAGTATAAACAAATATATATTATATAAAAGGAGAATGAAATTGTGTAATGGTTACATGGTTTTCATTAAAAATTACTACATATTATCATCTATATAATATTATAAATTTAAAAAATTATATAATTGTGGATTTTGAAAATAATGATTATTTCAGAATCAAAATAATATTATCTCTAGTTGTAGCGAAAAAGATTAAATATAAAGTTTCATTATTTTCTATGGAATGAAACATATTTAATTTCTATTTCCAAATATTCTAATTAATTATGATAAATGTTCTTCAAACTCGGTAGTTTTCTATTAAAATTAATTAATATGTGAATGATTTAAAAAGAATATAGGTAACCCATTGAAAAGTAATCTAGGTTTTTTATACACCTAATTCTTGATATTTGAGTTTAATGGATGAAAATTAATAATTACATAAAGTGATTTTAAATATTTTCCATAGAAAATATAATAACCTAACCCATATAGGAAGTCCTAATAATGTCCCCAAATTCAAAAAATATAGAAATTATTATTTTTCAATATTTTAAAAAAATGAATTTTTAAAATTTATCATGCATTATTATTGATATATGTACATACCATTCTATGTATCATATTAATTATAATATATGTTTTCCATTTAAATAAATAAATAAAATGAGATAAATATTTTATTTATGTAATTGATGATTTCTATCCTATTAGATTTATTAAGTTTGTAATACAACATTATGATGGTCTAAATTTGTTTCAAATTGTTAAGAGAAGTGTATTGTAGACCATACAAATCTATAAAAAATGGATGTCTTAATGAAAAAGTACAATCATGGTTATTATAGATTATAAAATATATATTGAACATGTTTTTAATTATTTCCCTGGTAAATAATCTAATGTTATATTATTAGACATTTAAAATCACTAACTCTATATACTAAACTCTCAAGTTTCTACATATGTGACGTTATAAAATTTTACCCCATAATTTATGTATATAATGGTCTTTCTTATCCCCATTATTATTTAATTTAAGGAAATAATATTTAGTATGTCTTATAAAAATTGGGTTAATGATATTTTACTTATATACACATAAAATGGTAGAGCATAAAAATAAAATACCATGGAAACAAGAACAATTATTGACTCTTATGACCTCATTTTTCTGGAAGTTTATAAAAAATGGTCCCACTTCTATCAATAGATGTTGGGGAATGTGATGATAAATATATTTTTATTAAGCATCATGATATTATTTTTCATATAAGTGATTATATATAAGTCATAAATGTTTTATATCATTCTTTAGATTAATAAATTTATGGGGGATGACTTCCTTATTATCATTTAAGGATGAGAATGTAATTGGATATAAAAAATAACATTGGAGATCATGGACAACATGTTAAACTAGAAAATAATTAATGAAATACATTAATTTAATGATCACTTGAGATAATATAGGGTTGGTAAATACCTAATCAATGACTTAAATGATCACTATAGATATTATATAATTGTTTCACAAAACACATTTCTTATAACACAACAATATCATCATGTTTCTAATATGAAGATTCACATAATATTAGACATGGTTCAGTAGATGTTGATTCAATGTGACAATCCTTTTTTATAATGGGGATATTATCACGAAAATACAATATAAAAATTTAATTATGTTATATAAATATCATTTATATATAAACAATATATGATATGAGTTAAGGAACATCCTATTAGATATTTTATAGTGATTTTGGGATTTGAATCATATATAAAATTTTTAGATTTTTATAATATACACCATATGTAAGATAGGTATTTTTTTTATCAAATAGAGTTAAGGTATATTATTTCAATAGTGTTATTTTGCAAAAATATTTTTTAGAATTAATTTCCATATTCATAAATAAATAATATATTATTCGAGGAGACAATGGGATGAATGTTATGGACCAAAAAACAAGATGTGTTCCTAAGATAGATGTTTATCCCATTCCAAAATGATTTGTGGAGAAATATATTACTTGTGTTACCCAAAACCAAGAAGATGAAGTAGGATATCATTGATAAAGAGATATTTGGATTCATTTTATCAAATGATGATTAATTAATGTCTTTATATGATTATCATCCTACCAACAAAAAGGGCGTCGAGATTTATAATTTTCTTAAAGTATAAATTCCATGAAATTTTTTATGGAATCCATATTAAATAAAATGTTTGTGAAAGTATTGACTCACATGAAAGGATATGAACTGTATTGTGAATGTGATTTTTCAAAAATAAAACATCCATGAGTGGAATAGTTTAAACCTCTAAAAATCAAATTGTGGAAATGAGTTACCAAAAAATTCATGCTATTTACTATATTTTTTTTCTTATATGTGATAATAAAATGTATTCATGTATTTATATACATAAAAATGGATTATGAGTAATATTCAAAAGATAAAAAAACATCATTGCTGATAAGTTAGTTTGTAATGTATATATGATATAAAGATATGATTTTTAATTTTCTTATGATACTGCTAAATATTGTGAGTTTTAGTATTCCATTTATGTATTGAACTGATATTTGTAAAGATGAAATATATAGTATAATGATGTAATAAATGATTTTTATTTTATAGAAGAAATTTATTGTTCATCTGTTAACAACATGGTTAGTGATAGTGTTGTGAAACATTTAATATTTTATGTGGATGGAATACTAATTATCCAAAATTATAACGTAACATAATTCTATATAGATGTATCTTGGTTAATGATCATTAAATAAATAAATCCATGGATTCTCTTATACACATGGAATTATTATCTATATAAATAAATTGAATTTTAATCTCGGACTGACTCAAAATTCATATATTTGTAAATTGATATTACATAAAATAAAAGAAAACCCCATGAATTTATATTTAAATTTATTTTATTTTACAATTTTTATTAACATTGAATGTAAATATAAAGAACTCCAATCTAATGATTTTATTCCAAGTGATTTATCTATAGGATCTATAATATATTCCATGTCGTATAAATGGACTAATTTTTCTTATAAATTTATAATAATTATATATCAATACAATCATTATTATATTCACTTGAATGGTGTCAATAAAATCCATAAGTACATGTTATGATGTAATGATATCTTCATGGTCATTATAGGTGTGAATGATCTCTATGAATGATGTTATATTGATATTGTTCGATTACACTGACACCGAATTACTATAATGTCATAAAATCATGTTTATTATGTTTTGATGATTTTTTATTGAAAGAAAGCTATTTTAATTAAAAAATGATAAAATTTTATATTTAGAGATGTTACTATGACAACCTATAATAAGAGTAATGACCTTTTGGTGTCAAAAAATTAAATTTACATTGTACTTTAGGTGACAATGTGGATGTGACCATGTTTTTACACAAAATGTATAGATATATGATCACCTGACCATGCATCAAATGATAAAATATTTATTTTTCATAAACATACAATGTATTGAATTTTTTGTGACTAGATATTTAGTATACATACCTGAAATTGAAGATCAACCTATCTAACCTTTAAATTCAACATTAAGATTAATAATGATTGTTAATATTAGAAAGGTGAGTAAAATTTCTTTAATTCTTTTACTAATAATGTTTTTATATTGTTGTGACAAGTATAAAAATTCCCTAACACATGAAAAAATTACCTACTGCATGAATAGGTACATACCAAAAGACGTAGTGACCCAATCATAAGAAGAAAAAAAGCTAATACTAGATGAAATGAAGATTCCATATGATTTAATGACTTTTCATTGAAAACTATCTAAGCTATCTCATGAATAATTCAATGTATGATTTGATTCAGTGTATATAATTCCTATGTAAATCAATTGAATGCATTGAAAATTTAATTTAGCATTCAATGTACCCATTTGAACATACTGTGAGATGAAGATTTATTCCAATGTAATGATGGTTTATTTGTAGATAAGTGACTTTTTCTATCATAATAGGAATAATATTATCAAAAATAAACTGAATATTTTTTGGAGAATGAAAATTATGTCCATTTTATTTAATAACACAATAAGTATGAATATATAAGAATAAATATATTCTAATTTTCACTTTGAATAAAATATAACCTTGATATAATAATTTTATTATAGATATAGAGTGCATAAATAAGTGTGTGATTGAGGCATATCAATGTATAGATGAATCTCCATAGATATTCCATGACACTATATCGTCCTAAAGTATCGTAGAAATTTTAGTTGAGACCTTTCAAAGGATTATTTAGGGAATGAAACAAATTATTAGGAAATTTATAGTTATGTGAATACATAATAATCATATTCACCAAGGGGATTTTTATAATATATGATGATGAGTCACTCACTATAATTTGAAACAAATCAGATATGTTTCACAATGTCATAGTCAAGAGGAAGGTACTCAATAATAGTAATCCTCATCACCATTAGTAAGATATTAATCCATTATAACGTTTTTATCCTATAAAGGAAATTTTTATTATAAATTTATCATATTTAGGTTAATAGTTTTTTTCCTACTTTATATATAATTCTGGATTCTTTTGTGGAACAAACCCCGATATTTCAAGTCCATTATATTTAAAAGTGCGTATTAAAATTTCCATAAACAATTGATTGGTAATAATTATATCTTAGAGCATGGAATGATAGGGTTATCTCATTTATATTATCTAATGATATTTTAAATGTAATATTGGATCCTACATTAATTATTAAAATAAATTCTTGATGATTATTTAGTGTCTTTTATATATGTTCATGGTTTTATTTTTAGAACATTCAAGAAAAATTTGCGTATTAAATTTTAAAAAATAATGTTAATGGTCTTTTAATACTGTTTATTGGGTTAGAAAAATTTATTAATTGGGTTTTAGATTTTTATAAATAAAGAGTTATTAATTTTGAATCATATAATGAACATTGTGTGTCTTTTAAAATGATTTTTTATGGATAACAATAAATGTAGTAATTCTACCATGAGTAGAAGATCTATGTCAGATGTTGATGAAATTGGGAAATTAGGTGAATATGCTACAACTATGAGTTGATGCTTATTATGAATAATTATTATCTGACCAGATATTTTGTCTATTGTGTTAATGTGTGCATGTTTTCAAAAAAATTAAAAATAATGAAATTTAAATTCTATATATTTCAATTTTAAATACCCTTATAAAACAAAAATACTTTGAATTATTTATACTAGTGGATTTGAATTTATATAGGTAGATATTATTATTCTAGTTTAATTCGTTTTATGTTAGATAAAATAATAATCTCTATAACATATCTATTTCTTTTGGAAATTATCCAATGTCATGTATAAGTAAAATGAAAATTTTTAGAGAATTATCTACTTCTCAATATGATTACATAGTTATATAATGTTGTGTGGAAATTATTTATTTCATGAGACATATATTACTAGAATATGGATATCAATTTTGAGATGTACAAATAAGCTATTAAAATATAATTGAAATATATATCTCTATGAATACTATATCTCATCCAATGTAAATATATTTATATATGAAATACCATTTTGAGAGATAATTTCATAAGGCATGTATTACACATGAAATAATTATTTCAAAACATCATATTGATGTTAATTTTTCAATGAATTTATATTTTGAGTGAATAAATTATATCACATATGAATTAAGAATGATAATCTAATTATAAAATGTTATATTTTGGTATAACACTTGTTTGGTAATTTATCTTATAATTATGAGTATCTATGTTGGCATTAAGGTAAATATAGAGAATATTTTACACAGTTTGTTATGTGACCCACATTATTTCTTCATGTGGTCAATAAATTAACTATGCCCTACTTTTCATGTTGTCACTGTACCTACCATGAAAATTAATACATGTGGTAACTCTACGTATTATTATAATTTTACCATTTGATCAGTAGAAATAATAGGGTTCCATATTCACTTCATATATCATATCAATTTTTCAATTATTCCTTCTTTATTTTTCCTACTATTTCTATCTGTTAAATATTACATAAATCATTAGGTATTTAATTTAGGTTAATTTTTTACTTTATATCACTAAATTTCAGAAGTGAAATTCTAATAATAATCTGAATAGATGTGTATCATTTCCCAGAAACCGTTTTTTATTTAGAATCCTTAGCTATAATAAATATTCACATTCATGAAAATAACTCTTGTACAAAAAACATCATTATTCGATCTAATGTGGGAGAACTCTAATGATGAATGTCCTTCAGATGTCATGCATTCTACCGAGGATCTTCCTCTGAAAGTATTATAGAATGATAATGGTAGTGATAGTGCTATAGTGAACCATTGAAACATGGAACTAGTATATATTCTATTATATGATAAATAATGGTTCATTTCATAGTGGCTTTATTACATAAGAAATCGAGTTTTAAGTGATTCAAACTCAATTATGGGATGATTGGATCAATGATAATAGTATGACCAACTATCCAAGCGTAGTTATGGATTTCATCATACATGTAGTGTTTATCGATTAAGAGTAATTTGAAAACGTTAAGAAAATATGAAATGATGAGGATTTTGAGTTTCCCATAAAACAATAATAAAAATGATATTGTGTACCACATAAGTGTGAGAATAAAGAATACTATTATTAATATCTAATAAATCATTCCCACTTTTAATTTCAAAAAACATTAAAAACTAACATAAAAATAAAATAACACCAACAAAAGGAAAATCATTTAGGAATATAAAATTTTGACTTGATTCATTCATCTTTTGACCTATCCAATGAAAGGGACATTTTTTATCCTGATGCCCTTGGATTGGTTCTTCCTATTCACGATGAGAAATAGATTTCTGATTAGTTTTTTTGATTTGTGATATAGACCATGGAAGATATATTCAAAATCTTGTCCTTGTCAAAATATATACATTATTCAGAGTTAATTTCCTCTCTCATGGACATTAATGTTATATTTACTCAGGAGGAGTAAAATATAACCTATTCGGGTGGTTTTTACTTTAATAATAGGGAAAATATTCATATAAGAGTTATTTTTAAACCTAATTAAAAATAATAGACAATAAAACCTAATAAATGATATTAGATGTGTGTCCCTTTCAAATATCTAGTCTTGCTAATGGAATTCTTAGATCATTGTCTTGATTTTGAAATAATATATTAACATTCTTATGATGAAGTGAAATAAGATCAAGTAGATGAAGAATAATTAGAAGAGGAATATATAGTGATATTGTATCATGATATAGAAGTTACAAAATCTTATGAGGATGATAGGGAACTCACTATTGTTATGTATTTTAGACCACATGAATCTATGATTCTAGGAATATCTAATAATGAGTGGTTGTTTGATGAGGACCTTATGGAAACTGATGTGTCTATAAGTTGATTTGTGGATCAAACATACTATGATTACATGGTTTATTATAAAGAAGATGCAGACCACTTAGATGAGTCTCTTATTATAGGAAACACTCTTACACCCAACATAAAATATTCACCTACTAAGGGAGAAATTACCCCATGATCTACAAAATGATGTCTATAAAATTATGTGTTAGAGCATGATGATAATGGTGTTAGTATATCTCATGAAACATGAACTACTCAAGTTCAAGATAAATTTCATATCAATATATACAATATAATAAATGAGATTTAGGAATTGAATGTAGAAGTAATTCCATTCGAATTATATGTTTTAGATATAATATTGTAGATATACCAAAGGCATCCAAACACATTATTTAATAATTCTTAATATATTTCTCCACAACATTCTCCTCTAGTTACATCTATTTATAAAGGTAGACTAAACTAAATATTATTGGATTATTTAATGTTATTTTAAAAAAAACTATATATATGGTGTTTAATTATTTTAAATCTCATTTATATAATAACTTTTTTAGTCAGAAAGGACGTCAAATAGATCAGATGAGATATATAGACTGTCATTAGAGCTATTGATTTCAATCTAAAATGGATATTCATAATTTCAATCTAGATATCCATCTCTAAATAATTTTATATCCATTTTTGGATTCCCCATTTTACTAATGATTTTATGTCTCATGTGGAGAACATTACAGTCCAAAATACTATTCTTGAAGAACTCATGTAAAATAAATAGGAATAATTTAAATTCATTCATTTCAGAATTATAGAAGTTGATAATATCACCATGTTTATAGAACCCTAGCTATACACTTTTTATAGAGTTATCCAAGCTCAGCCAACCTTACCTATTATCTCAACCTATAATACTATAACATCACCGATGATCACTTTTTTCTTGCCTCTTTGATAATATGTCCATCATCTGAGTCATGTTTGAATGTATTTTGTAATATAGGACCATGTTTTACCTTTTTTACCACCACATTAAATATAATATCCACCTACCGCACCCTCATCAACCCATTAGGATTATCTTATACATCATAATGATATTAGGGATGTTTAACATTAAAAAAATTATTATGATCAATAAAAAAGTCTCGTTTTTTTGAATCCAATATAGAAAAACAGTTGACATTAATGGAATACCTCAGTTTATCTTTATAAATATCCAACAATTAAATATCTCAATAATTAATTTTAATGTATACTTCACAATTTGATACTCCCAAATGGGGTGGAACATGTGAAATTAATTTACGAGATTATATAAATATATATCCAACAGGGAAATAAATGATTCAATTTCAGGGAAATATTTACTTTTTTATTCTACACATTTTATTTTATATGTCATGTTTTTTATCATAAAAAGAATGATATTTTTTTGAATAGTCAAGAACCACATTATCTATGATTTCAATAATTTTTTGGTTATGATTATATTAAATTTCATGTTTTATGATATTCAACTATTTTCAGGATAATTGGTAAAATTGAATAATTTCATTGGATAGAGTAACTATCTACAACATGTGTAATGACAATAGAACACGAATAAATTGAACTGAACAAGCAGGTAAAGTGATTACAATTAAGTATCCACACATTATACTCCAACTTACCATATGTAAAACAATATAATGATGTAGTATGTGGAAAAATTATCTACAATCAATAATGTAAGGATGTGTTAAAGATTAAGTGGTTATATGGGAATAGAACCTACTATATGTTGAAGAATAAACTAATATGAATATAATTCAACCGGTCACATGAACAACCTAGGTACCATGAGTGTATTGAACATAAATTCTATAAGTATTATATGGACCATTACCTTTTACTATTTTGACTTTTATAAAAATACATACTATATTAGAAATGTACCTACCACATGAATAATTTTCTAATAATGAGAATCAATGAACTGGCCATATGATGAAAATAATCTAATATTCATTG
Organism: Viscum album; assembly: GCA_963277665.1. Classification (NCBI taxonomy): domain Eukaryota; kingdom Viridiplantae; phylum Streptophyta; class Magnoliopsida; order Santalales; family Viscaceae; genus Viscum; species Viscum album. The sequence continues at coordinate 1,300,216,401 of OY728147.1, forward strand.
AGATGAAGATAATGTATAAGAAAAAAGGTGTTTTGTTATCTATATAAGAAAAAAATGATTATGTAATCCTATTATGTGATGTATTTTACCTACTATGGGAAGAAATAAATTGAATAATAGGAAAAATGAATTTTATGTTCCATGTCCCCCGACATACTGACCATGATAATCAACTGCATTTCAGGTAACTATGCTTTAGGTGAAAAAATAAGAAAATGTATAAAATGAGTATTGGTTTATTTAAAAATATCCAATGTATATTTTTTAGAGAATTAATTGATGAGTTAGTGAAATATAAAATTCAGTTAGTTTGAGAATTATAGAATGAAAATCCTAATAATACTAGTTTTGTGAAAATATCTATTGAAGATAATGTTCCTCTTATTGAAATAGTGTGGAATAATACATGTTTTTTTCGACATACTAGTACATAGAAAACACTCTCTGAAAATTCCAATACAATCTACATTCCTAAACTATATATGAAAACTCAGTTGATCCATTTCATAGTCAAATAAATGGACAACAGAAAACCACAATCTAATCAGACATAACTATATCAATTATTTTTTATTTATATAATTTTCACTATATCCACAATTTTAATCTGAGAATAATTTACTTTTTACACTCTATTAATTTATCTACATAATCTCCCATATTGTATGGAAGATTTCTGGAGACTTTATATCATTTCACAACATCTTTCCACACACGTAAAATAGTGGAAGAGGCTGTTTATTTTAGGATTCATGTGGGTAGTTGTTAATAACATATTATCCTCCATAGAACTATGGGAGATAATTTATATATAATGATGTATGTGTCAATATTTGGGTTATTTAAAAATTAAACCGGGTTCATGATGAGTTTATTATCTTATATACTTTACGAATGTAGGTGATTGACATGTGGAGAAGACAATTTTATGTCCATAGACTCAACGACATGTATTTATCCCAACATGTGTATTTTTAATTTCATTTCCCTTTTTAAAAACTATCTCATGTTAATTTTAAAATAATATTTTAAAAACATTAATAATATATATATCATTTATATGTCTTCAATATACCGTGTTTTTCAAATCTAAATCTGTTAGAGGTGTTATATGTTTTTTAATCCTATTTTTACTGATTTAATATTTAACGTATATGATTTTTTTTTTAAATATAAAATTTTTATTCATATTATTTTAGTTAATATTGATGATTTCAAAAATATGGTATTCATTTCTAAAACATTTTTACTAAAATATAAATTGGAATCTTAATTCTACTACAAAATTATGTGGGCACTCAGACAAAAAGTTAATACTTTCTTATTTTATAAAGGTAACATAATATATCATTATGGTTTTTTCCTTTTTCAAAATGGTGGAGTGATTAGTTTGTAATGTTCCAAAAACACACACCACAGATGAACACATAAGCATAAAACACCAATATATCATATTAAATGATGAAAGTTCATTTGTTCAATAATTTTATTGATAAACATGGGGTGCTTCCTATAATTAAGGGAAAAAATTTATTTACTATGAAAAATCCCCCTATTTATTATGAAATTGAATTCTTATCTCTTTAACATATAAATATTAATCCTTTTAATATTCCAAATCATCATAGAGATCATTAACATAGGTAATGAAAGGATCAAATGGGTATGAATATATTAGAATGTAGTGAATCAGTTTATAAAAACATTAATTTATAAATATAATTAGGGCCATTATTTATCTATTAGTATTTGAGACATGATATATTCGATGTACGAATTTTAAAATGTATCATCAGTTTATTATAATTGTAATCACTATTTATCATTCATTACTATGTACTATATTTTATATTCCAGTAAGATTGTAATGATAATAATACCCCAAATATTGACAATATACAATCTATAAATGAAAATCATAAAAAAATAACTAATGATTGTGTTGAAATTTTATGATTAGTTCTAGTTAAATATTATATCAGATATGAAGAGTTGTATTATATATTCTATGATTCTAATAGTGAGATAAGAATTCAATATTTATTATTTTTATTGGACAACCAACTTATATCAAATGGAATTTCATGAAACTATTGATATACATAGTTGCGTATGGTTTTTAGTAATACACAATAATTGAATTTTCCAAGATATATTTCATTATAGAATTCATACATTGAAACATTCAATTTTTAAAAACATAGATTTAGATAATTCTGGGTTGATATGTTATATTGTTGATCATGTTATTTGGTGAAGGAAATCCAATATTTGATTTTCAATTAATTTGAAAATTATTAAATATTCCCATGTCTAAATTAGCCTAACGAAATTCATGTACATGAATAGTTGAATGAAATATGATATTCCCCACTACATGTATGATAGAAATTAAGTTTATTAATTTATACTCATCAATATATTTCATGTATGAGTTTTCATATAATATATTCATATATTCTATCTCATTTGGTAATTATATATCATAATGAATGATATAATATATATTTTCATGACATATATATGATAAATATTATACTAGAAATATTTATTTACATATTTGAGCTTGTTTTATCAAGATCAAATGTAGCAGATTACTGTATTGAAGATCACTAATAGTTTTCTAGGAGCTATTCATTGGTTACATATACGAAAATTTTATTTTATATTTTCTATCATTCTTATAAATTCCCATAGGGTCACATAGATAGGAATCATAATAGTGACTAAACATTTGGAAAAGTGTTTCTTCGAAAAATGAATAAAATTTGACAAACCATATACCAAGAATTTTATATTTATTAACAATGAGTTTTGATGATATTAAAAAATTATATTTGGGATTTTATTTCAAATGGTGGGTTGATATATATTCACTAAAATGAAATATATCATATTGTATGACTCAATAAAATATATATATATATATGCATCTGATTATTCTCAAAGTGTATAATTTAACCATATTATTTAGGAAATATAGATTCCTTTTAAATGGTATGAATAAATTATGATATGAGATATCAAGTTACTGAGAATATTCTATATCCTTTAAATTGTTTTGACCAGTTTCGAATCATTAATATGATTTATTTATCAAGTAAGAAACATATAATAATTTTTTTCAACAGTAAAAGGATTGTTCCGTAATCGGAATGTGTAATGGGTAACACATTCCATTATCATAAAAATGTAAACATTCCACCACTATTTTCATTGAATAACGTTTTTTAATATAATGGATGGGGATTCACGAATTGGGGAAATATGTAAGTATTGTTCATATGTAAAATATATATCATTATATTAGTCTCCATTTTTCATTGAGGATAATGTTCTACAAGTCCTTCAATGTTTGGAAGTCCCCTCATAGAATACACATATTCTAGTGTTAGATGTTCTCAATGTGGATGTAAGAGTATGTCATCTATTTTTATATAAACTCCATAAAATATACACCATCATGATTTAAAGATATATTTTGTTATGTAATTCTATTCATCCAATTTAGGTTTCTTGTTATTTATTGTATATTTGTATATTGATGATATGTTGTGCATTAAAATGGGTTTCGTCAACTTTTCTTCTCAAGAGATGATCCTAAAAATCCTCACTGGATGTCTTCTATGATATCATATCTTATAATTTAGTCATTAACACTTTTACAAGATATATCACCTCTTGTGAGTATAATATATTTAATTTCATATATTTAATATTATAAATTTATCCATTTAAATCATGTATTGTGTGCATAATGATCTTAATTTGATCCAACCTATTCTATAAATTCATGGTGTAACGTTCTCTATAAATTCCACTATATAATATTTAAATTTTTCCAATAATATACTCATTTTTTGGTAAACCATGATTCAAATACTCTAGAAATAAATAAAATATCTAATCATTTAAAATATTGAGAAAGTGAGAGACTACATATGACTGATATGGATTGAATCATTAGATTTTCATCTTCTTTAAAATAAATATTTGGGAACTAATAGAAGATATCTGTTTTTACAATAAACATATGTGTAAAAAATTCAATATATTCTTTTATTTACAATCTTATTAGTTTTTTTACCATTTATAGTATTTTTTAAAATTCCATTAATATCCATTAAATGATCATAGTCTATATGTATGTCCAACATAATTTTTTAATCACATTTATCAATCATCTGAAAATCATAGAAAAGTAAAATTTCAACTCACATAATACAATTTATATTATTTCATTAAAATATTTATTACTCCCAATAAACCATATATTTCTTTTTGTATATACAATAATCAAAAAATTAATCATAAATTTTAGTAATATAATTAAATGACGAAACTTGAAAACCCAAGCACTATAATATTTTTTGTGTTCAGAAATTAATGCATTCAATACAAAAACCATGTTCCCTAGGTTTTATGAATCCTGGTTTTATTATTTCAAATTTTTAATAGTAATATCAATGTTATCATTGATAAACATTCTTTCCACATCAAACTAATCAAAATAGGGATATTAATATTTCCCAAATTTCATTATAAAATTGAATCATTCATTTGATGAAAATAGGATCAATGTTCCTATATAGTTGATTGTTGTCTTTAAGTCTCAGTTACTATTATATCCTAAGTATTTAATGAATAATATATATTCTAATTTATGTATATTTATGAAATATATAGAATTTTAGAGGCTTAAAATTAGAATAAATCCAATCTTAAGCATATAATACACTAATATTTTTAAAAGATTGTTTTACCGCCTTTGGATGGAGAACCATTTTAAATCTATATTTTAAAAATTTTATAATATCTATTTGTCAAAATAAACTTATTATTTATGATTGGGACATTGAAATTTTCCTTCTGTAATGTTTTGGTATTTTTCTGACCATGTTCATTTTTTTAATGAATATTGAAAAATACTGCATTTTATATTAAAACTGGTTTTTCATATAATTTAATTATAAGGATATATTATATATTTAATTGTTATAAAATTTCAATTAGAATATATTTTTACCATATAATACAATGGTGGTCATTATAATTAATTTAAATTTGTAATTGGGCATAAACAAGTGCCAAACTTTTCATATATATTGTTACAAAAAAACCCGCTATTTGTTTTGACAACGTGAATTGTTTTTAAATTAATTATTGCAATTTCTATGTTTAGAATTTGGTAAAATGGATTCCATATTTGGAATCAAAAGGTCCAAATTATATAATTAATACTCTTTTGTTTTTGGACATTAAGAATACTAACGACGGTAATTATCATTAATTATCTTGATTAATTAGTAATCAGGTAGTTAAGGATAATAAAATAATATCATAATAATAAAAAATTACCCCAACATGTTTCCTAATTCAACTGGTTGTGTCATGTCTGACCATGGTATGCCTTGTTCCAAACATAGGGACCCCATAGAATCACTTTTGTGTGATAATGACTTTTTATCTTTTTATTTTTTAAAAAGCTAAATATAACAAAGAATGTATCACCTGAGTAAAAATTTTTTAATTTTCTATACATAAATGATATATTGGACTATAAATAGTTATTGGAAAGATAAAAATATTTTCTACATTATAGTATTTTTTTATATTTTTTAGACATTAAATAAATTAAATCATTTATGACATCATGGTGATGCAGCGATTACCTCATTAATGAACGATTTAAATAAAATGAAAAGATAATATAAAATCTAAGAAATACACTTGTGAAAGACCTATTGGATGAGTATATTTAGAACACTTATCACCTTATCCTCTGAATACATCAATTTGGGACCTTTTAAATTTGAAACACATTTCAATCAAAATTAACTTGTTGTAACATTCCATGAGTGCCCCTCCTCTCCTCTTATAAAAGGCCCCCACCTCTACCTCCTTACCCACACTTCTCAAGCCATTGGCTCGGCAAAGATCTGCACATTTTATCACTCCACATCCCTCTCTTAATCCTATAATCCTTTCCTTAGGCAGAAATCTCTTCAAAAACCCTTTTGGTTCAAACCAAAAGGAGTTACTCGATTTAAAGGTAAAGTTTTCTCTAATGTTATTTTGTTTTATTTTGCTTCTCCAACAACCTAAACTCTTTTAATTAAATTAATTTATAACAAAACAGTCTTTTCAATATACTAGGATGTTGTTATAAGAATTATTTGAGATACATTTACACACACCTACATCTAATGGTTAAAGAACATACTGTTTTAGTGGATGGTGAATTTATGTCTCACGAAGTGACGATTGTTCAATATTCTTATAACACCTTGAAATGTGGCCATTAAGATGTCACTATATTTATATATGATATATAATATGTTTATTTTTTCCTTAATCATCTGTATTATTCATTTATGGCATACCTTTATGGCTTCCATTATGGGTATACACGATATCCTCATTTTAGGAAGTGCATACTACCGCCCTCTCAAAGTGATTTGATTCATTAATTCCATATGTGGGATGTATGAAGGATGGAATTAAGGATATTATATATGATATTATACTGGAATTATAATATACCTTTATATCATTATTATTCAATTCCATAAAATACGAAATATAAATGAATGTAGCATTCATGCGTACGTACGGCTTACCGTATCCATGAACGGTGCATTTCATTTCGTACCTCTAAATTTTATGTAATATTGTAAATGCATGTATATACTGGATATATACTACATATATGATATCTAAATCATGAATATAATTCTGTATATAATGTATATTTTACCACATGAACAACTTTTAATTATAATGATTTTATTTTTGAATCAAGTACCATTGAACGACAAAACGACCATTATTAACGTAAATAATTAAATAGTGTTCATAACATGGTAATAAGTGATATAAAAAGAATAATGAACTTCAAAAACGTTTTTAATAAAGTATAAATTAACACAAGTTTCTTATTCAGGACATTAAAGAAAGATCGTGTAAAGTCGGACCCGAGGTAAGGGACTTCGTCTCAATCTCCTTTCATTGGGGAATATTATGTTTTATACACAACTTTCTTTTATATGGTGTATAAACCACATTGACTTTTATGTTTACTAAAAATGAATCTTTTTATACGAATCGTTTACAAAAAGGCAAAAGGGAATGTTTTTTTGTCTTACGTATGCGGCGACAACGACCTCTCCGTTGTCGGGACCATTATTTGACCTTCAGCTTCCTCTAAAAGCCATAACCTTTTTTTAAATGAAAAAATACCATGTTTTACATTTATTTTATTTTGGTATTGAAAATGGTTTTCATAATGTTTTTATATTAATGTCTTGTTTTGATATCTTATGATTGAAATGTGGTAATGTTATGTTTCCTTAATTCATGTTTTATGTGATATGATTATGTTATGGTTTTTGGGAATTGTTATGAAGACGGGTGGTTCAATGATAAATTAAGGACAGGTGAGCCCGATACATCTCTCCAATGCATTGGGTAACCCAAAGGGGATAAACGTTAAGGTTTATCTGAATAAATTTAGGGAATTTGCTGTGACGGGTATTCCAAATGTAACTATGAGGGTTACTCCCTACGTAAGAATGTTATGAATGCCTCAAGTTACCTTTATGTATTATAATTTCTATGATTTATTAATGATTTGATGAGGTATGATAAAATGATTATGTTTTATGAGTAAATTATGATTTCATACATGGACTAATGTTTTCATTTCGTACATTTATATCCCTTACTCAGCTTTTTATGCTCATCCCATGTTTTTGAAATGTTTTTCACAGGTCAAGGGAAATGTACATGATGTGATGATAGTGTCAAGGAAGTGTCAATAAAAAATCTATGTTTTATTTTAAATATGTTTCCGTTGATGGGAAAAGTGAGTATTATCTTTTATGTAACCACATTGTTTAAATGTGGAATGTAATGAATTTTTTATAATCTAATTCTACAAAACTGTAAACCTGAAAAGTTCCTCAATGTGTATTCTTGAAGTAACTCAAGATTAAGTAATGTTCAAGGCTAGGGCCTTATAATTACATTAGGTAATTTTTTTCCTAAATCCTTCAATAAGTCCATTATAATCTATTTTAATGTTCAATATCCATTTTTTTCAATCTGGTATCACATAATTTACAATAAGAAAAGATATCGCATATCATTATCCTCCATGGATATAATTTATTAATTTGGGGTATCAATTCACAATTGGATTAATTACAATTACTAGTATTAAAAAAATATTTTTTCTATATATGGTTTATTAAAAGGGACTTTATATTTTATAGGTAAAACTATTCGAGGAACATAATTGTGATAAATCATAATAATTCTTTAGGGAAGGTAAATATATTACACTTTAATGAAAACCTTAATAATTGTATATCCCAATAAAACACATCACTCTATAATAATTAATAATTTTCATTCATGAAAATAGATTTAATAATTAAATTATAAATGTTATACTCTACTTTTACTTAAAATAAATTGATTTTTGTTTCAATTTCTATAATACCAAGACATTCCATAACAACACATATCTAGATATAAAATAATATTATACATGTAGTCATTCCATTGGTATTATAAAAGGTGGTTCTAGTGGTCAATTTTGTTGTACCCCTGTTATAGATATATGTCACTGTGTTATGTGTCTCTCCTGGTAGTGGTTCAAACATGGTATAATGGGTAACCATGTTTCTCACCATCCCATCAAGAACATGAAATCACCACTTTTTCTAAAAAAAATTATGTTAAACTAAAACTGTGAATGGTAAATTACAACATTCCACATCGAACATTTAAAATTATATTTGACATTTTTTATAATATCCATTATATATCCTATAAAATATAAAAGTATAATCGAATCATATTATATAGAGATTTTATAAACTACTTTTAAAATATAAAATTAATATTTTTTAATATTCGCGTGGGTTATACGTTCTCTTGTTTGATCCATATATATTAATATTTGATGAAAAAATTCAACTCTAATGTTAAAAATATATTATTGAATACATAAAAAATCATATGGAATTGATAAAAAATATATTTATACATGTGAGTTACTTGGAATAAAAATTTATTAAGGATTTAAATAGCATTTTACTGCATCATTTAACACTTACATAGTTGTCATAAGAATGACACATAATAGTTGATAAATAATTAAAAAATTTGTATAATGTAATTATATATATTCAATACATAAATATATAAAAAATAGTATATTTCAGAAATTTTATAGACATATCATAGGATAATATTCTCTATATACCTTGTCATCATAAATAATGAGATATATTATATATTTATTATTTAAAATAGATATATATTATAATCTGTTGAAAATTAATAATTAAAAGAATTATTTTATAAACTACAATTTTCATTCCCTTATGAACATGAAACAAAATATTTATCCAATTTAAAAGATCAATAATTACTCTTAAATATTTTATAATAAATATTTTATAATAATTCAACTAATATATAAATGTTTATAATAATATAGAATTTAATTTTTTTTACCTTGAATTTATTTTCTATTTTCCTCATTGATATATATTTCCACATCATTTGGTATTTGAAAACTAATGAATTTTTACAATAATTTTTTTATTTGATTTATTAGACAAAAATCATTGTAACATGAATATTTAGGTATGGAATTAAATTTATATTGAAAAAATTCAGATGATAACATCTTAATAATATCAGTCTTTATATATTGAATATTTTTTATCTTTATTTCTATTACACTATAAGAGAAATAAATAAATTTGTTACTGTCATTATGATTAATATTTTATTTATTTTGGAAATTTTTAACTATAAATTCCACATACCCATTCAATTTATTTCATTTTCACGTAGGATTAATCTAATTAATGGTTATCTTCCATATATAGAATTAATTGTTCATTATCTTAAACATTGTGTGAGATGATCTCATACTATGGAAAATTCACATTTTTCATAGTTATAGTTCACCTTAAATTAAATTAATTGTTTTTAATGGAATATAAAAACAAAATACATTAGCATTTTCATACAATATTATGATTATTTATTTGAAATTTTGAACCATAAAGAGAAGTGTATTATATTTACTCTATAATATATTATATTTCCTAAAATCACATATATTTTCTTATTAGTGTATTTATCACTATTTATTTATGCGTAGAAACTATAACTGTTATATCCTTAAAGAAAACATCATATATATTAATCATTTTTGAGATCATTTCATCACTAATATCATTTTCTCAATATTTATGACCATAATATGCCTATGATCATTATTATCCCACATTTCTATGTGATTATTTTCATCATAGTGTTCATAACTCATAAGGGGCATCAAAAAATTATCATGTTATGCAATGTCATGGTATATGACATAAATAAAATTCCATGATAATAAATTAAATGATTTTTATTTAATCTATTTATTAATGAGAAAACACATTTATGAAATAATATTAGTATGATAACTAGAAAAAATGATTAATAAGAACAATTAACACCATATAATTCTAAAATCGTAGGTAAATATTAATAACATAAATTTTATTTAATGATATATGCTTCTTGAAAAATATATATATTTTTTAAAAATACTTAGTTGAATGTTGGATAAAAATATATTAAAAAAAATAAAAATTATAATACTATATACATCAACGAATATCTATTTGTTTCAATTTATTATTCTTATGTAGAAAAAACTTATAATAAGTAAAAAAATATGTATACAATAAATATGATTACATATTAGTCATTAATGGTGTCAATATTTTATATTCATGTTGTTCCCTGAATATAAGGTTTGTAAATTATTTTATATCTCATTATCTCTCTCACACATTGTCATAAGTCCATGAAATATGATATTTTTGGTATGATGAGATTCTGTATTTTGATGTTTGGGGTTATTTGGTATTTTTAAATAAATTTAATAAAGATATTTATCTATTTAAAAGTTTAAAATAAAAATATATCATTTACTATTATAGTTATTATATATAAAAACTATTTCGTTTTACATTTTTAATATTTTATTTATATATTGATATAGATACCTTTCCATTAATAACATAAATAGCATAGATTAAATTATATTTATCACAATAAACATATTTTAATTAACCCTTAATTATAACAACAAAGATTTTTTAATGATGGGGTTTCTTGGAATGAATGTAAGGGTTACATTAGAGGATTTTGTATTATTTAGACAAAATTATAAGAAAAATCACATGACTTCAAGCATTGACTTATACTAAGAGACCTGAGTTATTGATGGTTGATTTTGTTGAACAATTTTTTTGTATAATAAATGAAGATCCGATTGTAATAGCTTCATAAAATTAAAATTTAAAATTTCTATGAAATTTTTACGGTTTTACCAAATAGTGATAATGACTAGAGGACTCATACTTTTTAGGGATTATTATTGTATATAATAATTTCATGATTTGTGAGATGGTCTATTAGTTTATAGAATAATTAAAATGGAATAATTTTCAATGATAACCCTTGATTTTTTTATGATTTTATTCATATTTAAACATGATCCTTTTTATGTGGTCATATAAAATTCATGTTCAAGGTTAATGATATTGGGATAAAAAATGTACAATTTGGAGATACGTAAATCATTTTTCTGCAAATTTCATTACATCATGATTATGGAATATATAAAATATTGGAATATTTAACATCTCAACCAAATTTGAAATATGTAGATATAATATGGGCAGATGTTTTTCTGAAAATTACATATCTTTATGGTATATCAAGAGATTGATTTTTCTTCTTCGAAAGATATATATTGTATATAATGTGATATAAGGAATGAGTTTCATAAAAATATTTGACATAGATTAAATAATGTTAAGAAATCAACCCTAGAAAGAATGAAATTGGATGAACATTATATGGTATTTATATATATTTTTTGATATTAGATCTAGATTTTTCATTAACACATTTAATTTTATTTTGAATTAATTATTTAACTCATTTGAATACATATGGAGGTAAATTTCATCTAATGTATTCTATAATAATAGAATATTCCATAATTATGTTCTTTTATAATAAATATTCTTATTGGGATTATGAATTCTTTCATTATTATATATGTTTTTATGTCCCTTTAATAATTATTAATATTATTCATTTATGAATTTACATTCAATTCATGAACTAGTTAGTTAAATTAATTTGTAATAAATTACCGAGTCTGCACTAAAATGGTCAAAAATAGGTTCAAATCACCTAGTTATACATAGAATAAATTATATGTAAATGATAATGAATAAGTTTATTAACTATATGACAATTACATAAACTTAATTCTTGTTTAGATATATTTTTGATTTCATAATGATTATTCATTAACATTATTATAATTTCAATTATTTAATGTACCGGTATTTGTAAATAAAATAGACAAATATCATTCATAAATATTATGTTTCGAATATTTTTGTTTTTAATTTTATATATTTCATTATAATTATCATATTTTGAATTTATGATTTATTTATGGGATAATAATTCCCTATACTTTCGACCACATACATAAATTACAATACCCTATTTTTGTTTTTATTAAATTAATATAATATACATTTCTAAATTGTAAAACTGTACTAATAGATTACACGTCAAGTGTAGTGAATGTATATAAAACTATTATTGTTGTATAAAAATCATGGTAGAATCCTAGATTCCACATTTTACTAGTTGTATTTTCTAGTAACTAAATAAATTTTTTAAATTATATTTCATTAAATATGTTCTTTTGATGTTCATATATGGTTACATTTTTTAATATAAAATATACCATATCAGTTAAATTTTCTTAAAATGTAGAGAATAAAACTATAACTAAGATACATAGATATAGATGATCATAATGAAGCACTCGAAATAAAAGGATAGTGTTGGAGTCAATTGAGTTAATGATGAACATTAAGTTGTACATAGAGAATAACTAGACAAAATGAATTTAATGAAGTGTGGTTACCACACATGAATGAGTTAAAACCAAGAATCCATATAAATAAATTAATTATAATTAACTACAAAAATAATTTATAAATTATCTAAATGATCTAAAACATGATTCAAATCCAAATGGTACAACATAAACATCAATACTCAAACATAGGATGTTTTTTTCAATATTTAGATAAACTAAAATTCTGTAATGTTTCTATTATATATTTAGGATATTATTTTTGAATTTAATTAAATATTAATACAAATTTATTTATTTAAATAAGGATATATAATTTTATAAAATAATTTTGATATGTATAGGGGAAATTTTACATGATTCTTTCTTCTAGAAAAATTATGTAATATTCAAATTGATATATTCAATTTCTATAAATTAATAAATTAATAACATTAAATTTCAATGGATCTATTGAAGGACATGTTAATTAAGTATCGTGGTAATGAATTATAGTTTTTATTTTAAATATAAACATTTCAAATTATTCAATCTTAGATAAAATAAGCAGTTTATGATTTCACCATTTGATATTCATTGACGATGAAATCACTAAGAGAGAGTTACTATATATTATGTGAAATATATAAATTAATTTCTAATAGAAAAAATATTTATATCGATGAAAATTATTTCACATGGAAGATACAAACATATAAATGATTAAATAAATATATTGATCGAATGTTTTTATTGAAATGATCATGGATGTCATTCATCCCCATAGTGCATATATCAAAATTCAGAATTATGCTGATAAACTTTATGAAAAATAATTTTCATGGATATTGGTCACAATTAACGAATGGATTTAAATTTCATTGATTAGAATTTAGGATTCAAAAATATAACAATTATTTGTAAATTAAATTATATTTCATTGATTAGGGACCATTTTAGATATATTCCTGAAAAACACTAGAGAAAAAAATAAGAAATAACAAATTTTATGTTGTAAAAATTGAAATAGACACCAATGAAAGGATTAATGTGGCTTTATCGAGTAATAGAGTTATCAAACCAATGAATTGTGTTATTAAAATCAAATTAATTTGTGAAAAATAATTTAACGGATTATAAAAAACGAGGACACTAAAATTAATGTAAATAGAAAAATCATGAATAGAGGATGAAAATTTGAATTTTATTAAAATTAAATCTAAAAAATATTAATGATAAGTAGCTCCACAAACATACACCACATTCAATCCCTTAAGGGATAATGGAAGGTAGTTTTGCGGAATAAATGAGTATGATTATAGAATTTTTTATGAAAATATATATAAATTTTATTTTTGAAAATAATTACAAAACACTCCCACATATAAAAATATCATAATGGTGAAACATTTAAATAAAAGGAAAAATGAAGGGAGGTATACAATAAAACTTATATAAATATTTTTATCCATATTAATGAAAAGTATATTAATTAATCTACATTTTTCATGTATCTTTGAAGTCATAATAATATGGAATATTGGTTTTTAGAACTAAATTATATTATTAATGTGAAAGTATTAATATCATTTCATATTCAATATTCAACAAAAAATAATTTTATAAAATGAATTCCATAATTTTTTATTATATTTTTTTTTTGACTTAATAGTGAGATATTCAAGAGAATTTACTTAGGAATTTCTAGATAAGGTGGATAATTTATAAATTTTGGTATACATTCCTATTCATGATAGTGATTGATGGAAACCCTATTAAAATATTAAAAAAAAATTAAAATATGGAAATGTTCGTGATATTCAATGTATATATTTATAATTTATACAAGCTATTGATAAATTTATCCTCAATATTAACCCAATTTGGAAAAAATTTAATTATAAAAATATTATTTTAGTAAGGAATGAATATGTAAATGTGAGATATGTATTTTATAAATAAGATTAATATAGATGTTACATTAAAGAATAAAAAAAAGGATAAAATAAATGAAAATAATTGAAGATATTTAGAAAATGAGAATAAGGATATCAGAATTTATCATTTAAAAATTATAATGAAAAGATTAAAAAATATTGGTTAGTTAACATATTGTCATTTTTTAATTTTCATTTAATTATATGTTATTAGTTTTTCCCTTAGTGTTGAGACATTTTTACCTTAATGAATAGAAATTATTATATCATTTATTGGAAGAAGAATAAAATATTTATAACATTTACAAGTTAGATAATAGATTGATCGGGTTTGGATAACTTTAAAATATTACTCTATTATTTGGAATAAAGTGATCATGTGTTAAAAGAGTCTTTAAACAATTTACTCATAAGAGGAAATTCTAGTTTCTTTATATTATTAAAAGTTTATTGGATGATTTATTATTTGAATATTTTTTAATAGTATAACTCAATAACTATTTTCATACTTATATTTAAGAAAATACATATTACTATTTGAATTTTATATTTAATTTATAGCTCTATGAAGATTGGGGAAGGAATTATTTAGAAGATAGATAATGCAAGAGATTCAATGTATATTGATTTTTTTAAATTTTTTATATCTTTATTTCTATAATATTCCTTATTTTTGTATATATTTGATAAAATTTCAATCCAAATACTGATTTTTTGGCAAATAAATTATTTTATAAAAATTGTAACTTATAAAAATTAGTAATCATTATTTTAAATTTTATTTTAGATAAAGTTGAATGTGTAAGAATATAATTTGATGAATTAATATAGTAATGAGAGTATTTATTTTAAGAATCATGATTTTTGAATATCGGTTGACTATGGTAAATAAATGTTCTCAAACACAGATCAAACTTTAGTTCACAAAAGATAATTAAAATTTATATATTATTAATGTTATTATGATGTGTTATTAAGAAATGTTTAAATTCACATTCTTAAGATGTATTTGACACTAATTCTATACATTCTTTATTTCAAAAATTTTATTATGAGACAAGTAAGATATATATATTACTAGTTGAATTTTTCTTATTGTTTGTTGGTGTGAGTATATGGATGAATATTTATAGAATTTAATTAGGTTCAAATGCATTTCAAAATAAGGTGATATGATATTATTCCATTACATTAGTGAATATATTTTATAAAATTTTATTCAATATGATTTGGGATTATATATATAATAAATAAAAGTGGAAAAACAACATCGAAATATTAAAAATACATTATTTTTCTTGTAACCATGATCTGTTATCCTTTAATGAGTGGAAATTGGGTTAGTAGTAAAAAATATATTTTGAAAATTAATATTTCATTAAAATTTTAATTACATATCATGCAATATGATTACTTTTTAATCACTCATTTTATATTTCATTTAATATTTATCATCATCTTGCTTTTGAACCTTATTCTGAAATTGGGAACCCTTTTTTATATCCTAAATATTAATATTTATTTTTTTACATTAAGAGGAAATTTTTAGCAACAATTTGCCTATCATTGGATATCATCTATTTTTTGATTTAACATAACAATATTTAAATGGTCCTTGACTGATGAGTTAAATAATATTATATTTTGGAAAATAATAGGTAATTGTGAATATTTATGATATGTTAATATAAGTGAATGAAAAAAACCATCAAAATCATTACATGTTGATAAAAAGTAAAATATATTATTGGAGGGTGTAACACACAAATCTATATTGAGGATAGAATCTAGGTTATTTTTTTCAAAACCATAATTTCATTGATGTAGGTTTGTTATTTTTGTTAGATGGGACCTGAATATAGCCTGTTTTTTTGTTAAAATTATACTACAGGTGGAATAGCACACCAAAATAAGTGAGGGTTCCACTATGATTAGGAATAAGTAGCTCACCACCAGAAAACAATTCTTGTTGAATTTTTCATAACTGGAAATGTGTATAAATTATTTCTCTATGGAGGTGAGCATTATTAAATTGACAATAATGAAATGTTGATTATTTTTGATGGGTAATTCTTAATTGGCCCCATCACAAATACCGTGTTTCCAAAAACAACATTGCTAAATTCATTTTTTGGATGATATTTCACATAAAACTATAATTTGTTATGGGTTGCCTTCAGGTTTAAAATTGTATTTTACATCATTATATAGAAAAGTATTTCAGATGTGTCCCTTTTCCCTTCACAAATACATTTTTGTTATGGGACCACATTACACTCAATATTAGTTTAAAAATTTAAATAAAATTCCACATAAAAATATATTAACAATTATTAAAATATGTATATAATTTTAAAAACTTTAGAAAATAATAACGTAAAAAATAATATAAATACAACATTATGAAAAATATTTACACTCAAATGATAGTATAATAATAGTGTACATCACTATAGGGTGGGATGGGGAAGGTGAAGGTCATCTGTAAGAGGAGCGGGATCCCTTTTACAACACCCAGATCCTTCCATCACATGTAATCCATCATCTAATCATATTGATATTGGTGTTGTCATATCATATCTTCCAACTATTTTATTTTATGTCAATGAAGCTATTCTTTCTCCATACTCTTTCCCACTACTAACTCACATTGTGATCACAATTGGTCCTCAAATTGTGGGACTGAAAATGAAGATTGTACATGATATACCCTTATCATTCGCAACAAAAATGCATTATTATGATAATAAAATCCATGAATTAGTTGATAAATAATTCCAACCACTTAACCCTTAGTATATGCATACAATGTTTCATGTATCCTTGATTCATGACCAAATCATACCACATCAGTGGCCTGACTCACAGTCTCATCCAGAATATCATCTTCTATCTTAGAAGTCATGGCTTTATTTGACTCCATCAATTTCAAATTGAAATTAAAATAGTTAAAATATTATTTTTAATTAGTTTTAATTCTAAAATATATTATGTTCACCACAATCTAATGATTTTGTGCTCCTATAATATCTATTGTGATTATGTCACTCGAAAAAATATTTTTAGTGGATAAATCCTTAATAATTGGATTCTCAATAACCTATTTGATTATTAAATAAGTATTTTACATTTAATGTTACAGAAATTATTAAAAAAAGTAATTACAAAATCTCCTCCATGTGTTTTGAATATACGACTAACAACTCGATGAATTGTTTCCTACCACTCCATGTTCTAGAAATATAATGATATCCTCCTATAAAAAATATATCATGTCTTTAATGAACATATTACATCCCAGACCTAAGATGAGTTGTATTCACATTAGTGGTCACAAAAAGCCTTATCAGAATCCATGAATCTTTTTTTTCATGGATGTCCACATATGATTATGACAAAACTAACAATAAAAATCACACATGATGACCTTTGAGGCTTTCTCATCTAGAATTCCGCAATCAATAATCGATTAGATTCCGAAATAATAGAAAATAATTATTAATTAGATGTTATTAAATAAATAAATTTCACAAAATATTTTATTTATTTATGCACAATCCAATGATCAGTCATGAAGTGCCGAATTTCAATGGGAATCTGATCCCATGTCACCAATGCATAAAAAAGTTCATCAAGAAATCACTCACATGTCAAAATTCTATATAAGTAAATATTTGATTGAAACAAAACAAAATAAAAAAAATTCATAAATTAGTTAATGAAATTTAATTATGACTATTTAAAATAAATAACTGAACATATCTCTACATGTATGGATCATACTCAAGATATAGATATCACTCAAGAACATATTTGATAATCATTAATAATGAAATCCACTAAGCCCCCTGATTTGGTGATGAACCCCTCGGAACCTAAGGTTCATATGATAATTCATCAACCTCATCACTATGTAGAATAACCTCCTCAGTCCTATATGAGATTTCATCTTAAGTCTCATCAGCATTTTGAAACATGAAATGAGTGATGGAATAAAAGAATTGAAAATTAGTAATATATATATATTGGCTATAAATAATATGTAATCAATTCATTATTCAATTTATCCTCATATTCCTATATGGTTGTGTTAATATCATCATTTTCCTCTTTTGTATCATTAATTTCATTGGATTTTAAACTTCATCTTCACTTTACAATTCAAATTTATTTCATACATCATCACCATCATCAATACCATCTACCCACAATTTTTTTCAAAATGCATTATTTTTTAACATTGCTGAAAAAACTTATTCTTATCATTCGCAAGAAAATTGAATTCCTTTCATTTCAATTTAACCACACACACTTTTCATTAACTAATTTATAAATGATTTAATTTCTATAATTCTCCACAAATAATTTATAATTTTTGAATACGAAAACAAATTGGGAAATTTATTATATGATCTTGATGGGCGGAAAAATTATTCATCTACCACAGGAATTTTTTTTATATACAATATCAACTATTATATGGTTTGTCTGAACAAGGAATCCCTTATTTGTATATAACCAATGTCATTTAATCATTTTTACAAAACTATATCCCTGATAACATATATAAATTAATTTTTCCATCATTCCATAATAGTAATCAACAATTTCTATATTATGAGTCACTCTTCGGAAAACAACACTATTGGTTTTTTTTTGATTCACTATATGCATGAGTATGAAATCATAAACCGTTATGTATATATGAATTACAACTGATGACCGAGTTGGGTGGTGGGATACTCAAAACATATAATTTATAATAAATTTTATCATTATATATTGATTACATAGAAATTAATAACCAATTAAAAAGATGAAAAATAATAAATTGATTTCATTTTTTAAACAATAAACAATTTACATTACCATACTGTAAAACCAGTACAAAATTTATGTTTCCAAAATTATGCAAGTTTTACTGTAATAATATGTGGAAATTGGTTCATAGTATGTTCATCATATAATCTTATAATAAAATAAAATTAAATATTTTAGAAATAATTAATGAATATTTGGTAGAAGCACTGACATTAAAAATCATTTCATTTCTTCACATTTTAGCAGAATATATATATGAGCCATTTGATGTTTAAAAAATCAAATCCACAATTTATGAAATCCCCCAAATCCATGTTCCGGATGATTGATAAATGATTATAGTATTTTTAGTTCACTTTAAACATTTCCGTTATTACGATTGATTTAGTTTTTTTCAATGATATTCTATTTTAAAATAATGGGGGAAGAAAAAATAAATTTCCTCCTATAAATAAGATTCTGCAATTGACTTGTGAACTGATTATTTTTTCCATTTCTTTTTCATTAGTTTTCATTCAAATACACCATATGAATACATTAATTATAACTTTATTGAACCTATACATTTTTATTCATGAAGATATTATAATATCAAATGTTCTATTCTATCAAAGAATGGAGGTTAATTTTTTATGATAATGAAAAAATAAAACAATATCATCTTTCAGTATAATATGTTCAAATAGTAATTTTTAAACTAAAAAATTTGTGTCTGGAAAATACGATATTTTTATTAGTTATTCCAAAATAAAATATTTCAATAAAACTCTGCATCTAACAGATAGAAGCATCTTCAATATAGCATACAAATAGTGATTTTTAATCAATTTATATGACTATTTATGAAATATCTCTCCAGATTGGAAACATATCTAGTGCACTCAAATACATAGTCTAGTGAAAAAATAATAGAAGGTTTTCTTTGGAAATAAAATAAACTAGTTTTTTTTCATTAACATCTTACATCTATCATTTTTATACAACTCAAGTTCTGGATACTAAAAATGTGTGAAATATCTAATTATGATAGGAAATTATCATTTGTCTTAACAGGTGTGTCCAAACTAATATATAATATATTATAAAAACAGTCTTCTCAATATTCATGAAATTATACCTATGACAGACCAACATGTATGGCCAATATAGAAGATCCCCAAAAAAACATCATTTAATCCAATTGTGATTTTTTAAAAAGCCTAATTTTTTTGTTTATAGTATGTCCAAAAGTAATTAGTTGAAATGAAGAGATATTAAATTTTAATTCAATATTTAAGATCATTTTTTATGGTCCATCTCATTCAACTATACCATTTAGGAAAATATTTTTATTCATTCGTAAAGGATGATCAATATAAAGAATCTCCAATTTATGTAAAAAACAAGGTTCTTTCCTGTTGATGATCAGAATTTCATTTTTCAATCATATAGTACATACATGATTTATAAAAATGTGTACTTCAAGTTGATAACATGTCATATTCTAGAAATTCACTAATTTTCTCCACTAACACTTCTTTCGTTAGGAAATTTCATTTAGAAGCAACATTATATGTATTGACGCCATTAATCCAAATAATTTAAGGCCATGAATCCATGGAATCAAATAAAATTAGATATTCTAATTTGGGGTAAATGGAAATAATAAATTCAAAAAAGTACATGGATCATTCATAAACATCAAAGCATGTTTGTTTTATTTAGTTATCATGACAGTCTAACAAGAATCCTTACAAACATATAAACCAAATTAATATAAATTGTTTTTTGGAAGACAAAATAAAATATTTCAGAATTTAGTTGAAAAATATGGATGTACCAAGTCCAAATTATTAAATGAATCACCATTATAGTGAAGATTAAATTTATTCTATTTTAAATATTATTTTTATGATATGAAATCAGTGATGATTTGTTACGTGACATCAATTAATGATATTATTTCAATATATTTGGAAAATATATCTATATTTATAGAGGAATTAATCTAATCATTCCAAATTGAGCCTCTTTGTACCTTACTTGTAACGGACCGAGTTTTTGGGGGTCCTTTACTTAGTGAAAATATCGTGTTGGGTTTTATGGTCTGGGAATCATGGTGGTGTAGGCCTATCAGTAGCCTTAGCCTACTGGTAGTAGGCCTATCGGTAGCTCGGTCTACCAGTAGCCTTAGCCTACCGGTAGCAGGCCTACCATTATCTCGGCTACTGGTGGCAGGCCTACAAGTAGCCTTGACCTACCGGTGGCTGTCACCCACCAGTAGCCCTCAGCCACCGGTGGCTCTAGCCTACCCCAGCGGGTTCTTTCCAGTGGCATTCCTTCTTGCGCAATTAAGGTTTTAAACCCTATTTTTACTCTTTCAAGCATGTTTTAAAGACCTATAACACCCATAAGAGTTTAATTAAATAATTATGGAATTAATGAGTCGGTTTAAACCACCTGACCCCAATTAATGAGGAGTGGGGCCATGTGGTCAACCCACGACTGCCGATTCTTATGCCGTTTCACGTTCTTATCTCAACCGTCTGTGGGACTTATAAACTAAAGGGTTAGAAATGGTTTCTTCTTTCCTCGATCGCGGCTTTTCATGAACAACTTTTGGTGCATCAGGCGAGCCGCATCGTTATGCATAATGTTCTGCGCCCGGCCTAAGCGTCGATCATCTATCAACAAGTAGGGAATTGCTTCGCCTGTCGCTTTTCTGTATCATGTAGGGTGGGCATACTTTTGATTCTATAGAATTGGATAAACCATACTTAATTAAAGATAATAAATGATTTTTTTTATTAATAATGAAGGGGGCTATGATCGTTGATGTTTTTTTATTAAAATAATCGTCCTAAGTTGTGATGGCTTATGCATTCTGATAATCGAGGCCATTGGTGGTCGTTGTCTGTGCACTGATGAACTCATAGTGTTTTAAATGTCTTGTTTTGTAATTGTAAACTCCAGCTGTGAAAAGTATATTCATTAATCACATATACTAAGATGGATAAATTTAAAGCACCAAGATCCACCCTTCTGTGATAAATCCCTGTTAAAACACACGAAATTGAAATCATGGAGTGTGTTAAATCTTTTAAATCTAAAAATACCCACATGGGCATGTTTTGCTTGATGATAGTGGTTTGATTGTTCTTCTTCCACGGGCCGATTTCTGGAGATGTGGGAGGGGATGGGATCCCCTATTTTTATACTTTCGGTGGTTGTGAGTTTTATGGCTGGGTGGTTACCTCGTTTATATCATGAATTGGGGTGGGATCCACTGTTGATGAAAAACATTTTTGGGGAGGGGAAATGGGGCAGTGTCTCGGGGCTGTCTTTGGTCCCAGTACTTCGAGGGATATTTCTTATTTCATCATTATTATGACGTTACAAGAGAACTGGGTGTGGATACTTAAATTGACGTCTGCTAGTTTCTTTTCCTTGGTTATGCTTATGGTGTTAGTTGTCCAGTAGCGCTTAAACTTATTTGAACATTATAACTGAACATGAAAACAATAATGGGACAAATGGGTTTTGTTGGCGAGATTTGTGACTCAGACATTAGCACTGTTGTGATCTGTAGGCTATCTGAAGAAAAAAACTAGCTTTTGGTGAGTTCTTGTTACCTATGTATATACTTGTAGTTTTGTGTTTCTTATTCGTGCCCCACCCAAGTTGAGCACTTAGTTCCAAACAACCCCATTTCATGGGGGAGGGTGTTTTTCCCCAACATTATTATAAGTGGCTGATTATTAGCTCCTTTTCTACTCCCTTTCCTGGATATCCCAACTAACTTCGGGCAGGATGTGATGGCCTAAGGTCCATTATTATCCCATGAACCTTCGATCGGGGTAGTGCGGTGGTTGGCCAGTTGTCTGCGGCCGGTGGTTTTCCAACTGTCTGCGGGATGAGGCCTAGGTGTCTTCGAGTGTTGCAGTGGATCTTCCAGCCTAGGTGTCTTCAGGTGTGGTCCTGGTTTTTCTGGACTAGGTGCTTGAAGGCGTGGTTACGTGTGACAGTGGTGGCCCAGGTGTTTTCGTGTGGGATTCGGTAGTGGGACTACGTGTGGTTGTGGCCCAGGTGGGTGCGGGCGGGTGTGGCAGTGGGACTGCGGTGACAGAATGGCGGGATTGTTTCGATGCATAGGATGTCTTAGTAACCAGTGGGAAAGTGGCATGGGGTACCCAAACATCAATGTGCTCTTATTATGTATATTACGCGACTTGCGTTATTTGGTGAGTGCACATCGTTGATGCTTTGGTGGATATTTTACCTTGATAGGTGTTTGGTTTAATCCTTTTCTCATGGGACTTTAGTAAGTTCCCCCACTGGTGCATGAGAGTCCTTGTTTTTCCCTAATGAGTGTACTTGTATGCTCACCCTACGTATATAAAACTACTTTCTGGTTTCCAGGAGGACTTCGGGGATCATGTGGGACCATACTAGCTCAAAACTTTAGGGCAGTCGGAGTTTCTGTTTTTTCTTCTTGGGTACTTACCTTTGTAGTCAACTTTTGTACTTTGAGGATTTTACTTTTGGAAGATGCATGTGGGAATGGTTTTCTTTTTTATTTACTTTTCTTTTACCTTTGTTTTTGTTGGGTTTCATCATCTTATCTTTCAATACTATAAAACAAAAAGTATTAATGCCTTCCATTTTGTGTAATTTCTATACACTTGGTGCTAGTCGCGGCTTTGGGACCTATTGAAGGCGGGTCTCGGGGTCATTATCTCTCCTTCAACATAAAGAAGGAAGGGCCTAGCAGTCTGCTGACCCTTCCTTCATTTTGGTGAAGGCAGGTCGTGACATTACTTAATGACATGTCGTATAGTTATCTAATGAATCATTTTCACTATTATATTATTGAAATCATTTGATAATTAATGAATAATATAATAACCAAGATCCAAATTATGAACTAGATTATGTATCTCATATATTTTTGTAGTCAATAAATTTCCTTCAAGAAATATTTTTTTTACCAAAAAAATACTTAATCAAAATATCAATTTGATATTCCATTATTTTATTCATTCTCTAGGGATTTTTAAACCACATCAATTTATCGTATCATACAACCAGAATATAAATAATCCATCAAATACATAATGAAATTACCAAAGAAATGTGGATTTAACTAAATAGTGAAATCAATATCATCTCGGGTTTTAGTTTGTTTAGAATACAGACCATCAACATCATGTAATAAATTTTGAATGTGTAACAGATCTAAAACAAAATTATTAATATGTTCCATAAAAGGTGATACATTGTTGATATACAAAAAAATAATATTTTTTAAAAACAATATGTATTTGATAACCCACAACGTCTTTAAATGTATATAACCTAATTATATCACAACTACTTCAAGGATAATGAATTTTTCCATCTCCGAAAATTCTTTATTAGATAATGAAATTGATTAAAAATCAACATGCATAAATTTACAATATTTATACTATAAATATTTTTATACTTAAGATGATTTATCAATTCCCAATAATAAAATAAGCACTAATTAGGAAATCCTCGTTCTATATTCCTATAAAAAATATGATTTTTTGATTGACAATATATAAGAAAATGTAGATCAAAATAATATTAGTAAATTTAAAAATTATAATTCTCTTTTAAGTATTATCAATTTTATAGATTTACTTCTCATTTTTACTAATTAATTTTTTATTAAATGAAGTTAATATCCACTAATAGTAGATAATTTTTACTCAATAAAAATAAATTTTAATTATAATTTTTTTTATTATCACAAATTACCAACGTAAATTATTAAAATATGATAAATTTTAGTAATTACCATTAATATTTGTTAATCAGCACTAAAATAAATCATCTGACTAATTTTTTTTATAATTATCACTATTTTTTTATAATTATAGAAAATTTTTAATATGTACTGCTAATTATAACTAAATTTTTGGGTTAAAACTAATTGTCAACAATTTTTATTATATACCACTAATTATCAGTTATTTTTTATTAATATCGATAATTTTTTCTAAATACCAGTAGTTTTATATTTTCTATATTTTTTATAATTACCACTAATTATTGATAATTATAACTAATTATTACTAATTACCATTAATTGTTACTAATTATAACTATTTTTTACTACTAATTTTCTTATGTGACTCTTATTTTAACTAAATAAAAAAATAGCTAATATTTCTATGTACCCAAAAGTACTGCTTATTTTTAATCTTTACTACTAATTAACATAAAATAATACAATGTAGCACTAATTAACTAATTTTTTTTGGAATTACCACCGATGATTAGTAATTACCATTAATTATTATTAACTATGGATTATTATTAATAATTACCCCTTATTTTTAGTAATTACTAGTAATTTTTACTATGTGTCACTTATTTATACTATGTTCCACAAATTATTTCTATTTTTTATTATTTAACTAAAATTTCCACTAATTATTTTTATGTAACAATATTTAAACCTAATATTTAGTAATTACCACTAATTATAGTCATTTTTTAGTAATTATAAATAATTTTTAGTAATTACTAATATTTTTAAGTATCTACAAGTTATTTTTTACTAATTTTTACTAATTTTTACTTATTACAACTACTTTTCAGTTATTAACTATAATTATTACTAATTATTACAAATTACAATTAGATATTACTAATTAACAGTAATGAATACTATTAAAAAAAATTACAATGTATCACTAACTACCACTAACCTCTAACCACACATTTTTACTAAGTATGATTATACAAATTAAACATAATTTTTACTAATAAAGTTAATTTTAACTAATGAATTCTAAATTTTACTTAAAACATTGAATAATAAGAAATTGTTACTCTATACAATAGATTGACACTAAATTTTCATAATTATCACCAACATTTCTTGATTAAAGCTTATTACTAAAAATAACAACTAATAACTACTAATTGGGAATAATTTCTTTTATTTAGATCTAATTATTAGTATTCATAGATGTTTTTTACTATGTGATGCTTATTTTTACTAATTATAGTTCATTAACGTTACTTTTTATTACATACATATTATTAAGAGTAATTTTTATAATGTAGACCTCAGTACATATAATTTTTCAGTAATTACCAGAATTACAACTATTTTTTATTAATTACCTCTATTTTAACTAATTATCATTAATGTTTTGTTATAACAAATAATATTTAGTAATTAGTTATAATTTTTACTAAGTACTTATAATTTTGACATATTTCAACTAATTTTTACTATGCCTCATTGTATAATGATAATTTGTCTGTGCTGGTAATTAAAGATAATTTATCGTAATTACTGATAATTTCTACTAATTATTTATAATTATTACTAAATACTACTTATATTTACAAATTATCACTAATTTTTAATAATTTCCGCTAATTTTTAATTATTACTGCAAAATATTTATAATTATATATAATTGTTGGTGATTTTTCAAAATTACCAATATTTTTTTAATAACTACAACTAATTACCCTTAAAGTTTAATAATGATCACTATATTTTAGTAATTAGCATTAATTATAATTAATTTTTACTAATTACCACAAATTATACAAAATTAGTACTAATGAATAATAACTATAGTTAATTATTATTAATCACCTCAAATTATCTGTAATTTTTACTTATTACCTCAAATTATTACTATTTAAATCAATTTTTTTATCAATCATATGAAATTTTATCTATTATTATATAATTTTTATTAATTATTAGAGCTTTTAATAATTATCTTCAATATATATTAACTACCACAAAATTATAATAAATATTATTATTTTCTAATATAATCCACTCGTTTTAAATAATTTTTTATTATTATTAATGATTATTGCAATTTGTATTACATAATAAGTATTTTCATTATTTTTTATAATATATTAATATATAACATTAATTATTGAATAAATGTATTAATTGTTAGAAATTTTTAATCACTATTGATAAAGGAGAATAACATTAAAATATAATTATTTATTTCAATAACTATAAATTATAAATATCTTTTTCTAATTATCAGTCCAGACTTTTAATTTTTAAAAATTTCTTCTTGTTTCCAAAAAAATACAAATTACCTATTTTTATACTAATTATATCAAATTTTAAAGAATTACTACTAATTTATAATAATTAGTTATAGTTGAAGATAATTAAAAATACATACTAATAAATGAAACTAATTTAAAATAATTTAAACAAATTAATTATAACTAAAAATAATTATTAACAATTAAAAACAAAGACTTATAATAAAATATAATTATTATTACCTAAAATTAATTTCTTCTAAATGAAACTATGAAATTATAATTTAACATAATTATAAAAAAATTTAATAATAATTACTAATATAAAAAAATATTAAAAATTTAAAAAATAAAAGTAATACCATAAAACTAAACTACTTAGAGGATGCATGGATGAAAAATTGATTACCTGTAAAATTTAAGAAGTTCAATAGCTGAAGGAGAGGATAAAGGAAAACTGAAGAAGAAAAGAGAGTTTAATAACATAAATATGGGAAAAACATCAAGTGGGGAGGAGGTATATATAAGATTTATTATTAGCAATAATACTATTTGAAATTAGATTCCCATCACAAATATTCTTAGTTTCGAAGAGACCCATCCCTATTAGTATACCATATTACCTAAATTATCAATGATTAATAAATTATTAGCTATTAAAATTAATCCCTGATGTAAATAATAATAATAATGATTGGAGGTATTTTCGATGGGGTATATTCCAATTAAAAAAAACATTCATGTAGTTTGGAACAGATGCCCCGCTAAACGTATTTACGATGGGATGACTTTCTAGTAAAAAATAATGTTTTATTAAAAACTATTTTCAATGGGTTAAAGATTCATTTCATATATCCAATCACAAAATCCCATTTTTTTTACCATTAATATTCTTATACATTGTAGAGATAATGGTGTATTTTATGGATTTATGGCATCTCGGTTGTTGTAAATGAGTAAACATTGAGCCGTTCCAAGAGAAAACAAACTAAGAGCTAGGGTGTTGTATAATTAATGGGAACCTATTAGATTAAAAATTATATATAGTGACTCTTTTCATGCCGTGACCTAATGGGTTTCACTAAGATTTCATTCCCAAGGGGCAATACAATACAGAACAGTAGTAAGAGATGAACCATGGAAGCCCTAAAGGGGCATCAAAATGTAGAGTGGTAGTATTAGGCTCGAAAATGGGGGATCATATTTTTTGGTTCATTAAGGAGGCACGGTAACATACTGTGAAATTAGAATCCTTGTCATGGGGGAGCCCCAATAGGTTCATTGCATCATGACCAGTAATATCACATCATAAGTCTTTGTCTAGCTAGTATATATGTAATAAATAAGGTTTATATTTTTTGGAATGTTTTATAAATGTAATTTTAATAATTGGTCTCCATTTATGTGTCTATATATTTACTTTCCATACCTTTTCTTCAAAATGTGATATATCATCAATTCTGTAATTATTTTTTTTCTTCCATTGGATCCCCAATTTTCATCCTTCAATATCTCATATTTATTCCTTCATTTCAATCAATGTTTCATATACATATTAAAATTATGGTCAATTAGGGATATTTTCTTGGGGTGTCCACCAATATATTATATTAAATTGAAACTGACCTATAGTCTTAATTAATCTATCCCTAAGATATAATTAATGTATTTCCACATTTTTTTATATGATGTAAATTCCCCCAGAATTAATAAAATAATGACCTAAAACTAAATAAATTGTATATTTACCCTGTAAAGACCCATAAATTTCAAGGGAATTTTTTTTCTTAATTTTATTTGAGATTTTTCGAGTACGTAGTTTCTGACATCACCTGATTCAGAGGCCCGGTGTGCCTAGAATAATTTTCCAAAGTTTAGCTCAGGTAAGTTCTGTCAACGAAAAAGTTGGTTTACCTAACTTTTGAACTGGTGCTCGGAATCGAAATCTGAGGGAACCTATGGAATCACAATGCCGATAATTTCTTAGGAAGACCTTTCCTGGAGTTGCTTTTTCTTGGGAAGAAATGTTATAAAATGTGTGGCGAATAAAAATAAAATTATTTTACAATTTATTTTTATTTCATTACCGGTGGGTTATGTGTGTGGAAATGGAAGATTCAAGGATGTTGGGGTGGGGCCCACAAAATCCCCCACCTCCTTCTATTTCCTCAACACCCCTTTGAACCCCCCTCTAGGAATTAATTTGAAACTCCTCCACATTTAATTGCATGCCATTTAAACGCCTCATTAATTGGACAACACATGTTAATTAATTCGTTAATTCAATTTGAGTTTTCAAATTTAATGTTGGCATGCGTGTATGTTAATAAAATAAGAGAATGTCTTATTTTATTGGGGGTTAATTCATTTTGCGGAAACAAGGAGTGGAATCTTGCGCTATGAAGAACATCTTCTTCCTCGTCGATGAATGTGAAGAACACCGAGTCTACGAAGAAGAACTCCACCACTGCAAGGGAATCGTCGTGTCGTCTCCTCTCCTCTCCGTAGCCGGTAATAGACGCCTTCTTCGTAGAACGATGACATGCCACATTCTTCTTCGAGAAAACACCGACGATGTATATGGCGCCATATTCTGCGACGATGTCTTCCGCGACACAGTCTCCCACGATGTCCTTTTTCCATGATGAACCTCGTTCGATGACTTCATTGAGGTAAGGGTTTGAGTTCAAATTTAATGGATTGAATTTGTGCTCACCTTGTCAAAGTTATTTTATTTTTGTCCGCCTATTATCAATTTAATAGGAGGAGGTCAGACCGCACGAACAGGACTGAACCTCCGCCCCCTTGTTCTTGTTGTGTCTTGAACAAAGGTAGCACGGTGAAACAGCACCGCGTGGAAACAAGGTGGAATGCAGAGAAAGAGCACCGCGCCATTGCACAACACCGTTGATGCCAAAAGAAGCTGAGGCCGGATTTGAGCCGCGACGGAGGGGCGCGGCGCTGTCGCGCAATGCCGGTCGAACAAGTCCCCAGATTGAAGCTGCAGCGGTGCAAAGCAGGGCGGCCGGAACGACCGGCCGCCAACGCATCGAAGTGGCGGGACCGCAGGGTCCCGCGGTGGCAGCACCGGTCGGCCAGTCGGGCCGACCGTTTCAGAAGGACCAGGAGTCGTAACCCCAGGCTGGCCAAGAGGTGGGTCCCCCTCATGGGGGTCGTTTCATCATTCAAGGGGGGCAGCTTCCCCCTCTGCATTTCGCTCGGCCAAACGGCCGAGCCGCTGGCCACTTGGGCTGCGCCCGTGTAAGGCCGGACTGGCCGCACAGGGCCGAGCCACCCGCGCCGGGCCAGGCCATCCCTTGAGGGTTCGGACACTGTCCCGGGTCAGCGCGACCTGGTTAGGGATGACCCAGGTGGTCTCGGGACGAGATGGTCCGGGCCCAAATGCCCCTTTAACCGGACAGGTTCGTTTAAATTCCCATAACCTGCGCTACATACCTCTGATTGATGCACCATCAGTTGTGATGCGATCCTTGGATCGAGAAGGTTGTTTCAGTATATTACACTCATGGTTTTGGAGGTCTTTTGGTACTGCCGGGATGGTTCGAACATTAAACCAACCGGGCCCTCAAAGCAGAAATGCCTATAACATGAGCTCCGTACATCCGATTGATGTGATATTGACTTTGTTGTGTCCCTCTTGGTGAGACGGACCCTTTGGCTTACTCCGATCACGGTTTGGATGCAGTTTGAGTACGGTCGGGTTGGATTTGACTAAAAAACCAACCAGGTCCCTTGGACGAAAATGCCAATAACTCTCAGACAGGGCATCCGATTCAAGTTTCATATGTCTCGTTGAGTTCCTTTTATCAAGACAGAACTTTGGGATACATAAAATCAAGACTACGTGTCAGTTGATGTATCGAACCCCATTGGCTCGTGGAGTGGACCCTCCTGGAAACGACCATGCTTTGTGGGGGAATCCTAGAGCTGGCTGCGACTGCGACGACGATGACGACTGCACTGAAATCCTCCATGGGTTCGGCAGTGACGACGAATGCACAGAAATCCTCTGAAGTTTCGGCAGTGATAATGATTGTACTGAAATCCTCTGTGGGTTCTACGACGATGACTACTGTTCCTATATCCTACGTGGGTCTGGCAGTACTACTATTCTTGTATCCTACGTGGGTCCGGCAGTATTTGACTCCGTACTTGTATCCTATGTGGGTCCGGCAGAGTAGCTGGTCCTGTATCCTACATGGGTCCGACAGCTTAGTTGGTCTAGTATCCTATGTGAGTCGCAGCATAGATGACTCAGTGGCTACATCTGATCATCTCTATCACCTTGCAAATAAGTGTACCTGTATGAGAACAGTCTTGAATTTCAATCAATATCTTCGATATGAATGACTTTCTTTCCAATGTGGATTGAGTTTTGTTATCCTGTGTGGGTTGGTTGTGCTATCCTATGTTGACTAGATCGAACATGAGATCGAATGATGGATCCGAACTGGAATTGATGACTTAGGTATATGTATGGGCATATACCTAAGTAGTGTTGGATGTTACTTCATAATTTTTATCTTTCCATTGTGGATTATCCTTTGTGGATTATGCGAGACCTTCAGGGGTCTTGGGGTCCCTACAGAGTATTGTATACTCACCCCTGCATGGGCTATGCCCGCACTACGTTGTGTTGGATGCAGATGAAGGACAGCGTTGATCGTGGTTGAGGCTTGCGGAGCGAGTTGGTACATGGAGGTGGACCTTTGAGGCGGGACGTACACGGAGCATACAGCTGGACCCGAGGAGCCGAGGTGGAGGCTATCTGTATCCAACCATCATGTGGGATTTCCATTGGGTGGCTCGGCGTTGCTACATTACATTTCAGTTGATATACTTTATTTTTAGTTGTACTTTACTTTCAGTTTGGGTTTGTATTCTGGCCTAATTACTTTTCCGCACTCAATGTTGTACTCAGTTTATTTAATTTTTACATATTCTTGCTTACTCTGTGATTTTTTTTACATATAAATGCAATTCCTTACCCATTTTCGGGATTTATTCCTTGGTTCTAGTCGCCAGCCCCTGGCCTATGGAAGGCGGGCTTGGGGTAGTGACGGCATGGGTCCCGAGGACGGGTTGTGACAAATTGGTATCTGAGGAGTTCGGTTCTACCGTAGAACTCATGACTCTGATCTTTCTTCTATGTGAATAAATAGTGTTAAGGGTATTGAGTATGGTTATCTGTCCAGGGAGTCCATTGTTGGTGCGGCGGCCGACGTATACATACACTAGGACCCTGACTTCTGATTTCCGACTCAGTGCACGAAAACATTGATTCCATGTGTGTTTCAAAAATTTTCCTTGTGATTATATTATGTTAGCTCACCAGGTATACAGTTTTTACCATGGCACACCTATTTCTTTAGAGGATGGATAATTGAAGGCAGCAAACTAGGGTCCCGAGCTTTGTGTGAGATGACAGCCCACTGAGTGACGAGGCCTCGGTGCAGGGCCCTTTTTCAGCGGAGGCATCGGCGGTACCTCTACCCACTGATCCACCGATGCCCTCATCCTCAGCTACTGAGAGTGCACATCACCTTAGTACACTACAAGAGTTTTAGTATTAGAGACTGCACAGGTTCCGCGGGGAGACGAACCCTCAGGAAACCGAGGATTGGCTAGAGGCTGTAGTTCGAGTTTTCAGGATAGTGGGGACACCATCTGACCTCATGGTGATCCTTGTAGTGAGCCTCCTGCACGGGGCAGCAGGAAGATGGTGGAGCTTGATGCTCCAGGTGAACGTCGAGGCATCTCTTCTCTGGATGGACATTGAGAACCTCTTCTGCTCAGAGTTCATCCCAGCCACGCTTCGTGGGGTGTACATACAGGATGTCCTATAGCTGCGGCAGGTCACCATGACGGTAGCCAAGTAATCGGCGTGATTTACCGATCACTCGCACTACTCGATAGACATGGCAAGGGACACATTATTTAGGGCTTGGACCATCGAGCAGGGACTGAGGCATGATATCTGGGCATCAATGATCTCTCTCATCATTCCGATGCAGGAAAGAGTACTAGAGTGATCCCTTCCAGTAGAGAGCTTTCTTGTTGAGCCTACTCCAGCAGCAAGACCTACCGCAGGGCGGCACGTAGCTGAGTCTTCCACAGCTGGTAGTTGACAGACTTCACAGGGGTCCAGGAGGACCAAAATAGCAGGCAGACAACCTCAGGACAATGGCTCTGAGGTGTAGGGCACACGGTGCAGAGCCAGCCTTCTGAGGAGCACACAGTCATACGCATGCAGTGGGAAGGGCCACATGGATCGTGATTCCCCGACCTTCCATGCAGAGTAGCATCAGATAGTTGAGGGGCCACCCAGGCAGAGGGAGAGGGTCGACTGTGGCGGTCCGCAGCGAGCAGGCGGGTGAGGCAGAGGAGCTGGCCAAACAGCAGGTGGTGGGTGATGCTTTGAGGCTTTACCACCACCACCACCAGGAGGTCCACCCCGACTACAAGGAGATAACGGGCAGAGACAGGCTCAGCTTGAGGCAGCGGAGGCCTGCGACCAAGGCCCACCAGAGATGATTCGAGGTACTATCAATTTCTACTCCACCCTTGATGTCGTTCTTATAGAAATAGGATTGAGTCATTCTTTCATTGCCACTACCCTTGTTCGGAGCTCGGAGATTCCGACGGAGCCATTGGATCAATCTTTACAGCTATAGACTCCTACTAGATCAGACTCGATGATTAAGAAATGGTTTTGGAAGTGTGAGCTTACTCTACGAGGTCAAAGATTCAGATGGGATCTTCCTATGGTGGCATCGAGGCCTTACGACGTCATCTTGGCCAGGGATTGGTTATTTACAGTCCATGCTCAGATCGAGTGTATTATGAGCAAGGTGTGGTGTGTTCGTACAGATGGGAGAATGTTCACCTTCATCTGTGAGAAGGGAGACTTAGAAGCACAAGATGGACTCACACAGAGGAGAGGACAACCGATCACTCATCAGTTGGCTAGCCTCATCCTAGGAGTAGTTGACATGCGAAGTCCTAGTATTCCTGCAGTGGTGGATAAGTATGCAGACATTTTCCCTGAAGACATTCCAGGACTACCTCCTCACAGAGAGGTAGACTTTTATATTAAAATATACCCTGGGACAGCCCCGATATCCACTCAAGCATATCAGATGGATCTCGTTGTGCTTCGAGAGCTACGGGTACAACTGGAGGACTTGCAGGGCAAGGGATTCATCTGACCCAGTGTTTCACCCTGGGCTGCCCCGATTTTCATTGCCAAGAAGGTGGATGGGAGCTTGCGACTATGTGTCAATTATCATCGCCTGCATTAGCTGACCGTGAGGAACAAGTATCCTCTACCGAGGATTGACGACATCTTCGATCAGGTCAAGGGAGAACAGTGGTTCTCGAAGATAGACCTCAGGTCAGGCTATCATCAGCTCAGAGTTCGGGACGAGGACGTGCAGAAGATAGCCTTCATATGTTGGTATGGCCACTATGAGTTCTTGATTATGCCTTTCGGCGTAACCAATTCTCCAGAAGTGTTCACGAGTCTCATGAACATGATATTTCAGCCTTACCTCGATCGATTTTTCGTGGTCTTTATCGATTACATCTTAACATACTCGACCACTGAGGAGGAGGATGCCTACCACTTGCGGGTTGTACTG
Organism: Viscum album; assembly: GCA_963277665.1. Lineage (NCBI taxonomy): Eukaryota > Viridiplantae > Streptophyta > Magnoliopsida > Santalales > Viscaceae > Viscum > Viscum album. The sequence continues at coordinate 1,300,251,839 of OY728147.1, forward strand.
GACACACAACGAGAGCACCAGCTTTATGGTAAGCTCTCGAAGTGTTAGTTCTAGTTAGGTGAGGTACAATTCTTGGGACACTTCATCTCTGAGGCAGGAGTTGCGGTGGATCCTTCGAAAATCATGGCAGTTCTAGCATGGGAACCACCCAGGAGCGTGATGGAGGTGTGGAGTTTCTTGGGGATAGCTGGGTCCTACCGGAGATTTGTTCCAGACTTCTCTTGAGTTTCGGCACCACATTATTCTTTGACGAAGAAGGGGAAACCCATCGTGTGGTCAGATAGATGTCAGCAGAGCTTCCAGGAGCTGAGACAGAGATTGACCATCACACCTATCTTGAGGCTACCAAAAGAGGGATTACGGTTTGTAGTCTAATATGATGCATCAGGGACCAGACATGGATGTGTCTTGATGTAGGAGCAGGCAGTGAACACCAATGGATCACGAAATTTGAGGCAGCATGAGCAGAACTATGCTACCGATGACCTGAAGTTAGCAGTAGTGGTCTTCGATCTAAAGATGTGGTGACACTATCTGATAGGTGATTGTTTCATAGTCTATTCTGACCACTAGAGTCTCAGGTACATATTCTCGCAGAGTGACCTGAACCTAAGATAGCGGTGATGGCTCGAGTTCCTCCTGGACTATGACTTTGATATAGTCTATACTCCTAGAAAGGGGAACGTAGTAGCCGATGCTCTCAGCAGGAGGATGGGTATTCAGCTACTTGAGAAAGTTATAGAGCAGCTAGCAGCTTTGTAGAATCCTTCGTGTATAGAGATGGATCATCATTTCTTCAGTCAGTCACAGTCACTCCTCCACTACTACAGTGGGTCAGAGAGGAACATTGTGGGGATGTTGAGTGTGAGATGCAGCGTGCACAGATATCCTCAAGACATGCACCTGATGGATTCTTTGTAGGAGGAGAGCACGACGTCCTTTTCATAGGACGTACCATGGTACAAGCTACTTTACAGGAGGAGGTGCTGATGGAGTTTCACACATCCCCTTTTGGGGTACATCCAAGAGTGTTGAAGATGTATCAAGATCTCAGATGACATCACTGGTGGCTGGGTATGAAGAAGGATGAGGTAGAGTTCATTTCTCAATGCCTCACCTGCCAGCAGGTGAAGGCGGAGCACCAGGTTCTATAAGTCTTGGTACAGTCCTTGGAGGTCCTGGAGTGGATGTGGGATGGTATATCTATGGACTTTGTGACTAGACTTCCACATACATCTAGAGGTCACAACTCCATTTGGGTGATTGTCGACCGACTCACCACGTCGGCCCACTTCTTACCCATTAGAGAGTAGGGATCAGTGGATAGCATTGGACGCCTCTACGTTCAGGAGATCATTAGGCATCAGGGTGTTCCATCAACTATCGTCTTTGATCGAGATTCTCACTTTACTTCCCGACTTTGGAAGGGGTTGTAGGATGCATTCAGGACGCAACTATGTCTGAGCACTGTTTTTCACCCTCAGACAGATGGTCAGATAGAGAGGACCATTCAGACTCTTGAGGACATGCTCCTTGCATGTGTCCTCGATTTCGGTTGTAGCTGGGAGGACCACCTAACCTTGGTGTATATTGTGTACAACAACAGCTACCACTCCACCATCTGGATGGCACTATACAAGGCATTGTACGTCCGACCTTCCAGATCAGCTCTGTGCTAGACAACCCTTGGGGAGTCAGCACTTGTTGGACCATAGACGGTCTAGGAATTGACAGGGAATGTCCAGGTCAACCAGGAGAGGATGAGGACAACTTAGAGCCGACAGAAGTCTTATGCTGACAGGAGGCCGAGACCACGAGAGTTCGAGGATGGCAACCATGTTGTGTTACGGGTCTCACCTCGACGTAGATTACAGAGATTTGGTCGGTGTGGCAAGTTATCTCCACGCTTCATCGAACCATTCCAGGTTCTAATCAGGATAGGAGAGGTGGATTACCACATGGATCTGTCACCTCAGTTACACTGGTTGCATGACTTCTTCCACGTATCTCAGCAGAAGAGATACGTGCACGACCTGACGCATATCATCGACCATGGGGAGATGAACTTTGATGATGAGGTGACTTTTTCGGAGGTCCCGATGGAGATAGAGGATCGATAGGAGCAGGTCCTATGTGGGCGATCAATTACTCTAGTGTGCATCAGATGGCTGCATGGGAACCTCTAGGAGAGCACTTGGGAGCGGGAGGCCCAGATGCGTACTCAGTACCCTCTTTTGTTTCCCTAGTTCGTGATGTATCTTTACTGGGACATAAAGCCCTGCGGAGGGAGTAATGTAATGACACGTAAATTTCAAGGGAAATTTTTTTCTTAATTTTCATTGTGATCTTACGAGTACGCAGTTTGTGACGTCACCTAATTCTGAGCCCTGGTGTGCCCGGAATAATTTTCATATGTTTAGCTCGGGTACGTTCAGTGAACGAACGAGCGGGTTTTCCTAACTTTTGAACCGGTTCTCGGAATCAAAATCTAAGGGCACCCATGGAATCACAGTGCCGGTAATTTCTTAGGAAGACCTTTCCTGGAGTTTCTTATTCTCGGGAGGAAATGTTTAGAAATGTGTGAGGAATAAAAATAAAATTGTTTTACAAATTATTTGTATTTCATTACCGGTGGGTTATGTGTGTGGAAATTCAATATGCAAGGATGTTGGGGTGGGGCCCTCATGAGCCCCCACCTCATTTAATTTCCTCAACACCCCTTTGAAACCCCCTCTAGAAATTAATTTGAAACTCCTCCATGTTTAATTACATGACATTTAAACACCTCATTAATTGGACAACACACGTAAATTAATTCTGGAATTCAATTTGAGTTTTCAAATTTAATGTTTGAATTCATGTATGATAATAAAATTTGAGAATGTATTCTTTTATTGGGGGTTTATTTGTTTTGTGGAAACATGGAGAGGACTCTTGAACTCTGAAGAACATCTTTTTCCTCGTCGAAGAACGGGAAGAATGCTGAGTCAACGAAGAACTCCATCACCGCAATGGAATCGTCATGATGTCTCTGCTCCTCTCCGCAGCCAGTAAGAGACGCCTCCTTCGGAGAATGACGATGTTCCACATTCTTCATTGGGAAAACACCGATGATGTATACGATGTCGTATTCCGCGACACCGTCTTCCACGATGTCGTATTCCGCGATGTCCTTTTTCGACGATGAACCTCATTTGACGACTTCATCAAGGTAGTTGTTTGACTTCAAATTTAATGGATTAAATTTGTGCTTGCCTTGTCAAATTTATTTTGATTTGGGCCGCCTATTATAAATTTAACGGGAGGAGGTCGGACTTCATAAACACGGCCGACCCTCCCCCCCCCCCCCCGATGTTGTTCATGGTGCGGCTCAAACAAAGGTAGTGTGGTGCAACAACACCGCGCGGAAACAAGGAGGAATGCGGGGAAGGATCGCGGCGCCATTTCGCTATCCTGTTGAGGCTGAAAGATGCCGGGCCCGGAGTCGGACCGCGGTGGAGGGGCGCGGTCAAAGTGGGGTGGTGGCAGAGGGGTGCATCACCGTCACGCTACGCCGTTCAGACAACGCCACAGCTTGAAGCTGCAATGGTTCAAGGAGGGGCATCCGGAACCACCAGCCGCCAGCACTTCGGTGGGGCAGGACCGAGGATTCCCGTGGTGGCATCAGCGGCCGGCCAGCTGGGTCGGCCGTTTCCTTAGGACCGGGGGTCGTAACCCCCGACTGGCCATGAGGCTGGCCCCCCTCATGGGGGCCATTTCTTCATTCAAGGGGGGAATCAACCCCCTCCGCATCCCGCTCGGCCAAACGGCCGATCCGCGGGCCACACGGGCCATGCCCACGTCAGGCCGGACCTACCGCACCATGCCGGGAAGCGCCGCGCCGGCTGGGATGGGCCACTCTAGCTGGTCCGGGCCGTGCCCTGATGGGCCAGACCCGGACCCCGGTTGGGTCTCCCCGGTTCTGGACGACCCACGGGGTCTCGGGCCAGGACGGTCTAGGCCCACAACCCCCTAAAACCGGACAGGTTCGTTTAAATTACCATAACATGGGTTACAGACCTCCGATTGACACATCGTTAGTTGCGATGCGATCCTTGGATAGAGAAGTTCGTTTTTGTATTTTACACTCAAGGATTTGAAAAACAGTTTTTACGTCCGGGTTGGTTTGAACACGAAACCAACCAGGCCCTCGGAGTTGAAAAACATATAACTTGAGCTCCGGATTTCCGATTGAAGTTTCATCGACTTTGATAGATCCCTCATGGTGAGACGGACCTTTTGGCTTATTCTTCTCGAGGTTTTGACATAGTTGGAGTATGTTTGGGTTGGTTTTGAATTAAAACCCAACCGGGCCCCTGGGACAAAAAATCCAATAACTCTCTGATCGGGCGTCTGATTGACGTGATGTCTATCGTGTTCAGTTCCTTTTATCAAAATGGATCATTGGGATACATCAACTCCAGACTGTGTGTCAATTGATGTATCGACCCCCCTTGGCTCGTGGAGTGAAGCCTCCTCAAAACGAGCATGCTGTGTGCGAGACTCTAGAGTTGGCTACGAATGCGGTGACGATGACGACTGCGTTTAAATCCTCCGTGGGTTTGGTAGTGATGACGACTGTGGTGAAATCCTCCGTGAGTTCGGCAACGAGGAAGCCCGTACTAAAATACTTTGTGGGTTATACGGTGATGACTATTGTTCTTGTATCCTACGTGGCTCCGGTAGTTCTACTGTTGTTGTATCCTACGTGGGTCTGGCAGTATTCGACTATGTATTTGTATCCTATGTGGGTCCGGAAGAGTAGCTGGTCTTGTATCCTACGTGGGTCCGACAGCTTAGCTGGTCTAGCATCCTATGTGGGTCCCAGCTTAGATGAATCAGTCGGGACATATGATCAACTCAATCACCTTACAAAGAAGTTTACCTGTATGAGCTGATTCTTGACATTTCAATCAATATTTTCGATATGATTGACTTGCTTTACTGTGTGGATTGGATTGCCTTATCCTGTATGGGTTGGTTGTGCTATCCTTTGTGGACTAGACCGAACTTGGGCTCAGATGTTAGAGCCGAACTGGAATTGATGACTTAGGTATATGTATGGGCATATACCTAAGTAGTGTTGGATGTTACTTCGTGATTCTTATCTTTCTTTTTTGGATTATCTTTTGTGGATTCTGGGACAACTTCGTGGGTCCCGAGGTCCCTACTGAGTAGCGTATACTCACCCCTACATGGGCTATGCCCGTACTACATTGGTTTGGATGTAGACGACGGACAATGCTGATTGTGGTTGAGGCTTGCAGAGCGATTCGGTACCTGGAGGTGGACCGTTCAGGCGGGACGTACATGGAGCGGACAGCTGGTCCCAAGGATCCGAGGTGGGGGCTATCTGTACCCACCCTTCAAGTGGGATTTCCAGTAGGTGGCTCGACGTTGCTGCTTTACTTTTCAGTTGATGTAATTTATTTTTACTTGTACTTTACTTTCAGTTGAGGTTTGTATCCTAGACCACTTACTTTTCCGCACTCACTGTTGTACTCAGTTTACATAGTGTTTACTTCTATTTTCTTACTCTGTGGTGTTTGTTTACTTATAAATGCAATTCCTTCTCCTTTTTGTCGGGATTTACACCCTGGTGCTAGTCTCTATCCCCTGGCCTATGGAAGGCAGGCTTGGGGTAGTCACAACATGGGTCCCGAGGATGGGTCGTGACATACCTTGGTTCAAATCTAAATAAAATATATCAAACCATAGAGTGACTTTTGATTATTGAAAATTGCTCACCCTAACCACCATGTGAGGGGAATGGTACTCTAATAGAAATAAAATACTGGTGGTAACATGAGAGTTACCTCTAATGCAATTGTAACCTATTGATATGAGCACAATGTTTGAAGGATGGTCCCAAGACTAATAAGGGGTGTTCATTTTGATGTATCATAGAAATTTCATAGGTTGAGTATGTGTTTCAGAAATTTTTTTGAACCGAACAGAGTTATTGAGACACATACATGTGCTCAAGCTGGTAAGGTCCATTCCTAATAAAATTATTATAATAAGATGAGAAAATAATATTATTTATTTTTCTTATAGAATAATGAGAATTTAATATAACGAAGTTATATTTTACATATTGAATATAATAAATATAGCCATTTTAATTATTATTTATTGATAATTGTTAATGTGATTATAGGTTATTTTTCATCCAAATAGATATTGGATTGGTGTTCTGGGATAGAGCATATTGTTGGATTCATTGAAACTCTATGGGGTGATGTTATGTAATTTTACTAAGGGTGTAATCCATTCCAAAAATTTTGTATGATATATGTTTTGATATTTGATGGTTCATAAGGATGGTTCATATCCATCCTTTTTAGAGTAATGATGAAAGGGGAGTATCAGATCAGGTACCAATCTGACATTTGGGTTTTATGATATTAAATTTATGTGATGTGGTGAGATGAAACCATGGGAGGGTGCATATTTTACATATAAATAATAGTGATATGAGATGATACCTGGGGAGTATCCCTGTCTAACATATGTGAAATATTTTTCTATGATCTGTTATTGTGTGGGAAAATGCATTATGTGGGTACCTATTCGGCCTATATGGTTTAATGATGTGATCAATCTAATGAAATCAAAGGATACCAAGGACTGGAACCCATATGATATTTTTATCAGTAATGACGTGATATGGGATTGATGATAAAATCATATCATGGGAGGGAACATTTTGGTCTATGTTTTATGGTTATGTTTTATGGTTGTAGATGTGGGATCCACTCCATCCCAATGTTTGGTTATGTAAATATTTTAGTTACTCACTAGTACTAGATAAAATTAGTATGGTTGATCATAAGTTTCAATTTAGAACTTGCGGATGGACAATGATTTATTTTATTATTCATCTATATATATATCATTATTTAAAGACATGACACCATGAAGACATTATATATTTAACGGGACCATTAATGGTGGGTGACTAATTTATACACACATCCTACATGGATAGTTGTGGGCACCAGAATATACTTCAATGATATATTTAAGGACAAGGGAATATTAATAATTCAATATTTTTAATCTAGTTAGTTGGGATTGATCATGGGAGTATGGAGAAATGAATGACTCTAAACATGTATAGATATCCCTTCTTTTTTTGAAATTATTTTACAACATGATATATTTTGTCAACAATAGTGGATCTTGATTATGTCTATAAACCATTATTTGATATGTTTAGTTATTTATATTTTTTGAATATGGGTATATTTATTTTTGCATTGAAATTTTCCTATCTAGTACAAATAATCATGTTTTATTTTTATGGTTGTTTCTATTTTATCTTCCATAGTTAAAAAATGGTACCCGATCTAAGAGATATAGTAATTCCAAAAAAACATGGATCAATAAATTATATATATGAGGACTGTTTCATGATGTATATAGTGTGAAAATTATATCACAATGGAGGTGAACATTTCCAGGGATATTAAAATAAATTATTAGAACACCCTAGTCTTAAACATTACATTACATTGAATTATGTTAAGAATTCACATTGATGATCATTTCAGTTTTCTATTTTTAGTGAATTATTCCATAATAGTTAGAATAATATATTGAATGAAACTCTACACACAATCTATTTTTTTCATTATATAATTTTTTTTATAATAAACCATAAATTATATCCCTTGATAAAAAATTCATAACAATTTTCATGACTTATTCCTTTCTCCTACCCATCCTTATACCTTGTAGAAAAACATTTCAAAAATATGGGATGAGAAAAAAATGATCTGTTAATGATATAAAATAAAGAATGAAACTGTTTGTCAATGAATATTTCAATCTCATGGAAACATTCTTACTAAATCATACTTTCCACCTATAATGAAATACAAATTATCATATATCATGAAATCATAAGATTATTGAAATACATCATAAAAATTATAGATCATAAATTTAACATTATGAATCCTTATCATACATAATGTATAGCATTGAAATCTATGTAGGGATTATCCTTCGTGGTTATGTATGGAATACCCATCATAGTATATTACCTAGGTCTATTAGGTGAAACCCTTTTAGACAACTTTGTCTCATTACACATTGAATTAGAGAGATATCACAGGCTCACAAACCATTAATTTATCATAGAGCCACCAATATTCATAAGCACTTCCCAATAACAATATCATAATAAACACACATTAAACATTTACAAAGGAAAAAAATAATATTTATACTTTGAAATCACATTTCATCTTTAGAAATCCACACACTCAAAAATAAAAAGAATTTATTTACAAATTAATCTGAAATATTTTAAATTATAATTCAAAACTATAAAGTGTCATAAAAGTGAGAAATTTTTTTCATGAAGTATATGTTATAAAATACAATCAATGTTACTATATTAATAAATCTTTTTTTAAAACAAATTTAAAATAATTTAGAAATAATATTTTTGAATAAAATTATCCCATACCACATTGAAATCCTTTTATGGTATATAACATTTTAAAACATTCATGTCAATATAAATAAATCTATAAAAATAATTTTGAATACATCTCCATTAAAGATAATTATTTTGAATAATAAATCATAAAACCCTTTATAATAATGTTTTCATTAAAGAGTCCCTTCAAATGAATTATTTAATAAAATATTTTGATTATGTGTGTTCACTTTAAATCCACATAAGAAGGTATAAATAAAATATATGACATAAAAAAATAATTTCTCACATAATCATCACAAGACAAAATAAATATATAAATTTTTAACCCAAATAATGGAAAATGTGTTAATTAATTCCCTTACCACTTGTAATCTATTGAATTGTATGACCCATAAAAGTAATAATCAAAACATGAAAAATTTAATAACAATAAGATGAAGAGATTCATGATATTTCATATCAAAGATAATTATATATAAACAGTAACAATGTAATTTAGGGTGGATAATTCATATATCGCAAAATTATAAAACGTGAGATGAGTAAATCCTTACAATGTTCATCGTAATGATGTAAGAATTTATAAATTGGGTGATTATCGGTATAAATATTATATTCACACTATATGAAGTGTAATTAAAATATAAACCAATAAAAATGATTCCATACAATATCATTGAATAATAAAATCAATGAACTAGATTTATAACCCCATGACTGGAAATTGAGTTTGAAAATACATTAACCTGAGTCAGACGCATCACGTACAATATTTATATTCCTCATGAATATCCCATCCTAGGAAGACCATTGAAGACTGCGGATTTTTTATTTCCGTGAGAAAAACAGAACATTGATGTGTGTAGGGTTAGAATGATTGTTTTGGGATTATCATTGAGGATATACAAGTCAAAGTGATTCAAAAATGGGAGGTGGAGATATAGTATTTATACTTCTAGAGATGAGGGTTCAAGTTATTAGATTATTGATTTTATTATATTAAAATGAAACCATAGATAGGTGGAATTAAATTCCATGAATTTATCTTTTAAATGATGGTTTATATTCTGGTTAGGGTTTACCCACACCTCAACCACTCTTTAGATGGTGTTGTTTTTTGGTAGGATATTCTTTTATAAATTTAATTATATCACTTATGAAAATTTTACTTTTATTTTGGCAAATATTTATTTTAGCGTTGTAAATTTTTAATACCAAAAAATTAGATTTTAAATTAAAACCACATTTGTAGCAATGTTTTCCAAATATTGAATCCATTTTTTGATAATTTAATTTATAAAATTAGTAAAATTTTATTTAAATGTATTTCCCTAGACAAGACTAAAATGTGAGGGTTTAAACTAAAACGTTCAAAATTTTGACATGGTTTCATATTAAATTTCCACATAAAACATATTTAAATGACCTAAATTTGATTAAATTATAAAAAAATAATATAATTATAATTTAAAACCATTTAAACAAACAATATATATATATAAATCAATTATTTTGAAAAGAAATTTTGAATTAAAATGCAATATTTTTCACTATTCATTAAAATATTAAAGTTATCATAAAAATACCAATAAATAATCCAATTTTTTATGACCCTATTAAAAATATGAAGTTTATTTTTTCCAATGTATCTTTTATATATCTCAAAAACAAAATTTAAAATAGTGTTTCATCAATATGCGGCCAGAATTCATTCTTAAAAAAATAACCCTCTTATTTGTAAAATTTTATTTGTTTGTATATAAGGATTAGATAATATAAAATTTATATTTTATAATATATATATTTAATATATTACATATATAAACAATTAATAAAACCAAAAATGATTGATTTTATTACTTTATAAACTCACTTATTTACATTTAAATAGTTAATGTAGAAAAAAATTTCCTTTTATTGAAAATGAGTTTTATATTCATTTATAATTAATTGTGCACCGAGGAATTAATTATAAACATTTATAAAACATTTTTTCATTATTTATTTAATTTTATTCATATCTTCCATTACAAATACTAGTTATAATATTAACTTATAAATAATAACATTATGTTGTTCGATTAAGCTTGATATAACATATCATATCTGCTAACAGACATAGTGTTTCCTTCGTAAAACTCAGGATGTTACTTCCTCCACCCTTTGATAAATTTCTCCCCCAAATTTTATTTTTTTTGTGTAACTAAGGTATGAATTTTCAATGTTACCTTTATTGCAATCCCTTATGGTTATAAGGATTAATAAAATAACCACTTTAATAAAAAGATGGTGAACTACGAAGATCACCTTACATAATAAAGAATATTGTTCCATGTAGGAAAAAAGGGATCAAGAAATGAATTCTAACCATCAAATTCTAACCAGGAGTGATAGAAATTATTTTCAGGATAATGTTAAAATTTGAAAAATCATAAATTAGTGATTGATTATAAGGTCCATGATTTCTTGTTACGTAATAAAATTGTATAACATTTGTGAGTCAAGGCCCTTTTCCTTTAATTGGAGAATTATATTACTACCTAGAATAATATCAAAGGAAAATATACTTACATGATATATAGAGTTTCATCATCTAACAATTTGCACCACACACTAATATTTTTCTTCAAATGATTGTGTTTTCATGATGAATCAACTTCTATAGAATCACATATGTTACAAAATATTAACTAAATATTTTTTATTTTATGAATAATTAACCAAAACCAATACATTCAGTTTAAGATAATCCAATTCTCCATGATGAATAAATCATTCTATAATTAAAAACATTCTTTATTCTTCTAAAATTCAAATGCGAAACCCAATGTTCAACATAGACCATATGATAAAAATTTTCCCTTAAAATTCATCTTAATAATCCAAACTATGATTTAGACCCATAAATTAGAAGTATTTAATAACATAGTCTTCCATGAAATATTTAAAATTTATATTCAAATAACATCAATAACTCTTAATGTCTCATACCAAATATTTTAGTTCGAAAATCAAATATTCTCCATGATAGGTAAATAATTTCTATAAATAACCTAGATAACCATAAACACATTATATGAGAATTGATTATTCCAATGTAAAATTAAACCATTAAACCTAAAATATATTCCCAAAGAATTCCGTTTACCATAAAATGATAAGGTTCCAAAATTAGTAATTTTCATCCAAAATTACATTAATCTCTAAATCCCAAAAAAATTCTCCAACAACAAGGGAATCCATTAGATAAAACATATTTCTACCTAATAAAATTATTAAAAATCCATATTATCATTTAACTAATAAGAATAATCCATACTAAATAGGGACTTAATGTAGGCCACTGAAAGGTTATAATGATTTGTTGTACTTTGGTAGTGGCTTTGATTCATGTAGGCTTTCCCAACGCGACGGGTTGACCCAAAGTCTATGTGTTGTTTTTTTTAATGAACTCTATAATTTATATAAAATTTCTAAAATGTGATAAAATCCTCAAAAATAACTATAATTTATTTAATCCTCAATTTTTCTATCATACATTTTTTTTCATCACAAAATGTAACATCCCATAATTACCTCCAAATAAAGATCATATAAACCCAAGAGATTATTCATAAAATTATAATTTTTTTATGAAAAAAAAAATAAATCTTACATGAATAACATTTTCACATAACAAACCTTATATTTACACATACTATATTAAAACCAAGAAATTAATCAGATAATCCAAAGAGTATTAATAATTTTTAAATTTTCATCATCTATAACTCTCCAATTCCTTATATGTATATTTTTAAATCATTTAGAATTATCCTTGTTCACTATCCACAATTTTTCATCTAATTAATTTAATCTTTTTTTACTAAAAACAATGAATCATGTCATTAGAATTAATAATGTCAAAACATGAGTTATAAAATAATCCACACATTTTGTATTTCATATTCAGTTTGTTCAACTTCAATTATAATTGAATTAGGTATTTATAAACATATATTTGTATAGTCCAACTGATCAAATTGGTAACCTTATTTGTAATATATTTACATTCATAATGACTATACACTCCATATTTAAAAAGTTCAATTGATAACATAGAATGAACTTCTTCCCCTTTCCTGGAGTCAACTATGCACATCCATTCCTTTTGGCTGTAAATTTCATTATGTCCATCATTAAAAAATCTAAAATACATTCTAATCCCATTAAATTTTTTTACATTTTTATTCATTCTATATCCCTGACAGATATATTGATATATATGCACAACTTTATAATCATTAATACCTAAAATTTCATAGGGATTCATTTCTATCATATATGATGAATCACAAAAATTGCAAAGGTTCAAGTAGTTAATCATTAATATAAATAGTTGGATTCGAATAAACTACAGTTTTCTCATTTCATCTTCCATTTAATTTTTATTCTTATTCATAGAACGTAGACATTTTCCATCATATTTATTTATACATTGGTTCCTTCTAGATCTGTCTGTTTACTAAATCAAAATGGTTTCTTCTGGTTATATTAATAAATTCATTATCTGAGGAAGTTAAACACTTATATAAACATATTCATGTTATTTTAAAATCCTTCATTTTATATAAAATATAAATTATTCCTTTAATTATGTTTTTCATTTTGGATATATATAACTTGTAACATATGGTTAAATATCACCCTAACCTCTAATGATATCTCAACTAACCTCTAAAGCTGACTATATAATTCTTGAATATCATCTAAGGAAGTATGAATAATAAATTCAAAATTTGGAATCTATATCATACATACATTATCGCTTCTATATATATAGGTATTAGAAATCAAGGTCAAATTTTTAATACCCATGATAGTATATTCCCTAAATATCTTTGGAGAAACCCATTATTTTAACTATATCTCATTACCCAATGCATTGGTGAGATTTCATGTTCTCACCCACCCTCTGGTTTACCATGTAACCACCCATATAAGAAAATAATTCAAAAGAACTATATCGTAATCATAAAACTAAAAAAATGCTTTAAGCATAAATATTATTTCTACTTTGAAATCATATTACATCTTTAAAAATCTACACACATAAAAATAAAAACAAATTATATGAAAATAATATTGAAAAAAATGTAAATTGTACATCAAAATAAACAAATAGTAATACAAGTGAAATATTTTGTTCATGAATTACAGGTTAAAAAATATATTCAAATCTATTGAAATCATAAATCCATTTTTAAAATAGATTTAAATCATTCAAAAATAATATTTTTTAATCAAAGTTTCTCATCTAACTTTGACAAATTCTGAAAAGATTTAATTTTTTAAAACATTAATTTATATATAAATAAATCCATAAAATCTATTATGAAAACATGGACATGAAAGAAAGTATTTATAATATTAAATCTTTAAAACATTTAAAATATTTTATTCCTTTAAATGACCCTTATAAATTTCAATTTTTAATAAAATGATCAATTATGTGTATTCCACTATAAATACACACAGATAAATTATAAATAAAAGATATGATATCCAAAATTCATTTACCACATAATAATAGCATGAAAATATCATGAAGTAGTTGTTTAACACAATGATTGGAAATTGGGTTATGTAATTCCCTGACCACATCTAATCTGTTGAATTGTATGGCCTATAAAAGTAATAATCATTGAATGAAACATTTCATAACTTTATGATAAATAGATACATAAGATTTCATATCAAATGTCATTATATATACACAAAATAAAACAAATTAGTTTTAAACACTTCATATATCTCACAGAGGTAAAAAGTGAGACGAGTAAATCCTTATAATGTTCATATCAATGGTGTATGAATTTATAAATGGGGTTATTATTTATAGAAATAGTATATACAAATAACATGAAGATAAAATAAATCAATTACAAATAAAAAGTTATTCAAAAAAATATATTGTCATAATAAAATCAATGAAGTAGACATCTAACCCAATGAATGGATATTCAGTTAGAAAATCATATACCTCGAGTCTGACTCATCACACACAAAATTTATATTCCTCATGAATATATCTTCCATTAATGACCCCCATGGAAATTTTATTTGGTCTCTTTTATGAAGGTAATATCACATGGATGTGGGATATTGAGGAGGACATTTTTTTAACAGATTTGCAGAGCTATAAGGATTTTTGGTTTCAGTATTTGATATGTACTGGTGATATTTATACATATGTAGAAGTGGCTTCATGTGATTGTTTTATTTATTATCTTATATTAAAATCCAACCATATTGAGATGGAATTAAATTAAATAACATTTTCTGGTAATTAATATTTTATAGGTTGTTCAATAAAATTCCACTCCTCAACCACCATTTAAATTTTGTAGTTTTTTTCTAGGTTATACTTTAATATTTTAATTTTAACCCTTTAAAAATTTACATTCCTTATGGTAAATATTTTTTTTACAATGGAATATTTTTAATACATTAAAAAGAAATTAACCATTTAACCTAATATTGACCTTCATATTAAATATATGGAAATAATTTTTCCTAATTCAATTCACATAATTAGACAAATTATATTTTAATGTAATTCTATAGACAAGACTAAAAATAATGTTTTATATGTGAAACATTCAAAATCATGAAAAAAATTTATATCAATATTAAACCAGAAATTGATTCCAATTAACTTATCATTATTAAAGGATAAAAAATTAATCATATTATATTTTAAAAACAATTAAACTACAATATAACTATATTAAAAATTATATGGAAAATCAATTTTGAATTTAAATGTAGTAATTTTTATTATTCATTAAAATATGAAATTTATTCGAAATATACCAAATATAAATCAAAACTATATTTTGAGGTCTTATTTTCAATGAAAAAGTTTATCTTGTAAAATATATAATTTAAAAATGTTAAAACAACATTGAAAATGGGTTCCCCATCAAATGGCATCAAACAATCCATTTTTTTAAATTACCTCTTTTATTCATAAAATTTTATTTGTTCTAATATAATGCTTAAAAACCAAAAATATGAATTCTAAACATTGTATTAAATATATTATATATATATAATTAATTATACCAAAACAAGAGTTATTTTATTACTTTATAAACTCACTTATTTTCATTTTTATAGTTTTTTAGAAAATCATTTCCATTTATTAAAAAATGGGTTCATATTCCTTTCTAATTAATTATGCACCAAACAATAAATTATTCAAACCTGTAATTTTTTATCATAAATAATTTAATTCAATACATTACAAATATTCCAATAGCTATGTTTCAAAGGTAACATTCAAATAATAGTGTTTAGTTGTTTGTTTAAGCTCGATTTAGTGTATCATTCAAGCTATTGAACATGATGATTCTTTAATATAACATAGGATATTATAATTACGTTGAAAAGTGGTGAGTTTAGAAGATATTAATATATTTTTCTTTAATATTTATTAGACATTAAAAATTATTGATATTACAGATCATGATAATCGAATCCTCAAAATGGTATATTTTCATTGTAATGATATGTATATCACAGAATTGGTACAATAAAGTCAATATATGTGGAATAATTTTGTTGAAGACCCTATATTTCATTATTTATAGATTTTTTTAGGAATTCATATTTAATAATTCATTTTTTATAAATTATTTTTAGTATGAATGAGCTGAAGTATTAAAATAATGTAATTTTGATTATAATTCAAAAACAATGTTGAAAATCATTGAGAAACAAGAATAACATTGTGTCCAGATTTTTAAATGTTAAAAAAATGAATTTTCAAGATAACATTACTATTTGACACATATAGTCTTGCACAACCATTTTATTTAAAGTTAAATTTCAGTGAAATGTAACACAACCTGAAAAATGGGGATATTGATCATTTTAATCATAATTTTTATAGAGTTGAATCTTATACTAAAATTTCAAGTGTTGCAAATTTATATTTTTGTTTTTATCATATTTAAAATGAATGAATAAACATATATAAATAATTTTTTTATTTTTTCCATTATATAAATATTAAATTGTGTTTAATTTAATATGAAGATATTAAATTGAAAAACATATACAAATACATTCAGAGTTGTGAAATAAATTTTACTGTTTCATAAAGAATTTGTAAAACATGTAATTATTTATATATTGGTGTATTTATAGCATGTTTGAATATTTTTTATTACCATCATTTTTTTCAAAAATTTATATACATTATGTTGATATAATAATTAAATTACAAATTGATTTTATAGCCTAAATTAGAAAGAATATGAATAAAAATAAAAGGAATGCGAAATGGTAGATATAAGGGGGTTTATGGTTAATATTTTTTTATAAAAAGAATGAAATGGTTTCGAGATGTGGATAAATAAACTCCCACATTAACAATGTAGTTTATTATTTTAATAAAATAAATTATAATATTAAATATTAGATTATGTTTCTTACCAAATTATATTTTCCATTATCAATGAATTAATCGGTTTGTGTGAAACAATATGAGAAAACATAATGTGATATATATTGTATTTAGAGGATATTCAATTATTTATTTCTCTATTATAGTGATTATTTTATGATTTAGTAATTCACTCATTCTTTTCCATCATTAATTTTTAAATTAATGATGATCTGTAAAATCCTAATCAAAATATATAGTTTTAATATAAAATTCACATATCCCTATGCCCACCTAGCTATACACCTGTAGTTACAGATTAATAGTGAAGGATTTGATTAAAACCATTAAGATGCTACACCCTCAATCAGATTCCCTAAAAATAATATGAACAAAATCATATAAATATTATAAAATATACATATATGGAAGATAAAAACATATCATTTGTATCACTACATGAAAATACAACTTATTCAATCATGACAACATGAATATATAACTGACATGCCTAATTAAATATAAAAAACTAATGGAAAAAGTACAACCGGATCTGATCACACTCAATTCCAGATATCATCCCAATATCTATACTCATAATGATCTATCCATCAAAATTTTGATACTAGTTCTGATACCAATCCATACATGCATCTAGTTAGGTATTCGCAAGAACCCATGTTCTATGACCACTAGAGCATGGTATCACTAAAAATCTACTGGATGGATGAAATTTACTCTAATACAAAACCAATAATATAGAATATAATTTAATGTGATAATATCAGTGGAAAGTAAATATGATATTCCAATCAAAGAAATATAACATCATATCACCAGGAACAAAAAATCAGAACAAACCGTGTTTTGTGCTATGAATGTATATATATGTGACTGATATGATGTCATGATTTTGTTATGAAATGTGTTTTATATGTTTTACAATGATTAATTTTGTGTAGAAATAAGTTACATTTATATATGTCACATATTTGTAACCATAGAAGTTTATAATGTTTAGATGTTGTATGAGAAATTATTATGGGACCATTAAATGTGATGGGGTATGATTTCAAAGTGTGGCATGACAATGGGTGATCATGATCATATATGATTAAATTATAGAGGAAAATAATGTGGAATGATGGTTTATGTTACCTAGGAATGGTAATAAAGGGGAATGATTTTCAATAAGACCTCACATGAGAGATTGGAAGGTGGTGTTATTTCCTATGTGGTATGACCTATTGGCATTTGTATTGATTTATAATTTTTCAAATTCGAGGATGGATTCATTATTCCAATTTTTTATTATACAAAATTTTTTCTAACTATCCCTCCAACATAGATCCATATTTATGTATGATTTACATTCCATTAAATCACATTACAGACATAACATGGAAGGAAATATTTTTCCTAAAAGTGTGTTCTTTATGATATTATTCTCCCTCCACATGTTATATATATCTAGTTTCGATTATGGTGATCTATCACATGAAAATATACATCATATTACAAATTTAGTGATATATCATGTTGTTAGTGTCTTAAAGAGTTGAAATCACAACATGATCAGGTGGTTATGTAACCTAGGTGCATGAATGAGTATCTCACATTTCTAGAACTTTTTAATAGAGTAATTTTTAATTTTTTTTGGATAGCTCATTATGAATCTGGATATCTGGATGAGTTGTTCCATGGTGTGAGTGAAGATCCTCTTGTAATTTGTTATTAACATTATTTATATATGTTAGAGGCCTGGTGGGATTTCATTTATATTTACTTTTTTATGAGTATTTTATTTCCAAATACATTCATATAGTTTCACTGTATATGGTTTCTCCTTAATCTAATTGTATAATGTTTACTATTTTGGTTATATAATGTCCTAGACTCATTTAACCCATAGATTGTGTATAAATTATTACATTGGAACATGATATAGGGCATATAAGCCTAAAGGACTCAGTAGTTTTATAGTCTTATAAAAATAGACACACACATGAAATTGACATATCATTATTTCACATAAAATAAAAATAACAATTTCATTTAGTACACCATCATTCCTCATATTTTATCCTCACATTACAATAAAAACCTATTCCTTATATCACGTGGAAAATAATTTTTTTAAAATTGGTGAGAATATATTCACAAGAAGGGTATGCGTAGAGTAGATGATATCCTGAATAAATAATAATTGTCAATATGTAATGTAAAATATTTTAAACACATTCCATTTAGTTAATAAAAATAGTATAAAATAGTACAAATAAATTATGAGAAGTTATATCAATAAAAAATAATAATATGATGATAAAACATATCCATCGGTAATATAACTAAATAAATAATCACATGCATAGAAATTACTAATCACATAATAAAGGCATTCATAATTATAGAGATCATAAACTATCAAAAATAATTACATGATAGTTTAAATTAATGGGTTGAAATTAGTCTAATTTATCCAGTGAATTATATCTTGATACATGTAGATAAATCAAGATAAATATATATCCAAGATCCCCATATCACCTACTAAGTACAATTCATTACTAATATGATATTGGTGAAACATAATCAACATAATCATTATTATTGGAAGACTAACATACAAAATGTCAATACCTACCATAATAAAATAGTCAAAATATTAAACCATCTAGAAAAATATGGTGAATGGAAATAAAATTTTACATACTTATACAAAATGATCATAAAACATCCAAAAATTAAATTTATTAAATAAATTAAAAATAACACTATTAGATAAAAAGTACAATAAAATATTGATTTCTTCGAGGAATATAATTTTTTCTTAAAAATCTTGTTAAAAAAATCTTTTGGAAAAAATTTAACGATAGTGGAAGTAATAATTTTAAAACAAAAAGCTCACAATTTTCTAAAAAATAATTATATTTGAAAATATGAATTGAAAACATTTAAATTTAGCTTCAAAACATTAACTTGTCATGATGAAATAAAATAAATTCATTCCCTTAATATTAAAACAAATATTCTAATAACTTTTTTGATAAATGATAGTCCATGTTTGGTGAATACAACCTAAAGAATACTTTAATTTTTTTTTAAAAAATATATTTAAAAATGAATTTAACAATTCATTATTAAAATACGAAAATAATTATTGGATCAATTTTAGGGGAAATGAGTTATAATGATAAATGGACTATCGACCTAATAGAGAGATAAAATGTAATTTTCAAAAATAATTATTCACAAAAAAATTTCGAAAAAAGTGGAAAAGGGTACTATTACATGAAAATGTTCACTAAAAACCTATGAATATGATAATGTAATTAATTTATGATAAATGTATCAAATAAATTTCCCATGGGTGACTTAGACTAAAACTATCCCAAATCATAATGACATTGTTAATCAAGTCTTTACAACTTTGGTAACATCTAAATGGTAATACCCATAAAAACCATCAAATGAATCATTAAATACAATGAAGATAAATATATATATTATATAACAAAAAAATTTGTATAATATGAACCAAATAATAAATAATCTATTAATATAGAGTATGTCTTGTAGAACTGAAAGTGAGACAAGAAACCCTTACCTCATGTTTGGATTCCTTCATATGTGTCCAGTAATCATATAAAATAAATATAGATTTATTATATATATATATATATGTTAGAACCATATTAAAATTTATCTCTCCATATATGATTTACTTATGGGTTTTTAACACCACATTATTAATAATTATTTTATAAAATGAATTCTTTGTGCGAAAATTGATTTTTTTTCATAACCATTTTAGTTTCAAAATATTTGTTATTTTAGTTATGGAAAAGTCACATCATATTAATAATGTTATGTAATATATAAATATAATATATATTCGTTATTTTTTATTTAGAGTATTATGGGATTATTAGATATAAAAAATGGACTTCATAGTTCTTTGATATTGATAGTTGTACATACACATTAACGTTATTTCCATTTATCATGATGGAAAGAGATAAAAGAAAATATATATTAATTCACATTTACAGAATCATAAATATTTAAAATATTAAATTTATACTAATAAAATACATACTTATTATCATCCATTATATTATAACCATTTTACATTTCAACGCTTAAGATGTAGTCCATACATATGTAAGATGGACATTATTATTCTCCTGTGGATTGGATGGTTAAAAGGTAGATGTGATATTATGGTTATAGAATTAATTTTAAATAATAAATAAAATATATTTTCAATAACAGTAACCTTAATATCATTCATTTAATGTATATTATAAAAATTAATTACATCTCTTCATGAGGTCGTAGTGCACCATACACACGGGCGATGTAATTATATCCCCCACTAAATGATTTTATGAATCTAGGTGTGATATAATTATTGAATATGTAAAAAAAATTCATAAATATCATATATATATATATTATATCCCTCGTTGTATATATACTTTATTGTTTGTGATTGAAAATTAATACCTCGGTTTATAATGTGGAAGTCAACCGTACACACGATTAATATTTTCATTTGTTATTTGATGGATGTAGAGATATATCAAGGTTATTAAATTAATATAATATAATATAATTGTATATTATATATATTTGTTGTAATATTTTAATATAATATTTTTTTGAAGTATTTTTAATGATAAATAAAAAAATTAACACATATATGACTTTTACACAATCAATAGTGAGCCCCATTATGTTTTAAACCAAAGCCTACATTGGAGGGATTACTAACGATAGTAAGAACTATATGATTTGTGGATATAATAATAAAAGGTATTTTCATATGTAATATCCAATAAAAAGTGATTTTATCTTAAAATATGTTAGAGGATTGTGTGCGCTTTTATGAGTGGAGGAGGGGACAATCATGGAGTTTTTGAAATTATAAATTGATAAACCCCGTTTTATTAGTCATCATGACTCAAAAATTGGAAATAATGAAACCCTATAGACAATTTGGTAAAAATATTAACATAAAAATGGGTTTTAATGTATTTATGTTATTTTTGACACTTTTATTATTATATTAACACCTACATAAAACCATTTTTAGGGTTATTGTGGTAATTGTATTTTTATTTCTTTAACTACTAAATATGGCCAAAAATAATATGGACTAATATTATAATACTAATTATTCTAATTAAAAATATAGTTTCAATTTTCAAATTTCAATTAACATAAAATGAAGAGTTATGTTTAAAATTATAATATAGATGTGATAAAATATCTATTTTCAAATGAAAATATTATAATTTTTTTTGAAATTTTTAATAAAAAATTCAATATAAAATTTATTCCAATAAAAAATATTTATAAATTGATATATAATTTTAGTAATTATTATTTACAATCAATTTTAGAATATCATTTAACTAATTAAAAAACATAAATCAACAAGTAGTTTTTAATAAAAACTACTATTTTTTAGTATTCGTCATGGAATTAATATTATAATATATATATAAATAAAACACCGAAGAGAATTTATAATTATATATTAAAAAAACTTATTCTAAGAAATAAATTTTCATTAAATTTTTGAAATATGTTTTTAATTAAATGTGAAAATAAAAAATTATTCATTTCAATCTAATATAGTTATTGATTAAAAAATTGTTTCTCTTTCAAATAGATCTTATTGGTTTTATAATAAATAGATAACACCTGATGTTTTTGTAAATGTTGAAACCATTTAATATATTAAAAATACAATTATTATAATCCAACATAATGGTTATGTAATAATGGACATGTTTGAAAAATAATATTTTAAAATGGTATCTGTTTTTTTTCAATCCTGATGTGTCAAAAACCTGGTTGGGACACCTTCCAAACTATAACCAAAATCAATTCCTATCATGCCCTGAATGGTATTCCCTATCCCCAATGTTTGGTACAAGTTCTTGGGTATCAAAAATAAATGATTGGGAATGATTTAGGTAATCATAGAATCATAAAACAACCAAAATAAATAAATTTAACAAATATGAAAATTTACACCAGGAAAGTCTTAACAAAATTCATAATTGAACTACATAGTTTAAAAAAAACCCGTGATGGATAAAAAAATGAGTATCACGTTTAACTCAAAAAACACTACATAGTCAGGTGTAATCACACTCAACCAATCTCCATAACAACATACCATAAAAGGAAGCTAAAAATAGTTTCAACTATGTCCAAAGACATTTCCCTTACATGTATCATACATTAACAAATCTACATACACCATAATGTGTAAGTAGGGTCTGAGCCTAATCCCAATAAGATTACACACAAGATAATATTTCATCCTATAAATAATATACGACAAAGACTATGAATGTTTTTTTAATATAGGAAATGGTAGTAGTAATTTTAATGGGATGTAACATTAAATAAATATAGATTTCAAGAGGGAAACATTAAATAATGAACAATTTTTATAAAAATAAAAATGCATCTAAAACTATCAAACTAACACACCATTATCATATGTTATGTAAAACATAACCAATGATCACTATTCATGGTAAATACCCATACGAACTAACTATCAGTGGGACACTAAGTAAATCATATCTCAGTAAAATGTGGCGTATGAATTACAATGAACTACATTCTTTTACATGATACACTAGTAAAATATATACCCAAAACCTAGTGGTCTCCATGAAATATGTTTTATTATGTTAGTGTTTTGACCATTAATCTTTTTATGTGAAACATGGAGATGGACACTTACGAATCACTAGCGTACTAGACCTAGTCTATCAACCTTGATTCTCAGGCTTCCAATTTGTTCTCAATAAAATTCCACAAGATCTAAAATACAATTTTCACATAAAAAAATATTTTTATAAATAATAAAATGAAAAAAAACATAAAAAATTTCTCACCCTCAATGTAGATCATAAATCCTTATAAAAATTTTATAAAACTACTTCAAGAAGACATACAAGGATTTGGGAAAAAATTCATTTATAAATTCCCTTTTATGTCCAAATGCCCATAAATAACATTCAAAACTATAATTGGAAGCCCAAAAACCATTTAATAAATCAATTTCATGAATCATAAAATAACTCTGAATGATACAACATGGAATACACATGAAAAACACCCAATTCAATGTCAAAATTGATCTTCAAAATTAAACACATAATCAACGATACAAAAAATAGTTCTTAAACCATGCACAATATAATTGAAAAATATAAAATTGTTTAATACATCACGATAAATTCATTAAACAATTTTTACACATGGAACCAACTATCGTGGTAGTCGAAATCCCAAAAACATTGGCCAAAACTTCACTCGCATCACAACAACACCACAAGAAAGAGAAACTAAACCCTAATCAAGATTATTGAATCATGAAACTCAATATTAATCACTACATGGATATCAAAAGCTACTCTATTTTTATAACATCATGAAGGAGGGACAATACCCAAGATAAAAGGAAGAAAACCAAAGAAATACTCACTTACATGTAGAATATTGATGTTTCCACACCAAAAAACCCATAAAAAATAGATAATAATGATTCTTGAGGGGTCTTTGGAGACTTAAATGGATTAAAGGGACATATGGGTGAAGAATGGAAATCATTAAGTTTATTTCTGGAACATAAATATGATATAATGGTTTTTATTACCTGGACACTTTTCCTGGATTGTCATCATTGTTTAGAAAGCCAGGCGAATTAAACATGCACCTAGTTCTTCCCACCCAAAAATTTTAATTTCCCTCCATATTTTATGGGTATACCAAGGGGGAAATATAGGCCACAAATAGAAGATAAAATAACTAAAAATAAGGACACATATGTAAAAATTATAAACTTATTGAAAACATTCCCCCTGAAAAGTCAACACCGATCTTTATTAAATAAAAATATTGGGTACCCTTACCCAATCCAAAACATCTACTACCATGACTTTTTATACATCATTCCCATTCATCCAATGGACCATAAAAAATTGAATTTATTTTTCACGAATCACCATATCTTGGGAATCTACTGTTTTCATCATTTTTTCAAACCCTGATAAATCCTGCTTAATCTCTAACTCTTCCAAATTCGAAACATGGAACAAATCATGGTTACACTTCTTTAACTAAGTGACATGGAATAATAATGATTAGTTGTCAAATATCAAGGTAAATAAATACTATATTACAACTTTACAATCTACTCGATTATCTCCAATGTTTTGACATTCCGACGTGTTAGCTCTCCCTAATTTCCCAAATGAAAATGGCCCAAACGAGGGACCACTTCAAAAAATACCTGATCGCCCATATAGAACTCAATATCTCAATTCATCTGATTAGCATATTATTTTTGGTGACTCTAAGCTATAAATAACCTCTTAATAATCAACTTGACATTCTCAAATGCATCTTTCACATGGTTAGGCCCCAGTAGTGAGGTTTTAGCTACCTATTCCAAACACAGCGGGGACCGACAAGCCCGCCCATAGAGTTATAAAAAAGTATCAATTAGAATATATGATTGAAAAATTTTATGGTTAAATAATTTGACCATTCCCAAATGTTTATACCAAGATCCTAAAAAATATAAAAATAATGAACAATGAATATCCCCTAGAATCTGAATTTACCACTCTATCTCACCATCCATTTAAGGGTGGTGTGTCATGCTCATCTTAATCTACGACCACAAGGCCTTCTGATGGGATTCCCAAAATTGATAGGTAAAATGGTTGTATCTATATGTGATAACGACTGATGGAGTTTCATGAATACTTACCACCTCCTTAATATACAATCATCCTAGCTCATCCACTATAGTTATATTTATGATTTGAATGATGTGAGATTACTTGGTAATATGATCAATCAATACCCAAATATTCTCATTTCCCTAGAGGAGTATGAGGTAATACATCAATAAAATCCATGGAAACCTCATCCCACTTTTACATAGTAATGGTTAATGAATGGAGAAAACCAGAGGGCCTTTGATGCTCTGCTTTTACCTAATGACAAGTATAAAATCTGGACATGAAACCAGCTATGTCTGCCCTTATGCATGTCCAATATTACTACTAATGTATTTTATAATGCTTTTTGTTATTTCTATGATGTATGTCCCACTGAAATTGTTGTCTATACCGCATCACCACCATCTTCTTAAAAAATAGTACATCTGAATGGTCCTTGAAGCACATTATTTCATTGGGAGATGAAGACCACTTAGAAGACATCGACCTACTATGAAGAAATTTCCTAGACTATTGAAACAGCTCATCACTAGGATACTCTCGTTGAATCAACTCTAAAATAGAGGGGCTAAACTGAGAACTCTCTTTGAAATAACCTCCACTGTGTTCTGTGGACTCCATGTGAATCTGAGCAAATTTCCCCCTTAGAGACCACACATAACTAGACTACCTTAAATGCCTACACTGGTAGTTTTCTTCTCAGGGAATCAACCATTTCATTAACCTTTCCCAATGTACATATGATATCAAAGTCAAATTGTTACAAATAATCAATCCAAT
Source organism: Viscum album (assembly GCA_963277665.1). NCBI lineage: Eukaryota > Viridiplantae > Streptophyta > Magnoliopsida > Santalales > Viscaceae > Viscum > Viscum album. Next base: position 1,300,278,327 of record OY728147.1, read on the forward strand.
AGTGACGCCTTAGATTAATACCATTATGTGGTAAAATATTGGATAAGTTCTTATGGTCAGAGTGAACAAAAAACTTCTTCCTAAAGAGGTATTGATGCCATGTAATTGTATTATGCATCAACTCTTCTAACTACATGTCATGGGTTGAGTAATTATTTTTATGTGTTCAGAGATGACATGATCCATAGGCCACCACGTGGTCACCCAGCATAAGCATACACCGAAGACACATACACAAAACATAAAAATACACAACACACCATATTCTATATTCTTCTGAGATCAATACGATGTGGTATTTAGCCATCTCGTAAGCTCCTCAAAAGATTCTTAAAAATTTGGGACCCATTCAAACTTCTACCCCTTTCTGATGAATGTTGTAATATGTGTATCAAACCATGCGAAATTCCAAAATACTCGTATATAGTAACCTCCCATGCCGAGGAAAGTCTTTATCTCGAAAACATTATTTGGATACTCCCATGACATTACTACACTGGTTTTCTCGGGGTCCACTAATACCCCATGTTCCAAGAAGAGATGACCTGAAAACATCACTACCATGATCCAGAATGAAGACTTGAAAAAATTTTCTAAATGGATATGATCTCATAGAGGGACCAACACGTACTAAAAATGATTCTCCTGCTCTTCCTAGAATCTATATTAAAGCATTATGTTTTAATGAAAATAGTTAGAAAAGAGTCGTGATACTGGTGTAACACTATATTCATGAGCACCTTGACACCACTAGAGAATTGGTCAAACTGAATGGCATGACCAACTACTCATAGTTTTCATACCTAATACAGAAAGTTGTCTTTGAGATGTTCGCCTCTCACACCCTAACTATGTGGTAACCAAAATAATCTATTATGGAAATCCATAATCCAATAAGATGATAAAAAAAATCATTAATTCAGGGTGATGGATATTTTTACTTGATGGTTCCCTTCTTCTGCTTCCATTAATCGCTACACAACAGGAGGAATCCATCAGCGCTGTTGGAAAAAATGACAGGAGTAGCCGAAGGAGTTGATGCTCAGTCGAATGAATATTTTGGATTCCAAATCACCCTAATATAAATTTAATTCCCTCAACTCATTGGGGCCATATGGTATGAGGGAATGTATATAATTTTTTTACCAACTAAATATCAATCGAGAACATCATATCCCGCTATGGGGGAAAGACTATAATATCATATGGAAATACCTCTAGGAACTCATCCACCACATGAGGTAATCCATAGTCAGGATCACATCCATCATCCTTTACTGTGATTGATGACAACCACATGAAAATATTTTTCCAAAATGGTAGTGGAGGTCACAAACAACCCGACTGAGGATCCCATTACACTTGAATAACCTGGGTCTCCTGTCAGGTGCCTTGAAATTCCACCACCACCTATACCTATCAATATGTGATTGAATGTGCACATACCAATCCCTAAAGAGGATAACATTGAAATTTTACATATCTAATAACATGATATCTCATTCCATATCAAATCTTTACATGGAAAGCACCCATGAAGAGCACCTGATAACATTCACCTTCTTCATACAGATTGTCGCAAATAAATACATCAAAAAAGACAACAACTAGAATATAAAATTTTGTAGTTTTCCAAGACGTGTAGAGATAAAATAACCCATAGAATTTGTGTAAAGATTAAAATCCTCCATATAATATGAAATAAACATTTTACCTCAATCTATCTAAGGCTGGACATATGATCCTGCAGGGGTCTTTTCCACAATATGAATATCCGTGACTCCTAATTAGAATTACCATTCACCTACGGATCAGTGTTGAAATGAAACTGCCCCAACGAAATTTTTTTCATACAATCATGACCACCAAACGGAGATCCCATTGTCCTAGTCAGCTCTGACTAAACCGACACTCCCCAAGAAGCCACAGAACTCGCGCCCACTCTGGAATGGGAACATCTATAACGACATATGTATTTATATAATTTTTTTCTATTAGTACATATAAATAATATAGTAATCATATGTTAAATTTTATTCTTTTCTTCATAGTATACGCAACACAAATAAATGGTTTCTCTAAAATCATCCATTGCACACAACATTGTGTTAAACTAAAAAATAGTGAAATATTATTATTATTATTTTAACTGGTAGTTAAAGAATAACTGTTGGAATGGATGGAATAAATAGTATTATATGAACTATGAATATATTTTTTAAAAATGTTTAAAAAAATATTTATTGGTTTCCGTTTTAATTATCAGTGGAAATAAAAATCAATTCAAAATACAGGATGTGTTTTAATAGAAACATATTTAAAAGAATAAAATTGTGTTTATAAAATTATAACACCATTTATAGATTTTTATATAATGATGTATATATGTTATATATTTAATTTAATGTTTTAAATTTACCTTATTTGTTTTCTATATATTATATAACTAAAAATTAAATTTTTTTGGACAAATTAATTATTTTTCTAAAAAATGTAGTTTAACTCCTTTTGATAGAGAACCCATTTTAAATATAGTTTTTCACATTTTTATTATATATTTGATTAAATAAATTTCTTCTATATAATTGGGGCATAGAAATTTAATTTTTATTAATTTTGTGTAAATTTTAGAAAAATTAATTTTTAATAAATAGTTATAAATACCAAATATTGAGTCAAAATTTTCTATTCATATAATATATTTATCTATTTAGATTTTACTTTTTATTGGATTTAAATTGTTATTGGGTTATTCTTTATTATTCATTAAAATTATGTTCATTGGATTTAATTTCACATTTTAATAAGATATAAAAACATATCAATCTTTTTTGTAGTTTTTACTTCATAAAAACACGTTTTTATATTTGAAAATGGGAATTAATTTTAAATTAATTACAAAAACATTGGAGTTTTTAATTTCAAAAAAAGGATTCCATATTATTAATTATAAGGTCCAAATTTTGTGAACAGGTGCCTTTATTTTTGGACATTATGAATATTAACTTGAAAATTTATTTTAATTTCCAATGGTTAAATGGTAAATCGAGTAAATAAGTGTAAAAAATTAATATTATAATAATATTAAACAACCATACCACATGTCCTAATACTATATATCATATATATTCGTCTATGGGATTCTTTCGATATATTTTTGGACCCAATGGGTCTTCATGGGAGTGGTAAAGCCATTTTGTAATAATTAATTTAATGTAAATAGAAAATTAACATAAACATTTATCTTTTTGTAATCAAATTTTTATATGAATTTTTATTAGTGATCCCTTTAACTATAATGCGTCATTATAAATATATAAATATTTCTTATATCAGGGTATTTTATTTATTATTGTTATACAACAAATATATAATTATATTTATGAAACAATGATGATATAGTGATTATCATATTAAAGAATGATTTAAATAAATGATATGATAACTATTAAAATAAATTTAATTTAATTCAATTCATGCCATAATAAAATTTTATAGATTCTTAGGAATTTTTATCTTTCACTTTATGAAATTTTTTCTAAATAATTAATTTTTATGGATTTTTAAAAAGTTATGAATTTAATAGTATAAAATTTTACATAATACTGTTATAAAAGAAATACATTTATATTAAATTATATAACAGTCCTAAAAATCTATGATTCTACCAATTGATATATAATATGTTTAAAATTTAAAATATTAACCACTTGATGTTTTATTTTAAATTAGTAGTAACTATATTAACCATATAGTACAAATATTAAAGAAGACATGGTAAGAGTTAAATTAGTTATCTAAGGGTTAATGCTAAAAGATAAGGTTACATTTGTGACCTGGACTTGTCTAAAAGCTATTTGTAGGGTTTTTTAGACCAAACATAATCTTAACTTTGATGTAAGTGACATTTGGACCATTTTAAAAGGGTAATCATTTTATATTAAAATAATATTTCAATACCTTACTAATGATCATTTCCTCATTCTTATAAAGAGGCATAACCTCTACCTATTTACACATGCATCTCAAGCCCTTTGTCATCAAACCATTAGAACTAAATAATCTCCTAACATCCTTCTATTACTCTTAAAATAAATAAATTGGGAAGAAGGTGATTCAAGAATTCCATTTGGATAAAATCAAGAGAAGTTACCCGATTTATAGATAACGTCTTCTCTCAAGTTCATATCATTTATTTTCCATCTTCAATCCTTATTATCTTCTTATTTATTTATTACATAAAAAAATCATCCTCAATATACTAGGATGTGTTTTTATAAGTATTCTATTCACACTTAAAAACATCTCTATCTAATGGATACAAACATTCTGTTTCTATGTACGACGAACTACTTCCACATGAAATGATGATTGTTTAAATTTACCATTCCAACTCTCATAGTGGACATTATGATGGCACTGTAATTATATATGATATATATGATATTTTTATTTTCAATATACTTCTTAATTTTTTATCTACATCAAACCTTTATACTTTCCATAATTTCTAAATACGATAATTTCATTTGAGAAAGTACGGACTACCGCCCCCTCAAAGCGATATGACTCGTTCATGCCATGCATGGAACATATAAAGAATAATATTAAATAACGTCTGTAATGTATATAAATTATGATATTATATAGAATTATAATATTCATCTGTATCATTATTTTTTTTCTTCCTTTATAAATGAAAAATTAATGAAAGTAATGTTAATGCATACTTAGGGCTTACGTTCTCAATGAACGGTGCATTTCAATTTTTATCCCCTATGTTATGGAATATTCTAAATACATATATAATGATTCTAAATACCTATGTAAAATTTATATATATGATAAATAAATCATGAATAATAATCTGTTGATGATGGAATTTCAACTACATTGAAAATTTAGATCAAAATAAGTTCATTTGTGACTCATGTAACGAAGATAATTAAAACGACCGATATAAAATTAAATAATTATGCAATTTTTTTAACATGATGATAAATAATTTAAAATGAATAATTACCTTGAATTTTTTTTGATGTAATTATAAATTAACCTATTCTTATTATTCAATAATATAAAGAATTAATGAGACAAGTAGGACTCAATGTGTTGGACTTCGTCTCAATCTCAACTCATTGAGGCGTATTTTCGTTTATTCATGACCTTATTCTATACAGTGTACAATTATAGCCTTTTTCTTTTAATTTTATTCAAAAAATCTCAAAATTAATTATTTTCTACGAAGAGCTTTACTAATGTGTAAAAGGAATGATCCTTCATAACATATCAGAGACAATAACCTTTCTTCCCATGTGAGTACTATTCAATTTTTTTTTTCTTTGACCAGATGTAATGTTTTCAAATGAAAAATAAATATAATATACTCTTTTAATGTATTTTTGTATTGAAAATTATTTTAATACATACTTTATTATTTCTATATAATGAAATTATATATTTTTATTGAAATATGGAAGTGTTGTCATTCCTTTATGCTTGTTTTAGGTGTTATGAATATGTTATGGATGTTGGAAATTGAGAATTTATATGGTTGGTTCTATGATAAAACATGTTCAAGTGACCCTGAGATTGATCTATAGTGCATTGGGTAACATAATAGAGGCAAAATTTACTTTTTAGGAAAAGTGATTTAGGGAATATAATGTGATGGGTATTCCAAACGTAACTCCCTATGTAGTTGTGAAAGCTATAATGTAAGTATGTTCTGGATGCCAAAATTTTCCTGTATGATTTATGATTTCAATGTGTTATTCATAAATATGTTTATATGATGGATTATATAAATGAGCTTATGATATATGATGTAAAATTATGATTTCATTCATTTGTGTGTATATATGGACTAATGTGTTATTTTTCTTATTTTATTACCCTGACGATGCTTTTTTATGCTTATCCACGGTTTTTAAAATTCATTTAAAATGGTATATGGGATGTTAACTTAAATGAATAATTCAATAATATTTATATAAATAAAATAATTCTTGTTTTATTTAATGTGTTTTAATTTTTTGAAAAACATTGGATAGATAAAAGTGTCTACTTTTTAATGTTTGACATGTATTGTAATAGTTATGGCCTAATTCTATAATACACTAAACATGAAATGTTTCTCAATGTGAATTCACTATTTTACTTGAGGTTATGTAATTTTTAACGATGAGGCCTTGTATCTGGTAGTATAGGATTGTTTAGATAACTTTATATGTTATGGTGTTATTTAAGAATAAGTGACCAACCAATAATTATTAGCATTGTTATGGCCTATTTCACTAAAACCCTAATCATGAAAAGATCCTCGATGTAATGTATTGTCAAATTATTCACTTATCTCAAGAATAAGTAATGTGATAAGGATGGGTCCTTTTAGTTGGTTTCATAGGTTGGTTTAGATAACATTATAGGTTAGGGGGTTATTTAAGAATAAGTTGCATAACCTTAATAGTCAAAATAATATAAGATGTCATATTTATTTTAAATAAAATGAATGAGTTTAAGATAACAACAATATGAATATATTAGTGTTTACCATCCTCATAAGATTTTATATGATTACCATACTAATATACTCATAGAAAAATTTTATGGTTTAGTAATTGGGCAGATCATTCCGTAACAAAAGTAACAATGGATTTGAAGGAAACTATTGTGTATATCTGAATATGAAAATGAATAATATTTCAGCTACAAAGATAAATCTGTTAGTCATTCTTAAACAACTATATGGATTCATGATTGACCACTTGAACATTATTGATTAGTTTAATTCATCATATATGTGTGAAATTAATCAATATAAATGTTCAGGAAAAAATCATAATGTTAATTATATTCAAAAACTGATGTCTCAATGATAATGAATGAAACACCTAGTAAAATTCATCAATGGCATGTGAAGATTTTATATATGTATTAATGATTGTCATAAACAAATAACCATCCATTGAAAAAATAAGCATTCAGTTGACTCCCTAAAATGTAAAAAGGTTCATTCTGAGGGATCAATTGAATGTTTTATGTGTGTTGTTCATGGTCATTACTAAAATAGATGTTCTACAAATATGTTTTGGGAATGGGATCAGTAGGACCATAAAAATATATGTTTATTAATTCCCAATGTGATTCAAATTTAAGATGATTAAACTAAAAATGAAATAAGAAAGGTATGGATTATTTTATAGCTACTGTTTTTACATTAATGAAATATTATAACATTATGCATGATTTTTTGATTAGGAAAGAAGTATAAAAGAATAATTTGAAATAAGGATAAATGATTATGATGAATGTTCGATGACTAAGAAGTATAAATTTTAGGAATTGAATTTTTATGTTGGATCTATGGGTGATGATATGTGTATGTGTATTAATGATGGGATTACTTTAGAAGAATTCATGGATTTTTAATAATTATGTTTTTATATAAAAAAGTTAATTGAGGAATAATTGTCTTTTCTTTTTTGGATATGGCTATAAAGAACTATTAGGGTTTACTTGATCCCTAAATTTGAGGAAATTATGGGTTATTTCATTTTGGGATGAAAAAGGAAAGGTATAAGATAATTGTTTAGCGTAAAATATGTTATTGTTATTTTAAAGTAATTTATCTCATTTTTTGGAATCTTGTATTTTTTTTTGAAAAAGGAAAAAAACAAAAATAGTGTGAAACCTATCATGTCCGACAATGATGTGGGAATTTAACCCACAACCAATGTGTTACTAGGATTTATCACCTACAACTAAACTACATGATGTCTCTGGTTAGTTTGATATATTCATTATAGTTATAGAATATTATGGTTCATGTGTATGTTTATTTTGTAACTTATGTTTTATGAACTGGATATCTTTATTATAGGAAAACATTTGTGATTATGATATAACTTTTATTTTAGAAGATGTTCGCTCATTAGGGAACACAATATGTCTAAGGAAAATAGAATTCTATTGGATTTCATTTGAGGAGAAATGGTTGAATTTCATTTTTTAAGAATAGAAGTTTTTATTATGGATATATATCAGTTTTGGTTATTTATAGAAATTATTCCCCTATCTTGGAGATTATGATACATGGTTAATTATTTTTCAGTATGAGAATTTTAGAGTAGTCAATGTTATTTGGAGATAAATGTTAAGATATAGTGTGGTGTATTATGTTAAAAAATCCTTATGAATTTTCAGTTTCATTCTTATCTTTCATTATTTTGAATACTTTTAAGGATAATTGTGTATTGAATGGTATTTTTTTGATCTTTGGGTATTATTTCTTAAATTTTTAAGATTAAGAGTTGTATTTATTTTTAAAAACTATAATCCTTTTTTGGGGATTATCAGATCTGTCACTAAACGTTTAGGTTTTAGTTAATGATCCAAGATAGGGTTATAATATAGATAATTTCTTTTTGGTTCAATTCATTCTCTGGTAGTTTATTCATGTGCTTCAAATGTGACCATGTAATCATTAATACTCATCGTTTGGAGAAATGAAAAGTTTGTGGTAGATATTTTTTAAAGGATGAAACTCTATTTGAAAAGTATATATACTTTCTTATGTTTTCAATGAATCTAAGAATTATATTAATCTATATTATGAAATAAAAAATATAAATAATGTGGTATTTTTACTTTAACTAATTTCAAATCAATGACTGCTTAACACATCTTATGTTCGTGGTTTTTTGGTTTTTTATGTTCTCAGGATCATATTTTCTATCACCCACCATATGATCTTCACACTTAGTTTCTATTCAATATCCATGTCTTACTACATTAAATCCTAGTATGTGTTATCTTTGGGGACCATTATACTTATATTTAATTCTTTTAAATTTATAGTTTTTTTGACTCTTTTTTCGATTGGGGACATTTAATGAATATTTCTAGCCCTAATTTAAAATTGTGATGATGTAATTTCTAAAAGGGTTGAAGGATGTAATGACCTAGGAATTTATAGAATAATAATTTTTTATTTAAATTAATACTTCGGAATAACATATAAATTTTATATTAATGTGGATTATTTTTCTGATTGTGTAACTAATACACAATAGTGGGGTTTTCTGAAGTCATATGGTGTACACAACTTTGAGTTATACCAAAAAATAATACCATATAATTAATATTATTATTTTAAACCGTAGTTAAATCATAGCCATTGTAATGGTATAAATAAATAGTATCAATTGAATTATTAATATATGGTTTAACCATTTTTTAATGATGAGTCATTTGTTATAAAATTTATTAGTAATGGAAATAAAATTCAACTAGATATAAAGGATGTTTTTTTTTAAAATCTATTTAAAATAGAATAATTGTGTTTATATAATAATATAACTCTTGATTAATTTTTTAAATGAATGATATGTTTCATATATATAATTTAATGTTTTAAATTCATCTTATATGTTTTTTAGATATGATATAACAAAAAAAATTAATTTTTGGTATAAGAGAATAATATTTCAAAAAATGCAGTTTTAAGGAATTTTTATAGAGAACCATTTTTATATCTATTATTTTTCACTTTTATATGTCATATATGGCAAAATAAAAGTATTATAATGAAATAGGACATCCAAATTTACGATGGAAAATTTTATGGTAATTGTTTGATAAAGGTCAATTTTTAATGAATAGTGATAAAATAATGCATTTTACGTCAGAATTTCTATTTCATCTAATTTATTTATGCAGTTACATTGTAATTTTAAATATATTTAATTATTTTTTGATTATTTTTTAATTATTTTATCCAATTATGTTCATTGGATGTAATTTTACTTTCTAATTGGTCATAAACACATGTCAATCTTTTGGTAGTTTTTACTTCTCAAACCCCGCATTTTGGTTTTGAAAATAAGAATTTAATTTAAATGGCATTCTGAAACTTATGTTATTTGAATTTAGAAAAAATTATTCCACATTTGGAATCAAATGGTCGAAATTTTCTGAATAGGTAATTTTATGTTTGGAAATTAAGAATAGTAACTTCATTAATTATTTTATTTTCCATGGATAATGGGTATATCGAGTAAATAATGGTATTAAACTACCCTAAAAAATGTCATAATCCTATTTTACTAGATATGAAATACCACAATAATCCATGGGTAGATATTAGGACTCCATGGATCCAATGTGAGTGATAATGACATTTTACATACTTAATTTCTTGTAAAGAGAAAAATAACATAAGCATGTATCTTATACTAAAAATTTAAATATGGGATTATATTATTTATCTCTTAGATTATAAATATTACATATAAATATATGTAAATTTCCAACATCGTGGTAATTTATTTATAATTTATAGAAAAAAAATAAATATATACATTTTCGACAAAATGATGATGAATTGATTACCTTATTAGTGTATGATATAAACAAAGAAGGTTATAAATATTATATTAAATTTATTTTAAAACCATTTTTTTCATCCACCAATTTTATGGATTATTATGACTTGTATTAATTGAAATAATTGTGTTATTTTTAAATAATCATGTTGTTATGGATTTTTTAAAGGTCCTGATATGAATAGTATAAAATTAACATAGATGAGTTTTTAAAACAAATACTATTATATTATATGATATAATAGACCTAAAAATATAATATTTATCCAAATGAATTAGATAAGGTTGAAAATTTCATTAATTAACCACTTGAGGTTATATTAGAATTTTATGACAGATATATTAACAATATTAAATGAATAGGCAAGAAGTCTGGGTAAGAGTTGAACTAGTTAACTATGGGTTAAAGATAAGATAGAAGGTTAAATTTGTGACCTATACTTGTATTAATACTATTGGTAGATAGTTTTTATACCTATAAACACTTTATATTATAAATAAATTAAATTAGAACCATTTTAACCCAAAAATAATTTAATAATAAAATAATATTTCAATACCTTTCTAAATTTCCTCTCCTCTATCTTATAAAAGGGAATCAAATATACCCATTTACAGACATCGTTAAATCCCCTTTTCCTATCCAAATAAATCCCAAATAAGATAACAATATTCCTCTATTCCATAATGAATAATTTCTTTTTCAAAAAAGAAATTCAATACTTCCTTTTGGCTCAAATCAAAAAACAGTGTTTCCCGATTTTGAGGTAACGTATTCTTCCAAGTTCTATTCATTAATTTCCCTTTTCCATGACCTTTGCTCTTCTTATTTTTTATTACAAAAACACCAGTTTAATCAATATAATAAGATGTTGTTATGATAAGGATTCAAACTACACATAGACACAACTCCATCTAATTTATATGAACAAACTATTTCTGTGTAAAGGGAACTACATCCTCACGAAACGATGATTGTTAAAATTTACCCTACCACCTCTCATGTTGTCCATTATGAGGGAACTATATTTATATACGATATGTATTATATTTATATAGTCTCTATGTTTTTCTTTTTTTAATTTACATCATACCATTTTTATTTCCACAATTTGTAAATACAATAATTTCATTTTAGGAAGTGTGAACTACCAACCCATCAATCTGATGTGACTCATTCGTTCCTTAAATGAAACAAATAAAAGATATAATTAATGAAATTATGTAACATATATAAAATATGATATTATACTGGAATTATTATATACCTATTTATCATTTTGTTTTCATTTTTTAAATATTAAAAATAAATTATTGTAGTGTTCATGAGTACATACATCTTACCATCCCAATGAACGATGCATTTCATTTATTATAATCAAATGTTATGCACTATGATAAATAAATATATTCTGGATCTAAATTAATATATAATAGATTTATGTGTCACAATATTCAAGAATAATATTCTTGTGAATATGGACTTCTGACTATAATGACAATTTAGAACAAAACAAGATCATTTTCGACACGTGTTATGAATATTGACAAAATTACCTATATGAACATAAATAAATATGTAATTTTTATTACATTATTATAATTAATATAAAAGGAATTATAAAATTTAAAATGGTTATGAATAAAGTATAAATTAAACTATGTTTTTTATTTTATAATATAATGAAAGAACGATACAAGTCAGACTCAGGGAAAAGGGACGTCATCTCAATCTCCTTTCATTGAGGCATATTTTGGATTATAAGAAATCTTCATTTATAGGGTGTTTAATTATAGAATTTTTCATTTAATTTAATTCAACTATTTTAAAATGTAATCTTTTTCTACAACGTGTTTTACTAAATGATGAAAAAAATGATTCTTTTTAACGTACACGGTTACAACGACCTTTCTGCCACCCTGATTATTATTGGATATTTAGATTACATAACAATCCATAATGATTTTAAAAGAAAAATCAATACCATATACTCTTTTAATTTTTTTCTCTTGAAAAAGATTTTTATAAAGTGTTTATTTTGTCATTGTCATGAAATTTTATATTGTGATTACAATGTTGAAATGTTATCTTTTGATTATGATTGTTTTATGTGTTATCAATTTGTTATTGTTCTTGGGAACTATTTACTTATACATGTGGTTTCATTATAATCAAAGGTATGGTGATCCTGATATAGCTATCCAATTGATCAGATAATGTGATGGAGGAAACCGTTAATATTTCTCCTAATAGATTTAGGGAATATACTACGATGGGTATTCAAATGTAACTCCCTATGTTGTTGTGAAAGTTAAAATGTATGTATGTTATGGATGCCAAAATATACCTTTATGATTGATTATTTTTATGTGTTAATCATAAATCTTATTATTTCATGAGGTATGTTAAATATCATAGGTTTTTTGAAGAAAAAGTATGATTTCATTGATTTGTATCTATTGAAGAAATAATGTTTTTCCCATATTCTATAACCTCTATTGAGATTTTTATGATCATCATACCTTTTTGAATGTTTTTCCTAGGGTATATAGATAGGTAAGAGATAAGAATAATTCAAGAATATTTATATCTAGAAAAAATTTCTATTTTATTTTAGGATTTTTATTATTGTGAAATATTTGATAGAGTAGAAGTTCCAACATTGTAATATTTGAGATGTAATGTAATATTTATGGACTATATATCTAAAAAACTGAAAACAATAAGATCCACAATTTGAATTCTTTACATAACTCATGATTATGTATTATTTAAGGTGGGGCCATATAGCATCACTCTAAAAAAGCAATGCACGAACCCAAAACTCCGCATTGATAACAAGGCCTATGATGAGAGGTACATTCTGGTTGAATGTTCCTTGCCTTCCATAACTAATGGAACACCATAGACTACGTTCTTGAAGCTACAAATAAAGGCTTCCTAGAAGGATGGACTAAAATACCACCATCCTTCTTCCCCTACACATCCCACTACATCTTTTTCACTGAGGAGTATATACTACTCACAGTAGACACCACTCCAAAAAACCCTGTAATTCCATTCTGATCAATATAATTGATGAAAGTACAATCAATATCTTCATAACAGGTTCCAAAAAAAAAAAAACATAAGAGTACATTTCTAGTTGTAAACACTTCTCAATCATCTAGGATTTCAATGATTCATTAAAAAAAATCTCAAACATGTACCTCCCTAGCTCAGAAAAATGGTTAACATATTGAATCACTAAACTATCTCCCTTTAAGTGATCATTGAACTTCTGCGATCTTTTATAATATAGGACCTCATGACAATAATAATTTTTGAAGGTAGTTTTCATATCCCTCTATCTCATCTACTCATTATTCCCAGCTTAAAGAACTAATTCCTACCACCTACGATTGGGACCTTCTTCAATAAATTCGGAATATTTAAAACTAAACTCATTAGTTGTGTTATGGAATTCTATCATTCACTCTATATTCTCAATTCACTACTGTGATTCCTTAGGATCCGTATTTTCTCTAAATGTAAGAGGATTGAACATGAGAAACTCCATATCTTTTCCTTCCTGGGACTAGACTCATATTATCTAGTAGATATAAGAGTATGATCTTTTCCTAGCACCAGATCCTGGATTCCCCTGGGTATATCTTCTCCCAATCTTAGATCAAGATTTTATGGAGAACTCTTTTTAGCTTTCGCCAATACGTGCATTGAAGCATTTTGGGGTGGCTTATTTCTACAAAAACAAATAGTCACAAGATATATCATTAGTACAATTGTTCTAAAATTTTAAATTTAAATATTAAATATAAATAAATAAAATTGATCACAATAATGAAATAAACAAATACTTAACCCCCACCCAATGTCCACATGTAATCTATAGCCAACATATTCTACTTTGATAAGAATTCAAAAAAATTCACAACGTCTCATGATGACTCAAGGTATATCATAAGAGGTGAAGGGAAATAACCCAACATGAATCTAATAATCAGAGCCCAAACAGTCCAAGCTCTTTTCTAGCTATACTCATCCCATATAATATGACCCAAAGACCTTATCCTACTCTAATACCATTTTGTCAAAAACTAGGTTGGGTCTCCATCAAAACTAGAACCTGACCATGTCCATGGAAAGGATCAATGAAAATTTCCTATCCCAATGGGATTGAAAAAGTGATAGTGTATCATAAATAATTTTTTGGGAATGATTTACATAATATTGGAAACATAAATCAACAAAAAACAATAAATATTCTGAATCATTACACCAGAGAAGTCTTCACCAAAATTCTGAATTCAAGTACATTGATTTAAAAAACCCCAGGATGGCTAAAACTAAATATGGAGTAGAATGTATAACTCAAAAACCTCCACATATAAAGGTGGAATAACTCTAAAGACATCTCCAAAACACCTCACCTATAAAGAAATCTAACAACTCGAACCTATATCTCCAAGGACCTTGCCTTACCTATGTCAAAAATTATGAAATCTACATATACAAAAATGTGTAAGTAAGGTGTGAGCCTATGACCAATATGATTCCAAAAAAGAAAATATTCCATGTAATAATCTTTATAATACAAAAATCATGCATGTTTTTATAAACAAGAATGGATAGTATCAATTTTATAGGGATTCTACTTTAAATTAAAATAGTTTTCAAGTTGGAAACCTCAATGAATGAACAATTTTAATGAAAACACACATGATACAAAAATTAACAACAAAACACACCATATAACAATATTAAGTACAATATAACCAATTATCACTAGTAATTGTAAATACCCTTAGGCACTATTTAATAATAGGGAACTAGGTGAACCATGTCTCCATGAAATGTGGCATAGAGAAAATGTAACACCCCAAGATTTTTTGAAAAATTTTATTTTTAATTTCATTAATGTCTTGTGTTGTACACTAAACCAAAAGGAGCTTGCAAAATACACATCCTTGAATTGCCTTTAATTACACGGAATCACAACCTTCCTCGATAGCGTGTGTATAATGCAATACCGAGTTTTACTAAACAACGATATGCTATTCAAATATTTTTAAAAATAGTCGTTATGAATAGTAGTAACCACTTTTTGAAATTTTGTTAATTTTATTTTTCAAAATGGACTTTATTTTTGGATTCGGAATATTGAATTTAGCTTAGGGTGAAATTTTGGTACTTTTCGAATAACTTTCATTTTCAGATGAATAGTGCAAATTACTATATTTTAATTAAAAACAACCTTATTAATAGAAATAATTAATAGTGATAAATTATTAATATGAGTGTTTTTAAAGTTTATTTAGAATATATTTTTACAATTTAATACAATGTTTTTTATTGGATGTAATTTCACATTTAAACCAGACATAAACAACTATCAATCTTTTGATAGTTATTATCTCTTAAGAACACACTATTTCTTCTGACGATGGGAATTAATTTTTAAATGAATTAATGAAACTGATATGTTTTGAATTTGGTAAAATAGACATCATTTTTGAATTCATAATATCAAATATAGCTTAGGACTAATTTTTGGTATATTTCTTGAAACTTTCATTTTTGGATGAATACTGAAACCACTATGTGGTAGTTAAATTTTTTTTTCATAAAACATAATTTTACTGCTTCTGTGAGTGGAATTTCAAAAATCCTAGAGACACGGTTGATGTCAGTATGTAAAATATTGTTCAATGACAAGAAAATAATTTTTGGTGAATAGTAACATTTTAATTTTTTTAACCACGGTTAAAATTAAATAGGGTCATTAAGGGTAAAAATTATATTATTTTTACCCTAACACATGTCCTAATTCTATTGGATAACTGTAATTCGACCAAAAAAATTCTTAGGATTAAAATATGACCATTTGGGCCCACTTGGATTAGATTAGGACATTTATTATTAATTTATTTAAAGAAGGGTTAAAATAGTTAAAATCAATGTTTAATAAGTAAATAATTTTTAATATTGGGTTATACATAAGATAAATTGGACTATAAATATTCATTATAAATATAAAAATATTTCATACATAATGATATAATATTTCTAACTTTTAGACTTAAAATAATTTATTTTATTTATGAAACAAAGATGATGTAGTAATTATCTTATTAATAAAATATTGACATATTTGATGTTATAAATACCCAAATAAATGTAATTTGAGACTTTTTATGACATACACTATTTTTCTATTTTAATATTACATGTTATTATTGATTTAAATAACTTTAATTCGAACTAATAATTCTGTTATGAGTTTCACAAAAATCAATTACTAAATAGTGTCAAAATTGACATAAAATAGTTTTTAAAAAAAATATTATATTATTAATTGTTATTTTATTTATAAAAATTTAAGGTTCGGCCAAATTACTTAGATAAGATTATATATTTAAAATAAACAACTTGGGGTTCTTTTGGATTCTTATAGTAAGTTTATTAACCTTATAGTTTAAAAACACAAAAAGACACGGTAAAAGTAAAATTATCTAACTTAAAGTTAAATATAAATGATAAGGTTAAAATAGGAACATAAACTTGTCTAAATTCTATTTTATGAGAGGGTTTTGACCCATCCCCACCTTATCTTAGAAATAAATCAATTTGGAGCTATTTAAAACCGAATTTGGCTTTATAATAAAATAATATTTTTGGTTTTTCCAAAAGAGCCCCTCTCCTCCCTTATAAATGGGCACCTCCTCCCTCTCCTCCTCACACCACTTTGAGCCTTCAAGCTCGGAAAACCCCTGCCAAATTCACTTCTACACTTCCTTAGAAACATACTATAGGTTTTGGTCTTCCTAAAAGTCCAATTTTAGTGCCCTAAAAGGAGATCTCAAAGAGGCGCTTCAAAGAAGAGGTAATGTCCGTTACCGATTCATTCAACTTTATTTCTTCTTCCACTTCTTATTCTTAGGTTGTTTCATTATGAAGTAATAAAATCAGTATCCCTAATATACAGATATGTTATTATATGTATGAAACAACCCTATTTCACCATCTATCCATCCTATGGAAAAAGAAATCACTGCGCGTGCGTACGTACGGAATACCGTCTCCACGCCATGGTGTAATCTATTTTCCATCCCCACCTTACTTTGATGGGTATAATGGTGTACATAATAACTATATATGATTATTGTAAAATGATATATATTCTGAAATAGTATAAATACACTCCAATACAATTCCACGATCATGAGAACGATATCTTCGCGCGTGCATACGTACGGACTACCGTCTCCACGATGCCATGAGATTCATTCTCCACGTTAACCATTCATGAATGATTATAAAGTAAATATAATAAGTAATCATGAAATATATGACATAATAATTATACTGGATTTATGTTTATATATATGTATGTCATCTACTTAATTCCATTCAACTCAAAAAGGAAACGAAAACAGCGTTCATGCATACGTACGGCCTACCGTCTCCACGAACGGTGTATTTCATTCCATTTACTGATCTATTATATATATGTATATTCTGAATATATATTATATATGAATCATGTTTTATATTCTGTAATTATGTAATCATGATCTATGTAATCATATTAATAATTACAAGTCAAAACACAGATGACAAATGAAACGATTTTACCCAAAACGCTCTTTAACAGGGAATTTACAAAAGAACTGGTAAAATAAAGTCATAAGTGAACCATATATCATATCATAACAATGCGTATGACTCTGGAATAAGTCAATTACATTATTTAAATCATTATATAGGAGTTTCAGACACTTACGAAGCAAATCGGATCTAAGATAAGGGAAATATCACAATCTAATTTTTATCCGAGATTTTTTATACTTTCATAATTACTGGGGTGTATTTTATCATCCACATCCATGTTTTTCAAAATGTAATATTATTTCCATGCACCTACATTTTTTTAAAAATCCACTTTTACCCTTTGGTGAGTTTTTAGTAAAAGATATGAAAGGAGTCATTTGTCGTTTTTCGTATGAGGTACTTTTTGACTTTTCCGAAAAAAGTACGAGAAGATTGTTTTTTAACTTATACGGCATTAAAGGATGTTTACGGTTTTATATAGCCTTTTTTTCATGAAGAATCCTCCAAAATACTTCATGTCTATTTTCAAAAAAATCCATTTCTTTTAAAATTTCATGACATTTTGTGAAAAGAAAGTGATTTTGAAGAAAAAAGGATATTTTCCTCATGAATTCATTTCATGTGTTCTATCAAAACCATTTTTCATCTAAGATGACATTATTTCATATGTGTATGTTTCAAGTATAATGTATTTATGATTTACATGGTTTCACTTCTCTTATTATGAAATGATATCCATTTCTTTTATATGGATTATGTCATGATGGGATGATGTTTATGAAACCCATTTTATTTGTTGGGTTATTATTAATGTTGTATGTTTATTTTGTGGTACAAGTAAGAATGATTTAATTATGAGATGGGTGGGACCTATATCTCCATCCAATTCATTCGGTAATTATTTTATATCTCATGAGATATACATGGCGGGAACGATAAGTTAATTCAGTTCAGTGTTACAGGACTGAAATGAGGATTGAACTCGGTTCAGAATGGGACTTTGTCCACTAAGATGGTCTTGGAAGCAATGCCATGGCTACTATGGAAATGATTACATGTTCTTAATGGAGGCCACAATTACATGTTTTATTCCCATGCTATTTTATCATGTTTTATGTTCCATTATGATCTATGCCTTATGTACTTCCATGTTTTAGTTCGTTGCTCAAGATTTTGATTTTAAACATTATGTTCATGTTTTTAAGTTCAAATGTATATGGTATGTTTTATTTTATCTATTAATACCCTTACTGAGCATTTGAGAACACCCTTTTTATGTTTTATTTTCCCTCATGATCAAAAGAAAGGTTTTAGGTAAGGAAACAAAAAGTGGAAGATCATTATGGGAGATGTTGAAGATATTTCACCACGATTAGGAGATTATGTTCCGAGTTTCCAAAGACATTAAACTATCATGGTCCATGTTTGTGTGTTTTTGTTATGTAATAAGTATTCCGCAAAAGTAATTAAATGTACATGTACATCAAGCTACGGGTCTCTACAGTTGGTATCAGAGGAAAGGATTAGTCAACCATTGGAAACTATGATGCGAAAACGTTAGTGAGATCCTTAGAGATATTTCTAAGGTATGTCTGGGGATGTCCCTAAGGTTAAGTATAAGTTATAGTACTAGAATTACGGTAACCCAAGATGTTAGATATTGATGGTACGCCCCCTTTATTATGTTGTTTTCCCTAGGGTGATTTTTGCCTCTCACACTATTCTTTATGGGTTTTAGAAAATGGGTGGAAACAAGATGATTCATGATAATGGAGGATATGATGGACAATGGAATGATATTATTCATGGGAAACCAAATGAAATGGGATTTGGAAGTCCAAACATCATTATTATGCCGAATCAGCAATCTCATAATATGATCAATAATGTAAAGATTGGTAAGTTTCCTGACTTGACTAATAAGAGAAAGATGGAGTTTCATGATGATCATAGAGAAAAGAAAGTTCAATTTCCCCTATGTAAATCATGTGGGAAGAGGAATAAAGGAAAATGTTTCAAAGGAACTAGAAGATGCTTTGGGTGTGGAAAAGAAGGACACAAAGCCAGTAAGTGAAAAGGAAAAGGTTCAGTAAACACCAGGGATGAGGATAATGGTATTGCTACGAAATCAACAATGGTTAAATGTTTCAAATGTGGAATGTACGGGCATTATGCAAACCAATGCCCTAAGGGAAAGTCTCATGAAGAGAATCAGTATGGTTGTATGGGTAGTATTTCTGTTGATGATGATGAAGATACTACAAATGATATGTGGGATGAAATAATTGTTGAAGCTCGGTCAATGGTTTAAGAATGTAGTGGAATGATTACTTGTTTATCATGTGTAATGTTGTATAAGTAATCTCATGGTACTATGAAATAAAGAGACATCTATGGATTGTTATGCTGTTGTATTTCCTTGAGTTTTTAAAGTGTATGATTAATGGTACTAGTATCCATGAAAGGATATTCAGATATTTTTTGGAATGTAGATGATATGCGCATAATGAAGGGATAAGGAGAAAATTAAATGTTTGATAGTATTCATGGGCTCATGACTGATATAAGGAGAAGGTTATATTATGGTTTGAGTATATAGAATTTTTGGATTTTGGTATGTGGAAAGAGTTAAATTTTGACAGCATTCATGTTTTCACTAAGGTTTAATGGGTTTTCATTTTTCAAGAGAATACATGATTAAGGTATTCACATGATTGGAATGTGAACAACAAGATATATGTGGGATAAATGATGGTATTCACATGCTTGGTTGATGACATTTCAAGTAATCGTTTTCTTTATACTATGATCTTGGACTGAAGTATTTTAGATAAGCCTAAAGATTGGAATGGATTATGTTGGAAATAAGTTAGTATTGTTTAAGGATAGAACTTTTTTATGTAGTAATATAGATTTAGAAAAAGGACAACCTGAAGGATGGGAGACAGCCCATCACGTCAGACAAGGCTATGGGAATCGAACCCACAACCGAAGTGCGACTGGCCTTTATCGCCTACCACTGGCCTACAAGAAGTCCATGTTTAGTAGAAACTAGTTTTATTATATTAAGTAGTATAATATAATAAGTATAAGTCCATTTTAGGAACTATATATGATTAATCTCACCATAGATGGACTTATGTATATGTGATAATTTTTGCTAACCTTTTATTTGAAATAGATGGAATGACCCATCATTCTATCACATGATCTACTAACACAGCATGAATGACAAATTCAAATTCACTTCTTTAAGAGATAAAGTGGAAATTGTCCAAAGAATGAACAACGGTGAGACTATACCAAAATCATGAAAGTATTTCTTCTTATTACAATTTCATCAACTTTAGGGAAATGATCTTGAAAACCAAAAATGTTGTCCTAGTGCACTTATATCTTATGAATCAGATGATACCTTAGATCGTCAACAATTTATGGCTTTGTGATTGCTGGATTTTCCATAGCCATGTTCTCTACCACTCTCTATCAGAACATGATGGTTAGATTTATTTCCATATCCATATTTTCACCTATGTGGAAACCCAGTGATTAGTTTATTTGGGTAACCATTACGTTTCATACTTTTGTTTTAAGAGATTGGTTTTGGTATTCCTTTATATGATGTGGGTTTCTATTAAAGAAACTTTTGAGTAGTATACCATTTATAACCCCGACGAATTTCGAGGGCGAAATTCACTTTAAGGGGGTAGAATGTAACACCACGAGATTTTTTAAAAAATATTCTTTTTAATTTCATTAATTTCTTGTGTTATACGCTACACCAAATGGATATTCCACAACACGCATCCTTGAATTTCCTGGCATTACACGCAATCACGACCTTCCTCGATAGCGTGTGTAGTATGCAATACCGAGTTTCACTAAACAATGATATGCTATAAAATATTATTAAAACTAGCCGCTATGAATAGTAATAACCAATTTTTGAAATTTTGTAAATTTTATATTTCAAAATCGATGTCATTTTTGGATTCAGAATATCGAAATTAGCTTAGGGTGAAATTTTGGTAGTTTTCGGATAACTTTCATTTTCTGATAAATAGTGAAAATTACTAAATTTTAATTAAAAACAACCTTTTTAATAGAAATAATTAATAGTGATAAATTATTAATTTGAATGGTTTTAAAGTATATTTAGAATATACTTTTACAATTTAATACAATTTTGGTTATTGGATGTAATTTCATATTTAAACTAGACATAAAAAACTGTTAATCTATTTATAGTTATTATCTCTTAAGAACACACTATTTGTTTTGACGACGGGATTTATTTTGTAAATTAATTATAGCAACTGATATGTTTTGAATTTTTTAAAATAGACATCAATTTTGAATTCATAATATCTAATATAGCTTAGGCCTAATTTTTGCTATTTTTCTGGAAACATTCATTTTTTAATGAATAGTGAAACCAGTAAGTGGTTGTTAAAAAAATGAATTTTTCATAAAACATACTTTTACCGCTTCTATGAGTAGAATTTCAAAAATCCGAGAGACACGGTTTATGTTAGTAATTAAAATGTGGTTCAATGAGATGAAAATAATTTTTGGTGAATAGTAACTTTTTTCTTTTTTTACCATAGTTAAATGTGAATAGGGTAATTTATGGTAAAAATGATATTATTATTATCCTAAAACATGTTCTAATTATATTTGATAAGTGTAATTCGACCAAAAACAATCTTATGAGTAAAATATGATCATTTAGTCCCACTTGAAATAGATTAGGACATTTAATATTAATTTATTTAAAGAAGGGTTAAAATAGTTAAAATCAAAGTTTAACAAGTAAATAATTTTTAATATAGGGTTATACATAATATAAATTCTACTATAAATATTCATTAGAAATCTAAAAAGTTTTCCTACATAATGATATTTTATTTGTAATTTTTAGACTTTATATATGTTAATTTATTTATGACACAAATATGAGGTAGTAATTACTTATTAATGAAATATTGACATAATTGATGTTATAAATAAACAAATAAATGTAATTTCAGAATTTTTATGAATTAAAATACTTTTATAGGTTAATATGACATATTATTATTGATTTAATTAACTTATTTAGAACTAATCATTCTGTTATGAGTTTTAAAAAAATCAATTACTAAATAGTGTCAAAATTGACGTAAAATAGTTTTTAAAACAAATATTATATTATTAATTGCTATTTTATTCATAAAAATCTATGGTTCTGCCAAATGACTTAGTTAAGGTTATATATATTAATAATAAACAACTTGGGGTTCGTTTGGCTTCTTATAGTATGTTTATTAACCTTATAGTGTAAGAACAGAAAAAGGCACGGTAAAAGTAAAATTATCTAACTTAAAGTTAAATATAAATGATAAGGATAACATAGGAAAATAAACTTGTCTAAATTATATTGGATGATAATATTTCGACCCATCCCCACCTTATATTCGAAATAAATCAATTTGGAGCTATTTAAAACCGAATTTGGCATTATAATAAAATAATGTTTTTTGTTTTTTCAAAAGAGCCCCTCTCCTCCCTTATAAATGGGCACCTCCTCCCTCTCTTCCTCAAACAACTTTGAGCCTTAAATCTCGGCCAAACCCTGAAAAATTCCCTTATCCACTTCCCTAGAAACATCCTAGAGGTTCTGGTCTTCCTAAAAGTACAATTTTACTTCCCTAAAAGGAGATCTCAATGAGGCGCTTCAAAGAAGAGGTAATGTCCATTATCGATTCTTTCAACTTTATTTCTTCTTCCACTTCTTCTACTTAGGTTGTTTCATTATGATATATTAACATCAGTATCCCTCATATACTGATATGTTATTTTAAGTATGAAACAGCCCTATTTCACCATCTATCCATCCTACGGAAAACAAAATCACCGCGCGTGCGTACGTACGGAATACCCTCTCCACTCCGTTGCGTAATCTATTTTCCATCACCACCTTACTTGGATGGGTATAATGGTGTACATAATAATAGTATATGATATTTTAAAGTGATATAGATTCTTAAATAGTATATATACACTCCAATAAAATTCCACAATCATGAGAACGATATCATCGCTTGTACGTACGTACGGACTACCGTCTCTACGACGCGATTAGATTCATTCTCCATGTTAACCATTAATGAATGATTATAAAGTATATATAATAAGTAATCATGAAATATATGACATAATAATGATACTGGATTTATGTGTATATATATGTATGTCATTTACTTAATTCCATTCAACTCAATAAGGAAACGAAAACAGCGTTCATGCGTATGTACGGCCTACCATCTCCACGAACGGTGTATTTATTTACATTTACTGATATATTATATATATGTATATTCTGAATATATATTATATATAAATCATGTTTTATATTCTGAAATTATGTAATCATGATCTATGTAATCATATGAATAATTACAAGTCAAAAAACGGACGACAAATGAAACGATTTTACCCAAAACGCTCTTTAACATGGAATTTACAAAAGAACGGGTAAAATAAAGTCATAATTTAACCATATATGATATCATAACAATGAGTATGATTCCGGAATTAGCCAATGACATTATTTAAATCATTATACAGGAGTTTCAGACACTTACGAAGCAAATCAGACCTAAGGTAAGGGAAATATCACAATCTCATTTTTATCTGAGATTGTTTATACTTTCGTAATTATTGGGGTGTATTTCATAATCCAAATCAATGTTTTTTCAAAATGTAATATTATTTCAATCCACCTACATTTTTTTAAATCCAATTTTACCCTTAGGTGAGTTTTTAGTAAAAAATATGAAAAGAATCTTTTGTCGTTTTTCGTACAAGGTAATTTTTGACTTTTCCGACAAAAGTACGAGAAGAATGTTTTTTTAACTTATACGGCATGAAAAGGAGTTTACGGTTTTATAAATCCTTGTTTTCATGAATCTTCCTCCAAAAGACATCATGTCTATTTTCAACAAAATCCTTTTATTTTAAAATTTCATGACATTTTGTGAAAAGAAAATTATTTTGATGAAAAAAGGATATTTTCCTCAAGAATTCATTTCAAGTGTTTTATCAAAACCATTTTTCATGATGACATTATTTCATATGTGTATGTTTCAAGTATAATTACTCTATGATTTACATGGTTTCACTTCTCTTATTATGAAATGATTTCCATTTCTTTTATATGGATTATGTAATGATGGGATGATGTTTATGAAACCCATTTTATTTATTGGGTTATTATGAATGATGTATGTTTATTTTGTGGCACAAGTAAGAATGTTTTCATTATTAGATGGGTGGGACCAATATCTCCCTCCAATTCATTGGGTAAACATTTTATATCTCATGAGATATACATGGCTGGAACGGCAAGTTAATCTGGTTCAGTGTTACAGGACTGAAAGGAGGAGTGAACTCGATTCAGAATGGGACTTTGTCCACTAAGATGGTCTTGTAAGAAATGCCATGGCTACTATGGAAATCATTAAATTTTCTTAATGGATGCCACAATTACATGTTTTATTCCCATGCTATTTTATCATGGTTTATGTTCCATTATGATCTATGCCTTATGTACTTCCATGTTTTATGTCGTTTCTCATGATTTTGATGTTTAAACATTATGTTCATGTTTTTAAGTTCAAATGTATATTGTATGTTTTATTTTATCCATGCATACCCTTACTGAGAATTTGAGCTCACCCTTTTTATGTTTTATTTTACCTTAGGATCAAAAGAAAGGTTTTAGTTAAGGAAACAAAAAGTGGAAGATCATTATGGGAGATGTTGAAGATCTTTCGCCATGATTAGAAGATTACGTTCTGAGTTATCAAAGACACTAAACTATTACGGTCCTTGTGTGTGTGTTTTTTTATGTACTAAGTATTCCGTAAAAGTAATGAAATGTACATGTACGTCAAGATACGGGTCTCTACACAAAACAAATTGAAAATGTTATCGTGCACGTGATACTACTAGGGAGCACACCAATAACCTAGTGGTCTCAAAGAAATAATTATTATTTAGTTAGTGTTTGCATCTTAAATCTTGCAAAGTGAAACCATGACAAGGCCACTTCTGAATCACAATCATACTAGTCCGAGTCTTCTCACCTAGATACATGTGATTCCAATTTCATCTCAATCAAGATCAATGTGATATAAAATACAATTTTTATATCAAAACACTATTTACAAATCATAAACATACATAACATTAACCTAGAAATGTATCTCAGCTAAAATCTATTTCATTAAACCCAATAAATTTTTTATAAATCAAAATCAATATGTATTCCAAGGCATTGCAGCAAAAATTCATGTTAAAATCATCTTTTAAGGAAATGTTTCCCAAATAACATAACAAAAAAGAATTGGATTCGTTAACACTATTTAGTAAATGAATTTCATGACTCATAAAATAACCATCAATGATAGAAAATGGAAGTCACTGGGAAATCAAATAATTTAATTTCAAAATATAACTTTAAAATTAAACACAAAAACAATTCTAGCATAAAATGGTTTTTGAACTACACAAAATAGATGAAAATCATGATAAATATGTCAATAAAAAATGATAAATTCATAAAATAATGTTTACTATAGGATCCACCTTATATGAATGTCAAAAACCCATAAATCATTTTCTGAATCCTTACCAACACTAGAACTTCACCACATGTGTGAGAAAATGATCCCAAATCAAGAATATTGAACCCTAAAAATTAATATTAAACCTTAGGGATGAGACCCTAATTGTTCTAATTTTTGAACTTCACAACGGAGGGAAAACCCATGATATTTTATTGAATAAAAATGAATACTCACATACAAGATGAAACATTATGTTTCCCCACCAAAAACCAATTTACTAATGGCATCAAAAGTATTTTGAGGGAGAAAGGGAGCCTTTTATGGATGAAATGGTAGAATAAGGGATCAATGGGGTACATTATGTTTAATTTAAGATGGATAAAATGGAAATAAAATATTATATGTCCTTGACATTGGGAATAGTTTGTCTGCACTGTTTAGTAAACAATGCAACCGAATCATGCGCCCAATTTTGCACAACCTAAAGATTACATTTCTCTTTAAAATTAATTTGGGGTCCTATGGGGAATAAATATTCCATCAATAGAAGAGAAATAAAAAAATAATGATTAATATGTTACACTTTTTTTCATGGGATTGTAGAATATCAAATAGATTGAATTTATTTATACTGGCATATATCATAAAATAATAGGGTATTATATTTTCTTTTAAGCTTGGTTTTTTGTTTTATATATTAAATAAAAAATAAAATTTTTCTCTTCAAATATAAATTTGATAAATTCCGCCCCTTAAAAGAAATTAATCCCCATAATAAAATCATTCTTTTAATTACAATATATACAATATTATAAAATACCTATCCTGATATTCCCCAGCGAAAGAAGGGAAAATAAATATCATCTGGATAAGAGTAAAAGGAAAGTATATAGGACTTATAGAAAAATAACATGAAATGTTTTTGACGAAAAAATTTTTTGTGGGTAATGAAGATAATTACATGGATGAAAAGATTAATTTCGAATTAATAATGGATGGTTGTAGAATATATTGTTCACTAGAATGTTAAAGGTAATGAAAAATTAAACATGAACAAAACAAAAAATTGATGATGAGTCATGAGACTATATTATTCTACTAAAGTGATGTTATTTTTGATAAAAAAAATTATACTATTATTCCTAGATTTGATAAATTCATTTACCATATAGATTGATAAAATATAAAAATATAATTACATGTAATATTAAAATTTCCTAATAAAAATATCACTTTAAAGATTTCCATTGATAAAATACAACATCATTTTGAACACCATTAAATAAAAAAAATAAAAAATTATTACTTTAACACATTTAACATATAATTTAAATTACATGTCATTTCTCCTATCTCTAGATATTTTTTATAACAAAATTTATTAAAATATTTACCCATTGAAACCAAAATTTTTAATTATCCTTTCCATATGCAGTAGAGGTCAAGAATCAAGAAAAATATGTATTTCAAAAATCAAAAGTCAAATATGTTTGAAGAGGTTTACTAAATTAGAATTATATTCCTCAGGACATATAAATTTTCTATTAATGTTGTATTCTAAAAATGTTTACTGCATATAAACCATAATATAATAAAAGAATATTAATTCGAGGAAAAATAAAATCTTCAGTTATCAAATATAATTTATAAATCAATTCTTGTAGTAATATACTAAATAGTTGAAAAACCCCATTAAACCACTAATATATTTTGAGGTCATCAATCATATAACCATATATATTTTCTCAAAATAAAGAACATATTAATGATCCCATATCTTAATTTAATGTATATTCCACCTAAAACCTAGGTAATTCATTTGGGTAGTTCACAATATCCATAAAAATGATTCATTGAATATTGAAAATTTATATTATTTCACTATTATTTAGAACATGGTGGTATTTCTCTCCAAAAATATTGGAAAATCATTTTCCAATAAATAATTTATTGAAGTGATTTATTCCATTATTATTACATTTGAGGAAATATTTTTTCTGAACTTCCAATTATTCATCTAGTCCACAAATATCCTCTTTTTTTATTAACTCCCATAAAGTAAATAATAAATAAATCATTGTATAGATTTCATATAATAATATTTATATGCACGATGAGAATGATTATGATACTAGTACCCTTTGAATTATTGTCTTAATCCCATCAACGAAAAAATAATTCATAATCTTTGACTTACATTGGTTGATATTGTTCACATTATTTCTACATGGTCACATTTACAAGCATTGTGATACCTAATATTAGATCATAACAATATATATAATAACGAATAATCTAAAAAACTGGGATGAAAATAATATAAATTTATAATATTACTATAGAAATTCAATCATTTTTGGTTCCCTAGTCTCATAATCATACTCAATGATTCATTAAGAATATCTCTAAATAGTAAAAATATTTTCAAAATAGTAATAATGGTTTGTAAATAAAATATGAATTATCATATGAAAATTAGTCTATAGGGTAAAACTAGGTATGTAGTAAGGATTTTTTTTCTATCGTGTATAACTCGGGTCAATCCTGATACACCATTTTGCAAGTTATTTCCCATAACAATTAATTTAAAAGAACCATATACACATATAGAATTTATGCTGTAATTTAATGCTATGAAAAAAACCTAATATATATTTAATAAGAACATTGGAATGTTCTTATAACGTATTACTCAGTTGGTATTATAAGTTTATATTCCCTAATCTATTTTTTACAAAATATATTGTCCATGATTTTTAAAAAATGTATTATGATATCAACTGTAATGACGCTGACTCTAGTAACGCTGACCCATAGACTAAATTATTACATTTTAACTATATACAGGCTATATCATCTAGAATTTTTATCAGTTTATTAGTTATGAAAAAATAAAAATAGACATGAAATTCACATTAAAAATTAATCATAAAATACCCAAACTATTTAATTCGAAATTTCAATTATTCTACTTAACATATAACTTATTATTAATAAAAATATAATTCTTGTTTTCCTAGGAGAAAAAAATAGAAATTCCTGTGCTAATATGGTCATTTAGGGAAAGTATATAGGGAAATATATCATGAATAAATAATCATAACAAATATGGAATGGAAAATAATTGAAACATATTAAATTTAACAAATATAATAATAATTATATGATTGAAATAAATAATGATCAAATAAATCCATATAAAAAATCACAAGAACATTATTATTCTCCATGGAAAATCAAAATAATTGAATAATCACAATGGAATCATTAACTAATCTCAAACTTGGGGAAAATATATCATTGTACATCTGAATCTATCATGACATTTCACGAGATAGTTTATGTTTAGAAGTATAAACCCATAATATTTTACAAAATGATATATCTCACGTGACCATTTGATGTATCAATGGGGTATCTATACTTGGGCCCTAAAAATAAAAAATTATAATATATGAAATACTAATACTAAAGGGGTTAAACATAATAAACATGAAAATTTATATTTTAAAACTAACATATGAAATCCTAATTCATACCCTATTCAAATAAACATAATCATAAAATAGCCCAAAAATATATTGAATCGTATAAAAATCATATATCTCTATCCAAAATGATCATAAAACATCCTTATAAAGAATATGGATGATATCAAGATAACATTACCCCATTAGATAATATATATAATAAATGTTTTATGTATTTTATGAATATAATTTACATTGATAAAGTCATTAATACATTCTTCGAGAAAGAATCCTTCACCATTTAAACATATCATCTTAAAAAAATCACATATTTTTTTAAATTCATATATTTGAAAATTACTATGAAAAATTTTAATAACAATATTTAAAATTTTGATTGGAAATGATGATGTAAAATTACATTCATGTCATGTATGTTAAAACAATGATTGCATTCACATTTTAAATAAAAGAAAAACATGTCCTGGTTTTAAAACAAGATGATTATTCCATTTAAAATATATTTTAAATGTAAAAATATATAAAAATATATTTTTAATGAATTATTTAATGTTAAGAAAAAATATTTGTAAATATTTTTAAACAACCTATATTTTTATGAAAATTGTATTTTAAATGAAGAAACAAATAAATTTGGATTCCCATAAAACTTTTTCTTAGAAAATTTATATGAAAATGTGTGTAAAATTGTACTATTATATTAAAAGATTCATTAATTACCATATGATATGAAATTATATGTATTTTAATATAGAAATTCCAAATAATTCCCCCATGAAATAATTATATAGAACCATTCTTGATTAATGATGAGGTTCTGAAATGATCCCATACCGTTTTGGTGGTTTCTGAATAGTATGACCCATAAAATCAATAATATCAAATTAAACATCAAACAATATAGTGATACGGAGATTTATCAGTCAACATATAAAAGTGGGTATTCGGATAACACAGAATTGAAATAATTGTAGAATATGACCTATATATCACAATTGTAAATATGAGAAAACCAAACCTATCCTCATGCTCCCCTTCCTTCATATGATACTAATACACCTATAATATATATATATTTATTATAAAACAATACAAAAATATATAAAACCATATATCATTTACTAATAGTATTTTATCACAATATTAGAAATAATTATTTTTTAAAATAACCCTTTCTACTGATAATTGCTTTGGCTTTTTATGTATGTTTTACTTTGGTGAATTTTTCAAATTCAATTGAGCATAGATACATCATTAATATAATTTAAACATGATTTATATTTAATTTATGTTAATTATATACGAATTTATAGAAATCTATTAATATTAGAGAGAGAAAATGGTTTAAACTTTTCATTGTGATGGTATTTTTTATGTATGTTTGGATTTTCATTCCATTTTCCTTGATGGATGGTATAAATGGAAAATAAAAATTAATTATATTATATTGAATTATTATTCATTAATATATTCAATTTATATTAAATAAATATATCCCTATCACAATCCATGTAAGTGTAAAATAAAAAAAAGTAATAATACAACATGGATATTGTAGTCCACATGCATGCATAAGTGAAATTATTGCATTCCAATGGGTTGTAATATAAAATTTAAGATCAGATATAATATTAACAATAGTATTGATATATAATAAATTTAAAATTATTTAATTAAATTTATCATTATTAACTTTCATGTATAATGTAATTAAAAAATGAATCAAATCAATTTTTGAGGAAGTAGTATACTGTACACACGAGCGATGTAATAATATCCCCAATGGAATAGAATTATAGATGGTATATGTGATATAATAATATTAAAATATATTAAAAAAACTAATACACTATAAAATTCCTAAATAAAAAATTAAATTAATACATTATATTTTTGGATATGGAACAAATTACAACGGTTCGTGAAATCGTAGTCCATCATACAGAAGATAAACGTCTTCATTTCCTATTTGATGGGAGATGATATAGATATCAATAATTCCATTTAAATAAAAAATATTAGTATATAAAATAATATTGAGTAATTTTATTTTAATAGTTGAATATATTTTGACATATGTGAATAAGAAATAAACCAAATACACATGTTTAAAAATTTTACATCATTTTCAAAGATCCTTTTTATGGTTATAAATAATGAATTATTAGTAGTGATTCCTAAAAAAAAGGACTATTTGTTCTGGGACTGGAAATAAGAATTTTAATAGGTAGATATTGTTGAAACAAATATTTTGGGATGTTTAAATAAGGGGAGAGAGTGGATGATGTTTTATAATTGGGGGATAGGACATACCTAAAATTTAGAAAATATAAATAGAAACAAAACTTTTTCTCTTGAAAAGACCTAAAAATAAATATTTATATAACCTTAGAGATTATGGTGTATAAGTAATAACATAAAAATTGTTTTGGACATGTTTTTTTGTAATTTTTAATGCTTTTTCTTCATAGTTTAACTAATT
Source organism: Viscum album (assembly GCA_963277665.1). Lineage (NCBI taxonomy): Eukaryota > Viridiplantae > Streptophyta > Magnoliopsida > Santalales > Viscaceae > Viscum > Viscum album. The sequence goes on from OY728147.1 coordinate 1,300,310,909, forward strand.
ATAAACCAAATTTTTTATGTACCACTTTAATTAGTTTTTCAATGTTGTCAATATTCATTTTGGTTAATAAATATCTTAACCCCATTATGTAATAAAAAATATTCTAATTAAAAATATGGAATCCATTTCTCAAATTTAAATCTACATTATTTGCATAATTAAATTTAAATGTATACTAAATATGCAACAGAGAGGTTTTCCAATTGACATTTCTCATTTGTATATAAATTTTTAATATCAAAATTATATATGAAATTGTATATAATTAGGTAAAATACTTAAATTTTAATATAATTATTCTATTTTTACCTTAAACCAAAATTGTAAAATAATTTAATATTAAAAATAATTTTAATAAAAAGGTATCATTAAAAAAAATTATTTTCGCCATTCACCTAAAAATTAATTTTTATAAAAATTATCAAAATACCATAATTTTTTTAATATTATTTTTTTAAAATGAAATTATTTAATGAAATTTATTATAATAGAGTTAAAATTTAGTTTTTTAATATTTTCCAAAAGAATGAATCATATTCTTTTTAGAGAAATATTATTTTTCTAAAACAAATCAATCTCTTTTAAATTTTACTTATTTTAGTTTAATCAATATAAACCCCTTTATTATTTATTCATAAGTAAAAAAATACATTTATGACAATTTAGAGATTACAATTCGTACACACCATCGTCATTGTTAGGTTTCAATGGTCACGTTTAAATAAAAATATTTTAATAGAGTATAATGATTTATTAAAACCTCATGTTACATGAATTTAAATATGACAATGAGATGAAATTTATTTAAAAATAAATATATCACAATCTTCTAGGTTGTTTTATTATCATTGATGCTCAATGTTTCTGGTCATACATGCTATCGAATATGATGATCCTCTATTAAAATATCTAGGTTCTTGATTTCATTTATTGGTATTGTGCACATTGATGTTTTGTATATGTAGACACTAGTATTTTATAAATTATTATCTATTAATAATTTTATTTATTAGATAGATTGTTTTACAAGAATTAACATATTTAATCAAACTAAAATAATATATTATTATATTATTATTTAATTTGATATTTATTTCCTATATGTTAATTTGTAGGATATCAATTTGATTTAATATTACAAGAAATAAATTAAATTTTATACTAAATATAAATGTTTTGATAAATTCATAGAAAATACGTAATAAATTTATATTAAATTTATATAATACATTAGAAACACCCCATTTTTTTGAAAAATGATTTTATTTTTTCTAAAAGTAACAATTATAAGTATTCTGTGTAACTTTTAAAAAAATTATTTATTAAAATTATTTATTAAAAAATAAATATATATAAATTATCAATGGGTAAATATTTGGGATTATTTTGAAAATATTGATATTTTTAGTGAATATTGAAAAATACTTAATTTGATTGAAAACTATATATTGTTTCAAAATTTTTAAAATTAACATTTTTTTATATTTATTTTAAATTATATTTTTTTATAATAATAAATTTTAATGATTAATTTGTTAAGAATAATTAGTTATACTTAAAAATTCATTATCATAATATCAAATTTTTGTTGTGTCTTTAACATTTATATTAAGATTAATTTTTATCAAATATTGGAATTTAATTTTATGAGATAAAATTAATTCTTTTGTTTATAAAAAAAATATTTAACCTAATATTTTTTATTATGCATAGTTATTATGAATTAATATTAATTTTTATTAGTAAAAAATACAGATTTTATGAAATATGACATCTTTTGTTACATATCCATGTCATAAAAATTTGAAAAAGTAATATTAAAATTATGAAATGAATGAACTAGGATAAAATAATTAAAATATCATGCATATGTAATACAAAGTTATGTAATAATTATAATTTATTTTGTGATTAACATGAAGATCATTTTTAGTTTCTTTGTAGAGATTTCATAGAATTGGAAAATTCAATCTTAGTACCATAATGAAATTTTTGAGATGTAATAAGAATGTGAAATATTTTTTAATAAATTTTAACTATCATTGATGATTTATATTCTTATATATGAATTTTTGAGTAGCATAAAAAGTTGATAAGCCAAATGCTCATGCAATACTTGCACAACGCCACAAAATTCATCATAATATATGAAACAAGATTCCATTACATAAATATGAGATGAAATACATATTGAAAAAATATAAATAGAGATTTTGAAAATATTAAATTTAATTTAATTATATAATTTTTCTAAAAAAAATTTATTATTAAAAAATACCTCCAATTCTTTCACAATTCTAACACAATGCTTCTGTAATTAATAGAAAAATAAAATAAATCAATTTAAAAAAATAAACTAAATATTATAATTTGAAATATTTATTTATTGACCACATTTTTTAGATTTATATTAAATATTATGGTTTCTGTAAAAGATAATTTTCAAAATACACCTTTTCATGATGTATATGATGTTAAATTAAAATAATTTTATGAAAATTGACATTATTAATATGTTAATAAAATAATAGTATATAATATTATTTATAAATAATAAAAATAATGAAATTCATAATGAACAGTTTTATATTTCCTAGAATTAAACAAAACTACAATTTATGTTCTAATTTTCAGATTAAATGGACAAATTACAACCCTTTTATATTGGAAATTTTTTTAGCATAGTTAAAATTTTTTTTTTTAACTATTTGTTAATCAAAATAATATATTTCATTCGTTATTTAAATTTTTTTGGATGAATCCGTCTTTATTAGATAAAATAAAATGAAATAACAATAAATGAATTGTGTGTTATGGGAACTCATTGCATTACAAGGAAAAATAATTCAAAAGAAGCAGGACCAAAAGGCCAAAAAAGGTCCCAAATGTACCAACAAAATCAAACGTCAAAGGAATTAATCTGTCAAAAACATATCTCCATATATAAAAAACATTTAATAGAAGATAATCATGTAAAAATTTCATCTACCCCTAACCCATCCAAGATGTTTCCTATTAAAAATCTTGCATGTTAGGTCGAGAAGTGCATCACAGATCCTTGTCACACTGGAGTAGCCCTGAAGCATATCATAGATATAAATCATGTCAGATTTTATAGAATAACATCATTTTTCTAATTAAAACAGGAGAATATGAGTAGAATATCATGGTACCTAATTTTTTATGAGAATATGAGATGTGTATCATGGAACCAAGTCACACTAGAGTAGCAGAAAAGCGCATCACGACACCAAATCGCGCAAGAGAAGATGAGGTATTGTTCAAAATTAAAAAAAATATATTTTATTATGTAATTAATATACTATAAATACTTATATTTTATTTTATGTGCATTTTGATTCACTTTATATTATTAATTTATTTATTTTAATTTAATCATTGGGGAAATTCCAAAATTTCCCCTCACCACAATTATTAAAGGGAACATCCTCCCCCACTTATTCTCATCACACAGTGAATTATAGTTCAAAAAATATGATAATTTCACATATGAAATTCATTATAAACATTATAGAGTTTATGGTATTCCCAAAAGTCCGTCCCTATTGCCTGTTTTATGATATATAAAGGAGTTCTTTCATAGAATAGGTAATTGAAATAACTGATCAATCTATTTTCTAATCTTCACTAGCTCAGCTAAATATATTGAATGTATCATAAAATAATAACATTAGTTTCCAAAATATCCTAAAATAATATAATTATTATGAAAACCCAATTATACTCATTCAATCCCATCATATTATAAATGAACATATCACACATATTTACATTCAATTTACCATCTCCAAGTAGAAATGCATTTATTTTCTATCCATCTCTATTATGGATTAGTATTGTGATGTATATAATATTGATTTTTTATATTTTAAACAATAATATTTCATTAACTATAATATCATGTATATCTTATTACAATAAAATACAGAGGTAAATTATGAGGGTTTTTATAAGTATTTGTGGACTTCCACCTCCACAAAGTGATGTGTTTTGTTTTTAAATTATATTTCAATTTGATTTTATTGAGGTTGGATTTAATAAATATATATGATATTTTATGATATATAAATTGTTACATAATATTTAAATTTATATCTTTTGACTTTTGAAAATTTAAAATATTGTGTATGCACACCAACTACCTGATATCTCCCAGAATGGTGTAATTTTTTATATCTCTAAATCAAGTGGATGAATGAAAAAATGTAAATATTGAATTGATATTATATTTTAATGATTAATAATTTTTTGGAGATGATTGATCATCTATAAATTTTAAATTACTAAGTCTACTTAACCCAAATACTAAAAATTTACAAAAAATTAACACTCAAAAATAATGATTCTAACAAGAATTATTTAACAATGGGGTATTTAAAATGTTATAAATGCATCAAATATAATATTATAAATATGATAATGACCCTTGTATATATTCATAATAAATATAATTTTATTATACAAGAGGCTTGTGTAATATTGAAGAAATTTGGACCCATGTTATGGGGTTTCCTGTTATAATATAGTTGTTTAATGAGATTGTTGATGATTATGTTCCAAAGATTAAAGCATATGATAAAAATATCTATATACTCCAAATTATTAATCTCTTGTAGATACATCATTAAAATCCATGTTTTCTTGAAATGTTTTAAATTGGATATTTATTATTCAACTATGAAATTTTAATGTATTTTTTATCAAATTTTTGACTATATAAAATATAGTTTCGATGGAATTGTTTTTAAAGGGATATACTTTTTGACTATTCTAGAAAAAAAATATTAAATTAATGTTTCTGTCTTATAAAAAATGATAAAAAATTATCCACAAACATGATTAATTTATTATTCCATATGTAATTTTCTTGTTTATATAGTTTCTTTAAACGATTTTTTTATATTAAATCTACGTAGTTATCTAATATAATTTCGTTAAAATAAGAAATTTTATTTTAATAAATATTAATATAATGATATTTGAAGGGAATTTTATTTCCTCAATGATAATGACCAATTATTTTAATAATTAAATACTAATTATATGATCTATAGATTCTATAATTATTAATTCTATGTACGTTTTATGATTATGATTACACAAACACAATGAATTTTTTTCCCTTCCTAGAGTTATTCTATTATGAAATAGTGAAATGATTATAAATATCATTCTATTTACATGGTTTATTCGATGAAGAAATTTTTGTGAAAAATTTTCGTTTTGGGGGTTTTTATATAATGCATTATTTAGGATCTTATTAAAAAAATTAGGATTTTCATTATGTGATGTGTGAGACCTATATCCACCTCCAATGGATTGGGTAATGATTGATATCTCATGAGATAAATATGACTAGAATTGGGAGTGAATTTGGTATAGTAAGGTATTTTCTTCCACTATGAAAGTCTAGGGAGTGAACTCATACTACTAAAATGTTTTGGGGAGTGAACCCAATCCACAATGATATCCTTTTAAATTAACCATTGCTATTAAATATATTATTTTTTAGGATTTTTATATTCCAAAAATCAATAAATTATTCCTACGTTTTGATTTCATGGTTCATATTTGAGTTTTTTATAAGAATTTAGGTCTTATTGAATTTAATGATTCATTCCCTGATTTATTATTATGATATTTGATATTCAATGTTTGTATTTAAAACATTAAGAAAATGGTTAATATAGAAATGTTATTTTCATGTACATGTGATCTTTGATATCTTCCTTTTATTATCATTAATGAGAATTTAGGCTTACCATATTCTCCTGTTTCTCTTACCAAGGTTATGAATAATGGAATTATGTATGTCATCAATAAGCAAGGATACATGAATGAAAAAGAAATACATGGGCGATGATCCATATATTGTATGAACCTTTTTTTTTTGCTTTCATGTTTCTAATGTTACTATAGATAAATGAATTTCAAAATTATTGAAAACCTATGAAAGATTATTCATGTATTAATATGTTATATCTATGTGTGAAACATATGTATAATTATAGTTTTTATCAGAGAAAGTTTTTTTTACCTATGAAATATAGGGTTAGTTAAATTTAGGAAGATCCATGGGGATATATCTAAATATAGGATAAAATCTAAAATGTTTGGTAATGATCATGAGCGACTCATGAAAAACCGTAGTACATCATAAATTAATTTTTCATTATTTATACATACGATTAATGATTTTTCATGATTATGTTGTTTACAACTACACTTATTATTTAATACAATATTCACTATGGTGTTATTCTATGGATGAATCCCAGAAGAAAAATTTTAGTATTGAATTTGGGGGATGAATGGTATGAAATTATTCTTAATAAAACATAATATGATAAGTAGAATATGAAACCGTGTAGTTAGGCTTAATCATATATCACATTATATTATTATAAATAATAAATTTTTCGATTGTTTTCACACATCAAATTAGATTAATAATTAGTTTCTTAAAGGCCATTTAAAAATAATATTACACTTCTAAAATGTATATAATGTTGGATGACTCAGTCAGATGAATGTATCAGAAGAATGATAATATTTTTTGTATTCAGAAACGAAGGATGCAAAGCATGTAATTACGAAGGAAAAAAATTAAATTTTCATTCAGTATAATGGAATGGAATAATGGTATCCATATGGCATCCTTAACTGATTATTGTTTTCAATGATGAATGTATAGGTATTATGGAATTTGATGTCATAGTTAAATACTCATGAAGATATTTAGAATAGTTTTAAGAATAATGGTTTTAAAAACAATGGTGATGTGGCTATAGATGGAGTACGAATGGTATAGTGTTTTTAATATCATTTTTTATGTTATAATTAAGAAACATGATTAAGTTGATGTCGATGAAAATTATTACAATTTATAAAAATAATATTGTACGAAGGATGCATTGGGTAATAAGATGATGAATCCTAGTTTATGGTTTGAGAAGGATGGGGGATTATTGAAGTGTTTATTTATTTAACATTGAGAATTTTGTTGTATAACTATGATAATAATGTTATTATTATTTTTAAAATAAAGAATAATCTATGTATTATTTAAATGTGTGTTTTTCATTATGGATTTCAAATCATAATTTGAGTTCTAAAAATAATAAAGAAACAAATTTTAATATTATGTAGATATTTTTATAGAACACGTGAATTATAAAAAGATAAAACATAATATTTTTTTGACTATATATAAACTATTTTCATATATATAATGTGATAATTTAAATTTATGTTATTAAAAACCTTGATATTCTGTTTTCATTTGAAACAATGTTATTTATGAAATATTTCAAAATAATTATTTCTTCCTTTATTCATTGAATATATTCACTTTTTTATAAAAATATATATGAACTAAGGATTTTGTAAAATTTTTATAATATAAATTTGCATGTGTGGTAAAAAATTCATGGATACTATCTTGGTTGGACAAGATTAAAAGTGATTATAATTTCAGAGGCATCAATATATTCTTTTAATATTTTAAGTCATTGTATTTGGAAGTGATTTGAACATTTATTAAGAATATGAAATAGTTAGATTTTTAGGCTTAAAAAACATCTTGGTTGGTATATGATTTTGATTTTAATTTAATGGTGGTCTACTATATTGTGGTATATATGTAATCAGGGTTTTTAAAAATATATTCATTGAGAAGTTAATATTATTTAGATAGTTTTGATCAATAGACGATTACCATTTATGTTAGTATATAAATTCAATACATGATATTTGGGTAAATTTTAATTTGTTAAAATATTATATTCTAATTTATCATGATGATTAATAATATATGGTATATTATAGGTGGCATTTAGGTGTATCTGACCATTATGTTAAATAAGATATTTATCTAAATGATTATTTATGAGAAATGAAATTAAATTGTTGAAGATGTCAGTTAAAGGGTGTAATGTTGATATTAAGGTTTTAATCAATAATTAATGTTGAAATTATTGAGGTAATTTGGATATAGAGTTATTTATTAAAATTATCTAAGTGGAACATTTTTTTATTCTAGAAAAAATTAATATAAATTATATTAGTTCAATATTTATTCATTTTGATATGTATCATGGAAAAATAATTTTTTGGTATTAGTTCATAAATATATATATATAAAGGTAACATAATGATGCATTAGAAGTAGATTTAAATAATTTATAAATTAAAAAATTCATAAAAAATACTCGTAATTTGGAGAAATAAATTACATTATCATTAAATTTTCTATTACTTGAAATTTTAGATTTCATGTAATTTTAATTAGTAATTTTCGTAGAAAATATTGTATTGAGATTCTACAAATCTAGGAAAATGATATTAAGAATAATTATTAGTCTTAAGACCTTGAATTCTGATGAATTATTTGTCTTCTAAACCCTCACCAACACTTGGTTTTGTCGTTGTTTACATTCCCATAAAAATACACTCTCAAACTCTCTATTATTCCATTGAAATTATTTTTCTCTTCCATTTTCATATTTTTACTTCACAATGATGTTCCATTATTTTGAAACCGAGTTCTCTGATGACCATCATACATCCCTTTCCCCCATTCCATGGATATGATTAACTAACGGTTTTTAAAATCTATATTTTCAGAAAATAATATTTCAAATTCAAACAATTAATTTTCGTGAAAAATCTCAAAATAAGGTAATGTAATTTAATGAGGGGATATAAAACTCTTTGATTAAGGACAAATTTTATCCATAACTAATTTTTTTCTTCTATAACATGCATTACGCACAACTCTAAGTATAAATAAACTGCGATACACTCATAAAATATTATTTTTAATGTTTTATTTTCTATATATACATTATTTTGTTTTGAATTATTATTAATAAATTCCTAAAAAACCTATATAATATTTCTTCCCAACATATTTTTATTGGTAAATAGTTTAAAAAACAACAAATTTTATGTATTGTTATTTATATTTTCAAAATGATTTTTTCTTCACAAAAATATTTTTACTCTTTTTTTAGAGAAAATCTTACAATTAATTTGATGAACATTTATAAATTTTTTTAATAATAAAAATATAATTTAATAAATAAAATTGTCAAAATTATTTGTGTCTGAATTTTTAGGATTTTTTTAAAAAGAATAATTTTTTACTCAATAGTGAAAATGATACTTTTTATTGAAATATATATTATTTGTTTTACAATATATTAGGTTAGACCCCCTAGTAAATTACATTGCCAAATATTAATGTTTGAGTAGTCTTTGGGACCATGAGTGACTTATAGAGAAGTTTTCAAAATTTTGTGTTGAACAAATGGTGGAACCAATCGGCATCGGTGGCCCGGATGGGCCTTAGTGTCATCAAGGGGCATCGATTGCACCGATTAACCATCAGTCAAATGGAAGGGAATAATTTTTACCCTGACTGGTGGCATGGAATCAATTCTATGGTGTCAGTGACTCACCCATCCGTGAGTCATACCCAACTACTCCCAGACATTTTGGTTTCAATCCAGTCATGCCTCTTTTAACAGAAAAGTTTTTTAATACCCTTTTCAATGCAATTTAAGGCCTGTAAAATATATTTTAAATCCCCAAAGATCAGATGACCCTTTAAATACTAAAACATGTGGAATATTTATCAGTGTCAAGCCCTTTTGTATGTTTTTTAGTTTCATGTGTTTTCCAATTAGACCCATGTTACATGTTTTTCTCCATTTAATGGAAATCAAATCAACTCACATCCACATACTATTATATCTCTACTATTTATGAAGAGAATTATTAAATATAAATTAATGTCATTGTGTGAAACTGTGGAGCCACGTGTTCAAGCCACAATATGACTTTTAATTACTTCACAATGGTCTTTCTGATTTTAGGATCTAGACTATTCTTAAGCCGAGATCATCTTCTACACCTTCTATTTCATTTCTATTGGGGTTCCTAGGGACTTCCTCCCAAGAGGAGTTGTACGCCACTACTTGATCCCTTTCTGATCAACCTTGGAGTCCTTATTGCAAGTTGTGTCATCTCTTGTTCTAGTCGTAATGATAAAACGTTGATCCATGATCAACTACGTAGTGGTTCTTCCTTCATCTCTCTTTACAGTGCCTCATGAGGGGTTGGAATGATGATGTTACACTGGGATATAGATGAATCCAACTTTAATTAAGATAATAAATTGGATTTTAAAGAATGCATTGGTGGGGAAGATATTGATGTTGTTGCATTTTGACAACACTTTTATGATTTGAATTGTACGGGATCATGGTCACTGAAAATCATTGCCGTTGGTGGTCATTCTATGCACTAATTAATTTATATTTTTATGGATGATATTGTTATTGAATTATTGTAACATTTAATTAATTAACCATATAAACATTGTTGATTAAATGGATTCCTGGTGAATAATAACCCTTGTGTGATTACCCCGGTTAACCAACCGGAAAAATGGAACATAATGAATGGTTTTGGCTAAATATAAAAAATAACTCTTCTATTATGTTGATATTCATTGTTTTATTATTCGATAATTTGTGGGAATACATATATGGGAATGGAACATCTGGTTGATAGGTTTTTGTTTTTATAACATGAGGTCATGCGGAGCTCGCAAAAAAATGTTCTTGACCTGGTAAGTCAAGACTTATTTTTTATAGAACATCTAGTTGCCTCATGGAATCCCATTTTTATGTTTTCAATTATAATAAAACCATGAGTTAGCTTTAATAATTTCATGGTTGTTTCATTTTAGTTTTTTTCTTGTTGTTATACATGTTATTTTTCTTGTAGTGATGTAATATTTAAATGGAATCACATAAACAAGCCAAAAAAACATGTACAATGAGAAACCAATTTATAGAAATGGGTTACGCACTAGTTGTTTCTGTCGTCTACTTGTGTTTGAATAGGTCGAAGAATGATTGGTTGTGTGCGGGATGGTTTTTAGTTCCGGGACCCTTTGGTTGGGATAACTTCTTGATTATCAATATGTATAAAATTTAGTTCTTTTGTTTTCTATAACCCCCCCCCCCCATGATTAGAACTTCATGTCGAACACCCAAATTTCATGGGGAGGGAGTTTTCTACAAAATTCCTATGAGTGGTTAGTTATTAGCTCTTTTATGACCCCTATCACATGTATCCCAAGACTCTCCAGGCAGGTTGTGATGGTCTATGGTTCATTATAGCCTACGACTCTTTAGGTAGGGCGTGATGTGTTGGGTTGTACTAGGTGTGTGCATGCAGGTTTGATTTCTATGCCTCTTCGGGAAGAGGCATCCATTTTTTGGGTACAAAGTATAGTTGTGGTGGCCCAGGTGTGGTTTGTTTGGATGTGTGGTTGTGATGGACCTGGGGTCTGCGGGAGGGATGTGTGGTTTTGGTGGCGCATGTGATTGCGGATGAGATGAACGTGTGGCTGGGATGGCTCACATGGTTGTTGGGGGAAGCAGTGGGACTACAGTGGGATTTTTGGGGGAGATCTGATGCGTAGGATGTTCTAAATAACTAGTTAGAAAGAGGTGTTGGGTACCAAAATATTGATGTGCTATTACTATTATGTTATCTAACATTCTTTATTTAGGGAGTGTTCCTTAGTGAGGATGGGTGGATAGTTTTCCTTCCTATGTGTATTGGTTACCTCTTTTTCTCACAGGTTATTAAAATGTCTTCCCTCATGAGAATGTGATAATTTGGATTCCCTACTGAGTATATCTGTATACTAACTATAAGTTTTTTAAATTTTCATTCAGGTTTTGAGGAGGATTTTGAGGACCGTGCCGGACCTTACTAGCTCATTCATTGGGATAGTTGTCATTGTTTATTATTTGTTCTTTTGATACGTCCTTAAGTGTTTTTCTTAAACATTGTATCAGTTTAATTTGAACATTCATTTTGGAATGTATTATTATATTTTATTTTATCATTATTACTTTTTATTTTTTGGATTTACCATCTAAAATCCCAATCTTATTCTATAAAAAGTGTAATTCATTCAAGATTTTTTAGATTCTATAACATTGGTTCTATTCAACACTCCATTTTCTATTGAAAGCGGGACACATGGGTCGTTATCTCATTATATTCATGAAAAAGGAATTCCATGGATTCGTTTTGTACTTTCCCTCATCACGGAGAAGGTAGATCATCACATAATATTATTATAGGTAATGGTTGAGAGATAGGAAAGAAATATGAGTTAGGAACATCGATGATTTCATGGAATGGATGGGAAACAATGTTAGGAAATCCATTTGCATGAAATAGTCTAGGGACGACAGGCAAAATATTGTATTTTAGGGCCCCCCATGATTCGATGAAAAGTTTATTAACATGTTGGACGACCAGGTGAGGCTACTCTAATTGTACGGCTAAGGCCCTATGAAAGGTACATACATCATAATTACATGTATTATTGTGTTTCTTGTTTGTATTGGTAATTAAAATAAATAAATAGTTCAAAAAATATTTATGAGGATGGGTTTTCACCACGTTACTTGTTATTAAGAGTTTCTTATTTTCTTTTTTACTACTATGGATCTCGGGCATTGTCCATGAGTAGTATGGCCATTTGAGGACTAAAAAGATGATCTCTTTGACCAGTAGAGGGATAATTGAGAGGATTAGGTTGGAAGTGGAAGAAAACACTCCATGCATTCAATAGTCATACTCTCGAAAAGTATGAGAGTAGTGTCATAGATATGTATATAGATTGATAGCTCAATGTGACGGTGATCATATTATTCTTGATCTGGGATATCATTTAGTACTAGATTCTTTTAGCCATGTTCTAGATATAGGGAGTGGTATTATAGTAGTGGATACATTACCTCAGATAGATGAAGGAAACCGAGGTTTCATTGAATTACTTTGAAAAAGAGATCCTGGTGGATTTCAGTCTTCTATAATGAATGTTTAAGAGAGTAAAGATCTACTCTCCCTTTAGAAAGGGTGTATAAGGGTGAGATAAATGGGGATCATGTTCAGATATATTCTTCCTTTTTTCCAGACCACTATATGGTTGAGTATTTGTGGGAAAGATGCTTAGTAGAGGCCCTCCAACCTTCTCTTCAGTTTTTTATTACTCCCTTCACTCTACCGACGTACATGGAGGTTCAGATGATGACTGAGGTATTGAAGAGGATGCACATTCTAGGAGGTGTTCTGTGAGGGGGGTTCCATTTGTGTTCATCAAAAGGGTAGGTCATTAGTAGTGGGCCTCAAGTATTAGGGTGTTCCAGGAATCGGTCGGTGGGGAGAAAACATCAACAGTTCTGGTTTGATCACCTAGTCCTTGCCCTGTCTCCACGGGCCTAGCACTGAGGTGTTTTTCTATGGAAGCCATGTTCATATATGGAATCTGGTCCCTTCCCTATTGCAATATATTATGACTGGGATGGTTCAGAACCCACCGAAGTAGCATCCCTTTCAAGCTAGGACCTTCCAACAGTAGGGGAAGTGAGTTCCCTCTTCACTGAGGGTGGGTGGTGCTGGAGGAGGACAACCTTAGTAAACTCCTCATGGACCTCTTAGATGGTGTGGTCGGGTAGGTGACTGAAAGACGTCGGTTAGAGGAGTCAGGAGTGGGCAGCTACATGCCATAGTGGCAGTTGTTCCATCAAGGCTAGAGTTTGTTTGGGGTATGTTCATCCTATTTAATATTCTTATCTTCACATTATTTGATTCAGAAGAATTGCACTCCTTTTTTGGACCCATTCTAACCAATTACATGAGTCTAGACATAGATTTAATTTCCATTCCCCTATTTTTGAGAATTCCATTTTTATTTCAGACCATACTGTTTGAAATTCGTCGAGGATGCATACTGATTTTGGTGTCACGTCATTCTAGTGGGGATCTCTTTCTACTGCAAATGAAGAAATATGATGTAATCCTAAGAATCAAATGACTGTTTTTCTATGCACACTATTTTCTACTACATCCAAATAAGGGTCATGTTCTCAGATATGGGTGGCCATCGTGTAATATTGGATGTCAGGTTAAGTTACCAAGAAGATAGTTGGTGTAAGGATCCCCTTCATTCATTGTTTTCAGATTTATCAATAGAATTAAAAAACAACTTGATGGTGGAATTTTTGGGGATATTAATTGAGTTCCAGGTTTTCTTCCCTATAGAGGTTGTGAATATACCCCCTCGATGTGATGTAGAGTTCAGGATAAACTTACAACCAAGTGCATGATTGATATCAATAGCTCCCTATCGTATTGCGCCTTAAGAATTATGGGTGATGAGAATTCAGATTTATGAAATGATGAAGAATAAATTTATATTACCAAGATTGTCACCATGGGTTGCACTAGTTTTGATTGAAGAGAAGGAATATATTGGTCTCATACTGTGCATAGACTACCGAATACCGAATCAGGTGATTTTCAAGCACCATTACCACCTCCTAAGGATTGATGACCTTTTTGACCAATTAATTGAATAAAGTAGGATCTTTATGATCTACATGTGGTATGAATATCACTAGTTAATGGTTAAATAGGGTGAAATCATAAGAAATTCATTCAGATGTAGGTTTGGGACCATTTAGTTCATGGTCAGGTTGTTTTTTATTATAAAAAACTAGTTATATTCTTTCAGATCATGATATATATTTTACACAAGTATCTCGAATGGTTTGTAGTCATGTTCATCGATGACATATTGATCTACTCACGATCAGAGGATGATCCACTCGGGCATCTAAGGATATTTTTTGTGATCCTCCGACACCACAATATCTAGGAGAGGTTATCCAAGTGCATGTTCTAGACAGAAATGGTGCACTTCCTTGAACAGGTGGTGTCCCAAAAGGGAATAGCAGTGGACTCATCGAATTTCCAAGAAGTAATTTCATTTGAACCACCCATGTAAATTGCATTGGTTCCTATATTCTTAGTACATGAATGTTCTTACCTGAGGTACAGACCGACTTCTCTCGAGTAGTTGCGCCATTGACAACCTTGACCAGAAAAGACCAGGATTTTGAATAGAGTGAATAGTTCCATGAAGCTTTCAATTATCTAAATGGAAAGCTGGTAAGTTCCCCAGTGCTGAGGTTTCTAGAGGAAGGCATTATGTTTGAAGTGTTATGTGAGTATTTTGGTCTAGCCAAGGTGTGTCTGATGATGCATCAGCAAGGAGTAATATCTTATGTGTATAAGAAGTTACACCATCACAAACGTAACTATGACTCCGATGACTTGGATCTTGAAAAATTGGTGTGAAAACTTATGTTTTGGCAGCTATACCTCCTCGTGGAATGCTTCATGGTCTTCATAGATCACAAGATCTTGTGGTATGTCTTCTCCTAGTGAGACCAAAACTTTTCCTATAGAAGGTGGATGAAATTTTTCATTAGGAATACGACATCGAGATCTCTTGCACTTCAAGAAAGAGGAACGTGGTGGATAATACATTGCATAGGAATTCACAGAAGGATGTGGTTTCGAAGTTATAAGATTGTTGGAATGTAATGGGGGAGTTAATGGCTATACATTTGGGTATAATAATGGAAGATGGTAGAGGCTGTCAATTTCAGATAACAGCACAATATTACTTGGTACAGAAGGTTGATAATTCTTAGTTGAGGAGACTTAGAGGTTAAAGTAATGTGAGATCATGTTATCGTGGGTGATGCTCTGGAAGGATAGTCGAAGGATTGTTAGAATAATATGCTATTCTTTGGGAAGATATCTTTTCAAGTGGGGATGCATAAGGGAGTTCTCAATGAGTTAAAAAATTACCCATTGGTGGAACATCGAAAAGTATCCATGATGTACTGGGGATTGAGAGGTCAGTTTTGGTGGCCTGGCGTGATGTGGACAATGGCAGTGTTTGTGGAAATTTTCATCATGTGTCAGCATGTGAATGTTTAACATTGTGTTCACGATGGTCATTGCTGCCCTTATATGTTCCCGAGTAGAATTGGGATAATGTCTTGATGAACTTCAACACAAGACTACCCATGGACAAGGGAGTCTGTGATGAAATCTAGGTAGTGGTGGTTCAATTGAATAAATTGTCTCACTTCTCAGTGGTTCAATAGTCACGACCCGTCCCCTGGGGCTCGTGCCGTGACTACCCCAAGCCTGCCTTATATAGGCTAGGGGAAGAAGAGTTGAACCAAAAACATAATTACCTAAACCTTGAAGGAATTTCCTTATAACCTATAAACATACACACAAGAAAGCACACAACTGGACGAAACTCCAATTGAACTGTATAAAAAAAGAGTATTGAAAGAAAAAGGGGTTAGAATACAAGACCAACTGGAACGTAAAAGTACATCTATGATAAAATACTACTTAAGAAAAGGGAAATTTAGTTATTGGATCGTCCACCAAGGTTCCTACCATGTAGGTAGGTACAAATTTCCTCCTCATCACTCCACATCCGTCCATCGCGTCTGGGTACCGACACATTGTAAGGTCCACCTCTGGTTACCGTTCAGTCCTGGTACATTCAACCTCCATCTGCACTTTTTGTTGTCTGAATCCAACACAATGATGTAAATGCATAGACCGTGTAGGGTTGAGTATAATGATACTTATTAGGGACCCTATGTCCCTCAAGGTCTCAAAAAAAATCCCATAAGGATAAACCACAAAGTATGCAATCAACAGATAACCATACATAGGTATATGACCATACATATATCTAAGTTATCAAGTGATCCATCTCAATCATGAAGAAAACACATAAAAAATGCCTCAGCTCAACTAGGATTGTAATCTAGGGAGTAGTATCATGAAAAAACCCCAGTCACATTATTGAAAACTTGGATAAAGATGAACTCCTCCTATATCGAGTAAAGTGGGCCTACCACGACACTAAGCACGCATCCCACTAACCTTGGACTGCTGAGATACTCCACCTGTCATGTACCATGGGTCTTCTACGTCACATAGAGGTGCTCTCTTTTGTGGGTCTATCGTGCCACCAAGTGTGCTCCCACTCATGGCCTCCTCAAGTGCTCATTATTTCGAGTACCGTGGGTCTACTATGTCACACAGAGGCGCTCTCCACTTTGTGTCTTCCGCAACACCATGTTGCTCCCCACTAGGCTAGTAGAGTCACTCCGAGTCATAATGGTCAATAGTTACCACGTCTCAGCTAGCTACTAGGTCTTCACCCTATGCTCACTAGTCCCCAGGAGGATCCGCTCTATAGTCTACTGGTCGATACTCCAACTAGCCCGAAGTCCTGTGAAGAAGTATCTCAAAATTAGTCCACATAATCGGGGTATCAACTTAACAAACGCCACCTCAATCGGACACCCGACCTGTGAGTTATCATCCTTTTAGTCCCAGGTCCCGGTTGGATTCGTGTTTGATCCAACCTGACCGTATCTTAACTATACCCCCAAACTGTTGTGGGTATACTCAAAGGGACCTTCATGCTTCATGATTTCAAGCACTACTGGAAGTTCATCAGAAGGACCTTCGGTGTCAATGATATGGTCGATGGAGCCATGAGGGAACAAACTGACCACGAGTTGGGGCGAGGGTGGTTCAACCCGAAGAGTGGCGTGTTTGTGGCTTGGCCAAAATGGCACAGCGGGGGCAGCTCGTCCTGGTTTGTGGGTCCAGTTTAGCTGATTGGGCTTCGGTGAGGGGCAACTCGGCCTAGGGTGGCGCAGCTGGGGCTGGTTCGGCCAGCAGGTGGCGGGACCAGGGCCAGTTCTGCTAGAATGCGGCACAGCCAGGGAGGCGGCGCTGCCGGGGGCGGTGAGGGTGGGGCGTAGCGCGGCATGCCTTTGTTTGGTTAGTACGGTGGTGGCACGAGGATAATTTTTCTGGGAGGTCGGGGTGTTGTGGGTTGCGGAGGCCGCGGGGGTGGCGTCGTTTCCTTCTTCGCCTTCATCACCTTTGTCACCTTCCTTCGTTTTGAAGAACACCGCAAATCAAAACAAGGGTTAGGGAGAGGACAGACAATGTTAGTTTGGCCCACACTTCCCAAATTAGAGCAGTAGTAATAGGTTCCCAAGAATAAAGAACATCGACCCCCCCCCCCCGCAAAGATTCTTCCCAACCCGCAAAATAAAAGAATGGGTGTATTTTTGAAGTGATAATCAAACAGCATTAACCCCAACATCGTATTTTTCATTGAGGATGACGAGGAGGGATGGATAGTCATCGAAGACGTCCCACATCGGTTGCTTCATCAAGGTGATTCTAAATAATAGGTCAAAGATAATCCTCACTAGTGTTCTTTATTGAGGAATCGTTCTTCGTGGAGGAAGTATTCTTTGTTTGAGAGCATAATCCTCCATGTGTTAGGAATCACATCACTTTTCCAGCAGTTCATCATTAGGTGAAGTCATCCCAAATCCTACTCCCAAGATCCTAATATATAGGAGAGAGGGGGATGGTAGGTAAAAATTGTGGAATTTTTAACGGTTCATTTATTAGGAACCTTCCAAAATTCCAACGATGTTGTTACATAATTAAAAAAAGGGCAAGCCAATTTACTAAGTTGGAACAATTAATAAGGTGTGCTGGCACAATTAATATTCTGGAGGTTTATAAGAGGCTTACCCCATATTTATGAGGGGGGTTGAGTGGTTTTCCTCTCCTCTCATTAATAGGGGGTCGGTGGTCCCCACCATAATAAATCAAGAACAGGAGTTTGGATCTGTTGGACCCCACCCCAGAACATCCACATGGTAGGTTGTCACAAAAAAAATATGATCTTATTTTTTTTCATAAAAAAACCCAAAATTAACTTTTACCCTCGACCAACTACCATCAAGATGAAATATTTTTTATGAAAATATTGGCGCTGCATGTCCACTGATGCCCTCATATTTCAATTCAAAGCACATGTTCACATGTTAGAAAAACCAGCTAACACGGTAACTGAACGTACCCAAAAAAATTAATAAATTCATTCTGTACACTCTAGGACATGAAATCACACACCGTCAATTTTCATGGACTTGTAAAATTCATATATATTTTAAAAAAAATATGTTGAAATTATAGGCCTTTAAATTCTACCCACATCATGGATCTTCGTCCAGATAATCCACAACTCAAACTAGGTAAACAAATTGGGGTACTGAGCACGCATCTGAGCCTCCTAATCCCATGTGCTCTCCTACAGGTTCCTTTTCTGCCAATGAACACACACCAGACGTATCAACCATCCATCAAGGTCCTGCTCTTATTGGTCCTCAATCTCTACTGGAAACTTTATAGAAGTCTCCCCATCCTCGATGTCCAGCTCTCCATGGTCGATGATGTGAGAAGGGTCATGCACGTATCTCCTCAGCTGAGATATGTGGAAGACTTCATGCACCTAGTGCAACTATGTTGTAAGAGCTAAGCGGTATGCCACCTTGCAATCTCAGCTGAGGACCTAAAAAGATCCAATGATTCTCGAAGATAACTTGCTTCCTCGGCCAAATCTCTGTAAACCTAGTCAAAGTGAGACACATAGAAAGATGTGGTCATCATCCTCGTACTCCAGAGGTCTCCGTATATTGTCTTCATATGACTTATATCTTCTATTTTCATTCATCATCTGCTCATACATGATTTTCACCATCTTTGTGGTAGCCTATACCATCTCTGGTCTGACCAGTGAAAACTCTCCAGGGTGAGTCCAACACAAAGGTGATATGCAAGGTCTCCCATACCACGCCTCGAAAAGAGACATCACAAGGGTGGAGGAAAAGGCATTTTTGTATGCAAACTCCACCAAAGGTAAGTGTTCCTCCCAGATACGACTGATGTCGAGGAAATAATTGCCGAGTATGTCCTCGAGGGTCTAAATGGTTCGCTCAGTTTGACCATCCGTCTGAGGATGGAAGGCGTTGCTCAAATGAAGCTTCCTCTCGAAAGCCTCTTGGAACCCCTTCCATAGTCCAGAAGTAAATCATGTCTCACAATTAGAGATAATAATCGAAGGTTCTCCATGTAGCCACACAAATTTCTCTACATAGAGGCACCCCATGATGTCTACTGAACCCTACTCTATGATCAATATGAAGTGGGCCGACATGGTGAGTCGTCAATGATCACTCAAATAGAGTCATTGAAACACACTGAGATTTTATGAGAAATAATTTTTTTTATTACGTTATATGAAACATCAAAGGAATCTTTCACTTCACACAACACTGGCTTGGCATGCGTTACACGCAAGAGCAACCGTCCCCAATAACTTGCGTTGTTTGCAATACTGAGTTTCACTAAACAATGATATATTATTGTAATATTATGAAATAGATCTTATGAATAGTATTAACTAAATTTTTAATTTTTTAACATTATAAATCATTGTAAAAAATTTCTAGAATGATATATGAAAACAAAATCAATTTTTTGGATAAAAGAAGTATTTTAAAAAAAATGCAGTTTTACCACCTTTTGATGGCACAACCATTTTAAATATAATTTTAGACAAGTATAGAAGTTCAATTTTAAAAAATGAACTTATTATATTGAATTAGGATATAAAAATTAACATGGGAAAAATTTTTGATACTTTTCTGATAACTTTCATATTTTGATGAATTGTAAAAATATTCTAAATTTTTCTTTAAAACAACATTTTTTCACCATGATAATTTAGATTGTTAAATGTTTAAATTTAATGGTTTTAACGTATAAATGGAATATATTTTTACCATTTTATATAACTAATGTCATTACCATTAATTTTACATTGAATTAATAGGTAAAAACATTTCATTCTTTGAAAATGTTTTAACCTTTAAAACCTGTTTTCTTAACAACGGGATTAATTTTAAATTAATTACTACAACTTCTGTGTTTTGAATTTTGAAAAATGAATTCTATATTTTGATTTAGTGGATAAAATTATGTTAATAGGTTAATTTAATTTTTTTTGACATTATGAATAGTAACTATGGTAATTTTTATTTACTACAATTAATAGTAAATCAGGTAATAAAGGGTAAAAATAATATTATAAAATTACCTAACACCTACCAAAATTTTATTAGATCAATAAAATTCTACCCATATCACCTAACGGTCATAATAGATTCGTATCATGGACTATGGACCCTGAAAATGCTATAATTATAATTAAAACCAAAGAAGGTGACAATATGTCACTCTCTTATATCTTATAAGTGTAATAATTTTAATTTGGTGATAAAAATCATGAATCTTAAAAAAAGAATACTCTCCAGAAATATAATAAAATTTTATACATCATGTAAATTTATTTTGAATTTTTTGGATTAAAAAATTATTATTAATAAAGACACCATATTGATGTTGAAATTATTCTATTGATTGAAATATCAAATAAATGGTTTTAAAAATATTAAAATAAATATTATATGAACTATTTAATTCGAAGAATGAATTTTCAAGACGAATATGACATATTAGGAATTTATAAAAATTTCATTTTCAAATATATCTTCGGTGTTGATTTTATTAACATTCAAATAAATGTATAGTGTCAAAATTGACAATATTGTAATTTTATAAAAATAACATATTATAAAATTGATTCAAAATCACAAAAATATTTAAAAATTATAAATTTTTATTTATATTGTCTAAAATGTCATAAATTAGCCTATTATGAACAATTCACAACACATAAGTAATTATTTATACCAATTTAAAATTTAGAATATTATTACCATAAATAAAATTAAATAGATTAAATAAGGATAAATCAATTTTATAAGGTTTAAAATAATTTCCAAACTTGCCTAAATATAATTGGTTGATGAAATTACAACCCTATCTCATTTAATCTTTGGATTTGGGTCATTTTTGGTGTTTTTTATGTTGTGTTTGTATTTATTATTAATTAATATTTCGTATGTTTTCAATGTTTCCCCTCTCATCCCTTATAAAAGACCACCTCCTCCCTCTCCTTCTCACACCATTATGAGACTTCATGCTTGGCCAAACCCTGCCAATTTATCTTCTTCACTTCCCTAGAAACATACTAGAGGTCTTGGAAATTTTCAAAGACCATCTTTAGTTCCCTAAGAGGATGCTTAGAAGAGGCGTGTCGAAGAAGAGGTAATATCCTTTACCGATCGTTTCAAATTTATTTCTTATTCTACATCTTCTTCTTTATTGGTTTCATTAAAAAGTAATAACATCAATATCAGTAATATACTAATATGTTATTATAAATATTAAAAAAACATATTTCACCTTCTATCCATCCTATGGAAAAATGAAATCACTACGCATGCGTACGTACATAATGTCGTCTCCACGTCGTGGTGTAATCTATTTTCCACCACGACCTTACTTGGATGGGTATAATGGTGTAAAAAATAACTATATATGATTATTAAAACATTATACCGATTCTGAAATATTATATCATCAACTCCAAATCCATTCATACTACTATGTGAATGATATCATCGCTCTTGCATACGTACGAGCTTCCGTCTCCACGATGTGATGCAACTCATTCTACATGATCTTCATTGAATAATGACTATATCAATGGATTTATTTCAAAAATATGACATATATTACACTAATACCATTCGGTAAATGAGGTATTTATAACCTAAAACGACAAATAACAATATATTTGACAAAACATATAGCATCCCGTCTTTTTATAACATAACATTTCATTCCATTACACGGAACTGAGGATCTTTAAGGTTTAGTGTCTTGGAAACAAGGAACATAAAACATGAAACAAAAAAAACATTCTTCTTAAACACTTGAAAGGCTTCTCCTCATGTTCACCCTAGGCTCATTACTGCATCTCATAACCTGGGGACATACATCAAAAGGAAGGGTGAGCAGAAGGCCCAGCAAGGGAAACAAGTGAAACATTTTACATATGAACTTGAGATACATCAATAAAGTCATTAAAAGAACTTTAATGCATGAAAATGAAATCATGAGTCATATCATAATAAAAATAAAACTTTTTCATAACTTGAAGATGTGGCTACATCATTTAACATAGACAATCATGAACATATCACCAAGGTCCATCCCCAAGGTGTCATTTTAAAATTACCAAGGTTATTCACCAAGGTATCGTGAAAATTGTAATCTCTAGTGGTTTCATCATTACCCAATGCATTGGAGCGCTATCAGGGCGCACCCTTAAATTTGCCTTTATTATCATGTGATCCACATATATCATCATCAAACATTTAATAAATAACCCATATAGCATAAAGGAAATGGGTTTCATTTCATAATCATAACTTTTTAAAAACTGCTTTAAAGAAATGATCATTATATCACTTTAAAACCCACAGAAAAGGAAGGTGGGTCTCATGTATGTAAATCCCAGAATTTAAAATAGAAAATTTTGGTATATATATGAATACCCCTTTAGAAGAAAGAGCTTTGAGTATTCACATAATAAAATAAAAGGACTTTAGAAAAAGAGATTGACATTTTGAGACAGAAATTCTGCAGCATAACGGCAATGTTCCGAGGTTTTAGAAGACATTAAAAGAGAGGTAAAATGGGTCAAACATTCATAAATGACCCATAAAATAGTACATGGACAGAATAATAAGGATACATGATCATGGTAATGAGATTTCAAGGACATGCCATTTGAAATGAAAGACATGGAAGGAAGAAAAAAATAGACTTCTCTTATGAAAGTTCGGCAGCCTAACGGCGTTACTTAAACCTCAACAAAAAATGATTTGAAAAGATCAAATAGGATCTCTCATCATGTGAAAATAAGAGTTCAGTTTGATAGATATAGAGATAATTCCCCAATATAACAAAAAGGAACTTGAAAGAATTGACATGAAAGTAGAACTTCAAAACGAGAAGGGTGAAGAACCACTTAAAAATTCGGCAGCCTAACGGTGCCACTTAAAACATCAAAATACTGAATTGAAGAGATCAAATGGGGTCTCTCATAATATGAACATAAGAGTCCAGTATGATATATATAGAGATCATACCCCAATATAACAAAAAGGAACTTGAAATAATTGACATGAAAGTAGAACTTCAAAACGAGAAGGGTGAAGAACCACTTAAAAATTCGGCAGCCTAACGGCGCCACTTAAAACATCAAAATACTGAATTGAAGAGATCAAATGGGGTCTCTCATCATATGAAAATAAGAGTCCAGTATGATATATATAGAGATCATACCCCAATATAACAAAAAAGGAACATGAAAGACTTGAATGAAAATAGAACTTGAAAACGAGGAAGGTGAAAGAATCCTTTAAAAATTCGGCAGCCTAACAGCGCCACTTAAACATTCTTAAAACGAATTGATGAGAGAAAGGGGGGTCTCTCATCATATGAACATGAGATAGGCAGTAGGATGAATATAAAAGAACATCCTCCATCATATGAACATGGAGTATAAAAGAAAAGACATAAAATAGATTACTTGAAAAGAAAGAGAGGTCGGATCCCTTACCTTAAAATGTAACTCTTAAACCTCAAAGGTTGGGACCTTGAGGGCTTGGGGGAACCTTGGGAGGACTCCTTGGGAGGTAATGAGACCAGAAATTCGTTGGGAATAAGTGGGGAGTCGAATGGATGAGAGGAGGGCTTGGTATTTATAGGGAAAGTGAGGGGACAAGGCATTAATGGCCAAGGGACACCTCATATGTGCTTTTCTCAAACCCATGTGCTCTCCCTTGTCATTTATCATGGAGTTAGGCCACATGGGGCCCCCAAAACAATAATTCATCACCCTTGGCCGGCCAACCCTCAAAAGATCTCATGACATCATCATGACACCGTTATGATGTCATTAAACATACCGAAACCCTAAAACTGTATTTTTACTATTCACTGAAAATTCAACTTTCTCATAAAAATCCCAAAATTTCACATTAACCAAATATCAATGCTCTGATTTCAAAAATGAAATCCATTTTATAAAAATAATTTTCTAAATATTTTTAATTTAATTTTTAAATAAAAACACTATCCATTGAAAATTCATTTTTTTCAGAAAAAACCCCAAAAATTACCATAACATAATATCGATGCTCTGAGTTCAAAAATAAATTCATTTTTATAAAAATAATTTTCTAATTATTTTTAATTAAATTTTTAATTAAAAAACACTATTCACCTGAAAAAACTAATACTTGAATAATAATTAATGAAACCGTTATTTAACTATTTTATTGAATCGCATTACTTAATCAAGGTGCCTAGATTATTTTAAAACTTTCTTTAAGTGAGATTAATAATCCATTTGGTCATATTACTAATCCTAATCATAAAATCACTATTCATAATTTACTATTCATCAAAAATCAAGTTGATCTTATTAGACTCTAAATTTAGTACTGAACATAATTGCAGAAGACCATTTTTTGAATATCATTACACATTTTTAATTATTTAGGGTTTACATAAACATATTTAAAATATCATTTTTCTAAAATTCATCAAAAATATGCATACTATATTTATCCGGTCATTTCAAAATTCATAAACTTCATCATAAGAAGAAATCCCAATTTTTATTTAAAACAAGGATTACACAAGGTAGTTACGGTCTCGTTACATAACCCCTTATAATACCAGCATAGGACCTAAGAGTAAGGTGTGCTAGGGTGATAGAAGCTTGGGGCGGCTCAGTCAACATTTCCCGAGTAGTAATTTCTATCAGTTTGAACTTCTCACGAAGGCGATTTCGTTCCCGCTTCACATGATGAAGTTCGACTTGGATTTGATCTAGAGCAAAGCCCAGTGGTGCTACCTCCTTCCCAAGCTCTGTTAGATGGGCTTCGATTGGTCCAAAACTACTAGGTGAGGCCATCAAATCTTCTTTCTATAATAATTAACCACGATTACTTATATTTAGAGACAATAATCAAAACATTTTGTTCACAACGGTCATGTTGACCGATGGTTATATAATAGTCAAAACCCACTAATCTCATTTTAATTATAATCATGTTTATCAAATAAAACATTTTTGTTGCGTATAACAATAACACATAAAATTAGGAAACAAAATTTATTTAAAAATTTTGAGTCGTTACAATCTTCCCCCCTTAAGAAATTGTGTCCTCGCAATTTTAAAATTGGGTTTTGAAATTTCATTGAAAGTCCCACATCGGGAAAGGAGTCAGTAAAACTATTACATTAAAATAAAGAAAGGGAAGTACAATGGTAACCCGAGTTAACCCACACTAGGGTTCCATGTAGGAAAACATGGACATGGAGGAAAAAAACAAAGGGTCAAGTTCTGCGGGAGAGTGATAGAGAACATGATTAGGAGAAAGTTAACCATGAGAAAATCCCAAACTTATGATGTGTTTAAACGGTCTTTGATTACCTAGTAGGAAAGGTAAACCAACAACATTTTTGTTTTACGTTTCTTTTCATAATTTTGAGGATTTCATTTACTACATAGAACAAAAACATAAGAAAATATACCTACCTTCAAGTAGAGTTTCATCCTTTAACAAGTCCCTACCAACACTAATCTTTTCTCCAAATGATGAGAATTCAAAAACACTTGGTCTCATAAAAGCACAAGAATCATCTTCTATAGAATCACATAATCTACAAAAGATTAACTATCTATTTCTTCTATCTTTAAACATTATCCCAAAAACAGAAAGGTTAAGGTAAAACAACTCTTCAAAAAGAAAGAATCCCATAGGAATGGAAACTACTTTTAAATCATCAAAGTTCCATGGTACTACCCAAAGTTCATCATAGACCATTCCATAAATAACAGTCCTTAAAATTCCTCAAAACAAACCAAACTAAGATTGAAACCCAAATACAATAAGGATTTGATAACATAGTCTTCCAAAACAACTTCATTGTTCATCTCCAGACAACATCAACCACTCCTAAAATCTTATAAAAAAGTAGCTAACCTAATCATATTTTACCCAAGATAGGTTAGTCATTCCCATAAGTAACCTAAATTACTATAATTTCACCTTAAATTCATCGATTCTTCAAAATATAAGTCAACCTTACTCCTCAATGAAAATACCTTAGTAATCTATTTACCTCGATCAAATATGGTTCCCAAAATAATGAACGTCTTCCAAAATAATAATCATATTTTAATCCCCTAATCATCCATGTCATATTAATACGAAAATCTTTGCATTTCCTATCACATTGGTTGTCGGAACATGTTCTTCCATTTCACACCATTAACTAAGAAGAGAAAGCATAATTAGGGGCTTGAGTACTTAGCTAAAAATCATGAAAAGGAACTGAAAGCATATAAGGCTAACTTGTATATGTAAGGTATACCCTAACTTGTGATCTCCTAGGTTCCCATCTAGGTTATGAATGATCATATATTCTTATGTGAACCTTTATTTTATTTTATCTTTGTTCCTTTAACAATGGTTCATACCAAGCTTATGAATTTACCAAAGCATATCCCCCGGGAGTGTCGTAACCAAGAGTGCAGCAAGGCCCGTTGTCGTGTACCAGTTCCCGTTCGAGTCTAGCTCAAAGCGGTGATTTCGGGTTTTACCCCTATGTACATCTGTGCCAGAGCCACCTCTACCTGCTCGTATCCAGACAGGGATGTATTTGCTTGGCAACCCCTTACTCAATACTCACAAAAATACCAGGAAGATTTCCTATATTAAACTTTTCTATAGGGTTCCTCCTAGAGTTTTCATATCCTAATTTCCACAAATAACTAAACCATCCTTTGATACCAACTATATCATCCCATCTTTTTATAACATAACTTTTCATTCCATTACACGGAACTGAGGATCTTTAAGGTTTAGTGTCTTGGAAACAAGGAACATAAAACATGAAACAAAAAAAAACATTCTTCTTAAACACTTGAAAGGCTTCTCCTCATGTTCACCCTAGGTTCATTACTGCATCTCATAACCTGGGGACATACATCAAAATGAAGGGTGAGCAGAAGGCCCAGCAAGGGAAACAAGTGAAACATTTTACATATGAACTTGAGATACATCAATAAAGTCATGAAAAGAACTTTAATGCATGAAAATGGAATCATGAGGCATATCATAATAAAAATAAAACTTTTTCATAACTTGAAGATGTGGCTACATCATTTAACATAGACAATCATGAACATATCACCAAGGTCCATCCCCAAGGTGTCATTTTAAAATTACCATGGTTATTCACCAAGGTATCGTGAAAATTGTAATCTCTAGTGGTTACATCATTACCCAATGCATTGGAGCGCTATCAGGGCGCACCCTTAAATTTGCCTTTATTATCATGTGAGCCACATATATAATCATCAAACATTTCATAAATAACCCATATAGCATAACGGAAATGGGTTTCATTTCATAATCATAACTTTTTAAAAACTGCTTTAAAGACATGATCATTATATCACTTTAAAACCCACAGAAAAGGAAGGTGGGTCTCATGTATGTAAATCCCAGAATTTAAAATAGAAAATTTTGGTATATATATGAATACCCCTTTAGAAGAAAGAGCTTTGAGTATTCACTTAATACAATAAAAGGACTTTAGAAAAAGAGATTGACATTTTGAGACAGAAATTCTGCAGCATAACGGCAATGTTCCGAGGTTATAGAAGACATTAAAAGAGAGGTAAAATTGGTCAAACATTCATAAATGACCCATAAAATAGTACATGGACAGAATAATAAGGATAAATGATCATGGTAATGATATTTCAAGGACATTCCATTTGAAATGAAAAACATGGAAGGAAGAAAAAAAATAGACTTCTCTTATGAAAGTTCGGCAGCCTAACGACGTTACTTAAACCTCAACAAAAAATGATTTGAAAAGATCAAATAGGATCTCTCATCATGTGAAAATAAGAGTTCAGTATGATAGATATAGAGATAATTCCCCAACATAACAAAAAGGAACTTGAAAGAATTGACATGAAAGTAGAACTTCAAAACGAGAAGGGTGAAGAACCACTTAAAAATTCGGCAGCCTAGCGGCGCCACTTAAAACATCAAAATACTGAATTGAATAGATCAAATGGGGTCTCTAATAATATGAACATTAGAGTCCAGTATGATATATATAGAGATCATACCCCAATATAACAAAAAGGAACTTGAAATAATTGACATGAAAGTAGAACTTCAAAACGAGAAGGGTGAAGAACCACTTAAAAATTCGGCAGCCTAACGGCGCCACTTAAAACATCAAAATACTGAATTGAAGAGATCAAATGGGGTCTCTCATCATATGAAAATAAGAGTCCAGTATTATATATATAGAGATCATACCCCAATATAACAAAAACGAACATGAAAGACTTGAATGAAAATAGAACTTGAAAACGAGGAAGGTGAAAGAATCCCTTAAAAATTCGGCAGCCTAACAGCGCCACTTAAACATTCTTAAAACGAATTGATGAGAGAAAGGGGGGTCTCTCATCATATGAACATGAAATAGGCAGTAGGATGAATATAAAAGAACATCCTCCAACATAAGAACATGGAGTATAAAAGAAAAGACATAAAAGAGATTACTTGAAAAGAAAGAGAGCGGTCGGATCCCTTACCTTAAAATGTAACTCTTAAACCTCAAAGGTTGGGACCTTGAGGGCTTGGGGGAACCTTGGGAGGACTCCTTGGGAGGTAATGAGACCAGAAATTCTTTGGGAATAAGTGGGGAGTCGAATGGATGAGAGGAGGGCTTGGTATTTATAGGGAAAGTGAGGGGACAAGGCATTAATGGCCAAGGGACACCTCACATGTGCTTTTCTCAAACCCATGTGCTCTCCCTTGTCATTTATCAGGGAGTTAGGCCACATGGGGCCCCCAAAACAATAATTCATCACCCTTGGCCGGCCAACCCTCAAAATATCTCATGACATCATCATGACACCGTTATGATGCCATTAAACATACCGAAACCCTAAAACTGTATTTTTACTATTCACTGAAAATTCAACTTTCTCAGAAAAATCCCAAAATTTCACATTAACCAAATATCAATGCTCTGATTTCAAAAATGAAATCCATTTTATAAAAATAATTTTCTAAATATTTTTAATTTAATTTTTAAATAAAAACACTATTCATCGAAAATACATTTTTTTCAGAAAAAACCCCAAAAATTACCAAAACATAATATCGATGCTCTGAGTTCAAAAATAAAGTCATTTTTATAAAAATAATTTTCAAATTATTTTTAATTAAATTTTTAATTAAAAAACACTATTCACTCGAAAAAACTAATACTTGAATAATAATTAATGAAACCGTTATTTAACTATTTTATTGAATCACATTACTTAATCAAGGTGCCTAGATTATTTTAAAACTTTCTTTATGTGAGATTACTAATCCATTTGGTCATATTACTAATCCTAATCATAAAATCACTATTCATAATTTACTATTCATCAAAAATCAAGTTGATCTTATTAGACTCTAAATTTAGTACTGAACATAATTGCAGAAGACCATTTTTTGAAAATCATTACACATTTTTAATTATTTAGGGTTTACATAAACATATTTAAAATATCCTTTTTCTAAAATTCATCAAAAATATGCATACTATATTTATCCGGTCATTCCAAAATTCATAAACTTCATCATAAGAAGAAATCCCAATTTTTATTTAAAACAAGGATTACACAAGGTAGTTACGGTCTCGTTACATAACCCCTTATAATACCAGCATAGGACCTAAGAGTAAGGTGTGCTAGGGTGATAGAAGCTTGGGGCGGCTCAGTCAACATTGCCCGAGTTGTAATTTCTATCAGTTTGAACTTCTCACGAAGGCGATTTCGTTCCAGCTTCACATGATGAAGTTCGGCTTGGATTTGATCCAGAGCAAAGCCCATTGGTGCTACCTCCTTCCCAAGCTCTGTTAGATGGGATTCGATTGGTCCAAGACTACTAGGTGAGGCCATCGAATCTTCTTTCTATAATAATTAACCAAGATTACTTATATTTAGAGACAATAATCAAAACATTTTGTTCACAACGGTCATGTTGACCGATGGTTATGTAATAGTCAAAACCCACTGATCTCATTTTAATTATAATCATGTTTATCAAATAAAACATTTTTGTTGTGTATAACAATAACACATAAAATTAGGAAACCAAATTTATTTAAAAATTTCGAGTCGTTACAAAACACGCATAAGAACATAAAGCAATGAACTCCCGAATAACAAGTAGTAAAGAAAATATTACTAATAAGAAGATAATAATATGACCACTTGGGATATCATAACAATAAATATGATTCTGTAATAAGTCAATTACCTTATTTAAATATTTATACATGAGTTTTGGATACATATGAATCCTACCAGACGTAAAGTATGGAATATCTACTAGTCTAGTTTTTATCAGAGATTATTTATACTTTAGAATTTATAGGGGCATATTTATCATCCACATCCATGTTTCTTCAATATGTAATATTTTCTATATCCTCCTACAATTTTTTCAACAAAATTTTGCCTATTGGTGAATTTTATTAAAATATATTAAATGAATCTGTTGTCATTTTCAATACAAGATTCTTTTTGAATTTTCCGGCCAAATTACGAGAAGAATGTTTTTTATACGACATGAATGGATTTTTAAAATATTATTTTCACGAAGCTTCCTTTACATGATTTAATGTTTATTTTGAATTAACTTCTTTAAGTTTAAAATTTTATTACTTTTTAAGAAAGAAATTTTTTTTTGATGTAGAAAGAATATTTTCCACAATAGTGGAGTTCAAGTGTTTTATCAAAATTACGTTCCATATAAGATAATATAGGTTTTTATTTATATCACTACTTTTACATTTATTTGATTATCTTATGATGGAATTATTTAAATGAAGTCCTTTTATCTTATATGAATTATGTTATGATGGCATGATCTATAAGAATCCCATTAATATTACATGGGATATGCTATGATGTATGATTTATGATTTTCTGGAACACATGTGAATGGTATCATTAAGATATGGGTGGGTCCTATATCACCCTCCAATGCATTGGGTAAATATTTATATCATATGAGATAGACATGGCTGGAATGACATGTTAATATGGTTCAGTGATATAGGACTGGAATGGGGAGTGAACTCAGTTCAGAAATGGACTTTCTCTACTAAGATAGTATTGGAAATGAGTCTTGACTAATATGAAATTATTTTTTATGATAATTTGTTTATGCCAAAAAAATTTCATGTTTAATTTTATGATTATTGGGATTACATTTTACTATAATTATTTACCCCATGTTATGATATTATGATCTATTTTTAAGGTTATGAATTTCAAAATGTTATGTTCTTTTGAAAATGATATTATTGATATT
The DNA here is from genome assembly GCA_963277665.1 of Viscum album. Taxonomy (NCBI): domain Eukaryota; kingdom Viridiplantae; phylum Streptophyta; class Magnoliopsida; order Santalales; family Viscaceae; genus Viscum; species Viscum album. The sequence goes on from OY728147.1 coordinate 1,300,343,185, forward strand.
TCCTTTTGTTACCTTTACTTATAATTGCTGCTCACCCTTTTGAGTGTTTTCTTTTCCGCAAGTTTGTAAGAAGGGTATTAAGTAGGATATTCCAAAAGGGACTCTATATATGTTGAAATAAACAGGAGACAATGTAAATGCTTTAAGAACCACTGGTTTATGTTTCTCAGTTCCTAAATACACTATTCTTATACGGTCCTATCATGGTTTTGTTATATATTTTAATAAGTATGATTCAATTCTGAAGTAATAACATTGTATGTAAAGTATGGGTTGTTATAGTTGGTATCAGAGGAAAGGTATATTCAACCTTTGAAAACTATGATGTGAAAGCCTTAGTAATAAACCTAAGGATATGTCTAAACATAGAAAACAATATTAGTGTTTTAGAAATGGCAATTAATAACCTATAAAAATACATAATGTGTGAAATTTTATTCTTGATTATTTGGTTTTCCTATTGTGATTAGTGTTTCTCACACTATTCTTATTGGTTACGGTCAATGACTGGAACCTGACAGAACTGTGTTAATGCTGAATGCAATGGTTAATGCAATGATTTTCCCCCTCAGCAGTCATATGTTATGGGAGCTAAAATGAAAAATATTGTACCCATGATCACACAACTTTCTCAAGCTAGGAATCATTCAGGACTTCCAAACGAGAAAAGACAAGAGCAGCATTCTATTAAATACTTTATGAGGTAGCATCCACCATCATTCAACAGGTCTATTGATCCATTAGTGGTTGAACCATGGATCTGTACCACTGAAATGATATTTTCAGTTCTTCAATGTTCCAAAAATTGTAACACCCTGACCCCAGTTACCCAGAGTCTGTGCATTACTTCGTAGCATTGGCATGATCACAAAAGATCAAGTCTCAAAAGACCAATTAGTTTAGTAGCTTTGGAAACACTACATACATTCATAAGTCTTACATTTCATCATAAAGTATAAAAAAATACAACAAAATCTTGTCTTCATATCCCCTCAAACTATCCCTACAGGTCATTCATAATATACTTCTTCACATCCTAGAAAAATTATTACATTCGAAGGGGTGAGCTCAGATGCTCAGTAAGGATAACAATATAGAAGAATCTTTCATAAATAAACATAAACATTTAAGGCAACGTATAACTAAAACAAAAGCCTTTTAAACTTGATCTCCAACATAGTATGGAAAAAGTAAAATGAGATAATGCCATTTAATTATTCACATGGAAATTCAACTAGTCGAATAATCACATGCAATATCAAAACCACTTTAATAATGATGGAATGTATACTGCCAGACTATCATAACCACATATCCAAGTCGTCGTGCCAAGACCAGAAATAAGATTTTGTCAAGGCTTCCGGCCAAGTCACTGGTTTGTTTCATGAGACCTGCCGATGCATCAAGGAGCTATAGCGGGCTCCACCCATCACTTATTAATTCCAATTCATTCCTCATTTGAATAGGTTTAAACATATCATAAACCATAACATAATCACATCACATAACACATGCATAAAGGAAACATAACATTTCCACATTTCAATCACATAATCTCAATACAACACATAATGGTCACAGCAGTGGAGAAGTCTTTGTCACCTCATATGTACGACAAAAAAACATTCCTTCTTGTCTTTTAGTAAAACACTTCATATAAAAAGATTCCTTTTGACTATATGTAAAAGTAAAAGGGGTTTATACACCGTATAAAATAAAGTTGTGTATAAAACAAAATATGACTCAATGAAAGGAGATTGAGAGAATGTCCTTTACAAAGATCATTTTTTAAATAAAATAGATCTATTATGTGTATTCACTATAAGAAAACATAAATACATTACAAATACAAGATAGGATATAATAATATCATGACATATTTTGAAAGTAGAACATTAACCCAAAGAACGAAAATTGGGTTAATAAGTTCCCTTACCTCGTGTCCGACTTGACTTGACCGTTATTTAACCTCCTGAATAATAAACTATAGTTAATATATAATTTATTAAGAACAATTTTCATTTTTATTATTCCTTTTATATCACTTATTACCATGTTCTGAACATTATGTAATTATTTATGTTAATAACGGTCGTTTTTTCGATCATTGGTTCTTGAGTCAAAAATAAACTTCTTAAAATTACAAGTTGTTCATGTGGTAAAATATACATTATATACATAATTATTTTCATGATGGAGATATCATATAAATCATATATATCCAGTATATACATTCATTTATAATATTACATAACATTTAGAGGTAAGAAATGAAATGCACCGTTCATGGAGACGGTAAGCTGTACGTACGCATGAACGCTACTTTCATTTCTATTTCATATTTAATGGAATGAGGTTATAATTATATAAAGGTATAATATAATATAATGTATAATACCATTTACTCCATCCTTTATACATCCCACATATGGCATTAACGATTCAAATTACTTTGAGGGGGCGGTAGTCCGTACTTCCAAAAATTAAAATATCGCGTTTACCCATAATGGAAACCATAAAGGTATGCCATAAATGAAAAAACATAAGCTTAAAGAAAACATAAACATATTATATATCATATATAAATATAGTGACATCTTAATGGCCACCTTTGAAGTTGTTATATGAGTGTTTAACAATCATCATTTCGTGAGGCAGAAATTCGTCATCCACAGAAACAATATGTTCTTTAACCATTAGATATTGGTGTGTGTAAGTTTAGATAGAATCCTTCTTATAAGACAACCTAGTATATTGAATATACTGTTTTTGTTACAAAATAATGGAATAAAAAGAGTTTATGTAGTTGGAGAAGCAAAATAAAACAAAATAACATAAGAGAAAACATTACCTTAAAATTGGGTAACTCTTTTTTGATTTGAGCCAAAGGATTCCTTGGGAAGAATTCTGCCCAAAGTGAGGATTCTAGAAGTAAGAGAGGGAATTTGAGAGAGTATTTGGGAAGATTTTGGCAGAGCCAAAAGGATTTGATGGTGTGTGTAAGGTGGCAGTGGTGGAGGCCTTTTATAAGAGGAGAGGAGGGGAGCTCTTGGAAAGTAATGAAATGTTACGTTATTATATAATGAGTTTCGGATTTTAAAGGTCCCACACATATATATTTCTAGTATAAGGTGATTAGGGTTCGAAATATACTCATCCAATAGGTTTTTGACATGTTTATGTCATATATTTTACATTATCTTTTTATTTTATTTAAATCGTTAATTAATGAGGTAATCAATGCATCATCATAGTGTCATAAATAATTGAATTTATATAATGTATAAAAATTATAAAAAAAGTATCATGATATAGGAAATATTTTTATATTTATAATGAGTATTTATAGTCAAAATTATGACTTGTATAACCCCATTTAAAAAATGTTTTAGTAAAACAACTCATGTTTGTTACATTTTTATTTTAACATTAAATAAAAATGTTTTAGTGTCATTTTACGACCACGTGGCTCCATGGGGTCCCCAAGTTGTCCCATGGATATTTGTGGTCGTCCATGACACATCCAATATGGTTAGGACAAGTGTAAAGGTATTTTCATATTTTTATAATATCATTTTCACCTTAAATTTCACTAATTACCTTTAATCGCGATTAATTAAACTTAAAAGTTATTATTCACCAAAAACTATTTTAATCTCATTGAACCGAATTTTAATTCCTAATGACAACCAGATATGTCGTATTTTTGAAAATCAAATCACAGAAGTGGTAATGTTTCATTTAAATGAAAAATCTGTTTTTTAATTACCACTTAGTGGTTTCACTAGTCATCAAAAATTGATGTTTTTCAGAACAATGCCAAAATTTCACCCTAAGCAATAATTGATATTCCGAATTCAAAAATGATGTCTACTTAATAAAATTACAAACATATATGTTGCATTAATTAATTTTATAATTAATTCCCGCTATCACAACAAATAGCGTGTTTTTAAGAAACTTTATATATCAAATGATTGACAATTGTTTATGTCCAATTTCAAAGTGAAATTAATTCTAATGACCAACACTTGATAAAATGGTAAAAATATATTATAATTATAATTTAAAACCACTAAATAGTATTAGTTATCACTATAATTTATTTTTATTTAAAAATTTGTTTTTAAGTATTTTTCATGATTCATAAAAAAATTGAAGTTCTCAGAAAAATACCAAAAATTCAACTTAGGAGAATTTCTATATTCCGAATACAAAAATGAATTCCATTTTGAAATATAAAATTTATTTAATTTCAAAAAGTGGGTATTATTATTCATAATGGCTACTTTGATTGGTCGTGGTGTGTTAGAATCTCGAACTTGCGTACAATGCAAGCTATTGCATTATTGAAAGAGAAGTATATCATGGAAGCTCGGGGTGTTACAAAAGTATAAAGTCATCTTAGTAGTGTATTTTTTGGAAGGTGATGCTAATAAATGGTGGAATATAATCTAGATTACGATGCAGAGAGAAGAAATTGAGTCCATTCAATGTGATGAGTTCAAGAACATTGTTTTCAATAAGTACTTCCCTCATATTCTTCGAACAATGAAGGAGAATGAGTTTCCTGAACTGAAAAAAAATGATAATAAATCTATTGGAACATATGAAGAAAATTATACCATACATGAAAGGTATGCTTCTGGAATTATTATCCAACCTGAGAGTATGATCGATTGATTCTATAGTGGCATAAAACTGAGTCTTCAAAGGGAGTTTTCCATAAGTGACATCAATAGCTACGAGGAAATTGTTTGATGTTCGCTCAAGGGTGAGATGATGATTGGAGTAACCCATTAGTCACATGGGTTTGATAAGAAGATGAAAATGGAATTCAAAGTAATATATAAGGACCACAATGAAAAGAATATGAGTTTTACCTTATGCTCAAAGTGTGGAAAGAAACCTGGAGGGAATTTTCTTAAAGGGACAAGTAAATGTTACAAATTTGTAAAAGAAGTTCATCGGGCATTTGAATGCCGCAGTGATGGGAAAAATATGTCTAGTGATGTGAACCATGAAAAGGATACACAGAGTAAACCTCATACACTTCAACGTTACACATGCAAGTAAATATGGCATTATGATAATAAATGACCAAATCCAAAGGTTGTTGATGATGATCGATGTCAACAAACTTTTAAGTCCAAAGTCAAAGGAAAGTCACATGCAATTTCTATCATCGATGTGGAGTACGATAAAGACATGGTGAAAGGTACACTTACCATCGACTCTAAAGTAGAAAATTTTTTATTTGATTCTGGATCCACCCACTATTTTATTTCTGAAAAATTTCTAGGGTTATCTCCACACTACCTCAACAGTTACCTGTTGAGTTAGCTGTGACAACTCATAATGGCACAACTGTTGCATCAAATTTTAATAATTCTTCTCCAATTGACATTTGTGTGATAGTTCTTCATTCAAATTTTGTGATCCTTCCTATAGTGGAATTTTATGTGATTCTTGGCAAGTATTGGATTTCTTTAAATGGATCTCATATCAATTGCCAGAGAAAGGAAGTCACATTTTTTATTCCAGATCAATTAAGGATCATCTATCTATGCAAGGATGAATATAACCTTCCAGTGGAAATTTCTTCCATATTATGGGTCTTGATTCTAGTAAATGAAGGTTATTTATCTCAAATGGTTGGAGTGAAACTCATGATTAAGAATAAACCCATTGTAAGGGAGTTTGATGATGTCATTCTGGAAGAATTTCCAGGTCTTCCACCAAATCAGGAAGTTAGTTTTCAATAGAACACATACCAGGTGCTATGTCAATTTCAAAGGCACCTTATAGAATGAACCCAATTGTGTTGAAGGAATTGATGAAGCCACTCCAAGAGAATCTTGATAAGGGATTCATATTCCATAGTGCATCGCATTGGGGAGAACCTATTCTATTTTTTAAGAAGAACGATGGATCAATGAGACTCTGCATTGATTATTGAGAACTTAAGAAGATCACTATCACGAAAATCTATCCTCTCCCACGCATTGGTGACTTATTTGACCAACTACGTGGATCTCAATACTTTTCCAAGACCGATCTTCATTGAGGGTATCATCAATTAAGTGTCAAAAGGGAGGATATAACAAATATGACTTTCCCTACAAGGTATGGACACTACGAAATTATAGTTATTCCATTTGTCCTTACTAATTCCCCTTCTATCATCAGGGATCTAATGAATAGAGTCTTTAGTGACTATCTTGACCAGTTTGTGGTAGTTTTTATAGATGATATTCTTGTCTATATAAAGAGTAAGGAATAACATGAAGATCACCTTTGAATTTTATTAAAGACACTATGAAAGGATAAGATATTTTCCAAATTTACCATGTGTGAATTTTGGCATCAAAAAGATTCATTTTTGGGTCACATAATCTAAAAAGAGGGGATATCTATGGATCCGGCAAAAACCGAGGTTATCGAAAGATGGTTGAGACCAACAACAGTAACTGAGATCCATAGTTTTCTAGGTTTACCTAGATATTATCGACATTTTGTGAAAGATTTTTCAAGATTATCAAATCCAATAACTAGTTTGACTCGAAAAGGAGTTAATTTCACTTGGACAGAGTAGTGTGAAGTGAATTTCATGGAGAAAAAAAAGGTTATCCAGTGAAACTATGCTCACACTACCTTGTAGTGAATAATGGTTTCGGAACTCAAGTGATGCATCCAAGAAGGGATTTGGGTGTGTTCTCATCAAAAACAATGTGGTGATAGCTTATTCCTCACAAAAATTGAAAATCCATGAGAACAATTACTAAAATCAGGATTTGGAATTAGCTGTGGTAATTCATTCATTAATGATCTGGAGGCCTTATCTTTATGGTGAAAGGTGTGATATTTATAATTATCATAAAAGATTAATGTATATTTTCACACAAAAGGAGATGAATATGCGCCAAAGAAGATGGTTGGAGATGATTAAGGATTAGGTCTTATTAATTAATTACCACCCTGGTAATGAAAACATGGTGGCAGACACATTAAGTTGATAAGACAATACGATCTTATCCATGATGAGGATCACAAAAGATATAATATTTTTGGATTTACAATGGATGGATCTTGACATAATAATGGAAGTGGAAAATTATAATCTTTCTCAAATGAAAGTCCAACCATCTATACATGTGAAGATTAAAGAGGCACTGAAAGAAGATGTTGAGTTACAAAAGAAGGTGAGAAATGTTCTTGAATTCCACATTGATTGTGATGAAATAATATGGTTTAGGAATCGGGTTTGAGTTCCCCACATTCCAGAAATAATGAATGAAATATTGGATTTGGCTCATAGTTCTTCATTCTCTATTCACCCTGGATGCCTGAAGATGTATAGGGACCTGAAGGAGTACTTCTGCTGGGATGGAATGAAAAGAGATGTTTCTAAATATGTCTCTCGATTCATGGCTTGTTAGCAAGATAAATCTGAGAGACATAAGTCTAAGGGGGTCTTACAACAATTACACATACCAGAATGGAAATGTTTAAACATCACTATGGGATTTTTCACTGGACAACCTAAAACATCCAAAGGCAATAATTATATCTGGGTTATAGTTGATCATCTTATGAAGTAGGAACACTTCATTTCTATTAGAGATGATTAATATCTTGATCAGATTTCCACGATATATGTAAAGGGAGTGAAAAGATGGAATGGATTAGCACTTTCCATTATATCTGATCAGGATCTGAGGTTTACCTTGATGTTAGGGCGAAGTCTTCACCATATTATAGATATAGAGTTGTGTTTTAGCACTGCTAAACATCCTCAGATAGATGGTCAGTCTGAGAGGACAATTTAAAATCTAGAATTAATGTTGAGAGCTTGATCTATGGATTTCAAAGGTTGTTGGGATCAACACATACATGTGGTGGAATTTTCTTATAATAATATCTTTCACTCCAGTATTCAGATGGCTCTTTAGGAAGCTCTCTATGGAAAGAAATGCAGAACTTCATCTTTTTGGGATGATGTTTGGGAAAGAAAGTTATAGTACCTGATCTTGTTGATGAGATTGTAGAAAATTTAATATCTATTCAACAACACAGAAGAGCATCTCAGAGTCAAAAAAAAGTTATGCCGACAACTGAATAAATGACCTAGAGTTCAAAGTAGGTGATAACGTGTTCTTATGAATATCTCTTTGGTTGAGAGTAATGAGATTTGGAAATAAGGGCATGATGAGACCTATTTATATTGGTCCCTAAGAAATACTAGATCGTTTTGGGAAGGTAGCTTACCGATTGGCACTTCCAACGAATATCTCTCATGTTCATGATTTTTTCCATGTATCTCTCTTGAGAAAGTACATACCTGATCCTTCACATGTACTATGCTCTGATGTTGTACCACTGGAGAAAGATATTTCTTATGAAGGAAAACCAATAGAGAACATGGATCATAGAGAAAAAGTTATATGAAACAAGACCACTAGCTTGGTTAATGTTTTTTAGAGGAACCACCAATTAGAAGAAGCTATATGGTAACTTAAGGATATTATTATGGAGAGGTATTGTCATCTGTTTGTTACGAAGTGACGAATTTTGAGGGAGAAATTATTTTTAAGGGGGTTATAATGTGACACCCTTATATTTTATAATATTTATTTTGTTTTTATGTTTTATATTATACATAACATCAAAGGAATATTTCACTACCAACAACACTGGATGGGCTTGCGTTACACACAAGAGCAACCTCCCTCAATAACTTGCGTTGTATGTAATACCGAGTTTCACTAAAAAAATGATATATTATTATAATATTATGAATTAGATGTTATGAATAGTAATAACTGAATTTTGAATTGTATAACATTATAATTAATCTTACACATTTTCTAGAATGAGGTATGATAACAAAATCAATTTTTTGGATAAAAGAATTATTTTAAAAAAATGTAATTTTACCGCATTTTGATGGTGAGACCATTTTAAATATAAATTTTTACAAGTTTATATGTTCAATTATAAAAAATGAACTTATTATATGGAATCAGGATATAAAAATTTAAATTGGATAAATTTTTGATACTTTTCTGATAACTTTCATAATTTGTTGAATAGTAAAAATACGCTAAATTATTCTTAAAAACAACTTCTTTTCATCAATATAATTTAGATGAATAAATGCTAAAATTAAATGGTTTTAAAGTATAAATAGAATATATATCTACTATTTAAAATAATTCATGTCGTTAGCATTAATTTTAAATTGAATTCATAGGTAAAACATTTCAATCTTTGAAAATGTTTTAACTTATAAAACCCATTTTCTTAACAATGAGATTAATATTAAACTAATTAATGGAACTTATGTGTTTTGAATTTCAAAAAATGGATTCCCTATTTAGATTCAGTGGGTCCAAATTATGTAAATTGGTTTCTTTTATTTTTTTGAAATTTTGAATAGTAACTACGGTAATTTTCATTTACTACAGTTAAAGGTAAATCGAGTAATTAAGGGTAAACATAATATTATAAAATTACCCAAACACCAACCAAAATTCTATTGCATGAATAAAAGTCGACTGATATCACCTAAGGGTCAGAATAGATTATTTTCATGGACTATTGATCATGAAAATGTTATAATTATAATTAAAACCAACGAAAGTGACAACATGTCAATCCCTTACATCTTATAAGTGTAATAATTTCAATTTAGTTATATACATCATGAAACATCAAATATTAAAAGCATCTTGAAATATAATAAAATTATCTACATCATGTAAGTTTATTTATAATTTTTTAGGATTAGATATTTATTATTAATAAAGACACAATAATGATGTTGAAATTATTTTATTGGTTGAAATATAAAATAAATGGTTTTAAAATATTAAAATAAATATTATATGATATATATAATGTGATCCAAGAATTTTGTAGATGAATATGACATATTAGGAATCTATTAAATATTTTTGTTCTAATATATTCTCTGTGTGGATTATATTTAAATTAAAATAAATGAATAGTGTCAAAATTGACACTATTGTTATTTTATAAAAATAACATATTATAAAATTGTTTAAAAATCACAAATATATTTAAAAATTATAATTTAAATTTATATGGTCTAAAATGTCATAATGTATCAAATTATGGACAATTCACAACACATAATTAATTATTTATAATAATTTAAAATTAAGAATATTATTACCATAAATAAAATTAAATAGATTAACTAAGGATAAATCAATTTGATAAGTTTTAAAATAATTTCCCAACATGTATAAATTTTATTTTTAATGAGATAACAACCATATATCATCTAATATTTGGATTTGAATCATTTTTGGAGTTTTTTCTTGTGGGGTTTGAATTTATTATAAATTAATATTTCCTATGATTCCAAATGTGCCCCTCTCCTCCCTTATAAAAGGGGACCTCCTCCCTCTCCTTCTCACACAATTTTGAGCCTTCAGGCTCGGCCAATGTAAAGACCTGTAAATTTCAAGGAATGTTTTTTCTTAATTTTCTTTGGAATTTTACAAGAACGCAGTTTCTGACGGCACCTGATTCCGAGGCCCGGTGTGCCCGGAATCATTTTCCAAAGTTTGGCTTGGGTACGTTCAGTGAATGGACGAGCGGGTTTTTCTAACTTTTGAACTGGTGCCCGGAATCAAATTCTGAGGGCACCTATGAAATCGCAGCGCCATTATTTGCTTAGAAATCCCTCTTCCGAAGTTGTGTTTGCTCGGGTGTGGTTTTTAATTTTTGGGCTTAAAGTTAAGAAATAAAATAATTTGTTCGACAACTTTATTTTATTTCTCTTAATCCACATGAAGCCACTTGAAATGCACTTAAACTGAGTTGAAACGGATAGGGTGCTATCTAGAAATATCCTACCCCCTTGGTAGGATATTTGTGTGGTGGGGCCCACACGAGCCCTGCTGTTTCTTTCCGCTAAGTAACGCACCCGCGAAAACACGTCATTATGAAAGTCAACTGACGCGTTTTCTTAAATCCTTAACGAACCATTTAATTGGAGGTTTATTTCATTAATTAAATGGGTAGTTCCTTTCGTTGAATTAATTCGACGAATTGATGGGTCGTTACTTATCTTTTTCATTTGTTAGCATAATAATAAAATAAGACCAACACGGCATTTGGAGGATTACACGTTGAGAGGCTTGACGGAATTCTTGAGCCTTCATCCTCCTTCACGAAGAACACAAATAACTTGAAGAATGCGAAGAACGCCATCACCCTCGGAGTTTGACGACGCTTCATCCGAGACGTTCTTCGGCGACGTTCTTTCCTCCACGACAAGATCCTTCGATCTTCCGTTGAGGTGAGTGTTTGTGATTCTTTAAATCTCCTCTGTGTTTTTTTTAACAAAACACAGATTTAATTATTTATAATTAAATCTGTTGTTTCTTGGTCCGTTGAGTTTGTCCATGCAACGCCGGATTCCGCGATGACACGACTCCTTTCCGCGACGACGCGACGATCCCCTCCTTCCGCGACGAGTAAATACTCGAAGAACGTGCATACGACGATGACTACGAGGTAGGGATTTATTTTGGAAATATCACTTTTGTATTTTATTCCCGAGGAAGTTTCTTTAAAATTATAGAACTGGATGCAAACGAACAATTTGAATTTATTAAAATTATTGTATCATGTGTTGATTTATTTTCTCCCGTTGTTTTTATCTAACGGAGAGGGTGCGAGCCAAACGAACAAGGCCCGACAACCCTCCGTTGTTCTTCGTGTTGTGCGGATTTTACGGGCGACGACGGAACGTGCCGCAACGGAAGTTTGAAGATCCCGCAGTGAAGAACAGATCCCGGTAGGAACAGCAGTGCAGACGGGAAGGAAAACGGACCACCGGAGCGACTCTGGTGGCCCGCGGAAGCTGGCGGTGGCCTGGCGTGCCGATGGAAGAACCGCCGCGGCTGAAGCCGCGGCGGCGGCGCCCGCTGACCCGCAGCCGCGTGGGTTCGGCGCGCGCAGGACGCGGCTAAAGCCGCGTCCATTCGTCTAGGGCGACACCCCGTGGGTGCCACGAAAGTGTCACACGAGGGCGGCGGCTCCCCCCGCGTCGCTCGGGTCGTCCAGGGCGTCACCCCGCGGGTGCCGCGGGGGTGTCCCGCGGGGGCGGAGGCTCCCACCCCCCTCCCCCCCGCTTCGCTCGGCCGCTCGGCCGAGCCAGGCCGGGCTGGCCGAGCCAGGCCGGTCCGACCGGGTCGGGTCCACCCGGTTCGGGTCGACCCGGTCCGGTTGACCCGGGGGGGGGGGGGGTCGGCCTGGGCCTAGACCCCCCGTCTTCAGACCATTTTCGGTCAAATGCCATTAAAATGATCTATGGGCCTCCGAATAACGTGCCTTCAGCGGAAACGCGATCCTTGGATCAAGAAGGTCATTTCGGTATATCGCACTCAAGGTTTCGGAATACCTTGAGTTCGGCTGAGTTGGTTCGTACAGGAAACCAATCGGGCCTTCGGAGCGGAAACGCTCATATCTTGAGCTACGGACATCCGATTGACGTGCCTTCAGCTTTGGTGGATTTCTCTATGTGAGACGGATCTTTTGGCATGCTCCGCCCGAGGTTTGGATGCTGGTGGAGTATGGTCAGGATGGTTTTTCCTTAAAAACCAACTAGGCCCCTGGGAAGAATAAGCCAATAACGCTCAGTCCGGGCGTCCAATTGAAGCGCCGTCTGCGACGTTGTGTTCTTGTTGATAATACGGAACTTTTGGATACATCTACTTCGGACATTGTGTCAGTTGATGTATCAGCCTCTCGTCTCGTGGAGCGGACCCTCCCGAACAAGCTTGCTATGTACGGGAACCCTAGAACTGGTTGTGACTTCTAATTCGACAGTGATGACCGTGCAGAGATCCTCAGTGGACTGCGACAACGACTGTGCAGAGATCCTCAGTGGACTGTGACGACGACAGTGCAGAGATCCTCGGTGGACTGCGACGACTACAACACTCAGCGATCCTACGTGGATCAGTGCTACAGGTCCTATGTGGGCCCGATCCTGTGTGGGTCAGCGCTCAGCGGTTCTGTGTGAGCCAGCACCTATAGGTCCTGTGTGGGCCCGATACTGTGTGGGTCATTGCGGGGGTTAGTTACCTATCGATCCTTTGTGGGTCCGACGACTTAGATGGATCAGTGATCATCTTTATCGTCATACATGTAGTATATCTATGTGAACTGAATCCTGTGTTACTCTCCTTTGTGGATTATGTTGAGCTATCCTATGTGGATTTACTGTTTACTCTATTGTGGATTGTGTTGAGATATCCTATGTGGGTTACTGTTTACTCTTCTTTGTGGATTGTGTTGTGCTATCCTGTGTGGTTATACATTTGCTTTCCTGTATGGACTAGGTTGTGCTTGGGCTCAGGCGTTGGAGCTGAGCGGGAATTGATGACTTAGGTATATGTATGGGAATATACCTAAGCAGTGTCGGTTGTTACTTTGTGATTGCATATTTTCTTATGGTCTATCCTTTGTGGATTTTGGGAGACCTCCGGGGTCTCGGGGTCCCTACTGAGTAGCTTATACTCACCCCTACACGGGCTATGCCCGCACTTCGTTGTGTTGGTTGCAGACGACGGACAGCGCTGATCGTGGTGAAGGCGTGCAGAGCAGGATGGTACCTGGAGGTAGACCACTGGGCGGGACGTACTCGGAGCGGTCAGGTGGACCTGAGGAGCAGTGGAGGCTATCTGTACCCACCCTTCAGGTGGGACTTCTAGAGGACGGTTCGACGCAGCGGCTTTTCTTTTCAGTTGCTGTTTTTACCATTTTAGTTGTACTTTACAGTTGGGCTTGTATTTCCGGCCCCTTTTACTTTCAGCTCAGCTTGTTACAGTTTTTACTTAGTGTTTACTTTTCTTCTTGCTTACTCTGTGGTTCTTGTTTACTTTTCAAAGTCATTGCCTTCCCATTTTCTGGGATTTACGCCTTGGTGCTAGTCGCCAGCCCCTGGCCTATGGAAGCCGGGATTGGGGTAGTCACGGCACGGGCCCCGAGTACGGGTCGTGACAAATTGATATCAGAGGTGGTTGGTTCTACCACAGACTCTGATCTTTCTTCTATGTGAAGCAGTAGTGTTTAGCGTATTGAGTGTGGTTATCAGTCCAGGGTGTCCAGTGTTGGTGCAGCGGCCGACATATCCGTACACCCGGACCCTGACTTCTAATTTCTGGCTTAATGCACGAAAACATTGATTTCATGTGTGTTTCATGTTTTCATTGTGATTACTTGTGTCAGCTCACCAGGTATACTATTTTGACTGTGGCCAACTTGTTTCTTTTTTAGGATGGCCCGACGACAGCAGCCAGCTAGGGTTCTGAGAGTAGAGCGCGACGACAGCCCGTCGAGCGACGTGGCCTCGATACAGGGCCCGTTTACAGCAGAGGCACCGGCGGTACCTTTACCCGCTGAGCCCCTGATGCTTCCAGCGCCGACCGCTGATGATGCACGTCACCTCGGAGATCTGCATGAGTTACAACGCCAGCGACCACCCAGGTTTCATGGGGAGATGGACCCCCAGGCAGCTGAGGACTGGCTGGAGGCGGTGGTTTGAATTTTCAGGCTATTGAGGACACCAGCAGACCTCATGGTGATCCTTCTGGCGAGCCTACTGCACGCAACAGCAGAACGATGGTGGAGCATGATGCTCCAGGTGCACGATGAGGCCTCTCTCATCTGGACGGACTTCGAGAGCCTCTTCTGCTCAGAGTTCGTCCTGGCCACCCTCCGTGCGGTGCGCATTCAGAAGCTTCTTCAACTGCAGCAGGGCAGCATGACGATCGCCCAGTACGCGGCGAGTTTAACAGATCTTTCTCGCTACTCGACCGACATGGTACGTGACCCCTTCTTCCGGGCCCGGACCTTCGAGCAGGGATTGAGACACGAGATTAGGGCATCGCTGATCTCCCTCAGCATGCCGACAAAGGAAGGAGTGCTAGAGCGAGCCCTTCTGATCGAGAGCTTTCTGGCAGAGTACACAGCGAGACCTACTGCAGGGCGACAGGTGGTGGAGTCTTCGGCAGCAGGTAGCCGACGGATGACTCAGGGTTTCAGGCAGACCAGACCCTCTCGTAGATGACCTCAGGTCACTAGCTTAGCAGTGCGGGGCAATCAACGCGGAGCCAGTCTTCCGAGAGGTAGGCAGTGCTACGCGTGCGGCGAGCAGGGCCACTTATCTCGTGACTGCCCGACCCGCCGTACCGAGGAGCAGCAGACGGTGGAGGGGCCACCCAGGCAGAGACAGAGGGTCGACCGTGGAGGTCCTCAAGGAGGAGGCGGACGAGGCAGAGGAGCTGGCCGAGCAGCAGGTGGTGGGCGACGCTTTGAGGCTCTGCCACCACTACCCCCAGGAGGTCCGTCCCGACCACAGGGAGTTGGCGGGCAGAGACAGGCACATCTCCAGGCAGTGGAGGACTACGACCATGGTGCGCCAGAGATGATTCGAGGTACGATCTGTGTCTATTCCACCCATGCTGCAGTTCTTATAGACAATGGAGCGAGTCACTTTTTCATAGCCGCTGCCCTTGTTCGGAGCTCGGAGATTCTGACAGAGCCGTTGGCTTGATCCTTACGGCTAGAGACTCCTACCGGAGAAGACTCGATGATTACGCACTGGTGCCGGCAGTGTGAGATTACTCTAGAAGGAGAGAACATCGACTAGGATCTTCTTGTAGTGGCATCGAGGCCTTACGACGTCATCTTGGGCATGGATTGGTTATCTACGGTCCATGCTCAGATTGACTTTTTTAGGCGCAAGGTGCGATGTGTGCACACCGACGAGAGCAGTTTCACCTTCACCGGAGAGAAGGGAGCCTTAACAGCATAGGATGGACTCACGCAGAGGAGAGGACATCCCATCACTCATCAGTTGGCTAGCCTCATCCTTGGAGAAGTTGACGTGCGGAGTCCTGGTTTTCCTGCAGTGGTGGATCAGTACACGGACGTCTTTCCCGATGACGTTCTAGGGATACCTCCTCGCAGAGAGGTAGACTTTTATATTGACATGTACCCCGGGACATGCCCGATATCCACTCCAGCGTATTGGATGGCCCCCGCTGAGCTTCGAGAGTTCCAGGTACAGTTGGAGGACTTGCAGGGCAAGGGGTTCATCTGACCCAGTGTTTCAGCCGGGGCTTCCCCAATATTGTTCACCAAGAAGGCGGACGAGAGCTTGCGACTGTGTGTCGACTATCGTCGCCTGAACCAGGTGACAGTGAGGAACAAGTATCCGCTACCTAAGATTGATGACCTCTTCGGTCAGCTCAAGGGAGCACAATGGTTCTCGAAGATAGACCTCAGGTCAGGCTATCATCAGCTCAGAGTTCGAGATGAGGACGTGCAGAAGATGTCCTTCATGTGTCGGTATGGCCACTATGAGTTCTTGGTTTTTCCTTTCAGCGTAACCAACGCTCCATAAGTGTTCATAAGCCTCATGAATAGGATCTTCCAGCCATACCTTGATCGATTTGTTGTGGTCTTCATCAACGACATTTTGGTATACTCGACCACCGAGGAGGAGCATGCCTACCACTTGCGGGTTGTACTAGACACACTCCGAGAGCACCAGCTTTATGGAAATCTCTTGAAGTGTCAGTTATGGTTACGTTAGGTCCACTTCTTGGGGAACATCATTTCTGAGGCGGGATTTGCAGTTGATCCCGCGAAGATCGAGGCAGTGATAGTTTGGGAACCAACCAAGAGAGTGACGGAGGTGCGAAGTTTCTTGGGTCTAGCCGGATACTATCGGAGATTTGTGCCGAACTTCTCCAGAGTTGCGGCACCACTCTCAGCTTTGAAAAAGAATGGGAAACCCTTTGTGTGGTCAGACAGATGTCAGAAGAGCTTCCAGGAGCTGAGGCAGAGATTGACCAGCGCACCTATCTTGAGGTTGCCTGAGGAGGGATTTTTATACGTAATCTACTGCGATGCATCAGGGACCGGACTCGGATGTGTCCAGATGCAGGAGCAGGCAGTGATCGCCTAAGGATCATGTCAGTTGAGGCCGCATGAGCAGAACTATGCTACCCATGACCTGAAGTTAGCAGCATTGGTCTTCGCTCTGAAGACATGGCGGCACTATCTGATGGGTGAGCGCTTTACATTCTTATCTGACCACCAGAGTCTCAGGTACATCTTCTCTCAAATGGGCCTGAACCTGAGATAGTGGCGATGGCTCGAGTTCCTCCAGGACTATGAATTTGAGATAGTCTATACTCCTGGGAAGGGGAACGTGGTAGCCGATGCCCTCAGCAGGAGGACGGGCATCCAGCTACTTGATGAGGCGAAAGAGCAGCTAGCCGCTTTGCAGATATCCTTCGTGGATAGAGACAGAGCAGCCTTCCTTCATTATCTCACCGTTTCTCCTCCTCTTCTACAGCGGGTCAGAGAGGCTCAGCGTGGGGATGCTGACTGTGAGACACGGCGTGCACAGATATCCTTGGGACAGGCACCTGATGGTTTCTCCCTTGGAGCAGAGCACGACGTCCTTTTCAAAGGACGTACCTTTGTATCGGTTGCTTTACGAGAGGAGGTGCTGAGAGATTTTCAAACTTCTCCTTTGGAGGTACATCCTGGAGTGGCGAAGATGTACCAGGACCTCAGAAGACAAAACTGGGGGCCAGGCATGAAGAAGGATATGGCAGAGTTCGTTTCTCGATGCCTCGCCTGCCAGTAGGTGAAGGCAGGGCAACAGGTACCAGCGGGCTTGGTACAACCCTTGGAGGTCCCGGAGTGGAAGTGGGATGGAATATCTATGGAATTCATGACTAAACTTCCATGCACTTCCAGAGGTCATGACTCCATTTTGGTGATTGTTGACCGACTCAACAAGTCGGCACACTTCTTACCCATCCGAGAGCAGGGCTCAGTGGAGAGCTTGTGGCGTCTCTTCGTTCCGGAGATTGTACGGCTTCACGGTGTTCCATCGACTATCATCTCCGATCAGGACGGTAGTTTTACATCCTGGCTTTGGAAGGGGTTACAGGAGGCGTTCGGGATGCGGCTATGTCTGAGCACCGCCTTTCACCCTCAGACGGATGGTCAGAAGGAGAGGACCATTCAGACTCTCGAGGACATGCTCCGCGCATGTGTCCTCGACTTTGGTCGCAGTTGGGAGGACCACCTACCCTTGGTGGAGTTCGCATACAACAACAGCTACCACTCCACCATCGGGATGGCACCATAGGAGGCGTTGTACGGCAGGCCTTGCAGATCTCCTTTGTGCTGTACCAACCCTGGGGAGTCAGCACTTGTCGGACCATAGATGGTCCGGGCCATGACAGAGAAGGTCCGGGTCATCCAGGAGCAGATGAGGATAGCTCAGAGCCGACAAAAGTCATATGTTGATAGGAGAAGGAGGCCACTAGAGTTCGAGGATGGAGACCACATATTCTTGCGTGTCTCACCTCGATGTGGTTTATGGATATTGGGCTGAGGCGGCAAGTTTTCTCCACCCTTCATTAGACCATTCCAGGTCATCAGCAGGATTGGCGAGGTGGCTTATCGCCTGGCTCTACCACCATAGTTGCACTAGGTGCACGACGTCTTCCACGTATCTCAGCTGAGGAGATACGTGCATGACCCGATGCACATCATTGACTATGGGGAGCAAGACTTGGATGATGGGGTGACTTTTGCGGAGGTCCTAGTGGAGATAGAGGATCGACAGGAGCGGTTCCTACATGGGTGATCGATTCCTCTTGTGCGCATCTGCTGGAAGCACGGGAACCTCCAGGAGAGCACATGGGAGCGGGAGGCTCAGATGCGTGCTCAGTACCCACATTTGTTTCCCTAGTTTATGATGTATCTTTACGGGGACGTAAAGCCATGAGGTGGGAGTAATGTAATGACCAGTAAATTTCAAGGAAATTTTTTTCTTAATTTTCTTTGAAATTTTACAAGAATGCAGTTTCTGACGGCACCTGATTCCGAGGCCCGGTGTTCCCGGAATCATTTTCCGAAGTTTGGCTCGGGTACGTTCAGTGAACGGACGAGCGGGTTTTTCTAACAATTGAACCGGTGCCCGGAATCGAATTCTGAGGGAGCCGATGAAATCACAACGTCGGTATTTTCTTAGAAATTCCTCTTCCGGAGTTGTGTTTGCTCGGGTGTGGTTTTTATTTTTTGGGCTTAAAGTTATGAAATAAAATAATTTGTTCGACAACTTTATTTTATTTCTCTTAAGCCACTTGAAGACACTTGAAAGACACTTAAACTGAGTTGAAACGGATAGGGTGGTATCCAGAAAAATCCTACCCCCTTGGTAGGATATTTGTGAGGTGGGGCCCGCACGAGCCCCGCCGTTTCTTTCCGCTAAGTAACGCATCTGTGAAAACCCGTCATTTTGAAAGTCAACTGACGCGTTTTCTTAAATCCTTAACGCACCATTTAATTGGGCGATTTATTTCGTGAATTAAATGGGTAGTTTCTTTAGTTGAGTTAATTTGACGAATTGATGGGTCGTTACTTACCTTTCTTGTTTGTTGGCGTAATAATAAAATAAGACCAACACGGCATTTGGAGGATTACACGTTGAGAGGCTTGACAATATTCTTGAGCCTTCATCCTCCTTAACGAAGAACGCAAAGAACGCAAAGAACGCGAAGAACATCGTCACCCTCGGAGTTTAACGACGCTTCATCCGAGACGTTCTTCAGCGACGTTCCTTCCTCCATGACAAGATCCTTCGATATTCCGTTGAAGTGAGTGTTTGTGATTCTTTATATCTCATTAGTGTTTTTTTATCAAAACACGGATTTAATTATTTATAATTAAATCTGTTGTTTCTTGGTCTGATGAGTTCGTCGATGCAACGCCAAATTCCGTGAAGACGCTACCCCTTTCCGTGACGACGCGATGATCCCCTCCTTCCACGACGAGTAAATCCGCGAAGAATGTGCGTACGATGACGACTACGAGGTAGGGATTTATTTTGGAAATACCCCTTTTGTATTTTATTCCCGTGGAAGTTTCATTAAAATTAATGAACCAGATGCAAATGAACAATTTTAATTTATTAAAATTGTTGTATCATGTGTTGATTTATTTTCTCAAGTTGTTTTTATCTAACGCGGAGGGTGTAGGCCAAACGAACATGGCCCGACAACCCTCCACCGTTCTTCGTGTTGTGCGGATTTGACGGGCGACAACGGAACGTGCCGCAACGGAATTTTGATGATCCCACAGTGAAGAACGAAACCCGGGAGGAACAACGGCGCAGACGGGAAGGAAAACAGACCACCGGAGTGACTTCGGTGGCCCGCGGAAGCCGGCAGCGGTGCCCACCGACCCACGGCCGCACGGGTCCGGTGTGGGCGGGATGCGGCTGAAGACGCGTCCGGTCATCCAGGGCGACACCCCGTGTGTGCCGCGGGGGTGTCCCGCGGGGGCGGCGGCTCCCCCTGCGTCGCTCGGGTCGTCTAGGGCGACACCCCGCGGGTGCCGCGGGGGTGTCCCGTGGGGGCGGCTCCCCCCCCCCCCCGCATCGCTCGGCCGAGCCAGGCCGGACCGGGGCTGACCTGGTCGGGTCGACCCGGTTCGGTTGTCCCGAGGGGGGCGGGGGTCGGCCCGGGTCGGGCTGGGCCCGGACCCCCCGTCTTCGGACTATTTTCGGTCAAATTCCCGTAACTTAAGCTACGGGTCTTCGAACGTCGCGCTGTCAGCGGCAAAGCGATCCTTGGATCGAGGCGGTCGTTTCAGTATATTGCACTCAAGGTTTCGGAATACCTTGAGTTCGGCCGGGTTGGTTCATACACGAAACCAACCGGGCCTTCGGAGCGGAAACGCTCATATCTTGAGCTACGGGCGTCCGACTAATGTGCCGTCATCTTTGGTGGATTCATCTAAGTGAGACGGATCGTTTGGCATACTCCACCCGAGGATTGGACGCAGGTGGAGTACGGTCGGGTAGGTTTTGACTTAAAAACCAAATGGGCCCCTAGGACGAAAAAGCCAATAACTCTCAGACCGGGTGTCCGATTGACGCGCCGTCTGCGACGTTGAGTTCCTGTTGACGATACGGAACTTTTGGATACATCAACTTCGGACATTGTGTTAGTTGATGTATCTGCCTCTCAGCTCGTGGAGCGGACTCTTCCGAACGAGCTTGCTGTGTGTGGGAACCCTAGAGCTGGTTGCGACTGCTACTTCGACAGCGACGACCGTGCAGAGATCCTCAGTGGACTGCGACGACAACTGTGCAAAGATCCTCAGTGGACTACGACGATGACAGTGTAGAGATCCTCGGTGGACTGTGATGACTACAGCACTCAGCGATCCTACGTGGATCAATTCTACAGGTCCTGTGTGGGCCCGATCCTGTGTGGGTCCGATCCTGTGTGGGTCAGCGCTCAGTGGTTCTATTGGAGCCAGCGCCTACAGGTCCTATGTGGGCCCGATCCTATGTGGGTCATTGCGGGGGTTAGTTACCTATCGATCCTTTGTGGGTCCGATGACTTAGATGGATCAGTGATCATCTTTATCGTTATATAAGAAGTATATCTGTGTGAGCTGAATCCTGTGTTACTCTCCTTTGTGGATTTTGTTGAGCAATCCTGTGTGGATTTACTGTTTACTCTACTTTGTGGATTGTGTTGAGCTATCCTATGTGGATTACTGTTTAATCACCTTTTTGGATTGTGTTGTGCTATCCTCTGTGGGTATACGTTTGCATTCCTGTGTGGACTGGGTTGTGCTTGGACTCGGATGTTGGAGCCGAGCGGGAATTGATAACTTAGGTATATGTATGGGCATATACCTAGGCAGTGTCGGTTGTTACTTCGTGATTTCATTTTTTCTTATGGTCTATCCTTTGTGGATTTTGGGAGACCTCCGGGGTCTCGGGGTCCCTACTGAGTAGCTTATACTCACCCCTACACGGGCTATGCCCACACTTCGTTGTGTTGGTTGCAGACGACGAACATCGCTGATCGTGGTGAAGGCGTGCGATGTAGGACGGTACCTGGAGGTTGACCACTGGGCGGGACGTACTCGAAGAGGGCAGGTGGACCCGAGGAGCAGTAGAGGCTATCTGTACTCACCCTTTAGGTGGGACTTCTAGAGGATGGCTCGACGCTGCGGCTTTTATTTTCAGTTGCTGTTTTTCCCCTTTCAGTTGTACTTTACAGTTGGTCTTGTATTTCTGGCCCCTTTTACTTTCAGCTCATCTTGTTACAGTTTTTACTTAGTGTTTACTTTTCCGCATGCTTACTCTGTGGTTCTTGTTTACTTTTCAAAGGTAATGCCTTCCCTTTTTCTTGGATTTACGCCTTGGTGCTAGTCTCCAGCCCCTGGCCTATAGAAGGCGGGCTTGTGGTAGTCACGGCACGGGCCCCGAGGACGGGTCGTGACAGCCAACCCCTGAAAATTTATATTCTATACATCCTTATAAATATTCTAGAGGTCTTGGTCTTTTTCAGAAACCATATTTTGTGCCCTAATATGAGGTTTTGAAGAGACGTGTTGAAGAAGAGGAAGTATCCTTTACTGATCCTTTCAAGTTTATTTCTTCTTCTACATCCTCTTATATATTGGTTTCATTATAAATTAATAAAATAAGTATCACTAAAATACTGATATGTTAGTATAAATATGAAAGAAACCCATTTCACCTTCTTTCCATCCTATGGAAAAATGAAATCACCATGCGTGCGTACGTACGAAATATCATCTCCAGGTCGTGGTGTATTCTGTTTTCCACCACCACCTTACTAGGATGGGAATAATTGTGTAAAAAAATTACTATATATGATTTTTATATCATGATACTGATTCTGGAATATTATATCATTATCTCCAATTCTATCCATATAACTATGGGAACGATATCATTGCTCGTGCGTACGTATGGCATACCATCTCCACGATGTGCTGTTACTCGTTCTACATGATATTCATTGAATAATGATTATATAAATGAATTTAATGCAATAATATGATATATATTACAGTAATAAAAATCTATAAATGAGGTATCTATAACCTCAAAAGAGGAATAAGAATCAATTCGACAAAACACACATAAGAATATAAAGCAATGAACCCCCGAATAGCATGTAGTAAATAAATATTACTTATAAGAAGATTAGAATATGACCATATGTGATTTCATAATAATGAATATGATTCTGTAATAAGTCAATGAAATTATTTAAATCTTTATATAAGAGGTTTGGATACATACGAAGCATATAATACCTAAGGATAGAGAAAATCTCACAATCTCATTTTTATCCAAGATTGTTTATACATCAGAATTTACTGAGGAATATTTATCATCCACCTCCATTTTTCCTCAATATGTAATATTATTTCTACCCTCTTATAATTTTTTATATCCAATTTTTCCTATTGGTGAATTTTAGTAAAATATAGGAAATGAATCTTTTTTCATTTTCAGTACGAGATACTTTTTCACTTTTCTGGCCAAAGTACGAGAAGAATGTTTTTTTAACATATAAATAATTAATGGATTTTCAGAAAATTATTTCCATGATTATTCCTTCAAAAAATTTAAAGTTTATTTTTAATTAAATTCTTTAGTTTAAAATTTTATGACATTTTAAAAATGAAAAAATGTTTTTGAAGTATAAAGGATATATTCCTCAGGAATGGAGTTCAAGTGTTTTATCAAAATTATTTTCCATATATGATTTTATAGGGTTCTATTTCTATCCCTATATTTACATTTATTTTATTATGTTATTATGGAATTATATTTATGAAGTCCTTTTATCTTATATGGTTTTTGTTGTGATGGCATGATGTATAAGAATCCCATTTTTATTACATGAGATATGCTATGATGTATGATTTATGATTTTGTGGAACACATATGAATGGTATCATTAAGTGATGGGTGAGACCTATATCTCCCTCCAATTCATTGGGTAATGATTTATATCTCATGAGATAGACATGGATGGAATGGTATGTTAATCCAGTTTAGTGATACAGGATATGAACGAGGAGTGAACTCGGTTCAGAAATGGGCATTGTCTGCTAAGATAGTCTTGGAAATGAGTCTTGACTAATATGAAATGATTTTCTATGATTATATGTGTATTCCCCAAAGTTTCATGTTTTATGTTATGATTATTGGGATTATGTTTCACTACTATGACTTATCCCATGTTATGATTTTACGATCTCTTTTGCTGGTTAATATTTTCAAAATGTTATGTTTTTATGAATATGATATGATTCATATTTCTTTTGTTTACCCTTACTAAGAATTTGAGCATACCCTTTTGTATGTTTTCATTTACACAGGTCAGTAAGAAGGGTATTGAGTAGGATATGCTAAAAGGGACTCTAGATATGATGAACTAAACGGGACAAAATATAGATGCTTTATGAACCAGTTGTTTATGTTTCCCAGATTCTAAAGACACTATACCTATATGGTCCAATCAAGGTTTTGTTATAGGATGTAAAAAGTATGCTTCAATTGTCAAGCAATAACAATGTATGTAAAGTATGGGTTGTTTATATCATGTCTTGTAAATGTATGTGGATTTCTTGTCACAAATTCAATTTATATACCTTCCCACTTCCACTCCGGGGCCTCTAATGGTTGAACGAATCCTGCTAGTACCTGATGCCCCGCCTTCCCTTGCGGACTAGTGAGGCCTCAAGAGACAAAATCTGATACTTCCTTCGTCATTCCTGACCACCAGTTCTGTCGTCGAAGACCTAGGTACATCTTCACCACTATTGGATGTACAGCTATAGAGGATGTGTTGAACTACCCCAAAACTTTTTCCTGAAGTGACACAAGTACCATGGTACTTCCTTTGAAGAGGATGACATGATCCACACCTTCAGAAAATCTATCAGGGGCCTGTCTTCTGGATATCTGAGAATGTCATGTCTCGCAGTCAATGTCCCGACATTGCGCCTTCCTGACTCACTAAAGAGGTGGGGGAGGGATATTAAGATACTAAAGAAAAGCAGATCGATCTCTATCCATGAAGGATATCTAGAAAGCTGCGAGCTGCTCTGTCACCTCACCTAGAAGCTATATATCATACCTCCTTCTGAGTGCATCTGAACAACATTCCCCTTCCCTGGAGTATAAAATATCTCTAAGTCATAGTCATGGAGGAACTCAAGCTAACATCATTGTCTCAGGTTTAGGTCCTTCTAAGATAAGATATACCAGAGACTCTTGTGATCAGAGTAAACTATAAAATGATCACCCAATAGGTAGTGTCGCCACATCGTCAAGGTTAAGACCACTACTTTTAACTCTATGTCATGGGTCGAATATTTATTCTCATGTTGTCTCATCTTTGAGAGCCATATGCTATCACTGCTCTCTCTTGCATCAGGACACATCTGAGTCTTGTCCCTGATGTGTCGCAGTAGACTATGTACCCTAGGCACTCATCTAGAATCCTTATGATGGGGGTAGTAGTCATCCTCTGCCTCAGCTCCAAAAAGCTCTTTTGGTGTCTTTCCAACCACAGAAAGGGTTTCCTCTTATTCATCAAGGGTGATAGTGGTGCTGCAACTCTGGAGAAATTTGGCACAAATATTTGATAGTATCTAGTGATACGATGGAATCTTTGTACCTCTGTCTCACTCTAGGGTGGCACCCAAGAAAGTACCACCCCAATCTTTGATGAATCTAATACAACTCCAGACTCAAATACGACACGTACAAAGAAGGTAACCTCTCAAATTCTAAACTGGCACTTCGAGAGCTTAACATAAAGCTGGTTCTCTCGGAGTGTCCCTAGTACTACCTGCAAATGATAGGAATGCTCCTCCTTAATATTCGAGTAGATCAGACTGACGTCGATGAAGACTATGAAAAATCGATTGAGGTATGGTTTTAAGATCATGTTCATGAGTCCCATGAACACTTCTAGATCTTTGGTTATGCCTAAAGGCATAACCAAGAACTCATAGTGGCCTTACTGACATCTTAAAGCTAACTTCCATACATCCTCATCTCAAACTCTGAGTTGGTGATAGCCTGATCTGAGGTCTATCTTCGAGAACCATCGTGCTCCCTTCATCTGATCAAAGAGGTCATCAATCATCGAGAGTGGGTATATATTTTTCACGGTAATATGGTTCTTGTTTCGGTAGTCAACACATCGCCTCAAGTTCCCATCCGCCTTTTTTGTGTATAGAATCAGGGCTGCCCAAGGAGAAACACCGGGCAAGATGAATCCCTTCCCCCTGCAAGTACTCTAGCTATACCAGTAGCTCACAATGATCCTCATGAGCCATCCTATATGTTGTTGTAAATATTAGTGTCATGATGGGGTAAAACTCAACGTAATAATCCATCACAATTTAAAGAGGTAGACCTGGGACATCATCAGAAAAAACATCAGCGTACTGGTCTACCACTGCAGGAGAACTTGGACAATCCACATCAGCAGATCCGAGGGTATGTCTATCCAACTGATGAGTGATCCACTGCACACTCCACATTGTACATCCATCATGTGCTGCAAAGGGTCCCTTCATGCTAGTGAAGGTAAAACTAGTCCCATCTATGTTGACACACCGCACATTGCGCCTAATACAGTCTATCTGAGCATAGACTATAAATAACCAGTCATTACCCAAGATGATGTCGTAAGACCTCGACGCCACTACTAGGAGATCCTAGCTGAAGATCTCACCTCCTAGAGTAACCCCGAAATACCATCACCAGTGCGTAAATGTCGAATCTGATCCCGTAAGAGTTTCTATCTGTACGGATCAAGGCAACAACTCCCTCAGAATCTCCGAGCTCCAAACGATAGATGTGGAAATAAATGAATGACTTGCACAAGTGTCTACATGTACTAAAACTAAGGTATAGTGGACAAAGATCATACCTCGTATCATCTCTGTAGCACCATGATCGTAGGCTTCTGCTGACTATAGATGAGCTCCCCCCTGTCCACCTTCTCCCTGTGGTTGAGGTAGACCTCCTGGTGGTGGTGGCAACAACATCATGAATTGTTGCAAATCGCCAGCTGAACAACCAACTCCTCTGCCACATCTGCTTTCTCCATGTGGACCTCCTCGGTCGATGCATTGTCTCTGCTTGGGAAGTCCTTCGACCATCTGCTGATCATCCGAACAGAAGTTCAGACAGTCACGAGCCAAGTGACCCTGCCCGCCACATGTAAAACATTGTTCACTCTTAGAATGTTTTTATCCCTTCAGGTGCCCCGAAAAACCGATCATGAGTCACACGGTCGTCCACCCATACATCTGGTCCACTTGGACCTCTATGACGTCTGCCTACTGCCAGCTACGAAAGACTCTGCTACGTGATGACTGCTAGTGGGTCTCGTAACTGGTGTCTTCACAACTAAGAAACTATCCACCAAGAGGTCTATCTATAACACCCATGTCATCATCGGAATGCTAAGTGAGATCACTGAATCCATGATCCTCCTCCCGAGTCCCTACTCTTAGGTCCGGGCCCTGGAGAATGGGTCCCATTCCATATCAGTTGATTAGTGTGAGAGGTCTGTAAAGATCACTAACTTCTGAGCTATAGTCATGATTACCTGCATCAGATGAAGTAGCTGTTGTATGTGCACTATGCAAAGAGTTGCTGGAACAAACTCCTCCTGAAACAATCTCTCAATCTCTACCGAGAGAAAGACACCTCGTTGTGGACTTGGAGCATCATGCTCCACCATATATAGGTCGTTGACTATTGAATACGGGTAGCACGTATCACCATGAGGTCTTCTGGTGTCCCTATGAGTCAGAAAACTCTCACCGCAACCTCCAGCCAATCCTAAGCAACCTGCAGGTCCATCTCTCCCCTAATCCTGGGTGGCCTCTGGTGTTACAACATGTGCAACACGGTTAAGAGGAATGAACCATCAGCTACTAGGGATAGTGGCATCGGTGGCCTAACGGGTAATGGTACCGATAATGCCTCTACTGTTTCCTATACTAGAAGAGTAACCTACACTAAGTCCTCGTTGCCTGGTGGGATATCAGGGTATAAAACTCTCGGAACACTAGCAGGCTATCTGCGTGGTGGCATCCCAAAAAGAAACATGTGTGCTACGGTTAACTGTTATACATGGTGAGATAACCTGGTGAGCTGACATAAATAAAAATTTTGAAAACACACCCCCAATCAGTGTTATCATGAACTGAGTTGTAAAACAAAAGTAAGGGTCCAAGTGTATGGATACGTCAGTCATCGCACCAACACTAGACTCACTCAATTGAAAAACAAACTCACTACACTTACCACTATTTCTTCACAAAAAAGATCAAAGTCCTCTTTTCTGTGGTAGAACAGACTCCTCTGATACCAATTTTTCATGACCCATCCCATAGGGACCATGTCATGACTAACCCAAGCTCGCCTTCTATATTCCAAGAGCAGGCAACTATCACTAAAGTCGTAATTACCTAAAACTGTGAAGGTATTGTCTTTATAACCTATAAACACACACAGAAGAAAGCACACAACTGGACAAAACACCATGTTACCTTTATATCAAAAGAGTACTGAATGAAAAAGGATCTAGAATACAAGAACAACTGGAATGTACAAGTACAACTATGAGACATTACAACTGAGGAAAATGGAAAGTCAGCTACTGGATTTTCCTCCGAGGTTCCTAACTAAATGGTAGGTGCAGATCGCCTCATCAGCACTCCATGTCTGTCCATCTCCTCCTGGTACTGACATGCTATATTGTCCACCTCCAGATACCATCCTATCATGGTACTCTCATCCTTCATCAGCGTTGTCCATCATCTTCTTCCAACACAATGAACTGTGGGCATAACCCATATAGGGGTGGGAATAATGATACTCAGTAGGGACCTCGATACCCTCTGTTCTCACCAAAATCCAAAAAGGATAAACCACAAAATATGAAATCGATAGATAAACATACATATGTATATGGACATACATATACCTAAGTGGTCAAGTGATCCATCTAAATCATTAGGAAAACACAGAAAAACTACCTCAACTCCACTACGATTTTATTGTAGGGGTTGTATCATGTAACATCCCCCGTCACATTATCGAAACCTCGGCTGCTGGAGAACTCATACTCTATCGAGTACAGCAGGCCTACTGCGACACCAAGAACACTTCCCACTAAAATTTTAAAGTTGAGGTACTCCTCCTATCGAGTACCATGGGTATTTCGTTTCACATATAGGGACTCCCCACCATGGTTCTCCCACTCACAAAACGCGATTCCCCTCATAGCCTTCTGAGGTTCTCCTCCTATCGAGTAACGTGGGTCTGCAGCATCACACATAGGGAATCCCCACCACTAGTCTACCGTGACACCAATGCTTTCCCCACTAGGATAGTAGAGTCAGTATGAGTCAAAACAATCACTAGTGGTCAAGTCTTAGCCATATACTAGGTCTCTTCACTATGCTCATTCATTTCATATAGGATACACTCCACGAGCTACTGGTCGATACTCCAACTATCACGATGTCCCGTGAAGATGTATCTCAATAGTCAGCCATCTCATAAGGGTCTCAACGTAACAGATGGTGCATCAATTGGATGCTGGACCTCTGAGTTGTTAGAATTTTAGTCATGGGGGGGCGGATGGATTCGTGCACGATGCAACCTGACTGTATCTCAAGTGTACCCCAAACACTAGTGGGGTATACTCAATGGGACCGTTACACTCTAAGATTTCCAGCGATGCATACGGTTCGTCAAGCAGACGTTTGGGTTCACAAATATGGCAGATGGAACATAAATGGGTCATAGTGGTCCTGGGTCCGATCCGACTTGGTCGGACCGACCTGCACCGACCTAGTCAAGGCCAACCCGATTCGGCTTACCAGGCCAAACCAATTTGGTCTGGCCCAGTCCGTTGGGCTGGCCAACCCATGGGGTTCGGCCCACCCTACGGGGCCTATCCTAGCAAGAAACGAGGGACCACAGAGAGTCGTGAGGGACTGGACCAGCCACAAGAGCGTGGACCGGTAGTGAGTCGACGTGAAGGCGGTTCGGCCTGGAGGGCACCGCGTGGGTGGAACGGCCCTGAGGGTGTCGTGAGGGCGGCTAAGTATGGGGCGCGGGGCCAGTTCGGTCAGCAGGGGGAGAGACAAGGTGCCAGTTCAGCCGAGAGGCTAGAAAGACTGGGGGGGGCGTCACGGTTGAGGGATGGAATAGCCTAAGGGTGGCGCAGCCAAGGCCGGTTCGGCCGGCGGTGTCAGGAGGCCAGTCCGAACGAATGGTCGGGGCACCGTTGGGGTGCCGCGGGTCACATAGGACATGGGTGGCGGTGCAGTTTCCTTCTATGCCTTCATCCCATACCTTTGTTTCAAAGAATGCTGTAAATCAACAAATGGGTTACGGAGAGGAGGATCCATGGTAGTTCGGACCACACTCTCTGCATTACAGCGGTAGCAAGAGGTTCACAAGAATAAAGCACATTACCCCCCCCCCCACAATGTTTCTTCCCAACCTGCAAATGAAATAAAGGGGTGTATTTGTGAAGTGATAATCAAACAACATTAACACCTAAATCGTATTATTTGTTGATGATCATGTGGAGGGAAGGTCAGTCATCGAAGACATCCCACATTTATTTCCCCTGCAAGGTGCTTCCGAGGAAGAAGTCGATGACGTTCCTCAAAGGTGTTCTTCCTAGAGGACACATTCTTCATGGAGGAATAAGTCTTCATTTGAGAGTGTAATCCTCCAATTGTTGGGCAACACATCACTTTACCAGTGCTTAATCTCTTCGTGAAGGCATCCCGAATCCTCCTCCCAAGATCCCTATATATAAGAGAGGGGGAAGGTAGGTAACGAATGTGGAATTTTTGACAGTTCCTTTATTAAAAAAATTCCCAAATTTCAACGAAGCTATTACTTAATTTATTTAAAAAAGGGGAAGAATATTTAATAAGTTGGCATAATTAATAAGGTGAATTAGCACAATTAAAATTGTGGAGGCGTTGTAGAGACTTTACCTACATTTATGAGGGGGTTGAGAGGTTTTCATCTCCTCAAATTAATAGGGGGTCTGATGGTCCCCACCATAATAAATCGTGAAGATGTGGTTTATTTCAGGGGACCCACCTATGAATATCCACATAGTGGGTGGTTACAACAAAATAAAGTATATTTTGAGATTATTTTATTTTATTATATCCACTAACAACCAAAAAACTAACTTTTACCATCGACCAACTGTCGTCGAGGTGAATGTCTTTTTAAGAGAATATTAGCACTGCGAGTCCAACAATGCCCTTATATTTCAATTACTAGCACCTGTTCAAAAGTGAGAAAAACCAACCCGCACGTTTAAAGAATAAAATCGAACAACTGATTAGAATTTCATTATGGGCACCCAAGGCCTTGGAATCAAGCATCATCAATTTGTGCGGACTTGTAAAATTCCCATATATTTAAAAAAATTCATGGAAATTCCCATCCTTTAAATAAGGAGTCAAGAATAGTGGATGAAATAACACTTATGTATGTGGGTGAATTTGGGTGTTTTCACGGAGTTCCCATGACCATAGGTTTGGATTATGATACATGCTTCCCTTTACAAGTTTGGAAGTTATTATAACAAGCATTCGGCACCCAGCTACACCTTAACACATCATTCCAACCTCATGTGGATGGGTAGATTGAGAGGACCATAAAAACGTTAGATGATATGATGCGAGAATATGTTTTGTACATGAGAGGATCATGGGTAGGACACTTTACCCTAGTGAATATATCTAACAATAACAGATATTAAACCACCATTGGCATGGAACCGTTTTATGCTTCACATACAATATCATGGCATTCAATCGTGTGCTGGACAGAGGCTTGGTAGGTAGGTGTTCATGTCCCAGAAGTGGTGGAGAGAATAACGGAGAAGGTCCAACATGTGTGTGAGAGGATGAAGATGACTCAAGACCAGAAGAATTCATATGAAAAATCATAAGAGGAGGCCCTTGTTATTCGATATTATAGATCATTAGTTCTTGATTGTTTCCCCCCGAAGTGGGATGTGATTGTTTGATAAGTGGAGAAAGATTTCTCCCAAGTTCATTGGACCCATCGAGGTGATGGGACATGTTGGTTAGGTGAATTATCAACTGGCATCACCACCATGGACGGAGAGTATCCACAACATTTTCCATCACTCTATGATCTATCTGTATATACACGATGACTCACACGTCCTCAATTGTGGATAGTTGGATATCAAGAATTATGTGACGTTTATGGAATGGAATGTGAGAATCATGAATCGTAAGGTGAAGGTACATCACGAAAAGTCCATTCCCTTGGTTCCTCTGTTATGGAGGAATGGTGGCCTCGAGGAGGGAATATAGGGACGAGAGGCATATATGATTTCACATTATGTAGAGATTTTTTGAGATTTTCTCTTTTATTCATTTTACCTTGTTTTTATTATATTCCTGAAAGTGTTTTTTATTTCTATGAGATGAGTTGTTTCTCTTGTTCAAATGAATGTGAGTGAGAATTCCTAATTTTTGGGATGGGGAAACCTAATCCCTAATCAAGACGCATTAATATGGATGCTATTAAACCCATGAAGACGAGTTAGTGGCACAAATAGTGGATAATATCTTGATAAGGAAGAATGAACTCCTTAATTCATGTGTCTAGATGGTGTGACCTTTTTGTGTTTGTGTGGTTACATGAGAGAGAGGAAAAGTACAATTTCAATAATTTTTTTAGTATATATATGTGAGAGATATGTCTCTGGATGTCGAGGTTTTATTCTACGTTTTGAACAACTCTAGGGTGGTTTATCCCAGAGGGGTCTCTTATGAGGTTTTTTTCATAGACCTCTATTTCCTGTGGTTTCACTCATGAATTATTGATTGTGATAATAGTTTAAGTGGTATCTGATATATTTGCATGAACCATACTTTTCAATTACGTTGAAAAATCATGTCGTTTTAGGTATCATGGGGACCGTTAGTGAATCATTGAGAAGTTTTTAAAATTTCATGTTGAACGAACTATGGCATAGATCGGCATCAGTCGAACTGAAGGGAATCAGTGGAACCATGGGGAGTCGGTGGCACCGATGGTCGTTGGTGGCATAGGGGGGAATCCATGGAACTGAGGGGAATCAGTGTAACCGAGGGGTGTAGGTGGCACTAAGGGGATTCAGGGGCACCGAGGGGCATCATTGGAACGTGGGGCATCTTTGGAACCAAGGGGGTCGGTGGAACGAAGGGGCATCGGTGGTACTGATGTTCATGTGTGGCACCGATGGGTGTTGATTACACCGATGAGATTTGGTTGCAATGATGGACATCAGTTGTACTGACAGACATCAGTTGCACTGATGGGCGTCGGTGGCACTGATGGGTGTCAGTGGAACCTATTAGAATCAGTCTCACATAGACTGGTGCTTGGGTATCAGCGACTCACCCATCGGTGACTCACCCATCGGTGAGTCATTTCTAGCTCCTCCCAGACTTTTCTGTTTCAGTCCAGTAAGACCACTTTTTATATAAAAGTGGTTTAATACACATTTCAATGGGATTTATGTCCCATACAAATTTATTTTAAATTACCATAGAGTTTGGGGAATCTTAATCTACCAAAATGTGTGGCCTTTTTATTAATTTCAAACCTTTTTTTGCATTTTCGCGTCTCCCATGTTTTTTCTTTGAGCCCGTGTTATGGTTTTTTCTCCAATTAATGAAAATATATCAACTCACAGTCATACACTAGTCAATCTACCATTTCCACAATGAATTATTATATTTAAATAAATTAAAATATTTGAATCCACTTATCCATGTGGTAAACTGAAGAGCCGAAATTTAATTACATTGAAATGGTCTCTCTGATTTGTGGATCTGGTATCTTCTTAAGCTGGGATCCTATCTTCCTTTTTCATTTTCCATTATCATGGTGAGCATGGGGACGTCCTCCTGAGATGATTTTTATGCCCATGACAGATCCCTTTCTACTAAGCCTCTAAGTCCTTCATGTATGTCGCGTCATCCAGGTTTCTTATTGAAAGGATAATTCATTGATACTTGATCATCCATGTAGGTTTTCTTACTTCATCTCTCTATATTGTGCATCATGTGAGGTGAGTATGATAATGTTCCCTCTGGATGTGGATGAAGCCATATTTAATAAAAACAATAAATAAACATTAAAATAATTAAGTGGAGTCAAAGATGATGATATTGTTTCATTTTAACATCACTTATATGTTTTGAATTGTAAGGGATAACGCCCACTAAAAATCATAGCTGTTGGTGGTCCTTATTAAAAACAAATGATGCTCTATTTTTTTGGAAGATCTTTTCATAAAAGGATCATAAAATGGAACTAATTAATCACATAAACATTTTTTATTAAATGGATTCTTGATGAATAAAAATACTTGTGTTATCACCTTGTTTAACCAAACAATAAAGAATAACATAATGATTGTGTTGGAAAAATCAGAAAAAATGATGTTACTTTTCTAGTGATATGCATTTCTATTCTATTTTATGCATTATGGGGTGATGTTGAAGGGAATGTAACATATGGTTGAGAGGGTATTGATTTTCTAACCTAAGGTCATGTGTATCCGATAGTAAATGTTCTATACCAAGCTTGTTGGGATATGTTTTGGTTATAATAATGTGAGGGATCTCACTAGATCCCATTTTGTTTTTGTCATTTACAAGAGAAGTAGGATTCATTGCTTAAACACCTTCATGATTGTTTCCTTTCAGTTGTTGTTTTTCTTTGTGGTTATGCATGTTAGATTCCTGGTAGTGAAATAATATTTAAATGGAATCACATGATCAGGATAATGAGAACATGTAAAATGGAAAAATGTTTTCTAGAAATGGGATGAACTCTAGTTGTTGCTATCTGGTACTTGTGCGAATTGGTGTAGTAGAAAGAGTTTTTGTGTGTGGGATGGGTGTTGGTTTCAATACCCTTATGTTGGGATGAGTGCTTGATTATCTATTTGTATAAAATTTATTTATGTTTCTTCTTATATGCTCTATAACCGTGTTGAGAACTTCATGACCAATACCCCCATTGCATAGGGGGTGTTGTTTTTTTTCAACATTCCTATGAGTCACTGGTTATTATATCTTTTCTAGTCTCCCTCCCAGGTATCCCAAGACTCTTCAAGAAGGCGATGATGACCTAATCTATATTATATCCTACGACTCTTCGGACATGGTGTGTTGTGTTGGGTTGGACCAAGTGTGTATAGGGAGGTTTGTTTCTTAACAGTCTTCATGATGTGGACCATGTGTCTACGGGAAGAAAATATGGTTGTGGTGGCCAAACATTATTCGGGTAGGAAGTGTGGTTGTGATGGCCTTGGTGTATGTAGGAAATATGTGTAGTTGTGGTGGACGATTTATTTGTGGACAAGATAAACATATAGTTTCTGTGGCCCAGATGGTTGTTGTTGGGGGCGGAAATAGGACTGTAGTGGGATTTGTGTGGGAGGTTTGATACATATGATGTTATAAATAACCAATTGGATAGCGGTGTGGAGTACCCAAATTTTGATGTTATATTACTATTATTCTACCTGACTTGCATTATCTGTGGAGTGTTTCTTGGTGATGTTGTGTGGATTGTTTTTCTTTCAAGGTGTTTTCATTACCTATTTTTTCTCATGGAACATTAGAATGTGTCCTCTCATTTGAACAATTTATTTTTTCCCTAATAAGGATACTTGTCTACTCCCCAACGTATTTTTAAACTCCGTTCAGGTTTCTAGGAATACATTGGGGAATGTGATGGACCATAGTAGCTCAGGTATCAGGACAGTTGTGGTGGAAAATTTTCATTTCTATTGGTACTCCCTTAAGATTTTTTATTGTACATTGTGTCAGTTTATTTTGAACATGAATATGGGAATGGATTACTTGATTTAGGTTTAACTTTATACAGAGACGTTGTTAGGAGATACCATTTTATCTCTCAATAAGGTTATTAAAAAGGGTAAAGACTTCCATTTATCTGAGATTCATTACCATTGGTTCTAGTTTCAACTCTAGGGACTACTGAAGTTGAGAATTTGGGGTTATTATCTCCCATTCACAATCAAGGATGGGCAATCCATTTTACCATTCATTCCATCATCTAGGAGAAGGACGGTTGTGATAGAATCCTCTAAAAAAGATTTTTTAGGATTTTAATTTAAAATTATATAATATATATTTAATATAATCAAATTATATTCATTACTATATAATGAATGGGTGATTATGGTATGAAATTTGTTTTATCATAAGTGGAATTTTTCTAAAATATAATTTTCATTGGGTTTTAAGAATTTATATTAAAATTTATTTATTTACATTATGGGAGTTTTATTAAATTAAATGGAATTAATTTGTGGTCTCATAAATTATTATTTATTATAAGATTATATTTTACATTTTTATGGAGATGTATAATTTTTATTGAGAAGCAAACAAATAGTTTTCCCGAAATAAAATAGGTTTTTTTTATAATCAAGATATAAGAATAGTACTAAAAAAACTAAAGCAAGCAGAATTTAAAAAATTAAAATATAGTATTATAAATATCATACACCATTAATTAAACAAATAAAAAGTATAATTATTATACTGATAAATATGAAAATCATTTTAGTGCTCATACCGAGCTCCCACAATGCAAGAAAAGAAAATTTGGTACACTAAAGACAGTATTTGTGAATCAATAACTCAATTATTAACTTATTTATTAATTATGAATTATTATAGCTAAGTTTTATGTTACTAGGAAAATTTTTTATTTATAAAACACATTTATTATAGAAATATTTATTTCAATTCATGTGCATGGCCGAAAAAGTAAAAATACCATATATAATATGATTTAAGGTCCAATGTATGATTTAAAAATGTAATTGACGGGTATAAATTGTTATTTTCACAATAATAAAATTATTAACATTATTTTATTTTATATATTACTTTTATTCCGTGAATAAATACCATACTTTCTTTCACAATAGCAATTAAAATTTATTTAATATATAGAAAAATAAATATATGTTTTTTGAAAATACATAAACTAATATAATTGGAAATAAATAATTAATAACATGGTTTCTTTATATATATAAGAACTTATGTGCACATATTAATGTATTATCATCAAATATATATATTTAATGAAATATTTAATTACAAATTAAATGAAAAATGTTGAAATTTATAATAATGATATTTTAAAAAAATAATATTTTATAAAATTTTCAAAATATCCATAATGTCTCTAAATTTTATAATGATGATATGAAATTGTCTTATCTTTCATAAAATGTACATTTATTGAATAATATCCACTTTTAATTTAATATTACATGACATTAATATTGAGAAATCATTACCATTGTTAAAATTACAAGTTGTTGACTATGGGTTAAGGAAAATTATATTGTTGAAAATGAAAAAGAAAATTTATAAATTATATTGGATGATGGGAATAAAATAATATAATAACATTTTTTATAATGTATATTCATTTTTATGGATTTTATCTAGATAATAACTTTATTTTTATTTAATCATTTGATAAATTCCAAAAAAAATACAAACAACGCAATTATGAAAGGGCACTACCTCCCACATTTCAATAGCCCACATTGATCCAACTATATCATAAAAACTCATCCAATATATATTATTATCCTCAATATAAAAATTTTATAGGTTCTTTTATTTCTAATACACTTTCCATATAGGCCTTTATAGATGATGTATTTAAGTTGTTTCAAATAATAGGTAATCACCACTATAGATCACATTCTATATATTCTTAATTACAGATTATAAATCTTTGGTATATATATTAATACATTATCATAAGTATCTTTAATTTTATAGAAATTAATTACAGTTATGTAAACACCAATATACTCTTTATTCCACATCAAATATGAAACAAACGTATCACTCGTGTGTACGTATGACCTACCATCTCTATATAGTGAAAACAAATATAGTTTTCATCACCCTAATTTTTGAAAGGGTGTTAGGAGGGGTTTAAAATTTATATATTATTTTTATTAGATAATTATAATTCTAAATTATAATATAATGTCCATTTTTTCCATGAAATATTTCAAAAAACAAAAACATCATTTGTGTGTACTAGTGGACTACCACCATAAAAATCCAATTTCATAGGTTTTTTTGAATTAGGTATAAATGAAGAAGAAGATAATGAATATATATGATATATATGTTACTTTTATAGGTTAAATAATGTTACCTTTATATTATTCACTCTAATTAAAAATTAATGAATTATTCATGCTTAAGTTTGACATATTGTCTCCATGAACACTGTAATTGATTTTTCTATATATAACATTTATGGTTTAAAAAAAATTATATAATCAATATATCTTATATTTAAATCATCATTAATATTATAGAGATTATGTAATTATTATAAATTTAATAGATTTGTGACAGCTGAACTGAAAATATAATGATAAATGAAACAAGATAGTACCTGAAAATGTTTATTGTAATAATAAACTAATGATAAAATAGGTTTTTAAATGTTATAAGAGAAAATAATATTATATAATATGTTTTAAAATTATTATGATATAGGTTTTTAAAATTATATAATTTATTATATATGAAATTATAGTACATTCTATGAAAATTGAACTCCATGTAAGATGTTTTATGTTACAATCTCATTGTTTAAAAGGATT
The DNA here is from genome assembly GCA_963277665.1 of Viscum album. Classification (NCBI taxonomy): domain Eukaryota; kingdom Viridiplantae; phylum Streptophyta; class Magnoliopsida; order Santalales; family Viscaceae; genus Viscum; species Viscum album. The sequence continues at coordinate 1,300,381,902 of OY728147.1, forward strand.
ATTTATAAGTAAATTATAATGAAGAAATATTATGATCAAACTATTATTATTCACATGAAAATAATTATCCTCTACTTATTGATTAGAAAAACTATTTTCCATTCATTATCATCAATCTATGTACACAAAAAATGATATTTATTTTTATTTTAAATTGAATTTATTTCTCTCTTTGATCGGAAATGTTTTTTATTCCATGTCTATGTTATTAATAAATATTATATACGGGGTTTTTATAATTATCTAATAATTGTTAAAATTATTTTTAGCCATTTTTTTTTGTTTTTAAAAATCACTTTTAAATGAATCCATTTGTTTTTTCAGATGTAGACACATTTTGATGATTTCAATAAGTGTATATAAATAATTATTTATAAAATTATACGATGTGAAAGAATTTTACAAAAATAAAAATTTATTTTTTTATTGAATTATTCATTAAAAAAATTAATTTCTCATTTTCAAATAAATATCCTCCATTAAATATTTCCCATTCTCATTATTATGTTTTTTCAAAATTGAAATGTTATTTTACTCATGATTGTTTTAATGATATCTTAAAAGTATTTTGAAATAATGATAGAAAATATACCTTGATCTCACATATGTTTTAATTAGTATATGACATGTAGAAACTATCTAAATTATTTATCAAGATGGTTTATATTTAATATAAAATAGATTTATGAAACATGTTTTAATTCCAACGGTTTAAATGTGATTAAAGGATTAAATGCTTTTGAAACACATTTTGTTATCATGGTTTATTTTATAATTTAATATTTTTAAATATCAGTTATTTTAATGGTTGTGGTATATTGAATCCAATATATTCTTATAGGAACCATATATATAATAATCATTATGTGATTAAATATTCCTACATCTCTATATAATTCATTTTGTAATTATTGATATCTAATGATATAAATAGCACTAGAATGGGGTGAGAACCCTATTTAGTTTGGGACTAAAAAATATTGAATGTCTTGGGAGACAACAATGACTACTATGAATGTTTGAGTAGTTAAACAATTCTAATATTATATCCTTGGAAATTATACCTGAAGAAAATGGAAATGATTTTATATAATTATGTGTATTACAAAAACCATTGAATTACACCTTTATTAATATTTTAGGGTTCTTATTCAATAGTTTTATAATGATTCATGACCTATAAAATGTCCAAATGTTTTCCATGAAATATTATTATGATCTTTTATATGCAGGGTAGTGTTACAAAATGTTAAGATCTTGTATGTATTCCCTTAGGACCTTGTTATACACATGTAATCATTGACATCACCCCAGTTTACCCCTATAAAGAATAAGATGTCTCCCTTTTTTGGATTTTCACCTCCCTAGGTTATCAAGAAATGGATTAAGTATAATGTCATTATGAATGGAGATAATTATAAACAATCAAGTTGGAGATAATGAATATATTTTATGAACTGTTTTTCTATGTTTCTTTGATTACTAATATACAAGACCTAAACCATTATAGAGAAGATCCAAATGTTATGTAATGAATATTCATATATTAATATTTGATATGTATTCTTTTTAAAACTATGATCCATTATATTATAATCTTCCATTGTATCCACATTACAGAATACCCAAAAGTTGAAAACCATTGGCATATAGTGAGGAACACTTGATGTCATGTGGAATTTCATCCTATACCCTGTGACTTTGGACATGATGATAAAAATTTGTGTTGAAGAATATTCTATATGTTATTCTAGTTTTCGGGATTTGGAATAGAATAGAAATGGTAATGTCTTAGAAAATATGATGAACCATATACTGGTTCTTTGTAAACATATTTTTTGGGGGGGTCTTCTTATCACATTATCAAGGAATTGACGTTCTTGTTTCTCTCTATTATTATATATTCTCACCTTTTGTGATGAGAATGGATTATAAGGATATAATTTCATTAGTAATTGAGTCTTATCCAAATTAATATGAAACATCAAAGTAAAATTATTTGGAATGTAGGTTTCAGGGGACATATAAACTACTTATGTATGACTTTATTTCCGCACATTAATATCTACTGCTGATAGTAGGTCATATGAGACAATGGTTTGATAACCCACGGTGATGTGGGTGATAATGATTTTTTTGATAAATATGGTCATAGTTTTAACAATGATTATTTTATCAATTAATAACATGATTATGATGTTTCCCTTGTGTTTATAAGAGTTTAAATATACTTGTTTGGTCATTGCCATGTGTAATTCATCTTGGGGAGTACCTTGTCTGTGTAGCCACATGATAAGTCTAGTGAATTATGGTGCAAACTGTAGTATATGTATAGTAATATATATAACAATTTTTTTAATTTCTTTTATACAAAAAAATATTATATAAACTTCCAGAGTTTTTAGTATTAAAAGATAAATTATCATGACATGTCTATGGATCTATACTTTGATGAATTTATATAAATTTCAACCATGTTAAAATCCTTGTGCATTTTCATGAATGGTAGCGTTAACATGGTTTCACTCTTTCCACTATAAATTTTATCTCTTATTCTACTTATGAGTTACATGATTTAGTTAATTCATTGTAAGGTAATAGTTAGGCATAATACCATGGGTTAGTTTTCATTGACAGAAATTTGTATATAATGCGGGTATACCATGGAAGGCCTAAATTAATATCATGAAAGATATAAAAAACATGAGGGTGTTTAGAACCATTGTTTCTAGATATTAAATAAAATATGAGTGAAATTTAGAGACATTGACTTATGATAAATCACTCTTTTGGTGTAATCATTTATTATGTAATTCATTCATGTGAATCCATGATTTTTGAGTGTGCATGTAGTTTTTATGTGAGAGGTTGATTGAATAATATGATTAAGGTTAGTTAAGAAACCATTTATAATATAACATGTTATTCTAGACAGACTAAGAGAGTAAAATTATATTGGGTCACTGAAACAATTTAGTTTAGTCTCACCCATGTAGTTGAAAAGAATCTTGTTCAGAATAAATCACAATGGGTTTGAAGTACATATTATTTATTATTTATAGTTTTCCCTGTGGTTTAAACTATGATAAGTAGTGAATGGAAGTATCCTGATTTTTTCATCATGGATTATCATTGTAGGTGAATCTAGTGGTCGAAATACTATATTAGGCAGAAAAATGGGACTTATTAGGGAAATGATCTATAACTAACACCTAGGATACAAAAAATTAACACTCATCAATAAAGTATTGTTGATGGGAATGGAATCATCTTGAGTAAATAATTTATACAAAGTGCTTGGTTCTTTTCATTGAAATCATGTGATGGTACAGTTTTTTTATTATTCATAGAGATAGAATACTTAGGGGTTTTGTAGAATTATTTATGTTTTTCAAGGTGAAAAGAATAATACTCTTTTTTTGGGGGGGCATCAAATTGTTAGTGTATGAAATAAACACTCATGTAAGAGGTTTAAGGGATTTATATTATTTACTTATATATAGTCATCGTGAATCTATATACTGATGTGTAATTGGCCACTGATTGACTATTTATAAATAGATTATATTATTTTTATTTATGTAAAATTATGGATGAGAACCATGTGTAAAAAGTTATTCTTGGGTGGAAAATTATTACATGATAGGGTGGAGAGGGATCATTCATCCATTAGCGCATGATTATGAGCCTTTCAACTTGAGCATGTGGTTGGTGATGAAATCAGTACAAAATATACAATTATATTTTAATGATGTCTATTATATGATCTATTTTAGATATCATTGTTTTTGTTTTAGATTCTCTCTAATTGAACATGGTTTGCATCAGGATGATGGATTCCCTTACCTATGATATCTTTATAGTTCCGTCTGGATGTGTTGTTCTAAATTGTGTTATAATTTATCATAAATGGATTTGAAACCATTAAGGTTTATTGTGAATATAGTGGTATTATAAAATAATATACTAAGAATATATAATGTTACGAATCATTTTACAACCTAAGAATTTAGATGATGATATTTTTGTTTTGATACCATATCTGAGGTAAGACCCAAATATTTTAATCGAAGAACATTTTTTTGATATTGTGGGTGAAAAAAACCAATAATAGAAGAATAGATAATAAATAAGTCTTTATAGTATATATATATATATTTATATAAATTCAATCTATTCATGAATTTTCATTACATGCAACACAGATTTTAGCTTGCATTCTAGATGAAACTGAGTTTAGCCTGTGTTTCATGCAACACCTTGTTCAAAATAAAAGGTTTAATTTTATTAAAATAATATTATTTAATATAATTATAATAACCATGTTGTTTTAATAGAATTAGTTAATAGTGCATCATAAATTATTAGAAATATGGTTATATATTGATTACTAATAAAATGAAAATAATTTAGAAAAAATAAATGATTTCCCTAAAAGGGAGTTTAATCCAATATTTCTCATATAATTTTAATCTATAAATTACAAATATTATAAACCCTATTTTAATATTGTTTTTTTCAAAATCATAATAAAAGAATTTATCAAAGGATGAATTTTTTATATTTTACCTAAATTATTCTTTTTAAATGAATAGTGTAATGAAATTTAATTAGAAAGATCCATTCCATTCAAAATATTTTATATTTTAAAATTATATTTTGAAATAGTTTTAAAATATAATGAGTTAAATTTTTTGAAAATATGTCCAATTTATGTAATTGGAATCATTTTCATATTAATGTTCTATACAAAAAAAATGAAAACATTCGAACATTTTCATTTTAAATAAACCATGCATTTTCACTATGTGTATGGAATTAATTTTAAATTCATTTTTACAAATTATGTGGCATGAATTTTTGAAAATTGATCCATATTTTTAATAAAAATAATATATATTTTCTATTATTATAAATTTTTTTTAACCAAAATGAATTGTGAGAGTACAAAAAATTAATTTCAATAGTTAAAGTAAAAATGGGTTTACCGGTAGTTTAAACTAGAAAGATAATGTTATAAATGACATATAAATTTTTATGAAAACAATTATTTTGAAATATTTTGTCCTTTAAACCTATTATTTTATATAATGGACCATTTTTTACCATTATTACACATGAAACATCTGGTTCCTCTAATTTCTTTTGAACAGTAACAGGTGTGTGCTCTTCGCCACTTATAGAAGGACACCCCCACATATCACATCATAAATCCATAAAACCATTTTAGTTCTGAAAATACCTACCCAAATAACTTCAAAATATGAGTCCCATAATCCTAGATTAATTATTTTGGTTAAATGTCCATGATGGAAATGACTTAGTGTTAACATAATCAGGATACCAAAAGAAGACACCATGTTATTCCACAATAATCTTTAATTTATTTGTTTCTCTACCCCATTGAATTAATATTATAGCATAACGATATAATAACACAATTTTATTCCATTTAGTATTATTTTTTTATAATAGTTGCATAACATAATACATTTACAACATCCCCTGTATGGGTTTTGAAATTTTTATTCACGTGTGAGCTGGACCACCGTCTCACAGAGTGTTGTATTTTGTTCTTCAAGTACCAACATTTATAATTGTTAATGAGGATGTATCCAATGTATTTATATTATATTTATACCACATTTACACACACACACACACACACACACACACACACACATATATATATTTACCTTCAAATCGTTAGGAGTTACAATAACTTCTCTCTTGCGTACGGTGGACAACCACCTCCTGATGTAATGTGATTCGTCTTTCACTAACCCTTCACACGGAAGGTGATAATGATAAAGTTATTATTTTATGTGATATTCATGATATAATTTCGATATTATTGAAATATTAATTATTAATTAATGATAATGTATATATACACATCATTCTATTTCTAACCAATTTATCACATAGAAATGATAAAATCATTTGTGAACTTTTGGGCTACCTCATTCACAAAGCGATGTGACTCTCTTTTCATCACCACCCCACATGGATGATATATATATATTTAAGAATATAATATGTTATATCTGATATTATAATAATTATTTAAATTTAATATATTACATACCCTATTCCCATAACAATCATTGGATAATAGAAATGCTACTCATTGGTATGCACAACCTACGATCTCCATGATGTAAAAAATATTTATTTACAAGACAAATATTTCATGATTTGTTTTAAAATAAATATTTATGTAACAAAGGGATATAAATTTTATGAATGTTATTATATAGATGATATACCTATGTAATATGAGCAAGAACCATTTTTTCACTAAGAAACACACAATAGAAAATGTGGAAATTTAAAACTAAGAAAATAAAAATGAAAAAATATTATTAACGAATGAATGATAAAATGTTATGAAATGGGTAATATATTATATTATAAAAATTAATATGGCTATTTATTATAAAAATAACATGTTAAACATCCATATATTGGAGGATATAAATTTTTTAATCAAATGGAATTGTGTGCTACATGATTTCCTCAAAATTTACATTCCACTGAGACTTATTTGTTTTTAAAAGAAATTAAATTTTTTGTTGTGCATATTATACACATTTTAAATTAATATAATTCTAATATAATAATTCATGTTATTTAATTTTTAAAATTTCATTATTTTATTTAAGTAGACTTTATTTGAAAATATTTATGTTGTAAAAGTTATTGCAAAAAATCACATTCCATTATGATTGTTAACTTTCTTGTGAAACAATCACTTCCTCATAATAATTTTTCAATATAAATGAAATTAGTATTATATATATATAAATGTCAATGTATAATATATATTATTATTTAGTTATATTTAATCAATTTTGACATGAATTGTTTACTTTGATAGTAATTTTAATGACTATTGAAATACTGAAAAACTAAATCATTGAGACAGTAAGTATATTTTTTGAATGAGTTTTTATTCATGAATTAAATTGAATATTTTATATATGAATAATTCTATAGATAAGAATTATATGGGTGTTTTCCATCATATATCAACCCTTTATTCATTTCTAAGTCTAAGAAGAAGAAAATTATTTCAATAAATTTTATTGGGTTCTAACTAGTATTTTAAAAAATATCATGAAAATAGATTATGAGTGTAGAGGTAGAGTTGACCAAGAAATATTTTTTTACTAATATAATTCTAACAATCATGATGATAAAACATTATGTTAAATTTATCATGTTCCTGGGAAACATGACATCCAATAATTAATTATTCCCTTCATTTAGAATTCAGTTATTATTATGTATGATATTATCACAATGATATTATCTCTGAATGTATTTAATTATCATTTTATCTACTAAATTTCATATGTTTTTAGTTACTTATCATGACATTTTTTATTATTAATTTTCCAGTCATGAGTTCATTTTCATTCAATGGAATATTATTTAGTTATTTACATTGAAATATTGATTATTCTTTTTGAATCATTAAAGCCACTAGTATATATAAAAATATTTAGTATCTAACCTCACACATTCATTTTATTTCATTTTTCCTAGGATATGAAGAAGTGGTCTTTTAAAGAGTTCTCATGGATATAGTTTCTTTTTTATTGTCATGTATTTTGTTTCATTTTCATTTCCGAATGTAAAATGGGTATCATTTATGTATTTGGTTCTCCAAAACTACTAAATTATTCAATCATTGTTCAATTGATTACTTATTTCTTATAATAATGTAATAAACCAAAATCAATCATCATGTTGCATGTTTGAAGACTGCAAATGATGATATTATAAGAAGTTTTTTATACTCCATGGGAACTGGATTTCAAATATTTAATTACAAGAAACATTTCCCTATGATATATTATGAGGATAAGTATTGAATAAAATCTTGATGTTTTGTTAAGGGGGATATTATGTGTTCTTTTCTTGCAATCATCCCAATATGCATACTAAATGTGGATTTAGTTAAATTATAGTGAAACCAAAGGGTAATAATACTAAAATGGGCTCATTGGTCTAGACCAGATCATCAACTAGTGCATGACTATGGACCACAATCAACATATATTTTGACAGTGAGGGGTATTTTCATTTTATATTTTACAATTTTTTAAAATAAATTATGATGGATTTTAAAATAATGATATCCTCAAATAATCATTGTTTATGATTATGAGAATATATATGCATAAAATTATCAATTTAATTTATGTATTGAAATATCATGCTGTATAAATTATGTGTAATAATTATAAGATTTATTCTGGTGTATTTCCTCATTTTGAAATGGAATTGAGAAGAATGAATGGTATAAATACTCATTGAAATGTAATGATTTCCATGTTGAAAAATATAATTCAACATGTATCATAACTGAGAAAATTAGAGACATATTATGGAATCATAAACATGTTTTTAAAAATAACCTTTCATGAATGGAGAAACATATATCATATCAAGATTTTCTTATGTTGGATCACTTTATGATATATAATTCCACATCATTTAGTGTGACTACAAATCCAGTGGTTATCGATCAATCTATTATGTCCTTGTAGAGGATCTTCACAGTATTGGGATGTTGTAAAATAAAAATGGATATAAATTTAGTGTATTCTATAATGCTTATTATGATCAATAGTGGTCATTGATCCATAATACTAGGTAGGAAGAGTAAATATAACTCATTGAGTAGAATTGATTTAAAGATTCATTATTTAAAAAATATTCCCTTAATAAGTTAAAAAATAATATGAAGCCAAATTTCATTACATTAAAAAGGATAAAGATGGTGTCTTTGAGAATGAATAAACCATTAAAAGGTTATCATGGTATTATATTTATTATATAGACAATAGGTAGTTCTGTATTTTTTATTTATTTTGCGTGATTGCGACAAATCTCTAACATGAGCTGACCTCTCAAAATGTTTCTTCAAATGATAAAATATATTTATGTGATATTAAGAGATAGAAATAATTCATGAATTAATATATAATCTTAGGGAATAAATACAATAAAATGATATAATGATAAAAAAATTTCAAATAGAATATTTGTTATAAGTATTTTCTAATATGTGACAGTTGTGATAAGTAAAACCCTAAAAGTTTCTTGAAGGGAATGCGAGTCTTTTATAACTGTAGAGTGAGAGGAAAAATTGTCTGTGATTGGAAGCTGAACAATATTTTTCCAATTATTAATGGATCAATTTTAATGATATTGGATACTATGAAAATCAATACATCTTTCATCAATTGAATAAGACTGAAAATAATCTAATGGATTATAGTCAAGTTAATACTAATACTATAGATAACGAATAATGATTAATTCAATCATAATTATAGTCATGAATAATATAATATCTTAATTTTATCAATAGTTTCTTGATTATAAGTATTGTGGAATATGTAAGGATTGAACTGGAGTTCATTTTAACAAAGGATTTTGAATCATTTTTTGAATAGATCCGATGAACTAGAAAAATGACTTGGTGTAATGTTATATTTTTTGGAAAGTACCTGAATGAGGACCCTTAATATGGTCATAATTTTGAGATAATGATGTTGATAATAATTGATAATTGAAATGGATAATGTAAATATGATAGTAATGACTACCTTATAAATGATTATTTATTTTTAACAATATTATTTTGTAATCCTTAATTAAATTTACATGATATTTTTGGTTTTAAAGAATATATCTTATACAAATGATTTTTCCTATGAAATATGCAATCTTAGATGCATTAAAATAAGTATTTATGTAATTTTTTTTATTACCATGATTCAAGTGAATACATGGAGACATTACTGACATGATTTTTTATATACAAACTATGAACCACTTAATGTTATTTAGTGATTAATGATGATTTCATTTTGAATATTTAGTGACATAATTTATAAAAAAATTTATATTATTATTTTTTAGGGTTAATAAGGTTAAAAAATTTATAAATTGTTTTAGTTAACATTTGATGATGTTTTATGGAATAATGCATGACATCACTATTTGAGAATTTATTTATATTAGAATTATTGTTCCACTGATATTGGTTTTTGAAAATTTTTAGATATATAAGTTAATACATATCACTATTATATGTATTATATGATTCAATAAAAGTAAATATTTACTTTTAGGAATAAAAATTAATTTTTATATTCATTTCATGTAGTATGTATTGGATTAGAAATTGGTCACTGAAAAATAAAAGGATAAAACTGCTCATAAGAAGAACAAACATATCATGATATGAAATTTTCTTAATTTTTTAGATATTAAAAGAATTCATCTACTCTAATAAAAGGATATTGAAACAATTTGTTATACTAATACCAAGAGTAATTTTGAACTAATATAATTTTATATCATCGTATATGTTTAGTTTGAGTCCTTTAACATTTCAATGATCATTAAGTTCAGGTGGTCAATTACCTATATATATCTAAAAAATTATTTATAGTTTTCTACGAGGTCCATATCCTCACAATCCACAAATTTCCTCCAACATGATAACCCATTTATTTGTTATCACATATGACCATAGTACCTCTCTATATCTATCATGAAAATGATTTTTATTATCCCTTTTAGGACAAGTGTTTTTTTACAAATAGAATTTTAAAATATCAACCCATTGATTACTAAGATAAATTTAAAATTATAAGGAACCAATTTATTTATGGTATAGAGAATGTGGCACCAAAATATTTTAAGGGATGAACATTTTTTGATAACATGAATGGAACACAACCACACGAATAGAAACAAACATAACACTCAATATATTATGATGTAATTATTTTATAAATAAATAAAATTAAATTTATAGCTTCCAATACTCACCACACTATGTTTTTCTTGAGTTATATGCAATATTGAGTTCAATTTATGTTACACACTACACTAATATTAAATGAAAAATCACTTATTGATATTCTTTTAATATTTAATTTTTTAGTTATCGCCTAGCTATATTAATGGTGGGTATCAATAGTACTAAAAATGTATAAAATATATAGTTATCTATTTATTGATAATAAAATAATAATCATTTAGAAAAAAAGAAAATTTTTAAATAAATATTTATTTTTCTAGATGAATATTTAACCAGGAAATGATAATATAATATACAATTAATATTCTACAATTTTATAAATTTTTATTAATAAATAATCATATCATTGAAATATAAATAAAAAACTATCTTATAATTAATTGTTTTTTTTTTGAAAAGGGTCATGTTTTTTTATTATTTAAAATTAACAAAGATTAATGATTTTTTTAAAATTTTAATATTTATATTGATACATTATTTTTTGAATTTGTTTTAACATAAAATAAGTTAAATTATAATATAATTTATAATTTTAGGTCATTATAATCATTTTCATATTTTATTTTGATACTAAATCATTTTAATATTATGAAAAATTACACATTACCAAATAGAGAATTCAATTATTATCTCATAGATAATTTATAAAATAAAATTTAATAATTCTACATAATTTATTATTAAAATTGGATGAAATAATTGTAATCATCATTATTTATAATTTATAATACTATAAACTATATTTTTTCCAAAATTTATAGTGGATGATGTTAAAATTAATTATCGTTGTTAATGTAAAAATGTGTTTTCAAAGGGGTGTTAAACTAAAATTATAATTATGAAAATGACCAATAAACCTTTAATAAATATATTTTCATTCAATATTCTACTCCTTCACTAATATGGCTATGTAATGGTCTATTTTGGACCTTTTTGATACCTGAGAAATATAGGAGCAATAAATTCATGTAAATAATTACAATTGTGTCTTATCCACCACTTATAAAAGGCACTAAATCATCTCGCTTGGTAAAAATAGGAAACCCATTTTATTGAATAAATAAAATTATAAAATCTCTACTATAATCCTAAAATCTTTATTGGTGGAGGAAATCCATCCAAATAATGATTTAGTGAAAACATAAAGATGGTATCAAAAGTATATGGAAGGTTTTTCATTGAGCGTATTTATTGCATTTTATTGTCCATATCACTAAATTGTGATAATAATAAAAATATTTCACAACCACTTTATGAATCACAAACTGTGATTTTTAATAAATTAATTACCAAAAACCATATTTACATCCAACAAATGGGTTTCAAAATTATTGTTCATGTGTACTACGTAATGCTACCTCACAAACCACTTAAATATATCTTTTCATTAAAACCTTTCATGATTTGGTATGATAAATGATGAGAAGTATATATGTTATTTATAACATGTTTATACCTCTATAGTAGTTACATTATATATATCACTTTACAATTAATTTTTTAATTGATATGTTAGTATCACTCATGTGTACGGTGGAATACCTCCTCATGAATCGAAGTGATTCCTCTTTCACCAATGCTTCACATGAATTGGGATACGTATAAATGGACATATTATATGATTTATAAATGAAAAAATTATTATATTAATGGAATATTTATCATTATATAAATAAAATATATATAGAATTTTCTTTCACACCATTAACTTACAAAAAGATGATAAAATTGTTCGTGTACGAGTCGACTATTCCCTTCACGAAGCGATGTGACTCTATTTACATCACCACACCACATGGATGAAATATATAGATATATATATATATATATTAAATTATCATAATTTTTATGGAAAATTTATTACTTATATTCTTTCCATAATGATCATTGGGTAAAGAAAATGTTACTCATCCATTGATATAGCCTACTGTCTCAAAAGCCATAAATTTATTCATTTTTCATAACCATATTTGATTTTTATAATGAAAATATATTGTTAAAATATTATAATTATTTTATTTTTATTATTCAAATATGATTAATATATATAACATGTCAATGAACCATATCATTCATAATGAAACAGTGATGGGAAAACAAAAAAATTATCAATGAAAAACAAGGAAAATAAAGAATCATTGTTAACAAAGGAATCATAAGATATTATAAGATGGTTCATATTAGATATTTGAATTTTAATATTGGTATTTAATAATTTAGAAACATGTTCAAAACAATTATAAAGAAGTTCAAATGATTTTTAGTCAAGATGAATCCGGAATTTAGATATATTGTCTTAATTTACATTCCATTTAGACTAAATTATTGTTATTCACCAATTATATTTAACGTGGTTTATATAGTTTCCAGTTGATATATAATATAATTATCACATAAAAATTTTGGGTATTTGGAGATTCAATTTGAGTTATTTCATCTTAGTGTATTTTTCATAAAAATATCCATGTGGTAAAATTTATTATAGAAATATATGTTCATTTAGGATTGTTATCTTTCTCCTGATATATTCAGATCCATGTAATTTTTTTAATAAATATTAAATATATTTCAAATATGTACTTAATTTTATAATGGATATTATTATTTTCTATACTGCAGAAGTTTTTAATTATAGGGTGTTTACATAAATAGTAATATGATTAATTATTGAAATATTGACACATCACTAAACTTGAATCAATAAAAATATTAAATGAAAAGGAAAATTATTAATGAACTAAATAAGTTATCCAATATATCAGGTAATCATTGTAAATTAAATACATGTGTCAGTCCTATTTTAGATATCCCGTCTATGCAACGAGATGTATCGTGAAAAAAAAATCATTTAGTAAAACCCTAAAAATGTTTATCCAGTAATTTTAAAATCATATTGATGTTAGATCATGGAAGTAGAGGTTGAGTTTTCAAAACTATATTGGATTATAAATACTATGGTTTAAAATTAATTAGTATATTTCTTAATTGTATGTGAATAATATTAAAGTAAAACATGATGTTCAATAACAAATCATTTCATTCATTTTGGATTCAATTATTGTTATCACTTATATTTTAAGAATGATATTATCTCCTGATGCATTTCATTCATATATTATTAAATAATTTAATTTGTTTTATGATATTTACCTCCCAAAATTGATTATTATCTATCTATTCATGTGTTAATGTTATTTAAATTCTATGTATGTTTAATTATTTACATATCCATATTGGTCATATTTATTGATTATTTATAGCTTTGGTTGTACATACCCATACTGAGAATTTGAGGAAACCCATATCTTATGTACTTTTGTTCCCAATTTAATTAGAAGGGATAAATGTAAGAGTTTTGAATGAAGAAGATTATTTTAAATTTGAAAATATTTTTATTTTTTGCATTCCTAATATAAAATTTATTTAATCTATGTATCTATTTCTTGAATAATAATATAAAATTAGGCCTATTGGAATGTAAATATTTATATCATATGAAAACATAATAAATTAGACACCAACTCTGGGATATTGGGGTTGTGATATGTATAGTTGGCATCAGATGATGTTATTTAGAATCCTTATGAAAAATAATTTTTTTGGAAGTTCTTTATGGGAATGACAAAACAGCACTCCCCTTGTGTGTCGGGTAATAACTCATCAAGTACTGAGAGTCCATACATGAGTCCTTAAAATAAAACATATGACTTCTCATCATTTCTTATCAAGTGATCCACAAAATTAACATACATTTCAATTCACAAAAGAAGTTAAAAAACATAAGATAAAGGTGGGGACTTTCCACCATTATATACCATTGTAATTGAGTCATTATATTTACCATTCAAACCATAAGGTAATACCTATTATTAAATTCAAGAGAGATGACCATTTCCATTACATCCTAGTAAAACAATTTATTTATAGAAAGTCATATCGTCATTACTGTGCAAATCCATTTGTTATAAATTATCTAAACCAATACTGATCAATTGTATTTATAGGAATAGACATTCCACACCAATAAAAAAAACTAATCAAATAGATTTAACATGTCATGTTCAACACTATGAACCAATCCTATACATATCACTCGAAATAGTAACTCAAATAATTATCCAACTCAGAAAGATTTATTTTAATTTAACTAACATGGTAAACTAGGAAATTCATAACTTGGAAAATTATAACTATAAGAGATGATATCATATAAAAGGGGTCTGGATAATTTAATAATAATTTACAAGGGGGAAACCTCATTTTGTATTAACCAAAGTAGATAAAATAAAAAACATGACATAACAGACATTGACATGGTGTATAGAAATATACCTATTAAATAAGAATTTTTTTGAAATTCTATCAATTTTTTTTCGATTGAAGGTAGTTCTCCATTGTTGGAGATGCTTTATTAGATAACATGAAATTATTTTTCAAAAATTCATTTTTGTAAGTTATAAAAATTAATTTACAGTATTAATTCATATCAAATAGGTCCAACACTAATCATCTATGTACCAATCAGTGAAATATTAAATATCAATGAAATAAGGTAAAAAAAGATATAAATTTTGATACACATTCTTTTTTTTGAAATAGTCCCATCTTCGATAGGGGTGCTTTAATATAAAAACCTACATGTTCTTCAGACAATTCCATTTTCATCTTAAAAAAATTTAGACTTAGTTGGAAGATAAATTTATCAATAGTATAACTTCATTAAACTATATTTGAAGAAACACATAAAAGATTTATATAATTTAAAAGGAAAGATGAAGAGAAACCTACCTCAAAATAAGTACCATGATGATCACATGGTGCTTGATAGATTTATCTGTGCATATTCAAAACATCTCTACACATGAACACACATAATTTTATACATTTGTATTTCCTTAACCCAATGAAAATATTCACCACAACATGGGGGGAACATGTACATGGAATATATATATATATACCTATGTATATTCATTCCCAACCATAAGGATGTTCAAAACACACTACAATAATTATCTGGAATAGAAAATCACCATAGAAAGGGTAATACACTGAAATTAAATTACCATGCTCTCATAAATTTCAAAAGCCATAAATATAAATTGATATAAAAATATTACTAAAGGAAAAAACGTAATGAAATGACATGATAATGATACAAATCACTATAAATCAAAGAAAATCAATAAAAATAGTTAAGGAACACTAAATAAAATAGTAAAGATTACACAGTGGAAGGAAACTCGCATCAAATAGTGGCGAGCTACCGAATAAGAACCAATAATCATTGTCTTCATTTATGGATGCCGTAATACAAATATGAGAGTCTCAATTGATGCTTTATATACACTAACATTGAATGGAAACTGAAAAATTGGTTTAGCTTCCACATAGGGTTTGGATAAAGTCAAAATTGGTTGAAGGAGACTAAAAACCATCCAAAATGAGGAGGAATGATATAAACTACCTTGATGAGCCACAAGAAAAAATGATGATCACCACAACAGAGAATGTCGTGAATATAATGGTTTCCTGGAGTGAGGTCAAGTGAGAGGGTGAGGGGGGCCAGGTGGTCTCACGCTAGAGTGTCACATGAGGGATGAGGGTAGACCCCATCAGGGTCCCTCTAAACCTATCTTAAGATAATAATAATAAAATTTAATAATAATAAATAATACTAATACTAATTATAATAATAGTAATAATATAATTATCATCATCTTTATTATTGGCACAATTATTCTATTTTATAGTAATTTTTAATTGAAATTAATTTCATTAGAAAAACACACTCTGGTGTTCTTAATCCTGGAAAATAATATCAGACTCCCATTTATAAAAAATAATGTCCCAAAAATGAGGAAAATGTTAAATTCTCATTGATTGTTTCACCCATTTCAAATAATAGTACATTATCTCCTCTAAAATATAGAACTTCTTGTCACAAAGGATCCTTTTGGAGTAATGAAAACAACACCAAATCTAAAGGGACCTAAAGTCTGAAACAAGTAGTTGTGATGCATCTCTAAACAACCAAAACATGGTTGGGAATTATTTATTCAAGCAGATCTTAAGCGATTATGATCTGATCCAATTCTCATTTTCAAATGAAAATTTGGAAACGGACCTTACTCAATCCCATTTAGATAGAGACACAGACATTCCATCATCTCTTGAAAATACTAACTTCTGGTACTCCCCACCATAGGTCTTAGAATTTATTAGACTCTAAATCCAAGATACAATTCCTCCCACCATTTTAATTTCATAAAATACATGATCTTAATCATTCCAATGATGCTCCTCATGTTATTTAGGAAATTGATAAAGCATTAAATTCCCCATCAACACGAAAACCAAATTTGAGCCAAATTATAATGAAAACCCCTAGACGATACGAACCACACCTGTCTCACCTAACGATGTGCTAGATATTTTCAATCATGGACCTCTCCATTAGACAATAGAGGAAACTATTCATGCCACACCAGCAAACTATTCAAGAAGATTCTCTTATTAGATGGATGGTGTATCTCAAACTAATCATTGATGTCTCCTTCCTGGGTATCGTTCATTGACCACAAACACATCCATAGAAGTCCTTAACAGAGGTCCAATGATGTTCCTTGATTTAAGAATCACCAAGCCTAAAAAAAATTTAGGATAACATTAGATTTTCCTTAAAATAGTACATTTAACTATACTAGGGAATTCTAAAATCCATGTTTACGAGTAAGGTATTGATACCATGCTAACAAATCCATATCAAGTAATTAAATGATCCCATAGTTTCATCAGCCTTACATTCATGTTAGAAGAAACAATTTGTGTACAAGAGTTTTTTCATGGAATTCCTGCACGAGAATCCAAGGGTATCTCATGACTATCCATGTTTTGATAAGAATAACGAGTTCATCAGGAATTCAGATAGAGATTATCGAACATATTATAAAATTTAGTGATGTGTAAGTCCAGAACTATTTTCTTCTAGTAAGAAAATTTTTTAATACAATGGACATGAAATAAACTAAATTGAGTACACTAGAAGGACTTTTAATGATTTCCAGATAGAAAACTACCAAACCATATCTGGTCAATGACTTAGAAGAAACATGTCTTCACCTTCCAATTCATAGTCATTCACACATCACTAAGACATTACATCCTGAGGGATCCCTTGTTCATATGTTATTAAACACCATAGCCCACCCAAAAGAAATATAATTACTCAATGGTTTCATACACCTCTAACCAAATCAATGTCATGTTATTGAGCAACCACCAACATGATTCAATGTTCCGAAGCCTCACCACATTTATGCTAACTCAAAAATTCCTTAATAGTGTCATTAGTTTTGTTACATCAACCTAGAAGGACTCATGTTTAATAAAACCTACATGACACTTCCTTACTTATAAGAGTCATAACCATAAAAAAGAATATATATATATTGTATTCTCAAAATATTTTTGGGTCTAAACTCATATAAATGAAAATTGTTTATTCATTTTTAATACAACCAAAACCAAACCAACTAGTGTATCAAAACACATGAGTCCCTAGAAGTCGTGTAGAGGTCTATGGAAATCATGATGTAATTACCCTAAGGTCACAATACTCTAAAGTTTACCCAAGACATCAGTCAACAAAATACGGATCAATTATTCCACTGAACATAACTAGTTTTTTACATCATTAAACACACAATGGTTACTTCATATATTGATGCATACTACCTGGAGATTTCACGAGAAACTAGAACATCAGGATTACAATCCATAATTTTGATTCACAATGAATTGAAGTATCAAATGGTCAGTACAATGGGTTTCACCCATCGTTGTAATGCCCCATATGACCATTAATAAGGAAAACTCCCTCTGTAGCCACGCATCACTATGTAAAAGAAAGGGTTATGAGACCTATAAAGAGGCTGACCATGATTGGCGCATGTCTAATCATCTGAAATTGAACATCTCTCATTACTCACACCCATATCAAAGGCCAAGAAAAACATGACCACCCATTAGAACAAGGGTTTTATATTACTAATGGGGTCTGACTAGTGACACCAACATGAAAATTGAACCAATAGAATGAAAAATCAAAACATTAGCAACACTTTCACGTTATAATGGTAGTACATAGCAAAAGCTAGCCCATTATGAAGGAATATAATTATCCCACACATCATATAACACTAAAATAATTCTCTAGGCAGAAAATCTGATCATCTAATTCACTAATAAATAAACGTGATCCCAAAAAATGCTCATTGTTCCATTCCATGAGAGTTCAATGGCGATTCATCTACCCTTATATGAGGGACTTAACTAGAGAAAACCACTAATGGTTCAATTTCCAATGCCTTTACATTAAAAATGATTTTATAATACAACATGAAAATATTCAATAGTCCAGACATATGGTAGACCATTTACTAATACACAAAGAACCCATTAATTGTACAAGTCATGTAACACCATATGAAATTAAAACAAAAATTTATTTTAATTAAAGATTTATTTATTTTTAATAATTAAAATTTTAATATTTGTTTTAAATAATTAAAATACGAGAATTATAATTTGTTTCAAAAAAATTATATTAACTAAGGGTTAAAAATTTTAATATAAGAAATAATATTATTATTTTATTAACATATAATATTTTATAAATATATGTAAATATATCATGTTTTCATTATGTAAAACTAATAAAATATAATTACATATTTTTATTTTATTACAAAAAAACACAGATTACTTTTATGTTTTAGAATTTTAGTTTGAATTATTTTTTAATATTTAAAAAATGATATATATATATATATATATTTATATATTTAAATAAATTTATTTACACTTATAAATATATTTTATTTTATTTATTTTTTAAAAATATGAATATATATATATATATATAATTAAAAACTATTAAATTATTTGTGTATATATATAACAAAATTTTTAATTATGAAAAAATGTTTACACTTTTTGTTTTAAATTTATACATATAATTATTTCTTTAAAAAATAAACTATTCATGTAGAATAAAAACCAGATGAATTATAACCAGAATGATGATAAATATTGATTAAAGAAAATTAAAGAATCATAATATAAAAATATATTGTTATAATGATTATATAAAAATTTATCAATATATCATTATCATGTTTACTTTATAAACAAAAAGGGAAGATTCCGTTGAACGTTTCGATAGAAATGAAGTGAAAAATGAAACGACGTGACATGTATACCCATGATATGATTAAAAAAACACAAATATATAATTAAATATAATATAATAAGAAATGTTGATTGAAATAGTGGAAATTAAAAAAAGTAATATATTACCATAGGAATGATAAAGGAAACTCAAATTGTTATTTTAAATGAAACCAACAATGGTGTCAAGTTTAATATAGGATTTTCTTATCTATAATTGTCATTTTTTAATAAAAAATACAACTTCTGAAGGATGCTTTAAAAAATGTTTTTGTATATTTAAACCCCACTCAGCACACTCAATTACTTTCGGAATTAATTTCTGTCAAGATCTCCTTCATTTTCCATAAATCCACCACCTCTTTTGATCTAAATCCGGTAAGGGTTCTATTTATTTTGATAAATTATTTTTCCCGGAAATAAATATACTTATATCTAAATATAATTTTGTATGATTATATTTTAAAAATTGAAATCAAATATATGATACAATTTTAATGAATTAATGGAACTTTTTTCTAAAATCTTATCACTACAAGGGTATAATTTTATTATCATATTACAAATTTTTTCATATATATGAGTATATAAATGTGTGTGTATATATATAGAGCATAATATTATCATTATATATAAGTATATATATGTGTGTGTAAAGGTATTCTTATGTCTTAAACCGTATATCTAAAACATATATAGGAAAATAGTAGTTTTCAAATTGATGATATAGGGGTTATGTGTGTGTGTGTATATATATATATATATAAATGAGTGTGTTTGTACATGCGAATATACACACCTATATATATCAAACCATTTCAATTTAAGAGGAATCTTGTCTTAATGTTTAGTCTCTAAACATACGGTTGCAAGAGTTTTATGATTCTAATTTTCATATACGCAAACATATATATGTGTATATATACATATATATGTATGTAAATATAAACATTTTAACTAAAATATTCTTTCTCATTTATTCAGACTCTATAACTGGTATTTATCAACCAGCAAACTAATTTTTAATTATTTATTTATGATTAATTTCTTGTAACCACCTTGTTTTCATAGTCATTTGTAATAATTGTTTTCATTTTATGTGTAATTATGGGTCAGGTTATTATTTCATGAGGGAACATGCATGTTCATCTCCTTTCATGTCATTCATGATTAGGTGTGGCCATCAGCTAACTCATGTGTGGCATGAAAAACATTATGTGATCTTGACGCACTTAAAATCCATGTTTCATGTAATTATATGTTTAAAATCAAAGCGGTTTTTCCCATCATGGGATTCACTCTATATGATTTTAGAAAAATTAGTGAAAAATTAACTAACACACATTTGGGTTAATTAATTATATGTGGTAATTTTGATAATGTTTTGGGACAGAGATGAGAACAGATTTCCTTTGAGGAATTTTTTTAAAAAATCTAGCACTCGCGAATTAATAGTCGTTACAAGGATTGAACTTGTATGTCTAGGAGAAGTACGGTGGCCTTATGTTATTTATTTTATCCATGTAGTGCAATGTATTATTAATTTCCCACAACAAAAATTTTATTTTTAGAAGATAATCCCCCAATTGATTTTCAAGTATAATTATTTTTCATAATACTATATATATATATATTCAGGTGTATGTGAAAGTCATTTTCTTTTGTACGATTATTAAATTTACGAGAGTTACTAAAAGGGGATTTATCTGTTTTTAACCCCTTAATAGGAATTCTACGATCACCATATGTTTTATAAACACATTTAAAGGTTTAACATACATGTTACAGTGAAACTCTGTTGTTGAAGAAACACACTGAAGAATTATTTTTTTTCAATTTGTATATTTTTTATGAAATTAGAGTTATATATATATATATTTTTACAGAACCTAGACTTGTAAAAGCCCCTCTCTTGAATTTAATGGTGCGTAATTATTCATGTTTCTTTAATAAAGAGAATCATAGAATTTTTAAATTGCAGAACTCGAGTTTCGGGATCAGGTTATTATAATTGGTATTAGAGTTAAGACCTAGTTATTTTTTGAAAATTAAGGAAAAATGAAAAAAATTATTATGTCACTTGTTTATCATTATTTTCCCTATGTATATAAATAAATTTAGGGGATGAAATTCAATTAAGAGGGTGAGAATGTAACACCCCAATTAATTATAATATAAATTTATTTCATGTAAGGATTTATTTTATTTTTAAAATTAAAATTTTACCATTAGATTTAATTAAATAAAATATGATAATTATAATTTCTTTTAAATAAATTATATTTACTGTGGGTAAAACATTTTAATATAAAAATTAATATTAATATTTCTTTATATAATATATTTTATAAATATATGATAATATTTTATTTTTTCATTTTATAATATTTATAAATTATAAATATATATTATTATTTTATTATAAAAAAATATTATTTTTATATTATAAAAATAAAATTTGAATTATTTATACATATTTAAAAAAATATTATTATATATAAATATAAACGTATTTATAATTATATAACATTTTATAGGATTTATATATGAAAAAATGAATTATATATATATAGTTTTAAATTATATTTGTATATATATATAACGAAATTGTACGAATGAAAAAGCATACACTTTATGTTATAAATATATATATTATTATTTCATTAAAAATGCACTATTCATGGGGAATAAAAATAGATTAATTTTAAAAAAATAATGATAAGTCTTGATTAAAAGATATTTAATTAACATAATATATTATTATATTAATGTAATTATTATATAAAAAAATATTATCATATTATCATTTTGACATTAAAAATCGAAAGGGAAGAATTCGTGAAATGCTTGGAAAGAAATAAAGAAAAAAAGGGAAACAATGTGACATGTTTACCCATGATATGACTGAATAAAAAAACACAAATATAAAATTATATATTATATAATAAAAAATTTTATTTAAATAATGGAAATTAAAAATAATAATATATAACTACAAGAATATAAAATGGAACTAAATGGGTTATTTTAAATGAAACAAACAAAGGGGTCACATTTAATATATAATTCTCATATCTAATATTATCATTTTAAAAAATCATGCTTCTGAAGGAAGCTTGAAAAAAGTTGTTAAATATTTAAACCCCTCTCTAGACACCCCATTACTACCTGAAGTTAATATTGTCAATCTCTCTTTCATTTTACAGATCTCCAGAACCTCTTTTGATCTATATCTGGTAGGGGCTCGATTTAGTTTGATAAATTTCTTTTCCAAGATATACATATACAAATATTTATATATAATTTTGTAAGATCATATTTTTCTAATTCAAATCACATATATGATAAATTTTCATGATTTTAAGGATCTTTTTTCTAAAATATCAATGTTAAAAGAATATTTTTTTATTATCATATTACCAAAATTTTAAAATATATGAGTATATATTTGTGTTTTTACACGTATATAGATTAATATTCACATTATATATACGTATATAAATATACATTTTAATGTCTTCTTATGTCATGAACCTTATTTTTAAAATTTATATGGGAAAGTATTTTCTTTCATATTAGGGATAAATTGGAGATGTATACATATATATATAGGTATATACACTGCTGATAAAACAGCCTATACCCACGGTTTAAAACCGTGGGTACAGCCCCCAAAACCCTGGGTATAGCTTATACCCACGGTTTTGGGAACCGTGTTCTAGAACGACGTCGGTATAGGTCCCCAGCCTATACCCACGGTTTTCAAAAACCGTGGGTATAGGTGCTCTTCCACCATCTCAATGAAACATACTCAAATGCCACGGTGTCAAAGGTTTTTCCCCACGGTTTCAAAACCGTGGGTATAGGTCCTAAAATAATGCGGCCGGCGGGTTTCGAACCACATCTTCTCTGCTGTAGACGAAGCACCTAACCACTACCCCAACACCGTTTTTATGTGTATATATTTGTATTTAGTTAAATATAGTTATATAAACCGTGGGTATAGAGGGAAGAACCAGGGGTATAGGACTCCCGCCAAAAAAAATTTCCTTCCCGTGGAAAAAAAATTCTCGCACACACACACGGGAAACATATACCCACAGTTTTTCATAACCGTGGGTATAGGTATTTTAATCCTGACCTATCCCCAACGTTTTCCCCAAAACCATGGGGATAGATACCCCTATCCCAACTGTTTTGGAAAACCGTGGGTATAGGTGAATTTTCAGGACCTATCCCCACAGTTTTGAAAAACCGTGGGGATAGACCCCCCTATACCCACGGTTCTTCAAAACCGTAGGTATAGGTCTTGAAAATTGACTTATGCCCATGGTTTTCAAAAACCGTGGGAATAGGGTTACCTATCCACACGGTTTTGGGGAAAACCGTGGGGATGGGCCCATTTTCTAGTAGTGATATAAATGTGTGTATATATACATGAGAATATAAACAAACACCCAGATATATATATATATATATATATATATATATATATATATATTCCCATGTCAATTATATAGGGTTCTTATTTTAATTTTTAGTCCATAAAATATATGGTTTCCAGTGTTTTATGTTTTCAATACTAAGATATATAAACATATATATGTATATATATATGCATGTAAATATAAACATGTTATTTTTAATATTATTTTTCATTTATTGGATAAATAGAAAAAATATTTATCAACCACAAAAATATTGTTTAATTAATTATGTATGATTAATTTCTTGTAACCACCTTGTTTTCATAGTCTCATGTGATAATTGTTATCATTTTTTGTGTAATAATGGGTCAAGTTATTATTTCATTTGTGAAACATAATCATCCTCTCCTTTAATGTCATGCAAGAAGTGGTGTTCCCAACATCTTTCTGATGTGATTCATTCCAAACATAATGTGAAATTGTACGCACATAGATTACATGGTTTATTTAATTATGGGACTCAAAAAAAGAGGCTTTTTCAGGCATGGGATTCTCTCTAAACGATTTTAGATTTTTTTTGAAAATCTTTGTGACACCCATTGGAGTGAATTAATACTATGTGGGTATTTTAAAAATGACTTGGCACTGAGACGAGAATGTAAGGTCTATGAGAAATGGTTTTAAATAATCTGGACAAGGTGAATTATTATACGTTACTGGGATTGAACCAAAATGTCTATGTGAAGTCTTGTGTTCTTATGTTATGTATTATAGCCATGGAATGCCAAAGTATTGTTAATGCCCAAGAAAATAATAATATTTAAGGTGAATACCTAATGGATTTTTAATTATACTTATTTTTCAAAATACTATATATATATATTCAAGTGTTTGTGAAGGTCTTTTTATTTTGTATGATTATAAAATTTTAGAGATTTTGTGAAAGGGTTTTTATAATTTTTTTTAAAACCACGTACTAGGTATTTTATGCTCACTATATGTTTTATAAAAATGTTACATTTTTAGCATAATTCCATCATTGAAACTCTGTTGTGGAGAAAACACGATGAAGAATATTTGTTTTTTATTTATATTTTTTTAAATTTTTAGATATGTATCTAATTTTCCAGAATCTAAACCGTTAAAAGGTCCTCTATTGTGTTTAATGCTGTGTAATTATTCTTGTTTCTTTAATAAAAAAATCATACTCAACATTTTTAAAGGGAGGAACCCATGTTTTGGGTTCAGGTAATTATATGTCACTTTTTCCTCCCATTTATTTTCATCCAATCCATTTAGACTATGCAGTCAATTACATCAAAAAAATAGAATGTCATCAAAAATAGATAACATAGGGAAGACATACTATAGGCATATAATCAATGAATATTTACACTTAAAAAGTAAAAAATGGAATTCTAATAAACCAAAAAACATGGCATGGAATTTAAGTCACTAAATGATATCATTAGGCAACCTATGAATAAAGCTACATGGTGTTGCAAATGAATGACATATGAATACATATGTACCGATTTTGATGAATGTAAAGCTTCGTAATTTCTATAACATGGAAAGTGGAAAATAACATAAAGTTAAAAAATATATATGGATTCGATATTACACCAATCACTCGAGGTAATATCATATAAAATACAATATCAAAAATCAAGAACATCATTTCAAATCCCTGGACACATGGTCAATTACTACACATGGGGTGATCAGTCACAATGATGGTTATGAACCAACAACTAACACATTCCTAATCATCTATGTACTAACTAAAATAGTATGATAGAAGAAAACCTCCTCTGATACTACTTTGGAAAATCCCGACCCATCTTACCAGTAAACAGGTAGTCATGCTGATGGGTCAGATGACACAAAGTGTGTCTTCCTATACACAATAGGCTACCAACTAGGAATGAGGGTCTAAATAAGATATATTGGTGATATTATACAATCATATAAATGATTCACAATGGTAAAACATTATATAGGAAACATATAATAGAACAAGAAGTAAAATCATTTTACTATTATCGTTCAATGTTCATCATAATTGATTGTTTCTCTATATGGGCTATCTCTTATTGGGAATTTTTTTTACTAGATTGGTTCAAGATGATATTTTTGTTGTTAGTTATTCCATTAATATTATTCATGATTATAATTTCACAAATATTAAATGAATTATTAGGATCTGAATTGTGAATAATGTACCAAAAAATTATCAACTGAATTTTATAATTTGGAGGATTATTAATCTTATTTATTCCATATTCAAAGTATCCTTTCTATAAAATATAACTAAAAATTTATTTTTTTAGAGTGATATATCTTGAAATGGATGGTAGAAATGTGATATTATATATATATAACTACCATTATTCATATCAATAAAATATTATTATATGACATTGTATTTAATTAGAAATATTTTTTATTAATTTATATTAATATTTTTCTTTAATTCATAATTTTTTTCTCTTTTATACTCCCCTCATAGATTTTTCATACATTTATTATTGCATTATTCAACCATTTAATCAATATTTCACACATCTAATTCTATGATATAAAATTTAACCATATGTTTTAATATATTAATATTTATTTATTTCATAGTTTTTTGTATTTTCTTTGTTTCACTATTTCCAAATATATATTTTTAATATTAATTCTATAAAAAAATTATGTATGTTTTAGAAATATTATTTTTAGTGCTAAAAAGTAGTCATCATCAGATATTCATGCACAATGAACTATTTAAAACATAGTCATTGTAATAAATGAAAACATGAAATGAAATTTTCTAAGTTGGATATACACCACCAATTCGCCTACCTATAATTAGTTGAATATCATTATTCTTTGTCCACCATTTGATAGAAAAGAATTTTTTTACTCATTATGATATTTATTAAATAAAATTTTGATCAATGGTTTGATCTATATTTTAAAACTATAAGATTATATATATCCTCTTTTTTAGATAACTATTTTTAGTAGTTAAATATTTTATATTAAGACATTCAATAAATTTATAGAAAATTCTGTGTATTAGTCAAATTTTCATCCACTCCATGAATTTAATAAATTTATAATATCACTATTAAATTATCTCTAGAGGAGTTTACAATCATTAAAAGAACAATATGAAAGATTAAATTTGTATATCATGGTAAAATTATTAAAATGAATAACCTATCACGTTGAAAAAAAATTATGGTATATAACCACTAGTGTTACTCCACATTTTCCAAAGGCCATTAATAAGATGGTAGGGTCTATTGGGGAATTTGGAGTGATTATACCCACTAGTATAGATACTAATAAATAAAAATGACTAAAAATATAAAAGATTTTTCATAATCTACCATAATCATATGAACTTTATAAACTTGTCACAACAAATATTAAATATCATAACACATGTTATAATTTTCTTTATAATATCAAAATCAATATCCGTAAATGAAAAATATTTCTACTATAATAATTATATATAATATAGTATTAAATTAATCAAAATTCAAGAGGCAACTAGAAAACATGACCCTAGATTCCACTTCAAAACTTTAAAAAAACCCACTATGTTCACCATAATTTACAAGATGGTTGTGATAAAAAAATCAATAGGACAACTCTAATGGTATTAGTAATTAAATATAAAATATAATAATGAATTATTTTGGTGACTGTTATCATAATTAATCATAATAGAGACAATAAATTTCCAACACATAGTGTTAAATAAAAAACCCATTGATTGAAAAAACATACCTCACTAATTTTTACTATAAGTTTGAACATATCATTGCAATATCATACGGTTAGCGGGGATGTACATTCTAATACTAATAATTTTATCATCATCAAGGGAATATCATCCTATAATATGATTAAAATAAATATTCTTTGGTTTGGATTCTCCATGTACATAATAATATTATCACTAAGCCATATTGATTTTGTCTCATTAAAAATACAAATAACAATGGTAAATAAACCCCTATAGAAAATTCTATCTCATCCCTTATTTATCTTTATCTATGATCATTGAAATATAATTAAAAATAACAAAGGCTTCCCTATGCCTAAAACTATAAAAATACAATGTAATCTTTATCACCACTTGTATAAATATATATGGAAATAAGAAAGGCAACCCCATATCTATAAATATCATTTTTCTAAGAGATATTGAAACACTTTTTCACTCATTTAAGGTAAAAATAAAAAATATTAATGATTCGTATTAATAAATAACAATTCATGGTCTAATTTACATCATAACCCATAATATTAACAAGTTTTTTCTATCATACCACCCCATTTAATAACAAAATTCCAATGTACAATACCCTACATCATGAATCCAAAAAGAAATAATCATATCACCCCATATAGATACCAATTTACAATGAAGGAAATATAACAAACCCTAAAACAATTATAGAGAAAACTCTAGTATAATTTAAAATTATAGTAGACATATACTTTTTAATATTTGGTAAAGGGAACCTGTAAAGGTATGAAATATGATGAATATACTTCTATAATAGATTGTTGGGTTATTAGTATAAGGTTCATCAAATATTATTTCAGGTATACAACCTTCAATAAACTTTGAATCACAATATTATTCCGGAGGAACATATCATGGTCCTAAAAATACAATCCCTACTCATATGGGAACAATAAGAACACTTTTATTTTAGTTGTAGGTTTAGACAAAAAATTCAGTACACCTAAATAACCCGCATTACAAAAAACATATATAAATGAAGAGAAAATTTTACAAACCTCAAAAAAAAAATTAGTTTCCCTATATATATATATCATCTATCAATTCTACTTCAGACATAAGAAGAAAAATAATGTAACATAATTCAGTATATCTTTTATGTTTTGTGATGAATGATGAAAATATAACAAAAATGTGAAATAAAAAAACGATAATAGTATTCCATTAAATTAGAAATCATATGGGATATTTGAGACAACAATTTTTTGATTAATTGATTTGGATGAATAAAAAACACTTACCAAGCAGGAAATGGGTGTTGTATTAGTGTTGTAAAGGAGATAATGAATTCCATTTTTTATGTTTGAAATTATAAAATAATTTAATTAGAATTATATAAAATTGAACACTGATTCATTGTGTCATAAACACATGGATTATATAATATCTTCCATTCATAGGGTAACCTTGAAAGATGACCCTTTGGATCATGGAAAAGTAGCCCTTTCTAGGATGGAACTAATAAATATCACAGACCACTTTGTGGTGTAATTTGGTGATTCAAAAAAACCAGTTATTTTCTTCTTCTACTAGAATCATGATCCAAAAATTAAATATAACATGGTATTTCCCTTCACAAAAGAACCTCCTATATTTTGTGTGATCTTCTACAAACATAAATTATATAAACAATACCCAAAACTCACCACCTCATATAATAACCCAGAAACATAAAAATAAAAGAAATGTGGTCAATACTTTAAAAAGTTGAATTAAAATTTATGTGGTATTAAAAAATACTCACCATATCATATCTATTCCACAAGATTAATCGTTGAAAATGACAATGGTAAATATCAAGATATTGCTCACCAATAGATGCATATCATTCCTATAACATATCAAGTTAAGAACATGTTTCCACAACATACATACCAGGTGCACCATTCTTTAATGTATGAGATTTCATATTTTATTTATATTAGGAAATAATTTCTTAACAATATATACATGAAAAATATCTTAACATCATGATAATTGATAAAATTAACTGGATCTTGATGGTATATCTTGAGATAAATAGTTTTGAATAAAAAAAGAGTCAAATGAAATAATTGATGAAGATTATGTCGGTATTCTATTTATTGAGCATTATAAAGACTTGAAACATACCAACATACTTGGGTAACATATTCCTCTCCATAAAAATATGATAGTGTCCCAATCTAAGGGACACATTCATTAAAACCCGATCACTGAACCTTAATTCTTGATGATGTCGTTTCGATACTATATATGATATCTACTAACAAAATGAAATGTACAACTATTTATCAAGAAAATATATATACCATAATTTATACTATATAAAACTCTTTAAAAAAATAATATATTAGTTTTTCTCAAAACATTTATAATTTTTTAAAAATTAATCAAAAGAAACTATATGATTTAATATAAATAACTATTGACATCGGAAAACTCAATTAAGGCGAGAATGCTCCACCATGAACTTATAGAATAATGGGAACATGACCAAATTTTATCCTTTGAAATATAGATATTATAATAAAAATTACCCTCAATATATGAATGGTATCTAATTCTAAAATAAAAATGAGTATCAAGAACGATCTATGATCCATTATATATGAAATATATATTTCATGTATCCTGAACTGATTTGACACCCCTACGCACCACTTATGTTAATTCAATCTATAGAACAGAAATTCATCCTAGAAAGTCAATAAAATGGGTCTCATTTTTAATTAGTAAACATTTAACCTTCATTAATAAACATACAATGACTAATAGAGGATCACTACCTATGAGTGATGTGTATAACCCCATTAATAAATATATCATCCCATTGTCAAAAATTCACATTAGGCTGGTTAGTGTGTGGAGGAGTCTAATGGGTCACCAACACTCAAAAAAAATATTCTAATTGATTATGAAATTTAAAATAATGTCCATTATATTTTCTTCATCCTAATCCTCCAATGATTCCTATGATAGTAATGATATATCCTATTCTTCCCCATGCAAGTTTTTACATCTTGAGGCATATGAATCATATACTGACTCCTCTGGCATTTTAAGGGTAAAAACCTTTAAATCAGAAATAATGGATCTCACCATAATCCTTGGAACAATATTTTACATTATCCACTAAAACATATCATCCCTTGTTTAATAGAAGTATGAGTATGATAGATAACCATCCTTCACACTATCATGCAGTGAGGTGTTAATGGCCAATAAATGATAGATCTTCCTTCAAACTCTTAAACATTTAGCTAAATCTTAGTGAAAATTGATTCCCACATTTTCTTATTTTCCATTTTTATCATTTTCAATTTATAATAAAACTATTATTAAAATTATGATTCCTTTTGAATGGGTATAATTATAAATTCATCTACAAAAGCAATGGTAACATTTATGTCCATTATCTCAGAAACCGTAGCAATGTCTGTTCAATCATGGTTTGGGTACGCATGACCATTGATGTTACAATTAGTGTTTTAAAGGGTTTTATATTCAATATAATTAATAATTATTTTTCATATTCATATTATTTTTATTTCCTATCATATATTTATTCTAAATAAAAATTTATATTTATATTGAATAGAATATCAAATAATGAATCCAAATAGAGGGAAATAAAATAACGAAACTTAGTAATATAATTTCAAATTCTTAAGTTATGGTTTTATATGATTATGTAAAACATTTCAAATAATTAATTAATATTTTAATTTATATTTCCATTCTTAATTATATTCATTAATTTGTTCAATGTGATTTAACATACAGTGTATATATTGCCTACATGATGATGATAAATTTGATTTATACATGTTTAATTTGATTTATCATCCATAAATTTTTGATGTATTGTTAGAAGATATAAAATTGGGGAATATATGTTTAGTAAATTATCAAAAAAAATTAGAAAATTTTGTTCTTTCATAAAATATGGAGATTAATTATATGAATCTTATTTTGTGATTTTTATGGCATATGTGTTTTTTTTTGCATTTATATTGTAGTTAATTTGTGAAAAGAAATATAAAAAGATTAAACATAATTTATCATTATTAGTCACATGAAAAAGATTAATTGAAGGATTTAAATCAAAGGATCTCCTAGAAGATAAATATAAATGAAGCCTTTGAAAATTTAAAACTGTTCAATTTATTATGAAATATTTCATTAATTCAAATAATAACAACTCAAAAGTCGACAGGCCTATGTTCAATGTATCATATTGATGGATATGAAAAATTTTAAAATACCCAACTATAACTATTATGAGTATTGAAATAAATTTTAAATCGTACAGAACATGTCATACAATATATAATCAGAAAGTTTTTAGGAGAGATTCAATCCGGATAAAGAGGTGGCCTTATAGGCATTATTGTAGAAGAAGGATTTTATTTTCACAAAATAAATGAATATAAACAATATAAAACTGTATGGAACACTTTTTCTGATGAAATAAAAAACAGAAGGATGTTTATTACTATATTGTTTCATTTGAAATAATTTCTTGAAATATTTTGTAGAAAATTATCATAATTAATATCAAGATGTTGAATCATGTGTCAAATTAACAAAATAAAGATGATTATATCTATTATGGTTAAATTAGAGAGAAGTATATATTTTGTAAAAAAATATAGAAAATCCCCAAACATTTATCACATATGGCTTCTAGATTACATCATGTTTTTAGAGCGATTTTTTCTATAAAAAATATATAGTTGACATATTCTGGATTATATAATATTTTATGACATTTGTAATTAATGTTTTATAAAATATAATCCAGAGGTATAATTTCTGTGTATCACATGAATTTTATAAGGGAATATATAGACAAATATCTTCACCTCAATTGAACTATATTTTATTACAGGACATGTTTAGGTAAAACATGTTTCTATATATGTTAAAAAATAATTTATTATTAAAAATGAAGATGAATTCTAGTAATTATCATCAGGATTATTTGTGGATTTCCCATCCTGAAAAAATTAACCTGTTTAATATTATTTTATATTCTCGCTTGAATTTATGTTATAAATGCATGTATATATGAGGGTTATAGTATTTTTATCCATTAATCTATTCACATTATAATTATATATCATTCTATTAGATTCATTTAAGTCTAGTGGATAATCTTTTAGGACAATGTAACATGATTAGTGCCTTTCTAAAAAAATTTCATCGAAGTGTCCTTCGAACTTGTTAATTATCCTTTCCACGATTCTCTGTTCTCCTCCCTCCTTTACATTAAGAGGTACTAATATAAAATGTCTGTTTATGATGACCCCAATCACTCATTCATAGATTCATCTGTGTTAATGGACATGATATATTGGATGGATCATATTGTATTCTTCTTATTGATAATCAGAAAACATATGTTTGAAGATAAGAGATCTATCCAACTTTGATTAACGACATAGAGATTATGGGATTTGGATTCATGATGTTTTCATTTATTTGAAAAGTCATTTTTCAATCCCTAAAAACATATTATGGTTTTAATATAGTGTCATATGTTTTTGATCTATGAAATTAAGATCAAAATTATAAAAAATAAATGAATAATTTAATACCATGGATTATAATATATATTTTATAATGATAACTTTATATTATGATCAGTAATATAATTATGATATTTTTTTATCAAAATATTTATTATGGATGAAAATATAATTTTTGTCTCATCGAACCATAAAATGATCTATTTTATAATTAATGAGATGGTTGGGTCTAATGGTTTTCAACATATGAGAAAAATGTATATGACTAATCATATCATACAAGAGAATTTCATAACACTACTTCATGAACCAGATAATGATAATTGTAAGACATTACTGATATTGTGCCATGTCTTTAAATAAAATAGGTAGACATCAAATAAATTAACAATTCTTATCATAGATAATTTATATCACATAATATGATTGATTGAGCTTAGATAATCTATAAAGGGTTATTGAATATGAATATTTAATATTGATATATGGTATAACATGTCATAACCAATTATTTAATTAATGTGGATCTATTTCTATATATATTTTCTAGATCATTATTTTTTAATTCTTTATTTTTTCTGTAATATGGTTGTTAAAATGTTTATTCATCCTTCAATACCATTTAATGTTGACAACTATTTTGATGTTCTGTTTTTTAAAATTGTATATTATTTTGATTATTTTTATTGTGTTTTATAAAAAAAATTTACGAAATTATAATTTTAATGGATCATTAATTGATTAAAAATTAATATTTGGGTAATATTTTTGAGTAATTTAAAATTTTATGAAATTTAAATCCTATATTATTAAATTTTATTAGTATTATTTGAATTAATTTGTTGATATTGGATGTTTTTTCTTTTTTTTGTGGATGTTTATCTTATAATTTCTATATTGTAATATGATGTAGATAAATCACTAATACTATATAAAGACAAATTTTCAATGGTTTATGTGATTAAATGCAATCATGTAATATTAATTCATTTTTTAGTGTTGTACACGTGAATTTTATAGGTTCTCAATAACATTAATTAGATTTGGGAAGGAATTGCATGTGATTAAATCTGATACAAAAAACATCTATACTATAATATTGACCATGAATATTATATTGAAAGTAATTTCTAAGATATCAAGGAAGATAATGATTATTAAAAAAATGGGTTCAAACCTATGTGTCCTACACTACCTAGGATAAACATCGTTCTGACATCAGATTAATCAAATGGGTTTTTATTATAACATCTCATTTTCATATCCCATTAATAATGAATAGACCGGTTGTTCCACATTACTTCATTACACCACAACATAATCTATAGGCTTCTTAATTCTTAAGAGATTCATGAAGGTATTGTTAGGAGACTATATCACCTTAATCAGAGTTCCAATAACATTGAAAATTAAATAATTATTTCAATCAATAGATGAATACTATAGTAAATTGTATAAATAAATCAACCAATAAATAATAATTTAAATGTTGGGAATATATATATTTATAATAACACGATCACACAATTGGCCAAATACATACATATAATAACAAATAAATAAAAAGACCTATATTTATTTCCGGATATGCATATGTTTCATAAATAAAAATATCATCTCATTATATTAATACTGAATAAATAAAATCATAATCCACCCTATAACCATAATGTATAAGTGTATTTGGAATCATTGGTCCATAAAAAACTAGCATATATTATATCAACATCATCCTTGAACTAGTTCATCTTAACTATCTCCAATCATAGATACATCATATATAATATATTTCATCATATAATGATGATAATAGAATATACTAAAGGGAGTTCTAATATGGTCAATATGGTTAATCAAGGGATATATCAATTATCATTTAATCATAAAATTAGAATAATGTATATGAAAACATGATATCGTTCCATGAATGTCATACCCATATATTGATAGATCAAAATCACAAGTCATGGAATAAATAATTTGATGTTCATAAGACATGAATCATAAAATGATCGATGAACATGAACCCGTAGAACAAAACATATCATTAATATCATGTCATGAAATAGAGTCTTAAAAAAGTGAAATAATCATAATTAAAATAAAATTATCCAAGGATACCAACCTTTTAATTCATAGCATGTTATTTCTAGGAAAACAGTCTGTTTAAATACGTCATCATTGGGATGACCTCCCATGCAAACACATTTGTTTTAAATATGGTATACCTTTAGTGTACCATTAGAGATAAAAAAAATTAATATATACCTAATAAAATATAGGTATATACATTTGTTTCAACGAATATATAATTATATGCATATTATTATGTATTCAACCATATCATTGAAAACATTCAACAAAACATAACTTGTAGGAATGTTAGCTGGTTTCATTAATATTTCATCATCTTAATAATAAAAAACCCATTGAAATAATAAATATGGTACCATTTGATTATATTCCTAGTAAATAATAATTAAAATCATTAGTTGTTTTCATATATTTAAAATTTCATTTTAATATCAATGGAACATTTAATGAGAAAAATAACATTTTCACATTGAATCCAAATACATAAAATATAATATGAACCCAAATTTCATGTTTTGATTTTTTATAATAATAAAATTTGAATATTTTAAATGGATTGATAAAAACTGACTGTTTATGATGAAATAAAATTCTATTCTTTTCCTCTATGTCAAAAACAATATTCCCTTAGCAATATTGATATGAATTCATAAGTACCCCATTCAGAAAATAACCTGAAGACAATATTTAAATAATATTTTTAAAAGAAATTTATCCATTGATGAAAATGATAATAAAAAATCATAGGGGAATAGTACATTTTTTTGTAAAACACCTTTTGAAAAGATGTATATAGAATAAAAATGATTTTTGACCAAAGAGATAAATAGAAATTAAAAGAACATTATTTTGGTCGCTTGAGAACATAATGAGGGAAAATGAAAGAAAGAAATGTACTACTAAAAATAACTATATTATTATAAAATTCAAGTCATTTATTATTAATAGATAATATACATTAATTAAATTGATATTCAGGCATAGAATATCACGATTAAAAAAATATTGAAGATAAATCAATTAGATCTTGTTTGGCTTACTATGATGGCGATCTAACATCCAGTATAATTAATATAAATAATTTTTACTTATATTTAAATTTTTTTATAATACCTTAAATCTCTTTATTTTTGAATTTATAAACCCATTTATTAATATTTCTTTTTTAAAATCATTTGTTTAATGTGGTTAATATTTTTTTTCAGGAGAATCTCTATCAGGAAATTATAGAATTTTTACATTGATCAGTTTTAAAAAATCTAGAATATTATATTTATGATAAAAATCCACATTTATTTATTATATATATATTTATAATAATCTATAAATGATATATATAAATAAATTATTTACAATGATCATAGGGATGGGAGGATGTACATATGCATAATCATTATTTTAATTTTTAAAAAATGATTCAAATAAAGTAAAATAATAATTCACATTCCATGATTAATTATTATATCATATATATCATATATAATATTTAAATTTTCCTTAAATCCATCCATGTTAATTGGAAATTGAATAAAATTAACTTCTCTTTGTGGTAGTGGTAATCCACACGTAGCCACAAGTGACATAATCATTCTCTAATGGATTAGAAGGTAAGAGGGTCTATATAATAATATATTTATATGTTAATTATAACAAAAAAATTTAAATTATATGATTTAAATATTATAGTAATTCCCCTTGATAAAATATTGTGATGAAAAATTAATTATATTAATACATTGTGGTGGTAGCCCACACATACAAACGAGTAATATATTCACTTTCCATTTATGTAAAAGTAGAAAGATAATTGTAGTTACCTAAACATAATAACACATAAGAAAATTTTTTATTATTAAGTTATTATTTTATTATTAAAAATAAAAAATTTAGAAATTATAATAATATATAAATTTATAGTATTTGAGAATGAGAATTACCAAATAATCATTATTCCTGCTTTTGATTTGTTCCTAAGGACCCTTTGAATAATCATTCTATAATACCAAAATTTATATTTTTTTGTTATCTATTTTTTAATGGGAAATAATTAGCATTTGGTTGAGGTAAATTTATATATGTGAAATGATAAAAATATCTGGTGGGATCTCTTTTATATAATAGGGAAGGAGAGCACTCTAAAATACAAAAAAAATTGTAATTAAAATTTAGGTACTTCAGAAATATCATGATTCCAAATGACAATAAATTAAATGAATAAATGGATATTATTTAAATATCATTGTGAAATTTAATTTAGATAGTTTTTAGCGTTATTATAAATATTATCAATTTTTTTAACCCCTATGTAAACCAATTTTAATATTTATCATTTTAATGGATTTTTTTAATATTACAGGGTTATAATTTTACTAATAAGGTAAAAAAATACAAAATGTCAAATGGAAAACATTTTAAAAAATTTATCATCCAAATTTACTTATTTTGGTCTTATTAGAGTTTTCAATAATATTATAATATATTAATTAACATAAAATAACATTGAATTTTTTTTGACACTATACATTTTATTTTCATTTTAAAAAAATATGAATGTAATGGAATTTAATTATAAAATATTCATACATTCCTAATATTTCATATACATTTAAAAATTTCAAGGAAAATAGTACCTCACCTAATTATTAATATTTTTTATTTAATAATTTATTTTTTTAATATAAATATAAAAATAAATTTTATGTTGATGTCCAGTAAGAATTTTAGGTAATTATTTCATCTGTAAAAATAATAAATAATCTCACATGATTACAAATTTATTTCATCATTAGAATATAAACTTATAAAGAAGCATATACTATTTTTACCCATACAATATAAATTTAGATTTTTTAAATTCAGGAGCCTAAAAATTTGTAATAATTTTTTTCTTTAAATATTATAATGCCTATAATCAATGTAAAATGAAACCAGGTGGAAATAATTTTTATTCATGAATCATACTGGTGAGACTTCACTAATCAAACTAGATAAATTGAAGTGTTAAAGGAATTTTAAATCCATAATCCAAAATATTATCCAAGTTTTACCATTTTATGTGTTACCATTGTAAAAAATGGTTAAACTATTACCATTTATAATAACCAAAAATAAAGGAATCTATTTAGTAAATTTGATTATTATAATTCCAATTATGGGACCCATTTTTCCTTATCAAATATATTTATGTTGAAAAATTATTTTTCATTTATTTTTTCAAAAAGGGATCAACCCATTCTTTATAAATATAATTTTATAACAATAAATTGTTTTTATTCATTTCCAATGCATAAAAAATATATGAATCATAAAAATTTTTAATAATTATGTACTATAAAAGTTTATTAAAAAAATTTATTAATAAGGATTAACATTATTTATTATGATAAAAATACATTTTATGCATAAACATAGTTTATCCATAAAACATGGAAAT
This sequence comes from Viscum album, assembly GCA_963277665.1. Lineage (NCBI taxonomy): Eukaryota > Viridiplantae > Streptophyta > Magnoliopsida > Santalales > Viscaceae > Viscum > Viscum album. The sequence continues at coordinate 1,300,421,263 of OY728147.1, forward strand.
TACTTTCATATGAATTTTATACTCAATTATAATAACTTTTTAACGAATTAATTTATTTTATATATGTGTATACCATTAATGATTCATAATTTAGTCTTCCAAATACATAAACTGTAGTCCAAAATCTAGGAAATTACTATAAAATTAAAATATGTAACTTTAAATGTGTTATGTTGTTCATTTAAACTCAATATTGTGTGTAATGAATGATATTAAATAAAAAATTATTCAATATAATTATATCTCAAAATCATGGGGTGTAATATTTTCTACATCATCAATCACTAAATCATTATTATATCTATATACAGAGCTGACCAATCCTGTTTGCTTAAAAAAAGGCATCATCGTAAAATTTTCCATAAACCAAGTGTTATTCATCTCAGGGTTTGATGAGAAATGGATTCCGAAGAATAGATGACTAGAAAATTTAGTATGGGTGGGTACCACCAATATGCTTCATTATATACATGTATTGTGGTTATATATTCATGTGAACTGATCTAAATAAAAAAATAGTATATATATAAATATAACAATAACAAACCACTATATATTCTAATGTATATGTCCCGATCAATCAAACCTGATTCAACCAATGTTAGGGTGTCTATGAGAAAGTTACAATTAACATTCTAAAAAATATAAAAAATTGATGGGTCATTTACACTATTATTTATTGATCATTACCTCATGGATACACTTGAATTGGAATTCTGAATAATAACCTAGGTAATTTTCAATATTATTATCACAACCTTGGGAATACATTGTTCCAGTATGAAATAGTTCTCTGTTGGTAAGATTATATATTCCTGAAGGCTTGACCATGGCTAACAATGACATAAAATTCCATTGTCCACAGGAACATGGAAATAAATCCATGATCCTCCAAAAACGAAAAGATTATTTAAAATACAATGTAAAACCTGTATTCAATATTCATGACCTCCCCAATGAGAGAGTCTAGGAGCAACAATAAGGGTGTTCTTGATTCAATAAGATTTAACATTCACAAGAAAATAATTTTTAATTGATTATAAAGTACCACCCAAATGAAATTTTTTTGTGAAAATACAATTTAAATTAGTGAATATCCCATATCCAATCAAAATAAAAAACTATTTTTATAATAATAATGTCAAGACCACCATAAAATTTTCTTCCATATTTACTATAAAATTGAAAAAGGGTTGGTAAAATTCATTATGTTGTCATTGTTTTCCATGGCCCATCTCACCCATTCAAGGTTCTCCTATCGCAAGGGAACCAAATGGGATCCCATAGTGTTATACAATGTAGGGGAAGACTATTTTGGGTCCATGATCCGATAACTAAGCCTAAAAATAATTCCCACTGCATGAGGTTTCACATTCGCAAAACAATTTACAATTATAACTTATCATGATTTTGTGATTGGTTACTCCTAAATATAGAAAATGTAGTGGGATAAACTCTATGCTACAAAGAATTTTTTTAGGTCTTATAAAATATTTTTATCCATCCAAAACTACTATCATCTTTCCCAAGGTCTTTCTACATGTAAAAAACATATCTCATGGGTCCTTAAGTGGATTAATGGGTCCTATAAACACATTTCGTCTTGCATTACCTTTTTCTGGTGACCAACTCTAAATTCAAACTATATAAATTATAGGCGATTCCATTTTCATTCATATACATTGAGAGTTTTCCCAATACAAACACAACATTTTCTATTTTCTTAGTTTATTTGTGGAACCAAATTTATATTACACATTATAATAAATAAAGATCATTAATTAAATATATGCACATGTTCAATGACATCGTTTGTGTGTCTAAAAATAACATAAAACAAAACAATGAGATTTAAACCACTAGGATAATATGAACGACCACATAATTTTTAAAAGAAGCCATTATATTATACTCAACCTCATAAATATACTTCACGAGGTTTTCCAATCCTTAGCTCAACTCAGCCAGCCATCACCATACACATAAGAGAAACAATTATGAAATGTGACACTAAATTATTAACTATATAAATCATATTTTTTTAAAAAAATCATAAATATTAAATTTTATCTTATCTCCCTCTAAGCACTAAAACTGAAAACCCACAAAGATAGAAAACTAGTCACATGATAATGATCCTAAACTTGGGAAAATTCGTGAAAGAGAATGCCAAAAAATTATTCAAATTAAGTCATATATTTTCCTAAAATCCAATACGTATTATCATATTTGGATATCCATTTGAATGATTTATGATGACCAGAAACATTTGACTTGAGATATATAAAATCTAATACACTAAAAACAACTCAATAATTCTGATGATTACATTATACCTGAGTAAAATTAAAACTAATATATTTAATAGAGAACACTACACATTACAGAGAAAAATAAGATAGTGTATGGAATGAGAAAAGGAGAAAAATAACATTATATATCCAAAAAAATCCATAAATTCTCTAAAAATACAAAGGGGGTTAAATAAAAGTAACTTAAGGATATGATGTGGAATGTTATCAAAATTAGGTAAATTAAGATGGGACCTCAACATAAAATACCATCATGTAGCATTGCTAATTTTTACAATAAATGAACTTATAGACTAGCTGTTGATCCAAGCAGTAGAGCAAAGACACATTATAATCTAGTAGAAATATAATGTCTAGACAATTGTTATAAGCTTCTGTGACATTAGATATAGACACATAATCCCTCCTTTTAGGTACAATAGATAATTTTTTCTACCTATAAATCCGTATCCTCCTTATAAAATAGAACCCTTATAATTCTAAAAAACACTGAATACCAACACAAGTCCCCATACAGAAAATTAACAATGCACTAAAATAAATTTCAATATTCCACTTAGAATATTGACCCAAATTTAAACACTAATTATTAAATGATCCCCATTATTAAAAATATATTACTTGAGAATACATAGTGGTTACTAAAAATACATCTCCACACACCCTAGTCTTCAATTTTATATTAACTATTATGTTCCATCCAAGAACACTACAATTGAATATTAGAATAACATTAATATCAATGTTCTTAAGCAACAAAACTGAGATAAAACTCATTATTCCCTGCCAAAAAAGATTTATGATTGATAATTGATCCCATATTACATAAGTTATATTGTGTAAATAAAATAAATCATCATTTATACTATGCTTACCAAAATTTAAAATAGCTCAGAAAATATAATTCCATTCCATGACACCTTCCTTTGACCGGAACACCTAACTAATCTCTACTCCCATGTTCCAAAAACACATCTTGAAAAATTTAAAAAATAATACATACCTTTAAGAATTTATAAAATTAGAAAACTTTAACACTACCCCCATTCTGAAAATAAAAATATTTATGGATTAGTTATCACCATCCATACCCTGTCATTTATCATGTAGGATTGTTTATAATAGAATGACTAATCCATGGATCAAACCAAACATATCAAATACTATGAACCTAGTGAGGTATCTAATCCAACACATATTTTTGTGATCAATAATGAATGGAAAACCCTCTATTAACAATGTTTTTTAAGTTATTCTATATTCCACGACCAATAAATCACTCCAAACACTATATCTTGATGTTTGAACTCCTAAAGAGATACCCTAAAAGTTTTTATATATCATTAATGTTTCAACCAGAGCCTGGTGAACTTCCATCTATGTATCAACATTTTCTACTTTTAATAAACACTTATTCCTCACTTATTCAAATAAATTTCATATCAACATAAATTAATCCCAATACCACTGTTAACACTATTACATCATCTAAAATGACCTCTAAATTTAAATAAATAATATTTTGAAGAAACCAAACGACCACCCACCCCCCACTCATAGATTCACTAGTATCCCAATTCAAAATTCAAAAAAAGAGTATCTGATTTCACACATCAATAGACCTCAAAAATGGGGTCCACATTACTATTAATTACATTCAAAAACCCATTAAAATAGTTTCCTTATTATCACATCACGTGTTCAAAATCTAGATCACTAATACCCATGATTCATTATCCATTGAACATGATCATCAAATATGATCAGTCAACTCATACTCTACTAATAGTTGAAAACGTGTATTCACTTCTCATTCCCATATAAATGAAATTAAATCCATGAAACCCTATAAAATCCAATCTAATAAAAGGTTCCCAAATTACAAAAATGAACATGTTGAATACCCACCATATGGATTTACTTATTCCAAATCTTGATAATAAACTCACTATGTTCATCCATAATAATACTTGTTTCACTCCTCCCAATAAACATACACCATTTCTAGTTCATTCCATCAACATAAAAAAATAATGCACACCTCATTTTCATCCAATAACATAATAAAAATTGGTCCTCATTTCATACATGACCATTAAACAATTTAGAATAGTTCAATAGTTATCATTCTTGAACAACATGTGTATACATTGACACAATAAATTATAATAGACATATGATTGCATATTAACTATTCCCTATATTCTGATTCATAATCCATTGAGTCTAAAATCATTGAACTATGATGATGCCTAAAAACCACTAATCAAATTTTATTAAATGGATGTTCATAAATACAAGAAAATCCCAAATGTTCTCCTCCAAAATTTGGAAATTACCTACATTACATATCCTAACACATGGTTATTCACCATCTAGAATTTATTTATTTCATGGGTTTAAAACCATTATATCACCACAAATTAAGACAAATCTATTATAATATGTTTAAGCACCCTATCAATCCATCACATCAATAAAATTATTTATACCATGATACGATATGTTCCTCATGTCCCAAGGTAATAGAACAAAAGGAGTTCTTTGAATAAAACCTCATTGAATAATCATTCCCATAAAATATATGTGATATAACATTCTATGAATAGATCACAATGATATGCAATGACATTTTCATTCCATATTCGTGGAACATAGAGACCAAGAATATACTCCCAAATTGGTTACCTCAAAAATAACTACACAATAATGAAATCATAATCACGAGTCACATATTAAGGGTCCCTATCTCATACCACCATGAAAAAATATCATATATCTCAATGTCACATCCTTGGTAAACAATAAATTCATTTTAGAAAAACCGATGAATCATATATTCCAATGCCACTCAAGGGTCTTACATAAATCATGCATCACATGTGAAGAACAATAATCACCCCCATGGAACCAAAACGCAACCTAAAATGGGGACAATATCTAGACTATGAGGGTACTCAACATCACCTAAAAATCACCGACAAGACTATTCACGAGAAGATCACAATCTCATAGCTCAAATCATTATTCCCCTTTATATACATACTAATACATTTTGAAATAAATAATTTTATTAAAAATATCATTTCATCTAGATTGGATAAATATAATTTCATTCCCACTTCGATGTGAAAAATTCATATAGGATGGAACTGACACATTATGTAACAAAAAGTGAATCATAATGACCATAAATAGGCTTATCCATAAAGAATACAATGCTCTCCCAATAATTCTAGGTCCACTACTCCCATTAACATGGGAATAAACCATCATAATCACTATTGAATGTCCAATATTATATACCCATGCCCTCCCATAAATGTATATTTATAAATAATTTGTTCTAAGTATATAGAATACCATAAAAAATATATCAAAAAATGGAATACAATCTATCATTAAAACATTATATAGCTAAAAATATATATTCATTACCAAAATCACAGACATAATGGAATATATTTCATGTGAATTATACATGTCTATTAATGATTCATAGTGTTTTTTTTTGCCAAATTTGTACATTTTTCATCCTAAATAGAAATTACCAAACTTATTACTAGTATAGTGTGTGTATGTGGTTGACCAGCAAGGAGATGGAGTCACCAAATTCGAGTTCACTAGTTAATGATTAATTAAAAAATATTATTTAAATTTAGATTTTATATCAATTGTATTGATGGAGTAATCAATTCTTTAATTTAATTGATTAGTTACATTAATGACTAAAAAACATAAATTTATTCTGATGATAAATTTGAAGAATTCATCGGGGATATAGATTTTTCATGGTCATTGATAAATCCATTCACATATCTTTTCGTGATGTTCATAATAACCCACATCTATGGGTTTTTCATATAATGGAACCACATTGGAATAGTGAGTTTTGTTTAAATCATTATTGACCAATTCCTTGGTCTAAATTTTAATTCCTATTATTTTTATTAATTGTAGAAAATTTAGAGACGATAATTGCACCCAATAAAAATGGACGTACACTATCATAATTCCTCTGAAGATCTTTATATATTCTATTCATGGTCTGATATGGGGTTTCTAGTGTTATTTAGCTAGGGATTTTGATGGATTATGAGAGAAGCATAAATAACAAAAATATAATAATATAGTTGATTAATAATGAACCATAATCATCCACAACCCAAAAAATGGGGCTTTTGGATACACATGGAGAATCTACTGACTAAGAGAACCTTAATAACTGAAATAAATATCTTAATAGAGTTGGATTGGTTATTTTTTGGATGGTAGAGTGGCAACACGTCATCTTCTCTCTTCCTTCTTTCCCTATCTCTCTCTTCTTCTCAAACCTTTCTTCACCAGTTGGTGTCTCTAGTTGTCCCCACCTAATATCATTCCAAATTTGGAGTTTATTCCACCATATTTATTGAATTAAATAATAAACAGTGTATACAATAATGAACATGGTGTTTAGTGAATTCAAATTGACGTTTCATCTCTTTCTCCGGTGATGGGTGATTTGTCGTTCCACCCATGACGTTAAAGGTGTATATGGTCATTTGGATGGGGGTACACGGTTTGTATCGCCTCCCCACAAGACGTATAGTATCAACATCAGCCACCAATCACTATTAGAAGTGATAACATTGAATGTAAATAGATTTTACATGGCTTGTGAATCTTGGTATGGAACATGGAAGTGTACTTGTTCTAGTCGATCCATGTTTAGAGAATGGTACATGGCACGGATATAAAATTTACCTGCCATGTACGTGTGAATATTTGTTTTAATCATTCCCATTTTGGGACAATGGCCATAAAAAACCAGAAAATTATCTTGATCACTGAATTAAAAATATTTATCTCCAAAATAACATATATCCATTGAAAACATGTTTTAATGAACAATAAAATGTATAAAAATGTACACAATAATCGAGGACCTAAAACTCCCCCAATATAAGTAATTTTTATGCCCTAAAAAATAATCATACCATCAAATAAAAATATCCAATCCTATAAAAAGGGAATCATTAATCTAATTATACTTATAAATACTATAACAATAATAGAGGATTCAAAATGGAAAATATCATACTTCAATTCCAGTGATATTCTATCCATGCCTCATATGTAATCCAAATAATTATTCTCAATCTCTATTATCTACAATTTTTCAAATTTTTATTAATAACCATGCCACTAGATGATTTAACTCTCCAAAAAGTTACCACACTCATCACTCAATTATATTTTACCAGATTATTTCTCAATATAATTTATATGTACACTATCTATAGGCATTAATGTCTTCTCATTATCCACATCAGAATTCAAATAATCTAAATCGTTAGGGCTATCAAAACAGTTAATATGTTTTTGAGGCTAATGGATGGTATTTAATGACGTGAAAAATATTATCAGGGGATTGAGAAAGGAGTATGAATTATTAAAAAATAATTCATGATATTAAAAATAATTTTTATTGAAAATAAATCACCAATCATGATCTATCAAATGATATCATCATTGTGATATTCAATTACCAACATGTTTCCATATACCATAATCAATTGCTAACAAGTGAATCTGGTCACTCTATTAATATATTAAAAAAAATTTAGGGAACACCAAAAATAAAATGAATAGTTGTTTTGGAACCCTTCTTCCCAAAAAAAAATTGAAACTATCTCCCATATTTAATTATTTTCTGAGTTACAAAATTTTACCATGAATATCTATAAATCCCTCTATAAATCTCAAATAAACAATCCGGAAATTTTTTGATAGAATTATGGTAGAAAGAGAAAATAGGATTTTAATGTGGTTTCCTATAATGTCAGTTAATGATTTATATGGTTTTTACGAGGGTCATATGTTGTGTTGGTATCAATGTCAAATGGGATGAATAATAATAAATATCCTCAATAATTTTAATCTGATTCAAATAATCTTCATTTTTTAAAGAGAAATACTAGCATGTCCAGGTATTTATTCATATCCGAATAATCTCACAAGATAGAGAGTATAATAATTAATATGTCAATAGTTCTTTGAAGACCTCTTCTAAATGTGCACAAATAAATGGCCAATCTGAACATGACATGGTCTGAATTTCCCAAAGGCCTTCTTTTTATAGATTTTTTATAACACCCATTTCAAGGGATTACGGGAACCCTAAAAATGCCTATAGTCTTATAGATTACATAAAATGTAGGTCATAGGGGATTATATAGACTATAACTACATATGTCTTATCCTCCCCAACATCTTCAACATGATGTTAAGAACTCCTCCTTCGCATGGATTGTCTGACCCAGATTCGCATGCATCAATAGGCTAGTCTCGATTGCAATGCCAAACCCTCTCTTAAAAAATATGTTTAGTTTTAACTCTAGTAAATGTGCCTGCTCTGAATCCTCATCTAATGTACGCTTCATATCAAGTCTATCTGTTCATTTAAGCACAATTTTAGGAGGCCCAAAGGCCTAGGTGTCCTGAAGGCAAAATACTTCACGAGTCCCAAACTGGTGGTTTGAAAGCCCAAACAAATGAATATTTATAGATGACGTAGTTCTGAACAATATCTACAACATTGACTGCTATAGTACACACACTCTCTATCCTGTGACTAATCTTGTAAGGATATGTTCATTTCTATCATTATAATTAACAATGATATTTCACTTGTGGGAACCAATTTCAAAGGACTAACCAATGGGATATTATTGATTGGTTCGATGATTCCCACATCCAATAGCTTTATCACTACTTTCATCACAACCTCCTTCTATGGAGGGAAAAAATCATTGTGGTTGTTGAGAGGGCTTGTCTCCATCCTCATGTAACACATTATGGATGAAAATGGCCAGACATATCACATTAAGACGATCAACTTTTCACCTAATCAAATGATTTCTTCAATTTAGAACCTATATAATTTCATGATATTGGTTTTGTGATATAGATGCACTGGGTATAGCGGGAAACATGTGTTTATCCCCTATGTACACCAATTTTAATAAAGATGGATGATATTTTAGTTTATATTGTCAGGATTTAAGACCAAAAGTAACAATTGGTTTGGCCTTGTATCATTCTAGAATATCCTAAATAAGTTTACAGAGCAAATAATACCCACCCTAACCTACGACAAATTGCTTATATTATGTGTCATAATTATGTTATATTTCATTGATGGTTGGTTCATCAGTGATATGAAATCATCCCATGTAATCTTGCAAGTATCCAATGTGATCGTTCACTATAGTCAACATATAACATTACTCATTTTTTATAACTGAAACATTCACACCATCAACTCACAAAAAGAGGATAACATTGTTCGTGTATGAGTGGACTATCGCCTTCACGAAGTGACGTGACATTGTTTTCATCGCCACTCCACATAGATGAAATATATATATATATATATAATTATGATAATATTTTATGAAAATTTATTACATACATTATTTATATAACGATCATTGGGTAATGGAAGTGTTACTCATCCGTAGAAATTTCCTAACGTAAAAACATCTATAAATTAATTCAATTTTCATAACCATATTTTTTTAATGAAAAAATTATGTAAAAATATTATAATTATTTGATTATTATTTTTCTAATATGTTCAATATCTATAACATGTCAATGAACCATATCATAAATAACAAAACTGTGATGGGAATCAAAGAAATTATCACTAAAAATAATGAAAATAAAAACCATTATGAACAATTGAATCATAAGATATAATAAAATGGTTTATATTTGATACATTGAATTTCAATATTGTTATTTAATAATTTAGAAACATGTTTAAAACAATTATAAATAGGGTTACATAATTTTTAGTCATAATGAATCTGGAATTATGTTATTTTGTCTCAATTTAAAATCCATTTAGACTAATTTATTATTATACACCAATTATATTTAATGATGTTTACATAGTTCCCAATTGATGTATAATAATATTATTAAATTAAAATTTATCGTATTTGGAGATTAAATTTGATTAATTTCATCTAAGTGTATTTTTCATTAAAATATACATGTAGTAAAATTTATTATAGAAATTCATGTTCATTTAGGATTGATATCTTTATCCTAATATAATCACATCAGTGTAATTATTTTAATAAAAATTAAATATCCAATAAATATATATATAATTTTATATTGGATATGATTATTTTCTTAACTACATAATTTTTTCATTAGAGGGTTTTTACTTAAATAGTAATCTGATTAATTTTTGAAATATTGACAAATCACTATACATGAATCAATAAAAATATTAAATGACAAGGAACATTATTAATGAACTAAATATGTTATTCAATATAACAGATTTTTTTATAAATTGAATACATGGGTCAATCCTATTATTGATATCCACTCTATGAATTGAGATGTCTCGTGAGAAAAAATCATTTAGTCAAACCCTATGAATTTGTATCTAGTAATTTTTTAATTATATTGAGGTTAGATCATGGGAGTAGAAGTTTAGTTATCCAAACTATATTCAATTATAAATACCATGAATTATAATTCATTTGGATATTTCTTTATGGTATATGAAGAATATTCAAGGAAAACATGAAGTTTAATAATAAAACATTTCCTTCATTTTGGATTCATTTGTTGTTATCACTAATATTTTCAAGATGATATTATCTCCCGATGCATTTCATTCATATATTATTGGCTATTTTAATTTTTTTATGGTATTTACCTTCCAAATTTGATTATTACTTATCTATTCAAGTGTTCATGTTATTTAAATTCTATTTATGTTTATTTATTTACAAATCAATATTTTTTTGTATATTGATTCTTGATTTGTTTGGTTGTATATACTATTATTGAGAATTTGATCATACCCATATCTTATATTTGTATGTTCCCAATTTATTTAGAAGGGATCAATAAAATAGTTTTCAATAAAGATATTTATTTTATATTTTAAAATATTTTTCTTTATTTCATTACTAATATAAAATGGAAATAATGTATGTATCTATTTCTTGAATACTAAATAAAAAAATTAGTCTATAGCAAAGATAATATTTATATCACATGAAAACATAATAAATTAGACACCAACTCTGGGATATTGGGGTTTTTATAGGAATAGTTTCTACTAGAAGATGTTTTTTAGAATCTTTTTGAAATATATTGTTTTTGTAGGTTATATCTGGGAAATATAAAACACCACTTCCCTGGTGTGTCGGGTTGTAACCCATCAAGCACTGAGTGTCCATACATGAGTCCTTAAAACAAAAAATATGATTTCTCATCATTTGTTATCATGTGAGGCACAAAATTAAGTTACATATCAATTCACATAAAACATTAAAAATCATAAGATAAATATGGGTACTTTCAACAATTATAAACCATTGTAATTGATTCATTATATTTAATATTAAAATCATAAGGCAATACCTATTATAAAATTCCAAAATTATGAACATTTCCACTAAATTCTTGGAATTAATTTTATTTATAGAAATTCATATAATCATTACTATGAAACTAAATTTTTATAATTCATCTTAACAAATAATGATAAATTGTATTAATATGCATCGACATACCACACCATTAAAAACAATTAATCAAACAGACTTATCAAGTCATGGTAAACACCAAGAACCATTCCTATACGTCTCACCCCAAATGGTAACTCATACAATTATCCAACTCATAAGGCTTTCTTTTAATTTAACTCACATTTTAAACAAGGTAATTCCCTACTTGGGAAATTGTAACTATAAGATAACATAAACCTAAAAGGGGTCTTTATAATTTAAAAATATTATACAAAGTGTAAAAAACACTTTTTAAATACCAAAGTGGATAAAATTAAAAACATGAAATAACTAACATTGACATGTAGAATTGAAGAACACTAATTAAATAAAGAAAAATAATTTTATACTATTTCACTGTATTTTGGATTGAAGGTAGTTCACCTCCACTGGAGGTGTTTTATTTGAAAACCTGATATTATTTATCAAGAAATAGTTTTTTTAAATTGAAACAAATTAATTTATAATTTTAATTGAAATCAAATATGTCCAACACTAATATTTTTTGTACCAATCAAAACAAACAAAATATAAATTCAATAAGGTCAAAAATTATATAAATATACATTCACTTATTTTTAGTTTGAATGAATCTCATCTCCATTAAGGGTGCTTTAATAGAAAAAAATATATGTTCTTCAAACAAATCCTTTTTCCTCGTTAAATTTTTTTTTCATAGTAAGATGATCAATTTATAGAAATCATATCTTCATTTAACATTATTTTAAGAAACACATAAAAATTTTATATAATTTAAAAGGACAAACTAAGAGAAACCTACCTCAAAATAATGACAAAGACAATCACATGGTGCTTGACAGATTTTTCTATTCATATTCAAAACTGCTCCACAAATATAAACACATAAATTTATGCAACTATACTTCCCTTAACCCAATGCACATATTCACCACATCATGGGGGAACATGTACATGGAAGATATTTATATATATACCTATGTATATTCATTCCCACCCATAAGGATGTTCAAAACTCACTGCAATAATTATGTGGAACACAAAATCACTGGAGAAAAATTATAAATAAAGGAAAAACTACATGAAATTACATGATAATGTTCCAAAGCACTATAAATCAAGGAAAATCATTAAGAACACTTAAATGGCCCTAAAAAAGTTATTAAAGATGACACATCAGAAGGAAACTCAAATCAGATGGTGGCGATGAATGCAATAGGAACCAATAATCATTGTCTTCCTTTATGGATGTTGTAATACAAACATGGGAGTCTCAATTGATGATTTTCATACCCTAACATTGAATGGAAACCTAAAATTCAGTTTATCCTTCACATAGAGTTTGTATGAACTCAAAATAGGGAGAGGGAAACTAAAAACCATCCAAAAATCTGGAGGAAGTAGAAAACTACCTCAAGAGCCTGAAGAAAAAAAATGATAATAGCAACAATGGAGAACGTCGTGAATAGAGAGGTTGTAAGGAGAGCGGACATGTGGGAAGGTGGGGGGATTTGGGTCAGGTGGTCACACGCTGGAGGGTCGTGCGAGGGATGAGGGGAGACCCCATTAGGGTCCCTTTAAACCTAACTTAATACAATAATAAATAAATTTACTTATAATAAATAAAAATAATACTAATTATAATAATAGTAATAATAATATTATTATTATCACTATTATTGGGTCAATTAATTTATTTTTATTCTAATTTTTAGTTGATTTTAATATCTTTAAAAAAAACTCTATAGTGTTCAGAATCCTATAAAATAATTTTTGATGCATAGTTATAAAAAATACTGGCCTAATAAATGGGAAAAAAATATAAATTCCCATTGATTGTTTCACCCATTTCAAAACATAAGACATTTCCACATCCACAACATAGAATTTCTTGTCCCCAAGGATCCTTTGGTAACAATGAAAACATTACCCAATCTACAAGGGTCCTAAAGTCTCCAACAAAAAGTTGTGATGAATCTCTAAAAACCCAACACATAGTGGAGAATTATTTATGAAAGCTAATCTTAAGCCATTGCGATTTGATACAATTATCATTTTTGAATGAAAATATTGAATCAACACATACTCAATCCCATTTATCTAGAGATGCAGAAATTCCATCATCTCTTGAAAATACTAACTTATGGTACTACCCACCACAATTATTAGCAATAGAAGCGTCCAAATCCTAGATACAATGCCTTCCACCATCTTAATTTCCTAGAAGGAATTCCCTTAATCATTCCAATGATGCTCCTCAAGTGATTTTTGAAATTAATAAAGTAGTAAATTCCCCATCGACCTAAAATCCATATTCGAGAAAGATTTTCCTGAAAACCTTAGACGATACGATTCACACTTGTCTCACCTAACTATGTGCTTAAAATTGTCATTCATGGACCACTCTGTTAGACCATAGAAACTATTGGTCAAGCCACACCAGCCGACTATTCAAGAAGATGCTCTTCTTAGACGGATGGTGAATTTCAAACTAATCTTTGATGTCTTCTTCCTGGGTATCTCGCATTGACCACAAACACATCCACATAAGTCCATACCTGAATTCCAAGGATGTTCCTTGATTTACGAATCACCATGCCTAAAAAATTATTAGGATTATATTATATTTTCCGAAAATAGTATATATATCTGACCTAAGGTATTCCAAACACTATGTTTACGAATCAGATGTTGGTACCAAGCCAGGAAATCAACAGCAAAGCCTTAAATGAACCCATAGCAAAATTAGCTTGACAATCATGTCAGAAGAAACAATTGGTGTTCAAGAGTTCTCTAATGGAGTTCCTCCATGAGAACTCAAGGTTTAGTCAAGACTAACCATGTTTTTATAAGAACAATGAGTTTATCATGCATTCGGATTTAGATTACCCAACATTTTATAAAATTTAGAGATGTGTAAGGTCAACACTCTTTTATTATATTTCCGTAGATGTTAATAAAATGGACATGAAATTAAAAAAATAGATTACACATGGAATATTTTTAATGATTTCCAGAAGGAAATCTATCGAACCACAGTTGTTTGATGCCTTAGAAGAAACTCGACTTCACCTACCGATTCACAGTCATTCACACATCACTCAGAATTTACCTCATGAGGAATCCCATGATCATTCATGATTAAACACCATACACCACCCAAAAAGAATATCATTACTCCAATGTTTCATACACCTCTATCCACATCAATTTCATGTCACTAAGAAACCAACAACATGATTTAATGTTCCGAATCCTCAAAACATTTTGCTAACATGACCATTCCTTAATATTATCTTTAGTTTTGTTACTTCTACCATGATGGAATCATATTTAATTGAACATACATGACACTACCTACATTATAATATTCATAAACATAAAAAATAATATATAGATTAGATTCTCAAAAGATTATTGGGTCCAAACTGCTATAAACGAAAACGTTTGAACAATTTGAAATAAATCCAAAACCGAACCAACCAGTGTACAAAAACACATGTGTCTAAAGTAATTTAGAGGACTGGGGAGAACATGATTTAATTACACCAAGGTCATTATAATCTAGGTTTTACCTAATACATTAGTCTGAAATACAATGATAAATGATTCCACTGAACCTTTCTAGTTTTTCAAATCATGAAATACTCAATGGTTAATTCATATATTGATTCATACTACCCATATATTTCATGAGAAACTAGAACATCAGGATTAAAATTTATAATTTTGATTTGAAATGAATTGAAGTATCAAATGGTCAGTACAAGGGGTTTACCCCATCATTGTATTTCCCCATATGACCATTAGCAAGGATAAATCCAAATGAATTCATGCATCACTATTGAAAATAAAGGGTCAAATGACCTATAAAGCAGTCTACCATGCTTGACGCATGTCTATTCAACTTAAATCGAACCTCTCTCATTTCTCACACCCATATAAAAGGTCATGAAAAACAAGACCACCGATTAGAATAAGAGTTTTATATTACTAATGGAGTATGACTAGGGAATATGACATGCAGATGGAACCAATAGAAAAAAATCACAACATTAGAAACACTTTCATGTTATAAGGGTGGTGAATACCAAAAGCTAGCCCGTTATGAAGGAAAATAATTATCCTACAAATCATGTACCACTAAAATAAATCTCTAGGAACAAAATCTGATCATCTAATCCACTAATAAATATACAAGATCCTAAGGTAAATGCTCAAACTTACATTCCATGGATGAACAATAACGATTCATCTACCCTTATAGGAGAGACTTAAACAGAGTAAACCAAAAAAGGTTCAATTTCCAAGACCATTATAGTAAAAAATATTACATTATACATCATGAATTTGTTCAATAGTCTAGACATATGGTCAACCATTTACTGATCTAAAAAGTACACAAACATTATACAAGTCATGTAACACCACATGAAATTAAAATAGAAATATATCTAAAGTAAGGATATATTTATTTTATATAATTAAAATTTTAACATTAGGTTGAAATAAATAAAATATGAGAACTATAATTCATTTCAAAAAAATTATATTAACTGAGGGTAAAATATATATATATATATATATATATATATAATTAATATTTTATTAACATAATATATTTTATAAATATATGTAAATATATCATGTTTTCGTTTTATAAAACAAAAAAATTATCAATATATACAATTATTTTCTTACAAGAAAACACACATTATTTTTATATTTTAAATATATAGTTTTAATTATTTTTACATATTTAAAAAATGATCAATATAAAAATATATAAATCAAAATAAACATATTTACACTTATAAGCAAATGTTATTTTTTTTATTCGTAAAAAAATGAATTATATATATATATATATAATTTAAAATTGTTAATTAATATGTGTATATATATAACGAAATTTTATTTATAAAAAAATGTTTAAACTTTTGGTTTTAAATATATATATATAATTATCTCTTTAAAAACACATTATTCATATGGAATAAAAATCGGATGAATTATAACAAAAATTATGATAAGCATTGATTAAAAAAATTATATAATCATAATATAAAAATATATTATTGAAATTATTATATATAAAAATTAAAGACTATATTTTTGTCATGATGACTTTATAAACCAAAAGGGAAGAGTCTAGGAGATGTGTGGATAGAAAAGAGGGAAAAAAGTAAAATGGAAGGACAAGTATACCCATGATATTATTGCATATAAAACACAAAAATATAAATAAATATAATATAATATGAAAAGTTGATTGAAATACTAGAAATTAAAAATAATAATATATAAACGTAGAACTATTAAATGAATCTCAATTTTTTTTTAAAAAAATGAAACCTACAATGGTGTCACATTTAATATATGATTTGGTTATCTAAAATTTTCATTTTAAAAAAAAACCCAACATCTGAAGGATTATTTAAAACATGTTTTTGTATATTTAAACACCACCCAGCACACCCAATTTCTTCCAGAATTTCTTTCTGTCATGATCTCTTTAATTTTCGTGAAGCCCACCACCTCTTTTGATATAAATCATGTAACAGTTCTATTTCTTTTGATAAAATATTTTTTCATAAAATACGTATACAAATATTTATATATAATTTTGTAAGATCATATTTTTCAAATTGAAATCAAATATATGATAATTGTTCATGAATTAATGGATATTTTTTCTAAAATCTGATCATTACAAAGGTATAATTTTATTATCATATTACAATTATTTCCTAATAAATGAGTATATAAATGTGTGTGTACACATATAGAGCATAATATTGTCATTATATATATATATTATTGTATTGTAATGTCTTAAACCTTATTTCTAAAAATTATAATGGAAAATTACTAGTTTTCAAATTGATGATAGAAGGGTGATGTATATATATTTATATATAGGTATATATAAATGTGTGTGTGTGTACATGATAATAAAAACACATATATATATCAACACATTTCAATTTAAGAGGAATCTTGTTTTAATGTTTAGTCCCTAAAACATACAGTTAGAGGAGTTTTGTGATTCCAATTTCATATACATAAACATATATATGTGTATATATACAGATATATGCTAGTAAATATAAACATGTTAAGTACAAAAGTAATTCTCATTCATTCAGAATCTATAAATGGTATTTTTCAACCACTAAATTAGTTTTAAAATATATATTTATGATTAATTTACTCTAACCACCTTGTTTGCATAGTCGTGTGTGACAATTGTTATCATTTTATGTGTAACTATGGGTCAAGATATTATTTCATCTGTGAACTCGCATCTTCATCTCCTTTCATGTCAAGCATGATTAGGTGTGTCCATTATCTAGCACATGTGAGGCATGCCAAACATTATGTGATCTTTCATGCACTGAAAATCCATGTTTCATGTAATTATGTGTTTCAAATTAAAGTGGTTTTTTTCAGCAAGGGATTCTCTCTATACGATTTTAGAAACATTAAGGAAAATGTCACTAGCACACATTTGGGTTAAATAATTATTTATTGGTATTTTAATTTTTTTTGGGATAAAGATGGGAACAGAAGTTCTATGAGAAGTTTTTTTAAAAAAATTGATCATTGGGGAATTAATGGTCATTATAAGGAGTGAACTCATTGGACTAAGGGTAGACTGGTGGCATAATGTTATTGATTTTAGCCATGTAAGGAAATGTATTATTAATTTCCCAAAACAAAATTATAATTTTTAAAAGATAATCACCAATGTATTTTCAAGTATAATTATTTTTCAAAAAAATATATATATATATATATATATATATATATTCAAGTGTATGTGAAGGTCTTTTTCTATTGTACGGTTATAAAATTTTAGAGAGTTACTAGAAATGTTTTTATCTATTTTTTAAACCCTTACAGAGAATTTTAAGATCAACCTAGGTTTTATAAAAACATTTACATGTTTACTATACTTGCGGCGGTGAAACTCAGTTGTAGAAGAATCACGCTGAAGAATCATAGTTTTTAATATGTAAATTTTTTTAGAAAATATTAGTAATGTATCTCATTTTTCAAAACCTTGACCGATAAAAGGTCTTTTCGTGTATTTAATGTTGTATGTTTATTCATGTTTCTTTAATAACAAATATTCATTGAATTTTTAAATGGCGGAACCCGAGTTTTAGGTTCGGGTCATTATAATTTGTATCAAAGTAACAACCTAGTTAATTTTTGGGAAATTATGGAAAAATATAAAACAAATATTTTGTCTCTTGTTTAACATTCATTATCCTATGTGTACAAATGATTTGCAGTGATGCAATTCAACTAAGAAGGGGATAATGTAACACCCCAATAAATTAAAATATAATTTTATTTCATGTAAGGATTTATTTTATTTTTAACATTCAAATTTTTCCATTATTTTTAAATTAAAAAATTCTAAGAATTATAATTTTTTTAAAAAAAATATATTTACTATGGATAAAAGATTTTGATATAAAGACTAATATTAATTTTCTTATATAATATATTTTATAAATATATATTAATATATCATGTTTTTGTTTTATAAAATTTATAATTTATAAATATATATTATTATTTTATTACAAAAAACACATTTTTTATATATTAAAAATATAATTTGAATTATTTATACATATTAAAAAAATGATTTATATATATAAATATATAAATATATTTACACTTATAAAAATGTTATTTGATTTATTTATGAAAAAGTGAATTATATATATATATATAATTATATATATATATATATATATATATAAATTTAAATTATATGAATATATATATAACAAAATTATAATAATGAAAAAATGGTTAGACTCTCTATTTTAAATATATATATAATTATTTTGTAAAAAACGCACAATTCATGGGTAGTAAAATATAGATTAATTGTATCAAAAATGATGATAAGTCCTAACTAAAAAAATTAAATTATCATAATATAATAATATATTATTTTAATGATTATATAACAAAATAATAATATATTATTATCATTTTGACTTTAAAAACCAAATGTTAGGAAGTTTTAAAACATTTGGATAGAAATAAAGAATAAAATGAATCATCGTGACAAGTATACCCATGATATGAGTGAAAAAAAAACAAAAATAATAAATTAAATATTATATAATATGAAATTTTTATTGAAATAATGGAAATTAAAAATAGTAATATATAATCATATAAATTTTAAATTAATCTAAAATTTTGGTTTTAAATGAAACCAAACAATTGGGTCACATTTTATATATTATTTTCATATCTAGAATTGTCCTTTTAAAAATAATATCGCTTTCGAAGGATGCATTAAAACACATAGTTGTATTTTTACACCCCACTCTGCACACCCAATTGCTACCTGAATTTTATAATCTCAATATCCCCTTCATTTTCCAGAACCCAACAACCTCGTTTGATCTATATCAGGTGGGGTTATATTTATTTTTATAAATTTATTTTCAATAAATTATATATTCAAATATTTATATATAATTTTGTAAGACCATATTTTTCAATTTCAATTCACTTATTGGATAAATTTTCATAAATTAAACGATATTTTTTTTAAAATATCATTGTTAAAATTGTATACTTTTATTACCATATTACAATCATTTTCTAATATATGAGTATATAAATGTGTTTGTACAAATATGTAGTTTAATATTCTCATTAAATATATGTATATATTTATACATTTTAATGTATTCTTATGTATTAAAATTTTGTTCTAAAACTTATACGGGAATGTATTTTTTTTCAAATTGATGATACATAGGTGATGTATATAGATAATCATATATATATATATATATATTAAAATATAGGTATATATAAATGTGTGTGAATGTACATGAGAACACACACACACACACATATATCAACCCATCTCAATTTAAGAGGGTTTTTGTTTTAATGTATAGTACCCAAAATATATGGTTTCAAGAGTTTTATGTTTTCAATACTAAAATAGATAAGCATATATTTGTATATATAAACATATATATGCATGTAAATATAAACATGTCATGTATAATATTGTTTGTTATTTATTTGAAAACTATAAATGGTATTTAATGTAGAGACCCAAATCTTAACATACATGGACATTACATTACTTTTGCAGAATACTTAATACATAACAAAAACAGACACACAAGGACCGTAATAGTGTAGTGTCTTTGGAAACTCGGAATAAAATATTCTAATCATGGTGAAAGATCTTCAATATCTCCCAATAAAGATCGTACCCTTATTTTCTTACCTAAAACCTTTCTTTATATCCTGGGGAAAAGATAACATAAAAAGGGTGAGCTCAAACGCCCAGTAAGGGTAAACATAGAGAACATAAAACAATCCATAAAATTTTGAATGCAAAAACTTGAACATAAAATCTAAACATCAAAATCTTGAGCAACGACATGAATCTTGGAAGTACGTAAGGAATATATCATAATGAAACATCAATCATGATAAAATATCATGGGAATAAAACATGTAATTGTGGAAACCATTAAGCACAAGATATGATTTCCATAGTAACCAAGGAATTGCTGAGAAGACCATCTTAGTGGACAAAGTCCCTTTCTGAATAGAGTTCACTCCTCGTTCCAGTCCTATATTTCTTAACCGGTTCAACATGTCATTCCAGCCATGTGTATCTCATGAGATATAAATCCTTACCCAATGCATTGGAGGGAGATATAGGTCCCACCCATCTCATAATGATACCATTCTTATGTGTGCCACAAAATCATAAATCATACATCATCGGATAACCCATGTTATAAAATTGGGATTCTTAAAAATCATGACATCATAAAATAATTCAAATAAGATAAAGGAATTCCTAAAAATAATTCCATCGCAACATATTCAAATCAATGTAATAATAGGGATAGAAATAGAACCCTATATTATCTTAGATGGAAAATAATTTTGATAAAACACTTGAACTCCATTCTAGAGGAAAACACCCTTTCTACATCAAAAACACTTTTCATTTCTTAACATATCATACAATTCTAAACAAAAAGAAGTTGATTAAAAATAAACATGAAATAATGTAAAGTAATATTCTTTGAAATAATGTTTTAAAAATCCATTCATGCCATATAAGTTAAAAAACATTCTTCTCGTACTTTTGTCAGAAAAGTCAAAAAGTTTCTCGTACGAAAAATGAAAAAAGATTCCTTTCATATCTTTTACTAAAAACACACCGATGGGTAAAATTGGATTTAAAATTTTTTACGTGGATGGAAATAATATTACATATTGAGGAAACTTGAATTTGGATGATAAAATACACCCTAGTAAATTCCAAAGTATAAACAATCACGGATAAAAATGAGATTGTGATATTTCCCTTGCCTTATGTCTGATATGATTCGTATGGTTCCAAAACTCTTTTATAATGATTTAAATAATGTCATTGACTTATTAAATTATAATATTAATTGTTATGATATCATATTTTCTTCACTTATGACTTTATATTACCCGTTCTTCTGTAAATTCCATGTTAAAGAAGCATTTTGGGTAAAATCATTTCATTTATCGTATGTGTTTCGATTTATCGTTTCTTGGTATTATTACTTATATATTGATTTACATAATTCCATAATGTAAAACATGATTTATATATAATATATATTCATCATATACATATATATTATAGATCGATAAAATGAATGAAATACACCGCTCATGGAGACGGTAGGTCGTACGTACGCATGAATGCTGTTTTCGTTTCCTTATTAAATTGAATGAAACTAAATAGATGACATACATATATATATATACATAAATACAATAGAATTATTATTTAATATATTTTTTTATTATTCATTATATAAACTTTATGATCATTCATGTATGGTTAATCCTGAAGAATGAATCTCATCGCGTCCTGGTGACGGTAGTCTGTACGTACGCGTGAGCGATGATATCTTTCCCATAATTATAGAATTGGAGTGGATGGTATAATATTACAGAATCAGTATGATGTTATAATAACCATATATAGTTATTCTTTACAACATTATACCCATTCATGTAAGGTGTTGGTAGAAAAACAGATTACACTACGGCGTGGAGACGGTATTCCGTACGTATGCACGCGCGGTGATTTTGTTTTCTATAGGATGGATAGAAGGTGAAATAGGGTTGTTTCATATTTATAATAACATATCATTACATGAGGGATACTGATGTTATTACTTCATAATGAAACAACTAAATTATAAGAAGATTAAGAAGAAAGAAAATTGAAAGAATCGGTAACAGATATTACCTCTTCTTTGACACGCCTCTTTGAATCCTCCTCTTAGGGTACTAAAATTGATCTTTGAAGAAGGCCAGGACCTCTAGGATGTTTCTAGTGAAGTTGGGAAGGTAAATTGGCAGGGTTTTGCCGAGCCTAAAGGATCAAATTGGTGTGAGGAAGAGAGGGAGGAGGTGCCCTTTTATAAGGGAGGAGAGGGGCACCTTTGGAAATCTTAAAAATATTAATTTATAATAAATCTTACCCCACTTAAAGACCTCCAAAAATGACTCATATTCGAATATTAGATAATATAGGGTTGTAATTTAATCAAACAATAAAATTTAGACATTTTAGGAATTTATTTTCAACATTATCAACTTGATTTATCCTTATTTAATCAATTTAATTTTATTTGTGGTAATAAAATTCTAAATTTTAAATTATAACAAATAATTACTTATTTGTTGTGAATTTTACCTAATTGGATACTTTATAACATTTTATACCATATAAATTTAAATTTATAATTTTTAAATATTTTTTTGATTTTTAAACAATTTTATAATATGTTATTTTTTTAAAATAACAATAGTGTAAATTTTGACACTATTCATTTATTTGAATTTAAATAAAATATATACAGAATATAAGTTCGAACTAAAAGCTTTAATAGATTCATAAAAGTTCATATGTATCTAGATAATTATTGGAGTACATTAAATAGTTCATATAATATTTATTTTATTATTTTTAAAACCATTTATTTGGTTTATCTCTTAATAAAATAATTACTACATCATTTTTGTATAATTATTTAATATCAATATTTGTTGTGTAAAAATTAAAAATAAAATTATATGATGAAGGTAAATCTATTACCTTTCACAATAATACTTTTAATTGAATTTATCATCTTAAAATAACAATATTTAAATTTTTATATTTATTAAATTATGAAGGTGATAACTTTGGAATCATTTAAAATAAAATAATATAAGTGTTATAATCGCTTTTATAAGGCTCTAAATGGTTAAACATTCGACCATTGGATTATTATGGTTTAAATTTACATGACCAATAAGTTTTGGTCAGGGGTTTGTTCCTTTTATGGTCACTATTAGTTTAATAAAAACTATATTCTTGATTTTTCACTACATAAACAATTTCTTCATCACTATTGTGTCAAAATTAATGATAATTATATAATCCCTAAAAATTATAAATAAATTCATATGATGTATATAATTTAATTATATTTCTGTATACTATTCATGTTTGAATATTCATGAAGTTTATCACTAAATTAAAATTAATATACTTATAACCTTTAAGAGAGTGACATGTTGTCACTTTCTTTGGTTTTAATAATAATTAAGTTATTTTCATGGAAAAAAATCCATTACATGATTCTAATCTGACACTTAGGTGATATGGGTCTACATTTAGTCATCCAATAGGATTTTGGCAGGTGTTAGGGTAATTTTATAATCTTATATTTACCCTTAATTACCCGATTTCACTTTAACTACGGTAAATAAAATTTACCGTAGTTACTATTCATAATACTCAAAAATAAAAAATAGTCTATTAATATAATTTGGACCCACTGATTCAAAATATGGAATCCTTTTTTCAAAATTCAATACACATAAGTTTCATAAATTAAATTAAAATTATTCTCGTTGTCGAAAGAAAACGGGTTTTTGTTTAAAACATTACATAAGATTGAATTGATTTAATCTACAAATTCAAGGTAAAATCAATGCTAATGACATAAAATATATTAAATGGTAAAAATATATTCTATTTATACTTTAAAACCATTAAATATTATAATTGTACCACATAAATTATTATAATGAAAAAATTTGTTTTTAATTAAAATATAGCGTGATTTTACTATTCATTAAAATATGAATGTTATCAAAAAAATATCCAAACTTTATCCAATGTAATCTTTTATATCCTGATTCTAAAGAAGAATTTTATTTTGGCATATTGAACCTATAAACATGTCAGAAACTAGATTTAATGTGGTTGTTCCATCAAAAGGCGGAAAAACTGCATTTTTTAAAAAATACTTATTTTTCCTGAAAAATTTATTTTGTTCTCATACCATGTTCTAGAAAATGTGCAAGATGAATAATAATGTTATAAAATTAAAAATTTAGTTATTACTATTCATAATGGCTAGATCATTATAATATTATAATAATATATCGTTGTTTAGTAAAACCCGGTATTGAGTACAAAACACGCTATCGAGGAAGGTCGCGATTGCGTATAATGCAAGACAAGTCAGGATTGCGTGTTGTGCAAGACTCCTCCATTGTTTAGTATAACAGAATCCAACCATATTAATTTATACAGTGAATATATATATATATATATATGTATACACACTCAATGTTTCGTAGAATAACTACTATCAAAATTGTGTGTAACATGATCCAAGAATAGTGTTGTGTATACAGCAAGCTCATACGGTGTTACGTATAGAGTAAGGTAATATTGTTGTATATTAGAACACAATAAATCAATGAAATTAAAATAATATTTTTTTAATAAAATCTCATGGTGTTACATTTAGAAACCCCCAAAATATTGTTTAATGATTTACGTATGAAAATAACAGTGACACTCAATTGAGTGAATTAATACCTTGTGGGTATTTTGGAAAAAAATTGGGACTGAGATTAGAATGGAAGGTCTATGAGAAATTTATTTCAATAATATGGACCAGGTGAATTAAAAGACATAACTGGGAGTGAACATTTATGTCTAACAGAGGATTTTTGGCCTCATGTTATGGATTTAAGCCATGGAATGCACAAGTATTGTTAATGTCCAACAAAAAAATTAACAATTTTAAAAGAGAATACCTAATGGATTTTCAGGTATAATTATTTTGCGAAATACTGTTTATATATATATATATATTCACATGTTTGTGAAAGTATTTTTCTTTTGTATGATTATAAAATTTTGGATAGTTACTAAAAGGGTTATAATCTGTTTTTTTAAAACCCCTTACTGGGAAATTTATGCTCACCATACATTTTATAAAAAAAATTACATGTTTAGCATACTTGCAGGGTTGAAACTCTGTTCTAGAGGAAACACACTAATGAATCATTATTTTTTATATATATTTTCATTGAAAATTTATATATGTATCTAATTTTCCAAAAACAAGCCTTTTATATGGTCTAATGTTGTATTTAATTCTGTGTATATATTCTTGTTTCTTTAATAATAACATACTCAACATTTTTAAAGGGAGGAACCCATGTTTCGTGTTCGGGTCATTATAAGTCACATTTTCCTCTGATTTATTTGAAACCAGTCCATTTAGAGTATGCAGTCAATTACTTCAAAAAAAATAGCATGCCATTACAAAAAGATAACAAAGGGATGAGTAGCGATATGCATAGAAGCATGGAATATTTACACCCAAAAGACAAAAAATGGCACGCTAATAAAAAAACAACATGGCATGGCATTCAAGTCACTCAATCATATCAGCAGGCCACCTATGAATGAAGCTACATTTTATAACATATGCATGACATACGAATTCATATGTGCCAATTATAATGAATATAATACATCATAATTTACTTAACATGGAATCATAAAATTAAAATAAAGTCAAAAAAATTATATGGATTTGATATTAAACCAACTACTTGAGGTAAAAAAATATAAACTATAAAATTAGAAAATCAAGAACATAAATTCCCACCCCTTTCCACAAGATCAGTTACTGCACATGTGGTGATCAGTCACAATGATGGCTGTTAAACAAGAACTAACAGATTCCTATTAATTTGGTAACTAAATAATATAGTAAGACAGAGGAACAACTCCTTTGATACCACTTTGTAACATCCCGACCCATCTTACCAGTAGACTGGTAGTCAGACAGATGGGTCAGATGACACCAAGAGTGTCCCCTATACACAATAGGCTACCAACTAGCAATGAGGGTCTAAATAGGTGATAGTGGGGACATTATACAATCATTTCAAAGTTTCACAATGGTAAAACATAATATAGGAAATAGATAATAGAACATAATTTAAATAATTGAATGTAATGTAGTGGAAGAATAATATTAACATTATATAAAAGATAGACAATTCCAGCTACAACAATACATATATTTCTATATGACGATATATAAATGACAATAATAGTACAAAGCATGCATTACATTTTAGAAAAAATAGAAGACTCAAATAATGAAAATACTCATGCTCGAAGGAAATATGTATGATCATTAGGGGCTCCATCTCTATCCCATGAACCTAACTCCATAGGTACAAGAAAAGAACAAATGAAATAAATATAGATCCCACAACTATAAAGTAAACATGGGAACCTTAGTACAATAGTGACCTGAGTGTAGTGTGAAAAAATATGTTGTCTGGAACCACCAGTGTCTATCCCATTGTAGTAGTGATTATGATATTTAAAAAGTATTCCATATATAGAATTGATAGAAAAAATATCATATAAAAACAAAATACATTGGTCTGGGTTCCAAAAGGGACACTTATCATATACCAACTACATCAGACTTAGTTTAGTTTATGAAAGAGGTACCTGTGTGAGACAGAATATGTATACATGGGCCAATGTAAATATGGACACCCGAAAAGTCCTACCCTAATGTTTGTGATTATTCTTGGTGTATAATTCATATGTTATAATGTATGAATGCTTGAATCACAAAATATGTATCAAAATGATTAAGGAAAACTATGCAATATAAATAAATGTATCTCATGAATATATATCAGGACCATAAATTCCAAATGTAGATTTGGTTCCCGTCCATATGGAATTGTTACTGTATATCCATTTATTGTCGAATGGCACTAATCATGTCCAAGGAAATATTTTTAGATTACAAAGTATTTCTTGTTGTATGGTAACCGAGCATCCATCCAAATCTCACATGTATAGTATCAATTATATCCTAAGGCATGACATAGACATATTGATAATTGTTCCCTACTAGGTTTCCCTATAGAGAATTAGTATCAAACGATGGTATAAAAAACTACATATGGAGGCCCTTTCCTAGAATACTAAAACACCACTTCCCCAGTGCATCGGGTTATAACCCATCACTCATAGAGAATATATCCATTAGTCATCAATATAGAAATCATGTTATCTCCTCATACTATATCAAATGGGCCACATAAGTAAGGAAAATATAAATTCACATTAGTGGAATCAAAACATAAGAAAACAGTGTGACCTAACCTACCGTATGAATTATTTTAAACGTCTCAATACATTTATTATATAATGAAAAATGAGGTATATATTTTGAAATTAAAAATATAGTATAAATTCCATTATAACCCAACAATTCAATTCATTTAATGAAAAGCATGACATCAGGACTGTGACATTCAATTGTTTTACAATTAATCATAACCATTCCCATTAAATTATATTTAGAGGTGTGGTAATACCACCTATTTCAAAACATTTAATGAAACTAATTTAACAAGTCAAGGTCCACACGACCTTATATTGTTACTCAAATCATTTTCTTATATTGAAGGATTTCCATTAATTTGACAAACATAGGAAACATTGTAATTTACTACATGGGAAATTCCAACTATATGAATACTAAACATCTTAAAGGAGCCTTTATACATTTAATATTTATATATAAAATGGAAACATCATTTTGGAATAACCAAAGAGGCTTAAATGAAAAAATGAATATTAAACAGTGAAATAAATTGTAAAAGAATACCAATTAAATATGGAATGAAATTAATAATTTATATCATTACATTTTTTAATGTAATCTCACCACCAATGATGATTTTTAATTATAAATCATGAAATTATTTATCAACACATAATTTTTCCATAATTAACAATTTTATGTAGAATTATAAGTCCAATCAATATTGTCAAATACTAATCTCTCATGTATCAATCAACATAATTAGAAACACCAATGCAATAAAAACAAAAAACATGATATAAATAATTATTGGGAATAATTTTTATTAAAGGAAGCTCAGCAACATTAGGTGATTTTTATTAGAAAACATGACTTGTTCTTCAAACTATTCCTTTTTTATCTTTAATTTTTTTTTTCAATGTTAG
Source organism: Viscum album (assembly GCA_963277665.1). Classification (NCBI taxonomy): domain Eukaryota; kingdom Viridiplantae; phylum Streptophyta; class Magnoliopsida; order Santalales; family Viscaceae; genus Viscum; species Viscum album. The sequence goes on from OY728147.1 coordinate 1,300,450,578, forward strand.
ATCTCCAATTTACCAAAATTATATCTTATTTAAACTTAATTTAAAGAAACACCTAAATTATTTCTTTCATTTAAAATGGTAGATGACGAGACATCTACCTAAAACTCGTAACCAAGCTAGACACTCAACACATGATTGATCTAAAATACTATTCAGAATAGCTCTACATATGCACACACATATTTTTATATAAATATATATCCCTTAACCTATTTCACTTACTCCAATAATTATGAAGAAACATGTACATGGAATATATATACATACACATTCCTAATTATATTCATGTATTCCCTTACTGATTATCAAAAATCACCACAACAATTATTAGGCTATGAAAATCACAGCGAAAGGGTAAACTACATAACATAAAATAATTTAAAATCATTAACTTAAATACTCCCAAATATACATTGATCAATAATTAGGAATTGAGGAAAAATAAATTAAAGTGTGTGATAAATGTCTAAAAAACTATAATTCAATGACTACAATATTATGAATAGTTTAAGAACCATTACTAAAATATTTTTAGATGTCATAGTGGAAAGAAACTCACATTAGATTGTGGCGATGACCCACATCATAACCAATCTACATCACCTTTGGTTATGGATGTCAAAATACGAACAAGGGAGTCCCGATCGGCACATCACAAAACAAAACGCAAGATGGAAGGTGAAATGTGGGGTAAGAATTCATCTAAGGTATGTTTGACACTATATAAGGTGACATAATCAAAAATCTATAAAAAATTGTTGAGTTGGAGGAAGGAGAAGGCATACCTTGGTGACCTAATGAAAAACCATAGATCTTTAAACCAGAGGATGTCATGGCGTGGGAGGTCTCTATATGGGAGGTTATGCGGGGGGGAGGGGGGGGGGGTCCTCCAATTGGTTCGTGCACTAGATGTTAATGCGAGGGATTAGGGGATACCTTCTTGGGGTCTCCCAAAATATAACCTTAAACAATAATAATAATAATAATAATAATCATAATAATAATAAATGACAATAAAAATAATACAAATAATAATTATAATAGAAATAATATTATTATTATTAATGTGACATTAAAATTTTTTATTTAATTATATAATTTAATGTAATTTATATTATAAAAACACATGTGCTGAATTCAGAATCTTAGAAAATATTTTCTAGATCCCGATATTAAAAACAGCATTCCCAACAAATGGAAAACAAATTATATTACATTAGAATTTTCATATAGTTCAAAAATGGGTGTTGAAATTTATGTATCTCTCCATGATCATAACAATTCCCCCTCTCAAAGTATATTGATGTATCATTATATTGATACATGTTTTCTATATATTTTTCTTGTAATTATAATGTTTTTGTTGAAATAGTGTGTATTAATTGGAAATATTTTAAATCTGTTTCATTTTGTCTCAAAATTTTATATACAATGATGGTTTTAAAGAAAATATTGACTTTTTGTTTCTTTCATTATAAAAATTATATTGAGTTAGTTTTGATATATTCATAACGTATTATTTTAGAGGGTTTTGGTGGAATATATATTGGTATATAATTTTCAATCATTTTTTTATTATTTATATAATAAAAGCTATACCTTCAACGTTCCATGTGTATATTTTTATTATTCATTGATGGACCAATTTTAAATTATTATTTTGTATGTATAGATTTATAATCACTAGTTTTTTAATTTAAATTCATTAATTTCATACACAATTTTTTGTTCAAATTCTATACGGATCATATCCACTTGTGTAAGAATAAATGTTCACTTGTGTATGAATTAATTTCAGTTTTCAAACCATTAGTCATGTCAAATGTAAGGATGATTTTTAAAAACAACATAAGGATCACTACAACAATGTATATATCAATTTTCCACAGGGTATAGATGAATTGTATAGTTTTTATGGTTATCATACTCCCTTCAATTAGTTAATGCTACAATGTTGTTGGGGCATCATAATGTATAAAAACATTTATGTTTTTATATTAAATATTAAAATACCTTATCGTATCGTTTATCTAAAAACTCTCTTATGGATATCAAGGCATAGTTACAAAAGAGTGGTATAGATGCATATTTGAAGTGTTTTTGTAATACGAATTATAATAGGAAAAGTGTTCTGAGAGAGGTTCTACACACATTAGATGATGAAATATGTAAGAATATGTGCCTATAATGATAAAATATATAATAATATGTCCCTTTATACTTACCCATTTCATTTAATTATAAATTTAATTATATAATTGGTTCTCTAAATATTTAAAAGGATAAACTAGTTTTAATTATTTAACCTCACTTCATTGGAAAATCCCCTAATGATTTCAATGAATCATGGATTTTGTGAACAGATATAGGATTTAAATCTAGATTCAAATTATTTAATGTTGAAATTTGAGTGATATAGAAGGATAATATTCAATTATATATCATTTCCTCATGTCACCTTTTGAATAATATTAATGACGAGCAGACTATTTATGTAATTTTTTTAGCATCATAAAATAAATATTATTTATTTTTTTGAAAAATAACTCATAAAAATGAGTAGGCCTTACCAGCATACTACAATATTTTGTCAATTGTTTTTTGAAATCAGTCAATTCCATTTCCAAAAATATCTAGTATATCCATAATGTCCCTTCAAGCCTTTTCCCAAATACAAATAAATACAACCCATAAATTAAAAAAATATAAATGGTTAGATATTTAAAATAATTATTTATATATTTTTTATGTTATATATATATATTGAGATAATATATTATATATTACTGGTCATGAAAACCAGGGCAACAAAGCCAATCAGGAAACAAGTCCACCCAACAATTATTACACAATGATTTCCAAAAACGAGCCAAACAATGAGCTTCCATATTCCCCCCTCTCTTGGTAAATGTAAATTTTCATGCAACAATGCCTTGGGATAATGACCAGATATTTCTAAAGATAAGTCCATATGTTTGTGATGCATCGTCTTTTGAAGCTATAGTGTTCACCACTTCGAGGCAGTCAGATTACACCAAAACCTTTGGCCAATTTTTTTAACGGGAAAAAATGATCCCATGGAGGATGGCATAGGCCTCCACCACCACATGGATCCTTGGGAAAGGAATATCTCAGCACTGAGCATCCACAATCTAGTCTAAACTATTATGAGAAACGAGTCCAATACTGAACCTAGAATTAGCAGAGAAAAGAACATCTTTGTTGTTCTTGAGGATACCCTCAGGGGGAGACCAACAAGGAGCCTACTACTGAGTGTTTCCCAAAAGAGGCACTGAATCAATATTCTTCAAACTGTTCATCCATTCCCTAGCCCTATCCACCCAAAGATGATCATATGTCACTTTAATTTGGAAAATTTGATAATTCCATCGATTCCACACTAACCAAGCAATTGTGCAGATAAACCCCACCACTCTCGGTTCATGAGAAGCCACCCATTCAACCAAATTTTGGACCAGCCGAACTGAAATATCAAGGAACAAACCAAAATCTGGTTTTCATGCCTTCTACACCCCTCCCATCCAACATCAAGAAATAATTTCATACAAACGAAATTCAACCTCTTGGAGGGACAACAAACATGTGTAATCCTCCGCTAAATGTCACTGCACCAAAAATTCACAGGTTCGGAGAACCCCAGTGCAGGCCTTCCAACAAAAAAATATCACCTTTAGGGGGGCAGTGAGTGCCCAGATAATCTTCCATTGATAATCATGAAAGGACTGAGCCACTCCTTGGACCCAAAATTAGTAACCCAAGTGAACAGAATATCTACCATGAGACTCCCCAGTCCAGCAAAGCTGCTCACTGCCCATTCCTAGTGTGAGGGGAATACTTAGGATGAGCTGACGACCAAAATCATTAAACCAGCTATAAATCTTCCCACTATCCCAATCCTCAAGAGAGACATTGATCAGATCTTGTACCCTTGTTTCTTCGAAACCATGAACAATAGTCTAAGAGGCCTTTATGGTTAATGTCATTTTCCATCCATGAGTCCTTCCAAACAAGAACATTATATCCGTCAGCAATTCTCTAGATTCAGCCCATGCCAAAGAGTGATTTTTCACCCAATATGCTTCTCCACAAAAAAACATGGCCTTGGCCCCAACTGGGCACGAATGAAGTCATTGTGAGGGTAATGTTTTTCTCACATATCCTTTGAGAACAGAGCATTTGGAAGGTAGAGGAGGTTTCATCCTTGATTTTCTAGAAGATCCTTATCAAACCATTTGAGATTCCTAAAGCCAAGGCCCCCATGAAATTTTGAAATGCACATCTTCTCCCGAGACATATAGTGTGATTTATGTTTTCCCTCAAAAGAGCCCCACCAAAAATTGGACATCCGGGAGTGGATCTGATCGACGAGAGTTTCCAAGAATTTAAACAGTGACATAGCATAAGAAGAGATTTCTTGGGAAACTGACTTCACAAGAACTCCCTTTCTCACCCTTAAAATCTTCTTACTAGAACAAAGAAAAATCATATTGTCCACCCTATCCACAATTGAGGCAAACACTGTTTTCTTTGGCCTACAAAAAAGGGTCGGTAGGCCAAGGTACTTAGAATGCTTCTCAACCAGTGAAATACCACACATTCTCCACACCTCCCCTCTATTTACATGTGAGATGCCTTTACTGAAATATGACTCTGATGTCGAAGGATTAAGACATTTCCTAGAAGCCCTTTTGTACAGATTGATGCTATGAAACACTGAAATACATTCTTGTAGGGTATCACGAGAAAAAATAAAGCTATCATCTGAAAAGAAGAGATGTGAGATAGGGTAATTTCTACATTCCTTTGAACAATGGATATTCCTTGATCTTATTCATTCAATATGGGGTGAGAAAAATCATCAGCCACTATAATGAAGAGATAAGGTGATATGGGATCCCCTTGTCTCAACCCTCTCGATGGTTTAATGCTCACTGAAGGGGTCCCATTAATATTAATTTTTTAGGAGATATACGTAATGAAATTCATGATATTTGAAACCCATATCCTCCAAAAGACCATCTTGGAGAGGAAAAGTAAAAGAAAAGGCCATTCAACTCTATCATGAGCTTTATTCATATCTAATTTCATTTCCATGATTCCTCTCTTAGAAGAGGAATGAGTTTTCATATAGTTGAATACTTCAAAAGAGATGGTCTAATTATGAGTAATAGATCTCTTTGGAACAAAATCATTGTGGTTATCAGAAACAATCAATGAGAGGAGGTCCCAAAGTTTGGTTACCAAGATTTTGGAGAAAAGTTAATTAAACAACATTTCACTGACTGATTGGCCGAAACTCTGAGACTTTTTGAGTGAACTGTGTTTTTGGGATAATAGTAATAGGAGTTTCATTAAGGGGTTAAAGAGATGATCTACATTCCCACACCTCCTTAAGTAGGGCCACCACATCTGGCCCAATGATTTGCCAAAAGCGTTTAAAGAACAGAGCAAGAAACCCATCAAGCCCAGGGGCCTTGGTAGAGTAACTACTATGATTATAATAAAATATTATTAATTTTTACAAATTATTTAATAAAATAAAATATAGTAAAAATTATGCATTCTATATTACTAATGTAATTAATAAGGACTTTGAAACGATATTATTAACTAATTTATTTTTAACATTATAAATTATACTATTCATATCACTTTTAATATTTATAATTTTAATTGTTCTATATATTAAATAGTATAATATTTATATATTTATAATGTAATTAGTAATATCTAATTATAATAAATTATTTAACAATAAATCATAATAATATAATTAACAATATAATTCTTAATTAGAATTTAGTGTAATAGTTTTATAAGAAGAATATGTTATGTTTTTATGTTATAATGATTTTCACATGTAAAAATTCCTTCAGTTATTATATTTATGATACCTTTTTTCAATTAATTTTCATTTGGTTAGTATTTCTATAAAATATCGTATAGATTTTATTTAGGATTTAAAATATATACTTTTTTAGTGTAATTGATATTGTAAACAATAATGCTTCATGTAGGTGTATTTGAAAACATGTGTATTAGAAAGTATAAATATATTCAAAATGAAATATGAAAAACCTAGTGAAAATATAAAAAATTTGAAAAATGTAAGTATTTTATAAAAATAATTAATGATAAATAATTTTAATAGAACACATTATTATTGACATCAAACATTAAATCTGTATTTTTAATTATTTTTTAATTTCGTATATTTTTATTTTTTTTATATGATTTCAAAATTTTTAAAATTTCATGTGAAATTATATAAATTTATAATTTATTTTAATAAGTAATTTAATTTTAAAATAATTTTTTTTAATAAATAATTTTTCTATTATGAAAAATATTTTTGGAATTTTATATTGATGACATTATTTTTATTTTCAATAGGTTTTTATATTTCTAAGAAAAAAATTCCATTTTAGTTACATTATTTTATAATTCATATATAATAATAATTAAATGATTCCTACATAAAATCTAATAAATTTTCCTATGTTTGGAGCAGCGGACTATGAAATATTATAAAATATAAAATACAAGTACAATATAAATGATATTTAAAACATAGGAAAAATATATAAATAACAGATGACTACAAAAAGTCACAAATATATTAGTAAAAAAATATTATAGAGGATATAAAACATTGTTTATTTTAATATTATTTGACAATATAATCCATATAAACAAATTATTATAATCCCTCTATTATAGGGCCCCATCCCAAAAATATAGTGTGAATATGTGGCAATGATATCGAGATCCTTGACCTTTATAATCGAGTGAATTGTGATGAGCTATATGGGGTCTTCCTATGATTCTTGAACATTTAATGTCGGATTATATATATATAAATCATCAAAAGGAAGTGTAATCGGGATGTTCTAATTTCTATATGATCCTCTCCCACTGCATTTTTGGAAGGACTAAACACCATCGAAGGGGGGGGACATACACCATGTGGTGGGTCGTTCATGAGATATAGAGGTATTAGAAATAAATCTTAATGTGATATAAGGTCATTTATAACCTATGAAAACTATAGAATTTCATAGCTCATAATTTCATTTCTTTCCTTCTGGTGCACATCAAAAATTAGTATAGGTTGGACTGCTAGTTGTGTGACCTCATCATATTATTAATGGAAGATGCATCACATGCACTATATTGTGGCCCACTATATCACTATTTTTTCTACAAAACATCCAATTCTATCTAAGTATAATAAAATTTAGTAACCTTCTCAAAATGGATATATAATTCATCTATATCAGCTGGAATAGAAGTGGAACAATCTTATAGAACACAACACAATTACATATTCTCAGGTGTTACTGCATGGTGCATTTTTAGGATAAAAAACTCTCCCACATCCTAATCAAACAAGTGTATAATATGATGTAGTAGATTATGTACAATGTTTATCAAAATTGATTTATAAAATTTAAAAAAAAACTAATGTAATTTTATTCACTTATAAGATCCTAATTGACATTTCCATGTGTTGTAGTATCCAACATAGACTTAAGTCTATTCCATGGATCCTACCCAAGATGATGTGACATAAAGAATTGAAACATACTTGTCACCTCAATATGAAATGATGATTGGCTATCCTAGATATCAAGACAATCCTAGTATCATTGGCACCAGTCGACATCTGGCCTCTCTATCAGATTTAGAGAATTATTCATTGTTGAATGTCTTTGGGTATGAAGAATATTCTGATCAAATCCATAATTGTCTGTGAATCCATTAGCCTATTTTCACAAAATAATATGAATATGAATGTGTGGAACCAAAATTATGTTATAATGATTCCCATAAATGCAGTTTGTGGGAATATGGTCTAATATATCACTCTTTGTAAGCCATACAATATGAAATTAAATATGACCTTTTTTCATATATATATATAATTAATTTATAGATATAATATTATTATAAAATTGAATAGTCAATGAATTTATATATATACATATATTTGTTACTAGTAAACTCTCTAAAACAAAATAATATGCACAAAAATTTTGTATTGTATTCCTGATGAACTAGTGTACATGACACGACCTATGACATACAACCTTGAATGTGATAAATTATAATAAAACAATAAAAATATGTCATCAGATCATCAGAAAAGATTTAGGGATTATACTTGTATCTATATACATCAACATAAATCATATTCATATGAATATTTAGGTGAGATAAAATATAAGTTAAGGGAGGGATGCACTCACATATTCAAAATAGAATAAGTATGACACATCCCCTCACATCACTTCTATCAATTTGGCATACTGTCTATGTTGATTATTATGTGTATACAAAGAATGCATAAAATGAGAAGTATTTCCCTTCCTGATGAATGTCCACTATGATCAAAAAATATATTAGGTATACAAGTGTAGAAGTTTGATCATTTTATAATATATCTCCTTTGTGAAATATTATATATTCATGGGCATGACACATGATAGTATTCACATCTACATCAATGGGTATATGTTTAATATTACTATACATCTAGGAAATTTACATATAACCTCCTTCTAAAGAAGTATTATCCCCCACAATATCGAGATAATAAATTTTTTGAACAATATAAGTCCAATTTACATGTTGTTTTCATCTAGTTACAACACTGTATATAGGACGACGTTGCATATCTTCTAAATTTTCATGGTTTATGGACATCTCTCCCTCATGAAAGTATAATTTGTGAGTCTTATATCTATATATCATAGTGATTGTAGTAAAGAAGTGATGATTAGAGAATGAATAATTAAATACATAAAATCAATAGATTCAATTATGTTATTGTTATGTATAATAGAAGCTAAAATAAGAATGTGATGATAATGGTGTGCTCTAAGAATCCTAATTCGGTGAACCTCTATCCCACATGATCCTCTGTTGAAAAAATTCAATACATATATGTCCGTGAAGAAATATCTTCCATATCTATGTAAAAATGGGAAAAAACGTACGTGTCAAAAAAATATCATTATGGCTAGCATGGTTATATATCTAGTAGAATGAGTCATATAACATTATTAATAAAATTTTCATATGATTTTTTATTTCAAAAAAAAATTCATTTTTTAATTCATCATAAATCATATTTTTAATTCTTTCATAAATGTATTTTGTAAAATTTTTCAACATCCTTTTATGATTGCGATCTTTGACTGGGGTTACTCAGAAATTATACCATCCACCACCTATCTGTAGATGAAATATGATGGTAATTTAATTAAATTTTCATAAAACCCATTTCATTTTCAATTGTTATTTATGTGATTAAACTATAGTAGGAGATGTCATGATTTTGGGGTGTACATTAGTGTGGTTTTTCATTACATGATGGGTAAGGTCTTATATAATCCTCTAATTATTATTTTTTATTTTTTACATATCATTTCATAATGATAATGTAAGGATATAATTAGGTATTTTAACAGTATATTCTGGGTTATGGATTTTTTTTTCTCACATCAAAATGCAACGACATGATTATGTTTGATTATAACTTAATTCAAAGACATGATTGTGTAGGATCACAGTGTATTGAATACCTATTATTTATCCTAGGTAAAATATCCATGTTATTTTTTTTAATATTACGTATCTATAATTTATTATTATATTATATTTTTCACATTAAAAATAGTGTTATCTCAGTCCATTTTTTTCAAACATTTGTAAAAAATTATATGCAACAATATGTGATGATTTTTTTTTACATTAAGATATTTGTGGACGATTTTGATATAATAAATTGTAATAATATATTTTATGTATATAATATTCAATTAATCTAGTCCAATATATTATATGATTGTTAGATCATTAGTGATATATAATGTTTTATTTTTTAAAATGATATAAAATTTTTTCATGTTTTGATCAACTTAAATATGGCCTATACCTGTGAAATGGATAAGAAAAAATGTGGTGGTCTCTAAAAATCAAAAATGATTTTTGATGAAGTTAACACAGTTTAATATTAATAAAAAAGGATAAAATAGGGTATAATAATTAATGTTATTATATTGAATTATGATATGATCATAAATATATATACAAAATCATTATATTTTTAAACATATTTAATAATTAGAGTAATTTATTAAAAAATGTTTAATTTAATAAAATATTATTACTGTGTAATAAGATTATTCAGAAATTTTATTAATTGATAATAAATTATTTTATTTATATTTAAAAAATGTTAATGACATAATGAATAAATCATACTAGAGGTAACACATAATTATGAATTTCAGGAATAACAAATTCCAGTAATGATAGGGAATAATTTATTATATTGGAATCCCCTTGAAATTTTTTTATCTCAAATGTTTTTTACATTCTTGAGGATAGACCATCTCATTATAAATCCTGATAGAGTACATTCTCCCTTTTTTCATTACCGATTGATGTCCGGTATCAACGTCAGGTAGTCATTGGGAATTGTAAATTGTTAAAACTCAAAAATAATTTTCCATTGTGCAGCATTGTTTTTTGATGTGATTTTGAGGATTTAATGTAAATGGGAATATGGTTCCCATTATATGTTCATAAATTAAAATACTACAATGGTATGTGGACGTGGATAATACATTACCTTGAAAATTCGGCAAAAATAATGCTTATTGGTTTTAAAAAATGAAGTCAATAGCGGTGAATGGTTATCATCTTGGGTTATTAAAAGAATTCATATAAATATGACCAATATATATTGAAAGATTACGGTAATTCGAATAAAATACATTCTTAAACAATATTTTGAAACAAATTAATTATTTACCATAAACAAGAACTAAATTTGACAAGAGATGTACCATGTCTGTTATATTGAGACACATGATTTTTCATTTCATTGTGGAAGAGAAGTTGGATGTTTTTTATCTCTATAGATATCAATTACTATTACAACATATACAATTCATCCAATTCATATTGCACCATGAATATTTCTATTTGTTTCTCAATATAATAATTTCTATAAGAAAAATTATAACCATGTTTTTTCCAATTCTTCACCAAAATGGGTACATGAACATCTTGGTAGGTCCTAGTTAACTTTAAAATAATATTTGACAAAAGTAATGTATGTAATGATGTACGATATTATATTTTCTTAGGATAAAAAATTGATGATACACCTCAGTCATAGAAATTTTCTACCCACCATGAAAAATTTTATAAATTACCCTAAAGAGAAATCTATAATCATCACCATTTCTGTCACTTTTATCATGTATTTTTTGTTAAATTATCATGATGTATGTACCAACACATTCACATAATAGGAAAAAAATTATAATATTTTTTATCAAATCATCACATTGAAAATCCCTTCCAATATAGAATAATTTCACAATTTTAACATATCAATATTCAAAAACTCCAAGAAACATTGTTTTTAGTGTTATAATATTCGTTTTTAAGTGAGGAATACTTTTCATATATTTGCAAAAATATTTTTGTGTCGTGTATGATTTATCGTGTGAAGAGGACAATGAACAAACAATATATTTCTAGAAACTACATCCCAAAATTCATGAACATCCTCTTCATACTAACTATTTTCACTATCTGTTTCATCGTTAAACATTTATTCATCCTCCAAATGATTTTGTTGAAAATATGGGACATGAGTTTGGATGTCTTCTTACACATGATAATGATGTGTCACATATAATTTGGGCTGACCATATTCAATTAATGTTCTATTCCTATGTTTTTATAAAATTTCATATTTTTTCTAGAAAGTATAAATAACCACATATAAATTCATCAACACATTATATGGTAGTTTTTTAGATAAATTTTCTTGTTAAACCGAGTCTTCACCATCATCCAATATATAATATAAAATCCATATCATATCATGATATTTATCATGTTTATAGCTAAACGATTTTACCTCTTGAACTAGTATTATATTTAAGAGACCATGAACTAATTCCTGGGGTTCTTATAGGGTAACACAATAAGATATTTGAAACATTATTTTTGTGAGTGAATATTATCATCCTCCTTGATCATCTTCAATACCATCAATATAGTTGTCAGAATAGGTAAGCATGATTCCATATATGAAAAATACCTCATGACCATGATTTTTAGAGTGTAAATAATATTGAAAATGAATAAAAAATTATTTATCATTGACTACAATACAGTTACTTTTAAGAAAAATTTATATATTATAAAATATGAAATGAATGTTTCATTTCCAAAAATTATATATTCCAAATGTTATTTTTATTAGTTTATAATGAAAATTTGAACCTTCTTATTTGTATCTCATCTGAGACTTAATCCAGGAGTTCAAGTCCTATTTTGTGTGTCGTAAGTTATGTTCAAGTCAATCCTAATGTGACCTTTTTGGTTTTTATTTACCATTGGTATAACTTTCTTGAATCTATAGAATATTTTAATATCTATATAGGGGTTTCTTTTCTACGATGTCCCCTTAATCATTAAATTAAAAAATTATAGAATGTTTTTTTGTATCATTAATGAAGAAACTATTTTACATTGTCCAAATTATAAAATTCCTAAACGTATGTTTCATAGTTTATAATGGAATTTTGAACAATCTAAATCTTACCCCCTAGAGTGTCAAAATTGGTGTGTAGAAAAACACATTATCATGAATTTGGTGATGATTATATCAGAACCCAATGTGTTATTTTTGACGATATTACAACTATAAACAATCTTAATAGACTTATATTCCCTTACAGGAAAAATAAAATTATTTCATTTATAATATAACCACAAAAATAATTTCATTAAATTTTTTTTAATGTTCCTTCGTGTATTCCAAATACTAATACTACAATTTCATAACCCAAATTTTAATAATATTAATGTTTTCAATCCTCAAATGAATATATCAAAAGATTGACATATTAAGATTTCTGTTAGGCCTCTTTATCATGAAGTTTTATCTCATTGATCATACATTAGTAATATGTTAATCTAATGTTATAAATGGTTAATCATCAGTTAAAAAAATATTAATCTTTTGTTGCTTAAAAATTAATCATTAAATAGTGATTGGTTAAAAATTAGTTTGTACATTTTTAATAAATCATTAATAATATTATAATCTTTATTAATCATTAGATAATAATCGGTAAATTATTTATGAACTAATATTTTTACATATCTAGAATATAGTAAATTAATATATAATTTAATTTTAAATAATAGTAAATTAATAGTTAATTAATATGTAATAATTGAATAATTATAGGATAAACATTAGTGTATAATTATCTAATAATCATTTTATAATTATTTAATCCTTTTTAATCATAAATTGTTATATAATTAGTAAATAAGAATTATATAATTATATATAAATAATTACATAGTCTTACTTTACTCATTTGTTAATTATTTAACACTCATACATTAATAATTCATTTATTAATTGTTATTATGCAGTTATCCTCTACTTGATTAATAGTTATGCATTAGACATTTATTTATTAAACATTATTTATTCACTAGTTCATCATTAGATGATCATTAGTCAATCATATGTTAATAAGTTCTCCATCCTTAATTTATCATTTATTTATCACTCATTAATCATTAGATTAATATTCCTTCAAAATTGTTTCTATGTAGTCAGATTATTGGAAATTGATTGGTTATCACATCTTAACCATTTGTTAATAATTAGACAACCATTACCTAATAATAACTCAATCGTTTCTAAATAATTAGTTAATCATTAATTAAAAAATAGTTAAACATTCATCAATCATATGTTTACCTAGACATAGTTATTCTTTAATAATTGGTTAATACTTAAAAAATATGTAGTAATTTAATTGGTATTAATTATTTTCAATATAGTTAATTATTAGTTAATTATTATTTTATGATTATTAAATTATTTGTTACTCATTACATAATAATTATATAGTCACTAGTTGTTCCCTGATTAATAATAATTTAATGAAATGTTAATTATCCTATAATAATTATTTATTATTTTGATGAACAATATTTAATCATATTCATTAATTCATAATTAGTTAATATTACTTAATCATAAAATATTCAGTATTAATTAAGTAGTTAAATTTAGAATCCAAAATAAGTAAATATTTTTATGTTATAATTAAATCATTGTGGGAATATTGGTAAATCATTATTTATTTATTATTTCATTATAAGTAAATTAATTGCTAATCATTTTTTGATCGTTATTTAGTCATTATATAATCATATATTAAAAAAAGTAATCATTTTTTATTCATTAATAATCACTAATGAAGAAGTCGTTATTATTTCGTTAATTATTATTTCAATGATATTTAGTCATCATCTAATTAATTTTATTTTCTAATTAATATATAATTAAATATTGGTTATTAATTAATTAATTTATTGTTCATAATGATTACTTCATTAATTATCAATTAATATAGAATTAGTCAACAAAAATTCAGAAACTAATATGTTGTATTAAATAATAATAATAATTTTATAATAATACATACATTACTAAAACTATTTAAATATTAATTAATAAATATAAATTTTAAAATAATTGTAATTTATATAATAATAGTAATTATTATTATTAATAATTTTCTAGTTAACAAATACTACAAAGTGAAAAAATATTAAATTTATCCAAAAGAGAATAAAATAAATAAATATTTAAATATAAAATAATTTAGAAACAAATAATTTTTAGTGATGAAACAAAATCTTAATACTCTTTTAAGGACACCAAAAATATCACACAGAATGGAGAGAAAAATGGGAATAACCTAATAGCGGGTGAAGAAAAAATTGAGTTGGTGGGGTGGGGTGGCATTTATAGGTGTAGGGAAAAATGTATTTCCATTAAAAATGCATCAAACGTTTTTAAGTGAAATTAGTATTTAACTCAAATTCATTTCAGTTAAAAAAGTGAAACACATTTGAGCTATCATTTCTTTTCTACCCCTACCATATCACTGATATGGGGTTAATTCCATACATTCCTTAACAAATTTTTGATATATGTAAAAGGTGTTAATGAGGTCATGACCCCACTATCTTAATTTATTTTAAAAAAATAACAATGTTTTATATTCATATGTTTTTATCAAAAATCATATATATAAAATTATACTAATAGGATCCATATAGTACACAAGGAATTGATTAATTGAGTCACTAAATTTAATGAAATTAAAAAATGTTCAGTAATATACTCATGGGTAGTCGAATTAAAAGTATAAGAGTATACATGTTTCCTTAAAATGTTATAAGGTTATTGTGTGGGAAATGGATTACAATTCAAGGATGTTTTTCCCGAGGAATAATGGGATGGAGGAAAATATTCTTTTGGTATATAATATTCTAGTAAATATTCATTTTATTTCACGGATTATTTAATCATGGTTTATTTAATGTTTTATTTTATGTCTAAGAACATGCATAACTAATATCCTAAGGTAATAATATTGGTAATGTGTTGAATCCTTTTACATTATAGTCTCATTGTTCATGTTAACTGTTTCCTAATCCTATTAGGGTTCATATTCCTATTACATATCATTTATTAGTTGGCATATTGAAATTTATTGATTCCTAAGTATTTCTTCACAATATTTATGGTTATCTTTTAAGAATTATTCCATGAATTCACATTTGATTAACAACATATCATTTTCGATCAATGTATCAGTATACCATTTGGTGGATCCTCATCTTGGATAATTCTCTAACAATGAGAAACAATTGAGGAAAATGTAAAGGTATTTTTATGGAAATGATAATATAATTATTCTTTACAAAGAAGAGATTTATTATAGGGATGTCAGGTTGGATCAAAGTGAATGTTGACGGTGCCTCCAAGGGTAATCCAGGCCCGGCTGGTTGTGGTGCTATATTTCGCGACTCGGCTGGTCTTTGTCAGGGATGCTTCTACGCTGGCTATGCCCATTCCTCTTCCCTGGAAGCTGAAATGCTGGGTGTCATTCACGCCGTTGATTTTGCCCTTCAAAGAGGCTGGAAAAAACTCTGGATTGAAAGTGACTCTACTACTATCATTCGGGCCATCTGGAACGGTACCCTTCATCTGGCTTGGTCTCTCACCTCTCTTTGGACGAATTGTCTCAACGCTCTCCAAGGGATAGACTACATAGCCACTCACACCTATCGGGAAGCGAACTATGTTGCAGATGCTCTTGCCAACAAAGGCATTCATCAGTCCTTGACTTGGCTGACCTCTTTACCTGCGGAGTTCTCATCTTTGCTTGATAGAGATTGTAAAAGAATTCCATCCTTCCGCCTCTTGTAACTTTTTTTCTTATCAATAAAATGCCTTTTACCCCCTTAAAAAAAACAAAATTATTTGGAAATACTATATGGATTGATTTAATTATGTTTTATGTTATTATGAAAATGAAAATATTAAAAATAGAAAACCTAAAAAAATTGAAAATATGGATTAAAATTAGTAATATAATAGTTTTCCCTTCCTATGAAATTTGTATAAATTGAATATAAAATGGGAATTTATCACAGAAAAATGAAAAGAACATATGGATTGAATAAATGTTTTGAAAAAACAGGTTATACAAGTTTTCACCACATATTCCCACCCCACAATGAATTATGATGAAAAATAAAGATCCTTATTATCTAATATTTTAAAAATATTTCAGAAATTATATTTAAATATATAAATTTTAGAGGACTTATAATCTTATATAATATGTGAAATTTTAGAAAAAACATTTAGGCCAATAATAGTAAAAAAAATTAATAATCTACCATATGTTTAACTGCTAAATATTGTGTTATCCACTAAATGAAGAAAAAAAATTTATATGACATTAGGTGAATTATTTTCCTTATAAATACATAAAATGTTAGTTGAAAACTACTTCTATGGTATAAGATATAGCGTTAACCATATTACATAATCAATGTTAGAAAAATTGTACTTTAGGGAGTTGAATTCAAATTAAATTTATGTTTAATAAAATTATACATCCGTCACTCAATCTATTATAAGTGGGATGACCTGCTAATCAGTGTTGGGAAGACTAATTAACTGACTTATTTTATTTTCATTGAGAGGGAGTGTGGTAAATGAACTCCAATAATTTTTAAAATATCAATCCTTATTACTACTATTGATGTAGTTATAATTTTTAATGTTTAACTATTTTTACTAGATTTTTATTATCAAATGAACATTAATTTTTTTAGAAAAACATAGTAGAGGAGACCTAAACTTTGATTGTTTCATCATCAATGTTTTTCAGAATTGGGATATTGACGGAAAATTAGGGTCATTTTGATTAGATACTTCATAGAACAGATGATCGTCACATTGATGTAATATTTGTAGAATTATTATCAAAATTGTACCTAAATATATTTGTCTTGATATAGAATATAGTTAATAAACACATTAATAATGAACTAATAATGTTCCATAATGAAGAAATATGATTTATTGGGAATGAATTTAACGTTTTTTTTGTCTATACTCAAAACCCTTTTTCGGGAGAAAAGTCCAATGAATTTTCCCTTATTTGAAGTAAAACAAGGTTATAGAATATATGTATTATTCAGTAGTGTTTTCACATGAAAATTCCACTTTTTCGGATGAGTTAAATTTAAATTTTAGTTCAACCGCTATATATGTTAAAAATAAATTTACCCAATATGTTAATACTGTAAAATATGATATTCTATATATAATTATAAAAAGGATCCATATGATTTTTAGGAATATCACCACCCATCCCATAGAGGTCCATATCCTGACTAACCCAATATCACCTCTAATATGTCAGTGGGTGATGACTAGAACTATGTAGGCCCATCCCACTAAATAGTGCAATTTCACAAAGTACAAGTACAAACAGGAAAATCTCTAAATCCAAAACATAGAATTGTAAAAACACACTATAGAAAATTCATGCAAACATTTATATACCAACCACATAGTATGTCAGTTAGAAAACAATAAATTAAATACTACAGGAATAAAATCCCACTAAAATAAATAGTCTAAAAAAATCAATGCACAATTTCCTGATACTCATCCACAGAATTCCCTAACTAGAGGGTATATATATGAAAACCATTTATTGTCAGAGGATCACACCTCTTCTCTATGATCATCTTACAAACCACATGGTACTTGTCCAATTAGTACTATGTTAATGTATTTATCTTTTATACAGCACATGACACAAGGAAGAAAATACCATGCATGGGTGACGTAAAGAATACTCATAAGGACTCATAGAAACCGCATAAGAGTACTACTATGATATAAATGAAGTACACCACCAAAAATACCTGATGTATTTCACAATGACATACATGATGTATAGTAATCTCACATAAGAATAAGTCATTAGCATGAATGCAAGAATATCAGACAATTTCCTCAGAATACTTAGTATCGATAAGACATGAATTTCAATAGTAAATAGAGTTTTGATAACACATGGGGTGTCAGTAACACATGCATTGTCGGTAACTCACATATTTTTGATGAAACATGGATTTTAGATAATGTAAATAGTTTTAATAACTCATGGAGTTTCAATATCAAATGGAGTGTTGATAGTTAATCCAACCCCATATCACATAGTCTCTATGTGAATGAGTCTCAAGATCACAGCCAATCCAAGGATTCCTCTTACTGAACACATTTATTGGGGGGGACCTAATCATCAATCCAAAAATTTAACATCCAACTCATACACATACTCACATTATGTATAGTAAATAAATCATCTTATCGCAAGGTTCCCAAAGACATAAATATCGTGTTAATCTCAAAAATGATTTGAAGGATACAAATGTTTTACTAAATATATGTATGGTGTCCCAGACTAGTCCAGTTCAGTCTTCCCTACATGGATTGGCTGACAAGGCTTGACATGCTGGGCCTAGCTCATTGAATGAGGACTGCTTGACAAGCAAGACCCTACCCATTGGGATTCTATGTCCATCCCACAAGGCCACTGGAGAGGTCTGACCACCCTGGTCCAACCCACTACAGGTGGTCCAATTTTCTCACATGGAAATGGCCCCCCTTTTGTGCCCCTTGGTCCATATGGATTTCCCAAACCGCATGGCTCCCTCTATTGTCACCCAGTCAATGTAGTTAGATGTCATGGCCCCATTCCCTACTATCATATAAATTGTCATCGTGACTCCATGTATTCTAGTCATGTCAATTGAGTGGTCTTTCCACCACCACCTTATTCTATAGATTCCATTACGAGTGGCCACTGCCACCCACCATGTGTAATAGGGTACCATTATGTGCCTCTGGTCGCTTGGTGCATGGGTTCCATATGTAGACCATGTTTTCCTAGTACTGTGATTTTTGAAAAGAACCCACATCAATGATCTTCAAGTCATTAACATCAACACCTTGGGATTTGATCTGTCATTCTAGTCCTCTAGCGGTCTGATAACATTCAGATCCTATTAGAAAAAAAAATTCGTGACTATGAGGGACCAATGGTGAATATTTCCAATATCATGGATAGGAAAAAAACATAGAATTCCCAATGTATAGATCATGACCTTGTTCATGCTACACTTGAGACATCCCAGATAGAAGGGAAAAAGGGAGAGGATAATCACTATGATCTATCACTCAACAAATACCAAGATAAATTAACCATTTCACAAAAATAATTGAACCACAGATCAACCTATTCATTTATTGGAATTTATTCATCATTGAATCTAATATTTAAAAATGAAATAACAAATAGATCATCATCCTACATTGAGGATTGGATCGATCATTGATTATGCATGAATGTATGTCATAATCATTAATTGATTCTTCATATCTGAGTTTCATCAATATTGATTTTCAAATCCATCGACATTCACTAACGGAAGATCGATATTCATACCCTAAGAAGATTTATTTGTTTATGTTATAAACCTAGACTCCCAAAAAATGGCCATACATAAAGTAAACAAACATAACGTCAAAAAAATAGTTTAATTAAATATTTTAATGGTGTGTTCATCAAAAAACTAACTTCAAACATCGACCTGTACAAGTCAAGGATACCCACTATGTAAGGAAATTTTATTGTTCTGACTGAAATGATTCTCCCCAATATCTGATCAGGGAATCCTTTTAATTAGTATTCTAATTTAAATAAAAACAAACAATGTGATTTATTAGAAAGTGAAAAAAATTATTGATCTGACTCTAGCATACTAGGCCTACGAATCTCACACTGTATTTGTACTTGGTCTCATGGTTTTCCATAATAAATTTATAAAAATAAAATTGGAGATAAATACTATTGATTACATCATCCACACCTTTCGAATTTACATCATAAAAAGTCATAAAAATGGTACTCAAAAAAATGGTGAGGGTAATGAGCATGAATCTGATCCTCAAGATCTGATGTTCTCTTCTATAGATTCTCCTATTGCGAAGGAACACAAACTAGGGGAAATCACCTCAAACGAACAATCCTCTATTGTTTAACCATGATCTCCACTAGGTAATCTGTAAAGCATATCCCATTATCAATGTTCATCTATCCTCAGTCGAAGACATACTGTGGATCATGAACATTCCTCCTCTTCTAAAACACTTGGAATACATCATGCACCTAGAGAAAAAATTGTGGTAGGTCTAGTAGGTACCCCAAATCTCCAACTCTACTCAAATTCATTAAATGGTTGATGTTTCTTGATGATAACCTACCTCACCAGCCAAATAAATTCAATCCATGTTGATGTGATATATGAATAAACACATGGCCTCCTTCCTCAATATCCAAGGGCCTCCATATCCTATGGGCATAATACATTTGTTTGATATGTGCAGTCCACATCTCCCACTGGATGATCTTCCCCTTATTTGTGGTATCCCGCACCAACTCTGGACCCATGTGTGTTAACTCTCCTGGGTCAGTCCAGCAAATTGGTGACCTCCATTTTTGCCCATAAATGGCCTCAAAAAACTTCATATCAATGGTGAGTGGTTGTTTCCATTTTAATAAAACTCATCAAATCGTAGGTGATCCTCCCAAAAATGGCCAATGTCTAGGATGAAAAAATATAACATGACCTCATGATCCTGAAAGGTCCTATCTGTCTGACCATTCATCTGTAAATGAAATTTCATTCTCAAGAGTAACTGATTCTCAAACACCACTTTCAATCCCATCCAAAATAAAGATGTGAAATGAACATCATGATCTGATACTAGTGTTAATGGGAATCCATGGAGTTGAACTATCTTCATCACATAGAGGTGTTTCAATCACTCTTAGGACTCTACTCCCAAATAGCTAGGAAGTTTTTCAACATGGTGAGTCAGTCTACAATCCCTGAGATTGTATTGTTCCCATATAGGTGTGTGGAAATCCCATCACAAAGTTCATTGATATTCTATCCTACATCCTCTCTGGAAACACATGTGTTTTGGTCAATCCCACTAGATCCTGGGTCCCAGCCTTCACTTTTTTACATGTATGGAATCGAGGAACAAACTATTCCACCACCTTCTTAATCTTCAATGACCATAACTAGCATGATTGGTCCTAGTACATCTTCATCACCCCCGGATGTACCACCGTTGGTACTGTGTAGAACTCCCAAAAAACAACCTTCCATAATTCTACTAGTAAACCATTGCGCCCTAGGAAAATAAGTATATTCTCCTCCCTAATTGATTATCTATAAGGGGAATGTATTTTGGATAACTAAGGAAATTATGCCTGGTAGTTGATATCCTCATGTTGTGCCTCCCAAAATAACTTTATGAATGGATGGGTGAAAACCATAAACTAGTGGTATGCTTCTGCATCTCTATCAAAAAGTTATATGTTCAATGGGAAAACTAATCCAATGCCTCACATAGAAAATTAAAGATGGATGTTGTTCAAAATCTGCTGCCACTATGTTACCCTTCCTAGGAGTATAGAAAATCTCAATTTGAAAGTCCTTGAAGTACTCTATCTATCGTCTCTTTCTCATGTTCATATCAATATAATAGAATATATACATGAGACTCTACAGGTTAGTATATACAGTAAAATACTCACCCATCTAACAACATCTCCACATCTTAAATTTGAAGACTATTATCACATTCTCAAGATCATGGGTCACATAATTTTTCTCATGTAGTCTCAAATTTCATGAAGCGTATGAAATAAAAACTTTTCCCTAAAACATGAAACTACAATGAACTTTTACAAATTCATCACAGAACACTACATATTATACAACCTCTTCAAGAAATATCAATATTAGAGCACTCCTCAATTCCTGCCCCCACTTCCGAATGCACTAATGACACTTTTATGTCAACATGAATGGCTATAAATCCATGTTAAAACTATGAAGGGTGATACTACATTGAAAAATTTAGGTACATACCTCAGATAGTCACTAGCCAAACCCAAGAAACTCAACACCTTGGTAACACTTTTGGGTGTCTCACAAAAAATCACTACCTGAATCTATACTAGATCCACTGCAACTCCATCCTCTGAAATGATATTTTAATCAAAGTGTTACACCAAAATCCAAAACAAGAATATACATAGATTCTAATAAAAATAGTGTTTTCAGAGTGTGTCCAATACCATCATCAAGTGTTTCGTGTTCTCCTATATAGTCTCCATCTACTCTAGGATCTAATATATTAATACCACTAATAAATTGATTAATTCAATGCTGTAATATCTTATTCATGAGTTCCATGGTATGTAATGGGAGTTTTCTATTCCAACCAACATCACCAAGTATTCATAGTGGCAGTACTAACATCTAAATGATTTTTTGGTACATCTTCACCACCTATATGACGTTGGTGAAAGCCAGACCTGTGGTCAATCTTTGAGAACTACCTTTATCTCTTTAGCTAATTGAAGTGGTAATTGATTATCAATAGTAAACACGTGTTCTTCATGTTCACCTAATTCATGAGTTTGAAATCCACACATAACCTCAAGCTCTAATTTACTTTATTGGAAAACAAAATTGTGGATGTGTAGGGTGAAACCCTCATTCTCACAAAGCCTATAATCTAAAACTCCTCCAACTATGCACTCAACTCATGAATATCTATGGGAGCCATGAAATATGTATGTGTCGATATCATGGTCCTCTTGGTGATACAAAACAATGAAAAATTCTACCTCTCTGTAGATAGTTAGTCTGGGACATCCTCAAGAAGGACATCCCCATACTCCGCCACTACTATTGGAAATTGATACTCCTTTTATCCACTACACCAAGGGTGAAGCTAGAAAACATATGGATAATCAGCATCACCCTCTTATTTGTAATTCCATCCTATATTGCATATATTTCCATTTCACCATCAAAAGAAAAACCTTTCCATACCATTGCAGACACACCACAATTTTCTCCAAAAACAGTCAATCTAAGCATGGACGGTGGGTAACCAGTCCATGCTAATAATTCTATCATATGGTGTTGATGCCACTACAAAGAGATCCCAACCGAAGATCTCACCTCCATGTATATTCTCACACTCTCGGTACTAGTCCAGTGTCATCAATTCTCAACTCAAAGGTGTATCTAAGCATTATGGTTGATTCAATGATTCCAATAGAATCTTCAAGTCTGAAACTACGGTCATGGAGAGAAAATAATGACTAAAACCAATTTCTATAAAAATATAAGAAAAATTTTAAAAGAAAAAATTCATACATCTAATCATCCCTAGAAAACGGGGGTCATAATCCTCTATTTCCTACAGTTGGGCACATCCATATAAACTAGCTTCCAGAGCCTATAGTGTATAACATGGGGTGGTTGTTGTAATATGTCGAACGTCCACCACATCATTCCACCATACCTTTTCCTATTCCATGTCTTCTTCCATGCAGAACACCTTGATAATGCCTCCTCTTCTACCTTGTAGGCCCCTTAACTGTCTCTTGATCGTCCATTTAGAAGGTCTAAAAATATTGATCTAGATACCACCAACTGTCACATGATTATCATATCTATCCTTCAACTGACTCGCATTTTCCTAGGAAACATGCACTACTGATACCATGTATTAGGGTCATCCCTTAAATTTCCTAACCTACTTGGGTCCTTACACCTATTATTGGATACATAATAATAAAGACTCTACTTTGTCGTGCCTAGTGGTATCTCTCATTGCTGGAGTTTTCTCTCCTAGAATGATCTCCCAAGATGAGCTATATCCAATAACCTATCTTATGTAGGGATGGTCAAGGATATCATGTATGGACTGATCTCCCAGCGTAGTCCATACACAATGATCCATGACATGAAGAATGGTTCTCACACTATATCCATTTAGAAGTTATAAATATAAGTAAACCTCACCATATACTCCACTATAGTCTGAATGCCCTTACCATAGATTCAAGAGCTCCTACATTCCCACTGAGTGTAAAATATTTGGGAAGAACATCACTCTAAAGAGTCTCTTGAAGCATTATTGGGAGAGGGTAAGCTAACCATGGGTCTTTCTCACTAAGTTCCACCATTGTCCTACTATGTCCATACAATGTATCATGGAAAATACCTCCATCTGGTTGAATGGTGTCCCCACAAGGCAGAAGACATGAGTCACTTCATCCATCAAATCCTCAAAAACATAGTGGTTTGTCTTAACCCTAAACCTAATAGGTAACTACCTCTAGAACATATGTGATATGATCTGTCTGATTGACTCCTAAGCTATTTGTGCTATAGGTAATTGATGCTCAATGGGGGGTACGAGGATAAGTAACCCACCCGGAGGTTCCATCTCTGGAACAACCGCCTGTAATGACTCCTCATCACTAGGAAGAACATCGTCGTGATCATAAAATGGAATTCTGGTAGGCTATCTATAGGGAGGAATCCTGAAACAGATCACGATTTTCCACGATCAATAGATTATACCTAGTGTGCTAAATCAAGAAAGAAACGAGAACACCCCAAAATATTTTAAGATACATGTACCGTAAATTTCCATTCAACATGTGTTTTGATGTACCGAGTTGAAAAGACGATTTCCAGATTCCTTTTGTATGGATACGTTATCCACTGCCCCAGTACTATAATCCCTAGCCTTAAAGCGAAATCCAAAAACGTCACACTATTTTTTCAATCTAACCTCGTAGACTCTTGGACCATATGTAGAACCAACCTACTCTGAAACCACCTTGTCATGACCCATCCTAGAGGGGATCATGCCATGACTACCCTATGCCACCTCAGATAGGCCAGGGGCTAGATTCCAACACTGAGTAGGAATATCCAGAAAATGGTTGGCATTTTCCACTTCACCTATACACGCACACACATGTCCAAGATTGAAATGTTGAAATGAAAAATCCTTGAGTAGAAAAATCACGAATACAATAAGATACCAACCATAGAGTATGATAGTAAGAAATATACAAATTAGAAAATGAACATAATACATGATCACCAAATGTAAGAGTCTAAAAAATCTAATTCACAATTTTATGATAGTCATATGCAAAAATCCCTACCTGAAGTGTAGGTATAGGATTGTTGTCTAATGATATAAGAGCACACCTCATCCGTTTGACCAACCTAAAAAGAAAATGATCCTTATCCACCTATGTATCTAGAAAATCATTGATCGTCTTCATAGGAAAAGTCATTTTCGTGTAATTATCATGAAGTGGTGACTAAAAAAACTCATCTGGGAACCCAGAAACAAAAATGATGTACCACTAGGAAATACAAGAAGTAAATCATAAGAAATACCTTAGGTATACCTCAAAGAAATTGATGATTATTAATAAAATCACACATGTATATGTATATAGAATAAAAATTATGATTCTTAGATATAGTCTATAGAACACCCAATATTGAGACGTCATGGAGTATTAATAATATATGGAGTTTTTATAACACATGGAGGGTCGATGACATAGAGAGTTTAAGTAACACACTGAGTGTCAAAAAAACGGAGTGATGATAACACAGGTAGTGTCGATAACACATGTATTGCCCATAACACACACATTTTTGATAGGTCATGCATACCCCAAATAATTTAAACACCATGTTGCATAGTCTCGGGATCACAGTCAACCATAAGATTCGACTTGTAGCGTGCTACTTCTGGGAGGACATACTCAACATGCCAATGTTTAATCTTCCAACATTCATAATGACTCGCTTAAAATATATCAAAACGACCTTCATATCTAAAGGTTACAAAAAATGAATATGTATCATCAAACTGACAAACAATTTGAATATTATAACTATTTTACTGAAAATTCCCGACCTGGGTCTGATCCCACCCACCGTATGATCTGACCTAGTCTGGCCAACCGAACCCAGAAAATTCTTGTTCGGTGTGGTCCTCTAGGCTCATTCCACTAAGTAGATAGGACTTTACCCAATTTGATGTTGGGTTCATCCTACTGGGCCACTAGAATTTCCCATCCGCCCTAGCTTGACCAGCTGCATACAGGCTGGTTTTCTCTACTAGACGAGGACCGCCCCTGCCACGCCACCTGCTCCATGCATTCCAAATTGACTATGTTGCAAAAAAAATTCCAACTCAATTTGGTCGTTCCATTTTCAACATGGTTGTATGTTGTGTCCACAATCCTCAATGTAGCTCCATGTGGTTTGGCCACTACTGCAGGGGGTCATTGTCATCCGTTGAACTTACACGTAGCCGCTACCGCGTGCCACATGGCGCTGTCATTGCCCATTCGTCTGTCCTCGGTGAATAATATTCAAATGGTTTCTCCCATTTCCATAGTTCCATATTTTTTGAAATGGTGCCACATCTGTGATCCTTGGGTCGCGACCATCAGGTCATTGGATTTGATCCATCATGATAGCACATCAGTGGTGCGACTATATTCAGACCCTCCCAAAGATATTGTTCAATGACCATGGGGCCCCAATGGTAAAAGACACCATGAATTGTGATAGGATGAACACACAGAATTACTGAAGAATAGATCATTGCCTTTTTTGTGTCATACATGAGTCATCCTTTTTAGATAGAGAAAGGGGGCGTATAATCAGTATGATATATAACCTAACCCCCCCCCCCCAACGATAAATTAACCATCCTAGAAGAATGATCAAACCTCATATAAACATATTCCATTGGATGGCCCACATTTATAATTGAATATAATGTGGGAATAGGAAATTACAGAGATATCAACATCATACCTCATGGATTGGATCAATCATTTCCAAATGGTGAATTTGAATCCTTGTCATTTTTCGATATGTCAAATTTGATGTTTTTATATATTTATACTATAATCCAACTAAATTCATCATAGGAGGCTTCGTCTCATTTCAATGGAATATTTCCATAGCTATATTGTAACCCTAGAATCTTAAAAAACCGAAATACATAATATAATACAATGTAACATTATATAAAATATTTTTATAATATTTACGTCCAAAAACTAGGTTCAACCCTTGACCCACCCCAGTCATGGTTTAAAGCTACTTAAGGTAATGTTGTTGTTATGAACACAATTGTTCCCTCAAATTTCTGATATGGGCACTTGTTTAATAGTTATTATATTAAATAACATTCCACACATTATATAAAAAACTGATCAATTTTCATTAATTCTCCCTGAGCACACCCATCCAATGAATCTATTGTCTCTTTATCACCTTATGTCATAATATTCCAATATAATGTATAAAAATAAATGTTGAGAAATGTATGAGTTATTATATTGATGTAAACTCTGTTTAAAGGATTATTTTTTTATCATCAAACTTATGCAATTAAAAGGATTTTATGAGGATGACAATCCTTCTTCAAATATATAAAATCATTGTGAGATTTATTATTTGGTAGATAGGTAACAAGATGATATTCATTTTTTACTGACATTCTAATTTTTACATAAATCAATATGGGAAATAATATGAAATTTATGCTACCAAGTTATGATATCTTTTTGGGTTTCATTATATTTTTTTGTCAGAATGTTTTTTATACTTTATGATTTTATATAGTAAATTGTAAAACATATACCAATATCAAATTAAAATATACCTTGGTAAATTTTTTAAAAAAATTATTCTAGAGATTCTAAATTATCATGAGACACTAAAATACAAAATATGTATGTAATAATCAGTAAAAACATACATCCATTTAATGATTGTTTTTAGAAGTATATGTATTTAATATATCATAATAATATAAACATACCACTATATGATAATAAATTAATAGTTAACAAGGTTTTTTTGATTATTTTCATTTTAAAAAACTCCCCACACATTTTATTGTGTTCCATTTCGTTTTAAAAATTAAAATAATCAATATACCCCTTACCATTATTCAAATTACATCATAATTTTTATATTTAATAATTTTAATAACATGTCCCATTTATCTTGGTATAATTGTTTCCTTTAATTCATGAATATATTAATTTATCTATTTTAATTTTATTGGTGATTTATTAGGGAGAATAAGAGTGGTGTGATCTTATTTAAAATATATGATTATTTAGTGGTGAATAATAAAACAACAACAAATGTTATGGTTTTTTTCATAATTATTTGAAATATGAATTTCTAAATCATACTTCATATTTCATTGATAGTGGAATTAATCTGATGATTTTGATTATGTTTACATTAAAACGTATCCTTTTCGGAAAGTTTTGTCTCCTTTTGAAATTTACTTATCTCTTTAAATTTTGACAAATTAAAAATGATTTCATATCATTTGAGTCATTTCGTTAACAAATAATTTTTTTGATAATCATTTCAAATTAGTTTTAAAACACTCTATATACCTAAAAGTTTATCTAGATCAAAATTCATGTTGGAAATATCCTGTGTACATTATATAATTTTTTATATTCATTAAACATTCATTTTATCTATTAATATTAATCACAATAAAATTATAATATATTTATTGGAATATTACTTGGATTTTTTAAATCATAATATGTAGATATTTATTACGATCAATGAACATGTGTTTAAAAAAATAAAAAATCAAATCTAATATAATTAAAAATAATATTTCTCTCACAATGAAGTATATCATTGTGGATAATTTCAAATTACATTATGGGGGTCATTTATCAAACAATATTGACCTTTAAATTATTGTGTTTAAGAAAGAAATAACAATAAATTCTTTCAAGATTTATTATCTTC
This sequence comes from Viscum album, assembly GCA_963277665.1. NCBI lineage: Eukaryota > Viridiplantae > Streptophyta > Magnoliopsida > Santalales > Viscaceae > Viscum > Viscum album. The sequence continues at coordinate 1,300,479,828 of OY728147.1, forward strand.
AATCATATATTATAATTATATATTGATGATATTTTTTACTAGGTTTATTGGTTTTTGATACATTCTCGTGGTTAATATTATCAATTTCTCAGTAGACTAAAATTGTTAATTTAATTTCATAATCCATTTTAAACATATTTTTTCATATTTTACATAATAATTTTTAAAAAATTATTTCAACTACAACTTCTTGATTGTCATTAAAAAAATAATCAATAAATTAAAATTAACTGAAAAAAATATCATATTCTTTGTTGGAATTTTTTGCTATTTTTTAATACTAGTATAAGGGATATTTATTCATTATGTTAATAATAAAAAAACTCCATCTATTAAGTTTTATATAATTATTAAATTATTGAAATTAAATTTCACCACTCAACTAGTATTAAAAGTGATTTCTATAAGATAAATTTAATGACTAACAATGGGATCCTAAATCAATTCAACATTTAAAATGCATTCATTAAAATAAAACTGTAAATATAATGAATTCCAAAACCAATTATTTTTTATAGATTAATAATATATATTATTTATAAATAACATGTTATGAACACATTTTAAAATAATCTCATTATTTTTATATAATTATTAATTTTTGGATTATTTATCATCCATTGAATAAATTTAGTTGATTTATTGATGATATTATACATTTAATATATCAAGTCATATAATTTTCTTTTATCTTGAAAAAATATTCACATATTTTCTATGAAATCAAAATGTTCTTTTTGAGAAAATTACCTTTAATTTCCAAAAAAATAAAACATATTTTTTTTTGACGAACCTGAAATTACATGAATGTTTTTAGAAAAGTTATGAATTTTATTCTTATGATCTAACATGTTCATCGAGTTATTTTTCATATATTTAATGAATTATAATTTAGTTTTTTATTAATTTTATAGTCATTGAAATATAATATTAAAATATTTATTAATTCATATTTAGTATTTTATATGTAAAAAGAACCAGGTTTCTATTTTTAATATATATTAATGTAAAAAAACTATGTAACACGACCCGCCTTCACAAAAAGGAGGGAAGGGTCAGTAAATTTTCAGGCCCTTCCATCAGTATGTTGAAGGAGAGATAATGACCCCCGAAACCCGCCTTCAAAAGGTCCCGGAGTGGCAACTGCAACCATGGGTATAGAATCTCACAAAAAATTAAAGGCATTACCCTTTTTATTTTTATAGGATCTAGAGATAAGATAACAACCTCAACAATTACAAAGCTTAAAGTAAAGGGAAAGAAAAAATAACCCGTTCCCATGTGCATGTTCAACAGTAAATAATACAAGACACAAAAAAACTCCTAAGTTAAAGTACAAAGAATATGGAAAACAACAACAAAAAATGCCCCAAGGTTTGATATAGTACGGTCCCACATGATCCCTGATGTCCTCATTGAATCCTGAAGATAGTTTTATATATGTACGGTGAGCATACAAGTACACTCATTAGGGCTAACCAAAGACTCTCATGCACAAGTGGAGAGGAATTTTAATGCCCTATGAGAAAAGAAAAATTGAAGCCCCTAGCAAGGAAAACTATCCAACCAAGTCTCACCAAGGCACACTCCCCAAATAACGCAAGGCAAGTGATGCATTGTAATATCACATCGATATTTGGGTACCCGGCGCCACTTTCCCACTAGTTATTGAAGAAATCATACGCATCGAACCAATCCTTCCATTCTCACCGCAGTCCCACTACCAAACCCCTCCCACACACACCTGGGACATAACCACACCCCAGTCCCACTGCCAAACCCCACCCGCACACACCTGGGCCAGAACAACTAATGCCACGCCCAAAGAGACCTAGGCCAGAACAACTATAGCCACACCGAAGGACACCTCGGCCTCATCCCAGAGACACTTGGGAATCAACGTTCCCACAAACACCTGAGCCAAACACCACAACTACCCTGATCGAAGATTAATGGGATAATAGTGGACCTGAGGGCATCAAATCCTACCCAATGAGACTAGGGATATTCAGGAAAGGGGGCAGAAAAGGAGCTAATAACCAGCCACTCATAAGAGTGTTGAGAAAAACACCCTCCCCATGAAATGGGGTGTTCGGCACTAAATGATCAACATGGGTGGGGCGTGTACAAGAAATATAAAAGATACAGATATATTTATAGGTAAAAAACACTCATCCCAACTTAGGGCTTCCAGAACCTAAGCATAAACACCCTTGTTACTATTTATTCACAAAAGATGCCACGACCCTCACGGACAAGTCACAAATCATTCCCAAACTAATTCCCCACTCAAAAATTCTTGTTTTCATGTTCAAGTGATCCCATTAGGGTGAATTCTTCACTACTAGGCTCTAACAGGGATACCCACAATCCAGAAAAAAAAATAAACAGCCAATCATTAATTCAAGCATTCACACCCGGTTCTCTTATATGGTCACACCGACAATGGGATAAGTGAGATCCCTCAAAGTACTAGAACCAATGAAAACCTCAAGAAAAGGGATAATTGAGATCCCTCATAGTACTGGAAGTAGAAAAAAACCAAAGACACAACCCCATGTTCCCAAAACCAGGAACCCACTATTTCTCAATGATAGAGGATTCCATCCGAGTTCGTGTCACACTAGATCAACCACTCAGCTTCAAATTCACAACCAAAAACCATGCCACAACAAAGGATACCATCCCCATTCACATCATCCCATAAGTACCAGGCAGAACAACACACCCACCACCAAAGAGAGTAGGAAACATCCACGTTCAAGCACATCATTCATTAGGTTCTTCTATCTATTTGTTAACTGAGGCGGTCACACATGGATTCTTGTTTTACTGAACATACAATTAAACAAATTGGGTTTACCTGATTAACCAATTATTAGGTTAAGTCATGTAATCATCATAGAAGAAAAATGTTTTTCAGTGTGAAAGGAAAGACCACCAAATTCCATGATTTTCAGTGAGCATAGGATCGCACAATTCACATCACATATAACGTAAAAGTAGTATAGCAGAAACATCGATCACACCCCCTTCATTCTTTAAATGTTCGTGCATTAACATTATTGAGTTTGGTTTCATCAATTCCCACTGAGACAAATGCATACCCACACAACATGATACACAGAAAGGAGAGGAAAAGGAAAACCCTACTAGATTGGTCAAAGATCGAAGTTCTTCTCCATGCACCAAGAATCAGGGAAAAGCACGACTCGAAGGGGAGGGACATCTAGAAATCCAAACATACTAAGAAGAAAGGAAGCCATCCAAGAGGAAGAAGAATGAAGAATAAATTCCCCTGTGATATATATATAATATCTTATTGTTATGGGCTGTGGGGATTTGAACGGCTGTAAATTTGGATCATGGTTCCCCAAACGGTTGGGTGGTTACACAAGACAGAATTAATTTTTATTTATTTCTCCATTGAGTAGGTCCCTCGAGATTTATTGGGTATTAATTATGGGGTTTTAAATGGATTTGAACTTCTTGAAAAAAATGTTCAAAAGCCCAAAAGAGGCATTACGAGAAAAATTTTAGAAGAGAAACCTGACAAGGATGGGTGACGTCGATCGGTCGCCCCGATCGGTCGCACACTGAAATGACGTCCTACCATAGAGACGTCACCCCTAGGATCTAGAATTTGGAAAAGGGATGGACCCTGAGGGATCGGGTCATCACATCAGGTACCTCTCAATGCATTTTCACCATCGATAACTCAAAAGAAGACCAGAAGAAAGGACGAGGGGGTCTGAACAACTGCCCCAGAAGATACCTCTCAAGACTGAACCCGAACCATTATAATCAATTTCAAAAAAAGGATTAAATTTCCAGGTCATGTGGTGAGGGGTTTCCATTCCTCCATGTTGAGATACTATTCACTTTGGGTGGCTCTGACTCACCCGCATGGGTTTAGGCGCATCCACTATAATGCATCTCAAAAAGGGATTCGGTCCTCCCCTCCCTGCATCTCAGGATACTACACACACATCCACAGAAAAAGGAAAACCACACATTCCATAGTTAACAAGGTAAATCATTCCTCTACAATCAGTACAAAATATAATAGCCCAAAACTCAAATCAACTCTTGGTACTGGGCATACATTTGTGCATCCCTCTCCTAGGTACTTTCCTCAAGCCCAACATGCCTCCACAACACATGAACCAATGGAATGGTTCATCCACGAAGAACCCTCTCATCATGATCCACGATCCCCACTAGTCGATCCACAAGGTTTCAATTTCATCGGTATCTAGATCTCTCTAGTCAATGACATGTGAATCGTTATGAAGACACCAACAGAGCTAGGAAAAATGGAAGACGTCATATATCCTCAGTAGCAGCGGTGGAAACTCTAGCTGATAAGCCACTTCTCCGACCCGCCACAACACTTCAAAGTGTCCGATGATTCTGGGAGAGATCTTGATCCCCCTACCGACACTTTTTTGTCCACGCCGAGGGGCGACCTTCGAGAACATGTGGTCCCTGACCTCGAACTCCAAGGGTCTCCTCCTATTATCGGAATATATCATCTGTCAGTCCTATGGCACCTTCATCCTATCCCGTATAAGCTGAACCTTCTCTATCGTGCTATACATTTCTTCCGGTCCAAGAACACTCGCTTCCCCAACCACAGTACATCACATGGGTGAGCGACACGACCTCCTGTACAAGGCTTCAAATGGAGCCATGCCAATGGTAGAGTGATAGATATTATTGTAGGAAAACTCTACCAGAGTCAACTTTTGGCACCCCTGATCACCCAAAATCCAAAATTCATGCCCAGAGGATGTCCTCCAATGTCTGGTTGGTGCGTTCTATCTTTCCATCTGTTGGGGGATGGAATGCAGTGATGGGAGGTATCATGGTGCCAAAATAATGTTGTAATCCAATCCATAATCATGAGGTAAACCACACGTCCCGATCTGAGACTATGGATCATAGAACTCCATGAAAATGAACCACCTCATCCACTTACCTTCGTGTTAAAGGAACCACTAAACCCAAACCCTTGATTTCTAGAAAGTTTGCTGATTTTGTCAACTGATTCTCAACTACCTAGATAGCGTTGAAGCATCCTGGAACCTTGTGTAGCCTCGTGATGAAATCCATCGAGATGTCATCACACATCCTCTCGGTAATATCTAATGGTTATAACATGCTGCCTGTCACACGGTTTTCAGCCATCACATACTGACACACTAGGAACTTTTCTATAAACTCTACTACTGCTCGTTTCACCCCAGGTGACCAAAACTATCCACTAAGAACCTGGTACATCTTAGAAACTCCTAGGTGCACCTATAGTGGTGAGTTGTAGAACTCACTAATAAATTGGCCGTGGATTTCCTCTGGAACAAACAGTTTTCCATGGTAAAGCATCTAGTTCTGACCATCCTCTGTCCACCCTTCGGAAACATTTCCCTGGTCAACTCGGTCATGCATCACTTCGCTTTCTAAGTCTCCCCATTGGGACTCCTCTACCTTCCGCAACAGAGAAGATTGCACTGTCATCTGATATAGGAAACCTCTACCACCTTCCATCCTAGAATCCAGGTGCAGGGCAACCAACTCCTCCATCACCTTCCAAGTATCTGCTGACTCTCAGACTACAACCTTCTGGGACTTCCTGCTCAAAGCATCTTCCACCACAATTCACATTCCCAAGGTGTAGGAAATTTGGAAGTGGTAGTATTGAAGGAATTACATCCACCATCACTATAGTGAGTTCAGGTCCCACTGGGAGAATATGTACTTCATGATTTTGTGATTTGAGAAGACCATGAAGCGCACCCCAATGAGGTACTGCCACCACAACTTTAGTGCGAACACAACTGACGCGAGCTCTAGGTCATGAGTGGCATAGTTATACTCATAGTGAAATAACTTCTTAGACCCATAGGAGATCACCCCTTGATGGTGCATCAAAACAAATCCAAGTCCTTGTATTAAAGCATCACATAACACCTCATATATAGCTCCTTCTTCTGGAAACCTCAGAACTAGGGCACTAACCAACTTCTCCTTCAGCTAGCTGAAGGATGCCTCACATTGGTCGTATAATATGAAAGCTTGGTCCTTCATGGTAAAAGATGTCAAGGGTGCCGTAACTCGGGGTAAGTTGGGCACGAACCACTGTTAGTAACCTTCCAGCCCAAGGAAACTACGATCCTCTATCACGTTCTTGGGTGCTGCCTAAGAAACAACCCCCTTGACCTTCAATGGGTCCACTCTTATCCCCTTCTCGGACACCATGTGCCCAAGGAATATGCACTCCTCACATCTGGAACTTACACTTGGAAAGCCTCCTGTAGAGTTTGGGATGTCAGAGGACCTCCAAAACCATTGTCAAGTTCTCAGCAAGATCCTCCTCTGATATTGATTAGATCAAGATGTCGTCAATAAACACGACTACGAACCGGTCCAAGTATTCCCAGAATACGGAGTTCATCATCCCCATAAATAATGTTGGTGCATTTGTAACACCGAACAACATGACTACAAACTCAAAGTTCCCATTTCTGCACCTGAAGGAAGTCTCTGAGATGTCTCCCTCCATTACCCTCACTTGTTGATATTAAGACATTAGATCGATCTTTGAGAATCAACTTGCTCCCCTCAGCTGGTCAAGAGATCATCTATCCTCGAGAGAGGGTAGCGATTCTTGACCATCACCTGATTCAGCCTCTTGTAGTCTATGCACAACCATAGAACACCATCTGCATTCATTGCAAACAAATACTGGGGAACCCCACGGTGACGCACATGGCCGAACAAAACCCATCTTCATCAGATCATCAATATGGATCAACAAATCCCACAACTGAAAAGGTGACATCCGATAGGGAGCCATTGAAATTATACGAGCACCAGGTTGCAAGTATATCTCAAACTCAACAGCATGTCGAGGGGGAAGAGGTGCCACCTCTTCAGGGAAGACGTCCATAAACTCACTGACGATCCCTGAGACATCCAGTAATTATGCATCCACCGACTCCACTAAAATCTCATCCATCAAGGATAGGATGGATTCCCCTCACATTCTTCTTCCCTGGAAACTCCACTCACCAATGAATGTCACACATTGACTTCCCATGTATGAGAACAAAACCCTTCTTCAGATGCATTCAATGATGGCACATACAGAGAACAACCAGCAAATTCCTAGGAAGACATCGTATGGTTGTATCTACAACAGTAGAAGATCCCTAACTGACTGAAGTGGCCCTATCATCAGTTTGCATCCTTGACAAACAGACAAAAGTTTGTTCTATCCTCAGACTGGTGTGCTCAGCACCAGGGGCACTAGAAGACTCTCATCATCTAAACCAAGAGCATGGGCCGGACTGGGTGTAAAAAAGGAGTGTGAAGCTCCTATATCGAACAAGGAATATGCAAGGGTACTAATAAAGTTGATCATACCTTGAATGACCTCTATCCCTATTCTAACTGCTGCCTCCGCGGCATGCAACTTCCCAAGCCCAGATCCCCTTCCACCCAACTGTTGGACACCTCCCTAACCATGTTCGGGTTATGGTCCTTGAGGAGCACCCTGAGGTTTGTCTCCTCCTGCAAAGTCTTCCATCGGAGGGGCGGGACCTCGCTTCCCCTACTATTGTTGCTGAAGCGGCCTAGCCAAGAACCATTGTTGTTAAGGTGGGTGATGGACCTGCCCACCCCACTGTATTGTACTCTGTCCGGGTACTGGTTTAGAAGGTGCCCATGGCTGCCACAGATGAAGCACCTTGGTCCAGGGCCCGAAGGGGAAGGGAGAAAACTGGGAGACCGGAAGTGGAACTGTTGCGGACTGCTCCATTCCGGTTGGAACCAAGAGGGCCCTAATGCTAGAGGCCTACTGCTGAAAACCATCCCCTTTGATGATCCCAACTGGATCCCCTCTCGTGACACACCACCCAACATGTGCATCCTCTCCACTACATCATCCTTTTTCTGCACCTCTATGTATGCCGGTAGGGTGAAGGGGGTAACAACGTACTGAAGAGAAGGTCCGAGTGCCTCCTCTAAACATCTTGCCCATGAACCCTCATCTAGAAAGAGGTCTCAAGCAATGAGAAGGAGATCCTTGAACATGATCCCCAACTCTCTCACTGACATACACCCATGCTTGAAAGAGAGTTGCTCCTGCCTCTTCTCAGCCTTCATCGTGGAAGAGAGGAATTCTACCGGAACTCCTTCTCAAAGTCAGCCCATGCAACCTCAGCTTCCCTCTTCTCTACAGGATAAAGTATTCACCCCTGACGTGCTGTTCCACGCATCTGGTTCATGGACAGAGGAATCCAGTACTCTGTCGGAGCCCGAATCAGGCCGAAAGCGATCACTAGCTCCTCTATCCACCTCTTCATATCCATGTCAGAGGTTCTTCCCTCATACTTTCCGAGGGTCTGTCACTAAAAGGCACGAAGCATCTTCGACCACTGGTCATCCTCCTATTCTCTGTCATCCCTCCATCAATCATCTAAGTCATCCTCTTGCTCCTCGATCGCCCGCAAGACTCATGGTCATCTCCCGGGGTCCATAGCTACAAGGTAAACAAGGAATGCCTAAGCCCAAGTAGTGCAGAATATTGCTCTCAAATTTTCTTAGACTCCATTATTTATTTTGAATCCCCAAGACAGCCATGAAACATATGAACACAAGTCATTATGAATCATGTACCTTTCCTAGGGTCTGTACCCTGCAATCAGTGTATCCTCAGTTGGTTATTTGGTAGGTCCAAAGTCCATGCATCGGATCATGGGGGCCCTAAAATCTATTGTCCTAGCAGGTCTTCCATGGACTAATGCACCCACCAAGGTCACCCAACCCTGTTTCCCTACCATCCCATACAATCCTCATTGGGCCTAACTCCAGACTCCATCCTATCTCTAACCACTCCTCTAATACCATTCTGTCACGACCAACCTTCACCAAAAGGAGGGAAGGGTCATCATATTGCTAGGCCCTTCCTTGTTTATGTTTATGGAGAGATAATGACCCCCTAAACCCACTTTCAATAGGTATCAGAGTGGCAACCAGCACCAAGGGTGTAGAATCTCACACAAAATGGAAGGCATTACCCTTTTTGTTTTTTTAGGATTGAGAGATAAGATAGAAACCTCAACAATACCAAAGCTAAAAGTAAAGGAAAATCCAAAAATAACCCTTTCCCATGTGCATGATAAACATTAAATGATAATAGCCACAAAAAATCATTGAAGGTAAAGTACAATGAAAAAAGAAAATGACAACAAAAACTACCCCAAGGTCTGAGCTAGTACAGTCCCGCACGATCCCTGAAGTCCTCCAGGAAACCTAAAAGCAGTTTTATATACGTAGGGTGAGCATACAAGTACACTCCGTAGGGAAAACCAAAGTCTTTTGTGCACAAGTGGATATGCATTTTAATTCCCTATTAGAAATGAAAAACCAAAGAACCTAGCAAGGAAAACTATCCACCCAAGTCTTACCAAGGCACACTCATCAAATAATGCATGGATAGAAAAGCATAGTAATTGCTCATTGATATTTGTGTACCCCAAGCCACATTCATACTAGTTATTGAATACATCATATGCATCGAAACGTTCCCGCCATTATCACCGATGTCCCACTATCAAACCCCACCCACACACACCTGGGACATAACCTCACCACAGTCCCACTACCAAACCCCGCCCGGAGACACCTAGTCCATAACCTCACCACCGTCCCATTGTCGAACCCCACCCACACACACCTAGGCCAAAACAACTACTACGACGCCCGAAGACACCTGAGCCAGAACAACTACTGCCACACCCGAAGACACATGGGCCTCATCCCAAAGACACATGGGAAACAACCTACCCATAAACACCTGGGCTAACCACCACAAATACCCCGCCTAAATACTATTGGGATAATAATCGACCTCAAGCCACCACATCCTTCAAAAAGAGTCTTGGGATATTCGTGAAAGGTTCAAAAAGGATCTAATAACCGTCCACTCATAGGAGTGTTGGGAAAAACACCCTCCCATGAAATAGGGTGTTCGCACTATGTGCTCAACTTTGGTGGGGCGCAAATAGGAAACATAAAATCTACCTATATATGTATAGGTAACAAACAATCATCTCAGCCTAGGGGTTCCAAAACCTAAGAAGAAACACCCTTGTTACTATTCACTCACAAAAGAAGCCATGAAACTCATGGCCAAGTCAAAACACATTCCCAAACTAATTCCCTACTCAACCATTCTTGTTATTATGTTCAAGTGATCCCATTAGGGTGAATTCTGCACTACCAGGAAACTAATAGGAATCACAAAATGTATGAGTATAGAAAAGTGAATTCATAATTTTATGATACTCATATGAAAAAATCCCTACATGAAGTGTAGGTATCAGATAGATGTCTAAATATATAAGAGCACACATCATCCGTTTGATAAACCTAAGAAGAAAATGATCCTTCTCAACCTAGGTATCTAGAAAAGCATTGATCGTTTGCATAAGACATGACATGTTCAGGTAATGATCATGAAGTGGTGACTAACAAAACTCATTTGGGTACCAAGATACAACAATGATTTACCACTAGGATATACAGGAAGTACATCATAAGAAATACCCAAGGTATATTACAATGAAATTAATGATTAAAAATCAAATCACACATGTATATGTATATATAATAAAAATTAATATTCATAGATATAGTCTATAGAAAAGTTAATATTGATAAGACATGGAGTATTACTAATATATGGAGTGTTTATAATATATGGATGGTCGATAACACAGAGAGTGTCAGTAAAACACTAAGTGTTGATAAAACACAGAGCGATGATAACACAGGTAGTTCCTATAACACATGGTGTGCCGATAACACACTCAATGTTGATAGGACATGTAGGCCAAAAATAATTTAAACACCATGTTTCATTATCTCTGGATCACAGTGAACCATAATATTCCACATCTAGCATTCTAGTTCTGGGAGGACCTACTCAACATGCCAATGTTTCATCTTCCAACATTCACAACGAATCACTTAAAATATCTCAAAAGGACCTTCACATTTAAAGGTTACCAAAAATGATTATGTATCATCAAATAGACTAAAAATTTGAATATTACAAGTATTTTACTAAAAATGTTTGACCCGGGTCTGATCCCACCCGCTGGCTAACCTGACCTAGTTTGGCCAACGGAACCAAGAATAGGCTTGTTCGTTGTGGTCCTCTAGGGTCATTCCACTAGGTCGACTGGCCTTTACCCAATTTGATGCTGGGTTCAGCCTTTTGGGACACTAGGGTGGCCCATCATCTCTGGCCTGACCCGCTGCATGCAGGCTGGTTTGCTCTGCTAGACGAGGGCCGCCCTGGCCACGCCACCTGCTCCATGCTTTCCAAATTAAATATGTGGCACCCAATTATTTCTAACTCAATTTGGTCATGACATGTTCAAAATGGTTGTCTATTGTGTCCCCAATCCTCGATGATGCTCCATGCGATTTGGGCACTGCTGCAGTTGGTCGCTATTATCCGCTGAACCTACACATAGCAGCTGCCATGTGCCACAGGGCGCTGTCATGGCCCATTTTTCTGTACTTAGAGACTATTATTCAGACGGTTTCTCCCATTTCCCTAGTTCCCTATTTTCTGAAATGGGGACACATCTGTGATCCTTGGGTCACGACCATCACAACATTGGATTGGATCCATCATGATAGTACTTCAGGTGTCCGATTGTATTCAGACCCTCCCAGAGAACATGTTCATTGACCATGATGCCACAATGGTAAAAGAAACCAAGAATTGAGATACGATGAACAAATATAATTCCCGAAAAATGGATCATTTCCTTTTTGTGTCATATATAAGTCAACCTTGTTAGAAGGAGAAAGGGGTAGGATAATCACTAAGATCGACAACCTACCCCCCACCCCACGATAAATTAACCTTCCTAGAAGAATGATCAAACCGCATATAATCATATTCCATTGGATGGTCTACATTTATAATTGAATATATTGTGGGATGGGGAAATTACAATGATATCATTATCCTACCTCATAGATTGGATCGATCATTTCGGAAGGGTGAATTTGCATCCTTGACATTTTTCAAAATGTAAAATTTAATGTTTTTATATATTTATTCTATAATCCAAATAATTTCATCGGAAGAAGATTCATCTTCTTTCAATAGAATATTTCAATTTCAATATCCTAACCCTAGAATCATAAAAATAGGAAATACATAATATAATCCAATGTAACTTTATATAAAATATTTTTTAAAAATATTTTGATAATATTTACGTTCAAAAACTTTGTTCCACCCTCAACCCGCACGAGTCATGGTTTAGAGCTACTTAAGGTAATGTCTTTGTTCCGAACATAATTTTTCCCTCAAATTTATAATATGGGAACTTTTTAATAGTTATTATATTAAAAAAACATTCCACACTTTTTATTAAAAGCTGATCAATTTTTATTAATTATCCCTCAGCACACCCAGCATAGGAATCTATTGTCTCCTTATCACCTTATGTCATAATTTTCCAATCTAATGTATACAAATAAAAGTTTAGAAATGTATGAGTTATTACATTGATGTAAACATAGTTTAAAGGATTATTTTTTGATCATTAAACTTATGTAATTCAAAGGATTTCATGAGGATGACAATCCTTCATCAAATATAGAACATCAATATGAGATTTATTATTTGGTGGATAAGTACCATGATGATATTCCTTTTTTACTGACATTCTAATGTTTACATAAATAAAGATGGGAAATAATATGAAATTTATGCTACCATGTTATGATATCATTTTGGGTTTCTTAATATTTTTGTGTGTGAATGTTTTGGATTCTTTATGCTTTTATATAGTAAATGGGAAAACATATATTGACATAAAATTAAAAGATACAAAGATAAATTTTTAAAAAAAAATTTCTAAAGATTCTGAAAGAACATGAGACATTAAAATACAAAATATATAAGTAATAATTAGTAAAAATATACATCCCATTAATAATTTTTTTTAGAATTATATGTATTTAATATATCTAAATAATATAAACATACCACTATATAAAAAGAAATTAATAGTTAATAAGGTTTGTCTGTTTATTTTCATTTTAAAAAACTCCCCACCCATTTTTTTGTGTTCTATTTCATTTTAAAAATTGAAATAATCTATATACCCCATACCATTATTCAAATTACATCATTATTTTTGTATTTTTTAATTTTAAAAACATGTCCCATTTATCTACGTATAATTGTTTCCTTTAATTCATAAATATATTAATTTATGTATATTAATTTATTTGTGATTTAATTGAGTGAATAATAGTGATGTGATGTTATTTAAATGATATGATTATATAGTGGTGAATAATCAAACAGCAACAAATGTTATGGTTTTTTTTATAATTTTTTGAAATATAAATTTCTAAATCATAATTCATATTTTATTGATAGTGGAATTAATCTGATGATTTTGATTATGTTTACATTAAAACATACCCTTTGCTGAAATTTTTTTCAACTTAATTAATTTACTTATCAATTTATATTTTAAAAATTAAAAACTGTTTCATAGTATTTGAGTAATTTTTTCAATCAATAATTTTTTGAGAATCATTTCGAATTAGTTTCAAAACACTCAATATATATAAAAATTTATCAAGATCAATATTCATGCTGGAAATATCCAATATACATTAATTAATATTTTAGATTCATTAAAAATCAATTTTATCTATTAATATTTATCACAAGAAAATTATAAAATATTCATTGGAATACTACATGGATTTTTGAAATCATAATGTGTAGATATTTATTAGGATCAATGAACATGTGTTTTAAATAACCAAAAATTAAAATCTAATATGAAGAAAAATAATATTTCTCTCACAATGAAGTATATCATTGTGGAAAATTTAAAATTTCATTATGGGGGTGGGTAATAAAACAATATTGACCTTTAATTTATTGTGTTTAAGAAATAAATTCCAATAATTTATTTCAAATTTTATTATCTTCAAACATATATTAAAATTATATATTGATAATATTTTTTACGAGGTTTATTTGTTTTTGATACATTCTGGTGGTTAATATTATCAATTTCTCAGTAGAGTAAAATGGTTAATTTCATATCATAGTCCATTTTAAACATAATATTTTTTTCATAATTTAGTTAATAATTTTTACAAAATTAATTCAACTACAACTTCATGAATGTAATTTGAAAAATAATCAATAAATTAGAATAAACTGAAAAAATATTTCATATTCATTTTTGGAATTATTTTTCTATTTTTATTACAATTATAAGGGATATTTATTCATTATGTTAATAATGAAAAAAATCATCTATTACATTTTCTATAATTATTAAATAATTGTAATCAAATTTCTCCACTCAACTAGTATTAAAAGTGATTTCTATATGAGAAATTTAATGACTAACAAGAGTATCTTAAATCAATTCAAAATTTAAAATGAAATCAATCAAATAAAAATGAAAATATAATTAATACCAAATCCATTTATTTTTTATAGAATAATAATATTTATATTATTTATAAATAACATGTTATGAACACTTTTTAAAACAATCTCATTATTTTTATATAATAATTATTTTTCAGATTAATTATCTTCCAATGAATATATTTAATTGATTTTATGATGATATAATACATTTAATATATCAATTCATATAATTTTATTTTATCTTGAAAAAAGTTCCACATATTTTCTATGAAATCATAATTTTTTTGAGTAAATTATCTTTAAATTCCAACATATTTAAGAATATATTTCTTTTAACGAACATGAAATTCCAAGAATGTTTTTAGAAAAATTATGATTTTTATTCTTATAATATAACATGTTCATTGTGTTATTTTTCATATATTTAATGAACCATCATTTCGTTTTTTATTTATTTTATAGTCATTGAAAAATAATATTTAAAAAAATTATTAATTCATATTTAGTATGTTTTATGTAAATAGTTCTAGGTTTTTTATTCTATATTAATGGAAAAAAACTAATTGTCATCACCTGCCTTCACCAAAAGGAGGGAAGGGTCAGTAGATTGTTAGGACCTTCCTTCTTTAAGTTGAAGGAGAGATAATGACCCCCAAAACCCACCTTCAAAAGATCCCAGAGTGGCGGCCAGCACGAAGGGTATAGAATCTCACAAAAAATTGAAGGCATTACCCGTTTTGTTAATATAGGATCAAGAGATAAGATTGAAACCTCAAAAATACCAAATCATAATGTAATGGGAAATCAAAAAATAACTTGTTCCAATGTGCATGTTCAACAGTAAATAATACTAGCCACAAAAAACACCGAAGGTAAAGTACCAAGAAAAAGGGAAACGAAAACATCAACTGCCCCAATGTCTGAGCTAGTACGTTCCCGTATGATCCCAGAAGTCCTCCTGGAAACCTGAATGCAGTTTATATATGTAGGGTGGGCATACAAGTACACTCAGTAGGGAAAACCAAATACTCCCCTACAAAAGTGGAGAGGCATTCTAATTCCCTGTGAGAAAAGAATAACCAAATCACCTAGCAAGGAAAACAATCCACACAAGTCTACTAATGCACAATCCCCAAATAACGCAAGGAAAGTTAAGCATAGTACTAACACACCGATATTTGGGTACCATGCACCACATTCCCACAGGTTATTGAAGACATCCTATGCATCAAACCAATCCCTCCTTTCTCACCACAGTCCCACTGCCAAACCCCGCCTGCACACTCCTTGGCCATAACCTCACCACAGTCCCACTGCAAAACCCCACCCGCACACGCCTGGGCCATAACCTCACCACAGTCCCACTGCCAAACCCAAACCGCACACACCTGGGCCAAAACAACTACTGTCATGCCCGACGACACCTAGGCCAGAACTACTACTGCCACACCCGAAGACACATGGGCCACATCCCGAAGACACTTGGGAAACAACCTGCCCTCAAACACCTTGGCCAACCACCAAAACTACCATGCCTGATGATTCTCAGGCTAATAATGGACCTTAGGCCATCACATCATGCTTGAAGTGTCTTGGTCTATTTGGGAACGTTAGCAAAAAAGGAGTTAATAACCAGCCACTCATAGGAGTGTTTGGAAAATCACCCTCCCCAATAAATGGTGTGTTCGAATCTAATTTCTCAACTTGGGTGGGGCGTGATAAAGAAAAATAAAATTTATAGATATATGTATAGGTAAAAAACACTCATCCCAGCCTAGGGGTTCCAAAACCTAAGCACTGAAACCCATGTTACTATGCATTCACAAAAGAAGCCACGACACTCATGGCTAAGTCACAACTCATTCCCAAACTAATTACCCACTCAACAATTCTTGTTTTCATGTTCAAGTGATCCCATTAGGGTCAATTATGCACTATCAGGAAACTAACTGGCATAACCACAAGCCAGAAAAAAAAAGAAACAGACAAATATCAATTCAAGCATTCACATCCGGTTCTGTTGTAAGGTCACAACGACAAAGGGATATGTGAGATCCCTCAAAGTAATGGAACCAATGAAAACCTCAAAAAAAGGATAAGTGAGATCCATCAAAGTACTGGAAACAACATACCCCAAGACACAGCCCCATGTTCCCAAAACCAGGTACCCACTATTTCTCAACGATAGATAATTCCATCTGATTTTCTGTCACAGCAGAGAAACCACACGACTTCAAATTAACAACCAACAACTGTGCCACAACAGAGGATCCCATTCCCCATTCACATATTCCTATAAGCACCAGGAAGAACAACACCCCCACCACCAAACAGATTGGGAAACATCCAGGTTTAAGCACATCATTCATTAGGTTCTTCTTTCTATTTGTTAACCGGGGTGGTCACACATGGATTCTTGTTTTAATGAACATCCATTTAAACAAAATGGGTTTACGTGATTAACCAATTTTTAGGCTAAGTCATTCAATCATCATAAAAGACAAAAGTTCATTAGGGTGCAAGGAAAGTCCACCAATGGCCATGATTTTCAGTGAGCATAGGCTCACACAATTCATAAAGAAACAACACAAAAGTAGTATAGGAGAAACAACGATCACACCCCTCTATCTTCATACATTAAAAGTATGTTCATTACCATCATTATGTTTTGTTTCATCAATTCCCATAGAGAAAAAAGCGTACCCACCCCGTATGATACACATAAAAGAGAAGCAAAGGAAAACCCTACCTGATTGATTAAAGATTGATGTTCTTCTCCACGCGCCAAGAATCGGGTAAAAGCGCGAATTGCCGGGGAGGGACGTCGGGAACTACAAACATACTAAGAAGAAATGAAGCCAGGAAAGAGGAAGAAGAAGATAAACTATAGAAGATAAACCTGACAAGGCTGGGTGACACTGATCGGTCACACTGATCGATCGCGCCGAGTGGTCGTACCGAGCGGTCTTGTAGATCGGTCGTGTCGATCGGTCGCACCGATCTTTCACCCCTATCGGTCGCAAGCTGAAATGACTTCCTACCACCGAGACGTCACACCAAGGATCCAGAATTTTTCAAAGGGATGGACCGCGAGGGTTTGGTACATCACACTAATTTTATATTTTTTTGTGGGAATATATTGAAGATTAGTTTTTTAATTTAAATAGAAATTTGTTAAACACTATACTTTTTATTTTTATTGTGATTCAAATGTAATTTGGGTCAAATCAACTTTGGTAATAAATATTTTCCACCAGTATAATAATAAATGTATAGTATATAATTAGTATTTTAATATTAAGTAAGGATTAGTTTCCAATGATTAATATTGATAAATTCCTCATATAAAGATTAAATTTTACATTTCAGATGTATGAAAGTAGTGATTCATAAGGTTCCCATTATCCATTTTAAATGTTCATTGTGCACGATATAGAGACATTATAATTTAAAAAGTCTTAATGGGACATCTTCAAAAAAATTAGAGGAATTATTATAATTTTCTTGTTAAAACCATCGTAAGGTTATTTATGGCCTAGATAAGTAATATTCTATTCATAAGATTATTTAATAGTTCATGTAATAATTCATCATAAAAATAATTTTCCTATGAAAGGTGATGCATTAGAGGTTATTCACAGATAATAATATACCTTAAAAAGTATTTATTTTTAAATATATGTATTAAAATATTCTTCAAGTAATCCATTTCATATGATTATAAATTCTAAATCAACTATCAAAATCTCAAAAAATAAAAATAAAAGGGATCTTGAGACCTTGAGGAAAATTTCAATAGCCAATACCTTAAATCTTGACAATGAATATGTGATGAATTTAACTACTGTGGGAGATTCATCCTGATTCTCTATTATTGTAATAGACAATTGACTCAGAAGGGAAGAGAATATTCTATTATAAGGGTTAATCGTGACTAACAAGATGAATAATTTCAATGGTAATTGAAATATCAGAAAACATTGTGAATGGAAAAAACATGTTACTATCTATAAAGAATTTTGTGGTAGTTTGTTTCTATAATCAAGGGTAGTCGTATCAGAAAAAGAGGTAAACTAATCCATTGAATATTTTAATGGAAGATGGAATACAATTTAAGCGGTATGGGTGAAGAATTTAACATTGTTAGTCTATAAAAATATTTATTTTGAAGAATGATGTCTATTGATAGAGTATTTTAATTTGATAATGAATATTCATTTGATGTTGCTTATAATTAAATATTTATATTTTCTTATATTTTAGTAAATATCTATAACCAATTACCATAGGTGACTAGATTAAGATTGAGTTGAATCATTTTACTATTATCCTTCATTTTTCATCATAATTGATTGTTTCTCCACATGGGTTATCTCTTATTGTGAAATTTATTTTGTTAGATGTGTCAAGGAGATATTTTATTTGTTAGTTATTACATTCACATTCTTCATGACTATAATTTCACAAATATTCAATGAATTTTTGGTTCTAAATATTATAAAATTTACATAAAAATTATGAAATGAATTACATCATTTGGAGAAGTATTATGCTTATCCATTCCATATTCTATGTATCCTCTCTATAAATTTTAAATGAAAATTAATTTTATAGAGTAATTTATCTTGAAATTTCTTGTCAAAATGTAATATTATATATATTTAACTATCATCATTCTTATCAATGGAACATTTATATACGACATTATTCATAAATAGAAATAATTTTTATTAAATTATATTAATATTTTTCACTAATTAAAATGTTTTCCTCTCTTTTAGTATACCATAATATATGTTTCATACATTTAATATTGCATTATTCAAACATTTCATCAATATTTCACACGTCCAATTCTATGATCTAAAATTTTACCATCTTTTTTCAATATATTAATATTTAATTATTTCATATTTTTTTTATTTTCTAGGTTTTAGTATTTTCAAATATATTCTTTTTTTATTCATTCTATAAAAAAATTATATATGTTTTTGAAATATTATTTTTTAGTACTACAAGTATGACATAATCAGAGATACATGCCCAACCAACTATTTAGACCATAGTATTTGAAATAAATTAAAATAAGAAAATAAATTTTCTAAATTGGATTTACACCAACAATTCACCCACCATTCATTGGACGATCACATTCTTCTCAGTTCCCCATTTGATAAAAAATAAATTGTTTACTCATTATTATATTTTTTTAATATATTTTTGATCCATGGTTTGATCTATATATTCATACTATAAGATCATATATATCCTCTTTTATATGGAACTAGTTTTTAGTTGTTACATATTTTATATTAATACATTCAATAAATTTATAGGGAATTGTGTATATTAGTCATATTTACTTCCAGTTAATGAAATTAGTAAATTTATAATATCATGATTAAATTTTCTCCAGAGGATTTGACATTCAAAACATAAAAAATATGAAATATTATTTTTTTCTATCTATGTAACATTCAAAAAATCGATGACCTATAATGTTGCACAAACATTGTGGTATATAACCACTTATGTCCCTCCACATTTTCCAAAGGCCATCAAAAAGAATTGAGGGTCTATTGGGGAATTTGGAGAGACTATACACTCTAGTATAGATACTAATATATAAAATTGACTAAAAATATAAAATATTCCCAATAATATATCTTAAATATATGGAAATTATAGACATTTCCCATCAAAAATGGAATATCATTACACATGTTACCAAAAATAATTTATTATAACGTCACAACATCCATACATAAATAAAAATTATTTCTACTGGATTAATTATATTAAACATAGTATTAAATTAATCAAAATTCAAGAGGAAACTAAAAACATGACCCTAGATTCCACTTCAAATATTACAAAAAAATAATCCTTCTATGTTCAACATGATTTACATGATGGTTGTGATAAAAAATCAATATGACACCTCAAATGGTATTAGTAATGAAATATAAAATATAATAGTGAATGATTTTAGTGATTGTAATCTTAATGATTCATAACAAAGATAATAAATTTCCAAAAAATTGTTCTAAATAAAAAACCCATTGATTTGAAAAAGAAACCTCAATAATCTGTAGTATGAGTTTGAACATTTCATTACAATATCATAAGCTCAATGGGGATGTACATTCTCATACCAATAATGATATCGTCTCCAAGGGAATATCATCCTATACAATGATTAATATAAATAATAGTTGGTTTGGATTCCCCATGTACATAACAATCTCATCACTAAGGAATCCAGATTCTGTCTCATGAAAAATATAAATAACAATGGTAAAGGGACCGCTATAGAAAATTCTATCTCATCCCTTATTTTCCTTGATCTATGCTCATTGGAATATTAATCAAAATTAGAAAGGCTTCCCTGTGCCTAAAATTATAATAATCCAATGTAATCTTTATCACCTCTTGTAGAAATATAAGTAGAAAAAAGAAAGTCAACCCCATATCTATAAATAACATTTCCATAAGGCATCTTGAAACATATTTAACACTCATTTTAGGTCAACATAAAAATTAAAAATGATTCATACTAATAAATAACAATTCTTGGTCTAATTTACATCATAACATATAATATTAAATAGTTTTTCCTGATCGTACCACCCCATTCAATAACAAAATTCCATGGTACACAACACTTGACATCGTGAACCAAAAAGAAATAACAATCTCAACCCATATAGACACTAATTACCAATGAAAGAAATATAACAAACCATAAAACCAATATGAAGAAAACTCTAGGTTAATTTAAAATTATAGTAGATATATGCTTTAAATATTGGGTAATGGGAACTAGTAAAGGTCTTCTGTATGATTAATAGACTCCCATTATACCTTATTGTGTTATTATTATAAAGTTCATAAAACATTATTTAATGTATCCAACCATTACTAAACATGGAATCATTAAATTATTATCCAAGAATAACTAATGGTCCTAAACATACTATCCCTACTAATATAAAACCAATAGGAACACTTTTATATTATTTGTAGGTTTAGATAAAAAATTTAGTACATCTAAATAACATGAATATCCTAAAAAATATATTAATGAAGATAAAATTTTACAAACCTCATACAATATATTATTATTTTCCCTTCATCTATATATAATCATTTTGTTCTACTTTAGACATAAGAAGTAATATAATGTAACATAATTCACTAGATCTTTTATGTTTTGTGAGGAATGATGAAAATATAACTAAAATGTGTAATAAAAATAGATAATTGTATTCCATTACATTATAAATCATATAAAATATGTGACACATGAATTGTTTGATTAATTGATTTGGATGATGAATTAACACTTACTATGGAGGAAAGGGTTGTTGTGTGGGAGTTGTGAAGGAGATAATGAATTCCATTTTATATGTTTAACAATTTAAAATCATTTAATTGGAATAATATAAAATTGAACCCAGATCCATTGTTTCATGAACACATGGATAATATAATAATCTCCCATTCATAGGGTAACCTTTTAATACGACACTTTGGATCATTGAAACGTTACACTTTGTACGATGGACCCAAGAAATCGCACGCACGTTTTTATGGTGTAATCAGGTGATTCAAAATAAAACCCCTTATTTTCTTCTTCTACTAGAATATTGATCAAAAAAATTAAATATCACTTTGTATTTTCCCTCACAAAAGAACCTAATATTTTATTTGAGATGTTATAGATACAGAAATTATATAAACAATACCCCACCCTCACCATCTCATATAATAAACCAAAAACATAAAAATAATTGAAATGTGGTCAATATTAAAAAAATGAATTTTAATTACTATGGTATTAAAAAAAATCACCATATCACAACTAATACATAAGATGAATCATTGAAAATGAATATGTGAAAGATCTAGATATTTTTCATGTATAGATACATATCATTCCTATAACATCTAATGGTAAGAATATGTTTCCACTATATACAGACCAGGTGTACGATTCATCATTGTATGATTTTGCATCTTCTTTTTACAGAAGGAAATAATTTCTTGTCATTATATAAATGAAATATATATTAATGTCATGATAATTGATATCATTAATTGGATCCGGATGGTATTTCTTGAAATAAGAAGAGTCGAATAAAGTAAGAATAAAATGAAATATTTGATGAAGAGTTTGATGGTATTCCATTATTTTGGGTATTATAAAGACCTCAAACAGAGCAACATACATGGGTTACATATTCCTCCCCATTAAAATATGACAGTGTCCCAGTCTATGGGACACAATCTTTAAAACCCTATCACCGAACTGAAATTCTAGTGGATTTTGTTTCCATACTATATATGATCGCTACTAACACCATGATATCTATAACTATTTATCAAGAAACTATATATATCCTAATTTATATTATATGATTCAATTTATAAAAATCATATATTCCCCTTCTTCAAAACAACATATAATTTATAAAAATTTACTCAAAAGAACAATGTGATTTAACATAAATAACTATTGACATATGATAACTCAATTAAGGTGAGAATGATCAACCATGAACTAGTAGAATAATGGGTTGATGGCCACATCATAACCTTTTGAAATCTAGATATTATAATAAAATTTACCATAAATATATGAATTGTTTACAATGATGAAATAAAAATGGGTATCAGAAAAATATGTGGTCCATTATATAATAAATATATAATTTGGGTAACCTGATCTAATTTGACACCCCAACATACAACTTATGTTAATAAAATCTATAGAACATTCATTCGGCCTGGAATTTCAATAAAAAGGGTCTCTTTTATTATTATTAAAAATATAATCTTCATTAAAAAACATACTATGATCCATAGAGGATCACTACCTAAGAGTGATGAGGATAACCCCAGGAATAAATCTATTATCCCATTGTCAAACATTCACATTAGAATTTTTATTATATGAAAGAGACTAATGGGTCACCAAAACTCAAAAAACACATTCTAACTGGTTATAAAATTTAAATTAAAAAACATTATATTTTCTTCATCCTTATACTCTAATGATTCATATGACTTTAATGATATATAATATTCTTCCCCTACTAATTTTCAGATCTTGAGGCATGTGAAGACTATACTAACTCCTCAGGAGTTTTAAGGGTCAAAACCATTAAATCACACATATAGGATCTCACCATAATCCTAGGACCAATATATTACATTATCCACCAATTCATATTATCCCTCATTTAATATATGTGGGAGTTTGATAGTTAACCACCCTTCACTCTATCATGCAGTGAGTTGTTAATGCTAAAAAAGGATAGATCTTCCTTGATACTACTCAACCGTGAGGCGAATATTATTGAAAATTAATACCCACATTATAAGGTTTTACATTTTTAACATTTTAATTGGAAATTAAAGTATTACTAAAATAAAAAAAATTTGTGTAGCTGTATAATTAGAAATTCCTCAGTAATAACAATCGTAACATTTCTGACCATTCTCACTCAAACCGTAGAGTCACCAGTTAAATCATGGTTTGGGTATGCATGACCATTGAAGTTATAATCATGTTTTCAAAGGTTTTATAGTCAATTTGATTGATAATGATTTTTTATAATCATATAGATTTTATTTCCTACAATATAATTATTCAAAATAAAAATTTCTGATTATATACAAAATAATATCAAAAAATGAATCCAAAGAGAAGGAAATAAATTACCTAAATTTTTTCCATATAATTTCAAATTATTAATTGATGGTTTTAAATGATTATGTGAAACATTTAAAACAATTCATAAATATTTTAATTGATATTTCCATTCATAATAATATTCATTAATTTATCAATTTTATTTTAACATACGGGGTACATATTTCTTACAAGATAGTGATAAATGTGATTTATACATGTTTGATTTAATGAATCATCCATAAATTTTTTATTTATTGTTCGAAGATATACCAGTGGGGAATATAAGTTTAGTAAAATATAAAAAAATAGAAAAGCTTGATATTTCTTAAAATATGGAGATTAATTATTTTAATATTTTTTTGTGAATTTTCTGTAACATGTTGTTTTTTTCATTTATATTTTAGTTAGTGTTTTGTAAGAAATATAAAAAAATAAAAAATAATTTTTCAATTTTATTCAATTGAAAAAAGATTAATTAAATTATGAAAAAAAAATATCTCCTAGAAGATAAATATATATATATCCTTTCCAAATCATAAATTATTGAATTTATTATGAAATATATTTTTAATTCCAATAAAAACACATCAAAAGTCGACAGACCTGTGTTCAATTTAATATAATGATGGATATGAAAATTTTTAAAATGCACAATTATAACTATTATGAGTATTGAAATAAATTTTAAATCATACGGAACATATCATAAAATGGATAATCAGAAAGTGTTTAGGGGGATATTCAATCATGATAAAGAGGTGGAATTAGAGGAAATATTGTCGAAGTAGGATTTTTTTATCACAAAATAAATGAATAAAAACAATATAAATTTTATGGAAACACTTTTTTTGATGAAATAGAAAATAGAAGGATGTTTATTAATATTTTTTTCTGTTGAAATAATATATTGAAATGTTTTGTAGAAAATTATCATAATGAATTTCAAGATGTTCAATCATGTGTTGAATTAAAAAATGATTATTTATATGTCAATCATGGTGAAATTAGAGATTTGTATATATGGTGTAAAAAATATAGATACACCCCAAAAATATATCACATATGGATACTAGATTACATTATGTTTTTAGAGTGAATTTATCTATAGGAAATATATAGTAGACATATTTTGGATTATATAATAATTTATGACATTTGTATTTCATGTGTTATGAAATAAAAACTAGATGGATAAATTATGTGTATCATATGAATATTATAAGGGAAGATATGGATAAATATCTTCCCCTCGATTGAACTATATTTTATTATAGGATATATTCAGGTAAAATGTGTTTTTACGTATGTTAAAAAATGATATATTATTAAAAAATAAGATGAATTGTAGTCTTTACCATCCGTATTGTTAGTGGATAGCCCATCATGAAAACATTAATTTGTTTAAATTTATTTTAGATCTCGAATTAATTTATATGATAAATTCATAGATATATGAGGGTTAAAATATTTTTATACATTAATATATTAACATTATAATTATATAACATTCTATAAGATTCATTTAATTCTATAGGATAATCCTTTAAGAAAATATAACATGATTAGTGAATTTCTAAAATTTCTTCATCAACGTGTTCATCGAACTTATTAATAATCAATTCCATGATTATCTATTCTCTTCCATCCTTTACATTAAGAGGTACTAATATGCAATATGTGTTTTGGAAGACCCCAATCAATAATTCATAGATTATTTTTTGTTAATGGACATGATATGTATGATGGATCAAATTGGATTCTTCTTATTGATAAGTAGAAAACATATGTTTGAAGATTGGAGATCTATCGAACTTAGATTAACAGCATGGAGAGTAGTGGATTTGGAATCATGATGTTTTTATTTACTTGAAAAGTCTTTTTTCAATCCAGAAAAACATATTATGGTATTAATATAGTGTCCAAAATTTTTATCTAATAAATTATGATCAATATAAGAAATAATTAATGAATAATTTAATACCACAGGGTAAAATATATATTTTGAAATGTTAAATTGATATTATGGTAAATAATATAATTATGATATTGTTTTTTTTAAAAATTCCTTATAATATATGAAACTATAAATTTTTACCACATCGTACCACAACATAATTTATATAGTAGATAGTGTGTCACGACCCATCCACAGGGCCCATGTCGTGACCACCACAAGCCCACCTTCCATAGGCCAGGGGATGTCAACTCCCACCAACTGCGTAAATCCCGAGAAAAAGGGAAGGCATTGCATTTATGAAATGTAAACACACACAACCAGAGTAAAAATAGAAGAATAAACTAAGTAAAGTAGTATAAAAAAGTGCTGAAAGTACAAAGGGTCTAGAAATACAAGTCCAACAAAAAGGTACAGCAACAATTGAAAGAAAAGTACAACTGAAAAGGTAACAGTTGGAAGGTGTAACAGCTCCTGGATTTTCCTATAGGTTCCTACCTGAGGGTAGGTACAGATGTCCTCCTCAGCACACTGTGTCTATCGGTCCGCTCTATGTGTCATCACATTTACTGTCCATCTCTGGTTACCATCCAATCCTCATACACTATACCTCGGTCAGCGTTTTATGTCGTCTGCATCCAACAAAACGAGATGCGGGCATAGCCTGTAAAGGTGTGAGTATAACAATACTCAGTAGGGACCCCAATACCCTCAAGGTCTCTCTAAATCTAAAAAGTATAAACCACAATGAAATATCTCAATAGATAACATTACATAGGTATATGACCATATAAATATCTATGTTATCAGGTATCTCATCTCAATCACGAGAATAACACAATTTTCATTGTCTCAACTCAAACCAGGATTTTTATTCACGATGATGAAAACATAGCTATTGGAGAACTCCTCCTCTGTCGAGCACAGTAGTCCTATCATGACTCCAACGTGCCACTCACTAACCGTAGACTACTAAGGTACTCTTCATCTATCTAGTACCACAGGTCTGCCTCCCTAACACAGTAGTGCTCCCTTGTAATGGCCCAGACCACTTTGGCCCATTCCTTTGTCAAAAATAAGGTCAAGAAGTGTTCTGGAGTGTAAAATGGACTTTTCCCACACTTTCCAGAATTTTCAAACTACGCGCCATGTAGTTTGAGTACACGCCGTGTACCCCCTTTCCGGGTATACCCTGTGTTGGAGCCGTATCCTTGCCGTGTGCAATAAATGGGTGCACGCCGTGTGACAAGTTCTACACACCGTCTAGTCCTTCCCCGCGTACATGTTACCAGTCAATGGTCGTGTACCATGTTGGAACTGTTTCTTTGTCGTGTGATATAAATGAGTACATGCCGTGTGTCTAAACTGCACACTGTGTAGTTCCTCCCCGCGTATGTTTTAAACTCAAACCATGTGTAGACCAGTCAACAGTCGCAGAGCCTTGTTGGAAGCCGCGTGGAGACCGTGTGAAATAACCGAGTAAAATCTGTGTATCATAATGTACACTCAGTGTAATTTTCCTTTTCTCGCCTATAAAAGGAGGGGTCCCCTCCTCCTTTCAACACACCCCTCTCCTCCCTGATCCTCTAAGAAGAGCTCTCCCAAGAGACTCGAAGGCTCTTTCATCCATAACTTCTTCGTCCGAGCTCCGATTCACGATCCGTCAGCTTCCACGGTATCGTAACGACGAGGCAGAGCTTCCGAGCTTGGATGTGTTGTCTTTCGTTTGGCCTTTCCTTTCCTACATCCACCCGAGGAGGTTTTTCTGGGACTCGACAAAAGTGGCTGATGCCGAGGAACGTCTTCTAAGCTTGATCCTGGGTAGCATTGCGATCAGGAACCTGTTGAGATATAGATCTTACCTTTGTCTCTCTAATTTTTGAATCATGCGGGGTGGGTGTTCTATTGTTTAAGTGAAACACTTTTGAACTGGTTAAAATAAAGATAATAACTAGCTTATATAACGGGGATGGGAAGTTGTGATTGCTATAACTTTATATCCTATGATATTATGTTGTGAATTGAATGAGTTTCTACCTACTGAAAATCACGGTCGTTGGGGGCCTTTGCTTACGTAATTAAATTTTTCCCTATACTTATGGATTTTCTTATGGATAGAAATTTTGTGGAATGTGGAATTTGGTTAATCACGTAAAGTTGGCTGTTTAAAATGTAGAACCCTTTTTTGATCACATCGGTTGAACAAAATGGAATAATGAACATGTGGCTATTGTATTGGATACGTGGCTTGTGATGGGGTGTTTTGTGGGTTGTTGTGGATCGGGTGAGCAGTGGGGCTGCGGTTGACATGGTTGTGGGTTGGTGTAAATTCTATGTTGGTGATGGGCAACGAGGTTGTGATAAATGGTATTAAAGGACAATGACGTATGGGTTTCAGTGCGGTTTTGGTTATGGTGGTTGGCAACGGGGCTGTAGGGATGGGTTTAAATGTGAATGGACTATGGGTTGGGAATAATAAATAAAAAGTGTAAGATTTAATGAATGGTGGGGCATGGTAATGAAACAGAAATAATAATCAATGGGGTTTGTTGGTTGATAAGAAGGACTTTGTTGTGCTGGTTGTTTTTTTTCTGACATGATTTGTGGATGGCAGGGATATATTTATGAACGATTGATGTGGTTAGTTGTGGATAGTTTCCCAGTAGTTAAGAAACTAAATAACCATTTCTGCTGAAACGTGAAAACCGAAATGGGGATGGGATTGTTTGTTTCATGCATGATTCATAGTAGCGGTACCGAGGAACGTGCCCAATTTCTCTTTTTAGAATCCATAGGTTGGGATGTTTGGTTGTATACATATATATATATCTATATATTTTTTGTTGTATCGCACCCCACCCATGATGAGCACTTAGTGTCGAACACTCCCATTTCATGGGAGAGGGTGTTTTTCCCTTAGTTACTAGATCCTTCCTGCTCCTTCTCCCCTAGGATGTGATGGCTTGAGGCGACCTTACACTCAAGACTCTTAGGGTAGGTTTTGATTATGGTGGTTTATCCCAAGACTCTTCGGGCAGGTTTTACTATTTCCCGAGAACCTCCGGGATGAGGCCCGGGTGTGTGCGGGCGGGATACGTGATTGTGGCGCCCAGGTGTGTGCAGGCGGGATACATGTTTTTGAGGCCCAATTGTGAGAAGGCGGGATACGTGGTTGTGAGGCCGAGGTGTGTGCGGGTGGGACACGTGGTCGTGAGGCCCAGTTCTGTGCGGGCGGGGAGAGTGTGGCAGCGTTAGTACGTTCATCCTTAGAAAGAGCATCTAACTAAAGGGAAATGGTGCAGGGTACCCAATACTCTTGTTCTTATATACTACTACCTGTTGTGATCATGTTTTTGGTGAGTGTGGCGGGTGAGGTTGGGTGGATATAATTCCTTGCTTGGTTTCTTCTGTTGTTCTCACGAGACATTATGATGTCTCCCTACTTGTGCTCGAGAGCTTTAGGTTTCGCTACTGAGTATACTTGTATGATCACCCTACGTTTACATTCAGGTTTCCAGGAGGACTACCAGGGCCGTGCGGGACCCTACTAGTCGGACATTTGGAGTTGTTTCTCTTGTTGTACCTTTGTTTTCTTTTGGTATTGTACTTTGAGGATTCTTATACTTGTACCTTGTTATAAAATTGTTTAAACATGCATGTGGGATTGGTTTGGGTTTTTTCTATACACTTTCTCTTTCCCTTTTTGGTGGTTGACTTGTCCTATTTCCTGATCAGTAAGAATAAAAATGTCAATGACTCCCATATTTGTGAAAAACTCATACCCTTGATGCGAGTCTCCACCACGGGGCCTACTGGAGGTAGGACTCTGGGGGTCATTATCTCCCTTTCTCCATTGCCAGCTCAGGAGGCGCATCTTTGGTGGGAGGGGGTCATGACAGAATGGTATCAAACGCATGTTGAGAGATAGGATTGAGTATGGAGTTAGGCACAGTGAGGATTGCATGGGATGGTAGGGAAACAGTGTTAGTTAATCTTGGTGCATGACATAGGTCAGGGAAGACCGGCTAGGACATAGGATTTTAGACCCCCCCGTTATCCGATGGAAGGACTCTGATCCTACCGAACGACCAAGTGAGACTACATTGATTGCAGGGTAGAGACCCTAGGGAAGGTACATGCATCATCATGATTGTGTTTTAATTGATTTGGGTGTTCTTGGAAAGAAATTGAAATAAAATGATAAAATGAATCCTTGAGTTTTTTCTTACCAATTGGGCGTAGGCGATCCTTGTTTACAGTATAGCTATGGCACCTATAAGTCGTCCCTGAGGGGATCAGAAGGCCGAGGCCTATCAGATTCAGGCAGTCGATCAGTTGAGGATTAACCGAGAGGAGGAAGATAGCCAGTGGAAGAATAATCTTTGTTCTTTCCAATGGAAGACCCTCAAGAACTACGAGGTTAGTACTTCAGATATAGAGATAGAGGGGTGGTGTGAGGAGCTAGGGATCACTTTTACCTTGATCCGTTCTCCGAGGGAGTACTGGGTTCCCCTAGTAGTCAGTCAGCTGAGAGGGGCGACTCGACAGTGGTGGACGCTCTACCTCGGAGAAAGGATAGAGGTAGAGGATCCATGGGCTCACTTTGAGAAGGAATTCCGAGAGGAATTCCATTCTTCCATGATCAAGGCGGAGAAGCGGTAGGAGTTACTCTTCCGGGGAGTATGTCAGTATGAGAGCTGGGGATCCAGTTCAAAGATCTCCCACGCTTTTCTCCGTATCTCTTTCCGAATGGGGAGTCTCGAGGAGACGTTTGGAGGAGGTGCTTCGTCCTTCACTCTAGTATGTTGTCACCCCCTTCATCCTTCCGATGTACATGGCGGTATAGAAGAAGACAGAGGTTGTAGAGAGGATGCACTCGTTGGGAGGTGCACCCCGATAGGGGAACCAACCAAGCTCATCCAAGGGGAAGGCAGTCATCTGCAGGTCTCCTGTGACGGGACCTTCCAGGTTTAGGCTAGTGGGGAGCATGCCCCAACAGTTCCAGTTCAGATATTTGAGTCCTCGTCCATTTTTCACGAGCCCAGGACCGAAGTGTTTTTCTTATGAAGGTTTCAGGCACGTTCAGAGTCGGTGCCTGACCTGAGCTCAGTATAGTGGAGGTGGGCAGGATCAACACCCACCTCAGCAGCACCAGTTGCCAGGGAGGCCCTTCCTATAGCAGCAGGACCATGCCCCTCCGAAGGCAAACTTTGCAGGAGGAGGCCGACCTCAGGGTCCTCCTCAAGGACCTCAACCAGGGCGTGGTCGGGGAAGTGGATGACATCATAGAGGCAGAAGAGCTAGGCGTGGACAATTTCACTCATTATAGTTGTCAGCTCCAGCAATACCATAGGTGGTGCGAGGTACGATTTGTTTATTCAACACTCTTGTTTCTGCTTTTTTCGATTCAGGAGCTTCACACACCTTTTTTGAACCTGTTCTAGCCCAGGATTTGGGACTAGACGTAGAGAGACTTTCCGTACAACTGGTTCTAAGTACACTAGGTGGGGGCCAGACCAGCGTATCATGTGTTTTTTGGGGATGTGGGCTGATGTTGGGACCACATCGATCTAGTGGGGACCTTCTTCTATTACAGATGCATCCATATGATGCCATCCTAGGCATCGACTGGTTGTTTTCTATTAGTGCCATTATCGACTGCTTCCAGAGAAGAGTAATTTTCTCCAACGTGGATGGGCAGCACATAACTTTTGTTGGTGAGAGGAGCTATCAGGAGGGAAGCCGGTGTGTGGAGCCTCTCCTTTCCTTGTTGGGCGGGTTATCTGCGGTTCCAACTGATATAGAGATGATGGATGTCCCAGAGGTTGTTGGGGAGTTCCTCGATGTTTTTCCTGAAGAGGTTGTGACTCTACCCCCCCCCCCCCCCCCCTACGTGACGTTAAGTTTGGGAAATACTTACTGCATGGTGCCCATCCGATTTCGATGGACCCTTATCGGATGGCACCTTCGGAGATGCGGGAGTTGCGGATTTAGATTGACGATCAGATGGAGAAGGGTTTTGTTCGACCCAGTGTGTCACCATGAGGTGCTTCAGTTTTGTTCATGAAGAAGGCAGATGGCGGTCTCATGCTATGCATAGAGTACCGAAGGTTGAACCAGGTAACAGTCAAGAACCGCTACCCCCTTCCACAGATAGATGATCTCTTTGACCAGCTGAGGGGAGCAGGTTGGTTCTCTAATATTGATCTTTGATCGGGATATCATCAACTTAGAGTTAAGGACAGTGACATCTCGAAGATGGCTTTCAGGTGCAGGTATGGGCACTTCGAGTTTGTAGTGATGCCGTTCGGAGTTACGAATGCAACAACTGTGTTCATGGGACTTATGAACTCTGTCTTCCGAGAGTTTCTGGACCGTTTCGTCTTTGGGTTTATCGATGACATCTTGATCTACTCAAGATCAGAGGAGGAGCACGTTGAGCATCTCATGGCAGTCTTGGATGTCTTTCGACACCACCATCTTTACTAGAAATTGTCGAAGTGTAAGTTCTTGAAACAATAAGTACACTTCCTTGGAAACGTGGTGTCTCAACATGGAGTGTCGGTGGACCCGTCGAAGGTGGAAGCAGTTGTTTATTGGGTATCACCCAAGAGCATGGCGGAAGTTCTTAGTTTTTAGGGGTTAGAAGGTTACTATCAGAGGTTTGTTTCAGACTTCTCTCAAGTTTCTACTCCATTGACAGCATTGACTAGGAAGAACTAGGTCTTCCTATGGAGCGAGCAGTGCAAGAATGATTTCGACTACCTGGAGGAGTAATTGGTCAGTGATCCCGTACTCAGGTTGCCAGAGGAAGGGTTGTTGAATGAGGTGTTTTTTGATGCATCTGGCCTTGGTCTAGGGTTCGTGCTGATGTAGACGAAGGGAGTAATTTGTTATGTATCTAGGCAGTTGCGCCCTGATGAGCGTAACTATGCCACCCATGACCTGGAGCCTTCAGTAGTAGTGTTCACATTGAAGTTTTGGTGACATTACCCCTTTGTGGAGTTCTCTATGGTCTTCTCCGATCACAAAATCCTATGTTATATCTTATGCCAGTGTGACCTGAACTTACGGCAGTAGAGATGGGTCGAGTTTCTCCAAGACTATGACTTTGAGATCTCTCACACTGAAGTTAAGGGCAACGTTGTGGCTGATACCCTGAGCAGGAAGTCACATATGGAAGTGGTTCGAGAATCTTCGGATGCTTGGAATGTGATGTGAGAATTGGATTCCTTGCACTTGGATGCAAGGGAAGAAGGTGTTAGAGTCTGTTTGTTTCATATGACGGTGCATTCCTCCTTGTTGTAGTAGGTGGAAGAGTCACAGTGGATGGGCTCTAAGGAGTAAGTGATGCAGGATTGTGTTGATCAGGGAAACACTCCAGAGGGATGGTCAGAGGACAGCCGACATTGGATTCTCTTCCATGGAAGGTTGTTTTTTCCGGAGAAAATGCATGAGGGAGTTCTCCATGACTTCCATAGCTCAGCCTTAGCGGTACTTCTGGATGTTTCAAAAATGTACCAAGGCCTAAAAAAATAGTTTTGGTGGCCCAGGGTGAAACGGGCAGTGGCGGAGTTTTCGGCTAGATGACTAGTGTGTCAACAAGTGAAGGATGAACATCGTGTTCCCAGTGGTTTGTTGCATCCTTTAGATGTCCCCGTGTGAAAGTGGGATGACATATCGATGGACTTCGTCACAGGACTACCCAGAGCTCAGGGTGGTTTTGATTCTATCTCGGTAGTGGTGGATCGTCTGATGAAATCAACTCACTTCTTAGCAATTAAGGAGTCATGCTGGGTGAGTACCTTAGCACAGAGGTATGTAGACGAGGTGGTGAGTTTCCATGGGGGCCCGAAGACAATCATCTTAGACCGAGATACTCGGTTTACATCACGAGTCTGGAGGGGGTTATATCATGCATTTGGCACCCACCTACGCCTTAGCACTGCTTTCCAGCCCCAGACCGATGTGCAAACGAATCGTACTATCCAGACGTTGGAGGACATGTTGCGAGCATGCGTTCTGGATTTTGGAAGATCATGGGTATGACACTTTCCTTTAGTAGAGTTTGCCTACAACAAAAACGTCCACTCTACTATTGGAATGGCACCGTTTGAGGCTTTTTATTGAAGTCCTTGTTATTCACCCATTTGCTAGGTAGAGGTTGGTGAGACAGGTGCTCTTGGGCTAGAGGTAGTGTAGAGCACCACAAAGAAAGTCCAACTTGTACATGAGAGGATGAAAGTAGCTCAGGACCGACAGAAGTATTTTTCTGATCATCAGAGGAGGCCCTTGGAGTTCGAGGTGGGGGATCATGTGTTCTTGAAGGTTTCCCCTCGACGGGGGAAGCAGAGGTTTGGGAAAGGGAGAAAGCTCTCACCTAGGTTCATCGGAACTTTTGAGGTGCTGAGGCGAGTCGGCGAGGTGGCATATCAGCTGTCCCTTCCACCTTAGTTGGAGAAGGTTCATGACATCTTCCAGGTCTCCCAGCTTCGTTGGTACTTATATGATGACTCCCACGTTATCGACTGGGGAGAGTTAGATATGGGAGACGATGCGACCTTTGAGGAACGACCAGTCAGAATCGACGATTGTAAAGAGAAGGTCCTCTGTGGATGAACCATTTCATTGGTTCGTGTGTTGTGGAGGCATGGCGGCCTCAAGGAGAGCACATCGGAGTAGGAGACCCAGATACACACTCAGTACCCGGAGTTGTTTTGACTTGTGTTTTCCTTTGTTCTTCTGAGCTTTGTGTTGATGTTGTACTCTGTACCATTGATATATGGAATTATTGGCCTGTCATTTGTGAGACCTTTTGTTTCCTTGTTCCCTAGTAATGTGTAACATGTCTGGATGTGTGGAAAAAGGGAAAACCTGACCCTTAATCAAGACACATCAATGAGGATGCGATTGAACTCGTGTGGGTGAGTCAGTGCCGCCTAAAGTGGATAATATCTCGACATAGGAAAAGGAATTTACAAAAAACCATGTGTTCGGTTAGTGTGTTGGTTGTGTGGTGTTGGGGGTAGTTCGAGTTGAAAAAAATCCTAATGTTTGAAAGTGGGAAGACCCAATTCTTAATCGAGATGTATTAATGAGGATGTGATTAAACCCATGCAGGCAAGTCAGTGCTGCCTAAAGCGGATAATATCTCAACATAGGAGAATTAATTCCTAACACATATGATTAGGGTTGTTGGTTGGGTTCCTGTTATAACAAGAACCCTAAGAGATATCTTGTTGGGTTCCTCTGGGTTGGTTTTTAATTCTCGGGGACGAGAATGTTTTAAGATGTATCTGATGTAATGGCTCAGACCTCTCTAGCCCATTCCTCTGTCAAAAAGTGGTCAAGAAGTGTTCTAGAGGGTAAAATGGACTTTTCCCACACTTTCTAGAATTTTGAAACTACATGCCATGTAGTTTGAGTACACGCCGTGTATCCCCTTTCTGGGTATACACCATGTTGGAGTCGTGTCCTTGCCGTGTGCAATAAATGGGTGCACGCCGTGTGACCCGTTCTACATGCCGTGTAGTCCTTCCCCGCGTAAGCGTTACCAGTCAACGGCCATGTACTATGTTGGAGATGTGTCCTTGCCGTGTGCAATAAATGAGTACATGTCGTGTGTCTAAACTACATACAGTGTAGCCCCTCCCCGGGTATGTGTTACCCTCAATCCGTGTGTTGACCAGTCAATGGCCGCGAATCCCTGTTGGAAGCCGCGTGGAGACTGTGTGAAATAACCGAGTACATGCTGTGTACAATAATGTACATGCCGTGTACTTTTACCTTTCTTTCCTATAAAAGGTGGGGTCTGCTCATCCTTTCAACTCACCCCTCTCCTCCCCTCTCCTCTGAGCAGAGCTCTCCCAAGAGACTTGAAGGCTCTTTCTTCCATTACTTCTTCGTCTGAGATCTGATTCACGATCTGTCAGCGGCCACGTGATCGTAACAATGAGGCGGAGATTCCGATCTTGGATCTGTTTTCTTTCCTTTAGCCTTTCCTTTCTGACTTCAACCCAAGTAGGTTTTTCTGGGACCCCACAGATGTGACGGATGCCGACGGACAACTTCTAAGGTTGATCCTGGGGAGTGTTGCGATCAGGAACCTATTGATGTAGGGACCTTACCATCATCTCTCTAATTTGTGCCTCATGCGGGGTGGGTGTTCTATTTTTTACGTGAAACACTTTTGAACTGGATTAAATAAAGTTAATAATTGACTTAAATAACGGGGATGGGAAGTTGTGATTGCTGTTACAGTATATCCTGTGATATTATGTTGTGAATTGAATGAGTTTCTACCTCCTAAAAATCACGGTTGGTGGGGGCCTTTTCTAATGCAATTAAATGTTTCCCTCTTCTTATGGATTTTCATATGGATGGATACTTTGTGGAATGTGGAATTTGGTTAATCACGTAAAGTTGACTGTTTAAAATCTGGAACCCTTGTGTGATCACCCCGGTTGAACAAAATAGAATAATGAAAATGTAGGTGTTGTATTGGAAACGTGGATTGTGATGGGGTGTTTTGTGGATTATTGTGGATCGGATGAGCAGTGGGTCTGTGCTTGACTTGGTTGTGGGTTGCTGTAAATGCTATGTTGGTGATGGGCAGTGAGGCTGCGATAAATGGTATTAAAGGGATAATGACTTATGGGTTTCGGTGTAGTTGTGGTTATGGTGGTTGGAAATGGGGTTGCAGGTATGGGTTTAAATGTGAATGGATTATGGGTTGTGAATAATAAATAAAAATTGGAAGAGTTAATGAACGGTGGGGCGTGGTAATGAAACAGAAATAATAATCAATGGGGTTTGTTGGTTCATAAGAAGGACTTTTTTGTGCTGCTTGTTTTTTTTCTAACTTGATTTGTGGATGGCAGGGATATGTTTAGGAACGATTGATGTGGTTAGTTGTGGATAGTTTCCCAGTAGTTAAAGAACTAAATAACTATTTCTTCCGAACTGTGAAAAACTAAATGGGGTTGGGATTGTTTGTTGTATGCATGCTTTGTAGTAGATGTACCGAGGCACATGCTCAATTTCTCTATTTAGAAGCCATAGGTTGGGATGTATGGTTGGTATACATATATATATCTGTATCTTTTGTGTTTTATCGCACCCCACCCATGTAGAGAACTTAGTGCCGAACACTCCCATTTCATGGGAGAGGGTGTTTTTCCCTTTAGTTACTAGCTCCTTCCTGCTCCTTCTCCCATAGGTTGTGATGCCTTGAGGTGACCTTACACTCAAGACTCTTCGGGTAGGTTTCAATTGTGGTGGTTTAGCCCAAGACTCATCGGGTAGGTTTTACTGTTTCCCAAGAACCTTCGGGATGAGGCCCAGGTGTGTGCGGGCGGGATGCGTGGTTGTGAGCCCAGGTGTGTGCAGGCGGGATAAGTGGTTGTGAGGCCCAGGTGTGTGCGGGCGGGATATGTGGTTGTGAGGCCCAGGTGTGTGCGGGAGGGGATATTGTTGCAGCGTCAAGACTTTCTTCGTTAGGAAGAGCAGCTAACTAAAGGGAAATGGTGTGGGGTACCCAATACTCTTGTTCTTATATACTACTACCTATTGTGATTGTGTTTTTGGGGAGTGGGGCTGGTGAGGTTGTGTTGATATAATTCCTTTCTAGGTTTCTTCTATTGTTCTCACGAGACATTAGGATGTCTCCCAACTTGTGCATGAGAGCTTTAGGTTTCCCGACTGAGTATACTTGTATGCTCACCCTACGTTTACTTTCAGGTTTCCCGGAGGACTACCAGGGCCTTACGTGACCCTACTAGTTGTACAGTTGGAGTTGTTGCTGTTGTTGTACCTTTTTTTTGTTTTGGAATTGTACTATGAGCTTTCTTGTACTTGCACCTTGTTATAAAATTGTTTAAACATGCATGTGGGATTGGTTTGGGTTTTTTTATACACATGCTCTTTCCCTTTTTGGTGGTTGACTTGTCCTATTTCCCGATCTTTAAAAATAAAAAGGATAATGCCTCCCATATTTGTGAAAATCTCATGACCTTAGTGCTATTCGCCACCCCAGGGCCTAATGGAGGCGGGACTCAGGGGTCATTATCTCCCTTTTTCCATTTCCAGCTCAGGAGAGGCATATTTTGTGGGAGGGGGTCGTGAGAGAATGGTATCAGAGGAAGGTTGAGAGATAGGATGGAGTCTGGAGTTAGGCACATTGTGGATTGCATGGGATGGTAGGTTAACAATGTTAGTTAATCTTGGTGCGTGACATAGGCCAGGGAAGACCGACTAGGACACAGGATTTTACGGCCCCCCGTGATCCGATGCAAGGGCTATGAGCCTACCGAATAACCAAGTGAGACTACATTGATTTTAGGGTAGAGACCCTAGGGAAGGTACATGCATCATCATGATTATGTTTTACGTGATTTGGGTGTTCTGGGAAAAAAATTGAAATAAAATGATAAAATGAAACCTTGAGTTTTTCCTTACTACTTGGGCTTAGGCAATCCTTGTTTACCGTACAGCTATGGCACCTGGACGTCTTCCACAGGTGGCTTAGAAGTCCAAGGCCCAGCAGATTCAGGCGGTCGATCAGTTGAGGATTGACCGAGAAGAGGAAGATAGCCAGTGGCAGAAGGCTCTCCATTCTTTCCAGTGGCAGACCCTCAAGAAGTACGAGGGTAGTACTTCAGATACAGAGACGGAGGGGTGGCATGAGGAGATAGGGATAGATTTTACCTAGATCTGTTTTCTGAGGGAGTACTGGGTTCCCCAAGCAGTCAGACAGCTGAGAGGTGTGGTGCGACAGTGGTGGATGCTCTACCTCGGAGAGAGGATAGAGGCAGAGGTTCCATGGGCTGACTTAGAGAACGAATTACGAGAGGAATTCATTTCTTCCATTATCAAGGCGGTGAAGCAGCAGGAGTTACTCTCCCGGGGAGTATGTCGGTATGAGATCAGGGGATCATGTTCAATGATCTCCTGCGCTTTGCTCCAGATCTCTTTCCGGATGAGGAGTCTCGGGCGAGACTTTTGGAGGAGGCACTTCGTCCTTCGCTCCAGTATGCTGTCACCCCCTTCACCCTTCTGATGTACTTGGCAGTACAGAAGAAGGAAGAGGTTGTAGAGAGGATACACTCACTGGGAGCTGCACCCCGAGAGGGGAACCATC
Source organism: Viscum album (assembly GCA_963277665.1). Taxonomy (NCBI): domain Eukaryota; kingdom Viridiplantae; phylum Streptophyta; class Magnoliopsida; order Santalales; family Viscaceae; genus Viscum; species Viscum album. The sequence continues at coordinate 1,300,519,123 of OY728147.1, forward strand.
CAGGCTCATTAAAGGGGAAGGGAGTCAGCAGTAGGTCTCCTACGATGACACCTTCCAGGTTCAGGCTAGTGGGGAGCAGGCCCTAACAGTTCCAGTTCAGATCTTCGGGTCCTCATCCCTTTTTTACGAGCCCAGGACCGAAGTGTTTTTCTTGTGGAGGTTTCAGGCATGTTGAGAGTCTGTGCCTGACCCGAGCTCAATGCGGTGGAGGTGGACAGGTTCAGCACCCACCTCAGTAGCAGCAGTTGCCAGTGAGGCCCTTCCAGCAGTAGCAGGACCACACCCCTCTGAGGGCAGACTTTGCTAGAGGAGGCCGACCTCAGGGTTCTCCTTAGGGACCTCGACCAGGGCATGGTTGGGGAAGTGGACGACAGCATACAGACAGAGGAGTTGGGCGTGGATAGTTGTACACAGTAGAGTTGAGAGCTCCAGTAGGACCAGAGGTGGTGCGAGGTACGATTTGTTTGTTATGCTCTCTTGTTTATGCTTTGTTCGATTCAGGAGCTTCACACTCCTTTGTTGCACCTGGTCTAGCCCATTCTTTGGGATTAGACATAGAGAGACATTCCGTACCACTGGTATTGAGTACACTATTTGGGGGCCAGACCAGCGTATCATGTGTTTGTCGGGAATGTGGGATGACGTTGGGACCACATCAATCTAGTGGGGACCTTCTTCTGTTACAGATGCAGCCATACGATGTCATCCTACGAATCAACTGGTTGTTTTCTGTTAGTGCCGTTATCGACTGCTTCTGGAGAAGAGTCGTGTTCTCCGATGTTGATGGGCAGCGCGTAGCTTTTTTTGGTGAGAGGAGCTATCAGGCGGGAATTCGGCGTGTGGAGCCTCTCCTTTCCTGGTTGGGCGGGTTATCTATTGTTCCAACTGATACAGAGATGATGGATGTCCCAGAGGGAGTTGGGGAGTTCCTCAATGTTTTTACTGAATAGGTTGTGACTCTAACCCCCGACGTGATGTTGAGTTCGGGATAGACTTATAGCCTGGTGCCCGTCCGATTTTGATGGATGCTTATCGGATGGCAACTTCGAAGTTGCGGGAGTTGTGGATTTAGATTGACGATCTGATGGAGAAGGGTTTTGTTTGACCTAGCGTGTCGCCATGGGGTGCTCCAGTTTTGTTCGTGAAGAAGGTAGATGGTGGTCTCATGCTATGCATAGAGTACCGAAGTTTGAACCATGTAACGGTCAAGAACCGCTACCCCCTTCCAAGGATAGATGATCTCATCGACCAGCAGAGGGGAGGAGGTTGGTTCTCTAAGATTGATCTGTGATCGGTATGTCATCAGCTAAGGGTAAAGGACAGTGACATCTCGAAGACATCTTTTAGGTGCAGGAATGGGCACTTCAAGTTTGTATTGATGCCGTTTGGAGTTACGAATGCACCAGCTGTGTTCATGGGACTTATGAACTTTGACTTCCGAGAGTTTCTAGACCAATTCGTTGTTGTGTTTATCGATGACATCCTAATCTAACAAAGATCAGAAGAGGAGAACGTTGAGCATATCAAGGAAGTCTTGGAAGTCCTTTGACACCACCAGCTTTACGGGAAATTGTCGAAGTGTAAGTTCTTGACATAAGAAGTACACTTCCTTGGGCACGCGGTGTCTCAAAATGGAGTGTCGGTGGACCCGTCTATGGTGGAAGAAGTTGTTTCTTGGGCCGCACCCAAGAGCATGGCGGAAGTTCTTAGTTTCCTGGGGTTAGCTGGTAACTATCGTAGGTTTGTTTCAGACTTCTCTCTAGTTTCTGCTCCATTGAAATATTTGACTAGGAAGAACCAGGTCTTCTTATGGAGCGAGCAGTGCCAAAAATATTTCGACTACCTGAAAGAGAAATTGATCAGTGCTCCCATACTCATGTTTCTAGAGGAAGGGTTGTTGTATGAGGTTTTTTGTGATTCTTCTGGCCTTGGTCTGGGGTGCATGTTGATGTAGAAGAAGGGATTGATTTGTTATGGGTCTAGGAATTTGCGCCCTCACGAGGGTAAATATGCCACCCATGACCTGGAGCTTGCAGTAGTAGTGTTCTCATTGATGTTTTGGCGACATTACCTCTTTGGGGAGAACTTTTTGGTATTCTCAGATCAAAAAATCCTACGTTATATCTTCTCCCAGCGTGACCTGAACATACGGCAGCGGAGATGGGTCGAGTTTCTCCAAGCCTATGACATAGAGATCTCTTAAATAGAAGGTAAGGGCAACGTTGTGGCTGATGCCATGAGCAGGAAGTCACATCAGGAAGTGGTTCGGGAATCTGTTGATGCTTGGAAAATGATGGGAGAATTGTCTTCCTTGCTCTTGGATGCAAGGGAAGAAGGTGTTAGAGGCTATTTCATTCAGATGACAGTGCGGTCCTCCTTGTTGCAGTAGGTGGAAGAGTCTCAGTGGGGGGACTCCGAGGCGGATGTGATGCGAGATCGTGTCGATCAGGGAAATGCTCCAGAGGGATGGTCAGAGGACAGCTGACATCGGATACTCTTCCATGGAATGTTGTTTGTCCCGGAGACAATGCGTGAGGGAATTCTACATGAGTTCCATAGCTCAGCCTTAGCGGTATATCTGAGATTTTTGAATATGTACTGAGGCCTGAGGGAACATTTTTTGTCACCCGGGGTGAAAAGGGAAGTGGCGGAGTTTGAGGCTAGATGCCTAGTGTGTCAGCAAGTGAAGGCTGAACACCGTGTTTCCAGTGGTTTGTTCCATCCTTTAGATGACCCCGAGTGGAAGTGGGATGACATCTCGATGGACATCGTCACATCAATACCCAGAGCTCAGGGAGGTTATGATGCTATCTGGGTAGTGTTAGATCAACTAATGAAATCATCTCACTTCTTATCAATTAAGGATTCAGGCCCGGTGAGTACCTTAGGATAGTGGTACATAGACGAGGTGGTGCGTTTTCATGGGGTCCCGAAGACTATCATCTTAAATCGGGATATTAGGTTTACCTCACGAGTCTAGAGTGGGATACAACATGCTTTTGGCACCCTGCTATGCCTTAGCACTGCTTTCCACCCCCAGACTGATGGCCAAACGGAGCGGACTATCCAAACGTTGGAGGACATGCTACGAGAATGTGTTCTGGATTTCAGAGGATCATGGGTACGTCACTTGCCTTTAGTAGAGTTTGCCTACAACAACAACTTCCACTCTACTATTATCATGGCACTGTTTCAAGCGTTGTATGGAAGGCCATGTCGTTCACCCATTTTCTGGGTAGAGGTTGGTGAGACAGGTTCTCTTGGGCCAGAGTAAGTGCCGAGCACCACAGAGAATGTCTAGCTTGTACGTGAGAGGATGAAAGCAGCTCAGGACCGACAGAAGTATTATGCTAATCATCGGAGGATGCCCATGGAGTTCGAGGTGGGGGATCATGTGTTTTTGAAGGTTTCCCCTCGACGGGGGCAACAGAGGTTTGGGAAAGGGAGCAAGCTCTCACCTAGGTTAATAGGACCTTTTGAGGTGCTGAGGCGAGTCGGTGAGGTGGAATATAAGCTGGACCTACCACCTCAGTTGGAGAAGGTTCATGACGTCTTCCACGTCTCCAAGCTTCGTCGATACTTACACAAAGACTCCCACGTTATCGACTGGGGAGAGTTAGATATGGGAGACAATGTGACCTTCGAGGAATGACCAGTCAGAATCGAGGATCGTAAAGAGAAGGTGCTCCGTGGATGAACTATTTCTTTGGTTCGTGTGTTGTGGAGGCATGGCGGCCTCGAGGAGAGCACTTGGGAGCGGGAGACCCAGATTCACACTCAGTACCCGGAGTTGTTTTGACTTTTGTTTTCCTTTGTTCTTCTGAGCTTTTTGTTGATGTTGTAATTTGTACCTTTGATATATATAATGCTTGGCTTATCAGTTGTGAGACCTTTTGTTTCCTTGTTCCCTGTAAATGTGTTACATGTCTGGATGTGTGGAAAAAGGGAAAACCTGACCCTTAATTGAGACACATTAATGTAGATGTGATTGAACCCGTGTGGGTGGGTCAGTGCCGCCTAATGCGGATAATATCTCGACATATGAGAAGGAATTTCCCAAAAACCACGTGATAGGGCAGTGTTTTGGTTGTGTGGTGTTGGGGGTAGTTCGAGTTGAAAAAAAATCCTAATGTATGAAAGTGGGAAGACACAATTCTTAATCGAGACACATTAATGTGGATGCGATTAAACCCATGCAGGCAAGTCAGTGCCGCCTAAAGAGGATAATATCTCGACATAGGAGAAGGAATTTTGAACACATATGATTAGGGTTGTTGGATGGATTCCTGTTATAACAAGAATCCTAAGAGGTATCTTTTTGGGTTCCTCTGGGTTGGTTTTTGAATTCTCAGGGATGAGAATGTTTAAAGAGGTATCTGATGTAATGGCCCGGACCTCTCCGGACCATTCATTTGTCAAAAAGAAGGTCAAGAAGTGTTATGGAGGGTAAAATGGACTTTTCCCACACATTCCAGAATTTTGAAACAACACACCGTGTAGTTTGAGTACAAGACGTGTACCCCATTTCAGGGTATACCCCGTGTTGGAGCCGTGTCCTTGCTGTGTGCAATAAATGGGTGCATGCCGTGTGACCAGTTCTACACGTCGTGTAGTCGTTCCCTACGTACGCGTTACCAGTCAATGGTCGTGTACCTTGTTGGGGCCGTGTCTTTTCCATGTGAAATAAATGAGTACACGCCGTGTGTCTAAACTACACGCCGTGTAGTCCCTCCCCGCCTATGCGTTACCCTCAAACCGTGTGTTGACCTGTCAATGGCTGCAGAGCCGTGTTGGAAGCCGCGTGGAGACCGTGTGAAATAACTGAGTACACACTATGTACCATAAAGTAAACGATGTGCACTTTTCCTTTTCTCTCCTATAAAATGAGGGTTCCCCTCCTCTATTCAGCTCACCCCTCTCCCCCCTCTCCTCTGAGGAGAGCTCTCCCAAGAGACTCAAAGGCTTTTTCTTCCATAAAATCTTCGTCCAAGCTCTGATTCACGATCCGTCAGTGGCCACAGGATTGTAATGATGAGGCGGAGCATCCGAGCTAGGATCCTTTGTCTTTCCATCAGCCTTTCCTTTCCGAAATCCACCCGAGGAGGTTTTCTCGGGACCCGACAGAAGTGTATGACGCCTTCGAACGTCTTCTAAGGTTGATCCTGGGGAGCGTTGGGATCAGGAACCTGTTGAGGCAGGGATCTTACCATCGTCTCTCTAATTTGTGCATCATGTGGGGTCCATGTTCTATTGTTTACGTGAAACACTTTTGAACCGGTTTAAATAAAGATAATAACTATCTTATATAATGGGGATGGGAAGTTGTGATTGTTGTTACTTTATATCCTATGATATTTTATTGTGAATTAAATGAGATTCTACCTACTAAAAATCACGGTCGTTGGGGCCCTTTGCTTACGCAATTAAATATTTTCCTTCTCCTTTTGGATTATCTTATGGATGGAAACATTGTGGAATGTGTAATTTGGTTAATCGCGTAAAGTTGGATGTTTAAAACCTGGAACCCTTGTGTGATCACCCCAGTTGAATAAAATAGGATAATGAACATGTGGGTGTTGTCTTGGATACATGGCTTGTGATGGGGGTGTTTTGTGGGTTGTGGTGGATCGGGTGAGCTATGGGGCTGCGGTTGACTTGGATGTGGGTTGGTGTAAATTCTATGTTGGTGATGGGCAGTAAGGCGACGATAAATGGTATTAAAGGGATAATGACGTATGGGTTTCGGTGTGGCTGTGGTTATGGTGGTTGGCAATGGGGCTGCAAGGATGGGTTTAAATGTGAATGGTCTATGGGTTGTGAATAAAAAATAAAAATTGGAATAGTTAATGAATGGTGGGTCGTGGTAATGAAACAGAAATAATAGTCAATGGGGTTGGTTGGTTGATAAGAAGGACTTTGTTGTGCTGGTTGTTTTTTTTCTAACATGATTTGTGGATGACATGGAAATGTTTAGGAATGATTGATGTGGTTAGTTATGGATAGTTTCCTAGTAGTTAAGGAACTAAATACCTATTTCTGCTGAAATGTGAAAACCTAAATGGGGTTGGTATTGTTTGTCGAATGCATGCTTCGTAGTCGCAGTACCGAGGCATGTGCTCAGTTTCTCTTTTTAGAAGACATAGGTTGGGTTGTGTGGTTGGTATACATATATATATCTGTATCATTTGTGTTTTATCGCACCCCGCCCTTGTTGAGAACTTAGTGTTGAACACTCTCATTTCATGGGAGAGGGTGTTTTCCCCTTAGTTACTAGATCCTTCCTGCTCCTTCTCCAATAGGCTGTGATAGCTTGAGGCGACCTTACACAAAAGACTATTCAGGTAGGTTTCGATTGTGGTGGTTAGCCCAAGACTCTTCATGCAGGTTTTCCTATTTCCTAAGAACCTTCGGGATGAGGCCCAGGTGTGTGCGAGCGGGATACATGGTTGTGAGTCCCAGGTGTGTGCGGGAGGGATACGTGGTTGTGTGGCCCATGTGTGTGCAGGAGGGATACGTGGTTGTGAGGCCCATTTGTGTGCGGACGGGATACATGGTTGTCAGGCCTAGGTGTGTGCGGGCAGGGAGATTGTGGCAGCGTCAGGATGTTCATCATTAGGAATAGCAGCTAACTAAAGGGAAATGGTGCGGGGTACCCAATACTCTTTTACTTATATACTACTACGTGTTGTGATTGTGTTTTTGTTGAGTGTGGCTGGTGAGGTTGGGTGGATAGAATTCCTTTCTAGGTTTCTTCTGTTGTTGTCACAATACATTAGGATGTCTCCCCACTTGTACAAGAGAGCTTTAGGTTTCCCTACTGAGTATACTTGTATGCTCACCCTACGTTTAGTTTCAGGTTTCCAGGAGGACTACCAGGGCTGTGCGGGACCCTAATAGTGAGACAGTTGGAGTTTTTTGTTGTTGATGTACCTTTATTTTCTTTTGGTATTGTACTTTGAGCATTCTTGTACTTGTACCTTGTTATAAAATTCTTTAATCATGCATGTGGGATTGGTTTGGGTTTTTTTCTATACACTTTCTCTTTCCCTTTTTGGTGGTTGACTTGTCCTATTTCCCGATCTTTAAAAATAAAAAGGGTAATCCCTCCCATATTTGTGAAAAACTCATACCCTTGGTGCTAGTCACCACCCCAGGGCCTACTGGAGGCGGGACTCGGGGGTCACTATCTCCCTTTTTCCATTACGATCTCAGGAGGGGCATCTTTGGTGGGAGGGGGTCGTGACATCCCCGCCATGGGTCTGTCACCCCAACACAGTAGTGCTCCCCCTAATAGCCTACAGTGGTACTCCTCCGATCGAGTACCATGGGTTTACCACCCCAACACAGTTGTGCTCCCCACCAGGGATCCGCAGCCTCTAGAAGGTAGCCCTCCCCATGGGGATAGTCTAGTCACTCCGAAATGAATTGGACAAGATGTCATTAGGTCTTAGCCAACTACAATGTCACTGTACTCCTTATGCTCTTATTTGAGATGATTTTCTCTGTGATGTACTAGACGACACTCCAAGTGTCATTAAGACCAACATGGAAGTCTCTCAAAGGACCTCCTCATCATAGGGGTCTCAAAGCAACAGACAGCGCGTCAATCAGACGCCCGATCTGTCAGTTATTAGCTTTTCCGTAAAAGGGCCCCGATTGGTTTTTAATCTAAAACCAACCCTATCATACTCCAAATACATCCAAACCTCATGTTGAGTATTCCAAAAGAACCATCTCATCATGAGAAATCCAACGTAGTTGACGACACGACTATCAGACGTCTGGTCCTCACGTTATAAGTGTTTTCCACTCTGAGGGCCCGATTGGTTTCGGGTTCAAACCAACCTGGTCATACCCAAACATCTCCAAAACCTTGAGTTTAATATAGAGAAACTACCATCTCGATCCAAGGAATCATACACAATTGATGGTGCATCGATCGGAGTTCTGTAACTCATGTTATGGCCATTTAACTGAAAACGGTCCAAAAATTGGGGGTCTGGGCCCAGTCCGACACTACCCAAAACCCCCTGGGTCATCCCGAACCAGGTCAGGCCTGACAGGGCACGACCTGGCCTAGGGCGCTGGCCCGGCCTAAATGGCGTGGCGGCCCGGCCCGCACTGTCTTCGTGACGGGGTCGCCCAGCCAAATGGCTGGGGCGGTGAAGCCCGCCTCGTCAGTGTGACCAAGCGGCGGTGGTGCCTGCCGTTTCAATCAGTGGGCGTTTTGCGCCCCCTTTGTCTCCTGTAATGGAACTGGCATGCACTATTTCCCCTCTATGTCTTGGAGGCGGGCTCCTTCACATAGCTAGATGATGTCTCACCTTCTCGACGACCCGACGACCATGGCGTTGTTGGTCCCTTCTTCGCGTCCGGCTAGTTGCCAGTCGCCACTCTTCACTCCTGTCGTCATACGAAGACATGATCAAAAAGGGAAATATTTTGCCGTCTAAGTGCGGTCTGAAATCCCCCTATTTATGGCTAATACAATTTTGTTGTCAAAACATGATTCCAATGATGTAGAATGTGTACAGAAATCAATCAATACCCCTACCTCAAATTAATGGCTGCGGTGATCAGCATCGCGGAAGACGGCGTCGTGGGAAGATGATTCGCTGACGACGTCGGAGCCTGTCCGAGGAGGAAACGACATATCCTCACTTTTTTAGAGATGAGGAAGAGAATCACGTTGTCGATGGAATTCCTTGTGGGTGCCTCCTTCACCTTTGGCTTGGACAAAGACTGAGTAGATGATTCGATCTTCGATGGTTTTTCGTTGGAGGTTTGTGTTCTTCGTTGAAGAAGAACACCTCTTCCTAAATCCTCTCAAGAGCTCTCCCACCAATATTTCCAACCTAGTTAATTGATTTTCCCTCCCTTAATATAACATTCCATGCCTTTTCAAAATTTAAACAACTTAATTAATTAATTAAAGAGGTTTTTTTCATTAATTAAATTTTGTTGGAAAGTATTGAAGAGAGAGGTAGGGAGAGGGAGAGTTATCCTAATAAATATAAGGGGGGTTTAAGGGAGTTAAAGGGGAGATAAAAGGTTGGGGATCGTGTGGGACCCACCTCACAATTATCCACACATGGGATGTTATGTGGGTGTGGGAACCACCTCTAACTCTCCTTGGGAGGAAATAACCAACCACCCTAAATAAAATTTGTACACAACATATTTTATTTGTTTTATCCCTTTCCCCAAATAACAATTCTCAACCCGCTTAAAACTCAACTACGTTAATGGTCCCCTTAAGAAATTATCGATGCATTGGGTTCATCAATGCCCTCATATTTCAATTATGAGCATCGGTTCATAAGTTATAAAATCTCACTCGTAAGTTTACTGAACGTACCCGAACAAAACATCAGAAAATTATTTCGGGAACACCGGGCCTTAGAATTTGGTTCTGTTAGAAACTATGTACTCGTAAAATTCCAAAAAATTCCAGAAAAAAATTTCCTTGAAATTTTTGGTTCTTTACATTACTCCCACATCAGGGATTTACGTCCCCATAAAGCGACAATATGAACTAGGGAAACAAATGGGGTTATTGTGCATGCATCTGAGCCTCTCTCTCCTATGTGCTCTCTTAGAGGTTCTCTTTATGCCAATGAATGATCTCCAGAGGAATCGACCATCCACGTAGGACCCACTCCTATATATCCTCAATATCCACTGGGACATTTATAATAAATCCCTGTTACTAATATCTAGCTATCTGTGATTGATGATGTGTGTCGAGTCGTGCACGTATCTCCTCAGATGAGTTACATGGATGACATCGTACACCCAGAGCAATTGAGTTGAAGGACCAGGTGGTAAGACACCTCTCCTAATCTACTGAGGACCTGTAAAGGTCTAATGAATCTTTGAGATAACCTACCTCCCCAGCCAAATCTCCATAGACCACTTCAAGGCGAGACCCATAAGAAAACATGTTTGTCACCCTCGAACTTCAGTGGTCTCTATCTCTTAACAGCATAGAACTTATTTTTGCTCTGTGGAGTATTCATCCGCTCATGGATGATATGCACCTTCTCTGATAGCCTCAAAATGGTTGTACTGGTCAACCTATGCCTCAGCTACTGAAAAGCTCTGCTGACATCACTCTGACCACAAGAAGGGTTTTCCCCTTCTTTGTCAATGCTAAAAGCGGTGCAGGAACTCTAGAGAATTCTGGCTCAAATCTATGTCTGGCTGACTCATGAGTGATCGACTGCACCCAGTTATGCATGATTCCACTCTGTGCTTCCTGGGTATTCCTTTTCTCCATCCATGGAAAACCCATCCCAACGTTGTAGGTAAACCATAAACCTTTTTCCTAATACAGTGGATTTGTGTATGAACTTTGGTTTCCTAGTCTATACCCAAACTATCTTCATAAGGCCTCAACACTGCCACCAAGTGGTTCCAACCTAAACTCTAACCTCAAGGATCAGATCTCAGCATCGGCATAAGCGTGATTATCGAGCCTCCTCCTAAAGGTATCTCTAGACGTGAAGGTCAAGTCAACGGCTTAATCAGAAACTCTAGGTCTGGGACAAGATTCTTGGAAGGAAGAAATGATACATATCAATGTCTGATGTTACGACAGCTAATAGTAGACACTAATTGTACCTTGAATCATTCCTAGAGCCCTTGGGTCACACTCCTTGACCGCATGCAGCTACTCTCTTCCCCTTCCCTCCTACTCCCAGAGCCTGGTGGGGACTAAAAAGGCGGGTGGTTGTAAAATTTCAAAATGTACACCACCTCATCCTATTCTCCAATCTCTAATACCCTATTTTCTGATCTGTAGATTCATCCATCATTAACACATCCTCTTCTTGAAACTTTTTACATGCCCAAGTCTTTGAGACTAGTTCCAGTTCCCTAATTTCCCACTTCTAACATTATCAAGTTGTATCTACTCACCCATAGAACATTCAACCACAAAGGTACTCTCTATCACCCTAACATAATTAGGAATGCATAGAGGAAAAGTGTTTTATTAGATATACATTAAACACACCTCACTTAGAGGTCCAAGATGTAAGGAATTGATCGTAACATATTCATAATGTACCATGAATGGTCGGTATGCCTCGATGAATACTTAGCAATTGACATGTCATCTTGCCTAAGATGTAGAGGATCTAGAGAACTCTCAGCCACCACCTCAATCCAGTCCTTAGCCACCTGTGAGTCAGGCTCACCTCAAAACCTGAGGGGTATCTGATTCTAAAAGACATGTAAGGCACTAAGCTTACATCTGTCATCTACCGGTACCACCAGTTGAAATTGCTGACCATCATGTAGTGATATAGCGGGCACACTACCCGAAAATACTTTCTCAAGCATTGTTCCATGTACCAAAGCATTATCACTATGAGGACCAACCTCATGGTCACTCACTTGGAAACACCCATAGACAAGATTACTATCTTTTCTGCTAGTACATAATATAGGTGTAGATCTCTAGAAATCACCTCTAGCTAGTCCAATGCTGCCTGGGAATCTTCCTCACCTCGTAACCTCGGAGGATTCTACTGCTCGAACTCATGCAATGCGCTCCGTCAGCATGCACCGTCCACTATTACAGCTGGTTGCATTTGTTTATCAATGGGTGGTGGTGCTACTGGTACACCTCTAGAATGTGGCATTATATCAATAGGGCCCTGCACTGGAGCCTTGACGCTCGGTGGGCCGTCATCGTGTACTCTCTCGGAACTCCAACTGACTGTCTGCGTGGAGGCATCCTGAATAGATGCAACACAGTTAAACAATTTAAACATATTGAGCTGACCTCATTGAGTTCAATTAAAGAAAAATTTGGGAAACACATTTGCAATCTGTTTTTTCATGCACTGAGTTCGAAATCAAAAGTCAGGGTCCTGGTGTATGGATACGTTGTCCACCAAACCAACACTGGACTCCATGAATTGAATTCCACACTCGGTACCCTTAACACTATTGCTTCACAGAAAATAATGATCAGAGTCTTGAGTTATGTGGTAGAACCGACTCCTTTGATACCAATTTGTCATGACCCGTCATCAGGGCCCATGCTGTGACTCCCCCAAGCCATCTTTCCATAGGCCAGGGGCTGGCGACTAGCACCAAAGGCGTAAATACAGATAAAAAGGGAAGGCATTGCCTTAATGAAACGTAAACACACACAACTGGAGTACAAAAGGAAGAAAACACTACGTAAAGAAGTATAAAAAATTGTTGAATGTACAGAGGGGCCAAAAATACAAATCCAACAGAAAGGTATAGCTACAACAGAAAGAAAAGTACAATGGAAAAAACAACAACTGGAAGGTGAAACAGCTCCTGGATCGTCCTCCAGGTTCCTACCTGAAGGGTAGGTACATATGTCCTCCTTACCACTGCGCATCTATCAGGCCACTCTGTGTGTCGTCACGCCGAGTGTCCTCCTCTAGGTACCGTCCAGTCCCTGTACAGTCTACCTCGGTCAGCGTAGTCTGTCGTCTGCATCATGCACAATGAGGTGAGGGCATAGCCTATGAAGGGGTGAGTATAACGATACTCAGTAGTGACCCCGAGACACTCAAGGTCTCACTAAATACAACAAAGATAAAGAAAAAGGTAAGATATCAACCGATAACCTTACTTAGGTATATTCCCATACATAAAACTAAGTTTTCAAGTATCCCTTCTCAATCATGAGGGAATCACAAAGGTCATTGACTCATCTCAACCGAGGATTTTAATTCACGATGAAGAAAGAACGGTTGCTAGAGAACTCCTCCTTTGTCGAGCGCAGTAGTCCTGTCATGAATCCAAGGTGCAACTCACTAACCATAGATAGCTGAGGTACTACTCCTCTTTCGAGTACCGTGCGTCTGCCACCCCAACACATTAGTGCTACCTGCCATGGGTCTGCCGCCCCAACACAGTAGCACTCCCACTTCTACCCTACAGAGATACTCCTCCTATTGAGTACTGCGGGTCACCCACCCAAACACAGTAGTGCTCCCTGCCATGGATCTTCCTCCCCTACACAGTTGAGCTCCCCACTGGGTTAGTCTAGTCTCTCTGAAACGAATTGGACAAGCAATCATCATGTCTCATCCAGCTGCAAGGTCACCGTACATCGTATGCTCGTCTCTGGGAGGATCCTCTCCATGAGCTACTGGATGACACTCCTAGTGTCAGTATGTCCCATGAGGAAGTATCTCAAAGTACCTCCTCCTCATAGGGGTCTAAATGCAATAGATGCAGCATCAATCGGACGCCCAATCTATGAGTTATTAGCTTTTCCGTACCAGGGTCTTGGTTGGTTTTTAAGCTAAAACCAACCTGACCATACTCAAATTGCATCGAAACCTCAAGTGGATTATTCCAAAATAACGGTCTCATCAAGAGGAATCCAACATAGTTTACAACATGCCTATCGGTCGTCCAGTCCCAAAGTTATATGTGTTTTCACTCCAAGGGCCCAGTTGGATTCGGGTTCAAAACAACCTGACCATACCCAAACATTGCCAAAACCCTGAGTGTAATATACCAAAACAACGACCTCGATCCAAGGAATCCTACTCAACTAACTGTGTGTCGATCGGAGGTCCATAGCTCATGTTATTGCCGACCAAAAATGGTCTGAAAATTGGGGGTCTGGGCCCGGTTCGACTCGGCCCAACACCCCGATGGGTCGGCTCGAACTGGGAAACCCGACCCGGGTCCAGGTCCATCCCGATAGGGCATGACCTGACCCAGGGCGCCAGCCCAGCATGCGTGACGCAGCGGCCCGGCCCGCAGGTTGCGGCTGCCCGACCCATGTGGCAAGGGGGCCCGCCACGCGTTGTCTTCGTGACAAGTCGGCCCAGCCGAGTGGATGGGGTGGTGAAACCCTCCTGGTCAGCATGACCAGGCGGTGGCGGTGCCCTTAGGGGCCCATCCATTCAATAAATGGGGCATTATTCATCACCTTTCTCTCCCGTAACGGAACCGGCAATCGACTGTTCCCCTCTCCGCAGAACCCGCTGGGTTCAGCCCTAGTGAAACCTCACTGGCGGCCGGCCTGGTGAAACCTCACCGGTGGCCGGCTCAACCATATGCCTTCCTATAAAACTGCCATGGACCAGCCTCAGATTCCCTTCCGGCATGGTGCGACGGAACTGCCTCCATCCCCCCTGCCGTGGCCCGCCCTGGCCGCAGACCTACTCCATCAGCATGGTGCGACGACACTGCACCCCACCACCATGGCCCGCCTTGGCTGCGGCCTCCGTCGCATAGATAGATGATTCCGCACCTTCTTGATGACCCGTCGACCATTGTGCCACCGGTCCAATCTTTGTGGCTGGCTAGTTGCTGGTCAGCACTATCCGCTCTCGTCGTCAAAAAAAAAAACAAGATCAAAAAGGGATAGATTCGGTCCTGTTAGTACGGTCCAAAATCCCCCTTGTTATGGTGATACCATTTGGTTGTCATAACGTGATTCCAAAGATGTATAATGTGTACAAAAATAACTCAAAACCACTACCTTGAATTAATGTCCCTGGTGATTGGCGTCGCAGAAGATGGAATCGCAGGAAGATGAATTGATAACGACGTCAGAGCGTGTCCGAGGAGGAAACAAAATCTCCTCACTTATTGCAGAGACAAGGAAGGGAAGCACATCTTCAATGGCGTTTTTCATGGGTGCCTCCATCACCTTTGGTTTGGCCAAATTTTGAGGAGATGATTCAATCTTCGATGGTTCTTCTTTGGAGGTTGGTATTCTTCGTCGAAGAAGAACACCTCTTCCTAAATCCTCTTAAGAGCTCTCCCACCAATATTGCCAACCTAATAAATAGAATGGTCCTCCCTTAATATAACAAGCCATTCCCTTTCAAAATTAAAACAACTTAATTAATTAATTGAAGAGGTTGTATTCATTAATTAAACTATGTTGGAAAGTATTAAAGGGATATAGAGGGAGAGGTAGAGTTTTCATAATAAATACATGGGGGGTTATGGGAGTTAAAAAGGATATGAAATGTTGGGGATCGAGTAGGCCCCACCTCACAATTATCCACACATGGGACGTTTTGTGGGTGTGGGCACCACCTCTATCTCCCATTGGGAGGAAATAATCAACCACCCTAAATAAAATTTTAACACACAAAATTTTATTAATTTTACCTCATTCCCCAAATAACAATTCTCATCCCGCTAAAAACGCCACAGCGGTAATTGTCACCATAAGCAATTATCGGCTCTACAAGTTCATCGGTTCCCTCAGATTTCAATTATGAGCACTGGATTAAAAGTTAAAAAATCCCGCTAGTAAGTTTACTGAACGTACCTGAATAAAACATAAAAAAATTATTCCGGGAACACAGGGCCTCAGAATCAGGTGCCATAAAAAACTGTGTACTCGTAAAATTCCAAAGATTTCAAGACAAAAAATTCAATTAAATTTCTGGGTCTTTACATAGTGAGATAGTGGGGTTTTTTATCAACATATATGAAAAAAGGGTTTGACTAATCATATCATACAAGGGAATTTCATAACACTGCTTCATGCACCAGATAAAGATAATTGTAAGACAATAGTGATATGGTTCCATGTAATTAAATAAAACATGTAGCCATCAAATAAATTATCAATTATTTTCGTAGATAATTTATATCATATAAAATTATTGATTGATCCTAAATAATCTATAAATTTTTATTGAATATGAATATTTAATATAGACATTTGTTATAACCTATCATAACTAATTATATAATTAATATTCTGTTATTTCTATAGATATTTTCTATTATAGGGTCGTAAAATTTTAATTCTTCATTCAATACCATTTCATGTGTACTAATGTTTTGAAGTTATTTTTTAAAAATTTTATTTTATTTTGATTATTTTTATAGTGTTCACGAAAATAATTCAAGAAATTATAATTTTGATGGATAAAATATTGAGTAAAAATAAATAGATGGGTAATATTTTAGAGTAATTTATAATGTGATGAAATATTAATCTTATATTATTAAATTTTATTATTATGTTAGGAAATAATTGGTTGATATTGGATGTTTTTTTATTGTTGTGGGTTTTTATCTTATAATGGTTTTATTGTAATATGATGTAGATAAATCACTAATCTTATATAATGTTAAATTTTCAATGGTTTATGTGATTAAATTCAATCATTTATGATTAAATCATTTTTAGGGTTGTATATGTGAATTTTTTTGGATCTCTATAACATTAATGAGATTAGGGATGGAATTTCATGGGATTAAATCTAATACACAAAACATAGATATTATAATATTCACCTTGAATATTTTATTGAAAATAATTCCTAAGATATAAAGGAAGATAATGAAATTTGTGTTATATATATATATATATAATGACACGATCACACAATAGTCTAATGCATAGATGGGATAATCAAGAAATAAAAATACCGATACTTATTTCTGGATATGCATATGTTTCATATATAAAAATTACATCTCATTATATTAATATTGAATAAATAAAATTATAATCCACCATATAACCATAACGGATCAATGTATTTCGAATCATTGGGCCATAAACAACTAGAATATAATATATAAACATCATCTCTGAATTAGTTTATCTTATCTATCACTAATCATAGATACATCATCTATAATATATTTCATTATATCATTAGGACAATAAAATATATTAAAGGGTGATCTAATATGGTCAATATGGTTAATCAAGGGATATATCAATTATCATTAATTTGTAAAATTATAATAATGTTTTTGAGAACATGATCTCATCCCATGAAACTCATATACATAAATTGTTAGATCATAATCACGAGTCATGGAATAAATAATTGGATATTCATAAAACATGATTCATAAAAAGATCAATGAACATGAACCAGTAGAACATACCATATCATTAATAACATGACATAAAATAGAGTCATAAAGAGAAAAATTATAATTATTAAAACAAAATAAATCAAAGATATCCACCATGTAATTTATAGCATTTTATTTCGAGTAAAATAGTCTGTTTACCTATATCATTACTGGGATGACCTCTAAAGTACCGAAATTTGTTTTAAATATGGTATATCCTCTACTGTACCAATATATCTCAAAACACATTAATATTTACCTTTTAATAAATAGTGATATACATTTATTTTCACCTAATATATAATCATATGCCTATTATTATGTATGCAACCATATCGTAGAAATAATTCAACATAACATAACATGTAATAATGTTAGCTTGTTTCATCAATATTTCATCATCTTAATAAAAAACCCATTGAAATAATAAATATTTTATCATTGGATCTTATAACTAGTAAATTATAAATAATACCATAAATTTTTTTCATAGATTTAAAAGTTTATTTATGTATTAATGGATCATTTCATGGGGGAAAAAAGTTTCACAATGAAACCAAATACATAAAATATAATATGATCCCAAATATCATAGTTACATTTTATATAATAAAAAAATCGGAATATTTTAAATGGATCATAAAAAACTGAGTGTTTATGATGATATGATATTCTATTCTTTTCATTTATGTTATAAACAATATTCCATTAGCTTTATTGATAATAATTCATAAGCACCTCATTTCGAAAAATACTAGACGACAAAATTTAAATAATATTATTAAAATAATTTATACATTGATCAAAATGACCATAAAAAATCATAGAATAGTAGTAAAGTTTTTTGGAAATCAAATTTTTAAAAGTTGGATATATAATAAAAAACATTCTTGACCACAAAGATAAATAAAAAATTAAAATACATTATTTTAGTCCCTTGAGAACATAATGAGGCGAAAATAAAACAAAAAAATGTACTATTAAAAATAACTATATTATTATAAAATTCAATTGATTTATAATTAATGGATAATATACGTTAATTATATTGATATTCATGCCTAAACAATCCCGATTAAAATGAGATTTAACATAAATCAATTAGATCTGGTTTGGAATACTATGATGGCTATATAACCTCATGTATAGTTAATATAAATATTTTTTCAATATATATAAATTTATTTTAGGTTCTTATAATAGAATATATTTCCTAATTATTGATTTTAGAAACCCATTTATTAAATATTCTTCGCCAAATTCATTGTTTAATGTTGTTAACATTTCATTTTTCATGAGAATATCTCTTAAGAAATTCTATCCTTTTACATTGATAATTTTTACAAAATCTAGATAATTTTATTTATGATAAAAATAAATATTTATTAATTAAATATATATTTATAATAATATATAAATTATATATATAAATAAATTATTTACAATTATGATAGAGATATGAGTATGTTCCAATGCATGAACATTGGTTTAATTATTGAAAAATGATTGAAATAATGTAAAATAATAATTCACATTCCATGATTTATTATTATATCATATATATCATATATAATCTTTATATTTTATTTAAATCCATCCATGTATATTGGAAATTGAAAAAAATCAGTTCTATATTTGGAGGTGGTAGTCCACACATAGGTACAAGTGACGTAATCATTATCAAAAGAATTAGAAGGTAAGAAGGTCTATATAACAATATATTTATAGGTTAATTATAATAAAAAAATTTAAATTATATGATTTAAATCCTATGGTAATACCCCCTGATAAAATATGGCAATGAAAAATGAATTATATCAATTCATGGTAGTGGTAGTCCACACATACACACGATTAATATATTCACTTCTCATTAATGAAAAAATTGAAGGACAAGGGTTGTTACCTAATCATAACAACATTTATGAAATTTTATTATTATTAAGTTATTATTATATTATTGAAAAAATAAATTTATAGAAAGTATAAAAATATATGAATTTTTAGTATTTGGGAATGAGGATAACCACTTAATCTTTAGTCCTCCTTCTGATTTGTTCCTAAGGACCTTTTTAATAATCATTCAATAATACCATTACTTATTTTTTTGTTAGTTATTTTTAAATCATAATTTCATACCATTTGGTTGACACAAATTTATATATGTGTAATGATAAAAATATAGGGAGGGATATATTTTAGATAGGAGGGAAAAAGAAAACTCTAAAATACAAAAAAAAAATTAATTAAAATTTCTTTATTTTGGAACTATCAAGATTCCAAAAAACAATAAATTCATTGAAAAAATGGTTATGCTGTAAATAAAATTTTAAAATTAAACTTAGATTGGTTTTAGTGTTGTTATAACCATTATCTATTTTTTACCCCTAAGTGAACCAATTTTATTCTTTATCATTATAATGTATTTTTTAATATTAAAGTGTTATAATTTAACTAATAATGTAAAAAATATAAAAAATGTCAAATGAACAACATTATAACAAATTTATCATCCTACTTTTCTTATTTTTGACTTTTTGTGTTTTTAATAATTTAAAAATATATTAATTAACATAATATAACATTGAAACCATTTTTGACACTATCCTTCTAATTTTACATTAAAAAAACATGAATGTAATTGAATTTTAATATAAAATATTCAGAAATTCCTAATATTTCATATACATATAAATATTTCAAGGAAAATAATTACTCACCCAATTTTTTAATATTTTTATATTTAATAATTTATTTTATTATAATAATTATAAAAATAAAATTTTATGTTGATGTTCAGTAAGAATTTATGGTAATTATTCCATTAGTAAAAATAATAAATACTCTCACAAGATTAAAAATTTATTTCAACATTAGAATATAAACTTATAAATAAGAATATACTATTTTTACCCATATAATAAATATTCAGATTTATTAAATTTAGGAGCCTAACAATTTGTAATAATTTTTTTGTTTAAATATTATAATGTCCATAATCAAATTAAAATGAAACCCAGTAGAAATAATATTTAGTCATGAATGATATTGGTAAATCATCACTCATCAAATTGGATAAATTGATGTGTATGATGAATTTTTAATCCATATTCCAAAATTTTTTCCATGTTTCACCATTTTTAAGTTAACAATGTAAAATATGGTTACACTATAACCATTCTTAATGACCAAAATATAAATGTAACTTTTTACTAAATGTGAATTTTCTAATGCCAATTATGGGACTCATTTTTTATTATGAAATTTATTTAGGTGGAAAATTTTATTTTTCATTTTGGTTTTCAAAAAACGGTCAAAACCATTCATTGTAAATATAAATTTAAAACAATAAATTTTATTTTATTCATTTCCAATTCATAAAAAATATTTGAATATTAAAACATTTTAATTATTATATACTATAAAATTTAATTTAAATATTTTATTAATAAACATTTACATAATTTATAATGATAAAAACATATTTTATGCATAAACATAGTTTATCAAAAAAAAAACATATCAATTACA
Organism: Viscum album; assembly: GCA_963277665.1. NCBI lineage: Eukaryota > Viridiplantae > Streptophyta > Magnoliopsida > Santalales > Viscaceae > Viscum > Viscum album. The sequence goes on from OY728147.1 coordinate 1,300,539,508, forward strand.
ATGAAATGAATTTTATATTAATTTATAATAAATTTATAACCAATGAATTGATTTTATATATGTGTATAACATTAATGTTTCATATATTATTCTTCTATATACATACACTCCTGTCCAACATCTAGGAAATAACGATAAAATTAAATAATGTAATTATAAATGTTTTATGTGTTTCATTTAAACAAGATGTTGTGTGTAATGAATAATATTAAATAAAAAAATTATTTATATAGAATTATATCTTAAAATCATAGAGTGCAATATGGACTACATCATCAATCCATAACTCATCATTATATCTATATACAGAGTTGACAGATCACATTGGTTTAAAACTATGGACTCATCATATCATTTTCCATTAACCAAGTGTGATTGACGTCGGGGTTCTATGTGAAATGGATTCCCAAGATGGAATTAATAGAAAGTTCAGGATGGGTGGGTACCAACAATATGATTCATTATATACAAGTAATGTGGTGATATGTTCATGTGGAATGATCGAAATAAAAAAAATAGTATATATATAAATATGGGAATAAGAAACAACTATATATTCTAAAGTACATGTCTCTGATCAGTCATACCCTAGTCAACTAGTGTATGGGTGTCCATGAGAATGTTTAAATGACCATTTTAAAGAATATATAAAATGGATGGATCTTTTACACTATTATTTATTGATCATTACCTCAAGGATACACTTGAATTAGAATACTAAATAATAACCTTGGTAATTTAAAATATTAGTGTCACAACCTTGGGAACACATTCTTCCAGTATGAAAAGGTTCTCTGATGCTGAGAATCTGTAGTCCAGAAGGCTTGAACATGAATAATAATGATAGAAAATTCCATATTCTACAAGAAAATGTATGGAAATCCACGATCCTCCCAAAACGAAAACATGATTCCAAATACGATGTACAACCTATATTGATTATTCATGACCTCCCCATTGAGAGTTTCCAGGAGCTACAATAAGGGAGTTTTCGATTCAATTATATTTAACCATCACAAGAAAAAAAAATTTTATTGATAAATAAAATACCAACAAAATGGACATTTTTAATGAAATATAAATTAAAATTAGTTAATATATCCTATACAATCAATATAATCAAAAAAATTTATAATAATAATGTCAACGCAACCATAAATGTTTCTTCCATATATACTATAAAAATGAAAAAGGGTTGGTAAAATTCATCAAGTTCTCGTCAATTTCCAAGGACTATCTCACAAATTAAGGGTTTTCTTCTCATCAGGGAACCAAATGGGACCCCTAGTCTTATATAATGTAGAATAAGCCTAGTATGAGTCCATTATCCAATACATAATCTGAAAAATAATTACCACTGCTAGAGGTGTCACATTCTAAAAATATTACAATTATAAATTGTCAACATGGCCTGATAGGCCAGTCCTCAATATAGAAAATGTAGCTGGATAAACCATATTCAATCAATAATTTTGTTGAGCTTAGAAAAGTTTTTTCTCTCTACGAAACTAGTTCAATCCTTCTAATGTTCTGTCCACCAGAGAATAAACATATCTCATGGGTCCTCACGTTAATTAAAAGGATTTATAAACTCATTTCATCTCACATTCCCTTTTTCTGTTGACTAATTCTAAATATAAAAAATTTAAATTATAGGCTCATCCATTGGCAGTTAAGACATTTAGATTTTTTCTAATACTAACATAGCCTTTTCATTTTTCTTAGTTCATTTATGGAACCAAATTTAAATTACACACTTTAATTAATTAAGATATTTAAAAAATAATTACTCATGTTAAATTACATAATTTTTGTGTCTAAGAATAACATAATACAAAACAGTGATATTTAAGCCACCAGAAAAATATGAAGGACAGCAAAACTCTTCAATGAATCAATTATATTTAACTCAACCCCATAAATATTCTTCAGAAGGTTGTCTAATCCACACCTCAACTCAACCATCCCTCACCATTAGCCAAAGGAAAAAACTATCAAATATGACTCTAAATTAGTTAATATATAAATCATAATTTATTTTTAAAAAATATATTTTTCATAAATATTAAATTTTATCTTATCTCCTTCTAGGAACCTAAACTGCAATATCACACACCTGGAAAACTAGTCACATGATCCTAATCCTAAACTAGGGAAAGTCCATGAAATAGAATGCCAAAATATAATTCAAATTATTTCATATGTTGGCCAAAAATCTTATAAGTATTACCATGGTAAGATATCCATTTAAATGATGTATGATGACTTGAAACATTTTACTTGAGTCATTTGAAACCTAATATACACAACACGACTAAATAATTCAAAATATTAGACTATAGATGATTATAATTAAAACCCATCTCTTTAACAGAGAACACTACACATTATAGAGAATAAATAAGAAAGTTTATGATAGGAAAATAGGAGGAATATAACATTATATATACAGAAAAATCCATTAATTCTCTGAAAATACAAATGGGTTTAAAGATTATTAACATAAGAATAGGGGGTGGAATATTTTGAAACATAGAGAAATAAATAGGGGTACCTCAATATAAAATACCATGGGGTAAAAATGGTAATTTTTACCATAAATGAACATGTAGACTATTTGGTGATCCCAGTAGTGGAATAAATACACATTATAATCCAGTTGAAATCTAGTTGAAAGAAAATTATAATAAGATTCTATAATATTGAAGATAGCCACCGAAACCCACCTTTTAGTATTAATAGATAATTTATTATACCTATAAATCCATGTCCCCCATCTAATATACAACCCATATATTTACAATAAATTCTCAATACCATCTCGAGTCCTCATACTCAAAATGAAATATCCCCTAAAATATATTACAATATTCTACTGAGCATATTAACCAAAATTTACACCCTAGTTATTATAATATAACCATTAATAAAAATATATTACTTGAGAATAATTAGTTGTTTCTAAAAACACATCTCCACACACCCCAATCTTCAATTTTACACTAACTATTGTCTTCTATCCATGAACACTACAATTGAATATTAGAAAAACATTAATATCAATGTTTTTAAGAAAAATATTTAGAAAACAATCATTATTACCCACCAAAAAACAAGGATTATTCATACTTGATCCCATATTCCACAAGGTATAGTGGGGTAATATAATAAATCATCATTTCTATAATGCTACCTAAAACATAAAATAGATTACACGATACAATTCCAATCCATGAAACCTTTCTATGACTGGAACTATTAACTAATCCCTACCCCCATGTTCCAAAAACACACCTAGTATAATTTAAAAAATATTACATACCACTAAGAATTAAAAAAAATTGGAAAAAAAACTCAACCCCAGTTCCCAAAATAAAAATATTTACGGATTATTAATAACCACCCATAACATATCATTGATCATGTATGATTTTTTTGAATAGATTGACTACTCCAAGGAACAAACCAAACAAATCTAATACTATGAAACTAGTGTGGTATCCAATACAACAAATATTTTTTTATATATAATGAATGTAAAACAATATCTTGATAATATTTTTTAAATGAGGCTAGATTTTATGGCCAATAAAAAACTATAAACACTATATATTCATGTATTAACTCTTAAAGAGATGTCGTTAATGTTTTTTTATATCATTAATGTTTTAACCATATCCTGGTAAAATGCATTCGATGTATCAACTATTGTAACTTTGAATAAAAACTAATTCATTACTATGAAAATAAATTTCATATTAACATAAATTAATACCAATACCACTGTTAACACTAGGAACCAATCTAAAATCACCTCCAAATTTACATAAATCATATTTTGTGGAAACCAGATGACCACCCACACTCATAAATACACTAGTATCCCAATTTAAAATTCAAAAAAATATTCAATTTGAAACATCAATATACCTAAAAATGGGGTCCAAATTACTATTAATAACATTCAAAAACCCATTAAAATAGTTTCCTTATTATCACATCACTATTTCAAAATCCAGATCAATACTATCCAAGATTCATAATCCATTGAACATGATATTCCAATATAGATGGATAACTCATACTCGACTACTAGTTGAAAACATGGAATCACTTACCATTTATATATAAATGAAATTATATCCATGAGCCCCTATAAATTCATATATAATAAAAGATTTTCTAATTACAGTAAACCACATGTTGAAGACCCACCATATTGATTTACTTATGAAGAATCAAGATAATAACCTCATTATATTCACCCATAATCAAACAAGATTCACTCCTCTAAAATAACATACATCATTTATAGTTCATTCCATCAATATTAAAAAACAATGCACACATCATTTTCATCCAATTACACAACTAAAACTAGTCTTCAAGTCATACTTGACCACCAAAAAATTTAAAATAGTTCAATAGTTCTCATTCATGAATTACATGTGCATACTTGGATCCTATAAAATATAATAGACACAAGATCACATATGAAATATTCCCTAAATCCCAATTCATGATCCATGTATTCAAACATCATTGAACCTGGATGATGCCCCAAAACCACTAATCATATTTCATTAAATCGATGTTCATCAAACCAGAAAAATACCAAATGTTCTCCTATAGAATTTGGACATTCCCTACATTACTTATCCAAACCCAGGCTTAATCACCATATATAATATATTTATTTCAAGGGTTTCAACCAAGTATATCACCGCAAATTAAAACAAATATATTACAATATGTGTAGGCACCCTATCAATCCATCACGTCAAAAAAATTCTTGATATCATGATACGATATATGCCTCAGGTCCCAAGGTAATAGAACAGAATGTGTTGTTTTAATAAAACCTCAATTAATAATCATTCCCATAACATATATATGATATAACATTATGTTAGTAGATCACAAAGGTAAGAAATGAATATTTCATTCTATATTCAAGTAACATAGGTTCCAATAATATACTCCCAAATTGGTTACCCTAAAAAATAACTACACAATAATGAAATCGTAATCATCAGTTACATATTAAGGGTCCCTAGGTCCTACCTCCTAGAAAAAATATCATATATCTCATGGTCATAGCTTCGGGAAACAATACATTCATTTTAGAAAAATGGATGAATTATATATTCCAATGCCACTCAAGGGTCTTACATAAAACATGAATCACATCTTAAGAACACTAATCACCCAAATGTAACCAAAAAGAAACCTAAAATGGTGACAATATCAAGACTACTAGGTTACTCAGCGTCACCTAGAAATCATTGACAAGACTATTTATGAGAAGATCACAATCTCATAGATCAAATACATATTCCACTTTATATTCATACAAATACATTTTGAAATGATGAATTGTATGAGAAAACATTTCATTTAGTTTGGATAAATATAACTACATTCACACTTAGATGATAAAAGATAATATAGGTTTTAACTAACACATTATTTAAGAAAAAGTGAATCATAATGACCAGAAACCGGTTTATCTATAAAAATACAATGCTCTCGCTATCTTTTTAGGGCCACTCCCCTGATGAACATGGGAATAAACCATCATAATCCCAATTTTTTGTCCTATCATATATACCCATTCCCTCCCATAAATGTATATTTATAATATTTTGGTTCCAACTATGTACAATACCAACAAAAAATATATAATAAAATAGAATAATATCTTTTTATAAAAAATTATTTAGCTAAAAATATATATTCATTGACAAAATCAAACACATAAAAAAATCTATTTCATGTGAATTATGCATGTCTAACAATGATTCATGGTGTTTTTTTGGCCAAATTTATACATTTTTCTTCTTAAATTGAAATTCCCGAACTTGTTAATAGTATAGTTAGAGTATGGGGTGGACCCACAAGGAGAGAGAGTCACTGAATTTTATTTCTCTAGTTAATGATTAATTAAGAAATGTTTATTTTAATTTAGAGTTAATATCATTTGTATTTATGGAGAAATCAGTTCCTCAATTTCATTGATTGGTTACATCAATGACTAAAAAACCTAAATTTTATTCTGATGATAAATATGAATAATTAATCGGGGCTATGTATTTTTCATGGTCACTGACAAATCAATTCTATAATCTTGTTGATATGATCAAAATAACCCACATTTATTGGTTTTTCATATTATGTAACCACCTTGGAATAGTGAGTTTCGTTCGAATCATTATTGACCAATTCCTTGGTATGGAATTTGATTCCTATTAATTTTATTAATTATCAAAAATTTTGAGACGATAATTTTACCCAATAAACATGGATATATATTATCATAATTCATTTGAAGATCATAGGAAATTCTATTCTTGGTATGATATGGGGTGTCTATAGTTACTTACCAGTTATTTTTATGGATTATGAGAGAAGCATAAATAACACAACTATAAAAATACGGATGATTAATAATGAACCATGATCATCCACACCCCCGACACATGAGAATTTTAGATACACATGGAGAAGCTAATGACTAAAAGAATCTTTATACCTGAAATAAATATATTAATATAGTTGGATTGGTTATTTTTTGTAAGGTAGTGTGGAAACACCTCCTCTCCTCTCTTTGTTGTCTTTATCTCTCTTCTTCCCCAAACATTCTTTTCCTGTTTGGTGTCTCCATTTGTCCCCACCATATATCTATCCAAATTTAGAGCGCATGCCCTCATTTTTATCATATTTTAAAATACACGGTGTCTAAAATAATGAACAAGGTGTGTAGTCATGTAAACTTCACTTTGCTCCTCTTTCTTCGGTGATAGGTGATCTATCTCACCACTCTTGATGTTAAAAGTGTCGATGATCATTTAGATGGGGTACCCGGCCTGTATCACCTCACCACATGGCATGTAGTATCAAATTCATCCACCAAACACTTCCAGAAGTTATTACATGGAATGTAAATGGATTTTACATAGCTTGTGTATCTTTTTAGAGAACATGGGAGTATACTTGTTCTATTCAATACATGTTTAGACAATGGTACACAGAATGTATAAAAAATTTACACACCATGTACATGTGAATATTTGTTCTAATAATCCCCATTATGGGACTATGGCCATAAAAAACATGAAAATTATCTTGGTCATTGAACAAAAAAAAATTCCTCAAAACATTATATATCTAGTGAAAAATGTTTTAATGAACAATAAATTGTATAAAAATGTACACGATAATGGAGGTCATAAAACTACCCCAAAAAATGTAAATTTCATGCCTTCAATAAGAATCATAACATCAACTTAAAAGAATCCATACTCTAAAAATGGAACCATTTATCTAATTATAATTCCAAATACTATAACAATAATAATGTATTTTAAATGGAAAATATCATACATCAAGTCTAATGATATTCTATTATACATCATATATAATCCAAATAATTATTTTCATTCTCTATTATCTACTATTTTTTAATTTCCTATAAATAACCATGCCACTAGATGATTTACCTTACCAAAAAGATTCCACACTTTTCACTCAAGCTTATTTTACCAGATTTTTTACTAATATGAATTATATGCACTCAATCCATAGGATTGAATGTCTTCTAATTCTCCATATCAGAATTCAAATATCCTAAATCCTGAGGACTTTCAAAAAGGTTCATATTTTTTTGAGGCTAATGATAGGTATGTAATGATGTGAAAAATATTATCAGGGGCTTGAAAAGGGAGAGAGAATTATTAAACAGTAATTCACGATATTCAAAACAATTATTATGAAAAATGAATCTCCAATGAAGATCTCTAAAATGATATCATCACCATGATATTCACTTACTAGCATGTGACCATAAACCATCAATATTTTTTAACAAGTGAATTTGGCCACTATTTTTAATATTTAAAAATCTTTATTAGTGTAATGGCCAGGACCTCTCTGGTCCATTACATTGTGAAATGTTGGTGTTGGAGGTGTTCCGGGAGGTCAGGGGGACTTATCCCCAACACTTTGCCAATTTTCTAGTTCTGTGAACAGTGTTTCCAGTTTTATGAACAGTAACAGATCAGTGAGACAGATCAGTTTCACGGATCGGTGAGACAGATCAGTTTCACAGATCGGTGAGACAGATCAGTTTCACTGATCAGTGAGACAGATCAGTTTCACAGATCGGTGAGACAGATCAGTTTCACAGATCGGTGAGACAGATCAGTTTCACAGATCGGTGAGACAGATCAGTGTCACAGATCGGTGAGACAGATCAGTTTCACAGATCGGTGAGACAGATCAGTTTCACAGATCGGTGAGACAGATCAGTTTCACAGATCGGTTACACAGATCAGTTTCACAGATCGGTGAGACAGATCGGTGAGACAGATCGGTGAGACAGATCGGTGAGACAGATCGGTGTGACAGATCCGTTTCACAGATCAGTTTCACAGATCGGTGTGACAGATCAGTTTCACAGATCAGTTTCACAGATCGGTGAGACAGATCGGTGAGACCGATCGGTGTGACAGATCAGTTTCACAGATCAGTTTCACAGATCGGTGTGACAGATCAGTTTCACAGATCAGTTTCATGTACAGTAACGGTGGGTGAACAGTGTTTCCAGACTCCTACAGTTTTGCCCCTTTTGACGTTTCCTTTGACGTAAAATACATTTAAAGCCTTATTTTAAGGGCTCATAAGGCCGTTTCAAATGCCATAAATCCTAATATTAATTATTCCTAAGGCTTGGAATGTTTTACTTGGTCAAACCGCGTGGGTTAATGCGATCCGTTTTTAATGGAGAATTAACCGGATCTTAAACCGTCACCTCGTTAAATCTTAAAAAGGGACGAGATATCATTCTCCCTTGTTCCTTCCCTTTTGTTCTTAACTAAGAGGCGCTAGAACCTTTCAATCCTTTCCTTAGGAGTTGCACAAACAACCCTTACTCCTAGGATCAGTCCCGCTCTGTTGGATGCAACCAAGCTGTGTCGATCTTTCTTCCACATAAGTTGTCGCGAGGGGAGGATCGTGACCTGCTATGTGGATAAAGGACGTCAAGAACTCTTCGAGGTAGGGGATTCATGGCTTCTCTAATTATATATGTGCAATCGTAGAATTAGCATGATTTATTCCTTTGGATCACAATGAAATTGACCTAATTAAATACTTGAACCGGATTAAAAGAATTGGTTGATCGCTTGTTGTTGCATTATACCGTGATAACGGTTTGCCTCATGTTTTCCTAGATATAGTGATATCTATGTTTTCTTTGATTTATTGTTCGTTCATGATTGAAATTGATAATGAACGTAAAGCCGGAATTAATTGTTGATTAATTGGCTAAAGATAAAGAGGCATGTAAATTAATCTGGTTGTTGTCGTTGTTGTAGTTGTTCTAATTTGAGGATAATCAAATTAGGGAAGTAAGCATGGTTATTTAATTGTGATAGCTTACTGATTAGGTATCCATGATTGGAACCTACAAATAACAAATCTGTTAATTCAATATGGTTTAGAGAACAGATTATGTGGGAATTTCAAAAAGGGTTCTGAGTTACCCTCTTGTTTGTTAAAGGGTCGAGAGCCCATTTTGTGATGTTTGTTTTCCTGCTGCTTGTGCTGTGATGTGAGCCTGGATGGTTGTTGTGATATGTGGAGGCATGGAGGCCTTATAGTTGTGGCAGTGGATGATGCCTAGTGTGGCGAGATGCATCGGTTTATGCATATGGGTGTCAGGGAGGACACCGGGGGTGATGGAATGGGACGGATGTGGTTGCTGGTTGCTTGTGGTTTTCTTGAATGTTAATCTGCTTTGCTTTTCCCCACTGCTCAAGGCAGCTGGTCTTGCTTACCCTCATTCTGAAGGAGGCAATGACACGCGGGGTATGCCACGTGCTTTCCGTGTTTAGCCTCTCGATGGAGGATGGGTCTATGCTCTTTCTATAGGCGGCAAAGACTCGACAGGTAGTATATCTACTCACCGTGTTGAGCCTCCTTTGTGTTTAGAAGCATAGGATGTTTTTCTAGAATGCCTGGGAATGTGGAAAAGTATTTCTGTATTGAATGTTTGATTAAATGGTGAAAATCCATGGGGATGGAGATGCTAGAATTTAAAGGTGATGTGAATCTTAAAAAGGAGCAGTTGTATTGAAAGTGACGCCATTTCAGTTAAATGGGGAATTGTTCAATCTTAATTAATGCTTAAAGAATTAACTAATGTACAGTGGAACTGATAAATGAGAATGGAGTAATCTAATAAAGCTCTTCAATTGGTTGTGTGCTTATCGGATACCTAGTCTTAGAAGTAGCAGCCTGGAGTCTGAGAGACGTTAGCTGCAGTTGTATCTAAGACTAGGTAATGCCCATAGTGTGGATGTGAGTTACTTATATATTCTGTACTTTTTGTGTTTCTATACGCTACTCCACCCTGTCGGTAAGGGCAACTGACACCCCGGGGATTCTGAGCCCTGGGGGGGTGTTTTCCCCAACATTCTGATGGGAGGTTGAATGGCTGACTACCCCCTTTGGCCCCGCTCTCTTCTCTTGGTAGATCTTAGTGCTGGTAGGCACAGTGGTTAGTTTTACCCATATATGTGTGTAGAGGGCTGTAATGGCTTGTGGTTATTTCACACACATATATTCTGGATATAGTATCCTATGGACTACTATAGGTGTAACGTGTATAGGCTGTGATGGCTTGAGGATCCTTACTCGGTGTATGGGCTGTAATGGCTTGAGGTATAATACCCGACGTATGATACACGTTATGCGAGCTGTGGTGGCTCCCGGAAACTACCTGGTTACTTTTGGTTGTGAGGATTGTGTGGAGCTTAGCCCAGGTGTCTGCGGGCAAACCTTTGTGGTGCACGAGGTGCCGATTGGGGAGCTTGACCCTTGTTGATACGGGCAAGCCTTTGGAGAGAGATGCACATGACGTATGTCGTTGGGGCAAAGCGGCAAACCAGTGGGGAAGTGGTAGCGGGGTACCCTTGATATTCTTTACTACATGCTATATTCTTGTATGCGTTACTTGGTGAGAGTAGCCTTGGTGAGGTTGGGAACATAGTATACCTGTTTAGGTGACGAGTTAGTTTCACTTGTTGTTCACTGGGCTTTAGCATGCTTTCTTTACTTTTGCACGAGAGGCTTGGGGAGGATCCTACTGAGTATACTGTTATACTCACCCTATGTACATATAAACTGTTTTTCAGGTCACTTGGAGCAGGTTGGAGATCAAGCTGGTTACTACTAGCTTGCGGTTGGAGGAGGAGCTGTTCGGGGTTGTGGTCACTGCTGTTTTACTTTCTTTTGGGTACTTTTAGTTTCCCATTTCAGTTGTAGTACTTTTGCATGACATTTCATATATGTACTTGGGTTTCTTTTACATTTCAGTTATGAGTTGGAGTTGGTTGGATTCTATTCTATCTCTCTCTTCTGCATGTGTTCTCTTAGAGGGTAATGCCTCCCATTTGTGTGTGTATTATACCCTCGGTGCTAGTCGCCAACCCGGGGCCTACTGGAGGCGGGACTCGGGGGTCATTATCTCCCTTTTCACATTGCCGGCCCAGGAGGGGTACACTTTGTGGGGAGGGGGTCGTGACAGAGTGGTATCAGAGGTCTGGTTGAGTGATAGGATGGAGTTTGGAGTTAGGCACAGGTGAGGATGAATGGGATGGTAGGGCAACGGTGTCACTCATGTTTAGCAAGTGGGGTAAACACTGGAGACCGGCAGAGACATAGGCGTTCAGGGCCCCCTATGATCTGTTGCACGGACCTTTAAGTTTACGATGGCTACTAAACAAAGTGATACTGGTTGTAGGGTAGAGACCTAGGAAAGGATCATGCATCATTATTCCTTGCGCCTGTGTTTGAATGGGTAGACCTTTGGATAGGTAACCTAAAATTAATAAAACAAAATAATTAATTAATTAATGTTGAGTCTTCCATATTCCAGGATTAGGAGCTCTAACGATTGTTATTTTACAGGTATGGCTCCAGGTCGGCGTCCCCGTCAGGTTTGCGCAGAAGGTGCCCAGCAGGCTGTTCCAGCAGATCGCCGCCGGGTAGAGGTTGACGACGATGACACTTGGAGGAAGACACTCCGAGAGTTTCAACGCCAGAGTCTACAGAAGTACGAGGGATCCGTTTCAGATGCAGTCACAGAAGACTGGTTGGAGGAGGTCGAGATAGGCTTCAGTTCGATTCGTGCTCGGAAGGAACACTGGGTGTCCTTGGTTGTGACGATGTTGCGTGGAGCAGCGAGACAGTGGTGGTTCTTGTTCCTTGGGGATCGTGAGGAGTCAGCGATCTCATGGGAGGAGTTTCGAGACAGGTTTAGAGTCGAGTTTCTTTCATCGACTGCGAAGGCATCCAGTCGCCAGGAGCTTCTTACCCTTCGACAGGGGAGCTCCAGTGTTCGGGAGTTTGGAATCCGTTTCAGGAACCTTCTACGATATGCTTCAGACCTGTTACCAGATGATGAGGCCAGGGCGAGGCATTTCGAGGAGGCTTTGCGTCCAGAGATCCAGCGCCAGGTCACCCCATTTATGCTGAAGACATATCTTGAGGTGCTGGCGAGGGCAGAGGTTGTTGAGAGGACTTTGGCTAGGACCGGATCGTCACGAGAGGGGAATCGTCATGATTCCTCAAGAAGCAGAGCTGTGGTCCGGGGTTCCCGGTTTTCAGGACAGAAGAGTTTCCGTTCACCTGGGGGTAGGTCCCAGCCCTTCCCATCTCATTTCTCCGGAGGTAGCAACTCTCAGACCTATGCCAAGGGATCAGGCGCTTGTTTTTCTTGTGGTGGACGTGGTCATCAGCAGCGGGAGTGCCCAACTTTTCAGAGCAGTCATCGTGCACCAGGCGCTCCACTCCAGGTTCCTCCGTTGAGGCAGTTCCAGCCGAGGCAACAGCAGCAGGTTGCACCAGCTTTAGATCACCAGAGGGTAGATGGAGCAGGCAGAGGACAACCCCATGACGCTCCCCGTCCTCAGAGAGCAGAGCGCGGCCGTGGTGGTGGTCGTCATCAAGGTCAGAGAGGCTGTGGAAGTGGTCGTGGTCAGCTTCATGCTCTAGCGTTGCCAGCTCCAGGCGAGCCAGACGTCGTCCGAGGTACCCTTTGCTTGTTTTCTACCTTAGTGTATGCCTTGTTTGATTCAGGATCGACACACTCCTTTATATCCCCTACCCTTGTACACGCTTTGGGACTTGAGGTAGAGAGGCTTCCAGTGCCCTTGGCGTTGACTACGCCAGTTGGAGGTCGAGCTAGCTTGTTTGAAGTATGTAGAGACTGTGAGCTAGTGTTGGGGCAGCACCGCTCTTGGGGAGATTTCCTATGTTTACGAATACAACCATATGATGTCATCCTCGGCATGGATTGGTTGTATTCGGTGCAGGCTATTGTGGATTGCTACAGGAAGAAGGTCATTTTCTTTGATGAAGATGGAGAGGGATGGAAGAGCTAGCAGCTTTGCATCTTGATATGGGAGAAGTTGGAGGAAGAGGTTGTCTTTTCCAGATGACGGTGCAGTCATCCCGGATGCAAAAGGTGGAAGAGTCTCAGTTGGGTGATCTAGAGGTGGAAGTTTTGAGAGACAGAGTTGTTTGTGGGGAGGCCCTTGATGGTTGGTCAGAGGATGAACAACACCGAGTGTTGTATCATGATAGGCTTTTTGTTCCCTTGGCGATGCGCGAGACGGTTCTCTGAGAGTTCCATAGCTCGCCCTTAGCTGTACATCCTGGTGTGACGAAGATGTATCGATCCTTGAGGAGTCAGTTTTGGTGGCCTGGGCTGAAGCGTTCAGTTGCAGAATGTGTGTCTCGATGTTTAGTCTGCCAGAAGGTGAAGGCCGAACACCGTGTTCCTGGTGGTCTTCTCCAGCACTTAGAGATTCCTCAGTGGAAGTGGGAGGACATCTCAATGGACTTTGTTACAGGTTTACCTCGAGCTCCGGGAGGACATGATGCTATATGGGTGGTAGTGGATCGTTTAACTAAATCGGCCCACTTCATAGCAATCAAGGAGTCGAGCTCAGTGGAGGTTTTGTCGAGGCAGTATCTGGAGGAGGTGGTGAGGCTGCACGGAGTTCCTAAGACGATCATTTCTGATCGAGACCCTCGTTTTACCTCGAGGGTGTGGAGAGGTCTCCAGCATGCTTTTGGCTCTCAACTATGCCTTAGCACTGCTTTTCATCCTCAAACGGATGGTCAGACAGAGCGAACCATCCAAACTCTTGAAGACATGTTGCGCTCTTGTGTTCTTGATTTTGGAGGTTCATGGGTGAAGCACTTACCTTTGGTAGAGTTCGCTTACAATAATATTTTTCACTCTACCATCGGCATGGCACCGTTTGAAGCCTTGTATGGCCGGCCATGCCATTCTCCGTTGTGCTAGACTAGGGTCGGAGAGTCAGCAATTCTCGGACCAGAACTAGTGCAGAATACGACGGAGATGGTTCAAGTGATTCGCGAGAGGATGAAGACAGCACAAGATCATCATAAATCTTATGCGGATCAAAGAAGGAGACCCTTAGAGTTTAATGTTGGGGATCATGTGTTTCTGAAGGTGACTCCCCGTCGTGGGCAGCGAAGGTTTGGTCGCGGAAGTAAGCTTTCTCCCCGTTTTGTTGGGCCTTTCGAGGTGTTAGCTCGTGTTGGAGCTGTGGCATATCGAGTAGCACTTCCCCCTCGGATGAGTCGGATACATGATGTTTTTATGTATTGCAGCTCCGTCATTATCTTCATGATGAATCTCATGTTATCGATTGGGGAGAGATCGATATTGATGATGATGCAACCTTCGAGGAGCGACCTGTGGAGATCCAAGACCACAAGGAGAAGGTGTTGCGTGGGCATTCTATTCCTTTAGTTCGTGTCTTGTGGCGACACGGTGGCATGGAGGAGAGTACCTGGGAGCGTGAGTCACAGATACGTGCTCAGTACCCAGAGTTGTTTAATGTTTAACTCCTTTCATGTAATGATGTTTTCTCTGTGGTTGGACCATTCATGTTTTATTTATGTACCTTAATGTGATGTTATGTTTGAATTGTTTGGGTATGGATTGTTTGTTCCCGGATGTCATAGTTTTGTTCCAGCTTTCGAACAACTCATGGTGGTTTTCCCCTGAGAGGTATCTTATGGGGTGGTTGTTCGGACCCCTCTTTTCTTCTGGGTTGGTTTTTAATTCTCGAGAACGAGAATGTTTTGAGAGTTATCTAATGTAATGTCCCGGACCTCTCTGGTCCATTACTTTGTAAAATGTTGGTGTTGGAGGTGTTCCGGGAGGTCAGGGGGACTTATCCCCAACACTTTGCAAATTTTCTAGTTCTGTGAACAGTGTTTCCAGTTTTATGAACAGTAACAGATCAGTGAGACAGATCAGTTTCACAGATCGGTGAGACATATCAGTTTCACAGATCAGTGAGACAGATCAGTTTCACAGATCGGTGAGACAGATCAGTTTCACAGATCGGTGAGACAGATCAGTTTCACAGATCGGTGAGACAGATCGGTTTCACAGATCGGTGAGACAGATCAATTTCACAGATCGGTGAGACAGATCAGTTTCACAGATCGGTGAGACAGATCAGTTTCACAGATCGGTTACACAGATCAGTTTCACAGATCGGTGAGACAGATCGGTGAGACAGATCGGTGAGACAGATCGGTGAGACAGATCGGTGAGACAGATCGGTGAGACAGATCCGTGAGACAGATCGGTGAGACAGATCGGTGAGACAGATCGGTGAGACAGATCGGTGAGACAGATCGGTGAGACAGATCGGTGAGACAGATCGGTGAGACAGATCGGTGTGACAGATCCGTTTCACAGATCAGTATCACAGATCGGTGTGACAGATCAGTTTCACAGATCAGTGTCACAGATCGGTGAGACAGATCGGTGAGACCGATCGGTGTGACAGATCAGTTTCACAGATCAGTTTCACAGATCGGTGTGACAGATCAGTTTCACAGATCAGTTTCATGTACAGTAACGGTGGGTGAACAGTGTTTCCAGACTCCTACAGTTTTGCCCCTTTTGACGTTTCCTTTGACGTAAAATACATTTAAAGCCTTATTTTAAGGGCTCATAAGGCCGTTTCAAATGCCATAAATCCTAATATTAATTATTCATAAGGCTTGGAATGTTTTACTTGGTCAAACCGCGTGGGTTAATGCGATCCGTTTTAAATGGAGAATTAACCGGATCTTAAACCGTCACCTCGTTAAATCTTAAAAAGGGACGAGATATCATTCTCCCTTTTTCCTTCCCTTTTGTTCTTAACTAAGAGGCGCTAGAACCTTTCAATCCTTTCCTTAGGAGTTGCACAAACAACCCTTACTCCTAGGATCAGTCCCGCTCTGTTGGATGCAACCAAGCTGTGTCGATCTTTCTTCCACATAAGTTGTCGCGAGGGGAGGATCGTGACCTGCTGTGTGGATAAAGGACGTCAAGAACTCTTCGAGGTAGGGGATTCATGGCTTCTCTAATTATATATGTGCAATCGTAGAATTAGCATGATTTATTCCTTTGGATCACAATGAAATTGACCTAATTAAATACTTGAACCGGATTAAAAGAATTGGTTGATCGCATGTTGTTGCTTTATACCGTGATAACGGTTTGCCTCATGTTTTCCTAGATATAGTGATATCTATGTTTTGTTTGATTTATTGTTCGTTCATGATTGAAATTGATAATGAACGTAAAGCCGGAATTAATTGTTGATTAATTGGCTAAAGATAAAGAGGCATGTAAATTAATCTGGTTGTTGTCGTTGTTGTAGTTGTTCTAATTTGAGGATAATCAAATTAGGGAAGTAAGCATGGTTATTTAATTGTGATATCTTACTGATTAGGTATCCATGATTGGAACCTACAAATAACAAATCTGTTAATTCGATATGGTTTAGAGAACAGATTATGTGGGAATTTCAAAAAGGGTTCTGAGTTACCCTCTTGTTTGTTAAAGGGCCGAGAGCCCATTTTGTGATGTTTGTTTTCCTGCTGCTTGTGCTGTGATGTGAGCCTGGATGGTTGTTGTGATATGTGGAGGCATGGAGGCCTTATAGTTGTGGCAGTGGATGATGCCTAGTGTGGCGAGATGCATCGGTTTATGCATATGGGTGTCAGGGAGGACACCGGGGGTGATGGAATGGGACGGATGTGGTTGCTGGTTGCTTGTGGTTTTCATGAATGTTAATCTGCTTTGCTTTTCCCCACTGCTCAAGGCAGCTGGTCTTGCTTACCCTCATTCTGAAGGAGGCGAAGACACGCGGGGTATGCCACGTGCTTTCCGTGTTTAGCCTCTCGATGGAGGATGGGGTATGCTCTTTCTATAGGCGGCAAAGACTCGACGGGTAGTATATCTACTCACCGTGTTGAGCCTCCTTTGTGTTTAGAAGAATAGGATGTTTTTCTAGAATGCCTGGAAATGTGGAAAAGTATTTATGTATTGAATGTTTGATTAAATGGTGAAAATCCACGGGGATGGAGATGCTAGAATTTAAAGGTGATGTGAATCTTAAAAAGGAGCAGTTGTATTGAAAGTGACGCCATTTCAGTTAAATGGGGAATTGTTCAATCTTAATTAATGCTTAAAGAATTAACTAATGTACAGTGGAACTAATAAATGAGAATGGAGTAATCTAATAAATCTCTTCAATTGGTTGTGTGCTTATAGGATACCTAGTCTTAGAAGTAGCAGCCTGGAGTCTGAGAGACGTTAGCTGCAGTTGTATCTAAGACTAGGTAATGCCCATAGTGTGGATGTGAGTTACTTATATATTCTGTACT
Organism: Viscum album; assembly: GCA_963277665.1. Classification (NCBI taxonomy): domain Eukaryota; kingdom Viridiplantae; phylum Streptophyta; class Magnoliopsida; order Santalales; family Viscaceae; genus Viscum; species Viscum album. Next base: position 1,300,557,283 of record OY728147.1, read on the forward strand.
TTTTGTGTTTCTATACGCTACTCCACCCTATCGGTAAGGGCAACTGACACCCCGGGGATTCTGAGACCTGGGGGGGTGTTTTCCCCAACATTCTGATGGGAGGTTGAATGGCTGACTACCCCCTTTGGCCCCGCTCTCTTATCTTGGTAGATCTTAGTGCTGGTAGGCACAGTGGTTAGTTTTACCCATATATGTGTGTAGAGGGCTGTAATGGCTTGTGGTTATTTCACACACATATATTATGGATATAGTATCCTATGGACTACTATAGGTGTAACGTGTATAGGTTGTGATGGCTTGAGGATCCTTACTCGGTGTATGGGCTGTAATGGCTTGAGGTATAATACCCGATGTATGATACACGTTATGCGAGCTGTGGTGGCTCCCGGAAACTACCTGGTTACTTTTGGTTGTGAGGATTGTGTGGAGCTTAGCCCAGGTGTCTGCGGGCAAACCTTTGTGGTGCATGAGGTGCAGATTGGGGAGCTTGACCCATGTTGATACGGGCAAGCCTTTGGAGAGAGATGCACAGGATGTATGTCGTTGGGGCAAAGCGGCAAACCAGTGGGGAAGTGGTAGCGGGGTACCCTTGATATTCTTTACTACATGCTATATTCTTGTATGCGTTACTTGGTGAGAGTAGCCTTGGTGAGGTTGGGAACATAGTATACCTGTTTAGGTGACGAGTTAGTTTCACTTGTTGTTCACTGGGCTTTAGCATGCTTTCTTTACTTTTGCACGAGAGGCTTGGGGAGGATCCTACTGAGTATACTGTTATACTCACCCTATGTACATATAAACTGTTTTTCAGGTCACTTGGAGCAGGTTGGAGATCAAGCTGGTTACTACTAGCTTGCAGTTGGAGGAGGAGCTGTTCGGGGTTGTGGTCACTGCTGTTTTACTTTCTTTTGGGTACTTTTAGTTTCCCCTTTCAGTTGTAGTACTTTTGCATGACATTTCATATATGTACTTGGGTTTCTTTTACATTTCAGTTATGAGTTGGAGTTGGTTGGATTCTATTCTATCTCTCTCTTCTGCATGTGTTCTCTTAGAGGGTAATGCCTCCCATTTGTGTGTGTATTATACCCTCGGTGCTAGTCGCCAACCCGGGGCCTACTGGAGGCGGGACTCGGGGGTCATTATCTCCCTTTTCACATTGCCGGCCCAGGAGGGGTACACATTGTGGGGAGGGGGTCGTGACAGAGTGGTATCAGAGGTCTGGTTGAGTGATAGGATGGAGTTTTGAGTTAGGCACAGGTGAGGATGCATGGGATGGTAGGGCAACAGTGTCATTCATGTTTAGCAAGTGGGGTAAACACTGGAGACCGGCAGAGACATAGGCGTTCAGGGCCCCCTATGATCTGTTGCACGGACCTTTAAGTTTACGATGGCTACTAAACAAAGTGATACTGGTTGCAGGGTAGAGACCTAGGAAAGGATCATGCATCATTATTCCTGGCGCCTGTGTTTGAATGGGTAGACCTTTGGATAGGTAACCTAAAATTAATAAAACAAAATAATTAATTAATTAATGTTGAGTCTTCCATATTCCAGGCTTAGGAGCTCTAACGATTGTTATTTTACAGGTATGGCTCCAGGTCGGCGTCCCCGTCCGGTTTGCGCAGAAGGTGCCTAGCAGGCTGTTCCAGCAGATCGCCGCCGGGTAGAGGTTGACGACGATGACACTTGGAGGAAGACACTCCGAGAGTTTCAGCGCCAGAGTCTACAGAAGTACGAGGGCTCCGTTTCAGATGCAGTCACAGAAGACTGGTTGGAGGAGGTCGAGATAGGCTTCAGTTCGATTCGTGCTCGGAAGGAACACTGGGTGTCCTTGGTTGTGATGATGTTGCGTGGAGCAGCGAGACAGTGGTGGTTCTTGTTCCTTGGGGATCGTGAGGAGTCAGCGATCTCATGGGAGGAGTTTCGAGACAGGTTTAGAGTCGAGTTCCTTTCATCGACTGCGAAGGCATCCAGTCGCCAGGAGCTTCTTACCCTTCGACAGGGGAGCTCCAGTGTTCTGGAGTTTGGAATCCGTTTCAGGAACCTTCTACGATATGCTTCATACCTGTTACCAGATGATGAGGCCAGGGCGAGGCATTTCGAGGAGGCTTTGCGTCCAGAGATCCAGCTCCAGGTCACCCCATTTATGCTGAAGACATATCTTGAGGTGCTGGCGAGGGCAGAGGTTGTTGAGAGGACTATGGCTAGGACCGGATCGTCACGAGAGGGGAATCTTCATGATTCCTCAAGAAGCAGAGCTGTGGTCCGGGGTTCCCGGTTTTCAGGACAGAAGAGTTTTCGTTCACCTGGGGGTAGGTCCCAGCCCTTCCCATCTCATTTCTCCGGAGGTAGAAACTCTCAGACCTATGCCAAGGGATCAGGCGCTTGTTTTTCTTGTGGTGGACGTGGTCACCAGCAGCGGGAGTGCCCAACTTTTCAGAGCAGTCATCGTGCACCAGGCGCTCCACTCCAGGTTCCTCCGTTGAGGCAGTTCCAGCCGAGGCAACAGCAGCAGGTTGCACCAGCTTTAGATCACCAGAGGGTAGATGGAGCAGGCAGAGGACAACCCCATGACGCTCCCCGTCCTCAGAGAGCAGAGCGCGGCCGTGGTGGTGGTCGTCATCAAGGTCAGAGAGGCCGTGAAGGTGGTCGTGGTCAGCTTCATGCTCTAGCGTTGCCAGCTCCAGGCGAGCCAGACGTCGTCCGAGGTACCCTTTGCTTGTTTTCTACCTTAGTGTATGCCTTGTTTGATTCAGGATCGACACACTCCTTTATATCCCCTACCCTTGTCCACGCTTTGGGACTTGAGGTAGAGAGGCTTCCAGTGCCCTTGGCGTTGACTACGCCAGTTGGAGGTCGAGCTAGCTTGTTTGAAGTATGTAGAGACTGTGAGCTAGTGTTGGGGCAGCACCGCTCTTGGGGAGATTTCCTATGTTTACGAATACAACCATATGATGTCATCCTCGGCATGGATTGGTTGTATTCGGTGCAGGCTATTGTGGATTGCTACAGGAAGAAGGTCGTTTTCTTTGATGAAGATGGAGAGGGATGGAAGAGCTAGCAGCTTTGCATCTTGATATGGGAGAAGTTGGAGGAAGAGGTTGTCTTTTCCAGATGACGGTGCAGTCATCCCTGATGCAAAAGGTGGAAGAGTCTCAGTTGGGTGATCTAGAGGTGGAAGTTTTGAGAGACAGAGTTGTTTGTGGGGAGGCCCCTGATGGTTGGTCAGAGGATTAACAACACCGAGTGTTGTATCATGACAGGATTTTTGTTCCCTTGGCGATGCGCGAGACGGTTCTCCGAGAGTTCCATAGCTCGCCCTTAGCTGTACATCCGGGTGTGACGAAGATGTATCGATCCTTGAGGAGTCAGTTTTGGTGGCCTGGGCTGAAGCGTTCAGTTGCAGAATGTGTGTCTCGATGTTTAGTCTGCCAGAAGGTGAAGGCCGAACACCGTGTTCCTGGTGGTCTTCTCCAGCACTTAGATATTCCTCAGTGGAAGTGGGAGGACATCTCAATGGACTTTGTTACAGGTTTACCTCGAGCTCCGGGAGGACATGATGCTATATGGGTGGTAGTGGATCGTTTAACTAAATTGGCCCACTTCATAGCAATCAAGGAGTCGAGCTGAGTGGAGGTTTTGTCGAGGCAATATCTGGAGGAGGTGGTGAGGCTTCACGGAGTTCCTAAGACGATCATTTCTGATCGAGACACTCATTTTACCTCGAGGGTGTGGAGAGGTCTCCAGCATGCTTTTGGCTCTCAACTATGCCTTAGCACTGCTTTTCATCCTCAAACGGATGGTCAGACAGAGCGAACCATCCAAACTCTTGAAGACATGTTGCGCTCTTGTGTTCTTGATTTTGGAGGTTCATGGGTGAAGCACTTACCTTTGGTAGAGTTCGCTTACAATAATAGTTTTCACTCTACCATTGGCATGGCGCCGTTTGAAGCCTTGTATGGCCGGCCATGCCATTCTCCGTTGTGCTGGACTGGGGTCGGAGAGTCAGCAATTCTCGGACCAGAACTAGTGCAGAATACGACGGAGATGGTTCAAGTGATTCGTGAGAGGATGAAGACAGCACAAGATCGTCAGAAATCTTATGCGGATCAAAGAAGGAGACCCTTAGAGTTTAATGTTGGGGATCATGTGTTTCTGAAGGTGACTCCCCGTCGTGGGAAGCGAAGGTTTGGTCGCCGAAGTAAGCATTCTCCCCGTTTTGTTGGGCCTTTCGAGGTGTTAGCTCGTGTTGGAGCTGTGGCATATCGAGTAGCACTTCCCCCTCGGATGAGTCGGATACATGATGTTTTTCATGTATCGCAGCTCCGTCATTATCTTCATGATGAATCTCATGTTATCGATTGGGGATAGATCGATATTGATGATGATGCAACCATCGAGGAGCGACCTGTGGAGATCCAAGACCACAAGGAGAAGGTGTTGCGTGGGCATTCTATTCCTTTAGTTCGTGTATTGTGGCGACACAGTGGCATGGAGGAGAGTACCTGGGAGCGTGAGTCACAGATACGTGCTCAGTACCCAGAGTTGTTTAATGTTTAACTCCTTTCATGTAATGATGTTTTCTCTGTGGTTGGACCATTCATGTTTTATTTATGTACCTTAATGTGATGCTATGTTTGAATTGTTTGGGTATGGATTGTTTGTTCCCGGATGTCATAGTTTTGTTCCAGCTTTCGAACAACTCATGGTGGTTTTCCCCTGAGAGGTATCTTATGGGGTGGTTGTTCGGACCCCTCTTTTCTTCTGGGTTGGTTTTTAATTCTCGAGGACGAGAATGTTTTGAGAGGTATCTAATGTAATGTCCCGGACCTCTCTGGTCCATTACTTTGTGAAATGTTGGTATTGGAGGTGTTCCGGGAGGTCAGGGGGACTTATCCCCAACACTTTGCAAATTTTCTAGTTCTGTGAACAGTGTTTCCAGTTTTATGAACAGTAACAGATCAGTGAGACAGATCAGTTTCACAGATCGGTGAGACAGATCAGTTTCACAGATCGGTGAGACAGATCAGTTTCACAGATCGGTGAGAGAGATCAGTTTCACAGATCGGTGAGACAGATCAGTTTCACAGATCGGTGAGACAGATCAGTTTCACAGATCGGTGAGACAGATCAGTTTCACAGATCGGTGAGACAGATCAGTTTCACAGATCGGTGAGACAGATCGGTGAGACAGATCGGTGAGACAGATCGGTGAGACAGATCGGTGTGACAGATCCGTTTCACAGATCAGTTTCACAGATCGGTGTGACAGATCAGTTTCACAGATCAGTTTCACAGATCGGTGAGACAGATCGGTGAGACCGATCGGTGTGACAGATCAGTTTCACAGATCAGTTTCACAGATCGGTGTGACAGATCAGTTTCACAGATCAGTTTCATGTACAGTAACGGTGGGTGAACAGTGTTTTTAGACTCCTACAGTTTTGCCCCTTTTGACGTTTCCTTTGACGTAAAATACATTTAAAGCCTTATTTTAAGCGCTCATAAGGCCATTTCAAATGCCATAAATCCTAATATTAATTATTCCTAAGGCTTGGAATGTTTTACTTGGTCAAACCGCGTGGGTTAATGCGATCCGTTTTTAATGGAGAATTAACCGGATCTTAAACCGTCACCTCGTTAAATCTTAAAAAGGGACGAGATATCATTCTCCCTTTTTCCTTCCCTTTTGTTCTTAACTAAGAGGCGCTAGAACCTTTCAATCCTTTCCTTAGGAGTAGCACAAACAACCCTTACTCCTAGGATCAGTCCCGCTCTGTTGGATGCAACCAAGCTGTGTCGATCTTTCTTCCACATAAGTTGTCGCGAGGGGAGGATCGTGACCTGCTGCGTGGATAAAGGACGTCAAGAACTCTTCGAGGTAGGGGATTCATGGCTTCTCTAATTATATATGTGCAATCGTAGAATTAGCATGATTTATTCCTTTGGATCACAATGAAATTGACCTAATTAAATACTTGAACCGGATTAAAAGAATTGGTTGATCGCATGTTGTTGCTTTATACCGTGATAACGGTTTGCCTCATGTTTTCCTAGATATAGTGATATCTATGTTTTCTTTGATTTATTGTTCGTTCATGATTGAAATTGATAATGAACGTAAAGCCGGAATTAATTGTTGATTTATTGGCTAAAGATAAAGAGGCATGTAAATTAATCTGGTTGTTGTCGTTGTTGTAGTTGTTCTAATTTGAGGATAATCAAATTAGGGAAGTAAGCATGGTTATTTAATTGTGATAGCTTACTGATTAGGTATCCATGATTGGAACCTAAAAATAACAAATCTGTTAATTCGATATGGTTTAGAGAACAGATTATGTGGGAATTTCAAAAAGGGTTCTGAGTTACCCTCTTGTTTGTTAAAGGGCCGAGAGCCCATTTTGTGATGTTTGTTTTCCTGCTGCTTGTGCTGTGATGTGAGCCTGGATGGTTGTTGTGATATGTGGAGGCATGGAGGCCTTATAGTTGTGGCAGTGGATGATGCCTAGTGTGGCGAGATGCATCGGTTTATGCATATGGGTGTTAGGGAGACACCGGGGGTGATGGAATGGGACGGATGTGGTTGCTGGTTGCTTGTGGTTTTCTTGAATGTTAATCTGCTTTGCTTTTCCCCACTGCTCAAGGCAGCTGGTCTTGCTTACCCTCATTCTGAAGGAGGCGAAGACACGCGGGGTATGCCACGTGCTTTCCGTGTTTAGCCTCTCGATGGAGGATGGGGTATGCTCTTTCTATAGGCGGCAAAGACTCGACGGGTAGTATATCTACTCACCGTGTTGAGCCTCCTTTGTGTTTAGAAGCATAGGATGTTTTTCTAGAATTCCTGGGAATGTGGAAAAGTATTTCTGTATTGAATGTTTGATTAAATGGTGAATATCCATGGGGATGGAGATGCTAGAATTTAAAGGTGATGTGAATCTTAAAAAGGAGCAGTTGTATTGAAAGTGACGCCATTTCAGTTAAATGGGGAATTGTTCAATCTTAATTAATGCTTAAAGAATTAACTAATGTACAGTGGAACTGATAAATGAGAATGGAGTAATCTAATAAAGCTCTTCAATTGGTTGTGTGCTTATAGGATACCTAGTCTTAGAAGTAGCAGCCTGGAGTCTGAGAGACGTTAGCTGCAGTTGTATCTAAGACTAGGTAATGCCCATAGTGTGGATGTGAGTTACTTATATATTCTGTACTTTTTGTGTTTCTATACGCTACTCCACCCTGTCGGTAAGGGAAACTGACACCTCGGGGATTCTGAGCCCTGGGGGGGTGTTTTCCCCAACATTCTGATGGGAGGTTGAATGGCTGACTACCCCCTTTGGCCCCGCTCTCTTCTCTTGGTAGATCTTAGTGCTGGTAGGCACATTGGTTAGTTTTACCCATATATGTGTGTAGAGGGCTGTAATGGCTTGTGGTTATTTCACACACATATATTCTGGATATAGTATCCTATGGACTACTATAGGTGTAACGTGTATAGGCTGTGATGGCTTGAGGATCCTTACTCGGTGTATGGGCTGTAATGGCTTGAGGTATAATACCCGACGTATGATACACGTTATGCGAGCTGTGGTGGCTCCCGGAAACTACCTGGTTACTTTTGGTTGTGAGGATTGTGTGGAGCTTAGCCCAGGTGTCTGCGGGCAAACCTTTGTGGTGCACGAGGTGCAGATTGGGGAGCTTGACCCATGTTGATACGGGAAAGCCTTTGGAGAGAGATGCACAGGACGTATGTCGTTGGGGCAAAGCGGCAAACCAGTGGGGAAGTGGTAGCGGGGTACCCTTGATATTCTTTACTACATGCTATATTCTTGTATGCGTTACTTGGTGAGAGTAGCCTTGGTGAGGTTGGGAACATAGTATACCTGTTTAGGTGACGAGTTAGTTTCACTTGTTGTTCACTGGGCTTTAGCATGCTTTCTTTACTTTTGCACGAGAGGCTTGGGGAGGATCCTACTGAGTATACTGTTATACTCACCCTATGTACATATAAACTGTTTTTCAGGTCACTTGGAGCAGGTTGGAGATCAAGCTGGTTACTACTAGCTTGCGGTTGGAGGAGGAGCTGTTCGGGGTTGTGGTCACTGCTGTTTTACTTTCTTTTGGGTACTTTTAGTTTCCCCTTTCAGTTGTAGTACTTTTGCATGACATTTCATATATGTACTTGGGTTTCTTTTTCATTTCAGTTATGAGTTGGAGTTGGTTGGATTCTATTCTATCTCTCTCTTCTGCATGTGTTCTCTTAGAGGGTAATGCCTCCCATTTGTGTGTGTATTATACCCTCGGTGCTAGTCGCCAACCCGGGGCCTACTGGAGGCGGGACTCGGGGGTCATTATCTCCCTTTTCACATTGCCGGCCCAGGAGGGGTACACTTTGTGGGGAGGGGGTCGTGACAATTAGGGACCAAAAAAAATAAAAAGAATCATTTTTAAAAACTATTTTTCCCAAAATACAATAGAAACTATCTCACTCACGTAATTTTTTTCCGATTTACCAAAATATACCATGAATAGCCAGAAATCCCTCTCTAATGATATAATAAAAAATAAGTAAATATTATGACAGAATTAGGGTAGAAAGGGTAAATAGGATTGTAATGTGGTATCATATAATTTCATTTAATGATTACTATAGTTTTTACGAGGATTATATGTAAGGTTGTTCACAATGTCAAATGGGATGAAAAATAATCAATCTCCTCAATACTTTTAATCATATTCAGAAATATTCATCTATTGAAGAGAAATATTGGAATGTTCAAGTAGTTATTAATATCATAATAATTTCTCATGAAATATATTATAATAATTAATATGTCAAAAGTGATTTGAATAACTCTTGAAAATGAGGAAAAATAAAAGGACAATCTGGACAGGACATAGTCTGGATTGCCCGAAGGCCTTATTTTATTGATTTTCTATAACCCCCGTTTCAAGGGATTAGGGGGAACCCTAAAAAACTATAAGCTTATAGATTACACGAATCATAGGACATATGGAAATATATAAACTATAAATACATGGATATACTTCTCAAAAATTTCTTCATCGTGATGTTAGCTCTCCTCCTTCCCATGGCTTGTCCTTCTCGGCTTCTCGTGCATGCACATGCTAGTCCTGATGACAAAGACATAGTGTCCCTTTGTGACAAATCAATTTAGCTTATACAATAGTGAATCTTAATGCTTTGAATCCTCATCTATAGGTTTCTTCATATCGAGTCTATCTGGTTATTTATGCACAATTTCAAGTGTCCAGAAGGCTTGGGTGGCCCGAACACCTTAAAGGTCTCGAGACCCAAACCGGTGGTGTGAAAACCCAAACAAATGAATTGTTAAAGATGATATAGTTCTGAAAAATACCTACAATATTGACTTCTATAGCACTAATATAATTTCTATTGTAGTAGTGTTACATTACTGCTATAGTACACACAAAAATTATGTCTCTACATAGTTTGGAGTTCCCAACCCATGGATGCACCTACCGAGTCCTCACCAACAGGGATGAGGATATTGTGCCATCATGTCATGACATGAATACAAATGATCAGTTTAAAAATTCAAATGACTAAAAATTTAAATCCATATTAATATATATTCTCAATTTAATGAAAATACATTGATATTTAATATATGAATTTATCTTTTGAAATTAACCCTTAAATCATTTCTATTTATAATTATAATTAATCAAAAAAATTACACATTTTAAAATATTTGAAATTTAATGGTTTCTCATAGATCAGTTAAAGGGAAAATTCTAGTGTAGTCAGAGACTCTCATACACACTAAATATTTCATATGGTCCTCCAAGTGAAAAACCATTGTATATGAGATGATGTGAGGACACATGTATAGTTCAGGTGAGGAGAATTAGTGAAAAAGTAAATCCAAAGGAAAAATGAAAAATAAAATATGATATAATACTCCCCTCAGGATGAGTCGACACAGACGATAAGTAGTCATAAGAAATATTTCCAACCAATGCGCCATGGTACCTTTGACTGGTGAGGGAAATTAAAATGATATCTAGAGAGACATAAATTGTTATTGCACATGAATATCACAAAATAGATATATATATATATATAATGAATTTTTTTTGAAATAACCCAATCATTGGGTGTCCATAGAAAAGGTGTCAACAACAATACGAGGAACTAGAAGAGGAGTATTAGCTATAGTGGAAAATAGAGGATATACTCTGTGATTGAGTTGATGGCCCAACAAAAACATCTATCACGGTAGTAGGAGGAATAGTATTCATAGTAATAGGATTGGTAGCTTAAATTAGTGGCTCTACCAACACATCTCATTAGGAAGATGTTGTATGAGCATCTAGGCCAGTTGTAAATTGGAGAACTGAATCTGTGTCTAGTACCGTCATCAGGGCCATGGAGGAGGAAGGTGATATAGAAGTGGGATGATCATGTGATGGGGGTAAACGAAGGCCATGATGATTGGTAAAAATTCCCAACATCTGCTCAATAAACATATGTGACTATATAGTGGTAGTTTTCTAGTTCTCTGAGATATTTATAATGTGGTCCATCACATCTAGGAAGAGGGTGATGTGGAGAATAGTGAGTGTGCTAGTGGATTTTGGGAGGTGGATGGTACAAAAGAAGAGGGAATTGTGGAAGATGATTGAAGGGAGGAAGATGTGGGATGGGGTGGGGAGGGATCATATGCTGGTGGATGGGGTGGGACCCCTCTCATCAACCCCATCTGGAGAAGATGGGTCATCCCTTAACCCCTCCAGAGCTTGGGTATCCTACACATGAACATGGCCATGACCCCTACATTCTACTATATTAAAAAGGATAAGCATCAGGAAGTCGAGATGATGATGAGAGCCTAAGGTTTGTGAGGGAGTGAGGGCTCAAAAAACAAGGGTGGGGTTCCATGAATGTAGCATAGAATTATCAATGCAGGTTTCCCTAATGGCCTCAGATCATGGAATGAAAATATTTGTCAACAAGAGAGGGGAGGTATGGGAAATCATGCATGAAATCACAAGTAGGAAGCTCCAAGTCTCCCCCAGAAATGACACCCAAATCCTTATTATGGGGAAAAAGAATGTTTCTAAAGCACAGAAAGTGGATATTAAGGGGACTATAAATGTTGAAAATTCATTTCTGGGATGTGATGGTGTACCTATGGTCTGTCATAAGAAGCCCCCGCCATATAGAGATGATTTTAGAGAGCTCATGGAATGTAAAGGATAATGCATGAGGTGGGAAGGAATGAATAGGGAAAAAGTCATACCCTCAGAAAAAATCCACCATGGTTAAGGAATAATGGTGTCCACATAGCCGAAATCGAACTGGGGTGGTTGTATCAGTGGGTTTCTAGTGGTAGTTGGACTATCGAACTTAAAGGATGAGGTATACATCCAATATAAATCACTATAGACATGAGTGATGACATGCAGTGTCTCCAAAACATGTGTAAGGAAAAGGAGCTACTCAATCTAACCCCAAACGCTAAAATGATTATGGACATTGATGTCAATATAGAGGCTTTATAGTTGGATCATTTACAATGGAATGCACCAGAACTGATCTACAGAATAGTGGCCCTCAGAAAAGATAAGGAATGGATGAGACTGAGGTCGGCTAGTAGCCAGAGCTAGCTGAGGTGGGAAAACAACTACTGGCATGGCTAGGATAGTAGTGGCCACTAAAGGTGAAGTAGCTGAAGCCGTAAATGGCTCATCCGGGTCCACATATGTATTTACCATCTATGAATGTATGAAGCTAGAAGGTGGAGTTATGACACCTATGATCTGAGCTATAGTGGATTGAATTTTAGTAGTTGTAGCACAGTCAATAGTGGAAGTAGTGGGTGTTATAGAATCTTCCAAACTGGTGGATGTCATTGATGGAGGCACTACTAGAGGATTAGGGAGCATAAATACACTTGTGTCTAGAAAATTGGGTAATCAAATGTTACTCACTCGAAATACCAAAGAAAAATATGACAGTGAGTGGCTCTATCACCCTTAGTATTAGATGTGGGACGTATCCCACTTGCGGGATCATCCCCATCCATAGATAAAAAAAGAAAGTAAATGAGTAAAAATAAGATGAAGAAGAATAAATAAAATGTGAGAAATTTGAATAAGATAAGTACACGTTGTGTGGATTCCTCGTAGATGATGTGTTGTGTGATCTGGGAAAATCCATGTACTCTAGATAGACTGGCCGAGTGGGAAAGTGAGAGTGAATTTTCTAGGACAAGATGTGTCATATTGTGTACACACAATTTGTGATTAAATGTGATGTGACCTGTGTGTGTTCTCATAAATGGGCTTGGCATGAAGTGGTTGATGAAGAAAATACACGCCATGTGTGGGCACAACAAAGCATGTATGAGAACATAGTATACAGACCATGTATTCCCTCCACAGAGACAACTATTCATGAATTGAATACATGGCATGTACCTAACAAACACGAAGTGTATAAAGATATGGGATGAGGTCTGTGTGGGTTAGTACATGGGTAGCTCATAAAGGTGTACACTTTATGTACCAAACACACATTCCATGTCTATTTTAATTTATAAAAATATGTGTGTGTTATTCATTCACCCCATGTACTACAGGTTGATAATAATTTTCGTCTGATCTCAAATCGACCATGAATAAAATTGAAACATTGAAATAATGGTGGTGAATGGAATAACATGTGTGAAGATATAAATGCGGTACAAATCGGGATGAAAAACGCACAAAAATGGGGGATTTGGATGTGTGAGGAAAATGGAAAAATTCAAGAGAATAAAACTGGTAGGGGGTGTTGGACACGGTGTTAGACTAGGTAGGGTTATGAACCTTTATACCCAAACCCCACAGAGTGTGGTAGGTCCCACACAGCAGGTTAGCACATTTTTAACAATATTATTTTACAAAATAATTATTCTAAAAATAATACTAATAAAATAATAAAAAATAATCCTATAAACGTAGTGTATCATATGATGACATGTTGTGTTCTATAAAATCTAAAAAAGAGAACTATAACCATTGGTCTGGTGCTTGGGGCATGAATCAAATTGGCAACTAACTGATCCAAATTTAATCCCTCAACCACTATAGTGAATTTTATAGTGGTATAGGTTTTTATTAAATTATAATACTTAAACTTTAGGTGTAGTTCTATATGGGATGATGAAAACACATATTGCGTGGTTTTTATTATGGAATGAATGGGATGATGTAGGAATATTAGCCATGTTCAAACTGAGGTCTTTTGAACATAGGACCGAGACTAGTCCAATCTCTCACTTAACCCATGCATAATTTCGTTTTTTAATAATCATTTAAATCATTAATTATATCATGGTGCACATGACTTGTATGAAAAGCACATTGTGTGAATTTATTAATATGAAGAACAAAAGAATTGTGACGTTTGTATGGATTCAAACCTAGGCCTATTGGATCTGTGTTTTATGAACCTGGATAGTTGGTCCTTCCACAATATGAGATTTCTTGTAATTTAAAATACATGTATTTTATTTTGAAAACACCTCAAATTCCCTTTAATTAATCATTGGTTCAAAAAGGATAAACCCTATACCAAATGTAGGTTTGTAGTGATTCTAACTAGTGATGGATTGAATACATTATGGTGACATTACTATTGGCACAAGAATCATCCATCTTTATTAATTTAATAAATATATACATTTAATATTGGCACTATTAGAATATACATTAAAAATAGGTGCACACAATGTGTGAAAAGGTGGAACATAGAGTGTAGTATATGGGTTGTATCTGAAGAAGAGATTTTGTTTTAGGTCATTGTATTGACCTTACATGTGCCTCTAGCTATTCGAATATTTTGGTAGAGACTTTTCCCACCATTTATTCCATGTGATGATAGGGTTTTAAATGCTTCCTAGTCAGCTAAAATAGTTGACCATCTATTCCAGCATCTTCCACTGCAACATGGAAGAAAATGTTGATCGCTCATAAAGGTCTTGACCAATAAAACTTTAATAATCCTAGAAAAAATCTCAATAGTGAGTTAAAAAATAGTACTTCATCACCAGGTTATAATGACTTTTGAGAGAGAAACCACTCATATACTGCCTTTTTTCTTTATACAGTTATGAATTTTCGTATGCCTCCGACCAAATTTCATCGAGCTCCATCAATTTAGAAACAATTCCTTCTACGTCCTTCATATCACAATTCATTTCCTTAAAACCTAGTAGGTGTTGTGAATATGTTCCACCGGTAGATGAACAAATTTCCATATATTAAACTGAATTGGTACATAAATAACGGTGTGTTGATGACGGTATGGTATGCCCAAAAGGCATCATCTATTATCGTGGCCTAGTCCTTCCATTGGGATACCATATTTTTCACAATAATTTGTTTTAGTTGTTGGTTGGATACCTCCACTTGGCCACAAGATTTGGTATGATTACATTTTCCAATGTTATTCCTCAATCCAAACATCTAGATAACTTTCCACATCAACACATTGTCAAAATGTGTCCATCTATCACTTATCAGAACATGATGAACAACAAAACAATTGAAAATATTCATCTTTAAGTAGGAAATGATAACCTTTACTATTTTGTGTGTTGTGGTGGGGGATTCCAGCAATTTGAATTCATAATCCACACAATCCAGAATGTATGAGTTCTACATAATGGGGGAAAGGGTCCCATGAAATAAATACCCCATACGTTGAAGATCTCACCTCTATAATGTTTGTCTCTCCATTTCAACTTGAAACCCCATGTTACTAATCCACTAAAAAAACACATTGGGCTATAAAATATTTGGCATCCATGTGTATGTTTGGCCAGGAAAATCTAGATTTCAGAATTTCTGTTATTTTTCAGTCTGGCCTGTGATGCCCCCCAGTAAGAGAAGAATTAAAAAACTCTAGAATTCCGATAATTTATTTTTCCAGGATACGAATCAGATCACCCCATTACCAGATTAGTGCAAGAGGAGTGGTTCTTAACAAAAATATCTTTTTTACTTATAATATAAATAGTTGAAATGATTGGAATGTATTATAAATATGATTGACTCTCATAAGCATGTAATTAGCAATGTCGGCAAACCATGGGAAAGTTATTACTCTAACTGAAAAGATATGATTGTCTTGGAAGTCCTCACTGAATTCTCTATCACCCACTATTTTCAAATGAGGAAATTCCAATCGATAGAGATGACCAGAGATGAGATTCTCACTTCCTTTCTTATCATAGATATCTATGAAAAATTGAGGGAGCTCACATGCCAAACGAAAGAGTTGTGGATTTTCACCCTTCTTATTCAGAAAATATATAATTTTTTCATGGTTAGTAAAGACAAAAAATTATGATAGAACTAAATGATATTGGACCCTATCGAATGAGAAAAACATATCCAATATCTCTATATCAGTGGTTGTGAAATAAATTTTTCAATCATTTAGGGATCCTATGG
The DNA here is from genome assembly GCA_963277665.1 of Viscum album. Lineage (NCBI taxonomy): Eukaryota > Viridiplantae > Streptophyta > Magnoliopsida > Santalales > Viscaceae > Viscum > Viscum album. The sequence goes on from OY728147.1 coordinate 1,300,572,769, forward strand.
AATAACAGACTACCCTGAAGATAAAATTGATCTATTGTACATGAACTTCTCTTACATCATAATCACTTGTATAACACATGATTTCAAATTGTTCCACCTCATTTGGGGAAACTATGATTGGATATTCAACTAATCATTCTTTCAAGAGTTTAATGGTTGCATTGCATGATTCGTCAAATTCAATGAGATAATCATTTGAAAAGAGGATGGTTAGTGGTTGGGCTATCATTGAAAATTCTCATAAAAATATTCTATAAAAGCATTAATTCCCAATGAAAATTTTAATTGATTGGATAGAAGTTGTGATGGGTAGTTGTGATATGATTTTAATCTTCACAATGTAATCTTCAATTCTTTTCATGGAAATTTAGTGGCCTAAGACGATACCATTCTTCACCATAAAGCAACACTTATCCCTATTCAAACGCATATTATTGGGTTCATGCCATTCAAGATATAGTTCAATTTATCATAAACTGGTGCTGAATTATTTTCCAAAGACAAAAAATCATCCATAAAGACTTCAATAATTTTATCCTTCATGTCATGAAATATTGTCACCATACTCCGCTGAATGGTGGCTAGAGCACCGCACATGCCAAAAGACTTATGTCGATTGGAAAAAGTTTTATATTTCCATGTGCAAAGGCTCTTATCTTAGTCATCAAGGGAAATAGAAATTTTGTTATGTCCATAATAACTATTTGTAATGAAATAGAACTCGTTCCCCGCCAATCGCTCAAATATATGACAAATGAATGGAATTGGGAATTGATATTTCCATGTGGAATCGTTATGTATTCTGTAGTCCACACACACTCCCCATCCTATGACTATTCTTGTATGGATAATTTTATTTTTATCATTATAATTAAAGGTTATATTTCCCTTGTGGGAACCAATTTCAAAGGACAAACCCATGGGATGTTATTGATTGGATGGATGATTCCCAAATCAAATATCTTGATCAATTCTTTCTTCACAACGTCCTTCAATGGAGGGTGTAACTATCATTGTGGTTTCTAAGAGGGGTGGTCTCCTTCCTCATGTAACACTTTATGGGTACAAATGGCCAGCCATATAACTTTAAGATCATCAAATTTTCACCCAAAAATATGTTTTCTTCAATTTAGAACCTATATAATTTCATGTTATTGGTATTGTGAGAGAGATGCACTGGGTATAGCTGGAAGTGTTTTTTTATCTCCTAAGTAAACATATTTTAATGAAGATGGAAGATATTTCAATTTATGTTGAATGGATTTAAGAACTGAAGGAACAATTGGTTTCACCTTCTGTCTCTCTAGAATATCTGAAATAAGTGTACACTGCCAATAATGAAAACCCTAGCCTACGACGAATTATAGCTCTTCTATATCATAATTAGGCTACATTTCTTTGATGATTGGTTCATCAGTGATATGACAACATACCATGTCATCTTTCATGTATCCAATGTGATCATTCAATATAGTCAATAGATAACATTCCTCATTTTCCATAACTGATACTTTCATAACATCTTTTAGGATGTTGTAGGATATCATTTCATCTCCTACTCTGAAGATCAATTCACATTGTTGGTCATCGATCAGGATATTCCAAATATCCAAGAAGGGTATTACCAGAATAAGTTGTTCCTCTTGGACTTCCTCCATGTAATTTATGATAAAATCAGTAGCAATAATTATCCTTACCGCATTCACAAGAACATCCTCAAGTATGAATTTATGATATTAAATAGAGTGACATGCTAACATTAATTCCACTAGAGTTGTTTAAAGGTCATTCAAACACGTATTCTTGAAGAATCTAAAGAGAATAAGATTAAAACTATCCCCCATGTTATAAATGGAATTCCAAAACTCACACGATCCAAATGTGCAAGGGTTTGTAAAACTTCATGGATCATGGATATTTGGAGGAAGTGAGTGTTGAACCACTACTGAGCTATCCTTAGTGAGTGGAATGGTTCCCAAATCCAACAGAATTGTCTTGTCTGAGATACAGCATTCATGTGAAACATATATGTTGGAAATTTTGTCATTGTCATTATTAATGGAATATTAATGTCACGTTTCTGAAATACCTCCATGAATTTTGAAAACTGTTGATCCAGCATCCTCTGTTTCATCTGTTCATGAAATGGTAAGTCAGGTTCATAAGGATTAAACACATATATTCCTTTACTACTTGTGACATCCTTTTCAATTTATAGGCCTTATTTTTTGGGTCGGTAATCTTTAATTTTGGCTTCATTTTCTGAATAGGTTGTTGGTGGAGTAGGTTTTTTGGCCTCTCTGTGATTTTTATTTATTTTCTGGGGTTGCTCTTTCTCACATCGTAATGTGATAGAATTACCTCCTCTCGTGGGTTCATACCATTGTTTCCTAGTAGTTTACAAGGTTTTCTTGACGATATATGATTAAAAAGATTCTAAACATCATTCTACAAGATTCTAATAGATGCCTCTTGATTTTGAAATCTGACCTGAACTGTTATTATGAAATTTGAAATTATTTTTCCTAACATTGATTAGTGTTCTTACTAAGGTTGTTGTGTATCTAGATAATGTTTTTATTTACTTGGTGGCTACGTTAGATGAGTGTTTAGATACCCTTTCTTTAGTAAGGATACCTTTTTCTCTTTGGGATATGTATTTTGATACTTTTTTCTGACTATAACATGTCATCCTTTGGGGGTGGGGTTCACGGTTTTTTTGTTGTTGCCCCAACCTTTGTTTTTGTTATATAGATATACTGGGTTTTCGTATTTGGGGAAAAATTTTGTCCCACCATTTTGGGAAACAAATCATACCTCACATTTCAAGGGACCAACACTTTTCCATAGGAAGTCATCCATGTCATGATTTTCACCACATTCATTGTATGGTGGGTGATTTACCGCTTAAACATGCGATGCTTTCTTCAGATTAAACACATCAATCTTCTTAGACACAACATAATGATTGGTAGCATGAATCAGAGTGGAATAAATGTTATTCATGCACCAATATTGATAAAAATTCTCAGAGTTCCATTGGAATTTACTTTCTGATATATCTACTAGAACGTTGAAGAGTTCATCCAGGAATATACTCATAACTGTACATCATGTTGCTGCTTCCACCACTGATTTGGTGTTTTCATATGGCTATAAATTTTTTTGGACATTAATCCACAATAGAAGGCCATGGTAAGTGAAAATCAAATACATTTCTTTAAAATAGTCCCATTATTCATAAAATGACTCCGATTCAGGTTATTGAAAATTTTAAATTTGATTTCGTAATGTCGTAGTCTTCTAAAGTGGGAAATATTTTGGAAAAAAAATGCTTGGGCCAAATCCTCCCATACGAGGGTGGAACATTGTGGAAATAATTTAATCTATTCCTTTACTTTATCACTTAATTATAAAGGGAAAATGAAAAGTCGAATGGTATCCTTAGTCAATCCATAGTAGTGGAAACAGTCACAAATCAATATAAAATTGGAGATATGAGGGTTAGGGTCTTCACTTTGTAATCTACAAAACTAAACCATATATTGGATGAAATTCATGATGGCCAGTTTATTCTAAATATTTTGGTCTTGTACTGGTTGTATGAAAATACATGTATCTACTCCTTGGATAGATGAAAGACCGTACTACATAAGGGTATGACATGGGGTGTTTTGTTCTTGAGGAGTTCTAGGCATACAATGATGCTCATGAGATAGATGAGGCCCTGATTTGGATACATGTATAGAAAATGCATTGTGGGATGTTGTTGTTGGGGTTTCTATAGGAAATAACCTAAAACAAATTGATTTATGTGTCTTTACTGGTTCAATAGATTGAACTCAATGATGTTTGGTTGTAGAATCTAGTTCTGCTCAACCTCATCAGCAAGTTGCTTATTCTATTATTCGTCGAGCATGATCTTGTATCAAACACCTTGGATAGTAGCTGGTTGTAACTCTTACAAGTTCACCATGAGTGCATTTTGGTTGTGCTCACTCATAACTGCAAAACATCTCCTCATGATTGTTTGTTCTCTTTCCAAATTAAGCTGAAGAACATCTAATTATGTGGAAATCTTGGAACTAGTGATTCAACAACTCAGGAACTTGTGATTATGGACAACACTAAAAAAAATAGTAAGCATAAAATAGGAAGGAAAAAATCTTGAAAATCATAAATTAGATGATGAAAATAGTTTTTTGTGATTTTTATTTTAACTTATTTAATGAAAAGATGATTTTTCAAAATAGTGTTAACATTAAACTCCCCGGAAACAACATTATAATTTGTTGTTTTTTTATCCCAAGTGTAACGTTTGGTATCCAAAATTCAAATTTCAAAACTTATTACTAGTATAGTGAATCTATATGTTCGATCTACAAAGAGAGAGTGTCACTACATTATGTTCCTCTAGATTATGATTAATTAGGTGAGGAGTAACAGAGGTTAGAGTCAATTTATTGTTTTTTTGATGGATTAATCAATCATTAAATTTTGATTATGTGTTACCTTTAATACTAAAAAACATAATGTGTTTTACGATGATAAATGGGATGAATGTGTTGGGGATTTTGATTTTTCATGGTCATTAATAAATTGATTTTCATTCCATGTGGTGTTGTTTATATTATCATACACCTATGTGTTTGGAGTATAACGAAATCCCCTTGGCCTTCTGAGTTTTTTTTTGAATAAATAGAGACTAATTACTTGGTCTGGAGTTTGAATCCTATTAATTTTATTAACTGTAGTACATTTTGATACAGTAACATATCCTAATGATCATGGGTATACATTATCTTAATTCCACTAAAGATCCTTATAAATAGTGTTCTTGGACATATATTGGGTTTTCAGTTATATTTATCAATAGATTTTAAGTTATTATGAGAGAAACATAAATAAAAAAAATAAAACAAGACAGTTGATTAATAATGAACCACATTAATCAATAGCCCAAACAGATAGGGGGTTTAACTAAACACAGAGAAGACAATAATCCACTGACATTTAATACAAAAAAAACATCACTGAAGCATTATATTAAAGATCATCGAGAAGATAGAGTGAAAAATCCTCCACTATTGTGTTCCTTGTTTCCCCTTGTATATATTCTTCTCCCTCCTTTCTTCTCTCATTTGGTGTCTCTAGTTGTCTTGTCATTAATTATGTCTGAATTGGGATGGTCTGCCCTCTTATTTATTGTATTTAAAAATATATTTAACATACCATAATGTACACAATGTGTAGTCAGGTAAACATGACATGGATCCTCTCTCTCCACCAGGACGTGATCTGTCATACCATCCTTGACGTTGAAGGTGTTGGAAGATAGTTAGTGCTGGTAAATATCCTGTTTCACCTCCCCACAAGGTGTGTAGTATCAACTACAACCACCAACTACTTCAGGAAGGGGTGACACTCTGTATAAATAGATTCTATATGAAATGTGTATCTTGGCCAAGAACATGGTTGTGTACTCGGTCTGGTTGATCTATGTAGGGAAAATGGTACATGGCGTTTAAAAACATAGTACATTATATGTATTTTTGAACTTTTTTTGATCGATCATGATTTCTGACATTAGCTGTAAAACACCATAAAATCCTTATGATCATCGAATTAAAGATTTGTTTCCAATAAAATATATACACGGTGAATACATATTTCAATTCTCAATAAAATGATTTAAAAATTATACACAAATCGGTCACATCCATATATGAGATGCAACTTTCCTATGTATTTATGGAGAACTAATCAAACAACTACATCTTACTAAGATTACATGATCCAGGAAAAAAATTATTTCATACGTTCTGATGGTATATTATATGAATATATAAGAAATCATCATCAATTTCAAACATAAATTATATCACACAAGAAGATACAATATGTAACCATAATCGTGCACACTAATATAAAAATTCCAACCTGACTCATAACTAGGACCACAAATTTGAATATGTGACCATTGTGCATGAGCCTGGTATTTATCACATGCAGTAGAAATTTCAAAAATAACAAATATATCAAATCCTAAATAATTTTAAATATAAAAACCTATTATGTTACAAAATTATAAAATTATATCATGTATTGCTATAAATATATATAGGATAAATTTTTTATTGTGATCATAGGTGTTCCTCCTCTTATGAAAAATGTCACCAACAAGAAATAATTATCCTGGATTATTCTATAAAGATAAAACTTCATGATATCAGGGTATTAAAAATTATAAAAATAATCTTCTATCATAAAAAATATAATAAGTCTACTATGTGTTAGATAAATAAAATAACCATAAAACAATAACAATAAATAGAGGGAAAACATAAAGTCATATATACTCGATCTCCCATCAGAATAGTGACTTATATAGGATGTGGAAGAAATAAAATATAATATATGTTACCATATTTCATTAATACATACCACATCTGAAGCTCTATATAAATTTTTGATCATCCCCTACCAATCCAATATTGTTGATCACCCCAACCTATACCTTCAATAATGTGAGAGTTTACTCACATAACCATTTTCAAGGGAGGAATGGGCCTGGTGTGTATAAAAAACCAAATAGGGAACCAAAAATGTATTCACATAATTATAAGAAATATAGGGATTCACCCATGTTACATTATATTAAAAAATATTAAGTATTTTAAATAAATAAAACAGTTACAAAGCACAATCGATCCTCATGTTCGTGGAACCAATAATATATAAATATTTTTACTATTATTGAGGTATCTCAAACATTTTTATGATGGCCATTTAAATACATATAATGACACATGGGAAATTGAAAATAATAAAAAGTGATCCTGACCATGGGGAAAAGAACACTCTAGTATACTATAATGACCTTGCCTGAGTTACTATTAAAAAATGGAACCCGATGCATTTTGTCACAAACTCGAAGGGAATTCCCAATCCCCATGGGCTGGTGACAAGCACCTGACCATCAATTAACAATTCATAGGGAATGATTTCACCCATCATGAAAGAATGACTTATATATATACATGGATCCCAAAGGAAAAATGGAAATATAATAAATATATACCCTGTCTATAAGAATACATTGGATACAAAACAACTAAAAAGTATCCAAAATAAAAAAGAAATGGTCTGACTATAAAGGACCAAAACCAATAGATACTTCATGAAATTGTGAGGATGAAATCCTGTTATCTCACCACAATCTAAGAAACTATGATGACACAAAACCTCACGACCTCAATATAGATATTTTCATTTCACTTCATTTATATACACACAATGGTATGTAAACCACCAAATAGGTTTTAATGCTATGATCTAATAGGCTCAATAGGATCTTGCCCAACTGATCCATTACAAGTCTTTGTATAACTATTTCTATATTCCTAGTTCAAGTTAAATATTTCTTGATAATTACTAATGTTTTTTATAGAAAACATGGTAAACAGTTTATTTTTTAACAATTCTAATACAAAATTAGTTATATAAATTTCAAATAACATATTCTATATCATCTTTCACAAAAATCAACGAGAATTTTAATGATGAAAAATTAAAATAAATAAAAATTAAAAGAATAGGTATCAACACCATAGATCAATATAGGTCAGACTATAATTCTACTCATACCATAATCAATCAAGTTCATAGTATGGTTCCAATAACATAGTCCTGGGAATCCTATAAATAGCCCATGTGTAACCCCCTCCTAAAATATAAATATCATTCCCCTTGAACAATGTTCCAATGGAATATATGAATTCAACATGAAAAATCCCTCATATAATCACAAACAATGGATGATAGCCTAATGATAATCATTCCACCTAAATACGCAAGTTAACCCATGTGCTAGTCTTTCATAATTAATTTAAATTATTTGGTAACAATTTCAAAACAATTTTATACTTCCTTTCGAAGTTTTGAAAATACCATTTTTTCCATTTATCAACAACCAGTATAAAAACCATTGTTCATTATTAACTCATTTTAGCACACACACAAAACAATCATGCTAAATCCTTTTACAAAGTTTTTTATAATTCATGAAAAATATGGTTTATCAAAATAATAAAGAGATAAAACCACCTACCTCGAAGATCATGTTACATGTGCATGCAATAGGATAAACCAACAATAAAAACACCACGACATCAATGGAGGCCCTCTAATCCAATACATATCAACAGAATGATCTAATTTAGAAAACAAGGGGTTTAAAAGAAGTAGAAAACCCACATATCATAAGAAACCACATACCAACACCACAAATCACAAAGGAATGGAATTTAGAATAAGATCTCACAGTGGATCTAGAAAAAGACATGAAGAAACAACAATTTATACCAATATATCTAATCATGAAAACCCAGGGGTGCTAAAATGATCAATTACAATGAATAAGTGGAATGGTCACTTACTCGAGGAGACATAGAACACCTACAATGTAGATATAATGGTGATTATATTGATCCGGAAGGAAAGGTGTCTCCAAAATTCACCAAATATGATAAATGAGTCGAGAGAAAAGGAGATCTAGTGATTGAAATGGGAACACAATCCCTTAAATAGCCCAATAATTTCTATTTTCTGTGAATCACTTTAAGTGTAAATCCTTTACAAGTGGAGAAATCCATGGTTCTCAATTGTGTTAGGAAATCATCCAACTAAGATTAAAATCCATCAATAAAATAAATATATATGGGCAATACCTCATCATGTCATGTAACATTTCCGTACATAAATCTTTTTCAAGACATGCTCCAAAAATCCATTACATGACATGTTACCAAGTTACATTATGAAAAATTACCCTCCATCCTATGTAAGATGAAGAAAGTAACACATCAAAACTAAAAACCAAAAAGGGATCTCAGATGGAGGAAAAAATACCAAATAAAGGTAATGAGATGTTATAAAATCTCCACCATAAATAAATTGCATCCCCATGAAGTCATGCAGAAGATATAATCCCTTAAAATAGATTACCATGCTACTAACTCATCTAATTATCACATTCCCATGTATCATGTGAATCTAGTACCTGTTTCCATGGAACTCTGACTAATAGAATCATCATCCCATATAAGACATTCACTATAGAGCCAACGATCTCAACTTGATTATCTATAATAGAAACATTTGGATCTAAATAAACCTCTTCCAAATTCATAATGTTAGGGGTATCCCAATGATACATCACTATCTATGATATGTGGAAATATTAACAATTAAATGTCGACTTATCCAGAAATGTGAACTAATAAAAAACCTACCTGAGTCACTCAGCGACCACAAAGGGTCCAACATATCTCAATCCAACATTACCATTTTTCAAAGTTTCATATGACACAAATGAATAGAATCATACAATAAAAACTAGTCAGTAGTTTTAAAATTTCAAGGATGATGTTTCCAATCCACAAAAAAAATCTGTTCACTATGGGCTGTTACTAGATGTCGATGTACATTCTGAATCATTAATGACATCTTCTATACCAAACAGGGTCTAAACAAAACTAATTCTAACACTACAAAAAAACAGAGGTGACATGCATGGGTGACCATAAAAAACCTCCAAGGTAACCATTCTTATAGGTAAATGATATTGTTATTACAGAAATAATCAACCATTATCAGATGACAATCCCCTAATACACTGAAATACAAGACCCATACATGAATCATATCCTCTCAGATCGAAAGATGATGATACTTGAGCATCTTCTTGTGGATGGTAATCTATTCATAACATTACTAGAGTTCACATTACCTCTAGAAGTATCCTCTATAACCAATCGTTAAAACTAGTATCCCTATCAGAAACAATGGAAGAAGGACTCCCAGGTAACAACAAAATATCATGCACATAAAACTTACCCAGATATTCAACCTAAGTTGTATCATTGACAGGTATGAAATAATCATTATTCATCAACCGATCAACAACTACCCTGATATTATTTCTCCCCTGAAGATTCTTGGGTAATCAAACAAAAAAAATACATGGATACCTCATCCCATTGCCAAATCATCACCATAATAGGATGAAATAAACCATAGGGTTTCAAGTGCTTTGACATTACGTGTTAGAAGGATTAATAGTTGGGAAGACAATTTTCACTTTCATGATTCATATTTGGACACTAGAATCATCATCTCATGTCATGTTACATATTCATGGCATATGGTTTAATGACCCTTAAAAACATTTGAAATTTAAACAAGAGTAAAAACATTATAGATATTGGGATGAAAACCTAGTCCCTAATGTAGAGAATACCATAATAAGAGAGGGACCAACAACAAATGATCTCCCTACAATAATGGATTTCTTAAATTTTACTGAAATCAATGTCCTAATGCTGCCTCTGAAAAATATACTCTAGTGGATATGGAGATTACTAAACACTATTAAAAACCATACCTGATGCATCCTCCTGATCATTAAAGTAAAACAGAGAAAAATTCCCCATAAGGATCTAGTCATCATTTGATTTGGGATCATCCGGTGATGGTACATTAATGTTAAGAGATTATTCAACGAAAATCCCCTATCCCATGGTGTATGCAATAATGAATTCAAATGTCTGAAGGTATTCTACCCATCACCTCTGTATGAGAATCATGTTTTTTATGAAAATATATAACTTAAACTCTTATGATCAGAAATGACTGAGAAAAATTCTAAAAAAAGATAGTTAAACAAATATTTAAGAACATTCATAACTGTATCAATATCTAAATCATGAGTGGTGTAATTTTTTTAAGCAACCAAGTATGAAAAGATCTATAATCTACCACATGACCACCATTCATAATAAAACATCCCAAACCATCACCAAAAGCATAAAAAACACCTTGTATCCCATATCGGGATTAAGTAAGATCATAACATGAGTTGATATAAGAGGATATTCAGTTCATCAAAATAACACTAAAACTTCACAACCCTTGTGAATTTCAACACTTTCTTTGTAAGAGTAGTTAAATGTGACTCTATGATAGATAAATACTTAAAAAATTGTCATTAGTATCTAGTAAGAATAAGGAATCTCTATTTCTCAATGAAATTATGTTTTTCCTTCCATAAAAAATAGTCTTAATCTTTTTAGGATAAAATTATAAGCCATGTTCCTAAATTAAATTTCCTAAAAATTTCACATATTGAATCTAAAAAATATAATTCTAATGTTTTCCCTAAAAATGGTGTGTTCTCATAATTTCTATAACCAAATTTATATAGTGCTCATGCTAATGCTTGAATCTTGAGTAATCTAAAATATCATCCATGAACACTAACAAAAAATTGTTAAAATATTTATGGAATATTTAATTCCTAAATTCCATATAAACTACATATGGATTAGTATGACCAAAAAGTATCATATGGTATTTATAATATTAATACCTTCTACTAAAATTTGTCTTCATCATATCAGACTATCAAACATAGAGCTGGTTATAACTTGAGTAATGATTGACCTTTGAAAAAAACCTTTTTATTTAATTTATCAAATAAATAATCCACACAAAGAAATGTGTAGTTTTTCTTATCTATTACCATGTTCAACTCTTGATTGACCACACAGAACCAAAGTGAACCATCTACCTTCATGGAAAAGGCCACAAGGGATTCCCAAGGAGAAACATTATAGTGAGAGAAACCATTTTTTAATAGGTCAACTAACAAAATTGTAGTCTCTTTCATCTCTTCTAGTTCAATACAATAATCATGTTTTGGTATTGGATGCACAACTGGAGCTAGGTCAATTGTAAAATCTACCACTCTCTCTAGAGGATGAATAGATAATTCTTTTCGGAACACATCAGAAATGTCCTGATCAACAATTGAATGATCAACAATAGAATACACATCATAGGTATCAATTGCAATGTAGACAAACAAATCCTCAACATTGGGCTGTATGTTCCTCCATGACTAGTCCTCGGCGTGTCTGACGCCCCCTAAAACACCTTAGATATCCCATTGGAATTAAAAAAAGAAACACACCGATGATAAAAATTCCACCTCATCTTGATAACCATCTTACCTATCCATATTGATGATGACCTCTGGTAGGTATACATCAAGAGTGAGAAAATCCTAATCCTACTCAATATCAAATACTGTTAACGAACAAGAAGAACTCTACATCTCATTATTTTTACTCATAGTAATTTTAATTGCTAACTCCAATAAAAAGAAAATATATTTTATTGGATGTTTGATAATATTGAAAAAAGATGCAGATTTATTTTATTGGGAGGATTCAATATCAAATAGAGAAATCCTGACATAGGATGTATTAATGATAGTACAAATCAATATTTTATACCTGCATCGACCTCCTCTAAAAAACAACTATTGTGTGACATGGCTTTACTCCAGAGGAATGTGGATGGATCCCTTTAGTCCTAAAAACATATAACATTCCTATAGTATCCTTTGGAGCTGATAAAAATGATCATAATGAGGTGTAGTAATATCCTGATAGAAGTGTTTTAGTTGACTAACATTCCCACAGATGTTGCTTGTCTTAATAGGAACATGGAAATAACTCCATGATTGTCCATCCTTGCCTCACTAATAGCAAGTCATAGGCACATCACTATATATATTAAATGACATAGATGAGGACCATTTTCGAGACCCACCACCACCACTTCTGTGATGATGCTTCCACTTCCTATTCTTCCCATGTACACTATAGAAGCTTCCATGGGATGGAAGAGATGTGGTGGAACATCACAACATTCCATCGGTATGGAGCTCTACCATAATAGAATTCTCAACAGTCGCCACATATGTAAAAATATTTAAAAGAAACAACTGTGATCTGATATCCATTCCTAAAACCTTAAGGCACTTTTAAGCCTTCATCGAGTCATTCTCCTCCAAATCTAGAGAAAAATTAACATGATTAGAAAACTTATCAGTGTACACCGACATTGAATGCTCTCATAACTAGAATAATAATAACTCTATAGACATTTCCAGTATTAGAGGATTGAGTGAAATATTCTAGAATAATGGGGTCTATAAACCCATACAATCACAATCCACATGTCTATATTTTTGTACAACATATTCCCATCATTGATTATCGGAAGCCTGATGCCATAATTCATCACAAATCATCTTGACATTCTTATGTTTAATAAGGAAATCAATGACTTTATCAATCCAATTAATCTAGTACTATACCTAATAATGGTTATTAATTATTCTAAATAATGGTGTCTTCTCACATAATAATTCTTAAGATCGATAAATATTTCCTCCAACTCTTGCATGTACCACAATAACTAAATTCACAACTCATGGTATATTATTATCAACAAAAATAACTAATAGTACTATATAATGGACAAGATTCTGGTATAAAGGTGGAATACCTCGAGGACAATCATTGTCACCCTACTAAGGAAGTCATTGAAGACTTCTCAGATAGATACCACTGTACACAAAAATAAAAGAATGATTAGACAACAGAACAAATCTTAGTTCAAACTAGAAAACCAGTAAGTAGAAACATATAATTAAAACAAACCCCAAGACAAGAGACACTCATCCCAATGTACCATGTAATCTTGAGTCTCTTCATGATAATATCTATCCATGAACATATATAAACATACATATCAAGTCCAATCAATAATATATTGATTATATCATAATTCCCAAGAAAAAGAATCATAGGGACAATCCTTGTCAGATTCCACATGGTAATAACCCGGCCTAAGTAACCCTTAAATGTAGCATAAACAACATTTATTTACATACCATATGTGTGTTCTCGACCACCATGATCTCATGAAAAGAATTCAGAAGGTGAATAACAAACATAGGGGAACACTTTCTCACATTATAAACAAACACATGAAATATATATATATATATAGAGAAAGTTTGAAAAGCATAATACATATAAATATATTCCATAATTACATGAATATATCTGTAATAAAATAACTAAAAAGGTAGAATAAATATCCATGAGAAAAGTGCAACTATAATGAAAAAAACCAATAACTACTCCATGTGATGGTGTAGACTGAATCCCACAATCGGACCACTAGCTACCCAACACAACTAATACTAAACATTATAACCTCAGTTTTTCTCCTTTCCTTTCAATGTGTTGGATGACATATATAGGTCTTCACACCCCCGATAAGGTTCACATGTAGTTAGTTAAGATTCTAAATTGTATCCCACATAATTTTTCCAAAACTTGTCATTTTATAACAATGTCTACAATCTCATTTAAAATAAATTATGTCATGATAATATATAAAAATGTTTTATAGATAAAATGGTAAACATTTTACTTTATCATAGTTCTAACCCAAAAGAAGGTATATCAATTTCAAATCACACTTTCCATATCATATTTAGAAAGAATAAAAATTATTATCATGGATAAATCATCAATTCCAAGAAATTCAAAACATAATTATATGTATTAGCACCATGGATCAATATATGATAGGGAAGTATACTACTCATACCAAAACCAATAAATTTCACAATCTGGTTCTGAGGAAATAGACCTAATATGTAGATGAATAAACCGTGAGTAACCCCCCACCAATTTTCAATAATGTTACCCTAGTACAATGGTCATAGGAAAGAGAGTATATAAACATTAGTAAACCCCCGAAAACAATTAACAATGGAAAATTTCCTTAACATAAAACATCCACCGAATACCCATGGTAACACATGGGATTATATTTTAGAAATTAATTTCAATTCCTTGAATACTATTTCAAAACAATTACACAATAATTTAAATGATTTGAAAATACCCCTTCTCATTACATTTATTAACAAAATGGGAAACCCCATTTTTCATTAAAAAATGATTTAAACAAAAAAAATCATGTTAGTTGATTATAGAAATCTTTTTATAATGCATGAAAAATAATGTTGATCAACATAGACTAGTGATTGAACCCCCTTCCTCAAATCATGGGTTATAGAAACCCATAACAAGATCCACCAAAAATGAAAATCCAACAACATCATTGAAGTTCTTTGAATCCAGTACACATCACTAGATTGATCAAAATTCAAATTAAAGGGGTATATTGAAAGAGTGAAACCCACATACCTCAAGAAGGAACACCTGCTGCGCCACAAAAAACAAAGGAATGGATTCTGAATGAGATAGCACAACGAATATGGAATAAGACATGATGAAACACAAATTTAGTCCATCAAATATGATTATGTAATCCATGGGTGATAATAATATCAATGTTGATGGATTAAACGAAGTTTCACATATGAGGGGAGATAAACCATAACCACAATAAGGATCGAACACTAAAAAAATTGATCTGGAAGAAATAGTGTCTCATAAAATCACAAGAGGGTTACTTTAGTTCTATTGAAATAGAGATCTGGGAGCTAAAATGGAACCTCCAGCTTGTATGACACCCTAAAATTTCCTTTCAATAAGAAATAATTATTATTTAACTCCTTTACGAGTTATCAAATCCATGATTATCATATATGTTAAAATATCCTTGCCATTGGATTAAATTTAAAACAATAAATAAATAATCACATGTAATAGCTCATCATGTCATGTATTTATTCATGGAATAATCCATTTTAATGGAATGAAACAATCATCTAGTAGACAAAGTGAAACAAATATACACATTGTGAGATTCCCATGTTTCCTGCAATAAAACAATCCATAAATAAACTTCCTAAAACTCCATACAAAAAAAGGGAACTCGTAGATATGAAAAAACATACCCGATAAAGGTAATGAGATGTTACATTTATAGTTTAATGACTTATAGACTCATCTATCCCATTATCAAGACATAGGGAATTCCACATTATAATATATAGTGGTTCATGAATGGTGACCCATAGATGATCAAATTGATAAAAAATTGTAACACCATAAGAATTTTAAAATAGTTTTAATTTTGAATGTATAAAACACTAAGTCCCTACAAATCAACACATTTTATAATATAGATGGTAAACACAACATCACCTCTTCTATGTTTTGAATTTTGAAAAAATGGTCATCTAGAGTTCTGATCTGTAAGTCATTTAGGGTCTGATAGAACAAACATGATTTTTGGGGAATAGTAACAAACCCTTATGAATAGTAATATAAATAGTAATATGACCCTTATGAATAGTAAATAATGATATTATTTCATTTTCTTAAGGTAATGATATAATAATATATGAATTAATTTTTCAATGGGATATAAAACTAATTATTCATTTAAAATTGTTATTTTTCAAATAATATATGATTTTATTTAAAAATTAAATTAATAATGTTTAGAAAATTATATTATAAAAATGTTGATCATTTTTTTAATTTTACTCGTCTAAAAATTGTAGGGATTAATTTTTTGGATTCTTCTGAAATTCATGATTTTTTATGAATAGTGAAATACGGTAAAATATTGTATATACAAATTAAAATTTAAATATACTATTGAAGACATCATTAATGATGTAAGTCCACTTGGTTTGATCTTACATGACATTATTACTATTAGGGTCACATGAAACAACATTACTGGTTTTCTTGAGGTTAATAATAAAAAAATAAAAAAAATATTCAAAATTCGCCCCTCCCCTCAAGTATAACCCTCTCCCTCATCACTCCTTATCTTCACTCATATATGCCTTGAATATATTCAATGATCTACCCTATTATGCTTCCTTATTCACTCCCCACGTCCATGAATCACTTGTTCTGAAAAAATGACAAAAACCCCTTCCATTAATGGTGTTCTCAAGAAGGTAGATTCATGAGGTAAATCTCTCATTTCATTTATTTTGTTTCAAGTTCTATTTTATGTGGTATGTATTTCATATTTTTATTGAATGTTATTATTCTTATTTAATTTATTCCACTACTATTTTGTGAGTCTTATATGAATGGGTTACCCCTTTTCCCTACATTTTTAATGTTTTCAAAAACCATGTTGTATAGCTGTTATGCTGCAAAAATTTCACCTCAAAATATTTCTCTTTTTCAAGCAATCATATCATATTTTATTTCCAATTTTTTACGTTGGTATATATCATTCCATATCCAACCTACTCTATATATTATTTAATAATGATTATATACCCTTTTTCTATCATCTATATATTTTATTACATTGTAGGCCACGTTGTCAGGCTGCCATATTTTCTTAAGGGATTTGTAAAATTTTCTTTTATTTTCAAGTTCATCTTTTTGTTTTCCTCACCTCACCTCCTCAGTTAGAAAGACCATTATAACTCTATAATAATATATATTATGTAATTATATTATGATAATAGAAGAACCATCATCAATATTCTTACTCCCTTTTTTTATTTTTATAAATGAAATCAATGTCCCTGAGGTTCCAATTTATAACCTTAGTGGACAAAAAAGTTTCGTTCTTAAATTTATCTTTCATCACTTATAATGAAAAAATTTATAAATTTAAAATAGAATATAATATATCTATTATATATTAATTATTTTTTGGGAACCATTATGTGTAGATATTATTAATTTACATGACAAAACTAGTTCATAATAATCCAAATAACGCTAAAAACGCAAAGTGGTTTTCATTTAATGATTCATCCTCATTCCATGTAAACAAATTAAAGAAAAAATCAATAAAAATTATTTATGTTCATATATAATATTTAATCTACATTTTGGTGATTTAAATCTGTTCCACATGATCTCCATTAATTTTTAAAAAATTAACCATTTATGAAAAACAAGAAAACAAACACTCTCGAATGACATAATTCAAATTAATAACTTATCAATATGATATAAACGAAATAAAAAAAATTATGAATAACTGAATAATTTTCTAATTGGTTCTAAAATAAGTTATTAATAATTCTAATTTAATATTCTTCGATCTAATGTTCAGGAGTGGAATAATTTCAGACTTATGGTAAGGGATTCTTCATCTCCATTCCATTTTTGTGAGATTTTCCAAATTCACTACTAATACTTGTTTATTATTTACATATACATCCCATTTATGTATCATATAATGAATATAATTATTTTCATGGTATTAAATTTTTCATTTTAATATTATTAATTTTGCAGCAAATGAATCATTTGATTACAAAGTAGTAAGGGTTTTCTCACTCGAACCTCCATTTTTCATTCGGGATACTTTTATTGCCTAATTAACTCAATGATATTCATCTAAATTATTATGTAATTGTCATAAAATATTTTTGAGTGTTATATATATTTTTACAAACTAGAAAAAGTAATTATTTTGTGGATAGTTACACATTTTAAAAGGAACATTCAAAATTATTTCTGAAATACCACCACGTTTCAAGAGAGTTTCTCAAATTCATACATATATTCACGGGCAATCTATAATATCTTTTTGGAAACCATAATATTTAAAAAATCACTCTTTTATTTTTAAAATACAATTTTACATCACTTTTGTTTTTTTTCAAATATTTTCCCAATGTAACTCTTCATTTCATAAAAAATGGGTATTTATATCATGAATTACTTGAAGATTTTATAAGAGTATCTTCATCAAATTAAAAAATATTGTTGATTATTATGTATTTTTTGTATTGATATTTCATTGTATGATATACATATTTAATTTATTAGTTTTTTATTATGTTGAATATGGATGTGCTATCTTAAAACCATTCATAAGTATACTCCGAATGGTTTGTGTTTATGCTTCATGTTAGGGGAGAGTTATATACTTATCATATATTAGATTCAATATTAATGTATATATTTTTAGTATTTACCCACTTTCTTATTTTAAATTCATTAGAAATATAATGTTTTGGGTGGAACCCACTCTATCACTTCGATGCATCGATAGGTCTCATGAGACAAACAACGCTCTTGGCATAAGGCCTTGAGAAAAGGATTATTTATCGTCTTGGAATGAGGCCTTGATTATATGGTTATGTTGTTCGTCA
The DNA here is from genome assembly GCA_963277665.1 of Viscum album. Lineage (NCBI taxonomy): Eukaryota > Viridiplantae > Streptophyta > Magnoliopsida > Santalales > Viscaceae > Viscum > Viscum album. The sequence continues at coordinate 1,300,591,757 of OY728147.1, forward strand.
TTGTGAATTACATCATTATGAATAATTGTATTGTTAGTTCATGTGTTTATAGACTAATAGAATACCCATGATTATGTTTTATTTTTGAATTACTTAAGTAGTTCATATTCATTCCATAACATGTTCATGTTTTTCTTAAAGGTGTGATTTTCTAGTTATTGAACATGACTAATGTTTATATACATATATATACATATTTAGATTTATGGTTTACCCTTACTAAGCATTTGATGACACTCCTTTATTATGTTTAATTTTATTAGGATATGATGACGTTTATTATGAATGACATTCTGAAATTACCTAGGAATAATGGATGTTTTCTAAAGAGTTTCTAAGTTGTATTCTTTTTCAAGTTGTAATGTTGAACATATGTATATATTTGGTTTTCCAAAACTACTAAACTATTTATTCTTCTGATATTTGAGTCATTGTTTTTATACTAATGTAATATAATAAGGAACTAGCTCCGAGTGATTGGGGTCCGGTCCTTACATTTTCCCAAACTACTAAACTATGTAGTCTTCTGATACTTGGGTCATTGTTTTTATTATAATGTTACATAATAAGGAACTGGCTCCGAGTGATTGGGTTCCGGTCCTTACAGTTGGTATTAAAGGAATTTTAGTAGCAAACATTGAAACTAGATTAGAAAATGTAGATTAGGGAACAAGTTCATAAGGAAGTATTTGTGAAAAAAATATAAAAGAACCACATTGAATCATAATATGGAAGAAAATATATGTATATTTATAGAAAATACATCCATGCATGGATAAAAATAGGTAGAGGTGGCTTCAGCACAGATGTACGTACGAGTGACCACTCTGACATGGAGTTTTCAGCTTGACCCAGGGTATCCTGGTACATGACAACGGGCCATGATACACTCATGATATTGAACCTCTCAGGGGATATACTTTGAATCAATTCCATTTTATTTCCCAACCAATATAAAGGATTTATTCCTCCAAAGTAACCAATGTATATTGTTTTATTATTTACGATTCATAAATTTATGTTATGTGATATACCATGTTTAGAGTCATTGAGAGATCATAATGGTACCATATTATATATAATATGGAATTGATTAGAAATGGTGCCTAGTAGATGAAATTAAATCATAACCAATGCATGAGATAAAAATAATAAGATAGATCATATCATTTATGGTCATAAGCAATCATTTCAATGGATGATAGTCTCCCATGTATCCTTATCATATGAGAGAATGGGTTCATGTGTTGAAAAGGTATGTAAATACTTCTCTATGATATATGGATTTGATGGGAAGAAATAGAAGAAGAGGATGGAGGGAAAAACAATAGTAAAGGTAAGAAGAAAAATATTATTTTCCCACATGTGATAATTGTGGAAGGAAACTCTTAGGTATATTCATGAGATAAAAATGATTTTCCTTCCAGTGTGGACAAAAAGAACATTGTGCTCATAATTGCATGATAGGGAAAGAATTTCCCTATTTTCAATGCTTCAAATGCAAGGATATTGGAAAATATGTGAATCAATGTCACAAGAATCAATGGAATATATCCTAAATGACGATTTTGGATAATTATCAAGTTATGTTACTATCAAAAATGTAGTAGAATGATTAATATTTCTAGTAATAAATCATGTCATTTGATTTTTTTGTCAGTATTATACTGGCTGTATGAATTATGGGATTTATAATGATTGTACTCTAGTACTTTTTCATTAAGTATTTGAGTACATATAGTGAATGGTACGATCGAAAAGTGATTCGTTAAAATGTTTACATTTTAGAAAACACATTATTGATGGAAATACCACCATTAATATATATATATATATATATATATCATTTTGATATAATGATGAAGAAAAGTTCCATTCAGATAAGTACTGACTACCTTGGAACTAATTATTTACATGTCAAGAAGTAGTCTATACTACCATTGATGAAGTTTACAACACTTTTGAATTTAAGGAATATATCAAATAACAAGTATCTTTCATATGGAATACATAATAATGCATGTTGCCGACATGGCTTTAATGGTAATTTGAGTGATTAACATATTTTTAGAGGATACATGATGAGGTTATTCACATGTTTAGAATTTAAATTTTAGATATGCTTCCTATTGATTAAGGGTTAATGATTAGTTTTTCATTGAAATATAGAGGCCTTTATTATAATTTGTTGAATAATTATATATTGTAATTTATAACAATTTATGAAATTGATTATGTTGATCATTGTATGGGTTTTAGAGTTTATTATCACTGCAAGATGGTTTTGATATTCTTCAGTGACCATGTTTTTGAATTTTAATGCGTTTTATGTAGTAACTAATGGTTTCCCATTTCAATTATTAATAGAATATTTTAATAATATTCATGATGTGGTGTTCTCCCGAAGTAATTTTCATGTTTTAACTATTAACATTCGATGTTCAATTTCAAATTTTGAAGGAGATGTTTTTGTAAGGAGGAGATAATGTTTCACCCCAAAAATTTAAAAATAGATTTAACTTGGAATGCATGAAACATTAAGTCCCATAAAACCAACACATTTTATAATCTCTTTGGCAATCACAACATTACAACTTTGTTTTGAATTTAAAAAAATAGTCATTTGGAGTTTTTATCAGTAAGACATTTTGAGAGTAATAGAAAAATCATGATTTTTCATGAATCATAACATACCCTTATGAATAGTAATATGACCCTTATGAATAGTAAACGATGATATTAATTTACATTCTTAAGGTAATAATATTGTGAAATCTTAATTAATTTTACAATGTGATCTAAAACTAATTATACATTTCAAATTGTTTTTTTCAAATAAGCTGTAATTTTTTTTAAAAAAATTAATTTGTATCATTTCAAAAATTATTTTTTAATAATAGTGTTAATTTTTGAATTCTATATGTCAAAAAAATATTAGGGGTTAATTTTTTTGATTTTTCTAAAATTCATGAATTTATGATGAATAGAGAAATACCGTAAAATATAGTATTTAAAATTTTCAGTTAAATACATTATTTATGAAATCATGAGTGATGAAAGGACACTTGGTTTGAACACAAATGAACTTATTACTAGTAGGGTCACATGAAACAACACTATTGTTTGTCTTGTGGGAAATAATAAAATATTCAAAATTCACTCCTCTCCTTCACTATAACCCCCCCCCCCCCTCAATCCCTCATCTCTTCACTCATATATGACTAGAAGCTCATCAATGCTCTTCCCAATTACCCTTACCTAGTCACTCACCTCATCCTTTATTATCTTGGTATTTAAAAATACAAAAACCCCTTCCCTTAAATGGGTTCTCAATGAGGTGAATTCAAGAGGAAAATCCCACATTTCATTTCATATTTTTCCAGTTCTATTTTATGTGGTATATATATCAAGTTTTAATAAATACCTATTATTTACATTTTATTTATTTCAATATAGTTTTATGAGTATTCTATGAATGTGTGATCCCCTTCTCCTCACTTTTTTACGTTTTTTAAAACTATGTTTTATAGTCGTTATGATGAAATTTTTTTTTCTCAGAATCAATAACTTTTTCAAGCACACTTATTATCATTTAATTTCAATTTTTTATTTTTTAATATGTAATTAAATATCCCCCTTAAATTATTTATTACTTAATAATTATGATATATCATTATCATGTCATAAATATATTTTATTAATTTTTAAGCGAATTCGTTTGGCTGCCAAATTTTCATAAGGGATCTGTCAACTTTTTTTTATTTACAAGTTCATCTCGATTCTTTTTCCATCCACACCTCCTCTATCCAAGTGACCATGATAACTGGAGTACCATATATATATATATATATTGTAAATATATCATTTTAATTGAATAACCATTTTCAGTATTCTTACTTCCACTTTTTTATTTTTATAAACGAAATCAACGTTCATGGGGTTTCAATTTAAAACCTTCATGGACGGCGAAGTTTCATTCTTCAATTCCTATTTAATTATTGGTGATGAAACTATTTATATGGTTTAAAAATTCTATTATATATGTATTATAACCTAATTAATATTCATGAACCATTATATGTACATATTATTAATTTATATGACAATACTAGTTTATAATAATCTAAAAACCACAAAATAATTGAAGTGGTTGTCAAATAATGATTCATCCACATTCTATGTAACAAATTTAGAGAAAGTATTTGTACCAATTATGGATGTTAATAAATAACATTTAATTTCATTTATTTGTATTTACAACCATTCCACATGAACTCCATAACCTAAAAACAAGTGAACCGTTTATGAAAATCATGAAAACAAACACTCTGGAATGACAGAATTCAATATGATAACTTTTCAATACAGGTATAAGTGAACTAAAAAAAATATTCTGAACTAAATAAATTAATAACTGGCTCTGAAATAAGTTATTAATATGTCTAAATTCATATTCCAGGATTTTATGTGCATGAGTGGTACTCATTCATACTTAAGGTAAGGGTTTCTTCATCACACATCCATTTTTGTGAGATTTTCTATATTCACTACTAATACATGTGTATGTTGTATTTTTACATCCTATTGATGTATAATATCATTAATATAATTATTTTCATGGTATTAAATGTATGATTTCAATATTATTAATTTTGGGGCTTACAAATCATTTGATTACAATGTTGTGATGTTTTTCTCACCCGAACCTCTATTTTTCATTCAGGTTAATTTTATTGTCTAATTACCTCAATAAAATTATTGTATATTATTATTTAATCCTCATAAAATCGTTTTGAGTTTTCAATATACGTTTTCCAACAATAATAATTCTTTATTTGTTTATATTTACCTGATTATAAAGAAAGTTTAAAATTATTTCTGAAATATAAGCTCTTTTCAAGGGAGTTTCTCAAATTCATTCGTATTTTCAAGGGAAGTATATAATATGTTTTTTCATGCCATAATATTAAATAAAGCACTAATTATATTTTAAATATACAATGTTACTTCACTTTAGGTTTTATACTTATATTTTTCAAAAATAACTCTTTTTTTCAATGTAAAAGGGGTAATTATCTCAAGAATTACTTAAACATTTTATAAGTGTATCTTAATCTATTTCAACACTATTGTTTAATATTAAGTATTATTGGTTTTAATATCTCATGGTATCATATACAAAATTTAATTTAATTTTTTTTTATTATTTTTTCTATGGACATGGTATCTTAAAACTATTCATCAGTTTACTCTGAATGGTTAGTGTCTATGCTTAATGTTTAGGGAAAGATATTTACATTTCATATATTATTTTCAATATGAATTTCTATATTTTTTTCTATTTTTCCACAATAATATTATGAATTAATTGGAAATAAAATGTTTTTTTGGGGCCCACTATGTCCCATCGATTCATTAGTAGGTCTCATGAGAGAAACTATGGTATTCATATAAGGCCTCGAAAAATGATTATTTATAGTCTTGGCATGAGGCCTTAACAGTATGGTCTTGTGGTCAAGCATTATGAATTTACTCATTATGAAAAAGAACATTGTCGGATAATTTTTTTATTTGACTAGTATAATCCACATGATTATGTTTTATTATGTAATTACATACTAAGCTCGTATTCATGAAATAATTTTTTCATGTTTTTATTAAAGGCATGTGTTTTATGTTATTTAACAAGCCAACTGTTTATATATATCTTTAGCTAAATTTATTACCATTACTGAGTGTTTGAGCTCACCAATTTCTTAGGTTTCATTTTTTTAGTGCATGATAAAGTATATTATGAATGAAATTATGAAATAACCTAGGAGTTATAGAGGTTTTGTAAATATTTTCTTTGTTGTATTCCTTATAAAGTTGTAATGATGAAATTATATATGTATCTATTTTTCCAAAACTACTAATCTACTTGGTCTTCTGATATTTGATTCAATATTTCTATGCCAATGTAATAAAATAAGGCACTGACATTGGTAAACAGGGTCAGGTCCTTATAATAATACCACCAAATACACCAAAATCCCTTGTCTACTAGAACGTGTAAGGAAATCCATCCATTTTTTTAACCAAAATCAGAACCCAAATCAATGGAATCCAAATAGTACAAATGAAGACGTCCCTATAGGGAAATTCCATGACCATGTTATCTAATTAGAATGTGTAGTTATGTTATAACCAAAAATTCCCTTTTACTATTATTAAGATGATATTTTAACTATATTTCTTATGTGGGTTTCCCACAAAATAATTTCTAAGTATCAACCACTAACTTTCAAAATTCAATTTCAAATTTTTGAGGATGAATTTTATTTAGGGGAGAATATAACACCCAAATGATTTAAAAAAAATTAATAATGAATTCATGAAACACTGAGTCTCTAAAAATCTAAACATTTTTATAATACAACAAAAAACATTATTTTACCACTTCTATTATTTTAATTTCAAAAATTTGACATGGACGGTTGTGTTCATGGTTATTTATGGAGTCTAATAGAGAAAAAAAAATTTTGGTGAATAATTACCAACCCTTGTGAATAGTATTGTTACCCATATTAATAGTAATATATCTTTTTGAATAGTAATATTCTCTTATGAATAGTAATTTTACACTTAGGAATAGTAAAATTTCTTTTATGAATTGTAACCTCACCCATTAATGTATAAATATAAGTGTGGAACCTTATAAATAACGTTATGTATTTTATAAAATATGATTTTTAATTTTTGTGTGTGAAAAATATTTAATTAAAATTATAAAATAATAAATTTAATAATTTTCAAAAAATTGGTTTCGAAATAAATTTTTTTGTACAATTATTTTAGGGTAATTTTTGAAGACCATAGTTAATTATTGTGAGTATTATAAAAGTAGTTTTAAATATAAAATTTTATTTTCTTGTAAATATTTATTTTATTTATAAATTATATTTTACATATTTAGAAATGTATTTTGATAAAATGGAGTATATTTTTATATTATAAACAAAAAAAAAACTATTAAGGTGAATTTTTGGGATTTTTCTAAAATGTAGAAATTTTTGATGAATACTAAAATATGATAACATACGATAAATGATAAATACATGGTTTATTTAGGCACAAGTGATGAAAGGCTGATCAAAGAACACTTGGATCAGACTATTATGGACTTATTAATATTTTTTGTCGTATGAATCAAAATTATTCAAACTTGGGAGAAAAAAATAATAAAATAGTGATAAAAATGACGACAAAACCTTCCTCTCTCGTAACACCATAAGACATTAAAAATAAATTTATTTGTTAATGAATTAAAAAAGGATTCTCTAAAAAACACCAATTTGTTATAGCCTTTCTAGTAAACATTATTTTTCTACATACCCTTATAAATAGTAATAATAATTTTCGTATGGACCACATGAATAGTATGTCATTCTATTAGTTTATTATATTTTTTATTAGATAATGGGTTTTTGATTAATTATTCAATGTGATATAAATTGAATAATAATTTTAAAATTGTTATTTTACAAATAAATTATGATTTTATTTAAAATATTAAATTAATCATGTATATAAAATTATTTTTTAAAAATTTAGTTCATTTTTTAATTTTACAAAACAAAAAAATTAGGCCTAATTTTTTATTTTTTTAAATACTGAAAAAATTTATGAATAAAAATATGCTAATTTACAGTATATATACATTTTCAGTATTATTCACTATCCCTATAATCATGGATGATGTAAGGAAACTTTATTGGACTAACATGAACTTATTAATATTGTGTTTCACATGTATCAAGGCTATTATTTGTCTTGAAGGAAATAATAAAACAATGAATAAGATATTCATAATAACCACGTTCCTCCATTATAAATCACAACTCACACCCTCTTATCTTCACACATATCAAGCCTTGTTGCTAGTATAAATTCTAATAAATTCTATTCCAAAGCTCCTCCCTCACACCCAACAGCCCTTGGTATCATAAGAGACCAAACCTCTTCGATAAATAGGTTGTTTAGGATGATTACGACAAAATGTAAATTTCTCATTTCATATATTCTATTTCATGTTCCGTTCATTTATTTTTCTTTCATCAACTACATTCAAAGAAATTCTCTAATGACTCTAGTACCATACATACACTTTTATTTATTTATTATAAAGGTATAGTTTTTCATCATCTCTTCTTCCACTTTCATTTATACATGAGTGGAAAACACCATTTGATATGTGTTAACATATATCATTTAAGGATGACGGATTTTTAATTTTATTAGCATCTTATATTATAGTCATTAAATTATTTTTATGGTTGAATTAGACAATAATATATATATTATAACTTATGTAATGTTAAAGAACATTTTTTTCACATTATATTGATTTACAAATCCAAAATTGTTCGTTGTGATCAAGTACCACCAATTAACCCAAAAAATTGTCGTTAATGTTTTATATAATGATTTATCATCACTCCAAAAATCCTAATGAATTTTATGACCATATAATATTATTGTACTTCAATAATAAAAAAACATATAGTTTAGAAAACCATTCTCATTCTACATGATTATCCATACATGAATATAATTATATTGATCAACATAACCATGGAAGGAAACATTCTAGAACCATGAAATTGAATATATTAACCCATCAAAATGCCATTAATGAACTTAAATTAAGTTATAAAAATGAAATTACATGTAAATTATGTTCTATAATCATTAATTTATGAACCTAAATTTTATTATTCAGGTCATTAAGATCATGTGTGGAACACCATCAGACATAAGGTAAGGGTTTCTTCATCCCAGATCCATTTTTGTGAGATATTCTGTATTAACTACTATTAATTGTGTATGTTGTATTTATACACCCCATTGATGTTTCATATCATGAATATATTTAAATTCATTATATTCAATTTATTTTTTTATTATTTTTAATTTTGTTCCATATGATTCAATTGATTACAATGTTGTAAGGGTCATTAACCAGAACATCCATTTTGATTCAAGTGGCACTTATTGTCTATATACCTCAATTAAATTATTATTTATTAATATTTAAACCAATTTTTTTCTAAATGTTCTATATATTTGTACAACCTAAATCCCATATTCATTTATTGGGTGTTATATGTTTTAGACGTATCTTCTAAAAATTCTTCCCAAAATACAAGCCCTATTCATGGGAATTTCTCAAATTCATTCTTATTTCAAGGTAAAAATGTAAAATATTTATGGAAATAATTATCTATATAAATTAACACAATTTATTATAAAAATAAAATTTAATTGACATCTAGATTTATATAATTATATTTTCAAAATAACTCTTCTTTTAAATGTATATGAGTCGTCAAGTCAATAATTACACGTTGATTTTATAAGTGTATATTCATCTATTTAAAAACACTTATTGATTTATATAAATTATTGGGATTAAAATTTTATTATACCATCTACTATAATTAATTTAATTGTTTATTATTAGCTTGACTATGTATGTTCTATCTTAAAACCATTCACCAATTTACGTCAAATGGATAGTGTTTATGCTTAATGTTCGGGGAAAATAAATTTCATTTCATATATTAGTTTCAATAGGAATATATATGTTGTATTTATTTATCCCCATTCATATGTGGAATTAATTGGACTTAGTAAGTGTCATTTGGGGCCCACTATATCCCCTCGCTGTATCAGTAGATCTCATGACACAAACATGGTCTTGGCACGAGGCCATGAAAAAATGAATATTTATGGTCTTGGAGTGAGGCCTTAAAAAATGGTTAATTTCGGTCTTGGAAAAATGATTTGAAAATATGGTTATAATTGAAAACATTATGCATTCCATCATTATGAAAATAATATTGATTTTTCATGTGGTTATTTGACTAGTAGGGTACCAATGATTATGTTTTATTACAGAACTATTTATTTGGCTCTAATTTCTACTACATTAAGTTCAAGTTTATTTTTTAATGGAATGCATTTTTTGTTATTTACCATTCATAATGTTTTTTGTTTTTGATGTCTTCTACTGAATTTATTCATCTTTCTGTGAATTTGAGGTCACCCAGTTCTTATGTTTTATTTTTCCCATGATGTAAAGATGTATATTCTGAATGAACTGTATGAATAACCTATCAAATATTAATGTTTTCAAAAGAATATATATGTTTTGTATTTCATTTAAAGTGGAAATGTTGAAAATATGTATGTATATTGATTCCAATAATACTAAATTACTCTGTCTTTTAGAGATAATGTTTTTTGTTTATATGACAACGTAATAAAATAAGACACTGACTCTGGGAAACAAGGGTTGGGTACTTTTTGTTCGTATCGAAGCATGTTTTGTACAAAACAAGGAATCTGGATTTAGAAAATTTTAATTATAGAAAAAAATGTAAGATTATATTTGAGTATAAGTAAAAAGGAATATCTTAGAATTTTGATAGTGAATAGATTATGTGGATATTTTTAGAGAATGAATCCTTGTTTGGAAACTACAAGTCAGCATGGTTATGACATAGATGTACTTAGGAGTTAAACTCAAACAAGGAGTTTTGGTCTTGACCTGGGGTATCCTAGTACATAATAGCGATACTTACTCGGCACCTGGTTTAAGACTCCCAAAAGATATGCTCAGGATAATTAAAATTTTCCTTACAAGACATAATGAAGGATTCAAATATAAAAATATCCTCAAAAAACCTGTGTTTATGATTAAGATATTAGCTATGGATAATATTTCAATTTTGGTAAATATTTGTATATGTTGTGATTATAAAATATGATTCATAACCTAATATAGATTATGCCATAATTTTGAAATGGTTCCCAGTGTAATGAATGGAAACTGCATGAATGCACTTATCCCATGTAGGGATTTCCATCTAATGAATGTTACTGATGTCCTATATTGTGTAGCGAGTAGTTATAAGTAGTAAATAACAGTACTTTAAAAATGACTTAGGATATGAAAAATATCCTTACCCATATAGATCATCTGGATCCACAATGTGGAGGAGATGCATTTGACCACTTTATGCAATAACAACCTCCACCATTCAATGGGACTATAATCCCATTTGTAGCTGAGAAAGGAATTAGTTCCCTAGGGAAGATATTTTTGGATTTTGAAAGTAACAAAATAGAGATGGGTGTTCTATCATTTTATCATCTATTATGAGATGAAGTTAATTGGTGGTCATTAATCCAAAACCAAAAGTATGAGAAAAATATAAGATATTAAATGGATTGATTTTGAAGAAATATTTTTATAAACATAATTCCCTCATGAATACCAAGATGATATAGAATGCTGGTTACTGAATCTGAAGAAAAAAGATGATGAGAATGTATCAAATAGGAATCTGACATCACATGGTAGTCATTACATGTTTTGGACTACATACCTAATCCAAGGAGCAATATTGATTGATTAGTTGATGGTTTAAAAACATTCCCTCAAAGGGAACTACTCTCCCATAATTTCTCATCTTATGAAGATATATTCTAATGTGCTATCAAGACTGAAAAAATTATTTTATATATCTTATTTAATTTAAAGGAAACCAAGATAAGAATAGGGATACCAAAAACACGAGAAAATCAAATAAGGGAATGGAGAAGAATAGAAGATTTTACCTTCCAACCTTCACTAATTGTTGTAAGAAACACCCTGGAACATGCCTGAAGGAAGTGAGAGTCTCTTACAAGTGCATGGAAAAAGGCCACCAATTTCTTGATTTCATATAGAAGAATGAAATTAGAAATTTTCATTTCAATATTTTTAAAGAGATAAAATATTATTCAACAAAATTCCAATGCATTATGGAAACGTTCCTCAAAGAATGTAGTGGGTGAAAATCCAAGAACATGTGGTCACAACTACTGAGTTTGCTGTTCCTTACGATGTAGAAGCAGGTACATTAATCATTTCCTCGAACATACCAAGTGATTTATTTTATTCTAATCAAATTATTCTTTTATGTCATCCTAGTTTTCCAATAATAATATATAGGATAAATTTTCCTTAATAATATTGTTTTTAGTCAAAACATTTATTGGATGTATCATTGAATCAATGATGTGCCGATAAGTACCCTTCATGATACATTTATATTGATTAGTTTCTAACCTTATCATCATACCCATGATTAAATTTGATATAACCATTGGTATGAGTTGTATATTATTTTGTGATGCGAAGATATATTGTAACAATATGGATGTAACAATTTTATGGAACAATGTTGAATCTCTTATCTTTAGATATAGAAACCTCTCCATTTGATTCTTATATAGATCCACCCCTATATCTCTACTGAATTAAAATATTTGGGAGTAATTTAACAATATATATATATATATGTGATGGAAATAATGTTCAAATAAAGGACGTACATATTGGGAAAGTAAATGTTAATGTGATTCTATAGGATTTACATCGACATCCTATAGAGAAAGTAGGTGAGTTATCTATTGACGTAATTCCTATTTCAAGGCCCTTATAAAAAACCATATAGAATGTCATGTCTGGAATTAGCATTATTGAATAAAAAACTAGAATAATTGAGTGATAAAGGATTTATTCACCCCTAGTATATCTTCATGGGGTGCCCCTATTCTATTCATTAAGAAGAAAGACAGATCTACCAGGTTATACATTGTTTATAGTGAGATCAATGATATAACAATAATGAACATGTATCCCATACCTAACATTGGTTATTTATTTGATGATATTCATGGAACACAATGTTTTTCAATGATTGATTTTTGATATGGATATCTTCGATTTCTAGTAATGAAAGAAGTTATTTCAAAGACAATGTTTCAAACCATGTATAGGCATTATGAGTTTACAGTAATTACTTTGAGACTGACTAATGCACCATATATCTCTACGAATCTAATTAATAGGGTTTCCAAGGAATATCTTAATGATTTGTGGTGGAATTTATTTACTATATCTTAGTATACTCAAAAATATATTAAAATCATGAAAATCACTTTCTCACTATTTTAAAGACTCTTAGAAGAATTGAATTATATGGGAATATTATAATGTGCGAATTTTGGCATTAGTCAGTTTATTTTCTTAGCCACATAGTCACTAAGGATGGAATATCTATTGATCTTATGAATACAAAGGCTGGGAATGCATTTTTTTACTCCAATGAACATAACTAAGATACATACTATTATTGGTTTAGAAGGTTATTATCTTTGTTTTGTTCGAAACATGGCCTATATAGCCAACCCAATGAACGAGATTACATTTAATGGTGTTATGTTTGTATGGAGAAAATAATTAGAGGAATGTTTTGAGTAATTGGAGAGGATATTAAATAATTCTCTGATCCTGACACTACCATTAGGGAATGATTGGTTTTTGATCTATAATGATGAATTTACGAAATTCCTAGGGTGGGTTCTTATGATGAGTGATATAGTTATTCACTATTAATCAAGATAGTTGAAAATTCAAGAACAATTCATTCTTTCTCATAATCTTGAGATAAATGCTATTATATTTTCTCTAAAAATATTAAAACAATATCTCTGTAACACCCTGTGATTTTATGAGTAATATTTTTTTAATGTCTTATTTTGTATGAAACACCAAAGGAATCATTCACTGCACACAACACTGGCTTGTCTTGCGTTACATGCAAGAGCAGCCATCCTCGATAACTTGCGTTTTACGCAGTACCAATTTTCACTAAAAAATGATATATTATTATATTATTATGAATTATCGGTTATGAATAGTATTAACTAAATTATTTATTTTATAACATTATAATTCATCTTACCCATTTTCTATAATGATATATGAAAAAAAAATTGGATAAAAGAATTATTTTTAAAAAAATGCTGTCTTACCACCTTTTGATGGAGCCCCCATTTTAAATATAATTTTTTAAAAGATTATAAGTTCAATTTTACACATTAAACTTATTATTTTGAATCAGAATATAAAAATTTAATTTGTATAATTATTTAATTCTTTTCTGATAACTTTTATATTTTTATGAATAGTAAAAATATGCTTAATTTTTCTTAAAAAAAACTTTTGTTCATCAAGATAATTTTGATAATTAAATGATAAAATTTAATCATTTTAATGTATAAGTTGAATATATTTTTACCATTTAATATAATTCATGTCATTTCCATTAATTTTACATTGAATTCATAGGTAAAACATTTCAAACTTTGACAATGTGTTAACTTTTAAAATTTGTTTTATTAACAACTGGATTAATTTTAAATTAATTACGGCAAATTCTGTTTTCTGAATTTTGAAAAATGGATTCAATATTTGGATTCAGTGGGTTTATATTATGTTAATAGGTTACTTTTATTTTTTTGACATTATTAATAGTAACTACGGTAATTTTTATTTACTACAGTTAAAGTTAAATCAGGTAATTAAGGGTAAAAATATGATTATAAAATTACATTAACTCCCACCAAAATTCTATTGGATGAATAAAAGTAAACCCATATCACATTAGCGTCAGAATAGATTAGTTTAATTTACAATTGACCATGAATATGATATAATTATAATTAAAACCAAATAAAGTGACAACATGTCACTCTCTTATATCTTATAAGTGTAATAATTTTAATTTAGTGATGAAATTCATGAAACATCGATCATTAATAGTCTCCAGAAAGGTAATAAAATTATCCACATCATGTGAATTTATTTATAGTTTTTAGGGATTAAATAATTGTCATTAAAAAATAAACAATAGTGACGTTGATATTATTTTATTGATTGAAATATCAAATTAATGGTTTTAAAAATATTAAAATAAATATTTTATGAACTATTTAACTTGATAAAATAATTTTTTTAGATTCATATGAAATTTTAGGAATCTATTAAATATTTTGGTTCTAAAATATCCTCTGTTTGTATTTTATTTAAATTCAAATAATTGAATAGTGTCAAAATTGACTCTATTGTATTTTTATAAATGAAACTTATTATAAAATTGTTTAAAAATAAAATAAAATACTTAAAATTAATAAATTTTAATTTATATGACCTAAATGTTCATGAATTATCAAATTATGGACAATACACAACACATAAGTAAATTTTTATAACAATTTAAAATTTAGAATATTATTATCACAAATAAAATTAAATAGAATAAATAAGGATAAATCAATTTGATAAGTTTGAAAAAAAATTCACAAAATTTCTAAATTTTATTGGTTGATGATATTACAAACCTATATCATCTCAACTTAAAATGGAGTAATTTTTTGAGTTTTTTATGTGGGGTTGGAATTTATTATAAATTAATATTTCTTATGTTTCTAAAGGTGCCCCTCTCCTCCCTTATAAAAGGGCACCACTTCCCTCTCCTCCTCACACTATTTTGAGACGTCATGCTCCGAAAACCCCTGCCAATTTCGCTTTTACACTTCTCTATAAACATACTAGAGGTCATGGTATTCTTAAAAGACCAACTTTTGTGCCCTAAGAAGAGGTATATAAGATTCCAGTAGAAGAAGACGTAATATCCTTTACCGATCATTTAAAATTTATTTCATTTTCTATTTCCTATTATTTATTTGTTTCATTATAATGTAATAAAAAAAATATCACTAATATAATGATATTTTATTATAAATATGAAACAAACCTATTTCACCTTCTATCAATCCTATGGAAAACGAAATCACTGCGTATGCGTACGTACAGAATACTATCTCCACGCTGTGGTGTAATCTGTTTTCCACCACCACCTTTCTTGTATGGGTATAATGGTATAAAGAATAACTATATATGATTATTATAACATGATACTAATTCTTAGATATTATATCATCCACTCCAAGACCATTCATCAATTATGGTAACGATGTCATCGCTCGTGCGTACGTACGGCTTACCGTCTCCACGATACGATATGATTTGTTCTACATGATCATCATTAAACCATGATTATATAAAGAAATTTAATGAATAAAATAGATATATATTATAATACTACAATTATGTAATTTATATATCTATAACCTAAAAATTGGATTAAGAATTATTCGACAAAACACGCATAATAACATAAAGCAATGAACACCAGAATAAGAAGTAGCAATGAAATATTAATAAATAGAAGCTAATAATATGAGCATATATGTTATCATAAAAATTAATATGATCTTTTAATAATTCAATGACATTATTTAAATGATTATACAGGAGGTTCAGATACGTATGAAGAATATCAGACCTAGGGTAAGGGAAAATATAAAAAATCTCATCTTTATCTGAGATTGTTTATACTTCAGAATTTACTGGGAAATATTTATCATCCAAATACATATTTCCTCAATATGTAATATTATTTCTACCCTCCAACAATTTTTTAAATTCAATTTTCACTATTGGTGAATTTTAGTAAAAGATACGAAAGGAATCTTTTATCGTTTTCTGTACGAGATACTTTTTGACTTTTTCGGCCAAAGTATGAGAAAAATGTTTTTTTAACTTATAAGGCATGAATGGATTTTTGGAATATTATTTGAATGAAGCATCCTTTACATGTTTTATATTTTTTTAAATTATCTTCTTTTATTTTAAAATTTTATGAAATATTAAGAAAGGAATAATGTTTTTGAAGTAGAAATGATATTTTCCTAAAAAATGGAGTTCAAGTGTTTTATAAAAATTCTATTCCATATATGATAATATAGGGTTCTATTTATATCCATAATTTTTAATTTATTTTTTTATGTTATGATGGAATTATTTTTATGAAGTCCTTTTATCTTATATGGATTATGTTATGATGGATGGATGTATAAGAATACCATTTTTATTACATGGGATATGCTATGATGTATGATTAATGATTGTGTGTCACACATAAGAATGGAATCGTTAAGAGATGTGTGGGACCTATATTTCCATCCAATTCATTGGGTAAATATTTATATCTCATTAGATAGACATGGCTAGAACGACAAGTTAATCCGGTTTGGTGATATAGGACTAGAATGAGGAGTGAACTGGGTTCAGAAATGGACTTTGTCCGCTACTATAGTCCTGGAAATGAGTCTTGACTAATATAAAATTATTTTCTATGAATATTTCTATATACAACAATGTTTCATTTTTTATGTTATGATTAATGGGATTACATTTTCCTACTATTATTTATCCCATTTTATGATATTATGATCACTTTTGTGGGTTAATATTTTCAAAATGTTATGTTCGTATGAATATGACATGATTGATATATCTGTTGTTTACACTTACGGGGCATTTTAAGTAACCCACTTGTATGTTTTCTTTTCCCCAGGTCAGGTAGAAGGGTATTAAGTAGTATATGCCAAAATAGACTCTAGATATGATGAAATAAATGGAAGATAATGTAAATGCATTATGAACCAGTTGATTATGCCTCCCAGTTTCTAAAGACACTATACCTATATGGTCATATCATGGGTTTGTTATAGGTTTTAACAATTATGCTTCAATTATTATGTAATAACAACATATGTAATGTATGGGTCATTATAGTTGGTATTAGAGGAAAGGTATAGTCAACCTTTGGAAACTAGGATGTGAAAGTCTTAGTAAGAACCCTAAGGATATGTCTAAGCATAGAACCCAACAACTGTGTTTTAGAAATTGCCATTAATAACCTATGATAAGACCTAAATTAGGAAATTTTATTCTTGATTATGTCGTTTTACAGTTATGATTAGTATTTCTCACACTATGATTATTGGTTTTAGTCAATGGCTAGAACATGAAGGAACCATGTTAATGTAGAATGTGACGGCCAATGCAATGATTATCCGCCTGAGTAACCAAAAATTATGGGAGCTTGAATGAAAAATCTTCTACCCATGCTCACATAACTTTCTAAAGATATGAATCATGAAGGACTTCAAAACGATCAAAGGAAGGAGCAGTATTTTGTTGAATCATATATGAGGCAGCGTCCACCCTCAATCAACGGGTCTACTGATCAATTAGCGGATGAAAAATGGATCACTACCTCTGAGAAGATATTTTTTTGTTCTTTAATGTTCTGAACATGATAATGTTCTCTTAGTAGTGTATCATTTAGAAGGTGATGCTGATCAATGGTGGAATCTTATCAAGAATACGTGGCAAAGATACGAAATTGAGTCCTTGGAATGGGACGAGTTCAAGAACTTATTTTTCAATAAGTACTTCCCTCGTATTCTTCAAAAAATGATGGAGAAGGAGTTTCTTTAACTGAAGCAAAAGAACGATGATTCTGTTGGTACCTACGGAGAAAATTTAACAAGTCGTGCAAGGTACGCTTCTGGGATTATTATCCAATCCGAGAGTAAGATCTATCGATACTTTAGTGGCTTAAAAAAGTCTCCAAAAAGCATTATCCATAAGAGACTTCAATAGCTACAAGAAAATTTCTCGATGTGCTTTCATGTTTGATTTGGATATTGGAGTAACCCATCCGTCATATGGGTTTGATAAGAAAGGGAAAATATAATTCAAAGGGAAATATAAAGAACACTCAAAAAAGAAAATTAGTTTTCCCTTATGATCAATGTGTGGAAATAAACATGGAGGGAATTGTCTTACATGGGCAAGTAAATATTTCAAATTTGGAAAATAAGGTCATTGTGCATTTTAATGTCGTAGTGATTGAAAATAGATGTCTATTGATGAGAAAAAAGAAAAGGATACAAAGAATGAACCTCCTACACTTAAATGTTACAGGTACAAGGAAATGGAGAATTATTCTAATCCATTTCTTAATCCAAGGGTTGTTGATGATGATCAATGTCAGCAATATATTAAGGCCAAAGACAAAGGAAAGTCATATGAAATTTCTATATGCGATGTGGAGTATGAAAAATAAGTGGTGAAAGGTACACTTACCATCCACTCCAAAGTAGAATATTTTTTATTTGATTATGGATCCACCCACTCTTATATTCATGAATAATTTTCTAAGTCTATTGCCATACTACCTCAACAATTAGCTGTTTAGTTAGCTATGACCACTCATAAGGGCACAACGGTTACATCAAACGTTTATAGTTCTTCTCCAATTGACGTTTGGGGGAAAGTGCTTCCTGGAAATCTTGTGATCCGTCCTATAGTGGAATTTGATATGATTCTTGGCATGTATTTGATTTCATTATATGGATCTCATATCTATTTACAATGAAATAAGGTCACATTTCATATTCCTGATCAATTTATGATCATCTAACGATGCAAGGATGAATATAATATTCCAGTGGAAATTTCTTCCATATTTTGGGTCTTGATTCCAATAAATGAAGGTTATTTATCTCAAATGATTGGAGAAAAACTCACGATTAAGAATATTAGATTTGTACTGCAATTTTATGATGTCTTTCCAGAGGAATTTATAGGTCTTCCACCAAATTGTGAAGTTGAGTTTTCAATAGAATTCATACCTGGTGCTATTCCCATTTCAAATACACCTTATAGAATTTCTCCAATTGAGTAGCAGGAATTGAAGAAGAAACTCCAAGAGAATCTTGATAAGGGATTCATACACCCTAGTGCATCACCTTGGGGAGTACCTATTCTGTTTTTTAAGAATAAATATAGATCAATGAAACTCTTCATTGATTATAGAGAACTTAACAAGATCACTATCAAGAACAAATATCCTCTCCCAAGAATTGATGACCTATTTGACCAACTACACGGAGCTCAATACTTTTCCAAGATTGATCTTCATTCACAGTATCAAAAATTAAGGTTAAAAATTGAGGATATACCAAAGATGGATTTATATACAAGGTTTGGAAACTATGAATTTATAGTGATTCCATTTGGTCTAACTAATTACCCTGCTATCTTCATGGACCTAATGAATAGAGTCTTTAGAGACTATCTTGATCAGTTTTAGGTAGTCATTATAGACAATATTCTTGTCTATCCAAAGAGCATGTAAGAACATGAATATAAGTTGAGAATTGTATTAAATACCCTAAGAAATGAGAAGCATTATGCCAAATTTACCAAGTGTGTATTTTGGATTAAATTTTTTTCATTTTTGGGTCGCATAATCTCAAAATATGGGATATTTGTGGATCCAGCAAAAAAGAGGTTATCAAAAGATGGTGGAGAGCAAAAACAATAACTTAGATTCGAAGCATTCATGGTTTAGCTAGATATTATATATGTTTTGGGAAATAATTTTCAGGATTATCTAATCCACTCACTAGGTTAAATCGAAAAGGAGTTAAGTTAGTTTGGAAGGAGGAGTGTGAAGTGAATTTCACAGGGTTAAAATGAAGGTTATCCAGTGCACCTGTTCTCACACTGCCTTATAGTGGAGAAATGTTTGTGATCTATAGTGATGCATCCAAGAAGGGATTGGTGTGTGTTCTCGTGCAAAACGATATGGTGATAGCTTATGCCACACGACAATCGAAAATCCATGAGCAAAATTTCCCAACTCATTATATAGAATTAATTGCGGTAATCTTTGAATTAATGATTTGGAGGCATTATCTTTATGGTGAAAGATGTGATATTTATACTGATCATAAAAATTTAATGTACATTTTCACAGAAACTGAGCTGAATAATCTCCAATGAAGATGGTTGGAGCTGATTAAGTATTACGACTGCTCAATTCATTACCACCCTGGGAAGACAAACAAGGCGGCAAACACATTATGTCGACAAGACCATGATAGCTTATCCATGATGAGGATAAAAAAAGATTTAATATTTATGGATTTACAAAGGATGGATCTTGGAATTATAATGGATTAGGACAAATATTATCATTGTCAAATGAATGTTCAACAATATATACACGTGAAGAATAAAGAGGCACAAAAAGAATATGTAGAGTTACAAAAGATGGTGTGAAATGTTCCTGAATTCCACATTGATTGTGATGAAATAATAAGGTTCAGGAATCAGGTTTCTGTTCCTCCATTCCAAGAATTAAAGAAGGAAATACTGGATGACACTCATAGTTCTTCATTCTTTATTTTCCTGGGAAGCACGAAGATTTTTAGGGACCTGAAGGAGTACTTCTGGTGGGATGTCATGAAAAGAGATGTTGCTGAATATGTCTCTCGTTGCTTGGATTTTCAGTAGGTCAAAGATGAGAGATTGAATTCTAAAGGGCATTAAAACCATTATCCATAGAAGAATGGATAAGGGAAAACATCACTATGGACTTTGTCACTAGACTTCCTAACACATCCAAAGTCAATAATTCTATCTGGGGTACAGTTGATCGCCTTACGAAGTCGGTACCCTTCATTGCTATTAGAGAAGATTTATTTCTTGATCAACTTGCCAGGATATATGTGAAGTAAGTGGTAATATTTCATGGATCACCGCTTTCCATTATATATGATCAGGATCCGAGGTTTACCTCGTTGTTTTAGTGGATTCTGCAGCATACTCTTGATACAGAGTTGAGTTTCAGCACTACTTATCATCCTCAGACAGACGGTCAGTCTGAGTGGACAATTCAAACTCTAGAAGAGATGTTGAGAGCTTCCTCTATGGATTTCAAAGGTGGTTGGGATCAACACCTACATTTGGTGGAATTTTTTTATAATAATAGCTTTCACTTCAATATTCAGATGGCTCTTTATGAAGCTCTCTATGGAATAAAATACAGAACTCCAAAATGCTGGGATGAAGTTGGGGAAAGAGGATATTAGGAGCTGATCTTGTTTATGAGATGGCAGAAAAGGTAATATCTATTCAACAACACAAAATATAAGCTCATAGTTGACAAAAATGTTATTCCAATAACCAAAGAAAAGATATAGAGTTTAAAGTGTGTGATAAAGTATTCTTACGAATATCTCCTTGTAAGAGAGTAATGAGATTTAGAAAGAAGGGAAAGATAAACCCTAGGTATATTGTTACTTTTGAAATATTAAATCATGTTGGGAAGGTATCATACCAATTGGCGCTTCCACCTACTCTCTATCATGTTTAGGATGTGTTCCATGTATCTCTCTAGAAAAAGTACATACCTGATCCTTCACATATACTCAGCTCCGAAGTTGTGTTGTTGGGACAAGATATTTCTTATAAAAAACAGCCAATATAGATTCTAGATCATAGTGATAAATTTCTAAAAAAACTTGACCACTAACTTGTATAATGTTTTATTGATGAACTTCCAATTAGTAGAAGCTCCAAGCGAAATTTTGGATATTATGAGGAAGAGGTATCCTCATCTGTTTGTTAAAAAGTGACGAATTTAAAGGGCGAAATTTATTATAAGCGGTAGAATCTAACACCTTGAGATTTTATGAGAAATATTTCTATTTATGTCTTATGTTTTATGACACACCTAAGGAATCCTTCACTACAAACAACAATGGCTTGGATTTCATTACACACAAGAGAAACCTTCCGTGATAACATTCATTGTATGCAATACCGAGTTTCACTAAACAATGATATATTATTATAATATAATGAACCACACATAATGAATATTTTTAACTAAATTTTGAATTTAATAATATTATAATTCATCATACACATTTTCTAGAATGATATATGAAAACAAAATCAATTTTTCTGATAAATGAAGTATTTTTAAATTAATTATGATTTACCGCCTTTTGATGGCGCACGAGTGTTAAATATAATTTTTACATGTTTTTAAGTTAGATTTTACAAAATGAACTTATTATTTTGAATTAGGATATAAAAATTAACATTGGATAAATTTTTGATACTTTTCGGATAAATTTCATATTTTGATGAATAGTAAAAATATGCTATATTTTTCATAAAAACAAATTTTTTTCATTAAGATAATTTATATGGTTAAATGATAAAATATAATGATTTTAATGTACAAATAATATATTTTTTTGTCATTTAATATAATGCATGTAATTACCCTTAATTTTTCATTGAATTAATAGGTAAAAACATTTCAATCTTTGGTAATGATTTAACTTCTAAAAAATGTTTTCTTAACAATAGGATTAATTTAAAATTAATTACTGCAACATCTGTGTTTTGAATTTTGAAAAATGGATTCCTTATTTGGATTCTGTTGGTCAAAATTATGTTAATAGGTTACTTTTTTTTACATTATGAATAGTAATTACGGTAATTTTTATTTATTACAGTTAAAGGTAAATCTTGTAATTAAGGGTAAAAATAAGATTATAAAATTACACTAACACCTACCAAAATTCTATTGGTAAATGAATGATGACCCATATCACCTAAGGGTTAGAATAGATTCTTTTAATAGGCTATTGTCCATGAATATGATATAATTATAATTTAAACCAAAGAAAGTGACAACATGTCACTCTCTTATATCTTATAAGTGTAATAATTTTAATTTATCAATAAACTCCATGAAACATCAAACATGAATATTCTCTAGAAAGATAATAAAATTATCTACATCATCTAAATTTATTTATAATTTTTAGGGATTATATAATTATTATTAATAAAGACACAACAGTGATGTTGGAATTATTTTATCGATTGAAATATTCAATAAATGTTTTTAAAATTATTAAAATAAATATTATATGAACTATTTAATGTGATCCACGAATTCTCTAGATGAATATGACATATTAAGAATTATTAGATATTTTTTTCCTAATATATCCTCTCTTTGGATTTTTTATAAATTAAAATAAATGAATAGTGTTGAAATTGATACTATTGTAATTTTATAAAAATATCATTTTATAAAATTGATTGAAAATTAAAAAAAAAATTAATATTTATAAATATAAATTTATATTGTCTAAAATGTTATAATGTATCCGATTATTGAAAATTCACATTACATAATTAATAATTCATAAAATTTAAAATTTAGAATATTATTACCACAAATAAAATTAAATAGATTAAATAAGGATAAATCAATTTGATAAGGTTTAAAATAAATTCAAAACATGTATAAATATTAGTTCTTGATGATATTACAACCCTATCTCATCTAATATTCTAATTGAGTGATTTTTGGTGGTTTTTATGTGGGGATGTAATTTATTTTAAATTAATATTTCTTATGTTTTCAAAGGTGCACCTCTCCTCTCTTATAAAAGGGAACCTCCTCCCTCTCCACCTCACACCATTTATATCATTCAATATCGTCCGAACCATGAAAATTTCAATTCTACACTTCCATAGGAACATATTATAGGTCCTGGTATTCTATAAAGACCAACTATAGTGCCTAAGAATAGGTTTAGAAGAGGAGCATCAAAGAAGAGGTAATATCCTTTACCGATCCTTTGAAATTTATTTCTTCTTCTGCTTACTCTTCTTTATTGTATTAATTATAATGTAATAACATCAGTATCTCTAATATACTGATATTTTATAATAAATATGAAACCAACCTATTTCACCTTCTATCTATCCTATGAAAAATGAAATCACCACGTGTGCGTACGTACGAAATACCGTCTCCACGCTTTGGTGTAATCTGTTTTCCACCACCACCATACATGGATGGGTATAATTATGTAAATAATGACTATATATGATTATTATAACATGATACTAATTCTAATATATACTATCATTCAATCAAAGACCAGTCAATAATTATGGGAAGGATATCGTCGCTCGTCCGTACGTACGAATTACCGTCTGCACGGTGTGATGTGATTCGTTCTACATGATCTTCATTAAACCGTGATTTTATAAAATAAATTGAATGAATAAATATGAAATATCTTATACTACTACCATTATATAAATTATTTATCTATAACCTAAAAAGAGGAATACAAATTTATTTGACAAAACGCGCATAAGAATATAAAGAAATGAACACATGAATAACAAGTAGCAATGAAATATTACAAATAAGAAGACAAGAATATTACAATATATGATATCATAACAATGAATATCATTCTGTAATAATTCAATGAAATTATTTAAATCATCATACAAGAGGTTCGGATACATAGGAAGCATATCAGACCTAAGGTAAGGGAAAATAGCAAAATCTCATTTTTATTCGAGATTGTTTATACTTCAGAATTTACTGGGGCATATTTAACCACCACAACCATGTTACCTATATATGTAATATTATTTCTATCCTACTAAAATTTTTTTAATCCCATTTTTCATATTGGTGAATTTCAGTAAAAGATATAAAAGGAATCTTTTGTCGTTTTTAGTGCGATATAATTTTTGACTTTTCCTGCCAAAGTACGAGAAAAATGTTATTTAACATATATGACATGAATGAATTTTTAGAACATTATTTCCAAGAATATTCCTTAAAAAGTTTTCAAGTATATTTTTAATTAACATATTTTAGTTTAAAATTGTATGAAATGTTAAGAAAGGAAAACGGTTTTTGAAGTAGAATAGATATTTTCCTCATGAATGGAGTTCAAGTGTTTTATCAAAATTATATTCAATATAAGATAATATAGGGTTATGTTTCATCCCTATTTTTACATTTATTTGATTATGTTATGATGGAATTATTTTTATGATGTCCTTTTATCTTATATGGATTATGTTATGATGGAATGATGTATATGAATCCCATTTTTATAATATAGGATATGCTATGATGTAGGATTTATGATTTTGTGGAACACGTAAGAATGGTATAATTAAGAGATGGGTGGGACCTATATCTCCCTAAAATGCATTGGGTAAAGATTTATATCTCATGAGATAGGCATGGCTAGAACAGAAAGTTAATTTGGTTTAGTGATACAGGAGTGGAATGAGGATAGAACTATGTTCAGAAATGGATTTTGTCCGCTATGATAGTCTTGGCATTGAGTCTTCACTAATATTAAATTATTATCTATGAATATGTGTGTATGCCACAAAGTTTCATGTTTATGTTTTGATTATTGGGATTACATTTCAATACATTTATTTTACCCATGTTATAATATTATGACCTCTTTTGTAGGTTAAGATTTTCAAAATGATATGTTATTATGAATATGATGTGATTGATAAATCCTTTGTTTACCCTTACTATGAATTTGAGCTCACCCTTTTGTATGTTTTCTTTCCACCTAGTCAAAAAGAAGGGTATAATGTAGGATATGCCAAAAGGGACTCTAAATATGATGAAATAAAATGGAGACAATGTAGATCCTTTATGAACCAGTTATTTTTGCTTCCCAGTTAATATTGACACAGTACCTATACAGTCTTATAATGGTTTTCTTATAAGTTGTAATAAGTATGCTTCAATTATGATGTAATATCAATGTGTGTAATGTGTCGGTCGTTATAATTTCTATGGTAAAAAATGTGAGATATATATGGATCATAAGAGTCTGAAGTGTATATTCTCATATAAAGAACTCAACATGTTGAAAAGAATATGGAATGTAATACTAAATGATTATTATTTTTACATAAGCTACCACCCATGAAATAAAAAAATGTAGTTGATGTATTGAGTTGGAAGGATCATGGAGTTTTAAATAAATTTATGATTAAAAGAAATAATGTATTCATGAATCTAATAAGGATGGACATGGGAATTATCAAATAAGTTGTATCATCTTTATTTTTCTATTGGATTCCCGGCCATATTTATTAGAAAAGAATAAATGCTCACATCCTAACGATAAAATCCTTCAAAAAAATTTGTTGTTAAAGATATGAAGTTGAATGAAATTGAATATGAAGAAGAAATTTTGAATTTAGAGAAGTGGATTTCTATTCCTGATATACTTGAACTAAAAATGGAATTATTGGATGATTTTCATATTTATAATTTTCCTATACATCCTTATATGAAAAAATTGTATTGATATTTGATGAAACATTTATTGTGGTACAATATGAAGAGGGGAATTTTTATTATGTATCAAGATTTTTAGTCATTCAACATGTGAATTCCGAAGGAAAACATCCTAGAGCAGTCATGAATCCTCTACCTATTACTACAGGGAAATGGGATAAGATAACCCTGGTTATTGTCATTTATTACACATAACTCAAATAAATAAGGATGCAATATGGGTAATTATTGATAGACATAATATATCATCACATTTTATCTCTATAAGGGAGGATTTTCCAAAAGAGTTCCTTGCACCACTCTATATAAATGAAGTTGTGAGACTTCTTGGAGAACATCTCTCAATTTTTTCTTACTATGATCCTTGATTTACATCAATATTCAAGAAAGTTATTTAGAAAACATTGGATACTGAGCTTTGACTAAGTACTTCATTTAACCCTCTAATTTATGAGGATTTAGAAAGGACAATCAAAACCTTAGAATACATGTGGAGAGTATTCGCACATGTTTTTCAAGGTATGTGGGATCCGTATTTTCCATTAGTATTGTTTTGCTACAATAATAGTTTCCATTCAAGCATTCAAATTCCACCATATTAAATATCATATGGAAGGATATGTCATACTCCAACATGTTTGGATAGTGTCAGGGAAAGGAAGACTATGGATCTAGGGAGAATATGATTTATTTCATATTGTTTTGCAATCGCACATAGCATGTATATAGTACACAATGTGCTCCATGCCTCATATCTGAGATAGTACATGGCAGACCCAACACATGTCCTCAATTCTGAATGTATAGAATTTGAACCTGAACTATATTACTATGAATAACCTATCCAGTTTCTAGACACTAATGAACATGTTTTATGTAATTGGATGACATGAATGGTAATGATACATTTGAAAATTCATAAATAAAAGTGGAAACATGGGAGACTAAGGAGATTATGATGAATAACTACCCAATTTTTTTTATGATGTAACATTATTGTAATATCAAGAATGAAATTTATTCAAGGAGGGGAGAATGTTACACATGAAGACTTCAAAAATAAATTTATTACTGAATGCATTAAACAATTAGAATCTATAAAAAACCACATTGTTATAACTAATCAAATAATTATAACTTTTCCTCATATGTGATTTGATTTTTTAAATCCCGACATCCTTGGTCACATTCTATATGATATTTAGAGTCTAATAACATAAAAATTATCTTTATTGAATAGTAATATACCCTTACAAATAGTAAAAAATATTTTACATTTATATATTAAGGTTATAATATAATGATATCTTGATTAATTTTTCAAAGTGACATAAAGAAAATTATTGATTTAAAATTGTTATTTTTCGATTAAATTACAATTTTAATTGATAAAATTATTAATCATATTTATAAAATTATTTTCAAAAAATAGATTCCATTTTATATTTTTACAAGCTGAAAAACAGTTCCTTTAAATATTTGGGATTTTTCTGAAATACGTGAATTTTTTATGAATAGTAAAATATAGTAATTTACCATATATATACATTATCAATTTAATTACCAATTCATATAATCATGGATGTTTTAAGGACACATGGTTCGAATTCACATGCATTTATTACTATTTGGGTTTTCAATAGTCAACCATGTTAGTTGCCTTGTGGGAAATATTAAAATAATGAATAATATATTAAAAAATAACCCCTCTTCCACACTATAACCCACACCCACATAGAAAAGGTCAAAACCTTTACCCTAAAGTGGATCTCAAAGAACATATCATCAAGTTGTAAATTCCACTTTTCATTTCATCTTTTTCCTGTTCTATTATTTTTATTATATTCCTCAAATCCTTCAATCCAATTGTTGTGATGAATCAAGTAACAAACATGTACTAGAATATTTTTATTATAAAGTAATAATTTCTTTCATTTCTTTCTCCCCTACTTTTATACTTGATATGAAAACACCATCAGAGATGTATTAAGTTATCACATTCAAAGAAAATATGTTTTCTATTTATATTTCCATATTAAACTCTGGTCATTAAACCATTTTGATGGTCGAACCAGAATATAATACATGTATTATTACTTATTTATGGGTCTATAAAATTTTTTTAATCTATCTATTAATTTATAAATCATAATGACTGTGTTGTGATAATGAACTGCCAATTAACCCAAAAAAATCATTACTGTTTTATATATTGATTTATCTTCACTCCAAAAAACGAAATGAATTTTATGACCATGTAATATTCATTTAGTTCACTAATTAAAAAACATATATTCATGACAACCATTCTCATTAAACATGTTTATCTGTACAGGAATATAAGTAAAAATATAATGAAAAACAAAGAAGAAAACACTACCAAACAATGAAATTGAATCTATTAACCCATCAAAAGTCTATGAATAATCCAATATAAGGTTATAATAAATAAATTAAATGTATATGAGTTTCTATAATTATTAATTTAGAAACCTAAATTATATTTTTTGGGTCATTAAGATAATGTGAGGAACACTTTTAGACTTAAGGTAGGAGTTTCTTCATCTCACTTCTATTTTTGTGAGATATTGTGTATTCAATAATATTAAATTTGAATGGTTTTTTATATAAATTCCAATGATGTTTAATATAATTAATATAATTATATTCATTATATCGAATTTGTGATTTGATGATTAATAATTTTGGGGCATATGATTCAATGGATTAAAAATTTGTAAGGTTGTTATACATGAACCTTTATATTCATTCGGGTTACTATTATTTTATAAATACATCTATTAATTTCTTATTTTTTCATATTCAGTCATGATTAATTATTTTATAATGTTATATATATTATTAACAACCATAATCCTTTTTTCATTTATGTGGGGTTAGATATTTTAAAAGGAACTTTCAAAAACTTCTCCAGAATTACAAGCCCTGTTCAAGGGAATTTCTCAAACACTTACCTATCATCAAGGGAACATTATAATATGTTTATGTAAACAATTAACTTTATAAAACCACACATGTTATTATGAAAATACTATCTTACATTCCTTCTGATTTTATTAAACTACTTTTCCAAAATAACTCTTTTTTCAAAGTGAATGAGTATTTATATCAAAAATTACTCAATGATTTTATAAGAGTATCTTTCTTTATTTCAACAATCTTGTTGATTATTATTTATTATTGGGATTAATATTTTATTATATCATATACCATATTTGATTGAATGTTTTATGATTAGTATGACTGTGGATGTTCTGGTTTGAAACCATTCACCAGTTCACTCTAAAAGGTTTGTGTTTATGCTTAACGTTCAATGAATGTTATTTACATTTCATATATTAGTTTAAATAATATTATATGAGTTTTTTATGTTCATAAAGATTCATATAAATATTTAATTTTACTTATTAGGTGTCAATTGGGCCCCATTATATCCCCTTGGTGCATTTTTAGGTCTCATGAGACAAACTAGGTCACGTCATGAGGACTTGACAAAATGGTTATTTATGGCCATGGAACGAGGCCTTAACAGTATGGTTGTGATGTCCCACATTAGGAATTAACTAATAATGAAACTATTTCTGATATTTCATGTTATTATTCAACTAGAATAATTCCCATTATTATGTTTTTATGGCATTATTTATTCAGCTCTTATTCCTGCCATAATAGGTTAATGCTAATTTTTTTAAAGGCATGTGTTTTAAGTTGTTAACCATGACTAATTTTTATGTCTATGAAATATTATACTATATTTATTACCCATACTGAGAATTTGACCTCACCCATTTCTTATGTATTAGTTTCCCATGATGTGAAGAAGTATTTTAGTAATGAAATGCAAGGATAACCATGGAGATATGAATGATTTCAAAGGAATTTATAGGTAGCATTTCATTTCAAGATGTACTATTGAACTTATTTATGTATCATGTTTCCATGGTTATTACACTACATGGTCCTTCAAGATTCAAATTCATTATTTATATTCTATTTTAATAAAATAAGGTAGAATATCTGAGGAATTTTGTTCTAGTCCTTACATCTCCTCCACTATAAATACCACCACTCATTAACCCCTCTATTTAATCATGTCAAGACTTGTGATCAGTCTAAATTTGGCCCAAATATATTACCAATCCCATCAACCACGTCTATAATCCCTTTGTATCAAAAAAATACTAAATCCGCTCTCATAATGATTCTCTCAAGGATGATTGATTCATGAGGTAAAATCAAATTTTCAATTTTATTACATTATTATCATGGTCTATTGTTTTCTTTTCTATCCTCAAACAAATGACATTAAAAACCTAGTAACATACATTTAATGTATGTATGTTGTGATTATAGAATATGTTACTATCATCTCTCCTTTACCCGTCTTTTAATCAATATGTAAATAACACCATATTAGATATGATAATTTATCACATTCAAGGATAATAGGCCTTCAATTTATACTCAATTCTTAAATAAGATTCATAAAATAATTTTTATTTTTTAAACAGTCTATATTATATGTATTTTTTCTCATATATGATTTTGGAATCTATTCTTACACAAGTTATTGATTTATAATTAAAAACGAGTTCATTGTGGTCAAAAACCTCTAATTAACCCAAATAGTTATCATTTAATAATTTATATAATCATTAATCTTAAATCCATGCAGCCTAATGGAATATAATAACATTTTATATTTTTATGTTCCCTAATAACATATAAATTCAATTCAGAAAATTAATCTTCATTTAAAATGATTTTAGGGTCATGTATATAAGTATACTGATATTGAATGAAATGGAGATGAACAGTGAAATTGAACCTCATAACCCATTAAAAGGAAAATAATGAACACACAAAGGTTATAATAAATCTATTAAATTATTAGGATATTAATTAATTCTTAATTAATTAATCTATATTTATTTATTCATGTAATTATGATCAAGTTGATAACACCTTCCGAATTAATGTAAGGGTTTCATCATCTCACTTAAATTTTTGTGAGATATTTTATATTTGATACTATGATTTTTGTATGGTGTATTTATGAATCCCATTTATGATTCATATAATGAATATATTTATTTTAATGATATTTTATTTATCAATTGATGACTTTTTTATCATTCGATTCAATTGATTACAATTTTTTATGTAATCTCTACAAGAACCTTCATTTTCAATCAGGTTCTCTTATTCCCTAAACAATTCAATGGAATTATTATTTTTTACTATTTAAACCTCATAAATTATGTTTAAATTATTTATATATGTGTACCTATCATAATCCTTATAAAATTTATGGGGAGTTATATGTTTTAAACTAATCATTCATTAAAATTGTTACAAAAAGTAAGCCAGATTTATGAAACATCTAGGATTCATACCTACTTTCATGACCACAATAAAGTATATTTAAATATATATTTATATTTATAATCTATATAATTTTTTCATGAAAATATATTTTGGTTCAAATATTGATTTATAAATGGAAACATTACTTTTCAGGTGAAAATACTTTAATATTTTCCATAAAACTACACTAAAATTGTTAATTTCAAAAGCATATTTAAAAACTATTTTTAAAATATTTCACCTAAATAAGACTTTATTTATGCTTAAAATATAATTTCAATGACCTTACTTTTTTATGGGAGATACATGTTTTAAATATGATTTCATGAAAAATACAAATGATTTTCCAAAAAAAATTCCTACTAAAGTAAAACGGAATTTTCTCATCTCACTTTAACATTTATGAGATAGAATCCTTTTTAAAACTTATTTCTAACATGTGGTGTATGTAATTTACTTTGGTATATCATATAAATAGTATCATTATTATCATAATATTATAATGGATAATGATTTTAATGTTTCATGGAGGTATGAAACACTTTTCAATGTTTAAGGATTATTTCTTCAAGGAGTTTGCTATGGTATCATTTGAAATTTACATCATCATTGTCTACATCATTAGTTAAAATTATTTCTTTATTGAGGTTTATATCATATGATATTTTCCACCATGTTTTATTGAACTGTTTAGGATTATTTTGACTATGGTTGTGCAATGATGAAACTATTCACCATATTACTTTGAATTGTTAGTGTTTATGTTTAATGACTGGGGGATGTTATTTAAATTTCTGATACTCGTTTCAATATGAATGTGTTTGTTTCTTATGTTGATACCTATCCATTTGAATAATTCAATAGAATTTATAAGTATCAGGTGTCGCCCCATATAGCCCCTCAGTGCATCAGTTGGTGTCATGAGATAAATTATAATCTTTGTATGAGATATTAAAAAATAGGGTATTTATGGTCTTGGCATGCGGCCTTGACAGTATGGTTATGATGTCTCACATTATGCATTGACTAAATATTAATAAATTAATTGAATGTTCATGTGGTCATTTGACTTCTATAATTCCCATGATTATGTTTTATTCTGGAATTTTTTATTCATCTTGGATTCCTCCTATATTATGTTAATGTTTATTTTTAAATGAATGTGTTATTATTTATTCACCATGACTAATGTTAATGTTTATGATAACTACCATTTTATTCTTTACCCTTACTAATCATCTAATCACACCAATTTTTTTATGTTTTATTTTTCCCTTGGATTCAAAGAGGTGTAATATGAATGAATTATAGTGATAAAATTATAATTGTGGATGTTCCCAATTAAATATATATGTTGTTTTAAATTTCATGTTAAATATTTAAATGTATGTATGTATCTAGTTTTCTAAAAATAAAAAACTATTTTTCCCATAGGGATATAAATACCTTGTAATAATGAAAATTTAATGAAATAACGCACCGAATTCGGGCTTCTAGGGGCAGGGTTTTTCGATTGGTTTTAGATGATGTTCAGTGAAAAACACAGATACTAGATTTAGTAAATGTAGATAACAGAAAAAAACCCTAATATAGAATTGACTATACACATATAATAACATTTTAAAATTTTTGTAAGAAATATATTATTCGAATCTTTCTTTTGATTAAAACTCTATCTAAATACTACCAGTGGACGTGGTTCAGGCGTTGTTATAACTAGGAGTAACATCCTCGACATGGTGCTTCAGGTTAGACCTTGGGTAACCTATTACATGACAACATTCCTTACAATGCTCATGGTTTTTCACTACTAGGGGATATGATTAAGAAAATTCTGATTTTCTTTGCAAGACATTATGAATCATCTTCCCCCATATTGTATCCAAATTATATGGTTTTAGTATTTTTGATGCATAAATTTAGTTTATGTAATATACCATATTTAGGGTTATATATTGGTCACAATTTTATGATCTAATTTAAGGTATGGAATTGATTAAAAATGGAACTTTTCAGAATGAATGAGAACATCACCGATTATCTTTATTCAAGGAGTTATAAGGATCATATCTCTTTTGGTCTTAAGCCATAATTTGGGAGGAAAATAATATCCAATGTATCCTCCTCTTATAAGGAGATACTATCATGTGTAAAAGAGGTATGTAAATAATTATTTCAGACATATGACATAGAATGGATGAAATAGATTGTGAGGGTGGCTAAGTAAGGTATGTAAAAAGGGAAGAATAAATCATGTAGTTTTCTAGCATGTGGTACTTCTATATGAAAACACCCTGGATCCTACATAAATGGAAAATGATTTTGATACATGTGTGGGGAAATTGTCAAAAAAGGTCATGATTTCGAAGGTAATAAAATTTATTTCAATTTATAGTTCTTCAATTGCATGGAAATGAGACACTATGTGAATTAATATCTCATGTGTCAAAGGAATATTCCCAAAATAATGTTATTGGATATTTATTATGTCATGATATTTCCATATCGGATGTGGAATGATTAATATACCTCATCACGAATCATGTAATTTGAATATTTTATTAGAAATGTATGGGTTATAAGAATTGTGGAATATATTAGGGATATACTGCAGTACTATTTAATTAAGAATTTGAGGTCTAATAATGAATTATACAAATGGTAAATGACATAGTAGAAAGTAAATATAATTGAAATTTCTATGGATGGGGAAATACAAACCTAAATATAATCCTAATGATTATGAAAATGATGAAGAGATAATTTACTTTAATAAGTACTCACTACCTTAAAACTAATTATTTTCTTGTATCCAAGAGGTTTTTGATCTCATTAATGATGTATACAATATGAATGTATATAAAGAATATATCCAATAGAATGTGTAATGATGATTTGATGTTTTAATTAAGGTTTTATTTTAATTTCATTTATTAACATATTTAAAGAGGATACATGATGAAGATATTCACATGATTGGAATGTGAAATATAGGGAAATTTCATGTTGATTAAAGAAAAATAATGTAGCATATTCATTGTTCAGGATGGATCATGGAATTAAAAACATAATGACGACTTTTAAGGACAATGTGTACCTGGACAAACCATGGATGAATATGAGAATGATTCTAATATGTTGGATCTGGATCTACTAGAAAGTTAAACAATTATGAAATGGTTTATGTTTATCATTGTATGATGATTTAGAGTTTAATGTCACCACATGATGCAAAATGTGCTAAGAGATGAAGTATAGATAGTTTAAGGAATAAAAAATGGATAAGATTGTGTTTGTTATGTAGAAATATATATTCTTACTCTTATAGAGTAGAATAATTCCTCAACTTATGGAAAAGAGTCTTAAATAAAAAAAATTCCTATTATAATTTTTTTTTCATAATTATAGAATATGGGTTTGTGGTAATGATCATTCATCTGAGCATGTTCTCTATCACATCCATCATAAAATAATGGTTTGATTATTCTTTCATGACCATGTAAACCAATTATAATGTGTTGTTTTGTTGTAACCAATGAATTTACCTTTAACTCATATTAAAAGGGTATTTTAACCTAATTTATGATATAGATTTCCCATAAGGTAATATAACAATATCAACCATTATCATTCAAAATTCCATTACCCAATTTCAAGGATGAAATTTTTATGAGGAGAGGAGAATTAAACACTCCCAGTATTTACAAATGAATTTAATATTTAATACATGAAACATATAGTCTATATAAACACAAATTATTATAACCGAAATAATAAATTTATTTTTTCCACTTCTCTAATTTTAATTTCAAAAATATGAAAAACACGATTGCATTCTGGGTGATTTTTGGAGTCTGATAGAACATACATAATTTTTAGTGAAGAGTAATCAATCCATATGAATAGTATCTCACACTTATGAATTGTAATATCCCCTATGAATAGTAATATACTCTTATGAAATGTAATGTTACCATTATTGATAAAAACATGACACTTATTAGATGTAACCTACCCCATGGGAGTATAAATAATGTTTATGTTCCATAGAAATGATGTATAATATTTTATTAATTATTAATTATGTATTCATATTTTTTGAGTGATAAATATTTAATTTCAATTTTAAAATAATAAAATAATTAATTTTTTATAATTGGGTTCCTAAATGAATATTTTTTTCTATTATATTAGGTTAATTTTATAAGAAAATAGTTAATTCTAGAATGTATTGTAAAACTAGTTTTAAATATAAAATCATTATATTTAAAGTAAATTATGATTTTATTTAAAGACAAAATTTCACATATTTGGAAAATTACTTTGCTAAAATGGAGCACATTTTTTGGATTTTACATATCAAAAAATGTTTAGGTTGAATTTTTTTGATTTTCCTAAAATATATGATTTTTTATGAATAATAAAATACTATAATTTACGATATATGATAAATAAATGTTTTATTGATTCAGAGGTGATGTATGGATGATTTAGAAAAACATGGTTCCCATAGAAATTAACTTATTACTATTTTGGTCACCTAAATCAATAATATTCATAGTCATGAAAAAATTTATTAAACTACAGATTAAAATAATGAGAAACCCCCTCTCATCTCAATAATAATTTCCACCCCTCGTAACCTATTATATTCAAACCTCTAAATTCTTGTTCCTATTAAAAATTATGTAAAAATATTTTCCCAAATATCAAACTCCACGTTTATAATCCATTTTTCTCCTAAAAATACCAAATCCTCCCCCATAAATAGGCTCTTATTGAATATTAATTCAATAGGTAAATTTGTCTTTTCAATTCTGTTACATTCTATTGAGGTTCCCTTGTTTTCATTTCTCAACTCACCTCTCCTAACCCATATGTTATTACCTCTACAATAACTTAAATGTATTTTAATGTTTTTATGGTGATGGAATCAGTTATTATTGTCTCTCCTTGAACCATTTTTTTCTTACTAGTAAAAAAACCATCCAAGATGTCTAATTTACCACATTCGAGGACAATGGGTTTTAAATGTCAATTATCATCTAAAAAGCAAGGCATGAAACCATTTTTATTGTTGAACCAAACTATTTTATATGTATTATGTCTTATATATGGTTCTTTAATGTTTTCATATGCGTGGTTTATATTTATAAAGAAAAATAAGGTCCTTCTGTAAAAAATACTCTAATTATCACAAAATGTTATCATTAAATAAGTTTTATAATTATTCATCTTCACTCATAGTAAAAAAATGAAATTTAAACACACATATCCTTTTTTATGTTCAATTATAACATATAACATCAATTGGGAGAAACCATCATCATTTTACATGATTCTTCATTCATGTATATAAGTATATTGATCATGAAACAAATGGACTCGATCAATGAAATTAGAACTCTTATCCCATAAAAAAGTCCATGAATGAAGTTAATAAGGTTATAATAAATATATTAAATTATAATTAGGTACATGAATTATTAATTAATGAACCAATATTTTATTATTAATGTCATTATGATCAAGTTGATAACACTTTTAGGCATATGGTAAGGATTTGTTTCAGCTCACATTTATTTTTGTGTGATATTCCATATTCATTGCTATTAATTTTGTATGGTGTATGTATACAACCCATTGTTATTTTATATCATTAATATATTAATATTAATTATATTCAATTCATCATTTCATTATTATTAATTTTGTGGCATACGATTCAATTTATTAAAATGTATTAAGTATTTTCTACCCGAACCTCCTTTTTCATTTGGGGAGCTCTTATTCTCTACTCAACTCAATGAAATTATTATTTATTACTATGTAATCCTCATAAATTATGGGTGATTATTCAATATATTTTTACCAATAAAAATACTTATTTATTTTATGATGTTCTAGATGTTTTAAAATAATCTTTTAGAAAATTTGTTCTGAAATTATACTGTGATTCAAGAATCTTATATAATTATTACCTATATAAAATTTCACTCTATAATATGTTTTAAGAAATAATTATCTATAAAAAATAAAAAATATTAACATGAACATGCTATATTGGATCATTTCTAGTTTTATGAAATCAAACTAGGATTCATGATTTATGGTACATTAAAATCTATCCTATTATAATTTTCTACTTGTATTTAATTTGATGTATTTTTTATATTATTACTTAAAATAGTTATCTAGGATTCATGATTTATGGTACATTAAATATTATTAAATAAGTAATTTTGGTGTATAGTAAATTTTTAAAGAAAATCCATCTCAAAGAATCCAATAATATATGGATCAAAATTTATGAATGGTAGTATTATTATGAATTTTATAATTATGATGAATGTGAATTCTAAATTTATATTAACTATTTGTTGATTAAATCGCATTATTATATAAATATATTAAATATAAAATTATGGGTTTAATAGTTTTTGAATATTTGTATGTGAATTATTATGTAAGAGTTTTCTAAATTACCATATATTAATGAGTAATATTTAATAAATTCATTGAATGTTATTTAACCTATTTTGGGCATTACTACCAAATTATTATTAATCACACAATTTACAGATTTTTTTAAACCAAAAATTTTTAAAAGGAAATAGAGGATTACATATTTTCATGTTAATTCAAGAATATGAGTAAAAATAAATATTTTATAATTTTAATTTTTAATCTTGTTTTGTAATTCACAATTTTAAATAATTTTATTTATCAAATATTTATTTTAATTACCAGAGGACAATTGTTATTTTACGTATAAGAGATTTCGATGGGAATATATTTTTATAAAAATTTGGAGCATATTTATTATAAAATAATTGTATTCTGTGTTAAAATTCATATATTCTAAAGAAACAATCTATTTTACCATTATCTTAATGGAATCATTTTTTAATGATTTTTTTAAATTTAATTTCGTTGTTATTTGTTTTATAGTGGTTGAAAAAAATCGTGGAATTAAAATTTCAAATGTGTTATGAATTTATTAGAAATATATATTTGGAAACATATATAGATTTATTTCAAGTGTATTGAAATATTTACGATTTCATATTAAAGGTGATGTGGTAGATTGGAATTGATTTGTTTTTATTTTAGGAATTTATGATTGATGATATTTTATTAATCTATTACAAATTTTTGAAGTCAATCGTTTATATATTTCAAATAATATGTGATGTTGAATTTTTTATGATTATTTTTGTTTAAAACATTTAATTCATGATTAATTATACTTCTAGGGGATATATGTGATTGATTCAAGAATTTAGTAATACAAAATTAGTTGGAGGAATCATACATCCATTTAACTAGGTTTTATAATTGATTTCATAAGGGTCAATAATTTCAACATGAGATATATAAGATCTACTTTATGATGTTTGGTAAGTTGGTAATGAATAAGAAAGATGCACCATGCTCAGTTTTGGGGAATTAAACAACATTTAATTCCCCCTTACATCATCTAATATTTATTTCTTTTGAATCTATTTGATAATAAATATAATTTACATTATGAATAGTGTAATGGGTAATAATTTTGGTATGACACACACAATATGAATTCGGATCACTTCTATTTAATCTCATATCATATCATATTTATCATTTATTAAATCAATTTTTCTTGGGAAATTTTTAAAAAATAAAACTCAATCAAGTTCATTTATATTCTATGTTGTTGCAAGTGAATGCCTTTTTTATGTATAAATCAACGCTCATGATTCACTTCTCTCATTAGAGTATGATGAATTATGAATAAATTAGAAGTGAATTATTTATATATATCTACAATTTTTGTCATTTTAATTTTGGTATTTAGCTAAAACATATCATTGGGTGAGAGAAAGTAATTTTTAAATCAATGGATATTAAAAGATACTAAAGAGGGATTCCAAACCTAAGGAAATAGAGAGGGTGAACCCGATTCTGGAGAGGAACATGTGATAGAATTGGAGTTACGTGTGGTATAACAATGATCATAGAGAAAAATGAAATGTCATTTTCCTTAAATACATGGATGATTGTTTCAAACACTATTTTTTTCTTTTCTTCTAATAAATATTAATGTACTTCCTCTTTTCATCTATTTTTCTAAACATGATGTCACCCGAGATTCATTGATGTTTATTGATAGTTCCTAATTTATATTTAATAAATTAATCCTTATTTAATATCATCAATTTTTAATTATATATTTTACTTTTGAAATATTTTACGAATTAAATTTCAAGAAAACATGATAAATTTCTCTCTCTATATTATTTATTTATTTGATTGTGATTAATAGTTTAAACTAATGGTCAATAGTTTAAACTAATGATCAATAGTGGATGGACTATGTCACTGTGATTCAAATGTGACTATTGGTTACTTTTTAACTTATTAAGAATGAAAATGATTAAATTTGTAACCAGATTATAAATTTTATATATTATATTTTAAATATAACATGTGATTGAAAATTACAAGAACAATTCAATTTTCTGTATAAAAATTGTACAATTTAATATATATGGTTGCTGTGTTTTTCTGAAATCAAAAACATTTTCAATTAATGATGTAATACTTTTTTTTTTTGAATATGGTTAGTTTTAGCTTTCTGACTTATCAAAATCAGAATTCCCTCACTAGAGTGCTTCTACTAGTTGATTGTTTTCATCACCTTCCATATATATATTCTATAAATACTTTTCAATTTTTCAATTTAACATGGTACTATATGTATTAGTATTATTTTATTCATATTTTTAAAATAAGTAATCACACATTTTTCATCATGGGAATCATACTTCATTTACACTATACCAGTCTTCCATATGTATTATGTATTTTTTATCTTTCCAATGAATGAAAAATAATATATATAGTAAAATACATATGAATATAAAACATTATTTATTATACATTTTCATTTTTAAAATGTATTATATAATTCATAAAATATTTATAAATTAT
Source organism: Viscum album (assembly GCA_963277665.1). Lineage (NCBI taxonomy): Eukaryota > Viridiplantae > Streptophyta > Magnoliopsida > Santalales > Viscaceae > Viscum > Viscum album. The sequence goes on from OY728147.1 coordinate 1,300,632,940, forward strand.
ATAAAAGTTTATTTTATTATATTTATATGAATTAAAAATGTATTATAAATTATATAATTATAAATAAAATTTTAATTGGTAGTTGAATGTTTTTGAAACATTGAATAAATAAATATTTATAATATTACTTTATAATAAAAAGATAGTTTTTTACTTATATATAATAACTAATTAAATGAATATAAAATGATTATATTGAAATATAATGGATTTATAATGGTTTTATAAATTAATAAAAAAAAATTATCAAATATTTTATATTGAATCGTGAATTGAATCCTAGTCCCATGTAGTCTTCCATCCAATAATTCCATATATTTTTATCGATGTTGATGTATCCAAGGAACCTAGGTATTTAATATTCATTGAGATAGAATGATAGATGAACCATGTTATATAAGTTTTCTATAAATTATTTATTTTTTATAGATTTATCATGTACTCATCATGGTCATGATGCTTCTAGCTTCCAGAAAGGGAATCATGTAAGGTCATGGGAGGCCCTTACATCTGCTTCCATGGAAGAAAGTAATCCCATGAAAACCATTGGGAATATTGAGTTGAAAACCCCCTAATGATATATACAATTTCAATGAGAAGGATCAGCTAGTTTCTAGAGTGATGAATATTTCTTCAGTCATATAGATGCCGATGAGGAACATGTTTTCTTAGCCAAAATTTGTTGATATTTCTTATAGATTTATGGGGGGGTTTCGATTAAATCAATTATTCGTTGAAGGTTATTGTTAGTATTGTGGATAAATAAGGGTTAATTTTCTTTTCACACAAAATCATAGGATACCCATCCTCTAATTCATATGATGTGAGTGTAGTTAGTGACTCTATTCTAGTGGTTTTGATTCATGGTGCTGGTGTGGGTGACCTAACCATTTAGATTCATAGAGAATATAGGATTCTAAATTTTCTTTCACTAATGGCCAGGGATATAATTCTTGATAATGTTTTGATGGATATAATCTCTTCTAATACCTATAATAATATTCAATTAAAAGTTTATGAGTCCTCTAAAGGAGTTGGGACATAGAAATGTCTTACCGTCCAAGGTTCTTTTTTCAAATTCCCTCTTGAAGAATGGAATAATCTCATGGAATGGAATGAATAGAATCTACCTATGTGAGGACGACTAGTTGAGAAAAATTTATATATTAATTATTCTTCAAAAACATGGACATTTGAGATCAAGGATCTATAATGTGGTGAATAATATCACTTATTCTCTTTAATGAAATAAAATAAGACCATCGTGGTCCTAGATGTTTTTATATAGAATGTATTGAGTTTTAATAGATGGAAGGACTAATTTTTTTTACGTAGTCCTCTCCTTATAAAGTAAATTGTTCAAGGTAAAACCCCTCAAACTATAAAGTCTATTTCATCTAAAATACTGAAGAGAAAATATAAGTGACCATATGTGCATATAGATAAGGCAGCTTCTCCTTGTGATGATGAAATTAGAATAATGGAAGTGAAACCAAGTACCATAATATCGGTAGAAGGAGATAAGGAGGATGTCAAATTTGAAAACTCTAAAGATATCTTTTCATTCCTTTGAATAGATGATTGAGTAGTCTTTCTATATCATTATCTGAAAGGATGATGCACATAGTGTGTTTGAAAGACTTTTCCTAGTTGATTTAAATTAAAAACATATGTTTTTTGAATGATTAACCAAACTAGATATTGATATAAAGTTTCAATGAAGGAAAATAGGCATGTAGGAACATGTGTATACAAAGGCTAGTATGGAATCTTATTTGGTGTAAATTATCTAGGAAAATCCAGATATAGAGGAACATCAATTGATTGAAACATACACATAGTAATTAATTCTAACAACTTTAAATAATTATGGAATTGCCTGATAATCTCTTATGAGGTATAACTTTTATTATTTTTGTATTTTGATGATTCCTCACTTTTTACATAAAATTCATTATAAAATAAAATAAATAATGATTGTGACTGAAAACTATATTTATTAAATTTAATCATTAAAATTAAATAGATTTATTATATGATATTTCATAAACTATATCAAAATGGGTATTTAAAAATTGATATGATCCTATTTTAAATAAAATTAATTATATTATGTTCTAAAATTGTATTTTGTTAACCCTATATATTAGGATACAAAAATTTTCATATGTAATATAATATCATATATTGATGTAAACTTCATTTCAAATAGGAGTTCATATTTTAAATAGGTATAAATATTTTAAATTTTTTAAACTATTGATTCCTAACAATGATTAGACAAATTGAAGAGACTATATAAACAATTTACATATGAACTGTTACTAATGGTTTATATCATATATTTAATAATGAAATTATAATTTATTTTTTCTTATTTAATTCATTTTTAATTTGTTCAAATCATTTATATTATGAATGTATGAATTAAATATTTTAATGTACAAAATAAATTTTTTAATTTATAAACATACATTTTAGGGCTTACATTATATGTATAATAAAAATTTTTGTTTTATTATACCCTGATAGTGGCTTGTAATATATTATAATCTTGAAATAATGAGTTTATTATAGTTTTTGTGTGTGTTCCTATTAGGTTTTATAATTATAATTGGATTTAAACAAATAATAAATATTGTACTATGGATTAGGGTCATTAGATCAGACTTGTAATTGAAATGGTATATTTAGTTCTACCTAGAAATGTGTGGGTTATAATTTTATCACTCTATGGTTAGACATTGTTTTTTTATATAATGTAATCTTAATCCTTTAAATAAAACTTTTCTCTATAACTTAGGCATGAAATGTATTTACATATCATTATATAATCTTTTATTTTTGTTTGGTTTGGTAATATTGATATGAGTTATTAAATGATTAATTAATTAATATGTTCAAATAATATTGAATTTTTTTAAGGAATGTGATTAAAAAATTAAACCATTGCAACTGTGTTTACATTTAATGAAAATATATTTGATAATATCGTGCGATAACAAAAATCTATAAAAAATATGTGTCAGATTTCATCTAAAGAAAAAAATTCAATTCCTTGACCAACCAACTAGATTTTTTCAAGATAAATCATGGTGCCCATGTATTGTCTTATATATGGAATAATAGAACTCTCTAATCCTAAAAGTTAGGAAAAAAAATCCCTCTTCGGTATTTGTGTAACACATATCTATGAAAAGATATGAGATTTGTTTCCCAAGGAATTATGTTTATTATTCCATAGGATGGATTTGGAAAAAATATTTCAATAAAACTATCTATGAGTCATATTTTAAAATTATGGCCTGATGACATGCCTAAAAAGATAAATGACAAGTTGAAAACTAATTTAGACTCCTTAAATAGTGAAATATATATGTTTTCCCAAAAATGGAAAATATTTCTTTAAAATGGATTATTAATTTATTGGTAGAAAAATCAATAAATTTTCCACATTTATAAATATAAAATATCATACACGACTAAAAAATTATTACATTTTTTAAAAAATAGGATCATCATACCCAGACATTAAATTGAATAAAATCATTCATTATTACCCAATTTCTATAGTAGTAAATAATGTTATGAAACATTTTTATGAAATAATGGAAATTATAGACATCTATGAAGCCACTTATGAAGATAAAATGTATAATGTTTACAAAATGAATTTAAATAAAATTTAAAACATAAATTCATTTAATTGAGGATTTTAAGATTAATTTTTAAAAGTAGATTTATTTATTTTTAGTCTCCACTCATTTAAAAAATATAATTCACTACCACACCCTGATGGTATGTAATATGGGTAGGTTCTGATTATTAATTCATTATATATTCATTTTTTAAAATGATTAAACAATGATAATAAACACAACAAAAAATTATCAAATTTAGTTAAATTTTCTAGGAATGCTATATAATGTATAGATTTTCAATGATCATCTACTTTATATTCAAAATATATTAGTAAATGATTCATCGTGTAAACAATATTGGATGATCAAATTATTATATATTTTTGAATTATAATCCCAAATGAGGTGTCTTGGCATAGAGGTATTATTTCCATTGAATTAAATTATCCATGATTGTTAAATGGGATTTATGAAACTCCATAGAGAGTCTTTGTTAGTAATTTTATTTATATAAATCATTTCATGGTTTTTTAATTTAAATATTATTCTTAATTTAAACATCAATATATTAAAATCATATATGTGTTAATAATAAATTTATTGATTTTTGGATCAAGTTAATAAAAATTATTTATATTATAACATGATATCATTGTGAATATGTTGAATGTTAATGAATATTTAATTGTTAGACGGATCATAACAATCGATGTGATTAATTATCATATTTATCTTTTGTTAGAAATGAATTTTTTCCAATAAACGGTCTTTATAAATATGAGCACATTATTTTTTATACCAATAGTTTAAGATTCATAAAATCATATTAGATTGTATAAGCAATGAAACAAGGATAAATAACCTTTATACATGATAAAGGTGTTTGACATAGATATTTGTTAAATTTTGACCAATAGGGATTACACCATCCATCAATGGCATATTTTATATAAAAAAGTACATTTTTTGAAAAAAATATACAAAAAATGATATATGATATGCTTGGTAATAGTATAATTGTTGAAATATTCTCACTAAAAGGATGTCAATAATCAATTTGAAATAATAAATTATTTATGTTTAATAGTATGATATCATTATTTGAATGTCATTTTTATGATATTACTGAGAGTATTTTTAGACATAAATAATATCAAATTATACTAAGTAAAATATTATACTTGTGAAAAATCGAAGTGAATTTGACATAATATTATTAAATTGGTATGATAATTTAGTAATATAAGTAATATAATGAATTATATTTGGTTTCCAACACCGATATGATAAGAAATGATTTAAATATAAAGGTTACAAATATGATGATGATGGATTTTTAAAGAGTTATAAAATGAACAAATAATTTTAAAAAATCATAAAATTGTATATTTTGATTTGCAGGAGTTTAAATAATATGTTCATTGATATAGACTTATAAATATGATTCCTAAAATTCACCATTATTAAAATATAATTAATACATAGTTTTTATCAAATTAAATATTTTTTAAGGGAAGTTATTACAATATTGTCTTATGAGATATGGTATTAATAATATTAAAATGTATTGATTTCAAAAAAAACATATATTGTAGAAAACATAAGGGGTACCTATTGATTTCTCATGTGAGATATGACGAGTTATGAGAAAAATATGATTTTTTAGTATAGTTAAAAACATTAAGATTTTCAAATGTATCATGTTTTGAAATGTAAAGACTCTACATTATAATTCATTATTTTTGGAAGAAAGTATTTAATGATGTTTATTGATAATTGACCTCTTAATTAATGATGACAAGTAATCCCCAAATTATTCCTCGTGTAGTATTTTTTTTGTGAAAAATGCTAATGTGAGAATGTCTACGTAAGCTTATGTGAAACAAATTAAAATTTTGTGTTAATTAATTGCAACATTTGTTTTGAATTTACTTATTTATATATTTTAGAATCTATACTTGGTTAATATCACTGTTCACTCAAATAATATTTTCTTATATATATGATGAAATTAAAGAAAGGAATATTTATTACGTTGTATTTCTACAAATTTCACTTCAAGGTGGTAAATATGTCTTTTTTATGATCAGGTAAATCTTGAGGATGGATTTAATCACTAATTTCAAAATTAATTAAATATTTTTATTTACATAGATCTATCAAAAAACAAATAATTCTAATTTATTTTTAATTTCTAAAACTTAATGTCAAACTAGAGTCAAGATGATCATTATAAAGATCCTAGATTCTTTAGCTTCTACATAATATATCCTCCAATACCTTAGAATATTCAATTTCATTTTTTTCATCTTCTTCAATATCATCATTTCAAAAATATTTTTTATCATACAACATATTTTACATATAGAACTAAATCTCAAAAACATTTACCCCCCATTATTATTTAATATGTTTTTGAATATGGTCTAGACTCAATTACTATCATATCTCACCGTTTAGAAATTTTATGTCCTCATGAATTACTATTCAATTTGGAATTATGGAATTTAGTTATACACTTCCATTAAAATAATTTCAAGATATTATATTCAATAATATTTATAAATTTTATTCCAAATTATATTATCCCTATAAATGATCATGTTCATATTTTAGGATTCATATATGATTTGATTTCTCAACTCTATATAGGGGTTTTCCCCTAACGATACAAACAATAAATTTTCCCCTTGTACCAATACATATATAGTAATATTATTCAAGGGAACATCCTATAAATATTCCCAAATTTGGTATTATTTATGATTTTGTTTTATTGAAATATTAAATTTTAAATTTTAATCACATTGTGATATTTAAAATTTTTCACACTAAATTTTCATTCAGAATCAACTTATTCACATCATATTATATTGTAGTATATATGATTACATTGTGATCATTATTTATATAACACAAAATTCGTTATATAATAATATCATATTGAATCATTTCTAAAATCCATTGTCATTTTAGTATTGATTAATTTACAATCAGTAAAGAATCAGATTCTTTAATTACCCTTCTAAATGTTTCTACTATAATTCAAATATTATTGTAAATAGATAATCTGGAAAAATTCATGGAACCAATTTAATCATGTACTGGAAGTTAAAAAATAAATTATATTATAAATGATATATTTTATTTTTCCAGGACAATATTTTGTATTCTCGACCAATTATTATTCTTACTATAACATATGTTCTATATAAGTCAGAATATTTTATGAATCATCATACTTTTGATAATTTATTAATATTCACCCATTAATATAATTATTATTATAAGAAAAATGATTTATATCATATATAAAATATTAAATACCCACTGTTACAAATTACATAATGTCATATAGGTATACCATATTCTCTTAATATCATCAATATCAAAGAGTTCTCATTCTTTTTCAGAAATTCAAAATGAATTTCAACATCCTTTTTTGTATTTGATTATATAGAGAGGAAAGTTTTTTAATAAATAATATAATATCTATAAAAAATTTTATGAGAATAAAATATATTGGGAGTAAAGGATATGAATTTTATGAAATTTTTCATTGTTAATATTTATTTGATACCCTTAAAAAGGATTGAAATAGTAAAACATGTCTCCTACCTCCCGTCTCAAATTGATAAATATTTGTTCATATATCCTATATAATAAATATATTAATTGAAATTTTATAATAACTCCATACTCATTTATACCTATTTATATAACTTTATAACATTTCTTATAAAATCCAATTTACCCTTAATAACAATTCATTATTAAAATCCTTAATATGGTGAATGCAGTTAAGTTTTCAATATGTGTTTCTGTTTAATAGTTCAATTTCACACCCATTTATCATAGTTTCACCATATATTGAATCTCAAAATTTACATAAATATCAGAGTTATTCACACTATTCACATTAATATCCAATCCGAAAAATGGTTGAAAAAAAGAATTGCATCACTTCATGGAGGTGGTAGTTAATATGTATGTGGAATCTATGATTTCATTTCAAATTATATGAGAAAGAATAAGGAAAATGGTTTCCTAATATTATAATAACATATCATTATATTTTAGTAATTATGATATGATGTATATATTATTTTCATATGATAAATACGTATATACAAAAAATTAGTGATATATGTAGCATGCCAAACTCTTCTTTGTCATACAACTTTTTTCTTTTAGATTATGCCTTCTTAAGATGGTAATAGGATGATACAATAAGATAAAATAAGTTAATGAACCTAATATGTTCATTAAATATGTATTTTACTAGCTAGAGTGTTTAATGTTTGTGAATAACAGATTAGAAGATAGTCCATTATATTAGTGGGGTTATAGAGACACATAGAATTACATAGAATATTAAAATAATATTAACCTAAATTCTTATGCATGGTTCACCATATTAAAAAAATACATTTTATAAAGATATATATCTTAAATATATTCATAAAAAACTATTTTGACATGTCTATGTCTTATTTTTACTCTTATTTATTATTTTAGCGAACCTATTATAAACTCAATTTAACCCATTCCTTGATAATTTTGAAAATTGTATTTACTATTCATTAGAATCACAATTGAATGTTTTCTCAATAATAATTTTTTACTTTATTATTATAGAAATTGATTTTTTTTAATGAAATTAAATTATTAAAAAAGTTGAATGTTATTTTAAAATAAGTCTAAAAAATGAAATAATGGCCAATTCTATGGGTTTTATATTTAAAGTGAAAAAATTTATTCTTCTATACATAACAAAAAACATTATATAATGTTACACTAAATTATTGAATATAATATATTATAGTTTAAGTAAAATCATTCATTAATCTAGAATAAATTAATTTAATATAACAGAAATAATTTTTATATATAGAATCATTTTTAGAGGAAAGAAAATATTTTTTCCATCAAATTTTTTCATTCTAATTTCAAAAAAAATCATAAAAGATGAAATCATTTAATACATGTCTAAAAAATTATTTTCATTACATATTTATTCTTATTAATAGAAATCACTATAATTTATATGTGATTAATCTCACATTAAATAATAATATTTCAACGTTAAATGTATAACATATACAGGGTAATTTAGATAATATAGTTGAAAACAATAGTAATATTAAATAATATATATATATATATATACATCATAGAAATTTATTTTTAATTTTTATTTGATAAAATAATTTCCTTAATTTCTAACATATTGATGATGTAGTAATTTATTAATTAATTGAAATGTCAAATAAATCACATTAATATATTATGATATATTTAATTTGAAAAAAATAATGTTATAAAATTATTTTATAGATGAATTTTGCATGTAATTATTTTTTGAAAATAATTGGTTCGAATTTATCTAGTTTTTAATAATTTTTTTAAAATACATGTAGTGAATAATTCCAAAATTGACATTAATGATATTTTATATATAATAATATTTCTTAAAATGATATAAAATTTATAAATAAATATAATTAGATAAAATGAATGGTATTATATTTAAATATTCATGAATTATTACTTTATAGCCATTGTATCATTTTATTGTATCAATATTAACCCATAAATAGTTAAAACACATGTTGTCACTATAAGAGTTAATTGAATTAAATAATTGTTAAATCATAAATAAATGTATTCCAAATACAATAAAAACACAAATAAATTTTATTTAATGAATTTATTTCGACCCATATTTATCATTTTTATTAAATATTTCATTTTGGAGGTATATGGAATATAAAATTAATTTATATTAATAAAAAATTCTGAAAAATTATAAAATTACCACTCCCCTCTCGTAAATAAGGAATCCTTTTATACTCTTCTCTTCACACATGAAAAACTATTTTTTCCAAATAATATATACCAAAATATTTTTTAAATTACTCAACATATTATTATTCAATTATTTTCTGTAGAACATACACAGTAATGGTATTATGGTATTAATAAAGGGATATTTTCCAATAAAATGAATCATTTGTAATCCCGTATTTCTATTTTATATATCCTTCAACTTCCATAAAATATTTTTAAACCAAGATGAAAGAATATATTAATTATTTTAAAAATATTTCGATTTTTCTATGTCAATATCATTTTTTATGTATATCTCTGCTTTTTTAAATGGTAAAAGAATTAATCGCTTGTGTGTAGTGACGAAAACCACCTCACGAATCGATATAATTAGTTTCCAATCAAAATATATAACTAAATTTTATAATGATTGAATTTATTGTTATATATAATCATAATGACATATTTATCATTATGAATTAATATTATATCATTTATGTTCTTACCATTCCATGCATATAAAAATGATAACATTGTCATGTGTAACTGTGAATTATCACCTCCACAAAGCGATTTGATTCATTTTTAACAACAACATAACATTTATGATATATATAAGTATATTTACATAATTAATATTGTATAATTAATAAAATTTTCTTTCTTCAATAACAAAATATTACGTTCCTTCTTTTAATAAAGAATATTGTAAAATTGGAAAGTTATCAAATGTACGTATGACTTATTATCTCAATGATTATAATTTAGATCATTTTTCATACCAATATATAATTTATAAATTTAAAATTACAATTGATGTATAAAATTTATTATTATTTCATTTATATTCTTTTGTATATGATGCTATAATGATTACTATGACTACAGACATGTTATAAAAGTCATATTAGAAGCATGTAATGAATATCACCAAAACATCTGATGTGCACTTCAATAATTAAGTTACTGTTGTAAGATGGTAATAATTGATATCAAATGAAAATTACACATTATAAAACATTCCCAAAATTTTTAAAAATTAACCTAATTTTTCAGATATATTACTATGGTATGTGATGATTCGGACACATGGAAAGGGACTATGTCTCAATTTTTTTCTTTGTAAAATATTTTTATGATAATGAGACTGTATAATTTTATAGAGATTATATTATATTACATTGAATTTTTATAACATATAGATATATATTTTAATGTTTTTTGAAATGTTTTTATATTTTACCCTTTCTTGCGGAATAAAATTTTACATAATTCAAATTGGTATGGGAATTCAAAGCCCATTTTCCATTTTTTGTATTAATATTCTATTTATTGATTAGGTAACTCTAAGATTATTTGTGAAATGAATTTAGAATATATTATATTTTATATTAAATTGTTTTATGTGAATTTAATGTGTAAATATATAATCAATTCATTTGAATAATATTAAATTCAATGAAATTATATTTCAAAAGGAGTTTCTTTTAATACCATCTTTTAACGATACTATTTTGATTATATTTACAAAATCCAATAAGAATTATTTTTAACAAATATGGAATGAAAATATATTAATTTTTTATTCTTATATAGGTTTATATACTTACTTTTAAGTTATACAATATTATTTTTTAGTAATGTTTTTTTATTTATTATTTTTCATCTTTGAAAAAATGTAAATTTGTTTCAATGTAGAAAAAATCATTTTATTTTGTAAATGATTTATGTATTATGCGTATATTATGATTTTATGGAATTTTTTATGTGTATGAGTGGTTACATTATAAATCTATGGTGGGTGAGACCATTATACCTCTCTAATTGATAGGCTGATGAGACATAATTATCAAGTAGGCTTTCTCCGAATAGAGGAAAGTTCAGGCACCGATCGAACTCTGTCCTAAAACGTAATTAGAAAATAAAAGCAAATTGGATATATAAAATAAAGTCAAGAACCACCAAACATGAAAGTGGAAACACCTAAAAACATAGACCGAACCATTCCACCACATGGTTCCAATTTATTTGTGACCTAGCCCTACAACCTGATCCTCCTAACCCACCAACATCAAAGAACCGTCAATGACTCTCGCCAAGGCTGTCGCCAGCTTGTCCATGCGACCAACCACATCCCTGGTCAGATTTCCGAATCTCCAAATCATACCCCGTCCAACCACCGAGATAGATCCAGTGTTCATCGATGATATGCATCCTGAGATCACTATATTCGTCTCAAGGTCACTACTGCACCATTGTCTCCATCGTGAGGTCTTACTCTCGCCAAAAATTGCTTCTGCATCCCGAGGCATGATCTCCACACCTCACCTGAATTCCATGTTTGGACACTGCCTGTCAAATTTCTGCTCATGTCAACCGCTCATCAACGTCTGCAAAAAATGCCTGCTCTACAGACAAAATGAGGCCGACACCCATCCCTCATCTGCACAGAGAATCATGTTTGATCGTCGGTACCTACAATCAATGCCAGAAAAATCTCCGAACAAGAATCCCAAAAGAGGTAACACTGGTCCCTCTATTACACAACCAATCACCACTGACAGATCTTCACCCTTCAGCCAACCATAATATGTCTGCCGACCACCATCAGTCATCACCGATCCATCGGATCCCTGCACCAGAAATCTAGGCCGCTGTCCGCCACTCTTACCCACTATAAGAAATGATATCCATTACTGATTCTGGCTTCCCTTAACATCACCGACCTTTCAGCCCGCCATGTACCCCCACCGTCGAGGGGTACCACCAGGGTCCCACACCCGCCAGTGGTATTCCCAACAGTCGAGCTTCCCTTCCCATCACCAGCTCTACCATCATCGGCCAGTACAAGCCCCACTCCTCCATCCTTGTGCGGCCAGTCAGACTACAACCACTCCCTGAGATCCCTACCTTGGATTACTCACAACACCACCAACCATCGACCGTTGCCCTGATCCCACATCCGACCCGCCACATGACCACCATCACTGGCATTGGCCTCACGGCTGGACCAATACTTGAAAACCCAAAAGGGCGAGGTCCTGATTCTGACCACCCGATCTAAATCTGGAACCAGATCCACTTAAAAACCAGTACAATTGTGAGAAATAATGTAAATGTTAGAGTGATATAGAAATGATGTAACAATTTTACATTATTATTTGTGCCTTCAATGATCTTTTTATGAACACTTATAATTTCACAAGGTAATATAAAGAGATGATTTATTATCAGTGAGAATTAATACAGTGTTAATATGAATTTAGGGGATTATATGTATTCATAGAATATCTATTTATTTCTGTACATTTATGTCCCTTATTGAGATATTTTTGGTCATATTATTTTTTAATATTTTTTCACAATTTATAAGATGGGAAGTAGATATGAGGAACTCAAGTTTAAATTTATGAAAAATTCTTATGAAGAAGAAATCATGTTTTATTTTATAAGTTTGATATTATTAAAAAATTATTATTGGATTAGTATTGTATCATTTTTATGAATTATGAATCTATTATCAAAAAATATATATGATAATAGATCCAAAATGTTAATGAATACAGATACTTTACTAACAGTCACGATTATTTAATATTTATGTATGGGTCCTTATATTTGGTATTAAAAAATGGTTTATACAATTTTTTAGACTGGGATGCTTTCTTATGTGTTAGGGATAAAATCATGTGTTTATAATTTTATAACTGATCGTAATTTTTTAATCATATAAGCCTTTTCTAGAATTTACATTATGATCATTTAAAGTGAGTATTTTTATTTTTAGATCCATTCATATTTGAGGAAATTATGTGTAATTACATTTTTGGATGAAAAATGAAAATTATTTAAAATACATTGATGATAAAAGACATTAATGATATCTCAGGAGGATGTTAATATTATTTCAAGATTTTTTTGGATTATAATAATATAGTTTTAGAAATATTGAAACCACAGAATGGATCACAACCAGTAACATCTGAAAATGCCCTGATAATTGAACCCACAACCGAAGGGAAACGAGGGTGCATCATCTACCACTAGATAAAGTAAATTTCTAGTTAGTATAAATATTACCCTTTAGTTTAAAAAATTATGGATGAATAATAAGGTGATTTTGGGAACATACATTGTAACGAATATATAACTATGGGATTGGAAAATGATTTGGTGCTCTGGTGATTAATGTTATTTCAAATGGTGTTCAATAGTTTGGAAATCTTATAATATTTTAGTAAATAGAATATTATGAGATTTTATTTTAGGAGAAAATTTTGGATTTTATTTTTCTGGAGTATATAATTATATAGGGTATTCTGGTGATTTTGGTAATTTATCAAAAAATTTATCATATCATAGACATTATTATGGTGGTTAATTTTTTTGTGATACATCAAGAATAATTGATTTTATTTATGTATAATTCATAAAACGTATCATTGGAGACAATGTGATAAAATTCAGTAGATTTTTTTTCATTAATATTATAGATTATTTCTTTGGTAATTTTAATTATATTTAATTATGGAATGGTTTATGTTGAAATTTGGGTATTACTATTTAGTTTTTGTAGTAAAAATATCATGTCATCAAATAAAAGTCTATCATTTTAAATAATTTTCTTTTATAATCCAAACCATTCTATTTTTGGATATTTTCTTCATGACCGTATAAATATTTAGTAAATCAATTTTAATTTATTGGAAACTATTGAAAAGGATTCCAGTGCATCATGTATATTGAGTTGATATTAAATACTCATATTTTGGAGAAATTATTTAATTTTTGATGTAAATTTATTGAAGGATGAATCTCTACCTTTAATAAATGTATATTTTTTTTTATTTTTCATAGTCATGGTAGTAATAAAATTCATCAACTATATAAAAAGAATCTTAAAACAGAAATGTAATTTATTTAATTTTCATATTATGAAACCAATTTTCCTTAACACGTCACAAATTTACTATTTTTTATTATTAACAGTATAATTAAAATGTTCTCGATAACCATCTATTGGGTCATATACATTTTTCAATTCCATTTTCATGTTTTACTTCATTTAACCCTCGTATATACTATCTAAGGCGACCTTCATACATCCCATTTTTTCAAATTAAATTTGTTCATTTATTAATTGTTTTTCTAATTTGGGATTTCAATTATGGTTTTTTGAACAATCACTCTCTAGTATCTGACCAAAAGTTCTCATTATAAGAACACAATTTATTAAGGGAGGGGGGGTTATTTTGAAACCCATAGTTTCATAGAAGAACTATGTTCGATAACATACATGATATGCCTCATTAAGCATAATTAAATAATTGAATATTATTATTTAAATCTTACCCTTCTAATTTATTAGTTTGAATGGTTGTTACTAACAAGATTACATGAATTTTTTTAATATGGTTTACATTTGTTTATAGAATTAATTCATTCATTAAAAAAAATTTATAAATGAAAATTAAAAGAAAATTTAATATAAAAAACTTTTCTTTTATAAAAACAATTTTTATTATACAAATTTTGTTCTTCCATAGTTAATTAAATCAATAACTCATAATGAAATTTATTATCGGAAATTATATGATATTATTTTACTAATTTCTTTAGATTCATTTATTATGTTTTATTTTCTTAATATAATATGAAATCTATATTGATGAAAAAAATTTGTGTATTTTTTAAACGTAGTTATAAAACCTTTTCATGGAGTACATTTAAAAAACTATATTTTGACACAATTATAAATACTACTTTGTATGATAAAAATGTTTATTTAAAGTGTAATATGAAAATTAAATTTTGTTGGATTTAGCGTATCTGATTTATACCTATTATGTTTTAATGAAAAATGATAAATATTGATTTTCATTTAATGAATTAGTTTTAGTTAAATTATATATTGTGTACAATAATATTTTTGTTTTTTTAATGACCAATTAGATAAAATTTATATAAATAAATATATTTTATATCATTTCATACTAAATTTGGAAAAAAACATTTCAATCATTGAAATTTTTTCACTTTAACAAATTACTTTTTCAGTCTATCAATTGGTTTAATAATAATTTAAATATATCCATTTATATGTTTTTAATTAGGAAAATGAATTCAGTTTTTATAATTTCAATTTACAAATATATTCAATAGATTTCTTTTATAATTGGAAAATATGAATTGTAGATTTGGTAATTTTTATCCTCACATTTAAAGGTAACACATATAATTAATGGTAAAATTACGATTATAAATAAATGAAAATAAAAGAAAACAAGTAATAATTTAATTGGATCATTTTGTTTCTACAAAAACCTAAATTGGGACATTTTAGTATCTCTTGGACACAATTTCATTACATCAACCCCTTTATACAATTTTATTTTAACAAAATTTTAACGATGTCATCATATGTTTTAAAAATTATCATTTTTAATAGAGGGTTATTTAAAAAACATATTCATATTAAATATAAAATAATTATATAAATAATGGAAAATTTTTATATTTATTATGTGACTGAATAATATCCTTAAATGCTAAAACAATGATGATTCCATAATTGTTTAATTAATGAAAATATCTGATAAAATATATTAAAAGTTTAAAAATATAAATAATTTGATATTATTAATGAAATCCTCCATTTTTATATAATAATTTGAAATTATATTGATGTATTAGTATAATTTTTTTTATAAATTTATAGTGTTGATATGGTATTTTTAATAGGAAATGTAATAACTAGTGTCAAAATTGACACTACTGGTATTTTCAACTAAAAAATATTTTATTACCTTATATAAAAAAATATAAATTTAATTTTATTAAAAAATAATATCACGTTTAAATTTTCTTGAATTTTTCCATTATTTCCACTGTTTTGTTCTATAGTAACTATATTAACCCTAAAAGAGTAAAAATCCAACCTGTTAGTGTTAGAGTTAAAGGGGATATATTTGATTTAACGCCAAACGATACGTATTATAAAAAATATAAAAATTTATAGTCCTAGTTTTATGGATTTATTTCCAAAAATAGTCATTATATTTTATAAAATAAATATTTTTTAAGCATTTTGAATATAAAACTAAATTCAACTGATTTAATATTTTGAAAAATTCAAAGAATTCCCCTCCCCTATATCGAAAAGGGATGCTCATCTCCTATTCTCTTTATACATAAAATCCTATTTGGATTGGACTATTTATAATAAAATACCTTCTTAGAATAACACACAATAATCTAGAGATTTTATTTTAGTGATATCAACATCCATTGTTTTCTTACGTTTTTAAGAAGAGGATATTTTCTGAAAAAATTGCATAATTTTTAATCATGTTTTTATGTTTATATCTTATTCCACTGCCTTAAAATCGTCTTCAAACATTATGAAATAATAAATAAAATAAAATTTATACAATTATATGTTACAATTCTAATATGTTCACCAAAATCTACCCCCTTTCATCAAATGTGATATTAACTTATCATTTGTGTGTTTGTTGTACTACCACCTCACAAATCGATAAAATTCTTTTTCAAAAAACATATTTAAATATAGGTAAAAATTATGGAATTAATGGTTATATATGATATTTATGACATATTTATAGTTATGAAATAATATTATATCATTTATTTTCTTACCTTTCTAGGAACATAATATTGATATCGTCATTTATTTGTAAAGGTGAAATATCTTCTCCGTGAAGTGATGTGATTTGATTATCATCACCAAATCACATTGATGATATATATAAGTATATGTAATTAATATATATTATATAAATGAAGGTACTATAATTATTGAAATATTAAAAGTTATTTTACTTATTTCTATATTGATTATTCAATAATAGAAATGTTACTGATGTTTGTGTACGATTTTTCATCTCAATGATTGTATCATAGTTCATTTATAATATCCAAATTTAAGGGACATATTTAAACATATAATTTATTTATAAAATCGGTTATAATGATATAATTATTATATTTTAGGTGATTAACTAATGTATACATCGACTGTTAACATCATACCAAATCCATTTTTGACTCATGTATCGAATATCATCAAAATGTTCGACTCGAATTAAATAATGCTGGAATTGTTATAAAATATTTTTAAGTGATATAAAAGGGATAATAATAAAATTAATTAAATTATAAAATTGACTTATTATTCTTATTATGTTAGATAAATAACATTTTTGATGAGTCAGACTCAAGGTAAGGAACTCCATCTCAATTTTCATTCATAGAGGGGTATTTTAATAAATATGCACCTATATTCTATCATGGGTTGTATATAACAATCCATTTACTTCTTACGACATGAATTTATTAATTCTCAATATATTTATTTTTTATAAAAAAATTTACACTATCTTATTGCAGATGATTCAACTAATTACAATTTATTAAGTGATTTTATTACCCAATTTCCCATCTATTGGAGAATCATCATCCTAAATATTATTCCTTGCTAAACTTATAATTGGAATTAATTTGTATTATTTTATATGGTATATCCAGTAGTATTATATTTATTTATATTTTATATAAATAGTCAAAAAAATTACTAATTCTAACATCAATGATATGACCTTTGTAAGTGACATTCTTTAAAAATCATCTTTTAAAGTTACCCTTTCAATAATTTTTACTAAGATAAAAGGAATATTTATTTAACATATACCAAATGAGAAAATTTCCTTCTTTTATGTAACATTAATGATTTTATACCTTTTTTAGATGTTTAAAATTTTATTTTTCAAATCATTTAATTTTCATTTATTGGTGTTCAGTTTTATAAAAATATAAAGTTGATTCAATGTGGAAAATTTATATTACATTTATTAATTATTTATTTGTCATGATAATGATGTGATTTTAGGGAATTTTTTATGATTATGTGTGGTTCTGTGATAAAAAAATTGGGTGAGCCAATTATAACACTCTAAGGCATTGGGTAATAAGAATAAGTTAACCAATAGGGGTTCTCCTAAGAGAATATAGGAAAATACTATAGTGGTTATTCCAAATAAAACTAAGAAGGTTAGTTAGTATATATCTATGAGATCTATGGTGAAGGTACGAGTGATATTGAAATGATTCCAAAGGATATATTCATTATTTATGATTTTTATTGAGTTTTATAAGCAATATATTATTTTATGAGGTAATCTTAATAGATTATGTTTTAGGGATGAAAAAGTATTACTTTTTGAAAACTTTTTCTGGGTTTTATAAGTATTTTTATAATAGTTGATTCCATTATTATTTATATGTACTTTAATAACTTTTTTGTGTTCATCCCATTTTTAATTTTTTTCACAGGCTGAAAAAATTGGGTAAGAACAATTAGGAAGCAAAGCCGACTTTTTTTATTTTTTTCATGAAAATATTGTTATGTTTTATTTTAAATGATTTATATTATATTAAAATTTTATATTGATTCAGAAGAATCTAATTTTTATAAATGATGACCTAATTTTCTAAAACTGAAAAACATAAAATATTCAAAATGTGATATAAATTAAATTCATTACTATAAAACATGATTATGTAATGTTTAAAGTCAAGTACTAACAAATAGTGTTGATAATATCCATACAATATATGATAAAATTTGATCTCACATAACATTGTTTCCCATGTCTACTCTTCAATAAAAAAATTATTTTAATGTTCAATTAATATATTCTATATTGAGATTAGATAACCCATTAACGTAACATTCTGTCTCTAAAATTACCTAACTAAAAGTTTCCATACAACTTCTACTTTTTATGAGTATAAAACATAACCTTAAATTAATATTCATCCTCATCATTTATATATGATTATTTATGAATTTTAATTATATAGATAATAAACTAGTCAAAATATTATATAAAGACACTACTCATTAGAATAATTATTATCTAAGTAGAATTGCTAACTCCAAATGGTATTACTAAAAAGTAATAATAGAAATACCTCATAAATAGGGATCTGTTTAATATATACTTCATCTGCGACCCCAATTG
Source organism: Viscum album (assembly GCA_963277665.1). Lineage (NCBI taxonomy): Eukaryota > Viridiplantae > Streptophyta > Magnoliopsida > Santalales > Viscaceae > Viscum > Viscum album. Next base: position 1,300,652,453 of record OY728147.1, read on the forward strand.
ATGATATTTAGAACAAATTACAATTATTTAAATATATGATTCCTTATGCACTTGATTTAATATTTCTATAATTTGGGTTAACAATACTTATTCATGATCGAGATTTTGTTAGATTCTTGTTGATATGTTAGAAAACCTATTGACCCAACATTATTTTTAACAAAAAGAGTAAGTTAACCCTATTTTGATTTATACGATCATTTTAATTCCTTTTTATTATTTCTTCTTAGTTTTCCCATAATTTCCTACAACACAATTATGGTCACTCTATAAAATGTCTTAAAAATATGCATAGCACTAGGAATGAGTTCTATTAACAACTAATCATTAAGAATATGGGGATGACTAAAAAATACATGTTTTAATTAGTATTAATATCCTATTAAAATTAGTTTTTCTTTAATAACAATATTCCCCTGAACACTTTGAGAAAATATCCCACATGTACTGGAAACCTGACCTATATAATTGTTGTAATTTCTATTATATTCTCATATTCATTGATACAGTGGTATCAAATCATCAGTTTATTTAGAAGATTAAATGTTATATACAGTCATCGTTAATTATTATGTTATCTCTACAATGAAAACAAATACATGCCCATGATTACATAAAATTTTACTAGTGGGAGAATAATATTATTTCTAGTAATAATATTTCATCATTGTTTTTTATCAGATATTCTACAAACATGGGTAGATAAAATCACTCTATTAGTTTTTTTTACTACCTTATCAATTTATAATCATTAATGTTTTGATTTTTTATAATTAAAAACTTCCATATAAATAAAATATATAGTAGATACAAATTCAAATATGAAATTTTATGTTTAATATTCAAAATTATGTTAACCTTTCACAACAATTTTCAATTGAAATGTGTCAATTTTGATTGAAATATCCCTAAAAATACCTTTTTTCTTATCGGGGGGTTTAGGATTTCAATTATCATTATCCTAGGGATGATGTCATTGATTCCAATAAATAAACAACTCATTTAATTTAAATCATTGAACATATTTTATTAAATTCATATTATTATCTTTTATATTATATATCCTCCTCATTCATCATTTTAAATCACTATATGATGGGCCAAACATTCAAAAATTGAATAATTCTTCATTTCCAATTTTGTAATTTAATTATGTAAATTCTTTAACATTTTTCATGCAGGTGGTTTAATTTTATTCATTTCATTGGATTCTATATTAAAATTTATATAAAGATATATTTTTTTTTATCATAAAAATAATATATATCATTAGTATGATTTTTAAATATATAATGATAACTTTATAGTATTTTAAATTGTTCATTGTTGGTATGAATGGATTTGATTTCAATCTATTTTAACTATTGAATGTCAATTTTATACATAGTTTCATGATTTAAAGAAATTTATTTAATAATAAATATACTCTTTAACATATCTCATTCAATGCATCTTATTTATTCCCCATTAATTGCATTTTTGATAAGTGTAGACAAGTAATAATCATCACATTCTATATGGTACAATATTTATACCTTATTCTCAATATATATAAACTAGATAATATAAAATATCATTTTAATAAAAGTTATCCATTACTCAGAATGTATTGGATCATATAAACAACAAATGGAGGGTGTATTGTTCATAAAAAGGGCCAAATGAATGCTTTCCCCTCCATGGTGATTTTATATGATCAAAATTTTGTATATTATTAATCATATATTATGACTGATGAGTGATCATAGCCATTATATTTTATATTTTGGATCTAAATCCACTTGGCTCTCTTAAGGATGGTTGTGACAACCTACAATGTCACAGGTTATAAAAATATGTGGAAATATGATCCTTTTTCAGGAAAAGTATGTTAATGTGAAATATTGTAATTTCACATATAAAATGATCTCAAATAATTAAACAGTCATGCAATTGGTCCTATAATAGGGTGTATACCCTTGGATGAGAGATAGGTGGAAATTTTTTTCATTCACATTTTCAAAAAATGAATAATATTAAATTAAATAAATTTTAATTTATTTTAAAATATTCGTCTCAGAGTGTATTTTTAAGGGGGAAATGGAAGGATATTCTCCCTTATCCTCTCATTAATGATATACAATAAAATTGATAGAGTGTTGGTGGATCCCACATAATAATTGTGTGAATCATGTCCGCCAATGGATACATCAAGTATGATGTTACGCATTGGTTTTTTTACAAAGATCTTCATCAAAATCATATTTCAAGAAGGTAGATTCAACCAATTAAACTATATTTTACTCAAAAATGTTTTTCATTTAATACTAGAAATTTATTTGGTGACCTAGCATGATGATCTTTGCATTTTTTGATTCTTGATGATTTGGTTTGACTAAAATATTGTTATTAAATATTTCAAGAACCATCATTTGGATTATCAATCTAAAACCCTTGAAGACTAGAATAATGGTTTTTACATTTGAAAATATTGGTTTGGACATGAAATTGGATTTAAACAAACAATATATATACCAAAAAGATAAGAAAATTTTAATCCATTGAAGAGATGTTGAAAGTAGTTTTTTCATTCACTGTTCTCACTTGAATATTATTAAGTAATGTGGAATTTATGTCAGTTGGGGAAAAAATATAAATTCTAAATGAGATAAAAATATAAATCCACTCATTTAGATAATTTCTACAACCTTTCACAACTTGAAATGGAAAATAGATACATGTTTAGTGGTGATACTAAACAAAAAAGGGCATTTATATTTTATTTATTATCCCATCAAATCATATTTGGTGTTTCATCCAAAGTATTTATAAAAAGTGTCAAATATGAATAAATACATTCATATATCTTTTTAATCCACGTTTATTCTATATAAAATGTTCTATTCCTAAATAATAAAGTAGGATTTCTTCAAAAAATTTCAATTAATAAAAATTTATTTATTTATTATGTCACAATTCTATGGGTCCAATTGATTTTAAAATTAGTGGTAGTATTATGAAATTAAATTATCTTTTTTAATTTTCAATAGACTAAATAGTTTCATTATTTAATTACTCGTTTTTCTTAAAAACAAGTAATTTTATGCATAACATGATTAATTGATATATGTATTTTAAATTATTCATTGATTGGAATCTAGAGAGTTTATTTATGTTTTTCAATTTGATAAATTATTAAAGGATGGTAATTATCGTGATTACCCTAATGAATTATGAATATTTTTCCACATTTTACTTGTTTCTTTAATTTATTAAATTAATAGTGTCATGGGGAGAAAGTAAATAGTGTTTTTTATGAAGTAAATCTACAAAGTTGTAAAATTATTTGATCCCCATAACGATGATGATATAATCGACATATTGGGAATAAATAAAATTAACCCATCATGGGGAAAAATATGGGTTTATTCATTATCAATTTTGAATTTTTTATTTTGTATTTTTCATATAACATGGATAATATAAAATTATATCTAGAGTGTTGTGTATAGTTAAAAATCTACTGTTTATAATGGGAATTGTTTTTTTAGAAAATTTATTTATGATGTAATTTTTTTAAATAATTTATAATATATTTGTATATATATTCAATGATGTATATCATAAATAAATATAAAAAGTATCATATTGATATTTCTATTCATGTCAAAAAGATGAGGTCTATGTAAATTTTGTCAGATTTTTTCTTGAATTTTTAAATCATGGATGATATGGTATAGATTTTCGATAATGAGTTAATCAGGGTGGATTCATAATCTATATATATAGGGATGGTTTTCTTTTTGATGTTTTTACATCGCAGTTGATCTTCATGTATAGAAGAAGAAATATGTGGAGTCTGTTTGGATGACAATCAATGAATATCATATTACCTAGCTATATCACATAATCATAGGGAAAAAGTTCTCATTCTATATTTTACACCATTTATTATAATGAATTAGAATGAATTTTTTAAACCTTTATATTGTAAAAAAGGTTTTCATTCATATCAATAATAATTCATTATTGAGGGATGTAGACCTCTCAAAAAAAGAATAAAAACCACTATTATGTGTATATTAAAAATTAAATTAATTTGGTTATATATATTTCCATTTAATAAGAGTTAATAGTTAAATAATATATTTTATAATCAATATCGTTCAGAAATTTCATTAATGTTTTCTCCGATAATGACGTAAAAAATCTGTGATATGAACAATGTTTTTATAATTTTCATTAGCCAACATGAAAATGAAGAAAATTAATAATTAACATCAAGTAATTCCAATTTATGATTAAAATATAATCTAATATAGAAATTATTGATAATTAAAGACAATATGAATGATGGAAATAGAGTAAGAATGTGTGAAAACAAACACTTTTGTCGAATAATGCTAAATATGACGGTATAGTAATCTACATTGTGATGCTATAAAAAATCATTCAGGTTTATGAAAGGAGAAAAATTACATATAATGTATAAAGGGAAATAGAATTTTTTTGTTAAAGGAATTAGATATCATATAACTAAGTGGTCTCAAAATACATCATAGTTCTCTCCAAAAACTAGGTTAAAATTAAAAATGTCTGGAATTCACTATAGTTTCAAAGAGAGAATTAATAAATACCAAGATTTCATTATAATAAAAAAATCATGTTGATTTTCTGAATTAATCATGGTTTAATATGTAAATTCTCAGGGTATATTTGTTTTGATTCTCAAATAATTAAATAATCACTCACTATATAAAAAAAATATTTTCGTTTTTCTAACCTTGTCTTGGTTTGATGAATAAATTGTTTTGTTTTAGGTGATAATTTTTTGTAAATAATTAAATATCTTTTATAGAATAAATTATTCATTTTCCTCATGTCACCAAGTCATGGTTTAAGGAAAAAATATAAAAAAGGAAATTAGAAAAATGGATCTCATGTTTCATATAGAGATGATATATTATTTTGATTTTTGTATTGTGGTTTATCAATTTTCATCATGTTATGAAAATCATCAAATTTATTTACTTTTCAGAAAATTTAAAAAATTTAAAATTTTTGAATATCCAATTTTATAATAGTATATTATAGACCCATATTAGTTGTTTCAATTTTAATATTGTTGATATTGACATGGATTTATAATGATTTTTCACAAAGACAAATATGAATACCTCAAGATTCATGTAATAACAAAGTCCATTGTTGATGATATAAAATATTTATAACATGAACATCTAGTTTATGTGAAATGATTTATTAGTGATATGATCAACACATTATGAGATATCTGAGAATGATTGTTCCACTATTCATGGTTCTTATTAAATGAATAATAGTGTATAAAAAAATAATTTCACATAATGTGTGAACAATTCAATCCACCATATATTCTATATTATTTTCATAATCTTTTTTTATTTACTAGTTTCATCATAAAAATAAAATTATACGATGATATAAATTCCAAAAATACCTTTCAATTAATTGTGTTTACAATAAGAGGAAAATAAAGAATACTTTTTTAATATTTGATATTAGCCACTAATTCAGACTATTTTTTAAATATCTCTCATGTGGGATTAACAATTTGAATATTTCATAATGTTTATAAAATTTATTTTATTTATGTTATAATAAATTAAAATCTCAAAAATCCTACAATTTAAGGGTTCTTTATTATTGATATTTTATATCATATGGTGTGACATACCAATATAGATTTTGATGTGCTTTATATTGGAATGAAATTATTTAACTAATTAAACATTGTAAAAATTATATCATTTTTAGTTGGTTAGTGTATTGTATACTTATATGTAAGATATATTTACTCAATCTCATTGATTATGTAAAATTATTTAACCCATTATATAAATAATGACAAAGAATTAACATATATTAATACAGTTATAATTCCCTTAATTAATTTTAGTGCAGTGTTTATAACTTATTAAGGATATATCCAATCATGTCTTAGTCATATAGTAATGGAATATTATGAATAGATAATAATTCATATCTATAATGATATTTTACATATCTATAACTAATAAGTTGAGACTCTCATCACTCTATTTCAAATATTTTTTAATATAATAAACCATCATTATAAATGAGATGGAATATAATTGTATATTTTTTATTAATGGGGTTAGTAGAATATATGTGTATGTATTATCCCATTTATTTATCATAGTAATCCTAATTATCTTTATGAAAAGATCAATAGATATAAATCTAAACTATTTATAATATTTAAACAACTCTATATTTGTCATAAACGTATCTTAATATATGTTATGTTCTGTATTTATTCATATTTAGAAATTGAAAAATTCTATCATTACACATCAAATAATAATTTGTTTAAATTAAATTATTGACACAAATTAATGTAAAAATAATTAAATAATTTTCAAATTTCATGAAAAAATTCATTAGTTTTGATAAAAATATATATCAATGTTATAATTAAAATTTCATGAAAACTACTTGTTGTAATTATTATAAGATGAATGTTGTAAACCAAATCCAGTTAAAAACATTTTTTACTATTTTAGGAGTGCAAAAATATATAAATTTTTTTCCTAAATGATTTTATAGATTAGTTATTAATTTATTTTTGTTAAAAAAATTTATAATAGGAATTTTTATTAAGATTATTTTAGAATATATTGAGGAAAATATGAAAAAGTATGGGAAATGATTTCACATATTATATGGGTTTTAGTTCATATTCCCTGTATAGAAATAGCTACATATATTTCTAAAACACCCATATATATTCATGATATGTCTTCTCTTGTGGAGATATAAGATATTTAGAGGATCGTGAAGTGTAAATTTCAAGATCCTACTTCAAAATGATGTATATAACCATTGAAGGGGTTATAGTTATATAATGTGTGAAACAAAGGTTGTTTTTTAAAAAATAACATCACTATGTAATGAAACAATTTAGGGTAGATAAACATCTAGATGATTCTCTAAAACCAGATCTAAAAAATATTCAAAATAAAGGGATATAATAATTCAAAAAAATTTGAGGAGGCTAATTAAGAAATTTTAACAATCATATGAGTTGTATTTTATTTAGAGAAGAAAAATGGTCTAAAAAAATATGAATATCAAAGTTAATTATTTTCTATTGAAATGATGATATGTTATTCTAAGTGCTATATTATTTTTAATCATTTTTATGTTGTTAGAAAAAAAGTACATGAGAATTGAATATATAATTTCATTTTCATGGTGATTCTAAATCAAAAATTTGAATGATAATATTTGAACAAAAAATAACACCTATATGGTTATGGTGGACCCTAACAAATCACTAATTTAAAATTTTCATATATTAAGATGTTATATATCCTTTATCATAATATGGAAATGATGTTAAAAATTAAAATTATATTTTTGGTATTCTAAAATATATTTGGATACTAGTTTTATGATATTTTGTTAAAATAAAAAATTTATTTATATATGGTGTTATAAAAATATCTCTAGGTAGGAATTTATCAAGAAAAATAAATCAATTTTTTTTAATTGATCATAATTGTTGTTGATGATCATATAATAGTATGATGTACATACTTTGTAATGCTCAAGGATATTGTTTTATTACTTATTGTATGAACCTCTCCCATTCATATAATTTATATATGACTTTATAGATGTGAAAACATTTTGTGGTGGACTATTTGTGTTCATATTTACAATGATGGGTGATTTAGTATTGGTTATTTGTTTTTAATGGTTTTTTGTTTCTGGATTTTTCATTAATAAATAAAATCATTTAATTTATTCATTTATTAAAAATTCACAATTTATTATATATTAAATTTTATATATATCGACAACTAATCTTTATAAACATATCACGATCATATATAATTCTTTACATTATTTAATCATGTTTTCATATCATGAAATTAATGAATTAACTTATAGGGTATTTTATAAAAAATCATGGTTTAATTTTTAGAGTTTAAATTCCTTGGAAAATGATATAGTTATACCCAATTATTAAAATAATATAACAATTCAATAATAATATTATTTGAATATCTATTCCATGGAACAACTTAAAAATTCTCAACAAAATATTATTCATTATATATCGACCTATTATATCGTATATTTTAATTAAATCTATTTGGTCAATTTTCATGACATTCAATCTATAAAATCATACCAATAATCCTTATCATTGTGATTTCAAACTCAGACGTGAACATTAATACAACATTGTAGTGCTAATTTTAAGAAATAATAGTTTCATTATTTTATAAATGATTCTCATAAGGAATAAAAAACTAATCCTGACATTTCCATATTTTGTGAATCACATTCAGGCTTTATTTAACAATATATAATTTTAGGATTGATGTGCTATATAACATATTTTCTCACAAACATTGTTTTTAATTTATTAATTTTCTTCATTATTGGGAATTTTTAATGTTTTTCTTGTAAGATATTTTTGATACATGAGTACACCACATGGAAGTCAAGAATGATACCCTAATAGAATGATAATAACATTGATATAATCATATAGATACATAACAATAAATAAAAAAAGAAATGTATCAGGTCGAGTATATAATATTGATAATGTAAAAAATTTAATAATTCTAAAGGAAATTAATAGAGAATAACTTACTATTACGTAAATGGGTTCAACAACATACTATAGTGACTTAGTCTATTAAAACCCATTGAGATGAAGCCATTAATTATTGACATGATCATAATAAAACTTCAATTATCTAGTATACTACATAAATATAAAAATTCACACATGGGTTTTTATCTAGAATATTGTAATACATTCCAACATAATGGGTTTTTCAATAAATGTTTAAGGGTTATAAAATTTGTTTTTTCACAAACTGATAATTCTAATGAAACAATTAATGTCCTAGAACCACATTAAAAAACTATATGGTATCATATTATATAATAAATCATAAATGTTTCCATCCAAATTGAAAATAATGAATACCCTATTAATTGTGTAAAATATAAAATAATCTATGATTGAGATACAATAAACATCATTGGAGAGATTTAAAGACGTTTAAATTGCCCATATAATTGTAAAAAGAAATTTTTTTTGATGATGACAATTAATAATAGATTATTTTGACATGATAGGTTGGTAATCAATACAATCATTATAGGATAATTGATTAAAATTACTTCAATATAAAAATTTTCTTGGTTTTATTATATTTTCAAGAAATTCATTAAAATTAAAATTTAGTATGTGAGATAAATAAAATTATATAATATTGTGAACACTAATGGTTCAAGTAATGATAACTCAAAAATTATTATTTTTTGTTATATCGGTACTCCAATTAAGATTATGTATCTATATTGAAACTCAATTTTTTGGAATTTTAATCTACAAAAAAATATTCATATATGAAGCACAAGAAGAAATTAATTATTAAAATAAATAGAACCATGGTTTTCAAATAAAAAACATGATATAAATATTTACAGTAAAATAATTTCATTAGATTAAAATGTAGAATATTTATTGAAATAACCAATTCATACATGAAATATGTTAAAGACCTATTTTTTTAATAGAAGATGTATCATGATGAATCAAGAATTTCATGTTAGAAAAAATATATTTTAGATAATTTTAAGACCATTGGGTGTAATTATGTGTAACAAAAATAACATTCTATATGGATATAGTTAATGGATATCGACCATATGAGTGGAACAAAGAAGGACGAATGTATGGAAAAAATTAGAAACAATATAAACATTATGTGGAAAAAGTGAGGAAAGAAAAATAAAACATTAAGGATAATATAATTGGAGCTAAAATAAAAGTTAATAAGAATTTTCACCACAATAAAAACCACCACTACCATTCAAATAAATAATTAATCAAGGTAAAAATAGATCATAAAAGTAGTCTATCCGAAGATATTTTTATATCTATTATAACTTAGATCCTTATTGTTGACTCATTAGAAAATATGACCCAATATAAAAATTGTAAAATATACATGGTTTGAAATCATGTAAATAAAATGAATATGGGTACAATTGTAATCATGAGTTAATTTTTATATTTAATGATAATGAATATTTTTAAAATCCATCATAATATGATTATTTTATCAATTTCCATTAATATTAGACCATATGAATTTTGACGAGGTTTTTCTTATATAGATGAGACTGTGGATATTATGATATACATGGCATTAAAAATCATTGGGTTAGAGGGGACAAATCACAATAAAATTAATTAGTTAATGGTTTAATTTTTTTGATATCCATGAAATATTATTAACTAGCTTTTAATTGTTATGGATAATTTTACATTCCTGTGGAATTTTATGTGCCTCAGATAGATTAATATAAAAAACCACATTATACATTGAAAAAAATATTTAGAAATGTGTAATGCATTAATTGATGTTCAAAGTGTATATTTTCCATTGAAAATTAATGGTTAATATATACTATTGTATTTTGATGATGATTAATATATTTGATGTCATTATGTATGGTAATAATTATAAGATGGGAGATGACAAAGAACTCTGTAAAATTAAAGAATTTTTTACCCAATTAAAAATATTCGGTTTGAATGAAATTTTGGTGATTTTATAGATTGTTTTTTAGATAAATTTCATAGTTCTTATATATTATAATGTTATGTATTGGTGGTTTAAAATTATATTAGTAACAGATATTGATCATGCAATGACACTGTTACATGAATACATGAGATATGAGGATGTAAAATAAATGTGTTGTGAATGAGGTGAAATAATTCATTGGAATCAATTTAAAGTGATGTTGGATGATTAATTTATTTCAAACTACATATTTTTATGATTTTTTAGAAGATGATTGACATGATATAATTGATTAATAATAAAGATGTTTGGCTACTTTTTATCATATTGTATTCATATATTCAAATATAATTACAAAATAACTATATTTAGATGTGGAATATACATTGAATGAGTAATATGATTTCTGAGTATAATCAAGTAGGTTGTGTAGTAATTTTTATGTTTTTAACAGCAACACAATACATATGGAAGATTTCCATAGATTTATTCCAGATAATAATATTATGAATGTAGTTTATAAAAATATGAATTGTGGATACAATAGTTTCTTATCTATAATATCATGTATTCATAATTCATTTTTTTTATGGGATATTTGGTAAAAGAATATAAAATTACACCAACAAATTCTAGATGTTTACATGTGGAACCAATTGATGTGAAAATATTTTTTACTTTTTGGAGACTGAGAAATTAAAAAGAATGAGGAAAAAATACTGAAAATTATTTCAAAGCATACATTACTTGATGGTGAATATAAAATAATACTATATAAAGTGAGTATGAATATGTTGATGAAATGTTTTAGTGGTGATGATCATTTATGCGGATGTTAATCCTTGAAAATATAATAATATTTATAGTGGTAAGGCTATTTCAAAAGATAATGATATCTAAAAGATTATTCCAATGATGGATTTAGAAGGATGATGTATTATACTAGATGTGGATATGGAAGTTGGATCTTCATTTATTGGATGATGTTAAAATGTAACATCCAATTAAAATGGTGGTAATAATTTTTTAGAATAAAAAAATTGAATTTCAAAATAAGTAGTTTTGAGATGTCAATATGATTCACTAACGTGAATGACTATGTACAGAAGATCCCAGGTAGCAAAATATTTATGATGTGTTTTCCATGAAAGTATATTAAATGATAATTTCAAATATTATAAAATAATAATTGGAATCTATATATTGGTTGATGAAAATAATTATTACATTGTGGATGAATTTAAAATTATTTAATGTGTTCACTTATTGCAATGAATGATATAGAGATTATAATGTGTTATTCATTATGATTATGTATTTTTTTATGTTTGATATATGTACTACATTAAAAGATTCCACTAAACATCGTTTATAAATGTTATTATTTATAAATAAAAAATTCTAAAATTTATCATAGCTTTGTAGGAATAAATTTTAAAATTCAAAGGCCAAAAAAATACACAATGATTAATAAAGGTATAAATAGTTATATGGGGGAATAATCTATTGATTTGATAAGTTATATTTTCTGATTAATATTTTTTTTCATGAAATAAAAATGAATATTTCAATGACATTACAAAGACTAAATTTTATGGAGAATAAATGTTGGGTGAAGAAAAAATGAATTTGAATGATTCTTGGAGATGGAAAAATATGATGAATTAATAATAAAAATGTATGTGAGTTAAATGAACAATTTATTAATTAAGAAATAGAGATACAGATAATTAGAGTTATTAGAGCTCTTATTTCTACATTTCCTAGAAATAATTTTTTCAAATATGGTTATATAAATAGTATTTTTTGGAATAATTGATTTTTCAAACAAAGTCAGACAGACATGTATATATAAAAAAATTATTAGGTTATGAAAGAAGTGACTTTCATTACATCAATATTCGAAATATCATTTTAGAAGTGGACGATGTGATGGTATTACCATTATTATATAAAATATAATTTTAGATGAATATGTATGAAAAATAATCAACCATAAATTTATAAATATCCAAAGAATTGGATAATCTCCTAATTTAGAACTAGACAGTTTTAGAAGAATATTTTATTTGGAAGATAGATTTGATTATTTATATTTATGCAGCTGTGGTAAAGGTAAACATAGAGATAAATTATTATAATTTTTTAATCATTATGATATGGAGGTGACATGTTTGGAATGTAAAATACATACTTTTTCATTCAATATCTGAGGATGTGATAATTTGGTAAAATGAAATACAATATTATGAAGTATAACATCAGATAGAATCAAGAAAGTAATTATCATGTTGGGGTAATGGGAACACCATTAAAAATCTGAGATATATTGTATAATAATTTATGGTAAGAATCGATTTGAAACTAGTTTACATGGTTTAAGATAATAACTACACAATTAAAATAACATATACGATAAGTTTTATACAGTAGTTATTTTTATTCATATTATAATATTAGTGAGGTTAATTTTCATCCTAGTAAAACCATATAAAATATATAAAACAGTCAACCAAAAAATAGGGAACCTTGATTAAAATATCATTTATTGTTTTGTACTTACATTCTATCTTGTATGTCTTTTTTTATAATTAAATGTAGATCCATTAATTATAATAGGAATATAGGTCTTAGTTAGAAATGTGAAAATAATTCATTAAATCACATATCACATTGATTCACCCTATTATGATTACATGATTCTACCCAGTACATTAACTATTACTATAGTAAAATATTTTACCACATATTGGATATAATTTTTCCCTATCTTATTTTGTTAGATATGATGTTGGAATTATTGAAAAAAATTATAACATGTTCGGAAAAAATGTAGGTAATATATTTAAAATGTTTTGTAAATATAATGAAGTGAGAATCCTTGAAGATAATAAATTTCACTATTGTGATAAAGAAGAATGAGGATTCACCACTTGATTATGGTATCCAATGTGGTAAAATTACATCCATATGAGTTGATATTTAAACAATCTAAAAATTATGTTTGTGTTATGAAGAGTATGTGACTATTAAATAACATTGAGAAGATTAATATGATGTTATGTGTTATTTTAAAATATTACATATTGAATATATCAAATTCATATTTGAATTTAATAAATTTCAACAAGATAATAAATCACATAAGTTGTTATAAGTAAAATTATCAGTAAAAAAATTTAAAAGTAAAACACTCCCATTAAACTTATTGAAGAAATAGAATATCAATAATTAATGTGTAAATTAATATTATCCTTAGATAATAAATAATTATAATGTATTTATTTATGATATGACCATTATATGAAAATTAATTGAACATAATACACATGCATTGGAATAAACTCAGAAATATTTATCTGATGATACAAATTCTTATTTTAATGTCGTTGTTAAATGAATTTATTGCATAAAATATCTCTACAAATTTTTTATTATTAATAAATACAACATTTTAATAATAATATTTAATTTAAATCAGTATGTTGGTATAATGTGGATGATAAAATTAACATCAACATAAAGTTTGTGGAGATTTTTAAATACTAAGAAATCTATAAGTAACACAAGTCACATTTTATAATAATAGTATGAAAATAAATTAATTCAATGAACGTATTTTATAATTATCCATAAATAAAAAAAAATATTATGGAAAAAATCTTGAATGAATCTAGTGATAAATCCACCACAAATTCCATGGAAAAAAGTAAACCTTAATTTGGAAAATGTCCACACAAATAATATTATTTCAATAAAAGTATCAGTTAATGTTATAATTATAGAAATATATATGTGTCCAAATATAATGATAAATCCACCACTTCATTAAGGTTGGATGTGGTCAATTTAAAAATACCAACCCCCAAATTAGCTAATGAAAATGTCTTATTCTAAAAATTAAAAAATGATAATCCTACAAAAAATACTTCTCAAGGGATGAAATAATGATTTATTTTCGATAGTAAATGTTTTAAATTTTTTTTATAAAATGATATTTATTTTTTTCAAAACATTTCTATTGTTTTAAAATTATTTACTACATTATGGGATAGTGAAGCTTAATTATAATGAAATAATACAATTTTCATGAAACATTAAATGAAGAATATAAATATTCTCATTAAGAATAATTGTAAATGTAAAAAACATTTATAATAAATTTTCATTAAATATCACCATTTAAATGATGAATTCTGGTTTATACCATCGAATATTGATTCACATATTATTTAAAGAAGAATACCACTAATGACGAGATCCAAATTATTGGGTAAGGTTGAGTTTATCTTGAGGTATAAAAAATTATTAAATAATGTTCAAACACATTGAATTTTTTAAAATATGATACACTAAATAGGATATAAATCACTGTATAATGAAATACCACATCAATTATAATTTCAATCAATACATGAAGATTATTTTTTATGGAATAAATAATTAACAGTAGTGAAAATCATTCCAAAAACAAAATAAAGTGACAAGTCTATAGGAAGTCATTTAAAAAGTACATTTTACATTCCATGAGTGGATAACATAAAATTAAAACATAAATATTCTTGGGAAATCATTTGAAATATCCATGAAATATAATAATTCTTCTCAATAATACATTTTTAATTTTATATACTCATTAAAACTTGAATGTTTGATAGAGAAAACAATGTTAATGAATCTGATTTTCTAAGCAATGCGAAAATATCTATTATAAATAAGGATAAATATGATTAAAGAAAATATACCATGATTAAAAAAATTTTAGTTTTGAAATATTAATGGAGAATTTTTCATTGAATTTTTTAAAATTTCTAGTGATAAATTTGTAGATGTTAATGATATATAAAGAAAAATCATGAGTGAGGGATCATTTAGACATGAATATTTTTTACACTAATCATTCTAATTTATAAATATAGTTTATTAATTTTTGTATCATTTCCCAGAGAAAAATGATGTCTTGATTCTCTAAAGGTAATATTTATTACCATTTTACAAGGTAGAGGCGATAAATACATAGTCACTATTGAAACATTGATGAGTGAGGGAACATTTAGACATGAATATTTTTTATTACTAATCAAATGGATATAAAAAAATAATTTACGGAAACCTGTTGGTGTTGATATATTTAATTTATTTAATGTTATTAAAAAAATGCAATAGGGGTAATGAATATCCTAATGGATTGTGATGATGATGTTGATGATTTAATTTGGTGTCTATATATCACTCTTTCAGTATGTGATGATTTTTTATGATATGTCCAATAATTGAAAAGACTATAGGTTTCAATGGATAATGAAGTGTTTACATGAAATGTGAGAGATTTAAGAGTTATTTAGTTTAATATATATCATAGAGTCCCTATAACACCCTGATATTTTATGAGTTATATTCTTTTTAATTTATTTGATATCTTCTGTTGTATGATACACCAAGATTATCTTGTGCTATATGCAACACCGTATTAGCTTGCAGTATACACAACACTAATCTTGGACCGTGTTACACACAATTCCAAGTTTGTTTGATAGTAGTTATTGCACGAAAAATTGAGTGTGTGTGTATATATATATATATATTCAATTTATAAATTAAATATTATTGGATTTCGTTATACACAAGAACAAAATAGTGTTGCACTACACGCAACCCTGACTTGGCTTGCATTACATGCAATCGCAAGCTTCCTCGATAGCGTGTGTTGTACGCAATTCCGGGTTTCACTAAACAATGATATATGGATATAATATTATTATAAACTAGCCGTTATAAATATTATTAAATAAATTTTTTATATTATGACATTATAATTCATCTTCCATATTTTATAGAACATGGTACGAGAACAAAATAAATTTTTCTGGTAAAATAAGTATTATTAAAAAAATGCAGTTTTGTCACCTTTTGCTGGCGCACCCATTATAAATATAATTTTTGACAAGTTTAAAAGTTAAATTTTACACAATAAACTTCTTCTTTTGAATTAGGATATAAAAATTTACATTTGGAAAAGTTTTGGTATTTTTCTGATAACTTTCATATTTTAATGAATAGTAAAATCATGTTATACTATAATTAAAAACATCATTTTTCATCGTAATAATTTATATGGTTAACTTATAATATTTAATGGTTTTAAAGTATAAATAGAATATATTTTTACCATTTAATATAATTTATGTCGTTATCATTGATTTTACATTGAATTCATAGGTAAAATCATTTCAATCTTTTGCAATGTTTTACCTTTTAAAACTCGTTTTCTTAACAACAGGATTAATTTTAAATTAATTTATGCAAATTTTTTGTATTGAATTTAGAAAAACGGATTCCATATTTGGAATCAGTGGGTCCAAATTATGTTAATATGCTACCTTTTATTTTTGGTAATTATGAATAATAACTACCGTAAATTTTATTTACCATAGTAAAATGTAAATCTGGTAATTAAGGGTAAATATAATATTATAAAATTACCCTAACATTTGTATTAATATAATTTGATGCCTATATTTCGTCATAAGGAATATTTGGGTCGAAATGGAATCCATTGGAACCCACTGGGAGGTGATTAAGACCTTTAGTTTATTTTATTTAATGGAAAGTGAAATATGTCTCACTCAACTTTAATAATTAAATTATTTTTAATATAAGTTGATATAAAATATAAAATTGGTTATAAATACTAATTTGAAATTTAATTTTTTTTATTTGACATGGTAATTTATTTATAATATTTAATATAGATTTAATTACCTTAATAGCTTATACATTAATGATGTAGAAATTATTTATTTAGTGAAAAATAAGTAATATAGTTTTTATTGAAATAATAATACCTATTAAAAGGCTCACAAACCAGACCAAAACATATTTTTAGTTTATATATACACCATAAGAATCCAATTACCGAATATATGACTGTTTGGAGTCTTATAAAAGTGATTGTGACACTGATATTATTTTATTTTAAATGATGTCAATGTTGTCACCTTCATAATTTAATAAATATAACACTTTAAATGATCGGTGTTTTAGAATATAAATCCTACTAAAAGAATTATTATGAAATATATAAGCATTATATTCATCCTAGTATTTTACTTTTATTTTTTATGAAACAAATATTTATATTTAATAATTATACAAAAATGTTGTAGAAATTATTTTATTAAGAGAACTATCAAATAAATGGTTTTACAAATAGTAAAATAAATATTATATGAACTATTTAATGTAATCCACTAATTTTATAGAGAAATATGAAATGTAAGGAATATATTAAATATTTTATTTCGAATATATCCTCTGTGTGGATTTTATTTAAATTCAAATAAATGAATAGTGTCAAAATTGACACTATTGTTATTTTATAAAAATAACATATTATTAAATTGTTTAAAAATGACAAAAAAATTTAATAATTATAAATTGAAATTTATGTAGTCCAAAATGTCATAAATTATCCAATTATGTAAAATTAACAAATCATAAGTGATTATTTTTAACCATTTATAGTTTAGAATTTTATTACCACAAATAAAATTAAATAGATTAGATAAGGATAACTCAAAATGATAAGGTTTAAAATAAGATAAAAAAATGTATAAATTTTAATGGATGATTATATTACAACCCTATATCATCTAATCATCTAATTGAGTCATTTTTGGTGGTTTTTATGTGGGGTTTGTATTTATATTAAACTAATATTTTTTAGCATTCCAAAGGTGCCCCTCTCCTCCCTTATAAAAGGGAACCTCATCCCTCTCATCTTTACACAACATTGATCATTAAATCTCAGAACACCCCTGCCCATTTCCCTTCTCAACTTCCCTAGAAATATTCTAGATGTCCTGGTCTTCTTCAAAGACCAATTTTAGTGCCCTACGAGGAGGTTTCAAAGAGGTGTGTCAAAGAAGAGGTAATATCTGATACCGATTTTTTCAAATTTATTTCTTCTTCTACTTCCTCTTCATTAGTTGTATCATTGTGAAGTAATAACATCAGTATAACTTATATACTAATATGTTATTATAAATATGAAACAAACCTATTCCACCTTTTATCCATCCTACAGAAAAAAAAATCACTCCGCGTGCGTACGTACGGAATACCATCTCCACGTCGTGGTGTAATCTGTTTTCCACCACCACCTTAGATGGATTTGTACAATGTTGTAAACAATAACTATATATTATTATTATAAAATAATAATGATTCTATGATATTATATCATCCACTCTAATTCTATTCAATAAATATGGGAACGTTGTCACCGCTCGTGCGTACATACGGATTACCGTCTCCACGACGCGATGAGATTCATTTTCAATGTTAACAATTCAAAAACGATTATAAATTATATATAATGAGTAATCATGAAAAATATGACATAATAATGATACTGGATTTATGTACAAATATATGTATGTCAGATACTTAATTCCATTCAATTCAATAAGGAAACGAAAACAGCGTTCATGCGTACGTACGACCTACCGTCTCCATGATCAGTGTATTTCTTTCCATTTATTGATCTATTATATATATGTATATTCTGAATATATATTATATATAAATCATGTTTTATATTCTATAATTAATTAATCATGATATAAGTAATCATATTAATAATTACAAGTCAAAACACGGATGATAAATGAAACGATTTTACCCAAAACGCTACTTTAACATGAATTTTCAAACGAACTTGTAATATAAAGTCATAAGTGAACCATAAATGATATCGTAACAATGAATATGATTCTTCAATAATTCAATGACATTATTTAAATCATTATACATGAGTTTTGGATACAAACGAAGCATATCAGACCTAAGGTAAGCGATAATTTGGCAATCTCATTTTTATCCGAGATTGCTTATTTGTTTGTATTTATTGGGGTTATATTTTTCAACCATGTCCATAAAAACAATTTTCATAATGTTTTTATGATTTTCCCATGTATGTTTAAAGTAATTTTTACCCATAATGACATTTACTTTGTGTTATGGAAAGAATCTTTCTTTTGTTTACCAAACGTGGTACTTTTTCAGTTTTCTGACAAAAGTATGAGAAGAATGTTTTTTTAACATTTAAGGCATGAACAGATTTTTATGGATTCATAACGCCTTATTTTCATGTCGATTACTCTACAAGATTTCATGACTATTTTCAAAAAAATATTTTTATTAAACTGAATGCCCTTTTGTGAAAAGAAAATGATTTTCAAAGAAGGAAGGATATTTTCCTCCAGAATTAATTTCAAGTGCTTTATCATAACCATTTTTCATATAAGATGTCATGATTTCATATGTGTACATTTCAAGTAAAATTTCACTATGATTTTTATGTTTTAAATTTTCTTATGATTAAATGATATATATTTATTTTATATAGATTATGTTATTATGGGATGATGTTTATGAAATCCAATTTATTCTTTGGGTTATGATGAATGATGTATGATTGTTTTTTGGAAAAAGTAAGAATGATTTCATAATGAGATGGGTGGGAAATATATCTCCCTCTAATGCATTGGGTAAAGATTTAAATCTCATGAGATATACATGGCTGGAATAACAAGTAAATCTAGTTCAGTAATACAGGGCTGAAACGACAATTAAACCTAGTTGAGTAAGGGACTTTGTCCACTCAGATGGTCTTGGCAGGAATGCCTTGGCTACAATGGAAATAATAGCATGTTCTTAATGGTTTCCACAATTACATGTTTTATTTCCATTCTATTTTATCCTTATTTATCTTCCATTATGATTTATGCCTTATGTACTACAATGTTTTATGTCATTTCTCAAGATCTTGATGTTTAATCATTATGTTCATGTTTTTAAGTTCAAATATATATAGTTTGTTTTAATTTCTCCATGATTACCCTTACTAAGAATTTGAGCTCACCCATTATATGGTTTATTTTCCCCAGGATATAAAGAAAGGTTTTAGGTAAGAAAATAAATGGAAGATCTTTATGGGAGATGTTTAAGATCTTTCACCAAAATTAGAAGATTATATTCCATGTTTCCAAAGACACTAAACTATAACGGTTCTTATGTGTCTGTTTTTGTTATGTATTAAGTATTCCGAAACACTAATGTAATTTCCATGTACGTTAAGCTTTGGGTCTCTACAGTTGGTATCAAAGGAAAGATTTAGTCAACCTCTGGAAACTAGGATGTGTGAACTTTAGCAAGATCCCTAGAGATATTTCTATGGTATGTATAGGGATGTCCCTAAGGATATGTATAAGTATAGGTTATAGTCCTATAAATATAGTAATAATCATATAATTTAACCGAAGATGTTAGATATTGAAGGTACTCCCCCATGATTATGATTTTTTTCTCTCACACTAATCTTTTTGGGTTTTAGAAAATGCCTGGAAACAGGAAGATTCATGATAATGGAGGATATGATGGACATTGGAATGATATTCTTCATGGGAAACCAAATGAAATGGGATTTAGAATTCAAAACATCATTATTATGCCAAATCAGCAATCTCAGAATATGATCAATAATCTCAACTTTGGTAGGTATCCTGACTCACCTAATAATAGAAAGATGGAGTTTCATGATGATCATAGAGGAATGAAAGTTTAATTTCCCTCATGTAAATCATGTGGGAAGTGGAATCATGGTGAATGTTTCAAAGGAACTGGTAGATGCTTTTGGTGTGGAAAGGAAGGACACAAAGCCAATAAGTGCAAAGGAAAAGGATCAGTTAACACCATGGACAAGGATAATGGTATTGCTACGACATCAACAACGATTAAATGTCATAAATGTGGAATGTACGGGCATTATAAAATCCAATGCCCTAAGGAAAAGTCTCGTGAAAAGAATTAGCATGGTCGTATGGGTTGTATTTATGTTGATGACGATGAAGAGACTACAAATGATATCTGAGATTAAAGATTTGTTGAATATCGGTCAATGGATTATGAAGGTAGTGGAATGATTACATGTTTATCCAGAGTAATGTTGTATAAGTAATATTATGGTACTATGGAATAATGAGACATCTAAGGATTGTTAAACTATTGTTTTTCCTTATGTTTTTGAAATTATATGTTTAATGGTACCAGTAACCATGAATGGTTATTCACAAATTTTTGGAAAGCACCTAATATGCGCATAAAGAAGGGATATGGAGATAATGAAATTTTTGATAGTATTAATGAGCTCATGACTGATATAAGTACAAAGTGATATCATGGTTTGAGTATATAGAATTTTTGTTATTTTTATATGTGGAAAGAGTTACATTTTGAAAACATTCACGTTTTCACTATGGTTTTATGATAATTTATGTTTCAAGAGAATACATAATTAATGTATTCACATGTTTAGAATGCGATCAACAAGATATATCTTATGATATATGGGGGATAAATGATGGTATTCACTTTCATATTATGTGACCTTTCTAGTAATAATTTTCTGTATACTATGATATTGGACTGAAGTATTTTGGACAATCCTAAAGATTTGAATGAATTAAGTTAGACATAAGATAGTATTGTTTAAGGCTAGAACAATTTTTTCGATTTCATTTTGAAATTTAGTTTTAGAAAAAGGACAATCTGCAGGATGGGCGACAACCCATAACGTCACACAAGGCTGTGGGAATCAAACCCCCAACCGAAGTGCGACAGGCCTTTATTTCCTACCACTAGCCTACAGGAAGTCACTGGTTAGTAGAAACTTGTTTTATTATATTAATCAGCATGATATTTGAAGTATAAGTCTATTTTAGGAACGATATATGATTAATCACACTATTGATGGACTTTTGTATATAACTTTTTATATCCATATGTTTGAGACAGATGGAATGAACTATCATTCTATCGCATGATATTCTAACACTTCATGAATGACACCTTCAACATCATTTCTTTAATAGATGAAGTGGAAATATTTCATGGCATGACCAATGGTGAGATTATACCGAAATAAAGTAATTATTTCTTCTAATTCAAATTCATTAACTTTAGGGAAATGATCTTGAAAACCAAAAAAAATTTCCAAGTTCCGTTATTTCCGATGAACCAGATGGTACCTTAGATCTTCAAAAATTTATGGCTATGTGATTGTTGGCTTTTTCACATCCATGTTCTCTACCACTCTCCATCAGAACATAATAGTAATATTTCTCTTCCATATCCATATTTCACCTATGTTCTATTATGTGGAAACCCAGTAATTAGTTAATTTTTGTAACCATTATGTTTAATACTTTCTTTGTTAATGATAAGTTTTAGTATTCTTGTTTACGATGTGGGTTTCTATGAAAGAAGATTTCAAGTAGTAAACCATTTATATCCCCGATGAATTTTGAGGGAGAAATTAATTTTAAGTGGGGTAGACTGTAACACCCCGAGATTTTATGAGTTATATTCTTTTTAATTTTTTTGATATCTTTTGTTGTATGCTACATCAAGATTATCCTATGTTATACGCTACATCGTATTAGCTTGCAGTATATGCAACACTAATCTTGGATCGTGTTACACACAATTTAATGTTTATTTGATAGTAGTTATTCTACACAACATTTAGTGTATATATATATATGTATATATATTCAATGTATAAATGAAATATGGTTAGATTTTGTTATGCAGAACAATAAAGCAGTCTTTCACTACACGCAACCCTGACTTGGATTGCATTACACGCAATCACAACCTTCCTCGATAGCGTGTGTTGTACGCAATTCTGGGTTTCACTAAAAAAAGATATATGGTTATAATATTATTATATACTACCCATTATGAATATTTGTAAATAAATTTTTATTCTTATGACATTATAATTCATCTTACACATTTTATAGAACATGTTATGGGAACAAAATAAATTTTTCGGGTAAAATAAGTATTTATCAAAAAATCCAGTTTTATCGCCTTTTGATGGCGCACCCATTTTAAATATAATTTTGACAATTTTATAAGTTAAATTTTAAAAAATAAAATTCTTATTTTGAATCAGGATATAAAAATTTACATTGGATACTATTTTGATATTTTTCTGATAACTTTCATATTTTAATGAATAGAAAAAACATTCTATATTTTAATTAAAAACTAATTTTTCATCATAATAATTTATATTGTTAAATTATAATATTAAATGGTTTTAAATTATAAATAGAATATATTTGTTCAATTTAATATAATTTATTTCATTAGCATTGATTTTACATTAAATTCATAGGTAAAATCATTTCAATCATTTGCAATGTTTTAACTTTTAAAACTCATTTTCTTAACAATGAGATTAATTTTAAATTAATTTCTACAACTATTGTGTAATGAATTTAGAAAAAATAATTCCATATTTGGAATCAGTGGGACCAAATTATGTTAATAGGCTACGTTTTATTTTTTGGCATTATAAATAGTAACTACCGTAAATTTTATTTACTATAGTAAAATGTAAATAGCGTAATTAAGGGTAAATATAATATTTTAAAATTACACTTACACTTGTCTTAATATAATTTGATGCTTACATATCGTCCTAAGGAATATTTGGGACGAAATGGAATCCATTGGAACCCACTAGGAGGTGATTAAGACCTTTAGATTATTTTATTTACTGGAAAGTGAAATATGTCTCACTCAACATTAATAATTAATGTATTTTTAATATTAGTTTATACAGAATATAAATTTGGTTATAAATACTAATTTTAATGGTAAAATGTTTTTCTTTATCATGGTAATTTACTGATAATTTTTAATGGATATTTAATTACTTTAATGGCTTATACATTAATGATGCAGAAATTATTTATTTAGTGACAAAAATAAGTAATATAGTTTTTATTGAAATGATAATACCCATTAAAATGCTCAAAAACAAGACAAAAACATATTGTTAATATATATATACACCATAATCATCCAATTTCCTAATAGATGACTGTTTTGAGTCTTATAAAAGAGATTATGTCACTTATATTATTTTATTTTAAATGTTTTCAAAGTTCTCACCTTCAAAATTTAATAAATATTACATTTTAAAAGTTTGGTTTCATAGAATATAAATCCGACTAAAAGTAATATTATGAAATATATAAGTGTTATCTTAATCCTATTATATTATTTTTAAATTTTATGCAACAAATAAGTATATTTAATAATTATACACAAATGTTGTAGAAATTATTTTATTAAGAGAAGTATCAAATAAATGGTTTTACAAATAGTAAAATAAATATTATATGAACTATTTAATGTGCTCCACTAATATTATAGAGTAATATTAAATTTTAGGAATCTATTAAATATTTTAGTTCGAATATATCCTCTGTGAGGATTTTATTTAAATTCAAATAAATGAGTAGTTTCAAAATTGACACTATTGTTATTTTATAAAAATAACATATTATAAAATTGTTTAAAAATCACAAAAATATTTAAAAATTATAAATTGAAATTTATATATTCTAAAATGTCATAATGTATCCAATTATGGAAAATTATCAACACATAAGGGATTATTTATAACAATTTAGAATTTAGAATTTTATTACCACAAATAAAATTAAATAGATTAAATAAGGATAAATCAAAATGATAAGGTTTAAATTAAGATAAAAAATGTCCAAACATTATTGGTTGATAGGATTAAAACCCTATATCATCACATAATATAATTGAGACATTTTTGGAGGTTTTTATGTGGGGTTTTAAGTTATATTAAACTAATATTTTTGAGGATTCAAAAGGTGCCCCTCTACTCCCTTATAAAAGGGAACCTCCTCCCTCTCATCTTTACACAACATTGAGCCTTAAAGCTCAAAAAAACCTACCCATTTCCCTTCTAAACTTCAATAGAAATATTCTACAGGTTCTGGTATTCTTAAAATACCAATGTTAGTGCCCTAAGAGGAGGTTACAAAGAGGCGTGTCGAAGAAGAGGTAATATCTGTTACCGATTTTTCAAATTTATTTCTTCTTCTAATTTCTCTTCATTAGTTGTTTCATTATGAAGTAATAACATCAGTATCACTAATATACTGATATGTTATTATCAATATATAACAAACCTATTCAACCTTCTATCCATCCTACGGAAAATGAAATCACCGCGCGTGCGTACGTACGGAATACCGTCTCCACGCCATGGTGTAATCTGTTTTCCACCACCGCCTTAGTTGTATTGGTATAATGGTGTAAAAAATAACAATATATTATTATTATAACATAATAGTAGTTCTAAGATATTATATCATCCACTATAATTCCATTAAATAAATATGGGAATGATATCATCGCTAGTGCGTACGTACGGATTACCGTCTCCACGACCCGATGAGATTCCTTTTCCATGTTAACAATTCAAGAATGATTATAATGTATATAAAATAATTAATAATGAAATATATTCCATAGTAATGCTAATATATTTATTTAAATATGTATGAATTTCATATATTTAATTCCATTCAATTCAATAAAGAAACGAAAACAGAGTTCATGGGTACGTACGGCCTACCGTCTCCATGAACGGTGTATTTCTTTCCATTTATCGATCTATTATATATATGTATATTCTAATAATATATTATATATAAATGATTTTTTATATTTTTTTAATTATTTATTCATTATCTAAGTAATATTATTAATAATTACAAGTCAAAACACGGATGATAAATGAAACGATTTTACCCAAAACGCTACTTTAACATGAATTTACAAAAAAATGGGTAATATAAAGTCATAAGGGAACCGTAAATGATATCATAACAATGAAAAAGATTCTTAAATAATTCAATCACATTATTTAAATCATTATACAAGACGTTTGAATACATATGAAGCATATCAGGCCTAATGTAAGAGATAATTTTGCAATCTCATTTTTATCCGAGATTGCTTATTCGTAATTATTAACTGGTGTTATATTTTTCATCTATGTCCAAAAAAATGTTTTCAAATAGTTTTTTATATTCTCCCATTTATGTTTAATGTCATTTTTACCCATATTTACTTTTACTTTGTGTTATGGAAGGAATATTGCTTTTGTTTACCAAATGTGGTACTTTTTGACCTTTCTGAAAAAAGTACGAGAAAAATGTTTTTTTAACTTATACGGCATGAACAGATTTTTACGGTTTCATAACACGTTATTTTCATGAAGCTTACTATACATGATTTCATGACAATTTTCAACAAAATCCTTTTCTTTTATAATTGAATGGAATTTTTTGAAAAGAAAATTATTCTCAAGAAGAAAGGATATTTTCCTCGAGAATTCATTTCAAGTGCTTTATGAAAAACATTTTTCATCTAAGATGACATGATTTAATATGTTTATTTTTCAAGTATAATGTCTCTATGATTTAAATGGTTTCACTTTTGTTATTATGAAATGATATCCATTTAACATATATTGATTATTTTATGACGGGATGATATTTATGAAACCTATTTTATTCATTGGGTTATGATGAATGATGTATGATTTGTTTGTGGCACAAGTAAGAATGATTTAATTATGAGATGGGTGGGACCTATATCTACCTCCAATGCATTGGGTAAATATTTATATCTCATGATATAGACATGGCTGCAATGGCATGTAAATATGTTTCAATAATACAGTGCTGGAATGACAGGTAAACCCGGCTCAGTAGGGGACATTGTCCACTAAGATGGTCTTGGTAGCAATGCCTTGTATACTATTGAAATCATAACATGTGTTTAATGGTTTCCACAACTAAATGTTTTAGTCCAATGCTACGTTATCATAATTTATGATCCATTAGGATCTATGCCTTATGTACTATCATGTTTTATGTCATTTCCCAAGATCATGATGTTTAAACATTATGTTCATGTTTTTAAGTTCAAATATATATGGTTGGTTTTACTTTCTCAATGCTTACCCTTACTGAGCATTTCAACTCACCTTTTATATTTTTTATTTTCCCCAGGATATAAAGAAAGGATTTAGGTAAGAAAAAAATGGAATATATTTATGGGAGATGTTGAAGATCTTTCACCAAGATTAGAAGATTATGTTCCAAGTCTCAAACGTCACTAAACTATTACGGTCCTTGTGTGTCTGTTTTCTGTTATGTATTAATTATTCTGCAAAAATAATGTAATGTCCATGTACGTCAATATTTGGGTCTCTAAAGTCCCTATTATTTTATCCATTAAATATTTATGATATATCCATTTTTATAATTAATATTGACAAAATTAAGAAAATTATGATTGTTGAATTTGGATATGAGTAATTAACTTATATTTTTTTTATAGAGATTTAAATTAAAGTATTAATTGAAATGTGTACATGGTTGATGAAAGAACAATTAAATACATATCATAATGATGATAAAAAAGATAATGGTGTTAATGTAATTGGAAAGTAATGGTGTCACTTGGATGGTTCTAGGGGGAATCGACTCATTCAAAAGAAATTGAAATTTGAATTTCTATTTTTGGGTGAAAAACATCACTTGGAGGAAAAATATATTTGACCATATGAACTATATAACTTGAATAATTCTTATGAGATTTTTTACAATAACCTAATATATATGTATTATACACAAAATCATATTCTGGATAATTATATAAAAAGGGTAATTGTCGAGAAATGAGTTATAGATGCCTGATATGTGTATCTAGAGGGTAGAGTGTTGAGAGTAAATTTGAGTTTGTTATAGTTGGTAAAGTCATAAAAATTCAAAAATTAATCTGAAAAGATGACATGGAAACATAATTTACATAAAAATAATGCTCCATATTTTTTTTGGTCAGGGTAATGACAATGGATATATAATTAGATATTGAGGATCCTATTAATGGACAATATTAAAGTAAGTGAGCACATAGGCAGGAGAATCATACTGAGGATGAATAAGTATTTGAAAATAGTCATTGACTATGATCAGTTTGGATTATATTAAGTAAAAAAATATTGAAGAGAAAATGAATTCATAAACATTTTGAATAATGAGGAATTTTGGAATATGATTCAGAAAATGTATTGTGATTGATGATGTTGAATTCTATAAGAAGGGGTATATTAGGGATACACATGTTTTGGATTATATTGAAACCTAACATCTAGTTCATATGGACTCATGAAATTATATGAGTTGAATAATATGATTATTTTTTTAGAATTTATTATCATGAATTTAATATGTTTCATATATATGAATGATTCTGTCTAGAGTAATGTAATGATTTGGAAAATTAATCATGAGTTATCCTAGATGGTTTTTTGAAAGATAACATTCCCATGTTCCGAAATAGATACAATTATTGGCGAATTGTTAAAGAAACTCACTATTATAATATCTATAAATGTATTGAAAATTTATTAATTGATATCTCACAATTAATTTGATATTTATCAAAATTTGGTTTATTAATGAAATTTTTTTAATGCCTGAAAGAGTTGTTACACCGAGAGATGACATTATCTATAGTTAATAATATTTATTAATTTTGTGGAATCATTCTATGGGAAGATATGATATCCAAAAAGGATTATTTTAGAGAACCAAAATTATATGACAATGTATCCTCATGTTATTATATATTTCACCTCGTTATGTAAATGAATATTTTATTTGGTTGGTAAATGAATTGATTTAATGATGAGATCTTATTAATAAAGTAAATATAATTATTCATAATTCATGATTCATGATGGATTTTTTCTTAAGATTCAAAGGAATAATATCAAAAATTTACTATGAATATCTCAAAGTAAATATAAATTTTGGGGAATCATTAAATAATATTGATAATGAGTTCCATGAAAAGTTTTTATGAGTTGGGAAGAGGTAATTTTAACATATAAATTATAGGAACATCATTTAACAATTTTCTGATATCCCTAGATCAATAGTTGGATTAAATGTTAGATAATTGAGTGAAATAATACATTTATGGTTCTAATAGAAATAGGTTAGAATATATGAAAAAATCCATGAGTTGAGGAATAAGTGAGAGATTAGAATGTATATTTTATAATATGATATAATTTTATTAAATGTCGTCATCTAGAATTCATGTTTCGAGTGATCATTTGATCAAAAGTAAGCCAGTGAGATAATTTAACTACATATTATTTATTTCAATACATTAATAAGTGTTACCAATATATATATAGGATGGATCAAAAACATATATTATTGAAAATAATGAGTTGATATTAAATATTCATATGGTTAATGGAAGATAAAATATAAGGGTATTGTATATTTTTTATTAACCATTTGAAAAATTGGGAGAATAAAGATAATGTGAATAATGGTGATGTTTTTTATTGACTGAATGTTTGATTCATTAAATTTAAGAAATATACACACTATAATATGCTTAAGAGATTTTTTATAATCAATATTTACAACAGCTATCAGGAAAAAAAATTTAGGTATATGGTTGACTAATTCCCTCTATGTAATCCACATAAGAGAAGGATTATAAATTATTTATTAGTATTCACATTATAATTTTTTTGAAACACATGTGTTTCATGAATTACATAAAAAATGAAAATCCATATTAAACCACATCATGTGTGAAAATTACAACAAAATTTCATTTATTATTATCTCATTACATTTTTTCATAGATAATGTGTGTTTATGGTGCATAGATTGTATTTAATCCATTACTTACAATAAATAAATGAGATTATCATGATAATGAGGATATTGATTCCATCATGTAAAAGAAAGGATTTATTATATTGAATAAAAAATAGGACATATCATGGGGATTGATGATATTGTATAGGAATCATATAATGATATATAAAAGATGGCCACATTTATTTCTTTTCAGGATTTACCATTTTATTTTTTAGGATTAAATACAAATTTCTGTATTGTTCTAATAGAATTAGAGAATATTTCACATATAAGAGGATTATATATGATATAAAAAGGCATATTCAATAATTTGGAGTAAAAAATTTGACCTTTAATTTATCTAGAAACGGTATCATCTATACATATATTGTTTTAAATTTAAAGATGAGGTCATTTAGAAAAATAATAATTAAAAATAATTAATAGAATGGACAAAAGTTATAATATTCTTGTTACTAATTGGATATTATGATATTTTTTAGGATATATTTTTTGATTTATATAGGATATATAAGTAAATTAAAATTATATTTTTGAGATTATATAGATTTGACTAGGTTATTTTTAAATTTTTCTTTCATATTTTACATATGTGAAGATAATCAAGGAAGTCATAATGTGGAAAATGAAAAAATAATAGATTCAATTGATAAGGGAGTTTCACATTAAATTCATTATATATTTACATTCTGTAATTCATATATATATATGTGTGTGTGTGTGTGTGTGTGTTTTGGTTTGGAAATTATATTTTCAAAATATATTCCTGTATATATATTTCAGTCTATTATAAACTTCTTTATTATGAATAATGCCATAACAAGTTTTTTATCATTTTTAGTGGATATTATATAGTAATTGATGGTTATAGGGAACACAGAAATTATTGAATTAAAAAATATACAACTTAATTACTTTTTTTATCCGATTTTTTCATTAAAATAATATAATAGATACCCATTAACTATAATTTTGTATATATTAAATTGTTCTATTTAATTTAAAAATTCATCCTAAATTTTTTGTGCCAATATAGAACATAGTGTGTACCCACATGGTTAGCCATAAATTATGTCTATAATATAAACTAGAATTTAATTTATGTAACATGGTTTGTAACATTATACTATATATGGTCCTTGTTGTAAATATTTTACATTCTCAACATATATCATACATTCACTGTTGTGGTATTACATGGTGTGCAGTTACATGAATCATGTTTTTTTGTAAGTGTATAATTTATTATTACACAACATGACATAAAAATAAACGGAATTTACCACTTGATATTTCTATCAAGTGAAAATCATGAAAAAATCCATACACATCTTTTAGTTGTATAATATCATGGAAAATAATTTATTTATGAATATTGTTCAATAAGACCTTATAAAAATCACTTGGTGTGTCATTCGTGAAAACCCTATCACAATATGTCTAAACAAACTACATGTGATGTATATAGTTAAAATGATATAATTAATAGTTACTCTTCATAATAAATCCAAGTTGTGGAATATTTCTCAATGTAAACACCATGTAAATGGGTATGATTTATAATACGTGTACATCACACTACATAAAATGTATTTCTTTTCCTTCTCTTCCCCACTGTACACCTATAAACATATTATTTGTTGTGAATTTTTATTCTTACAAAACATGTATACTAAAAACACACTATGTAATCAGAATTAGATAATGTTTCTCATCTGTCAGGTAAAACAATGAATGTAATAAGTTTATTCCATATAAATTGACCAAATGGATTCACCAACTCCTAAAAAGTCAGTCCATCTATGGTTACAAAATATATCATTCAACTACATATCATGTAACCTATGAAAATGTGTTCCATCAAGACAATAAAAAATGGAACTATATGATTCCATATGATTTAACCCCACAAGCAATATTTTGATTCTAATAGCACATCATGGTTTAGAGACAACGAATACAAGACAAGTAATTTTATGTTAAAAATCTTGTTGTTGTGACTTATATTAAAAATATATAGCATTTATTGATGGTATCACTGTGCATTCCTTTTATCTTCATTGTCTAGTCACGTTAATGTGAAATTAACATAAAATGTTATCAAAATTAATTTTTAAATAATGAAAAATCAAAATAAAAATATTTATTAATGAATAATAAATAAAAATATATTTATATATGACCACATTGATAAAAAATAAAGGACATAGGGAATGATTCATGTAGTTTGGAATGTTCCTTATAATGTAGTACAATGATTTCATTGAATAAATCCAAAAAACTGGATGATATTAAACTCAAAATAATAAAATATTATAATGTTTTCAGATATGTTTTTTTATTAATTTATACAAAATGATTTACCATGTATTTTAATTAATTTTTCATTACAGAATAAAATCAAAACCCTTTTAATAATATTTTTTTGAAAATGTTTTCATGAAGATAATCCCTCTTTAGTAATCAATTTGTGATATAAGAACTATGAAATTTCACCATCAGACTTCTTGGTGTTATTATGGTAGAACCACACTGTTTGCAAAAATCTTATTGGAGGGCATTATTGATCCATTGCATTCTTGAGATAATTCTAGAGAATGTCCTCCCATGGGATCGATAATATCATTTAGACTGATTTGTGATGTAATAAAAATTTCTTACACTGATATGAAATTATTAAATTTATATAAATTTTTTATTTATTATTTTTTAAAAATTTACATTAACCAATATTTTATGTCTTGAAGAACCCCATTAATAATAATAATATTATTATTATTATTTCCTTGATGTGTAATAAACTCATGTACAAATTTAATATCATTAAACTAAACTCATAACTCCAATCATCATTCCTAGTCATCATATATCAAATGTTCAATAATAGTTTATTTAATAAATAAATTTCATTTTAGTATTCATTAAATAAATATTTATGAGATCAAAATAACATTAATAGTTATTATTCGTCAAAAATATATATTAATAATTAATCTTAAATTAATTTCAAAGATAATTTTTATGAACCTCTTCATACACATATTGTGTGACTCTCTGAGAAATTATTGGTAGAGTAAGGCTAACATCTAAAATTATAAGATAAATGTTGAGACACACATCAACAAAAAATAGAGAAATGTGTTAATGATACAATGACTTGAACCCCCTATTAATTCTAACATTTTAATAAAATCCCATTATCTCAATATCTCATCAAATAGGTAACATTATTGATTAATAATCATATTTGGTTGATATATCTATCATTAAAATTATAATAATTAAATTCTCAATGAAATGATTGTATTCATTGACATAATGAGACAGTTCCCTGTAATGGCCCAGACCCTCCTGGTCCATTACATTTCCAAATTCTATGTGTTGGGATGTCCTGGACTCACTGATCAGTTCTACCCATTTTCCTCACAGATCAGCTTCACAGATCAGATTCACTGATGAGCTTCAAGGATCAGCATCACAAATCAGCTTCATAGATCATCCTCACAGATCAGCTTCAAGTAGTCGGTTCAACAGATAGGTTTCACCCAATAAGTTATACAAATCGGTTTCACCCAATTGGTTTCACCCAATCAGTTTCACATATCATTTTCACACAATCAGTTTCACAAGTCAGTTTCACCCAATCAGTTTCACATATCGTTTTCACCCAATCAGTTTCAAAGTTTGATTTCACCCATTCGGTTTCACAGATCAGTTTCACCCGATCAGTTTCACCCAATCAGTTTCACCCAATCAGTATCACAGATCGGTTTCACCCAATCGGTTTCACATATTGTTTTCACCAAATTGGTTCCACATATCAGTTTGTCCCTATCGGTTTCATAGATCATTTTCACCCAATAGGTTTCACATATCAGTTCAACCCAATCAGTTTCACAGATCGGTTTCACCCAATTGGGTTCACAGATCGGTTTCATCCAATCGGTTTCGCAGATCGGTTTCACTCAAACAATTTCACATATCATTTTTTCCTGATCAGTTTTAGAGAATGGTTTCACTCAATTAGTTTCATAGATGGGTTTCACAAATGATTATCACCCAATCGGTTTCAAAAATCAGTTTTACCCAATCATTTTCATAAATCTTTTGGTTCCATTCAGTTTCAAACAATCAGTTTCACCCGATTGGTTTCATAGATCATTTTTACCCTATCAGTTTCACAGATCTATTTCACCTAATCAGTTTCACATATCGGTTTCACATATCATTTTCACCCAATCGGTTTCACCCCATTTGGTTCACCCAATCGGTTTCATAGATCGGTTTCACCCAATTTGTTGAACAGATTAGTTTCACCCAATCATTTTCACATATTGGATTCACCCCATCGTTTCCACCAATCGTTTTCACGGGTCCACCACACAAGATCAGCTTCACCTATTCAGCCTCACCAACAACCATAATGGGATCATCTTTATGGGGTTATCTTTATGGGATCAGTATCACCCGATCAGTTCTTTTGATCGGTTTCCGCTATTTGTCTAACCAATCGGCCATAGAGAGGTGTCGGGGATTCCTTCCCCATTTTTCGATAACGCCACTTTCATGTCTTTTTAACTTTTTAAAGTGGGTAAAATCCATTTCAGCACCATAAAAATTTTATTATATCCCCCAAAAGTGGAGAGACCCTCAACATACCAGTTTTCGTCTCTTTAAATTAAATCATTTAGCACACAACTATTATGGACACCCCTATGATGTGAATTTTTAAATAATAATTAATCCCATCGTGTCTAACCATCCAACATCATGGTGAAACCATGTCCCCCCTTTATTTTGCATCATGCAGGGTGGTTATGATAATGTTTCCTATGGGGATGGATGAAACCAAACATTAATGAAGATAACAAATAGATTTAAATATTGAAGGAGTGTAGTTGATGATGATGATGTACTCTTTTATCTCTACCTATATATTGTGAATTTAATAGGACTATGTCAACTGAAGATCATAGACATTGGGGGTCCTTTATTGTGTACTTATGATCCTTTATTTTATAGATATTTATATAATTGAATTGATGTAACATAAAAACTGTTATATCACATAAACACGATTGATTAAATGAATGACCAGTGAATAAGAATCATTGTGTGGTCACACCAGTTAAAAAGAAGGAAATAAAAAACTAAATGAATGGAATATTTAGATTTGAAGACTCTTTTTCTCTGTTCAAGTGATTTTTTTAGTTGATTCATGTGAGGTGACGTGGATAGGGATGGGATCCCCTATTGTGCAGTTGTTGGTTTGTGGACCTAAGGTTGTGTGGGGCTGTATGTTGGGGCTTGGTTATGATCAAGTACATTGAGGGATCTCACAGATCTCGTTTGTCTTTGTGTCCTTACAAGAGATCAAGGTGTAAAGGCCTAAATTATAGATTGGCTATTTTTCCTACCTTGTCTTCTTGCTATACCTTTTAGATTCCTAGTAGTGAATAGTTATCTAATTATAATCACTTGAATTGGAAAACAGTAATGGGTTCAAAGGGTAAATGTTTTCCGAGAATCAGTTGTGACATTGTTGTGGTTGTGGTGATTCATAATAATGAATAGTAATGAGGGAGTCTGTATATGTGCTGGTTTTGGATCCCCTTAGATGGTAAGAGTTTTTTACCTATATGTATAAATTTGTTTTTATGTTTCTTATTTGCGCCCCTTCCAAGATGAGAACTCCATGACGAACACCCCCATTTCATGGGGGTTTGTGTTTTTCACAACACTCATGTGAGTGGAATGTTATTATCTCATTTTCTACTCTGTTTACCAAGGAGTAGAAGATTCTTTCAGAATTCTACGACGGCCTAATGTCTGTTACAACACAATATTCTTCAGGCGGGGTATGTTGTGGTGGTTCTACCATGTGTTTGTCGGTAGGTGATTTCCCTTGTGCCTTTGGGATGAGGCCCAGGTGTCATCGGGCATGGTGGTAGTTGTTATGGCCTAGGTGTCTATAGGCATGGTAACATGAGGTTGTTGTGTCCCAGGTGTTTGCGGGTGGGATGTGTGGTTGTGGAATCCTCGGTGTGTGCGGATGAGGGATGGCATTGGGACTACTATGAGAATTGATGGAGTGTTTTGACGAATAGGATGTCTTCAATAACCTGATGAAAAGTGGGGTGGGGTACCCAAATATCAATGTGTTTTACTATTACATTACCTAACTTTCATTATTTTGGGAGTGTTCCTTGGTGTGGATTTGGTCGATAGTTTCCTTGAGATGTGCTTTGATATCTCCTATTTCTAACGGCGGAATTAGTATGCCTCCCCACATGTGCCCGAGATTTTTTAGATTTCCCTAATGAGAATACCATTATATTGACCCTATGTATATAAAACTACTTTGAAGATTCCAAGAGCACTTTTATGAATGTTCCAGAACCTACTAGTTCATACATTCGGACATTTTATGTTGTTATTTTTCGTTTCATTGGTACTTTCCATTGTGGTGTTCTTATACTTTTTTAGTACATACTTTTGGAACATGCATATAGGAATGGTTTTTTTTCTTTACCTCTACCCCCAGTTTTTGTGTTGATTGAGATTTACTATCAAATCATCAGATTATTCTAAATAAAAAGGGTAATTCCTTCCATTTTTTTGTACGATTCTATACCCATGGTGTAGTCACCACTCTAGGACCAATTAAAGTTGGGTTTCGGGGGTCATTATAGCTCCTTCAACATGGGAATGGGATGGTCAAGCAATCTTGAATCCCTTCTCTCATATTGGTGAAGGCAGGTCATGAAAGATTGGTATTAAATGAGGGTTGAGAGATAATATAGAGCTCATGGTTAGGCATAGTGAGGATTTCATGATATGGTAGGGAAAAGGTGTTAGGAAGTCATTGTACTTGAAATAGGATAGGGAATTCCGGCTAGGACACGAGATTTTAGGGGCCCCCCATGATCTGATGCAAGGACTCAGGACTTACTAGATGACCATGTGAGGCTACACTGATTGGAGGGTAGAGACCCTATGAATGGTACATGAATCATAATGACATGTGTTCTTTTGAGTTCTGGTTGTTATGGAAATTTAAATAAATAAAACTATTTAAAAATATTTTAAAATCATTCTTCTACACAACTCAGATATAGGAATTCCTTGTTTACATTGAATCTATGGCACCCAGATGATGGCAATGAGTAGTGCAGGAGATGGAGGGCTAGGATGATGTTTTGGATAATAAGTAGAGGGATGATCAAGAGGAGGAGGATGGCCAGTTGAGGAGGATGCTTCATGCCTTTCAGTAGTAGACCCTCGTAATGTATGAGCACAATGTCTCAGACATTGAGATAGAGATCTGGATTGAGGAGTTGGTGATTTCATTCATCTTGATCTGGGCTCCAACAGAGTATTGGGTTCTTCTAGTTGTATGTCAGATGCATGGTGTGGCATGTCAATGGGGGATGCTCTATCTTGTGGAGAAGATGGAGGATTAAGTTTCATGGAATGTCTTCGAGATAGAAGTTTTGGTGTAATTCATGTCTTCCATGATGATGGTGGAGAAGAGGTAAGAGATACTCTCATTTCATTAGGGGAGAATATCCGTGAGGGATCTTGGAATCAAGTTCAAGGATCTACTTCATTTTTCTGAAGACCTTATTCTGGATGAGGAGTCTCGAGAGAGACGTTTAGAGGAGGAACTCTGACCTTCTCATCAAAATGTTGTTACTTCCTTCACACTACATATGTGCATGGAGTTCTAGATTAAGGATTAAGTGGTATAAAAACGCATATACTAGGAGGTGATCCACGATATGGGTTCCATTTGTTCTTGTAAAAGGGGAAGGCTGCCAGTAGCTGGCATCCAGCGTCAGGGCTTCTAGGTTTCAATTAGTTTGGAGTAGGCCCCAGAAGTTACAGTTTTGATATACAGGTCATCGCCCGTTACTTGTGGGCCCATGTACAAAATGATTCATCCATGGAATCCATGGGCACCTTTAGAATTAATTCTCAGACAGAGTGCAGTATTGTGGGGGTGGGCAGGTTCAGCTCCCACCATTGCTCCATCAGTTTCTAGCAAGGAACTTTTTGTAGAAGCAGTCGGGATAGAGAGCCCTCTCTTCTCAAAGTGTAGACATGGCGGGAGGAGCCTGACCCCAGGGTTCTCTTCAAGGACATTGACCAGGGCGTGGTTGAGGAGGTGGTCAATTTTCGAGAGGAATAGGAGTTGGGTGTGGGCAGTTTTTCACCATAGAGGCAACAGTTTCAGCAGGTTCAGAAGTTATTTTTGGTTCGATCTTTTTGTTTAGCACTCTTACTTGTACCTTGTTTGATTCAAGATCATACCAATCCTTTTTTACACCTGATCTATCCCATTATATGGGCCTAGACATAGAGAGAATCTTCAAGACCCAATTGGTAAGTACACCAGTTGGTGGATCATACTAGCTTTTGTTTTTTTGTCGAGGAAGTAGACTGATGTTGGGGCTGCATCAGCCTAGTGGGGATCTTCTTCTTCTACAAATGCGGCCGTAATATTTCATCCTAGGCATAGATTGTATGTTTTCTTGTCCAAGATATTATCGATTTCGCCTAATAATGTGTCATTTTCTCCGATGAGGATGGACAGTGTGTGGCTTTAGTTGGGGAATAATGTTTTCAGGTAAAGAGATGGCTTATGGAACCTATTTTCATTATGTTGGCTGAGGTTTCAGCAGAATAAGTGGATGTGTAGATGATGGATATTCCAGTATTTATCAGAGTGTTACTAGATTCTTTTCTCAAGGAGGATGTGACTCTACCACCTAAATTGATGTTGAGTTCAGAAAAAAAACATAAAACCCGATGCTCATCGGATTTCCATGGCTCTTTATCGGATAGAGCCTCTTGAGATGAGGGAGTTGTGGATTCAGATTGATGATCTGATGTAGAAGGGTTTTGTCTGACCCAATATGTAGCCATGAGGTTCTGATATCTTGTTCCTGAAGAAGGAAGATGGTAGTCTTAGGATATATATAAACTATTTTGAGGCTGAATTAGGTAACAGTCAGGAACTGTTACCCTCTCCGA
This sequence comes from Viscum album, assembly GCA_963277665.1. Classification (NCBI taxonomy): domain Eukaryota; kingdom Viridiplantae; phylum Streptophyta; class Magnoliopsida; order Santalales; family Viscaceae; genus Viscum; species Viscum album. The sequence goes on from OY728147.1 coordinate 1,300,691,760, forward strand.
TGGATAGATGAACTCTTTGACCAACTTAGGGGAAATGGTTGGTTATCAAAGATTGAACTTCGATCGGGGTATCACCAGTTAAGGGTGAAGGATGGTGATATACCAATTATTGCATTCAGTTTTAGGTATGGGAACATTGATTTCTTAGTCATGGGGTTCGATGTTATGAATGCACCTAATGTGTTCATGTGGCTCATTAACTCTGTTTTCCGCAAGTTTCTGGAACGGTTCCTCATTGTGTTCATCAATGACATTTTGATCTACTCATGATTAGTGGTGGAAGATACTAAGTACCATAAGACGGTCTTGGAGGTCCTTTGACATCACCATATCTTTAGGAAGTTTTCCAACTGCAGGTTTTTGACACAAGAAGTTCATTTTCATGGACACGTGATATCATAGAAAGGGTTATCAATTGATCCGTAAAAGGTTGAAGTAGTAGTTTCATGGGAAGCAGTTACGAATGTCACGATGGTTAGTTGTTTTCTAGGTCTGGTAGTCAATTATCAAAGGTTCTTACCCAACCACTATTGAGTTGCAGCTCTTTTGATAGCTTTGACTAAAAACTACTATGCCTTCATATGGAGTGAACAGTGTTAGGCCACATTTATCTCTCTGAAGGAAAGGATGGTCAGTGCTCTAGTTCTTAGGTATCGAAAGGAATGGGTATTATATGAGGTATTCTGTGATTCTTTGGGACATGGCCTGGGGTGTGTGTTAATGTAGCAGGATAGAGTTATATATTATGATGTAGGATGTTATGTCCTCATAAGAATAACTATGCCACTCATGACCTAGACCATTCAGCAGTAGTGTTCATGTTGAATTTGTGGCGGTATTACCACATCGGGGAGTAGTTTTTGGTATTCATGGATCACAATAGTTTGAGGCATACCATTACCCAGCGGGAACTGAACATGTGACAATGAAGGTGGGTAATGTTTCTTCAAGACTAAATCATTGAGATATCTTACACTAAAGGTAAGGGGAATGTTGTGGCTGATTCCTTGATTAGGAAGTCACAGAAGCAATTTGTTCAATAATATGTTGATGCCTGGAATGAAATATTAGAGTTGAATGCCCTAAAACTCGATGCATGGGTGGATGGGAGTAGAGGTTTTCTCTTTCATTTGATTGTGAATTACACTCTTTTCTGGTAAGTGGATGAGTCTTAGTGGGGAGACTTAGAGAGTGATGTTATGTGTGATCGGTTAAACCAAGGAAATGCTCCAGAATGGTGGTTATAGGATGGTAAGAATCAGATTCTTTTACAGGGGAAGTTGTTTTTCCTCAAGATTATGTGGAAGGGATTTCTCCATGAGTTCCATAACTCATTCGTAGTGGTAAACCCTAGATTTTCCAAGATGTATCATGGCTTAAAGGAACATTTTGGGTGGACCGGGGTGAAACGGGCAGTGGCAGAGTTCGGGGCAAGGTGCCTGGTGTGTCAGTAGGTGAATGTTGAACACCACATCCTTGGAGGTTTTTTCCAGCCATTATATGTCCCTTAGTGGAATATGTATGACAGCTTGATGGATTTCTTCATTGGACAACCCATGGTTCAAGGTGTTTGTGACGCTATCAAGGTACTGGTTGACTGGTTGATGAAATCATCTCACTTCTTGGTGATCAAAGATTCATGTGCAGTGGACGCCTTAACACAGAGATAAATGGATGATGTGTTGTGGATGTATGGAGTTCCAAATTAATATAGTATTGGATAGGGATGTAAGGTATACCTCAGGAGTCTAGAAGGGATTGTAGCATGGTTTTGGAACCCATCTAAGTCTTAGCACTACTATCAACCCCTAGACAGATGGGTGTAGGATCGAAATAATGATGTAGATGCTCAATATACAAGAGGGGGTGGGGGTGAATTGTATACATTAAAATTTCCTTTGGAACCATTAATGTTAGTTACGAATAACTATGTTTTCCTTAAGAAAAGGAATGGGCTATGTTTAACAAAGTTAAATTAAGAAAATTAACAACACCTCTAACATCAAATGAAAACATGGAATGAGGAATGAAGTTATAAATTTCAAGTCATATGTACTTCCTTAAAACTGCAAAGAGATTCCGAAAGTAGGTTCCGGAAATATCATTCCAAAAGTTGAAACATAACTAAATATTACATAGTGAGATTCTACCTTAAATCATATAGAATCTGAATGAAACAGAGCACACGTATAAAAGTATAAGAAAGTTATACTTTCCTTATAATAAAAAATGCAGCAGAAATAAACAAGTAGTAGAACTAAAAGTAACAAGATATAAGAATTTTATCCCAAAGAGAAGGGTATCCAACAACCTTGGATAAAGGTCCCATGATTTCTACTTTCAAGGAAGTCTGCCTTACCCACACCAGGGTAAGCCCTCGATACGAATATCGGAATCTCTGTCTTGCTATCCCCACAAGCCCTCAACTTCCAGGTAGTTGGCAACCTCTATCTTCCTCAGCATGGAATCCCTCTAACTTCAAGGTAGTCGGCACCTCTGTCTTCCTATCATCGGAAGTCCTCAAATGTAATCACCAACATTCGGAGTCACATGAAGCTTTGAGAGTTAATAAGAGCCTCTCTCTCTCTAGAAATCACTTCAACAGCATGTGTGAACAATGTCGAAGAAGTTATCAGTCATCAGTCTCAAGCTCTTTCAAATGAGATCTTGTTTATAGTCAAGGTTGGCCCCTTTCCAACGGTCATGTTTTCCTTAAAAATCAAAGGGACCTTTACAAGTGTAACTTAACCAATGGTTAGTTTATAACAGAATAGACGCTATCATTTTATAACAAAACAAGTATAACAGAATGTACGACATCGTTTTATGTTTAACAGAAAACTTTGGAGTGAAGGTTCGATGTGTAAACAAAATGTCAATGAGTAGACAAATTATGAAAGTGTAAGCAAAATAAAAGTTCGGAGTTTAACCAATAATATTCGGAGTCTAAGATAATTCACAGTGTATAAAGAAAAGATGATCATATTCTGTTTAATAGGTGAATTTGGAATGAGAATTCGGAATGAGAATTCGTAATGAGAATTCGTCATCAGAATTCGTAATGAGAAATCGATGTCGAATTTCCTGAGAATTTGTATCTAGAATTTGGAGTAAAACTTTATCAGAGATCATGTCTGGAATTCGGAATGAAACTTCATTACAGTTCTCATCTGGAATTCAGAGTGAAACTTTATTACAGTTCTCTTCCATAATTCGGAACCTAAAATAGAATGCTTCATTTCAAAGTTTCAAACGATTCCGAGAATATAGAAATGAATCCGAATCTTATACATAATTAATATATGGATACAGATAATGAAAATATGATAAGAATAATTTTTTCTTACAAAAGTGATCTTCCATATAGAAGCAACTTTCCTTATAAAAACAATTTTCCTTATAAAAGCGATTTTCCATATAAAATCGATTTTCTTTATAAAAGAAATTTTCCTTATAAAAGAAATTTTCCTTATAAAAGAAATTTTCCTTATGAAAGCAATTTTCTTTATAAAAGAGACTTTCCTTATAAAAGCGATTTTCCTTATAAAAGCTATTTTCCTTAAAGATAAGGTGTTTGTGATTTTCGAAACAAGAAGAAATGAAAAAGTCATAAGGAAAAACTTATTGACTCAACAATGGGATGATAAAGTTAACCATATATACATTAGAGTATATGCTACGGCCATGTCTTTTGGGCTTCTTGGGATAATGGGAATGAAATTTTCCATTAGTAGATTTTGTCTAAAATAACAGATTTCACTATACTATTGGCATGGCACTGTTTGAAACCTTGTATGGGAGGTTGTGTCATTCTTCCATGTGCTGGACCAATGTTGGGGAGGTAGGTCTTCATGGGCCAAAGGTAGTGCAGAGCACAACGGGGAAGGTCCGGCTTGTTTGTGACAGAATGAAGGAATAGTAGGACCAGATGAAGTCATATGTCGATCATATGAGGAGGCCCTTGGAGTTCGAGGTCAGAGACCATGTGTTCTTAATGTTTTCACCTCGACGTGGGCTTCGAAGGATCAGAAAGAGGAGAAAGATATATCATAGGTTCATCGAGCTTTTTGAAGTGTTGGGTCATGTTAATGAGGTGGAATATCATCTGGAATTACCACCTCATTCAGAAAAGATCTATGATATTTTCCATGTCTCCCAGCTTCATCGATATCTACACAATGACACCCATGTCATTAACTGATGATAGATGGATATATGGGACAATTCTACATTCATTGAGCATCCAGTGAGTATCGAAGATCGAAATGAAAAAATTCTTTGTGGATGAACCATCCATATGGTTTGTGTGTTGTGGAGGCATGATGGCATCTTGGACAGTACATGGGGGCAAGAAGCTCAAATGTTCTCACAATACCCATAGTTATTTTGAGTTTTTGTTCCAATCCTTCCTTGATGTTCATGTTTTTGTAACCTTCTATGATCTAATGTTGACCATTTTGGTTCTTGTGATGACTTTTTTCCCTACCTTGTGAATGTTTATGAAAATTTATGATTTATGCGGAAGGGAGAACCTAATTCATAATCCAGACGCAACAGTGCGAATGTGATTAAACCTGTGTGGGTGAGTTACTACCACCCAAAGCGGATAATATCTGGACATGGTGGAACGAACTCCTTCATCAATGTGTTGGGATAATTTAATATGTGGGTTTCATATGGTTGGTTAGGGTGGTTAGTCCCTGAGAAGTATCTTCTAGAGTGGTTGTTAGGATTACACTTTTATTCTCGAGGGTGAGATTAATTTTGAGTGGTATATGATGTAATGACCCAGACCCTCCTAGTCCATTAATTTTACAAAATATAAGTGTTTGGTGTCTTGGACTCATGGGTCTGTTCCATCCATCTGTCTCACAAATCAGCTTCACTGATCATATTCATAGATCAGCTTCACAATCAACATCACTGATCAGCTTCACATATCAGTTTCCCTAATCATTGTCACTGATTAGCTTCACTGATCTGCCTCGCAGATCATCTTTAAAGATCAGCCTCATATATTAGCTCCATAAAATAGGTTTCATATATCAGTTTCACTCAATCGGTTTCACATATCGGTTTCACCTCATTGGTTTCACCCAATTGGTTTCACCCAATTTTTTTCACAGACTAGTTTCACCCAATCGGTTTCCCAAATCGGTTTCACCCAATCGGTTTCACCCTATATGTTCAACCCAATCGGATTCATAGATCGGTTTCACCCAATCGATTACAAATATTTGTTTAACCCATTCTATTTCACAGCTTGGTTTCACCCAATCAGTTTCCCCAAACCAGTTTCACCCAATCAGTTTCAACCAATTGGTTTCACACATTGGTTTCACCCAATCAGTTTCAGTGATTGGGTTCACCCAATCGGTTTCATATATAGGTTTCACCCAATATGTTTTACATATCAATTCCACCTAATTGGTTTCACAGATCGATTTCACAAAATTAGTTTCTTAGTTCCATTTCACCCAATCAATTTCACAGATCAGTTTCACCCAATTGTTTTCACCTAATCAGCTTCACCCAATTGGTTTCACAAATCGGTTTCACATATCGGTTTCATAGATTGGTTTCACCCAATCAGTTTCATAGGTCGGATTCACCCAATCGGTTTCACAGATCGGTTTCACCCAATCGGTTTTAGAGATCAGTTTTCCCCAATAGGTTTTTTATATCCTTTCACCCAATCAGTTTCACCCAATCAGTTTCACAAATCCGTTTCACCCAATTTGTTTTACTCAATCAGATTTTCAAATCAGTTTCACCTAATCGGTTTGTTGATCAGTTTCCCCAAATTGGATTCACATATAAATTTCACAACATCAGTTTCACTTATTAGTTTCATTAGATAAGCTTCACAGGATCATCTTCACGAGATCCACATCACAAGATCTGCTTCACATGATCAGATTCACCCAATCATCTTCACTGGTCAGCTTCGTGGGATCAGTTTCACAGGATCAAGATCACTAGATCAACTTCACTCAATCATCTCCATAGATCAGTTTCACTAATCAGTCTCACAAATCGACCACAGAAGGGTGTCGGGGTTTCCTTCCCCAGTTTTCAGATAATGACACTTTAATTTGTTTAATCTTTTTTAAAGTTTTTCAAATATTTTTTATCACCATAAACAACATTTTAAATCCCCTAGTATTGGGGATACCCTCAACAGACCTGTTTTCTTCTCTTTAAGTGAAATCCTTTTGCACATAGTTGTTATTTCCACCCCTCTTATGTGAATTATTAAATAATAATTAATCCCATCATGTGTAACCATCCAACCTCATGGTGAAACCAAAATCTGCTTTAAATGCTACATAATATTGTTCAGATGTTGTAACTGCAAGATCTCAGCTTTTAATTTCACGAGAATTCTTTCCTTCTTATTCTTGGCTAGTTTCCTTCTTTACATAGTTAATTTGGTGTCCCATTTCCTTAGAATAGTCGTTCACCTGTGTTGGGACCATTTTTGATCATTTTTTATGTCCTCTAACTTCCTCCCCTTCAAGTCATGCATCCCCATTTTTTCATTCACGTAGAAAAACATTGATCAGTGATCATCAAATTATGGGTTTTCCTTCTTCTCTCTTTACAATGCATCATGTGGGGTGGGTATGATAATTTTTCATATGGGGGATAGATAAAACAAAATCGTAATGATGATAATAAAGGGATTTAAAGAATGACGGGGTGTGTTTGATGATACGGTTGTACTATTTTACCTCTTTCTATATGTTGTGAACCGAATGTGATTATGTCCACTGTAAATCGTGGTCGTTGGTGGTCCTTTATTTCGCACTAATGAAACTCTATTTTTTGGATATTTATTTAATTGAATGTTTGTAACATGGAAACTTGTTAGTCACATAAAATTAGTTGATTAAATGAATGCATAATGATTAATAATCCATGTGTGGTCACCCTTGTTAACTAGACGTAAAGATAGAACTAAATGAATGAAATATTAAAATTTGATAAGTCCCATGCTCTGTTCTGGTGATATTTATGGTTGACCCTTGTGAGGTGATGTGGATGGGGATAGGATCCCCAATTGTACATTTTTTGGTTTGTGGACCTACGTCCTTGTGGGTCTATATGTTTGGGCTTAGAATATTTCCAGTACTTTGAGGGATCTCACGGATCCCTTGGTCTGTTCTGGTGATATTTACGGTTGATCCATGTGAGGTGATGTGGATGGGGAAATGATCAACTATTGTACATTTTTTTGTTTTTGGACCTACGGCCACGTGGGGCCATATGTTGGGGCTTAGATTGTTTCCAGTACTTTGAGGGATCTCACGGATCCCTTTAGTTTGTTTACTTTCTGTTCCATGACATTGATTTCACTTCTTCCCCATTAATTCAATTATTGTTATCATTTTGATAATCGTGATTTTGTTATCACAAATTTTAAATATATTTCAGGATGATTATAATTATTCTAAATAAATTTTTACATTATTTTGTTATAATAGTATAGATAATAATAAAAAATTTCCATGTAAATTTCATTAATATTTTTTGTAATTATTTTTGGTTTTCCATATACATCATCAAATGCTTTATGATAACTATTTATTTTATTAATTCATGTTATACCTCTCTATTTATATATAAAATTTTGGTATTTGATAAATATTTTGGATGTATAAAAATAATTATACGGTTTAATCCTATATCCTAGGGAAAACATTCTTTTAGAGGAAACAATTTGAATGATTTTGGATACAAAATGAAGTTTCAGAACAAATTTTCATACCATTTTAATTTTGGATTCTCATTAACAAAAATATTGGGAATTTTGGAAAATGAATGAATATAATATATTTCATTCATCATATGCACAATTCATTCATTTATTATGTACTTGTTTAATTCCATAATATCAATTTCAGTTAAATTTTGGGTTGATTCATAGATAGAATACTTCCATAATAGACCATGTACTTCATTTTGAGAAGACTCTTATTTTGGGTGTTCTTTGAGAAGTGATTCATGGATGTGTCATCACATTATGAATTGAAGACATTACAGAAAAATGATGGGATGTCTATGTAGAAACATAGTCTGTTTTTGAGGTTAAACATAATCCATAACTACATTCTTTATAAAAGTATTTACAAACTGCCACTGTAATACCCGAGACTTTTATGTTATATAAATCATCAAAGGAATATTTTTCTACACAACACTTTCTTGGCTTGCTTTACACGCAATCGCGACCTTCCTCGATAGCTTGCGTCGTACGCAATACCGAGTTTCACTAAACAACAATATGCTATTAAAACTAGTCGTTATGAATAGTAATAACCACTTTTTGAAATGTTATAAATTTTATTTTTCAAAATGGACTTCATATTTGGACTCAGAATATCGAAATTAGCCTAGGGTGAAATTTTGGTATTTTTCTGAAAACTTTCAATTTTTGATGAATAGTGAAACCACTAAGTGGTAGGTTAAAAAAACTCAATTTTGCATAAAACATAATTTTACCGCTTCTGTGAATGGAATTTCGAAAATCCGAGAGACACGGTTAATATCAAGGACTAAAATGTGGTTCAATGAGATGAAAATAATTTTTTGGTGAATAGTAATTTTTTACTTTTTTTTACCGCGGTTAATAGTAAATAGGGTAACTAAGGGTAAATATGATATTAATATTACCCTAACACATGTCCTAATTCTATTGGACAAGTGTAATTCGACCAAAAACAAACTTAGGAATAAAATATGACCATTTAGGCCCACTTGGATTAGATTTTTATTATTAATTTATTTAAAGAAGGGTTAAAATAGTTAAAATCAAAGATTAATAAGTAAGTCATTTTTAATATGGGGTTATACATACGATAAATTCGATTGTAACTATTCATTAGAAAGCTAAAAAGATTTCCTACATGATGGTAATTTATTTGTAATTTTTAGACATCAAATAATTTAATTTATTTATGACACAAAGATGATGCAGTAATTATCTTATTAATGAAATATTGACATAATTGATGTTATAAACACCAAAATAAATGTAATTTGAGACTTTTTATGAATTCCACTAATTTTCTAGGTTACTATGATATATTAGTGTTGATTTAATCAACTTGGTTAAAACATATAATTCTGTTATGACTTTCACAAAAATCATATATCAAATAGTGTCAAAATTGACACAAAATAGTTTTTAAATCAAATATTATATTATTAATTGTTATTTTATTCCTATAAATGTAAGGTTCGGCCAAATGACTTATATAAGTATATATATTAATAATAAACAGTTTGGGGTTCGTTTGGCATGTTATAGTAAGTGTATTAACCATATAGTGAAAGAAAACAAAAAGACACGGTAAAAGATAAATTAATTAACTTAGAGTTAAATCTAATTGATAAGGTTAAAATAATACCCTAAACTTGTCTAAATCTTATTGGTTGATAGGATTTCGACCCTTCCCCACTTTATCTTCTAAATAAGACCCTTTGGAACCATTATAAACCGATTTTGACTTTAATATAAAATAATATTTTGAGATATTCCTAAGGTGCCCCTCTCCCCCCTTATAAAAGGGCACCTCCTCCCCCTCCTCCTCACACCAAATTGAGCACTCAAGCTCGGCCAACCCCTGCCATTTTCTCCTCTCCACTTCCCTAGAATAGTCCTAGAGGTCCTGTTCTTCTCCAAAGACCAATCTTAGTTCCTTAAGTGGAGGATTCAAAGAAGCGTTTCAAAGAAGAGGTAATATCCATTACCGATCTTTTCAATTTCTTTCTTCTTCAACTTCTTCTCCTTTAGTTGTTTCATGATAAAGTAATAACATCAGTATTACTTACATACTGATATGTTATATGAAACAACCCTAATTCACCTTCTATCCATCCTGCGGAAAAATGAAATCACCGCGCGTGCGTACGTACGGAATACCGTCTCCACGCCGTGGTGTAATCTATTTTCCACCGTCACCTTACAAGGATGGGTATAATGGTGTAATGAGTAAATATATATGATTATTATGAAGTAATATTGATACTGAAATAATATATATATACTCCAATACAATTCCACGATCTTAGGAACGATATCATCACTCGTGCGTACGTACGGAATACCGTCTCCACGATGTGATGCGACTCGTTCTACATGATCTTCATTTCATAATGATTATATAAATGAATTGAATGAATGAATATGGTATATACTACACTAATACAATTCTGGAAATGAATTATCTATAACCTAAAGATAAGAATAAGAATTTATTCGACAGAACACGCATAAGAACAAAAAGTTATAAAGACCCGAGTAACAAGTAACAATGAAATATTACTAACAAGAAGCTAATAATATGACCATATATGATATCATATCATTATGTATGATTCTGGAATAAGTCAATAACATTATTTAAACCATTATACAGGAGCTTCGGACACGAACAAAGCAAATCGGACCTAAGGTAAGGAAAATATCACAATCTCACTTTTATCCGAGATTGTTTTTACTTTGGTAATTACTGGGGTGTATTTTATCATCCACATCCATGTTCCCTCAATATGTAATATTATTTCCATACTTCTAAAATAGTTTATATCTAATTTTACCCTTCGGTGAGTTTTTAGTAAAAGATACGAAAGGAATCTTTTGTCGTTTTTCGTACGAGGTACTTTTTGACTTTTCCGACAAAAGTACGAAATAATGTTTTTTTTAACTTATACGGCATGAATGGATTTTTAAAACATTATTTCCAAGAAGCTTCCTTTACAAGTTTTCAAGTTTATTTTTAATCAACTTCTTTTATTTTAAAGTTTTATGACATGTTAAGAAAGGAAAAGTGTTTTTGAAGTAGAAAGGATATTTTCCTCAAGAATGAAGTTCAAGTATTTTATCAAAATTATTTTTCCATCTAAGATAATAAAAGGGTTCTGTTTTTATCCCTATTATTACATGGATTTGATTATGTTGTGATGGAAACATTTTTATGAATTCCTTTATCTTATATGAATTGTTTTATGATGTCATTTTTTTAAGAATCCCATTTTTATTACATGGGTTATGCGATAATGTATGATTTATGATTATGTGGCACACATAAGAAAGGATTCATTATAAGATGGGTGGGACCTATATCTCCCTCCAATGCATTGGGTAAAGATTTTATATCTCATGAGATAGACATGGCTGGAATGGAAGGTTATTTCGGTTCAGTGATACAGGACTGAAACGAGGAGTGAACTCGGTTCAGAAAGGGACTTTGTCCACTAAGATAGTCTTGGCAATGAGTCATGACTAACAAGAAATGATTTTCCATGATTATGTGTGCATGCCACAAAGATTCAAGTCTTATGTTATGATTATGGGGATCTCATTTTCACTTCTATGATTTATTCTATGATAAGATATTATGATCTCTTTTGCAGGTTTTGATTTTCAAAAAGATATGATATGATTTTTATTTCCTTTATTTGCCCTTGCTGAGCATTTGAGCTCACCCTTTTATGTTTTCTTTTCCCCAGGTCAGGAAGATGGATATTAAGTAGAATATGCTAAAAGGGACCCTAGATATGATGAAATAAATGGGAGACACTGTAGAAGATTTATGAACCAGTTGTTTATGTTTCCCAATTTCTAAAGACACTATACCTATACGGTCCTTTGTGGTTTTGTCATATGTTGTAATAAGTGTGCTTCAATTTTGAAGTATTAACAATGTATGTAAAGTTTGGGTCGTTATAGTTGGTATCAATGGAAAGGTATAGTCAACCTTTGGAAACTATGATGTGAAAGCCTTAGTAAGAACCCTAAGGATAAGTCTAAGCATAGAACACAATCTTAGTGTTTTAGAAATGGCCTTGAATAACCTAGGATAAGACCATAAGCATGAAAATTTTATTCTTGAATTATGTGGTTTCCTATTATAATTAGTGTTGCTCACACTATTCTTCTTGGTTTTAGTCAATGGCTGGAACCTGAAGGAACCGTGTTAATGCGGAATGCGATGGGCAATGCAATGATTGTCCCCCTGAGCAACCAAACGATATGGGAGCTGGAATGCAAAATCTTGTAGCCATGCTCACACAACTTTCTCAAGCTATGAATCATGCAGGATTTCCAAACGAGCAAAGGAGGGAGCAACATTCTGTTGAATCCTTCATGAGGCAGCGTCCACCTTCTTTCAGTGGGTCTACTGATCCATTAGTTGCTAAACAATGGATTAGTACTACTGAAAAGATATTTTCAGTTCTTCAATATTCTGAACATGATAAAGTCATCCTAGCAGTGTATCGTTTGGAAGGAGATGCTGATCAATGGTGGAATCTTGTTAAGAATATGAGGCAAAGGGATGAAATTGAGTCTATGGAATGGGACGAGTTCAAGAACTTATTTTTCAATAAGTACTTCCCTCGTATTCTCCGAACAAAGATGGAGAAAGAGTTTCTTGAACTGAAGCAAAGGGATGATGAATCTGTTGGTACCTATGAAGCAAATCTTACAAGACTTGCAAGGTACGCTTCTGGTATTATTATCCAACCTGAGAGTAAGATCGATCGATTCTTTAGTGGCTTAAAACCAAGTCTTCGAAGGGCGTTAGCCATAAGGGACTTCAATAGCTACGAGGAAATCGTTCGATGTGCTCTCAAGGTTTAGATGGAGATTGGAGTAACCCATCAGTCACATGGGTTTGATAAGAAGAAGAAGATGGAATTCAAAGAAAAATCTAAAGAGCACACGGAAAAGAAGATGATCTTTTCCTTATGCTCAAAGTGTGGAAAGAAACATGGAGGGAGTTGTCTTAAAGGGACAAGTAAATGTTTTAAATGTGGAAAGGAAGGTCATCGGGCATTTGAATGCCGTGATAATGGGAAGAAGATGTCTAATGATGCAAACAAAGGAAGGGATACACAGAATGAACCTACTACACTTCAATGTTAAAAGTGCAAGGAGATGGGGAATTATGCCAATAAATGCCCAAATCCAAGGGTTGATGATGATGGTCGACGTCAACAAACTTTTAAGGCTAAAGACAAAGGAAAGTCACATGCAATTTCTATCAGCGATGTGGAGTACGATAACGAAGTGGTGAAAGGTACACTTACCATCCACTCTAAAGTAGAAAATGTTTTATTTTATTCTGGATCCACCCACTCTTTTATTTCTGAAGACTTTTCTAAGGGTATCACCGTATTACCTCAACAATTTGATGTTGAGTTAGCTGTGACAACACCTAATGGCACATCAATCGCATCAAAAGTTTATAATTCTTCTCCGATCGAAGTTTGTGGGAAAGTGCTTCCTGCAAATCTTGTGATCCTTCCTTTAGTGGAATTTGATGTGATTCTTGGCATGTATTGGCTTTCTCTACATGGAGCTCGTATCAATTGCCAAAGAAGGGAAGTCACATTTCATATTCCAGATCAATCTACGATTGTCTATCAATGCAAGGATGAACATAACCTTCCAGTGGAAATTTATTCCATCTTATGGGTATTGATTCCACTAAATGAAGGTTATTTATCTCAATTGGTTGGTGAGAAACTCACGATTAAGAATATTCCCATTGTACGGGAGTTTGATGATGTCTTTCCAGAGGAATTGCCGGGTCTTCCACCAAATCGTGAAGTTGAGTTTTCAATAGAACTCGTACCGGGTGCTTTGCCAATTTCAAAGACACCTTATAGAATGGCCCCAATTGAGTTGCAGGAATTGAAGAAGCAACTCCAAGAGAATCTTGATAAGGGATTCATACGCCCTAGTGTGTCACCTTGGGGAGCACCTGTTCTATTTGTTAAGAAGAAAGATGGATCAATGAGACTCTACATTGATTATCGAGAACTTAACAAGATCACTATCAAGAACAAATATCCTCTCCCACGCATTGATGACTTATTTGACCAACTCCGCGGAGCTCAATACTTTTCCAAGATTGATCTTCGTTCAGGGTATCATCAATTAAGGGTCAAAAGGGAGGATATACCAAAGACGGCTTTCCGTACAAGCTATGGACACTATGAATTAATAGTGATGCCATTTGGTCTTACTAATGCCCCTGATATCTTCATGGATCTAATGAATAGAGTCTTTAGAGACTATCTTGATCAATTTGTGGTAGTCTTTATAGACGATATTCTTGTCTATTCAAAGAGCAAGGAAGAGCATGAAGATCACTTGAGAATTATATTGAAGACTCTGAGAAAGGAGAATCTTTATGCCAAATTTACCAAGTGTGAATTTTGGCTTCAAAAAGTTTCATTTTTGGGTCACATAATCTCAAAAGAGGGGATATCTGTGGATCCAGCAAAAACAGAGGTTATCGAAAGATGGTCGAGACCAACAACAGTAACTGAGATCCGAAGTTTTCTTGGTTTGGCTGGATATTATCGACGTTCTGTAAAAGATTTTTCACGATTATCTAATCCAATCACCAAGTTGACTCGGAAAGGAGTTATGTTTTTCTGGACAGAGGAATGTGAAGAGAATTTCAAGGAGTTGAAAAGAAGGTTATCCAGTGCACCTGTGCTCACACTTCCTTGTAGTGGAGAAAGGTTTGTGATCTACAGTGATGCATCCAAGAAGGGATTGGGGTGTGTTCTTATGCAAAATGATATGGTGATAGCTTATGCCTCACGACAGTTGAAAATCCATGAGCAAAATTACCCAACACATGATTTGGAGTTGGCTGCGATAATCTTTGCATTAAAGATTTGGAGGCATTACCTTTATGGTGAAAGGTGTGATATTTATACTGATCATAAAAGTTTAAAGTATATTTTCACACAAAAGGAGTTGAATATGCGTCAAAGAAGATGGTTGGAGCTGATTAAGGATTATGACTGCTCAATCCATTACCACCCTGGGAAAGCAAAAAAGGTGGCAGATGCATTAAGTCGACAAGACCATGCTAGTTTATCCATGATGAGGATCACAAAAGATCCAATATTTATGGATTTACAAAGGATGGATCTTGGAATTATAATGGAAGGGGAAAAATCTTATCTTTCTCAAATGAATGTTCAACCATCTATACATGTGAAGATTAAAGAGGCACATAAAGAAGATGTCGAGTTACAAAAGAAGGTGAGAAATGTTCCTGAATTCAACCTTGATTGTGATGGGATAATAAAGTTCAGGAATCGGGTTTGCGTTCCTCCCATCCCCGAATTAAAGAATGAGCTGCTGGATGAGGCTCATAGTTCATCATTCTCTATTCATCCTGGAAGCACGAAGATGTATAGGGACCTGAAAGAGTACTTCTGGTGGGATGGCATGAAAAGAGATGTTGCTGAATATGTGTCTCGATGCTTGGTTTGTCAACATGTTAAAGTTGAGAGACAGAAGTCTAAGGGGATGTTACAACCATTACCCATACCCGAATGGAAATGGGAAAACATCACTATGGACTTTGTCACAGGACTTCCTAAAACATCCAAAGGCAATAATGCTATCTGGGTCATAGTAGATCGTCTTACAAAGTCTGCACACTTCATTGCTATTAGAGAGGATTTCTTTCTAGATCAGCTTGCCAGGATATATGTAAAGGAAGTGGTAAGATTGCATGGAGTACCACTTTCTATTATATCTGATCGGGATCCGAGATTTACCTCGAAGTTCTGGCGAAGTCTTCAGCATACTCTGGATACAGAGTTGAGTTTCAGCACTGCTTATCATCCCCAGACAGACGGTCAGTCTGAGAGAACAATTCAAACCCTAGAAGATATGTTGAGAGCTTGCTCTATAGATTTCAAAGGAGGTTGGGATCAACAACTACCTTTGGTGGAATTTTCTTATAATAATAGCTTTCACTCCAGTATTCAGATGGCTCCTTATGAAGCTCTCTATGGAAAGAAATGCAGGACTCCAACTTGCTGGGATGAAGTTGGGGAAAGAAAGCTATTAGGACCTGATCTCGTTGATGAAATGGCAGAAAAGGTCAGATCTATTCAACAACACATAAGAGCAGCTCAGAGTCGACAAAAAAGTTATGCCGACAACCGAAGAAAATACCTAGAGTTTGAAGTGGGCGATAAAGTGTTCTTACGAATATCTCCCTGGAAGAGGGTTATGAGATTTGGAAAGAAGGGGAATTTGAGCCCTAGATATATCGGTCCTTTCGAAATACTGGATCGTGTTGGGAAGGTAGCTTACCGATTGGCGCTTCCACCGAATCTCTCTTAAGTTCATGATGTGTTCCATGTATCTCTCCTGAGAAAGTACATACCAGATCCTTCACATGTACTCAGCTCAGAAGTTGTACCGCTGGAGCAAGATCTTTCTTATGAAGAACAGCCGATAGAGATTCTAGATCGTAGCGAAAAAGTCCTACGAAACAAGACCACTCGCTTGGTGAAAGTTTTATGGAGGAACCACCAACTTGAAGAAGCTACATGGGAGCTTGAGGATATGATGAGGGAGAAGTATCCTCATCTGTTTGTTACAAAGTGACGAATTTCGAGGGCGAAATTCTTTTTAAGGGGTGTAGAATGTAACACCCGAGACTTTTATGTTATATAAATCATCAAAGGAATCTTTTTCTACACAACACTTGCTTGGCTTGCTTTACACGCAATCGCGACCTTCCTCGATAGCTTGCGTCGTACGCAATACCGAGTTTCACTAAACAACAATATGCTATTAAAACTAGTCGTTATGAATAGTAATAACCACTTTTTGAAATGTTATAAATTTTATTTTTCAAAATGGACTTCATTTTTGGACTCAGAATATCGAAATTTGCCTAGAGTGAAATTTTGGTATTTTTCTGAAAACTTTCAATTTTTGATGAATAGTGAAACCACTAAGTGGTAGGTTAAAAAAACTGAATTTTGCATAAAACTTAATTTTACCGCTTCTGTGAATGGAATTTCGAAAATCCGAGAGACACGGTTAATATCAAGGACTAAAATTTGGTTCAATGAGATGAAAATAATTTTTTGGTGAATAGTAATTTTTTACTTTTTTTTACCGCGGTTAATAGTAAATAGGGTAACTAAGGGTAAATATGATATTAATATTACCCTAACACATGTCCTAATTCTATTGGACAAGTGTAATTCGACCAAAAACAAACTTAGGAATAAAATATGACCATTTAGGCCCACTTGGATTAGATTTTTATTATTAATTTATTTAAAGAAGGGTTAAAATAGTTAAAATCAAAGTTTAATAAGTAAGTCATTTTTAATATGGGGTTATACATACGATAAATTCGATTGTAAATATTTATTAGAAAGCTAAAAAGATTTCCTACATGATGGTAATTTATTTGTAATTTTTAGACATCAAATAATTTAATTTATTTATGACACAAAGATGATGCAGTAATTATCTTATTAATGAAATATTGACATAATTGATGTTATAAACACCAAAATAAATGTAATTTGAGACTTTTTATGAATTCCACTAATTTTCTAGGTTACTATGATATATTAGTGTTGATTTAATCAACTTGGATCAAACATATAATTCTGTTATGACTTTCACAAAAATCATATATCAAATAGTGTCAAAATTGACACAAAATAGTTTTTAAATCAAATATTATATTATTAATTGTTATTTTATTCCTAAAAATGTAAGGTTCGGCCAAATGACTTATATAAGTATATATATTAATAATAAACAATTTGGGGTTCGTTTGGCATGTTATAGTAAGTGTATTAACCATATAGTGAAAGAAAACAAAAAGACACGGTAAAAGTTAAATTAATTAACTTAGAGTTAAATCTAATTGATAAGGTTAAAATAATACCCTAAACTTGTCTAAATCTTATTGGTTGATAGTATTTCGACCCTTCCCCACTTTATCTTCGAAATAAGACCCTTTGGAACCATTATAAACCGATTTTGACTTTAATATAAAATAATATTTTGAGATATTCCTAAGGTGCCCCTCTCCTCCCTTATAAAAGGGCACCTCCTCCCCCTCCTCCTCACACCAAATTGAGCACTCAAGCTCGGCCAACCCCTGCCATTTTCTCCTCTCCACTTCCCTAGAATAGTCCTAGAGGTCCTGTTCTTCTCCAAAGACCAATCTTAGTTCCATAAGTGGAGGATTCAAAGAAGCGTTTCAAAGAAGAGGTAATATCCATTACCGATCTTTTCAATTTCTTTCTTCTTCAACTTCTTCTCCTTTAGTTGTTTCATGATAAAGTAATAACATCAGTATTACTTACATACTGATATGTTATATGAAACAACCCTAATTCACCTTCTATCCATCCAGCGGAAAAATGAAATCACCGCGCGTGCGTACGTACGGAATACCGTCTCCACGCCGTGGTGTAATCTATTTTCCACCGTCACCTTACAAGGATGGGTATAATGGTGTAATGAGTAACTATATATGATTATTATGAAGTAATATTGATACTGAAATAATATATATATACTCCAATACAATTCCACGATCTTAGGAACCATATCATCACTCGTGCGTACGTACGGAATACCGTCTCCACGATGTGATGCGACTCGTTCTACATGATCTTCATTTCATAATGATTATATAAATGAATTGAATGAATGAATATGGTATATACTACACTAATACCATTCTGGAAATGAATTATCTATATCCTAAAGATAAGAATAAGAATTTATTCGACAGAACACGCATAAGAACAAAAAGTTATAAAGACCCGAGTAACAAGTAACAATGAAATATTACTAACAAGAAGCTAATAATATGACCATATATGATATCATATCAATATGTATGATTCTGGAATAAGTCAATAACATTATTTAAACCATTATAAAGGAGCTTCGGACACGAACAAAGCAAATCGGTCCTAAGGTAAGGAAAATATCACAATCTCACTTTTATCCGAGATTGTTTTTACTTTGGTAATTACTGGGGTGTATTTTATCATCCACATCCATGTTCCCTCAATATGTAATATTATTTCCATACTTCTACAATAGTTTATATCCAATTTTACCCTTCGGTGAGTTTTTAGTAAAAGATACGAAAGGAATCTTTTGTCGTTTTTCGTACGAGGTACTTTTTGACTTTTCCGAAAAAAGTACGAAAGAATGTTTTTTTAACTTATAAGGCATGAATGGATTTTTAAAACATTATTTCCAAGAAGCTTCCTTTACAAGTTTTCAAGTTTATTTTTAATCAACTTCTTTTATTTTAAAGTTTTATGACATGTTAAGAAAGGAAAAGTGTTTTTGAAGTAGAAAGGATATTTTCCTCAAGAATGAAGTTCAAGTATTTTATCAAAATTATTTTTCCATCTAAGATAATAAAAGGGTTCTGTTTTTATCCCTATTATTACATGGATTTGATTATGTTGTGATGGAAACATTTTTATGAATTCCTTTATCTTATATGAATTGTTTTATGATGTCATGTTTTTTAAGAATCCCATTTTTATTACATGGGTTATGCGATAATGTATGATTTATGATTATGTGGCACACATAAGAAAGGATTCATTATAAGATGGGTGGGACCTATATCTCCCTCCAATGCACTGGGTAAAGATTTTATATCTCATGAGATAGACATGGCTGGAACGGAAGGTTATTTCGGTTCAGTGATACAGGACTGAAACGAGGAGTGAACTCGGTTCAGAAAGGGACTTTGTCCACTAAGATAGTCTTGGCAATGAGTCATGACTAACAAGAAATGATTTTCCATGATTATATGTGCATGCCAAAAAGTTTCAAGTCTTATGTTATGATTATGGGGATCTCATTTTTACTTCTATGATTTATTCCATGATAAGATATTATGATCTCTTTTGCAGGTTTTGATTTTCAAAAAGATATGATATGATTTTTATTTCCTTTATTTGCCCTTGCTGAGCATTTGAGCTCACCCTTTTATGTTTTCTTTTCCCCAGGTCAGGAAGATGTATATTAAGTAGAATATTCTAAAAGGGACCCTAGATATGATGAAATAAATGGGAGACACTGTAGAAGATTTATGAACCATTTGTTTATGTTTCCCAATTTCTAAAGACACTATACCTATACGGTCCTTTGTGGTTTTGTCATATGTTGTAATAAGTGTGCTTCAATTTTGAAGTATTAACAATGTATGTAAAGTTTGGGTCGTTATAGCCACCTATAAATACCACCTACCCACAATATAAAAATCAATCTCGGATGACATTAATGATATAGTGTCTCTGAGGAACCCCAGAAAATGTAATTGTTAATCCCAATCACGCATTATTATTGGAACTTTATGAAGGACTCCCATAAAGAACACATTCATGATACAACCTAAAAACTCCACAATGTAAGGAATTATCAATGTATTTTAATATGGGGAAAACAATGGAAACAACCCCTGAAAATTCCCTTTTAGATACTCCCTTTAAAATACATGCTCACAAGTTAGTTTAGGGATTTCCATTCTGCAATTATCATTTACATGATCCATGTGTGGAATCCCTTCATAGACCCCCATGTGTCAGACCCATTCATGGAATCTCATATGGAAATAGTATCACACGAGAAACCATTCATAAACCACATACATGAATGTTTGATGTATATTCCACATCTATTATTTCATGATTGAACCACCGATGAAATCATTTATATTCTATAACCCTTTCCATGAGGTTGTAATGTTAATTTCATATGAAATAAACCATTCATAACGATTATATGTGTAGTACCCTCTATGAGACCCCAACAGTTAAAAAATCTATTTCATTTTTATTTATTAATTCTCTAAATAGGGAGTGAGCTTGTAAAATCACAAGAGATCCACCAATGCAAACTCAGTCACGATTTTTTATAGGTTATGGTCTATGTTTTTTTTCATGCTACCATCACATATATAACTATCGACAAAGTATATTTAATATTACAGTAATGTATTTTGTTAGCTACTAAAAAATTTTTATGGATACATTACCCACAACAACAAACATGATCCATAGAAATTCATTAAATTGAGATACTCCATGGGGATTCCAAAATTACCTTGAGATCAGTTACTTCTCTAAGTTTCATCTTGCCCTTGAGTTGAGATACATCTCCATGTTTAGTCAGGTAAACATTGAGTTGTGATACTCTTATTATTTTATACAAGTACATCTAGATGATATGATCTTCTCAAAACTTAAAAAAAATCATTCTTTGGCCTCACGTTCTGAAGACACCCATACAACATACTCTTCTTAGGAATAATCACTAAAAGATACATTCAACTACATCACCATAATGCTAAGGTATCATAGGGAATCCCAAACCTATTAGATATCATATTTTTTTCAATAATTTAATATGGGGGGTCTATTATTATCTCTATTATCTCTCGCCATGTTGGTCTCCCATGGGATTAGTGAAATAAAAAATTCACTTCATTACTATGATGGAAATCAATCATAGTAACAATAGTGAATACAATGTATGTAATAAATGAATGAAGTTAAGCTATATATAAAACATCAATACTGAATGAATTTAAACATATTAATAAAATCATTTCAATTCAAATTATATTATGCTCCTACAACTAAGTGGGAATTGTTTTCCACTTAACATGATAAGTTAGAAACATATCTAATATTCAATCCTAGAATCCCAAAACATACATTTTATCATGTGATATGAGTATAATAAGACCCATTATTAAACGGATAATCCTTAATAAGATATACTATTAAAGGAGTACTTATATTTGGGAATCACAATAGGTCTAATCATGAATCTGATCTACAAACCAATTATATAACATGCATGACCCACTATTATTCTAAGCATGGGATTATCCCAAACCATCAATAGATGATGATACTATGGTGATGTAGAAAAACAACCCTTAAGTGACATTCCTTTGACCCCATTATTGATGTCATTGTGATATTTATATATTTATGGGCATCACGTGAATAATACTTCTATAGTGATGAGATTGGGATGATTATGGTGATTATCTTGGATAAATATATCATCACTAATGTACTGAGAATGATATTACCTTATATCCAAACAGGGGGAATATAATATGGGAATATTAATTGGATTCATTTCAAACCAAACCTCCCCTTATTTGGAAACAAACAATATGGATGGACTAAAATGAATATCTCATACAGAATTCCAATCCTGGCTATTTATAGCAACATTTTTATTAGTAATAAATTATTCAAGAAGATGGAAAAATTGAAATAGGTAACTGTTTATCTTACATAAAATGTACCACATTAATCCTTATCATATGAATTTAAAAGGTATAACTTGTCTTGTTAACTGTAACTGAACAAATTATGTTCTAATTGACTTCAAATTTATAAATACAAATCCATTTCTAGTTTCCTAATCACAAAAAACCAACAAAAACTACCACACAATATTGAAATAATTTCTTGAGTGCCTAGTTCTAAATGTTTAAACCAAATCATCAATAACTAAGTAGAATATAAAAATAGAACCTATAATACAGATAAATTATACATCCATTTATAGTCTAATATGTTCATTAAAATATGATATATGGCCCATGTAGCTATGTAGGAATGATTTTAAAATATAAAAATAGTAAATAAAAGATTCCTAGGCTATGACATTATTCCCACCAAAACAATTATTTGAGACGGATCTCAAATCATTTTTACCAAAAAAAACTTTTTTAAGGGTGAGGAGTAAATAATTACACTACATTACTCTCAAATTAATGTATCATTGCAATGAAATTCAAGTTGAATGATTGTGGATGTGCAAGAACATTAATATATATATCAAAAAAATTAATAGTAAATATGACCAGAATATTTCATCTCTGAATGTGAATGAACGACCATGAACTCTTACTCTATATGTTTCATTGAACGCATTATTTTTTATGTTCCCTTTATAATTCCATTTAAACTACCTAAAATTAAAATTTAATTAAATAATGCAGAAATGAATTCTAAAATAATTTTAAATTCTGATTGTACCTACTAGGAATCGATGGCTGATTGGTAGAAAATAAATTTCATGACTTATCCCCCAAGGCCTATGTCTTGACTACCTTATGACCTCCTCTGATAGCCCTGGGGTGGGTGACTAGTGTCGAGTAGGAATATCCCACAAATTGGAGAACTTTTCCAATGAACCTATACACATCCATCCAATAAAATGCCACATGTATGGAGATTGGAAACACTATGTAACATTATTTCATGCTTACCATTACAACCCAACAATATAGTACGATAGATAGTAAATAACCAATGTAAAAAACAGCCAGAACACAAACCCACTAAAATAAATATAAATCTAAAGTCCAACCCGCAAAAAAGGGTATTGATTCTACGCAGATGCTGATGAAACCACCTCGGGTCATATGATTTTAGAAGGCACCACCTGGTCCTGGTCGTGGTCCATCTCAAAGTACGACTCCACCAAAGCATCAGTCATCTACACATGACTAAACTCTTGCAGGAAAAGCCTGTGCCAGATTTAGTAAAACAATAACTAGTAGGGGACCCCAAAAACCAAAAAACAAATGAATAGAAAAAAAATACCACCAAGAAGTTAAATACAACTCAACATATGTATATTTCATCAACACATATAATAAGAACATCTTGGTATAATTTTAATTGATTCCAAGGTGATACATCTCATCTACTGCCATCCATATGGTTTCGTGCATTGCATCCTCGATTCTGGGAGATCTCACTCCTCGAGCTATCATATTATAACACAGTATATAAAGTATACCAAATGTATTTGAGATAACATCTTGTATTAATACCTCACAAAGTTTCACTGAAAATTATAGCCTCATAGAGACAAGAATAATCGATATCATAGAAAAATCATCATTATATGATTGTCATCAAGGCACAATCTTCTAGGGAGGAATCTCTCCTTGATCCATCAAGTCATTAGAGACCTACGCAATGAGGTGCCACTTCATTGGGCCCCACCTAAATAGAATTCATCATGACCTACAAAAATCACACTTGATTAATCATAACGTAGAGAATCTTTCACTTCTAAAGATCACATCTATGATGTGTACTTGGGGTAGAAGGATCGCATAGACCCGATATCCACATTGGATAGATGTATTACATAGACTAACTCATTTCTTTAGAATGTTGGATCACATAGACCTAATAGTATCTTGGAAATGATTGGTCACATAGATAAGATTCTCTCTTGGGCCTACGAGATAACATACACCCACACGCCTCGGGGAAAAACCAGATCTCCTAGACACGCTTGTCTCTTACGCCATCCAGATCAATTATACCTTCTGGTCTGTTGTCCCAACTATATCACATAGACATACTCACCTGTTGAAACATCTAGATCACATAGAGCCACTCATCTCTTGGGATATCTCGATCACTTAGACCCATAGATCATAGACTTCTGGGTATTTCCACAATAGGATTCCTGATCACAGCCTGCTGGATTTTGGGAGAATTTTCTCCTCAAGCAATCTGTCATATCTCAAACTCTATAGAAGCTAACTAAAAGAATATAAAATGGACCTCCTCATCCCAGGGTTTCCAAATCTGATGATGGATCATCAATCATACTTATTGTTTAAATCTTATGATCGTTTTACTGAAAATGGGCTTGTGGGGTAAAGGAATGGTCTAACCCAGTATGATTGACCCAATAACCCCATTTTTTGAACCAACCCTATTCATAATATGCTGTTAGGCCACAGATGAAGCCCAATAGGCTTCCTAGTGGCCTAGATCTTCTTTTCCATCCCATATTACATTGGAGGGCTAGTTTGGTCCAACCCAGATGTGGTGGGCACCGCGTCCCCCCTGTGTCGCGTGGTCGACTCAGCCGCCTATCACTCTCCCACATACGGTCCCACGAACGGTTTTCCCACACCTACCCATGGACCAATTGTAGGTCTCTATACAAATCCTGGCACCCTACTATCCCTAGCCTCCCAACCATTTGGGGAACCCAACTGGGGGCGTTGTTCTGCACCACTAGCAGCCTCCACCATTGTGAGGCACCACCAGCACATGTCACCTCTCTAATGACCTTATCCCCTTGTTCACCACCTACGGTCTCCTGTAGAGGGAATTCTCTTCCACCATAGTGTGCTACATCTCTCATTTCCATGTTTTGTTTCCACCATGTGTCTTCACCGGCCACCAATTTAATTCTTCCATGTTGTGATCATGACTCATTTTCGAGTTGTTATGGTGAATAGAATTGGGAAAACAATGATCATGGGAGAAAGAGGTTCCCATGAACATTGAAGATGGGCGGATCAGGCCTTGTTCATCTCATCCATGATACATCTATATTAAAATTTATGAATGGATAATAAATACCACATCTTCACAAAGGTTTAACATCAATTCACATTCCTGATGATTATCCCAAAATCAATCAATTCCCCCATTTATCTTGACTGATTTGTGAATAATTTCATTCTTTGAATGGTTCAATCTCATTGGGGAGATTTTGAAATGGGGAATAATAATTAATTAAACATAAAAACTAACCTGAGGTGGTATCATTTGATGGAGAATCAAAGATTCCCACCATTGATGTTCATCATTCTTCGATCCATAATCAGTCATCGTTAGCAATCCATCATTCATCGATGTTCGACACTCGCCAATGGAAAGGATTTCACCAGTGTTCTCTCCTCCACGAGAGCTCTTAGTGAAAAACCATCATCCTCTTTAAACGCAATGATTTAAAATGAATTTTAAACAAACCCATTTTATCATTTCTATTTCATTATGAAATAGTGTCTAAAACATTATTCATTATCATATTGAATTAATGAGTTTTAGCATCATCGCATTACCACATCGTTGTGATGTTGTGTCAATGAAAAAGTTAAAAGAAATAAAATTAATATTTTTTAGTTTAATTTAATTTCCATTAAAATGAAAAATAATTATCTTTCACCCTTGACCCATGTCGATTAAGGATATGCCTTACATAAGGTGGTCATCTCATTATGAACTCAATGGTACTCTTAGATTTCTATTCTAATTTATTGTTTCTCTGTTATATGAATTTAAAAAAAAATAATCTTTATTCAATTATTTTATTTATGGCCAAAATCTAAATTAAACTATGGTTCGGAACCATCAAATGATAATATCTTCTTATGTAAATCACACACTCTTGAGAACAATAGTGGTATCATATTTCCAATCCAAGTCACCAATCATGAGTTATAAAGATTTGTAAATTAAAATAAATTTATTTAATTATTTTCTTTATGGTTAAGTGAATTTTAGGTTTTCTTGATGGAGGCCCACACAAACTAAACATAGGTTGTGCATAGGGTGAAACTGCAATCTTGAACATAGTGGTTCCATCCGATTTCTAATCTAGGAACCCATTTAAGAGTTATTCCACCTTTTTATTCAAATCACTCACCCATGCCAGTTATAACTCAACATTTTTCAACTATCTATTCTAGGTATACCAGACCTTGGAATCACACGCCATCTGAGCTTCTAGTCTCAATAAAATCCCCCAAAAAGAATGTAAACAAATTACATGGAATTATGAGATAGTAAATTATTCCCACCATTTGCGAAATAAGTCGCCCTAAGACAAAAAATTGTATAGATAACTATTAGGTTACTGATCTCGGACCTAAGCCTCCTACTCCCCTGTCCCCTCATGGATATATTTGTTTATCCACTAAATGCTCAGTAGAGGAATCGATCACCCATAGAGGTTACCCTCTTATAGAACATAGATCTCTACTTGAAACTCTATAATATTAACCTCTTCGTCAACATCTATCTCAGCCCAGTCAAATCTCAATTATGTAAAGTCATCATGAGCTCTTAGTGGGACTCTATTCCAAAAAGGATTAGAAGAGACAATCATTGTGTGTTGGTCAATGATCACCCAGATTGTATTATGGCGCATGGGAATACATGTTAAACCCTTCACGAACTCTGTAGATATCCCTTTGATAGTAGGGACTTTATCTCCAAGACCACTTAGTAAAATGGCCCGGAATTCAAACATAACCTTGAACACTAGGTATTACTAATCCCTTCCACTACAAGTCCCGCACATACAACCTCAACTCGCAAACTATGTGAAATCCATCTAATATACTGATGCAGATATCAGTGCCATCATAGGGTGTAAATTTCTGTAGAATTACATCTCTCTATGGTGACGTAATATTGGAAACATTTTCTTAAATGACAACCACATATATTTCTAGAAATGCAGGGAACTAGAAACTCAAAAAATCAACTACCACATCAGTATTTATGGATAAATCAAGATTGATCAGTCACACATTTCTATGCATGAGTTTTATCATGTGGTGGATGAGTTTTTCTTACCAACCTAAGAAAACCTCATTCCAAAGCTACAGACATACCACATCCTTTTTCCTAAAACAGCCAATCTGATCCTGAACTGTGGAACCAATCCATAGCCAAACAAGTTTCGTAAGGCCTCGATGATGCCACAAGGAGATTCCAACCGAATCTATTGCCTAAAGGGTTAGATCACAACATCAAAATATGTGTGATTATTGAGTAACATCCCTTAGGTATCTTTAGACATAAGGGTCATGTCCAAAGATAAACAGGAAACTATAGGTCCTAAGCAAGATTCGAGAAAAGAAGCCATGACTAGACTTTGTGTCTATTAATACAGAAACTACGATTAAACACAAACCACACCTCAAATCGTTCCTAGAGCCCTTGGGTAATATTCCTTGGTTTCATGCTACCCAATTCCCATCTCTTTTGTCTGCCTAATCTTAATGTGGAACACATTGGGATGGGTTTTGTAACATGTCTAAATATATACCACCTCCTACTTCTCTCCTATATCATATTTTTATACATTTACATGTAGATTAATATGTTCCTATCATTGTCTCTTCCTTGGTGTCCTATCACAAATTTCACTATCTAAATGGTGGGATAGAAAATCTATTTACAAATATCCCATAATTTATATTGAAAATAATTAACTCTTTCTAGGATGGTTGGACTCACCCTAAGAGCCTTGAGCTTTAGATCCTCTATCATGGGTCCTCTTCTCGATATGTCTCACACCTCGATCTCTCTAAGACTGATTCCGGCTTCCTATATTCCCACATCGGGAATTCATATGTTGTATCTTCTCAGAAAAAGAAATTTCAACCCCATGGACTTTCTATATCACCCTATCATAAGTAGAAATGTATAGTGGAATATTTTTGAATTAGATTTACCTAAACAAATATCTCTCATATGTCTAAAACTTAATGTACAAGTCATATCGTATTAATCATGTATGTGGATATGTCGGTACACCTCGATGAATACTCATATACTGATATGCCGTCTATAAAAATTTATAAAAGATCAAGGGAAAGAATTACCCTCATCTTTTATGGCTTGTGACAATTCTCTGAGAAGGTATCTCAAGCACTGAGCATGGAAATGTCATCTCATCATAAGATCAGGTAAGCTAAACCTCTTCATCACCCTATTGAGCCACATAGAAGGCTTTCTTTTAAGACTAGCATCTGATCTAATGGTTCCCAGACTATATAGATCATTCATCCACCACTTCAGGATAGTTCTAATCCACCAATGAGTTGGGATCACCTCAGATGCTGAGGGGAGTCTATTATTGAATCTATGGAAGTGTTGTTTTCTCGTGCATCCCATTTACTGGTAATATAATTACCATGTGATACTCCACAGGTGATTGTATATCAGGTATGCCACCTGGTGTTGATTCCTTTTGTATAAATTGTTGAACTCATCTTTTCAACCCACAGATCATCTTTATGATCATCTAGTGGAATCCATACTGGATGTATACATGAATATGCCTTGATATAAAACAATATGTACTACTGTAAAAAGATTATACAAGTAGAGATGACTCAAGAAGGACATGGAAAACTCAACCCATTCATATATGATTCATGTTCCTTAATTTTTTAATATAACATGTTTTTTCATGTATCATGTCAAAAAGAAGGATCCAGGGTCTTGGTATATGGGTTTTTCTGCATCCACACCAGCACTGGAATGCCAAACTGGAATGCCGAACATGTAACACTCAACACTCTTTTCCCAATCCAAACTCATAGCCTCCAGGTTTATAATGTATATCTTAAATCCTCTGATACCACTCTATAAAGTACAATCTCCTAGGGCTCGTTCCATGAGTACCCCATGCCTACCTCCAATAGACCATGTTTTGGTGAACAGTGTCAAGTAGGCATATCCCATAAATGAGAGGAAATTTCCTAAGAACCTATACACATACACCCAACACAATTCCACACAGATGGAATGTGGAAACACTAAAAAAATAAAATTCATGCATACCACTACAACCCAACCATATAGAACCCCAGAGAGTAAACCAACAAAGAAAAACTAGTCCAGAATACAAGCCCACTAAATTAAAGACAACCACAAAGTACGAACTATAATAAGGGCAATGATGTTGTAGTAGGAAGCTTCCGAAATCACCTCAGCTTGTCTGTTCTCACAATGAACCACCTAATCATGGTTCTTATCCATATCCATCTATGAATCCATAAAATACCTGGTCTAATACATAATACACAATGTTTTAGGGAAAATCATTTTAAGGGGTGAGTAAAACAATACTCTGTAGGAAACCCTAAAAACCTCAAAAAAAATGACCACAAAGGGAAACACCACTAATAAGGTACATACAACACAACATATGTATATGTTATCAACACATATAACAATAACTTCTAGGTATACATGTAAAGGATTTCAGGATGAAACATCTCATCGTTGCCAGCGATATGGTTTCGTGCCTAGTTCACTCGATTCCGTTATATCTCACTCCTCTTGCTAGCAGATGGTAACTAGGTAGAGGAAGTATACCAAGAGTATCTGAGAGATCATCAGGTCTAGATACCTCATAATGATTCCCTGAGTCGTTTACTGTCATGGAATCCTGAAGTCTTGATATCCCAACAAATCATTAATCATAGAATTCATCTCAAGAAACGCTCGTCCCAGGAGGAATCTCTCCTTGATCCATCAAGTCATAAGATAAATATGAAATGTGGTCTCGATTATCTGGGGAACTCTCAAAGAGAATGCACTGATAACTACTGGATATAAATTTCTTCTATTGTAATGTTGAACATCTTGCACTATTGAAGTACTTATCCCAAATGAATGATTGGGGATGCTGGATCAACTAGACACTCTCTTCTTTGGGGCCATCTATATCACATAGACCCACTCATCTCTTGAGATAGCTAGATCAAATAGACCAACTCATCTATTGGGACATCGAGATAACTTAGACCCTATTCTATCTTGGGTAAGATGGATCACATAGACCTTATAATCTCTTGGGACAGCTGAATCAATTAGACCCTCTCATCTCATGCATCAGCCAGATTACTTAGACCTACTTGTCTCTTAGGCCTGTAAGATCACATTGACCCACTCATCTCTTGGGTCAACTGAATCAAATAGAATCACTCATTTTTAAGGCTAGCTGGATCACTAGGACCCTCTCGACATGGAATTCTAGATATATCCAACCACATGATTCCTACTCTAAGTGCACTTGACTTTGGGAGAATCTACTCCTCAACCAATCATTCATATATCAACATCCACTGAAACTCACAATGATTATTTCAAAATGATTTCCTAGACACAAGGGTCAAAAACATTATGAATGGATCGTAAATTGGGTAGATGTTTTAAATGTTATGTTCATTTTACTTAAAAGGGGCTGGTGGGTACGGGCCTGGACTGACCCGATCAGACCGACCCGACCTAGCCAGATTTTTTTGACCTGACCAATTTAGGCCTGGCCCAATAGCGAGGCCCATTGGACCCAGACCATGCTTGTGGGATATTTTGGTCTTGCCCGGAAGTGGCAGGCACTGCGTTTTTCCTACATCACGTGACCGACTTGACCGATCACCACTCCCCCAAATACAGTCCCATAGACAATGTTCTTTCACCAACCCACAACATGGAAGTGGGTCTCCAGACCTGAAATGATAACCAGTTGGTTTCATCATTCCTCACCACTTTTTTCCAACTGTAGTAGGCATCCTCTAATACATCCTACCACTAGCATGTATCACCTCTTACACTTCCATGGTTGCCGAGCCACTATATTATGTGTGCTGCCTGCATCCCCCTACTATAGGATTTTCCTTCGACCATGTCGTGCCACCGATTTTCGTCACCTGAAGTCACTAAATTTTTGCCATTTTGTGATCATGAATCCTTCCCAAGTTGTTGAAGTGATGAAAATTAGGGTAATAACGAATAGGGGAGGATTAGGTTTACATGAACACCCTAGGTTAATGGATTAAGATTTTTTCCTTTTGGCCGTGATCCATCCACATTCAAGATTAATAATGTATAAACAAGACCTAATCCATTCCTAGGTTCAACATGGATACACATTCCATATGAATATCCCAAAATCAAATGCATGCAGCATTCAACAATCATTAACTGTGAATCATTCATTCATCAAATTATTCATGCTCCCCATGGAGATTTGAATACAAGGAAATAAAATTAATTAAATAGACACCCTACCTTAACAGTGCACCATTCAATGATGAAGAATATTGTGGCACCCCTAATTCCTTAATTTGTTGATCCTCAATCCATAATCATTGGAAATTCACCATTAATCATCGTTCATCACTCACCAATAGAATGGATTTTGTTAGCATTCTCTTCTCCTCCAATGCTCAGAGGGAAAAACCACCAACCACCTTAAATACAATGTTTTATGATTTTTTCCACTACAAACATGATTCAACATTTCTATTTCATTTTTAAATAGTGTCACCACCTTGATTCATTAATGTGTTGCATTAATTATTTTTATCATCTTTATGTCCCTGCATTACAATGATGGCATGTCACTGAAAAATGTTAAAAGAAATAAAATAAAGGTTTCGAAGCTAATTTTATTTTCTTTTAAAAAGTCCAAAAATTTACATTCACCCTCAACATGAACTAGTCAAGGTTAGGCTCCAAATAAATAGAACATCTCATTAAACACTCAATGATACTCTCATGTATCCAAACCGAGTTACCGCTTTTGAGTTTTAAGGATTTGAAATTAAAATACTCTATATTCAATTATATTATTTACAGCCAAAACATCATTTCATTGATGGCCAGTGCTAGCCATTGTTGGGATCTACATAACAAAATAACACCCTCACAATCTCAATGGTGGTCTCCAATTTTGAATACAATTTATCATTCATGAGTTATAAGTATTACGAAAATAATATAATTTTATTTAATAATTTTATTTAATGATATGCCATTTTCAGGATTTCTCGCTGGAGGCCCATGCTGATTAAACATAAGTTGTTCTTAGGGTAATACTACCATATTAATGTAGCAGTTCCATCATAGTTCTGATCATGGATCCCATTTAATAGTAATTACACTTTCCATGAAAATCCCTAAGGTGAACTATTTAAAACATAAAATTTCTCGATGGGACATTATAGGCACACCGTGACTCAGAATCCCATTCTATCTGAACGCATGTTCATAGAATAATCCCCCATAATGGAAGAAAAAAATTACATAGAATTTTGAGACATTACATAGAAAAAATTCAACACATATTCCTTAACAACCATGGAGTCCTTTGACCGTGGATGTAGTCAATGTAATTAAATATCTAGAACAATGAGTACATGTTTTTTAATACTATAGATTAGTAATATATTATCCACGAATATAAAAAATAATTGGAGCAAGATTTAGATAACATCTACAGAATGATTTCAAACATGACCTCATACAAATGACATGTCGTACAGATAAAAGCTGCACCTATATTGATATTCATCCTCCATGGGATTTTACAAATGGAGTGGTGAAACACATACTATAACTACCTTAGAGTGTGGGTTATTTATAGTTAACATGTCAATATTACCACCCATGATCATCCTAGTAGGGGTCCTATTA
Source organism: Viscum album (assembly GCA_963277665.1). NCBI lineage: Eukaryota > Viridiplantae > Streptophyta > Magnoliopsida > Santalales > Viscaceae > Viscum > Viscum album. The sequence continues at coordinate 1,300,724,679 of OY728147.1, forward strand.
ATCATGGTCATCAAAATTAATATGTGACCCAATTCCTTGGGATGCTATAGGGATTGTTATGCCAGACATTATCATCCAAGCTAAGGAACCCAATAGGATAACCCACTAAAAGAAAAAAATATATAACACCAAAGGTGAAATATTTAGTACTAAATCAAGAATGTTTGAGGCCCTTATAAATTTCATGATTGAGGGCTAAGTCCAATCCTATATCACCACTAACAAGTAGCTTCCCACTTAATCATATAGATACTTGATGGTAAACGAATACACAAGGAAACACCATTATATCAGTATGAGGGATTGTTTTATAATTTTAATTCTTATATTCAACAAAGAAATTTTTTTGTGAGAATTAAAAAACCATGGTTATGGCCAAATATACCCCTAAAGAATATTTGAGTCCTTCTAAAGACATCAAATTATTATATACCATAACTGTTAAGAAAAATGATTTTGAAAATCATTATATTATTGATGTGGAAGTTGGTGTAGAGATAATTACATAACACCAACTACCTTATTATGACAATTTCATCACAATAAAAGAATAAATTTCTCAATTTAATGCTTAAATAGTAACACATGAGTAGGATATTGTATAATTCCAATGTAAAAATATACTCACATAGTATGGACACCTTATTAAACCCTTCATGCCTCTTACTATTAATCTTCAATAACAATGGAGAACTTTCTACCATTAATGGTAAAATTAAACCTCTATATTTGTAATATATAAAAATAACTATCCTCTCTGGTGGAAGTAGTGATTGATGATAATGTGTTTCCCCCACTATGGGGGATCATCTTACCATTCAAGAAATTATCCCATGACTAACTCTAGTCAATGAATCCCAAGAATTATTAGATATTATAACAACATAGATAGATTCCACTGAAAGATGATAAGTGTTAGTAAAACTGAAGAGAGTTTTTTATCCCATGAGGTTGGATTTTAATCTTACACCATCCCATTTATGTAATCATAAAATCATAAAATTCAAGGAAATGGGGGATCCAGAGAAGAAACTCGCTCTTTTTTAATTCCACGTCAATCCTAATGTGGGGAAACTAAGAACAACAATATATATTACAGATGAGATAATTTTTGTATCCCATGGGAGGACACACATTTTTATTTACTAATTCACATGAGATTATATATATTAGAAAATTGTAATATTAACATCATTAATTCCACATACATGTTAACTCTACATTGAAAAAAAAAACTATCCATGAAATATCCAGAAATATGAACCAAGATAATTATTGAGGCACATTTTTCATTACAATATCGAATGGCCATACATATTATATTGAAACACATATTTAATATGAATAATTTATAGTTTTATTTGTGGAGAACATATATAATTGTGTTCAACTACACTCGACCTCCAAATTTATATCATTATCTTAAAAAATCATTCTTATTCAAAAAAAACTAAAGGAAGTTATTTAAACCTCCATGAAAATCGAATAAGGTCAAACACTATCCCAAATAAGGATTCCAAGGTCGTATTGAAGATATTTTTATAGCCACATGACAAAAATGTGTAGCCAATGTGTCCTTGTGGTAGGGAGCAATACAATTTATTCCATATATAGTGATCAAATATTAGGGTATTTCATCTCTTCCATAGAGATAAACCTAATCATGCTTCATTAATTCAAGAATGTAGTTGAATTTGGTATAGATGAGGACCCAAAATGAATCACCTAACATCATATATAGATTCATACGATATTAAAATGCTTCATTTTCAAATATAATTTGAAATATACCTAAAATAATGATCATGTTTCATTAGAAATTCCCTATGATAAAGTATCATTGTTGTTTTCAATTCTCCTAAAAAGAAAAATGATAACATGTAATGTTACCCATATGGGAATTCTGAAGATATTAAATAATTGATGATCCCAATATAAGTAAGTACAATTAATTTCACCCTCATGTCATATCAAGATCAAGCAGTAATGACCCTCAGTCCATATGTGTCTCTCATTAATGTACCAAATTTTTATGAGTGTCTAATGAACATATAAAATTGGTTTAAGTGAGACCAATAAAAATAAGGATCCCCAATTATGGAAACATCATCCTAGAATCATATATAATATAATCAATCAATATTTGAAAATTGTGAACCAGCACATAAATTGATCTAATGGGAATCATCCAAAGAAAAAAAGAAATGGGAAACAACCAAATAATGAGATCCTCATCTGATAAGGAGCACAAATTTTCATATATCACAAAAAATATAGTATTAAATATTTATAATTAATTTTCACCTTATTCTGATGATTGTTCTCACCAAATAGATGATCACCCAATCGTACAGTCATCTGAGGCTCAATATTTTTCAACACACTCTACTATTATAATTTAAAAAGAATGCATGTGTGATATTCCACATGTCCGTAAAAACTCATCATAATCCTTATAATTAAATAGTTTACAATGTTTACCGCTTGTACAATACATTTAAATATTAGTTCCAGTCATGGTGGCCTACATAAGGACTCCCATAATCATTAAATCATCTTCATATTGTTAGAGTAATAGACATTTAAATCTATCTTGTCTCTCAACAAGGATTCGCATACCCACATGTTCAGGTTTGATTATAAAAATGTATACATTTAAAATATAGTAATGATTCAATTTTATTTTAAACATACTAAATGTAAATAAATTATATTACTACTGTATATCACAATAATCTCATATAACTAAATGAAACATTTGGTTTGGTGGTATCACGGGCTATCTATATAAGTCACTATCATAACAACACATGTGAACATTTAATCAAAATTGAACTCATGTAGACTTATATATTGTTATATGGATATTCATATCCTTGGAATTTAAAAATAAGAAAGGTTTGGTCTAAAATCACCAGTAAGGGAGTACATTTAAACATCTCATCAAGGGAATGATCATAATAATATAAAAATAAAAAATAAAGGGAAATTTTTTATAATAAGGAACGCATAATAATAAAATTTAACAAATATATTGATATTAAAACAATTAATTTCTTATAAAAAACTTATTATATGGTAAAATATTTTAGAAAAATACTATAAAAAATAACGATAATGAATTTTTAATGGAATTAATATATGGAATTCCAAGGAAATGTTTCATAACAATATACTATGGAGCTAACATAAGTATATAAATCCAAGAATATTGGAGTGGGAAACACTACCTAATTACTATAGAATAGTGGATAAAGTATCTCTACCATATTCCCATTGGTCAAAAGGCATCACCACACGATTTAAAAAAATGTAGGTGAGAATTCAACACTTCTAGATTCATAAAATGGGAGTGGATTATGAATAAATTAAATATTAATACAGACATTCATGATTATGAATCAGCCCTTCAATCCCACAAGCATCGTGGATGTGATATCACTTACTCATTTCTACATTGAAGAAGGAATAAATACTTATTTCATAGAATAATATCATGAGACATAAATAATTAAAGAATTCATTAGATTATGATATATGATTCCTCCTAAAACAAAACAATAATTAATACTTATACATTCTATTCAGACATGAAAACATTCATAGATAAAAATCTTAATTAACCCCTAAATAAGTGAACTTTTTTCTGAAAATAATTCGCAGGGATTTCAAATATAATTCATAAAAATGAAGTTGGGTGATTTATTATTATTTTCCCAATATTAAATAAGTAACATTAATGCTTATCCATAATTGAATTAAATTTTTTAGGATCTATAAAGTTATGACATGAAAAATAATATGGGATACCCATGTTTACAAGTCCGGAATTTATTTCCAAATAGTTTCTCTAAAATGAAATACTTAACACTAATAAAAAATTGAAAATTACATTTTAAATACTAAAAGTGGCTTCTTAAAAGAAAATATTAAAAGAAATATAAAAAATTTAATTTTTGAAGATATAAAAACACAATGGAAGACTTATTCTCAAAAATAAAAACACAATCCATTATAATTAAATTAGATTATTAATGAAATAATATATTTAATCATTAATTTTATTTTGAAATATGAAATAATATTTCCTTTTATTTCTCATAAAGAGTCATGATCATTTCAAAAACTACTATAAAGCATTGAAAATATCAATGAATGGATAAATTAACATATGGAGGGAAAAAATGTAAAATAATTTTTGGAAAATTTATATTACAAAATAATACAATATGAATGCATGGGTATCATTGAGAATTAATTATCAGAAAATAAAAAAATTATTCCATGAAATAAAATAATAGTGTAAAATAAAGAAATTATTGAAATAAAAAGTTCAATAAGATGTATTTTTAACTAAATAAAGGGTGTTTAGCTTACAAACTGCGTTATTGTGTTGGTATCCTACCAATCAAAAGAACATTAGAGATTTTCCATTAAATAAACATCCATGTACTATAATTTGAATGATGTCCATTATAATTGAATCAAATGTGAATATTAGTATTTTAAATAAAAAATTATTCCTACAGAATATCAAATACAGCTCATGGAGAATAATATGAGGCAAATAAACCATTACATTAATTCATGGAAACAAACAAAGAATATGAATCTCAATGGGATGTCAAACACTCTAATGACTCTGTCCTTGAAAATGAAGTTCATAGGATATGTAATTGAGATAAATGGAATATATAAATTATATGAGTCTTAGAAGGTAATAATATCTGTGTTTCCAGATTAAATTTGAGGAAATTATAGTGGATTACATGGGTTGAAATTTGTATCCTTTATAAGAGATGAAAATTATCTGTTGTGAACACCCATTGTGTTTCCATAATGAATTGATTGATTTAATGAGTAAGTACTTCCAAAATATATAAATAATATATTTTGGGAATGATAATGTTTATAATTAATCCCTAAATCATTTAACCACTTGTTTTTGTATTTCAATCCATTTAATACCTATATTTAAATTTTATCAATTTTGTCATTGGTAAATATTTTATTTACATTGTTGTTTATGTTTTTATTAAAATATATGATGTCCTGTAAAAAGTAATTTTAATATTACAAACAAAAATTTAGTCTCAATATAGTGTAATTTAATTTATAAATTGGAGTAAATTAACCTCTAAATTATGATAATTAATATATAAATTAATTATTTTATAAAAAAAATTATTTTCAACAATATGTGTTATTAATATTATTTAGTATTGATAATGAAATTAATCGATAATAATATATTTCCAAATATATATTAATAATATATTAATATCAAATTTTAAAATTTTTCATTTATTAGATTATATTAATATAACACAATATTAATTTTTTCATACTTTAAATATAAATTTTTTTCCATTTTCATGGTCAATAATGTTTATTATATTAATAATTATTTAATGAATAAAATGAAATTGAACATATTTAATATTATTAATATATTTACATTAAATATTAATTCCATTAGGATAAATATTTTTATAAAATTAATGGGAAAAAATTTTATTCCAGTGAATAAAAAATGATTTTTGAGATAAATACTTCTTATGTTTCTAAAATGAAATGAATTTTTTTTATAAATTCAACATAATTATTATTTTTTCAATATATAAATAAATATTATTTCAAAAGAATCATAGAAACACTTTTTTCACTATAGTATTATGATACTTATATAAAATTATTGTTATTATAAAAAACAGTATTTTTTACTATTCACCTATAATCCATTTTTTGGGTAAATATAAAAAATTTACATAATTATTTTATTTATATATATAATTTAAAATTATGTTCATTTAAAAAATTTCATACATTCAAAATTATTAATTTACCTTCTACATAAAAATTCAATATATATAATGTAACACAAATTTTTAATAAAATGAATTTCTAAAGAGTAATATTTATTTACCATATTTTTTAATAATTTTATAATTTATTAAAAAAAAATTATTTTAATAATGATTTTTTTACATATTATTAATCGTAATATATGTATACTCATTTTGGTGGGGAGTTACATGTAGATAATGTAATATGTCCTTATAATGTCTTCAATTTTCAGTGAATTATTTTTAGATATCATTAGGAATTATAATCCGACCAGGCATTGTGATGACATGTGATTTCGTGGTCTGTGGCTCCCTGAATAAATGATTGGAATAATTTTGAACTCCAAATAGCACGTGTGATAGGTTTTCTTGAAAAGGTTAATAGCATTTAAATAGGGTCCCGGATCGGCAATCTGACTATAGTGTTGTGGTTAGATATACGACTTTACCATAAGTAGGGCATAACATCTTCCAACATGGGTTAGGTTTATGAGTTTTTTTTCCAATGTTTTAAAGGAAAAAAATTAGGTAATAATTTATTTTATTTGAATAGTTTCCATAACACAACAATGACAGCATTAAAATGGTTTATTAAGAAAATCTAAAGGGATAGCCGGATAAACCTAAAATACTTTTGAGTCATAGAGAGGAGACCCCCTGGAGAAACATCTCGACTATGAACGATGAGAGATCGATCGACCAACACACCAAAAATTTGATAGAACCATAAAACAAACATGGTGTGACGATCATTATTTAGCTTAATACATGTAGGGTATTGTAATTTTGATTTACTTCTTCCATGTTCATGAATTAAACTATAAGTGTGGATCTACCCACAAATAGGTTCACCAGTGGATCCTGTGTTCTTGCAGGAGGGTGTTTCTTTCTGTTTTATGTGTTTTTGATCCAGGAATTGATTATGAGAATTATTTATTTGTCATTTTTATTCTCCTAGTATACCTATTAACATGATTTGATAGATTCAATAATGAACAAATAGGGGAGGTCTGTTCCTCCACTATTTGTTGATTTATTCTCTACCCACCCCACGATCTTCATGTTCTATGCAGGGTGATGAACAATCAATAATTTCAAAATTTATTTTCAATGAAATTACCCCAAAATGGAGATTGAATATCACAATGACCTATAAAAGGTGTTATAGAGACAGTGGATGACGAATCATCTTGGATCTAGGAGGATCATTCCTCACACGGGTGGATCAAGATGTGTTTTCATGGAAAATAGAATGCCTGAAAATAAGGGATATGGCCTCAGTATAATGGCATGACCACAAAATTAGTGTCTCAGGATGATTGTGTGCCTGGATGGATGGATTGGTGATCCATGTGGTGCAGAAAAAAAAAGAACATTTCAGTCTAGAAAATTCCGATAAACACACCATATGGGACCAGTATGACTGCGACCAATGTTTCCTCACTAAAAAAGATGTCATTCTCCACTGAGGACTCAATGTGTGTGACACAACCAGTGACAAATAGAGTTTTGGAACACAAGAAGCCCTAAAATGATGTGTGTACATTTTAACAGGGTTTCTAGGTCCTTATGCGGGACTCGACATTAGTCATAAATACAAAATGGTTATGGGGTGGAGTCCACAACTTATACTCTACCACACTACTTGGCCATTCTAGATATGTGGGAAACCCCATGTATGGGTAGTCATTCTAGAACAAATGTGATGAAGCCATATGCGGTCACATGTCCAGAGTACATAGAGCATACTCAAGAAATGTAGACACGATGTGTGATCCTTCCTATACACCATGTATATTTGTTTTTACATGGCATTTTATCCCGACCAGGGTCATTGTACACGGCTTGTACCCAGAGTCAAGGGAAATGGAATGTGACCTCTAGTACATGTCGTTTACACCCTTCAATGTGGCATGATCTTATATTCCACAGTTCCTTTGATGGGTTTTGTTTGGGTTAGTTCCCCCATTTCCCGTTCTCATTAAGGTCGTGTATCATTTCAATCCACATGTGTATGACCCCGTTAGTAGGACATTCCATGATAGATATGGGTATCCCTCCACGAGGACCAGAGTGAGATCCTCTATCCATTCATGACCCTAGGTAGAGTCAGCTGTTGGCATGACGAATCCTATAAGACCCTGATCCTCTACATAGTGGGTGTAATCTTAATGAGTTGTGGTATCCACCAAGTCCCAAAAAGTGATCATAATCTGTGTATTGTGATATTTTTCACTTAGGAGTGTGTTCTCATAGAATGAGTGTATCTATTACCCTATCAGATATATCTGTGCATCTATCTCTCTAATGTATTTTCCCAACGAACATTATTTCTGGGACAGACGTCATCAGAGTTACCAAGATCATAGAGTGATCTCTCCTAGTTGAGTGCTTCTTAGAATCACTTAACTAAATCCCTAGTGTCGGTATGCAATCGTTGGGAATAAACTATATACTACGGGTCTGGGTTTGAGTAAATCACGATTTTTTTCTTTTTTAATATGTTCTGTATACATATACTATGTAGAGGTAACTATAAATTAAAATTTAATTACATTATGGGGTTTAGGGGTCCTCTAGTAATAATTTTTATACTCAATACTACATGGGATTTTCTCTAATGTTTCATATCTTGTATAGACGAGATGCCTTTTGACTGATTCCATCAAAGACAAGGACCATACTAAGAATTTTCAGTTTCCATCAGTCCGAGGAGTTCCTATGGCTACAAGTAGTAGTCCCAGTACCTACATTCTTTAATAAATGTAGGAATTTGTTATTTATAGACTCTATATTTTTGTGGGCTTGTATTCTGACCTAGTTTACATTCCACACATACCTTCCATTGTTCTATGTTGGTTGAGATTAGTTGTATCCATGCATTTTGTTTCCATATTGGTTATTTCATTTCATCCCTTTTGGTCTTGGATATTTTTTCACGTGTACAACTAATTAGACAATATCTCCTATGTTAGTGATATGATTACTCGGTGCTAGTCACCAGCCCTTGGCTTGTTGAGGACAGGCTAGGGGAGTCATGGAATGGGACCCACTGGGATGGGTCATGATAGAGTGGTATCGTTGGTTTTCAGTTCTAAATTAGGATGAATTGTATATGAGTATGGTTTGGGGGACAACATTGTTAAGTGTTTTGATTTCAGATTTCAGGACATAGACTCTAGTTTTGGTGTGGGAGGTTGACATATCCATACACTAAGACTTTGATAACCTTTATTTCATCAAGGTAAATGAAAACACTGGTTGATGGGGAACAAATTAATGGTACATGAATTTTATAAGAATTGGTGGTGATTTACATGTCCATTATGTCAGCTATCCAGATATACTTATTGACTATGGTACATCTTGTTTCATTACAGGATGCCTCCAGGATGCATGCCTTATATAATTAAGTATCTCAGTCATGGTGATGACCGCATAAATGATGAGGATTCAATGTAGGGACCATTTCCTCAGGTTTTACCTCCATGTGGTGATCCTATTATACCACCACAAGTGGAGTTGCATGTTATACCTACAATATTGAAAAATGATGACTATATGATAAGAGATCTTAATGAGTTTTAGTGAAAAAAAACCCTCAGGTTCTAAGGCAAGCCCGACCGTCAGGTAGCTAAGGACTAGCTTGAGGCGGTAACCAGAGTTATCCATCTAGTGGGGTCACCACCAGACCAGATGGTGGTCCTAGGAATGATACTTCTATAGAGAACATCATGACGAAGATAAATATTGGCCACGTAGACTCTAAAAAAGGATACACTTTAATAGATGGATTTCTAGTGAATTATTTGGGGGTGGTCTCCCTATTATTGCTGAAAGTAGTGCGTATCCAATAGATTATTCATCTCTACCAGGATAGATTGATAGTGGATGACTATTCATTGAGGATCACCAACCACTCTAGGTACTCAAGGGATATGGTCAAGGTTCAATACCTCAGAGATCAGACCTTCTCGAGAGCTCTATTATGGTACATTCAAGATATGGTAGTTCCTATATGCATTTTGAATTACGTAGGAGTTATTGAGTGGCATTGGTGGTCGAAAGCTTCTTGGATGAGCAGGGAAAGTCATTGGCAATAAGCAGAAGGTAGATAGGTGAGAGGCCTTGGTATAAGGGATCTGATGTCATGAACTAGGTTCGTGACATGGGAGGTGTCACAGTAGGACCCATGATAGGAGATCGACAATCCAGGTCTCTTAGTATGGATACAGTCTGCCTATGGAGTGGAAATTCTACTTGTGTGATGTTATAGGACATCTCTCTAGAGAATATCCAACCTGTTTAGATATTTATTTTGAGGTAGTTTATGGACCATCTAGTTAGAGGAAGGGAGTGGAGCAGTCAAGACCGCTAAGAGTTAGGCGTGGAAGATGAGTATGGAGAGCTGCAGGTGATGGAATACACTTTGATCTACTTCCACCACCACCCCAAGAGGTCCATACCAGTATTCAAGAGATAGGTGATAGGGTAAGGGATATATTCATGTGGTCTTGGGTTATAAAATGGGTACTCTAGGGATGATTTGAGGTACAATCTATGTCTTTTCTTCCTTAGTTGTCATACTCATAGACATAGGTTCCAGTCGTTCATTCTTCACTAAATGTCTTGTGCTAAACTAAGAGACTCTAGTAGAGTCATTGACCACACCCTTGTTCTTTGAGACGCCTATAAGAGGAGACTCGAGGTTCATGCTTCTTTGCAGATAGTTTGATCTTTTTCTTATAGGTGATAATTTTTTTTAGATCCTTTGGGAGCAACATTGAGGCCTTACGACATCATTCTAGGTATGGATTGGATATCTTTGTTCCATGACATGATTAACTAATTTTGGTGAAGGGTGTGTTGTGTCAACTGTGATGGGATGAGGTTTTCTTTTTTCGGAGAAAAGTAAACTTAGGATGCATAGAATGGGATCATGCATGGGAGGGTGCCACCAATCACTCATGAGTGGGATAACATTACCCTCAGATTAGTTGTTGTTGTGAGCTTATGGTTCCTAGTAGTAGAGTCAGTGTATGATGAGGACTTTCCAGATGAGGTTTTAGGATAACTACCCTCCGAGAGACTGACTTCTTCATCGAGTTACACCATGGAAAGACACTGATATCCTAAGCAGTGTTTAAGATGGCCCCCGAATATCTTTTAAAGTTTATGGTATAGTTGGAGGTTTTTTAGAGTGTGGGCTTCACAAGACCCAATGATTCACCCCATACATACCAGTTCTGTTTACCAAGAAGTTGGATGAGAGATTGAGGTTGTTTGTGGATTACCAGTTCCTAAATATTGTAATATTGAAGAACATGTATTCAATGACATGGATCAATGGCCTCTTAGACAATATAATAGGGGAACAATGGTTCTTGAAAGTTAATCATCATATCGGGTTACAACCAGTAATGAGTACAGGACAAGGATATACCGAAGATGGCTTTCAGATACCATTATGGTTCTTATGTGTCCTCGATGATTCCTTTATGCATAAATAACTCCCCCATAGTGTTGATGGGACTTATGAACTGAATCTTCCAGCCTAACATAGATAGATCCATAGTGGTATTCATCGAAAACATCATTGTGTACTCGGCTTCAGGGGAGGAGTGTGCGAGACACCTACAGATGGTTCATGACATACTCTAAGAGCACTGACATTATAGAAATATATAGATGTTCTAGTTTTGTATACAAGAGGTCAAATTTTTAGGAAATGTTATCTCACTATATGGAGTAGCACTGAGCCAAGCCATGGTTGAGGTGGTGTTAGCAAGGGTTCAATCTTGGAGTGTGATAGAGGTGGGGAGCTTCCTTCTAATGGAAGGATACTATAATAAATTTATCCCTTATTTCCCTTAGGGTATCAGCACTGGTGATAGAATTGACCCAAAAGGGGAAACAATTAGTGTGGATGGAGAAGTACCAATAGTATTTCCCATATTTGAGGTGATGTTTGATGAGCACAACAATGATTATATTTCCATAAGAGGGTTTTGAGTATGTTGTTTTCTACGACGCATCAGGGACTGGGCTTGGATATGTCATGATATAGTGACAGGTGATATTGCGTATGGTTTTCACCAGCTAAGGCCACATGAGAATAAATATGAAAACCATGATCTTGAGTTGGATGTAGTATTCATCACGTAGAAGATGTCACAGCACTACCTGATGTGTGAAAGATTTATCATCTACTATGACCACAACATCATATTGTACATATAATCACAAAAGGATTTGAATATGTGGTAGATATGGTGGCTAATTTTCCTCTAGTATTATGACTTTAAGATTGTATATACTCCTAGGAAGTGGAACATTATAGTTGATGTTCTTAGAATTATATTGTGTTTGCATTTTCAAAGTGTGGAATCCATAAATTTGACTTCGCTATAGTTATCCTTAGTGGATGGAGATGATGCAACATATCTTTAGTCGACGGATGTCACCCTTGTAAGGACCCGACCCCAGTTTCCCAGAACTGGTGCCTTATTTGAATTCATTGGCATTCAAACAAGGAAAAAGAATCCCGAAGGACCGAGTAGTTTAGTATTATTGGAAACAAGATACATACATAAGTTCATCATTACAAATTGAAATTAAAAAAACATAGAAACTCCTCAGAAAACTTCCATAACACCTAGGTTATTTCATAATGTCATTCATAATAGAATTCTTCTTACCCTAAGAAAATGGAACATAATAAAGGGGTGCGATCAAACACTCAGTAAGAGTAATCTATACAATGGAATTTAATATAAACATTTGACATGGTGAATAATTTAAAACACGTTCCGGTAATAATTAACTTGAAACACATTATGGCAGGAATATTAGCTGAGCAAATAAGGCCATAATAAAACATCATAATGGGTATTCTAATAGTAAAATAACCACATAAACATTCAATTAATATATTCATAATTATTGAAGATCATATGACGGACATTCTAAAACGTTTTATCATGGCCTCGGCCAAGAAATCTAGTGATTAAGGCCGCAACCAAAATCCATATCACATTGGGATAGGCCTCACCGAATTCCATGTATAGTTGATTAATGAGACATACTAATGCATCGAGGGGCTACAGCGGGCCCCACATGTCACATAATAAGTCCATTGCATTCCTCATATGAGCGGGGATAAACATAAACAAAAAAATACATTCATATTGAAACTATCATATGAAATGTAACAATCATTCCCCAATTATTAAACATAAAACACTATCCATTCAGAATAATATGGTGAGTGGTTTTAGGATAGATCATCCATAATGTTGTTAGTCATAAACCATTAAATCAAATATGGTAGATGAATTCATAAATGATTAAACCCAATAATACCATGGAATCAACAAGAGTGTTGAATTAGATGAAAACCCTCTTATAAATCATTAAGCAATTCTAGAGATAAATACTCTTGTATTTTGAAAAGAACTGTTCTTTTGGAAACGTCTTTGTATAAAACCAGAAGTGAAGTAAGATAGTATTTTAATAATAAAATTAGTTATTTTATAAAGATAATGGTTTCAAAAAATAGATTATATAGTTCCCTTTAAAATATGTAAGAATTTGAGAAATTCCATTGAATCGAGCTTGTATTTTTGAATCAATTTTGAAAGTTCCTCTTAAAACGTGTGACTATCCACAAAATAAGGAATGATTATGGTCTGTAAACATATATATGATACTCACACAGAATATATGATGAGTACATAACAAAACATAACATTTACATTGAGGTAATTAGATAATGAAAATATCCCGAATGAAAGTGGAAGTTCGGGTGGAAAACCCATTACCTTAACTCCAAACGTGTTCCACTATTGTACTTATGCTCCTGGAATATGAAATTATACATGTTAGTAACTTATTTAGTAACCTATTATACTTGTATTTATTTTAACAAAATCCTGGTTAGTTCGTTTATGTATTTATTGATAAGTTATTGTATTGAGTTTCATCGTTTTGGAGTGTTCGTTTCCTTTATTTTCATATTTGGTTCACTTTTTTTTAAGTAATGAAGATCATGTGGAATGGTTATAAATATCCAAGATTAGAATTATATATTAGTTTTGAATATAAATAATTTGTAATTTTCATTTATATAATTTTGTTTCATGGAATGAGGATGAAACATTATATGACAACCACTTCGATTATTTGGCGGTATTTGGATTTTTTATGAACTAGTTTTGACGTATAACTTATTTACATGTACCTATTATTGTTCCTGAATATTTATTAGGTTATAATAAATATATTATAGTATGTTTCAACCATGAATATGGTTTCATTACCAATAATTAAGAATAAATTGATGAACGAAACTTCTTCATCCACGACAGTTAAAAATAGGAACCTCATGGACATCGATTTCTTTTATAAAAATAAAATAGAGGAAATAATAATATTTATGATGGTTCATCCATTCACATGATATAAATCCAGTATATAAATGTTACTAGAGTTATCATGATAATTTGGAAAGAGGAGGTGAGGAGAGGATAACCAAAGAAGATAATTTGAAATGAAACCAAATGAAAAAGAAGGGTACTTTACCTCTTTAAATAACCTCCTTGAGAAACTCCATAAGGGAAGTGGTTTTGGTCTTTTGGCAAGAATAAGAGCTTCCTGGTCATGGGGAGTGACTAGGGAAGCGTAATTGGGCCGAAAATTGTGTAGCTTCAAGGCTTAGATTAGTGAAGAGAAGAGGTAGTGGTGAGGGGTTTTTATAGTGGAGGAGAGCGGTAAATTTTGAATATTGAATTCATTATTTTATTACATCCATCAAGACAACCAATAGTATTGTTTCATGTGACCCCTAATAGTAATAATGGAATGTGAGTTCGAACCAAGTGGCCTTACATAACATATGATGACATAGATAGTTTATTTAACAGATAAATTGAATATACGTTATTTTACGGTATTTCGCTATTCATAAAAAATTCATGAATTTCAGAAAAGTCCCAAAAATTCACCCCTACCATTTCTCAACGTGTAGAATTCAAAAGTCAAATACATTTTTTAAAAACTAATTCTCTAAATATAATTAATTTAATTTTTAAATAAAAGCATACTTAATTAAAAAATTAACAGTTTTAATTCTACATCTACTTCTTTATCACAATGAAAAAGTATCCAAGATGTTATTATGTTCTAGCCTTAATAAAATCAAATAATAATAACATTTACAATTCATTAGGTTCATATTTCTATTCATATTACTATTCATAAGGGTATGTTACTATTCACTATAAAAATCATGTTTGTTCTAACAAACTCCAAATGACATACTGAACACAACTCTAGATGACAATTTCATGAAATTCAAAACATAGAAGAGGCAAAATTGTATTCTATATTTATTTTCAAAACCATGGGGTGTTACATTCTCCCCTCCTTATAAAAATTTCATCATCAAAATTCACAGAATATTACATAAAAAGATTCAGGTATTTCTTTAAAATAAGCAGCTCAGTCTCCCATGTTGCTTCCACAATTTTATGGTTCCTCTATAGAACCTTCACCAGACGAGTTGTCCGATTTCACAATAATTGTTCTATAGTATCATGAATATTTATAGGCTCTTCACAATAAGCTAGATTAGGCTAAAGTTCCACTACTTGATGAGTGAGTACATGTGTTGGGTCTGGCATTTACTTTCTTAACATTGACACATGGAACACACTTTAAACCATGGAGAGACTTGGTGGCATTTCAAAACAGTAAGCTACGGCTCCAATTCGATTCAAAATTTCAAAAGGTATGATGTACCTAAGACTTAATTTTCTCTTCCTACCGAATCGTATAATACCCTTCCATGGAGATACCTTTAATAAAATGTGATCACCTTATTGAAATTAAAAATCATTCCTTTGGTTATCTGCATATATCATTTTCCTACTTTGAGCTATTTTGAAATGGCTCAGCCTATTCTTGACATTTTCCATTGTTTCTTCAACATGTTCTAGGACCATGAGATTTCTTTCACCAACATCATCCCACCAAGTTGGTGTACGACATCACCTCCCATATAATGCTTCATAGGGTGCCAACTGTATACTTGAATGGAATGTATTGTTGTAGGAAAATTCTATGAGAGGTAATTAGTGATCCAACATGCCTTGAAAATCATGTGAACAAGACCTCAACATGTCTTCCAATGTTTGAATATTATGTTCTGATTGTCCATCAGTTTGTGGGTGGTAGCCAATGATCAAAAGAAGATTAGTATCTAGGGCCTTCTGAAGAAGTTTCTATAATCTTGATGTAAAACACTTATCATGATCCAAAAAAATCGATAGGGGTACTATGTGACGTCACACAACTTCATTAATATATAGTCTTGCTAGACATTCATGTGGTAGATCTTCTCTTATAGCAAGAAAATGTGCTGACATGGTAAGATGATCATCAATGAACATTATTGCATCATTCCTTCTAGGATTCTTTGGTAGTCTAATGACAATGTCTATCGGGATATTATCCCATTTCCACTCAGGTATGGGAAGATGTTCCAATAATCCTCTAGGGAGTTGCATTCCAGCTATCACTTGTTGAAAAAACATACATCTTGACAAAAAATCAGAAATCTCCCTCTTCATGTTGTGCTACCAAACATTTTCCTCCAAATATCTATAAATATTAGTGCTTCCATGGAGTAGAGAAATTGGAACTATGAACATCATCCAAAAATTCCCTTTTTAGATCAGGTATATCGGGAACAGAATGTCTCTTCCCAAATTTCAAAATTCCATCTTCATATTCGAAGTCACTCAATCTCCCATCATTCACATCATTAATCTTCTTTTGAAACTCCCCATCACCAGCTTGAGTATTTTTTATCCTTTCTCGTAATGATGGATTGCAAACTATTTTTAAAAACCTTTGATGTTTCACCTTCCATAGTTATTCCCTTATCCATCTTCACTAGATCCATGAAAAGAGGATCCCTTTCAATTATCATATTGCTCAAATATCCATGATCCTTTATGATTAGGGAATTATCCACCTTATTTTCTTCCCTCAGGTGGTAGTGTATCGTTCAATCATAATACTTGTGTAGTTCAAGCCATCTCTATCTTCTCATGTTGAGTTCTTTCTGTGAGAAAATATACATCAAACTTTTGTGATCAGTATAAATCTCACATTTTTCACAATAGAGATAATGTATCCATATCTTTGAAGAAAAGATTATAGCAGCTAACTCACAATCATGAGTAGGATAGTTTTTCTCATTAATTTTTAGTTGTCGTGACACATAAGAAATAAGCTTATCATTTTTGATAAGGACACAACCAAGTCCTTTCTTTGAAGCATCACTATAAATAACAAACCCATCATTCCTCGATGGTAGAGTCAATATTGGAGCATTAACTAATCTTCGCATCATTTCTTCAAAAAAAAATTCACAATATTTCTCCAAACAAATTTAAACCCTTTACTTGTGATATTTGGTAGCGGGGTAGCCAATCGGGAAAAATTCAGCACAAAACACCAATAATAACCAGAAAATCAAATAAAACTGTGTACCTCCATTATGTTTGTTTGTGTGGGCCAATATTGGATTTCCTTTTTCTTCACATGATCAACTAGGATTCCATCCTTAGAGACAATATGGGGAAGAAAATATATCTCATCAATCCAAAATTCACACCTGCTATACTTCCCATACAATTCATGTCTTCTAAGAGTCTTTAAGATAATGCGCAAGTGATTTTCATGATCTTAGTGGATTTTTGAGTATACAAATATGTCATCAATAAATACCACTAATAAATCATCGAGATATTCCCAGAAAACCTTGTTCATTAGATCCATAAAGACAGAGGGTGGGTTATTCAATCCAAAATGCATCACTGTAAACTCGTAATGCAAGAACCTAGTTCGAAATGCAGCTTTTGAAATTTCTTCCTTCCTCCCACTCAACTGATGAAATCCAGATAAGAAATAAATCTTTGAAAAGTATTGAGCTCCATGCATTTGGTCAAATAAATCATCATTGTGAGGTAGGTGAAACTTTTTCTTCATTGTTATAGCATTGATCTCGATGTAGTAGATACATAACCTCATAGATCCATCATTCTTCTTAACAATAAGTATAGGGGCTCACCATGGAGAAACACTATAGAGTATAAATAGCTTATTACTCAATTCCTCTAGCTTTTTATTTAGTTCCACTAATTCCACATTAGCCATTATATAATGGGTCTTCGATATGGGCTTCGAACATGGAATTAAATCAATGAAATACTCAATTTCTCATTCTGGAGGATATCTAGTTAACTCTTTGGGGAACATATCAACATATTCTCTCACAATAGGTACATCCTCTATTTGAACATTCCTTTACTCACCTCTAGTTATTTCATTCTCTTCTTCCACAATAATTTAAATTAATTGAGCTACTGGGGGTGGATCTAGATAAGAATCAGGTGGTGGTGAATCTTCTCTAATGATAAGGTGTTCATTATCATCACCATAAAAAATCGTATCCTCCTTCTTCTCACAATAAATTTTTGCATCATGGTCCGAAAGCCAATCCATATGGAGGATTATATCAAATTCAATCATGGGTATGACGATGAGATCAACAGATAATGCACATTTATATGCCCTAATGGGAACTGATTCACAGAACATTGTAGCAATGATACTTCCCATAGGAGATTTGACTGATAACTCCCTTGTAAAATCAAATTGGAAATATCTAATTTTCATAGAAAACAAGGAAGATATGAAACAATGCGATGATAAAAAAATCAAATAATGCATTGGATAAGTTTGATTAAATGATCAAAGTACATGCCACCACGTCACGTGGAACTTCAACCTCTGTAGTTGTGAATGCATATGATTTTTTTTTCTCCCTTGGCTTCTTCTGTTTCATATTTACTTTACTTTTTGGACAATCATTAGAATTGTGTCCCATCTCCCAACAACTATAGAATTGAACATCATTGGATTCCTTCTTCCCTTTCCAATCACCAGAATGATGGCCTTTTTGACCACATTTGTAGCGTGCTATTTTTCCTTTTATGCATGCAACAAGTTTTTTCTTTCCACAACTGTCGCAAGGTGTAAATTCAAATCTTCCCTTCTTCCCCGTTTCATTATTTCATTTCAAAGGGTTTTCAGTATCCCTCTTCTTTTCATGCTTTCCCTTAAAGTCATAAGACATAGAGAATTATCTTTCTGTCTTGACGGAACATGAAACTATATCCGCATATAATGAAAAACATTGGGAGACTAGTACCCATCAATGAAATGGATTTAGGTCATCAAATAATTGATCAATTTTTCTCCATGGATTTTGTATGTTTTCTACATCATGTCTTTCTAATCTTGTGAAGTTGGCTTCGTACCTTGCAACATTATCATCTTCCTTCTGCCTAAGAATCAAGAATTTTCTCTCCATAACTGCTCGCTGCTCATGAGCGAAATTTTTTTCTAAGATGATTTCCTTAAAATCCCTCCATTCTATCTATTATATCTCTTCCTCCTCCTTTGTGTTTTGGATTAATGACCACCACAGATCCGCATCTACTAATAGAAGATATACTTCCATGAAAACCTTATCTCTTTTATTACATCCCAAAGTGCGAAATATCTTCACAAGGGAACATATCCACTGCTCTGCTATAAAGGGGTTTACAATCTAGTTGAATGATGGAGGTTGTTGTTGCATAAAGCGATCTAGAATGGCTCCCCCACATGGTGGATTCAGATTCTTCATATGGGTAAGGTTATTATTCATAACCTGAGTAAGTTGTCCCAGTATATTTATGAGTTGTTTATCACCAGTCACATCACCAGATCCAACATCATTATCATGTGTCAATGGAAAATCCCTATAGGGGACACATGCATTCGTGTGATTAACATTTCGTCCACTAGGTGCCATATATAGATAATGGCATACACTAGATTATGTTATGACTCATAAGGTATAATATTAACTTAAAAATACTTAAAAAAATTGAGATCCTATGCATGGATAATCCCATATTCACAAATATGGTTTCTTTGAGGAATGTTTTACATTTATATCCTTCATAATGGGTTGTAATGAAAATTTTAATTATCATAAGAATGTCCCCCAGGAGTGTTGTAACCAAGAGTTCATCAAGGACCGTTTTTGTGCACCAGTTCCCTTTTGAGTCTTGCTCAAAGCTGTGTTTTCTGGTTTTACCCCAAGACACATTTGTGCCAGAGCCGCCTCTACCTGCTCGTATCCAGACAGGGATGTATTGCTTGAAATATCCATATAATATATTCCTTACAAAAATACCCAGACATTATTATATTTATATACTAAAATACTATCTCAAGGAATCTTCCCTATTTCAACATTTTCTAAATCTAGTTTCCAAGGATTCTACTAAACTTCCTTTGATACCCATTGTAATGACCCAACCTCAGTTCCCCGAAGTTGGTGGATTATTTGATTACATGGCCATACAAACAAGGAATACGAATCCCGAAGGACCGAGTAGTTTACTATTAATGGAAACATGATACATACATAAGTTCTATCATTACAACATGAAATAAAAAACCAACATAGAAACTCATTAGACAACTCCCATAACTCCTAGGTTATTTTTGCATGTCATTCATAATAAAATTCTTCTTGCCCTGAGAAAATGGAACATAATAAATGGGTGATCTCAAATGATCAGTAAGAGTATGGAATACAATGTAATATAATATAAACATTAGCAAAGGTTAATAATTTAAAACACATGAATTTTATAATAAACATGAAACACATTATGGCAATGATATGAGCTGATTAAATAATGCCATGATAAAAAACCATCATGGGTATTATAATAGTCGAATAACCACATGAACTTCCAATTAATAGCTTCATAATGAGGTAATTGCATATTTCGGTCATTCTGAAACATTTTTTCAGGGCCTCGGCCAAGATATCTAGTGATTAAGGCCTCGGATAAAATCCATATCACATTGGGAATGGCCTAGGCCAATTCCACGTCTAGTTGTCTCATTAGACCTACAGATGCATCGAGGGGCTATATCTGACCCCACCCATCACATAATAAGTCCAATTAATTCCTCATATGAGAGGGGATAAACATAAACAACAAATACATTAAAATTGAAACTTTCATATGAAATGTAACAATCTTTCCCTAATCATTAAACATAAAACACTAACCATTCTGAATAATATGGTGAATTGTTATAGGATAGATCATCCACAATAGAGTTAGTCATAAAAAATTAAATCAAATATGGTAGATGATTTTATAAATTATTAAACCCAATAATACCATGTAATCAACAGGAGTGTTGAATTAGATGAAAAGCCTCCTATAAATCATTAACCAATTCTTGAGATAATTATTCTTCTATTTAAAAAAAAGAGTTCTTTTGCAAAAATCATTGTCTAAAACAAGAATTTAAGAAAGATAGTATTTTCATATTAAAAATAGTGATTTTATAAATATAATGGTTCCCAAAAATTGATTATATAGTTCCCCTGAAAATAGGTAAGAATTTGAGAAATTCTCTTGAATCGAGCTTGTATTTTTTTAAAAAATTGGAAGTTTCTTTTAAAACGTGTAACTATCCATAGAATAATGAATGATTCTGGTTTGTAAACATATATATGATACTCACATAGAACATATGATGAGTAAATAACAATACACAAGAATTACATCGAGGTAATTCGATAATTTAAATATCCTGAATGAAAGTTGATGTTCGGGTGGAAAAACCGTTACCTTAACTCCAAACATGTTCTACTCTTGTATGTAAGCATCTAGAATATGAAATTATACATGTTAATAACTTATTTAAAAATATATTAGACATGTATTTACTTTACCATAATCCTGGTTAGTTCATTTATGTATTTATTAATATGTTATTGTTTTGAATTTCGTCGTTCTGGAGTGTTCATTTCCTTTATTTTCATATTCGGTTCACTTGTTTTTAAGTAATGAAGTTCATGGGTAATGGTTATAAATATCCAGGATAATAATTATATATTAATTATTAATATAAATAATTGGTAATAGTAATTTCTATCATTTGGTTACCTTGAATGAGTATGAAACATTAGATGACAACCACTTTGATTATTTCGCGGTATTTGGATTTTTTATGAACTAGTTTTGTCGTATAACATATTCACATTTACATATTCTGGTTATTGAATATTGATTTGGTTATAATAAATATATTATAGTCTGTTTCAACCATGAATATGGTTTCATGTACAAGAATGAAGAATAAATTGAGGAACGAAACTTCTACATCCACGAAGGTTATAAATCGGAACCACATGGACGTCGATTTATTTTATAAAAATAAAAGGGAGGGAATAAGAATATTTAGGAAGGTTATTCCATTCACATGAAATAAATCCATTATATTCATGTTACTGGAGTTATCATGATCATTTGGAAAGGGGAGGTGAGGAGAGGATAACAAAAGAAGATAAATTGAAATGAAACCAAATGAAAAAGAAGGGTACTTTACCTCTTGAAATAACCTCCTTGAGAAACTCCTTAAGGGAAGGGGTATTGGACTTTTAGAAAGAATAAGAGATTCCTGGTCATGGGGAGTGACTAGGGAAGGGTAATTGGGCAGAACATTGAGGAGCTTCAGGGCTTAGAGTAGTGAAGAGAAGAGGTAGTGGTGAGGGGTTTTTTATAGTGGAGGAGAGGGGTAAATTTTGAATATTGAATTCATTATTTTATTATTTCCATCAATACAACCAATAGTATTATTTCATGTGACCCATAATAGTTATAATGGCATGTGAGTTCGAACCAAGTGTCCTTACATTACTTATGATATCATAAATAGTGTATTTTACTGATAAAGTGATTATACGTTATTTTACGGTATTTCACTATTCATCAAAAATACTAAAATTTTAGAAACATCCCCAAAATTCAACCCTAATATTTTTCGATGTGTAGAATTAAAAAGTGAAATTAATTTTTCAAAAATAATTTTCTAAATATTATTAATTTAATTTTTAAATAAAGTATACTTAATTAAAAAATTAACAGTTCTAATTCTAAAACTACTTCTTTATAACAATGAAAAATTAACCAAGATGTTATTATCTTCTATCCTTAAGAAAATAAAATAATGATAATATTTACTATTCATTAGGTTCATATTACTATTCATATTACTATTTATAAGGGTATGATACTATTCACTAAAAAATCATGTTTGTTCTATCGGACTCCAAATGACTTACTGGACACAACTCTAGATGACAATTTCTTGAAATTCAAAACATATAAGAGGAAAAT
This sequence comes from Viscum album, assembly GCA_963277665.1. Lineage (NCBI taxonomy): Eukaryota > Viridiplantae > Streptophyta > Magnoliopsida > Santalales > Viscaceae > Viscum > Viscum album. The sequence goes on from OY728147.1 coordinate 1,300,747,855, forward strand.
TTATATTCTATATTTATTTTCAAAAACTTGGGGTGTTACAACCCCTCCACTATAATAGAGATTCATGTAGTCTCACCTAGGTGATGGCGACAGTGAAGCATTACATGATCAGTTATATATAGTAAATTTTCCTGATGGATATTTCAAGGTGGGGAGCACCCAATTCGTTTTTTGTCGGCACACAATTGTTCCTGTGGAATTTTCATAGGAGGTTCTGAGGGAGTTTTATATATCCCTCATTGAGGAAGATACAATATTAGAAAAACATCTATAAGGTACTTTTTCATTAGTTTTGTTGGACTGGTATGTTGAAGGCGGTAGTGGAGTTCATTTCTCGATGCCTTACTTGTCAGACAATAAATGTGGAGAAAAAGGTTCCTACAGGGTTAACTCACCACCTGGACATGCCGAAGTGGAAGTGGTATAGAATATTGATGGAATTCATGATGGGCATACCATGGACGTCCATGGGACACGATTCAATCTGGGTGATTGTTGACCAACTCACCAAGTCGTCACACTTCCTAGGTATTAGGGGGATGTATTATGTAGAGAGCTTGGGTAGCATCTACATTTAAGATATAGTTCCTCCTCATGGTGTCCCTTCGATGATAGTCTCATATCACGATTATTCTCTTAAATTATGGTTGCGTGAAGGATTGAATGAGGCATTTTGTATCCAGTTACACTTGAGCATAGAATTCTATCCCTGGATAGATGGTCTGACAGAGAAAACCATTTAGGTTTTTGAGGATATGTTGCAGGCCTATAACAGTGATGTTGGTCATGGTTGGGAGGACCACCTACCACTAGTGGAATTCATGTACAACAACAGCTACAACTACACCATTCATAGGGAACCGTTTGAGGCTTTGTATGGATGACCCTACCGGTCAACGCCTTTTGGGACTGACCCTAGAGAGTCATCACTCATTGGTCTAGAGATGGTGCGAGCTACCACTAAGAAGGTGTCGATCATATACGAGTTGATGAAGACTACACAGAGCTAGTAGAAGTCTTATGTTGACTTAATAAAAAGACCATTGGGGTTTGATTAGGGGGGGCATGTCATCCTTAGAGTCTCACCATGTTGATTGTTGTAGAGATTTATTTGGCATGGAAAGTTGTAACTGAGTTCCATAGACACTTGTCAGATACTGCAGAGAGTTGGTGTGGTGGTCTACCTCCTAGCTCTACTGTCGCAGTTGCACCCGGTACATGATGAATTCCACATGTCAAAACTGACGAAGTACGTTCATGGCCCATCACATATCATCAGAAGCAGTGAGCTGGACATTGAGGATGGACAGGCCATCACATGGGATCAAATAGATATGAAGGATCGATAGGAGAGGTCCATTCGAAGGATAGTGACTACCCTAGTGCAGGTTCAATGGTAGTACAACAATCATTAGGGGAAAACCTATGAGCGGGGTGCTCAGATTCTTACACAGTACACACATATATTTTTGTAGACTTTTTTCCATTTTAGGGATATAAAATCCCTAGGTGGGGTAATGTAATGTCACATATTTTCCATCAATTATTTTTAAATATTATATATAATTAGTATGAGACCATGATTTTCAATGGCATTCAAATTTGAGGTTTTTTGTTCCTGGAATAAATGGTTGAAATAATTTTATCTCTAAATAACATGGATGAGCTATTTTCCAAAAAAATGTGAATTAACTATTAAATAGGTCCCATAATTAGAAATATGGAGGCAACGTTGCGGTTAGAGCAGCAACTTTACCTTAGGTAGGGCCCTATATTGATCGTTGTGGGACAACATCAGGAGTTAGTTTTTCTATGTTTTAATTGAAATAAAATAATATTCTAATTAATTTTTTTCTAAACATTTTCATAAAGTGGTGATGAGATATTTTTATTAAGATGGTAATAGAATATCCTAGGTTGTACTTATTACACTAAAATCACCTAGAGGCATGGAAAGGATACCACTTGGAGAAACCACTCGACAATGAACAATGATGGAAATGTTGATCGAAACACTACGAATTCATTATAACTTCATGAATTAATTTGATGTGGTGATCGTTCATAAAAAAACAGGTAACAGTTTTTTATTTTTATTTTTTCTTCAATGTTCATAGATTAAATGATGAGTGCAGATCAACCAACAAAAAAGTTGACCCAAAAATCATGCGTTCTAGCATAAGGGTGTTTTTTTCCATTTATTCTAGGGTTTTTGATCTTAGAATTTATTTATGATAATTTTTAATTATCATTTTTATTTTCGAGATAATCTTATTAATGAGATCATATTGGACTTGTGAAAAAAGATGGCGAAAATGTGTTCCTCCTTCATTATTTATTTCTTCCCTACCCACAACATGTTTTTTGCATTATTCATAGGGTGATGAACAAAAACTCATTGAAGACATATTTCATAATAATATGATACTTAAACTGAAATCGAACATCCCAACAGTCAAGAGGTGGTGCAACAGTGATGATAGATGATGTGTTGGCTCATATCTACGATGATTATTATTCGAGCATTCTTCACATTGGAAGATCAAGATGTGTTTTTAGGTTCTGATCAGAGGCCCTAAAAAAGGATATGGCTTCGGTAGGTTTTTTCAACCTAATACAAGGAGTATCACAATGATCGGGTGGTCGAATAAGCGGATCGGTGATCCAAGATCCATGAAAAAGTTGAACATGTCATTCTGGAAAATTCTGAAGAACACAACATCTTCTCTAATTAACACACTATGTGGGATAAGCATGATGGTGACCATGGATTCCACATTGAAGGAAACAGTGTGCTTCTAGGAGAAAATGACATATGGGCCCCACCCTGCTGCGGTTGGAGTACAGGGCCATATGAAGCAGTAACACGGTGTGTGTACATTGTAAAATGGGGTGTGGGTCCTTATTTGGGAATTAGAAAGTGACTCAGGCACATGACGGGAATGGGGTGGAGTACCTGGAATTTAATCCACCACATGGCCAGGCCTGATCAGATATGTGGGCTACCTCATGTACCAGTAACTGGTCTTGAACACACGGGTTGATGTCGTGTACATGCACATGGCCAACGTACATGGATCAGTCCTATAATACTTATACATGGAATATGATCCTTCTTAAACTTCATGAAAATATGGTTTTACCAGCATGTTCTCCAGACTCTGGCTACTGTACAATTGTAGTACCCCTGGAGTCAAGGGACATGACATGTGGTCCCTTCTACATGCGATGTACTACATTATACATGGATTGATATTCTTTTCCACTGTTCCATGGAAATGTTACATTTTTTGAGTACCCCCTTATCTCGTTCCACTAATGATCATGTATCCTTTCCTTATATAAGAGTATGGTCCCTTTAGCAGTACATTCCGAGACAGAGTCGGTTATCCCTCCAAGAGGCCTGAAGTGAGATCATCATTCCATTATCAAACCTAGGTAGAGTCAGGTATTGATGTAACCAATCCTATTGGACACTGATCCTCTACGTATCAGGGGAATCTGGATGAGTCATTGTATCATCCATGGTCCTGGCAGTGATCCTCCCCTGTGTATCATGATCTTTTCCACAAATGAGTTTTTTATCCCATAATGAGTGTATATTTTCTCCCTTCAGATATATTTGTGAATCTATCTCTATCGTGGATTTTCCTAACGAAAAAAACTTCTCAGAAGGACATCATCAATGATATATGACTCATGGAGTGAGTTCTCTGATATGAGTGCTTCATTGAATAATCAAACTAAATCCCATGTGGTGGTATGCAATCATTGTTACTAACCTCTAAAATACAGTTCTAGGTTTAAATAAATCTCGATCTGTTTCACTTGTTATATGTTTCGTATAAATATAATGTTAATTGTAGACTCTACCTTTACATGGGTAATACTTTCTGGTTTTGGGGTTTGTCTACTGAGTATTATTATACTCACCCCTGCACAGGCTTTTCCCACATGTGTTGTGTCACCCGCATGTGAGCGACCTTTGGACGGTGTACATGGTGGATCATGACCAGACCGAGATTTTTGAGTTTCCATCAGGCTGAGGTGTATCTATATCTATAAGAACTAGTCCCAGTACATAAATTTTTTTCTTACAGGTTGGGCTTTTTAGTTCATGGACACATTCATTTGGTGGGCTTGTACTTTGGATGAGTTTACTATCTACACACACATTCCATTATAATATATTTGTTGGGTTTAGTTCCATGCATGTATATCTGTTCCATAGTGGTTTTTACTTTTCAGAATTGGATGCCTTGGATATGTGTGTGTGTGTGTGTGTGAAGGTACATAGGCAATGCCTTTGATGTTACTTATATGCCTACTCGGTGCTAGTCATCTTCCCCAGGAATAATGTAGGTGGACATGGGGGTCATGACAGGGGCCCCTCTATGACGATTTGTGACATTCCTCCTATTATTTTCCATAAAAAATAGTCTATGATCTCAGGAAATTACATTCTACAACCTAAAATAATTGATGCCCTTAAATTTTTTAATTTAAATTAAACTAAATATAACTATGTGTATCTATAATATAAACAAAATTCATGATGCAATATGTATAATAAAATGATTAACCATTGGATGTGTATCATTTTCTCTCCAAATTTTTTATCCTATTTTTTTCTCCAATCATAGAAGCTAAAAATACCACATTAATACATATCATATATACTATAATGGAAATAGTTTTCTTATGAGATATCCTAGTTATCCATTCACATATATATTATTTTTTGATTGCTTGAAATATGATATAAAATTTTTTATAATGTTAATTAATATTGATTATATGTGAAGATAGCCAATACATTTTTAAGGACCTAGAAATTACTTGTAAAATTATTTTAAATTAAATGGGATTTTTAATAGTCTTTAAAAATTGAAGGCGCATGCTTCTGAGGCACAGTGTTTGCGGAATGAATTTCTGATATTTTTCTGGTATGTTTATTAAAAATGTGCGAGAGTTTTTGTATCTTTTGAACTGGTGATCGGAATTGAAATCTAAGGACATAGTTGAACTTGCAGCACCAATATTCGCTTACGTAGACTTTCACCTCGATGGCAGTTGGTCGAGGGTGAAAGTTAGTATTTGGTTTTTGGTGGGAATGGAAATAAAATAAAATAAACTATTATTGTATTTTAGTTACCTCCCATGTGGATGTATCGTAGGTGGGGACCACCTGAACTAAAACCTCTCACATGTGTTATGGTGTTGTGGACCACGCAAGACCAAAACCACTTTAACTCCCCTCTTAAGTGTGAGAAACCTCTTGAACTCCCTTTTTAATGAGTTAGGTGACCTATGGTATCCTTTAATATATTTATGCCAACAAAACCCATTTAATGATTCTCATTAATTGTGACAACATAATTTAATTTGATTCACTTAAATTAAGAAATGGGATGTATTTTCATTTTGGTGGAATTGCGGAAAAGGGGTTGGAAAAGGGTAGATCTTTGGAAATTGGGAAAATCTCTCCAATGAAGAACGCATTCTCCAATGAAGAACACACCCTCCTATGAAGAACGCTGATGCATGACTTTGAAATCTTCCTCGAGACATTCCTTAAGGGTCGACATCTCGAACAATGAAGAACCACCTCTATCAAATAGTGATTACCCGATGAACGAGATCATGATTAGAGGTGTATGGCATGCATGACAATCGTTGATAACTTCGTCTTCACTCATCCACGTCAAAAATCAAACGAGGTAGAGGGTTGTTATTAAATTCTTGAATTTTTTCTGTTAAATTCCTCATTCTTCGAATGCATGGATGATTTGGATCATCCAAAATGTGTTTATCCACGATTTTTATTAAATTGTATATTCTTTTGTTCTTGATTCCTGATTTTGTTGAGCTACTTCCTACTACTCTAAAGTGGAGGTTGTGGGCCAAAAAAACATGGACCAAACACTCTATTGTTCTTATTTATTGGTGCGTTCATCAAGATGGTGATGATGACGGGTGCTGGTGTTTGGAACCAGTGGAACATGAGATTGGCGACCGATACCATGATCGACTATGACGAAGGTGACAACGAAGGGTGGCCAGTAAAGCCGGCCACCACAGCAGCCATGGGGCGTGACCACATTTCCTGTCCAGTAATGGTGGACTGCTGCCCCGAGGTCTCTGTCACCCCGTAGCCTCCACCACTCCGCGGCCTCAGCAACCTGAGGCCCCCACCACCTCAATGTTTCTACCATCTACAACCCCCCGCCACCCAGAAGCCTCACCGCCCAGTGGCCATCGCCACCCAACAACCATCTGATCCTCTCGCATCCCTCCTCCTTCGCCCACATCCCTCTTACCCTCCCACGGCCCTACTCTCCCCCCACAGCCCTATAAGCTGTATGCGACCATTCGCGCTGCCTGTGGCCACCACGTCCCCTCGCAGCCTCTGTGCACCCCATGGGCCATTTCATAGGTTGGTCCACCTTGCGCATGCAAGGGCCGGACCCAACAGGTCGGGCCGCGTCGATCCGAAATGGGTCGGTCCGTGCTGGGTCAGGTCGGGTCGGTCCTACAGGGTCAGATTGGACGTAGACCCAGTTCAACCCATTTACTCTCTTTTGACCATATCATTTTCATTGGTCATTCATTTGATGAACCGTCTACAGTGCCAAAAAACATGGAGAGAGACAGTCTCATTGGTTTACCCCACTGTAGCTTTGGATAATGTTTGGGAACGGTCCGGTGGAATCAAGCATGAATCTAACCGGGCCCTCGGGACTGAAAGGAAAATAACTAACAGACCGGGCATCTGATTGACACACCATCTGTTGCATTGCGACATCTATGACGTGGCCGGTTTTTTAAATACTTCTTCATGAAACTTCATGGAAGATGGTGTATTGACCAGAGTATTGTGGAGTAGACCCTCATGTAGATATGCGTGAATAGTGAAGGAACCCAATATTTGGCTCTAACGTGAATGATGAAGAGCGATCCTGTGTGGGTCAACACCGAGCGATCCAGTGTGGATTAGCACCTAGCGATCTTGTGTGTGTCAGCACCAAGAGATCCTTTGTGGATTAGCACCTAGCGATCCAGTGTGGGTCTATACCGAGCGATCATGTGTGGGTCAGCACTGAGCGATCATGTGTGGTACAGCACCCACTGATCCGCAGTGGGTTAGTACCTAGGGATCATGTTTGGGTCAGCACTGAGTGATCCTTTGTGGGTCAGCAGTGAGTGATCCTGTGTGGGTTAGCACTGAGCGAACCTGTGTGGGTCAGCACCGAGCGATCTTGTGTGGTTCTTCTTCTTAACAGAGTAAGATGATTCTGTAGTTACCTCTAATAATCTATACTACTGTACTTCTGTTATAAATTGTGTGAGCTTAGTCTGTACATGTGTTGTACTTTCATTCATGTCAATACCTTGGTGGTATTCTTCTATATGGAATAATTGTGTGGTACATGCCTCCATGTTATTCTTTCCATTGTGGAACCATTGAGCTTTGAGGTTTAGAGTTGGACTCTATATTTTCCTCATAATTGAGATGGGTTACGTGATATCTTATTTATATGTATGGGCATATATCTATGTAGGGTTATCAGTGGTTTCCTTCCATTGTGGTTTATCATTGGTGGATTTTGTGAGACCTTGAGGGTCCCGGGGTCCCTATGAAGTATCGTTACACTCAAACCTTCACAGGAAATGCCCACACTTTGTTGTGTTTGGTGCAGATGATGGACATCACTAACTGAGGAAGAGTGTACCGAGAATTATGGTCGCTCAGAGGTGGACCTTAGACGAGGCGAACCTCAAAGACAACTGTATGTGATCTGAACCTACCCGTCAAGTAGTATCCGTGGTGGATGATCCATATGTAGATTTTCACCTATCTGTTGTCTTTTACATTTTAGTTTTCCTTTTACTTTCCAGTTGATCTTGTATTCTTGCACCTTTTTACTTGCTATACTCACTTTTTTTACTATTCAGTTTACTTGAGTTCGTATCTTGTTGTGTGCTTTGTTTTGTGTGTTACATGTTATAAAGGAAATGAATTTCTTGTTTTAGGGAACACACTGTCATTGCTAGTCACCATCCCATGTCTTATACAAGGCGGGCTTCGGGTAGTCACAACACGATACCTGGGGGATGGGTCATGATAAATTGGTATTAGAGCAGTTGGTTCAACTGTAGAACATAGGATTCGTGTTATTTTAATGGAAATATTGTTAAGTTTAGTGAGTATGGTTATCTATATAGGGAATCTTTTTTTGGTGTCGAGGCTGATGTATCCATAAACCAGGACCTTGAAATCTTATTTCCCACTCAGTACATGAAAACACATATTGCGTGTGTGTTTTCAAGAGTCTTCTTGGTGAAATATTTGAGTCAGATAACCAAGTATAACATATTGACCATGTATCACCTGTTTATTTTTAGGATGCCTCTACGCAGACATCCATCTAGGGTTCCATGATTTGTAAGCACTAATATCCCACCAAGAAATGAGGCCTCGATGCATGAAACTCTTCTTGTAGAGGCATCAGCGGATGAAGCAACTGTACCATTACCTGTTGGGACACTGTTTGCACCAGCCTAAGAAACATAGAGTGCACGTAACATGAGTGTGTTTCCTAAGTTACAGTTCAAGAGGCCACCCATGTTAAGGGGATTGACGGACCCACAAGAGGTTGAATATTGGTTAGAGGTCATCGTGAGGGTTTTCTGAGTGGTAGGGACACCAATAGATCTAATGGTTATCCTTGTAGCCATCCTTCTACTGATAATTACCGGAAGATGGTAGAGGTTGATGATCCAATTTCAAAATGAGGTGACACTTCTCTGGGTAGACATTGAGAGCCTGTTTCGGGCAGAGTTTGTCCAAACGAATCTTTGTGTAGTGCGCATACTGGAGCCACTTCATCTGTAGTAGGGCAGCATGACTGTGGCTCGATACTCTGTGAGGTTCACTGAACTCCCACGCTACTCCACATACATGGTGCATGACCCACTCTTCAGTTCATGTACCTTTGACCAGGGAATCTGGTGGGAGATCAGGGATTCAATGATCTCACTTAGCATTCAGACATTGGCGGGGATTTAAAGAAAGCCCTTTTATTAATGAGTTTCCATGCTGAGCAGTCAGCAGTAGCGAGACCCACCACAAGTCGTCACGTAGAAGATTCTTCTTCAATTGGAAGCAGACCGTTGTCGCAAATGTCTGAGTGGACCAGACCTACAGATAGATGACTACAAGATTCTGGGTTGGTTGTGCGGGGCACATGAGGTAGATCCAGTCATGCTAGGAGCGGGCACTGTTATGCATGCAGTGAGTAGGTTCACATGGCTCATGACTGTCTGACCCGCCATATGGATGATCAGAAGATGGTCGAAGGACCACCCAGGCAGAGATATAGATTCTACCGAGAAGGTCTGTTGGGAGCAGGGGGACGTGGCAGAGGAGCTAGTCATGCAGGTGGTGATGGGAAATAATTAGAGATGTTACCGCCACCACCACCAGGAGGTCCTCACCTACCGTTGTGAGCTGGTGGATAAGGGGGACCCGAGATCTAGGAAACTGAGGCCAATGATCAAGATTCACTTTAGATGATATGTGGTAATATCTTGTCATACTACATCATTGTTGTAGTACTTATAGACATAGGTCCCTGACATTTGTTTATTTCCACTGACCTCATTTGATGATCGGAGATTCCGAAGGAGCTGTTGGCTCGATCCTTATGGGTAGATACTCCTATGGGAGGGTATTTGACTTTTGAGCACTGGTTCCGTTAGTGTGAGCTTACTCTAGGAGGCTATAGATTCAGTTGGGCTCTCCTAGTAGTGGCGTTGAGGCATTTTGACACTATCATGGGTATGGACTAGTTATCTGCAGTCCATGCTTAAACTGATTGTATTAGGAATAATGACTGGTGTGTCATCATAGATGGTTCTAGTTTTACCTTCACTGGGATAATGGGATCCTTTGTAGCACATGATGGACCTACATAGAGGAGAGTTCATCTGATCACTAATCTGTTGGATAGACATACCCTTACAGCAGTTTATGTGGAGAGTCCGATTTATCTGGTAGTGGTGGAACAGTACACTGATTTCTTCTCTATGGATGTTTCAGGTCTACTCCCCATAGAAAGGTGGACGTTTACATTTTCATGTACCCCAAGAAGGCACTGATATCTACACCAGCGTATCAGATGGCTCCTTTGATGCTTCATGAGCTACGTGTATTGTTGGAGGACTTACAGGGGATGTGATTCATTCTACCCAGTTTTTCTCCATGGGAAGCCCTAATTTTGTTCACCATGAAGGCACATGGGAGGATGAGACTTTGTGACAACTATTGGCACCTGAACTAGGTGATCGTAAAGAATAAGTACCCACTTCTGAGTATTGACGACCTCTTAAATCAGCTGAAGGGGGCACAATGGTTCTCAAAGATATACCTTAGATCAGTTTATGACCAGCTTAGAATACTAGACGGGGATGTGCAGAAGATGGCTTTTTGATATTGGTATTTCCATTATGAGTTCTTGGTTAGGCCATTCGGGGTGACCATCTCTCCATTAGTGTTCATAGGACTCATGAACAAGATCTTTCTTACATACCTTTATCGCTTTTTAGTAGTCTTCATCATTGACATTATGATCTACTCGACTACTAAGGAGGATCATGCTTATCATTTTCGGGTAGTACTAGATACACTCCGAAAGTACCAGCTTAATGGTAAGATTTCGATGTTCGAGTTCTAGATCTGAGAGGGTCAAATTCTAGGACATTTCATATCTGAGGATAGTGTTATAGTAGATCCATTGAAGATTGAGGCGGTACCTACTTGGGATCCACCAGGGAGTGTGACGAAGGTACGATGTTTCCTGGGTTTGGTTGAATACTACCAGAGATTTGTGTCATATTTCTCCAGAGTTGTAACACCTCTATTAGCATTAACAAAGATGGGTCACCCATTTGTGTGGTCGGAGAGATACTAGAGGAGTTTTTAGGAGTTGATTCAATGGTTGACTAGTGCTGCCATCATGAGGCTACCAGAGGAGAGCGTAGGGTATGAATTCTAATGCGATGAATTAAGGACTGGGCTCAGATGTGTTCAGATGTATAAGTGAGCGGTGATCTCAAATGGTAATCGACAGCTAACACAACATGAGAAGAACTATGCTACCCTTCACCTGGAGTTAGCAGAAGTTGCCTTCGCCTTGAATATGTGGCGACATTACATGATGTGAGATCAGTTTACATTTAATTCTAATCAAAATAGTATCATGTATATCTTCTTTCAGAAGGACCTAAAAAAGAGACAATGACGCTGGCTTGAGTTCCATAAGGAATATTTCTTCATGATAGTCTATACAAATGGGAAGTGGAATTTTGTAGCAGATGCACTCAGCAAGAGGTCTGGTATACAGCTACTAGGAGAGGCGATGAAGCAGTTAGCCGCTTTGTAGATATCCTTAGTGGAACATGATGAAACAGCTTTCCTTTAGTCTCTTACAATCACTCCCCCAATTCTTCAGTGAGTCGTGAAGGGGCAGCGTGGGGACACAAACTACGAGACTCAACGTGCTCAGATATCCACGGGATAGGCAACTAATGGATTTTTTAATGGTGGAGAGAAAGTCAACCTCTTTAGAGGACATAACATGGTACCAGTTTCACTTCACGGGTATGTGTTGAGGGATTTCCACACTTCCCCTATAGAGGAACATCTAAGAGTGGCACATATGTACTAGGATCTTCTATGAAAACACTGGTGGCCAGGAATGAAGAAATTAGTAGCAGAGTTTGTCTCTTGGTTCCTCGTTTGTCAACAGCTGAAGGTGGAGTATCAGGTACCAACACGATTTGTTCATCCTTTAGAGGACATAGTGTGGATGTGGTATGGGATATCCACATACTTTGTTACCGGACATCCATGTACATATAGAGTTCATGATTCTATCTGGTTGATCGTCGACCGACTCACCATGTCGATCCACTTTCTACCAATCAAAGAGTAGGGTTTAGTAGAGTTCTTTGAATGCCTCTATGCACAAGTGATTGTGCGGTAACATGGAGTACCCTCAATAATTATCTACGATCGTGAAGCAAGGTTTACTTCCTAGTTATGGAAGGGGTTTCATGAGGCTTTCGGGACACAAAGTCATTAGATCACTACCTTCTATCCTCTGACGGATGACCACAATGAGAAGGCCATTTAGACTTTCGAGGACATGTTGCATGCTTGCGTCCTGGACTTCAGTCACAACTGGGAGGATCAATGGTCTTTGGTGGAGTTTTCATACAACAATAGCTATCAATCGACCGTTGGGAGGCACCTTTTGAGGCGTTGTACGGGCAACCTTGCAGATCCCATTTATGTTGGACTGCCTATGGGAGTCAGCACTCGTGGGAGCATAGATAGTTCCTACTACCACAGAGAAAGTGCAGATCATCCAAGAGCGGATGAAGACTTCCCAGAGAAGGCAAAAGTCATATGTCGACAAAAGATGGAGACCTTTGGAGTTCGAGGATGGAGACCACGTACTTCAACGTGTCTCGCCTTGATGATGTTTACAGATAATTGACCATGGTGACAAGTTATCTCTGATGTTAATTGGAACCTTCCATGTCCAAAGCAGAGTTGGCGAGGTGTCATACCGCTTAGCTCATCCACCTAAATTGCACAGAGTGCACGTCGTCTTCCACATATCCCAGCTGGGGAGATACATGCACTGCCCTTATCACTTCATCGATCACAGAGAACATGACTTCGATGATAGGGAAACATTTTATGAGGTTACAGTTGAGATTGAGTATTGACAAGAGCGGGTCCTTTCTGGGCAGTTGATACTTATGGTGCACATTTTTTGGCAGCACGAAAACCTCCGAGAGAGAACATAGGAGCGGGAGGCTCAGATTCATGATCAATACACCCACTTGTTTTCCTATATTTGACTTGTGGCTTCTGGGGATGTAAATCCCGGAGGTGGGGAGAATGTAAAGACCTAGAAATTCCGTGTATTTTTTTTAATTAAATGGCAATTTTATGAGCCTGCCAAATTTTCCAGCATGTGATTATGAGGCCCGGTGTGCCCAGAATGAATTTATGAACTTTTTTTCATGTACATTCAGTAAATGTCTGATCAGGTTTTTGTACCTTTTGAACAGGTTCATGGAATTTAAATCTGAGGACACCATTGAAATCATAGCGCTTGTATTCGCTTAAGAAGACTTTCACCTTGACGGTAGTTGGTCGAGGGTGAAAGGTAGTATATGGGTTATTCGTGGGAATGGAAATAAAATAAAATAAACTTCTATTTTATTTTATTTACCTTCCATGTGGATGTTTCACAGTGGGAACCACCTTAACAAAAACCTCCCACATGTTTTATAGTGGTAGGGACCTCCCGAGACCAAAACCCCTTGAACACCCCTCTTTAGAGTGAGAAACCTCTTGAACTCCCTCTTTAATGAGGGAGGTTACCTTTGGTATCCTTTAATTTGTTTATGCCAACTCAAACCATTTAATGATTCCAATTAATTGTGACAACATAATTTAATATGATTATCTTAAATTAAGAAATTAAATATATTTTCATTTTGGTGGAATTGGAGGAATAGGGTTGGCAAAGGGGAGAGCTTTGGAGAATTGGGAAAAATCTCTCCAATGAAGAACAAGTTCTCCAACAAAGAACGCGCTCTCCAACGAAGAACGCCGATGCACGACATCAGATTCATCCCCCGAACATCCTCCAAGGGTGGAAATCTCCAAAAACGAAGAACCACCTCTATCAAAGAGGGATTATCTAACGAATGAGCTCATGATCGTAGGCATGTAAAGGGAATAATGGACATCGTCAACTTCGACTTCTCTCATCGATGTCAAAAATTAAAAAAGGTAGGGGGTTATTATTAAATTCAAGAATGTTCATGGTTAAATTCCTCATTCGTGGAAAGCATGGAAATCGCAGATCAACAAAAATGAATTGATCCACGATTCGTATTAAATTGTAGATTTTGTTGCCCATGATTCTTGATTTTGTTGAGCCGCTTGCTATAACTCTAACATAGATGGTGCGGGCCAAACAGGAATTTCTTGAACCCTCTAAGGTTCTTCTTTAGTTGTGTGTTCATCGCGATGGTGAAGACAACTGGTACTAGCATTTGGAACTGATGGAACACAACAATGGTGGTTGGCACCATGACCGGCTACGACGAAGGCGACAATAGAGGGTAGCCGATCAAGCTGACCACCGGAAAAGACACGGCGTGTAACTACTCTGCGGGGCCCTCCATGGTAGACCGACGCCCCATGGCCTCTGCCATCCCACATCCTTTTACACCTATGGCCACCACCTCCCCATGGCCCTCCGCCCTACTCATAGCCGCCACGACCCCATGTGGCCCGCTGCACTGCTCGTGGTCTCTGCGGCCCTCCACGGACCCTCCTGGCCTCTGCGTCCTATATCACCCCACGGGCCGCTTCCCAGGCTGGGATGGACCCAACAGTTCGGGCAGGGTAAATCTGATCCTGGTCAGGCATGGTTAGTCCGACCTAGTCTGACCGGACCCAGACCCCCTTCAACCCATTTACTCTCTTTAGATTGTGTCCATGGACTCAGTCGTCCATTTGATGAACCGTTTACGGTGCCCGAAACCGTGGAGTGTGATGGTCCCTTTTGTATACCCCACTAGAGTTTTGGATAATGATCGGGAACGGTCGGGATGGATCGAGACTGAATCCAACAATCCCTTGAGACCAAAAGGCTAATAACTTACAAAACGTGCATCTGATTAATGCAACATTTATTGCGTTGAAACCCATATGACATGTTTGTTCATTGAGATACTTCTTCATGAGACTTCGTGGAAGATGAATTATTTAATAGAGGCTTGTGGAGTGGAACCTCCTAGTGACAAGTGAGCGTAGTGCGGGAAACCATTAGCTTGGTGTGATGTAAAGAATGAAGAGGGATCCTGTGTGGGTCATCACCTAGAGATCTTGTGTGGGTCAGCACCGAGTGATCATGTGTAGGTCATCACTGAGAGATCCTCTATGGGTTAGCACCTAGCGATCATGTGTTGGTCAAAACCTAGAAATCCTGTGCGGTTTAGCACCGAGCGATCCTATGTGGGTCATCACTCAGTGATCTTGTGTGCGTCAACACTGAGCGATCCTATGTGGGTCAGCACCAGGCGATCCTGTGTGGGTCTGCCTTTTAATAGAGTTAGATGAATTAATAGCTACATCTAATCATCTCTACTACAGTACTTATGTTATACCTAGTGTGATCTGAGTCTATACCAGTGTGGTACTTTCCTTCGTGGTAATACCTTTGTGGTATTCTTTTTTCGGGCGTACCTATGTGGTACATCCCTTCGTGGTACTTTTTCCATTGTGGAACAATTCAGCATGGATCTTTGGAGTTGGACTCTATATAATCCACATGATTGATATGGGTTTACATGATAACATAATTATTTTTATGGGAATATTCTTAACTAGGGTTATCATTTGTTTCCTTCCTTTGTGGTTTATCCATTGTGGATTTTATGACAAACTGAGGGTCTCAGGGCCCCTACTGAGTATCGTTGTACTCAATCCTAAAGGGTTTATGCCCACACTTCATTGTGTTTGGTGTATATGATGGACAACACTCATTGAGGATGATGGTACAAGGACCGAAGGTAGCTCGGAGGAGGACGTTAGATGGGGTGAACTGTAGAGACAGTCGTTTATGAGCTATACCTACCCTTCAGGTAGGATCCGTGGTTTATGATCTTGGAGATACTCATCACCTATAAACTATCTTTTAATTTTCAGTTTTCCTTGTAATTTCTAGTGGGGCTTCTATTTTATCCCCTTTTTAGTTTCTATACTCACTTCATTTACTATTCAGTTTACTTGAGTTCGTATCTTGCTATGTGCTTGGTTGTGTGTGTTACATGTTATAAAAGAAATGCCTTCCCTGTTTCTGGGAACACACCTTTGATGATAGTCACCAACCCTTGGCATATGGAAGGTGGCTTTAGGGTAGTCACAACACATGCCCCGGGGGACGAGTCCTGACATCATTTCCAAAAATAATATTGAAATAATTTAGTTGTGGGATAATAAGTCTTTATTGAAGAATATTCCAAAATCCACCAATGGGGGTAAATATATAAAGGATTTATCATCAAATAATTAGTGTGTTAATTTTATGTTCTTTAAAAATACCATAGGCACGCTAGTGGGGATTGAAATTGACTACATTAGAATATGCAAAAATATTATGTGAATTGTGAGGGATCCATTGACTTTTATTTTTTAGGACCCACTTTTTGCAGTAATAATAGTATATTATTTACCTTGTTGCATGTTTTAGATAGTGATTGTTATTTATTGTCAAATATAATTTTGGGTTATAAAATTCTCATTTAATTACACATAATATCAAGAATTAGGATGAATTGGTATTTTTTCACCTTCATTAATTAAATTATCATAATCACTCCATCTCTTCAATAATGACAATTAATACTAATCCAGCTACACGTAAAAACATTCATGTTCATCTGAGACAATTATGTGGGTGCTCCTTAATAAATTATTGACGTTTTGGAAGTTATTTTTTTTCTTTTATCATAATAATGAGTTTATATTCTGTGGAACTATATACTTCACTTATTTCATATGTTTATATTTTTAATAAGACTAATTATGTTAATTATTTCTCAATATTTTCTATGAAAGTAACCATAAAACTTTCATCTACAATTTTTATCCCATTTAGTTTCTTGTTAGCATAATTATTACATTGACTATCAATTCTGTTAATAAATTATTTTCTCCTAGATATAGAAATTTATAAAACCAAATGGTGCTAATTAGGTATAATGAAAAATTAACACTATAAGAAAATTATAATCATATAATTTGAAAACATAAACCTCAAAATATATTACACTATTAAATTATTACTTAATCATTATGTTCAAAATACATTACTTATTATTTGAACTAGGAAATAATAGGTTGGTTTATCTCATATTTCTTTACTTAATTACTAAACATGATATATCCTTAAAAATAAATTCTAAATAGAATTGATTAATGAAATCATATCCATTTTTAGATTCTGTTATGAAATTTATTTTTAGTCACACTAATTTTTCAACATAGTTAATATTTATTGGAAACAAAACCTACCATTTTCCAAGTGATTATATCTAGGTTAATCTATAAACCACTCTCATCCACTTGAATTTATCTATATAAAGACATAATTTCTAGAAACAAAAATACCAATAATTCACCATAACAACTAGAAATAATAAAATAATTATAAATTTACTATACAATTTTCTCTATGTGTTTTACTAAATTTCTCGTATCCTAGTACCTAAAAAACTAATCTATTCCTCAAAAATAAATAAAAAGTCATTTGATTCTCATAAAGGCTCCCCAGACCTGCACTCATTAGCCTAGTCATAAAAATGAAAATATCCACAATTTAAATTTTATAGATAGTGATATAATCCAAACTACACATTAAAAAATATCAAATTTTTATTTAATCATCCAATACAATCACACAATACCATGGAACTTTTTTTTTCATTTTTTGTCTATTTAAAAGAAATTTTATTCTTCTACATAAGTTATAATTTCACTAAAGTCAACATCACTAAGACATTATTATAGACATCACCAATGTTATATGTTTCTTCATAACTATGGTAAATGAATCAAAAAAAATGATGTGTTTATACAATCAGTAATTGAATGTTATCAATAAGTTATGAAGGGTTATATCATAATAATTTTTTAAAATATGAAAAATAGAGAACTCTATTATTAAAAAATCCTTGTAAGAATTTGAGTTGTCTAGAAATAATGGAAGAAGGACATGTAATTTTAAATTAATAAAAATGTACCATGGAAATATAGTGTGTATAATTATGAAAATAAATATGATCCAACGATCAAAATTATATGCCAAATGAAATGCAATGTATAATGATTCAATATTTTCATACAAAAATATTACATCATATTAGATGGATATTTTATTTTTAATATCATGATCTATGATAAAACAATGATGGTATAATATATTTGTACACTATATTGATAAACATATTAGTTAGAAATAGAACACGTAAACTGTCATTGTGGTCTACCTTTTTTTACCAAATTTTCATACACTACAAAATTCAATACTCAAAATACTAGGAAATTATATATAAGAAAATGTGAGCTCAGATGCACATTAAGAAACATTATTATAGATATTTATTGATTATAATATAAAATAATATGATAAGTATAATGGTATTTAATAAAAACCATAACAAAAAAATTTATACCCAATATTTAAAAAATTATTTACCGACATATGGAATAAATAATTATCATTCCAAAAGACAAGAAAAATCAGATTGTAAAGTCATAATAAATGAACCATGAACTATAATTTCATGTTATAAAATCATGGCACCATATTACCTATAGATTCCATTTCATATGTCTATGTTAAAAAGTATGACCATAAAATAATAATGAATCAAGCATCAACAACAATTTCACATTGTCGATCAAACACATCATCTTGTTTCCAATAGTTGATTAAGTTAAAAGAATTATTTTCCATATTAATATTATGAGATATAATAATTTTCAAAATGAAATGGTGGATATATATTTCAATACCCACACATAATAAATTAAATTCCATATATCAATGTAACCTCCCCACGTCATCGACCACATAGAGCAGGACGTTGATGATAGAATGACTTTAACTAAAGTTACAGTTGAGATTGAGGATCGAGAAGAGAAGATCCTTCGTGGGTGAACGATACCTCGGGTGCGTGTTTTTTGGTAGCATGGGATCCTCCAGGAGATCCCATGGGAGTGGGAGGCTCAGATTCATGCTCAGTACGCCCACTAATGTTTCTAGATTTGTGTTGTGGCTTACATGGATGTAAATCTCTAAGTTGGGGAGAATATAAAGACCCAGAAATTTTGTGTAATTTTTTTAAATAAATGGGAATTTTTTTGTTCACAAAATTTGGCAGTGTGTGATTATGAGGCCTTGTGTGCCCGGAATTAATTTCTGAACATTTCTTCATGTACATTCAGTAAAGGTGTGAGCGGGTTTTTGTAGCTTTTGAACCGGTGATCAGATTTGAAATATGAGGACTCCGTTGAACTCGCAGCACATGTATACACTTAAGGAGACTTTCACCACGATGATAATTGGTTGAGTGTGAATGTTAGTATTTGTGTTCTTCATGGGAATGGAAATAAAATAAAATAAACATTTATTTTATTTTTGTTACCTCCCATGTGGATGTTTCCTCGGTGGGGACCACCTGAACTAAAACCTCTCACATGTGTTATGGGGGTGGGCACCACCCAATACCAAAACCCCTTTAACTCCCCTCTTAAGTGTGAGAAACCACTTGAACTCCCTTTTTAATGAGGGAGGTATCCTTTGGAATACATTAATATATTTATACCAATGAAACCATTTTTATGATGTAAATTAATTGTTCTATCATAATTTAATTTGATTAACATAAATTAATATGTGGGATGTATTTTCAATTTGGTGGAATTGGGGAAATGGGTTGGAAAAGGGTAGAGATTTGGAAATTGGGAAAAATCTCTCAAATGAAGAATGCGCCCTCCAATGATGAACACTGACGCATGACTTCAAATTATTCCTCAGTCCATCCTATAAATGTGAACAAATTAAACAACGAAGAACCACCTCTATCAAATAGAGATTACCCGATGAACGAGCCTGGGATTAGAGGCATCTGGCGGGCGTGGCGAATGTCGAAAACATCAACTTCACTCATCGACGTCAACAATCAATCAATGTATGGGCTTGTTATTAAAATAATGAAGTTCCTCAGTTAAATTATTCGTTCTTGGAATGAAAGAAAAATGTGGATCAACCAAAACATGATTATCTACGATTCATATTAAATTGTAGATTTTGTCATTCTTGATTCCTCAATTTGTTGATTCGCTTACTACAACTCTAACGTGGAGGTTGTGGGAAAAAAAACATGCCTCGACCCCTCTATCGTTCTTCATTATTTGTGTGTTCATCGTGATGCTAAGGATGATTGGGGCTGACATTTGGAACCAGTGAAACATGATATTGGCGGATAGTACCATGACAGACCATGAAGAAGGAGACAACGGAGGGGGATGGGTCAAGATGGCTACCGTAAAGCCCTGGTGCTCAACCACATTGCATGGTCAGCCACGACGGACCACCCCTATGTGGCCTCTGTCGCCCCGCAGACTCTATTGCCCATGGCCCCTCCACCACACAGATTCTACCATCCACAACCCTCTCAGCCGAGAAGCCTCAAATCCCAGTGGCCACTACTGCCTCATGTCTATCTGAGCTTCTTGTATCCCTCTGTCACCGCCCCATGGCCCTCTGACCCACCCACGACCCTGCGCGCCCCCCACAGCCCTACAAGCTACATGTGGCCATCCGGACCTCCTATGGCCAACGCGGCCCCTTGCAGCCTTTGCACACCCCATGGGCTACTGCATAGGCCAGGCCACCCAGCGCAGGTAGGGCCGGACACAACAGGTCGGGTAGGGTCGATCTGAACTTGGTCGACCCAGGCTGGGTCAGAGAGGGTCGATCTGACAGGGTCAGACCGAACCTAGACCCATTTCTGCCCATTTACACTCTTTTGACCATTTCTTTATCACTGAGAATTCATTGTACGAACCATCTATAGCTCCCACAGACATGGAGAGAGACAATATCATTTGTTTATGCCACTATATTTTAGGAGAATGTCGGGGAATGGTCGGGTTGGATCATGCAAGAATCTAACAGGGCCCTCAAGACTGAAAGGATAATAACTAACAGACCGGGCATCCGATTGATACACCGTCTATTGCATTGAGACCTATATGACATGGAATTTCTTTGAGATATTTCTTCATGAGACTTCTTGGTAGATGGATTAATAACCAGAGTTTTGTGGAGAAGACCCTCATAGAGATCAGCATGCATAGTGTGGGAACCCAGTAGTTGGTTGTGACGTGATATTTTAGGAGTGATACTATGTGGGTTAGCACCAAGAAATCCGATGTGAGTTAGCACCACAAAATCCTATGTGGGTCTGTACCGAGCGATCCTGTGTGGGTCAGCACTGAGAAATCCTGTGTGGGTCAGCACCCAACGATCATGTGTGGGTCAGTACCTAGCGATCCTATGTGGGTCATCACCGAGCGATCCTGTGTGGGTCTTCCTCTTAATAGAGTAAGATGATTCAGTAGTTACCTATAATCATATCTAAAGTTTTACTTATGTTATACCTTGTATGAGCTGAGTCTGTACTTGTGTGGTA
This sequence comes from Viscum album, assembly GCA_963277665.1. Lineage (NCBI taxonomy): Eukaryota > Viridiplantae > Streptophyta > Magnoliopsida > Santalales > Viscaceae > Viscum > Viscum album. Next base: position 1,300,769,212 of record OY728147.1, read on the forward strand.
CATTCCTTCATAGTAATAACTTGGTGTTATTCTTATGTGTGGCGTACTTGTCTGGTACTTTCCTTCGTGTTATTTATTCTCTTGTGGAACAATTGATAATTGGGATTTGGATTTGGACTCTGTGTTTTCCTCATGATTGATATGGGTTACTTGATATTGTAGGTATAAGTATGGGAATATACCAATGTAGGGTTATCAGTGGTTTCCTTACTTTGTGTTTTATTGTTAGGACTAATAGGGGCCTATATACCCTGAGAGTGAGGTGAATTAGGGTATGGATATTCTTTTTCAATGATCATCCTGCCCCACTGGATCTTGACCTATTTTTTACAAGGGTTACTTTTTTGTACTTTTGTGTTTATTATGATCACTTATTTTTTTTCTTTATCTGATTATTATTCTTTAAATGCAATGTAGGGAAGTAAGCAGGCAGACATAGAGATTTGTACTTTGTTCACCCTCACTGGGCTACGTCCAAGGAGCATACGCCGACAAGTTGCTGGTCGTATCAAATGCCACTATTCTTCACTAGATGTGGATACAAATTATTCGGATAGATCACATCTATTCTCAGGATCACTGGTTTTACAACGTTTAGGGTCAGATCAATCCTTTCCAAAGGGTCACTCCCTATTTCTCTCTCTCTGGATCACTACCAGTGGAGAGGATCACCTTCTTCCTCTTCTTTTACTCACTACTCTGGAAAGGATCCACTCAATGTTTATAGACCTATTGGTATCAAAATTTGCATGATGGAATGTATCTTCCTCTATATATAGATTCTTTATGGACGTCCAGCATTCACCCGTAGACGAATCTCTCTTTTCACTGAAGGAATCAGGCACTCTTCAAGCATCCACACAGCCTGAAAATCACTTCCGGAAATAAAACTTACATGGCGCACAAGTCTATCTTGGCACGCAATTATCAGCGTGAAAGTCTCAACTGGTGCGCAAGTCCACCTGACACACATTCGCGACAAATGATTATTCAACTCCAAACTTTCATGACACAATTCCTTTTACGCCCAATCCAATATTGGCATGCAACAACCAACAAGTTCTCTTCTTCAAATCTGGCGAGCAAGTCCCACTTGCGCGACACACCACCACTTGCACGAATTCCACACCTGCATGACAAGAGCTATGATTTCTCTATGTGTTGAACTATAGTGAGAAATGATGAGGAGTGGCCTAGTATTAATAGGCAATTTGACCACCCAGTGTGACGGCGCGCAAGTCAAGCCTCGACGCGCAATTATCGTCGCGTAGGTCTATTCCTCTACCAGTCACTTGTGCGACCCACTTCCAAACATGGGATAACCTCTTTCCTTTTCCATATTTTGATGTTATGATATTCAAAAACAACAGGCACACAAGTTTCTAATCCTCCTAGGCATCGGCCCGCAAGTCCTTTCTCTTGGAGCGCATGTCAACTGAGCAACCAACTCAATACTTGCGCGACCCTTATCCCTTTTCCATATTTTGATTATCTGATATTGAAAAACAAATGGCACATAAGGTTCCAATCCTTCAAGTACATGGCTTGCATTTACCTTTTACAAAAACCACTTTTCTTCAGTAGTCGATTTTCAGGCCCAAAATTTTTGAAAACACTCGAAAATGGCGCCACCTTGTATCTGTTATTTTTGTACCACCTCCATATCATCCATTCCTTTGTTGAAGATCATGAATCAAAGATTGATCGTTAACCACAGCTCTTGAACATTACATGCCACCACGAAATCCATTTTGTCATCAAATTTGTATGTCATGGTTTTCTTTGTCAACAATCACAATACAGATGTCCACTTTGTCAACAAACACAATCACCTCAAAATGAATCAATGATACCTTGATGGATTTTTTACCAGAATTTATCCTTTGTGGATTTTGAAATACCTTGAGAGTCTCGGGGTCCTTACTGAGTATCATTATACTCAACCCTACATGGGTTATGCCCGCACATCGTGGGTTTGGTGCAGACGACGGACATCACTGACTGAGGATGAGGGTACCAATACTAAAGGTATCTCAGAGGTGTATGTTAGATGAGGAGAACCATAGAGATGACCGTACGTGAGCTGTACCTAACCTTCATGTAGGATTTGTGGTGGATTATCTAGGAGCAGATTTTCACCTATCAGTTATCTTGTACATTTCAGTTTTCCTTGTACGTTCCAGTTGAGCTTGTATTCTGGCACATTTTTACATGCTATACTCAATCTTTTTGTTGTTCAGTTTACTTGCGTTCGTATCTTTCTGTGTGCTTGGTTGTGTGTGTTACAGGTTATAAAGGAAATTCCTTCCTAGTTTTAGGGAACACAACGTCATTGCAAGTCGCCAGCCCCTGGCCTATCGAAGGTGGGTTCGGGGTAGTCACAGCACGAGCCCTGAGGGATGGGGCGTGACAAATTGGTATTATAGGAGTCATTTATACCGTAGAACACTGGGCTCAAATCATTTTAATGGAAATAGTGTTATGTGTAGTGATTGTGGTTATCTGTATAGGGAACCAAGTATTGGTATGGTGGCTGATGTATCCATTTAGTAGGACCCTGACATCTTATTTCGGAATCAGTACATGAAAACATTGATTGCGTGTGTGTTTTTAAGAGTCTTATTGGTGAAATCATTGACTCAGCTCATCAAGTATAACTTATTAACCATGGCGCACCTGTTTCTTTTCAGGATGCCTCAGCACAGACAGCAAGCTAGGGTTCCATGATTTGTATGCAATAATATCCCACCAAGCGATGAGGCCTCGGTGCAGGGCCCTCTTCTAGTAGAGGCATCAGCAAAGGCAGAAATTGTAGAATTTCCTGTTGGGACACCGATTCCACCAGACTATGCATTATAAAGTTCATGAATCTTGAGCATGTTGCACAAGTTTGAGTTCAAGAGGCCACCCAGGTTAAGGGGAGTGATGGACCCACAAGAGACTGAATATTGGCTAAAGGTCGTGGTGAGATTTTTCCGACTGGTAGGGACACCATCTGATCTCATGGTGATCCTTGACACCATAATTCTACTAGTAAATGCTGGAAGATGGTGGAGCATGATGCTCCAATTTCAAAACACGGTGACGCTCCTCTGGGTAGACATCGAGAGCCTGTTTTGGGCAGAGTTTGTCCTAGTGAATCTTCACGGTGTGCCAATACAAGAGCCACTTCATCTGTAGCAGGGCATCATGACTGTGGCTATTTACTCAGTCAGCATCACTGAACTCTCATGCTACTCCACATATATTGTGTGTAACCAATTCTTCAGGGCCTTGACCATCAAGCAGGGACTCAGGCGGGAGATCATGGCTTCAATGATCTCACACAGCATCCTGCCATCAGCGGTGTGTTAGAGCGAGCCCTTTTAGTGGGGATTATCTTTTCATTTCAGTCACCAGTAGTGAGACCCACCACCAGTCGTCACGTAGTGGAGTCTTATTCAGTTGGAAGTAGACAGATGTCGCAAAGGTCCAAGAGGACCAGACCTACAGATGGACGACTGTAGGATTCCGGGTCTGTTGTGCGGGGAAACGAGGAAAAACCTGTCATGCTAGGAACGAGCACCGTTTCACATGTGGAGGTTATGGTCACATGGCTCATGAATGTATAACCCGCCATACAGATGATCATAAGATGGTCAAAAGACCACCCATGCAGAGATAGAGATTCGAACTAGAAGGTTCATAGGAAGCAGTGGGACGTGGCTGATGATCTAGCCGTGTAGCTGGCGGTGGGAAATGATTTTAGATTTTACCGCCACCACCACCAGGTGGTCCACCCCTATCGCCAGGATTTGGTGGATAGGGGAGATCCCAACTCCAAGAAACTGATTTCTATTATCATGATTCTCTTGAGATGATATGAGGTATGATCTGTGTCTACTCCATCTTAGTTGTAGTACTTATAGACTTATGTGCCTGACATTTTTTTATTGCCACTGACCTCGTTCGATGCTCGTAGATTACGAAAGAGACGTTTGCTCGATCCTTACGGATATAGACTCCTATGGGAGGGGATTAAACTGTTATGCACTAGTTCCGGTAGTGTGAACTTACTCTAGGAGGTGAGATCTTCAGTTGGGATCTCCTAGTAGTGGCTTCGATGCATTATGACACCATCCAGGGTATGGACTGGTTATCTACAATCCATGATTATATTGACTGTATTAGGATTAATGTGTAGTGTGTCCGCACGGATGGTTCTAGGTTTTCCTTCACCTTCATGATGGGATCCATTGTAACACATGATGGACTTACACAGTGGAGAGTGCAGCCGATAACTCATCTATTGGCTAGCCTTACCCTTACACCAGTTGATATGGAGAGTCTGATTTATCATGTAGTGGTGGACCAGTACACTGATGTCTTCCCTGAGAATGTTTCGGGTCTATTAACCCATAGAGAGGGGGACATTTGCATTTTCATGTACCTCGAGACAGAACTGATATCTACACCAGCGTATCAGATGGCTCCTTCGAAGATTTAGGAGCTGCAGGTACAGTTCGAGGACTTATAGGGTAAGGGATTCATTCGGCCTACTATTTCTCCTCGGGCAGCCCTGATTTTGGTCACCAATAAGGCGGATGATAGAATGATACTTTGTGTCAATAATCGGCACCTGAACCAGGTGACCATGAAGAACAAGTACCCACTTATGAGTATTGACAACCTATTTGATCAGATGAAGGGAGAACGGTGGTTCTCGAAGATATACCCTAGATTAGGCTATCACCAGCTCAGAGTACGAGACGTGGATGTGAAGAAGATGGATTTCAGATTTTGGTACATCCATTATGTGTTCTTAGTTATTCCATTCGGCATGACCAATGCTCCATTACTGTTCATGGGACTCATGAACAAGATGTTTCTACCATACCTTGATTGCTTTTTAGTAGTATTCATAGATGACATTCTGATCTACTCAACTGGTGAGGAGGATCATGATTATCATTTTTAGTTAGTACTAAACACCCACCTAGAGCACCAATATAATGGTAAGATTTCAATGTTCCAGTTTAGGATCCGAGAGGTTCACATTCTAAGAAATTTCATATCTGAGGCTGGAGTTGCAGTAGATCCAGTGAAGATTGAGGTGGTACCTTCTTGGGATCCTCGAAGGATTGTGACAAAGGTACCGAGTGTCATAGGATTGGCTGGATACTATCAACGATTTGGCCCAGATTTCTCCAAAGTTGTAGAACCTCTATCAGCATTGACAATGAAGGTGAAACCCTTTGTGTGGTCAGAGAAATGGTAGTGGAGTTTTTAGGAGCTGGTGCAATGGATGATTTGTTCCCCATCATGAGGCTTCCAGAGGAGATCCTAGGGTACGTATACTACTTCGCTGAATCAGGGACATGGCTTAGATGTTTCCTAATGTAGGAGCGAGCAGTGATCTCATATGGTTCTCGATAGTTAGGACAACATGAGAAGAACTATGCAACCCATGACCAAGAGTTAGCAGCATTGGTCTTCACCTTGAAGATGTGGTGACATTACATAATGTGAGATTAGTTTACAGTGCACTCTGGTTACAAGAGTATCAGGTATATCTTCTTTCAGAAGGACCTGAACAAGAGACAACAATGTTGGCATGAGTTCCTCCAGGACTATGCCTTCCAGATAGTCTATACTTTTGGGAAGGGGAACATTGTAGTAGATGCACTCAATAAGAGGTCTGGTATATAGCTACTAGGCGAGGTGACATAGAAGTTGCACACTTTGCAGATATCATTCATGGAACATTATGAAGAAACATTCCTTTAGTCTCTTACATTCACTCCCCTACATCTTCAGTGAGTCATGGAGGTGCAACATGGAGACACTGACTACAAGACTCAACATGCTCAGATATCTATGGGGTATGCATCTGAGTTTATTTCTAATGTGGGGGAGAAAGTAATCCTCTTTAGAGTGTGTACCATGGTACCATAGTCACATCAAGAGTATGTGTTGAGGGATTTCTGTACATCCCCTCTAGCGGCATATCCAAGAGTGGCAATGATGTACCAGGATCATTGATGACAACACTCGTGGATGAGAATGAAGAAAGTAGTTGCAACATTTTTCTCTTGGTGCCTCACTTTTCAAATGGTGAAGGCAAATCATCAGGTAACAATAGGCTTGGTTCAGCCTTTAGAGGTCCCAGGGTGGATGTGGGATGGGATATCCATGGACTTCGTGACTGGAGTTCCATGTACATATTAAGATCATAATTCTATATAGGTGATTGTCGACTGACTCATGAAGTAGGCCGAATTCCTACAAATCAGAGAGAAGGGTTTAGTAGAGAGCATGGAATGCCTCTATGAACAATAGATTGTGAGGTTACCTGGAGTACCCTTGACGATTATCTCTGATCGTTATGCACTTAGTACTTCACGGCTATAGAAGGGATTGAATGAGGCTTTCAGGGCATAGCTTCATTTGAGCACCACCTTCCATCCTCAAACAAATGACCAGACCGAGAAGACCATTCAGACTATCAAGAAAATGTTGTGTGCTTGCATCTTGGACATCAGTCACAACTGGGAGGATTAATTTTCTTTGGTAGAGTTTGCATACAACAATATTTATCACTCCACCATTGGGATGAAACCATTTTAGGCGTTATACGGGCGACCTTATATATGACCTTTATTTTGGACTAACCAAGTGGAGTTAGAACTCGTGGGACCAGAGACAGATTGATCTACCATAGAGAAGGTGCTGATCATCCTGAAGTGGATGAAGACTGCCTAGAGCAGGAAAAAGTCATATATCGATAGGAGACAGAGACATATGGAGTTCAAGGATAGCGAACACGTCTTTCTACGGGTCTCACCATGATGAGGTTTATAGAGATTTGGCCAAGCTGAAAAGTTATCTCTAAGGATAATTGGACCATTCCAGGTCCTCAGTAGAGTTGTCGAGGTGTCTTACCGCTTAACTCTTCAACCTCAGTTGCATAGGGTGCATGACGTATTCCACGTATCCCAGCTGAGGAGATACATGCATGACCCTTCCCACGTCATCGAACATGGAGTGATGGAATTTGATGATAGGGTGACTTTTTATGGGGTTACAGTTGAGATTGAGGATCAAAAAGAGCAGGTCTTTCATGGGTGGTCGATACCTCTAGTGCGCATTTGTTGGAAGAACAAAAACCTTCAGGAGAGCACATGGGAACGGGAGCTTCAGATTTGTGCTCAGTGCCCCCAATTGTTTTCCTAGATTTGAGTTGTGGCTTATGGGGATGTAAATCCTTGAGGTGGGAAGAATATAAAGACCCATAAATTCAGTGTTTTTTTAATTAAATGGGAATTTTACAAGTTCACGATATTTTTCGGTCTGTGATTCTTGAGGCCCGGTGTGCCCAGAATGAATTTATGAACTTTTTTTCATGTATGTTCAGTAAATTTCGAAGAATGTTTTTGTAACTTTTGAATAAGTTATTGGAATTTAAATCTAAAGACACCTTTGAAATCTCAAAGCCTGTATTCACTTAAGGATATTTTCACCATGGCGGCAGTTGGTCGAGTGTGAAAGGAAGTATATGGGTTATTCGTGGGAATGTAAATAAAATAAAATAAACATCTATTTTATTTTTTTTACCTTCCATGTGTATGTTTCATAGTTGGACCCACTTGAACTAAAACCTCCCACATGCGTTATGGTGGTCAGGACCACCCGAGATCAAAACCCCTTGAACTCCCCTCTTAAGTGTGAGAAACCTGTTGAAATCCCTCTTTAATGAGGGAGGTTACCTTTGGTAACATTTAATTTATTTATTTCAACACAAAACATTTAATGATGCTAATTAATTATGCCAACATAATTTAATTTTATTATCTAAAATTAAGAAGTTAAATATATTTTCAATTTGGTGGTATTTGGGGAAAGGGTTGGCAAAGGGAAGAGATTTGGGGAATTGGGAAAAATCTCTCCAATGAAGAATAAGTTCTCCAATGAAGAACGCGCTCTCCAACCAATAACGTCAACCCACAACTTCAGATTCTTACCCAGGACATCCTCCAAGGGTGGACATCGCCAACAATGAAGAACCACCTCCATCGAAGATCGATTACCCAATGAACGAGATATAGATCATAGGAATGTGGTGGGAATGGCAAACATAGACAACATCCACTTCTCTCATATATGTCAACAATCAAAAGAGGTAGGGGTTGTTATTAAATTCATGAATGTTCATGGTTAAATTTCTCATTCTTGGAAATCATGGAAATCCTGGATCAAAAAAATGAGTTGATCCACAATTCATATTAAATTGTGTAGTTTGTTGTTCTTGATTCAGGATTTTGTTGGGCCACATTCTACCTCTCTAATATGGATGGTACGGCCCAAACAAACATTTCTCGACCCCTCCGCTGTTCTTCTTTAGTTTTGTGTTCATCGTGATGGTGACGATGACTGGTGACGGGGTTTGGCACCGATGGAACATGAGAATGGTGGCCGACACAACGACCGACTATCACGAAGGTGACAAAGGAGGGTGGTCGATCAAGCTGGCCTTCGGCAAAGACACGACACATGAATGCACCGCACAACCAGTTGTGGTGGACCGCTGCCCTGCAACCTCTGCCATCCCACATCCTCTGCCGCCCGTGCCCGCCGCCACCATGTGGCCCTCCATCGCTGCCTTGCGGCCCTTTATACCACCCGCAGCCATCCCAACCTGATGTTCCCCTCTATTCCACCTACGGCCCTCTAAGCCACCTAGCGGCCCTCTGTGCCACATGGTGCCTCTATGACTCCACATGGATCGTCGCGCCGCTCGTGGTCTCCGTGGCCCCCCGCGGCCCCTCGAGGCCTCTGTGGCCTCTACCACCCCACGGGCCGCTGCCCAGGCTTGGATGGACCCAGATGTTTTGACCGGGTCAATCTGAACCGGTTCAGGCCTGGTTGGTCCGACCGGGTCAGACCGGACCTGGACCCCCTTCTACCTATTATTGCTCTTTCAACCATATCCATGGCTTCATGTGTCCATTTGATGAACAGTATGCGGCACTAGAAACCTTGGAGTGAGACTGTCCCGTTGGTATACCCCACTAGTGTTTTAGATAAAGGTGGGTAAAGGTAGTTTTGGATCAAGACTGAACCCAACCGGGCCCTTGAGACTAAAAGGATAATAACTTACATATTGGGTGTCTGATTGACGCACATTCTATTTCATTGAGAACCCTATGAAATGTCTATTCATTGAGATACTTCTTCGTGAGACCTCATTGAAGATGAAGTATTGACTAGAGTCTTGTGGAGTGGACCCTCCCAGAGACAAGTGATCATAGTTCAGGAACCCAGAAGTTGGTTGTGATGTGAAAAATGAAGAGGGATCATGTGTGGGTCAGCACTGAGAAATCATGTGTGGGTCAGCACCTATAGATCCTATGTGGGTTAGCACCGAGTGATCATGTTTGGGTCATCACAAAGAAATTCATTGTGGGTCAGCACCTAGCGATCCTGTGTGGGATAGCACATAGCGATCTTCTGTGGGTCAGCACAAAGCGATCCTATATGGGTCAGCACTAAGTGATCATGTGTGGGTCCCCACCGAGCAATCCTGTGTGGGTCAGCACCAGGCGATCTTGTCTGGATCTGCCTTTTAATAGAGAAAGATGATTCAATGGTTACATCAAATCATCTCTACTACCACACTTAAGTTATAGCTGGTGTGAGATGAGTTTGTACTGGTGTGGTACTTTCCTTCTTTGTAATACCTTGGTGGTATTATTTTGTGTGGTGTCCCTATGTGGAACATGTCTTTGTGGTATTTTTTCCATTGTGGAACAATTCATCTTGGAGCATTGGAGTTTGACACTATGTTTTCATTATGATTGAGATGGGTTTAGTTGATAACTTAAGTATATGTATGCGCATATACCTAAGTAGGGTTATCAGTTGTTTCCCAATTTTGTGGTTTATCTTTTGTGAATTTTGTGAGACATTGAGGGTCTCGGGGTCCCTACTATGTATCCTTATACTCAAACCTACAGGGGGTATTCCCACACCTCATTGTGTTTGTTGTAGACAACGGAAAACAATTACTGAGGATGAGGGTAATAGGAGTGAAGGTAGCTCGGAGGTGGAGTTTAGGTTAGGTGAACTGCAGAGACAATTGTTCATGAGATGTTCCTACCCATCAGGTATGATCCATGGTGGACGATCCAGGAGCTAATTTCACCTATCAAAAATCATTTACATTTTAGTTTTCCTGGTACATTCTAGTTGGGCTTCTATTTTGGCCCCTTTTAAGATGTTGTACTCACATAGTTTACTATTATGTTTACATGAGTTCATGTATTATTGTGTGCTTGGTTATGTGTGTTACAAGTTATAAAATAATTTTCTTCCATGTTTCAGGGAACATGCCTTTGGTGATAGTCTCCAACCCCTTCCCAATGGAAGGTGGCCTTGGGGTAGTTAATTAATTGTTATGTTCAAATTACATTACATATCGTTTGGACTATAAATTAATAGGTTTGGTTATCTCATATTTCCTTTAATAATTACTAAACATGATATATCCTTCAAAATAAATTATAAATAGAATGGATTAATGAAATCATATCCCATTTTAGATTCTCTTATGAAATTTAGTTTTAGTCCCACTAATTATTATATAATTTCCTCAATAGAAATTCATTTTTAATTATTCTTGATTAAAATATGGTTTAATCATCAATCTCTTACATCATAGAATTTATTTGAATCAAAAGTCCCAAGAAATAATAACTTATCATATAACATTAAATATCAAGAAAATAACGATAATTTTCATGTAAAATGTCTAAGGTGTGTATATATTTAAAGACTGTAAGTCACTAATTTATTTTCCATTCCTTTTGTTTTGAATATCACAAACACTTTTCCCTTCAAGAATATCTTATTTTTCGAAGGAAAATTACATTCAAAAAACTTTTCTTGATTTTACATGTTTTGATAAAATTATATTATCAAAGATATATCATATTACCTTAAGAATGAAATAATTTAAATATAATCATATTATAATCTGAAATATAGAACCACACAGTTCATTATAAACCATGTCTCGCTGTTTTTAGACTTCATTCCCATTTAATTTTAGACACAATTTCATAATAATTTTTTACTCCAAATTCTCAAAAATTATGAATCTCATTTCATAGAAAATAATACTATAATTTCTATGAATCTAGGACTCTGACTTCATTGAAAATATGATTCTGAATTCTCAAAAAAAATCAGACTATGATTTATCAAACAATTAGGCTTTGTTTTCTCAGAGAATTATATTCTGATTTCTCAAAAAATTTGCCACTGATTTCATATAAATTCTTACTCTTTTTTCTCTGAAATATAAGAATAGTTTACTCACAAAAGGTGACTCCATTTCAATCTAAAATAATAATCCATTTTTATCCAAATTCAGACTTTATTTCCATATAAATTTAGACTCGGGGTTTTTACGTATTCAATTTTCATTTCTCACTATATTTAGAATCTGATTGTTTATTCGTTTTAGTGTTACATATTTTCTTTATTTTCTTGTTCTATCATTATTGAATCCTATTTGAAATATGTTTCTCAAATGTAATATTTTTTTCAGAAATAAGATTATGTCATACAAGTTTTTTTCTAACTATCCATTCACTGAGTGACATGTGTACATGTTCCTATGATATTTAACAAAAAATATGGCCATTGGAGGGGGGAGATGGATGTTGGATCCTCTTCAGATAAATACCCCATATATTGGATGATTTCGAGACACACTAACACACATATAAATATTAATTTTTGTGATTTCATGAAGATATTTCGAGATAGAGATAGACTCTCATGCTTTGTGTGATCTGTGAACAAATTGTTTAGCTTAGTGCGACTCCAATTATTGTTGTGTATAATCAGGGGATTATGGGGTTATGATGATAGTTGTGACATCTATTTTAATGTTTGAGGGATTCTAAGGATAGGAAGACAGAGGTGTTGATCACCTTACATGTTTCGACTCTATGCCCAAAATGATATTGTTGGTTAATTATCATGTCATGATACTGCCACAGGGAATGTAGAATGATTAATATGCCTCATCAAGAATCCTATCAGTTTAATATTTTATTATAATTGTATTGGTTATAAGAATTAATGAATATATTATGGTAGTACTGGAGTTATATTTTTTTACGAATTTGAGTTCAAATAATGAATTGTACTAAGGTTAAATTTCTTAGTAAAAATTAAATATCTTGTGAATGTATATTGATGAGTTAATGTTTCCAATAAGGTTTTTTTTAGTAATTTGTGTTTTAAACATATTTAAAGAGGATACATGATGAAGAAATTCACATGTTTGGAATGTGAAATATAGGGCTACTTCAGGTTGATTAAAGGAAATTAAGTTAGTAGATGCATTGTGATGGATGAAACAGTGAGTTATAAATTGAATGAGGACTCTTAAGGACCCTGTGTACTTGGATATAACCTGGATTGATATGGGAATAGTTAAAATATATTGTATCATGATATCCTGTAAAGATAAACCATTTATGAAATGGTTTATGTTTATCACAGTATGGGGATTTAGAGTTTAATGTTACCACATGATGAAACTTTTTCTACGACATGATGCATAGATAGTTCATGAAACAAAAAATGGATAATATTGTGTTTTTTATATAGAAGTGTAAATTTATACACTTATAGAGTGGAATAATCCCCAACTCTAGAAAAATAATCTTCAAAAAAAATGTTGTTCTATAGTCAATTTTTTTAATTAATATAGTTTATGATTTTATTGAAATGATATTTTTTCTGAGCATATTCTCTATCACATTTCACCATAACATAATGGTTTGAGTATTCTTTAATGACCATGTAATCTAATTTGAATGTGTACTTTTGTTTTAACTAATAAATTTCCCATTACATCATATTAAGTGGATATTTTGACCATTTTTATAATATGGGTTTCCCCCATGGTAATAATCAAGTCTCTACCATTATCTTTCCAATTCATTTTCAAAATTTCTCTGATGGAATTTTTTTTGGAGTGGTGAATATAACTCCCCATGGATTTACAAATAACATTAATATTTAATGCATGAATCACTAAGTCACTATAAAACAAAAAATTTACATAACCGAGCATATAAACATAATTTTCCAATTCTTTGATTTGAATTTTGATAATCTAGCATACAAAACTGCGGTTAGTGTGATATTTGGAGTCTAATAGAAATGACATAATTTTTGAAGAATAGTAACCAACCCATATGAATAGTATCCTACACTCATGAATATTAATAAACATTTGTGAGTAGTAACCTAGTATAATGAATTATAATTTCACCTTATAAAAAGTAATATACCCTTATGAATAGTAATGTGACCCTTATGGATAATTATATGATCCTTATGAATAGTAACCTCACCAATCAAAGTATAAGTAATGTTTATGTTCTATTTAAATAATGTATAATATTTTATAAATTATTAATTTTGTATTCATATTTTTTTGAGTGATAAATATTAAATTACAATTTAAAAATACTAAATTAATTAATTTCTATTAAATGGGTTCTTAAATAAATTTTTTATCCTATTATTTAGGATAATTTTATGAGACCATAGTTAATTCTAGAAAGTATTATAAACCCAGTTTAAAATATAAAATATGTATTTTTCAAGTAAATTATTATTTTATTTAAAAATTAAATTTCACATATTTAGAAATTTAATAAAATGATGTTCATTTTTTGGATTATTCACATTAATAAAAATTAAGGGAGAATTTTTTGTATTTTACGAAAATTCATCAAATTTATATGAATAATATAATATTATAATTTAAGATAAATGGTAATTACATTATTTATTGATTCATTTGGGGTGTATCAATTATTTTAAAACCCATAGTTCAAACTCATATGCACTTATTATTAATATAGGTCACATGAATCTATATTATTCATAGTCATGAAAAAATATATATTAAATTACTGATTAAAATAATGAGAAACTCCTCCTCTCCTCAACTATAAATACCCCCCTCCTAACAAAATATCTTCACTCTTCTATGCCCTTTTCCCATTTCGAAATAATGTCGAATTCTCTGTCCAATATCCTCCTCCATGACCAGATTCCCTTTGTCTCATAAAAATATTAAATCCTCTCTCCCAAATAGGCTCTTAATGAATATTAATTTAAGTGGTAAATCCCTATTTTAAATTCTATTACATTCGATTCAAGATCATTTTTTTCTTTTCTAAACTCACCTCTCCTCACCCAAATGTTATGACCACTCCAGTACATGAAATTTATTTTAAATTTTTATCATGACGGAATATGTTATTATCATCTCTTCATTAACCTTCTTTTATTATAGTAGTAAAAAATCTATCCGAGATGTGGAAATTTACAACATTAAATGACAATGGTCTTTAAATTTTGATTATCGTCTCTAAATCAAGACATTAAACAATTGTTATAGTAGAACTATACTATATTATATTTATTATGTCTCATCTGTGGTTCTGGAATCTTTTTAATCGCATGGGTTTAATTAAAAAAGAAAATTGAGGTCTTTCTATTTCAAAACCACTAATTATCACAAACAGTTATCATTATATAAGTTATATAATTATTCAAATTAACTGTTACTAACAAAATTAAATTTAAAACCATGTTTCATTTTGTATGTTCAATGTTAACATATAATTTCAATTGAAAAAAACCATCATCATTTTACTTGATTTTACATTCATGTATATAAGTATACCGATCATGAAACAAATGGACTATGTCAGTGAAATTCGACCACATAACCCCTGAAAAATGCCATGAAATAACTTAATAAGGTTATAACATATCAATAACATGAAAAGGAGGTTCTAGAATTATTAATTAATGAAACTAAATTTTACTATTCATGGCATTAAGATCATGTTGACAACACTATTAGACTTATTTTTAGGGTTTTTTCATCTCAAATCCATTTTTGTGTGATATTCCATATTCAATGCTACTATATCAGTATTGTGTATGTATACTTTCCATTGATGTTTCATATCATTAATTTATTTATATTCTTGATATTAAATTTATCATTTAATGATTAGTAATTTTGGGGAATACGATTAAATTTGTTGCAATGTATTAAATATTTTATACCCAAACCTCAATTTCCATTTGAGGAGCTCATATTCACTATTCAACGTAATGAAATTATTATTTATTAATATGTAATCTTCATAACATCTATTTTTTTATTCTATATATGGGTATGAATAATAATAATTCTTTTTATTATGAGTTGTTAGATGTTTTAAAACATTTGTTAACAAATATTGTTCAGAAATTAATGTATGATTCAAGGAACATCTTGAATTCTAACCTATATTAAATTTCACTCAATAATATGTGTTAAGAAATAATTATCTTTCCAAAAAAAATTTAATATGAAAAACCCATTTTGGATTATTTCCAATTTTATGAAAGCAAACATGCATTTTTGCTTTATAGTCCTTTAATATTTTTCATAAATCTGATCTAAAGAGTTTTATTTCTAAAACCTCTTAATAAAATCTTTTTAAATTATGTCACATAAATAATATATTATTTAATCCAAAAATATACTTACAATTTATATCAATTTACTTTTATTAGATATACATTTTTAAATTATAATTTCTTTAAAAATACAAATAATTTTTTAAAAGATCCCTTCTTTGTAATGTAAAAATGGGTTTTTCTCTTATAACATTATTTTTAATGAGATAACATCCATTTCAAACACTTCTTTATGTATTTTGGCCTATTTAATTCCCTTTATTATATCATATATATAGATTCATTATTTTCATGTTTTTCTAATGGATTATTATTCTAATTTTTAATGGTTGTATATGACACTCTATAATGTTCAAGGATTATTTCCTCATGGATTTATAAATGGTCTCATTTAAAAAAATATCTTCTACGTCAACATCCGTTATTAAATTTTGTACTTCATTGAGGATTATCTCCTATGTTATCAACCAATATTTTTTATTAAATGGAAAAAATATTTTTTTGATTGTGTTTTTAATATCATGAAACCATTCACAATATTATTCTGAATTGTTAGTACTTATGATTAATGGATGGGGAAGTTTACATAAATTCCATATTTATTTTCCACATGATTGCGTTTTTTTTATGTCGATCCCCATTATTATGATTAATTCATTTGACTTATTTTTTGTATGGTGAGTCCCTCTATATCCCCTTGGTTAATAGGTATGTCTTATAAGGCAAACTATGTTCATGACACGAGGCCTTGACAAAATGGATAATTATGGTTTTGGTGCGAGGCCTTGATGGTAAGGTTTTGTTGTACCACATTATGAATTCCCACATTATGACTATAGTATTTTTACTATTATGTGGTTATTCAACTACTATAATTCCCATGACTATGTTTTATTATGGGATTATTTGTAAATCTTTTATTCCTACCATATTATGTTTATGATTATTTTAAAAGAACATGTTTTTATTTATTAACCATTATTAATGTTCATGTAGATGATATATTCACCAATTTTGATTAACCTTACTGAGAATATAATCTCACCCTTTTCGTATGTTTTATTTTATCCGTGAATTTTAGGAGGATTGTTTTAAATGAATTTCAAGGATAATCCTAGAGTAGTGGTTATTTCTAATAAAAACATATATCTTGTTTTCATTTATTTTTTAAATTTTAAACCTATGTATGTATCTAGTTTTCAAAAACTACTAAAATATTTTCCCTTGTGGATACAACATTCTTGTAATCATTCCAATGTAATGAAATAATTCCCTAACTCTAGGATTCTAGGGTAATGTGATATCGTTTGTATCATATTAAATTTAATAGAAAAAATGTAACTAGATTTAGAAACTGTTGATTGGGTAAAAACCCTATAATATTCTCGATGATAAACATACAATAATTCCATAGGATTTTTCTAAAGAATGTTTTATTTGAATCTTTCTAGAAGATACATCACTATCTAGATACTACAAATGAGAGTGGTTATGGAATAAATGTAACTAGAAGCAACAACTCTGATAAGGTGTTTTGGTCTTAACATGGGGTTTCCTAGTACATGTTAACATGCCTTACTATGGACCTGGTTTTACACACTCGAGGGATATGCTTAGGATAATTCACATTTTCATTACAAGAAATTATAATGGATTTATGCCTGAAATTTATACAATGTACATGATTTGAGAATTCATGATGCAGAAACATTTGCTTTTGTATTATACTATGTTTAGTGTTATATATAGATCAGAATTTATTGTTCTAATTTAGTGTATGGTATTGATTTAAAATAGAATATAGTCAAAGGAATGATAACTTCCTCAATTCACACTATATAAATAGTAAAAAGACACATATCTCATATGGTATTAATCCATTATTTTGGAAGAAGATATTTTCCAATGTATCCTCATAATATAAAGAGATAAAATAATTTTTTAACAAGGTATAAAAATAATTCTTTGAGTCTAATAGATTTGAAGAGAATCAAGATAACAAGAGGGGGGAAGAAGAAAAAATGTATAATTGTAAGGATAAAAAGGGTAGTTTTCCAACCTATAGACCTTGTGAAAGAAACACCCCAGTGCCTACATAAAATTAAAATGGGTTTTTTACAAGTGTCTAGAAAAGCGATGCGATGTTCATGATGTAAAGGGTAAGAAAATTATTTTCAATTTACATTCCGTCAACTGCATAGAAATGGGACACTATGTGAATCAATTTCCCACGTGTCAATGGAATATTCACCAAATGATATTCTGGGATAATGATATAGTCATGAAAGTTCTGTAGATGGAGTTGAATGATTTATATTCCTCATCAATAATAATTCAATTTTAATATTTTATCTTCAATGTAACAGTTTTAATAAATATAGAATATAAAAGGGTTTTTATGAAATACTATTTCATTTAGAATTTGAGGTCGTATGATTATTTTTTCCAATGATATGCGACTTATTAGAAATTCAGTATCAATAAAAGGTATATGGATGAGGTAATGACAACCATAGATACATTCCAAATTTTTTTGAAAATGAAGAACACATGATTGATTTGGATAAGTACTCACTCCCTCAAAATGTATTATGGACTTGTCTAAAAGGGTTTTATGCACTCTTTTATGGAGTTTACAACATCTATGGATATAATAAATATATCCAATATCATGTGTAAAGATGAGTGGATGTTTATAATAAGGTTTTATTGTAATTTGAGTTATTACCATATTTATAGAGGATATATGATAAAGAAATTTAGATGTTTGGAATGTGAAAATTTAGTGCTACGTTATGTTGATTAATAGTAAATGATGTATTAAAATTTATTGAGTAGGGTGGATCATGGAGTTCAAAAAATAACAGGGACTACCATGGACCTAATGTATATAAATCTAAAAAGTATAAATATGAGAATAATTCTCATGTATTGGATCATGATTTTTAGAATGTGAATCCATTTATGAAATGGTATAATAATATTGTTGTAAGAGTATTTTGACTTTAATGTTTCCACATTATACAACCTATGGTAAGAGATATAGTATAGATAGTTCAGGGTACAAAAAAGGATAATATTTTGTTTATGAAATATAAATGTATATTTATAATCTTATAGAGTGGAATAATTTCTTTACTCTATGGAATTATTCTTAAGAAATCTTTTTCAAATTATAAATCTTATTTCAAAACTATTTTTTATCATTTTCTAGTAATGATCTTTCATTTGAACATGTTCTATATCACATTCCACCTGAACAATATGGTTTTATTATTCTTCTATGACAATGTAATCCATTCAGAATAAGTAGTTTTATAGTAACTGATACATTCCCAATTCCATCTTATTAAGAGGGTATTTTAACCATATTTTTATGTGGTTTTTCCACAAGTTAATTTTCAAGTAACAATCACTAAATTACAAAATTCAATTTCAAAATTTTTAGTAGTAAATTTTTTTTAGGTTTTGGAGAATATAAAACCACAAATATTTACAAATACATTTAATATTGAATGCATGAAACACTGAGTCTCTACAAGACAACACTTTTTTATAACCGAGTCAATAAAAATAATTTTTTCACTTATGTGATTGGAATTTTGAAAATCTAACATACACGGTTGCATTCTAGGTGACACATGGAGTAAGATAGACCAAACATAGTTTTCATTTAGTTGTAGCCTACCCTTACGAAATTTAAAGTATACTTATAAAAAGTAATACAAACTTATAAATGATATTCTAACCATATGAATATTAATATACCATTATTAATCATAATTTTTTCATATAAATAGTAATGTTACCCTTATTAATAGTAATATGACCCTTATGAAAATTACCCTCACCCATGAAAGTATAAATAATATTTATGAACCTTATACAAGAATTTGAATATTTTATATGTCATAAATTAGGTATTCATATTTTTGTGAATGATAAATATTTAATTACAATTTTAAAATATTAAATTTTTTCATTTTCATAGAATGGTTTCCTAAATAAATATTTTGTTGTTCTATTATTTTAGGATAAATTTATGAGACCGTAGGTAATTTTTTTAGTTTATTAGAAAATATTTTTAAATATATATTTTTTTATTTTTCAACTAAATAATGATGTCATTTAAATATTAATTTTCACATATTTAGGGAAATATTTTGATAAATATCAGACCATTATTTTATTCATCATGTAAAAAGTTGTTTACGGTGAATTTCTAGGATTTTTCTAAAATACGTGAATTTTTAATGAGTAGTAAAACACAATAGTTTACGATAGATGCTTAATATATGTTTTATTAAGTCATAAGTTATGTATGTGTAATCTAGGAACACATGGTTAGAAATCATATTCACTTATTACAATTTTTGGATACAATAATCAAGACTATGTATAATCAGGAAAAAAAATATAAAACTAATTATTAAAATAATGAGAAAACCCACCTCCTCTCCACTGTAAATACCACCCATACTAACCGCTAATCATCATTCCTATTAAGACCTATTTATTGAACAAATTATTCCCAAATATCCTCTTAATCTTCTTCCCCATTTCCAAAATCCCTTGGTCTCATTAAAAGGCAAAATCCACTCCCTTAATGAGGCTCTCAAGGATGATTAATTCAAGAGGGAAATTCCCCTTTTCTATTCTTCTAATTACTTTTCAATTTCCAATATTTCATTTCTATCCTCTCCGATACTCAACCAAATTTTATGAAAAATATAGTACCCTAAAATTTGTTATATTGTTTAATGATGATGGAGTAATTTATTATCATATCTATTTTACCCTTCTCTTATTATAGTAGTAAAAACACCAACAGATATGTGCACATTTACCACATTCAAGGACAATGAGTTTTCAATTTCATTTATCATCTCCCATTCAAGACATGAAACTATTTTAATTCTTCAAACAGAATATATTATATGTATTATTTCTCATATTTGGTTAATGAATATTTTTTACTTGTGGTTTCGATTTCTAATGAAAATGAGTTCATTTTTATAAAAAAAATAATCAACGCAAAAAAATATCATTTTAAAAATTATATAATTATTCATATTCAATAATTCTAACCAATGATATTTAAATCCATTTATACCTATTTATGTCAACTAGTATCATATAACTTCAACATGGGACAACTATCCTCATTTTACAAGATCTTACATTCAGGTATATGAATATATAGATCATGAAACAAACGGACCCCAACAATTAAATTAAACTTCTTAACCCATCAAAAATGAAACAAATGAACATAAAAAGGTTATAATAAACAAATTAAATAAAATTTATTTTCCATATTTATTAATTAATTATTCTGATTTTGTTAATTCTGGACATTAAGATCATGCAGAGATCATATTAAGACTTATGGTAAAGGGTTTTTATCTCACTTACATTTAATTGAGATATTCTGTATTCAGTAGTCCTACTTGTGTATGGTGTATGTAAATTCCACATTGATGTTTCATATGATTAATACATTAATTTATTTTATAATTAATATATTATTTTATGAATATTAATTTTTTGGCATATGATATAATTGATTACAAAGTATTATGTATTTTCTACCCGAACCTCAATTTTCATACGAGTTTCTCTTATTCTATACTGACCTCAATAAAATTTTATTTTATCATATTTACAGAAAATAAATTTTTTAATGTTATTTATACTTTTACCACCCATAATCTTTCTTCATTTTATGTGTAGTTACATATTTCAAAACAATCATTGAAAAAAATTCTTCTGAAATGAAAACCCAGTTCCATGAACTTCTCAAATTTTTACATATTTTGATGATCATTCTATAATACATTTTAAGACATATTTATCTTTCTAAATTCACATATTTTAACATAAAAAATATATTTTGGTTCATTTCTGTTTTTATAAAAGAAAACATTCCCTTGCGATTTAAAATCAATTAATATTTTCATTAAAACCGTATAAATATATTTTATTTCTACTGATTCTTTAAAAAAATTTTAAAAATTATTTCACCTAAATAAAATTTTCTTTAATCAAAAAATATAATTTCAACAAAATTAAATTTTATTTTCAGGGATATATATTTTTACAATCTGATTTCATGGTATATACAAATGATTTTCTAAGGGAACTATTCATTCCTAAGTAAAAAACGGTGTTTTTCTCATTTTACGTTAACTTTTATGAGATATATTCTTTGTTCACCAATTATTTCATTATTTTATTGTATATAATACCAATAATTATATTATATTGAGATTCTCTTTATTATCATGATATTACGAGGGATTATTATTTGAATATTTCAAGGCTATGTGGAACACTTTGTAATGATTAAGGATTATTTCATCAACAAATTATCATTGATCTCATTAAAATTTATCTTTATATATGTCGACAACATTTTTTGAATCATGTAATTCATTGAGATTTATCTCCTATAATATCATACTACATGTATTATTAAATGGAATATGATTTTTTGGGTTGTATATGATCTATCTTGAAAACAATAACCATATTACTCGAAATTTCTCATGTTTATATTTGATGATTCGGGAAGGTTGTTTACATTTCATATGTTGTTTTCAATTTGAATGTATATGTTGTATTTTCATTAGATACACATATTGTGTTACTCTCTGTGAAAGTCATGAAATAATAAAGCTACTATCAAAACATAAAAGATAAATGGCTTAACACACAACAAGAAAACAACCTAGAAATGTGTTAATGTTTAAAGTAATGAAACCCGTATTAATTATCACATTTTAATAAAATCACATTATCTCAATATCACATCAAATAGTTTACATGATATATTAATCATCATATATGATTGATATATCTATCTTTGATTTTCTAAAATACAAATCTTGAAGAAACGACTGTATGCATTGACATAATTGGATAGTTTCATTATACTCAAATAGAAAGATATATTTATTTATATTAACTCTTAATTGGAAAATTATGTCTTGAATTATTCAATAATTTCATATCATTGTGATGCACCAAAGATATACTACATCACCACAATCATATATCATCCGGATTTTAATTAATACAAAAATTCATTTGATTCAATATATATGAAAAAATACTATATCATAGAAGATGACCAATACATATTTTTGTATATTGGAATATTCTAGGACATATATAACATGTGGAATTGTTATGGATGAGTTTATTCTTATATCCTTCTTTTTTTAAGATTAACATGTGTTATAATAATGAGAAAATGTAAAAATTTTATATAAACCCCCACCATCTAATAGCCTCCATTATCTATGTTCCATAAAATAGATGTAATCTCACAATGGAACATTAATTTAAAAATATTTCTATAGTAAATTATATATCTCCCATGAATAGTAAAATTTTAAGAAAATTCAACATATTAAATAATCAATATATAAGAACATTCATCGTGTTTTAATATATTCATATATCTTAATATACATGTAATCTTAATTATAATGTAACTTGTCCTATGGAACCGACTCTAATAGTAAGGAAATGGATGGATAATAAAGAAATCCATTATAATATTAATTTTTATTTACAATGAAATAAAAAAAATTACATTATATATATATATAATTACTAATACATAATTATAGATGGAATTTATAAATTTTTAATCATATTACTAATTCATATTATCCATTAATTAAGCTATTTTCATTTTATAACATTATCATTCCCCTAAAATATTCTAAATTACGTTGAAATTTTTCATTATAATACCCTCCTTATTTTGAGATTTTTGGGTTATATATCACTAATATTAATTTTTTTTATAAATTCAAAATTTGAACTATATAAAATCTATTTCAATCAAATATTTTTCATAGCCCTTTTTTCTTTTGATAACTATCCTATATGTGAATTTTTCAGAATCCCATATATACATTATTTTTCCATGATAATATTTCCAATTATAAGTATATTTTTTCAACCATACACTACTTTTTTATTCATTCATGATTTAAATAATTGTATTTGTTTGGGGAGATATCTCACATGATATTGATGTGGTTGAAATTCTTTAAAAGGGAAGAATGTGATGATATATCATTATTTTCGGAAAAGAGTTTATAAATTACCTATCATTATATTTTCTTTGATAACAACTGAATAGGTAAAAATTATGGAAATGTGTTTAGAAAATATTAGATATTTCATTGGTTTCATTGTCAGGATATATAAGATATTGAGATTATGAGTTTTTTTGTGTAACCATTTTAATATTATAGTACGAATGAAATTTTCTTTATAGTACATTGATTATATATAGAGAAATTGTATTTATTTTATCGAACAATTTTTTGATACATGCATTTGATTTTTACATCAATATCTAATAACCATTTACCTCATAGATAATTGAACCACCAAAAATTTCCAAGGTGTTATAGTGGTTTTATTTAAAAGTAATGATTATAATATATTCAAATTCAATAGAGAGAAAAAATACACAAGATTGATAATAATATATATTAAATGTTATCTAGTGATGATAGATATATTTTTTAGTAAGGATCATCACATTCCTAAAAAAATATTAATAAGATGTTTAATGCTGTTAATGGATGGAAGGACAAAATTTCATCAGTTAAAGAGAAAAATAAAAATAAAATATTGATTGGATTTCATGGAATGTGATATGGTGGACTGTTTATTTATAAGATCTAGGAATGCTTATTTGTTCTTGATAATATATTTAATTTAGTGACATGGTTTTTAAATTTTGGATGTGGTGTATTTTATTTATGATGATATGGATTAATTTTCATCAGGATAAATAAGACTATTTGGTTAGGAGACATTAATAGTTCAAATATAGACAAGACACTAAAATTATGAGTTAATTAACAAATGATTTAATCGTTTCTAATTATGATGTTTTTAATGTTTTATGTTAGGTATTTTCCTTTGGATTGGATGGGATAAAATGGAAAAATATAGAGAAAAAATATTCTCAGTTGTCATGTTTGTAAGGTTAAGGTGCATTATTGTAAATGAATATATTTTTCAATAAAACTACAACATGAAATCATGTGTCACAATCCACCATATAAATTCTAAATGGATAAATTCTTGTGGAAAGGGTTTTTTTGGAAATAGTTGTAATGCGAATATGAAAACACACACTAAAATAGTTATATAATCTATAAAATTAGATAGTTTCGAAATTGTTAAAATAAAATGGTATCACCACGAAATGGGTCATAAAATAATAAATGAATATGATGTTGATGCACTATATTCTTCTATTAAAATATCATTCAATGACTGTTGAGGTTGTTTCCATATTCCCAAGGAATATGTTGAGGACTATTTCATGAATTGAAGTGTATTATACTATAGAAAAAACATAAAATAGTTTTGAAAAAAGAAAAGTATATGATGATGATGTCATGATGATATGATGATATGAGATTCAAAATTATTAAATATATCACATTAATGTGGTGGCCAATAAATATATATAATCTGAGATATAAAGACATGATGGTCTTTCAATATTGATTCAAAGAGAAATAATTTCAATATAAATATTTGATATAAAATATATTGAACAATTAGATGGTGATCTCTTTAATTATATTTTAAATAAAATTCAATAAATATGATGGTTAGTTATAATTTTCCATGATTAGGACATAAAGAAATAATTAGTTACTATATTGATGATATACCCCTCTGTTTATTGGCTATCAATGAAGAAATTTATTTTAAATTCAAGTGATATATATATATATTTGCAAATGATTGAATATTATTATAATAAGACCTCGCTAATTTAATACATCATAATCAATCTTTTAGAAGATCAATTTTTGGACTTCATGGTTTGAAGAAAAAAGGATCATAATTTTAATTTTTTGAGGATTCTAGACAGTAATCTCATGTGTAGGAAGGGTGATACGATTTATTATTGAAAAAAGTATTAGGTATGATCATTGTGAATAATGTTTTAATGATGGATACTGAATATTTAGATTATTATATTTTTATTCTAGTTTATACTGGAATTTAATCATCAAAATATTTTTTATCATCCTTTAATTTTTTTTATATGAAAACATTCATATATATTTTTTAATTTATTTTCATTCATAAACTTTTCAAATTAAATATATATTAATTATAGATTGACATCGAGGGATTGTATTTAAATATGGTATTGGATCATTTAACTATTATGTTAAGCAATGTACTTGATTTTTAAAAATTGTAGTATGGTTAAAAAAGAAAAAATAAAATTATTACGGAATTATATTAATATACTTAAAAAACAAAACAAAAATCATGTAATCATTATGGATTATTCTTTATTTAAAGTCTATAGATTTACAAATTCTAAATACAAATTCATACATCTAATGTTCTCTTCATAATAAATTTTATTTCAATCGCATTAATTCATCATCATGGATATCAAATCGATATATTTTATAATTATTATGTGTTTTTCTGGTTTTAAACTCATACTTGAGATATATTATTCCCTTGTATTTTTTTATCAAATATTATTTAGAAAAAATTTCAATTCTATTCTATATGGTACCATGTGATCATCTAACAATTTCAGTGAAAACTATGGTGATTGAATTATTATCACTTGAAAATATTTAAAACAAAATGTCCTAACTACCCTTACCTTAACATATCATGTACATACCATGGGTTTATATAATATTTTTTTCTTGAAAAAAATTAAATATATCCACCATTGTTGCACTCTATTCCATGCCATTGATTACACATCTTCATCATCAATTAAATTTTTGTTAGCATTTTGATAATCATGATTTTGTTATCACCAATTTTACATATATAATAGGATGATGTTATTTTTTATAAATAAATGTTTTCATTATTTTGATATAATAGTATTGGTATTAAATTAAATTTTTTTCCATATTAATTATATAAATATTTTCTTTATATATTCGTTGTTTACCATATCAATCAACTAATGAATTACGATAACTCTTTGTCTTTAATAATCCTTGAAATATCCCTATTTTATATATCAAATTATGGTATTTGATAACTATTTAGATGTATAATAAATATTATATGGGGTAATACTATATCCTAGGGAATAAATTATTTTAGATGATTCAATTTAAGTGGTTTTTTATACAAAATTATGTTAAAGATCAATTGTTAAAACAAATTTATGTTTGGATTCACTTTAACAAAAAAATTCGGAATTGTCTCAATAGAAAGGGTGTAATGTATTTTATTCGTTGTATTCATGATTCATTAATTGAACATTTACTTGTTTGAATCCTTAAATTCAATATCAAGGAGATATTTGGTTCATTACTGTATAGAATACTTCTATTATATACTACATCCTTCACTTGAAGAAGAAATCAATTTAGGTTGTTTTTAGAGAACAGATTCATGGATGTGTGATCACATCAGGAATTGATGTCAATAATGAAAAATGAATGAGATGTAATTGTGAAAACATAGTTTTTTTTTTGAAAATTATCCATAACAACATACATCATCAGTGTTGTTACAATCCACAACCTAAAAATACCACATACCCACAATAAAAAAATTACTCTCAGATGCCATCAATGATATAGTGTCCCCAAGAAACCCCAAAAAATTTAATTCTTAATTCCAAAAAAGAATTATTAGTGGAACTTTATAATGGACACCCATAAAGAAACATTCATGATAAATTCATAAATATCCATTATGTGAGAAATTTTCATTGAATTTTCTATATGGGAAAAGCAATGAAAGAAAACCCTGATAATGACCTTTTAGGCACTCCCTTTACAAATAAATGTTCAAAAGTTATTTATGTGAATTACATTATGCAAACCTCATTTACAAGGTCCTTATTTAGAATCCATTCATATAGCCCATATTTTAGACCATTTCATGGACTCTAATACAGAAATAGTCCCACACAAGAACCCATTAAAGAACCACATACATGATTGTGTATTATAGATTCCACATAATGGATTTCATGAATGACCAACTGATGAAATAAGTTCCATTCTAAAACCCTTTCAATGAGGTTATAATGTTAATTTCATATGAAAAAACCCATTCATTTAGATTATATGGGTAGTACCCTCTATGAGACC
The DNA here is from genome assembly GCA_963277665.1 of Viscum album. NCBI lineage: Eukaryota > Viridiplantae > Streptophyta > Magnoliopsida > Santalales > Viscaceae > Viscum > Viscum album. The sequence continues at coordinate 1,300,796,907 of OY728147.1, forward strand.
TCTACACTGACAGAAATCAATTTCATTTATATTTTATATGTAACTTAATAGGGAGAGAACATGTGAAAATCACAGTGGATCAAACACTGCAAACCCAGCCATGATCTTTGATAGGTTGTGGTCTGTGGTATTTTTCCTGGTACCATAACATATATAAATAACCACTGTGTATATTTAATATTAGAACCATGCATTTTTTTATCTAGAAAAAAATATATTTTTCGATACATTACAAAGAACCGAAAACATGATCCATGGAAATTCATTAAATTGAAATAATCCATGGGGATTAAAAAATTATCTTTAGTTCAGATACTTCTCTCAGGTTCATCTTATCCATGAGTTGACATACTTATCCTTGTTTACTCTAGTAAAATATGATTTATGATGTTCTTTTTATCTTTTCCAAATACATCTAGATGAGATACTTCCCTCAAAACAAAAAAAATTATTCTCTGACATCTCATTCGGTACACACCCAAACATGGGAATCCTCCTAGGAATACTTAATAAAAGATACATTCACATGCATCACCATCATGGTAAGGTATCATAGTGAATCACAAACCATTTAAATATCATATTTATTTCTTTAATTTATTATGGTTGGTCTATTATTATCACTATTATCTCTCACCTTGCATGACTCAGTCAGGATTAGAGAAATATATTGATATCTTCATTAGTATGATTGAAATTAATAATAGTAAAAATAGTGAATACAAAGTATGTAATAGATGAATTAAGTTATACTATATAAAAAAATACAATACTTAGTGGATTTAAATTTATTAGTCCAATCATTTCAATGGAAATCAAATTATAGTCCTACTACTAAGTAGGAATTGATGTTTGTTAACCAAGATAAGTTAGACACATATCTAATGTTCAATCCTAGTATCCCAAAACATACATTTTATCATATGATATCAGTATAATATGACCCATTATTACATAGTGTCATGAAAATCCACATGTTCCCACATATAATCTTTAAGATGAGATTCTCCTCTTAGAATAAATATGTTGGAGATTCACAATTTGAATAATATCAAATCTGATCTAGAAACCAATTATATGATAAGCATGACCTCTTATTGTGATAAAAATGGGGTTATCACCAACATTTAATATATGATGAAAATGTTTTGATTGAGAAAAAAAACTTATGTGACATTCCTTTGACCCCATTTGTGACAAAATTGAGATCTATATATATTTATGAGCATCACGTGAATCAAAATTCTATAGTGATGAGCTTGGGATGATTATGGTGATTATATAGGGAAAATATATCATCACTAATGTAACAAGAATGATATTACATGATATCAAATATGAGGAATATAATATTGGAATATTAGTTGGACTCATCTCAAACCAAACATTGTGTCATTTGAAAAAAACAATATGGAAGGACTATAAAGAAAATCTCATACATAAGTCCATTACAAGCTATTTCTTGTATCATTATTCTTAGTATTAAATTATTGATGACATGGACTTAATTCAAAGAGGTAAATTTTTATATTACATAAAATGAACCACAATTATCATTATCATATGAATATAAATGGTATAAATGGTCATGATAAGTGTATCTAAACAATATAGGTTCTAATTACCTTCATTTGTATACATAAGAATTAATTCTCTGTGGTTTGATCCCAACATAACAACAGAAACTACCACCTGATATAGAGATAAATTTTTTAGCTTATAATTTTGAATGTTTAAACCAATGAATGAATATGATATATTCCCTATGTAGATATGTGGGAAGGATTTGAAAATATAAAATTATTATATAAGAGACTACTATGCTTTGAAAATATTCCCACCAAAATTGTTATTTCAGACTGACCTCCAACAATCTTTACCGACACAAATATTTATGGGTCATGAGTAAAAAATTAAACTACATTACTCCCTCTTTAATGTATATCTACAATGAAATTAATGTTGAGTGATTGTGGAAATGGAATAAGATAAATATTTCTTTCAAAAAAATGAATATTACACCTAGCGAGAAACCTTCAACTCTAAATATGAATGATAAACCATGACATCTTACTCAACATTTTTCATTGAATGTTTTATTTTTATGATCCCCTTATAAGTCCATTTAGACTACCTGAAATTAATATTGAATAAAATAATGAAAAAATGAAATCTAACATAATTGGAATGCCAATGGTACCTGCATGGAATCCAAGGCTTCTAGGTAGAACTAGAATGTCATGAACCATACCCCAAAATATGGGTTAGGACTACCCTAAGACCACATCTAATAGGCCAGCGAATGAATACTAGTGTCGAGTAGAAATATAACATAAATGAGAGTAATTTCCCTATGAACCTGTACGCATGCATCCAATAAAAATTCACAGGGTTGTTGAGTGGAACAATAAGTAATGATAATGCATGCATACCATTACAACCCAAAAATAGAGTACAATAGAGATGAAATAAACAATGTAAAAACAGTCTAGAATACAAGCACACTAATTAAAATATTACTAAAATTTCCATCCCGTTAATAATGGTATTGAAGCTAATATAGAAGCTATCAAATACACCTTGGATCAACTTATTTCAGAAGGAACCAGCTGGTCTTGGTCATCATCCAGCTATATTGAAGACTTCAAAAATGCATTAGTAATCTACAAAAGACGTAACACTTGCTTTAAAATCCCATATAGGGGTGAGTAAAAAACCTTATAATGGGAGCCCCAAAACAAAAAAAATGTGACTATAAAGGAAAAAACCACCAGGAAGGAAAAGTCAGATCATTGTAGGTATATGCCATCAAAAAATATAACAAGAACATCTAGTTATACTTGTAAAGGATTCAATGGTGATACATATCATCCACTTCCATCTATACAGTTTCGTGCATAGCATGCTCGATTCTGTGAGATCCCACTCCTCAAGCTATCAAATAGTTACCCATGGAGCTTTTATACCAAAAATATTCAAGAGAATATATGGTCTTAATGCATAATGATGTTTCTGTGATACTTCTAGTCTCACTGAGACAAGAATTCTTGATATTTCTGCTAAAAATAATTATAGGATTCTCATCAAGGGACACTCTTCCTATAAAGAATTGCTCCCTGATCCATCAAGTCATTAGAGACCTACTCAAATAGGTCTCACTTTGATGGGCCCTGTCCATAAAGAATGCATTGATATATAATAGAAGTACACTTCAACAGTCATAACACTAAGAATATTTCACTACTGAAGTACTCATCCATGATGCGTGATTAGGGAAGATGGATCACATAGATAGGATCTTCACATGGGCTAGTTGTATCACATATATCCACTCATCTCATGGGCCAGCTGGATCGCATATACCTGCTTATCTCTTGGTAAAGATTGATCATATTGACCCCCTCACATCTTGGGAAAATGATATCAATTATATCCACTCGTCTCTTGTTCAAATCATATATCTTAGACCCACTCGTATTTTAGGTCATCAAGATATCATATATCTGCTTGTCTCTTGGGAAAATGATATCACATAGACCTGATCGCCTATTGGCACATCCATAGAACATATACCCCCTTATCCCTTGGGCTAGATAGACCACTTAGACCCTATAATCATAGTCTTTTTGATATTTCCAGTTGTAGGATTATGACACAAAGCACGCTTAAATATGGGATAATCTTCTCCTCAATCCATTGAGGATACCTCATCCATCATGGAATCTCACTATGTGTATATAAAATGATCCTCCTCTTCACAAGGATCCCAATTCCATAGATGGCTCATAAATAGTATGTATAGGATAAATGTAGTGATTGTTTTACTAAGAAGGATCTAGTTGTGTCTAAGAACAGTTTTACCCAGTCGGACTGACATGACCTAACCCGATTTGTCCGACACGACCCAGTTCATCCTAGCCCACAAGGCTATGGGTGAATCCCACTAGGATTCACAGTGTCATGGTTCCTTTTCTCCCTCCCATCCTACACTGGCGATCTGGTTTGGTCCAGCCCAGTTGTGGTAGCCGATGTGTCCCCCTGCATCACACAGCTAACTCGGCTGCTTGCCTCTCCCCCACCTATTGTCCTACGAGCTATGTTCCCACACCTACCCATGGCCCATCCGTAGGTCCCGAGACACAACATAGTGCCCTAACATCCCAGGATTCCCATCCATATGGGGAACTCTAGTAATTGTGTGTTTCTACAACATAAGAAGACTACATCAATGTTATGTTCCCCATGCACATGTCGCCTCTCGTACAACCTTGTCCCCATGTGCACCACCCACGACCTCCTATTGTGGGACATTTCATCCACCATAGTTCACTAACTCTCGTGCTAGCTTGTGTCATCACTTCCATGTGTCTCCACCGGACATCAATATCATTCTTACCTGTTACTATCATGACTCATTTTTGAGTTGTTATGGTGAAGAGAATCGGGGAAACAAAGAACCTGGGAGGAAAATGTTCTCATGAACACTCATGATTGGCAGATCAGGCCTTGTTCATGTCGGCCTTATTGCATCAATGTTAAAATTTAAGAATATATATATTTGATGAAATAAATTCATAGGTAAAACATCAATCTACATTCGTGATGTTTATCCCAAAATCAATCCAATCCTTCAATTAGCATGCATGATCCGTGAATAATCCTGTTTATCGATTGGTTCATGTTCACAGTGGAGATTTAGAAATGGGGACTGGAAATTAATAAAATATTCCCCCCTTCCATGAAGTTGGATCATTTGATAGAGAATACTATTGTCCCACGATTTAATTCATCCATTTCTCAATCCTTAATCATTCATAATTAGTAATCCATTGTTCATCGTCTTTCATCCATCACCAATAGAATGGATTTAACCAGCATTCTCTTCTCTAGAAGATATCTCAGGGAAAAACAATCATCATCCTTAATCCCAATGATTTAATATTTTTTTCTTAAGAAAACTCATTTAAACATTTCTATTTAATTTTTAAATAGTGTCACCACCTAGATTTATTAACATATTAAATTAATTAGTTTTAGTATCATCAGTTTTCTGCATTACAGTGATGTTTTGTCAATGGAAAAAGATAAAATAAATAAAATAATCCTTTTTGTAGTTTAATTTAATATCCATTAAAATCTCCAATGATTAACATTCACCCGTGACCTGTGTCGGTTGAGGTTATAACATACTTAAGGTGAACATCTCATTAAAAATTCAAAGGTAATATTATATTTCCCATCCGAGTTAATGTTTCAGAGTTATATGGATTTAAAGATAAAATAATCATTAATAAAATATTTTATTTACTTCAAAAATCTACATTTCACTATTGTGTGAAACTATCCAATTATATGATCTTCATAAGTAAATTACACCCTCATGAGCTCAACAGTGGTCGTGAATTTCCAATACATGTCAGAATTCTTGAATTATAATGATTTGAAATTTAAAATAATTTAATGTAAATATTTTATTTATGGTGAAGTGAATATAATATTTTCCTGATGGAGGCCTACACCGAATAAACGTAGGTTGATCCTCAGGTAAAACTTCCACCCTGAACATAGTGGTTCCCTCAGTTTTTAAATCTTGGAACCCATTTATGTGTTATTCCAACTATTATAATAAATCCACTCATGCACGCTATTTATAACTTATCATTCGTCAATGGTCTATTCTAGAAACAGTGGACCTCGGAATCACACGCCATATGGGCTCTTTGTCTCGAAATAATCCTCGAAGAAGGATGTAAAAATATTACATGGAATTATGAGACAGTAAATTACTCCCACCTTTTGGGCATTATATTCTCACAAGCCAAAAAATGGGCAAGACATACTAATAGGGGTACTATGCTTGGACCTAGTCCTCCCACTCCCATGTTATCTCTTAGGTATTACTTTATATCCATCGAACGCTCACTAGAGGAATAAATTTCCCACAAAGTTCATAACTTATCGATCATAGATCTCTACTGGAAGCACTGCAAAATTTACAATTTTTTTAACATCAAGCACTCCCCAGTCAAATCTCCAGCATGTAGAGGTATCTTGAGCTCTCGACGGGACTATGTTCCTGAATGGATAAGAAGAAACAATAATGTCGATTTGAAAAATGACCACCCAGATGGTATTGTGGCTCATGGGTTTAGATGGTAATCTCATCACTAACTTAATGGATATCCCATTGGTAGAAGGGACTTTTTCTCCATGACCACTTGGTTAAATGGCCGGTAATCTAAACACTACCTTGATCAGTAGGTATTACTAATACATTACTCTACAAGTCCGCCACATACAACCTCATCTAACTATGCTATGTGAAATCCAACTAATATACATATTTTGTTATAAATACCAACTCGGGGTGTATAATGATGTAGAATTCCATCCCTCTATGGAGAGGTAATCCCAGGATCATCTTCTGAAAATATGTCTACGTACGATTCCACTACTTCCGGGGTCTAAAAACACAAAAAATCTAATGCCACATGGGTTTGTATGGCCGAATCAAGTGTGACCGGTTGCACCCTTCAATGCATGAGTTTTATCACATGATGCATGGGTTGGTCTTGAGAACCAAGGAAAACCTCATTCCAACCCTACAAACATTCCACATCCTTTTTCTTAAAACATTCAATCTGAACAAGAACTGTTGAAACAATCCATATCCTAACTAATGTCGCAAGGCCTTGATACTACCACCAAGTGTTTCCAACCGAAACTATCACTGCATGGGTTAGATCACACCGTCATCATATGATTGAATATCCAATCTCCTCCAATAGGTATCTCTAGACATAAGGGTCATGTCAAAAGTTTAAAATGAAACTATCGGTCCTGAACCTGATTCATGATAAGGATTGATTATCCCTAGTTTCTATTAATATGGAAACTAAGAGTAGGTACAAACCATACTGTGAACCATTCCTAGATCACTTGGGTAATATTCCTTTTCTTCATGCATCTAGCCAATTTCCATCCCATCTATCTCCTTGATCAAGTGTGGACCACAAGGGGGTTGTTGTTGTAACATTTCTAAATGTATACCACCTCCTACTTCTTTCTTAGCTCATCTTCTTTATTTATTGTCTTGTAGATTTAAACGATTCTATAATTGTCTCTGCACAGGTGGATTATTCACAATTTCATATTCAATATTATGGGATGTAAATCTATAGAGAGATATCATGTACTGTACATTGATAATTAACTATTTGTAAGCTCACTGGTCTAACCCTGTGAGCCTTGAGCTATAGATCCCCGATCATGGGACCTATTCTAAGAATGTCTCACACATTGAAGTCTCTCAGACTGACGTATGTTTCCTAAAATCCCATAGGAGACATCCAATTATTGTGTCTTATTAGAAAATGAAATTTAAAACCCCATGTTTTTCTATATCACCCTAGCATATATAGGAATATAAAGAGGAATAGTGTAGGCTCAGATGTACCTAAACACATCTTTCTGATAGGTTTGAGCCATAAAACACTTTTCGTATCGTATTTATCATGTACATGGAAAGTATAGTATGCCTCGATGAATAATTATCTACTGAAATGTCATCCACCTGAAATTGTAGAAGATCTAGGGAAAGAAAATCCCTTAGATTTTATGGAAATAGACCCTTTTCTATGAAAGGATCTGAAGAACTGACCACATAAATGTCACTTCATCATTAAATCAAGTATGCTAAACCTTATCATCACCCTACTGAGCCACACATAAGTCTTGATTCTAACACCCCTATCTGATCAAATGGATCCTGACAATATGGAAAACTCATCCACCACCTCAAGCTAGTCATTAGCCGCCTATGAGTTAGGCTCACCTCATAACCTGATGGGACATTATCACTCAAACTTATGATGTGTGCTTATCCCACGTATCCCATCTACTATTACTATGAGTACCATATTCTACTCCATAGGTGGTGGTATAGTTAGTATGCCACCTGGTGGTGATGTCTCTAGTACAAACAAACGTACTCATATTTTTACATTGCATATCATTCTCATGCTCATGTGGTTGAATCCAATCTAGAGGTCTATATGAAAATATCGTGAAATTAAACAATATGTACCACGATCAAAAAATTATACATGCTGAGATGACTCATGAAGGACATAGAAAATTAAACTCATTATTATATGATGAATGTGCCACCATTTTTTATTGAAACATGTGTTTTCATGTATCGAGTGAGAATAATGAATTTAGGGTCCTAGTTAATGGGTATGCCGACCGCTGTAGCAACACTGGATTACTTGACCTGATTGATGAACATGAAACACATAACAATATTTCCCCAAGCCAATATCATAGGTTATGGGTTCCTAATGTATAGCTAACATCCTCTAATACCACTCTATCATGACCCTCCCCAAGGTCTCATCCCATGACTATCTGATTCCCACCTCTGATTGACTATGGGCTGGTGAATAGTTCTGAGTAAGCATATACCACAAATGGGAGGAATTTTCCTAAGAACCTATACATGTGCACCCAATAAAAAGCCACAATGATAGAGAGAGGAATCACTACATATGGAAAATTTATACCCATACATCAACCCAACCACAGTGTATGCTAGATAGTAAAACAACAAAGTAAAATTGGGCCATAATACAACCCCACTAAATAAAAGGCAACTACAAGGAACGACCTAAAATATGGTTATTGAAGCTTCAGTAGGAAGTATCCAAAAACACCTCAGATCATTTTATTTATCAAGGCATCACCTGATCATGGTTCTTGTCCTTATTCATCTAATACTCTACAAAATAGATGGGCATATACACAATAGACAATGTGTGCAGGAAAAGAGTGTGATGGGGTGAGTAAAATAATACATAGTAGGGAACCCTAAAACCACAAATAAAATGACCAGAAAGGAAAAAACACACTAATAAGGTACAAACATATCAACACAGTTATATGTTATCAACACATATTACAAGAACATCTAGGTATTCTTGTAATTGATTTCAATACACAACGTCTCATTCGCTGCCAGCCATATGGATCCATGCATAGCACACTAAATTTTGGTAGATCCCACTCCTCATTATAGATTATAGAAACTGGGTAGATAAGGTATACCCATAGTATCTGAGAAAATGTATGGTCTTGATACCTCACAAAGATTCATTGAGATGTCTAGTCTCACTGAAACAAGATCTCTCAATATCACATCCAATTCTTTATTACAGATTTCTACTCAAGAAACTCTCGTCCCTAGGGGACTCACTCCCTGAGACTTTATGTCATCAGAAAAATATGCAAAGAAGTCTTTCATATTTGGTCCCAACCCAACAGAATTCACTGTGAAAAACCCAATGTACCCTTCTTTAGTCATAACGTTGAATCTCTTGAACTGTTGAAGTACTCATCCATAATGTGTGTGTGGGGCTGCTGGATCACATAGACCCTCTCTTCATAGGGGACAACAGGATCAATTAGACCCACTCATTTCTTGGTCCATCATGATCATTTAGACCAACTCTTCTATTTTGCTAGTGGGTTCACTTAGACCCAATTGTCTCTTGGGCCAATGAGATCACTTATACACTATCGTCTCTTGGGACATATGAATCACATAGACCCACTCAAATTTTGTGCCAGTTTGATCACATAGAACTACTCATATATTAGGATAGTAATACCAGATAGACCCGCTCATATTTTGGGCCATCTGGATAATATAGACTCCCTCATCTCTTGGGCTAGCTGGAATACATAGACCATTTCATCATTGTCTTCTCAATACAGTCGACCACAAGATTTTTCTTCGCAGTGCACTTGATTATGGGATAATCGACTCCTCAAACAATTTTTCTCATATCAACCACCCATGAAACTCACATTGATTATTTCATAATGACTATCTAGTCACAAGGGTCCAAAAACTATGAATGACTCTCCAATTGGATATATGGTTTGCATGTTATGGTTCTTTTACCTAGAAAGGGACAGTGGGTGCGGGCCTGGCCTGAACCAATGAAACCGTCCTGACCCAGTTTTTTTTACCAGACCCATTCTGGACTAGTTAAATGGATAGTCTTGTTAGTCCTAGCCCCTGATTCTGGGAATGTTTGGTCTAGATATGACCTGGAAGGCATTCTGTCTGCCCTACATTGCATGGTTGTCTTGGCCTGTCACCACTCCCCTGCACACAGTCCCACAAACTGTGTGCCTGAACCAAAACACAACACGACTACGGTTCTCCAGACCTAACATGCTTCCCTACTTGTTTCGTCATTCTGAACCACTATTAGACACATGCAAGAGGAATCCTCTACTACGGCGTGCTACCGGCATGTGCCGCCTCCAACATTGCCACGACTGTTGATCCACTGTCTTATGTGTGTCACCCTTGACCTCCTACTATGGGCCTTGTCTTCCACCATGACGAGAAACAAATATTCTTCTCTGGAAGTCACTTTATTTCCACCATTTTGTGATCATGAATCTTTTCCAAGTTGTTGCATCGATGAAATAAGGGTAATAAAGAACGGGGGAGGATGAGGTTCACATGAACACTCATGGTGGATAGATCATGCCTTATTCATTTTGGCCATGATCAATCCATATTCATGTTTACGAATGTCTAAAAAAGGGAAAATCCATTACTAGGTTAAACATGGATCCAAATTCTCAAAGCATATCAAAAAATCAATTGTATCCCTCATTTCGCACTCATGATCCGTAAATCATTATGTTCGTCTAATTGTTCACACTCAACACAAAGATTTGAAAATAGGGAATGAAAATTAATTAAAAAGACACCCTACCTCTAGGTTGGATCGTTTGAGGATGAAGACTGGTGTCACACAACCAACATTCTTCCTTCCTTGATCCTCAATCCATCATCATTGGAGAATGTCCATTCATCACTGTTTGTTGCTTGCCAATGGAATGTATTTTTTCGGCATTCTATTCTCCGCCAGAGCTTGAAGGGAAAAACCATCATCTACCCAAAACCCAATAATTTAAGGTTATTTTCAGTGAAAAAAAAGTTTCAACATTCCTGTTTCATTTTGAAATAGTGTCACCACCTTGATTCATTATCATATTGCATTTATTACTTTTAACATCTTTGTGTCTTTGCATTACAATGATTTTGTGTCAATTAAAAATGTTAAAATAAATAAAATAAAACTTGTCTATGTTTATTTTATTTTCCATTAAAATTTTCAAGAATTATCTTTCACCGTCGACAAGAACCGGTTGAGTTTAGGCCCCACATAAATAGAACATCTTTGTAATGTCTCAGATTTTTCTGTGAATTATTTTTAAATTTTATATGGAATTATTTCGAGACCGAGCGTGAAGACAGAACATCATTCCATGGTTTAGTGAGCTCGGAATGGTGGTTTGATCTTTTTAAAGTTAAGTGTGTTGGCACTTGTACGCAGTTGTGGCAGTTTCCAAATGGAATCCTGGATTAAAAATATGAGGGCACCATTGCGTCTAGGGAGACGACTTTACCTAAGAACGAGCATAACCTCGAACGGCGCGGGTCAAGGGGAAAAAGTTAATTATTCGTACGTTTTTGTTAATATGAAAATAAATTAAATTTCTAAATGTTTATTTCATTTTTAGGGAATCATCTGCTGCAGCGCAGCGACTGGGCTACTATTTTAGTCATTAATGTAATGTCATAATGACTCCAAAAACTACAACACTATCTAATTAATACCACAACTTGTTTTGAATGATAGTATGTTTCCCTTATTATTAGGATGATTGAAAATCAATTGTTGGTGAGAAAAAACTAGAGAAGACTCTCGGCAACGTACGATGACAGATCGATGCTATGAATCGTTGTGCCAACGATGTTGAAAGATCTCGATGATGGCACCAATGGGACACGATCATCGGCAATCGATCCCAATTGAGGTAGGGGTTTGTTTTTTGAATTCATTTCAAATTTTTTATATTAAATGAAGAACACGGATTAACCATGAACATGTTGATCCGTAGATTCGTTCATTATTATTGGATGGTTTTATCGAGATGATTTCGGGGAATTGATCCATGTTGTTTTGTTATTGTTGATTCTTTCTCCATTTAAGCCTACTATCGGGAGCTGATCAGTGCCGTGAAAAATTATGGTGGGGGTTCGTTCCTCACTTTGTTTATTGGATTTCCCCCACATTCATTTCTCCCACGTCCTTTGTGTTCTTTGTGGGGCGACAGACAACAGATTATTGCGCATCCATTCCACGACGCAACGATCCCAAATCGAGGGGTCAACAGCACAACGACCTCGCGGACATGCAACAATGATCACGGACGGTGGATTAGACTGGATCAGAAAAGGGAATTATTTGACCGTTCTTCACGACGGAAGATCTAATTATGTTTTTGGAGCCGAACGGAGGCCCAAAAACAATAGAAGAGGATTCATGGTGTCGGGGTGACCAAAACCTGGAAGTTTCAGTGAGATCAGACGGTCAGATCAATGAACGGATCATCACCGAAGGAACGATAGTGGAAGTCCGTGTTTCTAGAAATATCTAGAATACACGGCGTGTTCTTCTGAAGAAAAAGTCATGTAGTACTAGCGGTGGCTAGGGTTTCAGTTGTCATAGAGGAATCACAAGGCTTGTGAACCTCGTCACACGACATGTTGGACATTCCCTGAAGCTCGGCATGTATCCTTAGAATTACATGAATATAGAATGATCTACATGGCTTCAGAACATGGCGTGTACTGCATAAAATGAGTGGCTACACGGGACTCAACAGGTATCCCAGGGATACACGGACACGAGTTAGAGTACACGAGTTGATAACCGTGTACGGGCACATGGGCAGTGTACACGGGGCCAACCCCAGTCACTCGGACACGACATGTACATCATACCACCCACTGTGTACTATGTTTTTCTACATGACCAGACTACGACATGGACCATTGTACACGGGCAGTACCTAGGGTCAGAAAACATAGCGTGGAACTTTCTACATGTCGTGTACATTTTGGAAAATGGCATGGTCCTTTTGTTCACTGTATCTTGGACATATTTTTTTTTGTGTTAGTGCCCTTATTCTCGTTTCATGGATGTTCAGGCATCATTTCCTCACACAGAAGTATAATCCCTTCAGCATAACTTTTTGTGATAGAGTCAGGCATCCATTCGAGAGGCCTGGATCGAGATCCTCTATACATTACTGACCCTAAGTAGAGTCAGGCGTCAACATGACCAACTCTACCAGGCTTTGATCCTCTACCTAGATGGTGTATCACCTAACTTGTGAATCCGATTGAGTCGTGATATCTTCCATGGCCCTATCAGTGATCCTCATCATTGTATCATGATCTTTCCTACTCAGGAGAATGTCCCCCACAATGAGTGCTTCTATCTATTGAAAATCTTCCCAGTCAAAATTGTTTCTCTTGTAATGATTTTGAATAGATCTTGTGACGGTTCTCGATGAAATGTACTTCTCATACAGACGTCATCAGAGCTATAAGACTTTTGGAATGGGTTCTCTCGGAACGAGTGATTCATGGAATCACCAAACTGAATCCCAAACGAGGGTATGTGGTTGTGTGACTTGTCTCTAGAGCACGGGTCGGGGTTTGGAGTATATATGGTTTGTTCTATATGTTCTGTAGATATATACAGTGTATAGAAGACTGTACTAATACTTTGTCTACTGTTTTGTGGTTTTCGGGGTCCTCTACTGAGTATTGTTATACTCACCCTGCACAGGATTTGCCCGCATGTCTGGTGTCTTGTGAAAACAAGCAGCCTTTTGATAGAGTCCAGGCCAGACCAGGACAGGACCAAGCTTTATGAGTTCCCTATTGGCCGAGGCATTCATACATCTATGAGCAGCATTCCTAGTACCTTTTGTGTTTACATGTTGGACTTTACAGTTTCTAGACTCTTGTTTTTGGTGGGCCTGTATTCTAGCCCACTTTACTTTTTTTTTTGTACTCAACCATTCATTGTACTTTGTTGGTTGGGTTCAGTTTAATGCATGAAGTTTTGTTCCTTAGTGGTTTTTACATTTCAGTATTGTGGGCTTAGAGATGTGTGTGTGTGTACAGGTACCAAGGAAATGCCTCCCAGTGTCAGTGTGATGGCTGATGTATCCATACACCAGGAATATGATAACCTAATTTTTAACTCAGCACATGAAAACACGGGTTTCCTAGGAATAAAAGGGAGATGCATCATATTGGAATGGATTGTGTTTTCCATGTCCTTTGTTTCAGCTATCCAGATATACGCATTGACCATGGTACATCTTGTTTCCTTACAGGATGCCTCTACAACAAATAGCCGATTGGATTCCGCCCCACAATCACAAGGATGACCCCCTCTATGACGAGGCTTCAATACATGGACCAGTTCCCCAGGCGTTGCCAGCAGCTGGGTCAACAATTATGCCACCACTAGTGGAGTAGCCAGTGGTACCTGCAGTACCGACCAGTGAGGAGCGCAGGCTTAGCGCACTCCATGATTTACATAGACATAGACCCCTCAAGTTCCTTGGCGAGCCTGACCCTCACGCATCTGAGGACTGGATTGAGGTGGTGACTAGAGTTTTCCGTCTAGTGTGGAAACCAGGAGAGTAGATGGTGATCCTCGGAACGAGACTTCTTCAGGGTTCGACGGGACAAGGGTGGTGTCTGACCACATAGACGCACTACGAGGAGACTCTTTCATTGACAGAGTCTGACCGACTCTTTAGGGATGAGTTCTCTCTAGTTACACTGAGAGTTGTATACTTCCAGGACCTTCTTCAGCTCCAACAGGGTAGTATGTCAGTAGCTGACTATTCATCAATGTTCACCAACCTTTCCAGGTACTTGATGGATATGGTCAGGGTTGAATTCTTCAGAGCTTGTAACTTCGAGTGAGTTCTACGACGAGAAATACGAGTTTGTGTCATGACTCTATGCATATCGACTTATGCTAGAGTGCTCGAGCGGGACTTGCTGATTGAGAGATTCTTGGCGGAGCAGAGATAGTCACCAGCAGAGAGCAGCAGGAAGATATGTGTAGAGAACCCAATAATAGGGAGTCGACATCAGGCACAAGGACATGTATTTTGGAAACATCATAGGAGGTCCCAGGACAAGGGATTAACATCCCATGACTCTCAGGCTAGATCCAGTCAGCCTAGGGAGAAGAGATTCTACACATCTGACAGTAGGGTCCATCTCACTAGAGATTACCTGACCCGTCGAGCTGCTGACAGAGATGCAGTGGATGGACCACTAAGGCAGGGGTAGAGAATGGAACAGGCAGACCCGCCAGGCGGTGGACGTGGCAGAGGAGCAGGGAGAGATGCAGGTGGTGGAAGACGCTTCGACGTACTTCCACCACCACCTAGGAGGTCCTCACTCGGCTCCTGGAGCTGGGGGACAAGGGCGGGGAAAGCTGCATGTGGTCGAGGCATACGACCCAGGGACTCTAGGGATTATTCAATGTACGATCTGTGTCTTACCTACCTTAGCTGTCGTGCTTATAGACATAGGATCAAGTCATTCCTCCGTAGCCACATTTCTTGCACAAAACCTCGAGATTCTGGTAGAACCATTGACTCGATCCTTACATTTGGAGACACCTATGGGAGGAGACTACACGATCACGCACCTTTTCAGACCGTGTGATATTACCCTTGGTGGCGAGAGTTTCGGTAGGAACCTATTTGTGGTAGCTTTGATGCCTTACGACGTCGTTCGTGGTATGGATTGGTTATCTCCAGTTCCTTCCCAAATTTACTGTTTTATGGGAAGAGTGTGGTGTGTCCGCTGTGATGGAACGAGGTTTTCCTTTGTCATAGAAAAGGAATCCCAGGCAGCACAAAAGGGACTTATGCACATGAGGGTGTAGCCAATCGCTCATGAGATAGCTAACCATTCCCTTAGAGTAGTGGATGTTGTGAGCTCCCAGTTCCCAGCAGTAGTGGCAGAGTACAAGGACGTCTTTCCCAATGATGTTCCTAGATTACCTCCCCACTGAGAGATCGACTTCTGCATCGACTTACACCCCGGGACGTCACTGATTACTTTATAAAAATATCGGATGTCTCCCTCATAGCTTCACGAGCTGAGGGTGCAGTTGGAGGATTTGAAAAGCAAGGGTTTCATGAGACCCAGCATCTCACCCTGGGCGGCCCCAGTCTTGTTTTCCATCAAGCCATATGGGAGTATGAGGTTCTGCATGGATTACCATCACCCGAACTAGGTGACAGTGAAGAACAAGTATACACTGCCGAGAATCTATGACCTCTTCGATCATCTAAGATGGGCATAGTGGTTGTCGAAGGTTGACCTTCGATCTGGATATCACCAGCTATGAGTGCAGGACTATGATATACCGGAGACGGATTTCAGATGCCGCTATGGTCACTATGTGTACTTGGTGATGCCGTTTGGCATGATGAAAACCCCTGCAGTGTTCATGGGACTGATGAACCAGATCTTCCAGAAATACTGGGGCCTGTTCGTATTGGTTATCATCGATGACATCCTTGTGTACTCGGTATTAGAGGAGGAGCACGTGAGACACTTTCGAATGGTTATGGACATATTCTAGGAGAACCATCTTTATGGGAATCTCTCGGAGTTCCAGTTTTGGATTAAGGAGGTCCACATTCTGGGACATGTCATCTCCGCAGATGGAGTAGTTGTGGACCCAGCAGATGTGGATACTGTGTTAGCATGGGAGCCACCACGGAGCATGACGGAGGTGTGGAGCTTCCTTGGGTTTGCAGGATATAACCATAGATTCATTGCAGATTTCTCTTGGGTATCATCACAAATGATTTCCTTGACCAGGAAGGGGCAACCCTTCAGATGGAAGAAGAACTTCCAGTAATCTTTTGAGCAGCTGAGACAATGTTTGACGAGCTCCCCAGTATTGAGATTATTGTAGGAGGGTGTCTATTACGTAGTTTTCTATGACGCATCAGGGACAGGGCTCGGCTGTGTCCAGATGTAGTGACATGCAGTTATAGCTTATGGTTTGATCTAGCATAGTCCGCATGAGCAGACTATGTGACCCATGACATGTACTTGGAAAAGGTGGACTTTTCATTGAATATGTGGCAACACTACCTTATAGGTTAGCGGTTTATCATTTACTCTTACCACAAGAGCTTTAGGTACATATTTTCACAGAAATATCTGAATCTGCCATAGATAAGATGGCTAGTGTTCTTCCAGGACCATGATTTTGAGATCATATATACTCCTAGAAAGGGGAACACATTGGCGGATGCTCTTATCAGAAGTTTGAGCTCACAACTGTTGAGTGAGGCGACACAGCAGTTAACTGCGTTGTAATTATCCTTCATGGATGGAGATGATACAACTTACCTATAGTCGATGGTTGTCACCCCTACACTCTTACAGCGAGTTAGGGAGAAAAATCATGGGCTTGATGACTGTTTGGCTTAACGTGCTCAGTTATCACCAAGACATGCTCCTAATTGAAATTCACAAGGTGGGGAGAACGTTCTTCTTTTCAGAGGACATACTATTGTACCAGTGGCATTGCAGGAGGACGTCCTGAGGGATTTTCATGCATCCCCTTTGGAAGTACATCCTGGTGTGGAAATGATGTTCCAGGATCTCCGACGACAGTTCTAGTGGTCAGGCATGAAGAAAGCAGTTGCAGAGTTCATTTCTCGATGCCACACAAGCCACCAGGTGAAGGCGGAGCACGAGGATCCAGCGGGATTAGCTCACCCCTGGATGTTCCCGATTGGAAGTGGGATGGAATATCTATGGACTTCATGACAGGATTACCATGGACCTCCAAGGGGCATGATTCTATCTAGGTGATCGTTGACCGACTCACCAAGTTGGCCCACTTCCTAGCTATCCCAGAGGAATGTTCTTTAAAAAAACATGGGACTCCTCTACGTTTAGGAGGTAGTTTGGCTTCATGGAATCCCATTGACTATAGTCACAAATCAAGATGCCCGCTTCACATCCCGGTTGTGGAAGGGATTACAAGGAGGCTTTTGGGACTCAACTATGCTTGAGTACCGCATTTCATCCCCAGACTGATGGTCAGATGAAGAGAACCATTCAGGTTATGGAGGATATGTTGTGATCTTGTATCTTGGACATTGGTCGCAGCTGGGAGGACCACCTACCATTGTTGGAGTTTTCATAGAACAAGATATACCACTCCACCATTGGTATGGCACTGTTTGAGGCCTTGTACGGAAGACCCTGCCGGTCAACACTTTGCTCGACCGAACCTGGAGAGTTAGCACTCATGGGTCCAGAGTTGGTGCCAGCTACCACAGAAAAGGGGCAGATCATCCGAGACTTGATGAAGACTGCACAGAGCTGGCAGAAGTCCATTGCTGACAGACGACAAAGGACTCAGGAGTTCAAAGAGCAAGACCACATCTTTCTTCGGGTCTCACTTCGACGATGGTTATAGAGATTTGTCCGAGGCAGAAATCTATCTTAAAGGTTCATCAAACCCCTCCATATACTATGCAGAGATGGAGAGGTTGCGTACCGCCTAGCTCTACCACCACAGTTTCATTAGTAACATGATGTCTTCCATGTGTCACAGCTGAGGAGGTACGTGCACGACCCGTCGCACATCATGGACTAGAGTGATGTGGACATTTGAAATGTGGTGACCTTTGATCAGTACCCGGTGGAGATTGAGGATCGACAGGAGGGGATCCTTCTTGGGTGATCAAATCCCTTTATGCGGATCCGGTGGCAGCACATGAATCTCCAGGAGAGCACGCGGGAGCGGGAAGACAAAATCCGTGCCCAGTACCCACATATTTTTGAGTAGCCATTTTTTGGCTTTTTTGGGACATAAAGCCCAAAGGTGGGGAGAATGTAATGTCTCGTATTTTTCCTTGTATTATTTTTACATATAATATGGAATTATTTCGAGACCGAGCGCGAATACCGCACATTATTCCGAGGTCTAGTGAGAACGGAATGGTGGTTTGAACTTTTTTAAGTTATGTGTGTCAGCACTTGTGCGCGGTTGTGGCAGTTTCCAAACGGATGCCCGGAAAAAAATATGAGGGCACCGTTGTGTCCGGAGAGACAAATTTAACTAAGAATTATCTTAACCTCGACCGGGCGCTTGTCGATGGAAAATGTTAAATTTTTGGAAATTTTTTGTAAAATGATAATAAATTAAATTGATAAATGTTTATTTTATTTTTATGGAAACAACCATTGCAGCGTAGTGACATGGAATCTACTTCAGTCATTAACGTCATATCATAGTGAATCTGAAATAGAAATGTTGTCTCATTAATACCAAAACGTATATTGAATGTCAATACGTTTCCCTTTTTATTGGGATGATCCAATGTTGACCATTGGCGAGAAAAATCCCGAGAAAACCCCATGCGGCGAACGCTGACGAATAGAAGCTGTTAATAATTTTTCCAA
Source organism: Viscum album (assembly GCA_963277665.1). NCBI lineage: Eukaryota > Viridiplantae > Streptophyta > Magnoliopsida > Santalales > Viscaceae > Viscum > Viscum album. Next base: position 1,300,816,327 of record OY728147.1, read on the forward strand.
TGATGTTGAAGGATCACGAGGACAGTGCCAGCACGACCCCTTCATTGACGATCGATCCTAGTTTACATAGGGGTTTTTTATTTGAATTATTTTCCCTGTTTTTGATTTTAAACAACGAATGCGGATCAACCACAAACATGTTGATCTGCCGATTCAATCGTTCTTGCGGGAGGGTTTTATCGGGATGATATCGGGGTATTGATCCATGATGATTTTAATTGTTTTTTCTTGCTCAGTTTAAGCTTTCTAATGGGAGTGGATCAATGTCGTGACGAAAGAAGGCAGTGTTTTGTTCCTCACTTTGTTTGTTGGATTTCCCCCCCCCTTTCTTTTCTAGTGCATTTTCCGTGTTCATCATGGGGAAACGAACAACGGATCGTTGCACATCTGTTCCACAACGCACTGATCTGAAATCAAAGGGCCGAAACCGAAATGACCATGTGGAGGTGAGACGATGATGGCGATTGGCGGATCAGACCAGATAAAAAAAGGGTCTTCTTCGAGCTGTCTTCATGCGGGAAGATCAAAATATTTTTTTTGAGCCGAACGAAGGCACAAAACACCAGAAGAGGCTTTGTGGTGTGGGGGAGACCAAAACCTGGATGTTTTTGCAAAGATAGTACGGCCAGATCGACGAACGAATCATCACCGGAGGCTCGATGGTGGAATTTCGTGTTTCGGAAAATTTCTAGAATACACGGCGTGTACTTTCAAAGAACATGCTGGGTAGTACTGGCGGTGGCTAGGGTTTCGGGGGTCAGAGAGGAATCAAACAGCGTGTTGGACTTTCCCCGAATATCGGCGTGTATCTTGGGAAATACATGGACAAGGGTTGACCTTCACGGAATCAGAACACGGTGTGTAACGCATGATAGGAGCGGCTATGCGGGACTCGGCGTGTATCTCAGGGATACACGAACACGAGTTAGAGTACATGGGTTGATTACCATGTACGGGAACATGTCCAGCGTACACGAGGCTAACCCCAGTCACTCATACACAGCATATACATCGTACTACATGCCATGTACTCTGTTTTTCTACATGGCTAGCCTAGGACACGGACCGTTGTACACGAGAAGTACCCAGGGTCAGACAACACGACATGTAACTTTTTAAATGTAGTGTACTTTATGGAAAACGACATGGTCTTCTTTTTCACCATATATTGAAAATCTTTCATTTGGCTAAGTGCCCTTATTCTCGTTTTTGTGATGGTCAGCCATCATTTCCTCACACTGTAGTATGATCTCTTCAGTAGGACTTTCTATGATAGAGTCAGGCATCCATCAGAGAGGCCTAGATCGTGATCCTCTATCCATTCATGACCCTAGGTAGAGTCATGAATTGACGTGATCAACTCTATTGGGTGTTGATCCTCTACCTAGCTTTTTTATCACCTAACTGTTGAATCCAGATGTGTCACGGTATCTGCCATGGCCCTAGATGTGACCCTCATCTTTGTATCGTGATCTTTCCCACTCAAGAGTGTGTCTCCTCTAATGAGTGCTTCTATCTATTGGAAATCCTCCCAATTAGGAGTGTGTCTTAAATAATGAGTGTGACTACCTCTAATAATGGTTCTCAACTAACGATACTTCTTGGGAAAATGTCATCAGAGCTATAAGACTCATGGATTGTGTTCTCCTGAAACGAGTTCTTCGCAGAATCTTAGAATTGAATCTCTAGAGTGGGTATGTGGTTGTGTGACTTTTATCTATACCATGGGTCTGGTATTGGAGTATATCGGGTTTGTTCTATTTGTTCTGTAGACATACACTATGCATAGCTGACTGTACCTTTACTTTGTGTATTTTTTTGGGTTCTCAAGGTCCTATACTGAGTATTGTTATACTCACCCCTACATGGTCTATTCACGCAGGTCTGGTGTCTTGTGCAGACGAGCAGACTTATGACATAGTACAGGGAGGACCAAGATAGGAGAGAGCTATTTTAGTTACCTACAGGCCGAGGTGCTCCTCCAGCTACGAGAAGCAGTCCTAGTACCTTTTGGGTTTATATATTGGACTTTGTAATTTTCAGGCTCTTGATATTGGTGGGCTTGTATTCTGGACTAGTTTACGTTTATGTGTACTCTACCTTTAATTGTACTATGTTGGTTGGGTATAGTTGTATGCATGTAGTTTTGTTCCTTCGTGGTTTTTACATTTCAGCATTGTGGTCTTGGAGATGTGTGTGTGTACAGGTATATTTTCAACGCCTCCCATGTTAGTAATATGCCTACTCTGTGCTAGTCACCAACCCATGGCCTATTGGAGGCAGGCTTTGGGAGTCCTGGAGCGGGCCCCACTAGGATGGGTCATGATAATCTCATTAATAACGCAATTTACTATATAATTTCTAATCTATGTTATCGCTTTTATTTTATTATGATTTTTTAAAAAAATTAATATTTATAAAATTATTTTATTTATAGCCAAAAAATCATTCAACTATTAGACAGAGATAGCCAATGTTAGGATCTACCTAAGGACAGAAAAAACTCACGATCTCATTGATGGTTTCATATTTTCAATCCATCTCAGCCTTCTTGATTTATAAGGATTAAAAAAGAAAATAATTTTATTTAGTAATTTTATTTGTGGTTATGCCATTTTCAGGATTTCTCACTCGAGGCCCACACTATCTAAACATAAGGCACGTGTAGGGTAAAACTGCCATCCAAAATGTTGAGGTTACCTCATATTTCTGACTGGGATCCCATTTTAGAGTTATTCTTCTTTTTTCAGGAAAACCTCTAATGTGAACTGTTTAAAATGTAACATTTTTTGACGGGCCATTACTGGAACAATGTGACTTCTTAATTTCATGCCATCTTAGTGCCTGGTCTTGGAATAATCCTCCATAATTGATGATAAATAATTTACTTAGAATATTGGGACATTACCTAGAAAATGATCCACACATATTCCTTAACAACTATAGAGCCCATGGACCACAGACTTAGTCTATGTTATTAAATACCTTGCACATTGGGTACATGTTTTTGAATACTATTGATTAAAAATATATTATCCACAAATATAAGAAATAATTGGATCCAGATTATGATAACCTCTAGAGAATGATTCCACACATGCCATCATTCCAATAATAGGTCGTAATGATAAAATACGCCCCTATATTGATATCCATCTTATTTGGGATTCTACAAATGGAGTGGTGAAACACATATTATAAAATCCATATGATTGGGGTTATTTATAGTTACGAAGTAAATATAACCGCCCATTATCATCCTAGTAGGTATCATATTCATCATGGTCATCATAATTAATATGTGACCAAATTATATGGAATGTTATAGGTATAGTTATTCCATCCCTTATCGTCCAAACCAGGGAACCGACATGGAGAACCCACTAAAGGAAGAAAAAAATATAATGCCAATGATGAAATATTTTAGTACTAAATCAAGAATTATTGAGGCCCTTCAAAAATTCATGATTGTAGGCCAAATAGAATCTTAGATCACCACTAACAAAAAGCTTCACCATTCATCAAAGAGAGCCTTGATGGTTGATGAATACACGAGACAACACCATCATATAGCTATGGGGGATTGTTCTATAATTTTAATACATATATTCGTAAAGTGAAATATTTTGTGAGAATTAAAATACCATGGTTATTGAAAAATATACATGTATCAATATTTGAGTCATTCCACAAACATCAATTTATTATATGTCATAATTATTAAGATAACTGATATTGAAAACCATTATATTATTGATGTGGAAATTGTTGTAGAGATATTCAAATATTCCAAACTACCTCAATATGAAAATGTCCTATCAATAGAAGAATAAATTGCTCAATTTAATGTTGAAATAGTAAAGTATGTGTAGGATATTTTTTTATTACAATGTGGAAACATACTCACATAGTATGAACACCTTATTAAAACCTTCATGCATCTTTCAATTAATATATCATAACATTGTTGAATTTTGGACCCTTAATGGTAATATTAAACCTCTATGTCAGTGACATGTCACACTAAGTATCCAATATGGTGGAAATTCTAATTGATGTGAATGATTTCTCCACCGGGGGGGGGGGCATCTTCTCATTCAAGAAATTCAGAGTAGACTAACTCTAGTATTTGAATCCCAAGATTTATTAGATACTATAACTATATAGATTCATTCCACTAAGTATAAAAAGTATCATTAAAACCTAAGAGAGTGTTTTGTCAAATGTGGTTGGATTTGACTCTGCCCACATCCAAATTAAGTAATCATCAAATCCTGATATTCAATGGAATGGGTGATCCAGAGAAGCAACTAACTCTTTTTAATTCTTCATCAATTAAATTGTGGAGGAACTACAAACAAAAATATATATTATAGATGAGATAATTTTTGTATCACATGGATGAACTCGAATTTTCATTTATTAATTACAAATAAATTATATATATTAAAAAATTATAAGATCAACATCATGAATTCCTCTTACATTGGTACTCTACAATGATAAAAACTATCCTTAAATACTCCTAAAACATCAAAGAAGATAATTATTGTGTGACATATTTCATTATAATATCGAATGGCCATAAATATTATATAGAAACTAATATTTAGAATGAATAATTACTAGGGTTATTAGTGGAAAACCTATATGATTGGGTTAAACTACACTGAACCTCTTAATTTATATCATTGTCTTAAAAAATTCCCAGTTATACTAAAACATCTAAAGGATGTTATTCAAACATCAATGAAATATAATACGATGAAAAAATATCACAGATAAGGATTTTCAAGTCATATTGAATATATTTTCATACCCCCAAGACAAAAATGTGGCTCCAATGTGTCCTTGAGGTTGGGAATAATACAATTATTTCTATCTATAGGAAATAAATTTAGGGTATTTAATCTTCTCCATAGAGATAAACCTAATGGTGCTACATAAATTCAAGAATGTCATTGAATTTGGTATGGATGAGGCACCCAAATGAATCCATTAACATCATATATAGAGACATATGATCTTCAAATGTTTCATTGTGAAATATAATTCGAAAATTAAATTAGATAATGATCATACTTTATTAAACATGCCAAATGTAAATGTATCATTATTATTGTCAATTATCCTAAAATGAATAGATAACCTGTAATGTTACCTATACGGTAATGAAGAATAGATTAAATAGTTTATGACCCAAATATCAGTAGGTACTAATAATTCAACCCTCAATTCATTTCTAGATCAAGACGTAATGACCCTAAATCCCTATGTGTCTCTAATTAAAGTAACAATTTTTTATGAGTGTCTAATGAACTTATGAAATTGGTATAAGTGAGACCAATAAAAATAAGGATCCACAACAATTAAAACATCATCTTAGAATCATTTATAATTCTCTTAGTCAATACAGGAAAAATTTGAACCAGCCCATAAATTGATCTAATGGGAATCATTATAAGTAACAATAAAATGGGAAACAACCAACCAAATGAGATCCTATTCTAATAATGAAATAAAATTTTCATATGTCTCTAGAAATATAGTATTAACTAGTTCTAATTAATTTTCACCTAATTATAATGATCACTCCCTTAAAGAGTGGATCACCCAATCATAAAATCATCAGAGGCTCAATATTTTTCAACATACTCTACTATAATAATTTCTAAAGAATGAATTGGTCAGATTCCACATGTCCCAAAAAAACTCATCATAAACCCCATCATTCAATATTGTACAATGTTGACCGCATGTTCACTGAGATTAAATAGTAGTTCCAGTCATGGGGGTCCATACATGGACTCCCATAATCATCAAATCATCTTGACGTTGTTAAATTAAAGGGTTTCGATACTTATTATGACTTTAAATGTGGCTTCTCATACAAACACTGATACGTATGATTACAATAATGTATAATTTTAAAATATAGAAATGATTTAATGTGATTTTATCCAAACTAAAAAGTAAATGAATTAAATTTTTATTATATATCCCAATAATATCTCATAACTCAAATAGAAATTTGTTATAGTGGAATCGTGGTCTATCTATATAAGCAGCTAACATAAAAAAACATGTGAAAATATCATAAAAATTAATCTTATATAGACTTATATAATGTTATATATTTATTCCTATCCTTGGAAATGAAAAATAAAAAAGGGATGTGAAAAAATCACCAGTAAGGGAATAATTTTCAACATCACATTTAGGTAATGATCACAAGAATACACAAATAAAAAACAAAGGTAAATTTTTTATAATATAAAACCCATATAAATAAATTTTTCAAATAATTATTATATATGAACAAGTATTTACATATAAAAATCTAATTTCAAGGAAAAATAGTTTAGAAAAATATAATAACGAAAATGATTCATAGAGTATTTTCATCAGAATGAATGTTTTGAATTCAACGTAAATATAGCATAACAATAAAGTATGGTTCCAACATAGGTATATAAATCGCAAAATATTAGAGAGGGAATCAATGCCTAATTCCCGTAACATAACGGAGAACATATCACTACCATATTCTCATAGTGGAAAACACATCACCACATTATTTCAAAAAATATATGAGGGATTTCAACACATCTATATTTATAAAACATGATTAGAGTAGGTATCAATTAAATATTTCTATAAAAATTCATGATTATGAATCACCACTTGAATCCCACAAACATAGTGGAGGTGGTGTCACATACTCATTTCCATAGTGATGAAGGAATGAATACTCATTTCCCATAATCATATCATGAGACATAAATACAAAACCAATACATTATATTGTGATATAGGATTCCACCAATCTCATAAAAATAATTCATACATAAACTATGTATTCTGAAATGAAAATACTCATAGACAGAAAACATAATTAACCCTTAAAAGTGAATGTTTTTATGAAAATCATTCATAGGGAATTCTACAATAATTCTAAAAATGAAGTTGGATGATATCCTATTATTTCCACATTATTAAATAAGTCATAATAATGGGTTTTCATATATGAATGTAATGTTTTATGATCATTAGAGTTATCACATGAAAACTAAGATGGGATACCCCTTTTGAATGTCATGAAATTACCTCCAAATCGTTTCTCTGGAATCAAATACTGAACAGTGAAAAAAATTTAATTTTACATTCTAAAAACTAAATGTGGCTTCATAGAAAAATAAATTTTAAAAAATATTAAAAATATAATTTTAGAATATTTCAAAACCCAAAGGAAGAATTTTTTTCAAAATTAAATAGACAACACTTTAAAAATAAATTTGATAATTGATGAAATAATATATTTATTCATCAATTTTATTTTAAAATATAAAATAATATTTCCTTTTAATAATCATAAAAATTATTCAACATTTTATGAATATTATAAATCATTAAAAATTTTAATGAAAAGATAAATTCTCATATGGTGTAAAAACTATAAAATAATTTTTGGAAAATTTATTTTATAAAATAATAAAAAATGGATGGATGGGTATCATTCAAACGTATTTTTCTAAAAATAAGATTAAAATTTAAAAAGAAATAAAATCATAGTGTAATATAAAGATATTATTTTAATAATAAGTTTATTAATAATTATTTTAACTAAATGATGTGTGTCCAGTTTACAAAAATCATTATGGTGTTGGAAACATACCAATCAAAATAACATGAGAGAGATACCATTAAATAGGTATCCCAGTAACATGATTTAAAGGTTATTCATCATACATTAAGGAAATGTTGATATCAAAATTATGAATAAAAAATTAATTCTATAAAATATCAAATACATCTCATGGAGAAAAATATGAGGTAAATAAAACATTATTTTATTCTTAGATATAACATTAGAATATGAATTTTAATGGGATCTCGAACATTATCATGAACATATACAGGTAAATGAATTTCTTTGGATAATTAATTGATATAAATAGAATATAAACATGATATGAGTCTTAGTAGGTTAAACACAACTATGTTTTTAGATTAAATTTGTTGAAATTGTGGTGGATTATAGGGGTTGAAATATTTCTCCTTTAAAAGAGAAGATAATTATCTTTTGTGAACACTCATTATGTTTCAGTAATGAAATTATATTATTACAGATTAAGTTGATCCAAAATGTAGAAATAACATATTTTGGGTACGTTAATTTTTATAAATCCTCCTTAAATTATTTAACTACTTTTTTTATATTTCAAGTATTTTACTATATATTAATATATTTTATCATTTTTTCCTTAGTAACTAGTTTATTTTCATATTCATTTATCTTTGTATAAAAATATATGATGATCCTTATAAAGATATTTTAATATTACATAACAAAATTTAGGCTCAATTTAGACTAATAAAATTTATAAATTAGAGTAAATTAATTTGTAAATTAAGAATATTTATATATAAATTAATTATTATATAGAAATAAAAATATATTCAACGTTAAGTGTTTTAAATATTACTTGGTAATGAAAATGAAATTAATCAATAATAATATATTTTTAATTATATATTAATTATATATTAATTTCATCTTTTTAAATAATTCATTTATTTAAATACATTAAAATAACAAAATATTAATTTATCCACACATTAAATATAGAAATTTTACCATTTTGATTGTCAATAACATATATTATAATAATAATTATTTAATGAATCAAAATTAAATTAAATTATTTAATATTAGAAATATATTTACATAAAATATTAATTCCATTTTGATAAATTTCTTTATGAAATTAATGGAATTAATTATTTTACACTACTGAATTAAATTTTTTTTAAAAGATAAATACTTCTTGTATTTCCAAAATGAAATGAATATGTTTTATAAATTTATCCTAAATTGTTAATTTTTTTATAATATATAAATAAATTTTATTTCAAAATGATTACAAAAAAACATATGTCACTATATTATTATGATACTAGCATAAAATGTTTGTTATTAGAAATTTTTTTACTATTCACCTAAAATTCAATTATTTGGTATAAATATAAAAAATTAACATTATTATTATATTAATCTATGTAATAGAAAATTATGTTCATTTGAAAATAGTTAAAATATTAAAATTATAAATTTATCATCTACATAAAACTTCAATATATATAATGTTAATGAATTTTTATTAAAATGAATTTTTAAACATTAATATTGATTTATAATATTTTTTTAATCATTATATAATTTATTAAAATAATATTTATTTAAATGTGGATTATTGTATTTTTAATATTATTAATAATAATTTTCTGAATACTCATTTTTGGTTGGGAGTTACATGTGGAGAATGCGATCTGGCCTTTTAATGTCTCATATTTTTAATGTATTATTTTTAAATATGATATGGAATTATTATGTGACCAGGTATTGGGATGACATGTGATTTCAAGTCAATGGGTGCTTGGAATACATGTTTTAAATAATTTTCAACTCTAAATTGCACGTTTGAGTGGTTTTCCAGAAAAGGGGGAATAACATTTAAACGGGTGTTTGGATCCGCATTTTGAGGGCACTGTTGCGGTCAATGATGTGGCTTTACCATAGGAAGGGACTAACATCTACTTTCACAGGTTACCTGCATTAGTTATTTTTAAATATTTATAGAAAAAATAAAAAAATAAAATAATTTATTTTATTAGAAATATTTATATTACATAGAAACGAGAGCTTTTAAATAAGATGTTAATAGAATCTCTAGGTTTAGGTGCATAACTGTAAAATTATCTCAAGGAATGGAGAGGAGACCCTTAGAGAAACCTCTAGGGAACAAATAATGACATATCGATCGATCGACAGACATGTATCTCAACAGATATTTGACAACAAACGTGATGTGATGATTGTTCTTCAGTCGAATCTTGTTTGGGTTTTGTTTTTCTGATTAAGTTTTTTCTCTTTCTTTAATTTAATAATAATGGTGGATCAACCCAAAAAAATATTTGTCCTACGGATCGAGTGTTCTTGTGGGAGGGTGTTTCTTTCTATTTTTGTAGGGTTTTTAGCCAAAAATTGATTAATGGGTATTTTTTAGTCTTCAAATTTTATCATTAGTTAATTCAATTAATAGGAGTTGATAGATTCCATGATTTATGATGGGGGAGGTGTGTTCTTCCATTTTTTTTATTTCATTGCAAACCACCCCACATTCATCCTGTTCTATGTGGTGTCATGAAAAACTAATGTTTCAAACCCGTTTCACAATGAAATGATCCCAAAATTGAGATTGAACATTACAACGACCTATAAGAGGTGTGACAATGATGGTGGATGATTAGTCATCTCAGGTCAAGGAAGATCGTTCCTTGCGTGGGTGGATCGAGACGTTTTTTTGGGGCTGATGGAATGCCTGAAAACTGTTGATATGTCCTATTTATGTTGGCGTGACCTCAAACATAGAGTATCAGGAAGATTGAGTGGTTGTATTGATGGATTGGTGCTCCAAGGGGTGAAAAAACAATGAATGTGTTAGTTTAGGAAATTCTTATGAACACACTGTATGGGAATAGCATGACTGCAACCAAGGTTTCCTCACTGAAGGACGTGACATGCTTCTACGAGGACACAACATGTGTGCCTCACCCAGTGACAACTAGAGTTATGGGCCACAAGAAGAACCAATATGATGTGTTTACATTTTAACAGGATGTATAGGTCCTTAAGCGAGACTAGACATGTGTCACAAGTGCAAAATGGACACGGGGTGGATTACACAACATGTACTCCACCACACTACTTGGCCTGGTCGGATATGTGGGCTACTTCATTTACTGGTAAAAAATCTGGAACCCACGGGTTAAAGCTGTGTATGGGAACATGACCAGCATATATAGATCAAGAACCAAAGATTTGTTGAGAAGGTGTCTGATCCCTCATACACACCTTGTATATACGTTTTTAGAGGGAATGTTTTCCAGACAGAGGCCGTTGTACACTACCAGTACCCATAGGAAATGGCATGTGACACCTACTACACGCAATTTACCCACTTCTACGTGGCATGATATTCTTGTTCACCGTTCCTTGGATTGGTTTCATTTGGGTTAGTTCCCACATTACTCGTTCCCCTAGAGGTTAGGTATCATTTGCATCCATAGAAAGTATGACCCCTTTAGTAGGACATTCCGAGATAAGGTCGGGTATCCCTCCATCGGGGCGAGAGTGAGATCCTCTATCCATTATAGACCCTAGGTAGAGTCAGGTATCAGTGTGGCCAATCCTACATAATGTAGATCCTCTACAGAGTAGGTGAAATCCACATTAGTTGGGGTATTCGTCAAGGCCCTGGAAGTGATCATCATATGTGTATTGTGATATTTTCTACATAGGTTTGTCTTCTCCTAGAATGAGTGTATTTGTTCTCCCATCCGATATATCGGTGAATCTATCTCTATAATGGCTTTCCCCAACAAACATTATTTCTCTTACTGACGTTATCAGAGCTATCAGGCTCGTGGAGGGAGTTCTCTTAGAAAAGTGCTTCTTGGAATCATCTAACTGAATCCCTATTGTGGGTATGCGGTCATTATGACTAACCTATAGACTACGGGTCTATTTTAAAGTAAATATCATTATTTTTTTCATGTTATATGTTCTATATACATATACAATGTATAGATGACTATAAAAGTACTTTTGTATTTATTTGTGGTTTCCAAGGTCCTCTACTAAGGATTTTGATACTCACACCTACACATAATTTTTTCTCATTATCTTGTATTGTGTAGATGAGCGACCATTTTATATAGTTCATCAAAGACTAGGACCAGACCAAGCATTGTCAGTTCCCTTCAAGCCAATGAGTTTCTAAGACTACGAGTAGTAGTCCCAGTACAGACATTTTTGTATAATGTTTGGACTACGTAGTTTCCAGACACTTTATTTAGTTGGGCTTGTATTCCAACAATGTTTACATTCCACACATACATTCCATTGTACTATGTTTGTTGGTATTAGTTGTATTCATTCATTTATTTTACTCAGTGGTGGTTTCATTTCATCATTTTTTTCATGGATTTGTGTGAATGTGTATAGCTAATTAGACAATGCCTCCCATGTTATTGATAAGCCTAATCGGTGCTAGTCAATAGCCCCGGACCTATTAGAGATGGGCTTGTGGAGTGGAAGAATGGGCCCCACTGGGAAGGGTCTTGACAGACTGGTATTAGTGGTTTTTGGTTATAACATATGGCCAAGAGTCTATGAGCCTGGTTTGGGGGGAAACATTGTCATGGGTTCTGGGATCAACATTCAGGCTAGGGATTCCAATGTTGGTGTATGTGTCAAACATGTCCTTACAACGGGAATATAATAACCTTATTTCCAACTCTGTAAAAGAAAACACTTGTTGCTAAGAATCAAATTAATTGTACATTAATCATATAGGAATGGGTGATGTTTTCCTTGTTCATTGTGTCAACTATACTGATATAGTTATTGACTATGGTACATCATGTTTCATTACAAAATTCCCATAAGATGCATACCCTATATGATTCAACATCTCGATCATCGTGATAACTCCATTAGTGATAAGGATTTGATGCACGTACAACTTCCTCAGCTGTTATCTCCATGTGGTGAACATATTATACCACCACTAGTGGAGTAGCACACTGTATCTACAATACTGAAACATGAGAACTACAGGTTGAGCATGCTCAATGAGTATCAGATATGGAGACCCCTTAGGTTCTGAGGTGAGCCCGGCCATCAGGAAGCTAATGACAGGCTTGAGTCGGTGACCATATTTTTCCATCTAGTGTGGACACCAGTTGACTTCAGGGTGGTACTAGGAGAGGGGTTTCTTCAGGGATCAGTATGAAGATCATAAATTTTGACCACGTAGACTCTCAATAACGAGACACATTATTGTATAGATTTCAAGAGACTCATTAGGGAGGTGTTATCTCTTGTTATGCTGAGAGAAGTTCATGTTATAGAGCTTAATAATCTCTAGAAGGATAGTTTTACGGTGGATTTCTATTCATCGATGTTCACCAACCACTCTATCTACTCAATGGATACAGTTGGGGATCAGTACCTTAGAGAATGGACATTTGAGAGTGTTCTATTATGTGACATTTGAGACAATGCAGTGAGTATATGCATTCTGACATATGTAGGAGTTCTTGAGTGGGAATTGGTGGTCAAGAACATCTTGGATGAGTAGAGATTTCCTATGGTAGTCACTAGTAGGCAGACAGGTGTCAGAACCTTGTTATAGGGGAGGAAACCTCAATAACAAGGTTCGAGACCTGGGAGGTGTCACCGGAGGACACATGGTAGGGGATCTATAGTCCATATGTCTCAGTATGGATCCAGTTATCCTAGAGGTTGGAGATGCTACTCGTGTGACCATATAGAACATCTCTCTAAAGTCTATCCATCTTTTTGAGTTGCTGATAGGGAGTTAGTGAATGAGAAACTGAGTAGGAGGAATAGAGTGGAGCAGGCAATCCCACCATACAACAGAGATGGAAGTGGTGCATGGGGAGCTGCAGGTGGTGGAATGCACTATGAACTACAACCACCACCACCCCCTGGAGGACCATACAAATATCCTGGATCTATGGGCAATAGAGGTGATATCTGCATGTTGTCAAGAAAAATAACCCAATGACTCCAGGGATGATCTAAGGTACAATCTATATCTTTTCTACCGTAGTATTCATATACATAGACATATGTACAAGTCATTTATTCTTCACCACATGTCGTGTCCAAAACCATGAGATTCTGGTGGAGCTGTTGACTCATCCCTTATGATTGGAGAAACCTATGGTTGGAGACACAAGGTTCATGAATCATTGCAGATAGTGTGATCATTTACATGGAGGTGAGAGTTTTTTTTGGAACCTCTTAGTGGATGCATCATGGCCTTACAAAATCATTCTTAGATTGGATTGGCTATCTTTGGTCCATGCCCAGATTGACTACATTAGGTGAAGGGTGTGGTGTGTCTACAGGGATGGGATGTGGTTTTCATTTGTTGGTGAAATGGAAACCCAGGAAGCATAAAATTGAATCATGCATAGGAGGGTGAAACCGATCACTCATGAGTTGGATTTCCTTACCCTCATGTTAGTAGACTTTGTGAGATTATGGTTCCTACAAGTAGAGGCAGTGTATATGGATGTCTTTCTATATGATGTTTTAGGATTACCACCCCTCTAAGAGATTGACTTTTGCATCAACACAAAGCATGAAAAGACACTTATATCCTCAATAGTTTTTAAGATGGACCATGTAGATCTTTGTGAGATGATACTATAGTTTGAGGATGTGAAGATTACGGTATTTGTAAGACCCAATGTTTCACCCTATGCATCCTAGTTCTATTTACAAAGAAGGTGGATGGGATTCTGAGGTTGTGTGTTGATTATCGGCTCCTAAATCGGGTAATAGTGAAGAATAAGTATCAACCACCAAGGATCGATGACCTCCTAGATCTTCTAATAGGGGAATAGTGGTTCTTGAATATTAAACTTCAATCAGGTTACCACCGGTTATGAATACGGGATGAGGATATACCGTAGCTGGATTTCATATTCTCCTATGGTCCTTATGAGTACTCCATGATTCCTTTTTGGGTGATGAAAAACCCTACATTGTTGATGAGACTTATAAACAAGATCATCTAGCTATACATAGACCAGTCTGTAGTGGTATTCATTGAAAAAATCCTTGGGTACTTGGTTTCAGGGGAGGAGTACACATGACACCTACAGATTGTTCTAGACATACTCTAAGAGCACTAGCTTTATAGGAAGTTCTAGAAGTTCCAGTTCATGATACAAGAGTTAATATTATGGGGACATTTTATCTTACTAATTGAGTAGTAGTTGGACTAGGCATGGCCTAGTTGCTCTTAGCATGGGATCCATCCTGGAGCATGATAGAGGTGGAGAAATTCTTTTTTCTAGAAGGATACTATAAGAGAATTATCACTAATTTCTCCCAGGGTATTAGCACCGATGACCACTTTGACCCAAAAAGGGAAGGATTTCTTAAGGAAAGAAAAGTACAAATAATATTTCGAACAGTTTAGGTGATGTTTGATGAGCACAGCAATGTTGAGATTTCCAGAAGAGGGTGTCGAGTATGTAGTTTTGTGCAATGCATCAGGGATCGGCCTTGGCAGTGACCTGATATAAAGACCGGCGAGATTTCAAATGGTTTGAACCACTTAAGTCCACATAAAAAGAACTATGTGAACCATGAACTTGAATTGGTAGTAGTAGTCTTTTTGTAGAGGATGTGATGACACTACATGATGGGTTAATGATTTATCATCTACTCTTACCACAAGATCCTAATGTACATATTCTGACATAAGGATATGAATCTGAGGAAGATACAATGTATAATGTTCTTACAGTATTATAGCCTCATGATTGTATATACTTCTAGGAAGGTATCATTGTTGAAGATGGTGTTAGCAGGAGATAATGATTTTAGTTTATGAGTGAGTCATCCAAGTAGTCAGCCTTGCTATAGTTATCCTTCGTGGATGGAGATGATGAATCTTATCTCTAGTAGATGGTTGTATCTACTACAATCTTATATATAATGAGGTATTCACACCTAGGGGATGTCTATAGAATAATATTACATTCTCATTTATCCATACGAAATTCACCTGATGTGTATTTGTAAAGTGGGGAGAGCATAATCATTTTTAGATGGAACACACTTGTACCAATTTCATTGTGACATGAGGTTCTGAGGGAGCATTGTACATCCCTCTATGTGGTATAAAATATAGCCGGAAATATGAAAAAGGACCTTCATCATTAGTTATGTTGTAATGCTATGTCGAAGGTAGTAAGAGAGTTCATTTCTTGATGCCTTAGCTGTTAGATTGTGATGGCTGAAAACCATGTTCAAAAAAGGTTATCTCACCACATGGAAGTGACTGAGATGAAGTGGGATGGAATATTGATGAACTTTGGGATGGGTTTACCATGGACATCCAAGGGACTGGTTCAATTTAGGTGAACGTTGAATGACTCACCAAGTCATCCCACATTCTATAATTAGGAAGAATAGTTTTGTAGAGTGCCTGGGATTCCTTTACCTACAATAGATAGTTCGTATTCATGGTGTCCCATCAATGATAGTATCATATCATTATTCTCATCTCACATGGATGTTGTGAAAGGGATTAAATTAGGAATTTGGGATCCATCTAGACATGAGCTTAGCATTCCATCCCTACACAAATGGTCTGACGGGGAGAACATTTAGGTTCTGGAGGATATGTGGTGGGCCTATATCATGAATTTTAGTTGTGTTTTGGAGGCCCAACTACCAATAGTGTAATTCACACACAACAACAGCTACCACTCCACCATTGGTATAGAACCGTTTGAGGCTTTATATGGAAGACCCAACCAGTCACCACTTTGCTGGAGAAACCAAAGAGAGTTCACACTCATGGGTCCATAGATTGTGTGAGCTACCACTGAGATAGTTCAGATAATCCAGGCGTAGATGAATATGACACATAGCTAGCAGAAGTCTTATGTTGACTGACAAAAGAGACCTCTAGAGTTAGAGGAGTGGGCCATGCCATCCTTTGGATATCACCTAGATGAAGAATGCAAAGATTTTTCTACGGAGGAAAGTTGCCTCTGAGGTTCATTGACCCATTTCACACACTACACCGAGTGGGAGAGGTGGTGTACCACTTTTCTCTACTACAACAGTTTCACCAGGTACGTGATGTATTCCAAGTGTCACAGTTGGGATGGTATGTGCATGATCATTCTCTTGTCATTGAAAGGGGTGATATGGAAATCAATGATTGAATGAAGATAATTTAGTACAAAATGGTGATTGAGGTTCGATAAGATATAGTCCTTTGTATGATAGTGATTCCCCTAGTTAATGTTCAATTACAACACAAGAATCGTCAGGGGGGAACATAAGATCATGGGGCTTAGATTCAAGTGTAGTACTCACAAATGTTTTTACAACATTTTGTTTTAGCCTTTTGGGGATATAAAATACCTGATGCAGTGGTAATGTAATGACTCATATTTACTATGCGTTGTTTTTAAATATTACATGGAATTATTACGAGACCGGGATTTGTGACGTCATGCAATTTTGAGGGCTGTTGTTCCTGGAATAAATGATTGGCATAATTTTATCTCTAAATATCATGGGTGAGCAGTTTTTCCAGTAAAATAGAAATAACTATTAAATAGGTCCTTGAATCAAAAATCGGAGGGCAACATTGTTGCTATAGCATCGACTATTCCTTAAGCGGGGCCTAACATTGATCAACGTTGGTCAGCTGCAGAAGTTATTTTTCTAAATGTTTTAAAGGAAATAAAATAAAAAAATAATTTATTTTATTTAAATTGTTTTCATATTGTGGTGATTATATCTTTTAAATAATCTATTAATAGATCATCATGGTTTGGTCTTATAACCCTAAAATTCTATGAAGGCATGGGGATGATACCCCTTGGAGAAACCTCTCAACAATGAAAGATGATGGATCGACTGATCGAAAAACCACAATTTAAATGGAGCATTGCTAATGAATTTGATGTGGAGATAGTTCTAAAAAAACATGGTAATTGTATGTTATTATTATTTTTTAATTTCTAGTCCATGTATTAAAATGATGAGTGTGGATCATCCCAAAAAGAAGACGACACGTAGATCATGCATTCTGTTGGAAGGGTTTTTCCTTCTATTTAATATGTTATTTGGATCTATGATTTTATTTAGGTTAATTTTTTAATTGTAATTTTTAATTTTTTATTAATCCTATTAATGGGCGTAGATTGACCCTATAAAAAACGATGATGAAAGTGCTTTCCTCCATTGCTACTGATTTCTTATCTCCCTACAATGTTTTTTTATGTTCTTTGAGGGGGTAAAAAACAATGGATAATTGAAATAATATTAGACAATTACACAATTAAAAAATGGATATTGAATATTGCAACGACCTAGAGGAGGTGCAATAGTGATGTAAGATGCCATATTAGCTTAGATATAAGAGGACCATTATTCGAGAATTCTACACACTTGTGGATCGAGACATGTTTTTAGGGTCTGATCAGGGTTCTTAAAATAATGGATACAACATCAAGATGTTTGTTCAACCTGAAACATGGAGTCTCCCGATGATTGGGTGGTTGGATCAATAGATCAGTGATCCGCTGGGCATGAAAACGAAGAAAGTTTCATTCTGGGAAATTTCTAAGAACACATCATATTCTCTAATAATCATGTTGTGTGTCATTGGAATGAAGGTGGCTAGGGTTTCCATACTGAAGGACACAACCTACTTCTAGGAGGACACTACATATGGGACCCACCATGTTGCAGTTGGAGTCTGGGCCACATGAAGTTGTAACACATCATGTGAACATTGTCACACGACTTGTGGGTCTTTATATGGGACATAACATCCGTCTCAGTCAAAACACGGACTTGGGGTGGAGTACATGGCATGTAGTCTACCACATGACTAGGCCTGGCCAAATATGTGGGCAGCCCCGTTGTCTATTACATGGTTTGGAACACACGGTTTGATGTCGTGTACGTGCACATGGCCTACGCACATGGAGTGGTCCTATGATACGTATACATTGCATGAAATACTTCTTACATGTCATGTATATTTTTTTACACATCATGTTCTCCAGAATCGGGCTATTGTACATGGGTAGTTGATAGAGTGACGTGACACAGAATGTGATCCCTTCTTCCCGCTGTGTACTCCCTTTTGCATGGCTTGATATTCTTTTCCACCCCTCCATGGGAAAGTTATATTTTTGTTAGATACCCCTTTTCTCATTCCATAGTAGGTCATGTAACGTTTCCATCCATAGGAGTATGGTCCCTTGAGTACGAATTTATGAGATAGAGTCGGGAATATCTCTGAGAGGCCCAAAGTGAGATCATAACACTATTATCGAGCCAAGATAGTGTCTTGTATTGACTTAACAAACCCTACCGGACATCGATCCTCTACTTAGTAGTTGGAATACATATGAGGTTTGGTATCGTCCTAGGCCCTGTAAGTGATCCTTATTTGTGTATCATAATATTTTCCACTCAGGGGTGTGGTCTCCCAGAATGAGTGTATCTTTTATCACTTTAGGTCAATCAATGCATCTATCCCTATCATGGATTTTCCAAATGAACAATACCTCTCTGAAGGAAATTATTTAAGCTATCTGGCACATAAAGTTTTTTCTCTGGGATGAGTGCTTCATGGAATTATTGAACTGAATTTCTAGTGTGGGTATGAGATCATTGTTACTGACCTCTAGACTACAGGTCTGGGTTTGTGTAAATATGTTTTTGTTTCAATTGTTATATGTTCTGTAGAAATATAATGTGTAGTGGTGACTATACATTTACATGGCTAATACATTGTGGTTTTTGGGGGGTCCTCTATTGAGATTTGTTATAGTCACCCCTTCACGGGATTTTCCCGCACGTGTCGTGTCACATATAGATGTGTGACCTTTTGACATAGTCCATAGGGGACCAGGACCAGACGGAGATTTTTGAGTTTCCATCTGGACGAGGTGTTCTTATGGTTATTAATAGTAGTCCTAGTACCTAAATTCATTTTTAATGGTTGGAATATTTTGTTTTGTAGACACATTCATTTGGTTGGATTTTATTCTGTCCCAGTTCATTATCTGCACTTACTTTCCATTCTACTCTGTTGGTTGGGTTTAGTTACATGAATGAATTTTTATTCCATATGGGTTTTTACTTTTCAGAAATTGATGGCTTGGATATGTTTATGTGCGATGGTACATAGGCAATGCCTCCAATGTCAGTAACAATCCAAATGGGTTCCTTTCACCTGCCCCTGGCCTAATATAGGAGGGGATGGGGGGTCGTGACACGGGCCACACTAGGATGGGTTGTGAAAGACCTAATATTATGTTCCATAAAACATATTCTATGATCTCAAGACAATACATTTTATATCATAAAATAATTTTCATCGTTAATGTTTTTATTATAAATAATCTAAATATAACTATGTGTTATAATTATATTAAAATCATTCATTCTATAATATATAGAATTAAATGATTAAACTTAGGAAGTGTATCATTTTTCTTCCAAATTTTTCTATCTTAATTTTTTTCTCTAGTCATTGAAGGTAAAAATACCTCATTATTACATATCATATATACTATAATGGAATTTTTTCTCTATGAGTTCTCATAATTATCTATGCACTTATATATTATTGTATGTTTATTTGAAATATGATTTGAAATTTTTGAATAATGTTAATTAATATAGATTATATGTGCAGATAGCCAATACAATTCCAAAATAATATTGAATTAATTTAGTTGTGGGATAATAAGTCTTTATAGAAGAATATTCCAAAATCCTCCAAATGAGATTCAATATTTTACAAATTTAAAATCAAATCATTTTTGTATTTATTTTATTTTATTTAAAAACATCAAAGGAACTATAGGATGGTTTGAAATAGACTCTAGTATAATATGAAAAATTATTAATTGAATGGTGAGAGAGCCATTGACACAAATTTTTTATGACCCACATTTTGCGGTATAAATAGAATATTGTTTTTCTTGTTCCATTTTTTAGTTAGTGATTGTTGTGCATTATCAAAAATAATTTTGTTTTACATAATCATTTTTAATTAAACATAATATATATAATTTGGAAGAATTGATATTTATTCACCATAATTTATTATATAATCATAATCAATCTATCACTTCAATAATGAAAATGAATACTAATCCAACTACACATAACAACATTCGTGTTCATTTAAGACATTCTCATGGGTGAGTATTTAATATTTTATTGGCATTTTGGAAGTCAAATTTTCTTTCTTTTATCATCACAATGACATTATATTCTACGAAACTATATCATTCACTTATTTCATATATTTATATTTTTAGGAAGACTAATGTTGTTAATAATTACTCATTATTTTGTATGATAATTTCCATAATATTTACAACAACGTTTATCCCATTTTGATTCTAGTTAAGACTATATTTACATCGATTATCACTTCCATTAATAAATTAGTTCCTCATAGATATAGTAATTTATAAAACTAAAAGAGGTTAATTTGGAGTGATGAAAATTTAACACTATAGAAAAATTATTATCTTATAATTTAAAAAAATATACCTCAAAATATCATACACTATTAAATTATTACCTTATTCTCATGCTCAACGAACATTACTCTTCGTTTGACCTAGGATTAAATAGGTTGAGTTATCTCAATTTTTATTACTTAATTACTAAACATGATATATTATTCAAATAAATTCTAAATAGAATTTGGTTAACAAAATAATTTTCCTTGGTAGATTGTATTATGAAATTTATTATTAGGCCCAATAATTGTTCAGCATAATTAATATTGATTGGAAAAAGAACCGACCATTTTATAGATGATTATAGTAAGGTTAATCTATACAACACTCTCATATACTTGATTGTATCTTTATAAAGGAGTAATTTCTAGAACAAAAAGATCCATATATTACCAAAACATCATGAAATTATCATATAATTATAAATTTACCTTAAAATAATCCATATCTGTTAAAAAAAATTCTATTATCCTTGTACACAAAAAAACAAATCAATTCCTCAAAAATAACTAAAAAGACATTTGATTCCCCCTGAGGCTCCCCAAACCTGCACTCATGGGCCTAGTTATAAAAAAAAAATATATACAATTTTAATTTTATGGCAAAAAAATTATCCAAAAAACACATTAAAAAACTTCATATTTTTATTTAATCGTTCAATACTATTACACAACTCTCAGAAAATTTTGGTTTTTTTATTTGTGGTAAATCTATAAGAAATTGTATTCTTCTACATATGTGATAATTCACTACATTCAAAATCACAAAAGATACTATTCTAGACAACCCCTATGTTATATGTTTCTTTATAACCAAGGTAAATGACGTATAAAAAAGTGTTGAGTTTAGAAACTCAGTAATTGAATGTTATCAATATGTTATCCAGTGTTATATCATAATAATTTTTGAAATTATGAAAAATAAGGAAATTTATTATTAAAACTGACTTGTATGAATAATAGTTGTCTATAAATAGTGGTATAAGGACATATAATTTGAAATCAAAAAAATATACCACGGAAATATTGTGTGTAAGGATCTGAAAATAAACATGACCCATCGATCAAAGTTATAGTCCTAATGAAATAAAATGTATAATGTTCAAATATTTTTTATACATAAATATTACATCATATTAGACGAATATTGTATTTTTAATATCATGATCTGTGTTAAAACCATGAGGGTATAATGTAAATGGAGAGTATATTGAAAAGCATATTATTTCGAAAAATTTCATATAATCTCTCATTATATTCTACATTATTTGTTTCCCATATTTTCATACACTACATAAATCTTTATTAGAAAAACATTAAATAAAATATAAGAAAATGTGAGCTCA
The DNA here is from genome assembly GCA_963277665.1 of Viscum album. Classification (NCBI taxonomy): domain Eukaryota; kingdom Viridiplantae; phylum Streptophyta; class Magnoliopsida; order Santalales; family Viscaceae; genus Viscum; species Viscum album. Next base: position 1,300,838,861 of record OY728147.1, read on the forward strand.
TATGCACATTAAATTAAAATATTAAAGATAACAACTGTTTATCATATAAAATAAAAATATTAGTATAAGGGTATAAAATAATAACCATAACAAAAAAATTACATACGCAATATTTCATAAATTATAAAAATGACTTAAGGAATAAATAATTATCATTCCAAAAGAAATGAATAACAAGAGTGTAAAGTAATAATAAATTCACCATGAACTATAATTTCATATTATAAAATCATGGAACCATATTCACTGTATATTACATTTAATATTTCTATGGTAAAATCTATGATCGGAAAATAATAATGAATCAAGAATCCACAACAATTTCACATTTTGGATCAAACACTTCATCTTGTTTCCCATAGATGATTAAGTTAAAATGATTTTTTTCAATAATAATATTATGAGATATAATAATTTACATGATTCAATGGAGGGATATGAATTTCTAAACCCAACCATAATAAATTAAAAACCATACATATATGTACCAAATATTATAAATCATTCATTATCTTCTCCAGTGATAACTTTGGAAAAGAAAACATGTTTCATATACATTTCAGTAATTAATAATTTCATTACCCATGAAAAAATGGGCTTCAAAAAAATAAAATCATATTCGAAAATAATATAGCGAATGAATAAGAATTTTATCATGTTACCATATCCCTATGAAAACACAATTAACATAATTATATGTCGGTATAGATGATTATTCTACTTAAAATTTTACTGGAATATTTTTGAAGGAAAATACAATATTTACTTTGAAGTCAATTATTTTCTGTATAAAATTTTGAAAATATTATGTTATACATTTTCATTCAATGTAATAATTGAAAATGGAATATAATTTTAAAAAAATTGTGTGGTCATGAGGATAAAAATTTCTCTTCATGCCCCATAGGATCAAATAAAACATTCCTTTCAGGGATTTTGTAAATGTCATAAGTACCTCCTTCAAAAAATAATAAGATGAGAAATTTTAATCAATTTTATTTAAATTATAACATGGGTAATATTTAATTTTTAATTATTATAATATTATTAATTTTTAAAAAAACATTTAAAAAATAAGGATATATGAGAAAAAAATTAATTAAAATTTAAAACATAGTCAATTTCCATTAAACCCAATTCATTTGATCTCTTTACTACATAAGGTGACTAAAATGAAATGAAAAATTGTCTTCCAATGAAATAAACAGAGGATAATAAGACCAAATATAATTATTGGATAAGTATATTATAATATCATCAATGGTAATTCAATCTTAAACAATCAATATTAAAATACAAATGAAATATAAATCTCTCACCACATTGGAAACATTTTCATTGAAATCCCTGGTAAATAATAACATAATATGAAACAAAATTGAAAAAAATGAAAAAAATGAGAAATCATTTAATAATTCATTAGAAACACATTATTATATAAGATATGTTCAGGACAAAGCATATGTCACAATAATGATAAATTTATACAATAAACCCATATCTTGAGTTCCAATGGATTAAAAACACTCTAACGGTGGGTATAATAAATCAAATAAGTTATATTTATTTTTATAAATAATTTACATACATATAAAATCATATAATAAAATTAATAACTATTCATCACAAATTTATAAATAAATTTTTTGTTTATATCATCATTTCCTTGTGTTATCTTATTTTTTTTCAAGTGTATTTTATTTTTGTGTGCATGTCCATTAATATTAATCATGGCTATATCATCTATTTAATTTAAATTATTAAATTTATATTATATATATTCATTATATACATATATATATTAATTATATATACATTTGTCTATAAACTTTACACATATAAAAACAAATTTCACTATTAATATTGATTGTAGGATGTGTGCATGATTGACTATTGTTTTTCACTTTTTGGTGGATGAAAAAACAGAATGAAGATTTATAATTAAACTTATAGAATTATAATAATATATATATATATAATAAATATACCCTTAATACCATTCTTATATAATTTTAAGGATATGAAAATCACTTTTTTCATAGAGGTGATAGTCCACACATACTGACACATGAAATTATCATTTTCCAAAGGCCTGTTAGTTAATAAGGTATTTGTGATATTAAAATTAAATAATTATAATTATTTCATAAATATATTATATATATATATACATTAAAATCATCATAACAACCATCCATAAAAAATGCTATATAAGTATGAATAGAATCCCAACGTGAGGATAATATGTCTTTCATATGCATGAGCGATACTTTCAAATACAATTTGAAGGGTAAAAGTGAGGATAATGGGGAATTAATTAAGAATATAATATTTAAGAATAATTTGAACAATGGATGTTTCATTTGAATATATAGAACAATGATTTAGAGTAGTTGGAGTTGAATTAAAAAAGGCTATTATTAGTTAATACCATTACTTCTTGTTTCAATGAAACCCTTTAGATCTCATCTAAATAAATATAATAGTTTATTTTCAGACAATTAAAATAATATATATTTTATAAGTGGATGTTATGGATGTGTTCTTTCTATGTTTTGGTTGAGTTAGATGGATGTAATGGTGTGAATAATTTATGGGAAGATGTTCACCTTTATAATTGTGGTGAGAAAAAATTTTATAATTTCATAGAACATGAAATTAAAATAATGTAATTATTAGTACTAATATGTAAAAATGGGTATATATATTAATATATGGAAGGGTGTAGTTACAATAAAATAAATAAATTAAACATGTAATGATTTATTTTCATATATAAACCATATCGTTGGGTTGACAGTCTTAGTTACCTTTATAACCTTAGTAAGAGAAAAAATATTTTCATTATTAAGAGGTTACAATTTATAATATATTGTAAAAATTCACTCATAAATGGAAAAATAATGAATCATTATATGATATAATAACCAAATATTCCACTTGATTTTTTTTATTTTTTTTCTATAAATAATAAATTATTTTTTCTATAAAATATCAATAAATTCATTTTGACAACATTCATTTTACTTGATATTTAATGATATAAAAAATATGTAATTAAAATATAAAACATTGAATCATTAATAATTAGTAATAAATAACTATAAAATTTTTTGTATGACCACAATCTTCCAAATTACATTACGTTAATGTTTTTAATGTAATTTATATTATATTTATATTTACTATTCGAATATTGTATTCGTATTGTGTATGAATTTAGGGTATTTATATTATTCCAAAAAATAAAATTAAATTATAATGACTAAAAAATAATTTTGTCTTTAAAATATTAATTTTCAATCAAATTTATACACTTTTTATATATCTAAATTTTTAATATATATACAATTCCAATAAATTTCGTTTTTAATAATTTTTAATTATATTTTATCTATGACATTATCAACATAAAATGGAACAAAAATTCCAACTATTCTAGAATTTGATAGAACTGTATGTAATAAAATCATCCAAAAAGTTTTTTTCCATGTTATATGCTTAATTAGTGACATTATTATCCTTGATTTACCATTATTAACCAATTTTTCCTTTTTCTAGATAAAAAACTACTATGGTTCATATTTACTATGGAAAAAATTGATAGTTACCTATTTACAAAATCAGGACGTCTTTATTCCTAATATGGCATGAATTTTTCAATATGATGGTTCTATAGGTGGTTTAAATTAATATTACATAAAAATAAAAAATGCAATGATGTATTTTAACAATAACCTCTTTAAAGTATAATAATGTTTCTATTGAAAATAAAAATTTAAAATTAATGACAAATGAAATATATTATTATTCTAACCAAAATTATCTAATAATTTTTGAATTAATATCTAAAATATAATATATATTGGAAAATATTATGAGGAAATTATATAGTTTAAAATGGAAATTATTATTTTTAACTATTAATTTAATTTTAAAACATGAAATAAAATTATAAAAAATTATTTATAATACTATTTTCATATTTTTCATACAGAAATTATATTATTTGTGTCCAATTATGTTCCTAAAATATCTTAAAAATAATTTAATATTTTCATACAAAAAAGAAAATATTAATTTTGATGAAAAATAATTTTTTTAGATTAAAATTACTTAAATAAATTAGCTTTGATGTTTAATTAATATTAAATCAGTACATATTAATTAAGTAGGAAATTTCATAATATATATCATAATGTGATTAATTTTATTCATTCCTTTTAATATAAAAAACATTATAACGGTGATATTTTTGGGATCATTTAAACATGATGTTGTGTTTATTATAATATATTGAAAATAATATTCTTTTAAAATCACGAGGTATCACAATATCAACTCACTAATCATAAATTTCATTCACAAAATTTAATCTTATGCTCTGTAATCAGTGTTTTTACGTTCTAAAAACCCTTTTTGGAAAAACCAATTTCATAAATAGGGTGAATAAATCATCCCCATGAAAAGGAAAAAAGATAAATAATATGGTTTACTAAAATAAGAAAACGAAGGATTCCAAATATGAAATCATTATTCCAATATTAAAACATTGAAATTTAATAGAAAATTGAAACCCAAATTTTTTTTATAATGCAACATAACAATTTCAAGGTAAATTAGACACTTGTAGTACAATAAATGATTAATAGTTTAAAATATCAATGATTCGTTGGAAACTATGGTAAAATTATAGAAATTTGTATCATAGTTCTTTTCATGGTGTTGGTTTATTCATTTATTATCAAAATAATTTACATTATTAGATATTAATTATTTTTTATAAATCAGATGTTAAATTTCATTCATTTATTTTTAGTTGATCATTTTATAAACATTCCCTTAATTAAAAAAATTAATATTCAACATGAATATATTTTTCTAGGCATGCAGCAATAAAAAAAATTTACAAGAAAATAAGATCCTAAATAAAATGAAAATTCATTATTCATAAATATATATTTTAATAAAAACAAAAAATGTAAGAATACGATAAGATAATTCCAAAATTCTATAAACTATGAAATAATAAATTTAAGTCTAAAATTTCAACAATAAGAAAAAAGGACCGACTTAGAGAAATTCATAAATAACCTCAAAATTAATCATTTATTTACCTAAAATGGTATATTTTTTCTTTTCTTGTAATTCCTTAAAAATTTAAATGAGCTATTCTTAAATATCTATTCATTGTAAAAAAAATTCATGACAAGAGTGACATATTGCTCAAAAAAATGAAACATATACAAAAAAAATTATATATCACTCATATAAAAATAATAACAGACTGATTTTCATCAAAATATCGTGAATCAAATTTTAGTAATAACATGAAAAGTATCCCTTATCAGGATAATAAATATCATAGAAAATGGTTCCATGTCAATCATTCGTATTTCAACAATAAAAATTATATTAATCGGAATATATAATAAATTATATTTAACATAACATAAAATCATATATTATATTAAATGGTATTTTAAACTGTGATATAATATTCTTTCCAAATCCTAGTAAAATTATTCAATTCTTTAAAAATCATTTCACAGAAATCCATTAAAGGGATATAAATTCCATTATAACTATAAATCCATTATGGAAACCGAAAATTTTATGTTATCCTCACATGACAACATATATGCTTCCAAAATCCTAATCCCAAAATTAAAATACAAATATATAAGTAAATTAAACTATGTCAAAGAGGACCTAAATAACTAACATGATATCTCTAACCAATTTCAAGTTCACTAGTACAATCTTGTTTACTTCCTCATTGTAACTAACATATTTATCCAAAATTGATCGTTATAACTGTTCCATTAAATCATGTTTTATGGTTATTGGTTTCACTCAACACATGATTTTAAATTCATGATAAAAAACTACTATAAAAGAATCCATATATTTTTCTTGACTCCAAATATATATAATTTTAATGATATTTCACTTCTATAAAATAATTATCTAATCCTAATAGAAACATAAATATTCAAATTCAATGTTTAGCGTATTATATTTCATTTCATTTATTAGTATTTGACCCTTGGATTTGGGAATTACCTTAGATAATTTTCATATTCCCCAAAAACATGTCATTGAAATATTAATGGTACATTTGCATGATATTAATTACCCTCCATTGAACACATAATTTTTAATTGGTAATTGCCTTATCTATTCACTTCATTTTCATATATAAGACCTGATTTTATTATTGTGAGGAAATCACAAGAGTGTTTTCTACTACATTCTAATCATATAAGAAACCTAATATTCTTTACATTATTGTCTCAACCATACAATCTATCATAGAAATCTATCCCTCTAATCATTTGTGGGACTACGAGTTGGTTAAGGTTATTTATAACAATGATATATTAGGATAACTGATTAAGAATTCTAAAAATATCATTCATAGTAGAAATTTTCACATTAGGTTATTCATCAACACATATTCAATCACATTATATATATAATGGTTTTTTGGTTCTATCCATTGACTGAAACAAGAATGTGTTATTCGAGAAACCAAAAAGATCTTGAAAATGATGAATATAATTCATAGAATGTCAAAATCATGAAACCTTGTTTTTGACCTCTAAATAATTAGGCATAGTCAATTTCAACAATGATCATCATCTATAAAAAATTTTGGTCATTTGAAATAGAAATTAGAATAAAAATATGCATTACATCTAGAAGTGTCAAACTAGGTTCACAATAAGGTAACACTCACAAAAAAAACATAATGATTGACAAGATATATTCGTCCTACTATTTAAGGGGTCATGACCCCATGATGAATTTCTAATAAAACCATGCCAACATATAGTTACCTGATAAGATTTATTTCTAGAAAAACCAGTTAATCTCTATACCCACAAAAAGGTATGATATCATCATTTATCTAGGAATTACTAGAGATTTCATCAATGTCTTCTAAACATAATCACCAATTATTGTCTAAATCCTTCTATGATACTAACTATAATAGGCTAATCAATTTAGAAATAAAAATTATGTCATATTAATTTATTATTCCATATATAGTATAATGATCCATGGTATAACCATAGTGTTATAGTGTCCTTGGAGAATAGATACAACATCTTATTTAGATGAATTCTTAACTATCATTCATAATGTTCTTCCCAAATTGTACCATTCTATATATAACCTACATAAACCATTCATCATAATCCATGGCAATGAATAATTTGAATACATAAACATATATTTTTTATAAGGTAACTCATGAGAGATTTTGATTAAGTATCCTTTAGAATAATATGATAACGATAAAGGTGTTATAACAGAACCATAACAAACAATGTTCATACCCAATCATGAAAAATCATATACATGATTCATTGAATAAATGAATTTAATTCCAAAAGACATGAATCATAAGATATTGAAGTCTTCACGAGTCAATCATTAACCAATTCTTAATATTATAAATGTAAGACACCATCATAAGTATAGAAAATATTTTATATTTCAATATTGAATACCAAGACAATTATATTATAATGTATCAGAAATAAACAATTGTTTATCATAGTGGATAAATCAATTCAACTTGTTTCCCATAATTATATCATGAAATATAATACATTAAATTATATATTAGATATATATATATACTTCTGGTTTCACACATAACACATTGAAAACAATACATATTTGTTACATAATTTCATAAAACAATCGGCATCTCATCATATAATAAACCTGGTAATGAAAATGGGCTTCATAAATATTTCATCATTTAGTCATAGCATAACCCATAAATGCAATTGTGTTTCATAAACATCATATCATTAAAAACATAATCCATCTAGTGAAACAATATGAATGGTATCATTTCATCATATATATATATATAATCAAACATAATTAACATATAATAATGTTATCATTGATAATAATTCATTTAATAGAATCAGTATAATACATCAAATAAAAACTACCAATTTAATTTTGAAAAAAACTTCTTTAAATAAAAAAAATAAAAAATATAGTTGAAATAATTTTCAAGGAAAATATCATTCTAAATATTGAGAATAATATTAAAAGAACTAAGTAGTCATGATGGATGAAAATTTAATTCACGACACAAACTTTAAAATAAAACATTCCTATCAAACTTTCTTAAAAATTTAAAAAAGTAATTTGTTTGAAAAAAGAATAATTTTCCCTTTAGGGAATGTTTTAAAACATTAGTCAGGATTAGATATTAATTTAACATCATATAAATTAATACTGTAAAAATCATGATTTTTTTAATAAATATATATATGTAAGAAATTTATCTTTTCAAATCGAATTTAAAACCTAGTAATTTTTCATTAAAACCATTATTTATACCTATTGAATACATATATTAAGTTAAATGAAAGTTAAAAATATATTTGAAGGAAATAAATAGTGTTTAATAAAATTAATTTCTTATCAGACTACGGTTATATTATTTCATCAATATAAATTCAAGTATAATCAATAATTATTAAGATATTTCTAGAGAGAGACCCTCATTCTTTGTGTGATCTATGAATAACTTGTTCAGCCTAGAGCGACTACGATTATTGTTGTGTAAAATCATGGGGATCCACGGTTTGGAAGATAGATATGTTGACTACCATAATGTATTAGAGATTCTGAGGATAAGAAGATAGAGTTGTTGATCACCTTAGAGATCAAAGGCTTGTTTGGATTACAAGAATGATTCTGATATTCTTATCAAGGGTTTACCCTTTTGTGGGTAATATTAAACCTCTTAAATTCATCAATCAAGGGACCTATATCATAGGTTGCTGGATATAAATCTTTTTAGGTTATGGGATATTCAACTTTTTTACTTTTCTATGTTAAATTTCCTTAATTCTACTGACTTTTCATAATGAAAGAATGTATAACTTTTATATAAATTTGTATACTTGTATACTCTAATATAAATAAGACTTTATATTCTTTATTTTAGTATAATTATCTAAAAACATGTTTAGGTTTCTTTAGAAAAAACTTGTTTATGTTTCATTATGATAACCTTTTTTATGCTTCTTTAACATAAACATGCTTATGTTTAATAATGATAATATTGTTTAACTTTAGGTTGTTTAAAATTATACATGGGCCCTTCCAATTATCCCATTAATATGAAAATGTGGGTTTTTGAATTTACATTATTTAACATTGTTAAAAATAGATTTTCTTAATGATAAAAAAGAATGTTTTTAAGAATAAAATTCACAACCCTATTATAATTGAGTATCTACATATACATTTCATGCTGAAAATTGGTGCCATAGGATAAATATCTCTATATAATTCTTAGCTCTATTTCTATTACCCAACAGATAAAAATGGTTACCACCAATAAGATAATAGAGAATGATAAATCGCAAAAAGAAGTTACCAATTCACAAGAAGAAAGGATTCATTCACTAGATAAGAAGATACAAGAGCAAGAAAACTTACTCAAGAAGTTATAAGAAGATCATAAAGAGATAAATAATATGATTCCCATCCCCAAAAAGCAACATCTAGAGAAAAGGAGTTACAATTAATTATCTCAAAACACTATTATTTTGTTGTACAAAAATAATTCATCAAAAGTTAATGAAATCCCTTGTTATACTTTTCTTATAGGAATCCTTTTATAATATTTCAAGTACCAATTTTTTCCATCCATTTATCCTTAAAAATTACAAAGAGGGAGAAGAAATTATTTAAAATTAATATACTATAAAGGGTGGAGTTTACCGAAAAGAAGAATTTTTTTATTAAAGGTGGAGCTTAATCATAAATAAAACGTTCTTGAAAAAAGGAAACTCTTTTTCAATACAAATTCATAATCCAAAAAATATTATCCTTATACTGGAAAAACCTAAGGAAGAGTTAGTCATATTCACTAATCCAACAAATATGGGAGATCAGTTTTTTTTCATGATTTCAAAACATAATAATATTTTTCCAAAAAAGGAAGGGATTCATAAGGAAATAATCCCCTTATGTCTTTTTTATTCCTTTTTTAAAATCAAAAACATTTTTTCTTTAAATAATATTACCATTCTCTAAATAAATTTACATGATTGTCCTATTTATGTTTTCTTACATGTTTTTCTTAATGTTCAGTATCTTAAATTATTCAAATTTATTATATACAAATTCCATTAAGTATAAGAAAATTCTAATCTAATCCTAAAAACCATGCTGTTTTTTAGATACCAATTATCACTATTTTTAGACTCCATTTCCATCTATTTTAATATATTGTATCATCTGGAACTTTGAACATGAATTCTCAGAAATTATAACTCCGATGTTTATGAATATCAAACATTTAATTCACAGAAATTTGGAATTTGATATATCAGAAAATTAGACTATAAATTCTTAAAAATTATATATTTTATTTCCAATAAAATCATACTCTAATTTCTCAAAAATCCAGAATCTAAAATATCCAGAATTATGAAATTATTTTCTATAATATTGGAACACTATTTCCTCAAAAAATGAGGCTTTTTTTTATTAGAAATCAAACTCTGTTTCTAAATAAAATCAAACTCCATTTCCCTCTAAATTCAGACCTCATTTTTATAATTATTCAGAATCCATATCTCCATTTATTTTGAATCTGATTATTCATACTTGTTAATATTAGATATTTTCTTTACGATATTTTTATAAACATATAATATCATTGTTTATATAAATTTCCTAAAAATATGTATTTTTTCATAGATAAGAAAATATTGTAAAATATTTTGTTGACAAACTGTAGGTTGATTTACATGTGTAACGGTCCCTCCATGATTTATAAAAAACTATGAGTATTGGAGGAGGGTTATGACCATTGAAACCATTCCCAATAAATACCCCAAAAATTTAATTATTTTGATAAATGTTACCACACTTTTAGATATAACTTGTTGTGATGATGTGAAGATATTTCTAGAGAGGGACTCCCATTATTTTCAAGATATGTGATCATATTTTTGATACATGAACAACTTATTTACCGTTTTGGGACTCATTTTTTTTATAAATTCAAGGGATTACAGGGATATAAATATAGAGGTGATAACTACCTTAATGTCCAAGGAAATCCTGATATAGGATGACTGAGGTGTCGATAACCTTATAGATTTAGGGCTTTGGGGATATCAAGCCATATTATGATATTCTTATCGAGGGATTGTAATGGTGTATGTATGATATATATTGTTTAATGTATCAATCAAGGTAAATTTATATAAGGTTTTTTGATACCCTTATCTTTGGATTAAATGATTTCATACTTGTTTACTAGTGTGTGTTACATTTTTTAATTCCGTTTTATTTAAAAAAACAAGTATAACATTCTAATAATTTCATATACTTGTAAACTCTTTTATAAGTAAGATTATATATACTTTAAGATAAAATAATTATCTAAATAATAATGTTTATATTTCTTTAATATAAATATTTTTAGGTTTTTTAACAATAAAATAGTTTATGTTTTAGAGATATACTATGTTATGATTCTTTAAGATAAATTTGCTTAATGTTATGTTATTTATAATTGGACCGATTTTCTTCAAATTATCCCTTAATTTATAAACCAAATAGGTTATGTGAATTCACATTGTTTAACTTTGTTAAACCTAAGTTGCTATAAGGTTATAAACTAATGTTTTTAAACATAAAAATCACCCCCTCTGGTATTTTAGTATCAAAATATACATTTCAATCCAAAAATATAAATCATATAATGTTTGATAGATTCATGAAAAAAATATCATGGATAAGAAAATTAAAAATTATAATCCATTTCCTCATGCTCCACATTCCGAAGAAGAACTCTAGAAACCTATAATAAAAAATTAATTTTATTACAATTCAGTACTAGAATCATTAAATACTTATAATATATTATATGGTCAAGTTATAGCAATTAAACTCACATTTATCAATAAATACAAAAAAAACATCATTTCAAAGAGTTTATTGTTTCATTTATTCAATATTTTTCAATGTAGTATCTCTGGTAGTTATAGTTCGATCAGGGATCTAACATGAATAAAATATTAACAAAGGAATTAATGTCGCATATATTAATTATATCTAAAATTTTCAATTCACCTATTATATTTATATATTGAAAATTTATTTATATCGTTAATTGATTAGCTCTGTTATATGTAGATGATTTTTGTTTTCACATTTTTAAAGATGAGACAAATGAATTATAATTAATAATTTAAATTTTTGGAATAAATTATATATATATGACATCTATATTTATTAAATTTATCTTTGTTGACATCTATTTATTTGAGAAATTAAAAACCAATTTGTTCACTTCGTAGAGGTGGTAATCCACCCATATCCAGTTGTAATTTTTTCATTTCAGAATGTAATAGATTGTAAGAATGTAGATGTTATATTATAATTATATTAGTATAACTATTTCATAAATATAAATTATATAGATAAACCCATTATAACAACCATCCAGAAAATATATTGACCGAAAATGAATAGTATCACTACAAGGAGACGTCAAGCCTTATAAACTAATGAATGAAACATTCACTACCAATTTGATGGGTAATGGGTGAATAATGAAATTTTTTTAAAAATTAAAATTTATTTATAATAAGGACACATTTGATTTAATTTTATGTGATATACCATATATTTATAGGTGGATAGAAGTTGCAAAAAAATAAAGGGACCAGTAAAGGTGATTGCCAATTCTTTTAAATATATACATTATATATCCTCTTAAGGATCCTAGGGAATGTATTTCGAGAATATTATTACCACTAGAATGTGGATAAAGATGTTTTTAGGAAATTAGGTAGGGTTTGGTTGATATGGAAGGGTCAAAATATGGCAATAAGAAATGGGAGAATTCACCCTTTCATTCTTGAGGTTAGGGCCATGGTTTTAATTTTATAAGGGTTAAATTATAATAATGTAATTATAAAAAATTATTCCAAATGGAAAAATATTATTAAATAAAATAGTTCTCGGTTTTAATCACATAATAAAAATAGACTATGGATAGGTTTCTAAGGCGTTTGAAACCCTATCTTTTGGTTATCTCTTTTATTAATATCGTATTTCAATTATTATGGTAAGAAAATTTTAAATCATAGTGGTATTAATTATATATATAAGGTAACTATTGAAAAATAAATGGAACAAAGGATTACATTTATTATTATATATTATACTAATTTTTCTATTGAATGAGTTTTAAAAAGTGTTCACATGTTAATAATTTATTATTTGCATAAAATATCATTATTGTTATTTTTACACTATTTATTTATTTTTACTCTTAATGAGATAAATAAAAATATACAATTCGAACAATTACTTTCTAAATATTCATAATTAGTAAAAAACACTAAAAAAGTCATCAAATTGAGTAATTTATCAAAATTCTATTGTATTTAATATTTTTAAATTCATTAATTTAATTTTTTTATTAAATGATTATGTATTATATTAGTTTTTTGTATGAATTTATATAAATTATTTCATTTTAAAAAAAAATTCAAAAAATAAAATGAAAAAATAATCTATTTATAAAATTCTCATTTGGAATGGAACATAAAATATGTTTCCTTATGTAATAATATATGATATATTAATTTACAGTGAGTGAAATTTTTGAATTTTTTTTACATAAATATTATAAATTTAATTGTCAAGAAAAAATCACACTAAAATGCCACATATTACATAATTTGATGGAAATTTAGGGAATGAACTTTTAAAATATGATAGACTCTGGTTTTTGTGTTGATTCTGAGACCTTTTTTATTAGTTTCAACACTAATTAAACCATTTTACATTTATTACAAAAAACAGAATTACATTGGTAACTATTAACTATGACCTAAAGTAAAAGTGAATTATTTTACAAATTTAGACCTATTGAGTAAAATTATGACATATATATTTTTGGGATCCAATACATTTTCATGGAGGGTAGTTCTTAACCATATCAATTAAAAATGAATAGAAAAACTATTTTTTTCAAAAAAATGACATTTATGTATAAAAATAATCATTCCCAATATTAATTTATAAAATTCATTCGAATGAACATAATTTTAGTTATTTTTAAACCATTATGATTTTAAAAATGAATCAGAAAAAAAAATTATTTTTTATTTCATAAAATGAAAATACATTTTTTAATAAAAATAAATATTTTTACCTATTAATTGAAAAATCAATCCTTTTATAAAATTGTAAAAAAATCATCATAAATATATTTTGGAATTCTTAATTAATTATTTATATCGTTAATATCAAATTAAAATAATAATAGATTTATAAACGAATTTTAATATTTTCTCACCAAACGAAGTAATAATAATTTTTTATTAAAATTTTTTTTTGATGTTTAAATGAAATTTACTAAAAATATAATTCCAAATTTTTTATAATTAATAAATATCATTATGTAGAGTAATTTTTATGTGATTAATCTTATTATCACCTTCAAATTAAATTTCCATATTTCAATGAAAATATATCGTGTTTCATTTAAACATGCGGTTTCTTATCATGTACACCAATAAACAATATGGTATTTTACAATATCATGGTTTTGGAGCTTTTCATGAATATAAATCATAATAATAATATATTGTGCTGAAATATGTATTGAAATTATAAAATATTTCATTGGGAATATATAGATGCCATAGATTTTAATTAATAGATATTATATATTTTTAGATGAATATATAGCACATTACACAAGCCTAAGCCTGAGGATGATAAAGGTATAATGTCTTTGTAATCTTTCTCTCATAAAAACTTATCCATAAGAGGGAATCACGATCTCACAATATTTTAAGCATAATTATCACCTTTCTTACGAATACTATAAATTATTCAAATTATCATATCCCGAGGAAAGGAAACATAAAAATCATGAGATCATATTCCCAGTGTGTGTATACAGTTTAAAAATAAACAAAACATGAAAATATTCTCTTGATTTTGTAATATAAAATATTAAAACCATGCCAATCATATCATATAACATAAGAAATAGTCATGGAATATATCTTGGTTGTTCATAAGACAAGATTCCTAATGGAATCAAGAACATGATCTATTAAATAAAAAAAATGGAATAAGACTTATATTTTACACATATACAAAATCATTGAAAATATAATGTAACGAATACTCAAAAATAAATTCATAATATCTTTGTATTGGTTTAACAACCCAGGTACCTAATTTTTTCATGGGATAACAACCCATGTACCATCTTTTATTACTATTCGTAACCTCCTGTGTATCATATTTTGTGATTTACATTATATCCTATGTACTCCTTGAGCTCATATAAAATTAAGTGCTACCCAATTAATTATATATAGTTATAGGTAACACATGCCACTTGATGCTAATATTACCTATACATTACAAACTATTATAAGGAATCAATCATATCATATTGCATGAAATGATATGGGTTTCATATAAATTTATTCATAATATAAATTTGGAAGAAGAAACAAGTTTGATTGTAATCTCATAAAATAACCATAGTAAAACATTTTTAACCTTATGGGTGTTTCATAATCCTTTTAAAATGGTATAACCTGTAGATAAGAAATGAGCTTCATAATCATCTTTTCACCTTATATATAATATCTAGAGACATAGTAATAATTGAATCATTATATCATATATATAGTAAAACATAAGTAATTATGAAGTATGGCATGATAGAGGAAAATAGTTTTGAACGTTTACTTAAAAACTTTTATGAGAAAAATTAAATTTCACTTAAATTAAATTTTTAGTAAAAAGATATATAAATTTTTTTTAACATTTTTTATTAAAATAATAATTGCAATCATAAAATGAAATATTTTAATATAAATAAAATAATTTATGGTGGTAAATATATTTTTCAGTGTGATTTTAATTTGACAAAAACCTTTTCAAAATTATTTGAATTTAAAAAAACCAATAAAAATTTAAAAAAATCTTAAATGAATATAATGGTCATAATAGTGAGATATTCAGGTCAATCTGGCACATGATAAAACATTAATTTTCAAATTTTTTTATTAAATGTCAATAATATATCACTTGTAAAATGAGATGAAAATTTATTTCTGAAACAATTATAAAAAATAAAATATGAGTAAAAATATCATTAATAAATATTTTATAGGGTGTCATAAAAAAACAGAAATCATTATTATAAAAAATGGATTTTGAACAAAAAATTTATGTTTAAGAAAAGATAGAAATAAAGATTATTTTACATTAAAATTTTATTTTGGACTCTTAATCATATAAATAATGAAAAATAAAAAAAATTATTATTTGAATCCAATAGGCTGGAAAATTTAATTATTTAATTTTGATATGGATAATAATACTACATTATCAATTGTATAAATATAACCAATCTTGATAAATGATAAAATTGTATTATAAAACACATACCCATCTGTAAAATAAAATTATAATCACCATTAAATAAAAATGTTAAATGAAAAATAAAATACCATGAGAATATATAAATTCATTATATTTCATTTTAAATGGGTTGTATATGAACCACATAAAAAAAGATATGATCATAACACAACAATTGTCTTGATGATGGACTATTGATGCAAAAAAAAATATCTATTTAGTAATTGTTGAACTTTAATCTACTTGTATGATAAATAATAAAATGGTAATTTAAATTGAATTAATTTCCTGGATAATAATCATTTAAATAATTAATTTGAATTCTATACCCCACATAATAGTTATAGGTGGTGAATATAGAATGTCCTTAGACATATAAAAATTGAGAACATGTTCTTATACCACTATCTATACTTCATTCATAAACATTAAATAATAATTAACAATTATTGAAATATTATCATAAATCCATTATATAAAATTTTCTTTATACAAAACCTAACATATATTATTCTATTATAAAATTTTATTACATTTTTATTAATAATTATTTGTTAATGTATTATTTTGGGTAATATCATCCTTTTTTGTGAATGTATTGATATATTTTTTATTCATTTTAATTTGATCACTATAAAATCATATTCATAATTTAAATGATGATATAAATATCGTATATATATTTTTACTGTAATCCCTAATATTTAGATCTAGAGAATGATATTCACTATTCATTCAGATGGTAGATAGTATATACGATTGATTGATGATTCCATTATCAAGACTGATTAAAAGAAAAAAAAATATATGAGAATTAAATTATAATTTTTATATCATCTATTTAACTTATTATCATAATATCCATCCTTATTACCTTCTTTTTGAAGTGTTAATGAATCAGATCACTTCACTAGGAGGTATTCGTTCTTATACAGAAATGAAATTTTCATATTCCCATAGAAAGGAATGTATGAAATAACATGTTATATTGTGATACCATAAATATATTTTAAAAGAATTCAATCCATCATTACATCCATCTTTGATAGGTTTTAATGAAACAAAATTCCATCAGATTGTGTGGCGTTATCCTATCATACACATGAATGGTGATTTTGTAACACATATGATGAAAATAGTTATGGTTGTAAGTCATTATAATAAAATAAAAAGTAAAATTATATGGAATATAATTAGGTTTCAATATCATCATGGGATTATATAAATATAAGTATTTTATGGAAATAATAGAATAAAAACACTTTTTGAAACAATTGTACCTCTTATTCGAGTAACCTCTATGGTTTTCCCAAATAACATCCTATGAACGATTTATAAAAAAATGTATTCATTATTATCTGATTGATTTATGGATGTTATATGGGATGATATTGTATGAAAAAATGTATTTTATTGTCTTAAATGTATATGATATTGGGTTTCTTTTTATATTTCAATTTAGAGGAAAAATTAAAATATCTTAAATCATAAATGTGTTCCGACATTTTTCACATTATACAGTGATTCATAATGATACATTAAATAACATAATGGATATATGGATCAAATATGTCCATGAAAATATTTGTTTTACCTATTTTAGGACATTTTTATCATTTATCAATTTTTTTAAGCCCCAGGGTAAATAAATTCTTAATTTCAATTTGTATAAAAATATAATTTTAAATTTACCTTTTATATGCAATAAAAAAGCATGTTTTCAAATTAAAAATGCTTTAAATATTACAATGAGTTTATATAAATGATATATAAAAAATTGATTTCAATCACCTAAATTGTATTAATATAAATAAAATTGATATATTATTACATATTAACCCATTTTAATTTATTTATTCATTATAATACATTAAAACATATTAAAATTCATAACAGGAAAATGCATTTTTTATTATTCCTTGAAAACAATACATTATAATTCTCAAAAAATAACACAATGAAAATTTGGAAAATGTAATTTCAGAATACTATTTTATTTAAAAAAATAAATTCTATAAAATTGGAAAAATATAATTTATTATATGATTATATAATTTTAAAACACTACTTTTTATAAAATTACAGTTTTATGAAAAATAACTAGATTCATTCGTATATCATATCTATAAGACTCATAAGATGAATGTCTAAATATTTTTATGAATATTTTATTTATAAATTATACAAACATACAAAAATAAATAATAATGTTTATTTTTATTAATTTAAAACACATATTGTGAGCTTAAAAATAATTTTCCAGAAAATGATTTCATTTTTTTCAATATTTATTAAATTTTATTTTGCAATAATTGATCACTAATGATTTAATTTTAGGTTATTGTGTAGAGTTTTATTTTATAATTTAATTATATACTATTCATACAATCCATTACAATTAATAGTTAATAAAAAAAATTAAATAATAATATTTCAAACTATGTGATGATTGATTTCATTTATGTGTTTTGTATAACAGATTAAAAAATATTTTTTGAAAGTAATGAAAGATAAAAATATTATTAAAGGTAACAAAAAATATCTAAATCATTAATCTTATATGACAAAAATATATTTCATAAAAACTCATGGGGTTAAATTTTACACCATTAAAAAGAATTTATCACCAAATATAAATCAATTATGTACAAATAACTAGGTATGTTTCTTCCTCATTTCATACTCAGGTTCAACATATCATATTTAAGTCATTGGTTTCTCCAAAATTCATTTACTAGACCAGTGTTCATGTATTGTATAACATTTATTAGTTTATCTATAATATTGTTTTATTGTTCATCGTAAGAATGATCATACTCTATAGGTAAGAACTATAGGTTCAGTACATGTTACTGATTTGGTATATAAATCCTCAAAATAGATACTTTGATAACATTCTAATATCATGAGAGTACTGATGGAAGAACCAAATAATATTTTACTATCCCGATACAATCATGTTTTTTAAAATAACTAATAAAAAAGGTTTTCGTTTTCCCTTCTTTCATCGATCAAGGAATACAAAAAAATCCTTCTCACAAACCTGAAATTATAGATATGATAAATTATTATGATTTATTTTTTTCATGTTTTCACATAAATATCACAAAATGGAAATAAACTACTCTGAAAATTCATTATCTATCTCACTTCACTATAACATTCATTCTGGAACATCATTTGGGATAATTGGATATGTATCTTCCATTATATAAAGGTCTTTATATGGACCCATCCATATTATCATGTTATTCATGGAGTCATAAGGAAAAAAATTGGTATGATGTTGATCCCAAAAATATTTGATATACCCATATAAATATTGTAGCATATTTTATATGGATTGAATTGTTTCTCACAATTTTCATCTATATGAGGATGAAAGGTAATGAAAAAACACAAAACTAAATCAGAATTTTTCTGATGAATTAGAAAATAAATTTAGGCAAACATCATATCATGATAAGATATAATTGAATGTAGAAAAACAAGAATCATTAAAACTTTATATATATATATATTCTATAAATATTATCTATAGAGTAATTTTCTATGATTTCATCAAAGTGTACTATCATTTTAAGGTGATAAAAATGTTACCAATAATTAACTCAACATAAAAGATAAGATAAACTCTAATGGTCACTAGTTCCATTAATCATATGTCCAAATACATTCAACCTAAAATATTTTTACCACAATGAATATAAAAAACCAAATGGATTTAGTTTAATAAATTTCTAACAAAATATTATTAATAATGATAATGTCCAATCATGTACAACCAAAATTTTTGTGTCAATGACATTGAATTTATGATTGAACTTAAACACATTGACACTTGTTGGTATATATAACTCATAAATTAATATTAAATTGATACATATACAATTTCAAATTTTAATTCACCCTTTATTTCTTATATAATAAATAATTATATAGAAAATTATATTTATTTGAATATTGGGTTCATCCTTTAATAAATAATATAAAAAAATATATTACACTACTCCTAAATCCACGTATAAGGAGATAATAAATTATCCAGAAATAATAATATTTCACAAAATGATTAATAAACTGATTTTCCTAGGGCACATTCATACATATTAAACATTAAATATCCTACTACAAATGGGAGGATAATGTTATATTTTCATTATGATTCACATCATTAATTGTGATCTTATAATATTTACCTTAATAATATTCCTTCAATGGTTTTTGGGGATTATCATCCACATTAATCCTTTGATTTGGTTATTGATTCACATAATTCCAAAATTCTAGACACATATATTATTGGAGAATGGTGGGATCATTCAATATATATTTAACACTATTTTCATCTGTATCTATATTCTTCACATCACCTTGGAATTTTATTTTCTCGATGACATTCCCTTACTCACTTGAAATGTTTAGTAGTTCCCCCAATAAAATATTCATCATGTTCATTCCCACACATTTATTATAAGGGTAAAAATAGGTTTATCTTCACATGGAATTTATGTTTTCCATTGAATTTTGTTTCTCTCATCATATTGATAACTTTATATTAATAGATAACATCGAACTCAATTTCTACAGTGACATATCATCGAAAAATCACCTCATACCTAATGAAGCCTCTAATGTTTAATGCACATTAAAGATATTTAATGCCACAAAATAATTGATAAAAAATAATATGAAGATGAATTATAATTCTATAATAATTCATTTCAAGACGTGTCATATTTTCATCAAAAAACCGATGGATTTATTATTTTTTTAATTTAGATTATGGAATTCCTTCTAAATTTGTTTTGAAAAATTTAAGGGAAGTGATTATTCAAAAGTATATTCGTGAAATTTTCCAAATAAATGAACCAATTTCAACATTATTCCTTGTATTCTTCATAAGATTCCACTATTGGTCAAATTCAACATGTAAATACTAGACAAAAAGATGACTTTCTCATTCTCCAATCACTATAGGATGAAAAATATATTTATAGTGTCATTAATGTATTTATCAATAAAAATTGAATCAAAAGAAGCATTGAATGAAATTGCATGTTTCATCATGAATCGCTATGATGAATTTTGTTCCCACATTCTCTCATTTGATGGTCCATAATTATTCATATATTCGAAATGTTATTTGAGAATTGAAATAACTGTTTAAATGCCTATTAAATTTATCATTAACACAAATTATTAACATTTTTACCCACAAAAATAATATGCATCATAGTGCAATCTACACTAATAATTTTTTGGTACCACTGAATCATAAAAAATCACATATAATATGTACAAATCTGGACACCTCCTATTTAATATAAGACAGAAACATTTTATTCATGGTTATTTATAGTCAAACTCTATTTAAACCCTTAAAAATTGTTCAAAAAGAGTTTATTAGATTATAAAGAAAATCCATTGTGTGTTTCAAAATAGATATGTAGTAAGGTATATTTTAATGCACTAGGTAATGAGTGTGTACAACTCAAAACACCCTTTTAAGAGTTATAACACATAGGTGACACTATGCCATATCTAATTCCATTTACAGATTCCCAGAATTGATTTAATTACATAGGAACCAATTCCTATATCCTTTAATAATATTACAGGAAATATCTTACACATTTGTTGTTACATTGTTTTTTTAATTGTTGTGTTCTTGTCAAATACCAGAACACTAAAATTTATTAAATCAAGAAAGATTACATAACAAGATTACATAAGAGAAAAAGAAGGCATTTTTTTGGTATATCTAATAAAAATGGGGAGTATATAAGGAGGGAGGACATCCCTCCAGATGAAATCATGACGAACTAACTTATTGTCAAGACTATCAGCGATCTTGTTGGCTTCACGATAAGTATACATAAAAATGAAATTGAAACTTCTGAGAGACTGTAGGTAGTCCATCCTTTTGGGGTTGAGTGACCACACAATGTGATAACACCAGTCTAGATGGCATTCAAAATAGTAATTGAGTTTCTTTCTATCCAAATGTTGCTCCAGTCAGATTTCTTATCAAAAGAGAAGGCATGGATGACACCCATCATTTCCACCTATAAGGATAATGCGATGCTGTAACACCCTAAGATTTTACAAAAAATATTCTTCTTAATTTCATTAATGTCTTGGGTTGTACGCTACACCAAAAGGATATTGGAAAACATGCATCCCTGACTTGGCCTGCATTACACGCAAGCGCAACCTTCCATGATAGTGTGTGTTGTACGCAATACCGAGTTTCTCTAAACAATGATATGCTATTAAAATATTATTAAAACTATCCGTTATGAATACTAATACCCACTTTTTGAAATTTTATAAATTTTATTTTTGAAAATGGTCTTTATTTTTGGATTTGGAATATCTAAATTAGCCTAGGGTGAAATTTTGGTATTTTTCTGAAAACATTCAATTTTTGATGAATAGTGAAAACACCGGGTTACTATTTAAAAACCAACTTTTTATTTAAATAATTATTTAGTTTATTTAAATTTATTTTAGGTGAAAATTGATACCTAATACCTATATATGTTCAATGTAATTCATTGGAGTCATTTTAAAATAATTTTAGATATATAAAATTTTTATTGAACTTTTGACTGTCTTTTACCCACATCCTAGGAGAATTTGCAAATTTACATACAACATAATTTTACCGCTTTTTTGAATGGAATTTAAAAAATCTGAGAGACACAGTTGATGTCAGTAAGTAAAATTTGGTTCAATGAGATGAAAATTATATTTGGTGAATAGTAACCTTTTACTTTTTTTACCACGGTTAAAAGTAAATAGGGGAAATAAGGGTAAAAATGATATTATTATTACCCTAAAAAATGTCCAAATTCTATTGGATAAGTGAAATGAGACCAAAAGAAACCTTAGGTATAAAATATGACCATTTAGGCCCACATGGATTAGATTAGGACATTTAATATTAATTTATTTAAAGAAGAGTTAAAATAGTTAAAATCAATGTTTAATAAGTAATTAATTTTTAATATAGGGTTATAAATAAGATAAATTAGTCTATAAATATTCATCAGAAAGCTACAACGATTTTCTACATAATGGTATTTTATTTATAATTTTTAGACATTATATAATTTAATTTATTTATAACACAATGATGATGCAGTAATTATCTTAATAATGAAATATTGACATAATTGATGTTATAAATACCAAAATAAATGTAATTTGATAATTTTTATGAATTAAAATAATTTTTTTGTGTTCACATGACATGTTATTACTGATTTAGTTAACTTTTTTTGTACTAATCATTCTTTTAGTATTTTTAAAAAAATCAATTACCAAATAGTGTCAAAATTGACAAAAAAAATGTTTTTTTAAAAAAATTATATTACTAATTGTTATTTTATTCTTAAAAATCTAAGGATAGAAAAAATGAATTATATAAGGTTTTATATATTAATAATAAACAACTTGGGGTTTTTTTGTCTTGTTATTGTATGTTTATTAACCATATAGTGTAAGAAAACAAGAAGACAAGGTAAAAGTAAAATTATTTAACATAAAGTTAAATCTAAATGATATGGTTAGAATAGAAACCTAAACTTGCCTAAATTCTATTGGATGAGATTATTTCGACCCATACCCACCTAAGTTTCAATATAAATCAATTTGGAGCTATTAAATACTGAAGATGACTTTATAATAAAATAATATTTTTATTTTTTCCAAAGGTGCCCCTCTCCCCCCTTATAAAAGGGAACCTCTTCCCTTTATTCCTCACACCACTTTGAGCCTTCAAGCATGGCCAAACCCTGAACAATTATCTTCTAACCTTCCCTAGAAACATCCTAGAGGTCCTGTTCTTCTTCAACGACCAATTTTAGTGACCTAAGAGGAGGTCTCATAGAGGTGCTTCAAAGAAGAGGTAATGCCCGTTACCGATTCTTTCAACTTTATTTATTCTTCCGCTTCTTATTCTTTAGTTATTTCATTTAGAAGTAATAACATCAGTATAACTCATATACTGGTATTTTATTATAAGTACGAAAGAACCCTATTTCACCATCCATCCATCCTATGGAAAAGGAAATCACCACGCATGTGTACGTAAGGAATACCGTCTCCACGTCGTGGTGTAATCTATTTTCCACCACCACCTTACTTGGATGGGTATAATGGTGTAAATAAAAACTATATATGATTATTTTAATGTTATATTGATTCTGAAATATTATACATACACACCAATACAATACCACGATCATGGGAACAATATCATCACTCGTGCGTACGTATGGAATACCATCTCCACGATGTGATGCGACTCGTTCTACATGATATTCATTTTATAATGATTATATAAATGAATTTAATGAATGAATATGATATATATTACACTAATTCTATTCTGGAAATGTGGTATCTATATCCTAAAGAGAACAATAAGAATTTATTTGACAAAATACGCATAAGAACAAAAAGTAATAAACACCCGAATAACAAGTAGCGGAGAAATATTACTAATAAGAAGCTAAGAATATGGCCATATATGATATTATAACAAAGAGTATGATTCTAGAATAAGTCAATGACATTATTTTAATCATTATATAGGAGGTTCAGACACTTAAGAATAAAATCGGACTTAAGGTAATAGAAATATCACAATCTCATTTTTTTCTGAGATTGTTTATACTTTGGAATTTACTGGGGTGTATTTTATCATCCACATCCATGTTTCCTCAATATGTAATTTTATTTCCATCTACCTAAAATTTTTTAAATCCAATTTTACCATTCAGTGAGTTTTTAGTAAATGATATGAAAGGAATCTTTTATTGCTATTCGTATGAGGTACTTTTTGACTTTTCCATCCAAAGTATGGGAAAAATGTTTTTTAACGTATACGGCATGAATAGATTTTTTAAAAAATCATTTCAAAGAAGATTCCTTTACAAGTTTTCAACTTTATTTTCAATAAGATTATTTTAGTTTTGAAATTTATGACATGTTAAGAAAGGAAAAAAAATTTGAAGTAGAAAGGATATTTTCCTCAAGAATGGAGTTCATGTGTGTTAGCAGAATTATTTTCCATCGAAGAAAATATAGGGTTGTGTTTCTATCCCTATTATTAGATTTATTTGATTATGTTGTGATGGAATTATTTTTATGAATTATTTTATCTTATATGAATTGTTTTATGATGTCACGATGTTTAAGAATCCCATTTTTATTACATGGGTTTTGCTATGATGTATGATTTATGATTTTGTGGCACACATAATAATTGTTTGATTATGAGATGGGTGGGACCTATATCTCCCTCCAATGCATTGGGTAAAGATTTTATATCTCATGAGATAGACATGGCTAGAATGATAGGTTAAACCGGTTCAGTGAAACAAGACTGAAATGAGGAGTGAACTCGGTTCAGAAATGGACTTTGTCCACTAAGATTGTCTTTCCAAATAGTCTTAAATAATAAGAAATGATTCACTGTGATTATGTGTGTATGCCACAAAGTTTCATTTTTTATGTTATGATTATTGGGATTATATTTCTCTACTATAATTTATCCCATGTTATGATATTATGATTTTTTTGCAGGTTATGTTTTCAAAAATGTTATGTTCTTATGAATATGATGTGATTGATATTTCATTTGTTTACCCTTACTGAGCATTTGAGATCACCCTTTTATGTTTTCTTTCCTCCAGGATATAAAGAAATGTTTTAGGTATGGAAAAAAGGGAAGATCTTTATGGGAGATACTGAAGATCTTTCACTACGATTAGAAGATTATATTCCGAGATTCAAAAGATACTAAACAATTATCGTCCTTGTGTGTGTGTTTTTTTATGTGCTATGTTTTACGCAAATGTAATGTAATGTCCATGTACGTCAAGCTTATGGACTCTACAGTTGGTATCAGAGGAAAGGTTTAGTCAACCTTTGGAAACAAGGATGCGATAAATTTAGTGAGATCCCTATAGATATTTCTAAGGTATGTATAGGTATTTCCCTAAGATTAAGTATAAGTATAGGTTATAGTACTAGAATTACGGTAACCTATAATGTTATGTATTTACGGTACTCCCCCTTTTTATGTTGTTTTCCCTAGCATGATTTTTCCTCTCACACTATTCTTTTTGGGTTTTAGATAATGGTTAGAACCTGAAGGAACCGTGTTGATCAATATAATGGAAAATTCAATGATTGTCCTCCTGAACAAACAAATGTTATGGGAGATGGAGTAAAAAATCTTAATTCTATACTTACTGAAGCTATGAATCATTCTAGACTTCCAAATGAGCAGAGAAGGGAACAATATTCTATTGAGTCCTTCATGAGGAAACATCCACCTTCTTTCAGTGGGTCTTCTGATCCACTTGTTGTTGAAAAATAGATCAGTACCACTGAAATGATATTTTTAGTTCTTCAATGTTCTGAACATGACAAAGTCATGTTAGTAGTATATCGTTTGGAAGGTGAAGCTGATCAATGGTGGAATCTTATCAAGAATACGAATCCAAGAGATGAAATTGAGTGCATAGAATGGGATGAGTTCAAGAACATATTTTTCAATAAGTACTTCCCTCGTATTCTTCAAAGAAAGATGGAGAAGGAGTTTCTCGAACTAAAGATAAAGGATGATGAATATGTTGGTATATACGAAGCGAATTTTACAAGGCTTCCAAAGTATGTATCTGGCTTTATCATCCATCCTAAAATTAAAGTTTATCTATTATTCAGTGGCTTAAAACCAAATCTTTGAAGGGAATTATCTATAAGAGACTTTAGTAGCTATGAAAAAATTGGGCGCTGTGCTATTAAGGTAGAAATGGAAGTTGGTGTTACATATCCATCACATGGTTTTGACAAGAAACGAAAGATGGAGTTCAAGGAGAAATCATAGAATAATGGTGAAAAGAATATGAATGTTTCCTTATGCTCAAATTGTGGAAAGAAGCATGGTAGAGATTGTCTTAAAGAGACTAGAATATGTTTTAAGTGTGGAATAGAAGGTCATCGAGCAGCTGAGTGTCGATGTAATGGAAAAAGGGTTGCTAATGGTTTGAATAAAGAAAATACTGCAGAGAATGCACCAAAAAAACTTCAATGATTCAAGTGCAATGAAATGGGGCATTATGTTAATCAATTCCCTAATCCAAGGGTTAATGATGATCGACATGAGCAACTACTTAAGGCAATGGACAAAGGGAAGTCACATGTGATCACTATTGGCGATGTTGAATATGGCAGTGATGTGGTTGAATGATTAAGTGTTTATGTAATGGGATTCCAAAATAATGTTGTACATAGTATCGTGGAATATTGTAATATTTATGTTTTGGACTATTATGATTTTCAATAATTTTATGTTACTGGTTACCATGGAATGTGATTGAGATATTTTTGGTAAGCAGAATGATATACTCAAAATGAAGGGATAAGAAGATAATGAGATGTTTGATTGTATTCATGAGATCATGGTTGATATAAGAACTAAGTGATATCATGGTTTGAGTATAAATAATTTTGAGGATTTTGGTTTGTGGAAAGTGTTTAATTTTAACTACATTAATGTTTTCACTAAGGTTCAATGGGTGTTCATTGTTCAATACAATACATGATTAAGGCATTCACATGATTGTAATTTGACCAACAATATATATCTTATGATATATGGGGGATAAATGATGGCATTCACATGATTGTTTTGTGACATTTCAAGTAATCATTTTTTATACTATGAGATTGGACCGATGTATTTTAGATAAACCTACAGATTTGAATGGATTATTTTGGACATAAGATAGTATTGTTTAAGGATAGAACTTTTTTCAATTTTATTGATGGGATATTATAGCAATATAGCTTTAGAAAAAGGACAACGTGTAGGACGGGCGATAGCCCATCGCGTCGGACAAGGCTGTGGGAATGGAACCCACAATCGAAGTACGACTGGCCTTTATCGCCTACCACATGCCAACAGGAAGTCCCTGGTAAGTAGAAACTAGTTTTATTTTATTACGCGGAATGATATAGGAAGTATATGTTCATTTTTGGAATCATATATGATTACCCTCACCATAGATGGACTAATGTATATTGGTAACTTTTTCTATCCTTTTGTTTTAAACAGATGGAATGACCCATCATTCTGTCACATGATCTGTTAACACTTCACGAATAACAAAATCAACTTCATTTCTCTAAGAGATGAAGTGAAAATTGTTCAAAGCACGAACAACAGTGAGATTGTACCAAAATAAAGTAAGTATTTATTCTAATTAAAATTCTTCAACATTAGGGAAATGATCTTGAAAACCAAAAATGTTGTCCTAGTTCCCTTATATCCGATGAATCAGATGGAACCCTAGATCATCACAAATTTATGGCTTTGTGATTGTTGGATTTTTCATAGCCATGTTCTCTACCACTATCCATCAGAACGTGACAGTTAGATTTCTCTTCCATATCCATATTTTCATCTATGTTCTCCTATGTGGAAACCCAGTGATTAGTTAATTTGGGTAACCATTAAGTTTCATACTTTAGTTTATAAAGACAAGTTTTGGTATTCCTTTTTATAATGTGGGTTTCTATTAAAGAAACTTTCAAGTAGTAAACCATTTATAACCCCGACGAATTTTGAGGGCGAAATTCATTTTAAGGGGGGTAGAATGTAACACCCCAAGATTTTATGGAAAATATTATTTTTAATTTCATTAATGTCTTGGGTTGTACGCTACACCAAAAGGAGCTTACACAACACGCATCCCTGACTTGGCCTACATTACACGCAAGCATGACCTTCCACTATAGTGTGTGTTATACGCAATACCGAGTTTCACTAAACAACGATATGCTATTAAAATATTATTAAAACTAGCCGTTATGAATAGTAATACCAACTTTTAAAATTTAATAAATTTTATCATTAAAAATAGACTTCATTTTTTGATTCAAAATATCGAAATTAGCCTAGGGTGAAATTTTGGTATTTTTCTGAAATCTTTCAATTTTTGATGAATAGTGAAAACACTATGTTACTATTTAAAAACCAACTTTTTATTTAAAAAATTATTTATTTAATTTAAATTTATTTTATGTCAAAATTGATACATAATACCTATATATGTTCAATGTAATTCATTGGAGTCATTTTATAATAAATTTAGATATATAAATATTTTATTGAACTTTTGACCCTCTTTTGCCCACCACCTAGGAGAATTTGCAAATTTTCATAAAACATAATTTTACCGCTTTTGTGAATGAAATTTCAAAAATACGAGAGACACAATTGATGTAAGTAAGTAAAATGAGGTTCAATGAGATGAAAATAATTTTTGGTGAATAGTAAATTTTTACTTTTTTTTACCACGGTTAAAAGTTAATAGGGTAATTAATGGTGAAAATGATATTATTATTACCCTAACACATGTACTAATTCTATTAGATAAGTAAAATTTGACCAAAAACAACCTTAGGTATAAACTATGTCCATTTAGGCCCACTTGGATTAGATTAGGACAATTAATATTAATTTATTTAAAGAAGAGTTAAAATAGTTAAAATCATAGTTTAATAACTAAATCATTTTAATATAGGGTAATAAATAAGATAAATTCGACTATAAATATTCGTCAGAAAGATAAACATATTTCCTAAATAATGATATTTTATTTGTAATTTTTAGACATTAAATAATTTAATTTATTTACAACACAATAATGATGCAGTAATTATCTTATTAATGAAATATTGACATTATTGATGTTATAAATACCAAAATAAATGTAATATGAGACTTTATATGAATTAAAATAATTTTATATGTTATTATGACATGTTATTATTTATTTAGTTAACGTTTTTCGAACTAATCATTCTGTTATGATTTTCACAAAAATCAATTACCAAATAGTTTCAAAATTGACATAAAATAGGTTTTAAAACAAATATTATATTATTAATTGTTATATTATTCCTAAAAATATAAGATCGGCCAAATGACTTATATAAAGATATATATATTAATAATAAACAACTTTGGATTCTTTTGGCTTGTTATAGTATGTTTATTAACCTTATAGTGTATGAAAACACGAAGACATTGTAAAAGTAAAATTATTTAACTAAAAGTTAAATCTAAATGATAAGGTTAAAATAGATACCTAAACTTGCCTAAATTATATTGGATGAGTTTATTTCGACCCATACCCACCTTATATTCAAAATAAATCAATTTTGAGCTTTTAAAAACCGAATATGAATTTATAATAAAATAATATTTCTGGTTTTTCCAAAGGTACCCCTCTCCGCCCTTATAAAAGGGTACATCATCCCTCTCTTCCTCACACCACAATGAGCCTTCATACTCGGCCAAACCCTAGTAAATTATCTTCAATAATTCCTTAGAAACATCCTAGAGGTCCTGGTTTTCTTCAAAGACCACTGTTAGTGCCCTAAGAGGAGGTCTCAAAGAGGCACTTCAAAGAAGAGGTAATGTCTGTTACCGATTCTTTCAACTTTATTTATTCTTCCACTTATTCTTCTTTAGTTGTTTTACTATGAAGTAATAACATCATTATAACACATATACTGGTATGTTATTATAATTATGAAACAACCCTATTTCACCATCTATCCATCCTACGGAAAACGAAATCACCGCGCGTGCGTACGTACGGAATACCGTCTCCACGTTGTGGTGTAATCTATTTTCCACCACCACCTTACTTGGATGGGTATAATGGTGTAAATAATAACTATATATGATTATTGTAAAGTGATATTGATTATCAAAGAATATACATACACTCCAATTCAATCCCACGATCATGGGAATGATATTATCACTAGGGCGTACGTATGGAATACCGTCTCCACAATGTGATGCGACTCATTCTACATTATCTTCATTGAATAATGATAATATAAATTAATTGAATGAATGAATATAATATATATTACACTAATTACATTATGAGAATGAATTATCTATAACCTAATTAGAAGAATAAGAATTTATTCGACAAAACACACATAAGAACAAAAAGTAATAAACACACAAATAACAAGTAGCAATGAAATATTACTAATATGAAGCTAAAAATTGGCCATATATGCTATTATAACAAAGAGTATGATTATTTAATAATTAAATGACATTATTTAAATCATTATATAGGAGTTTCAGATACTTACGAAGTAAATCAGACCTAAGGTAAGGGAAATATCACAATCTCATTTTTATACTAGATTGTTTATACTTTGGAATTTACTAGGGTGTATTATATCATCCACACAAATGTTTCCTCAATATGTAATATTCTTTACATCCACTAAAATTGTTTAAATCCAATTTTACCCTTCGGTGAGTTTTTAGTAAAAGATACGAAAGGAATCTTTTGATGTTATTCATAAAAGGTACTTTTTGATTTTTCTCTCCAAGGTACGGGAAGAATGTTTTTTTAACTTATAAGACATGAATAGATATTCTAAAACATTATTTCCAAGAAGATTCATCTATAAGTTTTCATGTTTATTTTTAATCAACTTCTTTTAGTTTAGAATTGTTTGACATGTTAAGAAAAGAATAATGTTCTTGAAGTAGAAAGGATATTTTCCTCAAGAATGGAGTTTAAGTGTGTTATCAAAATTATTTTCCATCTAAGGTAATATAGGGTTATGTTTCTATCCCTATTATTAGATTTATTTGATTATGTTGAGATGGAATTATTTTTATGAATTTGTTTATCTTATATGAATTTTTTTTGATGTCACGATGTTTAAGAATCCCATTTTTATTACATGAGTTATTCTATGATGTATGATTTATGATTTTGTGGCACACATAATAATGGTTTCATTATGAGATGGGTGGTACCTATATATCCCTCCAATGCATTGGGTAAAGATTGTATATCTCAAGATATAGACATGGCTGGAATAGAAGGTTAAACCGGTTTAGTGAAATAGGACTGACACGAGGAGTGAACTCAGTTCAGAAATGGACTTTGTCCACTATGATAGTCTTGGAAATGAGTCATGAATAATAAGAAATGATTCTCTATGACTATGTGTGTATGTCACAACGTTTTATGTTTTAAGTTATGATTATTGGGATTATATTTCACTAATATGATTTATCCCATGTTATGATATTATGACCACTTTTGGAGGTTAAAATTTCTAAAATGAAATGTTCTTATGAATATGATGTGATTGATATTTTTTTGATTACCCTTACTGAGCATTTGAGCTCACCCTTTTATGTTTTCTTTTCCCTAGGATATAAAGAAAGGTTTTAGGTAAGAAAAAAAGGGAAGATCTTTATGGGATATTTTGAAGATCTTTCACCACAATTAGAAGATTGTATTCTGAGTTTCCAAAGACACTAAACTATTACTGTCCTTGTGTGTTAGTTTCTGTTATGTACTATGTATTCCGCAAAAGTAATGTAATGTCCATGTACTTCAAGCTTAGGGTCTCTACATATGCCAAAACATTTATAGACACATCTTAAGATTTAATCAAGATGGTCTCGAAAGACACCACCATTGCCCAAAAGGCCTGGATTTCTATTTGAGGCTTCATCAATATTATCTTTGATCCAGCTAAGTGGATGAGCTTTCCAAAAAAACATCAATAGTGTAGTTTTTCTTTGGTTAGATTCCATGAAAATCAATATTGAGATGAGTCACATGATCTTTGACAGATTTGTCGTAATGATTCTATTGGATCAAAGTTGCCTCTATAATAGAATAAAGAATCCTCGTTTTACCTGAATTTAATTTTAATGAGTTATTGTTAAAAATGTAATAATTTCAACCAAACCAAAGGACATAGAGTAGCTCCGCACCAGCAATGAGAAATAAGTTTCTAATATGGGGAGAATCTGGAACTCTACCATCCTTTTTAGTTGATAAAAAAAATGAAACTATCCAAAATCCATCTCAACTCAAAAAGATAAAAAATGAAATGCCAAAGAGCAGTAGGAGTGTCAAAGGATAAAAAAGATGATTTATGTCTTATTGAGGCTGATTACACATTCTATATTTAAAGAAATGATTAAAACCACAGGATTGAAGACATCAATCAGTGGGAATTTTTTGGTGCACTATTCTCCAATTAAGAGTGAAACGAGATGGTTTTATCCAAGATTTTTTTATTTTGTTTATCCAACATATATGTCCATCATAATTGGAAAAGTAGTGTTTGTAGTAGCTCTTAGAATCAAGCATGAAATTATGAGAAGGTTCCAAAACTAGAAGATCATCATTAGTTACGAATAAATAATAATCAAACACCTCTTTTATATTATCAGGGAAGCCATGAATTATCACATTGACCATGTCCCTCATGATGCAATTAGTGGGGACATGAGTGAATGTATTGGGAATCTTAGAAATAAGGGATAACCTGTCCAGTTTTCCAACCAAAATTTTAATGTAGATAGCTTATTGACAATCCATTGGGAAACTTCTAAAATAGAGGAAAAATAAGAATCGATAGAAAGCCAAATAGAAGATGTCATATAATGAAGCTTATCAGACTTAAGATTATCAATAATGAGAGTCCTAATAAAACCCATTATGTGATATTTATTATTTATTAGAGACTACGTGAGTCTGGCTTGGAGAGCATCATTAAATGTCTTAAGATTCTTAATGACAATGCCTCCTTGCCCGATTGGTTTACAATAGGTAGACCAGGGGAGAGTTACCCGTTTCCTCTCAAGGGTACTTCCACTCCAAATGGAATTCCTTATAGCAGTATTCAGACATTTTGAGAGACCCACAATCCATTTTTAAACCATTAGAGAGTAAAAAATCATAGATACAATGGTGGATTTGACATGATAGACTCTCCTGGCCATTTAAAGTGTTTTTCCCTCCCATGTTGAAAGTTTCTTATGAATTTGATCAATATTTTTAGGGAAATATAAAGATTTAGGTCTTCCCCAAAAGTCGGGGACACCAAGATAAGTAAAAACAATAGAACCCACTTTGACCCAAAAAGTATCAATGATATGACCTTTTAGATTACGTGGAATGATTTTGAAAAAGTAGATAAACAATTTATTCCAATTGACACATTGTCCAGACACATCTTAACAATATGTAATAATAGATTTAAATTTATTAATTGTATTCTTATCTCCCTGAAGGAATAAAATTATATCATCGACATAAAGAAGATGAGATGGGGAATTTAAATTCATAGAGGAAAGAATCGATTGGATCTTGCCTTGATCAACCGCTAGAATAAGCAATCTGCTCAGATAATCCTCCGCAATGGAGAAAAGGATATCAGAAAAGGGGTCACCCTATCTGACAACCTTATTAAGTTGAACGTAACCCCCAGGGAAACCATTAACCAGAATAGAAATATGAGTTCAGTTGAAAATTGTTATAATTCTATTGAGAAAATTTTCATTAAAACCAAATCTAGAAAGCGCATTAAATATATTGTTCTAGTCAATGGTATAAAAATCATAAATGATATATAGTTGTATCACAAAATTCCCTCTTATAGAGATTATATTCAACAAATTAGTGGCTCTTGAGGAAATAAAAATAAAATCTTGTATGGATATGCCATTGATAAAAACAAACTGATTCCAAGTGATAATTCAGTTACTAATGGGAGAGAGTCTACTAGAAATAATCTTAGAAATGATTTTAAAGAGAGAATTTAGAAGGGAAATGGTTCTAAATAGATGGATTTCGTCAGAATTTTCAACTTTGGGAATATGTGTAAGGTATTTAGAGTTTAATCCATGAGGAAGAATACCATTGTGAAAAAAAGTTCTAATGAAAATATAGATATCATTTTGAATGACATCCTAATGTTTTTAATAAAAACCATTATTAAATCCATCAGGCCCGATGACACAATTACGGTTAAGAAAAAAAATAGTGTCCTTGATATCAAAATAAATAGGAATACAATTAAGTAAATGGTTATCCTCAATTTAAACCATGTTTGGAATGACATTAGGAAAAATATCTTTGTTGATATCCGGACCATTAAAAGTTTTACAAAAATATGAAACAACATGATTAGAAATCCCTTCATCTAATTCAATGAGGTTTCCATCCTCCATTAAACAAGAGAGGGGCCTATTATATTTTATAGATCTTTGAAGGGAGTTGTAGAATTTTGTGTTTCTATCTCCATCATTGAGCTATTTGGCTTTATAATTTTTCATTTTGATACTATCATTGAATTTGAGAAAATAATTTAGTTTAGTAGAGATATTAATTTCATTTGGGATATCATGAGTGAATATAGAGGTAGAGTTGTTATTTTTTAGTAGAGAAATATCTTTTTATAAGTGTTGAATTTCTTTATCAATTAAATCAGATTTTTATTTACACAAATTTTTTAGAATAAGATTAACATTATTTAATTTACTAGTGCAAGCAAAAGGATCATGGTAATTCCCCATGTTCTCTAATGATTTTTTAAATTGATAAAAACAATATAATCTTGAGGAACATGAAAAATTAAACCTAAATGAAAGAAAATGTCTTTGATGGGCTTGAGAGATACTGACCAAAATATGATTGTGGTCGAAAGCATGTTTAGGAAGAGAGATACTCGAAATGTAATCCCATTTATCAAGAGTTGCAACATTGGTAAATGCTCTTTTAAGTTTACTAGCTACAACCCTACTGAAATGATGTATAAAACAAGTTCATTTTGAACATGAGAGATTCACTTCAATCATATTATTGGCTTTTATGGAGTCTTTAAACTCTTTTAAAGAGATGTTGGAGTAAGACTGACCGTGTTTTTCTATGGGGGAAATAATGTCGTTAATGTCCAAAACCGAAATCCTGGGGTCCTGTATTTTGGTTTTTAGATGGAAGAGTTCATTCAAATGGTTATTCTATCTGGATAATTATTTTTACCATATATCAATGTATTGAAAATGTGAGTGTGATCCCACAAATCGTCACATGTCATAGATTGATTAACAATAGTCACGTTTTTTACATTTTGAAGTGAATAGTGAATGAAAATCCATAGGGGTTAAATATCATTACCATTATCAAAGGAACCTAAGAAAGAGAAACCAAGATTACAAAGTTGTAGAAATTTGAGAGAAAAGTTAACTTTAGGTACATCAATAGCAAGTATTTTTTGGAGATGAAAACTAATAAGTCTTTTTAAAACAATAAGTGTGTTAGGTTTTGAAATAACCTGTTATTTCCAAAATAAAATATGCATTAAGACTTATTTTTAGTGGTTGACTCCCATTTCTTTTTATTTCCATAACGTTTCCCTCTGGTTTTTATGGGAGAGATCTTCTTGAAAGGAGTGAATGTTTTCTCTAGATATTTAAAGTCAGAGCAATATCCTGAGTAGAATCACCCACCTCAGCCTTTAGTATTGGCGGAAGTAGGCCACTACCAGTCTCCATAATATGGGTGGATATTTTTATTGGTTCTGAACCTGTAATAGAGTCACAAGAGGTCAAGTGTGTAGTATTCTGGGAGACAGAGTCTTGATCCCCTTTCTTTGGTGAGGTGTCAGACTGGGTGATGGAAGGGGGGAGGCAGGACATAGTTCGTGACTATTCATTCTCCTTAGGGTAGTTTTCAGAGAATATGTGTGCATCATAATTGTCCTTATGTGATATATTAACAGTGGAGACCTGATAAATTTTAGATGTTGTTTAGAAGGATTGCACATCCTCCATTCCTTGATTCAGAGGAGGATTTCCAAAAGGAATATCCCCATGCACAGTTGTATATTTTTTTAAATGAAGGGTTAGGGGTGGGGTAGTGTAAGCAGATCCGACAACATTATGGATCAATAGATAACCATTCATAGCCAACACAGGTTGTGAGGTAGGTCGTAGAGATGTAGGCTCTGGAATGTTTTTACTCCCCAGAACAAGTGAAGAATCCATATTAGATATATAAGTGGTCTCCATGTTAGCTTGAGGTTGTTTGATAATAAGAATAGCCACATTCTTTATGTTGTGTTTAATAATTTGTTCATAAATTTCACTATCAAGATCCTCCATATGATCATCTCTTGAGATACAAGATTTAGCATGAGATTTAACTGCCCATTTTTTAGATCATTGTTTAGAAGCCCATGCTTTGTCAGGGGTAAGGGCTTTGTTCTTAATGTACTTCTTATCTTTTGTAAATTCAGTGTAATTTTATTGATTTGAGTACCTATAGAAAACCCTATAGTTAGGAATTGACTGTCTCATAATCTTCTAATAGTCACAAAAGGGAGGAAGCTTCTCTTAAATTAGCTTATCCTCTGCCCTATAATCTTTTTCACTGAAAGCAATGGTATGAGGTGGATTAGTTTTTATATTTACATAAATATTAATCCGGGAAAACATACATAGTTATGCATCCAATGCTCTTTGATCAATCATAAGTGGGCTTCCAATTTAAGAAATGAGGTCATTTAAAATTTTTGGGTGCCAGAATAACTAGTTGAGGTTGTGGAATCTGGCCCAAACATGAGCATATTTACTTCTCGGTGTATTTAGATTAAATGAAAAATCCCATTCTGATAAATGAAGAAATCCTAGTTTAAGTTGCAAATTTCCTAGCCTCCAAACCCTGTCAAGATCATCCTGCGAGTTAAGGATCATATGAAAACACCCTATACCAATGGGAATGGATATCCAGTTCGTGCTACCATAACAAATTTAAATGTGTTGTTTTAGTTTAGGGTAAGACCAGTGTTTATCAACCTTTTTATATTATATAAGACCCATGATAGAAAACATTCAACAATTTTTTCGTTGAAGGATCACAACCAGATCAGCTTCGACTGAGAAACCCCCATCCTCTATGATTTTAATCTGTGAGTGATTTTTCAGATCTAGTTGAGAAGAGGGGTGGGGGACATTAAAAGATCAAGGAAATAAATACCTTGAAATGTATTGACCAATGATTGAAGTAGAAAGGATCCTTCTTGTTCTATATCCTTTGTCAATTCAGAGACATTATTCTAAGGGTATCTTTCCAAACTAAGATAAAAAACGACATTGTTGCGAAGATCCTAAGAATCCAAGCTTAATCATTATCAGAAAACTATCGATTTGAGTGCACATTAAAGGTTTAGTTGGTGAGAGCTGATGGTTTTTCTCAAGAGAAATTCATATCATCTTTGTGTAATACAAAAAAAATATCCATAGAGATCTCACTAATGTTTTCTCATTTTTAATTTTCAAATGATAACTAAACCGATACTCAAAAACCAACTATCTCAGAACTAGGTTTTCATATATAAATATTACATCATTTTTGATTAATAATCATTAAATTATATAAATATACTCTGATGAATCAAAATTTTATACTACCATTTGAAATATGGTCATATATGAAAAAAATCCATAAGCGAGCTACATCACATCCCACTAGGTTCTACGTATCTGTCACCATTATTCTACCAATGACACATAATAACATTATTCATCTCATGGGGAAGGTATAGATAAATAAATATGATATAATTTTACCAATAAGGGTAAACATTGAAGATATCAATAAAAAATGTGAATATGGTAATGATAAAATTAGTATAACATAGGAACGCCATACCCTACCTTTCATATATCATAAAAATAAGTCATATTTTAAATCATGGAAATTAATAATATTTCCATCATAATGGAATCAGTACTTTGATCTATGATAACATAATCAAGGTACATTACATAGATCAGTGGAATATACATAATCATAAAAAAAATATTATATCCAGACTACTCACCATAAAATTTAAAACATGTAATTCTTTTAAAACCCATGTACTTAAATTAAACATTAGATATCCTTCTTTATACCCACTTTTGGGGTTATGATATCCTCTATTACATCCACATTCATTATTTAAATAACCATTCATATGGAAGATTTTATGATTTGTAAAATATCCAGTGTAACCTTTTAAATAACATGACATTAAACATTCGCAAATTAAATGGAGGGACATATAGGTCCCACATATAACATAATGATAATTGAGCATAAGTGTTCCAAAGGATCATAAAACCTTCATCATATCATATCCAATGAATAAATGGGTTTAAAATTTATTTCAATATAACAAAAAATTTGGAAATGAAACAAGTTTTCCAATAATTTCCTTAAAGCATAACTCATGGTAAATCAAGCAGGTTTTGTAATAATTTAATTTTTCTATAAATCATGGTAGAGTAATACGATTTATAAATATCATTTCATCATACAAATAAATCACCCATAAAAATAATAGTGCTGTTATAATGTCAAAATATATCCATCAAATTGGTTTAGTACAAGACGTGGGTCATTTTTATACTTATCATTTTAGTTTTGTACATGATAAGCACAATTTTACTATGATTTTGGTGAATAATGTATTCTATTTTACAATTTAGTACGGTTAAAAATTAATTTTACCATGTTCTGTGATATATATAATGATAATTTATAATATCGAGCCCATTTTTTCAAATTGAATTTAATATAGTTGAATATTTTTAATTTAACATTATTTTCCCTGATGTTAGGAGTAAGGGGTTTTCAAATAATAAATGATCAATTCATTATAAAAATTTTATATCAAATTTCAAAATTATGTTTATGCAAATGTCCTAAATTAAATTAATTTATGAATACTTGTAAATATTATACTTTTTTTAAAAAATTAATATAGTTTTAATATTTATAATTACTAGTATAAAGTAAAAACTGCTAATAAATACATGTTTTTTAACTATTAATTGAAAAATTATATTATTAAAAATTACAAAAAATTAAACATATGATAATTTTGATATTATGATTTTAAAAACTAGGTTTATTTGTTAAAATAAATTTTATAAAATTTTAAAAAACTAGTTTTAATATGTTGGGGAATGAACAGATTAATCTTCTTTTAAAAAATACATTTAATGTAAATACTATGATTTATTTTTATCTCCTCCATAAAAAATAAAATTAATCAGTAATTGTTTTTGAATATATAATTCATAAATTTAATTTTAATAATTTACAAAAATGTGATTTGGTTAATTTACAGATTTGAACCTCATTTGTGAGTATAAATTTTTTTTCTAGAAAATTGATTTCCATTATTTATAAATGGTGTTTTATCTAATTTATTGAATGCCAACGAATTAATATTATATTCATGTTTTATCAAAATATTTTAATTATTCAGTTAACAAAATTCCTTCCTACCATTACCAAACCTATTTGATAACTATCATATTAACTAAAAATATTTAAAATTAACTCCAGGTTTCTTTTAAACTCAACATTTTTTGTAACAAACGATAAAATAAGTGTTTAATTTAAGTATTTATAACCTAGGTGTCATTTGTTGAACAAAAAATATATATCATTAAATGAAATTGAAAATAAATATTCCAAAGATAAATCATGGTGTTGTTGAATCACTACCAAATTACCATAACATGGTAGTGTAGGATACACTATATAATTACCTTGGCATAGTATGAATAAATACCTATTTACAATAAATATGTTATAGATGAAAGTTAATATTGATTAATATAAAAAAGTAGTCCATAATTCACAAAAACATTCCAACAAAAATTATTGATAAGGAATCACAACCTGATACTTATTAAAATAGTAAATCATGGATCACTTACCAATTCACAAACTAGAGAGGGAATCAGTACATTATTTCAATTATAATGTAACGTGATGAAAATTCATAACTAATGAATTGGAGGGAGTTATCGGACCACTCATTATATAATTAACCCCCAAAAATATATATTATATTATATCATGAAAATATTCTTATGTCATTCTGTACCTAATTGACCCCTAAATATTATGTTATATTAAATAAAAAAATTCCAAGAAAAAACAATAAATCTATAGAAATATTTTTCATTATCGATTAAAATTATCCATTGTGTAACATAATAATTATTTGAGGGTTTTAGACATTAATCTAACTATATATGATAT
The DNA here is from genome assembly GCA_963277665.1 of Viscum album. Classification (NCBI taxonomy): domain Eukaryota; kingdom Viridiplantae; phylum Streptophyta; class Magnoliopsida; order Santalales; family Viscaceae; genus Viscum; species Viscum album. The sequence continues at coordinate 1,300,880,317 of OY728147.1, forward strand.
TTCTATAATTCATATGAAAAATAATACGGATACCTCTGATTTTAATTCCTTGAAAAGCCCTAAATTTTTAAAATAAAATACATTGAATTGATATAATCATTTTGAATATTATATTTTATACTAAAAATACAGTTATATAAAAATGTAGAAAATAATTAATTTAAAAACAATATTTTTGATGATAGAAAATAATGTCGATTTTTTTGCAAATATATTACTTTTAAATTCCTTTTAAATTAAAATAATTCGTTTTTAAAATCAAACTATGACTTCTAGATAAAATTATTATAGTTAATTTCATATTTCAAATCAACAGTAGTTTAATATAAAACATTTTTAAATAGGGAATATTGTCTCAAAATAAACATTTCTCATATATTGTAAGAAACCATAAAAGTGTTTTTATAAAATATTTATAAAATAATAAAACAATAAAATTAATGAAGCACAATTAAAATTTATTATCTTTTGATATGAATATAATGAATCAATAAATAATTTAATTGGGGAAGAATGAAATCACAGGAAAAAGAAGATAGAGATGATGTATTTTATCAAACTAAATGGAATCGAGTTATAAAAATATCTTACAATAGTAGTAACATAAGAATCAAAATAACCTGAGAGATTGGATATTTAATATAAAATACAGTACCATTATATTAATTATATTCACTATAATTGAAGGAAACACGTTAGTAATTTAACTATTTAAAATAAATGAATGCTCAAAATATAAATGATTTCTCATGGAGTTTATATGGGGTAATAGATTTATTTCAATAGATCCTGACCTAATCTAAATATCTAAAATCATATTGCAAAGTTGAAAATTATCTTTAATTTATCATTGGTAACTGAAGGAATTAGGATAATTAATTGAGAATAAATTATTATAAAAAGAAAAGTTTATAAAAGTTATCATTTTTTAGAACTATTATTTGTTCAATAATAGAATGAATCTTATATATGTTCAATGGTTACAAAGGTGAAAAAATTATTTTCAGATGATATATGATAGATAAATCCTCAAAAATATATTTTATCACATGTTATAATCATGTTTTAATCCTTTTACTACTCGATTATAAAATTTTACTATATTGGTTTTTTCCTAAGTGAATAGTTTACTACCCTTCTTGTTTATAAGTTATTAAATGATTATGACAACCCTTAAAAAAATGTAGATATTGTTTAAAAAAATGTTTTCTCTAAATTTGATAATTAAATTATAAATATGTGAATATTACCATTTAACTTATAACAACTCATATATAGAATTTGTTTTTTAGAAGAAAAAATTTCAAATATAACTGTTCATAATCTTGTTTAGAAATGATATCTAGTTGAATGATTAAAAATATATTTATATATACATTATAATATAAATTAATTTCATTGGTGTCAATTAAAAGATTTATTTTATTGGATAAATATAAATGATTAACAAAAAATTCACTGAAAATAACACTTTTTCCATTCATGGGGTCATTAAATTTTTTCTTTGTAATAAAACTTTTTGGCCTAAATATGTAATTAATTATATATCATATTGTGAAATTACCTATAACAAATTTGAAATCCACTATATTAGATTTAATTTTAAATTATGATGATGACTAATTTTTAATATCAATAAAAAATAGAGAAAAATATTACTTATATTTTCATAAAATTGTTACTATAATTTAATTGTTATAAATTATAGTTTTTAAATGATTTATATTACATTATATATTAACATTTTCATTTAAAAATATTTAAACATATTATAATTTTTTTCATTTATTATTATAATTTTATAAAAAGCAAGGTAAATTAAAATCACTATTTTTTTAAAATTCACAAAATATATATAAAAAAATAAACGATGAACCCCATGATAATTATCATATAATGAATTATAACATGAAGTTCATTTCTAAAATTTTAATATATTATGTACAGTAATTAATATAATTAATGAAATTTAAATATGTATAGTGTGAATATTCCTTTATTAAAAATTTACCTTTAAAATGAATATCTATTATTATCATAAATTGTATTAATTTCCTAATTTATTAAAAGTATTATTATTTTATATGTAATTTATAGTAAAAAAAATTCCTTACAAATATTTCATTGAACATTTTTTTCAAGGGAATCATTTAATAGGAAATCATAATTATTTAAAAATTATATATTCCAAAATCATGGGGAATTAAATTGAGCCCTGTGATGTTTACAATTCCACCACTGCTCTAGAGATTAATAATTTTTTGTAGTGGGAAAATTAACATCAATGTGAAATAATGAAAGAGTTACATTATGAATGTTTTCACTATAGTTGAACAAAAGTATCTTTCCACAAAGGAAAACCATGGTATGATGCACCCATCCTATATGATTTGAGGGTTTCTCAATTTTTGGGTCCTGCATTAGGTGAATTAGTGATATATATCATATTATTTATCACTACATGAATCCCAAAAAAATTAATTTCGTTGATCTAGGGTTGGTGCCATCTATATCCAAATCATAAATAGTATTTAATTTAGATCATAAATTTATTATAAAAGTGACAGTGCCATAGTGATATCAAATTCCACATTTTGAATATGTTGGTTAGGGAATATGGAACACATAGGGGTAGTGATTTTTTCATCCATCTCTAAATGAAATGAATATAATAATGTATTTAATCTAATTTGAAATTTTTTTGATGTATCTCAGTTTTTCAATGGTGGATTACTCGGACGATCTCCTAAGGCGCAGTGGTAAGTGACCTAAAGGGTTTTATATGACATGATATTCAATTTACATCCAATTTCACTTTTATTGTGAAATAATATCAAGAGATTCATCAAATTTAATGATTTTCATCCAAGTTAGATTGTTTTGGAGATAATGTAGTATGAAATGACTAGGATTTTTTGGTCATGTCATCACCCTCAGTATAATGGACACTATATGAAAAATAATCTTGGTCCTATGTTTATTTGTGATTAATGAATCAAGGCCCCTTAATTTATAACATTGAATGTGGTCCAATATTTTTCTTGTTTTTTAGATCATGACAATAATGAGCTCATGAAGATCAAGACACATGAGGACCCAGTTACGAAATACTAGCCAAATTATTCAACATAAAACTAATATGTAGGACAAAACATCCATTAATAATTATTTATTAATAATTGTACAAAAAATACATCTGAAAAATTCTATATAATTTAAGTACATTAAAATATGTGGGAAAATATTTTTCCCTATTCTCACTCCAATATAAGAATAACCCACCCAAAAAGTTTTTTTAGAAAAGATGTCATTGTCATATTATTTTCAATTTAATGAAATCATTGATCTAGATTAATTACTCTAAATAAATTATCACTTATAATTTTAAAATATAGACAAACTACAAGAAGTAATTCCTACCTCAATTACATTCAACATCATAATATTTCCTCTTCAATATAAAATGATAAACAGTATGAGGATTTCCCATAACATATAATTATAAATAACATGTATATTTTCCATATCATATAATGTCAAATTTAATAGCATATGATCATCTTGTATGACCTTACCTCCCATTTATATATTATAATGTTATTTTTGGATTGTTTCTAATTTTCCATCCTACCATCTCATATTGGTTTTTATTTAACAACCCTGAACAATTAAAAATTAAACTTATCTCTTCAAATAACTAAGTCCTAATTAATGTATGGAATCAATAATTATTTTCTATATAGTCCTATAAATTTGATTTAGGATTCATTTCACATGTTATAAATCATGGAAAAAATTTAAATTCCCTATATATAAGAGCTAAATCAATTCGTGGTTAATTTTATCATGATTTAACTACAGCTTTATTCCAATGCATATTGGATATAATGTCATACCCAGAAATTTAAAATATGTCTGGATACAATAATTAATAATACCACCTCTTAAACATAGTTAATGTCCCATAAATCACATGGTTGGATATTTTCATTAATGATAACTATAATTATATTTTTAAAATTCATATTGGAATTAGATCCCTTCATTATCAATATCATGTCCTTGCATTATGTCTCTTGACATGTATATATTTTATTCTAAAAATATGATTCTAAAAAATGGTCAAAAACATTGATCCATGTTTTTCTATATTACGTGATAATACATGTCATACGATTTCCTATAGTTTACAAAAATAATTATTGATCATGTGACAAAAGAGGTTTTGGTTGATCACTTTAATTAGAGTTTTTTAGATATATAATAAGAAACTTCAGTGTGGAAAAATTCCATGTCATAGTATATTTAATTATATGGATTGATGTAATTTTAATATAACATTAACATATATCATGTTTTAGCCAATATTTATGATGTTAAATTTCATAATATTTTTGGTCTATACTAAATGGATTTAAACTGCATAATGTGACTGAATATTCATTGCCTAGTATCATAACATGATGGATAGTTTAGTGAAATAAATTGACAAAAAAATGTTCCCATCCTAAAATATCATACAAAATATGATAATATAAATTATGTTTAACTTCTCTAGTCATTATAGGTTCTATGATGGTCACATCCACTATGTGTGATCCATATCTACATTGGAATCCATTGGAATTGAGTTATGTGTTTTAAACGTATGAAAATATGCAATTCAAATGAGTTTATGAGAAATACCAATTTGTGAGATCTTTTTTTAAGATATGTTATATTTATTGTAATGTTTCATCACACTAGTTCTTCATGACACCAAATATTTCACTTGAATAGTGAAACTATTTTCATGAATATTATAATATTTAGCATAACTTCTCCTTCAATATATGTATTAAAAAAATATTCATTAAACTATGTAATAAGTATGAAAAATCCACATTTGACTATGTTACATACCATTGTTTGGGATTTCCCACATCGATATAAGATCCCCAAAAAACTGTACAGTGAAATATGGAAAAAATTCTATTATATTTAAGGTATATTTATGAAAATACATTTACATATTGGTCCAAAATATATGTGATTTTATTACATGGAATTGAAGTCATTTTCTTATGATTTTAGACAACAATACATGTTGTCAAATTCATTACACCCTAAAATGCATTAAATATATCCTTAAAACGTGACCTTCAAGATTTCATCCCATGGTACTTCTCAAATGAGCATATGTTGCATGAATAAATCAATAATATATGATATTATCAAATGTAAATGATTCATCCATTGCATCTAGAGTACAAAAATGTCCTTTTTAAGGACTATAATACTCTCCACTTCAATCATGATCCATTCCCCCACCCAAATACCATTTCTAGAACAATATATTTTATTACTAGATTTTTATAAATCCTTTTGGGAATTCATTAATCATCCCCACAGACATCATGTCTCAGATATATTTTAAAACATAGAAAATAATTTGATAATATCCTTATAACAACTCAAAACCTTTATGATCCATTATCTTCGATCCCCATTTAATGTAAATATTGGTAACGTATATTAAATAAATAATAATTGAATTCTAATTAAAGGGTGAATAAAACAATTTCCATTTATATTATAAACTCACAACTTAGAGATGTTTTGATATAGAATTATGGTTCCCCTTATCCACCTGCACTATTAACAAATAATGTGGAACTGGTATTTTCTACTAGTGAATGTAGACTAACTAAAACCAGTCATCATTCAATCATATCTAATTTATATAATTATCGATATAATTTGACAATTTTTTTTTCAAAAAATTTAATTGAATTGGAAATATCTCTATGTTTTTTACCACTATGGATTACCGACCCTATTGATGTGTATCAATGTCACATTAGGATAAATTATTGGACACATTAGGAAAAGGCCATTGAATTTAAAATATAAGTATCATTATTTGTATATACATGACTACAATTTTCATCGCAATTAGTCTATGTCATATTATTATAGATTTTTTATGGGACTATGCAGACTAGATTGCAGGGTACCCAAATACCTAAGCCAACTATAACATGTAATTAATGATTTTCTTTATCCCCATGGGTTTGTGCATAGAATTTGTAATAATAAAAAAATAATAAGGGAATTATTTTAAAATGAAAACTAAATTATAAAAGATAAAATTCATTATGATAAATACTTTAAATAGATGATATACCTAAAATAAATGGTATAAACACTACCCAAAATAATAAATAATCAATAAAATATGTCTTAAAATATAAAAACATAGAAACCATATTCTATAAGAGGATCAAACATCCGTTTTTTTTTCTCCATCACTCTGAGTCCCATATATCCTGAACAGCTACCAATTCCAAGTGGCACATTCCCCTTTCCCTGACCTAGAAAAAGATAATCCACAAAGGCTTAAAGTGAAAGGTTGCATGTGGGATATAAATCAATATAGGTTCTCACCATGTGTTTCATAATAAAATACATTTAAATATAAAATTATGGAACAATTTTTTAAAAAAATCATTGAATGGAAGCCACATATTTGAAAAAAAACATTCTTTCATTTTAATATTATTGTAGAAAAATTAATTTATGCCTAAATTAATTATTTATATGACACAATTCCATGAAATAGATTTCATGAATAAAATAGTTCTAGATAAAATGACATGTAATAATAAATTATACTATATAATAGAACCATTTATCAGACTGTATGTTAACATAGTTGTATTGAATAGGATATTAAAACTAATCTTATGTGAACTCATCTCAATGTGTGAAAAATTATAATCACTCATATCATCAATATTTAACTCCCAAGTAGGAAAAAAATAATTTCTAGTTATGTCTATGTCAATATTGTAATTATGAATCCTATTCTTTGGGTTTATTCATAATTTTCTTCTTCCAACTAAAAAAAATACCAGGTATGACATATTCATCAATAAATTAATAAATAATGGGAATATAATTGATTTAATATCATTTAAAAATACATTTTATACATTTTATTTTTTAAAATTCATTTCTCATTTTGAAAACAAATCATAGGATTTCAAAAATTAATTTCTTTTAAATTTATCAATCCATTTTATACATTTATCATAAAATAAATTCTGTAATAAATACATCTATTTTAAAAAATCCACGCAACAAATTAAATTCCACTAAAATTTGGGGTTCTCATAATCATCATGCATTTTTCAAAATTATAATTTAATTACCTCAAATATCTCTTTTTTATATCATTTAAAAACTAATTTCAATTCATCTATGTAAATAATTTTTCATTTTAAAGTAAATTTTTTATGAACCCTCTTACCTTTCATTAAGTGATAAAACCAACACGAATTAAGGGAAATTCCAACAAATAATGAATGAAAAGAAGGCTAAATTGGAAAAATTATATCAAAAAAATAATGATGAAAATATGAATCAATTGGTAAACCCATTTTCATACCAAAACCAAATTGGGGTAGTATAGATGATGATTAAACCATAGTAAGGGTAATCACCAATGATGAAATATTAAAAAGAGGCATTTTTATAGGAAGAAATTACTCATGATTATTAAGAGGAGGAAAAAGGTTCTATATGGGGGTTTCTAAATATTCCATGATAAATTATGTTTGATGAAAATTTAAAATCACTAGGCACTAGCCATTTAAATCTTAAAATAATGACATATGACATTAATTCAACTTTTTGTATGCACTCTGAAAAAGTCATTGCCTTAGGTTAATATTACTTATTGAAATAGTTGTGGCATAAGTTCATTGTATATAGCATAAATAAATATTTTAAATAAAAAAGTTCATGGTTTTTTAAAACATAATATTTAATTCACAAATGATGTATTTACTATGTATCGTTTTTTTCAACTCTTAGAAAAAAAATCAATGATAGACCCACAACAACCTCAATCTCACACAAAAAACAATAAGGTATCCTTCTAAACACATTATCATATTTAAAACTAAAATATATTAATCAACCAAACATACATCTATTTCATCAGTTCATTTTGCTAAAAAAATATTCTTTCCACGCATGTCCCAATATTCACCCCAATGAAAAAGGGTATCAATGAAAAAGTCGCTAGTTTCTTAGAAAAAAGTAATTCGATGTTAAAAAATGTCTAATATAAACACTTTATATCCCCATAAATCATGTTAATAAGATTACATATCAAATTTATATGTAAATAATTTCTTTATATGTGCCTCTCACTCCCTCCTATCATGGGAATCAAAACAATTTTGTTATATCATAAGGCCAAAAGTTATATTAACCCAATGAATAAAGATTACCGCATAGACAATAAATATAACTCGATAAACAGCCAGTGATCTATAATAACATTAAAAAGACACTCACATATCAGAATAAGTTAATAATTATTGTATTTATTTTGTTTATATGATTCATGGATTGTAGTGTGGATCAATTTCAATTGATGTTTAATTTGTAATTGTTAACCATTTTTTCCCACTTAACAAACAATCAACATAGTACATTCAAACATTGGTAAAATATTAACCCATTCTCAAGGATCTTGGATACTAATTCATGGTGAATTTATACTAACAAATTATTTACCAACAAAAAATTTTAATTATAGAAGATGGTATCAAAAATTGTATATATACTAACTTCATTCCATAAAAATTGTCTAAATAATCCACTAAATCATCATCATCCTATCTTAAAAAAATGACAATACAACCATTTTTTTTTACCAATATCTATCCAATATAATATAGATATGTATATTCAACCATATGAGGTCAAAATATGATCCACCCCAATATATTACTTTTATCTATAGTTATAAGATAACTCAAAAATCTCCAAATTTTCATCCCATGAATCTCCAATGTCATGAACACAATCATGTAGAATGTCTTAATGAATTTTTATATTTTTTTCATCAAGCCATACTTTATTGGATTATATCCAATCTTCATATCTACCTAGTTTCCCACTACCTCTTGGATTCCTCTACAAAATTAATATGTAAAATAGGGATACCTATTGAAGCCTATAATGATTGGAATCTATGAAATTTGATAATATATTTCCTTTAGAGATGTCATATGATTTCAAAGTTTGTTTTATATTGAAAGGGTATAATGTGAGACAGCTTTTATAGCCTACCAAACAAAACACATATTACATTAATCCCTCAACGGGTATTTAGAATCACAACAATGATGTCCATAGAATCGTTATCCCTATCAATTTCAACATTATATTTGGACAAATAAATACAAATGGTCTGTAGTGCTCAGTTGTAACCTATTAGAGTGTATAACAATGGGAAAAAATTCATTGATGTATAATTCTATACCTAGACATAATAAAATCCACTATATGTCATAAAACATCATTTTGGTTCTATAATTACTTGGACACTCATCACTATGGATATATATAATCGCAGCCTTTTTCCAAAGAAATGTTACCACAATTATGTTTTAGAAAAATATAATACCCTCTAAAGAGAGAGTCAACTTATGAATATTCTCCAAACCATAGTGAAAGTCCCTAAAACAATGGAATTATTCATCATGATTCTTCTACATACTAATCATCTCAATAAGAGAGTATGTACAGTTAATTATATCTTGGAAAAGTATATCCTCATTCTCTCATACTCCCAAATGAGTTAGAGAAATGGGATCTATCATATTAAACACTTTTTATAATTATTCCATGGCTTGGGTGGAATTATTACTTATTAATAAACCACTAATAAAATTCAACATACTGGGTGTATAAGAAATATGAAAAATAAAATACATTAGTTACAAGAACCAATGCCTCAATTAAAGATTAAAATCCTTTTATAGAAGATTTAACTCACTCTTTGGTTATAGGAGAAAATGTTTATTCATTAATTGAAAGTGTAATGTAACCATATCTCAAGATAATTCATTACATCTACATGTTCTATATCTTTTTTGGAATTATAATAATTATGTGTCTTAAGATATCAAGAACCATATAATACAACATGATCACCCTGCATAAAGACATAACATAAACCAAAAGATGATTTTAAATTGATAGCCACATAGGCTTCTTATGCATTTGTAATAATATTATCGAAATCAAATAAAATATCATATCATAATGAGAAATCATCAATTTATCATTAAAAATATTCATGACTATTTTATTGATTGAGTGTTGTTATAAAAAATCTAAATTTGATTAATTTTTAGAGAATCGGTGGAAATAAACAACAAAACCCAAAATTAACAAAATCTAAAAACATCAATTTTTTCTACTATGATATAATGACTTTAATATTCACATAATCAATTGAAATACCATGTCTCAATATCACCTGTCCCAAAAACATTACCTCCTAAATTTATAAATTACATTTTATAATATTTGTGTATATTTGATGGGTTCTCAATGCTTCCTAACACATCTCAAATGATAAAGATGGTCCTCTTTGGTATCTAATTATTTGAGAATTTAATCCATAAATACCCAAAGTAATGAGTCATGGTACTCAGAAAATATCATTTATATCAACGACATAAAATAAATTGGATCATTGGTTAGGCCAAAGGAAAAAACAAGATGTGGAAGAATTCCATTCCTAATTTTAATGGTTACCACCTAAATTCCGTATTTTATTCTTCTCAATAGGAGATAAATTGATCGAATATCAATCATCAAGAACCAATTCTCACAACTATATTGGTAAAAAAATAATCAATATATTGAAACAAATAGTTCTTATTTATAGTAACTAGATTGAGTTTCCGGTAATCAATACAATTGTAAATAATTCCTTCAAAATTTTTCGCAAAGAAAACATGCTCTATCCATGTATCACACTAAATCATATAAACCATTTACCTAGTCATTCATCAAATATTGATTTTTACTCTCTCAGGTGAACTATTCAATATAGTGGGAGGAAATATTCACTCTATTTTTATAGTGTACATTATCCAAAGAAATATATATCTCTTTTAATAGTTAGATGTGATAGAAAGAATATGTAAAAACATCATGAAACTCAAATAAAATTGTAGGGATATAATAAATATATTATTACCACTATAATTATAAAAAAATTATATTAAACTGCAAACTCTAGAAAATAATTTCTGACCCTCCACGACCTCTGGTTCCATTCTCCACCAAAGACACAACACACCTCATCTGACATATAAAATGGGTCCCATAAAATATATTATTTACTCATAGAATATTGTGAAATCATTTAATCCATCACAAAAATTATTCAATTTTCTTCATGTTGATTACTAGATAAGCCCATGTATTCTAAATATCTGACAGAGTAAAAGCATAATGACACTGAAGAACTGAGTATCTCTATGTTACGAGGGATTAATTATACCACTCACAAAGATAAAATATCTATAATAACATTTAGAAAATTTATAACTTAGTATTATATTAATGAGTGAGATTCTATTGTATTAAATAAGGAATTAACTATAAAAGATTCAATATTAATGGTACATCTCATATTCATGGGACCCACATAAACATCCATTAGAGACTCTATCAATATGAGAAAATTATTCTTTTTAGTTTTTAATAGATTGAATACCTTTGTTACTAATTCAGTTGACTGTATAGAAGTACTTGTTGATGAAGATTATATCTATCCATACATAATGGAATAAAATGAATCGATGCAGTTCTGTAGGAATCATGAACAAAAATAAAAATAATGAGTCTATGGTACCTCAGTGTAAACCAGACATAAATATCAATAATTTCCACACATGAAGAATGTAAAGGGTACTATGAAAGGAAATACATTGGTCTTATGAATGCCTCCTATCTAGAAGGAACACATAACTCATAATTCTTCTTCATTCCTTTAAAAACAATTAAAACTACCTATATGTTAAAAGGTAACTCTTATTAATGATCATGTAACATCCAATTATTGCTCAACCATTAATCCATTGTCCATAATATCATCATAACAAGTGATACTTATAAATAATTATAATGATAAAATATTAGGTTTTTAACTATATCAATCCTTCTAACCCTAATATTATCAATGGGTAGAATATAATGTGGGAACTGAACAAACACTCTAAAATGGTTCACATACTATTTCGTGGTCTACTAAAGTTAATGAAAGAACATTGATGTTATGAATGCCATCGATAATATATATAACTAGTCATTGAAAGGAGTTAAAATGTATTTCTACTCCATGCCCTTATGATTCTTTGATTTCACCATCAAATTCCACCACTACCTCATACGTGTCCAATGTTAAAGAGGTAGAACCCATTTTCCATATATCATATATTGTTTCCATGATCTAAAAAATCACATAAATGTTTTTCAAAAAATTTTAATCCTCTTTACGATAATTCAAATCAAAAAAAATATATTTTTCTAGAAAAAATAAACTCATGATCAAGATGTTGAGATTTTTGCTATTGAGGTTCCTCATATGGAGGACTAATGTGAATGGTTACATGTGTCTTCTCCAAATCGTGGAAAATACAGACCAATATTTCAACAAGATATAGTCAACCATAATATTCTATTATTATGGTTCACTAGAATCTTCCTCATGGGTCTTATTCAAGAATATACTTGAAGAAATGATGTTAAAAAACCTCAATTGATTACATTAAATGAATCGACAATGATAAATAAGACATCAATAATAAACTATTCATAAGAATATAATCTCCATCAATTAAAATTCCCAATTTTTTAATATTATCAGATAAAATTTAAGGAATGTTTTAGAAATTAGATTACTACCACCCATAAGAATCATGTTTCTAACCCCCATGGTGTCTTATGGCTCATTATGATGTGGGATGGCTAGGAACCAAGTTTAAAATAACCTACTATGTACCATCATTACTATATCATGTATACATGTAATAAAAAATAAATATTTACATTAAGTAAATATATAGAACCTGAACCTCTTATATAACTTTTCTAGATTTAACCATAATTTGTTAGTACAGCAATACCTGATATGGGTCTATCATTACCTGAAGGGAATTACCAATCCCTATGGTTTGGTGGCTAATACCTAGCATCGTATAAGAATCATGAGGGATTGGATTTGACAAAAATATTGATGGTAAATGGAATATGTATTTGTTCTCAACACTCCCAGTGTATAAGGTTCTAATAAGAGAATGTTATACAGTACCCATATAGTACATCATCAAACACCCAATGTATAAAAAGAAAAAAATTAAAATATCTTATGAAATAGGTTGAAAATATTTTCACCTTTCACATCCATCACTCTAGGTCCCAATGATAAAGAACATACCCCATCTCTATTTGTATCATTCTCATTAAGTCTAAAGAGAATAAGATAATCTAGTAATTCCCAATGAAAACGGTTTTGTGTGAACAATAAATCCATGTAGTGTACCATTATATGTTTTATAATATATTCTATAATAATTATACCAAACTTAATATCTCCCACTGATGTAGGGTGGTGAACCCAATTTCGGGCGAGTGTGAAAACCCTAACTCTCAATGCTCTTTGGTCAATGTGTGTAACACCCCGAGATTTTATTAAAAATATTCTTTTTAATTTCATTAATGTATTGTGTTGTATGCTACACCAAAAGAAGCTTGCACAACATGCATCCTTGACTTGCCTTGCATTACACGCAATCACGACCTTCCTCGATTGCGTGTGTAGTACGCAATACCGAGTTTCACTAAACAACGATATGCTATTAAAATATTATTAAAATTAGTCATTGTGAATAGTAATAACCAATTTTTTAAATTTTGTAAATTTAATTTTTCAAAATGGAATTCATTTTTGGATTCGGAGTATCAAATTTATCCTAAGGTGAAATTTTGGTACTTTTCGGATAACTTTCATATTATGATAAATAGTGAAAATTACTAAATTTTAATTAAAAACAACTTTTTTAATCGAAATAATTAATAGTGATGAATTATTAATTTGAGTGGTTTTAAAGTATTTTTAGAATATATTTTTACAATTTAATACAATGTTTTTCATTGGATGTAATTCTACATTTAAACCAGACATAAACAAGTGTCAATCTTTTGATAGTTCTTATCTCTTAAGAACACGCTATATGTTTTGACCACGGGAATTAATTTTTAAATTAATTAATCAAAATGTTATGTTTTGAATTTGGTAACATATAAATCATTTTTGAGTTCATAATATCAAAAATACCTTAGGCCTAATTTTTGGTATTTTTTAGGAAACTTTCATTTTTTGATGAATTGTGAAACTACTAAGTGGTAGTTAAAAAAATGAATTTTTCATAAAACATAATTTTACCACTTCTGTGAGTGGAATTTCAAAAATCCTAGATACACGGTTGATTTCAGTAAGTAAAACATGGTTCAATTAGATTAAAATAATTTTTGGTGAATAGTAACTTTTTTTACTTTTAGTTACCATGGTTAAAAGTAAATAAGGTAATTAAGGGTAATCATGATATTATTATTACCCTAACACATGTCCTAATTCTATTGGAAAAATGTTATTAGACCAAAAACAACCTTAGGAATAAAATATGACCATTTAGGCCCACTTGTATTAGATTAGAACATTTATTATTAATTTATTTATAGAAGGGTTAAAATAGTTAAAATCAAAGTTTAATAAGTAAATCATATGTAATATGGGGATATACAAAGGATAAATTCAACTACAATTATTCATTAGAAAGATAAAAGGATTTCCTACAATATGGTATTTTATTTGTAATTTTTAGACATTAAATAATTTAATTTATTTATGACACAAAGATGATGCAGTAATTATCTTATTAATGAAATATTGACATAATTGATGTTATAAACACCAAAATAATTGTAATTTGAGACTTTTTATGAATTACACTAATTTTATAGATTAATATGACATGTTATTATTTATTTAAGTAACGTTTTTAGAACTAATCATATTGTTATGATTTTCAATAAAATTAATTACTAAATAGTGTCAAAATTGACATAAAATAGTTTTTAAAACAAATATTATATTAGTAATTTTTATTTTATTCTTAAAAATATAAGGATTTGCCAAATGACTTAGATAAGGTTATATATATTAATAATAAACAACTTGGGGTTCTTTTGGAATCTTATAGTAATTTTATTAACCTTATAGTATAAGAACAAAAGAAGACACGGTAAAAGTAAAATTATTTAACTTAATGTTAAACCTAAATGATAAGGTTAAAATAGGAATCTAAACTTGTCTAAATTATATTTGATGCGATGATTTAGACCCATCCCCACCTTATCTTCTAAATAAATAAATTTGGAGCTATTTAAAACCGAACTTGACTTTATAATAAAATAATATTTTTAGATTTTCCAAAGGAGCCCCTCTCATCCCATATAAAAGGGAACCTCCTCCCCCTCTTCCTCACACCACTTTGAGCCTTAAAGCTCGGCCAAACCCTGCCAATTTCTTCTCTCCACTCCCCTAGAAACATCATATAGGTATTTTTTTCTTCAAAGACCTATTTTAGTTCCCTAAAAGGATGTCTCAAAGAAGCACTTCAAAGAAGAGGTAATGTCTGTTACCGATTCTTTCATCTTTATTTCTTCTTCCACTTCTTATTCTTCTTTAGTTGTTTCATTATGAAGTAATAACATCAGTATCACTCATATACTGACATGTTATTATAATTATGAAACAAACCTATTTCACAGTCTATCCATCATATGGAAAAAGAAATCACTCCACATGCGTACGTACAGAATACCATCTCCACACCGTGGTGTAATATATTTTCCACCACCACCTTACTTGAATGGGTATAATGGTGTAAATAATGGCTATATATGACTATTATAAAGTGATAATGATTCTTAAATAGTATACATACACTCCAATACAATTCCACGATCATAGGAACGATATCATCACTCGTGCGTACGTACGGAATACCGTCTCCACGATGTGATGAGACTCATTCTACATGATCTTCATTTCATAATGATTATATAAATGAATTGAATGAATTAATATGATATATATTACACTAATACCATTATGTAAATGAGGTATCTATAACCTAAAGAGAAGAATAAGAATTTATTCGACAAAACATGCATAAGAACAAAAAGTAATAAGCACCCAAATAACAAGTAGTAATGAAATATTACTAATAAGAAGCTAATAATATGACCATATATGATATCATAACAATAATTGTGATTCTGGAATAAGTCAATAACATTATTTAAATCATTATACAAGAGGTTCGGACACTTACGAAGCAAATCAGACCTAAGTTAAGGGAAATATCACAATCTCATTTTTATCTGAGATTGTTTATACTTTGGTATTTACTAGGGTGTATTTTATCATCCACATCCATGTTTCCTCAATATGTAATATTTATATCCTTCTAAAATAGTTTATATCCAATTTTACACTTCGGTGAGTTTTTAGTAAAAGATATGAAAGGAATCTTATGTTGTTTTTCGTACGAGGTACTTTTTGACTTTTCTGACAAAAATACGAGAAGAATGTTTTTTTAACTTATACGGCATGAATGGATTTTTAAAACATTATTTCCAAGAAGCTTCCTTTACAAGTTTTCAAGTTTATTTTTAATAAACTTCTTTTAGTCTTAAATTTAATGACATGTTATGAAAAGAAAATGTTTTTGAAGTAGATAGGGTATTTTCCTCAACAATGGAGTTCAAGTGTTTTATCAATATTATTTTCCATCTAAGATAATACAGGGTTCTGTTTCTATCCCTATTCTTACATTGATTTGATTATGTTGTGAGGGAATTATTTTTATGAATTCATTTATCTTATATGAATTGTTTTATGATGTCATGATGTTTAACAATCCCATTTTTATTACATGGGTTATGAAATGATGTATGATTTATGATTTTGTGGCACACATAAGAATGGTATCATTATGAGATGGGTGAGACCTATATCTCCCTCCAATGCATTGGGTAAAGATTTTATATCTCATGAGATATACATGGCTGGAACGGTAGGTTATACCGGTTCAGTGAAATAGGACTGAAATGAGGAGTGAACTCGGTTCAGAAAAAAACTTTGTCCACTAAGATAGTCTTGTAAATGAGTATTGACTAATAAGAAATGATTCTCTATGATTATGTGTGTATGCCACAAAGTTTCATGTTTTATGTTATGATTATTCGGATTACATTTCACTACTATGATTTATCCCATGTTATGAAATTATGATCTCTTTTGCAGGTTAAGATTTCCAAAATATATGTTCTTATGAATATGACGTGATTGATATTTCTTTTGTTTACCCTTACTGAGCATTTGAGCTCACCCTTCAATGTTTTCTTTTCCCCAGGACATAAAGAAGGGATTTGGGTTTAAAAAGAAGAAGATCTTTATGGGATATGTTGAAGATCTTTCACCACGATTAGAAGATTATATTCCATTTTTCAAAATACACTAAACTATTACGGTCATTGTGTGTGTTTTTTTGTTATGTACTAAGTATTCCGCAAAAGAAATGTAATGTCCATGTACGTTAAGCTTAGGGTCTCTACAATGTGGTTGTGGGGAGAACCAAGGTAATCCTTGTCCCTCGAGTTAATGATGGTATGGTACGAAACCCTTAAAATTATCCAATGAATTTTTATCACCCTAGAAAACATTTTATCTCTTTCTCAACAACCGAGGTAAGCCTACTTGCATCGGATTTTCAATTTGTTCTAGTTGGTAACATTTCAATTAATATATCATCATTATGAATCTTGATACAGTCTCTTGAATCTATCGGCTTCATGCATTTTATCATTGTTATTCTATACTCATCCAATGATGTCTTTTGATTCTCTCCTCATGATGATTATTGTCTCATATTGGGGAGAAAATTGTGGTTTTTAGGTGATGTTTTGTGAGAATTATTAAATTGACAAAAAATTTCAACCTCAATAGTGAATCTCCCATTATTCTTGTATGGATAGGCTTCCCACATATTCCAAATTTTTATTTAGAATAGTTTTACTATTTTTTTTATCATTATACTAAATGAGAACCCACATAAGTTAGACATAACAATGAGAAATATTTACCACCCTTCAATTTCTATAATTTGTGTAAAAATTGATGTCTCTTAGGATATGCCTTTACAGATTTTGATTCAAAATGGTGACTCTAGTTTTTTACAAGATATCATCTATGCAAATTACCTGGTTACTATCAATAATTACATAAACTAGAAAATTCCTCAATAAAGTGTGACAGTCTCTCATGTCATGATGTCAATAAATCTTATTGGATTGAAAAAGGAAAAACATAACATGACACGTATGAAATCATAGTTTATAAGTCGAGTACTACTGGCACTTCTAGTGAGGGAAATCAAAATGGAGAGATTGACACTGATGAGAACATGATGTGTTTGGTTGATCCTACAAAACCTTCACATCCTAAATTTCATTTTTCAAGTAATATTGGAACGTACAATGTTTTAGATTCCTTGGTTCCTATTTCATGTGGTTTTAATTTCTCCACCATTCGGGTGGATGAACATAATAATCACATTGAGCCTAATGACACTCAAGATTAACTTTCTGATTTTATAGACTCTACTCAGGTGTGTGAGGACCAAGCCATTCAATTGGGAGAAGCCTATCCTTAACCAAGCGATATGAATGAAAGAAAAATTTATAGGATGATGGTTTCATTACCTAAAACCTTAAAAAATATTGATTAAACGTAGGTACTTTCCGTAATTTTTTATGAAAAATAGTTACATGATATTTTGACACCTATAGGAAGATTAAAATTCAAATTTCAACAACCCAAACAACAAAATACCGTTCAAATGTTGTCATGTACATTGAAGAAGAAGTCGATGAAAGAAAAAAAGTACCATGTTTTCAGAGAAACTTTTTTGATTGAAGAGCCTATGTGAGAGGCAGTTTATGCTTAGATGGTTGAGAAAGATGAAATTACACACCTGAATTATTGTAATAAAGAAATTAATGATGGTAAATATGATGAAATATGAATGTGAATGTTTATGATAATGGTGGAAATATAAAAGAGAAATCCTGATTTCAATTTTTGGGACATTCCATAGGAATAATTTTTTATGTTCCTTGATTTTACTATATACTCTGCTTAGTTTTACCTATTTTTGTTCTATGAGTTTTTTTTGGGTGGGGTAATTATGGTTTGGTTTTGAGTATAAGATGGATGTTAGTTTTCTACGATGGATTTATGGATGATGGTTGGATGATGTTGATTAGATGATAATGATGAATTTAAAATAGGATTACGATGGTTTTCTGATTAGGTTATGTCAATGTGTGCTACAAGGTGATTTTTTATGGTTGTTATTAATGTACATTTTGTTGGAATATTGATGCTTTGTGTAATTTTCTATAGGCTGTTGGGAGATGTGACATAGGTTTTTGCTAAAATCTTTTCTTCTAATCAACATCAAAATTTCTTTCTTGCATGGGTACATTATTTAGTAGTTTTTTGGGGATCACTGAACCTATTTGTAATTGAAAATTAATCAATGTTAGGGTGACTCGGGTCAGTATCCTATAATTTAAGGGAATGAATTTTATGACCAATTCATGTGACTATT
The DNA here is from genome assembly GCA_963277665.1 of Viscum album. NCBI lineage: Eukaryota > Viridiplantae > Streptophyta > Magnoliopsida > Santalales > Viscaceae > Viscum > Viscum album. The sequence continues at coordinate 1,300,899,915 of OY728147.1, forward strand.
TATCTAAAAAAAATATAACATGTGTTCTTCCAAATTATATAAAAATGTGAATTAAAAATAAATAACCTATTTTTAAAAAACATTTTTTTATAATCAAATTATAGAAAAATATTTTGGGAAATTATTAAATAAAAAAATTATATAAAAAATTTACATTAATTAGTTGGAATGAATAAAAATGTTCAAAAAATAAATCATATTTAATCAACAACTAAATTATAATATAGAACCATGTATCAATCCATGTGGTATGTTTTTTCCTTATAATAGGATCCTCAAACTTCATATCAATGAACATGAATAAATACGTGCACATGTCCCACGACTCATGTCAATTAGACTCAACTCACTATCATGTAAAAAATCATTCTGTAATATGTTTGTTCTATTGTTTTATTCATATTCCTTATAATGGTGGTCATATCATGGTGTTTTTTCTTGATTACCCACTAAAAAACTAGGCTCGTATGTTCTTCAATCATTAAATAAACCATGCGATAATCAATCATTTCACATCACTTAAAAATATAATTTCCACTTTTGTGTTTTAAACATGACTTCTCATTTCAGAACCAAATTGTTGGTGTGTATCATTTAATTACTATTCATATCATATTTAAATGTAATAAATTATTCTATAAATTAATTTTTGAATCAATCCATTACTTTTATCAAATCCACCAAGCCATTTCAATTCTACTAATATTGGGGTGTTTTCAAAATCTCTATTCTTTTTTCAAAATGATATATCAATATTCTAAAAAACTTGTTTTTTTAAACATATAATATTATTCTAAATTAAATTAGGCAATTTATTTTTTCACTTGTAATGATAATTCATTTGGAACCACATACCATTTAATTAATGATCAAAATTTCACCCACTATAAGTAGAAACACATAACAAAAAAGGAGAATAAAACCAAAACAGATGTCATAAAACATAAACATAAATATCAAAATATGATTCAATCACAACACACCAGACTATACTAATTAAAAATAGTCTTATCATATTTGAAAAAAAAAATTTATATAGGGAACTAATTAGTGATCAAACACCAAATCTAGATGTTCTAAAGGGTTGAAATTGTTGACTAAGAATGTGATAAATCCTAGGCTACTCATACAGACAACGTGGATAAATCCTAAAAAAAATAAGGCTTTTTAGAATAATTATTACTATTGAGAAGAAATAATTTACATCAGAAAGAGATGTTTTATAATGTAAAATAATCAATATTCACATGCATCTAAAAATCTACCAACTTATGTAAAAAATCATGATCTAATAATATATGACAAATGTTTATTATTTGACACATAATTAATCTAATAATTAATTCAATTTTATAATTTTTAGACAGCTAATAGTTAATGTCTTAATTGATGTATTTATGGAAAAACGTCCCCCAACATCACAAGGAAGAAAAAAAATATTTTAGAGACTCCAAAAAACTTATTACCCTCCCCAAACCCAAAAAATGAACCCCACTATAACCCTTAACACATTTATATAGAGGATAAATTATTAAAAAAAATTATGAATCCATGAACCTTAATTATTTTCCAAAAAAAATATCATCCATCATAAGGTCCAATACTCATCCCAAACAAAAAGTGAAACAAAAAATTAGTCGGCTGGTACATGAATTAAGGTAAAAATATGATAAAATTTTTCTTATATTCCATCATAAATGACATCAAAATTGCCATAAATTTTCTTTGGGAATGGACCCAAACTACATGGATGTTTCATTAAGATATCACCTTAATAATATTATTACACTTTTATTTAATATATTAATCTTTATATGATCATTTTTCCTTTCAAATATTATTTATATTTTATGGATATACCAGTGAACCATGATAATGTAGTTCACCTAACAGTGGATAAAAAATTAACACTAAATCAATGAACTACCACTATAATTATTCTCAGAGAGTGAGATATATATATAATCTCGAATCACGTAACATTATATCAGATGAAATTTCAATTAATTTTATATTACCGCATTATTTTATTCTTTAACATCTTTATTTACATTGGGTTTTTCTATCGTTAAATAGTTATATGAATCTATTTTTTTCATCATCCAGATCTATAAACAAACCCAATATAATGTACCATGTAATGAAATCATAAAATTTATTTAATCTAGTCCAAATCACATGATGTTAAACTGAATCATATAGGTTCAACCCTAGAAGAACATATTTTTTTGAGTTATCTGTTATATATGACCTCATTTCTATATGTGAGAGCCAGATCAGTGGTAGGATGACTAGAAAATAATTTCATTGTAATTAATTTTGAGTATAAAATTTCCCCCATTAGAAATTATATCATAGTTTGTTGTGTTTCCCAAGGTTTCCATTTGTTTATTTACCCATTGTTGTAAAAAAATAACACTATTTTAGCATAAGTAACGTGGATCCTCTATATAATGATTCTAAAAAGAAAAGGAAAATTCATCCATTTTTACATATTTTAAAAATCTATATGATAAATGACATTATAAGAAAGATATACATATTATTTATTTTCATTATTAGATGCATAGTGTTATCGATAACTCCGATCCTTGGAATCACTAAAAACACTATCCGAGACTCACAAAAATATATCAATGTTGGCCTCTCTATGAAGAATTATATACATTTAATGGGTTCTATATTAATATTAAATTTCATTCAAAATCTTATAGATAAACTAATTTACCATCTAGTGAAATATATTTGACCTTTAATAATATATCTCAATGGTTAGAATTGAAAAATGCTAACTAGAAATTAAAATAAATACACTTTCTTAATATGTTAAAAACAAATGAAAAGAATCCAGAGAAAATTAAATGACTTCAAACTCTTTTAATTTCATATACATGGTTTTGGAAAAAAATAGAGTATCAAATAAGTATGTCAAAACTATTTTAGGATCAACTGTTTTATATTTTAAAATTAATGATATACACATTAGACTAAAATATTTTTTTAAATGTTTTAGAAAATCATCATTCACCATTTAAGGAGACCCTAATTTGTGACATTATTTTATTTTCATAAATGATGAAGAAACAAATCATGTTATGAAGAGAAAAAATTTATTTTATTTTTTTGGTTGTAATTTAATATTTTGTCCCTTCAAAATATGAATCTCTTTAATTTATAGAGAAAATAAATATAATGACCCAAAATCATTCATGTATATCATTTTAAAAAATAAAATGTTACTATAATATTATATTTCAATCACAAACATGATATTAACAGTTGAGATAATCATCATGGAACCCACAACCTTGAGTGAATCCAATGGGTATTATTAATCATTATAATATTGGTAATAAGGATAGAATGATTGGAATGGACCCCCCCCAATTCTTGGTGAAAAAATAGTTTCTGTTGAACCAATGATGTGACCGAATGGGTATTTTCTATTCAAATTGGATGTATACTTGATGAAAATTAATGATTAAGTGTAAAAAAATATTCTTTTCAACCGTAAACTATAATTGTAGTTAACAGTTGACCCCAAAGGATATTATGTAAATGGTATAACAGATTAATCTATTTTTAACGTACTATAAATTGATTGATGGTAGTATGAATTTTGTTTATAATGGTGAAGATTTAAATGTGAATTCATTTTGAGTGAAAAATTGTTTTTAAATACAGTTGAGGGTTGAAAAATATATAGTTTTTGTTTTATAATGATATAAATGAAATAAAATATGTATCAAATTTTAAATGAAATATTATTAATTAGAAACAAATTTCAATACATTGTACCAACACTTATATGGTATATAATACTATCATATATTTCCACATTTAAACTAAATTAGACTCTACATTTTAATATTTGAGTACTGAAGTAATAAAACTCAAATATTATTTCGTGGAGATTCTTCCAAATCATATCATTACAAGACATATTCAGTTTTTCTAGAATAAATTGCTAAAAAAATCTCCCACTAATTGTATATTTAAAAATTATTATTAATGAATAAATATTTTTGATTGAAATCATTATATCTTGATACCTTGACTCAATCAATGAATAGGTCATGTAAAAAGAAACATTTTATTAATAACTGAATAATTAATCATTCATAACTAGATTCTTGTCATTAGTCAGACATTATAAAAAACTTGTTATAAACTCAATTCAATAAATCATTTCACATTAGTTGATATGATGAATGATTAGAGAGGAAAAATATTAACAGAATTAAATTAAATTCGATATGAAAACATTATAGTTAATGTGTATTGAGTACAACAAAAAATAACAATGTATATCACATGTTTGATAGCATTTTTCAAAGGAATTTATACTAAAATGTTGAAAAGTTAGATCCCCCATATTGAAATATAAAATATATTGAGTACAGAAGAACTACATGTAGATAATTAAGTTATTAGTAACATTTATTAGAAATTTTTAGTGTAAATATTTCATATCTCAAATTTCCTTAAATACAATAATTCATCAACATTCCTCAATATTCTCCTCAATTAATAATCGTGTTCACTGCCTCAATATGAAAATCATTCAAAATTATATAATCTTACAATATAATTTCATTGTTTCCCTCTAAAATTGAAATGAAGTCATCATGTAACTCAACCATATTAAATATACATGGGTAATTAATACTTACAATGAAAATTAAAAAAATTATCATTTTAGTAATTACATCAAAAAGAAAATCACTATCAGTAAGTTGTAATCTAACCATCATCATTAATTTAAGAACCATCGAATATGAAATTAGTCTTTATGTTTCAAATTATGTCTTGGTATATTACATTAAATAATAAAATTAGATTCTTCAGAAACCTAGAAAAGAAATATTATAATTTAAAATTCAATATTAGATTTCACTATCTTGAAATAAAGTAACACCATTAATGCTTCACAAAATATTAACTTTTGATAAATTAGTATTTTATGTTCAAATAGTAATTTCATATCAATAACATATTGTGGATATATATTTTAGTGGTTAAAATATCTAGATAGTTTATATCACAACCTCCATCTGTCCATTAGTGGATCATGGATACTTTGTAAAACATGAACACTAGGACCCCACACATCCAAATAACTCCATTCCAGTCACAAAAATCATTGGAAATTTTATGAACAAATTTGCATGAACAAAAATATTGAGCATTATCTTCCCCTAGTAGCATCAACATGGGTGGATAAAATTGTGGGTGATTATTTCATTGATGTGTACATTGGATTCCATGTGAATGATGTTGTCCTAGAAAACACCAATTTTTATTGATGGTATTTATTTTTGTCAATTGAATTGCATATCTTTTATTAAACCTAACCAAAGTAATGCGAAACAAAATATTGAACAACAATTAACATAAATTAAATTTATCATAATTTAATATAAAATTAAAAATATAATAAATATAATAAAAAATATTATTTATGAAATATTTTAAAGTCCAAATGATACATTTTAATGAAACAATTATTCATTCCAAAACATAATTTAAATTTTTTTTCAGAATACAGTTTCATAATAATTTAATAAAAATAAACATATGCCATTTTTGGATTTAAAATTATTATATCTAGACTAATTTTTAAATAATAAATTTCAGGGAATATAAATTCTAAAGGATATATAAATCCAATATTCTTATATGAATCAATTTGAAGATGAATAATTTCAAAATTATAAAAATCATAACATAGGAAATGATCCCATGATTTTATAAAATTTTAATAGTGGTAATACTTGGCACTAGACAACATTGTCTCACATAAAATTTATTATTATTTTCAATTTCTAGTATACAAGAATAATAACATATATTCATTCCATAAGATAAAAATATGAATTAGAGTATACCAATATAAAAAATTCAAATTCATGTGTACTTGATATCAAATAATTACCATATTTAATTCCACCACAATTAATTAAATTGTTTACAAAAAGAAATAAATTACACTTTTTCCATTGAATAAAATTTATCTAAATAATTATTTAGTATTAATTTCACTATGAAATTACATTCAAAAAAATATAAACCCATAAAATAATTAAAATAAAACAATATTATTAACATTTCAGATGAAATGATGTTAGAAATTAGTTTAGTACTAGTTTTGAAAAATTTATTGAAATTGAAACATTTAATGTCTATAAAAATATAGGATTTTAATCCAATTTTTCATGGATATTTCACCTTTTTCCATCATGGTTATAAATAAATATTTTAAATTGATAATAATTAGACAAAATTAAATGGAAAAGTTGTTTTAATAATTTCAATGATAAATAATTAATGAATCCAAATGATTTCTCATAAATAATAAATGATCAGTATACGATTAGTTGTGTATTAATCAGACCAGATGAGTGAAAATAATATTATTTTACAACTTAATAAATAAATAATAATAAATTTAAAATCCAGTATATTCATCCAAATTATATATAAATTTCATAATTTCCAATAGATTATGGAATGATTAATCTTAAGGAAAACCTTGTTTAGTTAACCAAATTATCTATCAAAGATGTAACAAAAAATTTCAGTTAACAAAAGTAATTCTATCACTAAATAAATTAAGTCGAAAATAGTGATTTTCTAAAACAATTTGTGTTATTTTAAGGAGGTTTTAATGAGAATATGTATTTCACAGAAAAGAGACCCTCCCCCATAATTAAACAACAACATTGACCCTAATTTTGAACATTAATGTGTATAATGAATTTAAATATTTATGATCAACGTTGATTTTAATAATGTAGTAATAAACATGCTAAAGGGGTCATAATACATATCAAAAATAATATCATGTGGCCATAATTTCCAGTCACATAACAATATGTAATGAAATAGAACATTTTTCAACGATGTTCTCAAATTTTACCCTTTAGTGAGTTTTTAGTAAAAGATATGAATGGAATCTTTTGTCGTTTTTCGTACGAGGTACTTTTTCACTTTTCCAACAAAAGTACGAGAATATGTATTTTTTAACTTATACGGCATGAATGGATTTTTAAAAAATTATTTCCATGAATCTTCCTTTACATGTTTTCAAGTATATTTTTAATCAACTTATTTTAGTTTACAATTGTATGACTTGTTAAGAAAGGAAAATTGTTTTTGAAGTAGAAATGATATTTTCCTCAAGAATGGAGTTCAAGTGTTTTATCAAAATTATTTTCCATCTAAGAAAATAAAGGGTTATGTTTCTATCCCAATTATTAAATTGACTTGATTATGTTGTGATGGAATTATTTTTATGAATTCCATTATCTTATATGAATTGTTTTATGATGTCACGATGTTTAAGAATCCCATTTTTATTACATGGGTTATGATTTGATGTATTGTTTATGATTTTATGTCACACATAAGAATAGTATAATTATGAGATGGGTGGGACCTATATCTCTCTACAATGCATTAGGTAATGTTTTTATATCTCATGAGATAGACATGGATGGAACAGAAGGTTAAACGGGTTTAGTGAAACCGGACTGAAATGACCAGTGAACTCGGTTCAGAAATGGACATTGTCCACTAAGATAGTCATGGCAATGAGTCTTGACTAATAAGAAATGATTATCTATGATTATGTGTGTATGACACAAAGTTTCATGTTTTATGTTATGATTATTGGGATTAAATTTCACTATCATGATTTATCCCATTTTATGAAATTATGATCTCTTTTGCAGGGTAAGATTTTCAAAATGTTATGTTCTTATGAATATGATGTGATTGATAATTTTTTTACCCTTACTGAGAATTTTAGATCACCCTTTTGAATGTTTTCTTTCCACAGGTCCGGAAGAATGTTATTAAGTAAGATATGCCCAAAGGGAATATAGATATGATGAAATAAATGGGAGACCGTGTAGATACTTTATGAACCAGTTGTTTATGTTTCCCAGTTTCTAAAGACACTATACCTATACGGTCATTTCATGGTTTTGTTATATGTTGTAATAATTATGATTCAATTTTTATGTATTAACCATGTATTTAATGTATGTGTCGCTATAGTTGGTATCAGATGAAAGGTATAGTCAACCCTTGGAAACTAGGATGTGAAATCCTTTGTAAGAAACCTAAGGATATGTCTAAGCATAGAACACAATATTAGTGTTTTATAAATGTCCATGAACCACCTACGATAAGACCTTAAGTGTGAAATTTTATTCTTGATTATGAGTTTTTTCTAATATAATTAGTGTTTCTCACACCATTCTTCTTGGTTTTATTCAATGTCTGAAACCTGAAGGAACCGTGTTAATGCAAAATGCGACGGGCAATGCAATGATTGTCCCTCTGAGCAACCAAACATTATAGGAGATATAATGAAAAATCATGTATCCATGCTCGCACAACTTTCTGAAGCTATGAATCATGTAGGACTTCCAAATGAGAAAAAGAAGGAGCAACATTCTATTGAATTTTTCATGAGGCAGCGTCCACCTTCATTCAGCGGGTCTGCTGATCCATTAGTGTCTGAACAATGGATCAGTACCACTAAAAAGATATTTTTAGTTCTTCAATGTTCTGAACATGATAAAGTCATCTTAGCAGTGTATCGTTTGCAAGGAGATACTGACCAATGGAGGAATATTATCAAGAATACGAGGCAAATAGATGAAATTGAATCCATGGAATAGGACAAGTTCAAGAACTTATTTTCAATAAGTACTTCCCTCGTATTCTTCGAACAAAGATGGAGAAGGAGTTTCTTGAGCTAAAGTAAAAGGATGATGAATCCATTGGTAGCTACGAAGAAAATTTTACAAGACATTCAAGGTACGATTCCAGAATTATTATCCAACCTGAGAGTAAGATCGATTGATTTTTTAGTGGCATAAAACCAAGTCATCGAAGGGCGTTAGCCATAAGGGACTTCAATAGCTACGAGGAAATTTTTCAATGTGATCTCAAGTTTGAGATGGAGATTGGGGTAACCCATTAGTCACATGGGTTTGATAAGAAGAGGAAAATGGAATTCAAAGGAAAATCTAAAGGCCACACTGAAAAGAAGATGAGTTTTCCCTTATGCTCAATGTGTGGAATGAAACATTGAGGAAATTGTCTTAAGGGTACAAGAAAATTTTATAAGTGTTGAAAAGAAGGTCATTAGGCAATTGAATGTCGAAATAATGGGATGAAGATGTCTAATGATGCAAACAAAGGAATGGATACACAGAATGAACCTACTACACTTTAATGTTTCAAGTGCAAGGATATGGGGCATTATTCCAATCAATGCCCAAGTCCAAGGGTTGATGATTATGATCAACATCAACAAACTCATAAGGCCAAAGACAAAGGAATGTCACATGAAATTAATATCGATGATGTGGAGTACGACAATGGAGTGGTGAGAGGTACACTTACCATCCACTCTAAAGTAGAAAATGTTTTATTTGATTCTGGATCCACCCACTCTTTTATTTCAGAAGAATATTCTAAGGGTATCACTATATTACCTCAACAATTAAATGTTGAGTTGGCTGTGAAAAATCCAAATGGCACAACAGTCGCACCAAAAGCTTACAATTCTTCTCTGATTGAAGTTTGTGGGAATGTTCTTCCTGCAAATGTTTTGATCCATCCTATAGTGGAATTTGATGTGATTCTTGGCATGGATTGGCTTTCTTTATATGGACCTCATATCAATACCAAAGAAGGGAAGTCACATTTCATATTCCAGATCAATCTATGATCGTCTATCAATGGGAGGACGAACATAACATTCCAGTGGAAATTTTTTCTTTCTTTTGGGTCTTGATTCCATTAAATGAAGGTTATATATCACAAATGGTTGGAGAGAAACTCAAGATTAATATTATTCCCACTGTACTGGAATTTGTTGATGTCTTTTCAGTGGAATTTCCATATCTTCCACTAAATGGTGAAGTTGAGTTTTCAATAGAACTCGTACCAGGTGCTTTGCCTATTTCAAAGACACATTATAGAATGGCCCCAATAGAGTTGCAGGAATTGAAGAAGCAACTCCAAGAGAATCTTGATAAAGGATTCATACACCATAGTGCGTCACCTTGGGGAGCACCTGTTCTGTTTGTGAAGAAGAAAGATGGATCAATGAGACTCTACATTTATTATCGAGAACATAACAAAATCACTATCAAGAACAAATATCATCTCCCACGCATTGATGACATATTTGACCAACTATGCGTAGCTCGATACTTTTCATAGATTTCTCTTCGTTCTGGGTATCATCAATTAAGGGTCAAAAGGGAGGATATACCAAATATGGAATTCCGTAAAAGGTATGGACACTATGAATTTATAGTGATTCCATTTGGTCTTACTAATTCCCCTACTATATTCAGGGATCTGATGAGTAGAGTCTTTACAGACTATCTTGATCAGATTTTGGTAGACTTTATAGATGATATTCTTGTCTATTCAAAGAGAAAGGAAGAACATGAAGATCACGTGAGAATTGTATTAAAGACCCTGAGAAAGGATAAGATTTATGCCAAATTTACTAAGTGTGAATTTTGTCTTCAAAAAGTTTCATTTTTTGGTCACATAATCTAAAAATAGGGGATATCTGTGGATCCAGCAGAAACAGAGGTTATCAAAAGATGGCCGAGACCAACAACAGTAACTGAGATCTGAAGTTTTCTATTTTTGGCTAGATATTATCAAAATTTTGAGAAATATTTTTCATGATTATCTAATCACCTCACCAAGTTGACTCGAAAAGGAGTTAAGTTTATTTGGAAAGAGTAATGTGATGAGAATTTCAAGGAGTTGAAAGTAAGGTTATCTAGTGAACCTGTACTCACACTGCCTTGTAGTGGAGAAAGGTTTGTGGTCTACAGTGATGCATCCATGAAGGGGTTGGGGTTTGTTCTTATGCAAAATGATATGGTGATAGCTTATGCCTCACGACAGTTGAAAATCCCTGAGAAAAAATTACCCAACTCATGATTTGGAGTTAGCTATGGTAATCTTTGCATTAAAGAATTGGAGGCATTATCTTTATGGAGAAAAATGTGACATTTTTACTGATCATAATAGTCTAAAGTATATTTTCACACAAAAGGAGCTGAATATGCACCAAAGAAGATGGTTGGAGCAGATTAAGGATTACGACTGCTCAATTCATTACCACACTGGGAAAGAAAACAAGGCGGTAGATGCATTAAGTCTACAAGACCAAGCATGCTTATCCATGATGAGGATCACAAAAGATCCAATATTAATGGATTTACAAAGGATGGATCTTGGAATTATAATGAAAGGGGAAAAATCATATCTTTCTCAAATGAATGTTCAACCATCTATAACTGTGATAATTAAAGAGGTGCATAAAAAAGATGTCGAGTTACAAAAGAAGGTGAGAAATGTTCCTGAATTCAACCTTGATTGTGACGGGATAATAAAGTTCAGGAATCGGGTTTGTGTTCCTCTCATCCCCGAATTAAAGAAAGAGCTGCTGGATGAGGCTCATAGTTTATCATTCTCTATTCATCATGGAAGAACGAATATGTATAGGGACCTAAATGAGTTCTTCTGGTGGGATGTCATGAAAAGAGATGTTGCTGAATATGTCTCTCGATGCTTGGTTTGTCAGCAAGTTAAAGCTGAGAGAAAGATGTCTAAGGGGATCTTACAACCATTACCCATACCTGAATGGAAATGGGAAAACATCACTATAGACTTTTTCACTGGACTTCCTAAAACATCCAAAGGAAATAATGTTATCTGGGTCATTGTTGACCGTCTTACAAAGTCTGCACACTTCATTGCTATTAGAGAGGATTTCTCTCTAGATCATCTTGCCAGAATATATGTAATGGAAGTGGTAATATTTCATAGAAATACACTTTCAATTATATATGACCGGGATCTGAGGTTTACCTCAATGTTTTGGAGAATACTTCAGTGAAATATGGATACAGAGTTGAGTTTCAGCGCTGATTATCATCTTCAAACAGATGGTCAGTCTAAGAGGAAAAATCAAACTATAGAAGATATGTTGAGAGTTTTCTCTATGGATTTCAACGTTGGTAGGGATCAACACCTACCATTGTTGGAATTTTCTTATAATAATAAATTTCACTCCATTATTCAGATGGATCCTTATGATTCCCTCTATGGAAGGAAATACAGAAGTCCAACTTGCTTGGATGAAGTTGGTGAAAGAAAGCTATTAGGACTTGATCTTGTTTATGAGATGGAAGAAAAGGTCAGATCTATTCAACAACACATTAGAGCAGCTCAGAGTCTAAAAAATATTTATTCCGACAACCGAAGAAAAGACTTATATTTTGAATTGGGTGATAAAGTGTTCTTACGAACATCTCATTGGAAGAGAGTAATGAGATTTGGAAAGAAGGGAAATTTGAGCCCTAGATATATCGGTGCTTTTGAAATTATGGATCGTGTTGGGAAGGTATCTTACCTATTGGCACTTCAACCGAATGTATCTCAAGTTCACGATGTGTTCCATGTATCTCTCCTGAGAAAGTACATACCTGATCCTTCACATGTACTCAGCTCAGAAGTCGTACTGCTGGAACAAGATCTTTCTGATGAAGAATAGATGATAGTGATTCTGGATCATAGAGAAACAATCCTATGGAACAAGACCACTCTCTTGGTGAATGTTTTATGTAGGAACCACCTATTAGAAGACGCTACATGGGAGCTTGAGGATATGATGAGGGAGATGTATCCTCATCTGTTTGTTAAAAAGTGACGAATTTCGAGGGAAAAATTCATATTAAGGGGGGTAGAATGTAACACCCGAGACTTTTATGAGAAATATTTTTTTATTTTATATAAATAATCAAAGAAATCTTTCACTACACACAACACTAGCTTGGCTTGCTTTACACTCTACCACATCCTTCCTCGATATCTTGTGTCGTACGCAATATCGAGTTTCACTAAACAACAATATGATATTAAAATATTATTAAAACTTGCCGTTATGAATAGTATTAACTGACTTTTGAATTTTCTAACATTTTAATTCATCTTATTCATTTTCTAGAATGAGGAATGAAAACAAAATCAGTTTTTTGGATAAAAGAAGTATTTTTCAAAAAAAAAGCAGTTTTACCTCCTTTTGATGGAGCACCCACCTTAAATCTAGTTTTTCATAAGTTTATAAGTTCAATTTGACAAAATAAAATTATTCTTTAGAATCAGGATATAAAAATTTACTTTGGATAAATTTTTCATATTATTCGGATAACTTTTTTATTTTAATGAATAGTAAAAACAAGCTATATTTTAATTAAAAACAACTTTTTTCATCGCAATACATTATATGATTAAATTATAATATAGAATGTTTTTAGAGTTTAAATAGAATATATTTTTACCGTTTAATATAATTTATTTCATTAGCACTAATTATACATTGAATTCATAGGTAAAAACATTTCAATCTTTGGGAATTTTTTAACTTTTAAAACCTGTTTGCGTAACAACAGGATTAATTTTAAATTAATTACTGAAACTTATGAGTTTAGAATTTTGAAAAATGGATTCCATATTTGGAATCAGTGGGTCCAAATTATGTTAATTGTTTACTTTTATTTTTTTGATATTATGAATAGTAACGACGGTAATTTTTTTATTTACTACAGTTAAAGGTATATAGGGTAATTCAAGGTTAAAAGAATATTATAATAATTCAAAATCACAAAGAAACGTTTCCTAACATTATTGGATGAGTAGTGTCCGACCATGGGCATCCTTGGGTCCATTTTGAGACCCCATTAAGCCACTTGGTAGTGACAATGACAATTTGGATTAATTAACTTAATGTAAAGACAAAATTGACATTAACAAAAATCTTTTATTAATTAATTTTTATAATAGGTTATATAAATTATTTTTTAGACTATAAATATTCATTGGAAATATAAAAATATTTCCTACATAATGATATTTTTTTATAATTTTTAGACACCAAATAAATTAAATTATTTATGACACAAAAATGATGAAGTATTTACCTCATAAATAAATGATTTAAATAAATAAGATTATAATCATTAAAATATTTTCCAAAACATGTCCAACTCTGACTGGATGATTTCATTTCGACCATGAGTAATCTTATCTTCATCTTTAATGATTTTTGGTCCTTTTGAAACCGATGATATGGTTATAATAAAATAATATTTCCACACTTTCCAAAGGTGCCCCTCTCCTCCCTTATAAAAGGGGACCTCCTCCCTCTACTCCTCGCACCAATTTGAGCTTTCAATATCGGACAAAACCTAACCATTTCACTTTCCCACTTCCTTAGAAACCTACTTGAGGTACCGGTCTTCTCAAAATTCCAACTCTAGTTCCTTAAGATAATGTTTAAAGGAGGCACTTCGAGAAAGAGGTAATACCTTCTGTCGTTTTCTTCAAATTCCATTCTTCTTCTACTCCCTCTTCTTCAGTTGTTTCATTATGAGTTAATAACATCAGTATCCCTCATATAATGATATTTTATTATAAATATGAAACAACCCTATTTCACCTCTTATCCATTCTACAGAAAATGAAATCACCATGCGTGTGTACCTACGAAATACCGTCTCCACGCCGTGGTGTAATATGTTTTCCACCACCACCTTACATGGATGGGTATAATGGTGAAACTAAATAACTATATATGATTATTGTAAAGTGGTATTGATTCTGAAATAGTATTCATACAGTCCAATACAATTCCACGATCATGGGAATGATATCATCGCTCGTGCATACGTACGGCCTACCGTCTCCACGATGTGATGCAACTCGTTCTTTATGATCTTCATTGAATAATGATTATATAAATGAATTGAATGAATTAATATGATATATATTACACTAATAACATTCTGTAAATGATGTATCTATATCCTATAAAGTGGAATACGAATTTATTTGACAAAACACGCATAAGAACAAAAAGTAATAAACACCAGAATAACAAGTAGTAATGAAATATTACTAATAAAAAGCTAAGAATATGACCATATATGATATCATAACAATGAATATGATTCTGTAATAAGTCAATGAAATTATTTTTATCATTATACAAGAGGTTCTGACACGTACAAAGCATATCAGCGCTAAGGTAAGGGAAAATCTCGCAATCTCAATTTTTATCCGAGATTGTTTATACTTCAGAATTTACTGGGGAATATTTATCATCCACATACATGTTTCCTCGATATGTAATATTATTTATTTCCTCTTTAAATTTTTTAAATACAATTTTACCCTTCAGTGAGTTTTTAGTAATAGATATGAAACGAATCTTTTTTCGTTTTTCGTATGAGGTACTTTTTGACTTTTCCAACAAAAGTATGAGAAGAATGTTTTTATAACTTATACGGCATGAATGGATTTTTAAAACATTATTTCCACGAATCTTCCTTTACAAGTTTTCATGTTTGTTATTAATAAACTTTTTTTTATTTTAGAATTGTATGACATGTTAAGAAAGGAAATGTGTTTTTGAAGTATAAATGATATTTTACTCAAGAATGGAGTTCATGTGTTTTATCAAAATTATTTTCCATCAATGAAAATAAAGGGTTATATTTCTATCCCTATTATTACATTGATTTGATTATGTTGTGATGAAATTATTTTTATGAATTTCATTATCTTATATGAATTTTTTTATGATGTCATGATGTTTAAGAATCCCATTTTTATTACATGGGTTATGCTATGATGTATTGTATATGATTTTCTAGCACATATAAGAATGGTATAATTATGAGATGGGTGGGACCTATATCTCCCTCCAATGAATTGGGTAAAGATTTTATATCTCATGAGATAGACATGGCTGAAACGGAAGGTTAAACTGGTTCAGTGAAACAGGACTGAAACGAGGAGTGAAGTCGGTTCAGAAATGGACTTTATCCACTAAGATAGTCTTCGCAATGAGACTTGACTAATAATAAATGATTCTCTATGATTATGTGTGTATGACACAAAGTTTCATGTTTTATGTTATGATTATTGGGATTACATTTCACTACCATGATTTATCCCATGTTATAAAATTATTAAATCTTTTGCAGGGTAAGATTTTCAAAATGTTATGTTCTTATGAATTTGATGTGATTGATATTTCTTTTGTTTACCCTTACTGATCATTTGAGCTCGCCCTTTTGTATGTTTTCTTTCCCTAGGTCAGGAAGAATGTTATTAAGTAAGATATTCCAAAAATTCACTATAGATATGATGAAATAATTGGGAGACAGTGTAGATGCTTTATGAACCAGTTTTTTATGTTTCCCGGTTTCTAAAGACACTATACATATATGGTTCTTTCATGGTTTTGTTATATTTTGTAATAATTATGCTTAAATTTTTAAGTATTAACCATGTATTTAAAGTATGGGTCGCAATAATGCTTATTTGCACTATAAATTTATAGGTTAATGAAATAAATGTTTGATGATTCTCATATCTCAACCTTCTCCATCCAACCATGGATCACAATGATGAATAGAGATATCCAATAGCACTATTTGTGGGAATATATAAATAAATAGGTCATGAAATATACATAACTATTTTTTAATATGTCTGCAAGTGGTGTTTCAATTGAAATAATAGTATTGGATTTTCAATCCATCACCCATTCCTACATGAAAAGTGAAAAAAAATACCCATATAAATTATCACTCTACATATGGGACATCAAAAGGAAATAATTCTATTTGTGTTCTCATGGATTTTCTTACCAAAAATTCTCACATAGTTAGAATTTTATAATATTTTTCACATTATTAACGTCCAAGGATATACAGTGTATAAGTGGTAAGGATTTATGGACGACCAATATTTATTTTTTCCTAATTGAGGTCGAATGTTCCCTTCCAATATGTAAAAAAATATCAAAAAATATCTATATTCGGAGTTTTACTTCATCATTGATAATCACTATCAAACTGAAGGCTAAAACAATAACAATATCCAAACACTCCAAATAATGTTGATGGAATTCTAAATAGAAATTAAAGGAGGATAGAATCAACATCTTCCTATGTCTGAGTTCTCATACATTAATAATTTAAAATAAATATTCCAAATGGATACCTATAATGTCGATTAAGTGGAGAGATTAAATAACCCTATTGTTGGTATGGGGTTAGTAGACAATAAATATTGTGTCTTAAAATACATGATGAAAAGTGTAAACGGTTATGATAATTCATCAACACATCAGGGTTTGTTAGATTTTATATAAGAGCTATGCTGACAATCATCAACCGGAATGGGATTCTGCCACTGGGGATATGTTATTCCACTACATATCTCTAAGAAAAAAAAGTAATGATATTTTGATGATGGTAAGTCCATGTACATGAAAAATCAGTCCCATTTGTGATAACTTGTTACAATGTAGTGGTGGAGTATCAACTGGAACTACCACCAATCTGATCACAAGATAATGATATGTTCTATGTATCCCTCTTGTGGAAGTATATACCAGACCCCTCAAATGTTTAGAATCTAGAATTGGTTCTGTTGTTAAATGATATTTCTTATGAACATTTTCTTGTGAGAATATTTGATTGAAATGAAAAAAATTTACAATATAAGACAATGCACTAGTTCAAAGTGATATGGAGAAACTACTTCTTTTGATATAATACTTGGAATCTATAGGATATGATGAAATAGATTTACCCTCATATGTTACAGTGTGTGAAATGAAATTTTTTGTAATGTTTTTTAATGGAAAATTATAATTAACATATTTTTTATAAATAAGATTCATTTTTTTGGTCCAATTAAATAAGCTATTATGTATTTTGGTAAGAGAAAAAGAATGATCTTATTTTTTGTTATTATATCCAACAACAATTAAAAGATTATTTAGTTTTATAACTTATCATAATATATTATTTTAATATTTATCATACAATTAGTATAGATAAAGGGTTTCGATTAATCCAATTGGCCTTGTCAATGGAAAAGATTACCTTAACTAGTAGGATTGTACCATTTGAACACAATTTATCTAAGATTCCAATGGGGAAAAATCACTATTATTTTACAATAGCCAATCATAATATGAGTACCAACAACTAAAACATAGGACAAACCATTAACAAGATATTTTCAATCCCATTACGATCATATACCAAACCATGTATGCAGAACCACCACATTAAAATATCTCCATCGCAAATCACACCATTAGGGAATGTTCCATTAGAATGAAGAGATTTAAATCAATGCCTCGATAATATGATAATATATACTATATTTAAAATAAAATAATGTCTATATTTACTTCTTATGATTACCACTTTATAAATTATTTTTAATTTTATTCGATAAGACACAAATCATATGATCGAGGAATATATAATTTCATTTAAGAAATCACTTATCAGGATTTTTTTAATTTTTGAAATAATTGCTATTTTAATAAAATATTATTATTTTATAACAATTATTATGTATTTTTGATGAAATATTTTTTCAAAGTAAAATATATATTTATTTTAATTCTAAAATAAATATTTTATCAAAAAAACCCAGCATTTCTCAATTAATGTTGATTGTTGTTTTAAAATTAAAAAAAATTTGTTTAGAAAATTATGTAGAAGGATAAAAATTATTTTTTGAATCACAATGTTGAAATTATCCAATTTTTAACTTTTTAATTTTTTTAAAACAATCAAATTTTTAAGTAAAAATTAAATACCATATAAATATACAATGTGTAATATGACATCATAATAGCCCTAAGGTTAGGTAATGAATGGTATAAATGTTAACCATGACCATATATATTTTTCCTAGATAAAATAATTATTTTTTATGATACATTATTAATTTTATAAAGCCTTTATTATTCAACCAAATCCTATATTACATTTTTAGGTTTTAAAATAATTAATATATGAACATGAATAACATCCCATCACAAAAAGTAGTATTTTTATGAGTTATTCCCTTGTAAAAATAAAATAATTAATATAAGTTATCTTTGAAGAAACCATGGGAATATTTTTTGGATGGTTTGTAGATAATATTAATTTATTTTTTATAGTGTCTAAAATATAATTTTGTTTCGATAATCAAAAAACCATCTATTTTACTTTATAAACCCATTATTCTCACAATAAACTTAACTAATGATATTGTAGAACATAATAACTCTTTCATACACTCTCTGGAGTCCTCCTAGGGTTCCTCATCCTCACAACAAGCTCCTCCCAAGCCATTGGAATCGCTTTCTAATGGTAAGTGATCATCTCATTATCCAAATTATTCAATTATATTCTTTATTTAATTTCTTTATTTTATAATTAATAATGTTATGATATGTTTTTAAAAATTCATAATAAATTATTTTTAAAAAAAAATTATTATTGTTTCATTTCTCTCTAATGAAATCATGTTATAATCATTTTTAAACAGTCTTTATGATGCCGAAATGTCACTATGGGTTTTTCTCTTTAAAAAATTATGTTATGAATACCATTGAAATTTACACTAAATGTATTTCCCTACACATTATTTTAATACTAATATTTGGTATATCTATGTATTTAATCAACATTCATTTATCATGGAATTAAATTGTATGAAATTTGAACATAAGATGAAGGGTCTATGTCAAAAGATTATGCAAGTACATGATATGAACAAAATGGGTGTTTTGAGAAATAAAGATCATTTTAATAAATTAGAATATTCATTTTATTCATGATATTTCATTAATGGGATTAAGTTTTTTAACTAAAACATCAGTTTATTTTGTTATCCATGTTATGATTTCATTGCATGTATCATTGTCCTAGTTTTATGATGTCATTTTTATGTTGTTTCTATATTTACCATGTTTCCATTATAATACCATTCCATGAATAATTATTCATGATTATAATTCTCACCCATTTTATTTCATGTTGACATTTACATATTATATAATGTACTACTTTTTTCATGATATTATTCATTTTCTAAATTAATAGGAATAATAGTTCATGGTTTTCTAATATTTTCCCTCTAGTTTTCCTTTGTAGTTTTATAGGACTAATTATTTCAAAGTGCATGTTATGAATATTTTCAGTAATTGTGTTTTATTCTATTTTCATGATGTTATAATATGTACCTAATTCCATAGTAAACTATACATTATGCATTTCTCTATTGTATTATGTTTATTATTATGTAATAAATAATGATTTATTTTTTATTAAATACAAGGGTTTTTATATATATAAATCGCATTTGACATGTAATATCAAGAATTTATTTATTCACATGGTATTTTCTATTCATTTACTTTTAATGATTCTTAGGTATTTTTATTTAATGTAACAAAATAGGTAAAGGATCTTTGGTACAATCTCACTATTTACTGGGATTGTTTTTCTCTCTCTCAGATGACAGAATCTTATGAACAATTTTTCAAGAAACCCATTAATTTTATTTTGTTTAAGACATTTTAATGGAATTCAAATTTTATATTCATTTTTATCTCGTTATATAGTCCTGGTTCCAAAATATTTTTTTCAAAATAATACAATTCTTATTTATATATTATACAGAACGCCATTTTTTATATCCATGTCATACAATAATTTTTAGAAATTATCATTAATGTTCCACAATTATTTTTTATAGTCATTTCTACCCCATTATGGATTTTTTCAATGATATTTGAAAAGTAATCTTCATGTAATCTTAAAAACAAGGATATCAAGGTTATCATAAACAATGAGAAATAAAACTCTTTTTTATCATTTATGGAATTTTATTATACAATTAAAACTCGTTATTTTAATGAATATTTTATAATTTCTAAAGACTATTTTCCAAAAAAATTTATATTTGTTTTATTCATTTGAAAAAATTCCAAAATTTTTTATTTTCTACTATAAATTATCATATTATCCTATCAAAATCACTTACCATCATGGATGATTTCCCTTGGTGTTAATTATGATTTATTATGGATATTTCCCAATAAAACAATTCATAATAATTCCGTGGATTTTTTATGTTTTTGATGAATCTATATTTGTGAAAACCATTTATGTTTTCTAGGATAGGATATAATAAAATTATTATTAATCAATTTTATTTAATGGGATATAATATAATTAATTTTTTTTTAATCTTGTGGATGATTATTTTATAGATTTTATGATTGATGATACCTATATATCATTCTAATTCTTTAGGTAATTACTAATATTTTACAATTTTTGAGGATAAATGAGAGGTTTTCTAATCCAAAAAAAAATTGTACACTAGTGGTAAATTATGCCTGAAGTATGAACATATGTGGTTAACCCAATAAAAAATGTTATAAATGTATTGTTTGTAACCATAAAAATAATATTATATGCTTATATGAATTCATAATATCCATGTTTTCTTCCAATTTTTTGAACTGTTTACTCCAATTAATTGACTTACAAATAATTCATGTATTGTGAAAATGAAATCAATATTAGTTGAATCATTCATTTATTCATTTATATTCTGGGTATAGTTTTCAAATTTTATTCTCATGTTCTCATACCCAAATTCCTAAAATATGTTTAAATTTATTCATTTTTCCCCTTTCTACGAATCTAATATAATTTTCCAATTTTTTTCACTGGTTATGATTATATGTATTATGGGTGATATGACTAGGATGTAACATAATTATAAAAAACTAAATGGGTGATGATGTAGAACTCTTATGAATGATTTTTTATGTTTCCAGGATTCTAATGGAATTAATCATTTACGAAACTCCTGAATGTTTTTATGTAATGTGTTGAATATTCATCTACAAATATTTAATATCAATCTATGAAAACTCAAACTCACTATAGGTGGAATTAGAGTATAGTTTTATGTCACCAATAGAAACTAGGATGAGAAACCCATCCTTAGATCCTTAGAGATATGTATAATTATTATTTAGTTTGTAGAAAAATATCCTGGAAAATTGATGAAGGAAAGGATGTGTGATTTACTAAAAAAACATCCATGTCTAGATTCTATTGGTGGACATTGTTCTATTACATATATACTATTGTGTAATAACTTTGTAAAAGTCACATTAATATTTAATCGAGCATTAACTAGTACACAATAGTGGCACATACTGCACACCTATTTTTCTACTTGAGGGTGTTTGAAAATGAAATTTTCCAACACATTATGAACCATCATGATAGATTTAAACTATAAAACTGAATGAAAAATGATTTATATAAGGATTCATAGATGGAAAATAATGTTTAAAGATTAAAATATCATTTTAATGATTTTTATGATAATATGTATTCCCACTATTATTAAAGTTTATAACATTAATATTTTTTATTATAGTCACTGGATAAACCCCAAAGGTACCATTTTAGTTATAAATTAAATATACAAGAAAATGATTCTCCTCTTTAAAAAACCCAATGTAGTAGGTACTCAATGAAAAATAATTTTTCTTTACTCACATGTCATTCTCATGATAATAATATTGTTGATATTCCCTATAAGGAATGTATATAACAACATTCTATTGAGTCCTTGATGAGGTCGAATCCACCTTCATTTAGTTTTTCTTCTAATCCACTATTATCCATGAAATGGATTAGTTCCATTGAATATATATTTTATATTCTCATGTTTTCATATAACGATTAATTCATTTTAATCATCTATAATTGGGATGGGGAACTTGATCGATGGTGGACTGATATAATCAAACCATGACCAAAATTTGAAATTGACACCATGGATTGGGATGAATTTAGGAGAATAATTTTCATTAATTATACCCCTTATATACATTATATTAATTTGGATAAGGTATACCATGACATAAATAAGAGGGATAATGAAAATGATTGTATATATAAGGAATCATTTTTTAAGGATTTTGATATATGATTATGTTATTATCCTTTAACATTAATATAGATTTGATAGACTCTTTATTGCAATCAGACTATTACGTAAATGGGTGTTAGATGAATAGGAATCTAGTATATATGAATAATTTACTTTTAATATCTAGATGGAAATTGATATTAGAGTGCCCTATAAAATTAGTGTTTTGATATGAAAATAAATATAAAATTAATTAAAAACTGTAGAAACCATTGAGAGAAAATGATGATCACTCTGTCATGCTTGTTGTGTTGAAGGATTCAGGGATGATTTTATCTTAATGCGACTAATGTAATTTTTATATAAGTAAATGAAGGTCATCATGTGTTAGAATGATAATGTTATTTAGAGGTACATAGATAATAATATAAAATTAAATAAATCTTCACAGAATACACATCTCACACATAAATATTTAAAATGCAAGGAGTTTGGTATTATTCTAAATAGTTTAGAAATATGAGGGTTAGTTGAAGTGATCAGCATCAATAACCAATTATGTCATGGGATAATTGGAAATATCTTGTGATATCTATTTTATATGGAGGGTTGTATAACGACGTGGTGAAAGATACACATATCATACACATTTGGACTATTGATGTCTTATTTTAATATTGATATAACCATTAATTCATATATGATAATTTGATAATGGTTTACAAATTCCAAGTCAAAATTTAGACATTAAATTACCATGGATAAAAAAAATGGTATGATGGTTTCATTAGAACAATTTTATTCCACCCTAATTGATGTTTTTTAATGTGCTTACTTCAAATTTGTTATTACACCTCCTGTTGAATCTAATGTTGTTTAAGGAACAGATTAGATTTATATATATACAATCCCCACCGATTTCTATTTTTGGGACGTAACATTTGATACTTGAAACCAACCAAGGATCATCTATCATACTGATCATAAAATTGAACTTTTGATTTCAATAAAATACATTGTATATTTATGGATTACTTTTCCAAGAGGTTGTTTATCTTAATATGGTGGAGGAAAAATTTAATACTTATTATTTTCCTATATTAATGGAGTATTTTTATTTATTTATAGATGTGATTTCTAGTATTCTACAGAATATTGATGATGAGTTCATAATAGAACTCAATCCCATAGATTCAGCAATTTCATAGACTCCCTATGGAATAACAATATTTTTTTATTGGAATTAAATAAGAAACACTCATATAATTTTGAAAAGGTATTTAATAAACCAATTCTGTCACCATGGTGGGAAATATTTTATTTTCTTAAGAAGAATGATAGATCAATTCATGTATTCATTCTCTATTTGGAGCTAATAAAGATCATGATCATGGACATTTATCCTATATCCCATATTGATGACTTGATTAATCAATGACAAAGGGATCAATACTATTCCATGATTTTCTATAATTACGGATTTCATCAATTAAGGGTCATGAAGGATGGTATAAATCAGAAAAATTTTCAGATGTGGTGGGGACACTATGAGTGGATTTTACTACCATTTGGTCTTAGTAATCACCATGTAATCTTAATGGATTGAATGAGAAATGTATTTAGAGATTACGTTGATTAGTTTTTTTAGTGTAAATAAATGAAATTATTTTTTATTCAATGGTCAATAAGATCATGAATTCCATTAAAATAATTTACTAAATATCTTATGAAAGGATAATCCCTATGAAAAATTAGAAAATTGTGAATTTTGGATTTAAAAATATTTTATTTGGATAATTTAATCTATTTTTATGGTATATCAATAGAACTATCAGTGATGGATGTTATTGAAAATTGGTCCAAACCAACTATTATAACTATGATATAATTTCTTATTTTTTATACATATTTTTTGAATATTTTTAGAGAATTTACCAGGGATAAATTTTCCAATAATCTTGTAAACATAGTTGATATCCATGTTTTTTTAGGAAGAATAATTTGATAAATATATTAATAAAATAATGATAATATTAGTTAGTTCACCCATTCATAGATTTACCTTTAGAGGAAAAGGGTATCTAATATACAGTAATGAATCCAAGAAGTGATTGGAATGAATTATAAGAAAAATTATCATGGTTTTTGTATATGTCTAAAAAGCTGATGGATTATGATTAAAATTTCTTAACTCATCATTTACAGTTAACTATAGAAATTATTTAATTTTACATTTGGAGGAATTATCTTAACATGAAAAAGTATGATATATAATTATCCAAAAATATTAAATTATATATTCACACAAATGGATATAAAAATTAAATAGAGTAGAATGTTGAATATGAATAAATGTTATGATTTCTCAATACATTACCACCATTGGAAAGTGAACTAGGTGGATGATGCATTCTTTCGAATGGATAATTCTAGATTATCAATGGTAATGATTATAACGGATCCAATTCTTCTATATTTTTAATGAATTCATCTATAATCCCATATGTAAATAGACAAATAATATCATTACCAAATGAATTTTAAAAAATCAATCCATGAGAGGATTGTAGTTTCACAAAATAATATATAGATATATAGAAATAGAAGAGAACTACTGATGAATTTAACCATGATTGTAACAGAATTATAGGTTTTCAAAATTGTGTATGTTTTTGATCCATAGTATATTCAAATGAGTTTTATATAATTATCATTGTTCTTTATTTTCAATTCATACTAGATATGTAAAGATGTATATAGATTTGAAATAGTATTTCTAGTTAGATAGAAATAAATTATATTTCTGGGAATTCATATCTTTAATAATGGAATTTAATAAAGATAAGTCTGGGAGACAAAATCCAAAGTGGTGTTATAACCATTATCTAGTCAAGAATGAAAATAGGGTAACATCACTATACATTTTTTTATTCAACTCCACACAATGTCTAAATATAATAATGTTATATCATTCATTTTCAGTCACCATAAAATGTTGACACCCTTCATCAGAATGTAAGATGAATTATATTTGATCATATTTCCATTGTATAAATTAAGGTTGTGGTAAGGTATCATAGTTTAATATATAATATTGTATCTAAATTGGATATTAGGATTATTCCAATGTTCATGAAACTTATTAAAGAAGCTATTGAGAAATAATTGAGTTGTAACATTTCATATCATCATCATATATATGGGGTGTGTGATATAATAATTATATACCTAAAGGACATGTTGTAATATTATATAAGAAATTTCAAATGTGGTTGGTATCAAATCCTTCCAATGGTTGAATTATATTGCAATGATGGGTTCTGGATGATATTTCATATGGTTCTTTATGAATACTTGTATGTAAACTATTGTAAAATTTAAATGTTTTTGGGTGAAGTTGTTGAAAAAAATCTCTTGGGAACAAAACTAGATAATGGATTAAAGATAATGTAAGATAAATTCATCTTTACATTAGGGAATAAAAAATATAACGAAGAATTTATGTTTATAATAATCAATGTGTATAGATATTTATGTTGGTGAGATGGTTTCCCATAAATTTCTCAATGGAAGAATGTAATCGAATTAAAAAATTATAGAAAAATATTCCCTAGGTATATTGGTTCTTTTGAAATTAATCATTATATTAGGACCATATATTATTATATAGAGATTCTTATGAGCCTCCTATAGGAAACTATTGTTTTGATGTATCACTATATAAGATTAACATAACTCATCAAATTTTCAGAACTCTATGATAAAACCATATGAGAATGTTGTTTTTTATGAGGAACAATCGGGAATGATTTTTTGATGGTATAGAGAAAGTACAATGAAATAAGTTCACTCACATCTTTATTGTTTATAGAAAACCCACCATCTTAAGGAAGCTATATGGGAATGAGAGGGTGTAAGGAGATAAAATTACCCTCACTTATTTATTCCAAAGAGAAATGAATAAAGGGAGAAATTCATTTTATGGGAATTATCATGTGACACTCTAATATTTTATGAAATATGTTTTTTGAATATATTTTAATTTATTGATAAAACATGTCACATGAAAAACTATGTTTTTACAAATCATTATAATATATTAATAATATAATTAAAATATTACCATTATTACCCAGATGTTAAAATTTCTGTTAATAAAACGAGTAATCAAATTTTAATTATTAATTATAATTGTTGTATATAAATAAAAATTATTGATAAAATGGTACTTAATTTTTTTTAAACACTCTAAACAATCTATAACTATTATTTTATAAAATAAATCATTTTAAAATAATAAAATGAACTTTTGAAAAGAAATAGAAATATTATTTGTAAATTTTAAAATAAATTTAAACTATATAGTCGATAATTATGTTAGGATGAAATGAATAGTGAAATATTTTATTGTCTATTTAAATTTTTTTTTTCATTTAATGAATTTATGTTCTTAATATGAATTTAAAATGTTTCTCAATGTATAATTATATAAATTGTATATTTATTTACCCAATTTATTAAATTTTAAAACTTTTCACATTGAATATTGATATAAAAACATGTAACATTTATCTACATTTTCTCTTTAGAAAACCCCTTTGTCGTCACATCTGCGGGTATATTTTAAAATTATATTTTATCATTTATGTTGTTATATTATGGGAAATTAATTTCCATATTTGGAATCATCATTTTTTTTAACTATTGTTCTCGATATTTTTTTAATTATTATTAAAAACATTAATAATTAATAGTCGCTATTATGGATAATAAGCATTTACCAAGGGGTACACTGAATAAATGTTGATTAAAATGAACAAGAATAACTTCTTCCACAATTTTCTAGACATATTGATATATTATATCCTCTAATTATTTCTAAAGGCCAATTTATTAGATATTTACATTTCAAAGAATGTGATTTCACTTTATTATTCTATAAAAATCAACGTGTATCCTCTCCCCCACATATAAAATCCCACTGAATATCATCTCCATTCCTAACATCCAAAACCCATTTTATTAGCCATTAACTAACCAAATATCAACCATTCATCTGTAATTAGATCCTATATGCCTTATTTTGATCATAAATTTAATATCAGAAGGCCTTAGTTAAACCTAATAGGTTTTTCGAAGAAGATGTAATGACTTAAACAATGTATTTTTATTTTACATCTTCTTCTAACTACATTTTTTAATAATTTGTAAAATATAATAAAAATATTATCTCTACTTTATTGATATATTATTATGTTAATTTCATTACTTATATTTATCCCCTCTTCTATAAAATAGAAAATGAAACCAACGATCGTGTGTGTGGTGGACAACCTTCTCACTAATCAATGAAATTTTCTTCATCACCAACTCTCATGACTTTAAAAACTAATGGATTTAATGTTTATATAATTTATTTATTATATTATTATACCTATGTAATTATAAAACCATGCCTATCTTATTAACTCTCAAGAAGTTGAGGTATAATCATATTTCTTATGTGTACAACGGACTACTGCCTCGATAACTGAAATGACGTGTTCTATATTATTAATTTAAATATATGGTAAAAAAGAATAGCTTAAATGAATGTATATGATATTTTTAACTTAATTATAGTTTTTTAATAATTAATTCACATGTACCATCACACATTCAAATCCATGGGTTATATGAAAACATCGTTCAGGTATGTGGTAGACTATCATCTTGGGAAGAAATGTGATTATTTATTCACTTACATTTCACGTAGAAGTTAATTAAAGAACATTTGATGAATATATTTCAATTTAAAAAATAAAAATTATACTATTAATGTAATAACTTTTTTAATATATTTTAATTTCATCCCACAAGAAAATGGAATCACCATTCATATATATGTCGGCCTTCCAACTCCATGAATGTTTAATGTCATTTTCATTATATTTGTATTATGGATTAAATATATATATATATATAATATAGTATTCATATATTTTTTAAAATTATTAATATGATTTTTTATTATATTATAAATAGTAGATAATATAAAAAAACCAAATGTACAAAAAAAATATTGCAGTTATTGGTCAAAAAAATGATTTTAACATGTAATTGTTATTAAACGGGTAATAAAAAGTCATTAGTAATTAATATTTTTATAATATATATATTTATTTATGTATGCATTATTTATTAAAACATGTATAATAAATTTATATTTATTTCATAGCTTTTTTTTAATTCTAATTAATGAATATTAGATTTATAGTATGGGAATTTTTTTCTCAATTTATCTTATTTTTTACATACATTATGTTATTCAGCTATATTATTTTATGATGTCTATAAAATGACCCATTGGTTTTTAAAATTATGAATTTACTTATTCTCAAGATATTTTTGTTTTTATTTAATTTTATTCATTTATGGGGATTATGATTCAATGTTAATAAATACATAATGGTTCTATGATACAATCTCATTGTATATTAGGACTATGTATGTTTCTACTTCCAATGATGAAAACATATAAATTATATCCCAAAAAAATTATTAACGATATTATACTATATTAATTCCTTGAGAATACATGTTTTTCATTTTTTGATCTCATTGTGTACTCATTATTATAGAGTAATATTTTTAATGAAGAACAAAAAAAATTTCTCTTCAATAGAAAAAAATTTCATATTCCAAATCAATGTTTTGTAAATATGTTCCCAATGAAATTTATTGTTCTGATTTGATTTTTAAAGACATATTTAATATTTGTTTTAAATAGTAAATTTAGAATGTAATCTTCCTTTATTTTTTAAAAATATTCATTTTTGTCTTTTACCTAAAAGGTGAACAGAATCATTGTTTGAAAATGTATGGAATTTACTGCTATCATGACCACTGAATGTGTTAGAGGTTCTTATCTACGTTTCTTCATGTATATTCAATGTATTATAATTGAAATGTTTTATGGAATTTTTTTTTAAATGGTTATTTTCAATGAAATATTATTCTCACCACTAAATTTTCATATAGATGGATTATTTTTATGATGATTAATTTTTTTGATACCTATATCATTACAATGTGTGAGGATATGATGAAATATTTTTTAAAACCAATTTGATTTCATTGGTTACAATATGATGAATAATTTATGGTCTTTTGGACACAAATGAATATATTAATATATGGATGGGACCTATTACTCGATCTAGTATGTTGGGTATGGATTAATGATCTATAAGCATAAAGGGTGCATAAGAGGTTTTACCATGTCCAAAAAATGTAAAAGATAAGTTATCTTAAGGATTAATGTAGTACATGGGTGACTTTTCTCAGACTAACATTTTAAGAATGTCTTTGTAGGTATCAATGAAATATATTTTTTTCTATTATTATGTCTATTTTAAAATTTCATGCTTTATTCCATATATACTCTATCCTGCCTCATGTTCTTTGATTTATATACGATTCATGCCTTATTAAATTCAAATATTTATTCCCTAAATTATGATTTTTGATCTGGAATATGTATGGTATGGTTTTTATATGTTATGATGTTTTTATCAAAAATTTATGGTCACATTATATTTATGTATTTCATGTGATACCACATACTAACATTTTTTCTCAGTCTTTATTATGTTTCTATAACATATGTAATGATGATAGGTATTATGTGAGATATATCAGTGAAGGGTTCTAGTAAGAATGAACTATGTGGATGCTAGTGTATAACAGTGATGTATGAGTTGTTTATGTTTACAATGACTCAAATGTAACTATACATTTAATATCCTAATGCGTATTCATTTTTAATATAAATAATATTCCTCTCAAAATAATTTATATATTTGAATGAAAATTACATTCCACTTTTGAAACACATGAGAAAAATTATTTTATGTTTTCCTCAATTGTGGTGTTGAACTTTGATATTATTTAAAATATATCCTGACTCACTAAAACTGTCAGAAACACTCTAAATAAATCATGTAATCAGAATCCTTTAATTAAAATATTCATTTTCTTCATTTATATTAATTTTTTAAAAATATCAGTATAATTAATAAATTAAAAAATCATTCAAAAATAATGTTACATAAAGGTTCACATACACAAAAAAAATTAAATATAATTAAGAGAAAAGATATTTTTTAAGCTGTATTTGATAAGAAACTTCATCACTAATGGATAATAGTATAATGTTAATTTTTTAATTTTTTTAATGTTTGAATTTAATTTTTTGGTAATACCCCAATAAAATTGCAATATCTAGTTAATGTTTGTAAGTATTCCTAAATGAAAATTTTTATTGAGTTTTTATATGGTTTTTTGTGTTGTTTCAAGTTTAATTTGAAAAGGTTTGGAAACATTATGGACTACACCATGGTTTTTACATGGATAGTCAAGTATTGGTCCATATTAGGAAAATCTATGCATAACATTTAATACCAGTTCATGGGGAGTCAGCATGGTTTAAAAAACCATGAGGCTCTACAATACTACATATTTTTGAGATTTTATTTATATGAAAATATCTCATGAAAAGGTTATACACCTTATTTTACGTGCTAGATATACCTAGCACGAACCAAGGATATTTCTTCTTCCTCACTAGAACCCAAATGCACTTCATTCCCCCAATGATTTCTTCATGATGTGATTCAATTATTGAGGAATTCATTTTCATCTTATCCTAGTATGTTTCCTCACCCTGATCCCTATATCCTGTGATCTATCTTCTTCTTTTCTAGGGTCCTAGGATCCCCATGTTAATTTGGCTATATAATTCCCTCTATATTTTTCGTGAACATTATTTTTATTCATGCTCTCTATGGTCATCATTCTACCTAAAAAATATAGTTTTGGGATTGGAATTCCAATATCTATTTCTTCTGAGAATGGTGGTTATATCATGATTCCCAATTCTTATTAACCTTAGATTTATTTATTTAATTTAAATTTTCGGAATTGAATTAAACAATTTGGTATCTATTAAGTTGATTTCAATTGGTATTTTAGAAAAACCTATTTTAATTGAATTTTTGTTTAGAAATATTTATTTTAAATGAAATTTGAGATCCCCAAATTCCATTGAATTTGGTATATTTAATGTAAATTGCTGAGATTTAAATTTATTAATTTATATTGAGAAATAAATTTGATAGAAAAAATGGTACAACCCCATTTATATTGGATTATGTGGTACTAGTGAATTTGATTGATGTTTTTGGAAATTTAATTATATTATTTTACTGTAACATTATATTGTGAAATTTAATTTAGGATTTATTTGAAATTTATATTTATTAAATTTATTAAAATGATTTTGATAGGGACATTTTTTCCATTCCTTAATGAAAATACATGATCTTGATTAGAAACATTTTTATGAAATTGATATTTGTTTTTTTAAATGGGGGAGTAAAAAAATATTTTATTTTATGATTGCATAAATAAATTTCTCATCATTGAATTGTACATGATCATATTAATATCTAGACAGTTAATGAGTAAGTGAATAAATCTTGGATAGAGTTTTCCTTGCAACGACTTGATGTACTACAACACCAAAAAAATATTGGTCATTACATCCTTCATCTCCATTATGAAATAGATGATTCATCCCTTTAAATTTATGAGGGATGTCAGTATACATTGTGGTTTATCCCATGAGTTTTTGATTATTCCATAACCATGAACTATGACACCACTTGGTATATTACCATTCTGATCACATGATTACATATAAGATATAAATGTATTCCATTATAGAAAAATATTTGAAATACCTTGTGGATTTATTTAATATAATTAATATAAATGTTTTTATTCAATCCAATTTTGTAAAACAATGATTTTTTAAAGTATTTATATATATCTAAAATGTGATGAAATATTTTATATTGTATTCCCATATTTTTAAATATAAATAATGATTTGAAGAAATATTCTCTTTAAAGGAAAAAATTGTTCTGTTGAAGAATTTAAAATACATTATTTTGTAAATATCATATTCCAATGATGTTATGGAACAATTTGAGAGACCCACTTTGGATTTTATCTCATACGCTACACACTTCTTCATGTGATTGTAGATTATATCCTTCCATACACAACCAATGGTAAGGATCATCTTGTTTATAGTTCTATATGATGATCTATAAGCCGGGAGAGTTGTGTTCTTTGGGACTAGGTATTTTTATCTCAATATTATATATATATATATATATATATATTATTGTATTTCAGCTTTCATACATCTTTCAATTATCGTACCCTTTTCTCTGTGGTGTTTCTAATGTATATATACTAATTTCATATCTATTTTCTACAATGTTGGTGAAAAAAATATTTCCAACATTCTTTTTGTATGTTGTAATGTTCTATTCAAAAACCAATTGATATCGATAATACCCTTCAAGATATGTGGGGATCAAATCGGTTGTTGAGTTGAAATGGTACCCAAGATAGTTTGTGAAAAATTGGTATCAAATGTTCAATTTGATGATTTTTTCTTGAAATCATTATACAGTTGAGTAGTTCTCTTGGAGATGTAGGAGGAAGTTTTCAGTTAGTTTCTAGCTAGATCTAACAACAACAATACATAAATCTCCAGGGGTGTTTATATAATGTAACCTTTATGATATGTTCTAGTAAATTACCTACTTTTGATTAAGATAGAATGAAATCAAAATATAGTTGTCTATCTTTTTTAATTTATTTCCCTTACTCCTTCATCTATGTATTTTCCTCATGATTTTTAATTGTCATTTTATGTTTTTTTACATCATTACTAGGAAATTTTATGAGAATCCAATCTAGAAGAATGATGTTCTTTAACCTCAATATGAAAATCCTTTTATGGAATGTAATTTGGTAGAGGTGATTGTGCATAATTTCATATCAATATGACATGAAAAAATATTGAATCTAGTTCAGGATCAAGTTGCGAAACATCAAATGGATGTTATTTAGGAACATTATCAGAAATTTTTTCAACATAATCTAGAACCATTCAATGGAAATATTGATCCAGAAGAAGCTGGGGAATTTTTGAGCAGGATAAAGAATTTTTAGGGTACTTTGAGACACCTAATTAAATAATGTAAAATTATGACACCTTCTTGTCGGAAGAACCAAGAAGAATATAGAGAGACCATATGTTTATTGTAAGGAATCATACATTCATATAATAGAAAAAATTGAAAGTTATTTCCACTGATCATTTTTATCCAGGGTTGGTATTGTTAGACATGGATATGGTTTTTTTCAAACATTATTATAATGAAAAGACCATTAAATATAATACAAAACATTTATCTAAGTATGTGAATTTCACACCTAATATTTTTTTAATAGAATATATAGTCTCAATGATTATAGATTTTAAATCTATAGGATATTATTTCTAAAGAATTCATAATAACGATTCATTAATATACTAATGTGTTTCATAGAGAACTAATGGCTGAAATGTATTTGTCTTGTGAGTCAGGTTTCTCCGTAATTTCTATTTATCCTAGTAATTTCTTGAGTTATTTGAAGGTAAAGTGGAAGTATGATGATTTTCATATTGGTTATAGGTAGGAGGGTCATTCTCGGCTTACTTTACTACCTACAATAATTCTACTGATTTTCTTCCAGTTTGGAAAGCCAAGTAATTCTATGATTTTTTAAACTAATATGCCTAAGGTATGTGATCTTATTGTTCACTCAAGCCAAAAATGAAAATTTTTACATTATTATTTAACATCACATTTTCAAATAAGATCATAAGATCCTCCTAAAAATGTTGTAAAATAATATGCTTCATGTATAAAAGGGTTTCATTCCCTGACATACTAAACAATATCATTTTCTTGAAGTTGAAGAGTCTTTATAGGAAGTGGGTAATGTTCTAGAAACCATGAAATGTATGATCATTACATATTCATCAATAGTGAATTATTTGTTTGACACTGATTCATCTCATTCGTTTATTTCATCATTTATTATAAATCTTCTAAATCTACCTATAGATATTTTATCTTATGTTATGGATATTAAAACACCACTTAGTATGAGGAGAGAGTAGGGTCTCCATAGAACCGCTTATGTTTTCTATATATCATTTTTCAACCATTCATGAATTTTTATGATCCATGGTACTAATCGGGTTGATGTTATATTTGTAATGGATTGGATCATTTTGAAAAAATACTTTATTCATTATTATCTTCGACGGTACTAATTCACTACACCTAGTGGTGTGCTCTGTATCTTTCATAGAGAATTAGACCCAGGTTCATGGAGGACCAGACCAAGTTATTCATATGTGGAAAATGTATTATCAGTTTTTCATATTGATCTAGAGGTTCATCCATGAGAATCGATCAATATCCAGTTTTCATTGATTTTCATGACATTTTTCCTATTTAATTATTTATTTTTATTTTATTATAACACTCGAAGCTTCCATATTACTATTCTCTTTGAATAATATAATAGCGTGTGTTATACACAACTTCGAGTTCTGACACACACACGGCAACCATTCAAATTAGCTGTTATGAATAGTAATACCCACTTTTTGAAGTTTTATAAATTTTATCTCTCAAAATAAAATTCATTTTTGGATTTGGAATATCAAAATTATCCTAGGTAAAAATTTTGGAACTTTTTGGATAACATTTATATTTTGATAAATAGTGAAAATTACTAAATTTCAATTAAAAACAACTTTTTTAATCAAAATAATTAATAGTGATAAATTATGAATTTGAGTGTTTTTAAAGTATATTTAGAATAAATTTTTACCATTTAATACAGTTTTGGTAATTGTACATAATTTAAAATTTAAACCGGACATAAAAAACTGTCAATCTTTTGATAGTTATTATCTCTTAAAAACACGCTTTTTGTTTTAACAAAGGGAAAAAAAATTTTAATTATTTTCTGCCACTTCTATGTTTTGAATTTAGAAACATTGATTCTATTTTTGGAATCAAAAGGTCCAAATTTTGAAAATAGGTAACTTTTATTTTTATACTTTTTTAATAAATATTTCGGTAAATATTTTATTTACCACTGTTAAAGGGTAAATCCGGTAAATAAGGGTAAAAAATAATATTATAATACTATTAATTTACCCTAAAAAGTTTCCAAACCCTATGGGATGATACATTTCCAACTATAGGGATCATTGGGTCGATTTTGGACCCAATGGATCTACATGTAAGTGATAATGACACTTTATATTAATTAAGGTAAAGTAACTACAAATATGATATAATCATATATCTTTTAGAAAAGCAATGCTTAAATAGGGATATATATATTAAATTTTCATCTATAAATATTAATTATTAAGATAAAAATATTTCCTACATAATGGTATTTTATTTATAATTTATAGACATTTAATAATTAAATTTATTCATGACACAGTAATGATGTAGTATTTTCCTTATTAATGAAAGAATAAATAATTGGTATTATAAATATTAGAATAAATATAATTTTAAAGTTTTTTTCCATCCACGATTTTTATTGATTAATATGACATGTTATGATTTGTTAAATGATTTTTTTTAAATTAATAATGTTTTTAATACTTTAAAACAATCAATTTTAAAATAGTGTCAAAATTGAGATAAATGAGTTTTTTTAAAACAATATTATAATATTAATTGTTATTATATTCCTAAAAATCTAAGGTTCGGCTAAAAGACTTAAATAAATATAGGTGTATCATTAATGGAACACTTGGGGTCTCTTGGCTGTATATAGTATGTTAATTATTAATATAATACAAAAATAAAAAGTGACATGGTTAATGTCAATATAATTTACTAAGAGTTAAAACTAAAAGATAAGGTTAATATAATGACCCAAACCTATCTAAAATATATTGGATGAAATTATTTCGACCCATCCCCACCTTATAATTTGGATAATATACTTTTGAACCATTAAAACCGAATTTGAATTTATTATAAATTAATACATTAAATTTTTCATAAATAACCCCTCCTCCCCCTTATAAAAGGACTCCACTTCTAACCAATTATTCACACCTTCAAAGCCTTTTGGATCAGCCAACCCCTTCACAAATATTCTCTCAACTTCCCTCAATTCGACCTAGAGGCCTTCATTTAGTCAGAAATTCATCCTATGGATCCCTTTTGATCAAATGAAAATGAAGAACTCGAAGAAGAGGTAATGTTTTTCACCACCCTCTTTCATGTTTCTTTATTCTTCATCTTCTTCTTTCATTGTTATTCCCATTATAAAAAAATAACTCCAGTATCTTATATATACTGTGATGTTATTATTAATATGGTACGACCATATTCAGTATTCTATCCATCCTTGGAATGACATGTCACTATATGTGCATACGTACAGCTTACCGTTTCCACGTCGTGGTGTAATTGTTATTCAAAACATTATTATTTGGATGGGTATAATAATGATGTTTATTTCATGTAAATAAAAAATATAACATGATAATTATTCTGTATATATTATATACCATCCAATTATATATTATTTTAATATCAAAATTATGATATTGTCCCTCATACTTACGTACGGACTACCGTCTCCACGAACACAATGAGATTCACTCCACATCATATCCATTCAAGTCTAATTCTCATTTGATAACAAAAATAATTTTTAAGGACTTTATATCATTATAGATATTAATAATATACATCCCATCCATAAAAAATATGGCTCACATAAGAAATAATACAAAGAATGACGAATCAGTTAACACACAAAATGATGATAATACTAAGATATTATTAACAAATCAATGTTAAAAGATCATATATGTCATATTAATGTTTATTATTCTTGTATAATTTAATAACAATTATTTTACCATTATATAGGAGGTTAACCTACCCTCAAATAAGTAAAATTACAAGGTAAGGGATTATTTCACAATCTCTTCATTATCCGAGGTTGTTTATACGTAATTATCTACTATGACCTCTTTATCATCCACCTCCATGTTTCTTAAAAATGTATTTAAAATAATTCTTACTATTTTAAAGACTATGGGATAAAGCCATTTATACCATTTTTTACTTTTTATAATATGTTTATAGAGTAATCATTCTTTCGTTTTCCAATCAAGGTCCTTTTTAACCTTTTCTATATAATTAAGCTAAGAATGTCTTTTTTAACATATACGGCGGGTGCGGCTATTTTCCATCATTATAAAATCGTCGAATATTACCTTAAAATCTTATAATGATATTTTCTAAGTAAACTTTTTTTTTATAATTATGTGACTCTTTAATTATTAAAAAAAAGAGATATTTATCTCAAATAGTTTTGATTTCATCTATGTAAACATCCTTTGATAGATTTAATTATTATTTGATGTTTAGTTATTATGATACAAAACATCCATATTGTATTGAATGTTTTGTGATATTTTTGAATTTGGATGTGTTATTTTTATACAATTCATGGTTTATGGAGAATGTCTTGACATTTCATATGTTAGTTTCAATACGAATGTTTATTTTATGTTTAAACCTCTTCATATGAGGAATGCACTGGACTTAATATGTGATGGGTGGAGCTCGCTATAGCTCATTGATGAATTGGTATGTCTCATGAGACAAAATAGTTTCCTGGCACAAGGCCTTGACAAAATCATATTTGTAGTCTTGGCACGAGGCCTTGGATACATAGTTATGATAGTCTGGCATTATGTATTCCATCATTATGAAAGTGGTAATTGATATTTCATGTGATTATTTTACTTATAAAATATCCATGTGAATAAGTAAATGGAATTATTTCATTTTATATTTCCCATATTATTCTGATGTTCATGTTTAAAAGGCTTTTGATTTAGCTATACATTGCCTTAAATGTTTATTCTTATTTATGAAAGCTTCTGCTATGTTGTTATCCTTACTGAGCATCTGATCTCACCCATTTCAATGTTTTATTTTTCCTAGGATGTGAAGAAGTAATTTATGAATGACCTGTAGGGATAATATTAGTGGATATGAAGACAATATGTTGTTGTAGTAGTTTTCACTTTATGATGTAATGTATATATTATGAATGTGTACAGTTATTCCATGGATACTAAACTAATCGGTCAATCGAGATATCATCTTTCTTATGATCATGAAAATGTTATGTAATAATACACCAACTCTGGGAAACTGGGGTCAGGGCGTTACAATTGGTATTAGAGGAAGTTTAGTACAAACCTTGGAAGCTAGATTTAGATAAACTCTGATTAGATCACATAGACCAAATATGTACTTTTAGGATTAGTATAGAAGAACTTCCTAGACTTTTGGTATTGT
Organism: Viscum album; assembly: GCA_963277665.1. Lineage (NCBI taxonomy): Eukaryota > Viridiplantae > Streptophyta > Magnoliopsida > Santalales > Viscaceae > Viscum > Viscum album. The sequence continues at coordinate 1,300,939,115 of OY728147.1, forward strand.
AGTGATTTTGTATTTTTTTCAGATAAATACATCCTTGTTTGGATATGAGTAGGTAGAGGTGGCTCTGGCACGAATGTACCTAGGGGTAAATCCCAAAAACACCGCTTTGAGCTGGACTCTAACGGGAACTGGTGCATGACAAAGGGTCTAAATACACTCTTGTTTATGACACTCCTAGGGGATATGATTAGGATAATACTCATTTTCATTATGAACCATTATGAAGGGTTCATGAGTATATAATTCCTCAAATAATTTTTATTTGATTATGGATTATATCCATAAACTTTTTAATTTATGTTATGTGTTTTACAAGTATAGAATTATGTATTTTGATTCATAAACTTATCTAGTTTATGCCATTGTTTAGAAATGGCACCTAATGGAATAAATGGAAACTGTATCAATGCACGCACTCCATGTAGGGATTTTCCACCTTCTCAAGATAATTATAGTGGAGCTGGTGATGTAACTGGTGTTGATCACCTTATCACCATACTGGGACAAAACACTTAGGTTATGAATAATTACCTTACTCATATGGAGCACCCTGATCTACAGCATGGAGGATCAATGTTAGATATATTCATGAGGCAAAAACCACCAACATTCAATGGGAGTACAAATTCATTGGTAGCTGTGAAATGGATAAGTCCCCTAAAGAAAATATTTTAGGCTTTGGGGAGTAGTGAAAGGGAAAATTTTATAATGGTAGTTTACTGCCTCACTGGAGATGCTGATCAATGATGGTCATTGATTCAAAACATAAAGGAAGATGATAAAGTATAAAATATGGAATGAAGGGAGTTCAAAGATAATTTTTTAGAAAAATACGATATGGAAAGGCAATTTCTAAGTCTAAGGAAAAAGGAGGATGAGAATGTCACAATGTATGAAGCTAACATTACAAGGTTTTCAAGGTATGTTGGAGATTATATATGTAACCCAAGAAGTAACATTGATCGTTTCTTTCATGGGTTAAAACCATTTATTCATCAAGAATTGGTCTCAAAATCCTTCTCATTATACGAAGACATTGTCTTATGTGCTATCAAAATTGAACATGAATCCTCTAAGTCATATGACTTTAAAGGAAAGCAAGGGAAGAATAGATCGGCTGATCAATCAAGAAATGTAAATAAGGGGAAGTGGGGAAAATTTTAAAATCCATTCTGTAGTAAATGTTGGAAGAAACACCATTGTACTTCATTAAATGTAATGGGAGTCTGTTACAAGTGTGATGAAAAAGGCCACCAAACTCATGATTTCAAGGGAAAGAGAGTTGATGTCAACGTGGAATGCTATAATTGTATAGAGATGGGAAATTATGCAAATGAATGTCCACGGCATCAGGGTAACATGCCTTAGAAAGGGCCAATGTATCAAGGCCAAGCTTATTCTCTCACTACTACTGATGTAGATGCTCCGAAAGACATGGTGGCAGGTAATGTAATGGTTTTCTCAAGTTTAGAAAATGCATTATTTGATTCTGGATCATCGAATTGTTTCATATCTTCCCAGTTTTCTAAGAAAATTATATATTTCCAATTTGATTAAACAAAGGAGTTTTCGGTTAAAACTCCAAAGGGAATTATCATTGCAATAATGTTTTGTGAATCAGTCCCCATTAGAGCACATAAATGTTCTCTATCCGCTGATCTCATTGTCATACCTATGATTGAGTTTGATATAATCCTCAGTAGGGATTGTATTTCGGACCATGATTTGAAAATTTATTGTAAGATGAAGGAGGTTATGATTTTTTATGATGATGATAAAGAACACCTTATTTTTAGAGCAGAATCATCACCACCGAATCTTTATCTAGATCCACCCATAGTAGATAAACTAAATTCAATTATCGTGGAGGATGAGAATGAAATAACTATGAGTGAGGAAAGGAATGTTCAAATAGAGTATGTACATATTGTGAGATAATATAAAGATGTGTTTCCAGATGATTTACATGGACATCCTCCAGAATGAGAAGTTGAGTTTTCCGTTGATTTAATTCCTGGATCAAGGCCTATATCGAAGACCCCTTATAGAATGGCCACTGTAGAATTAGTGTAAATAAAGAAACAACTATAGGAATTGAGTAATAAGGGATTTATTCTCCCTAGTGTTTCTCCATGGAGATCCCCTATTCTTTTTGTTAAAAAGAAATATGGATCTATGAAGTTATGTATTGACTATAGAGAGATCAATGCTATAACAATAATGAACAAGTATCTTCTACCTCACATTGATGATCTATTTGACCAACTGCATGGATCTCAATACTTTTCAATGATTGACCTTCAATCTAGATACCATCAGTTGTGTGTGACGAAGGAAGTCATTCTGAAGATAGAATTTTGAACCACGTACGGGAATTACGAGTTTGCAGTAATACCTTTTGGGCTGACAAATGCACCCTTTGTATTCATGGATCTAATGAATATTGTTTTCAAAGAATATCTCAATGATTTTTTGGTGGTATTTTTTGATGATCCCTTGGTATACTCAAAAATCTACAAAGATCATGAAAATCACTTGCGCATTATCCTGAAGACTCTGAGAAGACATGAATTATATGGGAAGTTTAAAAAGTGTGAATTCTGGCTTCAGGAGATTTCTTTTCTTGGCCATATTTTCTCTAAATATGGAATCTTTGTTGATCCTTCTAAGACCATGGAAATAAAATAATGTATATCACCTATGAGTATAAATGAGATACGTAGTTTTATTGGTTTAGCAGGTTATTATCGACGTTTCGTTAAGAATTTTTCCCGTTTGACTAACCCATTAATGAAACTCACACATAAAAGGGCTAAATTTTTTTCGACAAAAGAGTGTGAAGAATGTTTTGAAGAACTGATGACATGATTAGTAAATGCTCTTATATTAACTCTACCATTGGGAAATGATGGGTTTGTTATTTATAGTGATGAATCAATGAAAGGACTTGGTTGTGTTCTTATACAGAATGATTGGTTTATTGCCAATGCCTCACGACAACTAAAAATTTATGAGAAAAACTACCCTAATCATGATCTTGAGTTATCTAATGTAATATTTTCGTTGAAGATATGGAGATATCAATGGCGAAAAATGTGAGATTTTTACTGATCACAAGAGTTTGAAGAATATTTTCCCACAGAAAGAACTCAACATAAGGCAAAGGAGATGGCTTGAACTACTCGTGGATTATGACTGCACGATGCACAACCACCTAGTGAAGGAAAATTAGGTGGAAGATGCTTTGAGTAGAAAATATCATGGATTTTTGGACATGATGAGAATTGAAAGGGATCCTATTTTCAAGGATATAGTGAAGATGGATATGGGAATTACCATGGAAGGTGAAACATCAATACTTTTTAAAATGGATTCCAAACCATCATTACTAGAAAGGATTAAGAGTTCTTAGACCAATGATGAAGAATTTAAAAAGAAGATTAAAGCTGGGAATGATGGGAGATTGAGAGACTTTGTGTATGAAGAAGGAATTTTGGAATTCAGGAAGAGACTTTGTGTTCCCGATATACGTATTTTAAAAAGGGAATTGTTGGATGATGCTCATAGTTATAATTTCTCTATACACACTAGGAGCACTAAAATTTATATAGATTTAATGAAAAACATTTTTGGTGGGACAATATGAAGACGGAGATTGCTGATTTTGTGTCAAGATGTATGGTTTGTCAACAAGTGAATGCTTGAAGGAAACAACCTGGAAGAGTTATGCAACCTCTTACCATACATGAATGGAAATGGGATAATATCACTATGGACTTTGTCATGGGACTATCAATGGCTCCTAGAAGGAACAATGCAACATGGGCCATTATTGATCGTCTTACCAAGTTAGAACATTTTCTTGTTATAAGGGAATATTTACCACTTGAATGTCTAGAAATACTATATATTAATGAAGTTGTGAGACTACATGGAGTACCCCTATCAATTGTTTCCGATCTAGATCCTCATTTTACTTCGAGATTTTGGAAGATTCTTCAGAAGGCCTTGGATATTGAACCTCATTTGAGCACTGCTTACCACCCTCAAACAGATGGACAATCAGAATGGTCTATTCAAACCTTAGAAGACATGTTGAGATCTTTCTTACTTGACATTCAGGGTATGAGGGATCAATATTTACCTTTGGTAGAATTTTCCTATAACAATAGCTTCCATTCAAGTGTTTAGATGGCAATGTATGAAGAATTATACACAAAGAGATGTCGCACACCAACATGTTGGGATGACGTTGGTGAAAGAAAACATATAGGCCCAGAACTGGTGGAGGAAACAATGGAAAAGGTAAATGTAAGCCAAAACCACATCAAAGCAGCTCAATGTAGGCAGAAGATTTGTGCTGATAACCGAAAGAAAGATTTTGAATTTCAGGTAAGGGATAATTTTTCTTAAAGGCATATCCATGGAAGGGAGTTATAATTTTCAGCAAGAAAGGTAAATGGAGTCCCAGGTACATCGGACCATTTAAGATTCTTGGGCGAATTGGTGTTGTAGATTACCGTTTGGCAATGCCACCAAGTCTCTCCAAAGTTCACGATGTGTTCCATGTATCATTGTTGAAGAAATACATGCCTGACCCAATGCATGTACTCATCTATGAAGAATTAGAACTGGAACTCGATCTGTCTTATTGCGAAGTGCCTGTCAGGATTCTTGATATGAGAGAACAAGTACTGAGAAACCGGATGACTCGTCTGGTAAAAGTTTTGTGGAGAAACCATAAGATGGAATAGGCATCATGGGAACCCAAGGAACGTATGATAAAGAACCACCTGAGTCTTTTCATGTGGTAGTAATCTAGAAATTTCAAGGACAAAATTATTTGTAGGAGGGGATAATGTGACTCCCCAAGCTTCCATGGTACGATTCTCTTTGAATAATACAGTAGCGCGTGTTGTACGCAACATTGAGTTCTAATACACACACCAAAACCAATAAAACTAGCTGTTATGAATAGTAATACCCAGTATATGAAATTTTATAAATATTATCTCTCAAAATGGACTTCATTATTGGATTTCTAATATCGAAATTATCCTAGGGTATATTTTTTTAACTTTTCGGATAACATTTAAATTTTGAGGAATAGTGAAAATTACTAAATTTTAATTAAAAACAACTTCTTAAATCAAAATAATTAAATGTAATAAATTATAAATTTGAGTGGTTCTAAAGTATATTTAGAATATATTATTACCGTTAAATAAAAAAAACTCATTGGACATAATTTCACATTTAAACCGGACATAAACAATAATCAATCATTTGATAGTTATTATCTCTTAGAAACACGATTTTTATTTTGTCAAGGGGAATTAATTTTAAATTAATTTCTGCAACTTCTATGTTATGAATTTAGAAATATGGATACCATATTATGAATCAAGAGTTCCAAATTGTGTAAATAGGTATCTTTTATTTCTAGACTTTTTGAATAATTACTTCGGTAAATATTTTATTTACCATGATTAAAGGGTAAATCCTGTAAATAATCATAAAAAATAATATTATAATTATATTATTTTACCCTAAAACGTATCCTAACCCTATTAGATGATACCAGTCCGACCATGGAAATATTTGGGTTGATTTTGGGACCCCATGGATCAACTTGTAAGTGATAATGACATTTTATATTAATTAAGTTAAAGTAAATTCATAAAATGACATAAACATATATCTTTTAACAAAACAATTTTTACACAAGGTTATATATATTATATTTTCGACTATAAATATTTATTAGAAAGATAAAATAATTTCCTAGATAATGGTATTTTATTTATAATATTTAGACAGTTTTATAATTAAATTTACTTATGACACAATAATGATGCATTATTTCCCATATTAATGAAGGAATAGAATAATTGGTATTATAAATATTAAAATAAATTTAAATTTAATGTTTTTATTCCATAAACGAATTTTATTGATTAAAATGTCATGTTAGGACTTCTTAAATATTTGTGGTTTCAATTAATAATTTTTTTATGACTTTAAAAAAATCAATTATTAAATAGTGTCAAAATTGACATAAAATAGTTTTTAAAACAAATATTATATTATAAATTGATATTCTATTCCTAAAAATATAAGGTTCATCCAAAGGACTTATATCATGATAGTGGTATCATTAATAGACCACCTAGGGGTCTCATGGATGTATTTAGTATGTTTATTAATTATATAATAAAAAAATACAAAGTGACATAGTTAATGTCAATCAAATTAACTAAGAGTTAAAACTAAAAGATAAGGTTAATATAATGACCCAAACCTATATATAATATATTGGATTAATGGATTTAAAACCATACCCACATTATAATTTTAATAATCCACATTTGAACCATTATAAACCTAATATGAATTTATTATAAATTAATACTTTAAGTTTTTCCTAAAGAGCCCCTACTCCCCCTTACAAAAGGAAACCACTTCTAACCAATTATTCACACCTTAAATGCCTTTTGGTTCGGCCAACCCCTGCCTAAATATTCTCTAAACACACCTAACTTCGACATATAGGCCTTCCTTTAGTTATAAATCCATCCAATGGAGCCCTTTTGATCAAATCAAAAAGAAGAACCCGAAGAAGAGATAATATTTTTCACCACCCTCTTTCAAGTTCCTTTCATCTTCAACATCTTCTTTCTTTGTTATTCCGATTATAAAAAAATAAATCCAATGTATTTTATATAATGTGATGTTACTTTAAAAATTGTACATCTATATAAAGTGTTCTATCCTTCCTTGGAATGACATGTCACCATACGTGCATACGTACGGACTACCGTCTCCACGTCGTGGTGTAATTGTTATTCAAAACATTATTATTTGGATGGGAATAATAATGATGTGTAATTCATGTAAGTAATAAATATAACATGATAATGATTCTGTATATATTATATAACATCAAATTATATATATTTTTAATATCAAAATAATGATATTGTTTCTCGTGCTTACGTACGGACTACCGTCTCCACGAACACGATGAGATTCATTCCCCATCATATACATTCAAGTCTAATTCTCATTTGATGAAAAAAATAATTTTTAAGGACTAAATATCATTCCGGATATGAATATTATACATCCCATCCATAACAAATATGGCTCTCATAACAATGAATACAAAGAAAGATGAATCAGTTAACACCCGAAATGATGATAATACTAAGATATTATTATCAAATCAATGTTAAAAGAGCATATATGATATCATATTAATGATTATTATTATTTTATAAAAATAATATCAATTATTTCACCATTATAAATGATTTTAACCTACCCTCAACCAATGAAAAGTTCAAGGTAAGGGTTTATTTGGAAATCTCTTCATTATTCGATGTTGTTTATACGTAATTATCTACTGGGACCTCTTTATCATCCACATCCATATTTCTTAAAAATGTTTTTAAAATCATTATTACTATTTTATAGACTATGGGATAATGTAATTTATACCCTTTTTGGCTTTTTATAAGAAGTTTATAAAGGAATCATTCTGTCATTTTCTAAACAAGGTCCTTTTTAACCTTTTCGAGAGAATTAAGGTTTGAATGTATTTTTTTAACTTATACAGAGGGTGAGGATATTTTTTGCCATTATATAATTGTCAAAGAATCTCTTAGAAGCTTATAAGAATATTTTCATAATAAATGTTTTTTATAATTATTTTACTCTTAAATGATTCAAAAAAAAAGAGATATTTCTCCCAAATAGTTTTGATTTCCTCTATGTCAACATCCTTTGATGGAAGTTAAGCTTATTTGAAGTTTAATTATTATGATAAAAAACATCCATATTGTATTGAAGTTTTTGTGATGTTTTTGATTATGGATGAGTTATTTTTATACCATTCATGGTTTTTGGAGAAAGTATTGACATTTCATATGTTAGTTTTAATATGAATTTTTATATTATGTTTAAACATGTTCATATAATGAAGGCATTAGACTTAATAAGTGATGGGTGGAGAATTCTATAGCTCCTCGATGCATTAATAGGTCTAACGAGAAAAACTAGTGTCTTGGAACAAGGCCTTAACAAAATCTATTTTTTTGTCTTGGCACGAGGCCTTGGCTATGTGGTTATGAATGTTTGGCATTATGCATTCCATCATTATGAAAGCGGTTATTGATTTTGAATGTTATTATTTGACTAGTATTATATCCATGTGAATAATTAAATGGAATTATATTGTTTTATCTTTTCCATATTATGCTGAATTTCAAGTTTAAATAGATTTTGTTTTAGCTATACATTTCCTTAAATGTTAATGCTTATTTATGAAAGCTTCCGCTATATTGTTAAACATACTGAGCATATGATCTCACCCCTTTCAATGTTTTATTTTTCCCAGGATGTGAAGAAGTAATTTACGAATGACCTGCATGGATAATATGAGGGGATATGAAGACAAGATTTTGTTTTAGTAGTTTTCACTTTATGGTGTAACGTAAAATTAATGAATGTATCTAGTTAATCCAAGGCTACTAAACTATTAGGTCTTTCGAGACTAGATCTTTCTTGTGATCATTCCAATGTTATGTAATACTGCACCGACTCTGGGAAACTAGGGTCGGGGAGTTACATTCAGTTGGGGATGTAGAGTTTCTATTGAATATAGTACCTATAACTCAACCAGTTTGTATTGTTTCATACCTTATGGAACTATCTGAACTATAGTATATAACGATATAGATTGTTTATATTCTATATAAGTTCTTCTTCTGCCCAAGTGTTACACCATAATAGGTGTTGTCTCTCTCTTCTAATAATGTATGTGGTTTACTTTGCATATATGTGGATTATTGAAACCTAAATAATGTGATAACAATGAAAAAATATATGTTACCACATATTGATTATGTACTGGATTTTTTGAAAGGGGAGATGTGATTCTCTTGGATTTGAATTCGATCATGTTACCAACAATTAAGGATAAAGTAATATGAAATTTAGAGAATTAGCTTTCAAAGTAGGTGTGCCCATTATCATTACATTGTTATGGCCTTTGGTATTACGAATTCTCCCAATGTCCTAATGGATTTAACAAATAAAACTTTCCATGTGTAAGTTGATAAAATTTCTATAGTGTTTTTTGTATGAAATTATTGATTACACTATTTTTATGGGGGATCATGTCCATATTCTAAGAACTATTATGAGTTTACTAAGAACACAGAGATGTTATGAATAAAATTTGATATTTGAGTTATGGATTTAATAATTGAATTTCATGGGGAAATTTTTGTTAAATCATTGGATATCTAATCAGATAGAGAAGTTAATTTTTTTATGAATGGGAACAACCACAGAATGTTTTCATGATTCTTAGCTTCTTGGGTGTAGTTGTGTATTATAACAGGTTCATTAATGACTCATCAAATTTGGGTTCTATGATGGAATCTATAACATAGAACGGATTATATTATGCTTGGGATGAACAATTGTAGAGTTCTTCTGTGGAGATAGAAAATACACTGACTTCTACTATGGTATAGACTCTTCCAGAGGCTAGGAAGGGATTTTGGTTCTTTTGTGATGCATCATGTCCTTGTTTGGGATGTTTTTTAGGGAACATAATCATGTTTTTTTTATGGATAATGTTATTTTAAGACACATGAGAAGAATTATCTAACCCAACTCTTTATTCATTCATCAAGGATTCACATTATTATGATTTTCTAGCACTACCTTCATTGAGAATGGTATGTAGTGTTTTTATACAACAAGATCACGGGTAATATCATCTATAAAAACTTTTGATTCGATACCAATGGAATTGGGTAGAATAACTAGAATAATTCATCTTGAGAATCACATATACCCTTTGGAAATGGAATTTCATCTTAGATACCTTAGTCTGGGAACATCCGACCCAGGATGAAAAATAAACATATGAAGAGTGGAACATGATGGCTACATTTTCATAATTCTGTATAGGTGTATCAAAATTAGGTTATATGGTATCATTGGCTTCAGTTCCTCTGAATCCCACCCTTCATAAAAATATTTTACAATATTAATAGCACGATGATGAGTTCTATAGAATTTGAGATTCTATATATTATAGAGAGGCCATTTCTTATTACTCCTTCCCCAAAGAGGGATTTCTATTCTTTCAAATAAATTGTTTTACTATTAGTTGCATAAAATGTTCTGATGAGGTATTTCTTTTACACCAATTGGGATATCCACTGAGAACCCATGTGTATTATCTATATCATGTGGAAATAGTTTTTATGTGTAGGTATGAGATGGGGAATTTTATATTTTCTTATCTCATTATTATAGCCGAAAACAGGTAATAGTTGAGCACAAGAGGCATGTGGGTTTTCTTCATCCACTTATAGTATCTACATGGTAGTTGTATGACCTATCTTTGGACACTGTGGTCAGATTTATCTATACACAGAGAAAGATTAATGTGATATGGGTCGTGTTCGATCAGATAAAAAATAGGTTCCCTTTATACCCATTACTCTTAAATACAATGTTTAGGGTGTCTATATATTAATGTGAAATATAGTGTTTGATTATAAAAATTTCATCATCATATAGACTCTTATAATGGTCATTGGTTCACTTATAATTTTTTTGAGAGGCCTTCTAGTGGAATTGGGTCTCATGTCATTTTTAGTACAACATACCATTCAACTTTAGATAGAGATACTAATTTTTTTACTGATTCTTGATCATATTCTTTATTCCAGTGTTCTCTAATTTTTTTTGAGTTTGGAATAATTGTTTTGTATTAGATGATTTTTCATATAACAATTGTTACTAGTCTACGATCAGAATTTCTCAATTTGAGGCCTGGAATAGACCAACTTGCAGATCATTATTGTTTTTTTCATAGAATAGTGAATGTTCAGTGTTTGGACCCATGATGATGAAAGATATGATAGAAAAGATTTAGATAATTCTTCATTCAATTTTGAGGCCTGATGCCAATTCAAGTATTTGACTGATCCTCATCACATGTAATTGAGTTTTTTTGTTACCATGTGTTCATAAATGTTTTACCATAATTTTATTATTGAAAGATAGAGAGGCATTGAAAATATTGTCTTCATTTTTTGGGACCATTATTATTTCATGAGAAGGTGGGAAAAGATGCTTACCATTTATAAAATCCACCATAAATGATGTCATTATATAACATTTCCCATGTATCTCTACTATTAAAGTATCTATCTGACCCATCTAATGTTATGATATATTGTGATCATAATATTAAAACAGATTAGTCCATGAATGAATGGAAAATCAAGATAGTTGATTCTGAAACTAAGATACTTTGGGGTGAGAAGATAGCTTTAGATTAAGTGCTCTAGCATAATGAATCTGTTAATCATGATATGTGTGAGAGAGAGGAACTGATGAAAGATTAGTTGCCTTATAATTTTTTCATGGAGGATTCTCAGTGGGATTTCTAGATAGAGATGATTTATAATGTAGGGATTTTGTAACAGCCTATTATAGAATTCAATTAGTCCTAAAATGATTTTTTTTTCGATCTTTAGTTAAGATTAATTTTGGGGTGAAATCAGGTTGAATTTAAAAGATTTTGTGAAATCATGGGCTACTATATGATTAAAAAATTGTTTCCACAAACTGTGCACCCTCACAGAGAAATTTTTTTAACCCAGGGCAGTTTTTTTTAAATTTATGGGGTACAATTTCTAATTCTATGAAAACACTTATGAGAAATTGTGTGGACGATTGAAAATTGGCACATGGTTAGTCCGCATGGTTTTTCTAACAATGGGGCATTTCTCAACTAACTGTGAATGTGATTTCTGTAATCATAAAATCCAACATCAACACCCCCCACATTTTGGTTTCAGACATGCCTAGAATGAACCCATGTGATTTATTCATCCTCAAGAGAACCCATGAGTAGTTTTACGCACCATTTATCCCTCCAATTAGAAATTGAAGCATGAGGAATGATCCTATATCTTCTCCTTTTTAGTTTCCTCATGATGATATCTATCTATTTTTTTCTATCTTCTCCCCCATAGAGTTTTTGGATACCGTTTTCATTATTTTTGGATATAATAACCTATATTTTAGGCTCTTAATCCTAGCTTTGAATCCCAATTTTCAATGAAAAAATTTTACATTGAAATTCCTATTTAGGGTTTGATGTTATGAGACCTATTAGTTATGAGGTAGGTTTTCCTCTAATGATGAGAACTTTTTGTTAATCCTAAATTTCATTATTTAATTTCATTTTTAGGAAAAAAATCAATCTATTAGTTTTGATTAATTAGATTTCAATTGGGTTTATGGGAAAACCCAATTACAATTAACTGGGGTAATAAGAAATGGTTATTTTCCATTTAATTGGAAATCTATAAATTCTGTTGAATTGAAATTGGTTTATATATATTTTTGAAATCAAAATTGAATAATTTTATTTTTGAAATGAATTTAAAATAAATGTATTTAAAACCCCCATTTCATTGAATTTAGGATAGTTTGTGAAACTGATAGATGTTTTTTAAAGTTGAAGTGTCTAATTTAATTGTAAAAATATATTCTGAATTTCAATTATCGATTAATTTCAAATATAAATTTGTTAAAATGGATAATAATGGTTTTAATATAAACCATAGAGATTTATCTTGGATAAACTTCATATATTATTATTAAAATATTATTTTGGTTTTTAGTTAGCCATTGAAAGTTTGGATATGAGGAAATGGGACATAATAATTTTGATGGTTTCATAAAATATATTTCACATCATTGGAGCGTACAAGAGTAGATGAGAGCCTATGTAGTTATTAAGTTATTGGGAAAAAAATTATAGGTTTGAATTTCTTTATTAAATAATGAAACACATTACAAAACAAATAAATGATTGTCAACAAAATTTTTTTCCTCATTGGACATATATGAGCACTCTATTTCTCTTTCCATGGGATGTGTTTACAAAATATAGTGTATCACATATGTGTGTGGGGATCCCAAAAATAGGAACTATCATACATCTTGGAAGATGACCATGTCGGTCAATTTATTCTATATTAGATATATATTTATTACAATATTGAAAACATTATTAAATGCCTTCAAGATTTATATAAAATTTTGAATATAAAAGTTTTAATCCAATTGTGAAATGTACAGTTTCTGATATTATTTCCATCACTTTTTATTATAATGTATGATTTTCTAATGAATTTTAATATTCTGAAGTATAATGCACGATTTGTTGAAATATTCTCTTCAAATCCAAAATTTATTAATTAATGAATTGGAATAACATTATTTGATTGGAATCATTTTATAAAATCCTTTTTAAGACCAAACATGGATTTTTTATCACACCATACTTGTTCATTTGGGTGTTCATAGATTATCTTCTTCTGAGATTGAGATGGGGAATGATCCTCTTGGATCTTTTTCTAACAATTGATCCATATACTTTGAAGGTTGCTTTCATTGGGATTTTGAAAATTTATTTTCATATATTTGAGATATTTTAAATAATACTTCTTGTTTTCATAGTGGTTTTAATTCATCTACATTTCTCATAATGGATTTTCTTTAGTATTCATAGTGATTATATGTATATAATCAGAAAGGATTATAGAAAAACAATTACCTAAGTTATTTTGTATGATTTTATGATATATTATCCAACCATTGGGGATTGAGAACACCCTTTGGGCCACGGGAATACTATCTTTGTTATTTGGTTACTCGGTTACCTGGGATGGTTTGTGAAAAAAACTCATTCCATGATTCCTTGATTGTGGTGCCAATTTTTTGTGACGTTACAGGTCATCCTAAAAATGATAATGCAATTTAACACTTAAACAACTAATATAGAGTATGTGTGAACCTATTGAAATTTATTTGGTTGGTTTATTGTATTAACCTATTTCAATTATATGGAAAAAGCAATAAGATAATGGGAATCTTGATGAGAACAGTATGAAATTAAATAGTATTTTATGGCGTGATATTGGTGTTAAAAAATGTGGACATGGAGTTGAGAAACATATAGTTCTACTAGTTTTAATGGTACTATGGAAAAGTAATTTTATTAAAACTATATATATTGTAATTTAATTATTTAAATGAATACAATAATAATATTTAGTAGTAAATATTTAGTAGAACAAATCCCCATGTGTTTCCTCAATGAAAATATACTAGAATCTCCTTTTTTATATTAGAGTACTAAAATAATAAAACCTAAAAAGGGTATTTTGGATTTCATAATAATCAATTAATTACATTAAATTTTTAGTATATCAAGATTATTTAAAAAATAATACTTCATCATAATTATAAATGTGAACATGTATTCTAAATGAATTAATGACTTTATATTGAATAATTTAACACCATTAATCAATACTAGAATAACTCGTTAAAATAAACATAAAATGATTTTCAATTAATTTAACTATCATCTCCAGTTTCATGATATATATTAAAAAGAAAACCAAGAAAGAGAGAAAGTATTTAAAAATAAAAATTATGGATGAGATGATCATTGTTAAAAAATTAAAAAAATAAGTTTTTTACGTGATTTCCCCATCATAAAATTAATCTAATTAATGTACAAAATAACATCAAGAATAATTTAATTAAAATAATTGATACAATCAAATGAATAAATTTTAATTATAAATGTGAATTTAAAACATCAATGGGATTACCTCTTAAAAACCATCTAATCATTCTCAACTATGTATTAAATGTTGATTTTTTAGTTACACTATTAGTATTTAATATTTTTTGTATTTTTTAATTCATTAATTTTCACAAATTTAGGAATTCTCACAAAAATCCATTAATTTCTCCATATTGATCACCCAATGCACAACATCATGAATTAAAAGTTTCACATCTTTAGATTCTAGTACCTAAACTACCAATCTGACATATAAAATTTCATAAGCAATTAGAAGGAGACTCAACCTTTTGTATGTCTTCATTGATACAAATATTTACCACAAATATCAAGAATAATTCCCCACTCATTAAATACATTGAAAAAATTCTAGGAATAAACAATATGAATTTTAACAAACATCATTAATGTTATGACCTTCTATGTCAAATCCAATATTACTGCTTTAATATTTTTTCCACCTATTACATTATAATAATTAATATACTCATATTCAAAATCCATTAATATAATGACTAGAAAGAATTATTCAATAAAAGAGTACCCTCCCTTAGAAAACTATTTCACCATCATAGCTTCTCTAAATATTTATATCAGCTAAAATAGATTTTATCTATAAAAATAGGGGTATGAGTTTCATAACTAGTCATGAAGATGAATTATAGTTTTTGTCACCTCTAGATAATATACATAAAGAAATTAAATTTCAATTATCATGACAAATAAACCATCTCAAAATTTAAAAATACAACCCCACACTATCCATATACAGTATATCATTCACAGAAAACTACAGTATTCCAATTAATAGATGTTCAAAAAAAAATAGAGTTATAATATTCCACTAATAAGTTCTACTATGCGTTTAGAGTTGTCCATGATGATTTATGTGGTTCTTAAATTGGAATCCATGAATCAAAATACGTCCTAAAACACCCATTTTAATTAGGTGTATTTTTTCGTCAATCAAATTAGATGTCTAACAATATTCCAACAAAAAGTACCTTAAAATAAAAAAAATTAAAGACATTAATATCTATGCTATTCATCACTAATTTAAGGAAAATTTATTTCATAATTATCCCATTTTAAAAAATTACATCCAATCAATAGAAATCAAAAAATTATTATTAATGATAAAATTATTAATTCCAAAAAATAATTTATTAAATAATTTATAAAATATAATTCAACAACCAATGAAGGAAAATAAATATTAAAAAAGTCCTTTATTAAAATAATGTATATCCAGAATATTTGATTAAGCATTAAATTCATGGGATTTGAATCCATAAGTAATAAAAAACGTTATATTTTTATTAATCCATGTGTCGCTAATCAATTAAAAAATAGTACAACATTAATCCCCAAGAAATGATCAAATGATATCCAAAATATTTATACATGTAATACATGACAACAAATTGCATTATTTAGCACAACTATAAATGGATTACCAATTTAAAATTCATAGGAACAAAAACAAGAATTTATACATTTATATCAATTTATAATTTAAAATATAACCATTAATATAATGAAAAATAATGTGAAAATTATATAAAATAATCACCACATGACTCCCAATTAACTCAACGGTCAATCTCATACCAGCATGCCATAGTATCTATTATTAATAATCATATTCCTACACTAGCAAATCTCCATATGTAAATGATTCAATAAATCTTTTTGTTAGGATTGTAATTTTATATAACTTTATTACTCTAGTAGATAAAAATACCTTTTATTTTATAAATCCAGGTATTTTACCCATATTAAATATAGTATTATTAAATCTTATTTGATTCCCCTTTACTATTTGGATTCACCTCTCCAATGATGCCCCAAATTACTTTAGTATACTATTTTCCTATTATATAAAAAATATCAACATTTATTTTCTCTTTTTATGAAATCTATTTTATGAGTGAGGTCATTGTCGTATGAATATATACCATATGTTAAAATATATGGATCTCCATAAACATTAAATTTATATCTCAAATTTTATATTATTTTTTATATTGGAAATTGGTACCTAATATATATCATTTTTCAATTATTATATATATAGAATGTCCCACACATTAGGTCCAAACAGTGCCACCTAAAACAACGCAAACAATTCAATAATATTTTCATCATTAGTCACACAAGTATATCTATTTAACATGTTTTCCTCACCATTGTTCAATAACTATATAATTATACTTGGTAAAACATTCCATCAAAAATTTTCATATACAATCATACACCATTAATGAAAAAAAATCAAGGTATATGTCATTTATCGCAATAGTTTGAAAAACCTCAATGTGAATACTTTGAAAATTTTCATTTCTTTTTCTCTACTCATGAAAAAATCCTTTAATTTTAAAATAGAATATTGTTCTATAAAAATTGGAAATTGGAACCAAATTATTGATGTTGAAAACCCTCTAAGGTTAGGCTAAGAAAAAGAGGAGTTCATGGACAATAACCCTTTATATTAATGATATTAAAAACATTATTTTGAAAAATATGATATGAAAATATCATAGGTACATCCATTCATCCCTTTAAAAATTGAGCTATGCTCACTGGGTTGAACCACAAAGTAAATTTTCATGTCCCCCCATTATTTCTATTATATAGTTGTCAAATTTTCCTATATTATTATACACATTCCACATTATATAAAATAATTATTCAAGGAATATTCTCTATTAGGAATTGACCTTATAATACTCAGTCTCTTTTGGGTATTAATTTATAATAAAATTATATAAAATAAAAAATTATTTAACTGATTAATATATTTTTATTTTATATCTGTATTAAAGAGACTACAAAAAAAATGTCCTGATTTTTAAATGTAAGATAACTATATAAAATAGATTTTTTAAAAAATTAAACATTTATAAACTTATGTTATAGTGTTTCATGAAATATGAATATCTAACTGGGGCTCCCATGATGAACAATGTGCTCCATGATAGCGATACTCATAAGAAAAATCATACATTTTAATTTCCAATCATGGATCTTAATAAAAATAGAATTATCTATATATTTACCTTATTATTATTGTATTCAAACATTAAAAAATTTATTATATAAATTCCAGTATTTTAGAAAATGTTCCATTGAAATCATACACTTTGAGTTCAATAATTATATTATAGAAATTTAAAATCACATAGTTAAAATCCTATTTGTGGGAAATCATAATCCAATAAAAAACACCCAACTATTAATATGAATCCACCATTGGTGAGTCACCTCTAGATTCCAATTATGTGTGAATGTTATAAAGAAAAGTGACTTGTTATAACAGACTATACTATTCATTTGGTTCATCATAAATTTAATATTCTTGGAAATTTTATAGGAATATAAAAATAAGAAAAATAGTGTTTCAACCTTGGATAGGGTTTCCCGATGCCTGATTTGGTGAGGGGCTGAGAACAACTACAAAATAATAGTTCCAGATTTCATCTCATGTCATAGATGGATTACAATGTGTATTACCTATAGAATATAATTCATCCAATACCTAACACAAATATAATATGATATGAACCTAGTTTTATATGGGAGGTTTTCAATATGGGTAACACATTAGAACACACATATCTTGATGGAATCAGATATCAGTATATTCACTACTTTTATGTTGATTTATCCCCTACATCAAGACAACATTATAGAATTTTTCCATTCTTTGTAATGTTTCCATGCCCCTCAACTGATACTGATAACCATTACATTATCAATTGGTTATTATTTTATGAAACTATGAGTATCTGTATATATCAGATGAATACCATCTATGTGATCATATATATCTAATTGAGTTTCCTCATCAATAACACATTTTTATTATCACTCATTATTACATAGTGATTCTAGTTTAATGATTTATGTGTTTTTATTCCATATATCGTATCGATCAAGAATTTATTTCATTGAAGGAAGGTAATAGGTGTTTATGGTAGTGGGATTAGGCCGTTAAAGGAGCTTCTTATAAATCCTTTTATAAAGTCTCAAAAACCATGTAGTTTAGTTCCATATATCTCTACATGATGTAACATTAAATTATACGTGAAAATGATTGATACACATAGCTTAAGGTCAGGTTTATTTAGGTCATGGGGTAGAAATACTTGAAATAGTTGGAATTGGTCCTAATCATGGATGTCCCATCACATTAAAATCTATTGAAGTATAGCCTCATCAGGTTGAATTTGGGTTATAATGAGTTTAATCACATTCTGTTATCTCACACTGAGTGTATGCACCATGTTTTTGTCATTATAGATGGTTTATTTTGTAGGGTTAGAACCCCGTAGATGGTTCCTATATATCTCATTGGTATGAAAAAAACATCAATGTAGTTTTGATGGTACACATCAATGTCTAATGATAGGAACATACCATACCATTTTACATTATACAAAAATAATGAAAATTTCATGTGATTTGTGATAATAGAGCATTGTTCAATGCATTCTCATATGGGTCCCCCTTTTTTGTTCAAATAATAATATGTATCTTTGAAGGATAATAAGATATATTTGGATATAACAAAAAATAAGGGGACCTATTATCAATGTATTTTCATAATACATGGGGTTTAACCGAAATATGTTTTTAATCCTAGAGGCCAGGTTTAATGGAAGAAAAATGAGATTATAGAAAATTTGAAAAATTTTATATATGAATAAAATTATATATGAATATAGATTAAAAATTAATACGATAATGGAAGGATTACAATCTTTTAGATAACATGGGACTGTGAGACAATCCATTAACGTTCACCAAGATTATATTTATATGAAATATATATGGGAGAATGATGAATATCATGGGGAATTTGGGTTAACAATAATTACAATTAGTTGAAATATATTGGTTATGAATATCAAGACAAGACAAAAAATCCAATGTATCTTAATAATAATAGGAATCAACGTTCTAATAGATCATATTTTCTAAGCCATCAGAAGGAAAGGATAGCCGATTTAACTCAAGGGAACAGATGACATTATTCCTATGGGAGATGATGAAAAAATATATGGTTTGGAGTACCATGTAGAAATGTTTTATAAGGATGTTCCATTTTTCTTTGATTGTATATAGGTGTTCAAATGAATATAATGGGTTTATTCTATCATTTAATATATTAGGTGTAATATGATATAATGAATCCACCAATTTCATGATATCATGTACTTATATATCAGGCTATCTGATCACATAAATATTAGAGGTTCATGTGATCATGTAATCGAATGGGGATGTTCTTAATGTGGAAAATGGAAATGGGAGGCTATTTAATCATGAAAATGAAATAATGAAATGTGATTGTGGAATGTTATAACTATAATGTTATCATGTACCTAATATTTATTTGAAGGATTATATAGAAATATATCATTAATAGGAGGTCATAATGAGGTCATATGATATATGGGTCATCACACAATATAATTTTGAGAAAATCTTCCTGGGATTTTCAAATAATCTTCCAATTTCAAGGTTATTATCCTCTAAAATATAATACTAAATTTCCAAATGGAAATCCTAAAAATTATAAAATATCCTTCCCTCTCCAGTTGTCACATGAATTCCTCTATCTCATAATTCTTTCATACCACATAAAATTTCTCATTCTACTACAATGGGGGTTATTTATAATAGTCATCAAATATATTTAAATGCCAAATATTAATGTAGGAGAGACACATCCATGGGTTTGAGGTGTTGGATGAAATATGTGTAACCATTCGTTTCCTCATGTGCAACATGTTAGTAAGGCCAAATGCCATTGATGCATCCTCTAGTCCAAAATATGATAATTAAATACCATAAAAGAAGTCTGTAACTAATACCCACTGAGATATAAGTCACATGATCCATTCCTGGATAAGTGTTCACACATCACTGAGAGGCCCCACATAATGAAGAGCTCATATTACATCATTCCATCATGAATAGCCATAGTTTAATGAGGCTTATTGAAATATGTTTTCCTATATCTTTAGGGAACTACATGACGAACATATACCAAGAGAAATCCCCATCATATACTTATCCATTCACACATCCCCATTGTGTCATGTAAATCATTGAAGGATTTGTGATAGTGTAAATGAATCACTTAACCCTCACGTTTTTTCTAGATTTGAGACTAAATTTTATGTCCCAAATTTATTTATTCCAAAATAGTAGTAATATTATTCATATTTTCACGACATAATAATTCCAATGGTAATATTTCAGGTTCTAATAAATTTATCCCTATGGAAATGACATCTACAATAAGAATAAAGGATTTTGTTCTTATGATGTGAATGAATTATTATTCCCATTGGTATTTTATAATACTTATATAATTTTTGAATATTAATATAATTTAATGAACATATATATAAATATAATATCAATGGAAAAGCTTATCACCAAAATTAGGCTCTAGAGAATTTTTAATTTCATCAATAAGAGCAGTGCTCTATATACACCATTTACAATGAACAGATCATATTACATTTCAATATAATTAAAAACTTATTATTGGATCACATAACATCATTACATAACAAACAATAGTCCTCAAATAAACCAAAAACTATTTCCCATGTTTATGTGATCGCATGACTTCCTTGTTATCATGCAATTTCCTGGTCAATGAAAGATCATTTGATCACCTAACCCTATTATGGTCATGTGATCATCTAAATTTATTCAATCCAAGTGTTATTGTGATCCATTATATATAATTTATCCCATTATATTTAATTATATTTTGATCCAAACACCCCCACATTAATAAGAAAATTTACATTTCTTCTTTATTTGATGAAATAGTCTTTATTATTTTGGTGGGTAACCCTATGGTCTTTAGACGATCCATGATTGATAGTGTGGATATTTCCTCACAAGCATTTGATACATAAATTTTATATTAGTTTATATAAATATTCAATATATAATAGCACTATATATTTCCATAACTATACTAGTTTAGAGATTTGGATAGTATATATAATTTATTATTATTTTATGAATGATCATAATGATCTCTTATAAATAAATTATGTCATAGTAATATTTATATTTACAAACTACACAAAACATTATTCATGATCAAGTGAAAGGAAATACATGAAACTGGTGATCTTAGGTTCTCAGTAAGTGTAAAAATGGGAAATATTAGTCGATGATAATTGGAAAAAATATGATAACCATGGGGATTAGAGATCATGAACATAACATACTATTATTATTCCATATATAAAAATATCATAATCATTATTTATTCCATTAAAAGTATCATTTCAAAATATATGAATATTATGAATGGGAACTCGTCATAATATAATTATGAACCATGTGTTCATGTCATAATTTCATGTGGGACAATCATAAGTATATAAACCATTTTATATGTAAATTTTAACAACAAAGACCACTGTGTTAGGAACTAATACCAGTTCTCTAGAGTGGATCACGAACAATTAATTGTTTCCGACAACATATCATTTTTATCAACATATTTTCTAAAATATATCCATAACATCAAATTGTTTACCTTAAATATATCATATGTTATAATAATTGCTGAAGTCATTATAGGGGAATATAGATCCCATCCTTCACATAATTATATCCAATTATATGTGTTCCAAAAGATCATAAAACCTTCATCATATTGTAATCCACCAAAACTAACGGGTTACAAAAACATTTTCCTATAACAAAACCAATAGAAATGGGTTTCATAATTTTCTCATCATATTAACTATACATTCATAGAAAAATATGTATGGTATACTTGGATAATAACCCCAATAAAGTGTAAATATACTGAAGGTACATTTTCATTCATGAAAATATATAACATTAAATGATCATCAAAACCATATTATGGAAATAAGCCTTTCTAATTTAGAAATAACTTTTTAATATATAACAACATCACATAAAATAATAGATCCATATTATATTAAAATTACTTTGTATATATATAATTAATTCCACATAGCCTTGATGAATAATGATGGTGGAATGCTATATTCATTCTATTTATGTTTTAAAAACAATATTGACACATTATTTATCTTAAGTGTCAAAAGCACCTCATTCAAAAAATAAATAAATGAATCCTTGTATTTTTTTAAAATTAAACTGTGGATAAAAATTCATTGAAACAAACATCAAATAATATTTAATTTTGAAAAACAATTCAAATAATATTGGTATAATGATTAAAAAAATATTTTATATGAAAGATGAAATTACATTTTTTCTTCGTCAAAAATACACTTATTATATATTAATTAATATAAAATTAATACAACGAATGAAAATATATAATATCATGAAATGGATATAAGGGAATAAATTTAAATGGATTCATTATAAATGTGTTCTATAATATATTGAAAACATGTTGAGGTATAATTAATTCCAAAAAAAATTATATTGAAACATAAATCGACATTCCCATGTCTCACATTCCCTTATTTACATTCATTATTCCTATATAAAAATTATATATTTATTAAAAATTCTTTAAATAACAATAAAAAAAATTATGATACCATGTATAATTTATTTTTGACATCATAACAACTGTTTATTAATTATTTTGTTATTAAAATACTTTATCGATGTGACAACTGATTTGATTTCCTACCATGCTCCTGATCAACGATCTTAGAAAATATTAATTTACCCTGATTTAATTATTTAATAAAAATTATTAATTGGGTAATAATCAAAAAATAATTTATATAAACATTTAAATAAATCATATAACGAATATATTGGAATGTGAATTACATTTTTTGAGGAATGGATAGGTTTTACATAAGCTTAAATAAGGTTTCTATTATTTAAATAAAATAATGAATGAATGGAAAAAAATAATTCACCATTATAGAATTCGTACTATATCATATATATATATATATATTTATAATAATTTAATCAAATTTATCCTTATTACCTTCCAATTAAAACATAAATTACAAATTAATCTCATCACTATGCAGAGGTGGCTTTCAGAACTTACGCACGAATGACATTATCATTTCCAAAAGGAATTAAGGTTTATAATGTAGAAATGATAATCTAATTACAGAACTATAATTATTTACAAAATATATTATATACATAGTGAACCAATGATAATACCCACCCATTTTATATTGTG
This sequence comes from Viscum album, assembly GCA_963277665.1. Classification (NCBI taxonomy): domain Eukaryota; kingdom Viridiplantae; phylum Streptophyta; class Magnoliopsida; order Santalales; family Viscaceae; genus Viscum; species Viscum album. Next base: position 1,300,963,021 of record OY728147.1, read on the forward strand.
ATTAATAATAAATTTAATCACCTTGTAGAAATGTTACGCCGTGTGTATGCACGAGCAACTCTTTCACTTACATTTGATGGGGAAGGGGATTTATATGGTGTTTTCATAATCATAAAAACATTTAATCTGATTTAAGGAAAATAATTTATTATAATATGATAATTACTAATGATTTAAATAAGGAAAATGAGTTAATAAATTATTGTGGATACCTCTCCTTGGAAAGAACTATTGATCTCCCATTTAGGACAGTAAGGTTTTTATTTTGAGAATTCCACAAAATCAATAATGTGGAAAGGTATATGAGAATGGAATGATCAATATTATGGATTACATATAGTGGAAAAATTAATGTTCTGATGAGATAGGAGAGGGTCCCTTTAATATTATATGGGAGGGTCACATAATGAATAACTTCCAAACATTACAATATAATCAAGTTAATATCTCAAAAACTGGTTCCAAATGGTATGTATACGGACAATGTATCAAATATTTGTCCATATCATATCACCTTTTCACTATTTTATCATTTTTATTATATTTTAGAGTTAAATAAAATTATATTCCCATAGATTATAATTATTATTATTTGGGAAAAAATTCATTTCATTTCAAATAAAAGACATAAAGAAAAAGTTTTATAGTGATTATAATATTATTAAAAACATCAATTTTTTTATTCACCTACATAACTTGTTCCACAATTGAAACCACACAAATAATTTTTATTTTATCAATTTTAATATCAATTACTATATAATTTTCATTACTTATCGATGTACTCTATTAGTGATGCATAACCATTTAGGGTCATTATATAATTTAATAAAAGTCATATATAAATTTATATCATGAAAAAAAATTATATATCTCAAAATATATATTAATATTAAAAAATAATATATTTTTTAATAATTTGGCCACATAATTGAAATTAAAAATTATTAGAGGGGTATTTCATAACTTTATGTCAATTAGTTATTAGAAATGTACTTTCTAAGGGAATGTATCCATTAAAAAATTAAAATTGATCCTAATTCGATAATTTTAAAACTCTATTAATACAATGAGAATTACATTTAATAATCATGGCCTTATTATCTATTACGAGCCTTGATTAACCCGGTTTACCAAATAACCAGATGATAAATTCTAAAGGAGTTAGTATTCTTATTGACGAAAAATAAAAGAGCCATATTTTTCAAAAATGACCCTCCAAATAATAAATATTTAATTAATATGAAAAAATTAGTTCCCATAAATTTAAAAATATAATTTTATTTTAAGTGCTCAATATATGGGAAAACCTATTTATATTGTGAAAAAATACATTTTAAGCATGAAAATGAATTTATTTATATCATATTCTAATAAAAGTGCATGTATAGTGAATAAATCATTCAACTAGGTATAAAATAATACAATTATTTAAAATTTTCCACTAATAGGTATTAATTTTAGTTATTTATGTAAAATATATTTCCATAATCAAATAAATTATCTTTAAATAATAATAACTTTTATTTTTAAATATTTTATTTATTTATTATCATTTGATATGTAATGAAATAATTTTATAGGTGTGTAGAATATATTTTTTCCTAAATTATTTTATCACTATTCATAATCATGTATCCAAAAAAATGGGTGATAGAAGACATAGAATAATTTAATAATGTTATGTGGGTTGTATAATTTTCTTGATTCATGTAAGGGAACCTATTAAAGATGGATATTATATACAGAGAAAAATTTTATAAAAAAATCATGGTGCTAAATTATGCCACATTTGAAATGAATTCTTATCTCATGGTTCATCTCTATAATAAAAAACAATAATATAATTATATCATTACAACCTTGGGTCTCTTAGTGGCGTCCTCAAATATCATGTTTATCTAGAGAGCTATACTTGGGAGTGTAGAATTTATCCATTTTCATTTTTCTCAAAGATATCATATTTATTAATGTTTTCCTCATAAGTATGATCATGATATAGGGTTATGGCCTATAAGATCAGTACATATTGATGATTAGATATGTAATTTATATAGAGAGATACATAAATAACATCCTAAATTTGAGAAATGATCATTTGAGGTGTTTAGTGATAATATAGCATTGCTAATTAATAAATAATATTTAATGGTATAATATAATTTAGTATTACTTTCATTTTAATCCAAAATCAAACAACCATATTCCATTATGAAATTCCTGTAAATACATCTCACCGGTATCAAATTCAAAATTACGTTGATGATTTTGAGCAAAACTCTTCTAGTGACTCAAAGCTACGATGATATAATACTAAATAGTAATAATATTCTATACCATTTTCTAAATTTTAGTAGGTCATAATTGATTTATTTACTAAACAACTATCAATAACATTGTCGTTTGACACTTCATTCCATGATGGGAGTTAGAATGATTGATCTAAAATATTGAGTGAAATTTACTATTGTAAGTGAACACTACAAGATTATGGTGTAGATCCCAACCACCAATAAAATCAAAATTCAATGATATAATATTTTCATAAACGGGTTTAATGGTTCTGTGAGACTCAAAATTTATAAAACCCCAATATTTTTTAAAAAATATATATATTTATATAATTTTAATAGCTTTTATTTCATGCAACACAATGTTAAAATGATCCATGTATATTAATAAGTGATTTTCATAATATAGCCATTAAAAATATTGAATGTCTAATAATAAAAAATTATAATTTTTATATTTAATTTTTTAACATTCATCCAATTTGATTTTATATGCATAAGAAAAGAATGATTCTAATTTCACACATTAAAATGCTATATTTTTAAGGTAGTATTACGTCTTTTTGAGGGAGAACATGTTTTAAATATATTTTTTTGAAAATATAATAAAGAATATTTTTCAAACTAAATTTCTTTTATAAAATCATAATATCAAAAATTAGTCTCGTTGAATTTTTTTTATTTTTCTAATATGTATTACGTTTTCATAAATAGTGATAAAATATTACATTTAAATTGAAAATATGTTTTCCTCTAAATTATTCATTGTATTAAATTATATTTTTAATTATGTTTAATGTATTATTTGATTATATATTTATCAATAAAAACAATATTTGTTCGTTTTAATCATTTTTAGAATAAATATTGATGTAAAAACATATCAATTATTTGAGTGTTTCACTTTTAGAACATGTTTTATTATTCTGTCAATGGTTTTGATTTTAAATTTATTAATGAAACTTTTTGTCTTTATATAAATAAAATTCATCCCATATTTTAAATTAGTGGGTAAAATTAATGAAAATATTTTTATTTTATTTTTTGTGTTATATTAATTTTACCTTTTGAATTATTTTATTAACATGGTAAAATGTAGATTGAGTAATTTAGGAAAATATAACATTGTAATTATAATAAAATTACTCTAAAACATGTCCTAATAGTATTTATTATTTTTAATTAGTTATAATAAAATCCCTTTGGATGAGAGTATGACATTTATTATATTTTATTTTATGTGATGTTAAAGATGTAATCGATATGTTTTAAAAAACAATATCATTTTTTATATATGGTTATATAGAATATAGATTCACATATAAATAATAAATTGAAATTTAAAATTTTATATTAATCATGGTTATTTATTATTATTATTTTTAATAAATTATTATGTTAAATGATTATGAAATGATGATTCATTAATTATTTATTTAATGGAAATATCAAGTAAATGATAATACAAATATAAAAATAAAAATAATTTGACATAAATAATGTCATAAAAATATTTAATAGATTTCATGTACATGTTATTGATATAATAGAAGTTATGGTTTTAATATATGATGCTCTACATATTTTTTACAAGTCAAGGTAATAAATAATATCAAAATTGTCATTAATTTTATATTAAAACATATAATAATTTATTAAATGATATAATATTTATAGAAATATATAATCAATCCAACCTATTGTTATAAAGTTTATAATTTCATTAATGACTCATTTAATTTTATTTTTCCATTTTACAATAACTATATTTATTATCAATGAGTGAAAATACATATTGTCCCTGTAATATTTTAATGGAATAATTATGGGTTAAAACTAATTGAAAAGGGTAATAATGTGACCTAAAATTGTATAAAAGTATTTTTTTTAGAGTATTTAGATCCATTTACAAATATTATTAGTAATAATTCATATTTTTATCATTTATAATTAAATAATAATTTTTTCATTTAATATTTTTTCTGTTCCAAATGTGATCCTCTCCCTAATTACAAAAGGTAATATCCTCCTTCACTCCCTCAAACCTCATTGAGCCTTATATCTCAAAAATAAATTTAAAATTTATATGTTATATATCCTTATATATGTTATGGATGTCCAATTCATCCAAAATAACCAACCCCTGACCCTATGAAGTGATATCTAAAGGGAGTCTGCTGAATAAGTTATCATCATTCTAACCTACTCACCAAGGTTCATTTTTTCCTCTACATCATGTCCATGACTTTTCCCCATTATAATGTAATAATTATATTATGATATATATGATTGTATGAAATTTAAATTTTGGTGAAATCATATTCTATTATTTATCCACCGAATGAAAATAGAAACATCATGCATTCATATAAAGACTTATCGTCTCCACACAACAGTGTAATATGTATTCCATCACCATTTTACATGGATGAGTATAATTATTAATAATATATATATTTTTGTGTGTGTGTGATAATTAATAAATGATAATAATTATAGATATATTAATATACCACCCTCTTCTTTACCCTTTAACCATTATGGGAATGATATTATCTCTCTTGTGTGTGTATAGCCTATTATCCCTAGGATGAAATGGGATTAATTTTCCAATTAAAACATTCATGAATGATTATAAAAATAAATGTTATGAGTAAATTTAATATAAACATAAACATAATATCATTATGGAGATGAAATAATTATATAAAATTCACAAGAAATAGGACATACATTAAAAACATGCAAAAACATGATGAAGGTAACACCTTAAACAAGGGTAATAATGAAATATTAGTAATAGAACAATATAAGAAGATAATATATGTAAACAAAATTATATGGTTCTTGTATAAATTATTAACATTCTTCAATCCATTATACATGAGGTTAAATCAAATTGGAATAATTGAAAGTACAAGGTATGATTAAATTTCATAATCTAATTATTATTCACTATTTTTATAGATAGGAAAATGTTGGTAAATATATCATCCCAGACCTTGTTTCTATTAAACATTCTCCAAATTATCTTTAATATTATTCTATATTTTCTAATTTCTTTTTACCCATTCTTGATATTTATAAAATTGTTTTAAAGGAATGTACCTGTCTTCACCCAAAAGTCGTATGTTATGGCCTTTTCGACAACAAAATGAAGTAATATTATTTTATCTTATAAATAATGAGAATATTTAACCACAATCATAGAACTGTTGTGTATTTTATCTTCAATAATAATTATAAATGTTTATCTTAAATAAAAAATCATTATTTAAAAAGCTGTGACCTTTTAAATAAATAATATCAAAATAAAAGGGAAATTTCTCTCATGAAATGTTTAATGTTTTATTAAGTTTTATCCTACTATGCCAAAATCCTTCGTTATATCATTTTAATGATTGATATTGAACTCTTATAATACCATCTAACTTTTTTATTAGTGGTTTATGATCTATCTGATTGTGAATGTGCTATTTTGATACCATTCATGGTTTATTGTTAATGTATTTAAATTTTGTAATCTACTGTTTATATCGAAATTTATAGGTTTTTATGCCTTCATATGAAGTGTTCATATAATTTTGTATGTGATGGGTGGGGCCCATTATATACCCTTGATGATTGAGTATGTATATTGAGACAGACTACTTTAATAATTTGCTGAGGTAGGACCCGCTTATGTATGTTGTCCTAGTCTATGCCTTGATGGTATGTTTTTGATGATTAGTAATATGAATTTTCTCATTGTGTGATATTATATTTATATTACTTGTAATTATTCGATAATTAGAATATCAAATCTAAATATGTATTTGGAATTAATTGATTTTCAATTATTTATTCAATATTCCACTAAAAATTATGTTTAAATTTCTTGTGTTTTAGTTATACAACTTTATATAACATTTAATCTTATTTATTTTTAATATTGTCCACTATTTTATTACCCTTACTGAACATCTGAGATCACCCTTGTCTTCTATTCTATTTTTTTTACATAGATACTATGATTTTTATTATGATTGATATACAAGCTTAGGATATGAGAATATTGGTGTTCAATATTATAATCATGATTTATTAATGTGAATATTCATATAAATAAATCATTATCTTCATAGTACTAGTTAAAATCATTCTGGAAAATATTTACATAGGGGTAAAACTCCAAAATGGTGTGTTTTCATGACTAAGTGAAACATCGTACACAACAATGGGCCTTACTGTGCACCATATTTTACACTTCGGGGGATATGCATGGTTTAATTTAAATTTTCATTATAAGGAATTATGAAAGATTTAAAAGTAAACATGTCACCAATGATAAAATGTTAATTATTATAAGATTGGATAGGCATAAATTGTTCAATTTATGTTAAGTGTTTTTCTAGTTCAAAATTCTGCATTATGATTCAAAACCAAATATAATGTATTACATTTTTTAGAAATGCATCCTAGTGGATGGAATGAAAACCTTGTCAACACACATAATTAATGTAGTTGTTTATCATAAAATAATGATAATGATTATGGATCTTGAACTGTTAATAGTGTTGAGAAGATTATAACTATACTGGGAAATGTGACTTAGGTTTTGAACAATAACCTTACTCGTATTCATAATCCAGATCCATAATATGGATGAACAACGTTAAACCGCTTCACGAAACAATGACCTCCAAAATTCAGTTTGACTATAAATCTATTTATATAGGAGGAATTGACATGTTCCGTGGAGAAGACATTTTGTTCTTTCAGAAGTAATGGACGAATATTTTCATGGATAGAGGGATAATACGTATAAAAAATGGATTTGAAGTATTTAAATGGTCATTTCATATAAAAATATTTTCCACATGAACATCGAGTATATATTGAAGCTAAATTTGTATGTTTGAAGAAAAAGTATAATGTGAATTTTCCAAATGTGAGGCCATTATTACCAGGTTATCCAAACATGATACAGATTATGTACATAATCCAAATTCAATGATTTGTTAATTATTTTATCAGTTAAAACCATTCCTATGATCGGAATTGGAAACACAAAATTTCTTAATATATAATAATATATACTCGTGTTCTATCAAGACAAAAAAAAATTCTCAAAGTCTAATGTCATTAAGGGAATAAAAGGAAGCAAGAGGGATACTAAAAACTCTATAAAATGATATATATAATAGAATATTAAGTGAATAGTTGACATTTTATCCAAATATATGGATAAATAAATTTCCTATAACATTCCTATTATGGATGTTAATTTTTTACAAGTGTGTTGAAAATTACACCAAGCCTATGATTTCAAAGGAATGAATGAAGCAACCAACGATTCATATTTAAATTTTAAATAAATGGGACATTATTAAAATGGTTGTTATATTAGTCAAGGAATCATTCCACATAAAAGGTGAATAAATAAATAAAAATATAAGGAGATCACAATATTAGAGGTTGATGCTCTAGATGATGGAATGGAAGGTTCTATAATTATCTCCTCAATCACAAACAACGCTTTATTTGTTTCTAGATCATTATATTATTTTATATCTTCCAAGATTTCAATTAAAATTTCTCATTTAATTATTTATTTAATAAATGAATTAGCAGCCAATACTCATTAGGGATGTATTGTTTTAATACATATGTGTATGGAAGCCAACTTTATGAAATAAAATAATGACTTACTTTATGAACATTCCATCATATCTATGGTTTACATTGATATAATCCTTGGTATGAGCATTATTTCTAAAATTATTTAAAAAATATATTCCATAAAGAAATAAATTATGATTTTTGAGTATGAGGAATCATAAATTATCATTAAATAAGAAACTTCAGAATATGATTCTTATTTAGATCCACCACATGTAGCACTACTGAATGAAATTAATTGGGAGGAAGAAAAAGGAAGATCTATGGATGAACAATGCAATCTTAAAACTATGTATGTCATTATCATAAAAGAATAAAAGGATGTATATCCTGAGGAATTAAATGGACAACCCCTAGAGAATGAGCTTGATATTTCTATTGATTTAACCCTTGATAAAATACTAATGTCAAAGACTCCATATATAATAGACTCAATTATTTTATTGGATCTAAAGAAACAATTAAGGGATTCGGGTAAAAAGAGATGTATTCTCCCATGTGTTTCTCTATAGAGTTCCCTAGTTTCTTTTTTATAAAATCATTGATTGATCCTTGATATTTGGTTTTGATTATATGGAAATCAATTACATTAAAATAAATATAATGTATCATTTTCCATGCATTGATGTTCATATTATCAATTTTGTGTAGCTCAATTCTTTTTTAACATTGACCTTCATTTCAGATATCATCAACCATGTGTAATGAATGAAGACTTTCTAATGATAGATTTTATGATAAGGTTTTGTCATTATGAGTTTACAGTAATAAAGTTTTAGTTCATTAATATACCTTTAGTTATTATGGATCAAATGATCATATTATTAATGAAATATCGTGATCATTTATTGTTGTATTCATTGATGATATTTTTGTATACATTAAAAGAAATTAAGATAATTAAACTCACTTGTATATCAATATTAGGACTCTTAAATGGGATTATTTATATAGTAAATTTAGAATGTGGGAATTATGAATACAATATATTACTTTTCATTACTATATATCCTCTATGTATAGAATCTATTTTGATATAGTAAAGAAAAAGGTGATTAATGAATGACATGTACCGATAAGCATAAATGTGGTACATGGTTTTATTTGTTTAGTAGGTTCAATTTTTTTAAAAAAAATTTCCCTATTGGATAACATGTTAACCAAGAGAATACATAAAGGGGATATGTTCATATAAAAAATAATATGATGAATGTTTTAATGAATTGAAGAGAATATTGGTCAATTATTAGATCTTGAATATACTATTAGATAATGGTATACTTTAGACTGTATTAAAGACTCAATGAATGGTATTTGTTGAGTACCTATATAAAATGATAGAGTTATTTTATATGCATCATGGTAGATAAATACTCTTGAACAGAACTGTCAAACACATGATCATGAGTTCTAAACTCTCTTATTTTAAAAGAAGATATAGAGATACTATATCTATTATGGAAGGACTGAGATATATAAATATCACAATAGTTTAAAACATATTTTCTCATATAAATAACTCTATATGAGTAATATTATGTGTTTCGATCTACTTGAGGATTAGGATTTCTCAATAAACGACAACCTAGTGAAGGAATATAAGGCAGCATTTGAATTATGAATGAAAAATCTTGGATTTGTAAAAAATACGAATATAATAGGATCACAAATTAATTGATCTAGTAGTGGGAGATATTGGAATTATACATAAAGTTAAAATATCATTAAATTGATAAATTCTTTCCAAAATATCTTTACTAGAAAAGATAAATAATTCTATATGAATTAAAAAGATTTTCCAAATGATATTTAATGATGTATAGGATGAAATTTTTTCTAAAATTGTATATGAAGTTATTATTATAATACCTGGAAAAAGTATTTTTGATCCCAATATACACAAGAAAAAACACAGAATTCGTTGAAAAATATCACAGATGAAATTTATTTATACACCTTGGTATCATCATGATGTTTAGATATTTTAAAGAAACATTTTTGGTGGGATAATATGAATTGGGAAACTGCAGATTATGAGTCATGATATCTGGTTTTTTAATAGATAATGGATGAAATAAATTGGCCTAGAGGATTCATTAAAACTCTTCATATACATGTGTGGAAATTGGATGAAATAATCATGGATATTATCATGGGGCTTCCAAGGACCTCATGATGGATTGATTCATTATGTGTTACTGTTGATCCCCTTATCAAATCAGCACGTTTTCATGATATCAGAGAATATTAAAATATGTAATTCCTAGAAATAAATTATGTTGTTGTTGTTTTAATATATAATGTTGTGCCTTTATATATTTTTTCAGATCTAGAACCCTATTTTACATCAAAATTATATAAAAGTCATTTGAAGGATTGAGATACTGAGAATCATTTTATGATCTTCCGACAATCCTCAAACTGATGTATAGTATAAAAGGAATGTGAAAACATTCGAATATATGTTGAATTCATAATCACATGAATTTTAAGGGATGTGGGATCAGTATTTACCTATAGATGAGTTTTCATATAACAATACACGCTATTCATGTATTCAAATATCCTCGTATAATATATTATACATAAATATATTTCATAACCCAACATGTTATGATGAGTTTTTTAAAGGAAGATTTTAGTTCCAGAAATTGAGGAGGAAACAACCTAAAATTAAAATATTGGATTCTTGTTTGGAAATTCCACAAACCCTTTCTCATGTTCATCGTTTTTTCGATATAAATTTTCTAGGGGAATTCATGAAAACCCCAAAGAAATATTCTCACACTTAAAGAAATAGATCCAGAAGCTGACATATCTTAAAATTATTATCACATCCAAATTTTGTATACTAGAGAACCGGTGTTGAGGAATTGGATTAATTGGTTGTTAAAGGTTCTATGGGGAAATCGTAAACTAAAACAGGGGATATGGGACCCTAATGATGTTATGTTAAATAACTAATAATATATTTTCATGATGTGAAATTATGGAAGTTTATATGGTTTACTTTTTTTAAGTAGGGAATAATTTAACACCATATGTTTTAGATATGTTATCATTTTAAATAAATTTAATATCCTATGTTTCATAGAACACTAAGTTCAAAGACATAATGATCTATTAACCTAAATCATAAAATAACATGAATTAATCATATTAACCACATTTTGAATGTTTTTATTCAATTTTATTACATTCAGCCAAAATATTTTATAAGGATAAGAAAAGAATGAATCTAATTTAAGTCGATATTAGAACCTTTTAATTTTACACATGTCTTAATTATAGTTTTTTACAATTTTATAAATAATATTTTCCAATATAAACTTATCCTTATAAATCATATTATCAAAATTTAATTGTTCTAATTGTTTGGAATTATTCTATTAATTATTATGTTTTGATACATTGTGATAAAATATTAATCATTTTAATAGAGAACATCATATTTTATAAATAATTTGTTGTATTAAATTTTATTATTAATTTAATTTAAAGTATAATTTTTTTCAATTTTTATAATTTATTTGAATTTTTGTCATTGTAATCATTTCCACATTGAATTATGAAATAAAAACATTTCATTCTTTTGAAGGTTTTAGTTTAAAAACCCATATTTTCATTCCATCAATAATATTATTTATAAAATTATTACTAAAAATTATATAGTTAGAATTTTAAAAAATATATTCTATGTTAGGAATCAGAGGGTCTAAATTAATCATATACATATCTTCTATTTTCGGGAATTATGAAAAAAACCTTACTAATTTTTTATATAACATGGTTAATGGTATATTTGGTAATTATATGTAAAAATAATAATATAAATATTATAAAATTATCAAAAAAACATGTCCAAATATCATTGAAGAAGTGGGTGTTGACCAATATAATCCTTGGACATGGATAATAACCATTGGAAACTAATTGGATGACTGTAAGGAGTTTATGAAATATTATTTAAGAAGTTTTAGTTGTTGTCATACTTATATTCTTATTACTATGTAATTTTTTATTAAAGGGGTATATAAAATATTTATTCAATTATAAATAGTCCATTTAAATCTAAAATGTCTATATTAGTCATGATATTTAATTTTTATTTTTTAATAAATAAATAAATGACTTAATGTCATAAAAAATTTTGATGCAGTAATTATTTAATGAATAGAAATATTTAATAATTGATAGTAAAATTATTAAAATTAATATAATTTGAAATAGTTTGTAAAGACCTCGAATTTCCATATAATTTTCATTAAATATATGGGAATTTTACATGTCCAAAAAAATTGACGGCGCGTGATTTCAAGTCCCGGAATGCCCAGAAATATTTTCTGTACTTTTTTGGGTAAGTTCACTAAACGTGCCAGTGGGTTTTTCTAACATTTGAACCGGTGCTTGGAATTAGAACTTGAGGGCACCGTTGAACACGCAGCATCAATATTTTCTTAATGAGACTTTCTCCTTGACGGTAGTGGGTCAAGATTAAAAGATATTTTTTGGGTTTTTCGTGTAAGAATAAAATAAAAATACAAGTTTGTTCCATTTTTATTTTTATTTGCAACACCCATGTGGGTGTTTGGAGGTGGGGTCCACCAAACCATAACCTCCCATGAGAGGTCATGGTGGAAGGGACCACCCGAACCATAACCTCCCATGAGAGGTTATGGGGGTGGGGACCACCTGGGATAAAAACACCATGAACCCCCCTGTAATTGAGAGAGTATCTCAACCCCCCTCGTTAATGTGGAGGAGCCTCTTGAATTCCTCTACATTAATTGTGCCAATGTGGATACCTATAATTGTGCCAGCTTTGATAATTGGGTTGTCCCATTTTTATATTAAGTAACAGCGTCGTTGAAATTTTGGAAGGTTCCTAATAAATGATCCATCATGAAATCCATGATTGTTACCTACCTACCCCCCTCCCTCCCCCCCTCCCATATATATATAGGTCTTGGAAGGAGGATTTGGGATGGATTCACCAAGTGACAAAATGCTAGTAATGTGATGTGATGCCCAACACTTGGAGGATTACACTCTCCAATGATGAACGCGTTCTCCAATGAAGAACGTTCTCTCCAACGATGAAATCCAACCTCCTTCATCTTATTCCAATGTGGGATATCATCATCTATGCTGAACCGACACATGAGCTTTGGATTGGTGGTGTGTGGCAGACACGACGAACGATGACAACTTCATCTTCTTCACCGTGACTCCGTCGACGTATCAACCCGAGGTAGGGGTTTAATTCTATTTGTTTATCACTTTCTAGGTACTCCCTTCTTCTCTTGTGTGGGATAGGAAATGATAAAATTTTGGAATATCATGGTTGATGTTCATTTCGTTGTTATTGTGAATCATTTGCTACAACTCTAAACGTGGAGGGTGTGGGGAAAAATAACATGGAACAACCCCCCTCCGTCATTCTTCTTTGTTGTGTTCTTTGAATTAAAGGAAGGCGATGAAGACGATGAAAGAAACGGTGCTTCCCCCTGCAGCCATTGTGACCAGCGCCGCCCCTGCGGCACTCTAACCTCCTGGACGAGCAGCTCGCGCCGCTCGTCGACCACATCCCCCGCCGGTTGTGCCCTCCACCACCCAAAAAGTCAGTTGGCCATCCGCGCTGCCACCAGCCCTCCGAGCAGCTCTGCTCGTGTGACCCTCTTGCCACTCAAGCGACCCGCAACTCTCGCAGTGTGCCGACCGAACTGGCTTGCGTCCCTCGATGCGCCCTAACTAAACCAGCCCTGAGCCCCAGGCCAAGCTTCCCATGCGGCGCCCTCCGGGCCAAACCGCCACCATACCGAACCACGTCCGGTCCAATCCCTCATGACCAGTCTGCACCCTGATAGCTCCCTACGGCCCCTCACGGCCTGCAGGGCTGGGGCAAGAGGGCCAGACCACATCGGTCTGGGTCTGTCTGACCAGATCAGACAGGACCCAGGCCCCCTACGACCCATTTACTTTCCTTCGGCCATATTTTTGGCACCATATGTTTGTTTGACGGACCGTCAGTGGTACAGGAAATCTTCGAGAGCATTGGTTCCTTTGAGTATACCCCACTAGAGTTTGGGTTATAGTTCATAAGAGGTCAGATTGGATCGTGCAGGAATCCAACCGGGCCCTAGGGACTAAAAGGATAATAAATAAAAGATTGGGCGTCTGATTGATTTTTTGTCTGTTACATCGAGACCCGTATGACATGGAAGACATTTGAGATACGTGATAGTGGGACTCCGTGATATTTGGATTATCGACCAGTAGCGCGTGGGTCATATCCTCCCCAAGATGAGCAAGCAGAGTATGCAGACCTAGTAGCTGGCTGAGACCTAACGACTAGTGACCGCTTTGTCTCGGATTGACTCGACTAGCCCAGTGGGGAGTGTCTTGGTGACACGGAAGACCCACAGTGGGGAGTGACATGGTGTTGCAGTAGACCCACTATACTCGATTGGGGTAGTACCTCAGTAGGCTATGAGGGGGAGCATGCTTGGTGACACGGAAGACCCATGGTGGGGAGCGCACTTGGTGACGTGGCATATCCACTGTACTTGACAGGAGGAGTACCTCAGAAGTCCATGGTTAACGGGAAGTGTTCTTGGTGTCACAATATTCCCACTGTACTCGATAGAGGAGGAGTTCTCTAGAATGTGAGTTTTTGATAATGTTACTGGGTATGTTACTTGATACTACCCCAAGAATAAAATCATGGTTTGAGCGAAGTAAATTTTTCTCTGTCTTCCTCATGATTGAGTTGGATCACAAGATAGGTTATGTATATGTATGGTAATATAACTATGTAAGGTTATATATTGATTTCATTCTTTGTAATTTAACCTTGGTGGATTTTTTGAGACCTTGAGGGTCTCGGAGTCCCTTCTGAGGATCGTTTTACTCACCCATGCACAAGCTACGCATGCACCTAGATGTGTTTGTTGCAGAAAATAGACATCACTGATCGAGGTTGAGAGTACTAGGACGTGATGGTATTCGGAGGTGGACCATACGGTGTGTCGGTACCTAGGGGAGATGGACAGACGTGGAGTGCTGAGGAGGCGATCTGTACCTACATTTTAGGTAGGAACCAGGAGGGAAACCCGGTAGCTACCTATTTCAATTTCATCAATTATTTTGTACTTCATGTGTACTTGTACATTCCAGTTGGGATTTTATTATTTCCCATTTTACATTCAATACTCTTTCGTTATATTGTTTTCATGGTGCTTCGTCCAACTGTCTGGTTGCTTCTCTATGTGTTTACAACTTATAAAAGAAATGCCTTCCTAGTTTTAGATAATTACATCTTTGGTGATAGTTTCTAGCCCTGGACTATGTAATTCGAGTTTGGGGTTGTCACACCATGCCCATTGTGGGATTGTTTGTGACAAATTGGAATCAGAGGAGTCAGTTCTACCAAAAAAATAGGAATCTATTATTTTCTATGAAGCAATTGTGTTATGTGTACTGAGTGTGGTTTTCAGTTCAAGGAGTTCAGTGTTGGTGCGGCAGTCAACGTATCCATACACTAGGACCCTGATTTTGGATTTCCGATTTAGTGCACGAAAAAATTGATTGTGTGTGTGTTTTCAAAAGTTTTCTTTATATCAGCTCACCAGGTTATCTCACCATGTAAAACCTTTTAACTGGAGAACACCTGTTTATTTAAGGATTCCACCACATAGATAACTGTCAAGTGATCCGAGAGATGTACACACTGATAGTCCATCGAGAAACAAGGCCTCACTGCAGGGCCCTTTTCCATTAGTGGAACCAGCGGTACCAGTCACCATTGGGTCACCGATTCCACCGGCCCTAGTAGTAGACAGTGCACGCCGCTTGAGCACTTTTCATGAGTTCCATCACCCGATTCCACTAAGGTTCAGGGGAGAGACGGACCAACAAGTGGCTGAGGATTGGCTGGAGGCTGTGGTGAGAGTCTTCTGATGCGCATGGACACCAGCAGACCTCATGGTGATCATTGCTTCTAGCCTTATATAGGAAATATCAGGCAGATAGTGGAGCTTGATGCTCCAGGTTCATGATGAGGTGACGCATCTATGGGCATACGTCGAGAGCATATTTCGGGTCGAGTTTGTCCCAGCATCTCTTCGCATAGTGCACATAAAAGATCTACTTCATCTGTATCAGGGAAGCATGATTGTATCTCAGTACTCAGTGAGGTTCAAAAACCTCCCACGCTACTCCACCTATATGGTGCAGGACCCATTCTTCCGAGCCTAAAACATCAAGGATGGACTCAAGCGGGAGATCAGGGCTTCAGTGATCTCACTCAGTATCTCGACGCATGCTGGGGTGTTAAAGAGAGTCGTACTAGTGGAGGGTTTCCTTGCTAAGAACTATCCTACAGTGATATTCACCACCATTCATATAGCATCCGCCTTTTATCACATAAACTTTCATTACATTTTACAATACCGAGGATCTTTAAGGATTAGTGTCTTGGAAACCAGGAACTTAAAACATGAAACAACAAAAATTCATTCTTCTTAAACACTTGAAAGGCTTCTCCTTATGTTCATCCTAGGTTCATTACTGCATCTCATAACCTAGGGACATACATCAAAGGAAAGGGTGAGCAGAAGGCCCAGTAATGGAAACAAGAGAAACATTTTACATGTGATCTTGAGATACTTCAATAAGTACATGAGAAGAACTTTAAGGCATGATAAAGAAATAATGAGATACATCATAATAAAAATAACATTTTTCATAACATGAAGATGTGGTTGCAACATTTAATATTGACAATCGTTTCGTTTCACCAAGGTTCATCACCAAGGTGTCATTAAAAATTACCAAGGTTATTCACCATGGCGTCGTAAAAAAATGTTCATCTCTAGGGATTATGTCTTTACCCAATGCATTAGAGCGCTATCGGGGCGCACCCTTAAACTGTAATCTCTTGTGGTTACATCATTATCCAATGCAATGGGGTTCTATCAGGGTGCACCCTTAAACATTACTTTATTATCATGTGAGCCACATATATCATCATCAATAATTTCATAAACAACCCATATAGCATAAAAGAAATGGGTTTCATTTCATAATCATAACGTTTTAAAAACTGCTTTAAAAACATGATCGTTATGTCACTTTAAACCCACGGAAAGGGAAAGAAGGTTTCATGTATGTAAATGCCAGAATTTAAAATTGAACATTTTGGTATATATGTGAATACCCCTATAGAAATAAGAGCTTTGAGTATTCACTTTATAACATTAAATAATTTTGAGAAAAGAGAGAGAGGCACTTTGAGACGAAAATTCTGCACCATAACGGCTATGTTTCAGGGTTTTAGAAAACATTGAGAAGAGAGGGGACATGGTTCAAACATTCATAAATGACCCATCAAATATTAGAGGGACAAATATAAGGTATTTAAGAACATGGTAATGAAATTTGAAAATATACCATATGAAATGAAGAACATGAAGGGAAGAAAAAATAAGATTTCTCTTGTGGGAATTCGGCAGCCTAATCGGCGTCACATAAACTTCAACAAAATTGAATTGACAAGGTCAAATAGGGTCTCTCATCATATGAACATAACAGTCCAGTATTATAGATATATATATCACACCCCAATATAATATAAAGGTACTTTAAAGAATTGACATGAAAGTAGAACTTCAAAACGAGAAGGGTGAAAAACCACTAAAAAATTCGGCAGCCTAACGACGCCACTTAAAACGTCAAAATACTGAATTGAAGAGATCAAATGGGGTATCTCATCATATGGTCATAAAAGATCAGTATGATAGATATAGAGATCATACCCCAACATTAACAAAAAGGAACATGAAAGAATTGACATGAAAGTAGAACTTCAAAATGAGAATGGTGAAGAACCACTTAAAAATTCGGCAGCCTAACGGCGCCACTTAAAACTTCAAAATACTGAATTGAAGAGATAAAATGGGGTATCTCATCATATGATCCTAAAATATCCGTATGATAAATTTAGAGATCATACCCCATCATAATAAAAAGGAACATGAAATACTATACATGAAAATAGATCTTGAAAAATGAGAGGGGAGAAAGAATACGTTACAAAAATTTCGGCAGCCTAACGACACCACATAAAACATCATAAAACGAAATAATGAGAGTAAGAGGGGATCAATTATTATATGAACATAAAAATGGCAGTAAGAGGAGTATAAAAGAACATCCTCCAACATAAGGACATGGAGCATAAAAGGAATGACATAAAAGAGATCACTTGAAACGAAAGAGAGGGGTCGGATCCCGTACCTTAAAATGTAACTCTTAAACCTAAACGTATGGGACCTTGAGGGATTGATGGAACCTTGGGAGGACTCCTTGGGAGGTAATGAGACCAGAACTTAGTTGGGGAAGAGTGGGGAGTCGAATGGATGAGAGGAGGACTTGGTATTTATAGAGAAAGTGAGGGGACAAGGCATTAATGGCCAAGGGACATCTCACATGTGCTTTTCTCAAACCCATGTGCTCTCCCTTGGCATTTACCATGGAGTTAGGCCACATGGGGCCCCCAAAACAATAATTCATCACCCATGGCCGGCCAACCCTTAAAATATCTCATGACATTATCATGACACAGCTATGATGTCGTTAAACATACCGAAACCCTGAAACTATATTATCACTATTCACTGATAATTCAACTTTCTCAGAAAGATCCCAAAATTTCACCTTAATCAAATATCAATGCTTTGATTTCAAAATTGAACTCCATTTTATAAAAATAATTTTCTAAATATTTTTAATTTATTTTTTTAAATAAAGACATTATTCACCGAAAATTAATTTTTTCAGAAAAAACCCCAAAAATGACCATAAAATAATATCGGTGCTCTGAGTTCAAAAATGAAATCCATTTTATAAAAATAATTTTCTAAATATTTTTAATTTAATTTTTAATTAAAAAACACTATTCACCAGAAAAAAACTAATACTTGAATAATAATTTATGAAACCGTTATTTAACCATTTTATTGAATCACATTACTTAATCAAGGTGCCTAGATTATTTTAAAACTTTCGTTAAGTGAGATTACTAATCCATTTGGTCATATTACTAATCCTAATCATAAAATCACTATTCATAATTTACTATTCATCAAAAAATCAAGTTGATCTTATTAGACTCCAAATTTTGTACTGAACATAATTGTAGAAGACCATTTTTCGAAAATCATTACACATTTTTAATTATTTAAGGCTTAGAAAAAAAAAATTAAAATATCCTTTTTCTAAAATTCATCAAAAATATGCATACTATATTTATCTGGTCATTTTAAAATTCATAAACATCATCATAAGATGAAATACCAATTTTTTTATTTAAAACAAAGGATTACACAAGGCAGTTGCAGTCTTCTTACATAGCCCCTTATCACACCAGCATATGACCTAAGTGTAAGGTGTGCTAAGGTGAGAGAGTCAGAGGGAGGCTCAACCAACATTGCCCGAGTAGTAGTTTCTATCAGTTTGAACTTCTCGCGAAGGCGATTTCGTTCTAGCATCACATGATGAAGTTCGACTTGGGTTTGGTCCAGAAAAAAGCCCAATGGTGCTACCTCCTTCCCACGTTCTGTTAGATGGGCTTCGATCGGTCCAAGACTACAAGGTGAGGCCCTCAAATCTTCTTTCTATAATAATTAACCAAGATTACTTGTATTTAGAGACAATAATCAAAACATTTTGTTCACAGCGGTCATATTGACCGATGGTCATATAGCAGTCAGAACCCAATGGTCTCATTTAAATTATAATCATGTTTATCAAATAAAACATTTTTTTTGAGTATAAAAATAAAATAAAATAACACATGAAGTTAGGAAACATGATTTATTCAAAATTTCGGGCCGTTACAATCTCGCCCCCTTAAGAAATTGTGTCCTCGCAATTTTAAAAAAATGGGTTTTGAAATTTCATTGAAAGTCCCACATCGGAAAAAGAGTCAGTGACACCATTAAATTAAAAGAAAGAAAAGGAAGTACAATGTCCACCCGAGTTTACTCATACTAGGATTCCATGTAGGAAACATGGACATGGAGGAGAAAACAACGGGTCACGTCCTAAAAGAGAGTGATAGAAAACATGATTAAGAGGAAGTTAACCACCATAAATCCCAAAATTATAATGTGTGCAACCGGTCTTTGATTACCTAGTAGGAAACGTAAACCAATAATATTTTTGTTTTATGTTCCTTTTCATAACTTTGAGGAATTCATTTATAAGGAAATATATCTACCTTCATGTAGAGTTTCATCCTTTAATAAGTCTCTACCCAAAACTAATCTTTTCTCCTAACTATGAGCATTCAAAACTACTTGGTCTCATCAAAACAAAAGAATCATCTTCTAGAGAATCACATAATCCACAATAGAATAACTATATATTTCTTTTATCTTTAAAGATTATCCCAAAAACCTAAAGGGTAAGGAAAAAAAACTCTTCAAAAAGAAAGAGTCCCATAGGAATAGAAACTAATTTTAAATCTTCAATGTTCTATGGTACTACCCAAAGTTCATCATAGCCCATTCCATAAATAACGGTCCTTAAAATTCCTCAAAATAAACCAAACTAATATTGAAAACCAAATACATGAAGAATTTGATAACATAGTCTTCCAAAATAAACTTCATTGTTCATCTCCAAACAACATCAACCACTCCTAACATCTTATAACAAAAGTATCTAACCTAAACATATTTAACATAAGATAGGTTAATCATTCCCATATGTAACCTAAATTACTATAAGTCCACCTTAAATTCATCTATTCTTCAAAATATAAGTCAACCTTACTCCTCAATGAAAATACCGTTGTAATATATTTACTTCGATCATATAGGGTCCCCAAAATAGTGAACGTCTTCCAAAATAAAAATCATATTTTAATCCCCTAATCATCCCTATCATATTAATACGACAATCATCTCATTTCCTATCACATTGGTTGTTGGGAGATGTTCTTCCATTTCCCACCATTCACTAAGAAGAGAAAGCATAATTAGGGGCTTAAGTACTTAGCCAATAATCATGAAAAGGAACTGAAAGCATATAAGGATAACTTGTAGAAGAAAAGTATACCCTAACTTGTGATTCCCTAGGTTCCAATCTAGGTTATCCATAATCATATATTCTTATGTGAATCTTTATTTTATTTTATCTTTGTTCCTTTAACAATGGTTCATACTAAGCTTATGAATTTACCAAAGCATATCCCTTGGGAGTGTCGTAACCAAGAGTGCATCAAGGCTCGTTGTCGTGTACCAGTTCCCATTCGAGTCTAGCTCAAAGCGGTGTTTTCGGGTTTTACCCCTATATACATCTATTTCAGATCCACCTCTACCTACTCGTATCCAGACAGTGATGTATTTGCTTGGAAACCCCTTACTCAATACTCACTAAAATACCAGGAATATTTCCTATATTTTAACTTTTTTATAGGATTCTTCCTAAAGTTTTCATATCATAATTTCCACAAATAACTAAACCATCCTTTGATACCAACTATAGAATCTTTCCTTTTTATAACATAAACATTCATTTCATTACAAAGAATTAAGGATCTTTAAGGTTTAGTGTCTTGGAAACCAGTAACTTAATACATGAAACAAAAAAAAACCATTCTTCTTAAACACTTGAAAGGCTTCTCCTTATGTTCATCCTTGGTTCATTACTACATCTCATAACCTGGGGACATACATCAAAGGAAAGAGTGAGCAGAAGGCCCAGTAAGGGAAACAAGAGAAACATTTTACATGTGATCTTGAGATACTTAAATAAGGAAATGATAACAACTTTAAGGCATGATAAAGAAATAATGAGATACATCATAATAAAAATAACATTTTTCATAACTTGAAGATGTGGATGCAACATTTAATATTGACAATCGTTTATTTTCACCATGGTCCATCCTCAAGGTGTCGTTAAAAATTAACAAGTTTATTCACCATGGCGTCGTAAAAAAATGGTCATCTATAGAGATTAAGTCTTTACCCAATGCATTAGAGCGCTATCTGGGTGCACCCTTAAACTGTAATCTCTTGTGGTAACATCATTATCCAATGCAATGGGGCGCTATCAGGGTGCACCCTTAAATTTTCCTTCATTATCATGTGAGCCACATATATCATCATCAATCATTTCATAAACAACCCATATAGAATAAAAGAAATGGGTTTCATTTCATAATCATAATGTTTTAAAAACTGCTTTAAAGATATGATCTTTATGTCACTTTAAACCCACGGAAAGGGAAAGAGGGTTTCATGTATGTAAATCCCAGAATTTAAAATAGAAAATTTTGGTATATATGTGAATACCCCTATAGAAATAAGAGCTTTGAGTATTCACTTTATAACATAAAATAATTTTGAGAAAAGAGAGAGAGGCACTTTTAGACGAAAATTCTGCAGCATAACGACTATGTTTCGGGGTTTTAGAAAATATTGAGAAGAGAGGGGACATGGGTAAAACATTCATAAATGACCCATACAACAGTATAGGTACAAAATAAAAGGGATTTAAGAACATGGTAATGAAATTTGAAAATATACCATATGAAATTAAGTACATGAAAGGAAGAAAAAAATAAGATTTCTCTTGTGAGAATTCGACAGCATAATCGGCGTCACTTAAACTTCAACAAAATTGAATTGTCATGGTCAAATAGGGTATCTAATCATATGAACATAAGAGTCCACTATGATATATATATAGATAATACACCAAAATAATAGAACGGAACTTGAAATAATTGACATGAAAGTAGAACTTCAAAACGAGAAGTGTGAAGAACCACTTAAAAATTCGGCAGCCTAACGGCGCCACGTAAAACTTCAAAATACTAAATTGAAGTGATAAAATGGGTTATCTCATAATATGGTCATAAACAATGAGTATGATATATATAGAGTTCATACCCCAACATAACAAAAAGGAACTTGAAAGAATTGACATGAAAGTAGAACTTCAAAACGAGAATGGTGAAGAACAACTTAAAAATTCGGCAGCCTAACGGTGCCACTTAAAACCTCAAAATACTGAATTGAAGAGATCAAATGGGGTATCTCATCATATGACCATAAAATATCAGTATGATAAATTTATAGATCACACCCCAACACAATAAAAAGGAACATGAAATACTATACATGAAAATAGATCTTGAAAAATGAGAGGGGAGAAAGAATTCGTTACAAAAATTTCGGCAGCCTAACGGAGCCACATAAAACTTCATAAAACGAAATAATGAGAGTAAGAGGGGATCAATCATTAAATGAACATAAAAAGGGCAGTAAGAGGGGTATAAAATAACATCCTCTAACATAATTACATTGATCATAAAAGGAATGAAATAAAAGGGATCACTTGAAAAGAATGAGAGGGGTCGGATCCCTTACCTTAAAATGTAACTCTTAAACCTCAAAGGATGGGACCTTGAGGGATTGGGGGCCCCTTGGGAGGACTCCTTGGGAGGTAATGAGACCTGAAATTCGTTGGGGAAGAGTGGGGAGTCGAATGGATGAGAGGAGGGCTTGGTATTTATAGGGAAAGTGAGGGGACAAGGCATTAATGGCCAAGGGACACCTCACATGTGCTTTTCTCAAACCCATGTGCTCTCCCTTGGCATTTACCATGGGGTTAGGCCACATGGGGCCCCCAAAAAAATAATTCATCACCCTTGGCCGGCCAACCCTTAAAATATCTCATGACATCATCATGACATAGTTATGATGTTGTTAAACATACCAAAATCCTAAAACTGTATTTTCACTATTCATTGAAAATTTAACTTTCTCAGAAAGATCCCAAAATTTCACCTTAATCAAATATCAATGCTCTGATTTCAAAAATGAACTCCATTTTTTAAAAATAATTTTCTAAATATTTTTAATTTATTTTTTAAAATAAATACACTATTCACAGAGAATTCTTTTTTTCAGAAAAAACCCCAAAAATTACCATAACTTAATATCGGTGCTCTGAGTTCAAAAATGAAATCCATTTTATAAAAATATTTATCTAAATATTTTTAATTTAATTTTTAATTAAATAACACTATTCACCCAAAAAAAACTAATACATGAATAATAATTTATGAAACTGTTATGTCACCATTTTATTGAATCACATTACTTAATCAAGGTGCCTAGATTATTTTAAAACTTTCTTTAAGTTAGATTACTAATCCATTTGGTCATATTACCAATCCTAATCATAAAATCACTATTCATAATTTACTATTCATCAAAAATCAAGTTGATCTTATTAGACTCCAAATTTTGTACTGAACATAATTGTAGAAGACCATTTTTCAAAAATCATTACACATTTTTAATTATTTAAGGTTTACATAAACATTTTTAAAATATCCTTTTTCTAAAATTCATCAAAAATATGTATACTATATTTATCCGGTCATTTGAAAATTCATAAACATCTTCATAAGAAGAAATAACAATTTTTTAATTTAAAACAAAGGATTACACAAGGAATTTACGGTCTTCTTACATAGCCCCTTATCACACCAGCATAGGACCTAAGTGTAAGGTTTGCTAAGGTGAGAGAGTCTGAGGGAGGCTCGGCCAACATTGCCCGAGTATTAATTTCTATCAGTTTTAACTTCTCGTGAAGGAGATTCCGTTCTAGCTTCAAATGATGAAGTTCGGCTTGGGTTTGGTCCAGAGAAAAGCCCAATGGTGCTACCTCCTTCCCATGTTCTGTTAGATGGGCTTCGATCGGTCCAAGACTACTAGGTGAGGCCATCAAATCTTCTTTCTATAATAATTAACCAAGATTACTTGTATTTAGAGACAATAATCAAAACATTTTGTTCACAGTGGTCATATTGACCGATGGTCATATAGCAGTTAGAACCCAATGGTCTCATTTTATTTATAATCATGTTTATCAAATAAAACATTTTTTTGAGTATAAAAATAAAATAAAATAACACATGAAATTAGGATACAAGATTTATTCAAAATTTTGGGCCATTACAATTCATCATGTATCAGAGTCTTCGATAGCTGGATGAAGACAGATGTTGTAGAGGCCCAAGAGGACGAGACCTACAGGTGGATGACCACATGACTCAGGATCGGTTTTGTGGGGCACCTGAAGAGGATACAAACATGCCAGGAGATGGAAATGTTCACATGCGATGTGCAGGGTGACACGGCTCGTGATTGTCTGACCCACAGTTCAGATGATCAGTAGACGGTCGAAGGACTGCCCAGGTAGAGACAGAGATTTTATCGAGGTGGTACACAGGGAGCAGGAAAACGTTGAAGAGGAGTTGTTCGTGATGATGGTGGTGGGTGATGATTCAAGATGTTACTGCCACCACCACAAGGAGGTCCATCCTAACCATAGGGAGCCAGTGGATAGGGGAGATCCCAGCTCCAGGTAGCTGAGGCTCATGATCATGGTGCTCATGAGATGATACGAGTTACGATCTATGTCTAATCTACCTTATATGCAGTACTTATAGACATAGGTTCCAGTCATTCTTTTATTTCCACTTCCCTCGTTCAGAGCTTAGAGATTCCGATAGAGCTGTTGGGTTGATCCTTATAGATAGATACTCCTACAGGAGTATATTCACTAATTACGCATTAGTGTTGGAAGAGCGATATTACTCTAGGAGGCAAGATTTTTGGTTCGGATCTCCTAGAAGCGGAGTCAAGGCCTTACGACGTCATCTAGGGTATGGACTGGTTCTCTACAGTCTATGCTCAGATAGACTATATTAGGCGTAATGTGTGGTGTGACTGCACGGATGGTACAAGATTTACCTTCACCGCCAAGAAGGGAGACTTTGCAGCACATGATGGACTTTCTGGAAGGAGAGTACAACCGATCACTCATCACTAGGATAGCCTTAACCTCATAACTGTTGATGTGTAGAGTGTGGGTTATTTTGTAGTGGTGGACTAGTACACAGATTTTTTCTATGATTATGTCCCAGGTGTACCTTTTCATAGAGAGGTGGACTTTTACTTTGACTTGTACACCAAAAAGACATCGTTATCTACCCGAGCATATCATATGGCACTTGTAGAGATTTGTGAGAAATGGGTACAGCTAGAAGAATTGTAGGGGGAAGGGATTCATTGGGCCTAATCTTTATCCTTGGATAACCCCGATTCTGTTTTCCAAGAAGGCATATGGGAGCTTGAGGCATTATATTTTCTATCGGTTCCTGAACCAGGTGACCGTGAAGAACAAGTAACCACTCTCAAGGATTGATGACTTCTTTGATCAGTTGAAGGGATCACCGTGGTTCCCGAAGATAGACATCATATTAGGCTATCACCATCTTAGAGTTTGAGATGTGGATGTGCAAAATACAACCTTCAGAATCTAGTACGACCATTGTGAGTTCTTGGATATGCTATTAAGCATAACCAATGCTCTAGTAGTGTTCAAGGGGCTCATGAACAAGATCATTCAGCCATACCTATATCGCTTTGTCGTACTCTTAATGGAAAACATTACGATATACACGACTATTGAGGACGAGCATGCCTATAATTTGAAGGTAGTATTGGACACGCTTCAAGAGTCCTAGGATTATAGTAAGCAAGCGTTGTGCCAGTTCTGGATCCAAGTGGTTCACTTCTTGGTACATGTCATACTAGAGGCTAGAGTTGCAGTGGATCCAGTGAAAATTGAGGCGGTACTTTCTAGGGAGACACCCAAGAGTGTGATATAGGTATGAAGTTTCCTGGGTTTGGCTGGATACTACGGGAGATTTTTTCTAGATTTATCTAGAGTTTAAGCACCACTATCAGCCTTGACGAAGTAAGGTAAATTCTTTCTATGGTCGGAGAGATGCCAGTAGATAATTCAAGAGTTGAGGCAGAGGCTCAATAGTGCCCACATCACGAGGCTTCCAGAGGGAGGGGTAGGGTATGTAGTTTACTGTGACACATCAGGGACCAGGCTCGGATGTGTCCTGATACAGGAGTGAGAAGTGATTGTATATGGTTCTCAGTAGCTGAGACAAAATTAGAAGAACTATACTACCCATGACCTACAGTTAACAGCAGTGGTCCTCATCTTGAAGATGTGGCGAAAATATCTGATGGGCGAGCATTTTACGGTGTACTCTGATCACAATAGTCTGAGGTATGTCTTATCTCAGAAGGACCTGAACCTAGGATAATGATGATGGATTGAGTTCTTCCATGCCTATGAATTCGAGATAGTCTATACTCCAGGGAAGGGGAACATTATTGCAGATGCACTCAGTAGGAGTTCTAGTATATAGCTGTTAGGCAAGGGGACAGAGTAGGTGGTTTCTTTGCAGATATCCTTTGTGGAAAAAGATAGATCATACTTTCTACTGTCTCTTATAGTCACGCCCCGACTTCTTCAACAAGTCAGGGAGGTAAAACATGGGGATGATGACTGCGAGACACGACATGCTCAGATATACACAAGATATACACCTGGTGGGTTTTGTGAAGGTGGGGAGCATGTCATCCTCTTCAGAAAAAAGTACTATGGCACCAGTGTCACTTCAAGAGCAACTCTTGTGCGTGTTCCACACATTTCATCTAGCGGTACAACCCGGAGATACGAATATGTGCCAGGACCTCTGATGAAAAATCTGGTGGTCGAGAATGAAGAAAGTAGTCACATAGTTTTTCTCTCGGTGACTCACTTGTCAGCAAGTGAAGGCAGAGTGTTGGGTACATGTAGGCTTGATTCAGCCCTAATAGGTTCCAAAATGGACGTGGGATGGATGTCCATTGACTTTTTGACCTGAAATCCTTGTTCCTCCAGTGGCCCTGACTCTATCTGGGTGATCGTCGACTGACACACCATGTCAGTCCACATCTTACCAACCAGAGAGCAGGGTTTAGTAGAGAGCATGGGATGCCTCTATGTGCAAGAGATTGTGAAGATACATGAATTATCCACTATTATTATTTCTAATCGTGATTCACGTTTAACTTCCCAGATATGGAAGGGGTTGCGAGAGGCCTTCGGGACCCAGCTTTGTTTGAGCAATGCATTCCATCCTCAAATGGATGGTTAGACTGAGTGGACCATTCAAATCCTTGAGGGCTTGATGTGTGCTTGTTTCCTCGCCTTCATTCTAAGCTATGAGGTTCACTTGCCTTTGGTGAAGTTTGCATACAACAACAGCTATCACTCCACCATTTGGAAAACACCTTTTCAGGTGTTATATGGGAGACCTTGAAGATCACCCTTGTGCTAGACTGACCCAGGGGAGTCAGCACTAGTTGGACCAGAGAAGATACATGTTACCATAGAGAAGGTTCTAATTATCCTTGAGCGAATGATGATAGCATAGAGGAGACAGAATTCGTATGCTGATGCATGATGGAGACCTCCAGAGTATGAGGATAGTGACCACATTTTTCAATGTGTCTCACCTCGATGAGGTTAGTTGAGATTTGGATGAGGCTGAAAATTAATTTTGAGGTTCATCGGACCCTTTCCGGTCCTCAACATAGTTGGCGAGGTAAATACCACTTAGCACTTCCACCTCAGTTGCACAACGTACATGTCGTCTTCCACGTATCCCAACTGATGAGATACGTGCATGACCCATCTCACATAATCCACCATAGTGATATGGACGTCGTTGATGGGAAGAATTTATAGATGTTTTATTAGAGATTGAGGATCGGCAAGAGTGGGTCCTTTGTGGACGGTCGATACCTCTATCGTGGGTCTGCTGGCAGGATGGGAACCTCCAACAGTGGAAATGGGAGAGGGAGGCTCATAACAATGCTCTGAACCCCCAACATGTTTCCTTAGATCGAGTTGTAGCTTAAGGGTATGTAAAACCATTTGGTGGGGAGAATGTAATGTCCTATTATTTTCATGTAATTTTTTTAATATATGGGAATTTTATGAGTCTTCAAAATTGACAGTGGGTGATTCCAAGGCCCGGAGTACCTGGAATTAATTTATGATCTATTTTTTGGGTATGTTCAGTAAACATGTGAGTGGGTTGTTCTAAATATTGAACCGGTACTCAGAATTGAAATCAGAGGGCACTGTTGAACTCACAGTGTCGACATTCTCTTAAGGAGATATCCACCTCGATGGTAGTGGGTCGAGAGTGAAAGATAGTTTTTCAGATTTTCATGTAAGAATAAAAAAAATAAAATTGTGTGACATTATTATTTTTATTTGGAACACCCATGGGGGTGTTGGGATGTGGGTTCCACCTGAACTAAACCTCCATGTAAAAGTTGGAAGTGGGGACCACCAGACCATAACCACCCAAGAGAGGTTATGGTGGAGGGGAAAAGTCGGGATAAACCACCTTGAAACCCCCCCTTTAATTGAGAGAAACTCACAACCCCCCCTCATTAATGTGGAGGAGCCTCTTGAATTTTTCTAAATTAATTGTTCCAATGCACTTACCATTAATTGTTCTTATTTTGTGAATTGTCTTTCCCTCGTTTTAAATTAAGTAACAGTTTTGTTGGAATTTAAGAAGGTTCCTAAAAAATGAATAGTCATAAATTACACGATCATTACCTACCTACCCCCATCTAATATATATATGGATCTTGGGAGGATGATTTGGGACGACTTCACCAAGTGACCAAGTGCTGGTAATGTGATGCGACACCCAACACTTGGAGATTTATGCTCTGTAACGAAGAACACGCTCTCTAATGAAGAAAGCACTCCCCAATGAAAAATTCTGACCTCCTTCAAACTTCTTCCCATGTGGTATGTACTTACATATGAAAAAACGACACACGAGCTCAGGATTATAGGTGTGTGGCAGACGTGACGAATGATGACAACTTCATCTTCTTCCTCGTGACTCTGTCGACTTATCAACACGAGGTAGGGGTTTAATTCTAGTTGTTTTTCATTTTATAGGTACTCCCTTCTTCTCATGTGCATGATTGGGAATGATTAAATTATAGAAGATCATGGTTGATGTTCTTTTCTTCCTTCTTGTGAACCGCATGCTACAACTCTAAATATGGAGGTTGTGGGAAAACTAACATGGCCTGACCCCCCTCCGTTGTTCTTATTTGTGATGTTATTTTGAATGTAGGAAGGTGAAAAAGGAGAAAAAGGCAACAGTATCGACCCTCATGGCCCCAGCAACTCATGATTCCCCCGCGGTCCCTCTCGGCTGAACCGACCCCTTGCCCGTCGGCTGCGCCACCACTGCTGCGCCACCCAGGCCACGCCCCCACCGGCCGCGCGACCCGTAGGCCCTTCAAGCCGCCTGGTCGTGCCTCCCGCTGGCCTACCGAGCTTCTCGCGCCCCTTGCAGCTCCCCGGACGAACCGGACCACATCCTTTGCTATTCCCTGGCCGAACCATCCTTGCGCACTAGGCTAGGCCACCCTCGTGGCGCCCTCCACAACGGGCCGCCCATGCGGCGCCCTCTTGGACAAACCACCCTCATGTCGACCCACGGCCGGTCCATGCTGTCACGGTCCGTCCGCACCCTCACAGCTCTCGGCGGCCCCTCTCAGCCCGATGGTTATGGCCCAGCAGGCCGGGTCAAACCAAATGGGACAAGGTGGGTTAGAAAAAACCCCTTCCCACTACGACCCATTTACGCCCTATCGGTCATATCTTTTGCACCGGACGTCCATTGGACGAACCGTCAGTGGTGATAGAAATCATGGAGCGTGATGGTCCCTTTGAGTATACCTCACTAGAGTTTGGTGTATAGTTGAGATATGGTCAGGTTGGATAGTGCATGAATCCAACCGGGGCCCCGGGACTAAAAGTCTAATAACTAACAGTCCGGGTGTATGATTGATGTGTCGTCTATTACGTTGAGACCCCTTTGACGTAGAGGACCTTTGATATTCTTAATTGTGGGACATTGTGATTGTTTTAGTATCAACCAGTATCTCTTGGAGAGGATCCTCCCAGAGACGAGGGAGAAGAGTGTAGAGATCTAGTATCTGGATGAGACCTAACGACTGCAGACCGTCTTAACTCAGAGTGACTCTACTAGCCCAATGAGATTCTCCTTGGTGTCTTGGAAGACCCACAATGGGGAGCTCCTTGGTGTCATGGAGAACCCATGGTACTAGAGAGGAGGATTACCTTAGTACGCTACGTGGGGGAGTGCACATGGTGGCGCTGCAAACCCACGGTGGGGAGCGCACTTGGTGACGTGGTAGATCCACATTACTTGAAAGGGGGAGTACCATAGTAGTACAAGGTTAGTGGGAAGCACACATGGTGTCGCAACATACCCACATTACTCAATAGTGGAGGAGTTATCTAGTATCCAAGGTTTTGATAATGTGACTAGGGATGTTACATGATACTACCCCTAGAATACTTTCTTGGTTTGAGCTGAGTTAGTTTTTTCGTGCTTTCCTTATGATTGAGATGGATCATTTGATAACTTTGGTATATGTATAGGCATATAAAAATATAGGCTTATCTATTGATTTTATAATTTTTGGTTTATCCTTGGTGGATTTTGTGAGACCTAGAGGGCCTCGGGATCCCTACTGAGAATCGTTATACTCACACCTACAGGGGCTATGCCCGCACCATGTTGTGTTGGGTGCAGACAATGAACATTGATGATCGAGGCTGAGAGTGCAAGGACTGGATGGTACCTGGAGGTGGACCATACAGCGTGTCGGTACCCAGTGGAGACAGAAGGACGTGGAGTGCTGAGGAGGTGATCTGTACCTACCCTTCAGGTAGGAACCCGGAGGGTGACCCTATAGCTGCCTATTTCACTTTCATCATTTTCTTTATTCTGTTGTACGTGTATATCCCCGTTGGGCTTGTATTCCAGCCTGTTTTACATTCAGATCTCTTTTGTTATATAGTTTACATGGTGTTTCGTCCAGATGTGTGCTTGCCTATGTGTGTGTTTACAATTCATAAAGGCAATTCCTTCCTAGTTTTATGGAATTACGCCTTGGGTGCTAGTCCCCAGGCCCTGGCCTATGGAAGGCGGGCATTGGGTAGTCACGGCAGGTGCCTCGGGTGACGAGTTGTGACAAAGTTAATGTCAGGCATTAATTTGATAGATATATTTGACATGTAATGGATACACTAGTCTATTTGAATCAACTATATCATTTATATATATTTTCCTTAAGTCCAATGTAATATATATTATCATAATTGTAAATATTTTTATTTTAAAATAAATAATATTTTATTAATTGACATGAAATTAATATCATTATAAAGTTAAGAAAAATAATTACTATAATATTTTAAATGACATTCATGACACAATTTGGGTTCTTTTCCCATTTTATGTTAACAATGTTATCCTCTAATAGGTAAAAATACATATTGTCATGGTAAGAGGTAACGGGATTAATTAAGGGTTAAAACTGAAACCTAAGTGTATGAATGTGCCAAAAAATGTTAACGAATTATTTTATGAGATTATATCTACACATCCTCTTAAACTAATTCAAATAAATCACTTTCGATTCTTTTATAATTAAAAAATTATTTTATATTAATTTAATAGTTAGAGAGTTTCCCAAAGTGACCCTCACATCAATTGTTAATTGAAACATCCTCCATCACACTCTCACATAAAATTGAGCCTTATATATAGACTAAATCTTTCCAATTTCACATCATAATTCCCATATCTATGTTATTGAAGAGTTTTTATTCGAAAATGAAAAACCATAAATCCCATGAGATGAGTTATAAAGGGATTCCTTTGAACAACATATAATAATTCTTTCCAACTCACCCATGTTCTTTTCTTATTATACATATTATTCTACGTGTTCATCAATGATAATGTAATAAATTTCATTTAATTTACATTCTGAGATGTTATTTATATTATGTTACAACAATATTCCATTATTTATCCATGTTATTAAAATTGAAGACACAAAGCGTCTGTACATATGACTTTCCATCTCCACGCTATGGTATAACATGTTTTTCAAAATAAATTCTCATGGATGGTTACACTAATGGAAATAGGGAAAATATGAGATAATTATTACATGAAATATGTTCAATAAAATTAATATATCATCCAATTTTATACCATTTAAACAGTAAGGGAAATATATCATCTTTTGTGTGTACGTATAAACTAATATGTCCACAACAGGATGAGATTCATTTTCCATATTAATTATTCATGGATGAATATAAATATATTTATATAATTTTTAAATATTATATATATAATCTGAATATAATTACTCATATCATATAAATATATCTTATTCATATGAAGCATGACTTATAGGATAAAACAATCATAGGAAAATGAAGCAATGAGTAACCAAAAAAAGTATAATACTGAAATATTATAAAAAAAAAGATATAAGAGGATAATATGTCATATCATAAATTTTTATCTAGTTTTGGGTAAATTAAAAAATAGCCTTTAGAAAAATATATACGAGGTTATAAAACATTCAACTAATGAAAATTACAATGTAATTGTAATTTGTACAATATCATTTTTATTTGGGGTGGTTTATATGTATATACCTACATGGGAATAATATTTAACTATTTCTATGTTTCTCATAAATGATATAAAAATTATATTTAATATTTTACTAAAAGTATTTAAATTACTTTTACTTATGATAAAATTATATATATCAGTATGAAAAGAATGTTTTCCAATTTTTACAAATGAGTAAAATTATAAACATTTTTAAGAAAAAGGGAAATGGAATGTTATTAAACTTATATGTCAGGAGAATATCTTACATCCTTCACCACATATTAATTTACTGAACATTTTATTACATCATTAAAGGATTCTTTTCAATGAATAGTTTTTTCTTTTAGAATTTTACAACCCTTTAAAGAATTTATTTCCAAGTGAAAATGGTATTTCTCATAAGAAATGTTTAATGATTTTAGTATAGTATTTTCATATTTGTAAACGGATTTTGTGGGATAAAATACCTAATTAAGGTTTATCTCTTATTATACAATAAACATTATTTTATATTATGTTTTATGGTTATTTTTACTTTAGATGTTATATTTTTATATCATTTGTGGTTATTGTTAACGTATTACAAAAATTTATGTTATTTTTTAAATATTAATGTTTATATTGATAGTGTTTTAATATGAGTCAATAATTGGGATTTGTAATTTATGGGTACGCACTGAAATAATTTCTTGATGCATCGATAGGTCTCATGAAACAATATATATTGTGTATTGTATGATGGGTTACATGTTTATGTTTGGAATCTTGGACAAAGCATTGATGGTATGTTTATGATATATGACATTATCTATTCAGTCATTATGAGATTAATTATTGATATTCAACTTGTTTATTAAATTATAGGAATATACATGATATTATTTATATGGAATTAAATTTTTGTAATTTATTCCTTCTATATTATAATTGAGATTATGTTTAAATGGATTTTTTTTCAATAATAAATCATTCCTTAATGTTAATGTTTATTTTTTTAATAGCTTCCATTGTATTCTTACCCGTACTGGGAACTTGAGATCAACCACTTAATTTGTTTCACATTAGTATGATTTATATATATACATTGTTATTGATATATAGAAATAATATTGGTGAATATTGTCTTTCTCAAATGATTGACTATATTTTATTTTATATTTTCGATTATAATTTATGTTTTTATTTGATATTAGGTTTTCTAAAATACTAAACTAATTGGTCCCATAGAATTTGATTATTTTAGCTAGATTAATAAAATAATGTGAGGGACCATATTTGAGATATTAGGGATGGGGTTGTTACAAAATATATATTCAGATGTAACATTAAACTAGAACACAACTCTATATCTAGAGCATAATGGAGAAATTTATACAACATCAATGTAAACATTGGATCCTCATCAGATATGTTGGAATGTGGAAGTCAGTGGGATCCTACCAAATTATCTATATATATTCTAGTAATATGATAAAAGAATAATTTTTATTCTATTTAAATGATATGTGCTAACATCGTAAGATGATCAACTATAACCCGTATAGAACAATGGACTTTAGATGTTTTTTAGGATTACAATGACAAAATTCATGGTGTTATTTTACCATATAGATTATAATATGGTTAAGGATTGAATCATCCCCATTAAATTATATCTATCAACATTAACTTGATTAAAAACAAAACACCAGGGTATATATTTTGTAATATCTCATTTCATACCACCTAACCACAAATACTATTTTACCTGTCTATATGTCTTTACAAATCCAAGATGAAATGAGGATGATAAACTAAGAGCATTATCCAATAAGTTCAAATTAAAATATGTATTGTTATGACACATAAAAGGTTCCAAAACATACCATTTATTTATAATCATGGTTGATCTCTCGAACTCTTCTTGACTTTTGTAGCTCTTCATATTCCTTTTACGCCTTTGTAATCCACACATGGATTGATTGAGGGACATTCATTTGGAAAATATAATGTTTCTCACATATAACATGATTTCCAAAGTAAAAATATAGAAATAAAGAAGTAAGAGATATTCTTTTATCTTAATCATAGTTTTAATCACAAGATCCATTAAACTCAATGAATATTCCAAATTTTCCACATATCTAATGTGGTAATATATTGAAATATGATAAAAATTAATTAAATATAACTATTATTTCTTTATCTCATATTCATCACTTTTTATGTAAATTTTTTTATGATTTTCTTCGAATATATATCACACCTATCTCTATCATGAGAATATTTCCAGATCATTATTGAAAAATCAGCCCTTTAAAATCTAAATTAAATGATGGATAATTTTTCTCGTGTTCCTTCAATATTAATAAAAACAATTTACCGGTATTTAAATTTTTTTTAAAAAAATACCATTCCATTCATCAATTCTTCTCTATAGATCACTAACCAATATCCACAATAGAGTACAACAAAAAATGGTGAATTATCCCACCATATTTTCAACTCCTGGAAATTTTCTTCAAATTATTTTATCCTAAATATCATCACTCCATTCCATGTTAACAATATGGGTAGATTATATAATCATGATAATTCTATCACACAATGTCGATAATATATATAATACCCAGAATAAGTATATATTATAATTAACATGGTAATCATATACCTTTTTCACAAAAAAATAATTATTTTTAGGACCTATCGGTTGAACATCACATGATATTATATAACCAATGAATGAAACTTTACAAAGTAAAAAATATGAAATATGAAAATAATTTCATAATAATTATCCTTCCTAAGTGTATTCATCCTAGTCATCATGAAATCATATTAATATATGAATTTTCAATAATATCATCTACAAGAACTATAAAAAATAGATCATTTTAGTCACTAGAGTCTATTAATTAAATCAATAAAGATGTAGAAGACCTTATTAGAAAAACATTCATCATTATAAATCATTATGTACATACCCTATTTTAATCATCATATGGTATATATCATCATAATTGATACTAAATTAATGAAATCCAGAATGATGTTTAATAATTAGAATGTATTAATTTCTAAATAGTTTGTTAAATAATTCATTAATATATAGTAGTGAATATATGTTCTTGATTTTTATATTATTAATCTCTTTACAATCAATGTAAACATGCATTGAATTATATTTATTGTTAAAAATAGAATAATTTCATGCCATTGTGATGAAATAGGGTGTATAAATCCAATATCAATATTTTATTGTAGTATTTCATTCAACTCCTCCAACTCAGTTGGGCCATTCTATAAGGATTTTTTTGAATTGAACTTTGATGAAAGTATGTGTCTTATTGAAAATTGAACAACATCATTAGTAGGAAAATCCTGAAATTATATTTAAAATACATAAATAAATTGACATATAATAGGTTAATCATAATGTGGGTATTCTTCCAAAACCTATAAAAGAGGTAACATTCATTTATAAGAATTATGACCCACTAGATGGATGTTGTTTCCATAGGTAGTTCATATTCATCATCATATTGATAAATGATCATTAGTCATTTGGAATATAAAATGCGATATCCCATCCTTATAAATTTATATTTATTCAATATAGGGAAATCTAATATTTCACTTGAATCACATATTGTTAAAAAATGGGATAATCAAAATATTTTTAAGAATCACCATCACACAAACATCAATTAGTGGTGAATTATATACCTGAGATGTGATGAATGTTCCATTCAATGTTTTCATCACAATCTCTACATGTAATCAATGAGGATATGAATTATCATTCTCGTATATTTTTTATGATATAATGGAATTTATATAAATAATATCAAATAGGTTACATAAATAAATAAAAATACTTATAACCACATCAACGTCAAAATTATATCATCAAACCCATAGTAAAACCAAAATGTTTATCTTGACCATCATATATTTTTTATTATATTTATCAATCCTAAAAGATAATTCATTGGATACATAAATTCTGACATATTCTTCTTTGAAACAATAGGTTTAACTTAGACCATTCATGATCATTATAAAAAAAACTTGGATTTACATTATATATAGACCTATCTTGAGGGTTTTTATAATATTAATCAAAACCCAATTTATATATATTTACTAGAACCTACTATTAAACAAACAATATCACCATATGATTATCAAATATAAATATTATATCTCTATAAATTAATGTTAAATACATAAATATTTGATCTATGTTTAAACCATAAATGATTAGATTCATAGAGACTATATATAAAATATTTATTTAATAAAGCTATTTGAAATCTCCAAAAAGATCATACCTCATATTAACCATTATTAGTATTCCCCAATAAAACCATTATAATAAACATAAGGAATAGAAGCTAATCAAGAGAGGGATCTCAGGGGTTCTGTAATGGTAAATAAGGAAAATATAAATAAATGATTATATGAATGTAAATGATAAAAATTTGGTTATGATATTAGGGCCATAAAAATGATCATTTCCCAATCTTTCAAAAATCATAAACATGAATTATGACATAAAACATTTCCATTTCAAAATTAAATGTCCCATTAAGAATTTGAACTCATTATTAATCAATCAAAAATCATAATTTCATGTCATAAATGTGTGTGTATCCATAATAATTTCAGAAAAAATTATAATTATCAATGTTAACAACCAAGTCCATCAGATCATGAACCAAAAAATGTTTCTAAGTATTTATCAAGTACATTAAATTGTATAATAATGACATTTAAGGGAGGTATGTACTTATTTATGTTCTGGTTTCACATCATATTTGTGTAATATAATGTTTCTAAATCACATGGGTGTCCTCTGCGATGACCAAGGGTTGGGTAAATGAGAGCAAAAGAAATGATTCCACATAGTGTGTGTTTCGTGGATTGAACAATGTTATTACTAACCTTTCTACTATCCATAGATACCATTTGTAATCCAGCTCTCATAAAGAGGAAAGAAAATTTTAACAACATTGTTTTCAAAACATATGGGGTTCCTCCATTAAATTATGTGGTTGATCCCCTTGGATAGAGATGAGAATATGAGCACTGCATTTTTTTCAAACCATACGGGTATCCACCTAGAGTATGCATCCTGGATCCCACTTGGATAGTGGGAGACACACTGTTCATGCACATTATATACATCCATGATGAAAAATATTTCACCATACAGAAATGGGGAAATTTCTGTTTTTGAAACACATGATTAAGAAAATCCCACTACAATTTAGCCCTATAATATAAAACCTAGAGATTATTTGACAATAAATCACCCCCACATATGCACTGGGATGTTTCTCATTCAATTATTATGTGTTTTGAGTGTCATTTAGTGATAATAGAAGTTCAGGTTTCTATTCTTGCCCATTTCCTTCTATTTTGGGTTAAATACATTGATTCTAATTTCATATCCTCTTGACCCCCTAGATCCTACATTCTCAATGGTGGTAACCATCATAGTCGTTGAGGCCATGTTAATTTCAATCAGGTGTTGTGGTTGGGAATGAAATCATCTTAGAACATGATGTAGATAATATTAATTCTTTTCACCATATTTATATAATTTTATACATGTATTATTTTTAAATAATTCATTACCTTGATCAATATTATTGTCATCAATTATGGTATGTAATTTGGGCCTTATATTGTGTTGTGAGACTAATGACGGACCCCATTAGTCAAATTGATGATGTGAGAAAAATCCTAGGGTTACGCATGAGTCTTCTAAACCTATATAATTGGTAAAAACTAGTTGCTATATATTGAGATTCACACATATAAATGTGAATATTATATGAATAGGAAACTATTATGCAGTCTATGTAAAAGGGTTAATTGGGTTGATTCAATATTGAATATTCTTGAAATGAATCAAATGATTTTAAAAAAGGATAAATGATGAGTTTTGTATTTTTATCTACTTATTGTTTTAAATGAAGTGTATGATGTTTTGAAAGTAGGAATGGTTTAAAAAGAAGTATTTTCCCCATAATTAATTATAAAGTAGTTTTATTTATATATTTCAAATGAATATTTGAATGGAGGGTGTGGTCTTTTTCATGAAAATTTATTACTGATTATTTGTAATGGTTGACAATGGAAATGTAGTCCTTGGTACAAGGTTTAATATTTCAAAGTTGAAGAACCATATCTTAATGTTTCTGATTCAACATGGTATTAGATAATTAATTTAATTTGAGTGTTACCCTAGATTGTAAAATAAAATTTAGGTTAATTTTTTTCATGTTGTAAATCTAGAATAACTGGATGTTTGGTATAACAGTATATGTGTTTATTGAGTTATAAATAGTATCTGTATTGAAATGGTTTTAGAAATATAAATGATTCATATTTAAAATTTCTAAACTTGAATGTTCAAATGTATTATTGTATAATAGTTGAGTTATAATGTCTTATTATGGCTCTATGAACCTAACTCATGGATTGGTGCCCCTTATTTGTATTGCAATAGATTGATTTAGTACACCCCAATGCTATATTGTATGAGTTATATTGTTGGATTAAGGATAAATTAACCTAACTCATGGATTGAGGATCCTTAACTCGGTAGGTGTATATTGATTCTCTTAGCTATTGATGTATTTTATGGTTTAGGATTATGAATTGTGGATCTGAAAATCCCAAATGTATAAACATGGTTTTATTACTGGACCGTGAATCAAATTTAATTTTATGAATTTCATGATTGTAATTTCAATTTCTGATTAAATTTCTGTACCACTTATTTTATGTCATAGACTCTGGGTGTGACTAAAGCTAGTTTTGTGGGGTGGTTGAACCAATAAGAACATGACAGATAAAATATACATGAGATAAATGCATAAATATGAGTCAATCTCCTATTTTTTTGTTTCTTATTTATTGCACTTTCTTATATTCATACACTGTTGTGTGGATGATTATTTCTTTTGACCCCATTGGTGTTATCCTACATAATTATAACCCCATAATTCTCTAGATTTTATGTATCATGGTTAATTTAGAAGAACTTATTTTTTTTCTAGAACATGTCCCCGACATGGACCTATATGTGGGTTTTTCATGTCATGGTAGGATGGAGTATATGATATCAGGACCAAGATGGTGGATTGGGTCCATTTTTGAGATCCTATTATAGTTTTACTTTTCAAATTTGTTTGTATCGCTAAATTACTTGTTATGTATCCATATTATTATTATAGATTTTTAAATTTAGTTACTTATGAGATATTGTTTTATGTTGTCCTACTATGGTTGAAATTGGTTTTTTAACCACATACATAGTTTTTTATATAATTATACTATGATAATAATGTATATATTCTTCGTCTTATTTCTATAGAAATTATTTGCTATTCAACAACCTCAATCATATGGGTATGTGCACATGAGGTCATGTATTGACCTAGCTCGATTAATATATTATGGTGGATAATGTTTCTATGACCGTACTAAGTTGTATCAAAGGGGGTGTATTTTTACAGTATATTTGGGGCATGGTAGACCTGAGACTGGGATCTTATCAATTAAGGGTAATTTAATCCTACATGGGTGTCATAAACCCCATGTACGTGGGAAACCCCATGTATGCATGTTTGGAAAATGATGTTCTATTTGGAGATTCTACAGTTGGTTGATACTTTTACACTGAGTGGTTCACTTAGAAGTGATGTTAGAAGGTTATGCCATTTAATCTCTTATCCTTATTTTGAATGAGATGGTGTGTGGGTTTATACATCATGTTAGGCACCTAGTATTGATGCATCATTTATATAATCAACATGATTGATTGTTCCATGGGATTTATATTCTGTTAGTGTAATTTTTTTCCTATATAATTTTTGTATCACTCATCCTTTGAAAAAAATTTGAAGAATTTTTAATTGAAATTTTAATTTTAAAAAATATAGATCTTATTAATTGTTGGTTAATAAAAAGGTTTTGGAAAGTGTAATACATTTGGGTTTTCAAATGAAGGGTTTTGAAATATTAATTCATGGAATTTTAAAAGAGTGATGTTGATAAATGAAGAATAAAATATATAGGATCAATTAGTGACACCAGTGGTGAGAATCCATTCTGTTGATTGTTGAACCAATGTATGGGTGGTTTGTGTTTAGATATTTTCCCAGTTGTTGACCTTCGTTATGTATAGTGAAGCTCTGGGGGATTTAATGTATGGTAATAGATAGGTTCTTATTATACCATCGATAGGGTTGTGTACAATGGTTATCACATGTTGTTTGGTAGTTTTGGTGCGGTAACCTATGAGGTTTTTTTCTGTTTGATGCATGTTTTCGACTGTAGAGTGGGTGTTTGGTATGTAGTGTTGATGTTTGTGTAATATAATCCTTTATGTGAATCTAAGAAGAAATATTCAATGTGGTGACAAAGATATCTTTTGTATTTTATTGGGTATTGGAGTTCCACACACGAGATCATATTTTTTGGGTTCATAAGTGTTTAGATTACAAGGACTTAGTATTCATTTCTTGATGTGAATCTATTTTATGGAGTTTTTATCATTAGAATTGTAATGTGACCTTTAAGAATGGGTTAATAGGGTTTATAGTGTTTTTGGGTGTGTATGGAACTATTAGGAATTTTAGACTATTGACGTGGCACAATGAGAGTGTTTCATAGAGATGTCTTATCCAAGAGCCTTTAGTAAAAAAGGTTTGTATTTCAGATGCATCTCGAATTGTGTCTATGTGTCTATAGTCTTTAGAAATTATGAGTAGAATTAGGGGAGACATGTCAATTGATGCTCGTTTTGAGGAATTTGAATACTGGGTGGTAGATATTGAGGTGGAATTGATGAATATTAGGTGCCGTAAATATATTGGTAAATGTGTAAGGCTATTCCACATTTTATTCTTTAGGGAATAACTCAAGAATGATTGGTTGGTATTAATGGTTGTTATATTGGGACTGATCATTCAGGTACTATAACTTATGGTATTTATAGTGTTTAATGTGGAAATAAATGTTTATTAATAGTGTAAAAAGACATATGTTGACAAAGAATGGATGTATTCATTATTAAGGAAGTGAAACCCATGGTCAGATAGGTCATGTGGTTCTGAATTCTTGTCAAATGGTTTAGTGTTTCTATGATATTTTGAGAATTCCTTGATTAAAAATTTATTGAAGGACTAGGAGGATTGGTTACACGAGTAAAACTTCATTTGGTCCTAGTCATGGTGAGTAACAAATTGTGTGAACTAGAGTTAGGTTTATTGAGGTCTTCTTGAATGTTGTGTAACCTCCATGGTCCTGATAAGGCCTAAATATTGGGGATAATGTTGAATTTTTATAAATATATTTGGGATGCATTAATAGGTTGACCGTGGTGAGAGCATGTCATTTTTCATTTAAGCACAATGGAATGTGATGTTTATGCATGTGAAAAATAGAGTTTGGGTTGAGGTAGTTGTTATTTTTTTATTGTGTGAATCTCTATGTTTGTGATGAAAGAACACATGTTGGGTGATTGTAGTGCTGAAAAAGGGAATTATGGGTCCTTATCCATTGAAATAGTGATGTGATTTTTTAGTGAGTTTTAGTTGGAAATCACATTTGAGTTGTGGTGATTGAGTGTTAATGGGATGATGAATGGCTGAGTACATTAAGTCATTACATTGGCTAAGGTGTCCCCATAGTGTAACGTGAAATTGGTGATGAATAATTTTGGATGTACTTCATCGATGAATTCTTCATCGATGGATTATTGTTATTGTTTTATCTTCTTCATATCATTCCCAATATCTTGATATCATCCTAGATATGCTATTAGAGCTGTGGATTTATATCATGAAACCTAAATTTTTTTTGATGGATATGGGGACTCTTTTAGGTGATTCCCACGAAGATGTGTATGTGGAGTTGATGGTCAAAATGTACTATATAGACAGGTTAATGGTGTGGTCCTCTAGATATAGTTGATGTCAATTAATTTCATAATTGAATTTTTGGGATGCTAGAAATATTTTGTGAGTGATGTCTATTTTGTTGCTCTAGTGGAAGCTGGATAACCATGTCGAATATTTGGTTTTATTCTTCTGATCAAATCATGATCCAGGACAGTTG
This sequence comes from Viscum album, assembly GCA_963277665.1. Lineage (NCBI taxonomy): Eukaryota > Viridiplantae > Streptophyta > Magnoliopsida > Santalales > Viscaceae > Viscum > Viscum album. The sequence goes on from OY728147.1 coordinate 1,301,006,581, forward strand.
CAATTTCCTGATGATAGTGGAAAAAAATGACACTTCTATGGTGTTGAGCATTATGTTAGTCACAAATGAGTGGATAATTCCATGGAGTGAATGTGGGGGAACCAATATTTTAATAAGAAACCAATGTGGAACGTGTTTGGACTCCTTAGGAAAGACTAGTTAGTCCTTTGATTTAGTGGTTGATCAAAAAATTCATTCTCATTGGGCTTCATGATGGTTTAAATGAAATCTAAAATTCTTTGGTTTGATGCATTAATGGGCATGAATGATTGATGAAAATAAAGGTTATGTTTGAGATGCCTATAAGAGCTTTGGTATGGACTTAGATATAAGTGTTTGGGTTACTTTAGGATTCCTTTAATTATAATTTAATCTTATGCTTGTGAAGTGGTGACGTACAAATAGTAAAGATGGTCATTTCTAGGAGTATTCAACTGGGGATTTCTTGACTCAACTATCAAAAAATAGTATGAAGTTAGGGAGTTGAGAACCATATGTGTTGGGTGTTTTGAAATTATAATTATTGTTAAAAAGGAAAATTGAATGAGGGGGAATGTAAATTACTTTGGATGATGTAGCTATATTGTAAGTGGTTGTTTTAGGAGTGTTTATGGGTGTGATGGGGAATGAACATGATTTATATATTTTCAGACACATTGATAGTATATTTTCATATGTAGTACTTGAATGACTATGTTGGGGGAATCAGATTATTGTTGAATTCCCAATATAATTAATGGTTCGGTAAGAATAGGCCAGATCCCTTTTGATGTTCTAATGGTAGAAGAATTTTATAAATGAAAGTGAACATGATAGAATATGTGTTTTTCATAGATGAAAAATAGATAGTGTTCACATGTCCATTCTAGGTGTTTCAATAGAAATTTTGGATGAAATGTTAGATGGTGCTTTATGAGTATTGGGTGTTGTGATTTAGATAATGCATCAGGTATGTTCTAAATTATTAGTAGAGGTTCTTCAAGTACTTTTCGATGATGAATGTATAACCCACGAGAAGATTGTTGGGGTGAGATAAATCATATGTTAGGAAGCACTATCAAGGGAATGTGGTTCGTTGATGACATGTCCATTTTTTGGGATGGATTTTCTCTATTATGAACCATCCTGGTATTTCAGTTTTTGTGTTAGGCATTCGCTTAAGTTTGAATGGTTGAATACTAGGAGAAAAGACGTAAGTCTACCTTTTAATGAATATTATAGTATTTTTTCTTCAAATAAAATTCTTTACTTATTTTGAGCCGCTAACATTTATTGGATAAATGTAAAAATATTCCGAAAAAATTTATACTCATATTGTTTTTAGTTATATACATTTACGCCAATACAACATCTTGGCGTTAACTACCATTTAAAATAATAATATTATATTATTAGTGTGAAACATAGTATTTAAATGAAACCCATTGTTGCGTATCGATTACTCCATCAAACATATCATCACCTTTAAATAAGAATTAATATTTAATTCACAAATATTAACAAATATGAAATATTTTATGTTCATTATTTAACCTGTATTTTACATCCTTCCCCCATTTTGAGAATTGCGTCCTCACAATTTTAAAACTAGGATTGGAATCTTCATTAAATGTCACACATCAGAAAAGATTCAGTAAAACTTTCACAATAAAAGAATGAATGAGAAGTACAATGTTCACCCGAGATAACCCATACTCGGATTACATATAGAAAAATATGGATATAGAAGAGGGATCATATGGTGAAGTTTTGATGTAGAGTGATTGAAAAAATAATTAGGATAAAGTTAACTACAAGAAAATCACAATCTTATGATATCTTAAATGTTCTTCGATTTCCCAGTAGGAAACGTAAACTTACAATGTTTTTATTTTATGATACTTTTCATTATTTTTGGAATTTATTTTCTATATAGAATAAGTACATAAGAAACTATACTTACCTAGAAGTATAATTTCATCCTTTAATAACATTCTACTAAAAACTAATCTTTTCTCCAAAAAATGAGCATTAAAAAAGACTTGGTCACATCAAAAGTAAATAAATCACATTCTACACAATCACATAATCCACAAAAGAAGATACATCTAATAAAACCCAAATGGCTAGTACGAGGTAATATAATCCCCAAAAAGGATAAAAAAGTACACAAATTTCAAGAAATACCATTCAATACACAAATGTCCCTCAATTTTTTCAAAATAATCCCTACTTATATGGAAACCCAAAGCATAAAAGGATTTACTCACATATACATCCATAGAAAATATTAAAATTTAATTCAAAAAACATACACTACTCTTAAAGTCTCATACTAAAGCATAATTAGAACAATCACATATTTTATATGATAAGTGAATCATTTCCATAAATAACCCAAATCACTATATATCCCCAAAAACATTCTTCCAAAATAATTTACCACCATTATGCCTCAATTGAAATCCCAATTTATTCTATTTCCTATAGGCCTATAGTGTTATCCCAAAATAGAGAATATATTATTTTATCAAGTAATCACCAAATAATATACCAATATTAAAGATATAAATTTAATATAACTTATATTCCCAAAATAAACTTATTTATTATCAAAAAAACTTTTAGCTAAAAAAATATGTCATTCATAACATGGAATTGATGTAGTCTAGTGCTAGGCGATAAATCTCAATCTCACATTAGTTGTAAGTTCGATTCCTATAGCATTGTCCAACGTGATGGGTTGTCACACGGTCTGTGTGTTTTCCTTTTTATAAAATTAAAAAATAAGCATAACATGTTTTAACACCAATGGTTTCCTTATACCTCTCATTTTCATCCCAAATCATTATGATATCTACATCTTAAATCATAATGTCTTATATAAATTTTCTTTTTATTAATTTGACCATCATATGATAAAATGAAACGATCCCCAGAATAAAGAACATCATACCTTGATCATGATGTCCACTTGGTTTCATCGTTATCTTATTCATGTAGGTATAAGGTCTATGCATTGCAACAATGATTTTGAGACCCTTCGAAATAATTTTCTTCCTTAATACAAATACACCTTGTAAAACTTTGGTTATAAAGTTGTTCGCAGAAAAATAGTTCTGAAAAATAATAATGTTTGACATATAATTTCAAAACATCTGATAAAACTTGATTTTTATAAAACAATCGGACTGAGTTATAGTTCAAATATTCATTCAGTGGTCATTTTAGAATACCATAAGTATGTTCTAGTAGACGTTATTTTAAAATTCAATATAAATAGGTCGCACAAGAGTCTCCTTATTCAGAACCTTTTTTCAAAATCATAATATGTATTAATATCTTATAATAAGGTAATATATTTGAAAATTCCTTGAAAATATTTACTTTTCTTGAAAATATGAAATTTTTGTGAAAATATTATTTAATAAAATACAACCCACGATCCATGATGATATCGAGGTACAGTAGAAGAGTTTGATATCTCAAACAATTGCTTGCAAGTGAGTTGTTTGTTAAAAAATATTTAACAATCATCTGAACATGACTTTGTAATAATTATTGCAAGCAAGTCATCAGGAGGAGATAAGAATGTCGTTTTAGATCCTCCTCCTTCCATTTGTAACATAATTTTCATGAACTAAAAATGTTTCAAAAATAAGGATTTAAATTAAAGAGTTGTCTTAGATACTAACCATGTGTCAAACAAAAACTCATAATCCATAATGTTTCTAAACTGACCTCTGATACCAAATATAAGGACCCATCCTTAAACATTACATAATCTTGAATTATATTGATAATTAACATTGAGGGTCTTTTCAAGTTTATATTTTTAGAGAATTAGTTCTTAATATTTACATAACAAAATTAATATTACATGTAGACAATTCTACATAGTATTCATTTTTTTCATTAAAAAAATACTCTTGAAAAAAAGTGTCATGTCTACTTCCATGTTTCTTATAACATTACATTTATTTGATCCCATACTTGAACCTTATTCATCTTTAAGTCCTGTGGAAAAAATTTCAAAAACTAGGGATGAGCATAAAAATCTCATTATGGTTTACAAGATAGGGAATGGAAACATTAAACATCAATAATTACAAATTAATGAAACCATACATTTAAATAATAACATAAATCACAAAGTCAAAATATTTATGAATAACACATAGAAGTAATAAATCATAAAGGTATTTTAAGGTATAAATAACATACATGATTGTAGCTATCATAACTAAAGAGGGAGTCACATTTGGAATACCCAAATAGTATATTCCTGAAATCTCTTCGGAGAAACATTAATGTTTAAAACACATTAATAAAAAAATCCCAATAAACTCATTTATTAATTTCCTTTTGGAGTCTATGATTTGGTTATGTAACACATTCGTAATCATGTACTCTGAAAAATGATTAGTCATAATCATTAAATCTTTCACTCAATCGATTATACCACATGAATTCTCGTCAAAAAATCATCCATAAAAATTGGCATTATTCTAGATCTTTCTAGTTCACATCATTGACTAAAACTAGAAGCATTGTGTGAATGTTATTTCTTATATCAGAATCCCACAGTACCTTGAATTTATTTACTGATAGGAATCGTAAATCATGACACATTTTTTATGTTATGAAACCCTTGCTTCGTCAAAGGATATTCACGATTTTTAATTGTGAGTTTGTGAATTCACAAAGCATATCCCACAAGGGTCTCAAACTAGGTGTACAATAACAGTCAATGTCATTTACCAGATTATTATGAGTCATATATGGAACATCTTATTGGATTTGTTACTTCTAGGTTCATCTATATCAGATCTACCTTCAATTAATGTATCAAAAAAGGGATTTATTTCAATTAATACACCAACTCATCCCTTTACGAAAAAGCTCCAATACATTTTCTTATACTTTTTATTATCTATAGACTTATCCTAAGACATTTTCTTAGGGTTCTCACTATAGTACTCACATTATAGATTTCAATTCTAAAATAAACATTTTCTCTAATAACAGATATAGAGGAACTCATTTTTATACATTAACATTACATATCTTTTATATAATACATAAAAAATTAAAAAACTAATTCCTAAATACCATAAAAGTCTCATACCATTATAAACAAGGAAACATAAACACTGGTACGTAAGAGATCTACATTTTCTCCCGCTATATTCTTACTGACTACCACCCTTCCTAAACACATCCTACTAGGTACATATATTATAAACCTGGGGAAATAAAAATAAAAAGGGGTGATATTAGAATAACTACATGGTTAAACAATGGAGGCTTGTAATCACATGCATGGGTATAAGTGTATGTGAACATGATCATAACATTGGAATATCATATCCTGCATATAATAAGATCATAAATATGAATCATGGGATAATTACTAGAAGTTCATAAGACTTTAATAATAATTAAATAAATATAATAATACATTAAATAATATCATAAGAATAATACATGCAATTTTGGAAAAACATATTATCATTTATAATTATTTCCATAGTTCCCAAGGCATCACCACTATACCCATATTAGTGAGAAAATTCTATTACTGAATCTAGATCAGACCATGTTCCATTCCTATATTATTCAACCGAGTTCACTCCTTCTTCCATACATATAATATTGAACCAATCCCATTTCACATTTAATCCCTATAATACTGAAGCATGGTCATGTATCATATCATCCAGGTCTTTATCATGAGATATAAATCATTACTCAATGAATTGTATGGATATTTAGGTCCCACCCATATCATAATGATATTATAAATACATAATCCACAAGATAATTAAAAACAATATCATAAATCATGAAATAAATTGGATATCATAAACATGTAATCATTTCATTACATGTGTAGTAAAAAACATGTTTTACAATAATTTCACCCGAACCAAAACCAATGAAATGAAGCGGGTTTTAAAATAATATAACTCATAGAAAAGAAATGTCTTTCATTAGTATCATTACATAAAAAAAACTATTCAAAAAAATAATCAAGGATACATTTGATCATTACTTGAAGGGATTTAGTAACAACAAAAAATTAAATCTTAGATGGAAAATAACATTAAAAGATATTTTAAAAACATTTTATGAGTGAAATATACTTTCTTCATGAATACCATTTTTTTAAAACATAAAAATATTTAAAACCATTTTCCCTTAAATTTGTTAAAATAATATTGATTTTTTTAAAAAAATTCATTGACAATAATTTCAAAACATATATATTAATATTTCAATCTTTTTGAAAGAAAATTCGTTCAAAATACATTGAGTACTTATAATAAGAATCTTGCAATCGTTTTGAGGGCATATTACTTGAAAACTTATGAAGGAAGGATGAAAACATTTTCAAATCCATTTTAATTGATAATTATTTGAAAACATATAATGAAAAATGTTAAATTTCAAACATTATTCTTAAAACAATAATATTTATGAAACACTTTTTCATTTTAAATTACAATATATACTTTTAATAGAATCATTTGAAAACTATAAAATATGATTGAAATAATATTTTAAATTGAAGAAAAATTTAAAATTAAATAATATCTAGAATATTAGGAACCCATTTTATTTTTAAAAAAGAAAAACATTATAAAATTTATATAAAAAAATCAATTAAATTCCAAGAATGAAGGTGAGTAAATTCGTATAGGCCATACAAGATAAAAATAATATTACCTTTTTCCAGGGTAAACGGTTATAAAAATTATATATCTGGAAAGTGATATGGAGATTTCATTTTAATGATTTGTAAATGAAAAAAAATGAAAAATATATTCTAATTATTATAGAAGAATATTATAATATTCTTAGAACCTATTTTTGGGAAACACTGGTTCAAAAGAACACAGATTTCTACCCAAAGGGAGGGTAAAATTTTGATTACTTAAAAACTATTTATTAACTTTATTATGTACCAAATAGTTTAGAACTGGTACAAGTACAAGAATATATTAAGAATAACAATATTAGAAGATATTTCATTACTGATATTGAGATATTTATTATAATACTACATCAACGAAAGCATAAACATAAAGAAACATGAAAAGAAATTAGATTATTTTAATAAGCTCTTACCACTTCATACCATTGAACCATACTCCCCCTATAAGAAAAATTAATTTACATAGAGATTAAAATAATATCTCAATAAGGATATTTCTGATATAAAATTTTAAATTAATTATATATATCTCATGGAAAAAAATGTTTTATAACATGGAATGTGTCTTAAATTAAGAAAATTGATACCAAATTATGTTACTGGTTTTGTGACAATTGATACATAATCCCCTTAGAGGAAATATAATAGAATGAATATTTAAATACCCATAATTTTAAATATAATAAAAATTTTATACATCCATGGTAATTATATACACCACAAAAAATGAATGGGTGGTTAATACACAAAATATCTCATAAAAATAGTATGTGAGATGAAATTTCCTTAAATTGTGTCTTGAATCCAGTCAAACTCTTTTCAAACTACTATATAAAAATTTTAAATTTATTATAATTATATCATAAAACCATATTATTATTTTTATTATCTTATATTCTTTTTATTGTGATTTAATATTACCCACATGGTATATATTCTTTATTATGGTTACACATAGAGCAATAACTACTTTCTTTATAACATGTGTCTTAATATGTTATATCATTGGTCATTATACAGATATCATTTTTTAATGAAAATAAAACATTATATAAATATCGTTTATATTTATTATATATATTTTATAATAATCTAAAAAATATAGAATTATGAAATGGAATACACTGTTTATGGAGATGGTAGGTCATACGTACACATGAACAATGCTTCCGTTTAATAGTATTATTGAAAGAAAGTTAGTAAATGAAATATATATATGTATAAATATATATAAAATTAATAAATATTATAATAAATATATATATATATATATCATATAATTTAACTAACTTTGTCATTATTACATTCAATGTAGTGTTTGAAATTGTTAAATAGCTTTGATGGGGCGATAGTCTACACATCCTCAAACAAAAACATATTATTTTAAAAATAGTTTATATAAATATATGTATTGTAAAATAATTATATAATCTTAAATACATAATAAATATAATATATATAATATATAAAAATAGTTTCCACTATAATAACATTCAAGATAAGTAGTAAAGTAATAATGAAAATTCATCATTTTCTAAATCAGTAGTTCACCGTACACATTAAGAGTATGTTTGTTATCCATTAGATGGAGGTGTGTTAATGTGTAGGTTAAAATATTAGAAAAATAAAAAAATAATATATTTAAGAAGATATTTTATTTATAAAATAATAAATAAAAATATATAATGGTTGGATACATTATATAATATAAAATAACTAGAGGAATAATGTTACCTCTTATCTAAGTAACACCTTTTGGTTAGAAAAAAAGAAATTCATCGGATTGATTTATTCTAAAAGGGATGCTTCTAGGATTAGGTTAGGGATGTTCAAGATCATTTCTAAGATCATTATTGACATAAATATTGTTGATAGGTTTTATGATTCTGAAGGATATGTGTCCTTTTTATAGCGGTGGATGAGTGGAACTCTTATAAATTTTAGGAAAATGAATTCCAACCATGTTTGTACCTTATCATATGGATTCAATAATTGAAAAATATTCTATGAAAGGGATTATAGGGTTGGAATATGAACATAAAATTGATGTTTTAAATGTTTCTAGGTCATTTTTTCATTATGATTAAGTGTTAGTCCCATATTTTGATTAATTTTACATTAATCATTATAATTAATTATAATTATTTTCACTAATAATTTTTTTCAAAAACTATGTTTCAAAAAATAGAAACTATAAAGTATAATATTTCAAAATATTGAATCCCTTTTTTCAAATTCAACTCAGGTAAATGGTAGAATGTAATTTAAATTTTGTCTCACAATCAGTTTAACAATACACATTTTAAAGAAAAAATGATCAAATGTTTTCTATGTTTATATATGTGATTTCAAAGTGAAGATTATTCCAACAAAACATATTGGAATTATTGATAAAAATAATATATAATTTTACTTTTATAAAAAATAATAACATAATTTAACCACATAAATAAATTATATGAAAAGCAGTTAAGAATTAAAAGTCTGTATTTTCCAATTTTCATCCAAAATGGATGTTTTACTAAAAAATCTAAATTATTCATGCCAATATAAAATTGAAGTTATAAATTAAAAAATGAATATTTTTTTTATCAAATATAATTTATATATTAGTATAAAATTTATATTATTTTTTTCAAAAAAGGAATCAAAGAAAACATCAGTTGAGAAAATAATATATTGAATTATATAAGGAATTTACCAACAATGTTATATCGATCATCATTAATATGATTTATTATTATAAAACCATTCTCAAATATTATATTAAGGATTTTATTACTTTTCACATTATTTTTATTATTGAATGGGTTATAATTATCTTTTCTAAAAAATTATAAAAATATGATGTTTTAAAAAAACTCAATTATTTGTGTAATGTACGCTAAGTCAGTGTTGTATGTAATATATATTGAGTATATGTTTTCTGTAAGATACATTGAGTCGGTGTCATGTGAATGGAATTTTTTTACTTATTTAATTTCAAAATATAAATGAAAATTAATTTATTCGTGAGAAAATTGATCCACAAAAACTCAAGGGTTTACATGTACACTTTTGAAGGTCATCATTCATAGACCATAGAGAAGGTGAAGTTGTCACAAAATAACCCAATAAATATTCACATGGTTGTGAAAATATAACATATTTCATTATATTTATGATAATTATGGAAATGTGAGAACATTTCTCTTGGAACATTATTATTGGTACTGTAAAAAATTCTAGGCAATATTTTAAATCTATTAGGGTTAAAAGATACAATTATTATGTTGTTATAACACACATGGATTACTGGATCATTTTATATGGAAAAATTGAAACAAGGTACAAAGATATGGGATCAAAATTAGGATCCTAAAACATGTATTAATAGTCAACAATCTATGTCACTTGTATATTAATATACTCATTTATGGGGGGTTTGGATTATTTTCTGAAATATAACATGCACAATAAATAAAGTGTGATTTATGGAATGAATAGTTCAGAAAGGATGATGGATGTATATCATAGCTTAGTTTACCATGATCAGGCTATTAAAGTCCATTGATAATTAGTTATAACAAATGTTTTTCTATGATGATTAATTTCATTCAGAAATGAGCTAACAATCATGTTGTTTTACTTCTATTGACAAGAGCACAAGTGTTATATAGTTTGGAGTCATGAAGCGAGGACCTTTGGTTTCATTTTTTTAAATCCATAAAACAAGGATGATATATAGGAAAATATTTAACATTTTATGAGTTTATGAATAAAAATTTCTATACTATGGACCCATATATACATCTAAATTACATACAGGTGATGTGACTCTCAAGGATTGTACCTTTTTTAGTAGTTTAGGGTCTTACAACAATGATTATTTCATTATTGCCTCCCATCGTTAGTCATTATTTTCATAATAAAATAATATAAGGTGATCAATCCATAACTATATGATCACTATAGTGTTTCTATGATTTAGAAACAAGTGTTTGTGGTACAATTACTTATATTGTGGAAGATAGGGTTGAATGCCAGCATGGGACATGAAATATGAAATGGGAGATCACACATTAGGGTTATATAAATAAGGGAACCCATTTTTAAGAATTCAACAAAGCTATAGATAATATTACAGAGAGGGGGGGGTATATAGTATTTATCTTTGTGTGGTCCTTTTATGAACATGAGGTTAGAGAAGAATATCTTATCATTGAGAATGGATGAGACCCATTTTTAATATTGTTTGATTTGATCAATCACCATGATGAGTTGGGAAAATTTTCAAATTTTGTGCCTGGGCCAATCTATGTGACACTCTGAATCTTTATGTATTGGAATCAATCTATAAGTATCAGTTTCAATGAAACCCCAACCTGAATCATGGATTTTATATAAGGGGTACTGGATATTTTATAAAACCAACTATGGTTGTGCCAAGGATATGGGATCCATGCATCAATATGCATAAACAATTTATTGAAATGAGGGCATTAATAGTTATTATATTGGAGGTTCCCTAAAAATTCTGCTTTTATATAGAGGCAATGGTTTATTTATCTTTTCTTTTATTGTTATTCTAATTATAGGGAGTCCATGAATCTTTATATATCATGTGATAACATGAATCAAGCTATATGTTATTCTTGGGGAGAATTTCCACTACATATTTTGGAATAATGTAATGAGGAAAGGGTATCAACATTATGAATATACATTCGTAGTGGAAATATTGGGAAAAACATTAACTCTAATGGGGGAATTTTGATTCTTTTTTTTTTCTTAGGATTAAATATGGTGTTGTTCCCGGGATCTGATATCTTGGTCTCACTATACATCATATATGGATTAGAGTTAAGAAAAATATATTTATTTAAATATGTTCTATATTCATAGCCTTAATCTACTAATTATATTTTTTGGTAAAGCGTTATCATATTTTCATAGTAGATCACATGTGGTAGTATATTCATAATATCATTGTTGAATATTTTAACTACATTGTATATGATCTAAAGACCATGTAGGTTCATGAAAATTCTGAACCTGATGCAAGGACCATGATGATATACCTATGAGTCATTATTTTTCCCAAAAGAATAGAAATAAAGAATGATTTGATTGTGGTAAAAGAAAGTCACCTATACAAATATGAATCATGTGTACGAGAGTGAATTTTTCATTATATAATGGATATTCCTAGTGTCTAAAATCGGGTTGTTAATGCATATCATATAATAATACGAATTAAATCACATACATTTCATGATCCTATTTAAATACATTTCATATATCTGACTGGTATTTTGGGTAAAGGGGAATTAAAAATCCAATAACAAGTCCATAAATGAGAGAATAGATTCTAAAATATAAATCATATATTTTGATCATATGAAATAGGGGGAATATTTTATGTTTATTCCTAGTTTTATTGATGGGTAAATGTTGGAGGACATATATATCACTAAATATAAAATAATTATCAGAATAAATTAGGTACATAGTCCCATTTAAAGAATTATTCCTCATATAGATCAATCCAATGTTATAGAAATATGGGTATTTAATGATTTAATACACAAGTCCTTCATGTTATAAATAATTTAATTTGGGTCTAGATTTCATCTGGTGGTGGTGGTATATCCCACAATGAATGGTCTACTCAGACTATTTTGGATATAGGTTGGATTTATTTCCATCTCATTTTTTAACATTATGTGTGGGGATGATGACTATATGGTTATATTAATTATAGTAAGTAAAAGGGAGATATTTTTTTAAATTCATTCCTCTATGTAATTAAATATTATATAACAATTAAAAAAATTATTTATTCTATAATCTTTCATTAGTGATGGATTTGGGGTGATCATATCCATCATGGATAAGGAGTATGTTCCATTTGAATACATAATACATATTATTAAAGGTTATATAACTATGGTTCTATCTCTAGAGGATTATTCCCTAGAATCATCATGTACCTAAGAATGTCTATCAACTCTCATGGGTGCAATTAGTGGAGGATGAAATTAGTATGGAAGGCTCACATGACCTAATTCTAATATACTTGTATATTGTAAAATTTATGAAAAACATTCACATTAAGATACTATAACTCAAAATTCCTCTCCTATGACTTGTTATCATCTGAATTATAATCATATATAATATTAAATGTGATAAAAAATAGACCTTGATGACCATCAATGACTCCGTTCCATAAAAATATAATTCCGGGTCACTTATCTGGAAGTGTGAGTTACGGTCTAACAGTACCATAATTAATTCTAAACTATCTCTGTCCATTATTTATTTTATTCATCAAATATTTTATTGGTTATATAAGAAAAATTATTATAAAAGGATTCTTTCAACAAATATTATTTTTTAGTATTATGAGATGAAAATTTGGATTCACTGTTGTAATCCCAGTATAAAAATTATAACATAGAATAATAAAATTTGGGTCCATTTTTAGTTGATATGGTATGAGGGATAAAATATTTCTTGATGGTGTTCTATGTAGTAAGATGGATGATTATATTTGAATAAATGTAATTTAGGAGAATGGACATGGGTCATTTATAAATGAATTAATTTATGTTAGCGATATACATAAACATAATAGTTATATCATGGGGATATAAATCCATGATATCCATTACCCATTTCAAAAATGTGAATGCGTATTTGGATGGATGAAACAATATAAAGTCCATATGGATGATTTTTACATGTATTTTAATATCACTAAATTAATTGTTTAACTCTACATAGTCTTGTATCATTCCTTTCCAAAAATTAAAATAACCCCTTATTTTGGTGGGTGTTTCGAGTTCTAGATGGATGGGGTCTACAAGATCCTCCATGTACAACATCTATTATATTGGGAGTACATCCTTCATTGATTTTTCAAATTAGAAATAAATAAAATACGTTACATATAATTATATTAATTAAAAATTGAAGTATATTGATTAAAAATATTATAAACTCGTGATAGGAGCTTATAGGTATTGTGTCTTTAGAAACTGGGAAACCTAAACATCTGGTTCATAAAACAACTAAATTATCTCCTACTTATTTAATAATAACTAGATTGTTTTGTATATATGTGACATAATACCACTATTCATGACCCGGGGAAAAGAAATATTATAATGGGTGAACTCAAATGCTCAGTATGGGTAAACATGGGAGATATCAATCATATCAAAATCATTGAACATAAAAACATAACAACTGAAAATATTATGATACACAACAAAAATCATTATATCATGTCGTGGTATATACCATAAATATTCAACTTAATTCACAAATACATAACATATGACATGAATATTTATGGCATGCAAAAAATATAAAAAAATATTTCATATTAGGCAAGGCTCAATGCTAAGACCATCATAGTAGACAATGTTCATTAATGAATAGAGTTCACTCCTTATTCCATCCAGGTCTTACTGGTCCAAATTTAACTTCCATTCCATTCATGTCACTCTTATAAGATATAATTAATTTTCCAATGAATTTTAGGGAGATATTGGCCCCACCCATTTCATACCTAAATCATTCTTATGTCTCCCACAAAACAAATCATTAATAATCGCATTACCCATGGAACAAAAATATTTTTCTTAAATACCATTCCATCACAGTCCATATAAAATAAATGAATTTCATTAAAAATCATTCCATTATAAACATATTAATATCATAGTGATAAAATGGATAGAATCAAAACCCTATTTAATGAATATATCCATATATCAAAAATAATATTTCCAAAGTACATGATATTAATCATTGAAGAAAATATAGTTTCTTCTTCAAAATATTTTCTTTTCTCAAATTATACCTAATTTTAAATGTAAAGAATTTAATTTGAAATAAATATCAATTCATGATGATGAATCCTTAAGGGAATAAGGAATAATGTATACATAAAATGTAACATCCCAGGTAAATAAAGAATAAATAATTTTCATATTAATTAATATTTACGAATTAAATATTAATTTTAATTAAAAGGGGTTTCTACATTCGATAGCGTACTCGATACGCAACGATGAGTTTCATTGAAATCTTACATTACACACTATTAATATAATAATATTATTTTAAATAGTAGTTAACATGTATCCATTGTACTTGAGGGAATGGATAGAAATAACTAAAATATGATTATATATGTTTTTAAATGTTTTTACATTTACCCAATAAAAGATAAAGGCTTAAAATATGGAATGAATTCAATTTTAGGCACTTATACCCTAATTTTTACTAAGGGTTCACTTATCACCTTTTGATGGCGAACCGTCATTTAATATAGTTTTGATCAATCTTTTAAATTCTATCGGACCAAATATAACTCTTCTTTAGAATCGGGACATCAAAATTTACTTTGTGTAAATTTTTGGTATCATTCCGATAAAGTTCATTTTTTTAATGAATATTGTAAATGTTGTATTTTAATTCCAAACCTCTTTTTGATCTAAATTATTAATATGATTAGATTATTATTTGAATTGGTTTTAAAGTTAAATTAGAAAATATTTTTACCATTAAATCCAATAGTGGTCATTGGAATTAATTTCACAATGAAATCGGACTTAAACTAGTGTTAATCTTTTGATACTTATTGTTTCACAAAAACAAGCTATTTGTCATGACAGCGGGAATTAATTATTAAATTAATTAATTTGACTTATATGTTTTGAATTTTTTAAAATGGAATTCATTTTTGAATTTGGAATATCAAATATATCTTAGGGTGAATTTTTGGAATTTTTCTGAAAAACTTCAATTTTTGATGAATAGTGAAATCACTAAGTGGTACTTATAAAAACTGATTATCCATTTAAATGAAATTTTACCACCTTTGTGTATTTAATTTCAAAAATCCGACATACATGGTTGTCACTAAGAAGTAAAATGTGGTTCAATGAGATTAAAATAATTTTTTGGTGAATAGTAACTTATTAAGTGTTTAATCGCGATTAGTGGTAATTAGTGTAGTTTAAGGTAAAAATAATGTTTTAACAATATGAGATGACCTAGAAACATGTACTACCCTCATTGGATGTGTCATGTCCGACCAAGACAAGTCATGGGTCAACTTGGGGACCCCATGGAGCCACTTTGGTTGGAAAATGACATAAATACCTTTTATTTAATGTTAATGTAAAAAATGGCACAAACATGATATGTTTTACTAAAACAATTTTTAATTGGGGTTATACAAGTCATATTTTTTATTATAAATAGTCATTGGAAAGTTAAAAAGATTTATTACATCATAGTTTTTTTATAATTTTTAGAAATTAAATAAATCAAATTATTTATGACATAATAATGATGCAGCGATGACAACATTATTTGATGATTTAAATAAAATTGAAAGATAATGTAAAATCTATGAACTACACATGTCCAAAACATATTGGATGGGTGGATTTAGAACCCTAATCACCTTATCCACTAATTATATCAATGTGGGACCTTTTAAAACCGAAACACATTTTCAAATAAAGTAATATTTCTATACTTTCCAAAAGTGCCCCTCCTCTCCTCTTATAAAAGGCCCCCAACTCTACCACCTTACCCACAATCCCAAAGCCTTTGGCTCGGCCAAAACCTTCCCATTTTGTCTCTCCACTTACTTATCTTACTCCTTGAAGCCTCACTTTGGGAATAAGTCTTCCCAAGGAAGCCTTTGAGCTCAAACCAAAGTGAGTTATCCGATTTTGAGGTAATGTCTTCATTTGAGTCCTTTTGTATTATTTTGTTTATCCAACCCCCTAAACTCGTTTTATTTATTTATTTTGTAAAAAATACAGTATCATCAATATACTAGGATGTTGTTATAAGAAGTATTCTAGCTACACTTACACACACCATAATCTAATTGTTAAAGAACATATTGTTTCCGTGGATGGCGAATTTCAGCCTCCCGAAATGATTAATGTTCAATATTCTTTTAACACCTTCAAAGGTGGCCATTAAGATGTCCCTATATTTATATATGATATATAATATGTTTATTTTTTCTTTAATCTTCTGTATTTTTCATTTTGGGAATACCTTTATGGTTTCCATTATGGGTAAACACGATATCTTCATTTAAGGAAGTGCGGACTACCACCCCCTCAAAGTGATGTGATTCGTTAATGCCATATGTGGGACGTGTAAAGGATGGATTTAAAGTTATTATATATGATGTTATACTTTAATTATAATATACCCCTATATCATTATTATTTCTTTCCATTAATGTATGATATGGAAATGAAAGTAGCGTTCATGCGTACGTACGGCTTACCGTCTCCATGAACGGTGAATTTCATTTCTTATCACCAAATGTATTGTACAATTAAAAGTACATGTATATAACATATATATATAATGAATTATATTTCTAAATGATGAATATAATTATAGAATTAAAATATACATACCTCTCATTTAGTTTTAATTCCATTAATATGACAAAGAAATGAAAGTAGCGTTCATGCGTACGTACGGCTTACCGTCTCCATGAACGGTGCATTTCATTTCTTACCTCTAAATGATTATGTAATATTATAAATACATGTATATGCTGGATATATATGATATATATTATTTCCAAAATCAGGAATTCCATTCTGGATATAGAGAACCTTTGACCACACGAACAACATGTAATTGTAAGAAGTCCACTTTTGACTTAAAAACCAAATATCGACAAAACAAACATTATTAACTTAAATGGATACATAATGTTTATAACATGGAAATATGTGATATAAAAGAAATAGTTAACTTTAAAAAAGTTCTTAATCAAGTAGAAATTAACTAGAGTTTATTATTCAGGACGTTGAAGAACGATCGAGTCAAGTCGGACCCAAGGTAAGGGACTTCGTCTCAATCTCCTTTCATTGAGGCATATTTAGTTTTATACACAACATTCTTTTATACGGTGTATAAAACCCTTTGACTTTTAATTTTATACAAAAGGAATCCTTTTCTACAAAGCGTTTTACTAAACGACAAAAAAGAATGTTTTTTTTCAACATACGCAGTGACAACGACATTTTCCGCCGCTGTGAGTATTTTTTGGTCTTTGGATTCCTCAACAAGCCGTAATGTTTTTAAAATAAAATAAATACCATATACTCTTTTATGTATTTTGGTATTGAAAATGGTTTTGATAAAGGATTCTATTATGACATATTGTGGTGTGGAAATGTTATCATTCTTTTATATTGGTTTTATGTTTTATGATTTTATATTGGTACTTGGACATTTTAACGGGTGGTTACGTTATAAACCATATGACGGGTGGTGTCGTGAATACCAGGGCGGGTGGTTATGTTATAAACTCCAGTGCATTGGGTATGGAAGTCAACTGTATGGCTATTCCATTAAGTATGTATTGAAATTGGCCGTATGGCTATTCCATTAAGTGATATGTGTGGAAGTCAACCATATGGTTATTCCACTTAAGTATGTTTATGTCCCAAGTTACCTTTATATATGCTATGTGTTCTTTATATGGGTTTTATGGTAATCCTTTGGTTACAAAAAAGGTATGTAATGATACTTTATTCAGTGAAGAGTTTTTTCTACTTCATGATGGCGAAGGTATTACTTTGTTAGAGTATATATGGTTTACTTGATGTTTGAAAAAGTAACAGTTTTCATTCTTTGTGTATCCCTTACTGAGCTTTTTATGCTCACCCCATGTTTTTTTAGAAATGTTTTTCATAGGACTTAAAGTGGAATAATGTCAAGGATGGGATCAAGGGAATGTCATGCTATATAAGACATGGAACTAGAGATGTTTATTTTTATGAGTTTTTTTTATTATGGAATCTTAGTAGAAGTGTCTACTTTGTAATCTTTTGAGATGTAATTGTCATGTTCTAATTCTCTAAAACACTAAACCTGAAAAGATCCTCAATGTGAATTATTCATTTAATTCAATATTAAGTAAGGTTTAAGCCTGGGGCCTTATAGTTTGTGTCAAAGGTCGGTTTAGACAACATTAGGAGTTAGAAAATTGTTAAATTATAAAATAATTAATGATATGATTGAAATGATATAGCATTTACAGATTACCATGTTGCTTCGCCTAAGATATATTTGTGTTCAGAATGGTTTTCCACAGATGAAACAAAGCAGCTATGTTGGGATGACATCAGGAGGAAGACAACCTTCCAAATCAGCAACCTGAGATGGGAAGAATCGGAACTGAACAGTTTGTTGCAGTGATGGCACAGTTGACTCAGGCTATAAACGGTGGTGGTATCCATGCACGAGATCAGCCAGATCAACCGCAGAGGAACATGTCAGTGGTGGAACATTTCATGAGGCATCATCCCCCATCATTTAGAGGATCATCTGACCCCGTGCAAGCTGAAGGGTGGATTAAAGCACTGGAGAAGATTTTTGATGTCATGGGGTGTTCAGAACATCAAAAGGTTAGTCTTGCTATTTACCGTTTTGAAGGTGTAGCTGATCAGTGTTGGTCGATGGTGAAAAATATCAGGGATAGTGATGAGATTGAGGATCTTCACTGGGACGAATTCAAAGGTATATTTCTTGAGAAATATTTTCCTAAGGTGGTTCGTCTTTGGATGGAAAAATAGTTCCTAGAATTGAGGCAGGAGGATGATTCAGTGGCTGCCTATGAAGAAAAGTTCACTCGATTGTCAAGGTATGCTCCAAACTTCGTACGAGATCTTGATAGTAAAATAAACCATTTTTACTCAGGGTTAAAGCCAAATTATCGAAGGGCATTATCTTCTCGTGAGTTCAAAAGTTATGAAAAACTTGTTTTATGTGTGGAGAAGGTGGAAATGGAGTTTGCTGATGATCAGGTGTTCTATGACAAACAACAGAATAAGAGGTCTAGTTGGAAGGCAAAGGGGAATAATTCTTCAAATAAGAAAGGAGGTAAGAAAAACAAATATCCATCCTGTGAGAAGTGTGGTAAAATGCATCCGGGAGAATGTTTATCCAAGTCTGGGAAGTGCTTTACGTGTGGTAAGTCTGGTCATATTGCTTGTAACTGTAAGGAAGATGATCAAGTTGGCAATAAAAATCCAATAGTAAGATGTTTTTAGTGTAATGAAATGGGTCATTATGAAAACGAGTGTCCAACGAAGAACTCAACTGGGGGAATGTAGCCAGACTACAAGCTGAAAGGGGTGGTGAAATCCTTTGCAACAACTTCATCAGATGTTGGGCCGTCGAATGAAGTGGTATCAGCTCCAGGGAGCTCAATATTTTTCGAATATTGACTTGAGGTCGGGGTACTATCAGTTGAATGTAAAAGAAGCAGATGTTCCGAAGACTGTGTTTCATACTATATATGGCCATTATGAATTTGTAGTTATGCTTTTTGGGTTAACCAATGCACCTGCTGTATTCATGGACCTTATGAATAGAATTTTCCATGAGTTCTTGGATAAGTTTTTATTGTGTTTTGAGGTTTGGGAAGAGATTATGTGTGCCTTGTGATTCACAGTTGAAAAATTAGTTGTTATGTGAGGCTCATAGTTCCATGTTTTCAGTTTATCCCGGCACTACTAAGATGTACAGAGATCTGTGGGAGTATTACTGGTGGGATGGAATGAAAAGAGATATTGCTGATTTTACTGTGAAGTGTTTGACTTGTCAGCAGGTTAAAGCAGAGCGGCAGTTACCTAAAGGGATGCTTCAGCCTTTACCAGTGCCAGAGTGGAAATGGGAAAAATATCCATGGACATTTTTGTGGGATTACCGAGGACATCTCGAAGTAATAATGCAATCTGGGTTATTGTTGATCGCTTGACCAAATCTGCTCATTTCCTTGCTTTACGAGATACATTCTCTCTAGATCAACTTTCCGGTTTGTATCTTAAAGATATAGTCAGGTTCAATGGAGTTCGTCTCTCCATTGTATCTGACTGTGATCCCAGGTTCACTTCTAACTTTTGGAAAGGCCTTCTGAAGTCGTTGGGTACTGAATTAAGTTTTAGTACATTTTTTCATCCTCAATCAGATGGGCAGTCAGAACGAACAATTCAAACATTGGAGGATATGCTACGAGCTTGTTCGATGGATTATCAGGGAAGTTGGGACCACCATCTTTCTTTGGTTGAATTTTCTTATAATAACAGTTTTCATTCTAGTATACAGATGGCACCATATCAGGCATTATATGGGAAGCGGTGTCGAACTCTAGCTTTCTGGGATGAAGTGGGTGAAAGGAAGTTGATGGGACCAGAATTGGTAGAAGAGATGGCAGAAAAGGTTCAGTTGATTCAGAAACACATGAGAACAACTCAGAGTAGGCAGAAGAGTTATGCGGATAACCAGAGGAAGGATCTATCTTTCGAGGTAGGTGATCATGTTTTTCTCAAGGTTTCTCCATGGAAAAGTGTGAGGAGATTTGGTAAGAAAGGAAAGCTGAGTCCAAGGTTCATTGGACCATATGAAATTCTGGAGAAATTTGGATCAGTTGCTTACTGAGTGGCTTTACCTCCGAGTTTATCTCAGGTACACAATGTTTTTCATGTTTCAATGTTGAGTACATATATGCCAGATCCATCTCATGTTTTGAGTCCAGATGTAGTTCAGCTGGAAGAGAACGTATCTTATGAAGAACAACCAGTCCAGATTCTTGACCATAGGGAGCAGGTGTTACAGAATAAGGTGATTCATCAGGTAAAGTTTTTGTGGAAAAACCATGTGATTGAAGAGGCAACGTGGGAATCTGAAAATGCTATGAGGGATAAATACGCCCACTTATTTTGATAAGTGAATAAAATTGCGAGGACGCAATTCCCAAAAGGGTGTAAGGATGTAACATCCTAGGTAAATAAAGAATAAATAATTTTCATATTAATTAATATTTACGAATTAAATATTAATTTTATTTAAAAGGGGTTTCTACATTCGATAGCGTACTCGATATGCAACGATGAGTTTCATTGAAATCTTACATTGCACACTAGTGATATAATAATATTATTTTAAATGTTAGTTAACATGTAGCTATTGTACTGAAGGGAATGGATAGAAATAACTAAAATATGATTATATATGTTTTTATATTTTTTTACATTTACCCAATAAAAGATAAAGGCTTAAAATACGAAAAGAATTCAATTTTAGGCATTTATACCCTATTTTTCACTAAGGGTTCACTTATCACCTTTTGACGGCAAACCGACATTAAATATAGTTTTGATCAATCATATAAATTCTATTGGACCAAATATAACTCTTTGTTAGAATCGGGACATCAAAATTTACTTTGTGTAAATTTTTGGTATCTTTCCGATAAAGTTCATTTTTTTAATAAATATTGTAAATGTTGTATTTTAATTCAAAACCTCTTTTTGATCTAATTTATTTATATGATTAGATTATTATTTGAATTTGTTTTAAAGTTAAATTAGAAAATATTTTTTCCATTAAATCCTATAGTGGCCGTTGGAATTAATTTCACTATGAAATCAGACTTAAACTAGTGTCAATCTTTTGATACTTATTGTTTCACAAAAACACGCTATTTGTCATGACAACGGGAATTAATTATTAAATTAATTAATTTGACTTATATGTTTTGAATTTTGCAAAATGGACTTCATTTTTGAATTCGGAAAATCAAATATACCTTAGGGTGAATTTTTTGAATTTTTCAGAAAAACTTCAATTTTTGATGAATAGTGAAATCACTAAGTGATACTTATAAAAACTGATTTTCCATTTAAATGAAATTTTGCCACCTTTGTGTATTGAATTTAAAAAATACAACATACATGGTTGTCACTAAGAAGTAAAATGCAGTTCAATGAGATTAAAATAATTTTTTGGTGAATAGTAACTTATTAAGTTTTTAATCGCGATTAGTGGTAATTAGTGTAGTTTAAGGTAAAAATAATGTCTTAATAATATGAGATGACCTAGAAAATGTCCTACCCTCATTGGATGTGTCATATCCGACCAAGACAAGCCATGGGTCAACTTGGGGACCCCATGGAGCCACTTGGTTGGAAAATGACATAAATACCTTATATTTAATGTTAATGTAAAAAATGGCACAAAACATGATATGTTTTACTAAAACAATTTTTAAATGGGGTTATACAAGTCATATTTTTGATTATAAATATTCATTGAAAATATAAAAAGATTTTCTAAATTATAGTATTTTTTTTATAATTTTTATACATTAAATAAATTAAATTATTTATGAAATAATAATGATGCAGCGATGACATCATTATTTGACGATTTAAATAAAATGGAAAGATAATGTAAAATATATGAACTACACATGTCCAAAACTTATTGGATGGGTGGCTTTCGAACCCTTATCACCTTATCCACGAATTATATCAATGTGGGACCTTTTAAAACCGAATAAAACTTTAAAATAAAGTAATATTTCTTTACTTTCCAAAAGTGCCCCTCCTCTCCTCTTATAAAAGGCCCCCACCTCTACCACCTTACCCACACTCCCAAAGCCTTTGGCTCGTCCAAACCCTACCCATTGTGTCTCTCCACTTACTTCTCTTACTTTTTGAAGCCTCACATTGGGCAGAAGTCTTCCCAAGGAAGCCTTTGAGCTCAAACCAAAGGGAGTGACCTGATTTTGAGGTAATGTCTTCATTTGAGTCCTTTTGTATTATTTTGTTTCTCCAACCCCCTAAAAACTTTTTATTTATTTAATTTGTAACAACTCCAGAATCTTCAATATACTAGGATTTTGTTATAAGATGTATTCGAGCTACACTTACACACACCTACATCTAATGGTTAAAGAACATACTGTTTCCGTTGATGGCAAATTTCAGCCTCCCGAAACGATGATTGTTCAACATTCTTTTAACACATTCAAAGGTGGCCATTAAGATGACACAATATTTATATATGATATATAATATGTTTATGTTTTCTTTAAGAGTCTTTATTTTTCATTTTGGGCATTTCTTTATGGTTTCCATTATGGGTAAACAAGATATCTTCATTTAAGGATGTGCAGACTACCGCCCCCTCAAAGTGATGTGATTCGTTATTGCCATATGTGGGTCGTGTAAAGGATGGATTTAAAGTTATTATATATGATGTTATACTGGAATTATAATATACCCATATATCATTATTATTTCTTTCCATTAAAGTATGAGATAGAAATGAAAGTAGCGTTCATGCGTACGTACGGCTTACCGTCTCCATGAACGGTGCATTTCATTTCTTATCACCAAATGTAATGTACTATTAAAAGTACATGTATATAATGGATATATATAATGAATGATATATCTAAATCATGAATATAATTCTGGAATTAATATATACATACCTCTCATTTAGTTTTAATTCCATAAATATGACAAAGAAATGAAATTAGCGTTCATGCGTACGTACGGCTTACCGTCTCCATGAACAGTGCATTTCATTTCTTACCTCTAAATGATTATGTAATATTATAAATACATGTATATTCTGGATATATATGATATATATTATATCCAAAATCAGGAATGTCATTCTGGATATAAAGAACCATTGACCACACGAACAACATGTAATTGTAAGAAGTCCACTTTCGACATAAGAACCAAATATCGACAAAACAAACATTATTAACTTAAATGGTTACATAATGTTTATAACATGGAAATAAGTGATATTAAAGGAATAATGAAATTTAAAATGGTTCTTAATCAAGTATAAATTAACTCAAGTTTATTATTCAGGTTGTTAAAGAACGATCGGGTCAAGTTGGACCCAATGTAAGGGACTTCGTCTCAATCTCCTTTCATTGAGGCATATTTCGTTTTATACACAACATTATTTTATATGGTGTATAAACCCCTTTGAATTTTACTTTTATACAAAAGGAATCCTTTTCTACGAAGCATTTTACTAAATGACAAAAAGGAATGTTTTTTTCAACATACGCGGTGACAAAGAACTTTTCCGCCGCAGCGAGTATTATTTGGTCTTTGGCTTCCTCAACAAGCCGTAATGTTTTTAAAATAAAAGAAATACCATATATTCTTTTATGTATTTTTGTATTGAAAAAGGATTTGATAAAGGATTCTATTATGATATATTGTGGTGTGGAAATGTTATCATTCTTTTATATTGGTTTTATGTTTTATGATTTTATATTGGTACTTGGACATTTTAACGGGTGGTTACGTTATAAACCATATGACGGGTGGTGCCGTGAATACCAGGACGGGTGGTTACATTATAACCTCCAATGCATTGGGTATGGAAGTTGGTCATATGGCTATTCTATTAAGTATGTATGGAAATTGGTCGTATGGCTATTCCATTAAGTGATATGTGTGGAAGTCGACCGTATGGTTATTCCACTTATGTATGTTTATGTCCCAAGTTACCTTTATATATGCTATGTGTTCTTTATATGGGTTTTATGGTAATCCTTTGTTTATAAAAAGGTAAGTAATGATACTTTATTCAGTGAAGAGATTTTACTACTTCATGATGGTGAAGGTATTACTTTGTTAGAGTATACATGGTTTACTTAATGTTTGAAAAAGTACCAATTTTCATTCTTTGTGTATCCCTTACTGAGCTTTTTATGCTCACCCCAAGTATTTTTCGAAATATTTTTCATAGTACTTAATGTGGAATAAGGTCAAGGATGGGATCAAGGGAATGTCATGCTATATAAGACATAGAACTAGACATGTTTCTTTTTATGAGTTTTTTTTATAATGGAAACTTAGTAGAAGTGTCTACTTTGTAATCTTTTGAGATGTAATAGTTATGTTCTAATTCTCTAAAACTCTAAACCTGAAAAGATCCTCAATGTGAATTATTCATTTAATTCAATATTAAGTAAGGTTTAAGGCTAGGGCCTTATATAAAAACCCTTTTTTCCAAATAACATTAAAACATTCTCCTCGTAATTTTTCTGGAAGACTCAACAAATACCTCATATCAAAATGTTGAAAATGATTCTTGACATAAAATTTAATAGTTATTCCCCAATGGGAAAAAATATCTTTAATTTTTTTTATATGAATATAAATAATATTACATATTTATGAAACATTTAAATAGATGATAAATATACCCGAGTAAATACTTATGTATAAATAATCTTGAATAATATTGAGATTGATAAATTATCCTTTACCTTAGGTCAAATTTTTGTGGAATCAGTCGGAAGCTATTGTATGATGATTTAAATAATTTACTTGAATTATTTCAGAATCATAGTAAATTGTATGTTATGATGTATGATCATATTTCCATGTGTTTATTTATAACATTTCATTGTTAAATGTTATCCAGATATAAACTGCTTTAAATTTTTATAAATGTTCTGTCGAATAATTTGTGGTCATCCTTATTTGATCATATTTATATAATTAAAAATTTATACAAACAAAATATATAAAATATTTATTCCTTCAGTATATATATATAATCATTCATTAATGAAGATCATTTAAAATGAATCACATCGTATCGTGGAGACGGTAGACTGTATGTATGCACAAGCGATGATATAATTCCTATATTTGTTGAACGTTATTGAATTGGATGGTGAATATTATTTAATAAATAATATCATATTGTGTTAAATAGTTATATATATTATTTATACTATTACACCCATCCAATTATGGTGGTGGTTAAAAACAAATTACCCCACAACATGGAGACAGTAAGATGTATTAATGCATGCATGGTGATTTATTTTATCCTATGTTGCATAAAAGGTGGAATCTGGAAGTTCAATAATTGTAATAACATATCAGTATATAAGTGATTATGGATTTATTACATTTCAATGAATATCTTTATGATGAAAATTAAAATTTGAATTATTTTTGAAAGAATCGATAGTGTGGATTATATATTTTTTAAAAAGGATGGGGCCAAAGCCTCATTTGTTATTAAATCAAATGAATGACCTCTTTTAACTTGGTAGAGGGAGACCTATTACAAAGACCAAATTCCCAGTGGGTATTTAGGCCATTAAATAGCTCACAAACCCAAATTTTTTACCCAAAGTCATTTCTGTGAATAGTACTTCTACTGCACACATGTTGCTCTAGTACCACACAATAACCAGTCGCTGCTACAGTATCCTTACTCCGCTACAATGACCTTCCACCACTACAGTGCCCATCGTTGATGTAATCCCACTACTACTACAGTAAGCTACAACACATCTACAATAACCAACACCCAATGGGGTTTGAACCCCAATTTATCCTATAGGATAATGAGGTTCTTACCACTAAGAAAAACCCCCAACTATAGAGGGGAGTATCTCTTTGTTGACATTCATCAACTAAAATCTCTTCTTAGGGAACTAGAGTTCGTTTTTGAAGAACAAAAAAACCTTTATAATGTTACAAGTTTGGATGATAAGGTAAATGGATAGAGGATGTCTGAAATTAAAGGATCAATGTGAAGTGAACAGGCGATGGAGGATGTTCTATTTAATAATTCATATGAGTGGCACTTTTGGAAACTTCAAAAATAATAATTTATAATCAAATAAACCCCTGATGGAATCACCACAAATATGTCCCAATTTTGTAGATGAGATGATATTGGGTTGTAATATCATCAACCAAAAAATATTTGACAATAATTTCAGCCAATATAAACAATATATTTTTTAATTTACACTTAGTTATTCTATATAATTTTTTACTGGGCTAATAAATAATTTAACATTAAAAGGGTTATATATTTACTTATTTTATGTAAAATAGAAAATAAATAAAATAAATAAATTATTTATTACCATATATTAATTATTATATAATTTTAAAAAAAATTATGATATTTAAATTATTTAATATAATATTATTTTAATAAATAATCAATAGTATCAATTTGGACATTATTCAATTCATTGATTTTTATGAATATAAAAAAAACAAGATAACTACAAACCAAATATTTCATAAAATTCAATGGAGGTCAGTTTTATCTGTAAATTTCATTATAAATATTAATTACCCCAAATTACATTTATTTTTACATTTTTAATAACATTTATCTGATAATTATATTAATAAAATAATTACTACAATAACCTTGAGTAATTTTCTAATATTCTAATTTTCTGAATAATAATTAAAAATAAAATTCATAATGATTATAAATATAAAATATTTGCGAATAATACTTATAGCTGAATTTATCTTCTGGAAAATCCAATATTTAAAATGATGTAATTAGTATATAATAAAAATACCAAATTTAACATCACTTTAAATATAATAATATAAGTTTCAGAAACACTTCTACAGGGCTCCAAATGATCAATAACTAGACCCATGGATGATTATGGACGATATATAACCTAAATTAATATTTAATCAAGGGTTTGTGTCTTCTAAGGGATATTATTATTATTTCAATTATAAACATGTTATTGATATTTTATCAATTAAATAATTTATCCATCATTAATTTATAAGCCAGTATGGTAATTGTTTATTTCCTAAAAATTAAAAATAAATTACCATGATAAATAAAAACTATTTTTTTCAAATTATTATTTATAATAAAATTTACCTTTTTATATCCTTGTATAAAATTGTTTTAGTTATTATAAGTTTAGTGATACATATTAAACATTTCATTAAATAAAAATAAAATAAATATCTTAATCCCTCCTAATTTGATTCAAATAGATACCATTTCTAACCAAAGATGAATTTGGATGAAAAAGAATCATCTTATGATATTAATACCCTTATTAGAGTTCTTTTATAATATTATTCTTACCATTTATTACTTTATGTATCCTTTTACCATATTAATAAAAATTACAGAAGTAAAAATTCATAATTTCCAAAAATAAAATAAATATATTTAAATAATTTGGACCAACAAATTCTAAGTATTGAGTACATTTTTAGAAATACAAAACACATAAGGTTCAGTAACTAATTCAAAATCAATTTAGTTGTCAAAATGAGAGAATGATTTTGTAAAAGTTAAAACATTGAAAAAGATTGATTTGTTTTTACATTTGAATTCAATGTAAAATTAATACTAATATCTTAATTTATTGACTGGAAAAAATATTTTTACTTAAAAATAATAACTACTCAATATTATAATTTTACAATATATATATTTTATATGTAAAAAGTTGTTTTCACACAAAATTTAGTGTTTATTTATTATTCATGAAAACAAAAAAGTTAATGAAAAATAACACAAATTCATCCAAATTAAATTTTTATGTCACACTTCACAAAAATATGATTATATTGTCATATAAATATTATTAATGTTTCAAAATCATAATTTAAAATTGGTTCTCCATTAAAAGGTAGAAAAGAGATCTTTAAAAAATATAGGTTTAGATGTATTAAATAATGTTTATTCCCATCCTATGAAAAAAATATCCATCAGATGAATATCAAAAATATCTTATTAGAAAGATAACATATATATTAATTTAGTTTAATTTAATATAGTTATTCACATAAAAAATATACAAATATAAAAATGATTTATATTATTAATCTATTTTTATAAGTTAGTAATATTTTTTAACTTAAACATAACAGATATCATATAATAGTCACTTTATATTAATGGAATCTCATGGTTCATTATAACTAAAGATTATAATAAATTAATGATATAGAATAAATATTATTTTGATAAAATATTTCATTAAAACATATGGGTGTTACATTATACCCCCCTTAAACTGAATTTGTCCCCTGAAATTTTTCAGATGTATACAAATGGATGAGGATACCTCTAACTCATCACATCACCAAATTCCCATGAAGCTTCATAAAATTGGTGGTTCTGTAATAAAACATAAACCAAGCGAGTTGTCTTTTTTGTGGAACTCTTTCTCTATGAACCAGAATCTCTATCAGTTATTCTTCATAACAATGATCATCCTACACTGGTAAAACTTCATAGTTTAGTATATATAATGAATCAGTTATGTACTTTTTCGAGGGAGATACATGGAACAAATAATGTACATGTGAGACATTCATTGGAAGAATCAATTAGTATGCTACCTTCCCATCACGATCTAGAATTTCAAAAGGACTGATATGCATAGGGCTCATCTTTCCCTTCATTAAAAATTTCAATACTATTTTCCAAGAATATATATTCGTAGAAACACCTTATAACACAGTTATAAATATAGGTTACTTCTCCAGTTGTCAGCATAACATTTATTCTGACTCTGAGTTACTCTTATGTGTTGTTAAATATATCTGGTGTTTTCTACCATTTCATCTACAAATTATCTCCTAATTTATTTCTATCCCCAACATCATCCCAAATAATTTTATTTCTGCATTTATCTCCACTTATAGAATCATAATGAGGCATCTGAATATTATGTGAGCTATTGTTGTAAGAAAATTCTATTAGATGTATGTGTTGATCCTAAAAACCTCTGAAACCCATATAGAAAGATCTCAACATGAAATTTAGAGTTTGAATTTTTCTTTCTAATTTACTGTATGTATTAGTATGGTAAGAACTTCTAAAACTTTTCTTTATATACATTGCCTACTAAATACTTCTCTAGAACATTTAGGTAACCCTCTGAGCATGATTAGATATAACGGAAAGATGTACTTGATGAAATCAAACAACTTTCTATACATATATCTTGACAAGATGGTTAAGAGATAAATCCTCTCTAATAGAAATGATGTGTTCCGACATTTTAATGTGATAAACTATAACCCATATAGAATTATGGAATTTATATGATTTGAATTGTTCGATTTAAAATTCTATAAGGATGTTTTACTATTTTTATTCATGTATGGGTAATGGTTGTAACATTCCTTTAGTCTTATGTCTCTTAGCCTTATCTTGCTGACAATCTAAGCACCTAGAGACATATTCACCAAAATCACTTTTCATGTGATCCCACCAGAAATACACTTTTATGTCTATTTACATCATTGTGCTTCTATGTGGAATGGAAAATAAAGAACTATTAGACTAATCCAGTATCACTTTCATTAATACTTGTATGGGAGGAATAAAAACCTGATTTCTAAACATTATTATTTCCTCAAAATCATGGTTGGATCTAAGAACAATTTTCACCAAAATTTTTAGATCTACATATTCCTTTTGCACCTCTTAAGTCATCACATGTATAGATGGTTGAACATTCAATTGATAAGGATATTATTTCTCTCCTTAAAATAAATTTTCAAAACTCATCCTTTAAAAAACTATACAATTTTGGTCATTTGTGATCCTCATCATGGATAGGATAGCATGGTCCTTTATAGTCAAAGCTTTTTCCACCTAGTTCCCTTTCCTAGGGTGGTAGTTTATTGAGAAGCAATAATATTATATCAACTCCAACCATTTTATTTGGTACAAATTCAACTCCTTTTGAGTTAAAATATAATTTAATAATTTATATTTAGTATAAATATCATGTCTTTCATCATAAAGATAATTCCTCCAAATATTATGTGTGATGATTACTGAAGATAAATCCAAGTCATTATATGGGTTGTTTTTCTTATGGAATTTAAATTTTAGAGAGGCATAAGCTTTCACCATATTATTTTGTTGGGGAAGACATCCCGACCCCTTTTTAGATGCTTCACTTTAGATCCCAAACCTTTGTCAATTACAAGGAAGTGTCAGCATAGGTGCACTGCATAACCTTCAATCAATATAATTGAAATTATCATCACATTTATCATTACACATAATCATTACCCATTTTAAAATCAATGTGGTGAGTGTATTAGATAATCATAAAAATAATATCATTTAAAATTGATAATATCATTCCATATAAAGTAAACATTGTATATCAATTCATTGTTTTTGTTCTAGGAAAACTATAAATGAATATTTTTATTTCTAGATCCATTGATATCCAGTCTCTTAGGATTATGTTGCCCCATAATGAAACATTATGAATCAAAATTACACACATGGTAAATTTTTCTTAAACACACTCCTTTCTTAGTGTCTTCATTATAATTCTCACGTTATCTTCATGTTCTTCATTTCTCTTTAAATAGATAAGAATGATATCTATAAAGACTACCAAAAATTTATCATGATATTCTATAAAGACTATATTCATTAGATTCATGATGATATTGGAGACATTAGTAAGAACAAAAGGCATCACAATAAATTCATAGTGTCCAGTGATTTTATTTAATACCATATTTTATATACCCTCCTTCTTGACCCTTAATTGATGCTATCCTGAATGAAGGTCAATATAGAAAAAGTACTGATCTTTGTGTTGTCGGTCAAATATGTCATCAATGTGGTGAGGAGGATATTTTTTCTTGATTTTTATCTTATTAAGTTCATAATAATCAATGAAGAGAATCATTCATTAATAATTCCTCTCAACAAATTTTATAGTTGTACCCCAATGTGACACACTAGGGAAAATGAATCCATTTTCACGATTCTCATAGATTTCATTCATAGATTCATGAAACACTATTGGGTACATTATAAAAGGTGTATTTGAAATAGTAATAAATCCTCATATGAGTTATATTTAAACATCATCCTCACAATTTGGTGGAAGACCTGACAATTCATCTGGAAATTCACTATCAAACTCCTCGTACAATGGGTGTTTTCTTAATTTTGAGTTTTTTCCCAACCCTTTGAATTCATGGTATGGTTACCATTCATCACATCATTATCATAATCCACATCGCGGATAGAGATTTCTGGTGACTTTCTTTTATCATTGGACGTAATATTTTACTGACATCAATCATCATTAAGAACCTCTAGATTAGGCAATTGATTGACATAATGCCCCATTTCCTCACACTTTTAGAACATAAGTGTAAGAGGTTCATTCTATGTATCTTTTTATCTATTCACATCATTAGACATCTTCCTTTAATAACAATGACATTAAACATATTGATAAACTTTTTTCCATAATTAAAACCATTACTAGTTATTTTAATGTAATTTATTCCATGTATACTTCCACACTTCGAGCATAAGAGAAAATTCATCATCTTTTCAGCGTGGTCATTAGATTTTCCCTTGAATTTCATTTTTCTCTTCTTATCAAACCCATATGACTAATGGGTTACTCTAATCTCCATATTATCCTTGAGATAAAATTGAATGATTTTCTGTAGCTATTAATGCCTCTTATGGATAATTCCTTTTAGAGGCTTTGTTTTATATATATTAAAGAATGGATCAATTTTACTCTTAGTTTGGTTAATAATTCGAGAAGTGTAACTTTCATTTCAGGTAAAATTTTCCTCATAGGTTACGTGGGATTCAAGTTACTTTTTATTAAGTTTAAGGAACTCATTCTCTCTATTTATTCCAATAATATGAGGGAATTTCTAATTGAGAAATATGTTCCCAAACTCATCCCATTCCATGGAGTCAATTTCATCTCATTTATTAATAAGATCATTAATATTACAATACTAATTAGCTTGAACATACCAATTATAGTCAAATAATATGACTTTATCATGTTATGAACAATAGAGAACTAAAAATATCTTTTCAGTGGCACCAATCCATTTTACAGCCACTAATTGATCAGAAGGCCTGCTGAAAGATGATGGATGCTACCCTATGAAGGTAAAAATAGAATATTGTTCCCTCCTTTACTCATTTGCATGTAATTCATGATTTGTAGTTTCATAATGTTTTTGGAGCATAACTACAATAGTTTTCATTCAATCTCCCACTGAATTTGTTTTCTTAGGAGGACAATCATTTCATTTACCACCACATTTAATAATAACATGGTTTGTTCGGGTTCTATCCATTGACTAAAACAAATAATAATAGTGTGAGAAAAATTAATTATAATGAGAAAACAAAATAACAAGAATAATTTTTTAATTTTTTACAATTTATCTTTTATACTAAGTAATTAATGATCATTTCTAAAATAATTGGATTGTTACATATTCTTTGACATATCCTTTGGGTTCTTACATAGGTTTCCTCATCCTATATTCTAAAGTTTATCTATATAATTAATATGATAAAAACTATAACGAACCATACTATAAATATATTTAAATTTTTGAGAAAATGACAAATATTGTTTACAAAATATAATAAATCCACAACAAGAACATACATTGATAATTCTTTTAGAAACTGGGAATCATAAAAAACATTTGCATAATACATCTACATTTCTCCTAGTTATTTCATCACAATTTGACTCATTTTTGACATATCTTACATAACACCCCTCTTCATAACCTGTGTAAAAAATGCATATGAAATGGTGAAATGAAATGATCAGTAAGGGTAAAAAGGGTAGATATAAATCATATCATAATCATAGGACATAAAAACATAACATATGAAAATCATATCCTTCACATAAAAGATCGTGATACCACGCCATGTGATAAACCAGAAAAGATTAATGTAATACCAAAATTCATAAAATAACACATGACATTTTTTGGTATACACATAAGCTTTAATGTTAATTTAATATTAGACAAGGCTCATTTCTAATACCATTATAGTGGATAAAGTTCATTTCTGAACTGAGTTCACTCTTCGTTATGGCCCTCCAATACTAAACTATATTTACTTTTCATTAAATTCATGTTTAGATCATGAGAAATAAATCCTTATCCAATGAATTTTATGGAGATATAGGTCCCACACATATCATAATTAAATCATTTTTATGACATCCACAAAAACATAAATCATTCATCATAATATAACCCTATTAACAATAACAGGTTTCATGAACATCATTCAATCAAGACACATATAAAATAAATGGATTGATAAAAAATATTTCCATTATAAAAATAATAAATTATTAATATTAATATTGATTAATAAAAAACTATTTAAATAATTTAATATTATATGGAAAATAAATTTGACAAATAAGCTTCAAATTTATTCTTGAGGAAAATACATTTTCTTCCTGAAAATGATTTATTATCTCATAATGCCACAAAATATTGAAATAGAATAAATAATTTGGAAATTAAATTGATATTTTTTATAGGATTTGTCATGGATATGTGGTGTTTTAATGATGTAAAAATTTATTCATACTGGATAAGTTAAAAAATAATTCTCCACATACATTTTTTTGAAACGTCAAAAAAATACCTCCAACCGAAAATGAGAAAACATTTCCTTCATAGCATTTAATAAAAATTAACCAGTGGTTAAAATTGACATCGAATAATTTTATAGTAATATAAATAATATTACATATTTATGAAACATGGACATCGATGATAAATATACCCTAATAAATACTTAGGTATAAAAAATTTCAAATAATAATGAGATTTTAAAATTATACCATACCTTTGGTCTAATTTTCATTGTTTGTATTTGAACCACCTATATAATGATTTAAATAATTTCATTGACTTATTCCATAATCATTAACATTTTTATTTAATCATATATGGTCATATTATCATCCATTTGTTAATAACATTTCGTTATTTCTCATTATTCGGATATTAACTACTTCATGTTTTGTGGAATATATATTTGTTTTTTAATAGATCTTAGTGATATCACTAAAAATTATATTAACATAATATATACCATATTTATTCATTCTGAAATTTTATATAATCATTCTTTAATGAGGTTCAAGTACAATGAATCAAATCGCATCTTGGAGACAGTAATTCGTATGCAGGAATGAGCGTGGATACCATTCATATATTTGTTGAATGGTATTGAATTGGGTATATTATATCATTCATGAATTAATATAAGGCTTTAATATTAATATATTATCATTATTTTCTTCATTGTATCTATCCGAGTAAGGTTTTGTTGAAATATATATTATACCACGGTGTGGATACGGTAATTTGTACGTATACACCCATGGAGATTTCGTGTTTTAATGGATAGCTAGAAGGTGAAATGTGTGTGTTTAATAGTTATAATAAACTCTCAATATATATATTATAATAGAGTTTTTATAATATACTGAAAAATATAATTAAAAAGATGTACAAGAAGAAATATTTTTCAAAGAATCGGTAGAATAGATTACATCTTCTTCGATGTGATTTGTCTAAATCTTCTATTAGTTCCCTAGAGATGTCCTTTGAAGAAGAAAAGATCCAATAGAATTAAAATAGTGTAGTTGAGAGTGTAAATTCCTAGGGTATGTCCGTGCTTAATGGCTCAATATGAAGTGAAGAGGTTATGGAGTATGTGCCATTTTATAATTGAGGTGAAGGGAACTTTTGGAAATTTCACAAAAAATAATTAGAAATAAAATCAAACCCTACCCAAAATACTAAAAAATGTCTCAATTTAAAAGATCAGATAATATAGAATTGTAATCTCATCATAAAGTAATTTTTTTGACACATATTTCTTTTAATTTAAACTATATCATTATTATTAACACGTAGTTTTTATATTTAATATTTATATACAGTAAAAAATAATTCAATCTTAAAAATGTGAAATATTTACTTATCTTATGTAAAATAGACAGTAAATAAATAAATTTGAGTATATTATAACATATCATAATTATTATATATTTAAAAAAATGTGATTTTAATGATTTTAATAAAAAAATATTTATATAAAAAATCAAGCGTATCGATTTTTTATAGTATTTTATTCATTTACTTTTAAAAATATTAATATAACTATATAAAATAAAAAATTATTTTACTATTGTCCAAGGAGGTCAGGATATCTATAAAATTCCTTTTAATTACTAACTATTTCAAATTATATTTATTTGAACATATTTAAAACATTTTTTGATATATATCTTAATAAAAAATTTATACAATAGTTATGTACAATTATTTAATTTAATTAATTTCTAAATAAAAATTATATACTAAATATAAATATTTATATAACCCTACTAGATTTCATAATAATACTTTCAGTTGAATTTATCTTTTGGAAAATATATTATATAAAATGTCTTAATTATTAAATTATGAAGGTGAAAACTTTATCATCAACTTAAATAAAATAATATAAGTGTCATAATCTCTTCTTTAAGGTTCCAAATGGTTAATAAAATGACCCTGGGATGATTTTGACCGATATATACATGGCCAATAAGATTTGGTCAATTAATTGGGTCATTTAATTGGTATTATGCTTTTAATAAAAACTATATAATTTATTTTTCATCAATGGAAAAATTTCTATATCATTAATGTATATTCTATTGAGGTAATGAATTATTACCTAAAATTATATTTTTAATACCATGATAATGAAAAACATGTTATTTTTGAATTAGTTTTTATTATCTATTTTTAATTTTTAATATTCTTACATAAAAATGATTTAGTTATTAAAATTTGAGTGATAAATATTTAACATTTCATTAAATTAAAATATATTAATAGTAACAATCTAAACAATGTGGATTCAAATGGTTCATAATTTGAATTAAAGATGATTTAGGTAAAAAATACTCATATAATGATAATAATAATAAAATTTGGGTAATTTTATAATAGTATTCTTACCATTTATTACCAAATATTCTTTTTAATAGTATTACTAAAAATTACTAATGTTACTATTCATAATGCCCAAAAATTAAATAATTCTCTTTTTATAATTTTAAACTATATATAAAAATTATGGATTCCATTCTTATAAATTCAAAAGAATCAGTAATTTATTTAAAATCAATCCTGTTGATAGAATGAGTGAATCAGTTTTTTATGAGTCAATGCATTATAATATATTGAAATGTTTTTACATCTGAATTCAATGTAAAATTAATATTAATGACATAAATTATATTTAATTATAAAATTATATTCTATTGATAATTAAAATATATTTAATATTATAATTTATCCATATAAATTATTTTTATTAACAAAAATCACATAGAAAGTAGTGTATTTTAAATACTCACTAAAACATGATAGTTAAACGAAAAATAATATAAATTCATCCGATTAAAATTTTAATATCCAACTTCAGAAGAAAATTTATATGTTTTTATATCATATGAAATAATGTGTCAACAAATTAATTTAAATTCAGATCACCATTAAAAGGTGGAATTTTTCCCTTTAAAAAAATATAGGTTTTATATATATCCAATGTGGTTTATTTATATCCTCTTAAAAATATTCTATTGGATGAATAAAAAAAATATTTAAGTATGTATATATAATATATATATCATTTATATAATTTAGTAATATTAATTCACAATGAATATATAAAGATATATAATTTATTTATACTTTTTACACATTTTTATATGTTAGTTATATTTACTCCCTCTAGCCTAAGAACAAGGTTATAATTGTCATTTTATATTAAGGGTATCTCATAGTTTGTTTAATCTAATGATTTTTTGAAATTAAATCCATTTAATAAACATTATTTAGAGAAACTATTTCATGAAAACATCTCATTGTCACTACAAAACCCTTCAAGATCCATTTATAATGAAATTCAGTTGATATGAACAATTACAAATGGTTATATTCTCTTCTTAATGATGGAGATAGTCATTTTTTGATTGATGTAATGGTAGGGTCTTATTTTAGAGGTATATTATTTTGGAGCTCATCAAACATATAATGGATGTCGACACATCACGTCTTGGATAAATTCTAGTTTGATTGTTCCCATCCATCTCATAGATGATGATGGAGAAAAATACCATTATGTGTGAAATCTTTTAGAATTTCTCATCTTGGTTGTGGTAAGTTTAGTTGTGGATGTATTCGTCAATGCAAGAGCATGATAACTCTTTAAACATGAGACATGATTCAATATTAGTTCAAAAGAGAACCCCACTATCAGCAAATTCATATTTCAAATGATATGGTTTAAATTATCATTTATTATAATACTCACTATTTATATACATAAACAAAATCCCAATGTAACCCATAATATTTAGAATGGATATCAGTATATATAGAAGCAGATCCAAGAAAAATATAAGGCCTTGTTACATTAACTCATTATTGTAATATATATTTGAAAAATTTAATTATTATGATAAAATTATCTTGGATAAGGATATGAAGACCATAACTAAACAATCATAGTCATGGAGTTAGATTTCAATTATCCATCCATTTTTACAATGGGCCCATCAAAAATTTTATCCTTATTTGGGGAGTGTAATAGGAATAAAAAAATACTTTCATTTGAATAAATGTTTTTACCTGAATAACATTATAATTAGGGTGTTCCTTGATGGAAATCCATAGTTCATGTCAGTATTTCTCATTAAATAATATTAATTGATTGTTTTGTTATTGTAGGATAACACCCCATCGATCCAAAAATCCAGTGAACATAGAATAACTGTTATTACACTAAATACAGTTGATATGAGAGACTATATTGTCTTTGTCGGGGAATATATAGTTATTTAACATTTATTCTAAAAAAAATATTACATGGAAGTTCTTCTCAATATAAAAAAATTAGGATTCAGTATCATTCATTAATCGATTGAGTCCATAGAGACAATTATATTTCACAATATAATTTATATATAGGATAAGACTGCAGAAATATTTCTCTAGAGAGGCTATATATGAGATGATATAATTCACATTAACATGCGGTATTAATATTTCTATGTTTAGTAAAAATGTCATGAGGATCTTAATGATTTATTGGTGATATTCATCACATCCATAAGAGACATTATTATTTGTCATCATTTTGAAGGGGGCATATATAATGGATAGTATAGTGATGATGTGCATGATATATGTGATCTATCAATAAATACCTCAAAATTCTGTATATTTTTGTGTAAATTTTATAATATATATTTTTACTAGTATCATAGTGGTCGACCTCGATTCATTCATAGTGAATAAAGAATAAGATGAATTTTCATGTTGTTTAAACTAATGAAAACATCATATTATTCATCATTGAGATATGATGTTTTACCATTTAGAGGACTATTTGAATGTAAGTTAGGTGATCATAAAATTGTTTGGAAAAAACCACCAAATTATTGACTTAATATTCTATTATTCTCAAAATAAATGGTTTAGATATATGAAGAATTTATCCTTGTTAAGGGTCTCCAGATTTCATAAAATGTAAATGAATATGTTTGTAATAGAATATATCATGCTTTACTATAGAATCATTATAATCATATTATACATAGTCCATCTTCATCTGATTGTACCTTGAGAACCCATCAATGAAGGAAAGGGAATGAAATCACATAGTTACATTGATATAGAATTCCATAATTATAAATATGTAATCATTCATCAGAAATTATTGATTTGTATCCTAATAATTAATATTCCTCCAAATATTTCTATTATTTACCATAATAGGAATGATATTGCATATCCATTTTGGTTATTGTACCTCTCACATGAATCTGGATTTGATAATATTATCAACTTTGGAATCCATCTTGTTACCAAGATAATGATGTATTCGCTTGGTTTACATATGGAATCATAAATGGTTTCTTGTTATGGTCATGATTTGGGTTACCATATTTTAGTCCAATTGGTAATTATTTGAATAATTACTCAATAAAAACAATGTTACATATCAGGAATCAAATGAAGATATTTACTACTTCTAGCATCTTGGATGAACTAATAAATAACTATCTTGAAACCTCTTCCGCCCCCAAATTTACTTGTATGTTTCATCAATTATGGTTGACACACCTTGTTCAAATTCTATAGGGGAATATATATATATATATATCATATTAATTGTACAAATTAATTTTAATGTGAATTTCCTCGTGATTTTTAAATTGAACAGGGAGTCAAAATGATTCACATTTCCCTCTCCAGTGTCATTGAGAGTTAATGAAGTACTGATATTCTTAGTTATAAGAGGGTCCATTGGGGTATTCCCAATATATATTAATGGTCAAAAGGAATATTCTAATCCATGTAATGATAGAATATGGGAAATATAATATGGTGAAAGGATTTTTATACATGTCAATGAGACTACCTCATCTAGTATAAATCCCATTTTATAGTCGTCGAACAATGATGTTTTTGGTATTTATTATCCAAATAAAGATAATCCAACTACATAGATATATTTTATTAGTAGTATATAATAATTACTGAGAAATATATATGATAATATATGGGATATTACCAATACATAGGGAGAAAATAATTTCTTTTCACTCTTTCTTATATGTTTCTTTCAATATTTTTTAGAGAGACACACCTAAACATACAAGGATTCATAATAATAAATGGTGGAACTATCATTACATTTCCATCCTTCCATTCTATTTGTGACATTCTTCAAGAATTGATGGAATGATTATGGTGTCATCATATAACTATAAAAACATGGCAGTTCACGTTCAACATTTTAGATGGTTTCCTATTAGATGTGGATGAAATTAGAATTAATAAATAGGTCCCAAAATTGTGTGTTATGTTTTATTTTTCTAAAAAAATCCTCCAAATTCTCATAGAAATGAATTTTATGATTCAAGGGATATAAATCACCCTCACTATATTTAAAACATCAATGTAACTCCCTAACCATAAAATCCTAGAGCTAGTGCATTATTTTGAAAAAATTTCATGATTACAACGAATAAAATCTGGAAACACCGAGTAGTTTAGTAGTTTTGGAAAACCAAATACATAAATAGGTTAAATATTAAAACATGAAAAGAAAAACAATATACTATTTTATTGGGAAGTTATATAACTCTATGTTTATCCCTACAGTTTATTCAGAATAAATTTATAGATGTCTTGATATAATCAAACATAAGAAAGGTGTGATCTTAGATGATCAATAAGGGTAGTCAGTGAAACAAAAGATATTATAAGAAAAAATATTAGGCATGGTGAATTACAAAAAATATAATCCATTAAAAATAAACTTTAACATAATATGGAAGAAATATAAGTTGTGAAAATATTTCTATAATAATACCTAATCATGTGTATTATACTATTTGAATAACCCCATGAACTATGAATTTTTAGCTTCATGATGAGGGAAATTCCTTGATGGATATTAGAAAACCTACTTTCCAGTCCTCTAAAATACATTTAAAAATGATTTAGGCCTCGGCTAAAATGATATCTCAAAATGGGGATGTCCTTGGCCAAGGACACATATATTTGTCTCATGAGACCTACCGAAGAATCGATGGGCTATAGTGGGACCCAAAAATTACATACTAGGTCCAATGTATTTATCATATGAATGGGGTGAACATATTCAAAAAAGAAATTCTTATTGGAACTATGATATGAAAAGTAAATAACATTCCCCAATCATTGAACTAAAAACATTCCATTTAGAATAATATGGTGAATGATATCAACATAGAACATCCTTAGTCAAAATAATCAAAGACCATACAACAAAATATTTTATATGATATCATAAAAGATAAACCTCTATAAAATACAATATTTATTAATTTTCTTTTGACATAAATAAATATAATTTTAAATTAGACCATTGAGAATTCAGGAGGAAATAATCCTTAAGCATCGAAAGTGTCCCATACCACATGGAAACATTCAAATTATAATACCTTATAAGATCATGGGAATAAGTAGACTCTTGATATGATATACTTAATGGTAGTAAATACATCAAATGGATGGAAAAATGTTGAACATGACATAAACATCATAAAAGATAATGTGAGATGAAAAAGTTACTTTTATTACTTTTGAAAGAAGAGTTCTTTTGGAAAATAATTTGTATTTTCTATGAAAGAATATTGTAACCATGTATATCCCAAAAAATAAAATTTAAGGATGATCAACTTATAATTGAGTCATAAATGATGTCATCTTGAAGTGAAATCATGTAAAAATAGATATTAATAATATTTAGAAATAATAATTTTTAGATCATATAAGGAAACTATTTAAGATAATTTTAAAGTGGAAAGGAATGATTGATTTAATAATTCCAGAAATAAACCATGATAACATTTCATGAAAAAATGATTTATTTAATAAACAATTATGGTCTTATTAAATATATTATGTTTTGAACATGAAAATGGGTATGATTTTGATAAGTTCCCTTGAATTGGGTTTGATTATCAGGATGAAATTTTGAGTGATCTTTTTAAAACATGTAACTCCTACATAATAAAAATAAGGATTATTATTGGTACTCATATATATATATACCACATATAATTTATGAGGAATACATAAGAGTAAATAAGAATTTCATTGAGGTGAGTTGGTAATTAGAGAACCCAAATGAAAATAGAGGATTGGGTAGAATATACGTACAACATTGTAACAAATTGAATTGTATGAAAAAAAATTAATAATCATCAAATGATATATTTAATAACATGAATTTAATTATATTTCTGATATGATACATTAATCTGATGTGTACAAACTTGCTACACATGTAATAGTATAGAATATAGAATATCTCACAAAAAAATGGATGTGGGATGAAAAAACCCTTACCTTATGTCCGAATGTGTTCTTTCGTGAGACATAATGTCCTAAAAAATGAGATTAGTATTCTTCATAACATAATTTAAAAAACTTTTATACATTTATTTATATTATCAAAAAATATTAATTAATTAATTTATTTATTTATAATTTATATGATCGATTTCCATTGTTACAAAAGGTACGTTTTGCTAAATTTCAAAATCGGTTCACTTGTTTTTAAGGAATACAGTTATTGTTGAATTGATATAAATATCCAAAAGTTAATTTAAACATTATTTATGAAAATTCATATTTATTAATGGTCATTTATATAATTTGGTTACATGGTATGGGGATGAATCATTATATGAAATATTAATGACAAACACATAGATTATTTAGGTGATATTTTTATTATTAAAAAGTATTTTGGTCATATGATTTAGTATTATGTACAAATATTTGTTCTTGAATATTATATTTGTCATAATTAAAATATTATTGGATTTTTAAACAATAAAAATGGGTTTTTACTAGTGATTAGGGATAAATAAATGAATGATACTTCATCGACAACAATGTTTTAAAATTGGGCCCTCACAAGAGATGATTTTTTTTATAAATTAAAAGAGAGTGTAAAAATACTAACGATGGTTTATCCATTCACATGATATAATTTTAATGTATATCTGATACAAGAGTTTTCATGGTCATTTTTACACAAGAATTGAGGATAACATGACAATATAAAGGAACATTAAATGAAATTTTAATAAATAGAATGTAAATTTACAACTTTAATCCACCTCAATGAGAACGTCTTTATGGGAATGGGTTTTCATATTTTGGATAGTCCAGGGGCTCTAAGAAGTGTGAAGAGACTAATTAAGTGTATTTGGGTAGATCTTATACATTTCAAAAGGCTTTAGAGGAGTGATGACAACATGAAGTGATGTGAGTTTTTTATAGTGGGGGAGGGGAGTGAATTTTGAATATTTTATTCATTATGTCATTATTTCCCTCAACAAAACCAATAATGTTGATTCATGTGACCCATAATAGTAATAATTTCTTTTACATTTGAACAAACTATTCATAAATCAGTTATGATTTCAAAAATAGTGTATTTAACTAATAATTCTTGTTTATGGTATTTTACGGTATTATATTATTCATCAAAATTGTGAGTATTTCATAAAAATCCATAAAATTCACCCTTATCATTTAATGATTTGTAGAATGAAAAAATG
Source organism: Viscum album (assembly GCA_963277665.1). NCBI lineage: Eukaryota > Viridiplantae > Streptophyta > Magnoliopsida > Santalales > Viscaceae > Viscum > Viscum album. The sequence goes on from OY728147.1 coordinate 1,301,050,965, forward strand.
AAATCCATTTTTCGAAAATAATTTTTTAAATATTATTATTATACTATTTTTTAAAATAAATCATAGTCTTTTCGAAAAAAAAATTTCCAACTATAAATCAATTTTTATCACATTGAAAATTTAATCATATGTCATTATCATAAAACCTTAAGAAAATATAATGATATTATTATTTACTATTCAAAAGTGTTATATTATTGTAAATATTAAAATTTATTTTGGTATGTTACTATTCACAAAAAATTATGTTTTCCTTATCAAACTCAAAATATCTTACTGAACGCAACAATGTATGTTAGTTTTTTTATATTCCTATTATAGAGGTGAAAAATTGTGTTTACTAGATAGTGATAACATAGTGGTGTTTTTTAGAGACTCATTGTTTCATGAATCTTGTATAAAATCTATTTGTAAATTCTTGGTGTGTTACATTACTCCCCCTCAACTAAATATTGTTCTCGCAATTCCAAACTGCACATTGAAAGTTAAAGGTTCTGTTCAGAATTTTCTTGTTGGAAACCCACATTGGAAACAGAGTTAATAAAATAACCTCTTAAAAAGGTTAAGGGAAATGATGTGGTCACTGAAAAATTTATTCTCTCAAATGGGTGAAATTATTTGGGACTAATAACCTAGTCATTGAAGACAGATATAACTACAATGTTCTGATTGAACATGATAGAGAACATCTATAGACAATAGTTGATTATTACATAACTGTAAGCTAATATAAAAAATCATTGATATTGTTATGGATTATGATAATAGGGAAAAAAATTAATTAAGAAAATTTTCCTTGAGATAAAGAGTTATCCAACTCTATAATTGTATAAATATATTTTTTTATTTATAATCACATCCTTTTATTACACCTTGAACTATTTTCACATCATAACATAGCATATGATACACCATATGGTGAAGCAACACATTAACATTAAAAAGATCATACAATGATCATCATAAATAATTTTATATTGATATAATAGTACATAATGTAACCATTAATCAACATGAAGTAACTATAAATATTCCAATTCCTATCTTTCGAATAACATCATCTTGTATCCTTTTGAAATATGATAATAACATTAATTAACATACAAACAACATTGGAAATATGCATTCTCTTGTATTCCATAATTAAGATATATGTGATTGTATATAATCCTTTTTAAATTTTTTGTAAACTCCTTCGATGATAACATATACTATTTTACAAAAAATCAATAATTAGATCCATGTTATTTAATACCTATATGGAAAAAACATTTCTTCTTCATTATATCAACATCATATATATATTAAGTGTTTTTATTCCCCTCAATCACGTGTCTTAATTTTTTTTACTTTATACTAAATAAATTTTTTTTACACTTCATCAAAAGACCTCACATCTATAATGAAATAGTATTGCAGTACAATCCTTATATATATCATACTTATTATAAATAGTAAATTACTCATAAGATATTTAAATGACATGATTGTTGACAATGATAATAAATCATTCTACTTCATCTCTAATAGTATCATAACATTATCATTATCTTGAATCTTAATTTTGGGTATATTCCTTTCATGCCTGGGAAATTGATTTTAATAGTTTCCCATATCCTTACGCTTGAAGCATTGAATATAGAAAAATTATTTCCTTACCTTGAATTTATGAGCATGGTGTCATTTTTCTCGACACTTGAAGCAATCTCTTTTTCATATCAAGCATATACCAAGGTGTTTACTTCCACAATTATCACATGTGGGAAAATACATCCTTTACTTCATCACATAATCCATTTTTTACTTAAAAATCATTTCTTATTTTTCTTATCTTCAATTCCATAGGATTAGAGAAGACTTTACATACCTTGTAAATACATGATACTATTTCCATATATGATGAGGATACATGGGAGACAGTCTTTCCTAGAAATGAGAGATTAAGACCATTAGATATTTGATCCTTCTTAATCTTCGCATCATATGAATTGGTAAAGTTCTCATTCCTAATTCTAGGCGCCATTTCTAATAAATTCCATATTATATATTATCTCATGACATTATGAACTCTATGTGAATCTGTACATGGTATAGTACATAAAATAAATTTGTGTATCGTAAACTATTAAACCATATATATCGGGGGAATAAATCCTTCATAATGGTGTGTAAATAAAAAATTAATTGTCTTATGGTAACACATTAGGAATGTCAAACCTGGTGCGTAGTAAGGCCATTTATCGTGTACCAGGATAGCCTAGGCATGCCCGAAACTCCTTGTCGCAGTTTTCACTACTAATTATATCTCTACAGAATGAATCCACCTTCAGTATCCTAAAATGGATGCATTTTCCTGTAATATACACATAATCTATTCCTTACCATCATTTCATGTTGTTCATGTATTTTTATCTTCATAGACTATTATAGGGGTTTGTTATATTATCTAAATTTTCTAAATAATGTTTCAAAGTTTTCTACTAAACTTCTATTGATACCAATTGTAACGCCCCGACCCCAGATTCCTAGAGCCAGTGCATTACTTAAATACATTGGAATGTTAAATAGGAATAAAATATCTAAGTACTAAGTAGTTTAAGTGTTTTGGAATAGAATATACCTATATATGTTTAGTATATAAAAATAAAAATAAATACCACATATAATTTTTAGTTGGAACATCCACAACTATAGGTGTATCCATGCAGGTCGATCATAAAAAAGTAATTAATGTCATAAGAAAATGAAATATAGGAAATAGGTGACCTTAGATGGTCAGTAAGGGTAATATATATAGATAAAGATATAATAAATATAAACATTAGGAATGGTGAATAACTAAAACCCATAACTTTAAAAATAAAATTGAACAAAATATGAAATGATTTTGAACTGTGTAAATATTTCCATAAATAACATAATAATGTATTTTTTACTAGTTGAATAACCCCATGAAGTATGAATTTATAGCTACATAATGACAAAAATTATTGTGATATGAATTCTAAAACATTTCATCAAGGCCTCAGATAAGACATCTACAACTGATTAAGGCCTCATCAAAAACCATATCAAAAAATGTGAAAGGCCTCAGCCTAGTCCTCATCTATTTTTCTCATTAGACCTACCAATTCATTGAGGGGATATTGGGGGCCCCAGTAATCACATACTAAGTCCAATTCATTCCTCATATGAAATTGGTGAACATAATAAACATATATATTCATATTGAAACTATCATATGAAATATAAAAAAATTCCCCATTCATTGACCATAAACACTAAAAATTCTGAATGATATGGTGAATGGTATCGATATAGCACATCCATATGAAAAATAGTTAGAATCCATTCATCAAAATAGTGTAGATGATATTGTAATAGATAATAATCTATGAAAAACATGTTTAATCAAAGGATGTTATCATAAAAAACAATTATTTTAAATGTGACCATTGACAAATTCTTGAGGAAATAATCCTTAAGAATTTAAATGGGTCACATCCCACCAAGAAACATTCAAATCATAATCAATTAGATTTTCATGACAATAAGGAAAATATTTTTATGATATAACTAAGTTCAGTACATATAACAATTTCATGGAATAAGTGGTTAATAAGGCATATATTTCATAAAATTTAATGTGACTAGAGACAAATATTTTTAATATTTTAATGAATATTTATTTTGAGAAATCATTTGTATTTTCCATGAAATAATAATTTAAAAATGTATATCCTAGAAAATTTAAGGGAAGGTCATTGAAATTATATTTTAATCATAAATGTTATACTGCTGATGTGAAATTATGTAAAAAGTTCTGTTAATATTCTTTACAAATAAATTATTTTTTATAATTATATGGATAATAATAAACATGATTTAAAAGTGGAAAGGCATGTTTGATGTAAAAAAAATTATCCAAGGTAAATTTTCATCATAAATAGATGGATTTTTAAAAAAATGGTGTCTTTAAACATATTTTGTAGTGAATATTTAAATGGTTAATAAATCTAGAAGTTCCTTTGAATTGGGTTTGTTTATTGGGATAAAATTTCGAATGATCATTTTAATACATATAACTCCCACATAAAATAATTAAGTATTATGATTTATACAAATATATAAAAATATTCTACATAGAATTAATGATGCGTCAATAAGAATAAATAATAATTTGATTGGGGTGAGTAGAGAACAGGAGAAGCTAAAATGAAAATAGATGTTTGGGTAGAAAATACATAAACTTTATAACCAATGGAATTATATGACCCAAAATAAATATTATTCAAATTATACATTTAATATCATGGAAATAATGATAATAATGATATGATAAATCAAATTTAAGTATATATACACAATACACATGTAACAGTAGTGAATACATAATATCTCACAAAATGGATATGAGATGTAGAAACCAATACCTTAAGACTGAATGTGTCCCGCTGTCTAACTTAAGTTCCTATAATATGAAATTTGACTTATTAATATATTAATTAAGAACCTATTAGAAATTTATTTACATTATAATAATTTTTTTTGTTCATTTTTGATTTTATTGATAAGTTATGATATTCAATTTCATCATTCCAAAGTGTTCATTTTCTATATTTTCATAATGGGTTCACTAGTTTTTTGTAGTGGAGTTCATGTGGAATAAATGAAAATCTCAAAAAATTAATTTAATCATTATTTATTAACATCCATATGTGTTAATTATAATTTATAACATTATGTTAAATAGAGTGAGGATGAATCGTTATATGAAATATAACAAACACATAGATTATTTTACCGGTATTTGAATTCTTAGAAAGTATTTTGTTCATATGATTTAATATAATGTTCATATACGGGTTCATAAAAATTAAGTATGTTATAATACATATATTATATATGTGTAACCATAAAAATTGTTTCATGACCTCTAATTAAGGATAAATTGAAGAACAATTATTCCTTGTCCATAATGGTTTTAAATTAGAACCTCAAAGACGATGATTACGTTTATAAAATTAAAAAGAGTAACGATATTTATGATGGTTCATCCATTAACATGATATAATTCTAGTATATATATAACACTATAGTTATCATGGTTATTTTGAAGGATGAGTTGAGGGGAAGATACTAATAGAAAGGAACAATAAATAATATAAGGCCCCGGCCTTAAACCTTACTTAATATTGAATTAAATGAATAATTCACCTTGAGGATCTTTTCAGGTTAAGATTTTTTGGGAATTAGGACATAACTATTAAATCTCAAAAGATTACAAATTATAAACTTCTACTAAGTTTAGATAAAATAAAAACTCTTAAAAAGAAACATGTATAGTTCCATGTTTTAGACAGCCTGACATTTCCTTAATCCCATCCTTGACCTTATTCCACATTAAGTCCTGTGATAAAAATTTCAAAAACTTGGGGTGAGCATAAAAAGCTCAGTAAGGGATACACAACGAAAGAAAACTTTTAGTTTTTCAAAACAACCAGTAAACCATGAATACTTAATCAAAGTAATACTTTTCACCTTTATGAAGCATAAAATGCTTTTTATTGAATAAAAGATAATTACATACCCTTTTGTAAGAAAAAGCTACCATAAAACCCATATAAAGAAAAAAACATATAAAGGTATCTTGGGACATAAACATACTTAAGTGGAATAACCATACGGTATACTTCCACACATATCACTTAATGGAATAGCCATACGGCCGACTTTCATATATACTTAATGGAATAGCCATACTGCCGACTTCCATACCCAATGCATTGGATGTTATAACGTAACCACCCATCCTGGTATTCAAGACACCACCCTTCATATGGTTTATCACGTAACCACACATAAAATGTCCATGTACAATCATTACACATAAAATTTTGGAAATATAAACATTTTAATAACAACATTTTATTTTCAATCACAATAAGTAATTCCAAGTTATTGAATTAATCAATCCATTTTCAAAAATCATTTATAAGAGATTTTTGAATCAAAGTGTCCCATACTACATTGAATATTTTAATGGAATTATAATTTTAAAACATTAATGTCCGTATAAGTAAATACTGAAAACCATTTTGAAAACATGGGCATTTAAGATAATGATTTAGAATAATGAATCTTTAAAACATTTAAAACAATATTTTTGTTAAATAGTTTTTAACAAAATGAGAGACTCCTGAATACAAATAATTGTGGAATAACATTAAATATTAACTTTATAATATCATGAGAATAAAGGGATTAATTATATAATATGCCAAAGTACAGTATACACACCATATAAGAGTGAATTGGTGCATAACAACAATGAAGTCTCAATGGAAATGTAAATTGAGATAAAATACATTATAATGATGGCATCCATAAATTAAGGATAAATATATCACATAATTATGTGTGATAAATATAAATACACCCAATATAAGTGGATATTAAGTGTGAAAAAAAGAATAGGTCATACACAAATAATCTTGGAAAAACAAAACCAATGACATAGTTATTTAACTCAATGAAATGTGATTGTGTTATGATTCCCCATACAAGTTCATAAGAATTTATCAATGAGATGATTATGTGTAGAAATAGTATATCCACAAAATTGTTTGTGGAAATTACAACATAGTTATTCCACACATAATCTTGGCTTAATAATATCACGATTTATAGGATTAACCCAAATAATTGAATGTGGGTTAAGAAGTTCCCTTACTAAAATCCGACAGCCTAACGACATCACATTAAAATTCATAAAATTAGTTGATGAGAGAGAAAATGGTATCTCATCACTTGGACATAAATTTTACATAAATAAGCATATAAAAGAACATATCCCAACATAATATTATGTGAATTAAAAGACATAACAAAAGAAGTCTTTTAAAAAGAGGAGGGTGAAAGGTCCCCTTACCGAGTTGGGTAACTTTCGAAAAGTACACCCCATGGATGAAGGGTCATACAATGAAGATGTAAATACCAATAAATGAAATTATACTACACAAAGTGTATAATAATGGGCAGTACATACACCACTCAAAGGAATTAGTGGAAAACGTAGCAAAAATGTCACGGGAATAAAAGTGAGATGAAAAATCCCTTATGAAAACTCGGCAGCCTAGCAGCGCCACTAAAACTTCCAAAAACAGATTTATGAGGTCAAATAGGGTCTCTCATAATATGAACATAAAAAGTACAGTATGAAGAATATAAAAGATCATCCCCAAACATAAGAAATATGATCTTAAAATAAATGACATAAAAGAGAGTACTTAAAAAGAAAGAGATAGATTGAATCCCTTACGAAAATTTGGCAGCCTAACAGCGCCACTCAAAACATCCAAAATGAATTGATTAGAGGAAATAGGGTCTCTCATCATATGAAAATAGATAGTACAATAAGAGTAATATAAAATAACATCTCAATCATAAGAAATATGATCCTAAAAATAATCACATAAAAGAGGGTACTTAAAAAGAAAGAGAGGGGTATGTTCCCTTACCTCGTGTCCGACATGACTCGATTTCTCTTTAATCTCATTAATAATAAACTTAAGTTAATTACTATATTCTTAAGAACCTTTTTCAAGTTCTTTATTACTTTTATATTACTTATTACCATGTAATAAACATTATCTAATAATTTAAGTTAATAATGTTTGTTTTGTCGATATTTGGTTCTTAAGTCGAAAGTGGACATCTTACAATTACATGTTGTTCGTGTGGTAAAAGGGTCATTATATCCAGAATGATATTCATGATTTGGATATAATATATATCATATATATCCAGAATAGACATGTATTTATAATATTACATAATCATTTAGAGGTAAGAAATGAAATGCATCGTTCATGGAGACGGTAAGCCATACGTACGCATGAACACTACTTTCATTTCTATGTCATATTAATAGAATTAAAACTAAATGAGAGATATGTATATTTTAATTAAAGAATTATATTAATAATTTATATGTAACATAAATCATATATATACATTATATATATGTACTTATAATAGTACATTACATTTGGGGATAAGAAATGAAATGCACCGTTCATGGAGACGGTAAGCCGTACGTACGCATTAACGCTAATTTCATTTCTATCTAATAATTTGATTGAACGAAAATAACAATGATATAAAGGTATATTATTATTCCAGTATAAAATCATATATATTAACTTTAAATCCATCCTTTATACATCCTACATATGTCATTAACGAATCAAATCACTTTGAGGGGGCGGTAGTCCGCACTTCCTAAAATGAAATTATCGTGTTTACCCACAATGGAAACCATAAAGGTATTCCACAAATGAAAAATACAGAAGCTTAAGTAAAACATAATCATATTATATATAATATATAAATATAGTGTCATCTTTATGGCCACCTTTTAAGGAGTTATATGAGTGTCGAACAATCATCGTTTCGTGAGGCAGAAATTCGCCATCCAGAGAAACAAGATGTTCTTTGACCATTAGATGAAGATTTGTGTAAGTTTATCTCCAATAATTCTTATAACAACATCCTAGTATATTGAGGATACTGGTGTAGTTACAAAATAAATTAATAAAAATATTTTAGTGGGATGGAGAAGCAAAATAAAACATAATAACACAAGAGAAGACACTACCTTTAGAATGGGTAACTATTTTTGATTTGATCTCAAAGGCTTCCTTGGGAAGTATTCTGCCAAAATTAAGGCTTCTAGGAGTAAGAGAGAAATGTATAGAGAAAAAATGGGAAAAGGTTGGTCGAGCCAAAGGCTTGAGAGGTGTGGGTAAGGAGGTAGAGGTGGAGGCCTTTTATAAGAGGAGAGGAGGGGCACTCTTGGAATGTAAGGAAACATTACATTATTTTAGAATGAGTTTCTAATTTTAATGGTCCCACATTGATGTGTTTCGAGGATAAGGTGATAAGGGTTATAAATCCACCCATACAATAGGTTTTGTACTTGTGTAGTTCTTAGATGATACATTATCTTTCCATTTTATTTAAATCATTAAATAATGAGGTAATCGTTGCATCATCATGATGTCATATATAATTTAATTTATTTAATGTCTAAAAATTATAAACAAAATAATAAGATATAGGAAATATTTTTATATTTCCAATTAATATTTATAGTCAAAAATATGACTTGTATAACCCAATGTAAATTTTTTTTAGTAAAACAACTCATGTTTGTGACATTTTTATTTTAACATTAAATAAAAAGTTATTTATGTCATTTTCCTACCAAAGTGGCTCAATGGGGTCCCCAAGTTGACCCATGGATTGTCTTGGTCGGACGTGACACATCCAATAAGGGTAGGACATGTGTCATGTTCATTTCATATTATTAAAACATTATTTTTACCTTAAATTACACTAATTACCTCTAATCACGATTAAGAACATAAAAGTTATTATTCACAAAAAAATTATTTTAATCCCATTAAACCAAATTTTTCATCCTAATGACAACCATTTATGTTGGATTTTTGAAATTAAAAACACAGAGGTGGTAAAATTTCATTTAAACGAAAAATCAGTTTTCTTTAAGTACCACTTAGTGGTTTCACTATTCATCAAAAATTGAAGTTTTTTAGAAAAATACCAAAAATTCACCCAAAGATATATTTGATATTATGAATTCAAAAATGATGTCTTTTTTAAAAAATTCAAAACATATAAGTTGCATTAATTAATTTCATAATTAATTCCCATTGTCAAAAAAATAGCGTGTTTTTATGAAATAATATATATCAAAAGATTGACACTAGTTTAAGTCCAATTTCAAAGTGAAATTAATTTCAACAACCACTATTGGATTAATTGGTAAAAATATATTCTTATTGAACTTTAAAACCAATTCAAAATATAATCTTATCATATAAATAAATTATATTAAAAAGAGGTTCTGAATTAAAATACAACATTTTACACTATTCATTAAAAAAATGAACATCATCGGAAAAATACCAAAAATATACACAACGTAAGATTTGATGTCCCGATTCTAAAGAATATTTTTATTTGGTCCAATAGAATGTATAAGAGTGGAAAAAACTATATTTAAAGAGGTTTCACCATTAAAAGCTGATAGTTCGACCTTTTAGTGAAAATTAGAGTATATATGCCTAAAATTGAATTATTTTCTTATTTTAAGCATTTATCATTTATTGGATAAATATAAAGACATTTAAAATAACATATTTAATCATATTTTAGATATTTCTATTCATTCCCTCCAATACAACGACTATGTGCTAACTACCATTTAAAATACTATTATTTTATTATTAGAGTGCAACGTAAAATTTCAAAGGAAATCGTTGTCACATATTGGGTACAACATCGAGCATAGCATTCCCTTTAAAGTAATGTTAATATTTTATTCACAAATAGGGATTAATATAAAAATGTAATATTCATTATTTACCTGGGGTGTTACATCCTTCCCCCCTTTTGGAAATTGCATCCTCGCAATTTTAAAATTAGGCTCGGAAACATCATTGAATGTCCCACATCAGAACAAGAGTCGGCAAAACAATCACCTTAAAAGAATGAAAGAGAAGTACAGAGGTCACCCGAGTTAACCCATACTAGGATTCCATGTCTGAAAACATGGATATGGAATAAAAAACAAATGGTCATGTTCTGAGGGAGAGTGATAGAAAACATGTTTAGGAGAAAGTTAACCATAAGAAAATCACAAACCTGTGATGGGTTAAATGGTATTCGATTCCCTAGAAAGAAAATGTAATAGACAACATTTTTGTTTTAAGATACTTTTTATTGAAGAATTTATTCATAAGGAAACATACTTACTTATCATGTTGACTTTGAACTTTTATTATATTTCTTACACAAACTCATATTTTCTCCAAAAGACGAGTATTTAGGAAGACTTGTTCACATTAATTACTATAATCAACTTCTAGAGAATAACCTAATCCACAAAAGAGAACTATATATTTCCCATGTATTTAGAACATAACCAAAATAAAAATTGTTAGAACAAGATTAGATAATCCACAAAAGGATAACACTTTATAAAAGGAAAATCTATTCTTAATCTCCAAAATTTGTCCAACAAAACCCAAAGTTCAATGAAGACCATTTGATATATATTTTGTCCATAAAATTCTTCAAAGTAAACCAAACTAATATTGAAACCCAATTATTTGAAGGATTTAATCACATAGTCTTCCAAGTTACAATTTAACACTTATCTCCAAATAACATCAGTTCCTCTTAAAGTCTCATATTGAAATGTAATTATCCTAAACACATATCCCCCATGATAGTTTAATAATTTCCATAGATAACCCAAAATCAAAATACTCTTAATTCATAAAATCGTCTAACTAAAAAGATTCAGTCAAACTAACCACGGACATCACGCAGTTCAGTGGTAGGCGAGAAATACCAGTTGCACTTTGGTTGTGGGTTCGATTCCCACAGCTTTGTCCGATGCAACGGGTTGTCACATGGTCTGTGTGTTGTCCTTTTTCCAAAACTATATAATTCTTAAAACATTCCCCAACAACGAGATAAAATCTTCAAAAATAACCATAACATAATTTAACCTCAATTTTATCTCATTACTTTCATATTCCAGCATATCATAGTGTAACCCATAATTACCTAAAAACTAAGGATCATATATACCCAAATGGTTACCTTTATAATTATTAGTTGAACATCCACATCGAGTTGGTTCTCTCGTATATGATGAATTAGAGAACTCACCAAGGTTCAAGTTGTTGATCATGACACCTGATAACCACGAGATTTCTCATTGAATCTACCATTTCATCTAGTCTCTTAATCAGAGAACCACTACAGTTTCCATCAAACCCATTTTCACTTTGGTGCCTGCTAGATACCTCCATTTACTAAAAACAGAAATGGCATGATGCGTATATCAACAAAACCATCATGTACTAAATAGGAAGATAAACACTAAGATATACTTACTCATTCTTTTTATCTAAAACCAGGACTCTTTCTGAAATCCTAACTATTATTGTAATGTCACTTATGCTTAGAGAATACCCTAACCTCTAAAGTTATCTAAACCGACCTCTGATACCAACTATAAGGCCCCGACCTTAAACCTTACTTCATATTGAATTAAATGAATAATTCACCTTGAGGATATTATATGGTTTAGAGTTTTAGAGAATTAGGATATAACTATTACATCTCAAAAGATTACAAAGTAGACACTCCTACTAAGTTTCCATAAAATAAAAACCCTTAAAAAGAAAAATGTCTAGTTCCATGTTTTAGACAGCCTGATATTTCCTTGATCACATCCTTGACCCTATTCCACTTTAAGTCCTGTGAAAAACATTTCAAAAACTTGGGGTGATCATAAAATGCTCAGTAAGGTATACACAAATAAGGAAAACTGTTAGTTTTTCAAAACAACCAGTAAACCATGAATACATATTAAAAGTAATAATTTTCACCTTTATGAAGCCAAAAATACTATTCATTGAATAAAAGATCATTAATTTCCCTTTTGTAACCAAAATATTACCATAAAACTCTTATAAAGAACAAAAAACATATAAAGGTAACTTGGGACATAAACATACTTTAGTGGAATAACCATACGGTCGACTTCCACACATATCACATAATGGAATAGCCATAAGGCCGACTTCCATACATACTTAATGGAATATCCATACGGCCGACTTCCATACCCAATGCATTGTAGGTTATAAGGTAACCACCAGTCCTGGTATTCACGACACCACCCGTCATATGGTTTATCATGTAACCAAATGTAAAATGTCCAAGTACCATCATTACACATAAAATATTGGAAATATAAACTTTTTAATAACAAAAATTGATTTGCAATCACAATATGTAATTCCAAGATATTGAATTAATCAATCCATTTTCAAAAATCATTTAAAAGAGATTTTTGAATCAAAGTGTCCCATACGACTTTGATGCTTTTAATGGAATTATAATTTTAAAACATTAATGTCCAGATAAATAAATACTGAAATCCATTTTTAAAACATGTACATTAAAGATAACTATGTAGAATAATGAATCTTTAAAACATTTAAAACGATATTCGTGTTAAAGAGTTTTTAACACAATGAGAAACTCACGAATACAAATAATTGCGGAAAAACATTTAATCCAAACTTTATAATATCATGAGAATAAAGAGATTCATGATATAGTATGCCATAGGATAGTATACACACCATATAAGAGTGAATTGGTGCATAACAACAATGAAGTCTCAATGGAAATGTAAATTGAGATAAAATACATTATAAAGATGGAATCCTTAAATTAAGGATAAATATATCACATAATTATGTGTGAGAAATATAAATACACCTAATATAAGTGGATATTAAGTGTGAAACAATCAGAGGTCATTCACACATAATCTTGGAAAAAGAAAACCAATGACATGGATATTTAACTCAATGAAATGAGATTGAGTTATGATTCCCCATACAAGTTTGTAAGAATTTATCAATGAGATTATTATGTGTAGAAATAACATATCCACACAATGGTTTGTGTATATTACAACATATATATTCCACACATAATCTTGGCATAATAAAATCAAGAATTATAGGTTTAACCCAAAGAATTGAAAGTGGGTTAAGAAGTTCCCTTACAGAAATCCTACAGCCTAACGACGTCACCTTAAAATTCAGAAAATGAGTTGATGAGAGAGAAAATGGTATCACATCACTTGGACATAAAATTTACATAAATAAGGATATATAAGAACATATCCCAACATAATATAATGTGAATTAAAATACATAACAAAAGATGTCTTTTAAAAATAGGAGGGTGAAAGGTCCCCTTTCCGAGTTGTGTAATTTTCAAGACGTACACCCCATGGAAGAAGGGTCATAAAATGAAGATGTAAATAACCATAAATGAAATTATACTACACAATGTGTATAATAATTGGCAGTACATACACCACTCAATGGAAATAGTGGCAAACGTAGCATAAATGTCACGGGAATAAAAGTGAGATGAAAAATCCCTTACGAAAACTCGGTAGCCTAATGGCGCCACTTAAACATCCAAAAATGGATTTATGAGATCAAATAGGGTCTCTCATAATATGAACATAAAAATTACAGTATGGGGAATATAAAATAACACCCCCAAATATCATAAAGAAGATCTTAAAAGAAATGACATAAAAAGGAGAGTACTTAAAAAGAAAGAGAGAGGTTGGATCCCTTACGAAAATTTGGCAGCCTAACGACGCCACTCAAAACATCCAAAATGGATTGATGAGAGTAAATAGGGTATCACATCATATGAACATAAACAGTATAGTAAGAGTAATATAAAATAACATCCCAATCATAAGAAAGATGATATTATAAAGAATGACATAAAAGAGGGTACATAAAAAAAGGATAGGGGCAGGTTCCCTTACCTCGTGTCCGACATGACTCGATTTCTATTTAATCTCCTGAATAATAAACATGAGTTAATTTCTACTTGCTTAAGAACGTTTTTCAAGTTAATTATTACTTTTATATCACTTATTACCATGTTATAAACATTATCTAATAATTTAAGTTAATAATGTTTGTTTTTGTCGATATTTGGTTCTTAAGTCGAAAGTGGACTTCTTACAATTAAATGTTGTTCGTGTGGTCAAAGGTTAATTATATACAGAACGATATTCACGATATGGATATCATATATATCATATATATCCAGAATATACATGTATTTATAATATTACACAATCATTTAGAGGTAAGAAATGAAATGCACCGTTCATGGAGACGGTAAGCCGTACGTATGCATGAACGCTTCTTTCATTTCTATGTCATATTAATGGAACTAAAAATAAATGAGAGATATGTATATTTTAATTCCAGAATTATATTAATCATTTAGATGTAACATAAATCATATATATCCATTATATATATGTACTTATAACAGTACATTACATTTGGGGATAAGAAATGAAATGCACCGTTCATGGAGATGGTAAACCATACGTACGCATGAACGCTACTATCATTTCTATCTCATACTTTAATCGAAAGAAAATATCAATGATATAAATGTATATTATAAGTCCATTATAACATCGTATATAATAACTTTAAATCCATCTTTTATACATACCACATATGTCATTAACGAATCAAATCACTTTGAGGGGGCGGTAGTCCGCACTTCCTAAAATGAAATTATCGTGTTTACCCACAATGGAAACCATATAGGTATTCCACCAATGATAAATACAGAAGATTAAGTAAAACATAAACATATTATATATCATATATAAATATAGTTTCATCTTAATGGCCACCTTTGAAGGTGTTATATGAGTGTTGAACAATCATCGTTTCATGAGGCAGAAATTTTCCATCAACAGAAATAGTATGTTCTTTAACCATTAGATGAAGTTTTGTGTAAGTGTATCTAGAATTATTCTTATAAAAACATCCTAGTATATTTATGATACTTTTGTTTCTACAAAATAAATTAATAAAACTATTTTAGGGGGTTGGAGAAGAAAAATAAAACATAAGAACACAAGAGAAGACACTTCCTTTAAAACGGGTAACTATTTTTGATTTGAGCACAAAGGCTTCAATGGGAAGACTCCCGCCAAACATGAGGCTTCTAGAAGTATGAGAGGAATGGGGAGAGTCAAAATGGTCAGGGTTTGTCCGAGAAAAAGGCTTGAGAGGTGTGGGTAAAGAGGTAGAGGTGGGGTCCTTTTATAAGAGGAGAGGAGGGGCACTCTTGGAAAGTAAGGAAATGTGACTTTATTTTAGAATGGGTTTCGGATTTTAATCGTCCAACATTGATTGTTTTGAGGATATAGTGATAAGGGTTCGAAATCCTCCCATCCAATAGGTTTTGGACATGTTTAGGCTTATATTTTACATTATCTTTCCATTTTATTTAAATCGTTAAATAATGAGGTAATCACTACATCATCATGATGTCATATATAATTTAATTTATTTAATATCTTAAAATTATAGAAAAATACTATGATGTATGAAATATTTTTAGCATTCCAATTAAGATTTATAGTAAAAAATATGACTTGTATAACCCCATGTAAAAATTGTTTTAGTAAAACAACTCATGTTTATGACATTTTTATTTTAACTTCAAATAAAAAGTTATTTTTGTCATTTTACTACCAAAGTGGATCCATGGAGACCCAATTTTGACCCATGGATTGTCTTGGTAGGCCATGACACATACAATAGGGGTAGGACATGTGTCACGTTCATTTAATATTATTAAAATATCATTTTTACCTTAAATTACACTAATTACCTCTAATCGCGATTAAGAACATAAAAGTTACTATTCACGAAAAAAATTATTTTAATCCCATTGAACCACATTTTATTTCTTAATGACAACCATGTATGTCGTATTTTTGAAATTCAAAACACAGAGGTGGTAAAATTTCATTTAAACGAAAAATCAGTTTTCTTTAAGTACCACTTAGTGGTTTCACTATTCATAAAAAATTGATGTTTTTCAGAAAAATACCAAAAATTCACCCTAAGCTGTATTTGATATTCTTAATTCGAAAATGATGTCTATTTTACAAAATTCAAAACATATAAGTTGCATTAATTAATTTCATAATTAACTCCCATTGTCAAAATAATTTGTGTGTTTTTATGAAACAATTATTATCAAAAGATTGACACTAGTTTAAGTCCAATTTCAATGTGAAATTAATTCCAACAACCACTATTGGATTAAATGGTAAAAATATATTATAATTAAACTTTAAAACTGATTCAAAATATAATATAATAATAGAAAAAAATATATTAAAAAGAGGTTTTGAATTAAAATACTACATTTATCACTATTCATTAAAAAATGAACTTCCTCTGAAAAATACCAAAAAATTACACAAAGTAATCTTTGATGTCCCAATTCTAAAGAAGAGTTTTATTTGGTCCAATATAATGTATAAGAGTTTCCAAAACTATATTTCAATAGGGTTCACCATCAAAAGGCGATAATTCAATCTTTTAGTGAAAATTATAGTATATATGCCAAAAATTGAATTATTTTCTTATTTTAAGCCTTTATAATATATTGGTTAAATATAAAGACATTTAAAAAAACATATATAATAATATTTTAGTTATTTCTATTCATTCCTTCCAATACAACGACTACGTGCTAACTACAATTTAAATAATATTATTTTATTATTAGAGTGCAAAGTAAAATTTCAAAGGAAATCGTTGTCACGTATTGGGTACGCCATTGAGCATTGCATTACCTATAATGTAATGTTAATATTTTATTCAAAAATTGGGATAAATATAAAAATTTAATATTCTTTATTTACCTGGGGTGTTACAAATAAAATTGAACGAAATAGAAGGTGAATTTACATCTTGAATCCACCTCCTTGAGAACCTATTTAAGGGAAGGGGTTTGGGACAATTGGAATGAAAAAGAGCTCCTAGATGTGGGTACTGACTAACTAAAGGTATTTGACATATCATATAAAATGAACATGGTTTTGTAAGAGTAATTATAATTGGGAATTAGGGGGGTTTATATTTTGGATATGAGTGAATTTTGAATATTTTATTAAATATTTTAATACTTCCATAAAGAAAACTATAGTGGAGATTCATTTGACCCCTAGAAGAATTAAGTTCATGTGAGTTCTAACCATCTATTCTTACATTACTCATGATGTGATAAATACTGTATTGAACTGATAATTTCTATATACGGCATTTTATCGTATTTCAGTCTCCAAAAAAAATTCGAGTATTTCAAAAAATACAAATAATTAACACTAACCATTTTTTATAATGAATAATAAAAAAATTAACACCATATTTTAAAAATAATACTATAAATATTATATATTTAATTTTTAAATAAAATGATAGTTTATTCAAAAAATAACAGTTTTAAAACAATAATTCATTTTATATAACGATGAAAAATTAATCATGATCTCATTATCATATAACGCAATGAAAATAAAATAATATTTTTATTTACTATTAATAAGGGTTATATTACTATTAATATTACCATTCATAAGGGTATGTTACTATTCACCAAGAAATATATTATTTTATCAGACTCTAAATATCTTAATGGACACAATTGTGTATATTAGTTTTTTGAATTTCAGATTATAAAGGTGGAAACATTATGTTTACTGAAATGGATATAATATGTTTATGTCTTGTTAAGAATAAACATTTCATTAATCTTGTACTAAATCAATTTTCTAATTCTTTGGTAAATACAATCAGAGTGTACAAATTGGGATTATAATATAATAAAAAATATTATAAATAAGATTCCATAATGCTTAAAAATTACCATTCCATTCAAAAAAATACATGTGTTCTCTATACCCCTGAATGGATTCATATAAATCATGACATATTACTGCCATAGTGTTATGAAATTCTAATTATGCATTTTTTACTAAAAAACACATCTACAGTTACCAATATGTAAACTCTTGGGAGATATGGAGGGCCCCAACAAGTTCCTCCCTAATGTATTTTAATAAAATATAAATTTCAATGTCTGAGTATTTATATTGAATATTGTATGACCCTTAAGATATTATATATATTTATAATGTTATTTTTCCCACAATATGGTTTCACTCAATCATACAATTTAAAAGTTTATTAGAGATTAACATAGACTAATTTAGAAATTCAATCTAACTTGAGGGAACACTAGTTGATAAGGGGAAGTCATGAACTCGTCATCCAAATTGTTTATGATGATAATATAATTTAAAACCCATCAACAAGTCATAAATGATAATTAGGTTTGGTTGGATATTTAAATAAATCTTTTTTCCTCTCAAATACCACAGGTATTAATAATTTCCATCACCATGGGTCTCATCAATGAATATGAATTCAAAAGTTGTCTAGTTGAGATATATTTCTATGACAAAAATCATCCTCCTATTTTACCTAGGATTCAATGGAATATTCCATCAACTCTAAGTCTATATAAATTAATTAGTGTTTACTATATGTATATTTATATATTCATAATTTTATAAATAGTATGTTAATTAAAAAAATTATAATAATATAAAAGGAGACCTTTATTTGATGGGGATTCCTTCTTTTCGAGGTGGGTCCCATTGACTGGATGATGATGTAAAAATAATTATTATCTTTTCATAGTATGGGAGTTAGATGAGTGTATTTATATTATTCCAATTCAAATTCTTTATTATTATTCATTCCTCTAGAGAAAAAGTCCGCGGTCTTATTTTTTATTATATGTCATATCTCAGATCAATGACTTGTTAATGGAGCTGTTCTTTGAGAACAAAATGATCCCAATTTATTATCATTAATTTCATATTTTAATCTATATTTTCTTCACACATTACCATAACCTCTTTATATGTTCCTTTTTCTTATAATTTGGTGGTGGTCACATTGTCCACATGCACTAGAGATATTCCAACTACCACCATCCTAGAATGAACCACACCATAGTTTATATACATGAAAATAATAAAGCATTGGTTGTGTGGCTCATCATCCTATAAAAACTATGATAGTCAAGAAGATCATTTATGTTAACCATGAACATTTTTTGGTCTCCACCAGCATAAGGAGTTTATTTCTATATGTATAGGGATAAAACCAAAAAATAATTCATTTCAAATGTAATTAATTTTTTTCCTTCATTACTGAAATAATGGGTGGAATTTGTATCTCCTTTACCCCAATCATTATTGTTTTTTCTGATTTTTTATCTCAATGGGAGTAGTCAGGTTATGTAAGGACTTTCTTTGTTCTCCAACTATCTCTATTCCATGAATGTGTGAGAGAGAAACCATGTTTACCCTGTATGGAATTTATATTTATATTGTGGGAAGGCAATTGGATTTGGCCATACATATCTTAATGAATTTATCTTGATATTATTTAAATCCTGGGAAATCCTATGATATTCTAGGATACATAAAATAATTTTAGGTTTATGATTTTCTTCATGTAAATTATCTAAAAAATATTCATAAATATTCTCTTATAAGAGTTGTATACAAATAGAATATAGAAACAAATTATATGGATTTATAATCTAAGATCATTCATTTTCCTGGTGTTTGTGGTTTTTGTAGTAAATGATTATCATCTTACACAATTTAAATCATAATTAACAAAATATTTCATGGAATTAGTCTTCCAATTATTTGATATACCCAGATAGGGGATATTGTTCCAAACCCTGGATAGGACAATTACAGTTGGAAAAAATAATAGTTTGGATTCCTCTTATTGATATTATAGGTCTATCATGGGGCCACACTAGAATGAAAAAATAAATAGATGGTTCTCTACATTTTCCTTGACATCAATGTTCATGAAAATAGGATTCTAAAAATTGGGATATAAAAAACTAAGGTCCACCCTTTTGATAAATTCATTCCTTTTGGGTATCAATGGATAATGATTAACTTAAATGGGTTCCATTGGTTTGGAAAAATACTTGATGGTGTTGAGTAGTTTTTGGGGTCACTATATCTAAGTGATCCTTTCATTATGGGTAGTGGGTTGCGCTTGAGGTAGTAACATGTATTTATTAGATTTTAATTTATATTTCAATCTTGATCTTGAAGATTGTCCTAAAATATGAAAGGTTTATTAAATAATAGACAAAAATTATAGTCTAAACCAAATATTATATTTCTATAAACTAGTATTATGGATCTATAACTATGCATAATTTCACATTACACTCTCTCTATAGAATAAAATCCTTTTAATGTGTGGTGGGAGAAACAATTTCCACTTTTGGAAGTAAATACATAATAAGGACATTTTTCAAATAAATTAATCATTGATCTATCAGATATTGTAGATCTCCTTGTCAAATTTGTCCAAAATGACTTCTATTTAGGTGATATATTCTTTTCTTACTAGTGGGTTAGTTGTATCCACCAATTTATCAATATACCTAATGAAATGACCATGAAGGGGTGGTAAATATCCATTTCGAGGTTCCATGTTATAATTCATTCTCTAATTTTGGGTACATTCATCTTCATCCTGGGACCATGTGTAACACACTAGTTAAGGAATTTCTTATACATTGCCTCCATTTAAATATAATCTTGTTCTTTATCATCTATTTTATTGATACTGAAGATGTTAAATGAAGAATATGAGGTGATATGATTTAATTATTAATTATATATGTAATATATTGATTCCGAGAACCTTATTAATTTTCATATAGATTTATTGGTATTCCCCTCACCCATTCTCATAATTAGATATTTTTATTTAAGATCATTATGAGGTTTGATATTCTTTGTAAAAAATTCCCTTGATTTTGTAATTTAAATAATAACCTTAAGTAAATTTCCAAACAAAATTATTTGTTCCTTTAATGAATGTGGTGTGTCACTTGGAAGTGGGAATTTCTGGTGGATGATTGTGGGAAACCATATATCATTCATGAGAATATTAAATTTCATATTGAATATGATTTATTTACCACATCCATAATAAATGGGCCTAATAACATTCATCCACATGAAATTTAAGAACCTAAAAAAGAAATATATAATTTTTTTTAATTAACCATAAAAATAGACCTATCCATATTGGTTGTGGTTGACATTGATCTGATATCGATATCATCTAAGCTCACAGAGGATTTAAGGACCCTAATAGGAGAGGTGGTGTAAACAATTTTTTCTGGATTGTGTTCTATGGTGTCACCAATATGGATTCAAGTGAAATACTCCTAATTTGGTTAATCTTCACTCACACATGATGATGGTCTAGAACCACATAGTAATGTGAGATGCTTTCCAAAGGGAGTTATCTTGTAGACGGAGATTTCAAATTTGTCATTAATGTTGTGTTATATATATATTGAGAGTCTTGGTTCAAGATCCAACTAATGGATTTATCTATCTTATCACTATGAAATAATTACACAAATATATATATATATAAGATGATTTTCCTATATTAACTGACATGAATACGTATATTTTAGGGTTATGTCCTCTCCTACAACAATAATATTAAAATATTCCATCTTTCGGGGATTATGATAACATAGAAATGAGGTGGAGTGCAGTGCTCCATACTATCCGAAAACTAGTATTCTTACATCAAATGTGTAATTAGAGATTATCAATTATTGGTCCAGTTATAAATGAGGAAAATCACTTCGCAACTATTATAGTGTTTTTCAAACCTTGGGCATTAATTCAAGGATAAAGTATCATGGAATATCTAATAAGATAAAATGTTACATGACTATAGATGATGACTACAACACTAATAATGGACATTTACATAGCTTATAACAGTATATACAGGTTATGAAATAGTTAATGCATGTGTTCATCATTTAGAACATCAAGTCTGTTACATCAAGAAGTGTCTATGTACCACAATATATTCTAAAGGTTTCCCTTAGACCATTTATTTCCACATATACATTTGAGATTATTCATTATAGGATATATATAAGTCTTATTTGTCAAAATATATTGTATATTTTTATAAATGAAATGATTAATTACCTCTTTAATGAAAAGATAGTGAGCCTCTACTCTAGGATTCCAACTGACCCAGATGGGGAGTTGTAAGCGGCTAGTGGAAAACTATATAAAACTATTTCTGGTTATTTGAGAACTCTTATATATTAATATTCCATAAAAATGGGAGGATATAATTTCCTAGGTGGGATATTACTTTGGGGATGTCATATAAGGAGGTGTTTGGTGTGGGATACTTATAATCCATCATTAAACATTGATGAGATGTACTTTTTTGTATGGTGTGGCATTTTCAATCATAAAATGATTCTATGGAACATTGATAAACTATTAATAATCATTATATAGACTTATTAGGAATTTTACTATAAAGGGAATGATTTCAGACATCATCTTATATTGTAGTTGTAATTTGAAATCATGACAACTTGGGGATAATAAGGAGTATAATCCTATAGTATAGAATAAGCTAGAATATGATGATGGCTTTCTTTTTTATATTTTGGGAATATATCCCAACTATCTAAAACCTTCTTTGACGTGAGAATAATTTTTTTAACAGACATGAGACAACACCTTAAATGTTTTCAAATTAGGTTATTAACCATACTCCATGTGAAAATATATAATCTATATTTACAATCATTCCCTACTAATATATTCCAAAAAACCTATGAATAGGGGAAAATGGATACGTGCCTCCTCCTGTATGGATGCTGCAGAATAATGATATATTAACCCCATTAGCTAGTGAATAAATATGTGTGTGGATCCTCTCATATACTAGAATATCTTGGGAATCTGTTAATTTTGGATTTGGAAAATAGAATTTTCCTAATTTGGTTATTGGGATATACAACCAGACCATGATTGGAATGGTGATATGGGCCGAGTCATCTGTCTCATACTTTATTGAGATATGTTGATATTCCTCTTGGATGGGAGTTAGAATATATATTATTTATCTACAGTACCTTTATAGTCATGTTTATAAAATTGATATGCTACATTGGTGGTTATAACTGGATTATGTATGTTTTCCCGTATGATTACTATATAATAATGAAAAATATACTATATTGTTACCAATATATATTGGTAGATTAGGAGGGTTTTATCATGGATATGAGTTTTTTAGTTTTTGTTCTACAAGATATACTTGATTACATTTGGATTATATAGAAATATATACCCATTATGGTCCTATATTTTCCAATGGTGTATACCTATTTGTCTTATGTGCAGTGAATGATAATACATCTCCCCTCAAATTGACGCTTGAATATGTTGGTATACGTGGAATGAATAAATCAGGATATGATCCTACTCACTTTTGACCATCAAAATTTCTCTACATGTATCAGTAGTTAAAAAAATGATATAGGCCACTCATTGTGATTTGTGTATCACAACATTTGGTGATATATCATAGATACCCCAATATGTGTGTCTTTAGAGGCGACTACATATGAAAAACTATCCATACCATTATGAGGGACAATAGTTTAGTGGTTATTCATATGAAAGTTGATAGGATCCTTCACTAGGATACTCTTGAACCATGGTGATGTTATAGTCGACTACCTTATCCACCTTCCAACGATACACGAGCTGTTGATTATCATACTCTAGGACTAGGCACTTGAAACTATTATAAGCTCTGAAATGTGATGATATAATTACTACAACCATCCTCAGATAAGTAGGTATTTGAATTCGTAGTTCTTATATGCCATTGTTCATTTAAAATGGGGTCAGGTTGGTTGAATTTATATAGAATTTCGAAGACATCTCATCAATCTCCTTATGTTGGCAGCTCTATGAATGGGACAACATCCTCCAGAATTTATATGAAGTGGTTCTTGTTATAGTTTTACTAACATAATTCCTTCAAGGGTATGAATATATTTACCATTAATTAATAATTATACTATGAAGGTTATATATATTAAAAAATAAAAAATTAAATAATAATATAAAATAATACAACATTGGAAGAAACTTTTTTTACTAGTTGTGTTTGAAGAAATTGTTAATTTTGATATGGAAAGATTTATATTTGTTTTATGACATTTTTTATAGAATTTGAAACATTAAAGCATTAATATTTTGTTTAAAATAGTTTTAGTTATTGGAAGATTCACTTTGGGTTCACCAGTATTATTTTCATCAAATTTGGAAAAAAATCCTAATATGTTGTTGAAAAATTATCATTATTGAATGAATAATTTTTGTTTTACCATAATTTTTCTGCGTAGGAAGTGGTGGATTATTTCATAGTTTCATCATTGGGAAAAATTTGTTTCAAATACTGCAAAATATTCCTTGAACTTTATATTATTGTTTTTCTATTAATACACTATAGTGGAACCCCGAATTTTTTATCTTTACAAGGATACTTACAAGTAATGTCACCCTAATATCACTATCATAATATATATAATAATAAAATAATAACTAATATATAATTGGGGTTCTGAAATTATTGATATATTAATATAAATATGAATTTAAAAATTCACTGAGACCTAGAATTATGTTATAATGCATTTGTGAAGGAAAATGTTCTTGGATGGTCACATGGATTGAAACAAATTTTTACAAAAGTTCCTAAAAATTCATCTAAATGAGGTTACTACAACTAGTCCGCCTAACCTTTTGTTTTAATTGGTATCACACGTTAATTATACCTGTACATATTGGGAAATTATCATCAAAACATTATTAAATTTACCTTTTAACTGACCATCTAAATCTATGTCATGCCCCACCATATCCATGACTCAAATAGTAAAGGGAATGGTACTAATAAAATAGAATAATAACCCATTGGTTGAGAATAAAAGGTGTTATCTAACTATAATCAATTTAAACACAAAAAAAAATACCCA
Source organism: Viscum album (assembly GCA_963277665.1). Taxonomy (NCBI): domain Eukaryota; kingdom Viridiplantae; phylum Streptophyta; class Magnoliopsida; order Santalales; family Viscaceae; genus Viscum; species Viscum album. Next base: position 1,301,076,453 of record OY728147.1, read on the forward strand.
GGATTGAATCTAAGGAAATAATTAAAGCCTAAAAAATTCAATAAAACCCCTATTCTATCAATAAAATAAACACTGAGGTTATTTCCCCAATTTTAGTGTTGTTGTTAAGTGAAATTCAACGGGAGAATACATAAAAATAAAAATAAATGAAAGGTGTTATGATGAACAGAGATTATATATAAAAGTAAATATTAAACTATAATAAATAAAATACTAAAAATATATTGAAAATATCTAAAAAATGTAATACACATGATTACAACCCCTTTGAAAAGGATGTGAATTACAAATTTATATGGAGAGGGTTGTTTATTTTCATTCTAAAAATTTCAAATTAATGTTTATGACTTCTAGAACCATTAAATTAGATAGGAAATAAATTTTATATTTATAAGTGTTGATTGGATGTGTTTTTATGTTTAGCAACTATATTTTATATTTATTGGATAATAAGTTAACGAGTCATTGAAATTTCACCGTAGAAAATTAATCTATCCAGTCAAAAGTTCCTATTCAAATGAATCATATTCCACTTCATTTATAACCATTCACAATTAATATTTTTAATGTCAATAGATAATTATTTTTCTACTTGATAGTTTCAATATCAACAATTTGAATTTTATATTTATTGGGTTGGCCCGATTTGAGATATATTCAGATCATTAAAATTGATTAATTATGTATAATGAATTTGAGGCCCAACATATGAGATAGATATAGTCCTACAAATTATGGATTTAGATTTATGTCTACTTAATGTAAATATATCCTTTTATTTATTTATCTATAATAATGAAATTTCGTAATTTTATTCAGTTTGGATAATGATATGGCTTCAATTCAAAGAAAAATTAAAATAAATAAAATCTAAAAAGATTTCCATTTTAGAAATTAAACTGACATATCATCAAAAATGAAATAATAGACAATTTTTCATTAATTAAATATATATTGGCATTAATATAATTGAATTTTTTATAAATTATGTGAAATGTTTTCTTCAACACTCCCTCATGCATAAGTATTGTACTCTCATAAAATAATCCAATATCTAAATTAAAAGTTCCATATGAATTGAAAATTTGAAAACATTTAAAAAATTCACCAAAATAGAATTTAGTCATGTCTACTCTTGGAGAAGAATATCAATTTCTCTTTAATCTAACATATGATATTGTTTTCAAAATAAATATCCATCCATGAGCTAATAAAATCCTAACATTCATTGAATTCTATTTCACCAATCACAAAAAAGAAATTATTTATGGAATTATTCTTTTTCATGGATAATTCATGTTTCCCAAAATCTTTTCAAAATTATCATTTATCTATAATGTGAATCATAACAATCAATTTAATTAAGAAGACATTTTCAATTAATTTCGGTGGATTTGGGTTTGTGGGTGATATAAATTAAAATTTTAATGTCAAAAGGAGGGTTTTGGACTCTTATATATAATTTAATAAATATTATATTCAAAAGATTGTAAATTCATTACTCAATTGAACATGAAAATGGATAACATGGTACCAACCCCTTTTTATCGTGGTACATGATTCAAATAGTGATTAAAGTTAATGATCTCATATAAATTCACCTTCACCCTTTTTAATTTATTTTTTCATATATTTAATTCCATATATATTTTTTCATATAATATTAGAGTATAGGTAAATAAAATCAATGAATAAAAATTAAATTCCAAAATTTAAGAGTCTTAAAGTAGTCATAAAATAAATCATTATGAAAAAACTTCAATCTCACTCCAATTTTTTTGTTTCGGTTTTTTCCAATTTTCATAAAGGAGGGAATAATGATAATATTAATAAATGATGGATCATTCCTAATTATAACATTATCCCCTTCCCAAAATGTTATTAAAGACATCAAAACACCCATAAATGAACAAAATCCAAAACAACAAATAGTAAAGTCCATTCCCTAGTTCTCAAACAGTACATATCCCTATAAAAATACAAGGCGAGTTGGTAGATAGGTAAAATAACCATAAAAAGTTGTATAAAAATATGTGTAAATTCATGGAATACAATGAAAAATGTTAGAATATGTTTTAATAAGTCTTATATAAAAGTTTTGATAGCCAATAAAATTATTCAATCACATCAAATACAGTCCACCATGTCTAATTCATTGAAATATAAAAATGACTTGTTTTTATTACGGCCAAAAATCCTATTTTCTGTAAAAAAATTCTATTTATTCATAAGAATATACAAAAAATGAATTATAATTCATCAAAGGTTTGAAATAATTCTTTCCAGTCAATGTTTCATGGTCATGTATTTATGAAATTAGTAATACTCAAAAAAAATTAAAATATTGGTAGGAAAAGTTTATCACATGAATATTCAATTAAAAAACATTCTTTCAAAATTCATGACAATCATATCGAAATAAATTCATGTTTGAATAATGATAATGATATTAATTTTACCACAATATTACAAGAATGAAAAAATGATAAAGCACATAAAATATCTATTTTCCCTCCCTTACTCAAATATTTTACTACCCCTACATTATTCTCTATAATATAAAAATAAGGGCTGAAAAAATTGGAAGGGAGAACACATACAGACGATAATTTTAAGAGGAATACTAGATTTAATCACTATGATTCTAAAATTTTAGACTATAAATGAATGAAATAAAGATGAAAAATAAAAAATATGAATAAATAAGAAATAAAATATGAATATAGGATAAGACATGGTATAGAAACCCATATGGGTTATAGGTTTTAACTATACATTGTATAGAAGTCTTTTTTGTTTAAACACAATCCCATTATTGAAGTGGTTTATTTATAATAGATAAAAAACGTATTTCTTACAATGATCATTAATTTTTACTGGTAATGGAGGAACACTTCGATATAGTACATAATCCCCCCCCCCCTTTATAGTGTAACTCAGCTTTTATGGTTGGGGGATGAGCTAGAACGAGTCATCCTATTTTGGATATAAATTATTTGGACCCATCATTAAAATTTTCTAGGAAATAATTTGGGTAATATTTGTTATCAGAAAGTACTTGAAGGGGAATGTTTGTGTAAATTTTATTTTTATTAGAATTAAACCATGTATAATTATAAAAAATATATTTCCCTTCATTTTAATCATATTTAATGTCTATTTATTCAACATAGACCACCAGAGACTTTTTCTATTTAGGGTAATATTCATTATAGTTATAATATTAAAAATAGTGGTATAGGGAAGATGATAATTATTTGAAATATTTTTTTACATCACTTATATTTTTTTCTTCAACAAAATCAGACAAACATTAATCATAAGTGTATTGATCACATAGAGTTTCATCAGTTTTCATGTGTAATTTAGAATATTCTTCTCAGAAATGATGATAGAGGTTGAAAATATAATTAATGTGTATCTTTAATACCACCTTATTTTTTTAACAGTAAAATTTTGTGTGAATATGGGCTTTATTTTGGTCATCTTTACTTTCTTACATTTCATCTATTGAACATTTACTTATTTAAATTAGGTACTCAATGATGATACCTTACATTCATGAATTTTTGAGATATATCTTAATTCATAGGAATATTAATTTAAAAACTATTCCCTTTGAATCAATAAATATATCATCTATTCGTAAAACATAATTACAAGTCCATTAATAGGAAAAATCAATAATGTGATACATGAAATAAAGAATGAAAAATATTTCATGAAGCAATATTTAAATGAAAATTATTAAAAACATTTGTGTGAAAGTACTCGGAATCCTTGGAAAATATTCCAAATTGATACGCAAGTATTTTTAGTAGATCGTTAAGAGATTTAATTATTTTACATCGTGATATAAAATATAATTTTTTGCAATATTGTAAAATCTTATGAGAAAAAGTTTATATCATCCTCAGAATAAACTATAGTGTAATTCCCAAGAGATGATCTCAATGAGGCTGCATACGTGAAATTTCATCCCAATATCATAATTATAAACTGAATAAAATAATACTATAAAAAAATTATGTATTTGGTGATTTCAAAATCATGAAATAATATATATATATATATATATCAATTCACTACAACATAGAATGATGTTAGATAGAATGAAGGAAGGTAAATTTTATTAGTAAGTCATAGTGATTAAAATAATTCATTACAAAAGGATCTAAATAATAAAATTAATATTGTGATTAAGACATGTCTCACCTCACCTTATTAAGTAAATTTTCAATATGCAATACTTATACTTCTTCATATAGATAAATTCCCTTTGGAATTTTTTTAAGAGTCTTGTTCATAGACATCAAAATCTTTGTTTAGATCTGCTATATCCACAACAAAAATAGTAATGGGTAGGAAAAAATAGTAAATGAAAATATGAAAATGAATTTACCAAATATGTAGATACCAATCACAAAAAAAAATTTAATAACCACATAAATTTCTTGAATTTAAGAGAGTGATGTAATTGAAGCAGAAAAACCCTAATCAAGCCCTCATTCCCTCCATTCAACAAACACCTAAGGTACATCTTCATTTTATGTATAACTGTTATGTGACATATGATAAGAGAATATATAAAAATAGCAATTATACAAAATAGTTATTATTTATAGAGATAAATTATTTATATAAAACTAATATAAATTTAATTTTAATATTAAAAATCTATATAAACTTCCAAAAATTGATTACCTAAATGTATGTTTTAAACCACTTGAAATGGATGTGACCAAAATATTAATAGGAAAAGGGTGGATCATTTTCCATCCAAGGTTTTCATAATAATTTTTCACATGATAGAACAAATAATTGAAAAAAATAGTAATTATTTTGTTCATCAAAATAATTCTTCAATTTCTCTCACATGCACCCACAAAATTTTAGATTTTTTGTTAATGATTTTAAGTGGTTATGGATTTCTTACTATGGAAATTTAAAGTAGGCTTGTGATTGTTGGAATTACAATGCACCAATATTATATGAATTTTTGACCATAAAATATACAGATTCAACTATTTCCATAGTTAATTTATTTCTTCCCTCATATTTGTTTTATCTTCATGGACAATTTTTAGTTCATTTGGAAGACCAAATTATCTATTTAGGACCTTATTTTAATGTGAACCATTATTTGGGAAGAATACAAGGCCAAAATATTTATTTGGGTTTGGGAATCAAATTATATATTGAAATTTATAAATATATAATGTTAATTAATCCAATAATATATGGAATCCTAGAAAAGTATTTCACATTTTCATTCAGTGTAGAAATTTTTATGGCCTAAAAATTAACAGACATTACTATAGTAAAAATAAAAAATTAGCCCATTTTAGAAATTAGAGTCACATCACATCTAAAACCTTAATATGAAAACATTTATATTAAACTAACATAATGGATGTGATAATATTATATTTTTTTGAATTATATATTTCGAGTTAATTTAATCGTTTGATATTTATCATTTCACACCACTCTAAATATAGATTTTGTTATATGATATTATTATGATTTTATTGCATTATAAAAAACATCATTTCAATCATGTACTAAAAAAAATACATATAATAGATATTGGTACACAAAATAGTGTGTTTTTATTATATTACACACAATTTGGAGTCCCTTCGATGGGTTGTGTTTCACTCAAGATTATTTTTAAAGAACTATAATATAATATTAATTTAATTATATAAATTTTATTATAGTTAAAATCTATTCAATGAAATAGAAAATTTTAATAATATTAGATAAATTTTTAAAGTATAATTTACACTTATAAATAAAATTAATCCTTTCATTTTCAATTTCTACAAGTTAATGTAACAACTATGTGAAAATAAATAAATTACATTTAAAAAAACCTATTTTTCTATGTTAAAACATGATTTTTTATCATATAATTAAACAATCAAATTTTGACTAATTTTTAAAAATTCTATTTCTAAAAAATATATTCAATATTTTTGGTAATATTCATCAAATATATTATATTATTATAAGATAAGAATATATAAAATTATATGTATAAAATAATATAATATTCTTAAATTCAATTTTACCACCTTTTAATAGAGAAAAAATATTAAATAAAATTTATGAAAATTTCATATATTGTATTTGAAAATATAAATTTTTTTTATTGTGGTATAAAATATTATATTTTGGTGAATTTTTTTATTTTTATTTGTTTTTTATGTGTAATTAATAATATGAAATATAAATTCCAAAATAATTTTTCATATAATTTATTTTCTCAATAAATTATTTTTTAATTACTTTTAATGTTAGATTAGATCAATTGTATAATATATTTTCCAATTTAAGTCATTAAAATCAATTTCTCCTTGAAATTGGATATAAAAACGTACGAAACATTGAATCATTTTTACGCTAAAAACATGTAATGTTGTTCTGTGTATAGGATTAAATTTGGAAAAAATTATACCACTTATGTGAATGGAATTTGGAACAAATAGTTCCATATTTTGAATCATCAATATATAAATTGTAATATATTTTAATATAATTTTTTGACAAAAAATATTAGTGCATGTAATTAAAATTAATTATGAAGAGTACGTTGAAAATTATATTCACAAGGGATGAAACATTAATATTAAGGTAAAACATGTCCAATAAATTTTCCAAATCATTACGGTGTCCATATGTAGACCCTATAATTCCTTTTATATAATTTGGATCATTATTGAAAAACATTTATTAGAAAATACTATGATAGGATTCCCATTAAAAAAATTACACAAATGACACTCCTCCACCGCTATATAAATTCAACCACCCCTCGTACATATTCACACCTTCCTACCTTTTGAATGCCATGAATTATGAAAAAAATTGCTCCCAAAACCTTTCTATTCAACCTAGAATCCGTCTATTTAGCAAAAATCAATGCATGGGATCCCATAGTATTTTCACCCTTCACACCCAAACATATTCTTATTAAATACTTATATAATTTAAAGATTATTCAAAATATACTTATATTATCTTATTCTAATATATTTACCAACACATACAGACACATCCATCTTAGTGGTAACGAACTTGTAGTACTCTTGTACAGTGATCTACCACCTCACAAAGTGATTTTGTTTGTTTTCCCACTGCCACATCTCAAGGATGTGAACTATGAATGAAATAATATTTTTATAGGGTATATGTGATAATTAAAATATATTTATTTATATGTAATTATTATATAACACATACCTTCATTATTTCCAAATTGTGTAAATATGATAAACATTTGGGGATAAATGGACAACTGCCTCCTCAAAGTGATGTGATTCGTTCACACTCTACATAGAATATAGTACTGATAGTTTTAGTGAAATTATAAAACATTTTTCACATAATAATGTTTCTTGAAAAAAAATATATATATACATATATTTCATTTATAATATTTCTATCATTAAGACATCAAAATGCAATAAATATTCCTAAATATGTATGGTCTACTGTATCCATGAATGGTGCATTCCATTTCATATTCATATATGATATAGATTACTATAAATTAATATGTAAAAAATATATATTTTATTTATATAATTAATTAAATTCTTTAAATAATTAAATAATTACCTCTTTTAGAGGATCCAGAATAACAAGAAAAAACATATATGAAAACCGAAGAAGATACTACAAGAAATGTAACATTAAACTAATAATGTTATTAAAAGTTAATATAATGTAATATAAATTAATAAATGGGATTATATATAAAAATAATTTTTTATGCTATATTTATAATAAATTAATATTTATATAATACTAGTTTTTATTGTGTATAAATAATGTCAATACATATGGTAAGGGAATTTTGTCTTACTTTTTATTTTTGTGAGATACATTCCATATTCCCTGCTCTAATATATTATGTGGTGTATATACATCCATATGACCTGTTATATCATTAATTTACACTACATAATTATATTATATGTTTTATTACTATTACTATTTCACGAGGATCAGGATTCAAAAGTTACTCATGTAATAAGGGTTTTCATCACTTTCAATAATTTTTTTTGTGAAAAAACACGCCATGTTTACTTCATATTTATTATATGTGGTGTGCTTAATGACCATGGATATATTCAATGATGATTATAATTAAATTTATTTTTATATACATATCTATCTAATATGTTATCATTCATGGGGAATATTTTTATAAACATACCATATTGTAAAATTTATTTTCTCTCTCTTTTCCGTCGTTGAGAAAAATGTCATGTTATGCACCTATATTTTTTGATAAGGTGAATTTATAGAAATTTACATGTTATATCATGAATATAATTATATTCATTATAATTTAAGCTTCTTTTATTGTTATTATTTCAATTTTACTATGATTCATTGTTACCATCGTTGTAATATTTTATATCGATAATCTCATTTTTTATCATGAATGTTTATGACTATAATTTCATTGAAAATTTATTATGATACATATCTCATGAAATCCCATTAATATTCTTAACCTTTTGTTATTCATGTAATATCCACAAAACATTACCATTTTTTCACTCTATTGTAGACAAGATAATTAACAAAAAAATTGAAAATCTGACAGTGATTATCATTTCCTTTAGAAATATTTTTTCATTCAATAACTTGTATTCTTTGACTATTTCGAAACAATTATTAGTATTATCCTATAATGATTAAAGTAAATTTATATATATGTTTTGATATTTTAAAATATCTTTTTAAAGGTATTATTTTCATCAATTTCCAGTGAAATAACTTTTTTAATCATTTAATGTGAAAAAATGAATATTCATCTTATACGGACCTACCCACCATCATGACTTTCATTATCACAAACCGTACATTTTATGTTAATGAGGTTATTTTTGTATTAAAATTAATTCCAAATATTCTATAATGTTTTATAGTTTTAGTGGGTTATAAATAATATTTTAAAAAAAATTATGATCAAAAAGTGATTCAAATGATTTTCACGGCTTACATTTTATGTTTCAAAATGATGTTCTAAAAGAAAATGATATCATTGATTTCAAGATATCTATAAATTTTTAGAAATATATTTCTTAGAATAGGGTTTTATAAATACCAAAATCATGTAATCCATTATTATATCATAAAGATGATAATTTATGTTTTTAGGAGAAGTACAATGTGTTTTTGTGACTTGTGATACATTCCAATAGTGAGAAATTTCAGTAGATTTAGAATTATCCAAAATTCTATTGTAAATTCATTTATGCTAGTGATTCATTTATTGAGGTTATTTATATTTGGGTTAATCAATTCTAATAGTGATTCATTTATTATTGGGAGTCATTTATGGTTGTGATTCATTTTGTTGATGATTTATTTTGGTGGTGTTTGTGGCAGTGAATCAAATTTGGTGTGGATTCAATTATAGAATGGAGAAATATTTTTTGTTCAGTCTTATTTGTGGGTGATTAATTTTTTTCGGACCTATTCATCACAATAATTCATTCTGGTTGTTAGTCATTTTTCATGATGAGTCATTTTTTTGTCGTCGTTATTATTTTGGGGTGTGTTATTCTTGGAGTGAGTTATTTCTTGTAGAGATTAAATTCTGGTGGGGAGTCACTTCTAAACATGATTTATTTTAGTTGGTGAGTCATTCAGCTGGTGACTCATTTCTGGATGTGTAATGGCCCGGACCACTCCAGCCCATTCCTTTGTAAAAAAAAGGTCACGAAGTGTTTTGGAGGGTATAATGGACTTTTCCCACGATTTCCAGAATTTTGTAAGTATAGGCCATGTAGTCTGAGTACATGTTGTGTACCCCATCACTGGGTATACCTTGTGTTCAAGTCTGCATCCTTGCCGTGTGAAATAAATGGGTACACACCGTGTATCCGGGACTACACGTCGTATAGTCCCTCCCCGCGTACGCGTTACCCTCAAACCGTGTGTTGACCAGTCCATTGTCATGTGCCATGTTGAAGCTATGTCCTTGCAGTGTGAAATAAATGGGTACACTCCATGTATCCCATACTACATGCCGTGTAGTCCCTCCCTGCATACACGTTACCTTCAAACCATGTGTTGACCAGTCAATGGTTGTGTACCGCGTTGAAGGCCGTGTTAGAAGCCGCGTGATGACAGTGTGAAATGGCCAAGTACAGGTCGTGTACCAAAAGTACATGCTGTATACTTTTTCTTCTCACCTATAGAAGGAGGGGTCCCCTCCTCCTTTTCAACTCACTCCTCTCCCCCCCTTTCCCTCAAGCAGAGCTCTACCAAGAGAATCGAAGGCTCTTTTCTTCCATAACTTCTTTGTCCTATCTCCAATTTACAATCCGTCAGCGGCCATGGGATCATAACGACGAGGTGTGACTTTTGACCTTGTATATTTTTTCTTATCATCATCCTTTCCTTCCCAGCTTCCACCCGAGGAGTTTTTTAAAGGTTTTTCTAGAGGCAACGGACGCTGACAGACATCTTCTAAAGTTAATCCGGGGAGTGTTCTGATCAGAACCTATTGAGGTAGGGATCTTAAATTTGTCTCTATAAATTTTTCATCATGCAGGTTGGGTTTCCTCTTGTTTACATGAAACTCTTTTGAACTAGATTAATAAAGATAATAACTGGCTTATATAACAGGGATGGGATGTTTGGGAATGCATTTACATTATTTATATCCTATGATATTATGTTGTGAATTGAATAGGCTTATGCCTACTGAAAATGACGGTCATTGGGGGCCTTTTCTTGAGCAATTAAATGATTCCCTATCTTTCTAGACGATTTATGGATGGAAACATTGTGTAATGTGGAAATTCGTTAATCGCGTAAAGTTGGCTGATTAAATGAAAATCTGAAACCCTTGTGTGATCTCCCCGGTTGAACTAAACTGAAATAATAAACACATGGGCATTGGTTAGGGTTTTTTATGAGAAGGAGGTGTTTTGTGGGTTCTTGTGGATTGGGTGAGCATCGGGGCTGCGGTTGGCTTGTTTTGTGGGTTGTTGTGTATCGGCTAAGCAGCAGGGTTGCAGTTGGCTTGTTTTGTGGGTTACCAGTGGGGATGCAGTTGTCTTGTTTGTGGGTTGGTGTGAATGCAATGTTGGTGATGGATAGTGGGGATACAATAAATTTTATCAAGGGATAATGATGTACGGTGTGGTTTTAGTTTTGGTTATTGGCAGCGGGGCTTCAGGGATGGGTTTGAATGTCATCGAACTATGGGTTGTGAATAATAAAAAAAGTGGAAGAGATAATGAGTGGTGGGGCATGGTAATGGAACAGGAATAATAATTAATGGAGTTGGTTTGTTAATAATAAGGACATGTTTGTGTTTCTTGTGTTTTCCTAACATGATTTCTGGATGGTATGGATATGTTTTACGAACAATCGATGTGGTTGATTGAGGATAGTTGCCCAGTAGTTAAAGAACTAATAAAAAGATTCTGTTGAGACATGGAAACCTAAATGGGGTTGGGGTTGTTTGTTGTATGCATGCTTTGTAGTAGTAGTGCTAAGGCACGTGCTCAGTTCTCTGATTAGAAGACATAGGTTGGGATGAGTGTTTGGTATATATATATATTTGTATCTTTGTGTTTTATCGCACCCCACCCATGTTGAGCACTTAGTGCTGAACACTCCCATTTCATGGGAGAGGGTGTTTTCCCCTTAGTTACTAGCTCATTCCTGTTATTTCTTCACTAGGCTATGATGGCTTGAGGTGACCTTACACCCAAGACTCTTTGGGTAGGTTTCTATTGGGGTGGGTTTAGCCCAAGACTCTTCGGACAGGTTTTACAATTTCAAAATAGCCTTCGGGATGAGGCCCAAGTGTGTGCGGGTGGGATACATAGTTGTGAGGCCCAGGTTTGTGCGGGCGAGATACGTGGTTGTGAGGACCTGGTGTGTGCAGGACGGATACTTGGTTGTGAGGCCCAGGTGTGTGGGGGTGGGATACGTGGTTGTGAGGCCCAGGTGTGTGCAGTCGGGATATGTGGTTGTGAGGCCCCGGTGTGTGTGGGCGGGATGCGTGGTTATGAGGCCCATGTGTGTGCGGGTGGGAAGAGTGTGGTAGCGTCAGGACGTTTGCCATTAGGAAAAGAAGCTAACTAGTGGGGGAAGATGGTGTGGGGTACCCAATACTCTTGATCTTATATACTACTACTACCTGTTGTTTGTGTTTTTGGTGAGCGTGGATGGTGAGGTTGGGTTGATAGAATTCTTTGGCAGGTTTTTGGGTTTCTTCTCTTGTTCGCACGGGCCATTAGTATGTCTCTCAACTTGTGCATGAGAGATTTAGCTTTCCCTACTGAGTATACATGTATGCTCACCCTATGTTTACTTTTAGGTTTCCAGGAGGACTACCAGGGATGTGCGGGACCCTACTAGTCGGGACAGTAGGATTTTTTGCAGTTGTTTACTCTTGTTTCTTTTGGAATTGTACTTTTTGAGCTTTCTTGTACATGTACCCTGTTTCAGAACTATTTAAACAAGCATGAGGGATTGGTTTAGGATTATTTCTATACACTTTTTCTTTTCCTTTTTGGTGGTTGACTTGTCCTATTTCCATATCCTTAATATTAAAAACTATAATGCCTCCCATATTTGTGAAAACTCATACCCTTGGTGCTAGTCGCCACCCCAGGGCCTACTGGAGGTCAGACTTGGGGGCATTATCTCCCTTTCACCATTGCTAGCTCAGGTGGGGTATCATTGGTGGGAGGGGGTCGGGAAAAAATGCTATCAAAGGTGATGGTTGAGAGATAGTATGATGTATGAAGTTCAGAACAGTGTGAATTGCATGGGATGGTAGGAAAATAGTGTTGGATGATCTTGGTGAGTGACCTAGGCCATGGATGACCGGCTAGGACACAGAATTTTAGGCCCCCCCTACGATCCGATGCAAGGACTCTGAGCCTACTGAACGACCAAGTGAGACTACATTGATTGTAGGGTAGAGACCCTAGGGAAGGTACATGCATCATCATGATGGTGTTTTACTTGATTTGGGTGTTCAAGGAATGAAATTGAAATAACGTGATAAAATAAAACCTTGAAAAATTTCCTTGCTACTTGGGCTTAGGCGATCTTTGTTACTGTATAGCTATGGCACCTTGATGTCAACAGAATGGAAGAAGAGTGTGATGCGGACTGTTGCATGCAGTAGAAGCGGCAACCCTAGCAAGGCCATAGATCAAGAAAGATGTTTTCGGTTTTACTTAAATGTTGTATTTTATGTTTTGTTTATATTCGGGAGTTCACACTCATTTTTTGTACCCAGTCTAGCCCATGCTTTGGGTCTAGACGTAGAGAGACATTTTGTACCCCTGGTGTTGAGTACCCCTATTAGAGGTTAGAACAGCGTATCTTGTGTTTTCTAGGGATGTGGGATGATGTTGGGACCACATCGATCTAGTTGGGAACTTATTTTTCTAATGATGTAGCCATACGATGTCATCCAAGGCATCTACTGGTTGTTTTCTGTTAGTGCCATTATCGACTTCTTCTGAAGAAGAGTCATGTTCTCCAACATGGATGGGCACTTCGAGTTTTTAGTGATTCCGTTTGGAGTTACGAATGCACTTGTTGTGTTCATGGGGCTTATGAACTTTTATTTTAGAGAGTTTCCGGACCGGTTCGTTGTTGTGTTTATCGATGAAATCCTGATCTACTCAAGAATAGAGGAGGAGCACATTGGGAATCTCAGGGAATTCTTGGAAGTCCTTCGACACCACCAGCTTTATGGAAAATTTTCCACATGTAAGTTCTTGATGCAAGAAGTACACTTCATTGGGCCCATGGAGTCTCCGCATGGAGTGTTAGTGGACCTGTCGAAGGTAGAGGTAGTTGTTTCTTATGCAGCACCGAAGAGTGTGGCAGAAGTTTTTAGTTTCCTAGGGGCGGCAGGTTATTATCGAAGGTTCGTTTCGGACTTCTCTCAAGTTTATGCTCCATTGACAGCTTTGACTAGGAAGAACCAGGTCTTCCTATGTAGCGAGCAGTTCTAGAAATCTTTTGAATACCTGAAGGAGAAGTTGGTCAGTGCTCCCGTACTGATGTTTCCAGAGGAAGGGTTGTTGTATGACGTGTTTTGTGATGCTTTGGCCTTGGTTTGGGGTGCGTACTGATGCAAACGAAGCATTTGATCTGTTATGGGTCTAGGCAGTTGCACCCTCACAAGCGTAACTATTCCACCCATGACCTGAATCATGTAGTAGAAGTGTTCGTACTGATTTTTTGGCAACATTACCTCTTTGGGGAGTGCTTTGTGATCTTCTCAGACCACATGATCTTAAGGTATATCTTCTCCCCACATGACCTGAAATTGTGGTAGTGGATATGGGTCGAGTTTCTCCAAGACTATGACTTCGAGATCTCTTACACTGACGGTAAGGGCAACGTTGTGGCTGATTCGCTGAGCAGGAAATCTCATAATGAAGTTGTTCGGGAATCCACCGATGTTTGGAGAGCGATGGAAGAGTTGGCTTCCTGGCACTTGGATGCAAGGGTAGAGGGTGTTAGAGGCTGCTTGTTTTAGATAATGGTGCAGGCCTCGTTGTTGCAGTCGGTGGAAGAGTCTCAGTGAGGGGACTCTGATGCGGATGTAATACGGGATTGTGTCGATCAGGGAAACAATCCAGAAGGATGGTCAGAGGATAGCCGACATCGGATTCTTTTCAATGGAAGGATGTTTGTTCCGTAGGCAATGCGTGAGGGAGTTCTCCATGAGTTCCATAGCTCAGCCTTGGCGGTACATCCAGAAGCTTCAAAAATTTACTAAGGCATGAGGAAAAAGTTTTGGTGGCCCGGGGTGAAATGGTCAGTGGTGGAGAATGTGGCTAAGTGCATAGTGTGTCAGCAAGTAAAGGTTGAACACCATTTTCCCAGTGGATTGTTTCATCCTTAAGATGTCCCCAAGTGGAAGTGGGATGACATCTCAATGGAATTCGTCACAGGACTACCCAGAGCTCATGGTGGTTATGATGCTATCATGGTAGTGGTGGATCGACTAACAAAATCATCTCACTTCGTAGAAATTAAGGAGTCGAGCCCGGTGATTACCTTAACCTAGAGGTACGTAGATGAGGTGGTGTGTTTTAGTAGAGTTCTGAAGACTATCATCTCAGATCGGGATACTCAGTTTACCTCACAAGTCTAGAGAGGGTTACATCATGCTTCTGGTACCCAACTACACGTTAGCACTGCTTTCCACCCCCAGACCGATGGGCAGACAGAGCGTATTATCCAAACATTGGAGGACATGCGGCGAGCATACATTCTAGATTTCAAATGATCATTGGTGCGACACTTCCCTTTAGTAGAGATTCCCAACAACAACATATTCCACTCTACTATTGGCATTGCACCGTTTGATGCTTTGTATGGAAGACCATGTCGTTAACCCATTTTCTGGGTAGAGGGTGGTGATACAGGTACTCTTGAACCCGATGTAGTACATAACAACACAGATAAATTCCATCTTGTGCGTGAAAGGATGAAGGTGGCTCAGGACCAACAGAAGACTTATGTTGATCATCAGAGGAGGACCTTGGAGTTCGAGGTGGGAGATCATGTGTTCTTGATGTTTTCCCCTCGACGGGGGAAGAGTAGGTTTGGGAAGGGGAGTAATATTTCCCATAGGTTCATCAGACCGTTCGAGGTGATGAGGCTAGTCGATGAGGTGGCATATCAGCTGGCCCTACCACCTCAGTTGTAGAAGGTTCACGACGTCTTCCATGTCACCCAGCTTCGTCGATACTTACACGATGACTCTTAAGTTATCGATTGGGGAGACTTAGATATGGGAGACGATGCGACCATTGACTAACGACCAGTCAGAATCGAATATCGTAAAGAGAAGGTGCCCCGTTGATGAACCATCACCTTGGTCCGTGTGTTGTGGAGTCATGGAGGCCTCGAGGTAAGCACATGGAAGCATGAGACCCAGATGCACGCTCAGTACCCAGAGTTGTTTTAACTTTCTTTTTTCCTTGTTCTTCTGATCTTTGTTATGATGTTTTACTATGTACCTTTGATATATGGAATTCTTGTCTTGTCGGTTGTGAAACCTTTTTGTTTCCCTATTCTCTTGAAGTATGTAACATGTCCTGGTTTGTGGTGAAGGGAAAAACCCGATCCTTAATCGAGATGCATTAATTATGATGTAATTGAACCCATGTAGGGGATTTAGTTCCTTATAAAGCGGATAATATATCAACATAAGAAAAGGAATTTTCCCCAAACCATGTTTTCAGGAAGTGTGTGGGTTGTTCGGTGTTGTGGGTAGTGCCAGTTGAAAAATCCTAATGTATATAAGTGGGAAGACCCGATTCTTAATCGAGACCCATTAATGAGGATGCGATTAAACTCATGATGGCGAGTCAGTGTCGCTAAAAGAGGATAATATCTCGACATAGGAGAAGGAATTCCTAACACCTATAATTATGGTTGATGGTTGGGTTCCTATTATAATGAGAGCCCTAAGAGGTATCTTGTTGGGTTCCTCTAGGTTGTTTTTGGAATATCAGTGAAGATAATATTTTATGAGGAACCTGATGTAATGGCCCAGACCACTCTGGACCATTCCTTTGTCAAAAAGAAGGTCACGATGTGTTCTAGAGTGTAAAATGGACATTTCCCACACTTTCAAGAATTTTCTAAGTACACGCCGTATAGTGTGAGTACACGTTGTGTACCCCATCGTCGGGTATACCCCGTGTTGAAGGTCATGTACATGCCGAGTGAAGTAAATTGTTACAAGCTGTGTATCCATTACTACACGCCGTGTAGTCCCTCCCCGCGTACACATTACCCTCAAAACCTATGTTGACCAGTCAATGGCCGTGTGTCTTGTTAAATCTGTGACCTTGTCATGTGAAATAAATTGGTAAACTCTGTGTATCCCATACTACATTCCGTGTAGTCCCTCCTCGCGTACGTGTTACCTTCAAACCATGTGTTGTCCAGTCAATGGCGTGTGTTATGTTGAAGGCCGTGTTGGAATCCGTGAGATGACCATGTGAAATGGTCGAGTACACACCATGTACCATAAAGTACACACTGTGTACTTTTTTTTCTAGCCTATAAAAGGAGGGGTCCCCTACTCCTTTTCAACTCACTCCTCTCCTCCCCTTTCACTCGAGTATAGCTCTCCCAAGAGACTCGAAGGCTCTTTTCATCCATAAAATCTTCGTCTGAGCTCCAATTTAAGATCCGTCAGTGGCCACCGGATTTTAACAATGAGGCAGAACTTATATGCTTGGATCTGTTGTCTTCCCATGAGCCTTTCCTTCCCAGATTCCTCCTGAGGAGGTTTTTCAGTGTTTTTCTCTAGGAAATGGACATCGACGGACGTCTTCTAAAGTTTATCAGGGGGAGTGTTGTGATCAGAAACTATTGATGTAGGGATCTTACCTTTGTCTTTCTAAATTGTGCATCATTCAGGGTGGGTGTCCTCTGGTTTACGTGAAACAAATTTGAACCGGTTTAATAAAGATAATAACTGCCTTATATAATGGGGATGGGAAGTTTCTGAATGCAGTTACATTATTTATATCATGTGATATTATGTTGTGAGTTGAATAGGATTATGCCTACTAAAAATAACAGTAGTTAGGGGCCTTTTCTTGCACAATTAAATGATTCCCTATCTTTCTAGACCGTTTATGGATGAAAACTTTGTGGAATGTGGAAATTGGTTAATCACGTAATGTATGCTGAGTAAATAAAAATCTGGAACCCTTTTTTTATCACCCTAGTTGAACTAAACTGAAATATTAAACATATGGGTGCGAGTTAGGGTTTATTAATTTGAAGGTGGTGTTTTGTGGGTTTTTGTGGATCGGGTGAGCAGTGGGGCTGTGTTTGGCTTGGTTTGTGGGTTTTTTTGGATTGGGTAAGCAGTGGGGCTGCGGTTGGCTTGTTTTGTGGGTTAGCAGTGGGGCTGCGGTTATCTTGTTTGTGGGTTGGTGTGAATTCAATGTTGGTGATGGGAAGTGGGATTTTGGTAAATTGTATCAAGGGATGATGATGTGTAGTGTGGTTGTCATTTTGGTGGTTTGCAGCGGGGCTGTAGGGATGGGTTTGATTGTGATCGAACAATGGGTTGTGAATAATAAATAATAGTGGAAGAGTTAATGAGTGTTGGGGGATGGTAAAGGAACAAGAATAATAATTAATGGGGTTGGTTGGTTAATAAGAAAGACTTGGTTGTGTTGTTTGTGTTTTCATAGCTTGATTTGTGGATGGCAGGGATATGTTTTACAAATGATCGATGTGGTTGGTTGTGGATAGTTGCCCAGTTGTTAAGGAACTAATAAACTGTTTCTGTTGAGACCTGAAAACCTAAATGGGGTTGGGGTTGTTTGTTGTATGCAAGCTTCGTAGTAGTAGTGCCGAGGCCCATGCTCAGTTATCTGATTAGAATCCATAGGTTTGGCTGAGTGTTGGGTATATATATATATATATATATATGTATCTTTGTGTTTTATCGCACCCCACCAATGTTGAGCACTTAGTGTCGAACACTCCCATTTCATTGGAGAAGGTGTTTTCCCCTTAGATACTAGCTCCTTCCTGCTCCTTATTCCCTAGGCTGTGATGGCTTGAGGCGACCTTACACCCAAAACTCTTCGGGTAGGTTTCGATTGAGGTGGTTTTAGCCCAAGGCTCTTCGGGCATGTTTTACTATTTCCAAAGAACCTGTAGGATGAGGCCCGGGTGTGTGTGGTCAGGATACGTGGTTGTGAGGCCCATGTGTGTGCAGGTGGGATACGTGGTTTTACGGCCCAGGTGTGTGCGGTCAGGATACGTGGTTGTGAGGCCCAGGTGTGTGTGGGCGGGATACATGGATTTGTGGCACAGGTGTGTGCGGGCGGGATACATGGTTGTGAGGCCCATGTCTGTGGGGGCGGGATATGTGGTTGTGAAGCCCAGGTGTGTGCGGGTGGGATACGTGGTTCTGAGGCATAGGTGTGTGTGGGCGTGGGAAGAGTGTGGTAGCGTCAGGATGTTCGCCGTTAAGAAGAGCAGCTAACTAGTTGGGGAAAATGGTGTGGGGTACCCAATACTCTTGATCTTATATAATACTACTACCTGTATTTTTTGTTTTTGGTGAGCGTGGCTAGTGAGGTTGGGTGGATAGAATTCCTTGATAGGTTTTTGGTGTTTTCTATTGTTCTCATGGGACATTAGGATGTCTCCCCACTTGTTCATGTGAGCATTAGTTTTCCCTACTGAGTATACTTGTATGCTCACCCAACGTTTACATTCAGGTTTTTCAGAGGACTTACAGGGCCATTCGGGACCCTACTAGTCGGGACAGTTGGAGTTGTTGCAGTTGGTGTACTCTTGTTTCTTTTCTTATTGTACTTTTTGAGATTTCGTGTACTCATACCTTGTTTCAATACTATTTAAACATGCATGTGGGATTGGTTTTGGTTTATGTCATTACACTTTTTATTTTCCATTTTGGGGGTTGACCTGTCCTATTTCCCAATCATAAATATTAAAAATGGTAATGCCTCCCATATTTGTGAAAACTCACACCCTTGGTTCTAGTCTCTAGCCTAGGGCCTACTAGAGCCGGGACTCGGGGGTCATTATCTCCCTTTCACCATTACCAGCTCATGAGAGGTATCATTGGTGGGAGGGGGTTGTGACAGGATATGATTCACCCTACTGGTGAGCCATTTATATAGGGGTCCATTTCTTGGGGTGTGTCATTACTCACTATGAGTCATTCTGGTTGTAAGTTAATTCAACCAGTTTTAGAATTTTCCAGAATTTCCCAATTTTCTTAAAAAGTTTCTGAATTTCTATTTTAAAGTATTTTGTGAATAAATGGGGATAATTTCTTTAATGATGATTTTAAAATCCATTTAAAAGGGTATTAATCATGTACATAATTTTTAAAATGTTCTAATAATATTAAAATGTATAAACCATCTATATTGATTGGATACTGCATTAATGGTCTTTTAAAATAGTAACCAATCCCCCTAGTATTCGATATGGTCATTCTAATGAAAAACCCCTTTTATTATTTCATTTTTTATTTACTTTTTATTGATACGAGTGTCCCATAATCCTTCTTCCCTTTAAGCTATAGAACTAATAGTTTCAGTAAGTTTGGGTTTCCCCCAAATAGGAATCCTCCAACACATGTGTCCCCAATTTTTGTGCAGAATTTTTTTAAAATAGTCTTCTTCTAAGAAGGGGATTACTTCATTTATCCTTATTTGTATCATGCATGATAGTTTTTTGTCTTACCCACTTTTGAAATTGGTTTCATCCAATTTTAGAGATATAATTAATCTATTATAAATGAATAAAAATGTATAGAAGAATTTTTAATATTATCATACAACATTTTATTTTACTAGATATGATATTATGTTTGTATTGGTGAAATTACTTGATTAACATCACGTCTATTAGTGGCTCAAATTTTCTACAACAACATGATATTTTAAACCTATATTTTTTTGATTGTTTGGATTGATCACAAATAACTAGTTGACCACATATATTTAGTTAATGGAACTGATATAACATTCTCTAATAGATTTTGGGACAACACTCCTAATTAAAAAAAAGTTTCTGAAAAAGAGACCCTTTTCTAAATTCGATAATGTTATTTTTTTGTATGTGATGTGTTGTGTGTGGGAATAGTGGTTGATATTTGGTTGTGCAGTGAGTCTCAAATGGACATTACATTGTTGTTGGGTTGTGTAAATGTGGTGGAAGGTGGAACCAGAATTGGTTATTTGGATTTCTTTTTTGGTGGTTGTGTGTAACTGATTGTTTGTACCTCGATTATTAAAGAATTTTGAAATAAATAATATTATTGGGCAGTATTAATGAATAAATATAGTTATTCATGTTTTGTGCTAAGGAAAAGAACATGTTTCTCTAGAAAAAGTTCATAACAAGGACCCAAAAAATTAGATAAATAATAATAATTTTTTTAAATATGAACTGTCACTTGTTTTTATCTAATGGGGGATGGGAATTTTTTTCTATAGAAATAGTGGAGTATTACTGTTAAAACTTTTATACCTTGGTTTAATACCAATAGAATGAGGATTTTGGGTTCTCTATCTACATGTAAATACCATGTATGTTTTTTTTATTTCTATAAGAACATTACACTTTTCATGAATAATGTGTTGAATCCTAGGTAGTCACATGAAAATTTTCTCACAACGTCCCAGTGGCAGGATGGATGGATGGATACCATATCTTCCTGAATCCGTCCTTGAGGAGATGATAAGGTCATGCATGGGCTATGATTTACATAAGTTAAAATTACTTATTTCGAGTAGTGATATGATTATATTTGATGGCATGGGTTCATTAGAGATATATGTGATGTGATGGCCTATGTTTGTGTGAGTCAGATGTGATGTGCTGTGATGTGATTCAAAAGGGGAGAGAGTGCCAATATTTATGACATTGGGGTGCAAGAGTGGAAATTAGTGGTAAATTCATATAGGGTACCCCATCGTTGATTTTTTATATATTATATAATATCCTTGGATGCATTATTTGGGTAGTGAACCTTGGTGAGGTATGATTATTTTATAATGATAGTTTAGGTGTTGGTTGCATCTACTACGTTCACACTGGTGAACTAGTTTTACCGTTTTACATGAGCATTATATACTGTTGATTCCCTCATGAGTATACATACACACTCAGACAATGTATATAAATCTATTTTTAGGTTTGTCTAAGGATTTTTTAGGCAATTATTGATCTTTTTAGCTATACCCTTGGACAGTTTTTGTGTCGTTGATCTTGTTCTCATTTGGTATTTACTTTAGAGAAATTTTATCTGTATTAGTTTTATTAAAACATGGATTGTGGTATGGTTTTTTCTAAGATAGATATTTATATATATCATTGAGTTTATTTTGGTTGATTAATCCTATCTCCTGATATTATATTATTATTGTGGGAAATTCCTCTTATATTGTGATATTTTTAATCCTTTGATGCTAGTCACAAACCTGGAGCCTTCTAGAGGTGGGACTCATGGGTTATCATCTTTATCCAATTATATTAGTATCATTTGTTCAAGGGAGTCATGAACGAGTGGTATGACAGGTTATAACATAGAGAGAGTGGAGTTAGTGTCAACACCAGTTATGGATGAATGAGTTTGTATGAAACTAGTATTAGTTTCCTTTGGTGTGTGTTGTATGCCATGGAGACCTGGTGCGATGTGGAATTTTTGTGACTTCCATGATCTAGTGTATGTAATATTTTGTTATTAAATGACTATATTAGATGGAAAAACATTTATTTTAGAGACATTGGATAGGTATATGATTCATGACGACTTGTGTTCTTATTTAAACTAGGTTTTTATGTGAAGGTCAGAGTGGATAAAATGAATAATATTGATTAAAGATAAATAAAATATATCATAATGAAAATATGTATTATTCGTCTTAGTAAATAATTATTACTTTTTTAGTTATTGATTCTATTATTCGTCCACATGTGGCTTGGCAAAGGATGTTCCATAGGATGACCCGATTGACCACTGGAGGTTTGATCTAGTTTAGGATGATGATCAGTGGAAGAGGTCATTTCGAGATTTTCAAATAAAATATTTGCAAATGTATGATGAAATCATTTTTTATTTTGTGACCGAGGATGGTTACAAAAGTAATAGATCACAGTCGGTTTGATCTGATCATAAAAAATGTATTGGATCTCATTGGTAGTCTAATTGATGTGAGGATTTTCATACCAATGGTGGACATTGTTATTTATTTTTTGTAAGGAGGAAGATGAATCATGTTCCAACTTCTAGATAGAGTTTATTGAAGAATCACTTTCATCAATGATGGAGTGTATGAAGATGAATGAGCTACCCTCGCTTCAACAGAGATTCAGATCTATTTGGGAGAATCATATAATGTTCAAGGACTTTATATTCTTTTTCTTTGATATTTCTTCATATGATGGGTCCAAACCAAGGAATATTATAGTACGAATTCATCCTTCAATCTAATATGTAGTTACTCATTTTATGTTTCCAATATATCTGGAGGTCCAAAAATGACACAGGTAATTTAGAATATTACCAAACAGGGATGCTTAGTTCTATACCGTAACTGGAATGGAAC
The DNA here is from genome assembly GCA_963277665.1 of Viscum album. Classification (NCBI taxonomy): domain Eukaryota; kingdom Viridiplantae; phylum Streptophyta; class Magnoliopsida; order Santalales; family Viscaceae; genus Viscum; species Viscum album. The sequence goes on from OY728147.1 coordinate 1,301,099,609, forward strand.
TTCAGGGGTTGAGTAGTTTGTTGTAGGTATTAAGCAGCATGGCCTTAATTTTTTTAGCAGGTTGGGTGTCGACCTCCATGCCATCCCTTCCAGCCACATAGGTCTTGTGGATTCCATACTAATTTTTAGGTTTCACTATATTTTTTTTCTTCGATGGGTTTTGTGGATATCGTCATGATCAGTGCCCATTAAATTCTCGACAACATTTTAGTAGAGGTGGTCATGTTTAGAATTATCCTTAATAGTAGTTAACAGTGACATAGTTCTACATGTAGGGGAATAATTATTATGCTTCATTTAGAGAGGACATGGAATCTAGAGAACGACCATAGGATTCACCTCATCCTTTGGGACCTCGACCTGAGTGTAGTCATATTGGTAGAAACCAGCATAGGGGAAGATGAGTTTGGAGCAGACAATAGTAGAAATTGGTTACCACAATATTATAGGGGAAAATATTATTCGAGGTTTGGTCACTTTATCATGAATATTTTTTTCTTCATTTTGATTCATGATATCCACACTCATTTTTTTACCATTTATCGTCCAGTATCATGGACTATACAAATAATTATTATTTCCCACATGTGTTGTCTTCTCCAATTATAGGCCAATAAATCATATTTGATGTGTGTTTGGGATTTTCTCTAATGATGGGAATTCATAAGTCAATGGAGTAAAATATCTTACCTAGGGTGAATATATAATGATGTCATCATTTCCATTGAATGGTTGTAATTTTTTTTGTAGTCATCAACATTTGATGTAGAGTGGTGTTATGAGATATAGTAGTTCGTTGTGTGGTTTTTTTGGCAATAAAGGTTTTCATGTTAGATGTTGTCATTTGGAAAACATTATTTCATTCATGGTTTCGTTTTTTATAGAATTAAATGAAACTATGATATAGGAGGCCCCCATTGATGTCAAATATTTCCGATATGTATCATCTAGGTTGTCTTTACAAAACCGCCTCGACCCAATACTGAATTGGAAAAAGATTTACAGCCTAGAGTTAAATTAGTTTCGATAACTCCTAAACAAAAGGAACCTTATGAGTTCAATAATTTGATGTTCTAAAAAGATGATTTTATGTATAGGGGTTTCATTAAAATAAGTGTTCCCTCGTGGGGTTCTGTAGTGTTATTATCTATGATGGTTGATTGTATTATTTTTTTACATAGACTACCAGAGATAGAACCATGTGATGATAAGGAATTAATATCATCTTCCATGAATCGATGATATCTTTGAGCAGTTGAGAGGAGCTAGTTCCTTCTCCAAATTTGATCTATGTTATTTATATGTCCAATTAAGGGAAAAGGGTGGTGACATCCAGTAGAATTCATTTACATGTATGTATGGACACTTTGAGTTTTTGGTCATTCCATTATGTGTTAATAATGCACTAATGATGTTCATATAGTTTATAAACAACATTTTATGTGATTTTCAGGTCTCAGTTTTCATTATCATAATTAAAGACATATTAATCTACTCATGGTCAGAGGAGGAGCATGCTAAACATCTCAAATATATTTTGCAATTTTTTCACCATCACCAACCTAATGGAATTTTTCCCATGTTCTATTTTCAGTAATAAGATGATCATTTTTTAGGGAATTTGGTGTCTCATAAAGGTGTGGTAGTGAACCCATCAAAGGTCAAGGTGGTGGATTTGTGGGAAGCAACTAAGAATTCGGAAGAGGTATTTAGGTTCCATGGTCTTATTGTCTAATATCATAGGCTTTTTAAATTTTTTCATGAGTTTTAGCCCCATTTGTAGGCTTAAATATGAATATACATGCTATAATTTAGACAGTTTAGTGCCAGACTCTATTAATTTTTCTATGGGGGAAATTTTTTAGTGAATCAGTATATCAGTTTCCAAAGGATGTGGTGTTCTCTGAATTTTTTTGAATCATACCAACTAGAATTAGGTTGCATCTTGAAAAAAAAATTATGTTTTCTATTATGGGTCTAGGTACATACATCTTTATGAGTGTAACTATTTAACCCATGCTCTAAAGTTAGTGGTAGATGTTTTTTCACTAAATCTATAGAGACGTTACCTCATTAAGGATTTTTTTGATGTCTGAGACGATCACAAGAGTGTGAGGTATCTATTTTCCTATATTGATCATAATATATGGCAGCGAAGGTGGATAAAGTACCATCAAGACTATTTTTTAAGATCTCCTACACCTCATGGAATGGTAATGTCATTGCTGATTCATTGCGAAAAAAATCATAGAAGGATGTTTTTCAGAAGTCTGCAGATTCATTAAGAGAATTTGAAGGTTTAGTAACCCAACACATAAATGAAAGGGTGTAGTGTGGTAGAGGATATTTATTTTTGGTGAAGGTTTAAACTCCACTAATGTAGTAGATGGAGTGGTATTATTTTGTATATTTAGATGTAGAGGTGATGTGAAATCATGTTGGCCATAGTGATTTTCTAGAGGGATGGTTAGAGGGTGGTCAAAAAAAGATGATTTTATGAGATGTTTTTTGTTCCAGTAGTGATTCATGATAGATTTACTCACGATTTTCATATCTCAACATTTGAAGTGCACTAAATAAAATTCAAAATTTATCATGCCTTCACAAAAGATTTTTGTTTTCCTGAAATGAACTGTGAAGTCGTTGAGTTTTGGGATTGGTGTTTTTTTCCAGTAGGTAAATATGATCATCATTCCCTAGAGGATTGTCTCCTAAATGAGATGTTCCCGAGAAAGGATTGGATGAAATAATGATAGAATTTCATAGCAAGGATACCATGGGATAATGGAGTTTGCGATACTATCTATGTGATTATGGATTACTTAATAAAATAGTCTCACATCCTAGAAATTAAGGAGTTAGGAACAGTAGATTATTTTTAGGGATGGTATGTTGTGTATGTGGTACAACTATATGGATATCAAATGTCCATTTTCTTGGATCGTGATTCATGTTTTAGCTCATGATTTTGGAGCGGTTTCATTCATAGTTTTGATACCCAGTTTCTCATCAACACTACATTCCACACTCATATAGTTGGACATATAGAAAAGACTATCTAGATGTTAAAGGATATTTTTCTGGAATTTTTTCATAGACATTGGTAGATCATGGTCCCTACACATTACCATGGTAGTTTTTCTTATAATAATATATATCACCATTCCATTAAAACTAGCTTCATTTGAGGCTTTGTACAGGAGGCCATATCATTATCTTATTTGCAGAATGAAGGGTGGTGATTAAGTAGTTATTGTTCAATATATGGTGAAAAAGACGACAAAGAAATATTTGTTATTTCATGAGAGTTTGAAAATATCACATGATCTAAAAAATACTTATGCCGATTGGGTGGGGACCATGTGTTCTTGAATATTTCCTTCAACCTAGGTAGCGGAGGTTCGATGAAGTATGTTAGATCATTCCCTCATTTTTTGAGACTATCAAGGTGTTGGGGTGTCTTGTCGAGGAAGCTTACCAGTCGACATCCACCTCAAATGGAATAGATCACTGATTTCTTCCATGTCGCTCAATTCTATCAGTACCTCCAAGATGACTACCATTTCATTTAATGGGTGGATATGGATATTGGGTATTTAGATACGTTCATGGATCATCTATTAGATATCAAATACCACTGACATATGTCTCAAAAGTGATGTAAAATTACAGTGGATTTTGTTTTTTGGAGGAACGATGACCTTGTTTACAGTACTTGTGAGAGTGAGACATAGATATGAGCCTAGTACCTAGAGTTTTTTTTGGTTTTTCCATTCTCAATTTTCATAATGATTTGATTTATAGTCCATGATGTTTTATGAGATATGTTCTTCCTCGTTGATTAAATATGTGTTATGTTGTGTTTTATAAATTTTTGACATGAGAAATAATGAATGCTTGGTTCGAAATCAAGATGCATCTTAATATGATGCGATTAAACCAGCATGGTCTAGTTGGTTCCATCCATAGTGGATAATATACTAACTTGGAAGATGTAATTCCACAATTACTGTGATTAGGGAATTATGTTTTTTTTCAGTTGTTGTGTTTATTTAGGATAATTGTTTTAGTTTGCGTATGTTTTTAGGCATAATTTGATCCTTGAGGGGAATCTCTAAGGATAGCTCTTTAGACTATTTCTCACCATCTTTCTATGACCATTTTGATTTATCAAGGTTCATAGTAGTTTTAATGTTATCTAGTGTAATGGCATAAACCATATGAACTGTTAAATTACCCAAAAATAGATAATTGATGAGTCTAGGGTGTTTTTTTGTGGATTTTGGGTAAATGTAAGACATTCCGATGGCCAGACCTTGCAACAGTTTTTAAAAATTTCATAATTACAATGGTGAGTAATTTATAGTGGTTAGTCATTTATAGATGGTATTCGTTCCTTTTAGTGATTAATTTTGGTGGTGATTCATTTCTAGTGTTGAGTCATTTATAGAGGTGCATCATTTCTGATGGGTTGATTCATTTTTTAAGTGTGTCACTTATTGTGATGAGTCATTTTTGGTGGTGAGAAATTTATGATAGTGATTCACTATGGTGGTGAGTCACTTATACTGGTGACTTACTTCTAGTGGTGTGTCATTTCTAGCATTTAGTCATTTTTGGTGGTGATTCATTATGTTGATGATTAATTTCAATGGTGTGTCATTCTAATGGTGTGACATTTATTGTAGGGAGAAATTTTTTATGGTCATTAAATTATAGTGGTGAGTCATTTTTCTAATTGATTAATTTTCAATAGTTTTCAATTTTCCTAAAAATGGTTATTTTCCAAAATTTTACAAAATTTCTATTTTGACATTTTTAATGGAAAATTGATTTATATGCCTTAATAAATGGCTATATAGCCATTTTAAATAATAATAATTAGATAATTAATTCAAAAAATGTTTTAAAACCATTTCAATATTTGAAACTTGTATATTGATGGTATTTTCCATTAATTGTATGTTAAAACAATAAGCAATACCACTCGTATTTGATTTGTTTGTTCTAAAGATGAGATCATTCATTACTTCTATCAGGAAGTAATTTTTGGTGATATGAGTTGCCCAAAATCCATTTAACCTAGGATTCATGAAACTATTTTCTATCGTTGTTTTTGGTTTCCACCAAAGAGGATCACTCTTATATGTGTGCCCACTATTTTAGTTTCTTGGGTTTTTTAAAATCATCTTATACGAAGTAGTTTTATTCCTTTAATTCGCTTCATGTGTATCATGAAGGGTGGATTAATTTTTATAACCTATTATGAACATGGATTCATCAAAAATAAAAAATAAAATGAAACAAATACAATTTAATATAAATTTGATGGGGAATGTGAATTGTAGTCTCATATATTTTTACTGATTATTTTTATTTGATTTGATATAGTGCTTATATGTGTGTAATTCCTTGGTGAATATCTTGTTAGACAGTTTCTTAATCATATTGCTCAAAATTTCACTTCAAAAAATATGTTTTTAGAATTTTTGGGATTATTAATGAATAACTGGATAACCAAATATGTTATGTTAATGGAATTGATGCCCCATGATATAATGTTATGCATGATAAAATTCATAAATAATGTAGTGAAATGTAATAAAAGCTACCATATTCATAATCTAAATAATATGGTATGGTATGTGTTATGTGGGGTAATGTGGATGATATATGGTTGTGAATCATGAATATGATGGTTTTTAGAATGTGTGTGTGAATTAGGGCTACAATGGAAGGTTGAATGTGACGTGGCTATTGGGATTTTGTATTGTACATATTCTTTTTTTGTTATGCTATGTCAATATCCTTATTAGTAAATGATAGTTAAATGAATAATACTAAATGGAATGTTTAATGAATAAATATTATGCTTCTTTTCATCCTATTAGAAAGTGGTAATGTTTTACAGGAATGATATGGAAACATATAACCTAGAAGATGTATTAATGATAATCAAATATTAGAATATGAATTTTGGATAATTTTTTTCATCTGGGGGTTATTGTATTTATATATTGCTGATAAAGTGGAGTATTTATGTGAAATATTATATCCCTTGTTTGTGTACTATTAGTATGCTCCATGGGGGATGTTGAACTCTATGTATATACCATGTATGTTCTTGTGATTTCTATTTGTACCCACCCTTATTGAGCATCAAATGTTAACAGATCTGAAGTCATATAGAGGGTGTTTTTTCCAACATCATAGTGGGATGATGGATGGATAACTACATTCTCTTCCCCACATAGTATTCATTGAGATGGGAAGGACATTCACGAGTTTTAATGGATTGAAGTTAATAGTGTCGTTGTTGAGTTGTGATGTTATGAGTTGTGATGGCCATGGATGTTCATAAAATATGTGATGTGATAGTCAAGGTGTGTGTTTGAATGATGTGATTCTTTTATATTTTATTAAGAAGGGATGGGAGGTCCACAACATATGACTTTTTGGGAGTGAGAAAAAAAATCAGTGGGAATGTGCAGTAGGGGATCCTTATTGTCAATATTCTATATATTATATTATAATAATTGATTCATTTATTAGTGATCAAGAATTGGTGTGGTTAGGTTTTGGTTAGTTTACTTCTTTATGTGTTTTTTGGTTCTACATATTTTAGATGGGTGCATCAGTTTTCTCTTTTGACATATACATGAGTGACTTTGGTTTTCTTACTTAGTATACGTGTATACTCACCCTATGTATATGAATATTTTTTTTGGAATCCAGGAAGACTTCATGGGATCTGTTAGACCTTACTAGTTATACCCATGGATAGTTTCTATATCACATATTTAGTTTTTTTGTTATTTACATTGGATACTATTGGTTGGAGTAGATACTCAAGAGGGGGGGGGGGGTGAATTGAGTTCCAATTTAAATTTCTATTAAAATATTGTCTATATAAAATCCATTGATTTATAACATAAGTTAAACTGTAGTGAATTTATATAGATTATAAATGTTCACTTAGCTTCTCAAAGATTTATTAGGTCTCATATAATTTAACAACAAAATCTAACTTTCTTTTGAAACTAACTTACTGATTTACAATAAGTGTAAACACTTTCTAATTTAACTATCAAAGTAACTTTAAAATAGTTTTGTATTTCAAATTAATAGAAGTGGAACAAATAAGATATATGTAGTATACATTGAACATAAAATAAAGATGCACATTAGATATAACAAGAGGTTCATTCTCAAGCCAAGACTTAGTCCTCTAAAATTTATATAAATTGGATCCACACCATAGATCGGGGTTAACAACAGTTTACAAAACTGTCCAGGCCATGCAGGAACCTCTACCACAGTTCTCCGTGGGATGAAAAACAAAGACCAGGCCACACAAAAACCTCTTCCACAGTTGTCGTGGGTAAACAAGAGTTTAGATATTAGGAGTGAGGATTTTGATATCCTCCAGTTTAGTGCATGAGACAGTGTGTGTATAAGAAATATAGAGTACACCACACTGCTCAAAATTTAATAAATAAATCACTTAGAGAGAACAGATAAGTGTTTAGAAAGGTCTTGTGATTATCAATGAAGCTCTGGATTTGTTGGATTCAGCAAGAATGTCTCTAATCCCTTCTCTGGTTTTTCTGTTGAAAAACAGAGGGTCGTAGTTCATATTGTATTCTGCAGGAATGAAAATGATCACTTGATTCGTCGTGGGTTCTTCAATGGTGTTATATTGCATTCATAAGAGTTCTTTTAAAGTCTTGCAATCTCTTTCTTTCTCAAGATTTTTATTCTCATTTATCATATTGTTCTCGTGTTTCAGTATGTTCTTCTCATTGTATATTCACACTTGCACACCACTCATGTACTTAATCTCAAACTTCCTTATATTCCATGAGTTATGGTAGTATTAATGATTAACTTTTCATAGGTACGAGATACGGTTTTCTGACATGCCAACAACTATCATTAAATAACATTAATTTCATTAAAAACACCAAATATGATTGTTAGAATTATTTAAATAATATTGAAAAAAAGTTAAGAAATGTAGTAATAGTGATTAAGTAAACAGTGTCTTCTTCACGATATAGTCTTCACGGTATGAGGTTCATGGTATGAGCTTCATGGTATGTCCATGTATGGTGTGTAGCTCACGGTGTCTGGATCACAGTTTGTCCTTCTCGGTTTCTGGTTCACGGTGTCTAGGTCACGGTGACTGGGTCACAGTGACTGGGTCACGGTGAGTGGGTCACGGTGTTTGGGTCACGGTGGGTGGGTCATGGTGTCTGGGTCACGGTGAGTGGGTCACAGTGAGTCCTTCACGGTGTGTCCATACTTAGGCAAATATATGTATTTGGACATAGACAAAAATATGCAGAATATAGATTAAGTTTAATCATTATAGAGTAAGAGAACTTGAATCATAAACATAAAGGCTTGATATTATATGTGAGATTTGTGACCGTGTATAAGACTTGTAAATAAAAAGATAGTAATTTACATCCATAAGATTTTTTATCATTAAAACATGATGTGTAGTTATTATTGAGATTGAACAGCATTAGCAAGATGTGCAATGAAGATTGAGATTAATTAACAGTAATATGATTTTTTATCATTAAAATATGATTAACACATGAGGAGTCGAACAATCTCCCCCTTTTTGATGATCACAAATCATATATAGTCAAAATATAAATAAACTGTAACATTAAAGAAACTAGAATATTAGAATAAAAAATCATTATAGTACTAACACTTGTAGTTTTTCTTTTATATTTCGCCCCCTTTTAGTATTATCAAAAAGTAGAGAAAATGAAATGAAACACTGTGGTTTGCATTAATAAAAGGTTCAAAATCGAACATATAGGAGACGTACAAATAGTAAACATGAAATGACATCCCATTAAAAAGAAAATAGTCCCTGGAGTCTTCAGGGATCCATATGTTTCTTGCCTTTATTAGCAGCAGGAGTTGGTGCTAAAGTAGAAGAAGGCATAGATGCGGTAGACAAAGAGGGTAAGGGTAGACCTTCAAAAATAGATGGAGCCAAAGTAGGAGCAGTAGAAGATCTAGGCTGTGGTTGGTAAAGAATGACTGGCCAGATCTGATAAAGAGCTTGGCTAACTGTCATGGAAGGTGAGGCTAAGGTAGGTAGACTAGGTCTAATGGGTGCAGCAGCTGGAGAAACTGTAGCAGTACTCTGCACATGAAGATAGGACTTCAAAAGATTGATGAAATCAGTAATGATTTACCACCGTATTGCATATCCTTTTCAAAATCATCTTTATTCTCCATTAATCTGTCCAACAATCTGGTGAACTCTATAAGTTTCTGAACATGAGAATTAATACCTTGAGTCACTGGACGGATTGTCAAATTTTCCACAAGATATATAAAGTGATCTATCATATCACTTTTAGAGAAAATACGCGAGAGATACAGATATATTTTCTTGGTGATATCTTGTTGATAATCATTGGCTATCTTAGAATGAATCCTATCCAAGTCCAATGCTCTATCACTGTTCTTGACCACTTCTGACAAAGAAGATAGATCCAATCCACTAAAGGCACTATAAAGTTCTTCCATGATTATGGATCTCAGCATAGAATCATCCAAAGAAGATGTGGAGGTCTAACCAGAAGAAGGTGAAGCCTTGACAGCTTCAGTTAGAACTTTGAGCTATTTCAGATCTTTTTGGAGGTATCCAGTGTATTCATCTAAAAGCTTATTCAGATTTTCTACAAGATCCCTCATGCATTCCAGCTTTTTGGTGTGTCTTTTTCCAATCATCTCATCAAAACAAAGTATATATGGATGAAAATGAGACACAATTTCTCTAGAAAGGTGGGAATCAGATTTCTTTGGAGAAGTAACAACTGGTGCAGGGGTAGAAATAGGAGCAGGCACTGATCTCAAAGATAACTCATTCTGCAAGTTTGCTATCATATTTTTCAGATTTGAAATATCAGCACTCAACAGATTATTCTCAAATCTGACTTCATGAATTTCTCGGATCATCCTTGGTTGAATATGAAAGATAATATTTTAAAAGAGAATTGATGCCTCTTATTGACTTAACTGAGTCACTGGATGAGGTTGAGTGGAGACAATTTTCCCAACTCTAGATAACAAAGTCTCTCCAAAAAAAATTCAGATCATCTTTGGTCACAAAGGAGTGATGCTCGGGTAAGGGTGCAGGTAAAGTCAAAGGATCAGATTCTGGTTGAGGTTCAGATCCATCTTCCGACTTAGATTTTGATTCAGATTGAGGTTGGGGCACTGGTTCTGGTTCTGGATGAGCTATAGGATTTAGTTGAAACAGAGAAGAAAGATCCATTCCAGTGGTAGTCACTTACTGTGACTCATTTACATCATAAATTCTTGGGAATTCATATCTAGTGTATACAGAATATGTGACAGAAGGTTGAGAAGTTTTCGATGATCCAGCTTCTATAATCTCAAGGTTTTGAGGTTCCTCCCCCTCAAATTGTGCTTCCATTTCTGAGACTATAGTCTCACCATGATCATGATCCACAGGATCATCCCTAATCTCTTTATCAAACACTTGCCTTTCCAGCTGAAAGACAACTACCATCCTCTCTTCAGTAGAGGGAATAATCTCAAGAACTGATTTTTCCATTGGTTGAGCTTCCAGACTTGCTTCATTCTCAACAGAAATATCCTCTTCAACAGGATCTGCCTCTAAGGTTGCTTTCCATTCTGAATCAGTAAAAACCAATTTTCTTGCAACATTAGGATGAGCTTCTGGATTGACATCTGCACTAGAAGGAGGAGCTTACTCTTCTCTAAAAATAACAGCAACATCATCTCCTTGATGTTTTCCAGCAGGTATAACAGCAGGGAAAATAGTCCATTCTTTTTTAACAGGAGCTCTTTCCATTGGAGATCTTCTAGCTTCTTCTCTAGGAGATACTTCAGCTGTTACTTCCTCCTCTTCTTCTTCTTCTAAATACTCAGCCACTTCATCTGGTTCCAAACCAGGATCAGATAGATTTTTAATCCTTCTTGGATAGTGAACAGGATTAAAATTTTTATAGAGTTGATCATTATCCACAACCCACTGCTTCTTCCAAGGGTTCCAGCTAATCTTCATCCTTCTGATGATAGGAAAGGATAAGCATAAATCAATGTCCTCTAACTTTTCTTCATTTGGTCCAACCATCCCTTTTGCAACTAACATAGCTGAAATCATCCATAAGTAAAACAAGGAGGTGGATTTGGAAGTTACTTTGATCAGCTCATAGATATGGTTAATAACATACTTACAAAGATTCATCTTATGGCCGTTCTTCAATAGGTTAATCAGAAACACATCTTGATACTTCATCACTGCAACATCTCATTTTCTCGGACTAATCAAATTCTGAACAAACATGAATAGAAGTCTACTCTCCCCATCTAATTCAGCAACTATGGCCCTTCACTTGGTATCATTTCTAGTCAGGATTTTCGAAGCATTCTCTTGGTCACTGATGTCGGTTGTTGGAGGAGGGTCTCTCTGATAATCCTCACAAACTCCTTCATGTGGAATACCTAGGCATGCAGCCCACAGCCTCGATGAGAAAGAGCACTTTTGGCTATTTATCTAGCTTGTCACCATAAATATTTCTCTAAACTCAAAGGAAAACTTCACATACTGATAGAATTGAGATACCAATCTTGGGTAAATCGGACTATTCTGTCTAGTGAACCATTAAAGTCATCCTTGTTCTCATAAAACATTCAAAACTAAAGATCTTCTAGACAGCAACCACTCTAGGAAAACCACTTTTTCAGGTAAAAATGTACAGCTTACTAGGATTGGGTTTAGAGGTCCTTCATGAGCTATCCTCGGTATCCTCTTCTATTTCTTAGAGAAGCGCTTCTATGATGAGAGTAAAGACGGAGGCTCCATACTTAGCATTCGCTAAAGGTTCGGGCGAGAGGGAAGAGATGGTTCCGGAGAGAGTTCGGGTAAGGAATCAAATGAAACCCTTATGTTTTATCATCTGGGAATGTCAAACGTCATAAAAACAAAAATGTGGGAAATCAAATAGCAGTGAAATAAAAATTACCGCGATACGGGTTAAAATAAGAATATAAAAAATCTTCACAGTGAGACCGTGAGTAGGCATTATGGTGTAATGAAAACTATTCATCACAGTGAGACAGTTGGTAGTCGTCACGGTGAGACAGTGAGCATTCTGTGTAGGCATGGTGATATTGTGAGTTGATAGACCATGAGCATAATGTCTTGACGGTGAGACGGTGAGCATAAAATAGTAACTTAGAAATATTGACCATGAAACCGTAAATAAAAATATAGTAAAGTATTAAATATTAATATCAGTAAGAAATTTACTAATGATTATTCATACCAATATTATGTATGATGTATTCTAATCTCTATGAATTTAATGGTTTAGTGAATATATCAGCAATTTGATATTCAGTACCAATGTCTTCCAATGTGATATTAACTTTTTCACAATGATCCCTCAAAAAGTGATGTCTTACATCAATATGTTTTGTCCTAGAATGAGAAATAGGATTCTAAGAAATATTAATAGCACTTGTGTTGTCACAATTTATTGGGACAGGTCTGAATTGATATCCATAGTCTAGTAATGTGAGTTTCATCCACAAAATGTGTTCCCAACAACTTCTAGCAGGTATATATTCATCTTATGCAGTAGATAATGCAAACGAATTTTGTTTCTTACTACACCTAGATTCTAGCGACTTGCCTAAAAGATGACACGTTCCAGAGGTTCTTTTTCGATCTAACATACACCCAGAAAAATCATCATCATAATAACTAAATAATTAAAATTAATGTCCATTGGGATAGAATAATCTTAAATTGGGAGTATTCTTGAGGTATTTAAAATTTCTCTTCACAGCATTTAAATGTGACTCTTTAGGGTTTTCTTGAAAACGAGCACACATACACACACTAAACATAATATTAGAATGATAATACTCATGTAGAGTAGACTTCGAATCATTCTTCTATAAGTAGATTGATCAACAGATTTACCATTCTCATCAAGACCATCTTAAAGGTGGTACTCATGGGAGTGTCACTACCTTTGGTGCAATACAATCCCAAACGTTTTATAAGATCTCTAGTATATTTGCAGTGAGATAAAATAATTCCATCATCATTTTTAATGATTTGAAATCCAAGAAAGAATATTAGTTCACCCATTAAACTCATTTCAAATTCATTTTACATCATTATAGAAAAATTAGTACCTAGGGAATTTCTTGAAGATCCAAAAATAATATCATCTAAATAAATTTGTACTACTAACACATCTTTATAAATTATTTTTATAAACAGAGTAGGATCAGCTATTCCTTTTTTAAAACCTTTGGAAATTAGAAAATTACTTAATCTATCATACCAAGCTCTTGGAGCATGATTTAAACCATATAAATCTTTTGATAATTTGAAAATATGATTTGGAAAATGATGGTTTGAAAATCCATGTGGTTGTTTAACAAAAACATCCTCTGCAATATATCCATTCAAGAATGCACTCTTGACAACCATTTGATATATTTTTAAATTTAGATGTGCAGCATACGCAATTAAAATCCGAATAGCTTCTAATCTTGCTACTGGAGAAAAAGTCTCCTCAAAGTCAATACCTTCTTCTTGACTATAGCCTTGTGAAACTAGCCTAGATTTATTTCTAACTATGTTTCTATAATCATATACTTTATTTCTAAACACCCATTTAGTGCCTATTGTTAATGTGTCCTTAGGTCTTTCAACAAGATTCCAAACTTTATTTCTTTCAAATTGGTTGAGTTCTTCTTGTACAGAAATTACCCAAAATTCATCATTAATATCATCATCAATGTTTTTAGGTTCAATTTGTGACAAGAATGCTTGATGTTCAACCTGATTTCTAAGAGAATCACTAGTCTGTGTCCCTCTATCAAGAATTCCGACAACAACATCTAAAGGATTATTCTATATAATTCTAGATGATCTAGTAAAGGTAGGACTAGAAATTTCAGGTTCTTATCTAGGTTCAGGTTCATTTGGAGCAGATTATGGAATAAGTCCAGAACTGGTTGTCTTTATAGCAGGTTCATTAGATTTGTCATTGAGCTCCGGAATAGATAAATCTTCTTCAAGACTTTCAAAATAGGTTTTAGTCTCATGTGGATCAGTTTCATCAAATTTTATGTGAAAAAAGTCATCCACACACTTTTTTATTTTATTGAAAACTCTATAAGCCTTGCTGGTTAAAGAATGTCCTAAAAGGATTCCTTCATAACTCTTAGAAGCAAACTTATCAAGATTATATTTTGTATTGAGAATAAAGACTTTGCAGCCAAAGACTCTAAAGTAACTAACATTAGAGTTTCTATTATTCTAAAACTCACACGAGTTCTTCTTAAGAACAGGTCTAATTAAGATTCTATTAATAATATAACAATCTGTATTCATAGAATTAGCCCAAAAGTAAATAGGCAGGTCATATTCATTAAGAATGGTTCTAGAAATGTATTGCAGGTTTCTATTTCTTCTTTCTACTACGCTGTTTTGCTGAGGTGTCCTGGGAGATGAAAAGTAATGAATATAGCCATTATGCGAGCAATAGGATTCCATCTCATGATTCTCAAACTCACGACCATGATCACTTCTTAGGGTTTTAATCTTCTGTCCACTATGATTTTCTACAGATTTGGAGTACTAAACAATGTATGTACAAGCTTCACTTTTGTTAGCTAAGAAGTATACCCAAGTATATCTAGAAAAGTCATCTACTAGGATATAGACATAGTGATTCCCATTTAATCTATAAACTCTAGATGGTCCAAACATATCCATGTGAACCAACTCGAGAGGTTGAGAAGTTGAAATGTCTTTCATTGATTTAAAAGAATACTTATATTGATTTTTCTTTTGACAGAGATTACAAACATTGTCATTTGGAAACTCAAGTTTAGGTAGGTCTCTAACTAAGTTCTTCCTAGTTATTTTTCTACGTGAGTGTATATTGTTGTGTCCTAATCTTCTATTCCATAACCAAGACTCTTTATGAAAATCATTTAAACAAGTAACAATTTTCATAGCTAAGGAATTTAAATCAACAACATAAACATTTTCATTTCATAGAGTAGAAAATGCTAAAACATTTTTAGAGTTAAAACATTACAAGAATCATTTTCAAATTTGACATTAAAATCATCATCATATAACTGAGAAATACATAACAGATTATATTTAAGTCCATCAACAAATAAAACATTAGAGATTAAAACTGAATCATTGTTACCAATTTTGCTTCGGCCGATGATCTTTCTTTTAGAATTATCACAAAAGGTGACATGACCTCCATCAACCTTTATTAATCTCTGGAAGCATGTGTAATCCCCAGACTTATGTCATGAAAATCCACTGTCCAAAT
Organism: Viscum album; assembly: GCA_963277665.1. Lineage (NCBI taxonomy): Eukaryota > Viridiplantae > Streptophyta > Magnoliopsida > Santalales > Viscaceae > Viscum > Viscum album. Next base: position 1,301,115,016 of record OY728147.1, read on the forward strand.
ACCATGTCTTCTTGTGGTAACTCATAAATAAGGTTTCCTTCAAAACAGATATAGATAGGAAATGATTTTGGTACCCAGATCTTCTTGGGTCCAAATAGGTTAGCAATCAAAACTTTGAGTACCCACATTTTTCTTATGGGTATTGTATAATTTATAGAATCAAAATATTTTTAAAGATAATATCTATTTTATTTATAATTATGTTAATATCTAGTGGAAGCATATGAATGTCCAAAACTAGAACTAGCAGTATTCTGTCCAGATTTAGGAATAAATCTATTCTTAGTAATCTATCTTTGTCCATGTTTGTAGCCTATTCCAGTAGTGTATTTTCGTGCAACCTGATTTCCTTGCATTTGAGTTAGTGTATATTTTCCATTTGTGACCTTCTCCAATTCTTTTCTATGTTTCTCATTAGACATTCTTAGTGCAGTGTTCTCCTTTAACAGTTGAGCATTTTTCTCTTTTTCAATAGTATGTTAAATTTTAACAATAGTAGTGGGAGCATGTTTTTTATTTAATGATTTGTATTTATCGTTAAGTTCATTTCATGTCTCTTCTAGCATATTACAGTATTCAAATAATTCCTCACTAGTCATGTTTTCAAAATCATAATCAGATTCTCCATCATCTCTAGAATAATAAAAATTTAAAACAAGAGTATCTGAGGTTACCTCGGATGTGATTGTCATGAAACACATGTTGGCATGATTTCATTCAGAATCAGACATTTCAGATTCACTTGTGCTGTCTTCAAGAGCACTCCAGGTAGCCTTCATGGAATTTTTGTATTTAATGTCCTTGTAATAATATTTCTTATTGAATTTAGACTTGGGAAGTCTGCTTTAATGTTTTCTTTACTTTTTCACTCGTAGAAAACAACTTCATTAATTTTATCTGGCTTTTTCCATTCATTCTTCCAATTTCCTTTATTGTCATGATTTCCTTTGTAATTTTATTATCTGAAAAATTTCTTCTTACTATAAAATTTCTTAAACCTTCTGGCTCTCGGAGCAATTTCAGCATCACTTTCAGAGTCTGAATTTTTAGTGGTTGAACTGTCAGTTTGTATTTGAGCTTTTTCTTCGTCCTTATTCATTGTAGAAGTAGTCTTGAAAGACACATATTTTCTCTTAGGTTCATCATCTTCCTCTTTATTCACCATGAGTTCTTCCTCATACATCATATGCATACCAATGAGTTATTTGACAGGTAGAGAAGCAATGTCACATGACTCTCTGATTAAACCAGATGTGCCTCTCGATCGGTCTAGTAAACATATCAAGATTATCATAATTTGTTCCTTTGCTGGAACAGCCTTTCCAAGTGAATTCATTGTATTGACAATCTTATTAAACCTGAGATACCTATCAGAAATAGGTTCATCAGTTTTTATTTTAAAATTGTCATATTTAATAGTATAAGTATTTAATCTCATTTCATTAACATTGGTTGTTCCTTCTTGAGAAACACCAAATGTATCCGATATTTCGAAAGCAATTTTGCATGCAGAAATTCTGTTAAACTCCTCATCTCCTAGAGCATAGTATAGGGCATTCATGGCTTTATAATTATTATTGTAGGAAGTCTTTGTAGGTTCATCCCAAGTTACTCTTTCAGTTTCTAGAATTTTATTTTTTGACTCTATAGAGGTCCAGATATCAAAACCCATGATTTCTAAATGAATTTTCATTTTTTGTTTCCATTGATCATATTTTGTACCATGACGAAAGGTGGAATGTTAGTAGAAGCACCTTCTAGTGTATTATCCATAACTAGATTTTAGAAAGATAATTTAAAAAGATAAAATTTAGAACTAACAAAAATTTAAGATCATTAAAGATGCAACAAAAATCACAGTTGAAAAATAGAGTATTTAAAAATTACTTAAACATAAACAAAACCTCTGATTCCAAATGTTGGTCGGAGTGGATACTCCAGAGTGGGGTGAATTAAGTTCCAATTAAAATTTTTGTTAAAATATTGTCTATTTAAAATCCCCTGATTTATAACATAAGTTAAACAGTATTGAATTTATATAGATTGTAAATGTTCACTTAGCTTCTCAATGATTGATTAGGTCTTAGTTAATTTAACCACAAGATCAAACTAACTTTTGAAACTAACCTACTGATTTACAATAAGTACAAACACTTGCTAATTTAACTATCAAAGTATCATTAAGATTGTTTTGTAATTCAAATAAATAGAAGCTGAATAAATAATATATATGTAGTATACTTTGAACATAAACTAAAGATGCACAACAGATATAACAAGAGGTTCAGTCTCAAGCCGAGACTTAGTCCTCTCCAAAATATATATATTTGATCCACATCCTAGATCAGGGTTAACAACAGTTTACAAAACAGTCTGGGCCATGCAGGGACCTCTACCACTGTTCCACATGGGAAACAAAACAATGACCAGGCCACACAAGGACCACTGACACAGATAACGTGGGTAAACAAGAGTAAAGAGATTGGGAGTGAGGATCGTGATACCCCCCAGTTTAGTGCAGGAGACAGTGTGTGTATAAGAAATACATAGTACACCAAAAAGCTCAAAAGTTAATAAATAATTATCATAGAGTGAACATATAAGAGTTTAGAAATCTCCAGTTATTATCAATGCAGCTCTGGATTCGTTGGATTCAGCAGGAATGCTTTTGAGTCCTTCTCTGGTTTTTCTATTGAAAAACAGAGTGTCGAAGTTCAGCTTGTATTTTACTAGAATAAAAATGATCTTTTGATTCATTGTGTGTTCTTCAGTGGTGTTGGATTGCATTCATAAGAGTTATTTGAAAGAATTGAAATCTCTTTCTTGATAAGGATTGTTCTTCTCGTTCAGCACAGTGCACTCAGGTGTATATAAGTTCTTCTCGTTGTATATTCAGACTTGCACGCCACTCGTGTAATGCATCTCAAACTTCATTATATTCCATGAGTTATGGTAGTAGGAATGATTACCTTTTCATAGTTACGAGATACAGTTTCCTGACATGCCAACAACTATCATTAAATAACATTAATTCCATTAAAACACCAAATATGACCGTTAGAATTAGATAAATAATATTGAAAAAAGATAAGAAATGGTGTCACTGTGATTAAGTAAATGGTGTCTTCTTCACGGTATAATATTCAAGGTATGAGGTTCACGGTATGAGCTTCACAGTATGTCAATGTCACGGTGTGTAGCTCATGGTGTTTGGATCACGGTTTGTCCTTCACAGTGTCTGGTTCCTGGTGCCTGGGTCACGGTGTCTAGGTCATGGTGTATGGGTCACGGTGAGTGGGTCACAGTGAGTCCTTCACGGTTTTTCCATACATAGACAAATATCTGTATTTGGACTTAGACTATAATATGTAGAATATGGATTATGTTTAATCATTAGAGAGTAAGATAACTTGAATCATAAACATAAAGGCTTGATAATATATGTGAGATTTTTGATCATGAATCAGACTTGTAAATAATGAAGAGAGTAATTAACATCCATAAGATTTGTTATCATTAAAACATGATGTGTAGTTTTTATTAAGACTTAAGAGAATTAACAAGATGTGAAAGAATATAGAGATTAATTAACAGTAATATAATTTTTGATCATTAAAACATGATTAACACATGAGAAGTCCAACAGATACTGTTATCTGTGTTAGTTTTAATTAAACATTAATTGTGGGATGGGTTTTATTTGTTATTATTAAATATATATTATGGTGTATATTGTGGATAATTGATTCAATATCCTAGTCTATTTTTTCTTATTGTGTAAAAAATCTTCTTATATTTATATTTTTTTATACTCTAGGTGATTGTCACCAACCCATGGCCTACTATAGTCGAGACTTAGGGGATATCATATATTTACATTAATTTTATTTTATTTGGGTGGGAGGGGTCATGAATGATTTTATAAATAATATCAATCCTTACTTAATGATTTTTAATGAATTTTAATAGAATATGGTTTTCTATAAATTGAAAAAAACAATTTTAGGATTTTCAGTGTTATTTTAATATAAAAATGTTCTCAAAATGCTTTATCTTTAAAAAATAAATATTTTAATTGAGGATAATATATCTTCAACCCGAAAAGTTTTAAATGAAATTGTAAATATTTATTTATATGAAAAGTATTATAAAATGGTATAATGAAATGGATTTTCAAAGAGAGACAATTTTCCTTAGGAATGTTTTCTTGTGATCATTCAAAATCCTTATCCATCTATGATGAAATTATATATTATAGATAGGATTTAATAGGGATATTATCCAATAATTTCATTCTTTTTCATTTATAAGTGGTTTATTTTCCCATGGAATTCTATTTATAGAAATTTAAGCTATTTTAAATATTATATGCTCTTGGAGCCCATATCTTTTCATGGTTTATGCCTTTAATAAAATGTTTATGAGACCTTTATCTTTCAAATAGTCTATGATATGGTAAAATTTATATGATACACATTGCATTTAATTTTTTATAACATGATTTTTATGAAACCCATATCTTTTTATGTGTAGGGATCTGATGCAAGTTTTACTATCTAGTGGAATATGTGTGTTTGATTTTGTTATATGATATGTGGGGCCTATATCTACCTCCAATGCATTGGTTTATGATTAAGGTCCCAAGAGATAATTATAAGATATATGTCTATGGGCTTGATTCCAAATTGGGGATTTTTGTGTCCTCATCCAAAATGGGAAAAATTTGTGTCCTTAACTACTATGGGAAGATGGGGAAAACTGATCCACTATAATAAGATGGGGAAACCTGGTACACTATGGGCATACAGTGAAAAAATATCCATTATAAGGAAAATAATTTGAATGGGGACGGTGGTGTCTCCATCCAATTAGTTGAAGTCCCCATGCAATTCCCAGTACATTTTTTTTCAAGAAGAGCATTGAGTTTTAAGAAATTATGTTACATATTTATGTGTCTACAAAAATTTTATTTTTTTATTCTGTTTATAAGATCACTAGGTTTATGTTCTTGATTATATTATGATTCATTTTTTATGAACTATTAATTCTTATTTCATGTATCATGTTTTTTATTTTTTAATCATCGTATTGTCTTCAAATGTTATGCTCAGATTCACATACATATGTTCCCATATTATGATTTCTCATTTACTTTATTTACCCTTACAATGCAATAAAACTCACTGATTTATTTATATTTTTTTACCTAGGTTATGAAGAAAGGTTTTGAGTATGAGTAATAATGGGTAATATCCTTAAGGGGTATCATGATGATCTATCACAATATTAGATGAATGGGTTCCATGTTTCCAAATACACTAAACTATTATGCTTTACGAGAATGTATTTTTTTAATTCAATGAATGCCTATCTAAAATAGAGTAATATCTATGTATGTTAAGCTTTTGTCTCTGTAGTTCGTATCAATGAATAGTTTTTGACATCCTTTAGAATCTATGATGATAACTTATTAGTTATATTCCTATAACTATTTCGAAGGACATGTCTAAGGATATATATGTGGATAAATTTAAGGATATGTTATTGCACATGAAAATGTCATAATTTCATTAATAAAGGTATAAGTGAGTGTATTCCTACCAATATATACCATCAGGATAGTACAACTGGATTTGGATTTGGATCATATGTAAATAGGGGCAACAACAAAGAAAATACTCTGTTGAGGTATACATGAATGAGAAATGGTTCACAACAATGGTCCTTACTGCACAACTAGTTTGGTACTCCCATGAGATATTCATTTGGAATTAAAAATTTATTTATAAATTTTTCATGATGGATTTAGATATAATATGTATATGAATAAAATATGATAAACCTAAGTATTAATATATTAAAGAAGTGTGTGTCATGATTTAGACATCCTATATGTAATTTTCTTTATGATTACGTGGTTTTCTAATATGATACGTATTACAGACAATATTCTTTCAGGTTCCTGTCAATAGAACGAACTAGAAGGCAGTGTCTCATCATTGACTATTTCAGATATGAAATGTAATTGCATTATAAAAAACAATTTCTAATATACAATGAATAGAATCAAGATGGTGGTATGAGTATTGGTTATTCTTTTAGAGATAAGGAGTCCACAAACGACACGTGAAAGGTATACGATTATCTAATTGTATTTTTTACATTAAATGTATGATGAAGAATTATATTGAGGATGAGGAAAATTAGGAAATTCTTTGTATTTAATATTATAGGAAAATGTATTTTATGAAATAATATGATGAATTCCATGTAATGGTTTTGAAATAACAGTGGACAACTAAAGTATATATGTTTTAGAATAAAATAATTATGTTATACGAATAATGAAATATATAATTATTTTTAGTAAACAAAATTCATTATTGATTTTAAAGAATTTGGTGACTATTAATAAATTCATAGAAACTTGATATAATGGAAATGTTAAATTTTTAAATAAGTTAAGTTTACCATTAATGTGTTAATGTTATTGAATTGTTTGTTTCTATCTTAGATAAATAAACTGTATATACAGATAAAGTAAGTTAGATAGTATTGATGTGACTGGGACTAGTTACTTATTAGTTTTTTATGTATCCCATTTTATCATAGATGATGTTTAAAACTTCTTATTTTTAAGGAATATATCTAGTAATCTTTAGAAAAATTTAACATGAATGTTATCCAAAAGGATTAATTGTAATTATTTTTTTACCATGGTTTATGAGAACATAAGATGAGGGTATTCAAATTTTATGGAATGTGAAAAACTAGAGATACTATCTAATATAAGGAGGTTCAATGTTATATTGATTTTCCGAACTTATATCCATAGTTTTTAATTTTTAACATTGTGAAGTATTAAACAGTTAGCAATTTATGGAAATTTTATGATAAAATTCAGATAATGTTTTTTATACTAATGTTTTATCTCATAAAATGATGTTTGGTATAACCAATTTGTGTTTATGGCCACAATATATATATGTGATGATTCATCATGGATCTCATGATTTTTTAATACTTCAGGAATGAAAAATTCATCTTCCTTTTTGGAGAAAGAGGTGAAGTGAAAATTATTCCAAGAATAACCCAAGTGTGTGATATTATTTATGAAAGGAAAGAAATATATTATATATTAATTTTATAAAAATTTTCAACATTATGAAAATGGTAATGATATAAATTTTTTCCATGTTTTCATCATTTTGGTTGATATCATTCATCCCTTTTATGCTTCATTACATTATGGTTTTGTGATTGTTAATTTTCAATTGATCCCCCACTTTCTTCTAATATATGATTTTTATCAATCTCTATGATTATTTATCATATTCCTCCATGTACAATATTGAGTTCCCACCAATTTTATACTAAATGTAATAATTTTCATATTATGTTTTTGGTAACAGTTATTTTCCCAAATTTTATTATAATGAATGTTTTAGAATTGTTTTTTAGGATGTGTGTTTCAATGAAAATAACATTTAATTATAATATTCTAATAAAATAGACAAATATTGTGGGAAATATTTTTTATGGGGGGTATAATGTAAGACCCAATGATTTTTTGAATTAAAATTTATTAAATTACCTGAATATTTTGATATTTTGTATTTCACAAATCACTGAATATTGCTTTTGTTATACAAAAGTACTACGTGTTTCACGCATTATATAATACATCAAGTTAGGATTATGCTACACACAACATATATATTACCCTATATTACACACAACCCTATGTTTTTATATTATTTTATATAATACAAAGTTAGTTCCACAACTTCTATAACACACAAGGACATGTTTTACTGATAAAAAATATATTATTTACATTATCATTAAAATATTATTCAAGTTACCACAAAGCCATTGGAATATAACACTGGAAAATATTATCTAAATTTATAAAATATTATTTCTAGATATATATTAAATTATTAATTTGGTAATCAATTACTATAAGTGAATCTATGAAATATTTCAAAATAAATAAATTATTATCTATAAAAACTATTTTTTATTTAAAAACATAATTTTATCACTATAAATTAAACTAATTTCTTTTGATTAATGTTTTAAATAATATTTTTATATAATATCTCCAAAATATATTTTTTTTTATTATACAATATATTTTATTCATATAAGATAACAATAAATCCAATTGTTTGAATTAAAAGATGTAATTTAGTAAAACGTAATTTAAACAGTTTTTAATGGAGAAGCCATTTTAAATATACTATTTTAAACATTTACATTTTTATATGGAAAAATATACTTCATTTCTGTAATTGCGAATAGAAAAAATAGATTATGCTGAATTTTGTGTATTTTTTCTGATGTTCATTTTTTAAGGATTACTGAATAATAATTAATTAAATTTAAATTTTTTACGTAAAATTTATTTATAATTATTATCTAGGTTATTTTTTAGTTTTAATGTTCAATTATTTAAATTACACATTAAATAATCTAATTTATGAATCTCCAATCAATGTTAATAACAAATTTGATATTAAAACATACCAAACTTTTGAACAGTTTTACATTAAAGAGCTTTATCATCTCATCTGTAGGATTAAATTTGAATAAATTTATATCCCATCTGTGATTTGATTTTTAATAAATGGGTTAAATATTTCGAATAATAATTATATATATTTTTAAATATGGTAAACATAGTTTTTTTACATATTAGTGAATGTAATTAATATAAATTTTATAAATTAAGAGAAAAAATTGCTTAACTGTGGACCAAACCTTACACTTAAAGACCAGAAATACATAGAAACATTTTAAAAATACTCTTAATGGAAATAAATGAAGAATATCGTCACCAGAAAAATTTTTATTCCTTATTGGAGCTTCTTATCATCAGGAAAAAGTCGGTGTATTTCCCTTTTCAAAAATTTACATGAAATCTAGTCCACATCCACTATAAAATGACACTCACCCTCTCAATAGTTCACACCATACATGCCATTTTTATCACAAAAAATTTTCTCAAATAACCTAAAATATTCCATACCATTATCCAAGAAGCCTCTTTTTGGAAAAAAAAATGCATCCAAGGATTCCCATTGGTTCATTCCAAAATGGGTTACCCAACAAAGAGGTAAAATCATTTCTCAAGATCTTTTGTATTGTTTTCATTATTTCCCCCTAAAATATTCATATTACATTATTATATAATAAATATATTTCCACAATATAAATATATAATTATATTATATTGAATTACCTAAACATGCACACATATCCATCTAATGGGTAAAAAACATATCATTCTTGTGTGAAGAAAACTACCGCCTGAAAAAATGATGATGCTCATTTTTTCATTTACCACTTCTCATGGTTGAAAATTATGATGATTAATTTATATTACATTTATGATATTTATTATATTATTATGTTTCTTTAATTATTATTTCTGACATACCATCCTGAATTCCATTATTTGCAAATTTGACACTTTTTATGGGGAAATGTTGTCTACTGCCTCCTCAAAGGGATGTGATTCGTTCACACTCTACATGGAATGTGTTATGGATGGTTTTGGTGAGAATATATGATATATATAAATAATATATCTTTTAAATATATATATATATATATATATATTCCTTTATTTCATTATGATATTAAAATGAAAACAATGTTCATACGTACGCGCAGCCTACCAACTCCATGAAGGGTGTATTCCATTTCATATTTTAATATTATATATTTTATTATAAAAAAATATAATAAATTATAATTATAATTATACTTCTGTTTACAATTTTCAAATTATTAAATCATTTTCTATGTAAGAGTTTATGTAATAACAATGCAACACATATACAAAAAACAAAAAAAATTACCTAAAATGTAACATTAACATGGAGTTGTTAATAAAAATGTTATATAAAGTCATAACCAAATCAATTATGTTATTAGATATAATAACATGGTTATTTTGTAGATTTATAATTATATTATGTTTACTATATATGATTTTTTAATGTGTGTGATGAAATTCAATACTCAAGGTAAGAGAATTTCATCTCACTTTTTATTTATGTGAGATACATGACATATTAAACACTAGGAAATATTGTGTCATGAATATATAAGCCTATGACATGTAATATTACAATTTTAAGTTATATATTGATATTTTATGTTTCAAATTATGTTATTCATTCATATAGATCCTAATTTAAAATATACTCATGTAGTAAGGTTTTTCTCATCACCAATTTATTTTCTAGGAGACACCGTCCATTTTCAACTCCTATTTATAAGAAAAGGACTCGAAAATAATTTTATAAGAAAATTTTACATGAAATTAAATTATCATTAAAAAATGTTTCATGTGATCTTCCAAAATCCATCTTTATAAACGATGAAATAAATTTTTTAATAATTATTTATTGGGGATATGATCCAAGAGTACCAATAATATTCTTTCATGAATTGTTTATGTATTCATTTAATTATTTTTATGATACATTTTTATCTTTCACATGTTATATAATCTTGGAGACTGATTTTTTTCATGGGCTCTGCATTGATGAAATAATTATGTGAACAATTTATTTCTCGTAAGTGAAGATATGATCCAATTTTTATGATACCTATTTCATTTCATGGGTCAAGATATGTTTTTTATGAAACAAGTATCTTTTACGTATCATGATTGATTTCATGTTTGATTATCTTGTGGTGCATGTATGTGTGATTTTAATATGTATTGGGTGGGACCTGTATCTGTAACATCCATTGTAAATAAAGAATATTATATTTTCATATTTGTTAATAATTGTTAATTAAATAATATTTTTACATCCAAGGGGATTCTATGTCAGATGGAGTACCTAATACACAACAACGGGGTTCTTTGAAATCTTATGTTGCACACTACGTTGGGTCATACTGAAAAATAATAATATAATATTATTTTAAATGGTAGTTAACACCTAGCTGTTTTATTGGTGGGAATGGAAAAAACTAACTAAAATATGAATAAACTTGTTTGTTAATTGTTTTTAAATTTATCCAATAAATTTTACTAGATCAAAATACAAAATAATCTTATTTTAAACATAAATACTCTAACAATCATTAAAAGTTCTATTTAATGCCTTTTGATGGAAAACCCTCATTAAATTGTGTTTTGGGAACTTTTATATATTCTATTTGACAAAATAAAGAATATTTTTTAGAATCAGGTCATCAAAATTTATTTTGGGTTAATTTATAGTATTTTTCTGATAAAATTCTTTTTTTAATGAATAGTAAATAATACAGTATTTTAATTCAAAACTACCTTTTAATATAACTTATTTATAATGTCAAATTATATTTTTAATTTGTTTTAACGTGTAATTATATTATGTTTTTATCAATTAATGCAATTTTTTTCATTGGATGTAATATTACATTGAAATTTTATATAACTAAGTGTTAATAAGTTGATAGTTATTATTTCTTAAAAAAAAGATTTTTGTTTTGACTAGGGAATTAATTTTAAATTAATTCATCCGCTTCTATGTTTTGAATTTTGAAAAATCTATTCCATATTTTTAATCTAGATATCCAAATTTTGTAAATATTTAACTTTTATTTTTAGACAGTATTAAAATTTACTTCTGTAAAAATTTTATTTACCATGGTTAAGTGGAAAATCTAGTAAATAAGGGTAAAAATAATATTATAAAAATATTAAACTACCATAACATGTGTCTTAATATTATTGGTTGATAAATTTTAGACCATTTCCATCCTTGGGATGTTTTTTCACCCCGTAGATCTACATGGGAGTGATAATGACAGATTATATTAATTAATTTAAAGTAAAGACAAAAATGACATAAATATGTATCTTTTAGTAAATCACTTTTTACATTGGCTTACATATGTTATCTCTTAGAATCTAAATATTCTTTTAAATTAAAAATATTTCATACATCATGATATTTTATTATTATTTTTAGACATCATATAAATAAAATTATTTATGGAACAATAATGATACAGTGTTTACATCATAAATGAATAATTTAAATAGATAACATTATAATTATTAAAACAATATCAAAAACTAATAAAATTTTTATTGGTTGATATTATTTAGAACATGATCCCTCTTATCATAGACTTTAATTGGTTTTGGAACATTAGAATCTGTAAATCATTATATAATAAAATAATATTTTTAAACATTCCTAAAGAGCCCATCCCCTCCCTTATAAAAAGCCCACACTTCTAACCCATTCCTCATTATCATAAAGCACATTGGCTCGTCCATCATCTACCAAATTGTGCTACATACATCCCTAACTTATTTTCATAAGCTATACACTAGGTACAATGAAACTCAAATAAACCTTTTTCTTCAATCCAAAGGGAGATAACAGATTTAAAGGTAACTTCTTCTCTTAAGTAATTTTGTTTTATTTTAATTCCCCAACCACCTAAACCTTTTTATTCCTTTCCTTTATAACAAAACAAATTTCCCTCAATATTATAGGTTGTTTTTTTAGATTTATTGGATCTAAATATACACACACCTCCATCTAACGGGTAATGAACATACTGTTTTTGTAGATAATGAACTACTGCCTCACGAAATGATGATTTTTCAATCTTATCCTACCACCTCATATAGTGGCCATTAATATGGAATGATATTTATATGTGATATATATTATATTTATATTTTTATCTATAAGTCATTATTTTTCATTTATAGAATACCTTTATGGTTTCTAGTGTGGGTAAACACTTGAATTACAATATACGTTTGAATCATTTTATTTTTATTCTATTAAATATGAAATAGAAATAAAATTAGCATTCATTCACACATATGGCTTTCCGTCTCCATGAACAGTGCATTTCATTTCTTATCTCAAAAAATTATGTAATTATATAAATACATAAATATTAAGGATATATATGATATATATGATATCTAAATCATGAATATCATTCTGGAGAAAATGGTATTTCGACCACAGGGTCAATTTATAAATATAACACGTTCATTTTTAACTCAAGTTCCGAACATCGAAAAAATATCCAATATGAACTAAAATAATTAAATAATTGTTATTTAAAGGTAATAATTGATATTAAAGGAATAATTAACATTAAAAGGTTCTTATGAAAGAAGATGTTAACTTTAGTTAATTATTCTATAGATTAATGAACGATGGAGTCAAATAGGACACGAAGTAAGATACTTCTTCTATATCTCCATTCATTGAGGCATATTTTTTTTTATGCATGACATTACTTTATAAGGTGTATAAAAAAAATTTAATTATCATTTCATTTCAAAATTAATCTTTTTCAATGAGGTGTTTTTTCTAAATGAAAAATGGATTGTTTTCTTTTAATGTAAGTGGTTACAACAACCATTTCAAACACTAAAAGTATTATTTAATCATTGGATTCCTTAATAAGCAGTAATTTTTCAAAAAGGATAATAAATAACATATATGATTTTATGTATTTTGTTATTGAAAATGCAATTGATAATGGATTTGTTTTGTCAATATATTTAAATGATAAATTGTGCTTGAAATGTGGAAATGTTATCTTTCCTTTATATTTGTCTTTTGTGTTTTGAATATGTTATGGTTCATGGGAATTTTTACATATACGGGTGCTTCCATGGAAAACCTAGGTCAGGTAAGTCTGAGATAGATCTCCAATTCATTGGGTAATGTGACAGAGGAAAACATGATTTTTTCTCAAAATAAATTTACTGTATATTTTGTGATGGGTTTTCCAAATGTAACTCCATACCAAGTTGTGAAAGTTACAACATAAGTTTGTAAGGGGTTCCCAAAGTTACCCTTTATGATTTATGAGATATATGTGTTACTCATAAATCATAGGATTTCATGGAGTATGAGTTTATACTTTGTATATATTTAAAGACTAATTTTATCTTTTTTATCTTATAACCCTTACTAAACATTTTATACTCATACCAAGTATTTTTGAAAAGTTTTTCATAGGATATAAAGATGAATATTGTCAAGGATATGATCATGGAAATGTCATGAGGTCTAAAACATGGAAATAGACATGAATCTTTTTTAATATTTTTATTATAAAAAATTGAAACTGAATAAGAGTGTCTACATTGTAATTTTTTGAGATGTAAAATTTATGTCCTAATTCTCTAAAACTATAAACCTTAAATATCTTCATTGTGATTTATTCTTTAAATTCACTATTGTGTAATGTTTATGGCCGGGTCCTTATATTTGATATTAGATGTTGGTTTATACAACATTAAGAATTAGTATATTATTAAAATAATATCCAGAAATTATTTTTAGATTAAGTTATGATTGAAATGATATATCATTAAATGATTACAATGTTTCTTAAACTTTGTTATTTATTTGTTCAAAATGATTTTTCGTAGAGGAAACAGAGTAACTATGATGGGACGACATCTAGAAGAAGTGATCCTTACAAATCAGCAACCTGGGATGGTAAAAATCAGACGTGAACAATTTGTAGAAAAAATGGAAGAGTTGAATTAGGCTATAAATGGTGGTGGTATACCTGCTCATGATTATCCAGATCAACCATAGAAAAAAATGTTAGTAGTTGAGTATTTCATGAGCCAACATCCCCTATCATTCAAATGATCATCTGACCCTATTTTATTTGAAGGGTTTATTAAATCACTAGAGAAACTTTTTGATTTCATGGGGTGTTTAGAACATCAAATGGTTAGTCTCGTTGTTTAAAATTTTGATGGTGGTGATGATTAGTGGTGGTCGATGGTGATAAATATCAAGGATAGTGAGGAGATTGATTATCTTGATTTGAATGAATTCAAAGGTATGTTTCTTGAGAAATATTTTCCTAAGGTGGTTCGACATAGGATGGAAAAAAAATCCCTCAAATTGAGGCTGGAGGATGACTTAGTGGCTAATTACAAAGAAAAATTCTCTCAAATATTTGTATGCTCAAAATTTAATATGATATCTGGATAGTAAAATCATGCATTTTTACTCAAGATTAAATCCATATTATTAAAGGGATTTTTCATTTCATGGGTTGAAATGTTTTCAAAAAATATTCGATTGCGTAGATGGTGGAAATGGTGTTTGCTAATGATTATGTGGTCTTTGAAAGACAACAATATAAGGGTTTGAGGTGGAATACAAAATGGAATAAGTCATTAAAAAATATGATAGAAAAAAAATTAGTTTATAGTTTGTGGAAATTGTGGTAAAAATCATACTAGGGAATGTCTTTTGAATTCTAGTATGTTCTACCAATGTTGAAAAGTGGGAAATAAGGCTAGTAATTACATAGAAAAGATCAGTGTCATGGTATGAAAAAATCTGATTTACAGTCAGTAAAATAATTTAAGTTAATTGAAATTCGTTATTATGCACATGATGGTCTAATGAAGAACTCAACTGAGGGAATGTAGCCAGACTACAAGAAGAAACGAGTGTTGAAATCCTTTGCAACTATTTCAGAAGATGCCTGCAAACCATATATTTTTCCTTCAGTAGAGTCTGATGTTATTTTGGGTATGGTTTGGCATTCTTTTTATCATTCTAATATTTAATAAAAAGTTAGGGTGGTTTCTTTTTAAAAATATTTTCAGTTTGTGTACAAAAATAAACACTTATTTTTGATAACATATTAGGAAGCTGAGAAACTAGTAAAATATTCAAATGAATGTTACCTTGATCATGTTATTGAAAACAATAGTACTACTCAGATTAATGATGTGATACTGGTAAATGAGTATAATTATATTTTTCGTGATGAGTTTCCTAGTATAATACCTAACCGGGAAGTTGAGTTTTCTATTGACTTAGTTCCTGATGCCAATCCAATTTCAAAACCCCCTTATAGAACGTCTCAAATTGAAAATTAAGATTTAAAGAAGAAATTAAAAGTGTTATTAGATAAATGATTCATTGGACCTAGCACACAACATTGGGTACCCCTATCTTGATTGTTAAAAAGAAATATGGTTCAATGAGACTTGTCATTGATTATAGAGCACTGAATGACAACACTATTAAGAACAAGATTCCATAGCCTGATATCGATGATTTTTTTGATCAGTACTAGGGAGATCAGTTTTCTTCGAAGAATGATTTTAGTTAGGGGTACCATCAGTTGAAAGTAAAGGAAGATGACATTACGAAGACTGTGCTTCGTACTAGATATGGCCATTATATATTTGTTGTTATGCAATTTTGGTTAACTAATGCACCAATTGTATTCATGGATCTTATGAATAGAACATTTAATGAGTTCATAGATAAGTTTGTGGTTGGGTTTTTTGATGATATTTTGGTTTATTTTAAATTTAATGAGAAGCATAAATGTTTTTTAAGGGATTTATTTCAAACATTAAAGGAAAATAAACCTTATGTGAAATTCAGAAAGTGTGAGTTTTGGTTATAGCAAATTTCTTGTACTGGGTCACATTATTTCAAAAAATGGAATAACTGTTGATCCTGAAGAAACAAAAGTTGATAGAGAATGGCCAAGACCAACAAATATAACCAAGAATCATAGTTTTCTTGGTTTTCCAGGATATTACTGGAGTTATATTGAAAAATTTTCACAGTTATCTCTCCCAATGACAAAGTTAACATGAAGAGGTGTTAAGTTCATCTAGATAAAAGAATATGACGATAATTTTCATGAATTTGAAAGAGACTGGTGAGTGCTCTTGTTTTGGTACTACCTTCCAGATATGGTTAATTTGTTATCTACATTGATGAATCGTTTAATGGACATAGTTGTGTGTTTATGAATAATAATTATGTAATTTATTATGATTCACGCTAGTTGAAACCTCATGAGTTAAATTACACTACACAAGATTTGAAATTATCTATTGTAGTTTTTGCATTAAAATCATAGAGGCATCATATGTATGGAGTAAAATATGAAATATATACTGACCAAAAAATATTGAAGTATATATTCACTCAGAAATAATTAATCATGAGACATATGAGATGGTTGGAATTAATCAAATATTATGATTGCACGATCCATTACCATCCAGGAAAGCCAAAAAAAATTCTAATTCAATGAGTTGAAAATGTAATGCTTCATATAACATGCTACATTTGGAACGAGATCCTTTAGATTTTTGATTTGTTGAAATTTGGTATAGAAGTTGTTGGTGAAGGAAATTCCACTGTTTTATTTCAGTTGTTAATGAAATCATCCATATAAAACAAAATTAAAAAAGTGCATAAGGAAGAATGTGAGTTGTAGGAAAAGGTAGAGTTGGTTCAGAAGGGTAAGTTTCTTGATTTTTACATTCACAATGATTGTGTTTTGGGGATTGTGAAGATATTATGTTTTCATTGTGATTCACATTTAGAGAAGGATTTGTTATTTGAAGATCATTGTTCTCGGTTTTCAGTTCATCCTAGCAGTATTAATATTTACAGAGATCTTCGAGAGTATTACTGGTGGAATGTAATGAAGAGATATAATGCTAGTTTTACTGTGAAGTGTTTGACTTTTCAAGAGGTAAATGTAGAGAATATTTTAACAAAAGGGATTCTTCAGTATTTACCGATGCCAGAGTGAAAATAAGAAAATATATCCATTGACTTTGTTGTGGGGATACCAAAGACATCTCGAGGTAATAATGCAATTTGGGTTATTGTTGATCAGTTGACTAAATCTATTCATTTCCTTCTAATTTAATTTACATTTCTTCTAGATCAGCATTCTCGGTTGTATGTTAAAGTTATAGTCATGTTGCAGGGTGTTCCCCTCTCCATTGTGTCTTATCGTGATCCATGGATTACATATAACTTTGGGAAAGGCCTTCATATTTCATTGGGTACTGAATTAAATTTTAGTATAATGTTTCATCTTCTGTCAAATGGGATTTCATAATGAAAAATTAAGATATTGGAGGATATTATACGTACTTTCTAGATGTAATAAAAGAGAAGTTGGGACCGAAATTATTCTTTGGTTTAATTTTAATATAATAATATTTTTCAATCCACTATACTGATGGCTCCATTTGAGGAATTATATGAGTAGTGGTGTTGATCTCCAACTTATTGGGTTGAATTAGGTGAAAGGAAGTTGATGGGACCAGAATTGGTTGAAGAGATTGCTTAAAAAGATCAGTTGATTTAGAAGAAAATGAGAGCTACTCAGAATAGGCAGAAAATTTATGTGGAAAACTAGAGGAACGATCTTTATTTTGAAGTAGGTGATCATGTCTTTCTCAGGGATTCTCAATGGAAATGTGTGATGTGTTATGGTATGAAGGGAAATTGGAGTCCAAGGTTCATTGGACCTTATAAATAACCTAATTAAAGTTGGATCAGTTGCATAAATATTGGATTTACCTCCATGTTTTTCCTAGGTACACTATGATTTTCATATTTCAATGTTAAAAAAGTATATGTGAGATTCATCTCATGTTTTGAGGCCATATGTAGTTCAGTTGGAAGAGAATCTCTCTTATGAAAAAACATAGTCTATATTCTTGACCGAAGAGATAAAGTGTTCCAAAATAAGGTAAATAATATGGTAATTATTTTATGGAAAACCCATATAGTATAAGAGGCAACTTGGGAATATGAAAATGCCATAAGGGATAAATACCCCCACTTATTTGATAAGTAAATAGAATTATGGGGATAAAATTACCAAAAGGGGGATGGAAGTAAAATCCGAGGTAAGTACAGAATAAATGACTTTCATATTTGCTAATATTTTTGAATTAAATATAAATTTCAATTCAAAGGGGATACTATGCTTGATGACTTACCCGATACGGAACAACAGGTTTCTCGGAAATCATATGTTCCACACAGCATTGGGTCAAACTAAAAAATAATAATATAATATTATTTTAAATGGCAGTTAACTCCCAAACGTTGTATTGGTGGGAATATAAATAACTAACTAAAATACAAATATACATGTTTGTAAATTGATTTTACAATTATCCCATAAATTTTATAGGATTAAAATAAGAAAGATTCTGATTTTAAGAATAAATACTCTAATATTTAATAAAAGGTTGATTTACTGTCCTTCGATGGCCAACCAAATTAAATATTGTTTTTGCCACTTTTATATATTCTATTTGAGAAAATAATTTTTTTAGAATTGGGACATGAAAATCTATTTTGGGTAATTTTTTTGTGTTTTTCTAATAAAATTCAATTTTTAATGAATATTGAAAATAAATTTTTTAAATTCAAAAGTGCCTTTCAATATATTTTATTTATAAGGATATATTATATTTAAAATTGGTTTTAAATTTTAATTATATTATGTTTTTACCATTTAATTCAATTTTTGTCCTTGTATGTAATTTCACTTTGAAATTGGACATCAACAATTGTCAATCTTTTGATAGTTATTACTTCTTAAAAACACACTTTTTGTTTTGATAGCATAAATAAATTTTAAATTAATTTCTGATACTTCTTTGTTTGGAATTTTGGAAAATAGATTACATATTTGGAATCATGAGGTTTAAATTGTGTAAATAGGTACCTTTTTTTAGACATTTTGAATATTTACTTAAGTAAAAAATTTATTTACCAAGGTAAAACGGTAAATCTGGTAAAAATGGTAAAAAAAACTATTATAATAATAATAAATTACCATAACATGTTTCATAATCCTCTTGGTTGATAATTTATGACCATGGAAATTCTTGGATTTATTTTTTAACCCCATGGAGCCACTTGTAAGTTATAATGACACTTTATATTAATTAATTAAATATAAAGACAAAAATGACTTAAAACATATATCTTTTAGTATATCAATTTTTACATAGTTTTATATATATTTTCTCTGCTATGATATATATTAGTTTTAAAGATAAAAATATTTCTTACATCATGATATTTTTTTGAAAAATTTTATATGAAAAATAAATAAAATTATTTATCATACAATAATGATGCAGTGTTTACCTCATTAATGAATAATTTAAATAAATAATAAGTTAAAGATTAAAAAATATCCAAACCCTGCCCAATTATTATTTGATTATTTTATATCTAACAAGATCCATCTTATATTTATCTTTAATGAGTTTTGGTCCTTTAGAAATAGAAAATAATTATATAATAAAATAACATTTTTAAAAATTCTTAAAGAGCCCCTCATCCCCCTTATAAATTAACCTCACTTATAAACCATTCCTAACACTTCTCAAGCCACTTTACCTGTCCAATCTATTCCTAATTAAGCTCCTTAAATACCTATACTCATCTCAAAGGCCTTCCCTTGGGCAGAAGGAAATTCAATTAATCCTTGTGGTTCAAATCAAAGGGAGATACCCAATTTAAAGGTAATGTGTTCTCTTAAATTTTTTTTATTTTACTTCACTAACCCCTAAACTATTTTTTTTAATTATTTTATAACAAAAACAATATACTCAATATTCTATGTTGTTTTTATTGGAATGATTCGAACTACACTTACACACAACTCCATCTAAAGGGTAAAAAACTTATTTTTTCTATGGAAAACGAAAAACTACCTCACAAAACGATGATTATTGAATCTTCTCCTTCATCCTCTCATGATGGCCATGAAGATGTAAATATATTTATATGTGATCTATATTATATTTATACTATTTCTATGATTCTGTATTTTTCATTTATAGAACACCTATATGGTTTTCATAGTGTGGAAATACGATAATTTCATTTGAGAAAGTGCGGACTATCGCCCCATCATAATGATATGAATCATTCAGGCCATACATGCAACATATAATGGATAGAGTGAATGATATTATATATTATATTATACTAGAATTATATATCTACCTATGTATGATTATGTTTTTGTTTAATTAAATTTGATATTGAAATCAATGTAGTGTTCATGAGTATGTACGGCTTACCAGCTCCATGAACTATTCATTTGATTTCTTATATCCAAATGTTATGTATTATTATAAATAAATAAATATACTATATATATATGATATATATATGATATCCATTTCATGAATATCATTTTGGAGATACAGGAATTTCGACCACCAGGAAAATTTATAAATATAACAAGTTCATTTTTAACTCATGTTCTGAACATCGACAAAAAGTTTGATAGGAACTAAAATAATTAACTAATTGTTAGAGCATGGTTATAATATATATAAATGGTATAATAAACTTTAAATTTTTTATTAATAATGTATAAATTAAAATTAGTTTATTATACATGAGATTAAAGAAAGATCGAGTCAAGTGAGACATGTGGTAAAGGACTTCATCTCAATCTCCTTTCATTGAGGCATATTTTGTTTTATACATGACTTTATTTTATATGGTGTATAAAAAAATTTGAATTATCATTACATTTCAAAAGGAATATTTTTCTTTGAGTCATTTTACTAAATGAAAAATTGGAATGTTTATTTTTAATGTAAGTGGTGGCTACAACCTTTTCCGTCGCCATGAGTATTATTTGATCTTCGGCTTCCTTAACAACCCGTAATATTTTAAAAGGAAAATGTATACCATATACAATTGTTGTATATTGGTTTAGAAAATGGTTTTGATAATAGATTTGTTAGGTCAATATATATAGATGATAAATTGTGATTTAAATATAGAACATTAATCATTCATTTATATTTGGTTTATGTGTTATGAATATGTTATGGTTCATTGGAATTATTATGTATATGGGTGGTTCCATGATAATCCTATGGTGGGTGAGCCCGAGATAGCTCTCCAATTCATTGGGTAATGTAGCAGAGGTCAACATGAATATTTCTCCTATGAAACTTAGTGTATACATTGTGATGGGATTCCAAATGTAACTCCCCACATAACTGTGAAAGATACAACGTAAGTATGTTATGGATGCACAAGTTATCCTTTATGATTTATTATTTATATATGTCATTAATAAATCATATTATTTCATGATGTATTAAAATATGATTGGTATGTATTTAAAGACTAATTTTATCTGTCTTTAACTTATAATACATAATGAGATTTTTTTTGCTCATCCCAAGTATTTTTGAAATGTTTTTAGAGGACATAAAGATGAACATAGTCGAGGATGAGATCATGGAAATGTAATGATGTCTAAAACATGGAAATATACATGACTCTTATTTTAAGAGTTTTTATTTTATGAAATAAATGGAAACTTGATAGAGGTTTCTACTTAGTAATTTTTTGAGATGTAATAGTTATGGCCTAATTATCTAAAACAGTAAACATGAAAAGATCCTCATTGTGAATTATTCATTTAATTCATGATTATATAATCATTATGGCTGGATCCTTATGGTAACTCCTTCCAAATAATTTGGTAAATATTTATATATCATGAGATTATGATTGGAAACACATCAACAAGATTGATCAAAAATGGGAAATAGGTGTGTCCTAAACTAGAATTGGAAACAAGTGTTTCATGAGAGAGTATGAGAATATGGGGAAACCCAATACAATATAGTAAGATGGGAAAACAGATCCATTATATGAAAATGGGGGAACATGAACTATTATGGGATGAATGGAAAACATGAAACTGTATAAGAAAATTATTACGACTAGGGACGGTGGTGTGTCCCGGCCAACAGGTTTATTCCCCATAACGTGCAATGATAATTTTTTTCAACAATCCTTGACTTATAGGGAATGATGATACATGTTTATATATATACCAAAAATTAAATTTATTATTTAGTTTATAAGATCACATGGTTTATTTAATTTATTATCATACATGTATCATGATAATGATATTTTTATATTTGGCATGATCTTCAAATCTTATGTCCGTGTTCTTATTCTATTATACTAACGTTATGCTAACATATATTCATTTTATTACAATAAATGATAAATATACCTAACATATTTATTATGTTTTCTATCCCATTTTTATGAAAAAAGATTTTTTGTATGAGTACCAAATATGAATATCTTAAAGGAAGATGTTGTAGATCATTCCCAAAACAATAAGAATATATTCATACATTCTAAAGACACTAGACCATTACTCTCCTCATGAATGTATTTTTATAATATTCTGAATATTTATCTCAAAAGAATGAACATAAATGTATTTTATTACTAGATATATATAATAGAAGGAACAATATATTTTATCTGTAGAATATTATGTGCGAACATATTAGCTTCATCACCTCACATCAGGTCAGTTCACCAATCCCAAATGAATTCAAATAGTGTTTTTTTATGATATAAAAAACACCCAATGGTTCCAATTTCCATAACATTATATTAAACATAATTCCAATTGTATAATATCATTCAGGGTCACAGTTAATAAATAAATTAAGTTAATATGACAGGAGAATGGGGTAATCAAACCCTATTTGGGGGAATTATTTCATACTTCAGGAATCTCTTATATATTTCTATATTGATATTGAATATTTCCTAGATCCCAACATAGAATTGGATATCCAATAATTTAAATTTTTTAATTCACATACTCTAATATGGGCATAGTAAAATAATACTTTTATCCCATAGACATTAAAATATCCATATATCATATTTTTTCAACTAAATGAAACCATTTCTATATATCGATGGTTCTTTATCTTTTCTTTCATTATTACATAGTGACGTTAGTTAGGGGAATGAAATGTTTTATGTTAATATATCTTAGTTCTATAGAATTTATTTTCATCTATAAATCTCATAGGTTATTATAGAATAAAGATTATACCTATAATGGTGATTACTATGTATCCATGTGAATATAATTATAACCCAAATATTTGGATCCCACTTTGTGAGTGATGGTGTACCATTTAATGTTTCATGACAAGAATTAATCTATGTTTCTTAACATTTTATGGTAATCTAGATTATGAATAATATTCCTTACAATTACTGGTGTGGGGTTTATTGATGGGGTCCTTCAGGGTAAACATTACCTACAATGTGTCCATATAATGATGAATTGACCTGATCAAGAGTTATTCCCTCTGAATATACCCACAACTTGTGGTATATTGTAATGATTATGTCAATGAAAGGATAATGATATTGGGTTTTAAAATCTATGAGGCTTCTAATGTATTGGTTTGATCAGGAATAAAAACCCATGTATTTTGGATGAAACTATTTAAGGACATAGACATGACAAATCAAAGAATTCTAACATCACACATAAATAACAACAATATCAAAAGAGAAGATCCAATAGTGGATCTTATGAGGAATACTCATTTACAGTCATCGAGAGTTGAGTAATTAGTAATGTTACCATTTGATGAAAATAATATATATCATTGTTTAAAAAATAAATGGGGTTTTGAACATCATATATTTGGAATCCTTGGTGAGATATTCTCATTTTTTCAAACAATGTTATGGAATATTATTGGAGTAATTTTAGTGATCTAAATAATGGATTTGAGTATGGATTATACATTATAGATACAATAATATGGTTAGTTTTTTCATGGTTTGAGTGGATCTATGATGGAAGGGATGAGTTTTGACATAGAATATTGTAATCTGAATGATATATGGGGGAATAATTATCTTTATCTTGAATAAAACCACATAAAAATAATGGTCATGGAAATTATTGGAGAAGAAGTTTGAGACTTGAAAATAAATTCTAAATATCTAATTCTAATTAAAATATGATTACTTATAAATCATATGTTCTTATCTTTCTAGAGATCATTGATGAAAAATTTAACTCATTTTAATATTTTTTATTATGGGTATTTTATAATAGGATAATAAGAATAATATATATTTATGATCTTCATGTGGAAATATTATTTAAGGTGTTACCATATATATTATGATAGATGGGTGATCACATTATTTTCATTGGGCCTTGTGATCATGTAAATGATATAGTGTAATGTGATCAAATAAATGAACTAATTTCCCTTCGTCACATAAAGTAAAATAGGGTTATGTTACTGAATGAATGTATAGAGATAATAGAATCATGTAAATTCTAGGGGAATTCAAGAGAGTATGAAATGGATAGGGGAGTTCCCAAAAATGTGTGATTGAATAAAAATCATGTGATTGTATAATGGAACGAGGGTGATGAGATCAAATAACTAATATAAGGTTATGTGATCACACAACATGATAAGGGTACCTATATGTCATCATGCAATGTAATTACTACTAGTTTATCATATGATCATCATTTATGTAACTGTTTTTGAAAATCATAATTAATAACCCTTTTTAGGTTCCCATCATTCAAAATTAATTACCAAACATCAAAATTATAGTCTTTAAATTTTAAAAACTCTCATTATATCTCCATTAATCACATGTATTCATATATTAGTTATTCATACATCATTTATATCATGTTTTATTACATATAATGTGGTTCAATTACATTTAGGACACTATATCAATGCCACCTCATAAGTTAATTGATCCATGTCCATTTTTATTAAGGTGGATAAATATTTATATGTATATCAACATTTAATATTTTTTTGACAATTCTAAGGAAAATTTCATTACTGATGTACTCTAGTGTGTCGCAAGATGAAGAGTGAACATGAAGGGGTTACATATTGTTTGAGTTTGTGTCCTAAGAAATAATGTTTCTACATTGATAACATGTATATAAGATGTTTTCAATATTAATAAATATCTTTTTTATATGTTGTTTTTTATGCATTTCTCTAGTGTAATAATTTCTTAGTGTATACGTTGCATTTATATGGTAATAAGTGATTCCCACGATGATGATCACCTTGATGTGCGATGAAAATATTCTCAAATAATTTTCTACAGTTCGATAACATTATGTGATAAGAAAGAGAGTACATAGAATCTTAGGTGAAATAAATTGTAAGTAGACGAGGCTTCATCTCATGATGTTCACACTTGGTAATGTCTATGTCGATAAATTATGATAATATACGAATTAGTAGTAATTTATCATATTTTGTTTCCATCATATATTCCAATATTCATGCACGTTTGATGGTAATTAGACACTTAAATTATTATTAATATATTTTAAAACTCATTTACATATATGTATTTCATAAACAATGCTGATAAAATTTCATGGAAGAGATAGTGAAATTGGGTGAATAATGAGTGATGTGTCATTAATGAATAATTCAATGTAGAAATTTCCCTTACATTTTGTGGAAGCTTATGTATTACCACTTTGATTTGAGTAGAAACCTCACATTAAATTGAATAACCACGTTGTAGCAATGTGATTAATTTATATTTTCAATGAAAGACATAACGAGCTTATTTTTTTGGTGATAGTTATGTAAATTGTTTTGATGAATAATTTTAAAAAAAAATTATATTACGTAGAGATAATTCATAAGTGGTTTTTGATGCTCTGACATTATGTTTCTGTTCATGGATTCATTGACATATTGGTTTATAATAATATCATCCTTAGGCAGGACCACATAATGGTAATGAGAAATAATATTATAGGGTCACACACTAACTATTTATATTGATCTTAATTAAATACTATATGAATTAAATTTATTAAATATATATTATTCTAAACTATGAGTACTAATTATATTCAAGATATTTATATCACATAAATTAAATAAATATTAATTAGTCATCATGTGAATAAAAAAATATATTTTATTTATTAAATAATTTTATAAATATTTATTCTCAATATTATGATTAATATATTTACATATGAATATTACATTTATTCTGATTTTCAATAAATTTTAGAGGATTTTTAATGGAAAATGATCGAGTATGGTGGAAAATGTTAATTGAAAATTCTTTAATATAAAATATATTATTGTGAATGTTTTTGAATTCCCAAAAAATAATTATTATTATGTGGAATGGGATTTACTAAATATAATAAATTTTATAATGGATGTTATTAAATTAAATATTATTTAATGTTAAACCCCAATTAAAATAAATAAGCACCTATCCGTATTGTGAAGTGAATCCAAATTTGTGAATAATGAATTATTTTCCAAGAAAATCTCTCCCAACTGCTCATTATCTCTCCCTAGTATGAATGTGAAGTTAATGACATTTATCTTCATGAATAAATTATAATTTAAAAAAACAAATAATACCGTACATTAGAATTGTAGCAATAACACATGGAGATCAAGTGTTGTTGCTCATATTTCATACAATCCTGTGTGGATAACCTTAAATTAGTTATATTATTTGATCCTCACAATGTAAAAAAGTTAATCTGAAAGGGTCTTTTCAAAAGATCTAAATAAACCAATAACGAATGTTCCTAAGTCCATGGTGTTATTACATCAAATATGAAATAAATTTATTATAAATTTGACATGAAATATCCACATACAGGATTTTAGGAAACTATTATTAAAATTAATTTTGATATATCACCCACATAAGAATTCATCCACTTTTTAGAGAAATTTCAATTTTTGGAAAACCTATCAAAATATAGTCACTAGAAAAATTTGGGTTAGGTTCTCACACATTCTCATGTTGTGTTTCACGAGGAAGTGAGACAATGAGATTGTCTTCTAATGGGTATCCCTGATTGTGTGACTCTTTTAGATGTATTAATCCATGCATCACCTTGGAATTTCAAGAAGATCAATGGAAATGAGAATGAACTATTACATAATTTTTATTCTGACAAACCTTGGGACATTGATAGAAGCTTCGATGATTATGTGATTGCGTAACCTAATCAAATGACACCCAATAGGGCATGTTATTGAGCAATATATATTTTTTTATAAATGTGTTTAATCCAAAATAGAAAATATATTTGGGGTATTTTCACCAAAAAATATTTAAATTTTTTTTCATATTGTTTTTTCACACACACATTACAATTTAATACATGAAATTATCCTCCAATATAAAATACAATTTACATTTATATAGAAAAAAATTCGCATTCCTAAAGACGTGGGAGATTGGGTTTTAATTTTCTATATTAATTTAACTAAACTAATTGATGGATTTTTATAAAAAAAAATACCTATCATTTTGACATAGTGTTGAGATCCTCTTTTCCAAATTAGTCATTGCATTTATAAATTTTTTAACAATAATGGTGTCAAATCCATATAACCCATTTTCCGTGATATGATAAGAACCATTGGAAAAGCATTGACATGAATACTCATGGATGAAAAATAAAATTTCAAATATAAATTATAACTATTTCAATTATCAATATTATTTAACCTGGATAGAAGAAATATATACATAAAAAATATATATATTTAATTCAAAATTTATATATTTCCATTGTGGTTGGTAATTGTTTTTTGTTATCATTTTGACTCATTTATGTATCATTTATAAACATTTGAAAATATACATATCCTATGCGGATGCCAATAATTTTTTGTGTGTTGTGGATAATCATCAAAGATTCATTCTCCCTTCATGAATAAGATCCATTATAAATATTATCTTATAAAAACTGCATGGTTATGTTGTCCAATTGGGGTCACACACAAAATACACTATGACATACTACCTGATGGAATTTACCAACGGTCACCAAATTATACCCTGTAACCACCTCAGATTAACAAATAATTGATGACATCATAAATTTGAAGACCATGAAAATAGTATATTAATTCAAAAGATTGATATGTGAAGATAATAGAGACATAATGATTGAATATAGTGAACATACATCTATAATGAAACCATATCATTACACTACAAACGAACTAATTCATAAGTCCCCTACATGAGTATTTCTATAATAATAGACAGTTATAAGGTCCATATTTGGAGACCACTAAATAATCTCCTAGAATGTTTATAATTACATCAATCCCCATTTTGAGGCCCCTATACTAACCCCCTTAGAAGATTCTATTGTGTGTTACCCATTCACAGACAGAAGTAAATGTTAGTTTCCATGCAGGTTTTCCCTCTAAAAATGATGTACTCTATTGTGCATCAAAGATGCTGCTTTAAGGAAGCTCTATGTGAACCCACAATGTGAAGAAATCAAAAAAACCCATCATCCATAATAATGCCATGTGAATCTCAAAAAATAACTCCTATCAACGGGATGATCTTATACACACATCCATGATATCCCTATGTGGACACAGTTCTTGTACCTCTATTTTTCTTAGGTACCCTACACAAGAAACCACTATTCCATATAATTAGAGATCTAACCCCACATCCTATTTCAGGATCATTGATATGTTATAATCTAATTCCTTTGACATAATCCCTTTTCTTTTATTCTTATGACCATGAAAAATAATCTATTGCTTCTTGATGTTTTTAGTTATATCTATATTCATTTTGGGTTAAAACACTATAAAACAGTCCATCATCATATAGAATTCATATGATAGAGACACAAATTAGGGATTCAATAAGTAATTGACTTTATATAGTCCTTTAATTTTAACATTAACCATATGTTAAAATACACATCTTGGTTTCAGAATATTCCTCATGTGTAGATACACCCCTTGACACATAAAAATAATTTCCTCTAACTCACTTGATAGATAAATCTATATATAGAACTACTCCTTGTTGTAAGCCATAAAAAATAATCACTTAAACCACATACTATGTTTAGAATACCTGGGTATCCCTAACGAATTATCAAAATGTAGCCACTATTTTTCAACTATATTGTGAGATAGTTGACAAAAAAACATATATTTTTTCTTATTTGGATGATTAATTACATGGACTTACCTGAATTTTTAGAGAACTACATTATCTGGAATGGAACGAATCATAATTTGATGTGGGTAAAGGGTTTTAATTCATAAATTTGTTAGAATTAAAACTTATACCTAATTTCCATTATTAATAACATTAAATTTCATGGACCGGACTCATCCAATCACAAAAAAATTGGTAACAATGAGATATATCATTCAACATTGAGGTTCAATCACTACATCCCATTAAAATAATCTATTGTGATATTATTATAAGATGACCCATTATTACATATTTTCTAAATACACATACGTGTTTCCACATGTTAACCTTGAGTTAAGATACTCTTCTTAGTTTCCCAATATTTGAGCCTCTAGCTATGTCTAATACCCATCTAGATATAGCTACCTCTTATGTCATGAGGATAATTATCTCTTGTGAAAGGTACATAATTTTCCCTAACCTTTTATATGTGATGATCTTTCGGAGATCCATGAAAACATGCCCTATGTGATAATTCCTTGAACCCCTATGTGATGATATAATGATCTCCTTATGTTTAATTGAATAATTTAATCCTACATCTTTGTTGATGATCTATTGATTCCTCTGGTGATGACCCAAGAAAAATCTATCATCACCCATGTAACGAGCATGAGGCTCTTTCACTGTCTAACATGAGGGTTATATAATGAGGTTCTTATTTAGTGTAATCCCATATTTCAACTCCCTTTTTTATTTACTAAAAAATAACTATCCATAATTTTATCTCATGAGTAATCCCAATACAATATGTTCCCATCACCTAGTTTTCCATTCCATATAAAGAAAAAAAATTAAATGTGTACCTGTTTCACATTCTCAAAATGAACCATTGTGAAATTTTTCATAATCCCTTAATATTTTAAAACGTTTCATTTTATGATGCATAAAACTAAATGGGTTATGTTTATATTCAGAAGGATACACATTATGTCATTCTCATTGGCTCAATAACGACATTACTAGACCTCCAAACTCCTTTTTTTGGTAAATTAAGAAGCTCCTTGTTGGGAATATTTAATTAAATGAATAATGAAATAATAAGAATAGAATAGGGTGCTGATAATATACATAGATGATCAAATCTCTACATATATTCAAAATTATCATCTGTACATGGGTAAAAAGTATCACACTGCACTTTAGGATGCACATATAAGTCGAACATAAATCTATGTGTGTATCCTCATGTGGGAAGTAATTACTCTATAAATGTTAAGATGTGCTTGGCCTATCCTTCTCTTAAACAACTTTATTTAGGAATGATAACTATTATGAAACTCTAGTGACCACCTACCCATTGAAATCATGTGTAAAATAATATTGTTTTGAAACAATAATGGAAATTAAATCATTTCATATTTTTTATTGAAAATAGAATGGTGAACCTAATGTAAATCATTTTAGTGTGAAAATATGGATAGAAGATGTAAAATTACTTATTTTGATGGATTAAAGTTTTTTTAAATTCTACTAAAATCATTTAAACTCTAAAATGACCTATAATTCAAATGGAATAACCACCTTCATCTATAAAATCCATGCTCAATGTAAAATATAATTATACCTATAAGACACTACATGTTTCTATGCCAAACAATATGATAACTAAAATATATACTTTTCCATTAAATGAGGATATATGCATTTCAAATTGACATATGTTTCCACAAACATAGAACCATTAGTTCTAGTCGATGAATGCCCAAATTTGGGAACACCATATTATATTCTACATAATGAATTTTGATATAGCTTTTATGAACACCCATATGATGAAAACACACAAGTAGTTGTACCAGCAACACAAAATATAGAAGTCAGTGGAGAATTTTAATATTTCTGACTAATTTGAAATCAAATCCCTAGAGCACAGCAACACAATAATTCCATATCATATTCAGGTATATCAGAAATGCTTTCATTTAAATGCGACCACCCAGAAGCTTTCAAGGAGGTCTCTTACACATTATAGACAACATTACTGAGGTGAGATCCCAATTTAGTAGTAATATGTAAAGCAATTTGTGGCTAATATAATCATTAAAACTAGGAAACAAAAAAGGAGATCCCATCAAGTGAAGAAAATCAAGATACTCCAATTCATTTCCACATCCCTACTATTGTGAAAATCCATGTGGTCGATTAGTATATCTCAATATTTTCCCAAAACCCATCCTAAATAAAATCTATCCATATTCTATATCCTTTATCACTAATATATATAGTGACAACTGACTATATGGTAGAACCCGATCCCATGTGTTTTAGGGTATTTTTATCATTTTTAAAGGGGATTCCATCTCTGGAATAATTTTGTGGGAATTAATAGAAAAATATTATTACCAACACATATCCTCTAATGTAATATGGGTTTCTTACTGTATGGAAGACAATGGTAATTATCATCATTATTAATCAAAATGATGTTTCAAACCATTATATCATAAACTGTGAGTTAAATAAGTTGACATTCACATCCCATACAATACCCAGAAATGATGAAGTAATCATAATATATGATAACATTAATAATATCAAATAAAAATTAATAGATCATTAGTAGTTAAATGTTAAATTTCATTTGGGGGCGACATTATCCACTTAGTATAGTTATTATGAAGAAACCTCCATTCCTCCTTCGACAAACACAGTTAATTGGAATGGGATTTATTATCCCAAAAATGAAAAATCATGAAACCCCATCATCTCTATATCATAACAACCATCTTATTTTTCCATAACACCAATTGATGATCTGAAGTTCCTACAAATCTTGGACATCATCTAATTATTTATAAATTAAATAAATTAACAACATAGGATATGGTATCAAATGAAATAATGTATTCTCATATAATATAGATGGATTCTATCAATGTTCAATGTTCATCGGGCCCACTATACTAGAATTTATATCACATTTTCCTGGATTATACCATTTCTCCACTCAAATTTATGAACCAAGTTCACCTAAACATTTAATGGAATGGATGATCATGATAGTTATATCACCCATGTTTCTTCCAAGTGCATCAAAATGTTGGGTATGAAAAAATGAAATTCTCATCTCAAAATAATTTTTTCAAACATGGAAGGAATTACCATTCCATAATATAATAACCATTTATTTAGATGTATTTTCACCTATGGCGATCGTAATCAATAATTTCAACCCTGATTCAATAATACACATCATAAAACAACCATTCTAAATATCATAAACTATGGGAAATAATAAAATGATGGGTTGAAGGATTTTTAACATGATGTAAGGGCATTGTATATTACATTGAAGACTACTTTCTCTATGATTAATTACATGAGAGATATATATATAATAAAGGATTTTTTTCAACAACACTCATCCACCGTGAAGTGTATTGGTTGATTTGTAGATTTAATTTGAATCACAATACATCTGGAGGATTTTATTAAAAAATACTATGAACGAACTCATTGGGAGGAACTATAAAAATAGATTTTAGGGAATGATGAATGGTTTTGATGTATAAGCAATGGAAAAATATTGATTCATTGTTACATCAATTTTAGGGGAATTAAATTTTTATTCCATCCATAATAATCATATTTTGGAGTAATTAATCGAGGCCTTGGATAATAAAATGGTCAAAGTATCATAAATATGGAACATAGATGATTCATGGTATATTGATTACCTGAATTAATTTTATTACCACCATATGTTGGGTCACATGAAAAACTAATTCAAATTAATTAATGACTTATTGTTAAATATGAATGATGGTGGTGATGTAAAATTTGTTAATTCGAAGGAAATGTTGCAACCGAGACATCCATTCTCCTAAAAGTGGAAAAATAAATAGAAAATTATCCACATTATTAAATAGTAATTATTTATGAATACAAAATCTCGAAATCAATAACCATGTACATACAAACATTATAGAATTAATGGATAAAAACAGCATGACCATAATTCACTATATATCTTCCACTTTAGAAAATTCATTTTTTTCATATAAAGATTCAATGAAATTAAAATAGGTAATACAATGAGAGAGAGGGGTCCAAATTGATTCTAACATAATTTATGATTATATTCGGTTCATGCCAAAAATATTGGTAGAATAGTAACTATTACATGAAACATCCTTATAGGAAACATATCACCGAATGATATAATGAGAACAATTCCCCCAAAAGAAAATGTGATATTAGATAAACCAAATGATACCATATCCTTATGATGATAACCATGTTTAATAAAAAATCAATATTGTATCATATTGATATGATGAATTTTTACATTGATAAGATTATTGGGAACATAAAAGTGAATCCCACCCAGTCATACATACATTTATGTTACAAATGTTTTTCCAAATATAACTATAATTAGTGTTAATTGACTTTGTTATACATCCCCCTGCGCTAATGAATGTATCACTATCCCAATTACAGGATTAGAGGGAAATGATGATTTTTCATCCCCTGATGTCAACTGTAGAACCCATAATTAGGATCCACACCGAGACACCTATTATCATCCAAAAATCTTTCAATTCTAATAGTAAATAGAGTACATAATTATTTTTAATCACTTCCTAAAATGGATGATAAGTCCATATATATTAAAGAGATAATCACTCTACATGAGTGTGATAAATTTCAGATTTAGGAAAAAAATTGGAGTTAACTTAATGATGTTTACAGTGTAGTAAAATTATAAGGACCCACCCTTAAAACATTATACAATCATTAATTAAATGAATAATTCACATTGAGTATCTTTTCAGGTTTAGGGATTTAGATAATTAGATCATAAATCATGCATTACATTCCAAAATTAAACAAGGTGGTTACATAAAAGGTAGTATTCATTTTTTTCCATCAAAGGAAACATATATAAAATAAAACATGGTTTATTTCTTGACACTGACTCGACACTATCACCACATCATGTAATTTTACATTGACTTGTGAATAACATTTAAAAAAATGGGATTAGGATAAAAATCATAGTAAGGGATATAAAAATATGGAAAGAAAACATTAGTTAATGTATACATAAGAATTAATGAAATAATACTTTACTCATAAAACATAATCACTTTAACATACCTCATTAAAATCATATGGTTTATGAATAACTCATAAAAATCATA
Source organism: Viscum album (assembly GCA_963277665.1). NCBI lineage: Eukaryota > Viridiplantae > Streptophyta > Magnoliopsida > Santalales > Viscaceae > Viscum > Viscum album. The sequence goes on from OY728147.1 coordinate 1,301,149,901, forward strand.
AGACGTAAAGGTATCTTAAAGCATTTATAACATTCTTATGTAAGGAATAACCCTCATGGTTACATTTGGAATACCCGTCATAGTATATTCCCTATATCTCTTCAGGAAACCTTAGTGTTTAACTCCTTCATGTTACCCAATGCATTGGAGGGATATCTCGGGCTCACCCACCCTTATTTTATCATAGAACCATCCAACTTCATAAATAATTCCCATGAACCATAACAGAATCGTATCACATAAAACATGCATAAAAGAAATATTACATTTCCACATTTCAATCACATGATATCAATACAACACATTGATATAATCAAAACATTATCAAATCCATTTTCAATAACAAAAAAAGTAAAACATGGTATTTATTTTATCATTTAAAAAATGTTATGGAAAGTTGAGGAAGATAAAACTCAAATGATGGTCACGGCGGCAGAGTAGTCTTTGTCACTACATGCGTAAGACAAAAACATTCCTTTTTTCATTTAGTAAAATTCTTTGTTTAAAAAGATTCCTTTTGAATGAAATTAAAAGTAAAAAAGGGTTTTATACACCACATAAAATAAATTCATGTATAAATCAAAATATTCCTCAATGAAAGGAGATTGAGACGAAGTCTCGTACTAAAATGGTATCCTTAGATTAAGGATAAATCAATTACATAATTATGTGTGAAAAATATAAATAAACTCTATATAAGTAGATATTAATTGTAATACAATCATGGTTCATCCAAACATATTCATAGAACGAAATAATCAGGATGTAGAGGTTTATCCTAAAGAATTGAAATTGGGTTAAGAAGTTCCCTTACATAAATTTGATAGCCTAACGACATCACTTTAAAATTCATAACATGAGTTGTTGAGAGATTAAAAGGGTATCTCATCACATGGAAATAAATTTCACATAAATAAAGATATATTAGAACATATCTCAACATAATAATATGTAAATTAAAAGACCTAACAAAAAGAAGTCTTTTAAAAAGAAAAGGGTGAAAGGTTCCCTTACCAATTTGGGTAACATTTGAAATGTACAACCCATGAAAGAAGGGTCATACAATGAAGATGTAAATACACATAAATTAAACTATATTAAGAAAATAATACAATCAAGGTAAGTACATACACAACACAAAAGGAAATAGTGTAAAATGTTGCATTAATCTCACGGATATAAAAAGTTAGATAATAACACCTTACCTCATTGTAATCAGTCAAGAAATATGACCAAAAGATAATAAACACCAAATAAATCCCATAATACTTTGAATATAAATATAATAATGATTATATATATGAAATGGCATTACATAATACACCAAATGCAACAAATATGTTGTAAATAATGGAATTCTCATGGAATTAAAAGTAAGATAAGAAATCCCCACACAAAAATTTAACAGCCTAATGGTGCCACGTAAGCATTCTTAAAATGAATTGATGAGAGAAAGGGAGGGTCTCTAATCATATGAAAATAAAAAGGAAATAAGGATTAATATATAATAACATCCCCAACATAAGAACATAGAGCTTAAAATAAATGACAGAATGGATAATACATTAAAAGAAAGAGAGAGGTAGGATCCCTTACCTCCAGTCCGACTTGTCTTGTTCATTTCATTATCTTCGTGAATAATAACCGTAGGTCAAATTTTAATTGCTAAAGGACATGAATTAAATTTTATTATTCAATTAATATCACATATTATCATTTTATAGTAATTAGTTAATTATATGAGTTCATATCATACGTTTTGTTGATGTTCGGTACATGAGTCAAAAACGAACTTCTTTGAAAAGATTTGCCCATGTAGTTATAAGTACATAATATACAGAGTGGTATTAATTATTTAAATATCATATATATCTAGTATGTATTCATTTTATAATATTCCATAACATTTGGAGATAAAAAATGAAATGCACCGTTCATGGATATGGTAGGTCGTACGTATGCTTGAACGCTACTTTTATTTCATTGTCATATTAAAGGTATTAAAAAAATGAGACATATATATATATATATTATAATTCCAGTATAATATATATGTTATATATGTTACATAAGTTCATTAATTACATTATTTATAAATTCCATGTTTGGCATGAACGAGCCACATCACTTGAGGGGGCGGTAGTTCACACTTCCTCAGATGAAATTATCACACTTCCACAATATGAAAAGCATAAAGATGTGACTTCAAAATAAAATTCAGAAGCATATAAAAAAAATAAATATCATAAATATCATATAAAAATTTAGTGACATCATAATGGCCACCATTAAAGGAGTTAAAAGACGATTGAACAATCATTATTTCGTGCGGCTGTAATTCACCACCCAGAGAAACATTATGTTATTTAACCATTAGATAGAGGTGTGTGTAAGTATAGGAATAATAAATATCATAACAACATCCTATTATATTGAGGATAATTTTGTTTTTATGGGATCAAATAATAACAAGATAGTGTTTAGTGAATAATTAAAATAAAAAAATATACTCGAGAGAAGACATTACCACAAAATCGGTTAAATCTTTTTGATTTGAGCCAAATGATACCTTGGAAAGACTTATGCCCAATGTGAGGCTTATAGGAGTGATAAAGGGATGTGGAGAGATAATATGAGAAGAGTTTGGACGAGGCAAGGGCTTGATAGGTTTTGGTAGGGGGTAGAGGTGGGGGTCTTATAAGAGGTAGGAGGGTCACTTTTGGAAAGTATTAAAATGTTACTTTATAATATAGTGATTTTAAGATTTTAAAGGTCCCACAATAATTTATATAGAGGATAATTTGATAAGGGTTAGTGATCCACCCATAGAATATGTTTTATACAAGCTCAATTCTTAGATTTTACCTTATCTTATCATTTTATTTAAATTGTTCATTAATTAGGTAATCACTGCATCGTCATGGTGTCATAAATAAATAAATTTATTTAAAGTCTAAAATTTATAAAAAAATAACATGATGTAGGAAATCTATTAGTTATAAAATGACCATGTATACTCTGTAATTTCATTTATCTAAACAATATTAAAATTGTTTTACTTAAGATATACAAACTATTGTTATATTTTTCTTCTTTTTAAAAATAATGTCATAAATGTCACTATCACAGGCATGTGACTCCATGGGCCCTCAAGATTGGTATAAATCCTTCCATGGTCTTCTATGTCTCAAACAAGGCGATTTAGACATATTTTGGGGTCATTTTATATTATAATGATATTATTTTCTTACCTTTAACAACGACATTACTAATTAATCACGATAATTAAAGATAATTGCCGTCATTACTAGTCATAATTTCCAAAAACAAAAGAATATTAATTAAATTGTTTGGACATTTTGATTTCAAATATGGAATCCATTTTACCAAATTACAAACACAGAAATTGCAGTAATTAATTTAAAAATAATTCTGGTTGTCAAAACCAAATACCAGTTTTTAAGAAGTAAAATTTATCAAAAGATTGACTTGTTTTTACATCCAATTGAAAAGAGAAATTACTTCCAATTAACAACATTTTATTAACTGATAAAGAATAATTCAATTAAAAATTAAAACCAATTAATAAGATAATCTATCCATATAAATTAATTATAATTAATGGAGGTTTTGAATTAAAATACAAAAAAATTTACTATTCATTAATAAATGAACTTTATTGGAAAAATAACAAAAATTTACACAAAGTAAATATTGATGACTTGATTATAAATAAGGATTTAATTTTGTCAAATATAACATATAAATGTTACAAAATTTATATTTAGATAAGGGTCTCCATCTAAATATGGTTAATCAGCCTTTTAAAGAAAATTAGAATATTTATGGTTAAAATCGAATTCTTTTCTTATTTTAATCTTTAAATTTAATTTGGATAAATGAAAAAAAATATTAACAAACCTATATAATCATTTTGTTATTATTTCTATTCATTCCCTCCATTACAAAAGCTATGTGTTATCTACGATTTAAAATAATATTATTATATTTTTAGTGTGCAACGTAAGATTTCAAAGAAACTCGTAGCTGCGTACTGGGTACGCCATCTAAAATAGCATTACCGTTAATGTAATATTAACATATTATTAAATAATATTAATAAATATAAATATTTCATATTATTTATTTAGCAGAAATGTTACATCCTTCACCCCTTTTGGGAATTGCGTCCTTGCAATTTTAAAATTGGGCTCGGAAACTTCATTGAAAGTCCCACATTAGAAAAATAGTCAGTAAAACTATCACATTAAAAGAAATAAAGAGAATTACGAAGGTCACTCAAGTTAACCCATACTATGATTCCATGTAACAAATCATGGATAAAGAAGAAAAAACAAAGCGTTATGTAATGATGGAGTGTGATAGAAAACATGATCAAGAGAAATTAAATAATGTGAAATCCACAAACATGTGATGGGTTAAGCGGTATTTGATTCCCCAGTAAGAAAAATTAATAGAAAACTTTTTTGATTTATGTTACATATCATTGATTAATTTATTTATGATATTATCTAAAACATAAATAAACATACTTACTTGTCATGTAGAGTTTCATCTCTTACTAGATTTCAAACACAAACTCATATTTTCTCCAATAGATGAGTATTTAGGATGACTTGTTCACATTAAGAGCGCTATAATAAACTTATAGAGAATCACCTAACCTACATAAGATGAACTATATCTTTCCCATGTCTTTAAACCTCAAAAAAAACATTGATAGTACGAGAATAGATAATACCCAAAATGATAATTGTTTACAAAAAGAAAAAATACTCTTAATCTCAAAAAAAATCAACCAAAACCCAAAGTTCAACAAAGACCATTCAATAAACTAACATCCATAAAATTATTCAAAAGTAATCCAAACTAATATTGAAACCCAAATATCATAAGGATTTAATTACATATTCTTCCAAGATAAATCATAACATTTATCTCTAAATAACATCAGTTACTCACAAAGTCTCATATTGAAAAGTAATTAACCTAATCACATATTCTCCATGATAGGTTAATCATTTAAATACACCAAATCAGCATATGTACATAATAAAAACATATATTCATCCAAACTGAAATTTCAACCATTATTCCATAATTGAAATCCCATAGTATTCTATCTTTTGTATGGATAAAAAGATTCGTCAAAATAGAGAATGACTTTCACAACAACCTTTATTACTTAATCACCAAATAATTTTCCTATACTAAGTGTATCCATTTGATAACACATAAATTCCAATAATCAACTTATTATTGTTCCATAAAATCATTTTACTAACATAATAATTCATACTAACCCGAGACTTCATGTAGACAAGTGGTAGGCGATGCGCCCTTGTCACCCTTCGGTTGTGGGTTTGATTTCGGAAGCCTTACCACATGCGACGGGTTGTCACCCATCCTATGGGTTGTCCTTTTAAGAAAACTAAAAAATAACTCTAACATGTATTAACCTTGATGGTTTTCTTACACCTCTCATTTTTATCCAAATTTAATCTGGTCTCAACATTTTAGTTCTTAAAATCTTATTTCAACACCATAAGAAAAAATAAAATGATCATTAAAATTAATAACATCATTCCTTGATCATGGTGTCCATTTGGTTTCAATGACATCTTTTTCCCATAGGTAGAAGGTCCATGCATTGAAACAATGATTTAGAGATCCTTCAAAATAATTTTCTTACCCCATCAAAATACACCTTGTACAACATGGTACATATGGCTGTTCACCTAAAAACAATTTTGCAAAATAATCATATATGACATATAATTTAAAAACATCTGATAAAAATGATTTCTATCAAATAGTCGGAGAAAATTTGAGTTAAAACATTCAATTAATGGTCCTTTTAAAATATTATAGGTATGTACTGAGAGACTATATGGTAAAAGAAAATATAAATAAGTTGCGCAAGGGTCTCCTTCTTCAGCACCTTTTTAAAATAATAATGTAACATCCCAGTTCCTAAATCCACCCTGAGGTGCCCCATACCTGGTTGGTCACATGGCCTAAAGCATATTTCACCAAACACCCTAGGGTGCTGACTAGCAGCGAGGGAATTGGGTGTGATGGTGTGGAAACTATTCCCTCATTAGCAGAGTTCAAAAAGGAAAATAAACAATAGCAATAGAAGAAGCAGTAAATAATCCATACAAAAATGAATAGAATAAAACTAAATATTATAAGAAGAAGGAGCATATATATATATATATGATGCATGATACATATGTCTGTTAAAGCTTCCAAACAAGTAACAATGTTGAATACAATACTAAACCAAGTACAAATGAAAATATATATACTCCTCAGCATCACAAGCCATAGCTTTGTCCCATACTCTCCTTCTCCAAAGCATGTCAAGTACCAGAAGTTGAAGAGTGCTTTCCCTTATCTATACCTGCAACATCATATTCTTCTGGGGGCATAAAAGCACGACCCAAACATGGTGTGACACTAAATAATAGTAGGAAACCACCCTATGATCTGTTCCTAATGGCCAGTGAGCAGATTGGCAGTTAAAATTACAGTATGCAGTATACATTAAGCAATGACCAACAAACAGGAAGATACACAATAGTAAACAATCCACAGATCAGTAAGTAGAAGTGAAGAAAATAGCTAACCACAATCAGTAATCCCTTTGTGAAGTCCCCATAGCCATCCCCTATGGCCATATTCATGATGTACCAAAAACTCTATGGTTAGTACACTCAGACTAACCACTCTGGTTTGGTCATACAAATTATAAGACTCTCTGAGTAATCATGCTCTGTCAATTCCACTTATAGTCTAATGAAGACAGGGACTCTCTAATGATGATCATGTAGTTAATTCCTCTTATAGCTCCATGGTCTAGAGTCTCTCTACGTAATCTCACTTGGTAAATTCCTCTTATAGCCTCAATTCGATCACAGACTCTCTAAGGAAGCTCACTCGGTCAATTCCTTCTATAGCCTGGAATGGGTTAAGGAAATCAATCAAAGAAAATACCATCCGATTAAGCGCACTTTATCTATCCTCCTGTGGTATATAATTTCCAAGACTATCTGGGAATCTCACTCAGTCTATCCCCTATAGCCAATAATGTCCAAGAATCTATGAGGTATCTCACTTGGTCTATCCTCCTATTGTCTATAATATCAAAGACTCTCTAGGAAGCTCACTCGGTCTCTCACTTATAGCCTATAACATCTAAGACTCTCTTGAAGGCTCACTGTGTCTATCCCTTATAGTCTATATCACTAGGTTCTCATGGAAACTTGCCACTCAGTGCCTAATAAAGCTATATATCCAATGTAATCCTACATAGCAACTTGGCTAACGAGTATATAGCATAACAAGCATGTCCGGAAACATGGCTCCATCCTACGGTCATAAGGCATGGAAAGTAGTTACAGCAGCCAAAGTCAGAACAAGACCAAAGGTTTTAAAAAGAACAAGCATGGGAAGAACATCCAATCATAGAAACTATCCCCAAATATAACCCAAATTTACCTCTACATAAGCATACAAGCAAGGCAGGAACACAACAGGGGTAAAACTTTAATCACACAATACACTGTTCAAGGGGATTGGGGGAAATATGCACATAAACTCAAACACATCGAACGGAAAGTCACAAACCACCTACATGGATGTTATGAGATCGATATATTTTAACCATGATTTTTTATTCTCCTTATAACCTTGAAGATAAGAGAAAAAGTCCAAAACACTCACCCTGAGATATCATGAGAAAGAGGGAAAATCATGGAATGAAACTCAAGAAGAAGGAAGACCATACTGCTGCGGTTCTAACACAGCTGATGGAACTCGATTCAGAGAACGGACAGAGGCTCTAGGGCTCGGAGGATGTTTGTGGCCATATGGGATGCTCTCAGTTGAAGAAGATGGAGAAGAAGACAAATTTTTTGTTTAGATGCGACCCCGAACCGTTTAATGAAAAAAAATAAAAATACATGTCGTGTACTTTAAAGTACACAGCGTGTACTTAGAATATTCATACTCTACTTTAAGCGGCATCCACATCACCCTTACACACCGTGTGTGTGGCCTGGACATGGCCAACACAGTGCCTTGGGTTCCATCAGAGTACACGACCTATACTTATAAATTATATGGTCTGTATTTTGAAAATTTCCAAATTCTATTTTTTTGTCAAAATCTCCAGAAAAAGGAAGAACATACCTGAAAAGATGTTTTGGTTTCATAAAAACATCCCCCCTTAATGAAATTCATCCCTGAATTTTCCTAGTGATGCGTAGATAAAGAAACCCCGAATAGATCCATGCACTACGATCAAACATCTGCCTCTCTCTCCTAAGTCTCATCATGTACTCGCTCGTGCTGCGATAGCACCCATACCAGAGGAACATACCGGCCACGTTGAACCTTCATACTATGATCGACTATCTGGATAAGATGCTCCTCAAATGATGCATCTTCCTCGAGCTCAACCTCCTCAGGTTAAAAGAAATGAGACGGGTCTGAAAAGTAATGTCAGAGCTATGAAACGTGGAAGACGCCATGCATATCCCGATACCACTAAGGTAACTAAAACGGATAGGCAACCTGTCCAACTCTCTCAAACACCTCAAATGGTCTGAAGTACTGTGATGAAAGCTTAACCTTTATCTGAATCCTTTTGTTCCCCAACCTTGGTGTGACGTGCAGGAAAACCAGATCCCAGCCTCGAACTCCAAAAGTTGTCTCTGATGATCAGCATAAGACTTCTGTCGAGACTGCGCAATAGCCATACTCTTCGAAATCAACTATATCTGCACTGAGGTCTCGTGAACAAGACGAGGTCCTAGAAAAGCTGCCTCTCCTACCTCCAGCCATCACAAGGGTGATCGGCATGGCCTACCGTACAAGGCCTCGTAAGGTGCCATCAGAATAGTTCCCAGAAAACTATTGTTTTATGTGAACTCCACAAGAGGTATTTGTTTCTCCCAAGAACCTTCAGAGTCCAGAATGAAGGCTATGAGCATATCCTAAAGCACATGAATCATGCGATCGGACTGGCCATCAGTCTGGGGATGGAATTCCATACACAAAAGTACCTATATACCCAAATCCTTCTAAAGCCCCTGCCAGGACTGAGAGGTAAAACGTACATCCCTGTCTAAAACAATGTAGTTTGGAACTCCATGTAGATGTACAATCTCACGGATGTACAACCATCCCAGATTATCAACATTTAAGTTATCCTTTATCGTAATGAAGTGAGAAACCTGTGTAAGTCTATCGATGAATACCCAAACAACATAATTCCCTCTAGGTGAACTTAGCAATCTGGTTATGAATTCCATCACAACATCGTTCCATTTCCACTCAAGAATGGGTAACATTGGTAAAAGACCTGTCAGTTACTGATGCTCCTCTTTCACCTGTTGAAAACTATAACATCTCATAATAAAACTAGTAAGATATTTCTTCATACCTAGCCACCAATACTGGCGATTTAGATCTCGATACATCTTGGTGACATTAGGATGAACTGCGCAAACAGAGGAATGAAAATCCCACATCAGCTCCTCGCGTATATCTATTGTCACCCATATGCATCCCTGGAATATCAAGATCTCATCCTCAACCACTATCCATACAAAAGGAGGGTCCTATCGAGACACACTCTCCAGAAAGACTAGGCCTTATGAGTCTATAAGCTTCCTCATTCGTACCCGATCAAGAAGGGTAGAGGTGACAGCTACAAAAGATAGAAAAGGTTGTCCCTGTCTACTGTACTCCTTGAAATGAATCACAGAGAACAGATCCATAAGATTCCACTCAATGATTTCCTCCAGAATATCCTATATCTGAGTTCTATTTCTCAGTGCTTCAGCAACTGTGTTGCCCTTCCCAGGCATATAGGCAAGCTCAAAGTCATAGGACTGAAGATACACGACCCACCTGTGCTGTCTCGGATTCAGGTCCCACTGAGAGAAGATGTATTTGAGACTCCTGTGGTCAGTGAAAACCATAAAGTTCTCTCCCAGAAGATAATTCCTCCAACAACGTCATGCATTAACATATAACTTCCAACTTGAGATCATGCGTCGGGTAGTTCCTCTCATGTGGCCTCAACTGCCGAGACCCGTACACAACGTCTCCATCTCCCTGTATAAGGACAACTCCCAGCCCGATACCGGAATCATCACAGTAAATAGTATTTCTCTTTCCTGCCTCTGGTAATACTAGTATTAGTGGTGATGTCAACCTCCCTTTCAGCACTTGAAAGGCTGACTCACAATAATCTGACCATAAGAACTTCGTCCCTTTCTTGGTCATACCTGTCAATTGTGCTTCTAGGCATGAATGGTCCGGAATAAAGAGCCTATAGTATCCATACATTCCTAGAAAACATCGCACCTCAAAGACGTTCTTCAGATGATCCCAGGAATCTACAGCTCTCACTTTCTTTGGGTCCACTAATTCACCAGTATCCAAGATGTTGTGACCCAAGAAGTGAATCTGGTCCATCCAAAAGTAGAATTTTTAGAGTTTATCATAAAGCTGATGCTTTCTTAGTGATTATCCTCTAAATGAGGCTAATATACATTGTTAATATATATAATATTCATGTTATTTATTATATATAAATACCATTTTAGTGAATTTTTCACTTTGAAAATCATTTCACATTATTATTTTAATTCCATCTTAAAATGCACTATTATGTGGTACATTTTTTAACATCATTTAAAGTATTCAATGATTCTTCTAATTTTAAGGAATGTAATTATCCATATTTTAATTTGATATATTGGGAAATTGATCTAAACGTCAATATTTACATTTTTAATTCAGAGATCAATGGATAATTTATAGAAGAATATGGGGATATTTTTAGGTGAAAGGAAGCAATTCAAGAGAAGGCAGATTGGACACCATCCCACTGATGAGAATGTGGGACCGACATTACAAACCAAATGAAGCCCAAATTAGGTGGGAGGATAGAATAAATATAGAGGAATAAATAATTGTTCAGGATCTAGTGCTAATTAAGCCTCCACTGTGGTCATTTAGGCGGCCCAATTAGGGATAAACTTCTGGGCCAGATTCTATGGCCCAGATAAACAGTCTACTAATATAATCATATATCTGAATCCACAACTACAAATGGGACCAAATTTTACATGAGGGTAGGAGACATCCGAGTATCTATTTACCTTTTCTACGGCCTACTCTAATTTGTCCGTCTATAAGGTCTTCCAAGCGTGTCAGTTCGGTGGATGAAAGCTGGATGCCACCTTGGGTCAAGGGTGGAAAAATCAACCCTCCCTCAATTTTCCACCAACCTATGGCCTTACAAAATTAATTGACGAGACTTTTTCTATTGAAGTCTCGACCCAAGGATTCAAAAATGAATATTTAAGGCATTGGTGGTGGATAAGTTGAGGATCTTTGGTGCATTTTCCAATTTTAATTTTATGCTACGATTTTGTTGTCTCAAGTTTGTCTTTCACATGTAAGTTATTCAATTCACTTTAGTTTCTTAATAAAAGTTCTAATTTTCCACTTATTCTGTTTTTATTCATATCACTTTGATACTGTTGGATCATGGTGTGAATTTATTCACACCAAACCTTGTTAAATTATTAACACAATGGTGGAGTGATAATTTTAATTTTATTGTTTTCTTTAATTCTTCGATTCCTCCATCACGAGTCTACTTTGTGCATCCATTGAAACCATAGCATCAATGGAGGGCTGTAAAACAAATGGGTTGATCCAAGGGAGTATCAAGTTTTTGGATTGGATTTTATTAATCACCACATTTATATTTAATCACTTCGTTAATTGAGATTTTAATTTGATAATTTTTAAACTCCATCATCCTTGTTGAATTTAAGGCCACACACTTCAACTGCTAATACAATATTTTCCCATGAAGTGCTCAAAAAATTGATCCATCAAGTGTATAAGTGATTAGTATGAAAGGGATTAGGAATTAAAAAAAGTCAGTGATGATGTTGTTTTATCTTCTTAAATGAACTCATCACAAATATAAGAAATTGAAATCATTGAAAGTGAATTTCATCCAATCCACCACGAGCGATAACCTATGATCAACTCATTTTTTTAAAGTGAAGTAAGTTAATCCTCTTAGAGATACTTTAAACACATCTAAAATAAACCCATGTTCGACACTTAATAGAAAAAAACATTCCATAGAATGTATGTGTCTATAGGTTTCTTCTTAGGACTCTAAGTATTCGACTTCCCAAGATAAACTACAAGGACCGTCATAGCTTCTTCTCTTGGGTAAATTTGAGCGTGATTCAAATTTTGGCACCCTTTTGGGGACCCAAGTAAGTCATCTAAACACCCATTCTATCCCCCCCCCCCATTTCTTCTTTTCTCATCTAAATTCTCTTATCTTGTCCCTTTCTCATTTTTTCCTTTTGGCGCAAGTCCGCATACACCCACGATAAATCAAACCGTCTAGTTAGGGTAGATAGTTCTGAGGTTGTGGAGTCAAGTACACCAAGGGAACTCTTTCCATTTGATCCTAATCTTCCTAATACTATAGAGTTAAAAATTGATCCCATTTCAATGGAAGGTATTCAAAGAATCCAACTCATAAACCCGGGTGGAAACCAAAATGGAAACCCAAATGAGGCAGCACCAAACTTGGGAAATGTAATTGATCAAACCATGAATGACTACCTCACACCTTCCTGGACCAATTCCCCCTCATGCATTAGACACAATTCCCTATGATATTCCAACTATATATTTAAACCCCATCTTCTAAACCATCTTCCCACATTTCATGGAATGGAGTCTGAGATGCCCTACCTTCACATTAAGGAGTTCAATGACATTGTAGAAACCATGTGTCCCCAACATCAACTAGAATCTGCTAAAATGTGGCTATTTCAATTTTATATAAATGATCAAGAAAAAAATTGGCTAAACAATTTGAGACCACCATGCATAAACTGTTGGGACCAAATATAAATAGAATTCTACATAAAATACTTTCCCCACCACAAAACAATTTCACTTACAAAGAGTATCCAAAAAAATTTTGAAAAAGAGGGAGAGTGATTATATGAAAGATTGGAGGGGTTCAAAGACACTCTAAAATGGTTCCACACCATGGTTTTTTTATTCATGAATATGTGATAATTTTCTATGAAGGGTTGGGTCCAGGGAATAAACAATTCATTGACATGATGTGTAATGGATCATTTAAAAACAAATCCCCAAATGATTCTTATGAGTATGTAGAAAGACTTTATGAACAAAACCAAACATGGGGACCTTCACCTTATTCTGAAAATCCACAATGAACTATTGGAATTCATACTATTAGATAAGAGGATAGCCAAAGGTCTAAACTCGTAGTACTCTTTAAGAAGGTTGAAGTGATAGACCATAGGAAAGTCCATGAAATCCAAACTGTTGACCATGTTTGCACAATTTGTGACAAACATGACCATAAGACAGACAACTGACCAACCATTCCATCCATCGAGGATGTTCTTTTAGTAGGACCCCAAGTGGAAGTAAATGCTTTGAACTTTCAAAATCCCCAATACCAAAAAAACATCAACCCAAGGTATAATGAACCCCCAAGCTTCCACTGGAAAGATAACCAAAAACCTATCCAACCACAGGGACCAAATTCTTACCCCCATCAGAAATATCCAATACCAATAGCCATCGGTCCATTTTGATCAAACCATCCCACCTCCAAAATATCCCCCTGGGATAAACCAATCTTCTCAAGCACCAACCCAAACTGTTCCACAAAGTCTACTAGAACAACTATAAAAACAAATGGAAAGGATGAACTCAGAAGTCTCTTCCCTTAAACAAGAAATTCAATCCATAAAAACTATAAAGTCACACATGCCTACTCAGGCGGTACCATTATCAACATCAAGGGGAGAGTAAAGTTGTACTCAAACAACTCATGAGCAACTAAAGGCTGTGACTATTTTAAGAAATGGGATATCAGTTGGGAATCTTGAACAACTAATTCAGAACCCACCTGAAGATTTAAACATGGATGAAAATTCAAATAAACCAAATGATCAAACTAAAAAACAAGATAACATTGTCCAAGAAACAACTCTTGAACAAACAACCCCGCAACCTGCAGCATTTCCTCAACGCATGAGGGGGAAAACCAAGCCTGAATTGAGTTAAACATTGAGGGAAATCTTCTCACAAGTCAAGTTGAATAATCCCTTTATCGATGTTATCCAAACCATTCTAACCTACTAAACGTACCTTAAGGACTTTTGGACTTTTAAAAAACTTTTAACATAAAAACCAAGTCCATTTGGCTGCTAATGTGAGTAACACCATTCAAGGGACCATTCCTACTAAGTTGAATGACCCGATTTTCCCTTACATCAATGTTGAACTAGGAGAGGGAAAAGTTGTCAAGGCCTTGTGTGACCTAGGTGCTAGTGTCATTCTCATACCATATGTTGTGTACTGCCAGTTAGGCATTGATGAAATCCAACCCACATTTTTCATAATTCAAATTATTGATCCTATCATTAGGGTTCCAAAGGGGATTTCAAAGGTTGTTCTGGTAACGGTTGAAAACATCATCTACCCTACTGACTTCATTTTCCATGACAACCATCCAAACATATGAAATAAGGAACGAATCCCAATCATCCTTGGTCGTCCCATCCTTGCAACAATCAACTCTGTTATCCGAGTCCGAAATGGGAACCTGACCATCACATTTGGAAACATGAGTCTAGACATGAACATCTATAATGGAAGCTCACAAATAGGGGATGACTAGACATTCATGAAGTAAACATGATAAGAAGCATTGATAATGAATCCATAGAACATAAATGAATATTTGATGAAAGTTTAAGTCAGGATAAGATTGATTTCCTCTATTCACATGAAAGAAGTTAATCTCTTTGGATTGAATCATTTCAAATTGCTCTTATGATGATGTTTTAGGTCCAACAATCAGTGAAACCTTTCAAAAAACAACTTTCATGGAGACCACTCCATCTTCCTTACCTAAATATGATTAGGCTAATATAGTAGATGAAAGTTCTACATATGGGGAATCAATCCTCTCAAAAACATTAGGAAATAAAATTGATCGTGATCCAATGTCCCAATCTACTTATGAAATTCTCGAACCAACTTGATATTGAATTGAAGGAACTTCCCGCTCAACTCAAGTATGCTTTCCTAGGGGACAATTATACACATCATGTTGTCATTTATTCTTCTCATGAAGCCAATCATGAGAGGATGCTACTATATTTCCTTAGGAAATATATGAAATCCATTGGTTGGACCCTGTCTAATATTCCTATGATTATCCCACTTATTGAGACTTACAGGATTGTTCTGGAATCTAATTCAAAGCCATGTTGTCAACCTCAACCGCGAATCAATCATAATCTCATTGAAATATTGAGGAATGAAATTCTTAAGTTGGTAAATGCTGGTATCATCTATCCCATTGCTGAGAGATAATGGTTGATCCCAATCCAAGTGGTTCCTAAAAAGGCTGGAATAATAGTGACAACCAATGAGGATGGATATATTCTTCCAGCAGGGGTGAGTTGTGGTTGGAGAGTCTGCATTGACTATAGGAATCTAAACTCATTCAGCAAGAAGGACCATTTTCCCTTAACAATCATTTACCATTTCCTTGAGATAGTGGTAGGTCATTCCTTCTAATTTTTGTTAGATGGGTACTCAGGGTACAATCAAATTGAGCTCTCCCTATAGGATCAAGGGAAAAATACATTCACCTATCCATTTGGAACCTTTTCCATCAAACACATGCCCTTTGGTTTATGAAATGCTCCTAGAACCATCCAGCGGTGCATGATGGGAATCTTCTCAGACATGGTATGGGATTTTCTAGAGGTCAATATGGATGACTTCTCTATGTTTAGGGATACATTTGAGGGTTGTCTGCATAATGTGGAGAGAGTATTGTCAAGATGTGAAGAAAAAAAATCTAGTCCTAAACCGGAGAAATTCCATTTCATGGTCAAAGAGGGACTAGTTCTTGGCCATCTAGTATTAGGTAGGGGGATTGAAGTTTATAAAGCCAAGGTTGACATCATTCATCACCTTCCATCACCCAAAAATTTCATGGAAGTGGGGTATTTATTTGGACATGATGGTTTCTATAGAAGATTCCTCACAGACTTTATTTTAATCTCTCATCCCATTTATGCTCTCCTAGTAAAGGATGCACCATTTGTTTGGATAGAAAGATGTGAGGGTTCATTCTCAACCAACAAATCCACTCTCACCCCTCCTCCCATTATGAAATCTCTGAATTATAACCTTTCATTCGAACATATGTGTGATTCTAGTGACTTTTCTATAGAAGCTATATTAGGACAACATTGTGATAAAACTCTTTATGTCATTGCTTATGCCAGAAAATCCTTAAATGATGCTCAAATCAACTACACCACTACTGAAAAGGAGTTACTTTCTATTGTGTTTTCCTAAGATATGTTTTGGTCCTACTTCTTAGAATCCCCCATCACTGTGTTCAGTAACCATTCTACACTAAAATACCTCTTCCAAAAATAAGATGCTAAGGCTAGACAGATTTGGTGTGTCCTTATCTTAAAATAATTTGACCTCACAATCAAGGATAAAAAAGGGCATTGAAAATGTTGTTGCGGATCACCTCTCTAGGATGAAATTCAAAGAAAACTAAAATCACCTATTTGTGTCTAATTCATTTCTTGATGAACACCTATACTCTGTGACTGACTTCCCATGGTATGCAGACATATCCAATTTCATTGTTACCGGGGTCATTCCAAAATTCATAGGGTCTCATGCTCGAAGGAAATTAGTTTTTGATGATAGAAACTATGTTTTTGATGATCCATACCACTATATATTCATCCCTGACCTTGTCATTAGGAGGTGTGTCCAAGAATCTAAACAAGAGTCTATCCTTAAATTCTGTCATAGTGAGGCATGTGTAAGAAAAGTTTCCTCTAAGAAAACATCTTCTA
The DNA here is from genome assembly GCA_963277665.1 of Viscum album. NCBI lineage: Eukaryota > Viridiplantae > Streptophyta > Magnoliopsida > Santalales > Viscaceae > Viscum > Viscum album. The sequence continues at coordinate 1,301,166,931 of OY728147.1, forward strand.
ATATTCTTCAATGTGGACTCTTCTGGCCGACCCTCTCAAGGGACTCCTACAAATTTTTTCAAATCTGTCCTTGGAGTCAACAAGTAGGGTCCATCACAAACAGAAATCAAATGACACTCACTCCCATCATAGTGGTTAAAATCTTTGACTGTTGGGGAATTGATTTCATGGGCATGTTCCCAAAATCTAGTTGATATCTTTAGATTCTCTTAGCTATCGATTATGTCTCCAAATGGGATGAGGTCATTCCTACAAAATCCAATGATCATCACACTGTGATCATATTTCTCAAGGAAAACAACTTTTCTAGATTTGGAATTCCTAGGGAAATCATTAGTGATCGTGGAACTCATATTTGCAATTTTTCATTGTCATCACTTATAGAAAAATATGAAATTTATCACAATGTGTCTAATGCTTACCACCCACAGACCAATGGTCAAGCTGAGTTAGAAAATATGGAGATTAAGAATATTCTTGAAAAAACTGTCAATCCTTCTGGGAATGATTGGTCTGAGAAACTCATGGATTCTCTTTGGGAATATAGTATAACATACACTACCATCCTAGGAATGTCACCATATATGCCAGTTTATGGAAAATTATGCCATTTACCAGTTGAAATTGAGCATAAGGCCTTTAGGGAAAATAAGAAAATGGATTATGACCTCTCATTGGACGGAACAAAAAGGTAATGAGATCTCAATGAACTAGAGGATCTAAGGATGAATGCTTATGAAAATTCAAGGATCAATAAAGCTATAGATCAAGCCTACCAATCTAGGAATATCAAGGTCAATCATTTTTAACCGGGAAAAATTGTTCTCCTATATAGTTCGAACAATCATTTACACCCGGGAATGTTATGGTATAGATGGTCAGGTCCTTTCATTGTGCATCATGTGTACCCTCATGGGGTAGTAGAGATTCAAGATCCCACAAGTGGTTACATTTTCAAGGTCAATGGGAAAAGGCTAAACCATTCATTGAATCATTTAATAAATAGGAAATAGATGTTGAGTTAACTGAGCCAACCTATGAACCAGGAAACAAATTGATAGATTTAGGATCCATGTCGAGATATCGATGTCAAAAAAAGTGATGCATGTGAGGCATCCCATGGTTTTCAAGTTTCCTATCATTTTGTTTTTTAATCAAATTTATATTTAAAATAGGATTAATTAATCCTTTTTGATATTTTAAAAAAAATAGATTGTTGAAATGTTCTTCTATTATGAGTATGGATGGGTATGAAAGGAGAGCACCATATTTTTTTGCCTCATGTGGTGTGATCCCTGAGTAATACCTTACCCAGAAATTTAAAAAGAAGACAATGTATCATCAGTTTGTTTTATTTTAATGTTTATGTAGGTTAAAATAAAAATAAAAAAACATATATAAAAATATAATAATTATAATAAAAAGGGATATGTCGTGGGTCATGGGGCAAACCCCATCACAACTGGCGAAGCCGCTGGGATTTGAACCCAAAACTGAAGGGAGACAGGGGCGTGCACTTACCACTGACCTACGACTTTTTTTCTTCTTATTCTTTAATTTTTATATCTATACTTATATTTTACATTATTTATTATATATATAAATATATATATATATATATATATATTGTTTTGTTTTGTTTTTCTCTTTATTTTTTCCTTTTTCAACTACGGAACTCTGTAAGTGACATGGATATCAAAAGTCTAAATTGGAGCAACAAGAACTTCAACTTCAACAACCAGGTGACTTCATGCCATGATCCTCATTTTTAATTTTCTTTTTTGAACATTAATTCTCTACCTCACCCCCCTTCTAAATTTTCATTTCCTTAAACACTAGAAATAATGATATTTTAATTTGAGGGGGAAGATAAAATAAAAAATTATTTTGTGTCAAATAAAATGAATGATTTGAATTTTTTGTGTAAATGGAAGGAAAAATTCCATTAACTTTGAACATGGTAATACACATTGCACAGTTTGAAACTAAATATCATATAATTTAGCATGTTTTGATTCTGATATTAATCCTTTTATAATTTCATGAGCAAAGATTTTGGAAAGTGTGGTTGTCCAATGTGATATTTCATCATTTATATATTCATCCAAATAAAAAAAGATATCAATGCACGCCCTTTGGATAGTGGGGTATTAATTTGAGTTCATGGGCTCCCCCAAAAAAATAGCATTAGTTCGGTGATAATTTTAGTTTTAATATGAGTACTAAATAAAAAAATAAAAAATAATAATAATAAATTTGCAGGTATAGCAATGAAATGACCTAATGTGTGGCTTTCGACACTTAGGGATCATGACTCAATAGTTGTCTGACCCAAATTTAGTAATTTTATCTCTATTTTTGTTAATTTAATTTTTTTGACTGAGTTAACTCAAGATGATACCTGAATATGTGGGTTTCACTTGGTTCCCTAAGGTCTTTGAGCCTGGGAGTCATCGGCAAAGTCTCACTACAGGGGTTGACTCTTTTGAGTTCAATTTCAATTACCATGGAAAAATTGCAAAAAAAACAAAAAAATTAATAAAATTAAAAAATTGAATACTCATCTTAATATTGAAATTTTATTCCACCTAGCACTTCCATCATCTCCCCCTTGAATAAAGATGAACCCTCAAGTCTTTTGTGATTCACAACACATCCTCATACTTAATTGATATTGGATGAAATATAGAAATGAGTATGACCAAAGGAATGGTTTTGGGATTGGGATATTCTTACGAAAATATCATGTATTAAAAAGTTTTTATGGGTTTTCATGATTTTTTGGTATAAGGGTTTCTGCTGACCATTTTGTTTTAAAATGTTATAGGAAAATGGAATTTTAATTTCATGTTGTTGAGATATATTTTTCTCAGGACTATGAAAACTCAAGTTGGGGGGTGTGATTAGGCACTAAATGAGGATGATATTCATTTTTAATATATATATTATTCAAGTTATTTATTATTAATAAAAACCATTTTAGTGAATTTTACACTTTGAAAATCATTTCACATTACGATTGTAATTCCTTCTTTAAATGCACTATTATTTGGTACATTTTTAACATCATTTAATGTACACAATGATTCATCTGATTTTAAGGAATGTAATTATCAATATTTTAATTTAATATTTTGGGAAATTGATCTAAACTTAAATATGAACATGTTTCATTCAAGGATCAATGGTGAATTCGTGGAAGAAGATCGGATTATTTTGTGTTGAAATGAAGAAATTATAGAGAAGGAAGATTGGACACCATCCCACTGATGAGAATGTGAGACCTACATTACAAACCCAATGGATCCCAAATTTGGTGTTAGTATATACGAAATATATATTAAAAAATAATTCTTCATGATCCAGTGCTAATTATATATCCATTGTGGTCATTTAGGTGGCCCAAGATAGAGATAAAATTGTGGTCCAGATTATGTGGCCCAGAAAAACAGCCAACTAATCAAATCAAATATCTGAATCCACAACACATAATGGACCCCAATTTTACAGGTTGGTAGGAGACCACAGCGGGTCCATTTTCCTCTTCTATGGAACACTCTAATTTGGCCATCTATAAGGTCTTCGAAGAGCTTCTATTCAGTGGATGAAAGTAAGAGGCCACCTCATGTCAAGGGTGGAAAAATCAACTCTTCCTCAACATTCCACCCACCTATGGCCTACCAAAATTAATTGAGGAGACTTGGAATATTGAAGGATCGACCCAAGGCTTAAAAAATTCTTATTTATTTAAGTGGTTGTGGATGAGATGAGGATCTTTGGTACTTTGTTCAATTGTAATGTTATGCTGTGATTTTGTTGTCTCATGTTTTTCTTTCACAAGTATGTTGTTCAATTAAATTTAGTTTCTCAATAAAAGATCTTATTTTCCACTTATTCTTTTTTTTCATACTATTACTTTGATATCTTTGGTTTATGGTGTGAATTTATTCACACCAAACCTTGTGAAATTATTCACAGAACGGTGGAGTGATCATTTTATTTTTATTGTTTTCTTTACTTATTCAATTCCTATATCATGAGTCTACTTTCTGCTTCTATTGAAACAATAACATAAATAGGAGGATAACCCACTTATGGGTTAATCCAAGGGAGTAGATAGGGTCTGTATTAGATGTTATTTATCACCACATTAATGTCTAATCACATCGTTTATTGAGATTTTTATTTGATGAATTTTAAACTCCATTGTCCTTGTTGAGTTTAAGGACACACACTTCATGTGCTACTACGAACTATTACCTTGAAGTGATCAAAACATTGATCCTCAAAGGGTATAGGTGATTAGTATTAAAGGGTGTATACAATTAAGTAGTAATTGATGATTTTGTTTTATCTTCTTAAATGATCCCATCTCACATTTAAGAAATTGAAATCGTTGAAAAAGAATTTCATCCAATCCACCCCGAGTGATAACCTTGGATAAACTCATTATTTTTAATTAAATTCACTCAAGTATCTTATAGTTCCTTTAAAACCATCTAAAATCAACCCAATGTGGCCACTTCATAGCCAAAAATAGTCCATACAATGTACGTGTATATGTCCTTCTTCATAGGTCTCTGATGATTCGACAGCCCAAGCTAAACTAAAAGAAACGCCCTACCTTCTTGTCTTGGGAAAATTTGAGCATGATTCACTCAGTGTACTCAAAATGATCTCAATATAGGTAGTATAGTCATGTCGAGTGTGGGAGTACTCCACGATATCATCCCCAAAGACCACAATAAAGGAATCCATGTATGGATGGAAAACTCTGTTCATCAGCGCCATGAAAACTGCTGGCATGTTCGTGAGACAGAACGGCATAACCATATACTTGTACAGACCATACATTCTCTTGAAGGCTGTAAGAGTTATATATAATGGTCTAATGTGCAACTGATGATAATCGGATCTCAAATAAATATTTGAGAAATCCTGGGCTCCTAAAATCTGATCAAAGAGGTCATCGATCCTAGGAAATTGGTATCAGTTCTTGAACATCAATTGGTTCAACATCCAATAGTCCTCACAAAGCATGAGGGTACCATCTTCCTTCTTCGTAAACATGACAGGTTACCCCCAAGGAGAAGTACTAGGTCAGATGAACCACTTTTCATGTAACTCATCCAACTGTTTCTTGAGCTCCTGTAGCTCAAGTGTTTCCATTCAATAAGGATGAATGGACACATGTGCCGCTCCTACCATGAGATCAATCGAGTAGTCTACCTCATGCTCTGGAGGAAAACATGAAAAGTCCTCTAGGAAGATTTCTCTAAAACAGTCGACCACTAGGGGAATGTCTAACTAGAAATTCCCCTGGTCATCCAAATAAGACTAGCAATCTGGGCTATGACTCTTCCTACACCATGATGCTCGGGTCCTACTCGACTCGACTGGGCATCCCACTCACCTCTTTGAAGAAAAGATTCACCCTCTAGTGATACAAAACTCACTCTGCGGTGATAGAAGTCGACTAATTCCTAAAACGGAACTAACCAGTCCATCATAAGAATGACATCATAGCTTGTCATCTCTAAGGGATAGAGGTCCCATAAGAAGTGACACCCTAGAACCTCATGAGGAAACATTCTGCAATGACGTACGCCAACCACTCTGGTCCCAAATGGTGTGTCTAGAGTCAAAGTACCAGCGGAGGAAAAGATAATCAGCACAAGCCTCTCCAAAAAAAACAATAGTGATAAATCTAGGCATATCACTAGTATCGTATAGTTCTGAAGATAAAACTGAGGCTACTATGATCATACCTCGAACTGTAGAAGTTACGTGGTCCTGTTGCTGATGGGTCTGCTCCACAGCAAATTTTTGGCATGTACTGCGGCCTTATGACCCTGGCTGACTACCCTATGCTGATCCACTCTATTGTCCCTAGTAACCTGGTGACTGACCACCATTGTCGCAACCTCCACGTTGGCCCGAACGACCAGAAGAACTCCAGTTCATAGACTGGTGAGAAACTGGCGATGCATCTCCTGAATGTGGGGACACCAAAGTGCCCCTACGACTAGCCGTATGTGAGAATATCTTAAAAAAACATTGTATATGGCCCATATTACCACAAGATCAGTACTCCATTGGGTATCTCTAAATCTGATGCCTAGTATTCCCATTCCTCCCGCACTAGTAACGTACTACCTAGCTACCAGAAGATACACTCCACCGACTCTGATCTCCTTGATAAATCTCCCTGCGGCGGTTCCTGCTATCAAAAGGAGGAACACTATCTCCGGAGGTCGAACAACCCTAGTTCACTTCCCCAGATTACCTCAGATTGTGCTCTGTGATCAGCGCCTAGTTGATGATAGATGATATCGATGTCAACATAAGGATGTTCACCTAAGAGCGGATGTCGTGCCTTATACCATCCTCAAACTCCTACACAAGTAACAACTCATTGCCTCCTAGAATAGGCATGAAACACGGCAGCTCAGTAAAGAGAGAAATGTACTCCATAACAGAATGTGTACCCGCTCCAGGCTCATAAACTCCCAGGCTCGTTTGGCCCTCAAGGTCTCCGGGTAGAAGTAATCATAGAATATGCACCGAAACTCATCCCAAGTCATACTCTGCTGTCGTTCTAACTATGAGATCACATTCCACCACCTCTTGATAGTGTCTCCAAGAATATAAGTCGCAATATTCAACTTCATATCCAGAGGTACATTGTGATGCTCGAAGATCATCAGTGTGGCTTCGAGCCACAAATTTGTAGCTTGAGGTCGTCCATCACCTGAGAAAGTATGAGGATGTTACTGATGGAGAACCTGTGTCAACTCATCCATTAATGGGACAGGAGACAACACTCCCTATAAGGTTTTCATCATCCTAAGAAAACCCTCCCTGAACTACGCATTAGTTCCCTTAGCAGGTATAACTACTGGTGCCATGGATGGCACAACAGGAGGATCTACAGGAGGTCCCTGATCGGCCATATCCATTGTTTGATCACCGTCTGGAAGCTGATGTACAAACAATGGATGTCTCAATAGCATTGCTCTGAAATGTCAAAATCTTTCCTTAGATCATAATTATCAAACAATGAAAACACATAAGTACAGGATGGGTAAAAGAAAAAAACACTCATGTTTTACAAAACATTACTACATGGAGTGTATAAAAAACCACACGATATGTTGTTGTAATCCGTTCACATGGGCGTGTACTTCTACTACAAATAGTCATGTAATGCACCAAGTACAAGGTGAGTTATTCCCCCACACGGAGTGTTTATAAACACTATTCCCCTGCCTGAGTCTTCTTACATTTCTAACCCGCACGGTCCTCTTAAACTAAGACTACACGATGTGTTCCCTAAGTAATCGTTATGTAATAGACATGGCTTCAACGTCCCGTGTTGTTTTTTACACGGCCGGCTACACGGCTGGCTCTACACGCCATGTTCTTCATAAACACGACATGTATAAGAGAAGAAAAAACTGATCTGTGTTGTTCGTGACACGGCCAGGTTCCTAGATCAAGACTACCTGGTGCCTTCGTACCGAACACGGCATGTACTACACGAGTCTCCCTGTCCCATGTTGTTAGTGACACAGCTTGGCACACAACCCACTACTACACAGCGTGTACTGACCGTACAAGACATATTCCTGACGATTTTTCACAACCACTTGTTTCTTCCCACACCGTTAGTAACATAATTTAAAAACTACACTACGTGTATTAATAAAGTACACACTGTTTATTCTGGGTTTTTCCGGGAAGTATCTCAAAAACTACTCCAAAGCCCAGTAAACACAGAAATCAAGAGTTATGGTGCCAAATTCTGGTCCGTGAGATCGCATAATCCCCGCGAATCAATTCTTGGCATGGTACACAAGTCATGACTATCAAATAAGGCAATGGTACACAAATTTTCAGTCCATTATGGCCCATAAACCCTCAAAAACCCAAATTTGGCGTCCATTTAAGAAGAGTACTATACAAACAATTTCTCTATCAGACAGTAGAGATTCTATCAAAGAATCTATCACAAAATCATGCATAATCTACACAATGACTATCACAACAACATACCATCACTAATTCATCCTAGATTACATTGAAATAATTCAAGGCATATGATTACTAAGAAGATCTTATATGATGCATGAGATGGAATTCCCTTATCTCATCGAGTTGCGAAAGAAATAGAACCTTAATAACAACAATGGTACAACACAAAGCATGTGAATAACTCTAGGTGAAATGAAATCAACAGTAACATAACAAAACCAAAAATAGCAGTAAGCGTGGTAGACTGGCTTTTCCCTATACAATGGTCAACTACTCCCAGGCACAACTTATTACCAAGTACCCAATCCGTCCTATCCGTGGAAAAAGGCTCCAAACAGTAAGTCAAGAGAAAAGAATTCATGTGATACCACTTTGTAACATCTCGGTTCTAGAAGCCACCCATAGGTGCCCCATACCTAGTTTTTCACATGGCCTCAAGCGCATTTCCCCAAACACCAGAGGCTGCTGACTAGCAGCGAGGGCCTTGGGTGTGATGGTGGGGAAAATATGCCCTCATTGGAAGAGTACATAGTGGAAAATAAACAAAAGCAATTGCGGAAGCAGTAAATAATCCATACACAAATGAACAGTGTAAAAATTAATATTACAAGAAGTATGAAAACATATATATATATATATATATGATACACGATTCATATGTCTACAAAAGAAGCCAAACAAGTCACATTGCTGAATACAATACTAAACCAAGTACAAATGTAAACAGATAAACTTCTCATCATAGTAATCAATAGCTTGGTCTCATGCTCTCCTGCTCTAATGAAAGTCATGTACCAGATGTAGAAGGGGGCTTGACCTTATCTATACATGCAACAACATAGTCTGTTTGGGCCCAAATGCATGACCAAAATAGGGTGCAAGACTAAATCCTAGTAATAAACCACCAGAAGATCTGTGCCTAATAGTCAGTGAGCATATGGCAGGTAAAAGTACAGTAGGCAGTAAATAGTAAGCAATGAATAGAAAACAGGAAGTTACACAACAGTAAAAAATACACATATCAACAACTATCAATGAAGCAAACAACAACCCACAAATAGAAATCCCTCTGGGAAGTCCCCATTACCATCCCCTCTAGTCCTATCCAATAAGTACCAACAACCCTCTGGGCAGTACACTCAGCCTAACCCCTCTGGTTTGGTTATAAAATTTATAAGACTCTATGATGAATCACACTCAGTCAATTCCTCTTATAGTCTAATGTAGTCAGGGACCCTATGAGGATGATCACATGGTATATTCTCTTATAGTACAAAGGTCTAGTGTCTCTCTGTGGAAGATCACTCGGTCAATTCCTCCTGTAACCTCAGGTCGATCATAGACTCTCTAAGGAATCCCACACTGTCAATTCCTTCCATATCCTGGAATGGGTTACGAAAAAGAAAAAAAAAGTAAAGACACTTCGAAGAAGCTCACCGGGTCTATCCTCCCATGGTCTTTAATTTCCTAGACTATATAGGATGCTCACTCGGTCTATCCTCTATAGCCTATAATTTCAAAGACTCTCTGAGGTATCTCACTCGTTCTATACTCCTATAGTCTATAATAACCAAGACACTCTGGGGAGCTCACTCTGTCTCTCCCTTATATTCAATAACATCTAAGACTCTTTGGGATGCTCACTCGGTCTATCCCATATATTCTATATCACTAGGTTCCCACAACCCTGTTCCACTCAATGAATTATAAAGCTATATGGCCAATGTAAACCTACAGAGCTAGTTGGAAAACTACTCTATAGCATAACAAGCATGTCATGAAACATGGCTCCATCATAAGGTCTCAAGGCATGGAAAGTATGTACAACAACAAAAGGTAGAACAAGACCAAAGGTCATAGAGAGAACAAGCATTGGAAAAACATCCAAGCATAGAAATTATCCTCATATATATCCAAAAATTTTCTTCTACACATGTATACAAGCATGGCAGGAACACAATAGGGGTAAATCAACAATCACACAATTCCCCATTCAAAAAGATTGGTATAAATTTGCACATAAACCCAAAGACAACTAAAGTAAAGGCACAAACCTCCTACCTGGATGCTAGGATATTGATATACTTGAACCACGATGAATTATTCTCCTTATAAAATCTAAGATCAAAGAAAAAGTCCAAAAATATCAACCCACTATATCTTTAGAAAGAGAGAATATCATGGAATAAATACAAGAAGATGGAAGATCTTACCACTACGGTTCCAACGCAATTGACGACGGTTGATTCGGATAACGGACAGAGGCTCTAGGGCTTGGAGGATGTTCGCAGCCATATGGGATGCTCTCGGTCGAAGAAGCTGGAGAAGAAGACAATTCTGTCAATTAGAAATGACCCCAGCCAGTTTAATGAAAAAAATAGAAAATACAGGGTGAGTACTTTTTAAGTACACGGTGTGTACATAGCTTTTCTAACTCCACTTTAAGCTGCCTCCACATCGCCCCTACACACCATGTGTGTGGCCCAAACACGGCCAACACACGGCCATGCGTGACATCAGAGTACATGGGGTGATCTTATAAATTATACGATGTGTATTTTGAAAATTTCAAGATTCTCCTTTTTTCTCAAAAACCCCAGAAAAAGGAAAAACCTACTTGAAAAGAAGGTCGGGGTTCTTACAAATAATATGCTTCCAAATCTTGTGATAAGGTAAAATATTTAAAAATTCCTTGATATTATTTATCATTCTCGAAAATATGAGAATATTGTGAAAATAGGATTTGTCTAAATACAACCCATGATCTGTGATGATAACGAGGTGTAGAGGAGGTGTTTGATATCTCAAAAAACATCGTCCAAGTGTGTTGTATTCTATAAATATTTTCACAATCAACTGAACATGACTTTGCAATAATTATTGCAAGCATGTCCTCTAGATGAGATAGGAATGTCCTTTGATATCCTCTTCTTTCCATTTGTAACTGACATTACTTGATCTGAAAAAGTTATAAAACAAGGATTTAACAGATATAATAGATATAGGGACTATCCATGTGTCTAAAAAAACTAATAATCCCTAAATTTGTCTAAACTGACCTATGGTACCAACTATAAGGACCCAGCCTTAAAACATGGTTTCTTTCATGACACTTTTTCGACATTATCATCACATTATGTACTTTTCCCATGAATTGTGAAAAACATTTCAAAAACATGGGATGATCATGAAAAGATCAATAAGGGATATAAAAATATGAAAATAAATCCTTAGTCCATGTATACATAAAAATCAATGAAAACACAATTCACTCATAAAACCTAAGAACTTTAACATACCTCATGAAAATCATAAGGTTTATTAATAACTCATAAAAATCATAAGACATAAAGGTATTTGAGGCATTCATAACATTATTACATTGGGAGTAAACTTCATTGTTACGTTTGGAATACCCATCACAATATATTCCCTGAATCACTTCAGAGAAACCTTAGCGTATAACTCTTTTGCATTACCCAATTCATTTGAGAGCTATCTAGGGCTCACCCGCCCTTAGTTTTTTATAGAACCACCTGACTTCATAGATAATGCCCATGAACCATAACAGAGTCATATCACATAAAACATGAATAAAAGAAACCTAAAATTTCCACATTTCAATCAAAAGATATCAATAAAACTAATTGATATAATCAAAACATTATCAGAACAATTTTCAATACGAAAAGAAAAGAAGAGTAAAACATGGTATTTATTTTTCATTTAAAAAATGTGTGGCTTGTAGAGGAAGCTGAAACTCAAATAGTGGTCACAGCGGCGGAGAAGTCTTTGTTGTCGCCTACGTAAGAAGAAACATTCTTTTTGTCATTTAGTAAATTGGATCGTGAAAAATAGATTCCTTTTGAATGAAATTAAAAGTCAAAATGGTTTTATACACCGTATAAAACAATGTCGTGTAGTTTTCAAATGATGCCTCAATGAAAGTTGATTGAGATGATGTCCCCTACAAAGACGGTATCATTAGATTAATGATAAATCAATTTCATAATTAAGTGTGACAAATATAAATACTATCAATATAAGTGTATATTAAGTGTGAAATAGTCAGAGGTTATCCACACATAATCATAGCATGAAATAATCAAGAATTAGAGGCTTAACCCAATGAATTGAAATTTGGTTAAGAATTTCCCTTACAGAAATTCGACAGCCTGACGACGTCACTTTAAAATTCATAAAATGAGTTGATGAGAGATAAAAAGGGCATCTCATAAATTGGACATACAATTTACAGCAATATAGTAATATAAGAACATATACCAGTATATGAAAATGTAAATTAAATGACCAAATAAAAAAGAATTCTTTTAAAAAGAGGAGGGTGAAAGGTTCCCTTACCTATTTTGGTAAACTTCGAAACGCACACCCCATAAAAGAAGGGTTATACAAAGAAGATGTGAATAACCTTAAATTAATGTATATTATGAAAATAATTCAATCATGTGCAGTACATACCCCAAACAAAAGGAAATAGTTTTAAATGTAGCATGAGTCTCACGAGAATAAAAAGTGAGATAAAAACCCTTTAACTCACTGTAATCAGTCGAGTCTTATGACTAAAAGATAATAAATACCAAATTAATCACATAATACCATGAATATAAATAGATTCATGATAATATATATTAAATGGCAGCACACAATACACCACATGAAATAAATAAGTGTTTAATAATGGAAATCTCAAGGAATTAAAAGCAACATAAGAAATCCCCTTACAAAAAATTTGATGCCTAATGGATCCACTTAAACATTCATAAAATTTATTGATGAGAGAAGTAAGGGGTATATAATCATATTAAGATGAAACGGACTGTAGGAATAATATAAAAGAACATCCCCAACAAAAAAACACAGAGCTTAAAATAAATTACATAAAGAAGAATACATGAAAAGAAAGAGAATGGTAGGATCCCTAACCTCAAGTGCGACTTTTCTGGTTCCTTTCTTTATATTTATGAATAATCAACATATGTCAATTTATAATTTCTTAAGGACTTCCATTAAATTTTATTATTTAATTAATATCATATATTATCATGTTATAATAATTAGGTAATTTTTTGAGTTCATATCATACATTTTGTCGATGTTCTGTACATGAGTCAAAAATGAACTTCATTGAAAAGAATTGTCCATTTAGTTATAAGTAAATCATCTACAGAATGGTATTATTAATTTAGATATCAAATATATCTAGTAAATATTCATTTTATACTATTCCATAACATTTGGAGATAAAAAACGAAATGCATCGTTCATGGAGACGGTAGGTCGTACGTACGCATGAACGCTACTTTCATTTTTTTCATATTAAAGGAATTAAAACTAAATTAGAAATATATATATATATATTATAATTATAGTATAATATATATGTTATATAGTTACAATATGTACATTTATTATATTATTTATAAATTCTAGGTTTGGAATGAATGAGACAGATCACTTGAAGGGGCAGTAGTCCACACTTTATCAGATGAAATTATCGCAGTTCCACAACATGAAAAGCCTAACGATGTGATTTAAAAATAAAATTCAAAAGAATATATGAAAAATAAATACCATATATATCATATATAAATATATTTACCTCATAATTTCCACCATGAAAGGTGTTAAAAGAAGATAGAACAATCATTGGTTCGTGAGGTAGTAATTCACCAATCACAGAAATAGTACATTCTTTAACCATTATACAGTGGTGTGTGTAAGTGTAGGTAGAATCCATGTCCTAAAAACATACTAGTATATTGAGGATACTGGTGATATTATGGTATCAAATAATAAAAAGAAAGTGGTGAGTGAAGAAGGAATATAACATAAGGAAACTCGAGAGATGTCATTTCTTCTAAATTGGGTAACTCTTTCTGATTTGAGCCAACGGCTTCTTTGGAAATACTTCTTCCCAAAGTGATGCTTCTAGGAGTAGAAGAAGGATGTGTCAAGATAATATGAGTATATTTTGGACGATCCAAGGTCTTGAGAGGAGTGACTAAGGGGTATTGGTGGGGGCCTTTTATAAGAGAGATAGGAGGGTCACTTTTTGAAATTCTTGAAATGTTACATTATTATAAAGTCATTTTCAGATTTTAAAGGTCCCACAAAGATATATTTTTAGGATAAGGTGATAAGGCTTCGAAATAAACCCATCCAATAAGTTTTAGACAAGTGTAAGCCTTATATTTTACCTTATAGTTTCATTTTATTTAAATCGTTCATTCTATTTAAATCGTTCATTAATGAGTTAATCACTGCATCATTATGGTGTCATAAATAAATTTATTTATATAATGTCTAAAAATTATAAAAAAATACGATGATGTAGGAAATATTTTTTTCTTTCCAATGGTAATTTATAATCTAAGAGATAATTTATGTAAACAATATTAAAATTGTTTTACGTCGTATTTACAAACCTTTTTATATTTCTCTTCTTTTTCAAAAATAATGTCATAAAAGTCATTATCACATCCATGTGACTCCATGGGCCCTAATGTTTGGTATAAATCATCCCATGGTCGGAAATGACACAAAAAAGTGGACTTGGACACATGTTGGGGTAATTTTAGATTATAATGATACTATTTTATTACCCTTAACTACCATATTACTAATTAATCACGATAATTGAAGATAATTGTCGTCGTTACTATTCATAATGTTAAAAAACAAGCGTCTTAATTACATTATTTAGACCTTATGATTCCAAATATGGAATCCATTTACTAAATTATAAAAACAAAAATGGTAGTAATTAATTTAAAAATAATTTTCATTGTCAAAACGAAAGACAGGGTTCTAAGGAGAAAATTTCATCAAATGATTAACTTGTTTTTACATCCAATTGAAACGTGAAATTACATCAAATGAACAACATTGTATTAAGTGATAAAAAAATAATTCAATTAAAATTTAAAACCAATTATAACGATAAACAATCCATATAAATAAATTTGATTAAAAGGAGGTTTTGAATTAAAATACAGCATTTTTCACTATTCATTAAAAGATGAACATAATGGGAAAAATTCTAAAAATTAACAGAAAGTAAATTTTGATTCCTTGATTCTAAAGAAGGATTTTATTTTGTAAAATATTACATATAAAAGTTACAAAAGGTATATTTAAAAAAGGTTCTCCATCAAATGTTGGTTAATCGACCTTTTAATGAACATTAGAATATATATGCTTAAAATCGAATTCTTTTCTTATTTTAAGACTCTATGTTTTATTGGGTAAATATTATATATTTAACAAACATATATAACCATTTTGTAATTAGTTCTATTCATTCCTTCCATTAAAACGGCTATGCGTTAACTACCATTTAAAATAATATTATTATATTATCAGTGTGCAACGTAAGATTTCAATGAAACTCGTTGTTGCGTACTGGGTATGCCATCGAACATAGAATTACCTTTAAAGTAATATTAAAATTTTATTAAAAAATATAAATAAATATGAAAATTTCATATTCTTAATTTACATGGGATGTTACAAAAATAATAGAATTATTCTATATTATCGATTCATGATGTTAAGTACCAATCATATAAGCATGTATGAATTTAAAAAAAGTAACCTTATCAACAGGATAATTATATACATTGCTCCATATTAATAAAAAACATGTGTTCCTTAAGATATTCTAAATTCTATGACCTGTGGGTGTAATCATTAAAGTATTATTCTGATATTATTATGACATCAAATCCCATATTGATTAATAATAACATTTTTCCTCCCAGATCACATATTCAACCATCTAGATATGATAATAAAGAAATATGTAACAGACATGTGATGTATATATTCACCCATATAACAATAGAAGAAATATAAATGTATATTTCTTCTGATCATATAATGATTCATGAAAATTCCACTTTTCCATGTGGAATAATTTTCCTGAAAGCTAGAGGTTTAGAGAAAGGTGACCAAATTTGATATATATAGGGGATTATTCCAATTATTTACAATATAAAATTATTTTGGGGCTACCATCTAGATATTATTCATCATTCAAAGCTGGATTCAAAGAAAAACAATTTACATGATAATGGTGTCTTCATAACAAACGTCTCTATTTTTGTCTTGTGAACATCATGAGAAGAGTGACTATGTTTTGTTTAAGTATCATGTTACCCATCACATGAAGACATATAAAACAATTTATTTTACTTTAGGAATTACAATGTGGCCTCATATTTTACATATTTATTAAACTATTAAATTGTTAATATCATGATGTTCAAGAGACTTGATGAGTTATTTATTTAAAACCATTGTTATAATTTTCTATTCCACCAACATCTTAGAAAAAATAGTGTAATATATTAACATTAAAGATTTAATACAGAATTATATAAATGATATCTCAATAGAGTTCGTTAATCATATGAATCTAGAAAAAGTTAAGAGATATATTCTCACTCCAAAAGAGAAAACATATATCTGATTGGTTATATTAGACCTAGTTTCTTTATCAAAAGATATTAATTTTTATAACATAATACTCTAAATATAACCTTTTTTAATCATACAATATTAAATTTAATGATTAAAGTACATGTTTCGTGAATTTAAATTGCATAATGTTCCATCCTCACTCTATAATATTTAACAACATGAAAAAATTTCATTTGACGTGACTATAAGAAACTGTGGTCTATTATTTTTAATACGAAGTTAAACGTCATGGAATATGATAACCATGTATTTCATTCAGTATATTTTATATATTTGATTGGAAAATGTAATGGTTTTCCTGTGTGTGAGATTACTAGATCATGATGGGAATTCTTTGAAAACACTTCACATCATAAAATATTTCTCAAATATAAATGTAACTAAGATCCAAATTATGTCTTCACTTATTCAATATCTTATAAAGATGTTTTTTTATTTCATTAACGATTCCCTACAAATGTTCTAGATATGTGAAAATAATGAAATTATCTCCCCAACATATGATTTAAATTTGTATGAGGATATTTATATGATGAAATAGTTGTGGATCAATTGTTTTATTCATAGGATATATAGTTATACGTAGAATTCATAATCTAGGTATTGATAAAAAATAAAAAATACCCCCACCTCATCTAAGTGCAGAACCCTTAACTCATCTTATTGTGTAATTTTATTATGGGAAACTAATATGTGCTTCTAAAACATCTTGTATGAATAAATATGTGAAATAAAAACATATTTTCATGGGTTATGAATATAAACTGTGAAACATTATTTCCAAACAATAATATTCAATACTACACTGATAAATTCAATTTCTGTTATTTAACCATTCATTTTTTGAGTTATATTCTAATATACCATTTTATATCAAACTAATCATTGCTCATCTAATATAGGAGGTTATGGTTTATAAATTAAACGATCACAATCATATTGTATCATTCCAAAAATTAGGGAGACCAAATTCCTTATCAAATTGCATTAATATGTATGGCAATAAACCCTTGATACATGACATTAAACTACATGAAATTTTATTCTTCACATATGATTTCTAACTGCATAGAATTTATAGTCAATTTTACCAGGTCTTAAATTAATTTGAGTGATCTAATTTTCACATCCTAGTTTCCTTACATAAAATATTTGTTAGTAAAATATCAACACTTCTGGTTTTTATCTCCAATGTTTTTATAATAAAATATGATTTTTCTATTATTTTTTTACTTCCTTGATCATGATAGGTTTTATAATGGAACAATTTATACCCTCCCACGTTTATTATAGGTCTAAAATAGGATCTTATAGCATGGAGTTTTATCATGGTGAATCTATCAATGGGTATAATGCACCCAGTCAATAAAAATAAATCTATATTAGTGTTCTCTTCATTTGGAGATATTATATCAAAGGTTATGTGTACCCACATTGGTGTTACATGACATGAAATGTTTCACCAATTAAATATCACTATTTTAATTAATATTATTTATGTGTAATAATTCCCATTTCGTATGGGTTATCTAAAAATAGACTACACAATATCATGTTCTTAAAATGACAAATAAAATATTGTTTCATTCCCCTAATTTAGTATCCCATCATCTATGCAGGGTCTCATCGATAACCTATATTCAAATTTGGCCATGTATTTCCCATTTTAATGAGGTATATTAGAGTCAACCCCTCCATATAATTGTCATATATAGATAAAATTAAAATTTATTGAATATATTTAATTTTCTATTTATTTTAAAATAAAGAACAAGGTGTAATAGTCATAAAACAGAATACTAAATCTAACATGGTCCATACCAAATGATATTAATATGTGTGGTTCATAGTCCATCTTTCATGACCATAAAATAAATTTATATTTCAATCATAGATGGACTTAATCATTGTTCAAGAATAGCTCATTTCATATAAATTCCTTAAAACATTTCTTATAGGATTCATTTTACCCATATACTTTAATAATGTTTTATTCTTCCGACCTAACTATAATTTCTAGAAAAAAAATTATTCATAAATTATTCCCAAAACCTTTTATACAGTCATGATTCAACCCATATACATCAGGTATTCTATATTTTATTGAACATAATTAATTATTTTACATTTCCAAATTAAATCTCCAAATGTGACTACAAATTCAATTGGTTCCCTAATTAATAGTAATATTCTTCACATGTAATGAATAATTTAAAGTTACCCACCAATTAAAAAGTGATAAACACAATTTATTTTGACCCTATGAATTATACCTGAGTATTATTTTCCATGGTAAAAAGGCCCCAAATAACCACATTACCTAATCTAATGAGATATGGAAATATTTTCTTCCATTAATAATTGTAATCATAATAAATAAAATCTACATTACCATGTCTCTAATATGGAAATTTTATGAAATGCTTAAAATAATCTTTATTCTGAATGTTCAATTGGATTAGAAATTTTTCTATTCATTTTTTTTGTTATTTATTATAAAATAAACTAATGATGCACTTTTTTCAGGATAAAAAATTGTCTGAAACTTTTCCCAATGATTATTTATCATAAACAAAATCTATCAAATGTATTATAAATGAGATTATAAATTGAAAAGAAATTAGTCCCTATATCATGATGTCAATCAATATATCATGTAATCTATATCATAAGTATTCTAAATAGTCAATATGGATAATTTTATGTGAACCAAAATTACATGGATGGTTCTGTAACATATGACCAAGATAAAAAATCATCCCCAAATATAAAAGTGCTCAATCTGTTAATATTATATTATACATCCCAAGGGATTAAATGTGTACAAAAAAATTAGCTAACTATGATATAAAATTTCATAATACCTATAATATAATATTACAACTTTTACCAAAAAACTATAACTTTTATTATTCTCATAACATTGGATATATAGTTTTTCCTAGATAAAATATCATGGTTTTACAAATAAATTCATTCAATTCTTAACACCCACTTCATCCCAATGCTTGGACTCCATCATTAATGTCAGATTTTACTTCCCCAATTTTATCACTTAGATAGAAATATTATTTATTGAATCTTACAAATATGTGAAAACACAATAGATGAATGTATTTTCCATTTGATCCCAGATATTATTGAAAATATGTTATTATTTTTTGATATTATACTATACAAAATTTGTTTCAACATATATGGAATAAAATTATTTGGTGTCATATCTTCAATATGAACAAATTTCAATAGATGAGAGAAAATTCTAGGAGAGGATACATAGAGGAGTTTTTATCGGCAAATAATATCTAGTAAAATTTCCCATATTTTCAAATTTTATACACATATTCATGTTTTACCTATGGTTTAAACTTGATATAATTCATATATTCATTCTATAACACAACCTTATGAGTGATAAAAATTCCCCTACTGATCTCAATTCACATAAGAATTAATATATACCATCATTCTTTTATAAAATATTGACTTATATGTGACATATATTTAAAAATGATAATGTTGGTATTGATTTCATTGAAATTTTAATATTTTACGATATTTTTATCTCTTATATTAGTCCTAATTGCAGACATAATACAAGAATCATGAAATTAAATTTTTTTTTCCGTTTTCTTGATGTAGATAAAATAAGAATTATACTCTCTATTAATGTAAATTTATGTATTTCCTTACTATATATTCTATCACACATTTTATTCAACTATGTATGAATATAAAATCCATCCAAAAATGGTTTTTATTTTATGACCATAAAGTTAAAATTAAAAGAGAGACAATGTATGGTCAATTAGAAAAACCATAAGGGGAAATTTATGGAATGGTTATGTCTTCACTCAGTAATTCATTACCTTTCATGTTTTTGTGAAATTATTGTGTTAAATGTATATATAATATTTAATTTGGGGTCCAACGTACTCCCGTAGAAAAATTCATGTTATACTTTTTATAACCAAATATTTTGAGAAACAATTTATAGAAAATATTCCAACCACATTTAAATTGAGATTAATATATACTAGGGGTATATTTTAATTAATGATAATGAAAATTAATTACATAGAGTTGAAAAACAATTTAATTTACTATGTACACAAGATTTTTTTTACTGTATCCCTTCATTGTATGAACATGTTCAACACAAGGAATAATAACCTTTAGAAATATTTAACCCTTTTTAAATATCATTTTATCCACTAAAATCGTATATATAATTTATTTTTTCATCAAAAAAATTGATACATGATTTTAAATACTACAAGAATTATGATTGTAAACTACATGAATTTTTACACAATGTTATCCTTATTAGTGCATTAGGATCTCCGTTTATATCTGGTTGTCTTCACCATGATTTCATTGAATGGGTCCTCATTTTTTGGTTTATTTTTTAAAAAATAAATTCTACCTACATTTAACCAAATTGATTTTCCATAAACTACATATGTAATGTTAAATTTTACTCTCTAGGATAAAAACCAATAAATTACCTTCTTGGAAAAATAAGAGCATTTTCTCAATTAGAAGGAACCATGCATCTCATAAGAAATAATTATTAGAATAAAAAATGTTGACAATGAATAAAACATGTTAGGTTAAAAATAATTAATTTAAAGATTAATAAAAATGATTATTACACACCAATAAAATTCTAAATCAAATATTTTGGAACATATTAGGGTGAATGTTTATAGATGAAATGCACAAAAAGATAATGACATAACCAAATAAATAATAGAGTTATTATTACTAGGCCTAATGACTTAGGAAATTAGAAGAGTACTCATCAATTGCTATCATATAGTTGTCTAGTTATCCAATTTGTGTTTACATTATCCTCATCTTATCACAACAAATTTAATGATATACAGTCTATCATGCATGACCCTATAGATAATAAGAATTATTTTTGGTATACAACCAAAATTTGAAGGATGATATCCAAATATGAGTAAGATATCAATTATATTTGTTTTTATTTCACTGTTCCTACTACTATTTGAAAATGATACATTTTTCATATGATATCCCAATCAATAAAAAAAAATTTAGATGATCCTAGGAATTTGTTTTTGCAATTGACATTTATTGAAGATTTATATCTACACATAGAATAATTCCTGGAAATTAATGTGGATTGATTAATATTTCCAAAATATATAAAGTGACATCCCAATATCCTAGCATGGGTCTGAATTTTTTAAAACTTTTTACCAATTCATGTAACTATCTTATAATTTTTAAATTTACCAGTTCATAATAGCAATTCCACGAGTTCAAAATTCCCCATGCAAAACAAAACCCCCCATGATTAATACTCCTCTAGGTGATATCCAAAATCACAAATTTAATACCCCCTTTAGGGTAATTTCTAATAAATGAGTTTAGATCCACATTTTTTTTAATATCCCCCAAATTTTTTGTTGACATTGAATTCTTATTGATGTATATGGGATTTGTAAAAGGTCCCTATTTTAACATAGAATAATATTCTTTTAATTCTGAATATTTCTATTTAAGATTGTTGAATTTTATAGTTAGTACAAACTATGTAATAGAAAATTTACTTAAAAATCCATAACATGATCATCACACTTAAGAAACAAATCATGTTATAGATGAAAATAATATTGTATCCCAATAAACAATATAATTAAATTTTAAACATGAAAATAATTTCCATGAGAAATAAGGAAGGAAATTAGTCAATATAGATTCACAATCTGTTGATATGGTTTTGAAAATCCACTTCAAGGATTGAAAGTTTAATTTTATACATTCAATAAATAAATGGTATTGATATCAAAAACCCCAATTTGATGGAATGATGGGAACTTTTCTTCCTTGTTAATGTCCTTCAATGTGAGAAAAATATATCCAAGGGAATTGTTTATTTTCCAACTTGTTAATTGAAAACTCTTTATCTAAATCATAATTTGGGATAAAAATTATGGATTGTTTTAATTTGGGATTTTTGAAAAAACTAGAAGATGAAATTGTAAAAAAGAAAAAAATATGAATTTCCTTAACTATCCATAGACATCATTCACATATATTAATCAATTTTAAAGTGATATCATGTTTATTCATAGGCCATGTACATAATTCATGAACCTAAAAAAAGATTTTATGTTGTAATTGGTCATAATAAAATCTCATGGACACAATTCACATTTACACACACCCTCTACAAATGATAATCATTTACATTATTCTGATGGAAGGAATAAAGAACATCCTGATCCCTTTGTTATTGAAAACAAATTCAAATAAAAAAATCGTTATGGGGGAATTTACAAACCACATTAATTAAATATCCCATACCCACATCATTATAAGAAATATTTTGTGAAATTATTAATGAAATGAACTATGAAATACAAAAACAATTAATTTTAATATATGAAGATAATATATCACTAATAATGGAAGTCAAATAAAGCTTCCATATAAATAAACCACATGAATCCACTACGAATGTATTTCACCTTGTGGTAACTATAGGAGGACAACCGTTATAACACCATTCAGTGACCCCTCATAGGGAACACCTTAAGTTGAATACCCCTGATGGATTCCCAAAATAAATTTTATTGAGATACTCTTATTTTTTCTATAATTAACAATAATTCAGATAGAACTATTTTTTCAAAAAATTCATTTGGTTGGGTTACATCTCTCACCACCCAACAAAAATATACATCAATATAACCATATAGAGATATACATATATAAATAATAATCTAGGTGTATGCCCAAAAAATACTCTCTACTATACCAAAATATTTTGTAATGTATCCTAGCTCATTCGAAATTTGTAATCCCCATTCAATATCTTGTTTTTTCAAACACATTTGATAATGTTGATCTATTATCATCTATTGTTTCTTACAGCATGCATGAATCATATGATATTAGTTACATTACAATATCACATCATTATAATTATTGATATGAATTATAGTAAAAAACAATGAATACCTTTCTACATGAATTTACTAAATTTTACATATCCTTATAATATAACATAAAACAACTTGAACATTCCATGTTATTAAAATTTATTCAACAGCACTCAATGTAAGCTATATTTCATGTCTGTTAACCAAAGTCCATAGGATCCATCTCTAATAAATAATCATAGAACCCCAACAAAAACATTTTCTCTTATGTGATGGGAAAAATATGGCCCATTATAATATATAATCGAGATACATCCCTTGGTTTTTACATATACCACTTAACATGACATACTACACTTGGTTTTACAATATTTTGGTCTCCAAAAATGACAAAGCCCCAACCAAGACTAAATTATTTTTATGTGATTAGCCTATGAAACCCATGTGATGATGTTGTCATTTTCTCAAACCTCCCTTGGTGATAATCCTAAGGTGATCACAATAACTCTCCCCTAGGGGATAATCTTAGAACAAAATATGTGACTATCTTATTATGTTCATATATTTATGAACGTAATGTGAATAATCATTATGTAGTTACATGAAAGGGATACATATGGTGACATTCTAGTTGTGATAAATCATCACCCATGTAACAAGAATGAAATAACTTCATGTCTTGAAAATAGGAAGATAATATGTTCTTCACACAATGTTTATTACATAACCATACATTATTTAATTTACATAGAAATAAAAAAAGATAAACTAGAAAGGGAATCTCATTTTTTATGTCCCATATAAATCATAACTAAGAACCTATCACCTCATTGTCCATTTTGTATGATGCTAAACAATATTGAGGCTGTCAAGGATTCATTAACTGAAAAGGAACCAGTATAATCAATATAATATGGTCTTAAATGGTATAATATGTATTGTTATGTGGAACTTATTTACATAGGGTTTTGATTATATTAATTTGTATAAATAGGAATCTCTTTTCAAAACCCTCTTCCCAAAACAACAACACCAAACACTCAACTAAATATTTATAAATTTTAGTCCTTCAGTGTATTTATATTTAGAATATTATATAAGAATATGAAAAAAATTATAGATATCCTGAAATACCCATAGATGTTCACATCTCTACATATTTTCAATCGCATTATAATCACAAGGTAACCATCCCCATATTGGCATTTGGGAAGGATTGTTTATTGTGACTTGAATATAGAAGAATTTCCAAATGTTTTAAATATTTCTTTTAAATGGGATAGAATATCCCAGACTCCCCTTATGTTGTCCATAGTGGATTCATGATCATAACTACTAACAAATCTCAGTGGATACCTATCTTTTGAAATTGGGGTTGATGTAATGATCATGATGAAATATCATGAACATATAATTTGATAAATATTTCATTTATAAAAATAATTATTCCACCAGAGGAATGATATTGATAGGCATCAAATCCTACCAACTTCACCATATCTCGGTGAATATCATGACTATGATACATTGCAATCCCAATGTTGGAATCATATAAAACCCACATCATACACATCTTAGGAAGAATAAATTATATCCTATATCAAAACCATTCCAGTATTCATTATGAAATGATCATAAAATTCTTCATTTTATTAATATCCCACTTGGTAACCTCCTATTAGGGAAGCATGATGCACTAGAGACATCCAAATTGGGAAAATATATACAAAGTGTTAACATCACTCGAGGAAAGTGTGCTCTATTAGATATATATATTATGGGGAAATTATATACCATCATAAATCATTTATCAATGTAATAATGTCCCAATTGAAATATTAATCTAATGAAATAAATCTCGCATGGTAACATCTTCAAATGAAATTGTATCCCATTTAAAATGTACCATAGTAGAATGTATATACCTCATAAAATATATATAATATAGAAAAAACATGGGTGTGATCATCCCTAAATAAAATGTTGACTAGTTGGGATGTGAATATAACATAACATATAATGTCATATGTAAGTAGGTTCTACATAGAATTACTTAATACACACCAATGGTGGAAATAAATTCAATCAAAGGAACCATGAATCATCATTTATATTGGATAGTAATCCATTTATACTTAATTTAAATTATATAGTATAGTTAGAATAAAGTATTATTAAGTCCCATAAAATATAAAATCATAATAGAACCCATGGTAAATAGTTTATCTGTAATGTAATTAGTTCCTAGAAATCAACCCACCCACAAATATTCCCATTCCCATGAAATTGAACAAATAATACCCATTTACTAGGCCCAATCCATCCCGAACATAGCATTCCATCTCATATTTCGTATCATTTTCTTGGTGGTCATTCTACTATGATGTGTTTCATTCCAAAGACTCAATAAAAAGGATAACTGTCTACTTATCCTACTCAAAAAAACTATTTTCCACATAATAAACCAATCTATGATTCCACTTATGCAATAATACCCAAACTCATTTCTGGGATTCCACTTTTGGTTATATTCCTTGATTAACCTATCACTTTTTAATTGTGATGTATCTATAAAGGGAATTGATTTCAACATATTGGGTCAAAGGAACCTATCACAATCTAGGTATATGATAACCATGAATTAAGAAATAATGAATCCAAATATGATTTCAATATTGATTATCCTAACATTGTTAGTGAATTTTTCATTATATTCAGCTAGTACCTAATCATTTCATAAGAAAACCACTAAAATATATATATATTTAAATGATAATAAATTTAAGACTATACCAACTATTAAATATCCAACATTATTTACAACTCTACACAAATAAAACTCTACCAAATATGACATAGACATCAAAGGATATTTATTATCCACATGTAATTTCATTACAATCTATGATCTAGGAGAAACACATTAGTCTCTCTATATATCAGTGATACACCTCATGTTTTCCTATTTAGGTCACCTAGTCTCATTTTTATCTTCACACCATCCAATCAATATATGTAACACTTATAATATTAGTCGATAATTACCTTAAAAAATTGAGATATCACATATGAAAATTTTCATTCTACAATTCCCATGTTCATCCATGATTAAACCACACATCATCTAGATATATATTTTCTAGATTTAATATCCTCATTTTATACCTGGGGAGAATAAATTTTACAATATCAGTACATCCCTGAGAACACTCTAGAAAAACATCTTGAAACAATACATGTGTATTCCCTTTAACCCTCCTCAATCAAAGATATTCTAAATAACTATCAATAGTGTCAAATTCCCTCAATTGATAAAGGAATTGGTACCAGAACAATTAATATATCAACTAATACACCCCTAAAATAATATATTTAATAGGAAAAAATGTGGAATGGTAAAAAAATGGTCAACACATCTTGGAAATCATCCATCCAAAAAATGGAATCTTGAAGTAGGTGCATCATCATAAATAAGTTGATTTAAAAATTTATCTTAGTATTATAGAATGTGGGACAAGGTAAGACTAGTTAACCAACCCAAAAACACAATCAACATAGTGGTTTTATCCAAGGTTCATGATCCCCCATTACCACTACCATTTACTTTGGGCATCGAAACCAAGTGCTTATTGGCCCTCTACTATGACTGACCAATAACATTTTCAATCTAGAAATGAATAATTTTTATTTATGAAAAAACTAAAAAATTTATATCCACAAAATGAAATTATATGTTTTTGAGATATAAATAAAAATATTAATTATTAATCATAATCCAAAAATTGAAAAAATCGCTCATTTCACATTCATTTTTCTCATAAAAATTCACTTATTCCAATAACACATATCTATGTTGGTCATTAGAATTTATATGGAAGTACCACATGATATGTGAAAATGATCCAAGAAACCATTTTTAAAGTTTCTTAGACACCATAGTATTTATAAGCCTATTATTAAGGATAAAACTATCTAAATATTCTATGAGGGATACATTAAAAACGATAAAGAAATAATGATCATGGTTGGTATATGATATTAAATGTTTTACCATGCATTTTTATTTTTAATTGTGATATGGTAGATAGGGGTATCACAAGTTGAATCTAGGGAAGGAAGTCGTGTATGTACTTTTCCATTACATGTATATGTTGAAATATCCTTTACTAGGGAGTTGGGATTGTTATTATTTAATTTTATGTTACAGTTTTGATATGTTGTTTACTTTTTTATATTTCTATATTATGTAATAAATGTTTAAAAATATTCCAATATTTGTAACTGAAATGAATCCATGAATTATATGTTTAGTAGATTGTTCACAAATAATTTCTTTTCTAGTGTGTGATTGATGAAATTATTATGAGGAAGTATTATATAACTTAATGATTTAATAATAATGTGTACATTTTTTACCTATATAAGTTATACGGTTACTCTAAATGATTGAATCCTATATACCAGTTTATATAATGTATATAATTACTACTTATGTGAATCTATGTGTATTGGATACCTATCCCTGAGGGTGGGTAGTGTGGGCTATACACGTACCCATGTGATAAGACACGCATATGTGAATGGGTGTATATGGAGTCTATGGGAAAATTACAACTTACAATATTCTCCTTTATAATGATGACATAATTGGATGCATTTGAAATAGGTAACACCATTTATGTTTTTATGGATTTCGTTGATATCCAAGAGGTGATAGTATGGTGTGTGGGTACATGGTGAGGATTTCAATTCTACAGTGGGTGGAAGTTATGGTTATATTGATAACTTATTTTAGAATGATTAAATAGGAGATGATGGAACAAGAATTCACTTATGATATTTCATAATGAAACATGTGGTTTTCATTGGGGGATGTGACATGTGTGGGATAATATTATTAGGATTTGTTATAGGTCACAATGTTCATTTTTTTTACATTGTATGTGGAAGAATTTAATATTATCCATTTATTAAGGAAATTTTTATACTTATACCAATGATGATATGTGATATTCAATGGTATCCCATGAAGGTCAGTTACATAGGGAATGATAATTACATATTTTTTGGAACTGTGGATTAATATTTTAGATAATGTGAGTGATACATGAGTCATGTATTTTCATATATTTTATTAATGATTGAATCTATAAGTAATAATGATACTAAAGAACATGTAATTTTTTGTATATTGATTTATGTAAAATACACGTGAGGAAAAAAAGTTGTATTACATGATTTGTAAGTATAGATTTGGCAGGTCATATCTAATAGTGGCTTATGTTTAGTAATAATCAAGGGTACCACTAGGTTGTACACCTGAACAGGTAATTCATATTTGATTAATATATATTAATGTTATGTACTGTAGTGGGTGGTTATCTTTATTGAACCCAACTACAGTTCCTAAAGCCGGTGGTTATTTTATTACATTTGAATATATATGGGTGATCACATCACTAAGGATAACTCGTTTTAGTTTTTCTTATGACTGGATACATACATAGTTCTGTTATTACATTATTTAATAAACATAGAACAAAACTAAGGAATGTAAGATGCATCGTCAAAAAATCATTCTAAAATATCGTTTTTATGACAAGGTAAAAGAAGAAACTAAGGGATCACCCAAATTCTCATTAATAATTATGTAAAAAATATTAAATAATAAATCAATATGAATAGTTAACATGAAAGTTATATAATTGAATAAACATTCCATTTAATCAACAAAGCGAGAATAAAATGCAACAATAGATATTTTAATAGTGATATAAAACTAGATAATAATGAATGGAATATGAATATATTCAATTCATAATAGTTAGACATAATAGATCTAGCACATGAACCACTACACTCAATACATTCCATGTGATAGTTTAATCTACAGGTAATAACTTGTTTAATGATAGGCTAACAACATTGTTCCCTGATACTATTGAGGAATCAAGGGGTTATATATAACAGGATCCCACCAATGTATTCTATTCCAATTCATTCCTCATATATTGAATAATAAATTAAATATATAGACAATTCTTCATATCATCAAATATTTGTATTGTATAAAAGATATAGATTTATAAATATTTCAAAAATTATTTAAATAACCTTTAATGTAAACACCATATGTAATAATATAATATGGATTATTATATAGTAAAATTCATTTTTAAAAAATTTGTATTTGTAAGGGAATAATTTTTTCCTAAAATATTTGTTTATAATAAATTGATTTTCGAAAGAGGAAAATAATAATCTCAAAAGATAGTGATTTTTTTCAATAATTGTTATCACATGGTAATTTTCAATCCTTATCCCATAGGATGAAATAATCCAATCTAAAAAATAATATAATATAGGGAATGAATAAAAAATTATATTACATTTCATAGTGATAGTATATTCAACATATATAAGTGATATTGTTTATAATAAAAAATAAATATCATTGGAATGTAAATTTGGGAAGAATCATATACCACTTGTAATTCGTCAAATCGTATGACACATAAAAGATAAATTTATCATGTCAAACATTTATTACCATATATATATATATATATTCATGATAATATATGTCAAAGGTAAGTATAAAAACATCTAACACAATAAATAAGTGGTGAATAAGTATTATATCTCATAGAAATAAATGTTAGAAGAGAAAACCATTACCTATGGCTTTCATGTAGTGCAGAAATATTTAATTTTATGAATAAAAATTTAAATAATTTTATTAACCCATTAGAGAAATTTATTCATATTTTTAATTTTGTATTTGATGATTTTATTACATCTTGGAATCCAATTCATCAATATTATATCATAATTTTTAGGTATTTGAGTGCATTCATTTCATGGATTCTGGTTTAGTTCTAATGAATATTATTATGGATGTTCATGTAAATCTATATTAAAAATATTGAATTTGAATAAAATAGTATTAATTAAATTAAATAATTTAAAACATTCCCACATATATTTTTTATTTCTTGCAAAACGATTATTCGGTTGATCAATTTTTAATGATAATTTATTGGAATGTTTTGATGTTTTTTTCTGAACACCATGGAAAAGATTATTTTTATTTACTATTATGTGTATATTTTAGTTCTCAAAAATTTAATAAAATATTAAATATTAATTAAAATCATATTTAATCATAATTTTTTATTATATTTCTTGAAGTCAGTAATTGAAAATAAAGGAAATTATTATTGAAGGAGATAGAAAATTAGCCATAACACAGAAAATGGTTTTGTTTTATAAAATTAGAAGAGGTAATAATGTAGAAAAAATAATTATTCCATTAGAAACAAAAATATATATTATATAAATTTTTATAGTTTTATGATGACTTTATGGATGATTCAAGTGAGGGATAATTATAAAAAAGAAAATAAATTAAGATATGTATTTTGAGAAAATTACATCTACAATATAACCCCAATGGAGGACCCCTTAAGAACCATAAATTTGGATCTTGGTGATGCTAGAAGAACAATAATGTTGATATAGTGTGGAAGATAGTGTATGGATGAGATTTTAGGACCTTTAACCCTTTCATGTCAAAATTGGTTAGTGAGCGATGATATTTATACCTGTGGAGAGCTATGTTTTTAGGATTAAATAATAATTATTTTAGGTTTAAATCCAAACGCATTGAGTTCAAATTAATTTCTAGGAATTTTTATTATAATTAATGTTATAATTTTTATTTATGTTTAATAAATACCTTAAAATAATATTTATTATAGTAGTTTTTAGGTATTTCAATACATTATCTTTTAACATCAACCCTATCATTAATTTACATGTACTATAGTAAATATTTTATTTACATCGGTAAATTGTTTATATAGAAAAACTAAAATGACCTTAAAACCCAGTTTTGAAATTTTAATTAAAAATATTTCATCCATTTTACAAAATTAATTTAATATAATTACAAATAATAGATTTAAATTTAATATTTCATGTGCAATGGGAAAAAAGGTTTTTAATGTTTAAAAGATCAAAATATTGAAATGTTTTTATATCTAATATGAATGTGAAATTGATTAAATAAAATAATTGTATATATTTATGTTTAATAAACTAATTATAATTTATAATATATTTAATATTTAATTTATCAATATAAATTAATTATATAAATTTTTTTCATTTAAAATGCAGTATCATTCCATATTTCCTCAAAAAATGAACATTATAGAAATGATATTAGAAATTCACCACAAGTTAATTTATATCTCCCCCTATTAAAATGAAGATTACTTTTTATGTATATTCAAAATGATTCAATTCTTAAATTTAAAGCAGATGATCTATTAAGAGGCATAAATAAAGCTTTTCAGAAAAATATAGATTTTTATGCAATAAATTGGGTTTATTTTTATCATAATCATATAAAATTTGTTTGATATATTTTTAAACTTTTTTAGGAATATTTAACATATATTTTCCAATATTATCTTTCAAAAATAGTGAGTATTTTTATAAATTAGGAAAAAATGTCCTTGTGCGAATTAAAATATTTTTAATAAAAAAAAAACATCTTTTATGTTCAATAGTTATTTATTTTCATTTATATTTAATTTGTGGACAATTAATTCATTTTATAAACATGTGTTAACTATAATTTAATCATTTAGATAAATTTTTTAATTATCACTATTCCAACTAATAAGTGAAAAAAAATATTTAACAAATAAAATTTAATAATTAGTCTAATCTCAGTGTTTTGGGTAATGTAATCTATAAATGGAATTAAATTTATTTAAAAGGTGAATTACTATAATCCCATGGAGTGTTACATTATCCCAGACATCAATAAACTACATAATCATAATTCTAAATTTTACATCAATAACCAATGGTCGATACATGAATATAATATAATAGCACATTGGCTAGTAGTGGGCGATGAAACCCTATCACCCTTAGGTTGTGGTTATATGTCATGTGTTCTATCTGAAAGTGATGGTTTTCCATCCTACCAATGTGTTTACCTTTTTCAATAAAAAAATATTATTATAATTTCATAATCTCATAAATAATCAATATATGTATAGTAATTATGTGTTATAACCTCAAAGGCTATCTCAATTGTCTCATTTTGCATTCCCATAATGCATAATTAATTTATAGTGTCTTCATTATATCTTTGATAAATTATATTGTAATATCATCCCTTAACCTATGAAATGAATATCCAAAAATATCATTTGGTGGCTTCATATACTAAATTTCACTTTTAATGGATTGTAAGTTTGAAAATCCAATCAAACTATCACATTTTTTTAAAAGAAATTTGGTTTTTTCCAATTTATCGAATATGAAACAACACATTAATCATTAAAAATATTACAGAGTTAAACTTAAACTATTTCACAAATAGATGCCCATATAAACCATACAAAAAATTTAAAATCTAAAACATTCAAAACAAGGTCCCAAAATTTTCAAAATCCACGTATCATTAGTATTTAAAATACCATAATGTAATTATCTTAATTCGGACATCCCAAACATGTCAATAACTTCATCATGTATTATCATAAATCATGGTAGTATCGTTAATTACCAAAAAACCTTTTTTGAAGCCATGCATTATTCTTTATTAATTGAATAAATCATAGATTATTGGATGTATTCATTAAGTCTGAAGGTATGGCTAACTCTATAAAAGATATTGTTGTATCAATTGCACGATATATATGATACTAATTGTTGTATCAAACTATGATGCAGATACTCAATATACTAGAGGCGGTGAATTGTATACTTCAAATATCCTTATGGAAATTTTTCATAATCAAAATTCACAACACCTCTAAATTCTAATAACATGCTTGATTTAGGAAAAGTGAATCGGGAAATAAAACATAAAAAAGGATTACAACAACTAATATTCTACCATAAAGAGTATAGAATATTGTATAATCAGACTACAAGTTTATTGAACTATATGATTGTTATACTTTTCTTAAAAACCAAAATTACAGTGGAAAACAAAACTGAAACACTACATGTAACAAGTAGTAACTATTTAAACCCAAAGAGAATGGTATCCAACATCCATTGATAAAGGTTCCTTGATTTATACTTTCAAGAAAGTATGTCTTAGCCACACCCATGTAAGACCTCAATTTGAAGATCGATATCTGTCTTGTTATTCCCGCAAGCCTGTGATTTCTATCGAAATCGACACCTTTGACTTCACAACCTGATGTCTCGGGTTTCAAGGAAATCGCAGCCCTGCACAAAGCAAATGTTCACGAAGAAAAGTTTGACCATGCCATTCAAATTTTTTGTATGAAACATTATATTTTATAGGATCCTATATCTATAGAAATCACTTCAACATCAAGAAATCAAAGTCATAAAAAGTAATGTATTGATCTTGTTCAAATAAGCTCTTATTTATAGGTACATTTCCGATAGTCAGCTCCCTCCACCAAGGGTCATATTTTTCCTTGACTTTTAGAGGGACCTGTACACGTGTCACTCAAACAACAATTAGTTAGTATCAGAAATCATGACATAGTTTTATAACAAAAAAAGTGTAACCAATAATATGGTTACATACCCAAAATAAAATATTTGTAATGTAAGAAAATAAAGTTTTGGAGTCTAACCAAAAACACATTCGGTGTCTATAATACAAGGATATTCGCATTCTGTTTTCTATGGAATTCGGATCCTGAACTCTTCAGATTTCCAGAGTCTACATTTCATGAAAATTCAGAATATATATTTACATAGATCTGAGTCAGAGTTCATGAATATTCGGAGTCAGAATATACAATGTTCGGAGTGTAAATTCATTAGAATTCTGAGTCAGAACTCATAAGAGATCAGAGTCTAAATTCGAATAACTCAGAGTCAGAACTCAGAAGAGTTTGGAGTATGAATTCAGAGAACTCGGAGACAAAACTTAGAAGCATTTAGAGTATTAATACAGTGAACTCAGAGTCAGAACTCATAAGAGTTCAGAGACTGCATTCAGGGAATTCGGAGTCAGAACTCAGAAGAGTTCAGAGTATGAATTCAGAGAATTCAGAACCTAAATTTATATCCTGAAAAAAGAATGGTCTTTATATAAATATAATATGATTCTGTGGTTTTATATATGAAACTGAATTTAACATTTAGACATGATAATTAATAATGAAAATCATGGTAAGGATTAATATCCTTAGGGAAGGAAAATTTTCCTTATAGATGTAAAACACAAGGTAAAATGAGATTTTCCATGAGATAAGGTGTTTTTGATTTTAAAAAAAATAATTAACGATAAAGTCATAATAATATGCTATTGACTCATCAATATCTTCCAAGAAAGAATGAATGGAAAATTCATAAGTAAACCCTTATTGATTCAACAATCTCCCCCTTTTGGAATGCATAAACATCCTTACGACAAAAAATATAAAAACATAGAAAATATTTTTCTAAACTTTGAAAATAAAATTTATCTCCCATATCATAGGGAAAATGATGAATACAACTTACACCCCTTAGGCTTTGGATCACTATGGATCATATTCTAGATTTCCGGAATGAAATTTTTCATAATATTGAATACTGAAATCTTCATAATAAAAACTCCCCCTTACTTAAGGATATTTATTCTTTTCTTAGTATTCATTTTTTCCTCCCCCTTTGTGATTTTTAAAAAGAATTTGAGGGAATGGAAAAGAAATTATAGTACCTGAAATATTAGTACAAATCATCAAAACAAAAACAAGCTACCAAAAATTGCATTAATATAGGAAGAATTTGTACAAGGAAATAATACAACAAAATATCATATTTGATCTATTTTCCTTTTTTTTCTCATTGGGTAACAATTTATTCACTATTGTTTTCATATTTTTATGTTACTTGTAGTCTTTCTCTATGTTCTTTATGATTCTATCCTGATCCTATACTTTCTTCTCTAAAGCCTTGATATTTTCTTCCTGAAACACTAGAGCCTCTACCTGAGCCTTCAACTACTCATCTTGCTTAATTAGCTTCTCTTAGATCCCAATATGAATATCCCTTTCCATTTACAACATTGGGAAATAGAATATAACTGCCCAGTCATATCATTTACCTCTTGAATCTAGGTATTCTGCTCAAGGGTTAGCATTTCTTCAAAGCTACTTGTGAGATCCCTGATTTTTCCATCTTCTATGCCAAAATCCTCCTTGACACCATCTTGTAACTCATCATGTTCCCACAAATATTCAAATATCTTCTTTGTCCAGCCAACTAATTTTATGTAGGATCATTTGTGGCCATCATATGTGATAAAGAAGGATTTTAAGTCTACCTCTATCTTGACACACTCGTCCATCACCAATGATACTAAATCTGATTTTTGATTCATGATATGTTGGAGCATCTGACATCTCAAGTCAATTCTTGGAAAGAGAAGAATGGTGCTAACCAACTTCTTCAATGACTGAAAAACAAAATCATGTCCTATTGAAGATTATTCTCTATCTGAGAAATTTCTTGGTGATGGAAATTTCTCTAGCTCAATAAGCATCCTCTTTGATGTTCCACCGACATCTTCTTTCTTCACAACCACTTTAGTGGGTGTATCAACAATCACTTGTTTACCCTTGTCAGTTCTCAGAAAAACTTCTTCATTTGGAGACTCTTGTTTACTATCAGACAGCTGAACAATTCTATCTTCATCTATTTTCTCCTTCTTATCACTTTCCTCGTCACCTATAGGGTGAATGAAGTAATGGTTTGGACTTTCTTCCTCACACAGTTGATTAACTTCTTCTTCGCCCTTCTCACCTAATCCAGGAGTAGAATGATTTGAAGATCCTGCTTGAGAGTTCCGGATTTACAACTTCTCAGATGCACATTCCTTATAATAAAAGTATTCAACATTCTTTATGAAATCTTTTATATCACCACTACTTTTTTTCTTCTTTTAATTCTTCCAAATCATCCTTTCTTCAACAACCTTTTCTTGTACTTTTTACAGAGTGAGAAATTTCTTCCCCAGTGTCTCAGGTAAGGCCTCTTCAAAGAAGGATTTTGGTACATGGATATTATAAGATGCATTCTATGTATCCCTTAGAAGGGATTGAACAATCTCAACCTCTGACATCTTCACCTATTACTTCTTTTCCTTATCATGCTTCTCAAGCTCATCAGCTATCTTTACTTTTAAAATAGTTGTTTATGCCGAATCCAAGCCAAATGGTGGCTCTCATTCCTTATTATTTTTGTTTTTTTCCATATACATGGTCACAACCTCATTTAGATTGAATTTATTTCTTGGGATTTAGAGGTTCGGATTGGGTTTCATTATTATCTAGGGTTTTTCCTTCAACTACTACTTCTTTCAACTTCCTCTTCTTTCCTTATTTTTTGATGGTTCAAGAACATCATGTTCCTTCAGAACAACATCAGCCACTTCTTTTGGTAAGTCATAGAATTATATGGAATCATTGGAGAAACCAATATTAATTCTCTTCAATGTATCTTCACTTACTAACATGACTTTGCAATTCCTCGGCTTGGAACTACAAGGAATATTGAATCACTCAAGGCACCAAAATATTATCATTGAATGAATGGTCAAGTACATGATAATATGAGATGTAAGATTTCAATTCTTAATATTCTCAATTGTAATAAGAATATGAATCATCAAGTTGGTCATCCTCAGATTTACCAAAAATTCTAATATGTACATGTTTCTCTTCTTCAACGTTTCCTGATCACCATTTCTTGGAATGATGAATCCTTGAACCCATAATTCAAGGATCCGATTATTTGTCGAAAAATGTGAAATCTTCAGAGCCTTGACATCTGAATGTCTAAGACAGTCCATAGCTTTCACCTTGACAAAACTTCCTTGTACATTTGGCTGTTATGGGAATAGAATTTTGCTTCCCCTTCATAAGACAACTCCACTATGCTTGCAGCCTTGGTGTATGATAGGGAATAAGTTTTTCCATATATTTTGAATGTAAATTTACTCTTCACTTCAATTGTTGAAAAAGTTCATAGGTTCATAAAATTCAATAAGTAGAATATGATATACAACATATTGGGCTCCTAGCTTTGATATGAAAACAATTTCCTGTCCATTCAACACTATATTCTTGGATATAATAGAATAGTACTTAGAAAAAAAATTCGAATGGACCAACATCTCACTGTAAATATGCCACTATGAAATTGACTTGAAAATTTACATATATTGAGAGGGAAATTCACCAGACATTCAGATTTGAACATGAATTGAGAGGTTTAGAACTAGATTTTGAAAGAGGGGAAGAGCTTCGGTACACAAAGGCTTGAATTCTGATGAGGTACAACCCTTCAAAGGTCCCTTATATAGGAGTTGGAAGCAATGGTTCATCTTCAAAAGTCAATAAAATGGTTGAGAAAACATTTGATTAGATCTTACAGTTGAAATGATAGCCGCAAGGAAAATTTGGTAGAATCCGATCTTTTGATGTTTTTAATAAAAACATTCGTATTTAAGAAAAATATGAACCAAAAAATTTTATAATAAACAATTTAAAATATAAAAAAGTAAAATAAGATTATGAAAACTCTACAACGAAAACATTACTTTTGGATTTCTAGGAAGATTATTCGTAATAGGAAAAATTTTCGTTGAAGAACATTAGATTCTGAGAAAAAAAAATTGATTATGGAAATAAAAACTTCATAATGAAAAATTGTGAGTATGAAAATATTCATTAATAAAATTTAAAAAGAAAACTGACTTTGAAAATTTTTATTACGAAAAATTTGAATAGAAAACTGACTATGAAAATTTTCAATATGAAAAATTTGAAAAGAAAACTAACTATGATAATTGCATTTTAATAAAAAAAATGTACTCCCCCTATGAAAAGGAGGTTATTAATATAAAGAGATTGATTTCAATAGAAAGGTAATGATTAATATTTCCTTATGGTTATCATTCTTAACTACTATTTAATGTATTCAAATCTATTATAGGGTATGGATTTTGTGAATATATCAGCAAGTTGATCTTGTTTTCCGATAAATTGATGAATGATATCTCCTTTTTGTGTGTGATAACTATAAAAGTGACTGTAATATCTATGTGTTTTTCATGAGAGTTATGTGAAAGGGTTTTTATTAAATCAATTGAACTAGTATTATCACAGAAAATTTGGGTTTTGATAAAACTCATACCATAGTCTGCGAGTGTGTGTTGCATCCACAATACTTGAGAAAAACAACTTCAACTACTACATATTCAGCTGAAGGAGTAGAATGTGCTACTGAGTGTTGCTTATTTCATGACCAAGAAACTAATAAATCTCATAATAAATGACATTTTCAAGATGTACTCTTTATATCCATTCTAAAACCATTGTATTCAGCATCCGAAGAACAATTTAGAATAAAATCATTTCCAGAAGTATAAAATGGTACTAAATCCATGGTTCACATTAATTAGCAATTTTTTTCACTTACATTAAATGAGATTCCATAGGATTGAATTTATATATTTCACATAAAAATACTGAAAACATTAAGTCTGGATGACTAGATTTCTAGTAATGTAATCTTTTTATCATACCTCCAAAAGATGTTTGATCTACTGGTTTCCCAGCTTCATCAAGATCAACTGTATTTGAGGTACCAATAGGAGTACTTATACTCTTAGTGTTTTCACATCCATACTTTTTATGAATATCATTAATATACTTATGTTGGTATATATATATTCCTTCTGGTATTTGAGTAATTTGAAAATTAATTAAAAATGTTAACTCACCCATCACACTCATTTAGAACTCAGATTTAATTAGATGCGCAAAAGAATCTATTAAATAATGCTGAGTTGAATCAAATATAATGTCATAAGCATATATTTCAACAATAAAAACCTTTTTCATATATTTATATATAAAAATGGTTGTATCTGCATTTTCATTAACACAATTATTTTAATGCAAAAATCCTTCAAGTCTATCATACAGGACTCGAGGGGCTTGCTTAAGTCCATACGATGCTTCTGTAAGTCTAAAAATGTGATGAGGATGTTTTGTATCTTCAAAACCATGAGTTTGTTCAACAAAAACATCCTCTTTAACATAACCATTAAGGAATGAACACTTCACATCCATTTGAAAATGTTTGAAATTGATGAATGCTGTAAAGGTAAGTAAAATACGAATAGATTCAAGTATAGTCACTGGAGCATGTGATTATTCATAGTCTATTCCCTCTTGTTGATTATGGCCTTTATCAACCAATTTATATTTATTTCTTACTATGATTCCATTTTCATCACACTTATTTCTGAAGACCAATTTTACTCCAATAATAGATGTTTCCTTAAGTCTTTCAACTAAGGTCTAGACATTATTAATTTCATATTCATTTATCTCATATTGCATAGCTATTTTCCAATCATCATCGCCTAAATATTCATCAATTATTTTCGGTTCTAATTGAGAATGGAATACTAGATGTTCTACTTCATTTCATAAATAAGTTCTAGTCCTTACTGGTTGATTTTCATCAACAATGATACTATCATTGGAATGATTCTTTAGAAAGAACTGGTTTTTTAAAACATGATCATCAACATAGTGTATGAAATCTTCTGGGGTAAATGATTCAGAAAAATTTTCTTGGGAATTTTCCTTATCATAAGGACATTCTAAAAAAGGTTGATATTCAGTTTTTGAAAACACATCTGAAGATATAGGTTGGGGTAGCATAAAAACCAAAGGATCTATTTAATCAAATTTAACATGTATTGTCTCTTCAACAGTATAAGTTTTTTTTATGAAAACTCTATAATCCTTAGAAGTTGTAGAGTATCCTAAGAAAATTCCTTTATCATATTTTGACATGGATTTGTGAAGATTATTTTTAGTATAAAAATTTAATACCTTGAAACCAAAAACTTTTAAGTATGAAAGTTTAGGATTTCTACCATTCCATAACTCATAAAAATATTTATTAAGATAAGGTGTAATCAAAACTCAATTTATATTATATAAGAAGTACTTATAGCTTCAGCCCAAAAATGTTTGGCACTATAATACACACTCAAAAAGGTTCTAATAACCCCTTGATGAATTCTATTTCTTCTTTCAACAACATATTTCATGTTGAGTTGTTCTAGTTGTTGAGAAGTGTCACACCCGGTCTTCGTGCTGTGGCATGTTTCTAATTTTTATGTTTTATCTTATAATTTTATCTGCTTTAAATGATTATTTCTTTTTTATATATATATGTATATGAAATGCGGGGCAATCCCAATTGGGTTTTTTTTTCTCTTTTGCAATGATAAATTAATGTTTTGGTCTTGACACGCGACCTCACCCGACTCCTCAGGGCTTGACAACGTGCAACGCACGTGCGAAATATAACTGTGAAGCCTAGGGACTTCGCCAGCGCCGCCGTGTGACCCGCCCGACGATAAATTTTACGTTTTGCAGATAAAGGAATATTTTAGGCTTGGCAGCGTCCGATGCATGGGTAGGGGACGGTCGAAGCCGCGCTACTCTGCTCGGGTCACCGCGTGACCCCGCTCAGTTCCCGCTCGTCTGCCGATGTGCAACTACTTAAATGAAGTGAATTAACAATGAAGAAATAAAAATTAAACGAGTCATAAAATAAAATTTATATAAAATAATAGTAGTGGGATAAAAATTAAAATTTATCCTTTTGATGGTAATAATAATATTATTACTATTAATTTCATTTATTTATTTTCTTTTTCTTTTTGTTAATTTCGTTTTCTTTTTGGAGCTAGGGTTAGAGCGTTTTTTTTTCTTTCCTTCTTCTTTCCTCTATTCCCGTCGCGGCAGCCCCTTCCCTTTCCAGACCAGTCGCGCGGCCGCCCCCCCCAGGTTCTCACCCCTTCGGCGCACCTTCTTGATTCCATTTCGGAATCCTGTCGAACCCCCCCCCCCCCTGCCGTCCTTCTTCACTGCGCCTCTCGTCTGGAGTCGCCCTCTTCTCCATCTCCAGGTCACCCGCTTCATCCTCGACGCGACAAACTCCCCTCCTACCCCCTCGTCGCGCTGCAGCTCATTGTTGGCCGACCCCGTCGTGCGAACAGCTTTAACGCACCACCTCTTTCACGCAACCGAACTCGGAACGTTTTCTCCTTCGTGCAAACTGCCTGACGGCCCACGTCTCTTGTGCGAACAACCTTGGTAATCCCTCCTCCTGATTGTCGTGTTTTTTTTCTCTCTTGTTTATGGGTCCGATTACAGGGTTTGATCATAATTTGCATCGGTTCAATCTCATGATTTATGGTTTACCTTTGGTTCGTATATGGTGCGCATTAGGTGCAGTTGAAGAGTTCAATAAATTTCTGGGTTAATTCTTTATGTTTTGGTTCAATTGTTTGTTTAGGGTCGATTTGGTTTTGTTAAGTTGTGGTTGATGTGCGACGGACGTTGCACACAACAGTTGTGAAGTCTACGATGACAAGGTAGGTGGTTCCACGTCCAATTTATTATTTGATGAATTAATTTGCAATGCTTAATTTCTTTGACATATTATTTAATTAATTTTTGTTGTGCGAAGTTGGATTTATTTGATGTTTGATTTGCATTGGAAATTACTTAGTAGGTTGGTTATATTAGGAGTGTGTTTTTCTTCTAATAACTCTGTTAGTGATTTTGAATTGTGCGGTTATCTTGTTAAGTT
Source organism: Viscum album (assembly GCA_963277665.1). Lineage (NCBI taxonomy): Eukaryota > Viridiplantae > Streptophyta > Magnoliopsida > Santalales > Viscaceae > Viscum > Viscum album. The sequence goes on from OY728147.1 coordinate 1,301,209,074, forward strand.
CTGCAAGTGATGAAAATTGTTTTTGTGTCATGATGTCGGGTGTGTAATTCGTAAAAGAGGGGTTGGCATGGGTTTAGTGGGTAACATCAAGTTATTTATTGTAATATGTTTTATAATATTTTACTTTTGGATTGTTTATTATTGTTTTTTTTGTAATTTGTGCAGTGTGTGAGTTAGGGAGTGAGAATGACGTGGTTTATGTTTTGGCATGTGTCAGAATATGTTTTATTTTAAAAAGAGGTTCTAAATGTCTTTTTTCCCCTTTAAGAGTTTTGTGACATGTTTGAAAACTCTTTACTAAACACTTTTAGGGGTTTTCTCTTGCGTCATTTCTCGTCTCTTTGTTTTGGATTCGTGAGAATTAGGTTTTTAGGTAAATATGTTTTGGTCTGGGAAAATGTTTTCAAATGAAAGGCTTTAAAAAGACAATGACGCGAAAGGTTTGGAAAGTGTGGGTTGGATGTTTTGGTTTTGGAAAAAAAATGGAATGGTTTGTTTTTGACCCTTGGTGTTCTCGTGGGAAACCACATGCATGAGTGTATATGGAAAAAAAATGGTTAATGGCACGAGCGGATGAGTGCTCTGATGGATATGAGGTGGGTGCCAGTGCGGCACGAGAACATGCATGTGCGAGGCCCATGAGACACCATTGGTGTTTGTGCAACCCACTGGCTTTGCTTATTTTTAAAATGTCTTGCTAAAGAAAATGTTTGGTATTTTAGTAAAGGGTGTTTGTGTGGCGTTTTGAACTGAGTATTATTTCTGAATGGTTTATGTCCCGAGTTTGAGTTCTTATTTGTAAGTTGGTATGTAAGCGTGTGGTTAGTAAATTCCTTTGAAGAGTACATCGGGGAGAACTTGCAGTGGTTTCCCCCTGCACGTTTGGTGTTTTCTTGTGGTATGTCTTGACTGTTGGACCAGTTTGGTTGGGTCCATAGTTTTCTTTCTTGACTAGTGTATGCCCCCCATAAAGCATTGGCATGTGATTGAAGTACGACTACGGGGAATTCCCCATTGGCCAACACTCCAGTTGATCGAATGATTCTCTTTTTGAATTATGGAATTAAACCCACCTCTACTTTTTACAACTAAGTGGATCCTCTCGCACTGGGATGACAGATGCGAGGGAGTTGAACAGAGTTTTGGTTTCTTTGAGTTGCCTGAGTCATCGAGTATTAAATTTGACGTCTTTACGCTTGAAGGTTTCCCCTAGAAACGGCGAAAGAAATTCCAGTGGGGAAGGGTGAAGGCGGTTCGAAATTTTCAATGTTGATCAGTGTCTTTGAGGGCTTTGTAGTATCTACATCGGCTACAAGGGTCATGTTCGGTGACGTCTTACAGCGGAAGGTCCCTTTGGTAGTCAACAATGGTTTGGAAGTGGTAGAGGATACTCCAGTGGGGAAAAAGGTGGAAGCGACCCTAAGTCGTTGGTGCGGTCTATCATTCTGAATAACCTCCGGTCTTGGTTTGTTTCGGTTAAGAAAAAGTTTGTGTTAGGCTACTAGTTGGCATACCCAGTCGTATGAGGCTGCTATGGTTGTCTGCAGGAATCATGTGTTGTTTAAGACTCAGTTTGAAGTATCTCTCCATATAGTGTTCTACTCAACAGAAATGATCATGTTCAGGTGACGATTCGTGGTGTCGTGTTCTCATCCAGTGTGACAAAGAGTGATGCGCAGGCACCATTAAAGCTCTTGTGTTGGTAAATGTTCAGTGTACGATCAGTTGGATGTCGTAATGTGTTGTGGTTACTGGTGTTTCCTTGGTTGTAGTGTGATTGCGTGTGACACCAAAAGGAGAAGCTCTGTTCGGGAGTCTTCCATGCCTGACTACGAGGCAGAAGATGCTTCAAACATCAGGGCTCCATCCATAGGCCTCGGAGTGAAGCTGGCGCGTGGTCAGGAACCCCGAGAGTGTATGAGACCCCGAAATTATTTCTGTTATTGGTGTCGAAAGTGAAAGCAGCTTAAATGGTCTTCTATGGTTGTTCTTCTCCGAACGAGCTGTCTGGTTGCATAAGGTTTTCGTGACCATGTAGAGGCATGTTCGTCTCATTGCCTTAATGTTTTGGGGGTTGCGTCCCATTGGATGCAATCACCTTTAGTGGTCCTTGAGAGTCTGTTGGGGAAAAATCAGTCCCAAAATTTTATAATGTTCATCCTGGGATGTGGATGTGTTGGACAGGTCTTAGGTCATGGTTCTGACGCCCAGGTGGTTAGGCCCCTCCCTCCCCGCCCCTTGTGGTGGGGTGTTTGGTCACCATTGAGATGTTTTTCAAAGTTCTATGCATTTTGTTAGTTCTAATGGTGGGGAGTCCTCGTGGACCTCCCTATGTTGGTTTTCTAGTCTCGCCTTTGGTGTTGGCAGGTTCTTAATGGCGGGGAGACCCACATTGGGTCTCGCACGAATGTCTCTAGGATGAATCAGTGCTGGACTTGTCTTTAATGGCGGGGAGTCCGCTCGAACCTCCCCCTGTCAGTTGTCCACTCTCATTTCGAGCATCAGTGACTTCATAATGGGGGGGAGCCCCTCGGGCTTCCCCATGTTGATCTATTGCTTCTGTTTTTAAATATGGATTGGTGATAAGTGATAAGAGTATTATGTGGACGTTGTTTGACCTTGTCATTTTTTTTCTAGCCGAATGGTGTGGTTCTCGTTTAGTAATGTTTGAGATGTTTCATCTTGGGAAGTTGGTTTCCGTGGGTTAGGGTTCCCTTCCTCGGTCAGTCAACTGGAGGCGTTCTAGCTCTTTGGGGTAGGGGACACATATCAGAAAGTCTTTATATGAGTTTCTCAAAGCTGTCTTCGAGTCACTTTCTCTGAGCACAATGCTTTTTGCCCCTTTTTTCTTGCTATTTGTGGGGATTCCCTTTGAACCTTAAGGGAGTGTGATTTTTTGTTGTTGTGGGGTTTAGTTCTGGTTGTGGCTTTCCGGGGACGGAAAGCTTTATGGTGGAATGAATTGTCACACCCGGTCTTCGTGCTGTGGCATGTTTCTAATTTTTATGTTTTATCTTATAATTTTATCTTCTTTAAATGATTATTTCTTTTTTATATATATATGTATATGAAATGCGGGGCAATCCCAATTGGGTTTTTTTTCTCTTTTGCATTGATAAATTAATGTTTTGGCCTTGACATGTGACCTCACCCGACTCCTCAGGGCTTGACAATGTGCAACACACGTGCGAAATATAATTGTGAAGCCTAGGGACTTCGCCAGCGCCGCCGTGTGACCCGCCCGACGTTAAATTTTACGTTTTGCAGATAAAGGACTATTTTAGGCTTGGCAGCGTCCGATGCATGGGTAGGGGACGGTCGAAGCCGCGCTACTCTGCTCGGGTCACCGCCTGACCCCGCTCAGTTCCCGCTCGTCTGCCGATGTGCAACTACTTAAATGAAGTGAATTAACAATGAAGAAATAAAAATTAAATGAGTCATAAAATAAAATTTATATAAAATAATAGTAGTGGGATAAAAATTAAAATTTATCCTTTTGATGGTAATAATATTATTATTACTATTAATTTCATTTATTTATTTTCTTTTTCTTTTGGTTAATTTCGTTTTCTTTTTGGAGCTAGGGTTAGAGCGTTTTTTTTTCTTTCCCTCTTCTTTCCTCTGTTCCCGTCGCGGCAGCCCCTTCCCTTCCCAGACCAGTCGCGCGGCCGCCCCCCCCAGGTTCTCACCCCTTCGGCGCACCCTCTTGATTCCATTTCGGAATCCCGTCGAACCCCCCCCCTGCCGTCCTTATTCACTGCGCCTCTCGTCTGGAGTCTCCCTCTTCTCCATCTCCAGGTCACCCGCTTCATCCTCGACGCGACAAATTCCCCTCTTTCCCCCTCGTCGCGCTGCAGCTCATTGTTGGCCGGCCCCGTCGTGCGAACAGCTTCAACGCACCACCTCTTTCACGCAACCGAACTCGGAACGTTTTCTCCTTCGTGCAAACTGCCCGACGGCCCACGTCTCTTGTGCGAACAACCTTGGTAATCCCTCCTCGTGATTGTCATGTTTTTTTCTCTCTTGTTTATGGGTCCGATTACAGGGTTTGATCATATTTTGCATCGGTTCAATCTCATGATTTATGGTTTACCTTTGGTTCGTTTATGGTGCGCATTAGGTGTGGTTGAAGAGTTCAATAAATTTCTGGGTTAATTCTTGATGTTTTGGTTCAATTGTTTGTTTAGGGTCGATTTGGTTTTGTTGAGTTGCGGTTGATGTGCGACGGACGGTGCACACAACAGTTGTGAAGTCTGCGATGAAAAGGTAGGTGGTTCCACGTCCAATTTATTATTTGACGAATTAATTTGCAATGCTTAATTTCTTTGACATATTATTCAATTAATTTTTGTTGTGCGAAGTTGGATTTATTTGATGTTTGATTTGTATTGGAAATTACTTAGTAGGTTGGTTATATTAGGAGTGTGTTTTTCTTCTAAGAACTCTGTTAGTGATTTTGAATTGTGCGGTTATCTTGTTAAGTTCTGCAAGTGATGAAAATTGTTTTTGTGTCATGATGTCGGGTGTGTAAGTCGTAAAAGAGGGGTTGCCATGGGTTTAGTTGGTAACTTAAAGTTATTTATTGTAATATGTTTTATAATATTTTACTTTTGGATTGTTTATTATTATTTTTTTGTAATTTGTGCAGTGTGTGAGTTAGGGAGTGAGAATGACGTGGTTTATGTTTTGGGATGTGTCAGAATATGTTTTATTTTAAAAAGAGGTTCTAAATGTCTTTTTTCCCCTTTAAGAGTTTTGCGACATGTTTGAAAACTCTTTACTAAACACTTTTAGGGGTTTTCTTAATCATCAAAGTGTTTTGTTAAATTATGCATCTAATTTAATTTAATGTGTAAGCAGTGCAGATTAAGTTAAAAAAAAGGATTTTTGGTGTGCGTGTGGTTTTAAAATCAGGGTTGAGTATGGAAATTGTGTTTTTGCATGTGTAAGTACCCTGTTTGGATTTTATGAGTTATTGTGACAGTTGACAGGAACTTGAAACTTGTTTGAGCACAAACCGGGAAGCCCGGGTAGCTAGGAGGGTATACTAGACTAGTGGCCTAGTGTTCCGGAGGTGACTCGACCCGGTTTCACTGGCAGGACTGACGATTGCAACACTAACTAAACATATGCTTTTCTGAGGGTCGTGGCCTTCTAAGCCACGTTTTCTGAGGGTCGTGGCCTTCTAAGCCACGTTTTCTGAGGGTCGTGGCCTTCTAAGCCACGTTTCACCGAGACACGAAGATCTAGGGACCCAAGCTAGCAATCACCCATGCGGCCTCTCCCATGTTAGTGCTCATTGGTTACTTTATGCTCGTCGGTGTGACACTTTGGATATTTTTTTAAGTAAGGTGTGTGCGTTTTAATTTATGTAGTTCTATGTGAAACTATTTCCCTTAAACCCTTTATTTTTGTTAAAACTGTTCCAGCATTTACTTCCTCGCATTGATTTATGATTGAAAATGTATTTGTCTTTTAATAATTTTTGCGTGGAACCTTTTTATTGGGTGACGTCCTACTGGGCTCTTTGCTCACACCCTACGTACACCTTTGGGTGTATGTAGGGCCTGTTTTCTTTGTATTCCAGGTTGAGGCATCGCACTCAGTGATGGTGGTTGGTCGTTGATGGTCTTGTCGTGCAGGATGACGCTTGTGACATGTGGATGTCGCACCTGTCTTGTTGCTTTGAGGTTTGAGTTAGAGTTTTAGTTTCTTTCGTTGACGTTACTTTTTTTATGTTGGTTCAAGTTGTAAATCATTAAAATTGATTTTGTGTAAAGTCCAGTTTGATTGTCTGTTTCAGTTTTAGTTTATTTACCTTGTCAATTGTTTTGTGTTTACTATGTCGGGTAAAACCGTTCCCACCTGTTAAACTTGATACCCGGGCACTTGTGCCAGCCCGTGGGGATTGGGAACGCCCTTCGGGCCTTGCCGCGGACCGGGTCGGCACCGGGTCGGATGGCGACCCGGCCTGGTTCGTGACAAGAAGTATAAGTAATGTCTTTTCTACTACGAAATGTTTCAAAATCAGAATTTTGATATTCTCCTCCACGATCACCATGAATAGTTATTAAAGGATGGTTTTCTCATTTTTGACTTGGGCTCTAATACTTTTGAAGTAAGTAAAAGAATCATATTTATTTGCTAGAAAATAAACCCACATAAATCTAGTGTAATCATCAACTAAGACAAATACATAATATTTTCCTCCAATGCTTCATGTTTTTGTTGGAATGAAAAGATCTATATGCACCAACTATAACGAATCAGTTGTTGAGACATCACCGACTGATTTAAAACATGATTTATGTTTCATTCCATATTGAAAAGGATCACAAACTTTTAAATAATAAAATCGTTTCTCTGGTATATCCTTAACTAGTATTGTCTTGGAGATTTTACATACGTTCCTAAGGTTAAAGTGACTAATCCTTCTATTCCATAACCAAGATTGATCTTCTATTTCACAAAGGAAAGGAAAGTATTGGATCCTATGGTCTTCTATGTTTAGGCTGTAAACATTCTCCTGCCTATTGGAAGAAAAATAAATTCTTCCTTGATATTTTGTACTAAGCACTTGTCATTCCTAAAATTCACAAGGTAACCTTCATCACATAATTGACATATCCTAATGGGGTTGTTCTTAAGACCCTTAACAAACAAAACATTTGAAATCAAATTTTTCCCATGAAAAACAATGTTACCTATATCAATAATTTCTCCTATAGAATTATCTTTGAAAGATAATTTTCCTCCTATCGTCTTGATAATCTTTTAAAAGATGTTTTTTACCAGACATATTCTGGGAAAATCCACTATCTATGCACTGAGTATTATTGTTGGTACCTTCTTTATTTTCCTAAAAATAAGAAAGTTAGACTTTTGGAATCCAAACTTCCTTGGATTCGGAATTTTTAGACAACAGAATTTTGGGTATCTACATTTTTTTAGAGAAATAAACTTTATGAAACCCAAATGACTAAAAATTATTGAACTTGTAATTTTTCCTCTAATTCCTACTACTTTGACATTTAGTATATAAAGGAGCTCTGGATGGAATGAAATATATGTTTTTGAAAACAGGTTTTCAATGATTATATCCTACACCAATAGTAATTCCTCGAGGTTTGATTTGAGAAAACATATTATCACAATTTTACATACTATAATTAAATATTGCAAGAAGTTTCTTAAGGGAATATATTTCATATTTATGTCTTATCAATAAATTCATATCCTTAAGAATTATTTCCTTAGAGTTACATTTTTCCTCAAACACATTTAATTTTAATATAGCATTCTTATTATCATTAGAAAAAATTTCCTCTTCAGAACTTATATCTATAACGTCTTTAGAATGTTTTTCTAAAACCTCATCCTTATATTTAAGATCTCTGGAGAGGTTTGAAATCTCTTTTGTATGAACTTATTCCCTAATATTTTCTTTGCCCAATTTTTTAAAAAGTTTATAATTTTTTTCTTATAACAACATTCAAAACATAGATACTTATTCATATGAAGGTATTTCTAAAATATCTGAAGATTAAGTATCATAATTAGAATTAATATCTCCAAATTTTAATTCTTATCAAGAGATAAATTTATTAAAGAATCAGTAGATCTTACCATATCCATAAGAAATTTTTTGGGGAAATAAGTTGGATCCATGAATCCAATAGTTCTCTGTGGTGATAATTCATATTCAGATGATCCGCTTCTCGAAGATTCTCTATAGCTAAAACTCCAAGTATCATTTGGTTTAGGAATTATCTTGTTCTTTGAGCGATAAAACTTCTTCTTGTTTCTTTAAGAATTCCTTTCCTTCTTTTTCTTCTTTTTCAGTAGAGGCCAATCAGGTATGATATGAAATGTTCTTTTACATTCATAACAAGTAACTTCCCCATATTTCTTATCTTTGTAGTCTCTTTTCTTGAATTTATTCTGATAGATTTTTTGAGATACTATATTGTTCGTTATCTGAGAAAGATTAACTAATTCATTCCTATAATTTTCTGTATCTCTAGATTCTGACTGAATAGTTACTTTCTTTTACTTTGATCTAAATATTCTTTATGGAGTCTTGGATTTAATATGTATTGAAGTAGTTGTAAAATAAAGTCCTCCATTCCCATTCTTCCTTTTAACATTATCAACATCTCTCTTCATTCACGTCTCATGTTGAAGAAGACTTACAAACAATTCATCTAAGGAAATATTGGTGAAATTCCTGTTCTCATCAATTGCTGTCGTCTTGGACACCCACTCTTTTGGCATGATGTCTCTGATTTTATCTACATGATCCTCTTCATCCAAACCTTTTTCTATCATCAATTGTATGATATTTACAATAGTCATAATCCTTTGCTGAACTTTTCTTATATGATCTCCATAAGGAAAGGTAAATACATGGTATTAATCTCTAAGTATAGCTCTTCTTGTCTCTATAAGTATTGAAGTACCAAAATTTGTAACTTCAAGATTCATATAGATGCTGTTTGCATCTTCACATGAAGATATTTGACTACAGATGTTCCTAGTCATGGAACATAGTAATGTATTTCTAACTCGGAAATTTTCTTGTTATTATGATTTCTCATGACTAGTATAAGTTCTTAATTCCTTATCAGGAATTTTATAGTCCCATGTTATCATTTGGTATTTATCAACTCCAGTGTTAATAACGAAAGTCTTCAACCTATCTCTATAGTACTCATAATTATTTCCATCAAAAATAAGAGGTCTGGTAGAATTTATATTATCAATAGAATCAACATTTAAACCTGCCATATTAAGGAAAATATTGGCACCCAAACATGTTACTAATAATAGTTTGTAAATAAGGAAAATATTCATCAATAAGAAAAATATAGAAATAAAGTATCTCTAAGAATAATTGAATCTGAACATGTGAATCCGAACATTTGAATCCGAAAATATGATTCCGAAAATAAGAAAAATATGAATTATCTCCAGAATCTAATCATCAGATTAAATCAGATTGAACTAAAACTCTAAAGCCAATTGCTAGATTGGTTCAGGGTATGAGGTCACCACCTCTAATAACAATTTCTAGATCGATAGTACGATAGATATGTTACTAATTATAGTATTAAACTATGATGTAGATACTAAATATACCAGAGGGTTGCAAGGGGTGAATTTAATACTTTAGAAGTCCTTAAAGTAATTTGGCATAAACAAAATTCACAACACCTCTAAATTATAATAACATTCTTGATTCCAGAATAGTGAATCCGAAAATATAACATTACAATGGTTTATAACAACTAAGATTCGACCTTAAATCATATATAATTCTATATAATTAGAGTAAAAGTTTAAAGAAATATAAGATAGTTATTGTTTTCATAACAACCAAAATTACAGTGAAAAACAAAACTGAAACACTACAAGTAAAATGTAGTAACTCTTTTAACCCAAAGAGAATGTTATAAAAAATACCAGGATAAAGGTCTCTTGATTTATACTTTCAAGAAAGTATGTCTTTCCAAATCCAAGGTAATCCCCCAATCCGAAGATCAGTATCTGTCTTGCTATCCCCATAAGACCTCAATTTGTAAGGAAATCAGAACCACTGACTTCACAACCAGAAGTACCTGATTTCATGGAAATCGTACCTCTGCACAACACAAATCTACACGACGCAATGATTGAATATGTAGTTTAAACATTCTTGCATGAATCCTGAGCGTTTATAAGATCCTCCCTCTATAGAAATCACTTCAACAACATGTATGAAAATTTATCAAAAGTAAAGTATTGGGATCGTTCAAATGAGCTCTTTTTTATAGACACAGCTCCAACGGTCAGCTCCCTCCTCAAATGGTCATATTTTTCCTCGAAATTCAGAGGGACCTGTACACATGTCACTAAAAAAATAGTTAGTTATTAACTAAATTAACAACATCATTTTATTACAATAACAAGTGTACGAAATATCAGGGTTACATAACCAAAATCAAATATTTGTAATGTAACCGATTAAAAATTTGAAGTCTAACCCAATAAAAACTCAATGTCTATAATACAAGGATATTAAGATTCTGTTTTCTAAGGAATTCAGAACTTAAACTCTATAGATTTACAGAGTCTGAATTTCAAGGAAATTCTAAATCAGGATTTACAAATATCAGAGTCAAAGTTCCTGAGAATTCAGAGTCAAAACATACAAATTTCTTATTCTGAATCCATTAGAATTCAGAGTCTGAACTCATAAGTGGTCAGAGTTTGAATTCAGTGAACTCAGAGTCAGAACTCAGAAGAGTTCAGATTCTGAATTCTGGAAACTCAGAGTCAGACCACACAAGTGTTTGGAATCTGAATTCAGAGTTCCTAGAGTCAGAACTCAGAAGATTTCAGAGTCTGAATTCAGAAAATTTGGAGTCAGAACTCTAAAAATTTCAGAGTCTAAATTCGGAGAATTTAGAAACTGAATTCAGATCTTGAAAATAGAATTCTCATTATCTAAATATTATATGATTCCATTGTTTTAGATATGAAACAAACTTTTAAATTTAGACAAGGTAATGAACAATGAAAAACATGGTTAGGATGAATTTCCATGGAGAAGGAAAATTTTTCTTTTAGAAATAAAACACAGGGTAACATATGATTTTCCTTGTGATAAGGTGTTTTTGATTTTCAAAATATGAATGAATAGTAAAGTCATAATGAGAACCTATTGACTCAACAATCACCCCCAATTATGAAGAAATGGAAATGTCATAAGGAAAACATTATTGACTCAACAGATATCCTAAACCAAAATTCATTATTTAGATCCTTGGTATTTAGTATAATAAATTTATTTTTACATATCAATCATCTATTTTTTACAACATCAGTATCTCAAAATCTAAATAATATTATGGTTTATACATACCTTAATCATTTTTCTATGAAATTCAACTATATATTGAAAAAATCTTCATAGATACCATACAACATAACCATTCAAATATTTAATAAAACAATAGTGTTGTAATTTTGTTATTACATATAAATAATCACAACCAGAATATGGCTGATAAATTTTTTTCAAAATTATTCAATTATTCAAATACTGGAGAAAATTTATAATTCCATATTAGTTATATCAATTGAATAAGCCTGACCTAGATCCCACATATTATTATCTTGTATATTCTCAAAATTCATGAGGTATTCATTTATGTTGTGTCCCATCTCATTGCAGTTTTAACCCTGAATATAAAACATTTTATCTTACCAATTACATTATTTTTCCCAGTGACCCTTATCTATGTATTTTAATAAAATATTTAATCCTTTCAAGACCTTATAAGAGTTCTTATATCAACAATTATCACATATTTGAAATTTATTCATTACCTCCATCCTTTATACATATTTTCTAAAATATTACAGTTATTGTCACGCATTTCTCTAAATCCATAATACTTAAATAATTGTTCATCAGTCTTGATATTGAATAATTATATTTCCCCATATAATGAGAATGTTTTGGATAATATTTTTATTTTAATGATTTGTTGAAACCTAGAAATGAAATAATAATTCTTAAACTTTGTATTATATACATTGGTGTGGTCATAATTCTATGATCTTGGAACCATTTCTAAAAGATTTAATAAAGTATTTTAAATCATAATATTATGAAACATAATGTATAATCCAAAAACTAGTGACAAACATAATAAAAATGAAAAATTTAGTTATAAATACCCTATAAATAATAATATTTGTCTACATGGGAATATTTATAAAATATTTCATAGGATCTAGTTTCTTTATTTATATTTACCTAAATCTAATTTTGATGTTTTCCACTAATAAAAAATCTAATAAAAAATATAACAACACCAGCTCAAACAAACTTGTCCCATTAGTTTTTTTATATATCATTATAGATATAATGGACTACATAAAAAATGATAGATTACTTTAGTAGTATTAAAGATCTATAAAAACACACATTTTTCCCTATTATATTCCTAATTAATGAATGAAGATAACAAATAAATGTTGTATTAATATTTGAAACTCATTGAATTGTCTATTCATCATAATTTCTGGACATGAAAGAAACTATGGTTGAGATAAAATTCCCATTAAGGATTATGTAGAATTGAAGTAATAATGAATAAATTATTATAGATTACTTATAATGGAATATAACTATAAACATATTCTATTTAATTAATAAGCTATGATTGAAATGCATGCATATATTTTTTGTAATGAAAATAATCTATATAATAATGGATAAATTCTGAATTCAATAAATTCATATCTATTAGACATCATGTATCTAGAACATGGACCATTTTTTTCAAGACCAGTAATAATTAGGTTTATTCTATATGTAATAACCCATTTAATTCTAGCTAATTAAATTACTACCCTAAGACTACAGATGCATTGAGGGGATATTTATGACCTTTCCCATAATGTATAATGGTGTCAAAATAATTTCTCCAATATAAAATAATCAATATTATTATTTAATAATGTACTTTATCTTCCAATATCTATATTTAATAATTGATACAGATTCATCAATATTTCCAAAAATTTTCATATAACATTCAATGTAAAACATGTTTTCATAAATTGAATAAAATTTAGGATAAAATCATTTAAATAATATAATAATATCTATATTTAAGAATATTTTAATTTAAAATGATGTTTTGTTACAATATATTTATTTCATAATATGATTGTTTACAATCACAAAACAATGTGATATTTTGTAATAACTTTTCTCACTTGTTAATATTCCGGTCAAATTCCATTGGATGAAATGATTCAAACTGAAATATAAAATATAATAATTTATTATTGATTAATGATATTACCTATCAAAGGGATAATATATACACCACCCTTATGTGAATTAGTGTGTAACAATAAATAATTCTCAATGGAATGTAAAATGAGATGGAATCCCTTACCACATGTAATCTGTTAAATTGTATAAACCATAAAAGTAATAATTATCAAATTAATCATCTAATACCACTAGTATAATGATATTAACGATATTATATTTCAATTTTATGTATAAATACACCATAAATAATAATGTAGTGGTGAATAATTCTTATCTTAATTAAATAAAATGGGTTTATGAAAACCATTTCATCAAATTTCATGTTAGTGGTGTGAACTATAACCTACATTATAATGGATTATAAAATATTTTTATCTCATTTTAGAATATTATTAATCATGATAATACCATATGTATTGATTTTATAGCATTTAGTGATGCATCTGATCTATAATATTTCATTTTATTCATGTTTTTTAATGAGATCCTTATATGGTTCCATGATCTATTCTCATAAAAATAATAATGGATTTTCTTGTAAAATGGTAATATAACTCTAGAAGTGCAATGGAATAGAACTATTTAAAGTAATTTTTTTAATGGTCCAATATTTAAAAAAATCTTTATGATGATGATTCATTTGATAAACATTTAATGATAATTGTGTAGTTAATTTTCGTGGGTTTTCTAAACAACATAAAAATGGTTCATTTTATTTAATATTATGACTACAATTTAGTTTAACAACATGATTAAAATTAATAGTATTCTAATAAAAATCATATTTAAAATGAATTTTTTTTACAAACATACACGTATGAGGTAATGGGAAATGCACACAATCATTATTCATGGAGACAATTAATCTCCATATCCAAAAAAATGGTTTCGTTTTGTTGAATAAGAAGACGCAAAACCTGGGATAAGAATTGATGTACATTTGATAAACTAGAGCCAAAATATATAAATTATTCATTATTTATCAGTAATTTATTTATAAAGTATGTGAGTTGAAGTAGAAAATGAAAAAAAAAATTAAGAATGGTGTTTTGAGAAAATTACCTCTTCAATATCACCACCTTGGATGACCCGTATTAGACATTGGATTGATACTTTTTGTGAGAAAAATATTAATTGTAAGTAGTTAGGGTAATGAAAATATGGTTTTTAATTAATTTTAGTATATTCCTCTTTTTAGAGTCAAAATGGAGTTCTGAGGGATGGTATATCTATTTTAGGATAGTTGGGTTTAAGATATTAAATGTTGATTATATTATATTTAAAACCAACACATTTAGGTGGCTTTAATTCCTTGATTTAGGTAGATCATTTGAATTTCAATGTCTGGTAATAGTCCATAAATTAAAAAATTACCCATTTATTATATTAATTTTTAGGTATTTTGTGCCTTTACATTTTAACATTAGGCCTTTTTATTATTTTCCCCATAATACATTAAATAATTTTTTGACTGACACATATTTTTATGTTAATACATGAAAATGACATTAAAAAATAATTTTATTATTTTGATTCAAAATATTTAATCCATTATAACATATTCAATTAACATAAATTTTTTATCTTATATTTTAAAAATAATCCCCTAGACACAATGTGAAAATGGGTTTTTAAAGTGTAAATGTTGAAATGTTTAGATGTTTTGTTATCCAATTGGAATGTGAAATTGATTAAAATGTTATAAATTTTACTAATTTAAATATAATTGAACTAATTTTATATTATAAAAATTTTAAATATAATTTTAAATTTTAAATTATTTATATGAAATGTGATTTTATAATTAAAATACATTGTTTTTTTAACATTTCAAAAACATATTCCTTATGAAAAAATAATAAAAAATCCCTCTTAATTGTTTATTATATTTTTTTTAAAAGTAGTTTACTACATAAAATAAAATTTATTAATGATTCAAATTTGAGATTTATAATAGCAGTTCCATTAGAAGAATCCAAAATTTACATTTTTAATAGTATAGTTTTTTATTCATAAAATAGGATTTATTGTTCACATAAGAATGTAAAATTTATTTGATGACTATAAAGAAAATAAATTATTATATAACACATATAAATTAAAAATATATTTCAGTAATAGTGATTTATTTTATTTATTACATTAAAATTATATTTTTGGAATAATATAATTTTTTAATAAAAAATTAATCCATTATTGTCAATAAGATTAATTAATATATAATTAATTGGTATACAATGAATTAATATGATAAACATGTGTTAAAAAATATTTTTATAATTTATTTAATCTCATTCATTCCCACCATTCCAATGGCTATGTCATAACTATCACAATAAAAAATAAAATTTGATCATTTTTAACTCAGTTTTCTTTATAATGTAAGCTATTGAAGAAATTGAGATTATTTAGAAAGATACATAACATAATTTTTTTTTGGTTTGAATCATTTTATATATAACATATTACGTGGGGGGAATGTGGATAATATTTTTCTTAACAAGTGTGGTATGTGAGGGGAATAACTTATCATCAACAATATAATGGGTATGTTGTACTTTTTATTAGTATGATTGACCACGGATAGGACATGGGATATTTTTATAGTTGGAGTTTTAATCCAGAGATTATATAGATAATGTTACTCTCAGTGTTATGTCTTTGTGAAATTTTCATCAATTTTTTTTTCCGTTCTAATCTATAAATAATTCTGTACTATTAATTTTAGGGATTATTTGATCTCTTAAGATAGAGAGTCAGTAATTGACCTTGTGAGCTACCTTTATTTTTTGGTGGGGACTATTAATACTTTGTTTCTCAACCTAGTTCAAGTGTTTTCTTAAATTTTTGTGGTTATTTATATATGATCATTATTTATAGTGATCATTCAATATAGTGATTACGGAAAGGTAGAGAAACATTTTAATATGTTATTTCCCCATGGAAATATATAAATTTTTTCTTTTATAAAGGCTTTATCTAGGATTGTCTAGTGTGATTGATCAATGAGAATCAATGAACCATTGTATGACTAGTACATTTGAGAAAAGTTTGGGTACAAGTTTCTAGTTATGATTCTAATTGGTCCAAAATTAACTGGGATGTGAGTGTCTAGTGTTTTTGTTTGGGGTCTTGGAATTTTATTTATTTCCATCAAAATCAATTTTCATATATTTTAATTAATGATGTGATGTGGAAGACGGTGGTATCAAGAATTTTGGATGTGTAGTGCATATAATAAGGCCTTTGGGAGATGTTTATCTAGACGTATTGTGATGGGGAACCAGGGCATCAAAATTTGGTTGCTGATGACATCTGAGTGAGTTAATTCTCATTGATCAATGATAAGGTAACCTTATAGTTGGGAGTTATATATTGGATGTTTTTTTGTGATGACCCATGTTTTAGGTGAGTTATGGTTGGAATTAGAAAGGAATGTTTGAAAAAAAATTAACCAATGGTTGTTGAAAATGAACAGTAGTGCTTAAATATAAGTTGTTAGATTGTCATTTTCAGAGGTAGATGCCTAAATTTTGTTATTTTAATTAGGTGAATATATATATTTTCTTTGTTTGGTAGCTAACGTCTTAGATTTATAGTAAATAGACTTGTAGGATGATCTGTCAATGGATTGTATATGGTAATGGATAGTATGTAGACATGTATAGTAAATAATGGATTCATGATATAGTTATATCTTCACTATTAGACTATAGTTTCAGCCTCAAATTTTTCGGGACCACTTCTATGTTGTGTTGATCAGTATATGATCTAGCTTAGACAAGTAGTATAATCCTTTTTTATGACATTAGTAAATCCGGAGAATGCAAATGATACATGGAATAAGGAATTAACAAGGTGTCGTTGAAATTAGTTGATAAAGTGTACTTGATATATTAGAATTGTTTTGAGACAGTAAGTGTATTAGGGTAACATGTAGTTAATTTTATATGTTATAGAGTATTATGTATTGATATCAATTGAATTACAACATTCATGGGATTATGTGATATTTGGAATATAAATGTATGGGGTTTCTTGAGGATTGTCAGAAAATCGAATTCAGTTGATAATTTCATATTACTATAAGAATGATAATAATGGAAATTAGATAGTTAATTGAATTTTGTTGATTGGCGTAATTCACAAGGGTTTTAAAAGGTTTCTTCTTGAGGAATATAAATCTTTCCTTTCGTAAGCAATGATGATACCTACAGAGGTGGTATCTTTTTTGGTGGATGGATTAATAATATTTTTTTATTTAGAATATTTACAAATATTTTTAGTGGTTACAAAAAAGTTACTAGGTATGTTGTCATGGTAAAATTGGTGCTTGTTGGATTTATCAAGGGAGATTAATTCATGAATAGTTTCACTAAATGGCCTGTTATAGTAGAATTTGTAGTCGGTGCGACCTTGAAATATTTTTTATGATGGTAAAATGGGACTTATAACTGTTTCAAATGTGGTTCCAAATAAAGGATTATCCATATGGTTTAATAAGGAGAAAGGGTATTTTCCCCCTTTCTCCACCTTTACCCCTTCCCCGTGATTGAACTTGATATGCCTATTTTTTCTTCATTTATGTGTTATGGATTTTAGAATAGTTTCCACCAATGAATAGAAGAACAAGTTCAAGAAAATTATGATTTTTGTGGCATGTATTCTGTAGGATTCATGAGGATAAATACAAGTGGGAATATGAAAAATCACTCAAGTATTCCCCACTGTGTTCAGAGCGTAGACTACAATATTTTTATTTAATTTAGAGAAATAATACAGAGTACAAACCTCACAAGAGTGATATATGGTCAGTTAGTTCATGGATGTTTTTTTGTAAATTGTTGGATATGATTTTCATTCATGAATAACTTAATAATTATGGTTTATTTTTCAAAAATTGACCCACTATTCATTTTGCATATATTTTTATAGTAATTATAGTTAAAACGGGGTGAGAGAAATGAATTCAAAACCATGAGTATATTCCCTTAATTAAAGTTATTATAATTATTTATGTTAGACTCATAAATATCCCACATTTTTAATGTGGATACTGAATAATCATAATTTATTATATAAAGAATGATTGAATCTTGGATTATGTTAAGTTTAAAATGAAAACAATATTCTATAATTGAGCATTAATATCGGTATCCTTGGGAGGTATTCTAGATATGTGACGTTAACCTATCATGGGGATGAGGGGAAATATTATGTAATGTTAATAAATTGTTTTATTTAAATAATGAATTGATTTTTCAATTATGTATATCAAAATGTGGTAAACAAATATGGTTCTTTTTTCTCCTTTGTGATGGGTAAATACAATATGAATTGTGAAAATTTCCTTAGACATAATGGGTTGAAATTATTGTTATTTATTGTAATATAACATTCTAATTTTACATGCTTCTTCAATATTGAGACCATGAGTGGTTTCATTGTTTATATCTTGAGTGAGGAGACTTTTGAGGAATCCTAGTGTAGTTTTCTAGAAGGTAAAAAATTAAGTTTTTCTTATAAAAACTTGGCTGCCATCAATTTTAATATAATCTAGTTATGAATATTAATATATGACATAGTTAGAGAATATTTTTAATCTGTTTTATATTGTTTTTAAAACTATTTTGAATTTATTATTTTTGATAAAAATATTATTAGAAATATTATTAAGGTGTTAATTAATTCATTATTAACGAAATAAAACTCTAAAAGTATAAGTAAATAATTTAAGAATTATGATTTCTCATTAACATTTAATTTCTTATCTCAAAACATTTATAGGGTAACCTATTTACATATTTAAGAATTCCAGACATGTGTGAAATTCTTATACCTAAGAAAATCACATTCATGATGAATTTTCTTACATGAATATTTTACATGAAATAGTTATGTGATTCCCATATGTATATTACCAAATATTTTAAATTATATAAGATTATGGTAAATTCATACATAAAATTCCATTATGTGATTTTTTTTATGTAGCTCGATGAAAATCCTACAAGAAATTATACTCTATTTTAAATTTTTTTATTTTCATTTGATTCAAGTTTATTTATTGTTTTTAAGTTGTTCTAATGAATTCAGGAATTCATATTAATTATGTATAACCAATGGTATTTTTTTCATTTTTTTAAACATATTTTTATGAATATATAAGGATGTCATATTTTCATGCATTAAACATACATACTGAAAATAAATTATTTTTTATGACATTTCCATGGATTATATTACATCTATTTATGAATTATTTAATTTTAAAAACAGGAAAACGTTTATAATATATCTTTAGTGTTATTATTTTTATAATTTCACTTTTTATTTCTACTTTTCAAAAATGTAATTTTCTGTATTTTCATATTTAACATTAAAAAAAATTAATTACCATTAGATGACTCATTTACCTATTATTATGGTAACCATATTAAATTTATAATATATTATTTCAAATTGTAATTAATAATACATTATTTTCTTTAATAATTGATGTGAGTTTTCTGATTTTATGAAACAACAATTTCTATATCTTTTCAATAATCTGGTTTTATCATTTTTAATATTTTAAAATATTTAAATAGTTTTACTGATTTATATTTAAAAATATAATATTATGTAAATGAATCAAGGATTATTAAAAAGGGAACAAAATTGAAAATTGATAATAGTAGATCACATGTTTTGATAGTTTTGCATAAATCAAATTGAATGCTGGATTATCTGTTCACATCATTTGTGATGTACACTCATGGAAGGAACAATTCGTTTTTTACATATCTTTCCCATTGAATAGATAAAATATAACAATATTTGAACACCCAGGTACACTATATACATCCTTTGGATGTTTTAACGTTAAATATTTTCATCAAAATCAATTCTTTCAACTTATTGTAATATATTTTTATTCAGGGTAGAGGCACTGACATAATCATTTCTATTAAATAATATATTACATCTGAAAGGTACTCACATGGTTATGTTAACCTGACCAAAAAGTAGTACACTAATGTTGGGGTTTCTCCTTGTTAAAATAATAGGTTTCTCTCTGCTCCTAGAATAGGTAGTTTGTATGTTTGGGGCTTCCCATACAAAATTCATGCATTAGGATTCATCTTGGTGTAAAATTATTGGTTTATGTCTCCCTATTATAAATGTATCTCAATCAAATACACACACCATATCTTTCACAATGGATTGCATACTCTATTAGTTGGTGTGTAAATATTAGATAATTCTCATTTATATCATAACAACTATAAAAATTAATTTTTTTTCATCTAATTAATTATATATATACATTCTTAATAAATTCAAAATTCTTCATATTTTAAGAAGGAATAATAAAATAATTTTAAAACACCAAATTCAATAATTATATTTTAATAACAATGAAAAATTTCGAAAATTTTTATTCACATTCACTGCTCTAGACCTTCTTCCATCAATGTATTTAGCCTCCCATATAGTATCAATGGATAAAATATCCTAAGTATTTTTTTCTATGTTTTTTAATTTCCCAATACCGTCACATGGTATCTATTTTATACACTTTTAGAAATTGTATGTTTATCCATGAATTGTTTAAAAAATATTTTTTAATTATTTTTTTATTTGAGATAATGTGTATCTTAATCTATGTCACGATTGTGCAACGATATATTACGGTGATTTCAATCTATAAGATAGAATTCTTAAATCCACGAAAACAACATCGTTTCAATGTAATGTATTACATATATTATAAATATTGAATAGAGGAATTTTACTGTAATATAGGTATTGAATATTGTACCATCAAAATTATACATTATAAAATACCTGATGTTAAAAATAAATATTTACCTTATATTCATGCTAAAAAATATGTTTTAAATTAAAAAGTCTTAAATTATATTTTATAGTCTCTTAATATGACTAGTGACACTAATATATATTCTTGTATAATTAGTTTGGTATTTGGGGGACATTAAAAATCACTTTTACAGAAACTATAAAATTATAGAGAAATAAACTTGTATTTCAAATAAATTAATTTTATAAATTTTTAATGTCAAATCAGGAATATGTAAATAAGATTGTATATATATTTATTAAGATTGAAAACATCATGGTAAAACATAGTGAAACAATATTGAATAAAATAATGATTTAAAGGATTCTATAATCTTTACCAATAAGTTGGTATTCATACAAGGATGACATTGATGAAAATAATGATTTTATATAATTCCTTCTAGATGATAAGATAGGTTCTTTTTTACAATATATGCCTGAATTGAGTAACATTAATTCATATTATCTATAATAAAACATGAGAAACTATTAAAATCTAAATATATATCTACCAACCTTTCTATTAATCCATAATGTTAATGTAGAAAAGATAGTGATGATGATATAAGTTAGGTTGTTAAATGTATTAATGGAATCAAAATAAAAATGGAAATTTCAAAAAAACAATGAAGGTAACGACATGATATTCTAGAAATATATCAATATTAATGGTAAAAAGGTAATAAAATTGTTAATTTTTACGATTTTAAGATACCTACCCAAGATAAATATTACTGTACATGTGAATTAGGATGGTTAAAATATTAATTATAAAATGGAAATGAAAAATTATTTAATTTCCAAATGTAGATACACTACAGAATCAAACTCCGGTGAAGAACATTCGACTGAAAAATAGAATAATATCTGGTCTTTTATAGAAATATATCCTTGGGTAATAGATCCATTTGATGATATATTAAATATTCACAGTATGAGTTTATTTGAAATTTCAATAGTATTTCAAATAGAAATTCAACATATTTATTAAATTTATGGAATTTAAACTAAGGATTCTAAAAATGTATCTAGTGAAATGAAAACAATTATTTTTGAAAATGAAAATTTAAAAATTATATTTCTTATTATGATAAAGGAAAAAATAAAATTAATACTATGTAAAATAATCCTCCTAATCATTAAATAGCAAATCAAATTTTGATAAACTCTACTTCATCTTGAAAATATAAAACATGTTATGATATTGATATTTTTTAAATTAAAAATTGTAATCTATATAAGGATATATTAAAATGTAAATGAAATTACATCTATATTTGTTCTATGAAATGTATAATATTGAACTAGTATAGCTATAATGTAGGTAAATAGAGATAAATATTGTTTTCTTTAAAAAATAATTTAATTCCTATGATATAAGGGATTTATTTTTTAAAAATTTATACAAGAAAATTTTCATCCCATACATAATTTAATTGTTGGTTACTATAAAATTTGGTCGATAAATGTTCCCTTAAGTTATCTCAATACCTATATATTACTAGAGTATCTATATATAATACTAATTATTCTCACATACCTTATAATTGGTTTCTTAAATCTAATAGGGTAATGAAGTTTTTCTACAAACATAATTGGATGCATAAATTAATGGGTACAAAAAATATTTTGTGTTTGAAATGTCATTAACATTTTAATTTAATGATGCATTCATTCTATAAATAATGTTTTATTTCATAGAAATATAAGGAATATTTTTATATCCTATTTTTATTTTTTGGATCATTTTGAAATAACATCTAAATTATGGGGGATATATTAATAGATAGAAAATTTCTATTCCATTAATAGGAATAATTAACTATTATTTTTATTATTTATTGAATGTGACATATTATTTTATTTACAATAAAAATTTTGGTAGTTGGATTGTGAATATAGGATGATATTTTAATATTTTCATGTAATATGTGAAATCTAGAATCATTTTTTCTGATTTCAATGGATTATTTTTAGGAAAAGGCGGTGTACTATAATTTTATTTTAAAAACTCAAATTCATACTAATTCATATTAAATAGTTTTTTAAATAATCATTTTTCATTATATGTTTTTTAAATGCTTCCCCTTAATATTCTAAATGAACACAAATAATACTACTCAATGTATTTTATTCTAAATTCTAATAATGAATGATTATATTGTGGTTTACTGATACATGTTTTAAATAACTACATGTTTAGTAAAAATTTATTTCATTATTATATTCATCTCTTTAAACATTAAATCCAATTATTTTATTTGAAACCTTGTCGTTGTGATATTTTCAAAAGGGGACTGGTTTTGAAATTATAACAGATTTTTTAAGTATCATTTAAGGAGATAATGTTTACTATCTCCATAACCACATTATTTTTTATTATTATAGAGTATTATGTTATTTATTTGATTTAAAATTACTATAAATTTGATTTATACATTAAATAATGTATTCTTAGTCTTTATCATATCATGTTATTCATCAGTTTTGTTTTCTTTGGGATTCATTTTATAATTTTTCAGATTATGTTCAATAGTTGAGTTAAAGTGATCAATGGCTGAATGAGTAATTTAGAACCTTAAAATAATATTTATTTATTTCTAATTATATTCACATACATTAAGATATTATCCCACCATAGAAAATTTCATATCCACAAAACCAATTTATGATTCAAGTAGATATTTTTAAATTCATGTATTTGATTTTGCATTATCGGTTACCCATTGAAGTTATATTATATACAGAGGTACATATCTCCCACATTAGTGATTTTTTAGGAAATATATGAAAACTATATTCATTTAGTTATAATAAATAAATATATGAATCAACTATTATCATGTCATAAACTTTGTTGTAACTGAATATATCTTTCATGTATGATTTCCTCTTTTTTATCAATATTACTAATATATTTAAAATATAACGTGAATAATAATAATATAGTTAATTATTTTGTTGATTCTATTGAATGATAATGAAATTTAAAAAACACAATTAAAACAGACCAAATATCATTCTTCATTTATCAAGAAATATTTTATATATTTTTTTAAGTCAATTGATTTACACATTTTCTAATACTAAATACATGAGAAATTATGATAACTGATAAAATAACTGGTGAAGTGAATTTTCATACATTAATTTCATAGGCGAGTCACATACATGAATCCCTTATTTCAATTCACATATTTATTTAACAATTTAATATAGAGGAAACTGTCTATCTGAAATTCCCATACATGGATTTACCTATTTAGCTCAATGAAAAAATTATACGATATTATACATGGTTTTTCATTGTGTTTCTCATTTCCATTTAATTAATTTTTTATAATATTTAAATTATTATAATGACTTCATAAATTCATAATAAATATGTATTAGCCATTTGATGATTATTCATTATTTTAAATATGGTTATTATAAGATCATATGTTGTTGTATTTTTTCACATGAGACATATAGATTGAAACTCAAAAAAAATTTATTATTTGATTATTTTACTATGTTTCTTTCGATTTTATAATTTATAAATTAATATTAGTTGACATTAAACACATTATTAATTTATATATTTTATTTTGTCTTATTATTTTTTTAGTTTCCGTATATATTTTCTAATTATCATAAATATAGTTACTTTATAATTTCATTTTTTAATTTCAAACATACTATTTTTTATTACCATTATATCACCTATTATTATAGATAAATTCTAAGTAGTATAATTGATGATTTAAAAATGGTGTGAAATTTTATTTATTATTTTTAATAGTTGATGTTTGTTGTGTCATTCTTTTGAAATAATAATTTCCCTCTCTTTATGATTATCTACTTGTAATTTTTTTATTATATTTACTAGTTATGACTATTTAATCGTCAGTATAGTCTAATGATATTTGTATTTAAAGGACCCTATGATTCTCGGAATAGACACAATGGTCGGAAATGATAACGTTTAGTCACATATTTTCATTCCTTCTCATCAATAAATGTGGTAATGTGCTCAAATATTTTCAGCATATATGATGAAAAATCATGAATTGAATAATTATTCATCATCTTCCATATCACCATGAATATTTGAAGTGTTCTAGTACTAGAACTCCCATAGTAAAATTCGAATATCTCTCAAAAGGTATTCCAATGACCGAAATCAATCGAAATAAATTATTTATAATTATATTTATATTTATACATTTTTTATGGATATTGTGTCTCACTTATTCATTTCTATCATCGGTTATTGTTTCTCAAATAAATACATCCATTGTTACTCTTACCTATCAAAATATTGGTACATGTTTCTTTGGGAGTCTCCTTATAAGAATGAGTTTCTATATTCTCTTGAAAAAGATTTTGGAAATGTTAGGTGGTTCTCATCACAAATTCATTGTTTAAGTTACATGTTGATGAAAATGTTTGGGTTTATATTTATTCCATGTAACATTATCCCTCAATCAATCATTATAAATTCCATACACAGTTGGTATGGATGTAATGGGTAGAGTATCATCTTTTAGATCCTAACAACTACATGATTTCACAATTTTATTTGACTTATTTATTGTATAAAATCTTCACACATCAAATATTCTTATTACATAATGAAAAAATTCTTTATTAATTTTAGATAAACAAATTTAACAAATATTTTTTAGAAAACCCATTTGTTTTTATAAATTACTATTCACACAACTTTAGACCTTCATTCATCATTTCTTTCTAGAAAAATTATATATGTTACTCTGAGTGAAGGCTAGTGTCAATTAATGTATTACAAAGTGTAGTAAATGATTTTTTGATATTGTATGAACATGAATAATCTTGAGTTATCATTACATTAGTTTAACATGAAGAATCATTTAATAAAACTGATCTAGGGAGAATTTTATTCCTCCAAATAGTGGATAGGTCTTATAAGTAATATATCCCACCACATTGATGTTGAGATAAGTTACACAATATAGAGAATAGTATTTATTTATATAGTATTAAAGGAAATCTATTACAGACACTGGCCAAAGAAGTTATTCATTAGATATCGTACTTACTCTTCATTTCTAAAATATTGTCAATATGTTTTTTTGTGATAGGTTTTACTTATATTTCATTTAAAAAAATTAATAAGATATATAGTTATTTTATTAGGGACACCAATTATATTTTTTTTGAATATTATCTCTATCCCTGACATAAGAAATTTTGAGTGCAAAATGATTTTATGTATGACATGGTGGTTTATGAGAAATTCATAGTATTGTTGGATGATTTATGGTTGCATTAGTTGGGGGTATTGAGTTAGGTGTATGATGATGTTCGGGAAAAATTTACGTATATTTCTTCTATTTTAGTTTATTCATATATTTTTTATGGATATAAAATATGGTCATGTTGTTCTATTCTATAAATATATGATATTAATGTGAAAACATTATGACAACACTATGGATTTTTTTACTCATAATAGTGTAATTTTATTCTATTACTCTATATTTTTTATAATTTAATAGATATTCTACTATTTAAGGGTGGTTGTCTACTATGATGATGATTCCACGTTCATGCATGCCAGAAGTAAGGTGGAACTACTGATTTGGTCACTGATTTACCATCAGTATCTAGATTAAAAAATCAAGTAAAATCATGGACATAAAAATAATAGAAAAAATGTTCAATAAAAATGAGGAAATAATAAAAAGGAATTTATGAACAAATTAATAAAGAAAATGGGAAACATAGTTTGGAGTGATCATCAAATATTATTAATTAAGATACACATTAATGAAAATAGAAACCCACTATTCAAATAGACCCGACAATCCAATGTCAATATTGTTATGTCAGCCATAAGGATACATTAACACCCAAACTCATCATACGGAATCTCTCCAAAATGATATAACCCATGACCTTCAAAATAAAGCCATAAATTTGTAGTATATTATATCATCTCATAATCAGGTACTAGGGTGAAGATCAACTTATTCTCACGGTCTAAAACATTATATATAAACATTTGAATTTACTTGTGGTCCATCTAATAATAATTTATATTTGATATGTAAGTGTGTGAATAAATCATTATTTTATCTCTATATAAATAATTTATTAGCCTAATTTTACAATAAAATAAATTCACTACAAACTCAAATTATTCATCGGACAACTAGTTTCCTAACAGAGATATTTATTGGATTCTACACCCTAGTTGGGTTCTCTATTATATTAGAAGAAACAATAAAACAATAAAAAATTTTATAGTGTTCATAAAATATTCCAGGAATCACATTTTTATTAATATTAACAATAATCTGGATCTCTACTAATTTAATTCATAAAACTATTTCATGACCCATTCACACTGGTAACCCTACCAACATCGGTGATAGGATTAGAGTGATCAAAGAATCCAACATAAAATACTTCATGTCATGATGACAATCCTTAAGGGTATAAATCTCAAAAACTAGTGATAATACCAATTAAAGAAAATTTTGTATTTAAATAAAATAAAATCATGACCAAAACCATGAATAATTGAACAAACTAAATATATTTTGAACACTGTAAAAAATTAATGAATATAATATAACATAAAATAAATGAAAAATTGATAAATCAATGAATTTTGTTTATTCTCTATCACATATAATAAAAACTAAATGCACTATATACACCCATTTTATATGAAACTATCCTAAGACACTATAATCCTACTATTAACATCGTTCATTGACATAGTTAATGAAACAAAAAAAATAATTTCATTAATTTTACATATAAATTTGAAATCTTTCTAAAGTTATATTTTAAGGAAATTTGATACATTTATTTGTTTTAATAGAATTTTGATATTTGTTGGATAAATTGCTAATTTTGGTTTTTTAAAAAATTAATTAATATTTTTATTTATTCTATAACATTTTCATATGTAATAAAAATTGAAAAATTATAATTTTTTTGTGTTTTATATTCATTGGGATCATTTCTTTTTTATAGACGTGAATCTCAATCCACCATTTAAAGCCCCAAAACAAGCTCAATATTTAGGATTTGAAATATATGCACATATCTAGATATGTTTTATGATTGGAACATATCTAATAAATGGATCATATAATGGAGATACAATTCAACATATGGAAATTGAACATGTAGTTCATAATATTTAATTACAATTTCCACACATTATTACCTCATATTATACGTCATAAATGAATTGGAAACTAAATATTTGGAATACGATGAGTCTGTATTCCATGATTAATATAATGATAAAATATTCCATAAATAATTCATTACATGTCTATTTAATATGAATTTTTTTTCTAATATGGGAGATACTGAGAAACACATTCAAAAATACCTCATACTCCAAATCATTTATTAAATGGGGATAACATGTTTAATCATTTTGAGAAAAACATCAGAGCCAAAATTTCATTCTTTTTTCCAATAAAAATGTATCTTCTAACAATTTAAATGGTTTTGTATCTTTTATTTGTAATTTTCAATATATTTTTATGGTTTATTTTCTTATATTAATATTTTTAATTTTTATTATATGTTACACTTTTTCATCCTCACATTATGATATTATTATTATTTTCTGCATCTTTTCTTTTCTCCGCTATGATCTTCAATACTTATGATCATGTGGAACTATCTTGAGGATGATCCCAATGGAGGAATCCAATTTTTAACCAAAATAATTTCAAATTCATGTTTATGTTTCTTATATTCCTAAATTTATGTTCCGGGGTAATATCATGGGCAATGCAGCTTTGTGTTTCAATTTTCCACATGAGTCATAACAATCTCTTTGTCAATTTTCTCTCTAGGTCAAGGATGTGGATGTGAATAATATAAATGATCATTTATTGTAACATAAATTCACAATCATGGTAGAAGTATATATTCATTCATAAGGTAGAAAAATTCAATTTAGTGTATTTAAAACTAATAATTTGATGATGAAGGTTCACAATATGTGTTCTTTGGGGATGATCTCATTTCTTTCTAAAATCATTCATTATATCTACATCCATTTTATTTTAAAAGAATATATATAAATATATCTTGTATTATTCATATTAATAAAATTTATATTATTTATTTTGTATTTTAATGAAAATAAATATTGATGATTGAATTTAATTTTTTGTGCATGTTTCCTTTTAATGACAAACACTGGGTATTAATTATATTATATGATTAGGTAAATTAATTTTTCGACAAGGTATCTATGACTCATCCATAAGAATAAATTTTTTACGACTTCAAGGGATGAAATAAAATTCACATACCATTTTTCGTAAATATACAAAAACAATCATATATTTCAAAAATTAAATTAAATTATATTTTTTCATTATCTATTTTAATTAAAATTATAATTCTTATACTGATCATTACCATGATCAAGAAAAATTTATTAAGGAAATTTATGTTTTGTTTCAATGTATTAGTGTTAAAATTCAATTAAGTAAGATAAAATAATGTTTATAACTAAATATTTACATCCATTCCATGTGAAAGATAACCCCGAACCAAAATCTGAAGCAGGACAACTGGTTAAAATTATTTGACCCATAAATTTTATATTAAAGAACCTAAGATGGTCGATAAAGAGAAACTAATGGAATTAAAAATATCACATCACAATCCAACATTTCTCTTTGTGGTCCCTAAATAATGCATTATAGTTGATTCACTTATGGGATATCAACATATTATGGAATAATCCTTGAATCACATTGTATAAGATAACATAAATCATTATCTTCCCACCCATTATAAAGAAAAATAAAAACTTATCAACCTCTATAATTATTTGGAAGATGGTGATGGAGATGAACAAACTAGTATTTGTGTTCAAGTGGTTCTACTAGAAGGGAACAATATCTATGGTTAATAACCTAAAATTGAAGAGTTTGTTTTATTTTTCATGTTTTAATTTTATTTAATCTAAATATATATCTAATATATATTTTTGTGAAATTAATCATAAGAAAATCGATGTGTCCATGGATGATGTGGAATATACAACCCAATTGATTTTAAAGAACCATGGATTTAGAATAATTTGGCACTTCGACTCCCACCAATATTCCAACAATTATACTATTTGTAGTAGGACACCATTATGCCAATAGGGAGAACTACTATCATCTTTTACCTTCCACTATTGACCAAAAATTAACTTTTTCATATTTAATTGGGGTTAATAATTTTCTCATCTTAATTGGGGTTCTTCATTCATAGTTTCTACTCATGAAAATTGGGAAATGTAACATTTGGTGGTACATCTCAAAGAAACCACACCAACAATCAGATTTGGGATAATCCAAAAATATTAAATTACTAGATGTATTAAAAACCAAGCACCATCTTCAGGATATAAACCATAAATTATCTATTTTATTTCCCCTTTCTATCTATTATTTTTTTAATAGGTTCAGTTTCTTTCATTATTATTGTAGTAATGTGGTAACAGGTATGAGCTTCAATCGAGAATGCTACTAAAAATTACATCTGGTTGTGTGTTTCAATTTCCCAATTTTTTTCTCTTCTAAATTAATATTGAATATGAAAATATTTATTTCTATAATTAGACCTAGAATATTGTAATAAATATAATATTTGGGGGGGGGTGGAAATTATTTTCATATTTTTTTATGAATCCTTTTTTTGAATGTATTCTTGATTTCCTTTTTTATCTTGGGTGTGGTTTCAATATAACTGAGTTGAAAAAAATTATTTAAAAAACCCCAACCCATATTGATTTGTACCATCTATTTACCTGAAAGATTATGTATTGAAATTATTTATTGATGGATTATCTTTCCTAATTTATAATCATTTCTATTAAGGAATTTTTACCTATTAAAACTAATGTGAACTATTTGATCCCAAATAAAATATCATTAAAATACTAAGAAGTTACTAAATTGTTTTGAAATATACATTATGTATCTCATTTTTGTGTCAGTCTAGAATTATGTTTTTTGATCGTGAACATGTTGTCGTTTACTATTTCCATGCAGTTAGAGTTCATGGAATGTTTCATGTATGATTGCGAAACCATTATAAAATCCCATTTAAATTAATCACTAATTTTCTCATACCATTATATATGAATATCATGTAGACCCTAGTAGCCATTAAATACTATGTTAGGTTTCCACATTAATATAAATTTGTCTCTTCCCAACATGATTAATAATTTAAATTCATGATTTTTATTGAACTAAATTTTGGGGAGGGAGGGGATGAGATTTATTTTTCATTCAAAAATAAATTGATTTAAATAAATTAATATTGATTCCATATTTCTTAATTAATTTGTGGAATAAATTTCATCATAGGAATATGAAAGGGGGATCCGATATATCATTACAAATATAGGATGTGTGTTCAAGCATATTTGACGACCAGTTTATGCCTATATTTTCGTAAAAAAGTTGATTCTCACGAGAGAAAAATATATGATATTGATCTAAAATATGGAAAAAATAAGGACAATTAGTGAAGAAACTTATATTTTATTTTCAATTATTGGTGATAACTTCCCAATAATATCAATAGGTTTTTTATGTTTATTGATTTTTGATCTTAATGAAAATCACATCATTCATGAGAAATAAAATTTTCATGCTTTTACATAACTTTAGAGCTTAAAGATCTTCATTCTACTACTAATGTTTTTACTTTAAAAAAATGAGAAATATAAACCATAGAACAACCCATGTTAATCAATATTTGATTGAATCAATTTTACTATGTGAAGTAGAGACTCATGGATTATAGAATGAATATGTAGATCACATATGTTATTGAGAAAGAAAAAACCTCTAAAAATATACTTTCTCGAAGAGGGAAATGTTTTCCTTGAGATATTGGAAAAATAAAGAGATGAGGATTAACATATAATTGAATTGGTTTTTAAGAATTTTGTGGTTTTTGTTAATTTATAACCTTCTTGGAGGAATAATATTTTCTATTATATGATAATTGAGTTATATGGTCATTTATATTTGATTAGTTTTTTACCATTATAAGAGATGATTGTCCTGGAATGAAATTTTTATGTGTGGGTAAAGCGACATATAAATTTTATTTATTTTTTATAAATTCATTTTTAATTTCATATCTCAGAAAAATCTTATTTTAAAATGAAATTGTCACATTATATAGTTTTATATGGAATTTGATATTAAATGAAATAATAACATATTTTCTTTAATATTATTAATTTATTTCTATATTTTAGCCATAACATTTCCTATGTGATACTAATATAAAAATTATTTTTTAAGATGTTATATCTGTTTCTATTTATTTTATTCTTATGGACCCAATGCACAATTCATCATTTAATTTCCCAAAACTAGATCAAAACTTATTTAATAAAATTTATGAGCATATCTAGAAAAATTTGAATATGGGTCCCTATGTAATAACAATTATAAGAAAAGGAAATTAAATTCCTCATGGAAAAAAGATAATATCTGATGGAAATTCTATTATTACTAGGTCCATGTGTTTGTCCTTATATTTTACGGTAATAAACTCATTAGAATCTAATGATGTTGAATAAAGAGAGACTATATGGAAAGATTATATACCTATTGTGAATAATACATTACACTTTCATTCATAGAACAATAAATCATTAATTATGTACTAAAAAAATATATAGTAGAAAAACATTCAATAATAAGACATTCCTAAATTATATCATTAAATTGATATATAATGCCTAAACTATGGTAAAACACTATGGTTCCAAAATTCTACCCCTTCTCCTAAAAAATGTATTTCCTATAATTTTTATTGTGTTGGAATCATTGTTTTTCTGTTTTTAATATATTTATTTCACTATTTGAAAAATTATGATTCATCTTTATTAGATGTTATTCATCTTATTGATCACATTGTCTTATATTTATCTTATTTGTTTGAACGTCATTTTTTTCTATATTGTGGTATATAATACTCATGATCATGGGAAGTAACCCAAGGATTTATTGACCCAACCATATAATCCTAAATCTAATGAATTGTTTTATTTCTTTAGCTTGATTACAATGAATTAAATCCCGAAGTACAAATCAGTTTTTTAGTTTTGGAAATCCATATTAAATATATGATGCCCATCTAACATATTGAATTGATAATAAAACCAGATACATAATAAATTGACATGTAAAACCTCTATTATAGATCATTAAAATAATTCAACATTATAAAATACTGAAATGATGCATAATAAGGGTGAGATTAGTTACTTTTTAGGGTATACAATTAAGAAACAATATTAAAGAAATGAGAATAAATCAACATGGAATTATAAATAATTGATAACTCATTTCATTCAAATAACTATATATGGAATCATAAATTTTGAAAGGTGGAAAATTGATGTGTAATTCATTTAATCAATAATCATTGAATTAATACTAACAATAGATATTATAACTAATTTAATAATCCCATGGGATAATAATAATAAAACAAATAATTGTGGAATGCATATTGATGGATATCTAAAACAAATCATTGAGGTTTTTTTCCAATAATCTAATATGATTAAGTATTTAATTAATGAATTTAATTAATGGTTTTGTACTTGGCCAAAACCATATCATGTTTTTCTCATGAAACCTCTTTATCCATCTATAGGCTATAGTAGGCCTTGCCTGTCACATACGAAATCCAATGCATTATTCATATGAAGAATAATCAATTTAATTAATGTAATAAGTGCATTTTATTAAAATATATTTATTTAAAAAATTATATGGTTGTATAAATAACTCCCTTGTGGAGTATATGTGAAAATAAAATTAAATATTTTTAATGTAATACCATTTTAAGGATCCTGAAAATAATCATGAAAAAAATAATAATTAAACATTCCAAACTATCACATACCAACTTAAAACATTTGAATCATAATTTCCATCAAGGAATTAGAATAAATTATTGATATAAATCATGATAATAAGGATATTCCAGATATAACATGTTTAATAGAAGTATATATTCCATATAAAATTGGACTTGTTTATAAAAATAATAAGACACAATAGAAGGTATATTTAGACAAAAAAATCTTACATTGATACTCACATGTATTATGTGTCATTATATTAATAAATATTAAAAATATATTAATTATTTACTTTGTTAAAAATTGTTTTCAATTTTATCATTAAATTTATTTCAATAATTTATATGTTTTAGGAAACAACATAATCAATTTAGATAACATTTGGAGTTATGACCTAATTTGTTCCATGTGCTAAAACAAATATTATTGGTAAAATATGGTAAATGGGATAATTATATAAACATTTTAATAATAGTAAAAAGGAAATAACTATTATATTTTTACATAAATTATAACTTTATTACTATTCATGAAATATGGTAATGAAGTACGAACCATCCTTACAATCATTGAGACGGTAGGTCATATGTATGCATTAGTAACACTTCAATTTTTGTGTGTTAGATATGTAAATAAGTTAAGTTAAAATATATCCATCAAAAATGATAATTATAACATAAATAAAAATTTATTTAATCATATATATATATTGTGATGTTAAAGGAATCACACCATGTCTGGGAGGCCGTATTCCACACGTCCATGACCGACATTATCACTAATTAGTGTTTGAAAAGAGTTATAAATAAAATGATATATTATATTTAAAAAGGATAATTATGTCATTAATATCATTTATATTTCATTTATTTTACATATGATAAATTAAAACAGTATTTTATATGTTCTATGTATATTGTGAATGAATTGCATCTATATGATGAGGCAGTAGTCCACAGTTCCACAAACAATTTTATAATATTTAAACAAAAACGTATAATGGTATATATTGAAAATAAAATGTATTAAAATTTCATTATATATCATTTTTACATTCTATGGAATTATTTTGAGACCACATTCTTTGAAGACACATGATTTTGAGGCCTGTTGATCCTAGAATTAAATTTTGATGTTTTTTAAGTTCACTCAAGAAAATGTCTAAGTAGGTATTTCAATTTTTTTAACATTTCATACATCAAAAATAAAAGGGAACTATTAAACTCGAAACACTGTGATCCACCTAGAATGGACTTCACTTTGACCAACAATGGTCGGACAAAAAAGTTAATTTTCAGACTATTTGGAAAATAATAAATTATATTTAATGGTTATTTTATTTGCTTTTTTTCACTTTTAAGTGGTGGACAGTGACGATATAGTACGGTGACAAGGTGTATTAAAAGAAGTTACTTAATGACATGTTTTTTTTCAACCGTAACTGCTACACATTTTCATTTACGAAACAGTGTGACGATGCAATGTCACAATGTAAGAGAAATGATGTGACATGTTTCCTTTTTATGGAAGAATGGTTTTGAGAATTGAGAGTTAATGGATGGAAAATTATCTAGAAAACCACTTGTGTGTTTTATCTCCATTGAATAATGATGAATGCTGGTGGAAATTTAACAACTTATACAAACCTTGACAACTGGAACAGGGAAGCAACGAATGACTTCAACTTCTTGAACTGTCACTGGGGGGATCACTTTGATGTCGAACAGCTTAGAGGTAGGAGTTCGTTTTTTGTTTAGGTTTTCCCCATTCTTCATTCTAAATGACTAATTCAGATCTAACCATGATAAAAGATGATTTTTTTAATAATTTTTTCTTGTAGGAGACTATTTGTTTCTTGTGATTTCTATTCGAGATTTATTTTTTCGGATCATATAATTTTAATCCCAAAACCTACCCTTATTTTAAAACTATATCACGGAAGTTGTGGGCCAACATGAACATGGCCCATGACTATCTACATGTGTGTTATTCATTTACATTATTTCTAAAAGGGTTGGAAAGGATGTTTCAAGCCATTCACATGGGAAGGTAATACCCCATGGAGGTCGGAGGTGCATTCGGTGTGAAGACAGACTACTGGTTCATTCTCGATGATCTGAGGAAGAGACCACCAGGGCACCACAATGGCATACTGGGAGGAGCCACTTCTTTGGTTAGCAGATAGTGGTCGATACATGGTCATCATCTATAATCCATCGGTTTTAGAGGCATACGGTCTTCTACTACCTATGAGAATATGGGCTGACATTATTTGCTGATTGTGGTTACATTACCATGGAAGAGAAATTTCCCATCACAAATAGTAGGGTGATCAGGTAGTAGGACGTGGCATTAAGCCGCTTCTCGACCAGGGAGACTAGGTAAGGTGCGAGCTACCTTAGCAGACCAGACCCGCTTCTGCGGGTCGGACCTACCCCCATAGTCCGGACCCACCTCATCGGGTAATGCTAGACATGAGTCCCAATGTACTGGACCCAGGCCGGATCACGTCCGAGTTGATTCAGCGGACCCGAGTCAGGTTGGTGGAACCCATGATGGGGCAGTTCGGGTTGGTCCCACCAAGATGTACTGGATCCGAGCCCAACAAGCCCCTTTTTCGAAAAACTACCATAACATGAATACATGGAATCTGATTGACGAGATGTTTATAGAATTAGAAACCTAATAAAGGGATGGATCTTTTGGAATACTCTATGAATGTTTTAATGGAAGTTATTATTTTTTGAATGGCTTGGGGAGAGGTTCTCTAGTGATCAAGCATGCTACATGTGGAAACCACGTGGTTAGATGAGACATACAGAATGATGAAGAGAAACCTTGTGTGAATCATATACTATGTCCAAGGGTGAACCAGTTTTTGTGTGACCTGGAAAGACCATAGTGGGGAGAGGCTTCTATGATACCCATCAGACCCATGATACTTGTCAGGATGAGTACCTATGTATTTCCATTGCTAGGAACCGACTTTTGTGTGACCCGACATGCCCACAGTGGGGAGCGGCATCTGTGTGACCCAAGACACCCATGGAACTCATTAAGGATTAGTATCACAATATTATTATGTGTAGTGGGATGTGGTTTCTATGTGACCAGACATGACCTCATTAATAATTGAGTAGTTCTAAAGTATCCCAAGGTGTTCGATGAAGTGACAAATGGTTCTACTTTCCAACTCTAGAATATTCTTAGTGTGAGTTGACTTTCTTTATGAGAATGCTCTAGGTTTTTTTGGATTTATTTATGGTCATTTATTTGTGGTTCGAGGTCTCTACTCATTAATTTATTACTTACTGTTTCATAGGCTTCGCCCACATGTGTTGTGTCTGGTGTAGATGATTGCCGCCATGACAGAGGACTTTGTGGCCCAGGACCAGTTGGTGCCCAGTGAGACTAGGCAGGGAGAGCATAGTACTACAACTTCTAGCAGCTGTTATGTACCTACCAATCTGGTGGAATTTCTAATAGATTTCTGTCATATTTTTTTGGTACCATACATTTTTACAGATAGTCTTTTGTTCGGTTTCTATTATTGACTATTTGATATTCAATTTTATATGTAATCAGTGGTTATTTATAGTGGAATGGGTTTTTTCATTCCCAACTTTTGGATGGGGTTGTGTGTGCATGTGTATAGTTAATTAGGAAAATGTCTCCCACTTACAGGTTTACACCTTAGGTGTTAGTCACCAACACCTGTCCCTTAAGAGTCAGACATATGGTATGGCATGGCATGGGCCCCAGGGACCAGTCATGACAAAAATTTCATTAAATAAGAATAAAAACATAATAAGAATCATATATATCATATATAAAAATTGTATAACTCCTATATCCTACGCATGTGAGGTGGTAAATAAAAATTAGTCTACTTTTTTTGTGATGTGGTAGTTCGATGTACACCGAAATGGTATGTTCATTACCCTATAATTGTAATTTTTTGTAAGTGATAGTCAAAAACATACCATAAAGGCATCCTATAATATTTATTATACTGTTTTTTTGTATAATTATTGAATTATTATAATTTATTTGGTGGATAATAGAAATAAAACTAATGAGTTGGAGGAAATATGTTACATTTATTTTGTGTAACTCCTTTTGGTATTCACCATGTGGATTCATTGGATAGTTTTTCTAAAAATTTGGAGTTCTGTAAGAGTGTCATTTGTATTTTTAGATTCTATTTTCTATTACATTTATTGATCCAATGTTTCTTGAGAGGTGTTAGGAAGTGGGAGTCTTGAGTGACATTTTGTAGTAGAGGGGGACTAGCACTTTTGTAAATTTTTCAAAAGGGTGTTCCACCCATGTATTTCCCTTTACTTGAATGACCAATAATTCTCTAAATTTTAGATAATGGATAATATGGTCGAAATAATTCCCATAATTGGATATTAAAAATGTTTTTAATTAATTTTTTCACTTTAGTTCATGGTATAGTCCCTT
Organism: Viscum album; assembly: GCA_963277665.1. Classification (NCBI taxonomy): domain Eukaryota; kingdom Viridiplantae; phylum Streptophyta; class Magnoliopsida; order Santalales; family Viscaceae; genus Viscum; species Viscum album. The sequence goes on from OY728147.1 coordinate 1,301,247,128, forward strand.
GGTAAACATAATTTCACATAAACCATTGTAAATAATTTTAATTACATTCAATAAATGATGTTAAAAAACCATATTTTGAAATATAAATTACTCAGATTCAAAATATGAAATCCATTTTAATAAATTCCAATCACATTTGGGAAGAAATTTAATTTATTTTAATCTCATGGATGGGACTACAATGCTGTTTTTCAAAGTAAAAACATTCAACTGTTTGATATGTATTTATATTTCATTTCAATGTAAAATTTATTCCAATGGCCTAAATTGTAATAATTGTTTTAAAATAAGACATATTAAGTTTTGGAAATAATAAAAACGAAATATATATATTTATAAATATATTATTTGAATAATAAATATTCAATTAAAATTCAGTATTTTCCACTAATCGTAAAAAATAAAACATTTTTGAAAAATTCAAAAAACATAGTCCCAATGATGATTTAAATGATCTTGTATCAATTATGAAGTTTATTGTTATATATAAATTTCATTAAAAGTTCAATTTACTTTAATTAAAATATGATCTCAAATTAGGATGAATACAAAAATTATATGGTTGAATCTAATTCTAATAAATTTAATATAATATGATAATATATCTTTTGGAACATAAAATTAAATTTCTATTAAAATAGTCTATTTATATTCAGTTGGATCTTATATTAGTTATAATTAATTGATATCCAATATATTAATTTCATATTTTTATTATCCATATAGATTTAAAATTTTAGCTAATATTATTCATATGTACTAATTTAACATATTGGATATATCCTGTTATATTAAATAATATTTTTTATTTATAATATATTGTTTTTTTATATAAAACTCATCCTTGTTTGTCATAGAAGCGATTGAAAAAACTCGTTGTTTTGTGAGAAATACACAAACATGGATTCACATGAGTATTGAGATATAAAGTATATTTAATTTATTTGAAACATTAAATGTGTTATGATTTCTTGAGTTATTATATTTTCTTAAACGCTTCAAGTTTCTTGACATACACGCTAACGATTATAATGTTTTCTCTCTTTCTTTATGGGTTTTTTCACTCACCCCACCATAATTATATTGCAACCATGAAATATATGCTCGATATTTATGATTGATTATATTATATTACCTATGATTAGAATACCACATCATGTGAAGGTTTCATAATAAACCCACTGAAAATTATATATTTGAAATTATAAAGGACACATGGAATAACATAAAACTGGGTATCTAGGTGGGAGAACACTAGTGGAATGTAGGGATATGTACTTGGAAAAAAAGATTAAATATTTATTGTGATTAAATAAGGTAATAATTCAAAAAATAATTAATGATCAATGGATATTTGAGGTCCATAAACCTAAAAATCCCTGATGATTTAAAATACTATCAGTTCAATAAATATTATTTTATTAGGACATCATTTTTTGATCATTTTCATATTTTTACAACCAATAAATTTAATGAATATTATTTTTTGATAGGTTTTAATTTCACAAGTACAAATATCATATTTTGGTTATACGCGTAAAATTTTAAAATTCATCTATTACTTTGATAAAATGACATCTCAGAATTTACATTCATCTCTGAAGCACTAAACTAAACATTTCATGTATTATGAGGCAATTAAAATAGTAAAAATAATTTAAATTTATCTCTAAATAATTTACAAATACAACAGGTTATTTAATTAATATAAATAACATAAAATTAACACTATTGTATCATTAGTAATAATTATTCATTAATGTGTCCAAAAAATAACTCTATATTAACAATGACATTGCCTAGGTTAGTGGTTGGTGATAAACCCTTATCGTCCTTTTCTCACGGGATCAAGTCTCATGTCCTATAAAAAATATGATTTGTTTTTGACCATTATATATTTTATCATTTTATAACATCATAATAATATAATTTCTAGAATAGATATGATGGAAATCCTTTAAATAAGGTTAATCACAAAATAGTCATTTCACAAGAGTTATCATTACAACACCACTACATAAAAAATTTATCAATTTTATTTCAAAAATTGTCTTTCATTGTTCTATGGTTTATTCTATATATTTGAGAAGATAATATTATTAAAAAACATTTTATGGAAATAAATGATCATACTAGAAAACCCATATAATCACTTTTTCTATATAAAAATATTGAGACAATATTTTAAATCTATGTCACCCAAGGTTTATCATTTCCATTATAGATTAAAATCCTTGATTAGGGTTTATATAGAAAATATAAATCATCCTATGAATTACCCCAAGGAGGTTCAAACCAACAGCATGAGAAGCCTTGTTGTCTTTACCACATTACACCAAGTCAGACCATGTTCACCTAGTAAAATTTAATATCACTTAGTACATTTGTTATAAAACCACATCCACATATAGTATCCAAATATTGATTTATTTACATGACCAATACATAGTATATATGTTAACATAATTATAGTATGTTATTATATAATTTTCTTTAGAATTTACAATAGGATTTTGTTCTCTAATATATGTATTCCAAAATCTAATTCCCATGGTCAATACTAAACATCCTCTAATAATAAATATAGAAACCAATCACCAAAAATCATGGATATAGTGTATTATTTTATTACATAGTCATTATTATATGGAATCAAATCCTGATGGACCATTTAGTTTAAATTCATTGTAAATACAGATTTCTTACATAATAACCATTTTATATTGGGTAATAGGGAGTAAAAAACGATGCATAATAAAATAAAATGGAAAAACCATGAAAGAATATTAAATGAATTGATATTCATAACCTGGGTAAATGAAACATACTAATAGTAAGCTAATATCGCAGAAATGTTATGTAAATTAGTTTCAATAATGAATTATTGAGAAAAAATTAACCAACCAAGGTAAATAAAACATATCACATAAATTAAAATAAATAAGATAAAGAATAATAAATATGGAAATATAGATACATGAAACCCATGTCATTTTATCAATAATTTGATAATAAAACATATCCATGAGTATTATAACAAATTGAATAATCACAATGAATAACAATACCTGATTACATATTGGTTAAAATCTCATTGATGGATATCTAAAACATACCATCGATAATTCATTCCATGACTCCAATAATGTAAAAGATTCATTCCTATAATATAAGAAATTTATAAGGGCACAACCAAAACCATATCTATTTTATCACATGAAACCTACCAATGAATCAATGGGATTAGTGAGTCTCATACCTCACTAAAAAAATCCAATACATTCCACATATGAAGAATAATCAATTTTATTAATAAACCATGTTCTATATCATAAAATATATCAATTGAATAAATGATGAAGTTTTAACAATAATTCTTTAGATTGGGATAATTAATAACATTAGATATTTATTTTAATGAATGTAAATTCTAATTAATTATATCTATAACATTGTTTTGGAAAATAATAATTAAACATTATAGTGACTTATACCACTTTGAAACATAATAATTATATATTAATAAAAAAAATTAAATATATAATATTAATAGAATAATGATATTGATTATACAATATGTAATAAGTATATACACCATATAAATGTGATTTGGTTCCTAACCAGAAATAAGTATCAATGGAATGTAAATTGAGATGAAATGTGTACCCAATGTCTAAATTGTCATATGTGTCATTATAATGATCAATAAAAAAATATTTATTTAAAAGATTGAAAATCTCTTTTAATATTTTCATTACATTAATTTCTATTGTACATTGATGTAAACAACTACATAAAAAAAATATGTAGATGTCAGGTGTTTTGACCAAATTTGATTAATGTGTTAAAATGACATTGGTATGACAACTATTTTAAAATATGTCATTATATAAACATATAAATAATATTTATATTTAAATAATTATTTTATTTATATAGACGATATACTTTTGAAATAAAAAATAAATTTTTGTTTTATGAAAAATTAACAAACGTTACAATCATAGAGACGATAGGGCGTATGTACACCTGAGAAACATTCCAATTTATAAATGATTGTTATTGAAAGAAGATAAGTAATATTATATCATTACATAAAGATAGTTATATCTGAAATAAAATATTATATAATCATGCATTCTTATATATATAATTGTTTTTATTTAAAAATAATCACATCACACTCGAGAGGCAGTAGTCCACATGCCAATGACTGATGTTATGATTTTTTTTATGTGTAAATGTTAATAAAGAAAATAAAATATTATGTTTCCAAAAATTTAATTATATAATTAATATAATAAATATACCATTTATGTTACATTAGATTAATTAATACCGTTTTTTATGTTCCACTATAATGTGAACAATTCACATCACTTTGAGGAGGCTGTAATCCACACTTCCCAAAACGATGTTTTCGCATTTACACAAAATGAAATATATAATAGTTTTTATATTAAAATAATTAATAAAGAATAGAGACATAATAATTATTGAATATTTAATTTATAATCATCATGTTTATCATAATTCCCACCCATGGGAGTTTGTGATGGAAAAATTACAACATCATTTCGTAAGGCGGTAGTTCATCATACAAATGAATAGTGAGTTCATTACACAATATATAGATGTGTGTCAATGTTCAGGTAGAAACCATGAAAAAACTTCATCCTAGTATATTTATTATAATATTTTAATATAATAATATAATAATAAAATTTTAGGGGTGGAAAGTGAAAATATAACTAAATAACATGATAAAAGATGTTAAATTTTCTTTGGGTAACAACATTTTTTAATCTCAAAAGGTATTCCATGGATGGAATTATTCATAATAGGAGATATCTATGATCAGGGTGGGGATATCAGTATTTATTTGGGTAAAAATTGGTTGAGAAAATTGCCTTTAGAGCTATAAAGAAGTGGGGGGATTGTGTGCATTTTTTATAGTGTGGGAGGAGGGGCCCTCTTGTACATTTTTGGAATGGGAATTACAACAACTATTTTCCAAATTCATGTGGTTCCAAAAATGAAAAAAATTATTTAAAATTTTTTATGGGGTATAAATAGGGAAATTAAATTAATTTTAGAGATGTTTATAGGTCATTTTGTAACTTTTGATTAAGGTTTAGTCCCTTGTTAATCTAAATTTTACCTTAATCGATGTATTTAATATTAATTTATATTAGTAAATCAATTTAAAAAAATTAGTTGAAATTTTTATACATTATAAATTACTTTGAATAAACTATGTCTCTTTTTCAGTATTCTAATCAAATTTGTGGAAAAAAATTATTTTAAATGAAATCCTAGAGATGGGACATTAATTAATGTTTTTAAATTTAAAACATTCAAAACATTCTTATATTATTATATTCACTTTCAAAGATAAATTTATTTCAATAAACTAATTTGGATTAATATACATTATATTTATATAATGACCATTTAAACACAATAAAAAAATATTCTGTAAATTTTTAAATAAATTGGATGTCAAAGTAGTTTTGAATTTACTTTCAATTTTATTATTGTTCATTAAAAATAAAACCTCACTGAAATTTACAAAAAAATAACCATAACATAATTTTTAAGATCATATTTCAATTTTTTTTTTAAAAAAATTATATATTTAAAAAATTTAAAAAAAATCCATTTCAAATTTTTTTTCCATTAAAAGGCGAAAAATGTTCTTTAATATAATGATATATTTTATTGTTTAAAATTGGGTTTGTTCTAATATTATTACTATAATATCATTTTAAAGTATATCATAAATATTTTTAAAGAATTTATACAACATATATATATAATTAATATCATTAAATAATTATAATTAATTTAATTTACTAAAACAAAAAATGTTATTGAGAATAAAAATAGTTTTCTATAAAAATATTCCCTTTTACCTGAATGGCCTGAAGGACTTCATTTTTTATTGATTTTGATGACCCCTCTTTCAAGGGATGAGAGGGAACCCTTACAAGGCCCGTAGGATCCGAGATTACATGGCCCGTATCCTAAAGAGATTACATGACCCGAAGGTCTTAATGGAATTCGGCCAGACTATCTACAAGGAACTGCCCCTCCCCAGCATCTGCATCTTGATAGTAGCTCTCCACCTTTGCATGACTGTCTAGCTAGGCTTACCGTTCAAGCACAGGCTGGTACCGATGGCATAGCCATACCCTCTCATTCTGACAATCCATTTGGTTCTGCTCTGGTGAGTGCACCTGCTCTGAATCCACTTCTGGGGCTGCTCCTTTTTTGTAGTGCGTCTGGGCCTGAATTCATGTGGCCCGAAGGCCTTGGGTTCCCATAAGAACTTAAGGTGGCCTGAAGGCCTTGAGAATAAACTGGCCCAAAGGCCTTGGGTGGCCCAAAAGCCTTGCAGGACCCGAGAACCAAACCAAGGGCCTGAAGGCCCAGATGGATGAATAGTTCCAGCTGCTACAGTACTGAACAGTGCCTGCTACAGTGCTACTACAGTACTACTATAGTATCCCGGAAATATTCCTCCACCAGGATTTGTTCCTGGATCTCTTGGATGCACCTAGCGAGTCCTCACCAACTGGGCTGAGGCTCTTGTGCTATAAAAATATTCACTTTTATATTCATTGGTTATTATATTAATTTTTAATTTTTTGATAACCATTGAATTAATTTTCATTTTCATAAACCACATATATATATATATATATAAATTTATATAATACTATTAAAAACCACTAATTTTACAAATAGGTTATATCCTATTATATTAAATAATAATATTTTAATAATATATTTTTCATCAGTAAAATGTGGTCTTCTGTGTAACACATGCTTTTTAAAAAACTCATAATTGAGTGTGATTTACACTAACTTATTGTATCGTGCATTGATATATATATATATAATATTTAATTAATTATAAATATTAAATATATTATAAATTCTATGGTTAATATATTCCCTCACATAATTGGTCCTACATGTCATACACGCTATCAAATATAGTGTTCCCAGATTAGATTTTTTTAACATTATTGAGGACTTTCCTGGGAGAGATATTCAAAGTCGAACCAAACTCATTACACATTCAAGTTCTTTCTTTATTATTTTTTAATAGTTATAATGGGAGGTTCATATTTGGGAAGGTTCATTTGTGTCTCAATGAACCACTTGGGGAATATATTTCTCTTCGGTAATATTCCAAATTGATAAAAGAGGTGGATGTGTGTTGTCTCTGTGATCACAATGTTCACCATAGATGAATAAAATGGGTAAAATATTTTTTTCTCTATAATATAGAGCTTCTTCGTTGTATATATTTGAATCTATTAATGAGGTGATTATGTTTAAATGTGGGTTTTCTCCATGGAGGATCTCGTTTCTGTCTAACATCATTATTTTTTTCTGCATCCATTCAATTTTCATTGATTTTATATATTATTATTTTATTATGCATTAAAAAGCATAAACATTATTTTGTTTTGATTTATATTTGGATTAATATACATAGTGAGAATATATATTCAGTGTTGTGTAAGCAACCTCCTCGATACTAAACCCTCATGTGCACAATATTGTAGGCTTAAGTTAACTATTGAATGGGGATCTACAACGAATCCGAAAACCTATTTAGTAACACCTAATAAATTCTCAAACATTAACATTAAATCTATCATGTTAAAATATGAAGATATATATATATATATATTCATGTGTGGATTAAAACATTCTACTTTTGAACCAACCCATTAGGATATTGACTTGCATAGGAAGATAAAAATAATAGAATAACTCCAAAATAAATTACTCATACAAAATAGATCCATATAAGGATTAAAAACATTAAAATTAAAATATCATGGGTATTATTTCTTTCTCGATCATTATTAATTGAATATAATATTTTATTGATATTTTTATAGTTATTTACTAATGGGGATGCATCAATTTTTATATTTAGTTACCAAAATCATATGGTTGCATGCCACTAATTGGGTGAATTCATATTATAAATGGGATGTGAGGGAATATGATAACTTCATATAGGTAGATTTATTAGATAGATTAAATAGAAAATAATATTTCTTGAATCTTCTATATAAAAAATATATTTAATATAGGGGAGCATGTGTTTTTACTATACAAGATTAACCTTACTCATTATTCTAGAATATGTTAATTCAGTCTTATGTGTTGCTTTTGAGACAAACTATATATATGTATAATGACATGATGATTCATTATATGGGAATAATATGACTGATCAGTTCGAAATTTATCAATATTATCTTTTCATACATTTTGGTTGTTGTGAAACTCACTCGGAATCTCATTACTTGTTCACTAAAATGATTTTTCATTAAAAAATGTTTTGAATTTCCATATGAAATTTAAATTATAATTTTAAACAATAATCAGTGTAACGTACCGAATACAGATGCCACTTAACTAGTTTCTCATACCTGGTTGGCCACATGGACTAAATATCATTTCACCCAAAATCCTGAGGCTATCGTCTAGTAGTGAAGGCATACGTTTTGATAGTTGATAAACTATTCCCTCGTTGTCAGAGTACAACACAGTGAAATCAATAATAATACAACATAAGAAATAATAAGTGTCATTCCACTAAAATTAACAATTCATGATTGATAAGACACCAAACATCATTCCATAGAAAAATAATGATGCAACATGTTTTGTTATATGAAAACACCCAATATAGGTACATTGTAGAAATCCACAATATATATTCCAATGGAATATAAGAACAATTGATTCTAAGAAGAATCAAAATCCCTGGCTCAGACCCATGATCTCATGTTCCTAAATAGAAAATAAAGTACCACTAGAAGGATGCTTTCCATGATCAAAAAATGCAATCATATAATTAGTTTGGGCACAAAAACATGTCCCAAGAGTTTGTGAGGATAAATCCTAGTATGAAAACACCAATGACCTCTTCTAATATGTTAGTGAATATATTCATAATCAGAAGTGTAGAATAATGAAAAATTGTTGGTACTCTAGAGTAATCACAACATCGTCTCAGAAGACAATGCAATCATGTATGGGTAAAGACCAAATCTGAGCTTGTGCATTTACTTGGCAGACACGTCACGGGTAATTTTATTTCATTATTCAATTTCAAATTGAGCCAGGTTATGAAATCCTAAATTTGTTATTCAACTATCACTCTTACTGTCTTTAACCAAGCCATATCACCATGGAATGACATAATCCCAAACTAAATCAATACAACCTAAATATGGATTTTAGTAGTTAGTCATGTTGGAAACTCTATGTATATGCATTTGATCATGTTCTAGGGTTAAAACCTAGTATATAATTTTCTCACAATGTACCAGGTCCATGCAAAATGTATATTCTTTTTAGCATAAAAACAACACATTTACTTACATTATTACATGGCTAACATGTTACGATACATCCCTCGGGGCCCGTGTCGTGACTACACAAAGCCCGCCTTCCATAGGCTAGGGTCTATAAACTAGCACCGAAGCCGTATTCCCTAAAATTGGGAAGGAATTTCTTTTATAAACTGTAAGCACACTCAACCAAGAACACAATAAGATACAAACTCAAGTAAAATAAAAAGTAAATAGTTTGAGTATATTATGTAAAAGGGGCCAGAATACAATCCCAACTGGGAATAATAGGAACAGAATGTTCAAGACAACTGATAGGTGAAAATCATCTCCTAGATCATCCACCACGAATCCTACTTGAAGGGTAGGTACAACTCATGTACGGCTGTCTATGCAGTTTGCCTCATCTAACGTCCACCTCCGAGCTACCTCCAGTACTAGTTCCTTCGTCCTTAGTCAGTGATGTCTGTTTTCTGCACCAAATAGAATGAAGTGTGGGATTAGCCCATGCAGGGGTGAGTATAACAATAATCAGTAAGGACTCCAACACCCTCATGGGCTCACAAAATCCTCAAAGGATAAACCACAAAGTATGAAGTCATTTTTCAACCCTAATTAGGTATATGCTCATACATATACCTATGTTATCATGTATACCAATGTCAACCCTAATGAAAACATAGGGGCCAACCCAAAAGCCCAATTCTCAACTGTCCCACAAGGAAAGTAAAACCACAAAAGTAAGTACCACAAAAGTATGCAACACTGAATAATACCACCAAGGTATTACCAAGAAGTAAAGTACCACACATGTACAAACTCAGATCATATCAGGAATAACATAAGTATAATAGTATATATGATTAGGTTTAACTAATGAATCATCATACTCTGTTTAGTGGTAATCCCACACAGGATCGCTTGGTGTTGACCCATACATGATTGCTCAGTGATGACTCACACTAAATTACTAAGTGATATCCAACACAGGATTGCTCATTGCTGACCCATACATGATCTCTAGGTGGTTACCCACACATGATCACTCGGTGAAGACCCACATGGGATCACTCATCATTCTTTAAGTCACAGCCAACTACATGGTTCCCCCACTATGCTCTCTTGTCTCCGAGATGGTCAACACCACAAGCCACTGGTCAATAGTCCAACTGCCACGATGTCTCATGATGTAGTATCTCAAAGTCCCTACACGTCATAGGGTTCTCAATGAAATATATTGTGAATCAATCAGACGCCTGTTATGTGAGTTATTAGCCTTTTAGACCTAAGGGACCTGATAAATTCGTGCTCGATCTAGCCAAAATATTCCTCAAAATTATCCAAATCTCCTGTGGGGTGTTCCAAAGAGGTTGTATCTCTCCGTGGTTTACAATTTCATTGATAGTTTTTTAAACGGACACATGGTGCCAATGTTATGGCTGTTAGAGAGAAGATCTCGTAGCTGGTCCGGTTCTGGTTTGACCCAATCAGACCGACTCGGCCCGATCTGGCATGGGCTGACACGATTTGGGATGACCAGACCCAACCTGCTAGGCCTGGCCTAGCCCATTGGGTTCGTCTTGGCCCACTGGGTGGTCCAGAAGGTCGTGAGGATGAAGTACCGTGAGGGCTGTGTAAGGCCACAAGGTCTACGGAGTGGTGGCGCGGAGGTTGTGGGGTCGCGAGGGCAGCATGTTTCCTTAGGTGTCACGAAGGGGTGGGTCCATTCGGCTGCTGAGGGCGGCTTGGCTGCGGAGCGGGTCGGCCGTGAGGGTGCCACATGGGTGCCACGGGGGCACGGGATGGCTCGGCCATGAGGCTTTTCGGACGCATACGACATGAGGCTTTGGGGCGGCTCAGCCGTGGGGGTGCCGCAAGGATATAGGATGGCTTGACCATGGACATCGCGAGGCTACGAGGCGGCGTGGCTGTGGGGCGGCGCAGTGGGGCCACAGGACTGTCTATGGGTAGTGGAGCAATGTAGGGTGCAGAGGCCGCGGGGTGGTGTCGATGCCTTCTTCACCTTTGATAGTCGTCCTCCTCCAACCCGAAGAACACAAGAATTATCCCAAGAAATTTATAGAGGACGATCAATGTTTTTTTGGACTGCGCTCTCCAAATTTGAGTGGTAAAAAGTGGCTATAATACTTGAATCAAAAGTATATCAAGAACGGGTAAGGGAATTAATTCACACACCCTCCATACCTCATTTTATTCAACGACAGAGGTATCCAAGAAGGGGAAGACATTGTTGGGGATATGCGAATTTCAGTGACGTTGGCATTCCCTCGATCATTGGTATGTTGACATTGAAGATGTTCCTCATCAATGAATGTCTATATAAAGAAGGAAAAGTCAATTATGGAATTCTTCGTTGGCGTTCATATTGGAGAGCTTTCTCCCAATTCACCATGTTTATTCCTTTTTCCAAGATTTTCCCCCCAATTACACAAAAAATCAATTACCCAACATTATAGAATATGTTGGAATAATTTCAAATTGGAATAATTAATTAATTGAGTGGGTGTATTAATTAAAGGGGGATGGCATAATTAATCAACAGGAAGTACAAGATACCTCCCCTCATTTAAGTGGGAGGTTCAAAGGGGTTTAATATCATGTGGTCCCCACCACCATAACATCTAATGGGTGGTTTTAGGTTCGGTGGTCCCCACCTCCATATCCTCAAGTGGAGGTTTAATTATGGTGGTCTTTACCTCTCAACTTCAACAAGGAGTTTCAGAGTAAAATAATAATAAAATGTTACACCATTTTATTTTATTTTATTCTCTCAAGAAAATGTGAAAAACAAACATACACTATCGACCTACTATGGTCGAGGTGAATGACTCCTTATGCGAATATTGGCGCTGCGAGTTCCACAGTGCCCTCATATTTTAATTCTGAGCACCTGTGAAAGTGTTAAATAAACTGCTAGTAAGTTTACTGAATGTACCTGAAAAACAGTTCATAAATTCATTCTGGGCACTCCTAGTTTTGGAATCCCATGCCATCAATTTTAGCAGACACGTAAAATTCCCATTTAATAAAACAATATACATGGGAATTCTGGGTCATTACATAAAAACTATATAAGTCAATTAAGAAAACATTCAATTAACCAATTTCATTCTAAATAACACATAAAATGAATTCAAAAGCATGACCATAGGAATCCAAGTCCTTGTGGATAAACTTTTTTCATCCACATGAAAATATACCCACGAGGTGGCCCTCAACCGAGACAAATAATCTAAAAAAAGCTTATAATAATTTAATAAATTACCCAATCTACATTAGATAACAACATAGGTCAATATTCAATTTAGGAAACACCCAAAAATGGGTGCGCAATACCCTGACACATATAATCAACATGGAAATTATTGAAAGGCATGAGACCACCTACCTCATACTTATATGAATCTCCTCGACAAATGTCATGATTTGATTCAACCAAGAATGGAGTATATCTAAAAAAATAAAAATATATAAACCTTGAATAACTCAATAAAGATATAAAAATTAGAAACAAATGCCAAAAATTAATCATTTCAATGGACTTTATAGTGTTCGAATTGGGCAATTGATGACGAAATGGGAGGAAAATTCATGTTCATATTTCATGGTTGTGCTGCTCATCGAAGTGGCTTCATTTCTACCCTCATAAAAAATGAATCTAATACCAAACATATAAAAAAATCATGACTTGTACTTGAGACTAGATTTTGTGTCTTTGCAATTCCTCATCAGACTATTACACAGAAGTATACAAGGATTACATTGCATGTAGCCCTCAATAGACATAATGTACATAAAAGTACGTAGCATATAGTCCATAAACACTTCCTAAAACAAGAATGAAACTATATATTTAACTAATTCCCCCCATTTTCTTAAGTATAAACTAAAAAGAAATGATTTGTGTCTCAATGAAAGAATCAAGTTCATACTAACCTACCCTCTTATAGCAATTGTTCACTGAATTTCCCATTCAAGGTGATGAGGAAATTATTGAGAACAACTCTGGCCACTATGATCATAAGTCAACCTCCATCTCTCAAGACTTATCTTGCACTCAGTCATGCTTCCATATCACTCATACCAAAGGAAAAAACCAACCATAGAACACCTCTATTATATGATACACAATATGAATATGATTCTCTTAAAAAGGTTGTTTCATCCAGCAACTCCACTTCATCAGGCTGAACTGTGTGAGATGATCCTAAAAGTATTGTTGCAACTGAGAAATGTGGAAGGTATTTTGCATTTACATGTACTTATATAGTGACTACAACCCATAGGAAATAGGCTTGGCCATCTCCATAATTAACTATGCAGCGATGTATCTCTGTGAAATATTACCATGTCTTCTGATTTTTTTTTTCTCCCAAACTCTGTGAAGCACCTAAAAAAACATGATCCCAATTCATGATCTCCTGACGACATCTAAGATGATTAGAATATAATTTATGATTATTTTGTGCAGTGGATATTCACTTGTAAATCAACTGGACATGTTCAAAAGTCTCCTACTCCAGAAGTGGTCTGAGTAAATATATATTACATGCCTCAAACAAGCACAGAGGAGAAAAGAATGGAGAATAGTATAAAGACTAATATGAGGGAATTTTTATCATCGTCTGATAACTATTATTGTAATAGAATTCAACTAGGGGAATATTATTATCCCAAGATTCCCCAAAATATAGAATGAATTCTCCTAGAATTCCTTTTGTCACATGTATTGTATGCTATGACTGGCCATCAGTCTGAGGGTGATATGTTGTTCTCTAGTGCAACAGTACACCCAAATCACTCTAAAAACACATCCAAAAAATTATTTGACGAATATTTCTCTACCTGAATTAATAGTGTGTGGGACCACATATAGTTATATCACCTCTCTGATATACATTTTCTTAAGCTCATCAACATTGATGGTCTCCTTGATCTGCATTATCCGAGAAACCTTCATAAGTCTGTCAACCAACACCGATAGAGAATCATTACCACTAGGTGATCTTGGTAACCCAATCATGAAACCAATAATTAAATCATTTCATTTAAACTCTAGAATATGTAATTTTTGTAATATTTTGGATGACAACAACTTTTCTAGCTTCACCTGTTGATAGGTGGAGCACCTTGTAACAAAACTAGCCACCCCTTTTTTCATTCTCGGCCAACAGTACTGATGGAACAATTCATGGTACATCTTTATTACTCTAGGATGCACAACCCAAAATGAATAATGAATATCCCAAATCAAATCCTCTCATATATCCACTAGACCTAGAAACAACCATGGATACACAAGATCTCATCATCACCTACTGTGCAACCAGGAGGTGGATTCTCACCTACTACATTCTCCCATATGAATATTTCCTCAGAATCTAATAGCTTCCCCATCCTCATAACTATCTAGAAGGATAGATGTAAAAGCTATTGAAGAAATAAATTTCTATCCTTTTCTCTCATGCACCTCCAAATTCATCTCAGAGAAAATGAACATAAGATTTCACTCATCACTTACCTCCTACCCAACCTGTATCAGAGTCCTCATTCTAAAATCATAGGCATCGAAATGCATTTCCTATGTGTGTAGGCAAGATAGAGGAAAAACGACTGATGGTAATCTATCTATCGTTTCTATCACTAATTCAAATCTTGATGAGTAGAAATGTACTTGATTATTTTGTGAACTGTGGACACAAATAAGTCTCTCCATGTACAGATTGTATCCAACAACATAAGGCTTGAACACCAACAAAAAACATGAGATCATGAATGGGGTAATTCCTCTCATGTGTCCTCAAATACCAAGATCTGTATGCAATGACTCGATCCCCATACATATGAATATCTCTAATACTTATACATGATGTGTCGTAGTACACAGTGTACCACCTTCCTAGATCTCGGAAAATCGCTATCTATAATGATGTTTATCTCTCTTTCAGCTCCTAGATGGTCATCTCACAATAATCTAACCATATGCGCTTCACACCCTTCTTTAACAATCACCTCATTAGAAAAACTATTCATGATAAGACCTATATGAAATTCTAGTATCAACCAGCCGAACATAGAAAACTACACCCTTTAAAGAAGTTTATTGGTTGTTCCTAGGTAAATAATACTATCTACATATTTGGTTCCACTAATACTAATGCCTCCAAGATGAAGTGACTCGGGAAATGAATATTATCCATACAAAAGTGGCACTTTTCTAGCTTAGAATATCACTGATGCTATATAAGAGTTTTAAAAATTCTCTCACAATGGTTGGCATGATCATTTAGAATGTGAGAATACAACAAGATGTCGTCTATGAAAATGACCACCAAAGAATACTTGTAAGGAAGGAACACTCGGTTAATTAATGACATGACAATAGATGGAATGTTTCTGAGACCAAAGACATAACCATATACTCATATATCATGTAAATACTATGAATACATGTACAATGTATAATTTTTGGTCCAATATTCACATGGTGATAATCAGATCACCCATAAATCGTAAGAAATACCTGTGATTCTTGGAGCCAATTTAATATATAGTTTATTCGTGGTACTAGATACTGTTTCATTACCATTAATTGGTTAACTGTTTGATAATCTATTCATTATATAAGGGTACCGTCTTCCTATTTCGAAAAAAGGATCAGTGAAATCCAATGAGATGTATAGTGTCAGATGAAACCACTAGGCTCCAAATCATCTATCTACATATTATTCTCTTGAAACTCCAACGTAGTTATCATATGAGGAGGAATGGATACATGTGCAGCTCCTTGTACTAGCTCGATAGAGAACATTACCTATCATACAAATGATAAAAAAGAAAATTAGTCTGAGAAGACGTCACTAAAATAATCAACCAATGTTGGGAAATCAATAAAAAAATTCCCCTAGCCATCCAGATATAAATTGGAAATCTATTTTGTCATCCCACCCAACCCACAATGCTCTGGTCTATCTCGTCTCACTTGGACATCCCATTAACCCTTGTGTAGAAACTATCTTCCTTCTAGTGATGTAAATATCACTGTATGGTGATGATAATAAACAATGGATTTAAAGGACACTAGACAGTCCATTTTGAGGTGACATCAAATCTTTTCATATATAAGACATAGATATCCCGAATGAAATGAAACCTAAAAATCTCAAGGGGGCACTCCTTGCACTGTCACACAGCTACCATTATAATTTTTAATAGAGAGTCTAGTTTCATTATTTCATTAAAATTAAAACCACATAGCCCAATGCACATAATAATTGGAACTAATTTGAAACTATGTGAGTCCCATGTATCCAAAAGAGAAGAAGCTAAAATAGAGGTGACAAAAATAGTTTTTATAATACTTGAAGGTTTGAGATCCTTCATCAAATGGTTGTAATACACTGAAAATTTCTTGCATATACTGCCACCCTATGACACAACTTGGCTTCCCTAATATAATTTACTTGGTTGTCTCTAAAAACATGGAGTCTGGCATCCTTGACCTCAACCACCCCCTTGGCCTAATTAAATCGACATATTCTAGATTCCCGGCTAGTGAGAAGCTGTTGGAGCTAAACTAGAATGTGGATTATATGTGGATCCTCTCTCAATAGATGCTAGTGGAAACGTCCTGTAGAAGCACTATAGATGGCCAATCTTGTAGCATGCTCGACATTCAATTGGCTTTATCAGGCAATAATGTTTCATGTTCCACACATTTCAGCACTTGTAGCACCTCACCTAAATTCATAATGAGTTCTTCTGAATACTAGATTTTCTAAGAGTATGCTCCAGATGATTCCTTCTACTACTTTTTGAGATTGTACCAGATCTCCATTCCAAACCGCCCTAGTTCGCACCTCTAGAATCCCAATAATTCTTCATGGTAATCAGTTTGTGGTTCACTAATATATATATATATATATATATATTATGGAAAAAAAGATATTAATCTGTCACCATAATTCATGCTTGAGAATATCTTTGAATTGCATAGCCTCTAAATGACCATCACCCATTAGAATATGTGTATGGTGCTGGGGATCTGTAAAATGAGATGTGTAATCTATAACACATAGAGTTCCCTTCCCCAAATGCATGAACCCACAATAATTTTTATCCCTCAACGTCTTCAGATATAAATAGTCATAGAAGACTCTCTGGATGTCTTCCCAATTCATATCTCGATGATTTCTCATTTGAGTAACAAAATCCTGTCATCTTTTAGTGTAATTAGACAACATATAAGTTGTGATCTTGACCCTTTGCTCAGGAGGATTCTCCATATGATCAAATAACGATTACATGGCCTCTATCCATGAATCTTCAACCTATGGTCCCCCATCCACATAAAATGTTGGAGGATGTTGCTATTGGAACACTCTAGTCAACTCTACCAAAGAAGTGTCAGGCTGAGGTTCTCCCTAGAATGTCTACATAAAGCACACGATGTTGTCATGAAAATATTAAATGGAACCTACATTTGGAGAAACCATTGGCTCCTTATTTGGAAATACTCTAGGATCCACTGTTATCACATGGAAAACCAAATTTTTCGTATTCTATTTACCATCCACCTGGCATACTACTAGAGGTCTTCATTTTGGCATTGATCTGTAATGTCCATCTCCCACACCTCAGTATAAGAATATTCATCAAGGTATGTAGTTCAAGAGAGAAATAACTATGCAATAGAAGAAAAGCCTCAAAATTTCACATAATAATGGTACATGACATGTATAACATAAACACATTGTTTCCACTTAAACTCTCACATGGGCATGTAAATTCACCTTCTATGGTTGTGTAGACATCATGTGTACACTATGTGTCATTCTAACACATGGAATGTACTCAAGTATTCCCTCCATTCAATGTACTTTTACATGGCTATATCCTCATGGGTCTACCTATGAATGAACAACATGGGCTGTACAAAAGGTACACAACATGTTCTGATCAAAATTCAACAACTCATGTCATCTCTCACATGGCTGGGGACATGGTCATCTACCACACATTTTTTACTCAGTGTTAATGCCATGTACTTGAAAAATTTATTTTTCATATCTAAAAAAGAACTTATGTTGTGTTTTCATTGGACCACACACCGTGTTTTTTGGGTTTCCGCAAATAAGCTTCAGAAGCTTCTCTGGAAATCATTTTTTTAAAAATATAAAACAACCAAGTGCCAAATTTCATTTCATGGGGGTCCATACTCCCTTAGAATCAAAACTTTGCGTCCACTTTTAGCACATAAGAAAACATTCTATATGACATGGCCGAATCGTGATCCACCATATTCTGATCCATGAGGGCCCATACTCTTACTGAACCAAAGCATGGAATCCATCCAATTCAAACCTAACACGTACCGGTACACCTATCACAATAGCAAACATATCTATCAGGAACCTATCACAGTAGCAACCAATCATTAATGCTGTATAATGGAATGGTATGAATATAGGACATGTGACTTCTAATATGTTACTATATGAGGCATGATATGGAATACCCAAATATCAAAGGGTTGCATAAAAATAGGACCACAATGATATCAATAATAATAGTCCAAAACAAGTGTTTGACACAAGGGTAAAATTGAATCAACTTTAATAACTCAAAATAAAAAATTAACAATTTTATTCCAAGTAATTTGGATTTACCCTGTAGGTAGGATAACTACTTTGGGGAATCGCTTAGTACCAAATCCAATCAATTTCTATATCTTTCTATCATCACCAAATAATAAATAAAGTCACAATTGAAAAACCTCATTCAATACCACTTTGTAACATCCCATATCTGAAATCCACTCTCCTAGTGCTCGATACCCAGTTGGCCACATCGCCTCAAGCGTATTTTCCCAAACGCTATAGGCTTCTAACTAGAATTGAGGGCCTAGGTTTTGATAGTGGGAAAATAATGCCTTAATTGGAAGAAAGTATCACAAAAGAATTAATAATAATACAATAGTAGAAATAGTAAGCATAATACAACTAAAATTAACTAATGGGGACTGATACGAAACTAAACAGAAATCTGTATAAAATATTATGTATATTTTTATGATCAGAGAAAATACCCAGTAAAGGTACACTGTTGAAACACACAATATATGTTATGATGGAACATAAGGACAATGGAATGTATGGTGATTCAAAATACTTTTCTTGGTCCCATGCTCTCTTAGATCTAAATAATAAATCAAGTACTAGTAGATGAGCACATTCCCAGATCAACACCTACAATCATATAATATGTTTGGGAAGGAAAGTAAGACCCATTCAGGATGTGAGACTAAATCACAGTAGGAAACCACAAAATATATGTTTTGATCTAAAAATGAGTATATAAATAATAGGAAATGTAAATTGTAAATGTAATAAACAGTAGGTTTGGAATATAAATAACAATAGATGTCTCTAAAGATAATGTAATCATATATAGGTGAAGAATGAATCAAAGCTTGTGCTTTGTCTTGGAAAACACGTCATTGGTCTTTTCATTTCTTTATTAAACTTATAACTGATCCTAATACTGATATAATAATGTGGAATTCAAGAATCACACCTGGTGTGTTTTACCAAAACCATATATACAAGGTGTGACATAACACTAAACTGGATACAAACTAGCTATATAATCATTTCAAAAGTCAATTAGGGTAGAAACGTGGTGTATAAGAATTACATAATGTGATTCGGTCAAAACACTGTATATAATCATTTCAACATGTATCAGGTCCATGCCTAATGTATAAGAATTTCAGCATAAAAACAACACATGTAACACACACTATTACATGGATTACAATTATATAACTCACACGGGAAAATATTTCAATTAAACAATTCCATTCTAAATAACCCATAGAAAAATTCAATGGAATTCTTAAATGGTTCCTAGGATAAATTTCACAACATTAACCATCCAAGGGAAAATGCACCAATGAGGTGGCCCCCAATCAAGAAATACAATCCAAACAATTCCTTATAATCATTTAATAAATTATCTATTCAAAATAAGTTAACATCATAGGTCAATATAAATTTTTAAAGACACCCAAAAATGGTCGTGCGAAACCCCATCACATATAATCAACTTGAAAATTATTGAATGGCATGATACCACCTTCCTCGTACTCATAAAACTTTCCTCATCCATCACTAGGCATTGATTCCTCCAGGAACAGATTATATCATTAAAATGATAAAAACACAACCTTTTATAACAAAACTAAGTGAATAATTTAGTATTATAGGATCAAAAGGAATCGAGATCTCATATAAGGGATTTCAATGGATCTGATGGTGTTTGAATCTGGTTTTGGATGACGAAATAGGAGGTAAATTCCCATTCAGATTTTGTAGGCTTCTTTGATGTCGAATGGAAACTGTTTCTATTCGTCTAGAAAAACAATGTTACAATAAACTAAATAATTAAAAAATCACACAGTGTGTACTTTAGACTTCACACCATGTTTTTAAAAATCTATTCAGACTATTAAATGGTTGTGTATGTGGATTACATGTCATGGAGCCCTCCATACATAGCATGTACATAAATGTACATGGCCTGTAGTCAACATTCACTTAATGTAATAGGCCTACAACCATACCTTAACCTATTTACCCCTAATTTATTAGTTATAAACCAAAAAGGAAATACAGTACCTTAAATGATGAAATATATTCTTAAAATCAAGTAATATAACGAATGTCTTGATAGTTTAATCATCATTCAATTGAGATATATTATAGATTCTTCTTCTCATCGTTAATTATATTAGTGGAGTTGATAATGTTATATCCAGAAAGTGAGTATCACATATAATTTTCAAGGAATGGAAATATTTTTTCTATTATAAAAAATCAAATAATTAACATATAAACAATTTTAGATATAATCTCGTTTATGTTTTTTTCAAAAACATCATGTTTCTTACATGATGATTTTTATATTCATTTTGTTATCTAAAATTATATATCAAGAATGTAAAATCACTTTTTGGGGATAAATTGACCAATTTTTTAAACTAATACATTTTGAAATTTCCCCTACTCAATTTTAAAATCATGAATATTTTTTTATCATGCATTCTTATTTCTACTTCACACTAATTACACTATTTCACATTGAAATTTTTTTTAATATATAATGAATACACAACCTTATTCATGGTATTGAACTTATTTTGTACTAATCTATATTTATTATTATTTTAAATAGATTTCTAATCCTATGACTGAAAATAATTCACTATTTTGGTGTCCTAAAATTGTTTTAAGGTATATAAAATATTCAATTGAAAATATAACAAAACAAAAAAAATCTTTTCATTGAGTACTATTATAGAAATAGTATTTATGTTCAAGATTTTGGTATACAAAAACATCAATTTATTTTTGTAAAAACACTATAAATCACATTTTATAACACTATTTCATGAGTTAAGAAATAAAATTGTCTTCTACAATTTAATCTTGATTGTGATGGGTTTTTACTTAAATATTTTCTATGAATGGTTGTGTTTTTCTTCCAAAATATAAATTATTATTCACAAAATCTATATAAACACAAGAACACATTTTTATGAAAATATAAACCCATTAGATAGTAAAATTAAAAATATTTTTAGTTACCAAAGGTATATAAAATACCAAAAATGGATGATATTAGTAATGAGAAAATTTTAATAAAAAATTATTAACTTTATGAACCACACTTTAGGAACGAAAATGTTGGGAGAACAATAAATATGTAGTCCCAACTATTAGAGTTCATTCTCATTAAAAAATCAATTTTCAATTTTTATTAACATAATAATGATATCTATATTGTAACATAACTATAATTCCATTATATAAAAAATGTTATATTTTAATAGAGTATCAATCACAATGAAAAGTTATGGTTGTTATCTTATATGAAGAGATTATGGAAATCAAATATTATTATTCTCCAAAATGTATCTATTGTTATAGATAATATATATATTATGGGACATTGATAATGATTTACAATATGGTTTTTGGTAATCACAATACAATGGAACATATTCTTGGTAAAATCATTCTTCGTAATCCCCATGAAAGAATGTAATGATGACATACAAGCATAATGGAATTTGATATATTATATGTATCAATTGATGTTCCAATAAATTTGTATGAGTATTGTCCCATATTATTGATATTAATAACTATGAATATTAGGAATAGTGTACTTTGATTTGTGGATATAAATAGTGATGAAACGATTTTTTCTTTCTCAATTATGAAAAATGAAATCACTAGAACATTAATTAGAATGGAACATTGGGAAAAAAACTATTTATCACTTTAGTTCATTGATGGGACTATTTTATAAATTTAATGTAATGTAAATCAGGTCTTCAGTTTTATGACTGATGTTATAGAAAATTCTTGATGAGATATCGCGAATCTTATATTATAAAATTCAGTAAAAATCAATATGAGGTTTTTGTTGTTTTGAATTTGACACCATTCTATATGGGATTCATACTATGATGCTAGATAATGATCTTTTACTATAGTGTTCATTTTTTTTCCTGGAGAAATAAAATTGTTAGGTCACACACTATGTTCATAAAAAATCTGAAATAAATTATATGTGAATATAAAATTAGTAATAAATATTAATAATAGATTATAGTATAAAAATTTTCTATGTTATATTGATCTTATAATGTTAGAAATAATGTATTTGAATTTTTAAAATGAATTAATTAGTATTAAATTCATTTTAATTCGTGATTTTAGTTAATTAATATGTAGTTATATATTTTATATTATTTTTTATATATTAAATCTTTTTTTTTTGAAAATAATATTGATTATATTAATATAAATAATTATATATCTAGGAAATTTTTAAAATAAAAATTTACTTACTAGTTTAGTGAATATAAAAATTATTTATTTGTTGATATGAGTAATATGATGATATTGATGATTTTAAAATAAATATTTATCAACAGAAAATTGATAAATACAAAAGAGGAGTATCATGTATTGTTAAGTATTCTAATAAACAGTATTTATTAATATATAAATTTATCACAAGAAACTATAAAATAATAATTAGGTAATTCAGGTTTCATAAGGGTTTTACATAGAATATATATTTAGCTAAAGGGACTATACCAAATTAATATTCATTTAACACAAATTATATAATCTCATTCATATCTTATTTTGATTAGGAGAATAATTGTTCACAATATCTTCCCTAATGATAATTATCTCATGAACTATATAAATAAATTCAACTACATTCCTGACTAATATAGAAACAAATCCTTACAGCCTCTTATTTAAAAGATAGAAAAAAGGTAAATCATTCAGGCCCACGTTATTTCTTGTTACAATCAATATTAAACAACCCTTGGTGTTTGGTTCTTCTATTCTAGAAACTACAGAACAAAAAAATAATGTTATGAGGCTCATGGGGAATGATCATATACCACTATATGGATCATTGATTGGATTCACCATTATGATGATAGTATTGTTTGTGTGACTAATTAATCGATCAGTAATAGGAAGGATTATTAACAATATGTTATTATATTTATAATTAATTATAAATTAAATGTGAAAAAAATATCATTATGAATATTTTGTGGGTTATTCATCATGTTATATATCAATTATCAATAGAAACTGATGATTAAAATTGTTTCAAATTGTCCCATTGACTATCATTAATCATGATAATAATCACCAACTACCTACAATTTTGTTCATCCGTCTTCTATTCGTTTGTCTTCTATGTTTAGAAAATATTAAATAACGTAATAATATCTCTCAATAAATCCATACTATAATAGTATATATATTTAAGAATCTATAGACTTTATTGATTTATATTACAATTTGTTTCACCAACTAGTATTCCATGGGTGGAGAGGGGAAGAATTAATGCTATGAATTTTACGCCATTATCATAAAGGATATTCTATGAATATTTTTAGCACTTAGATAAAGAAATGATTAAAATTTGGGATCATTTTTTAATTAATTTTTCAATTAAATATATGGGTGATTATATCCACATAAAAAGTAGTCAACCTCAAAATAATGAATTAACAAGTCTGTATAATAAATATACAACGATAAATTTAGTAATCATATAATATATAAGAATAATATCTTATACCAAAACTAATAAATTAAATTTGGGTCTATTATATGATAATGGGAAAAAAAACACACAAGTAATAATAAATTCAAAAATCTAGTTTCAATTATACTTAAGTATATCTCATAGTAATATTTTTTAAGGATCACATTATAATAATCACAATCCATTTAGAAATGTGTGTACATTACAACAAAATCACTAAAAATATAAAAGGGGCCCCACAAAAAATAACATAAGGGATTTTACCCAAATATGAAACTTATAATGTACAGCCACTGAGAAACTATCATAAATGTGACACATTAATATATCAAAATTGTATATACATTGATATGAAGAATAAATTCACTACATAACCAATCCAGACTATCTTGTGTGGTGAGGTAGGGAATGTTAATATGACCAAAAAGTTAGTTTTCCTTCTATTTCATAATCAGTGACACCTATGATGAAAAACATGAGATAGTTCTTTTTATATAGAATTATACAGTCATCCCTAAAATAATACCAATAATAATATAATGAATAGAACATTTTTTATTGAACAAAAAATTTACTGTATATGAAATAATCATTATATTACAAATATAAATAACATCACTATAATAATCATACTCATCACAATCAAATTCATTTTAGAAACATTAACAAATAGGTTCTTATATATTATACCAGTAAACCATTTTCCATGTCCAAATAGGCATATCATTACAACACTACCCCAACCAAGGTTTTCACCTTTATACAGAATCATCCACAACTCATAATCACAATTATTCTTAATCTCCATCACATCAAACATAATTTGAAATAAAACACTATTGGTCATTATTTTTTTGTAAATAAGATTGTAAGTGACTTTTGGACTTATAACATAAAACGAATTAACCTATGCATAGTGAACTTATGGATAATTCCCTATTTACTAAATAAATACAACTTAAGATAACATAAATCTAATAGTATATAATTAGAATGAAGTATACAAATAATTTCATCCATATCTACGTCATAGAATGATAATAATGTATGCTCACGTGTAACTAAAATTATTCCATAATATCACATCACAATAACATTAATATATTACACATTAGTACATCACTATATGTTTATTTCCATGAGATGATCTCAATTTCAACATGTGAAAATTAAATTTATGAAAAAATTAATTACTCGTCTCAATATACATTAACCAGATAAGTATTGAAAATATCATTTTTGACCCAAAATACTCACTAAATATAATCAATTTTCGTTATCAATAAAAACTTTATTAGACACCCATATCATTTTTGAGAATATGAACAATATGAGTCTCACTAATTATAATCACAATTTAGGGACCTATAATAAAATCTACGTGTATCATGTTTGTCACTATATTCCATGTAATATTCATGTTTATTCATTCATCCAATTGTTATTTAAAACATCTCATCATCATTGGAACTCTAAATTACATAAAAGAAGATTTCATTATAATCAAATCATAAAAAAGTAAATAGATGATCTTCCAATTTTCCTAATAAATTTCATAGAAAACATATATGTAAAATATATTAAATACAAATAATACCTTATAGAGAATCATTTCTGGCCTAAAAAAGATGGTAATCCTGATATTTGTCGAGAAAATTAAAATTTTTTGTTATTATTTAAAATATAATTATAAAATTGAAAATATTTATTTTTCAGTATTTTAGACTAAAAATATAATTCCTATTCAATGCATGTCATACAGTTTTAACCTTTCTCAGCCATGTTACATAAAAAATCTATATATTATAGAACAAATATTTCAATGTATATATATTAAATTTGAATGAAACATTTGTAAAAATATATAATAAAAATTGAGTTATATTAAATGATATATAAAAAATAATATATTTATATGTATATTGTATGTTTTTACCTTATACCCACTATTTTAGGCATATTTGTATAATTTTATTTAATATATTATATATCCTAATTCATCCATCTATTTTTAATATCATTAGTGCCCCATAACAAACTATATAGGTCCACATCAATATCCTCCTCTAACCATATTTTGCTATCACTTAAGATCATACCTATTAGAAATAAAAAGGAGAATATGTGACCTGCACTCACTATTATCTCTCCCACTATGGTATAATATAACCCCTACACCCAGGTTCTCTAAAAGATCATTTTTATAAACATAAAAAGGAATCCTTCTCCACCAGTTTATGCTTTCATTCCAAATTTTTTCAATCTACCTCTACACTACTCAATCATTATATATGTTAACAAAAACGTAATATATTTATCATTTAATTATATATTTAATAATAAACAACCCATTTTTATAATTTCCACACCACCTTAATTTTTAAATATAAATTACTAGTTTCCTCCAGTATTTGTTGAACAAAATTAGCGTTCAGAAAAAAATATAAGAAATTTCCATAGTTTTAGAAATCTCCATGGGAATCATTAATTTATATAAAGTTATAACATAAAAAACTATCACATGGAATAAAAAATACACTAATATATAGTGTAGTGTTTGAATTGAAATTTCATGTTTGAAACCATATAGACAATGTTGGAGTAAATACTAAATAAATAATAATGACCTAAAAACATGGATACAAAAATTTATTTATAAACTATTGATCTTGTTATTGATGGATAATGTGGGAGATGAAAATATAAAAGGGGTGATGGGAATCAGTGAATCTAGGTACATGGGAAAAATGTATGAAATAATCAATTAGCAATCATGTATATTTAAGAATTATTTACTAATGAATCAAATGGTCATGGAAATTTCTATCCATTATAATTTCTCTTTTTC
Organism: Viscum album; assembly: GCA_963277665.1. NCBI lineage: Eukaryota > Viridiplantae > Streptophyta > Magnoliopsida > Santalales > Viscaceae > Viscum > Viscum album. The sequence continues at coordinate 1,301,274,539 of OY728147.1, forward strand.
TCATGGTCAGTAACATCAGATTAAAATGAATTGGTAACCCAAAACCTTATTTAATCATAAAGAAAGGAAAACCCAATGGTCATTATAGAATTATAAACACAAGATCACACATTAAAAAAATGCATTCAATAAACTCATGAAATAGACATTCTCAATGAAATAAATAAAGTAAACCCTTTTTATAACCTCACACGTTATTGTCACTCTAGAATATTAAGGGAAGATATGGACATAATGAAATAACATAAAATTCCTACATATATTTCAATTAAAAATAAAATACATCATACAATCAATCCTCATTCATCACACTATTTATATTACAAATAAATAAACCACTAATGCTAGCTATGGCACGGATCATAAAAGAGTGAATGAAAAGCCAACATTAGTAGAAGTAGAATGGAATTGTAGAGTGTGTGACATAGTCTAGATGGTGTTCCTCATCGACGCATCACAACTAGATGTTCTCCATGCTACGGATGAGGGTTTAGAATATAATGAATTTGGTCAAACCCTTTATTGTGTATATTTTCTCATTAATCACATGTTTTATTACTTTCCCAAAACAATGATGATTTTTAAATTTTTTCATGTTGTGTAATCTTTTAATTTCCACAACTGAATAAGAAAACCTAAAAATATTTTTATCCCTTCAAAATAACCTCCCCTAAAAACCCATTTATAGTTACTTACTTATATGATGTATAAATTTATATGTTCTAATTCCATAGTTTTTTTTCTTCCTTAATAATATGGTGTCCCTCCTTGAAAAAATATAACACTATGATGTCTTTTATACCTATTATTCTCACCCCTTTTCATTCCTTTTACAAAAATACAATTTATCAATTCATATCACACCTATATAATTAAATAGTTCAAATATAGTTTGTAATATAAATTAAATACTGATATAATAACATTAAAACATCAAAAAATATTTTCATGCCATATTGATATTAAATACCTCCACACCTGAATTTAGAATTTCCCTCAACAATGGAATCTCAACATACTAAAAATGATGTTTAACTTATTTTTCATTAAATTCAATTTCACTAAAATAAATTGATAAAAAATAAAACTGAGTATTCATTTATCCCATAAGATATGTCATTAATTCTTCATTTTTTCAATGAAACAATTCTACCAATTGTTTTTCATTATTTTCGATAAGAATTGGTAGGCCATTTCAATAATTCATTCTCACTTTTCAATTCATTGTTAATATTCATGATAATTAGAATTTACCTCACATGAATTCAGCTTCTAATAATTATGGTACAAATGTACCTAGAATTCATTAAATGCCTCATGAACATGTCAATTACCAAAGTCTTAAATCGAATATAACATCTCCATCGTGTATCAAATATATCACATGCATTAATTTGTACTTCACCACTAACATTTAAATGATTGAGAGTCTTTAGTATAGATAGATAAATATTATAAATTGTGTAAAGCTCAAAAATCCAGTTGATTAAAAATATTTTTTTCTTGATAACAATATATGAGATCAATTAAATCTCTCCCTGTAGATATCATCTCTCTCTTCGACCCAAAAATCTCAAAACATGGCTCATGATACTTGTAAACTCAATGAGTAAATCAAACTCTCTATTTTTTCTTTTAAATTGGTAATTATTTATATCTAAATACATCCTTAATAAAAATCTCATATAAACCAACAAACCACCAACGATCAAAATAGCATTTCTATGAAAATTGATGATTTTTATCTTCCCAAAACAGAACCCAATTTTTTTAATTTATTCAAATGATTTTATTATAAAGAAATGATAATAATGAAATATAATGAAAAATACATGTCCACTCACCAAAATCGCATTGGTTAATACCCCAACACAATATCTTTAATGATGTATATGTCAATACACCATAGAAATCTTTCCCACACACTTGTTCATTTAAATATCACATTAAACACATTGTTGATGGAAAGAGTGGATAAAATAATAATGTGACATGGATAATTACCTAACATGGTTGTTAATTGATTTTTACAATCACATAAAAGATTAATGTATGGTGGGTCTTAGTATAAGGTATTGAAAACTAATTAATTAATCATTTTACAATTGATTTTGTCTAGTCATAACAATGATATAAAGCATATAAATTTCTAGAAGAAGATATGATTGAGATAAATAATAAATATACAAATGAAATAATGGAAAATATTAGTATTCGACAATGTATTTGGAATGAGAAAATTTTTTGGATCAATTATACATGGAAATGAATACTACAAATTAAATTAATCTATGAAAATATCAAGAAATCAATTTAGTTTAAATAATAAAAATTTCATTTATAATAATCAAAATGCTCCAAAAAATAATTATTTTCCAAAACATAATCTAAAATTTTACCTTTCATAATTATTTTCCTCATTTTCTCATTAAATTTTATTAATATGTAAATTAAAAAAATTTGGCATGTTATTTCACAAAATATATTTGTGTCTCTTATTTCATTTTATTATGGAAGGAATAAATCGATAGTAATACATTTTTAGTTAATTATCTAATATATACACATTAAGGGGAATACTGTAAAAAATTTATGTATTCATACACACACACCCCATTCATATTGATCCGTTAAATATGATTGTATTGGTGCTTCCTATTCCAAATTCATGATGTCTAATTATGAAATGATATTTATTCTATGTTTTCCATGATGTAAATTGTGTTCATGATGTGTAATGGTCCACTAACATCCTCTTTGATTTTTCTACAACTTCTTCTATTTCCATTGATGGACTGAAAAAAATAATGATAAACAAGTGAAAGAACATACCATTTCAATAAATCTCAAAATATAAACTGAAATATAAATTAAATACTAATTTCATATTTGATCTAAATAATGAAATAAATAAAAATTATTATAATGTGATAAAAATAATGTTTCCACAATTAATTTAGTCTCTTTTAATATTATTATATTTTGATCATAGCCAGGTTAGCTAATTGGATAGTGGTATACTTTTAAAAAACTCATGTTTACCCAATTATAGGATTGAAATCCACCTTGATCTACTCTAATTCACACTAATAAAATTTTCATGGAAATATGTGGGGGTCATTACAGTTCGAACTGACTAAGTATCACTAATAAGATATCGGCAATAGTCCAAATTCAGTAAAATTAAATTCAATTAACTTCATTCTATGTATGTTGGAATTAATTGATGATCATTTTTCATTAGAAAAATATATCTCAAACTAATTCTTTTATTTATTTATCTTTTAGTTCATTTAAATAGTCATCAGAGTTTATATACACTTCAATTTCATATTCTAGATGCACAGATAGATTTTCTAAAAAATATCTTGTAACGCCCCGACCCCAGTTACCCAGAGTCGGTGCATTATTACATAACATTGGCATGATCACAAGAAAGATCAAATCTCGAAAGACCGATGGGTTTAGTAGCCTTGGAAACACTAGATATATTCATAAGTTTTACATTACATCATAAAATGAAAAACTACTACAACAACACAATGTTTCCACAATCCACACTATTAACCCCTCATAAAATCCCTGCAGGTCATTCATAACTTACTTCTTCACATCCTGGGAAAAATAAAACATAGAAAAGGGGTGAGCTCAAATGCCCAGTAAGGATAACAATATAGCGGAAACTTTCATAAATAAGAATAAACATTTAAGGCAATGTATAAATAAAACAAAAGCCTTTTAAATATAAACATTCAACATGGTATGGAATAAATAAAATGAAATAATGCCATTTACTTATTCACATGGATATTCTACTAATCGAATAATTACATGCAATAATCAATAACCACTTTCATAAAGTTGGAATGCATAATGCCAGACTATCATAACCACATAGCCAAGGCCTCGTGCCAAGACTACAAATAATATTTTGTCAAGGCCTTGTGCCATGACACTAGTTTGTCTCATGAGACCTACCGATGCATCGAGGAGCTATAGCGGGCTCCACCCGTCACATATTAAGTCCAATGCATTCCAATATGAAAAGGTTTAAACATAACATAAACATTCATATTAAAACTAGCATATGAAATGTCAATACTTTCACCATAAACTATGAATGGTATAAAAGTAGCACATCCACAGTAAAACATATCACAAAACCTTCAATACAATATAGAAGTTTTGTATCATAATAAATCAACTTCAAATAATCTTAAAATCCATCAAAGGATGTTGACATAGATGAAATCAAAATTATTTTTAAAGAAATATCTCCTTTTATTTTGAAATAATTTAAGATCCATATAAAATAAAACATTTTCTTTGAAAATATTCTTATAAGCTTGTAAGGGAAGCTTTGAAGATTTTATAACGGCGGAAAATAGCCGCACCCGCCGTATAAGTTAAAAAAAACATTCTTACCTTAATTCTGTCGAAAAAGTTAAAAAGGACCTTGTTTTGAAAACGACCGAAAGATTCCTTTATAAACCACTTATAAAAGTCAAAAAGGGTATAAATGACTTTAACTCATATTCTAGTAAATAGTAAAAATGTTTTGAAATGCATTTTTAAGAAACATGGATGTGGATGATAAAGAGATCCCAGTAGATTATTACGTATAAACAACCTTGGATAATGAAGAGGTTGTAAAGTAAACCCTTACCTTGTACTTTTCCTTGGTTGGGGTAGGTTAACCTCCTGTATAATGGTGAAATAGTTGTTATTAAATTATAGAAGAATCTTATATAATAATATGATATCATATATGATCTTTTAACATTGATTTGTTACTAATATCTTAGAATTATCGTCGTTTCGGGAGTTAACTTACTCATTTTCTTTTATATGTTTTGTTACATAAGCCATGGTTGTTGTATCTTATTCATATCCAGAATGATATCTAGTCCTTAAACATCATTTTTAAATCATCAAATGATAATTATACTTGAATGGATACGATGGAGAATGAATCTCATCGCGTTCGTGGAGACGGTAGTCCGTACGTACGTACGAGCGACAATATCATTCTTTTGATATTAAAATAATATATAAATGGATGGTATATCATATATACAGAATCATTAACATGTTATATTTATTATTTACATGAGTTACACATCATTATTATACCCATCCAAATAATATTATATTGAATAACAATTACACCACGACGTGGAGACGGTAGTCCGTACGTACGCACGTATGGTGAAATGTTATTCAAAGGGTGGATAGAATACTGAATATGGTTGTACCATATTTATAATAACATCACAGTATATGTGAGATACTGGAGTTATTATTTTAGAATGGTAAGAACAAAGGAATATGAAGTGGAAGAAGAAATGAACTCGGAGAAGGGTGGTGAAATCATTACCTCTTCTTCGGGTTCTTCCTTTTGATTTGATCAAAAGGGCTCCTTAGGTTGGCTTTCTGATCAAACTAAGGCCTCTAGGTTGTAGTGAGGGATGTTGGGAGAGTATTTGGGCAGAGTTTGGCCGAAACAAAAGGCTTTGAAGGTGTAAAGAAATGAGAAGGAGGAGTGCCCTTTTATAAGAGGGGTGAGGGGCACCTTTGGAAAAGCTAGAAATATTAATTTATAATAAATTTATATTCGGTTTCTAATGGCTCCAATGCTTATTATTCAAAGGTTGAGGTGGGGATAGGTCGAAAACCACTCAACCAATAGAATTTAGACTGGTTTGGGTTCTTATATTAACCTTATCTTTAAGTTTTAACTCTAAGTTAATTAGTTTCACTTTTACAATGTCTCTTTGTATTTTTATATAATATGGTTAATAAACTTACTATATACATACAAACGACCCCCAAGTGGTACATTAATGATGAACCTATCATGATATAAGTCTCTTGGCCGAACCTTAGATTTTTAGGAATTTAATATCAATTAATAATATAATATTTGTTTTAAGAACTCTTTTATGTCAATTTTGACACTATTCAATAGTTGATTTTTGTGAAACTCATAACAGATTGATTACTTCGAAAAAAGTCAATTAAATCAATACTAATATATCATATTATCCTAGAAAATTAGTTTAATTAATTAAATGTTTCATGTTATATCTATTTGGGTATTTATAATATCAATTATTTTAATTTTTCACTATTATAGTAATTACTTCATCATCATTGTGTCATAAATAAAATAAATTATTTAATGTCTAAAAATTATAAATAAAATATCATAATGTAGGAAATCGTTTTAGCTTTCTAATGAATATTTATAATCTAAAATTCAACATATATAAACCTATGTAACAATTGTTTTTCTAAAAGATATATGCCTGTGTCATTTTTGTATTCATTTTAACTTAATTAAAATAAAGTGTCATTATCACTTACAAGTGGATCCATGGGGTCCCAAAATAGACCCAAAGATTCCCATGGTCGACCATGTATCAACTAATAGGTTTAATACACGGTTTAGGGTAATTTAGTATTATTATAATATTATTTTTTAACCCTTATTTACCGGATTTACCCTTAACCATGGTAAATAAAATATTTACCGCAGTAATTATTCAAAATGTCTAAAAATAAAAGTTACATATTTACACAATTTGAACATCCTGATTCCAAATATGGAATCCATTTTCCTAAATTCAAAACACATAAGTGGCAGAAATTAATTTAAAATTAATTCCCGCTGTCAAAACAAAAAGCGTGTTTTTAAGAGATAATAACTATCAAAAGATTGACACTCGTTTATGTTCGGTTTAATTGTAAAATTATGTCCAATGACCAACATTATATTAAATGGTAAAAATATATTCTAAATATACTTTAAAACCACTCAAATTCAAAATTTATCACTATTAATTATTTTGATTAAAAAAGTTGTTTTTAATTAAAACTTAGTAATTTTCACTATTCATCAAAATATTAAAGTTATCCGAAATGTACCAAAATTTCACCTTAGGCTAAATTCGATATTCCGAATCCAAAAATGAAGTCCATTTTCAAATATAAAATATATATAATTTCAAAAAGTAGGTATTACTATTCATAACGGCTAGTTTGATTAGTTATGGTGTGTTAGAACTCGGTGTTGCGTACAACACACGCTATCACATTATTCAAAGAGAAGCGTACCGTAGAAGCTTGGGGTGTTACATTCTCCCCTCCTTCAAATAATTGCGTCCCCGCAATTTCTAGGGTATTACTGCATAAAAAGACTCGGGTGGTTCTTCATCATAAGTTCCTCGGGTTCCCACGTTGCCTCTTCCATCTAATGGTTTCTCGACAAAACTTTTACCAGACGCGTCGTCCGGTTTCTCAGCACTTGTTCTCTCGTATCAAGAATCTTGACGGGCTCTTCGCAATAAGACAGATCGGGTTCCAGTTCTAATTCATCATAGGTGAGTACATGCGTCGGATCAGGCATGTATTTCCTCAATAGAGATACGTGGAACACATCATGAACTTTGGAGAGACTTGGCGGCATTGCCAATCGGTAAGCTACAACCCCAATTCGTTCTAGAATTTCGAAAGGTCCGATGTACCTGGGACTCAATTTACCTTTCTTACCAAAACGTATGACTCCCTTCCACAGAGATACCTTCAGAAAAACATGATCACCGACTTGAAATTCCAAATCCTTCCTTCGATTATCGGCATAGCTCTTCTGCCTACTTTGAGCTGCTTTGATGTGATTTTGGATTACTTTCACCTTTTCCACCGGTTCCTCCACCAGTTCTGGGCCTACAAGTTTTCTTTCACCAACGTCATCCCAACAGGTTGGTGTATGACATCACTTTCCGTATAACGCTTCATATGGTGCCATCTGAATACTCGAATGGAAGCTATTGTTATAGGAAAATTCTACCAGAGGTAAATATTGATCCCACATACCCTGAAAGTCATGTGAGCAAGATCTCAACATGTCTTCTAAGGTCAGAATAGTCCATTCTGATTTTCCATCTGTCTGAGGGTGGTAAGCAGTGCTCAAATGAAGTTCATTATCCAGGGATTTCTATATACTTTTCCAAAATCTTGAAGTAAAACGGGGATCACGATCAGAAACAATTGATAAGGTTACTCCATGAAGTCTCAAAACTTCATTAATATATAGTCTTGCTAGACGTTCCAGGGGTAGATCTTCTGTTATAGTAAGAAAATGTGCTGACTTGGTAAGACGATCAACAATAACCCATATTGTATCATTCCTTCTAGGAGTCTTTGGTAGCCCCATGACAAAGTCCATCGTAACATTGTCCCATTTCCACTCCGGTATGGGAAGAGGTTGCATGACTCCTCCAGGCTCTTGCCTTCCAGCTTTCACTTGTTGAAAAACCATACATCTTGACACAAAATCATCAATCTCCCTCTTCATGTTGTCCCACCAAAAATGTTCCTTCAAATCTCTATACATTTTGGTGCTCCCAGGGTGTATAGAGAAATTGGAACTATGAGCATCATCCAGCAATTCCCTTTTTAGATCAGGTAAATCGGGAACACAAAGTCTCTTCCCGAATTCAAAAATCCCATCTTCATACACAAAGTCTCTGAATCTCCCATCATTCACAGCTTTAATCTTCTTCTGAAATTCTTCATCATCGGTCTGAGAACTCTTAATCCTTTCTAGTAAAGATGGTTTGGCAACCATTTGAAAAAGCATTGATGTTTCACCTTCCCTGGTTATTCCCTTTCACTGCTCCCCAAAGCCAGAAATATTTTATCTAGGGAATTTATCCACTGCTCGGCTACTAAGGGATTTGTACTCCCATTGAACGTTGGTGGTTGCTGCCTCATGAATCGATCTAACATTGATCCTCCACGCTGCGGATTAGGGTGCTCCATACGGGTAAGGTTATTATTCATAACCTGAGTAAGTTGTCCCAGTATGGTGATTAGCTGATCGACACCAGTTGCATCACCAGCCCCACTATAATTGTCTTGAGCAGGAGGGCAATCCCTACATGGAGTGCGTGCATTGATATGGTTTCCATTTCTTCCACTAGGTGCCATTTCTAAACAATGGCATAAACTAGATCAGATTATGAATCAAAATACATAATCCCATACTTATAAAACACTTAACATAAATTGAACTATTTATGGATATAATCCATAATCATAAAAATGTCTCCTTTGAGGATGTATATACATATAAACCCTTCATAATGGTTTGTAAAGAAAATTGAGAGTTATCCTAAGCATATCCCCCGGGAGTGTCGTAACCAAGAGTGCAGCAAGGCCCGTTGTCGTGCACCAGTTCCCGTTCGAGTCTAGCTCAAAGCGGTGTTTTCGGGTTTTACCCCTAGGTACATCTGTGCCAGAGCCGCCTCTACTTTCTCGTATCCAGACAGGGATGTATTGCTTGGAAAACTCACAAAATCTCTACAATACCAAAATTCTAGGAAGTTCTTCTATACTAATCCTCAAAGGTCATCTTAGGTCTACGTGCTCTAATCAGAGTTTATCTAAATCTAGATTCCAAGGTTTGTACTAAACTTCCTCTGATACCAACTGTAACGCCCCGACCCCAGTTACCCAGAGTCGGTGCATTATTACATAACATTGGCATGATCACAAGAAAGATCAAATCTCGAAAGACCGATTGGTTTAGTAGCCTAGGAAACACTAGATATATTCATATGTTTTACATTACATCATAAAATGAAAAACTACTACAACAACACAATGTTTCCACAATCCACACTATTAACCCCTCATAAAATCCCTGCAGGTCATTCATAACTTACTTCTTCACATCCAGGAAAAAATAAAACATAGAAAAGGGGTGAGCTCAAATTCCCAGTAAGGATAACAATATAGCGGAAACTTTCATAAATAAGAATAAACATTTAAGGCAATGTATAACTAAAACAAAATCCTTTTAAATATGAACTTTCAACATGGTATGTCATAAATAAAATGAAATAATGCCATTTACTTATTCACATGGATATTCTACTAATCGAATAATCACATGCAAAAATCAATAACCACTTTTATAATGTTTGAATGCATAATGCCAGACTATCATAACCACATAGCCAAGGCCTCGTGCCAAGACTACAAATAAGATTTTGTCAAGGCCTTGTGCCAAGACACTAGTTTTCTCATGAGACCTACTGATGCATCGAGGAGCTATAGCAGGCTCCACCCGTCACATATTAAGTCCAATGCATTCCCATATGAAAAGGTTTAAACATAACATAAACATTCATATTAAAACTAGCATATGAAATGTCAATACTTTCACCATATACTATGAATGGTATAAAAATAGCACATCCACAGTCAAACATATCACAAAACCTTCAACACTATATAGAAGTTTTGTATCATAATAAATCAACTTCAAATAATCTTAAAATCCATCAAAGGATGTTGACATAGATGAAATCAAAATTCTTTTTAAAGAAATATCTCCTTTTATTTTGAAATAATTTAAGATCCATATAAAATAAAACATTTTCTTTGAAAATATTCTTATAAGCTTGTAAGGGAAGCTTTGAAGATTTTATAACGGCGGAAAATAGCCGCACCCGCCGTATAAGTTAAAAAAACATTCTTACCTTAATTCTGTCGAAAAGGTTAAAAAGGACCTTGTTTTGAAAACGACCGAAAGATTCCTTTATAAACCACTTATAAAAGTAAAAAAGGGTATAAATGACTTTAACTCATATTCTAGTAAATAGTAAAAATGTTTTGAAATGCATTTTTAAGAAACATGGATGTGGATGATAAAGAGATCCCAGTAGATTATTACGTATAAACAACCTTGGATAATGAAGAGGTTGTAAAGTAAACCCTTACCTTGTAACTTTCCTTGGTTGGGGTAGGTTAAACTCCTGTATAATGGTGAAATATTTGTTATTAAATTATACAAGAATCATATATAATAATATGATATCATATATGATCTTTTAACATTGATTTGTTAATAATATCTTAGAATTATCGTCGTTTCGGGAGTTAACTTACTCATTTTCTTTTATATGTTTTGTTACATAAGCCATGGTTGTTGTATCTTATTCATATCCAGAATGATGTCTAGTCCTTAAACATCATTTTTAAATCATCAAATTATAATTATACTTGAATTGATACGATGGAGAATGAATCTCATCGCATTCGTGGAGACGGTAGTCCGTACGTACGCACGAGCGACAATATCATTCTTTTGATATTAAAATAATATATAAATGGATGGTATATCATATATACAGAATCATTAACATGTTATATTTATTATTTACATGTGTTACACATCATTATTATACCCATCCAAATAATATTATATTGAATAACAATTACACCACGACGTGGAGACGGTAGTCCGTACGTACGCACGTATGGTGAAATGTTATTCAAAGGGTGGATAGAATACTGAATATGGTTGTACCATATTTATAATAACATCACAGTATATGTGAGATACTGGAGTTATTATTTTAGAATGGTACGAACAAAGGAAGAAGAAGTGGAAGAAGAAATGAACTTAGAGAAGGGTGGTGAAATCATTACCTCTTCTTCGGGTTCTTCGTTTTGATTTGATCAAAAGGGATCCTTAGGTTGGCTTTCTGATCAAACTAAAGCCACTAGGTTGTAGTGAGGGATGTTGGGAGAGTATATTGGCAGAGTTTCGCCGAAACAAAAGGCTTTTAATGTGTGAAGAAATGAGAAGGAGGAGTGCCCTTTTATAAGAGGGGTGAGGGGCACCTTTGGAAAAGCTAGAAATATTAATTTATAATAAATTCATATTCGGTTTCTAATGGCTCCAATGCTTATTATTCAAAGGTTAAGGTGGGGATAGGTCGAAAACCACTCAACCAATAGAATTTAGATAGGTTTGGGTACTTATATTAACCTTATCTTTAAGTATTAACTCTAAGTTAATTAGTTTCACTTTTACAATGTCTCTTTGTATTTTTATATAATATGGTTAATAAACATACTATATACATCCAAGCGACCCCCAAGTGGTACATTAATGATGAACCTATCATGATATAAGTCTCTTCGCCGAACCTTAGATTTTTAGGAATTTAATATCATTTAATAATATAATATTTGTTTTAAGAACTCTTTTATGTCAATTTTGACACTATTCAATAGTTGATTTTTGTGAAACTCATAACAGATTGATTACTTCTAACAAAGTCAATTAAATCAATCCTCATATATCATATTATCCTAGAAAATTAGTTTAATTCATTAAAAGTTTCATATTATATCTATTTGGGTATTTATAATATCAATTATTTTAATTTTTCGCTATTATAGTAATTACTGCATCATCATTGTGTCATAAATAAAATAAATTATTTAATGTATAAAAATTATAAATAAAATATTATTATGTAGGAAATCTTTTTAGCTTTCTAATAAATATTTATAATATAAAATACAACATATATAACCCTATGTAACAATTGTTTTTCTAAAAGATATATGCTTGTGTCATTTTTGTATTCATTTTAACTTAATTAAAATAAAGTGTCATTATCAATTACAAGTGGATCCATGGGGTCCCAAAATAGACCCAATGATTCCCATGGTCGACCATGTATCAACCAATAGGGTTAAGACACGTTTTTGGGTAATTTAGTATTATTATAATATTATTTTTTAACCCTTAATTACCGGATTTACCCTCAACCATGGTAAATAAAATATTTACCGCAGTAATTATTCAAAATGTCTAAAAATAAAAGTTACCTATTTACAGAATTTGAACATCCTGATTCAAAATATGGAATCCATTTTCCTAAATTCAAAACACAGAAGTGGCAGAAATTAATTTAAAATTAATTCCCGCTGTCAAAACAAAAAGCGTGTTTTTAAGAGATAATAACTATCAAAAGATTGACACTCGTTTATGTTCGGTTTAATTGTAAAATTATGTCCAATGACCAACATTATATTAAATGGTAAAACTATATTCTAAATATACTTTAAAACCACTCAAATTCATAATTTATCAATATTAATTATTTTGATTAAAAAAGTTGTTTTTAATTAAAACTTAGTAATTTTCACTATTCATCAAAATATGAAACATATCCGAAATGTACCAAAATTTCACCTTAGGATAAATTCGATATTCCGAATCCAAAAATGAAGTCCATTTTCAAATATAAAATATATATAATTTCAAAAAGTAGGTATTACTATTCATAACGGCTAGTTTGATTAGTTATGGTGTGTTAGAACTCGGTATTGCGTACAACACACGCTATCACATTATTCAAAGAGAAGCGTACCGTAGAAGCTTGGGGTGTTACATATCTCATAAATGAGGTTGTAATCTTTTCCTCCTCATATTTATTTTCTTTTTATTACTTTCTGTGTTCTTAATGAAACATTTGTAACATATCAGCTAGTGATCATTCTTCTTCATTCTTGTTCTCTTTTTCATTATATTTCAATTTTTTGGAATTTTTCATCAACCCACCCATCATCCACTAATATGAATACATATAGATCAAATAAACCTAAAAAGATAAGGTATTTATGGTTATGATTAATGCCTTATTTTGAAGTGGTACATACCTCTTCTTCATTGTCCACGATTCTTTGTTCATTATGGTCCCCTTAAAATTCTTTCTCTATGAAATACTGTGATTGTATTTAATGATTGGATATAGTTTGGGGATCTCATTGGATTGATTTTTTATTGTTTTACCATCAATGATTAGATACTTCATATCATCTAGTAGGATTGAAGAACTCTCCATGGTATTCATCCTACCACGTATTACATCCACCCAATCCAAAACTTTATAGTGTGTTAAAATATTATATAAATAAAAAATACTATTGTAAAATCTAGAAACATAAAATATGGGGAAATAGTTTTTAACACTATTACAACTAATAAATTACCCGCACTTATCAACATTAATTTATCCAAAATCATGATAAACCTATAGGGATGGATAATTTTCACAAGGTCGCCAAATTTTGAAATTTATAACATCAAAATAACAAACCATTAATCAATAGGCATGTTTAGGTATTAGAAGTATGAGGTGAAACAAAGAGATGCAGGTTTTAATTAAATAAAAAAGTACTAGATTAATTTTTATTTGAATATTTTAAATCCAAACTTATGATCATGTCATTGGTAGATAATGTGTGAGAATAATATATTAAATTGTTGTTGAGCAGTAACGAATTAAATTTCATGCATTGGAAATTTATCAAATATTCAATGAAAAATAACATAATTTTCAGAATCAGGGCATGGTGAATCCAATGGCCATGGTATATAAAAACCATCCAGTATACTCCTTTTCTCATGGTCTGGTACATTGAATTATTAAGAAGGCATAATACAGTAGCTTATTTAATAATAGGGAATGATAAACTAAATTGTGATGCGAGAATTATAAATCCTATATTTCACATTAATAAAATTCGTTCAATTAACACATTCATTTCTTTTCTGAAATAAAAAATGTAACTAAACCCTTTTCTTAACCTCGCCCAATATGGTCTTGTTAGAAAAATTAAGGAAGATACAAAATTGAATTTCTAACTTGAAATATCTTGATAAATTTTAATAAAAAACATAAAATACCTATTACAACTAATCACCATTAATTACACACACCACATAAAAAATAAATCACCACCGCAATCTATCCATGAGATGGTGAATAGTAGAGTGAATGAAAATCATATAGAAGATACAACAACGGGGCTCTATAGTGGGTTCAACTCATTCAAACACGTGTTCCTCATCAAGGCATCACACCCAAATGTTGTCCAATGAGTGTCTATATGTGAATTATGTATGTTTATTATTGAAAGACTCATCCACATATCAGGCCTCATGAATCTGAATTTTTTTGGTTCTTGAAACCGAAATGATATGTAAATTTTACATGATGTGTAATATTCAAATTTCCACTACTAGGGAAGGGATAAAAAATTCTTAAAATCTCTTAAAATTAACCTCTAATGAAAAAATCACATCACATAATATTTTTTCATGGCATATTAATTTTTATACTCTAGTTTTGAAGTTTTTTTGCTTCCTCAAAAATGGGTTGTCACAACCCTTTAAATCACCCAAAAGTTAAGTTTCTTTTAACTCCTATATTATCCTCGTCTCATTAAATATTCATGAAACCAAAATATCTTTATGTTACAAACAAAATAAATTAATATGTTCAAATTTTGTCAAGAATATAAATTAAATACATATTTCATGACATTAAATACACCATAAAATATATTTTGGATATACAAATATCAGTTTTTATGTGTTATAGTCACAATAGGGGTTGTTTATGTGAAGGTTTATGAGCGGACTATTAAAATAAAAAAAATTAATCATGATTATTACATAAATTCAATGATAAATTATATAACAAAAATAAATTCTATAATAAAATGTTTTATTATATTCAGAATATTTAAATCATACATCTCTTATACATAAAACAACATAAAAATTATTTAAATCCCACATCATATTCATTTAAAATCTAATATGTAATAATTATCACATGTTTTAATTGGTTTATATGCATAAAATAAATGTATGATGTAAAAGCCTTGTTAAGGATGGGATGACATGGAATGAATAAGTGATATGAATCAATATTACAAGGGTGATAAAATTTATCGACATTATAAAACTATGGAGGAAATAATGATCATAATCATTATTGGGAAATTAGATAAACTTGTGTAATGGTTTAGATTCATAATAATGAAACATCATAAAATAATGGTCATATACAACAAATTTATGTGGGAAAGTCACCATCATGTTCACAAATAACATATTTATCATAAATAAAAATATTATATTTATCAACGAACAATTTAACTTTTATACATAATACACAAAATATCATGATATGTATCATATTACACTTTTCTTTTGATGGATTTATAATTTTGGTCCTACCTGTTTCTTCATAAAATGCTAATAATGTGGAACGACATAAGGAAATTATGAATATAAGAATCAATGTCATGAAATAAACCCATGGAAATAAATGGGTTTTATAAGTATTCTATACATCCAATTTCAATTAAAGCCCTGGTGGTTCCCAAATAAATAAGGGATATCATTTTTTGGAATAATATATTATCATTGTGAAGTGGAGGAGAAATAGCTCAATAGGAGTTAATGACATATTTTGGAAAATTAATTTCTTTTTTCAAAAATCATGGTGGTTTTCATTGAAATTATTTTGAGAATTTATAATGATTTGTATACCTAGAGATAACACATACAAAATAGTAAACGAATATTTTCATGGTTTTGTGCAAGAATCAACAACTTAAATCAACATAACATAGAGACAACCCAAAAATAATAATTTTTGTTTCAGATTCCACTTAACCAAAAACCCATTATATTAGGTAACCATTTTGATTCCACAATAATTAAAGATATTACCTAAAATATTTTTATTTACATTTAGTTTTTTATTATAAATTAATTATAATCATTTTTTTATTTTCTAATTTTCTAAGACAAAGGAGAATGTTTTCAATATTTTTCTTAATTATAATATATTGCTCCAGTTTTTTCTTTTTAATTATTTTAATTACATATTTATTAAAATAAAATTTATAATCATATAAATACATATATTGAGGAATATATATATTATAACTATCCATAATGTTAAATCTAATTATATAATTGGATATAATATCATTTGAGGTTAAATGAATATTAAAGATAAATTGTTCAAATATGAGGTCAGAGATATAAAAAATGTTGATATGTTTCAAAATAAACAATTATTATAGGTTAATGAAATTAAAATGGTTTCAAAATACTGATTAATTATTTTTATATGGGTTGAAATAGAAAATAATATAAATATTGGGGCAGAAAATGACAAGCAACTGTAAAAGATAAATAAATCATACTTCCTTCATTGTGTATTTCCTTTCCAATATACCTTAAATTCTTCAAATAATGGTATTATAATAATATAGAATGTGCCTAAATATTCTATGTGGATTATTATATTTTAATTAGGTAGGTTTTTTATCATAATGTTAAAGTGAACTGTTTTTCCTAGGGGTTCGAGAGGGTGTATTTTTACATGAGGGGAGGTGTATTTGAGGATAAAATATTGAATAAGATATAATATCTAAGGCGAACCATATAATTTTGAACGTTAGAAATACAGAATTATATTAATAGGAAAATATATATTATAAGACTTTAAAACAAATTAAAATCTGAAATCTATAGTTTATTAAAATACACATAAAAAGGATACATTATTTTATTAATAGAATAATTTATACAATAGAATATGAAAACTAATTTTTAGATTGAAAATGTGAATTTAAAAAAATTTATAACTGATTCAAAAATAATAATAGTATAAAATTTTTATAATATATTATATTCTTAATAAATATTTATGGATTTAATTAAAACATACTCATTGCACAATAAATGTATTTATACTATTTAAATTTAAAATTGATGTTTTAAAGAAATGATTTAAAAATTAAGCCATATTAAATTTTGACAAAATGAATCCAATAATGACCTTAACATTATCAAAAATATATTTATTAAATTTTTAAATTTCATAATTAAATAAACAATGTATGATTTTTTCAAAATATAATAAACTATTGTTTATTAATAGGTTTCTTCATGTTCATCGTGTTTTTTAATCATGAGATTTATTTTATAGTATTAAAATATATTTTGGTAAATTACTCAAAATAAATTTATTTATATGAAATTTTACTATATTGAGGTTGAAATACTATTTCTACTATCAGGTTACTATTCCTTACATTTAGGTTAATATTTTCAAAGTTAATTATACTATTCAAACAATCATGTTTCTTATTATAATCACATATTAATTGCTTTATAAGTCATTCCTATAAATTCATCTCAAAGTATTATATTATTCAGTTATAAAAAATAGATTACTTTATTTATGATAAGTCAATTTTTTTACAATTTTAATGATGAGTTCTATAATTCTAAAAGATAAATATTTTCAATGTTTTCAATGTTCTTATTTCTATATTTTTTTTATTTAATAAAACATTTTAATATCATCCATTTTCATGTATACATTCATTAAATATATGAAATTATCAAAATTAATTATATTATGTAATATGTGTTCAATCTCTTTAATATATTCTATATAAATTATTAAATAAATCATTGATTATTCATATATATATATATAATAATTTGGGTTCTTTTACTCATCCCCACTTTATACATTTCATCCTAATTTATTTTATCTCTAATCCTATGTTGAAAATAGATTAATGTACTTCTATTTCCTTGCCTCCACTGATTCTCATGTTGTTTATTCATACTAGTGATTCAATCAATGTGTATTATCAAGGTAAGGTGCCTTTTTATATAAAATTATATATGTGTTTATTGATATTTACTAGTTTATGCACAAATAAGAAGTAATTATATATTTACAAGACATCCATATTTTGTACATGTTGGGGATTGGGATTGTACTTCCACCATATAGACATGTGGAACACATAAAAAACATGAGCCTTTTTTAGTATAAGTTCTAACCAATAATCAAAATCTCATATGTAATGATGGATCTCAAAGGGTTCAACATATATAGGGTTAAAAATTCCCTTAATTTCAAAATATATGAATACATTCCATGTTATTTTTCAAATGAAATGTTTTTCATAATCATCAAACACCATGTCACTATGAACACTGTTCTCATAGATCCTTATTCAACACTATGTATCAATAATGTGTTTCTAAATAACATGATCATTCTCTATAGTTTTAATAAAATATCTACTCAATGTAGTTTATTTTCACTAATTCTATCAGAAAATAGTTTTTTTGTTGCATCAGATCCCATATAGTTCTTCATATAGTTTTGTTTGAATTTCGGTGTGGATGATTTGTCTATATTGGAACTTTTTCATTATGATATTTATATCCTACATTCATTTAAATACCAATGATCAATATCGTTATTTATTTCAGTGTGTAGATTTTCCTTTAGTATTTTCCATTAGATCATTGGTGAATGGTCATAATGAAATTAAATATAACATCTATAGAATGTATAAGACTTCTATAGAAATTAGTGGTGATCCATTCATCATTATAAATTAAAATAAAAAGTAGTTTCCCATGAATTCTCACCACTAATATAACATGTATCATTGTATACTGATCAAATGAAAAATCAAACACAATATATATTATTTTGCATGTCATGGTTGTTCAATCAACCACAATTTATATCATGTTTCTCCATATATATATATCATCAAGTGACTAGTGAAAAATCCCTTGATGATGTTATCTGATATAAATTATTGTATTGGTAATGCTCACATCATCAATTTAGACTTTTCCACTCTATTATAAATTATTAACATTCCATGTAATTTTACTTATGAAAATAAATATTAGTCTTCATGTTGTCCCACCATAATTTATCTCGATGAACATGGTACATTTATGTATATCTATGATGAATGGATAAAGATGAGATTCAGTAACTATCAAATAGCGATTTTTTTATTTCAGCTGATGATGGAACGCAATTACTATATGAAAACCATATTCCAACATCAATTTTAATGTTTATTTTGTAAATGTTTTCTTTGTTTACTATTATCAAGGTCCATTATAACTCTAAATGAGCCCCTAACACATCCATTATCTTCTCTTTGAAATATGTTCTAGAAATTATTTTCAAAAGAAATAATTTCTTCCCATCTTTTATGATTTCTAGATATGTTGTTTCCATATTTATTAAGATAGATTCATTATAAATAAATATCTGGGATAAAGTAACATGTTATTTTTTTTATGATAAACATCTACCATGTTTTTAATTACCCCTTCCCAAAACATGTACCCCTCAGAGTCCATAAATGAGATAAGAGATATAATGACCACAAAGTCATGTCTCTAGTTTCCCTATTTTGGGGACAAGAACAGAGTGTATAAAAAACGCACCTATGATAAGCATTACCCTCTAACGGGACACATGTGAAAGAGAGAGATAAGATAGAAACCAACCATATCTTGATTGGAGAAAAATATAAATGAAATTACAAGTACATATTTGTAATATAATTCAATAAGTATAAAAACTGAAAGGGATAATGCAAGTACCAAAGTCATGTAAAAATGGAAGTGACCATGAATCTCAAACATCTCCTACTAAACCACCATTATCGTAATAATAAGCATGTTCTAAAACCTGGTTCACGATCCATGAAAAATAGTTTATATAATGTAGGGTGAGTATAAAAGTATACTATATAGGATCCTCCTTGGATCCACTCGTGCAAAAGTAATGAAAACATGATAATTTGTAGTTATCAACATGTGAATCTTAAAAATCACCTCAACAGATATAATATATTCCCAACCTCACCATTGAAACTCTCACTAAGTACTTCATACAAGGTTATATAATATAATAAGGAATATCAAGGGTACTATGCTACCACTACATCACTGATTTTCATCTGTTCCCTAATGTTGCACATCCTAAGCATCTCTCTCCAAAAAGGCTGGCATGAAAACACCTTGGTAAAAACCATAACATGCACCTCATGAAACATAAATTCATTCACTCAAACACTTTTCAGAAGCACCACATCATCCACACAACCATATGTAACCATGTAGTTTGTATGATCCACCAAAACTCACACAACGTGTATCATACATTGTTTATAATAACTCAACACATTACAGTTCATACACGGTGTAAGGATCCTCCGGTCATCAAAACTGATACCTGTCATACATATAGTATCCAGTAAGAATCTATATCCAGGATATATATGGGTAAAATTACCAAAAGATATTTAATTCCTTTAGACACATATATTTGGAAAACTAACCACTAGGCGCACTTGAACACGTAACTGCCAAGAGAATCGAGTCGGGGGGAAAGGGGTAGTCAGCCATCAATCCCCCATTAAGACATTAGGGAAGACAACCCCTATGGATCAGAATCCATGGGGTGTTAGTTTACTAAATTGAAAGGGTGGAGTATCATATTGAAACACATTATGTATAGGATATAATATATATCACAACCACACTATACGAATAACCTAGTCTTAGACTCAACTATAGCTAACGTCTCTCAGACTCCAAGCTTCCACTTCTAAGACTACATGTCCAATAAGTACACAATCATTTAAAGAGACCAATTAAATTACATTATCCCTTTTTTCTCAGTTTTACATAATGTAAACAAATTCTTTAGAAATTAATTAAAAATATTCTCTTTCCACATCACATTTCATTAGCATCACAACCAAGTTCTATTCATTATAATAAATACCAATGTTAATCTAT
Source organism: Viscum album (assembly GCA_963277665.1). Classification (NCBI taxonomy): domain Eukaryota; kingdom Viridiplantae; phylum Streptophyta; class Magnoliopsida; order Santalales; family Viscaceae; genus Viscum; species Viscum album. The sequence continues at coordinate 1,301,295,864 of OY728147.1, forward strand.
AGCTTATCAGAATCACAACCTCATCATTACATCCAAGAAATCTCCAACCCCATTAGTTAACGTTATTTAATCATTTATTTTAAAATATTTCTACATTCCTTTTTTCTATGTATTCTAAGAAATAATTTTATCATACATAACACTAGGGGATCAACACTATGAGTATGTGAGATACCTATCGAGCCATTTCCACATAAAATAAGAGTGTATAACCATCCATACTCATGAATCGAAACACATAAAACATGTGGAATACATTGTGAATCATCGCCTCTTTTGAAATTAGGGTATGTAATATTTAGTTTGTATTGTAATGAGGAATTTAAAGTATAAAATCAAAAAACCATCAACAAGAATCATATTTTCCAATCAATGGGTATGATCGAATTATTTTTATTCTATCATCCCTAGTTTCTTTCATATCACCCACATGAATAAACTAATGCATCTCGCCACTCAAGGTGTCAGATACTACCATAACCATTGGGCATCCCTCCCACCACAAACCACAACATCCCTCAAGGCGTATCCGTCCTAGGCTCAGTTCAAATCTGGGCCTCCCGGACACCAAAACAAAAAATCTTGTATCCATATAATTCCACGTAATCATGAAAAAACATAGACACATGCACTCTGACATAAAAAAATAATATAGTATTCACACTCATCGAGCTTTCACAGATCCAAAGAATTGGTATATGGCCTTTACAAGAAACAGAAATCACTAAACATACAAGGCTTTATCATTTTCATACAAATGTCTCTTATTAAATCTTGAATAAATTAACCAATTAATTTCATGAATTTAATAATTTTACAATAATAATCAACATTCTTCAAATTCCTCAACCAATTTAATTAAACATGATCACAAGTGTCAATTTTATTATCGTCAAATTACAACAACAACAACAAAAACTAGATTCTTTAAACGTTCCTTTTAATCTGTATTATCCAATTAATTATCAACTAATTCAATCATTACATTATTTACCAATTTCCATAGAGAATGAAATGATAAATCAAGAAAGGAATATATTTTCCACTATCTAGAAAATAAAGAGGCAACCCTTTATCAGAGTTTAAAATAATAACATCACTATTGTAACATCCCAAGAAAGTAAAGAATTACTAATTTTCATATCTATGTCTATTTTTGAATTAGATAGTGTTTTAGAGGCTTAAAAAGGGAATAAATCCAATCTTAAGCATATACTACTCTAATATTTTTAAAAGATTGTTTTACGGCCTTTTGATAGTGACCCATTTTTAAATATATATTTTGAAAATTTTATATGCTCTATTTTTCAAAATAATATTATTATTTAGTATTGGGAATTTGAATTTTTTTGGATAAATTTATGGTATTTTTCTAAGAATGTTCATTTTTAATGAATAGTGAAAAATACTGCATTTTACCTCAATACTTTTTTTCATATAATTTAATTATATGGATATATTATCTTTTTTTTGGTTTCAATTTGTAAATAGAATATATTTTTACCATTAAATCCAATGGTTGTATTTGGGATAAATTTCACTTTGAAATTGGACATAAACATTTGTTAAACTTCTGATAGATATTGTTTCTAAAAAACCCCGCTATTTGTTTTGACAAGGGGAATTATTTTAAAATTAATTACTAAAATTCCTATGTTTGTAATCTGGTTAAATTGATTCAATATTTTAAATCAGAAGGTAAAAACTATGTAATTAATAATCTTTTATTTTTTAACATTATCAATAGTAATGACTGTAATTATCGTTAATTATCGTAATTAATTAGTAATCGGGTAGTTAAGGGTAATAAAATAATATCATAATAAGAAAAAAAATTGACCCCAAAATGTGTCATAATGTTACTGTTTGTGTCATGGGTGACCATGGGATTCCTTATCCCAATCTTTGGGACCCCATGGAATCACTTTTGGGTGATAGAGACATTTTATCATTTTATGTTTTTAAAGGGAAAGTATAACCAAAGTACGTATCACCAAAGTAAAACAATTTTATTTTTGTATTTTTAAATGATCTATTACACTATAAATAGTCATTGTAAAGATAAAAATATTTCCTACATCATATTATATTTTTTATATTTTTTAGACATTAAATAAATTAATTTATTTTTCACACTATGATGATACAATGATTACCTCATTAATGAACGATTTAAATAAAATGAAAACATAATGTAAAATCTAAGACATACACCTATAAAAGAGCTATTGGATGGGTGGATTTCAAACCCTTATATCCAAATCCTCGAAATATTTAATTTTGGGACCTTTAAAATCTGAAAATCATTATATAATAATGTAACATTTCTTGACATTCCAAGAGTGCCCCTCCTCCCTCTTATAAAAGGCCCCCACCTATACCACCTAACCCCCACCTCTAAACCCATTGGTTCAGCCATTCTCTGCCCATTTTATCTCTCCATATCCCTATCTTTATCATAGAAGACTTACCTTAGGCAGAAAGGTCTTCAAGAAACCCTTTTGGTTCAGTCCAAGAGGAGTTACCCGATTTAAAGGTAAGGTCTTCACTTGGGTTCTTTTGTTTTATTTTTCATATATAACCCCATAAACTCTTTTTATTCCATTATATTGTAACAAAACCAGTATATTCAACAAACTAGGATGTTTTTATGAGAATTATTCGAGCTACACTTACACACATCTACGTCTAATGGTTAAAAAACATACTGTTTCTATGGATGGCGAATTTCTGCCTCACGAAACGATGATTGTTCAATATTCATTTAACACCTTTAATGGTGTCCATTAATATGTCACTATATTTATATATGATATATTTTATGTTTATGTTTTCCTTATGCTTCTATATTTTTCATTTATGGCATACCTTTACAGTTTCCATTATTGGTAAACGTGATATCTTCATTTTAGGAAGTGTGGACAACCGCCCCCTCAAAGTGATTTGATTTGTTAATTCCATATGTGGGATGTATAAAGGATGGAGTTTATGATGTTATATATGATATTATACTAGAATTATAATATAACTTTATATCATTATGATTTCACTCCATTAAATATGAAATAGAAATGAAAGTAGTGTTTATGAGTACGTATGGCTTACCGTCTCCATGAACGGTGAATTTCATTTCTTACCTCTAAATGTTATGTAATATTATTAATAAATGTATATACTGGATATATATTATATATATGATATCTAAATCATGAATATAATTCTGGATATAATGGATATTTTACCACATGAACAACTTCTAATTATAAGAATATTATTTTTGGCTCAAGTACCAAAGATCGACAAAACGACCGTTATTAACTTAAAAAATTAAATAATGTTCATAACATGGTAATAAGTGATATAAAAGGAATAATGACCTTGATAATGGTTATTAAGTAAGTATAAATTAACTCTTGTTTATTATTTATGAGATTAAAGAACGATCGAGTCATGCCGGACACGAGGTATGGGACTTCGTCTCAGTTTCCTTTCATTATGGAATATCTTGATTCATACGCAACGTTCTTTTATACAGTGTATAAACCCCTTTAACTTTTTCTTTTATTCAAAAGTAATCTTTTTTATATTAATATTTTTACTAAACGACAAATGGGAATGTTTTTGTCGTTCGTATGTCGTGACAATGACTTCTCTACCACCATGACCATTATTTGAATTTTGGCTTCCTCTAAAATCCATATCGTCTTTTAATGACAAATAAATAACATGTTTTACTTTTACGTTATTTTGGTATTGAAAATAATTTCGATAATGTTTTTATTATATCAATGTGTTTTTGAAACCCTGTGATTGAAATGTGGAAATGTTGTGTTTCCTCTATGCTTGTTTTATGTGATACGATTATGATATGGTTCATGGGAATTGTTTATGAAGATAGGTGGATCAATGATAAACTAAGGTCAGGTGAGCCCGTGATAGATCTCCAATGCATTGGGTAACACAAAGGGGTTAAATGCTATGGTTTCTCTGAATATATTTAGGGAATATATTTTATTCCATGCATAACCGGGAGGGTTAGTCCCTACGTAAGAATGTTATGAATGCCTCTATAAGGCCCCCGCCATAAACCTTACTTAATATTGAATTAAATGAATAATTCACATTGAGGATCGTTTCAGGTTTAGAGTTTTAGAGAATTAGGACATAACTATTACATCTCAAAAGATTACAACGTATACAATTCTACTAAGTTTCCATAAAATAAAAACTCTTAAAAAGAAACATGTATGGTTCCATGTTTTAGATAGCATGACTTTTCCTTGATCCCATCCTTGACCCTATTCCAAATTAAGTCCTGTGAAAAACATTTCAAAAACTTGGGGTGAGCATAAAAAGCTCAGAAAGGGATACACAAAGAATGAAAACTATTAGTTTTTTAAAACAAAAATTAAACCATGTATACATTATCAATGTAATACCTTTCACCTTTATGAAGTAGTAAGAACTCTTCCCTGAATAAAAGATCATCACTTACCCATTTATAACCAAAATATGTCCATAAAACTCATATAAAAACACATAACATATAAAGGTAACTTGGGACATAAACATACTTAAGTGGAATAACCATCAGGACGACTTCCACACATATAAAAAAATGGAATAGCCATATGGCCGACTTCCATAGCCAATAAATTGGAGGTTATAACGTAACCACCCATCCTGGAATTCCCGGCACCACCCGACATATGGTTTATCATGTAACCACCCGTCAAATGTCCAAGTACCATTATAAAATCATAAGACATAAAAAAAACTTAATGGAAAGAAAACATTTCCACACTTTGATCACAATATATCAATTAAATATATTGACATAACAAATCCATTATAAAAACCATTTTCAATACCAAAATACATAAAAGAGTGTATGGTATTTATTTCATTTTAAAAACATTACGGCTTATTGAGGAAGAGAAAGACCAAATAATACTCGCGGAGAAAAAAGGTAATTGTCACCGTGTACGTTAAAAGAAACATTCCTTTTTTTCATTTAGTAAAACCATTCATAGAAAAAGTTTCATTTTTTATAAAAGGAAATGTCAAAGGGGTTTATACACCGAATAAAAAAATGTTGTGTATAAAACGAAATATGCCTCAATGAAAGGAGATTGAGACGGAGTCCCTTACCTCGGGTCTGACATGACTCGGTCGTTCTTTAACATCCTGAATAATAAACTTGAGTTAATTTCTACTTGCTTAAGAAACTTTTTCAAGTTCATTATTACATTTTTATCACTTATTACCATGTAATAAATATTATGTAATCATTTAAGTTAATAATGTTTGTTTTGTCGATATTTGGTTTTTGAATCGAAAGTGGACTTCTTATAATTACATGTTGTTCATGTGGTCAAAGTTTCATTATATCCAGATTGATATTCATGATTTGGATATCATATATATCATATATATCTATCATATACATCTATTTATAATATTACATAATCATTTAGAGGTAAGAAATGAAATGCACTGTTCATGGAGATGGTAAGCCGTACATACGCATGAACGCTACTTTCATTTCTATGTCATATTAATGGAATTAAAAATAAATGAGAGGTATGTATATTTTAATTACAGAATTATATTCATCATTTTGATTTAACATAAATCATATATAATATTATTAAATCTATCCTTTATACGTCCCACGTATGGCATTAACGAATCAAATCACTTTGAGGGGGCGGTAGTTCGCACTAAAATGAAGATATCGCGTATACCCATAATGGAAGCCATAAAGCAGTGCCATATAATGAAAAATACAGAATCTTAAAAAAACCATAAAAATATAATATATCATATATTAATATATTGACATCTTAATGGCCACCTTTGAAGGTGTTAGAAAAATATTGAACAATCATCGTTTTGTGAGGCAGAAATTCGCTATCCACGGAAACAGTATGCTCTTTAACCATTATATGAAGGTGTGCGTAAGTGTAGATCAAGTACATCACATAAAAACATCCTAGTATATTGAATATTCTTCTTTTGATACAAAATAAAGGAATAAAAGGAGTTTAGGGGGTTGGAGAAGCAAAATAAAACATAAGAACACAAGAGAAAACACTGCCTTTAAAACGTGTAACTCATTTTGATTTGAGATCAAAGGCTTCCTTGGGAAGACTTTTGCCCAAAGTGAGGCTTCTAAGAGTAAGAGAGGGATTTGGAGAGACAAAATGGTCAGGGATTGGCCGAACCAATTTCTTTAGAGGTGTGGATAAGGATGTAGAGGTGGGGGCCTTTTATAAGAGGAGAGGAGGGGCACTCTTGAAATGTTTTAAAAGGTTACTTTATTATAAAATGAGTTTCGGTTTTTAAGGGTCCCACAATTATATATTTCGAGGATAAGTTGATAAGAGTTCAAAATACACCCATCCAATAGGTTTTTTACATGTGTAAGTCTTATATTTTACATTATCTTTTCATTTCATTTAAATCGTTAAATAATGAGGTAGTCGCTGAATCATCATGATGTCCTAAATAATTTAATTTATTTAATGTCTAAAAATTATAAAAAAATTATCATAATGTAGGAAATATTTTTATATTTCTAATTAATATTTACAGTCAAAAATATGACTTGTATTACCCCATTTAAAAAGTGTTTTAGTAAAACAACTCATGTTTGTGATATTTTTTTAACTTTAAATAAAATGTTATTTGTGTCATTTTCCTACAAAGTGGCTCCATGCGGTCCCCAAGTTGGCCCTTGGATTTTTTTTGACGGCCATGACACATCCAAGGAGGTTATGACATGTGTCTAGGTCATCTCATATTAGTAAAACATTATTTTTACCTTAAATTACACTAATTACCTCTATTCGCGATTAATAAAACATAAAAGTTACTATTGACCAAATAATTATTTTAATCCCTTTGAACCACATTTTACTTCTAAATGTCAACCATGTATGTCAGATTTTTGAAAATAAAATCACAGAAGTGTCAAAATTTCATTTAAATGAAAAATCAGTTTTTAAGTACCACTTAGTGGTTTCACTATTCATCAAAAATTGAAATTTTTCTGAAAAATACCAAGACATCACCCTAAGCTATATTTGATATTCCGAATTCAAAAATGATGTCTATTTTATAAAATTCAAAACAAATAAGTTCCATTAATTTATTTAATAATGAAATCCCGCTGTTAGAGGAAATAGCGTGTTTTTATGAAACAATATGTATCAAAAGATTGACACTAGATTAAGTCCAATTTCAAAGGGAAATTAATTCCAATGACCACTATTGGATTAAATGGTAACAATATATTCTAATTGTACATTAAAAAAAACTCAAAAGATAATATATTAATATAAATTAATTATATTAAAAATTGGTTTTGAATTAAAATACAACATTTTTTACTATTCATTAAAAAAATGAACATTTTCGGAAAAATACCAAAAATTTACACAAAGTAAATTTTGATGTCCCGATTCTAAAAAATTATTTTATTTGGTCCAATAGAACGTATAAGAGTGACCAAAACTATATTTATATACATTTTTCCATCAAAATGCGATAAGTCGACCTTTAGTGAATGTTAGAGTATATATGCCTAAAATTGAATTCATTTCGTATTTTAAGCCTTTATCCTTTATTGGATAAATGTTAAAACATTTAAAAAACATATATAATCATATTATAGTTATTTATATTCATTCCCATTAATACAATGGCAACATGTTAACTACCATTTCAAATAATATAATTTTCTTACTAGTGTGCAACGTATGATTTCAATGAAACTCTTTGTTGTGTATCGGGTACGCTATCAAACATAGAAACCCCTTTAAAGTAAAATTAATATTTAATTCGTAAATATTAACATATATGAAAATGTTTTATTCTTTATTTACCTAGGATGTTAAATCCATCCCCCCATTTGGGAATTGCATCCTCGAAATTTTATTCACTTACCAAAATAAGTGGGGGTATTTATCCCTCATAGCATTTTCAGATTCCCATGATGCCTATTCAACCATAAGGATTTTCCAGAAAACCTTTACCAGGTGAATTACCTTATTTCGCAACACTTGCTCTCTTCGGTCAGGAATCTGAACTGGTTGTTCTTCATAAGAGTGATTATCTTCCAACTGATCAACCTCTGGGCTCAAAGCATTAGATGGATCTGCCATATACTTTCTCAACATCGAAACATGAAAAACATTGTGTACCTGAGATAAACTCGGAGGTAAAGCCACTCGATAAGCAACTGATCCAACTTTCTCCAAAATTTCATATGGTCCAATGAAACTTGGACTCAACTTCCATTTCTTACCAAATCTCATCAAATATTTCCATGGTGAAACATTGAGAAAAACATGATCACCTACCTCAAAAGATTGATCCTTCCTCCGGTTATCTGCATAAATTTTTTGTCTGCTCTGAGCTGTTTTCATGTGTTTCTGAATCAACTAAACTTTTTCAGCCATCTCTTCTACCAATTGTCGTTGCATCAGCTTCCTTTCACCCACTTCATCCCAAAAATCTGGATTTCGACACTGCTTCCCATATAATGCCTCAAACGGAGCCATCTATATACTAGATTAAAAACAGTTATTATATGAAAATTCATCCAAAGAATGATGTTGGTCCCAACATCCCTGATAATCCATCGAACAAACACGTAGCTTATCCTCCAAAGTCTAAATTGTTCGTTCTGACTGCCCATCTGACTGAGGATGAAAAGTTGTACTAAATTTTAATTCAGTACACAATGAATTCTGAAAACCTTTCCAAAAGTTAGAAGTAAACCTGGGATCACGATCAGATACAATAGATAGGGTAACTCCATGCAACCTGACTATCACTTAAAGATACAATCGAAAAAGTTGGTCTAGAGAGAAAGTATCTTGAATAGAAGGAAATGAGTATATTTAGTCAACATATAAACAATATCCTAGATTGCATTATTATCTCAAGATTTCTTCAGTAATCCCACAACAATGTCAATAGATATATTTTCCAATTTTTGATCTGGCACTAGTAAAGGCTGAAGCATCCATTTTGGTAATTTCTACTCTTCTTTAACCTGCTGACAAGTCAAACAATTCACAGTAAAATCAGCAATATCTCTTTTCATTCCATCCCACCAGTAATACTCCCGCAGATCTCTATACATCTTAGTACTGCCAGGATGAATTGAAAACGGAGAACTATGAGCTTCACATAACAACTATCTCTTCAACTGTGAATCACAATGCTCACACAATCTCTTCCCAAATCTCAAAACAAAATCATTATCAATGTTGAATTCAAGAAACTTACACTTCTGAATCAACTCTACCTTTTTTAGCAACTCACTGTCTTTCTTTTGTGCTTTCTTGAACCTGTCTAATAGAGAAGATTTCACTGATACCTGAAACAAAACAGAATGAAATTCTACACCAACAGCTTTTATGCCAAAGTTCATCAAATCCTTAACCAATGGATCACATTCCAAATGAAACATTGTTAATGAAGCATTACTTTTTTGACTCAAATCATCAGCCACTTTGTTTTCTTTTCCCGAATGATATTGAATTGTAAAATCATAATCCTTGACTAATTCTACCCATCTCCTCTTTCTCATATTCAATTATTTCTGAGTGAATATATACTTTAACCTTTTGTGATCGGTATATATTTCACACTTTAATACATAAAAATGATGCCTCCAAATTTTTAAATCAAAAACAACAACAGCTAATTCCAAGTCATTTGTAGGGTATTTTACCTCATGAGTTTTCAACTAACGTGAAGCATAAGCAATTTCCTTATCATTCTGTATAATCACAGAACCATGTCCTTTCAATGGAGCATCACTGTAGATAACAAACTCACCATTTCTGGAAGGAAGTGCCAAAACTAGAGCATTCACCAATGTTCTTTTCAACTCCTGAAAACAATCATCACATTCTTTTGTCTAGATAAACTTAACACCACTTCTAGTTATCTTAGTCATTGGACTAGATAACCTTGAAAAATTTTCAACAACCATTCGGTAGTAACCTGCCAAACCAAGAAAAATACAAATCTTGGTTACATTTGTGGGTCTTGGCCATTATTCAACAACTTTTGTTTTAGTAGGATGCAATTTTTTTAAACAATGTGAGCAAGGAAAGAAATTTGTTGTAACCAAAACTCAAACATGCTGAATTTTCCATACAGTTTCATTTCTTTTATGGTTTTAAAGATAACCCTTAAATGACATTCATACTCCTATTTACTTTTAGGAAACACCATTATATAATCAATTAAAAAACCAACATTTTTCACCTGAGTCCACTGAGCCATCACCGCAAAAAACTATTTAATTCTGATTCTGACCATCTCAGGATACTGATTTGAAATGTCATTTCCCTCTGTATTCCTTCCAAGAAAAGTTTTTCTGTTTCCTTTATGAAAATCCATTCTTACCACAGAAATTTCTTATGTGAAGCAACTTGGTAATCTTTAAATTCTATATCATTTCAATCATACCATAAATTAACATATAATTTAACAATTTTTTAACTCCTAAAGTGGTCTAAACCGACCTCTGATACCAACTATAAGGCCCTGGCCTAAAACCTTACTTAATATTGAATTAAATGAATAATTCACATTGAGGATCTTTTCAGGTTTAGAGTTTTAGATAATTAGTATATAACTATTACATCTCAAAAGATTACAAAGTAGACACTTCTACCATGTTTCCATAAAATAAAAACTCTTAAAAAGAAACATTTCTAGTTCCATGTTTTAGATATCATGACTTTTCCATGATCCCATCCTTGACCCTATTCCACATTAAGTCCTGTGAAAAAATTTCAAAAAATTGGGGTGAGCATAAAAATCTCACTAAGGGAAACACAATGAATGAAAACTGTTAGTTTTTTAAAACAACAAGGAAACCATGTATACTTTATCAAAGTAATACCTTTCACCTTTATGAAGTAGTAAAAACTCTTCACTGAAAAAAAGATCATTACATACCCTTTTGTAACCAAAATATTACCATAAAACCCATATAAAAAACACATAACATATAACAGTAACTTGGGACATAAACATACTTTAGTGGAATAACCATCCGGTCGACTTCTAAACACATAACTTAATTGAATAGCCATACGACTGACTTCCATACCCAATGCATTGGAGGTTATAATGTAACCACCCGTCCTGGTATTCATGGAACCACCCGTCAAATTTCCAAGTACCATTATAAAGTCATAAGACATAAGATAAATATAATGGAAAGAAAACATTTCCACACATTGATCAAAATATATTACTTAAATATATTGACATAAAAAATACATTATAAAAACCATTTTCAATATCAAAATACATAAAATAGTTTATGGTATTTATTTCATTTTAAAAACATTACGGCTTATTGAGGAAGCCAAAGAACAAATAATACTCGCAGCGACGGAAAGGGGTCATTGTCACCACACATGATAAAAGAATCATTCCTTTTTGTCGTTTAGTAATACTCTTCATAGAAAAAGATTCCTTTTGTATAAAAGTAAAATTCAAATGTGTTTATACACCATATAAAATAATGTTGTGTATAAAATGAAATATTCCTTAACAAAAGGATATTGAGACGAAGTCCATTACCTCGGGTCTAACTTGACTCGATCATTCTTTAACGTCCTGAATAATAAACTTCAGTTAATTTCTACTTGCTTAAGAACCTTTTTCAAGTTCTCTATTACATTTATATCACTTATTACTATGTTATAAACATTATTTAATCATTTATGTTAATAATGTTTGTTTTTTCGATATTTGGTTCTTACGTCGAAAGTGGAATTATTACAATTACATGTTGTTCGTGTGGTCAAAGGTTCATTATATCCAGAATGATATTCATGATTTGGATATCATATATATCATATATATCCAGCATGTACATGTTTTTATAATATTACATAATCATTTACAGGTAAGAAATGAAATTCACCGTTCATGGAGACGGTAAGCTGTACGTACGCATGAACGCTACTTTCATTTCTATGTCATATTAATGGAATTAAAACTAAATGAGATGTATGTATATATTAATTCCAGAATTATATTCATAATTTAGATGTAACATACATCATATATAATAACTTTAAATCCATCCTTTATACATCCCACATATGACTTTAACGAATCTAATCACTTTAAGGGGGCGGTAGTCCGCACATCCTAAAATAAAGATACCGCCTATACCCATAATGGAAGCCATAAAGGCGTACCATAAATGAAAAATACAGAAGCTTAAGGAAAAATAAACATATTATATAGTATATATTATTATAGTGACATCTTAATGGCCATCTTTGAAGGTGTTAGAAGAATATTGAACAATCATCGTTTCGTGAGGGAGAAATTCGCCATCCACGGAAACAGTATTCTCTTTAACCATTATATGAATGTGTGTGTAAGTGTAGCATGAATACAATACATTAAAACATCCTAGTATATTTAAGATACAGCTTTTGTTACAAAATGAAGTAATAAAAATACTTTAGGGGGTTGGGGAATCAAAATAAAACATAAGAACACAACAGAAAACACTACCTTCAAAATGGGTACCTTTTTTTGAGCTCAATGGCTTCCTTGGAAAGGCTTATGCCCAATGTGAGGCTTCTAGGAGTAAGAGAGGGATGTGGAGAGACAAACTGGGTAGAGATTGGCCGAATCAAAGGCTTTAGAGGTGAGGGTACGGATATAGAGTTGGGGGCCTTTTATAAGAGGAGAGGAGGGGCACTTTTGGAATGTTTTAAAAGGTTACTTTATTATAAAATGAAATTTGGATTTTAAAGGTCCCACAATTATATATTTCTAGGATAAGGTGATAAGAGTTCAAAATAAACCCATCCAATAGGTTTTTGACATGTGTAGGTATTATATTTTACATTATCTTTTCATTTTATTTAAATCGTTACATAATGAAATAATCGCTGCATCATCATGATGTCATAAATAATTTAATTTATTTAATGTCTAAAAATTATAAAAAAATATCATGATTTAGGAAATTTTTCTAGCTTTCTAATTAATATTTATATTCAAAAATATAATATGTATAACCCGATTTAATTTTTTTTTTAGTAAAACCACTCATGTTTGTGACATATTTATTTTAACTTTAAATAAAAAGTTATTCATGTCATTTTCCTACCAATGTGGCCCCATGGGGTCCCCAAGTTGACCAATGGATTGTCTTGGTCGGCCATGACACATCCAATGAGGGTATGACATGTGTCTAGGTCATTTCATATTATTAAAACATTATTTTTACCTTAAATTGCAATAATTACCTCTAATCGCCATTAATAAAACTTAAAAGTTACTATTCACCAAAAGAAATTATTTTAATACAATTGAACCAAATTTTACATCTTAATGAAAACCATTTATGTCGGATTTTTGAAAATAAAATCACAAAAGTGGTAAAATTTCATTTAAACGAAAAATCAGTTTTTTGAAGTACCACTTAGTGGTTTCACTATTAATCAAAAATTGATGTTTTTCGGAAAAATACCAAAACTTCACCCTAAGCTATATTTGATATTCTGAATACAAAAATTATGTCTATTTTACAAAATTAAAAAAATATAAGTCCTATTAATTAATTTAATATTTAAATCCCGCTGTCAGAGGAAATAACGTGTTTTTATGAAACAATAAGTATCAAAAGATTGACACTAGTTTAAGTCCAATTTCAATGTGAAATTAATTACAATGACCACTATTGGATTAAATGGTAAAAATATATTATAATTGAACATTAAAACCAATTAAAAATATAATATAATCATATAAATAAATTATATTAAAAAGAGGTTTTGAATTAAAATACCACATTTTTTATTATTCATTAAAAAATGAACATTATCGGACAAATACCAAAAATTTAAACAAAGTAAATTTTGATGTCCTGATTCTAAAGAAGAATTCTATTTTGTCCAATAGAATGTATAAGAGTGACCAAAACTATATTTATAGATGGTTCGCCATCAAAAGGCGATAAGTCGACCTTTTGTGAATGTTAGAGTATATATGCCTAAAATTGAATTCATTTCATATTTTAAGCCTTTATCCTTTATTGGATAAATTTAAAAAAATTTAACAAACATATATAATCATATTATAGTTATTTATATTCATTCCCACCAATACAACGGCTACGTGTTAACTACCATTTAAAATAATATTATTTTATTTATAGTGTGCAACGTAAGATTTCAAAGAAACTCTTTGTTGCGTATCGGGTACGCTATCGAACATAGAAACCCCTTTAAAGTAAAATTATTATTTAATTCGTAAATATTAATAAATATGAAAAGGTGTTATTATTTATTTACACAGGAAGTTACAGCCTCAAGTTACCTTTATGTCTTATGTTTTATATGAATTATTCATAAATATTAAGATTTCATGAGGTATGATGAAGTGATTATGTTTTATGAGTAAAGTATGATTTCGTTGGTTCTTATGTATACATGGACAAATGTTATTATTCCATACATTTATATCCATTACTGAGCTTTTTATGCTCATCCCAGGTTATTGAATTTTTTTCACATGTCAAAGGAAAGGTACATTAGGTGATGATAGTGTCGAGGAAGTGTCATGAAAGAATCCATGTTTTAATTTAAATATGTCTCCTTTGATGGGAAAAATAATACTATATTTTAAGTAACCACCTTGTTGAAATGTGGAGTGTAATGCATGATTTATGATATAATTATCTAAAATTCTAAACTTGAAAAGATCTGCAAAGTCTATTCTTGAAATAAATCAAGATTAAGTAATGTTTAAGGCCAGGGCCTTATAGTTGGTATCATAGGTCAGTTTTGATAACTTTTGGAGTTATAATTCTATTAAATGATTATCAAAATAAATTTTTTTATTATCAAATTGAAATGCTAAATCATTTGAAGATAACCATATTGCTTCAACAAAGACATATTTGTTCAGAATGGTTTTGCACAGGGGAAATAGAGAAGCAGTGCAAGGAAGGAATTCATTAGGAAATGACCATCCAAATCAGCATCTTGAGATGGTCAGAATTGGAACTGAACTATTTGTTGCAGTAATGGCGTAGTTGAATCAATAAATAAATGGTGGGGGAATCCATGCATGAGATCATCCATATCAACCGCATAGGAACATGTTAGTGGTGGAACATTTCATGAGGCAACATCCCCCATCATTCAGAGGATCATCTGACACTGTGCTAGCTAAAGTGTTGATTAAAGCACTGGAGAAGATTTTTGATGTCATGGTGTGCTCAGAAAATCAAAAGGTTTGTCTTTTCTTTATTGTTTGGAGGGTGAAGCCGATCAGTGGTGGTATATGGTCAAAAATATCAGGGATGTTGATGAGATTGATTCTCATAACTGGGATGAATTCAAATTAATGTTTCATGAGAAATATTTTCCTAAGGATATTCGACTTAGTATGGAAAAAAAATTCTTGGTATTGAGGAATGGGGATGACTTAGTGGCTGCTTATGAAGAAATTTTCACACGATTGGAAAGGTATTCTCCAAATTTTATCTGAGACCTTGATATAAAAATCAATCATTTTTACTCTGGATTAATGCCAAAATATCAAAGGGCTTTAACTTCTCGTGTGTTCAAAAGTTATTAAATGCATTTTCTATATGCTGAGAAGGTGGAAATGGTGTTTTCCGATGGTCAAGTGTTCTATAACATCCAACATAAGAAGAGACCGAGTTGGTAGGAGAAAGGAAAAAATCCTTCAAAAAGGTGTGATGGTAAGAAAACAATGTTTTCAGTTTGTGATAAATGTGGTAAATGGCATGATGGGGAATGTCTTTTGAATTATAGAAAGTGCTAATGATGTGGTAATATGAGACATAAGTCTCGTGATTGCACTGAAAAAGATCAGGGTGATGGTAAGACCAAATTTGATTTATAGTTAATAAAATGTTTCAAGTGCAGTGAGATGGGTCATTATGCAAACGAGTGTTCGAAAAAGAGCTCAAATTATGGGAAGCAGACAGAATACAAGTAGAAAGATGTGGGGAAATCCATTGAAACTACATCAGAAGATGTTGGGCCATCAAATGAAGTGGTATTAGGTACTTTGTCTATTTTTTCAGATTATGCCAATGTGTTGTTTGATTTGGGGTCTACACATTCTTTCATATCTGAAAAATTTTCTAATAAATTAGGAATTCCCTCTCAAGAAATGACTTCAAAACTAGTGGTAAAAACACCTGAGGGAAATGTTGAGGAAAAAGAATTTATAAGAACCTTCTTATCCATATCCGTGGAAAGAACCTTCTTGGAAATAGTATAGTTTTAACTCTAGTAGAGTTTGATGTTATCTTGGGTATGGATTGGCTCTCTATTTACCATGCTAAAATTGATTGTAGAGCTAAAGAATTTTTTTTTTCAGAATGACTTTCAGTTTTTTTACAGGAATGATCCCTTACTATTGATAATATATTAATAGGATGAGATACTTGTAAAATATGAAAATGAATGTTACCTTTCACATATTGTTGAAACAAAGTAACCATTTAGATTAATGATGTTCCAGTTGTAAATGAGTATCCTGATGTTTTTTCTGATGAGTTTCCTGGAATAATACCAGATCGGGAAGTTTAACATCTTGTTGACATAGTTCCTGATGCTAATCAAATTTCAAAACCCCCTTATTGAGTTTCTCTAATTGAACTTTTAGAGTTGAAGGAGCAATTACATGATTTATTAAATAATGATTTCATTCAATCTAGCACATCACCATGGGATGCACCAGTCTTATTTGTTAAAAATAAAGATGGTTCAATGAGACTTTGCATTGATTATAGATTATTGAATAACATCAAACATAAGAACAAATATCCTTTTCCTCATATAGATGATTTGTTTGATCAGCTCGAGGGAGCTCAGTATTTTTCAAAGATTGACCTGAGATTGGGGTACCATCAGTTGAAGGTAAAGTATGTAGATATTTTGAAGATACCATTTCGTACAAGATATGGCCATTATGAATATTTAATAATTCCTTTTTGTATGACCAATGCACATGTTGTATTCATGGACATTATGAATAGAATTTTCCATGACTTATTGGATATGTTTTTGGTTGTTTTAATTTATGATATTTTCGTGTTTTCTAAAAGTAAAGAGGAGCATGAAAGTCATTTAAGGGTTATTTTAAAAACCTTAAAAGAAATGAAATTGTATGGTAAATTCAGCAAGTGTGATCTTATGTTGCATCAAATTTCTTTCCTTGGTCACATTGTTTCTAAAGATAGAATAACTTTTAATCCTGCAAAAACAAATGTTGTTGAAGAACGGACAAGTCCCACAAATGTAACTGAGATTCATAGTTTTCTTGGTTTTGCTGGATATTACCGATTGTTTGTTAGAAATTATTCATGGTTATCTAGTCCAATGAATAAGCTAACTCAGAAGGGTTTTATGTTCATCTGCAGAAAAGAATGTGATTATTGTTTTTAGGAACTGAAAAGAAGATTGGGGAATGCTCCAGTTTTTGCAAAACCTTCCAGGAAGGGTTAGTTTGTTATCTAAAGTAATGCTTCATTGAAAGGACATGGATTCATCGTAATAAAGAATGATCAGGTAATTGCATATGATTCATGTCATTTGAAAACTCATGTGGTTAATTACCCTACACATGATTTGGAATTAGCTTCTTTTGTTTTCTCTTTCAAAATTTAGAGGAATCATTTGTATCTTGTAAAGTGTGAAATATATACTGATCACAAAATTATAAATTATATATTTACTCAGAAGGAATTGAACAAGAGACAAATGATATGGATAAAATTAACCAAGGATTATGATTGTACAATTCATTACCATCCGGGAAAAGCAAATAAAGTGGCTGATGCTTTGAGTCAAAAATGTAATGTTTCATTAATCATGTTACGTTTGGAACGTGATCCTTCAATGAAGGATTGATGAACCTTGTCATAGTAGTTGTTGGTGTAGGATGTTCTTTTGGTTTGTTTCAAGTATCGTTGAAATATTCTCTATCAGACAGAATTACGAAAGTACAGAAGCAAGACAGTGAGTTGCAGAAAAAGGTAGAGCTGGTTTAGAAGCGTAATTTTCCTAAATTCAACATTGATAATGATTGTGTTTTAAGATTTGGGGAGAGATTTTCTGTGTCTTTTGATTCACAGTTGAAGAGATAGTTGTTATGTGAAGCTCATAGTTCTCCGTTTTCTGTTCATCTTGGCAGTACTAAGATGTATAGAGATCTTCAGGAGTATTACTGGTGGGATGAAATGAAAAGAGATATTGCTAATTTTACTGTGAAGTGTTTGACTTGTCAACAAGTTAAAGAAGAGTTGAAATTACTGAAAGGGATTCTTCAGGCTTTACCAGATCCATAGTTGAAATGGGAGAATATATCCATGGACTTCATTGTGGGGTTGCCGAAGACACCTCGATGTACTAATGAAATCTGGGTTATTGTTGATCGCTTGACTAAATCTGCTCATTTCCTTGTTATACGAGATCCTTTTTCCTTATATCAACTTTCTCATTTGGATCTTCAAGAGGTAGTCAGGTTAAATGGAGTCCCCCTTGCCATTGTATCTGATCGTGATCCCATATTTACTTCTAACTTTTGGAAGGACCTTCAGAAGTCGTTGGGTACTAAATTAACTTTTAGTACATATTTTCATCCTCAATCAGATGGGCAGTCAGAATGAAAAATTCAGAATTTGGAGGATATGCTACGTGCTTATTTGATGAATTATCAGGGAAGTTGGGACCAACATTTTTCTTTGGTTGATTTTTCTTATAATAACAGTTTTCATTCCATAATATAGATGGCACTATTTGATGCATTATATGGGAAGCGGTGTTGAACTCCAGCTTTTGGGGATGAATTGGGTGAAAGGAAGTTGATGGGACCATAATTTGTAGAAGAGTTGGCAGCAAATGTTCTGCAGATTTAGAAGCACTGAGAACTGCTCAGAGCAGGCAGAAAAGTTATGTGGACAACAGGAGGAAGGATCTTTGTTTTGAGGTAGGTGATCATGTTTTTCTCAAAGTATTTCCATGTAAAAGTGTGATGTGATTTGTTAAGAAAGAATGTTGAGTCCAAGGTTCATTGGAACATATGATATTCTGGAGAGAGTAGGATCATTTTCATACTGAGTGGATGTACCTCCGAGTTTACCTCCGGTACACAATGTTTTCATTGTTTCAATGTTAAGGATGTACATGCCAAATCAATCTAAGGTTTTGAGTCCAGAGGTAGTTCAGCTGGAAGAGATCCAATCGTATAAGGAACAACCAGTCCAGATTCTTGACCATAGGGAGCATGTGTTGTAGAATAAGTTGATTTATCAGGTAATGGTTTCGTGGAAAACCCACATTATTGAATAGGCAACATGAGAATCAAAAAATTAAAGGAGGGACAAATACCCCAACTTATTCAATATGTAAATAAATTACAGGGAAGCAATTTTCAAGAGGGGAGAAGGATGTAACATCCCAAGTATGTAAATAATTATAGATTTTCATATATATGTCTATTTATGAATTAGATAGTGTTTTGGAGGCTTAAAAGGAGAATAAATCCAATAATAAGCTCAAAATACTCTCATATTATTAAAAGAATGTTTTACCACCTTTTGATGGAGAACCATTTTCAAATCTGTATTTTGACAAATTTATTAGCTCTATTTGTCAAAATAAACTTATTATTTAGTATTGGGACATTGAAATTTACTTCGGATATATTTTTTTTATTTTTCCGATTATGTGCATTTTTTAATTAATAGTGAAAAATACAGCATTTTACTTCAAAACTACTTTTTCATCTAATTTAATTATATGTATAGATTATCTTTTCAATTGATTTTAAAGTGTAAATAGAATATATTTTTACCATTTAATCCAGTGGTGGTTATTGGGATTAATTTCACTTTGAAATTGGACATAAATAATTGTCAAACTTTTGATAGATATTTTTTATAAAAAACCCGCTAATTGTTTTGACAACGGGAATTATTTTTAAATTAATTACTACAACTTATATGTTTGGAATTTAGTTAAATGGATTCCATATTTGGAATCATAAGTTCCAAATTATGTAATTACGACTCTTTTGTTTTTGGACATTATGAATAGTAATGATGGTAATTATCTTTAACTATCATGATTAATTAGTAATCATGTAGTTAAGGGTAATAAAATAATATAATAAAAAAAAATTACACCAACATGTGTTCTAATGCTACTTTTTGTGTCATGGCCGACCATGGGATTCCTTGTGCCAATCTTTGGAACCCCATGGAATTAGTTTTGGGTGATAGTGACACTTTATCATTTTATGTTTTCAAAATGGAAAGTGTAACCAATGTATGTATCACCCAAGTAAAACAATTTTTTTTCTGTGTAAATGATCTCTTAGACTATAAATAGTAATTGTAAATCTAAAATGTTTTCCTATATCATTGTATTTTTTTATAATTTTTAAACAATAAATAAATTAATTTATTTATGACACCATGATGATGCATCAATTACCTCATTAATGAACGATTTAAAAAAATGAAAATATAATGTAAAATCTAAGACATACACCTATAAAATACCTATTGGATGGTTTGATTTAGAACTATTATCACCTTATCCTCGAAATATATAATTTTGGGATGTTTAAAATCTGAAACTCATTATATAAAAAAGTAAAATTTCTGGACATTCCAAGAGTGCCCCTCCTCCCTCTTATAAAAGGCCCCCAATTCTTCCACCATACCCACACCTCTCAAGACATTGGCTCAGACCAGATCTACACATTTTTTCTCAAAACATACCTCTATTAATCATATAATCCTTAAATTAGGAAAAATCTCTTCAATAAACCCTTTTGGTTCAAACCAAGAGGAGTTACACGATTTAAAGGTAAAGTCTTCACTTGTGTTCTTTTGTATTTTTTTGTGTCTCCAACCCCCTAAACACTTTTTATTATTTTAATTTATAACAAAACCAGTATCTTAAATAAAGTATGATGTTTTTATGAGAAGTATTTGAGCTATACTTACACACACCTCCATCTAATGGTTAAATAACATATTGTTTCTGTGGATGGAGAATTTCTGCCTCACGAAACGATGATTGTTCAATATTCTTTTAACAAATTTAATGGTGGCCATTAATATGTAACTATAATTATATATGATATATTTTATGTTTATGTTTTCCTTGTGCTTCTTTATTTTTCATTTATGGCATACGTTTATGGTGTCCATTATATGTAAATGAGATATCTTCATTTTAAGAAGTGCGAACTACCGCCCCCTCAAAGTGATTTGATTCATTAATGCCATATGTGGGACATATAAAGGAAGGATTTTATGATGTTATATATGATATTATAATGGAATTATTATATACCTTTATATCATTATGATTTCAATCCATTAAATATGAAATAGAAATGAAAGTAGCCTTCATGCGTAAGAACAACTTACCGTCTCCATGAACGGTGCATTTAATTCCATACCTCTAAATATTATGAAATATTATAAATGAATGTACAGACTAGATATATATTATATATATGATATCTATATCATGAATTTAATTATGGATATAACGGATATTTTACCATAGGATAAACTTGTAATTATAAGAAGCTTATTTTTGGCTGAAGTACCAATGATCGAAAAAATGAACGTTATTAACTTAAATAATTACATAATGTTCATAACATGGTAATAAGTGATATAAAAGGAATACTGAACTTGAAAATGGTTCTTAAGAAAGTACAAATTTACTATAGTTTATTATTCAAGATATTAAAGAACAATCGGGTCAAATCGGACACAAGGTATGGGACTTTGTCTCAATCTCCATTCATTAAGGCATATCTTGTTTTATACGCAACATTATTTTAAACGGTGTATAAACCCCTTTAACTTTTAATTTTATTTTATATGAATTTTTTTATAAGAATAGTTTTACTAAATGACAAAATGGAACGTTTTTGTCGTACGTATGCAGCAACAATGACTTCTCCACCACAGTGACCATTATTTGATTTTCGGCATCCTCTACAAGACATATATATTTTTAATTGAAAAATAAATACAATGTTTTAATTTTCTTTTATTTTGGTATTGAAAATGGTTTTGATAATGTTTTGATTATATCAATGTGTTTTTGATATCGTTTGATTGAAATGTGGAAATGTTATATTTCCTCTATACATGTTTTATGTGATACAATTATGTTATGGTTTTTGGGAATTGTATATGAAGATGGGTGGTGCCATGATAAACTAAGGGCGGGTGAGCCCGTGATAGCTCTCAAATTCATTGGGTTACATGAAGGGGTTAAATTCTAAGTTTTCTCCAAAATGATTTAGGAAATATACTATATTCCAAACATAAACATGAGGGTTACTCCTTACGTAAGAATCTTATGGATGCCTAAAGTTACCTTTATGTATTAGGTTTTCTATGAGTTATTCATAAATCTTATTATTTCATGACGTATGATGAAGTGATTATGTTTTATGAGTAAAGTCTGATTTCATTGGTTCTTTTTTATACACGGACTAATGTTTTTATTCCGTACTATTATATCCTTTACTGAGCTTTTTATGCTCATCCCAGGATTTTGAAATGTTTTTCACAGGTCAAGGGAAAGGTACATGATGTGATGATAGTGTCAAGGAAGTGTCAAGAATGAATCCATGTTTAATTTTAATAATGTATCCTTTGATGGGAAAAAAGAATATTGTGTTTTATGTAACCATCTTGTTGAAATGTCGAATGTAACACATGATTTATGATATAATTCTCTAAAACACTAGTCCTGAAAAGATCCTCAATGGTATTATTAAAATAACTCAATATTAAGTAATGTTTAAGGCCAGGGCCTCATAACTATTATGAATGTTTAATAATTGGATAGAGGGATCATTACTTGATGAAGGAATTCTCCAAATTAATAGGAGAGGGTCGTCAAGTTGTATAGAGTATAGAGAGAGAAACTACATACATATGTTTGAAAAACCCGAGAAGGTGAAAAGGTTTCCAAAATATGTTTTACTATGGAATTACATGATTTCACTCCCCTTTCATATAATGTAATACCTCGAGGTTAGTTTCCTCTAAAAATGAGTCACCTTTTCAGTTTCTTTATTTTTCGTACCTCAAAATACATCATGTCCTGAACCCCTTCTTAATTCTAGGAAACAACCTGTAAAACAGGATGTCACATCATGTAATCTAGTTACCAGATGTTTAATTCCCTCTTCTCATCTATTACATAACCATGCTCCCTCAACATATTTCAATCCACTATGTGAAATTTGATCTTCAAAATCATTAAAATGGTTGAAATTTAAATATCTGGGCCCCTACATCAGAAAAACTCTCAAAGCATTCTCATCCTTGGGAATCCGAAACCAACCCATTGGGTAAATAGAAAAGAAAGAGTTCAATCGAATATCTATCCCATGAGATACTTATTATGATTTTTTCACCACCGTAGCTCACTACCTCACAAGAGGACCAAGAATAAAACCATGTGACACCAACATCTATCTCTTAATCACTATCCTAGGAGAGATACCTCTCCAAAGATAGAAAATTGTGACAAGAAACTAGATAAATCCATCTCATACATAGAAATGGTATAATGCCACAAAACAAACAATGTTATAATAGAATAGTTAAATATTAGACACCTAAGGGTACTTACCAAGTATATCTGACCCCTGTTCCCATGTAATATCTTCTATTTCATCACGCTACCACAAGAGAGGATCCAAGGGGATAGAAGTCCCACATAACTCCTTATTCTAGCCATCCAGAACCTATATAGGCCACTCTTCAAGGGTCGCATCATCGTCAACAATGACCTATAACAAATAATTGATTTGAGAGTTGGCATGTATATAATTATGGAGCTATGAAATGTGAAAAATATTGTCTATCCAGATCATCTATAGGAGGGGTGAAACCTAATAATCCATGACTTCAACATGATCCAACGCCTCGAAAGGCCCAACAAACAGGGGATAAATCTTAATCCCATTACCAAATCTTTTATGCCCATGTTGGGGAGTCACCATCAGAAACACGTGATCCCCATTTCCAAACTCTATAGGTCCCCTTAAATGATAAGAATATAACTTATGATGATCCTGCACTACCACCATCTGAACATGAATTACCTGAACCATCTCTGTCATGTTTTGTACCACATCCATCTAAGGAATTACTGACTCTACAAACCCAATCCGTAACAACATAGAACGGAAATTTAGGAAATAAAATTCTTCAAAAGACACTATATCGATGGTGGATTGAAAACTATTATTTTAAGATAACTCTACAATGGGTATATTCATCACTAACAAATGTCCAAAATCTAGGACACATGGGTGATACATGCCTTCAAGAGATTTGAAGGTCCACCTGGTCTGACCATCCATAACTAAATGGAAAGTAGATTTAACGAATTGTAGAGAACCAAAATCATGCTAGATTCCGATCCACACCCTGTAGGTAAAACAAGTATCTCAATCAGAAATTATATTCCTTTAGAATCTTTGGATTCTATCCAAATCTTCCAGATTATACCTCAACAGAACCTCTACTAAGTTTGACTCTTTTATCGCTATAATGTAGGACAATTTATTCAAATGATACACTACCTCCCATGAAGAATTGTGGCCTCAATGAGCTCAATGAAAACCAGAAATAAAGAACATAAATATGTCCTCCCACTTCCAATGAGGAAAATTTAATGGATATTGAAACCCCCTAGGAACATTGTGCTCTAACTTCACCTTCAGGAAGACCAAATATAAAGGCACACACTCTATATCTTCACGCTTCTACCTAGGCCTCCAAAAATGACTCCACCAAGATCAAAACATATTTTTCATGGCAGTATGTTCCTCTAATGGTGAATTGTGGAACCATATCACACATCTCCAAAATAACAAAAATCCTTCTCGCAAACAACACCAAGTTTATTTCATCCTCACAACAACCATCTTAGTCATTTCCACAAAAAACTTGGTCTCTACAGACCACCACTTAATGATCCCCCAAATTGGATTCAACCACCTATTATACTATAGATGACTTCACCGACATCAGATAAATTCAAACTCTTCCCTCAATTTCTCCCATGTCGAGATGTAATGTAGAAATAACTTCCATTACACTCTATGAATCCCCTGATTCACACCTTGTACCATTATGTGACTTGATTCTATGTTTATCAACTACAACATTCAAATTTCAAGGTCTATGAAAACATTAAATTTCATAGTCCTATAATAACTCTACCCACTAATGATGTTTCATGTTTATGTCATGATTAGAGAAAACATACCATAGACTCTTATGATCAGTGATGACAACAAAATGCTCGCTAGTTAGGTAATGTCGCCACCAAATCGTTAAAAAATCCACTTATTCGAAATAATTTTCATGGTTGGAATATTAATGCTCATGGGAACACAACTGTCATTACCAATAAGAAATGAAAAATCTTTGCTATATTAGAACAAATCCTAACCCCCGATATGATGCTTCATGGAAAACCGTAAACGGAAAACCATCTGCTGGTAGACAATTAACTGAATCACTTACCAACATCCCATTTAGATAATAAAAATTTTCATTACATTGATCAGTCAACATGACTTCATATTAGTTAATAGTTAGCACTGGTAGATTAGTCACAACCCAAAAGAAATCGGCTATGAGACTCATGTAATTTCCTACAAGACTAAAGAAACATCACACTTATTCTATGGTGTTGGGGGATGAATAAGAAGAAACAACTTCTACCGTTAACATATCCAAAGATATTCCATTATGGGATAAAAAATTCCCCATGAAATGTACTTGTTGAGCCCACAACACATAATTTGATAACATCCAAAACAACTATTGTCAATGAAGAAATCCCAATATGGCACACAAATGATCATTATGATACTTGTAAAATGGGCATTACATAGGGATTTTTTCAATACAAACCAAAAACAATTATCCAGGAACTCACAAAAAACAATATTCATCAGCCCGATGAACACAACTACACCATTCGTCACACCGAATGGATTCAAAACAAATTCGTAATTCCCATGGCGAAGACTGAAAGAAGGATTCAAGATGTCATTAACCTTGACACACATCTGATGATATCCTTGAAAAAATAGATATTAGAGAACCAGCATTCATCCTTCAATAGATAGAATAAATAGGTAATCCATGGAATATGATACCGGTTTTACACTATCACTCAGTTCAAGTGCAGGTAATCGATAAACAACTTTTTACATTTTTCATCCATCTTCATGAACACAACTGATGCACCCCACGATGGAATGCTTGTCCAAAAACAACCACACTACAATAGACCATCAATCATTATACGTAGATCTTGAAACATATAAGGTTCCATTGTATATGGAGACATAGAGATATGAGCCACTTCAAGCTATATCTAAATCCAAAAATTGTTCTCTGTGTGATGGGGTAAAGCTACCACATCTTCTAGAAATACGTTAGGGTACTATTCCATACCCCCAAAAAATTTCAACTAATACAATTAAAAACAACATAAAATTAGCTCATACATCAAGGATGACAATAATGGAACACCCATCTGATGCATCCAAGGTTCTCTCTCACCAACAAACACTACTAGCACTCCATCAGAATTGAATAACACCACCTGCCTCCAAAGTAAATCCTTGATAGGATGCACCAAATACAACCAATCCTTGTTGGGGATGAAATAATATGGTTGTATCCATAAAGAAATGAAATCACTCCAAAAATGTATCTTCCCTATCACTAGTTCACATCATCTACATACTTCATACAAGTTAGGTCGATCTCCAATGGGTGTAGCAAACACCTTGGGTACTGAAACATCACTAACTCGTGTCCCAATAATTCTTAGGGGTAGGTGATATGAAGGATTGCATCACTACTAGATCAAGAAATGTAGGACTGAAACTATAAGAGAAGAAAAGTGTACCTCAAATGACATCTGGTTCCCTTGGTGCTGGAAACTGCAACGTATGTAGCTAACCATGACATGATTCACAGCATCTCTAACACAGCTAACAAAAAAATCTAGGGATCAACTCTATTCGATAATGTATTGGGAGGGTCTAGACGATATACACTACCTACCCTAACTTCTTTATGGTGATCCAAAACTAATGAAAAATACTGCTTTTCCTTTAGTAAGAACGGCCTCAATGAAAGAACCTAATGAAGAACACCAAGAAAATATTGACTGCTATGAAAGGTCAGTCACTCTCGCAGCAAACGACATCATCCCCTATATGAAAAACATGCACCAGATACCATGAAATTGGTTTGAGAGCCGATACACCCATAGAAATGAGTTACTGGGGGTTGGTTCCTACCCCAGGTCAAATAGAGACTCTTCTTCCCAAAAAACTGGAAACCCTGGACCACGACTTTGCTTTATGAGGAATCCTACTGACTCCACTCTCATTATGGTTTGGTTCTGTCTAACATCCTCTCTACGACCTCTTATATTTCCATCACATCGATTTATGTCATCAGCAAAAATGGAGTGACATGGTGTTGAATATCTAGAAACCATGCTGTCTCAAAATGTATCGCTATGGTCTCCTTATCTAACAATAGGTACGAAGAATATTACTAAAGTTTCATAAAATGGATTACAAAATCTCACACACATGAGATTCCCTACCAATGGGTGTGGATCTTCTGGAGTTTGGATACTTTTGTAGTCGAAGAATGAAAAATATTTCTAAACAACGCTCAAAACATCTCCCTTGAGACTACTGACCTGTCGCATTCCCTAATGAACATGAACCACCACTCCCTCACTGCCCCATGAATAATTCCACAACTAAGGATACCCAGTTCTCTTTATGAGAATTGATTGAATGGAAATATATATCAACGTCATCTAATATGTCTTACATGAATATATCTGAAATAGAGACCTCATACATCTAATGAGTACTGTGATGAAACTCTCAGAGTTTCACCTCCAAGTTTCATCATCATCAAACTATACTCGGCGGTGATCTACTAGTGAAACCTTTTGGAAATAATATGCATGAACCTGATCAAGAAATAAACATGGGAGAATAACTAAAAAAAGAAAAATATTTAGAGCCCGTATGCCTTGAATTTGGAAAATGATAACATGAATTAATTATTTTATTTAATTAATTTTTGGAAAACCTATAAAAATATCTACCCAATAAAAAAAGGTGAAATGAATAATGATGCATGATCCTTTCCAAGATATCGACCCTAAATTTATTTTCACCTTTCTTAGTAGCCACTATTACATCAGATCATAGGGGGCCAAAATACCTATGCTTCAACTAGTCTTTAGGGTTCATAGCGCTTTCAAAACATAGATAACATTGTTTAACAACCATAATGTTAATCCTTACATATTTCTAATCCCAAACTCGATATGGTTCTTCATCAAGAGCTATGATGACACTATTTCATCACCCCACCCCACAATGTGTACCCCTCCTAGGTTGTAAATTTGTGGGTAGAGATAATTACTTCTGAGTGCCACCCCTAGTAGGACACAGGTTGTTGACTAACATAGAGGGTATTGTAAACTCATTGATGAGAGGTGTTACCCTCTAAGAGAACACATGCGAAAGAGATAGATTAGAATGACACCAAAAAAATATAATTAATAATACAATATAAAATAAATCCCAAGTACACATATGTAATGTCATGAAATAACTAAAACAATTAAAATTGAAATTTTATGTACTAATCGAATGTAAACACCATAACCACCATGAAGCCCAAATAGCTCCAGCAAATCCCTCAAGGTAGTAATAAACTACATGATCTCTATCTTGAACAATGTGACCTAAAACTAGTTTATATAACATAGGTTGATTATAAAATTATTCTCAGAAGGATCCTCCCTGGAACCTCTATTGAATTAGTAATGAACAAATTCTGTAGAATAGTAAAAAACAGGTGAATGTAACTCAGCACTTAATTAGTTATACTATGTTCCCAACCTCACCATCACTAATAATTAAAAATATCTCATACAAGATTATATAAAATATTAATGAATTTCATGGGTTCACATATACAACTTTCCAACTTGTTTTCCACTTTTCCCCTTCATCTCACATCCTAACCATATCTGTCCACAAATTCAATTCTGAAAACACCTTGTTGAGAACCACAACATGAACCTTGTGCAACACAATGTCTTTCTCAAAGACACATAGGCAAATCACCTCACCATGCACACAAATGGTATATCCCTTGTAGTTTCTAGCAGCCACCAAAGATCTCATAACATATATGATAAATCTGGTATTACACCACGAGACATCACATCCCACACACTGTGTAAGGATCCAAAATCCATCACAGCCTATACAATTCATACATATAGTAGCCATTATAAAACTATATCCAGGATATATGGTTGTCAAATTACCACAAGACGTTACAACCATCTACAAACATATATGTGGAAAACTAATTTTTGTGGACCGCTGCACAAGTAACAACCAATGGAAGAGACCTAGGCCAAAGGGGGTAGTCAACCATCCATCCTCACATCAAGATGTTAGGGAAAACACCCCCCATGGAACAAAATTCCCATTGTGTCACATTCCCAAAACTATAGAGAAGAGATGAAAATAGAAATATAAAATTAAATGATATAATATATTTCACAACCACAATATGAGAATAACATATTCTTAGACTCAACTGAAGTTGACATCTCTCAGAATCCTAACTACCATGGTAAAGGCTATATATCCTATATGAACACAACCATTAAAAGAGAAACATTAAAATAGATTATCATTTTTTCAATTATACTTTACATTTATAAATTCATTATACATTAATTAACCATTATCATTTTTACACATCACTTTTCTTTATCATCAAAGCCAAGTTATATTCCATCTATCCATTACCAAACTAAGTCAACAACTTCTCAAAATCAAAACCACATAAATGCATCTAGGAAAACTCCATCCCCCTAGGTTCACATCATTTATTAATTAATTTAATATAATTATATCATTCCATATTTCCATGGATTCAGACAACGAATTATAAGAAACCAACCATAAGGAGATAAAAATTGTGAGAAGGTTGGCTACTCATCGAGTTCTTTCCACCTATAGTAGGAGCATAAACTCATTAATCCCTTAGAAGATAAACACAAGAAGAATATGGCATGCCCCATATATCTTATCTAATTTTGGAAGGAGGGTAAACAAGAACATATTACTCATGTAATAGGGAATGTACATTAGATAAGAAAAAAATAGAATCAAAATTCATCCAACTTTTAAATAAATTGTTAAGGCCATCTTCAACCCATTCCATAATCCCCAATGTCCTCACAGACACCCACATGCATAAACAAAAGGTTCTATCCACTCTATGTGTTAACATATGCCCCATCAAATGGGACAACCTAAACCCACATACCACAACAACTCTCCCGGATGATCCATCCTTGGCTCCTGTCACATCTAGGCCTTACTACCTTGAAAACCACAAGTCTCGTATACAAAGAAAATTACAAGTAGGAGGAACAAACATTTATATGGGCTCTCGACCCCAAAGCAAGGAATATGGAATACACACTCAACATGCTCTCACACCTACAATGCATAGGTACTCAACCTTTATAATAAATTAGGAATCGCATACCCTACAAGGGATTACCTTTATCAAAAAACATGTTCTTATACCATTTTAAATTAACTGATTCATTATTCATATGTTATATCTATGGGAAAACTAAGAAACATGCTACCAAAAGCTATTAATAAATTAATTAACCAATTAATTTCTTTACATTAATAATTTAACAAGAAGATTCAACATGGTTCATGTTAATTATCCAATTAAACTAAACATCATCACATGCATTAAATTTCATTATAATTCAATAACAACACCAAAAACAACAGTAATCTTAACCATGCCTCTTTATCTATTAGCCAATTAATTGTCAATTAATTGTTACTTTAGTTTCATTACCAATTTCTATCAATAATGACATGATAATTCAAGAAAGTAATATATATCACACTATCTAGAAAAAGAAGAGGCAAACTATTATCACGGTGTAAAACAAAAACATCGCTATGTGCTCGATACCAATTTCTTTAATCTGGTTAATATAATTATTTGGTCCATTTTACTACAATTCAGTTGGATAAGTAATTATCACTCTACAATTTCACAAAAAATAAATGTGAACAAATGAATCCCATAACTCAAATTTTAATTGATGCTCATTTCCTATGAACAGATCAATGAAATATATCTCATTCACATATCCCACAGGAACTGCATCAACCTGAGGACTTCGTGACACAATCACATCTACCCAAAATAATGAAAAATCCATTAATAAAATAGAGGTCCCATGTCATCACATAGAAAAGATAAACGACAAAAAATAGTTCACTGAATTCTCAAGAATAGAGGTATGTCATAACTTATGTTGATGATGTGTTTCTATGGACTAAACAATTGTGTGGGGGATCGTTCCATGATGAAGGAGTTCCCTAAATGAAAATTTGTGGTTCACAATGTTTTTTGGAGTTGAGGTAGAGTCACCATATCCACAGTTTTGACATACCCAATCAGTTGTAAATGTTTTTAAACAAAAGGAATCAAGGTATTACACAATGTGTAATCCTCTTTCATGTTGTGTAATGCCTCAAAGTCAAGTTATTCCAAAAAAACATATCACCTCGACATTTTTTTTTATTTTTTGAACCCCAATGAACATCACACTATGAAACCCACATTCATTCCATGAAAAATCACATGAAACAGGATATAACATCATGTAATGCTGTTACAAAATGTGTAATCCCCTCCTCACAGAGATTACATAACTGAACATATCCCATCTTCTACTGAGCCACCTCTAGGAATTTAATTCTTCAAAAACACATAAACGGTTGATCCATGTGAATCTGGGCCCTTACAATATTCAACATTCGTGGGTGGTAAATAATTGATATATACTGATCCATGATTAACACTGACCAATTTTTTGATGCATGTTGATAACATTATTCATGAATACTAACATTTGAAATATTTTATCGATAAATATATCATAATTATAACCATAAGTTATTCCAAAAAGTATTCAATGAATTTGTTAAATCATCCAACTATAAATCATGAGTCATGTATTAATTCTCATGATTATTCATTTATCATGATCTATAGGCTGTCAAAAAATCATTGTGCATAAGAACAAAACCCAAGATTTGTTTCTATGTATTTTATTATATCATAAACAGTTGTCATCATGGGTATATTGTGATTGTATTCATATTGAAATTCCTCTAAAATATTTCTTAAAATATTTACTTATATTCTTCTTTCAAAACCTAACATTACCCTTACTATGTCTATTTAATGAGATGGAATGAAAGACGTGATAAACACCATATATACAATCAGTAATACCATATTTTTATAATATTAATTAATATTTAACTGAAACATTAGGGTCTAGAAAATTCCTCAATTAAATATTTCAATGAGGGATCCGTAAAAATTCTAAAATGTGTCAGCACATGTCTCAAGAATGTGACATTATTCATATAGTAACTACAAGTTCATAAATTCATATATATATTCTCTATTATAATTATATCTAGCCTAATTCATGTATTCTCTCTATGATCATCCTTTATTTTATAGTGAATTGGAATTTAATAATTAAATAATACAAAAAAAATTCAGGGTACTATATAAATATTATATTAATCATTTTCATGATGATTTCTATGGAATGAAAATATTAGATGGGAATCACTTTAAAATCATAGCATTCACAAATGATAAGTTTTTCCCACTTAATATTGTATCTCATCACCTGAAGGTGATGATACTAAAAAAATATCCAGATTTTTGTTGTATTTTTCTCCAAAATGTTTAATGAAAATCTCAATAAAAAATTGAAAGGTATATGTGATCTTTATAGTGATCTTTATTGGGTTTCCATAAATTGATGTAACGATTAATTGATCCATCCTTTTTCTTTAAATGGTCATAGGAACACCCTAATTTGATTCACGATGGTGTGTTATTTTTTTTTCCAAAAATGATCTTATAGTTACATCTTTTACTCATCCATATATATTTTGTATATCCTATATGGGAATGTAAATATTTTAGTGGCCTTAGTTATAAGAGATTTTGAGAAAAATTCCATAAAATCTAGTTGAATCCCTAAAAACTCATCATCAAATACGTCATTGTATCCCATTAAAATGGGAATTTTCTCAAGGTTAATGATTTCCATTGACATATATTCTTATATAAGATATAATAAATTAATATAAATCAACATCCAATATATTGAGGGATTTTATAATTCCTATTCATCACATTCCTATAATTTTTTCTGTAAAATGCGATAGTACATATTATAAAAAAGATATTGTTTTTTCAATAGTTGATTTGAGATTTCTATAAAGGTATCGATTCAATACAGAGTGTTCATTCAAATTCGACAAAGGATATTATTATTATATTCACTAGATAAATCGTCCCTTAGAAAATATTACAACATGTGTCCCATACATGGGTTATAATGATAACAATTCTATGAGTATTTAACTATATTTACACGTTATGGTATTGAGGATAAAATTAAATTGTTATATAAATCAAACATGATATAGTGGACATCATAAAAACATAATAAAATAATTATTTTCCAATTCATGAGGGAATAGAATGTGTACCTTATTTAAATTCATTTTTATTCTCCACCTTATAGATGGTAATGATATAGTATTTACCATTCTCCCATGGAATTGAGTATTATTAATGTTTTTTACCCTCAAGGACCATAGGATTCAAGCATTGTCTTTCATGGTTCCAATGATCCTTAAAATTAATACATTATACCATGGTTGGTGCATTTAATTTTCGATTCACTTTCTCCATCGCGTTGGAAAATTTATTCATATCTATTCGATATCCATGATCTTGGTTGACATATCTCCCACACATAAATTATGTTTTCATTATTTTGAGGTAATTTTTGTATTCATTCATTCCTTATGCTTAGCATGATATTTGTTGGATCATCCTTCCTTCTTTTTCCTTTTTATCCTCTAGAATGAATTTTTATCATTTAATTCTTATCTCCATGTCTATGGGATAATTATTTAATCTAAATCTCAAATTTTATAAAACATCATGAAAAATAATTGAAAATCTAAATGTTTTATATTGATATAATATTGGGTGACGTTTTTGTAAACTGATAATGAATCTATCAACTTTTCCATTAATGTCTATAACAGAACCACAGAAATACAATGCAATAATTGCGAAATTTTCCTCATAAACATCTATAGGCTCAGTCTCCAATTTCATACAGTCATGAAATAATCACTCCAATATTTATTGTATTGTTCCACGGAAATACAAATTATGATATATATTTATAAATATATCTCATTTAATTTATTCCATTTCAAATTTCACAATATTATTCATTATCAATTACCACCATCAATTTTTTTATCCATCTAAACAATGGAAATATTGAAGAAATGTCATATTATAAGAATATTTGACAATAAAAAATAATTATTTATTATTTCTTTTTCCCATTATTTTGTAATAAGTAAATGAAATGATCAGCTAAAAATTTGTGGTTCTCTCACATAAAGGACATGATATATATTTTATACTTCAGATATGAAATATAGTGTTCAATATTGTTTTGGTTAATAAAAATATATTGATATTATATAGAAAGTATCATCATGATGTTATGAACTCAAGAACCCATTAAAATTAGAATATAATTTGAAAAAGCATTGTATTGTCCCTCGTATGGGTTATAGGATATGTCCATCATGATTCCAACCATATTTTAAAATAGAATATTTTATAAAAAAATCTATTATAACAGTTATTTATTGTATATTTATTCTCAAGTGAAAATAAATTCATAATTCTCACCTTATCTGATCCCTATTTCGAGTATATTATTCTTCAAAAATGACCCTTATAGAATCATGTAGATCAATATTTTCTAACAATAAATTAGTATCCAATATTAAAATATTTACTTCAATAGGGAATAGATCGACCAAATAATATCCTCTCGGTGTCTCAAACTAGGTGTGTAGTAAGGAGCAATACTCGTTCACAGTTTTAAGAACAATTAATACCCAACTATCCCATATCAAGGTTCTTACTCCTATGTGAATCCCACAAAAACATTATCCACCAGAAGTATCTATATAGGGATATAATTTTAATAGTGAAAAAACAATCTTTAATATACCTATTATTAGATAATTTTTATACATTAACACACACATTATATTTTCACTAATATTTTCTAGTCACATTTTCTAAATTTATTAAATGGTGATCCAATAAAAACTATAAATGAAAAAATTGTTCATGCATGATTTTTTAGATCATTAAAATACAAAATATCATAATTTAATGTCATTACAAAATCAAAACTTTAAAAATATTATGAAAGTTAGGCTTATATATAAATTATGATTAATAAAACAAAAATATTATTTAAATATATTTTCATATTCCATCTAAAATATATCATGTTATCTTCTATAAAAAAATTACCTAATGATATAATTGAAATAAATGTATGAGGTAAAATCATAGTTAGTGGTAGATTAACATGGAATGGATAAGACACAAGAATCAACAGTGCATGGGTGAGTATAATAATCGTCATCATATATTAAGCATGTGATCACCATAAAAATTGTAAAAGAATCATTTCAAAATGTAATGGTTAATTTAATGTTTTTAATAATAAAACAATAAAATATAGTGTCCAATTACCACATGTAGTTGGGAAAAACATGGAGGTCAATATAATTCATGATCAGGATGAATATATAGAAAATAATTATTATTAGACATGAAAAATGATTTTATATACCATTTTTACGTTTTTTAGAAATTATAGTGTATTTTTATCTTTACATTTGTTGGGTGGGCCAAACCATACCCTGTGATTTAGAATGTAACTCCAATAGTTGTAACTCATATATTTTTTTGTATGTGTTTTAATACATCGTAGAGTGTAATGGTTTTATTTGCGTTTTTGAATATTCTGCATCCAAAAAATCAATTATGGAGAAACATATAGGGGAGCATAGTTAGGGTATAGTTTATAAAGACAAAGTTACAAAAATCATGTAGGCTATATGAATAGGGACAAAATTTGATAATACCATTATGCACTAGACTGGAACCCATGATTATTGGTATTGTTTTCAAAAGGGACCACACAATTTTGGCATGAGGTTTATCAAATTATTACATATAACTATGTGAGGTGTGGGTGTCCTTGGATAGTGGTACGACATTGTTTGGTGCATGGCTTGGAAATCCATTTTCCCAAAATATGGGATTCGTTGAAGGTATTGAATTTCAAACCATTCTCCTTTATCCATTAACATTTCTTCTCCATTTCTTCTCCGTCATTTATACCATTCCAACAACTACTCACGATCCCCCCTTTTCATTACCTATGTTTCGATTTATATCTATCATTTGGGTAAGGAAGAAACCAAAATCTATTATATTATATCACCCTCAATAAGGCTAGTGTTACCCTTTATCAATTTCTTAATTTAACTTCTCATATTGAATAATATCACGATGAAATATCATATTCCCTGTAATTAGGGTGTTTTTAATTTTTTTATTTCTCTAATTTTCAGTTGAGTCACAAATTGTGAATGGATTAATGAATAATCCATGATATAATTGTGATGTTTTATAAATTTAGCCTATATGTGATGATTTAAATAAGACATTTCTTTATTCCATGCACATGGACCTCTGTGAAATACATATAAATTGAGTAATACCATAATTTAAATGTTTCAAGAACATGTTTTGGTGTTTTATTAATAATTTTAATAGGTTTTAGCTTACTAACAGATGCTCGGCCTGCCCCTTAGGTATTTTCATTTTAATGCCTATTCTAATTCCATCAATTTCAGCGTGTTGATCTTTCCAAATATGAGTGATTCCCGAAATAAATTAACCATGAATTTCAAATTATTAATACATGTTATTTGTCATTTTAATTTATAAATTAAAGGAGTGGTCAATTTGATTAATTGGTAATAATGATGTTAGGTGGATAATATCGTGGATTTTTCATTAATTTTATATTAATGGTGATGTTTTATGAACAATAACATGGACCGCCTTTTATCACATGGAATTTAATTGTTTAATGAAATGAATGAGGTAAATAAAAATGATAAAAATGGTATATACATTATCATGGACCCTTGATCTGTTATATTAACTGATCATTGATGGATACATTTGTAAATTGTTGACATTATGTTATAGAACACAAATGGGGGTATGACAACGTAGTGTCCCAAATGATAGATTCCTTGGAATAATACATTGGTTTATCCTTAATAGACTACCTTAGACTGTATCATCATTCACCACTCAAATCTTTAAATAGTTTTCTATGAAGGATCACTTTGTACTCAAAGAGGGAGCATCATCCACGAACAATGGTATCTAAGACCATGTTGATAAGTATTATACTGAGTTTATTATATATTTACTCTAATGAATGTAAGAGTAAACATTGGTTAATGTTTTTATGTCATATCCCTTAAGGATCTATAACCTGATACAATCATCACATTCAATGGATTATGCATTACTCTGGTATACATTTAATTTTAATTATAATTTTCCTCATTTTAATTAGATATCTAAAATTCTATACGTTTTCGTGGATAATTGTGATGATTGTTTTAGATGATCATAAATATCCATGAAATTTTCTAAAGAGAGAAAATTCTATAAAATAATTAGAATACCAGGAAAATTATTCTTTTCATTGATTAGTGTAAAATATTATGAAGTCCCTGAAAATACAAGAAGAGTCATTTATATTTTATGAAAAAATTTCCCATGTAAGTATTTAATGAAATATTTTTATTTTTCATTGACAATAAATTTGGCCAACAGTACTTTCCCCAAATGGGATAGCCCTCGACCACACTTATCTGGGCCTGAGTTTTAACCCCCATGAAAGATACAATGTATGATGGTGTGAACGCGATTGGGGGAGGTCCCATGTTTCAGGCTTATAGAATTAAACATTATTGATGGTGCACGTGTAGATTATCTCAAGTATAATTCCCATATAGGACGTCAAAAATGTTATCTGCTTGTGGAATGTGTGTGAATAGTGGTATGTTGGTGTTGATCCCCCATTACCAGCGTCAATCAGTATCCACATAGATTGGTTAATAATCCATGGACCAAACATGTAAAACATTCGATGAGAGATGTATATTTTATGGGTAATAATATCTGATTCATATAAGATATATAATAAATTCTAGTAATCACATTATACTGATTTAGGCAATCGATTGTAAGCAACTCCACATAGATTTAAAATCACCTATTGTCTTCTTCGACAAACCTCAACGGATAATATTTCATCATTTTATTCATGGATAATCCACCATCAATCTTATTTTATCTCTCAATGACCTTTATTTTGAAGATATGTTTAGACTATGATGCTTTGATTGTCCATACATTCATGTTATGCATTGAATGCCTGTGAAAAATTGGTGACTGTTTCACTGTCAAATTAACGAAATTTCATAGGTGGAATTTATTTTAGTTGGTCAATATGGTTGTATTAAAGATTTAGAACTTGGAGAATAACGCGATCATCATTCCATGCACGTAAGGATTCTTTAGTTCACAACATGATTTTATTTATTGAAAAAAGAGAGGCAATCCTTGTTTGAGAATATAATCAAAGAAGGGTATATTTTGAAACATGGGGGATCTATGGGGTATTTGACTATACTATGTGATGTAGGAATGAGATACTCCATATGAATTATGAGAAATAAACAATGAGAAATCTCATGATCATTTGAATGGATAATGAAAACACAAGATTAATCATGTGCATCTTCTAGACCATAAAAAATTATTCATTTAAGGAAATCACGATATCTCGGGTTCTTTCTGAGTCCACAACAACCATTCATAATTGTATATGGTTGGAGAGGAATATAGAATAAAAATTTAGTTTGGGAAGAAGATATTTTAGGGATCAATTTTCTGATATTGAGGGAGATGTATCAATAACATGGCCTCTAGAAAGATCCATTTTTTATCCTAATAATCATGAGTCCCTTGATAGGAAAAAGGAACACAAAAAACAAATTTTCTAAATTGAATCATAAAATTGATGGATATCCTGAAACTGCATGAATATATCAAGCAATAATATCTTTTATTACATAAATATGATTGATTAGGCTACAATGATTTCTCTTAATGCAGTATAATTAAGTTTTACACACGAAGAAATATGTTTGGGGCATTATATAAATAAATTTCTTATATAATTAAATATTAATATATTATTGTTTAAAAAATAAATTATAAGAGATATATCATTATTTCTTTCATGAACATGTCAGTAAATAATCTTCAAGAATATGTTTCATACATATGAATAACACCAACTATCCATTATAGAGTGTAAATTTGACAAGTCTAAATTGTGTGAATATAGATTAGAACACGTTATATATATAATATATTTTGATAACATTGATCTTAAAAAAACATGTTGTTTATATAAAAGAATAATTATTTTTCTACCCTTGAAAAATATCCTTGTGTACTTTTATTACATTCATATAGAAGATGTGGTTGTTTATATGAATTTTAGATCGAGGGTTCAATTGGAAAAAAAGATTGAATTATTAATATATTTATTGAAAATAAATCACTAATAAATCCCCCCACTTACTGAATCTATCATAGGGATATAAATTTTGTATTAGAGTCAACCAGTTTCATAGAATGATTCCCACTCATGATTTCTACTATGGAGAATTAAAAATCACTAAATAGTTGAGGTGTTCCATATTTTGAGGGAATGAAATTTTATGGGTGATAAAATCAAATGCTTCCATATATGTTATCATAATACATGTTTGTAAATGATGTCATCACTATTGGATATCCACTAATTCGAAGATATATTTTTATAAAATTTGAATAAAAAAGAAATCTTTAGGTTGATGGGATTGTAATAAATTATAGAATAATATATTTATCAGACAATGTGTGAAAAAAATGTTATTTGATTGAAGAAAATGATGGAAATATGGTAGAAGTAGAGAAAATTATGATGTAAACATCAAAATCAAATAAACCCCAATAAACACATGGAGGAAAAAATTTGATGATATATTCTTAATTAAAGAAGAAAATGATGATGAAAATTTCACATGGGTTAATCATAATGTAAACCATGTCCTATATGTTCTTGATAAACTAAATGATTCAAATATTATCACGATTTTAATGAGAATGATTCATGATATAGTAGAGTTAAATATTTTAGTTTTGTATGTAATCTGATTGATTTCACTGGATGATTTCTACTTTTTGAATCTAAATTAAGAAATGTTAGAAGCTCAAATTTTCATGAAAAATGAAATATAGGTGATTAAATTCAAATTCATGGTCTATAATAACATCAAGGATGAAGAAAATATTGAAAAAAATTTAATTCTGATGAATATGATGAGTTTAGAGAGAATAACATTGAAATAATTTCCCTTATATCCAAATATGTTAAAAGGGAAAACCAGATGTATAATAGAATGATTCCACAAAAATATTTTAGTTGTGATGTTATTGTTTATTTTGTTTATCATTTTTGAAAGAAGCAGTAATATATGGAATCATGTGAAGAATAATTA
This sequence comes from Viscum album, assembly GCA_963277665.1. Lineage (NCBI taxonomy): Eukaryota > Viridiplantae > Streptophyta > Magnoliopsida > Santalales > Viscaceae > Viscum > Viscum album. The sequence continues at coordinate 1,301,336,748 of OY728147.1, forward strand.
GTAATAAATAAATGTGTATGTTAAAAGGAAAATATTTCAAAATCAATAAAAATATTAAAGAATTAAATCAAAATAATTGTGGACATAAATAGGGAAGCATAATAATAAAATAGGTTAAAGAAACATCTTTTGCGAGTGATGATTCATAGGATAAATATTTTTTAAAATATATTAACATTATTGAACATATGATTTAATATATGATAATTCAATTAGAAAAAAATATTTACTAAATTTATCTTATATGATTCTCATAGTGAATACAAACCATGATGTATTTCATGAATGAAATGTTGGGCTAATGAAATAATTAAAAAAAATTAAAAATGATGTTTTCAATACTAGAGAAGCTTGAAGAAGAGTATGAGGAAAAGTAATATGAGTATTTTGATTTGAATAAGCATCTATTGGTAAAAGTGGATGATCAAAAGAAAATTATAAGTGAATAAAAGAAAAAGATGGATACCTATGACAAATATATCAATAAAATTTAGTCAATATTTCTCAAGACTGATAAGACTCATTGAATTATAAAAATTTAATATGCCAAAAATATTGATGAAATTGATTAATCATCTCAAAAATCTCAATGAAGTTATATTAATTATCATGAAAACTATCAACCTATTCAAATTGATTATTTTAAATATACCCATGTAATTAATTATGGATTCATATGAATTTGAATTAAACTATGTATTGAGTGAAACCATCAAGAGAAATTTTCCAAAGTTGTGGTGGTAAAAATTTCAAAATAAAAAACATTTCCTATTTCAAAATATCAATTTTACTAAAAATAAATGAATCAATGGTTTTTTGGTTGATAAGAATTCATTTAATATTACTGATGACATGGAACATTTAAATGAAAATTTTTCCAATAATGGTGTAACATGTCTATCCTGAAAAATAATATAAATCCATAATTTTGGCAGAGCCTCGTAGATTTCATGGTAAATAGAATTATTATATAACATTAAAATAATATAAAACCTTATATAGTGTCTCACAAAAAATGTTTTAATGGACATAAGGAAATGTGTGGAAGATGTGAAGAGAATGGTTATTGTGTTAATGTGTGTTAGAAAACATTTCCATTTAACAATAATAAATTCGTCTTTCTCGGAAGAGTAAATAAAAAATAATGATTGAAATATAATTAATTATAGATAATTAATTAAAATATAGAAAAAGGGTAGACCATATATTTATGATAGTGGTTTCTCTTAACATATTATGTGTGATACAAAAATTTTAAAAAAATTAATGAGGAACCATATGTAGGTGTAGTTACATTTTTAAATGAGATATTTTTTAAAAACAAGTTAAATGTTTAATATGAAATTGGAACCATACCGAAAAAATCATAGGATGTTTTCATTTTTTTTCTTGGGATCCAAACAAATTTATTGATAGTTAATGAATTATGTGATAAAGGAAATGATTTCATACTTTAATAAAAAAATTATTATCAAGAGAAATTTTTAGGGGAGTAAATTATAATATGAAAAAAAAATATGTGAGAGTTAGTTATAGATTGGACATCCGGCTAATTATTTTTATCATAGTGAATGGGAGAAAACCATATGTGTTACAGAATACATTTCAATATTGTTAAGAAAATCGTGAATATCTATAATGAAAATTTGGTTAGTGATTTTTCTTATTCTAACATGATATAATGGTTATAATTGGAAACGATATATGAAAAAATGGTATATGTAATACAAAAGATAGGGGAATCGCAATCCAAAATTACATTAAAATTAATTTACACATAATTTTGCGGACCTATAACAGAAAAATCAATCAAATTATACTTCAATTTTATCACAATTATAATTGATTTTATAAGAATGAAAATGTTTTATTCTTTAAGAACAAGTCATTAGATGTTGATATGTTCAAGTTTTATAGGAGATATGTTAATAAATATCATGGTATTTATATTAATATAGTGATATTTGATCATGGGAATAGATAAAATGTAACTGATTTTCAGTGTTATCTACTAAATATGGAATTACTCATCAATATAGAAATATTGACACACCCCAATATAATGGAGTTGATGATATAGTGAACTAAAATAATATGTACATGTAGAGATATTTGGTTCAAGAGTTTTATAAGCCTAAATTATTTTAGAGGGAAGTAGTGTGAGAATCCTTAAAAATTTTAAAATGATGTTTTCTAAGTATAAATTCTAATATATATTCATAAAAAAATTTCTAAATGAAAAATCTAATAAATATAAATATTATATTCTTTGGGAGTATATGCATTACCATAATCCAATACACAAATCTATTAAAACATGATGAGAATTTTATGGAATGTTTCTTTATTGTAGATTTATCAAATTGGAATGGAAATATATTCTAGAGCTATAAATTTAAAAAAACTATTGATTTCTATGATTTTAATTAAATTGAATCTGAATTATTTAAGAATGATTCCGATGTAAAAACATTTGATGAAGATGATGCAAACAATATGCAGGTTTTTGAATAAGCGACTAAAAAAAATCTAGTTTATCCTTGACAAATAAGTAATTTTTAATACCAATGATATAATGAAAATTATATGTTTTAAACTATAAAAAAGCACCAATTGTTGAAAAACATTTGTAAAGGTAAAACATCTTTATACAAAAGTCTACACACATGAAAACTAGAAGACACCTGAGTTATAAGAAGCAAACAATATATCAAACTAAAAAAAGGTTGATGTTTGGAAATGTGACAACTATTATCACTCAAATTGATGATGAATAATTAAGATATTACTTTCAACACGAACAGTAGAATATGGCTATGAATGAAGATCCAAGTCAAATTTAAAAGAATTCCACATTGGATTTATTTCTAACAACAATTGACCCAAAATTAATTAGTAGAAAGTGGTTCTACAAAAATAATATAATTTTAAAGAAATAGAAATGAATTAATGAATACATCGATCCTTCTATGATATGGATACTAACATGTATAATTTTTTTAATTTCAAGAAATCATTTCTCCAGTTTCAATGGTAAAGGATAATTGTTAATTTTTTAAACTTGTATTCAATATAATTGTTATCAAATTGATTAATATAGGCCTTCTTAATAAGGTTGATGTTTGAAAATGTGACAACTATTAATATAGGTCTCAAGATCCTAATACACATATCTAGAAAAACACTTGAAGGATCTAATATTTTTTAATGTCAATGTGGACAAATACATATATATTAAATATATGAATATATGTTTTCTTATTATAATTTTATATGTTGATTATATATATTTTTTAGTTTTACATTAAAATTACAATCATTATTTCACAAGACAATTGAAATAGTTGTTTTTCATTTCTATACATTGAGCCCTGAGATACATTGTGGGATTACAAATATTAAAAACATAAAATTTTACTTTCTTATTCCAATTAATATTCACCATATATTTATTGGAAAAAAAATTAATTAAAGAACAAAATCCAATTTATTCTCTCATTAAAGAGGATTTAATGATGTCTAAAAATGAATATAGAGACAATGATAATCAAATAGAATTTATAACACATTTTGATGGCCAGCTGTATATCACAACATCCAAAATGAATATTGTATAAGTTATGAGTCTCGGGGATAAATGTCAGTGTGATCTAAAGGATTAACATATTATTTGTTCTAAAATATGTCTTAGTTTTATCAAAGGTTATATAAATTATGGTCATCTTTATAGGAAATTAAAAAACCAAAATATGAATGTGATTGCATATACTGATTTTGTAGGTTACTAAGATGATAGATGGTATACCTATTATATTATTTTCCATTTAGATGATTATTATTTTAGTTATCCCAAAAAAGATGTAGATGATTGTAACATATAATATTACATATGTCAAATATTTTATTAACTAGTTATTTCATAGAATTTATATTAATAAAGGACTAAATAAAATAATTATTGGTGAATATTTATAATCATCACAAAATTCATTGTCATAATAAAATTGAAATAGACCTATATAAAACTCTTATGATGCATCCATGTTAAATGAATAAAAATATCTGATTTTACTTCAACAACAAAAAGAATAAAAATTATTAAATATGGTGGGAATCTAATCCAAATTAAGATAAATTTAAATATAACTTCATCAAGTCTATTCCTAAATACATATTTTCCACCCTATGGATGAACAGGGGTGTTCATCCCCTTCTAGGTCCTTGTAAATACTTTTATTTGGGACCCACACATGTATTTGGATTATATTTTAAAACATAGAGAAGTGTGATGAGACAAATATGCAGTTTTTTTGAAATACCTGAAATGATATATGATATATTAGGAAAAAAATCACATGATTGGTAATTTTAAGAAATTATTAGGAAAGAATGGTTCAATATATCTTATTTTCTGTACTGGATATCATCCATAGACTTATAGATTATCTAATACATTCTTTTTTCAGAATAAACCCATGTAATTTCTTTCAACTTGTAGAAATTAAAAATAGTTTTTCTTAAAATAGAAGAGAATAAATTTTTCATTATACCCCACATACATAATTAACATTATTTATGTAAGGGAAATAATTTTTTATAAACATGTGGACATTGTTAATATATGTTGATATTAAAAATAGAATTAATTGGATGATAATACTAATATTTGGTAACATTTTTTATCTATAAATCAATATGTAATTAAGGATAAATTTGATTATTGTTTTTGTTGAAGATAAATTTAACACATATGATCATGGGAGAAAAGATTTCATACATAAATTAAAAGATGAGGAAATTATTATTAGATTGATGTGAAGAATAATATCAATAAATTGTATGAAAATTTGTGAATAATAATGGATATTATATGATAAAATATCTAATGTATATTTTTATTGACATGTTTTTCAGTCCTTTATTAAAAATTACAAAAAACCAGAATTGGCCAATAGGGAAATCCATAATCCAATCATAGGGTTACATGATGTATAAACCTCAATCAAGATCTTATCCACCGATATAGAAAGGTTGATTAAGTGTGAATTTACTGATTCCACTTGGAGTTCACATAGAGAGAAATTTGCACATAGATGGGCTCATGTATGAGGCTCACAAAGGAGGAAAACTATGACAATTATCCCTTGACAGTGTATAATATATGATTATACCCAATGAAATAATCATCTATAATATTGTATTATTTTTTCAAATTATTCAGATATATACTAGTCCAGTTTCTTAAGGAAATCCTCCATTGATAAAATGTTGTCTCACCAAATTTGTTATAAGGATTATATTTTGAGATAGTGAGGCTACAAACCTCCATGTATTTATTCCATGTTTTGCATGAATTCAATAAAATAATGAACATATAACTATAAAATTAAAACAATGTTTCATGTTTAATTTTTAAATGTACATCACAATTTTTTAAATGAAGCATAAGAATTTGGATAATAAATTATCATCATCCATTTCAAAAAACAATTCCTCCCAAAATAAGAGGTCCTTATTCTCGACATTTATTTGAGATAACCACCCATATTCGATAATATACATGAAGCTAGATATATTTTTGAATTAATGATGTGTTGTTGTGTATATTAATATACAATGTGAATAATGGATGACATAATCTAAAAAAATCTGTTCAGATAAGAATTGCAGCATTGCATGATCAGGAGAATAGATCATGAAAAATGATTGATAATTCCAGCACATATTGAACATAACACATGTTCTGGAATATAATGATATCGAAATATCATGGGTTCTTCATAAATCATACATATCCGTATATTACAAAAGTTTTTTGGTTAAATGTTTCATATATAAGAATAAAATCATTATATGAAAGGAAACTTGTGTGTTTAGAATACATATAAAGAACTCCCAAAAATATAGTCTCAAACATGATCAATTTTTGAGAATCATAGTCCACATGAGTCCAAAATTATTGTGAATAAACCCACAAAAATACTCTTACCATGTGAATCACATACACAGTTCTTATCACACCAATAGAGGAGTAGATCTTGTGAACCCTTCTAATATTACCTCAAGATAGTTGAAAATGATATAGTGAGTGTTCATATAGAATCTGGAAGAAGAATAATGAATGTGGAATGAAGTACGATGCATTACATTAATATATTTTTTATACGATAAAAATTTAATATATAAATATACTCAATGAAACAATGATTAAATATTGTATGAAATAATCCAAGAACATGTCAAGGAATAATTATGAGGAACTAAATAATTTAGTATAAAAAATACATCTATCCTTTATAGTGTGTGGTTTGGACCATTCTAATTTTTTTCAAATTTTTCATCACAAATAATCGATAAAATTTATTGTGATAATAAAAACTATGAGACAACAATTGTTAGGTGATGGAACAAAGGAGGTATTTTTCATAACCTTGTAAAATATTTTTTTATTATTATTTCCTTTATATGGTAAAAGTGTGATATCATATGAAATAAAGGTTGAGGATTTAATCTGACAAGAAGAATTATTTAAATAAATTATTAAGAAATATTACATACTGATTCACCACGCCCACCCATTGTATCTAGGATAAGGCATTATACATTTATATAATGATTTAAACACAACTACTATGTTTTTAAAACAATTGTTTTACATTTTCATTCATGCAATTATTAATGTTATACTATTAAAATGTTACAATATATATGTACTAACTATTTTTTCTATAAGGACCATTGATGGTGACCTACTTCATTTATATCACAACCAATTCAGGTCACTGATTGGTACCCAAACCATCCTCATGTTTATAAGTTATTATTTAGAAATAGAATTATGCTATTTTTTATTATAGATTTGGACTAGACAAGGGATGCTAAGAGAAGCAATTGAACGTGGACTAATTATTACTTGTTTATATGGATTATTTTATATATTTATTATTTTAATTCTACGCTTAATTATTATATCAACTTCTACATGATTGATGAAAGAACATTGTAACATGTTGATACATGGGTTTTAATTCCATATTTATTTATTTTTAGTGTTTTCTTTATATTTTCATTATATATTTACAATAATTTGTTTATTTCATTATCACATATCGATATTCCACACTAATTCAGAAGTTATTGTCTCCCCATAATAATTTATAGTCCCTCGTTAATAGTATGCATCTACTAACTTATAGAAAGGCATTCCTGAGGCTATGTGACCAATCGTTTTTCCAAATTTTTGGATACACTGATATGGGATAGAATTATACAATGTGGTAAGCATGATTAATCATATTTTTTAATACCATTATAGGTAGGTATACTAAATACTAGGTATTTTTTTGCACATGGTATGTAACATGTGGCTCAGTCCAAATAATAAATGCTTGAATGAAATATCATGTCACATGGAATGTGACTATTATTTATGATGATTTTTATTATATTTGACTATTATTTCACCAATAGATATTGATTTTCTTCCAATGGTAACAGATTTATGGATTTTTATCATTAGACTAAAATAGGAAAGAAGTATTGCAATATGAATCATCACAAGCATGCAGGGACCATGCATATTGCATATAATGTAGATTAAATTTTATGAATTCATAATACTTATTGGATGTTACAAATTTAATTATTTCCTAGATTTTTTATATACCATTCTTTTCTGATTATTTCTATGATTAACTATTCTCTCTACTTATGTTGAATTCTTTCATGCATATTATTTTTAATTTCTACTTCAAAATATTCATAGTAAAAAATATGATATTATATTTGTTATTAATGTGGATAAATTAATCTAATTGGTGTTTTACTATATATCTTTATGGTAGAATATTAATTAATAGATTAAAAAAATGTACGTCTTGGATCATTTGTTTCATGTGAAAACATGTTATTGGATCTGATGAAATGGGTGTCAATTCAAAAATCTATAAAGTGTATCTTCACTTATAAATTGGGGAATGTTGACACATATCATTGAACCAGAAAATATTGAACTTTTATATTTTGAGTCCAATGGTAATGATCTAGTTGTATAGAGATGAATTCCAATTGTATCTTATAAAGTATTGTACCATTATAACATGGGAATGTTAATGAATCAATATAACCCATGGTATATATATATATATATATATATGTTTTTACATAAACAATTTGGGGATGACAACCCATGTTATTAGATCCTCATATACATATCATGAAATCTTTCATGAAGTCCCGACAATATATGTTTTTATATAAACCATTTTAATTTTTTTGAAAATGATATAATTAAATTATTATGGGTTTCACCTAAATGGTGTACCAATAGTAATATTTATGAGATTAACTCCATTAATTGGTAATTGATTTCCTTATAAATGGACTCATATGGTATTTTTAAGGCCCATGTAGGTACCATTATTCAAATATTCCATGGTGTAACCCAATGGGGGAATGATTATTCTAAATGGGATGGTAATTTAAAGGTTTAAAAGCCACTTTTAAGGTGTCACATGTAATAATATGGTAGAGCCATACATAAACATTCAATTTTAAATAATAATACTATATCATATATGATTTTGATATTTATTACTATATGATATCAGTGAATTAAAATGTCATTAACAACCTAAATATTTTAATATTGTATATCATTGAATTTACTTTACATTTAGAATATGAAAATTGAGATAACATCAGATAAATATTTTTTTTGAAATTAAATTATTCCATAATTCTCTTAATGCAACATGGTGTCAGTTTGATAACATTCTTAGTATATTTTTTATTCAAAATTTTAGTTGACATCAATTATATATGATTGTATTAAAATATAAAAATTAATGATAATTTATTAAATTCCCTAAATTGAAATAACACAAATGTGGTTATATTTTTAACACACTTGTAGGGATTATCTTTGAATTTTATTTGAGAGATGCATTGAGAAGTCATATGAGTTTTCACTGTAGGTCTCACTCGTCTTAGTCCCTGTGGTTTTAAGAAAATTTTGGTTAGCCGATAGTGCCTAAAAACTTATTATTCGTGAATATTGTTAAAAGGAAGATGATTTATGTTAATTTGAGATGATATTATTATGAAGGTAACTCCATAATGAATAATAAATTAGTATAATTTGCGGTTTTGGTTCTGGTACTGGTCTATGTGGTACATTTTATCATTATAGATGAGTAGAAATATTAATTTTTTAAATTTATCTCTAAGAAGATGAGTGTTTTCATGGTAAGTTGGACCTCAAGTATTTATTATCATATATGGACATCCAGTTCATGTTATCTATATATTATTTTTATGTCGGAAATATGACCCTATAGAGATAAATCAAGTGTAAGGATTCTTAGAGATGATAAAAACATTCAATCCCAATGAATAGATGGTGATTTTGTTGCACTAACGATAATTATTTTAACCCTTATGGTTTGATGATATCTTTATATTTCTTCAGGTTTTACCAAATTATAGAAATATATAAGGTAGAATTAGATGTTGTGAAATAGATATCCTTATGTGTGTAATTTTCCCCACATGAGATAATAGAAGGAATGATGGATGGACCCAGTAGAAATTTTATGAGATATGGTCAGTTTCAATATTTGGGAGACATAGAACACCTTAGTCTTGAAAAGGATTCAATAATTATAGTGACATTGGGATTGATTTATGGAATCCAATGATATAAGATGGACAAGGTTTTATTAATTCCTTTTTTGTGCTTCTGATTTTTATATGCTTAATTTGAGAATGTTATATGAGATTTTCTTGGTCATTTAAATTATAGGAATAGTGATACCTTTGGTTATTAGGGGAAAATTTAGGAAAATTTATATTTATGTGTTCATCAATGGGTATGACTACTTAGGTTTCTGGACCAGTTGGCTAATGGTTATGCTACTGAAAATATTTTTTACAAACTATCACCATCCAGTTGTGGGTCGATCAAAAATCATGGTAGAAGAATGTGAAAAAAAAATTAAGAGGGGCTCTGGGGGATATTATAATATGTAAATATTAATTTTTTTATCGAATTCGTTTTGTCTATTTTTATTGATTACTCACAAAATCGTGGGTCTATTCGTGAATCGATAGGTATGGGAAGTTGACCGGTTCTATGTGGAAAGGAATATAAGGACCTATTGCGAATAGTAACTAGTTACAGTTGAAATTTGATGAGAGGATGTGTGTAAATATATGGGCAACTAATTTTATGAAATGTTTCTCACAATAATGGAAAAATGGATTTTTTTGATAATTTAAGGGAAATGCCAAATGATGCAAGTTATCATTTTAATATATCAGGGTGACATAAGATAGATAACCTGAAGATGGAAAATGATATACATTTTCAGGGATATCCTTTTTTAGGATTTTATTAGAGGCATGTATTTCCTATATTGAAAATTAGTATCATTGGGATAATGGTACACACTTATTAATAGAGTCCTAATGTAATCCAATATTAGTAGTGAACATTTCCAATTTCTTCACATTGTCCTATGTAGACTGAGAGAGTGTTGGTGATATGTCAAGAAAACTTTTTTGTTGTTTTAAAGTAGTGATAAGAGGAATCCTTGAGATTTGTGCTCAAGGTTTTTTAAGGAATTGAGATAGTGCATAGTACACTAGTGTTCATTTGCGGGTGGTGTACCTTATTATGACATTGATATTAGCAATTTTTAAGGAATCGATTTTTTTGAAGTGAGAAGATGTCATTATTGTTTTTTAATTAAAACTAGGGGTTGATAAATTACTTATCCAGGACTATGCTTATGTATAAATATTTATGAATCATGGGAATTCATATCCAAAATTTCAGTTTTTTTGGAAAATTAATTGAATTCTCTCACGGAGGGTATTTGGGTGTTGGTTTCAATCTTTTGACACACTTTATAGAAGGGGCCTAGTGTTTTTAGACCAGTAAATGGAAAGAAATATGGAATCTATTATTTTATTTACTATATCATGAAATTATGAGATTTATTTTTGGGTACGTTCTAGGTAATTTAATAATGGTAATATAATTTATCATGGTAATATGCCATGATTGATATAATGATGTGTCTACTCTAAGTGAAACCTCATATTATGTGTAAGAATGGTTTAAATTAAGAAAAAACTTATAGTTGACATACACATGAAATAATTTCATTGGAATCATTATGTTGGTGTAATGTGGGGATTTCGTATCTATGTATCAATGGGTCACTTGTGAAATCTAATTTATAGAAATAAATAGATGAGAACATAGAACATCACAAGTTTGATTATGTGTTTGAATTGTACTTATATATAGGCTCATTCAATGATTATATTTCCATGGTATAAATTTACTTGACTGTATATGCATTGATTTTAATTTTGGAGAATTGTATTAGTAGTTGTTAAATAAGGATACATCACATAAAGTTAGTTGTGGACCTTGATGAGAATCATTAAAATTATATTTCTATTCTTTAGAATAAGGGGGTCGAGATATGTATTTGAAATCATCATCTAAAAAATATATGTGAAATTGTATTTGGTTTTCCAGAGGAAGTTCGACTTATTTTTCTCTTTGTTTGGTGGATGTCGTCCCTGTGGAAATGGATCCAGCACATTTTCGTGAAGAGCAGGGTGATGTCTAAGAACTCAAAATGGATATTCATATATAATAAAATGCAAAAAATAATAATTCTTTTCGACATTGTTTTGAGCTATTTAAATTAAATTCTGTAAAAAAGGTATAGTCCTCCTACATTATTGGTTTCTTTACCGTGGAAATTTTTCAAGATAAATTTTTCAAATCTATGGATGATATTTAATCTCTATTTTCAATAGTGGGAGTATTGTGACTCATAATTGGCCATTAAAGTACAACCCTATGATTTTTATGAAATAATTTTTTTCATATAAGCATAATGTTTTCAAATTTTTTTCATTATACTAAACACTAATTTTATCTTACGTTACATGAAACACTTACATTAGCTAGTGGTATTCACAACACCGAGTGTAAAAGAAACATGAAATATTATAAAAATATTATTATTTAATCTGATAATTATAAAATAGATCTTTGATTAAATGGGGATGAGTAGTGATAAATGAATTATGAAAATATATTTTTTAAACATGTATATAAAATTAATTCTTTGGTTATTAATTAAATAAAAATATAAATATAAACTATTTTAAAATATTGGTTATCATTTTATGAAAATTATCTTTATGCAGAAAAATGTATTTACATCAATATATAAAATATATTAATTTTAGTTAATTATTTTAGATGAAATTTATATATTATATATTCAATAATATGTTTTAACATTAAACCAATTTTTTAGACAAGACATAATAATACATAATATTTTTACACTAAAAAAATATTTTTTGATATTTAGTTTTATCAAATATTTATAACATATTTTCTAATTAATTTTTGAATAATTTAGATATTTATTTAAAAAATTAAACTTCGAATTTTAAATCAACAACAATAAATTATCATATGTTATATTTTTTAGAATTTTTTTAGAAGATAAATCATTAGATGAATATTGGAAAATACTGATAAATATAAGGAATTTTCATATCATTTATCGTACATAAAATCATTATAATTTTATTAATATTTTATTAATAGTAAAATTAATATATATATATATATATTAATTATTCTATTTTATGTAATTTGAGTTAATTTTTTATTTATTTTCAATGTAAAAACATTGTAAACATCTGATCTATTTCTCCTTGTAAACATGATTTCTAGTAACATATAGACGATTAATTATAATAAAAAAAATCCATTATATAGAAATAAATTTTTAAAAATGAATGAATTATTGAAAATCATCATAATATAAATAATCATAAAATTTAAAATTTCTTTTATGCCATAATGAATAGTATAAATGGTAAAAATTTTATATTAAAAATATGGGAAAATTTCATTTTTTGAGGCTTAAACTAAAATGATAAGATTAAAAAATGATTAAAAACATTCAAAAATCCATTAGATGGGAATATTTAGACCTTATATAATATATTTTCTATTAGGTTCCATTTTGGAGCATCGTTTCAATTGAAAAACATGGTAACAACTTTATCTTGTAAAAAATAACTTGTGTGCCACTAACCACACATATAAAAAAAATAATTTACTTAATGATTTAAAAAAAATCATCCAATATCTACCCAAAAAAATTCTTCAATTCCATCCTATAATCCTTGTTTCCTTAGTTTTTCTTAAATCCATCCAAGGATTTATTTTGGTGAAATCATAAAGAGGTCACTCAAAAATGTTGTAACGTTCCTCTAAGACCATTTTTATTTTATTTCATCACCAGCCTCATTAAAATTTTATTAAACAATTTAAATATAGTATCCTTGATATATTAAATATAAATATATGTTTTCATATTAACATAATCACTTAAAACTGTATCCTATTTCGTCCAATGGGTTACGAAATCACCCATTCCATGTCTAGTAGACTATCATCTCATGAACTGATATTATTTTATTTACAATTACCAACATTCTCAGTTTGATATAATGATGGATTGAATTATTATATATCATATTCATGATATTATAATTATTTTTTAATAGACATGCCACATTTTACGTCTCAATTTCCATTTTTTTAGAATATGATAATATCTTTCGGGTATACTTGAACAACCACATCACGAAGCGATGAGAATCATTCCCACTTTTCATGTAAGTTAATAATGATTTTTGAAATAAAAGTATATATTATATATGAAATAAAGAATATTTTTAATGATACTTTATTAGTTTCTTTTCTTTTATATATCCAATGAAAAAATGGAAATAAATTTCATGCATTAATACGACCAATCTTCTCCAAGAACATTGTATTTTAAAATATATAATTAAATATTATGAATTAATATAAATAAATAAATACTAAATATATATTATATTTAAATAATGGATAAAATTTTAGAAGTTATGGAACCTTGATCAAATAAAAATGATAATAAATTAAAAATGAAATTATACATTAATAAAAAAACTATTTCTTAGAACATGACTTCAACTTGAATTAATTAATAAACTGATAATAATTTTTTTTAAAATATACACCTAAGGTTATATATAATCTGAGTTCTTTAATGGAAGTTTAATAATCCTATATTTATTTTACAGTTTTTTGAATGTTTGTGGAGAATCTTGAGACATAATGTAGGGGATATCAATCTCAATTTTTACTTCTATGTGACAGAAGTCATGTTCACCAATGATTTTTTTATGTGTTGTATATAATGACTATGAATATATTTTATGAATATTATCATGTACATTATCTGGATTTAAATAGGAATTCGGGTATTTCCTGATCATTGGGTTCATGGTTCATAGTTTACAAATGTTTGATGGGTTTTCATCTCAATATGGCTTCTTTGGGACATATGTTTAGTTATGAACCTATCTATATTTATGAGGTGAATATATAACCACTGTTAAATGTAATATCATGAATTTATTTATTCTCATGTTATTATATGTTTCATTTTATTTTATTCTTTCATGGGGATTACTATTTAGTGTTGGAAAAGGGTTAAGTGTTTTATGAAACAATATCACTGTTTTTGATATTGTTTACCATAACACCACAATATTTTATAATAAAAGTCTGATGAAGATTTTAAACAACACATAATATCATTAATAATCGAAAAAACATACTCTATTAAAACATTTTTTGTTTCACATGAACAACTTAAACAAGACATTTAAATTGGTGGGTTTAAAAAAAAATAAACATATTATGATATATATATATATGTGTGTGTGTGTGTTTGTGTATGTAAACAACCCATTTTAATTTTTTGTAAATTATATAAAATATACATGATATAATATTATTCATTTTTAAAATAAAAATAAAAATATATTAATTGTGTAAAATTTTGGTATTTTAATGAAATGGTCTATATTCAAGTTAATTTGGAAGAAGTAAATCATTTTTATTTAACAAAATTTGAATGAATATATTATTATGAAAGTATTTTTTTATTGAAAATTGTTTTTTTGTAATATTTATAATCTAATAGGGTGAATTAAAATATATTTATGGTTATATTTTGTATAGAAATATATTTATACTTGGAAATAATATATCTAAAAAAATTCATTAAGTTTTCTGAGATTAATTTGAATTTAAATTCTAATAATTAAGTGTTTTGAATTTTTGAATGTGGATTCCATATTTGCAGTTATGGGTTTCAAATTTATGTTATTTTTCAAGTTTATTTATTGTCAATATAAATAGTTACTTTTTTAATTTTTGTTAAAATTATAAATGAATAAACCATGTTATTAATGTTAATAATAATATGATATAGACTATGAAATAACCCTAAAACAAGACTTATCATTATTTAATGATTATATTATTTCAATAATTCCCCAAGATTTGTTTATATGATATTTTTTGGGGAGTTGGATAACATTATGATGTTGATAATATTTTATTTAATGAAAATTAAAACATATAATCCTATTTTTTTTAATAATTAAATATTTTAAATCTATGGTTATCAAGTGTGTATATTTTACTATAAATTTAAATTTTTAAAATAACAAAATATTTTTCTTCATCACAATAATTTATATATAATTATATTGGAAAATTAATTTTCTTAAATTCTCACACAATAATGACATAATAATTCTTCTATTAATGGGAAAATCAAAGACTAGTTGATTAAAATATTAAGATTAATATAATTTGAGATAACTAATTCTGTAAATGAATTTTATATAAGTAAATTAAATATGTGGGAAATAATTTAATGTTTGATTAAAATTATCTGTTTTCTATTGATATTATTAAATTTAAAGTAATGAATTGTTCTAAAAATTGTAAATCATTATTTTTTATGGAAAATAGTAATTTTTTATTTGGTGTATCATTCATGAAGAAAATATATATTCATAAAAAATAATTTTATAAGGTTAGTTAAATCTATTATTTTACATCCATGGGTGATTTTTAATTTTATTGCATCATTATTAACCTATAAATAGTAAAAAAAAATTTATTGTACAGTAATTATTAAAGGGATAAAGGGGCGTAGAAAAAAATATAAGGGTGAAACCGTATCAAAAATGTATCCAAAATTCATTTGATGAAAATATTTGAACTTAAATTAAAATTATATTTTAAATATATATATTTAATATTATTTTATACTTGACAGAAAATTTATAGAAATTTATTGTTTTGGTAAATAATATGAAGCCCCCTCCTCTTAGTAATAAAAGGACACCCCTTACATAAATAATTTACACTAATTTGAGCCATATATCATTGACAAAACTATAAAAATAACTATAATAAACATAATCATCCATGTTTATGAATCTTTTTACTATAAAATTTTTCAACCGTAGGTGATATTAAGAACACATATAAAGGTAGACCTATGAAGAAATGGAAAACATATTTAGTGATTGTTTAATGTTTATTTTTTACTCTACTTTTTCATCATGTTTTGTTTGTATCATAAATTATTAAACCCAGAGTCATCAATATATTTAGTTGTTATTATTGTTATGTGAGAACAATATTTCACATTGTTTCATTCTATGAAACACAAAATCACCACATTTTCATATGTAATAATTATTGTATCAACCCATTGATGTAATTTACTTCATCACCAATTGACATGAATGGTTAAAATTATTGAAATAATTTATTTATATGATTCATATATTGTGATATTGATTATTTATATTATATATTTCTTCACTTTATTTACCTTCTCACCCATTTATAAATAATATCATCTCTCGTGTTTATGTTTGAGTATCTTTGTCCAAAAATTGATGCAATTCATTTCATTTTTCACATATCAATATTGATTCTAGTAATTTATCACATGAATTTAAATAGAATATATGAACCTAATATAATTCTTTATATTATTTGACTTCATTATATGTACAAGAATATGAGCATACAAGAAAAAATATGCATGGGAAAAGGATGGAGTCGATATCCTTAAAACAGGTAATAATAATATATTATTAACAACATGGCGATAATATTATTTAAGGGGATTATATAACTTATTTTAATTATGAATATGGTTCTATTATATTTAAATAATGCAGGTAAAACCAAAATAAATGAGTTCAATGAATATTTAACTAAAGGAAAGCATGAGGTAATATTTTATCATCCCACATTTAATTCTTTTAGACAAATTTCATATTCCCCACTTATTTAATTTGTGTAGAATATAAAATTCCTCAATGATATATTATATCATTAATATATTTTTCTTCATGTTATTTAATTTTTCATTTAATAAAAAATATTTAATAGGACTTATGATTCAAATTAAACCCTAGTGGTAATGGTTCATTTCCTAATATCATCATTATTCTATATTTTTTTATTCCTAGATGATGAATATTTTCCTTCCACGACCATGTTTTGTAGATAAATTACATTTATTTTTAGTATTATATATTAATTTACAAATAGTATGTTTAACCATTATATTATTCATTTTAATTTTTTAAAATTAATTTCACCATCCTTCCCTGAATTGGATAATTTTTTAATTTAATTTTACTCTAGTTATGTCATAAAAATTAATTATTCTATTCATATTCCTCTATTTATGTAATCAAGTGTTTATAAAACTATTTTGATAAAAAAAATTATTTATTTTTCTCTATGATTGAATCCCCTTTTATTCCTTCAAAAATAAGTAGTCTACAAATTTATCCAAAAATGTGTATAACATTCTCAAAATAATTCTCAATTGAAAATTTTACCCATTATTGAATGTTTAGAAGTGTTTTGAATGTAAATTTCAGGTCATTTTTTAAAAAATCCATTATTTATTTTAATGAAAATATTATAATAATCCTTATCTTAATGGTTATGAATAGAATATAATTTCGTACTATCAAAATTGTTATTTTTTTTAAACCATCCATTATATAATTTCGTGGTTATTTCAAAATAAAATGATTTTTTAAAATGTATTATGTCTCAAAATAATTTTACGCATAGTTAAACGTATATTTTCTTCTTGAAATTTTTCAATGATTTTAAAATATTCCATTATAACATGTCAATTATTATTTTCAATGAAATGTTTTTCCAAAAAAAATTTATAATGGTTATCTTTAAATATTCATTTTCCAAGAATAATTATTATCATCACTAAGTGTTTGATGTGATCCTTAAAAATAATTTTCATCTAATGTGACATCCTTTGATGTAACATATTGATTGCTATGGATATGATCCACAGATTATATTCATATACATTCTTTGGATGGTTTATTTATATGATGAACAAATGCTTATGAAATGAGTTTCCCTCCCACAGGATATACCACAATAAAATAATTATTCAACACACCTTTTTTTAGTGGTAATTATTTTATGAGATTATGAAATTAGTATAAAAATTTTACTCTTCCACATTTCATGATATGATTAATTGATTAAGAAAACCAATTTCATTTCTTCTTTACTTATATGTTTATTGATTTTTGATCTTGTGGGACATATAAGAATTATTTTCATCATCCGATGGGTCATACCTATATCTCTCTCTAATTAATTAACTAACGATTATTGCTATATGATCTCAAATGGTACATGTGGGGTTATCCCAAGCACAAGAGGTTGTACACTGGAGGTTATATTAAGCCTAAAGTTGTGTACAATATTTGTTAGGTTATACCTAACATGAAAGGAATATGTTATTTGGTTTTCATGATATAATATTTTATATGATTGGGAATATAGAAAAAATCACTGTCTTATCCCATTATTATGTTCTCCTGGGTCATATTCATGATTTTGGTACGATTTATGCATTAATAATTGTCATGATTTATTGCACGAATCATGTTTTCGACTTATGATATGAATGTTTTGTCGTATATATGATATTCTCATGTTCACCTAAGAATATGATCTCTTTTTACTAATATATCCTTTGTTTACCCATATTGAGCATCGTATCTCACCTAATATTATCTTTCATTACCCATGGATATGAGAAATTGTACTATATATGATACTTATAAGATGGTGTTTTAGTTAAAAATAATGTAGTGGGAGATGATTCATCTAAAATATGGACTAATAGTTTTTGTGTTCATGTTTCCAAATTATTTATTCTATTATGATCCACATGCACGTGTTTTTTATGTAAATGAATACCAATTTATGAAAATCCATGGTTTCTATAGTTTGTATCAGATGATTGGTTTTTCTAAACATTAAAAAATTGGATGAGACAACATTTGATTGATCAATATGGATATTTCTATAGATATTCATAGGGATACATCATAAAAATATTCAATATATTGGAAAATGTTATAGAACATTGAAAAAGGATTTAACAATCATCTTTAATGAATGTACACCACAATATGGATACAACAATTATATGTTTCTTTAAAATATTGGTACATAGGGGTATTAACTACAAATTTTTGTGAATTAATATAGACATTATCATCACCCAGTGAATGAAAATAAGCCTTGGTTGATAGATGGATTTTTTTCTCCCAAGGTACATTTATTGGAGATATACATACTATTAATGAACCATCATGATGGTTTTAAATTGATGATGAAAATAAATAACAGTGGATAAATTGACAGTTTTTATGATTAAAAATAATCAATCAAGATTTATACATCCTATAAAGGATTATTCATTTTTATTTTATTGACAACCATGATTTGTGTCACTCATGCTAGGAATTGAGTTTTATTCGGTGGAATGAACCTAAATAAATCATGTTAATTATGAATTGGAGAGAAGAGGAAATTATTTACCTCCTTTGAAACTAAATAAAATGGTATCTAGATTGTAAATTATCATTTTTTCTATAATGAAAATTTATCATTTATAGAATTTTATTTTACGTAAAAATGAGAAAATGAGGGAGAATCATATTATTGAGTCCTTCCTTATGCAAAATCAACCATTTTATAAAGAGTCATCTAACCCAATAATTGTTGAGAAATGGATATACCACACTGATTAGATATTCTTCATCCACTAGTCTTATTATCAACATAAATTCATTTTGGTTTTCTATAATTTGTAAGGTGAATCTAATCATAGGAGGACACATATCAAGAATACAAGTAAACTTGGTGAAATTTAATACATGGACTTTGATTGGTTCATTAAATTTGTTAACAAAAAATACATAAATTTAATTCATCATAAAAAATGGAGAATACATTATTTGAGCTAAATAAAATGATGATAGATTGTTTGGTGATAAAATGGAAAATAAGATAGTATATACAAGGAATTATTCTGGTGTTATTATATAAAATCAATATAAGTATGGTCGATTCCACATTTTCTTAGAAATAAGTCTTAAGAGGAAATTATATATAATAGACTTTATTATATATAAACATATTCATTGGAGTTCTATAAATGTTAAAATTTTGGTCTTAGTTACATATCAATATCATGGTTTCGAAAATAATAGAGAAATGGAATTCAATGGAAAATCTAAAAACCCTGGACATAAAAAATGATTATATTTTTTTATGATAAGACTATGCGATGAAACAATGATAAATTTTAAATAACGTAACATATAAATGTTTTATGTCTGTAATCTGAGTCTGTCTAAAATTTAATGTTTATGGGATGGGAAAAAGTTACCAAATCATTAAAATTGAGTGAAATCTCTACAAAATGAAACAAACAAACTCAAATGTTTCATGTGAAAAGATTTTAGGCCTTATGCTCATCAATGTCTCAATGTAAGGACTAATGTGGATGAAATGATAAAAAATAATATGGATTCATTGAAAATATGGAAAATCGTATGAATTTACCAACTATGAAGGAAATCAGGATGATTAGGGTACATTATCCTCCCCTCCATAGTAGTAATTTCAATATTGATATAGAATGAAGGATCCCAATGGAAATAATATTTTTCCCATGTTTGTTATATTTCATGTGATTTTCAACAAAAATTATATCCATCTATATGTATTTTTTAGTAGTGAAATCACATGTTAAATCATATCGATAAAAGGATAAACAATAGTATCAAAGGAATTTTTTTTATAATACAACATTTTAAATAAGGACATGAAAGTGAATTATCTTATGGAAAATTATATTTCTATATGTTATATTCACATAAGTGTTATGCATACCATCATGGTATTACATGATTATGGTTGATCATATATTATATATTTTTTTAAACCTTTTTTGAGGTTTTTTGTAATGCAATTTTATTAATATTTAGGATATTAGAAGAGAAATTTATTAAAGTAAACCCAATGGTTTTGAATATGGTTTTGTAAAAACTATATTTTAACATAAAATCCACTAAACATTGTGAACATATGATTAATGGTAATGGTAACCATTTGAGTATGTCTTAAATGTGATGTTTAATTAATTATGGGTTGTATATGAGGACATTATGAAGTCATCAAATTTTTTTATGTTATATAATATTTTTTTCAATATTCTCTTACATTAATTTTTATTAAGAATGTGGTAATGTTGTATGGGGTACCACAATCAATTATATATAATTTAGAAATTATATTACCATGATTTTTTGGTGTATTATTTAGTAGGGGAACAATAAAGAGTTGAGTTTTAGAACTATGTATCATCGTCATACAGATGATCAGTATGAGATAACAATTCAAAACCTAGTAAATATTATAAGATTACGTTCTATTGATTTCAAAGATGGTTGGGATCCATACCATCCCCAAATTGTGTTTTCTTGCAACAATAGATTTTACATGATCATTTATATTCCTCCATAATAAACCATGAATAGAAATTACTATATGTCCCCATAATACTTGAATATATTTTTAGAATGAAAGTTATTATGTCTTTATATAGTTAATGAAATTAATGACAAGGCTAGAGCCATTTAAAATCCTTCTTGGGGTAAATTGAAAAAAAATTATTCTGATAATTATCGACATGATCGTGAATGATAAGTTTTTGAGACGTTATTTCTATGATTTTATCCATTAAAGAATAAAGACAAACAAATCAATAGTTATACCAGATAATTTGAAATACATGATTATATCAGGATAGAAGGGTATCGTTTGGTTCTTCCCCTAAACCTTTCTCATCTTCATAATGAGATGTATGTATCATTCCTATGGAAGTGCATACTCTAAAAATATCATGTATGTAATTTATATATCTTACTTCTAGAGAGAAATATTTCTAATGAGGAATTACTGGTGGAGATTTTGGATCAAATAGAGAATATTTTTCAAAAGTATAGAAATCACTATGATAGTGTTTTTTGGTAAAACCACCTGCATCTGGAAGCTACATTAGGACTGGGGATGTAATGGGGTAGAAGTAAACTCATTTTTTGTTACCAAAGTGATGAATTTCAATGGATATATTCATCTATTATGGGGAATAATATAATAGACCTATTCAGTTAAAAATATATATATTTTAAATAAATTTAATGTTTTCACTATTTCATTCTATATGTAATATTGATTTTATCATACATAACATGTAGGGATTTGTTTATCTTGTTTTAAACACAGCAAAAAAGTTATATACAAAATGAAATATTACAAAAAATTATTATATAACACGATAGCTATCAAAATTTAATTTTAATGATGTTTATGAATAATATTTATAAACTATGAAATTATATGTGTTTTTCATTTATATATATGTAATTATTTGGGTGTTAATTAATTATAAATAAAATTTGAAATTTATTGAAACCTCTTCTTAAAAATTTGTTTTAATTCTCATTAATTTATACTATTGAATTAAATTAATAATTATTAGTTATTTATATAAATAAAATTTTACTTTTATATATTCAAAATAAATTATTATTCATATTATATGTTTTTAGACAATAGAGAAGAATAAATAAAATTTTTCTCTTAAAAATATTATTCTAATGAATAGTTTTACCACATATTGAGAACATATTTTAATGTTATTTGTATACAAATTAAGATAATTTTTTTGAAAAAATAAATTATTGTTTTAAAATCATCATTTAAAATTTATCCTTATGATAATTTTTGAATGTTATCTTCGAAAATTAATTCTCTGATGAACACTGAAATTAATGGATTTTATATTACATTTTCATTTCATTCAATGTATTTAGAAACATTAAAAAATTAAAAGATTTTTTTAGAAATATTATTTCAAATATATATCTTTTAATCTAATTTTATCCATTGGAATAAATTTTTATTGATGTTGGATATAAAAACACTATGAACTATTAAACAATATATTTTCGAAATCTTTTTTCTGACCACATATAGATGATTATATTTAACTTATAATTTTCCATTTTTTAATCTATTTTGAAAAACATGCATTACCTACTTTGAATAATATTAATTAATAATGTTTATTATGTTTAAAATAATTTTTTTGTAGCATCCCAAGTAAGTAATGAATAATAGATATTTTTATCTATGTCTATTAATGAGTAAGATAGTGTTTTAGAGGCTTAAAATGAAAATAAATACAATCTTATGCATGGAATACACTAATATTCTTAACAGATTGTTTTACTGACTTTTAATGGAAAACCATTTTTAAATATATCTTTTGACAATTTTATATGGTATGTTTGTCAAAATAAACTTATTCTTTATGATTGGGACATCAAAATTTACTTTCTGTGAATTTTTGGTATTTTCCATACAATGTTCATTTTTTAATTAATAGTGAAAAATACTGCATTTTACATCAAAACTGCTTTTTAATCTAATTTAATTATATGATTAGATTATCTTTTTAATTGGTTTTGAAGTGAAATTAGAATATATTTTTACCATTTAATCCAATGGTGGTCGTTGGAATCAATTTCACTTTGAAATTGGAATTAAACTACTGTCAATCTTTTGATTATTATTGTTTCGTGAAAACACGCTATTTGTAATGACAACGGGAATTATTTATCAAATTAATTAATGTGACTTATATGTTTTTAATTTTTTAAAATATACTTCATTTTTTAATTCAGAATATCAAATATAGCTTAGGGTGAATTTTTGGTATTTTTCTGAAAAACTTCAATTTTTGATGAATAGTGAAACCACTAAGTGGTACTTATTTAAACTGATTTTTCGTTTAAATGAAATTTTTCCATTTTTGTTTTTGTAATTTCAAAAATCTGACATTCATGGTTGTCATTATGAAGTAAAATGTGGTTCAATGAGATTATATTAATTTTTTGGTGAATAGTAACTTATTAAGTTTTTAATCGCGATTGGAGGTAATTAGTGTAGTTTAAGGTAAGAATAATATTTTAATAAAATTAAATGACCTAGACATGTGTCCTACAATTATTGGATGTGTCATTCCTGAACAAGAAAATCCATGGGTCAACTTGGGGACCCCATAGAGCCACTTTGGTTGGGAAATGACATAAATAACTTTTTGTTTAATGTTAAAGTAAAAATAACACAAACATGAGTTATTTTACTAAAACAATTTTTACATGGGGTTATACAAGTCAGATTTTTGACTATAAATATTCATTATAATGATAAAAAGATTTCATACTTCATAGTCTTTTTTTATAATTTTTATACATTAAATAAATTAAATTATTTATGACATCATGATGATGCATCGATGACCTCATTATTTAACGATTTAAATAAAATGGAAAGATAATGTAAAATCTAAAACCTACACATGTAAAAAACCAATTGTATGAGTCGATTTTGAACCCTTATCATCTTATCCTCGAATTATATAAATGTGGGACCTTTTGAATCCGAAACTAATTTTAAAATAATGTAACTTATCTTTACTTTCCAAAAGTGCCCCTCCTCTCCTCTTATAAAAGGCCCCCACCACTACCTCATTACCCACACTTCCAAAGCCTTTGTCTCGTCCAACCCCTTCCCATTTTGTCTCTCCAATTCCCTCTCTTACTCCTTGAAGCCTCACTTTGGGCAGAAATCTTCCCAAGGAAGCCTTTGAGCTCAAACCAAAGGGAGTTACCCAATTTTAAGGTAATGTCTTCTTTTGGGTCCTTTTGTTTTATTTATCTTCTCCAACCCCCTAAACTCTTTTTATTCTTTTCTTTTGTAACAACTCATGTATCCTAAATATAATAGGATGTTGTTATAATAAGTATTCGAGCTACACTTAAACACACCTACATCTAATGGTTAACGAACATACTGTTTCTGTGGATGGTGAATTTATGCCTCCCGAAACGATGATTGTTCAACATTATTTTAATACATTAAAAGGTGGCCATTAAGATTTCACTATATTTATATATGATATAAAATATGTTCATGTTTTCCTTAATATTATGTATTTTTCATTTTGGGTATACCTTTATGGTTTCCATTATGGGTAAACATGATATCTTCATTTAAGGAAGTGCGGACTACCACCCCCTCAAAGTGATTTGATTCGTTAAATACCATATGCGGGACGTATAAAGGATGGAACTATGTTATTATATATCATCTTATACTGGAATTACAATATACCTTTATATCATTATGATTCCATTCTATAAAATACGAAATAGAAATGAAAGTAGCGTTTATGCGTACGTACGGCTTACCGTCTCCATGAACGGTGCATTTAATTTCATACCTCTAAATGTTATATAATATTATAATTGCATGAATGTAATGGATATATATGATATATATGATTTCTACACCATGAATACCATTCTGGATATAATGGATACATGAACAACTTGTAATTATAAAGGGTTTATTTTCGACTCAAGTACCAAAGATCGTTAAAACGACCGTTATTAACTTAAATAATACATAATGTTCATAACATGGTAATAAGTGATATAAAAGGAATAATGTACTTGAAAAAGGTTCTTATGAAAGTAGAAATTAAATCAAGTTTATTATTCAGGACATTAAAGAACGATCGAGTCATGTCGGTCCCGAGGTATGGGACTTCGTCTCAATCTCCTTTCATTGAGGCATATTTTGTTTTATACACAGCCTTCTTTTATACGGTGTATAAACCTCTTTGACCTTTAAGTTTATTCAAAAGGAATATTTTTTATATGAAGCGTTCACTAAATGACAAAAGAGAATGTTTTTGTCATACGTATGCGGCGACAAAGACTTCTCCGCCGTTGTGACCATTATTTGAGTTTCGGCTTCCTCTACAAGCCATACCTTTTTTTAAAAAGAAAAATAAATACCATTTTTAACTTTTATTTGATTTTGGAATCGAAAATTGTTTTCATAATGTTTTTATATCAATGTGTTGTATTGATATATTGTGATTGAAAGGTGGAAATGTTATGTTTCCTTTATGCATGTTTTATGTGATATGATTGTGTGGAGGTTCTTGGGCATTATTATGAAGATGGGTGGTTCTATGATAGACTAAGGGCGGCTGAGCTCGATATAGCTCTCCAATGCATTGGGTAACGCAAAGGAGTGAAACATTAAGGTTTCTCTGAAGAGATTTAGGGAATATACTGTGATGGGTATTTCAAACGTAACCAAGAGGGTCACTCCCTATGTAAGAATGTTATGAATTACCCAAGTTACCTTTATGTCTTATGATTTCTATGATTTATTCATGATTTGATGAGGCATGTTAAAGTTAATATGTTTTATGGGTAAAGTATTATTTCATTCTTATGTATATATGTACCCATGTTTCCTTTCCATATTTTTATATCCCTTACTGAGCTTTTTATGCTCATCCCACGTTTTTTTTGAAATGTTTTTCACAGTTCAAGGGAAAGGTACATGATATGATGATAGTGTCAAGGAAATGTCAAAAAAGAATTCATGTTTTATTTTAAAGATGTTTCCATTGATGTGAAAGAAGAATACTATCTTTATGTAACCACTTTGTTTATATGTGGAATGTAATGAATGTTTTATGATCTAAATCTCTAAAACTCTAAACCTGAAAAGATCCTCAATGTGTAATCTTATAATAACTCAAGATTAAGTAAGGTTTATGGCTGGGGCCTTATAGTTGGTATCAAAGGTCGGTTTAGATAACTTTAGGAGTTAGAATTCTGTTAAATGAATAACCAAAAATATTTTTTTATGGTCAAATTTAAATGATATAGCATTTGAAGATTACCATGTTGCTTCATCTAAGACATGTTTGTTCAGAATGGTTTTCCACATTGTTAACAGGGAAGTAGATCTAGGAAGGCATATAGAAGGAAATAACCTTCCGAATCAGCATCCTGAGATGGTCAGAATTGGAACTGAATAGTTTTTTGTAGTAATGGCACAGTTGACTCAAGCGATAAATGGTGGTGGTATCCATGCATGATATCATCCAGATCTACTATAGAAGAACATGTCAGTGGTGGAACATTACATGAGGAAACATCCCCCATCATTTAGAGGATCATCTGACCCTGTGCTAGCTGAAGGGTGGATTAAATCACTGGTGAAGATTTTCGATGTCATGGGGTGTTCAGACAATCAAAATGTTACTCTTGCTATTTACCGTTTGGAGGGTGAAGCAGATCAGTGGTGGTCGATGGTTAAAAATAACAGGGAAGCTGATAAGATTGATGCTCTCGACTAGGATGAATTCAAAGGTATGTTTCTTGAGAAGTATTTACCTAAGGTTGTTCGACTTTGGATGGAAAAGAAATTCTTGGAATTGAGGCATGAGGAAGACTTAGTGGCTACCTATGAAGGAAGGTTCCCTCGATTTGGAAGGTACCATCCAAATTTTATCCGGCACCTTGATTGTAAAATCAATTGTTTTTACTCAGGATTAAATCCAAAATATCGAAGGGCATTAGTTTCTCGTGAGTTTAAAAGTTATGAAAAGCTTG
This sequence comes from Viscum album, assembly GCA_963277665.1. Classification (NCBI taxonomy): domain Eukaryota; kingdom Viridiplantae; phylum Streptophyta; class Magnoliopsida; order Santalales; family Viscaceae; genus Viscum; species Viscum album. Next base: position 1,301,364,630 of record OY728147.1, read on the forward strand.
TTCAATGTGCTGAGAAGGTGGAAATGGAGTTTTCCGATGATCAATTGTTCTATAACAACCAACAAAAGAAGAGACCAAGGTGGCAGGATAAAGGTAAGAATTCTTCAAAAAAGACTGATGGTAAGAAAACTAAGTTTCCAGTTTGTGATAAATGTGGAAAAAGGCATGCTGGGGAATGTCTTCTCAATTATGGAAAGTGCTACCGATGTGGTAAGATGGGACATAAGGCTCGTGATTGCACTGAAAAGGATCAAGGTGAAGGTAAGACCTAATTGGATTTACAGTTAGTGAAATGTTATAAGTGCAATGAGATGGGTCACTATGAAAACGTGTGTCCGATAAAGAGCTTGAGTGATGGGAAGCAGTTAGACTACAAGATGAAAGGGGTGGTGAAATCCTTTGCAACTACTTTAGCAGATGTCGGGGCATCAAATGAAGTTGTATGATGTACTTTTTTGTTTTTTCAGATTATGCCAGTTTGTTGTTTGATTCGGGGTATACACATTCTTTCATCTCTGAAAACTTTTCTAGTAAAATCGGAATACCATCTCAAGAAATGACTCCTGGAATTTTGGTAAAAACACCTGGGGGAAATGTTGAGGCAAACAGAATTTATAAGAATCTTCCTATCCTTATATGTGGAAAGAACCTACTTGAAAACCTTATTGTTTGGACTCTAGTAGAGTTTGATGTTATCATGGGTAGGATTGGGTCTCTATTTACCATCCTAAGATTGACTGTAGATCTAAAGAAGTTTCTTTTCAAGAATACTTTCAGTTTGTGTACAAGAATGAAACCTTACTGTTGATAACTTATCAAGAGGCCGAGAAACTTGTAAAAGATGGAAATTAATGTTACCTTGCACACTTCGTTGAAAATAAATGAATTGTTCAGATTAATGATGTGCCAGTGGTAAATGAGTATCCTGATGTTTTTCCTGATGAGTTACCTAGAATAATAACAGATCAGGAAGTTGAGTTTACTGTTTACATAGTTCCTAATGCTAATCCAATTTAAAAACCCCCTTATCGAATGGCTCAAATTGAACTTTTAGAGTTGAAGGACCAATTGCAAGATTTATTAGAGAAAGGTTTCATTCGACCTAGCACATCACCATGGGGTGCTCCTGTTTTATTTGTTAAAAAGAAAGATGGTTCAATGAGACTTTGAATTGATTATAGAGTCTTGAATAACATCACTGTTAAGAATAAATATCCTTTACCTCATATCGGCGATTTGTTTGATCAGCTCCAGGGAGCTCAATATTTTTCCATGATTGTCCTAAGATTTGGGTACAATCAGCTGAAGGTAAAGGAAGCAGATGTTCCGAAGACCACTTTCCATAAAAGATATGGCCATTATGAATTTTTAGTAATGCCTTTTTGGTTAACCAATGCACCTGTTGTATTCATGGACTTAATGAATAGAATTTTCCATGAGTTCTTGGATATGTTTGTGGCGGTTTTCATTGATGATATTATGGTGTTTTCTAAAAGTAAATAGGTGCATGAAAGAAATTTAAGGGTTATCATACAAACCTTAAAAGAAGAGAAATTGTATGGGAAATTCAGAAAGTGTGAGTTTTGGTTGCAAAAATTTTCTTTCCTTGGTCACATTGTTTCTAAAGATGGGATAACTGTTGATCCTGAAAAAACAAAAGTTGTGGAAGACTGGCCAAGACACCCAAATGTAACTGAGATTCATAGCTTCCTTGGTTTGTCAGGATATTACTGAAGGTTTGTTAGAAATTTTTCACGGTTATCTAGTCCAATGACTAATCTAACTCGGAAGGGTGTTAAGTTTATCTGGACAAAAGAATTTTATGATTGTTTTAAGGAATTGAAAAGAAGATTGGTGAATGCTCCAGATTTGGCACTACCTTCTAGGAATGGTGAGTTTGTTATCTACAGAGATGCTTCATTGAAAGGACATGGTTGCGTCCTAATGCAGAATGATCAAGTAATTGCTTATGCTTCACGACAGTTGAAAACTCATGAGGTATATTACCCTAGACATGATTTGGAATTAGCTGCTATTGTTTTTTCTTTAAAAATTTGGAGGCATCATTTGTATGGAGTAAAGTGTGAAATATATAATGATCATAAATGTTTAAAGTATATATTCACTCAGAAAGAGTTATACATGAGACAGAGGAGATGGCTAGAATTAATCAAGGATTATTATTGTACAATTCATTACCATCCGGGAAATGCAAATAAAGTGGTTGATGCTTTGAGTTGAAAAAGTAACGGTTCATTAGCAATGTTGCGTTTGGAACGTGATCCTTTGGTTAAGGATTTGAAGAACATTGTCATAGAAGTTGTGTAGGATGTTCTTCTGTTTTGTTTCAGGTATCTCTGAGATCATCTCTATCAGATAGAATCAAGCAAGCGCAGAAGCAAGACAGTGAGTTGCAGAAAAAGGTAGAGCTGGTTCAGAAAGGTAAGTTGCCTGAATTCAACATTGATAATGATTGCGTTTTGAGAATTGGGAAGATATTGTGTGCTCCTTGTGAATAACAGTTGAAGAGAGAGTTGTTATGTGAAGCTCATAGTTCTCTGTTTTCAGTTCATCCTGACAGTACTAATATGTATAGGGATCTTCGGGAGTATTACTGGTGGGATGGAATGAAAAGAGATATTGCTGATTTTACTATGAAGTGTTTGACATGTCAACATGTTAATGCAGAGCGGCAGTAACCGAAAGGGATGCTTCAGCCTTTACCAGTGCCGGAGTGGAAATGGGAGAATATATCCATTGACTTTGTTGTGGGATTACCGAAGACATCTCGAGGTAATAATGATATCCGGGTTATTGTTGATCGCTTGACCAAATCTGCTAATTTCATTCCTATACGAGATACTTTTTGCCTAGATCAACTTTCCCGTTTGTATCTTAAAGAGGTATTTAGGTTACATGGAGTTCCCCTCTCCATTGTATCTGATCATGATCCCAAGCTCACTTCTAACTTTTGGAAAGGACTTCAGAAGTCGTTGGGTACTGAATTAAATTTTAGTACAACATTTCATCATCAATCAGATGGGCAGTCAGAACGAACAATTCAGACATTGGAGGATATGCTATGTTCTTGCACTATGGATTATCAGGGAAGTTGGGACCAACATCTTTCGTTGGTTGAATTTTCATATAATAACAGTTTCCATTCTAGTATACAGATGGCACCATTTCAGGAATTATATGGGAAGCGGTATCAAACTCCAGCTTTATAGGATGAAGTGGGTGAAAAGAAGTTGATGGGACCAGAATTGGTAGAAGAGATGGCAGAAAAAGTTCAGCTAAATGAGAAGCACATGAGAACAACTCAGAGTAGGCAGAAGAGTTATGTAGACAACAGGAGGAAGGATCTATCTTTTGAGGTAGGTGATCATGTTTTTCTCAAAGTTTCACCATGGAAATGTGTGATGCGATTTGGTAAGAAAGGAAAGCTGTGTCCAAGGTTTATTTGACCATATGAGATTCTGGAGAGAGTTGGATCAGTTGCATATCGGGTGGCTTTACCTCCGTTTATCTCAGGTACACAATGTTTTTCATATTTCGATGTTGAGAAAGATTATGCCAGATCCATCTCATGTTTTCAGTCCAGAGGTAGTTCAGCTGGAAGAGAACCTATCGTATGAGGAACAACCAGTCCAGATTCTTGACCATAGGGAGAAAGTGTTACAGAATAAGGTGATTAATTAGGTAAAGGTTTTGTGGAAAAACCACATGATGGAAGAGGCAACATGGGAATCTGAAAATGCAATGAGGGATAAGTACCCCCATTTATTCGATAAGTAAATTAATTGCGGGGACACAATTTTCAAAAGGGGGAAGGATGTAACATTCCAAGTAAGTAATGAATAATATATATTTTTATCTATGTCTATTAATGATTTAAATCGTGTTTTAGATGCTTAAAATGAAAATAAATACAATCTTATGCATGGAATACACTAATATTCTTAATAGATTGTTTTACTACCTTTTGATGGAAAACCATTTTTAAATCTATCTTTTGACAATTTTATAATCTATGTTTGTCAAAATAAACTTATTCTGTATGATTGGGACATCAAAATTTACTTTGTGTGAATTTTTGGTATTTTTCAAACAATGTTCATTTTTTAATGAATAGTGAAAAATACTTCATTTTACATCAAAACTGATTTTTAATCTAATTTATTTATATGATTAGATTATCTTTTGAATTGGTTTTGAAGTGAAATTAGAATATATTTTTACCATTTAATCTAATGGTGGTCGTTGGAATCAACTTCACTTTGAAATTGGACTTAAACTAGTGTCAATCTTTTGATACTTATTGTTTCATAAAAACACGCTATTTGTCATTACATCGGGAATTATTTATTAAATTAATTAATGTGACTTATATGTTTTGAATTTTGTAAAATATACTTCATTTTTGAATTCGGAATATCAAATATAGATTAGGGTGAATTTTTGGTATTTTTTGAAAAAAATCAATTTTTGATGAATAGTGAAACCAGTAAGTGGTACTTATAAACACGGATTTTTTGTTTAAATGAGATTTTGCCATTTTTGTGTTTTGAATTTCAAAAATCCGACATAAATGGTTGTCATTAAGAAGTAAAATGTGGTTCAATGAGATTATAATAATTTTTTGGTGAATAGTAACTTATTATGTTTTTAATCGCGATTAGAGGTAATTAGTGTAGTTTAAGGTAAGAATAATGTTTTAATAAAATGAAATGACCTAGAAACATGTCCTAAACGTATTTTATGTGTAATTCCCGATCAAGACAAGCCATGGGTCAACTTGGGGACCCCATGGAGCCACTTTGGTTGGGAAATGACATAAATAACGTTTTATTTAATGTTAAAGGAAAAATGACACAAACATGAGTTATTTTACTAAAACATTTTTTACATGGGGTTATACAAGTCCGATTTTTGACTATAAATATTCATTAGAAAGATAATAAGATTTCATACATCATATTAGTTTTTTTATAATTTTTAGATGTTAAATAAATTAAATTATTTATGACATCATGATGATGCAGTGATGACCTCATTATTTATCGATTTAAATAAAATGGAAAGATAATGTAAAATATAAAACCTGAACATAGAAAAAACCAATTGGATGAGCGGATTTCGAACCCTTATCACCTTATCCTCTAATTATATCAATTTGGGACCTTTTGAATCCAAAACGCATTTTAAAATAAAGTAACGTATCTTTACTTTCCTAGAGTGCCCCTCCTCTCCTCTTATAAAAGGCCCCCACCTCTACCTCCTTACCCACACTTCCAAACCCTTTTGCTCGGCCAAAACCTGCCCATTTTGTCTCTCCACTTCCCTCTATTACTCCTTGAAGCCTCACATTGGGAATAAGTCTTCCCAAGGAAGCCTTTGAGCTCAAACCAAATGGAGTTACCCGATTATAAGGTAATGTCTTCTTTTGAGTCCATTTGTTTTATTTTGCTTCTCTCACCCCCTAAACTCTTTTTATTATTTTATTTTGTAACAACTCCAGTATCCTAAATATACTATGATGTTTTTATAAAAATTATTCGAGCTACAATTACACACACCTTCATCTAATGGTTAACGAACATACTGTTTCTGTGGATGGTGAATTTAGGCCTCCAGAAACGATGATTGTTCAACATTCATTTAAAACCTTCAAAGGTGGCCATTAAGATGTCACTATATTTATATATGATATAAAATATGTTTATGTTTTCCTTGAGCTTCTGTATTTTTCATTTTGGTTATACCTTTATGGTTTCCATTATGGGTAAACACGATATCTTCATTTAAGGGAGTGCGGACTACCGCCCCCTCAAAGTGATTTGATTCGTTAAATACCATATGTGGGACGAATAAATGATGGAACTATGATATTATATATGATATTATACTGGAACTATAATATACCTTTATATCATTATGATTCCATTCTATAAAATATGAAATAGAAATGAAATTAGCGTTCATGCGTACATACGGCTTCCCGTCTCCATGAACGGTGCATTTCATTTCTTACCTCTAAATGTTATATAATATTATAAATGCATGAATTTACTGGATATATATGATATATATGATATCTATATCATGAATACCATTCTTGATATAATGAATACATGAACAACTAGTAATTATAAAGGGTTTATTTTTTACTCAAGTACCAATGATCGTTAAAATGACCGTTATTAACTTAAATAATTACATAATGTTCATAACATGGTAATAAGTGATATAAAAGGAATAATGAACTTGAAAAGGGTTCTTAAGAATGTAGAAATTAACTCATGTTTATTATTCAGGACATTAAAGAACGATCGAGTCATGTCGGACCCGAGGTATGGGACTTCGTCTCAATCTCCTTTCATTGAGTCATATTTTGTTTCATACACAACCTTCTTTTATACGGTTTATAAACCCCTTTGACCTTTACATTTATTCAAAAGGAATCTTTTTTATACGAAGCATTTACTAAATGACAAAAGAGAATGTTTTTTTCGTATGTATGCGGCGACAACGACTTCTCCGCCGCCGTGACCATTATTTGAGTTTCGGCTTCCTCTACAAGCCATACCTTTTTTAAAAATGAAAAATAAATACCATGTTTTACTTTTATTTTATTTTGGTATCGAAAATAGTTTTCATAATGTTTTTATATCAATGAGTTGTATTGATATCTTGTGATTGAAAGGTGGAAATGTTATGTTTCCTTTATGCATGTTTTATGTGATACGATTATGTTGAGGTTCTTGGGCATTATTATGAAGATGGGTGGTTCCATGATAGACTAAAGGCGGGTGAGCCCGATATAGCTCTCCAATGCATTGGGTAATGCGAAGGAGTGAAACGTTAAGGTTTCTCTGAAGAGATTTAGGGAATATACTGGGATGGGTATTCCAAACATAACCAAGTGGGTTACTCCCTATGTAAGAATGTTATGAATGCCTCAAGTTACCTTTATGTCGTATAATTTCTATGGTTTATTCATGATTTGATGAGGTATGTTAAAGTGCATATGTTTTTATGGGTAAAGTATGATTTCATTCTTATGTATATATGTACCCATGTTTCCTTTCCATATTTGTATATCCCTTACTGAGCTTTTTATGATCATCCCATGTTTTTTTAAAATCTTTTTCACAGGTCAGGGGAAAGGTACATGATATGAAGATAGTGTCAAGGAAGTGTCAATAAAGAATCCATGTTTTATTTTAAAGATGTTTCCATTGATGGGAATGAAGAATACTATCTTTATGTAACCACTTTGTTTATATGTGGAATGTAATGAAAGTTTTATGATCTAAATATCTAAAACACTAAACCCGTAAAGATCCTCAATGTGTAATCTTGTAATAACTCATGATTAAGTAAGGTTTAAGGCTGGGGCCTTATAGTTGGTATCAAATGTCGGTTTAGATAACATTAGGAGTTAGAATTATGTTAAATGAATATCCAAAAATATTTTTTTATGGTCAAATTGAAATGATATAGAATTTGAATATTACCATGTTGCTTCATCTAAGACATGTTTTTTCAGAATGGTTTTCCACAGAGGAAATAAGGAAGTAGTGCTTGGAAGGCATACAGAGGGAAATAACCTTCCGAATTAGCATCCTGAGATGGTCGGAATTGGAACTGAACAGTTTTTTTCAGTAATGGCATAGTTGACTCAAGCGATAAATGGTGGTGGTATCCACGCACGAGATCATCCAGATCAACTGCAGAAGAACATGTCAGTGGTGGAACATTTCATGAGGCAACATCCCCCATCATTCAGAGGATCATCTGACCCTGTGTTAGCTGAAGGGTGGATTAAAGCACTGGAGAAGATTTTTGATGTCATGGGGTGTTCAGACAATCAAAAGGTTAGTCTTGTTATTTATTGTTTGGAGGGTGAAGCAGATCAGTGGTGGTCGATGGTTAAAAATAATAGGGACGCTGATGAGATTGATCCTCTCGACTGGGATGAATTCAAAGGTATGTTTCTTGAGAAGTATTTTCCTATGGTTGTTTGACTTTGGATGGAAAATAAATTCTTCAAATTTAGGCAAGAGGAAGACTCATTGGCTACCTATGAAGAAAGGTTCACTCGATTGGCAAGGTATGCTCCAAATTTTATCCGAGACCTTGATAGTAAAATCAATCGTTTTTACTCAGGGTTAAAGACAAAATAACGAAGGGCATTTGCTTCTCGTGAGTTAAAATTTATGAAAAGATTGTTCGATGTGCTGAGAAGGTGGAAATGGAGTTTACCGATTATCAACTGTTCTATAACAACCAGCAAAAGAAGAGTCCAAGGTGGCAGGATAAAGGTAAGAATTCTTCAAAAAAGTCTGATGGTAAGAAAACTAAGTTTTTAGTTTGTGATAAATGTGGCAAAGGGCATGCTGGGGAATGTCTTCTGAATTCTGGAATGTGCTACCGATGTGGTAAGATGGGACATAAGGCTCGTGATTGCACTGAAAATGATCAAGGTGAAGGTAAGAACAAATTGGATTTGCATTTAGTGAAATGTTATAAGTGCAATGAGATGGGTCACTATGAAAACGAGTGTCCGACAAAGAGATTGAGTGATGGGAAGAAGTTAGACTACAAGCAGAAATGGGTGGTGAAATCCTTTGCAACTACTTTAGTAGATGTCGGGCCATCAAATAAAGTTGTATCAGGTACTTTGTTTGTTTTTTCAGATTATGCCAGTGTGTTGTTTGATTCGGGGTCTACACATTCTTTCATCTCTGAAAACATTTCTAGTAAAATGGGAATACCATCTCAAGAAATGACTCCTGAAATTTTGGTAAAAACACCTAGGGGAAATGTTGAGGAAAAAAGAATTTATAAGAATCTTCTTATCCTTATCTGTGGAAAGAACCTACTTTCAAACCTTATTGTTTTGCCTCTAGTAGAGTTTGATGTTATCATGGGTATGGATTGGCTCTCTATTTACCATGCTAAGATTGACTGTAGAGATAAAGAAGTTTCTTTTCAGAAAGACTTTCAGTTTGTTTACAATAATGAAACCATATTGTTGATAACTTATCAATAGGATGAGAAACTTGTAAAATATAGAAATGAATGTTACCATGCACACTTCGTTGAAAATAAAGGAAATGTTCATATTAATGATGTGCCAGTGGTAAATGAGTATCCTGATGTTTTTCCTGATGAGTTTCCGGAAATAATACCAGATCGGGAAGTTGAGTTTACTGTTGACTTAGTTACTGATGCTAATCCAATTTCAAAACCCCCTTATCGAATGGCTCAAATTGAACTTTTAGAGTTGAAGGAGCAGTAGCAAGATTTATTAGAGAAATATTTCATTCGACCTAGCACATCACCATGGGGTGCTCCTGTTTTCTTTGTTAAAAAGAAAGATAGTTCAAAGAGACTTTGCATTGATTATAGAGCCTTGAATAACATCACTGTTAAGAACTAATATCCTTTGCCTCATATCGATGATTTGTTTGATCAGCTCCAGGGAGCTCAGTATTTTTCCAAGATTGACCTAAATCGGGGAATCATTAGCTGAAGGTAAATGAAACAGATGTTCCGAAGACCGTGTTCTGTAAAATATATGGCCATTATGAATTTTTAGTAATGCCTTTTTGGCTAACCAATGCACCTGCTGTATTCATGGACTTAAAGAATATAATTTTCCATGAGTTCTTGGATAAGATTTTGGTGGTTTTCATTGATGATATTTTGGTGTTTTCTAAAAGTAAAGAGGAGCATGAAAGACATTTAAGGGTTATCTTGCAAACCTTAAAACAAAAGAAATTGTATGGGAAATTCAGAAAGTGTGAGTTTTGGTTGCAACAAATTTCTTTCCATGGTCACGTTGTTTCTAAAGATGGGATAACTATTGATCCTGCAAAAACAAAAGTTGTGGAAGACTTGCCAAGACCCACAAATGTAACTAAGATTCGTAGCTTCCATGGTATGGCAGGCTATTACTGAAGGTTTGTTAGAAATTTTTCACGGTTATCTAGTCCAATGAATAAGCTAACTCGGAAGGGTGTTAAGTTTATCTGGACAAAAGAATGTGATGATTGTTTTAAGGAATTGAAAAGAAGATTGGTGAATGCTCCAGTTTTGGCACTACCTTTCAGGAATGGTGAGTTTGTTATCTACAGGGATGCTTCATTGAAAGGACATGGTTGCGTCCTAATGCAGATTGATCAGGTAATTGCTTATGCTTCACGACAGTTGAAAACTCATGAGGTAAATTACCCTAAACATGATTTGGAATTAGCTGTTGTTGTTTTTGCTTTAAAAATTTGGAGGCATCATTTGTATGGAGTAAAGTATGAAATATATACTGATCACAAAATTTTAAAGTATATATTCACTCAGAAAGAGTTAAACATGAGACAGAGGAGATGGATATAATTAATCAAGGATTATGATTGTACAATTCATTACCATCCAGGAAAATCAAATAATGTGGCTGATGATTTGAGTCGAAAAAGTAATGATTCATTAGCAATGTTGCGTTTGGAACATGATCCATTGGTTAAGGATTTGATGAACTTTGGCATAGAAGTTGATGGTTCAGGAAGTTCTTCTTTTTTGTTTCAGGTATCAGTGAGATCATCTCTATCATATAGAATCAAGCAAGCACAGAAGCAAGACAGTGAGTTGCAGAAAAAGGTAGAGCTCGTTCAGAAAGGTAAGTTTCTTGAATTCAACATTGATAATGATTGCGTTTTGAGATTTGGGAAGAGATTGTGTGTTCCTTGTGATTCACAGTTGAAGAGAGAGTTTTTAAGTGAAGCTCATAGTTCTCCTTTTTCAGTTCATCCTGGCAGTACTAAGATGTATAGGGATCTTCAGGAGTATTACTGGTGGGATGGAATGAAAAGAGATATTTCTGATTTTACTTTGAAGTGATTGACATGTCAACAGGTTAAAGCAGAGCGACAGTTACTGAAAGCGATGCTTCAGACTTTACTGGTGCCAGAGTGGAAATGGGAGAATATATCCATTGACTTTGTTGTAGGATTACCGAAGACATCTCAAGGTAATAATGCAATCCGGGTTATTGTTGATCGCTTGACCGAATCTGATCATTTCCTTGCTATACGAGATAATTTTTCCCTAGATCAACTTTCCCATTTGTATATTAAAGAGATAGTTAGGTTACATGGTGTTCCCCTCTCCATTATATATGATCATGATCCCAGGTTCACTTCTAACTTTTGGAAAGGCCTTCAGAAGTCATTGGGTACTGAATTAAATTTTAGTACAACATTTCATCATCAATCAGATGGGCAGTCAGAATGAACAATTTAGAAATTGGAGGATATTATACGTTCTTGCTCTATGGATTATTAGGGAAGTTGGGACCGACATCTTTCTTTGGTTGAATTTTCATATAATAACAGTTTTCATTCTAGTATACAGATGGCACCATTTCAGACATTATATGGGAAGTGGTGTCAAACTCCAGCTTTCTGGGATGAAGTTGGTGAAAGGAAGTTGCTGGGACCAGAATTGGTAGAAGAGATGGCAGAAAAAGTTCTGCTGATTCAGAAGCACATGAGAACAGCTTAGAGTAGGCAGAAGAGTTATGCAGACAATAGGAGGAGGGATCTATCTTTTGAGGTAGGTGATCATGTTTTTCTCAAAGTCTCACCATGGAAATGTGTGATGCGATTTGGTAAGAAAGGAAAGTTGTGTCCAAGGTTCATTGGACCATATGAAATTCTGGAGAGAGTTGGATCAGTTGCATATCGGGTGGCTTTACCTCCGTTTATCTCAGGTACACAATGTTTTTCATGTTTCGATGTTGAGAAAGTATATTCCAGATCCATCTCATGTTTTGAGTCCAGAGGTAGTTCAGCTGGAAGAGAACCTATCTTATGTGGAACAACCGGTCCAGATTCTTGACCACAGGGAGAAAGTTTTATGAAATAAGGTAATTAATTAGGTAAAGATTTTGTGGAAAACCCACATGATGGAAGAGGCAACATGGGAATCTGAAAATGCAATGAGGGATAAGTACCCCAATTTATTCGATAAGTAAATAAATTCCGGGGACGCAATTTTCAAAAGGGGGGAAGGGTGTAAAATCCCAAGTAAGTAATTAATAATAGATATTTTTATCTATGTCTATTAATTATTAAGATAGTGTTTTAGAGACTTAAAATGAAAATAAATACAATCTTATGCATGGAATACACTAATATTCTTAACAGATTGTCTTAATGTCTTTTGATGGAAAACCATTTTTAAATATATCTTTTGACAATTTTATAAGCTATGTTTGTCAAAATAAACTTATTCTTTATGATTGGGACATCAAAATTTACTTTGTGTGAATTTTTGGTATTTTTCAGACAATGTTCATTTTTAAATGAATAGTAAAAAATACTGCATTTTACATCAAAACTGCTTTTTAATCTAATTTATTTATATGATTAGATTATCTTTTGAAATGGTTTTGAAGTGAAATTAGAATATATTTTTACCATTTAATCTAATGGTGTTCGTTAGAATCAATTTCACTTTGAAATTGGACTTAAACTAGTGTCAATCTTTTGATACTTATTGTTTCATAAAAACACGCTATTTTTCATGATAACGGGAATTATTTATTAAATTAATTAATGTGACTTATATATTTTGAATTTTGTAAAATATACTTCATTTTTGAATTCGGAATATCAAATATAGATTAGGGTGAATTTTTGGTATTTTTCTGATAAAGTTCAATTTTTGATTAATATTGAAACCACTAAGTGGTACTTATAAAAACAGATTTTTCGTTTAAATAAGATTTTTCCATTTTTGGGTTTTGAATTTCAAAAATCCGACATAAATGGTTTTCATTAAGATGTAAAATGTGGTTCAATGAGATTATAATAATTTTTTGGTGAATACTAACTTATTAAGTTTTTAATCGCAATTAGAGATAATTAGTGTAGTTTAAGGTAAGAATAATGTTTTAATAAAATGAAATGACCTATACACATCTCCTACCCATATTGGATGTGTCATTACCGACCAAGAAAATCCATGGGTCATCTTGGGGACCCCATGTAGCCACTTTGGTTGGGAAATGACATGAATAACTTTTTATTTAATGTTAAAGTAAAAATGACACAAACCTGAGTTATTTTACTAAAAAAAATTTACATGGGGTTATACAAGTCAAATTTTTGACTATAAATATTCATTATAAATATAATAATGTTTCCTACATCATAGTATTTTTTATAATTTTTATATATTAAATAAATTAAATTATTTATGACATCATGATGATGCAGCGATGACCTCATTATTTAACGATTTAAATAATATGGAAAGATAATGTAAAATCTAAAACTTACACATAGAAAAAACCAATTGTATGAGTAGATTTATAACCCTTATCACCTTATCCTAGAATTATTTCAATGTGGGACCTTTTTAATCCGAAAATCATTTTAAAATAAAGTAACATATCTTTACATTCCAAGAGTACCCCTCCTCTCCTCTTATAAAAGGCCCCCACCCCTACCTCCTTACCCACACTTACAAAGCCTTTGGCTCGGCCAACCCCTGCCCATTTTGTCTCTCCACTTCCCTCTCTTACTCCTTCAAGCCTCATATTGGGCAGAAGTCTTCCCAAGAACGCCTTTGAGATCAATCCAAAGGGAGTTACCCGAATATAAGGTAATGTCTTCTTTTGAGTCCTTTTCTTTTATTTTGCTTTTCCAACCCCCTAAACTCTTTTTATTATTTTCTTTTGTAACAAATCCAGTATCCTAAATATACTAGGATGTACCTTTATGGTTTCCATTACGGGTAAACGCGATATCTTCATTTAAGGAAGTGCGGACTACCGCCCCCTCAAAGTGATTTGATTCGTTAAATACCATATGTGGGACGTATAAAGGATGAAACTATGATATTATATATGATATTATACTGGAATTATAATATAACATTATATCATTATGATTCCATTCTATAAAATACGAAATATAAATGAAAGTAGCGTTCATGCGTACGTACGGCTTACCGTCTCCATGAACGGTGCATTTCATTTTCTTACCTCTAAATGTTATATAATATTATAAATGCATGCATGTACTGGATATATATGATATATATGATATCTACATCATTAATACCATTCTGGATATAATGGATACATGAACAACTTGTAATTATATAGGGTTCATTTTTTACTCAAGTACCAATGATCGTTAAAACGACCGTTATTAACTTAAATAATTACATAATGTTTATAACATGGTAATAAGTGATATAAAAGGAATAATGAACTTGAAAAAGGTTTTTAAGAAAGTATAAATTAACTCAAGTTTATTATTCAGGACATTAAAGAACGATCGAGTCATGTCGGACCCGATGTATGGGACTTCATCTCAATCTCCTTTCATTGAGGAATATTTTGTTTTATACACAACCATCTTTTATACGGTGTATAAACCCCTTTGACCTTTACGTTTATTAAAAAGGAATCTTTTTTATATGAAGCATTTACTAAATGACAAAAGATAATGTTTTTGTCGTACGTATGCGGAGACAACGGCTTCTCCACCGCCGTGACCATTATTTGAGTTTCGGCTTCCTCTACAAGCCATACCTTTTTCTAAAAAGAAAAATAAATACCATGTTTTAATTTTCTTTTATTTTGGTATCGAAAATTGTTTTCATAATGTTTTTATATCAATGAGTTGTATTGATATCTTGTGATTGAAAGGTGGAAATGTTATGTTTCCTTTATGCATGTTTTATGTGATACGATTATGTTGAGGTTCTTGGGCATTATTATGAAGATGGGTGGTTCCGTGATAGACTAAAGGTGGGTGTGCCCGATATAGCTCTCTAATTCATTGGGTAATGCGAAGGAGTGAAACGTTAAGGTTTCTCTGAAGAGATTTAGGGAATATACTGTGATGGGTATTCCAAACATAACCAAGTGGATTACTCCCTATGTAAGAATGTTATGAAGGCCTCAAGTTACCTTTATGTCTTATAATTTCTATGATTTGTTCATGATTTGATGAGGTATGTTAAAGTGCATATGTTTTATGGGTAAATTATGATTTCATTCTTATGTATATATGTACCCATGTTTCCTTTCCATATTTTTATATCTCTTACTGAGCTTTTTATGATCATCCCATGTTTTTTTGAAATGTTTTTCACATGTCAAGGGAAAGGTACATGATATGAAGATAGTGTCAAGGAAGCTTCAAGAAAGAATCCATGTTTTATTTTAAAGATGTTTCCATTGATGGGAATGAAGAATACTATCTTTATGTAACAACATTGTTTCTATGTGGAATGTAATGAATGTTTTATGATCTAAATCTCTAAAACTCTAAACCCAAAAAGATCCTCAATGTGTAATCTTGTAATAACTCAAGATTAAGTAAGGTTTAAGGCTGGGGCCATATAGTTTAACATAATTAATACTAAATGCTAAAAATTATTTGTTTGTTTAAGGTAAAAATGTGTTTAACAATGGATTAAAAAAAATAAAATTGTTAAAAATGAACATAAACATTTTCAATGCCCATTTTATTGACATATTTTGACATAAAATATATAATTTTAAATAATTTTCCATTTGGGAGAATTTTTTCCTTGTAAAAAAGGGTCCATGCATTTTTTTTTCAAAAAATTACAAGTTTTAAACTCTATTGAATTAAAAATGCAACCCAAATCTTATCATATTCACATTTTCCAAACCCATTATTATATAAAATTCAAGACTAAATGACTACCTAAGTTACATACTATCATCCTTGAATCCTTATTTTTTTCATAATAACATCCTCTGAATGATTTTATGAAAACCAAATGAGACTGATCTAAGAATGTGTAATGTTCTACAAGAAGAATTTTATCATTATTTGTTCCTAAAACTATTTAAATAATTAATAAAGCATGATGATATAATAACGTAACTATATTTTTTTATACATATATTTATTTATGATAATCAAAATTTCCTAAACCTATATTGTATTCCATTCATTAGGTAATTAAATCATCATTTTCTTGTACGATGGAATACCGCTTCTTGAATAGATGTTATTTTATTTCCCATTTCCAACTCTCATAGATGGATTTAAGGATGGATTTAAATTTAATATACGTTATTTGGGATTTAATTATGCTTCTAGGATAATTATATCTCATTTTCACTCTCAATTCCCCATCTAATGAAATATGATAACATCATTCATGCGTACAATGGAATTCCACATCACAAAGTGATGTGATTCATTCAGGCTTAATGATGAAGGTAATAAATATTGGTTAAATAAAATAATGTTATGTATATATGATATACTAGTTATTTTTAATGGTAATATATTATATAAATTTCTTTCATCCAATCCTTTATTTATATGGATTTTTATTATTATTACACTGATGAAATATTTTGATCGATATATCCAAAAAATAATGAATTTTATTATCATCTTTTTACGTTATTAAAATACATGGGTTCGCCTCATTTTCTTCTCTTAATGTACCCAAGTGTCAAAATTATGTTTTTTGTGAAAATTTATCTTTATTTCTTTCATTGTTTGATACATATTTATTTCTGAACCCATATTTTCTAAAAAAATTTCATTTTTTATAAAGACATAAATGTTGTATAAAATATATTTTTATCCATTATTTACATGTTGAAAATTTTCATGTACTTTTCAAAAAAATACCCATTTTGATTTTATAGAAAATGTGATAGGAATGTTTATTTTAACATGTACCACATGAATATAATATCCTAGTATCAAGATGATTATATTAATTAAATATTAAATTATATTTTTACATGGTAATTTTCATAGAAATGTATTTTTTTAATGGTTTTTTTTAAAATATGAAATTATAATGATATTTTTATCAATAAATATTTTAACTTATTTTTAAAGCTTCATTTAATAATATAAAAATACTCTTTTCAACAAAATTTTTTTTAAAATTATTTTATAACACTTAGTTTTAAAAAGATATTATCATAGGATGTTTATCATACTCAAAAAATTCCAATGGATCTTTATGAATCATTTTTATAAAATATTACATATTTTAAGGTAACATATTCTATATTGTGGATATGAACTAATGATGCCCATATTTTTCATTCTCTAGATGGATTATTATTATGATGATAATATGTTTATCTGACCCATATTTCCTCCACATTTTATACCATTTTAAAATGAATATGAAACCCGCTATAATTTTAACAAGTCATTCATTGATTAAATGATTATAAAACCTATTTATTTTCAATATGTTATTTTATGATGAAATTTTTATGAGACCCATTTATTTTCATGAATACTTATAAAAAGAATGTTTTATAATATTATGTAATGCATATGTACTATTTTCATAATGTGACTAGTGGGACTAATATCTACCTCTAATGCATTGGGTAAGAATTAATGTTATATGATCTCAAATGGTTTGCGATAGTTTATCCTAAACCTAAATGAGGGTATATATGAGGTTATAACAAGGAATAAATATGGTACATGGGATGTTATATGAAGCTCAAAAGGGAATACACATGAAGTTATTCCCAGACCAAATTAGGTAAACAGATTTCTATACCAAGACATACATGTTATGAATTAGTTGATTTGTATCCATGAAACTATTTTTTATAGGTCCTTTTATAAACAACAAGCCATTGTCTTATTCTAATTTTATTCTCTTATATATCATGTTCATTTTTTCATTATGAGTCATGTCTTATCAACTATAATGATTTATTCCATGAATATTTTTTACTGTCTATGATTTGTGGTGTCTATTTTTCATATTTTGTTCTCATGTTCTCATACCAATATGCACATGTTATATTGATATCACCCTTGTTTACCCTTATTGATAATTTGAGCTCACCATTTATCATGATTTCACTCCCCTAAATATGATGAAATTTATTATGTATAATATTTCTAAGAAGGGTGGATAATGTATAGAAAATAATTGGAGGATACATTTAATGGTGAAGTAATAGATATGGTGTAATTTTCATCATAAATCATGGAATTTATGCTCCACTTTGGGAACATACACACCATTTATGTGGATTAAACATTGTACAACTGATGATGGTAATTAAGCATTAACTGGGTACATGAATTTGACAGTTTACATGCCATGTATGAATTACAATCTTTTTATAAATATAATATCATTTTTAATTAAAATGGTGATGGGTTTTAGGGAATAAAATGACCTTAAAGATTACAGAATGTGTAAATTAGTTACTCTCCATTTAAATGTCCTGGTGTTGTAATTTTTTGTATCATAAAAATGATATGTTTCATTTATTCCATACAAATATCTTTTCCCCTGAGCTTGAATCCTCCCATAGTGATTTTGGGAATCTATTTCTGTCTATATTTATCTATTCAACAATTTACCAGTAGGTTTAGGAGCTTCATCTCATCATCAAATATATTCATCTTAGTCCTTCTCTTATTTTGGCAGTGGAAAACTTTTTAATAGGGAAAGGTAATTATTTTTTTATAAATTCCTCTTACTCACTAGTAATTCCTTACATTTTGAAGGTAGATCATGTGGTTTCTTATCCCAATTCTCAATAATAGATTGGTTTTACAAATTCATTAGCAAGGTAGATTTGTTAAACTGTTCTAATTTCATGAATTTCTTGTTGTAATTTTTTATTCCATGTGTTTTCAAATTGAATTTTTATGCTTGGAAATTGAAAAGGGAATGGATTCATGTTTGAGAAGGGTTTTTTAAATTTAAAAACGAAATTCCTTATTTGAAATGGAAAATGGATTCTCAAACCCATAATCAGATTGTTTTGGCCTTTAAATGGCCTTATAAAAATGTGACCATTGTTTTTTAAAAAATGAATTAATAAACATTGCTCAACGATAACCTTTGCTGCATCAAGAAAGAGAAATCATTATCTTTACTATTTGTTAAAACTATAAGAGGTAGCCTTTTGTATATTTTTTGACTAGGGGAGGTCTCAATATTATATTTATCTGACCTTATTCATCTATGGGCTCTTTATTATATAGTATGTCTTCTCCCTTATGACAGAGCACAGCTGGTAGACACATTATTTTTTATGGAAGATTATTTCAATATAGAATACCTTAATGATGTTATATCGTATGTATATTTATATTCAATTTTGTTTCATTATTATTATCTATTTATAGAAAATATGAAAAAAAAATATTTATGAAAACTCAATGATTACATGAAAAAAGAGATCAATTTTTTTATTTATCTAAATACATGGTAAATTGATTTTTTATATCTTCATCTTCTACATTATTTTTAATATAACTTTTATATATTAATTGGTTGTAATTTATTAGGATATATTTCTCAAACAAAAATTATTCCATTGAAAATGTTATAGGCCTTTTTAAGGAATTTGGTAAAGGAAATTAATTCATATATCTTGATAGATTCTCATTTCATCGTTGTTCTTATTTAGGGATTGTTTAGAAGTGGAGATTGGTCAAATGGTCAGTACGTTGTCTAGTTTTCGATCAATTATGGGTTTACCATGATTGGAATAGTATAATCTCCATTTTATGATTTATATTCTTATTTTAGGTCTTTTTTACCATATTTATGTGACACAAATTGTTTCCATTATTTTAAATCCACTCGTAATAGGCTAACTTGGGTAATTGGTTTGGTTAACCCCCATTGGTCTGTTATAATTTCTTTTCAATTGAGTTTCCCATCCTAAAGTGAATCATCATTACCTGAATTAGTTTTGTATATTGGGTACACAATAGTGTGATAATGGGAATTCGTAAAGTAGGTTCATAAAAGGGTCCTGGACAACTCACTCTCATGAAAAAATATTGAGTTTCAATGGGGGTTAAAATTTCATTTCTAAGTCTATGACTGGGTATATGTGTTCATTTAAATCAATTTTATTGAAATTTAAATAAAGGTTAACCTATCAAAAAAGTGTGTGTACCTTTTGTGTGAATGTTACTTTGTGTAAAATATGTTGGAAGATTATTTTGACTGTATTTTTCCTTTCCAATGTTTTTGTCCATTTTTTTAATTCATAACTTCTATAAATACGTATTTTTATAATAAATTGGTTGGATTATTTATTTGGTACAATTGTTCTAGAGTTTCTCTTGATTAATTGGATATTTTCTTGGTATTAATATAAAATACCTCCAATAAGAGATATTTTGAATACGAGGTGGAATATGATGCATTGGTTCCATAGAAAGACCCTCTAATGAAGATTCATTTTGTTGAATCAGTGTTCTATACCATTTATACTCTAGGTTCATTATTTTCATTGAACATGAGATGTGTAGTGGATCACCACATAGAAATTATAATTAACCACTAACCAATTACCCATATTAAAAAAGGAACAAAATAGTTACTGGAGTCTCTTGAATGGATTTAGGGGATCATTAACTTATTGAAGACTCTTGAAGATTCTCATGTGGGTTTTCTATGTATATGATTGAGGGAGTAATGTAATGATGGTGGGATGTTATAGTGAAATCTATGTTGCCATAAATTTATTCCTGGGTGGCTATCAAGAAGATCATTTAATTTTAGTTTTATCATGAGACAATATGTTCAGCAAAGACCATTGTTTTTTTGAACATTGATAAATTAAGGAATATTTTCTAAGAGTTCTCCAACCATTTGAATGAGCAGGTTAGTCATGCATAATATCTTTCAACAAATGATTACCTAATGGATTGAAGGATTAAGATTGGGTTTAGGGTCAATGATCAGACTGTAGTAGATATTTTATGCATTATGTTTTTTATAGATGTACTGGATAATAAATGTTAGGATGAAGAAGGCATAGATATAAGTACATGTTTGGTTGGAGATTTAGTTGGTGTGGTGGTTAGCTAGGGTGCTTCTTCTAGTTCGAAAAGGGAGAACAAGAGTGACCATTTTTCTATATTAATTGTTTGAGGATCCATGTAATGGTAAATGTATGATACTTCCAACAAATGTGGTAGGAGTGGACAATTTAGTACCCTCTCTGTAGAGACTCATAACATTTTTCATCATTTGTGGTAATATGGACATTTTATATAATTTATTGTTATCATGTCCCAATGAAATAAGGTAGGACTCGATATCACAAGTGGATAATAGGTTCATATTGAAACTCCCATTTGTGGGGGTATCATTCTCATGTATAGGGGGACATCCATGTTGTTATGTATGGATGGATATATAAAGTACAGTGTACTCCAGACTAATCACTAGAAGGGCCAGATACTCTTATAGGTACCGTGTTTATATAATCATTTATAGTGATTGATTTTGTTTCATACATGTGCCACTCATTATTTTATATGAAAAAAATTTACACACTGTATGGTTTTCATTCAGATATTCTACCATTGTGGTTGAATCCTTCCACACATTTGGGAAAAATGTCCAAAATTGGTTTTATGTCCATTGTGTGTCATGTGGTGATAAGTGTCATTGTGGTGGTTTGGGACTTCTTAGTGCATGATATTGACATATTTCACTTGATTATTGGAATGGATTATATGATCATCATGAAGTCTCAAATAGTATTTTATGTCTATCATGTATAGTTCTTATATACTGATGGGGTCGTAAATGTTTTCTAGGGTGATTAGAACTCTAGGTCATGAAGAGTATTGCCAATTATTCCTTATGCTGGTATAATCTCATACTGGTTGTCTGAAATTTTAATTCATTAAGTTTACCCTTTCTTGGATGGTTATCTACCTTCTATTTTATGTGAATACACAAATATATTTATACAATATTTAATTGTTTTACCCCAACAGAGAGATGTTGAGTTTACAATTAATTAACTCCCATGAATGATGCCCATTTCGAGATCATCCAATTCAATGGAACTAACTGATTTGGTGTAATATATGTTCTAAAAGGAGGTCCAGGAGTTGAACAGATTTATTCATCCTCAAATGTCACAATGGAGTTCACTTATATATGCTTCTATGATGGAATATGGATTTCATGTACTTTTTTCTGACTATAATAGAGACAGATTAGGTGACCATTAAGAACATGTATCCTTTATCCATGATTGAGGATATATTTGATCTACTTAGAGTGGAACATTGTTTCTCTAATATTGACCATCAGCCTAGGTACAACCAGCTGTGATTCAGAGAAGATGGTAGGCATAAGATATTTTAACATTGTTAATATGGGCATTTCATGTTTTTAGTTATTTCATTTTGTCTCACTGACCCTACTACAGTATTTACTGATTGGATGAATTTTATCATTCTTCTTTTCATTGAAAAAATTATTGTTGTATTCATAGATTTTTTCCATTTGTACTCTATGATTGAGGAGGGTCACCTAGACCATTTAGATGTTATTATTTCATCCATGAGGGAACATCATCTACATGGTAATCGTTCCAATTGTGAGTTTTGTATTGATATTTATTGGTCATGAGGCATGTGATATATAAGATTAATGTATGATATGATAATAAAATGGTACAAGCATGTATGTCATGGGAGTATATCGAAAACAGTTGTTACATCTAGAGATACTTTGTTTAGGCATGTAAATAAGGAAGGTTTGTTTAGATCTTCTTCAAGGTCTTTTATTTGATGACACATCAAACCCATAAGGGTTTAATATAAGGCCCCAGCCTTAAACCTTACATAATCTTGAGTTATCGCAAGATTACACATTGAGGATCTTTTCAGGTTTAGAGTTTTAGAGAATTAGGACATAATTATTACATCTCAAAGATTAGAAAGTAGACACATCTACTCAGCTTCCATTTTTTCACAAAATAAATACTCCTGAACAAAAGAGTCATGTCTAGTTCCTTGTTTTTTGGATAGCTTGACATTTCTTGATCCCATCCTTGACCCTATTCAACATTATGTCATGTGAAAAAAATTTCAAAAACTTGGGATGAGCATAAAAAGCTCAGTAAGGGTTATAGAAATATGGAAGGGAAACATGAGTTCATATATACATAAGGATGATATCATACTTTACCCATAAAACATAGGCACTTTAAATTACCTCATAAAATCATGAATAAATCATAGAAATCATAAGACATAAAGGTATCTTGAGGCATTCATAACATTATTACATTGGGAGTAACCCTCTTGGTTATGTTTGGAATACCCATCATAGTATATTCCCTAAATCTCTTCGGAGAAACCTTAACATTTCACTCCTTCGCGTTACCCAATGCATTGGAGAGCTATAACGGGCTCACCTGCCCTTAGTTAATCACGGAACCACCCGTCTTCATAATAATGCCCAAGAACCACAACATAATCGTATCACATAAAACATACATAAAGGAAACATAACACATCCACCTTTCAATCACAAGATATCCATACAACACATTGATATAAAAACATTATGAAAACCATTTTCAATACCAAAATAAAAGAAAATTAAAACAAGGTATTTATTTTTCTTTTAAAAAGAAGGTATGGCTTGTAGAGGAAGCCGAAACTCAAATAATGGTCACGACGGTGGAGAAGTCGTTGTCATCGCATACATACGACAAAAACATTCCCTTTTTCCGTTTAGTAAACGCTTCGTATAAAAAATATTCCTTTTGAATAAACGTAAAATTCAAAGGGGTTTATACACTGTATAAAAGAAGGTTGTGTATAAAACAAAATATGCCTCAATGAAAGGATATTGAGATGAAGTCCCATACCACCTTGAAGCTTTTAAAATTTTAAACCATTAATATCCATATAAACAAATCCTTAAAACCATTTTGAAACATGGATATTAATAAGAATAAATATTTAAAACATTTAAAGCGATATTCTGGTTAAAGGGGTTTTACCAAAATTAGAGACACTTGAACACAATAATTGAGGAATAACATTTAGTCAGAACTTTATAATATCATGAGAGTAAATGGATTCATGATATAATACTCCAAAGGACAGTATATACACCATATAAGAGTGAATTGGTGCATAACAACCAAGAAGTCTCAATAGAAATGTCAAATGTGATGAAATCCTTTATAAATAAGATATCCTTAAATTAAGGATAAATCAATCTCAAAATTATGTGTGACAAATATAAATACACCAATATAAGTGTATATTAAGTGTAAAACAATAAAAGTTCATTCAAACATATTCAAAGGATGACATATTCAATAACTACATGTTGAACCCAAAGAAATCGAAATTGGGTTAAGAAGTTCCCTTGACAGCCTAACAACGTCACATCGAAATGAGTTGATGAGAGATAAAAAGTGTATCTCATCACATGGACATAAAATTTACATAAATAAATATATATGAGAACATATCCCATCATAAAAATATGTAAATTAAAATACCCAACAAAAGAAGTCTTTTAAAAAAGAGGAGGGTGAAAGGTTCCCTTACCGACTTGGGTATCTTTCAAAACATACATCCCATGAAACAAGGACAATAGATCATTGATGTAAATACTCATAAATGAATTTATATTACACAAATAGTAGAATAATGGTCAGTACATACACCAATCAAAGGAATTTGTGGCAAATGTAGCATAAATCTCACGGGAATAAAAGTGAGATGAAAAATCCCTTACGAAAACTCGGCAGCCTAACGGCGCCACTCAAAACTTCCAAAATGGATTGATGAGAGGGAATAGGGTCTCTCATCACATGAAAATAAAAATTACAGTAAGTGTAATATAAAAGATCATCCCAATAACAAGAAATATGAGCTTTAAAAGGAATGACATAAAATTGTGTACTTAAAAAGAAAGAGAGGAGTAGGATCCCTTACCTCAGGTCCGACATGACTCGATCGTTCTTTAACGTCCTGAATAATAAACTTGAGTAAATTTATAATTTCTTATGAACCTTCATAAATTTCATTATTCCTTTTATATCACTTATTTCAATGTTATAAACATTATGTAATCATTTATGTTAATGATGTTTGTTTTTTCAATATTTGTTTCTTTAGTCGAAAATGGACTTCTTACAATTACATGTTGTTTGTGTGGTCAAAGGTTCATTATATCCAGAATGATATTCATGATTTGGATAACATATATATCATATATATCCAGCATATACATGTATTTATAATATTACATAATCATTTAGAGGTATGAAATGAGATGAGATAATACTATAATAAAATTCTTGAGAATCACCTAATCCACAAAAGAGAACTGTACATTTCCCATGTCTTTAGACCTTAACCATACTAAAACAGAAAAAGTTATTATGAGATCAGATAATACCCAAAAGGATAATCTATAAAAAAACAAATCTATTCTTAATCTCCAATATTTATCAAACAATACCCAAAGTTCAACAAAGACCATTCAATAAACTATTTGTCCATAAAATTCTTCAAAGTAAACCAATCTAATATGGAAACCCAAATATTTGAAGGATTTAGTCATTTAGTCTTCCAAGGTACTAATTAACACTTATCTCCAAATAAAATCAGTTACTCTTAATGTCTCATATTGAAAAGTAATTAACCTAATCACATATCCTCCATGATAGGTTAATAATTTCCATAGATAACCCAAAATCAACTTACTCTTAATTCATAAAATCATCTAACTAAAAGGAATCGGTCAAACTAACCAGGGATGTCACGTAGTACATTGGTAGGCGATAAATACCAGTGCACTTTTTTTGTGGGTTTGATTACCACAGCTTTGTCCGATGCGACAGGTCGTCACACGGTCTGCATGTTGTCCTTTTTATAAAACTTCAAAAAATTAACCCTAACATGTTTTAACCTCAATAGTTTCCTTATACCTTTAATTTTCATCGAAATTCATAATGATCTCAACACCTTAATTCTTGAAGTCTTATTTCACCACCATAAGATAAAATAAAATGATTCCCAAAATGAATAACATCATACCTTGATCACGGAGTCCACTCGGTTTCATCGCCATCTTGCTCACGTAGGTAGAAGTCCCAAGCATTACAACAATGATTTAGAGATCCTTAAAAATCATTTGCTTCCTCCATCCAAATACACCTCGTGAAACATGGGTCATATGGGTGTTCACAGAAAAATAGTTTTGGAAAATAATCATGTATGACATATAATTCCAAAACATCTGATAAAACATGATTTCTAAAAAATAGTCGGACCGAAATTGAGTTGAAACTTTCTATAATTGGTCCTTTTAAAATACCATAAGTATGTGATGTGAGACTATATTTTAAAATCAAATATAAATAGGTTGCGCAAGGGTCTCCTTCCCCAGCACCATTTTTAAAATCATAATATTCTTCAAATTCTTGTGATAAGGTAAAATATTTGAAAATACCTTGATAATATTTACCTCTCTTCAAAACATGATAATATTGTGAAAATAGTATTTTTCTAAAAACAACCCATGATCCACGATGATAACGAGGTATAGAGGAGGTGTTTGAAATCTCAAACAAATTCTTGCAAGTGAGTTGTATGCGAGAAAATTTTTCACAATCATCTGAAGATGACTTTGCAATAATTATTGCAAGCATGTCATCAGGAAGAGATAGGAATGTCATTTGTGATCCTCCTCCTTCCATTCGTATCCGACTTTACTTGACCTGAAAAAAAAGTTTTAAAACAAGGATTTAACTGAAATATAGTTATAGGGACTAATCATGTGCCTCAAAAAAACTCCTAATCCCTAAAGTTGTCTAAACCGACCTCTAATACCAACTATAAGGACCCAGCCTTAAACCTTACATAATCTTGAGTTATCGCAAGATTACACGTTGAGGATCTTTTCAGGTTTAGAGTTATAGAGAATTAGGACATAATTATTACATCTCAATGATTACAAAGTAGACACATCTACTCAGCTTCCATTTTTTTCACAAAATAAAAACTATTGAACAAAGGAGTCATGTCTAGTTCCTTGTTTTTGGACAGCTTGACATTTCTTGATCCCATCGTTGACCGTATTAAACTTTAGGTCCTGTGAAAAACATTTCAAAAACATGGGATTAGCATAAAAAGCTCAGTAAGAGTTACAGAAATATGGAAGGGAAACATGAGTTCATATATACATATGGATGAAATCATAAATTACCCATAAAACATAGTCACTTTAACTTACCTAATAAAATCATTAATAAATCATAGAAATCATAAGACATAAAGGTATCTTGAGGCATTCATAACATTCTTACGTTGGGAGTAACCCTCTTGGTTACGTTTGGAATACCCATCACAGTATATTACCTAAATCTCTTCAGAGAAACCTTAATGTTTCAGTCCTTCACGTTACCCAAGGCATTGGAGAGCTATAACGGGCTCACCCGCCCTTTGTTTATCACGGAACCACCCGTCTTCATAATAATGCCCAAGAACCACAACATAATCGTATCACATAAAACATGCATAAAGGAAACATAACATTTCCACCTTTCAATCACAAGATATCAATAAAACACATTGATATAAAAACATTATGAAAACCATTTTCAATACCAAAATAAAAGAAAATTAAAACATGGTATTTATTATTCTTTTAAAAAGATGTTATGGCCTGTAGAGGAAGCCAAAACTCAAATAACAGTCACGATGGTGGAGAAGTCTTTGTAGCCACATACGTACGACAAAAACAATCCCTTTTGTCTTTTAGTAAACACTTTGTATAAAAAAGATTACTTTTGAATAAACGTAAAAGTCAAAGGGGTTTATACACCGTATAAAAGAAGTTTGTGTATAAAACAAAATATTCCACAATGAAAGGTGATTGAAACGAAGTCCAATACCACCTTGAAGAATTTAAAATTTTAAACCATTGATATCCATATAAACAAATCCTTAAAACCATTTTTAAACATGGATATTAATAAGAATAGATATTTAAAACATTTAAATCTATATTTTGGTTAAAGGGGTTTTACCAAAATTAGAGGCACTTGAATACAATAATTGAGGAATAACATTTAGTCAGAACATTATAATATCATTAGAGTAAATGGATTCATGATATAATACTCCAAGGGACAGTATATATAACATATAAGAGTGAATTGGTGCATAACAACAAAGAAGCCTCAATAGAAATGTCAAATGTGATGAAATCCCTTATAAAGAAGGTATCCTTAAATTAAAGATAAATCAATTTCAAAATTATGTGTGACAAATATAAATACACCCAATATAAGTGTATATTAATTGTAAAACAATAAAAGTTCATTCACACATATTCAAAGGATGACATATTCAATAACTACATGTTGAACCCAAAGAAATCGAAATTGGGTTATGAAGTTCCCTTGACAGCCTAACGGCGTCACATCAAAATGAGTTGATGAGAGATAAAAAGTGTATCTCATCACATGGACATAAACTTTACATAAATAAGGATATATGGGAACATATCCCAACATAAAAATATGTAAATTAAAAGACCCAACAAAAGATGTCTTTTAAAAAAGAGGAGGGTGAAAGGTTCCCTTACCGACTTGGGTATCTTTCAAAACATACACCCCATGAAAGAAGGACAATAGATCATTGATGTAAATAATCATAAATGAATGTATATTACACAAAGAGTATAATAATGGTCAGTATATACACCAATCAAAGGAAATTGTGGAAAATGTAGCATAAATCTCACAGGAATAAAAGTGAGATGAATAATCCCTTATGAAAACTCGGCAGCCTAACGACGCCACTCAAAACTTCCAAAATGGATTGATGAGAGAGAATAGGGTCTCTCATCACATGAACATAAAAATTACTGTATGTGTAATATAAAATATCATCCCAATAACAAGAAATATGAGCTTTAAAAGGAATGACATAAAAGTGTTTACTTAAAAAGAAAGAGAGGAGTAGGATCCCTTACCTCAGGTCCGACTTGACTCGATCGTTTTTTAACGTCCTGAATAATAAACTTGAGTTAATTTATAATTTCATATGAACCTTATTAAAGTTAATTATTCCTTTTATATCACTTATTTCAATGTTATAAACATTATTTAATAATCTAAGTTAATAATGTTTGTTTTTTCAATATTTGGTTCTTTAGTCGAAAATGGACTTCTTACAATTACATGTTGTTTGTGTGGTCAAAGGTTCATTATATCCAGAATGATATTCATGATTTGGATATCATATATATCATATATATCCAGAATATACATGTATTTATAATATTACATTATCATTTAGAGGTAAGAAATGAAATACACTGTTCATGGAGACGGTAAGCCGTACGTACGCATTAATGCTACTTTCATTTCTATCTCATAATTTAACGGAAAGAAACAATAATGATATAGAGGTATATTATAATTCCAGTATAAAATCATATATAATAACTTTAAATCCATCCTTTATATGTCCCACATATGGAATTAACGAATCAAATCACTTTGAGGGGGCGGTAGTCCGCACTTCCTAAAATGAAATTATGGTGTTTAACCACAATGGAAACCATGAAGGTGTGAAAAAAATAAAAATACAGAATATTAAGTAAAACATAAACATATTATATATCATATATAAATATATTTTCATCTAAATGGCCACCTTTGAAGGTGTTATATGAGTGTTGAACAATAGTGGTTTCGGGAGGCAGAATTTCGCCATCCACGGAAACCGTATGTTCTTTAACCATTTGATGTAGTTGTGTGAGATTTTAGCTCGAATAAATCTTATAACAACATAATAGTATATTTAAGATACTGGTGTTGTTACAAAAGAAGTAAATAAAAAGAGTTTAGGGGGTTGGAGAAGCAAAATAAAACAAATAAACATGAGAGAATGAATTACCTTTAAAAGTGTAACTCCTTTTGATTTGAGCCTAAAGGCTTCCTTTGAAAGGATTCTGCCCAAATGGAATCCTCTAGGATGAGTAAAGGGATTTGGAGTGAGTAAATGGGTAGGTTATGGCCGAGCAAAAGGCTTGAGGAGTGTGTGAAATGAGGTAGAGGTGGGGGCCTTTTATAAGAGGAGAGGAGGGGCACTTTTGGAAATCATGAAACTATTATTTTATTTTCCAAAGTGTTTCGAATTTATAAGGTCCCAAATTGATATATTTCTAAGATAAGATGATAATTCTTAGAAATATTCCCATCCAATAGTTTTTGGACAAGTGTAGGTCTTAGATTTTATATTATTGTTTCATTTTATTTAAACTATTCATTAATGAGGTCATCGTTGCATCATCCTGATGTCATAATTAAATTAATTTATTTAATATCTAAAATTTTTTAAAAAAAATACTACGATTTAGGAAATATTTTTATCTTTCTAATAAATATTTATAGTCAAAATTTGGACTTGTGTAACCCCACTTAAAAACTATTTTAGTAAAATAACTCAAGTTTGTGTCAATTTAATGTTAACATTAAATAAATATATATTAATGTCATTTTCCAACCAAAGTAGCTCCATGGGGTCCCCAAGTTGACCCATGGGTTGTCTTGGTCGGCCATGACTCATTCAATAGGGGTAGTACAAGTGTCATGGTGTTTTCATATTTTTATAATATCATTTTTACCTTAAATTACACTAATTACCTTTAATCGCGATTAATGAAAAAAAGTTACTATTCACCAAAAAATTATATTCATCCCATTGAACCAAATTTTACATACTAATGACAACCATGTATTTCGGATTTTCAAAATTCAATACACATTAGTGGTAAACTTTCATTTAACTGAAAAATCAGTTTGCTTGATTACCAACTAGTGGTTTCACTATTCATCAAAAATTGGAGTTTTTCAGAAAATTACCAAAAATTCAACCTAAGCTATATTTGATATTCCGAATTCAAAAATGATGTATATTTTATAAAAGTCATAACATATAAGTCACATTAATTAATTTAATAATTAATTCCCGATGTCATAGCGTGTTTTTATGAAACAATAAGCATCAAAAGATTGACACTGGTTTAAATCTGATTTCAAAGTAAAATTAATTCCAACGACCACTATTGGATTTAACGGTAAAAATATATTCTAATTTCACTTTAAAACCAATTCAAAAGATAACCTAATCATATAAATAAAATATATTAAAAAGAGGTTTTGAATTAAAATACAACATTTTACACTATTCATTTAAAAAAATGAACTTTATCAGAAAGATACCAAAAATTTACACAAAGTAAATTTTGATGCCCCAATTCTTAAAAAGAGTTTTATTTGGTCCAATTGAATGTATAAGAGTGAACAAAACTATATTTAATGACGGTTCTCCATCAAAAGGTGATAAGTGACACTTTAGTGAAAACTAGGGCATATACGCCTAAAATTGAATTCTTTCCATATTTTTAGCCATTATATTTTATTGGATAAATGTAAAAACATTTAAAAAAATTTATAATCATATTTTAGTTATTTATATCCATTCCCGCCAATACAATGGCTATATGTTAACTACCATATAAAATAATATTATTTTATTATTAGAGTGCAACGTAAGATTCCCAAGAAACTTGTTGTTGCGTGTTGGGTACGCCATCGAGCATATCGTCCCCTTTAAAGTCATATTAATATTTTATTCACAAATATGGATAAATATAAAAATTTCATATTCTTTATTTACCTAGGGTGTTACATTTAATGATTGAATTGAATTATTTGTTTCATAGATATTTTGTGGAGCTAATGATGAGGTATAATTAATCAACAATTTATATTTTTAAAAATACAGCTAGGGGTTATGATATTTTTTATAGTGCTTCTTGTATAATATTGGGTTGTTTCATGATGTAGGGAAAATATTTTGTGCCTTGTGGATCATACAAGTTACACCCTCAAGATAAAAACTACCCTACCCCTGATCTTTATTTCAC
Organism: Viscum album; assembly: GCA_963277665.1. NCBI lineage: Eukaryota > Viridiplantae > Streptophyta > Magnoliopsida > Santalales > Viscaceae > Viscum > Viscum album. The sequence continues at coordinate 1,301,396,445 of OY728147.1, forward strand.
CTATTTAATGCATGAACTCAAGAATTGAGGTCACTATATCTTTGTAGAATACTGTATGGTATATTCAGAACATAAAATCAAAAATGTAATTTTAACATAGAGAGATATAAACATGATATAGGAAAGATTGATTGAGTATCTTCCAACTATTTATTTTGATATTGTGTATATACATAGAAATTTAAATGTGTTTCTAATGTCCTGAGAATAGAAATTTCTGATATAATCTATGAATGAATTAGGTAAGTAGTGGTCACTGATTATTTTTTCATATAAAAGAGATAAATAGTAGTAGGGGGTAGTGGATTGGTGTTCATGGATTCAATAATGGTTGACATGTATTTTTATTAATGAGTTGGGCATGATTAGGTGATTAAAACTGATATCTATGACATATGAGAAATAAAAAATAATGGAGAGACTAGGTGTGGGTTTTCTAAGACACCTAGTAAAAATATGTACTGGCATAGTAGGTTGGTATTTCAATTTTAATTGTGATAGAAAGTCCTTTATAGTGGAATTTTGTCCTGTTGGTCAGTGAGATCAAGAGCTTCATATATATTCCCTTATTTGATATATAAGTATAGGTTGTCGGTGATGAGGTCATCAGTTGCATATTTTGTAACATTATGTCTCACTTTTCAATGAGCTATGGTAGATATCCAGAGACATGTTGGTTATTTGTAACCATTACCCTTTTTGGTATGGAAATGGGATGACATTTCCATGGAATTTGGCTTTAGTTCCCCATGGATTCCTTGTGGAAAGGATTTGGTTTGGTCCATTATTGTAAAATTAAAAAATCATCATATTTTAAACCCAAAAGTATATTATTCAAGTGGAATATAATTGGGAATTAAATGTCCAATAGATTTCAAGACTTCATGGGGTTCTATCTACATTGGGTTCTGACATGGAATTTATGTCTACATCTAGATTTTTGAAAGTATTCTTGGAAGAAATTGGTTCCCAGTTGAAACTGAGAATGGATTTTCATCCACACATGTATGAACAGATAGAGAAGGATATCCATGTTCTTGAGGATATTCTCCTGAAATGTATGGTTAATTTTGGTGGATCATAGGATATAAATTTTTTATTTGGAATTAAGATAATAATAATTATAAGGATTTATTATGGTTGTTCCGATTGAATATTTTTTTGAGGCCACATCGATCAGCCCTGTGTTAGGAACAATTGGGGTAGCTGGCCATAGTTAGGCTATGTTATATTTAGGAGATTATTGAGATAGTGATTTTGGAGAAAATATGTGCCTATTTATCCTCAATAGAGTCTACTAAATATTGTACCATAGATTAGATATCACATGTTAGGTGTATTTTTTCTAGTTGATTATTTCAGGATATATAATTTCATTGATGTTGGACCACATGTATATTAATATTCAGAATCCTTACCTTATTTGTTTTTGTAATTAAAAAATATGGCTTTTAAATTGTGGAATCATAATGACCATTTTAAAATATTTTTCAAATTATTTTTTATTATATCTTTTATTATAATTATTTTTTAAAAGATGTAACTTCTTTAATCTTATTATTATAACCTCTATAAATTATTTAGTGGAATCTCATTACGGTCTACTTTGTATACAAAACAACTACAAATGTGGTGGTTTTAGATCATGTTTAGTATGATACATGTAGTGTTAAGGTATTTTTTTAGCATATTTTATTCTCATTAAATCAATTTCATTGTTTTTGGATGGTTTGGAGGTGAATATTGGTCACATGGAGACTCGTTTTTCAACTTTTGTGGGGTACTTTTGGGTTTTTCCCATTTCGATCAATTATATCACCCTATGTTTCTTCTTTATACTCTGATTTAATGTATTCTTATCCCTATATATGATTATTGTTTTTTACTTTATGTTACATTACCTAATAATGGGTTGAGATGGGTGACTAGTCTAGTTAACATTTGTAGGTGTGTTATAATATTCATTTTTTCTCTTGACATATTGAATGTTATTATAATATGACCTCATATTCTTTGTTTTAAGAAATTTTTCTATTTCCACGATTTATCTATTTTCATCTCAATTCAATGACCACTAATTAATAAGAGAATTTTCCTTGGTAGAAGGATTTCTGATCAACATAGTTTCCTCAAAATATATAAGTTAAAATATTTTTAGATAGCTTATTATGTTTTAACATTAGTGTGTTGTTTCTAAAATTAATAATACATTAATTTAAATGTTTAAAGACATATTTTGATTATATATTTTCCTTTTTATATGGATGGTGGTGAACAAACTCTTTCCAAACCACCCCTTGAGGATGGTTTGTTTGAATACCAATGACTATGGTACCTTTTTTTGTGTTGATCTTCCACCAAATAGTGAAATAGATTTATGAATTAAGATATTACAATAATGGTTGAATACCAATTATGGATCCTTGTATTTTATAAAACAATGGGGTTATGAAACTGATTAATTTTTAATTATTAAAGAAGATTTATAATCTATTTCTTATACAGTTAATGTAAAGGGATTGTGGTGTTTCATGGACCTTAATAAGGACCTCCATTTATCACATGAATGTGAATTGAAAAAAAATGAATGTGTTCGGTTAAATTTATTAGAAGGTAACTATAATTTCCCATGATTTTAATAAATTTAAATTAAATCACTTTTTGGAATAATTAATACATTAAACAAAGAACAAATAATGATTTTAGTAGTCTAGTACCTTTGGAAAAATGGAACATATTCATCTAATTTGCTGATATATCATCAGTCTCTCCCATAATCAAATTCCACTTTAGTTTCGCTACCTAAAATATTTCGTTATATCCTTGGGAAAAGAAAAAAATAAGAAAAGGGTTAGCTCAAATTCTTAGTACGGGTAAACATTGAAATTATAAAATAAAACAAAAAAATAAGAATGTAAAAACATGAACGTAACATCAGAAAATTATAAAATTTATAACAAATATAATATTTTTGAGTCATACAATAAATCATGAAAATTCATAAGGAATAAATCACAATGCAACCTGATCCATGAGAAAATATATTTGGAAGAAATCATGGAATTTTGGGATACACATAATCATAGAAAATAATTTCCATATTATCTAAGGCTCACTGTGAAGAACAACATATTGAACAAAATCCTTTACTGGACTGTGTTCACCCTTCATTATAGCCTTGTATTATTAAAGAAGATTTACATTCCAATCCATTTCTATCTATCTCATGAGATAACAATCTCTTCACAATTAATTTTAGGGAGATATAGGTACCAACCATCACATAAGGGAAACCATAAATATATTTTTCCAAAATAACATAAATCATTCCACATAACATAACCCAATGAATAAAAAAGGTTTCTTATACATCATTACACATTAACATAATCCAAGAAAAAGAAATTAATTTCAAAAATATAATAAAAAAATAAACCCATACTAATTATAGATATAGTATACTTGAATCAAATTCATATTAATGAATTTCATCTTATATTGGAAATAATTTTGATAACACACTAGAAATTAAATAATTATGAAAATATGTTTCTTTTTAAAAAATGATTTTTTCTCTAAAAAACACCAAATTTTAAAAGAAAATAATATCAATAAACATAAAATTGAAGTATTGTAAAGAAATATTGATAGATATAAGATGTTATGAACATTTAAAAAATGAATTCATGTTGTCTAAATTAAAATAAAACATTTTTTCTCATACTTTTATTAGATAGTCATAATGTACCTCGTATCAGAAATAAATAAATCATCAGTAATTACCATTTTGTAAAAACATTAATATGGAAAAATTTGAATTTAAAAAATATTATAATAATATAAAGATTATTTAATAAAACATTTGTATAAAACATGGACATGGATGATAAATATACCTCAGAAAATACTTATTTATAAACAATCTCGGATAAAAATGAGATTGAAAAATTATACCTTACCATTGGTCATGGTTACATCATACATGTCAGAAACTCATGTATAATGGCTAGAATAATTTTATTAATTTATTCAATAATAATATTAAAATTTTACAATATCATATGTTCTCATATTTTTACATGTTTTTTAATACCATTACTACTCATTTATTAGGGTATTAACTGTTTTATTATCTTACACATGTTTCATTAGATATGTTCTTATTCCAATTCTTATATTATAGTTATACAATTTACATAATGATATTAATATTAAATTTCTTATTTTTCCATTAAAAAAATTTATATAATCATTATTTAATTATTATTATGTAGAATGAATCACATCACATCCAGTATATCATAGTTCATATAAACACACAAGCGATGATATCATTCTCATAATTATGTAATAGAATAGAATTGTATGGTATATAGTTTGTTCTAAAATCCATATCATGATATAATAATCATATATATTCATTAATTCTATCATTATATTGATCCAATTGACATGGTTATGAGAAATAGATTACACCATGGTGTGGAGACGTTAAGCTGTACGTACGCACACTTTGTGATTTCATTATTCATATAATAGATTTAACAAAGAATATTGTTTATCCTTAATTATAAAAACAGTTATATATATATTAATACTATATTTTTTATTTTATAATTTAAAAAACTCATGAATATGAATCATCAAATGGAAATTTTTTTAATGAATCGGTAGAGAATATTACATCTTCTTCAACATGCTTCCTCGAGATCACCTCTTGATGGATAATATTTGGCCACTTAAGAATACCATAACCAAAATTATGTTACTAGGGATGTTTATTGGTTATATTTTTATGGTATTTATGAACATAACGGAAAAAAGTTTAGTAAATAGGTGTGGGAGGGGGTTCTCTTTAATATTTGATGTGAGGGGAACTTTTAAAAACTCCTAAAATATTAATATATAATAAACATAGAACACTACCTAAAACCACCAAAATGTACCTAATTTGAATATTCGATGTGGTAGGTTGTAATATCAACAACCAATAATTTCTATACACGTTTTAATATCTTTTTAAACATGGCCATTTTGTTTTACCCTTAACTATTATAATAATTTTAACTATGGAAAAAAATTGTTCATAAAAAGATCATTAAATTTTCACTTATTTGATGTTAATAAGACCATAAATGTACATTATAGAATATTTTATAGTAATAAATATTTATTTTTTATTTTTAAAAATATTTTATGAATTGAAAATAATTTAATAAAAACATTATTTTGACAGAATATAATTAGTGTCAAATTAGATACTATTTATTTAATAGTTTCTTAAAAATATCAAGATAATATATTAACCTATAATAAAATATATTGTTATATCTCTATTGGTTCCAGAAAATCTGTACTTTTTATATATATTTATTTTCCTAAATTATATTTATTTTAGTATTTTTAATAATAATAATTTGATATTAATGTTAATAAAATAATTACTAAATCTGTTTTGTTTAAATATTTAATATGCTTATTTGTTGGCTAATAATTCAATATAAAATTAAATTATTCGAATAAATCCTCTATTTTTCATAATAATAAGTATATTATAATATATTTGTAGAAAAACCAATCATTAAAAAGTTTATATTTATTAAAACAAAATTGTGACAACATTAACATCGTATTAATTAAAATATTATAAGTATCATAATCATTAAAATATGAATCAAAATGGTCAATAAATTTACCTGTTGGTAATTATGGTTGATATGTACTCTAAAAATAAGATTTGGTATATTTTTTGGGTCTTTTATGGTTATTACCACTTTATTTAAAATTATTTCATTGATTTTCCAACGAGTAAATAATTTTTTTATCATCATTGTATAAGTATTTATGATAAATATGTAATCTCTAAAAAATCAAAATAAATTACCATGATATATATAATGTCATTAACATTACTAATACTATTTATTATTGTTGTTTTATCATGTCTATCACTATATTAACATTATTATACATATAAAAATTAAGAGGGTGACATTTTGTCACATTCTTGTCACTTTTTAACATTTTTTAGTATATTTTTAATGAAAAAAATTCTATTAACTGAGTAAATTATGACTCTTATGTGATATGGTTCAATGATTAATCGTCTAATATGATTTTGGAATGTTTTTGGTGCCATATTTTTGGAAGAGGAAGAACAAACATGAAGCCCTTGGGGATGCCTTGCGAAGCTCATCCGCGGACCCCCACAGCACCACAGCTGACATGAAGCTATGCCCTTTACGAAGATTCGACGAAGAAAAGAGGTGGGAGGATCAGTGAGCTGGATTGATGTTTGCAAATCCTCCATGGAGCAAGGAGGCGGGAGGCTCTGCAGTTATGACAATGAGCCACATGGTGCAGTGCTGAGTGAGCTCTGCTTCACTGCACCTTGTGCCTATAAATACTAGGCTCCCTTCGTTCCCAAAGCATGGATCCTCTCACCTTTCTCTTTATTAGCTCCCAAATCATGAATTAATTTATTCTATTCAAACTATGATCTCTTCAATGTAATTTGGCATCATGAAGTGCCTCCCCCATTGCCTAAATTCAACCCCTCTTCAAAGGGGGATGCCCTTCGAAGACCATGCAGGCCTTTGTGAAGGAAAAGGATCTGCAATGGGACTCCGGTCTTCGTAGATCACATGTTCTTCGTGATGTACCATCCATCAACATGTAACTCACATGCTAAGGTAGGTTCACAATGCTTCATGAATCACATTGCATCCAATTTTTACCCTTCACAGGGCACCATTTCTTCGTGAAGAACTTCTCCACAAAAGCCTTTCCACATCACAATGAATCATTCATATGATCCTATGACCTAATCCTAGACGAGGCCACTTCACCTCATGAAGCATACCCCTTTGTGAAGCCCCTTCAATACATGGAGCACCAGAGCTTCATGAAGCTTCTTCTTGTGAACCCCTTTTCTCTGCAAAACCTTTTCCAATGCGACCCACCTGGTTTTCATTAAGTGATTTTAATGTCCCTTGAGTGTTGCATCATGTATCATTTCTTCTCCTCAGGATTCTTCACATATGCACACTAATGGCTATTTCTTCTTAGCATAACCACACTTACGTGGTCACCTCAATGAAACAATCCACGACACCCCCTCGCCATAGCATTGTTGATGCATTCACTTACCTAAGAGCGAGCGAGTATCAGTTATGTAAGTCCTAGTGATGCGGAATGACCCCACCTCATCCAAGCTATAAGACATTAAACCACCAAGTGCCATCATCCTTAGCACATGATTTTAAACTATGACCACACCCCATGCCTTTTACATGGGAAGCCCCATATCAGACATTATCTATTCCTGCTCATCTCTACAAGATTGAGATACTCCTTACAAGGAATGAGATCCTCTTTTTCAGAGTAGTGCATTTCCACAAGGAAGGGCAACCACCTTAGTCAAAGCCCTTATCCTTTCTTGTAAGAGGCTGAACCTATGCTCCTCCATTTTTCTTTGGTGCCAAAAACAGGAGGGGGGATGGGCACCAGAACCCTCCTCTCTTCAGTACCAAATCCCTCTCTCATTGGGATTTTCCACCACCAATGAATCCATCATAGAGTAAGTCCCAATCTACATCTCCAAGTCTTTCAAACCACCTGTAAGCCCCAATTTCTCCCTAGGTTGTATACCACAAGTAAACAATGGTTTTTTCGGTTGTGAACCCCACGTAAGCCCCCACTTTACTTCTCACAGACGCACCATTTGCGATGTGAACGTCAGGTCTTTGATACATCTTATTTCTTAGATAGAGCAAGACTCACATCGGTATAGAGTAAGCATTGACCATTGAATCCTCTTTGGGATACCTTAGCATGTAATCCCCAAACCATTCTGAACAACAGGGAAATTTTCCTTTTTGAAGGAATGGTACATAGGAATCCCCCTGGCTATCAATCCCAATAACCATTAGTCCCAACCACTTTTCATCGGTTCACCAATACCATTCCAAACAAATGTGTCTTTAATCCATACAAAGGCAAGGAACGTAAGATGACTCCTTGATGTTCAATCCCAATAAATATTGGTCCCGACCAGTTCATGTCGGTTGAACAACACCATTATGATCTTTTTGGACTTTCATTCTGGCCAAGGAATGGTATGTAGAAAGCCCCCCAGAGGACCAAGCCCACGAACCATTTGTGTCAACCCCCTTTAACGTCGATTCACCAATATCCATTCATACAAACTACATGGACTTTGATCTTCACCAAGGCATGGTACGTCGGAAGCCTCTATGAGGTTCGATCCCAAGACCCATTGGTCCCGACCACTTAACGTTGGATCACCAACACATTTCTCATAATACATGGGCATTGATCCTGTCTCCTAGGAAAGGTAAGTACGAAGCCTCTCTATGGTCCATCCCTATCTAATGGTAATCCGTTTTGTTCCCCGGCCAGTAGTAAGTCATTGTGTTCCTGACTAGCCATAAGTCGTTTTGTTCCCCAACTAGTGGTAAGCCGTTGTGTACCCAAATCGACATTAATACATTTCATTCCCCAATCGATGGTAGTATTTTGTGATCCCCATAAAACGGTAGGTTATTGGTATCCCATTCATTGGGACCCATATCTTTTGTTCATCCGAGTGGTATCAAACTATCATAGGGCTAGTAACCAAGTGTAACCCCAAGCATATCATTGGGTCGCTATTGTTTGCACACACTGAAATCCAATACCCCATCCCAAACTACATGGAAAATTATTCACTACCATGGGGATATATAGGACGTATCTTTGAGGTTCAATCCCAACACTAGCATCCCCATCACGATGGTTCCATCTCATTCCCCCACCACATCATTCAACCCTCCATCATCCATCATGATTCTATCTTGGGTCGCCACATCCTGGTGAGATAATGTTAATTCACCCCTTCATTGGTCGTAGTAGCACACCGGTAAATAATTGTGTGTTATCCCCAACATCAGTGTTCCCTCTAGGGGATGTACCCATATGATCCACATTAGTCGGTGTTCTGATCTGTCTGATCTGTCTCTATAGGAAGTTAAACTCGCGAGATTATCTGTTTCAAATATGGTAAGCTAATGAAAACCTCAAGGACATTCCTATGGAATATAATTCCCCTAATTTTACATGAGATTCCACAATCATCTACACCATAGAGAAGTCCTATAATTTGGAGGAGAAACCTAGATGTTCAATTGTTATAGCGTCCAGACATGCCAGAAATGTCCAACATGACTACTCCCCTAACATAAGGTTTCTTCCATGACAGGACCCCTCGGGATGTCCTCACAGAATCAGTGTAATTAACCTATATCCATAAAGACATGTAACCAAGTAGAGTTTCACGAACAATATCTTAATATATGAGGGAGACCCGAAATAGGTAATGAGTTTCGAGGAAGAATCCCTAGAAAGAGGAACCAACATCCCATCATCCCATTCCGATCATGGGGAAAACATACCGGAACTGGCAAAAAATTCCACCCACCTTTAGAAAGAAGGAATGTGGAGCAACAATCAGTGTTTACTCGTCCTCCAAAATAATTTTGATGCACGCAACCTATCAGAACTGTCCAAAACATAAATGGTGAACCAGACATGAAACTCTTCCCCTCAATGTGGACATTAGTAGGGTTGAAGACATTAGTCGACTAGGGTGTCACTGGATCCTGTTAAATAGTGCCAAGTTTCACAAATCATATAGTGGGCCTAGCAAGAAAGTCACCATACGTTGGAAGAGTTGAACATTGGACATCGCAGTCTGTGACATTGTTAGCGTGGATCCTTCTTACCAGCCATGGATGATGGAATGGCGTTGGGGAACTGAGAATGGATTTCCTAATTTAAGCACTAATGGTTTAATCTCCCTTACTTTCCACACCAAAGCTGCGGTAACAGAAAACCGATCACCACCCATCCACTGACGTAGGGTTTGGGGTAATGTCATCGTGGTAATTCCCATGGCTCTAAAACTTCTATGATAGCTTCCACACCCATATCTATTGGGAAACCACGCCCCATTTCCCCTTTAGAAATCGTCCAAAAAATGGTGACAAACGACCACATCCTCTGATACGAGGAGGAGAGAATCATCGCAACCAGGGACATGTCCTAGAAGGAACTATAGGCATTTACACCTCATTGACACTGCAAAACATAGGGGCCACATAGGGAGCCACAGATCCCCACTCTGATGCACAACCATTTCGTGAGCCTCCCCCCAGAACGCTTGATGAATCCCTCACCTACACTGATGATATAGGGGATGTCTGGGCCAGCCAGGCGAGGATCTATATCCACGGGCTCCCAAGGAGGGCCCCAACTATACTACACAAGCACCGCCACCTATCCCAATCAGCTAAGGAGCACGTAATGTATGTGCCTACCCTACCATCCCCAGTCCAGCTAACCCAATGCCAGCATCGGGTGTAGGATATGTAGGATGCTCGGTGAGGGGTGTCAATGTCATCTACTACTATGGATCGTGACACTGCCGACAAATACAATTAGTCCCCCATTATGTTATAAGAAGGGGAATGAAGACATCTGATTCAAATCAAGGACCCAACCACCCCATGTGTAGGATGGGTCGACTCTCCTGGTTTCCGGAACATGTAGCGCCTGCCTCGGGAAAACTTGGGGCAACGACACACAATACGTAGGTCCCCCCCATACCGGCACCATTGAGAATGTGCATCCTCTCTGCCTTTATGCTCGGCATAGAGGTCTGCCCCATGACACCTTCAATCTAAACACGGGTCCTCCCCATTGTGGTGACACTCAGTATGGAATCCTATTCCGCACTCATTACATCAGGTATGGAGTCATTCATCCTGTCACAGGCTGCCGACGTGGAGATGTCACACATCCAGTCAATTTTTAGCGTAGTGTCCTTCCCCATGTCCTTCTAGTGGCTGGAGAAGGACATCATTGCCCCAGTTGTTAGAGAAGTTAAGGTTGGCCTCACATCATCGACACCCTGCACGGAGGTCCTACTTGTGTTCGTATTGACCGATAAGAGGACCCTTCTCACATTGATGCTGCTAGGGGAAATAAGCATGGAAGCCGAACCCATGCTCCTACCTGCTCAAGTACTTCCCATGGAGATCATCTTAGCACATCAACCTATGGAAACTGAGGTACTCCTAATTTTCCTATTGATATCTTTCCAGCTGTTCATCACACCCCATCTCACTCAGGCGGATGTCCACTCCGCCTCAGCACCAGTTCGGTCAATGGACCTCCCCGAGACAGAAATCTACCATATACCAAAGAGAAATCCCGAGTCAGGAAGGCATGTCATCACTGAAATAAAAAGAATCCCCAGAAGATTAATACTACGATTAATCCTGGCTTCATCTTAGATTCTATGGCATAATATCACTCAAAAATTAAACCATCACCTATATCTTCTGTGTTAAGGGTCGAGGCAGGAACAAGGTGCATCAACCTCCAACTTCTAGAATGTGAGGTCCACAAGATCCATGTGTCCCTTCATAGTTACACCATGGAGGAAGAGAATATATCATCCCCCTAGGACCAGTCTTGCAATTTACAATATCATACCTTGGAGAATTTACTACCTCGACCATAGAGCAAAGAGAGTTATTATGGGGACCGATGGAGAATGAGAAATAGCATGGTACACCACCAGCAGCTGTTGAACCTATGCCAGACTCTATAGTCACCAGTCCGTCTTATCATGATTTGGTGGCCAAGGTACTAAACCCATTGGAATAACACTCGATATGTGGTGGTTTTTCATCTCGCATTCCATATTCTCCACCATCTAGCCTACCATCTCAGTAGTCTACTACAATACCGCTTCTGGTTTCCTATCCGCCTGCAGTTAATGAGTTGGTTAAAGAAGGGGTGGACCCTGAATCTGTGCTGAGGAGATTGTTGGACATTCTTACAACATTCCATTTCCCATAGATGGTTTTTCCTATCATGAAACTGAACTTAAGTACTCCAGAATCACCAACTTAGGAAGAATATGGATGCTTTTACTAGACTCTCTAGGCGACACACATCTGTCTTTGTCATCCATGGGTGGCTTACCACAAAATCCAAGAAAATTTGGAAAACATCGGGCAAAAATGAATTCTGGTAGATTTGGAAGCACTTCTTGTGGCCCAGCGCCCTAAGACACCAAACCTCCATAGTACCCTCTAACCAAGATGCGTCTAGATATTTAAATTGCTCCACAGGATTATCAAGGACAAATCCCATTATGTGCATATCCATGGCTAGGGGTTGTATGCCCCCCCCCCATCAGTTCCATCCTGCGTCAGCCCAACGTGCTAGGAGATATAGATGATATGCCTCCAGGAAGTGTCTCAATTAACATGGATGATCTATCAGAGAAAGTGATGGAACCAGGACTCCTTGGGGAAACCGAACCCTTAGGGGAGTTCGACAACTTTTGGACCCATCAAGAAGGACCACTCACGAGAAGATAAATCTACTAGGACTTCTCATAATCACTGAGTTATATTTCTTCTGCTGAAATCTCAACAACAGTAAGGAGAAACTCAGAGTCTCAAAACCCTACAACCCATATGGCTCAGTACAAAATATGAAGGGCCATCTCTAGAAAACGGTGATGCGTCAATAGATAGTGGAGCATATAAATATGGTTTATGACCTAATTACTAATAATTCCACAGAGCTACATCCTGAATATGGTGATACACGGCTAGGGAACTAGGGGCATGCAGAACATCCCCTTGATGAATTACCTCTAAGTTATCCTGACCATCCTTCCCACATAGATAGGGTTGAGGTGGGAGCTTACTAAAAGATGTCATAGTATGTGTCTTCAAATCCACTTGAGTGATGAGACAGCCCCCAAGACCCAGCTCAGGTTCCCCCAGCTACTCTCCACGTCGTCCTACCAGCTTCTCCATGAGCTATCGGGCCTGCTTATGATGTTGAAGAACCCGAAAACAAACTGGTGGTCTAGGATCCCTATCAAAACTGGATCCCCAACCTAGATGATGACATGGAGGCACTAATTTCTCACCTTAATGCATTTTAAACGCGACATGTGGCCATCACTCATGATGGAAAGATGTATCCAGTGTGGGTGGATGATATAACAGAACCCCCAAGATTCATAAATCCCACCTTCTATCCCTTTAATGAGATGGGTGACCTGCTGTAGCATGTAGACCAATTAATTTCATGGTGTATACCCATGTTGGGAACCCCAATGCAGCAGGAATCCACCAAACTCTGATGCTTCATACAGATATTGGTAGGGCCTGCATTTGTCTGGAATAACCAGCTACCCATCAGATCAGTGGCCAGATGGGTAGATCCTCATAGCGAATTTCATTACCAGTTATGTTACAACACATTAAAGGTGAGTATTGTGGACCAATTCATGTGAAAATAGAGGCCTGATGAGTGTGTCACAGACATTTTCACTTCGTGTAAAGTGGTCATATACTCATTTGACATGCCAATGACATTGGATAAACTACTAAATATGTGTGTGGGGAAGTTCAAGACGAAACTGGTCCCCTCTCTGATCACCTAGATCTATCCTTAGAGATTCAGAGACTTCTCTGATAAGGCCCAGTGCCCATTGGGAGCCTTACATCAGGACAAGTAAGCATGCACATTGCCTCTTATGATTTCTTCAAGAAGAGCCGCTATGGATGACCCTACCATAGTGGCACAGATAGAGGCTCCCAGGCTACTGAAGGTGTTACTAGTGGAGCCACATCCACATCCTCGTAGAGGCCCTCCACCTCAGGCACAACCTCCGGTATAACCGTGCCCAGCACAGAATCGGTAATCACCCACACGAAATGTGCTGCCACCACCCATGTGAGATAACTAGAATCCACCTCCTCGAAAATATCCTCTAGACCCTCTAAAAGGTCCAGATCCTAGGGAACCTTTCCCAGACAATAGCATCCATACCTACACATTTAATGACGCTCAGTTCCCCAAATACTTATGATGTTCTCTAGAACATGGGATTGTACGTTTTCTTGAATGCAGGAGGCTGAGAGAGCTGGGTCACATTAATCACACCAACTACTACCCCTGTCACCTGATCCTAGGGAACACACATAATCAATGTTATGTGTTTAGGTACTGGCTTCAAGAATAGATCAATAACAATGTAGTCCAGTTGGGCCCAGCACCGACACATGTGGAATCTGTATTCGTGATGCCCGATAGCAGTAGTGACAGCAAATGCGATTGGAAACAGGGTTCTAACTATGGGTCCCAGATGTTCGATTATTGTATGGCTCATAAGTCAGTCTCCCATGACCAATTTATTATCCGTGCATGACTAAATCAACCTATAACTTCATGAGATGTTGTGTCACCTGCATCCAGTATCTAAGTGTCAACAGCTCAGTTGTCCTCTTAATAGAAAAGAAAGCATCAGCGGCGCATAGGAAAACAATGTATGCTGCCAATTCCATCGTCATCTCATACTCTCGGTGGCGTCATACTACCAAAGATGGATATTACTCCCAGGATCTTCCCAGTAGTGGATGATTTTTCAAATAATAGTCTGGGGTATGCCTCAAATAACACCATAGAGCTGTTAAACCACGACATTATTTCTAACAGCGAGGAGTGCCAGGCGGATCCTCCCAATCTTCCCAGCTATTACCAGCGCCGACAGAGCCGCGACAATATGAGTTGTCATAGTTTCTCGGTTTGTTTTGCCTGCGAGCCTATCCAAGACAACGAAACCAGACAACAAACCCAACACAGATCTCATCTTGCACAACCTTCTCAACGGGTTTCATAAGATCTGTCTACTCTTCTTTTAGTGTTTCTTGATCATGCAGAGCCACCTGGACTATGTCATGATCATTCATTATCCTCTACGAACCAATCTCAGTCATCTGACCTGCATCTAATAGTCACTCCACATGCTTCAACTAGTCAGCATTAGGATATTCCCAGCACCAGTCAATTGTCGGTCCATCTGACAAGGCCCTCCATACCTCCTGTTACAGAGTGACCACATATAAGTAGAAGCTCATTCCTAGCACTGAAGTATGATGTCCTCAAACATCTTTCCAGCATTCCATCAAATCCCTCCATCCTTGAGACCCTTCTCCTATCAGCAGATATGTGTGAAGCCCTCACCAATACATTAAGAAAACTCATCCAGTTCGAGACAGAGGTAAAAGCCACTGAATCCTTCCTTTCTTAGGCAATCGAACATGATGAATGTTATTCCATTATCTAATACTCATGAAAAGATGAACGCTCTCTCATATAGGGGCGCATTTTTCTATTGTACATCACCGTCCAGTATAATGGTGTGATTGTTTGCCGATGTCTTGCCGACATATGCTCTAGGATCAACCTAATCCTCAATTGGACACTGTAAAAACAAAGTTTGTCCATGGATGATCTGAGTCCCTCTAACCTAAATATTCAAGGTTATGATAGGAAGTAACTGACACTACTCTGTAGGATCTTTCTGAAGACATAGTTAGGTGTCCTCGTTTCTACGAGTTCATGGTTGTTTCGCATGGAACATCCCACAATGTGTTGATTGGTAGGCCATGGCTCCACCATCTTGTGGTATTTCCTTCATAATATCTTCAATGGCTCAGGTATTCCCTTAATGGTTGTGTGGGAATAAGTCAAGGTGATGTGTATCACTTTGACTCTTGTGAAGCATGTGATCAGGTTTTTGACTATTAAAAGATCAAGGAAAAGTTGACTCAAGATTATGGGGCTGATCATGCTCTAGCTGCAACCGACCCGTGGATAGATATGGTTGTTGCCTTCATCTTTCCAATCCACTGATTAGAGGCTAAAACTCGGATATGGAAAAAAAATTTGTTGTTTCTCAAATGAGGGGGAGTACATTACCATGTATAAGAAACGCCAGAATATCACCACATACTCTTACACAAATCAGGCTCGAGTGATCCTAGAGCCACATACCAACATAATGTATCGGGATATCTTCTCCATGGCGATGGTATATGTCATTATTGCATGTTTTTTTAGGATGGGAAAAATCGTCTCAAGATAAAACTCCACTATTTTTTATGATATCTTAATGTGTTGCCCCTTGGCCTATTGACCAGATGGGATCAGATCTGCAGCCTTAATAACAATGGTTTCAGTAGCACAAGAGTCCCCTAATGCAGTGTCCACTGCCACTCAAGATGGTACCAACCACCCATCAACTTTTTTCAACTCATAAGATACTCCTCCCAATGTGGACCCCTCCTCCAAAAGAGAAGAAGATGATTGAATGGATTCTCCACCACCATTGAAGAAGGAATCTCCACCACGGTCGATGAATTGGTACATGTGAACTAGGGTAGAGAGGTGGACCTGAAGACCACATTGATCAGTGTTGCTATACCCCCCGGGGAGAAACAAAAGCATGCTGAATTCATCAATAAACACCGGGATATATTTAAATGGAGCTATAATGAAATTGTAGGGCTATTTCCCCAGGTATCTGCCCACCACCTCAGCCTCACAACAAACCACCATGGGTTTAAGCATCCTCCCAGAAAGATTCACCCCTCTCATGGAACCATGGTCGAGGAAAAAGTCAATAATCTCATCAGATTAAATTTAGTTTAGGCTATCATGTACCCCAGATGGTTAGCCAACATTGTGACAATCAAAAGGAAGAACAAATAGATCAGAGTCTGCATCAACTTCTTGGATCTCAACTGTCATTTCCCAAAGGACAATATTCCCCATTATATGACAAAATTGTTGATCAACACGGCTACTAGGATCCAAGATTTCCCATTAATGGATGTGTACTCCGGATATAACCAGATCTGAATTGATACTGAGGATGAGTATTCTACAGCCTTATTGGTACCAAAAACTACATTATGTTACCAACTCATTCCCTTTAGTCAAAAGAATGCTGGTTACACCTATCATCACGATATGCATCACATATTTAATCCGATCATTAGGACACATGTGGAATGCAAGATAGACCATATGGTAGTGAAATTTTTCCAGCGTTAGGACCATATAAATTACCTTGAAAATGTTTCTGGCTTCCACTATTCTAGCCACCTAAAGATGAATCCATTGATGTGTTCCTTCAGGGTCACCTAATTAATGTTTCTTGGCTTCGTTGTCAGATACCAGGGCATTGAGATCGACCCGGAAAAGATCATGGTCATTAGCTAGATGTCTCTCCCAATAATCATTCCAGATCATCGAGGTTTCCAAGGCTACTAAGCTTACAAACATTTATTCATCATGAATCTGGATAGTATGTGTTATCCATTTCCCAGCTCAAGAAGAAAAGAACTGTATACAAATGGGATGAATAAATTCAGACTATTTTGATGAAATCAAGCAGTATCTTTACTAGCCACTGGTCGTAATGCCACATGTCTCTAGAATGTTGATGGTCCTTTATGTTACTGCCCTGGAATGATCTCTTGGCTCCCTTCTCACACAAAAGAACAATAAGGGAATAGAGAGTAGTCTATACTATCTTTGTTGCATGCTCATTGATATGGAAAATAGATACTCCCCTATCAAGAATAGCTACCTCACACTGGTATTAGCAGTATCGAAACTATGACATTACTTGTCGCACCCTAAGATACAGTTGGTGTCCTGGGTGGACCTTCTGAAATACATCCTCAACTGCCCAATTACGACAAGTCTTCTAGTTCGGTGGGAAGTAATAATTCACTAGTTTGACATCAGGTTTGTCCTTCAGATGGATATTAATGGGTAAGCATTAGAAAATTTCTTCTCCGCCCATCCATATTTTGAAAACCAGTACTAAGACCTTGATTTTCCTGATGACATAGTTATCTTCATAGACCAAGCCATCCCATGTTTGAAAATGCAATTAGATGATGGTTCCTAGATGACTACTAGAAAAAGGCTCAATGTCCCCAGACTCAACAGAGTAGGCTTGGGCACTTTCTTTGTCACTCCAGCACAATACATTCATTCATATTTATTCCTACAGTCATAAGGTTTCACCAACATTGAGTTGGAATACCAGGCTCTCATTGATGGCCTCGAGATGACCCTAGAGATTGGAATTCCCTTCTTTCATGTGAAAGGTTCTCTGAACTAGTCATCAAAAAGATAAATGATGGATATGTCGTAAATATTCCAGAGCATGTACTAATGTTGGAATGTACCCTCCAGCTGATAGCCCTATTCCCATCTTGTCAAGAATTTACTCATGTCTCTCAATCCCAGAATGGTCGAGCTGATGCCTTGTCTTGAATAGATTTGTCACATTCAGAGCATGAACAAGATGATTTGATTATCCATGTGGCCCACTAGATAGTCGTCTCTCCTGTCACTCTATATGACAATGACAGCCCGTAGGAAAGAATCCTTACTACCAGTGCATCCACGTCATGACCTCTAGTTCCTCTGGATGTAGTGACTGAGGAAATCCCTATTGGGGAACCTCCTTTGTCGAATACCTCTATAATGGTAATCTTCTGGAAGATTGAGCTGAGGGAAAGAGAATCTGACGCCACACATTATAGTTTACCCTCCACATTAGACCCAGTATTGAGGAAATCCTCTAAAAGCACGTGTTTGATGTGATTATCCTCTATTGAATTCAAGGAACTAATATTACTCAAGGCAGGACTGTGGTTCAGGCCGGTTCTTGTGGTGCCCATATGACAGGGCTAAAACTATATCACCATATCTAGAGGATGGGGTATTTTTTTCCCTCTATGATCTGAGACAGCATTGAGTTTTCAAAGATGTGCCATTCATGCAAAATTCATGCCAACATTGTGCATCACCTGCCCGTGCCTCTCCACAGTACCATATAATCTTGGCCCTTTGTGGAATGGAGACTCAATGTTGTGGGACCATATCCACCAGTGACAGCTCACCAATGTAGGTTCATCCTGATTGCTACGGAATTATATTCATTATGGAAAGAAGTATTTCCACTCAAGGAGGTCCATGACCATTTTTTCACTGACTTTGTGGGCTCCATTATCATCTACTTGTTCAAAGACCCTCATTTTGTTTTCATTGATAATGGAACAAACATCTAGGTGGATGAGTTGAAGAAATTTTATGCCATGTAAAATATGTGTTCTAACCATACCACACACTAACAAACGCAAGCTAATGGGAAGATCAAAGAGTTCATAAAAACCCTCTCTAACATTCTTTAGGAAATGGTTGGTCAGAACAAGAAGAGTAAGCCGAACAAGATCCCCAATTCTCTCGGGTTTTATTGGACGACATCTCATAATTCTACACAGGCAGCCCCATAATCCCTAGTATATAGGACTAAGGTCATTCTATCCATCGAGATTCAGTTTCCTTCATTATGCACAGCTGTCTTTTATCCGCAAGCACTATGTAACGTAACTAAAATCCATCTGGATGAATTGGATTCACTTTACAAAAATATGAAGTGTTCCCTACACAATCAAGAGAGGCATCCGAACAAGATAGCTAGAGCATTTAATTATAATTTTCACCTCCTCTAATTCATGGATGATGACATGGTGACGGATAGGAGAACACTAATGATACCTTAATGAAAACCACCCAATTTGGATCCCATGTGGGAAGGACATTATAGTATTCAGATGGGTTATCCCAATGGTGCATACTCCCGGGTTACCATGGGTGGTGAGAATATACCTCCTACCGCAAATGGAATGTTCCTCATGAAATAATTTTCCATAGAAAATGTGGTCCTACACGACCATAAACTATCGGGTCCTCCGTGACCTTAAACTATTATGTCCCGCATGACATTAAATTGTCTGTTGTCACATAAGATGTCAAATTGTATCTAGAATCGCACGACCATAAAGTATTATATCTTGCATGACAATAAATGGTATGTCATTCTGTAAGAGGTTAAACTAAAAGAAAATTGTATGGAATGATTCCTATTCTCATGGGATATGTTGGAACCATCAGACGCATCATCTTGAGTTCATCCCCTAGTTTCATATTTTACTATTCCCCCAGGGTATATTTCTCTTGGAGGATCCTGCATGGTGTCGTGTAGGATTTATTGGCCCCACTAATGTCAGGAACTAAATGATATCACCATTTTCTCTCCTCCTCGTTCTTCTATTCTCCCATATCCTCACCACATGACGCTAAAATTCATATCCTTCAAAAACTACATATGTCTTAATTACCATCCTTATGTGATACCTAGGAACACAAGGACATTTTGTCTGTTGGCACTACCCCAACTTCAAAATCGTCCCTCAGGTCAGAAAACATGGTGTGGTGTCATCTTTTTCCCTCATTTATGTCAAATTAATCATGAACACAACATATATCCCCTTCCATGGAGATATCGTACACTTTCACCGTGCTTCTTGACGTTAAATTTCACGAGCACATTTATGTTCCCCACAATCCCTATACCTGGGAATCATTCATCTATTACATCCAAAAGGGCCCCCGAACGGTACATATATTTTTTCTAAGGGATCGCTTATCATTTCGGGCCAACACCCTCATGGACCACAAATGAAAAGTTGATATAACTTATGTGTTGCGAATATGGTCAGCATTAGATGCTCATTTGGTGTTCGTGTTTCATGCCACACGATAAGGATGACGTGTTGGGAACATGGTCAATAGTTATCCTTTGTCGTTGTCACATTCCCCATATGTCCCAAATAATGAGGGTAGTGGTTCATTCGGCTCTACTATCTCTTCACACATCAGTCTGTATCGGGAAAGAGAGTGAGTCCATCTATAGAACCCTTATATTATGTTGAGAGCCTAGTTTAACTCCTTGTTTCCCACATCGAGAATTTCTCACATGTTTTTAAGAGATTTGGTAAGGAAATACCTTTGTGGGGGGTCATATGGATATAGTTGGCTGAGACACCCATCTTCAGGTCCCTCAACCCTTTTGGCCCCAGTCCCATTTTCCCATCTAGGATTATGTGGTGTGGTACGAACTCATGTCCTCATTCACATCAGGCTATTTTACCATGCCACACATATCCCCTTGAGACATACCCCTCCATCTATTGTCCTTTCCATGAGAAAAGGCCTCGCGATGCTTCATGTACCCCATTATTTGGGTTTTCATCATCTTTTATTTCTAAACGGACCCCCCAATAGCATACATTCTTGGCCCAAGGGCTCTCATACCATTTTGGGCCAATGTCCCCAACGATTTCAGGCAGATAATTTATAGATTCCCCATGTTGCAAATTCATTAAACAGTTGATGCTCAATTGTTTTCCCCCGAATTACAGTCACATAAATACGGATGATATGTTGTGAACATGGTCTACATTTATACTCTATAATTATGGTTGTATCGTGCTTTTCCATTGTAATGATGATTCTCACACTCTATAATTATATTTCATGCATATGATGTTAAACTAGGAATCTATGGTTTGAGCCCTAATACCTAAAACTAAGAGCACCATCGTCCTCACTACAAGACGATAAACTACGAACTGGTTGGGGCTTCCCATTTTAGGTCCCCAAATTTTTTGGCCCCGTGCCCCATGTAATCATCTAGGATTGAATGATCTGGTATGTGCTTATTCCCTCATCCACCATAGGATACTCACCGTGTAGTACACATCCCTCGTTGTGGCACCTTTCCCCTTTTTGAATCTTTACCGCATGACATCTAACTGTACATCAGCCTTCCTTTGAACTACATGTGGCTTGATTCACATCCTTGTTGGATATGTAGGTTGGCCAGAATTTTTATTCTTTGGGTCTATCCCCATCTCATAGAATCCACCATATCATTCTGGCCTCTAGGCATGAGTCCTTCCAGGGGAGGGGTACTCGGTGTCCTATGGTCATATGTCATCATTCATGTTGGGTTTGTAACAACCACACCACTTACCACTTTCTCTAATGAATCCTTATATCCCTTGACATACACTCATATTTTCAAGCCATCTGATCATATGTTGGGTTCATCGACCTTCTTCGGTGATACACCAATGTGCCCAAGAGTACTATGGTTCAAATCCTATAGTGTCATATTCTACCTAGATATGACTCTATCCATTCATCAGTCATTGTGTTCAACATTATTTGGGAATTTATTATCTTTCACAACTGAAGGGACCCCCAAATGGCATGGGTTCTCAGCCCAAGGGCTCTCCTACCATTTCAGACCAACATCCTCAAGGGTTTCAAATAACAAGTTGATACTTGTCCCGCGTTGCTAATATGTTCAGCGGTTGAAATACATATGTTGTTCCCAATCCAGGTCACATGATATGGATATTTTGTTTTGAACACGGTCAATAATTATACTCCATAGTCACGCCAACCCAATAAGGATTAAAATTTCAGTTCCATGATTAACATCAATTTCCTCCCCATCATGTTCAGGTGGAATTTCGACACTCCTGGTACTGTACCTTAGTGAACATTTTCATGATGGTAGGATAATGTCATGGTAAGCCATCATTAGGGGATCCAAACTAAAATACCCATTACGTGTATCCCATCCGTTTCAAAGACATTGTTTTCTCTTTTTTCCAACACAAATTTTAACTCAAGAGGTCTTTGTTAACCGATTGAATTTTGTGCTCTCTTGAAGAGTTTATCTTCTCCCTGATCTGAGATATAATACCTTAAACTAATATCTTCTTAAATGTACTTCTATTAGAACTACATAGAGCATGATTCCCATACTCATGGGATACGTTGGAATGCCCAAACATCTCGTCATTGGGCCCATCTTTAGTTCCACTAATTATCTACTCTATTTATCCTTTCAAGCCCCAAATATTATAATATTATGTGGTGTGCCTTGGGTGGGATTATTTACTCATTCATATAAAGTTCTCAATAGCCACACTACGTACTCCCCTTCTATAATATAGTCCCTCATACCTCAGGTCTTGCATGACATTAAACTGTATGTCATCCCACATGAAGTTAAACTGTAAATGGTTCTACATGACCTTAAACTGTTACAAAATGCATGAAGTTAAATTATTGTCTCATAACATCATATGGATTTATTTCTATCCAAGCGGGATATGTAGGAACACCGAGACATTTTGTACATAGGTATATCCCCACATTTTCTAGCCTCTTCTAGCCCCTCGGCCCGAGGTTTCTTCTTCGGAATAGTGCATGGTGTGATGTGGACCTCATCCCCATTCATGACGAGTATGCTTTAGAGAGTCATGAGAATTCCACCTATGATCTCAAATGACAAAAAATTGTTGTGTCTTTATTTCAAAATGTTAAAATTTATGGTTTATCTTACCACAATTCATTAAATTGTGACATTATTGTCCTGGAAGTATGATGAAAAATGGCACTGCATTGTGGTGTCCTCACTAGAGGGAACAACATATTGGGTATTGGTTATCACCATTACATTTTTCAATTCCAATATATGGCTTGATTATTTTAGTGGTACCAGGATTCTTTGTCCTAGTTTTATCGCTTCACAAAAAAAACACACTAATATCCTAAAATACAAACAAGATTTTTCAAATACAGCTACTTTTGGGGCGAGGGCCAAACTTGCATGACCTATCCATGGCACTAGTACCTTACCATTCTATCACTATAACTACATAGGTCATGATTTCCATTCCCATGTGGTACAAAGAAATGCCCAAGCACTTTTCCTTGGTCCCATTATAACATTTTATATTGGTCCCTCAACCTAAAGGTTTCCCTGGGAGAACATTTCTATGATACAGAATCATACTGTCCTCATTCATGTCGGGTTTAATAATTAACTCACCACATGTTTCCATCCCTCATTTCCATCTATGGTCCAATCTACATGACTATAAACTACGACCACTTTTCATCCTTTCAACAAGGAATCAAACTGCATGAAATCTTTTAGAACAATGTATGGCTTGATTTTCAACCTCATGGGATATGTATGAACGCCCAGGAATCTTGTCATTGGGTCCATCCCTAGGAATCATAAATCCCACCTCCTCTTTTTTGGCCCCTTGGCCCAAACTCTATTGGAAACATGTGGTGTGGAAATTATCTCTTGGGTTCTAATTCACGTCATATTTCCCAACAACAACACCATGTGCCTCCCTTGCCTTATCCCAATATAATCAGAGTTCTATGACCCCAAACTATTATCTCCCTTATGAGAACAACGCGTTGGGTTTGGATATTTCTCCCCCTACAAAAATTTTATTAAATTGAGTACCCTTAAATGGTTGTAACATCCCAAGAATCCACGATACGTTTCCCTTTGAATAATGTAGAATCTTGCATTTTACACTACATAGAGTTTTAACAAACCACGACCAATGAAACCAGCTGTTATGAGTAGTGATACCCACTTTTGGAAATTTTATAAATTTTAATTTTCCAATTGGACATCATTTTTGGATTCTAAATATCAAAATTATCTTATGGAGAATTTTTGGTATTTTTTTGATAATATTCAATTTTTGATGAATACTAAAAATTATTACGTTACTGTTTAAAACCGACTTCTTATTTAAATAATTAGTTATGTTTATTTTAATTTATTTTAGGAAAAAATTGATACAAAATACCTATATATGTTCAATGTAATTCATTGAAGTGATTTTATAATAAGTTTAGATATATAAAATTTTATTTAACTTTTTATCGTGTTTTACCAACCTTCTAGGAGCATTTACAAATTTGTATAAAACATAATTTTACTGCTTCTGTCAGTTGAATTTAAGAAATCCAAGAGACATGGTTGAAATTTTTTAGTATATTGTGGTTTAATAATATGATTTTTTTGAATAGTAACTTTTGACTTTTATTTACCACGGTTAAAAGTAAATAGGGAAATTATGGGTAAAAATGTTATTATAATTACCCTTACACATGTCTTAATTCTATTTTATAAGTTTAATTCGTCCAAAAAAACCTTCATAATAAAATATGACTCTTTTGGTTTACTTGGATTAGATTAGGAAATTTATTATTATTTAATAAAATAATAGTTAAAAGTATTAAATTCAATGTTAAATAACTAATCTATTATTAATATAGATTTACACATAATATAAATTAGACTATAAATATTAATTATAAATATAACAAAAACTCATATATAATGGTATTTTATTTCTAATTTTTAGACATTAAATAATTTAATTTATTTATGACACAATGATGATGCAGTAATTACTTTATTAGTGAAATATTAAAATAATTGATATAATAAATATCCAAATAAATGAAAATTGAGACTTCATATTAATTCCACTAATTTTATAGGTTACAATGACACGTTAGTTTTGATTAAATAATTTTTTTCGAAGTAATCATGCTATTATGATTTTCACAAAAACCAAATACTGAATAATGTCAAAATTGAACTAATTTAGTTTTAAAAAAAAAACTATATTATTAATTTATATAATATTCCAAAAATATATGGTTCAACCAATTCACATATATAAGGTTATATTTGTTAATAATGAACCACTTGGGGTTCACTTGTCTTGTTATAGTATGTTTATTAACCATATCATATAAAAGTACAAAGAGACATGATAAATGTTAAACTATTTAACTAAGAGTTAAATCTAAATGATAAAGTAAATATGATTACCTAAACCAATCTAAAACCAGTTGATTGAGAATTTTTCGACACATACCCACCTTATCCTCTGAATAAATTATTTTGGTGCAATTATAGATGGAAAATTATTCTATTATAAATCAATATTTCAAACTTTTCCAAAAGTGACCCTCACCTCTCTTATAAAAGGGAACATCCCCTTCTCTTAAACTCACTCCTCCAAAGCCATTTGGCGCATCCAAACCCTGCCCAAATATCATATAAAATATCCTCCTTTTAACATATAGGACTTACTTTGATCATAAAACCATCCTACGAGCCCTTTTGATCAACTAAAAAGGAATCACCTGAAGAAGAGTAAATAATATCACCACCATCTTTCAGGTTCTTTTCTTCTGAAACTTCCTCATTAATTATTGTTTCAATAAAAAAATAACAAGTCTTATAAATTATACATACTATTATGTCATTATAAATATGGTACAAACATTTTTGTAATTATATACCTTCTTTAAATGAAAAAATCACCAAAGGTGCTTACGTACGGCTTACCGTCTCCACGTCGTGGTGTAGTTTGTTATTCATACACTTTATTATTTGGATGGGTATAATAATGAGTATAACTAATTTAAATAACAAATATTAAATGTTAATGATTCTGTATATATTATATACCATCCAATTATATAATATTTAACTATCAATATAATGATGTTGTCGCTCATTCGTATGTACGGATTACCGTCTCCACGAACACGATGAGATTCATTCCCCATCGTAGTCATTCAAGAATAATTTTCATTTTATGATTAAAAATAATTCTTATTAATATCATATCATTTTATATATGAATCAAATACATCCTATCCATAATGGACATGGTTTATGTAACCAAGCATATAAAGGAAAACGAATCATTTAACATCTGAAACTATCATACTACTAAAATATTCTGAACAAAGAATCAATATAAGTTCAAATATGATATCATATTTATGTATATGATTCTTCTATAATTTAATATAAATTTTTTATCTATTATACAAGAGGTTATCATACCATCTACTAAGGAAAGTTACAAGTTAATGGTTAATTCTTCAATCTCTTTACTTATCTGAGGTTGTTAATACATAAGTATCAACATGGACCGCTTTATCATTCACATACATGTTATCTTGAAAAATCTAATTCAAAACATTCTTATTATTTAATATACTATTGGTTTATTCATTTGTACATGTATTTTACCATATATGTATGGTATGGAATCTTTCTATTTTTTTCCAAACAAAGTACTTTTTGACCATTTCAGCACAATTAAGTTATGAATGTCTTTTTTTATCTTATATGGCTGGTGCAACTATTTTCTTCCATTATATCATTTTCGACACATCCCATACAATATTATAATAATATTTTCAAAATAAATGTTTTCTTCTATAATTAATAACTTTTAAATGATTTCAAAATAGAAAGATATATTTCTTTAAAAAAAATTGATTTCATATATGTCAACACCCTATGATATATTTTAAGCTAGTTTGAAGATGATTTTTGTGATAAAAAACTTCAATATTGTATTGAAGGTTTTTTGATAGATTTCAATGTGGATGTGTTATTTTTATACCATTAATGTTTATGGATAAATTATTTACATTTAGTATGGTAGTTTTAATACGAATGTTTTGTTATGTTTAAACATTTTTATATGACGAATTCATTTGACAGAGTAAGTGACGGGTGGAGCCCGCTATAGCTACTCAATGCATCGGTTGGTCCCATGAGACAAACTAGTGTTTTTTCATAAGTGATTGACAAAATAATATTTGTAGTCTAGGAACAAGGCCTTAAATATGTGGTTATTATGTCTGGAATTAAGTATTCAGTCCTTATGATATTGGATATTGATATTTCATGTGATTATTAGAATAGAAGAATATCCTTATGACGAAGTAAATGGAATTATTTGAATTATATTGGCCATTTTATGCAGAAGTTTATGTTTAAAAGGATTTTGTTTTAGTCTTATACTTTTTCATAATTTTATATGCTTATTTATGAATGTTTTTTCTATATGGTTATCCTTACTTAGCATATAATCTCACCTATTTTTATGTTTTATTTCTCACAATATGTGAAAAAATATTTTATGGTTCATCTGCAGGGATAGAATAAGGATTTATGTGTGTTCAATGGGGATAAAAATTTATTTATGTTTTTATTTCATGATGTAATTTATAACATATGAGTGTATCTATTAATTCCAGGGCTACTAAACTAATCATTTTTTCAATATTTGATCCCTTATGATCTTGCTAATTTTATGTAATAATGCACTTACTCTCGGTAACAAGGATAGGGGCATTAAATTTGGTATTAGAGGAGGTTTATTACCAACATTAGAAGCTAGATTTATAAAAATTCTGATTAGAGGACATTTCCCAAACATAGACTTTGAGGATTAGTATAGAATAAATTTCTAGAATTTTGGTAATGTAGATATTTTGGGAGTTTTCCATGAAATACATCCCTATCTGGATACAAGAATGTATAAGTGGATCTGGCACAAATGTACCTAAAAGTAAAATCAGGAAACACCGCATTGATCTAGACTTGAATGGAAACTGGTGCACGATAATGGGCCTTGGTGAACTCTTGATTACGACACACATGAGGGATATTCTTCAGATAATTCAAATTTTGTTTACAAATAAATATAAAGGATTTATGAGTATATACCTCCTCATAGAAAACATTTTTATCATTATGTATTATATCCATAAACTATTCAATTAATGTTAACTGTTTTACAAGATTGGAATTATGTATTGGGAATCCTAATCTAATCTATTTTATTCCATTGTTTAGAAATTTCCCCTACTAGAAGGATTGGAAACCGTTTCAATGCATATAATCCATGTAGGGATCTCCCTCCTACTCAAGACAATTATAGTGGAGCTGGTGATGAAACTCGTGCTGATTATCTTATCACCATACTAGGACAACTCACTCAGGTTATGAATATTAACCTTACCCATATAAAACACCTTGATACACAATGCGGAGGAAAATGTTTGACCGCTTCATGATGCAACAACAATAAAAATTCAATGGGAGTACAAATCTATTAGTATTTGAGCAATGGATAAATAATTTTGAGAAAATATTTCATGCTTTGGGTAGTAGCGAAATGGAAAAAGTTGTCAGGTCAATTTATCTACTCACGGGTGATACAGATCAATGGTTGTCATTAATCCAAAACACAAAGAGATATAATGAAGATTATGACATGGAATGGAGAGATTTTAAAGATATTTTCATATAAAAATAATTTCATAGTAACCATCGACTAGACATGGATAGAAAATATTTGAGTTTGAGAAAAAAAGAGGATAAGATGATTCAAAGCAAGAGGATGACTTTACAAGGATAACAACACATGTCATAGATTATATACATAACCCAAGAAGTAATATTGATCGATTCTTTGATTGGTTAAAACCATTTACCTATCGAGAATTAGTCTCAAAATCCTTCTCATTGTACTATGATATTTCCTCATGCACTATAAAAATTGAAATGGAATTCTCTATGTCTTACGATATTAAATAAATGAAAGAGAAAAAAAGTTCTCTTGAACTATCTGGAAATGGAACTAAGGGGAAGAAGTAAAAACGTTGAATATCCATCCTGTGGGAAATGTTGGAAGAAACAACCTAGTAATTTCTTGAATGGAATGGGGTTCTATTACAAGTGTGGTGAAAAAGGAAACCATGTTCATGATTTCAAGGGGAATAAGCATGTTGTAAATGTTGAATGCCAAAACTGTAGAGAAAATGGTTATTATGCAAATAAATTTCCTAAGCGCCAAGGGAAATTACCTCACAAAAGTCCATGGGAGTATGGTTAGGCATATGTTATCACTACTACTGAGGATAGAGCTCTAAAAGAAGTATTGGAAGGTAATTTAATGGTTTTTTCATGTTTAGTTAATGATTTATTTGATTCTGGATCATTTCATTGAATCATATCTTCCATGTTTGCTATGAAAATTAGATTTTTTTACATTTGACATAACACGAGATTTTTTAGTCAAAACAACTAAGGGAAATATCATCACAACAATTTATTGTGAATCAGTTTTTATTAGGGAATATAAATTTTATACTTGATGGTCTCATCATTGTACCGATGATTTAATTTGATATAATTTTCGAAATGGATTATATTTCAGACCATGATGATTTTTTTTGTAATAAGGAGGTTACATTTTTTGATGATGATAAGGAGTAACATATATTTAGAGCAGAAACATCACCACGTAATTCTTATCTTGACCTAGCCTCACTAGCTCTACTAAATTCAATTATTGAGGATGAAGAGAATAAAATAAATATGGGTGATGAAAATAATGTTCTAATAGAGGACCTACCTATTATGTAGAAATATGTTGATGTGTTTCCAGAGGTTTTACCTGGACATCCTCTAGAATGTGAAATTGAGTTTTTTATTGATTTAATTCTTGGTTCAAGGCCCATATCAAATACCCATTATAGAATGTCCAATGTGGAATTAGTGGATCTAAATATACAACTAAAGGAATGAAGTAATTAGGGATTTATTCTCCCTACTGTTTCTCTATGGGGAGCCTCCATACATTTTGATAAGATGAAAGATGGATCTATGAGGATGTGCATTGACTATGGGTAGATCAATGAAATAACAATGAATAACAAGTCTCATTAAACTGGAATTGATGATTTATATGATCAAATTCATGGAGCTCAATATTTATCCAAGATAGACCTTCGATATGGATACCATCAGTTGTGTGTGAAAAATAAAGACATTCTGAAGACAACATTTTGAACTATGTACGGGCATTATGAGTTCACAATAATTCTTTTTGGATTGACTAATGAACTCTCTATCATCATTGATATAATGAATATATTTTTCATTGAATATCTTGATGACATTTTAGTGGTATTTAGAGATGATATCTTAGTATACTCCAAAAGATACGAAGATCAGGAAAATAACTTGTGCATTATTCTAAAGAATCTTAGAAAAAATGAATTATATGGGATGTTTAGAAAGTGTAAGTTCTAGTTTCAAGAGACTTATTTTCTGATCCATATTTTCTGTAAGGATTGAATATTTATTGATCCTTCAAAGACCTAGGAAATCCAGAATGGACAGCACAGACCAGTATAACCGAGGTACATATTTTTATTGGATTAACAGGTTATTATTGACATTTCTTACAAATTCATTCATGATTGGAAAACCCATTAACCAAGATCACACATAATGGGGTTAAATATGTTTGGAAAAAAGAGTGTTAAAAGTGTTTTGAAGAATTGAAGTGAAGATTTGTCAATGCACCTATCTTGACTCTACCATCAGGGAACGATGGGTTAGCTATTTATAATGATTCTTCAAAGAAAGGACATAGTTGATTACTTATTTTGAATGATAGCGTTATTTTCTATGCATCACAACAGGTAAAACTTAATGAGAAAACAATCCAACTCTTGAAATTGTGTTAGAAGCTATAATCATTGCTCTTGAAATATGAAGACACTGTCTCGTTGGTGAAAAAATGTGAGATTTATACTAATTACTAGAGTTTGAAGTATATTTTATCACAGAATGAACTCAATGTGAGGCAAAGGAAATGGCTTTAACTAATCAATGATTATGATTTTAGTGTACAATACCACCCAGGGAAGGAAAATGAGGTATAATATGCTTTGAGTAGAAAGGATCATGGAGTTTTGAAAAATATAAGAGTTAAAAGGGATCCTATTTTCATGGATCTATTAATGATAGATATGGGAATTACCAAGGAAGGTGAAAAATCAATAATTTATCAAATGGTTGCCAAAACATCTTTACTAGAAATTATAAAGAGTTCTCAGACTGATGATGAGGAGTTTCAAAACAAGATTAATACTATGAATGATGAGAAATTGAGTGACATCATCTATGAAGATGGAATTTTGAAAATTGGTTAAAGAATTTGTGTTCATAACATGCCTAATCTAAAAAGGGAATTGTTGGATGATTTTCATAGCTCAAATTTCTCTATACAACATGGGATCACCAAGAAGAATAAAGATATAAAGGAATATTTTTGGAGGGACAAAATGAAGAGGGAGATTGCTTATTTGGTGTCAAGATTTATGGTTTGTCATCAAGTGAAAGCTATAAGGAAACTTCATTGAAGAGTCAGGAAACCTCTTTCCATACCCGAGTGGAAATGGGATAATATTACATTGGACTTTGTTATGGGACTACCAAATACTCTAGGAAGTAATGATTTAATATGGGTCATTGTTGATCGTCTTACCAAGTCAGCACATTTTCGTGATATAAGTGAAGATTTACAACATGACCATTTGGCAATAATATATATTAAAGAAGTTTTAGGACTTAATGGAGAACTAATATCGATTGTATTTTATTATGATCCATGTTTTACATCAAGACTTTGAAAAATTCGTTAGAAGGTTCTAGATACTAAACTTTCATTGAGCACTGCCAACAACCCTTAAACTGAGGGACAATCAGAGCAAACTATTCAAACCTTATAAGACATTTGAGATCATTATCACATGACATTCAAGGAATTTGGGATCAATATTTACCTCTGGTATAATTTTCCTATAACAATCGCTTGCATTCAAGTATTCAGATGGCACCATATAATGCTTTATATAGAAAGTGATGTCACAGACAAACTTTTTGTGACAATGTTGGTAAAAGAAAACTCGTAGGACTAGAACTTGTTGAGGAGACAATGGAAAAGGTAAAGGTTATCCAAACCCACATCAAAACGGACCAATGTATTCAAAAGAGCTATGCCGATAAGTGAAGTAAGGATTTGGAATTTGAAGAAGGAGACCATGTTTTATTGAAGGTATCTCCATGGAAGGGTGTTATACGTTTTGGTGAGAAAGAGAAATTAAGTCCCAAGTACATCAGACCTTTCTAGATTCTAGAACGAATTTGAGTTGTATCTTATTGTTTGGAAATGCCTCCAAGTCTCTCCAACAAACAGGATTTGTTCAACATATCACTATAGAGAAAATACATGATTGACCTAACACATGTACTCACCCATCAAGAAATTGAATTGGAACTAGATCAATCTTATTGTAAAGAGACTGTTAAAATTCTTGATACAAGAGAACAAGTTTTTAGAAAATGGACGACTCGTCTTGTAAAAGTTATATGGAGAAACCATAAGATTGGAGAGGCAATGTGGGAATCCGAGGAATATATGATAAAGAACCACCTGAATCTTTTTATGCAGTAATATTCTAGAAATATCGAGGTTGAAATTATTTTTAGTATGTGAGAATGTAACAACCCATGATTCAATGGTATGTTTCAATTTGAATAATAATGTAGCTTGCATTGTACGCAACTTGGAGATTGAACAAACCATGACCAATGAAATTAGCCATTTTGAATAGTGATA
The DNA here is from genome assembly GCA_963277665.1 of Viscum album. Taxonomy (NCBI): domain Eukaryota; kingdom Viridiplantae; phylum Streptophyta; class Magnoliopsida; order Santalales; family Viscaceae; genus Viscum; species Viscum album. Next base: position 1,301,429,441 of record OY728147.1, read on the forward strand.
CCCTCTTTTTAAAATTATATAAATTTTAATTTTTAAAATGGACTTAATTTTTTAATTTAAAATATCAAAATTATCTTAGGGTGAATATTTGGAATTTTTCTGAGAACATTAAATTTTTTATGAATAGTGAAAAACATTGCATTATTATTCCAAACCAACATTTTATTTAAATAATTAGTTAATTTATTTAAATTTATTTTATTTTAAAATAGATATTTAATAACTATATATGTTAAATGTAATTCATTTGTGTCATTTTATAATAAGTTTAGATAAATTTAATTTTATTGAAATTTTTACCGTTATTTACCCACCTTCTAGAAGTATTTAAAAATTTACATAGAACATAATTATACCACTTATATGAGTTGAATTTCTGAAATCTGAAAGGCAAGGTTGAAATTAGTATGTAAAATGTGTTTCAATATGATGAAAATGAATTTTGGTGAATTGTAACTTTTGAGTTTTATTTACCACGGTTAAAAGTAAATAATATAATTAATTGTAAAAATGATATTATAATTACCCTCACAGATATACTAATACTATTGGATAAGTGTAATAATACCAAAAACAACATTAGGAATAAAATATCATCCTTTTGGTCCACATGGAGTAGATTAGGAAATTTTTTATTAATTTATTAAAAAATAATTAAAAGTGTCAAATAAAATGATTATTAAATTAACCATTTTTAATATAGGGTGTAACACAATATATATTCAACTATAAATATTTATTAAAAATATAAAAAGATTATCTACATAATGGTAATTTTTTTGTAATTTTTAGACATTAAATAATTTATTTTATTTATGACACAATGATGATGTCGTAGTTACATTTTTAATGAAATGTTAATAAAATTAATATTATAAATATCCAAATAATTGTATATTTAGACTTCTGATGAATTCCACTAATTTAATAGGCTAATATGACATGTTGGGGATCATTAAATAAATTTTTATATGTAATCATTCTGTTATGATTTTCATAAAATCCAAATACAAAATAGAGTCAAAATTGAAATAATTGAGTTTTAAAAAGAAATAAAAAATTTATAATTGATATAATATTCTAAAAAAAATAATGTTCGAAAAAAGGAAATAAATAAGGTTATATATATATATATATCAATAAATAACCACTTTGGGTTCACTTGTCTTGTTATTGTAAGTTTATTAACCATATAATATAAAAATACAAAGAGACAAGGTAAATGGAAAACTATTTATCTATGAGATAAATCTAACAGATAAGGTTAATATGGTGACCAAAACTAGTAAAAAACATATTGTTTGAGATTTTTTAGACCCATACCCCCCATATTCTCTAAATAAATTACTTTGGATCCATTATAAACTGAAGATTATTTTATTATAATATAATATTTCCAACTTTTCCTAAAGTGACTCTCATCTCTCTTATAAAAGGGTATTTCCCCTTCTATTAAATAGACACCTCCAAATCTATTTAGATCAGCCAAAAACTACCCAAATATATTCTAAACTATCATTCCTTAGATACAGAGGCCTTACCTTGATCATAATTCCAACCTATGGAGCCATTTTGATCAACTCAAACGAAAACACCAGAAGAAGAGGTAATAAGTTCACCACCATGGTTCAAGCTCTTTTTCTATTCAACTTCCACATTCATTGATGTTTCCATACCTAAATAATAAATCTATTACCATATACATACAGTGATGTTATTATAAATAGGGTACAACCATAATCATTATTCTATCCATCCTATAAATGAGAAAGTCACCATACTTGAGTATGTACGGCTTACCGTCTCCACATCGTGGTGTAGTTTGTTTTTCAAACACTTCATTATTTGGATAGGTGTAATAATGAGTAAAAATGATTTAAATAATAAATATAACATGTTAATTATTATCTATATATGATATACCTTCCAATTATGTATTATTTCACCATCAATATAATGATATTGCCCCCCATGCGTACGTACAGACTACCATCTCCAAAAATGTGATGAAATTCAATCCCAATCATAATCATTCAAGAATAATTTCCATTTTATGAATAAAAAAATTGTTATGAACATAATATATTTTTTAATATGAATAAAATATATTTTATCCAAAAAAACATGGCTTACATAATCAATAATATAAAGGAAAACGAATCAGTTAACATTTGAAATGATGATACTACTAAAATATTATTAACAAAGAAATATTATAAGATAATGTATGATATCATATTTATTTATATGATCATTTTATAATTTAATAACAGCGTTTTAGCTATTATATCAGAGGTTAACATACCATAGACTAAGCAAAAGTACATGGTAAGAGTTAATTATACAATCTCGTTACTTATTCGATGTTGTTAATACGTAGGTGTCTACAAAGACCTCTTTATCATCCACATCTGAGTTTTCTTATGAAATTTAACTCAAAACATTCTTACTATTTACTAGACTATAGGTTAAAGTCATTTATACCCTTATTAGGACATATATATTTTTAATGAAATCTTTCTATCATTTCCAAACAATGTACTTTATGACCTTTTCGACAAAATTAAGGTACGAATGTGTTTTTTTACTTATATGGAGGGTAAATCTGTTGTCTACCATTATAAAAACATTGAAACATCCCATAAAAAATAGTAATAATATTTTCAAAATAATTTTTTTATTTTATATTTATATAAATTTCAAATAATTTCAAAATAGGAAGAGATATTTCTCTAAACAGTGTTTTTATTTTATCTATGTCAACATCCTTTGATAGATTTTATGCTTCTTTTATGTCTATTAATTATGATAAAAATATTCTATATTGTATTGAAGGTTTTGTGATATGATTCACTGGGGATGTGTTATATGTACACCATTCATGGTTTATGGATAATGTGTTGAAATTTTTATGGTAGATTTAATATGAATTTTTATATTATGTTTAATCATTTTCATATGAGTAATGAATTGAACATAGTATGTGACAGGTGAAGCCTGCTATAATTCCCCGATGCATCATTTGGGAACATGATACAAACTACTATTTTGGGACAAGGCATTGAAAAAATATTATTTGTAGTCTTGTAAGAAGGCCTTTACTATGTGGTAATGATGTCTTGCACTTTGCCTTCCATCCTTATGAAATTCGCTAATGATATTTTATGCGATTATTAAACTACTAGAATATACATGCGTTCAAGAAAATGGAATTATTTGATTTATATTGGTCATTTAATGCATAATTTTATGTTTAAAAGGGGTTTTTTAGTTTTATAAATTTCCTTAATTGTTTATGCTTATTTATGAATTTTTTTTTATATTTGATTCCTTACTAGGCATATAATCTCTCCCATTTCAGTGTTTTATTGTGTCCAAGATGTCAAGAAATATTTTGTTGTTGACCTATAGGGATACACTAACAATATAATTGTCTTCAATGGGAAAAAATATGTTGATATTTTTACTTCATTATGTAATGTAATACTTATGAATGTATATAGTACATCCAAGACTACTAAAATGACCAGTCTATTGGGATATGATCACCTGTGATCATGCCAATGTTATGTAATAATGCACCAATTCTGGGTAACTGGGGTTGGGGCGTTACAATGGTCCACCCTACGACACTAAGTTTGAAGCGTGCAACCCCAAAACCCATATCCATGGAAAGGGACTTCACTCCCTCTATCTGATATATCTTATTTTCGTACTCAGATTGGTTGTGACAGAGATCCTGATGTGTGGAATTTTCACCGGGACATTCCCCTCTTCCATGTCCATGCTTCATGATCCCATTATTTGGATCCTTATCCTCTTCCATGTATGAAGGGACCCCTTTATGGCCTGGTACCACACACCATTTGTTCACCTAACATCATGGTCCAACACCCCGAAAGATCACAAACAACATTTGCAATAGGTCCCATGTTTTGAACAAGGTTAGCAGTTGACCCTCATTTGCCTGTCCCCATTACAAGCTAATGTGAAATAGATTCTTTGTTTTAAAGATGGTCTAAAATTATCTTTTATCTCCATGTCACTATCATTTTGGTAAAAATCTCAAGAATCACAATTCACACCATTCACCTCCCTTATGTACAAGTGGATTCCAAAACACTAGTTTAGAAACCATCATGCGTCTATGCACATTAATAGGGTGGGTCAATAATATTATGATGCCATTCACCTTGGATCCCATGTCCCCTAATATATAACTCCAAGTACTAGGAATGTCCTACCACTACTCCTTGTATATCACATCGAGCATGACTTGGGTGGGATTAGTATTTTTGGTAGGACATGTACTCACACAACCATGCCACACATGCCTTTCATCATCCTTCATGATGTTAAAATGAACTCTCAGAACTACATGTGGCTTGAATCCAATTCTCCAAGGGTACCTAAGAACATCCATACAACGTGTCTCATTCCCAGCCTATCCATCACCATTATTTTCTTCAACATAAGGATTCTCATGATAACCTCTGGTGTGGCATGAACTCTTATGGTCCTCATTCACATCGGGTATGTATAACACCACACATTTCCACTCTGGGTATCCATGTCCTCGACGAATGACTTCAAACTCGGGCCCCTACCCAGAAAATTCTCAGGATGCCCCATGATAATTATGGTATGTGTCAGCTTCCTTAATAGAGAGGATTACACCTACCAGCATTGGTCTTTGAACATGTTGTTCCTAGAACTACGTGTGGCATTATTATGATCCTGATAGGATATGTAGGAATTCCTGACATCTTTGCATTTGGCCCAAACTAACTTTTACATTTTGTCCCTTGACCTAAATAACTTCCTCCGAAGATACATGAGGTTTGTAAGGATTCCTTATACCCTCATTCATGTTGGGATTATAGCAGCTACATCACATAATTTCTTTTTGGAGTCTCCCCTTTCACTCCACATCCTATCGTATGACGTTAAAGTGTATGAGTCTAAATGTCCTCAACCCATGACATTAAACTGTGGTTCTACACAGAACAATTTCAGGAGGCCCCATGTAATTCATTAGATGCGTCAGTTTCCTCACCAGAGAGGATTATCCCTACAAGAGTTGTTCTCTAACCATGATGTGCTTCAAAAACTATGTTTTCATTTTTTCTCAACCTTATGGGATACATAGAGATTCCCAGAATATTTTCATTGGGCCCTGCCCCAGGGTCATTAGTCCTTCTGGCCTCTCAACCATGATCTTGATCCGGGCACTATGACCTTTAAACTATGTGCACCGTCCTCACCGTAGGTTATTAATCTATGTGTCTATCATTATCATTGTTATGGTGTAAAATTAAAATTCATTCTTGGTCCTTACTAGATATGTCTTGTTCATAAGTAGGTATGATCCCTGATCACACCGATGCACCCACTTATCATGTCTTCACTAGTGTGGCATAATTTCAAGAGATTTCGACTCCATTAGAACAACCCATCACTCCACCCTCGACATTTTGTGTGCCCTTTATTTGGACCCTTGTCCTCATTCTTGTCTAAAGGAACCGCCTTACTATAACAACCCATACCTTACATACATTGTTATTACATTAGAATTGATGCATAAATATTACAACATATAACAAAACCGTGATTGGACCGTATAGGTATAGTGTCTTTAGAAACTGGGAAACATAAACAACTGGTTCATAAATCATCTATATTGTCTCCCATTTATTTCATCAAACCTAGAGACCCTATTGGCATATCCTACTTAATACCCTTCTTCCTGACCTGGGAAAAAGAAAATATACAAAAAGGTGTGATCAAATTCTCAGTAAGTGTAACAAAAAGAAATATCAATCATATCATATTCATAAGAACATATCATTTTGAAAATCATAACATGCGAAAGAGATCATAATATCATATAATGGGATAAATCATAGTAGTGAAATGTAATCCAAATAATCATAAATGAAAACATGAAACTTTGTTGCATACACACATAATCATAGAAAATCATTTCATATTAGTCAAGGGTTATTGCCAATATCATCATAATAGACAATGTCCATTACAGAACTGAGTTCACTCCTCATTCCAGTCCTATATTACTATACTAGATTAACTTTTCGTTCCAACCATGTATATCTCATGAGATATAAATAATTAGCCAGTGCCTTGGAGGGAGGTATAGTTACCACCCATCTCATAATAAAACCATTCTTATGTGTGCCTCAAAATCATAAATCATAGCATAACACATGTAATAAAAATGGGATTCTTAAACATCATTCCATCATAACATAATCCATATAAGATAAAAGGACATAATAAAATTAATTCCATCATAACATAACAAGATCAATGTGAAAATAGGGATAGAAATAGAACCCTATATTTTCTTAGATGGAATATAATTTTGATAAAATGCTTGGACTCAATTCTTGAGGAAAATATCCTTTCTATATCAAAAACATTTTTCCTTTCTTAAAATGTCACAAATATTTAAACTAAAATAAGTTGATTACAAATAAACATAAAAACATGTAAAGGAAGATTCATGGAAATAATGTTCTATGAAATCATAAAAAATCCATTCATGCCATATAAGGTAAAAAACATTCTTCATGTACTTTGGTCGGAAAAGTCAAAAAGTAGTTCGATCTAAAAACAATAAAATATTCCTTTCATGTCTTCTAATTAAAACTCACCAATGGCTAAAATTGTATTTAAACAATTTTAGGAGGATAGAAATAATATTACATATTGATGAAACATGTATGTGGATGATAAATATACCCCTGTATATTCTAAAGTATAAACAATCCTGGATAAAAATGAGATTGTAAGATTTTCCCTTACCTTAGGTCCGATTTGCTTCGTACGTATCTGAACCTACAGTATAATGATTTAAATAAAATCATTGACTTATTACAGAATCATATTCATTTTTATGATATCATATATGTTCATATTTTTATCTTCTTATTATTAATAATTCATTACTACTTGTTATTTGGGTGTTCAATGCTTTATGTTATTATACATGTTTTGTAAACGAATTTCAAATTTTTCATTTTAGGTTGTACATACCTCATTTATAGAATATTATTAGTCTAATATATATTATATTTATTCATTCAATTCATTTATATAATAATTATTCAGTAAAGATCATGTAGAATGAGTCGCATCACTTCGAGGAGACGGTATGTCATACGTATGCACGAGCGATGATATCGTTCCCATGATCATGGAATTTTATTGAAGTGTAAGTATACTATTTAAGAATCAATATCACTTTACAATAATCATATATTGTTATTATTTACACCACTATACCCATCCATGTAATGTGGTGGTGGAAAACAGATTACACCACAGCGTGGAGACGGTATTCCGTACGTACGCATGCGTGGGGATTTAGTTTTTTGTAGGATGGATAGAAGGTGAAATAGGGTTGTTTAATAATTATAATAAAATATCAGTATATGACTGATACTGATGTTATTACTTTATAATTAAACGTTTATAGAAGAAGAAGTAGAAGATGAAATAAATTGGAAAGGATCGGTAAAGGATATAACTTCTTCTTTGACGCGACTCATCTTAACCTCCTATTGGGGCACTAGAATTGGACTTTGAAGAAGACCATGACCTCATGTATGTTTCTAGGAATGTTGAGAAGGGGAATGGGCAGCGTTTGGCTGAGCATGAATGCTCAACATTGTGTAAAGAGGAGAGGGAGGAGGTGCCCTTTTATAAGGGAGGATAGGGGCACCTTAGGAAAAACATAAAATATTATAATAAATAAAGTCATCATTGGGTTATAATAGCTCCAAAATTATTTATATCGAATATAAAGTGGGTATCGGTAGAAATACTCTAAACCAATAGGTTTTAGAGAAGTTTAGGTTATATTTTAACCTTATCATTTAGATTTTACTCTAGGTTAAATAATTTATCTTTTAACATGTCTTCTTTTTTTCTTACACTATATGGATAATAAACATAATATATCATGCCAAAAGAACCCCAAGTGGTTATTTATTATTATATATAACCTTATATAAGTCATTTTGCCGAACCTTAGATTTTTTGGAATAGAATGACAATTAATAATATAATATTTGTTTTAAAAACTATTTTATGTCAATTTTGACACTATTTGGTAATTGATTTTTGTAAAAATTATAAAAGAATGATTAGTTCGAAAAAATTTAATTAAATCAATACTAACATGCATTTATACCTTATAAGATTAGTTTAATTCATAAAAAGTCTCGAATTACATTTATTCGGGTATTTATAATATCAATTATGTTAATATTTTTCAATAATAAGGTAATTACTACATCATCATTGTGTCATAAATTAATTAAATTATTTAATGTCTAAAAATTATAAATAAAATACCATTATATAGGAAATCATATTATCTTTCTAATTAATATTTATAATCTAATTTATCTTTTGTATAACCCTATATTAATAATGTTTTAGTTATTAAACATTGATTTCAACTCTTTTAACTCTTCTTTAAATAAAATAATAATAAATGTCCTAATCTAATCCAAATGGACCTAAATAGTTATTTTTTATCCCTAATATTGTTTTTGGCCGAATTACAATTATCAAATTGAATTAGGACATGTGTTAGGGTAATAATAATATCATTATTACCCTTTATTACCCTTTTTACTTTTAACTGTGGTAAATAAAAGTAAAAAGTTACTTTTCACAGAATAATTATTTTTTTCTTATTGGACCACATTTTACTCCTAGATATTAACTGTGTCTCTCGGATTTTCCAAATTCAACTCACAAAAGTGGTAAAATTATGTTTTATGTACAATTACAAATGCTCTTAGGAGGTGGGTAAAAGAAGATCAAAAAGTTTAATAAATTTTTTATATATCTATATTGTTATTAAATGACTCCAATGAATTAAATTAAACTTATATAGGTATTATTTATCTATTTTGACCTAAAATAAATTTAAATAAAATAAATAATTGTTTAAATAGAAATTTGGTTTTAAACTATAACTCGGTGTTTTTCACTATTCATCAAAAAATTAAATGTTTTTTGGACAATTCCAAAAATTCACCCTTGGCTAATTTCGATATTCTGAATCCATAAATGAAGTTTATTTTGAATGATAAAATTTATAAAATTTCAAAAAGTTTGAATTACTATTCATAACAGCTAGATTTAAAAATATTTTAATATCATATCATTGTTTAGTGAAACTCAGTATTGCGTACAATGCAAGCTAATGAGGAAGGATTCTCTTGCATGAAATGTGATCCAGGATAGTGTTGTGGGTAGTGAATGATTCCTTTGGTGTTGTGTATATCATAATACATAAAAACAAAATATTTCTCATAAAATCTTGAGTGTTACACTAACAGTATGGATTCTCATCCTATGACTCTCCTAGTATCCTGGGTTGATGTTTCAGAAGACTAATTGATGAAATTTCAAGTCAGGCCCCGTGTTTTGAACATGGTCAGAAGTTGGCCGTCATTTTTTATCCCCATTTCTAGATAACACAATAAAGATATTGTGTTTCAATCACGGTCAATAGTTATCCTTCATTATCATGCCTACTCTACCATGTTACTAATTGTGGTTATTTTGATTCACACTTTCCACTCACATATGTTCGTACTAATTCCAACACCCCTAACGATACCCTGATCATGCACTAGAGCACCTTGAGAAAATGGAAATTCACCTACTCTAAGACATTAATTCTCCAGTCAGGCAACCCTCATTCTTTCTGGAAATCAGTAATTTTTCTTTAATCCCTGGTTTCCCGTAGCGTGGTTGGTGGCCTCATATTCAGGTTGAATAACATGGGGCCATCCTTGGTTTCTCACATTGGGCCTAACCAATGTTAGCTTAGGGATTGGTCGCCAGATATTTCACAAATGTGAAATACATTTAATAGACCAGAGCCAACAACAGAACTCATTCATACATCCGACATACATAAAAAAAACATAAAATCATGTTCAACAATTACATGAATCACAACACTCAAGGATCAAACACTCCTATGGATGGGTTGACACCGTCAAAAGTGTTTTGTAGCTTCTCCACCATCAGGATTATGGCGTCTTGGATTTTCTATCCCCCGTTCAATTATGCCTCCTCCTCGAAAGCAATGGAGCAAAGTTCATCAAACACGATCTGGTCCCACTCTTCATTGGATCAAATGATAGTCATCTCCTCAGAGGATGTCCTCATGCACTCTTCGACCTCTTTTAGCTGGGCCTTCAGACACGATATGATCATAGATGTCCCGATAATAATAATAGATGCTCATCTACCTGGACTATCATTCGTTGAATCTCATTTTCAGCCTCTTGGATCCTGTTGATATTCACCAATTTTATCTACTGCTATCCCACACCATGTCTACAATCGTATTCTCAAATCTTCTATGCCATGAGATCTCATACAAGTATGTGAGGATGTCGGGAATCCACTCCCCCAGTGCATAGTTCATGAAGATGGGACTGATTCTTCATCATCTGGTCTATCGATTATGCAAGAGGGGATTCATTGATGAAGCACATGATCATATTCCATGATTGGTGATGGAAGATCCTGATATCATCCTCGTCAGAGTCCATATCGTCTAATCTATAGTGTCAGTAGGTTCATATACGGTAAATACCCCAATGAACTCATCAGCAGGGACTGCATCCAATGTCCAATTGGGCATGGCATTAATCATTTTGCCTGATCGATCTTCATCATAGGATCCCACCTCAATGATCTCAGAATCTGTTATGCTAGTAGTCCCACCAGAGATCCAGATCACCACAGCTTGGCCAGTTTTGGCATCCTCTTCCCTGACCACTAGTATTCCCCTAGCAAATGTGCCACTGAGAGTACCAACCACCCTTTCCAAGGAAACCCGCTCGATTTTATAAACTGTTCATACCCAAGAGTTCACGGACGTTAGTTAACCTGATCAAAAGGCTGTGGTCATGAATTTCTAAAAGGATACTTACAGAGATCAAATTATTAGTCTTTATCTTGGGTTGTTTCCATGGGTTCCCCGAGGCATGGCCCTCCGTATATTGTTGGGATGTATAAACTATCTGGAAGAACAACCCTGGGTGTCCCTACCCCATTGGACGCGGTAATCTCCATAGTCACGGGCGTAGATCCAGATTGCCTTACAACTGCATCTACTGTAGGGCATGAACTGGTACTACATATGAGGCCATCATACATAGTTCAAATATTAGGTAAGATTCCGAAATAAATTGGTAGTGGACCCCATGTAAGGGTCTAAGGGTTTTACCTCTAGAGCCTCTACATGCTCTTCATGTTCTGGGTCCGAATCTCCATCTTCACCATCCTATAGAGGACTCACTCTACCAGCCACATCCCCCTAGTAGGATTAGGTTGATTCATCCAATAGAGGGAAGTGCTCCTTCAATTACATATTCGTTAATTGTGGAGGGTATGTTTGATCCTGAAATTCATTTACCTGATCCTTCATTGGACGCGGGGTACCCCGGGAGTGTACGAAGTCCCCTAACTTAGACTCGTATTGCTCTGTCTCCACCTGGGATAATGAAAAGCTGGCCCTGATAGGTTCGATCACTGGAAAATCCATCCTGTTATTATTTTGGTGTTTCCACATCTCAGACAGGCTATGTAATTGCATGTTGATATCTCATATGTCCTAGGCCTCCCAGAAGGCAGAATTCCCAGGAATTTTTATATAATGTAACTGCTTCCCCATATCCCGGGTGGATATCCAGTAGAACCCCATGGGAGGGCTCCCCTTATGATGACTCTACTTCTCTAAGACCATTGGGTCCTCTACTACCGCATACCTTTCGACTGGTGCAGGCCTCAACGCCACTACAGCCCCGCCACCATGAGATGTCCTCACAGCCTTTCGGCCCCAGCCACAAAGTTTTTAAGGCACCCTGTTGCTAGCCTGAATGGATGGCTGCTTCAGCATCTCCATAGGGTAGGCTGCCTCCCAAATCTTGGCGTACTACTTCACTATCCCAAAGACAGCCATGGGAGGAGGTAGCTTGCTCCACATCATCCCATCCTCTCATGTGAAAATGAGCCACATCTGCCTCATCCCACATGAGTGATCATTGTTGTGCACCCACAAATAGACCTGTGGGTTCAGCCACTGCATTCACCGGAACTGACATGAAAATCCGTGGGGGTGAATGGCTACTAGATGGAATTTCGTTCCACCCAGTCCAACATGACTCCTCCCCAAAAGACAGGAGGTAGGACTGATCCTCTTTCATTCCCCGACCATCGTCAATGAACAGACCTGTTGGAAACTGGAATAGGTTGAAATTGAACTCATCTACATTCTAGACTTGGTTCAACCCTTTCTATATGGTTAGCCTGGCCAAAATTCCCCGAAATAATTCAGAATGGATGGGTTTTAATTCAATCCTAGAGGGAAGTGGGGTTCAAATATTCATAGATTCCCTGACATGTTCCACTATCCACCCATATAAAAGGTGGAATATTCATCATAACCTCTATGGATTCTTCCCCTCTCTCATATTCCACAACATCTTGTACAACATGTAAAACATTGGGATCCTGAGGATGACACATCCCCCTATTGCCTATATGGATTCCAAGATAATCGTGCTTAGTTTCAAATACATGTTCATGACCCTCACCAACAAGATCCAACCGTTGATGATCACTACAATTAATGCAGCCACCATGACTACTGGTTGCTGCTTAGTACTGACATTTAATCCCCACATATTCCACTGGCTATCCTCTAAGATCCGCCAGTACGACTGCTCCTTTCCTCGTTGACCCCCCTAAAAAACTGTCCATGGACACAAAGTGAACTTCTTATATTTTCGGAAGTTTAAGAACTTGTTGAACCACCATTTACTATGGAAATTCCTCACTGACTACATGTCCTCTCACTACAATAGGTCCATAAATGCCATCAACAATAGTGTAATCTACTCTAGATCATCTCACACACTCATAACACGAAAGAACTCACCATATATCGCCCCTAGTGTTGGAATGCCTGAGAACTGATACAGGTCCCATAGACTGATGTTGACCTCTCCATGGTGTACATTGATGGTATTTTATCTTGATGACCATCTCCTCAGAAACTCCGACATAATCTTCTTTGGCTACTATATATAGAATTGGGTGTCCCAATCCCCTTCGTACAGGCCCGTTGTCCTCCTATCTACCCTAGATTCATCGAACGAGGCACCAACCTAGTAGGCCAAACCCAGTCATCTATCAAGTCGTCACCCTGGAACATATCACACTCATCATACCACCCAGTCTCTGGGATCCCCAATGATGCCTTCAATATATTATGGTTTATCAATGGAGTTGAATGTGGCTACAGTTCTTTCCCGTCGACGTTATTCACATGATTTTACAAACAGTCAGTGATGACAAGCGTGAATTCCTCCCAGGTATGCATGTCAGCCACCCTGAACCACTAGAATTTGAACAACATGATTCTAAACCTGTAAGCTAGATTGTCCCTTCTCGTTGAAGGGTTGTGGACGTCATCCCTTAGGCCAACGCCACACAGATGTTGCCTCATGCATAGTGGATAGTATTTTTAACTCTCTAACTACAGTTCTACCATAAAATTATGGTCAAAATGACTTTGTATGAACTCCCCTATACCAATGATATCCTCTATTTCCTCCCATTGGGTAGCATCTGCAATGACCCCCCTGGCCACCTCCGAATGAGCCATTCATTTTTTTGGAAATTCAGACATTCTGGGATCTCTATCTCAAAGAACCTTCATGAAGACAATCACGAAGCTCGGTCGCAATAATGAATTCACAGATCCATTCCCCGACCATCAGGCACAATCGGCATTGCACACCTCCATGGAGGAGAAGACTCGTTGTGCACCACGAAGTAGAAATCCCGATTTGCGGAGAGAAATCACAGAGTATGCGGAGCATCTCAAATCGAGAGTGATAAATGCCAAAATTCATAGTTGATAAATGAAGAAAGATAGGTCAGAATCCCCAATTTATAGGCGATGATAATTTTTTATTCACGGTATATCTTACCATGGAGTGCTTCTATTCTACCATCATGTCCGTCTCCTCTCTAGCTTGTTAACATAATTTGTGAGCCTGCTTCTCGATTGACCATGGGGTTTTGGAAATTTCCCTTCACACTTTGACCCTAATTTTATCCTCAGCTCCTTATTAGAGGGGGAATTTTTTGGAACCAATATTTTGGAAGAGGAATAGAAAATGTGAATTCCTTGGGGCTACTTCGTGAAGCTCAACCGTGGAGCCCCACAACACCGTTGTCGGCGCGAAGTAACCCCTTCAGCGAAGCCGATGCAGAGCAAGGTGCTGGGAGGCACCATGACCTGAAATAAAGTTCAAAAATCCTATACGGATCAATGAGGATGGAAGATTTGTGATACGATTTGATGTTTGTAAAGCTGCCACTATGCAAGGTGGTGGGAGGCTCCACAGTTATGAAAATCTGCCATGTGGCTCAGTGCCGATTGAGCTCTGCTTCACGGTGCCTCGTGCCTTTAAATACAAGACTCCCATCGAGCCCAAATTATGAATCCCATAACCATTCACCTTATTAGATATCAAATTTCTTATAAATTGTTTCTCTATGAACCATTAGCTCATCTAGGTACATTAGCATCGTGATGTGTATTTCCATTTGCTTAAATTCAACCCCTCTTAAGAGGGGGATTCCAATTGCGGAGTCCACGAGCCAACACGAAGTAAGGGAATCCCCAAGGAGCCTTGGGTACTCACAGAGCACTTATGATTTGAGATTTATCTTCCATGCTCATGTAAACCACATGCTATAGTAGGGTCCCTATGCTTCCTGAAGAACATTGCTTCTCTATTCTATGCTTCACATGTCACCCTTTCTTTGGGATGAGCTGCTCAGCAAAAGCCTTTCCACTTCATGAAGGACCTTCCATATGCACCTATTTTCTATTTATAGGCTAGTACACTTGACTTCAAAAATCATACGCCTTCTGGAAGCCCTTCTACTACATGAAGAACTATAGCTTCACGTGTTTTCTTCTTGTAAACCTGTTTACTCCGCGACTCCTTATCCTGTGCGACCCTCCACGTTTTCATGAAGTGATTTAAATATACCTTTGGTGGTGCTTCATGTTGAGTTGCTTTTCCTCATGCTTCATTTCATAGGAACTCTAATGGACATTGCTTCTTTGCATATCCAAACTAACATGGGCCCCTCAATGGATCACTCCACGAAACCCCCTCACCACGGAATTGTTGATTTCTTCTCTTCCCCATGGGATGGAAAGTGATAGTTATGTAAGTCCTGGGGGTGTTGAGTGAAAACACCTCATCTAAACTATAAGATGTTAAACTACCAAGTGACATTATCTTTGGTACATGATCTTAAACTATGGCCTCACCTCATGCCTTCTACATGGGGAGATCCATCTCAGACATTCTCTACAACCGATCATCTCCATGGGAGTGGGATCCTCCTCACGTGGAATGAGATTCTCTTTTATAGAGCGGTGTCTGTCCATGGGGAAGGGAAACCACCTTGGTGTAAGCCCCTTTCCTTTCCTGTAGAAGGAAACACATTTGTCCCTCGTTTCTTCTTCCATGCCAAAGACTGGAAGGGGGATGGGCAACGAAACCCTCCACTCTTCCTGCCAAATCCCTCTAACATTAGGACTTTTCACCACTCATGCCTCCATCATTGAGTAAGTCCTAATCTCCATATCCCTGGGATTTGAACCATGCATAAGCCACTATTTCTCCTTGGGCTGCGTACTACGTGTAATCCCTTGTTTCTTTTTTGGGCTGTGAACCACACAAAATCACTACTTCACTTCCAACGAATGCACCATTGGCGATGTGATATTCATGTCATTGCTACCTCTTTTTCTCAAATCGATCATGACTCACATGGGCTTAGACTAAGAATTGACCATAGAATCCTCTTTGGTCCGCCTTATCGTATACGCTCCAAACTATTCCGAACTACATGAACATTGATCTTTGTTAAGGAAAGGTACATAGGAAGACTCCCACATGTTCAATCCCAACCACCAGGGGAACAAAATACTTCCAGTTAGTTCAACAAAACCATTATGAACTATGAGGACACTGATCCTTTCCAAGACAAGGTATGTAGAAATCCTCCCCGATGATCATTCCCATAAACCATTCGTCCCGACCACTTTATTTCGATTCAGCAACACCATTCTGAACTATGTGGACTTTGATTCATTCCAAGGCAAGGTATGTAGGAAAAATCACTAAGGTTCATTCCCATCAAAAATGGGTCCAAACCCCCATTAACGTATAAATACCTGAACGTATAACATAAATAATCTTGAATTTAGTCAAGAAAACACTTCCACTTACATTGAGGATCTTTTCAAGTTTAGAGAAATATAGAATTAGGACATTACATTCATAACATTACAAATTATTACAGAGTGGATACCATAAAAACATTTTCCTTTTTTTTCAAAATATAAAACATTTAAACATTAAACAAGACTCATTGACAATTATTCAACATTTAACATGGATTAATTCTTTTACTTACACATCCATTAACCTGTGAAAATCATTTATAAACATGGGATGAGCACAAAATCTCAGTAAGGGATGAACATGAAAGAAAGGGCACATTAGTCTAGGAATACTCGTAACGTATGGAAACATTCCCAAAACACATGCTTGTCACCCATATAAAATTACTTCATGTAACATGATATTTACACAAGATCCAATAAAAAATGAGAACATAAATATAATCATATAGGTTTCTTGGGGAATTACATACATAATCTTGTAACCATTCTTGGGTACCTTATAATTTGTAACCCTCACAGCTACCTTAGTTTGTGTAACCATCACAATTACTCTTGGAGTAACCATACGGTCGAACTCCATCATACTCATACCCAATGAATTGGAGAGAGATATAGGTCCCAAAAATCATCATAAATAATTACCAAGAACAAATACATAATCATACCAACTGAATAATTCCATAAAAACATTACATTGGAATTTCGTAAAACCGAATTTAAAAAAAGGATTTGTAAAGGAAATCCCCTTATAAATATCATACAACTGAATAGATACTTAATAGAGTGGATTGAGTATGTATATATACTGTAAATACAGACAATATAACATAATATAAATATAACTCATCACACAAACAATTTAAATAGCACATAAATAATGAAGTAGAAGCTTAACCTAAAGAATGGAAATCAGGTAAAGAATTCCATTACCTTGGGTTTTTTTTACTTCAAACTTATTGAAAATTCTTGTATAATGGTTAAAAGAGTGTTATTAGTATTTTAAATAATCATGTTCATGTTTATAACATCTTATATTATCATTTCATAACATCATTTCACACTTTAATTGTTAGTATTTTTCCCCTTGCACTATTTTTTGCTGAGTTTTTCACATGATTTTAATGATTTGATCATGGTGGAGATTCTAGTTGATTGGAATTGAAACACAAAAATTATAATGGAAAGGTATTTACATATTTCAAGAACCATAATTTATACCATATATAATTGTGATGTTTAATATGAGTATGATTCATAAGTTAAAAAATTAAAAATGTTCGTTTAAGTCATTTTATTGTTTCTTTGATAATAACAACCTCATTTTGTCTTATAAATTAAAAACATGAGTACAAAAGAATTAACCAACCATGGGTGAGTAATAAAACATATATTATAACTTATTTAAACCATATAAATGTTATCATGACTAGACATGAAATAATTAATGGAAATTAAAATCACATCGTTCGCGATGTTGGTAATTAAACACATCATAGACAATATTTTCATTCCTTAAATAAGTGGTAGAGGAGAAGAATAATGATGAGGAATTTCCTATATACATGATAATATACATAATATACATGATTATAGTGATTTCATGCCTCTTGGATAAGAATTTGTTGTTAAAGTAGAAAAAGGAATCATGAAATAAAATAAAACATGAGAAATTTCTCATGAAAATTTGGCAGCTGAACGTCATCTCTTAAAATTTCATAAAAATAAAAGTTTGATGAGAGAAAATGAACATCTCATCACTCATACATAATATGAATAGTAATGGGGGTTATGGAATGAAACATACCAACATAATTCAAAAGGAAATGGAAGATAATAACATAAAATGAAAGAAATTAATGAATATAAAAGAGGATATTTACCTCTTGATCTCTTCTCCTTAAGATCCTTCTTAAGGGATTTAGGTTTGGACTTTTAGTGAGACCAGAATCTCTAGGACATGGGAAAGAACCATTGTAGGTGTATTGGGTAGAACATATGCTTGGATCAAGGCTTTAGAGGTGTGGGAGGAAGAGGGGAGTGATGGTGTTATTTATTATGGATGAGTGGGGGCATTTTTCATTACTTTAATCATTATTATAATATTTTTTCCCAAGATTATGAATAGTATTAGTTCATGTGACCTAAAATATTAATAATGGAATTTTAGTTCTAACTAAGTGGCCTTGATCACTTATACTGTGATAAATAGTGTATTTTAATAATAATATGATTATACTTTATTTTATCATATTTCACTATTCACTGAAAAATCATGTATGTCGGAAAAAACCCTAAAATTTATGTTAACAATTTTTTGATGGGTAGAATTAAAATATGTAGTCCATTTTTTGAAAATAATTTTATAGATATTATTATTTTACTTTTTAAATAAAAGCATACATAATTCAAAAATTAACAATTCTAATTCCAAAACTACTTCTATATCCCATCGAAAAATTAACCAAGATGTTATTATCTTAAATACATAGGAAGATAAAATAATAACAAAATTTACGATTAATTGGGGTAATATTAATATTCATATTATTATTCATACGGGTCTGTTACTATTCACCAAAAACACAAATTGGTTCCAAAAGACTCCAAATTACATACTGAACACAATTGTAGATGATAGTTTCATGAAATTGAAATTATAGATGTGGAAAAGTTATGTTTTAAAGGCTAGATAAAAATATATATACCTAAAATAATGTTCCATGAATATCTATTTATATTTAGAAAAATATGAGGTGTTACATTATCCTCATCATCTGGAAATTGCATCCTCTCAATTTTATTTACTTATTACACAACTGAGGGTACATTTTCCTCATAGCATTTTCGGACTCTGATGTTGCTTCTTCAACAATGTGGATTCTCCACAAATACTTTACCTGGTGGATTACCTTTTTCTACAATAGATCTTCCCTTTAATCATGAATCTTAACTGGTTTTATATCATAAGAAAGGTTATCTTCCAGGTTAACTACTTTTGGGATCAAAACATGTGATGAATCTTGCACATACTTTCTCAACATCGAAATATGAAAAACATTGTGTGCCTAAAGCAAACTCGGAGACAAAGCTACATGGTATGAACTGTTCCAACAATATCCATGATTTCAAAATGACCGATAAACCACAGACTTAGCTTCCCTTTCTTACCAAAACGCATCACACCTTTCCAATGAGAGTATTTAAGGAAAACATAGTCAACTACATTGAATGAGAAGCCTTTCCTTCTGTTATCTACATAACTTTTTTCCTTATCTGAGTTGTCCTCATGTGCTGCTGGATCATCCTCACTTTCTCAGCCACTTCTTCTACTAATTCTGGCCCCATCAACATTCTTTCACCGACTTCGTCCCAAAACGCTGGAGTCTGACACTACTTCCCTTACAACGCCTCAAAAGGTTCCATCTGAATACTAAAATGAAAACTGTTGTTATAAGAAAATTAAAATAAATAATGACGATGATCCCAACATCCCTGATAGTCCATTGAGGAATCTCTAATCATATCCTCCAAATATTGAATTGTTCATTCTGACTGCCCATCTGATTGAGGAAGAAAAGTTGTACTGAAATTTAACTCTCTGCCCAACGACTTCTAAAGTCACTTCCAAAATATAGAAATGAACCTACGATCTCAGTTAGATAAAATGGAAAGAGGAACTCCATGTAACCTGAAAATATCTTTGAGGTACAATTGAGAAAGCTGATCTAAAGTCATTGTATCTCTTATAGAAAGAAAATATGCAGACAATGTTAGCTGATCAACAATAACACAAATTGCATTGCTACCTCGAGATGTCTTTGGTAGTCCCACCATAAAGTCCAATGATACATTCTCCCATTTCCACCCTGACACTGGAAGAGGATGAAGCATCCCCTTCCGAATATTCTTATCTTATTTAACGAGTTGAAACGTCAAACATTTCATGGTAAAATCAGTGATATTCCATTTCATTCTGTCCGACCAATAATACTCCCGACGGTCTCTATACATCTTAGTACTACCAGGATGAACATATAATTTATAACTATGAGATTTTCACAACAAATCATTATTTAACAGAGAATCACTAAGCGCACACAACCATTTTTAAAATCTTAAATCACTATCTTTGTCATGGGTAAATTCTATCAACATACCCATTTTAACCAAGTATACATTTTTCTATAGCTCACGATATTCCTTCTGTGCTTGCTTAATTCTATCTAACAATGAAGACAACACTGAAACCTGAAACAAAATAGACGTATTCCCTACACCAATGACATCAAATCCAAAATTCATCAAATCATTAATCAAGGGATCATGTTCCAAATGTAACATGGTTAATAATGCATTATGTTACCGACTCAAGAAATCTATTACATTGTTCACTTTTCCAGGATGGTAATTGATCATGCAGTCATAATCCTTTATCTGTTCAAACCATCTTCTCTGCCTCAAGTTTAATTCCTTATAAGTGAATATATTCTTTAGACTTTTATGGTCAGTATATATTTTTAGTTTGGTTCCATATAGATGATGCCTCCAAATTTCCAAAGAAAAAAACCACAGTTGTCATTTCTAAATCATGTATGGGATTATTTAGCTCATGAGGAATATGTTGGCTTGAAGAATAAGCAATTACCTGATCATTCTGCATCAAAACACAACCAAGTCCCTTCAATGAAGCACCACTGTAGATGACAAACTCACCATTTCAGGATGTTAAGGCCAAAACTGGAGCATTCACCAATCTCCTCCTCTATTCCTAAAAACAAACATCACATTCCTCTGTCCAAATTTTTTTTACCCCTTTCCATGTTAGATTAGTTATCGGGATAGATAAAGATGAAAAGATCGTAACAAACCATCGGTAATAACATGCTAACCAAAGAAAACTAAAAATCTCTATAAAATTTGTGGTATTGGCCATTCATCAACTACATTTGTTTTGGTAGGATCAACTGTTATACCATCCTTATTTACAATGTTCCCGAAAAAAACTATTTTAACCAAAAATCAAACTTTCATGAATTTTCCATATAGTTTCATTTATTTTATGGTTTGCAAAAAAACACTTAGATATTATTCATGCTCATTTTTATTTTTAGAAAATACCATAATGTCATCAATACATACTACAACAAACAAATCCATGAAATCATGAAATAATATAATCATAGGATTCATGAATACATCAGGTGCATTAGTTAATCCAAATGGGATAACTACAAATTCATAATACCAATATCTAGTATGAAAGGAAGTTTTTGGGATGTCATCCTCCTCCACCTTCAGCTGATGGTATCTGAATCTCATGTAAATCTTGGAAGAGTACTAAGCTCCCCAGAGCAGATCAAAAATGTCATCGATATGAGGAAAAGGATAATTTTTTTCAATAGTGATGTTATTTAAATCTCTATAATAAATTCAAAGTCTCATGGAACCATTTTTCTTTTTTACAAACAAAAAACGGGAAACCCATGCTGATGTTCTAGGACGAATGAAGCCTTTGTCAAGAAAATCCTGCATCTGATTTTTCAATTCAAGATGTTCTATAGGATCCATATTAAATGAGGGGTTTTTAAATTGGGTTAGAATTAGAAACTAAGTCAATTGGTAGTTCTACTTCTCGAGTAGGTATGACACTAGATAACTCATCAGTAAAAATATCATGGTATGCATTTACCACTGGTACATTATTAATTTTAATAGTTCCTTTTTTTCAAAAATATGAGTAAGAAAACATTCATTTCCATATTTCAATAGATTCTAATATTCTTGATATGTTATCAAATGTTCGGGTTCATTATTGTATGCAAATTGAAACACTTTCAGAAAAAAAAAATTCTTTAGTTCTACATTCAATTTTAGCATGATAATCAGAAAGCCAGTTCATCCCCATAATAATATCAAAATCTACTAAGGGTAAAACAACAAGTATTGTAGGTAAAATATTTCGACAGACCATAACATAAATATTCTTATTATTCCTCTTTGCTATAACATTTACCCCTGGTGTTTTAACAACAAGTTCAGGTCTCATTTGTTGAGGTTAAATTTCCAATTTACTTGAAAATTTTTCAGAGATAAAGGAATGTGTAGACCCCATATCAAACAAAACATTAGAAAAATTTGAGTGGCAAACAATGTAACTGATACAACTTCATTAGATGGACTGACATATGATGACATAGTTGCAAAGGATCTCACAAAACCTTTCTACTTGTAGTGTATATTTTTTTGAATCTTTTGGATCTCTCTTTGGGAGTGAAATTTTATATTGACCCATCTCACCACATTTAAAACACTTTACAGTCTACTTTTTAGGATTTGTCTTAGGATCATTTTCATTGCAATCTCGAGCCATATGTCCAAACATACCACATTTAAAACACTTCCCAGTTTTTCTAAGACATTTCTTAGGGTGTTTCATGCCACACTTTTCACAAAATGGAAATTGAATTTTCATACCATCATATTTCATTGGTTTATTCTTACCCATTGCTTGCCACCTGGACTTCTACTTCTCTTTGTTTACAAAATGCATGTGATCATCAGCAAACTCCATCTCTAACCTCTCAACACATCAGAAAAGTTACTCATAAATTTTGAATTAACGGGAGGCCAACGACCTTCAATTCCTTGGCTTCAGTCTAGAGTAAAAGTGGGTGATTTTTCTATCAATATCCATAATAATATATGGAACATACCTCGCTAGTTGGTGATGTTCGCTTCATACACATCCAATGAATCATCCCCCTTCTATTTCAATTCAAGGAATTTCTTCTCCATTTTATGACACACCACCTTATAAAAATATTTTTCAAGGAATATTCTTTTAAATTCATACCACCTTAAGGAATCAAAATCATTTATACACCTGATATTCCGTACCATTGACCACCACTGATTAGCTTCCACTTCAATACAAAAAATGGAAATACATAACTTTTGAATGCCTGAACATCCCATAACATTGAATATATTTTCAAAAGAATTGATCCATCCCTCACCTGCTACTGAGTCAGAAGATCCATTGAATACATGAGGATGTTGTCTCATAAAAATTTCCACTACTCTCATGTTCTGTTGTGGTACCTCTATTGGTTCTCTTGCATTGATTCAACACCCATTTATTGCATGTGTCATCTGATCCATTACTATCACAAACTATTCGGTTCCAATCCCTACCATTTCGGGCTGTAGTTCTTGAAGGATGTCATTCTGTCGTGGCCTCTCCTATTCATCATCCATGTTCCTTCTGTGAAAAACCATTCTGAAAAAACATTTTTTATATGAAACTATGTGGAAATCTATAAATGCTATAACATTTCAAATTAAACATATAGTGAAAATCATTTATGGTATTCTATTAACATCACCCTAATCCCTAAAGTCATCTAAACCATCCTCTAATAGTAACAATAAAGACACGAACTTATTACATACATAATCTTGAATTTATTCAAGAAAACACTTCTTCTTACATTGAGGATATTTTCCAGTTTATATATTTATAGAATTAGCACAATACATTTAAAACATTAAAAATTATTACATATTAGATACCATAAAAACAGTTTTTTTTAATATAAAACATTAAAACATAAAACAATATTACATGAAAATTATTCAACATTTAACATGGCTTATTTCCTTGTATTACACATCCATTAAACATTCTAAATAATTTAAAAACATGGGATGAGAAAAAAAGATCAGTAAGGGCTGAAGAGGAAGGAAAGATCACATTTGTCCATAAATACTCGTAACGTATGGAATCATTTTCAAAAGACATTCTTGTCACCCATATAAATATAATTCATGTAACGTGAGAATTACCCAATATCCACACAAGCATGAGAACATAAATATAATCATAAAGGTAACTTGGGGAATTACATACATAATCTTCTAACCATTCTTGGATACCTTATAATTTGTAAACCTCAAGGATACCTTAATTTGTGTAACCATCGCAGTTTCACATGGAGTAACTATATGGCAAACCTCTAACATACTCATACCCAATGCATTGGAGGGAGATATAGGTCCTACCCTTCATCATAACTAATTCCCTAGAACCGAAAAATAATCATACCACATGAATAAATCCATAAAAACATTACATTGGAATTTCGTAAAACCGAATTTAAAAAAAGAATTTTTTAATGAAATTCCCCTTTAGTTATATCATACAATTGAAGAATTACTTAATAGAGTAGATGGAGTATGTATATACAATGTAAATAAAAATAATAAAATATAATATAAATATAAAAAATCAACCAAACAGTTTAAATTTCACATAAATAATGATGTAGATGGTTAACCCAAAGAATGGAAATCGGGTTACGAATTCCCTTACCTCAGATTTTTCGTACTTAAAACATGTTTAAACCACATATATTATGGATAAAAGAGTGTTATTCATTTTTTACAGATACATTTTCATGTTTATAATATCTTATATTATCATTTTATAACATCATTTTACCCTTTAATTGTTAGTATCTTTCTCCATGCACTGTTTT
Organism: Viscum album; assembly: GCA_963277665.1. NCBI lineage: Eukaryota > Viridiplantae > Streptophyta > Magnoliopsida > Santalales > Viscaceae > Viscum > Viscum album. Next base: position 1,301,454,320 of record OY728147.1, read on the forward strand.
TTGGGTGAGTTCTTCACATGATTTCCATGATTGGTTCATGGTGGAAATTCTTGTCGATTGGAAGTGAAACTCCAAAATTGTAATGGAAAGGTATTTAAATATTTATAGTACCATAATTTATAAAATTTATCATTTTGTTTTCGAATATAAGGATGATTCATAAGTTAAAACATTAATGATGTTTGTTTAGATCATTTTAGTGGTTCTTTGATAATAACAACCTCATTTTGTCTAATAATTTTGAAACATGTGTAAAAAATAATTCTAGAAACATGGGTGAGTCATAAAACATATATAATAACCTGTTTTAACAATAGAAACTTTTTCATGACAAGACATGAAATAATTAATGGATATTGAAATCACATCGTCCATGATGTTGGTAATTCAACACATCAAAGACAATGTTTTTATTCCCTAAATAAGTGATAGAGGAGAATAAAATTGATGAGTAAATTTTTATAAACATGATAACATCCACGAATAAACATGATTATGGAGATTCCATGCCTCAGGGATAAGAGGGGGTGAGGAAAGAAGAAAATGGAATCATGAAATAAAAGAAAATTTGAGAAATTTCTCATGAAAATTCGACAGCCGAACAATGTCTCTTAAAATTTAAAAAAATAGTTTGATGCGAGAAAAGAAATATGTCAACACTCATAAATAATGTGGATAGAAAGGGGGGATATGGAATTAAAGATCCCCAGATAATTCAAAAGGTAAAGGAATAGAATTACATAAAATTAAAGAAAATAAAAGAAAATACAAGAGGATGTTTACCTCTTGATCTCTTCTCCTTGAGATGCTTCTTAAGGGATTTGGTTTTGGAATTTTGGTGATACTAGAATCTCTAGGCTGTGGGGATGAGCCATTGGTGTATTAATTGGAAGAATGTAGGCATGGATCAACGCTTTAGAGGTGTGGGAATAACAGTGGAGTGAGGGTGGTATTTATACTGGAGGAGATGTGGTATTTTTCATTATTTTAATCATTATTATAATATTTTTTCCCAAAATTATTATTATTTATAGTTCATATGACCTAAAATAGTAATAATGTATTCTGAGTTCGAACCAAGGGGCCTTTCATAACTTATGATGTCATAAATAGTTTATTTTACTAATAATTTGAATATACATTATTTTATCGTATCTATTAACCAAAAATCAAGAATTTCATGAAAAACCTTATAAATTTACACTAAAAATTTCTCGACATGTAGAATTAATAAATGTAGTCCATTTTTTGAAAATAATTTTCAAAATATTATTAATTTAATTTTTAAATAAAATCATACTTAATTCAAAAATTCGCAATTCTAATTCTATAACTACTTCTATATCATAGTGAAAAATTAACAGACATCTTATTATCTTAAAGCCTTAATAAAATAAAATGAAAATAAAATTTAATATTCATTAGGGTCTTATTACTATTCATATTACTATTTATAATGGTATGTTACTATTCACCAAAAAAACAAGTTGGTTACAAAAGACTCCAAATAACATACTGAACACAATTGTATATGACCATTTCCTAAAATTCAAAACATAGAAGTGGAAATGTTATGTTTTAAAGGATTGTTAAAAATATATACTTAAAATAATGTTCCAGGAATTTCTATTTATTTTAAAAAAAACATGCAGTGTTACTTTATGTTGGATCACCAACTCCAATTAATCCAAACAACATAGACATTGATCCATGCCAAGGCAGGGTCCGGAGGATGCCTCCATGGGGTTGAAGCCCAACACCAATTGTCCTCGACCACTTCGCGTCGGTTCACAAACACCTTTCACGAACAATAGGGTATTTTATCTGTTTATCGTGTGCATTTTATGTAGGATTCCTCTCTGAGGCCCTACCTCGACCAGCGGTAAGTTTTTGTGTTCCCCGGCCAGCGATAAGACATTCTGCTTTCTGACCATCTGTAAGTCGTTGTCTTCCCCAACCAGCGGTAAAGCATTGTGTACCCAAATATATGGAATTTCATTTCATTCCCGAATCAATGGTATATTGTTTAAATCCCTATTTAGTGGTAAGTCATTTTTTCCCTTTCGTTGGGACTCATATCATAGGTCCATCCTAGTGGCATCAGACCTACCTCGATCTTTTAACAATGAATAAGACCAAGTATATCATTGGGTTGTTTTCCTCTGCACACACCCCGCTCCAATACCCCATCCCAAACTATGTGGACATTGATTCCCTGCCACAAAGGTATGTAAGAAATCTCTTCGAGGCTCAAGCCCAACACTATCATCCAGTTCACGACAGTTTCATCTCATTCTCCCAACACGTCATTGAACCCTCCATCTTCATTCCTGATTCTACCTAAGACGCCACATCCCTATGAAATATTGATAATTCCCTCCTTCAGAACACTTAGCAGCACTCGGGTAACTAACTACATGTTAGCCTCAGCATCAGTGTTTCCTCCAGGTGTTTCACCCAAGTGATCCACTCTAGTCAATGTTTCGATCTGTCCAATCTATCTCTGCTAGACACTAAACTCACAGAATACTCTATGTCAAACATGGGAAGCTTAGGAAAACCTCAGATATGCCTTTGGAATATAATTCCCTGCATTCAATGAGGGATTCCTTGGGCTTCTATGCCCATACGAAGCCCTTTAATAAGGGGATGAAACCAATATGCCTCAGTGTTCCAGTATCTAGAGATTCCAGTAATGTCTAATGTGACTACTCCACCAACTGAAGGTTCCTACCCTGACCGGACCATTTGGAACGTCCTGACAGAAGCAGTGTAATTAACCAATGTCCATGATGATATGGAACTGAGAAGAGTATCACGAACAATGTCTTAATCTATGAGGGAGACCCATAGTAGGTATCATGTTATGAGGAATAATCCATTGATGGAGTAATGGACATCCCATTATCCTGTTATAATAAAGGAGAAAACATCCCTGAACAGTGGATGGATGTCACCTGCCTTTGGAAATCAAGAATGCGGGGTAGTAGTCATCACTTCCACATCCTCCAAAAAAGAAGGATGTGTGTGCCCCAACAAAACATCTGAAACAAAAGTTTTAGTGGAATTTTATTGCAATTAATGTATTAATTTATTACATGAATTACCGGATTTACATGTAACCACGTTAAATAAAAATTACCAAAGTAATATTAATAAAATTAATAAAATTAATAAAATTATAGTAACATATTAACATAATTTTTACCCACTATTTCTAAATTTGGAATCCATTTTTCAAAATTTGAAACATATAATTTGTATTACTTATGTTAAAATTAATCCCATTGAGGGAACCGGAAAAAGCTTTTTTAAAAAGTAAATACTATCAAATGATTGACATCTATTTATATCAAATTTTAATCTGACATTATTTTAAATGTCCCAAATATTATTAAATGGAAAAAATAATCCAATTAAACATTAAAACAAATTAAATCGATATTCTACGAATATAAAAATATATAGGAAAAATGAAATTTAAATTAAAATGATGTATTTATTACAAATCATTAAAATATGATTTTTTTCATAACAATACAACAAAATATTCAAACTAAATTATGATGTCTCGATTCCAAATAAGAATTTTATTTTTTAAATCAATAAATAAAAATGTATCAGAAATTCTATTTAAAATGGGTGAACCATTAAAAAGAGGGAAAACTATTTTTTTAGATACTTCTTTTATCAGGAAAAAATTATTTTGTTCTTATGTCATGTATATAAACATGTAATATCAAAATTAAAGATTATATCGATTTTATTTAATATGAATTTCATTAATAGAATCAATCACGAGTAATTATATTATTTTATAAACTCGATTCAACTCCATCATTCCAAAAATGAGTTCTATGAAAATATCTAGACATTCTATGTGACACTAGAAAAGCATAGTATTATATATTGCACAAGCTAAGATTATCCTGTGTATTGAACAATAGTACATCAGTGTAGCATAAAACCAAATAAATTAATGAAGATAAAGTAATATAACCCATAAAAACCTATGGGTGTTACATTATACACAAATTTAAATAAATTTCACTCTCAAAATTCATCGGGGTTATAAAAGGATAGAATCCCACATCATAAAAAAAGACTAAAACATTCTATTAATAATCAATAATTGGAAAATAATAGTTACCCAAATAAAATCATAAGTAGGTCTATACGTAGAATAACAAAAGTGATGATTTTGGTATGGAGGGAAAGCGTACATAATCATAGATATTGATAAAGAGTCTTGATCATAAGAAAGTGGGTGATCGTGAAATAGTTGACAATAAAAAACTATAAACTAATGAAACATGAAATAGGATGTTGATATAATTATAAATTATGATATTAGGACAAACTATTAGGTAATTATCCATTTTCCTAATGATTATGAATTTTCAAGAGAAGTTATACTTATAGGATTTGAACATAATATCATTGTTTCTAATTCCATGAACAATTTTACCCTTCATCTCTTATATAATTAGATGAATTTGAATTTTACATTTCTGAATTGTTATCATATCATACAATCCATTAATAGAAATATTCGTCACTCCATATACACATATCATAATAAAAAGGTAGTAGAAGTTATCAAATTTTCATAAGTACATCTATAGTGAGATAATAGGTTAATCTAACAAACTTTATCTGGAGTTTAAAATTTACTATACATAAATTTATAACCATTTAATCTTTCTGAATGATTAAACTATAAACATTATAAATAGGTACACTAACTTGACAGAAAATTTATCTCCAATATATTATAAGGGTATCTCTTATTGCAAACATTCCAAACATGTGAACACCATCATCATGTGTTCTCTTGAGTGTTGGTAAAAACCTAAATAACCATATATAATTTTTTAAAACATGCTTGTATCATTCCTCCAAAACATATTGGATATATTAATTATGTCCCAAAAGATTGTATACATCATCCATTAAAGAATAACCGACATGTCAACAAATCAGTAATTAGTATTATCAAATTAATCATATATAACATAACATTAGCCAAGAAAAACACTATTTTATCCACATATAGAACATGTTAAGAGTAACTTTATCTCACTCAAAATATTAAAATTTCCTTTAAACACTTTTATATGTCTTCATCACTGTTCATCATATAATTTTTAATCCTTAAAAAATATTATACTAAAAATAAATATATATAATGGTTTAATTTTAAAACATATACACATCAATCATCCAACATTATTCATAAAACATTACCTAGAATTCATTATGAATTATCCTCAACCTTTATATGATAATTCATCTTATATTTGAGGTTAAGAAACATGAAGAACATCACAAACCTTTCACATGTTTTTTACAACATCATTATCTTTAATAGTATAGAAAATAATCGTACCACCTTCATATTTCCTTTCATGTGATTCCACTTAAGAAATATTTTCCATAATTCCTATGATTTCCACATCCTAAAATAATTAATTTTAATGATGTTCTATCTAGTTTCATATATTGACTATGACTAGAATTAAAAATGTGAGAAATAAAAATTTGAGATTAAAAACACATAATTAAGGTAGATTATTTATAATTTTATAATATTTGATATATAACGTTTAATTATAGGTTATTCATGTTTGTCACAAAAATACTAGCATTTTAACATATTCTTAGATATATCCTTAAGAAATCCGAATAAATATCTTTATAAATATCCCTAGGGATCTTAGTAATGTTTTTTCAATCTAGAGTTTAATGGATGAAAAAACGTTTTCTCAAATACCAACTATAATGATCATAGCTTGGATTATATAGAAATTACATCGAATTTTTATAATACTTAATACATTACACATAAAACTTCCAGTTATTTTATTAGATTAGTTCCATTTGATACATTAAAAAAAATTCTTATAATTCGGTGACAGATCTCCAACATCTCTTATAATGATATTACCAATTAGTTTTCCTACCTATAATAATTCATTATAACCTTGGAAAAACAAACCATATGAGACTAGTGAGATTAAATAATCAGTAGGGTCCATCATGAAAAAAATGTAACAAAACATAAACATAATAATTTAAAAACCTGAAAATAACTTTTAAAAATTATAACATGTATAAAAAATAAAAATAAAATTGATTCATTCAATAAATAATTTTAGTTAGTAAGGATTTAATCATAATGAATCCTGATCCATGAGAATTTTTTTAGGAATAAATCATGGAATTGTGGAAAAAATAATCATATAAACTCATTTCTATGTTATCCAATTTTTATTTCCAAGACCATCGTAGTGGACAATGTCATTAACCGAACCATGTTCACTCTTCATTCCAACCTTGTATTAATGAACCTGATTTACATGTGAGTCTAGTCCTGTATAACATAGGAGATAAAAATATTAACTCAATAAATTATAGATATATATAGGTCCCATATATATCATAACAAAAACAATATATATTTTTTCCACAATAACATAAATAATTCAATATAAGATAACCCAAGGAATAAAATGTGTTTCTTAAACATCAGTATATCAAAACGTAATCCTAGAAAAATATATTTCATTATTAGAATAAGAATTATATAACCATAAAAATAAAAGGAATATTATACATTAATCATATACTTATTAAATACATTTTATCTTAGTAGGAAAATAATTTTGATAAAACACTTGAAATTAATTTTTTACAAAAACATCATTTCTTCTTAAAAAATGTTTTATTTTCTCAAAATACTAGGCAACTGTAGAACAAAATAAATAAATTAAAAATAAAAATGATATATTATAATTTATGATTCCAAAATTTATAATTATGTGAATGAGTAAAATATGTGCTCAATTCATATATATTAAAACAAAACATTCTTCTCATACTTTTGTCAAGAAAATAAAAAAGTACCTCATACAGATATTGATAAAATATTCCTTCCATTCAATTTTGTAAAAATTATATAATCGGTAATATATACATTAAACCATAGTAGAATAATATAAAGACTATTTAATATTATATATATATATAAAACAAGGACATATATGCTACATATACCCTAATAAATACCTTCTTATAAACAATCTCTGAAAAAAATGAGACCGTGAAATTATCCCTTTCCATAGGGTCGGGTTTCTTCATACGTGTTAGAACATACTTCATAAGAGATTAAATATTTTTATTAACTTATTACAGAATAATATTCCAATTTTATAATATTAAATGTGATCATATTATTACCTGTTTGTAAATCCACATATTACTTATCCATCAGTTATTAACAGTTTTATTTTTTTAAAAATGTTTTGTTAGATGAGTTATTATTATTCAGCATAGATTATAGAAATATAATTTACAAAATTATATTAATATAATAAATATATATTATTTTTTCATTTAACATATTTATATAATCATGATTTTATGGATATCATGTACAATAAATCACATTGCATCATGGATACAGCAAACCATACGTATGCACAAGCAATGATATCATTCCCGTAATTTTGAAATGGTATTGAAGTGGATGGTATATAATTTATTATAGATTATTTATAATGTTATAATAATCATATATATTCATTATTTATTTCATTATAAACATCCATGTATAATGGTGGTGAAAAAATGAGTATACCACTTTGTGGAGATGGTAAGCTGTACATACACACACATGGTGATTTTATTAATAGATGTATAGAAAGTGATATATTGTTGATATATAATTATAATAAAATCATATTATATAATATATATTTTAGTTATAAATTTATATTATAAAAAAATCATGACGAGGTTGTAGAGATAGAATGATGTTTTCCAGAATCAGTAGAAGAGATTACTTCTTTTTTGAGGTTCTCCCTCTTGATCAGCTATTAAAGAACTATAGTTCGTCTTTTGAGAAGAAAAGAACATCTATAACATGACAAGGGATGTTGATAAGGGAAAAGGGAAGGGTAATGACTAGCTTTAAATATCAATGTGAAGTGATTAGGGGATAGATGAGGTTCCCTTTTCTAATTGATGTCATACGAACTTTGGTAAACTCCAAAAATATTAATTAATAATAAATTATAAACCCATTAAAAACCTACCTAAAATCGTTATTTCAAGTATTATATTATATAATGATATAATATAACAAAAATAAAATTTATATACCAGTTTTTATTTTATTTTCATTCTTTTAATTACATTTTATCATAAATTAATCTCTTCTAATTTTAACTAAGGTAACAAATTATTCAATATTGTGATTGTTTAATTTTTACTTATTTGATGTTAATTATACCATAAATTAGAAATATAGAATCTTTTATAGTAAACTGTAATTATTTTTTATTTTGGAATTTTTTTTATTATATTTAAATGATTTAATAAAACAATATGTTGAAAAAATATTAATAGTGTCTATTCTGACACTTTTAATTTAATAGAGTTTTTAAAAATATCAAAGTTAGATGATAACATAGAATTTTCATATTAAATAATTAAATGTTTAATCCCATCAATAATATTTTATTAATATATTAATTATCCTGATTTATGTTTATTTTAGTTCTTTTAATAACATTAAATTGTTGATTATGTTAAAAATATTGGTAAATTAGTTTTGTGTAAATATTTAATATACAAATTTATTGGGTAAAAATTAAAAATAATATACTATGATGAAGATAATATTTTGGAATGAATATTAATAGTTATATTCAAATATATATATTTTGGGTAATTAAACTATAAAATTTTCATATTTATTAGAACATGAATGTGATAATTTTAACATCAATTTAAATAAAATATTATAAGGGTTATAGTAATTTCCATATAACATAACATGATAAATAATGATACCTATTGATGATTATGGTCTAGATATACTCTAACAATAATATTTCGACAATTTTTTGAATTTTAATGTTTGTTATAATTTTTATTTAAATGATTATATTGATTTTTCATCAATTAAATAATTTTTTTTATTATAAATGTATAACTCTTAAAATAACTATATAATCACTATAATTTATAAATAATTTACCATGAAGGTTATAATTTCATTAAATTTTTTATACAATTTATTATATATATTTTTATCGTGTTTATCATTATATGAAAATTATTATACCTATAAGAACTAAGAGGGTTTAATTTTTTCACTTTAATGTCACTTTAATTTATTTTAAGAATATTTCTATGATTTTAAAGGGAAAATTTCCATTAGATTATTCAATTACCATCCTTAGGTGTTGTGGGTCGATGTATACAGATTAAATAGTATTTTGGTAGGTGTTAGGGTAATTGTTTTATCCTTATCACATTATTCTTATAACTAAATTACATGATTTCCCTTTAACCGTGTTAGTTAAAAATAATTGTAGATACTATTTATAATTTAGAAAATAATATTATTAACATATTGATATAAATTTTACCCATTTATTCCAAATACCTGATTCCTTTTTCAATATTTTAGAGATATAATTTTCAGTAATTAAATTAAAATTAATCTCATTGACTAAACGAGGAAATAAGGTTTTAAAAATTAAAAACCTTCAAATGATTGAAATGTGTTTATATCAATTTCAATGTGAAATTTCATCGAATTAAAAAAACTGTATTAAATTATGAAAAAATATATTATTATACATTAAAACAAATTAAAAGGATAAAATGTCAATATAAGTAAATTAGATAAAAAAGAAGCTTTGAATTAAAATGCAGTATTGTTAACTATTAAATAAAATATGAACTTTATTAGAAAAAATATATATAATTATCCAAAATAAATTCTTATTTTCCAAATACATATAATAATTTTATTTTTTTCATATTGAATATATACATTTTTCATAAAACTATATTTAAAAACTGTACGTCATTAGAACGAGGAAAAACAACAATTTTTAAAAAATACATATTTTATCTGAAAATTTTATTTTGTTCATATATCATGTCTCTAATACATATGAGATGAATTTTATAAATTATATTGACTGTATTGCATATATATTTTATTAATAAAATACATAAATAGTGATTTTATTATTTTATAAAATCTATTAAACTAAGTCTTTGGGGAAATGGGTTCTATCAAAAGAACTATAAATTATGTATAATAAAAGGTAACCAAAGTGTTTCATATACCAATATATAAGCCAATGGTGTGAATACCAAAATAATTGATTTTTTATAATATGACACAATACATCAATGAAATTTAAAAAAATATATTTTACAAAAATCCCAACAGTATTGAATAGAAAAATTTCACCTTTATTCATTGTATTATCTATTCATTGATAGATACTTTAGAATGACACTATCTTCTTATTATGGAACTGACATCATGGTATAGAAACAACAATTAACATACATCGGATGTCATGGATTATTAAATTTGATATTCCTATCTTAGACAAACTCAAACTATATCCCTGGACTCCAACCTATTCTATAATTTTTATATGGATGAGCTTTGTGGTCTTGAAGAGGACACCTCAGACTTGGACACCATATTCCTGGACCAAATTTTTCTACATTATATGATGTTTTATATGGATAAATTCAACATACTTGATAAAAATACCATGTACAATTTTGTGGTTAATGCTTAACTAAGGTATATAGTTACTTTTTATTCATATACATTTTTTGACATAGATTGTGCAGGTTTACCATGATTATTTTACATTATCATTTACAAAATTATGAATTTTATATATGTGAACTTCTATGGATTATATGTACTGACTATATTTTTTATAGACACTATTAGTGATCTATGACTAATTTTATAGAATAACCTATTTTAGACATCAATTGGTTCTTGGATAGACAAATTTTTTATATGTTTGGATCAGGGTGGTGCCCTGTTCTATTTTTTATACAGACTAGTAATGAAAGATGAATCATAAAAGTAGATGCTCATCATATAAACGAGTTACCTTCTAGTTTCAAATTCTTTTATTTATTTATTTATTAATTTTGGTCTAATTAGGTTTATTGAATCACCTCCCACATGAATTCATGGACATTTTATCATTTGTATTCATGGTTATTCATTAATTATTTATTTATTTTCAACACTATCTTATAAAGTTATTTGAATATTTATTCATTAGTTTTTTATTCATTATAATACACTATTGTTTCACTCAGATGTTGAGGGTATAGATTCCCCAGAATAACATTATAGAACCTAACTACTATTCTAAATACTATTAAGAAAAGGGAGGCCTTACTAACTCCATGGGACATGAAATATTGAAACAAAACATATTGCTATCTTATACATAAAAAATACCATATAAATATGTAAATTTTTTATGATATAAAAAATAATATTTCAACAAAGACACATTGAGGTTATAAAATGAGTAAGGGATTCCAAATTTTGGAATAAAATATCATCAACATTGATTTAAGAAGAAACATTCCAATAAATCTTCATGAGATGTTTTTTAAAAGTAAATAAATTTTTACAAATCATGATGTTAAAATTTTAAATCATTAAGACATGGTAGAAACCTCTATTTATTTATAAATATAAGGTAAATAAACTAGAGAAAATATTTATTATACATTATTAATGAATCAATAATGAATATAAAGATAAATAGATTAAAATTCAAAAGGAAAGAGTTGAGTTCAAGATTCTCCATATCATATATCTCAATTTATTTCATCACATTCTTTCTTGGTGTATAATAGAAATAAATTTATTAATACATGAAATTATATTTTAATTATGTTCTTTTTATTCACATTTCATCAATTATTATAATGAGACTATACATTTCAATTGTAAAGTTGTGTAATATTTTTATATTATGTATTCCTTTAAATTTTAAAATATTTTTGGGATTTTTTATTTGATTATTTAAATTTATAAAATATTAATTATACCTAAAAATTAATATAATTACATATATATATATATTATAAAATTATTTAAATTTGGTTATAAATATGAAATTGCCAATATCTTAATTTTTTATTACACATCTGTTAAAGAGATATTTACCATAGATGAGGTTAAATATGTATATCATATAAATATGTTTCAAGATCAAACTATATAATAATATAGTAACCTTAAAATTATATCAAAATAATACTAAATTAGATTTTTTAAGATTGGTATAGAATAAAATATTAGTATTGAGGTTGAAAAAAATAAAAATAAAGGAAAAAAGATAAAATAATATTACCTCATTTGGGTTGTTCCTATACTAAAAAACATAACTCCATGAAAGATTGTAGATTCTGTAATTAACAATGTTCATAGCTATCTAAATTTCATAAATATATTGTAACTAAAAATAAAATTTAATTCAGTAAGGGTATGTGAAGATGATTTCTAAGTGGAAATAGATTGTTTATTTAAACTTTAAGGGAGGAGTGATTTTAGAATGAAATATTGAATAAAATGTAATTTCCAATGTAATATTTGTAAGAATGATTTTATCAAGAATAAAATTAATATTTAATAAAAGACATTTGTTTTCAAGACATTTTAACCCCTTTTCAACTAGGTTCACTCATTTATTAAAATGTATAGGGGAAAATAAAATTAAATTAATTAAAATAGGCTTTAAACATTGGAAACTAATATTCTATTTTAAAATATGTATTTAATTATTTATTTATCATATTAAATATTTTTTGGTTCACTCCCAAATCATAAAATTATTTAGGTAATTATTAATTATTTAGTGAGATAATCAAAACTTATTTACTAAAAAACTATATTTTTACAATTCACCTTCAATATGAATTATTTATGAAAGTATCCAAAAAACCATTATAATTTTTGAAATACTTATTCTAAAAATGACATTTAATTTAAAAAATAATTTTGTAACCTATTTTATTTTAATTATTTATATTTAAATTAAAAAAATTTAAAAATAAGTTAAAATATAACTTATTAAATATACATATAATTTTATTATTTTTTTATCATGATATATATTTTATATGACTAACATAATTATATTTTCTAAATTACTAATAATATAGATTATTTTTAGGGAATTATATAATAATAGTGGCAATTTCTAATTCAAATGGTCTGGTTACTATTTATACTTGTTATGTTACAGTTTTTAATAGTTTGGTTACTATTTTAGTGGTCATATTATGACCTATAAATACTTTAAATTCCTAAATCATTCATTTCAATTCCCTATAATGTTTTATATTATTCATTTTAAAAATAATTATAACACTAATGTCATTCTACCTCATTTCCAAATTTATTTATGTGTGTGATAATTGTAGGAGTTACCAAATATCCATGTTATTTATTTATATATTATTTTTATTTGTTATCCCATTATTCCAGTTTGTATATTTTGGAATATATTTATTCCATAAATATAGTGTTCCCCATTAATGAAATATAGCATAATGTCTTGCATGTGTTTATAAAATATTGTAAACCTACTTGGGATAATCGTTATTTATTCAGATGCAAAGTTGAATATATATATATATATGGATTTCACATGTCTATATAGGATCCAAACTACCTCTTGTATAGATTCCCATATATGTGTCCATCTATATTTCTTTACTCAAAGTAAATATTCATTGAAAATATATCCCATTACCTTTAAAAATTTGATTATTATAAAATTTGGAAAATAATTAATGCTTAAAACCCATTATCATTGTATAATAATGAATAATTCTTCATTATATTCAAAACTACATATTCCATAATGAGTCATAATGGTCACCTATAAATATTGAACGGAATTTACTCATAAATAAATTTCATAATTTTTTAACATCATAGTCTTGGGAACATGAATTAAAAGAAATTTGTGATCATAGATTCTCCATAACTGTAAATATAAGCAATAAAATTATATATCGTAACTAAGAATAATATGAAAATACGTGTATAATAATGATACATACTAACATATTTATTAAGAAATAGTATGATATGAATCATTTCATATATCATGACATTAAATAATACATGAATCAAAATAATTAGTTAATAAATATGACCTAGGAGAGCATAAAATAGTCATTAGAATAATCAAAAAAAATATGACCAATCTTTCATATATGGATGAAACATTAGTATAGGAAACATAAATTTAATCTGTCACACATCATTGCTCATTCTAATCATCAAATAAATTTTACTCAAGAATATTTCTCTTGTGACATATAAACTATTAACCAATAAATTGGGACATGGAATAGGACCCCACCCAACACATTCAATATATATGTGTTCCATCTAAAATAAGTCATCATATCATAAACAAACTAAAATAGAGAATAATTATTATATTTTATTTAAATGGAATCACATAAGAAAAACAATCATAATTCAATAAATATTGATAACATGATAAATTCATGTTTAATAATTGGGTATCCAATGGCATAATGTAAAATTCTTGTGAAATAGAATTCAATAAAGATAACAAAAATCATGGTATTTATAATGTATAATTATTGGGTATATCGTTAAAATAATAATTTCTTAAATAGATTAATATCAATTCTAGGTGAACACTACAAAATTAAAGGAATAATAAACAGAGTATGATTTCAAATTATTTTTCCAACATAAATATTGTTTTATAAACATTAAATGTCTTTGAAACATAGTGTAATTTATGGATAATTTCCATAATAGAAGTGAACATTAATAAAAAATCTAGATAAACAATATGGATGGTACCAAAGAAATAATATACTTGATTATGAATAAGATATAAGAGAGAAAAATTTCTTTTCTAAAAAAATTTAATATGTTTATGGAAAGCCTCATTGGAAACAACAAGTATTTTGGACATTGAGAATTAATTTTTAATAAATTTTTATATATAACTCATTTAGAAGTAATATATTTTATAAAAACTATTGAGGAGAACTTTATTTGAGAGACAAATATTGTGGAATAATTTGATTAAATTTAATGAAAATTAAAAAATTAAATATTAGAAAATATATTCAATATTATAATTGAATGGTCAATATATTATTTCACACACATTTTTCTAGAGACTATCAATGTTGTTTATTTGGGTAACAAAATAACCCAATGGTTACCATATCTTTGATAATTCATAATCCACCCTTCTAAAAGAAGGTGTTCCTCAAGAATTATTTATAAAGACACATGTGATATCAAATTGGTGGAGGGGATATGATATCGGGATCCCCACACAATTTTAAATGGTGTTATTTCTTAATTTGGGACTCTCTTAATGATTTGTTAAATATTCATATATCATTCCCAAATCATAGTTTTGTACAAGTTTCCAATATACAAATTAATTAATCGAGACCATGTGCTTGATGTAACTATTTATATGTAATATAGTTTCTCCATCCCCCTTATTAATTCATGATGTGATGTTTTAATTTAATTTTATATGCCCTAGGGAGTTTATTTTCTTACTGGGAGGTAATTAGTGTTTTGGTGTGGGGATCATTCCTCTAAGAGGAATCATATGATTCATGAGAATACAGGAATGAAAACCCACATAGTTTAATTGAATTTTTAAAGGCGTATGACATTGGGATTGCACCATGAAGAGGAAATTATATGTATCCTTATATGAACAATAAGTAGATACCACATAGTTCAATTGAATTATTATGGGAAAAATATTATAAATAGGACAAAATGGAAGAAAATTCATCATATCGATTTAATGGTCATTCTAGATTTCTATGTGCATGGGATCCACAATTAATGTGAGAAGAAAGAGACAATAGAAGATTATTCAAATTGCAAGAGAGAACACCATTATATTTGAATGTCGGTATTATGCAAGAACAACACAATGATATATCACAACATTTTTGGATAAGGTTAATGTGTGTTTGTGAAATTAATCTTATGAGGTGTCCCATTTGTATTTAACTTGGATTAAAATATTTATTCATGGTATGTCAGGGAATGGTACCATATTACACCTATGATGATTAAAATATTTCTAACAAAAAGAGGAGTATATTTACCTTAGGGGAATAGTGATTTTCATGTAAAATATATCAACTCAATGGTAATCGATTGTTTGTTAAGGGATTTAAAATATTAGGATGCCAATGTTTCAATAACTATTTTGAGTATCTCAAAATAAGGGGAATAATGATAAACAGGAGGAGTGTCTAATCCGAAAATTATTTGATGGTCTTGTTAGGGATTAAACCCTGAAGGATGTAAATATTTTTATACTAATATTATTATCTAAACTCTATATTTATTGACAATTTTGTTGATGATTTAACCTATTAGGACTCCCATATTTCAATAATAAAATGAATAAACACAAATCAAGTTGAAAACTATAATACATGAGACATATCTCGTCTAAGTGGTAATTTAATGTTTCTTCATGGATTAAACATATGAGTATTATTATATTTCATAATGAACTATCTATTCCTGACATGAATTGAATAGTGATAATGATGAGAAGTATCACAGATCAATATTAATTAAAGGATTTTTAGGGAATAAACTAAGAGGATTCCAATTAATCCAGAAGTGAGTTGGGTATCTTGACTCATGTTGGTTAATCATAACTATGAGGAAAATCCTAACTCAATAGTAATTAATGATCTGGTTGGGGATTTCACCATGGAAGATGCACATATTTCTAGAAAAAAAAGTTTTATATATGGATAAGGTGAATAATAAAAACCATGTGGAGTATCTAATCAAAATTATGATTGATTACTTGGTTGTGGGTTATACTAAAGAGGGATATAATCCATTATTTAATCCCCTTGAATCATCTTCTAGTGACAAAACGATGATGATATATTGTTATAGTTTCGGTTTAAACATAGTATGCTGACATTGGATGATGTGTATTGGGATTATACAAAAGGAGAAGGCCCATATTTCATGTGTATGAAAGATCACATGATCATATAAAAGTGTGTGTATACGGATTGGTGTTGGGGAATTTTTTTATATGTGTTTCATATAGGGAATTGTAGATATTATAGGCTAGATAAGGCTTCATCAAAGGGTGTGTGTATGAGAAAATCAAAAATGATTGTCCTCATAAAATTTTCCACACAGGGATCCATGAAGGGGAATCCACATGGGAGAATCATAGTGGTCCTCAAATAGTGATTTTATCTCTATGTGGGAGGGAATTAAATGATTTTTCATACCAAAGATCCTTAAGGGTTCATTTATCATATATTACAATGTTCGGTGTGAAAGGATTAATTTGTGAAGGGATTTTCTTAATGTCCCAAATATTTATCAATCATATTTATCATTCTTATAATTATTCTACATAGTATAAATCACATGAGATTATATATATACCACCATTAATACTATATAAATGAAAAATTATCTAAATTAGAGGATTTTTGGAAAATTACAAACCTATACCGATGGAATTGTAACATGACCATTAAAATAGTAACATGACCCTCATGGATAATAATTCACTCAATAGAATAGTATATAAACATTTGTATTTCTAAATTAAATTTATTGATCTTATTAAGGAGAATATAACATATTTACCTCACAAAATAAATAAATGAATATTTTAAAAATGATAAATTAATTAGTGGTAATTTTTGAAGTTATAAATATTTATTTAATTTTTTATAATTAAAAAACTCATTAAATGTTAAGTAATTATCATAAAATTAAATCATCTGTTAATTTTCTTCTCATGATTATATGAAAATCATAGGAGAAATTAGTTAAATATTTAATGTGTCATATAATATTTTATAATTTTATAATTTTTCTTTTTTGAATAAATGATGACTTTAGTATAATATATTTATAAAATTATTTTCATAAATGGAGCTCATTTTATTAATCATCACATTGAAAAAATTTTATGGTGAATTTTTGCGATTTTTCTAAAATAGTTAATTTTTTGTGTGGATTGTAAAATACGTTAAATTACAGTATATATATATTATAAGTTAATTACACTATTCCATGTGTCATTGTAGAAGTAATAACTATAATATTGAGATGAATGTCACTATTTAAATATATTTATATATAATGATCAATCAATTCTGAGTCCTTAGGCAAAGTAATAAACTAATTAATAAAATTATCAGAAAACACAAATATCGTCTCCTATAAATACCATCCCTCACCACCTATTCTCCTCACCCATTAAAATCGCAGATCATTTTTAATATTATTCCCTTTTCACTAATTGAGCCCCTACTCCCGCATCCATGAGACATTTTCTTAATCCAAAATCAAAATCCCATTCTATAAGAGGTTCTCAAGGATATGAAATTCACATAGGTTAAATATTTTTTATTTTCTATTTCTTTTCATTTAATTAATTTTTAATTTTTTATTCTCTCATCTCATCCTCTATCCAAATTTTAATGATTACCCCATAATATTTTATGTACTTTAATTATATCATTTTAATGGAATATGTATCATCATACTCCTACCAAACTATATTTTATTTTATAAATTAAATCATTTCACGCAATGTGTCGATTCACTAATATTGTGTAAGATTCATTTTCAATTTCAATAAATCCATCATGTATGTATATAAAACCACTATAATTTTTTTAAAATACTATAAAATTTATTTGATAACACTTTCTTATGTTCTTGAACTTTTTTTAGACATAATATGATATAATTGAATAATACTAGTTTATGTTGTTTGAAAAAACTAAAAAAAATATATGATTATAACATTACATTTAAATAAGGATTCTTCCTCATACTATTTAACAAATTGATATATATATATATATATATATATATATATATATATTTGAACCGTGGTATGTTCATTAATAAGTTATTAAATCAATAAGAGTGAATTATAACAATTTTAGATCAAAATTTTTAAAGATCTTCAACTGACCCGATCATGAAAAATCATGAAAATAAAAACTCATGAAAAATGGAATTGATCTTTATAACTAATAGAAAAATATATAAATAGACATAATAAAACAATAATATATTATATAGTTTTAGAATATATAGTTCATTTCTTAATTAATGAATTTAATTTTATTATCAATGATATTAAATTGAACAAATCACCCATACATGAAGTCAGTGAATTCTCAAATGTGACTCTCTTTATTAAGGGTTTAACACATTCACTATATTTTCTATATGGATATTACTTTAAGGATTCTTAAATAACATTCATTTTTCCTTCCATTTTATTTTATTAGATATACATTTTTTCAATCTAGTTATAGAAAAAATTTCAGGATTTTTACAAACAAAAGCGTTGTTAAAAAAAATCTTTTACTTCACAAAAGAATGATTCTTCATAACCATTGATTGATGATTTGAATACCAATTATTTATTTACTATAGTATTTTGGTAAACAAAAATTATATTCATGAACGTTTTATTTAATAAATGAAACCCATTCATTTCAATGGGTTATTTTATGTCTAAATATTGATATATGTTCGAAGTGGAATGTATGATTGTGTTAATGATATGATGTGGTGGGTGAATGAAGAACTATATAGTGTGTGTAAATATTATAGTGTGATGGGTACATCTGGAAGTATATAGAATTATAATTCATTCAGTAATGTGATGACTCTCATGAGGTAAAGTGAAATATGTGTTAACGTTATGCAAGTTTTGTTCACAACTATGTGTGGTATTTGACCACTAAGCGATGATGTTTAATTTTTATGCATTTTCACATTACATGCCTCTATATAATGATTCCTCTCATGGTTATTATAATGATACCACGATTACTTTATGACCATGATGATTATTCTCACCATATTTTATGCTTTTATATATCGTGAGACTATGAATATAGATCACCCATTTATTTTACGTATATACTTAGGTGATTAATTTTTCTATGGAGAATATAAGGACCGATAATAATATATAGAATAAACAATTAAATAAATATTTATGTTTTATTTTTTAACTGTAATGTACTGTATTAATTTTACAAATAAAAAAACCATTTCATCCTAGTTATGAAACAATGTTAATTTATTTACATTTAAAATAATCTAAAAGTCGTGTAATAAAAAGTAGGATTTCTATAGTTTGTATTAGAGAAATTCTTACGTAATTTTGGAATTATGATTATAGAACCTTAATAAAACACTTAGTCCGAGACTTTGAATATTTAACCATAAAAGAATATTTTCTATATATAAAGATCCCAGAAGATATGACTTTATAGTTAATTTCAAAATGAGATAATTTATTTATTACATGTTAACTTATCTTTTGATTTAACCTTTAATATTTTATAAAATATAAGGAACTTTTCATATTAATGACGATAACTCATTTGACGTACAATTCAGTGACTTAAAAAATGAAATACCTAATTTCATGAGAGTTGGAGCTCAAAATTTCATGGAGATTCATACCCAGCTATCTCAGGCTATGAACAAAAACTAAAACAATATGGGACATCTTCCTTCACCTAATTTGGAGTAACTAGATATTGATTCCATTACGTCATAAGGAACACTAATATTTTAAGGATCATTTCATCCCCTAGTTGTGGAATAGTTGGTCAACTCAATGGAGAAGATATTTTTTATAATCCATTGTTCTGAGAAAAGTATGGTGACTCTAGACATTTTTCATCTAGATGGGGATGTTATCCAATGGTGGGAATTGATTATGAAAAACAAGATGAATGAAAAAATTGAATAAATGGAGTACGAGTACTTTAAGATAAGCATTCCTAACATGTATTTACCTCGAACACATCATAATATGATAGAGATATAATTGATAGATCTGACTAAAAAGAAATATTAATCTATCATGTTCTGCAAAAAAAATTCACAAGGAATGCAATGCATGATTATATTTATTTTAATATAAAATTATATAATATTTTATAGATTCTTTAGTGTTCTAAAACCACAACATAGAAAAATGATAGTGATTTTAGTATTTGGAAGTTATGAAGATATTTTTTGATATTCTCTCAATGTGGAGATAGGGTTTTGAGAATGGTATCTAGGTTATCGCTATAATAAATTTATGGTTGAGCTTCAATATGGAGGATTTCATGGAAAATATGTGATGAAATATCGACCAATCACATGTTAAAAATGTGGGGAAAACGTCCTGAGAATTTCTCCAATAGTAAGGGGAAATAATTTATGTTTGGGATAAAAGGCCCCCAAACTCATGAATTTTGAAGGGAAATAATTAATCATGTTGATACAATAGAAGAATGGATAGAACAACTTTTGTTCTAATGCTAAAACTGTAAGGATAAAGGGAAAGATTCAAGTAACCCCACAAAAATATAAGTCCTCAATGGTAAACAATGATATCATCCACTAGAGATAATGGATCATGTGAAGTATTAATGTGTCACTAATGATGAGGTGGAGTAATAAAATGAAGTGTTACATCTTACAAAACCTATAAAATCAATAATTAGAGAAGTATTATTTGATTCTAGTTCTACACATTCCATTATATCCTACATTTTTGTTAGAACTTTTTAACTAGAGGCCAGAAACATTGGAGTAGTGATATCCCTAAAAACACCTAGTGGTACGATCATTGAAACCCAGGTGATAGAATCATATGATGTTGGAGTATTTGAGTCAAATGATGGAATCAAAATTAGGTAAATTACCATTGCGAAGAAATATTGTGATGTATTTCTCAAAGAGTAACCGAGACATCTTCAAGATCGTGAGGTATAGTTTCAAATAAAACTCATACCAAGAACTACACCCATCCAAAAATTACTCTATAGGATAGCCCAGATCGTACTGGAGGAGTTAAGGAAGTAGTTGCAAGAGATTTTGGGAAACAATTTTATAATCCCTTGTGAATCACATTACAGTGCACCCATGCACTATTTCAAGAATGAATTATGGATCAATTCGTCTTTGTATAGATTATTATTAACTCAAAAATATCATAATAATGAAAAATTATCCCCTTCTAATGCTTTATGACTTGTTTGATCAACAATAAAGGGCTTATTACTTATCAATGTTTTATCGTCATTTTGGATATCATCAAATAAAATCTATAAAGGACGATATTTAGAAGACCACAATCTATTCTAGGTATTTTCATTATCATTTGGTAGTTATTCCATTGAGACATAATAATTTACCTATTATCTTCATGGATTTTATGAATATAGTATTTAGTAACTACGAAGAGAATTTGTTTGGTACTATTTATCAAAGATATTATCATTTAATCTAATAGCATGGAGGAATATGAATAACATATGTGTATTTTATTTTAATCATTATTTAAGGATGAATTGTACTCCATGAGAAACAAGTGTTATTTTTTTGTTTATAAATTCAAATTCATGGGTCACATGATCCTGAGTTAGGTAATTTTTATGGACACCTAATAAAAAAAATGCAATAGTGGAATAACCCAGACTCTCTAGTTTCATACAAATCCATAGTTTTTTTAGCATTGTAAGGTAATAAAATCATTTTGTTGAAAATTTAAAATGATTTTCTAGAATAATTATTATGTTAATAAATAATGTAGTAATGTATGTGTAGATATAAAAATGTGGGGAAATATTAAATGATGAAAATATGAGGTAAATCACTACACATGTAATCACATTACCAACAAGTGGAGAATGATTAGTGATATATACTGATCCTTAAATAAATGGGTGGGGTTTTTTACCCATGTATAATGATAATGTGTTAGTCTATGCCCCATGGAAATTGAAAATCTATGATAAGAATTATCCATCCCAAGATATGGAGTTTGAAGCTATAATTTTTTCTTTGAAAATATAATGGTTCTACCTTTATTGTGAGAAGTGTGAAATATATACTAATCACTATAGCCAAAAGAATAAAATCACATGAAATAGGATCTCATAAATATTCAAATGAGATAGTTATATTTAATAATTGTGTAAGATTTCTCTATACACTATCATCATAACAAGGAAAATAATGTAGTATATGCTCTTATCAGAAAATAACATGATACTCTATCCATGTGGTGGATTGAGAGATTACCTATATTTTATATATGAAAATAATTCATTTGGAAATATTGATAGCAAGGAATATGTACTACAATTGAAAAATGATTTTGAGTCCATATATCTAAGATAATTACAAGGAGGGAAAAGGGGATGATCATGAGTTGAAAAATAATGTGACTGTCGTAGTGGAATAGAAGCTGCAAGAGTTCCCTATTGATAAGAATGATGTGATTAAGTTTGTAATGATTCATTGTGTGCCTCCATAATATTGTATAAATAAGGATCTATTGGATAATTAACACAACTAAAAATTGTATATCCATCATGGAAGTACCAGATGTACCAAGATCTTCATGAACTCATCTATTTGATTAATATGAACATTCATATTTTGATGTATATATGAAGTTTCAGGATATATTAGAAAGTAAAAACTGAGAGATAAATGTCTAATGGGATGATACAACAAGTTACTATTCCCATTCCTAAATGGGTGAATGTCACTATGGACTTTATCATTCATCTTTGGAAGTTATCCAGATGTATCTAAGAAATATGGTTTTGTGGTGGAATGACTCAATAATTATTGTTAATTTATTACTATTATGGAAGGCCTATTAGTTCAAAAAAATTATATGATATATGTCAATGAAGTGGGGACACTGCATGGGGTTCCTATTTAAATTTTCTTTGATCATGATCCAATGTTCAAATATAAAATGTAGTGGATTTTTCAATATGTTTTAGTACAAAATTGAATTTTATCCCAACATAACACCCCCAACTAATATCTGATATGATAGAACTATTAAGAAACATGAAGAAATGGTAAGAACATGCTCAATTGAATGTACTGGTGGGTGGCATCAGAATACCACATTGGTTGTGTTATCATACAACTATAGCTTCTACTCAGGTATATAGATGGATTCATATGAATATTTCTATGGAATGCGATATAGAACTCCAACCTATTTTGATGAAGATAGTGAATGAAATATACAAGTACCTGATAATATTTAATAGATGAAAGATATGTTTCAAGACATTTAGAAACATATCAAAGATGATCTTAGTCGATCAAAGAGAAACGATGACAATAATTTAATGGTGTTGGAGTTTGATATTGGAGGTTAATTATTCCTTCAATAATCACCATGAGAGACAGTAATGCAGTATAGAATGAAATGGATGCTTAGACCAAGGATCATTGGACCCTATTAAATACATGTTCTCATAGGAGAAGTGTCATATCGTCTTGCACTTCCACCATATGTGGATCAAATTCATGATGTGTTCCATGTATCTCTCAAGAGAATGTATATACCAGATCCATCACATGTACTAAAAATAGAGGTAGTAAGGGATCATGTATTTCAATAAGAAAACAGAATTTTTAACTATGATATGTTTTCTATTTTTCAATAAAAAACACTAAGACTCATTTCATTGGATGTTTAAGACATTATATTTGTAATAGTGTAGTTGGTGATTTACGTTGGATAAACATTACTAAATGTAAGAATGTATGCAAAATTACATGGGTAGCATAATCCAAACAGGAATTGATTTCCTAATTTAATGATTTTATATTAACATGAGGAGTGGTTCAGATTGATCACTTTCATAATTATAGAAATGAATGTTTGAAATAATTTAGTTACTATATAATTGATGACATACTTCTTTAGTTTAATGTAAGATATTCTTTCAATAAAAGGTTACTATGGAATTCTATATATAAAGGGAAGAAATTAATCTGATATGATTAGAGATGAAAATGATAGTATGGATGATCTCAATGATTATCACACATTTTTAATGATGTAGTGTACAAACTATAGTTTTTTTAATATGGGTTTTAAAACATTCACCCAATGAGTGGGATAGATTAAAAAGACCACAGAAAGAGATCCCTAATAATAATAAGGGCCTGATGAAATCGTAAATATCTTATAAAAAGGGGTGGGATTATCTTTATGGTTAGGAATTAGGTACCCAATTATGTATTTGAGTTTTAAAAGAATTAATTTCAACATAAGAAATATGGGTTTCAAAATAATAGGTAGACCCGTATATGAAGGATCAAAAGAATATAATGACATAGTGTTTCATTGAAATATAGAACAATGTAACAATGTTTAAAATTGATGTTACATGTGTATTTTTTATATTTGGGTTTTGGAGTATGAAAATAATGAAATTTAAAAATGTAAATCCATTGGAGATGAATATTGGTGGAAATATAATGACTATTAGTAATGGTAGTGACTAATGACACACTACTCAATGGATAACATATGGGGTTCACGTTGACCTTTCATATTTAATAAAAACAACCCTAGGGGTTACATCACATGCTTTGTGAAAAATTATCTTATTCAACATAAATGATACCTGGATCTCCTCATATTAATAAATCTTATCCACCTATACTCCACCGAGAGAGGGAACAATGAATATTATTCAAATCATGTTTTAGGGACTACAATAGAATGAATTAGTTAGTGATCAATCATAATTACTGATATAATGTGGGTTCACAATGAATATGAGTATTCAAGAAGGGTTTTCGAAACATAATAGTTTACCACCATATATTTATCCCTTTCACATGATGAATAAGTAAAACCATAGATTCTTTGGTACATGATATCTTAATTAGGAGGTATACATAAATTAAATTTGTAACCTTGTTACAAAAAAATATTAGTATTATTAAAATTACATTATCCAATGAATGAAAAAGTAAATTTACTATAATGTTTTATTAGAAAAGGTATCCAAAACTATTATCTAGGCATTTCCTAGGTTCACATAATAGTACTAATGATCATTTTCTATTTTTTTATCTATTTTTTTTTGAAAAATAAAATACAATTGCATAGAGAGTGAATAATAATAATCCAAATAGGATTACAGTTATGTGTTTTGACCCAGGAAAGCCATTGTGAAATTTTTTTTATATATTATGGTAATAAAAATAGAACCAATAAGGGATATAATTTATGGTTTTATATCTTTGACCAAATGTTATTGAGGTTTGAGGTTTCACATCCTAACCATATGTTTATGTCTAGGACTATGATATTAAATATCAACACCATAGTATATATCATCAGAATTAGAATGAAAAAACATGTATTTTATGGAATGAAAATATATCTTTCATTTAATTGAGTCATTTATAGATTTTTTTTATTTTTATTCCATGAAATGTTCTATTAATGATAGAAAAAAAACCATATTGTGAAGATCATTCTCATTATTATGAGGTGGGGAATTTAAACTCTAAGGCATATAGGGTTTGTGTTCAAACTAATTATAAATAAATTAATATCCCATTTAATAAAGAATAATGACACTGTTAATAGTCTACCTTGATTGTTTTAGAGATGTGTTTGATGGGATTATAACATATATTTAAAAATCTTGTTGTAGGTAATAGGATGGTATACATTTTAGATTCTCACCACGAAGACCGGCACTATGATGTTTAATGTAATCCATCATAGGCTATCGTTGATATATTAGAATAAAATTAATCTCATTTATGAAAGTCATGGAAAAATAATAGGTCTATTACTCTCACATCTTTCATGCTTGGCGTGATAAATAAGAGATATCCTAGAAATACATTTAGGCCAAAAATGATTACCTGACATAGAATGTGTGGGGGAATTATCATTGTATGGATAGAAATAATATATTCATAGATTTTGATCTCAAGGAGTAACATAATTGAAATTCATGAAAACTTGTGTTTGGGCCTGAAATATAAGATCAAACACCCATCTCTATCCTATGGTTTGGGAATCGAGGCCCATGTAGTGTTAATTGAATAATTCCATAAAAATATCTAACTCGTAAGAAATAAAAATTGGAAATTGAGGTCATATTATAGTTATACCTTGAAATTATGGAGATCTTACATAACCATAACCATTTTATCCTTACGAAATTAAAAATTCCTCCCATACAGATCGATCTTATATATAAGGAAATGAATTTTTTTCACACTACATCCTCAGATGGGATTAAAATCAAGAGTATATCTATATCTAATACCCATGATAGAATTCCTAGGATTCTATATAAATATAGTATTCAATCCTAGCATTAATTTTTATAGATATTTTATGTTCCATGTTCTATTAAATGGATATAATAGTTATTTAGGTAATGGGTCATGTAAAGTACAACATAATCCATGTTGTTTGATTTCCTTTAACAAGGTCTCTAATGTTTAACAGTTTAGTGTCTTGTGACATGGAAATCACTCACTTATTTTATTTTATTATACTATGATTAATTAAAAACTATTCAATTTCATGTGACCTTTAGGTTGTGATCTATCTTGATGGTTTTTCAGAGAATCTTTCGAGAAACCTCGCATTCGATGCAGATGTTTTTATCCATGGGATGTTATCGTACATGAATGATATTATTGATAAATGAACTCTTTTCAGGTGATTTCTGGTAGTTAAATATCATATTTAATGTATAATGGGGCCATGGACTAAACCATTATATAAAATTTACATTCATGATGGATAGATGAAATAATTACACAGTTTGTGCTTTTGTGACCTGGAGGATCATTAGTTGTATCTCTAATATATGATGTCCTATAACATATAAAATTTATGAAATCCAAATCTAGATACCCAAACCATGTTTCTAAATTATTATATTTAAATATAAAATAATGTATTCCATTCCATTAGACTGATCATTTTATATGTCTTGAAAAACCATACATAAATATCATTCATATTTTTTATTAGGAAATTAAATATAAAAATTTCAAAATAAATATTTGGACTCCTTGAAAGTCAATAAAATATTCTTTTTTTCTATGGGGAAGGGAAAAAAGATGTATGATCAAGTTATCATTATGGAGTATGTGTAGTATAATAATTAATGTCTAAATGAATTACAAGAAATATGGTATGATGAATAACTAGAAACACATTCCATTTAATAAATAACTTGATCATGTAGTGAATCCAAAAATAATATAAATATATTAATCGCATGGGTAATAATAACATAATTCTCAATGAATGTGACACATAATTTTTGATGTCATTATCTTTTACATCAAGATATATCTACAATCATGGACTTTCTCTATGATAGCTTAAAAATGGGAAAGCATTCAATAAAAAAATTAAATAAGGATTGTAAAATGATATGTCTCATGGGAATTGTTTATACATTTAATAGATATATAATAGTTGACCCCGCCCGTAACATCATTTAAATTTATTTTTCATGCATTGAATGATCAATTTAATTGAATAAAATCAAAAATTATTAATAAATATCCTTATTGTGTTCAGAATATGGATTAATAATATATCCATTGTAAATTAAATGATATTCAAACTAAAATATCATATATTAACATGGAATATAATTTATGAAATGATCATATCAATGATATAGATAATATGTATATTTAATATAAATTTATTTCCCAGTAATCATAAAAATTTTCATTTTTATGTGTTTTAATGAACAAAAAAGTTATCAAAAATTATTATATTTCCAAAATAAATGTATATTTTTCAGTAAATTCATACATTTTAAATAATATAATAACTTTTAATTGAAATAAAATATGTAATTTTTTATTTTTTTTATTTTAAAATCCATATAATATTTTTTAATAAGATAAGGGCATAAGATTGATATCGTTGTGGGATAATATGTTAACATTGTATATATTTAAAAATATTACTTTTGAATATTTGAAAATATTATAAAAAATTATCCATTTAGAAAAAAATAACAATATTACATTATAAACTTTTAACAAAATTCTTAACATAACACTTCTCTAATAAATCATTGTTTAAACAATATATATATATATATATATATATATATATTTAAATATTGGAAAAAATATACCTTGTCGAAATATAAATAACATCATATCTTCTATTAAACATGGTTCATGAATGTGTAACATGAATTGAATCATTAATAATAATTAATGACTATCTATTAATTTTTAAGACATCAATGGGTCAATAAATAAATTACATAATTCATAAAACGAAAAATAACTTTATATTATCAAATATGTCTCTATGGAGTAAATATTAATGCTAAATACCTTATAAAGATCCTATAATTAATTGATAATTAATAAAGTATTAGATTATATTTTTCAAATTTAAACACTGACATGATAAGTGGAAACAAAACATGAATTAAAAAAATTCATTTCACACAAGGTCTTCTCATAATAAAATCAAGGGACTAGTGTATGTCCCAATGAAAGGAAATTGAGTTATAAAACCCCTTACCTAATGTTTCATCATAGCTCAACATGCATTAACATCTAGTATAATGGTAATAAAACATGATAATAATTTATATAATAACCATATTCACATTCATATTATTATATATAATCCTCATATAACATCTTAATTTCAGTTTGTTAGTAATATTTTCTTAGTACCATTTTTCTTGGTGTCAACAACTTTTTCATCTCATGATACTTTTGCAACATAAATTTTCATCCTTAATAATTTACTATTATTCCATTTCCCTGATATTTCTAATAATTATATATATATTATACATATTTGATATATATATATATATTCAGTTTAAATAGTATTAGGTAGAAAAGTTAATTGTATTGTTCATGGTGACGGTAGTCCATACATTCCGATGTACATTGTTTTCACTTTTCAGTAAAAGAATTAAAATAAAAGAAAATATTAATTCACTATTAAATAATTATTCATATATCACACACATTTATTAAATCTATCATTTTTAGAATCCACATAAAAAGTAATGATTAATGAATCACATCTCTATGTAGAGTGGTAGTCTACACATACAGAGGAGGGATGTTATCTTGTTTCAATGGTTTTAAGGTAAGAAAATAAAAATATTATTATAAAAATAGAAGTATTATTGGTTCCTAAATATCACACATATATATATATTCCATCTTTATAACCATAAATGTAAATTTATGTTGAAATATGAAATACACCACTATGAGGAAATGATAAACCATTTGTACTAAGACAGATGTTTCAGCTTTTTGTATGCTATAAAATAGATGAAATATTGTTGTTTGGTGATCATAATAGCAACTTATTATATTAATAGTATATTTTTTTATATTAATATTGGCAAAAAAACATTTATTCGATGCATATGTTGAAATGAACCTGATATATTCGTTAAAGATGATTACCTTTTCATGAGAAAAATGTCTTTAGATCTCTTACTAAGGGACCCATGACTGGTTTTCTTCGAATAAAAATAACTCTAGAACATGTACACGGATTTTTAGAATATAAAGCATCACAAATTTTTAGATATAAGGTTTCTTAATGCATTTTAATGAAGAGGGGGAAAGGGTGTCCTTTTATAATGGGGGGGGGGGGGGAAACATTCGTGGAAATTTTTTAAGAATTAAATTAACATAAATTATTATTTGGTGTAAAATTTGTATTATTATAATATAATATTATTATTACTATTAAATATATCATAAATAAAAATTTGGACCCTTATTATTTATTTTCCACCATTATAGTTTTTCTTGGACCCATGTTAACCCTTTGTACAATTATTACAATATTAATGTTCTCTATATTTTAAGGGTAAATAATGATTCCCTAAAAAGAATATTGTTCAAAAAATTTGAATGGTATAAAATTTAGGACCATATATTTCCCCTAGAGTCATATCTCATGATTTTTATGATATTCAAATAAAATAAAAAAATATTATTCCAAACATTATCATTAATATCATTTTTGATAGTATTAATATTATTTACCACTACAAACACTAAAAAACAATGGAATTAGAATATAATACAATAAAAAATAACCAATATGATATATTTATATATAAAATTACTGTAAATGAATATTCAAATAAAAATTTTTATTTTAATATTTAAAAAATCAATTATTCTATTTTTATATAAATTTGATAAATTATAAATAATAATTGCATATGCATTTAATAAAAATATTCAATCACTAAATATTAGACATAAATTATCATGATATAAATTATTATTTTTAAAATTATGATTTCTTATTAATTAATAACTTATTATTATCCTTATGTGAACATATAAAATTATCTAAAATAATGTCATACACTTTATAAAATTTATGTTACTAAAAATAATATAAATATTTCTACCAAGGTCAAATAGATCAAAAATGCCTTATATTCAAATTTTGAATTTGTAAGGACGAATTTACCATATAAAATGATATATATTCAATTTTTTATTTCATTTATAATTTTTTATCATATTACTATTAACTAATATTACATAATTTACACATTAACTATGTAAAACATTTTACTATATTAATATTTAAAATGCATAAAAATCAAATAAATCTACTTACCAAATTTAAACATCATTATTCAAAATATAGAATATATATTTCATGACTAATTTCATATATTATTCATAAAATATATTTTAAAAAATGTATTAAATAAAACAAGATACAGTTTCTTAGAGAAAAGTTTTTTAAGCCAAAAACATAACTTATATCAAAATCAAGAAAATAGTTGAATCAAAAAACATTTTTGATTCAAATAGATATTAAATCTCTATAATAATAAATTAATATCTAACTGTTAATTTGATTTACATAATTTAATTAAATCAAGTTGTAATATTTGAAATTTAGTATTATACACTATTCTAGAAAAAATAAGTCATTTCAAGAAATGATAAAAATTTAGACATAATTTAACATTTTTATAATGAATTTAAAAATTATATTAATTTCCACAACTAAATTTTTTGAATCATAAAGAAATTAATTTCAAAATTCTCACAATAGAATTAATGAAGATGATTTTTGAGAAAATATATTTTGAAGAATAAAATAACACAACTATAAACTGGGTACTTATTTCATATAAATTATCAAATAAATTTTTATTGAGAACTACTGTTATATATATTTCATAATATTTTTAATACAATTTATGAAATCTTATTAAATATCTATCTCATAATTATCATATTTAAATTATAGAATTTCTTAATTAATTTAACAATGATGTTAAATTTTTTGTATGATATCGAACATACTTTTCTATTAAATTATTGGGGTGTCACATTCTCCCTAACCCCTATAATAAATTTCATCATCTAAATTTGAAATTGTTCATAGTACTCAAAGGATAAAAAATTTAAAATTAATTCTTATAAAATAAAATGAAAAAATGTTAATAACATTAATTCTTAGTGAGATAGAATGGTAAATAAGAGGGAAAAATGGAATAACCCAAAAGTTCTTTTCTAAATATGGTAACATTTGTGGGAAGAGAAAATATAAACATGGATAATGGAAATAATTCACATAGTCTAGTAGAGAGTGATAAAGAACATGGTTATGAATATGTTGACAAAAACAAAATAATATGTATTTATTAACGAAAAATATCATCGACTCATCAAAAAATGATCATAATAGAATAAAATTTTTATTTGAAGAACCATTTCCTATAGTTGTGGAATTCCATTCCCATCTGGAGTATGCACAATAGAAAATATAATTACATGACATACATAATTTCATGAGATAATAAATTTCCTCCACAATATCGACCATTAATGAATGTATGAGTATTCAAGATAATATTTTGATGCATAATGCAGAAATGTATTCTTATATTGGATCATATAACTCACAAAAGGATAACTAGTTACCCATCCCATATTTCAATTTTATGGAAAATAAAATGGTAACTATAGAGACACTACTCATTGTTACATGACTATTACATCATTTTAATGATAAAAAATATAAAAGTGTTACACAAATAGTATCAAAATGTTCAGATTCATTAGATAATTTGGACTATAAATAACATTTAAAAAATTAAACATAAAAATTTCACTAATTGTTTATTGTATTCATTTTTATTTGTTCTTGTGTTCATCATAGTACAAGTAATATCATCATGATATGCATTAAATAAATGGGATAGAAAAAATCCCTATAATAGGATATATATAATAGAATATGATTGGTTGAGAACAATCAACATAATCTTCACATAATCATGGTATCATCATCAAATTTATGAGAGAATAGATTATATAGAGGCATGGAATTTGGAAATTCATTAAAATTAAACATCATTTCCTAGTGTTAAATTAGGACAGATATTTTTAAACAATGTCGGAATAATATGCATGCATATTTTAATTTATCTTAGGAGATTCATCACATTACATAATCATCAGTGTTCTATATAATTTTTTGAACACACATCACATCATAACTTTTA
This sequence comes from Viscum album, assembly GCA_963277665.1. Lineage (NCBI taxonomy): Eukaryota > Viridiplantae > Streptophyta > Magnoliopsida > Santalales > Viscaceae > Viscum > Viscum album. The sequence continues at coordinate 1,301,487,629 of OY728147.1, forward strand.
CGTTCTATATATAATTTGAGATTCACCGATCACATCATAACATTTACGTAATCATTCATTCCAAGTAGAACATATATCAATCATTGGAATAAAATAACTGATGGAATGGAATTAGTTTCAATTTGTAAAGAAAAAATTCATGAATAATTTTTTTTGGTTCCCAAAATAAAAAGGGGATGACATAATTTGTATATGAATCATCAATACCGAGTGTGGATGAAACAATCTCATGATATGTAAAAGAAAATTGTTTGGAAAAAATTGTTTTCTTAGATAAATATTTTAATTTTTCATTTAACTCTATAATAATAATGTATATACTGAGGATATAAATAGAGAGGAAAATAGAAATGGTATTTAAGGATCATTATTTTGACATACATACATAAAATGGTGGGAAATATGGAAAACCTGAATAAAGAGAGTTGGGTACGAGAATCCCCTTAACATGTGTCTTATGGATATATTAACATTAATATCTTGTATAATAAAATTAAATTAATTAATTAAAAAAAATTTTAAAAATCATATATTTTTTAATTATTGTTGTAATATGTTGATTTTTTTCAAGTTTTATTATTTATAGAGTCTACTTATATTATTTGGAAGCGTTTATTTTCACATTTTTTCATGATCTATTAACAGGAATATGATAATGGATGTTTATATATAATGGTTATAATTTTATAGAATCAAAATAATATCTTATTTTTTAACATCCAAATGTTTAAATGGTTTTATATATAATTGGGTTAAACTTTATGAGGATTAATCATTAGATTAAGGGTTACTGATAATCATTTTTCTTTGTTTTTGGTGTTTTCAAACATCCCAAAATAGTTTTGTTAGATTATTTATTATTATGTATACAAGTTAGTTACAAATCATAAAATATGAAATTATATATATTTAATAGTATATAACAACCATTTATGGGGTTTTAGTAACACCCACGATGGTGTTAATTTAAAATTAAAATGCATCGACCATGATGTTAGTAAATTGACACATCACAGGACAAGATTTTATTTTTAGAATAACATAGAGATAGAAAGAGATAAATCCACTCAATGATAGATCATCCCTGAATTAGATAAAATTAAATTATATAACATATAATGGATTTATCATTCACACATGGATAGAGGTGGTGAAGATAGAAAATTAAATTAAATGAAATTAAAAGGTAAATAATGAGGATTTTACCTCTTAAATTTATCCCCCTTGAGAACCTCTATCTAGAAAATGTATTTGTATTTTGATGGGACCAAGGGATCATAGAAGTGGTGTATGGGTTTGGTAATATATATGGGAATAATTTTTAAAATTCCCAAAGCGTGGTATAAAGGAAATGTGTTGAGGGTTTGTATTTACGTGGGAGGGGAGGGGTGTATTCCCAATAATTGTTCAATAACTTATAAATTTTTCTCAAAATATTATTATTTTGGGAATTCTAAAAAATTATATAAAAATAATTATGCGGAGTTATAGGTTATGGTTATTAAATTATCAATGACCTCAGGAATATTCTATTTAACTTTTAATGTATATAAATTGTTAATTAAGATATATTATTATTCATCAAATATTAAACTATTCCAAAAAATACTAAAAAATCGACTGAAAAATTCTAGAGATGTTGAATTCATGGCATAACGTCATTTTACAAAAATATTTATCTATATATGAGATATTAAATTTTTAATTAAAATAATCATTTTTCCAAAAAAAATTAAATTATAACTAAATTTATAACATATAAAAATTTTAACTAACGTCTAAAAATTATATTATACTCATAAGATAGAAAAATATTAATTTATGTGTGTATTTTATTAAATTAAAATTTATTTTCATTCGATATTTTAATTAAAAAAATTTAAATAAATATCAAAGACTTCTAAAAATAGAAATACATAATGTATAATTTTTCAAAAATCACTTATTTCTAGATATAAATATATTATATTTTCATTAATATGATACAAAACTATTTATACATTCAAATGTCATGTTATTATTGAGTTGGATGAATTACTATCTGTAAGTTTCATGTTACTATTCAAATGGTAAAGTTATTATTCTGTTGATAAAAGTTACTTAATTTCTAATTAGCATCATATATTATTCATTTTAAAATTTTAATGTATTTGTGGTGGTATTTATGTGATTTTATGTGATTTATTCTATTTTAGATAATTATATAAAGGCATAAATTGCATTGATAAATGTTTGGGTCATTAGATTCTTCCCCCTTTTGAAATTTCTCCCTCAATTTTTTTTACATAAACAATTGACTGTAATTATCTTTATTTGCCTCCTCAGGTTCCCAAATCAGTTATTCAAACATATAGTTCCTCCACAACACCTAGAAAATTAATGATCTATTTTTTTAGAACATTATATCTCTAGTCTAGAGTCATTAGTAGTTACTCCTCAAAAAAAGATATCATCTTCCAATTGTAGCACATATGAGTTCAGTGCATGTGAGGGATCTAGTATGTTCTTTTTGAGGAGTGATACATTGAACATTTAATGATTTTGATGCATATATGGTGGATGTGAAAACTGATAAAAAATTGCTCCTATGAAATCAATGATATCAAAGTGGATAATGTACCTTGGTCTAAGCATCCATTTTTCTGAAACATCATGAATCTATTACTTTGTGATTTTTCAATGAAGAATTTATCTCCAAAATCAATCTATGAGTCCCTTTGACGTGTTTCAATGTATCACTTTGGTCAAATCTGAGCATATTTTATATGTTTATGGTTTCTTGAACATTATCTATAACCTATTTTATAATATCACATCCATGTATCTTTTTTATCTAAAATCATCCCACTTGGTTGGAGTTCTATATTATTTTCCCCAAAAATCTTCATATATAGCTATCTGAATACTCTAATGGATGTTTTTGTTCAATGAGAACTCATCCAATGTGAGACAATGATCCCATCCACCATTAAATTCCATTGACCATTATTATACTAGGAAATCAAGATTATTAATAGTCATCTTATATTTCACATTCATTTGGGGGTGATAGGTCTTGTTAAAATGCAACTTAGTAAACAAAAGAAATGTTTGTGATTCCTCTAGAAATTAGATGTGAACCATTGATCATGATCTGATACGAAATAGAATGGAACCCCAATCATTCTACAAAATTCATTCATATATATCTTAGAAATATTTTCAAGTCGAGGTCTTCTAGAATAGTGATAATGTCGGTAGTATTGGTGACTTAGTCCACCAAAAACCATATCACATTGATTCCTTTAGATGTTTTTAAGAGACCAGTGGAAAATTACATAGTAAAGTTATCCCATTTTAACATGAGTATAGTAAATGGATTCATCATGAATTTGAACACTAGCACTAATCATTGAATTTATGACATATCATGTGCCATGGGATATACAACACAATATCATTCTATATATTATCATTCTAAAAGTGTTCTGAAAGGTCACAATACATCTTGGTTCTCCTGGGGTGGATAATTAATGTTTAGTTAAGTGCATTATCCAATAACTCCATCTATTTCCCAAGTGATTAATTCTCACAAATTCTCCTTCCAAACCGAATGACACCATGATCATCGATATTGAACTTTTATAGCTTCCCTTCCATTATTGAATTTATTGTCTTTTCAACTCTTGATGATCCATTTGTGCCTCTTTGATCATTCCATTTATAGATTATTGGAAAATAATTTGGGAAAGGTCAGATGTATTCCCTACCATAATTATTTCCAATTCAGTCTTTGAATTTCAATCACGATATGGTCATTATCAATCCTCAACATGGATAAAGATGCATATTATTTCCTTCTATGACCATTAGCTACCTTGTCCGCGTTCCTAGGATGATAGTGTATAGAGGAATAATAGTCCTTAATTAAATATAACCGTATTATTTTTTGCATGTTTATATTACATTCAGTGAATATATACATTAGGAAAATTTAATCGGTATATATGTAACACTAATCACCATAAAGGTAGTGCTACAATATTTTTAGCGAAAAAATCATAGTTGATAGCTCCAAATCCTTCATCAGGTAGTTATTCTCCAAGTTCATCAATTTTCAAAATGTAGAGGCTATCAATTTACAATTTTTTTGAGTAAAAAATACTATCCATTCTTCTAGGGAATCAATATACCAATAACCATTCTCCCAATGTCAGTAATGTGATTATAGGTGTTGATATCAGCATCTTCTTTACCTCCTTAAATATTTCCACACATTATTTTGACTCGACATAGGTTACGCTATCCTTGTTAACATAGACCGTGGGATAGAAAATCCTAAGAAATTTCCCAAAAAAATAAATACACCCTCCTATGCTATGAAAACTATGGGATTATATGAAACTAGATGATCTAATCCATTCCACAGTTTTCTTTCCTTTAACGATTCCATAAAAATTAACTCACGTGTGATCACATGTCCAAAGAAAGTGACTATATTTACCAAAAAACACACTTTCTGAACAAGGAATATGATTTATCATTTCTTTATGTCACCCGTATAATCTATAGACGTTTTTCATGTTCCTCTATTCACATTGAGTAAATAAGAATATTGTTGATAAACAATAGTACAAATTTTTCAAAGCTTTTTTGGAAGACACTATTCATGAAATCTATGAATATAAAAGGAGAATTAGTAAGTTAGAAGGGAATTAGTAAGTCCAAAGAGAATTACCATAAGACCATAGTGCCCATACCCAGTACGGAATGAATTATTATAAAATTATTCATTCTTCACCATTAGTAGATGATATCTAGAACAAAGATCCACCTTTAAGATTTACAAAGCTCCTCATATTAGATCGAACAAGAAATCAATCCTTTAAGAGGATAATTTTTCTTTATATTGAACATATTATGTTCATGATAATAGATACATAGCCGAATTGATCCATCATTCTTCTTCACAATGGAAATGGATGCATCCCTAGGTGATACACTATGTTTTATGGACCATGTGTCCAAATACTTTTATAGATACTTATTTATCTCCTCCAAATCTACTATGTCTATCTAGTATGGGATGTCTAAGATAAAAGTATATAGAATTATTTTTTCTATTAATAACCCCTCCTCCTGATCTATGGAAATTTTGGGTGACAGATTTTGGAAATATATCCCTTTATTCCATCCCAATGAGAATTTCACCTTTGTTGAATCCTATCTTTGACCCACCCATTATAGCAATTTATGCATCTTCCCTTGGAATAAACACCCACAATATTGAAGGATTATACAATGTTCTTTCATGATCTTCCTTGAATTTATACTGGTTAGGGGGATGGTTTGAAATATGAATATATATTACCTTTTCCCAAAAGTTGTTATGTTCCCCATAAAATGAGTGCTAATTAATCTCAAGTATAGCTATGAATTCTGACAAGGTATGTGTCATGTGATTTGTTGTGAGATTATTCCCACTTATGCTAACACGATAATTGACCATAACATTGGCAGAAATTATCTCACCACTAGGTGTTTTATGTATATCTCTACTTCAAGGTTTTATTGATTTGATTCAATAGTTTTAAAAAACTTTCAATTTATAGTGGAACACATAGAACTATAACCAAATAAGTCTTCATCCATTCTTGAGTGAATAGGATGTGTACCATATATGACTTTATCATATTTATCCACATCAATATGGGTGGTATAATAAGACTTTCCTTTCACCATTTGGTTTGGTGGAGTATGACCCTGATTACCCATGAGGACTCATGGTTTAGTAACATACTTTTAAGTATTCCCCTTCTTCCAAAATTTTGTGTATTGGACAATGGGTGGTTACATTTTGTCTGAAATTCTATCGTCTAACTTATTTGTTTCTATTAGACATTCATGAGCTTGTTGGTCTTCTCTCCCACTCTTATATCATTTCTCTATCCCAATTAGTAACATTACATGATGATTTTTTCAACATTTTTGACATGTTTGTGGTTGAGATTTCTTCTATTATTTTTCATGATATCCTCTATCTTGAAACTCCATATTTTTTTCATATAACAATATTCATTGGACCATTCTACAAACTATATATCCATATTGAGATCACATTGAACAACATCTCTATAATTCCCAATGAATTTAATTTCCATGTCCTTTTGAAGGTGTAATTTTATTCCAGTATGAAATCTATCAACTTTTCTATCATTGTTGATTTGAAACTAAAATCATACCTTGAAATCCTTATGAAATTTACATCATATGAAATAATAGTTTCACCTTCATTTTTCTTAATCTCTATGAATTGTATCTCTATATTTTTAAAAGGATTTGGAAAAAAATACATGGTTTGTAACATTATCTTAACGATTTCCCCCAGTATCATCAATTTTTTCCTTCCTCCTGTTGTTTTGAATCAATGAAAATAATTTGTAAGCCTCTCTATCTCAATGCTAAACTACCATAGCAACCATTTCCATCTAATTAAAGTTAAGTAGTGAAAATATCTTCTTAATTGAGTTTACCCACTATTCAATGACTATTTTTTCATATTATACAGTAAATGGTAGGGATAATTACCTCATAAAGAACTTGATACCATGTTTCTACTTCTTGGATAAATGAGGAAATTCAATATTATGCATGTTTTTTCATATCCTTGTATAGTTAGGAAAGATTATCTATGATATTTTTAAATCCATATCCCATGTAATTATGGATTTAATACAGGAAATCACAGTTTTTTCCATCATAGGAATAGTTTGCCTATTTTCTCATGGTTCCCAACCATTTTTAAAATAGAAAATAATTGATCCAATATAAGTAACCAAGTCATGAATAACTTTTCCCTTTCTAAAATTTACCCGAAAGGCATATCATTTGGTATCCCTATGTTTATAAAATATTATTTTGTCCCTACATATAAAAAGACTAATACATAGAGATTTTACCAATGATATATAATCATAAATTCCAAATTAAAAAAACATTTTCTTGATACCATCTATAGTGACCCATTTTTCTATACATATTTATTCAAATTTATTAAATAAAAACAACATAAAACCACTAGAAAACTATTTCCCAAAGGTATAGAGTTTATGTAAAATTGGGACCATACATAATAATTAAAAAATAAAACATAACCATGTATTTAATTCCTTCTTCTCAAGATTCTTACTGATGTATATATTCTTTTTAGTCTATGTAATAACCTGAGAATACACATAAAAAAATGGGGTGATCTAAAAGGACAGTAATAGGATAGTTAGGAAAAAACCTAAGGTGATAATAATCAGAATAATTATAATACAATCATGGGATCATCACCAATAATATGTGGGGATGCATCCGATATATGTGTGGAATGTGGAAATGAAAAAAAATGAAACATCTTGTTTTAGTGGTCAACTACCACACATATTTGTGAACAAACCTATAATCATGTTAATGATTTTTCACTTTATATCATGATATTAATCCCATTACCCAATGAATATATTCATTATATAATTATGGTCACAAGAATCACATTATAACATTTACATGGGATATAGAATTATGGTTTCACCCATCAATTCCTAACATTTAGATAATCTTGCATTCCATATAGAAAACATAATAATATTGGGACATAGAAGAACCCATGGAATGGAATGTGTTCCATTTCATAATGAATAAATTCATGAATAAACTATTCACTCCCCAAAAGAAAGAGTGAATCATGTAATTATTTTATGAGTCATCATTCTTGATTGAGGATGAAGAGATCTCATGATAAGTAAATGATAAATATTTGGAATAAAGAGTTATTTTTCAAAATTCATTTACATTATCATAAAACCATATGGGAAACATTAATATCATAGAAAATAAAGGTGGATGACAAATTGGTATTTATGTATCACTAAAGTAACATTCATAAAAAAATGAAGTGAAAGAGTGAAAACTAATATTAGTAGAGTAGGGTTTGAGAATCCACTTACTTTTTGTCTAGTTTCATTATTCAAATTAATATTAGAGATACGAATATTGAATAGATTAATTAATAAATATAGATTATATTATCCATGTATTGGATTTATTATATATCTATTAAGATCATTTATAAACATTTGGATTAGTTGTAGTTTTCAATTCCATCATTCGAGACTGTTCATTTTCATAGTTTTTCATGATCGATTCAGTTTAATATGAGTATAGAAGTTCATGTAGAATGAGTATAATTCTACATAATTGAAATATTATTGTATTCATTAATATAATTAGGTATAAACTGCCATATATATATATATATAAATAGTATGAATGTCACAACATGTCCCCTGGGGAACTTTCTGTGACCAGCCCATTCCCACCATCCATAGTCCCAGGGCTAGGGAATACCACTGAGTAGGAATATCCCCAAAATAGATGCAATTTTACAATAAACTTATACATGAGAACAATGCTCAAACTATGTAATGTATACACAATTTAAAACACAATCTTCGTATAAACAACTAATAAGAGTGCAGTTCCAAGTGAAAGTACAATGGGGCCAGAATAAAATCCCAAAAATACAATGAAAATGAAAACTACCCTAAACCATCAACATGAGACCCTACCTCAAGGGTAGCTATAGGGTAGATACCTATAATTGTAGATGTATGAACTTTTTCCCTGACGCACTGAGCACCACCTTTTCCCAAACAACCGATGTCTCTATTGAAGCGTCGATCACCGTAACGAGACACAGAACGTGTGCTAGAACCCCGTGATGGGTTTAGTAACCCAATACTACTTTGGGACCCCCAACAAACAAAAAATACCACAAATAAAGATAACAATGATCGGTCAAAAACAAAGAAAAAAATTCTAAGACAACTCACACTAGGTATAAGTCAATGTATAGAAGGTAATATTTATCATTCATAAACTTAAATCATCTTGTATGGCAGAGGGACTCTCCCGGATGAGTCACTGAGTTTCTCTCAACTACTAGACCACTATGGTTTGCTCAGATACTAGACCACATAGATCGGCTTTATTATTGGACCACTGAGTTATGCTCTCCTACAAGACCACTATGGTATGCTCTGCTACTGGACCACTAAGATCTACTCCTCTATTGGACAACTGAGGTCCCAACATGATATTCATTATGTCAATGCAAGCCATATGATTCATTATCTCTAGTGCACTTTATTCTGATATAATCTACTGCATAATATATCAATTTTACCTTAACATCAATTACAACTCACATTGAGTATACCCAATGGACTACATCATTTCAAGGGTCCCAACGTTGCAAATGACTCGTCTATCAGACACTCGATCGGAATTATGTTGTCTTTCTAGTAAACACAGTCCAGTTGCACTTAGGACAGCCCGAACAAACCAGGCTTGGGGGTCTCACATGATCCAACCTAGTTTTCCAACCAAATCCAACTAGCTTCATAACTGTGTCCATCTTGTTGGGTCGCCGAGTGAACCGGTATAATTCCTCTGGCATGGACCAATTTTTTCAGACTAGTTCTAACTAAATAGGCCACTCATTTTCCTAGTATTCCATCCAGCTGATCCTATATTCTTGTGCTGATTCTCCTATAGTCTAGCCTATCCAGCAGCAGAGTTCGCTCCATCGGTCTAGCCTAATGCCGGGTCTGGCCTGCTTCTCCAGGCCGGTTAGCTGGACTGGACGATCCAACTACTCAGGACACATGGTCTGCCATGCCCCTACTTTACGGCATCATGCCACTTCATTTGATGCCATATGAGTGGCCTAGGGTTGTCTGGTTCCTCTGCATGCATACTATTGACCTATGAACCCCAGATAGAGATGCGACTCTATGCAACTTGGAAACGCAGTGCTATGCCACATCACCCCCACTATGCAATGTCCTATCCTAGTTTCAGTCATCATCGCCACCCACGGTGGCACCACCACAGGTCCCTACTATCACCTTCCATTAAGAAGGCATCCTCCAATGCCAGTTGTTCATGCTGCTGCATGCCCTCATCGGCACTACTGCCATCGTCCCTCCTTAAATGGGACACCACTTTTGGTGTGGTGGTCTGATTACTATTTCGAAATCATTGTTGTGATCCTCTAGTCTCTTCCTAATATATATGGCCTCATGACTTCCTTTCCATAATTATGGGGATCCGGTTGCACTCATAACCTCCAAGAAATTCACGACGCAACCTCATGGGTTTTTCAGTAAAGAAAAATATGAGAGAGGGTGTCATTAAGGAAACCCAATGAAAAATACATGGATTTGTTCATTTTGGACCAGATATGTTATTATCAAAGAGGTCATGAGTCATAATTCAATAATTATTATTTTTCATCCCCAGTATCAACAACAAATACTTATTCTAAATCCCGCATGAATAAATCATCTATGGATCAACTAGTTTGTGACTTGATCTGCATTATTCATTTAGAATGTAAGAAGAGGTGAAACAACAATCCCAAAGATCTAAACCCATACATAGGAATGAAGATTGCTCCAAGATGATCCTTTTTCATCATCTCTTGATCTTTGGTCCTGAATCCACTTTCCAAGGGTGTTTTTTCCATTATCTTATTCACCTAAATTCGTCATTGGGGAGGTTCCTTTCTTTGTTCATCAGTGGAATTCCAAGGTTGTTCTCCAACCTTGAATTACTTATTTAATAAATGAATGAAGAAACTTCCATGTTTTAACATCACCATAATGATTCATTAATGATATTCATTAATGGGATTCACCGCCTCCTCACTGTTTCACCACAACACCAAAGAGTCATTATTTAACGAAGAAGTCAAAATAATAAAATATCTTTTAGGTTATTTTATTTTTCTTCCAAAAATTCGAAACATTAACTTTTTTAGTCAACATGTATTTGTTTTGTTATAAAGATACTAGGTATATCCATATTTCCAAAGATCATGGATAACCTAATATTTTTGATCTATTCACTTTTTAGAATGTTAGAAAATTCTTCTTTCAGGTTTATTTAATGATCGTTAAAAAAAATTCCTAAATACAATCTAGCCACTCCATGCCTCATAATCATCTTCCATCCCATACCCTTTTCTCAAGAATAAGATTAAATTTCTTCAATGTTTTAAAATGAATTACAAGTTATTATATTACCCCCACATTTAGGGATTTACTTCCTCATAATCAAAAACAAGGGACAATCAAAGAAATTGTTGGGGAGAGTAGGAATCTAAGCCTCCCTCTGCCATGTTTTGTTTTAGAAGATTCATATACTACCAAAAAACCTGAACCAGAGGAATAAACTATCGAAAAAGGATCCCCCCATCCGATCCTCTCTCTCCATAAAATAATCCATGAAATTTTCCCAGTTTTCAATCCAATGATCTCTATATTCGATGGAGTGATAAGGGTTGTGCACGTGTCTCATCATCTCAGATACGTGGAAGATATCATGAAACCTATATAATTGTGGTGGTAGAGTCAAGCGTTATGACTCCTCACCTACTAAACTCAATATCAGGAATTGTCTGAAGAAACTCATAAATAAATTTTCAACACAGCCAAAGTATTTATCTCCATCAATGAGGAGTAACCCATATGAATACATGGTCCCCCTCCTCAAACTCCAAGATATTCTACTACCAATAAGAATATGAATTATGTCAGCAATTTGCAACCTTCATCTCCTCCTAGATGACCTGATATTTCTCAGTTTTACCCTATAGCATTTCTGGATTGATGAGTGCTGAATCCCCTGGGACATTCTAGTCTAACAGTGACCTGCATGGTCATCCGTACAGCTCCTAGAATGGTGCCATACCATTGTTAGAATCATATACATTTTTTTCTGAAAACTCGACCTGTGGTCGGTGGTCCTCCTAAGTATGACCAATATCAAGAACCCTATAATGAATAATGTTTTTCATGGCCTTTATCATCTACTCCATCTGACCATCTATCTGCTGGTGAAAAGATGTCCTCATGCACTACTGATTCCCAATATCCTTCTACAATCCCTTCCAAAACCAGGATGAAAAGTGTGAATCATGATTTGAGACTATCGTAGATAGGGCTCCATGGAGTCGCACTATCTCATGAACATAAAGCAATCCTATGATCTCTACTGAAACCTTCTCTTGAATGGGTATAAAGTGGTTCAACATGGTGTGTTGGTGTACGATCACTGAGATGGTATCATGCACCCTAGAAATTTGAGGTATGAGCATCACGATGTACATTTATATTCCATCCCACAACCACTTTGGTACCTTGAGGGGTTGTGTCAAGCCTGGTGGAACCTGGTGCTCAGCCTTCACTTGCTGAAAAGTGAGGCATCTCGACAAAAACTCTACCATTTCCTTCTTCATACCCAGCCACAAGTACTAGCATTCTATTTCTCGATTCATCTTCTTCAAACCTGGATATAACACCATAGAGGATATATGGAACTCCCCCTACACCTCCTCCTAATATTACATTGGTAAATTGGTTAGTTCTCAGTAAAGGATGACGTTCTCCCCACTTTTCAAATATTCATTAGGGGCATGCCTTGTGGATATCTGGTTATGTGTAGTTTCACATCCATCATCTCAGAGTTGTGCCTTTTTGACTCATTAATAGTGGAGGGGAATATACCATAGATAAATGAAATTTTATCTTCACTCTATCCATGAAGTATATCTGAAGCAAGGAAAACATTTTTGAGGCCTCATTTTGTAGCTGTGAACACGATATCCTAGTGAGAGGATCTTCCAACATGTTCTCCATACCATGTGTATAAAATATCTCCATGTCATAGTAATCGAGTAACTCTATCCAACGTAACTATCTTAAATTCATATTTGTTTGGTAAATGATATGCTTTAGAATCATATTGCTCGGGTAGATGATGAATCATTCTCCCATATGGTAAGTGTAAAAACTACCAATGCCAACCGAATATCATGAATCACATAGCTCTTCTCATTTGGTCTCAATTTTCATTACCCATAAGCGATCATTACTGGCCCCCACATGATGAAAAAAACCATGCAAAGTTCTCGATTCTTCACATAACCCCAAATATTCTATTCAATCTTCTTGAAGATTCAATATAACAACACTTATCAGTCCCTGTCTTAGTTGCTGAAAGCTCTACTATCATATTTAAGTATAAACGAAGGCTATTCTCATCTTCATCAGTGATTTCATTGGTGATTCCACCTTTTAGAAGTCTGGTAAAAACCTCTTATAGTAACCATACAAACCTAAGGAAGCTTCGCATCTGGGTAACACTCTTCGGTGGTTCTCAAGAAAGAACAACCTCGACCGTCACTTGATCCACCACAACTACATCCGATTATATGAAATGTCACAAAAATTAGACCTTTCATATCCAAAACTCACACATAGATATTCTTCGATAAATATAGTGTTCTCAGAGAGTGCCCAGATCCATCCTTAGCTGTATTGCTTGCTCCTCCTCAGACATTGAATACACTATGATTTCATTAATGAACACAATAATAAACTGGTAGAAGTACAGTTGGAATATCCTATCAATGAGTCCCATGGACACATATAGTTAATTTATCAATTCAAAATGAAATGATTATGTACTCGTAGTTTCCACAATGACATCTAAATTCCATCATTGGGATGTCTTCATCTCATTCTCGAAGTCAGTGATAGCCAGATCTGAGGTCTGTCATTGAGAACCATCTCACACCCTTCAGCTAATCGAAGAGGTCATAAATACTCTGAAGAGGACACATTTTTTCATGGTCACCTATTTCATTTTTCATAATTATATGTATATCCTCAAGAATATGTCTTCCTTCTGGGAAAAAACACTAGGGCTATCTGTAGTAAAATTCTTGGCCTGACGGACCCCATTCTATACAATTCATCTTATTGTACCATCAAATTCTGGAGCTCTGTGGGAGACATCTGATACACATGATTAGATATCTATGTCATCTCATAGTATAGATCAACGAATATGTCTACCACTATTTGGGGATGTAGTCTTAGAGAATCATCTATAAATACATCCTCCTACTCATCCTCCCCTAAAAAATATATGGACTTGTCGCATCCACTACATCGAGGGTAAGGATATCCTTACCATGTGATCAGCTACACCATCATCCGAGAATGTTTATCCTTTTCTACAAGTGTTACATTTTTTTCAGCAAAAAGGAACCGGGGTTAATATCTGCAGACACACCGCACACCACACCTAAAACAATCTGTTTGAACCTGAAATGTGGTTAACCAGTCCATCCCTATAATTGATTCTTAAGTCCACGACGTCGCTACTAGGAGATCCCAGCCAAATCTGTCGACTCCATGAGTGTGGTCACACTATAGGCTCTAGTTTGGTATTGTTTAATCCCCTCCAATAAGAGTCTGTAATTGAAAGTGTCAATGAAATGGCTCAATAATAATCTCTGAGCTCTGAACAAGGTTCATGGAAAAGAATGAGTGACTTCCACCCATATCTATAAGAACTACAGCTATGGTGGTGAAGAAAAAATCATACCAATAATAACATCTAGAACATATGGACTGTAGGGATCTCTCTCCTAATGGTGACAATTCCCAGATCCACCTACTTGTATAGACCACGGTGAGCCACGTAATGGTGGTTGTGGTAGTACCACATACCGACGCCCAACTAATTCAACTCGTCATGCCCTTCTACCACGTCTGCCACCTATAAAACCACACTTCTACTTTCTATGTTTTATCCTTGGAGGTCCATTTACCACCTATCGGTCATCTGTATAGTGAGTTATGAAATCTTGATCCATGTTCCCCTACCAACCACACACATAACATAATTTTCTTTTCATATGAATCCATCTACCCCAGGAGCCTTGTAACGCTGACCCCATGTCATGGGGTCGTCTTCCAAATGGTCCAGCATACACAAGACACTACATTATCTGTTGGCTAACCCCATGGAAAACTCCCCCACCTATTTCTTGGTGGATTCTTCCACCATCGATGCCTACACTGTGAGGAAGCTATCCAAAATTAGATCTTTCTCTAGGGCACCAGCCTATGTAGGGATGCTGAGGGAATTCATTGATGCCATGATCACTCATTGAAGTCTCTGGTCTATGGTATAGGACCCAAATAAAAGCTCTCGTACTATATCCTTAGATAAACAATAAATGTCAGTGAACCTCACAGAGTACTCAAACCTTGTCTGGCTTTCCTATTGTAATTCAAGCTTCTCTTGTATGTGAACTGAACAAAACGTCATGGGGAATAACTCCTCCTTGAAATTAATTTTGAAGTTAGACCAAGTGAGGGTTTCCTCCACATTTGTTAATATTATCAAACTCCACCATCTCCCTAATGAGCCTTTAAAGCGGATCATGGCTTGAACATCCATCTAGAATGGTGGAAGACTCACTATGTAGAATACCCACATCACCGCCTCTAACTAATCCTCAGTATCATGAGGATCTACCTCTCCCCAGAACCTAGAAGGTATCTATCTCTTGAAATAATTTATGGAAATGATCATATGTGCATTCTCTACTAGTAGTGTTGGTATTAACTGCTGACTAACAGGTTGTGGTATAGATGGGACACCACCCAAAGCTACCATCTTGGTAAACAGTTCATGTTCTAATGCCTCCTCTCTAGGGGCACCAACCTTGTGATATCAAATTGGAATCCTAACTAGAAATCTGCATGGAGTCATCATTAAAGCGATAGATGTGAATCATAATTAAAAGATCATACCTGGTGTGCTGACTCTAACTCAAACATATAATACAAAAACATTCAATGTTACATTCATCAAGTGTTTTTATGTACCGAGTAAAAAAGAAGAACTATTGGACCTAGTGTATGAATACGTCAGACGCTGCACCAACATTGGGATCTATGGACTAAAATCAGAACACGAAAAACGTACCACTATATCCCTATAAAATGTTTTCAGACTCTTAGCTAACCTGATAGAACCGACCTCCTCTAATACCACTTTTCACGAATCCTCCCCTGGGGTATGTGTTGTGACTACCCCAAGGCCACCTTCCATAGGCTTGGGGTTGGAGACTAGCATAGAGTATGAATATCCCAAAAAATGAAGGCATTTTTATTAAACATATACCCACACACAAAGTAAAAACTATGGAAATTAACCACAATGTAAAACAATACAATCACTAAGACAACTGCTAAGAGTACAGTACAAACATAAAGTAAAAAAGGGTCCAAAATACAAGCCCAAAACCACAATTGAATGTAAAACATCCATGGTTCATCCACTCGATACAATACAAGAAGTGAAATTTATGGGTAGCTACCTATATCCATAGAAGTACAACTATATGTCCTATCTCACTAAGCACCACCTGGTCTTAGACCACATAGGTTTCCAATGATGGGTTGATCACCTTCATGAGACATGGAACGGGCGGGTTAAGCTAGTTTATGTTTGAGTAACACAATAATCAGTAGGTACATGAACCATCAAAGGAAATACCATAAAGAATGACCATAAATAAGGAAAAAAAGAAAAAAAACCTAATACCGCTCACACGAGGTATAACTCAATGTATAGAAACTATGATTTATTAGTCATAATGCTGAATCATCATGTACTGCTGAGGGACTCATCCATGATGAGTCACCAAGGTACACGCGGATACTGGATCACTATGGTATACTCGGATACTAGACCACTGATGTCATCTCGGATACTAGACCACTGAGGTCCCCTCGTCTATGGGGACACTGAGGTCTGCTCCACTACTGGACCACTAAGGTCTGCACTAGTACTGGACCACTAATATTTTCTCCACTACAAAATCTCTGGTGATCCATCATCATATCCTTCATTTCTTAACCAGTCGTAGGATTCCCACTCTCTAGTGTACTTGATTCTGAGTGAATTTACACCTTAATCCATTGTTCATATCATGAATGCCACAAAAACACACATTGTGTATACCCAAAGGACTGTCTCATTACAATGTTCACAATCCCATATACGGTGTTTCAATCAGAATCCCAGTCGTAATGATATTAGTGTTTTACTAAATATAGTTTGGATGCGCCCAGTCCCAGTCTGGCCTAGCTTATTGGCTACGTCCATTAGGCTTTGAATGACCCAACCCAGTATGGTTTTGGGTCCATCCCTACCGGGTCTCCCAATGACCTGCTCCAATTCCTCCAGTTATGTCCAACATAGTCAGAACGGTTCTCCCAAGTAGGGCTGCCCAGCAGCTCGGTCTTCTATCCGGTGCGACTCATAATGGCAGACATGATCACCCCTAGGCTGGGTCACCCGGGGGCCTAGTTCGCTCCCCTGGCCTGGCCCGATGTCGGGTCCCCCCAGCTTCTCCAGAACAACCCTCATGTCAGGCTAGTCTAATCCTCCTAGGAGACGCTCGACAAAGCTGTGACCCCCTCTGCTATGAAATCATGTGGTGTCCTTCGATTCCATGAAGTAGTACTAGCATTAGTCGGGTCCTATGCATGCAGTCCTTCAACCACGTTCCAGCACCAGGCGACACAGTTCTACGCCACATCACCCTAGCTCTATCATTTCCTGGCCAAGACATGACCCTCATCTCCCCACATGACCACACCACTGTGGTTCCCTGCCACTGTCAGCTGTTGAGCCAGCAACCTCAGTTGTTAGGAGGCCACACTGTCGTGAGCCTCCATCGTCCTCCCTCCGTCCGCATGATGCCTCTATTTGTGTGGTGGTTTGATTTGTGTTCTGAAAGAACTCTTGTAATCCTATGATATCCTTATTAATCACTATTTTCTCATGAATTCCTTGTCATTTCAATGGGGGTATAGTCACACTCAGATCCGCCTAAAAATAACTTATGCGACCTTGTGGGCCCGTCAACAAAGAACAATAGGAGAGAGAGAGGGGTGGTGATCACAAAGAACATCCAATGAACAATCTGGGACTTCGCCCATTTTTTATTGGATATTTCCTTGTCATTAGGGGCATGAATCATAATTCAATCACAATTATTTTTAATCCCAAACATCATTCCATAGTTTTTATTCAAAATCTTGCAAAAAAATCATCTGAGGAACAACTAGTAAGTGAGTTGATCCACATTCTTTTTTTAGAAGGGAAGAACATGGAAAACAATAATCACACATATTTTAACCCCTAACAAGGAATGGATTTTGTTTGAGGATAATCATTTATCATCATCCATTGATCTTCATTCATGAATACACTCTCTAATGTAGTCATCATGGAGGTCTGATTCTCTAGCGTTCTTTATTGGAGAGGTTTCCATCATCATTCATCAGAGGAATTCCAGGGTTGTTCATCCAACTTGAATTCCATATTAAGTTAAATAAAGAATACCTGTGAACATTGTATTATCAGAAAAATTATTAATTAATGATGTTCATTAATGGGATTCAGTATCACCTCATCATTGCACCATAGTGTGGATGAGTCATTACCTAACAAAGAAGTCGAAATAATAAAATTACTTTTCATTATTTTATATTTCATTCTGAAATTCTGAAAGCTATATTTTTTTTGTAGGCCCATGTTGCTTTATGTTAGGCCCATCTAAGGTGAATCACAATGCTCAATGATCAACAGTTACCTCAGATTCATGATTTGGGGACTGATTTGAATGTTAGAAAATCCCGCTCGCACTTTATTTAATGAAATTTTTTAAAAAAAAGTATCAAAATACATTCTAGCCGCTCCAGGACTCAGAATCACATTCTGTCACAGTTCCTGGTCTCAAAAAAAATCCAATTTTATTATCAAAAAATTAACATGGAATTATGGCACATTACATTTCCCCCACCATTATATATTTATGTCCTCATAAACCAATAAACTTTCCAATCAAACTAATGGGGGGAACATATCACAAATCTAAGACTCCCACTCTCATGTACTCTCTTGGAGATTAACATGTTTTCAATGAACTTGCACCAGAGGAATTGCCCATCCAAGAAGGATACTATTCAGTGAATCCTCTATTTCCACCATATACTCTATATATTTCACCCCATCATCAATGACAAGTTAAATGTAGTTTATGACATGAGATGGGTTTTGCACATATCTCATCATCTAGGATATGTGGAAGTCATCATTCTCCCTCTCGGTCTTTAGTGGTAGAGCCAAGTGGTACACCACGTTCCTCACTACACTTAGTATTAGGAAAGGTCCATCAAACAACATAAACATCCTACGGCCCCAGCCAAATCTCTGTATACTTTATTATAGAGAGACCCTTAAGATTGTGTGGCTCCCCTCCTCAATATACAAGGATTTACATCACCTATCAAAATAGGAATTCTGTAAGCTCTATGTAACCTTTATCTTATCTCAGATAAAATTCACCTTATAAAGGGTAGCTTATACCATCTATGGACCCATGAGTGCAGACTACCTTGTGTCCTTCCGTCATAATACCGACCTGCATGGTCATCTGTACAATGCATCAACCAGTTCCATAATGTTGGTGGATTGGTGGCTATTGTTTTACCGAAACTCCACCAGTGGTAGGTGGTCCTCCCAACTATGCCCTAAATCAAGAACGTAATCAAGATGATAGTCCTCCATGGTCTGTATTGTTCTCTCTAACTGACAATCTGTCATCAAGTGAAATGTTTTTCCCAAGAATAGATGAGTCCCCAATGCCACCTACAACACTTCCCACAACATAGATGTAAAGCATGCATCATGATCTGATACTATTTTATATGGGAATCCATGGAGTCAAACTATCTCTTATACGTATAGGTGTTATAAGCTCTCTACTAAACCCTACTCTTGAATGGGTCAGACGTGGGCCAATGTGATGGGTCGGTCTATGATCACCCATAATGTATCATGTTCCATGGATGAACATGGTAAGATCATCATGTTGTCCCTGAGTATTCTTTCCCAATTACACTCTATTAGCTCCAGTCATTATTTAAATCCTACTAAAATCTAGTGCTCATCCTTCTCTTTCCCACAAGTGAGGAATCTCGAAGAAAACACTACCAATGCGTTCCTAATCTCTAACCCCCCTAATGACAATGGAGGTCCTTGTACATATAAACCAAAACTAGTTGTACTAGTAAAGGGGATATATGGATCTCCTTTAAATCCTACTCCAACAATTCCATGTGTACAATGGTGCATCCTCTTAAAAGGTTATTGTGATCCCCACATTATGAATATCAATAATGGGAATTCCTTTTGGACATCTAGGTATGCATAGTTTTGCAGCTGGTATCTCTGAGCTTCTTATCCTTGAATATTTGTATGAGTTTAGGGGAATATACCATCAATTGAGGAAATGTTTCCTCCACTATATCCATGAATGATATCAGTAGAGAGTCCAACTTATTTGAGGTCTCATTCAGCAAATGTAATCATGATCTCTTTCTAAGAGAATCATCCACCAAATTTCCCTTACTATGAGTATAGACTATCTCGAAGTCATAGTCATGGAGAAACTCTATCCAATATCAATGTATTAGATTCAAAAAACGCTATGAAAATATATACTTGGGACACTTATGGCCAGAGTAGATGATGAATCATTCACCCATAAGGTAGTGTCACCACATCTTCAATACTGAGTCTATCACTACCCTATCAAGGTCATGATATGAATAGTTCTGCTCACATGAAGTCAATTTTCAGGATCCATAAGTGTTCACAACTTTCCTTGACATCAGGACACAACCAATAATGGTTCTTGATGATCACAAAACACCATTTAGTAAGTTACCTCCTTCGACAGACTCAATATAAGAGCACACTCCAAGCTCTGTCTTGGATTCAAAATGCTCTACTAGTATCTTTTTGTCCACACAATGTGTTCTCAATTCTTCTTCAACACTATCACAGTTTATTAAAAATTAGAGAAGTCAGGAAAAATCCTTTGATAGTATCTAGGAATCCCATGGAATCTCTGCACTTCTGTAATTCTCTTGGTTGTTTCCCAGGAAAGCATCGCCTCAATCTTCGTTGGATCTACCAAAACTCCAGCCTCTGAGATGACATGTCCAAGAAAGTGGACCTTTACTATCTAGAGCTCACACATCGAGATATTTCTATATTGTTGGTACTCTCAGAGTGTATCCAAATCCATATTTGGTGTGTCACATGATCCACCTCGGCTGTTGAATGCACTAAGATGTCATCATCGAAGACCACTACCAACTAATCTATGAATGGGTTTAACATCATGTTCATGAGTCCAATAAACATTTATAGGGAGTTATATATTCCAAATGAAATCACTAAGTACTTGTAGTGGTTGTATAGACCTCTGAAAGGTGTCTTTGAGATGTCTTCATCTCGTACTCGAAGTTATTGATATCCTTATTTGACTTCCACCTTATTGAACCATGTCACTCTCTTAAACTGATTGACGAGGTTATCAATCCTCAATTAATCATAGTTTTTTTCCATGGTCCCTAGGTTAAAGAAATATAATTCCTCACATAACCTCATGCTTATGTCTACCATCTGGGCAGGAAACATTAGGGATACATATGGTGAAATTTTGGGCCTTACGAACCCCTTCCTCTGCATGTCCTCCAATTGTACCCGTGGTTCCCAATGCTCTACAAGAGAAATATGATATCCTATTGTAGATATCGGTGTCATCTTGGGGTATATATTAATTTCTAAGTCTACCTCTATGTGCATAGGTACTCATGGAACATCCTCCAGAATGATGTTCTCATACTCATCCACTACTGAATAAACTATGGACTCCTCTCATCAACTACATTGAGGGTCAGTCTAGCCAAATTGTCTATGATCTACTAAACCCTCCACCGAGAAAGTTTGTCTTTTGCAGCAAGTGTTCCCCATTTTTCATAAAAGAGAACATCATTTCATCTCTCCCGACACAGATCATAATGATCCAAAAAAATCAATCTTTTCATGGAATGCGGATAACCATTCAATACCCATAACGATGTTGTAAAGCCGCGACGCCTCTATTATGAGATCCCAGATGAATCCCTCAGCTCCAAGAGTAAGCTTACATTGTCACAACCTATGTGTGATCAGTCTATCCCCTCCCACTGGAGTCACTGATCCTAAGGATCGAGCCAATGGATCAATTGGAATCTCTGTGCTCCGAACAAGGTCTATGGAATGAAAATTTAGACTATAACCTATGTTTATATGAACTATATCTAAGGTGGAAGTGACATAGATCGTACATTGAATCACTTATGGAACATTGAGACTATTGGCCTCTGTCACTAGAAGGTGATCCAACCCTTATCCATCTACATTTGGAACCCGTAATGTACTACCTCGGTTGGTGGTGGAAGAACCTCGTACCTATGCCCACCTCCTACCACTCATCATACTCCTCATCGATGTATGCTGCCTAGAGGACCATCCTTCTCCTATCTTTACTACTTATTTAGAGATTCCTTGACCATTTATCTATCCTCTCTATAGTTATTTGATCAATCCCTGACCCTGTGCCCCTACCCACTGCATGCATAGAATACTCTGCTTCTCAGATGAATCCAATTTCCCTGGGATCCTCATGTCATAAACTCTGAGTTTGGGTGTCTTCCTTCAAAAGGATTTTCCTAATTAGGCCTCAACGTCATCTATCAGCTACCCACTATGGAAGACATGGCCACATGGAACATAGCAGTAGCTCCCACCATTGGTTCCTAATCTTTGAGAACGATCTCCACTTCTAAGGATCAATCATGTACCCTAGGTTGCGTAGGGATGCATGGGGAAATAATCAATGCCATGATATCCTATCGGAGTCCCTGCCCAAAGTTTCTAGCCCTAATAAAAATGTCTCATACCATACCCATATGGTAATAGGAGATGTCTATGAATCTCGCAGAGTATATAGCCACTGTCAGGATACCTATCTATAGGTGAAACTTCTACTCTATGTTCATTAAGCACAATGTCACTGGGATAAAATCCCCACTAAAATGCCTCTTGAAGTCACACATTTTGAGGTTCTCCTCCTCATGCCTTTAGATAATCCAACTCCACCATCTTCATATCGAGCCTAGTAGATGCCTCACTGCTAGAACTACCATCCAGTCAAATAGAATCCTCACAAACCAGAAGACCCACGTCATGACCTCCATCCAATCCACAATGATGAGAGGATTTGTCTCTCCCATAAACATGAATGGATTTTTCCCTAGAACACATTTAGGTAACTGATCCTATGTGCATCCTCTACTAGTAGTGATTGTACTAACTACTGACCAATCAGAGATGGTATCTCTAAAACACCACCCAATGGTACCATCTCTAGCATCATTTCATATACCCAAGCCTCACCACTCTGTAGACCATTCTCATGGGGACACCGAAGAATCCTGGATGGTTGTCTGTATGGAGTCATCCTAACAGGGATCAAGATAAATCATGATTAATAGATTATACCTAATGATTTGAAACTGACTCATAAATATGATGACAAAACATTCAATGATGCTTGCAACCAGTGTTTTAATGTAGTGATTTTGAAAAAATAATTCAGGGTCATGGTGTATGGAATCATTCGTTGTTGCATCAACATTGGACTTCTTGACCTGAAATATGACCTCTAGACACTTAACACTATTTCCCCCTAAATTTTTCTAGACTCTTAGATATTCTGGTAGAACTGACCTCCTCTGATTAAAAATTTTCATGACCTGTTCCACATGGCCCGTACCATGACAACCCCAAGAATTCATTCCACAAGCAAAGGGAAGGCGACTATCATTGAGTAGGCATATCCCAAAATGGAAGGTATTTTCCTTTAAACCTGTAAACATGCACAATTCTGAAATTGTGGAAGGTAATCAAAACATAAAACACAAATGAAACTAAGATAACTACAGAGATTATAGTAAAAACTAAATGTACAAAGGGTCTAGAATACAAGACCAAAACTACAAATTAATTTTCATTTTGCACGATCCATCCTGTCAAGACCATCTCTGAAGGGTAGGTGAAGGGTAACATATTGTAACTGTAGAAGTACACCTGTTCGTCAGGTTTCACTGAGTACCACCTGGTCCCAGACCACTACGTTCTCTGACTAAGTGCCTATCACCTGTATAAGACGCGACATGTGTGGGAGAAGCCTGTGCATGGGTGAGTAACACAATACTCATTAGGTACCCCATCCTAAAAGGCAATGAACAAAAAGAAATGACACAAATAAAGACCACAAAGCTAGACCACAAAGCTAAGATAACTCATTCCAGGTATAACTCAATGTATATAATATATGATTTATCAGTTATAAAGATGAATCATTGTGTACTACTAAGAGACTCATCCATGATGAGTCTCCAATGTTTGATTGGAAATTGAACCACTGAGGATACCTTGGATACTGGACCACAATGGTCTACTTGGATGATGGACAACTATGTTCCGCTCAGCTACTAGACCACAGAGGTCCACTCAATTACTAGACCACTGAGGTCAGATTCTATACTAGATTTATGATGTGATCCATACTACTGGACAACTGATGTCTTCCCCACTACATGACAAGTGAGGTATACTTATGAAATCTTTCGTGTCACATCCATCTTTAATATTCCCACTCTCCAATGAGCTTGATTCCAAGAGAATCTAATCCACAATCCATTGGTCGTATCTTGACTACCATGAAAACTCACTTAGAGTATACCCAGAGGACCGTCTCATCAAAAGGTTCCCAACACTATATACAACATGTTAATCAGATACTCAGTCTGAATGATTGTGGAATTTTTGTAATCAAGGGTAGGTTGTGTCCAGACATTGTCCAACTTGGTCAGATCGACCCAACCATCCTGGCCTCGGGGTCATGCATAAATAGATATAGTTCTATCAACCTGACCCACGTGGATTGGTCTTGGATATCCGGGTCCAGCTAGGCATAGGGGCCATGAAAATTGGGCCTAGTTAGACATGACTCGGTTTAGCCATGGGTCCATCCCATCGGGTCATCCATTGACCTGGTCCAACTACTTTGTCCTAGTACTACTCGTTCTGACTAGTTATGACCAGATGGGATACCCAGTGGCCTAGTTTTCTCCACCAGGTCATCCCTATGCCATGTTTGGTATGCTGCTCCATCCCAGTCTGCTGGGTTGGCCGATCTGATCCAACCGGGTCATGGCACGCGATGCGTCTCAATCGAGCCACATCCCCCTATGCTATGGAATCAATACGCTATCTCCGACACTACACAGCTATACTATGGCTCTCTGGGTCCTCTACATGTGGTTCTTTGAATGTGGGTGTCCACCTGACGATGTGGCTCTACACCGCATCACCATCGCTCTACTCTGGCCCTCGTCACCACCCACAGTCGCTTCGCCGTGAGTCCCTTACACCGCAAGATGTAAATACATTGACCTCTAATACCTTGTATATGTGGTTCCACACACCACCACAATCATCATGGAATGACACCACCAGTGGACCTCCTTTTATAGCTATCATCTGTTGGTGTGGTTATTTGATTTCCATTCTGAAAGCACTGTGGTGATCTTTGGGATGCTGCTTTTATCAATATGGACTCAAGACTTCCTTGTCGCCGCTCTGGGTGTCCAGTCATAGTCAGAACATTCCAAAAAACCTCATTCAGCCTCATGGGTCCATCAACAAATAACAATTGGAGAGATAGGTAGAGAGAGTGGGGTATCACAAAGAAGACCCAATGAGAAATTCGAGCCTTTGTTCATTTTGGCCTAGATCAATTCTTGTCAGCAGGGTCAAGAAACATAATTCAATAACTCTGGTTTTTAAACCACAATATCATACCGAATATTTATTCCCAATCCTAAAAGAATAAATCATCTTCATTTAAACTAGTTAGTTAGTTGATCTATATTCTTCATTTAGAAGGGATGAATAAGGGAAAAAACTCACACAGATTGAACCCATACATGGGAAAGGATATTGTTCGAGGATGACCATACATCAATATCTATAGATCTATAGTCTGAAATATTATCTCCAAGTGTGTCGTCACCATCATCTTATTAACATAAATTCATTGTTGGAGTGGTTTCCTTCGTCGTTTATCTGAGGAATTATAGGGGTGTTTGTCAACCCTAAATTCTCAATTTAATTAATGAAGGGTAATATGTGTGCATTGGATAATCACGATGATGATTCATTAATGAGGTTAATTAATGAGATTAAATATTTCGAAGTTTCTAAACCATATTTTTTATGAGTTGTTGTGTAATGAAGAATAAAAAAATAATAATATTACTTTTTATGTTATATTATTTTTCTTCCGAAAATTCTGAGAACTATCTTTTTCGATTGGCCTGCACCGATCGATGTTAGGATCTTCCTAGTTGAATCCTGATTCTTTGAGTTTATTGGTTACTCATATTTTTTAGCTAGGCATCGATTTGAATGTTATAAAAATCATATCACACCATTATTTAATGAACTTTAAAAAAATTGAAAATACATACCTGCCACTCCAGGCCTCAGAATCATGTATCGTCTCAGTGGTTGGTTTCAAAAAATTCCCATTTGATTTTGAAATATTTTACATGGAATTATGGGTCATTACAATGAAATGAATCATTATATAACATGTTTGTGATATTCATTTTTATTTTTTAACAGTTTTTTCGAACATCACAAAATAGTTTTGTTCTGTAATTTGTTATTGTGAATGAATGTTAGTTCTAAAATATAAAAAATGTTACTAAATAAATTATAATTTATGTAGTAGAAATTATAATGGAATTATTAATATCCATGAATTTGTGAAAGGAAAATGAAGACCCAAATTAAATGATGTTGGTAAATTGACACATCATAAGTGATTTTTTTATTTTTAGAAAAATTGAGGTAGAGAATCGATTTTGATGATTAATCATACAATAACTCGATATAATCATATTATATAAAAGATATTGGAGTTATAATAAAAATTTAGGTAGAGGAAGTGAGTTGAGTACAATAAAATAAAAACAAATAAAATAAATAAAAATGAAATGAAAAAGTAATTTTTATCTCTTCAATTTCTCTTCCCTGAGAACCTACTTAGTGATATGTTTTCTTTTCTTTTAATGAGACAATACTCTCCGGGACATGAGGAAGTTATTTCTGAATAGATATGGGCATAATATAGAAATTTCATAAATATTGGGTGGTGTGAGGCGAATAGGTGGTGAGGGGTGGTATTCATAGGGGATGAAATGGGTGTTTCCCCATTATTTTTTACTAGATTATTGTTTTGGATCAACACTAAAATTAGTTCAAGGATTATAACTAAATATTTTATTAATAACTAAGTGTTATTATATATTATTTTTATTACATTATATATGACTCATAGATTAGTATATTTATCTTATAATGTATATGTAACATAAATTACCTTATTCTATAATTCATATAAATTCAACTATTTCAAAAAAATCCAAAACCTTCACCGAAACAATTTTATGATTTTTAGAATTATTAAATTGGAAACATTTTATAAATATAGTTATACATAATGAAAATTTTAATTACTAATTAAAATCATCATTTATTAAGAAAAACGAAATTTAAAATTATAACCAATTTTATGACACTTTCAATAATTAATAATAGTTCCATAAAATTGTATTTTAATAATAAGACAAGTAATATTAATTTTCTGAATGTGTTTTTAAAGAATATGATTTCTTTAAAATAATTAAATTAATTATAATTAAAAATTAAATAATTATGAAGTATAAAAACCCACTACTTAATTTATAATTTTAATAAAATTTGTTTTAGTATATCCTGATATAAATATATTATGTCACATTTCCTAAGATACCAAAATTTTATTCATAATTTTGATGGTTTAGTTATAATTATATTAGATGAATTACTATATCTTCAGGTCAAGTAAATGTTCCAAACATAAAGTCAGTTTTCTATTGGTTTAGGTTCATTAATTTCATCAAAATTTTCATATTAAATTCATTTCACATTTCTAATGATTTTATTGGGGTATCGATGTGATTCAATGTGATTTATAGAACATAAAATAATTATATAAACGTAACAATTAGATTGATAATATTTTTGGTCTTTACTATTTCGATAAATAATGAAAACATAAAAAATGTATACTCTTTACAATGATTAAATAATACATTGTACATTAAATATTTAACAATGACACAAATAATTAATCATAAATTATTAAAAAATAAATAACCCAACATCAAAATTATAATCAATTAAATAATTATTAAATAATAATTTCACCTTTAGGGTTTTTTCCAAATTTTTATCATACATTAACAAAATTTAATTGCATTTCTCCCAGATAATATTTCTTTTAAAATAATCATTAAACCAAAATGTTTCATATACTACATCCTAATGAAGTATCACAAAAATACAATTAATCATCATGATAAATAAATATATAATATTACAATGACGTGAACATCAATATAATATCATGAATTAAATTTATTTAAAAACTGAAATGTAATCCATAGCTTGATGATATTATCCTCTGATAATAAAACGTTCATTGAATAACTTTTTTACCATAAGTATTATCTATATATTAATATAAAATAGAACTTAAATAATTAGATAATATCCAAAAGGAATATTTAATCCTCACTATATTATTATTCCTAAAACCCAATAAATATTTCAAACCACCTCAAAATGTCAACACTTGAAAACTAAAAAGGGGCATATTTTCCTTAAAACTTATAGAAACCATATTTTTATTAAACCATTATGATAAAAATAATTAGTATGTTAACCACAAATAAAAATATAAATTATTCACACAATTATCCAAATCATTATTTCTAAAATAAAATAAACGATGATTTCCATAAATCTGGAAAAAAATCAATAATGAAGTAAATGATTTTATCATAAAAACAACATCCAATTTATAGGTCACTGACCATATCATGTTTACTTATATTATTATACTGTAAATTTTATGGAAATACATAAGTATAAATATATATCAGGTGCTTAATGGTACAATTACATTTAATCATGCACACACACCACAGACCCACATGATCGAAAAAAAGTTAATACACCCTCACCCTAGGGATAACAACAAAAACATCAAGATTTATTCGTATTATAAAGACTCATAGTCCACATATTGTACTTCCATAAGGCCCATTTGTTTTGGTGGACCCACAAACCAGCTTGAATCAACATTTATAGGGGTTCCCATCCCTTTCCTACAACATGAATGTGTCACTACATGTGCACTTCATGCATGTAACACCACCACATATATCAGTGTTTTCATCATTGTCCCCTAATGTTATAACCTGTACATGTAACATTATCATGATGGATTTAAGGTTTCACCACTATGAAAAAATAATAATTCCAAAACCAAAAGATAATAACTTTAACCCTCACACATCTATGATTGTTGTAGCACTGGTATGTCAATGGTCTTGAAGATAAGCCATTTAATTGGGAATTTTCAAGGATAGTTCTGATATTTCTCACATATAATACATTGAAAAATAATTGTTTGATTGTGTTGATATTTACATACCTCCCATGAACCCTTCATTTCATCTCAATAATTCATTGAGTTATGCCCTACATATCCACACAGAAGATATTTTTACCTTTTTTAAGGTGATTTATGGTGTTCCTCGTTCCTTATATCTGACATGAATGGACATAATCATTTATTCCTTCGGGGACTCCAATACAGAATATCTTAATATATGTAAATATTATATTATTTTTTATCTCCAAAGTCACATTAAAGTGTATTTTACTGATCATATATTATGGAAATAGATTAAGAATAATCACAAAATCCTTCTATCATGTCATCATCCAATATGTGTCCCTGTAATCCCTTAATCTCTATTCACATTCAGTATTAAAAATATTTCACTTATGTAAAGAAATTTACTAAAACAAAAAATATTTTTTAAAAAATTATTCATATTGGGATGCCATAATCAAAATTATGTGGTAAATAAATGGAGATATATTCCATTTAATTAATAAGTTTATAATGAAATGAATCCATGGATAATATCAATGAGGTATTCAAAGGGATAGAAATAAATTATTTATCAATGAAATAGATTCATAATGTTGAATGTCATGATTTCAGACATCAAAATAACTTTACATTAAAGGCCATGTGTCATGATAGTTTAAAATGCTTGAAGGAATACAATAAAAAATAATTTAACAGGGCCACCCAACCTACCTATCCCATGAGACCTATCAACTAATCAGTGGGCTAAAAAATTCATGGAAACACTAGTCAAAGCCTGTCCAATAAAATTTACATAAATTTATTTATTAATTTAATTAATTATAAATATTCATATCAATAAAAATCCATATTGTGTAATAAATTTTAAATATTAATATTTCCCTAATAAATTAATGAAATGTCAATATAAAACACTACATGTAGAAATAGTATAAATTTTAAAAAATAATCATATACATGAATATAAAAATATTGATATCTTTGAGAAATTTATTATACTATGCATACAAGAAATTCATTGTTTGAGATGAAGTTAATTTGTACAAAATTTGCTGATATATTATATATTACTTCTAGAATGCATTTTTTTTGTAAAATTAATAATTTTATAGAATATAAAAAAATGGAGATCAAACATATAAAAAAAATTTCGGTAATATTATTCTTTGAAAAATAATTAAAATATTTAAGAATAATTGAATACTGTAAAATTTTTATGGTGGCGGGAAAATCCATTAATGTCATCTACCATAAATGATCATTTTTATTGACTTTCTTGCACTTAATGTCAAAATAAACCCTTTTAATAATCACATTAATGATTACATTTGTATCATTCAATAATCTAGGGATTACATAATACATATTTCATAAGTCATATGATAATATAAAATGACTTTTTGAAAACTAGTTTATAAAAAATAGAAGAGAATATTATTTTTCAAAATAAAAAATAATATCATGTTTTATTTAAACATCCCCCTTGAATTATTAAATTAAATTTAATAAATAATAACCTTAAATAAATATTTATTAATGTTAAATACCATAATAGGGATGTATATATAAAACATGTAACTAACTAGGTTCGTAATATCAATTATGTCTCTATATTGTGTATATTGAGTTGAAATCCATTACAAATATCACATCATTGAAAATAGAATTAATCAATAATGTGATTACATGTATCATGTTTAAATCCACAGAAGATATGTCAATTAAAATATAATATAATAAAATTTTACTTAACACATAAACATTAAATATTAGAATAAATATAGATGTAATATAAACCAATGGAGGGAAATTTTATTATGAATGTCCTTTACTTGAAATTTTACTTAGTTGAATTTGATTTAACCTCTTATATAATGTTTTTTAAAAATGTTTATAATTTATAAATGAAATATAATATATTTATATTATAATCATTATTACATTTATTAAAACATCCCGAGATTATTTGAAATATATTTTTTAAAATAAATATTCTAATTTTTATATTTCTTGTAACACCTAACACACAGTTTACCAAGCATTACACATAACCCATAGTATAAACAAAGAATATCAAATTTCGAAAACATTATTATATAATTGTTATCACCTAACCATTTAAATGGAATGTATCGGTAATAATAACTAAATTATTATAATATTTTGTTTAAAATAAAATATAAAATTATTTATTTTTTTCAATTAATTAAAAATAAAAAACGAATTATAAAAAAATTAAATATTTATATAATTTTTTTATGAAAATAGATAAGTTTAACCTTAGTAAAATAAGGAATATATTAGTTATATTATATAAATGATTTATATTATATATATTTAATATGTAATTCCACATTTATCCAATTTATGTTATATACAAGAGATAAAAAAAGAAATCCAATTTTATGCCTAAAAACAATATTGTTCTAAAATGGGGTTTTATCTACTTTTTGCCAACTTATTTATTAAAAAATTATGAAACATTTATAAACTTTATTTGAAAAAATATATATCCCAATTTATTATTTATAATGAAAAAAATTATCTTTGGTTGAATTGTTGAAAATTTCAAGAAAATATTATTTTTTGGATGAATAGTGAAAAATATTAAATTGTAATTGAAAAAAATTTTGGATTAAATTATTATTATTAACAAGTTATATTTTAAAATTGTTTTAATGAAATAACTCATTAATATATCTATTAATTTATTTTAGGATATTGTAATAATTTTCATTTTCACTTTTTTTATATAAAACATTTGAAAACTTCTAAACATATTTTTCATTGAAAACCCATCTTCCCATCACATCTGTGAAATTTTTTTAAAATTATAATTTTCAAATTATTTGAAATAATGTTTAAAATTTTTTTCCATATTTTGTATTAGAATATTTTTTATGATATAATATGTTAAAATTACTTTTTTACCAAATATAATAGTTAAATTGTTAAAATTATATATTGTGGTTAAGGTAAAAATGGGTTTACTACATGGTTAAATTACAAAGATAAGGGTCAAAAAGACCAATAATCTTGTAAAAAATAAATTTTATAGAATAATTTATAATATATAATTTTTAAATATATATAATAATATATTATGGACAATTTTACAATATAAAAACATGGGTACAACTTTTTATTCTCAAAAAATTACATGTGTGTAACTCACATCACTTATAAACGGCCACCAACTGTCCACAAATATTTGTGTCATAAACCCCATTGTGTTTAGAAATTACCTAAAAAAATACATTCCGAGATTCCTTTATATAAATATACAAATTTTGTTTCATGTATCCATCCCAGGAATGCTTTAGGAGAAACCCCATGGACACTACCCGACGATCATTTAACTTTCTTCAATGATCATTTTTAAATTATTTCTTTGTCCATCCCCTTTAATTCTTACTAAAACATGATGATATAATAAACTATTTATATTATATATAATGAGTTGTTTTATTTTTATATAATTAAATAAAACCTAACCCATAATCCTAAAATGGGTTATGAAATCATCATTTCCGAGTTTGGTGGATATTGTCTCGCAAACTGATGCCATTCATTTTCCAATTAATACCTATCAAATTTTGATACGAGGATATATAGAAATAAAATATCTGATATATACAAAATAATTATACCCTTTAAGTCATTATATATTATATAACTGATTATAATACTTTCTGTAGGAGATATGATAATGTCTCTTGTCTTTATGGCGGACTACCGCCTCACGATGCAATGTGAATCATTTTTCACTAACACTTTAATTAGAAAATAATAAAGATAATTTTAATTAATATAAGTGATATTAATGACTCAATTACAATTTAATGAAATTATTATTATTATTATATGATAATAAATCATTTTATTTCGTACATTTTCACTCCCTGAATAATGATGACATTGTCCATCTATATGCGGACTACTCACATCACAATGTGTTATGACTATCTCATTCCATCACCACAACACATGGAAACAATTACTAATTATATTTAACATAAAATATTTTTATTATTATTTTAGTAAAATTATTTATTTGTAAAATATTACATACCTCCTTTTTATAATGATTATTGAAAAATGGAAATATTACGCATTAAATCAAATGACCAATCATATTCATTATCGTAAGGTACTTAATTTCAAAAAAAATCATTCATTATTGTTATTAATAGTATAATTGATGTTTAAGTATTATAATAATTTCCGTATTTTTATTTTGATTATTAAGGAAGCATTTTATTTTTTTTGTACAAAAAATAATAAATCAAAACATATACAAAATATAAAGCAGTTATTAACAAAAAATTGATTTTAACATGGAATTAGTAATAAATGGGTAAAAATGGTAATATTAAAATAATATTTGGTATAATATAAATATTAATGGTCATATATATGTTTAAAATAAAAAAATATTTATTATATAGGATGTTAAAATGAATAGTAGGAATTTAATACTTAAATTAATGGATTTCCAATCTTTCATTAATTATTGGGAGATATATGAAAAGTGACCCATTATTTCATTTTTTATGGTTTATATATTACCCCATTAATATGATATATATTTAAACTCTTAATTTTAATTTTATTCAATTTTCCATTCGATGTTACTCCTTATTGGATATTATAATTAAAAATATTACTAAATCTGTAGTGGAATTACATCTCCATTTTTCATCTGTCTGATAGTAGTTATATACATAAATAGTTTCATATTATGTGGTTTATATACTTTTCATGAACTTAATTTATTTTTATTCACATGAAAATTATTTTAATTCACATATCCATTTATTTATTTCACTTTCACAGGGTTAATAGTTCAAAATACACCAAAGTTGTAAGGGATATTTGTCACAATTTTCTTTTATTGGTACATATGTTATCTTATGAACCTATATTTTATGAAGTATAAATATGTAATATTTTTCATGTAATATCCGACATTAATTTATTATAAATATATTATAGGTTTAATTTATTTTATTATTTTATAAGGATTATGGTTTTATTTTAGATGTTTTTTTGTGTGTTTTTTTGTTAAAATCACATTGATTATTGGGATTGCACATGATTATAAAAAATTTGATGAAAAATTATTATCTAACAATAAAGAAAATAATTTAATTTATTCCATTCATGGGATTTATAGATATGACTTGTTTTCCCAAAATATTATAATATTTATACAATCTAGAAATATAAATAATGTTTTTAATAAAAATTGACTATATTTCATTCTTTGGATGAATGTTGTTTTTCATTCAAAATAACGTTTTCTCAAAATGATTTCAAAATTTTTTTACATTCATAAAATTATTTATTCAATACATTTTTTCAGATATTATAGTATTTTAAAATATATTTTGAAATGAATAATCAATTAAGTTTCCAAACAATTCTAATGAATTTTTATTAAAAATTTAAATAGAATATTTGTTTAAACCTGAACAAAATGAATCGAAATTCATTCTAAAATGGTAATATAAGGGCCCATACTTAAAAATTACTTAATCATGGGTTATTTAATGAATTCACATTAAGGATGATTTCAGTTTTAGGGTTTTATATAATTAGATCATAAATCATGCGTTATATTCTACATTTAAACAAGGTAGTTACATCGAGGAGAGTATTTATTTTTTCCCACCAAAGAAAACATATTAAAAAAACATGGTTTCTTTCTTGCCACATTTTGGACACTATAATCACATCATGTTATTTTTCCTTGACCTGGGAAAAAATTTCAAGAACATGGGATGAGCATAAAAAGCTCAGTAAGGGATATATAAATATAGAAAGAAAACATTAGTCCATGTATACATAAGAATCTATGAAATTATACATTACTCCTAAAACATAATCACATTAATATACCTCATTAAATCATAATATTTATGAATAACTCATAGATATCATAAGATATAATGGTAACTTGATGCATTCGTAACATTCTTACGTTGGGAGTAACCCTCATGGTTATGTTTGGAATACACATCATAGAATATTCCATAAATCTCTTCAGAGAAACATTAGTGTTTAACTCCTTCACGTTACCCAATTCATTGGATAGATATCTAGGGCTCACCTACCCTTATTTATTCATGGAACCACCCGACTTCATAAACAATGCCCAAGAACTATAACATAATCGAATCACATAAAACATGCATAAAGGAAACATAACATTTCCACATTGAAAAATAATATAAAATTTTAAGATATTGAAATAATAAATCCAATATAAAAACCATTTTCAATACCAAAATATGAGAAAAGTGAAACATGTTAATTATTTTTCATTTAAAAAAGTTATAGCTTTTAGAGAGAGTCGAAACTCAAATAATGGTCACGGCGGCGGAGAAGTCACTGTCGCCACATACGTAAGAAAAAAACTTTACTATTTTAATTTAGTAAATTTCTTCATGTAAAAAGATTCATTTTGAATGAAATTAAATTTAAAAAGTGTTTATATTACAACTAATAAATTAAGTTTTTATATAAATTGATGTATGCCTCAATGAAAGGAGATTGAGACGAAGTACCTTACCTCAAGTTCGACCTATTCTCATTCGTTCTATATATTCCTAAATAATAAAAAAAGGTCAATTTATAATTGTTTAAGGAATTAATTTAGAGTTTTATTATTCAATTCATATCACATATTATCATGTTATAATAATTAGTTAAATATGTGACTTCATATCATACGTTTTGTGGATGTTCGGTACATGAGTCAAAAATGAACTTCTTTGACAAGAATTCCCAATGTACTTATAAGTACATCTTCTCCAGTATGGTATTAATGATTTAAATATCATATATATCTATTATATTCATTTTATATTATTCCATAACATTTGGAGATAAAAAATGAAATGCACCGTTCATGGAGATGGTAGGTCGTACGTAAGCTTGAATGCTGCTTTCATTTTTTGTCATATTAATTGAATTAAAACTAAATGAGACATATATATATTATAATATCAGTATAATATATAAGTTATATAGGTAATATATGTTAATTAGTAACATTCTTTATAAATTCATTGTTTGGCATGACCGAGTCACATCACTTGAGGGGGCGGTAGTCAACACTTAGTCATATGAAATTATCGCATTTGCACAACATGAAAAGAATATAGATATGTTTTAAATATAAAACTCCGAAGCATAGAGATGACATATATATAATATATATCATATATAAAAATAGCTCCATATTAATGGCCACCATGAAAGGTGTTAAAAGGATATTGAACAATCATCATTTCATGTGCCAGTAATTCACCACCCAATGAAATAGTATGTTCTTTAACCATTAGACAGAGGTGTGTGTGAGTGTAGGTATAATTCTTATCATAACAAAATCCAAATATATTGAGGATACTTGTGTTATTGTGGGATAAAATAATAAGAACACAGTGGCTAGTGAAGAAGGAAAATAAAAGGAAGAAACTCGAGAGAATACATTACCTCTAAATCGGGAAACTCTTTTTGATTTGAGCCAAAGGATTCCTTGGGAAGTATTATACATATAGTGGGGCTTCTAAGAGTAAGATAGGGGTGTGGAGAGATAATATGATCATAGGTTTGACGAGTCAAGGGCTTGAGAGGTGGGGGTAAGGGGGTAGAGGTGGGGCCCTTTTATAAGAGGGAGGAGGACCACTTTTGGAAAGTCTTGAAAGGTTACTTTATTATAAAATTATTTTCAGATTTAAAAGGTCCCAAAAAGATATAATTTCAGTATATGGTGATAATGGTTAGAAATACACCCATAAAATTGATTTTTGACAAGTGTATGTCTTATATTTTACCTTATCTTGTCATTTTATTTAAATTGTTCATTAATGAAGTGGTCACTACATCATCATGGTGTCATAAATAAATAAATTTATTTAATATCTAAAAATTATAAAAAATATACCATGATGAGGGAAATATTTTTGTCTTTCAAATGATTATTTATAGTCTAAGAGATCATTTATTTATAAAAATCAAATTTTTTACTTAGGATATACAAACCTTTGTTATATTTCTCTTCTTTTTAAAAATAATGTCATAAATCTCACTATTACAGTCATGTGACTCCATGGGCCCTCAAGTTCAGTTAAAGCTTCCCATGGTCGTCCAAGACTAAGAAAAGGGGATTTAGACACATTTGGGGTCATTTTATATTATTATGATATTATTTTATTACCCTTAACTACCTGATTAGTAATTGATCACGATAATTAAAGATAATTACCGTCGTTAAAATTTCATAACTTCCAAAAACAAAAATTACTTAATTACATAATTTGGACCTTCTGATTCCAAATATGGAATCCATTTTACCAAATTCTAAACATAGAAATTGCAGTAATTAATTTAAAAATAAATCTCGTTGTCAAAACAAATTGAGTGTTTTTAAGAAATAATATCTTTCACAAGATTGACAATTGTTTATGTCCAATTTCAAAGTGAAATTAATTATAATGACCACCATTGGATTAAATGGTAAAAATATATTCTAATTACACTTTAAAACGAATTAAAAACATTATCTTACTATATAATTACATTCGATGAAAAAGTAGATTGGAAGTAAAATGAAGTATTTTAACTATTCATTAAAAAATGAACATAGTCAGAAAAATACCAAAAATTTATCAAAAGTAAATTTCAATATCCCATTTCTAAAGAATAAGTTTATTTTGACAAATAGAGATTATAAAATTTTCAAAAGTTAGATTTAAGAATGGTTATTAATCAAAAGGTGGTAAAATAATATTTTAAAAATATTAGAGTAATCTTGGATTAAGATTAGATTTATTCTCATTTTAAACCTCTCAAACACTATATAATTCTTAAATAGAAATTGATATGAAAATATATTATTTTTTACATACTTTGTGTGTTACATATTTCCCCTCTTTAGTAAATTGCATCCCTGCAATTTATTTACTTATTGAATAAGTTGGGGTATTTATCCCTCATTGCATTTTCAGATTCACATGATGCCTCTTCAACTATATGGTTTTTACATAGAACCTTTAATTGATCAATAACATTATTCCACAACACTTTCTCCCTATGGTAAATAACCTGGACCGGTTGTTCCTCATAATATAGATTCTTTTCCAGCTGAACTACGTCTGGACTTAAAATGGGATATGGATCGTGAATGTACTTCATTAACATTGAAACATTAAAAACATTGTGTACCTTAGATAAACTCGGAGGTAAAGCCACTCAATATGTAACTAATCCAACTCTCTCCAGGATTTCATATGGTATAATGAACCTTGGACTCAGCTTTCCTTTCTTACAAAATCACATTACACTTTTCCATGGTGAATATTTAAGGAAAACATGATCACCTACCTCAAAAGAATGATCCTTCCTCTAGTTGTCCGCATAACTTTTCTCCATGTTCTGAGCTGTTCTCATGCATTTCTATATCACCTGAAATTTTTTTGCCATCTGTTCTACCAATTTTGGTCCCATTAACTTCCTTCCACCAACTTTATCCCAAAAATCTGAATCTCGGCACTACTTCCCATATAATTCCACAAATGGTGCCATCTTTATACATGAATTAAAAATATTATTATAAAAAAACCAACCAATGAAAGATGTTGGTCCCAAATTCCCTGATAATCCATGAAACAAGCACATAGCATATCCTCCAATGTTGGAATTGTTCGTTCTGACTGCCCATCTGATTGAGGATGAAAAGCTATACTAAAATTTAATTCTATACCCAACGACTTCTGAAGGCCTTTCCAAAAGTTAGAAGTGAACCTAGGATAACAATCAGATACAATGGAGAGTGGTACTATGTGTAACATGACTATCTATTTAAGATATAGTCAAGAAATTTAATCAAAGTAAAATGTATCTCATATAGAAAGGAAACGAGCAGATTTAGCCAAGTGATCAACAATAACCCAGACTGCATTATTTCCTCGAGGTGTCTTCTGTAATCCCACAACGAAGTACATGGATATATTCTCCCATTTCCACTTTGGCACTGGTAAAGGCCAATTCATCCCTTTTAGTAATTGTCGATCTGCTTAATCTTATTGACAAGTCAATCACTTCATAGCAAAATCAGCAATATCTCTTTTCATTCCACCACATTAGTAATACTCCTTAAGATCTATGGACATCTTAGTACTACCTGGATGAACTGAAAATGGAGAACTATGAGCTTCACATAACAACTCTCTCTTAAACTATGAATCACAAGGAACAGAAAATATCTTACCAAATATCCGAACACATTCATTATCAATGTTGATTTCAAGTAACATACACTTCTAAACCAGCTCTACCTGTTTCTGCAAGTCACTGTCTTGCTTCTGTGCTTTCTTAATTATATCTTATAGAGAATATTTTACTAATACTGAATCTAAACATAATAATTTCTTACACCAACAACTTCCAAGCCAAAATTCATCAAATCCTTAACCAAATGATCATATTCCAAACGTGTCATGGTTAATGAAGCATTACATTTTTAACTCAAATTATATTCCACTTTAATTGCTTTTCCAAGGTGGTAGTGAATAGTGCAAACAAAATCATTGATAAATTATAGCCATCTCCTATGTCTCATGTTTGATTCATTCTGAGTGAATATATACTTCAAACATTTTTGATCAGTATATATTTCATAATTTAAACCTTAAAAATGATGTCTCAAAATTTTTAAAGTGAAAACATGAGCATTTAATTCCAAATCTTGTGTAGGGTAATGTATCGCATGAGTTTGCAACTGACGTGAAGCATAAGAAATTACCAGATCATTCTAAATTAAGAAGCAACCAAGTCCTTTCAATGAAGCATCACTATAGATAACAAAATCACCATTTTTGGATGTTAGTTCCAATATAAGAGAATTCACCAATCTTCTTTTCAATTCCTAAAAATAATCATCACATTCTTTTGTCCAGATAAACATAAATCCCTTCCAAGTTAGCTTCGTCAATGGGCAGGACAACCGTGAAATTTTTTTAACAAACATTTGGAAATAGCCTGGGAAACCAATAAAACTACGAATCTCAGTTATATTTTTGGGCCTTTTATATTCATCAACATCCTTTGTTTTTGTAGGATAAAAAATTATTCTATCATTAAAAACAATGTGACCAATGAATGAAATTTGTTGCATACAAAACTCGCACTTTCTGAATTTCCCATATAATTTCATTTCGATTATGGTTTGAAAAAAACCCTTAAATTACATTCATGCTCCTCTTTACTTTTATAAAACACCAAAATATCATCAATGAAGACATCCACAAACTTATCCAATAACTAATGGAAAATTATATTCATAAGGTTCTCTGAATATAGCAGGTGCATTGGTTAACCCAAAAGGTATAACTACAAATTCAGAATGGCCATATATTGTATGAAACGCAGTCTTCGGAATATCTGCTTCCTTTTCCTTCAACTGAAGGTACCCTGATCTCAAGTCAATCTTTGAAAAATACTGAGCTCCTTGGAGCTGATCAAACAAATTATTGATATGAGGAAATGGATATTTTTTTATTAACCGTTATGTTATTCAAGTATCTATAATCAATGAGAAGTCTCATTGAACCATATTTTTTCTCAAATAAGACAGGAGAACCCCATGGTGATGTGATAGGTAAAATTAATCCTTTCTATAATATATTTTTCAATTTCTCCTTCAACTTTACAAGTTCAATTTGATCCAATCGATAAGTGGGTTTTGAAATTGGCTTAGCATTAGGAACTAAGTCAACATTAAATTCAACATTTCGATCTAGTATTATTCCAGGAAACTCATAAGGAAAAACATCAGGATACCCATTTACCATCGGCACATCATTAATCTGAACAGTTACTTTATTTTCAACAATACATTCAAGGTAACATTCATTTCCAAAATTTTACAAGTTTCTCATCCTATTGATATGTTATAAACAGTATGGGTTCATTCTTGTACACAAACTAAAAGTATTTCTGAAAAGAAATTTCTTTAGCTCTACAGTCAATAATATCAGGGTAAAAAGTGACCCAATACATACCCAAGATAACATCAAACTCTACAAGAGGAAAATCCATAAGGGTTTCAAGTAGATTATTTCCATGGATAAGGATAGGAAGATTCTTATAAATTATTTTTTCCTCAACATTTCTCCCAGGTGTATTTAAAACATGTTCAGGAGTTATTTCTTGAGATTCAATTCCCAATTTTCTAGAAAAGTTTTCTGAGATGAATGAATGTATAGACCCTGAATCAAACAATACATTGTCATAATCTGAAAAACCAATCAAAGTACCTCACAATACTTCATTTGTTGGACTAACATGTGCTGAAGTAGTTGAAAAATATTTTACCACACCTTTCTTCATGTAGTCTGACTGCTTCCCATCATTAGATCTCTTTGTCGAACACTCTATTTCATAATGACCCATGTAATTTCACTTGAAATATTTCTCTAACTGTAAATCAACTTTGGTCTTACCATTACCTTGGTCTTTTCCAGTGCAATCATGAGCCTTATGTCCCATGTTACCAGATCGAAAGCACTTTCTAGAATTCAAAAGACATTCCCCAGCATGATTTTTACCACATTTATCACAAAATGCAAACTTTATTTTCTTTCCATCAACCTTTTTGAAGGATTAATCCCTTTCTCATGCCACCTCAGTCTCTTATTTTGTTTATTGTCATAGAACACTTGATCATCAGAAAACTCCATTTCCACCTTCTCAGCATATCGAACAAGCCTTTCATAAATTTTGAACTCATATGAAGCTAATAACCTTGGATATTTTGGCATTAATCCTGAGTAAAAATGATTGATTTTACTATCATGGTATTTGATAATATTTAGAGAACACATTTCCAATTGAGTGAAATTTTCTTCATATAATGCCACTGAGTCGTTCTCTTGCCTCAATTCCATGAACTGTTCTTTCCATCCTATGTCGAACTGCCTTAAGGAAATATTTCTCATGAATCATAACTTTGAATTCATCCTAGTCAAGATCATCAGTCTCATCAGTGTCCCTGATATTTTTAACCATCAACCACCACTGGTCTGCTTCCCCCTCCAAACAGTAAACAACAAGACTAACACTTTGATTGACTGAACAGCCCATGACATTGAAAATCATCTCCAGTGCTTTAATCCACCCTTCATCTAGCACAAGGTCAGGTTGTCCTCTGAATTTTGTGGGATTTTGCCTCATTAAATGTTCCACCACTGACATGTTCCTCTACGGTTGATCTGGCTGATCTCGAGCATGGATACCACCACCATTTATCGCATGATTCAACTACTCCATTACTGCAACAAACTGTTCACTTCCAATTCCGACCATCACAAGATGCTGATTTGGAATGTCATTTCCTTCTATTTTCCTTACTATAATTGCTTCCCTATTTTTTCTGTGGAAGACCATTCTGAAAAAACTTGTCTTAGATGAAGAAACATGGTAATCATCAAATGCAATATAATTTCAATTTGACCATAATGTGTAAAAAAATCTTTTTGGATAATCATTTAATAGAATTATAACTCCTAAAGTTATCTAAACTGACCTTTGATACCGACTATAATCGTCCAACCTTAAAAAATACTTAATCATGAGTTTCTTGGAGAATTCATATTTATGATCTTTCCAGGTTTAGTGTTTTGGAGAATTAGATCATAAATCATGCATTACATTACACATTTAAACAAGGTGGATACATAGAAGACAATTTTCTTTTTTTTTCATCAAAGGAAAAATATCTAAAATATAACATGGTTTCTTTATTAACACATCCTCGACACTATCATCACATCATGCACATTTCCCTTGAATTAAGAAAAACATTTCAAAAACCTTGGATGAGCATAAAAAGATTAGTAAGGGATATAAAAATACAAAAAGAAAACAATAGTCCATGTATAAATAAGAATCAATGAAATCACACTTTACTCATAAAACAGAATCACATTAACATACCTCATGAAATCATAATATTTATGAATAACTCATAGAACTCACAAGACATAAAGGTAACTTTAGGAATTCATAACATTCTTACGTAGGGTGTAACCCCCATATTTACGTTTGGAATACCCATCAAAGTATATTCCACAAATATCATTGGAGAATCATTAGCATTTAACTACTTCCCATTAACCAATGCATTGCAGTTCTATCTCAGGCTCACCCGCCCTTAGTTCATCACAGAACCACCCGACGTCATAAACAATTCCCAAAAACCATAACATAATTGTATTTCATAAAATATGCATAAAAGAAACATAACACTTCCACATTGCAATAATAATATAACCTTTTAAATTAGTGAAATAATAAATCCATTCTCAAAACCATTTTCAATACCAAAATAAATTAGAAGTAAAACATGGTATTTATTTTTCATTTAAAAATGTTATGGCCTGTAGAGGAAGTCGAAACTCAAATAATGGTCACGGCTGCTGAGAAGTTGTTGTCAACGCATACGTAAGACAAAAAAATCCTTTTGAAATTTATTAAAATGATTCATGTAAAAATATTACTTTTTAATGAAATTATATGTAAAAAGGGTTTTTTATACAACTAATAAATGAAGGTCATATATAAATTGACGTATACCTCAATGAATGGAGATTGAGACGAAGTCCCTTACCCCATGTCTGACTTATTCTCGTTTGTTCTTTATATTCCTGATTAATAAACTTATGTAAAATTATAATTTCTTAAGGAAATCCTTTAATTTTTATTATAGAATTCATATAACATATTATCATGTTATAATAATCAATTCATTATGTGAGTTCATATCATACGTTTTGTCGATGTTCGGTACATGAGTCAAACATAAAGTTGTTTGAAAAGAATTACCCATGTAGTTATAATTAAATCATCTCCAGAATGGTATTAATGATTTAAACATCATATATATCCATAATATATTCATTTAATACTATTCC
The DNA here is from genome assembly GCA_963277665.1 of Viscum album. Lineage (NCBI taxonomy): Eukaryota > Viridiplantae > Streptophyta > Magnoliopsida > Santalales > Viscaceae > Viscum > Viscum album. The sequence goes on from OY728147.1 coordinate 1,301,532,047, forward strand.
ATAACATTTCGAGATAAAAAATTAAATGCACCGTTCATGGAAATGGTAAGTCGTACGTACGCATGACCGGTACTTTCATTTCTTTGTCATATTAAAGGAATTAAAATAAATGAGACATATAGATATTTTAATTCCTGTATAATATATATGTTATATATGTAACATATTTTCATCAGTTAAATTTTTTATAAAATCCATGTTTAGCATGAACGAGTCACATCACTTGAGGGGGAGGGAGTCCACACTTTCTCATATGAAATTATCGCATTTGCACAACATGAAAGGCATAAATGAATGGTTTAAATATAAAATACAGAAGCATAGAGAGGAAATAAATATAATATATATCATATTTAAATATAGTTCCATTATAGTTTCCACCATGAATGGTATTAAAATGATATTGAACAATCATCGTTTCGTGAGGCAGTAATTCACAACCCACAAAAACATTTGGTTATTTAACCATTAGATAGAGGTGTGTGTGAGTGTAGGTAGAATCATTATCATAAAAAAATCCTAGTATATTTATTATACTAGTTTTATTATGGGATAAAATAATTATAATATAGTGGTGAGTGAAAAGGAAAACAAAAGGAAGAAACTCAAGAGAAGTCATTACCTCTAAATCGGGTAACTCTTTTGGATTTGAGCCAACGGCTTCCATGAGGAGACTTCTACCCAAAGTGAGGATTCTAGAAGTAAGAGAGGGATTTTTAGAGATAATATGAGAAGATTTTGGATGATCCAATGTATTGAGAGGTGTGGGTAAGGGGGTAGAGGTGTGGGCCTTTTATAAGAGGGAGGAGGGTCACTTTTGGAATGTCTTGAAATGTTACAGTATTATGAAATGATTTTCAGATTTTAAAGTTCCCACAATGATATATTTTGAGGATAAGGTCATAAGGATTCTAAATCCACCCATCCAATAGGTTTTAGAAAATTTTATGTTTTAGATGTTATCTTATCTTTTCATTTTATTTAAATCATTAATTAATGAGGTAATCACTACATCATCATAGTGTCATAAATAAATTTATTTATTCAATGTCTAAAAATTATAAAAAAATAACATGATGTAGGAAATATTTTAATATTTCCAATGACTATTTATAGTCTAATAGATAATTTATGTAAACAATATTAAAAATTTATTACTTAGGATATTCAAACCTTTGTTGTATTTCTCTTCTCTTTAAAAATAATGTCATAAACGTCACTATTACACCCATTTGACTCCATGGTCCCTCAAGTTCCGTAAAAAGATTCCCATGGATGGACAAGGCTCATAAAAGAGGATTTGGACACATGTTGGGGTCATTTTATTTTATTATGATATTATTTTATTTCCTTAACTACCCGATTAATAATTAATCACGATAATTAAATATAAATACCGTCATTACTATTCATAAAGTCCAAAAACAAAAAGTTGTTAATTACATAATTTGGACCTTTTGATTCCAAATATTGAATCCATTTTACCAAATTCCAAACACAAAAATTGAAGTAATCTATTTAAAAATAATTACCGTTGTCAAAACAAATAGCATGTTTTTAAAAAATAATGTTTATCAAAATATTGACAATTGTTTATGTACAATATAAAAGTGAAATTAATTATAAGGACCACATTTTTATTAAATGGTAAAAATATATTATAATTACACTTTAAAACCAATTAAAAAATTATATCCAGATAATTAAATTAGATGAAATGTAGTTTTGAAGTAAAATGCAGTATTTTTCACTATTCATTAAAAATGAACATTTTCAGAAAAATACAAAAAATTTAACCAAAGTAAATTTTAATGCCCCATTTCTAAATAAAAAGTTTATTTTTACAAATATAGCTTATAAAATTTTCAAAATTTAGTTTTAAAAATGGGTTTCCAACAAAAGGTGGAGAAACAATCTTATAAAATTATTAGAGAATTCTATGCTTATGATTGGATTAATTCTCATTTTAAGACTCTAAAACACTATATAATTAAAAAATAGACATAGATATGAAAATATATTATTCTTAAATTAATTGAAATTTTACGGATAAATAATTAATTTATATGATCTATTATCTTATTCCAACATTATTTTCATTAAAAATATATTTATAAAAAAATATATGTTTTAAAAAGTGTTCTTCAAATTGAAAAGGTAATTTTAGACATGAATCTATCTATATTATTTTTAAATAATACTCCATAAATTTTGATGGTAATAATCATGGAAAGTAATAATTATTTTATTATTTTATGTTTTTAAAGGTTAAGTTTCAATGAAATATGATTTTCGCAATGAAATTTTCCAATTGTCTTTTCAAAATAATCTACCCACTACGATGACATCATTGGATGTTACATTCATAGTATAAGGGAATTGATCTTAGGATACAATAATTATTTATCATATGATTCATTTATGATTATGAGTGAGTGATATTTATGAAACCAATTTATCATAGACATGTTATATGATGACAAAATTTTTATGAAACCCTCTTATTTTTTCCCAAAAAATATTTTCTTGTAATGATAATATGATTGTGAAACATGTTTCTTTTTTGAAAGTTATGTTATAATGAAATCTTCCATAATCAAATTTAAATTAATTTGTTTTTATAGAATGATTTTTTTCTATCTTTTGGAACACATAAATATTCATTGAATTATATAATGAGTGGAATATATATCTCTATCCAATTCATTGGGTATAAATTTATATATCATTACATAGTTAACACTACAATTGCAAGTATACCCTATTCAGTAAGGGAGTTTCTCTACTATTATAGACTTTAAAGTGAACCATGAACCCATTGCACTATGTTATCCGTGTATGTGAGCCTTGATATCACTAGAAATGATTTTTTATACATATTTTTATACCACAATTCTATATCATAGGGAAAATTTATTCTCACTTGGATCTTGTTCTTTGATATCCTTATGGTTCATGTCTTATACAAATTCAATATTTATTCCAAGACTCAATATTATGAACATTTTTATGAAGCATATGTAATTCATATTTTATAGTCTAGTTATGATTCAGGTATGCTCATGGTATTCTTATGTATCTCCCTATATACCTTTAATGATCATCTTAGACCACTCTTTAATTTATTTCCTTTAAACATGTTATAATAAAATGTTTTCTATAGGGTATATTTGTGAATAGTACCAAATTATATGACATTCATGTGATATTTTGAATATATTTTAAAAAATTATAACATTGTGTCCCTAGTCTCTATATACAGTAAATTATTATGATCCTCAAATATGGTTTTTATGTTATTGAATATTAATCTAATTTGAGAACTATTTAGTGATATCCCATTATATTCTTCAATTTTTGTAAATATATATGTATCTAAAGATATGATTATGTATGATTAAATGCATTGGAAAATGTCCTTGTATTTTCTTAAAAGATATTAAAAAGGTTTCAGAGTAATTACATCTATGAATGAAAAATATAAGATGATGTCTCTCAAGTACAGTAGTATAATGAGGTAATAAAATTAAAAATTCCTATTTTATTTGGGCTCAATCATCACCTTTTTCATGATAATGGTCTTTTCTACATAGTTGTTTTAATAGTCTCAGGGGTATCATTCAGATATTTATATACTCTTTATCTATCATCATTAAGGATTCAAATATATGTTGAATATGAAAAAAATTGTATAAAACTATGGTTCCAATGATAAAAAATAACTATTCATGACAGATACCTCCTATAAGTGATTTTTTCATTATTATGTGTTTTTCATATACTATTTTTTTCCTCACGTTATGATTTTATTTGTATGTGGATTAAATTAGAATGTAAAAGTTTAATATAAAATGTTGACAGATATTTTATGATGAGTGTACAAATGGGATGATGATTATAGTGAGGGATGTTTTGATTATTGGTAATAATCTATACCAAAACATGACTAAAAACTTTTCTCTTAACCAAGTATTTGACTAAACAAAAAATATAATGATTGGGTTCCTTGAGAGGTCACATATTGGAAATCAAAAATGAAGGATTGATCAGTTTTCTATAAGTCAAGAATATTTGAAGAATCACTCAAAGGAATTTCTCTTAGGGTTGTGATGTTTATTTTTGTTTTTTTTGTAGAAGGAAAAAAAGGAATGTAACTGAAAGAATGAAACATTTGCTTAATACAATAGATAAGAATAATGGTCACCTATTAGTATCATCAACTATGGAATGTTTTAAATGTGGAATTCATGAGCAGTATGCAAATTGATGTCCTAATTAGAAAATTCATTAATGGAATAAGAAAGATTGTATGTGTAATTTTTTAAATATTGATGTTCATGATACTATGGATGACATATAGAAAGGAAGAGAAATTAATGAATGAGATAATGAAGCCTGGTTAATGGTTTGAGATGTAGATGGGTTGACTGAATAACTAATGTATTAGAACTCAAGGATTTTGTTAATGAATCATAAAATATATAATGATTGATCAGTATAAGTTTTTCATCAAGTATTTAAAAAAATTATATGTAATGTTATTGATAGACTAGAAAAGTGATATAATGGAGATTTGAAATTTTCGTTAAGAGAAGATAATGCATAATATATTCTTCAAATATATAAAATCATTATCATTTTAATACATGTTGGATATGAATAAGTAAATTAGATAGTAATAATTTCCATATTACAGATTAATGATTTGTTGAAAAAATTGTTTATTATATCATTTAGGGAGGTAAAAACATTATTTTATTTATGATATATATCTAGAACTCTATTTTTAAATAATGTATAATGAGAAAATTATTTTTACGTTATTGTTTTTTAATTAATGTTACCACTTTGTTTCAAAACAACACATGATTAAGTTATTCACATATTTTTTATGTGAAAATCAATATCTACATTATGATATTTGAGGGATTAATCTTCAGTTTACTTCAAATTATTCAGTGATCTTATTTATAAACTTTTTTTCAAATGGGTTGTATGTTTAACCATTTTTTAAATGGTTTAAATTTATACATTGATGATGCTTTAATATTAACATATTACAAGACCATAGGACGCTATATCCATATCAAATTACCAATATTAAATTTATTCACTATAAATAGAAGAAACTACTTTTCATTTTATTATGAATCATACTTAGTACTTCATAAATGAAATTTTATACCTCTTATTCTATGTGATGAAGTGGAAATTGATTAAAAACACCCAAAGGATGAAGTTGTGCCTATGAAATAAAAATATATCAAGTTAGAAAATTTTAAAATGTCCTCAACTATATGGAAATTTAATAACCCGACATTAAAAAAATGAACATGAAATAAAATATTATCCTTTCTCATAATTTTTGATGACATCATTTCTCTCTTTTATGCCTCATTGTATTACATCTTTTTGTGGCTAACATTATCAAAACCATGTTATTTATCACACACCATCAGTATTGGGGAGTTAGTTTTCTATTCAATGCCCATTTTTTCAGCTCAGAACTATTTCCCCTATTTTATAACCTATTATGTGTTATTCTATATGAAATTTGATCATCCCTTTCTCTTTTTCATGAGGATGCCATATTATAACTTTTTATGATTTTGGTTTCTATGTAAGAATTTTTAAATGTTAACCTTTGATCACCAAGAATAATTTCAATGATTAAATTTCATTTAGTGTGTGAAAAATAAATAGCCCCATAAAGTTGTGAAATATTTTTTTAAAATGAAATTTATCTTTTTCATATTTTTCATTACGATTATTATTGATTTTAACTATCATTACACGTATCCATGAATTTAAAAAAAATGTTTCATATTATTAAAATTATATTATGTGATTATTAAGACCTAAAAATTTGAATGGTTGTTATAAATAATATTAAATAAATAAAAAATATATATTATTAAACTTTTAAATATGATAAAATCTCTAATGAACAATTAATTTACAATGAAAGAAATTGAAAATAAAGGGAATGTTTTGTCTGAAAAACTATTGGTATAATTTTTTTTCCTCCAAAAAAATAACAAACCACATTTGTTAAATGATTTAGATGAAAAATTGATAATATATATTGAATAACTTATTTAATATTTAAATTATTTGTTTTTTAGACAATATATAAGAAATAATATAAATTTATGCTTAATAATAGTATTTTTCTAAAAACGCATTTTTTTCATATTTATTCATATGTATTTTAAAAATAAATTCAGAAACGTTGATATAATTTATTTAAAAATAATATATAAATTTTTAAATAATCATATAAAAATTATCATAGGGTGAATTTTTTAATATTTTATGTATTATTAATTTCTGGATGAATTGTGAAAAATTATCAATTTAAATGATAAAATAAATTTCATTTAAAATATTTATAAAATTATATAATATTTTTAATTATTTTTAAATTAAAATTATTAAAATTTTATATTTATTATTTATATCTATGTAATTAAAATTGTTTTCATATTGAATTTTAATATATACTCTTTTTACACTTTTGAACATTTTATCTTTGAAACACAGATTTCTCATGGTATCTTCAGGATTCATTTTAAATTCATATTTTCCACATATATGAATTTAATTTTAGAAAATAAATTTATTATTTATAATCACAATATTATCTATTATATAATTTATTCATATATATTTGTGACCAAAATGATTAGTGAAAATAATAATAATAAATTATTGTGGTTAAAGTAAAAAATGTGTTTATCGTGGTTAATCTAAAAAGGCATGGGTTTAAATGACCAAATTACATGTACAAAATAAATTTTATAGAAATATGTGATCCCAATAATATTAAAGTCTTTAAAATTTTCTATTTATGAGGTTTGTTTCATGATAAAAATTTCTATTACACCTTTTTTCTTTCGAATAAACTATATGTGTGTCACGAAAGTCACTTATAAATGGCCACCACATATCCTCTCTTTGTCACACCATAAATACAATTTTTAGGAAACAACTAAAAAATACATTAATATAATCACTCCTATAATAATAAAATTTATTTTAGGAAAAAATTCTTCCTTGGAATTATATTGGTGAAAACTAAAGAAGGATACCCAAATAATATGTAACATTCTTCAATGAGGGTTTATATTTATTTTCTTCCCATCCGTTCTTAATTTTTTATAAAATTGTGATTATATAACATCATAAGAATCGTCATTATAATTATAATTTTTATGTTATTTTCAACACTTATATCTATATACAATTTCAACAAAAGGGTAACTAAATAATCAGTATTGTCTAAAGCGGACAACAGCCTCATTAAGGGATATAATTCATTCTTCTATTACCACATCTCATAGTTGGGATGATGATGGATATATAGAATGTTAATAATATTTATATAATATTAAAAAAAACAGAGTAATTATTTCATATATCAATATTTTACATTCAATTTTTTGGGTATATGATAAAATTACTCTTGTTTACGGTAGACTATCTCATCGTGAAGTGATGCACTTCGTTTTCCAGTAACAAATTACATGGACGATGTTATATATAAATATAATGACAATATTTAATATAAATTATATAATTATGATTTCTTTAAGTATTTATAATTATTAAAATCCAATATATCATTATTTTAATACTTTTTTACTCATTAAAAGACGATAATGGCATTCATGTACCTCTGGAAAAACATATTAATGAAGAGTTGTGACTTTTTATTTTTATCACCAACACCCATGGATGATATTTATAAGTATATTTAAATTTATACTATTATATTTATTATATTTTTCTAATAATGGAATGCTATTTTATTACTTACTTATTTTTTGTATTGATATTTTAAAAATTAAAACTTTACTCATTCATAAGTATAACATATAGTTTCCCCTTCTGAACAAAAGATTCACTAACCTATAGATATAGTAGTTGTTAAAAGATTTGAGCCACTTAATGATGACCCTTTGAACAAAAGATCACAGAGACGAGGTAGAAACAAAAAAAACCATGTCTAGGAGGGTGGGGATGTAATGAAAGGGTGTGGTAGTTCCAAGGCTTAACTCACACCTGATAAAGAAAAGAAAAAAGCTATTTACATTTCACTTTTTGAGGAAAAAAATAGCATTCTGAATGTTAAACTGTGACTAATGTTGGGGATTATTACACTAGGATGAGGATGACTATGGTAATAACTAATATATTTCTATTCTTAATGGTTGTGGGATTGATCGTTGTTTACACATTCCATTTTCTTTTTCTCTTGTCTTGTCCTTTACTTTTCCAATAAAAATTGGTAGGAGTAGGCTCACCTGCCACCTAAATCATCTTAAAGTACAACCTATCATCTACATGATCATAACAAAATTCATTTCTTAAAGTATCTATCATGATTTGTAATTTAATTATAATTTATGAATAGAGATTTTAATTATTTAATTATTATTATTCTATGTATTATGAAATTATTCGCAATGGAATTGGTCTGTAAATAAAGTATCCAAACATATATAAAAAAACTTTAATACCAAAAACATGATTTTAATTAGGAATTGGAAATAAAACAGTTATTAATGGTCATAATTAAATCATATATTTTATAAATATATAATTATGTTTCTATAATATATGTATAATAAAATTTAATTTATAAATCCTATGATTTGAATGTGAATGAATGATTTTGAAATATGAGATCAGAGATTAAAATTATCTCTTGATTTTATAGAAGACATATTCAAAGTCGCCACTTGTTTATTTTTTTGGATTATGTACGTAACCTTAAAAATTTAATATCACGAATCTCATAATTATCATGATATTAAATATTTCATTTAATTTTATTCAATATTGGGGATTATGATTAAATTTATTACTAAAGTGGTATGACATTTCTATATCTCTTTTTACATCATGGAGATTCATGCCACTTTCACCAAATTTTTCTTATAATTGGTGTATACACTCTACATGAATGTATTTTATATTTATTATCATGAATTTTATATGGATTAAATAACTTTTTTTATTTATCTTACATCGGTTTTATTGATCGAAATATACATATTCAGTTAGTGATCATTGTAACAATTTTCCTTCTCTAAGACATATCCTATCATCATTATAATGTGTATATACGACCTAGTTGACATGCAATACCATGAATATATTAATCATAATAAGATTATATGTTTCAATTAATTTTCTAATTTATTTTTCATTGTTATTCAATGATAAAAAAAAATTAGTTTTTATCTTACAATCTCACTATTTCGTTGGATTCCTCATGATTATGATTCCAATGGTGAATTATTATGATCTACCTATCAAGAAACACATTTATTTAATTATCTTATATTTATTTACTGATAATTAATTTTTTCATATCGTTTTTCAAACATTTTTTACTCATGAGTTTAAAATAATAATTTTAAGAAAAATTTACTTTATTTATCTCTTTTACTGAAAACATATTTTTCAATCAAATAATTGTTTTTAGATAAATATTTTCCAAAATATTTTTTAAATTCAAATAATCTTTAATTAATGATATTTTTCAATGTTTTAATTTTTCTAAAATACATTTAATTTAATAATTATGTTGTCTTCCAAACAATTCCCTTTAGGATTTTACCATAAATCTAAAATCAATATTTTATTTATTATGTAGGACATGAATAAAAAATTTGGTTTTTTAGTCAATTAATTGATTTGAAGCTTCCTTTATATGTACTCAATTTTATTTTCAAAGGAAATTATTTTTTTATTGTTTTATGTTTTAAGAAATTTATTCCAAATAATTATTTATATTTTTCCAAAGAAAGGTAATAATTTATTTTTAAAACATTCATTGTATGCTTAAATGTTTGTTTTCAAAAAAATATTTTATAAAAATTTTAACATATTTCTAATTTTGAAAATTTATTTTTCAATGGAAATTTATTTGGCTCAAGAAATATTCTAATTGAATTTTCATCATTATTTTCCATCTATGTAGACATTCATTTATGTTACTTTTTTTACTCGGTATATGATCCTTGGATGCTATTCATATTATTTCTTTTAATGGGTAATCATTATGATAAAATTTTGTTATGAAACCCATTTATCCTACAATGGTTTCATGATGACCAAATTTATATTAAACCTACTTATTTCATTTATTTTTGATTCAATGATGAAATATTGAAAATACTGTAAAACTATTTTATTTTCCATAGGATATGTTATGATGAAATTTTCATGAAACCCATAACATTTCATTGTTTCTAAAATGTTGAATGTTTTTTACTCTATTGATCACAAATATATGATTATAATTATGGTTGAAAAACCTGATATTTTATGAGAAATTTTTTGTTTTAATGTATTATGCTATACACCACACCAAAGTAATCTTTCACTGTACACAACACTATCTTGGCTTGCACTGTACGCAAGAGACACCATCCTCAAAAGCATGAATTGTACGCAATACCTAGTTTCACTAAACAATGATATGTTATTAAAATATTATTATAACTAGTCGTTATGAATAGAAATACACACTTTTTAAAATTTTATAAATTTTATATTTCAAAATGGACTTCATTTATGGATTCAGAATATCGAAATTAGCCAAGGGTGAATTTTTTATATTTTTCTGAAAACTTTCAATTTTTTTATGAATAGTGCAAAACACTCAGTTATAGTTTAAACCCAAATTTTTATTTAAATAATTATTTATTTTGTAAAAATTTATTTTAGGTCAAAATAGATATGTAATACCTATATATGATCAATGTAATTAATTAGAGTGATTTTATAATAATATAGAACTATAAAAATTTTATTGAACTTTTTGAAGGTCTTTTACCCACCTCCTAGGAGCATTTGTAGTTGTACATAAAACATAATTTTAACGCTTTTGTGAGTTGAATTTCAAAAATATGATGGACCTAATAAATATCAAGGAGTAAAATTTTGTTCAATAAGGTAAAAATAGTTTTTTGTGAATAGTAACTTTTTACTTTTATTTACCACGGTTAAAAGTAAATAGGGTAATTGAGGGTACAAATGAAATTAATATTACCCTAAATCATGTCATAATTCTATTGTATATGTGTAATTCTATCAAAAACAACATTAGTGATAAAATATTAACCTTTAGTTCCACTTGGATAAGATTAGGACATTTATTATTATTTAATTTAAAGAAGTGTTAAAAGAGTTAAAATCAATGTTTAATAACGAAAACATTTTTAATATAGGGTTATAAAGAAGATAAATTAAACTATAAATATTCATTAGAATGAAGAAAATATTTCCTACATAATGGTATTTTATATATAATTTTTAGACATTATATATGTTAATATATTTATGACACAATGATGATGTTGTAATTAAATAATTAATAAAATATTAACATAATTAATATTATAAATACACAAATAAATGTAATGTTATACTTTTTATTAATTTAACTAATTTTATAGGTTAATATGATATTTTATAATTGATTTAATTAACTTTTTTAGATAAAATAATTCTTTTATGATTTTCAAAAAAATCAATTACCAAATAGTGTCAAAATTGACATAAAATAGTTTTTAAAACAAATATTGTATTATTAATTGTTATACTACTCCTAAAAATCTATGTATCGGCCAAATGACTTAGATAAAGTTATATATATTAATAATTAACAACTTGGGGGTCTTTTTTCTTTTTATAGTATGTATATTAACCTTATAGTTTAAGAAAACAAGAAGACACGGTATAAGTTATATTGTTTAACATAGAGTTAAATCTAAATGATAAGGTTAAAATAATAACCTAAACATGTCTGAAACCTATTTGTTGAGAATATTACGACCCATAACCACATTCTCTTCGAAATAAATCAATTTGGAGCAATTATAAACCGAATATGACTTTACTATAAAATAATATGTTAGGTTTTTTTAAGGGGCCTCTCTCCTCCCTAATAAATGGCCAGCTCCACCCTCTCCACATTACACATCATTGAGCCTTCAATCTCAGCCAAACCCAGACCATTAACCTTTAAAACTTCCCTAGAAACATACTAGTGGACCTTTTTTTCTTGAAATACCAATTTTAGTGCCCTAAGAAGAGTTTAAGAAGAGGCACGTCAATGAAGAGGTAATATCCTTTACTGATCCTTTCCAATTTATTTCTTCTTCTTCTTCTTCTTCTTTATATGTTTAAATAGAAAGTAAAAACATTAGTATCACTCATATAAAGATATGTCATTATAAATATTAAACAACCCTTTTTCACCTTCTATCCATCCTATGAAAAATGAAGTCACTATGCGTGCGTACTTACGGAATACCGTCTCTACACCGTGGTGTAATCTGTTTTCCACCACCACCTTATTTGGATGGTTATAATGGTGTAATGAATAACTATATATGATTATTTTAAAGTAATATTTATTCGTAAATAGTATACATACACATCAATACAATTCCACTATCGTGGTAACAATATCATCGCTTGTGCGTACGTACAGTCTACTGTCTCTACAATGTGATGCGACTCGTTGTACATGATCTTTATTGAATAATGATTATTTATTTGAATTTAATGAATAATTTTGATATATATTACTATAATACCATTCTGGAAATTGAGGTATCTATAACCTAAAAAGAATAATAAGAATTTATTCGACAAAACATGCATAAGAACATAAAGCAATGAACACCCGAATAACAAGTAGCAATGAAATATTACTAATAAAAAGATAAGAATATGATCATATATGATATCATAACAATGAATATGATTCCATAATAATTCAATTACATTATTTAATTCATTATAATGCAGGTTCAGATATGTATGAAGCAAATCAGACCTAGGGTAAGGGAAAATCTCACAATCTCATTTTTATCCAAGATTGTTTATACATTATAATTTAATGAGGAATATCTATCATCCACATCCATGTTTCCTCAGTATGTAATATTATTTCTATCCTCCTAAAAGAATTTAAATACAATTTTACACATTGGTTATTTTTAAGTAAATGATATGAAAGGAATCTTTTATCATTTATATTACGAAGTACTTTTTGACTTTTCTAGAAAAAGTACGAGAAGAATGTTTTTTTTAACTTATACGACATAAATGGATTTTTATTATTTCATAGAAATTTTTTTCCATGAAGCTTCCTTTACAAGTTTTCGAGTTTATTTTTAATCAACTTCTTTTAGTTTAAAATTGTATGAAATGTTAATAAAGGAAACATGTTTTTGAATAAGAAAGGATACTTTCCTCATGAATGGAGTTCAAGGATTTTATAAAAATTATTTTCCATCTATGATAATATAGGGTTTCGTTTCTATCCCTATTTTTACATTAATCTAATTATGTTTTGATGGAAATAATTTTATAATGTTCTTTTATCTTATATGGATTATGTTATGATGGCATTATGTTTAAGAATCCCATTTTTATTACATGGGTTATGCTATGATTTATGATTTTGTGGCACACATAAGAATTGTTTCATTATGAGAAGGGTGGGACCTTTATCTCCCTCCAATTCATTGGGTAAAGATTTATATCTTATGAGATATACACGGATGGAACGGAAAGTTAATCTGGTTCAGTAATACAGGACTGAAACAAGGAGTGAACTCGGTTGAGTAATGGACTTTGTCCGATTTGATTGTCTTGGCAATGGGCCTTGACTAATATGAAATGATTTTCTATGATTATGTGTCTATAACACAAAGTTTCATGTTTTATGTTATGATTATTGGGATTACATTTCACTAATATTATTTATCCCATGTTATGATATTATGATCTATTTTTCAGGTTATGATTTTCAAATTTCTATGTTCTAATGAATATGAAGTGATTGATATTTATTTTGTTTAACCTTACTGAGCATTTGAGTCACCCTTTTGTATGTTTTCTTTTCCCTAGGTTAGGAAGAAGGATATTAAGTAGGATATGCCAAAAGGGACTCTAGATATGATGAAATAAATGGGAGACAATGTAGATGATTTATCAATTAGTTGTTTATGTTTCCCAGTTTCAAAATACACTATAAATATATGGTCTTATATTGGTTTTGTTATATGTTGTAATGAGTATGCTTCAATTCTGATGTAATAAACATATATGTAAAGTATGGGTTGTTATAGTTGGTATCAGAGGAAAGGTATAGTCAACCTTTGGAAACTAGGATATGAAAGCCTTAGTAAGAGCTCTAAGGACATGTCTAAACATAGAACACAGTATAAGTGTTTTATAAATTTCCATGAATAACCTTTGATAAGACCTAAAGTGTAAATTATTTTTACTGATTATATTGTTTTCCTGTTATAATTAGTGTTTCTCACTCTATTATTCTTGGTTTTAGTCAATGGCTGGAACCTGAAAGAACCATGTTAATGCGTAATGTGATGCAAAATGCAATGATTGTCCCCCTCAGCAACCAAATGTTATGGGAGATGGAATGAAAAATATTGTAGCCATGATCACACAACTTTCTCAATATATGAATCATGTAGGACATTCGAAGGAGAAAAGGAAGGAGAAACATTCTGTTGAATCCTTCATGAGGCAGCGTCCACCCTCATTTAGTGGGTCTAATGATCCATAAGTGGATGAACAGTGGATCAGTACCACTAAAAAGATATTTTCAGTTCTACAATGTTCTAAACATGATAAATTAATCTTAGCAGTATATCGTCTAGAAGATGAAGATGATGAGTCTTGGAATCTTATTAAGAATATGAGGCAAAGGGATGAAATTGATTCCATGGTATGGTATGGGATCAAGAACTTATTTTTCAATAAGTACTTACATTTTATTCTTCGAACAAATATGGAGATGGAGTTTCCTGAACTGAAACAAAAGGATGATGAATCTGTTGGTACTTGTGATGAAGATTTTACAAGACTTTCAAGGTACGCTTCTGGAATTGTTATCCAACCAGAGAGTAAAATCGATCGATTCTTTATTGTCTTCAAACCAATTCTTTGAAGGGTGTTAGCCATAAAGGACTTCAATAGCTACGAGGAAATTGTTTGATGTGATCTCAAGGTTGAGATGGATATTGGAGTAACCCATCAATCATATGGGTCTGATAAGAACAGGAAAATGGAATTCAATGGAAAATATAAAGACCACACTGAAAATAAGATGAGTTTTCTCTTATGCTAAAAGAATGGAAAGAAACATGGAGGTAATTGTCTTAAAGGGACAAGAAATTTTTTAAGTGTGGAGAAGAAGGTCATTGGGTAGTTGAATGTCGAAATAATGGGAAGAAGATGTCTAATGATGCGAACAAAGAATGGGATACACTGAATTCACCTCCTACACTTCAATGTTTGAAGTTCAATGAAATGGGGAATTATGCCAATCAATGCCCTTATCCAAGGGTTGTTGTGACGATCAATGTCAATAAACTCTAAAGGCCAAAGACAAAGGAAATTCACATGCAATTTCTATCGGCAATGTGGATTACGATAACGAAGTGGTGAAAGGTACACTTAACATCCAATATAAAGTAAAAAATGTTTTATTTGATTTTGGTTCCACCCACTCTTTTATTTCAAAAGAATTTTATAAGGGTATCACCATATTACTGCAGTATTTAGATATTGAGTTAGTTGTGACAACCCCAAATGGCACTACATTCGCATCAAAAGTTTACAATTCTTCACTGATTGATGTATGTGGGAAAGTGCATCCTACAAATATTTTGATCCTTCCAATAGTGGAATTTGATGTGATTCTTGCCATGGACTGGCTTTCCTTATATGAAGCTCATATCAATTGAAAAATAATGGAAGTCACATTTCATATTTCAGATCAATCTATGATCGTATATCAATTCAAGGATGAACATAACCTTCCAGCGGAAATTTCTTCCATCTTATGGGTAATGATTTCATTAAATGAAGGTTATTTATCTCAAATGGTTTTATAGAAACTCACTATTAGGAATATTCCCATTGTACGTGAGTTTGATGATGTCTTTCGGGGAAAATTTCTAGGTCTTCCACCAAATCGTGAAGTTGATTTTTCAATAGTACTCGTACCAGGTACTTTTCCTATTTCAAAGACAACTTATAGAATTTCCCCAATTGAGTTGAAGGAGTTGAAGAAGGAACTCCAAGAGAATCTTGATAAGGGATTGATACGCCCTAGTGTAGCACCATAGAGAGCACATGTTATGTTTGTTTAGAAGAAAGATGGATCAATGAGACTCTGCATTGATTATCAAGAACTTAACTAGATCACTATCAAGAACAAATATCCTCTCCCATGCATTGATGACTTATTAGACCAACTACGTGGAGAACAATACCTTTCCAAGATTATCATAGTTTAGGGTATCATCAAATAAAGGTCAAAATGGAGGATACACCAAAGACGGCTTTCTGTACAAGGAATAGACACTACGAATTTATAGTGATTCCATTTGGTCTTACTAATGCCCATGTAAGCTTCATGGATCGAATTAATAGTGCCCTTAAAGACTATCTTGATCAGTTTGTGGTAGTCTTTATCGGCAATATTCTTGTCTATTCAAAGAGAAAGGGAGAATATGAAGATAACTTGAGAATTGGATTGAAGACCTTAAGAAAGGAGAAGCTTTATGCAAAATTTACCACGTGTGAATTTTGTATTAACA
This sequence comes from Viscum album, assembly GCA_963277665.1. NCBI lineage: Eukaryota > Viridiplantae > Streptophyta > Magnoliopsida > Santalales > Viscaceae > Viscum > Viscum album. Next base: position 1,301,548,708 of record OY728147.1, read on the forward strand.
AAAGTTTCATTTTTCGGTCACATAATCTCAAAAGAGGGGATATCTGTGGATCCAGCAAAAACGGAGGTTATAGAAAGAATGTCAAGACCAAAAACAGTAAATGAGATCTGAATTTTTCATGGTCTAGCTGGGTACTATCGAGGTTTTTTGAAATATTTTTCAAGATTATCTAACCCACTCACAAAAATGACCCGGAATGGATTTTTTTTGGATAGAGGAATGTGAAAAGAATTCCAAGGAGTTAAAAATAAGATTGTCAAGTGCACCTCTTCTCACACTTCCTTGTAGTGGAGAATGGTTTGTGATCTACAGTGATGCATCCAAGACAGGACTGGGGTTTGTTACCATGAAAAATGATATGGTGATAGCTTATTCCTCCCGATAAATGAATATCCATGAGAAAAATTACCTAACTAATCATTTAGAGTTAGCTACGGTAATCTTTGCATTAATGATTTTGAGGCATTATCTTCATGGTGAAAGGTGTGATATTTATAATGATCATAAATTTTTAATGTATATTTTCATAGAAAAGGAGTTGAATATGCGCCAGAATGATGGTTGGAGATGATTAAGGACTACAACTGCTCAATTAATTATCACCTTAGGAAAGAAAACAAGGTTGCAGATTCATTAAGTCGACATGACCATGCTAGCTTATCCATGATGAGGAAAAAAAAGATCCAATATTTATGGATTTACAAATGATGGATCTTGGAATTATAATGGAAGGGGAAAATATTATCCTTATTAAATGAATGTTCAACCATCTATACATGTAAAGATTAAAGAGGCACAGAAAGAAGATGTAGAGTAACTAATGAAGGTGAGAAATGTTCTGGAATTCAACCTTTATTGTGATGGGATAATAAGGTTTAGGAATCAGGTTTGTGTTCCTCCCATCCCAGAATTAAAGGAGCTGTTGGATGAGGCTCATAGTTCTTCATTATCTATTCATCCTGATATCACAAAGATGAATAGGGACCAGAAACAATACTTCTGGTGGGATGGCATGAAAAGAGATGTTGCTGAATATGTCTCTCGATGCTTGGTTTGTCAAAAAGATAAAGCTGAGAGACAGAAGTCTAAATGGATGTTACAACCATTACCCATACCTGAATAGAAATTAGAAAAAATCACTCTGGACTTTGTCACCGGACTTCCTAAAATATCCAAAGGAAATAATTCAATCCGGGTTATAGTTGATCGTCTTACAAAGTCAGCACACTTCATTGCTATTAGAGGGGATTTCGTTCTTGAGCAGCTTTCCATGATATATGTAAAAGAAGTGGCTAGATTGAATGGAGTACCAATTTCATATATAGCTGATCGGGATCCGATGTTAAACTCGAAGTTTTGGTGAAGTCATCAGCATAATCTAGATATGGAGTTGAGTTTCAGCTCTTCTTATCATCCTGAGACAGACGATCAGTCTGAGAGGAAAATTCAAACTTTAGAATACATGATGAGAGCTTGCTCTATGGATTTGAAAAGTGGTTGGGATCAACACCTACCATTGGTGGATGTTTCTTACATTAATAGCTTTCACTCCATTATTCAGATGTCTCTTTATGAAGATCTCTATGGAATGAAAGGAAGGACTCCAACTTGCTGAGAAGAAGTTGGGGAAACAAAGCTATTAGGACCTGATCATGTTGATGAGATGGCAGAAAATGTCAGATCTATTCAACAACACATAAGAGAAATTCCCAGGTGACAAAAAAGTTATGCCGACAACTGAAGAAATGACATATATTTTGAAGTGGGTGAAAAAGTGTTCTTACGAATATCTCCTTGGAAGAGAGTAATGAGATTTGGAAAGAAGGGAAGTTGAGACCTAGATATATTGGTCCTTCTGTTACAGATTGGATCTTCCTCCAAAACTATGTCAAGTTCAGGATGTGTTCTATATATCTCTCCTAAGAAAGTACATACCGGATCCATGACATGTACTAAACTCAGAAGTTGTACCGCTAGATCAAGATCTATCTTATGAAGAATAGTTGAAAGAGATTCTGGATTGTAGAAAAAAAGTCCTATGGAACAAGACCACTCGCCTGGTGAATGATTTATGGAGCAAACACCAATTAGAATAAGCTTCATGGGAACTTGAGGATATGATGAGGGAGAGGTATCCTCATTTTTTTGTTACAAGGTGACGAATTTGGAAGATGAAATTCATTTTAAGGGTGTTAGAATGTAACACCAGACATTTTATGTGAAATATTTTGTTTTTATGTATTATGTTATAAGGATCACCAAAGGAATCTTTCACTGCACACAACATTGTCTTGTCTTGCATTGCCCGCAAGAGAACCCTACATAGATAGCTTGCATTTTATGCAATACCGAGATTCACTAAATAGGGATATGTTATTAAAATATTAATAAAACTAGCCATTATGAATAATAATACACAGTTTTTTGAATATTTATAAATTTTATCTATCATAATGGAATTTATTTTTCGATTCGGAATATCAAAATTATCCTCGAGTTAATTTTTGGTATTTTTCTGAAAACATTCAATTTTTGATGAATAGTAAAAAACACTGAGTTATAGTTTAAAATCGGATTTTCATCTAAATAAATATTTATTTTATTTAAATTTATTTTAGGTCAAAATAGATACATAATACCTATATATGTTCAATGTAATTCATTGGAGTAATTTTATAATAATAAAGATATATAAAAATTTTATTGAACTTTTTGACCGTCCTTTACCCACCTCCTAAGAGCATTTGTAATTGTACAGAAATCATAATTTTACTACTTCTGTGAGTTGAATTTCGAAAATCTGAGAGACACAGTTAATATCATGGAATAAAATGTGGTTCAATAAGAAAAAAATAATTTTTGGTGAATAGTAACTTTTTACTTTTATTTACCACGATTAAAGGTAAATAGGGTAATTAAGGCTAAACATTATTTTATTATTACCCTAACACATGTACTAATTCTATTGGATAGGTGTATTTCGTCCAAATACAACCTTAAGGATAAAATATTACCATTTAGGTCCACTTGGATTATATTAGGACATTTATTATTATTTTATTTAAAGAAGAGTTAAAAGAGTTAAAATCAAAGTTTAATAACTAAAAAATTTTAATATAGGGTTATAAATAAGATAAATTCTACTATAAATATTAATTAGATATATAAAAATATTTCCTACATAATTTTATTTTATTTATAATTTTTATACATTAAATAAGTTAATTTATTTATGACACAATAATGATGCAGTAATAATCTTATTAATGAAATATTAACATAATTAATATTATAAATACCCAAATAAATGTAATTTGAAACTTTTTATGAATTAAACTAATTTTATAGGTTAATATGACATGTTAGTATTGATTTAATTAGCTTTTTTAGAACTAATAATGCAGTTATGATTTTAAAAAAAAATCAATTCCCAAATAGTGTCAAAATCGACAAAAACTATTTTTCAAAACAAATTTTATATTATTAATTGTTATTATATTATTAAAAATATAAGGATTGTCCAAATTACGTAGATAGGGTGATATATATTAATAAAGAAGAACTTGGGGTTCTTTTGGCTCGTTATAGTAAGTTTATTAACTATATAGTGTATGAAAACAACAAGACATGGTAAAATTTAAATTATTTACCTTAGAGTTAAATATAAATAATAATGTTGGAAGAGTAACCCAAACTTATATAAAACCAATTTGTTGAGATTATTTCGTCTGATCCCCACTTTATTTTTGATATAAATCAATTTGGTGCTATTATAAACCGAATATTACTTTATTATAAAATAATATTTTTTGTTTTTCCCAAGTTTCCCCTCTCCCCTCTTATAAAAGGGCACCTCCTCCCTCTCCTCTTTACACAAATTTGAGCCTTCAAGACCCACCAAACCCTGACCATTTCCCTTCTCAACTTCCCATGAAACATACAAGAGGACTTGTTCTTCTTAAAAGACCAATTTTAGTGCGCTAATAGAAGGTTAAGAACAGGCACGTCCAAGAAGAGGTAATATCCTTTATCGATCCTTCCCAATTTATTTCTTCTTCTAATTATTCTTATTTATAAGTTTAATTATAAATAAATAACATCAGTATCAATAATATACTTATATTTTATTACAAATATGAAACAAACCTGTTTCACCTTCTATCCATCCTACGAAAAATGAAATCACCGCGCGTGCGTACGTACAGAATAATGTCTACACGCCGTGGTGTAATCTGTTTTCAACCACCACCTTGTTTGGAGGGATATAAAGGTGTAAATAATAACTATATATGACTATTGTAAATTTATATTGATTCTAAAATATTATACATACACTTCAATACAATTCCACAATCATGTGAATGATATCATCACTCGTGCGTACAAACGGCCTACCGTCTCCACGATGTGATGTGACTAGTTCTACGTAATCTTCATTGAATAATGATTATATAAATGTATTCAATGAATAAATATAATATATATTACACTAATACCATTATGGAAATGTGGTATCTATAACCTAAATGGAATAATAAGAATTTATTCGACAAAACATGCATAAGAACATAAAGCAATGAACACCCGAATAACAAGTAGCAATGAAATATTAGTAATAAGAAGATAGGAATATAACCATATATGATATCCTAAAAATGAATATTATTCTTTAATAAGTTAATGAAATTATTTAAATCATTATAATGGAGGTTCGGATACATACAATTCAAATCAGACCTAAGGTATGGGAAAATATCACAATCTCATTTTTATCCGAGATTGTTTATACATCCGAATTTACTGGGGAATATTTATCATCCACATCCATGTTTCCTCAATATGTAATATTATTTCAATCCTCCTACAATTTTTTAAATCTAATTTACCCATTGGTGAGTTTTTTGTAAATGATATAAATTGAATATTTTTTCATTTTTTGTACTAGGTACTTTTTGACTTTTCCGGCCAAAAAATGAGAAAACTGTTATTTTAACTTATACGACATGAATGTATTTTTATGATATCATTGATAATAATTTCCATTAATCTAACTTTACATGTTTTTAATTTTATTTTTAATAAACATATTTTAGTTTAAAATTTTATGACATGTTAAGAAAGGAAAAATGTTTTTGATGTAGAAAGGATATTTTCATCAAGAATGGAGTTCAAGCTTTTAATCAAAATTATTTTCCATCTAAGATAATATATTGTTATGTTTATATCCTTATTTTTACAGTGATCTGATTTTGTTATGATGTAATTAATTTTATGATGTCCTTTTATCTTATATGGATTATGTTAAGATGGCATGATGTTTAAGAATCCCATTTTTATTACACAGGTTATGAAATGATTTATGATTTTGTTGCACACATAAGAATGGTTTCATTATGAGATGGGTGGGACTTATATCTCCCTCCAATGAATATTGTAACGATTTATATCTCATGAGATAGACATGGCTGGAATGACAAGTAAATCCAGTTTAGTAATACAAGACCGGAACGAGGAGTAAACTCGGTTTAGTAATGGACTTTTTCTGCTATGATGGTCTTGGGAATGAGCCTTGACTAATATGAAATGATTTCCTATGATTTTTTGTGTATGACACAAATTTCATGTTTTATGTTATGATTTTTGGGATTATATTTCACTACTATGATTTATCCCTTGTTATAATATTATGATCTCTTTTGCAGGTTAAGATTATCAAAATGTTGTGTTCTTATGAATATGATATGATTGATATTACTTTAGTTTACAATTAATTTGAATTTGAGCACACACTTTTTTATGTTTTCTTTTCCCTAGGTCAAGAAGAATGTTATTAAGTAGTATATTCTAAAAGGGACTCTGGATATGATGAAATAAATGGGAGAAAATGTAGATGATTTATGAACCAGTTGTTTATGTTTCCCAGTTTCTAAATACAATATACCTATACGGTCCTATCATGGTTTTTTTAAATTTTTTAATAAGTATGATCCAATTCTGAAGTAATAACCATGTATGTATAGTATGGGCCTTTATAATGTTGTTTGTGGGACCAATATATCCCTAAAATTAATTGGTTAATTTTTTTTCTCACATGAGATAGACATGATTTGAATAAGAAATAAACCTATTTTACTAAGGTAAATTATCAACAATGATTTTCTTAGGATTAAACCATTTCTACTCTGATTGTTTTGGTAATGAAATAATTCCACTTTGATAGCCTTTTACGTGATTCTTCACTATTACAGAATTGATTTGTTTTACTTATGTACATATTATAATTACATATCTTATTGTAATTTTATGATATATTAAATCATGTTAATTTATTTTTAGATGATTTGTTTCTTATAAACAGTCAATTTTTTTCCAAGACTCATGATATTTATATTATATATGTAGAGTATGGTTTTTATATGTTATGATCTTATTTCCATATATTTAAAATCATGTTATAAATACATATATCACTTGATTAACATAAATAAGAATATGCAATCACCATTTATAGTGTTTCCATTCCTCTAATTGTAAATACTAAATTTAAGTACTTCATTCTTGTGAATTTTACTGAATTATAAGATCATTAAGCGAGATTTTTAAAACCTTTGACCAAATTTTATGATTTTTTTTCAAGTGTATCAGTATAGAAAACTGTTATTCTCATCAACAAAAATTTTCTGTAATTTGTTTAATATTAGAAAAACAAATTTGTAATCCATTTAAGTAAACCATAATTTTCTAAATATATTAAATATTTCCACCCATTCATTGTCAATAATTTATTATTATCATTCTTTCAAGTGTTAATTTCATTGATTTCTTATTAATTTTTTATCTAATAAACTCCATGTATAATCCTCACCTTTTTTGGAGTTATACCAGTTTTAATAGTAGGTAATATTTTTTTAAAAATATATACTGTTTTTTGGGTTATAAAATAAAGTGTGTTTTGGTGAAATTTGAGAAATATTTGTAGAAAAAAGTTCCTTTTCATGGTTGGATAATGTTTAGAGAAAATTGTATGTGAAACCTAGAAAATAAAGAAACTTTAGATAAAGGGGAATCATGCAGCTTATGGAGAGTTTGGTAAACTGTGTTCCCTAAAACTAGAAATTTTTAACCCAAAAAATAGGAACATGGTTGGCTAACATGTATGGAAACCGTGTGCCCTTGTGTAGGAAACTATACATGTGAATTAATTAAGCATGAATATTAAGTCAAAAATTTATTGAACCCCCTAATTAACCAAAAATATACCCCCATTCATAACTAGGTACTCATTTATGTTTTTTAGCTCTTTGTAGTAATTTTATGTCTTATTGACCTCCTTTCTCCATGTATCAAAGCCCAGATAGAAGGTTGCTTCTCTCCCGATTAGTGATTTTGATTTTTTGATTTTGTCTCATGGTATTCCCTCATTCTTCCTCTATCTATTCCACTTCCTTTTATCAATATAATCTAATGTATTGGATAGATCTTTATATATTTCGTGATATATATATATATATATATGTATACATCTATTATTCTATATCTAGGTCTTGTATTTCAAGATATTTATTTATTAATCTTGATTTAGGGTTTTGAGATTTAGATCTAAATCAAAATCATTATGCCGATCAATATTCATGGATTTCAGTGGGGCCAGTATAAACTAAATATTTGAGGTAAGTGTTATAACAATATTTTCCCATAGTCATGATATTGATATTTTTATGCATGTTTTTGGATTTCTATCATTATTTATAAAATATAATTTATAAATTATATTATTTTATGTAACCAATTGAAGGAATTTATTATTATTGAAATTTTTGATTAATTAGATATTTAATCATGGGATTATGGATTTTACATATTAGTGATTTATTGAGGATTTAATAAAGTGTTTAATGGGGATTTAAAATTGCATTAATAATGGAAAAATTAATTATGATATTAAGGGAATTTTGATTAAGATAATGGCCAGTTGATTTATTGGATAAATTTTTGAAATACATTACTAGTTGTTTGGTTGATTATGAAACTAATCAGAAGCCTATTTAGATACTTAATTGAAGAATTAATTTGGAGTTTTACTATCATCCAATATTACATAATTAATTATAGGTTTGATTGTGAGATGTGAGGATATTTGATTTAGATATTCAACTGATTGATTAATTTCAAGATACTAAGATAAATGGTTTGATATAATTAATTGATGAATAAATTATGATATATCACAATTTACGATTTGAAATAAATAATTGTATATTAATTATGTGATTTTTATGTCATGAGAAGAAATAATTAATGTATACTAATTATAAAATATTGATGGTAGGAATATGATTAATTAATTGTTGAATTTATTAATGGTGGTTGATATATATATAATATTTTGATGTTTCTAATTATGTTTGTTTTAATGGAAAACAGTGACATAGTAATTTATGAAATTTTTATGAATGGTGACATGATGATAAAAGTGTGTGTTATTAAATGGGTAATGAATACATGGTAATCTAGCCAATAATTATGAATGGTAACATGATCATTCAATTATATGTCATTAAATTCTGAATGGTAACATGGATAATCAAAAAATTATTCAAGAATGGTAATATGGAAATTTGAATGTTTTATTCATTGGGGTGATAGAATGGATTTTTTTCATTGGATGATGTAGGTAGTTATGTTCTGGTGTTTTCAGGAACTTGAGGGTTTATGAGATTATATAGAGTATATTTTTTAATGTGATAAACTATATATTATTTGTATTATATTTAATTATTATATAATTTCATACCCTATTAATGGAAATAATTATTTTATACACCATTGGTGGTTGCCAACTATGTTGTAATCACACCCTACCTGGGAATTCAGATCGGTATATGAATAGGATTTATCATTTCATGATAGGTGAGGGGAAAAGGTCATAGGTCATATGTACAATCTGACGATGGTGATTAGATGTGGGAACTAGACATGTTTTTGGACCATCTTGGGAGTTTTTGAGGACTTTATTATCAATTTTCATTTTAAACACTTGAAACTGACATTATCATGGAATGTTTCCCTTTGAGTTTAATAGTTTATTTCCTACGTGATTATTATGAGTTATTGATATTTTTTCAAGTTATAAATACTTGCTCAATTAATTATTTATAATTGATATTATATTAATATTATAAAATAGTGTATAGTATACTGAATAATTAACATACCAAATCTTATATACCATTTGGTAGCCTATAGAATATGTGGAATCACGTTCGTGGTCATTTGACTGACCAACTTGGGGAATTATTGTGTGGCACTCAGGTTAGAACGTTACAAAGTGGTATTAGAGGAGTTTTCGTTTCTTTTTTTGTCATACTATTTGGTAATGTTATAATGGTGACTAGGAAGAGACAGTCATAGTAATAGAGCACATTCATGTGATGTGAAAATCCATGTGTGAGGGAAAACCAAAGTACATAGGTTGAGATTGGAGATATTATTGTATATTGTTAGAGTTGTATGTTATTTAACCATTAGTGACATGCATGTTCTGTGATGTAGGTACTCTTTTGATTTTTTATGAGAGTTGGCATGCGTCCATTAATGGAATGATATTTGATTATCCATGCATAATTCTAGGAACTGTTGATGATTTTTTCACATGCATTAGTTTTTGAACGCATTGGAAAACATGATTTGGGTTATTTTAACATAAACACATTTAATTATTTGTAAAATTGCAGATAAAATTGGTCCCTAATATGAAATTGAATTTATTAAAATAATGTAATACTGTGAGAAAATTGGTGTCAAGATGTTTAACATGAATAAATAGAGAGTCCTCAAATAACCAAGGCCTAGGTATAGGTTGGTTAAGGGTAGTTTTAGCTCCACTATTTGGACCATGTGGTGGGTTTTGGGGAATATGTTCTTGAGATTATTTGAAATAAATATATAACATGATTATAGTTTTTAATAGAGTACTAATATTTGTGTTGGTTGTAGTAGAGTTATTCCACCATGATGATGCTCATTAAGATGGTGATAAGAGCAAATGAATAGTGATGATCGACATGATGTGGAACCTGATGTACAAGTAGTGTCAGGTGATGATAATGGGGAGTAGATCTAGGAACCAATTTATCACATTAAGAAATATCTAGATTGAATACCATTGATGGTTAATAAGTGACTGTCTGACCTGAAAGGTGAGTTTCAGATGCACAACCCTGTGACTTTTTCTAGAGAGGGTGGACATGAGGGAGTTGAGTTTTGGGGGGAGCCTATCTAGAAATAAATGACTAGTTGAGACCCATAATATGAAGAGGGTCATATTGGACACATATTTTCTAAGAGGATCTAAAAAGCACTAGTTGGAGATTTATTCGTGGGCATGAATGAAAAATTTCACTCTATAGAATGATTTTTGGAGAAGTTTCTACAACACTTCTATAAATGGACACTTGGAAAAAAAAGAGTAGCAGATTTCATGACGCTAACATAGGGGAGAATTTTCATGATAGACTATGGTGTATTATTTAAATGTCTAAAATTAATTTCTCTATTATAATATGTATATGAGGAAAATGTGGTGAGATGCTCATAGGATAACCTTAAGTGATAGATTAAGTCTCATGTAAAACTATTTATATTAAATTAGTTTTATAAGGTAATGGATCAGACTCACATGGATGAGGTTAACTAGAGAGAGGCTTTATGTATAATAAAAGTGGTTTCAGTGGATGATTATGATTTACAACTTCTGAGTGTAGGATGTGTTTTTGTGACACCATTATCCATGGAAGATGCAAATAGGGTGATCCAAGGAAACGTTAGTCTCATAAGATCTTTATCTATTGAATTTATACCTGTGTGATTGTCCAGGACACTATCATTTACATTGTCCCTGACCACTAATGGAGTGAAGATCATAAATCATGATGGAACATCTATATATATTCATTAGGGTTTAGTGAACTATAGTTAATAATGGTGAAGCTCTATAGAACAAGGGTGAGGGGAGTGGATTTTCCCCTTTATCATTCAAGAATCTATATTCATACCTATAGAGGTAATATAGGTGGTAGAATTGATGCTTTTGAGAAAGCGTTCTCTTATTATTAGAGTATTACAACTCAGGGGAGTCAGAATGAATCAAACTGAAGAGGGGTAGGACAACTACTTGCAGTACATTCTAAACATATGGATAAAGAGGCAAGATCGTCGATAGTGAGAGGTATAATTATTGTATCTAATATATTATCTAGTTCATAATGTTATATTTCTTCCACTCATTCCATCATATATGAAAAAAAAATTAGCATCATTAACCTAGAGGTGGAGTTTTTGAGTTGGGAAATAACACTAGATACACCATTGGGAGTACGTCCTAGAGACATATGTTTGTGTATAAGATATTCCTTGGAGATCAGGGTGTATCATTTTATATGTAATATTTTTATTCATTATATGTCAGGATTGGAACTAATTTTATCTATGTTCTAGATATTTGTATAATGATCCCACAATGATTAATACCATTGGAGAGTGTATTTTTCTTCTAATAAGGGTGACAATTACATTCTTCATGTAGAGTGGGATATCCAGGTAGGCTGGCAGGGCCAATTACTCAGCAACTGGGAGAGATCACAACCTCGTTTTATAGTCATTTGTTGGACTATGGTTGTTTAAGTCATGATTTTATTCCACCAAATATGGAATAGTTTTGGGAAATTTTTTCAAAAAATATATCTTGGATTCCCCCAAAGAGAGATGTGGAATTCACTATTGAACTCATGTCAGAAGATAAAGTAGTATCTCTTCCACCATATTGATTGGAATAGAAATCCCATGAAGATATCAAGTCACAATTGTAGGAGTAGAAGGAAATTTTGTTTATCCATCCAAATATATCACTGTGGGGTTCTCTAGTGTTGTTTGTAAAAAATGTTGATGAAACTCTTTATTTATTTCAGTGATTACTAAAAGTTGAAATGGATGACTATAGAGAACCAGTATCCTCTTCTATGTATCAGAATACTATTTTTAAATTTGGTATGAGATTACATTTTCTTAAAGATCTAATTGAGGTTGAGGTATCATCTTGTGAGAGTTTGGACGTCTGATATGCCATTGACTACCTTCAGAAGCCAGTATGGCCTATATGAATTTGTTATAATGTCTCTTGGGGTGTTGAGTGTAATAGTAGTGTATATGGGCTTGATGAATATAATCTCCCACCTATACCTATATTGGATTTTTTTAGTATTAATTGTTGACAAATTTGTTACTCCGAGACTCCTGATGATAATTCTCACAATATATACATTGTCCAGACTGCACAAAGAGGGATTGACTATACAAAAAGTTATCTATGTGTAAATTTTGGATCAATTAGGTAGACTTCAAGGTGGATTTAATATCAGGGGAATGTCTGTTAGTGGACCTAGAAAAGGTTCATGTTGTGATTTCATGGGGGAATCCTACTAATGAATTTGATATTTGTAGCTTCTCGGGTTATATGGATATTATCATTAGTTTATCTAGGACGTCTCCCAATTGTAAGTATCACTATCAAACATGAAAATGAAAGGGACAATGTTTGATTGTTTATAAGCATGTGTTGAGTTCTTCTATGAGTTTATGAAGTTCTTTCCATTAGAACTGATCTTGATTCTTACTGAGCCAGGTGATGATTATACTATGTATTGTGACACATCTTGGGTCAAACTCAAAATAATGCTGATGCAGGGAGATCGAGGTGTGCTCTATGTGTCTCAATAGATAAATCCTCATGAACTAAACTACCCTACACTTGACCTAGAGCTGGTAGAAGTGGATTATGCTTTTCTGTGTAGGTGGCATTATCTTTCGGGTGAGAAATTTATGGTGTCTAATGATAACCAGTGCATAAATTATATCTTCTCACACCATGATTTAAATCGACGGCAGTGGAGTTGGGTAGATTATACACCTTCATTTGATTTTGATCTAGAATATACATTTGGGAATAGTAATTGTGTGGTATATTCATTTAGTAATAAAACACATGCTCGTGTATTTAAAAAGACAAATGGTGAGTGAAAGATAAAGCCATTGTTGGATGAGATCCATGTGTGGTTTAAGGGAATCAGGAGAAAATGACTCTCGTATCAGTTTCATTTGAGTGAACAATTTTGAGATGGATCTGGTATAGGTAGTATAGTGATCCATAATACTTGACCCTGAGGGAAATCATTGAATGTGGGGATTCACCATCTAATTGGATCGTAGATGAGTATACTGTCACCAACATCAAGAATAAGGTTGTGGTTCCTATGAGCATGTGAGTGTAGTTCATGTAGGAATTTTATTCCTTGAAGTGGGAAGTACATCCAAGGATGAACAATATATATTGTGACCTACACAGAAATTTTTTGTTCCATGGAATTAAAAAGTTCACATTAGGGTTCGTGAAACAATGATACACTAGCTAAGACATTAGGAAATATAATCAATGGCCAAGAGGATTGATGTAGCCATTTCCCATTCTTTAATGGATGTTGGACAACCTGAAAATGAATTTCATGGTGGTTCTCTTAAATATGTTACTTAATAATTACTCTATCATAGTTATTATGGATCAATATACAAAAGTAACACATTTATTGCAAATATGGGATACATTATCAGTAGATTAGCTGGGATATTTTTATGTTCAAGATATATTTCATCTAAATGTGTACCTCAGACTTTAGATTCAGTTCATGACTCACCCTTCACTTCAAAATTCTAAAATGGCTTTCATAAGGCGCTCATTACACATGTATTATTGAATATGGACTTCCACCCATAGAGAAATGGGTAGTCAAAGCATACTATACAGGTACATTAGGATATGCAGATTTTTTGGGTTCTTGATTTCAGTAGATCTTATAAAAAGAACTAGGATTTAGTGAATTTTTCTTATAAAAAATGTTATCATGAAACTATATGTTTGAGAACCATGTGAGGCCCATTATGGTAGGCCATACAGATCACTACTATGCTATATAGAGGCATGTGAGTTAGCATTTTTTGGGACCAAGTCTCATACATGATACATCAGAACTAGTCCAACAACTTGAGAAACATATCTTTATGGTTCGGAGTCCGAATAAATTGTATAGTGATATAAGTCAACAACCACTAGTTTTTACAGAGTGTTATTGATTAATCCTTTGGGTCTCACCTAAGTTGGGTCACCACATGATATGGAAGTAGGAAAAGTTATCCACTAGGTTTGTTGTGCCATTTGAGGTTGTAGTGGAAATCAGGCTAGTGGCATACCGATTGGCTCACCCAAAAATTAAAACACTATACTTTATGTCTTCCATATAAGAAAACTTCAGTAGTATCACCCTCACCCTTCTCCCGTGATCGATTTTGGAAATATTGAGCTTCAGTTCGATGCATCATTTGAGGAGCATCTAACATGTGTCTTGAATACTATTGAGAAAGTGTTGTGGGGAAAGAATTTATTGATAGTTCATGTATTAATGACACATGGTTCTGTACTAGAGCTGACATGGGAAAGTGAAGAGGATATACAGTCTCATTGTAATGATTTTCATGGATCAGAATCTTATAGAATCCTAGATGTACAGCTCGAGGAGATACATTTATAAGGTGTCGAGATTGTAAGATCTTGATATTTTCTTGAGTTATCTATATCTTAATTCCATCTACTGTTTTGTAAAATTTTGAGTAATTTTTATTGGGGTTTTAACATTGGGTGTTTTTATATGAAATTTTATAAAAATGGATGAAAATGGGGTTGTCCAAGGTTTTTTATCATGGTTAGGGAAAATTGTGCACCAATCCCTGAAATCTCGGAAACCTAATACTGTGGGGAGTTATTTGACTGACAAAATTTTTAGAAAAAATTGTGCCCTAAAAGGATAATCCATGCACACCATAATGATCAGGTGCATGGTTGGCCCGCAATTTTGGTAAACCATGCACCCCTAGGTAAGAAACCATAAAAGGTAATTAATTTATCATGAATATTAATTACCATATTTCCAAAACAACTAAATTAATAAAAAATCAACCACCATTCATCCCAGGGTAATCATTCATGTTTTGGGAGATCTCTATACTAATTTTAGTCTTATCTGAAATTAATTAATTGTTTATTGAATCCCAAATCTATGACTGTAGGTCTCCTGATTAGTGAATTCTTCTCCAATTCTTCCCTCATTATTCTTCTATCCATTTTTATTTCTTTTTGGGATGTAATACACTATATTGGATAGATAAATTACTATTTTTTTGTATGAAGATATATGATTCTCTAACTAGATCTATTCTAACATGATCATGATTTTATTTAATCATGATTTTAGGTTTTGAGATTCGTATCCAAATCTACATCATCGTGCCACTCAAGATTAAATAATTTCCATTGGGTGATAATTCATCAAAAAAAAATTAGGTAGGTGGTTTAATATTTGTTTCCCATGGTTTTTATCTTGATATTTGTATAGATGATTTTTTATTGTTATCATTCATTACAATTAAAAATGATAAATTTGATTATTTGATTTGGCCAATAGATTAATTGGTTTATTGTTGAAACTGATGATTAATTTGGTATTTAATGATAAGACCAACAGTTTATAATTTTGGTGATTAATTGGGGATTTAATCCTGGTTTTATGTTGTTGTTCCAATTAGATAATTAATTGGTGAATTAATTCTGAAATTTATGGAATTTTGATTTAGATAATGGCCAAGTGATTTAATGTGTAAATTTTTTAAATACCTGACTATTTGTGGAGTTATTTATTAGAATAACAAGATTCCTATTTACAGAGTTAATTGGATAATCAATTATGAGGTTTATGAGCTTCTTGTGTTAGATAATTAATTTTAAGATTAATTATGATAATTAACGATATAAAATTTTGGATAGTTAATTGAGGGATTAACTACGATGCATTAAGATCATTGGTTTGAAAAAATTAATTGATATTTTAATAATGAAATATAAATAAATAATATTTAAAATTAATAATGGTAGATTAATTATGTTATATTTATTTCATGATATAGAGAAATAAAAGTATATTAATTATGACTATTGATGTTTTGAGTATAATTAATTAATTGACGAATTAATCAATGTTTTTTGAGATGTTAGTAATATTGTTACATTTATTTTTGTGTGTTATTAAATGATAAATGGTAACATTGTCATTTTTAATGTATTATTAACCGTAACGTGATTATGAAATTGTGTGGTATTAAATGGAAAATGGTAACACGGTGATTTATCCATGTATTATGAATGGTAACATTCGTATTCAGTTATGTGTCATTATATGCAGAATGGTGACATGGAAATTCATATAATTATTTCTGAATGGTAACATGGAATTTCAACTATGATATCCCTTTGGTATATAATGGATCTATATTGGGATGAAGTAGGTAGTGATGTTTAGGTGATCCTGAGAACCTGAGGGTGATTGTAATTAAATAGTGAATATTTTATAATGTGATAAAATATTTATATAGGGATTATATTTCTTTATTTTTTAATTAATTAGACAAATATTGACTGAAATTATTTTAAACATAATTGTTGGTGGCCTATTATGTCGTACACATACACTACTCATGCTTTCAGATTAGTACCCAAATAGGCATTATTATTGCAGGATAGGTTAGGGGAAAAGGCCTTGGGTTAGAAGGTTGATTTGGGGATAGAGGTTGGATGAGGGAACCAGACATGGTTTAGGACCTGCTTGAAAGTCATCAGTGACATTATTTTCATTTTTCATTTTAAACACTAGAAACACACATTTGCATGGAATGATTTATTTTCAGTAGAATAATGTATTTTATACTCAATTATTATGAGTTATTTGTATTGCTTCTGGTTATATATACTTATGATATTTCTTATTTACTTTTGATGGTGTATTACTATGATAAAAGAGGGTGTATGAACCCCAAAAAATAATTATCATACCATCATTACTAGCCGACAACCTCTAGCATAGGGTGATTCACGCTTGTGGTCATGTGACCAATTGGCTCGTGGCACCATTGTGTGGCTACTGGGTCAGGATGTAACATTTTATTCCTTGTAAATTTATTATTTTCCAATAATATATAAATTTTCAATCATTATATAAATATAAAATATATTCATTTTATATCCAATTATATTCATTCCTAAATGGTAGGGGTGGAAAATCAGAACACATCATTCATGGATATGAAAATATGCACATACTCATAATCATTGTTTTCATATTTCAATAGATGAAAAAAAGAATGAAAAATGATAATCCATATTTTAATAATATTATTTATGTCATATATATCATATATTTTGAATAAATTTATTCTTATTACCAACAAAATTTATGTAAATAAAAAACACATTAATTCATTGGTTGGTAGTCCATATGTATTCATTTGTGGCATTATCATGTTCCAATTGGATGGAAACTAAAGAAGGTAGATATGCTATTATTATTTCATAAGTAATATTTCATCATATTTATAATAAATATAAGTATATATTCTCTATAATTATATATTTATATCCATCCATATGATGTAGTGAATAAAAACTAATTACACTGCTATGTGGAGATAGTAATATGTACATACACTTGAGCGATGTTTTTGTTTTAGGTATGATATAAAAGCAATGGAATGCGGGTTTCCAATAAAAATAGTAAAATATCATTGTAGTGATAATAATTAATTTATTATTTTTTTACGTTTATAAAATATTATAATTAATTAGAAGAATAATTAAAAATAAAATATTCAATAAATATGATTACAACTTTATTAATTGATTTCCTTTAGATCTCCTTTTAAGGAAACTACGGTTGGTCTTTGTAGAATATAAGAACATATACTACATGGTTAATTATAAAAATATTAAAAATTTATAGGTTATGTTTGTAACAACCCGAGATTTTATAAGATACCTTCTTTTTAATTTCATTCATATCTTCTATTGTACGACACACCAAGATTATCTTGCGCTATATGCAACACCGTATTAGCTTTCAGTATACGCAACACTTTTCTTGACTCTTGTTACACACAATTTCAAGTTCGTTTGATAGAAGTTATTCTACTCAACATTGAGTGTGTGTATATATATATATATATATTCAATGTATAAATAAAATATGGTTGGATTCTATTATATGCAACAACATAGGAGTCTTGCACTACACGCAACCCTGACTTGGCTTGCATTACACGCAATCGCGACCTTCCTCGATAGCGTGTGTTGTACGCAATACCGGGATTTACTAAACAACGATATATTATTATAATATTGTTATGAACTAGACGTTATGAATAGTGTTAACTAAATTTTGAATTTTATAACATTATTATTCATCTTACAAATTTTCTAGAACATGTTATAAGAACAAAATAAAATTTTCGGGTAAAATATGTATTTTTCAAAAAATGCAGTTTTGCCGCCTTTTGATGGCGCACCCACATTAAATCTAGTTTTTGACATCTTTATAAGTTCCATTTGACAAAATAAAATTATTATTTGGAATCAGGATATAAAAATTTACTTTGGATAAATTTTTCATTTTATTCTGATGACTTTCATATTTTAATGAATAGTAAAAACACGCTATATTTTAATTAAAAACACAATTTTTCATTGTAATATATTATGTGGTTAAACTATAATATTGAATGGTTTTAAATTATAAATAGAATATAATTTTACCATTTAATATAATTTATGTTATTTTCATTGATTTTACCTTGAATTTGTAGTTTAAATCAATTCAATCTTTTGCAATGTTTTAAAGAAAAGCCCATTTTCTTTCGACAACGGGATTAATTTTAATTTAATTTCTGCTACTTTTGTGTATTGAATTTGAAAAAATGGATTCCATATTTGGAATCAGTGGATCCAAATTATGTTAATAAGCTACTTTTTATTTTTGAGAATTATGAATAGTAACTACGGTAAATTTTATTTACCATAGTTAACGGTAAATCGGGTAATTAAGGGTAAATATAATATTTTAAAATTACCCTAACACATGTAAAAATACTATTGGATGACTAAAAGTCGACCCATATCACCTAAGGGTCGGATTATATTCATTTAATGGACTTTTGTCCATGAAAATAATTTAATTATTATTAAAACCAAAGAATGTGACAACATGTCACTTTACTAAATCTTCTAAGTATAATAATTTTAATTTAGTGAGAAACTTCATGAAAATTCGAAAATGAATAGTCTCTAGAAATCTAATACAATTATATACATCATAGGAGTTTATTTAGAATTTTTAGGTATTAAAGAATTATCATTTATTATGACACAAAGATGATGCAGTAATTGTCTTAATAATGAAATATTGACATAATTGATATTATAAATGCCCAAATAAATGTAATTTGAGAATTTTTATGACCTACACTAATTTTTTAGGTTAAAATGACATGTTATTGTTTATTTAAGTAACTTTTTTCGAACTTATCATTCTTTTATGAATTAAATAAAAATCATGTACCAAATAGTGTCAAAATTGACATAAATTAGTTTTTAAAACAAATATTATATTATTAATTGTTATTTAATTCTTAAAAATCTAAGGTTTGAAAAAATTACTTATATAAAGATATATATATTAATAATAAACAACTTGGGGTTCGTTTGGCTTGTTATCGTAAGTTTATTAACCATATAGTGTATGAAAACAAAAAGACATGGTAAAAGTTAAATTATTTAACTTAGAGTTAAATATAACTGATAAGGTTAATATAATAACCTAAACTTGTCTAAATCCTATTGTATGAGAGGATTTTGACACATCCCCACTTTATCTTTGAAATAAGACCCTTTGTAACCATTATAAACTGAATTTGACTTTAATATAAAATAATATTTTGAGATTATCCTAAGGTGCCCCTCTCCTCCCTTATAAAAGGGCACCTCCCTCCTCTCCTCCTCACACAAATTTGAGCATTCAATCTCGGCCAAACCCTGCCAAAATCTCTTCTCCACTTCCCTAGTATCATCCTATAGGTTCTGGCCTTCTTCAAAGACCATCCTTAGTTATTTTAGTAAAGGTTAAGTGAAGGCGCGTCAAAAAAAAGTAATATCTGTTACTGATCTTTTTCAATTTATTTCTTCTTCAACTTCTTATTATTTTGTTGTTTTATGATAAAGTAATTATATCAGTATTTATTATATACTGATATGTTATTATAAATATTAAAAAACTCTAATTAACCTTCTATCCGTCCTACGGAAAAAGGAAATCACCGCGCGTGCGTACGTACGGAATACCGTCTCCACGCCCTGGTGTAATTTATTTTCCATCACCACCTTAATTGGATGGTTATAATGGTGTAATGAGTAACTATATATGATTATTATAATTTTATATTTAAGCTGAAATAGTATTCATACACTTCAACACAATTCCACGACCATGGGAACGATATCATCGCTCGTGCGTACGTACGGAATACCATCTCCACGACGCGATGAGATTCATTATCCATGTTAACCATTACAGAATGATTATAAAGTATATATAATGAATAATAATGAAATATATGACATGTTAAATCTACTGGATTTGTGTATATGTATATTTATGTCATCTACATACTTCCATTCATGACAATAAGGAAAGGAAATCAGCGTTCATGCGTACGTACGGACTACCGTCTCCATGAACGGTGTGTTTCATTTCATTTATCTATATTATATATATATATATACTGAATATATATTATATATAAATCATGTTTTATATTCTGGAAGTAAGTAAATCATGATATAAGTAATAATAATGTCAAGAACAACAAGTCCAAACACCTACGATAAATGAAACGATTTTACCCAAAATGCTTTTTTAACATGGAATTTACAAAATAACGGGTAATGTAAAGTCATAAGTGAACCATATTTGATATCATAACAATGAATATGATTCTGTAATAAGTTAATGACATTATTTAAATCATTGTACAGGAGGTTCGGATACGTACAAAGCATATCGGACATAAGGTAAGGAAATATCACAATCTCAATTTTTATCCGAGATTGTTTATACTTTGGCATTTACTGGGGTGTATTTTATCATCCACATCCATGTTTCCTCAATATTTAATATTATTTCCATTCACCTACAATTGTTTAAATCCTATTTTACACTTCGGTGAGTTTTTAGTAAAAGATATGAAAGGAATCTTTTGTCTTTTTTCGTACGAGGTACTTTTTTGACTTTTCCGACAAAAGTACGAGACAAATGTTTTTTTTAACATATATGGCATGAATGGATTTTTATAACATTATTTCCAAGAAGCTTACTTTACAAGTTTTCAGGTTTATTTTTAATCAACTTATTTTAGTTTATAATTGTACGACATGTTAAGAAAGGAAAAGTGTTTTTGAAGCAGAAAGGATATTTTACTCAAGAATGGAGTTCAAGTGTTTTATCAAAATTATTTTCCATATAAGATAATAAAGGGTTCTGTTTTTATCCCTATTATTACATTTATTTGATTATATTGTATGAATTCCTTTATCTTATATGAATTGTTTTATGATGTCACGATGTTTAAGATTACCATTTTTATTACATGGGTTATGCAATGATGTGTGATTTATGATTTTGTGGCACACATAAGAATTGTATCATTATGAGATTGGTGGGACCTATATCTCCCTCCAATGAATTGGGTAATGATTTTATATCTCATGAGATAGACATGTCTGGAATGGTAGTTTATACAGGTTCAGTGAAACAGGACTGAAACGAGGGTGACTCGGTTCAGAAATGGACTTTGTCCACTAAGATAGTCATGGTAATGAGTATTGACTAATAAGAAATGACTCTCTAAGATTATGTGTGTATTCCACAATGTTTCATTTTTTAAGTTATGATTATTGGGATTTCATTTCACTACTATGATTTATCCCATGTTATGAAATTATGCCCTCTTTTGTAGGTTAAGATTTCCAAAATGTTATGTTCTTATGAAAATGATTTGATTGATATTTCTTTTGTTTACCCTTACTGAGCATTTGATCTCACCCTTTTATGTTTTCGTTTCCCCAGGATATAAAGAAAGGTTTTAGGTATAAAAAAAGTAAGATCTTTATGGGAGATGTTGAAGATCTTTCCCCACGATTAGAAGATTATATTCTGAGTTTCAAAGACACTAAACTATTACGATCCTTGTGTGTGTGTTTTTGTTATGTACTAAGTATTCTGCAAAAGTAATGTAATGTCCATGTATGTAAAGCTTTGGGTCTCTACATTTGAAATCAGAGGAAAGGTTTAGTCATCCTTTGGAAACTAGGATACGAAAACGTTTGTGAGATCCCTATAGATATTTCTAAGTTTTGTCTAGGGATGTCCCTAAGGTTAAGTATACATATAGGATATAGTCCTAGAACTACGATAATGATCTTAGAATTTAACCTACGATGTTAAATATTGAGGGTGATCCCCATTTACTATGTTGTTTTCTCTAGAATGATTTTTCCTCTCACATAATTCTTTTTGTGTTTTAGTTAACGGAGGGAACCAGAAGGAATTCGGTTAACATTGAATTCAATGGACAAATTGGTGACTATGAGCAACAAAATTGTGTAATTCCTAGAGAGAAAGATATTGTGATTATGTAACACCCCAGGTAAATAAAGAATATGTCATTTTCATATTTATCCATATTTGTGAATAAAGTATTAATATGACTTTAAAGGGGATGCTATGCTCGATGGCGTACCCAACACGCAACAACGAGTTTCTTGGGAATCTTACGTTGCACTCTAATAATAAAATAATATTTTTTTAAATGGTAGTAATCATGTAGCCGTTTTATTGGCGGGAATGGATAGAAATAACTAAAATATGATTATATATGTTTTTTAATGTTTTTACATTTATCCAATAAAAGATAAATGCATAAAATACGGAAATAATTCGATTTTAGGCGTATATGCCCTAGTTTTCACTAAAGGTTCACTTATCGCCTTTTGATGGAGAAACGTCATTAAATATAGTTTTGTTCACTCTTATACATCCTTTTGGACCAAATAAAACTCTTCTTATGAATTGGGACATCAAAATTTACTTTGTGTAAATTTTTGGTATCTTTCCGATAAAGTTCATTTTTTTAAATGAATAGTGTAAAATGTTGTATTTTAATTCAAAACCGCTTTTTAATCTAATTTATTTATTTGATTAGATTATCTTTTGAATTGGTTTTTTATTGAAATTATAATATATTTTTACCATTAAATCCAATAGTGGTCGTTGAAATTAATTTCACTTTGAAATCAGACTTAAACTAGTGTCAATCTTTTGATACTTATTGTTTCATAAAAACATGATATTTGATCTGACAGCGGGAATTAATTATTAAATTAATTAATGTGACATATATGTTTTGAATTTTGTAAAATAGACTTCATTTTTGAATTCGGAATATCAAATATATCTTAGGGTGAATTTTTGGGATTTTTCTGAAAAACTTCAATTTTTGATGAACAGTGAAACCACTAAGTGGTACTTATAAAAACTGATTTTTCTGTTTAAATGAAAATTTTCCATATTTGTTTTTTGAATTTCCAAAATCCAACATACATGGTTGTCATTAAGAAGTAAAATGTGGTTCAATGGGATAAAAATAATTTTTTGGTGAATAGTAACTTATTAAGTTTTTAATCGCAATTAGAGGTAATTAGTGTAGTTTACGGTAAAAATAATGTTTTAATAATATGAAATGAACTTGAAACATGTACTAACCTCATTGGATATGTAATGGCCGACCAATAAAACCCATGGGTCAAATTGGGGACCCCATGAAGCCACTTTGGTTGGAAAATGACATTAATATCTTTTTATTTAAAGTTAAAGTAAAAAATGAGACAAACATGACATGTTTTACTAAAACAATTTTTACATGGGGTTATACAAATCAGATTTTTGACTATAAATATTCATTGGAAATATAAAAAGCTTTCCTACATCATAGTAGTTTTTTTAAAATTTTTAGACATTAAATAAATTAAATTATTTATGACATCATGATGATGCAGTGATGACCTCATTATTTAACGATTTAAATAAAATGGAAAGATAATGTAATATCTAAGACCTAATCATGTCCAAAACCTATTGTATGAGTGGATTTATAACCCTTATCACCATACCCTCGAAACACATCAATGTTGGACATCTTAAATCCGAATACCATTTTAAAATAAAGTGACTTTTCTTTACCTTCCAAGAGTGCCCCTCCTCTCCACTTATAAAAGGCCCCCACATCTACCTCCTTATCCACACTCACAAAGCCTTTGGATCGGCCAACCTCGGACCATTTTGTCTCTCCACTTCCCTCTCTTACTCCGTGAAGCCTTACTTTGGGATGAAGTCTTCCCAAGGAAGCCATTGAGCTCAAACCAAAGGGAGTTACCCGATTTTAAGGTAATGTCTTCACTTGAGTCCTTTTGTTTTATTTTGCTTCTCCAACCCCCTAAACTATTTTTATTCATTTCTTTTGTAACAAATCCAGTATCATTAATATAATAGGATATTGTAATAAGAATTATTCGAGCTACAATTTCACACACCTACATCTAATGGTTAAAGAACATACTGTTTCCGTGGATGGTGAATTTCGGCCTCCCGAAACGATGATTGTTCAACATTATTTTAACAAATTCAAAGGTGGACATTAAGATTACACTATATTTATATGTGATATATAATATTTTTATTTTTTCCTTAAGCTTCTGTATTTTTCATTCTGGTCATACCTTTATGGTTTCCATTATAGGTAAATGCGATATCTTCATTTAAGGAAGTGCGGACTACCGCCCCCTCAAAGTGATTTGATTCGTTAATACCATATGTGGTACATATAAAGGATATATTTAATAATATTATATATGATACCATACTGGAATTAAAATACTATTATGTATCATTACATTTTAATTCCATTAAATATGAAATAGAAATGGAAGTAGTGTTCATGCGTACGTACGGCTTACCGTCTCCATGAACGGTAAATTTCATTTATTATCTCAAAATGTTATGTAATATTATAAGCACATATATATAATGGATATATACTTAATATATTACATCAAAATTATGGATATCATTCTGGAATTATAACATATATATATCTCTCTCATTTTGTTTTAATTCCATTAATATGACAAAAAATGAAAGTAGCGTTCATGCGTACGTACGGCCTACCGTCTCCATGAACGGTGTTTTTTGTTTTTTTATCTCTAAATGATATGTAATAGAATGAAATGAATATTTAATGGATATATATTATATTTTAATCATTAATACTATTCTGGAAATAATTTACTTATAACTATATGGGAAATCGTTTTTCAAACAAATTCATTTTTGACTCATGTACCAAACATCAGCAAAAACGTCTGATATGAACTAACATTATAAAACAATTATTATAACATTATAATATGTGATATGAACTGAATAATAATCTCTAAAGTAGGTACTTAGGCAATTATTAATTGACCAATGTTTATTATTCAGGAATATAAAGAAACAAACAAGACAAGTTGGACTTGAGGTAAGGGATCCTACTCCTCTCTTTCTTTTTAAGTACACTCTTTTATGTAATTCCTTTTAAAGCTCATATTTCTTGTTATTGTGATGTTATTTTATATTAATATTAATGTAATTTTTATGTTCATATGATGAGAGACCCTATTCTCTTTCATCAATCCATTTTGGAAGTTTTGAGTGGCGCCGTTAGGCTACCGAATTTTCGTAAGAGATCTAACCTCTGTCTTTCTTTTTCAGTACTCTCCATTATGTCACTTCTTTTAAGCTCCTATTTTTTATTATAGGGGATGTTCTATTATATTCCTATTTTTATAAATTTTATTTTAATATGATGAGAGACCCTATTTTATCTCATCAATCCATTTTTGGAAGTTTTATGTGGCGCCGTTAGGCTGCCGAGTTTTCGTATGGGATTTTTCATCTCACTTTTATTCCCGTGAGATTTATGGTACATTTGTCTCAATTTCCTTTGAGTGGTGAATATACTGACCATTATTTTACTCATTGTGTAATATACATTCTTTTATGATTATTTACATCAATGATGTATTGTCCTTCTTTCAAGAGGTGTATGTTTTGAAAGATACCCATGTCGGTAAGGGAACCTTTCACCCTCTTTTTTTAAAAGACTAATTTTGTTATGTCTTTTAATTCACATACTATTATTTTGGGATATGTTATTATATATCCTTATTGATGTAAATTTTATGTCCAAGTGATGAGATACCCTTTTTATCTCTCATCAACTCTTTTTCTGAATTTTGAAGTGATGCTGTTAGGCTGTCTAATTATTGCAAGGGAACATCTTAACCCAATTTCGATTCTTTGGGATAAACTTGTACACCTTGAATATGTCGTTCTATGATTATGTGTGAATTTCCTATGACTGTTTTACACATAATACCCACTTATATTTCGTGTATTTTTTTTGTCACACATAGTTATGTAACTGATTTATCCTTAATCCAAGGATATCGTCTTTGTATGGGACTTTGTCTCAATCTCCTTTCATTGAGGCATATTTTTTTTATAAACAAACTTCTATTATACGGTGTATAAACCCCTTTCACTATTACATTTATCCAAAAGTAATCTTTTTTACATGAAGCGTTTTACTAAACAACAAAAGGGAATGTTTTTGTCGTACGTATGTGGCGACAACAACTTCTCCACCGTCGTGACCATTATTTGAGTTTCAGCTTCCTATACAAGCCATACCTTCTTTTTAAAAGAAAAATAAATACCTTGTTTTACTTTTCTTTTATTTTGGTATTGAAAATGGTTTTCATAATGTTTTTATATCAATATGCTGTATTGATATCTTGGGATTGAAAGGTGGAAATGTTATGTTTCCTTTATGCATGTTTTATGTGATACGATTATGTTGAGGTTCTTGGGCATTATTATGAAGACGGGTGGTTCCGTGTTAAACTAAGGGCGGGTGAGCCCGATATAGCTCTCCAAGGCATTGGGTAACGCGAAGGAGTGAAACGGTAAGGTTTCTCCGAAAAGATTTAGGGAATATATTGTGATGGGTATTCAAAACGTAACCAAGAGTGTTACTCCCTACGTAAGAATGTTATGAATGCCTCAAGTTACTTATATGTCTTATAACTTCTATGATTTATTCATGATTTGATGAGGTATGTTAATGTTCCTATGTTTTATGGGTAAAGTATGATTTCATTCTTATGTATATTTGAAATCATGTTTCCTTTCCATATTTTTTATAACCCTTACTGTGCTTTTTATGCTCATCCCAAGTTTTTGAAATTTTTTTCAAAGGTCTAGGGAAAGGTACATGATGTGATGATAGTGTTAAGGATATGTCCAGAAAGAATCCATGTTTTATTTTAAATATGTTTCTGTTGATGGGAATAATGAATACTGTCTTTTATATAACAACTTTGTTTAAATGTGGAATGTAATGCAAGTTTCATGATCTAATTCTCTAAAACTCTATACCTGAAAAGATATTCAACGTGTAATCTTGTAATAACTCAAGATTAAGTAAGGTTAAAGGCTGCGGCCTTGTAGTTGGTATCAATGGTCGGTTTAGATAACTTTAGAGGTTAGAGTATTCTTAAAGCATAAGTGGCATTACCATAATGGGTAGGATTTGAGAAAGAGTCCTAGTTTTAGATAAAGTGAATGAGTAAGTGTATCTTAGTGATTACCTTACTCATTAGTACATGATGGTTTTGTTGATATAATCACACTGACATTTCTGTTTTTAGTGAATGTATGGATCTAGCTGGCACCAAATAGACAACAGGTTTGAAGGAAACTATGGTGGTTCTATGATTAAGATACTAGATAAAATGGGGGATTCAATGAGGAAACTCATGGTTGTTCTAAACCAACTATCAAGGAGTAATGATCAACCACTTGAACCTTGGTATGATCTTTAATGCATCATGTATGAGATGACCAATCCATGTGGAAGCTCAGGTAATAATTATAAAGGTAACCATTAGAGTTTATATGATCCTTACTTTTGAGGTAATTATGGGTTATTATATGATATGCTGGAAAATGAAAGGCATGAGATAAAATTGAGGTTAAAATATGTTATGATCATTTTTGATGATTTTATCCCTTTTTGGGGAATGATTTAAGAATTATATTGTTTTGGAAAACGAAAAACACGCAGACCGTGTGACAACCCGTCGCGTCGGACACAGCTGCGGGAATCGAACCCACAACCAAAGTGTGACTGGTATTTATCGCCTACCACTGGACTACGTGAAGTCCCTGGTTAGTTTGACCAATTCTTTTTAGTTATATGATTTTATGAATTAATAGTAAGTTGATTTTGGGTTATTTATGAAAATGATTAACCTATCATGGAGGATATGTGATTAGGTTAATTACTTTTCAATATGAGACTTTAGGAGCAACTGATGTTGTTTGAAGATAAATGTTACGATTTAACTTGGAAGACTATGTGACTAAATCCTTCAAATATTTGGGTTTCAATCTTAGATTGTTTTACATTGAATAATTTTATGGACAAATTGGTTATCGAATGGTCCTCATTGAACTTTGGGTTTTGTTGGACAAATTTTGAGATTAAGAATAGATTTTCTTTTTATAAAGGGTTATCCTTTTTTGGATTATCTGACCTTGTACTAACCTTTCTAGTTTTGGTTTTGGTTAAAGCCTAAAGACATGGGATGTATATAGTTCTCTTTTTTGGATTAGGTGATTATCTAGAAGTTGATTATAGTACTCTTAATGCGAACAAGTCTCCCTAAATACCAGTCTTTTGGAAAAAATATGAGTTTGATTAAGGAATCTAGTAAAAGTTGAAAGTCAACATGATAAGTTATTATGTTTCCTTATGAATAAATTACTCAATAAAAAGTAACTTCAATCAAAAATTTTGTCTATTAACTTTTCCTACTGGGGAACCCAACACCATTTAACCCATCACAAGTTTGTGATTTTCTTATTGTTAACTTTCTCCTAAACATGTTTTCTATCACTATCCATCAGAACATGACCCTATGTTTTCTCCTCCATGTCCATGTTTTCCTACATGGAGTCCTAGTATGGGTTATCTCTGGTGACCTCTGTACTTATCTTTCTTTATTTTAAAGTGATTGTTTTACCGACTCTTGTTCCGATGTGGGATTTTCAAGGATGTTTCCAAGCTTAATTTTAAAAATTACGAGGACGCAATTCCCAAAAGGGGGGAAGGAAGTAACACCCCAGGTAAATAAAGAATATGACATTTTCATAATTATCCATATTTGTGAATAAAGTATTAATATGACTTTAAAGGGGATGCTATGCTCGATGGCGTACCCAACACGCAACAACGAGTTTCTTGGGAATCTTATGTTACACTCTAATAATAAAATAATATTATTTTAAATGGTAGTTAATATGTAGCTGTTGTATTGGAAGAAATGGATAGAAATAACTAAAATATGATTATATATGTTTTTTAATGATTTTACATTTATCCAATAAAAGATAAAGGCATAAAATACAGAAATAATTTGATTTTAGGCGTATATGCCCTAGTTTTCACTAAAGGTTCACTTATCGCCTTTTGATGGAGAACCGTCATTAAATATAGTTTTGTTCACTCTTATACATCCTTTTGGACCAAATAAAACTCTTCTTATGAATTGGAACATCAAAATTTACTTTCTGTAAATTTTTGGTATCTTTCCGATAAAGATCATTTTTTAAAATGAATAGTGTAAAATGTTGTATTTTATTTCAAAACCTCTTTTTTATCTAATTTTTTTATATGATTAGATTATCTTTTGAATTAGATTTAAAGTTAAATTAAAATATATTTTTACCATTAAATCCAATAGTGGTCGTTGGAATTAATTTCACTTTGAAATCAGACTTAAATTAGTGTCAATCTTTTGATACTTATTGTTTCATAAAAACACGCTATTTGATCTGACAGCGGGAATTAATTATCAAATTAATTAATGTGACTTATATGTTTTTAATTTTGTAAAATAGACTTCATTTTTGAATTCGGAATTTCAAATATAGCTTAGGATGAATTTTTAGGATTTTTCTGAAAAACTTCAATTTTTGATGAATAGTGAAACCACTAAGTGATACTTATAAATACTAATTTTTCCATTTAAATGAAATTTTGCCATCTTTGTGTTTTTAATTTCAAAAATCCGACATATATGGTTGTCATTAAGAATTAAAATGTGGTTCAATGGAATAAAAATAGTTTTTTGGTGAATAGTAACTTATTATGTTTTTAATCGCGATTAGAGGTAATTAGTGTAGTTTAAGGTAATAATAATGTTTTAATAATATGAAATGAACTTGACACATGTCCTAACCTCATTGGATGTGTCATGACCGACCAAGACAACCCATGGGTCAACTTGGCGAACCCATGAAGCCACTTTGGTTGGAAAATGACATTAATATCTTTTTATTTAAAGTTAAAGTAAAAATGAGACAAACATGAAATGTTTTACTAAAACAATTTTTACATGGGGTTATAAAAATCATATTTTTGACTATAAATATTCATTGGAAAGCTAAAAATATTTACTACATTATAGTATTTGTTTTATAATTTTTAGACATTAAATATATCAAATTATTTATGACATTATGATGATGCAGTGATGACCTCATTATTTAACGATTTAAATAAAATGGAAAGATAATGTAATATCTAAGACCTAAAAATGTCCAAAACCTATTGTATGAGTGGATTTTGAACCCTTATCACCTTACCCTCAAAACAAATCAATGTGGGACCTCTTAAATCCGAATACCAATTTAATATAATGTGACTTTTCTTTACCTTCCAAGAGTGCCCCTCCCCTCCACTTATAAAAGGCCCCCACCTCTACCTCCTTACCCACACTCCCAAAGCCTTTGGATCGGCCAAACTCTGCCCATTTTGTCTCT
The DNA here is from genome assembly GCA_963277665.1 of Viscum album. Lineage (NCBI taxonomy): Eukaryota > Viridiplantae > Streptophyta > Magnoliopsida > Santalales > Viscaceae > Viscum > Viscum album. The sequence continues at coordinate 1,301,579,730 of OY728147.1, forward strand.
CCACATCCCTATCTTACTCCTTGAAGCCTCACATTGGGCAGAAGTCTTCCCAAGGAAGCCTTTGAGCTCAAACCAAAGGGAGTTACCCGATTTTAAGGTAAAGTCTTCACTTGAGTCCTTTTGTTTTATTTTGCTTCTCCAACCCCTTAAACTCTTTTTATTCATTTCATTTGTAACAAATACAGTATAATAAATATAATATTATGTTTTTATAAGAAGTATTCGAGCTACACTTTCACACACCTACATATAATGGTCAAAGAACATACTGTTTCCGTGGATGGCGAATTTCGGCCGCCCGAAAGGATGATTGTTCAAATACTTTTAACACTTTCAAAGGTGGCCATTAATATGACACTATATTTATATGTGATATATAATATGTTTATGTTTTCCTTAAGCTTCTGTATTTTTCATTCTGGGCATACCTTTATGGTTTCCATTATGGGTAAACGTGATATCTTCATTTAAGGAAGTGCGGACTACCGCCCCCTCAAAGTGATTTGATTCGTTAATACCATATGTGGTACGTATAAAGGATATATTTAATAATATTATATATGATACCATACTGGAATTAAAATACTATTATGTATCATTACTATTTAATTCCATTAAATATGAAATAGAAATGGAAGTAGCGTTCATGCGTACGTACGGCTTACCGTCTCCATGAACGTTACATTTCATTTCTTATCTCATAATGTTATGTAATATTATAAGTACATATATATAATGGAAATATATGTAATATATTACATTAAAATTATGGATATCATTCTGGAATTATAACATATATATATCTCTCTCATTTTTTTAATTCCATTAATATGACAAAAAATGAAATTAGCGTTAATGCGTACGTACGGCCTACCGTCTCAATGAATGGTGCTTTTCGTTTTTTTATCTCCAAATGATATGGAATAGTATTAAATGAATATTTACTGGATATATATGATATATTAATCATTAATACTATTCTGGAAATTATTTACCTATAACTACATGGGCAATCTTTTTTCAAACAAGTTCATTTTTGACTCAGGTACCAAACATCGGCAAAAACATCTTATATGAACTAACATTGTTAAACAATTATTATAACTTAATAATATGTGATATGAACTGAATAATAATCTCTAAATGAGGTAATTAGGAAATTATTAATTGACCAAAGTTTATTATTCAGGAATATAAAGAAACGAACAAGACAAGTTGGACTTGAGGTAAGGGATCCTACTCCTCTCTTTCTTTTTAAGTACACTCTTTTATGTCATTCCTTTTAAAGCTCATATTTATTGTTATTGGGATGTTCTTTTATATTACTCTTACTGTAATTTTTATTTTCATATGATGAGAGACCCTATTCTCTCTCATCAATCCATTTTGGATGTTTTGAGTGGCACCGTTAGGCTGCCGAATTTTCATAAGTGATCTAACCTCTCTCTTTCTTTTTAAGTACTCTCCTTTATGTCACTTCTTTCAATATCCTATTTGTTATTATAGGAGATGTTCATTTATTTTCCTATTTCTGTAAATTTTTTGTAATATTATGAGAGACCCTATTTTGTCTCATCAATCCATTTTTTGAAGTTTTATGTGGTGCCGTTAGTCTGCCCAGTTTTCGTAAGAGATTTTTCATCTCACTTTTATTCCCGTGAGATTTATGCAACATTTGTCACAATTTCCTTTGAGTGGTGTATCTACTGACCATTATTTTACCCATTGTGTAATATAATTTCTTTTATGAGTATTTACATCAATGTTGTATTGTCCTTCTTTCATGAGGTGTATGTTTCGAAAGATATCCATGTCGGTAAGGGAACCTTTCACCCTCTTTTTTTAAAAGACATATTTTGTTATGTATTTTAATTCACATAATATTATTTTGGGATATGTTCTTATATACCCTTATTGATGTAAATTTTATGTCCAAGTGATGAGATACCCTTTTTTTCTCTCATCAACTCTCTTTCTGAATTTTGATGTGACGCCGTTAGGCTGTCTAATTATTGCAAGGGAACATCTTAACCCAATTTCGATTCTTTGGGATAAACTTGTACACCTTGAATATGTCATTCTATGATTATGTGTGAATGTCCTCTGATTGTTTTACACTTAATACCCACTTATATTTTGTGTATTCGTTTTTCACACATAGTTATGTAACTGATTAATCTTTAATCCAAGGATACCGTCTTTGTATGGGACTTCGTCTCAATCTCCTTTCATTGAGGCATATTTTGTTTTATACACAACCTTATTTTATACGGTGTATAAACCCCTTTGACTTTTACATTTATCCAAAAGGAATATTTTTTATACAAAGTGTTTTACTAAACGTCAAAAGGGAATGTTTTTGTCGTACGTATGCGGCGACAATGACTTCTCTGCCGCTGTGACCATTATTTGAGTTTCAGCTTCCTCTACAAGCCATGCCTTCTTTTTAAAAGAAAAATAAATACCATGTTTTACTTTTCATTTATTTTGGTATTGAAAATGGTTTTCATAATGTTTTTATACGAATATGTTGTATTAATATCTTTGGATTGAAAGCTGGAAATGTTTTGTTTACTTTATGCATGTTTTATGTGATACGATTATGTTGAGGTTCTTGGGCATTATTATAAAGACGGGTGGTTCCGTGATAATCTAAGGGCGGGTGAGCCCGATATAGCTCTCCAATGCATTGGGTAAAGCGAAGGAGTGAAACGTTAAGGTTTCTCTGAAGAGATTTAGGGAGTATACTGTGATGGGTATTCCAAACGTAACCAAGAGGGTTACTCCCTACGTAAGAATGTTATGAATGCCTCAAGTTACTTTTATGTCTTATGACTTATATGATTTATTCATGATTTGATGAGGTATGTTTAGTGCCTATGTTTTATGGGTAAAGTATTATTTCATTCTTATGTATATATGTACTCATGTTTCCTTTCCATATGTTTTATAACCCTTACTGAGCTTTTTATGATCATCCCAAGTTTTTGAAATGTTTTTCACAGGTCAAGGGAAAGGTACATGATTTGATGATAGTGTCAAGGATGTGTCAAGAAATAATCCATGTTTTATTTTAAATATTTTTCCGTTTATTGGAAGAATGAATACTGTCTTTTATGTAACAACTTTGTTTAAATGTGGAATGTAATGCAAGTTTCATGATCTAATTCTCTAAAACTCTAAACCTGAAAAGATCCTCAATGTGTAATCTTGTAATAACTTAAGATTAAGTAATGTTTAAGGCTGGGGCCTTATAGATTATGCCGAATCAGTCGTCGCGATATATGATTAACAAGGTGAAATTTAGTGGTATGCCTAATTCATCAAATAAGAGGAAGATAGACTATTATGCATGTTCGCATGTTGAGGAGCATAAAGAAAGGAAGATTGAGATTTCTAATTAAGGGATGAAGAACCTTGAGGAATACCTCAAATGGAGGAACCGATTTTATCTGTGTTGACAAAATGGCCATAGAGTGACAGACTGTTATGGAGTTTAATGTATTATTTGTGCAGAACATGGGCATTACCCAACGCAATGCCCTGACCTAAAAAGTTACTTCTAAATCAAGGAAGGACTTATTCCAGTACAATCATTGAAGAGGATGTATTGAAGTGTTTATGTATTGGTATTCAATAATAATGTTGTTGAGGTACTTCTATAGTGTATTGGAATATTTTTTTTGTGGTCTATTGTGGTTTTCAATAATTTTATGGCATCGGTAACCATGAAAAGTGATTGAAATATTTTAGGAAAGAAGGTGATATGCACATAATGAAGGTATAAAGAGAATCTAATATGTTTGATAGTATTCATGAGCTCATGATTGATATAAGGACTAAGTGATATCATGGTTTGAGTATATAGAATTTTGAGGATTTTAGTATGTGTAAAGTGTTGACTATTAACTACATTCATGTTTTCACTAAGGTTCAATGGGTATTTAAGAGAATACATGATTTTGGCCTTTGAATGTTTGGAATGTGACCAACAAGAAATATCTTATGATATATGGGGATCAACGATGGTATTAAATCTCTGGTAATCGTTTTCACTATATTATGAGAATAGACTACAGTATTATGGATAAGCCTAAACATTGGAATGGATTATGTTTGTAAAGACCCGTAAAATTCAAGGGAAATTTTTTCTTAATTTTCTTTAGAATTTTACAAGAGCGCGGTTTCAGACGGCACCTGATTCCGAGGCCCTGAGTGCCCGGAATTAATTTTCGAAGTTTGGCTCGGGTACGTTCAGTGAACGAACGAGCGGGAATTCCTAACTTTTGATCCGGTGCTCGGAATTGAAATCTGAGGGCACTGATGAACTCGCAGCGCCGATATTCACTTAAGGAGACCTTTTTGGGAGTTGCGTTTATTTCGGGTTGAGAGCTAGTTTTTGGGAGATTAGAATAAGTTAAATAAAAATTGTGGATTACATATTTTTATTTAAACTTATTAGTTAACTTCTCTCAAAGGAAGTTAGGGGTGGGACCCACACCCACTTAACCTCCCTTGAGAGGATTAAGTGTGGTGGGGCCCACACGAACCCTAAATGACTTGGGTTATTTAATTTTTTGGAGTTATCCTTTTTGAATTTCAAACCTTTGAAATTCACTTGTTAAGTTTTTGATTAAATTAAGCTCTTTTCTCTTTTTGTTGGGTTAGAACTCTTAGCCAACTTGAGAGCATTTGAGATCTTCTTCTTCTTCTTCAAGATGTGACGAAGAACACGAAGAACGCTCAAGCTCCGACGAAGAATGCCGCCTCTCTTCTTCGTCTTCCGTGTCAACGAGAGGGAACACCGCTTCCTCCTCGGACCTTCTTCGTCGGCATACAAAGATTCGCCAACGACGTATCTCTTCGGGCATATCTCTTCGTCAACGGATTTGACGAACGACCTCCGCGACGTTGTCCTCCGCGGGACGTTGTCAAATCTTCGAACCTATACCCGAGGTAGGGGTTGTTGATTATTGATTAATTATTTTAATCTTGCTCGTGGTTCACATGACTAACGTGAGAATATTGAATATTTAAGTTGTGTTTTAACGTGAGGGGGCCGGACCGCATGAACACGGCCGAACCCCCTCCTCCGTTCTTGGTGTTTAAATTTTCGGATGAATCAAGGTGGCATGGTGCCGTCCCACCACGTAGATTTTCGCCCAATCTTATTACGCAACGCCGTCACGCGCACACCATGGAAGAAACATCAAGAACGCGACGCCGTCGCGCCGCGTTGAAGGAAATCAAGGTGCGGCGGAGGGGCGCGGTGTCGTCACACCACGCCAGACGACGAACACCGCGGCCGGTTCCGGGCCGCGGCGGGACGAGGAGACCGGCGGTCGGGCCGCCGGCGTCGGAAGCCGAAAAGGGGACCGGATTATTCCGGTCCCGTTGGAGAAAACCGACCGGCCAGCTGGACGGCCGGATGGTCAAATCCGGGGGAAATTAATCCCCGGCCAGCAATAAAAACCCCCCTCATAAAGAGGGGGGCGGTTTCCTTGAAGGGGGGCAGGAGGCCCCCCGGTTTTTCCTCAAGCCGGCACCCACGTGGGGGCCGTTTATTTTGCAAAGGGCGCGACATTTAGCCGCGCCACCAACCCAATCAAGCGGGGGGCTTTGCCCCCCCCCCCCCCCCCCCCGCGTGCAGCCTCCGTGCGGCGCCAGGCCGCCGCGGCCCCCGCTCCGCCGCGACGCCGCGCCGCCGGCCGGCCGGCCGGCCGGGCCGGGTCGGCCCGGTCTCGGACCCCCCCGTTTCGAATCAGTTTCAGTCTTTTGGCCATAACTTGAGCCTCGGACCTCCGATTGACGAAATGTCTGCGGAAACACGATCCTTGGATCAAGACGGTCGTTTCGGTATATCGCACTCAAGGTTTCGGATTACATTGAGTTCGGCCGGGTTGGTTCGTTCACGAAACCAACCGGGCCTTCGGAGCGGAAACGCTCATATCTTGAGCTACGGACGTCCGATTGACGTGCCGTCAGCCGTGTTGTGTTCCCCTTAGTGAGACGGATCTTTTGGCATACTCCTCCCGAGGTTTGGACGCAGGTGGAGTACGGTCGGGTTGGTTTTGCCTTAAAAACCAACCGGGCCCCTGGGACGAAAATGCCAATAACTCTCAGACCGGGCGTCCGATCGACGCGCCGTCTGTTGCGTTGAGTTCCTGTTGACGATACGGAACTTTTGGATACATCAACTCTGGACTTTGTGTCAGTTGATGTATCAGCCTCTCAGCTCGTGGAGTAGATCCTCCGAACGAGCTTGCTGTGTGCGGGAACCCTAGTGCTGGCTGCGACTGTTACTGTGACTACTACTGCTACTACTGCTACTGTGACTGCGACGACGACAGTACAAAGATCCTGTGTGGATTCGATGACGACGACTACAGTACTCAGCGATCCTACGTGGATCAGTGCTATAGGTCCTGTGTGGGCCCGATCCAGTGTGGATTCGACGACGACGACTACAACACTCAGCGATCCTACGTGGATCAGTGCTACATGTCCTGTGTGGGCCCGATTTTGTGTGGGTCTGATCCTGTGTGGGTCCTTGCGCTCAGCGGTACTGTGTGAACCAGCGCCTACAGGTCCTGTGTGGGCCCGATCCTGTGTGGGTCTTTGCGGGGGTTAGTTACCTATCGTTCCTTCGTGGGTCCGACGACTTAGATGGATCAGAGATCATCTTTATCGTCCTTTGAAGAAGTATACCTGTGTGAGCTGAATCCTTTTGCTTTCCTGTGTGAATTGTGTTGTGCAATCCTGTGTGGATTACGTTTTGATTTCCTGTGTGGAATACGTATACTTTCCTGTGTGGACTGAGTTTTACTTGGGCTCGGAGGTTGGAGCGTATTTGAATTAATGACTTAGGTATATGTATGGGCATATACCTAAGCAGTGTCGGTTGTTACATCGTGATTGTACCTTTCTTCGTGGTTTATCCTTTGTGTATTTGAGAGACCTTCAGGGGTCTCGGGGTCCCTACTGAGTAGCTTATACTCACCCCTGCACGGGCTTTGCCCGCACTACATTGTGTTGGTTGCAGACGACGGACAACGTTGACCTTAGCTGAGGCTTGCAGAGCGGGACGGTACCCGGAGGTGGACCACTGGGCGGGACGTGCTCGGAGCGGACGGCGGGACCCGTGGAGCAGAGGAGCTATCTGTACCCACCCTTCAGGTGGGATTTCCAGTGGACAGCTCGGTGTAGCGGCTTTTACTTTTCAGTTGCTGTTTTCCCTTTCGAGTTGTACTTTACTTTCAGTTTGGGTTTGTATATTGGCCCATTTACTTTTCCGCACTTTCAGTTGTACTCTGCTTTTGTTTAGTGTTTACTTTCCGCTTGCTTACTCGGTGGTGTTTGTTTACTTTACAAAGGCAATGCCTTCCCTTTTTACCGGGATTTACGCCTTGGTGCTAGTCACCAGCCCCTGACCTATGGAAGGCGGGCTTGGGGTAGTCACGGCACGGACCCCGAGGGCGGGTCGTGACAATGTTGGACGTAAGTTATTATTGTTTAAGGATAGATGGTTTCTTTGATATTATTGATGGGATGTTATAGTAATATAGTTTTAGAAAAAGGACAACCTGCAGGACGGGCGACATCCCATCGCATCGGACAAGGTCGTAGGAATCGAACCCACAACCGACGTGCGAATGGCCTTTATCGCCTACCACTGGCCTACAGGAAGTCCATGTTTAGTAGAAACTAGTTTTATTATATTAAGGAGTATGATATATGAAGTATATGTCCATTTTAGGAACTATATAAGATTAATCTCACTATAGATGGACTTATGTATTTTTTTGATAACTTTTCTAACATTTTGTTTGAGACAGATGGAATGACCAATCATTCTATCACATGATCTGCTAACACATCACGGATGACAAATTCAACTTCATTTCTTTAAGAGATGAAGTGGAAATTTCCCAAAGAATGACAAACTGTGAGACTATACCAAAATCACGAAAGTATTTCTTCAAATTCTGATTTCATCAACTTTAGGGAAATGATCTTGAAAAACCAAAAATGTTGTCCTACTGCCCTTATATTCGATGAATCAGATGGTACCTTAGATAATCACAAATCTATGGCTTTGTGATTGTTGTCTTTTTCATAGCCATGTTCTTTACCACTCTCCATCAGAACATGATGGTTAGATTTCTCTTCCATATCCATATTTTCACCTATGTGGAAACCCAGTGATTAGTTTATTTGGGTAACCGTTAAGTTTCATACTTTTGTTTTTAAAGATTGGTTTTGGTATTCCTTTTTATGACGTGGGTTTCTATTAAAGAAACTTTCGAATAGTAAACCATTTATAACCCGACGAATTTCAAGGGCGAAATTCATTTTAAGGGGGTAGAATGTAACAACCTGAGATTTTATAAGATACATTCTTTTTAATTACATTAATATCTTCTATTGTACAACACACCAAGATTATCTTGCGCTATACGCAACATCGTATTAGCTTGCAGTATACGCAACACTTTTCTTTTCTCTTGTTACACACAATTTCAAGTTCGTTTGATAGAAGTTATTCTACGCAACATTGAGTGTATATATATATATATATATTCAATGTATAAATAAAATATGTTTGGATTCTATTATACGCAGCAAAAAAGGAGTTGTGCACTACACGCAACCCGGACTTGGATTGCATTACATGCAATCATGACCTTCCTCGATAGCGTGTGTTGTACGCAATACCGGGATTTACTAAACAACGATATATTATTATAATATTGTTATGAACTAGCCGTTATGAATAGTGTTAACTAAATTTTGAATTTTATAACATCATTATTCATCTTACACATTTTCTAGAACATGGTATAAGAACAAAATAAATTATTCGGGTAAAATAAGTATTTTTTAAAAAATGCAGTTTTTCCGCCTTTTGATGGCGCACCCACTTTAAATCTAATTGTTGACATGTTTATAATTTCCATTTGACAAAATAAAATTATTTTTTGTAATAAAGAAATAAAAATTTACGTTGGATAAATTTTTCATTTTATTCTGATTACATTCATATTTTAATGAATAGTAAAAACACGCTATATTTTAATTAAAAACAACTTTTTTAAGAGTAATATATTATGTGGTTAAATTATAATATTGAATGGTTTTAAAGTATAAATATAATATATTTTTACCATTTAATATAATGTAAGTCATTAGCATTGATTTTACCTTGAATTCGTAGGTTAAATCAATTCAATCTTTTGCAATGTTTTAAAGAAAAACCCGTTTTCTTTCAAAAACAGGATTAATTTTAATTTAATTTCTAAAACTTTTGTGTATTGAATTTGGAAAAATGGATTCCATATTTGGAATAAGTGGATCCAAATTATGTTAATAAGCTACTTTTTATTTTTGGGAAGTATGAATAGTAACTACAGTAAATTTTATTTACCATAGTTAAAGGTAAATCAGTTAATTAAGGGTAAATATAATATTATAAAATTACCCTAAAACATGTAAAAATACTATTGGATGACTAAAAGTCGACCCATATCACCTAAGTGTCATATTATATTCATTTAATGGACTTTTGTCCATGAAAATAATTTAATTATTATTAAAACCAAAGAATGTGACAAATGTCACTTTATTAAATCTTATAAGTATAATAATTTTAATTTAGTGAAAAACTTCATGAAAATTCGAACATGAATAGTATCCAGAACTCTAATACAATTATATATATCATAGGAATTTATTTTGAATTTTTAGGTATTGTATAAATATCATTTATTATGACACAAAGATGATGCAGTAATTGTCTTATTAATGAAATATTGACATAATTGATGTTATAAATGCCCAACTAAATGTAATTTGAGACTTTTTATGACTTACACTAATTTTCATGGTTAATATAAAATGTTATTGTTTATTTAAGTAACCTTTTTTGAACATATCATTCTGTTATGAATTTTATAAAAATCATGTACCAAATAGTGTCAAAATTGACATAAATTACTTTTTAAAACAAATATAACAGTATTAATTGTAATTTAATTCCTAAAAATCTATGGTTCTGCAAAATGACTTATATAAGTATAGATATATTAATTATAAACAAATTGGGGTTCGTTTGGCTTGTTATGGTAATTTTATTAACCATATAGTGTAAGAAAACAAAAAGACACAGTAAAAGTTAAATTATTTAACTTAGAGTTAAATCTAATTGATAAGGTTAAAATAATAACCTAAACTTGTCTAAATCCTATTGGATGAGAGGCTTTCGACCCATACCAACTTTATCTTTGAAATAAGACCGTTTGGAACCTTTATAAACCGAATTTGACCTTAATATAAAATAATATTTTGAGATTTTCATAAGGTGCCCCTCTCCTCCGTTATAAAAGGAAACATCCTCCCTCTCCTCCTCACACCAATTTGAGCATTCCATCTCGGCCAACCCCTGAGAAAATATCTTCTCCACTTCCCTAGTATCATCCTAGAGGTTTTGGTCTTCTTCAAAGACCAACCTTAGTTTTTTTAGTGGAGGTTAAGTGAAGGCGCGTCAAAAAGAGGTAATATCCATTACCGATCTTTTTCAATTTCTTTCTTCTTAAACATATTCTTCATTAGTTGTTTATTGATAAAGTAATAACATAAGTATTTCTTATATACTTATATGTTATTATAAATATTAAACAACTCTAATTAAACTTCTATATATCCTATGGAAAAAGGAAATCTCCGCGCGTGCGTACGTACGGAATACCGTCTCCACGCCGTGGTGTAATATATTTTCCCCCACCACCTTAATTGGATGGGTATAATGGTGTAATGAGTAACTATATATGATTATTATAAAGTTATATTGATGCTGAAATAGTATACATACCCTTCAACACAATTCCACAACCATGGGAACGATATAATAGCTCGTGCGTACGTACGGAATATCGTCTCCACGACGCTATGAGATTAATTATCCATGTTAACCATTCCAGAATGATTATAAAGTATATATAATGAATATTAATGAAATATATGACATGGTAAATCTACTGGATTTATGTATATATATATTTATGTAATCTACTTACTTCCATTCAAGAAAATAAGGAAAGGAAAACAGCGTTCATGCGTTCGTACGGACTACTGTCTCCATGAACGGTGTGTTTCATTTCATTTATCTATCTATTATATATATATATACTGAATATATATGATATATAAATCATAATTTATATTCTGGAAGTAAGTAAATCATGATATATGTAATAATAATGTCAATAACAACAAGTCCAAACACCTATGATAAATGAAACGATTTTACCCAAAATGCTTCTTTAACATGGAATTTACAAAAGAACGGGTAATATAAAGTCATAAGTGAACCATATATGATATCATAACAATTAATATGATTCATTAATAAGTTAATGACATTATTTAAATCATTATACATAAGGTTCGGATACGTACAAAGCATATCGGACATAAGGTAAGGGAAATATCACAATCTCATTTTTATCCGAGATTGTTTATACTTTGGCATTTATTGGGGTGTATTTTATCATCCAAATCCATATTTCCTCAATATGTAATATTATTTCCATTCACCTATAATTTTTTAAATCCTATTTTACACTTCTTTGAGTTTTTAGTAAAATATATGAAAGGAATCTTTTGTTGTTTTTCGTACGAGGTACTTTTTTTTGACTTTTCTGAAAAAAGTACGAGACAAATGTTCTTTTTAACTTATATGGCATGAATGGATTTTTAAAAAATTATTTCCATAAAAGCTTACTTTATAAGTTTTCATGTTTATTTTTAATCAACTTCATTTAGTTTATAACTTTATGACATGTTAAGAAAGGAAAAGTGTTTTTGAAGTAGAAAGGATATTTTCCTCAAGAATGGAGTTCAAGTGTTTTATGAAAATTATTTTTCCATCTAAGATAATAAAGGGTTCTGTTATTATCCCTATTATTACATTTATTTGATTATGTTGTATGAATTCCTTAATCTTATATGAATTTTTTTATGATGTCAAGATATTTAAGAATCCCATTTTTATTACATTGGTTATGCAATGATGTATGATTTATGACTTTGTGGCACACATAAGAATGGTATCATTATGAGATGGGTGGGAGCTATATCTCCATCCAATGCATTGGGTAAAGATTTCATATCTCATTAGATAGACATGTCTGGAATGGTATGTTATACCTGTTCAGTGAAACAGGAATGAAACGAGGGTGACTCGGTTCAGAAATGGACTTTGTCCACTAAGATAGTCTTGGAAATGAGTCTTGACTAATAAGAAATGACTTTCTACGATTATGTGTGTATGCCAAAAAGTTTCATGTTTTATGTTATTATTATTGGGATTTCATTTCACTACTATGATTTATCCCATGTTATGAAATTATGCCCTCTTTTGCAGGTTAAGATTTCCAAAATGTTATGTTCTTATGAAAATGATGTGATGGATATTTCTTTTGTTTTCCCTTACTGAGCATTTGAGATCACCCTTTTATGTTTTTTTTCCCAGTATATAAAGAAAGGTTTTAGGTAAAAAAAGGAAGATCTTTATGGGAGATGTTGAAGATCTTTCACCACGATTAGAAGATTATATTCTGAGTTTCCAAAGACACTAAACTATTACGATACTTGTGTGTGTTTTTGTTATGTTCTAAGTATTCCGCAAAAGTAATTTAATGTCCATGTACATCAAGCTTCAGGTCTCTACAATGTTAAATCAAAATTACTCAATGTGTTGTAATGAACAGGGATATAAGGGGGTCCTTCTATAAGTTTGAAGCGGGCATTCATGGAGTTTTCTAAAGTATAATATTAATATAAATATTTTTTATGTAATATTTATATAATTAAAATATAATATGAGTAATCTTCATATTCATCCATTTAAAAAAATTTGGTACTTTATTTGTCTATGTTTTCATGGTTATCTTTTTGATATAACGCCCTTTTTACAATTTAGCTAATTTTCCAAATATTAATGTTTTCAACACATTATGGGTCAGGAATGTTATAATGAAAATTAAATATGCTCATAAATGGGAATGGTATATTATTTTAGATTATATATTATCCCCTTTTCCTCATTCAACATTCTTAGGATTTTAATATAATTTAATAAAATATTATGTAAGAAAATTATAATTGTCATTTTCAATATTATTAATTAAATTAATGATTAAAAACATAAAATAATAATTAATTCAAGTATAATCGATTAAAAATCACAAATATGCTATATATATGCATACAATTTAGCGGACATAGTAATTCTCGATAATTTTAATAGTTTTATCGTTTTTAAAATTATTTTTTATTCATTGTTTAAAAACAATGTGAAAATTTCATATGAATATAACTAATTATTTAAATTTTAAAAATTATCAATAATTTACTATTGAAAATTAAAATTAATGATGTTAAATAGGAACATATATATTCATTCATAACATATTCTTATCATTACATGAACATTAAAATAGATAATATTATTTGAGGGTCAGTTTAGAATTTACATTTCAAAAAAATGTCACTACCAACCAAAAATATCTCCCAAATTTTATATAAATAATTAATTGGTTTGGATATAGGGTAATTCATTATATATAATGAAGTAAATTTGTTTTAATGGTCGATTGAAATGCATTATCACAAAAGAATTAACCTTAATTTCCAAATTACCCTTTACCGATGTGATAATTTTTATGATGGTTATAATTCATAATACCTAAAAATAAATGTTAACTCATTTCAGAACATTTACCCTCGCATTCATGATATGTTTTCAACATTATAATTTTCATTTTCTTGAAGTGATAAAAATTAATTTTAATACAAATTATTAAAATACATTAAAATAATTTATTTAGATAATTTATTCTATGAAGAAAATTTATCTTATAAAAATTTAGGTAAATTATTAATTCTAAATGATCATTTAGAATAAAATTAATTTTAATTTACATAAATATTAAATAAAACTATAATGTACCTCGAAAATTAACAAATTTTTTGAAAACAAATTGCATTATTTGAAAATTCATAATTTATCAATATTCATTGATAAATCAGTAATTTAAAAAAATGAAAAATGATTATAAAATTGTAATTTTGGAATGATAATTTTATTAATTAAATTATTTTAATAAAATTAAAATTTTAAATTTTCTATAATTTATTTATTATATTCACTCAAAGTACCTAATAAAAAAATTCATAAAAAGTTATTTTGAATAATTAAATGTCAACTAAAATATGATTTAATATTTATAGAGATATAAATAATGAATTTTTATAATATTGTTATATTATATATATAATTCACAATATTTTTAATCATACTCATTCCTACTAATTCAATTTATAGGTTATAAAAGTAAAATTAATATAATTATATGAAATGGTACGTTTAAGAAAAAATTTCCATGTTTTATATGCTCTAAAAATATTATTATTTTAAAATATAGAGGTTTTATTGAAAAATTAGTGTTCTCTTTGAACATTAGTAAATGGAAAAAGTAAATCTTGTTTTTATATGACAGAAAGTTAGGCTCCAAAATTGTAAGAGTAGAATGACCATTAGTAATGTAGAAAGAATAATGCCATTGTTAGTAATTATTGAATTGTGTGAGAATGTTGGGAGTTACCACATTAATTCTATGGAAATTTTATCTGTTACTGGGGTAACTTCATTACATGTCCATGAATACCCCTAGTGGTTGCATTAATGGATCAAGGAAAAACTTTTTTATTCACCATCAAATTATCAAGGGTCCATTAAGATCAATCAATCACTTTTTATTGTTTTTCATTCAAAGAGAAAACATAGAGGATTTATTTACTCAATGTTGATGGATTCAAATACGAGTATATCATCTAAAAAATTGGATGATTTATATATCAAAAGGTTCAATGTGGGCTTTTTAAAGGAAGTGATTTTCAAATAATTTATTAAAATTAGTTTCATATACAATAACATTATAAATATAATATATGAGTAGGAGTAATAATAAATAATGGGGAAGGAAATTAATTTAACCCCCAAAATTAAGTTTTTGTAACTAAAGATATATCAAGAGAATCATGTTTATATATTAATATCATTTCTGTGTGAGCACTTCGAGCAATTCAATATAATGCATGCCACACAACACAATGATCAAATTAGAGGTCACATGTCTAGGAACAAATTCCATATAGTTTAACAATATGAGAAAATTTCTTGAGGTATATTTCAGAATGAGGACTTATATTTTATTCCTTTTCAATATACTACTAACACCATACAACTAGGAAATATATGAAGGATCTGTACTTTAAAATCTTGTAGCAATGTTATTTGTGTATTTCATTTTAGGTTTATATGAAAATGAAAATGATGTGATGGAATTTAAGGAAAATTTTTAATGTTGATATGTCAAATAAGTCATCTAGCATGGTGATATTATGGTGATGTGAGAATTAGTCTCATACATATATCCTGAGTCCAATTATTATCTAACTCTTTCATAAATTCGTTAACAAGATTCCTAATCCAATTTATGAAAATAAGTAATTATTAATTTATATATACTAATTGTTAGTGTTAGGGGAAATAATTCTGATGACCATTCATGACCACCTTAATGGGTCTCATAATCCTAAAAATTTATTTAATTTTGTATTCTAGTGAACATTTGAAGTGTATATCTATGTTATCATACATAGAGGAATTATTTTTGAGTTTTATATATCTATGAAATTTGGGTCTTAGATTATTCTTCATAGATTGTGTTTTTTATTTTTTTATCACATAGGTGAGGTTGAGATACATGTATTAGTGGATCCAAGAACCCTTTATCAATATTCTTTAGAATCAAATCCTTGAAAGAAAATCACCTCTCTAATCTATTTCATAAAAATCAGTTATAGTGGTAGTATTTTGGTTGTTCACTCAAATATTCTTCTTTAGGTTATGTTAATAAATAGGATCCAAATTTAATAAAATTCCATAGAATATACTAACTAAATTGGGTCTAGATCTGGAAATAAAGAATACAAATTCTTTTATCCTTCTTCAAATTATATATGATACCACTAATTCCATTTTTTGTTCCATATAAAATGATTTTTTTGTGAAAATGTTGAATTCTGGATCATAGAAGATTTTACCACATATAAATCAATTTTAGGATAGAAGATAAAGTAGTGGGCATCCTACATTTGACCTAGTCCTTCTATGATTTGGGAACACTAAATGTCTCAAGGACATTATGTAAACACTTACTATCAAATAATTCCTGGAATTCATCTAATTATGAGTTTTAATATAGAAAAATACTACGTACCTTATGGAATAGTTTGATGTGAAAGGATGTCTAAATGTCACCCTACATAGTGGGGATAATTTTGGAAATACCATTAGTGTTTTGGGATGGGTTACATCTTTGAAATGGGGGCCTCTATACTAGGATTTTGTTATTACATCATGGGGAAAATATCCACGAATAATATTCATAATTTTATCACAAATATCATCGATTTATTTCTTTGATTAAGTGATATATTTTTGGAAATGATGGACATGTTATCCAAACATGGGTTATGGGTACAAGAATTGTTTACAGTGATCAATGTTTCACTGTTAGGATGGTTAGTTGATGTTGGATGACTCAAAATAAACCTCATTGATTGGGTATTCCATTGAAATTAGTTATATGATTCATAGTCCTTGAACTATAAATCTTGAAATTTTTTCATAACTCCTTATGTAGAGGTAGAAAATGGATCACTAATCCCTTCTTCTCCAATAGTTGGATTATAATATAATAAATCCTATTTTATAATTTAGGTTTGTAGAAATTTAAAATCAATACTATAAAAATAAATATCACTAGATACATATGGAATAAATTATGATATTGTTGATAATATTTTTATTGACATGTTTATGAATCAGTACTATTTATTAAGGATATATCATTTTTGGTGGGATGGTGTCACTGATACCAATTAGAGGTGTGGTGCCCATTAAGAAAATATTGGGACAACACCCATTGGACTATTTATTCCATGATGATCATGACCCTTAAAATTCATTTATTGGGAATATAGATAAAACAAATGAGGCACACGAAATGGAATTTGTATTTGTCATTTGTCACACAATGTTAATATTTTATAGAATATTTTTTATGATGAATAATTCATTGATCATGTGAAGTATAAAATAAAGGTAAGGGATATAATTTGGATGGTCATACTTCTATACCTAATATAAATTCATGATTTCTAGAGTCATTATCATGTTTTATTCCAAATTAAATGAGATTTTCCTAGGAACCCGATCCTTATTAAGGAATAAATCATATCCTTCCAACATTTCAGGTTGCATCACCTCATCCATTAGTTCCTAGAGGTGATAGAAGATGCTTCTAATTAACTTAGACATTTTTACTATATTGGTGTTTTTTAATAATATACTTCCATATTACTATGAATAACATATTATGTTAATTTTCTTATAGTAACAAACTCAAAAAAACAACTACAGTAAATCAATAGAGTATGTGTAGTGGAAAACCCATCAATTAGGTTTTCCAAATTGATCTCTAGTAAATGTTCCTTTGGAAACTGTGATAAAAAAATGTACTAGAAGCTTATATCCTACAATTAAATCAATTAAACAATCATTTTAATAATTTTTACATTTAGAGAGGCTAGGTATGGTATTTTCCATCAACATATATACGGATTTTAAAGGAATTTCTATTTTGGATCATTCTAACATGAGATAGGCCAATCTATAATGTCTGCAATCTAAGAAATTGTCGGACCTCACTGGGCCTATATGACTTATATGATATTGGAACACTCATTTGGTTATGGGATCGAAAAATTTTACCAAAATTGAAAAAGAAATTTCTGTGGTGATACTCAGGATCTCACATTAATCTAATGTTAATAAATTTGGGTTTCTAATATTGGGAGGGAGAGGGGAAATATCTAGAAACCCATTATATTTATTCCACACTAGTTTTATCACTATACCATGAATATCGAAATAATATACCTTTGAAATTAGTGAATCAATACATTATTTAATTATATCTATCTTATTTAACACCAGTTGAGCTTTCTAGAATAATAGTTGATATTTTCCAAATATTTGGAATATATATCTGTCAATAAATATTGTAGTTAGTGGGCTGATTAATGTAACAATAGTTTTATGGAATGGATAAATTATTCCATTATGGTTCAAGATACACTCTCACATTTAAGATGTCCTAACTAAGGGATCATTTTATATTCATTTTCATGGTCATACTAAAATTATTTTCCTTCCCTATCTAACTTAGCATTGACCTGACGATGCTATGCTATTTTATCTTCAAGAGGTGAAACAAACCATTATTATTTGACATATCCTCAGTGTTCATATTATGGGTTAGTTGTTAATTTTGATAAAATATTTTCCTTTTAATCATTTTCAATTTTTACACCATCATTTGGAATATGAGTGTTGGAATTTACTAATGTGCAACACATGTTATGTACAGACTCCATTATAGTATAATTGGGAAACATTGTGCATCTATATTCACCTATTGACATTAAAAGTGGTTGGGGTTATAAATTATATATGATACATTGTCCTAATGATTTTAGGTTTTTCGCAGTGATTATATAATTGTATATGACAGATGAATAGATATTTGAAGATTATTCCATGAGATAACCAAGAATTGGCCCTAAGCAGCTATTCATATACACTGATGTGACTTAAATGTGTTGGATGTAGTATAGAAACCAATATTATATAATTTTTTAACGGATATATTCCCTTGGAAGGATATCCTTTGAGAATGATTTTATCATAGGGAATGTGGAACTATGAAACATTTTTATCATATAACTAGTAGGACTCCCAATGAGGTATATTATTCTAATGAAATGACAATCACTAAACTCTAAGCCAGCGTGATTCATTATCAGTGTGAGAAGGAAGAAAAAAAATATTAAAAAAATATATAGTAATTTTACTTTCATGAGGAATATACATAAACGAAAATCTCATTTTTGAAATCTGTTACTCCTCTTCTAGAGGATTGCGAAAGGGATTGGAGGGCTGGATAAGTATCATATCCTACAAAAAAAAATTATCGGATTACTGTGGGAGAGATTTACAATGGATATATTTTATCCTTTCTCACTGTTATATGAGGGATAGGTTATTATTTTCTAATTAGGATGAAATATGGGGATTATTATTTATTTTCTTCTAGGATGATTCTAGTCCCCATTTTGGGTTAAATATGTCATTCTATTTTAAAAAATCCCAGATGCTATTGTATTCACATTACATTTCAAGTAGCATGTAAAGGAGTAATTAATATACCTCAACGTAGGATTTTTAAACCACATGGTCCATGGTTGGGATCCCAATTACCCTGGGAATTACAATTGCAAAAATCGTTAAAACCCTAAATACTAAAAAGTTCAAATATGAGGAATTCCATTACCAATAGATTTCATGAGCAGAAGGAGGACATGTTGATGTGTCTGATACAATTACAAGATGGGTTTTGGGATCATTAAAAAGTTATTATCCCATTCATCCCTTGTTCATTCTTTTCATCACATGAAACTATATAAATATTTCCCATATGAGATAATTTATAACCAAAACTATGTGCAAGGAGAATAATGATGCATAAAAGGAAAATAACATAAGGATTCCACATCCTGCATACTATTTTATCCATAGGGTTTGGGTAATATCACAAAAGGGGGTCATCTAAAATAGAGGATACTTCATTATACTATTCCATCACTATAATGAGTGTTCTATTGTGGATGATCGATAATGATTTCTCTTTTATAGAGGGTATAATTTTGTATGAATGTGATATCAAATTAAAAATTAATTTTTTGGTGACTTCACATTCCCTTTTATAGTTTTAGTTAATATATATTTTTAGTAATATTCAGAAAATAAAAATTTATAACACATTGTTTCACATTTATCTCACTAGTTTTCATATTATCTAACTCTTTTTCGTGATAAAAATTATGTATTTATAGGTGTTGAAAAAATTACAACTTTCATTAATTTTTTTCTTTATATCATACATAAATCTATGTGGTGGGGGATAAATGAAGACATATCTATAAAATAAATCTGATTTAATTATAAATAATTATTTTTTTAGTGGATGAAAATTCTTTTTAACCATTTATAAATATTCTTATTTAAAAAGAAACATCATAAAAAGAGTATTACAAATTATTATTCAAAATGGGTATATATATTTACTATAATCAATGAAAATATTACATATTGACTATATAAAATGTTCTTATAACATTGATGGTTGAAAATTATATATATGAACGAAATGTATCACTGTTTAGAATTGGATTTATTCTTACAAACATTTCAATATTTTTTCAGAAAACAATTTTCATGGAATTTTTTATTGGTGATGAGAATTAATTTTCCCCCTAGAAAAAATAGAATTTTATATAAAATATAAATATTATAGGATAAATTTAATCTTGTAATCTATATTCTAGAAATAATTGATATAAAGAAATGAATTGGGGATTGAGTTGATGAAACTCTTATAGAATTTTAAACACATGAATTAATGGACCGTGAGAAGTAGATCTTCAAATAAACATTAAAATTTCATAAATGTGAATATATTATCATATGTGAGATAATTCTAATATATAAATAACCATCTCACAAAACTAAGGTCCACAATATCCAACATATCATGTCATGTTTAAAATTCTAAAATGATACCCTTAAAGATTTTATAATCACTGATTCAAACCCCCATGAGAGAATGTAAATGGAATATAAAATTGACCATTTTTCAATAATAATAATAAAATATTATTTTTTAATATTATTATCTTGAAAATATAAAATATTGTTTATAACATAAACATGTATCATGGAATTCAAAATTGAGACAAAAAACCCCTTAACATGTTTCCCTTCATATTCGATTGCACTATATGCTCATGTATAAAAAAGTATAAATATATTAATTAGAAATATCATAAAATTATTCATATGTATAAAATTTTATGCACACATGCTTAAATTATTATCCACATCTATCATATTTTTTTATTATATATTTTTATTATCTGGTGTGAGTAACCACATTCATTTTGAACTAGTTTTATAATAATTTTATTATTTATCATTATCCACGAAAAAAATTTCATTGAAATTTCCTCAATGATAGATTTAAGAATTATGTGAAATAATTTATAATTTCTAAAATTTATTTCATAAGAATAGTTTTCTTTATCCTTGAAGATGAAATCGATAATAATCCTTATTTGGATATTCATGATGAACTAATGGTGTTTTTATAATAAATTTGTCAAATACTAAAGTTACCATTATATAAGAAAAAATAATTATTATAATGTAAATATTTATATCACATATAACATTACTTATTTTCTCATAGTCAACTATGATATAAATTCACAACAGTGATCATGTATGTGGTTATACATACCCAAACATGAACTTGCCTTGATAAATTTATGGTCATGTTGTGGTGTAGTTGTAATATAATTATACCAGAACTATTATAATCATCATTAAAATAAATTAGTGTGATATATAATAATTCTTTTTTAATTTTATAATAATTAATATATATGAATATATTACTTAATATGAATAAATTTGTTCTTCTTAGTCTGCTTGTCTAGGACTGTTTATTTCATGATGATTGTATATAATTTATATCATCATTAGTATAATTAATTTTATTTATTAAAGGAATATTAATTTAATAAAAAAATATCTTTAATATAAAATGTTTCATTAATCTATCTATGATATATGGTAATGAATTTCAGAATGAATTTTTCTATATAGATAGTACACTACACGTACACATCAATGAAGACATCATTTCCCATTGAATGGGGAAAATTAGTTATATATTATATAATTAAAAAATATAACAAAATTTATAGCAATAATAATTATATACTATATTACCTATTATAAATATATTTATATATTTGTGAAGGTATATGAAGTTTGTTTCATCATGGAGGAGTAGTACGCACAAGCCACAAATGGTAGTTTCATTTTGAATAATTGAAATTGGAAATTTGTTTAATTCTTGTACCAAATTTATAATAACATATTTTATACTTATGATACATATTATGTCAGTGTAAAGTTTTATAAAATAATATAAAGAACATTAAATGTACATTATAAATATAAATAAAAATGGAATGATTATAAATTTTTTCTTAACTACATTGATTACCGTTTTTGAAACGGGGTTAAAATTTCTTAGGATACACTTTTGAGAATAATAAATCCTCTAAAATTATTATTTTAATGTTTATAATCGATCTGGATATATTTTCTGTTTAAGTAGGTGTGATTTTATATGGTGGTATGTGAAGAGATGAGTTCCCCTTTTATAGGTTAAAAGAGATAACATTTTTTTAAATAACCAAAACATTTCAATAATTAGACGCACCCTCACAGATATTGTCTCTTGAAAAGTGAAGTAATAGAGTGGGGTCGTGATAAGGTTGATTCACACTTCAACCAAATTATTATATAAACTAACATCTTGGTCCCCTTACCGCTTATGTTACTCATTACCTATATTTTGGTTCTCATCACCCTCGCAGATATTGTCTCTTGAAAATAGAATTAATAGAGTGGGGTCGTGATAAGGTTGATGCACACTTCAACCAAATTATTATATAAACTAACATCTTGGTCCCCTTACCGCTTATGTTACTCATTACCTATATTTTGGTTCTCATCATAGTAACCAACATTTATAAAGATAATTTAACTATGATCCCCTAAAATATAATGGTCCTATTTATTTAATTGTTAAGTAATTATTAGAAAATTAAAATAAATTTCATATGATTCGATTTTTTGTTGTTATAAAAATTATTTTTAAAATAATAAATTTATAACGTATGAAGAACAGTTTGTTGAAAAATACAAATTATGTTCTAAAATGTAAAATATGGGTATGAATGTTATAAACAACATCTATAAAACTATTAATTTTTTATAATATATTTATTTATTTATATAAAAATGTTTCATGTTTTTTAAATTCATATTAATATACTATTAATAAAAGTCATGTTATTTATAAAAACAGAATGTTACACTATTCAATTAATAATCACCATTTTTAGAAAAATCTCAAATATTTATCCTATGTTAATATTTTTATTCTAAGAAAAATAATAAATTTTTTAATTTTACATTACAAATAATACTTTTATGTAAATTTATAAATGATAGTGAAAAAATAATATTTAGGACAATATCTATTTATAATTTTTGTAGTTCATATTATTAAATTAGAAAATACTAATAAGTAATTTAATAATCAATTAATAGTATATTTTATTAAAATAATCATTTAATATTAAATTGTAGTGCATAAAAACATAAATTATTAAATATAGTGATTTTTTATAAAATTTTTTGAAATTAATGTTAATTATAAAAATATATGTTTATATATTTCCTAATTTAGTTACACATATTCATACATTAAAATTTGATATATAGTTTTAGTATACATACTTATTATTTATAATATATATATATATATATAAATATTCTTTCATTGGATTCATTTTTGTTTGTAGTATCAAGTGGAGAAATCTATCGATAATATTTTATTAAATTAGATGAAAAAATATAATGAAATATCAGGTTGTTATATTCTCCTCCAAAAGAAAAATATACCATTGCAAATTTAGTTTTTCTTACCTGATGAATGTAGTATTGAGTATTCTTTAAATATTTATCATTAGTGAGATAACTTCTAATATCACATATATCGTAATCAATTAACCATGATTAAGTTACCTATATATCCTCAAACAACAATTTCATTTCATACCTTCATGTAAAAAAGTATATATATATATATATATATAATCATATATTATATAGAACATACCTTCCCAAAACAATTAAAATATCTATTTCCATGAATCATTGTGAAATAACTTATACTTCGAAAAATTAACTTTCATCTTGAACCACAGTCATATAAAATACCAAAATTGTCAATATTTATCAGAATCCAAAATTATTTAATTTTATCTAAAAATATCATACATTTAATCAATAATAAATTTCAAGGATATCCATAATCCATGAACTTATTTAATAAAAATCAATCAACCCATTTTACCTTAACATAAATAGTGTATAAAACTTATGAATTTTTCATACCTCATGTACGATTCTCTAATATTGATCCCTATAATATAAACATGTTATTAAATAACCTCTCTTTATTATTCAAACTATTTAATATATTCCTCTAATCCATTAATGGGAAAAATTTATTGGGAAAAAATTGATATATTTTAAAAACCACACAACTACATATTTTGAATATTCCACAATATCATAAATAAATATTACTCAATAGATAAAATGGTTTTGAGTACCTATATTTTATTTATAATAGGATTTGACCACAGACCCCTAGGTATGTTTATGAAAATGAAATTTTCCTTTATAAAAATTGTATACAATAATTACAAACACTTTATGTGTGCTCCCCAATTACTTTATATGGAATAATAATTTCTAGAGAAATATGTTTCTCGACATCATTTATGTGATCCTGTTAAAAAAATACAAAAATCCAAAGGATTTGGATAAAATCCTATAGAACTAGAGAAAATTATCATCTGAATAAGAATTATAAATATATATATTTCTTCTTCCACAAAACCTTTATTTCAATACAAGATACATTCTTTTTATCTATTACATTCCCGAGTGATCCAATAACTCTCAATGTTCTACCTTGGTTTTGTTAAATTGTATTATATCATACCTATTATACTAATACCATAATAAAATTGGGATATAATTCCTTGATAATGGTTCATAGAGGGAATTATATATAAAAAATGATATCACATATGAATGTTGAACTAGGTTTACAGTTAAGAAAATTTTTTGTTAACCAGATGTGTATTGAGTTAATACATAATAGGTAAATTTTAATGTTTTTTCCACAATATGAATTTATTCTAGATGATATATCCTCTTATAATATCTATATAATGATTTAATATCATGACCCCTACCACTAATGATACAACAATGGAGTGAGTGAGTTAACGACCCATGAGTCCCACCTCTAGTAGGCCCTTTGATGGAGACTACCACTGGGGGTATAAACAAAATTGAAATTTGAAGCATTAACTTTAATAAAAATATAGCATTGGGAGATATGATTAATCTTCCACAATAAAATCTATAAAATAATATGAAATATATAAAAAATGTCACGTAATTCATCTATAAATAAAAAATGTATAGTTAAGAGTCATTAAAATGTAAATACCCAAAATAAAATATATTTCAGTGACACATTTACAATAAAAAATGTTCAGAGTTAGTATTTCACAGTACAATTACCAAAATCCTCCATGAAACCTAATTTTTTTTTATATCTGTTCGGTGAGAATACAAGTATACTAACATGGAAAAACAAACTCTCTAATGCATATTTGAATGATTTATTCTATTTCAAATATGTGAAAATCGAAATAAAAATAACACGTAAACATTTAAACTATTATTACTAACCTCACCATGGAATTATAAACAAATAAGAAAACCCAAACATATTAACATAATACAATGTATACTGATAAATGATACCCTACACCGCTTTCCCATTTATTTTCCACTCTCACACCACCTCGTCATACGTCCTAGAAATATAATCTATCTAAATAATTTATAACAAATACCTAAAGCATGGTCTCATAAAACACTGCTCGTAGACACAAGATCCACTATCCCATTGCACAGTACAATATCATCAATATCGTACACAAATTTTTTAAGATCCTAGATATCATGGAGTTAGGTTCTTATTTTATTTTTTTTGTTTGTATTATTTATAGTTTTCTAATTAAATGTTTTTGAGGTCTATGAGGAATTTCATGGGTTTTCCAAGTGTTCGAGACATGAATGAATGGAGAATCATGAAATCCAGTGAATGTTTCACAGTTCACCCATATTTAGGGGAAACTATGCACCCCAACCATGCTATCCAAGAGGAGTGGTGCATGGTAGCTAAACTATTCACGGGGGAAAACCAAACCTTGTGGTCCTGGATAGAGGCACTTCCCAATGACTGAAAATGGGGTTTGAAACTCTGAGGGATCCCAAATATACTATGTGTCTTGGAACACTATTGGATAGAAATTGGTGCATGATTTTACAAAATGTGTAGTCAAATCATACACCCCATTGAAAGTGTGCTTTTCTATTTTCCTCATCAGTATTTTAAGTGATTCAACCAATTTTCATCTGCATTAAACCTTCACCAGCACTAGTGATGATCCTAGAACCCTATTGTTAATCCTCCACATTATCAATGTTTACCTTTTTTCGTAATGTTATTACATATTTTACTCCATGAGTTTTTTTAAATTTTTTTTCCTTAATGACATGTGGCTCATCATTGGCCCATGGTTAGGGTAAATTGTACAGCTTGTCCCATGAAACTGTGAGGATTATGTTTGGTTTTTGAGACATAGATAATATATTTTTATATATTTTTCAAACCATATGTAATGAATGTAGGAAGTAGTTGTTTGTTCGATGAACCATATCAAATATTTGTAAAATGTTTACCAAACAGTGTGGTCAAACCATTCAAGCTATATAGATATTAAAAATTGTGAAATGCTTCTTCCTCCTCTCAGTATTTTAACAATGATCCATAAATTTCTTACCTTCCTCTATTTCTTACATCTATAAGTTCATTTCATTTGTTTTATATGATTTCTTTGTCCTTAAAATTGTAGATCTAGGTGATTCTTCCTGGTTTTGGGGTGATTTTATCAAGGTAATACTCTCCTATTTTCATCCACTTCCTTCACCTCCAATTTTATTTTGAGATTACATTCTCCATTGTTCATGTGAATGCCTGTTTATGTTATGATTCTTTCATGGTCTGGGTTTCCCTTTTTTGTTTTGGGCACATTGAACTTTGGTGAGTTTGTTTTCGGTGTGTTTTGTTGATGTATCATAATCTTGATGATGGTTTACCTTTTAAATTCCCATTAAATTTAAGAATCATTGGTCTATTTATTTTATCAACTTATTTAAAAGATAAAATTTTATGTTTGATGTTTGGAATAATATTTTGATATGAAATGAGGTTTTATTTATGGTTTCTATGAAGTATATGTAATTATTTTGTTATGTGATGCACACCAAGTGTTTGATGAAATGTATTGTTGTAATTTGGGGGTGATAATTGAAATATAAAGCATTTTCTAGATTTGTAAATATATTTTCACATTTAAATTTTTTTTGAGTATCTCAAATGGGCTTAAAAATGGTTTTGGACATTAATTTTGTGTTTTTTATTCATTATAATTGGAATGGAATATGATGATGTTGTGTGGCCCAATTGGAATATTCGTGAAAATGGTTTTGGTTTTCAAATGTTTTCTATGAAATTAAATGTGATTTCTCTAAATGAATTTTCAATGGGATACTGGGTTTTTTACATTTTTTAATGGTTTTTTTGATTCATTGAGTAAGTATTCTTGAGGCGCTTTTGGATCCTTTGTGAATGTGGTGAAAAATTTCACCATGAAAACCCTCCTTGAAAAATATTCTTTCTTTTATTATATTTAGTGGATAGGGTGTACTCATAGTGGAATCCTCGGGATCCATTTTTTGAATGGGTGGGACAAACTCCTAGTAGGCTCCTAATGACCCATTTACCTTCAGCGGAATATGAGATTGTCAGTGTGGACTCGATTGAGATATATTGTTTATGGGAGGATATTCATCCTTAGGGTGACTCGAGGTGATGCATGTTATGTTACTTATTTTTATAAGAAATGGATTAATATGATTGGATTCTTATATTTCATCAGTTTTCCCACCCCCATCATACTCATGACATGGGAAACATCCATAGATAAAAATATTATTTGATATATAGTTTCACTATATAGGATAATGCTCCATTTAGTGGACAATATTATGTGATATGATATGTTTTTTTATTATTTATTTGGGATAGATCCCCTTGGAAATGATGTTTGGGGTATGACTGATCATGGGGTTGAAATTTGATTTCATAGAGTGGTTAATGGACTCTGGGATGATTCTCGATGATTACTAGGTTTTGGATTATTTCATGATGTCCTAGGTTCTCCCATGTCTATTGTAACATTGTTTTCTATATCAAATGATTGAGATGTATGGTCAATTTGTTATCCTTCTCTACACATCTCAATTTCCATTATTGTGATACCATTGATATGGCTTACATTCATGGTGTACGTCTTGAATAATAGTTGTATGTTCCCTGTCAATAGTTTATGGAAATTAGTTTTCACACACTCTTCTATTTGATATTGAAAACATAACAATTTAACTTTAATATCCTAATGCTACCAACTTGGGGAAAATTGGGATTTTCAATTGAAAACGGAAATGGAATGGTGTTTTTTAACTGAAAATGTTTGGAAAGGGATTACATTTATATATAGTTTATTAAACATGAAGTTTATGTTTTTTTATTTTAAATAATTATCATTTGGAATCGATTTGACCAATCATGCACAAAGAGTATTAATAATCATGCCTACAGTTCATTGTTTTTAATCATTTGGTACAGATTCAATCTTGGATTAATTTTCCATGGGTCGTTGTCAATCTTGGTATCGAAGAGTGTCATGTGGGGACACATGGATATATATTTCTCATTAGGTACTATTTGGGTTTTGTTGTTTAGTTGTTATATTTCAGTTTCTGTTTAAATTTTGTTCAAATAAGATATATATATATATATATTGGTATTCTCTATTTATTTTTGTTCTAAATTTAATTTATTTATATTGGGGTAATTCATTCGTTTTTTTATTCTGATGATTCCTAACATTAGTTTCCAGCCAATGGGGATCTATAATGCCTGATGGGCCTTATCTCGGGCTGACTCGAGTGATTATATTAGGGCCCTTCTATGTTGGTTCGCAACAAAATGGTATAAAATGAGGTTGGTTAGTTAGTATACCTAGCTCTAATTTCATTGTTTCTTATTTGGGATTTCCTGTTATATGGAGTCATACTATCAAAACTCGGGTTGAATGTATTTGGGATTGTTTGTACAATGCTTTCTACGTTGGACATTGAGTTGACATCAAAATTAATGTTTACTTTTGTTTTTTAAGTTCTTTCATGATTTTTATATGTTGGGAATCTAAAAATGGAGTTGCGATAAAGGTCCCAGAAACATCCCAATGCCCAAAACGCCATACAAAGCTAGGGGTAGGGTCATAAATTGTTATTCATGAAGGTATTATGATTGGATTTTGGCTTTCAACCATATAGAAAAGTGACCCATTGACACAAGTATCTTACATGTGTGTTTTTTGTGTTTTCATTGATTATAAATTTTGTTTTAAAAAATTTAAAATAGTGAAAAATGTTTTTTAGTGGTAATGGTTTGATTTTTTAAATGTGGAATATGGATTTTTATAATCAATTTTGATTAAAGGATTTAGAAAAATAGATTTTAATTAAATAGTTATTTGGTGGGGAATAGAAATGGCCTAACAAAATTGTATTTTCTATATCAGAATCTTCAGTTGAATAAATTTATAGCATAGAAATATGAAATTTATTCTTAAAGAGGCTTTTGAACAATTGCTTAGAATGATAAGGACTATGTTTTTACTCAAATTATTTTTGAAGAAATGAGATTTTTTGGACTGCTAAAAATGTTTTGAATAGTTTGAATTGTAAATTTTGGATTTTATAAATGATATCTTATTACGAACAAGACAAAATTTTATGATGTTTAGAATTTAAAATTGGTTTTTGAATATTGGATAATGGTATTTGAATTTTTTTCTGAATGTTAAAATGGAAAATGGATTAAAACATTGAAATAAATGGGTGGAATGATTTCTACTCAAAAATGGGAATTTGTTTGACCTCTAGACACTAATAGGTGATCACATGGACATATATGTATAGAAAAGTGTACTGATTATGGAATGGGTGGATGAGGGTCTGTATTTTCATGAGTTGATGTGTGACCTAGGTGGAATATAAATGTGCATGTGTGAGGATCCATGGATAAAAAATGGTGAGCGTGAAACCCTTTATGTTTTGATCTATTCAAGTACATCTTATGATGACAGTTGTGATTTTTTAGAGCCAAAGATATTTTTATTTTTTACAACATTATGGGGAATAATTATTGTTCGGTTTTTTGATATTGATAACTCATATTGATGAGTTTTTATTGATTTATATCTTGGGTTTATTATTGGTTAGTGTCCTCACCCACAATGATTAGATGGATATTTAAAGTGTATCCATGGTTGGTTCATTTTTTGGGACAACTCAATTTGATCAACATAGTGATTGCATACTCGAGTTTAAAAAGTTGAATCACCATATATTTTGTTATCTTGAAGATCTTCTTGAATATGATGATTTGAAATAGAAAATATAAATTATTTTTAGTCTCTATGTATGTCTAACGTTGTTATATGTAATGTTTTAAACCTTTATGCTTGAAGTTCTGATTGGGATGTGGAGGAAGTCAGTCTCTCAAACCAATAATTGGGATGATGTTACCTATGAAATATTCAATACTTCATTTATTCATCAATATTAATATGAGATAGTGAAGGAATGGAAGGGGATTGATATGTATTTTTATTAGTATGATGGTGGAATGGTTTAGGAGTATTTTGGTCAATTTTTAATCCTAGTTCCATATCTTTTAGAGTTGGTTGTAGATAATTCCAGGATATTATTATGTTTGGAAGCAGGATTCGTCTTGATTTATTGTTGACGGTTTCATAGCAATGTATAACATATTTTTCAGATGTTGTGAGGAATGTTATTCTTCTTGACTGTATACCAGTAGTACATTCTAAGGAATCTATCCTATGTTTAATATCTAGAGGTGTGTTAGTCTTATGTTGGTTATAAAATTTCTCCCTCCTGAGTGGAGGTGAATTCTATTATGTGTCATTTTTATTCTATTTCTCAACAGATGTAAAAAATTATGAGAATATTTCACTTTTGATTCCATATTTGGTTAGAAATATGGAGTTCCAATCATAGATTTTCATCATTTTACTTTAATGAATTAGATGCTTCAAGCATTAGGCTCTAGCCATAGTCCCATAAGTGAAGATAGAGTGTAGTCAATAATTAGGGGTGTCAGGAACCATTTTTGGGATTCTTAATTAAGATTGTGAATAGGCACAATATAAGAAACCTTTTTGTTTCTTCTTTGTCTTGAACGGCCTGGTTTGGTAGAATGTGGTTTAGATACATTTTTTCTTTTTTGTCCTTTTTTATTAAAGAGTTCATAGATGATTATAAGAGGTGTGGTTGTTCTATTTTCGTAAAACTGTGGTGATTGGTTTTTTATATGAAATTTTCTCTTTGGTTTTCATTTCATTGTTAGAAATTGTGAGATAGTTTTAGTTTTATCATATTTAATGTGTTTTTATTCCCTTGTAATATTATTTTCTCTTATTGTTGGGGTGTGTTAGCATGTGGCGAATGTTCATCGTTTTTATATATGTGTAGATAGTTCAATGTTATCTAATTTTGGGTTTCTTCTATTAGTATAAGATGGCCAGTTCATAATGGTGGGGATACCCACCACGGGTCTCGTTGATGTTTCTTCTAGGTCTAATACTTAGTAGTTGGTTATTTTTATTGGGGAGTCTATTTTGACCTCATGTGTTGGTTATATGATGTATTCTCATGTGATGTCTAGGTATTGGGTGGTTTCTTTAAATGAAATATTATTTCAAGATCCATTCCATGTTTGGGATCATTTTTATTTTGGATCACACCCAATGGATTTATCTGTGGCTGTGTTGTATCGGTGGTAATTTTAGTTTCATGTCATTTACTGAGGTGTGGTTTGGGTTCATTTGTTTTTTATAGACAAGCAGTTTGAGTTTCTCTTGTTCATGGTCAAGGTGATCATGATTTGAGAGTTTGGGTCATACAGTTGTGTAAAATCTTTTTTACTTTATGGATTAAGTAGAAAATGTTTTATCTTTGTGGGGGATAAAGTGTTATGGTGGGAAAAATTTTCATACTCATGTTTTGGTTTTTACCATTTGTTCGAACTCATTTTTTGATCTCAGTTTTCCACTAATGTTTCGAGTGCCATGGGTTTAATTTTTTGTTAATATTTTTTTATCATATATCCCAAGGATTATAATTAGTTTCCACTCAGAGATTCATTTAAATTTTAAATTTTTTGAGCTTTATAGTATGTGGCACATAGTTGGTGCATGGTTAGAGGAAACTATGTGGATTATAAGAGGAAACCAAAAATCATATGTTTGGTGTTTAAGGCATGGAACACGACATTCACATGGTTTTTGAAACTATTTGGAATGCTTGTACAAAGGGTATGTCAATTAGAATACCCATATCTCATGGTTAGCGTATATATTAAAAATCATGTGGCAAAATTGTTCGAGCTCTCCAGATCATAAAAATAAAGAAATTTCACTCTTTCCATCTTGGTTGTTTAACCAAAATCTACCAATTCCTCCCTTCCTATGGTTTATACATCCCTAAGGGAGCTCCTCCAATGTTCTCCAGGCTTCCTCATTCCTCCAAATTGTATTTCTATTGTATTTTTCATGGTTTTGGGGAAATTAAACAATGTAATTCCTTAATCTCTTGCCGCTCTTCCATCCCATCATTTTTTATCTTGAGTTCGTCTTCTCCCTTGGTCATGTTGATCTATGGTTTATGTTTCCCATGGTTCATATTGGGGTTCTTTCTTGGTTAGTTCTTATATTTTATATTATTGGTTCTTTATACCGTGGTGAGGTTTTTTACGGTGTGTTTTATTGAAGCATCATAAGTTTGAGACCAATTTATTTTTGAATATACCCATTATATTTAATAACCATTTGACATCATGGTTTTTAAACCATACTTCTATGATAATTTTTGACTTTTAATATTTGGAATATTTTTTCGATGTTATTGATTTTATTTTCATGTTTTTTAAAATATATGTCATTTTTTTCTTATATGATGCACACCATGTATATTATGAATTGCCTGGTTGGATTTATTGAGTGAAAATTGATATCGGATTCATGGTATGGATTTTCAAAATTGTTTTTAAGATTTAAATGGTTGTTTTGAGTTTCTCATATGGACTTATAAATGGATTCAAACTAGAAAGTGAAGGTTTTCTGGTTTGACAAAAATAGAATGGCATGTAATGATGATGTGTGGCATAGTTAGAAATTTATTGAAAATATTTTCGGAATGAACATGTGGTATGAATAATGAAATGAAATTTGTTAAAATGATTTTGAAATAGAAATCTTTGTGTTGTCATTCTTGTGTAATTTTTGTTCTAATTATTTGAAAAAATATTCTTGAGGAATATTTAAAAAATTTAAATGTGGTAAAAATGATTATCATGAAAACCCACCGTGGATAATCATCATTACAAGATTATATTTAATGGATGGGATTTCCTCACACTAGAATCCCCATGATCCATTTTGTGAATGGGTGGGACACCCTCTCTATTGGCTCCTCATAACCCATTTACCAAGAATATAATGGTAGATCTTTGGTGTGACCTACATTGTGATCTATTGTATATGAAAAGATATTGATCCTCACATTAACTAAGGGTGATTTCTATTGTGTGAATTTTCTATATGTGACATAGTATAATGTGATTTAATTCTCAATTTCTATCATTTGTATCAAACCCTTTATACTCTTAACATGGGAACCAAGAATAGTTAGCCAATATTTGGAGAACGATTCTTGTAATATTAAGAATTGAACTATGACGTGTGCCTAAAATCTTGGGATATGACGTGTTTTTCATTTTTACTTATGGGATATATCATCTTAGTCAAGACGTTTAGGGTGAGATTGATTGTGTGGGTGATTTTTTATTTCGTTAGTGAGGAATTACTTCCAGGATGAGTCTTGATGTATAGTATGTTTTAGATGATTTCATTAGGTCCAAGGTACTCCTATACATATTGGAAAGTAGTTTTCTGTAGTGGATGATTGTGATTTATTTATAGTGGTCCAACCATGTGTTATTATTTCAATTTCCCATGTTATGTGATAAATAATATGTCATACTTATATGGTTTAACTGTTGGATAAATGAGCTGTGTGGGATTTCAATAGTTTATGGAAAATATTTTATGTAATATTTTTCACACATTCTATTAATTTTTATGATTAAAACATATTCATGTGTATTTGAAAGGAAAATGGTTCCCACATGGGGAAGAGTGTGATCTTAAATTGAAAAGGGAACTGGAATTATGTTTTTCATTAAAGTGAAATTTTATCAAAAAATATTACTTTTACATATTATATATAAAAAATAGGGTCTATGTTTCTTAATTTTAAAGGATGTTCATTGAGAATAGATTCGTTTAGGTATGCCTTCTGAGTTTTAACAATCAAACGTATATTTATTTTTTGTCTTTATCCATTGGTTTAGGATCCATTTTGGAATCATCCACCAAGGGCGGTGGTTTTTCGTAGGATCAGAGAGTCACCCTAGATGTCACATGGAAGTGTAATAGTCAACATGCCCTATATGGGTTTTGTTGTTCAACTATTGTATTTTATTTTATGTGAATATTATGTTATGTTTGGTTATTTTTATTTTTTGGTATACTATCTTTATTCATGTTCTGTTATTTTTTTTATTTTGGTTTTTATCATTCCCTTGGTTTCTCTGATAATGCCCGAAAGTAATTTTTATCCCCTAGGGATTATAAACACCCCTTGGTCCTTATCCTGGGCCGAATCAGGTTACCAGATTAGGGATAACTTGGTTTGGTTCATGAAAATATCCTCAGATTCTAGACCCTATGGAATGTCATTGGGTGTTGATGGTTGATTTGGGTAAGTAAAATGCTCCTATTTCATCCTTTTTGGATCTATGATTTTGTATTTTTTCTTCTAATTCAGAAGAAGAAAACCCCGTTTTTCTAGTAAATCATAGAACTAGGCTTCAAAGGGTTCATGAATCTAGATCTAAGGATATGGTTAAAAGGGTTTTATTCAATATATTTGAGTTACATGCTATACAAGTTATATCACAGAGTCATGAAGTTTATTTTTTCTTATGCGGTTGAGATTTTGGGTTCAACTCATTATTCATTTAATTCCTCTTGAATGATTAATAGATTGGTTTCCAAAATAATTAATTAAACCATTCATGATCCATGTGGTATGAATTTTGTTTTGTTATACTGATTATATGTCCATCCAAGAAGTGTTCCATCATTCCCGATAAATAAAATATTTATCTTAAACATATATTTGGCTTTAGAAAATACTAGTCATATTATGTGTGTTTAAAAGATTGTTATTATTTTGAAAGTTGATAATGGTGGTTTTATAAGGACATTGAAAATTGTATTCGAGATTTTTTTGGAACATTATATGTGGGTAAAATGAATAAGAGTGATTGTGACAATCGAGTCATTGTATAAAATAGGAATATGTTAATGTGTTCGGGAATGAAGAGGAATAGATATATTGGATGGGTAGTGAGTTGAAAATTATATGTGAACTTATTGAGTATGTTTTGGGATATGATAAATATGGATAATTGTTAATCTATTTGTGTACACATGGATTTGTAGTTCTATGTAACATCCCAGGTAAATAAAGAATAAAGAATTTTCATATTAATTAATATTTACGAATTAAATATTAATTTTAATTAAAAGGGTTTTCTATATTCGATAGCGTACTCGATACGCAACGATGAGTTT
Organism: Viscum album; assembly: GCA_963277665.1. Taxonomy (NCBI): domain Eukaryota; kingdom Viridiplantae; phylum Streptophyta; class Magnoliopsida; order Santalales; family Viscaceae; genus Viscum; species Viscum album. The sequence goes on from OY728147.1 coordinate 1,301,615,622, forward strand.
CATTGAAATCTCACGTTGCACACTAGTAATATAATAATATTATTTTAAATGGTAGTTAACATGTAGCCGTTGTACTGGCGGGAATGGATAGAAATAACTAAAATATTATAATATATGTTTTTAAATGTTTTTACATTTACCCAATAAAAGATAAAGGCTTCAAATACGGAAAGAATTCAATTTTAGGCATTTATACCCAAATTTTCACTAAGGGTTCACTTATCACCTTTTGACAGCGAACCATCATTAAATATAGTTTTGATAAATTTTATAAATTCTATTGGACCAAATATAACACTTCTTTAGAATCAGGACATCAAAATTTACTTTGTGTAAATTTTTGGTATCTTTCCGATAAAGTTCATTTTTTAATGAATATTGTAAATGTTGTATTTTAATTCAAAACCTCTTTTTGATCTAATTTATTTATATGATTAGATTATTATTTGAATTGGTTTTAAATTGAAATTAGAAAATATTTTTACCATTAAATCCAATAGTGGTCGTTGGAATTAATTTCACTTTGAAATCGGACTTAAACTAGTGTCAATCTTTTGATACTTATTCTTTCACAAAAACACGCTATTTGTCATGACAGCGAGAATTAATTATTAAATTAATTAATTTGACTTATATGTTTTGAATTTTGTAAAATGGACTTCATTTTTGAATTTGGATTATCAAATATAGCTTAGGGTGGATTTTTGGAATTTTTCCGAAAAACATCAATTTATGATGAATAGTGAAATCACTAAGTGGTACTTATAAAAACTGATTTTCCATTTAAATGAAATTTTGCCACCTTTGTGTATTGAATTTCAAAAATACTACATACATTGTTGTCACTAAGAAGTAAAATGTGGTTCAATGAGATTAAAATAATATTTTGGTGAATAGTATCTTATTATGTTTTTAATCGCGATTAGTGGTAATTAGTGTAGTTTAAGGTAAAAATAATGTTTTAATAATATGAGATGACCTAGAAAAATGTTCTACCCTCATTAGATGTGTCATGTCCGACCAATACAAGATATGGGTCAACTTGGGGACCCCATGGAGCCACTTTGGTTGGAAAATGACCTAAATCCCTTTTATTTAATGTTAATGTAAAAAATGGCACAAACATGATATGTATTACTAAAACAATTTTTAAATGGGGTTATAAAAGTCAGGTTTTTTATTATAAATATTAATTGGAAATATAAATAGATTTCATACATCATAGTATTTTTTTTTATAATTTTTAGACATTAAATAAATTAAATTATTTATGACATAATAATGATGCAGCGATGACATCATTATTTGACGATTTAAATAAAATGGAAAGATAATGTAAAATCTATGAACTACACATGTCCAAAACATATTGTATGGGTGGATTTAGAACCCTTATCACCTTATCCACGAATTATATCAATGTGGGACCTTTTAAAACCGAAACACATTTTCAAATAAAGTAATATTTCTTTACTTTCCAAAAGTGCCCCTCCTCTCCTCTTATAAAAGGCCCCCACCTCTACCACCATACCCACACTCCCAAAGCCTTTGGCTCGGAAAAAACCTGACCATTTTTTCTCTCCACTTCCTTCTATTAATCCTTGAAACCTCACTTTGGTCATAAGTCTTCCTAAGAAAGCCTTTGAGCTCAAACCAAAGGGAGTTACCCGATTTTAAGGTAATGTCTTCTTTTGAGTCCTTTTGTTTTATTTTGCTTCTCCAACCCCCTAAACTCTTTTTATTATTTTCTTTTGAAACAACTCCAGTATCCTAAATATACTAGGATGTTGTTATAAGAAGGATTCGATCTACCCTTACACACACCTACATCTAATGGTTAATGAACATACTATTTCTGTGGATGGCGAATTTCTGCCTCCCGAAACGATGATTGTTCAACATTCTTTTAACACCTTCAAAGGTGTCCATTAAGATGTCACTATATTTATATATGATATATAATATGTTTATGTTTTCTTTATGATTCTTTATTTTTCATTTTGGGCATACATTTATGGTTTCCATTATGGGTAAACACGATATCTTCATTTAAGGAAGTGCGGACTACCGCCCCCTCAAAGTGATGTGAATCGTTAATGCCATATATGGGACTTGTAAAGGATGGATTTAAAGTTATTATATATTATTTTATACTAGAATTATAATATACATCTATATCATTATTATTTATTTCCATTAATGTATGATATAGAAATGAATTAGCGTTCATGCGTACGTATGGCTTACCGTCTCCATGAACAGTGCATTTCATTTCTTATCCCAAAATGTAATGTACTATTACAAGTACATGTATATAATGGATATATATAATTAATGATATATCTAAATGATGAATATAATTCTGGAATTAAAATATACATACCTCTCATTTAGATTTAATTCCATTAATATGACAAAGAAATGAAAGTAGCGTTCATGCGTACGTACGGCTTACCATCTCAATGAATGGTGCATTTCATTTCTTACCTCTAAATGATTATGTAATATTATAAATACATGTATATTCTTGATATATATGATATATATGATATCCAAAATCAGGAATTTCATTCTCGATATAACGAACCTTTGACCACATGAACAACATGTAATTGTAAGAAGTCCACTTTCGACTTAAGAACCAAATATCGACAAAACAAACATTATAAACTTAAATGGTTACATAATGTTTATAACATGGAAATAAGTGATATAAAAGGAATAATGAAATTTAAAAAGGTTTTCAATCAAGTATAAATTAACTCAAGTTTATTATTCAGGACGTTAAAGAACGATCGAGTCAAGTCGGACCCAAGGTAAGGGAACTTCTTAACCCAATTTCCATTATTTGGGTTAATCTCCTACTTTCAAATTACGTCATGATATTATTATGTCCTATCTTATAGTTGTACTTTCTTTATGTGTAATTATAGTGAATACACATAATAGATCTATTATATTTAAAAAAATGATCTTTGTAAGGGAACATCTTAACCCAATTTCCATTCTTTGGGTTAATCTCCTACTTTCAAATTATGTCATGATATTATTATGTCCTATCTTTTAGTTTTACATTCTTTATGTGTAATTATAGTGAATAAACATAATAGATCTATTATATTTAAAAAATTATATTTGTAAGGGACTTCGTCTCAATCTCCTTTCATTGAGGCATATTTCGTTTTATACACAACTTTCTTTTATACGGTTTATAAACCCCTTTGACTTTGACTTTTATACAAAAGGAATCTTTTTATACGAAGCGTTTTACTACATGACAAAAAGGAATGTTTTTTTAACGTACGTGGTGACAACTACCTTTTCCGCCGCCGTGAGTATTATTTGTTCTTTGGCTTCCTCAACAAGCCATAATGTTTTTAAAATAAAATAAATACCATATACTCTTTTATGTATTTTGGTATTGAAAATGGTTTTGATAAAGGATTCTATTATGATATATTGTGATGTGGAAATGTTATCATTCCTTTATATTGGTTTTATGTTTTATGATTTTATATTGGTACTTGGAAATTTTAACGGGTGGTTACCTTATAAACCATATGACGGGTGGTGCCGTGAATACCAGGACGGGTGGTTACGTTATAACCTACAATGCATTGGGTATGGAAGTCGGTCGTATGGCTATTCCATTTAAGTATGTATGGAAATTGGTCGTATGGCTATTCCATTAAGTGATATGTGTGGAAGTCGACCATATGGTTATTCCACTTAAGTATGTTTATGACCCAAGTTAACTTTATATATGCTATGTGTTCCTTATATGAGTTTTATGGTAATCCTTTGGTTACAAAAAGGTAAGTAATGATACATTATTCAGTGAAGAGTTTTTACTAATTCATTATGGTGAAGGTAATACTTTGTTAGAGTATACATGGTTTACTTGATGTTTGAAAACTGACAATTTTCATTCATTGTGTATCCCTTACTGAGCTTTTTATGCTCACCCCAAGTTTTTTTCGAAATGTCTTTCACAGGACTTAAAGTGGAATAAGGTCAAGGATGGGATCAAGGGAATGTCATGCTATATAAGACATGGAACTAGACATGTTTCTTTTTAAGAGTTTTTTTTATTATGGAAACTTAGTAGAAGTGTCTACTTTGTAATCTTTTGAGATGTAATAGTTATGTTCTAATTCTCTATAACTCTAAACCTGAAAAGATCCTCAATGTGAATTATTCATTTAATTCAATATTAAGTAATGTTTAAGGCTGGGGCCTTATAGTTGGTATCAAAGGTCGGTTTAGACAACTTTAGGAGTTAGAAAATTGTTAAATTATAAGTTAATTTATGATTTGATTGAAATGATATAGTATTTACAGATTACCATGTTGTTTCACCTAAGATATTTCTGTGTTAAGAATGGTTTTTCATAGAGGAAACAAAACAGATTTTTTGGGAAGTCATACAAAGGGAAATGACCTTTCAAATTAGTATCCTGAGATGGTCAGAATCAGAACTAAACAGTTTGTTGTAGCGAGTGCTCAGTTGACTCAGGTGAAAAATGTTGGTAGTTTTCATTGATGGTATTTTGGTGTTTTATAAAAGTAAAGAGGAGCATGGAAGTCATTTAAGGGTTATTTTGAAACCCTTAAATGAAAATAAATTGTATGGGAAATTCAGAAAGTGTGAGTTTCGGATGCAACACATTTCTTTCCTGGGTCAGATTGTTTCAAAAGATGGCATAACTGTTGATACTACTAAAACAAAAGTTGTTGAAGAATGGCCGAGACCCACAAATGTAACCAAGATCTGTAGTTTTCTTGGTTTGGTAGGTTACTACTGAAGGTTTGTTGAAAATGTTTCACTGTTATCTAGTCCAATGACTAAGCTAACTCGTAAGGGTGCTAAGTTCATCTGGAAAAAAGAATGTGACGATTGATTTCAGGAGTTGAAAAGAACATTGGTGAATGCTCCATTTTTGGCACTTCCTTCCAGGAATGGTGAGTTTGTTATATACAGTGATGCTTCGTTGATGGGACTTGGTTGTGTCCTAATGCAGAATGATCAGGTAATTGCTTATGCTTCACGTCAGTTGAAAACTCATGAGGTAAATTACCCTACACATGATTTGGAATTACCTGTTGTTGTCTTTACTTTAAAAATTTAGAGGCATCATTTGTATGGAGTAAAGTTTGAAATATATACTGATCACAAAAGTTTAATGTATATATTCACTCAGAAATAATTGAACATGAGACAGGGAAGATGGCTAGAATTAATCAAGGATTATGATTGTACAATCCACTACCATCCAGGAAAAGCAAATAAAGTGACTGATGCTTTGAGTCGAAAAAGTAATGCTTCATTAGAAATGTTGCGTTTGGAACGTGATCCTTTGGTTAGGGATTTGATGAACTTTGTCATAGAAGTTGTTGGTGAAGGAATTCCTTCTGTTTCATTTCAGATATCAGTGAGATATTCTCCTTCAGGTAGAATCAAGCAAGCACAGAAGCAAGACAGTGAGTTGCAGAAAAAGGTAGAGCTGGTTCAGAAAGGTAAGAGGCCTGAATTAAACATTGATAATGATTGTGTTTTCAGATTTTGGAAGAGATTTTGTGTGCCTTGTGATTCACAGTTGAAGAGAGATTTTTTATGTGAAGCTCATAGTTCTCCGTTTTTAGTTCATCCTGGCAGTACTAAGATGTACAGAGACTTGCAGGAGTATTACTGGTGGGATGGAATGAAAAGAGATATTTCTGATTTTACTGTGAAGTGTTTGACTTGTTAGCAGGTTAAAAAAGAGCGACAGTTATCTAAAGGGATGCTTCAGCCTTTACTAGTGCCAGAGTGGAAATGGGAAAACATATCCATGGACTTTGTTGTGGGATTACCGAGGACATCTTGAGGTAATAATGCAATCTGGGTTATTGTTGATTTCTTGACCAAATATGCTCATTTCCTTGCTATACGAGATACTTTCTCTCTAGATCAACTTTCCCGTTTATATCTTAAAGAGATAGTCATGTTACATGGAGTTCCTCTCTCCATTGTATCTGACCGTGATCCCAGGTTCACTTCTAACTTTTGTAAAGGCCTTCAGAAGTCGTTGGGTACTGAATTAAATTTTAGTACAACTTTTCATCATCAATCAGATGGGAAGTCAGAACGAACAATTCAGACATTGGAGGATATGTTGCGAGCTTGTTCAATGGATTGTCAGGGAAGTTGGGACAAACATCTTTCTTTGGTTGAATTTTCATATAATAACAGTTTTCATTCTAGTATACAGATGACACCATTTCAGGCATTATATGGGAAGCGGTGTCGAACTCCAGCTTTCTGTGATGAAGTGGGTGAAAGTAAGTTGATGGGACAAAATTGGTAGAAGAGATGGCAGAAAAGGTTCAGTTGATTCAGAAACACATGAGAACAGCTCAGAGCAGGCTCAAGAGTTATGAGGATAACCGGATGAAGGATCTATCTTTCGAGGTAGGTGATCATGTTTTTCTCAAGGATTCTCCATAGAAAGGTGTGATGATATTTGGTAAGAAAGGAAAGCTGAGTCCAAGGTTCATTGGACCATATGAAATTCTAGATAAAGTTGGATCAGTTTCTTACCGAGTGTCTTTACCTCCGAGTTTATCTCAGGTACACAATATTTTTCATGTATCAATGTTGAGGAAGTATATGCCAGATCCATCTCATGTTTTGAGTCCAGAGGTAGTTCAGCTGGAAGAGAACCTATCTTATGAGGAACAACCGGTCCAGATTCTTGACCATAGGGAGCAGGTGTTACGGGATAAGATGATTCATCAGGTAAAGGGTTTTTGAAAAAACCAAGTGATTTAAGAGGCAACGTGGGAATCTGAAAATGCTATGAAGGATAAATACCCCCACTTATTTTGATAAGTGAATAAAATTGCAAGGACGCAATTCCCAAAAGGGGGAAAGGATGTAACATCCTAGGTAAATAAAGAATAAATAATTATCATATTAATTAATATTTACGAATCAAATATTAATTTTAATTAAAAGGGGTTTCTACATTCGATAGCGTACTCGATACGGAACGATGAGTTTCATTGAAATATTACGTTGCACACTAGTAATATAATAATATTATTTTAAATGGTAGTTAACATGTAGTCTTTTTACTAGCGGGAATGGATAGAAATAACTAAAATATGATTATATATGTTTTTAAATGTTTTTACATTTACCCAACAAAAGATAAAGGCTTAAAATACGGAAAGAATTCAATTTTAGGCATTTATACCCTAAATTTCTCTAAGGGTTCACTTATCACCTTTTGACGGTGAACCGTCATTAAATATAGTTTTGATCAATATTATAAATTCTATTGGACCAAATATAACTTTTCTTTATAATCGGGACATCAAAATTTACTTTGTGTAAATTTTTGGTATCTTTCAGATGAAGTTCATTTTTTTAATGAATATTGTAAATGTTGTATTTTAATTCAAAACCTCTTTTTGATCTAATTTATTTATATGATTAGATTATTATTTGAATTGGGTTTAATGTTAAATTAGAAAATATTTTTACCATTAAATCCAATAGTGGTCGTTGGATTTAATTTCACTTTGAAATCGAACTTAAACTAGTGTCAATCTTTTGATACTTATTGTTTCACAAAAACACGCTATTTGTCATGACAGCAGGAATTAATTATTAAATTAATAAATTTGACTTATATGTTTTGAATTTTGTAAAATGGACTTCATTTTTGAATTCGGAATATCAAATATAGATTAGGGTGATTTTTGGAATTTTTCTGAAAACATCAATTTTTGATGAATAGTGAAATCACTATGTGGTACTTATAAAAACTGATTTTCCATTTAAATGAAATTTTTCCACCTTTGTGTATTGAATTTCAAAAATCTGACATACATGGTTGTCACTAAGAAGTAAAATTTCGTTCAATGAGATTAAAATAATTTTTTGTTGAATAGTAACTTATTAAGTTTTTAATCGCGATTAGTGGTAATTAGTGTAGTTTAAGGTAAAAATAATGTTTTAATAATATGAGATGACCTAGACACATGTTCTACCCTCATTGGATGTGTCATGGACGACCAAGACAAGCCATGGGTCAACTTGGGGACCCCATGGAGCCACTTTGGTTGGAAAATGACCTAAATCCATTTTATTTATTGTTAATGTAAAAAATGGCACAAACATGATATGTTTTACTAAAACAATTTTTAAACGGGGTTATAAAAGTCAGATTTTTTATTATAAATAGTAATTGGAAAGATAAAAAAAATTTCTACATCATAGTACTTTTTTTATAATTTTTATACATTGAATAAATTAAATTATTTATGACATAATAATGATTCAGCGATGACATCATTATTTCATGATTTAAATAAAATGGAAAGATAATGTAAAATCTATGAACTAAACATGTCCAAAACTTATTGGATGGGTGGATTTCGAACCCTTATCACCTTATCCACAAATTATATCAATGTGGGACCTTTTAAAACCGAAAAACATTTTCAAATATAGTAATATTTCATTACTTTCCAAAAGTGCCCCTCCTCTCCTCTTATAAAAGGCCCCCACCTCTACGACCTTACCCACACTCCCAAAGCCTTTGGAACGGCCAAACCCTACCCATTTTGTCTCTACACTACCTTATATTACTCCTTGTAGCCTCAATTTCTGCATAAGTATTCCCAAGGAATCTTTTGAGATTAAACCAAAGGGAGTTACCCGATTTTAAGGTAATGTCTTCTTTTGAGTCCTTTTGTTTTATTTTGCTTCTCCAACCCCCTAAAATCTTTTTATTCTATTCTTTTGTAACAACTCCAGTATCCTCAATATACTAGGATGTTGTTATAAGAAGTATTCAAGCTACACTTATACACACCTACATCTAATGGTTAAATAACATACTGTTTCCGTGGATGGAGAATTTCTGCCTCCCGAAACGATGATTGTTCAACATTCTTTTAACACCTTCAAAGGTGGCCATTAAAATTATACAATATTTATATATGATATATATTATGTTTATGTTTTCTTTAAGCTTCTGTATTTTTCATTTTGGGCATACCTTTATGGTTTCCATTATGGGTAAATGTGATATCTTCATTTAAGAAAGTGCGGACTACCGCCCCCTCAAAGTGATGTGATTCGTTAATGCCATATGTGGGACGTGTAAAGGATGGATTTAAAGTTATTATATATGATGTTATACTGGAAGTATAATATACCTCTATATAATTATTATTTCTTTCCATTAAAGTATGAGATAGAAATGAAAGTAGCATTCATGCGTACGTACGGCTTACCGTATCCATGAACGGTGCATTTCATTTCTTATACCCAAATGTAATTTACTATTAAAAGAACATGTATATAATGGATATATATAATTAATGATATATCTAAATGATTAATATAATTCTGGAATTAAAATATACATACCTCTCATTTAGTTTTAATTCCATTAATATGACAAAGAAATGAAAGTAGCGTTCATGCGTACGTACGACTTACCGTCTCCATGAACGGTGCATTTCATTTCTTACCTCTAAATGATTATGTAATATTATATATACATGTATATGATGGATATATATTATATATATGATATATATGATATCCAAAATCAGGAATGTCATTCTGGATATAAAGAACCTTTGACCACACGAACAACATGTAATTGTAAGAAGTCTACTTTCGACATAAGAACCAAATATCGACAAAACAAACATTATTAACTTAAATGGTTACATAATGTTTATAACATGGAAATAAGTGATATAAAAGGAATAATGAACTTCAAAAAAGTTCTTAATCAAGTAGAAATTAACTCAAGTTTATTATTCAGGACGTTAAAGAACGATCGAGTCAAGTCGGACCCAAGGTAAGTGAACTTCTTAACCCAATTTCCATTATTTGGGTTAATCTCCTACTTTCAAATTATGTCATGATATTATTCTGTCCTATCTTGTAGTTGTACTTTCTTTATGTGTAATTATAGTTAATACACATAATAGATCTGTTATATTTGAAAAATGATCTTTGTAAGGGAACTTCTTAACCCAATTTCCATTCTTTCGTTTAATCTCCTACTTTCAAATTACTTCATGATATTATTATGTCCTATCTTGTAGTTGTACTTTCTTTATGTGTAATTATAGTGAATACAAATAATAGATCTATTATATTTAAAAAATGATCTTTGTAAGGGACTTCGTCTCAATCTCCTTTCATTGAGGCATATTTCGTTTTATACACAACTTTCTTTTATACGGTGTATAAACCCCTTTGACTTTTACTTTTATACAAAAGGAATCTTTTTCTACGAAGAATTTTACTAAACGACAAAGAGGAATGTTTTTTTAACATACGTGGTGAAAATGACCTTTTCTGCTGCCGCGAGTATTATTTGGTCTTTGGCTTCCTCAACAAGCAGTAATGTTTTTAAAATAAAATAAATACCATATACTCTTTTATGTAATTTGGTATTGAAAATGGTTTTGATAAAGGATTCTATTATGATATATTGTGATGTGGAAATGTTATCATTCCTTTATATTGGTTTTATGTTTTATGATTTTATATTGGTACTTGGACATTTTAACGGGTGGTTACGTTATAAACCATATGACGGGTGGTGCCGTGAATACCAGGACGGGTGGTTACGTTATAACCTCCAATGCATTGGGTATGGAAGTCGGCCGTATGGCTATTCCATTTAAGTATGTATCGAAATTGGCCGTATGGCTATTCCATTAAGCGATATGTGTGAAAGTCGACCGTATGGTTATTCCACTTAAGTATTTTTATGTCCCAAGTTACCTTTATATATGTTATGTGTTCTTTATATGGGTTTTATAGTAATCCTTTGCTTACAAAAAGGTAAGTAATGATACTTTATTCAGTGAAGAGTTTTTACTACTTCATGATGTGGATAGTATTACTTTGTTAGAGTATACATGGTTTACATGATGTTTGAAAAAGTAATAGTTTTCATTCTTTGTGTATCCCTTACTGAGCTTTTTATGCTCACCCCAAGTTTTTTTCGAAATGTTTTTCACAGGACTTAAAGTGGAATAAGGTCAAGGATGGGATCAAGGGAATGGAATGCTATATAAGACATGGAACTAGACATGTTTCTTTTTAAGTGTTTTTTTATTATGGAAACTTTGTAGAAGTGTCTACTTCTTAATCTTTTGAGATGTAATAGTTATGTTCTAATTCTCTATAACTGTAAACCTGAAAAGATCCTCAATGTGAATTATTCATTTAATTCAATATTAAGTAAGGTTTAAGGCTGGGGCCTTATATTCTAGGTTTTGACTAATGCTCTTGTAATGACTCAGATACTGAAATGTAATATTTATGAATATTTTGGAGAATATTTCTAAAGCTGGGTGTTGTGTTTGTGTGGGAATCCGGTGCTTAGGGTTCCTCGGTGTAGTGAATTTAAAATAATAAAATGGGATTATTTGATAATTCAAAAGAACATTTGATATATAAATAACGGCTTTTTGGGGCCTCAGATTAGATATATGAGATCATGATTATGTATAAGGAGTTGTGTTTACCCTATTCCTAACCTTAGTTCATCCGTCATGGGAGTTTCGACTGGGGGTCCATTTTGGTGATCAGGTGTTTAAGGCTTATTAGTTAGATTAATTTTTTAAAATCAGTTTTTCCTCCCCTGAACCCTTAGATTCACCAAAAACAAAGGTGGATCTATTCCTCTTGTCCACCCTCTTCTCTCAATTTGATACAACTAAAACCAACAAAAAATCGACAAAGCATGGTGGTGTGAATCTCTATTTCAGATACAGATAACGGAGTAACATGATCTGAGCACCTTTCTTAATCTAATGTTTCATCATTTCTCCAACAAGGTATGTGGATTTGAGTTGTGGTTCTGATCCTCCCATTTACACATTTTTTAATGGTTCTACAGCCCAAATACTATTTATATGGACCCCTTATTTGTAGATCGATAGGATTCATGGTAAATTGTGATGAATCAAAGGATTTTTCATGTTATTCCAATCATTAATCACCATCTACGTGGTGTGTAGATTAGTGAAACATTCGGTGTATCTCTTCTTGTTTGAGAAAAATGATCTTTTTGGACTATGTGCCATTTATAGGGGTTAAATTCTATGTAGTCCTCTAAATTGTGTGACCATGAAACATGGATTTCATTAGACATGCGAAAACACATGGTAGTGTACTAACACACATTCCCAATAAAAGGAAAGGGGTTTTGGTAAATGGACACAAGAAAACTAATTGGGAAGTTGGTTATCTAACAAAAATCCACCACGTACTTTAGTATTAACAATGTGTAAGGGACATGGTTGGTCGGTCCATGTAGAATGGGAAGATATCTAGGGGACAAGTTATGTGGTACATGAAGTGTATCTCCTCAACATGTCGTGGACCCCTATATGGTTTGTTAATCCACGTAGACAAGATAAAAGACTAGGTGCCTAAGATGGCTTACATGAAATTTGTGCCCCGGTGCACGTCAAGTACTCTTAGGAGATCCTCCTGTGATCTTCCACATTCAATATATTCTTAAATGGGACTCAAATTCAGAATTTAGGGTAGACTATCCCATGTTTTATTCTAAATATCATATTATGGAGGTGTCTGTTATGACATATCAGATACGTGGTGGTGTAGATTGTGAAAGGAACCTATGAAGCTATACTGAGCCAATGGTGGAGATCAGTGTGGTTTGTGTGGACATATTTTTAGACTAGTACTCCTCTAATGTACTAGGGAATGGGTTTTCCATACATTTATTACTAGGTAGATATGGGAATCCCCAGGTCATGGGTGTGGTTCTATTACCTTTCGATAGTTTTTTCCAGGGGTGTTACTCCCATTATGGACTAGGGTGTCGGTTTCTTGTGATTTTCACAACTATGACCAATACTCCTCTGGTGGACAAGGGAAAAGATCCTACATATATGACCTATAAATATAATAAGTAATCCCCTACCATGTTATTATGTGATTCCTCTGTTATATGATTCTATTCTCCCCAATCATTCCAGGGTACGAGTCCTCCATATGTGTTGTTTGGTATGAGTTGGTAATACCCTACTGTGTTAGGGATCATGTCCTCTATCCTGTGGTTAGTACTGTTGAGTCATGTTAGGTAAAATATCCCCCAATGACATTGAGCTACCAGAGTTGATACTACCCAATCATACCAGGGTGCATGTCCTCTAATTATAAAGTGGTATTATCCAAATAGGATAGTGTGTGGGTCTTTGATCTACAATGTTTTACTCCACTATAATATCGGGGTTTTGGTTCTCCATTCTCTCGTTATTACTCAATTATAGGATCAGGGCAGAGGTCCTCAGATATGGAGTAGCACCCCATTCTCTGAGTAGAAGCGGTAAGAGAGTACTCCATTAGAGATGGATCACCCTTTTGTATGGGAAATAGTAACAAGGAGTGGAACCCTCCAACTGATAAGAATGATAGCAAGATGAGAGTTATTTATCCCTCAATAGAATGATATAAAAGATAATCCATATAGGTGCGATGGAGGTTTTATGAGTTAGTTAGGAGCTATACTTCCTCGACTATGGGGAAAGGGAATGGTGTGGATCCCTTTGTTCTCTCTTTATAGGGAGGATTCATGTGTCTCATAGTGTGGAGATGTTCTACCTCTACTATATCTAGTATTTAGGGGTAGGCCTCATCTCATGGGTTCATTAGCTTGTGTTGGGGACCTGGTAAGGATGATATGACCTCTGGTTCTAGGAAATAGAGCTAGACCAAGTAATTTTTTCCTGATGGATCTTATTCTCTCGGACGTACCATTAGGAATGGTAGATTTGTTGTATATGGATTTCATATCATAGATAGTATCTATCTCGGATGGTTTAGCTCATGGATTTTTTTCTCGTAGATTTTTTTAATGGTAATAGCATAATAAGTGAATCATAATAGTAGATATGAGGTTGGAACCTCATCACACATAGTTCTTGTGACGAGTATAAATCGGTGCTTTCTGGGAGTCATTGTGATGTTATGATATGTTAGGGTTGACACACATTGTACACTGAGCTGACTTATCATCTATAGAAGAGGATAGTTCATGATAGAGTTTCTTTACCTATTGGGGTTCTATCTGGCTAGGTTGAGCATACTATTTTCTTTTATGTAATCCATTATTATTTTGGGGTTTGCTGGGGAACCTATTGGGTATTCTTATAATCACCCCTACACAATATTTTCCCACATATTTTTTGTGTCTTAGGATGATTTCATGCCATTTGAAGGATTTCACGGAGGAACCACGGCATGCAGTGCATAGTGATCTAGATAGATGGAGGTGTTTATCCTAGCTTGGATAATGATCATTTTAGTTGTTTTAGTTGAAAACTATTCCATCATTCTGAGTAGGTTACATAATATGAAAATTTTCATTGGTGGCTGTTGTCTTTTCCTTCTTTATCTTTTAGTACTTCTATTGTACTCTAGTTGGGGGATATACATGTATGCATGCATAGTAATCTTTTTTATTTTACATTTAAGAATATTGTGAGATTGGAGATGTGTTCTTCTACACAAGTACAAAGATAATGCCTATATTTTTAGTGATATTACCACTCACCACTAGTCCCAAACCCCTAAACTATTGGACGTGGGATTAGGGAGTTGTGGAATGGGACCTATCAGGTCAGGTCATGACAAATTGAAATAAGAGGTTATCGATTCCACATTGTGATAGTAGTTTTGTGATCCTGGTTTGGGATTCCTAGTGACAGTGTTTGGATGTTTCTAGTTTTGATATCATGCTAGAGGTTCTAGCATTGGAGTGGATACAGACATATCAATTCAATAAGACTATAATAACCTATTATTTGACTCTATAAATTGTGACAAGTACACTAAGAAATAAATTATACCAAGATCATATTAGAATGGGTTTTGGTTTTTACTTATCCTTATTGAGTCCTATCCCCATATATACTCTTTGACTATGGTATGAGCTAGTTACATTTAATGATTCCACTGAGATGATATATAGTGTGGATTAAAGGCATGATTGTGAAAACAATTTACCCCATTATGAGGATTTGATGTAGGGAACTAATTATGAGGAGTTAAATTTAGTTAGTCAGCTGGAAGTGCTACAATCTATTTACAAGCAGGTTTTACTGGAACTAGTTCAGGTCAAGTATGTGTGAAGAAGGAGTGCTCTTCACATGTTCTTCATGTAGTGTCTTATAAGGTATTGTACTAATTTAGACCCCTAGTAAGTAGATGATAAGATCAAGATAGGCATGTGAGTTTTTTGTATAGTAATGATACCAATCAATCAGATGGTTGTTCTAATAGTGATCCTTATACTAGATTCATCGTGACGATGGTTGAATCTTATGATATAGTCTTGTTATGATTCGACATTCACTTTGATGAAATTCGAGTTACTCTTCACGGAATAATTTTTCTTAGACACATTGAGAATAGTTCTTATCCAGAAACATCCATAGCTTCAACAAGGTAGCTATTCATTGGTATCGTTTTTGTTATGGTTCATAGATTTTTCATGATACACCGTTGAATTGGTTTGGGATCCATTATTCATAGCACGAATCATTGAAAATGAAATACATTATGAAATCAGGGTGTCTGTTATTCCACTATTCATTCCCACCAATGCTGGAGTGCTAGAAAAATATCATGTGGTGGAGAGTTTTTGGGATGAGGAACATGTGGATGTGACCCGAATTATTAATAACAATGCTAAGATGTCTGAAATACCATCAGTTGATATGTTATATAATTCAAGAGCAAGAGGCATACTGATGACCAGTCCTTGATGCTTTGGTATGTGGTTTTGAGACATTATTAATGATTTAGACATCCGCATGTGAGGTGATTTTATTCTTATACGAGCTGGGGACATATCCATTGAAATTTTACAAACTCTCATTTTTTTGTGAGGTACATGGATGATTATTCTCCTTTTCTAAGTCTATGTTTAAATTCGGTAGTTCCATTGGTGGTGAACATAGAAGAGGAACTGGAATATTTGCAGGAGGTGGAAGGTAGTTTGAGGTGTTTCCACCAACACCCCAAGTGGTCCTCGCAAGTCCTAAGGAGTTGGATGACATGGGAGAGGATATATAGAGGTTTTATAGGTTATTAACATATAATATCTAAGGTTGAATAGTTGTACGCATTGTGCCCTCGCTAAATTATGTACAAGAAATGGAAATACATTTTTTTGTGTACTCTTTTCTTTCAACTCTTACTCGATGTTTAATTAGGGTGATGCATGGTGTCAGTAGAACCTTTTGTTGGGAGTTTCAACAGAGGGTCATGTAAACCCAACCTGTGTTTAGGAATACCATTTTTTCATTAGTAAGATCATTTTTTGGATTCATCTTTGTATAAAACACAGTCGAAGAAGATATGGTTCAGTTTTACATATCTTTGAACTCATGAGAAAGAGGGGTGATTTCCCTCATGGAGTGATGTTTTTTACATGACCAAAACCATGCGGGTGAGTCTGTGCTGTCCAAAGTGGAAAATATCATGGTGTGGTGGAATATTTCCTTGGAAGTTCTTGGTCATGGGATTTTTATATGGTCAAGTGTCAAAGATGTTCTGGGACTTTCCAGATGAATTATGATGCTGGACCTCAATATCATGGTAGACCGATGAGAGAGTGATCCTTGCTTAGAATATTTTAGCAGTGGAAGAGTTATACCCTATGATGTTGTCATAGTGTGGATTGGTTTCATACCATCTATAATCAGCTAGAATTCCACTATTGGGTGTGTCATTGTTTCTCATTGGGTGAGATGTGTTAGAACTGGATGTTTGTAGATGAAGGGCCTAGTGAGACCTAGTATTCACTCTTTCATAGACCTATTTTGTTTTGGAATACACTATCATGTTCGCTTATATAATTGGATAAGAAATAAATCAGGAGGATTTTGTGTTGTCTGTCGAGGTTCTGATGTGATTTTTGGGGTTTTGTTATTATTGTAGGTAGGTTAGAGAGGTGTCATACCGCTAGACCCTATGACTGCAGATGAACTATAGTGGTTATTTATTTTCCTCCTATTGTAGCTATGGATACATGTGGCCATTTATATCAAAATATTGTCCAATTAGAAGATATAGATAAGTGTTTTTTGATCATAGTGGTTCCTCTCTGTGTTCACGTATGCAACACTTGAACACTTCATGAGCTCACTAGCATGAGAGTGTAGTGGGGTGCTCATTTATTCTGTTATTAATAGAATTTATCATTTTGAGGATGAAAATACATAGGTTAAAGAATGTAATGAATGTTTTTTTCCCATAATACTTTTAAATATTCCAAAAAAATATTTCTAATTTTAGGAACTGAGTCGGTGTGAGATGTTGAGGCCCTAAGAGCCTTTATGTGGTGATATTAAAAATCTTAAATGTATTTTTCATCATGATTAGTTGTTCTTGAAATGTAAATAACTTCCATTAAGGTACTGGTTCAGCTTTTGAAGACTTCATTTGAGTCATTTTTATCCTATTTTCTCTAGGTGTGACATAATGTTTTTCACGCTGTGAGTATTAATCGGGGGCCAACTTGATGACCTCATGTAAAAGAAGAATTAATTCATTTTATTTAATTAAAACCAATTACTTATCCCACAAAAACATAAATGTACCTCACACTAAGGAGAAGCATCTCCTTCTATCCACCCTCTTCTCCACTTTTGTGATGAATGAAAATGAATCCAAATCTATGATACAAGGTGCTGTCAATGTCCCTTTCTAACACTGATTGTCATCAAATAAAAGATGAGCACGATCTGGGTGTCTATCATCATAAATTTTTTTTGAGTTTCACCAATGTGGTCAGATAATTTCAATTTTTTCATTATCCATTGGTTCATGCATTATTTTAATGTTATACATCCCTAATAAAATTAATGGAGGTCAAATCTAGGTAGATCTATTGGATTCATGGTAAACCAGGGAGAATCATAGGGTTTTCAAGGTTATTCCTGAATGTGATCAAACTATATAGTGTGAGTAGTTTAGTGATAAATAATATGTATCTTTTACTATTTGGGGAAGATGAATTTTTGTGACTATGCATTGTGTATAAGTGTTACGATCTGTGTAGTGATCTAAATAGTGTTTCCATGGTACCTAGATTGGGATAGCCCAATGAAAACCCTTGGTCTCATACCATCACATGACCAAGATGCATGGAAATGGAGTCCAGTACATGGAAACAGGAAAACATCTTGGTAAGGTGGTCATATTTCCTAAATACTGTTTGTAGTATGGGATGCATGCTGTGTAAGGGACACAGTTGGTTGGTCTGTGTAGAAGGGGAACACAGTTAGGGGCCGAGTGAATAGGGATGTGGTGTGTACCTCTTCAATATGTTGTGTACTCATACATGGGTTTCCTATCTTTGTATACATGATAAAGGGTCAGGTTCTTGGGTGGGATCACACATTTTTTGTGCCCTGGAGCTCATATTTTTCTCTTAGGAGATCCTCCTAGGATCATCCCACTTTCGTATCTTCTTCTTTGGAACTTGGATTCAGTCATATGAGTAATCTATACTGAGTTATTTTCAATGTTAAACATTTTTGTCTCTTACATTACAGTTTACAAAATATGAAGTGTGGTAGATCGAGCAAGACACCTGTGTAGTTGTATTGAGCTGATGTTGGATATCATTGTGGTTCATATAGGGAGAATTTGGGACTAGTACTCCCTGATGAAATAGGGAATGTGTTTTCCATACCTATCTATGAAGGTAGATACTAGACTCCCCACTTCATGGGTGTGGGATCATTATCTTTGGGTATTTTCCTCCAGGTGTTTTACTCCCCTAATAGAATAGGGTGAGGGTTTCCCTATGATGTCTATAAAGATGAACAATACTCCCCTATTAGACCAGGTCACATGTCCAGCATATAAGATGTATATATAGAGTAGGTACTCCCCTTGTTTGTTAGGGTGTAGTAATTGTAATCTAGGTGTCGGTTGTCCCCACTATCCTTCCATAGCGGGGGTCCCCCATTTGTATTTCACCTTTAGAGTCAATACCCTCCTGTCATGTTAGAGAGGGGGTCCTCTAGCCTGTGTCAGTACTCCCCTGCCATATGTGGGTGTAGTTACTTCATTTTGAACTTTCTAGAAGTGTATGTACTCCCTTTCCATACCAATGTTTAGGTCATCTAGCCAAAGAGTGGTACTCCCATACCTGGTTATGGTGTGGGTCCTCGATCTATAGAGTTTTAATCCCTTTTGTATATGGGTGAATGTCCTCAATTATCTGATTATTACTCCATTTTTGGATCACAATGATGGTCCTATCATACGGAACATCAATACCCTCTCTCCATGTAGCATCATATATCATCTAATCTATTAGATTTTGAGCTACCTCAATTTTGGGATATATTTATGAGTTGTGGATCCCTCGACCAGATATAAATGATACCTAGATAACAGTTAGTTATCCCACTCTGGACTATAGTGCAGGACACTCCATATAGGTTTGATAGAGGGTTCATGTGTTAGTTATGATAAGTACTCCCTCAACTGTGGTATAGTATTGATGTGTGGTTCCCTCTATTCCCTTATTAAAGATTGGATGAATGCGGTGCATTGTTTGGAAGAGTACTCCCTCAAATGTGTTAAGTGGTGAGGGGTGGGCCTCTTCTCTTGGGTTTCTTTAGATTGTGTTGAGCACAAGGTAAATATGAAAAGATATATGATGATTAGCACTAGATCTACTAGTAGTATGTTGTTTCCAATGGAGAATATTATCTCAGATATACCATTATAAATTGTAGTGTTTTTTCTGATGGGGTCAATCTCTCAGGTGGGTGCCATATCAGATGGCTGAGCTCATAGAGTGTGTTATCATGGTTTTGTGTTATTGTTAAAAATACATTGAGAATCATTATTCTATATATAAGGATGGAACCTTAAAAGACATAGTGACTAAGACGAGTATATATATGTGATTTCGGGGTGTCCATGTGGTGTTGTCACATACTGGGGTTGACACCCCTTGTAGAACAATAAAACATGTCGCATACAACTAATGATAGTTTGAGATGTAGTTTCCTTCTCTATTGGAATTCCCTAGATCTAGGTTAAGTGGACTATTTATTTTTAGTTTATCACATTATCTTTTTGGTTTTTTAAGAATCATACTAAGTATTATTATACTCACCCCTATATTTGATTTTCCCGCACATGTTTTCTATCTTGTGCAAACCATAGGCCTTATGATAGAGTCCACAGAGGATCTGAGGAAGGCCGATATTATTAATCTAGATATCTAAGGTGTATACCATATCTTAGTTAATAATCATTCCGGTAGTTATAGTTTACCTAGATCTCATCATTTTGAGTAGGTTGAATGATTTTATAGTTTTTTACTGAGTTTTGTTTTTCCATTCAATCACTTTCTGTACTTTTGTTGTACTCCAGTTATGTGATATAGATTTATCCATGCTTTATTTACTTTTTGTTTTTACTGTTCAGAATATTGTGAACTTTGACATGTGTTCTTGCATACAGGTTCATAGTAAATGACTCCCATTTTAGTGAAATACCTACTCATCACTAGTTTCCAACCCCTGGAATGTTGGAGATGGGCATGGGGAGTTACGTCCAGGGCCTTATTGGGTTAGGTCATGGTAGAGTGGTAGAATAGTTGGTCAATTTCATATTGGGAACACATTTTCATGATTTCGGTTTAGGTTTCATTGTGATAGTGTTAGGATGTTTCAATTTTGGATCTCAAAATTGGAGGTTCAAGTGTTGTTGTGGAGGGGGACCTATCCATTTACATGGACTCTTATAAGCTACATTTGAACTTTGTATAATCAAAAAATAGTTTCTTGGAAATAAATGGTACATTATTGATTCATCTCTGTATATATACACATTGAACACAGTATGTCTTGATTATTTTTCAAGATTACACAATATCAAAGTCAATAACATATTTTATGGTGTGATTGTGATTACAATTGTCCTTGTGATGCGGATTTGGTTCAAGGTAATGATTCTATGGTGTTTCCTTTTTTTGGTCCTCCAGTAGTACCGCCACTTATTAAAAGTCATGTTTTACCAGTAGTTCAGGCCAATGATGCAGTTAGTCTGAGTGTGCTTATTTTGTTCTAAAGGTAATTATCTCTGATTTAACAAGATGATCTAGAACCTCTTTTAGTATTTGACTAGCTTGATTCACTAACACATATTTTTCACATAGGGATGACACCCCCCAACAAAATGGATGTCTTAGAGGCTGGCCTTATCTATGGTTCAACTGGGTGGAGGAAGAGTCTATTGATTTGGTCTCATGATGAGGTGATGCTCATTTGGTAAGAGATTAATGACTATTTAAGGAAGAGTTTTACAATGCCAAATTGATATTACTGTGTATTTAGAATCTTCTATAGCCTCTATAGGGTATCATTATAGTGGTAGAGTTTTTAGTGGGGTTTATAGTCATGTCGTGATACTCCTTGAATATGGTTTGGGATCCTTTTCCAGAGAAGGAACCAAAGAGTAGGGATTTCCTTCGAAAATCATGTCATCTCTGATTTTGATTTTCATTCCCACATTAGTTGGAGTTCTGGAGCATGTGGCAGTGGTGGAGAGATTCATGGTTGTGTAATATGTGGATGTGACCCATAATAGTGGTCACGAGGCTGAGAAATCTACTAGAGATAATAGAATATAAGTAATGGGATCACAGTGCGGGGAATATACTCATTCCAAGACCCAAACACACTAGTCTGTAGTGTAGGATCATCATCAAAGATCTAGACCACCACAATATTGGGGATTCTACATTTGAAACGGCCGATAATACCTTGCAAGATATTGTTTGACCTTCCATGATACTTAGAGGTAGCCTATTGAAAACCCACATTGGAAGGGACAATGCATTGCTGAGAGAGTTCCGTGAGTTGGAGAATGCTGTGGAGAAGCTAGAATTGTTTCATAAGGTAGCATGTAGTTCGAGGATTTCAACCCACCACACCTAGGGGGTGCGCGCCAGCCCTAGGGAGGTGGAGGACATGGGATACGACAACTGAAGGTCGTAGGGGTGTTTGATAAAGAAGCTCCAAGTATGAAGAAAAGTGATTATTGTTTCTATTCTACTATCTACATTTTAAATTATTATACACTCTTTTGGGTACTTTTTCATTTCACTCTTACTCTTGGTTTAACTATGGTGATGTGAGGAATTGGTAAAACCCTATTTTGGTAGTTGTGAAAGATGGCCCAGTAAAACCCAATGTGTATTTTAGAAGACCTTTGTTTTTAATTTGAAACATCATGTGTTTAGAATCATCATTTTACATGGAATTATTATAAAGGATGTCCTGAATTTTGATATATCATTGAACTCTTGTGGAAGTGGTCAACATTACCCCACTAAAACACATTTTTGTGATGTGAAAAAAACCAAGTGGGAGAGTGAATGCCACCCAAAGAGGACTATAACATAGTGTGGTGGATGAGTTCCTTAGAATTTCATGTTCAGGGTGATGTTATGTGGTGAGGTCTTGAATTTATAAATGGTATTGCCAGTGGATTTTCCCAACTTGAACCCTTTTTCATTGTGGTCCTAGAAGGATTAGATTATTTTGTATAATTTTTATGTTGTGGAGGAGTTATAACATAACATGTTTCTGTTTAATGGATTGGGTTTCTACCATTAATAATTATCTTGGATTCTACTAGTGGGTTTGGAAGTATTATGGTTTTGGTGTGTTGTATTACTCTTTGATGTTTTTAGATGATGGTCCAAGTAAGACCCGGGTAGCACTATTTCATTCATGAATACCCTCGTGTGTTCATAATCAACATCGAATTCAGAAAACATGATGATGTTTTTGTACTATCCATGATGGGGGTGGATGTGAACTATGGGGTTATACCAGTATCTTCTTCTAGGTAGTGATGTGGTGTACCACTAGACCCCATGACTATAGATCGAATGTGGTACTTGGTTATTTACCGCCTGTGGCATCTAGGAAGACATGTGACCATTTTATTCATGATGTTGTCCTGGTAGAAGTTGGATATAAAAGTGGTTTAACCATGGTGGTTCCTCTTTTTCTATTCTTGTTATCATCATAGGAACCCTTGGTCAGCTCATTGAAATGGGAGTTTTGTGGAGATCTATGTTCGTCCCATTTTTCATAGGAATTCAATTTTTGGGATAGAATCTCTAAGGTATGTAGATTTTAATTACATGGTGTTTGATCTATAGGAAATTATAATATTTCAAATAATAATTATAAATCTTGGTGTTAAGTCAGAGGGGGGAGTCACGGCCTAGGAAACCTCAGTGAGGCAATATTTAAAATATTAAATATATTTTATCACCATCATGTAGTTTCTCTTGAAAAGGGAATAAGTCATTTTTTTGGACACATATTTGATTTCTGAGACATTGGCTGAGTCTTGGTTATAGTGTTTACCCTAGTAGTGACCTAAGATCATATGTTACAGAACATTCAATCAGGGTTCGTTTTGGTGGCCTAGAATTATAGGGGTATTAACGAGTTAAATTTAATTAAAACAAATTTCTTCTCCCCCAAACCATAGGCTTGAAGCACACCAAGTAATCGGGACACCTCCTCCTCTACACCCTCTTCCCACCAATGGTGATGAACGAAACCAACATAAAATCGAAGAAGCAAGGTGCTTTTATCTCTATTTCTGATTTAGATCATCATCATATTGAGGAGAAGCAAGAGTTGGGAATCATGAATCATCTAATGTTTTTGATGTTCATCACAAGGTATGAGGATTTGAGTTTTGGTTTTAATGCCCTTTTATACACATTTCTTAAGGTTATAGATCCAAAATTCCATTTCTAAATATACCTTTTATATAGATCTACAATTTTTTGTGTAAAAGAAGTGAATAAGAGGGTTTTGTAAATTATTTCTAATAGGAATATCCATTTACATGGTGTGTGGTTCAGATACACATTCCATGTAGCTCTTCATATTCTGGGAATATTAACTTTTTGGAGTACACACCCCTATATAGGGGATACACAAGTTTGAGTTCCACAAACTAAGTGACCCTAAGACATGGATTGGGTTACTCAAGTAAAAACAGATGGTTTTGTACTTAAACACAACCATGACACACATTCACTAGGTCTAGTACATGGACATAGGAAAACTACACTGTAAGGTGGATGTCTAGCCTAAACAAAGAATGTATTATGGTACGCACAGTGTGTAAGGGGTAGTGTTGGTCAGTCTATGTTGAAGGGGGACATGGCCTGGGGATAACATAATAGGGATTCAATGTGTACCTCCCCAACATTACATGTAACCCTACAATGGTTGCTAACCTGTTTATAAAGGATATATGACCAGGTTATCGGGTGGGCTCACACACCGTGTGTGCCTCGGTGCATGCCTTGAACTCCTAATAGACCCTCCTAGGATAGTCCACCTTCTGAATTATCTTCTATAAGACTTAGATTAATAATTTTGTGAAGTATATCATGAGTAATATTTATCGTAGAATGCAATAGTGGCCTCTATTACAACATAGAAGATACGAGGTGGTGCAGATCAAGCCGGATGCTTGTGAATCTATAGTAAGATAATGTTTTAGATTTATGTGGCTCATTTATCAAGGATTGTAACTTCCCTGATGTATATGGAGTGAGGTTTTCCTTACCTTTACACTTCTATAGAATTTGGACGCCCCACATTGTGGTAATTGGTTTGTTACCTTTGTATAGTTTTTTCTCCCCAGATGGACTAGGATGCATGTTTCCCCACTATGCTAGTGAAGATGTATAATAATACCCTATTTTACGAGGGTTTGAATCATCCATATATGATATATAGATATAATAGACACCCCCTACCATTTTATGGTGAGATTCCTCTATTATAGAGTTCAGTACATCCCTATCATTCCAGGTTGCGGGTCTTTGATAAGTGTTGTTCTGGAAAAGTTGGTACTCCCCTTTTGTGCCATGTATCATTTCTACTAGCTTGGGGTCCATACTCCCATACAGTGTTGGGACTAGGTCCACCATATAGAATGAACTAGTATATTCGGTACTCCCCAATCATACGAGGGTGGTGCTCCTCAAACCACAGAGTGTTACTCCCCTACTGAGTTAGGGTGTGGTTTCTCAATATATGGAGTTCTGATATGCTATCATATCATGGTGTGGGTCCTCCATTATATAATAGTAATCCTCTATTGGATTAGTTTTTAGCACTCACTTAAAGAGTATCTCTCCCACGTTTTTGAGTATCAATGGTTAGTAGTTCCACCATTAGAGCTTTAGCTGCCTCTACTTTGGGAGATAGTAACGAGGTGAGTCCCCCTCAACATGATATTAATGATACCTAGATAAAAATTTGTGCTCCCTCAAGGGACTAATGTGAAGCCCAATATTTATAGTTGGATCATAAGTTCCATGTGTTAGATATGTGAAGTACTCCCTTAACAACATGGTAGTTAAGAGGTGTGTGACCATTTTTTCTCTCCTACTAGAGTGAATAGATGTAGTGCATAATCAGGAGTAGTTCGCCCCCAACTATTTGAAGTGTTGAGGAGAGGGCATCATAATTTGGGTTTCATTAGCTTGCTATGGGAATAAGGTAATAAATTCAAGACCTCTAGTGATGGGTACTTTAGCAGGACCTAAGAAGATGTTCCCAATGGAGAAATATCTCTTGAATATACCATTATATATAGTAAAGTGGTTCCCAATTGAGTGAATCATTCAGATGGGTTTTATATGGGATGGTTGAGATCATGGAGGTTGTTTTCATGGTATCAAGTTACTATTAGAGCCTATGTGGATAATCATATTTCTAGAAATGAGGTTGTAACCTTATGTGACATAGTTCCAGATATGGGTATATCTGGAAGATTTGTTAGAGTACTCATTGTCTTGATACATGTCAGGGTTGACTAACCATATATATTGAGTTGACATGTCATGTAAATTCAATGATGGGTTGAGATGAAGTTTCTCCCTATATTGGTGTTTCCACTATCTATGTCGAGTAAAGTACTACCTTTCAGTTCCTCCCTTTATCAATTGGGGGTTTTGGGGAACCTACTGAGTATTATTATACTCACCCCTTCATGATCATTACTCACACATGTTTTTTATCTTGTGAATAACCCATTCCATTCAATGGAGTCCATAGATTACCCGAGGCATGTATAGAATATTGAGATTGATAGACCAAGGTGTTTACAAAATCCTAGCTGAGGAGCATTCCGACAGCTTCAGTTGAAAGAGATCCCCTCCTTCGGAGAAGGATATATTCTTTTGCAATTAAAATTGATTTATATTTTCCTTATTTATCAATTTGTACAATCTTTATACTCTGGTTATGGGATATAGATGTATGCATGTATTTTTTTCTTTTGGTGTTTACATTTCATCATTACGTTATATTGGATATGTGGTCATGCATACAAGTACATAGGAAATTCCATCCATTTTAGTGAAATGATAACATGGTGCTATATCTAGAATCTCACCAATTGGATGTATGCTTGGGGAGTTGCTGCCTAGGACCCATCAGGCCCGGTCATGAGTGCTCTAATACAATGGTTTGAGATGGCGGGAGGCACTAAAACCCACAAAATATAACTCTTTATTTTGGGAGTCAAACTAAGGTTGTAGGTGCCTAATGAATGCATTATGTTATTAAATAGACTCATGCTCCAAGGTATGTGTGATGAAGTTATTTTACATTACCATGACTGATACTCCAAGGTATGTGTTATAGTTTTTCTTGTGTTAATTTTTCCTTTGGAAGTTTGAGATTTTGATAAAAAAAAATTTTCTTAGTGTTTTATGAGATTAGGTCGTTGTGAAATAAATGGAACACCTAGCCCATGGACTTAAATGATTCGAATGTTTTTTTAAATAATTATTTACTAATGGAATCTTTTAACTCATTTTTTAGTTGTTATATTAAAAAAGTCATACAATATCATCATTGAATGGATATTTATTAGATGTTTTTGGTGGTGTCCTACTGAGTTGTACTCATATCATAAATGGTCCACCATTGGGTACCCCATAATATTTCATGGTGGTAGGGAAAGAAAATGAAAAACATCCTTTTATAAGGGGTTGAGTTAGGATTTGGATTTTCATGGATGAGGATCCATACATGGAGTTTGTACCCAATTTTGGAGTTCAACTACTTGTATTAATATTGGGTTTTTATCACACTCGGTGCAGTTAGCATGAAAAGAAATTTTTACTATTTGGTTTTGGTTTGTACCCAGTTTTGGGATATGGTTGGTAATGTTTTTTTCACATTTTTTCGCTTATTTCATATGTTATAAATTATGAATTAATCTTGTAATTTGGGTACATTCTCCCCCATGTGAACCATTAGACCATCACTACTAGTCAAAAACCTATTGTGTATGGGGAGTTGTTCATGAGGTTATGTGGAGACCCAGCTTGGGGAAACAATTTAGTTGATTCTAGGTTAGGGGCATTACAAAATGATAGTAGATGGGTCTTTTCAATGCCTTAATAGTAGGAAATTGTAGACTGTAGTTTATTAAGTGTTATTCCTTTGAAAAGTGATTTTTCATGGTAAGAGCTAACCCATGTACGAGGGAAACCCATGTACATTAATGAATCATTATTGGAACCTAGGTATATGGGTGTCGTGCATCATGGTAGGAACATATGGGAAGGTTGAGGGGGAAATGAAGGGTAAAATTAATTTCATATCCTTGAATATTCATTGAAATGGGGACTAATAAAGATAATTCACATGGTTAAATAATAATTATTAATTTAATGTTAAACTTGATTAAAAATCATGGTTGAATTAATATGTGATGTGGAAAGGGTATCTACTGAATGATTCATGACTATGTAATTTGGTTTAACCCATAATGACCATGACCTAGAGTAGTGATGATTGAGGGTTATTTTGATGGTGTGATGATGTATATTGAGATTTTTTTGTGCTAAATGGATGGTGTAGATACATATTTTATGTAAACTATGAAATCATTATATTATGTATTCTATGAGTTGTGTTTGACAATGTAGGTAATTTACACCATGAAGATGTGGGTTGTTTAGGATATAAGAGAATAATACAAAAAATGGCCACCTAAAAGAAGATCAAGAGGCCTTAGGGGTATTCTATAATATAAGAGAAGAGAAGCTTCAGGAGAACATAGCTTGTTTTATACAGATGATGGAGTTGAACCTAGGGTGGGTTGCACCGATCATGTTTGAGCTAACTATGTGGTTTCTAATACTAAAACATCTGAACATTTCTGGAGTGGGATTTCCAAAGGAATCCATGTTATGGATACTGTCTATATATATGATTCTTGATCACATAGATACGCTTCGTGATAAGAGATTCATGTTGAAATCTTACATGTTTCTGGGTTAGGAAAAGAACATACATGACATCTTGGTTTAGTTTGAGAAGGTAAAGGGTATGTTGTGGATTATTTTTGAAGAAATGTATCTATAAAATTACTGTCAGGATACATTGAGTTAAGATAATTTTGTGATATTTATGATGCTAACCCATGGAACTATGTTAGTGATAGATTATGTAGGTCGTTTTATCGACATGAACCATTTTGTTTCATCTTTTCGAATGGATGAGGTAGAAATGGAAAGGCACTTCTAATATGGACATAGACATTAGATCAAGTACTATATAAATATATTCGACTAAAATAGGGTTTTAGTGGTTATGAATTTGTATCTTATCATAGAGGAAAATCGCAAGGAAGATTATAGTGGCGTACATGCTATGTGAGTAGAGTGATCTAGTGGTGCATCTTCTGATGTTAGGAAGAACAATTTTGGAAGTCTCTACTATCGCATGTGTGGGGAGTGTAGTCAGGAAAGGTAACCGGTTTTTTTAGAAAATCGATTGAGGCTTCTATTGTCATTGTGGTAGGCTGGGATACTTGTGTTGTTAGATTCCCAGACCAACAGTAGTGAGTCGAGTGTGCAGAAGGATTTACATGTGTAGAGGTTCTATATGAACCATCGACATTCAGAAAATTTTGGATAGTCAATGAAAATACAGAGTGTTAGTAGGGGTCTGTTACATAACATAATGTAGGAATTTCGATCTCTCTTGGTTGTACAGGTCGATTTGGTGGGTGTGGTACACTCGGGGGAGAGGGGTGTTTATACCATTAGGGTAGTGCAGCACCAAGAAATATGATATATTTACTATATAGATAGGCTAGTCAGCTTCTAGTAGTTTAATTTACACCTAGAGGTGGAGAGGGTGGACTATTGAATATTCTAGGTATGATTAGTGTGTATTATATTCTCAAAAGTGATTTATTTGATGTTGGTGCCCCACATTCTTTCATTTTCCTCAGTTTTTTTGTGATGTTAGGTTTATAGGTGGAGCATATGTGTGGGATTCTGTTGATTGATAACACATTATGGAAACAATTATAAACTATCTAGTAGATTAAAGGGTGTCCTCTTGAGGTTAGTAGATAGCATTTTCCTAGGGGATTATTTACGATTGACATGTAAGGTCTTAAATTTTTTGGGCATGGATTAAGTAATGATACAATAGGCCTATATTACTTATTACCAACATAGGTTAATGTTCATGTCTCTTTAGGGAGACACTTATATCCAATGTAGTGAATCTAATGTCTGTAAAATCCTTGTAGGACCAGTTAATAAGTAGTTGGTCGAACTCACAACCCATCTGTCTTGTTTAATACATGATGATGGGGGGCGGGGTATAGATGATTTTATTTATTCCTATGGGGGCATCAATTTCAAGATGAGTTTCATAATGACTAATCAGGGCATCAACTTGATAGAGATGTCGTGTTCACAATATAATTGCTACTAGGTAATGAACCATTATCCATTATTATATATTGAATGGCACCAGAAAAACTCTAGTAACATAAAAATCAATTGGAGGAGTTGGAGAATGTACTTTTAATCCTCTATAGTACATCACCCCTGGTGATCTCAATTTTCTTCAATAAGGATGATGGATCATTAGTGTAATGTGTTGATTATTGGATGCTAAATTAGGTGATGGTTAATAACTAATATCCTCTTCCTCAAATCAATGGTCTTTTGGAAAATTGGAGAGGTGCATTAGTGTTCTCCCATATTGATCGGAGATCAGTGTATCAACAGACATGTATGAAACCTTCTAACGTACCGCAAACTACCATCAAAATATTGTATTAATTTTATGCGTATGTTGTGTTGTTGTCCGGATTGAACAATGATCCAGAAGTGTATAAGGATATAATTAACTTATTCATTCATGAATACCTAGATCAATTCAAAGTTTTCATGTTTATTGACATATTGGTGTACTTATAACCTCATGTGGATAATTCCAAACATCATCACATAGTACTACATAAAAAAATATATAAATGTCTATATTCCATGTTATCAAATATTCATTTCTTTATTTAAATTATTCATTTTAGGTGGTAACAATTTTTTTAGGACGGTATATTAGTAGAATTGTATAAAGTGGAGGCATTTGTATCATGGGAAGAGCCTAATTATGTTTTTGATTATTGACGTATCTTGTGATTTATAGGTTATAAATGAATGTTAATTAACCACATTTCTCTTTTAGAAGAACAAAAATGGCGTTTGGGAATGCATTTTCTCATGTTGAATTAGTATGGAGAATTTGACAATGTGTTCCATGAGTTGAAGAAGTTATCTACTACTGCACTAATTCTCATCTTACATGAGCCTGGTAAAGGGGTATAACTAGTATTGTGATGGATTTTGAGTTTGTGTTTGGGCACTCCTGATATAGGATGCTCGAGTCATCACAAGTGGCTCATTAATGTTATGGAAAAATAAAATAAACTACACTACAGATGATCTTGAATTAGCCATGGTGATTTACACTTTACGTTGTTTTTGGAACTACTTGTTTGGATAATAGTACAGGGTGTATAAAAATAAGAAAAACCATAATTATTATAGAATCCTACCTTTTTTTCACATAAACATTCATTACATTATACAAAACCGAGGATCTTTAAGGTTTACTGTCTTGGAAAACAGGAACATAATACATGAAACAAAAAAAATTATTCTTAAACACTTGAAAGGATTATCCTTATGTTCATCCTAGGTTCATTAATACATCTCACAACCTAGTTACATACATCAAAAGGAAGGGTGAGTAGAAGGCCCAGTAAGGGAATCAAGGGAAACATTTAACATGTGAACCTGAGATACATTAATAAAGTCATGAAAAGAACTTTAAGGAATGAGAATGAAATCATGAGGCATATCATAATAAAAATAACATATTTCATAACTTGAATATGTGGCTACAAAAGTCAACAAAGAAAATCATTTTCGCTTCACCAAGGTCCATCCCTAGGTGTCAATAAAAATTACCAAGGTTATTCACCAAGGTATCAGTCTAAATGGTCATCTGTAGAGATTAAGACTTTACCCAATGCATTGGAGCGCTATCAGGGAGAACCATTAAATTTTCCTTTATTATAATGTGAGACACATATCTCATCATCAATAATTTCATAAACAACCCATATAGCATAAAACAAATGGGTTTCATTTCATAATCATAAAGTTTTAAAAACTGCTTTAAAGACATGATCTTTATGTCACTTTAAACCCATGAAAAGGGAAAGCGGGTCTCATGTATGTAAATACCAGAATTCAAAATAGAAAATTTTGGTATATATGTGATTACCAATTTATAATAAAGATCTTTGAGTATTCAATTAATAAAATAAATGAATTTGACGGTAAGAGAGAGAGATTTTGAGATGAAAATTCTGCAGCATAACGACTATGTTATGAGGTTCTAGAAATGATTGAAAAGAGAGAGGACATGGGTCACCCACTCAAAAATAATCCATAAAAAAGTAGAGGGACATAATATAAAGGATTTAATAACATGGTAATGAAATTTTAAAGACATACCATATGAAATGAAAAACATAAAAGGAAGACAAAAAATAAGATTTCTCTTCTGAAAATTCGGCAGCCTAACGATGTCACTTAAACTTCAACAAAAAAGATCTGACGAGATCAAATAGGGTATCTCATAATATGAACCTAAAATTTCAGTATGATAGATATACAAATAATACCCAAACATAATAAATAAAACTTTAAAGACTTGAAATGAATGTAGAACTCTGAAAAATGAGAAAGGTGAAAGAATCCCTTAAAAATTCGGCAGCCTAACAGCGCCAATTAAACATCAAAAAAATTAATTGACGATATCAAATAGGGTCTATAATCATATGAAAATAAAAAATCAGTATGATATATATATAGATCATACCCCAAAATAATGAAAAGGAACTTGAAAGACTTGACATTAAAATAGAACTTTGAAAAATTAGAAAGCTGAAAGAGTCCCTTAAAAATTCGGCAGCCTAACGACGCCACTAAAACTTCAACAAAAATGAATTGAAGAGATCAAATAGGGTATCTCATCATAGGAACATACAAGATAAGTTTGATAGATTTAGAGATCATACCCCAAAAAAATGGATCTTGAAAGACTTTACATGAATGTAGAACTTTGAAAAATGAGAAAGGTGAATGAATCCCTTAAAAATTCGGCAGTCAAACAACGCTACTTTATCATTATTAAAATGAAATGATGTGATCAAGAGGGGGTATCACATCATATGAACATGAGAAGGGAATTAAGATGAATATAAAATAATATCCTTCAACATATTATCATGGAGCATAAAAGAAATGACATAAATGAGATTACATGAAAAGAAAGAGAGAGGTCGGATCCCTTATCTTAAAACATAACTCTTAAAACTCAAAAGTTGGGACCGTGAGGGATTGGGGGCACCTTGGGAGGACTCCTTAGGAAGTAATGAGACCATAGCTTTGTTGGGGGAGAGTTATGAGTCTAATGGATGAGAGGATGGATTGGTATTTATAGGGAAAGTGAGGGAACAAGGTATTAATGGCCAAGGGACACCTCATTGGTGGTTTTGGAAAAACCATGCGCTTGCCCAAGGTATTTGCCCATCGTATTGGCCACATGGGTCCCCCCATACAATAATTCATCACCTTTGGTCGTCAAACCCTTAAAATATCTAATGACATCATCATGACACAGTTATGATGTCATTAAACATACCGAAACCCTAAAATTGTATTTTCACTATTCATAAAAAAATTCAACTTTCTCAGAAAATTCCCAAAACTTCACCTTAACCAAATATCGATGCTCTGATTTCAAAAATGAACTCTATTTTATAAAAATAATTTTCTAAATATTTTTAATTTAATTTTTAAATAAATACACTATTCACCAAAAATTCTTTTTTCTCAGAAAAATTCCCAAAAATTACGTTAACATAATATTGATGCTCTAAGTTCAAAAATGAAATCCATTTTAGAAAAAAAATTTCTAAATATTTTTTATTTAATTTTTAATTAAAAAACATTATTCACCCGAAAAAACTAATACTTGAATAATAATTTATGAAACCGTTATTTAACCATTTTATTGAATCACATTACTAAATCAAGGTGCCTAGATTATATTAATACTTTCTTTAAGAGAAATTAATAATCCATTTGGTCACATTACTAATCCTAAGCATAAGTTCACTATTCATAATTTACTATTCATCAAATATTATGTTGATCTTATTAGACTCTATAATTCATACTGAACATAATTGTAGAAGAACATTTTTTGAAAATCATTACACATTTTTAATTATTTAAGGTTTACATAAACATTTTTTAAATATCCTTTCTCTAAAATTCATCAATAATATGCATACTATATTTATCCAGACATTTGAAAATTCCTAAACATCATCATAAGAAGAAATGAAGAAATTTATTTAAAACAAAGGATTACACATGGTAGTTACGGTCTCCTTACATAGCCCCTTATGACACCAGCATAAGACCTAAGTTTATGGTTTGCTAAGGTAAGAGAATCTGAGGGAGGCTCGGCCAACATCGCCCGAGTAGTAATTTATATTAGTTTTAACTTCTCACGAAGACGATTTGGTTCTAACATCACATGATGAAGATCGCCTTGGGTTTGGTCCAGAGCAAAGCCCAGTGGTGCTACCTCCTTCCCATGTTCCGTTAGATGGGCTTCGATTGGCCCGAGACTACTGGATGAGGCCATTGAATATCCTTTCTCTATTAATTAACCATGGTCACTTGTATTTAGAGACAAAATTCGCAACATTCAGTTTTCCATGGTCATACTGACTAACAGTCATATAATAGTCAAAACCCAACAGTCTAATTTTAATTATACTCATGTTATCAAATGAAACAGTTTTGTTGAGTATGAAAAAATAAAAAAACACACAAAATTTGGAAACAAGATTTATTCAAAATTTCGGGTCGTTACAATCTTCCCCCCTTACCAAATTGCGTCCTCACAGTTTTTAAAATTGGGTTATGAAATTTCATTGAAAGTCCCACATCAGAAAAAAAGTCAGTAACACTATTATATTAAAATAACAAAAAGGATGTACAAAGGCCACCCGAGTTAACCCATATGAGGATTCCATGTAAGAAAACATGCATACGAAAGAAAAAACAAAGGGTCATGTTCTGAGGGAGAGTGATAAAAACATGATTAGGAGAAAGTTAACCACAAGAAAATCACAAACTTATGATGTGTGTAAACGGTCTTTGATTACCCAGTAGGAAACTTAAACCAACAATGTTTTTGTTTTATGTTCCATTTAATAATTTTGAGGAATTAATTTACTACATAGAATAAAAACATAAGGAAATATACCTACCTTCCAGTAGAGTTTCATCCTTTAATAAGTTTCTACCAAAACTAATCTTTTCTCCAAACGGTGAGCATTCAAAACAACTTGGTCTCATCGAAGCACAATAATCATGTAAAGACCCGTAAATTTCAAGGAAATTTTTTTTCTTAATTTTCTTTGGAATTTTACAAGAGCGCAGTTTCTGACGGCACCTGATTCCGAGGCCCGGTGTGCCCGGAATCATTTTCCGAAGTTTGGCTCAGGTACGTTCAGCGAATGGACGAGCGGGTTTTTCTAACTTTTGAACCGTTGCCTGGAATCAAATTCTGAGGGCACCGATGAAATTACAGCGCCGGTATTCTCTTAGAAACGCCTCTTTCGGAGTTGCGTTTTCTCTGGTGTGGTTTTTAATTTTCGAGCTTAAAGTTAAGAAATAAAATAATTTTGCGACAAATTTATTTTATTTCACTTAAGCCACATGGAAGACACTTGAAGCCACTTAAAGGCGGCTTGAACTTAGTTGAAGCGGATAAGATGCTATCCAGAAATATCCTACCCACCTTGGTAGGATATTTGTGAGGTGGGGCCTGCACGAGCCCCGCCATTTCTTTCCGCTAAGAAACGCACCCGTGAAGACCCGTATTAATGAAAGTCAACTAACGCGTTTCTAAAAATATTAACAGACCATTTAATTGGGCGGTTTATTTAGTGAATTAAATGGGCTGTTTCTTTCATGAATTAAATGGGTTGTTTCTTTCATTGAATTAATTCAACGAATTGATGGATCATTTTTTTAACCAGTTTTCAAATTTGTTGGCGTAATAATAAAATAAGGCCAACGCTCGACCTCTGGTTACTTGCGCGTTGAGAAGATTTGAGAGGACCCATGTATCTTCTTCTCCCTTGAGAAGAACCCGAAGAACGCGAAGAACACGAAGAACGCCGAACCCAGAAATCGACGACGCTTCCGTCCGAGACGTTCATCCCCGCTCCGATCTCCGATCACCGACCGTTTGAGGTGAGTGATTTCGGATTTCCTCTCAAGGTTCTTTTCTTTTGGTTTTAAACACAGATTTAATTATTTATAATTTAAATCTGTTGTTCTTGGTCCGTTGAACTCGCCGACTCAACGCCGGAGTCCGCGATGACGCGACGCCTCCCCGCGACGATGCTACGATCCCTCTCTTCCGCGACGAGCTTTCCCGTGAAGAACACCCGCGCGCGACGATCAGTGAGGTAGGGAATTATTTTGGGATTGACCCCTTTTTTAAATATTCTCGTATGTGTTTCTTTAAAAAGTTAAAGAACCGGTTTCAAACGAACAATTTTATTTAATTAAAATTGTCGGTTCATGTGTTGAACAAAATTCTCCCGTTGTTTATCTCTAACGCGGAGGGTGCGGGCCAAACGAACGCGGCCCGACGACCCTCCGTCATTCTTCATTTTGTGAGGATTTGAAGGGCGATGACGGAACGTACCGAAACGGATGTTTGAAGATCCTGCAGTGAAGAACGAGTCCCGGGAGGATCAATGGCGCAGACGGGAAGAGAATCGGACCACTGGAGCGATCCCGGTGGCCCGCGAAACTCGCCGGCGGCGCCGGCCGCCGGGAGCGGCGCCGCCTCGGCGCGCCGCCGGACAGGCCGCCACGGCTTCAGCAGTGGCGGCGGCGGCATCTGTGGACCCACGGCCGTGCGGGTCCAGTGCCCTTGGACGCGGCTGAAGCCGCGTCCACGACACAGTGCGGCCCCACGCGGGGTGCCGCGGCACCACCAGGCCGCGGGGGCGGCGCACCGCGTGCCTCGGCTGTTCGGCCGTTCGGCCGAACTAGACCAGGCTGGTCCGACCGGCCGGGCCGCGCCCTGGCCGGACCGGACCGGGTCGGGTCAACCCGGTTCGGCCGACTCCCGGGGGGGTCGGGCCGGGTCGGCCCGGGCCCGTACCCCCCGTCTTCGGACAGACTTCGTTCAAATGGCCGTATCATGAGCTACATGCCTCCAAACAACCCGCCGTCAGCGGCAACATGATCCTTGGATCGAGACGGTCTTTTCGGTATATCGCACTCAAGGTTTTGGAATACCTTGAGTTCGGCCGGGTTGGTTCGTACACAAAACCAACTGGGCCTTCGGAGCGGAAACGCTCATATCTTGAGCTACGGACGTCCGATTGACGTGCCGTCAGCTTTGTTGAATTCCTCTTTGTGAGACGGATCTTTTGGAACACTCCACCCGAGGTTTGGATGCAGGTGGAGTACGGTCGGGTCGGTTTTTCTTTAAAAACCAACCGGGCCCCTGGGACGAAAAAGCCAATAACTCTCAGACCGTGCGTCCGATTGACGTGCCGTCTGCGACGTTGAGTTCTTGTTGACGATACAGAACTTTTGGATACATCAACTTCGGACTTTGTGTCAGTTGATGTATCAGCCTCTCGGCTCATGGAGCGGACCCTCCCGAACGAGCATGCTGTGTGCGGGAACCCTAGTGCTGGCTGCGACTGCTACTTCGACAGCGACGACCGTGCAGAGATCCTCAGTGGACTGCGGCAACGACTGTGCAGAGATCCCCCGTGGACTCCGACGACGACTGTGCAGAGATCCTCAGTGGGCTACGGTGACGACTTTGCAGAGATCCTCAGTGGACTGCGACGACGACTGCACTCAGCGATCCTACGTGGATCAGTGCTACAGGTCATGCGTGGGCCTGATCCAGTGTGGGTCCGATCCTTTGTGGGTCAGCGCTCAGCGGTTCTGTGTGAGCCAGCGCCTACAGGTCCTACATGGGCCCGGTCCTGTGTGGGCCCGATCCTGTGTGGGTCCGATCCTGTGTGGGTCATTGTGGGGGTTAGTTACCTATCGATCCTTCGCGGGTCTGACGAATTAGATGGAACAGTGATCATCTTTATCGTCATCCGAAAAAGTATACCTGTGTGAATTGAATCATACGTTACTCTCCTTTGTGGATTGTGTTGAGCTATCCTGTGTGGATTTACTGTTTACCCTCCTTTGTGGATTGTGTTGAGCTATCATGTGTGGATTTACTGTTTACTCTCCTTTGTGGATTGTGTTGAGCTATCCTGTGTGGGTATACGTTTTGCTTTCCTGTGTGGACTGGGTTGTGTTTGGGCTCGGACGTTGGAGCCGAACGGGAATTGATGACTTAGGTATATGTATGGGCATATACCTAAGCCGTGTCAGATGTTACTTCGTGATTGTATCCTTCCCTTGTGGATTATCCTTTGTGGATTTCGAGAGACCTGCGGAGGTCTCGGGGTCCCTACTGAGTAGCTTATACTCACCCCTGCACGGGCTTTGCCCGCACTACGTTGTGTTGGTTGTAGACGACGGACAGCGCTGATCGTGTTGGAGGCGTGCAGAGCAGGACGATACCTGGATGTGGACCACTGGGCGGGACGTACTCGGAGCGGTCAGGTGGACCCGAGGAGCAGTGGAGTCTATCTATACCCACCCTTCAGGTGGGATTTCCAGAGGACGGCTCGACGCTACAGTTTTCCCTTTCAGTTGCTGTTTTTCCTTTCAGTAGTACTTTACTGTTGGGATTGTATTTTCGGCCCCTTTTACTTTCAGCACAGCTTGTACAGTTTTTACTTAGTGTTTACTTTTCCGCTTGGTTACTCTGTGGTTGTTGTTTACTTTTCAAAGGCAATGCCTTCCCTTTTTGTTGGGATTTACGCCTTGGTGCTAGTCGCCAGCCCCTGGCCTATGGAAGGCGGGCTTGGGGTAGTCACGGCACGGGCCCCGAGGGCGGGTCGTGACCAATTGGTATCAGAGGCGGTCAATTCTACCGCAGACTCTGATCTTTCTTCTATGTGAAGAAATAGTGTTTAGCGTATTGAGTATGGTTATCAGTCCAGGGAGTCCAGTGTTGGTGCGGCGTCCGACGTATCCATACACCAGGACCCTGACTTCTGATTTCCGACTTAATGCACGAAAACATTGATTCCATGTCTGTTTCAAGTTTTCTTTGTGATTACTTGTATCAGCTCACCAGGTATACTGTTCTGACCATGGTGCACTTGTTTCCTTTTCAGGATGGCACGACGACAGCAGCCAGCTAGGGTTCCTAGAGTAGTGTGTGACGACAGCCCGCCGAGCGACGAGGCCTCGGTACATGGCCCGTTGACAGCAGAGGCACCGGCGGTACCTTTACCCGTCGAGCCCCCGATGCTTCCAGCACTGACACCTAATGACGCACGACGCCTTTGAGCTCTGCACGAGTTCCAGCGCCAGCGACCACCCAAGTTCCGTGGGGAGTCGGACCCCCAGGCAGCCGAAGACTGGCTGGAGGCGGTCGTCCGAGTTTTCAGGATAGTGAGGACACCAGCAGACCTCATGGTGATCCTCGCGGCGAGCCTACTGCACGCAGCAGCAGGGCGATGGTGGAGCCTGATGCTCCCGGTACACGATGAGGACACCCTCATCTAGACGGACTTTGAGAGCCTCTTCCGCTCAGAGTTCGTCCCGGCCACCCTCCGTGCGGTGCGCATCCAGGAGCTTCTTCAGCTGCGGCAGGGCAGCATGACGGTCGCTCAGTACGCGGCGAGGTTCACCAACCTTTCTCGGTACTCGACAGACATGGTACGGGACCCCTTCTTCCAGGCCGGGACCTTCGAGCAGGGATTGATACACAAGATCAGGGCATCGCTGATCTCCCTCAACATCCTGACCCAGGGAGGAGTGCTAGAGAGAGCCCTCCTGATCGAGAGCTTCCGGGCTAAGTCCCCAGCGAGACCTACCGCAGGGCGGCATATAGCAGAGTTTTCGGCAGCAGGTAGCCGACGGATGACTCAGGGTTCCAGGAAGACCAGGCCTTCCGGCAGACGACCTCGGGACACTGGCTCAGCGGTGTGGGGCACACAGCGCGGAGCCAGCCTTCCGAGAGGCAGACAGTGCTACGAGTGCGGCGGGCAGGGCCACATGGCTCGTGACTGCCTAACCCGTCGTACCGAGGGGCAGCAGACGGTGGAGGGACCACCCAGGCAGAGGCAGAGGGTCGAACGTGGCGGTCCACAGGGAGGAGGCGGACGAGGCAGAGGAGCTGGCCGAGCAGCAGGTGGTGGGCGACGCTTTGAGGCTCTGCCACCACCACCACCAGGAGGCCCGCCCCAACCACAGGGAGCTGGCTGGCAGAGACAGGCTCAGCTCCAGGCAGCGGAGGCCTACGACCACGGTGCGCCAGAGATGATTCGAGGTATGATCTGTGTCTATTCCACCCTTGCTGCTGTTCTGATAGACATAGGAGCGAGTCACTCTTTCATATCCCCTACCCTTGTTCGGAGCTCGGAGATTCCGACAGAGCTGTTGGCTCGATTCTTACGGCTAGAGACTCCTACGGGAGAAGACTCGACGATTACGCACTGGTGCCGGCAGTGTGAGATTACTCTAGGAGGCGAGAGCTTCGGCTGGGATCTTCTTGTAGCGGCGTCGAGGCCTTACGACATCATCTTGGGCATGGATTGGTTATCTATGGTCCATGCTCAGATTGACTGCATTAGGCGCAAGGTGCGATGTGTGCTTACCGACGGGAGCAGGTTCACCTTCACCGGCGAGAAGGGAGCCTTAGCAGCACAGGATGGACTCACGCAGAGGAGAGGTCAGCCCATCACTCATCAGTTGGCTAGCCTCATCCTGGGAGCAGTTGACGTGCGGAGTCCCAGTTTTCCTGCAGTGGTGGATCAGTACGCGGACTTCTTTCCTGACGACGTTCCAGGACTACCTCCTCATAGTGAGGTAGACTTTTATATTGACCTGTACCCCGGGAAAGCCCCGATATCAACTCCAGCATATCAGATGTCCCCCGCTGAGCTTCGAGAGCTGTGGGTACAGTTGGAGGACTTGCAGGGCAAGGGGTTCATCCAACCCAGTGTTTCACCCTGGGCTTCCCCGATTTTGTTCTCCAAGAAGGCGGACGGGAGCTTGTGACTGTGTGTCGATTATCATCGCCTGAACCAGGTGACAGTGAGGAACAAGTATCTGCTACCCAGGATTGATGACCTCTTCGACCAGCTCAAGGGAGAACGGTGGTTCTCAAAGATAGACCTCATGTCAGGCTATCATCAGCTCAGAGTTCAAGACGAGGATGTGCAGAAGACGGCCTTCAGGTGTCGGTATGGCCACTATGAGTTCTTGGTTATGCTTTTCGACGTGACCAACGCTCCAGCAGTGTTCATGAGCCTCATGAACAGGATCTTCTAGCCATACCTCGATCTATTTTTCGTATTCTTCATCGACGACATCTTGGTGTACTCGACCACCGAGGAGGAGCACGCCTACCACTTGCGTGTTGTACTAGACACACTCCAAGAGCACTAGCTTTATGGAAAGATCTCAAAGTTCCAGTTCTGGTTACGTGTGGTCCACTTCTTGGGGCACGTCATTTCGGAGGCGGGAGTTGCAGTGGATCCCGCGAAGATCGAGGCAGTGCTAGCTTGGGAGCCACCCAAGAGCGTGACAGAGGTGTGGAGTTTCTAGGGCCTAGCCGGATACTATCGGAGATTTTTTCTGGACTTCTCTAGAGTTGCGGCCCCACTCTCAGCGTTGAAAAGAAGGGGAAACCCTTCGTGTGGTCAGTCAGATGTTAGCAGAGCTTCCAGGAGCTGAGGCAGAGGTTGACAAGCGCACCTATCTTGAGGTTTCCTGAGGAGGGAGTTGGATACGTAGTCTACTGCGATGCATCAGGGACCAGACTCGGGTGTGTCCTGACGTAGGAGCGGGCTGTGATTGCCTACAGATCACGTCAGTTGAGGCCTCATGAGCAGAACTACGCTACCCATGACTTGGAGTTGACAGCAGTGGTCTTCGCCCTGAAGACATGGTGGCACTACCTGATGGGCGAGCACTTCACAGTCTTTTCTGACCACCAGAGTCTAAGGTACATCTTCTCTCAGAAAGACCTGAACCAGAGACAGCGGCGATGGCTCGAGTTCCTCCAGGACTATGACTTTGAGATAGTATATACTCCTGGGAAGGGGAACGTGGTAGCCGATGCCCTCAGTAGGAGGACGGGCATCCAACTACTTGAGGAGGCGATAGAGCAGCAAGCCGCCTTGCAGATATCTTTCATGGATAGAGACGGAGCAGCCTTCCTTCAGTCTCTCACAGTCTCTCCTCCACTTCTTTAGTGGGTCAAAGAGGCACAGCGTGGGGACGCTGACTGTGAGACACGGCGTGCACAGATATCCTCGGGACAGACACCTGATGGTTTCTCCCTTGGAGCAGAGCACGACGTCCTTTTTAG
Source organism: Viscum album (assembly GCA_963277665.1). NCBI lineage: Eukaryota > Viridiplantae > Streptophyta > Magnoliopsida > Santalales > Viscaceae > Viscum > Viscum album. The sequence goes on from OY728147.1 coordinate 1,301,657,676, forward strand.
AGGACGTATCTTGGTACTAGTCTCTTTACAAGAGGAGGTGCTGGGAGAGTTTCACACTTGTCCTTTGGCGGTACATCTTGGAGTGGCGAAGATGTACCAGGATCTCAAACAACAGCACTGGTGGTCGGGCATGAAGAAGGTTGTGGCAGAGTTCGTTTCACGGTGGCTCACCTGCCAGTAGGTGAAGTCAGAGCACCAGGTACCAGTAGGCTTGGTACAGCCCTTGCAGGTCCCGGAGTGGAACTGAGACGAGATATCTATGGACTTCATGACTAGACTTCCACACACTTCCAGAGGTCACGACTCTATTTGGGTGATTGTTGACCGACTCACCAGGTCGGCACACTTCTTACCCATCCGAGAACAGGGCTCAGTGGAGAGCTTGGGGCGTCTCTACGTTCAGGATATTGTACGACTTCACAGTGTGCCATATACTATCGTCTCCGATCGGGACGCTCGTTTTACTTCCTGGCTTTGGAAGGGGTTGCAGGAGGCGTTCGGGACACGGCTACGTCTGAGCACCGCCTTTCACCCTCAGACGGATGGTCAGACGGAGAGGACCATTCAGACTCTCGAGGACATGCTCTGCGCATGTGTCCTCAACTTTGGTCGTAGCTGGGAGGACCACCTACCCTTGGTGGAGTTCGCGCACAACAACAGCTACCACTCCATCATCGGTATGTCACCCTACGAGGCGTTGTACGGCAGGCCTTGCAGATCTCCTTTGTGCTAGACAGAACCTGGGGAGTCAGCACTTGTGGGACCAGAGATGGTCCGAGCCACGATAGAGAAGGTCCAAGTCTTCCAGGAACGGATGAGGACAGCTCAGAGCCGGTATAAGTCATATGCTGACAGGAGGCGGAGGCCACTAGAGTTCAAGGATAGAGACCACGTCTTCTTGCGGGTCTCACCTCGACGTGTGTTGAGGAGATTTGGCCGAGGCGGCAAGTTGTCTCTATGATTCATTAGACCCTTCCAGGTCCTCAGCAGGGTTGGCGAGGTGGCTTATCGCCTGGCTCTGCCACCTCAGTTTCACCGGGTGCACGACGTCTTCCACGTATCCCAGCTGAGGAGATACGTGCACGACCCGACGCACATCATTGACTATGGGGAGCTAGACGTGGATGATGGGCGACTTTTGCAGAGGTCCCAGTGGAGATAGAGGATCGACAGGAGCGGGTCCTACATGGGCGATCGATTCCTCTTGTGCGAATCAGATGGCAGCGTGGGAACCTCCACGAGAGCACTTGGGAGCGGGAGGCTCAGATGCGTGCTCAGTACCCACATTTGTTTCCCTAGTTTGATGTATCTTTACGGGGACGTAAAGTCCTGAGGTGGGAGTAATGTAAAGACCCGTAAATTTCAAAGAAATTTTTTTTCTTAATTTTCTTTGGAATTTTACAAGAGCGCAGTTTCTGACGACACCTGATTCCGAGACCCGGTGTGCCCGGAATCATTTTTCGAAGTTTGGCTCGGGTACGTTCAGTGAACGGACGAGCGGGTTTTTCTAACTTTTGAACCGGTGCACGGAATCGAATTTTTAGGGCACCGATGAAATCGAAGCGCCGATATTCGCTTAGAAACGCCTCTTCCAGAGTTGCGTTTGCTCGGGTGTGGTTTTTAATTTTTAGGCATAAAGTGAAGAAATAAAATAATTTTGCAACAACTTTATTTTATTTCACTTAAGCCACTTGGAAGCCACTTGAAGCCACATAAAGGCGGATTGAACTGAGTTGAAGCTGATAGGATGCTATCCAAAAATATCCTACCCCCCTTGGTAGGATATTTGTGAGGTGGGGCCCGCACGAGCCCCACCGTTTCTTTCCGCTAAGAAACGCACCTGCGAAAACCCGTCTTAATGAAAGCCAACTGACGCGTTTCTTAAAATCATAACAGACCATTTAATTGGGTGGTTTATTTCCTGAATTAAATGGGTTGTTTCTTTCGTGAATTAAATGGTCTGTTTTTTTCGTTGAATTAATTCAACGAATTGATGGATCGTTTCTTAACCAGTTTTCAAATTCGTTGGTGTAATAATAAAATAAGGCCAACGCTCGACCTCTGGTTACTTGCGCATTGAGAAGATTTGAGAGGACCCTTGTATCTTCTTCTCCCTTGCGAAGAACGCGAACAACGCCAAACCCAGAAATCGACGACACTTCCGTCCGAGACGTTCTTCCCCGCTCCGATCTTCGATCACCGACCGTTTGAGGTGAGTGATTTAGGATTTCCTCTCAAGGTTCTTTTCTTTTGGTTTTAAACACAGATTTAATTATTTATAATTTAAATCTGTTGTTCTTGGTCCGTTGAGCTCGCCGACTCAACGCTGGATTCCGCGACGACGCGACGCCTCCCCGCGACGACGTGACGATCCCTCTCTTCCGCGATGAGCTTTCCCGCGAAGAACGCCCGCGCGTGACGATCAACGAGGTAGGGATTTATTTTGGGATTTACCCCTTTTTTAATTATTCCCGTATGTGTTTCTTTAAAAAGTTAAAGAACCGGTTTCAAACGAACAATTTTATTTTATTAAAATTGTCGGTTCATGTGTTGAACAAAATTCTCCCGTTGTTTATCTCTCACGCGGAGGGTGCGGGCCAAATGAACACGGCCCGCCGACCCTCCGCTATTCTTCATTTTGTGAGGATTTGACGGGCGATGATGGAACGTACCGCAACAGATGTTTGAAGATCCCGCAGTGAAGAATGAGTCCCAGGAGGATCAATGGCGCAGACGGGAAGAGAATCGGACCACCGGAGCGATCCCGGTGGCCCGCGGAACTCGCTGGCGGCGCTGGCAGCCGGGAGCGGTGGCGCCCCACCGCACCGACAGACAGGTCGCCGCGGCTTAAGCCGCGGCGGCGGCGGTATCCGCGGACCCGTGGCCGCGCGGGTCCGGTGCCCTCAGACGCGGCTGAAGCCGCGTCCACGACACAGCGCGGCCCCACGCGGGGGGCCGCGGCACCACCAGGCCGCGGGGGCGGCGCCCCGCGTGCCTCGGCCGTTCGGCCGTTCGGCCGAACCGGACCAGGCCGGTTCGACTGGCCGGGCCGCGCCCTAACCAGACCGGACAGGGTCGGACCGGGTCGGGTCGATCCGGTTCGGCCGACTCCCGGGCGGGGGGGGGGGGGGGGGGGGGGGTCGGCCCGGGCCCGTACCCCCCCTTCTTCGGACGGACTTCATTCATATGGCCGTATCTTGAGCTATGGGCCTCCAAATGACCCGCCGTCAGTGTCAACACGATCCTTGGATCGAGATGGCCGTTTCGGTATATCGCACTCAATGTTTCGGAATACTTTGAGTTCGGCCGGGTTGGTTCGTACACGAAACAAATCGGGCCTTCGGAGTGGAAATGATCATATCTTGAGCTATGGACGTCTGATTGACGTGTCTTCAGCTTTTTTGAATTCCACTTTTTGAGTTAGGTCGGGTTGGTTTTGCCTTAAAAACCAACTAGGCCCCTGTGACGAAAAAGCCAATAACTCTCAGACCGGGCGTCCGATTGATGCGCCGTCTGCGACGTTGAGTTCCTGTTGACGATACAGAACTTTTGGATACATCAACTTCGGACTTTGTGTCAGTTGATGTATCATCCTCTCGGCTCATGGAGCAGACCCTCCCGAACGAGCTTGCTGTGTGCGGGAACCCTAGTGCTAGCTGCGACTGCTACTTCGACAGCGACGACCGTGCAGAGATCCTTAGTGGACTGCGGCAACGACTGGGCAGTGATCCTCCGTGGACTCCGACGATGACCATGCAGAGATCCTCAGTGGACTGCGGCGACGACTGTGCAGAGATCCTCAGTGGACTGCGACGACTACTTCACTCAGCGATCCTACGTGGATCAGTGCTACAGGTCCTGCGTGGGCCCGATCCTGTGTGGGTCAGCGCTCAGCGGTTCTGTGTGAGCCAGCGCCTACAGGTCCTGCGTGGTCCCGGTCCTGTGTGGGCCAGATCCTGTGTGGGTCCGATCCTGTGTGGGTCATTGCAGGGGTTAGTTACCTATCGATCCTTCGTGGGTCCGATGACTTAGATGGATCAGTGATCATCTTTATCGTCATCCGAAGAAGTATACTTTTGTCGGCTGAATCTTGCGTTACTCTCCTTTGTGGATTGTGTTGAGCTATCCTATGTGGATTTACTGTTTACTCTTCTTTGTGGATTGCATTGAGCTATCTTGTGTGGATTTACTGTTTACTCTCCTTTGTGAATTGTGTAGAGCTATCTTGTGTGGTTATACGTTTTTCTTTTTTGTGTGGACTGGGTTGTGTTTGTTCTCGGACGTTGGAGCCGAACGGGAATTGATGACTTAGGTATATGTATGTGCATAGACCTAAGTCGTGTCAGATGTTACTTCGTGATTGAATCCTTCCCTTGTGGATTATCCTTTGTGGATTTTGAGAGACCTTCGGGGGTCTCGGGGTCCCTACTGAGTAGCTTATACTCACCCCTACATGGGCTTTGCCCGCACTACGTTGTGTTGGTTGCAGACGACGGACAGCACTGATCGTGGTGGAGGAGTGCGGAGCAGGACGGTACCTGGAGGTGGACCACTGGGAGGGATGTACTCAGAGCGGTCAGGTGGACCCGAGGAGCAGTGGAGGCTATCTGTACCCACCCTTCAGGTGGGATTTCCAGAGGACGGCTCGACGCTACAGTTTTCCCTTTCAGTTGCTGTTTTTCCTTTCAGTTGTACTTTACTGTTGGGCTTGTATTTCCAGCCCCTTTTACTTTCAGCACAGCTTGTACAGTTTTTACATAGTGTTTACTTTTCCGCTTTCTTACTCTGTGGTGCTTGTCTACTTTTCAAAGGCAATGCCTTCCCTTTTTGTTGGGATTTACGCCTTGGTGCTAGTCGCCAACCCCTGGCCTATGGAAGGTGGGCTTGAGGTAGTCACGGCATGGGCCCCGAGGGCGGGTCATGACAAATCATCTTATAGATAATCACATAATCCACCAAATATTATCAATCTATTGCTTATATCTTTAAACATTATCCCAAAAATAGAAAGGGTAAGATAAAACAACTCTTCCAAAATAATGATCCCTAGAAAAAGGAAAACTACTTTAAATGTTCAAAGTTCCACGGTACTACCCAAAGTTCATCATAAAACATTCCATAAATAACTGTTCTGATAATTCCTTAAAATAAACCAAACTATGATTGAAACCCAAATATAAGAAGAATTTGATAACATAGTCTTCCAAAATAAACATCATTGTTCATCTCCAAACAACATCAACCACTCCTAACATCTTACAAAATAAGTAGCTAACCTAAACATATTTTACCCAAGATAGGTTAATAATTTCCATAAGTAACCTAAATTACTATAAGTCCACCTTAATATCATTGATTCTTCAAAATATAAGTCAACCTTTACTCCTCAATGAAAATACCGTAGTGATCAATTTACCTCGATCAAATAGGGTCCCCAAAATAGTGAAAGTCTTCCAAAATAATAATTATCTTTTAATCCCCTAATCGTCTCTGTCATATTAATATGCAAATCATCGCATTTCTTATCAAATTGGTTTTTGGGACATGTTCTTCCATTTCCCACCATTAACTAAGAATAGAAAGTATAATTAGGGGCTTAAATACTTAGCCAATAATCATGAAAAGGAACTTAAATCATATTAGAATAACTTGTAGAAGGAAATTATACCCTAACTTGTGATATCCTAGGTTTCAAACGAGGTTATCCATGATCATATATTCTTATGTGAATCTTTATTTTATTTTATGTTTGTTTCTTTAATAATGGTTCATACTAAGCTTATGAATTTACCAAAACATATCCCCCGAAATTGTCCTATCCAAGAGTGCAGCAAGACCCATTGTCGTGTACCAGTTCTCGTTCGAGTCTAGATCAAAGCGGTGTTTTCGGGTTTTATCCCTATGTACATCTTTGCTAGAGCCTCCTCTACTTGCTCGTATCCAGACATGGATGTATTTACTTGGCAACCCCTTACTCAATACTCACCAAAATACCAGGAAGAATTACTATATTTAAACTTTCCAATAGGGTTCTTTGAAAAGTTTTCATAACCTAATTTCCACAAATAACTAAACCATCCTTTGATACCAACTATAGCATCTCGCCTTTTTGTCGCATAAACTTTCAATACATTATACAAAACTGAGGATATTTAATGTTTAGTGTCTTGGAAAACAGGAACTTAATACATGAAACAAAAGAAACATTATTCTTAAACACTTGAAAGGATTATCCTTATGTTCATACTAGGTTCATTACTGCATATCACATCCTGGGTACATACATTAAAAGAAAGGGTGATCAGAAGGCCCAATAAGGGAAACAAGGGAAACATTTAACATGTGAACTTGAGATACATCAATAAAGTCATGAAAAGAACTTTAAGGCATGAGAATGAAATCATGAGGCATTTCATAATAAAAAATATCGTATTTCATAACATGACGATGTGGAAAAAACATTTAACAAAGAAAATCATTTCTGTTTCACCAAGTTCCATCCCCAAGGGGTCAATAAAAATTACCAAGGTATCAGTATAAATGGTCATCTCTAGAGATTAAGTCTTTACCCAATGAATTGGAGTGATATCATGGAGCACGCTTAAATTTTCCCTTATTATCATGTGAGCCACATATATCATCATCAATCATTTAATAAACAACCCATATAGCATAAATTAAATGGGTTTCATTTCATAATCATAACGTTTTGAAAACTGCTTTAAAGACATGATCTTTATGTCACTTTAAACCCATGAAAAGGTAAAGCGGGTCTCATGTATGTAAATCCCAGAAATTAAAATAAAATATTTTGGTATATATGTGAGTACCACTTTAGAATAATGAGCTTTTAGTATTCCCTTAATAAAATAAATGAATTTAAGTGTAAGAGAGAGACATTTTGAGACAAACATTCACCAGCATAATAGCTATGTTACGAGGTTTTAGAAAACATTGAAAATAGAGGGGACATGGGTCACCCACTAACAATTGATCCATACAAAAGTAGAGGGACAGAATAAAAATGATTTAAGAGCATGTTAATAAAATTTTAAAGACATACCATATGAAATGAAGAACATGAAAGTAAGACAAAAATAATATTTCTCTTATGAAAAGTCCGCAGCCTAATGTCGTCACTTAAACTTCAACAAACATGATTTGACGAGATCAAATAGGGTCTCTCATAATATGAACATAAATTTTTAGTATGATAGATATAATGATCATACCCCAACATAATAAAAACTAACTTGAAATACTTGACATGAAAGTAGAACTTTGAAAATGAGAATGGTGAATGAATCCCTTAAATATTCGGCAGCCTAACAGTGCAACTTAAACTACAACAAAAATGAATTAACGAGATCAAATAAGTTCTCTCATAATATGAACATAAAAGATAAGTATGATAGATTTAGAGATCATGACCCAACATAATAAAAAGGAACTTCAAAGACTTGACATTAAAGTAGAACATTGAAAAATAAGAAAGGTGAAAGAATCCCTTAAAAATTCGGCAGCCTAACGACGCCACTTAAACTTCAACAAAAATTAATTGACGAGATAAAATAGGGTCTCTCCTCATATGGACATAAAATATTAGTATGAGAGATTTAGATATCATACCCCAACAAAATAAAAAGGAACTTTAACGACTTGACATGAAAGTAGAACATTGAAAAATGAGAAAGGTGAAAGAATCCCTTAAAAATTCGGCAGCCTAACGGTGCTACTTTAACATTCTTAAATTGAAATGATGAGAGAAAGAGGGGGTATCTCATTGTATGAACATTAAAAGGGAAGTAATCTGAAGATAAAATAACATCCTTCAACATAGGAACATGGAGAATAAAATAAATTACATAAAAGAGATTACTTGAAAAGAAAGAGAGAGGTCGGATCCCTTACTTTAAAAGGTAACACTTAAAACTCAAAGGTTGGGACCTTGAGGGCTTGGGGAACCTTGAGAAGACTCCATGGAAGGTAATGATACAAGAGATTCGTTGGGAAAGAGTTGGGAGTCAATTGGATGAGTGGATGGCTTTGTATTTATAGGGAAAGTGAGGGGACAATGCATTAATGGCCAAGAGACACCTCATTGGTGGTTTTGGAAACAACATGGGCTTGACCATAGTATTTGCCCATGGTATTGGCCACATGGGTCCCCTGATACAATAATTCATCAACTTGGTTTGGCCCACCCTTAAAATATAAAAGGAAATCATCATGACACAATTATGATGTCATTAAACATACCGAAACCCTAAAACTGAAGTTTCACTATTCATCAAACAATTCAACTTTCTCAGAAAAATACCAAAACTTCACCATAACCAAATATCGATGCTATGATTTTAAAAATAAACTCTATTTTATAAAAATAATTTTATAAATATTTTAAATTTAATTTTTTAATAAATACACTATTAATTGAAAATTCCTTTTTCTCAGAAAAATCCCCAAAAATTGCATTAACATAATATCGATGCTCTGAGTTCAAAAATGAAATCCATTTTATAAAAATAATTTTCAAAATAATTTTAATTTTAATTTTAATTAAAAAACACTATTCACCCGAAAAAACTAATACATGAATAAAAATTTTTGAAACCGTTATTTAACCATTTTATTGAATCACATTACTTAATCAAGGTGCCTAGATTCTATTAATACTTTATTTAAGTGTGATTACTAATCCATTTGGTCACATTACTAATCCTAAGAATAAAATCACTATTTATATTTTACTATTAATCACAAATTATGTTGATCATATTAGACTTTAAATTTTATACTGAACATAATTGTAGAAGATAATTTTTTTAAAATCATTACACATTTTTAATTATTTAAGGTCTACATAAACATTTTTAAAATATCCTTTCTCTAAATTTCATCAATAATATGAATACTATTTTTATCCGAACATTTGAAAATTCATAAACATTATCATAAAAAGAAATCCAAATTTTTATATAAAAAAAGGATTACACAAGGTAGTTACGGTCTCCATACATTGACCATTATCACACCAGCATGGGACCTAATTCTAAGGTGTGCTAAGGTATGAGAATATGAGGGAGGCTCGGCAAACATCGCACGAGTAGTAATTTCTATCAGTTTGAACTTCTCGCGAAGGCGATTCCGTTCTTGCATCAGATGATGAAGTTCAGCTTGGGTTTGGTCCAAAGAAAAGCCTAGTGGTGCTACCTTCTTCCCAAGTTCCATTATATGGGCTTCTATTGGCCCGAGACTACTGGATGAGGACATTGAATCTCCTTTCTATATTAATTAACCAAAGTCACTTATATTTAGAGAAAAAAGTCGCAACCTTCAGTTTTCAACTGTCATGCTGACTAATGGCCATATAATAGTCAAAACCCAACAGTCTCCTTTTAATTATACTCATGTTATCAAATGAAACAGTTTTTTTGAGTTTGAAAAAAATAAAATAACACACAAAATTAATATTTATTCAAAATTTCGGGTCGTTACAAGTATCTCTTCTCTTATCATGATATGAATATTTTGAAATGATGTTGGGTTGATTACATGAAATATTATTTATATTGTGTTTGATTGCACACTGGTAAAGAGGAAAAGTGTTGTAGATTCATTGAGTTGGAAGACTCAGAATCATGAAGTTGATAAATCTATCTCTGAGGGGAAAATGATGGTGTTTTTTAGATGCATCTAAAGGTGTAGGATGGGAAATGGTGGATTAATCTTAAATCCTTTTTGGTTTTTTGCATTAATTTGTGTTAGATTATGATGAGGCAGCATGATGATCCAAAATTTCTAACTTTGTTGTAAATTATTATTTTTTGGGAGTCAACTTCTATTTGAGTTATGGGTGATAATGGGATCATTCTTTTGTGGATTTGTGGTTTGGACACAGTCTATATTGGAAGATATGATGATAGTAATTCGAAAATAAATTTGATTTGTACATAATGACTTGTCTAAGACATATCGTGATCATCATATGTAGTATTCGTGGCTAGGTGTGAAGAAAGATGTTGATGGATTCATGGCATGATACCTTACCTGTTAGTGTTTTTATGCTATGCATTAGAGGCCAGGTGGATTTTTGAAGTTACTACCCATTCATGAATTGAAATAGGGTGATGTAATGATATATTTTGTCGGTTTTCGTACAATGATGCATCAGGAGAGTTATTTTATATGGGTATTAGAGGATAGGTTGAATTATTTTTCTCATTTATTGCTAATTTGAGAGATCATCACCATTTATTAGTTGGGTGAGATGTGTATTCAATATCTAGTAATATTACATGGGGTTCCATAGAAAATAGATTTATATCGTGATTCACATTTTATATAACACTTTTTTAATGGATTATAGAAGGAACATGGTACCAAGTAGAGTAAGAGTATGGATTTCCACCCATAGATGGACCGACAACTGAAGTATTAAATTCAGGTACTAGAGGAAATACCTAGAGCTTGTGTCTTAAACTATTTTGGATTGTGGGAGAAGCACAAGTCACTTGATGATTTTTTCAAAAAAACATTAGGAACATAAAATTCTTATGGAATCTTATGAGGCACTCTATGGTAGATTGTGTTGGTCTCCGTTATTTTTTATGAATGCTAGGGAACTAGTGTTTTGGGATGTAGTCTTGTACCAGAGATATCATAATAGGATTAGTTGAATTATAAATAGTTGAAAATGGTTCATAGAAAGAATAATTATTTTTTAGATCACCATTATATACCCCTTAGGATTAAGGTCGGTGATCGTGCGAATCTTTGATTATTTCCAAGGGTTGGTCATTGTCTGATTTAGAAACATGTTTTGTTGTATTGTACGTTCATGGTCCCATTTGATATTGTGGAGAGGATCAGAATGGTGGTATAATGATTCACTGTTCTATAATGGTATAGTGGTGTGAAAGATTTTTTTCATGTGTCACATCATCAAAATAACATCTCATACCCATATCATGTAACTTTTGTTAATGATGTAAACCTTGTAGCTAAGACATCCTCTAGGGAGAATCTATTTTGTATCATAAGATCATAGTAAGAATGTATTTTTAGGAATGAATGTGCCTTTGGTTAGAGTTTTATGGCCACGTGGTAATGTTTTGGATGAAACAAGGGAGAGGGAGATGGATATGTGGGCCTAGAGGCCCACTCTATTTACCATAAAATCATAGTGGTTTATGGAAGTGCATCTTGAGGAAAATCCACTTTAAGCTGGATAGGTTGTAAGATCTCATAAATTTTGGACGTGTTTTACTGTTTAATGTTTAATTTTAATTACATAATGGTGTCGTATTAAATGATTGTCGAGGGTATGAGTAAACCTAGGGTTTTTATAGGTGTAAAAGAAATAAAGTAATGGAGGAATCAGTCTATCTTGTGCATGTTTCATATTTGTCGAATAGTTAGTGGAAGTGGTGCACCCAATCCATGTTATCCAAGAGGATTGGATCACAGTTAGGTAAACCCTGAAATGAGAAAATGTGAACCATGTAGGCTTGGATGGAGGCATACCTCATGTTTGGTGAATAGTTTTTCAAACCATTTGGGATTCCTATGTATGCATCCAACATGGACCCCTCATGGATATAGTTAGGAGCCTGGTTGGCACACAGTTTCGAAAACTGTGTGACAAAACCATGTACCCCAAAAAAATGTGCATTTACCATTTTTTCATATGGATTTTATGTATTCCACCAGATTTTCATCATCATTCTTCCTCCTCTGTCCATATTGATTGAAATAATCACCCAAATAATCATTGTTCTCATTCTATTATACACCGTTTGGAGTGACGTTGGGTGTGGATTGATGCTCTAAGTAACTCTAATGCCCCTTATGCTTCAATTTTCTAGATTAGGGCATGTGGTTTCATAATTTTTCGTCCAAAAATAGATCCATCTATCTCCAATAGATAAATTGTTTTTGATTGAAATAGGGATTGAATCTAAATATAAGGCTATGGTTAATAGGATATTCATCTATAGAATCATGGTATGTAGTATAAAAGTTATATCCCATATTCATCATGTATATTTGTAAATGTGTGGTTGTGATTTTGGTTCCCTCTTGTTTTTCATTTAATTATATTGATAAGATTTTCTAAAATGCAGTGATAAATGATGAATTAAAACCCTCAAGAACCCCTTGGGTTGCATTGAGATTTATTATACCATTCATAGGGGCACCCATGGAGTTCCCCTCATCCCAAACATGGAAAATTAGTTTGTTGAAATATGAATTGTCATGATATAATAGATCTCATTGTATACATGTTTAAAGTTTAGTTTACATAATCAATTTAACTAATTATGGTTGTGTTGGGAAATTGATAATAATATAATGGATTTTTTTTTTCACATTGTGAGTGGATAAAATGCATTATTGTTATTGTTTTAATCATCTCATGGTTTGAAATGGTAATCTAGAAATGATATAGATAATGAAGAGGAACTAAAATTTTGATTGAGTAGGGAATTGTAATTTTTATGGGAAATTATTGTTTATTTTTGGGGATACAAAAAATGTGGCTAATAGTTAATGGAATCAGTTTTACATGGTATGGTAGTTGTAGTTATTCACTGATGCTCTATTCCCACAGGTCAGGTTGGAGTGAGGCTCGGAAACCAACAACTAGAATGAATGGTTTAGGTAGTTATATTGATGTTATATACCCATAAAGGATGCATTGGATGATTACCTATACTAATGCTCCAAGGTAATTGTGATGATATTGAATGATATTACCTTGAATAACACTTAAATGTATGTGTAATATTTTTTATGATGTGATGTTTTTTCTAGGGAGTATGAGAGATTTATTTATAACTATATGCATAGTGGTTGATCCGCTTAGGCTGATGTGTAATAAATGGGACACCTAACCTATTGACATAAATGATGAGAGTTTTTCCGTTGAATAATTATTTACTAATAACATATTATTACCCAATGATCACCTATTATATCTTCACACACATACATTATCTACTTATACTAGATGCGTTGAATGTACTATTAGTGGTGGCCTACTAAGTAGTACTCACACCATACTAAAATGGCGATTGGGTACCCAAAAATAATTCCTTGTTGAAGGTTCGGGAATTGAAAAATGCCCTATGTAAAAGGGTTGAGGATGGATTGGGATGTGCATACAAGATGTTCCATACATGAAGTAGGTGCGAGTTTTTGGGGTTCATCTCTTTGTCTTTATTTAGAGTTTTATTCACACTCAACATTGTTAGCATGAAATAGAATATTTACGATTTGGTTGTGTTTTGTACCCAGTTTTGGGAGATAGTTTTTAATTAAAGACTCAATATTTTATGTGTATCGAATCCCTTATTTGATATGGTGTTTGTGTGTGTTAGTCTAGCAAAGAAGGTGTAGTCCCCCCATGCGATCCATTAGACATTTTTTAAGCTAGTAAAATGTCTCTAGAATATGGGGAGGAAATCCTGATTTTATATGGTGACCAGGATCTGGGGACCAATTTATTAGATTCTATTTCTGGTAAATTACACCTATATATCCAAAAGAAAACCATAATCAGAGTAGTAGGGTGTCAGGAATATGAATAAAATCAACCACATTCTCTCCTTCTACCATGTATTTTCTCCACCATAAGTGACCCCAAATCATGTGCATATCACCTCAAACAAAAAACACTTCTTTCATCACCTAGTTTACTAACAGACCTCCTTCAATCATAGAATGTGTATATCCACTCCCCTAGAATAGAGAGTGAGAAATATTATGTTTCCATCAGGCATTCATCATCATTAGAATTATGGGAAAAAATACCCCCAATGTGAGAATATCTGTGTCGGATCATAGTGCTCGATGATGGTAGGGTGTGTATTAAATTAACTAATAATAACAAATTATATTCATATAGACACCCGCAATCCCATCATATGGGCTCTTAGTAAAACACTTACTATCTATATAAATCTCAATATTTTTTATTACCTCTATAAGAATCACAATATAGAAAACACAAGTCACATATCGTACCACCGACCAACACTATTATCCAACCCATTATTGTAATTATTTCCCAAAACATTCTTTTAGCCATATAGTCCATAACAAATTACATCATTAGTCTGTTCCATACAATTAAGAAAACCATCACCCGTAAATTTCAATTATTATTAAATAATTACTCCACCTTTATTTGATTATCTATCAAAATACAACTAATCGTGACAAAAATCTCATCATACCCACTATAAAATTTCTTCACCTCCAAAAAAATACAGTAAAAAACGTTCCCCTCACCACCCTAAAATATTTACCAAACAATTCGTCCCTCTTCCACATCATAATCATTTCCAAACAACTACCACTTCTCCACATTACATGTACAACCTAACAAATCATCACCTCACATCTTGAAAAAAAATTATAATAAACCATCTCTTCACTACCCCAAAATCACAACCAATATATCCACATATCACTTATGTGAAAAATTACCACACATCACAACACATAAAAAAATTTAACATACTTAAAAAATGGGATTTTATTACATTTCACTTTTTAGAGGCGTTATCACACAATCAATAAATCATGGGGAAACTATCTCATTTATCAAATATATTTTGTTTTCCAATTTCCATTTTAGGGTGATATCAGAACAACATGTAATGAATATTCCATTTCACAATTACTATGCTGTAGTAAATACCTCTAATAGATATCATTTTTAGTTCGGTATTCAACATATACAAACACAACATCACAATACTATAAAAGTTGTAAAAGCATATGAATCACTATACCTTCCCCTTATAATTTCAATATCAAATAAACTTAAAATGATTATGCTAGTGAAAACCATACTTAAAAGGTAAAAAAACTAGTAAAAACCTTAGTAATGACAAAAAAAGTGACAAATGATGGATTTTTTCCCCAAATAATCTTCATGATTTCACTGAACACAACTATTTGAAGAAGAACATCCCATTACTAAAAACTACACCGTTATATCACAGATCAACCAACACTAAATTAATTGATGGACAAAAATCATTCAATACTTTCACCCCAGATTAGAATTATACCACCATAGAATATCCTTGATAGTAGAATATGTGAAACCCATGGGAAATGTAGGATAACTCATCCCATATCTCTAAAGGGGATCTAACAGAACCAATGAACTAAAAGAGGATGAATGGTGATTAAGATATCCTTAGGGATACTTGGTTTCATCAATAATGTTATATATATATATATATATATATATGACAGAATTAAAATATTTTTTAATGGTTTATATATTATACTAGAACCCAATGGTGTCACATCTTGTATTCTATTCACGGTGTCAAAATCGGGGGTTTCAAAAAAAATCCGACTTTTTCCCGAAATTCACATCGCATATGCCATTTTATAATCCCATATCATGTATTTAATTTTCAAAATGAATCTATATCATAGATTCCCCATCCAATGAATAAAATTCATGAATTAGGATAACTACACATGTAGTTTATCACTAATTCACATCATGTTCTCATTTCAAGACATGAATTTCCTTATGAAGCTCTACAACACCTCTAACCACGACAGAACCTCCACAAACCTCCTATAAATCACCTAATATATATAAAAATATGAAAATTTCATGGTAGAAGAATGAATGGTCTATTTAATCTTATAAAACTAAATCAATTATAGCCCTTTAGAATCTAAAACATAGCTAATATGTAAAATTGGTATAAACAACCACCCCTCAAGATACCTCTTAATGATCATGTTAATCAACAATACTAACACTAAAAAATAACTGAAATAAACCAAAAACGCACTATATATAAAAAATTACATTCATACATAAATTATACCACAAAAAAAACCCAGGACTATCTAAGCCCCCATGCATTTCAAAACCAATAACCTGTACAACCAAAAAAATGTACCACCCGAACACACGAACTATGACATTCTACCCCCATGTAAATATATAATCCACTCAGGGTAGCACTGATTCACCCACATGGGTTTAGTTTTATAGTTTTATAATTCATCTGTACATGGATTCATATTCTATATTTTTCAAATGTTGTGTGTTTTGTTACACATCATACATCATGAAAACAATAAATATCTTAACACAACAAGATCCAAACATGACGTATTAGGTGAAATACTGTATGTGAAACCCCAATGTGTCTTTGTGAATAAGGAATGTACCTACACTTCACATTCCCATGTTATATTCTCAAAGAATCCTTGACTCTATAACACATGAACCAAAGGGATAGTTCATCCACACAAAAAATTCTCGAGATAATCATGGATATCTACTAGATACTCCATGAATGTGACAATGATAACTATATAAAACACTCCCGAGTAAATGATATGGAATTCATTACAAAGATAACGATGAATTCGAGTTATGTAGAAGACATCATGGCTACTCTACATCCATTATTGCAACTCCAACAAACATGTCACCTCATTAAATCACCTCATCACCGCAGAGGGACCGATAGTGTTTAGAGAATGCCTTCTCTCCTTCGAGACAGATAATACCAAAATTGAGGAAAACAATCATGAAAACATGGCCCCAACATAAAACAATCATGTTCTACTCTTATAATAAGAATATGTTGTCTTTTTGTCTTTCCATACATTAATCCTCCCAAAAAGTAAAAAAACCTTTTCTCTTATGGTTTGCAACACATTTGGACTAAGAAATGCTACAACCCCAACCTCTGGCTAGAGAAATAGATAAAAACATGGAATCATATACAAAGTATTAAATTGGGATACACATATGGATGATTGATTTATGTTATTTTTATAAAACTATTCTATTGTAAATTGTTGTTCCAACAATCTAGAGAAGTCTTATATTAATGACAGAAACACATCATTCAATGTGTTGAAAAATTTCTCCATATTCCCATATATTAATGGGTGGAAATCAAGGATGATCCATATTTATGTTCCATGATGATATTAAAATATCTTCTATACTATCAAGGTATTATGTGATAATTATATAATAATATTGAAATCATATTTCCTTGAAACGACCTCCAATCTTCCATTTATCTCATAGCCAAATAGTATACTATACTCATGTCGTTTATTATTTATAAGTGGGTCAATTTTGTAAAATTATCTATCGTCACCCAAATAGCATCACAACCACCCAAATATCGGGGTATCCCAATGATGAAATCAATCAACATTGTATCCCATGTCCACTCTGGAATTTCGAAATACTGAAATAATCTACCATGAACACAATATTCGGTTTTTAAATGATGTAATACAAAAAACCTTTCCATGTACTCCGCCACTACCCATTTCATCACAAAAAACAAAAAATGAATCCAAAATGCAAGTTAAATCTTAGATTACCCATGTTATATTGAGAAAGGAAATCTATGAGATTCAAAAAGGACTCTATCGTGCTTCACTACAAGTAAAACCAATCACCCCTAAAAATAAATCTGGTTTTGACCAAAATAAAACCATCATTATGGAGCATCAACATGTCCAACACTATCGCACATTTTCTCTTCCTATGAGCCTCCCCATAGAGAAAAATCTGTGTTCTTTACTACATAATGATTCACTATCATATGAAACAAATAACATATACCATCATCCACTTTTAATCTATGTGGATGACTTTCAAATCCACCATTTCTCTTTAAGCATCCCTAGAACCCTAAACAATATCCTTCCATGCCATCATTCAAAAATAACTTTTCTCAAGATTACCATTTTTCATAAGTGAACTCAAAATCATGATCCTGAAGAAAATCATTCTCTCTGCACTTCTGCATATTTATATCAACTAGTAAATAATATTTCTCAAACTATTGTGATCATTGATGACCGTAATGTTCTCCACAGTGAGGTAATATCACCACCATTTCACTGAATTTATATGGGATTCTAGTTCTAAATATTTAGTTCAATAGTTATACTTGTGGATATTTAACTACACAGACCCAAAAAGATCACTTCCCTCTGTTCTGTCAACATGATTTTGAAGCCCATATAGGATGTTCCAAGAACACATCAAAAATCATAGCCTCTATTGGAAACTGATGATATGAATAATTTTCCAAGTTACCATTAATGTGGAAGAATAATTCATTGAGATGATAATTCCCTAAAAAATTCATTTCCGTTTAGATCAACATTGTAAATGGTGATTCATCCCAAGATAAATCAGAAGCAAACCTCTGATAATATCCTCGAATAATGGAATCTATGAACCTATGTCACATTTTTATGTGATTTATAAAAAATAAAAAACCTCCACTTTTGATGGGTATAATACCACGTCCTATTGATATACCAAATTCCCAAGGGAATAAAACACCCAAGTTAAAAACATATACATGGAACACATTCCATAGATCTATCAGTTTCAATGTACCTAAAAAGTCATTTCTATGTTGATCAACATTCTCCTCATATAAATTTGTACAAGTCATTATTCTATCGATGAACTAGACAATGAACTAGTCAATCAATTCATATATCACAAAATTGATGTCTCCCTAGAACCCAGCTAGTCAGTTTTTATCTTTGAATGGAAAGACTAAAAAATCAATGTTCCCACAAATGCATCTAAAGTAATTCTTCGTGATATCACCCTTATTCATCCTCAAATTGTGATATCCAAAACAATGATCAATCTATAAGGAAAACAAACCCCTATTAGTTTGTAAAAATTATCTTATTTCATAATTAAGGGATATAAGTTTCTGAATGTCACCTAATTCAGCCTCCGGTATTTTTTACACAACTACAAAATACAATCTTCTATTATAGAGTATTATATTATAGAACCCCACATCGACACCCTAGGATGGTCAAAACCCTTCTAAAATAGATCATCTATCTGAATACACAACTTAGTAACTTAGATGGTATTTTCAAATAAAGAGATACTGAAATTAGAGAAGTACCTGAATACAATTCCATCTAGAACTCAATATCACATCATGTTGTTAGAATCACCAAATCATTGGGTAAAACATCCAAAATGTACAGAAAGAAAACAAGGAAATAAAAAGCCAATTCATGAACTAACACCCCCATTATGTCATCCATCATAGAATGACGTGGGGTCCACATATCTACTACCCACTTGAAAACCAGATCACCAAAAAAACGACATGTTGTCATCCACATCTAATAACATGAATAACTTCTATATAAAATAGATCACATAATGTATAGAATAAAAACATCTAATTATTTGGATGAAATCATATATTTTTATTTGTAGTAATAAGATATCTATAAGGGACTGATGATTCCCAAGATCATTCTACACCCTCGACACATATCAAACAGCTTGGTCTACCCTCTGGCTAGAATAATAAATTCCAGGGGAACATAAATAACCAATATGTACTATTCTATATCATTGAATAGAGAGGGTGTATAAATTTTTTTTTAATCTCCTGAATAAAAAATAATGTAGACAAGGGAAGAAGGCAAAATGGGCATACATCAAATGAACATTTTCAAGACTACAAGTATTGACTCCACTTCATGAAACTGAACATTCCCTACAATTCTTCCACTTTGATGGAAACCACCACCATGAACATGATCATGTAAAAGTCCCTAAACATGAGGATCCTCATGCAGTTATCTCACATCCACTCCATAACTCTTATGCAGAGCATAATACTAATTACCATGTTTTTGAAATGGTAGGAAACTACTACTATTAAGGGTGTTTAACCTATTAGTCTCCACAAAATGAGATCAACATATCTCTGGGAACCAATTCTAATGATGGTCACAAATACCACATATAAAAAACATTATCCAAATATGCCTAGGAAAATCAAGTAAACCCTATCCTTGGAAGACTATAAGGTAAGATAATATGGCCAACTCTCTGCTAGTCTAAAACTAGAATTTATTCAGGATAGTGATCTTCTACAAAAAAATCTTCAACTCAAGTAATCCTTTTGATTACCTTCTCATATTAATCCATTTCACAAGCTTATTTTATTTTTCACAACAACCTTGATCTATTCCTCAATATTCATATGAAATGTAAAAGTAGAAACTAAATTGTATTTAGAAATATGGAGTAACTCTTCAAGACATATCAAAGGAGACTCCCTATCCCAGAAAAAGTGAAAAATCACAATAGTCTGTGAAATTTATTACCAAATCTCTCTCTCATACTACCCTATGGAAGAGAAGAAATATCCTACCCCATCACCACCTTCATAGTGGATGAAAAGAACTCTTATTATAAATATTTATAATTGTTTTCCCATAGAAAACCATCCTCCTCTTTCTATCCCATATACAACATCAACCACTAGAACATAACTCTCATCCATCTAACTAACCTCCAAAAGGGGCTCTGTATCCCACCAGGGAAGGGATAAAACTGAATGATATGTTTTTATCTTCTTGGAATCTCTCTATCTCTACATAGGAAATTCTAAAATCTTACATCCTAAAATACTACTAATGAATATTTTGAAACACCCTTAACCAGGCGTCATCATTCACTTCCATTTGAACCCTATTGTGATCAACTAGATTACACTTCTGAACCTTAGTAGCCTGATAAACTCACAGACAAACTCATCTCCCATTACAAAAAACATTTACAGATTATATTATTAGTATAATTGAATGTATTTTTTTATTGATTTTAATTAAAATTATTATTTTTATCATTCCCAATATATTCCAAATAAAACATAAGAATGGGTAATCATGATGCCATAACCCCGCCCAAGACTGTACCCTTAAAATAGTCTGCCTAACATGGTCATCAAATAAGATCAAATTCATATGGACTAAATCTGTGGGGGGACTAAATTATTAGTTCCTCGATGTTCTCCAGGGCCTATGTTATTCAAAATATTTAACTATATTTATTTAAACACTAATCTTTTAAATCCTCAATATAACTAACAAAATACAGTATATTATCTCTTATGAAATACTTATGTCAACAATTTATCATGATCCCCTAGCAGAAATGATTATTTAATGGAGGGGGAGAGATAATGAACCCCCAAGCCCCTCCATTAGTAGTCCCTGGGCCAGAGACTAACACTTAGGATATAAAAAAAATCATAGCATGGGTGGCATTACCCTCTAGAATATTAGTTTATATGGATATTAGATTAATAAACCACAATAAAACTCCATGGATTTATATAAAATAAACCAAAATCATACCACAATGTTTTCATAAAGAAAATGGTACTATATTAATTTATCAAATAGTAAATGACAAAAATATTATTTAAATTAGAGACATAACAACTAACGTTAATGTTATGAGAATGTACTATCCAGAATAAACTAAATCATCCTCATGGAAACCAAAAAATAAATTTATATCCATATGTTGATTATACGTATATTCTTAGTTTGAGAAATAAATCAACTTTTCAAAATGTGAAATAATTATACTAATGTACTCCAATGCGAAATAGGTGATCCAAAAAAAACCTTAATTTGTCAACTATCTCTTCTAGCCTCAGGAAGAAACACTCAACATATAAATAAATATATGTACTATAACATAAAGAATTTTATTGATAAAGGGTAACCTAAACAAAATTCTTCTATATTTTATTATATCACA
Source organism: Viscum album (assembly GCA_963277665.1). Classification (NCBI taxonomy): domain Eukaryota; kingdom Viridiplantae; phylum Streptophyta; class Magnoliopsida; order Santalales; family Viscaceae; genus Viscum; species Viscum album. Next base: position 1,301,679,316 of record OY728147.1, read on the forward strand.
CCCCAAAATCATATGGCTTTGTGATCAAATGTTTTTTGAGTAACAAAAACCACCCCCAACAAACATGGTTAGAAGACATCACAACCCATACACCTGGTCCACCAACCCACTGCATAGTCACATTTCATTTCACCTATTGACACCTGGTCTATCATATCAAAATCACAACAAGAGTAGTTTGGAATCATGAATGTTAAGTAAATCCTCATATATTCCTCTTACCCAATGTGGACCCCACTGTAAGCCACCCCACCACATCGTCAAGTCACATTCCACCTGAAAACACTCGGTTCATCACCTAGTTCAAAAATAGACCTTCAACCTCCATAGAATATCCATAACTACTCACATAAATGTTATATAGTGAAAGATAAGTCATCCACTAACACATCCTCATCATAAAGAGTTTATAAAAAAGACACCCCGTGTGATACTGTGGGTGTCAACACTTAGAGATCAAAACATGTGTGGTTAATATGGAAATCATAAGGGATATAAAATTACATAATTTTAGCCAAAAAAATACAAACATATGGGTTTTCATAAAATCACCAACCATCTCATAAATTCCCCAAATTTGCTACCACATTGAAATTACTAACACAACACAACCCACATGTCGCATCTCCTACTTCAAAATAAATCCATTATTTTTCCCATTAATTTAATTATTGACCAAAATTTTTTTTACAACACATACCAACATTAATTTGTTCTTTAGAATGTTACATCCCATTAAAAAAACATCCCATAACTATTTAAATAATGATTAATTAATTATTCCATCAGTACTTGTTTTTCTAGCATAATGCAGGCACACATCACAAGTGTCACATTTTCCCTATTGTTTCATCACATTACCACCCAAAAATCATTCCAAATGAAACCATTATCTCACCTCACAAATAGAAAATTGAAACAAATTATACACACACTGCTCTGAAAACATAACCAAACAATCATCACATCACCACACAAAAATAATAGCCAAACATCAATCCCCTAACAACCTAATAACACATCAAAAAACCCCTTGATTCAACTCCCCAATAAGATTATACACATAAAAAAACAATAAGGATCATTTTAAATGTCTAGTAATGTGGTTCTAATCAAATTTTTATTTATTTAAGAGGATTTATGAGAGAATCTATTATTCCATGGGTTACTATTCTATTAGAAAAATAATAGTGGTTGAAAAATTTCCATTTATGTGTGTTTTCAAACAACATATAAAAATGTTCCCATATGAAAACAACTATACCAAACATATATCCACAAATAGCCACAATTTAAAGTTTTTAATTCATCCCATACAAAAAAAATATCAATGTAATATCAATGTTGTAAAAGCATGAAAATAAATCCACCTTCCCATTACATTTAAATTGGCCTATTAATTTAATTTATTATGAAAGAAACAAACCATCCACCAAGGAAAAAAAATAAATCCTCCCCTCATTAATGATATAGAAATGTAGATGTGATGGATTTCCTACCTCAAATATTCTCTTTGTTCTTTGTGCAAACTACATGGTAAATAAAAAATAATTAGAAACCATAAATACAAAATGATATCACAGATCAAACTAGAATACATCAAATGATATTTAAAACACATCACATACTCACATAACAAACTAAAATATCACCACCAACTCATATATTTGATAGATGGTAAATATAAATCCATGGTAAATATTGTAGACCTCTCAATTGATTTCCAATTTGGATCCACTAGAACTTACCGATTGAAGTAGGATGAATGTTGAAAATATCTCCTTAGGGTCCCTAGGATTTAAATGGAATGATAGAGATATATATACAACTTAATGTATTTTATTTATAAATATGTTTTATAAATTAACATGGATCCCACTGTTTTTATGTCATGTATTTTATTCATGATGTGAAATATATAGGTTTCCAAAAAAATCCAACTTCAGACAAAAATCATGCCTCCAAGGCCTTTATTTAATTACACTTCATGAAATATAATAAATTTTTGAATATTTTTAATGGTATTCCCCTCACCCACAAAAAAATCAATGAATCTGGATAGCAACACAATTCATTAGCAATAAATTCAAATTATGTTCCCCTTTTAGGATGTAAATCTACCATGGTATATTTGTTTTACCTCTAAGTACAATATAACATCCCCTTGCCTCCTCTAAAACACCTACAATATCCAAAAATTACAATGTAATAGGATAGGGATGCATGATATATTACATTTCTTCAAAAAGTACACATTCTATTATTTTCCAAAAGACAATGATGTTATCATATACAGTGACTTATCCCATAGACAAATACCCAAGGTTTTCCCTAAATTTGTGTCATCCCTATCCATATATTATTACCATGGTCAACATTATGTTTTATATATACATTTTAAATTATAATCATATTTATATTAAAAACCATTGATGAAATTACATGCAAACAATTTATGCTTCACCTTAATTATCCAAATGTAAAATTTTATCTCGACCCTAATATGACGCCATCTATAGTAACCCACAAAATATTTCCTCTTAATATCATTAAATAATGTAATTATTTCATTATAATACATTCACAATAACTTTTAGTTGTTCATAAGTTTTACAAAAAATTAACTAACTACACCAATTTTACATATATAAATTTTATATTTATTCCATTTTTTTTTAAAAAACTACTTTATCAAAAATTGTTCCCAATATCTAACAAAATTATCAAATTATGTTACTCTTCTACACATATCATATATAACCTATCTTCATAAATTGGGGAAATTAAATAATATAATATTGTGTTGTAAATGATCATTAATGGTAAAAATAGGTGATGACCATCAAAGAACATGTTTGAGAAAAATTCATAAATATGGGTGTAATCTTGATGCATAATAACATCCTACACAAATATAGCAGGTAATAAAATATTGAATAATTATTTATATAATTTAACACATTGATCCAAATATTGAGTCAATAAATATAATCCACGGGGAATGAAATATTCATCAATATAAGGATAAAACTTGGAAACATCATTGAAATAATCCTCGTACATTGGTATATAGAACATAACCTCTGTGAACCTCACCATCACAACCCATACATACAAGTAACCAAAAAATAATTGGAAATACTTATCTTATTAGATATACACTCCCAACCCATGCTATAGAGGGTGATATAAGATCTTTCCCATCATAATATTTATAAATGTGTTACACATAAAATCATTCATAATATCATAAATTTCTTAATGACAAAAAATTGTTTCATTTACATTTCAAAATTAATAATGTTTATAAAACATTCATAATTACATTATTATTCATAACATGATAAAAAAATAGATAATAAATGGGAATCCAATGAAATCAATTGGGGTTCTTGGTAAATAATACAAATTTAAGATAATAAATTATTCTTTATTTAGACGATATAGAGAATGATTATGTCAATATGAAATAAAATATCTAATAAATAAATGTGGGGAATCTATTTAAAAACCATCATATTCATTAAATCAAAAAAAATCATAGTGGGAAGGAATTGGTAAAATATATATTTTTTGGATTCCATAGATTACTTGGAAAGACTAACGTCGTGGTTGATAATTTTTAGGATTGAAGAGTACATTAATAACATATATGGAGAAATAATATTTATAGAATCATCAAAATAATTTCCATATGAAACAATAATAGGATAGAAATAAAATTTCATAGATGAAATTATATTTTATGATGTTTCAGAAAATCTACTTTGGAAATAATAAATATTCTTCTTATTTTATAAACATTTTAAAATGAATTTATAAATGAAATAGTATAAAAACTGAACCTTAAAATCATGTAGATAATAAGTCCATAGATAAGAAAATGGTAGTGGAATAATTTTTTCATATGGAATGATAAATTAATATATATGTTTCAAAATTATTTTAAAATTACAGTAGAAATATGGAATAAAATGTATCTTTTGAAAAAGTCATTTTCAAATTTGACGTGTTATAAAATTGGAAATATTTACATTTTATAAATAAAAAAATAGATTCCAAAGAATATATAATGGTTTTGAAAATAAATGTTTTCTGAAAGATATGAAATATTTTTTGAAGTGATTGAAGATAATTTTAAATATTAAAAAAACATTTTGAAAACCCAACTTCTAAGATCTAAATTTCATTTTTATTTGGAAAAGGAAAAAAAGATTTATAAAAAATATAGAAAATAATCAATATTATATTTTCCAATAATAATGGGAAACATTGTTTGGATGGAAATTTTTAAATTGGAGATATGCTTTATTGGTAACAATGAGAGTTCTTTTTAACAACATTATACCTTATAGAGTCAGTAATGTATGTGACAATGTAGATTTTAAAGAAGATCATGAAATGGAAATCAATATTTTTTGAAATGGAAAATATTTTCATATTTTAATGATATTTAATAGTTAATACATCATATAAAATATATTATGGTGTTTAATAACAAACATATTCCCTGTAATTGTTAATGAGATAAAGATTTATTTAGATCTTTTGTACTATTTGCGTGAAACCCCATAAGGTACTAAAAATGGAAGAAAAAGTTTAATATCATTATATAAAATTGAATAATGTTAAAAAATTATAATGTGGTGTTATTTTCACCATACATAAGAAAACATGGTTTATAACATAAATGTTTCATAGTGTATTCAAATTTGTGACAAAAACCTCATACCTAGTTTTCCCACATTATTGAATTCACTCGATGATACTATATAAAAAAATATTTTAATATCATATTTAAAAACCATCTTAATATACATAAAAATTTAAATATAAAATTTTTTATTTACTTCAACATATATATTAATTATATTTTTTTATTCTAAATATTGGGCGTGGGTAACAATGTTCATTTTGAACTACTTCTGTAATAATGGAATTGTTATACACTATTATCCCAATTTTTTAATTTATTAAGAAATTAAGGAAAAAATTAATGATTAATTATAAAAATTTATGATGATTTAAATTCCATTGAGGTTTTTTAGTCATTATAATTGATATGATGTTGACAAGAAACATGTTTTGTTCATTATTTAGAAACAAAAGTGATTTTATTAATTAGTGTGCTTAATAATGATGTTTAAATTAGTTAACAAACCAAAAATAATCCTTTATATGTTTATATAACTTTATACAATAATCTATGTCCCCATATTCATCTGTGATATAAATTTATAGTATTTTTCATGTATGTGGTTAAACTGACCCAAACATGGACATGCCTTGGTTAATAGATGATTATGGGTTGGTTTAGTTATTATAAAATTATACCAAAAGAATAATGATAAAATAGAGCATATCATAGTTGTATATGTCATGATTTTATGGAACTATATGCATATATATTGGGTATGAAAATATAACATAATATAAATTAATTGATCTTTATTTCATAGTTCCCTTATTATAAATGCTTTTTTATATATTTTGTTTTTTCAATTATAACATTAATACTTTAATAAATTTTAATTTAATAATACAATTAATATCATAAATAATATATTTATTCTTCAAAAAAATTATTTTAACCATACATTAATGGTGGCAGTGAAATAAAAAATACACCTTTCTATTGAGGAAATATTTTTCACATATAGATGTATGATGATTGGAGTTTCCATGTGAAATTAAAAAAGGATTAATATGAATGGTCATTTTAGAATTTTAAATAATTCATAAACATAATAAATATGTTAAATATTATATATTAAGACAATAATTTAAATGTGTTGATGTAAAATGAAACATGTTGCATTGTAGACGTGGTAGTCCACAAAGAACACAAATTAAAGTTTCATTTTTGTTAATAAGTTATGGAATTGTGGTAATTGATTGTATAATCAATTAAAAAAATAAATAGATTTTAATGATAATTATTTAACAATTTAAATAGTTTTTTTATGTAAATTTAGTTATAATTAGAATACATAACAAAATAAAAAATAGAAAGGATTAGTTATAAAATTATAACTCACTTAAAATATTATATCATTATGAAGGGTGTTGAAAATTTGTGGGATGATCTTTTGATAATATAATAACGTATTAAATGTAAATTGTAATATTATGCATTTTTTCATATTTTTTTATGAAAAAAAGGTGGCGGTGTGAGGCTATTTGAGGAGATGGTTTTTTTATTTATAAGTGAAAAGGGATACATTTTTTAAAATACCCAAAAACTAAAAAATGGAAAGTCACAGTCATTTATAATAGCTAAAATATTGATAAATAATTGACTCTATATTATATAATGTCAATATACCCCTCAAACAATGAATTTATAACATTGTGTAATAATTTTAGGAACTTTTCCTTTGAGGTTAAATTTTTTTACTCTTTTTATTTTCACCACAGAAACTAGTTTTTACCTTTGTAATATATACATTATACAAAAAATATTTTTGTTATTATATACATTAGACCTAATGATATAAAACATAAAACTAATTTTACGTTATTTAAATTCTAAAATTGAAAATTATTCTTGGGTAATATATATAAATACAGTTATTTTAATAAAAATGTATCATAGGGTCAAAAATATAAATTACGGGTTGGTAAATAGATGAAAACATTTCTAAAATGAAAATTTTTATTATAAAATAAATATTAGGTCCAAGAAAACAATATTTAAATTATAAATGCAGGCACATAAATAAGTAATTCCATAAAATTTATTTTATTTGTAATCCAATAATATTCACGATTCCCAAAAAAAGTATTCCTAGAAAATTTTAAAAAAAATCCGATGATTATTTTTTATAAAATAATTGTAAAGTTTATTTTTCAATTTAACATAATATATTAATCTTTTAATCAATATTTTAAAAATTAGTGGGAATACATTTTATAGGAAAAGAACATTTTAAAATACTATTTATAATTATTTGTAAAATATAAAACTCAAATAAGGATATAATTAAAAACAATATGTTATATTTTATTAATATCATAATTATTAAATATTAATACATATATAAAATTAAATATTAATTAACATAAAAATGACTTATGAATAAATGTATAATATTTCCTTTATATTTAAAGACATATATATTAATATATTTCATAATTGTATTAATCCTATTAATACCAACTAATTTTATGGATAGTTTATGTAGCAGTAATTAATATTTATAATATATACATACATATATATATATATATATATATATATATATTAATTTCAATATTTATAGATGTTTAATTTTTGGTCATTGTTTATTTTCGGTAAAACTATTTTACATAACTTACTTTATTAGAATAATTTTTTTATTAAAATCCTAGGTCATTAAATTTAGTGAATAAAGAATATTTTCTTGTATAATAGTATAATATTAATTTTTTAATATATCTCAAATAATGTAGGTGTGTTAAGTCTTTTTCTAATTCAAATTTTTTCAAAATCCATTATTTTTAAGAATGTCAATACATTTTTGTTGTTTTAATAATGTCTACTCCATTTTTACAGTTTTATAAAGGAATTGATCATATAGAATTCCACATCATGGAATAATAGAATTATAATTTCCTATATATTGAATCGTTAAATGTTTAATCTTATGAAGTATAAGTATATAAATTTTTTCAAAATATTACCCGTTGAACAAAAATATATACTAAACAAATACATTATAATAGAGATGGGAGGCTAGATTTTTCTAGAGTTTGTTACAATAGTAAAATTAGAAAAATACTATAAATAAGGATTTAAACACAATCTTTAGGATAATTATTGTATAAATTTATCATAATATCTATGATTTAAAGTGATATATTCTAATCCCATTTATATTTTTCAGTTCACTAATAGTTTTCATTATATTTATAATATTCTATTTTAATGTGATGTATAAATTTTGGGTAGATTTTTTTATTAATTTGGGGATCAATTTTTATCCTGTAAGTCCATGGGAAAGGACCTAATGATTGTGATCATGTTGATCAAAGAAGCTTTTAGGATAAGATCTTAGTAGTACCACTCCCTAACCCAATATGATATCTCTTATAACATGAGTATTCAAATTAGAATTCCTATCCTCCTATCTATTTGGATTGAAATCAGATAATCTTTAGGGATAATTTCATGGTTATTTTTTAACCAAATATAAGTGTTATTATATATTGTCTATCCAAAACAATATTACTATTTATTGTAATTTTGGAATTAATTTTTTTATCATTATTGTTATTTTATATTTTAAATTTTATAGTTTGTTTTCTCTTTGGGCCATTATTTTTATTTTGAGTATATTTAATCAAATTTGTTTTATCCTATTCAAATAATACTTAATATTTACTATCCAAACTATAAACATTGATGTTGTATAGTTTTTATAGGATTTTAAAAAATAATAAATCCACTCCCTTTTGAAGCCTCAGAATACTAACACCTATAATAATCATATATTGACACTATAATTTCCATATAAAAATTAATACATAGGGAAATGATAGTAGTTATAGTAATCATACTAGTTGGAACTCTTAGAGGTATGAGTATAAACAAGACTAGAATCATTTATTATACATATTATGAATATTATAGAGATAGAATATAGGCTTATGTAACTAGCATGGTATTTGATAATATTTTAATAATCACAGGTGAATATGATAATCTATATAATCCCATTCTAAATATTATAGATTACGATAATTCTATATTTATATTAAATTAAAATTTTCTAAACAATCTTTTATTTTCTTGGAAAATAAATATATATAATCATTCATCATAATTTTATACAAAAAATATAATATGGAATATGTTAGAAGTCATAAATTTCTGAAAATTTATGTTTTCCACAAACCTGATGGGAAACACTACAAGTTGAGTTCGATGTTTTTTAGTTTCATTATACATAGATAGTTGTAAATGTGTATCAAATAATTATGAATATTTTGAATATCCTATAATATTTGGGTGAAATAGATATTACAAATTGAAATATTTTTCAACAGATAATAGTTATTCTTCGAAAATAATAGAAATCCATTAGGGAAATATTTGAATATAGTAATGATCATAAAAGCCCAAAAATACATGATATTATTAGAATATATATTCAAAATAACAATTAAAATTAGGTATGTGTTTAAAATTATAAAAGTATATAGGTAGATTATTTTAATTTTACAATATATAGACATCATTTGGATGTTAGTGATGTACAACATAGTGAATATTAGATTACAAAATATAAAAATAAATGTGAATATTTATTATGGGGATAGAACCATTAAGTACATATATTTAAATGGATTGAAAATTTGTATATAAATGATTAAGTACATGTTAATGAATGAAAATATTCTAATGATAATGTTTTAAAATAATGTAAGAAACCAAATAATATCAAACCAATTTTTCTAAAAAAAATTAAGAAGAATAATGATTCAACATGGTAAAATAAATATAAAGGGAATAATGTTCTAATGGAAATAAATACCATGTGTGACGGAGAGTAATCTTCTTAGAAAATTCATTCAAATAGAAATGATATCTCGAATATTTGGTATTTTATAATAAAATTAATGTAAATTAAATCTACTTCATGTTAAACGTTTTAAATGCATCATATTATAACCCATTAAACACATCATATTCCTTGGATGATGAAAACTAAAGTTCATAATCTATTGAATAAATTATATAATATTTATAATTTACAAAAAAAAATTATATAAAGTTAGCAGATAAACACACAAAATTTAATACATTTAATCCAACATTAAAAGAATTAATTATTCATAAAATATCCTCATAACTAAATCAAAACCATATTTATATTTTTCTATATTAAATAAAATGAAAATTTTATAATAATTTTTTTAAAAAATAAAAAACCTAATGAGAATTTATCTAAAAAATGCAATGACAGAATTTTTTGTTTAAAATGTTATAGATTTTTAGAATCTTCATATTGAAATATTTAGTGCATTATTTTATTTTTTTCAATGAACATTTGAATAGAACTATTATTTTTCGAAAATTACTCCATTTGGTATATTGTATTAAACAAAGTAAAACAATATGTGTTGTTTTAACAATTTCACAGTATTTCCAAAATAAAAAATTAATATATTTCTAAAAACACTATTTCCCATAAAAGATCATGACATGAGAAAATATTTATTGTAAATGATCATTTTTACATTTTTTCCTAACCTAAAAATTTAGTTGTAAAATAATATTTATGTATAAAATTTTAGGAAAATATATCGGTTATTGATGAAAAAAATATTTGAAAAGTGAATAATAGTTTCTGAAGAAATTTTACTAGAATTAGTTATATTTTAAAGATTTTATAGAATTATATTGAGGATATGTTATTTTGCATTACAATACGTAAGGTCAAATCATGCATATATGAGATTTATCTAACATTGATAAGATCGTATTAAATAATGTTACATATATTTTGGGACATATTCATAACATAATATGATCATATTGTTTTTTTGATTATGTTATCCTATGAACATCATGAATAATAATTGCACCAAAAATATTTCAGTACGGATTTATATATTATTCCCCAAAAAACATGATAATGTTTATACCGTTATCCTATAGTACATGTCCCACTAATACTTTACATGTCTATATTCTATAGTGGTTATGTCATGGGTTATTCAAAAACAATATGACACTATAATGTTTAATACTTTATGGAAATTTTTAATAAGGTACTTATGAAGGACCTTCAATAAAATAATATAAAATATTCTATAGCATGTGATACTTGTTAATAAAAAAAGTGGAACAACATAATTTTTAAACCACTTATTAAAGATTTATCATAAAGAACATATATTTATTCAGTCATTTGATCCCAGAAAAATTGAATTTTTGGAAGATCAAATTTTCTATATCTCTATGTTGATGAAAACCACAAATATACATTGTTTTTATTTATTTCATATGAATCAAACACATTCAAGAAATTTTAATTTTTTTAATATGTACAAAGTAAGGATATCATTAAAAATCACTATTCAGGGTGATTATTGAGATAAATTTAAATATATTTGATTTAAGTTTTTTTAGAAAAGGATGCATCATAACTTCTCAGCCCCAAAAAATCCAAAATAAAGATTCATAAAATTAAATAAATAGAATATTTATGAAATTCCCAATCAATGATATGTAAATATCATGGTAAGAATAATTTTTTACACTGAAGATGTTTATACTTCTTTATATACAATAAATCATATTTTTCTTTGTTTAGGATTGTAAAAATATACCTATATGTATAAAAATGATATAATTATAATGTATTTTAATGGAATTTTTAAATGAAAGTTAATCATTACAAATTCTAAAATGACGTTCTAAATTTGATTGAAAATATAATAGGGGAATTTTTATTGGATATAAAACCACTAGTAATTCAGAAATAGTATTAAAAAGGTTCATACTATTTTGAAGAAAAGATAGGGATAATGTGTTATAAAACTATTCTATTTTTTACATAATTGTCTAAATGTTTATATTGCAGATGTTTTTAGTGTATTAATTTCACACATACTTTATTTTAGATTTCATAGTTGAATAAAAAATATCAAATGTTACTAAATCAAAATTAAATGATAGAAAATATGATAATATTTTAAGAAATGATTATTTTAAATCATTTCCATGAAACAGAATATAATTAAATAATAATATTATTAATAATGTAATTAGTGATATAGATAATCTAAAAAACATGTGTTTATTTATAGAATAAATATGGACATTTCATCATTATATGTCCAATTGAAAAAAATAGGTTGAATATCCCAAAGATAAATAAATTTTGATGATATATATAGGAGAAAATAAATTAATTTAAATTAAATACAGTTTACTCTGTAGTTAAATATACTTATAATCTTCTAGTTATACATTCAATTTTTTCTCATAGAATTGTGTGGAATATAGAAATACTATTTCAAATAAATTTGGATACATTGATAAATTTATAATCCATAATATGGAATATAAAATGAACAAACTACATCTCAAATAACAATACATTATCCAATCAAAATAATATTATGTTTCTTTGGTCATTATAGTCTAATTTTATATCAAACCTAGGTTATGAGTTTATTCTAAAATTTATATGTCAATGAATATGTTTATGTTGGAAATCCTTATTTTTTCTAAAGATCCATAATCTATATATATATATATTTATCATATTTATAAATATTTAATGTTAATTTATTGTCTATGAAAATATCCAAGAGCATAGTTTGATTAATTATATGTAATCAATATGAAAAAAATATAGGTAAAATAAAATATTCTATGTTATCAATATAAATAGTTTTTAGGGAAAAAATTATCAAATAAGAATATATTGATAAATTATTTTTATATCCAGCCAATAATTTCTTATTTCATTTTTAATTAAAATCTCCCAAGAAAATTCAAGATTAGTATAAAGTGTTTACTCACATTTTTCATAAAATCATATTTTTTATGAAAAATGAAGGTATAAATTTTTTTTATAATGAATATTGAATATTCTAATAAAAAATTTCATAATGAAATAATAATGAGTAATTTAATTATAGTTCATTTAAACATGATTATGATGTCTTTAGTATACTTTTTCATAAACAAAATTTATAATAGTATGACCAAAGATAATATATAGATAAATAATAATCAACTAGAAAAAATATAATCAATTTTAATGTGTTGAAAATTTAATGTTAATAAAAAATAAAATTTTTTAATGAAATAATATGGGGCTTTATCAATTTTAATGGAAAATCATAACCAGGTCTATTATATCAATCTGATTCTGATATCTTACATAAAATTTATTCAAATGATAATATGGAAGGATATTATATTTTTTAAAATATTAATATAAGAACATGTAACCAAATATGTTATGTTAAATATTCATTATCTTATAATATAAAACATTATATTTTAAATTCAACTTTTGAAGCTAAATATACAGACACTACAAGTTATTTCTTTCTAATTTTATGGATATGACATGAAATCATTTATTTCAAACTGATGTGAAATCAAACAAATATTATATTACATGACACTAATATAATAAATTTTTATAGAATTAAAAATTTCACATTATCATTAAATTTAATAGATGTGAGAAATAATTTTTTTCATCATCCGAAAGGAAAAACATATATATGTTATGAATTTATTTGATCAAAAAGTCATCTATTTTATTTTTTCATTGAATATCAGTTTTCTAGTGATTTTAATACACAAAAAATATGATGTGAGTGATCTGTCATAAATGAACATATTCCATTTTGTCTCTTATATACCAAAAATAAAAAACACTTCCCAAAAGGGGGTTCCCGTTTTATTTATATGTTCTTATTAATAAATTTGGGTAACTCAACCCAGGACATCAAGATAATGGAATCCAATATAAAATGAACAATATTGGTATATCAATATAAAATTGAAATATATAAGTATATTTATGTGTGTGTATATATGTATGATTACAAAAGAATTATTTAAATAAAACTATATTATTAGGGTATAAATATTTGAAATTCCAACGATGAAGGTATTTAAATAGACCCTATAATTGGGTCATTTGTTTTAAAGGTAATGTAATAAGACAAGAAATTTGAATTCCCAAATAATTATAGTAGAAAAGGAATTTGATTATCCATGTGTCACAAAATCATTATTCTAAATGTATTTTTACCATATTGATAATCATAATATGATATTTAAATGATGCTATAGTGATTATTTTATTATACATTAAAGAAATATATGTATAATATTTTATTTTAGAATGATGTGATCAATCAATTTTTAGTCACATATTATTATTCTATCTAAAGAAATATATTTTAAATTATTTCAATTCGATACTATATTTTTGGATCATAAAAAGATTTTCTTATATTTTTTGAGATTAAAAGTGTAGTGAGAAAAATGTTTTTTTGGTGACAATGTATATGGATGATGGACATAAATAATTTGTAAAAATTTTACGTTTTGAATTAAATAAATATTTTTTTTTGTTTATTTTTATGCATTCATTAAATATGAATGGTTCAATGATTATGGATTCTAGATACTGGGGGGATCTTACAATATGGTAATAACAATATGATAATTCCATTGTATTATCTATTAAATTATTTACTTTGTGTTCTCTCTCATTGAAATAAATGTTTTCTACATCACAGTATGTAATAATTTTATATATCGTCATTGTTATTATATATTAGAGAGTCAATAATTGTAACCAGGAAGTATGGTTGAAATTTATAAACATATCCATGAATATATTAAAACAATATAACGGTACAATCCAATCGTATTGTTGTATTTTTTATACAATCTTGATGTTACTGATTAATATTTTGGGATCATAGCTTATATTTCATTAATCTAATTGATCACAATTAATTTATAGAACACACGAAAAAATATCATGAAAATAATAAAAATGGGAAATAAAATGAACTATTATATTAATGGTTATAGGCGTATATAAAGAAGGTTTTATTTCTAGAAATAATTTCTCAAGAAAAGATACATATTGAATATATGATATTCCTAGATAAAGCGTGATTTTTTCTATAAAGAAAAGAAGGATAGATCCTTGAAATAAATAAAAAAAAATTCAAAATGGAGAGTATAATTTATTTCAAGTGATTTAAAGTATAGAATAGAAATTCCAATATTATTTATGAATTTAAATAAATGTGGTTCTATGAAATCTCATTAAAGGGTTATGTTTTAAACATAGTGACGTAAATTGAATTCTATGATGGATAAATAATATTACAAATTAACCTATATCTATATCTAATGCCTCTCAAATAAAAGTATTTTTATCGGTGATACCAAATTTTCGCTTTTCCTATATCATCAGGAAAAAAGAGGATGTTTTAATTAAGTAATCTTAGGGAGATATACACTTAATTGAAACTTTTTTATAGTTAGGAAAACAAGAAAAGATAAACCCAACTAATGAACAGTGGTATTTAGTTATTTAATCATCAATTACTTTGCAATATCACAGTCCTAGGATTATCCCCTAGTAGTAAAAAATGTCAAAATAAATGTGTTAATTGTTATTTATTGTTTATATAGTTCACAACTCTGTTTGTAAAAGTAGGTAAAGAATGAATTTATTATATCATATACGAACATCGAAATAGAAATAATACTTTGAACAATATCACATAGAATGGAAAAAAGGTTGCCCTTATATTTGAGATATCATGATCACTATATTCTATGAGAGGGTAAGAGAAAATAACTATAATAAATGAATTACAACCCCGTGATTCAGCCATCCCAACACATAAGATATTTCTTAAATAATAACTAATAATAACCTATAAATTTTATCAAATCAAATTTTAATAAAATATATTACTTTTTATTACACTAATGTGATTTGATTGGTTTTGATGTTAATGATTTTTACATCTCATATATTCTTGATTTCCACAAAAAGGGGAAAAAACCATGAATAAAAAAATTATGCTAAAATACTAAATTTTGGAACTATTTTTTTAAATGGTGATATAATAATAAAATAATATATAATAATAAAAAATGAATGTATAAATGATTAATATTTTGATATTTTTTATCATTTTAATGATTTTACGTGAATTATTAAGAGGATGATAGTCTTAGTGTTTCTAGTATAATGGATGATTAGGAAATAAAAAAGAAGAATAAAATTTCTAGTTTCAATCATATTATAGATGATGGAAAAAAACATAAAATATAAAATTTTAAAACAGAAAATGGATAAAATAACTCATTAAATTTAAGTCAATGTATTAAATATTATAGTTAAAACATGAAAATATAAAATAATGGACTTTTTTACATGGATATAGATTTAGTGTAAAAAATTATTCTTATGATATGGGATTAGATGTGATTACATCAATATATGAAAATATAAATGGAGATGATATGGGAAATAGTCAAAATTAAAAATAGGATCATAATTTTAATGAAACTATAGATGAACAAACTTCTAATATGAACAAAGTAGCTAATTAGGAACAAAATTTGTAGCATGAAAAGGTAATTCATATACACAATATTTATCAATTGGACAAAAATATCAATAACTTAAATTATATTTAAAAAACAATTAACCTAAAATAGATGATGAGACATAATTTTGGGAAGAGTATAAAAAAATACAATGATGATAAATTATTGAACAAATGATAAAACATATCATGGATAGAGGAAAAAAATTTCTCCAATAAAAAGGATATATGAAAACTAAATTCCACGGGTAAACCTAAATATAAGGGTTCATTTCATATATAATTTTATTATAAATTGTTATATGATACTGAATTTAAGAGATAATATACCACATTAGAAGAAATGTAGGAAAATATTTTCATTTCAAAAAATATATGTTGAACTAAAAAATCTAGTATTATCTACGATGATCCCTCTACCATGAATGATGGGATAAAAAAATAAACATTCAATAGAAAAACTAAAATATAGTAGTTTATATAAAAAAATCAATAAGAATTTATATATGATTTATTGGGAAATGAATTAGATCTATAAGAAGGAATGAAATTATTTAGTAACATATATCATTGTTTTGTTATGAAATAAGGGAGTACATTAATTATTAGGAATATGGTGGAAAATTTAGAGACTGAGAAATAAGAAACAAAAGAAAATTAATGTTTCTTAATCAATATATTCATACCACACTAACTATGACATAAGTCTAAATTATAGAATATTTCTGGTAGGTACTATAGTGACAATGCAACAAACATTAAATTTATACAATACACCATTAGAAAAAATATTATACTTGTATTATATAAAATATTTATTTTCTGAATTTAATAAGAGATGATGCTCAAAACCTAATATTATACCTATACAATCATTGAAATACTAGAAAACGTTTTAGAAGGGAGAGAGTAGTTTATATGTAGTTGAAATAAAAAAAACGATTGAAATGTTTTTATCAATGTATGGTTTATTATGTAAGAATAAAAAAGTTATTTTATGTTCAGTAGAATGCTATTTTTAAAGAAGGGCCAATCTAATTTTTTTTAGAAATTTTTGATTTTAAAAATAACTAATGATGTATTTTAAGTTATGACTTATTTTTTTAAGGAAACAAACACTTATCGAGGAAAATGAAGTCATTGTACAACAAATCTATGTCAGATATAAAATTAGTCTCTATATTAATATAAAATGTGAAATTACTGTCATATAGTAACACATTCTCCTCTTCAATATTGGGAATATGAAATATAACACTCTTCAAATACATGTTAAATGTTCATCACAAATTTAACTTGGATTACAACTCATGTGAAGACACAATCCGTAATATAAGTGTTCTAAAAATCACATTACCTTTTTTTCAAAACACACATCTAATTTAATTCAAGAGATAACATATACCAATTCTGGTTTAAATTATTTCCGATCATGATTGGAACCACTAAAATATGTACATGTTGTGGAGAATTTATAATTATAAAATTTTATAAAATATTCTCAGATTAATATGAAAAAATAATTCAACGAATTAATATCAAATTCATTTGAATGTTAAAAAAAATTATTAAATATTGTTGGTATCATTATCAATCTACTATGTAATTAGTGTATTCATACCAAGGAGTAAGTGGAACCCAAACCTAGAAGGCTAAACTGTATAGTGATGGGAGTAGAAACATGATTGAATATCATTTTTATTTATTAATGATATGAAAATTGGTAAATATTTCTTATGATTTATAGGTTACTAAAATCTATTTCCCAAAAAATGATGCACCCAACATGTTATATCACTATTATGGTATGTATTTCAATAATTGGAATCAATATATTATGATAAAATTGAATGGGTTTTAATGATTAAATTTATAATAATTTAGCTTTACATATAAATGAAGACTCTAGTGAATTACTGCAGTAAAAATTGAATTTACTAGTATGACTTGTAACGTTTTGTTTTATATATTATAACCAATCATTTAGTGAGAATATTATTGAGATATCAAGGACTATTGTAAAGTTTAATTTTTATGCACATAAAGTGTTGCGAGAATCAATAAGTGAAATTTAAATATTTATAGAGGTTAATTTTGTCTCCAATTTGTTATATTTATCGTCAATTATAAAGAAATATAGGTCAAACTGATATCCAAAATTATATATTGATAACCAATTCATAGGATATCATTTAATTCATGCGGTTATCATGATGGTTTTTGTAGATATTTTCTATAATTAAAAACTCCAACCAGAAATATTTAAAATTTGTAACAATAAATGGTCAAAATAAAATTTTAATAAAGGGGGAGGCAAACACAATTTGGTTACCCAAAAAATTTTATAAGGGAAATTTGAGGTGTGCATAAAATATATAAAATTTCATCCTATGTTACTCAAATATTATGGGAGAGAAAAATTAGTCTTCGGTGATGTTTTCTATCCTTTTTATTTAGTTTCTTGAGGTAATATAGGTTCAAACATCTAAATCCTAATTTTAACGTGGGAGTTAGGAAGAATAGTTTTATATTGTTTAAAAAACAATATTATAGTATAATAAGAACCTAATAAGATGGTTTTGGGTTTGATGAAAATATAAATTAACGATGGAGAATATTTATTTTTTAATAATATATATTGATGATGGTAAAATATTTTTTTATAATAAATAAACATTATTATTGAAGTGACAAATGCAATATTTTTTACAACTCTTTAAACCATAATATTTTACCAATATTGATAGTTTATACTATTGTTAAACCTATCTATAGGTTAGAAATGGAATAATAAAAACCTGGGTTAAACCATAGAATATGTTCGGTTGTAGTTTTCTCTCTAGAATATGATTGTTTTATATGTCATCAAAAGGGGACATATCATAGAACATCAATATTATCCATAATGGAGGTTCAAAAATGGTATCCAGGTAGAAGGGATGAGGAAATAAAATTTATCCCCATAAACACTTGATATATATATACAAGTGTGGACAACACTTTCATATCTAATAGTATTGTGGATAAAATCATAAAAATTTATTTTCAACGATTTGTAATGATTATAAAAAAAATTTATTAGATATTTATAAGGAATTGAGAAAGGTCAATTACCATTTTCATAGACATTGGAGAATAACATATCGTGGAATCTAGATCCACACCATGAGGAATATTTTTTCATTGTGACATGAACCATGTGTAAATGTAATTTAGAGTTTTGGGAAACCATTATGAAGGGATATAATCAATATATCTAAATAGTATTTCATTACCTGAAATAACGGATATCAGTAATTAGGTGGGATTTAATTAGTTCCAAGACTAAACAAATTAAACTATAGAGGAAAGGGTTGTTATGTAGTTATACAAAAGAGAAGATGTCCACATTTCATAAGTATATTGCGACATGTATGGGGTTTTCTTAGTAGAGTAGATGATTTAATAACTTCCAATTGTATATATGATTATTTCATATAATAGTTTCTAATGATCCACTAATATAGAGACAAAATGAATTTTTATGGAAAACATGTGTGGGTTATAAGGATATTCATTGTTTAAGATTTTTGGATATAGTTCAGAGAAGGATTTTCCATCTAGAAATATCCCAAGGAATAATTTTAGAGTCTACTAAAATTCTATATTTTAATGTATTCTGTTATGAAATAGATAATGTGGCTTAGAAGATGACAATGATGTGTAATGAACGATCACATCTTAGGAAATCATTTTCTAGACAACATGGTGTTTTATACGGAAGTTATTACATATTATTTTTTATTAATAAATAAATTTCAAGGAAAATAAATTATACCACTAAATATGTAGAACACCTAGAGAAATATCAATTGGGGATGGGAAAGTATATTTAGTATTTACCATCAAAATTAGGGCTATAGACGTTCAAAACTGATTTTAGAAAATCTAGAAAAAAAGTCAAATATAAAGAATAATTGAAATTAAGGGTTCTTTAGTGTAAATGAAAATGTTGATGTACAGTAAAAAATTATACGTCATAAAACTCATTGAATAATATTCCAAAGAATAGTAAGAATAAAATTTTAGTAAGTGTTTGAAATTAAATAAGAGGAATTCTAGGATGATTCTAGAATTTGAATAATGGTTTTTCAATGGAATATCACAAATAGAGGCTGGTTCACACATAGTGATGATCACAACTAAATATGACGTACATAGATTATATTAATTTTTCTTACATATACATCTATCTTATATCATGAAATAAGTGATATTTTTCATGGAATGTGGCTAATCTTGTTCACTATACATATAGACGTGATCAAAGAGAGAGGATGTGTGAGGAATGATATATTAGGGAGATATAAATCTATCCAAAATAATTTTAAGTGTATTGATACCAATAAAGAGTTAGCTAACCAATAAGAAATTAGCAATAGTGATTTGGTACATTAGAATATTGTCAATCAGAAAGTCCATGGAATAACTAATATTATTGAACCATGTAAAATTTCATGTGTTCTTGAGAATTCTTGATTTCATAGAGTAGTTTCATCTTTTGAATTATAATTCATACATGAAACTCCCATATTCCCCATGGGGGACTTCAGATTTGGGGTTATAAGATTTCCATTATGGGCCATATCCCATAACCACTCATTGGAGCACAACATCACAAACTATTCCTTTTCTCCCTACTGCCATTGTGATTGGGAGATATTATTCCCATATCTAATACCAATAAAAAACATTTTTATGATCATATAATATCCCAATAAATACATGAAAAAAGGATCTCAACCTTCCCATAGACCAAGTACTAGATACAACGCCTTATTATCCCACATAATATTATATTGTCTACATTGGCTCACTATATCATTGAATAGTTTTTTTATAAGTTCTAATACTTGTAAAATGGATCTTATCATGGTATATATATTTCATGACAATTAATGAACATCTAAAAAAACCTCATTCCCAAATTTATTAAAATGTTTGATTTTATTGGATAACCATCACATGCCAATTCCTGACACAACACATTATGGAATATGATTATAGGCCATGCTATAACAACATCTTAAATGATGCTATTGGTTTGTTAATTTCATGTCCCAAATTACTAGATAAATGAACTCATATGATCTACCATAGGTATGAAACATAAAATAAAGATAACTAAAATTGGAATAAACATTAGAGGGATCGACTTTAAATAATATTATACAACTTATTATTCTATGATGGAGAACATAAAACATTTTTATGTGTGGTATTTTATTACTCTAATTTATAAGAAATAATACCAATTTTGGAAATATTGTAAATTAATTTTACAATACTATTTTATATAATAATTTTTGATGACTCAATAGAGTGACATCTTTATCTGAATATCATGGGTTCTTAATAAATTTAAATCAATATTCTCATGAAGTAGTACATTTGTTAGCAGTGAAATCATTATTAATTTGATAGTATAATAATAATAATTCTAAAACAATTTTTATGGAGGATAAAAACAAGATTATTTCTATATAATAAGAATAATATAATGTGGGGTACACATACCCTACAATATTAAAAATATTTTTAATTTTTAAAACTATTCTTACTCAAAGAAATATTGGAATAGATACTGCTAATTTACGATATTTATAAACATTACTTTCTATTTTACATATTGAGTTTCAACATAGTTTAAATCTTTTAATATTTTATAAATGTAATAAACTCCAAATTATTAAAATTATATAATGTTACCGAACTAAAAAATCATCATCTAAAATTTTTAAACAGATTATTTGTAAAAGAAAACATTAATATAACAAAATAATCAAATACAGATTAAAATATAATTATCTAGTATAAAATACCTTCATGGAACTTATTTTATGTAATTAATGATAAACATTATTTTTTTGTGTATTAATTGTTTAAAGATGATTTTCAATAAACTCATAATTTAAATAATTAAATAAAATAACTCATTTAAGAAAAATGGAACGAGGAAAATTATTCTTTGTTAGAAAATGATGAAAATGTGTGCACATTAAAAGTATATATAGAAATGAATAATGGGAAACAAAAATAAAAGGCTGGGAAAAAATTTATTGAAGAGTAAAAATATTGAAAACCTTATGAATAAATATTCATAAACAATTATTATAATAAAAAATATGATAAAAAGACAAATAAATCTTAAAAATTGTTGTTAGAACATAATATTCGATGAAAACCAGTTATTATAATAAGGTAAATAATTGTACTAAGTATCAAAAATAAATATTTAAAAATATTATTACAAAATATCAGGATTAAATAGATTAATAAAATTAAAATTGAAAAAAGAGAAAGATAATTAGAAATAATCATTATGATTTAAATGGCCTTGATATATTCATTTACCAATTCTAATTGATGACTTGGTTAATTAATAAGAATAACATCTAAAAATAGACTTCCTTTCTCTTCATTCATCCATAAAAAAAGAAGATGGAAGAAGGGTTATGGTCTATACTTCTTCTGATTCAATATATTTATTTATTACTCCTAAATAGAATTAAAATAATAATAAAAATAATCTGTCCACTTATAGGTCTAAATATATTGATGTTTATTTTTACATTGGTAAATATATATGATTGATTATAATTTTATCCCCTTCAAATATTATCACAAATATAGTTTTGTATTTGAAATAATGTATCTATCTTCTAAATAAAAGTAGAAAAATACTTTGACTTTCCTAAATTAGTTATTTCCATTAGGAAGTATATACAGGAATAAAATTATTAATAATTTAGAACCTCCCTTGTTGAATCCAAAAATGATTATTCTGAAGTTGGTGATAATAAGGAAAAAATATTGGTAATTTTTAATTTCTCAGAGTGTAAGAATGAAGTTCATCTGAATTTATTTACAAAGAAATGTACAACTACTGATATAGAAGACATTATAGTAGAGTAGATATTGAAGAGAATAATATAGAAAATTCGTCTGGAAAATTTAATCATAATTAGTCTGGAATAATTTGTTACAAAAATTTATTTTCTATGGTAAATGCAAATGATAAAAATTAAATTATGCATTGATAAAAATGTAGGAATAAATTTGTTGGATCAACCATAGTTAATCCCAAATTAAGAACTCATATGATTATAAATAAGGGGATCCTTTTCAAAGTTAAATCCAGTCTCATTTGAAAATTATTTATCATTATATTTATGTATAGATAGATCATTTCATATTTAATGGTGATTGTAATTAAAATTACAATGATGTGGAAATTACTATATGGTTTATAGTTGATTAGAAAAAATGTGCCAATTTCAAATGAACTATTTTTAAATAGAGAAAGAGTGTGAATTTATTTATAATAGAATTTCTATTTTATAATAGTATGATGAAAAAAAAATAATGGATTGAGGATATTAATGAATTGAAAGATTATATAGTTTAATATATTATTTTTTTGGAATATAAATGAAATGATTTTAACATAATTAAATATTTTTTTTCAATTTTTTTTTCTTACTGGTCTATTTAATTTTTAGAATAAAAATGGGGGACTAATAATTATACATTATGTTCTTATTAATGTTTGTATATTTTTATTGATGTAATAATATGGAAATAATATAATAGGGAAAACTTATGAAAATATTTTAAACGTGTTAATGCAATCAAAATATTGTGTTATATATTGACATTTTCATTTCATTAAATCATCAAACTATATTACTTCCATGTTTATTAATATCAAAATGGGTAATTATTGAGTTATTTTCTAAATTTCATCTTCTAGATATATATTTTTAATAATCAAGACAATACACAAACATTTTATAAAATTTACCTAATTCTTATATTTAAAAAAATAAAATGGGCACTTAAAATTACTCCATTAAAAAAATCAACCCAATTATTTTATTATATACCCAAAATGTAGCTGCGTCGTCTAAATATGTGAAATGAGAGAAAAATTATATATTCAATCAATAAATTTAAAATTTAAAACAATTTATTTCATTATAATAAATGTGGTAGAAAATAATTTTATAGAGTTTATAACAATCAAAAAAACCTAAAACCTAATGATAATTGTCCAGTACTTTGATAACAATCTTTATGATTAATAATGAGTGATTTTGGTGCCATTTTCAGTTCTTTTTTTGGTTTCTCTGCTTGTTGGAGCCTTCATTGTAATTCCAAAATAATTCTTATTTTAAATCTTTTTCAATATCATTCTATATTGATAAAAAACTCATATGTAAATGACATTCAATTTCAATCTATTATAATCAATGAATATTAGGGGATAATAAATTTTTAATTCTAGTCCCTAATCTAATATAATTAATCTAAAAACCCTCCAATCATGATAAGTGGATTGATCCACTAATCATATTATATTAAATGTGAATCAATTCTGACGACTAGAAAATATAAATTCACCTAATAACAGATAGTTATATATTATATTCTTTATTTGAATCCACATTACATTATTCTTACATTCATCATGCCATTTTTATATTTCTATAACTATTCATTTTTGAAATATTTTTTTGGGTGTTTACAATATAAGACATTGTCTACATTTTCTATATATAACATTCTTTTAAATATATCTTCTTCAGGTATTCCAATATTTTGAACATCTAATCTATAACCCCTATATAGGTATATATTTTATAGAATTCTTAAAACCATTAATTCATGTCACTTGAAGAATCCATATTGTGAAAAAATAAAAACATTATATTATAATCATTTTGTTATGAATATTCATAAAAGAATGGATGAGTGATCCCTTTCCAATGCACCCCTATAGAAAAACCATTTCCACTATACGATATTTTTGATATCTACATCATGTTTATGATTAGAAAATAATTTATAAGGGTATGTAATTTACATTTTGTAGAAAAAGTA
Source organism: Viscum album (assembly GCA_963277665.1). Classification (NCBI taxonomy): domain Eukaryota; kingdom Viridiplantae; phylum Streptophyta; class Magnoliopsida; order Santalales; family Viscaceae; genus Viscum; species Viscum album. The sequence continues at coordinate 1,301,704,342 of OY728147.1, forward strand.
GTCAATAGGCCCTTATTATGTATTTATTTTGTCTTGGTGTTAAAATAAAATAATATTTTCAGAAATACAATGTTGAACGAATTTAAATATATGGTACTATTTTTAATATATGATCCTTTTTATCAATATTTTTAAAAAATGAGTTTTATTTTTAATTAATTAAGTAAATAATTTATTAAATTAATTGAATATAAAAATCCATTAATTCATGTGAAACATCCAATCAATGTTAAGAAGAATATTTTTTTATCAATGAAAACATTATTATGTTGCTATGTAATAATTAACTATGTCAAAATTACTATCTTATTTTTTTCTACAAAATATCAATAATTCCCTTTGATAATTATAAACTATTAAACAAGAAGTTTTAGATATAATAAATAAATTTATAATTTGTTTCGGTGAGAGTGGAGGACCTTATCTTTGTTAAATAAATAAATATATATTAAATTCGAAGAATTGTCAACCCTCATGTATACAATTTTAATGAATCACCTATTCATACAATTTATGGAATGGAAATAAATATTCATGAATGTATGTAACCCTTAGAATTTTGATGAGAATTAATTTATTTATGTTCTGTTGAATCAATTTATTACACATTAGAGAAAGTTATATTTTAACACTAAGATATTTAAAAAAATCAATTTTAATGTAGTGATAATCAATTATTCAATGAAAAAATTTATTTGCATTTACAATAACGTATGTAGAATTATATGTGTAAAAAAATATTTTTAGAACATGGTTTTAACTCGATTTTGGATGTAGTTAATGAATAGTTATTTGATATATCAGTGTAATACTATATTTATGGGTGTAATTATTTATTTCCGGATGACAAAGGAACATCACCTTTTGTACACAATAGTACTACCAAATTAGTGAACTCAATATATTTCTCCTCTCACATACCAATATGAACATCAATTTAAATCACTAAACCCAAATTTAATGAATACATAAAAAAGTAATGAAACATTTATTATTTTTTCATATGTGTTTTCAATAGATATTTAGGAAATTTATAATGTTGATGGGAATGTTTTTGAGTAAAATTGATATAGTTGAAGATGTTTGGAGAGATGATGTAATTATTAAATATAGATTCAATGTGATTATATTTCCTAATAATAATCTCATAGAAGTTTAATTTGGAAATTTATTGTGATACATAATAAGAAACTACATATCCAAACAAATAAATCTTTATTTATAGTTTATATATATCATCTCATACATGATACATAATAATTTGAAGGATTATTTTATAAATTTTTAGAATGAGGAATATTAACCATGAAATTTTATTAATGTATATAAGAGTTACTAAGATAAATAGAATGATTAAAACCAAAGGTTCACATATTATGTAATATTTAATTTGAAGATACAAATAAAATTACTTTTTGTTTTAATATATAAATAATAGAATTATATATATTATAAAAGATTTAATATATTTTCGGCAGTGATATGCGATATATATTATATATCTAAATGATGCATTATTAATCGTTAAAGAGTCAAAAAGTATGAATATTACTTGTTATCATAGTATATCATATAATTACCTGTTGCATTGAAATAAGAATATGGGTTTTGAGAGCTTGTGTGAATTTGACCATGCCTAAAAGAAAAATAAGTTATGGATTGTTTTTATCATAAAAAATATATATTGAATTTAATCTATTTGTTTTGAGATTTAAATACTAATATTAATCATATATTTTAGGAGATTTATTAATAAAAATCATAAGTATTAAAAAAGATATATATTTTTCTTATTATAGAGATTGATGTTATTTTTTTCAATGAAGAATATTTTACCCATTTAAAATACTATAATTGTAATGATATTATATTCTTAGGAGGCTCCATATTTCATGTGTCGAAAATATCCACAATTAATTTTTTGTTATTAATATATAAAATGATTGATTCAATATAAAAAAGATAATTTAGATGAATTACTATGTTTATAATATACTTTTGATATGATGATCCTAATTTAAACATCATGACACTGAGCTCTTAATGTAGGAAAGATGAAGTGTTTATCATGATGATTAATAATGCTTGAGATAGTCTATTTTATTTATTTTAGAGCATCCAATAGATAACTATTGATCAATTAATTCTTATTTCAAAATTTTTCAACTATAATGATCATGTATAAATAAATATAATGAAATACTTGTTATTGATAAAATGTGAAGATTCATAGATGATTCATTTACTCTTCTAATAACTTTATGTTATTTATAATATATATGTTTCTCTGAGAATAAACATGAACATAAATGTATATCATATATTACAAATGTCAAACCTTTTTTAAATTACCATTTACTTTTTGTTTATAGATATCATCTTCATATATTGTAGAGAGAGAGATTTATATATTTAAATAATATATGCTTTAACCAGTCCAAATCTAGTTTTTTGAAAAAAAAAATAGTGTTAAATAATGATTTCTCCTTCTCATGTTTCTTATTATTTCTCCCCTTTATCATTCTCATCTACGAAAGGTATTTTATCCAACCATGTTCCACTATAAAGTACTCTATTATCTATATATTTGTATTAAGAATAACTATATTATAATGTTTAGAGGAATATTAACATCCTGTGTAATTCATAATCCTGTATAATATATTTAGACGATTCTCTATCCCCATTAACATTGATTATACGTTTTTTATTGAACCACTCTTGGGTACTGAGTCCTTAATGTATGAATGATGGATAATTTATCATGAAGATTCATAATTATTAAGAGAATATATTTTATTGATGTTAGAAAATTTAGTAGACAACTATTTATCAATTAATTTTTTCACCTTTTTTCAATTATATTTACCATGTATAAATAAATATAATGAAATATATGATATTGAGAAAAAATAAAGTATCATGGATGACTTATAATCAGGTATAAAATAATTAGAGGATCCTTTATACCCATTGACATTGATTATAAGATGTTCAATTAACCAATCTTGGTTTTCTATGATGTTTATAGGGCACAAATCATTCATTGTAATTTTTTTATAAGAATGAATATATTTTTCAATGGAATGAAAAAGAAAATATATCTAAATATATATCCTTGAAAGAATTATTTAATGATATATATATGGATAGTGATGAAATAATTCCTGAATTTTTAAAAAGAGAGAGTGTCAATGATAAAAATATCAATGATTTAGTAGAAAAAATTAATGATATTAAAATTTGATGTAAATTATTAAAATAATTACATATTATATTTGATAAGGAAAATAATCAACGTAAGATAGAGACTTGATTGATTTATAACTTGATTAGTTTTATAATATTAATATTTTTTATAAATACAGAAGGGATCTTATCTCCAATAACTATATCTATGATTATGAAGAGATAGTATAAAAATCCATAAAAACATAAAATCAATGAAGAGGAACAATAGTGAATGTATTAGTACGAGGAAGGTATATTAAGGGATAAAAAAGAACATATTATAATTCCAATTATTTGATTTAAAATTTGAAAAATAAAGGTAAAAAGTAACTCTGGATTAAATGTTTCTAACGAAGTGGAATTGATAATTTTTCAATTTAGTTTAAAAATAATATGTGTTTTGTTTTTTGATCATAATAAAAAAAAGTATTTTTCATTAATATTTTCTATATAAATACACCAATATGATCAATAATCCTATTGAGATAAATAGAAATAAACATCGGATGTTATTGGACCAGATGAAATTTTAAGGGATTTTAAAATTTTATCATTTAATGGAGGGGGTGTTCTTCAAACCGAGCAAAGAAATAAAATTAAAATAATTGTAATACCCAAACATGTTTTTCATGATATGGATTAATGCCTTATATTTTCGTGGGATTTTGTGGAATGTTTCATCTATCTTGGACCTAAACATTAATATTGGGGAATAGCTGACACATGTTTATAGTTTTTCATAACCCATGTTGACCTTCTACATGAACTGTATGGCTCATTAAGATGATCTGTAGAACCCACACAGTTTGGTATAATCATGTGAGATTATCCAAATATCCCCACGACATGCTTTTAGACATGAATAGAGGGAAAATGAATGTTTTACACAATGTTTCCGAAATTTTGTGCATGAACAATGTGGCCTCTCTTATGGAGAGTGACAAATGTATATTTGGAATACAATTTTTTCAACCAAGATACGAAACCATTATCCTTGTTAATGGGGTTAAAATTATCCTTTCCCCCATATTTGTCCATTTTTCTTCCTATCTTCATAATATTCCATGCATAACATCTTTATTGATGTTAATTTCTTCTCATCCTCTAGGAATGATGTGATCTCCCTCATATGTCTTTGGATTCTTGAGTATTAATGTGTGTTGTAATCATCTATGTAAGTCTACGACTTTAAATCCCTTTAATCTTGTTAACTTTACCATCATGAAAGATATCTCATTGCAAACTAAATCACCATATCCTCATGTTTTTCATCCTTTTAAGGTATTTCTATCAAACTATACTAAATAAAGTCTCAATATTTGATGTTTGGATCTTCATAAAAATGAGGTAGTTCATCTACTGATTTTACCATATGTCTCGAAAATTTAAAAAATATTTTCATTGTATTGTGTTATAACTGTACCTAATGTCACTTAAAAATAAATATTATACTTGAATTAAATTACATTGATTAATTTTTGATGTTTTTAAAACGTTCTTGGAGTGGTCGATGTTTAATACCTCATCCCGAACAACCCCATTGTGTATATTTATTTAGCACCAATTTTTAGTTGTTTTCATCCATTTTTAAGCCACCCCTTTGGGTGGGCCTTTTTATTGTACATTAAATTGTGATGTTTTCCTATTTTATACCAACATATATTGTTTTTTATGTATTATTTGTGATTTTATTACTTATAGTGAACTAAATCTATTGATTGAATAATAATATCATTTTTTACAATTATACCCCTAATTGAGGTTCAAATAATTAAAACTAAAAAATTTATAAATTTGTTATTTTTTTTACTTTTTTAGTGGGGCCTCCATAACCTTATTTTATTGCGATTTTTTATGTGGGTTAATAATATATATTCCATTTTCATCGAATGAAATTTAAAAATTTATGTGTATATATTAATGTATCCTTATTTAATGTTATGGAAATCTCAATAACTATTTCTTTTAAATTGGTTAATTTAATTGATTAAATGAAATACAAAAATCATGATAATACTTCTATTTTATTCAATTGAATTCCAATATTGAGATCATAGTTATAGTGATCTTCTATGCTAATGGATTGGGTATGTGTTTTGGGAGATGATGTAATGCCATGATCTATAGGACCCGCACAGTTTGGGCTAATGGTGTAGGAGTATCCAAATTTCCCCGAGGCATGGTACTGGTCATCAATAAATGGTAAATGAATTTTTTGGTAATTGTTTCCCAAAAATTGTACAGGATCCATGTTGCCTCCCTTATAGAAAGTGATACATGAATATTTGGAACTCAATTTGGCCAAATGAGTTACCAAACCAAGAACCTTATTAAAAGGTTTCAAATTACCCGTTCCCATATATTTAGTTATTTTCCCTCTATTATTCATCCTACTCTATGAACAAAAACTTCCTCAATGGGATATTCATCTTATCCTCTTGGAATGAGGAGATATCTCTCATAATACTTCTGATTCATGTTTTTTCATGTGTGTTGGAAGCATCTCATTAAGTCTACAACTCTTCTTCTCTCTAATATTGTTATGTTTTCCATCAAGAAAGATATCTATTTTAAAAAAAATCTCCCTATATTGAATTTTTTCATACTTTTCATAGATTTATAGCAACACAGACTAAATAAAGCCTCAATATTTTATGATTGGATCTTTACCATCATGAGGTAGTGGTCCAACAGATTTTTCCACATTTTCAGCAATTTATAAAATATTGTTGTTGTGTCGTGTGAAGAATAAACCCACTTTTACTTCAAAATAAATATTGTGATTGAATCAAAATCCATATGTTTATTTGTAATGTGTTTAAACCCCTATGGGTGTGGTTGACATTTATGACCTCGTCCTAAACAACCCCACTGTTTATATTAGTTTAGTACCACTTTTTATAAGTTTTCATCCCTTATTAAAGCCACACCTTTGTGTGTGACTTTTTATTAGACAATATATTTTTATATTTTCCGATATTAAACTTACCTTAAAGATTAGTTGCGTATTCTTTGTGATTGTATTTCATATAGTGAACTAAATCACTTGATTGAATAATAATGTCATGTTTTATAATTACACCCCTAAATAATGTGCACTTTCATCAAACTAAAAATGATAAAAATGTGTTATGATTTTATTATTTTATAAATGGGTGGTCCCATTACTTTATTTTCGTTATGAATTATTTATTTGGATTACCAATATATATTACATTTTTATCTAATGATCTATCAAAAATTTTGTGTCCATATTAGTGCATTATTATTTCATATTATGGAACACCCACTAACATTATTTTTAGATTTGTTAATATAATTGATTAAAATAAATATAAAAATAATTAGAATAAACATGTTTTATTCAATGGAATATGAATTATGAGATCATAATACATATGATATGCTATGCTGATGGACTTTTTATATGTTGGGGGATATACTGGAATGCAAGAATGGGGTCACCACACATTTTATTTACCTAACAATAAGGAATATTTATTCACCGAGGGGACACAACATGGATGGTCTTGGTAGAAATATTATTAAACTAGGAACAAGAGAAAATTGTTCCTCTATATGAGATACAATGTATAGGATCAATGGTGATTTCACACTAGGAAATAATTTATACTTGAAAGGCCATTCACAAATCAAATTGGATGTGACCCGAAAATATAAACCAATTTTGGCTTACATAGTGAGATGAATGGGTTCCTCGATAAGGTTCACCATGGACTGATGTGAGATAAATCATATTTAATTTTGTAAATTTCATCTATATTAAAGGTATTTACATGTATTTTTTATCCTTCAGAGAGTCCCACAAAGACAAACCCCATTATTGGGATTATTCTATTTCTATATCCCCTATTTTATGGTGTATTTTTTTTATTTTCCCATATATCTCATTTGAATATTTTAACTATGGTTTACACAATTCTTACTATGGATGAAGTAGGAATGGTTGGGTGAGGTGTCCTTTAGGAAAATGGGCACCCATTAGGTTTTTATGTTTTCAGAATTAATTATTTCATTAATCTTGATATAAATTCATACTGTTTTTTAAACAATATTGTTCATTACAACCCATTGGTGGTGTCTTATTGAGTATATATCAACCCTTTCCAGGGATTCCATGGATTTTGGGAACTTAAGAAGATATTCTAATTTTTAGGTGTTGAAATTATTTCTTTTGTTTGTGCGGTGTACATGGGAGTTATGAGTAAATGACTATGATGGTACTCATGAGTATCATGGATATATACCTCATGGTTTTATATTATTTTCATTAACCATTTATTGAAATTTAAATTATTTTAGTTTTTTCTCCAACTGCTTAAATTTTTAGTTATTTGTGCATTCATGCATAGATGTAAATTTATTGTTAGTTATGGTTATTAATATTAATATTATTTCTGTTTTTCATATTTTTCATTTATAATTACTTATTCTTATGTTGTCTATTTATTTACACCTGATTATAAAATTGTTATACTCTGATAATGAGTGTATAGCCTCACCATCATACCACCCTTTGACACTCACGTCTAGTCCACAACCTCTCTTATACGAGAAGGCATTCTTGATTCCATATAGCAACCATCCCATCTAATTATTATGTAGTTCGTTGGGCCGAGATGTAATAAAGTGGTATTAATGTTATTTTTTCATTGTCCATGTATTTTTTGGTTGATAGTAGACTGTGTATTTTTCAGGGCATGGGTAATTGACATGTCTCAGTGTGATCAATAGACAAATTGGGATTAATACAAGAGGCCCAATGTTAGATTGTTGTTCATCATGTTCATTATTACAATTGGATGTGATTTCACCCTAATGGATTTCTTTACATCCCACTGATTAAATATTTGTTATATTTATTATATATACCAGTGGCCCAACATGAAAATAATAATAATCGCATGCATCATAATAGGAACATAATGATTCACCTACCATGTATATGGCATGCCATGTTTATGGAATTGATATGTTATTTGAAAATAATTATATGTATTGTGAGTTATTTTTCTGTCACATATATATTCCTTTTTGGAATAATTTAATAACATTCTTAGTTGCACCTACATAGGAAATTTTTTAGCCTGTTTTTTAAATATTATCTATTACTTATCTAGTATTCTTAATTATAAATCATGTATCTGTAATTTAAATAGAATTATTTTCTTGTATACCATCCATAAAAATTTTCCGTGCATACATTGCGGCTTTCAAGTTTATATTTCATACTATAGTTCATTATCAGCAAGTCTACATTCCTTTACATTTTTTTATACCATGATGTTTTTAAATTATAATTTAAATATAAGTTAAATAAAACCAAAACTTGAATATAATTGGTGTTTTCATCCATATATTGGTTGTGAAACCATAACCAACCCATCAAGACATGTTTAATCCCTATACCATTTTTTCATAGGCTAAAACATTTTTAATTTGAGATTACATGGGGGGAAATATTCAATTTATTGATTTTCTGGGTTAGTTATAAATGAGTATATGGTAACCCATATAATTAGACCATAATATATAAATTAAAAATACCTTGAATCTATTGTATACCTAAATATAGATTAAACATTGAATTAAAATTAATTGGTTTCCATCTAAGGGCTTGTAATTTTATTAATTTGTCATGATGAAATGAATGACTAAATTCTTAAATTAATAAATAGTTCTGGGTGTGTCAGTTGTGGCATATTTCATTTTAGAAAAAAAAATATTGGTGTTTTAAGAGTCATAATAATTCATATAAAAAAGTGGTGCTTTTATATAAACCAAGAATATTTTAATGGGACCCTCATAGGTCTTCATATCTTTTTATGAATCAATATTTAACCCCATCAGTGAATGTTTCTATCGTATAGGGATGGTTAAAAAAAATACAACAACCTATATGGGATCACAAATAGACATTTGTTGAAATCCTACTTGTCTAGTCCCAATTTAAATTAATAAGGAACTATTATCTTCTTATGAGTATTATTTTATATGAATCATTGGTTAATGAAAATTATAACTTCAACATAACTATGTGTTTTCATCTATAGATTGTAACGGAACTTTTATTTAGCTAAGAATAATTGTGAGACCTTTATGTATAATAAAAGAAATTATAATGGGGTTATTTAAAAAAATCTTAATTATGACCGGTTTTCAGTTAAATAATTAATTTTTTTAAAGGTTGTCTAATATTCCATGCCTAATATTCCTAGTAGAATTAGTTAAATGAATATCAAAATAATTTTGAAATATTATTTGTGTATTATGTTATCTGAAGCCCTTTTGACATTAAATATGAAAATATTATGTAACACAGTAACGTTGCATGAAAACATAAGTGGTGTTCATAGAATCATCCATTATGTAAGAGTAGTTTTAAACAGTATGGACTATTTTATTAAATCAAGGACTTCAGTGTTACCCATAGGCCCATTCCATTGTATATAGAACCTACATGACTGTCCCTTAATCCTAGTGACCCATTATAGGCATGACATTGTTTTTTGTCAATGATTTATTGTTTATTAGGTTTTTGTACTATTGTATGTATGGTTCACATATTTCAGAATCCCTTTGTAGTTTCATATGAATATTTTTAGGCGTATGGTGATGTTTGGGTGCCATAGTCCCGTATAGGTAAATTATTTCTAAAATGATTCATCGTCTAAATCAGATGTCGTGTTGTAGATTAACCCCTTTTAATATGTGTAAGGAAATTGAAAATATCAAATTCAATGATATAAGAATGCATGTGACATGGGAAACCTCTTGGTATATTGAATGGCCAAAACTTTTCTTCTTCTTCCTCAGCATTAGATGATTCGAGGTGTCTTTATCCAGATTTACAATCACATGGATAAGAAAACTTGGGAATAATTCCTTTTGTGGACCATAATCTACTAGATGAATTGGGATAATAAGCCTAAGGATGCCAAAAAGTATGCTACATTTATCTAGTAAGAGATCAGGTTAAAATGGATAGATACAAGCTGTCCCATTTGAGTTTCTAAATAATGGAGATTACATTTTGAGTTTGGTTGTGATTTCCAAAGCCTTGACTAGTTAGGATTTCATCACAAGTCATTTATGATATAGATTTACTTGGGTTTCAAAGATAAATAAGACCCATCTAATTGATTTTAATGAATTTGTAACTATATCTGATTTTTTGACATGATGTTCATTTATTTTCCGTTGAATGCCTAATGATCCGTAATGTGTGTACGTAATTCGAGAGGTGTTTCATGAATTTTTCTAATGGGAATCTGAGCCTAATATTCTTATAAGTGCCTAGTATATCTCCACCCTTTAGTTTAATGCTTTCAAAAAGTATTTTTTCACCTCTGAGACCCATTGTTAATGGGAGACATAGATTATGACATGGGATGAGTCCCTTGTATTAGTAAATATAAAAATAAGGACACCCATATCATGGGACAATTATATTAGATTTATTGTATAGTATCTTCAATGTAATGGGAGCACAATTGTGAAACGACTATTTGGAAATGGTTTGAGTATCATTCGATTTAACTAAGGAAATTGAGTTAAAGTCAAGTAAATCTTTGTGAGGCAGTAAGATCATGGTATGTTTGTCTATATATGCAACATTTTCTGGTGTCATTAGTTGGGTATGGACTAAGGTTGTTGTGAGGGAGTGATCAAGAGATGCCTTACATGATGATATAACTATGATCAGATTATGGTGATGCAATGGCTTGTGAAGTCATGATCTTAAAAATGAAGTCTATAATTAATTAATCAATTGAAATTCCCTTTTTATATTGAGTTTGGTTGGTTGGGAATCATAAAACACACAATGATAGAGATACAGTGGAATTTTCCCATGTGTACCGAAATAATAATTCAAACCAATTATTGTGCTCTTGGACTATTTATGATCATATACCCTATCATTATATTATCTAGGTACATTTGAATAGTGAGTATTGTATGCCACACAAAATTCTAATAGATTTTCAGCTTCATAAGTGGTCACTATATGAGTTAGTGTTTGAAGCATATCTATTATGAAAGAATGGTTAGTCCGGAGTGATATGTCGGTTCCCAATAAAGAAATCCATGCAAGGACTCATGGAAAAAACCTATTTAATTGAATTGGTTTTTATAATTATGCAACATTTTGTTCTATCTGTGTTCTTTATATATGGATTTTTGGCCTTGAACCAATGTATCAGCTCTAAACATTGAATATCGGATACCACGGATGACCTCCTTTGTTATTTATAAGATATTAATAAGTTACACCACACATCATTTGGAAAAATATGGGATTTTTATAGGATAATGATCATATTTTGATGGTTCTGGGATGGAAACATTGTCATGATGAGATGCATCAACATAAGATCCATTGATTTTACTATAATATTATTGTGGGATTTCCTATTAGTTTTCAAAAAACCTTTTGGTGCCTCATCTAAAGGCATCGAGAAAATATTTTATTATTGACCAATTGTCTATGTATACGTTTTTTTAGGGTTTTTGACCTGATTTGGTTCGACTTGATATCCCTCCCTCTTGTCAAATATGATCGGTGGGACACCACTAAATTATATGTCATCAATTTGTGAAATGTGCAATGTTTCATCGAATGATCTCACTGAATAGTATCCCAACCAAGAATTTGGGGTAAATTAAAATTTCACCATTTATTCCATTTGAGAATCATTCCAATAACATCATTTGAACTCTAATTAAATACTTAAATATATAATTAAGATTGTAGGATATAATGAATCGTGATTTAAATTTCAATAAATGAACATATTGTTGGGATATCTACATGAAAAATGGTAATAGAGACACAAATGTGATTGTCTCTAGACTGAAGGGTTCATGAAATCATTTTCATAGATATTAGTTATTAATTTAGGTGTTAGATCATGTTTATCCAATCTTGTAGCGTATTATTATGTAATGATTCAGGTTCATTGGGATGTTTAAAAACAAAACATCGAGGTTTTTTCATGAATTCACAACCCAAGTAGGTTAGATGGTGGTTATTTATTCATTATGGATTCTCATAAATAAGATGTTTTATGGTGAGGAGGCTGTAGAGTCCCATGTTTGTTGAATGGATGACAATCCATGATATTTTTAAATTTTATAATTTGGTGTATTGGAGGTTCATAAAACTGATTTTCAGAATGAAAATGTGAGAATAGGAATACATATACATTATTTTTTATACATGGACTATGTCCCAAAATATTCCTTGGGTTTTTGAGAAGATTAGAAATTACCATACCCATATTTTAAAATATTAGAACGGATTACATGTTAGCATGGAATGTATGAAACTATGTTTCCCTTTAGTAGTAATCATGTAACACTTTATAAGGAGTTGGGGCTCTTTTGTGGTTTTTTATAATTGTGATGTATGAGTCGCACAACCATGTGTCTTGGTCTATTTCACAGAAAGAAAGAAATTTAATGGTTTTTATACGGTTTCCCAAATAATGATTAAGAACTGTGTAGCCTCTATTATAGGGAAGTGATACCATCAGGGTTAGCCCACTATTTAGCCAACCATACTGCCAAACAGTCAACCTCATTAAAGCGTGTGAAATTATACTTTTCTTCTCTTGGACCTTTCTTTTTCATCAACATTTCCTCTTCCAGATTCATGTGCAACAACTGATTGGTATTCCTTAATTATCATAATTTATGTATAAAGCAATAGACCTTATATATCCTCTGAATCATGTTCCATTGGTTTCATTAGAGGTGTCTCAATATGAATACGACTCTTATTCCCTCTAATTGCATTTTCTGTTGAATTAAAATAACATTAACCTAGTGTGAGATAATTCAAATTATCCTCTGGGTGTTTATTTATTTCTTCAATTTCGATCAAAATTGAAGGAATCAATCCTCATTATTTTATATGTGTATCATCCCAAGAATGAGGTAGTTGGTCTATGTATTTTACATCTAGTTTCACTAAATTATAAAATATCATCATTATGTCTTGTAACAGACTTGCACGGTGTGACTTCAAAATTTTGATTTTCCTTTAATTTAATTTCTTAGAATTCATTATAATATATATAGACACATATCAGTGTTGTTGGAGGTTATGAACTCACCCCAAACCACCCCATTGGGTTGGTTTTGTTAGTATCCCTTTATAAATTTTTTCTAACCTTATTAGAGACACCCCTTTGTTTGTTCATTTTTATTGTATATTAAATTTTTATTTTCTTTGGTTTTACATCCACCATGAAGGTGCAGTATGTATACTTTTATAATGGATTTTCTAAAGTGAACTAAATGAATTTATTTAATAAATATTTATATTTTTCTAATAAAATATCTCAAAGATGTGGAATTTCATCAAATTGGAAAAGTGATATGTGTGGAATTCCATGTTTTCTTTGTGGTATGGGTGTCTCTATTACCATGTTTTTTACTCGTCTTATTGATTTATATTACTTTTATATGTTAAATTTTTCTTAATGGAATGGGAAAGTTGGCATGACACTCTTAAGTAATACATGATTAATATTATGGAATTCTCACTATCATGCCCTTTTAAATTTATAATTAAAAAGATTAAATGAATTATGAACACCTTGAGTGATACTTGGGATTTCTTCCAAGGAACACAATGAATGGTCTTATCATGGTTGTGAATATCTCATGATAGATTGGGTATATTATAGGGGTGAAATCGATATTCCCGTATGGTATCTCAACACATTATTTTTACCTCATCATCAGAGATGTCGGTTCTCTATAGGAGACAACATGGATAAGAACGATGGCTAGAAGGTTACACCAGGATAGGAGTCCGACTATGTCCCCTATGTACATCACTTTGTATATGCTCATATATCATCTCACACTTGTCCATGAGAGATACTTTTTAGGAAATTCATTGATCTATTTGATATTCTAATCTTGTAGTGAGAACTTGTGGTGCTTTTGGTTCCATGAAAGGGTTCCTTTTTAAGTATCTCCTTGAATGGTACAAGGATACCTCATATTAAATTTGAGAAAAAAATTTTATATTAAAGGATGATGATATATTATTGTAATCCAAGGAATTAATCCCCCAAGACAAACCAAATTCTTAGGTTCCTTCCATTTCATGACCCCCATTTTTTAAAGTGTTTTATTTTTATTTTAAACCATATATCATTTGTAAAATTTAGTTATCTTGTAGACATTTTTTATATGGCCAAATAAGGTATGTTCTGAACAGGTTCCCATGATAAAACTAAGACTGACATGGTTATTTATGCATCCATATTTCATTGATCCCAAACTTTTTAACATATTATCACACTACTAATTTCATATTCATAATCATTATAATGTTTATGACACTTTAAGTGGTGTACTATATAGTACAGAAATAAACTGTTATGGGACTCCATTGCACTGGGGTACCCAAGAAAATCTTCTTGTACACAGGTCTAGAAATAATTTCTTCTATTGTTATATGAGCAATATAGTTAGGATTATAAGACTGATCGAGTACTCATGAATCTCCTAGAGACCACCCTAAGGGTTTTTTATTCCCTTCTTTATGCATGTATTGCATTGTATTCTAGACTGTTATTTCATATATTTGTAGTTATCTTGACATGAATCCATTGATAAATTTTTTGGGGGGATATGTTTATTATATTTTTTATAATTCTTCTTCTACTACTCTATCATTTATTAATAATACAATGGTATTGTTCTATTGATTTACACGTTGTTATAATATTTGTGTACTCTTATATTGACAGTATAATATCTCCAACAAACCATTTTTAAACCATATCTATTAGTTAGAAACCTTTTTCATTTAGAAAATAGATCCTGATGCTAGGTGGTGATCTGTCTAGCTACTAGTTTCATAGTTTTTAGGCTAATAAATTACTGGGATGTCACTGAACTATTAAAAGATGAATTGTGATGACAAAATAATATAAATACTACTGAAATAACAGTAGAAAATATCAATAGTAGACTATTTATACGTCCATAAAATGTATCAATAATGATGATAAACCTAGAAAACCTAAAACATTTATCAAGAATTAAAATATAATTATACCTAAAAAATACTATAAGCTGATATTAAGGTCTTTATTACACTAAATTACAGACACAATAAATAGGTCGGTAATGTTTAAATAGATGAAATTTTGAAAAAATAATGTGAATATGAGTTACTTTATAATGAAGATAATTTCATATAAAAACATAATCATCACAATGTGATAATATCATAATAATATATTATTTATAAATATATTTATAAAAAAAGTTCTTTCAAATTTGAATCATTGAATAAGGTACTACTAGGTTTTCGTGATATTAAAAATAACATTATGGAAATGAGAGTGGATGTAAAAAAATATGCTTATTTTTTTATACAAAATCTCATTCAACTAAGGATTCTAGAAAAAATAGTAACGTGAGAACTACTACGTTGAACGATAATATTGTATTATCTATTTTAACTAATAATAAATAATTCAATAAATAAAAAATTAAATTTGGATTTTGAAATAAAAATATAATTCTATAATAAATTTATTTAAAAGGGACCAGAGAAGGAATATCTCCTTGAGTAAATGGTGAAGATATAATTATTAACAAACCAAGAAAAAAAATTATAGAAAGACGTAACACTTTTGGGGAGTATTAACATTTAGTAAGAACTTTTGATATTGTCAAATCTACTGGAATAAATAATATGAAAATATTTATAACTTTTCTTTTTCATAGTGCAGTGAATTATTGAGGGGTTCTCAAAAGAGATGGGACATAGAAATGAGCAGAAAAATGTTGTGCACACAAATTCTCAAAAACTAAATAATCAAAATATATATCACATATTTGTAGAAAATAAATTAGATGCGGTCAACAGAAACATTTTATGGATGACTACAAGACTAACAACCCACGACAATCCCCTACAACTGTTGAAGTCTAAATTTTTTAATAAAAATAAACATATATTAGTTATTTCATATAGATATTTCTATTAAATCTAAAAAAATTGGAAATCTATGGTTTCATGGGAGTTCATTTTTGTCTCACATAGAAGGAGGTACTAAAATCAATAATAACATAGAAATTCATTATATTAGTAATGTGACAATTTTTCAAAAAAAAAATATTATAAATTCAAAGGATTTGATTCACTAAAAATTAAATATCATAAATGGATGTCTAAGATTATTTACTTATTAATGTATGGAATCATAGTTTACAAAGTGTAATAAACCATTTTTATGATGGTATTGAATTAATTTTTAGAATATATATTTATATTATAATTTTTTTGATATATGGATGGTTAATACAAACAAAAAATTGTTATATATTCCAAATTGGAAATTCTATGGAATCTTTTTATTTGACTACAAAAGATGAGAAAATTATAGGGAATAGAAAAATTAGTCATCTTAGATAAATATATACAAAGAATATATATAAAAAATTATGGCTTGAGAGATATTACAAAACAAAAATGAGAGATTTTTTTTCAAATTAATATAATTTAAAAATGGTGCACGAATGTGTGTTGAAGTTTGAGATAAAATCTAATATGCCACCTAAATTAAGTAATAATAAGATGGATTTCACAAGTGATTATTTTGATTATTTACTTCCTAAAATAGGAATTATGTATACTATATAGCTTCCTATACACCATATTATAATGGTTTTTCTCATAGGATGAATAATATATTAGTCAAAATGTCAAGAACCATGATTTCTTATTAAAAAATATAAGAATTTTTCATGAGAGAGGAAATACATTTTGATTTTCCTGAAAAACAAAATAATTCTTGTTTCTCAAATAAAATATTACTTTTAAAAAATATTAATAGAATAACACAATTTTTTAGTATTTATATTTGTTTTGTAGTCTTTTTGTAATATTGGGAAAACAATTGATCTAGAAATTTTTGAGGTGAAATATAATTAAGGAGTGACCCTGAGATATTTATCAAATAAGAGGCAAAAAAATCATTAATAAAAGTCTACAAAAGCTGATAATCATCTATAATGTGATGATAATTGAAAAACGAAGATTTTTTTGAGTTTATTCATGTGTACTTAAAAAATAAAAGAATATTGTTTATAGAATTGAGGAAATGCTTGTGTGTAAGATGATAAAAATGGTATAAATAAAATGTGTCAAGATTTATATCAGAATAATGATCATATGAGTAATATGATGAATATGAAAAAATTATGGATGTTAAACCCATATTTAATATAAAATATCATTTAAAATTAAGAAAGAAAACTACCAGAAGACTAAGTTCAAATAGAATGTTTCATAAAAAAATGCCACATTTTTTTTGCTTATATCATAATGAATGGATTAATACAATGTGAGAGTATTTTATGATAAAATAAATGAATTCAATTTTTGAACATCATTAATAACCTAATAGAAATAAAATCATTGGAACAATGTGGGTTTTCATAATCAGGCTCATGTAAAAAGGTATTATAATAAGAAACATGACAATATATATTTTTAAATTCTACTAATAGGTTAAATACATTGATTTTGATGAAAATTCTGCACCATTTGTAAAGTAATGGTAATAAGAATGTTACTAGATATTTTAGTACAAAAATAATAAAAATTATACAAAATGTATATCAAATATGATTTTTTGAATGGTTATATGGAAAAACATGTGTATATTGTTAAAAATGGTGTATTTAATAATGAATATAATAGTACATGGGTTTTTTGTTTGAAGAAAAAAATTTAGGGATTAAAATGCACTCCTTGAACCCATTATTCCATGCTAGAAATCCACTCAAAAGAAATAATCTTATCTAAAAGGAAATTATAATGTTAAATATATATAAAATATATGGGAACAAGTATTCAACATGTTATTTTATTTATTTAACAAATAATATTTTTAAGTGATAAAGAGTATACTAGTAAATAATTTTCCTTGTTAATGAAACAAAATTTGAATTTTTAATTATCTTATGAATTAAATAATTTAATTGGATACACACTCTATAGAAATATATATATATATTCACATCTCTAAGGAAATATACAATTTAATTATTGAAGAAATATAGAATATATGAGTCTAAAACAATTCACATAACAATATGTTCTAAGGGAATGAATATATTTTAATAGATTACGGGTGAATATAATAGAATTCCAAAGACTAATTGAATGTTTGTTACATTTCACTACCTTTATAATAGACGCAATATTTATTATACCATTTTTTAATGACTTCACAGTTATCTTAAATATTCCCACATGCAACAGGTTGCACTAATACTCATATATATATATATAATGAATTAATTTTTTTGGGGAAAATGGCCGAAAAGTGACAATATGGGATTCTCATCCTATGATATGTTAATTAGACTATAGTTGATGATAATATATAGCACAAATCACATGGTGTATTATTTTTTATATAAAAATTTGCGAATTATCATTTAAAAAAATTAATGATATATAAATTCAATCACTATAGATGTTGACTATCTATTTTCATAACATATATTCAAAAAATTTAAATCTAAGAGAGAGTAATTGGATGATATGTAGGCGAAAGTAGTAAAAACATTGATAATATAATGTTATATTATAATTCAAAGATTAAATAGGGGAATATTTTATCAAAGATTAAAAAATTGATAATTAAAAAGGATTAACAAATTGAAAAGAGATTCCTAATCATCTAATTCTTACTGAACCATTAATATAGAATTATCATAAATTATAATAAGGACATAGTTTATATAGATGATTATAATATCCAAATAGATGAAAATTTTTCGATGTCGTATCATAATGGAACTTATAATTTTTTTAGTTGGGTTAAAATAATCTTTTGTAAACTAAATGAATAAATTATAATGATCATTCAAGAGACAACAACTGATTGTACATAACCATGTATTATGCATTATATCACCCCCATATAATAATTTTATGATATATGTCATGAATTTGTATCTTATAATTGAGTTATATAGGGAAATTATATTGTGACCCAAATTTGGGTGAACATTGTGAAAATAATATGGGTCATATCTCCAAGTTCGTCATTTTTATATCAGTGAGAGATTGAGTTATATATGTTGATATATTTTTAACTATAACTAATTACGGAAGTTAATTTTAGAATGAATTTTTAAAATTTAG
The DNA here is from genome assembly GCA_963277665.1 of Viscum album. Taxonomy (NCBI): domain Eukaryota; kingdom Viridiplantae; phylum Streptophyta; class Magnoliopsida; order Santalales; family Viscaceae; genus Viscum; species Viscum album. The sequence goes on from OY728147.1 coordinate 1,301,723,789, forward strand.
AAATATTGACTCTATCCCCAAATATAGCATATATTTCAGAAACACTAGAAACATTACATATAATGTTTCACAAGAGATTTCTTATAATCATTATAATCGTATATATGTGAAATATTGAATTTTAATTACTAAAAAATATTAATTAAAATATAAATGTACTATGTTATAATCATTATGAACTTTTTTTAATTAGTTTAATAATTTTAGTATATAATATCATCAATGAAAATCTCATCAAACCTATCATGAAACCTGTAAGGATTAAAAAATATTATACTATCAGATAATTGGGAAATATGTGAATAAATTTTTACTGGTACGAATTACCAATAAAATTTTAGTTTCATATTTTATGAGCTAATAAATATTATTGATATGAAATTTAGTTCAAATGTTCTTGATAACTATAGAAATAAATTAGTGATTATTATGATATAATATAGAAAGATATTATGAACTGTCTATAGGAAGTTACACTATGTAACATAGAATGATAAATCCCTAAGTAATTTTATAATCCAAATGATTAAAATATTATCATATAAACTAATTAATTTTTCTTGAAAGATGTATATTTATATATTTAGGAACCTATTGAACGTAAAAATTTGGTAAAAACCAAATTTATGTTTTATTTTAATACATTTTATTGTCGAATAATTTAATATGGATTCTGTAATGTAAGAGGGTTATATAAAATTATCAAGAAATAATCTTATCTGATAAAAATAAATATTTATTCAATATTTTTATTAGGATTTTATTATCTCTAAAACATCACCCAACTGATTTATTATCAGTTATAATTATTGTTTACATAACTTTATAAAGAATATAATTCCCTAAAACATTAAAAAATTACACTACATGGTTGTGGAAAAAATATTATTATAAAAATAAATTTATAAACATGAAAATGAGGTATGAAAATAATATATTGAAATAATTTACCTTATAGTATATCATCATTTTTTACATAACACATCATTCTTAGACTATAAAATAATTATAGGATATTTACAAAAGATTTTTCTAAAATTTCATTAGAATTACAAATACTATTATTTCATGATGTTGAAATCATGTTAAATAATTAATATAGAGAATTATTTGATAAGATTTTGTGAATATTAATCACCCATAAAATCACTAAACCAATCTATTCAGATATAACATTCATTAAAAAATAGAATACTCTAATATTATTTTCATATTTTTCCAATGTAATATGTGGAATAGAAGAAACTTGTGATTTCATTTCCAAAAAGGATAATTTATTGCACTCATGTTAATTATACCGCCACATAGAAGGATATCCAAGCTATTCCATTTTAACAAAATAATTTTTTTCATATATATTATTAAAATATTTTTTTCATTTAGAGTAGTGATTTAGTTATATAATATTTTTTGAAATAATATGATAATACAATGATAATAAGTTGGAAATAATTATTTTTATAGTTTTATATAGAAGTAAAATATAGTATGAATTTAAAAAAAAATAATGGTGACATTTGAGTTGACATCACTCTACAATATAAAATAATACCATATGGGGTAAAAATTTTAAATCGTTCCAAACAAAGTCACTATTTGTAGTTTTTAAATAAATATCCATGATCTAGTGATTTATAAAATTATCTTTTCAACTTATATATTCATTCATATTTATACAGAAAAAAAATTGTACATCAAAATTTTAATTAAGATAAATTGATGGGGAGGAACCATATCTAAATGAACTATGCAAATCAAATCTTTTAAGGGTGTATAATAAAAATTTAAATTCCATTTTTTTCGTGATTTCTAATAATTTACCATGTAAAGGTTATATTTGAAAAATAATGGTGGAAATTTTGTAAAATATTTTTGGATTTGGGACTAGATTATATTGGTTTATTTCCATTGACAATCAATTTTATTTTTAAAAATTTATAAATTGATTATGTTTTTTGATGTGTGGTTAAAAATTAATATTATCATAATGATTAATGTTTTTATATATTTTTTTATATTTTTTAAATATTTTATATGTTTTTAATCAACATAAAATCATTAATGGCCCAAATAAATGAAATTTAACTAATGATTGGAGGATCCGATGTAAAAATAAAGAGTCTTCCATATGAAATACAACATCACCCTCTATAGATCAATTTACATATAAATGTAACCAATATAGAAGGAAAGAATATCCTTGATAGAGTTTTCTAGGTAATACATGTTTTGGATTAATAAATTATTATTCCCCCTCATAACATAAGGCTATGGCTTCAATTCCCTAATATTAATTTAACCTAATTTTATTTTTTATATATAAATAGAAAAACTAGTAGATCTAAAGTGTATGAACATGTATGTTTTCCAGTGGATTAACATTGATTTTTTAAATAACTAACAATAAATGAAAATTTCTTGTTAATAGTTAAGAGAAATAAGGAGAGATTAAAATTAACAAATTATGGATATAGAAGCAGAATAAATATATATCAATAAAAATATCATATTAATGAAATATTTAAATACTAAAGATAAGTGACATGTATATTGTTCTGTATGAATGTTAAATATTTCAAATCATCATTATACAAGTATTGGATAGTCAATAGACCTCAAACAATCCATTTTTTCAATGAACATGAATGTGTTCCAATATATATTACATCATATCTGGATTTTATTACTGTGGAATATATATATATTATTTATGGAATAAGTATTTTTATACCACTCAAATATTGAGATGTATCATCAAATGAGAAGAAATTTTTTTTGGTTGTTGTTATTCAAACTGAGAGATGGTTAGAACACCCCTAGAACACCTGTGGATGAGTAATTTCATATCAAATCGACAAACATAAAATTCTTAGGTAGTATGTAAACTCAATTAGATCCTAAGAAGATTCACTTTTTATGTGTAATTCCACCAGAACATTGATGGACACCTTACTTGAGTGATTTTTGTAATTTAGGAAACAATTTTACCACAACATAGTGTCTCATATAGCAACATTTTAATACAAAAATCCCAATTATACTAAAAAATCTCCATTATACTAAAATAAGGATATTAATCTATAATAAAAATATATATTAGTCTATAACATTTACTGATTGAAGTTAGTAACATTGATTGAATTTGGTTTGAGATGATTTCACATATATGATTTACCTCATACCCAACTTATCCAATCACCTTTTTCACTATATTAATTAATTATATATTTCCATAAATCATATTTTTCTTATATTGCATTGATATGTAATTAAACAACATATTTTTTGAGGGAATATTTTTTTCTTGAAAATTTTAATTGTTCTATAATTTTCTAGACAAGGACACATATCCTAAAATTAATAAAGATATACCATAACAAAGTATTTAGTTTTAAATTTACGAATTTAAAAAAATATATTATATAAAATCATTAAAAATATTTCAAACAATTCATAATCATTGACTAATGTATAATATTAATGTACTAAATTATATGTGAATTAATTTTTTTCTTCAAAATATTTTATATTATGTTTTATGAAAAAACTTTTTAATTAATTTATACTATTTATGGAAATAATGTTTTATAAAATTAATTTTATTTATGAAATTATAATTTAAATTTAATATTAGGGTGATTTTTGGATTATTTATGAAATAAATATTTTTTAGTAATGAGTAAAAAATAATTTTTTCCATTAAAACCAACATTTATTTTCAGTTAAAATACACAATATATATCTAATTTTATCATAAATTTTCATATATAACCTTTAATTTCAAATAAAAAAATTTCTTACATTGGAATCACCACTATACTTGACTTTGGTAAAAGACCATTTTGAGCATAAGAACATGTCCTTCGGAACACTGTTTATATATGGGAAATATATTTTCATCATAATTAATTAAAGAAATATATATTTCTTAATAGTTTTAATGAAATTTAATTATAAGAAACTTATTATTATATTATGAAAAACAATTTTTGGTTTATAAAATCCATGTAAAAGATGTAAATTCAGTTTTGTGATTAAAAATGATTTGTTCTAAATCCATTTTTTCATTATGTTCTCCATGCTTAAAAAAATTAAATTCTACTACTTATTGAAATTTAATTTAGTAAAATTGATTGAATATAAATAATAATGACAGATAATATAATTTAGTGGTGTTAGAATAATTTTTATTCATATTGAATAGTAAAAATAGAATAAGATTTTTACCCTCATTAAGGTAACAACCAGTTTACTAAGGGGTGGTAAACTATAAAAATAGGATTGTAATGATCCAAAATCAAGTATATTGATTATTATAAGAATATATATCAACATTATTTAAATATAACTTTTAACTCATTCCTATACGGGTAAATATTCATAAGAAGTTTTCTTATAACAATGAAATAATTTATGAAAATCCTTGTCCCCCCCCCCCCACCTAAAATGTAAAAGTACACCTACTCTCTACCATTATTCATTGAATGTGATCATTTTATCATATAAGTTACATGATATAAAAAATATATTATATTTCATAAATTATTATTTGATCATATTTTCATTTCATAAGATAAAAATTTCAAAGATTAAGGTATAATCAAAAGAGGTATCTTAGAGAAGAGGTATGAATCATAACCAGGCTATTTAAATTTTTTTGTTCTTGCGCCATCCCTAAGTATTTTGTATCTATCAAAAACGTAATATTCTATTATAATATTAATATACTAATAGGGTATTTTTATAACCATTCCACAAATCAACTATATTAAATATAAAATTATTATATCACTCATGTGTATGTGTTGACTATTGCCTCCATGTGACGATATAATTAAGTTTTCATCATTATCATGCATTTTTTGATATAATAATGCATTTAATATTACTATATTAGTTTTATTTTTGAATTATTCTTATATAATTAGAACACATTATCTTCATTCTTATAATTACATATATTGATAAATGATAATGTCACTCATGTTAACATTTGGGAAACCACCTCTTTAAAGTGATATAAATCATTCTTAATTTATGAATGGAATATATGTTAATATCAATAGATTTTATTAATATGTGTTATATTTATTTTATAATAATTATTATTCAAGGGTAAATTATAATTTTCCTTTATTTTTTATCCACTGAAAAGTTGAAATTTTACTCCTGGGTATGTACGGATTACTGTCTCCATAAGGTGATGTAAATAAATTATAATATACACATTATATATATTGTTATAAAACTATTTTTTAATATATTATATGATATATATTAATTTTTAATTATTAAAGTTTTTATTTAATCAATATCAATATACATGGACTAAAACTGTTGAATCAAAACATACATGTGAAACAATGTAATCATCTCCCAAAATAGAAATTTTAATTGAGACTTGTTAAAAAACAAGCTTTGATATGTTATAAGTTGACCATATATGGTATTATGAATATAAATATTGTTTTTTAAACAATTATTACAGATTTAGCCTTAGTTTTTTGTATTCCACAGTGGTTACGATGCAATACATTCGTGAGGTAAGGGTTGTTTATCCCAGTTTTTTTCATTAGAACATGTTTGATGGTATATAAATATTTACATTTATGATTTCCATTCACTAATATATTTACATGTTACATCATCGATCCTTATTAGTTAATGGTATTAAAATTTAAATTTCAAATTATTTCATCGAAGGTGTTTTTATTTGAACGATACAAAAGTGCCAAGTGTTTGTAGTCCAAACATTTCTTTCATAGGACATATGTATTGTTATTGAAATACTTTAATTTATGTGTTGTATATACTGAAATGTTTATATATTATATCATGAATAAATTTGTTTAGTGGTATTTAATGTTCTATTTTATGTTATTTCTTTCATTGGTTTATGAGATAATTTTTATTGAAGCCCTAATAGATTTACATTAGAGTCTAAATTTTTTTACCTGGACAATTTATGCTTAATTATAAGATGATTAAAATATATGGCATATCTCCCACAAATAATTATTCTTTAATTTACCTCAATTTCATTTTCCTGATTCTATATTTTCAACTCAATTTTCTTCTTTTATGTACTTAAAATCTTGAATTAATGATTTTATAAAAACCTGATATTATTTCTCTCTTAATATCAGAATTAGTTTTTTATAAATCTATAATTTGAGAAAAAAATCATGAATGTTTTAATTATTTTCATAATATTTATTTAAGATGACATTACACATTTTTTTTATCCATTAAAAATTTAAATGAATCTTTTAGGTATTTTCTAAAAGAGTTACTTTCGACATTTTTTTGAAAATTCCAAAGGAATTTTTTTTAATGACAACCACATGAATGGTTTTTTCTATCCTTCTACATTGGAATTTACTTTCAAGCATCAATTTAAAGTTTCCAGGGCCCATTAAAAAAATTCCTTAATTATTTTATTTTTTTATATTTTTAATAATTTTGATTAATATTAAAAGGTTTTTTACACAATAAATTTAGTAATGGATTTATTAAGTATTTTCATCAACAATAAAATATATTGATGAATTTATTATTTATAGGGGATATGATTAATTTTTACTATCATTATTGTTACTTTGGTTGATTTATTATTCTCATGATGATATATATATTAAAACAACTTCCTTGTCCACCAGTTGAGAATGGATGTAATGATAAATTCTCTCATGATAATGTGGAATATATATGAATTCATTTTATGTATCTCATATGTTTTTCCAATATATAACTCTAAAAAAATTTGCAATGAATAATAATTTTTGATCGCAAATGGTGTATGAGTGTATCCCCACCGGAAAATAGGGTTTGCTAAATGTTATCCCAATCCAAAAAGATGGAGAATCGGAGGTTATACCATGCCTCAAGTAGGTACATGCACAGTTATCCCATGCTTAATTAATGATGAATTCATTAGTGGGTTGTAATTACATATGACTTCTATGGTTAGGATTATTCGACACTTTATCCAACTATATTATTAAATTACATTACGTGAATTTTTTACTCTCAGGGATAATACTCTTTTATTATATTATGATTAATATATTTTTAACTGGAAATATTTGTTCCATAAAACATTATTATACGAATTTTTATTCATAAATTTCAAATGATAAGATCAGGTTGTAACATTATTAATCTTATGTTGTGATTACATATTAATATTTATTGATATAGTTTTATTTAACCATTACATATTACCAAATATTAAACATTATTCATCATAATTTTACCTATGATATAGATAATCCTTTAAATTATTATATGTCAATGAAGGGTTATAGTTGTGAATTATTTATTTGTAGAAGATACAGAAAATTTATATATCAATATTTTGTGTTAATGGGTTTCCAAAACACATTAATCCTTTTTTACTTATGGAATAAATTGAATTAATATGTAATGAATATTTATCTAGAATGATGTATTATTTATTTTGGAATTTTTTTTACCCATTTTTTGTATCAAATCAAGGTTTTATTTATTATTTGGAAAGTAGGATGACAAAAAATGAGGGAAATCCCAAAGGATATTCCTAAATACAAAAACCATTCTCTATTATGATAATTAATATAGAGTTTGTTAATAATATAAATTCATATTGTAATATAGAAAAGTGGATACAGCTATGGATCATAAGAAAATAGGGGTAACAATAATGAATAGTGTGGATTGGGTACTAACTAGATCTATAAAACTATACAATTACTGAGATAATATTTCACACCATGATAATCACTTTTATGGGATATGCATGGTTTAATTAATTTTTTTATGTTCCATTATGATCTGTTGGTGTAAATAATAACAAATTATGTCCTATGTAAAAATAAAGGTTTCTTATAAACAAAATAAGGAGTAATCATTTAAACATCCTGTAAATTTTTTTATTGACTATATGATTACTCATTTTGTTTCTCACAGCACACATTTGGTTCTTGATACTTGATTGAATAAGGTGGAATCATTTTATCATTGGAATTTATTCATAATGAAAGTATTTTGATAAAATATATTACAAATGTAATACATGATGGAATGTGAAACCATGTGATTGTGTGTAATGAGTTATCTCAATATAGGATTAAAAATGTATATATAGGTGTGTTAAGAAATGCTAAAATAAGAGAAAAATATAATTTCAATATGTTTGTGGTGGAAAAATATTCTTATTCTTGTATGATGACTATGTAAGAATAATAACCAATGTAATTGACTCAAATGAATGAGATTATGTTTTAGGTGTGGAAATGAAGAGAACATAGTATTTAATTTCCGTGGAAAAAAGGATTTAAATAAATTTAAATAATTTAAATCATTATGTACCAATTTTATATCATTGACATATATGTGGGGTTCTTTTGGATTCTCTTATCAAATTACATAATAAAATGAATTACATTGAGACAATGTAAATACTTATGTAATTTATATCATTGAAGTGTAATAATTGAAGTGTTTACAAATTTGTATTTGAGAATTATTTAATATAAGAGATTTTTTAGTGATATTATGGTTGTAAAAATTGTGAAACTTCTAAGAGTGTTCCACAATAGTTTTCATTTAAGGTTACTCAAGAATATATTTAATGTTAAAGATAACCAAGAAAATGTATTCATTATTATGCTGATAATTTTTGGAAAAACATGCCTGAGCGATAAAATGCTTAAATATTATCCTGAGGTTTAAGTAGTAAAATTTAGTTGGGATACATATTTAATTAATATAGATAATGTAAATATGATAGTTTTAGTCAACATAAAATTTATTTATTGTTTGAAGATATATTCATTTATTTAAATTTCTTGAAGTTTATTAAATTTTCATATTTATGGAAGATATTGGATTGATAATGACATTTTTTAAGGTGAAATTATAGAGTTTTATTTCAATGAATAAATTATTTCATTGTCATTTTTGGTGATTCAGGTTAACCAATTCTTTTTGTTGAATATATGATCAAGTAATTATATTGTTTAGTGTGAAACATTGAGAGATACTTCGGATTCTTTAGTGATTAATGTTCAAATCAATTTCAAAATTTTAATATTGTTTATCTAAATTTTTTGGAATTTGATTACTGGTTAATCATGCATTGAGGTATTTTAAAATTTAACTATTTTAGGAAATAATTATGTATATATTTGAGTATTATTAATAAAATAATAAATGTTTGTATTTCAATTAAAAGTTTCTTCATATTAATTAAATTATCATTTATTACTCATTTCGTGTTTTAGTTAATGAATTGATATTACATGTTTAAATATTCATCCTTCTGTGAATATTATTACAAATAGATTATTAGAAAAGTTCAAATATCATTAAAATGTATTTTTCATTTTTTATTTGAATATGGGATCAAAGGGGTGTATGTTAGTTGACTGATGTGACCAAAGGATGATATTATATAAACAGTTCTTAAGAAATCAATTAAGAATATTTTCTCATATTCCATTGTAAAAGAATTCCAAAATTATTTGAAGAAGAAGCCTGTAAATGAATTTTTTTTTCTTTTTTAAAATAATTTTGAGGGATTAATGGTGATTTTTACCCCTCATCCACTAATGGTTTTGTGGTCATTTACATTAAAATTACCTCGACACTGGTCACACTTTTTTACCCATTAGAAATAATTTTTTTCTATTATGCACATATTTTCAATTACTGCTAATGGTATATTTATCTACTGAAATGATTATATTTTATTATAGTTAACATTTATGTTTTCAAAACTCCATTCTTAAATGTAATTTAATTGTCCCTTTGAATGATATAGGTTTTCAAATAATGTTTATTCAAATATTAAAACTATTATTACTAGTTTAAATGTTATATAAATTAAAGTTATTAAAGTTTTTAGAATGTGATACTCTATTATAAAAAATATATTTTTTCTTTAAATAAAATTTATTTTGTTGACAACTTGCATGACACACAATATTGAAACTAAAAAATTCCCCATACGATATCCTAGAATTAAAAAATTTATTTTTGAATACTAATAAATCCATTATAAAAAATTCATAATAAAAATTCATTAGTGCATAAAAAATTGTACTCAATTTTATGTTTAAAAAATTAATTCTTTAAAGAAATAATTTCGTTAAAAATAACATATTATTCAATTTATGTAGGGAAATTATAATTTATTTATATGTTTATTTACAAATTTTAGGTTCGGATATTAAAATAATTTTTTCCATCAAGAATTCAATGTAATATTTTTGTTAATTTGTATAAATTTTCTAAAAAACATTATTTTCAATTAATAGTAAAAATATTGATTTTTTTATAATCATATATTTCATTTCAAGTAAAACACAATTTTTTTATTTCATCATAATGTTAATATATAATATTATAATTATAATTAATAAAATTAATTAAAATATTTCATCATTTTAATTTATTTTTATATATGTTCTATTTGTGGAATAAAATTCATTTTTCAAAAAAGAGTTTTTATTAACAAAATGTGTTTTTATCATAATAATTTATATTAATATATAATGATTAATGGTATAATTGAAATATATGGACTATATACTCATTAAAAAAACTTAAGAATCATTTGATGGTTTTTATATGGAATGCAACGTATGTTAATTCAATTTTATTATTAAAAAAATATTAGTAAAAAAACATGTTTTTGTTGAGTTATGAAAGATTATTTAATATAAAAATTAAAATATTATTGACATTGATTGTTATAAAATGTAAATAATATTTAAAATAATTCAAATTAATTAAATTTTTTAGAATCATGATAAATTTTTGTATAATGAATCATAAAAAAAATTAAATTTCATTAGTATGATTCAGGTTAACATGAGATTAAAAGGACTTAAATTAAGAGATAGTGGTTGCGATAAAAAATAATCATGACTAGTTTTTAATTTTTAATGATAATTTAACATTTTTTAATCCTATATTGTATTTAATTACCATTTAAAGACACTTCCTCAAAAATTTTACCTTATATCACTGAATGATTTTAAGAAATTACATGTTTGTACCTTTCCTTGCATATAAAATTGAATTTATTATCACCCCATTTATCAAGGAATTTATAAATTATAAATTTGACAATATATATCCAAATATCATCCTAAATTCCTTCCCTTCAATCGTTATACTTTTTTATTTCTCATAAGACCAATCGTTAAATGAAAAACAGGTATGCCAAAATTGGACTCCCTAATAAGATGAATAAATTGTATCAATGTTATTTAAATTTTATTTCTTCTTACACATTACCTAATCCTATTGTATCCATTAGAATACCATAAGTACATTATCCTAGATATAATTATCTATTAATATAATTATGAAAAAACATTTCCTACATCTTATTCATGAAATGGGAAATGAAAAAGTCGGTAGTGAATAAATATTGACTACCAGTCATCTAGGTTTCATCATTATCCTAGAAATATTATATGGAAACTAATTAAAGTAATCTCAAAATAAAATTTAATTACTATTTTTAATTGATGGATTTTTTTTGGTTTTGGAGAAGGCTGCTTCGAGTTGTGTATGCTTCTAGTTCATTATTATGTCTGGATGTGATATGATGATCAGGTTCTAATCTTCTAGCACTCTACGTGGATATGCTTCAGATGTGATTTAGAGAAGGAAACCATCACTGGTGCATTCCATTTGGATTTGGATGATTGATAGGGTTTCACTATTATATCGGTACCATGCCCATTTCTGCAATGGACTGGTAGTTGAGCGGTCATGGTTTGTTGAATGCTTCTTCATTGTGTTGTTCCTAGGGAGGCTTTGATCTTGTAGTTAGTTTTAGATTGTTCTCTGTTTTGGTTGTATGTGGTTGTAATGTTGGGTCTCTTGGTTTCTCACTTTTCCCTCAAAAGAGTTTGGACAAAAAAAATGTTAATTTTCAGCCACTCGTCATTTAATGATTGGTAGTAAAAACATATTTTTTTAAAATATATTATATATGTGATATAATAATTTTTTTAATGGTTAATTGTTATTTACCATTATCTTGTTTATCTATTGATAGGTGGAAACATCACACATGTGTATGTTTGTATTGTCATCTCCATTAACATATTTAAATAATGTTTTCACAAAAAAAATTAATATAAATGGTTATTAAGGTGTATATAATGATTAAATGTGATATGTATTAAATTAAGAAGAATTTTAAGATGATGTAATCTTGGCCAAATTACAATGATATGGATGGGAATACAATACATTAGAAATGAATTAGGTAACTCCACGAATGATGACATTAATATATAACTCTTAATTAAAGGGCGATTATATGTTATAAGTATGAAATATATAATACTCTAGATGATAATATAGTTAGAATATTGAATTATAATATATTAAATTTTTTTATAATGTATTTTAGTTCCCTTGTGAACAATGATGGGCTTGTAGTAAGGGTTATTCATCTCAGTTTTTTTCATTGAGATATGTTTGATATATGTCACATATTTGAGTTTATGATGTTTATATACTAATCCTCTACATGATATAAAATTTATCATTATAAATTCTTGAAAAATAAATTTATGATAAATATTATTCCATTTAAGGTTTTTTTATTTTAATGTGACCAAATATGAAAAGCTTTATATTCCCAAATTATGTTCGTTGGGAGATACGTTATGTTAATCTCATATTTCATTTTACAAGGTGTATATATTAAATAGTTGGTATGAATATCATGAATTTTTTTAATATTCATTGTAAATCATGTTTCATTTAACTTTTTTACATTATTTTAGTATGAATCAAATGTTACATATGTGGTTCGGGTTTTATTTTATCATCTATTTTTATCCAGGATTTTCTGTGATTTAATATCTAATCATAAAATTATATGATATATATCTCCATTTTTTTTGATTTCTTATCTTCTTTTTATTTATTCAAATTTAATATTTTTCATTAATTTTGTTATTTTTATGTTCTATAGATACTGAAGAAATTACATTATGAAATCTATACATTATTTCTCTAAAGTGTTGTGAATCTATTTCTTCCATGCCCAAATATTCAATAAACTATTTTCATGAATGTTTTCATTATTATCCAATTATTTATTAATTTAATTTCAACACATGTTTTAATTTCTATTAGTTATTATAAAATAATTTTTTTCCATGTTTTGAATGAGTTACTTTGGATCTTTCATACAATATGTGATTGGAATTTTACATTTAATACCCACATAAAAAATAACATTCCCCCCATTATGACATCAATTTTTTTTTGAATATTATTTTATAGGTATCCATCGGTATATTTAAGGTTAAATTTTCCATTATTATTTTAATAATTTTAAATTTTAAATATGTGGTTTTGAAATGAATTGTTTATTTTACTTTGTAAATATTTCAAGGATCAATAAAGGGTGTTTTCAACTCTAACTACACCATATGATTCTTCTTATCCTTTTATTAGTATTTGATAAAATTTTGACATTTTTATTCATTAAATGGATGATTTATGATTATGATTATGAAGTGTTTATAGAACTCAATTTCATCAAGGGGATAAGATATGATGTAATTTTAAATATTAACATGATCTTAACTACATCATATGAATTTTCTATGGTTTTTTTTATCAGAGGTTATGTTATATTGATGTAAAATATTGGGTAAATATTAACATTTTATTACCTCAATTGTTATAGTGGATATCATCCCATAAAAAATAGATACACTAGAGTTTGTTCTAATCCCATAGAGGGTACATTGAAGGTTTTCCCAAACACGAAGTAGGTAAACAAGCCATTAAAAAATAGTAACATTTATTGAATTTATTTTTTGGGATCCATGAAATAATATTTATATCATTATAGTAATGACACACATTACGCCATAATTTTATGACATAATCTTTTTCAATTGTTATGATCTCCTAGACCATGTTAAATTGGTCCTTTATGATTAGTTTCATCTAAACAAAATGGTTTATTTTGTGAATCAATATTTTATGAATTTGGGGTTATGAAATTATAATGCTAATATCATGTTCATAAATTAATAATTCATGTTATATGATTATATATGATCATTTATTTTCATCTCCATTTTTTTCCTTAAAGAGTATACTAGCTCTCCCATTATTTTATTTCATTTTAACCATGACGTTAAAAAAATTTATGTATGATATTTCTAATACATGTTAATTTTTAAGAAAATAGTTGGAGTTGATATATTTAATTTATGAAGAAACTGTTTATGTCTCCAAGAATAAATTTACAGTAAACAATTCTCAATCTGGAATAGATATTAATGATATATAATAAATTATATTCTAAATTTTTTTAATATTTATATGAAATGTTTGGTTCACTTTAAGGAAAACCATTTTTATTAAAAAATTCTATAATCTTTCCCAATATATTTTCGAGGTACTCACTCCGAATAATGTTCGAGAAATAGGTTTGTTTCTATAACTACAAAAATATATCAACTTCTTAATTATTGTGTTTCATGGATATAGATAATATTATTATATTATAGGGCCCCCTAAAGGGATAAATAATGGTAGATATATGCAGTCAATGAATCATGTTATTAGTTATATATCTATTATTAATCTCATATCCTTTTAATTTCTAATATATTATATATTTTAGTACTTTTTTTATTTTATAGATTTAATTTTTATAAAACTAATTTCTATTTCCCCTATAAACGAATCAAACAAATAATTGGAATTTGACCCTCTATTTTTTTCTAAACAATATCTTTCTTGAAGGAACAATAAAAAAATTCCACTACGACTAACATTAAATTTATTCAAAGGGGAAACCATTCAGTCATGATCTATATTTCTATCCAAATACAATATCAACTAATGAAATCACATGTATTTATTTCATATAAATATAAGATGTCAGATATATAAAATAATCATGTGTGGTTACAGCCTAAAAAAATATTTTAAGTACAAAAATGGACTCATGATGATATAAAACCATTTGATACAAATCTAAAATTCATGAATGTGCATCATTCTAAATTAAAAAGTAATTATTTTAATCAGGTTTATAATTAAAAATTATGTAATGAAATAGTTAAACTTCATGGGATCCCAAAAGCTATAAAAATGAATTCATTGATATTGGAATTGATAAAAATAAGTCATACCAGGAATGTTCGGGATTTGAGCGTACCTGATCCCAAAAATTTATTTAAAAAGTAAAAAACACAACGATACAGATTCATGGCATAAGCGCCACCAAACACAAGATGGCAGGTTTACACCGCCCACATGAAACTTGAACAAAATACCTAGAAAAGATAATCAACACAAAGATGGCTAAAAAAGGCCCAACCCGGGTCATCAGCACGCAACCCAAGATCACAACCATGTGATTTTACCACACACACACAAAGACCATGTCTTGAAATCCAGTTCATATTCAACAATCCCCTCATTAACACCAGCACACATGGGACCCAAAGTCACCTTAACCCAATAATCTAGGTCTCCCTCACACCTCCAGACAGGAAAGAACCGATCAAAAGGATCCAGAATCCCGAGGTCAAATCTCGCATCCCGAACAAGTAATACGCTTAGTCGTCGTGCCGATACACAACATCACAACCGAGAAGTCGGCAGCCCACAAATAGCGCGAGGTAGACGTGATCCACCCTAGTTCTTCCTCGACTCACATCCCATGAGGATCTAACTCAGTGGAACGAACCTCCCCACTGGGCCACAACGTCATCATTATGCTCAAACAGTCGTCGAAATCCACATTTCCCTTTTAATGTCATCACCTACATCACTGGATCTGTAAGAAACCCGCCTTGTCGGCTTGCACCAATCCACATGAGGAAACCAAGATCAACGAGATCCATCATCGAGCCATAGTCGGCTCCTCCCGATCACAGTAACCTTCTCCCCATCATCGTCATAATTTCATCTCTACACTATTGGGTGAAGTTAGGCTTCGCCACCCTCACAATCCATCTTCATCAGATCAGATCTAGCGTAAGAATCCATTGTCGGCTCGCTCCATATTCATCACCAACATTCTCCAATAAACAATCCTTTGATATTCACTTAACATCTATTTTAGAAACCAACAAATGAATAGAGTGTTGAATTTCATCACCTTGATGACCAAGGTCATCTTCAAGAACAGTCGAAAGTTTTTGCTTGCTGCATAGTGCAAACATCTGATAATGGCTAATGATGCCATTGTCGCCCCTCAGAAAGAACCCATTCAGAAAATTGGAATAACATTGATAAGAGAACTGCTCTCCAGTTAAAAATAGTTTAAATGGAAGAAAATATTATTATAATAAACTATCTATAAATTTGTTTTGATGAATATGAAATTGGTATCACTGTGTTCTTCTTCAAAAAACATTTTATAAAATCATGAATCATTATAAACTAAAAACATTATTATTGAAGAAATCATAGGGTCACACATAACCCCAAATATTAGGATGGAATAGAAGGATAAAAATTCATCGAAAGGAGTAAAAATATATTAATATATATTCATTAAAAAATAAAATAATGATCTTATTATAGTGACATCATAATTACACACTTAATAATGAGGTGAAACAAAATTCTTGAGGAATAATAAATCATTTCCACATGACAAAAAGAATGATAAATATGGAGAAACTAAATTTAATTCATATTTATACCACAAAAAATGTTTTTTCATATTAATTTTTCCCATTTAAAAAAGAAAATGAATGTAATTAAAAAATAAAAAATTCACTACTTTATAATATTTTTATAATAATCAATGATTATCTATCCATTATTAAATCATGTGAGAACATAAAAAATTCCTAATGTAAAAAATTGATGTATTTGATGAGGTAAAATCCATTAATTAATCTTGTTAATTAATTTTATTTTATTTACTATTACCATAAAACTTCATGGAATGTTATTTTGTAAACATATCTGGGATTTCATGGAACCTAATAAGAATTTCATTCAAATTAGTTCTATGAAGTATCAAAACTACAATGAAATGTAGTAATTAACTATAAAATAAAAAATCTATTCAAATGTGTTTTAATCATTTTACACAATTAAGGATATTAGATAATATCTCCCAAATCCACCAAAATTATAGAAATATTTGAGAATATATTGGGTTCCCAATGTCACGTGAATAACTGATTTTGGAATTTAAAGCACTAATTATACTTGTTTCCCATGTTGTACTATAGTAGTAAAAATATCCATTCATTTAAAAATTTTAATTATACTTATAAAATAATGATTCTTAAATATGAATTATATTATGAAAATTATTTATATGGTGGGCCAAAATTATTTTAATTATCATTTGAATTTTTTTCATCGAAATACACTCATGTTAAGAAAATATAGGATTCAAAATCACATTTTATTAACATTAATGGGCTCGGAATCATTATGGTTTAAAATAATTAGTATATAGATCATATTATATGTTAAATTTAAGCATAAAAAATCTATGTTGTATAATGGTGTTTTGATAATGGTTTCTTGAGGAATTTTGGTGTTGCTGCTATGATTTAAACAACCTCGAAAATCATGATGGTGTTCATGTAATATTTAGTGAAAACTAATATGGAATTATCATCCTTAGAAGTACCATTTTTTTAATAATAATACTCAAATCGAAATATATTAATATTGACTTCCAAAAAACATAATTTTCTATATATTCTTCCGTTATGTGATAATGGTTTTGGATTTTTGTTTTAGAATAATATTTTAATGTAATTGATTGAAATAGAATGATTTTATTTTATTTAAATAATTATCCATATGTTATATTTATTAATATATTATACCTTTTTTGTAAACATGTTAAAGTATTGAGTGTAAAATATAGCATGTCATTGATTTGAAATTAACACCGTAGTAAATATAGCACACACATAATTTGTAAACTCAATATAACCCATATTGTGTATAATTTGAAAAAACTAAAATTACAATAAAGAAATTTTGAGGGATGCTTTAAAAATAGTATCAAACATATACATTACCTAATATAGAAATTGAAAGAACCTAATCTAATATATCATGACCTAGTATATTTTAATTTATTCACTCTCACCCAAGATTCATGTATAGTAGGTTAATATAACATTTTAAAAAAATTTATATCTTATTTACATGGATTTATTTACTGGAATTTAAAAAATCTCAAATAATATTTTTATTATATTTATTCATAATGATGAAAACGGTTATATGATAATACCCTTCATGGGTGATGATGGTTAATAATTCAAATAAATGACTCTATTATTCATTGTATTTCATAAGGACATAATTGTTCATAATCTTCACCAAGAACTAATCCAAAATTTGGGGCTATGGAAATATTGAATCAATATCTAAAATAAATTTATTAAACCCTCTTGAATGTATTAAGTATCACTCAATACGATTAAGATGATGTAGTCAATGCAACATGTTATACTCATAATATGGTCCATATACAACCATTATGAAGACACCACATGAACATTGGAGAGAAAAAAATGATTTTTCTTTTATGTAATTTGATCATTAACATTATTTTATTAATACCAATGATAAGATAATCAATTTTGATCCAAAATTATATGGTTTAATTTTTCATAGGAACATTAACTCAAGTAAAATCTTATGAATTTTTTTAATTAGAGGTCTATGTTTATATATGATAAAATCAACATATTATTTAATCGTAATTTATCTAAAACTCAACAAAAAATTTAAAATTTTGAGTGTTAAACAATGAAAACATATGTCTTATTATTAAAAAAAATAATTCAAATCACTTCGATGGCTAGTTTAAAAATCAACAAAAAAAAATTAAATTACAATACTCCATTAAAATAGTATTTAAACATAACTATTATGAAATAGCTACTATATCGGTGGAAATGAATATAAAAAAATAAATAAAAATATAATAAAAATATTAATAATTATTTTGTATAATATATATGTATATATAAAGCATAATAATTGTTAATATTTATATTACAGATGAAAAAATGATTTAAAAGTATGAATATATTTTTGAAAAAAAAAATTTATCAGAGAAAATGGTTTTGTAAATTATTTCACATTATGAAAAATTAATTTATTACACATATAAAAAAATTATATTATTAATTGATAATATTTTTTTGAAAATTATTATCAAAAACTATTTTAGGGGGAATTTTTTGTATTCTTTATTAAAAAGATTCATTTTTATAAATATTGAAAAATACTTCTTTTTATTGAAAACCCTGTTTTCAATTTGATTATATAAAAAGTTAAATCATATTTTTTTAGATTTTAATTATTATTATTATATTACTATCAACTCAATATATATAATTAAAATTAATTATATATTGAATTTTAATATTAAAACATTCTATAATTTTGTTAATATTCTCTTTGGAATCCCACTTTTAATCACATCTACGAATATAGTTTTAAATTAAATTCTACCTCCTATTTGACTTTAATATTGAAAATAGGATTTTAAAAAATTTACAATCATAATTATTTACATTATTTAATATGATCAAATTATTATTTTATCAAAATGAATAGCTAAAAATGTAAATATTATTTATCATTAATAAGGTAAAATGGTTTTACTGTTGGTTAAACTAAGAAGATAAGGGTTTAAAATGACCTAACATATTCTAAAAATATTATTTTCTAGCGCTTTTTTCCACCTTATCCAATACCAATAATCCAAAATATGATTAATTGGTGGCTTTTCTCTTCTAAATGACAATATCATGTGAATTATTTTTTAAATTTTCTATGTAATTTCTATGGAGGTCCTATTTCCCCACTTATAAAAGGGGGATACCTCGTCACACTTTTATACACCTCCATTAACCTTGTATTGAACAAAAATAAAACAAATATATTCCCATAATCCTTAGACATATTCTAGAGATCATGTTCCTCCTAGAAGGTAATCCTTAGGAATTGTAATAGGATATTAAAAGGATGCATCTCGTAGATATGTTAATTGTCTGGAAAAATCTCTATCATTTTATTTCTTTAGATTCCACATTTATTTATATATTAAAAAATCAAATACACTAAAAATAGTATTTTTAATATAATTATATACTATGTTATTCAGGGGATAATCGGCATCCATCTCCACATCCATAAAATGGGGAATGAAATGATCAATCATGTATATTAAGAACTACCATCTCACAAATAAAAGTAACATGTTTTAAATAAACATCTATCAATATTGGATATAATGAAAGAATTAATGTTTATATATAATTTATGATATATATATTATTTTGGAATTATAATATCCCATATATTTTTAAAAATACATGTCATTTCAAATAAGATATTGTCACTTGTGTGTTTAGTGGACTACTGCCACACAAAAGAATTTGAATCATTTTTCACATAAGATTTACTTATCATGTAATAAGGGTAATGTCATGAACCAAATCTTTTCACCCTAAAAACCTACACCAAACCCATCCCATGACAAGGTCCAGTTGGTATTTTCTATTCCCATGATCAGGAAAACGTGATTGGGGATCATATATTTTGGTTTGGGAATGATTTACCAGAATATGGAGACATAAAACATAAAAAACAATCGATAAACCGAATGTGAAATTCGCATACAATACATGATTTAAAAAAGCTACATAAATGAGTAAATAGGATCAAACATAAAACATGATAACTAAATACACATTATAATAGAAGAAAAAAAGCCCCAAGGGACTCCACACGATAAGGGGTCGTCAACCACAAGCCATATCCGCAAAAGTAAAAAATATACTATAGCTCACAAACACACTATGGGAAAAACCTAATCATAGACTCAACTGCAGCTAACGTCCCTCGAACTCCCAGCTTCCACATATAAGACTAGGTATCCTATAACCACACAACCATTTAAAGATCTATAATACACTACTTCATTCCATTTTTATCAATTTCACTTTGTGTTAATTAATTCATTAATCATTAATTCAATATTAATTATTTACCCATTATATTTGATTAGAATCACACCCAAATATCCCTATTCATTTAAATTGCAACCTCAACATTGCACCCAAGCAACCTCCAAACCCTATGGGTCAAAATAATTTATTCAATTATTTACTTATAGAAATACTTTACCACATTCCTAGTCATTCTAGAAAAACATACCATGATACTAAACACAAGGGGGATCAACACAGCGAGTAGTTGAAATACCTATCGAGTCTTTGTCTCCAATATCAAGAGTGTAGACCCATACTCCCATGAGAATAAAAACAAAAAAATCCAATGGAATACCTCATGCATCTTCCCCCCTTTCGAATGAATGGTAATCAATAATAGATTCCTTGAGTAGTGGGGAATGTAAAGCAGATAAATAGCAAAGAAGAATCTATAGAAGACAAAACATTCACTTCCAACCCATTTCATCATCCCCAGTGTCCTCCGTAACACCTACATGTATAAACTAATGCCTCTCACCACTTTAGGCGTCAACAAATACAACAACTAGTTGGCCTCCATGTCCCACATATCACAATTTTTATCCTAGCTCACATCACAACTCAAGAATTAGGAAAACAACAATCATATCTATTAGGCTCCTAACACCTTTAAAAGTAAGAGGGTAACTCAAAACCCTTCAAGGTATTATCAAACAATCAGTTCATTATCCATCCTAAATTAAGTGATTTATTATTCCTAGGTTCTACATTCGGGAAACCTAAAAATTAATCTATCACCAATAAATTAAACATTTTTACTTCATGAATTTGACTAACATAAAAAAATTTAAACAATAAGAACCATATTCATTTACATGCCTTTTTCTCCTTGGCAAAACAATTATTAATTAAATATAGTTTATGTTCTTTACCAATTTCACTCAAAAATGAACTGCTAAACAAAGCAATCATAGATATCACAGAATCTAGAAGATAGAAGAGGCAATAACATATGGTTGATATCAATTTATTTACCCGGTTCAAATATTTATTAAGTCCACTCCATTATGATCTTATGGCTAAAACGTCCCAACTCTATAGTTTCACATGATAATAAAATAGAAGCAACGAATCCAAAACCTCAAACAGTTCATGATGTTCGTTATACGAGAAGAGTTCACACAATGGATCACAATTGCCTGCTCTCATGACAACTGTATCCACCCGAGGATGCCATGGTACAACCACACCAACCAAAACCCAAGAAAGATCCAATAGAAGCATAGAGATTACATTCTATTATATGGAAAAGGGAAACATGAGAAGTTGAACACAAAATAATGATGATAACTCATTCCTTATATCAAATATTGAGGGATACTGCTTGGTTTCACCAAAATAAGGGGCGCTCTTACAGCATGAAGAGTGTCGAGGGAAACCAATCAACCAAGAAAAGTTTAATCTCACTATTTCTATTGGAATGAAGGAATGGTTCGAGCGTCTCACACCAGAGAACAAGGGATGATGATATATTTTCCCTTTAGAAGATTTAATAGAGCATCGGTTTAAGATACAATTGATTTTCCCTTAAAAATAGGATCACATTAAACCATGAAGTTTGACAATGTATATACATCTCCAGCCTAAAAAAATTAATATAGGAGTTATGGGATTTGATTCAGCTTTAAATCCTTTAAAACAAGGCCATAAATGCGTTATACGTCAAAGATAACTTTAAATCGGTGAAACTGAAAAAATATGGAAATTTTCCAAGGAAAATAAGAAATAGTTGTGGAAAAATTGTTCACGATAAAGTAAATTTTAGATAGTAACTATGAGTCAGTAACTGTGAGATAGTATGTCCAATATAGTAATTGTGAGATAGAAATTGGGAGACAGTAAATGTGAGACATTAACTGTGAGACAGTAACTATGAGACAGTAACTGTGAGACTGAATTTCTGAGACAGTAACTATGAGACAGTAACCGTGAGACAGTACCTGTGATACATTAACTATGAGACATAAACTCTGAGACAGTAATTGTGAGACAGTAAATGTGAGACAGTAACTGTGAGATAGTAACTATGATACATTAACTCTGAGACAGTAATTCTGAGATAATAAATATTAGACAATAAGTATAGACAATAACTGTGAGATAGTAATTCTGACACAGTAACTGTGAGACAATAACTGTGAGATAATAAGTCTGAGACAGTAACTATGAGCGAGTAAATGTGAGATAGTAACTGAGAGACAGTAATTGTGAGACAGTAACTGTGAGACGGTAATAATGAGATAGTAATTCTGAGACAATAACTATGAGACAGAAACTATAAGAGAGTAACTGAGAAGCAGTAACTGTGAGGCAGTAAGTCTGAGACAGTAACTGTGAGACAGTAACTGTGAGATAGTAATTCTGAGACAGTAACTATGATAGAGTAATTGTGAGATAGTAATTGAGAGGCATTAACTATGATAGTGTAAAATAAAAATATTTTTCAGAGAACATGATTTTTGAAAAAATGTTGGTGATCAGTCACCTTGACCTCTTAGAACACCTCAAACACCATATTTTATCAAATTAATGGCCTAAGAGGTCAACATCATTATATCATATACCTCTCAAAACATTCTCATCCTAGAGAATCTAAAACAAACCCAAAATAGAAACTGAATGTGGGTCTGAACAACCAATCCCCAAGATACCTCTCAAAAGAGAGAAATCCATAAGAGGAAACAAAAGAAAGCCATCTCATAAACATGAATGGTCTACAACCACAATGTGTACATTGTTACATGAAAAGAGTTAAACATCAAAAAACACTTTTTACTGATCACATATTTGTGACTCATGTTCCCAAGTACTCTCTTCCTTGCCATAGTGTCACCACAAGACAAAAACTAGGGGAATCAGAGTGCCCATGAAACACCTTCTCTTTACGGTCTTGGATCTCCACAGGCCGGTCCTCGAAGGTCACATCATCATAAAAATCTATCTATCCCCAATAAATAACCTGGGATTCATCATGAAGATAATGACAAAGCTATGACACATGAAAAACATCATGTATCTGGCTCATATACGAGGGAAGTGATACTCGATATGACACATCTCCAACATGAGCTAGAACCTCAAAAGTCCCAACAAACGAGGGATAAATATAACACCCATGACTAATCCTTCACAGTCTATGATGGGGAGTCAACTTCAAAAATAGGTAAACCCCATATGAAACTCCATGGGTCTCCTCTACTGATCAGCATATGATTTATGATGATTCTGCTCAATCTTTATCCTCTCACAAATCACCTGAACCATGTCTTTTGTATTCTACACTAAATCTGGTAAAAGAATTCCGGACCATCCCAACCCAGTCCATCAAAATGGAGAATGGAAAGGCCGACCATACAAATCTTCAAATAGAACCATATAGGTTGTGGAGTAAATATTATTATCATAAGTGAACTCCACTAAGTGTAAGTCTCTCATCCATGAACCTACAAAATCCAGAACACATGAGAGTAACATGTGTTCAAGAGTCTGGATGGTTAACTCTATCTGAAAATCCGTTTGAGGTTGAGAAATATTGCTAAGGAATACATGGGAACCAAAATCATGTTGGATACATCTCCACACCCTAGAAGTAAAATAGGGATATCAATTAGAAATGATCATTATTAGGACTCCATGAAGTCTCAAAACATCCTCTACATACTGGCTCGTCAAAACCTCTACTGATATCGACTCCTTGATTACTATGAAGTGGGCCAATTTTGATAAATGATCCACTACCACCCAAATAGCATCATGTCCACCTGGAGAATGAAGTAAACTAGTAATAAAGACCATTGATATGTCCTCTAATTTCCACTGAGGAATATATAATGGCTAGAGAAAACCACCGAGGACATGGTGCTCATACTTGACCTTCTGGAAGACTAAACATCGAGATAGAAACTCTACAATCGCATTCTTTATCCCAGGACACAAAAAATGACTCCTCAAGGATCTTTACATCTTTTTCATGCCACGATCCATCACTAAAGGGTAGCTATGTAACAATCTAAGAACCATCTTGCGCATCTTGAAAGGAACAAAAATCTTACATGACACAACACTCTTTGTTGTTCATCCTCAGTCCAACCATCAAGGGCCTCGCCACAAACAACTCGGACTCTCCAGACCTCCACCTCATGAACCCCCAACTAAGAATCTTCCACATGGTGCAACAGTTATGATTTCACCGTCATCTTGAAAAGACAACCTCTTCCCCCAACTTCTCCCATATCAAGATGTAATGATGAATATTACTCCAATTATCTCCAAGAATCACTGGATTCACACACATCTTCACTACGTGAATTTAGACTCAGCGCATCAGCGACAAATGTCCCATTTCCAGGTGTATACGACATTTCGAAGTCGTATTCTGTAAGAACTCCATCCACCAATGGTATCGTAGGTATAACGACCCATACTTTACATACATTGTTATTACATCATAATTTAATCACACTTATTACAACATATAACAAAACCAAGAAAGAACCATATAAGTATAGTGTCTTTAGAAACTGGGAAACATAATCAACTTGTTCATAAAGCATCTACTTTGCCTCCCATTTATTTCATCATATCTCGAGTACCTTTTTGGCATATTCAACTTAATAACCTTCTTCCTGGCCTAGGGAAATAAAACATACAAACGGGTTAGCTCAAATTCTCAGTAAGGGTAAAAAAAATAAATATCAATCACATCATATACATAAGAACATAACTTTTGGAAATCTTAACCAGCAAAAGAGATCATAATTTCATAACATGGGATAAATCATAGAAGTGAAATGTAATCCCAATAATCATAACATAAAACATGAAACTTTATGGAATACACACATAATCATATAGAATCATTTCTTATTAGTCAAGACTCATTTCCATGACTATCTTAGTGGGAAAAGTCCATTTCTGAACCGAGTCACCCTCGTTTCAGTCCTGTTTCACTGAATCGGTATAACCTACCATTCCAGCCATGTCTATCTCATGAGATATAAAATCATTACCCAATGAATTGGAAGGATATATAGGTCCCACCCATCTCATAATGAAACCATTCTTATGTGTGCCACAAAAATCATAAATCATACATCATGGCATAACCCATGTAATAAAAATGGAATTCTTAAACATCGTGACATCATAAAAAAATTCATATAAGATAACTGAGTTCATAAAAATAATTCCATTACAACATAATCAAATCAATGTAATGATAGGGATAGAATCATCACCCTATATTATCTTAGATGGAAAATAATTTTGAGAAAACACTTGAACTCCTTTCATGAGGAAAATATCCTTTCTACTTCAAAAACATTTTTCCTTTCTTAACATGTCATAAAATTTTAAACTAAAAGAAGTTGATTAAAAATAAACTTGGAAACTTGTAAAGGAAGCTTCTTGTAAATAATGTTTTAAAAATCCATTCATTCCTTATAAGTTAAAAAAACATTCTTCGTACTTTTGTTGGAAAAGTCAAAAAGTACCTCGTACGAAAAACGACAGAAGATTCCTTTCATATCTTTTACTAAAAACTCACAAAAGGGTAAAATTGGATTTAAACAAGTTTAAGTGGATGGAAATAAAATTACATATTGAGGAAACATGGATGTGAGTGATAAAATACACCCCAGTAAATATCAAAGTATAAACAATCTCGGATAAAAATGAGATTGTGATATTTCCCTTACCTTAGGTCCGATATGCTTTGTACGTGTCCTAACCTCCTGTATAATTAGTTAAATAAAGTTATTGACTTATTAAAGATTCATACTTATTTTTATGATATCATATATGGTCATATTATTAGCTTCTTAGTAGTAATATTTCATTGCTACTTGTTATTTGGGTGTTTATAACGTTTTGTTCTTATGCGTGTTTTGTCGAATAAATTCTTATTCTTATCTTTATATTATAGATACCTCATTTACAGAATGGTATTAGTGTAATATATATCATATTCATTCATTCAATTCATTTATATAATCATTATGAAATGAAGATCATGTAGAACGAGTCGCATCACATCGTGGAGACGGTATTCCGTACGTACGCACGAGTGATGATATCGTTCCTATGATCGTGGAATTGTATTGGAGTGTATTTATACTATTTCAGAATTAGAATCACTATATAATAGTCATATATAGTCATTATTTACACCATTATACCCATCCAAGTATGGTGGTGGTGGAAAATAGATTACACCACGGCGTGGAGACGGTATTCCGTACGTACGCACGCGCGGTGATTTCTTTTTCCGTAGGATGGATAGATTGTGAAATAGGGTTGTTTCATACATATAATAACATATCATTATATTAGTTATACTGATGTTATTACTTCATAAAGAAACAACTAAAGAATAAGATGTGGAAGAAGAAATAAAGATGAAAGAATCGGTAACGGACATTAACTATTCTTTGAAGTGCTTCGTTGATACCTTCTTTTAGGGCACTACAATTGGTCTTTGAAGAATACCAGGACCTCTAGGATGTCTTTCGGGAAGTTTAGAGGAGAATTTGGCAGGGTTTGTCCGAACTTTAATGCTCAAAGTAGTGTTAGGAAGAGAGGGAGGAGGTGCCCTTTTATAAGGGAGGAGAGGGGCACCTTTGGAATAACTAAAAATATTATTTTATTATAAAGTCATGTTCGGTTTTAAATAGCTCCAAATTTATTTATTTATAGTCTATGGTGGGTATGGGTCTAAATCCACTCATCAAATAGAATTTATACAAGTTTAGGTTCCTATTATAACCTTATCATGTAGATTTAACATTAAGTTAAATAATTTTACTTTTACCGTGTCTTCTTGTGTTCTTATACTATAAGGTTAATAAACATACTATAAGCAGCCAAACGAACCCCAAGTTGTTTATTATTAATATATATAACCTTATATAAGTCAATAAGACGAAACTTAGATTTTTAGTAATAAAATAAGAATTATTAATATAATATTTGTTTTAAAAACTATTTTATGTCAATTTTGACACTATTCAATAGTTGATTTTTTTGAAACTCATAACAGAATTATTACTTCGGCCAAAGTTAATTAAATAAATCCTAACATGTCATGTTAATCTAGAAAATTAGTTTAATTCATAAAAAGTCTCAAATTACATTTATTTTGGTGTTTATAACATTAATTATGTCAATATTTCATTAATAATATAATTACTACATCATCTTTGTGTCATAAATAAATTAAATTATTTAATGTCTAAAAATTACAAATAAAATACCATTATGTAGGAAATATTTTTATCTTTCTAATTAATATTTATAGTCGAATTTATCTTATGTATAACCCCATATTAAAATGATTTACTTATTAAACATTGATTTTAACTATTTTAACCCTTCTTTAAATAAATTAATAATTAATGTCCTAATCTAATCCTAGTGGGCCTAAATGGTCATATTTTATTCCTAAGTTTGTTTTTGGTCTAATTACACTTGTCCAATAGAATTAGGAAATGTGTTAAGGAAATAATAATATCATTTTTACCCTTAACTACCCTATTTACTTTTAACCGTGAAAAAAAAGTAAAAAGTTACTATTCACAAAAAAATTATTTTCAACTCATTGAACCACATTTTACTTATTAACATCAACCGTGTGTCTCGGATTTTCGAAACTTCACTCACAGAAGAGGTAAAATTATGTTTTATGAAAAATTCAGTTTTTTAACTACCACTTAGTGGTTTCACTATTCATCAAAAATTGAATGTTTTCAGAAAAATACCAAAATTTCACTCTTTGCTAATTTCGATATTCAGAATCCAAAAATGAAGTCCATTTTGAAAAATAAAATTTATAAAATTTCAAAAAGTGGTTATTACTATTCATAACGGCTAGTTTTAATAATATTTTAATAGCATATCACTGTTTAGTGAAACTCGTTATTGCGTACCACACATGCTATCGAGGAAGGTTGCGATTTCGGGTAAAGCAAGAAAAACAAGTATTGTGTGTAGAAAAAGATTACTTTGATGATATATATAACATAAAAGTCTCGGGTGTTACATTCTACCCCCTTAAAATGAATTTCTCCCTCGAAATTCGTCACTTTGTAAGAAACAGATGAGGATACCTCTCCCTCATCATATCCTCAAGCTCCCATGTAGCTTCTTTTAATTAGTGGTTACTCCATAAAACTTTCACCAATCGAGTGGTCTTATTTCGTAGAACTTTTTCGCTACGATCCAGAATCTCTATCGGTTGTTCTTCATAAGAAAGATCTTGCTCCAGCGGTACAACTTCTGAGCTGAGTACATGTGAAAGATCAGGTATGTACTTTCTCAGGAGAGATACATGGAACACATCGTGAACTTGAAAGAGATTTGGTGGAAGCTCCAATCGGTAATCTACCTTCCCAACACGATCCAGTATTTCGAAAGGACCGATATATCTAGGGCTCAACTTCCCCTTCTTTCCAAATCTCATAACCCTCTTCCAGGGAGATATTCGTAAGACACTTTATCACCCACTTCAAACTCTAGGTCTTTTCATCAGTTGTCGGCATATCTTTTCTGTCGACTCTGAGCTTCTCTTATGTGTTGATGAATAGATCTGACCATTTCTTCCATTTCATCAACTAGATCGGGTCCTAATAGCTTTTTTCCCCAACTTCATCCCAGCAATTTGGAGTCCTGTATTTCTTTCCATAGAGAGCTTCATAGGGAGACATCTGAATACTGGAATGAAAGCTATTATTATAAGAAAATTCCACAAAAGGTAGTTGTTGATCCCAACCACCTTTGAAATCCATAGAGAAAGCTGTCAACATATCTTCTAGAGTTTTAATTGTTCTCTCAGACTGACCATCTGTCTGAGGATGAAAAGCAGTGATGAAACTCAACTCTGTATCCAGAGTATGCTGAAGACTTTTCCAGAACATCGAGGTAAACCTCGGATCCCGATCAGATAAAATAGAAAGTGGTACTCTATACAATCTTACCACTTCCTTTACATATATCCTGGAAAGCTGATCCAGAGAGAAATCCTCTCTAATAGCAATGATGTGTGCAGACTTTGTAAGATGATCAACTATGACCCAGATAACATTATTGCCTTTAGATGTTTTAGGAAGTCCAGTGACATAGTCCATAGTGATTTTTTCCATTTTCCATTCGGGTATGGGTAATTGTTGTAACATCCCCTTAGACTTATGTCTCTCAGCTTTAACTTGTTTACAAACCAAGCATCGAGAGACATATTCAGCAACATCTCATTTCATTCCATCCCACCAGAAGTACTCTTTCATGTACCTATACATCTTCGTGCGTCCAGGGTGAATAGAGAATGAAGAACTATGATCCTTATCCAGCAGCTCCTTCTTTAATTCGGGGATGGGAGGAACACAAACCCGATTCCTGAACTTTATTATCCCATCACAATCAAGGATGAATTCAGGAACATTTCTCACCTTCTTTTGTAACTCGACATCATCTTTCTGTGCCTATTTAATCTTCACATGTATAGATGGTTAAACATTCATTTCAGAAAGAAAATATTTTTCCCCTTCCATTATAATTCGAAGATCCATTCTTTGTAAATCCATAAATATTGGATCTTTTGGGATCCTCATCATGGATAAACTAGCATGGCCTTGCCGACTTAATGCATTTTCCACCTTTTTTGCTTTCCCAGGGTGGTAATGGATTGAGCAGTCATAATCCTTAATCAGCTCCAACCATCTTCTTTGGTGCATATTCAGATCCTTTTGTGTGAAAATATACATTAAACTATTATGATCACTATAAATGTCACACCTTTCTCCATAAAGATAATGCCTCCAAATCTTTAATGCAAAGATTACCGCAACTAACTCCAAATCATGAGGTGGGTAATTTTTATCATGTATTTTCAACTATCATGAAGCATAAGTTATCACCATATCATTTTTCCTAAGAACACACCCCAATCCCTTGTTGGATGCATCACTGTAGATCACAAATCTTTCTCCACTACAAGGTAGTGTGAGCACAGGTGCAATGGATAACCTTCTTTTCAACTCCTTGAAATTCTCGTCACATTCTTCCGTCCAAACAAAAATAACTCCTATTCGAGTCAACTTGGTGAGTGGATTAGATTATCCTGAAAAATCATTCACAAAACGTTGATAATATCCAGCCAAATCAAGAAAAATTCTGATCTCGGTTACTGTTGTTGGTCTCGACCATCTTTCGATAACCTCTGTATTTTCTGGATCCACATATATCCCCTCCATTGAGATTATGTGACCCAAAAATGCAACTTTTTGAAGCCAAAATTCACACTTGGTAAATTTTGCATAAAGCTTGTCCTTTCTCAGGGTCTTCAATATAATTCTCAAGTGATCTTCATGTTCTTCCTTTCTCTTTGAATAGACAAGAATATCATTTATAAAGACTACAACAAACTGATCAAGATAGTCTCTAAAGACTCTATTCATTAGATCCATGAAGATAGCAGGGGCATTAGTAAGAACGAATGACATCATTATAAATTCATAGTGTCCATACCTTGTACAGAAAGCTGTCTCTGGTATATCCTCCCTTTTGACCCTTAATTGATGATACCCTGATCGAAGATCAATCTTAGAAAAGTATTGAGCTCTGTGTAGTTGGTCAAATAGGTCATCAATGCGCGGGAGAGGATATTTGTTCTTGATAGTAATCTTGTTATGTTCTCGATAATCAATGTAGAGTCTTATTGATCCATCGTTCTTCTTAACAAACAGAACAGGTGCTCCCTAAGGTGATGCACTAGGGCGTATGAACCCCTTATAAAGATTCTCTTGGAGTTGCTTCTTCAATTCCTGCAACTCAATTGGGGCCATTCTATAAGGTGTCTTTGAAATACGCAAAGCACCCGGTATGAGTTCTATTGAAAACTCAACTTCACGATTCGGTGGAAGACCCGGTAATTCATCTGGAAAGACATCATCAAACTCCCGTACAATGGGAATATTCTTAATCGTGAGTTTCTCACCAACCATTTGAGATAAATAACCTTCATTTAGTGGAATCAATACCCATAAAATGGAAGAAATTTCCCCTAGATGGTTATGTTCATCCTTACATCGATAGACGATCATAGATTGATCTGGAATATGAAATGTGACTTCCATTATTTGGCAATTGATATGAGCTCCATGTTGAGAAAGCCAATCCATGCCAAGAATCACATCAAATTCCACTATAGGAAGGATCACAAGATTTGCAAGAAGCACTTTCCCACAAACTTCAATCGGAGAAGAATTATAAACTTTTGATGCGACTGTTGGGCCATTCTGGGTTGTCACAGCTAACTCAACATCTAACTGTTGAGGTAATACGGTGATATCCTTAGAAAATTCTTCAGAAATAAAGGATTGGGTGGATCCAGAATCAAATAAAACATTTTCTACTTTAGAGTCGATGGTATGTGTACCTTTCACCACATCGTTATCGTACTCCACATCGCTGATAGAAATTGCATGTGACTTTTCTTTGTCTTTAGCCTTAAGAGTTTGTTGACGTCGACCATTATCATCAACCCTTGGATTAGGGAATTTATTGGCATATTGTCCCATATCCTTGCACTTGAAACATTGAAGTGTAGTAGGTTCATTCTGTGTATCCCTTCCTTTGTTTTCATCATTAGACATCTCCTTCCCATCATCGCGGCATTCAAATGCCCGATGACCTTCCTTTCCACATTTTTAACATTTACTTGTCCCTTTAAGACAACTCCCTCCATGTTTCTTTCAACACTTTGAGCATAAGGGAAATATCATCATCTTTTCAGTGTGCTCTTTAGATTTTCCTTTGAATTCCATTTTCCTCTTCTTATCAAACCCATATGACTGAGGGGTTACTCCAATCTCCATCTCAACATTAAGAGCAACTCGAACGATTTCTTCGTAGCTATTGAAGTCCCTTATGGAGAAGGCCCTTCGAATACTTGGTTTTAAGCCACTAAAGAATCGATCGATCATACTCCCAGGTTGGATAATAATACCAGAAGCGTACCTTGCAAGTCTTTTAAAATTTGCTTCATACATACCAATAGATTCATCATCCTTTTGCTTCAGTTAAAGAAACTCTTTCTCCATCATTGTTTGGACAATACGAGGGAAGTACTTATTGAAAAATAAGTTCTTGAACTCGTCCCAATCCATGGACTCAATTTTATCCCTTTGCCTCATATTCTTAATAAGATTCCACCATTGATCAGCATCACCCTCCAAAAGATACACTGCTAAGATGACTTTATCATGCTCAAAACATTGAAGAACTTAAAATATCTTTTCAGTAGTACTAATCCATTGTTCAGCAACTAATGGATCAGTAGACCCGCTGAATGAAGGTGGACGCTGTCTCAAGAAGGATTCAACAGAATGTTGCTCCTTCCTTTGCTCGTTTGGAAGTCCTGCAAGATTCATAGCTTGAGAAAGTTGTGTGAGCATGGATATGAGATTTTTCATTCCATCTCCCATAACATTTGGTTTCTCAGGGGGACAATAATTGCATTTCCCTTCGCATTCCGCATTAACACGGTTCGTTCGGGTTCCGGCCATTGACTAAAACCAAGAAGAATAGTGGGAGAAACACTAATTATAATTGGAAAACCACATAGTCAAGAATAAAATTTCACACTTAAGGTCATATGCAAGGTTATTCATGGCCATTTCTAAAACACTAAGATTGTGTTCTATGCTTAGACTTATCCTTAGGGTTCTTACTAAGGCTTTCACATCCTAGTTTCCAAAGGTTGACTATACCTTTGCCTCTAATACCAACTATAATGACCCATACTTTACATACATTGTTATTACTTTAGAATTGAAGCACACTTATTACAAGATATAACAAAACCAAGGAAGGACCGTATAGGTATAATGTCTTTAGAAACTGGGAAACATAAACAACTTGTTCATAAAGAATCAACATTGCCTCCCATTTATTTCATCATATTTAGAGTCCCTTTTTGGCATATTCTACTTAATAACCTTCTTCCTGACCTGTGGAAATAAAACATACAAAAGAGTTATCTCAAATGCTCAGTAAGGGTAAACAAAAGATATATCAATCACATCATATACATAAGAACATAACTTTTGGAAATCATAACCTGCAAAAGAGATCATAATATCATAACATGGGATAAATCATAGAAGTGAAATGTAATCCCAATAATCATAACTTAAAAACATGAAACTTTTTGGCATACACACATAATCATATAGAATCATTTCTTATTAGTCAAGACTCATTGCCAAGAATATCTTAGTGGAAAAATTCCATTTCTGAACCGAGTCACCCTCGTTTCAGTCCCGTTTCACTGAACCGGTATAACCTACCATTCCATCCATGTCTATCTCATGAGATATAAAATCATTACCCAATGCATTTAAGGGAGATATAGGTCCCACCCATCTCATAATTAAACAATTCTTATGTGTGCCACAAAAATCATAAATCATACATCATTGCATAACCCATGTAATAAAAATGGAATTCTTAAACATCGTGACATCATAAAACAATTCATATAAGATAAATGAATTCATAAAAATAATTCCATCTCAACATAATCAAATAAATTTAATGATAGGGATAGAATCAGAACCCTATATTATCTTACTTGGAAAATAATTTTGATAAAACACTTGAACTCCATTCTTGAGGAAAATATCCTTTCTACTTCAAAAACAGTTTTCCTTTCTTAACATGTCATACAATTTTAAACTAAAAGAAGTTGATTAAAAATAAACTTGGAAACTGGTAAAGGAAGCTTCTTGGAAATAATGTTTTAAAAATCCATTCATGCCGTATAAATTAAAAAACATTCTTCGTACTTTTGTCGGAAAAGTCAAAAAGTACCTCGTACGAAAAACGACAAAAGATTCTTTCATATCTTGTACTAAAAACTCACCAAAGGGTAAAATTGGATTTAAAAAATTGTAGGTGGATGGAAATAACATTACAAATTGAGGACACATGGATGTGGATGATAAAATACACCCCAGTAAATATCAAAGTATAAACAATCTCGGATAAAAATGAGATTGTGATATTTCCCTTACCTTAGGTCTGATATGCTTTGTACGTGTCCAAACCTATTGTATAATTATTTAAATAATGTTAATGACTTATTCCAGAATCATACTTATTTTTATGATATCATATATGGTCATATTCTTAGCTTCTTAGTAGTAATATTTCATTGCTACTTGTTATTCGGGTGTTTATAACTTTTTGTTCTTATGCGTGTTTTGTCGAATAAATTCTTATTTTTCTCTTTAGGTTATAGATAACTCATTTCCAGAATGGTATTAGTGTAATATATATAATATTAATTCATTCAATTCATTTATATAATCATTATTAAATGAAGATCATGTAGAACGAGTCGCATCACATCGTGGAGACGATATTCCATACGTACGCACGAGTGATGATATCGTTCCTATGATCCTGGAATTGTATTGGAGTGTATGTATACTATTTCAGAATTAGAATCACTTTATAATAGTCATATATAGTCATTATTTACACCATTATACCCATCCAAGTAAGGTGGTGGTGGAAAATAGATTACACCACGGCGTGGAGACGGTATTCCGTACGTACGCACGCGCGGTGATTTCTTTTTCCATAGGATGGATAGATGGTGAAATAGGGTTGATTCATACTTATAATAACATATCTGTATATTATTGATACTGATGTTATTACTTCATAATGAAACAACTAATGAAGAATAAGTGGAAGAAGAAATAAAGATGAAAGAATCGGTAACAGACATTACCTCTTCATTGAAGTGCTTCTTTGATAACTTCTTTTAGGGCCCTAAAATTGGTCTTTGAAGAAGACCATGACCTCTAGGATGTCTTTAGGGAAGTGTAGAGGTGAAAGTGTTCGGGTTTGGCCATGTTTTAAGGCTCAATGTGGTGTGAGGAAGAGATGGAGGAGGTGCCCTTTTATAAGGTGGAGAGGGGCACCATTGGAATAACTAAAAGTATTATTTTATTATAAATTCAAGTTCGGTTTTAAATAGCTACAAATTGATTTATTTCGAGGATATGGTGGGGATGGGTCGAAATCCTCTCATCCAATATAATTTAGAAAAATTTAGGTTCATATTTTAACCTTATCATGTAGATTTAACATTAAGTTAAATAATTTTACTTTTACCGTGTCTTCTTGTGTTCTTATACTATAAGGTTAATAAACTTATTATAAGAAGCCAAACGAACCACAAGTTGTTTATTATTAATATATATAACCTTATCTAAGTCATTTTCCCGAACCGTATATTTTTAGGAATAAAATAACAATTACTAATATAATATTTGTTTTAAAAGCTATTTTATGTCAATTTTGACACTATTCAATAGATGATTTTTTTGAAACTGATAACAGAATTATTACTTCCACAAAAGTTAATTAAATCAATCCTGACATGTCATTGTAATCTATAAAATTAGTGTAATTCATAAAAAGTCTCAAATTACATTTATTTTGTTGTTTATAACATTAATTATGTCAATATTTTATTAATAAGATAATTATTGCATCATCTTTGTGTCATAATCAAAATAAATTATTTAATGTCTTAAAATTTCAAATAAAATACCATTATGTTGTAAATATTTTTAGATTTCTAATTAATATTTATAGTCGAATTTATCTTATGTATAACCCCATATTAAAAATTATTTACTTATTAAACTTTGATTTTAACTATTTTAACCCTTCTGTAAATAAATTAATAATAAATGCCCTAATCTAATCCAAGTGGGCCTAAATGGTCATATTTTATTCCTAAGTTTGTTTTTGGTAGAATTACACTTGTAAAATATAATTAAGACATGTGTTAGGGTAATAATAATATCATTTGTACCCTTAACTACCCTATTTACTTTTAACCGTGGTAAAAAAAGTAAACAGTTACTATTCACCAAAAAAATTATTTTCATCTCATTGAACCACATTTTACTTATTGACATCAACCGTGTCTCTTGGTTTTTCGAAATTCCACTCACAGAAGCGGTGAAATTATGTTTTATGAAAAATTCAGTTTTTTTAACTACCACTTAGTGGGTTCACTATTCATCAAAAATTGAATGTTTTCAGAAAAATACCAAAATTTCACCCTAGGCTAATTTCGATATTACAAATACAAAAATGAAGTCCATTTTGAAAAATAAAATTTATAAAATTTCTAAAAGTGGTTATTATTATTCATAACTGCTAGTTTTAATAATATTTTAATAGCATATCATTGTTTAGTGAAACTCGGTATTGCGTACGACGCAAGCTATCGAGGAAGGTTGTGATTTCGTGTAAAGCAAGACAAGAAAGTGTTGTGTGTAGAAAAAGATTACTTTGATGATTTATATAACATAAAAGTCTCGAGTGTTACAGTAGGTTCATGTCATTTTGGGAGAAAACATACCTCAGGCTCTTTTGATCGGTGAATACCACAAATGAGTCAAAAATATGGTAATGTCTCCAAAAAATCAGAGCAAACACCATGAATTACAACTCAAGATCATGGGTGGCATAGTTGCGTTCATGAGAACGCAACTACGGAGACCCATAAGAAATAACAATTCTTTGCTACATCAAAACACAGCCTAACCCCATATGCGAAGCATCGTAGAAAAAATAAAACTGAACTCCCTTTGCTGGGAGACAAAGAACAGAAGAACATACTAACTTCTCCTTTAGATATTCCCATGATTTCTAACACTGATCAGTTCATATGAACACCTAATCCATCCTAGTCAAATCTTTCAGAGGAGTCACCACATGGGAAAAATCTTCTATGAACCTCT
This sequence comes from Viscum album, assembly GCA_963277665.1. Lineage (NCBI taxonomy): Eukaryota > Viridiplantae > Streptophyta > Magnoliopsida > Santalales > Viscaceae > Viscum > Viscum album. The sequence goes on from OY728147.1 coordinate 1,301,761,650, forward strand.
TGTAGTATCTTGCAAGACCAGGGAAACTTTGAACCTATGACTCTGTATTTGGGGATTCTCAAGAAAAAAATGCTTCTATTTTCAATGGATCCATAGCTACCCCCTACAGGGACCCAACATTGCCTAAGAAATTGACTTCTTGATCCCAAAAATCACACTTAGACAACTTCCCAAACAGCTGATGTTGACGAAGAACTCTCAAAAAGGCGTGTAGATGCTTTGTATGCTCCACCTAAAACATATATTGTAGATGGATTTCATCGATTAAACCCACCACAAACTTGCCTAGGAACTCACGGAACATAGTGTTCATCATTCCCATGAACAAAGCTGAAGCATTCACCACACTGAACAACATTAAAACAAACTCATAATTACCACGACGATAAAGGAAAGCAATTTCCAGGATATCCTCATCCTTCACACGCATTTTATGATATCATGACCGCTAATTGATATTTGAGAACCAAATTTCACCCATCAATTGATTGAATAAATCCTCATTCTGAGAAAGTGGATAGAGATTCATTATGGTCAATTTTTTTAACCGATGATAATCTACACACAAACGCAAACTACCCTCATCCTTCTTCATGAACAAAACAGGTTCACCCCACGATGACACACTAGACTGAACAAAAATTACACTTTAACATACCATAATTCTATATATGTTACTCTCACAACTTAGAAGGGGTAATCCTATATGGAGACATAGAGATAGGAGACACTTCTGTTTGTAACTCGATACCAAAATCAATCTCTCGTCGAGGGGGTAATGCTATAACCAATTTGGGAAATACATCAGGGTACTATTCTATGACCCTATGAAACGCCAACTGTTGAACCTCAGAATTACTTAGCACAATCACAGCCATCATGGATGATAAGTACGGAACACAACTATGTCCTTTCTGGGGGTCTCTCTAACCAACGAACAACACTGGATCTCCATCCGAATTGAAGAACACAACATGCCTCCTGAAGCAATCCATGATAGCATGCAATAAATACCACCAATCCATGCCGATGATGACATCATATGGTTGTATTCGTAGATATAAGAAATCTCCCCAAGTGTGGTGCTTCCCCAACATTATCTCACAGTTTCTAAAGACTTCAAACAAGTCAGCTTGACCTCCAACAGGCATTGTCAATTCAAAGGGCACTAGAATCCTCTCTACCTCAAATCCCATAGAATGTATAATGTTAGGTGATATAAAAAAATTTTCAACTCATGAATCTATCTAGGCATAAACCATGCTTGAAAAAAAGTTTTCCATGAATTACATATGGATTTCCTGGTTCTGGAAATGATAAAGCATGAAGTTGACCATGAACTCCTCCACGACCTCTATGACCCTGATGATGACCACCACCATGGTCCTAATCTTCCCTCTAAGGACGGGGAGTGTCACGGGGTTGTCATTTTCCTGCCACATCTATCCCCTGCTGATCTAAAGCTGGTGCAACCTGCTGCTGTTGCCTCAGCTAGAACTGCCTCAACCGAGGAACATGGAACGGAGAACCTGGTGCATGATGACTTCACTAAAAGGAAGGTCACTTTCGCTGCTGATGACCTCGACCACCATAAGAAAGTCAAGAGCCTTATCTTTTTACGTTGTCCTGAGAGATGTTGTCCCTAGAGAAATGACATGTTGAGATCTGGGACATACCCTCTGCCGAAAGGAAACTCTTCTGCTCAGAAAACTGGGAACCCCAAACCACATCTCTGCTTCGTGAGCAATCATGAAAAATCATCTCCTGTGATGACCTAGATCTGTCCAAAGTCCTCTCAACGACCTCTACCCTTGCCAACACCTCAATATATTTCTTCACCATGAATGGGGTGACCTGGTACAGGATCTCTGGATGAAAATCCATTCCTCAAAATGCCTCGTCCAGGCCTCCTCATCTGACAACAGGTCCGAAGTATATCAAAAAAGATTCCCGAAACAGATTCAAAACTCTTACACACTGGAGCTCCCCTATCTAAGGGTAAGAATCTCTTGGTGACTAGAGGCCATCATGGTCAAAGAATGAAACTCGACCCTAAAATGGTCTTGGATCTCCTCCCACGAGATTGGTGACTCCTTGTAATCCTCGAGGAATAAGAACAACAATTAACTCACTGCACCACATTGCATAGTCACAACTAGGGACACCAAGTGCTCCATCCGAGCGTGGATCTAACTGAATCCTATCTCGAAATCCCCCAACCAATCTTCTATGAATGCACCTGAAACAGAGCCCTCGTACTTCTACAGACTCTGGTGCTGAAACTCTCGGAGTTTCCTACTCAATGTGTTGTCTTCATTGACCTCTACCATTCGGTTATCTGCTGGCATAGCCTGCTAGACATCTTCTATACGATCCCGATGAGGACGTTGACCTGAAGCCATACCTTCAAAATAAAAAATAGTTAGGGCTCCTAAACCTTGAATATCGAAGACTAGACATTAATTAATTAATTTTTTTCTTTTATTCAATTTAGTTTAATTTATCCCATGGTCTACCCATTCAAAAACAGGCATAAAAAAGAATGATGCATGATCCATTCCTAGTTATCTACCCCGCAACCGGTATCACCTCGTTTAGTAGCCATTATAAATTTATATTTCCATACATTTGATCATTGGGGGACCTAAAATCCTATGTCTCAGTTAGTCTCTAGTTTTTAAATCACTTTCTAGACATGACTGACGTAGTTTCCCTACCAACCCAAGCAACCTCACTTGTGCCTAAAACCAAATGTCATCATATCCCTCAACATGACCTATGATACCACTCTGTCATGACCCCCTCTCCAAAAAGTGTACCCATCCTCAGTCGAAAATGCGGAAAGGGTGATGAAGACCCCCAAGTCCCGACTCCATTATGTCCTCGGTTGGCGACTACCACTAAGGGTATAACGAACATACAAATGGGAGGCATTACCCTCTAAGAGAAAACATGCGGAAGAGTGAGATAAAATTGAAACAAACCAATTACAACTCAACGAGTAAGATAAATGAAATCCCAAGTACACATATGAAATGTCTTGGAAAACTACTACAACTAAAAGGGGTAGAAATGCATGTACCCAAAAGAAAGTAAAACAACATCACCACATGCCAGAACTGCGCATGTAACCCCAAGCTAGTAGAAACCATCTTGATCTCCAACCTATTCCAAGTGACCTAAAAATATTTTATTTATACATTGGGTGAGTATAAAATTATAATAATTATTATCCTCCATGAATCCTCTCGTGAAAATGTAAAGAAAGCATGCTAAAGCCCAGTTAACTACAAGTGAATCTAACTCATCAACTAAACAGGTATACTAAGTTTCCATCCCCACCATGGCTACTCTAACCAAATAATGAATACAATAGTGTATAATATAGTATATAATATCAAGCATATCCCACTACTACTTCAACACTAGTTTTCCACTTTTCCCTAGTGTCGCACTTGCTAAGAATCTCTGTCCAAAAAGGCTTTCCCGCAGACACCTGGGCAAAGCACCAAAACATGCAACTCGTGCAAAAAAAACCACCACATCCAGGTATGAAAAGTAACCAGGTAGTTTTTGGGATCCACCGCAGCTCTCATAACATGTATCATACATTGGGTATTATTCCACAAGCCATTACATTCAATACACCGAGTAAAGATCCTCAAGACATTAGATCCTATACATGTTACACCTATAGTAGTCCATAGAAAACTATATCCTGAATATATGTGTGCGAATAACCACAATCCATTATAGACCTCTACAAACATATAGGGGAAAACTAACCTATGTGCATTCTAGCACAAGTAACTACGAAGAGAAGAGAGAGGGGCAAAGGGGGTAGTGATCCATCCATCCTCCCACCAGAATGTTTGGGAAACACACCATAGGGATCAGAATCACTGGGGTGTGAGTTTCCCTAACTGATGGGATGTAGTACCATATAGAAAAACAAAAAGTTAAAATATACTATAGCTCACAATCACACTATGGGAAAAACCTAGTCTTAGACTCACCTACAGATAACGTCTCTCGGAATCCCAGCTTCCACTTCTAAGAATACGTATCCTATAAGAACACTACCATTTAAATAGATTTAATATAATACTTCATTACCTTTTTATCAGTTGAACATTACATTAATTAATTCATTAAACATTAATTAACCATTAATTATTTCCCCTTTATATTTCATTTGCATCACACCCAAAGATCATTGTTCCTTTAAATTGAAATCATAGCATGGTGCCCCAGTATGCTCCAAACCCTATGGGTTAACATCATTTATTTAATTATTTATTTACAGAATTACTTTCCCACATTCCCATGCATTATAGAAAAATATTCTACGCTAGTAATCATAAGGTGGCTCAACACGATGAGTAGATGAACTAACTGTCGAGTCTATTCCACCTATATCAAGAGCGTAGACTTGCCCTCCAATGAGAAGCTAAACACGAAAAGCATGTGGCATACCACATGTGTCCTCTACCCTTTCGAAAGATGGGTAAGCATGACCATCTTCCTGGATTAGTGGGGATAGTAAAGAAGTAAAAAACCCATGAAGAATCTGTAGAAAACTAAACATTCCCTTCCAACCGATTTATTCATCCCTAGTGTCCTCTATGACACCCACATGCATAAATTGATGCATCTATCTACTCTAGGCATCAACTAATACAACAACCTATATGCCCACATGCCACCATATAACACAATATCCATTCAAGATCACATCACAACATAAGATGGAGGAAAAGATCAATCATATCAATTGGGATCTTGTCCGTTGAACAAGTAAGAGGGTAACTCAGAACCCTTCATGGAATTATCAAACAATTAGTTCATTAATCAATCTTGAATAAACTAATTTTTTTAAAGGTTTCATATTCAGGAAACCTATTAAGTAAGATATCAAAATTCAATTAAACATGTTTACTGCACCGATTTGACTAACATAAAAAACATACAACAATAAGAACCATATTCATTTACCTGACTTTATCTTTAGCCAAAAAATTATCAATTAACTCTAGTTTGCGTTATTTACCAATTTAAATCAATAATGAATAGCTAAACAAATCAAGAATATATATCACACTATCTATAAAAAACAACAAGCAATAACATATGACTGATATAAATTTATTTATCTAGTTCAAATATTTATTATGTCAATTCCATTGTCATCTAGTGGCTAAAAAAATGCTAACTCTACAGTTTCACATAAAAATAAAATAAAAGAAATAAATCCCTACCTTAAATAGTTCATTAAATTATTTATACGAGTATAGTCCACACAACGGATCATGACTGCCTCCCCTCACGACAACTACATCCACCTGATGATGCCACGGTATGACTGTACCAAACAAAATCCAAGAAAACTCTATTACAATCATATTGATCACATTCTATAATATGGAAAGGAGAAACAGTAGAAGGTGAACCCCAAATAACAATGATAAATCATACCTTATATCGATGAATGATGGATACTGCTTGGTTGCACCAAAACAGGGGGTTCTCTTGTAGTAAGAAGAGCATTGAGGGAAACCAATCCACAAGGAAAAGTATAATATCACTATTCTTACATGAAGGAATGGTTCGAGCATCTTTCACTAGAGAAAAAGTAGAATTAACAAGGTAGGATGATATATTTTCTCTCTAGAATATTTAACGGAGCATCAGTTTAAGTTATAGTCGATTTTCCATTAAAAGTAGGATCACATTAAACAATGAAGTTTGACCATGTAAATGCATCACGGGCCGTATGAAAATTAATATAGGAGTTATTGGATTTTATTCAGCATTAAATCCCTTAAATAAAGGTTATAAATGTGTTTTACATCAAAGAAAGCGTTAAATCAGTGAAACTAGAAAAATCTTGATATTCGGAAAAGGAAATATGAAACAATTCTGGAAACACTGTTTATGAGACAGTAACTCTAAGAAAATAACTATGAGTCAGTAACTATGAGATAGTAACTCTGAGAGAGTAACTGTGACAGAGTAACTTTGAGACAATTACTGTGAGAAAGTAACTGGGAGACAGTAACTATGAGACAGTAACTATGACATAGTAAGTCTGAGACAGAAACTGTGAGATAGTAATTGTGAGACAATAATTGTGCGAGAGTAACTGTGAGACAGTAACTATGAGACAGTAACTGTGAGACAGTAATTCTGAGAGATTAATTATGAGAGAGTAACTGTGAGACATTAAATGTGCAACAATAACTGTGAGACTATAACTGTGAGATAGTAACTGTGATACAGTAACAATGAGAGAGTAACTGTGAGAGAGTAACTGTGAGAGAGTAACTGAGAGACAATAGCTGTGAGACAGTAATTCTGAGACGGTAACTGTCAGACGATTAGTGTGAGACAGTAACTATGAGACAGTAAGTATGAGACACTGTCTATGAGATAGTGTCTCTGGGACTGTAAGTCTGAGATAGTAACTATGAGACAGGATGTCTGACCGAGTAACTATGAGATAGTAACTGTGAGACATTAACTGAGTGGTAGAAACTATCAGATAGTAACTGTGAGAGTATAACTATGAGATAGTAAGTCTGAGGCACTAACTGTGAGACTGTAATTGTGAGACAGTAACTATGAGAGAGTAAGTCTAAGACAGTAACTATGAGACAGTAAGTCTGAGAAATTAACTGGGAGATAGTAACTGTGAGACAGTAACTAAGAGATAGTAATTGTGAGACAGTAAACTTGAAAAATTGTTCACAGAACTGTAAATTTGGCAAAGTGTTAGGGATTAGGAACCTTGACCTCCCGAGACACATCAAAATCCATATTTCAGAAAAGGATTGGACCTCAGAGGTCCAGACTATTACACTTTAGGTAGTCAAAGAAAGAAATATCAAGCATTATAGTGTATGATATTATCATGATATCTTCTTGATGAAATATTGTGAAAAAGGGATTATATTCCACAGTGAGTTTTCGTATGTGGATTTCATTGTTGAAAATTACATTCATTCTGTTCGGTGCATTGACTCGTTGTTATACAATACTCATGTAATTTAGGAAAGCATACCTAATTCTAAGGAGAACGAATCGTAGAGGGTCACACATTAAGAGTTTTTGATGGTCTCGGTTAAATTATATTTGAATTTAATTAATGAAATAAATATTATAATCAACACCATGAAATTATTTAATTCAAGTTAAAATTATCACATAAAATAGATGAAATATATTTATTTATTTTATTGAACATTTAATAAATATTTATTTATTGTTTTTAGATAAAATTATTATTTATTTATTAGAGTGTGCAATAGATAGAAGTGGAGTTTCAGCAGACCAAGGTAGGTCTGGTGGAAAATTAATTATTTTCAAAATGATAAATAATTATTTAACAAGATGGCACCTGTTAAAATAATAATGAATTTGTTATTATTTTGTGATTCATAATTTTATTTATAATTATTTTTTTCACAAGTTGTCACACCATAAATAAAGACATGGTATTATTATTTTGAGCGTGGGTTTTCTCTATGTTCATGAATGTATACAATTACTATTAGGAAATTAAATATTGTAATTGTAGTTACATGAATATAAATAGACAACTAGGCCAATTTTTTCAGAAACCATAGGGCGCCGAATTGTACACCCGATGAATTGAAAATTAGTGGGCTAAACAATTTCCCACTCAAATATTCTTCCCACCCCTCCCAAGAAATAGAGAATTTATTCATGTCCAAATAACAAGAGATCAAGAACGACTAACATAGGACACTCGCTTTTCCCTACAACCACCTTAGGGAAGATTCGTGTCGATCAAAGGCAATAATAGAATATGTAGATCAATGCTTGAGGGATTATAGTTTGGAAACATAAAAGAAAAATGAGATAATCGATAAGGGGCATTCTAGAGGATCAACATAATCAACGAGAAAATACCAAAAATCCAAATATTAATTTTATTTTTGAAATTAATTAAATTAATTATAAACATGATATGGAAGATCCACTCAAAGGGTTTCATGCCTCTTATTTCTTTATCAAAATGATTGATTATATTCCATGGAAACTAGATTTCAATGTTTTATTGATCCAAGAGTAATCATTTATCATGGTAAAAATTAATGTAGGGTTCCGTACCAACCACGCATTCGCTACACCAAGAACCTAGAAGTGGTATCAAAGAGATTACATCATAGTTTATAATTATTTAAATATTTCGTTGATGACATATGAATTTAATAATTTAGTTAATTAAATTCATTAATAATTTTTCAAATCTGAATCTCAATAACTATTCATCTTCTTTCATCTCTCATTCACCTTATATAAATGATCTTTTCCTTTAATTTTGATTGGAATAAAATAGAGGATCACATTTATAGGTGTCAAAGCATCATGGTCATACAAAACCGGAATAAACATCGTGTATTCAGTAGTAAACACTGTTTAGAAAATATTCAATGCATCCAAACATTTCTCCAAACCAAGCTATGTGGTGAAGTTTTTTTAGGTCTTAAAAGACTTTGTGTGTTGTCCTAAAGTAGGTGGCTCATGGTTTCGGGATTACATATTGTGTGCCCCACTTAACATGATGTTTAGTTCCTTTAAGATAGGGTTGAATAGTGTACCTTGTACATGGATTGTTTGGATAGAAACCGTGTAACGTTGATACTACACGACATGGGGCCTATTGAACATGCCGTGTACTCTGAATATTTCTTAAGTACACTCACGCACCATTTCCTTAGGATTTTATTTCAGATGGATGGTGAAAAATAGTATACGTCATACATTTGGAACTAAACACTTTGTACTCATCCAGATTACAATGATTTACTAAAATTTATTCTTATATTATACAAACCCTTGATACATGTACCACAGTGCGGGTGTATACCTGAGGCACAATACGTTATGTGTGTTTTATATTTAGGTGTTTAACTTAACATCTGTGTAATTTTCATTTCTACTCATTTGGTAGTTATGAATACGGATTCACTAGGTTTCCTCTAAGGTACAAGTTACGTACACAGATAATTTTAAATTATTTTTTTTAAATAATGATGGATGAGAATCTTGAGGAAATATAAAAAATAGTTTTATGATAAATGGATTGATTAACTAAAGATGATAATTAATTTATTCGAGCGTGATTTATCTTAAACAAGAATGATTAAAGAATTAAATTCTAGGTTTATTTATGTGTAAACGTTGTTTCATGTATGTACAATCAGAGCTAGACTGGGACATTTGTATGTGGATGGTTTTATTAATATATATATTTAAATTAAATTTTTTGTCCTGTGAGCCATCTCGCCTCATTAATATGTAGGTCCTAGATTCTCATGTTTTCTTTTATGTAGAATTCCTTTTTTACTCCTCACCTATATGTGAGTTAAAAAAAGTCATATGAAATGGATGGAACTCCCACGCTAGTGGAGGAGGTTTAATCTGGAGCTATGATGGAACCAATCCCATGAGGTACAGATGTGGATAGGTGGAACGATGTAAACTCAAACCCCAAAGGTTTACGATGTATCTCCCCTATGTCATGGTTAGTTTGTCAACTTCTAGATAATCTAACCATTAGAAAATATCATGATCATTCTTTTTATTTTATTTATGGTCGCTGCATGGTTTATCATTATAGATGTGTTTCCAATGTCACATAATTAATCAATTAAGCAAGAATGCAATATAGAACTAAAATATACTAGACTTATGTGTAAATATTATCAAGACATGGTTAATCCCTTATGTAAGTACCACTTAATATTAACATGTTTTTGATAATGATAATAAGAAATTCATTCCTAAGAGACCAAAATTCCTCAGATAAAATATTATATCAGACCATGCCTTCAGATAAATGTTTAAGGAAAAAACTCAATAAAACATTGTGTTTGGCCAACCTTTGTTGGGACACATAATTTTATATAGGAATCCCTTATGAATGATTTCATGCTGACTTAACTATATTACCTCAGGAGGATTAGCCCTTGATAGGCTTGTTGTAATATTTGAGGCAATATTAGAGGAAATCTAATGTCATGATTTCAGGATTGGAGAGTCCAATCAACAGATCATGGAGCATCAAGCCCGATGTTGGAAAAGACATGTCTACCTAAATACCTTCTAATAGAAAGAAGAACCCTTGATGGAGTTATGCGAAGGGAAATATGGATCCTTTCCACTAGAATGAAATGGAAACTCGGCATTCTGAGTTCAATGGTGAGGGCTATTGGAAAAAGAAAAAATAGTGGGAGACTTAATTAAAATTATTATTTCTTATAAAATGTAATCAAGAAAGTACTAATGATCTGTTCATTTAATTGTAGAATAAAAATGAAAAACATGTCAACCAGACTATCCCTATGATCAATTCTAGAAAAAGATAACATCATCACCAAAAGTAACTTCCAAAAATGGGTTAGATGCCCTTGGGATATCCTACGCCTCGAATAGAAGTCTCATATTCCAGAGTAAGAATTGCCTAATCTTCCTTTCAAATAGTCGAGTGATAATGATTCCCATGTCTATGAGAATCATACGAACAATGTTTTGGACGTTGAATGTGTGATTCTATCATCAATTTAATGTGAGCTCATTTAGTCTCATGAAAACTTGTTTTCTTATAGCATTCTCTATCACCTCTGTGGTCTTTACTAGGAGAGAGAAAGACTGTAGCGGTTTGAGATCTCTATGGAACTCATTTAGAGTATTCTTGAATAAGGGGTCCCAGTTGGGCCTCATGTAGTCAAGATCATTTTCTATATTGATTGCCTTGAAGTTCTAGGGTTTAAACTACTCAAAGAAATGGGTAACAATCTCATTCTTCCATCACTCCCACAGAGCTTCTCTATCTTTGTTTTCAATTTCAATATGAAAATGATTGATAAATATTTATCTAAGATTCTTATCATCATTCCCCATGTTGACAACAATATGAAGCATGAAAAGCCTTCTGTCTTTATGGTGAATAAGAGGAATTTGAAGGCGAAGAGAATTAAGCCCAAATATTCTTCACTACCTTCCATTTAAATGAAGATAAATGGGGAGGAAATGAAATAAGAAGTTGTTTGTTACACATGTGGCAAGAAGGGACACTAGTAGAAGAAATGCACTTATCCTAAGAAAGAAGGGGAAGTTTTAGGGGTATTTGTTATCCTATGAAATCTATATGTTTCATAAAATTGGGTTTTAGATACTACTTTTGGTGCTTAGATATATATATATAAATACAGGAACAAAGTAGACTCTTGATGATTGATCAAGGGGAGGTTGATCTACGAGCAGCCAATAGAGACAGACATGCGGTTGTAGCTGTCAGGGACTACCACCTCACGTTTCCAACTCGGATGATCTTGGTGTTAAAGGGTTGTTATTATGATCCATCAATTACTAAAAAATTATTTCAATATCCACATTTGATACAGATGGATTTGTTTTCATGTTTTGAATTAATGATGCTTCGTTTACAAATGTAGCTTCTGTTTTGGTAGGGCACATTTATACAACGGTCTTTACGTGCAGGATTACAGAAATCAATAAAGGATATCGATAACAACGATAATTTACCTGAGTCATAGCAAACCAAAATTTAGCATCACTACCTAGGTTAGGTAAATGAGAAACACTAGACAATGTTACATTAAGATGGATATATATATTATTTCAAACGTAAACCACTTGGTGATTTTCATTCATGTTTACAAGGAAAAATGACCAAATCCCCATTTAGTGGGAAAGGTGAAAGGGCTAATGAACATCTTGAATTGGTTCATACTGATGTGTGTGGACTATTTTTAGTTGAAATAAGGGGAGTGTACTCATACATCATAACATTTACTGATGATTTTAGTAGATATGGATATATATATATGTAATGAGGTATAAGTCGTATTCTTTTGATAAGTTCAAATAATAAAAGAATGATGTTGAGAATCAGCTTTTTATAAAGATTGAGAAAATTTTCTCATACCAAGGTTGAAAATATCATAATCACAAATTCATTAATTCGTTATGGGATATTGGGATCCTATCTCAACTCACATCCCCATACACTCCCTAGTGGAATGGTGTGAGAAAAATGAGGAACCGAATGATGTAAGACATGGTGAGATCAATGGTGATTCATGCAAGTCTTCTATTATCATCTTAAGGATATGTGTTACAAACAGCGGCACACATAATAAACCATGTAAAAAATAAATCAATTAATTGTATTCCATATGTGTTTTGAATTAGAAATAAAGCCATATTATCGAATTTTTTAGTGTGGGGAAGAAATTCATTTGTTAAGGAATCTTCGGGTAACAAAATTTCACACCAAGGCACAAATTTTACCTTTATAGGATACCATAAAGAAACAATGGGTATTACCTATACAAACCCTCAGAAAAAAGGTTATAGTGGAAAGAAACACCATATTCACATAGAGGAAGCATATCTATAAAAGAGATTCTGGGAGGGAGATAGACTTTGAAGATGCTGAGGCTCAAGGTACACAAGAGTTGGTACATGAACGGATTCCACAAAACCTCATGGTAGGAAGGACTATTCCAGAGACACAAGAGCTACGTAAGAGTACAATAGAGGTCTGAGAACCTGAACGGTATTGTTTTCTAGATACCTCTAATGGTGACCCAATATTATTTGATTATAATAATACTCTAACCTACAAATAAGAAGTAGGTGTCACAGATATTTCCAAATGGCAAGAAGCCATCAATTCTGAAATGGATTTCATGTACAAAAATCAAGGCTGGATTTTGGTAGACCCTATAGTTGATATTAATCCTGTTGGTTTCAAAATGGTATTCAAGAAGAAACTAGACATGTGAGGAAATTTTAACACCTTTATGGAACGATTGGTTGGAAAAATATTCAATCGTGTTCATGGAATTGAGCACGATGAAACCTTTTGACCAATTGCAATACTGAAATCCATCATAATTCTATTCGTCATTTCCCCTTACTATGACTATGAGATTTAAATAATGAATGTAGAAAAATCCTTCCATAATATGACTTTCAATAAGATGTCTACATGACACAACATGAAGGTTTTATAACTCCAAATAATGCTTATATGTTATGAAATTTGCAGAAATCCATTTAGGGATTAAAGAAAGAATCCGGGTCATTGATCATTTATTATGATGAAACAATAATAAAATTTATTTTTATCAAGAATGAATGTGATAATTGTGTCTAAAAACGGTTTAGTGGGAGTGAAATAACTTCCTAACAGTCTTTGTTGGTGACATATAATATATTATAAACGAGATACCAATCTTACAGTTTGTTATGGAATGTTATAATCAATGATTTTACATGAAAGACTATATCTAGGCATTATATATTCTTTGGATGATGATCCATCATGACATATCCAAGAGATTGTTGGGCCTACGTCAAATTACATAAATTGATAATACACTGAAGAGATTCGGTATGGAACAATCTAAGAGGGGATTGTTTCCAGAATCACATGACATTCATCATTCCATGAAAATGTGTCCTCCGACACATGAAGAAAAAAGATAATAGAACGGACTCTACATGCATCTGTAATTCGTTCAGTCATGTATTCCATGATATGTACTAGGTTTCATGTTGCCTATGCATTTATTTTTGTAGGAAGATATCAAGCTAACCCCGGAGACCTCTATTGGATGGAAGTCAAAACTATACAAATGTGTCTTAGACATACTAAGGATGTGTTCTTGATTTATGAAAGAGATTAGAAAAAAGTCATAAGAGGATATGAAGATGGTTTTTTATTGACTGATCAATATGACATGAAGTTTCAAAATAGATACATCTTCACTTTGAATGGAGGTGCAGTGATCTGGAAGAGCTCAAACTAGTTTGTAGTCACAGATTCGACAGTAGATTCTATGTATATCGCAACTTCTGAGGTAGTTAATGAAGGAGTTTGGATGTGAAGCTTAATCAAGGAGTTAGATGTGATACCTAGAAATAAAGATCACATCAAAAGTACATTTATAATACTACAGTGGTGCCTCTCACAAATAAGACATGGTCACATCAGTGGATCAATAATATACATTAAAAGTATCATCTCTTGAGGAATCATTCTCAGAGAAGAGAAGTTGCAGGGGAATTATTTCCAAGGAAGCCAATGTGGTGGACCTCTTGAATAAAGTATTGAATCACCAAAAACAAGCTCACCATGTGTTGTCCTATGGACTGAATGTCATTGGTTGTTAGCTCTAGTCCATGTGGGAGTTTGTAGGATATTTTTTCCTAGAAACAACTAGTTTTACTTTGATTACATGGAATTTTTAAAGTATTTTAATATTAAAAAAATTATTATGTATACCTTATTGTTCTTCATGACTATGATTTAATAATGTCTCAGAGTATATGTAATATCGAGAAGGTCATGGAAGTTCCCTGCTATGATGATAACATTGAAATGCCATAAAAATAGTCTTAAATATAGTTCTTATGGTTGGATGCCATAAAATGATGGGACACATAACTTGCAGAACGTTAGGTGTGGGTACTCGTAAGTAGCATAACTTCCTATCATGATGTTCACACTTGGTGATCTACAAGATATGAGATTATGAGAACATACCCACTAGTAAGAGGTTTTCATGTTTAGGTGTCGTTGTATATTTCTATCTATGAGTGTGTGTAGTGCTCCTTAGACATTAATATTATTATTATTACATTTCATGACATGAGCACTTTGATTTACTGATGAAAACTATCATGAAAATTGTTGGCAGAATGTAGGGTATGATGGGTGGGTCACGAATGGCATGTTATTAATGGATAAGTTGAGGAAGTATTTTTCTCTTCCATTCATGGAAGTTGATATCTTTGTCCTTTGATAGAAATAGAACCATCACACAAAATTTCATAGCCATGGTGTGATGATGAATTTATTTCAGGTATTCAAAGATCAATGTATGAAGCATGAAAGATGATGAAACTATTTTGAAACCTACTTGATAAGAAATTATGAAAAAGGGATTATATTAAACAGCGAGTGTTCATATGTGGAAGTCATTGTTGCGACATTACATTATTTCTCTCTGGTTCCCCGACCCGTTGTTTGATAGTAATCTTTTAATTTAGGCAATCCCACCTAATGTCAATGAGAAAAAATCCTAGAGGGTCACAAACTATGCATTTTTTGTGGTCTTGGTTAAATTCTGTATGAATTTAATTAATGAAATAAATATTATTCACCAAACCATGGAAAAATATTATTCAAGTTAACATGATTGAATAAATTAAATATAATATATTTAATTGTAATATTGAACATTTAATACATATTTATTTACTACTTTGTAAAAAATATTTATTTAACAGAATAAATTATTTATTTATTTATCCGAGTGCTCAATAAATGTATGTAATGTTCGAGAAGGCCAAGGTCATTCCAGTGGAAAAATAATTATTTTCAAGGAAATAAATATATATTTAAGTAGTCGGCACATGATAAAATAATAATGACATGCTATTATTTTGGGATGAAAAATTTAATTTATAATTCCATTTTGTGTAATATGGCGCAACATAAATAATTTTTCGGTATTATTGTTATGATAATATGGTTTCTCTATGTTCATGAATTTATTTAATTTTTGTTATGCAATAAAATATTATAACTGATGTTCAATGTATATAAATAGATAAGTATGCCTATTGGGTCATAAACCACACGACACCGAATCATACACCCAGTGAATTGAGAATTGTTGAGCTAAACAATTTCTATTTCTAATCCTCTTCCCAGCCTTCTAAATAATGACATGTTATTCATGCATGAACAAAACAAATCAAGAACGACTGACAAAAACCACTCGCTTCTCTGCCCTAGTACCAAGAGAACAAGCGGTGTCGATCGGAGGTCATTAGAGCATGTGTGGATGACCACAAGAGAGATTCTAGTTTGGATCCTTACAAGTGAAACGAGATAATTCGATATGGTCATTCCAGATGATCAAAAAACAATGAAGAAAAGTACCAAAGATCAAGGTCTTATTTTTCATTATGAAATAAATTATATTAATTATAAACATGATGTGCAAGATCCTCTCTAAAGGTTTAAACCCTCTTCCTTCTTCATTTCAGTCTTTGATTCTATTCTATAGAGACTGGAGTTCATCATCATATTGATCCATGAATAATCATTGTTCATGGTAAAAATAAAAGTTGGCTTCTTTTCTAACCATGCTTCCATTTCACCTGGAACCTTAAATTAAATTTTTAGAATTTAAATAAAAGAACATCAAAAAATTTAACAATGCATTTGACAAAAAATCCCATAAAAACCTCACTTTGAATACTATTTGCATATTCATTTTCACAAGATTCCTTATTTTTGGGCACAGTTACTATAAACATCAAACAAATAGTGTGCATTAATCTTACTAGACCAAATTTTAAAATTTTCTCTAAAAAAACAAAAGGAAACCCAAGGGAACATCATGAACTCTAGGTATAACATGGAAATGAAGTCCCCCCCCCCCCAACTCTACTACGCACATGTAAAACTAGTAGAATATAATGACACTAGAGGATTACACTATTCCCATATTTCATAATAAGTATAAAACATGAACCAAAGTTTCAAAAAACTGGGGTAATTCCCTTGAATATGTGATAGAATCATGTCAGAACTATGGATAAAGCTCAGATGATTGAAGAACCCCCAGCCTCACAGTCAAGATTTGGAATCCCCCGAAAGGAACTTCTTCTTCCAATGACGCAAATAATTATATTGTGATCTCATATGGTCTCAATGAGACATGACACACTTCAAACCCACCTTACCCGAACCCATCATTTTACCAACACAAGGGCTTAGAGGATACACACATGTCACCCTTTGTTTCTTCTGATGGAAAACAATAGAATGAAAGGACACATAAAAACCATCTTCTAGAACATATAATTTATGAATTCCCTTAAAGGAGACATGCATCCGAAAAAATAGTGTCTCTCATATGATTTTCTAACCATGAAACTTATAGTCAAATGAACACATGACATCCTAAGGTATCACCAAACATGACCACTGTGGCTAAGAAATCAAAAGAATTAGATCCTTATTTTGAGTCCCAAAAATCACACTATTCCAGAAAGCGGCCATAAAACCCACTCATGGAAATATTTTTTACACTATTGGCCTACCATGAACTCTTGACATAATGAGACTGAAAAAATACCCAAAGGCTGTTTAAGGAATCAATCTATACTAACAACCCTGAACTACATTCACCTTTGATGATGCATACAACTTATGAAACTAATGTCTATATCAACCTCCCACAACCACTCTCCCTCAAGAAGGGTAGCCACATAATCAAAAATGAATAGGGGTAAACTAAATCTCCAGATGTCAATAATAATGTCATTATATTGATTAACTAATCGGTCATCCAATGGCGAATCACCTGGGCCACACATGAATCATGAATTAACTGATTATGTGGGAGTACTCTAGCCAACAAGGAAACCAAAGGACCCATCCAATCTGGTCTATTGGTAACAACATACCACAAAACTGAACCAGAAAAATGAGGGGAGCCACCATATTAGCCTCTCAACCCATTTCTCAAAAGGGATCATTGACCAACACATCATTCCCACTTATCAATGAAACATAAACCTAAAACATCATTTCAACAAGAGGTGTTCTTGAACTCAAAAAATCCCAAAATAACAATATTGACAACACATAAACCCCACGACCCAATAAAAAATTATCAAAACACAACATTTTCCTTCAAAATCAATTTAAAAAAATAGTATTGGTGGGTTGCACATTTAGAAATGGTATCTCATGAGCATCAAACATGCATGTTTAAATGCCACACCAGGAACCCACATAAAATCTACCCAGAAACTCATCCAGTCATGACAATATTTCCTCCTTTCAAAATTAAATCTTTTTTAACCACACATTCCCTTTCTCAGACCCCTAAACAATAAAATCAAAAACCAATTTAAATCATAAAAATAATATTATAAAAGAACCCATAATTATATAATACTCTCATTCATGCATTGGACAACCATTTAAAAATATTTCAACACATTTCAAAATAATTATAAATTCATTAAAAACCCATTTCGTAAATCTCCATTTAATTATGAACTCAACTCTTCTAATTTTAAAACAAGGTGCTAAAATCTCATAAAACATTTAAAATGGTCAGTATTTAACAAATTAAAATCCATCTTCAACCACCACACATTAATTCTAGAATAGACAATTAAATTCAAAGCTTGTTTCTATGGTTTAGAAAATTCTACAGTAAACAAAATTTTAAACACACGTTAACATAATTCATACATTAAAAAGAGGAGTGAACACATAATTTTCCCTTTATAAATAATCATAAAATTTAATCTCTATAAATTATGAAATAAAATTATTTTCACTTTATTAAAATATTATTTCACAAAAATTCACACTACTTAATATCATGTAATTTTTTCATTAAAAACCTAGTTTCCCATATTCCAATACAAAGAGACACAAGACAATGTGAGAGGAGTCTATTTTTGGTGGGTGAAATGAATCTATGGTTGGAATCAATCTTCAAATAACATCTCTATCAAAAATAGTTTTTAAATATCTCCAGATCCACATGGTTATCTAGGACCTGTGACCTCATTGGGTCCATTGACACAACTCCCTTTTCAATTCCCCTATCAGCGATGAACCATGGGAAATAATGATCTTAAATAAAACCCAACAACCCATGGTGACAAGAATCATGTCATGAGGTGTTTGGTCACGGAACACTACCAATAACAAGAGTGTCAAGTCTCAAAAATTGTAGCTCCACACTATCCCGACTCTTCCCCAATAACATTACCCAATGACTGAACCCCCTCTAATACCATTTTATATCAAATAAAATCGGGTCGCCATCAAAACCGGCACAAAAACCTGGCCCATGAAAACTCTTTAAGGGAGTTCCCTCTCCCCATGATCTGTTATAACTGGACGGGTGTTATATATTTTGGGCTTGGGAATGATTTACCCAAATATAAAAACAAACAAAATCAAAACAAATCAATAAAACAAATTGGAAAAACTCATACCGAAAATGATATAAAAAATACATAATTGAATACACAGGTTCAAAAATACAAAAAGAGATCCAAAAAAATTAAAATAGAATTATAATAGTTCCAAGGACTCTACATGACAAGGGGTCATTAACCACAAGACGTATCCACAATGCCGCACCATGGATTGGAACTAACACCCCAAACCGCTAACATCCCAAGCCTTTCCTTTACGTGTGTCAAACATGATTATGTCTACGTAAACCCAGGGGATGTAAGTAGGGTGTGATCATTATCCCAATAGGATACCACCAAGAGAATCCATAGAGTAAACAATAAAAGTTTAAAAGTATGAAATTTTTTATAAATAAGAGGTTGTGGAAATGATTTATAAAGAATGAAACTATTAAATACAAACATTTAACAAAGAATATTTTCAATGAATGAGCATATATCAATATAAAAATTTCGATAAATTATTTTTCAGAAAAAACCACATTATATTCTAATAATAAATATTCAAGAGTCAATGAGAACCAATCCTAGGAACACCCCTAGGAACTAGTTAGTCTTGGACCCCATGTACCTCGTACCTCAGTATAATGTAACTATTAAAAATTATATTCACATGCACAATCAACTAGTATAGAATATAACCATTACCTAGTAGTCCCCAATAATAATCATAATATTTTTGTTTGTGTTGTATTTATCTATGTTTCTCATTGAAACTGTGAAAAAATCATCCAGATCAATAGCATACTAGTACATATTCACCCTCCTAGGTACCCGTGTATCCCCCATTGTCCTAAAACCGTCATCCCATGATTAAAAAATAAATTATCACATAAATACAATAAATATTGGTAATAATAAACTCAAACCAGTAGCTACAAATTCATTTCACCACTTACACCACTCAATAAAACCTTTTTAATTTCAATAAAATGACTTCGCAAAATTTAATAATGTCTTTCACACAAAATCCCTTAAAACCCCTACTTTGATAACTATGTGCATATCCATATTCACGGAAACAGAATTTTCATCACCAAAAACATTTATATAAAAACATTAAATGAGTTGTAATAGAAACCCAATTGGTATAACATAAGATAGATATGTCAAACACCCAATTTAGCACAAAATTGGAACCTAAAAAACATTTTCTGAAAAAATGTCACCAAAAATAGATTTCAAAGTAGGGATAATGAATATAATGTGTGATAAAAACATAAATTCTGAAAATATAACTCATCTAGAATTGATTAGCCATGGAATCACCTCCCATATGTTTCAAAACCTTTGAATCATTGTGCGAAAATTTAACTGCTCCACCGCCGCACCACAAGGGACTTAGATCAAACATAAAACCAAGAGAAAAGACCATGGAACCAATGACCAAACCATTGGTACGTACCCTAAAAAATATAAACATTATAAAATAAATAAATAGGTAATAATAGTAATGTAATATGGGAGAAACCAATAAAGAATTCACATACTTGAATGATACTGATATTTCTCCACCGAATCCCAATAAAAAATGAGTTCTATGGGAGTATTGAAGATATTGGAGGACTCCCATGGATTATAGGGTATATTGGGGGAAGCAATGGGCGATTTTTTTTATATTACGAAGGAAAAACTTGGAATTTCAATTGATGTTTTATGAACTAGTCACCCATTCATGGGTTGGCTGCACGGTTTAGTTAACCATGTGTCCAAACAATGCGATATGTTCTAGCCACCTAAAATGTGATGTTTTGTCTCCAATTTTAGAAGATAAAATGAGGGAAAATAGGGGAAATGATAATACAAGGATAGGTGTAAATAATAACCAAGAGAATAATGCATTTTCACCATAAAACTCATCCAATGCATGGGTAAAAACCTCCTCAACAATTTTCCCCACAGGTGGTGGCACTAGGAGTGTCAAAATTCCAACTCCAAAAAACCACCAACTCATAAAATCCCATTGAAACAAGATGAGGCCATGTACCATAATATCCCATTATACAAATTCATATATCAATAAGCCAAGATATATTAATAAATAAAACCCAGAATGCCCGAAAATCAGGGGAAATATAATAACTAAAAGAGGATTTGAAACAAAGAATGAAACTGAAAATTCGGGTGTTATAGTTATAATTAATTAATATATGTTATATATATGTTATGATATTTATTCTGAAAAATATTTACCACACACCTCCTTACCACTTCACCCATTAATAAAATTATATTGTCCTACATGCATACATACATCAAACCTTCTCCACAAAGCGATGTGATATATTTTCCATAACCATATTGCATGAATTTTTATAAAAAATTATCTAATGAGTTAACATGATATTTATAACATGATTATAATTATTGATATGATTAAATTATTTTTTTCGTACAATACCCTGAACATTAACTACAAAACTCAAATGAGAAAAATGATCAATTAATACTTGAAATATTGAGAAGATTGAAATTTTATTAACAACATGGTTTGAAAATGTCATGATAGGACCAAAAAAGATATAATAAATTTTATTCGGTTTCTAAAAAATAAATGTAATTATTCAGCCTATTATTTCATAGGTTAAATCACATTCATCTATAAGAATATGTGATCTAAGGGGATCTGTCTCAAATTCACTTCTTTGAGGAATGTTGATTTATCCTGCACCAAATCTATTTTATATAGATTATGTACTTCCCATTTTACATTTAATATATTGAACACATAAAAATTAATGTTGTTGTATTTTTCAATTTTAATCATTTCATATAATATATTTCACCTAAAAAGTACCATGTGGTAATGAATTTCATAACCCTTTTTGTTTTCATTGGTTACTTCTTCATTTTCATTTATATTTTTATATAGTCATCGTAATGCATTTTTTATATAATATAATTTTTTTTCAGTTGTTTTAAATTTAATTACATTTTTTACACATAATTTATTAATTGACTAATTCTCACATCAATGTTGTTTCCATTGAAAGTTTTTTCATCCCATTTTCCTTTTCCTGAGACATATCTTTTAATATAAACCTACTCAATTTTTTAGGTGGCATATATAATTATCCAATTATTTATTTTAAATTATTATCTTTTCATTGATGAATATTTTTATTTTACTTATGTTTTATTATTAAATGGATTACCATTTAAAATTTATCAAATAATAAAATAACTTATTGTACAACCTGACTTTATTTTTTGATTATTTACATTCTCTTGAAGTAGTCACATTATTGTGATCATATAAATTTAAAATTACATTTATATTATATATACAGTTTCATTTATGTTGGATACTATTATTTCCTAATCTGTATAACATTTTTAAACCTGTTGCCTTCAGTGATTGTTATTTGATTAATTGGGTAAATACTAATAAATCAGTATCTCATATAGAATATCTATATTTGATGATAAGATAATATTGATTGATGAATATAAATAGACTATTTGATATTTGAGAAATGTTATGGACTTATAGTAATAGTTGGGGTGTGGTTACTGGTATCTATTAAATTCATCGACTTGTCACAGGATACAAATTAGTCGGCCAAATTTAATTGTGTTTTTTCTAGTAGTTTTAAACATCCTTTTAGAATTCCTTGATAGTAGAGGTCTTAATGAATACTAAGATCATGAACAAGAATATTTAATAATTTTCATCATTTAAAGTCGAGTAATTATTTTTATATATGATTTTTTTCAATGATATTATCAATAGATGCATTAAATTATCACTTTATTGATTAAATAGAATGTCTGTTTAG
The DNA here is from genome assembly GCA_963277665.1 of Viscum album. Taxonomy (NCBI): domain Eukaryota; kingdom Viridiplantae; phylum Streptophyta; class Magnoliopsida; order Santalales; family Viscaceae; genus Viscum; species Viscum album. The sequence continues at coordinate 1,301,784,512 of OY728147.1, forward strand.
TTATTTATATTTCAATATTGGTAATCCATTATTGATTGAAGACTACTTCCATTGTTTGTAACCCTTATTGAATGTTTTATATCACCCATATTTTGTTTCACTTTCTATGGTTATGATGATAAATCATTTATATGAGGTGCATGGATATTGAAAATTTATAATTTTTATGTTTTATTTTATATTCCGAATATAAAATATGTATCATGTATCTTTATTTTCCTCTAAATATTTTAAAATGAGGATTTTACTGGTATTTTACCTCTTATCTATTAGTCAATTCATTGAATTACAAACGGGTTAATGGTTACTGGATTTAGTGTTATTAAATATGGTATTATTGGAAGATTAATAGAATCCTTGGGAATAGTAATAATGGAAACATATGATAAGGACAAACACTATCACATACATTGAGGATAAGAATATAATAAAATCCTAAAGTTTTATTGGTGAAAAATTATGTTTTTTCCATAGAAATATATCCCTTTATAGATACTTCAAGTGGATTTTGTTCATGGCTATATTAGGGAAACGAAATCAGGTTATGACAAATAACCTTTCCCAGAAGGAAGAACCTTTTACATAGAGAGAATATTCTATATTAGATGGATTTATCGGACGTATTCCCCAATAATTAGGTTCTACCACTAATCTAATGGTAGTGTAGGAATGGATTATATCTTTAGAGAAGATATTTGTGGCCATGGGATGTTATTGAAAAGAAATTTTTACACATTATCTATTTTTTCAATAAGGATATGATTATCACTATTGGACACAAATCCTGAATAATATGAAGGAATATAAAATATAACTCTTTTAATGAAAATATATTTAGGATAAATTATTTGAATAATATATCATTTATGATAAAAAACTAAAATGGCGATAAAATTAATCTTATTAAATAAAAACGAACATGAATTTGTTGTTTAGTATAACGCTAAATTTTCAAGGGAAGCAAGGTGTGTTATATATTACATGAGAAACATGGAGTTCATGATTGATTATCTATTTAGAATAATTTTTCCATATCTCTTAGCAGTGCTGGCCCCTCAAAAATTTTCATCACATGATGAGAAATATTTATGTTATATTGTTTGGAAAAATATTACATTTATTGAAAATGATGTGTCAATATGTGTTTAGTCCGTTATGATGATATTGGTGATTCCTAGATAATTATAATCGATTCATCTAATGAAATTGGATGAAACACTTGAATAATTATACATGGAAATGTTTTATAATTGTTGAACTATTACTATTTCATAATCTATGTTCAAGAGATGATTGAAGATTGAATGTTCTTACTACATTTTGAATAAATTATATAATTCCATGAAATATAATTGTTATTACATACGAATTTTCTAATATATGAAGATCGTAGAAATATTAATTTTCCTGAATAAATGTATATGTGGGATGATTTGAAGGAAATTTATAATATTAGATTATTTAAATAGTTTAATAATATAATTTTAGGACAAGATATTTAATCATGGGGAATATATGTATAATGGTGTAATTATATATTGTAATTATATTTTTTTATGTATACAGGTATTGTTGAATATAAAAAATTAGGCCCACCCGCTCTAAATCCTAGGTTGAGCTTGACCTCTGCATTGTGGACCCATAGGCCAACCATACATTAAGAGGAATCCTAATACATCTCATATGTGATAGGGAAGAAATTTCATACTATGTATAGATGAACAAATAAATAATCCTATAAAATTTATTGTTCCATAAGAATTCATAATTTGGCCAAGAACCACACTTCAGTGATTCTTGGTGGTGTGTGTGTGTGTGTTTGTTATGCTTGGTGTTGATCCCCATGACCCATGATCATTTAATTTCAGTTATTTTATTATGACAGAGATATTTTATTCTTCCTCATATCTCATATGTGGATATCTATTTTTAAAATTATAGTCCTAACAACATTTGATCATTTTCATTATTTAATTCTCAATAACCATTTTTACTTATATGTTTCTCCTTATAAAAGTAGTATCTGTATATATACAACATTTGATCATTGGGAATTTAGATACAATGTTATCCTTGAATGAAGTGTAACTGCACTGAGATATCATGAATAAATATAATTTATTCGTGAATGTTATTCACGAATAAAATATATGTGATGAATTTGTTTCACAAAATTCACAAAATAGTTGAGTTTAGGACTTTAGTCGGAAAGAATAATGAAATCATGAGAATTTGTTTCTTGAGTAAGATAATCATCTCTAGTTGATTAGATAAATGTAAAATCCCAAAAGTCTTTATAGGAAGCTATTGTAGATATATGAATTTTACATGATATAGTAAGATCATAAATTTTCAAAGAGGTAGATAAAATAATCATCATATATTGTATCAATTCATTAATAGAGGTTATTCCTTCTAGTTGGTGCTGGGAGTAGGTGATGTATATTGATTGGTGTAATGAGAATAAAGAGTCTCTCAGTTGGAGGGAGAGATAAAATATTTTTTAAAACCAATATACAATAGAGTATCTCTATTCGAGGTGGAGAATAAGACAGTTAGTTTTAGATGAATGAAATTTTAATCACCTATTTGGTAGTATATAATCATTAACTAGTAATAATAACAATTTTTTTTAATGATTAGACATTCTACCATAACACTAAAATATGTTGCATTACTCTCTCCCTCCCTCTCTCTAATTTTACAAATACACAAAAATTGATATTTATTGATAATATTGAGTGTATATACAACCATAATAATTACAAGATATTGAATTTAAAATTAAATGAATTTGTAAAAATAAACCACTGATTCACCCCTCTAATCTATGTTTTCAATCAGGATTATTCCACTAAAAGTGGTATTAGAGGGAAGTTCCATATAAAAATCCATGAAGTATTCTGACTCGTAAATAATATTAATTTATTCAAAATACAAGTGGATACAACATTTAATGGTAATAATTATCCCATTTCAATAATGGGATGTTTCATTATCTCCTATCACATAGCCTATAAGAGGGAGATACTGCAATTGGTGGGTTTTTCACCCATTATCGATGATTCATCTGTAACAAAAGATGATAAAAAATATGGTGTAGGTTTAATGAATCAAAATTCCATCATTTTGTATCTAATATAAAAGGAATATTGAAATATCATGGGTCTTCGGACTTCTAAGTAGATCTTAGATAATATCAAGTGCACCTATAAAGAAAATTTTAATTTTATGGATGCCAAACTAAAAGTTTTAATGTATAAGTATGATGATATTAAAATAAATTATAATGAATTTTATGGTGAATATTTAACTATAGTGTATGATATAGTCATCAACATTCATAGATTTTTTGAGACACTGGGTGCCTCTAGCATTTTCAAAAAATTGATGAGGGATTTTTAAGCCATTTTGGTTCAAAACAAATTATCCTTAGATGAAATATATGAAATACCTCATGTTAAACTACAAAAAAATTATCAAAAACTATTTTATAATAAAAATTAAAGATTTTAATAATTATAAAAAACTGAAATTTCTTATGAATCCATGAGAAAGAAAATTGTTATATTAGAATAGGGTGAAAAATTCAAGGATTTGGATAATTATAACGGTGATGATGATTTGAATAACATTATTTCTATTATATAAAAAAGGGTTATAGAAGGTAAACTGGAAGGGAAATAATATGAATCTTCCCAAATTAATCATCTATGGTAGCTCATCTAATTTTTCATAGAATCATCCAAATAAAATTGGGGAACAATTAGAATCAGAGTTAGAATGATATATTAAATATCCCATAAACAAAAAATGGGACAAAAAGAATAATAATTAATAGAATATAAGTTATTTAAATATTATTATCATGCATTATAATGATTCATCTTTATGTTTTCCTTAGGATAATCTAGTTAGTTTCATTTCCAATTAAAAAATAAGAACTGATTCTTTAAGCTGTATTGATGACGAAGGTGAAAAAATATAATATAAATAGATGCTAAAAGAATATTGAGAATTCTTCCAAGAATATATAAAATATATCACCAATTAAATGAATAGTCATGATAAATTATCTATGAAATTAACTGATGAAAATAATAAGGAATAAATAGTTCTTATTGATTTAAAATAATTAAGATATAATCAAGAAAGATGAATCTTTTTCTAGGTCAAGATGAAAATAATAAATAATTTGAATCAGGATAAGATAATATTTTATCTTGAAGAGAATTGATCTTATATAATAGATTGTTTATTTGACAAATAATCCATATGTGTAACAATAACACATTAGATTAGAAAATTCATATAATATGTTAATAAATATATTGATGTTAGGGGGTCTTCTCAAGCTAGAAAGAGGAAAGGTAAAAGTCATATTAATCTTATTTAGGGATGGTTTACTTCTTCTAGTGTTTTTGGTAAATATGAAACACAAAAATATGATGGAAAAAAATAACTAATGGAAATATCCTATATAGTGAGAAGAGAATTTTTTTTCTAAAAGGCAAAAATGACACAAGAAAATAGAGGCTAAATTTGTAATAAGACAAAAAATGAAATTTGGATTAATTTATAACTCATCTGGAATAATATATTTTCAAGGATTTTATTTTGTTTTGTTGTAAAAAATATCACAAAAAACGTATTTGCAGTGGTTAGACATGTATTTAGAAAGAATGATTAATTAATCAAGGGGGACTTTCAATGATAATCTTTGTAAATAATATCTCAGAATACAACCAGTGAAAGAGTCTTCCCCAAAACCATGTATAAGAATAATTATCATTCAGGAATATTTTTATCATATATTTTGTTTTAATAGTCACAATTATCGGGATAGAATAACAAGGATTACTGGATATGTTCATTATGTCTGAAAAGGTTATATGTTCAAAAAAACAAAAAAATCATGATAATATTCTGAGAAGATTATGAATGTTAAGAATTAATACCATCTTGTTTGAAAATATTAGTTAAAACATGATAAATATATTAAGGAATCCAAGAAACATCCTAAATCCAAATTAAAATTAATGTTCTATGAAAATTATGATGAGAGATATGAGAAGTTATACACAATTGAATATTTTTAGATCTAGAATAATGAGTTTGAATAAATAATTTACCAAAAAAATATTATAAGACTAAAATTAGTGAGTCTCAAAATAAAAAAGAAATAATAAAAATAATCAACGAATATTGAGATTCGTATAAAATAATGTCACAATTTGAGAGGAATATCTTAGTCAAAATGTTGAATTTGAAAAATAAATCTCTCTTTATTCCCATTTATTTTATGTGTTTTGAGATGAAATGATGACAATTTAAGGAGATGATTAAGAATTTAACTTCTTGATAGCCATATGGAATTATAATTCATAGATAGTATAAACATCCATGAAATGGAAGAAAAGTTTTCATCTCTTATAGTAGAGATAAAATGATAATGAATATTAAAAACATGGGCCTGATTTAAAATTAATGTTCAATTTATTCCAATCACACATTCATCTGTTATTATATGTTTAATTACCTTATCTATAAAGGGGGTACATAGGTTGATGACAAATAAAAAAATGGGAGAGCTGTCTCTTTTTTACCTAAAATTTATGTTGAGTTTGTTGAATTATGTACAAGATATATCATCTCATTGATAAATTTGTTTATTTAGAATCTCTATGATGATAATTGTGACATTCTACAAATGATTTCACTTACATGTTATTTTATGGACATCAATGACTTCGGTAGTTATATCTCTCTTGTTTACTAGACTGGTTCAGTACATGTACACATAATGTTGACTTGTTATAGTATCTATGATACTTGAACCATGTGTGATCATTCATCTCTTAAAATTTTACATGGGATTTTTTTATAAATAATATGATCATATTTAAAGAACAAAAATATAATAAGGTATACCCCGAACATATATTTCTTAATTTTTAAAGGAGAGAATATTTTTTGTAATCATATTGAATTTTTAATATGTGAAAATGATATTGAATCCCAAATACAACAAACATAAATATTTTCTCGATAGTTTCATTTTCATTTAGTGATGTGTCAATATCTGTTTGTAGAGTTTTCATGAAGTAGTGATGCCAATAGAATTCTTATGGATTCATTTTACGATATTAGATATCAGCCTTGTTCAAGTATCCTTGGGGAAGAATAATAATTTTTTAACTATTCCTAATTCCAATGAAAATTTAAAGTGATTTTTTTTATTTCACATTGTCAGAACATTTGTGGAAACAATTAAGGTCTATGTAATATAAATTTTGTTTAATTAAAAGTTTTTTATATAATAATACCAAAAAAATATTATTTTCCATGAAGAAATTTTTTGATGATTGTATTTTTAGTCCATTAAAAATATGAGACTGGATAAATTTTTGAATTAGAGAATTTTAGGAATTTGTATTTAATGATAGTGTCTACATGGATAAATATGGAATTTACTTTTACACATAATTTTTTATATAAATTATGGTCTGGGTAATTATAAATAAAATTTTCCATCCCACAAGATATCCTAGGACAAGTTTGAGATCATAATTTTGGGACCTGTAGGTCAAATTTGCTTCAGGAAGCACCCCAATCCATCTTGTGGGAGTAATAGGAGGAATAATTCCCACAATTCTTTTGGTCCAGATCTTATTTAAGGTCTATAGATTTTATATGGTGTAGGCATGAAAAATTTGGGAATGATGGCATGATGGTGGTGGCTAGAGGTGTGTGTGTAATGTGACCAATGATGATCACTAGTAGTCTGTTCGATGAGGTTTTGGAATAGATTGATTAATAAAGATTCATCTAGAAGATCAAATAAATGACGTGTGATGTGGGTTATTGATTTTTGTTTATATAATATTAAAAAATGTTACATTTCCCACATAACATGATCATTTTATCTTAGACATTCAATCAATTTGAGGATGTAATATTCTTGCTCAGCCATTTTCTGTTGATCTCTAGTAAACCAGAACATAGGGGGAACCACCATCGATCAATACTATGATTTCCATGTGTGTTCTATCATTGATATAAAAAATATCATAGGTCTTTGATCAAAATTCATGCATTCTATGATTTATATACATGCAATGTTGGAATGAAAATTTTTCTTCTGACGACAACCAAAGTTTCATATAACATTTAAGTAACGGTATAGTTCATGGTTTTTGGAAAATGAAAATCATGTGATCCTCCTAACATATACATGAGGATATTCACTCAAGTGAGAAATATGAAGGCACCATGATTTTCATAAATACCTTGTTTGACTAACAATTAAAATAAACCATGATATTGGTAATTCCAAGAAATTTATAAATTATTTAACAAGATATAAAATATGGAGATAGGTGGTGGAATGAGGTAGTGACCATCAACTATAAAAAGAGAAGCGCTCTCAACCTTGGTTGTTGAGGCCAATCATTTGTGAGATCTCACATTTCTTTTGAATCATATCATGTTGAATACTATTTCACAATGATATGTTTTCATGCATCTACTACTTGTACAAGGAGAAGAACATCACGTACAATCCACTTTTTTCTAAGAATGCATATTATCTACTACGAAAGAAATGATATTCTACAATCCATCAATGGATATTGTGATATAGATCTAATTGGTTCCCAAAAACATTTCCACATCTGAACTACGTATAATTAAATATTCTGTCATTATATGAAGGAGAATAGTGTGAAACTCTTCCTAAAATTTCCTCAGGCTTTATATCTTATGTTTCTAAATACATGTTGATATGTCTGAGTACCTATTGGAAGAAAACGATTAATATTGTTTGTATGAATATTTATTCCCACACACAGATGATTTCATAAACATTAATGAACCAATAGTCATTGGACCTAAATAGATAGTATGTTTGTTCAAAGAAAAAATAAGTAATAAGAGTTTTTCCATGGACATTCATGTCTAAGATCAAGAATTACAATTGACCACTTGTGGGTGATCGAATTACATATGAATAAACATTATGGTAGCTGAAACACGACCATATAATTCCATGATATACACTCATGATGTGTAATTTAATTAATATTTGAATAATAATAGTAATTTATTATGGCATGTTACTACTGTATAAAATATTATTGAAGTGTTTTTTTATCACAAACATCCCACATTATTTGATGTCAGTAATTTATTCGAAAGAAAGATTTTAATGGTGAACACATGTTATATAGAGGCATATAGTAATTTATAGGTGATTATATAATACTGAGAGGCCAAAAATAGAACTAGATGATGATAAATGTACATTAAGTGTATATATGAAGTCACATACTACGTTATTTTTACTAAAAACTAGAATCATCCCGAAAATTGATCAATCATTGAACATAGATAAAAGTAATCTTGCTGGTTATGGTAGTATGTGAGGTCTTATTATAAGAGATAGGAGCATACAAAGTTTCCCACTGGGATCTAGACAAAGAATTATTTTTTTTTGAATCCAAAATTAAATGGAGTCTATCCGTTGGAGTCAATTTAGTGGTTTTCTGTTTGGATATGAAAGCAATTATAATCAGTTATTCGATAGCGTAGATTCTATTACTAAGGGAATAACTAGTTGCAGCAAAGAGTATGCATTCTGATGAACCTTGTAAATATTGTGTTACTACCTCTCTTTATTAATGCAACTTCACACGAGATGATATTGAGAAATAATATTGAGTGGATGGAGAACCCTAATAAGTCCAATATGTTGAATTTAATAAAATGGAAATTATAAAAATAAAAAACATCATCACTACTCCCCTCTAAGTGGCCAATCTGGAATGGGGAGTTAAATCTATTATTGTAGAGAGAGACTTATCTATATCCAAAATTTATATGGGAAATCATGAAATTAAAAGGTTAAATGAGAACCAACAAAAAAAATTCATCAACAAAGAATTAAACAATGAATAAATTACCACCATTATATAAAGTTGGAAATAATATTCATGATAAATGTATTAAGGTGTAGAGTGTTTGGTATATGTATGAATGTAGGGTTTATTAGGGGTGATGAATTAAAAGGGAACAAGGATAATAATTATAGTCTATGTTTTAACTATTTGTAAATAGGGATCTATAAAAAAAATTTCCAACGCTACATGGGAATGTACCATAGAATATAAAATCCATAAAAGGATAATATTATGTGATCAATATATATAAGGTGGAAGTACCCAATGATGTGGTTGAATAAAATTCTATCATAAATAAAATTTATTTATTTCACTAATTGATTTTAGATTCACTTACTCTCTTTTATCATCCATGATTTTGATGGAAATTAGACATTTCCCTAAAAAATTGAGTATGAATTTTTCAATCAAAACTCCTATTTGAATTCTCACTACAATATGGATGTGATTTAAATTCCCCATTATAACACATATGTGTGTTTTATTTTATGAACTTATTATCATATGTATGGTTGACTTTTATATAATCCTCGGTATAGACTATATTTCAACAAATGATGAAAAAAATCTTGAAGAAGGAAATTATGATTCTTGATGATGATGTACAATTCCATATCTTTATAGAAAATTCTTATTAATCTAAAAAAATATTTTGATCCACCCCATGTATCACATCTAAAATAATTTTATAGAGAACAAGACTATAATAATATATAGATCGATGGGGAAATTTTTAAATTTATGATGTTACTATTTTACATGAATATAATACTATATTTTTTTATATATTTCTTTGGAATCCCCCATTCTGTGATATATATTTTTCCATTGATATAATCTATGATTGAAGAGTTATTCCAAATAATCCCTTAGAATATCCACTGAGGAATTAATGTAGTATAATAAATTACTAAATGTGTTGTTTGATAAGGGATTTATTCTCTCTAGTATTTCTCAATTGGGATCCCCTATGTACATAGATAAAAATAATGATGGATCCAATTGAGTATAAATTTAATATGGGTAAATAAATTATATTAAGAAAATGAAAATGTATATTTTTCCTCAAATTTATGAATTATTTGATCAGCATCTGAAGGCAGATATATTTCAAATATTGATAATAGTTTTCTGAATATTTATATGAGTAAATAATTTGTAAATGTTGAAAATATTTTTATAAAAAAGATAAAAAATTATTAGTTTATATTAATTCCATTTGGAATCACTATTTGACCATATATTTTAAGGATCTAATAAACATTGTCTTCAAATAATATCTTATTGATTTTTTGTATTTATTTATGACATCAAAATATATTATATAAAAAATAAGGACCCAGATAATGTCATCAAGATTGTTAATAAGGCACTTAGATGAGAATATTTATTTTAAAAAGTTATTAATGTTGCTTTTTTTACTTGAACGAGTTTATTTTCTTGTACTTGTTTTCTTTAAGGATGGGATATCAGTTCATCTAATTAAAACGGATCACATTAGATAATTCCCTACACTAAAATAACTAAGGTATGTGGTTTTATTTGTTTGACAGGTTATTATCAGTGATTCATTCATAATCATCCCCAATTTATCATCCCATTAACCAAATATACACATGAAATGGTTAGGTATGTTTAGATAAAGGAATAGGAATAATGTATTGATGAACCTAAAATGACATAGTTCAATGTTCCAATGTTGACTCTTCTTTATAGAAATGATTCCTATTGGATATATAGTTTTTCATTGAATAAATGAATATATTATCTTTTAAGGGAAATAATAAATTTATTGAATATTCATCTTGGATATTGGAGACTCGTGAAAAGAACAATCCATCCAATGATCATTGTGTTTTTCATTTATTATATTCATTGATGATATGGAGACACTTTCAATATAGTGAAATATATAAGATATAAATGGGTCACAAAATCCTAAAATGCATCTTTCATAGAATGATAACAACATAAGTCAATGTAATTGGCTCTAGGAACTCATGGATTATGTATTCATAATACAGTACCACCCAAGGAAAGACACAAGGTAGTGGATGCATTATGTTTGAATGATTAGATAATTTTAAGAAAAATATCTACATAGAACGATATTATGCTCATGGATTTATTAAATACATAGATGGTAATTAAAAAGGATGATGTTACATCACTATTTTTTAAAATTATTGTTAAATAGTTATTATAAAAATAGATAAAATATTCTCAATTTTGAAATATGAACACTTAGAAGATACATAATGTAATAAATGATGTGAAATCCAAATAATTAGTTTTTCAGGATTTTGTTATGAAATTTGGAAGGAGGTTATATGTTCCCTAGGTGATTATAATTAAAATTGAATTGTTGGATGATGATCATGTCACTAATTTTCAATTCACCAAAGTGTAAAATGATGTATAAGAATTTCGGGGAACATTTTTTGTGTGTTAATATGAACTAGTAAATTTCTAAATATAAGTTTATATGTTTCATTTTTAAAAAATTCAATGTTGTGGGACAACATCCAAGATCATTCATTTAATATCTCCCTATTCTAGTGTAGAAGTAGGAATACAGTAATATAGACATTGTTAGAAGACTAATAAATACTCCAATAAATAATGATTCAATATGGGATATAATTTTTCAACTATAAAAATATTCACATTTCATCTCAATAAGAAAATATTTCCCACTTGATAAACTCACTAGGATTTATATTAATAAAATATAATGACTCCAAGGAACTCATTTTTAATCATTTCTAATCATGAGTGTAAAAATATAATTCATCAAATGAGGTAAAAATGGATTTAGTTTCCATTTAATTGGTTAAATATTGACAAATGTGAATTCCATTCGATGATATTGGGGTATAGGTAATGTTGGTGGTTTTTTTCAAAGACTAAAACCCAACTATTGTTGAATAATATTTAGTTCACACGAATAGTAGTAACTATGTGGCCTAAGACGCACTATTTGATAAAACTATGCAGGAATGGATAATGGTATAGAGGAGCCCACACTATTTGAGGATATTGTGTTCATGGGGTGGAATTTTCATGAGAGGCCCTACGTAATTTTCAAAAGTTCTCTCAGATACAGTTTTTGTGTTTGTTGGAAAATCACGTGCCCTCAACATGCAAGGTTCTCCTCCTTACTGTGAGGGGCACTCTATTTTTTCAACCATACGACCAAACCATGCAACACAATATTTTGATGGAATGTGAATAATTTTAACATAAATTATCTTATAAACAAAATTATAATTCTATTTTCTTCAAACACGCGACAACCCCTCCTTTTTCAGTCCTCCATGTAGTCATTTGGAAGGATTTTTTTACTGATCCTCTCTCTGAACGTCGATTCGAGCACTGATTACCTCATTACATTCTTATAGATAAGTGATCCATTCATTTTGTGTCATTCATAAATTTACTTGTTATTAGGTGTTTTATTTAGATTTAATCTAATATATAAGATTTATAGGTTTGTTAACAATTCATTGTTTTTCTCACAATCAAGGTCGAAATAGGAGTTTTTACTAGGTGAGAACTCTTCTACGGAACTATGGTGGTGGTCAAATGATTTCCCATCAAAGTAAGGGTTTTTATATATATTCCTTTATTTTTTGTGTGTTATATTATGAATGAATAACTTTAAATGGAATTTATTTCTTCAATCTATGGATAGGTATGATCATGATATTTAAAATGACCTTTTGATAAAAGAATAAAGGTTAAGGACCTCGAATTCAAACCACACCGTGGGTGATATTTTTAATTAATTGGATAACCATGGGTTGTCTATGAATTGATAAGTTTTAAAATGTTCATTTTCACCTTTAAAAATGATTTTATATTATTAATCAAATTATAATCTGAGTTATAGTTGGAATTTATTAATGGAACGTAATGGAAGACCATGTCCTTATGCATCGACCATGAGTACACTATATTAAGTATGAGTTTTTTCTTATAATTAGATTCCCATGTCAGATAGTTATTGAATAAAAATTTCAATTATAGACCTTTTGTTGAGCCACCATATTATTTAAGGTCTAATTAAAATTATCACAACAATGACTTCATAAATAAATAAATGTATTTGATTGAATTTTTTTTATATTCTATATGTGACACATGGGTTCAATTACGAATTCCATGGACATGATCTTTTAGGAACTACAATAATTATGACCGAGTTATGTTTTGACACTCTATAGGACATCCAAGGAATGAATCAAGGGGATTTTCATTGTACTTCTATGTGATAAATGAACTCTTTATGGGATTCCATGGACAAACACAGATGGATGACTCAATATAAAACAAGAGTGAATCATGAGAACCCTTTGTTGACCAAAAAGGGAGAACTCAAATATAAATGATGTTATACCACACATTTAGAATTAACTAGGCTTTTATGATGATCTCCATGGGTAGTCTTATAGGACGTTTTGGTAATTGTAAGTCTGGAGTGATACCTAGGATCCAAATAAGTCATTCTAATAAAGATCATAAATCATTATTTAATTAATTAATGATATGATATATATGATGTGTCTACCAAGACAATGAATACTATTTGATTTTATCATAGACATATATGTTATTGGTTGCTAGGTTATTAAACACTTCATCAACTATCATTACGGGGGATGCTATGCTATGTGCCGGGTCTTGAGGGTTATTTATGGAATATGATTGGAAAAATTAAAAATTCATAGGATTTTTACATATGACTGAATCAGGTAGATGATGGCGGGTGTCCATAAGAAACTAATCCATTATGGGTTGTTTTTAGAGTCAATAAATTTTCCTTATGAATCTTACATTCCACAATGTTTTTAAAATCATAAACACTCTATATTATCTCAAATAATATTTTCTCTATGAATTATCCAAATAAGGAAAATTTTCCATCCTCAAGAAAATTTTACCTTTACATAATTTTTCATTGTCCATTTAATAGTTTCTATAAATCGTACTCCTTTATTTGTAAATTGAAAAATTTGGTTTCATATCGAAAACCTCATAATCCTATAAATATCTAGTTTTAGAGCATTCTATCTTCAGGATCGGATTTCAGGTTCTAAATTCAGACTACAAATTCTCTAAAATTCATAGTTTAAATTCTATAAAATTCAGACTCTGAGTTATTTGAAATTTAGACTCTAAATTCTCTGAAATTCATACTCTAAATTTTTTGAAATTAAGACTCTATATTCTTAGAAATTCAGACTCCAAATTCAATAAAACTCAGATTCTGAGTTCCTCATAATTTAGTCTCTGAATTCTTTAGAATTCAGACTCCGAATTCCACATAATTCTGACTCTGAATTCCTCAGAAATCCGACACTTAATTCCACATAATTCAGATTCTAAATTCCTAAGAATTCATATTTGGAATTCATTAGAATTCATATTCTGATATCTATAGAATTCAGGTTCCAAAATATTTCTAAAACAGAATCTAAATGTCCCTGAATTCTAGTCTTGAAATTATTACTTGCTTAAAATATGAACATTAATTTTTACTTAGACTTCAAAAAATATATTTGGATAAGCAACCATATTGTTCTTACACATTTTTTAGTTATGAAACAGTTTCGAACATTCTATTTTTAATTATCCATTTTTTGTGTGAAATGTGTACAGGTCCCTCCATGATTTAATGAAAAATATGATCTTTAGAGGAGGGAGTCGACTGTCTAGAGAAATGACTATAAATAAGAGCTCAATTGAATGAGCTCATTCCTGATCCATCACTCTAGAGATTTCATAATATAGAAGTGATTTTTAGAGAGTGAGACTCTCATTACTAGTGCATACTAGGCATATTGTTCAGATTGTTTTGTGAAAATCTGATTGTTTCGGTATAATATCAAGGACTACCAATGATAGGAAGATAGAGGTGTCGATTACAATAATGTTCGAAGATTCTTTGGTTAAGAAGACAAAGGTGCTGACTATCTTGATGTTCGAGGACATTCAGAGATAGCAAGATAGAATCTGAAATTATTATTGAGAGCTTACCCTGGTATGGGTAAGACTGACTTCCATGACTATATATATCAAGAGACCCTTATCCAAGGTTGTTGGATACCCTAATCATTGGGTTAAAATACTTCTTATTTGATACTTGTTTTGTTTCACGTTTATTTTTTATTGTATCTAGATAAAGTAATATTGTATAAAATTCTTATAATTTATTGTTCTTTTATATACTATGATTATGTATTATTCTATACACTTTAAGGTAGAATTTTTTCCTTGTAAAATTTTCTTATGTTTCATTTACGACACCACATTTTCATAACATAGAAAGTTTTTATAACTAAAATAGGTCTTGTGAGTTTACTTTGTCTAACTTTGTAAAAAATTGTTTTCTTTAAGGATAAGAACAAAAGTTTTAACACATACAATTCACCCCCTTGTAATTGAGCATCTACATTAATTTTATGATCCTACAACTAGTATCAGTTGAGGTCTCTAAAATTATTATAATAACATATATGTTTTCTTGCTCATTTTTTCATTGTTCTAAATATTTTCATTTCTTCGGATTTTTATACTTGATTTCAAAATTTTAATATTAACATGTATTTTGTGGATTTTTATTTTAATTTATATGGCATGAATGAATATCAGTTCGATTGAAAATATAAATCATACTAGACCACCTATATTTGATGTAAATTATTATTAATATTAGAGAGATCGTATGAAGGATTTTGTTATTAATACTAGAGTGGACAACATAGTTATTCTTACTAATGATTACAAGATTATTGATAAAGAATTCAGAACATTTACTAATCATGAAAATTTATTATATAAACTAAACTACAAGTTACACAATACTCTTTTGTGATCCATGACTAGGAATATATATTATCAGATTTCTTCTTCTGAAGATGAAAATTTTATTTGAAGGAAATTGGAAGTCAATCATTTTGGTACATTAAATTTATATAAACTAGAAGAGCTATGCTTAGAGAATAATATCATATCTTTATATTGTTTTATAGAGAATCAGTATACAAGGTACGACAATGACTTATGACTATTGGTAACAGTTTACAGTCTATGGGTGAGAATGGTTTAGATGACGAGGAACTTGTGGACATGATTATAGATATCATTCCCAATAAGTGGAAATCCAAAATAACACCTATTGATGAGAATAGTAAAAGTATCTCAAATTACTCTTGATGATATTTTTGGAACTCTTCTTCAACATGAGATAAGAATGAAATGAGATGCTAATTTGAATAAGAAGAAAAATGTCAATGGATGTGTATCCTTTACTACTAAAAAATTCAAGACTCCTGAAAGGATTACAAGATCTATGTCAAAGAATGTCATTGTTTTATTTGAATATAGTGAAAGTGAATATTTTGAAAATGAGCTAGATAATATTTCTTTAAGGTTGAACAAGATAGTTGGATATAAAGTCTTTTAGTATAGGTTTACAATGATAGAACGAAATGACAAGAAACACTCTGAAGTCACATGTTATGATTTTAGAAGAGTAGGGCATATAAGGCCAGATCGTCCTTTGCATAAGATGAAGGATAGAATGGAAAATCATTTTTAGAGAAATAGAATAAATTATTACAAGGATAATGCTAAGAATAATTAGAAAGATAATGAATGCTGGATTGCAAGTGGAGGAGACTCTTCTAATGAATCCTCAAAGTACGAATATTCTATTGAGAAGAATCTTGGTCTACTAGCCAAATCACCCATTTTAAATCATTTTATAATGGAAAAGGTAAAAAATGATGAATATATAACTATTATTTCTTTTAATGAAAATTACAGTGATAATAAATATTATAAATCTTCAGATGAAGAATCATCTTCTTGATGATGCTAATACATATCCTAATTGTGATGAAGTTTCAATGATTTCTTATCTTCTTGAGAATGAAAATTCTATTTTTAGGAAAATCTTAATAAGGAAAATTCTAGAATTTATATTATTGATAATTAAGTATAATATCTTTCTAAAGATCTTGATATGAAAATATATTATTTTGAAAGATTTTCCAAATTCCGTGAGATTGTTAATTCAGAGAAGGATAAAGATTTTATGGATCTTAAAATTATAATTTCTAATTAAAATATTTTAGAGACTAACTCTAGTGGGAAAAATAATCTTTATTAGGATAAAAACACATTTATTAGACTGAAGTCAAATATATTTTCCTTGACGAAATTTTCATCAAACATTACCTTATGTAGGGAAAACATTTATAAGATGTATTCTCAAATTAGACCTATAAAGAATAATAATGGATTTGGTTATACTCATTATAAACCATTTTCTTGTAATAATTATTTTGTTTCTAAAAGTGATCCATCTTCACTAAATGTTAGTGTGGTGGTCATTGGGAAAAAAATTTAAACAAAACTCAGTATTTATGTTTTCATATTTCTTTTTTCATATGAAAATATGGATAGCTAAAATTTTTCATTATAATGTTTCCGGATATACGTAAGTTTGGGTTAAAAAAGTCTAACAATATTATTTTTATGAAAATAATGAAATAAAAAATAGCAATACATGGTAAATGGATAGTCTATATTCCCGCCATATAACTGGTAACAAAAACCGTGTTGAAATGATTTTCAAGAGGAAAAATGGGAAAGTAATATTCAGATATAATGCTCCAGGAGAAATTATTGGCATGGGTAACATTGTTCTTCATGAAAAACATTGATTTCAAATGTTTTATTTGATATATGTCTTATGAAAAACCTCTTTAGCATATGGAAATTATTTGATGAAGGTTATATTTTGAATTTTAGGAATGATAAGTGCTTAGTAACCAATTCAAATAATGAGTTTATTCTTTCCACACATAAGGAAGAGAATTTATACACACTAAAATTATAAGACCTTAGGATCCACAATCTACCTTGTCATAGTGAAATGGAAGACCAATATTGGTTATGACATAGAAGGTTAGGACACTACATCATTCAGAACTAATGTAAAATCTCTAAATTTTTTTTATAATAATCTATTAGAGATTAGATATGATTATTCAATTGTTTGTGATTGTTTTTAATATGGAAAGCAATATAAATCAAATTTTAAATAAATTGGAAAAGTATCAACTCCAAATGAATTATATCTGGTGCATAATGATCTATTATTTCCAACACAATATAGAAGAATAGAATTCAAATATTATGTATTTGTCATAGTTGATAGTTACGCTATATTTTCATGGATCTATTTTCTAGCAATGAAATGTGATTCTTTTTATTATTTTGTGATTTTTAGTGCCCATGTTAGAAATGGGAAAATCCTTCCGTTGATAACTATTCATAGTGATCATGGAGGGGAATTTCATAATTCTTATTTTGAAATTTTTTGAAGTTGAAGAGGAATTACTCATTACTTCTCAGCATCAAGATCCCCTCATCAAAATGGTGTCGTTGAAAGAAGTAATTGAATTATTCATGAGATAACAAGAACCATGTTTAGTGAATATTTGGAAGCCAAATTTTTTTGGGATGAAGCTATATTTATTTCTTGTTATACTATAAATCATGTTTTAATTAGACCTTTTCTTAATAAAACCCCTTTTTCAGTTATTGAATGGTAGAGAACCTAGATATTCCTACTTCAATGTATTTGGATGCTATGTATTCATTTTGAATAATAATGATAATTTAAATAAATTCACACCCAAATCTGATGAAGTAATTTTTCTAGGATACTCTACAACTTCTATGGTTTATAAGGTTTTAATAATAGCACTTGTACTATTGAAGAAACAATACATGTAAAATTTGATAAAACCGATCCCTTTTATTTGAAAAAACCTCATCCTAAATCATACGATTTGAATTCAAAAACAGATTATCAACCCTTGATAGAGGATCCTCCTGATGAGGAAATTGTTCAAGAAAAAACCTTTGAATCATTTACCCCAGAAGATTTCCTATAATATGTAGATGAATGGGTTTTACAAAACCAAAATCAATTGTATCTTAAAAATCATCCCAAATATAGTATCAATGATGATGTAAATCAACTTATATGGTCTTGATGATCCTAAATAAATTATGTAAAATATCTAACATTCATTTCTAAATTAGAACAAAAAAGGACCAATGAAGCTTTAGGTGATTATGATTGGATAAAATAAATGAAATATTAGTTAAATGATTTTAAAACAATAAAGTCTGCAACTTGGTTGAAATACCTAACAAAACATCTGTTATTGGATTAAAATGCGTCTTTATAAATATGTGTGATGAAAATGGATTAATAGTAAGAAATAATGCTGGATTGGTTTCTAAAAGATATTATAAAAAAGAAAAAATATACTATAAATAAACCTTTGCTCCCTTAGCTAGACCAAAATCTATTTGTATTCTAATTGCCTTTGATGCATTCTTATATTTCAAACTTATTCAAATGCACATTAAATGATCTTTCCTTAATGAATATGTTCAATAGGAAGTTTTTGTTGAACAACCTTCTAGTTTTTATGATAAAAAACTTCTTAAACATGTTTTAAATCATTAAAAATCTTTATACGGACTAAAAAAATCCCCTAGAGCCTAGTATGATAGGATTACAAGATTTATGTTACAAAAAAATTACATTCAGGTAAATTCTGATTCAACCCTCTTTATAAATAAAGATAATAAAAATGTTTTTATTGTTCGAATTTTGGATTATGACATTATATTGGGTTAAACTTAGTAATCTTTAACTGATTCATTTGGGAATCAAATGAAATATGAGTTTTAAAGAAGTATGATGGGGGAGTTAATCATTTTCATTAGTTTTCAAATTACTAAAAATCCTAAAGGAATTAATATATGTCAACATTAATATATTAATTATATTCTTACAAATTATGGATTTTATAGCACTAAAAGTATTATTACTCTGATTGGTACCAAAATTTCATTTTATCTTGATAAATCTCAGAAACTAGTATATGAATCATCATTTAGAGGTATGATAGAGTGTTTAATATACTTGACATCTAGTCATCCAGACATAATGTTTTCTATGTGCTTATATGCAAGGTATCAATCTAATCTTAAGTAATATTATTTAAAGGAAGTGAAAATAATTTTTTGCAACTTAAAGGGAACCATGGATATAGGACCCTTATACTTCTGGAAATTATTTTGTTTTAAAAATCATTTCAGATGGTCACATTGGTGGATATAGAAAGGATAGAGAAAGTACATCTGGAACGTGTAATATTTTATGATATTCATTTGTTTCTTGTTCAAGAAAAAAGAAACACATAGTAGCAATTTCCACTACTGAAGCCGAATATGTAGCAGCTGCATGTTTTTTCCCTCAAGAGTTATGGATTCAACACACACTCACAGACTATGGTATGATTTCTACCAAAACAAAAATAATGTTTGATAATTCTAGAAATCTGGTTGTTATGATTTTCTTCTTAAATTTTTGTAATCATCATTTTACATGTTGATATTTTTATATCGATTAATAAAATTCTTAGGATTCAGTTTTTCTTAAATCTGAATGATTACCTTATAAACCTCAAAAGATCAGAACCTACCAAAATACTTTTTTAGTTATCATCTCAACCATCAGATCAAATCAGAATTATTTCAAATATTGTATCAGTCAAAGAAGTTGAATCATCACCTAAAATGACTATATAAGGACAACGTGATGTTTGTCACACATCGATCTTCTAAGGCTTCATGTGCTAAAGTTATGCCTCCCAATATAAGTTTGTTCTGAATCATTAGGTTACCCTTACATCCGAATGTCTGCTGAAGCCTCTCCTCCGATATAAATGTCGGCTGTAAAGGAAAATTGTGAATAGTTGATATACCAAGAAAAGATGGTTGACCTGAAATATTATGCTAAGTATGACCCTATCATTGCAATGAATATTTAATGGAATGGTTGGGGGTACCTATATATATCGATACCAAAGGCACAAGATCTGGTATATCTTGATTTGTTGAATGAATTTTATGAGTCAACAATTTTTTTCAATGAATGAGGGTGAGATAGGTTTTCTTTCAGGATCTATGGGAAGACTTATTCAAATTCTATTATCGGCGAAGTAGGTTTGGATAGAATTAATCCTGAAGGAGAAGCAAAATTTTATACTAACAAATTACTAGATGTTTCAGGATAATTTTATAAATATAATTCTCTATATTGTATTGGTTTGAAAGGATTGAAGACTATTAAGATTGTCCATCTATCTACTAACCTTCAGATTATTGAGTTGTGGTTCCAAGGTTTTATCATTCTGAGAGATGGGGATAAGAATTCCCTGATGAAAAGTGAAATCTATATTTTGGACTTCGTGGTATACCTCATGAAGATAAACCTGGTCCAGTATATCTGGGTTAGGATTGTGAATATCATGAATGGAAATTTGAATTCCCAAAATATCATGTATCCAGCTATTATCTTGAAAATTATTGTTCGTTGCCTCGAGTCATTGAATATTCCTTGTAGTTCTATGATAATGAATTTTAAAGTAATGTAATTGAATGATGATACTTTAAGGAGGATGATGGTTGGATTTAATAGTCAATCTGGAGATTTCTATGACTTGTCTGAAGCCGAAATTGAAGCTCCTTCATTGAAATTGGAAGTAGCTAAGAAATCCAAGATGGGAGGAAAGAAGAAGATGGTAAAGGAATCAGAAGTTTAAGGATAAACTCATGCAACTAAGGATACTCAATCTTCACCTTCAAATCCATAGAAGAAAAAGACTTACCTTGATGAAGTAGAGGAAAAATGGATAGAAGAAAAGAAGACCAAGAGATTAGGGGAGCTAATTTTTGGCTTGGATCCTGCTGAGGAAAAAGCCTTGAAGTTGAAGGCTACCAAGAATCTTTAGAATAAAGAAAAAGAAAAGAATTATAGAAAGAAAATTTCTAAAGCTGAGATAGTACAATCTATTCTTAAGGATACTGGAAAATCCTCTAAAAAAATTTCGGTACCAGAATAATTTTTGAATGAATAACTCCCGGTGAATCCATGAAAAAAGGTGGTGATTCTGGAACCACATCAAGAAAAATAAATAGTAGAATATGAATAAGTGGAGCATAATGAGAAGAAAAAGGTAGTGGCGATATAGAAAACATGATAAGGAATGTATAAAATTATCATGAAAAGAAGATTCCATATGAGAAAATTGTAATTTGAACTTCTGAAGTGGAGTCTTCAAAACATACTACTCTAGGAAAAGATGACAACGGTTATGAAGAATAAACAAAACATATAATGATGAAAGAAGAAATCATGATTTAATTATTCCAGAAGATTATGTGGATGAATCTAAGAAAGAAGAAGTTGATGATGATAATATTTTTCAGTTAACAGATAGCATACATGAATCACCCAAAACAGAAGATATTATTCAGAGATATGATAATGGAAAACAGGTGGTAGTTGATACAACTTGGAAATCTATGGTGAAAAATAAAGATGTTGGTTCTTCATCTCAGAGTAAATCTGATGAGATAGAAATGAATCCTCTCAAACCAAACACTCAGATTTAGAATTATCCTCTCCTGGACATGATTTTTCTGTCAAATCATTGAAAATTCTGGTTTGAACTATTCCCTTATTTCAGAAAATATATTCAAGATGTCGGATGCTTCAACATTTGAGAAATCAAAATTCAGATTTAGTTTCCACAGTTATTGATAAATGTTTCGGACTTGAGGAAGATTTTAATTCTTATCTCATAAGTTTTGAGGCTCATAAAAGATCTTGCAAAAATATTTCAAGAAGGACAATAATGAAAATATAAGTGCATAGAGTCTTTGAGGAATTTTATGATAATGTCAATGATGCTTTTGACACAAAATATGGTAAGATCAAGGACCATACTAATAATTTTGAGGAGAATCTTAGTCTCAAACAGAATAATCAGATGCAAAAAAATTAAGGATCTGAATGGGAAGCATAATTATGTGGCCATGAATTGGAAGAGGTAAAGGGATTGTAGAATCAAATTTGAAGAAAATTTTGTTAAGGAAGAAGACGTATTGATGGTTCATGCATATATTCTTATAGATCAGGAAGAAAAGATAAAATCCTTAGAGAAGAAAATTGAGGATCAGGATCACTTTCTTAAGCTTATCGATGAAAGTCAAATGAAGATAAAGAGGCTGAAAACCATTGTCAAGAAGCTAACACAGAAGGAGAAAGAATGATAATTTTTTCCCAATTCCAGACATTTGTTGAATTTCTTCCTTATATAAATTCATTCAATCTTAATGAAATTTTGGTTGTTCTCCATATATTTTCATGTTTATTACTAATTTTTCAGGTACCATTTTATTCCATCTTCTCTATTCATTTTTTTAAAATCACAAAGGGGGAGAAAGGAATGATTAAAAGAATATTACTAAAGAATAGATTATCCCATGAAAGGGGGAGTTCATCTATGGGGAAGTACACATCAAAGAAAATTTTCCTATGCAAGATAATGTATAATATCATTTAGGAAATTGGAAATACGATCCTTAGAAATTTCAAAACCTAATGGGGAATTAGTCTTATTTAGTATGATTTATATGTAAAGGGTGATAAGTTTTCATTTATGTTCATAAAGAAAAACTCTACATGGTTATATTTCTTTTTTGTAAAGATGTTTGTGCTTTCTAAAAAGGGAATGATAATTGACACAATAAGGATATTTTATGACTTTTCTATTCCTATATATTTGGAAAATCACAAACACTCTATCTTACAGAAAATCATATTTTCCCTTGGGATTATCATAATAAATAATATTTTCATTCCTCAAGAAAATTTTTAACTTAAATTTTTTTTTCATTGTACATTTTTTAGTCTCTATAAATCTGACACTTTTATTTTTAAAGGGTAAAATTTGGTTTCGTATCGAAAACCTCAGAATATGATAAATCTTTCATTTATGGAATTTTGTTTTCAGAATTTGATTTCATGTTCCGAATTCAGACTCTGAATTCCCTAAAATTTATAATCAAAATTATCTAATATTCAGACTCTGAATTCTCTGAAATTCATACTCTAAATTCTCTAAAATTACGGATATTAATTTTCTGAAATTTAGACTCCTAATTCTATGAAATTTAGACTCTGAATTCTTAGAAATTTGGACAGTGAATTCATTGAAATTCTGAATCTGAAATCTCTAAAATTCAGACTCCCGATTCTTTAGAATTCAGGTTCTGAATTCCACAGAATTCAGACTCTGATTTCCTTAGAATTTTGACTCCAAATTCCTTAGACATCATACTCTTAATTTCTAATAATTCAGATTCCAAATTCATTTGAATTCATATTCTGAAGTCTGTAGAATTCTCGTTCTGAATTATTTATAAAATATAATACAAATATTTATGATTTATAGTCTCTAAATTATTACTTGTTAAACTCTGAACATTTATTTTCCCTTAGACTCCAACGAATATATTTGGATAAGAAACCTTATTTTTCATACAGTATTTTTGGTTATGAAATGATGTTATACAATAATTTTCTAACTAACCATTGATTGAGTGACACATGTATAGGTCCCACTGATATTCATGTAATAATATGACCATTGGAGGACGGAGCCGGCAGTTAGAGAAATTAATATATATTGGATCTCATTTGAATGAGCTCATTACTGATCCATCACTCTAAAGATTTCATGCTGATGAAATTATGTTTAGAGAGAGAGACTCTCAAGCCTTATGTGTACTAAACATCTTGTTCATCTTACATTGTGAGACTCTAATTGTTGTTCTGAATAATCGAGGAATTCTGGTGATAGGAAGACATAGGTTCTAACTACCTTAATGTTTCAGTACTTCATTGATTAGTTCGACAGAGGTGCTGGCTACATTGAAGTTTGAGGGCTTGTGGGGATAGTAAGACAGAATTTGATATGCTTATCGAGGGCGTACCATGGTGTGGGTATGATAGGATTTCTGGAATGAATAAATCAAGGGATTGTTATCCAAGGTTGTTACATAACCTTCTCTTTGGGTTAAAAAACTTCATAATGGTTACTTGTTTTGTTTCATGTTTATTTTATGCATTATTTTGATAATGCAAAAAATTATATCTTTCTTATACTTTCTTTTTCGTTAATGTACTCTAATCAAGTAAGATTATATACACTTTAAGGTAGAGTTTTTTCCTTGAAATATTCCTTATATTTCACTTCTGGAACCACATTTGTGGAACCTAACATGTTTGTAAAACTAAAAGAGGTCCTGTGAATTTACATTATTTAACCATGTTAAACATAGTTTTCTATATGGTTAAAAACGAAAGTTTTTAAACTTAAAATTCACCCCCTCAAGCAATTGAGCATCTACATTTATATTTCGATCCTACATTGTTTACATAAATCATTCAGTTTATATATTATCTTACTAAATTCACACTATTAAGTATTCATATTCATTGATTGTAAAATATTAGAAACCATTGGTGGTATCCTACTATGATTTAATCGCACGCCCTACATAGTTTTCCTTTGGTACCCATTAATATTTCATGACAATAGGTATAGATAATGGATATTTCCATTATATGGCCACATCCTTGGACATCACATAATCTTTATTTAAGTCATGAATTCGACATTGATAAAATTTTCAGGTTTAATGTTTTAGAGAATTAGGCCATAACTGTTACATTGCATCTCAATAATTACAATGTAGACCCTTCTAGTCTATACAATTTTTTCAGTATTATAGAAATCCTAGAATAAAACAAGAATTATTTTCATGATAATATACTTCTTGAATTCTTCATTTCTCTTACCCTTCTGTATACCCAATGAAAACCATTTAAGAAACATGGGATGAGCATGAAAATATCATTAAGGGTTTTAAAATACAGAATGAAAAATTATTCCATCATACCTAAAAGTCAATGAAATCAATCTTTTCACTCAAAAAATAGAAGCTCTTTAACATACCTCATGAAATCATAAGATTTATGAATAACTGACAGAAATCATAAAATATAAAGGTAACATATGGCATCCATAAAATATATCAATTATTTTTATTTTATATAAATACACAAAAAATAATAATAGATAAAATATAGTATATCACATGTTATTTCTCACATAATCATAGCATGATATAATCAAGAAGTAGAAGATTAACCCAATGAAAGAAAAATGGGTTAAGAAATTCCCTTACCTTGTGTTTGACTTGTCATGTATGTTCCTTGTTCTCCAAAAATAATCATAAGTTATTATATAATAGTTTAAATAAATCTCTTCAAGTTTATTATTCCTTTTATATAACATATTACCGCGTTATATGAATTAAATAATTATTTAAGATAATATCGGTCGTTTTGTCAATATTTGGTAATTTAGTCAAAAATGAACATGTTTTGAGGTAAAATGTCCATGTAGTCAAAAGTGCATCATATAAATAATGATATTAATGATTTAAATATAAGATATATCCAGTATATATATTTATTTATAATAGTACATAACATTTGGAGATAATAAAAGAAATGCACCATTAATAAGGACGGTAAGACGTATTGATGAATGAATGCTACATTCATTTATTTTTCATATTTAAAGGAATGAAAACTAAACTAAACATATATATTTTATAAATTGAGTATAATATTTTATTTTATATATGATATATAATTTCATTAAATCCATCCTTTATATGTTTCATGTATGAAATGTACAAGTCATATCACTTGAAGGGGGCTGTAGTCTGTAATTCCTCAAATAAAATTATCAAATTTAAACATTATGGAAAGCATTATGGTATATTTTAATTAACAATACAGAATCATAGAGTCAATATAAATATAATATATATCATATATAAATAAATTTCCATCATAATTTCCACTCTGAGAAGTGTTATGGAATAATGAACAATCATCGTTTCATGAGGTAGTAGTTCATCATACACAGAAACAGTATGTTTGTATTCATTAGATGGAGGTGTGTGTAAGTGTAGTTATAATAATTCTCATAAAAACATCCTAGATTATTAAGGATACTCATTTTGTTATTTAATAAATTAATAAAAATATAATATGGAGTGGAGAAGGAAAATAAAATAAAACAACATGAGAGAAGACATTACCTCTAAATTGGGTAACACACTTTGATTTGAGCCAAATGTATTTATTGAATTTCATTATTTTCTTGGAAAGGAGTCTAAGAAAAAAGTAGTGATATAGGGAGATTATTTTAGTAGAATTTGTAAAATCTATGAGTCTTGATTTGTGTGAGTAAATGGATATAGGTGATTCCATTTTATAAGGGTGATGAGGGGTACTTTAGGATGGTATTGAAATATTATTTTATTATAAAATAATTTTCGGTTTCAAATGGTCCCAATGTAATTTATTACAAATATAAGATGTTTTTTTGGGTCCAAATAATTTCATAAAATAGGTTTTAGACAATTCTAGTTCACAATGTTAACCTTATCTTTTTTCATTTACCATTACTTAACTAATATCACACTTACCGCGTCTTCTTGTATATTCATAATATATAGTTAATATAGATAATATAAAATGAAAATATTAACTAAATTGTATCATTAATTAAATTTTCATCATTATAAATGTCATTTGGACTAATATTAGAATTATAGGACTATTATATCACTTAATTAAATAGTATTTTTTTTAAAAACTCATTTATGTTGACTTTTATACTATTCATTTTGTGACATTTTAAAAGTCCATAAAAACATCATTATTTCCAAAATATCATTGTTAATTCAAACAGAAAATATCATAATCATCTATAAAATTCATGGATGGCATGAAACTTCTTAAAAAAAATTATTTTAATATGTATAATCTCATTTATTTAAATCACTCCTTAATAAGTTAATCATTACATCATCATTGTGTCAAAAATATAATTATTTATTTTTTGCCCAAAATTATAATGAAAATATCATGATGTATAAAATATTGTTGGATTTATAATGACTATTTATAGCTGAAGAGGTCAGTTATATAACATTATATAATTTTTTTTTGTAAAAGATACATGTTTATGTTAAATTTTTCTTTACAATATATTAATTTTTATAAAATTTAATTATCACTCCGAAGTGGATCCATGGGGTCCAAAAATAAAACCAAGGATTCACATGGGAATACATATATCATAAAATAGTATTATGACATGTTTTATGGTATTTTAATACTATTATAGTAATTTACCCTTATTTACTAAATTTACCCATTGAACATGGTAAAAAAATGATTACTGATGTTACTTTTCATAATGTCTGAAAATAAAAAGTACCAATTAAAAAAAATTTGTACATTTGGATTCCAAAAATAGAATCCATCTTTACAAATTCAAAACACAGAAGTTTCAATAATTGATTTAAAATTAACTCATATTGTTGAAAATAAAAGTAAGGTTTTAATAAGTAATTACTATCAAAACATTGACATATGTTTATATGCAATTTAAAGGTGAAATTACTTCCAATGACTAAAATTGGACTAAATGCTTAAAATATAACATAATTATACTTTAAAACCTATAAAATGTTCAATATAAATATACAAATAAATTAGAAGAAATGATAGTTTTTACATAAAATTTGGTATTCTTCAGTTTTCATTAAAAAAAGAACATTATCTGAAAATTACCAGAAATTTATCTGAAGTGAATTTTGATGTACAAATTCAATAGAATAAGATTATATTGTCCAATATAACATTTAAAATTGATAAAAACCAGATTTAAAAAGGGTTCACCATAAAAACGCGGTAAACCAACCATTTAAAAATATTAGGTCATTTGATGATTTAAATTACATTCATTTTTATTTTTATTCCTCTATAATTTATTAGAAAAATGTAAAAAAAATTTACAAAATTGTATTATCATATTTTTTCCAGTTCTATTCATTCCTTTCAATACAACAAGTAGGCATTAACTACCATTTAGAATAATAATAATAATATATTATTTTTTAGTATAACTCAAAGATGGGTGTAATGTAAATGTCTAATAAACCTTTTTTTTTTGAGTACGCTATCAGATGACACATCCCCCTTAAAATAAAAATTATTTATTATTCATATACAATAATAAAAATTAAAATGTATTATTCTATAAACATTTGGGATCCTACATCATTCCCCCAATTGGAAGTTTTATCCTCACAATTCTATTCACATACCAAATAATTGTGAATATTTATCCCTAATTTCATTTTTAGATTCCTATGTTTCCTCTTTAACCATATGGTTTTGAAAAAAAAACATTTACCTTATTAATTACATTATTCCTCCACACAAGATCTTTGTGGTAAATAATCTGGACTGGTTGTTCCTCATAAGAAATATTTCCTTCCAACTGAACTACATCTGGACTGAAACCATGAGATTGATCCAGCATATACATTCTCAAAATTGAAAAATGAAATACATTGTGTACCTGGGATAAAATTGAAGGTAAAGACACTCTATATGAAATTGATCCAACATTCTCAAAGATTTCATCGGGTCTAATGAGAATTGGACCCAGGATTCCATTTTTACCAAAAAGAAGCACACATTTCTAGGAAAAACATTGAGAAACACGTGATCACCTACCTCGATAGAAAGATCTTTCCTTATCTTTTCTACATAACTTTTCTACCTGCTCTGAGCTGTTCTCATGCGCTTTGGAATCATCTGATCATTTTATGCCATCTCATCTAACAACTCTAGTTCCATCAACATTATTTCACCTACTTCATCCCAAAAGGCTATTGTTTGACATTAATTTCCATATAATGCCCCAAAATGGTTCCATCTATAAACTAGAAAGAAAACTTTTATTATAAGGAATCTCAACTAATGAAATATTTTGGTGCCAACATTCATTTTAATCCATTGAATAGGCATGTATCATATCTTCTAATGTCTGTATTTTTTTCTGACAGTCCATCTGATTTCAGATGAATATATGTACTAAAATTTAATTTAGTACCTAACAACTTCTTGAGGCCCTAACGAAGGTTTGTGTAACACCCCGAGATTTTATGAAATAAATTATTTTTAATTTCATTAATGTCTTGTGTTGTACGCTACACCAAAATAATCTTCCACAACATGCATCCTTGACTTACCTTTCATTACACGCAATCACGACCTTCCTCGATAGCTTGCGTCGTACGCAATACCGAGTTTCACTAAACAACAATATGCTATTAAAATATTATTAAAACTAGCCGTAATGAATAGTAATGACCACTTTTTGAAATTTTATAAATTATATTTTTCAAAATTGACTTTATTTTTGGATTCAGAATATCGAAATTAGCTTAGGTTGAAATTTTGGTACTTTTCGGATAACATTCATTTTCTAATGAATAGTGAAAATTACTAAATTATAATTAAAAACAACCTTTTTAATCGAAATAATTAATAGTCATAAATTACTAATTTGAGTAGTTTTAAAGTATATTTAGAATATATTTTTACAATATAATACAATGTTGTTAATTGGATGTAATTTCACATTTAAACCAGACATAAACAAGTGTCAATCTTTTGATAGTTATTTTCTCTTAAGAACACACTATTTGATTTGACGACGGTAATTAATTTTTAAATTAATTAATGCAACTGATATGTTTTGAATTTTGTAAAATAGACATCATTTTTCAGTTCATAATATCAAATATAGCTTAGGCCTAATTTTTGGTATTTTTCAGGAAACTTTTATTTTTTGCTAAATAGTGAAACCACTAAGTGGTAGTTAAAAAAATGAATTTTTCATAAAACATAATTTTACCACTTCTGTGAGTGGAATTTCAAAAATCCGAGAGACACGGTTGATGTCAGTAAGTAAAATTTTGTTCAATGAAATGAAAATAATTTCTGGTGAATAGTAACTTTTTACTTTTTTTACCACTGTTAAAAGTAAATAGGGTAATTAAGGGTAAAAATGATATTATTATTACACTAACACATGTCCTAATTCTATTGGATAAGTGTAATTCGACCAAAAACAACCTTAGGAATAAAATATGACCATTTAGGCTCACATGGATTAGATTAGTACATTTATTATTAATTTATTTAAAGAAGGGTTAAAATAGTTAAAATCAAAGTTTAATAAATATATCATTTTTAATATAGGGATATACATAAGATAAATTCTACTATAAATATTCATTAGAAATCTAAAAAGATATCATAAATATTCATATTTTATTTGTAATTTTTAGACATTAAATAATATAATTTATATATGACACAATGATGATGTCGTAATTATCTTATTAATGAAATATTGACATAATTGATGTTATAAATATCCAAATAAATGTAATTTGAGTCTTTTTATGAAGTAAAATAACTTTATAGGTTAATATGACATGTTATTATTGATTTAATTAACTTTTTTCGAACTAATCATTCTGTTAGGATTTTCAAAAAAATCATTTACTAAATAGTGCCAAAATTGACATAAAATAGTTTTTAAAACAAATATTATATTAATAATTGTTATTTTATTCCTAAAAATCTACGGTTCAGCCAAATGACATAGATTAGGTTATATATATTAATAATAAACAACTTGGGGTTCGTTTGTCTTCTTATAGTATGTTTATTAACCTTATAGTATAAGGACACAAGAAGACAGGGTAAAAGTAAAATTATTTTACTTAATGTTAAATCTAAATGATAAGGTTAAAATAGGAACCTAAACTTGTCTAAATTCTATTTGATGAGAGTATTTAAACCCATCCCCACCTTAGCTTCGAAATAAATCAATTTCGAGCTATTTAAAACCAAATTTGACTTTATAATAAAATAATAGTTTTAGATATTCCAAAGGTGCCCCTCTCCTCCCTTATAAAAGAGAACCTCCTCCCCGTCTTCCTCACACCACTTTGAGCCTTCATGCTCGGCCAAACCCTGCCAATTTCACCTCTCCACTTCCGTAGAGACATCCTAGAGGTCCTGGTCTTCTTCAAAGACCAATTTTAGTGCCCTAAAAGAAGATCTCAAAGAGGCGCTTCAAAGAAGAGGTAATGTATGATTACCAATTCATTCAACTTTATTTCTTCTTCCACTTCTTCTTATTTAGTTGTTTCATTATGAAGTATTAAAATCATTATCACTCATTTACTGATATGTTATTATATGTATGAAACAACCCTATTTCACCATCTATCCATCCGACGGAAAATGAAATCACTGTGCGTGCGTACGTACGGAATACCGTCTCCACGCCGTGGTGTAATCTATTTTCCACCACCACAATACTTGGCTGGTTATAAAGGTGTAAATAATTACTATATATGACTATTATAAATTGATATTGATTCTGAAATAGTATTGATACACTCCAATACAATTCCACGATCATGGGACCGATATCATCGCTTGTGCGTATGTACGGAATACCATCTCCGCGATGTGATGTGACTCGTTCTAAATGATCTTAATTGAATAATGATTATATAAATGAATTGAGTGAATAAATATGATATATATTACACTAACACCATTCTGGAAATGAGTTATCTATAACCTAAATAGAAAAATAATAATTTATTCGACAAAACACACATAAGAACAAAAAGTAATAAACACCCGAATAACAAGTAATAATGAAATATTACTAATAATAAGCAAAGAATATGACCATATATGATATCATAAAAATAATTATGATTCTGGAATAAGTCAATAAAATTATTTAAATCATTATACAGGAGGTTCGGACACTTACGAAGCAAATCGGACCTAAGGTAAGAGAAATATCACAATCTCATTTTTATCTGAGATTGTTTATACTTTGGTATTTACTGGGGGGTATATTATCATCCACATCCATGTTTCCTCAATATGTAATATTATTTCCCTCTACCTACAATTGTTTAAATCCAATTTTACCCTTCGGTGAGTTTTTAGTACAGGATATGAAAGGAATCTATTGTCGTTTTTCGTACAAGGTACTTTTTGACTTTTTCGACAAAAGTACAAGAAGAATGTTTTCTTTTAACTTATACGACATGAATGTATTTTGAAAAAATTATTTCCAAGAATCTTCCTTAACAAGTTTTCAATTTTATTTTTAATCAACTTCTTTTAGTTTTGAAATTTATGACATGTAAAGAAAGGAAAAGTGTTTTTGAAGTAGAAAGGATATTTTCTTCATGAATGGAGTTCAAGTGTTTTATTAAAATTATTTTCCATCTATGATAATAAAGGGTTCTATTTCTATCCCTATTATTACATTTATTTGATTATGTTTTGATGGAGTTATTTTTATGAATTCATTTATCTTATATGAATTTTTTTATGACGTCATGATGTTTAAGATTCCAATTTTTATTTCATGGGTTATGCTACGATGTATGGTTTATGATTTTGTGGCACACATAAGAATGGTATCATTATAAGATGGGTGGGACCAACATCTCCCTCCAATTAATTGGGTAATGATTTTATATCTCATGAGATAGACATGGCGGGAATGGCAGGTTAAACCGGTTCAGTGAAACAGGACTGAAACGAGAAGTGAACTCGGTTCAGAAATGGACTTTGTCCACTAAGATAGTCTTGGCAATGAGTCTTGACTAATATGAAATGATTCTCCATGATTATGTGTGTATTCCACAAAGTTTCATGTTTTATGTTATGATTATTGGGATTACATTTCACTACTATGATTTATCCCATGTTATGAAATTATGATTTCTTTTGCAGGTTAAGATTTCCAAAAGTTATGTTCTTATGTATATGATGTGATTTATATTTCTTTTGTTTACCCTTACTGAGCATTTGAGGTCACCCTTTTATGTTTTCTTTTCCCCAAGATATTATGAAAAATTTTAGGTAAAAAAAGGAAGATCTTTATGGGAGATGTTAAATATCATTAACCATTATTAGAAGATTATATTACGAGTATCCAAAGACACTAAACAATTACGGTCCTTGTGTGTGTGTTTTTGTTATGTACTATGTATTCTGAAAAAGTAATGTAATGTCCATGTACGTCATGCTTAGGGTCTCTACATTTGGTATCAGAGGAAAAGTTTAGTCATCCTTTGGAAACTAGGGTGCGAAAACATTAGTGAGATCCCTAGAGATATTTATAAGGTATGTATAGGGATGTCCCTAAGGATAAGTATAAATATAGGTTATTGTACTAGAATTACGGTAACCCAAGATGTTAGATATTGATGTTACTCCGCTTTTATTATATTGTTTTCTCTAATGTGATTTTTCCCTCTCACACTATTCTCTTTGGGTTTTAGATGATGGATGGAACCCGAAGGAACCTTGTTGATCAATGTAATGTACAATGCAATGATTGTCCTCCTGAACAAACAAATGTTATGGGAGATGGAGTGAAAAATCTTTTCTCTATACTTACACAAGCTATGAATCATTCTGGACTTCCAAATGAGCCGAGAAGGGAACAATATTCTATTGAGTCCTTCATGAGGCAACACCCACCTTCTTTTAGTGGGTCTTATGATCCACTTGTTGCTGAACAATGGATCAGTACTACTGAAAAGATATTTTCAGTTATTCAATGTTCTGAACATGATAAAGTCATCTTAGCAGTGTATCGTTTGGAAGGTGATGTTGATCAATGGTGTAATATTATCAAGAATACGAGTCCAAGAGATTAAATTGAGTCCATGGAATGGGATGAGTTCAAGAACGTATTTTTCAATAAGTACTTCCCTTATATTCTTTGAACAAAAATGGAGAAGGAGTTTCTTGAACTAAAGAAAAAGGATGATGAATCTGTTGGTATATACGAAGCGAATTTTACAAGGCTTTCAAGGTATGCATCTGGATTTATCATCCAACCTGAAAGTAAAGGTGATCGATTCTTCATTGGATTAAAACCAAATCTTCGAAGGGCATTAGCTATAAGAGACTTCAGTAGCTATGAAGAAATTGTGCACTGTGCTATTAAGGTAGAAATGAATGTTCGTGTTACATATTCATCTCATGGTTTTGAAAAGAAATGAAAGATGGAGTTCAAGGAGAAATCTCAGAATAATGGTGAAAAGAAGATGAATGTTTCCTTATGCTCAAAGTGTGGAAAGAAACATAGTGCAGATTGTCTTAAAGGGACTAGAAAATGTTTTAAGTGTGGAAATGAAGGTCATCAAGCAGCTGAGTGTCGACGTAATGGAAAAAGGGTTTCTAATGATGTGAATAAAGAAAATACTGAAGAGAATGCATCAACAACACTTCAATTCTTCAAGTGCAATGAAATGGGGCATTATGCTAATCAATGCCCTAATCCAAGGGTTAATGATGATCGACAATAGCAACCACTTAAGGCAAAGGACAAAGGGAAGTCACATGCGATCACTATTGGCGATGTTGAATATGACAATGATGTGGTGTAATGATTAAGTGTTTATCTAATCGGATTCCAAAATAATGTTGTATATAGTATCGTGGAATATTGGAATATTTATGTATTGGTCTATTGTGGTTTTCAATAATTTTATGCTATTGGTAACCATGGAAAGTGATTGAGATATTTTTGGAATGCAGATGATATGCTCATAATGAAGGGATAAGAAGATAATGAGATGTTTGATTGTATTCATGAGCTCATGATTGATATAAGGACTAAGTGATATCATGGTTTGAGTATATAGAATTTTGGGGATTTTTGTATGTGGAAAGTGTGAAACTTTAACTACATTCATGTTTTCACTAAGGATTAATGGGTATTCATTTTTCAAGAGAATACATGATTAAGGTATTCACATAACTGGAATGTGACCAACAAGATATATGGGGGATAAATGATGGTATTCACATTCTTGGTTGACGACATTTCAAGTAATCGTTTTATTTGTACTATGAGCTTGGACCGAAGAATTTTAGATAAGCATAAAGATTGGAATGGATTATGTTAACCATAAGTTATTATTTTTTAGGGATAGTACTTTTTTTATATTATTTATGTGATGTTATAGTAATGTATTTTTAGAAAAAGGACAACCTGCAGGGCGGGCGACATCCCATCGCGTCGGACAAGGCTGTGGGAATCGAACCCACAACTGAAGTGCGACTGGCCTTTATCGCCTACCACTAGCCTACAGGAAGTCCCTGGTTAGTAGAAAGTAGTTTTATTTTATTATGCGGTATGATATATTAAGTATAAGTTTATTTTTGGAATCATATATGATTAACCTCACCATAGATGGGCATATGTATATTTGATAACTTTTGCTAACTACTTGTTTGAAACAGATGGAATGACCCATCATTCTATCACATGATCTATTAACACTTCATAAATAATAAATTCAACTTCATTTCTTTAAGAGATGAAGTGGAAATTGTCCAAAGAATGACCAACGGTGAGACTATACCAAAATCACGAAAGTATTTCTTCTAATTCCAATTTCATCAACTTTAGGGAAATGATCATGAAAACCAAAAATGTTGTCCTAGTGCTCTTATATCTGATGAATCAGATGGTACATTAGATCGTCACAAATTTATGGCTTTGTGATTGCTGTCTTTTCCCTAACCATGTTCTATGCCACTCTCCATCAGAACATGATGGATAGATTTCTCTTCTATATCCATATTTTCACCTATATGGAAACTCAGTGATTAGTTTAATTGGATAACCATTACGTTTCATACTTTTGTTTTTAAATATTGGTTTTGGTATTCCTTTTTTATGATGTGGGTTTCTATTAGTGAAACTTTCGAGTAGTAAACCACTTATAACCCCGACGAATTTCGAGGGCGAAATTCATTTTAAGGGCGGTAGAATGTAACACCCCGAGATTTTATGAAAAATATTCTTTTTAATTTCATTAATGTCTTGTGTTGTACGGCACACCAAAATAAGCTATCACAACACACATCCTTGAATTACCTTGCATTACACTCAATCGCGACCTTCCTCGATAGCTTGTGTCATACGCAATACCGAGTTTCACTAAACAACAATATGCTATTAAAATATTATTAAAACAAGCCGTTATGAATAGTAATAACCACTTTTTGAAATT
Source organism: Viscum album (assembly GCA_963277665.1). NCBI lineage: Eukaryota > Viridiplantae > Streptophyta > Magnoliopsida > Santalales > Viscaceae > Viscum > Viscum album. The sequence continues at coordinate 1,301,821,504 of OY728147.1, forward strand.
TTATAAATTTTATTTTTCAAAAATGACTTCATTTTTGGATTCAAAATATCGAAATTATCTTAGGGTGAAATTTTGGTACTTTTCGGATAACTTTCATTTTCTGATGAATAGTGAAAATTACTAAATTTTAATTAAAAAAACCATTTTAATCGAAATAATTAATAGTGATAAATTATTAATTTGAGTGGTTTAAAAGTATATTTAGAATATATTTTTACAATTTAATACAATGTTGGTCATTGGATGTAATTTCACATTTAAACCAGACATAAACAAGTGTCAATCTTTTGATAGTTATTATCTATTAAGAACACGCTATTTGTTTTGACGACGTTAATTAATTTTTAAATTAAGTAATGCAACTGATATGTTTTGAATTTGTTAAAATAGACATCATTTTTCAGTTCATATTATCAAATATATCTTAGGCCTAATTTTTGGTATTTTTCTGGAAACTTTAATTTTTTGATGAATAGTGAAACCACTAAGTGGTAGTAAAAAAAATTAATTTTTCATAAAACATAATTTTACCGCTTCTGTGAGTGGAATTTCAAAAATCCGAGAGACACGGTTGATGTCAGTAAGTAAAATGTGGTTCAATGAGATGAAAATAATTTTTGGTGAATAGTAACTTTTTACTTTTTTTAACCACGGTTAAAAGTAAATAGGGTAATTAAGGGTAAAATTATATAATTATTACCCTAACATATGTCCTAATTCTATTCGATACATGTAATTCGACCAAAAACAACCTCAGAAATAAAATATGACCATTTAGGCCCACTTGGATTAGATTAGGACATTTATTATTAACTTATTTAATGAAGGGTTAAAATAGTTAAAATCAATGTTTAATAAGTATATCATTTTTAATATAAGGTTATACATTAAGTAAATTCGACTATAAATATTCATTATAAATCTAAAAAGATTTTCTACATAATTGTATTTTATTTCTAATTTTTAGAAATTAAATAATTTATTTTATTTTTGACACAATGATGATGTAGTAATTATCTTATTAATGAAATATTGACATAATTGACGTTATAAATACCCAAAAAAGGTAATTTGAGACTTTTTATGAATTCCAATAATTTTATAGGTTAATATGACATGTTAGTATTGATTTAAGTATCTTTTTTCGAACTAATAATTCGGTTATGATTTTCACAAAAATCAATTACTAAATAGTGTCAAAGTTGACATAAAATAGTTTTTAAAACAAATATTATATTAGTAATTGTTATTTTATGCCTAAAATTCTATGGTTCGGCCAAATTACTTAGAAAAGGTTATATATATTAATAATAAACAACTTGGGGTTCGTTTGGCTGCTTATAGTAAGTTTATTAACCTTTTAGTAGAAGAACACAAGAAGACACCGTAAAAGTAAAATTATTTTACTTAATGTTAAATATAAATGATAAGGTTAAAATAGGAACCTAAACTTTTCTCAATTCTATTGGATGATATTATTTAGACCCATCCCCACATTAGCATAGAAATAAATCAATTTGGAGCTATTTAAAACCGAATTTGACTTTATAAGAAAATAATAGTTTTAGTTATTCCAAATGTGCCCCTCTCCTCCCTTATAAAAGGGAACCTCCTCCCCCTCTTCCTCACACAACATTGAGCCTTCATGCTCGGCCAACCCCTGCCAATTTATCCTCTCCACTTCCGTAGAGACATCCTAGAGGTCCTTGTCGTCTTCAAACACCAATTATAGTGCCCTAAAAGAGGATCTCAAAAAGGTTCTTCAAAGAAGAGGTAATGTCCGATTACCAATTCTTTCAACTTTATTTCTTCTTCCACTTCTACTTATTTAGTTGTTTCATTATGCAGTAATAACATCAGTATCACTAATATACTGATATTTTATTATAAGTGTAAAACAACCCTATTTCACCATCTATACATCCTACAGAAAACGAAATCCCCGCACGTGCGTATGTATGGAATACCGTCTCCACGCCGTGGTGTAATCTATTTTCCACCACCACCTTACTTAGATGGGTATAAAGGTGTAAATAATGACTATATATGACTATTATAAAGTGATATTGATTCTGAAATAGTATACATACACTCCAATACAATTCCACGATCATGGTAACGATATCATCACTCGTGTGCACTTATGGAATACTGTCTCCACGATGTGATGTGACTCGTTCTACATGATATTCATTGCATAATGATTATATAAATGAATTGAGTTAATAAATATGATATATATTACACTAATACCATTTTTGAAATGAGGTATATATAACCTAAAAATAAAAATAAGAATTTATTCGAAAAAACACGCATAAGAACAAAAAGTAATAAACACCCGAATAACAAGTAATAATGAAATATTACTAATATGAAGCTAATAATATGACCATATATGATATCGTAAAAATAATTATGATTCTGCAATAAGTCAATAACATTATTTAAATCATTATACAGGAGTTTTGGACACTTACGAAGGAAATCAGACCTAAGGTAAGGGAAATATCACAATCTCATTTTTATCAGAGATTGTTTATAAATTGGTAATTACCGAGGTGTATTTTATCATCCACATCCATGTTTCCTCAATATGTAATATTATTTCCATACACATAAAATTGTTTAAATCCAATTTTATCCTTCAGTGAGTTTTTAGTAAAAGATATGAAAGGAATGTTTTGTCGTTTTTCGTACAAGGAACTTTTTGAATTTTCCGACAAAAGTATGAGAAGAATATTTTTTTAACTTATACGGCATGAATGGATTTTGAACACATTATTTCCAAGAAGCTTCCATTACAAGTTATCAAGTTTATTTATAATCAACTTCTTTTATTTAAGAATTTTATGACATGTTAAGAAAGGAAAAGTGTTTTTGAAGTAGAAAGGATATTTTCCTCAAGAATAGAGTTTAACTGTTTTATCAAAATTATTTTACATCTAAGATAATAAAGGGTTATGTTTCTATCCCTATTATTACATTGATATGATTATGTTGTGATGGAATTATTTTTATGAATTCATTTATCTTATATAAATTTTTTTATGATGTCATGATGTTTAAGATTCCCATTTTTATTTCATGGGTTATGCTATGATGTATGGTTTATGATTTTGTGGAACACATAAGAATGGTATCATTATGAGATGGGTGGGACCTATATATACCTCCAATGCATTGGGTAAAGATTTTATATATCATGAGATAGACATGGCTGGAATGGCAGGTTAGACCGGTTCAGTGAAACAGGACTGAAACGAGGAGTGAACTCGGTTCAGATGTGGACATTGTCCACTAAGATAGTCTTGGCAATGAGTCTTGAATAATAAGAAATGATTCTATATGATTATGTGTGTATTCCACAAAGTATCATGTTTTAAGTTAATATTATTGGGATTACATTTCACTACTATGATTTATCCCATGTTATGAAATTCTGATTTCTTTTGCAGGTTAAGATTTCCAAAAGTTATGTTCTTATGTATATGATGTGATTGATATTTCTTTTTTTACCCTTACTGAGCATTTGAGCTCACCCTTTTATGTTTTCTTTTCCCGAGGATATAAAGAAAGGTTTTAGGTAAAAAAGGAAGATCTATATGGGAGATGTTGAAGATCTTTCACCACGATTATAAGATTATATTCCGAGTTTCCAAAGACACTAAACTATTACGATCCTTGTGTGTGTGTTTTTGTTATGTACTCAGTATTCCGCAAAAGTAATGTATTGTCCATGTATGTCAAGCTTAGGGTCTCTACAGTTTGACATGGACACTTTATCATGATCATATACAATAGAGATGGGAAATCCATGTAACATGACAATAAATTTAATATACAATTGAGAATGTTGATCTAGAGATAGAGTATGTTGAATAAGAAGATAGAATGCAGATTTATTCAATATATCAATAATAACTCAAATTTCATTGTTACATCAATATGTCTATGGAAATCCCACTACAAAATCCACATATTTGCGTTCCCATTTCCACTCTAGACCTAACAAATTATGATGTATCCCTTTCAGTAAGTGCCTCTCATCTTTAACCTTTTGAAAAATAAAACATATCATGTTAATGTCAAATATATATATTTTCATTCCATCCCACTTATTACACTCCAAAAGATCAATGTTCATCATATTACTTCCATAATTAATTGAAAACGGAGAACTATGCGCTTCACATTATAACTCTTTCTTCAAATTTGAATCACAAGTCATCTGTAATATATTTATAAACCTAAAAACATCGTCTTTATCATTGTTAAATTTAAGAAACATACCCATCTATACAAATTATACATTTTCCTGCAACTCATGGTCTTCTTTCTGTGCATTCTCTATTCTGTCTTCAAGAGATGATAATTACTACCACCGAAATCAAAAAAGATGAATTCCCTGCACCAACAACATCCAATCAAAAATTATTAAAATCAAAAAACAAAGGATCTCATTCCAATCATATATTGATTAATGTAGAATTAATTTTATAACTCCAAGAATCTGCTACATTGTTTTTTTGCATGGATGGTAATGAATCGTGCAATCATAATCATTGATAAATTGTATCCATCTCTTCTGTCACATGTTAATTTCTTTGTGTGTGAATATTTACCTCAAATGATTTTTAATTATATATTTTAAATATTAATCCATACAAATGCCTCCAAATTTTTAAAGCAAAAAACAACAGCAGCTAATTCAAAATCATGTGTATGGTAATTTAACTCATGATTATTCAACTAACAGAAATAAAAAATATTTACTGAATCATTATACATTAGAACAAAATAAATTCCTTTCAATGATTCATCACTATAGATAACAAATTTACCATTACTATAATGTAGGGCTAAAATTGGATCATTCACCAATATTCTTTTCAATTAATGAAAATATTCATCACATTCTATGGTCTAGAAAAACATAACTCCTTCTTTATTTAAGTTATATCGTCGACATGATAATATCACAAAATATTAAATAAACATCTACTAATAACAAGTTAAACAATGAAAACTATGAATCTCGATTATATTTGTGGGTTTTGGACATTCATCAGAAACATTTCTTTTAGAAGGATCAACATTTACTTCATCATTAGAACCAATGTTTCCATGGAAGGAAATTTGTTGTAACCAAAACGCACACAAACCAAATCTCTTATATAGTTTATATTATTTAATGGTTTTCAAGTCAAACCTTAAATAACATTCATGCTGCTCCTTACTTTTAAAATATACCAATATATCATCAATATACACAACCAAAAACTTATCCAAGAACTCACGAAACATTATATTCTTAAGAATCAGGAATACAGAAGGTGAATTGGATAACCCAAAAGACATGAATTGAAATATATATTGTTCATATCTAGTATGAAACATGGTCTTAATAATGTCAGCTTCCTTTTCATTCAAATGATAATAAACCGACCTCATGTAAATCATTGAAAAATACTATGCTCCCTAAAGCTAATCAAATAAATCATTGATATGAGCTGAAAGATACATTTTATTGACAATAATATTTATCAAGGATCTAAAATCAATGAAAATTATCACTTAACCATGGTTCTATTTTATAAATATAAAAATTGAAACCCACAGTGGTGTGCTAGGTTAAATGAAACCAATATCTAATAACTCCTAAAATTTATTCTTTAACTCTAAATGATTAAATTAAGTCATTCAATAAGGGGTTTATAAAGTTGATTTTCTTCCTGAACTGAGTCAACAATAAATTCAACTTCCTGATCAGGTCTTATACTAAGAAAATCATCTGGAAAAACATCAAGATACTCATTTACCACTGGCACATCATTGATCTAAATAGATACATTATATTCAAAAATAGATGCAATGTAACATTTATCTCCATATTTTAAAACTTTCTCAGCTACCTAATACATTTTTAAAAATAAGGGATCATTCATGTACACAAACTAATATTATTTTTGAAAACATTCCCCATTAACATTGATGTGAATCATAAAATAATTAATGGAAAGCCAATTCATACCCAAAATAACATAAAACTCTACTAGAGGTAAAATAATAAGGATTTTAGGTAGATTCTTTCCACACACATGGACATGATGTTTCTTAAAATTTCTTTCTTTCTAAACATTTCAACATTGTGTTTTTACCACAAGTTCAGGATTCATTTCAAGAGATAGATTTTCAAATTAACTATAAAATTTCTCAAAAATGATAGAATGTGTAGACCCTAAATTAAACAACACATTATAATAATCATAATAACTAAATAGTGTTCCTTATACTACTTCATTAGATGGACCACATCAGCTGAATTAGTTGTAAAGGACTTAACAACCCATTTTTTAGTCCAATCGTTTCTTTCATTTGAGTTCTTCATCGACACTCATTTTCATAATGACCCATTTCATTACTCATAATACATTGTAATAACTGTAAATATAATTTATTCATACCAATGCCCGGAACGTTTTTAGTCTAATTAAGAGACTTATTCCCCATTTATTCATATTAGAAGCACTTACCATAATTCATAAGGTATCCTCCAGTGTGATTTTTAAAACAAATTTCACAAACTGCAAACATACGATTCTTACAATTATACTTTTTTGAAGAGATCTTACCTTTCATATATATCCTCAACCTATTATTCAGTTGTTTTTCAAAGAACACATGATCATTAGTGAACTATATTTCCACTTCAATTCACATTCAACAGGATATTCATACCTTTTGAACTCATGAGAAGCAAATTCAATTTAATAAATTGTCTTTAGTTCTGAGTAAAAAAATGATTAATTTTACAATCAAGACCTCATAAGAAATTTGGAGCATACCTTGTGAGTCGAATGAATTTCTCTTCATAAACTACCACTGAGTCATCCTCCTGACTCAATTCCATGAATTATTTTTCTATTCTATTTTGAACCGCCATATGAAAATATTTTCCAAGCAGTATACCTTTGAATTCAAACCAATAACGAGAATCAATCTCCTCATTATCCCTGATATTTTTAACCAATGAACACCACAAATAAACATCACCTTCAAAACAATAGTCCATAATACTAACGTTTTGATGATCTGAAGACCCCATGATATCTAAAATATTTTCTAGTGCTTTATTCACCCCATCATCTTGCACAGGGTTAGAAGAGCTTATAAATGATGGGGGATGTTGCATCGTGGAATGATTCTTTGTTGACATGTTCTTATATTGTTTTTCTGGCTGATATCATGGATGGATACCGATGCCATTATATCCTGAGTAAATTGTTATATCACGACAAAAAATTGATCATTTCTGATTCTAACCATCTCAGGTTTCTAATTTGGAAGGTCGTTTTCCTATTTATTTAATCCTATCAAAGCTTCCTTGTTTCCTCTGTGGAAAAACATTCTAACACAGAAACATATTAGGCGAAGGAACATGGTAATGTATTAATTCTATATCATTCCAATCTTACCATAATTTAGAAATAATTTATGGATATAAATTTTAATATATCCTAACACCTAAAAATTTCTAAACTGACCAATTATACCAACTATAATTCCCCATCCTTAAACATTACATAATATTGAGTTAAGATGAGAATTCGACTCTAATGATCTTTTCCGGATTATATTTTAGTGAAATAGGCCCTAAATATTACATTTCACCACAATAATTACAATGTATACACTACTAATCTATCTAATTTTTTCAAATTAATTAAACTAATTAAATAAAACAAGACTATTATTTTTATATAAATAATATTGAATTATTCCTTTTCTAACCATTCCTTAAACCCCATAAAAAACATTTCAAAAACATGGAATGAGCATAGGAAGCTCAGTAATGTTTATCAAATAAAAAATGAAAACATTATACCATTAATACATACAAATAAATAAAAACATACTTTTCTCTCATAAAAAATAATATATTTTACAAACCTCACAAAATCATAAGATTTATTAATAAAATATAAAAATCATAAATCATAAATGTAACATGTGGAATCCACAACAATATTATATTTTAGCATTCACATATAGATAGGGAGTCATGTAAGAAATACCAATCACATTATGTTACCAAAATCTACTAGGAGAAACATTAATGATTACCTTTTTAATGTTACCCAATGCATGAGAGAGATATCTTGGGCTCACATGCACTTTTTTTATCATGTAACCTCCCATATATATAAATAATTACCAAGAACCATAACATAATCATAAAAAATAAAACAAGGATAAATGATAGATAACTTTTCAACATTGAAATCACAGATATATCATTTCAAGATATGGACATAATGAATGATTTGTAAAAAACATTTCAATTCCAATGTATTTAAAAATGGTATATGGTTTTCTTTTCCATTTAGAAACATTACGACTTGTTAAGGAATCCAAAAATCAAATAATTCTCACTGCGACGGAATGGTTGTTTTCACCGCATATGTTAAAAAGAAACAATCCCTTTATTGTTTTGTCAAATTCCACATGAAACAAAATATACCTTTTGAAAAATATTGAATTAAATTAAAATTAGAAGGATATAATTATACACTCTATAAAATAATGTTGTGTATAAACCAAAATATTACTCAATGAATAAGGATTGAGACCAAATCCCATAAAAAGATCATTTTGTTAACAAAACATATCGATTATGTGTATTCACTATAAATGTACATAATTAATGTATAAATAAATTATTCTATGTGAAATTTTATTTCGTGAAAAGTCAAATCGTTACATAATCAAGATGTATAAGATTAACACAATGAATAGAAATTGGGTTAAGAAGTTTCTTTACCTTCAGTCCGACTCATCACGTATGTTCCTTGTTCCTCCAAAATAATAAACATAAGTTAATTTATACTTGCATCAGAACTTTTTTAAAGTTTATTATTCCAATTATATAACTTTTTATAATGTTATATGAATTACATAATTATTTATATTAATAACGGTAGTTTTTTCAATATTTGGTTCTTCAGTTGAAAATTAAAATATTTTTATGTAAAGTTTCAATGTAGTAAAAAGTACATCATCTCTTGAATTATAATCATTTATTTAAATATAAAATATATACAATATATATTTATTTATAATATTACATAACCATTAGAGACATGTAATTAAATTCACTGCTCATAGAGACAGTAAGTCGTACGTACGTTTGAACGCTATATTAATTGAGTTTTCATTTTTAATTGTATGAAAACCTAATGATATATAGTTATATTATAATTCCATTAAAATATAATATTTTATATATGTTACATGAGTTCATTAACTCCATCCTTTATATGTCCTAGGTGTGGAATAGATGAGTTATATCATCTTGAGGGGGCGGTAGTACACAATTCCTTAAATAAAATTATCATATTTAGACATTATGGACCACATAAAAATATTTTTTAAATAAAAAAATCATAGTCACAAAATAGATATAATTTATATAATATATAAATATATTTCTATAATAATGGCCACCATGAGTGGTATTTGGGGAAAATTGAACAATCATCGATTCGTGAGGCAGTATAGGGTTGTACATTGAAACTAAATGTTCGTATCCAATAGATAGAGGTTTGTGTATATTTTGTTATAATACATGTCATAAAAAATTCTATTATATTTAGGATACTGGTTTTTTATTTAATCAATTCATAATAATATAATAGAAAGTGGATAAGTAAAATAAAATAATAGGTCATCAAAAAAGGTGTTACCTCTAAATCTCATAACTGCCTTGGATTTGAGACAAAAAGATTTATTTAATTACGTTATACCCATTATAAGGGTTGTAGTTAGAAGAAATGGATTTTTGGAGCTTATTTGAGCATAATTTGGGTGATCCAAAAGGCTTTAGAGGTGTGAGTAAATGGGTAGATGTGATTCCCATTTATAAGAGGGAGGAAGGGCACTTTAAGAAGGTATTGATATATTATTTAATTTTAAAATAATATTCGTTTAATATAGTCCCAATTATTTTATTTTAAATATGTGATGTTTTTGGGTCGAAAACCTCTCAACCAATAGGTTTCAAACAAGTATATGTCACAAATTTAACCTCAAAATTTAGTATTAATCCTTAGTTAACTACTTTAACTCTTACCATGTTTTCTTATATATTAATACTGTATGGTTAATATAGTTACAATAAAATGCCAATAGAAAAAAAATTGATTCATTAATGAAATTTTAAACATTATCTATATCATTTGGTTGAATCATTGATTTCTAGGACTATTATATCATTTTATAAAATAGTATTTTTTTTAAAACTCATTTATGACAATTTTAATACTATTCATATGAATAATTTTTAGAAATCTAAAAAATATGATTATTTATAAAAACATATTAGATTCAAAAATATAAAGTAATAATCTCACATATTTTTATTTTATGGAATAAAAAGTTCTAAAATAATTTTTTTTAATATTTATAATCTAATTTATTTAAATCATTAATGAATAACGTAATCACTACATCATCATTATGGCATAAATATATTTATTTATTTCATTTTTAAACTATATAAATAAAATAAAATGATGTATGAAATAATATTATATTTATAATTAATATTTATAGTCAAACATATCACTTATATAACCCCATATAAATAGTTTTAGTAAAAGATACATGTTTCTGTTATATTATTCATTAGAGTAAATTAATTCTTATAAAATGTGATCCTCACTCCCAGGTGGAATCATGGAGTCCTAAAATTGACACAAAAAATCCCATGGTCTCAAACATCTTATACAATAGGATTTTTTTTATGTGTTATTGTAGTTTAATATTATTATTCTATTAATTTTTACACTTATTTACTCGATTTACACTTTTTACAAGGGTAAATGAAATAATTACAAAAGTTATTATTCATAATGTCCAAAAAAAATATATATACACAAAATTTGGACTATCTGATTAAAAATATGGAATCCAATTTCCCAAATTCATAACAAAGATGTTTCAGAAATTTATTTAAAATTAAATCCTTTTATTGAGACCAAAAGGTGGGTTTTTAAGAAATAATTACTATCAAAAGATTGACATGTGTTTATATAAAATTTAAATGTGAAATTACATCCAATGGAATACATTGGATTAAATAAGAAAAATAAAATCCTATTTTAAATTTAAACTTATTTAATGTACAATTTAACTACGTAAAGAAATTATATAAAAAGGCAGTTTTGAATTACAGTGTGGTATTATTCATTATTCGTTGAAAAATGAACTTTTTTAGAAAATTACAAAAACTATATCCAAAGTAAATTTTTATGTCCCTAATATATAGAAGAAGGTTATTTCATCAAATAAAACATATTAAAGTGAACAAAACTAGATTTAAATAGAGTTCACCATCAAAAGGTAGTAAACAGACCTTTTAAAAATATCGGAATATTTCATGCATAAAATTGGATTCATTAATATTTTTATGCCTCTTAAATTTATTGGATAAATTTAATGGCATTAAATAGACATTTATAATCATATTGTGGTTATTTCTGTTTATTCCCACCCATATTATGACTATGCATTATGTTACATTTAAAAAAATAATATTATTATATTATTTCCAGTATAACTAAATGTTGTGAGAAATGTAAGATTTCAAAGAAAACCATTGTTGTGTGTTGAGTACACTCTCAGAAAAATCATCCCATTAAAAATAAAAAAAATTATTATACATAAAAATTAATATAAGTGAATATGATTTATTTTATAAATACCTAGGTTCCAACATCCATGTTGAGGTTGACTGATTTCTTCATAAGATTATGGGAGTATATGGATATGATGTGGCCCATGATACTAGATAAATATAGATCGTTTTAGTATTTTTAGTATTTGGACATGTTTATTTTAAATTTACATGTTTACCTATTTTAGATATGTTTTAGATATATTACATGCATCAGCACATTTTTTATATGATATATGTGTCCTAATATTTTCTATATATCTATGATGCTACCACTTTGGTTGGTTGATGGACAATGTATAATTATTTGATTAATTCTCCTAGATGTTTTTATATGGTTTTGTTTATTTAAAATAGTCAATACTAATATAATATTACTACCAATGTCTAAAACTATGATAATATGGAATATTTTCCCCATATACACATTATAGGCCCCCGCTGCTAGTTTGCATCTTTCACTGTATGAGGAAATGTTCTTGAGGTCATGTGGCCAACCGATCTTGGGCCACTGTTCAATGCAATACATGTTCATAGCATTAAAAATTATAATAATGGAATTCATTTTCTTAATTTACTATTTTGAATCATTATAAATTTTACTGAGAATAATTAATAATTTGTAAGGAGTTCTTCATAGGACTAGCTTCACCACAAACATTATATACCCGTAATACCTCGAATGAGAATTGTTGTTTTCTTGATTTTTACTATTATAGTCGACTTGATTCCACTTTTCATGATGAACATTAATTGTGTTGTGATTATTAATATTATTTTGGGTTCTATTTTGTTTCAATAAATGATAATACGGTATTCTATATCATGAATTATTTTACGTACCAATTAGAATAGAAATGTTATATGCTTTTCAATGTCATATAAAATACATCACTTACATTCATGATGTTTTGATATCTTCCATGAATTTTATACATGTTTTATGATAAATTATTGTATAGGTAATTGGGAAAAAAATGTTCATAGAATGCATGAAATTACCTAAGAATTATTTTCTAAATTATGATACATCATACAACCTAGGGAGCTAGTTTTTGAGCATTGAGTCATGGACCAAGAGTCACTTGGGATAGTACATCTTATTGTGTGAATTAAATAGATCACATATCTGGTTCAATATGACTACAAGACCTTATGGTTTAGAAGTTTTGAACCATTTGGATAATCCAATTTTAAATGAATTGGGAAATTAATGTGAAATAAATGAAAAATAGTAATTTTTTAGAAGATAACACTACCTAGACCCAACCTTAGTAATGGAAAGTATGAAGAATATCTTGATTTAATAAGATATATATGTCCCCCAAACCTCATCATCGATTAGTAATAGGGGTTTGATTATTAGATATAAAGGATTATACATATCACATTTTAATATAGGTGCCATTATAATTTTCTTAATTTCATTTTGTGGCATGTTCTTGGAATTTGTAAAGCCATTCCACCATGATGTCCTCCAGTCCTGCTCTGATAAGGTGGGGGTGACCAAGATACGAAGGTGGTGGAACATGGTATATTAGTATATCCTCCTATGGTTCTATATGATACACTAATGAAAGTACTAGACATGGGTGCTGAGCATAGTTCTGTGAAGACTTATGCATTTCATGTTGATTGTTTAAGAAGCGTGATGACCGAACATGACCATTCCATAGTTTACATTGTAGTTCATGTAGCAGCGGCTGCCCACATTTTTTGGTACCACAATCTATGAATTAATGGATATAGGTAGGGATATCTACTATCGAGTATCTCAAGGTACTTCTCAACAAGAGTTTATATCTTTCCACCTGTATGCAACATTATTCCACAAATAGATTGTGATATTTCATTAATCATATAGATCGTCATCTAAGGATGGCCTGGTGGAATTTCACAACATCCATCTTTGATTACATGTACATGCAGATGTCGAGGGATGATAGAGCCCTTGATTTCATGCACATAGAGCAGACAACGTTATTAGTTAAGGATTATTCATCACGTATTACAGATGTCCTGTAATTTCTATCTGTTTCAATGGGCACGGATTTAACTAAATCTGTGATATTTAAAAATTGTCTCAGGTATGAAATTGGGTCATTGGTCAATGTTTTTTGGGTGACTAACTCTTATGTAATACATAAATCATGTGTTTATCACATAGTGTAACATGAGAGAGGTTGGGGGTGTGAGTCAGGGTGGTTCAACACATAGATATGGTAATGCATCAGCTAACAGTAGAAATTATCATCTGGAAAATTATTTTGGTGATATTAGTAGTCAAATATTATACTAAGGTGACCAGGTGAGGTACCACCAATGTGGTAGATTTAGATATATGATCCCTCAATTTATGAGATCCCACGTCGAGTGTTGATTTTATGGTAATATAAATAATCTAAAATGCTTTTTGTAGACATTTTCCTCTGGAATATAGTGAGAGTGGGTCTTTACTAACAAATTGTGTAGGAGTAGGTTCAATATCTTCTCATTAGACAAGGAGCAAGAGTATATATGGATGATCAGTTAGAGGTGGTGGTCATGATCATAGTATTCAAACCCTAAATATATTGAATCAGAGAAGAGAATCTACTCAGGGTATTCTAGATGTATCTTTGGGCCACATATTCAGCTAGGTATATGTAGTGAAACAAAAAATAGAGGAGAAAAATTATAATCCTTCTACTATTAGTGGTACTATTCTAATATTCTCTACTTTACAATCTACAATATTTGATACAGGTGCTTCTCGTTTATTTACATCTCTCCCCATGTTAAGAGTCGTATACTTCAGGAACAGTGTTTTGATGACATTATAACATTTGATAGGACATTCTGAATTCAAATGTAGGATGTACAACAAGTAGTGGACTGTCCCTTTGATATTTTTTTCCTCTTCATATGGTGCCTATTTTTCCTCGATTTTATTGGTTTTGAGATCATTCTCATGATGGATTAGATGGTTCCATTCATGTTGACTTTGACATCTATCACCAATGGGTTACCTTCACATCACCATAGGGAGGAGTGACTATTGAAAATTGTAAATTTTCTATGTATAAGTGATTATCTAGAGGTAATAATCATTGTTATATAGGGATGGAATCCCATATTGTGAGTTTATATTAAGATGATCATGGGACACATCAAGAATATTTCCCTCCAGTGGTTGATCATTACTAGAACATTTTCCACTGTGTCATTTTAGATCAATCTGCATTGAGAGTTGTAGATTTCTCAATCAAGCTAGTCCCATTAGCTAAATGGTATCCATTTATTCAAAAAATATGGATTATACATAAATGTAGGATCTCAATAGGAGGATTTAGAGATTATTGGTAAAGAAGTTTATTTCACCATGTACTTCTATATGGGGTTCTCTGATCCTTTTTTACTGATAATGTAGAATGATATATTATGTTATATATAGATTATATAAAATTGAACCATTTAATGGTTATGTACTGGTATCCCTTTCCAAGGATTGATGATCTCTTTGACCAACATCGTGGAAATCTATATTTTTTAATGATTTATTTGGTAATTGGTAATCATAATTTTCATGTTATAGCATCAGACATAACCACACAAAACATCATGATATCATTTTGTATAAACTAATAGAACACCAGTTATATGATAATCTGAAAAAGTTTCACTTTTAGAAGGATCATATTTACTAAATGTATAATATTATCTCAGAGAAAGTATTACACAATAATTTATTTGAGATAAGATGTTTCATGGGGATTGATGTATATTATAGATTTTATATATATGAATTATCATTACCATATTAATTTCCCATGGGATTGACTAAGAACGTTGTGATGTTTCTATAGTTAGATGCATATGATTGAGACATTTTAATGAATATATAGAGATTAAATTCAACATCGAAACTATTTTTTTCTAGAACTAGGAATGTGTTAGACTCTTTATTGAAGTGTATATGGTATCGGTCTTGGATCTGTTCAGATGTAGGAGTAGATAGTTTTAAAATGTGGGTCTTATTAGCTTAGTCCATGTGTGTAGAAAAACCCATCACAGGATCTTCATTTAGTACTAGTTGTATATGCATTATGCAATTGGAGACACTATTTACATGGAGAGTTTTTTGTGGTGTTTATAGACAAAAAAAATCCCCAAGTATATTTTTACACATTGTGATATATTTCATAGAATATGAAGGTGGTTCGACCACCTACTATATTTTGACATTAATATTTTATATATGTATGGTAAAGTCAATGCATTGGAAGATGCCCTGAGCAAAATGACACATATTTAGGTAGCTTATCATTCTAGAAGTTAGTGGAAAATTTTTGATTTTTTTCTAAGATACACCTAGAGGTGTAAGGTAGTTGTGATGATACCTTACATAAATCTAAGGTTCTAACCAATACCATTATATATATAGTAAAGAAGTAGAATCTATAGTATTATGAGATTGTAGTCGTATAGAAGATTGTTGATGGTTATGGCCATCCTCCTAGTTAGCCCGTATGTGTGGATAAAATTCTATATATACATGGTTGTATATGGGTTTAAATAAACATGGATGTGTAGATAATGCCAGACATTCATGATTAATCTTTGGAAGTGCATCCGAAAACGAACAACTAATATTAGGGATAAGTATCCAATATTGGTGGTGGGGTATGATAATATTATTTAGCAGATTTTATCATGAGGTGTTCTAACAGTCAGTAGGTGATGGTAAAACGCTAGAGACCAGCTAGACATTTGAATCTTCTACCCATTCACAAGTGGAAATGGGATGATGTTTTGATGGATTCTGTGGATGGTTTATTATTTTCATTAGATGGAAATGATTTTTGTAGATGTAGTTGGATGACTCACCATGGATTCCCATTTTATGCATATCAATGATACATTTTCAGAAGATGATATTGGGAGGTTATATATCATTGAGGTAGTATAACTTCATGTGGTCCCTCATTCTATTTTTTCAAATATATTTTCATGGTCTACTCTGTAGTTTACGAAGGGGTTGTTCATGGCTTTTCATACACATGTTATTCTGAGAAGAATATACAACCCTCATACTGATGTCCATTCAAAAAGCACTATACAGGTGATTGAGGACATGCTACTAGGATGCATCCATGAATTTGGGGGAACTTGACAAAGGATTATACCCCTTCTTTTTTTCCTAAAAATATACAATAGGCCACAATAATGACTGTTCCTTGAAAGGATTTGTACTGTAGTCATGCCGATAACCACTTTGTTTGTTATGGGTAGGAGTGGTAGCTAGGATTGGACCTCATATTGTACAGTAGACTATAGAGCATGTTATGATGATTCAAAAGAAGACATCTACTACATTTTATCAATATAAAATATTATGTAAATCACTCTCAAATGGCCTATAAATTTAGGGGTCATATATGAGGTCTTTTTACATGAGTCACTGAGGCTATCACATAGGTGGATTGAGAGACAGGGTAAGCTTTCACTGTGATATGTTGGTCCATTTTAGATTTTATAAAGACTTAGGATAGTATTCTATAATTTTTCGTTAGCTAAAAGGTACTAATAAAGTCACGAAGGATTCCACATCTCTCAACAACACCATTATCATTTGGACCCCAATAATTTTTTTCCTCGGTAGTAGGTTGAGTATCATATAGATTTGTCCTTGGAGGAGAATCCAATTCGATTTGTGGATTGTAGCATGTGGCTCCCTATTTCCAGGTAACTATTCTAGTATGGATTCTATGGTATAATGTCCATGTACATGATGAGAGCTGGGAGAGGGAAATTAGAGGATAGATTGCTTTTAGTTTTTTTGTGATAAATTTTTCTTCCTATGAGGTAACCATCTCTTAAATTTCATTATAAATTCATGATTGCTTCCTAATGTGAATACCCTTTTTTTATGTGGGTATTGAGGGTGTCTTTGGAATTTTTGGTGCCCAGAACCCATGTTTTGGTGAAAATATCTTGTGATCACAGTTAGTAGAAACCGTGCGACCCATGATCAACCATTTTATGAAACCTTGAGTTACGAAATATTGGAATGGAGAAGAGCACATTGTTTGATGGAACCATGTAAATTATGGTTCATGCTCGAGTGAGGGCCTCTGTAATTTTTTATATTCTGATAAAACACAGTTTGCGGATAGTTTTGAAATCCTTGTGTAGAAACCATTTGATGTTCCCCTCTATATATTGTGGGTAACATGGTCGGTGTACAGTTTGATAAACCATGATACAAAACTACACAACCCATTATTTTTAGCAAATATGACCATTTTGACAATAAATTATATCATAACATAAAATATAATTTTTTTTCATCCTCCACACAGCATTATGACCTTTAGTGATACTACTTGAAGCTATTTGATGGGATTTTCCCTTGATTCTCCCCTCGAACAGGGTTTGAGCGATGAACATCTCATTGGATTACTAATGGTAAGTGCGTTATTTCTTTTGTGTGGTTATTTGTCTAGATTTTTATCAGTTTTGTTATTTATGTGCAATCTCATATGTCATATTTTTGGGTTCTTATTCTATTATTCATTTGTATCCCGATCTGAGTCAAATTTGGAGATGAAACCCAATGAGAACTCTAATAGGAACCTATGATATATGGTCTCATTATATTCCCCTAATGTGATGGTGTTTATAAATATGATGTTATGTCACAAAAACAATTTTATTAGTGTATCACATGTAGTAGAATTTATTTCTAGATTAAAATGGATAGTTATAAACAATGTATTTAAAGACACATATTGATAAATTATTATAGGTTAAGGAACTCAAATTCAAACCACCCATTGGGTAATTTGATTAACTATTTGGACCACCATTGGTGGTTTTGGAATAGATCTCTTTTAATTTTTATCATTTCCACTTAATAGGAGATGTTAATTGATGAATTTAATTATAATTTGAAAAGTGGTTTGAATTGATTAAAATATGGGAATGGTTGAACACTTACCTAGGATTCAACAATGTATTTATATTCTTAAGCGTGGTTTTCTCTATAAAATATAATTCCCATGTGAGATAATTAAAGAATATTACCTCAATGAATAGAAATTTCTTTGATAATTCTTCTAAGGTGAGTTTTAATAGAAATTTTCATGGTAATGAATTTTATGAAAATTAAATGTGAATTACTGAATGTTTAACATTTTCCATGGATGACACGTGTTTTGATATACGAATGCCATGGAATGTTCATTTAGATACTTTCTTCCATACACCCAAGTAAAACAACAAATTCCTAATAGAAATCCAAGGATGGACTCAGAGGGCTTATCACCATACACGAGATTGATACATGGAATCCTTATGGATTTATAAGGACAAACACATAATAATGATTATACATCCTCTAAGAGTGATAGAAGGTAACCCTTAGTGTACCACTAAGGTGGGACTCAAATTAAAATGATGTTATATCGCACTAGAAACAATTCTATGATTATAAAGATGATTTACAAGGAAATGATTTTACAGCACACCAAGAGAAACACCTGAGTGATACATGTTATGCTAGGAGAAATACCTAGATTCCAAATATAGAATTTCAAGGACATGATTAGGTAGCTAATTGAATAGTCAACATAAACGTCTTATATGACACAGCTTCTAAGACAAACCGTAATCATGTATTCATTGAGATCCTCATACTTTATTGATTACCTAGTTGGAAACTCTTTATCACATATCATTATCGGGGACTATTTGCTTTGATCCAAGTCTAGAGGCTTATTTATAGAAGGGTAATGAATTGACAGTTTATTTAGAAAAATTCCAGCTATGATAATTGCAGGTAGAAAAATATAGGTGTCCATGAAAACCAAAGACATTATGTGCAGTTTACTTAATGATCATTCATTATATATTTTAATAAAAATGAAACATTGTTTTGTTTATATATTCACTAACTTGATGGAATTAGACACTATTGGATGGGGGATACTTCTATTTTATCTCACAACCAAAATAATCTGCCTTTCGTACCTAGGAAAATTTTATGATTGTATGTATGGGTAATTGAAAACATCCTACTATAGTTTTTTATTTTCTCTTCTGAAAATAGAAGTACAAGAATGAGTGGAGGCTCTTGATATTAATAGTAGAATGGTTTTTTATTTTTTTTTATTTGATATATATATATTACCATTTTCAATATACCTATTTTGGAATGTCTATAGACACATGAAATATTTCATAATCATTTTTTATATGATAATATTTTCATGAGTAGTTTTGTTTTTCTATTTTCACTCTACAATGGTGGGTTTCAGGTCAATGTTTCCTTATTTTTTTTAGTCTCCTCGATGTTGATATATTATCTGATTTATTTACCACTACCACTATTATTGTATGATATTTACAACCTTGTTACACTCTGATAATATGGTATGGTATCCCTATATACACATCCAAGGCAAGTGTAGATGTTTTGGAGGATGTGTCGCATACTAGGCTAGGGGAACAATTAAGTGTCATATGTACCCTGGACATTATAGTGATCCTCATTTTATATCAATATTTTAAAAGTGTCATTATATGGATCATGAATCTACGTTTCATTTGGGAACTACCAAATATCATAAAATTGATGGACAATTCAAAAGGATTATTCAAAAATGGAATACATGTTATGTTCATTTTCACTTGAATTTTGAGTTATGTGGGATTAGTATTTCACTATGGTAGAGTTTTTATATAAAAATTTTTTTCATTAAAATATTCAAATGTTCTGATATATAGAATTATATAGAAGGAGATTTCAATCTCTGACTTTTTGGGATGAAGTTGGTGAAAAGAGGCTCATAATTCAAGATCAAGTTAAAAGGGAAACATTAAAGGTGATCATTATTCAATTTCACATTAAAGTATTTCAATATATGAAAGTAACTAAAGTCAATAATTGGAGGATGAATTTGGAATCATAAGTGTTAGATCATGTTTTCTAGAATGTTTCTTCATGGTATGGTGTAATAAGGATTCTTTTAAATGTAATTATGATATGTAGACACATTATACCCTATGAAATCATTAAATTAATTGTGATTTTTCTATATCCTTTGGAAACATCACCAGGTCTCAATTAAGTACATGATGTGTTTCATATATAATTTTTGAGGAAGTACATGTCAGACCAGATACATGTTCTATTCTATGGTGAAATAGAATTGAAACTTGATCTATCATGTTGTGACAAACCCATCCAAAAACATGATATTATATAGCATGTACTGAGGAAATAGATGAAAACTCTGGTAAAAGTACATTAGATAAATGAAAAAGTAGATGAAAAAAATTTGGAACAAGTAGACAATATGGAGAATAACTCCCCTCATCTATTTAGAAGGAAATATTGATGAAATTTTAAGGTTGAAATTTTTATGGTGGGAAATAATGTTACACACTAGTACATTACAAATTATTTCCTTTTAAATAAATTTAATCTATTTTTCATCTTGGGTTGAATGAAGTAGTTGGTTTAAATAGAAATATTCTACGAAAATAATTTTTAAACATTACCATTATATCATAGTCATTATGTTGGATGTTATGTATGGGACTAACAAAATTATTAAAAAACATTTAGCTCACACACGTTCGTAGAATATAAATTTATCTTAATGAAAAATAATTAATATATTAAATTTTTTTATTTTTTTATTAAAAAAATTAAAAGAAGAAACTTTAATTTCTTCTTGGTCACATATGATGAAGTATTTTATTTTAATATTTTCAAAAAATGTTTAATAAAATAAACTGAAAATTTGAAATCATTATATAAAAATTATCTTTGGGTGATTTTTTTATTCTCCTAAAAATTATTATTTTTTTACAAATATTGAAAATTACTGTTCTTATTCAAATTAACAGTTTTATTTTGATATATAAAAATATTAACTCTATTTTATTTTATTTATTAAATTGTAATTTGTATAATTATATTATTATAAATACAATTCATGTCATTTATATAAATATTATATTTAATTTCTATTTTAAAACCATCTATAATTATGAGAAATTTCTCTTTAGAATCAATCTCTCTCGTCACATGTGTGCGTATAATTTTGAAATACAATTTTCCATTTCTATGAACTAAACATGTAAAAATTTATTCAATAAATAGAATCATTAAAATTTATATTATATATATAATTTAACTTATTTTTAAAAAAAATTAATAGTAAAAATTAATTATCATGGTTAAGGTTTAAATGAGATTACAATATGGGTTTTGGTAATAGGATAATTAATATAAATGTCCTAACAAAATCTAAAATTCAAATTTTATGGTCATGTTTCCACCTTATCCTATACCAAATTATGTGTTAATGTTTGTTTATAGGATTTTTCATACAAATTTATATCATTTTTGGATTCTTCTGGGAATGTTCCAAGTAATTTTTAATGACGTCCCTTTTCACTTATTATAAAAGGGATCTAACTGCCCTCACATCATCATACTAACCAGGTATCCTTTTTCTAGAAAAAACACTTCGAATATTCCTCCCCAAATTCATTAGACATAATCTAGAGCTTATGCTTCTCAAAAAAGACCATTATATGGGTCCATAAAAGGATATTTGAAGGATGTTTCTATTTTAGAATGCAATTGTCTCAATACATATAATTCATTATATTTATTATTTTTACAGATTAATATATTTATTCAAAATTAACATATAATAAAAATTTTATATAGCATATCAAAAAAATTAATTATGTTGATTTAATAATATCTACTCATCTCCTCATTTTTTCAAATGGGATACAAATTTTTAGATTATATTATGATTGACTGCATCCTTTTAATAAAATGTTACTACTTTTCCATAAACACCTCTCATGGTTGGATATAATGATATTATTTATGATTATATTTAATTTTTATCACAGAAATATGCTTCTATAATTATAATATCATTTATTAATTCTTTCATTCCACACAATTTATTATTAATTAACATCACTTATGTTTACGGAAGACTACAACCTCAAAAAATGATGTAAATTGATTTCCAATAAAATATTACATGGGTAGTATTAAGTATTAAATTAAGGAATATATACTTATATATGATATTATATTCATTCAGTAAAATTAATATATCATACACATCTTTACACAATCACCTATTAAGGGAATCATATTGTCTCTTGTGTGTACAAAAGGCCTACAATCTCTGTGATGCATTGCAATTCATTTCCTCCATACAACTTCTATGAATTGTTATAATAATTTATACAGTGATAAAATATTATATTTAAAAATTATTATAATTTAATAGATTATTTATTTATTTCCTATATACATGAACTGGAAAATTATTTATAAATCGTGCATGATAAAATAAGGCAATTAACACCTAAAACAATGAAAATAATGAAATTTTATGGAAAAATAGGTGGTAAAATATTATAATATGAAAATATATTATATTATAAATATGATTAAAAATCATTACTTAATTTATAACCTGAATAATAAAAATATATATAAGGTTAAATCATATTAAATTGCAGGAAATCTTATGGTAAGGGACTCTAAATGAATTTCTGACATTTAATGAATATTAAAATGTTATGCTTCTTATTTATTTTCAATGGTGTATATACTAAATATTTTACATGTAATAAATTGAAAATTTCAATCATAATTGTATTTTATGTTTCAATTATAATTATTTCATCGACATCAATTTTACTTTTATAAAATCCATGGGGTGTAGAATTTCATAACACAATTTCATTTTATTTGGTTATATTACCACTTTATAATCTTTGATATTCATATATTGTGTGTGTGATGGTCATTTAAAAAAATTATGATGTATTTTTGAATGTTTTAGATTGATTGAAAAATGATACAAATAACCAATTCACTTGTTAATTACCATTTCAACAGCATAATACTTATAAAAGATTTTATCTCAATTTTCATTTCATTGATATATGTCTGTTAATTTGAACCATCTGACTTTTATGAGGTTTTTAATAACCCATTGATTTATTTAAAATTAATATATATTTATTATCTAGGATTAATGGTTCATTTTCATTATATTCATGGATTGTTTAAAATTAATATTTTTCCAAATAGGTAAGTAATTTATTGTATAATATCATTTTCTATTGTGATTTTTGAATTTACCTTAATAATATAACATTCTTATGATAAATTGTATTGTTAATAACTTTTCATATAAATATAAATGTTATTATATAATGGATATGGCTATATCATAAACTGTGTAACATTTTTAAAAATGATGTTTACGTTAATTTTATTTCATTAACTAGGGAAATATTTATAAATATTATTCCTTTACACAATAAATAAATTATGATAAGGACTATTTATTCATGAATTAAATATATTATAACATATATGAGGAATTATTTGGACATCTAGTTGGGGATGGTTATAGATTGCCCCATGAGCATCAACATGTCTGACGAGATAAATCGGTTTTCTAAATCTGAAGGTGTTTACCCCCCAATTCTAAACTATATATGAGGAAGATCTTGATAGTGGAGGTTTTAATGATTCCTTTTATCATGAAATAAAATAATTAAGAATCTTTTTTAGAATGCATTTTTATTAACAACCATTATATTATAGAATTGATTTTTTCTCTATATTCCTTTCATTATTAATTTATTTATTAAATGGAAATTGTGTTCATTTATTTATTGTTCAACATTGATTATTCTTTATATGATTATGATAGTTGAGTTATTTATTCAATTTAATGAGTTATAATTTTGTTACATTCCCATGTTGATTATGATTTATTTATTCAATATATATTTTATTGTGTGTTACCGATAATGATCATTATATATCACCCATATTTTTCCCCCTATACAAGTTATATATATTATAACCTTGAATGAATTTTAGGGATTTTTAGAATTTTTATAATGTTATACTTTATATTCCCAATGTAAAATTGGTATAGTAAATTTATATAGTAATCCGAAACTTCCAAAAAATAGGTTCATAGAGATTTTACCCCTTGTATATAAGACAATCTAATAAAATAGAAATCGGCTTTAGGCTACTGAATTTAGTTTCATTACATTGATAATATCCTAGAGAGGTGGGTAATTAGTATTCCACCTCCATCCAGAGATGATGAAATTGAGGAATATTAAAGCACATGTACATTAGTAATATAATGTGTAAAATATAAATTGAAATAATCTATAAATTTTATTATTTATTTACAAACTAATATATATATATATATACTAGAAGGTCATTTTAAAAGTAAATTGAGGACAATGTGTTGGTGTCACACCTAGACTCTCAAAATATTAATGATTCAATTAATTATAAAAATATTGTACTTTATATCCTATAATATCTAATAAAATTAATAAAATATAACTGATGTATAATTATTATCATAGTTTATTATCTCCCCATACTTGATTATCATTCAATTACCATATTTGATTATCAACCCATTGTCTAGAAAGATTAGTTGATAATTGAAAATATTCACCTACTACATTCCAAGATTCCATTTAAATGAAGTTATCATTAACTAAAATCATAAATTTTATGGCTTTTTCCATGGACATTAAGAGATCATTCTTAAATAGTGGTATTTCTAAAAAAAGAAATTATTGAGAAACTAATCTTTCTAAGACATAAAAATTCTCAAATCATGTATTTATTTTAGACATTGATCTATATGGATTTAAAAATTCCCCTCATAATTTTTAATATATTTTCAATATATATCTCCTTCATAATAAATTCATTTCAGAAACATGTTAATATAATTTATAAAAATTGTTTTAAATAATTTATTATTTGATTATATTTGTGTTAATTAATTTATATTTTATTTAACTCAAGAATATATTTATAATAAATTATAAAATTTAATGAAATAATAATATGATATGACTCTTATAAGTGGATTAATTTAATTCCCTATTAAAAAATTAATAAAAAAAGCATTGTAATTTTCTCAGAAAAATAAAATATACTAATTAACTTATCATGAGTTTTAGAAATGGATATCATGAAATAATTTTTAAATCTATGAGTAATTATTTTAAAATAACATTGGATAATGCTGGTAAAATGGTGTATAATATGATTTATTGATATATGGATGATATCCTTCATTGCATTACTGTGATATGATGATCCATTAAATTTAGTTTTTCTATTTATTTTTGTTTTTATGATCATTTTAATGGATCTCAGTTAAAACATTGTAATTATATCATTCTTTATTTTCACTTCATAAAAAACATAAATTTCTCTCCTTAAAACTCACATCATTTGACTAACAACTTGTTCAAATATTGATTATTTAGGGTTCAAAGAAGAAAAAAATTTATATGTATGACCAATAACATACATAGAAAATTTATATAATCTTAGAGTTTTAAGATAAAAAAATCATGTATCTCTTCCAATCACAAAAGTGTAATACGATGTCATTGGATTTTATTCATCCAATGAATTTAGATTATAAACAAGTTTCAATACGACATACAATCATATGATCACATTCTAATCCATTATAAGAATAGTTGTTTAGTTACTATATATAGGAATCCCATTTAATACTTACACATTATGAACATTAGCCTTTGATATAACTTTTTAAGATATTATTTTAAAAAATTGATATATTTCATTAATTTATATGAATTTATAACTATCTTGTTGATATATTTATAAAAACCTTCACCCAAGAATGGATTAATTTTATTATAGGGGTTAGTAATATCTATATTTTGAATATAAAATTTAATAGAGAATACATTAAATTTATATAAATTTATATAAATTTTGGAAAATGTGGTCTTTATTTTTAGGAAAGATTTTATAAATGGCATGTGTTAAGTATAAATTGGTTTTAGTTTATTTTCATACCTAAAAAGTTTATCACCATTTTAATTCTATATTAATAATCTTTTTTATGATTTAATGCTTGAGTAATTTCATTAATTCAATGTTTATTTGAAATTATTCTTTAATAATGAAATCTTTGAATTAACATTTTTTATTTATATAAATTTTATATATTGCACATATTTTATATAATCTTAATAAGAAAATTATATTTGGTATTAAGACCCATTTGCATCTTCATTAATTTTAATTTTTAATGTATTTTATAGAAGGATCATTGGAAAATTAACTGAGTTATTCAACATAAGGATTGATGTTTTCATGGACAATATAGTATTTATTGTATCAACCATCATATTTAAAATTACGTACCCTAGAGTTTCCATAAGAGTTCATTCATGAATTGGTCTCCCTCATTACTATAAATTTTCACAATTTTATTCATTTATCTATGAAATCCACAAACACTCCATTAGTAAACTTTTGTGACTCGCCACTTATGATTAACATTTTGTCATTTTCAGTTAGATCATAACCTCGTTTTTACCTTATTTTATCCAATTATTCATATTTCACAAGTATTTTTTAAACTTTTATTCGTTTCTATTTTATTAATGTTTCATACCATCCTTTTCCATCATATTATCATATTTATACATTTCTTATTCATTATTTCACATAAATGTGGCCTCATAAATCCGGGAATAGAATTAGAAAATTAAATGAATCATCAGATACACTGCCCATTCCACAACTAAATAATATATTGATTTGAAAAATATCTATATAATGACAAATTATTAACATTTAATGGAAAAATTATTATTTTAACATCTTCCATGCATCGTTAAATTATAGGTATTGAAACAATTCATTCAATCTCTAACCAAAGATGTGATTTATCCCTTCTAAATATACCAAATTTAACCAAATATATATTTTTTAATATGATAAAGAGTATGATTAAATCAGATATATTATCATTGAAGATAGAATTTGGGTTAGTTATTTAGATTTTATGAGGTTTATGATCATTCTTCAGAGAAGGTATTATTTTTATTCATTTGGGTTTTTTCCTAAGATCTCAAAATGAGATTCCAATATAATATCGAAATAATATAAGGATAATATGAATCCCTCAAAATGAAAATTATTTTTTTATAAAATTAAATTCATGTTTTTGAGATAATTACCTAAAATTTAATTTCACCTCATTTTTATAGTTTTTTACTTAATGAATTCGATAAATAATGTTTTATTATTCATCGTTCAAGATATATATTTAAACCACGTTTGTTTTTTATTTATGTAATGTGTTACACTACCCCGCATCTGAATTAATATAGGAAACCTAATTATCGGTTCCCATTCAATTGATTCTTATACTATTTTAATAGTGATTTCTCTTTATAAAAAATAGAATACAAAAAGATGAAAAATTTTGGTAGAATTTCAAACAGAAAATATATGTTTTCAATAAAAACATGGGTGAAAGAGTTACTATATAACAATCCATGTATGTTAAAGGACTAATACCGTAATATTTATTATTATTTAATTTTTAAATAAACTCCCCAAGTTAAAGTATATGTCATCCCATTTATGAGAATGAAATTATTTTTCTAATCGAAAAAAAATTAGAGCAGTATAGGGAATACTATGTTATAGATAAATAAGTTGGTGAAGATGAATGTGATGAAAAGGAAGAAGATTACTAAGAATTTCAGTAGAATACAGATGATAAAGGGTATATTAATTAATATAAGAATACACCAATGAGGGATTTCATTATTGATGATTCACTGAATCATAAAAAATATATTAATTAGTGATTTATTAATTTTTATATGAGTTTAATTATTCATTAATCCTTACTGTATTAGTGATATTCCCATATATAAGGGAAGAATAAATTGCTTGATCATTTCTTGTATGAGTTTGTTGAACACACTTAGGAAATTATTTGATCAATTTAGGTATATATACGAACTATTCCTTCTTATAAAACATGTAGAACCTAGTTTTTTACACTATTTTTGTTAGGATTCTAGGCATTTATTATTTTTTTACTTGTGAAAATGTTTGAATATTTCTTAATGTTTATCATGATTTTAGCTATTTATAAATGAATGTAATTAATCATTTTGTTATTCCTTTATATTTATATTTCTTATTCTATATTTCTTAATGTAGATATTTCCTTAATTATGTCTTGTTATTTTTGATAATCAAAATGGAGGAAAAATATAAAATATTTTAAACCTTATACTAACCTTATGAAATTGAAAAAACTCACATTGTATATCTTTATTTTTTAAAATATTATTCATCATATAAATTCTCTAGAACATTATAGTTCTTATTTATATGGTGGTAAATAATTTCAATTCTATTATGTATCATATTTAAGGAAATTGTATTAATTATTATTATATGTTCTAAACCCATGTATTTTATCATAGATAAAATTACTTTTATTATTGCTGTAGCTATGCCTTTTTCCATAATTAGTCATTAATTTGTGACCATTAAAATGGTACATATTTTTGTTCATATATCATGTTCCCTCACTAATTATTTAAATGAACCCAAATGGTTTCTTAAATTACTTATCTATTCTATACATATCATTGTATAAAAAATATATATTGTGTAAAAAAAGGAATCATAGGATGAAATTTTCATTAAAGAGTCCAACTACAACAAAAGAATAATTTAATGATTTATAGAATTCTCATGGGATTTCTAGTGGAAGAGGTGGTGGCTACATAATTAAAC
Organism: Viscum album; assembly: GCA_963277665.1. Taxonomy (NCBI): domain Eukaryota; kingdom Viridiplantae; phylum Streptophyta; class Magnoliopsida; order Santalales; family Viscaceae; genus Viscum; species Viscum album. Next base: position 1,301,850,927 of record OY728147.1, read on the forward strand.
ATTGTGACACTAGTAAGGATCAAGAGAATTCTTTTGCATCCATGGAATATTCATATTACATTTTTGATGCCACGAGAACATCAAGAACAACCTTATTTGAACATAGTGTGTCACTTTATAGTGTATACCGCATTAATTTAATGACAAGAATCAATATAATTTCTTCATAATTTTATATATGAATATAAATACCTTTCAAGAATAAAAAAATTGTTATTAGAAATATATACATATATTTGAAGCCATTAATGTTTTTTATTTTTGAAGAAAAATGAGACATGAATTGGTCATTAATTGTTTTTATTAATGTTGTAATAGTTAAAGGAATGGTGTTAGTGTTTATTATAAGTATTTCATATATTACACTTAATATATAACAATATCTTTCTCCTACCATACTATATATTTTTTCCCGACTCAAACTAATATTTTTCAATGATATTAAAGAAAATGTATCAAAATTATTATGTTAAAATAATTTACCCACATAAGTATTTTATTTATTTAAAACTCATAAAAACTACTCTTAGATAAGAGTTTTTATGTGAACAACCACTAAAATAATTTATAATTTAATATTTTATGTTTAATATATACCATTAAAATCATGTAATTATTGTAAAACATAAATAATTAATGATATTAGATATATAAACTATGGTAATTGAATTTTTTTATAAAAAAATTATATAAAAAATTATGTTTCTGTATAATTTTTTTATTACCTATTTTAACTTAATTTTATACTTAAATTAAACATTTAATTTTTAATGTAATTAAATAGCCCCACATCTTATGTATGTTGACAATCATATGAATCATATTCTTATTTATAATGCCCTTTCAGATGGTGGGGAGGATAAATTGTAAGGAATGACAATGATAGATTCCCCAATAAATTGGTAGATAGTAAATATAATTTATATGGGATTTTTAGAAAAAATTGAGATTATCACACTCCATCATGATTCTTATGAACAAACTTATAAGTTGCCTCCTTCGATAATGTTTATTTAAACAAACAATCATAATCTTGTAAAAATTTAGATTATTTACTATGAGCATGTTTCATATACCGCACTATTATATGTAAATTTCTTTCTAATACATGTATAAAATGATATATTCATGTTTTTTTCTCTTAACATGATAGTAAAATTACATCAAAAAGTACAATATATATGGTAAAGTCATTAGATTACAGGTTGTATCAACAGGGTATGGATGTTCTTAAGATATAATGTGAACCTAGATATTCTATTAATATAATCTCAACCATTTTACTATTGTAAAGATACATGATACTAGTAAGATTTATATGGTTTTATACTATCAGTTGTTTAAATATCATAATAATTGATACATATTTAAATTATTCTCCCACATGGTGAACTCAGGTGAGCAGACTGAAAGGATTGTCTTACTGATAACCGCACAACACATTTCTAGGGTAATTGATCTTTCATATATAGGAACATTTTTGTTTCCCTCTAGAGTTGAGTTAACTATATTCATGTACCATTTGATTTCAGACTATGATTCATGAAAAAAACCATGAAAATTTTATAGTGGTTTGTAAGTGTTACTAGGGGATTCATTAGTGGTATAGAATTAGATGAATTACCATGATAAGATGTGTTACTTATGAACGGATGATATTTCTTAGTCTAGTTGAAGAGGATGGAAATACCTTTATTAAATCTATACACATGGTAAAAGAAGGTAAGTCTAGATGGTATGGTCCAGAATAAGTAGGGTAGGTTATTATTGTAACAGAAATTATGAATCTAGAGTTATGATATATTGGTAGGAAAATAAATTATATTAAATATTGTGTGTTCTTAGGTGAGGATATCATTTTTATGAAAATAACTTATCACTTTTAGGGCCATTATGGGTTGATATACGCTACTATTGGTTTTATATTTGTACTCACTTTTAACGAGATATGGACCATGATGGTCACACACTATGTGTATTCATCTTTTTTTTGTATTCTAAGTGAATAAGTATTTAAGTGATTTACATGTTTGACCAATCTCCATGAAATAAATAAAATATAATATTCTTTTATTTAGATATAATTAGTTTAAATTTTATTCACTTGTTGTATTCATAAGAAATTAATTGAATGAAAAATATATACCTCTTATTTGAATATTATTATTCAAGATTAATTATGTAATAATAGTATTAGTAATTACAGTTAATAACATTTCTTTTATCAAATTACATTTATTAGATATCCTGTTTTTTTTTAAAAATATAAAAGAAAATTTCGAATCAGTTACTAAGACATTCAATGTCATTACGTTCGCATTTATATGTGTGTGTGATCACAAATGAAATTACTTTGAATAGAATAAAGTGATGAAATTATCTATAAATTAGTAAAATACACCTTGGATATGTCATGCCATTATAATTTACATCACTTATATTTTGGAATACCAATATATATAAATTTCTTATTGAACCTTGTTAAGGGTTCCTCTTAATACTATGGTGTACTTATGGGAATATTTGGTTAACATATCTAATTTTTGATGAAAAAAATTTTCCATAACTATCGTATTTTGAATTTAGAATTAATATGTGGGCTAAATCAAGCCTAAAATTTAGAGAATCATTTTCTTCAATTAATAGTTCACAAAATCCTAATTTAATGTGTTTGGTCAACCAAACTCCCATCCTGAAAATCACTCAGTAACAATGTATCCATAACATAGATTACAATGTGTGTTTTAAAGGATCCATTCCAAAATAATACTCAATAAGACGAGTATTATTAATCTAATAGTTGATGTATACTGTTATTTAAAATAATTATTGTTGAGATTTAATGATTAGTTAATCAGTAATGACTTGTATTAATCAGTGTAAGGTATTATTTTTTTAAAATTTATTTGTTAATGATTAAATGGAAACTATCACCAATTAAATTTCACTATGATCAAAATTATATAATGAGAGTATAATGACCTCACATATCATCCCCGAGTTGTATAGAAACATTTTCATTGTACTACACCATGATAGGAATCCATATGTTCTCAAATCACAACATCTTGTGGAGCATCCTTAGGGATAAACAAAAGAAGATAAAAATTAGTAAAAAAATAATGATGACCTACTAGATGAGAAATTCATTTTTTTCATCAATATATATTCATCTGTCAAATCAACATGGGGATAAATATTCCACTAAAATAATGTCTCGTCTCTAAGAGAGTTATCAAGAGAGATACCAACAAAAAAAGTAAGGTATTCAAATAAGTGTGTAGAGAAATTAGACATAAGGGAGATAAAAAGATACTCATGTACTCAATATTTTTGTTCACAATGAATATTAGAGTCCCTTTGCATTAATTTTAACTAATAATGAGAAAATAATTCATTATTTTCTTATTACAATCACAGTTATTGATTTTTTTAAAATTATAGAATAAATATCATTAAAATTCACACAAAATCGTTTCTATTGGTTTAAAAAAGAAGATATAGGCCTGATTAATACATACCACTTAGTCAGTATAATGAATTAAAGGACGAAGTGAGAGTACAAGTGGTATATGTTCAAGTATAATACAAATAAACTGACATACAACCACTCTAATAATCTATAGGTTTAATGGGAGATCAATGAGAGTTAGTTAGTTTACTAGGAATTTGGATGGAAGAAACTTTAGGGGAGGAACTGAATGGATTGTAAAAATAATGCCCAGTGAGGCTTAATATTAAGTTATACAATTCAATGAATTCATTTAGTCGATTTCAAAATGTTTTTTATTGGATAAATAATGTGGATAAAATATTTATATATAGATAAAAGAACCAATCAGATTCACAAATAAATAAATAGATAGGGTGGGTATATAAGAATCATATAATGGAAGAAAAGAAGTTTTAACTGTATGATATTATCATACTACTTTTCCAAGTGGTTTGGTAGTTTTATTAAATATTTTTTATTTTCGAACTTTTATTTCCTAAAATATAATCTTAGGATCTGTCATAGATACTATAGGTTTTTATTTCATATATAGAAATAATTATAGTCTTTTACAAGGATAACATATGTTATAGAATGAAATGTATTAAAAATGGAACATATACACATATGAATTCAACATTTTTAGCCGTAAATTACAAATCTAGAGAGAATAACATTTATCATATCTGCCACTAGAACGTCAGGCATGGTTTTGAAAATGAAAATAATTTCAAAAAGTTACATCAAAAGGGTATGTAGACTCAATTGAGAAAAAGATTTGGATGTATGTTATGTGATTTTACATGGTAAAATTAAATAAATTTCATTTATTCGAAAGGGATAATATTTCAAAGAGAAACTAGAGTTTTTTCATTATAATGTATATGATAATATTTCCTATAAAGAATTGGTCTATGTTGTAACTACTTGATATATTGTGAAATATTATTTTTCAAATGAATTTAATGTTTTTGATATTTTTTACATGAAACTCTATGTTTATAATGAATTGCACATATCACTTATAATGGATCTTGTGACAAATTATACTTATTTTATCTTATGTTACATGAAACACCATGATTAAAACAAACTTGACATACTATTACAAATTATTATTAAATATGAATGTTATTGGATAGTTTTCGGAATGGCGGATATGAATAGTATATGAAATATTATTAAAATTTATTCTTTACACATCTTTATATGAATAATTAATTCGAAAAAATTAAATATAAATAAAAATCAAAACCATTTCATAACAAATGATATCATTTTCATAAAAACTAATATTACGCCCATAACCATATTTTACCTCAATTAATTAAATGAATGTAAATTATTGATTTATTTTCATTAAATTCATATATTATAAATTAAATAAAATTTTTAACTTTCATCGTCTATGTTTTCAAGAAAAATGTTAATAATAAATGACTACATACATATAATACTATATTTTATAAAAAATAGTTTTTCACGTTTGGCGCACTATGTAAAAAATTTTAAAATTTATTTTAGAAAAATAATTGATGAAATAAATTTAATTTTGTAAAGAATAATTTTAAAATTATCATAGTAATGTTTTTTGTATTTTTTTGAAAACATTTGTTTTTCTATGAATAGTGAAAAATATTGGATTTCGATTTAAACAGTTATTTTAAAAGAAATTATTTATATAGTTAAATTATATTTGAATTTTTTTTAAAGTAAAAATAGATAAATTATAAATATATTATTCCAATTTAAATCGTTTTATTCAATATAAAAATAATTTTTTTATATAAACAATGTAAAATTTTAAAAAAATTTCTATGAAAACACGCTTTCTCATTAGGTCAGCAGGATTAAATTTAAATTTAATTTTGACACATCTGTTTATTTCATTAATAAAAATATATTATATTTTTTTAATCATAGTAATTTTTTATAGACCCATATTTTTTCATGTAATTGTTTTAGTAATATAGGAATATTTCAAGTCCGCAAAAATTGACGGTGTGTTATTCTGTTGCCCGGTGTGCTCAGAATAAATTTCTGAACATTATTTCGAGTCTGTTCAGTAAACATGCAAATGAAGTTGTGTAACTTTTGAACTTGTAGAGACCCAAAGCATAACGTACAAGAAAATTACATTACTTTTTCAGAATACATATTACATAACAAAAACACACACACAAGGTCCGTAATAGTTTAGTGTCTTTGGAAACTCAGAACGTAATCTTCTAATTATGGTGAAAGATTTTCAACATCTCCCATAAAAATCTTCCCCTTTTTTTTCTTACCTAAAACCTTTCTTTATATCCTAGGGAAAAGAAAACATAAAAGGGTGAGCTCAAATGCTCAGTAAGGGTAAACAAAATAAATATCAATCACATCATATACATAAGCACATAACTTTTGGAAATCTTAACCTGCAAAAGAGATCATAATTTCATAACATGGGATAAATCATAGTAGTGAAATGTAATCCCAATAATACTAACATAAAACATGAAACATTGTGGCATACAAACATAATCATAGAGAATCATATCTTATTAGTCAAGACTCATTGCCAAGATTATCTTAGTGGACAAAGTCCATTTCTGAACCGAGTCACCCTCATTTCAGTCCTGTTTCACTAAACCGGTATAACCTACCGTTCCAGCCATGTCTATCTCATGAGATATAAAATCTTTACCCAATGAATTGGAGGGAGATATAGGTCTCACCCATCTCATAAAAAAATCATTCTTACTTGTGCCACAAAACAAACATACATCATTCATAATAACCCAACAAATAAAATGGGTTTCATAAACATCATCCCATCATCACATAATCCATATAGAAGAAATGGATATCATTTCATAATAAGAAAAGTGAAACCATGTAAATAATAGATAAATTACACTTGAAACATACACATATGAAATAATTTCATCTTATATGGAAAATGGTTTTGATAAAACACTTGAAATGAATTCTTGAGGAAAATATCCATTCTTCTTCAAAATCAATTTCTTTTCACAAAACGTCATAAAATTTTTAAAGAAATAGATTTTGTTGAAAATAGTCCTGAAATCTTTTAGAGGAATCTTCATGAAAATAAGGCTTTATAAAACCGTAAAAATCTGTTCGTACCATATAAGTTTAAAAAAACATTCTTTTCGTACTTTTGCCGGAAAAGTCAAAAAGTACCTCGTACGAAAAATGACAAAAGATTCCTTTAATATCCTTTAATAAAAACTCACCGAAGGGTAAAATAGGATTTAAACAATTGTAGGTGAATGGAAATAGTATTAAATATTGAGGAAACATGGATGTGGATAATAAAATACACCCTAGTAAATGCCAAAGTATAAACAATCTCGGATAAAAATGAGATAGTGATATTTCTCTTACCTTATGTCTGATATGCTTTGTACGTATCCGAAACTCCTGTATAATGATTTAAATAATGTCATTATCTTATTAAAGAATCATATTCATTGTTATTATATCATATATGGTTCACTTATGACTTAATATTACCCGTTCTTTTGTAAATTCCATGTTGAAGAAACGTTTTGGGTAAAATTGTTTCATTTATCGTAGGTGTTTGGAATTGCTGTTCTTGACATTATTATTACTTATATCATGATTTACATAATTACAGAATATAATATATTATTTATATATCATATATATTCAGTATATATATATATATAATAGATAGATAAATGAAATGAAACACATTGTTCATGGAGAAGGTAGTCCGTACGTACGCATGAAGGCTGTTTTCCATTCCTTACTGTCTTGAATGGAAGTAAGTAGATGACATATATATAAATAAATACATTAGATTTACCATGTCATATATTTCATTATTATTCATTATATATACTTTATAATCATTCTGGAATGGTTAACATGGATAATGAATCTCATCGCGTCGTGGAGACGGTAGTTCGTACTTAAGCACGAGCGATGATATCATTCCCATGGTCGTGGAATTGTGTTGAAGTGTATGTATACTATTTCAGTATCAATATCACTTTATAATAATCATATATAGTTACTCATTACACCATTATACCCATCCAATTAAGGTGGTGGCGGAAAATAGATTACACCACGGAGTGGAGACGTTATTCTGTACGTACGCACGCGCGGTGATTTCCTATTTCCGTAGGATGTATAAAAGGTTAATTAGAGTTGTTTCATATTTATAATAACATATCAGTAAATAAGAAATACTGATGTTATTACTTTATCATGAAACAACTAAAGAAGAATAAGTATAAGAAGAAATAAATTGAAAAAGATCGGTAATGGATATTACCTGTTTTTGATGTGCCTTCACTTAACCTCCACTTAAAGAACTAAGTATGGTCTTTGAAGAAGACCAGGACCTCTAGGATGATACTAGGGAAGTTTATAAGAGATTTTTGTAGGGTTTGGACTAGCATGAATGCTCAAATTTGTGTGAGGAGGAGAGGGAGGAGGTTCCCTTTTATAAGGGAGGAGAGGGGCACCTTAGGAAAATCTCAAAATATTATTTTATATTAAGGTCAAATTCGTTTTATAATGGTTCAAAAGGGTCTTATTTCGAAGATAAAGTGGGTATGGGTCGAAATAATCTCATCCAATAGGATTTAGACAAGTTTAGTTTATTATTTTAACCTTATCAATTAGATTTGACTCTATGTTAAAAAATTTAACTTTTACCGTGTCTTTTGGTTTTCTTACACTATATGGTTAATAAACTTACCATAACAAGCCAAACGAACCCCAAGATGTTTATTATTAATATATATATCCTTATCTAAGCCATTTGGACGAAACTTAGATTTTTAGGAATTAAATTACAATTAATAATATAATATTTGTTTTAAAAGCTAATTTATGTCAATTTTGACACTATTTGGTACATGATTTTTTATGAAATTCATAAAAGAATGATAAGTTCGAACCAAGTTACTTATATCAATAATAACATATCATATTAACCTAGAAAAGTAATTTATGTCATAAAAAGTCTCACATTACATGTATTTGGGCATTTATAACATCAATTATGTCAATATTTCATTAATAAGACAATTACTGCATCATCTTTCTGTCATAATAAATGATAAATATTTAATCCCTAAAAATTATAAATAAATTCCTATGATGTATATAATTGTAATAGATTTCTGGAGACTATTTATTTTCTATGTTTCATGAAGTTTATCACAAAAGTAAAATTATTATACTTTTACGATTTAAGAAAGTGACATGTTGTCACATTCTTTGGTTTTAACAATAATTAAATTATTTTCATGGAAAAAAGTCCATAAAATGACTCTAATCCGACCCTTAGGTTATATGGGTCTACCTTTAGCCATCCAATATAATTTTTCCATGTGTTAGGGTAATTTTATAATCTTATATTTACCCTTAATTACCCGATTTACCTTTAACTATAGTAAATAAAATTTACCGTAGTTACTATTCACAATGCCCAAAAATAAAAAGTAGCTTATTATCATAATTTGTACACACTGATTCCAAATATGGAATCCATTTTTCCAAATTAAATACACAAACGATGCAGAAATTAAATTAAAATTAATCCCATTGTCGAAAGAAAACAGGTTTTTCTTTAAAACATTGCAAAAGATTGAATTGATTTAACCTACGAATTCAAGGTAAAATCAATGATAATGACATAACTTATATTAAATGGTAAAAATATATTCTGTTTATACTTTAAACCCATTCAATATTATAATTTAACCATATAAGATATTATGATGAAAAAAGTTGTTTTTAATTAAAATATAGCGTGTTTTTACTATTCATTAAAATATGAAGGTTATCAGAAATATATCAAAACTTTATCTAATATAAATTTTTATATTCTAATTCAAAAGAAGAATTTTACTTTGTAAAATTGAACTTATAAACATTTGAAAAACTAGATTTATAGTGGGTGTTCCATCAAAAGGCGGCAAAACTGCATATTTTTAAAAATACTTATTTTACCCAAAAAAATTATTTTGTTCTTATACCATGTTCTAGAAATGTGTAAAATGAATAATAATGTTATAAAATTCAAAATTTAGTTAACACTATTCATAACGGCTAGTTCATAACAATATTATAATAATATATCGTTGTTTAGTAAAACCCTGTATTGTGTACAAGACACGCTATCGAGGAAGGTCGTGATTTCATGTAATGCAAGCCAAGTCAGGGTTGCGTGTAGTGCATAACTCCTTTGTTGTTCTGTATAACAGAATCCAACCATATTTTATTTATACATTGAATATATATATATATACACTCAATGTTGCGTAGAATAACTTCTATCAAACGAACTTGAAATTGTGTGTAATAAGAGCCAAGAAAAGTGTTGCATTTACTGCAAACTAATACAGTGTTGTGTATAGCGCAAGATAATATTGGTGTGTCGTACAATAGAAGATATGAATGAAATTAAAAAGAATGCATCTTATAAAATCTCAGGTTGTTACATTCTACCCCCATTAAAATGAATTTCGCCCTCGAAATTCATCGGGGTTATAAATCGTTTACTATTCATAAAAACCCACATCGTAAAAAGAAATACCAAAACTAAACTTTAAAAACTAAAGTATGAAATATAACGGTTACCCAAAGGAACTCATCACTGGGTTTCCATATAGGAGAAAATATGGACATGGAAGAGAAATCTAACCGCCATGTTCTGATGGAGAGTGGTATAGAACATGGCTATGAAAAAGCCAACAATCACAAAGCTATTGATTTGTGGTGATCTAAGGTACCATCTGATTCATCAGATATAAGGTCAGTAGGACAACATTTTTGGTTTTTCAAGATCATTTCCCCCATGTTGATGAAATTGGAATTAGAAGAAATACTTTCGTGATTTTGGTATAGTCTCACCGTTTTTCATTCTTTGGACAATTTCCACTTCATCTCTTAAAGAAATGAAGTTTAATTTGTCATTCGTGATGTGTTAGCAGATCATGAGATAGAATGATGGGTCATTAAATCTGTCTCAAAAAAAAGGTTAGAAAAGCTATCAAAAAAATTCATAAGTCCATCTATAGTGAGATTAATCTTATATAGTTCCTAAAATGGACTTATACTGCTTAATATATTAAAACTAGTTTCTACTAAACAGGGACATCCTGTAGGACAGTGGTAGGAGAAAAAGGCCAGTCGCACTTCGGTTGTGGGTTCTATTCCCACAGCCTTGTCCGACGCGATGGGTTGTCGCCCGTCCTGCAGGTTGTCCTTTTTCTAAAACTACATTACTATAAAATCCCATCAGTAATATCAAAAAAATTTCTATCCATAAACAATACTTAGCATATTTCGAACATAATCCATTCCAATATTTAGGCTTATCTAAAATACTTCGGTCTAAGCTCATATTATAAAGAAAACTATCACATGAAATGTCATCAACCAAGCATGTGAATACCATCATTTATCCCCCATATATATATATATTGTTGGTCACATTCCAATCATGTGAATACCTTAATCATGTATTCTCTTAAAAAAATGAATACCCATTGAACCATAGTGAAAACTTGAATGCGGTTAAAAGTTAACACTTTCCACATACCAAAATCCTCAAAATTCTATATACTCAAACCATGATATCACTTAGTCCTTATATCAATCATGAGCTCATGAATACTGTTAAACATTTCATTTTCTCATTTCCCTTCATTGTGCGCATATCATCTTATTTCCAAAAATATATCAATCACTTTGAATACAACATTATACCAATACATAAATATTCCAATACTCCATGATACAACATTATTTTGGAATCCCATTACATAAAAACTTAATCATTCCACCACATCGTTGTCATATTCAATATCGCCAATAGTGATCGCATGTGACTTCCCTTTGTCCTTTTCCTTAAGCGGTTGCTCATGTCGATCATCACTAACCCTTGGATTAGGGCATTTATTAGCATAATGCCCCATTTCGTTTCACTTGAAGCATTGAAGTGTTGATGGTGAGTTCTCTGCAGTCTTTGGTTTATTCATATCATTAGAAACCCTTTTTCCATTACATCGACACTCAGCTGCTCGATGACCTTCTTTTCCACACTTAAAACATTTTCTACTCCCTTTAAGACAATCTCCACCATGCTTCTTTCCACACTTTGTGCATAAGGAAACATTCATCTTCTTTTCACCATTATTCTGAGATTTCTCCTTGAACTCAAATCTTTCGTTTCTTATCAAAACCATGAGATAGATATGTAACACCAACTTCCATTTCTACCTTGATAGCACAACGCACAATTTCTTCATAGCTACTGATGTCTCTTATAGCTAATTCCCTTCGAAGACTTGGTTTTAAGCCACTAATAAATAGATCCACTTTACTTTCAGGTTGGATGATAATGCTAGATGCATACCTTGCAAGTCTTGTAAAATTCTTTTCGTATATACCAACAGATTGATCATCCTTCCGCTTCAGCTCAAGAAACTCCTTTTCCATCTTTGTTTGAATAATACAAGGGAATTACTTACTAAAAAACAAGTTCTTGAACTCGTCTCATTCCATGGAATCAATTTCATCTCTTGGCCTCTTATTCTTGATAAGATTCCACCATTGATCAGCTTCACCTTCCAAACAATATACTGCTAAGATGATTTTATCATATTCAGAACATTGAAGAATTGAAAATATCATTACAGTGGTACTGGTCCATTGTTCAGCAACAAGAGGATTGGAAGACCCACTGAAAGAAGGTGGACATTGACTAATGAAGGACTCAATAGAATATTTTTCCCTTTTCTGCTCATTTGGATGTCCAGAAATATTCATAGCTTGTGTAAGTATAGCAATAAGATTTTTCACTCCATCTCCCATAACACTTGTGTGTTTAGGAGTAAAATCATTGCATTTTCCATTACAGTGATCAAAACGGTTCCTTTGGGTTCCATCCATCGTCTAAAACCCAAAAATAATAGTGTGAGAGGCAAAAATAATTCTAGTGAAAAAACATAGTAAAGGGGGAGTACCCTTAATATCTTACATCTTAGGTTAAATTGTATGATCGTTACCATAGTTCTAGGACTATATCCTATACGTATACTTATCCTTAGGGACATCCCTAGACATACCTTAGTAATATCTCTAGGGATCTCACTAACGTTTCTACATCCTACTTTCCAAAGGTTGACTAAACCTTTCCTCTGATACCAAATTTAGAGACCCGAAGCTTAATGTACAAGGAAATTACATTAATTTTTCGGAATACTTATTACATTACAAAAAAAACACACATAAGGACCGTAACAGTTTAGTGTCTTTGGAAACTCGGAACGTAATCTTCTAATCATGGTGAAAGATCTTCCACATCTCCCATAAAGATCTTCCCCTTTTTTTCTTACCTAAAACCTTTCTTTATATCCTGTGGAAAAGAAAACATAAAAGGGTGAGCTCAAATGCTCAGTAAGGGTAAACAAAATAAATATCAATCAAATCATATACATAAGCACAAAACTTTTTGAAATCTTAACCTGCAAAAGAGATCATAATTTCATAACATGGGATAAATCATAATAGTGAAATGTAATCCCAATAATCATAACATAAAACATGAAAATTTGTGGCATACATACATAATCAAAGAGAATCATATCTTATTAGTCAAGACTCATTGCCAAGACTATCTTAGTGGACAATGTCCATTTCTGAACCGAGTCACCCTCGTTTCAGTCCTGTTTCACTGAACCGGTATAACCTACCATTCCTGCCATGTCTATCTCATGAGATATAAAATCTTTACCCAATTAATTGGAGGAAGATATAGGTCCCACCAATCTCATAATGAAATCGTTCTTACTTGTGCCACAAAATAAACATATATCATTCATAATAACCCAACAAATAAAATGCGTTTCATAAACATCATCCCATCATCACATAATCCATATAGAAGAAATGGATATCATTTCATAATAAGAAAAGTGAAACCATGTAAATCATAGAGAAATTACATGTGAAACATACACATATGAAATAATTTCATCTTAGATGGAAAATGGTTTTGATAAAACACTTGAAATGAATTCTTGAGTAAAATATCCTTTCATCTTCAAAATCAATTTCTTTTCACAAAACGTCATGCAATTTTAAAAGAAAGAGATTTTGTTAAAAATATTAATGAAATATTTTATAGGAAGCTTCATGAAAATAAGGCTTTATAAAACTGTAAAAATTTGTTTGTGTCGTATAAGTTAAAAAACATTCTTTTCGTACTTTTGCCGGAAAAGTCAAAAAGTACCTTGTATGAAAAACGACAAAAGATTCCTTTCATATCCTTTAATAAAAACTCACAGAAGGGTAAAATAGGATTTAAACAATTGTAGGTGAATTGAAATAATATTAAATATTTTATAAACATGGATGTGGATGATAAAATACACCCCAGTAAATGCCAATGTATAAACAATCTCAGATAAAAATGAGATTGTGATACTTCTCGTACCTTATGTCTGATATGCTTTGTATGTATCAGAACCCCATGTATAATGATTTAAATAATGTCATTAACTTATTACAGAATCATATTCATTTTTAAGATATCATATATGGTTCACTTATGACTTTATATTACCCGTTCATTTGTAAATTCCATGTTAAAGAAGCGTTTAGGGTAAAATCGTTTCATTTATCGTAGGTGTTTGGACTTGTTGTTCATGACATTATTATTACTTATATCATAATTTACTTACTTCCAGAATATAAAATATAATTTATATATCATATATATTCAGTATATATATATATATAATAGATAGATAAATGAAATGAAACACACCGTTCATGGAGACGGTAGTCCGTACGTACGCATGAACGCTGTTTTACTTTCCTTATTGTCTTGAATGGAAGTAAGTAGATGACATATATATAAATAAATCCATTAGATTTAAAATGTCATATATTTCATTCTTATTCATTATATATACTTTATAATCATTCTGGAATGGTTAACATGGATAATGAATCTCATCGGGTCGTGGAGACGGTAGTTCGTACGTACGCACGAGCGATGATATCGTTCCCATGGTTGTGGAATTGTGTGGAAGTGTTTGTATACTTTTTCAGTATCAATATCACTTTATAATAATCATATATAGTTACTCATTACACCATTATACCCATCCAATTAAGGTGGTGGCGGAAAATAGATTACACCACGGTGTGGAGACGGTATTTCGTACGTACGCACGAGCGGTGATTTCTTTTTTCCGTAGAATGGATAGAAGGTTAATTAGAGTTGTTTCATATTTATAATAACATATCAGTATATAAGAAATACTGATGTTATTAATTTATCATTAAACAACTAAATAAAAAGAAGTTGAAGAAGAAAGAAATTGAAAAAGATCGGTAATGGATATTACCTCTTTTTGACGCGCCTTCACTTAACCTCCACTTAAAGAACTAAGGATGGTCTTTGAAGAAGACTAGGACCTCTAGGATGCTACTAGAGAAGTGGATAATAGATTTTGGCAGGGTTTGGACGATCTTGAATTCTCAAATTGGTGTGAGGTGTAGAGGGAGGAGGTGCCCTTTTAGAAGGTAGGAGAGGGGCACCTTAGGAAAATCTCAAAATATTATTTTATATTAAGGTAAAAATCGGTTTATAATGGTTCCAAAGAATCTTTTTTTGAAGATAAAGTGGGTATGGGTCGACATACTCTCATAAAGTAGGAGTTAGACAAGTTTAGGTAATTATTTTAACCATATCAATTAGATTTAACTCTATGTTAAATAATTTAACTTTTACCATGTCTTTTTGTTTTCTTACACTATATGGTTAATAAACTTACCATAACATGCCAAAATAACCCAATGTTGTTTATTATTAATATATATATCCTTATATAAGTCATTTGGACGAACCTTAGATTTTTAAGAATTAAATAACAATTAATAATATAATATTTGTTTTAAAAAATAATTTATTTCAATTTTGACACTATTTGGTACATGATTTTTTATGAAATTTATAACAGAATGATAAGTTCGAACCAAGTTACTTATATCAACAATAACATGTCATATTAACCTATAAAATTAATTTTAGTCATAAAAAGTATCAAATTAAATTTATTTGGGCATTTATAAAAACTATTATGTCAATATTTCATTAATAAGACAATTACTGCATCATCTTTGTGTCATAATAAATGATAATTATTTAATCCCTAAAAATTCTAAATGAATTCCTATGATGTAGATAATTGTATTATCGTTCTGGAGACTATTCATATTAGATGTTTCTTGATGTTTATCACTAATGTAAAATTATTATACTTATAAGATTTAAGAAAGTGACATGTTGTCACATTCTTTGGTTTTAACAATAATTAAATTATTTTCATGGACAAAAGTCCATAAAATGAATATAATCCAACCCATAGGTTATATGGGTCTACCTTTAGCCATCCACTTGGATTTTTCAAAGTGTTATTGTAATTTTATAATCTTATATTTACCATTAATTACCCGATTTACCTTTAACTATAGTAAATAAAATTTACCGTAGTTACTATTCACAATGCCCAAAAATAAAAAGTATCTTATTAACATAATTTGGACCCACTGATTCCAAATATGGAATCCATTTTTCCAAATTCAATACAAAAAATATGCATAAATTAAATTAAAATCAATCCCGTTGTCGAAAGAAAACAGTTTTTTCTTTAAAACATTGCAAAAGATTTAATTGATTTAACCTACGAATTCAAGGTAAAATCAATGCTAATGACATAAATTATATTAAATGGTAAAAATATATTCTATTTATACTGTAAAACCATTCAATATTATAATTTAACCACATAATATATTACGATGAAAAAGTTGTTTTTAATTAAAATATAGCGTGTTTTTACTAATCATTAAAATATGAAAGTTATCGGAAAAATATCAAAACGTTATCTAATATAAATTTTTATATCCTGATTCAAAATAAGAATTTTATTTTGTCAAATTGAACTTATAAACATGTCAAAAACTAGATTTAAAGTGGGTGCGCCATCAAAAGGCGGCAAAACTGCATTTCTTGAAAAATACTTATTTTACCCGAAAAATTTATTTTGTTCTTATACCATGTTCTAGAAATGTGTAAGATGAATAATAATGTTATAAAATAAAAAATTTAGTTAACACTATTCATAATGTCTAGTTCATAACAATATTATAATAATATATCATTGTTTAGTAAAACCCGGTATTGCGTACAAGACACGCTATCAAGGAAGGGTGTGATTGTGTGTAATGCAAGCCAAGTCAGGGTTGTGTGTAGTGCAAAACTCCTTTGTTGTTGAATATAACAGAATCCAACCATATTTTATTTATACATTGAATATATATATATACACTCAATGTGGTGTAGAATAACTTCTATCAAACGAACTTGAAATTCTGTGTAACAAGAGCCAAGAAAAGTGTTGCGTATACTGCAAGCTAATACAGTGTTGCGTATAGCGCAAGATAATCTTGGTGTGTCGTACAATAGAAGATATGAATGAAATTAAAAAGAATGTATCTTATAAAATCTCGGGTTGTTACAGAACTGGTGCTCAGAATTTAAATTGGAGGGCACTGTTGAACTCAAAGCACCGATATTCTCTTAAAAATACCTTCACCTCGACCATAGTGGGTCGAGGGTTAATGTTAGATTTTCATATATTCGTGGGAGAAGAAAAAATAAAATAAATAAAATTTTATTTATTATATTTGAAATGACCATTTTGAATGTCTGGTTGTGGGGACCACCTGAACTCCCTATTAATGTGAATGAAACCCTTAGAATTCTCCTAGTTAATGTGCCAACTTCAATTTAATTAATGTGATAAATTTTATTAAATTTAGTAACATAATTAATTATGTTGGCTTCTCACATGGCTTGTGGTTGGAAAATCATTGGAAAAATTTCAGGGACTTGGAGAGAGTTTTTGGAGGATCATCATCCAATGAAAAACATCCCCTGACCAAGAATAATGATAATGCGCGAGCACGGATTGTGAGTGTGGTGTGGGAGCAATGAAATCCTAAGTCACCAACATCATATCCTTCCTCGTGACGTCTTCATTGAACGTCAAGGTAGGGGATTTAATTTGAACTATGATTAAATCCTTTTGTTGATTCATCATATTCTCGTTTCTCAAATGACGATGGCCAAACAATCATGTCCATCATTCCACACATATTCCTTGCCCCTTATCATTCATTCTTCACGAGTTATTCCTATATTTTACAACGCCAAATAATTAAGCACATTGGAAACTCAATGTTTCATTGAGCACGATATATGGAAGCGGAGCCCCCGCCCTGAGGATTGTGAATATGTGGTCATCATTTTTTCGGGTAGGTAACGATGTTGAGGCCACCCTTGAAAGAGGAGGGAAGTAGGTAACCAACCAACCATTGTTTGAGAAAGATGCAGTGGAGGTAGGGTGGTGCATGACCACACCGCCGGTTGAGAAGGAGGTCGCGGCCTGTCAGCCGCGGCGGTGTAGTTTGGTGGCCGATATCTGACCGGCCGCGAGGTAAAGTGGCTGCATGCATCTATGTTGCTAGAGTTAATGGTTGTGTATGTTATTCCGCACCAGAGTCCAGAGGGCGGATGGCACCTGGCTATCCATTGGTCGAGCAGTGGCGCAGAACTACGACACTGGGAGGAGAACTAGCCAGCCACGTCAGGTCGAGCGGGACCGCTGAGTGGTCACGTGTTCCATCAGGGAGACCAAATGGCCATTGGGCCATTCAAAAGACAGATGGGGCCATCCCCTCAAGTTGCATCTAGGGAGGACCCCACCACGGTGGGCCACATGACCGCAGACTGCATAGTGGGCTGCACCAGCAAGATTCTCCCAGCGGGCCGGGCCGGGTCGCCCCTTTCATGGGTCGGTCCAGACTACTTCTGTAACACACTAAGATTTTATGAGAATTATTTTTTTTATGTATTATGTTATGCGCAATTTCAAAAGAGTCTTTCACTACACACAAAACTAGATTGGCTTGCATTACATTCAATATCAACCTTCCTCGATATCTTGCATTGTACACAATACCGAGTTTCACTAAACAATGATATATTATTATAATTTTATAAACTTGCTGTTATGAATAGTAATACCCACTTTTTGAAATTTTATACATTTTACCTTTCAGAATGGACTTCATTTTTGGCTTCTGAATATCAAAATTAGCCTAGGGTGAATTTTTGGTGTTTTTCGAAAAACATTTAATTTTTTAGGAATAGTTAAAAACACTAAGTTATAGTTTAAAACCGAATTTTTGTTCAAATACTTATTTATATTATTTAAATTAATTTTAGGTCAAAATAGATACATAATACCTATATATGTTCAATGTAATTCATTATAGTCATTTTATATTAATTTTATACATATAAAAATTTTATGGATCTTTTTACCGTCTTTTACCCACCACCTAGGAGAATTTGAAAATTTATAGAAAACATAATCTTACAACTTCTATAAGTGGAATTCCAAAAATACGAGATACATAGTTGATATTAGTAAGTAAAATTCGGTTCAATAAGATAAAAATAATTTTTGGTGAATAGTAACTTTTTACTTTTATTTACCACGGTTAAAATTAAATGGGGTAATTAAGGGTAAAAATGCTATTATTATTACCCAAATACATGTCCTAATACTATTGGATAAGATTAATTAAACGAAAACAAACCTTAGGAATAAAATATGACCATTTATGTCCACTTGGATTAGATTAGGACTTTTATTGTTATTTAATTCAAAGAAGAGTTAAAAGAGTTAAAATCGAAGTTTAATAAGTAAAACATTTTTAAAATATGGATATAAATAAGATAAATTAGACTATAAATATTCATTATAAAGATAAAATGATTTAATACATAATGGTATTTTATTTATAATTTTTAGAGAATAAATAATCTATTTTATTTGTGACACAATGATGATGCATTAATTACCTTATTAATGAAATATTAAAATAATTGATATTATAAATACCCAAATAAATGTAATTTGAGAATATTTTTGAATTAAACTAATTTTCAAGGTTAATATAACATATTAGAGTTGGTTATAGGAACTCTTTACAACGTTATAATGCTATTATAAATTTATAAAAAACAAAATAACAAATAGTGTCAAAATTGACACTAAAGAGTTTTTTAAAAAATATTAAATTATAAATTGATATTCTATTCATAAAAATATATGGATTTTTCAAATGACTTATATAATAATATATATGACATTAATGAACCAATTGGTGTTCTATTGGTAGTTTATAGTACGATTATTAATCATATAGTGTAAGAATACAAGAAGACGCGGTAAAAGTTAAATTATTTATCATAGAGTTAAATCTAAATTATAAGGTTAAAATGGTTACCGAAACTTTTCTAAAACCTATTGTTTGAGGTTAGATCGAGCCATCCCTACACTCTCCTCGAAATAAGTCACTTTAGAGCCATTATAAACATAATATAAATTTATTATAAATTAATATTTTTAGGTTTCTTAAGGTGCCCGTCTCCTCCATTATAAATGAGAACCTCCTACCTGTCCTCTTCACACAATTTTGAGCCTTAACGCTGGGAAAAAACCTGCCTATTTATCTTCTCAACATCTCTAGTTATATCATATAGGTTTTGGTCTTCTCAAAAAACAAACTCTAGTGCCCTATGAGAAAGTTTAAAAGAGACAAGTCGAGGAAGATGTATTCTCTTCTACCGATTGTTTCAAGTTTCTTTCTTCTTATACATACTCTTGTTTATTTTTTTCATTATAAATTAATTACATTAGTATCACTAATATACTGATATGTTATTATAAATATTAAACAACCTTATTTAACCATGTATCGATCCTATGTAAAATGAAATCACCGCGCGTCCGTACATACGGAATACCGTCTCCACGCCATTGTGAAATCTGTTTTCCACCACCACCTTACTTGGATGGATATAATGGTGTTTGAAAACACCTATATATGATTAATATAACGTGATACTGATTATAAAATATTATATCATCAACTCCAATTCCATTTATATAATTATGGGAATGATATCATCGCTCGTGCGTATGTACGGCCTACCATATCTATGATGCGATGCGACTCATCCTACACGATCTTCATTGAATAATGTCACATAAATGAATTGAATGCATAAATATGATATTTATTACACTAATAAATTTCTGTAAATGAGTTATCTATGACCTAAAAAGAGGAATAAGAATCTATTTGAAAAAAACATGCATAAGAACATAAAGCAATGAACACCTGGATAACAAGTAGTTATGAAATATTACTAATAAGAGGATAAGAATATGACCATATATGATATAATAACAATTAATATGATTCTATAATAAGTCAATTACATTATTTAAATCAATATACAGGAGGTTTAGATTCGTACAAAGCATATCAGACCTAAGGTAAAGGAAAATATCACAATCTCATTTTTATCCGAGATTGTTTATACATCAGAATTTACTAGGGAATATTTATCATTGACATCCATGTTTCCTCAATATGAAATATTATTTATATCCTCCTACAATTTTTTAAATCCAATTTTACGTATTATTGTATTTTAGTAAATCATATGAAAAGAATCCTTTGTCGTTTTCAGTATGAGATACATTTTGAATTTTCCAGCCAAAGTACGAGAAGAATGTTTTTTTAACATATACCACATGAATAGATTTTTAAAACATTATTTCCATGAATCTTAATTTACAAGTTTTTGATTTTATTTTCAATTAATTTTTTTTAGTTTAAAATATTATGACATGTTAATAAAGGAAAAAAAAATTTGAAGGAGAAAGGATATTTTCATCAAGAATGGAGTTCAAGTGTTTTATCAAAATCATTTTCCATAAAAGATAATATAGGGTTCTATTTCTATCATTATTTTTACTTTGATTTTATTATGTTATTATAGAATTGTTTTTATTAAGTATTTTTACCTTATATGGATTATGATACGATGGCATGATGTTTAAAAATCCCATTTTTATTACATGGGTTATGCTATGATATATAATTTATGATTTTGTGGCACACATAAGAATAGTTTCATTATTAGATGGGTGGAACCAATATCTACCTCCAATGCATTGAGTAAGGATTTATATCTCATTAGATAGAAATTTCTGGAATGGAAAGTTAATCTGGTTCAGTAATAAAGGACTAGAACGAGGAGTGAACTCAGTTCAGTATTGGACTTTGTCTGCTACGATGGTCTTGGCAATGAACCTTGACTAATATGAAATGATTTTCTATGATTATTTGTGTATGCCATAGTGTATCATGTATTATTTTATGATTATTGGGATTACATTTCACTACTATGATTTATCCCATGTTATGATATTCTGATCTCTTTTGCAGGTTATGATTTTCAAAATGTTATGTTCTTATGAATATGATATGATTGATATTTATTTGTATACCCTTACTGAGAATTTTTAAGCTCACCCTTTTGTATGTTTTTTCCCCTGGTTGGGATGAAGGCTATTAAGTAGGATATTCCATAAGAGACTCAAGATATGATGAAATAAATGGGAGTCAATGTAGATTTGTTAGGAACCAGTTGTTTATGATTCCCAGTTTCTAAAGACAATATTCATATATGGTCCTATCATGGTTTTGTTATATGTTGTAATAAGTATGCATAAATTCTAATGTAATAAAAATTTATATAAAATATAGGTCATTACAGTGGCCCATCCAATCTAGGCCAGACCCTTACTGGGTCAGGTAGACCTAAACCTGGTCGGTTCGTCCCAGGCTAGGTCGGGTCAGGTCGGACATGCCCTACGCCAATCCAGACCTAGATACGAATTTTTTGTTGTAACTTTAGGACTAGTGGTATGTTTAATGAATTGTCTATGGAGATGGGATCCTTGGATAGAGACGGTCCCTTTGGTATACTCTACTTGTGTTTTGGATAATTTTGGAGTATGATTGGGTTGGACAGAACCCCAAATCCAACGGGTGCCTCCGAGCGGAAATGCTAATAACATACAGATCGGGCATCCGATAGACACGTAGTCAGTTTCATTGGGTCCCTTATGAGGTGAAACACCTTTAGGATACTTATTAATTGAACATCGTCACAGTTTATGAATGACTGGTGGTTTGAGAAGCTGTTCTCCCAAATATGCTATGAGTGGGAATCTTGTGGCTGACAGTGAGGCAGAGCTTGGAGACAAACCATAAAAAAGTTGGTACCACGTGATTTAGTGTGTCTAAGCACCACTCTTGTGTGGGTCAGATCTTGTGTTTATCAAATCATGTGTGGTTCAGCGCTTAGCTATCCTATGTGGGTTAGTACATATAGATAATGTTTGGGTTAGATCCTGTGTTGGTTAGTGATCATCAATACTCTGTGGGGCAATGCATACTGATCATGTGTGCGTCAGATCCTTTGTCGGACATTGCGAGGGTTAGTACTTATCGATTATGTGTGGGTCAGACTTTGTAAGGTCAAAAAAAATTCCTCTTGACAGAATAAAAAGATATAGACTTGCGACTGATCATCTGTACTTCAATACTTCACTTATACCTGGTGTGAGATATGTCCTTAACTTCATGGTATTCATCTGTGTGGTGTACTTGTGTGGTATGTATATCATCGCGGTGTACCTGTGTGGTACTTCTATCATCGTTTTTTACCTGTGTGGTACTTCTAAATCGGTGGTGTTACCCGTATGGTACTTCTACCTTTGTGGTGTTACCTTTGTGTATCTTGATAACTTAGGTATATGTGTGGGAATATACCTATGAAGTGTTGATGACAATTGCTTCGTGCTTTGTGGGTTTTCTTTTCTGTAACTCTAAGATATATATGAGCGTCTTGGGGTCCCTACTAAGTATCTTTATACTCACCCCCTCACGGGCTACGCTTTCTCCATGCAATTTCTTGTGCAGACGACAGAAAGCGCTTATTTAGGTTGAGGGTACTAGATTAGATACCGATCAGAGGTGGACTTTAGACGAGATGATTCACCAGGACAAAAGTTCGAGAAATGTACCTACCCATCAGGTAAGGTCCTTGGTGGGTGTTCATAGGAGCTATTCCTTTTTCAGTTTTACTTTTTCATTCTAGTTGGGCTTGAATTATGGCCTTTTACTTACGGTGCACATCTTGTTTACTTTATATTTTACCATGTTATTGTACCATGATGTGTTCTTAGTTTGTGTGATTTTATAGGAATAATAAACATGACTTCATATTTTTAGATATATTCCTTTATAGTTCTAGTCCCTAACCCCTATCATATGGTAGGCTGGCTTGGAAGAGTCACGGAACGAGACCCGAGGTTTGTTTCATGAGAAATTGGTATCAGAGGAGTTCTGTTATACTCAAGAACTAGGACTCTGATCTTTTATGTGAAGCAATAGTGTTAAGTTTTATGAGGGTGGTTTTCAGTTTGGGGAGTCTAGTGTTGGTGCAGTGGTCGATGTATCTATACAATAGGACCCTCAATTCTGATTTTTTACTAAGCACATGAAAACAATGATTTTGTGTGTCCTTGAAAATTTTTTCTTTTGATTTCATTGGAGGAAGCTCACCCTCTATAATTTGTTAATCGTGGCACACTTGTTTATTTCTGGAAGCCTCCACGTAGATATCCATCTAGGGTTACTGGTAGAGTACGTAATTATAGCCCACCAAGCGACGTCGCTTCAGTGCAGGCCCTCTTATGGCAGTTGTACCATCGGGTGGTGTACCAGTATCACCACTACCCATTGGACTGTCGATACCACCAGCCCTTTCCACAGAGGGTGCACACCACTTGAGCGTATTTCATGAGTTCCAGCCCTATACTCCAATGATGTTTTGAGGAGAGATAGATCCACAGGTGGCTGAGCACTGGATGGAGGCCATGGATAGAGTTTTTTGACTAGTAGGGACATCAGATGATCTCATGGTGATCCTTGCTTCTAGTATTATTCTAAAAGTAGCAAGAAGATGGTGGAGCTTGGTGCTCTAGGTTCATGGCGAGGTGACTCTCATCTGGGCGGACATCAAGATCCTTTTCAGGGTAGTGTTCATCCTAGTGACATTAGGCTTAGTGGTAATATAGGAGATTCTCCTCATACAGCATGGTAGCATGGTTGTGGCTCAGTATTCAGTGAGGTTATCTGAACTCACGTGCTACTCCACTAACATGGTGTGGGACCCTTTCATCAAGGCTTGGACCTTTGAGCAGGGGATCAGATGGAAAATAAGAGCTTTTATTTTTTCTCTTAACATTATAATGCTGGAAGGGGTGTTAGATAGAGCACTCTTAGTGGATATCTTCCTTGCTGAGTAGTCACCAGGAGCGAGACCCACCACTGAACGACACATAGCAGAGTCATTGGCAGCTAGCAGCAGACAAATGATGCCAAAGTCCAAGAGGACCAGACCGACAAGTAAATAACCACATGATACATGGTCGGTGGTTTGGGGCTATCACGATAGAGTAGGACAGGAGAGGGACATGCATTGTTGTTCATGTGGAGGTCAGGGTCACATGGCTCATTAATGCCCAAAAAACCATATAGATGACCATCAAAAGGTCAAAGGACGGCATGGGAAGATTGGAATATTTGATCCTGTAGGTTCACAGGCAAGATGCAGACATGGTTGAGGAGCATGCCATGCAGTAGGCGGTGGGAGGCGATTTAACTTTCTACTTCCACCAACTCCAGGTGGTCCACCTTGATCACATGGAGTAGGTGTATAGAGGAAAGATCACCTCCTGATAGTGGAGTCCTATGACCACGGCTCTCCCGAGATGATATGAGGTACAATCTGTGTCTACTTCACCTTAATTGCTGTACTTATAGTCATAGGTTCCACACATTATTTTATTTCCAAGACTTTCATTCGGAGTTCGGATATATCGGTTGATCCTTTGGCATGATACTTACAGCTAGAGACACCTATAAGAGGAGATTCAAAGATTACGCACTGGTACCGGTAGTGTGAACTTACTCTAAGAGCCGAGATATTTGGCTGTGATCTCTTAGTAGCGGCATCGAGTCCTTACTACAGCATCATGGGTATGGACTCGTTATTTGTAGTCAATGCTCATATTGATTGTAATAGGAAAAGAGTGTGGTTTATCCTCATAGATGGTACTAGTTTTTCCATCATCGGTGAGAAGGGAACATTTGCAGCGTAGGATGGACTTACCCAATGGAGGGTGCTTCCAATCACACATCAATTGGATTATCCTAACATTGGATCGGTTGATGTTGATAGTCTAAGCTATCCTATTGTGGTAGACCAGTACACTGATGTTTTCTCATACAATGTTATGCTTATACGTCCTCATAGAGAGGTGGAATTTTACATTGACTTGTACCCAGAGAGAGAGAATCAATAGGCCTAGTGCTTCTTCTTCGGAAGCCCCGATTTTGTTCGCCAAGAAGGCAAATGGGTGTTTGAGACATTGTGTGGACTACCAGCAACTGTACTAGGTGACCATGAATAAAATGTATCCAATCTCGAGGTGTGATGATCTCTTTGATCATCTGAAAGGATCATGGAGGTTTTTGAAGATAGACCTCAGATCAGGCTATCACCCGCTCAGGGTATGAGATGAGGATGTGCAGAAGATTACATTTCGATTTCAGTATGGACATTATGAGTTCTTGGTTATGCCATTCAGTGTGACCAACGCCCTAGTAGTTTTCATGGGATTAATGAACTAGATCTTACAGTTATACGTCGATCACTTTATGGTAATCTTCATTGATGATATCTTAATATACTCAGCGATGGAGGAGGAGCTTTCCTATCATCTACAAATAGTTATAGACACACTCTGAGAGCACCATTTTTATGGTAAGCTCTTGATGTACATGTTCTAGATCTGAGATATTCACTTCCTAGGATATGTCATCTTGAAGGCTGGAGATGTGGTGGATCCAGCGATGATTGAGGCTCTACTTCCTTGGGGGCCACAAAGGAGTATGATGGAGGTGCAGAGTTTCCTGGGTTTGTCTGATTACTACTGGAGATTTTAGCATGACTTTTACAGAGTTTTCGAACTCTTATCAGCATTGATGAAAAAGGGAAAACCATTCGTGTGGTCTGAGAGATGCTAGTGGAGTTTCTAAGAGCTGAGGTAGAGACTAATGACTTCCCCCATATTGAGGTTACCAAATGAGGGAATTGGGTACGTAGTCTACTATGATGCATCAGGGACTAGGGTTGGATATGTCCTGATGAATGTTTGATCAGTGATCATGTATGGTTCATGACAGCTGATACAACAAGATAAGAACTACACTACCCATGACATGAAGTTAAAAGATGTTGTCTTCACCGTGAAGATGTGGTGATATTACTTGGTTGGTGAATGATTTACAGTCTAACCTAATCACAAGAGTATTTGGTATATCCTCTCTCAGATGGACCTGAACCTGAGAGAGCAGCGTTGGATTAAGATCCTCTAAGACTATGACTATGATATAGTCAACACTTTTGGGAAGGAGAATGTAGTAGTAGAATCACTCAACAGGAGATCTGGTATACAGTTGCTGAGTATGGTGACAAAGCAGCTAGATGCATTGCAGATATCCTATGTGGGTCGAGATGGAGCGGATTACCTTCAGTCTTTGATAGTCACTACCACAGTCCTTCAGCGAGTCAGGGCGGCACAACTTGGGGACACTGACTGTGAGGCTCGATGTTCTTTGATATCCACAAGACAAGCACTTGATAGATTTTATGAATGTGGGGAGCATGTCATCCTCTTCAGAGGACTTACTATTGAACTTATGATGCTACGGGTGGGATGTGTTGAGGTATTTCCATACGTCCCCTATAGTGGCTCATCCTGGAGTGGCGAAGATGTACCAGGTCCTTCACCATCAGCACTGGTGACCGAGAACGATGAAAGTGGTGGCATAGGTTGTCTCACGGAGCCTCACATGTCAGTGTGTGAAGGTATAGCATCAGGTTCCAGCAGGACTAGTTTAGCCACTAGAGGTGCAAGTGTATAAGTGGGATGGAATCTCCATGGACTTTGTGATAGTTCTTCCACACACATCATAGGGGAATTATTCCATCTGGGGGTTCATTGAACAACTCACCAAGTCAACCCACTTCCTACCTATTAGAGAGTAGGGATTAGTATAGATCTTAGGACACCTCTATGTGCAGAAGATTTTACAGATTCATGGATTTCCATCTATTACTGTCTCTGATCGTGATGCACATTTTATTTCCCGAAAATGGAATGGGATGCAATAGGCGTTCGATAGATATCTTCTATTGAGGATTGCGGTCAATCCTCATATAGATGTTCTGACTATGTTAACCATTCAGACCGATGAATTCATGCTTCGTTCATGAATCCAAGATTTTGGCTACAGTTGGGATGATCACTTTCCCTTGGTGGAGTTTGCATACAACAACAGATATCACCCCACCATCGGTATGGTACCATTTGAATAATTGTACAGACGACCTTGTAGATCCCCTCTACGCTAGACTGACTTAGGGGAGTCAACACTCATGGGACTAGAGATGGTACAGGCTACAACATAGTAGGTGCAGATCATCCAGGAGAGGATGAAGACTGCACAATGTAGGTATACGTCTTATGCAGACAAAAGATAGAGACCTCTGGAATTTGAGGATGGTGACCATGTCTTTCTACAGGTCTCACCTCGACGACGTTTGTGTAGATTTTCCAGTGTGGAATGTTATCTCTGAGGTTAATCTCACCGTATCAGGTCCTCAGTAGAGTTGACAAGGTGGATTACTGCTTAACTCTTCCCCCTCAATTGCACTGGGACCACGGCATTTTCCATGTATCCTAGATAAGAAGAAACATACATTATCCTTCACACATCATTGACTGGGGTGAGCTGGACATTGACGATGAGGCATCATTTTCGGAGGTTCATATAAATATTGAGGATCAACAGAAGCAATTCTTTTGTGGAAGGTCGATACCTCTGGTGCACGTTCATTGGAAAAACAAGATTCCTATAGGAGAGAACGTGGGAGCATGGAGCACAAATTCATACTCAGTACCCCAACTTATTTCCTTGTTTGTGTTGTGGATTTTGGGAACGAAAATCCCTGAGGTAGGGGGAATGTAAATACCCACATTTTTATATGTAATTTATTTATTATATGGGAATATTATTAGTCTGTGAAAATTTACGGGGCACGATTCCAAGGCCTGGTGTGCCCAGAATGATTATCTGATTTTTTTTTGGTATATTCAATAAATGCACATGGGACGTTTTGTATCTTTTGGACCGGTTCTCAAAATTGGTATCTGAGGAAACTGTTGAACTCACAAGGCTGATGTTCATTGAAGGAGACCTTCAACATGACCATAATGGCTCAATGGTGGAAGTTAGTTTTTTAAAAATTCATGGGAGAATAAAAAATAAAATAAATAACATTTTAATTATTTTATTTGAAACAACCATTTTGAATGCATAGCGGTGAGAACCACACGAACTCTTAATTAATGTAGTGGAAACCCATGGAATTACTCTAGTTAATGTGCCAACATAAATTTAATTAATGTTCCAAATATTACTAAACTAATAAATTTAATTTATTATGTTTTTTTCTCATGTTTATTACTATTGGAAAAATCATTGGAAGAAGAGGATATCCTTGGAGATAGATCTTGGAGGATCATCATCCAATGAAGAACTTCCCCATTTTGAGAAAGAAGAAGAAACACAATCTAGTATAAGGAGCGTGGTGTTGGAGCAACAAACCCGACATCACCAACATCATCTGTTTCCTCATGACATCATCATCAAATGTCATGGTATGGGTTTTAATTTGATGTATAATTAAATATTTTTGTTGATTTGTCATATTCTCATCTCAAAAACTATGATGGCCAAACAAACATGGCCTTCATTATGGACTTATACCTTGACCCCTTTCCTCTCGTACATCATGAATTCTTCATACAATCTCTGATGCCCAATAATTAATCACACTGGAAACCCAATGTTTCATTGAGTACGACATGTGGACGCAGAGCCCCCGGCCTGAGGATTGTGAATATGTGGACATCATGATTTTCGAGAATGAAATGAAGTTTCGGCTACCCATGGAAGAGGAGTTTGGATGGTAACCTACTGGCCACGATTCGAGTAGAAGGCGGTGGAGGTAGTTTTTCCCATGTACAGGCCTCCAGTTGAGCCGGAGGCCACGACCCATTGGACAAGGAAAATTAAGGTGGAAGTCGATATCCGGCCAGCCACGTGGTAGAGCGGCGACGCGCATCTACGCCACCAGAGCAGGAGGTCATGGCAGCTAGGCCGCGGTGTAAGCCGGAGGGTAGCCGGCATCTGGTCGGCCTGTAACATCCCGGTTCTGGAAGCCACCCAGAGGTTCTCCATACCCAGTTGGTCACATGTCCTCAAGCACATTTTTCGAACCGTAGAGGTTTTCGACTAGTGGTGAGGGCCTTGGGTGTGATAGTAGAGAAATTATTCTCTCATTGGAAGAGTACAAAACAGAAGTACACAAATACATAAAATAACAAACGAAATAAATACCAAACAAAAATAATAGTGGAAGACTAATAAAAAACTAGAGCAGAAATATATGTAAATGATGCATGATACTCATATGTCTAGGAAAACAGCCAAAAAAGTCACAATGATGAATAATGAACTAATCCAAAGTACAAAAGAAAAACAATAGATGAGCCACTCCTCAGTATCACAAGCCTCGACTTGTTATCATGCTCTCTCGCTCCAGTGAAATCAAGATCCTAAAGTAGAAGGGATATTTCCCTTATCTATACCTGCGACAATATAATCTGTTTGGGGCCAAAAGCATGAGCCAAACATGGTGCGATACAATGTCCTAGTAGGCAACCAACCAAAGATATGTACCTAACAGTAAGTGAATATATGGTAGGTAAAGGTATAGTAAACATTAAACAGGGAAATACTAAACAGAAAACAATCAACAGTTTTTAGCATTAAATCTACAAAAAAGTAAGTTGTCAATCAAGCAAGTAGAACAAACCAGTAACCTATGGGTTGTTCTCATAGACTAACCCCTATGGTTCAACCTACAAGTACTAGAAACCCTCAGAGAGGCACAAACTGTCTCACCCCTCTCGTTCAGCTAAAGGAACACTGGGGAAGCACTCAACGTCTCATTCCCCCCTGTGGCCCACGTCGAGGAATTATATACTCTCTGAAGAGGCACTCAACGTCAATTCCCCTTGTGGTCTCTCATCATAAATTAAAGACACTCTGGAGAATCCATTACGTACATTATCCCTATGGTCTACCACACTAGGTTCCCACAACCCTGTGTAAAATCATCAAGTATCGCATCACGTAATGGCCAAAGTATCCTCAAAAACCACTTGGCTAGGATCTATAGCATCTCACCAAGGAAGAACAGTCATACCATCTACAACTAGGCATGGAACTAGAAATAGCCTAACTTGGAAAACTAGACCAAATGGTCATAAATAGGAAAACATGTATAGGCAAAGCATCCAAAGCATAGTAATTTACCCTATTCACAAGAAACAACCTTTACTCATGCATATACGCAAAGAAGTAAAACAACAAGGGAAAAACAAGAGTCACGCAATACCCAGTTCAAGGGTATTGGTGGAATTTGTACAAAATACTCAAAGAGTTTATACAAAAAGGAACAAACCACCTACCTCAACGTTAGGAGATTAATATACTCGAACGTCGAAGCTTGAATCTCCATGGAATGTCGTAGATCTATGAAACATTCCAAAACGATCAACTCACGATAACCTGAAAAATATGAGGAATTGGGAAACAAATCTCTATGAGAAGGAAGAGCTCAACGATGTGGTTCCAACGCAATATACGGTGGTCGATTCGGAGAACGAATGGAGTTTCAATGGTTCGTCGATTGTCTGCGGTCGTACGGATGCTCTTGGTCGATGAAACTGGAGAAGAAGACGTTTCTGGGGTTAGGATGCGACCCCAGTGTGTTTAGTAAAAAAAATAATGTACATGGCATGTAATTTTGGGGTACATGGTGTGTACTAGACTTTTCTGTACTCCGCATTAGGCGGCCTCCAGATCAACCCTACAAGGCTGTGTGCATGGTCGTGACACAGCTAGCATGCGGCCTTGAGCGGCATCAAAGTACACAGCGTGTTCTTATAAAGTATAGGACGTGTACTTAAAAAATTTCCAGAAACTCCTCTTTTCTATAAAACATCAGAAAAAGAGAAAAACATACCTGAAAAAAAGTTCCACGTTCCTACAAACTTCCCCCTGAAAGAAATTCGTCCCTGATTTTTTTTAGTAAGGCATAGAAGAAGAAACCCCAAAAAGCTCCGGCCACTGCGATCGTACATCGGCCTCCCTATAAAAAGTCTTGTCCTGTACTCATTCATGTTGTCATAACACCCATACCAGAAGAACAGACCAACCACAGATAACCATCGTACTACGATCAAAAATCTAGATAGGATTATCCTCAAAAGATGCATCCACTTCGAGATCAACCTCTCCATGTTGAAAAACATGAGTCGGGTCTAAAAAGTAACACTGGCGCTGCGAAACGTGGATGATGTCGTCCAT
Organism: Viscum album; assembly: GCA_963277665.1. Classification (NCBI taxonomy): domain Eukaryota; kingdom Viridiplantae; phylum Streptophyta; class Magnoliopsida; order Santalales; family Viscaceae; genus Viscum; species Viscum album. The sequence continues at coordinate 1,301,883,052 of OY728147.1, forward strand.
AGACCAATTCCTCTTAGGTAACTACAACTGATAAGCAACTATCCCAACTCTCTCCCACACCTCAAACGGCCCGACGTACCTGGGTGAAAGCTTACCCTGTCTCTGAATCCTCTTCAGTCCCAACCTCGGTGCGACACGCAGGAAAAATTGATTCATGACCTCGAACACCAGATGTCATCTCCATTGATTAGCATAAGACTTCTATTGAGACTGTTCCATATACATCCTCTCCTAAATAACCTCTATCTGCTCGGAGGTCTCCTAAAAAAGATGAGGTCCTAGTAATGGTGACTCTCCCACCTCTGGCCAACATAAAGGTGATCGGCATGGCCTACAATATAGAGCCTCGTAAGATGCCATATGAATAGTCTCTTTGAAATTGTTGTTGTAGGAGAACTCCACATGTGGTATATGCTTCTACTAAGAACCACCATTGTCTAGAATGCAAGCTTGGAACATATCCCCAAGCACCTGAATCATACACGCTGATTGGCCATCTGTCTGGGGATGCTATGTCATACTCAAAAGTACCTACGTACCCAAAGCATTTTAAATCCCCTGCCAGGCCCGAGAAGTAAAATGTGTGTCCGAGTCTGAAACGATGGAGTGCGGAACTCCATACAAATATACAATCAGTCGGATGTAAAACCATAACAACTCATCAACACTGAATATCTCCTTGATTGGAAAAAAGTGAGAAACCTTTGTGAGTCTGTCAATGGTAACCAAAACAGCATCATTCCCTCGATTTGATCTCGGAAAACTTGTCACGAAGTCCATCGTGACATCTTTCCACTTCCACTCGGGAATTGGTAACTATTATAAAATACCTGTTGGTCGCTGATGTTCCTCTTTCACCTACTGATAAGTGGAACAACCCATGAAAAAACCAGCAAAATCTCTTTTCATACCTGCCCACCAATACTGGCGGTGTAGATCACGATACATCTTAGTGATGCCAGGATGAACTAGCCAAAATGAGGAATGAAAGTCCCGCATCTGTTCCTCGCGTATATCAGCTGGCACCCATATGCGTCCCTGGAAATGCAAAATCTCATCCTCACCCACTATCCATCCAGGAATGGGGCCCTCTCTTGACATGATTTCCCATATGATTAGGCCTTCAGAATATGATAGATGCCACATTCATACCCAATCAAAAAGTGTATAGGTAACAGCTACACAATATAGGAAAGTTTTCCCATGTCTCTAGTGCACCTCCAAATGCATCTCATAGAACAAATCCATAAGCTTCCACTCACTGCTGGCCCCCTAAACTGCATGTATATGAGTCCTCATGCTCAATGCATCATCCAATGCATTGCCCCTTCCCGGCGTATAGGCAAGGTCAAATTAAAAAAGACAGAATATACTAAACCCACCTACACTATCTGAAATTCAGATCAGGCTAGAGGAAGATGTACTTGAGACTCTTGTGGTCGGTGAAAACCACAGAGTTCTCTCCCAGAAGATAATTTCTCCAACAGCATCAGGCTTGAACAATAGCTACCACCTCGAGATCAGGCGTCGGGTAGTTCCTCTCATGTGGCCTCAACTGCCGAGACCCATACATAATGACTCCATCTCCCTACATAAGTATAGCTCCAAGCCCTATACCTAAAGCATCACAGTATACAGAGTAGCTCTTACCTGGCTCTGGTAAGACTAGTATCAGTGCTGAATCCAACTTCCCTTTCAGCTCCTAAAAGGCTAACTCACAAGAATATAACCATACGAACTTCACCCAATTCTTGGTCAGACCTGTCAATAGTGCTGCTAAGAGTGAAAAGTCCCGTATGAAGCATCTGTAATATCCAGCCATCCCTAGAAAACTCTGCACCTCAAAGATGTTCTTCTGCTGCTCCCAAGAAACTACTACTCACCTTTTCATTGGTTCTGCTGATACTCCTTTCTCTGAGATAACGTAACCCAAAAAATGAATCGGATCCATCGAAAAGTGGCATTTCAAGAGCATAGCATATAACTGATGCTCTCTCAGTGTACTCAAAACGATATCAAGATGTGTGCCATAGTCATGTCGAGTGTGAGAGTACACCAAGATATCTTCCACAAAGAGCACCACGAAAGAGTATAAGTATGGATGGAACACTCGGTTCATCAGTTCCATGAAAACTGCATGCACGTTCATGAGGTCGAAGGGCATAACCATATACTCGTATAGACCATACCTACTCCTGAAGGCTGTAAGAGGTATAAATAATGGTTTAATACACAACTGATGATAACCAGATCTCAAGTCAATGTTTGAGAACACTCAGTCTCCTAAAAGCTGATCGAAGAGATCACCGATCCTTGGAAAAGGATATTGGTTTTTGAACGTCAACTGGTTCAACTTCCAATAGTCCACACACATCCTGAGGGTACCATCTACCTTATTCACAAATAGTACAAGTGATCCCCAAGGAGAAGTACTGGGTCAGATGAAACCCTTTTCCTGTAACTCCTCCAACTACTTCTTGAGCTCCTGTAACTCAGGTGTTTCAATCTTATTAGGAGGAATGGACACAGGTGCTGCTCATGGAATGAGCTCAATAGAAAAGTATACCTCATTATGTAGAGGAAAACCTAAAAATTCCTCTAGAAAGACATCCCTAAAACGATCCACCACTGGAGGAAAGTATAACTGCAAAGTCCCCTGGTCATCCAGATATAGACAAGAAATCTGGGTTGTAACTCCTCCTAGACCATGATCCTCGAGTCCTACTCGACTCGCCTGGACATCCCACTCGCCCCGATGAAGAAAATATCCACCCTATGTTGACATGAAACTCACCCTATGGTGATAACAGTCGATGACTTCCTGGAAAGGAACCAGCTAGTCAATTCTGAGAATCACATCATATCATGTCATCTCTAGGAAATAGAGGTCCCATAAGAAGTGACACCCCGAAACCTCAAGAGGTAACTCTCTACACTAATGTACACTCACTATTCTAGTCCTCAACTGTGTGTCTAGAGTCAAAGTATCAGTAGATTAAAAGATGCAGATCCCAAGGCTCTCCACAACATCAATACAGATAAATCTATTAGAATCCCCTGTATCAAAAAGAGCAGAGGATAAAATGGAGGTTATTGTGATCATACCTCAAACTGTAGACGGTCCAAGATCCTGCTTTGGCTCATTCTGCTCCACTGCAAAAGATTGAACTATAACACGGCCCTATGGCCCTGCGAAAATGCCCTGAGCTAATTCACCCTATTGTCACTGATAGACCGGAGACTGACCACCATGGCCATGACATACACCTCATCCTGAATGGTCAAATGAACTCCAGTATTGAGATTGGTGAGAATCATGCAGCGCTGCTCCTGAACAGGGAGTCATGGATAAACCCCTGTCACCAGCTGTTGAAGAGAAAACCTGATAGAAGCACTTAAGGTGTCTCATCTTACCACAATATCCGCACACAACTAGGTCTCTCTGGAACTTCGGTCTTGTATGCCCAGCTCGTCAACAATGGTAGCATTTCTCCTATCAACCTGAATATGCGTCTCTCTATCTCAGATCACCACTTGTAGACTTCCTATGGCGATTCCTGCTGTCAGATGGTGAAGCACTAACCCTAGAAGTGGAACCGCCCTAGCTCTCAACTCTGGAATCTCTCAAATTGTGCTCTGCAATCAATTCCTGGTTGACGATTGAAGCGATGTAAGTCAGCCTGATGATATTCACCTGTTAGCGGATCTCCCGTCTGAGGCCATCCTCAAACATCCATGCCACAAACAACCCATATTTTCAATGGAGTGGTGTGAAACACTGATGCTCGGTGAATTGATAGGAATACTCCCTGATAGAAAGAGTACCCCACTCTAGGATCATGAACTCCCGGGCCAGGTCGGCCATCATGGTCTCCGGATAGAAGTAGTTATAAAAGACATGCTGAAACTCCTCTCACGCCATAACCTGCTGATAACCCGCGTATGATATCACCTCCCACCATCTCTTGGAATATTCACATAGAATGTAGGTAGATAACTTTACATGCCTCTATAGAGGCATCTCCAGATTCTCGAATATCGTCATCATGTCTTTTTCCGTGACTCTACAGCCTGAGGTCCTCCTTCCCCTTAGAAGGTTAGAGGATGCTGCTGCTAGAAAACCAGCATCATGTCTTCCATATATGTGGTAGAAGGAAAGGCTCCCTAGAAGATTTGCATAATCCTCAGAAAAACATCCCTAAACTGCGCATCAATGGCCTTAACCGGTATCACTGCTGGTGACAATACTTGTACAACAGGAGGATCTGCGGGATGTCCCTGATCAGCCATATCAGGTGCATGCTCACCTCTTTGAAACTGGCGTACAACCGAATGACGTCTCGGTTCCGTGAATCTACAAGGTCAAATGTAAACTTTAGGTCAACATTAGAAAGAATTTAAAAACTGATGGAACAATAAGGAACAGGGAATAAAAGGAATTCAAGTTATGCAAAACATGACTACATGGTGTGTAATTTCCCCACACAACAAGTTCCCTTAATTCATTCACATGGGCATGTATTCCTACCGTAATTGTTCATTTAACTCCCCATATACACGGTGTGTTTTCCTAACACACGACGTGTTCTACAATCATATTCCCTAGATAAGTCCTTCTACACGGTTAAGCCATGCGACTCCTCTAAAACAAAACTCCACATCGTGTTCATGGAAGACACGATGTGTACCTAACAATCTTCACCAGGCCAGGGTTGTCAATGACACATCATGTGTGCCCTGGTCACACTATAAGGAATGTTATAGAAGGAAATGTCGTGTATTAAGAAATGATAACACATACATGTTTTATTCGTGACACGGATGAGTACATAGATCAAACTACACGACGTGTAAAATTCAAGAACAACATGTATGTGAGAAGATAACATGACCTGTGATGTTCATGACATGGTCGGGGTACCTATTTCATACTGCACGGCATGCTAAACTAGTACACGTCTTGTTCCTACATGATTTTTTCACAACCTCGTGTCCTTGTTCACAATGTCATTGACACGGATATAGACTACACTATGTGTATTCATAAAGTACACACCATGTATTCTGGGTTTTTCTGGATAGTAGCCTTAGAACTGCACTGGTGACGAGAAAACATATAAAAACAAGCATTAATGTGACAAATTCCAATCAGTGAAGGCCCATACTCCCCTTGAATCAAAGTTTGGCATCTTTAAAAAGTCAAAAACAAGGTAAATAGGTCAATCAGGCAATGATCCACCAAATTTCAATCCCTGAGGGCCCATAACACCTTAAGAACCAATTTTTGGCATCTATTTATAAAAAAATACAACACAAAAAAATCCTCAATCTATCATTAGAGATTCTATCAAAGGATCTATCACAAAAGCATGCATAATCTACATAACATCTATCACAAAAACATGAAATTGCTAATGTATCCTAGATGGAATGGAAAGAATGCATGGAATGTGAATTCTAACAAGTTCATATATGATGCATGAGATGGCATACCCTCATCTCATTGGGTTATGACAGAAATAGAACCGCAATAACAATAATGGTAATAACACAAAGAATTTGAATCACCCAACGGTGATATCAAATCAACTGTAAAATTGAAAACTAGTAAAATTGTAATAAACAAGGTAGTATGGATTTTCCATGTACACGGGATAGCTACTCCCGGGCACAGCTCATGACCAAGTACATATTCCATCCTATCCTTGGCTACAGGCCCCAAATAGTAAATCAGGAGAAAAGAATCCATATGATACCATTTTGTAACATCCCGATTTCGTAATCCACCCAGAGGTGCTCCGAAGCTGGTTGGTCACTTGGCCTCAAGCACATTTCCCCGAATGCCAGAGGCCGCTGACTAGCAGCGAGGGCCTTGGAGGTGATAGTGGGGAAACTATGCCCTCATTGGCAGAGTACACGGCAGAAGTACACAAATACATAGAACATTGGAGGCAATAAATACCAAACAACAGTAACAATGGAAGAATGATAAATAAACCATTGGAGCATAAATATATGTAAATGATGCATAATACACAAATATCTAGGAAAACATCCAAAAAATTCACAATGCTAGAAAAAATACTAAACACAAGTACAAAAGAAAAACAACAGATGATTCACTCCTCAACATCGCAAGCCTCAGCTTGGTCCCATTCTCTCCCGCTCCAGTTCAATCAAGATATTGACGTAGAAAGGGCCCTTGACCCTATCTATACCTGAAACAATATAATCTATTTTGGCCCAAAATCATGGCCCAAACTCGGTGTGAGAGAAAGCCCCAGAAGGAAACCACCCGAAGATCTCTGCCTAAGAGTCAGTGAATATATTGCAGGTAAAGGTACAGTAAACAGTAAACAAGGAAATACTAAACAATAAACAATACACCGTTTCTATCTTATAATCTACAAACAAGTAATCAGACACTCAAGCATGTAGAAAAAATAGGTATCCTCTAGATATTTCTCACATCCTAAGCCCTATGCTTCTACTTACATGTACTAGAAACCCACCGGGAGGCACACATAGTCTCACCCCTCTGGTTTAGCTAAATAATAGACTCTCTGGGGAAGCACTCACCGTCAATTCCCCATACAGTCTCGAATCATACTAAAGGAATTCTAGGGAAGTAGTCAAATTATCATTCCCCTTGTAGCCCATGTCAAGGAACTAAAGACTCTCTGAGGAAGCACTCAACATCAATTCCCCATTTGGTCTCGCATCGTAAATTAAAGACACACTGTAGAAGCCCTTACGCCCATTCACTCTATGGTGTACTACACTAGGTTCCAATATCCCGGTGTAAAATTAGAAAGTATCACATTGTGTAATGGCCAAATTATCCTCATGAAATACTTGGCTAGAATCTACAACATCGCATCATGGAAGAACAATCATGCTTTCCTAAAACTAGGCATGGAACTGGGAATAGCCCAACAGGAATAACTAGACCAAACAGTAATAAACAGGAAATCATGCATAGGAAAAGAATCCAAAGCAAATTAAATTACCCTATTCCCATGAAACAACCTCTACTCAATCTTATAAGCAAAGAAGGAAAACGAAAAGGGAAAAATAGAAAACACGCAATACCCCGTTCAAGGTTATTGGTGGAATTTGCACAAAATACTCAAAGACTTTCTATAGAATGTCAAAAACCACCTACCTCGACATTAGTAGATTGATATACTCAAACCTTGAAGCTTGAATCTCCCTGTAATGTCATAGATCTAAGAAAACGTCCAAAATTATCAACCCACGATAACTTGAGAAAGAAGAAAAATTGGGAAATGGATATTTAGGAGAAGGAAGGGCATACCATTGAGGCTCCAACGCAATATAAGGAGGCCAGTTTAGATAATGGATGGAGGATTGGGGGTTCGTCGATGTTCTGCGGCCGTACGAATGCTCTCGAACGAAGAAATTGGAGAAGAAGATGTTTTTGGGGTTAGGACGCGACCTCAGTGCGTTTAGTGAAATGAAAGAAAGTACACGACGTATACTTTTGTGGGACACAATGTGTACTAGATTTTACATACTCCTCTTTGGGAAGACTCTACATCACCCCTACATGGCCATGCTCTTGGTTGTGTCCCGGCCAGCATGCGGCCTCGAGCGACCTCAATGTACACGGTGTGTTCTTATAAAGTACATGGCGTGTAATTCAAAATTTTCCAGAAACTCCTCTTTTCTCAAAAACTCCAGAAAAGGAAAAAGATACTTGAAAAGAATTTCTGGGTTCCTAAATGGCTGCAAGTGTATAATCGTCATGAAACGGTGCCGCTAGGAGGTGATCCGTCCAGAAAACCGGTCAGCCTCGCCACACCGAGTGGGAACCCCGAGCGGTCCCACATGCCAGCCGGTCGACCGAACGACCATCAGGCTGTTCAAAATAATGAGGGGACTCCTCCCTCCCCCCTGAGTTGCATCTATGGATGACCCCTCCACTATGGGACAACAGACCACAGGCCGTGCCCATTGGGCCTGGTCGGACCGGTCTTGGTCCCATTTGGTCCATGAAACGCATTTTTGGATGTAACATGATAATCATGCGTCTGTTTGACGAACCGTCTTCAACGTTGGGATCCTTGTATCGAGAAGATATTTTTATTATAAATCACATGTGTTTTCAATAAAGATGGAGTACAACCAGGTTGGATCAAACCCTAAATCTAGAGGGCCTTAGAGCAAAAACACTATTAACTTATAGACTGGGCGTCTGATTGACACTCCGTCATTTGTGTTGGGTCCCTTATGATATGACAGACCATTGGGATAATTCTTCATGGAACTTCATGGTTTTTGAGGTATGAATGATGGATTGAGGAGTGTTCCTCAGAAAATGTGTGATGAGTGGGAATCATGTGGCTGGAAGTGAGGCGGAGGTTGGAGACATACCATACAGAGGTTAGTACCAAGCGATCTTGTGTGGGTCAGAACTGATCCTGTGTGGGTCAGATCACGTGTGGGTAGGTGATCAGCAATCCGGTGTGGGTCATTGCATACTGATCATGTGTGGGTTAGATCCTTTATGGGTATGTGCTCAGTGATCCTGTGTGGGTCAATGCAAACTGATAATGTGTGGGTCAGATCCTATGTGGTTCATTTCAGGGGTTAGTTACATATCGATCTTGGGCAGATCAGATCCTATGTGGGTCATTGCGGGGGTTAGTACCTATCGATCCTATGTGGGTCAAACTTCGTATTGTCAACAAAAGTTTCTCTTAATAGAATAATATGATCTATCTTCGTGACTGATCATCTGTACTTCTATACTTCACTTATACATGGTGTGATCTTAGTCCTTACATTCATGGTAATCATCTGTGTGGTGTACCTATGTGGTACTTATATCATTGTGGTGTACCTGTGTGGTACTTCTTTTTTTATGGTGTGCCTGTGTGGTACTTCTACCTTCACGGTGTTACCTGTGTGGTACTGCTCCTTCGTGGTGTTACCTTTGTATATCTTGAAAAAATATGTATTTATATTGACATATACCTCAGATGTGTTGGGGACTATTGCTCTGTGCTTTGTGATTTTTCCTTTTTAGAACCCTAGGAGACCTACGAGGGTCTCGGGGTCCCTACTGAGTATCGCTATACTCACCCCTGCACGGGCTACACCCACACCATGCTATGTATTTTTTAGACGATGGGCATAATTGATCATGGTTGAGCGTACAAGGCAAATGGTTGATCAGAGGTGGATATTAGATGAGACGATCCACATGGATGACCATTCGAGAGCAGTACCTACTCTTCAGGTAGGGTCCTTAGAGGGTGTTCACAGGAGCTATTCATTTTCAGTTTTATTTATAATTTCCTAGTAGGCTTGTATTCTGGCCCTTTACATACTATGAACACCCTTTTTACTTTATTGTTTACCTTGTGCTTGTACCTTGTTGTGTGCTTAGTTTTTGTGAGTTTACAGGTATAAAGGTAATGCCTTTCTGGTTTTAGGGATATGCCATTCCGATGCTAGTCACCAACCCCTTTCCTATGGTAGGCGGGCATGGGGTAGTGATAGCATAGGCTCCGGGGGTTGAGTTGTAAAGCCCCGACCCCAGCTACCCAGAGTCGGTGCATTATTACATAACATTGGCATTATCACAAGAAGATCAAATCTCGAAAGACCAATTGGTTTAGTAGCCTTGGAAAATGCCAGATATATTCATAAGTTTTACATTACATTATAAAATGAAAAACTAATACAAAAACATAATGTCTCAATAGACCACACTATTAACCCCTCATAATATCCCTGCAAGTCAATCATAATTTACTTCTTCACTACCTGGGAAAAATAAAACATAGAAAAGGGGTGAGCTCAAATGCCCAGTAAGGATAACAATATAGCGGAAACTTTCATAAATAAGAATAAACATTTAAGGCAATGTATAACTAAAACAAAAGCCTTTTAAATATGAACTTTCAACATGGTATGGCATAAATAAAATGAAATAATTCCATTTACTTATTCACATGGATATTCTACTAATCGAATAATCACATGCAAAAATCAATAACCACTTTCATAATGTTGGAATGCATAATGCCAGACTATCATAACCACATAGTCAAGGCCTCGTGCCAAGACTACAAATAAGATTTTGTCAAGGCCTTGTGCCAAGACACTAGTTTGTCTCATGAGACCTACCGATGCATCGAGGAGCTATAGCGGTCTCCACCCGTCACATATTAAGTCCAATGCATTCCCATATGAAAAGGTTTAAACATAACATAAACATTCGTATTAAAACTAGCATACGAAATGTCAATACTTTCACAATAAAATATGAATGGTATAAAAATAGCACATCCACAGTCAAACATATCACAAAACCTTCAATACAATATAGAAGTTTTGTATCATAATAAATCAACTTCAAATAATCTTAAAATCCATCAAAGGATGTTGACATAGATGAAATCAAAATTCTTTTTAAAGAAGTATCTCCTTTTATTTTGAAATCATTTAAGATCCATATAAAATAAAACATTTTCTTTGAAAATATTCTTATAAGCTTGTAAGGAAAGCTTTGAAGATTTTATAACGGCGTAAAATAACCGCACCCGCCGTATAAGTTAAAAAAACATTCTTACCTCAATTCTGTCGAAAAGGTTAAAAAGAACATTGTTTTGAAAACGACGGAAAGATTCCTTTATAAACCTCTTATAAAAAGTCAAACAAGGCTATAAATGACTTTAACCCATATTCTTGTAAATAGTAAAAATGTTTTGAAATACATTTCGAAGAAACATGGATGTGGATGATAACGAGATATCCCAGTAGATTATTACGTATAAACAACCTCGGATAATGAAGAGATTGTGAAATAACCCTTACCTTGTACTTTTCCTTGGTTGGGGTAGGTTAACCTCCTGTATAATGGTGAAATAATTGTTATTAAATTATACAAGAATCATATATATTAATATGATATCATATATGATCTTTTAACATTGATTTATTAATAATATCTTAGAATTATCATCGTTTCGGGTGTTAACTTACTCATTTTCTTTTATATGTTTTGTTACATAAGCCATGTTTGTTGTATCTTATTAATATCCAGAATGATATCAAGTCCTTAAACATCATTTTTAAATCATAAAATGATAATTATACTTGAATGGATACGATGGAGAATGAATCTCATCGCGTTCGTGGAGACGGTAGTCCGTACGTACGCACGAGCGACAATATCATTCTTTTGATATTAAAATAATATATAAATGAATGGTATATAATATATACAGAATCATTAACATGTTATATTTATTATTTACATGAGTTACACATCATTATTATACCCATCCAAATAATATTATATTGAATAACAATTACACCACGACGTGGAGACGGTAAGCCGTACGTACGCACGTATGGTGACATGTTATTCAAACGGTGGATAGAATACTGAATATGGTTGTACCATACTTATAATAACATCACAGTATATGTGAGATACTGGAGTTATTATTTTAGAATGGTAAGAACAAAGGAAGAAGAAGTGGAAGAAGAAATGAACTTAGAAAAGGGTGGTGAAATCATTACCTCTTCTTCGGGTTCTTCCTTTTGATTTGATCAAAAGGGCTCCTTAGGTTGGCTTTCTGATCAAACTAAGGCCTCTAGGTTGAAGTGAGGGATGTTGGGAGAGTATTTGGGCAGAGTTTGGCCGAACCAAAAGGCTTTAGAGGTGTGAGGAAAAGAGAAGGAGGAGTGCCCTTTTATAAGAGGGGTGAGGGGCACTTTTGGAAAAGCTAGAAATATTAATTTATAATAAATTCATATTCGGTTTCTAATGGCTCCAAAATTTACTATTCAAAGGTTAAGGTGGGGATAGGTCGAAAACAACTCAACCAATAGAATTTAGACAGGTTTGGGTACTTATATTAACCTTATCTTTAAGTATTAACTCTAAGTTAATTAGTTTCACTTTTACAATGTCTCTTTGTATTTTTATATTATATGGTTAATAGACTTACCATATACATACAAGCTACCCCCAAGTGGTCCATTAATGATTAAAATATCATAATATAAGTCTCTTGGCCGAACCTTAGATTTTTAGGAATTTAATATCAATTAATAATATAATATTTGTTTTAAGAACTCTTTTATGTCAATTTTGACACTATTCAATAGTTGATTTTTTTGAAACTCATAACAGATTGATTACTTCGAAAAAAGTCAATTAAATCAATCCTAATATATAATATTATCCTATAAAATTAGTTTAGTTCATTAAAAGTTTCATATTACATTTATTTGGGTATTTATAATATCAATTATTTTAATTGTTCACTATTATAGTAATTACTGCATCATCATTGTGTCATAAATAAAATAAATTATTTAATGTCTAAAAATTATAAATAAAACATCATTATGTAGGAAATCTTTTTATCTTTCTAATTAATATTTATAATTGAAAATCCAACATGTATAACCCTATGTAAAAATTGTTCTTCTAAAAGATATATGCTTGTGTCATTTTTGTATTCATTTTAACTTAATTAAAATAAAGTGTCATTATCACTTACAAGTGGATCCATGGGGTCCCAAAATTGACACAAAGATGCCCATGGTCGACCATGTATCAACCAATAGGGTTAAGACACGTTTTAGGGTAATTTAGTATTATTATAATATTATTTTTTTAACCCTTATTTACCGGATTTACCCTTTAACCATGGTAAATAAAATATTTACCGCAGTAATTATTCAAAATGTGTAAAAATAAAAGTTACCTATTTACACAATTTGAACATCCTGATTCCAAATATGGAATCCATTTTCCTAAATTCAAAACACAGAAGTGGCAGAAATTAATTTAAAATTAATTCCCGCTGTCAAAACAAAAAGCGTGTTTTTAAGAGATAATAACTATCAAAAGATTGACACTTGTTTATGTTCGGTTTAATTGTAAAATTATGTCCAATGACCAACATTATATTAAATGGTAAAAATATATTCTAAATATACTTTAAAACTACTAAAATTCATAATTTATCACTATTAATTATTTTGATTAAAAAAGTTGTTTTTAATTAAAATTTAGTAATTTGCACTATTCATCAAAATATGAAAGTTATCCAAAAAGTACCAAAATTTCACCTTAGGCTAAATTCGATATTCCGAGTCCAAAAATGAAGTCCATTTTCAAATATAAAATATATATAATTTCAAAAATTAGGTATTACTATTCACAACGGCTAGTTTAATTAGTTGTGGTGTGTGTTAGAACTCGAGGTTGCGTACAACACACGCTATCGCATTATTCAAAGGGAAACGTACCGTAGAAGCTTGGGGTGTTACATTCTCCCCTCCTTCAAATAATTGCGTCCTCGCAATTTCTAGGGTATTACTGCATAAAAAGACTCGGGTGGTTCTTCATCATAAGTTCCTCGGGTTCCCACGTTGCCTCTTCCATCTTATGATTCCTCCACAAAACTTTTACCAGACGCGTCGTCCGGTTTCTCAGCACTTGTTCTCTCGTATCAAGAATCTTGATGGGCTCTTCGCAATAAGACAGATCGGGTTCCAGTTCTAAATCTTCATAGGTGAGTACATGCGTTGGGTCAGGCATGTATTTCCTCAACAGAGATACGTGGAACACATCGTGAACTTTGGAGAGACTTGGCGGCATTGCCAATCGGTAAGCTACAGCCCCAATTCGTTCTAGAATTTCGAAAGGTCCGATGTACCTGGGACTCAATTTACCTTTCTTACCAAAACGTATGACTCCCTTCCACGGAGATACCTTCAGGAAAACATGATCACCGACTTGAAATTCCAAATCCTTCCTTCGATTATCGGCATAGCTCTTCTGCCTACTTTGAGCTGCTTTAATGTGATTTTGGATTACCTTCACCTTTTCCACCGTTTCCTCCACCAGTTCTGGGCCTACAAGTTTTCTTTCACCAACGTCATCCCAACAGGTTGGTGTACGACATCTCTTTCCGTATAACGCTTCATATGGTGCCATCTGAATACTTGAATGGAAGCTATTGTTATAGGAAAATTCTACCAGTGGTAAATATTGATCCCACATACCCTGAAAATCAAGTGAGCAAGATCTCAACATGTCCTCTATGGTTTGAATAGTCCGTTCTGATTGTCCGTCTGTCTGAGGGTGGTAAGCAGTGCTCAAATGAAGTTCAGTATCCAGGGATTTCTGAAGACTTTTCCAAAACCTTGAAGTAAAACGGGGATCACGATCAGAAACAATTGATAAGGGTACTCCATGAAGTCTCACAACTTCATTAATATATAGTCTTGCTAGACGTTCCAGGGGTAGATCTTCTCTTATAGCAAGAAAATGTGCTGACTTGGTAAGATGATCAACAATAACCCATATTGCATCATTCCTTCTAGGAGTCTTTGGTAGCCCCATGACAAAGTCCATCGTAATATTGTCCCATTTCCACTCCGGTATGGGAAGAGGTTGCATGACTCCTCCAGGCTGTTGCCTTCCAGCTTTCACTTGTTGACAAACCATACATCTTGACACAAAATCAACAATCTCCCTCTTCATGTTGTCCCACCAAAAATGTTCCTTCAAATCTCTATACATTTTGGTGTTCCCAGGGTGTATAGAGAAATTGGAACTATGAGCATCATCCAGCAATTCCCTTTTTAGATCAGGTATATTGGGAACACAAAGTCTCTTCCCGAATTTCAAAATTCCATCTTCATACACAAAGTCTCTCAATCTCCCATCATTCACAACTTTAATCTTCTTTTGGAATTCTTCATCATCGGTCTGAGAACTCTTAATCCTTTCTAGTAAAGATGGTTTGGCAACCATTTGAAAAAGCATTGATGTTTCACCTTCCCTGGTTATTCCCATGTCCATCTTCACTAGATCCATGAAAATTGGATCCCTTTCAATTCTCATATTGTTCAAAACTCCATGGTCTTTTCTACTCAAAGCATCTGCCACCTTTCTTGCCTTCCCTGGGTGGTAGTGTATCGTACAATCATAATCCTTGAGTAATTCAAGCCATCTCCTTTGCCTCATATTGAGTTCTTTTTGTGAGAAAATATACTTCAAACTCTTGTGATCAGTATAAATCTCACATTTTTCACCATAGAGGTAGTGCCTCCATATCTTCAAAGCAAAGATCACTGCTGCTAACTCGAGATCATGAGTAGGATAGTTTTGTTCATGAATTTTCAACTGTCGTGATGCATAGGCAATAACTCTATCATTCTGCATAAGGACACAGCCAAGTCCTTTCTTCGATGCATCACTATAAATAACGAACCCATCATTCCCCGATGGTAGAGTCAATATAGGAGCATTGTCTAATATTCTTTTCAGTTCTTCAAAACATTCTTCACACTCTTTTGTCCAAACAAATTTAACCCCTTTTCATGTGAGCTTCGTTAATGGGTTTGCCAATCGGGCAAAATTCTGGACGAAACGTCGATAATAACCTGCCAAGCCAATAAAACTACGTACCTCAGTTATACTCGTAGGTGCTGGCCATTCTTAGATTGCCTTGGTCTTAGAAGGATCAACAGAGATTCCATCTTTAGAGACAATATGGCCAAGAAAAGAAATCTCCTGAAGCCAGAATTCACACTTGCTAAACTTCCCATATAATTCATGCCTCCTCAAAGTCTTCAAGATAATGCGCAAGTGATTTTCATGATCTTCGTAGGTTTTGGAGTATACCAAGATATCATCAATAAATACCACCACAAATTCATCGAGATACTCCTTGAAAACCCTATTCATCAGATCCATGAATACAGAGGGTGCATTAGTCAATCCAAACGGCATTACAGTAAACTCGTAATGCTCGTACCTTGTTCGAAATGCTGTCTTCGGAATGTCTTCCTTCTTCACACACAACTGATGGTATCCAGATCGAAGGTCAATCTTTGAAAAGTATTGAGCTCCATGCAGTTGGTCAAATAAATCATCAATACGAGGTAGGGGATACTTGTTCTTTATCGTTATAGCATTGATCTCCCTATAATCGATACATAACCTCATAGATCCATCTTTCTTTTTAACAAAAAGAACAGGGGCTCCCCATTGAGAAACACTAGGGAGAATAAATCCCTTATTACTCAATTCCTCTAGTTGTTTCTTTAGTTCGACTAACTCTACAGTAGCCATTCTATAAGGGGTCTTCGATATAGGCCTTGATCCAGGAATCAAATCAATAGAAAACTCTACTTCTCGTTCTGGAGGATGTCCAGGTAAATCTTCCGGAAATACATCTACAAACTCTTTCACAATAGGTACATCCTCTATTTTAACATTCCTTTCCTCACCGACAGTTATTTCATTCTCTTCCTCCCCGATAATTGAATTAAGTTGAGCTACAGGGGGTGGATCTAAATAAGAATTAGGTGGTGACGATTCTGCTCTAAAAATAAGGTGCTCCTTATCATTATCATCAAAAATCGTAACCTCTTTTTTCTTACAATAAATCTTCGCATCATAGTCCGAAAGCCAGTCCATACCGAGGATTATATCAAACTCAATCATAGGTATGACGATGAAATCAGCAGATAAAGAAAATTTATGTGCTCTAATGGGGACTGATTCACAAAACTTTGTTGCAACGATACTTCCCTTAGGAGTTTTAACTGACAACTCCCTTATTAAATCAAATTGGAAATATCTAATTTTCTTAGCAAACTGGGAAGATATGAAACAATGCGATGATCCAGAATCAAATAATGCATTTGCTAAACTTGAGGAAACCATTAAATTACCTGCCACCACGTCTTTCGGAGCTTCTACCTCAGCAGTAGTTATAGCATAAGCCTGGCCTTGATCCCTTGGCCTTTTCTGAGGTAAGTTCTCCTGACGCTTAGGACATGCATTTGCATAATGCCCCATCTACCTGCAATTGTAGCACTGAACGTTGGTAGCTTCCTTCTTCCCCTTGCAATCATGAGCTTGGTGGCCTTTTTCACCACACTTGTAACAGACTCCCATTCCCTTCAGGCAAGTACTAGGATGTTTCTTCCCGCATTTACAACAAGATGGATATTCAACCTTTCCTTTCTTCCCCTTATTTCCATTCCCAGATTGATCAGAAGGTCTCTTCTTCTCTTGCTTTGCTTTAAAGTCATAAGACTTAGAGAATTCCTTTTCGGTCTTGATAGCACATGAGACAATGTCTTCGTACGATGAAAAGGATTGTGAGACTAATGCTCGACGGAGAAATGGTTTTAACCCATCAAAGAAACGATCAATCTTACTTCTTGGGTTGCGAATATAATCACCAGCGTACCTCGCTAACCTTGTAAAGTTAGCCTCATACTTTGTGACATTCTCATCCTCCTTTTGTCTCAGACTTAGAAATTGTCTTTCCATATCTGCTCGATGGTCGCGAGGAAAGTATTTTTCTAAAAATAGATCTTTGAACTCCCTCCATTCCATATTTGATACTTCATCATCTTCCTTCGTATTTTGAATCAATGACCACCATTGATCAGCATCTCCACTGAGGCGGTAAACTGCCATGATAACTTTTTCCCTTTCACTGCTCCCCAAAGCCTGAAATATTTTCTCTAGGGAAAATATCCACTGCTCAGCTACTAAGGGATTTGTACTCCCATTGAAAGTTGGTGGTTGTTGTCTCATGAATCGATCTAACATTGATCCTCCACGCTGCGGATCAGGGTGCTCCATACGGGTAAGGTTATTATTCATAACCTGAGTAAGTTGTCCCAGTATGGTGATTAGCTGATCGGCACCAGTTGCATCACCAGCCCCACTATAATTATCTTGAGCAGGAGGGCAATCCCTACATGGAGTGCGTGCATTGATACGGTTTCCATTTCTTCCACTAGGCGCCATTTCTAAACAATGGCATAAACTAGATCAGTTTATAAATAAAAATACATAATCCCATACTTATAAAACACTAAACATAAATTGAACTATCTATGGATATAATCCATAATCATAAATATGTTTTCTTTGAGGAAGTATATACTCATAAACCCTTCATAATGATTTGTAAAGAAAGTGAGAGTTATCCTATGCATATCCCCCGGGAGTGTCGTAACCAAGAGTGCAGCAAGGCCCGTTGTCGTGCACCAGTTCCCGTTCGAGTCTAGCTCAAAGCGGTGTTTTCGGGTTTTACCCCTAGGTACATCTGTGCCAGAGCCACCTCTACCTACTCGTATCCAGACAGGGATGTATTGCTCGGAAAACTCACAAAATCTCTACAATACCAAAATTCTAGGAAGTTCTTCTATACTAATCCTCAAAGTTCATCTTAGGTCTACGTGCTCTAATCAGAGTTTATCTAAATCTAGCTTCCAAGGTTTGTACTAAACTTCCTCTGATACCAACTGTAACGCCCCGACCCCAGCTACCCAGAGTCGGTGCATTATTACATAACATTGGCATGATCACAAGAAGATCAAATCTCGAAAGACCGATTGGTTTAGTAGCCTTGGAAAATGCCAGATATATTCATAAGTTTTACATTACATTATAAAATGAAAAACTAATACAACAACATAATGTCTCAATAGACCACACTTTTAACCCGTCATAATATCCATGCAAGTCAATCATAATTTACTTCTTCACTACCTGGGAAAAATAAAACATAGAAAAGGGGTGAGCTCAAATGCCCAGTAAGGATAACAATATAGCGGAAACTTTCATAAATAAGAATAAACATTTAAGGCAATGTATAACTAAAACAAAAGCCTTTTAAATATGAACTTTCAACATGGTATGGCATAAATAAAATGAAATAATGCCATTTACTTATTCACATGGATATTCTACTAATCAAATAATCACATGAAAAAATCAATAACCACTTTCATAATGTTGGAATGCATAATGCCAGACTATCATAACCACATAGCCAAGGCCTCGTGCCAAGACTACAAATAAGATTTTGTCAAGGCCTTGTGCCAAGACACTAGTTTGTCTCATGAGACCTACCGATGCATCGAGGAGCTATAGCGGGCTCCACCCGTCACATATTAAGTCCAATGCATTCCCATATGAAAAGGTTTAAACATAACATAAACATTCGTATTAAAACTAGCATACGAAATGTCAATACTTTCACAATAAACTATGAATGGTATAAAAATAGCACATCCACAGTCAAACATATCACAAAACCTTCAATACAATATAGAAGTTTTGTATCATAATAAATCAACTTCAAATAATCTTAAAATCCATCAAAGGATGTTGACATAGATGAAATCAAAATTCTTTTTAAAGAAGTATCTCCTTTTATTTTGAAATCATTTAAGATCCATATAAAATAAAACATTTTCTTTGAAAATATTCTTATAAGCCTGTAAGGAAAGCTTTGAAGATTTTATAACGGCGTAAAATAACCGCACCCGCCGTATAAGTTAAAAAAACATTCTTACCTCAATTCTGTCGAAAAGGTTAAAAAGAACATTGTTTTGAAAACGACGGAAAGATTCCTTTATAAACCTCTTATAAAAAGTCAAACAAGGGTATAAATGACTTTAACCCATATTCTTGTAAATAGTAAAAATGTTTTGAAATACATTTCGAAGAAACATGGATGTGGATGATAACGAGATATCCCAGTAGATTATTACGTATAAACAACCTCGGATAATGAAGAGATTGTGAAATAACCCTTACCTTGTACTTTTCCTTGGTTGGGGTAGGTTAACCTCCTGTATAATGGTGAAATAATTGTTATTAAATTATACAAGAATCATATATATTAATATGATATCATATATGATCTTTTAACATTGATTTATTAATAATATCTTAGAATTATCATCGTTTCGGGTGTTAACTTACTCATTTTCTTTTATATGTTTTGTTACATAAGCCATGTTTGTTGTATCTTATTCATATCCAGAATGATATCAAGTCCTTAAACATCATTTTTAAATCATAAAATGATAATTATACTTGAATGGATACGATGGAGAATGAATCTCATCGCGTCCGTGGAGACGGTAGTCCGTACGTACGCACGAGCGACAATATCATTCTTTTGATATTAAAATAATATATAAATGAATGGTATATCATATATACAGAATCATTAACATGTTATATTTATTATTTACATGAGTTACACATCATTATTATACCCATCCAAATAATATTATATTGAATAACAATTACACCACGACGTGGAGACGGTAAGCCGTACGTACGCACGTATGGTGACATGTTATTCAAACGGTGGATAGAATACAGAATATGGTTGTACCATACTTATAATAACATCAAAGTATATGTGAGATACTGGAGTTATTATTTTAGAATGGTAAGAACAAAGGAAGAAGAAGTGGAAGAAGAAATGAACTTAGAAAAGGGTGGTGAAATCATTACCTCTTCTTCGGGTTCTTCCTTTTGATTTGATCAAAAGGGCTCCTTAGGTTGGCTTTCTGATCAAACTAAGGCCTCTAGGTTGAAGTGAGGGATGTTGGGAGAGTATTTGGGCAGAGTTTGGCCGAACCAAAAGGCTTGAGAGGTGTGAGGAAAAGAGAAGGAGGAGTGCCCTTTTATAAGAGGGGTGAGGGGCACTTTTGGAAAAGCTAGAAATATTAATTTATAATAAATTCATATTCGGTTTCTAATGGCTCCAAAATTGACTATTCAAAGGTTAAGGTGGGGATAGGTCGAAAACAACTCAACCAATAGAATTTAGACAGGTTTGGGTACTTATATTAACCTTATCTTTAAGTATTAACCCTAAGTTAATTAGTTTCACTTTTACAATGTCTCTTTGTATTTTTATATTATATGGTTAATAGACTTACCATATACATACAAGAGACCCCCAAGTGGTCCATTAATGATTAACCTATCATAATATAAGTCTCTTGGCCGAACCTTAGATTTTTAGGAATTTAATATCAATTAATAATATAATATTTGTTTTAAGAACTCTTTTATGTCAATTTTGACACTATTCAATAGTTGATTTTTTTGAAACTCATAACAGATTGATTACTTCGAACAAAGTCAATTATATCAATCCTAATATATCATATTATCCTAGAAAATTAGTTTAATTCATTAAAAGTTTCATATTATATTTATTTGGGTATTTATAATATCAATTATGTTAATTTTTTTACTATTTTAGTAATTACTGCATCATCATTGTGTCATAAATAAAATAAATTATTTAATGTCTAAAAATTATAAATAAAACATCATTATGTAGGAAATCTTTTTATCTTTCTAATGAATATTTATAATCGAAAATCCAACATGTATAACCCTATGTAAAAATTGTTCTTCTAAAAGATATATGCTTGTGTCATTTTTGTATTCATTTTAACTTAATTAAAATAAAGTGTCATTATCACTTACAAGTGGATCCATGGGGTCCCAAAATTGACACAAAGATGCCCATGGTCGACCATGTATCAACCAATAGGGTTAAGACACGTTTTAGTGTAATTTAGTATTATTATAATATTATTTTTTTAACCCTTATTACCGGATTTACCCTTTAACCATGGTAAATAAAATATTTACCGCAGTAATTATTCAAAATGTGTAAAAATAAAAGTTACCTATTTACACAATTTGAACATCCTGATTCCAAATATGGAATCCATTTTCCTAAATTCAAAACACAGAAGTGGCAGAAATTATTTTAAAATTAATTCCCGCTGTCAAAACAAAAAGCGTGTTTTTAAGAGATAATAACTATCAAAAGATTGACACTTGTTTATGTTCGGTTTAATTGTAAAATTATGTCCAATGAACAAAATTATATTAAATGGTAAAAATATATTCTAAATATACTTTAAAACTACTAAAATTCATAATTTATCACTATTAATTATTTTGATTAAAAAAGTTGTTTTTAATTAAAATTTAGTAATTTTCACTATTCATCAAAATATGAAAGTTATCCGAAAAGTAGCAAAATTTCACCTTAGGCTAAATTCGATATTCCGAGTCCAAAAATGAAGTCCATTTTCAAATATAAAATATATATAATTTCAAAAATTAGGTATTACTATTCACAATGGCTAGTTTAATTAGTTGTGGTGTGTGTTAGAACTCGAGGTTGCGTACAACACACGCTATCGCATTATTCAAAGGGAAACGTACCGTAGAAGCTTGGGGTGTTACATGAGTCATGAAAATATTATCTAGTATGTTAAATTTAATTTTTTTACCGTAAGGACTAGTGAAAATAGTTAAAATTTTATTACAATGATTAAGCATAAAATTGTTTTTTTGTGTTACAGGTGAATAGGTTAAAATAAACATTCCACATGAATGGAAATATTATTTAATATATTATATTTAATCTTTATAATAAATTTTTTAAAAAAGTTATTTAAAAATAATTTTTTATTTTTGAATTATACGATAAATTACATATGTTAAAAAATAATTTAACCTATTGAATGTTATATTTGTTAATGTCAGTAAAAAATATATCCAAATGAATGAAATGTTTAAAGAAATTAGTTTTTGGTCAATAATATCATCCCTCAAATAAATATTTATCAGTTTTTAAGCATGTGATGAGATAATGACCTCCCATTATTGAATAATTTTTTTGTGTTTAAAAGTATATCATTTCTAAATTATAAAAGGCAACCCCTTCCCATATCATCTTCAAACATTCAACCCTTTTTGGTTTACCCATGAACTGTCAAAATAAAATTCCAAATTAACTATTTCATATTATAATATTTATTTTTGGAAAAAATCCAACCTATGAATGCTATAGGTTGATACCTAATGAGGATACTCTAAGATGAGGTAATATATATTTATTAGAATTTTCTATTTCATTTCTTCCTCAAACACTTTCTGTTATTATTATAAGAGTATTATATAATAAAAATAGTATATGTTATTCACTAGGTTTGTATGTTAATTTGATAATATAAAACCACATCCACTTCCAATAAATGGGGTATGAAATCATTATTCTTATGTAGGTCAGACTACTGCTTCACGAACCAATGTAATTCTTTTTTCAATTACCTCCTCCCACAGTTGGGTCTAATTATCAATATAAAGTTTATATATGAAATTTATTAAATGATTATATTTATGGTGTCATTATTTCATATAATACGTCTTTACATTCCATTCCATTTATGATAAAATAATATTATTCCTCTGTACATAAGACTATTGACTACCAAAATTAAATGATTTATTTTTCCCTAAATCATTACATAACATTAAATAACGATAAGTATAATTAGAATATTTTATATAAATTTAATAACAAGGATAATTATGACATATTTATTATTCTGATATGATAATATATCATTTTATTTTTTACCTTTTCACTCATTTAATGATGATAGCATTGTTCATGTGTGTGTGGGCTACCACATTTACGAAGCGATGTGACAATCCCCTCTTCAACACACCACATGGATGATATATGTAATTATATTTATGGATATATTATGGTATTTATTATACTATTTTAATTATATATTGATTTTATATTTCATCCACTTTTCAATAATTAAAAAGAAAAAATGAAAAAATTACTAATGCCTATGTACATCTTACACTCTCAGTGATTTAAACATACTTAATTTCTCAAAACCATATTAAATGACTGGTATTAATTTTATAATTGTTGTCTAAATATTAAAATTTTATCATGATTAGTATTCTATATATAATGTATCCATGAACATTTCAATAGGATCAATTATAAAAAATCAAAACATATATGAAAGACAAATTTGTTATTACCTAAAATGTAACTTTAATATAGAATTGCTAATTAATGGCTAATAAAAAACATAACAAGATAATATATGGTATTATATATATGTGTGTAAAATTCATTACTATATTTATAAAAACATCTATTTATTATAATGGATTATTGAATGAGTACTACCAACACCAATACTTAATGTAAGGGATTCTTGTATCATTTTTCCTTCATTGTGACCAATATTATGTCACAAATCCATATTATTTTTAGAGATATATATTAATTCCATTTTAATTGTAATATAATGAATATATTTATCCTTTTGATATATTACTATTTCATTGTATGTTATTTTTACATGTGTCTTATGATTCATTGATTTCCAAGTGGTATGTATTTTATGTTGCAATCTAATCGTTTATCGGTATTATTTATGATTATGTTTTTTGTGATAATTTTTTTTGATCTGTATCAGAAGATAATGTTTAAATTTATTCTTATATAGTTATTAATGATTTTTTATGTAATATTACACTCTTAAAAAATTTGGTACTTAAAATAATTCAGAATTTGTTTTTCAGAATTAAACTTAATTTCATTCTTTGTTAACAAATCTGTTTTATTCTAAAATCATGTTTACTAAAAAAATTAAAAAAAATTGTTAACATTTTTCAAAAAATTTACTAAAAAACCTAATATTTTATATTATAAATATTAAAATTAATCCTTCATTCATCTTCTAATCAATTATAATTCATATACTATACAAAATATGAGTAGAATAATTTTTTTATCATGCACAGAATGTACCAAATTTCTTATATCCAAGACATCTGAATGATTTAAAAAATACCATATAAATATTTATTATGATTTTTAAAGAACATTTTCTCTTTAATATTTTTATTTTTTTTAGAATTTAAATAATTTTATTCATAGTAAAAAAAATGGAAAATATATTAACATTTTATGTAAAATTGGAAAAGATATTTTCTCAATGAAATATTATTTAGGATTTATATATATATATTTTTATCTATAATATTTTATTTTCAAATAAACTGATTTTGAAAATTGTTCATGTATTTTTTAGTTCAAACATGATATTTTAATAGAATAGTTATCATCCCTTGGAAATGTTCTAATTAATTTTTCTTTCAAATTCGCCATCCATCAATAATGATATCCATAGATAAAGCCAATAATTTTTTGGGAATATGAACCAACACTACCACTCAAATATTTTTAATAAATTGATAATTTTATGGTGAAATGGTTTTTATGAAACCTTTACTTTTCCATAGGTTACAACATGTTAAAATGACTATGAACAATAATTTATTTCATTGGTTATTCTTGGAAGAAATGTGAAAATGATAACAGAACCCATCTCTTATCCCCATGTTAAAATATGATAAAATCTATGAAAACCATATTATCTCGTGATATATAATCTGTTGATTGTTATATGATCATATTAAACCCATATGTATTATTTTTTTACGAGATATTTGTTACATTATAACCAATCATGATGTTTATTTTATAACCAAGGGTGGTGGTTACGTTATAACCAAAGATGGGTAGAAGATACGACTACCTTAAATGAATTGTGTAAATATGTATACTTCATAATATAGATATAAATTTAATAGGGTGTGAAACCAGTTTAGTAAATGACTTTTTATTATTTAATGGCCTTGTGAGTTAACCTTGACAAGTCTGATGTTTTGTAGAGTGATCTGATTCCACTATTTAGAAAGTACATCCATTAAGGATTTTCATGTGTCCCACCCATGAAGTGTATCATCCCATGGTGTTCTCTAATAATTATGGGCATTTAGAATTGGATACTAAGGAATGGTTTTTCAAGGATTAAATTTATGATGCAATTATATTTCATTTTCAATGTCCTTATCTCTTGACTCATTTTTTATTTCCAAATGATTAATGTCTCATGATATTCAAATATTTAGGTCATGGATAATGATTTTGATCTTTGATATGCATGATATAGGTTTCATATGTTATTATCTATTTTATGTACATTGATTAATACATTCGTTTTATGTATTTCCCTTATTTACCCTTACTGACAATCTGAGCTTACAAAGTCTTATGTTTCCTTTAACTATATTATTATGAATGATTTGATATAGGGTATGTCTTTGAAGATTTATTAAAGAGAACCGAAGCTTGACGTATGTGGATATTAAATTACTTTTGTAGAATACTTAATACATAACAAAAATAGACACACAAGAACTGTAATAGTTTAGTGTCTCTGGAAACTCAGAACATAATATTCTACTCATGGTGAATGATCTTCAACATCTCCCATAATGATCTTCCCCGTTTTGTTATCTTACCTCAAATCCTTTATTTATATCTTGGGGAAAAGAAAACATATAAAGGGTGAGATCAAATGCTCAGTAATAGTAATCATGGATTAAATAAAACAAACCATATACATTTGAACTTAAAAACATGAACACAATGTTTAAACATCAAGATCTTGAGCAATGACATAAAACATGGAAATACGTAAGGCATATATCATAAAGAAACATTAATCCTGATAAAATAGAATGGGAATAAAACATGTGATTGTGGGAAAACATTAATCACATGATTTTATTTCTATATTAGCCAAGGCATTGCTGCTATGACCATCTTAGTGGACAAAGTCCCTTACTGAATCGGGTTTACTTGTCATTCAAGCCCTGTATTAGTGAACCAGATTTACTTTCCGGATCCGCCATGTCTATCTCATGAGATATAAATCATAACCTAAAGCATTGGAGGGATATATGGGAACCATCCATCTCACAATGAAATCATTCTTACATGTGACACAACATAAACATAAATCATTCATCATAACCCAAAGAATAATGTGGGTTTCACAAACATCATCCCATCATAACATAATCTATATAAAACAAATAGATATCATTTCATCATAAAAAAAGTGAAACCCTGTAAATAATAGAGAAATTATACATAAAACATATACATATGAAATAATATCATCTTAGATGGAAAAATGGTTTTGATAAAACACTTGAAAGGAATTATTGAGGAAAATATCCTTTCTTCTTCAAAATCAATTTCTTTTCACAAAACATCATGCAATTTTAAAAGAAAGATAATTTTTTGAAAATAGTCATGAAATGATTTGGAGGATGCTTAATGTAAATAAGGCTTTATAAAACTGTAAAAATCATTTCATGCTGAATTAGATAAAAAAAATTCTTGTCGTACTTTGGCCGGAAAAATAAAAAATGTACCTTGTACTAAAAACAACAAAAGATTCCAGTCATATCATTTAATAAAAACACACCAATGGGTAAAATTGGATTTAAAAAATTGTATGAGAATATAAATAATATTACATATTGAGGGAAAATGGATGTGGATGATAAATATACCCTAATAAATTGTGAAGTATAAACAATCTCGGATAAAAAAATGAGATTTCTAGATTTTCCCTTACCTTAGGTTCGATATGCTTCGTACGTATCCAAACCTCCTATATAATGATTTAAACAATTTCATTGACTTCTAATAGAATCATATTAATTTTTATGATATCATATATGGTTCACTTATTACTTTATAATAGCCATTCTTTTGTAAATCCCATGTTAAAGCAATGTTTTGGTAAAATCATCTTATTTATCGTACGTGTTTGGACTTGTTGTTCATGATTTTATTATTACTTATATCATGATTTACTTAATTCCAGAATGTAAATCATGATTCATATATCATATATATTCATTATATATCCATAATATACATGTATTTATAATAGTACATAACATATGGAAGTAAGAAAAGAAATGTACCGTTCATGGAGACGGTAAGTCGTACGTACACATGAACGCTACTTTCATATCTATTTATTATTTTAATGGAATTAAAACATAATTATACATAGGTATATTATAATTCCAGTATAATATCTTATATGATATCATTAACCACATCCTTTATACATCCCACAGAAGGTATTAACGAATCTCATCATTTTGAGGGGGTTGTAGTCTGCACTTCCTCAAATGAGATTATCGTATTTACCGACTATGGAAACCATAAATTATTGATATAATTGGTAAGAAAATAATCATAATTAAATATTAAAAATAATATATATATCATATATGAATACAGTTCCATCATAATGGACACCATGAGAGGCGGTAGGAGAAAATCGAACAATCATCATTTCGTGAGGCGATAGTTTGCCATCCACAGAAACATTATGTTCTTATTATATTGGATGGAGGTTTGTGTAATTGTAGTTTCAATAAATCTAATAAAAACATCCTAGTATATTTAGGATACTGGTTTTTTCACAAAATAAAGGATTGAAAAGATTTTAGGGGTTGGAGAAGTTGAATAAAAGAAAACAACTTAAGGGAAACTGATACCTTTAATTTCGGTAAATTCCCTTGGTTTGAACCAAAAGGACTTCTTAAAGTACCTTCTGAATAATGTAAGGATTCTAGGTGGAGGAAAGGGATGTAGGGAGCTTAATTGGTCAGAGTTTGGGCGAGCCAAATTGCTTAAGAGGTGTGAGGAATTGGATAGAAATGGTCTCCTTTAATAAGGGGGAGGAGGGGCTCTTTTGGAAAGTGTGAAAATATTATCTTATTATAAACTTATATTCGGTTTTAAAATGTCAAAAAATCATTAAATATGATGATAAGATTCCTCATGGTAGAAATAAAATCATCCAATAAAAATTGTAAATGTTTTGGATGATATTTTAATCATTATAATCTTATTTATTTAAATCATTTATTAATGTGGTAAATACTCCATCATTATTGTGTCATAATTAATTTAATTTATTTGATGTCTAAAAATTATGAAAAAAATACCATGATGTAGGAAATAGTTTTATATTTCTAATGAATATTTTATAGACAAAAATATAACTTATATAACACCACATAAAAATTTATTTACTAAAATATTTTTGTTAATCCCAATTTTGCCTTTACATTAAATTAATTAATGTAATGTGTCATTGTCTTTCATAAGTTGCTACATGGTGTCCCCAAATCTACTAAAGGATGCTCATGGTCAGTCATTACTCAACCAAGAATATTTGGAAAATATTTAAGGTAATTTCGAATTATTATAGTATTCTTTTAACCATGAATTACCCTATTTACTTTTAACCGTGGTAAATAAATGT
This sequence comes from Viscum album, assembly GCA_963277665.1. Classification (NCBI taxonomy): domain Eukaryota; kingdom Viridiplantae; phylum Streptophyta; class Magnoliopsida; order Santalales; family Viscaceae; genus Viscum; species Viscum album. Next base: position 1,301,911,948 of record OY728147.1, read on the forward strand.
AAAAAGTTACTATTCACCAAAAATTATTTTTATCTCATTGAACCAAATTTTACCCCTTGATATTAACCATGTCTCTCATATTTTTGAAATTCAACTCACAGAAGAGTTAAAAGTATGTTTTACAAACAATTGCAAAATCTCTTAGGAGGTGGGTAAAAGACGGTCAAAAGTTCAATACAATTTTTATAGATCTACAATTATAATAAAACGAATCCAATGATTTTCATTGATTATATATTAGTATTATGTATCTATTTTTACCTAAAATAGATTTTAATCGAATAAATTATTATTTAATTAAAAAGTATGTTTTAACCAAATACTCAGTGTTTTCACTATTCATCAAAAATTGAAGTTTTTCAGAAAAATACCAAAAATTCATCCTAAGATATATTTGATATTCTGAATTTAAAAATTATTTCTATTTTTTAAAATTCAAAACATAGTAGTGTCGTTAATTAATTTTAACAGTAATTCCCGTTATCAAAACTAATAGCGTGTTTTTAAGAAACAATAACTATCAAAAGATCGACACTTGTTTATGTCCAAATTCAAAGTGAAATTAATTCCAATGACCAGCATTGGATTAAATGGTAAATATATATTACAATTAAACATTAAAACCAATTAAAAAGAAAATCTAACCATATTAATTATTGCGATGAAAAAAGTTGTTTTTAATTACAATATAGCGTGTTTTTACTATTCATCAAATTATGAAAGTTATCAGAACAATAGGAAAAATTTATCCAAAGTAAATTTTTATATACTGATTCTAAATAATAATTTTATTTTGTCAAATTGAACTTATACACATGTCAAAAACTAGATTTAATGTGGGTGTGCCATCAAAACGCAGTAAAACTGCATTTTTTTAAAAATACTAATTTTACCCGAAAAAATTTATTTTTATCTCATACCATGTTCTAGAAAATATGTACGATGAATAATAATTATATAAAATTCAAAATGTGGTTAATAATATTAATAACGGATAGTCGATAATAATATTATAACAATATATCATTTTTTAGTGAAACCCGGTATTGCGTACTACACACGCGATCGAGGAAGGTAGCGATTGTGTGAAATGCAAACCAAGTAAGGGTTCCATGTTGTGAAAGACTCCTTTGTTGTTTCATATAATAGAATCCAACCATATATTATATATACATTGAATATGTATATATATATACACTCAATTTTGCGTAGAATGACTACAATCAACGAACATGAAATTGTGTGTAACACAATACAAGAATAGTGCTGTGTATACTACAATATAATACGGTGTTGTGTATAGCACAAGATAATCTTGGTGTAGAATAAAACACATTACATAAAATAAATTAAAAATAATACTTATCATAAAATCTCGTGGTGTTACATTCTACCCCCCTTAAAATGAATTTCTCCCTCGAAATTCGTCGGAGTTATAAATGGTTTAATACATGAATGTTTCATTAATAGAAGCCCACATCGTAAAAAGGAATACCAAAACTTAACATTAAAAACTAAATTATGAAACGTAACGGTTACCCAAAGTAACTCATCATTGGGTTTCCACATAGGAAAAAATATGTGAAAATATTGATATGGATGAAAAATCTAACCATCAAGTTCTGATGGAGAGTGGTAGAGAACATGGCTATGAAAAAGCCAACAATCACAAAGCCATAAATTTGTGATGATATAAGGTACCATCTGATTCATCAGATATAAGAGCACTAAGACAACATTTTGTTTTCAATATCATTTCCTATAGTTGAATAATTTGAATTAGAAGAAATACATACTTTATTTCAGTACATTCTAACTGGTGTTTGTGCCTTGAACAATTTCCACTTAATCTCTTAAAGAAATGAATTTGAATTTTTCATTCTTGAAGTGTTAGCAAATCATGTGATAGAATGGTGGGTCATTCCATCTATCTCAAAGCAACGGTTATAAAAAGTTATCGAATACATAAGTCCATGTATGGTGAGGTTAATGATACATGATTCCAAAAATGGAGTTATAATTCATCTATCATACTGCTTAATAAAATAAAACTACTTTCTAATAACGAGGGACTTCTTGTTGGCCAGTGGTAGGCGATAAAGGCCTATCGCACTTTGGTTGTGGGTTCTATTCCCACAGCCTTGTCTGAAGCGACGGGTTGTCGGCCATCCTACGGGTTGTCCTTTTTCTAAAACAATACTATTATAACAAAATGTTCTAGCCTTAAAATACACTATCTAATGTCCATCCTAATCCATTCCAATCATTACGCTTATCCAAAATACATTTGTCCAATATCATAGTATAAAGAAAATGATTACTTGAAATTTCACATAACAAACATGTGAATGCCATCATTTATCCCCCATATATAATAAGATATATCTTGTTGGTCACATTCCAATCATGTGAATACCTTAATCATGTATTCTTTTGAAACATGAATTAACATAGAACCATAGTGAAAACATGAGTGTTATCCAATGTTAACTCTTTCCATATACCAAAATCCCAAACATTCTATATACCCAACCCATGATATCACTTAGTCTTTATACCAATCATGAGATCATGAATACTATCGAGTAATTTATTTTCTCCTTATCCCATCATTATGCTCATATCATCTGCTTTCCAAAATATTTGATTCAATTTTCATGGTTACCGGTACCAAATTCTTATAGGAAACCACAATGGACCAATACACAGTTATTTCAATATATTATAAAAGTACCTCAACAACATTATTATTGAATTCCAATACATAAGCCCTTTAATCCATCCTCTTCAACGATTGGATTGGAATATGTCCTTCCTCGATTTAGAAGTAACTTCTTAGGTTAGGGAATTGAGTTGGTTAATTCCCATGTTCTCTATTGATAAGACATTAGACTCCATTACAGTCTGTCACTCTATGAACCTTTTCTCTACATAGATAACATCTTCCCCTCTATTTGAGGTATTCCTCAAGGTTCTTCATCCCTTATTTAGAAATCTCAATATTCCTTTCTCAATGCTCCTCACCATGTGAACATGCATAAAATTCCATCTTCCTCTTTTTTGATGACTTAGGAATAAAAATAAATTTTACCTTGTTAATATATATCGAGATGACTGGTTCAGCATAATCACAACATCTTCCTCTCTAGGCGTTACATAATTTCGTTGATTATAGTCACCAATTTGTCCAATGGAATCAATGTTAATTGAATTATTTCTCATTTCCTCCATTGACTAAGACCAGAAACCATAGTGTAAGAAAGAGTTAAAATAACGAGGAACCACATAATCATAAAGAGTCACTTATGGGATGTCTACCATATAAAAAAATATTTAATCCATCACACCATAGGTTCACACTAGGCTATTCATGATCGTCAACATAATTCTGGGACTCTAACCTATTCGTGTACTTAAACTTAGGGATATCCCTAGGCATACCTTATGAATATATCTAGGGATTTCACTAATGTTTTCGCATTCTAGTTTCCAAAGGATAACTACTCCTTTATTCTGATACCAACTGTAGAGACCCGAATCATGACGTACATGGACATTACATTACTTTTGTGGAATACATAATACATTACAAAAAACATACACACAAGGAACCTAATATTTTAGTGTCTTTGGAAACTCAGAACATATTCTTCTAATCATGGTGAAAGATCTTTAACATCTCCCATAAAGATCTTCCCCTTTTTGTTTTCTTAACTAATAACATTTATTTATATCCTGGGGTAACGAAAACATTAAAAGGGTGATCTCAAATTCTCAGTAAGGGTAATCATGGATAAAATAAAACAAACCATATATATTTGAACTTAAAAACATGAACACAATTTTTAAAAATCAAGATCTTGAGAAATGACATAAAACATGGCAATACATAAGGCATTGACCATAAAGAAACACTAATCCTGATAAAATAACATGGGAATAAAACATGTGATTGTGGAAAAACATTAAGCACATGATATGATTTCCATAGTAGCCAAGGCATTGCTGCCAAGACCATCTTAGTGGACAGAGTCCCTTACTGAACCTGGTTTACTTGTCATTCCAGCCCTATATTACTAAACTAGATTTACTTGCCGTTTCAGCCATGTCTATATAATGAGATATAAATATTTACCCAATTTATTGGTGGGAGATATAGGTCCCACCCATCTCATAATTAAATCATTCTTACATGTGCCACAACATAAACATAAATCATTTATCATGCCCCAAAAAATAAAGTGGGTTTCATTAACATATTCCCATCATAACATAATCCATATTAAACAAATGGATATCATTTCATCATAAGAAAAGTGAAAACATATAAATCATAGAGAAATTATACTTAAAACATACACATATTAAATAATGTCATCTTAGATGAAGAAATGGTTTTTATGAAACACTTGAAATGAATTCTTGAGGAAAATATCCTTTCTTCTTCAAAATCTATTTCTTTTCACAAAACATTATTCAATTTTAAAAGAAATATATTTTGTAGAAAATAGTCATTAAATCATTTTGAGAAAGATTCATGAAAACAAGGCTTTATAAAACCGTAAAAATCCTTTCATGCCATATTAGATAAAAATACCTTCTTCTCATACTTTGTCCGGAAAAGTCAAAAAAGTACCTTGTACTAAAAATGACAAAAGATTCGAGTCATATCATTTACTAAAAACTCACCAATGGGTAAAATTGGATTAAAAATATATTAGGAGGATAGAAATAATATTAAATATTGAGGGAACATGCATGTGGATGATAAATATTCCTATAAAATTGTGAAGTATAAACAATCTCGGATAAAAAAATGAGATTTCGAGATTTTCCCTTAACATAGGTCTGATATGCTTCGTACATATCTAAACCTCTTATATAATTATTTCAATAATTTCATTGACTTATTATAGATTCATATTAATTATTATGATATCTTTTATGGTTCACTTATGACTTTATATTACCCATTCTTTTGTAAATCCCATGTTAATTCAACGTTTTGGGTAAAATCATATTATTTATCGGTGGTGTTTGAACTTATTGTTATTGATGTTATTATTACTTATATCATGATTTACTTACATATAGAATGTAAATCACGATTTATTTATCATATATATTAATTATATATCCAGAATATACATGTATTTATAATAGTACATAACATATGGAGGTAAGAAATGAAATACACCGTTCATGAAGACGAAAAGCCGTACGTACACATGAACGCTACTTTGATTTCTATTTCATATTTTAATGGAATTAAAACATAATTATACATAGGTATATTATAATTATAATATAATATTTTATATAATATCATTAACCGCATCTTTTATACATCCCACATAAGTTATTAACGAATCACATCACTTTGACAGGGCGGTAGTCCGCACATCCTCAAATGACATTATCGTATTTACCGACCATGGAAACCATAAAGGATTATATAATTGGTAAGTAAATAAGCATAAGGAAATAAAAAACATAATATATATATCATATATGAATACAATTCCATCATAATGGCCACCATGAGAGGCAGTAGGAGAAAATCGATCAATCATCCTTTCGTGAGGCCTTAGTTTTCCATCCACAGAAACATTATGTTCATCATCCATTAGATGGAGGTGTGTGTAAGTGTAGTTCTAATAATTTTCAAAAAAACATCGTATTATAATTATGATACTGGTTTTGTTATAAAACAATGGATTAAAAAGAGTTTATAGATTGGATAAGTAGAATAAAAGAAAACAACCTAAGAGAAACGGTTACCTTTATTTTGGGTAACTTTTTTTGGTTTGAACATAAAGGAATTCTTAAAGTCCCTTCTGCCTAATTTAAGGACTCTAGGGGGAGTAAAGGGATGTAGTTATCTTAATTGGGTAGAGGTTGGAAGAGGAAAATGGATTGAGAGGTGTGGGGAATTGGATATAAATGGTCTCATTTTATAAGGGGGGAGGGGCTCTTTTGGAAAGTGTGAAAATATTATTTTATTATAAACTTATAATCGGTTTCAAAAAGTAAAAAAATCATTAAATATGATGATAAGATTACTCATGGTCGAAATAAAATCATCCAATCAGAATTGTACATGTTTTGGATAATATTTTATTCCTTATATTCTTATTTATTTAAATCATTTATTAATGAGGTAAATAATACATCATTATTGTGTCATAATTAATTTAATTCATTTGATATCTAAAAATTATGAGAAAAATACCATGATGTAGGAAATATTTTCATATTTATAATTAATATTTATAGTGTAAAATATGACTTATATAACACCATATAAAATTTAATTTAGTAAAAGATTTTTGTAAATGTTAATTTTGTCTTTAAATTAAATTAATTAATCGAATGTGTCATTGTCTTTCATAAGTGGCTCCATGGGGTCTTGAAATCTACCCAAGGATGCCCATGGTCGGAAATTACTCATCCAATAAGGTTTTTACAAGTGTTAAGGTAATTTTTAATTATTATAATATTCTTTTAACCTTGAATTACCCTATTTACTTTTAATCGTGGTAAATAAAAGTAAAAAGATACTATTCAACAAAAATAGTTTTTATCTTATTGAACCACATTTTACTCCTTGATATTAACCATGTCTCTCGGTTTTTCGAAATTCAACTCACAGAAGCGGTAAAATTATGTTTTACGAACATTTGCAATAGCTCTTAGGAGGTGGGTAAAAGATGGTGAAAAGTTCAATACATTTTTTATAAATCTAAAATTATTATAAAATGAATCCAATAAATTTCATTGAACAGATATAAGATTTATGTATCTATTTTTTACTAAAATAAATTTAAATCAAATAAATTATTATTTAAATAAAAAGTTAGTTTTATCCAAAAACTCAGTGTTTTCACTATTCATAAAAAATTGGAATTTTTAGAAAAATACCAAAAATTCAGCCTAATCTATATTCGATATTCCGAATTCAAAAATGATGTCTATTTTTCCAAATTCAAAACATATAACTGGAATTAAATAATTTTAATAGTAATTCCCATTATCAAAACAAATAGCATGTTTTTAAGAAACAATAACTATCAAAAAATTGACACTAGTTTATGTCCAAAGTCAAAGTGAAATTAATTCCAATGAACAGAATTGTAATAAATGGTAAAACTATATTCTAATTACACATTAACACAAATTAAAAACATAATATAACAATATATATTATTGCGATGAAATAATTTGTTTTTAATTATAATATAGCGTTTTTTTACTATTTTTCAAAATATGAAAATTATCAGAATAATATGAAAAATTTATCCAAAGTAAATTTTTATATCTTGATTCCAAATAATTATTTTATATTGTCAAAATTGAAATTATAAACATGTCAGAATCTATATTTAAAGTGGGTGCTCCATTAAAAGGCCAAAAAACTGCATTTTTTGAAAAATACTTATTTTACCTAAAAAATTTATTTTTTTCTCATACCATGTTCTAGAAAATATGTACAATAAATAGTAATGATATAAATTAAAAATTTGGTTAATACTATTTATAATGGATAGTCTATAATAATATTATAACAATATATCGTTGTTTAGTGAATCCTGGTATTGCGTACTACACATGCTATCGAGGAAGGTCTCAGGGTGTTACATTTATAATTGGGATAATAATTTTTGAAATAATTAATGACCTTTCACCGGATTTGAAGTCTATGATTCAAATTTAATAAGGAAATTAACGGTTACTATCTTCAAGAATGATTTGGTGAAATTTAATGAATATTAATTTAAAAATATAATATCCATGTATGAGAATAATGGGCCACTGTAGTTTTTCTTAATGGAAGTGATTAGATAATGTTTAGATAATAGGATGAGAAAAAATTAAAGATATCCCTAGGGATATTTATATGGATTTGTTTAGATATTTCTCTACAAATAAGTATAAGGATGATTTAGTGTGTATGAAAATTTGATGCAAGTTGGAAAAAATATAGAGAAAGTGGAATCCAATTAATAGCATCCCTATATAGATATTAAAAATGACTGTAGATTTGGAACAGAGTTAACAAGTGTTAATAACATCGAATATAAAACATTATGTTGGACTTGATCATTATCTAGTGAATTATAATTGGACTTTCTTTACATATAGATTAACACACCCATGGAATAGTATTTTGGTAGTCCAAAAACACGTTATGAACCATCATGATGGGTTTACATATATGATGATCTTAAATAACATAGGATAATCCTGAGGTTTTATAGATTTAAAATATGCTGTCATTATTTAGACATACTTAATGTGAATGATAATGATTATGTGATTTTTCACTATAAATAGTATTATCAAACTAGGATTATTGGTTTTATTGAATGGTGGGAATAAGAAGGAGCTAATTTAACATTAAGTGTGACATAAAACATGTATATGAGATTCCAATTGAGATTATTATTTTAGAGAAAGATGTTGGGATTATGCCTAATTAGTTATCATGGAACAAGAATAAAAACACTTACCAAATTCAAATCATAGACTCACCAAAGATGGTAATGTTATATTACATTTATATATCTAGTAATGGAGAACATAATGGAATGATGATCATTTTTCATATTTTCCAAAAATCATGGATGATGTACTCCAGATAATGTAAAAGTGTTGTAGGAATATGTTATTAGTGTTGAAAAGAAGGACACAAACAAGTAATAGTATATGAAAATGAATATTTTTCTAACAAATTGGATGAGTACCGTGGTCCCTATAGGGTATCATCAAATGTTTCATTTTTATAATGTGGAATATATATTAATTTTAAAAATGGATATTCTAAGTGTAATTCTTTTAGAGTGTCGCAGAAAGGATTTATATGTAATGGTTTTGTCTTTGATGATAAAGACAATATGAGCGACATATGAAAGTAAACTCGTATAAAGGAATAAGTTAATGAGGCTCAGTCAATAGATTACGGATGTGTTGTAATTATTACAGTATTATTATATTCAAATTCAATAATTATATTATATTAATCATGAAACATATACGAATTTTTTTATAATTTTTTTATGAATAATTAAGAATATGTTGAATAGTACTAATGACATAAAAAATTGACATATTATAAAAGTATCATTTAATTGAAAACCTGATATTAATTAAGGGTAACCCTAAATATGTTCCAATGGTTGGGAATCTGGTGTTTAATTTAGATAATAATATTCATAATATGTATAAAAAATGGGTTGTACTGATGAGGAAAATTTATTGTTTCCATAAGATTTTATGGTAGTATAGATTATAACAATGTTCCACGAGAGAACATGATAAAGTGATGCGCACATATTTATATTATAATAAAAAGATAATTTTTAATATAAGGGGTATTAATATAAATTTCATTTTTTGAAATTCACAACCTTATATAAAAGAATTTATTTATTTTAGGTGTTATAAGGTTATACATTTAGGGAATGGATTATATTGAACATCAATCAAGGATTTACAAAATATTGTGTTACATCAACATAATAATATTTTTCTATAGTGGATGAACGGTAATATCCCTTTCATAAACTATTCATATAATAAATGAGATATATTTTTTAGTGATCTTATTTTGTGCATCATACATGATAAATTTATATCTTACAGTAAGAGATTATGTTGAAATTTACCAAGGTAAAACCAAATGATGAAATTGTTTATATGAAATAAAAATATATCATGTACATTATAATATGTTCCCATTATATGGATTGCATTGTTTTTACACTTCAGGAATATCTATTGGAGGCGAGGCACATGCCATGGACAATGGATTGTCACTCCACAAGAGCTTCAACATTTAGATTTCCAAATAGGAGTCTGTTTCAATAGTACTGGCTAGGATATTAAATAATGAGGGTAAGGTACCATGGGAGTTAACTAATATTATCATGAAAGCGGGTCTCACCATAGTCAGGGAACTTCTATTATTCACACATGGAGGTAGGGGAATAGCGTAGCTGACGCTATAATTAGTAAAGGCATTATAGGGGAATGGTTGATTTTTTACACTAGTCTGGTTTTCTTACCTAAAGAATATATGTTTATTTCTAATAGATATGCACTAGTTCATCATCATTTCCCCTTTTGAGGTGGTATTGTACTTGATATGGTTTCAATAAAAATATATCAACAAGTCACATTTTCTTAGTATAAATGAAAAATAAATTGACCCAAATTTGGAGAATGGTTTTGGTGTAAAATGATGAAATATAATTATCATTTTATATGATATAAATTTCCTTTTTCCACCTTTGGTGTTATTTATTTTTGGGAATTCACTTTCTCCAAAGTGTGTTCTTTATAACTCTCCATCATTATTTCTATGTTATTTTTCTTTTCATGGTCCATGTTTTCACTTCCACAATATTTTTATTTAGAATCCTAATAAATGTAATTACATATTCCTTTTGAAAATTCCCTAATCTATTTCAATAGAATGATTTATAAAACTGATTTATGGAGTGGGTTTCTATGATGTAATTTTTATATGTTAAAACTATTATAGTCGAGTCAAATTTCAAGTGATAAATGTATTTTAAAGGGGGTTAAATATAACACCACTATTTTGTTGAAAACTTTTATTTAAAATTTATTTTACCTTCTCAAAATATTATTTTACAAAAAATATTGTGTTTCAGTTTTCATACACAACACAGTGAGTTCTACTTATTTTAAATGCAATTTTAATTTTATATTGTGTTATAGGGAACACATACTTTAATTTAAATGCAACATACTATTAAAATATATTTATTTAACAGGATAAGATCACATGACCATTGTAATGGTGGGTATTAATATGATTAAATAAAAAAGGAAATTATATGTCTTAAAAATGTATATATACTATATTATTTTGTGACAAATTAATTTTAAATAAATATAAAAACATTTTGAGAGTAGTGAAAATCATTCTCTTAAAATATATTTTATACAAATAGTTATAATTTAATTCAATAAATAAAACTAATAACTAATTTAAAATTATTTAAATGAAATTTATAAATTATAATTCAATCAAATATTTAACATTCCTATTAAATTTTTTCTAGACAAGAGATAAGAATAAATATAATTCTACACCTAAAACCATATTTTCTGGAAAACAAAAATTTGTCGCCTTCGGTGAACTTATTTTTAAATTATTTTTTAATTATTAATAAAAATATATTATTAAAAATAAACTTCAATTTCAAAAAAATAATATCAATATTATGTTTGGGTAAATATTTATGGTTTTTCTAAAAATTATCAATTTTTATGAATAATGAGAAATAATGAATTTTAAATAATAACACCCACTTCATTTAAATTGTTTATATAGTTATAATATAATTTAGGTTATTTATAAACTAAAATTTTATCAATTATATAAATATTATTATAATTTATATAATTCAATTAATTTTTTTTGCATATTGATATGAATACATTGTAATCTTTTGAACATTTTCTCTTCGAGAACATTAATTGTCCTCACTTCTATAAGATTAATTTTGTAGTAAATTTTTCCAATTATATAAATGATAATTGTAAAAATAGAAAAAATATTTTTACTAATCATTATTTATATTTTCAAATAATTTTAATATAGTTTTATACAATTTATATTAGTGAAAATCATTAAAAAATAATTTCTTTGATTAATGTTGAAATGAAATTTAACATGTTACATATGTTTCAGTTAAAATTAAGATTTCACCCAAATATGATTTTTATTTAATAAGTTGTATATTATATATTGAATAATTATACTTAAATTAAATAATAATTTTATTTTTATTTTATCCTTAATGGATAACTATAATATGATAATATAAATGTTTTCTTTGGTGAATGTTAAAATTGTAAAAATGTGCAATACATAATGAAAAAATATTTAAATGGTTAAAATGAGTGAGTTATTTTATTGAGGATAGGGTAGAAAAATTAATCCCCCTTCCATTATCTATCAATTTTGATTCCAACTGATTTGAGATTGACCTCATATTATGGAATATGTTAGGATATTTACAAAAATTCCACTCTTCCTCAATTAAAAATGGCTACCACCTCTCTTCTCTTATTCAAAATAGAAATCCATTTTGATTAGGAAAATACCAAAAAAATCATAAAATACCTCCTATAATAGTATAATAATTACTTTAGATAGAAATATTTCCTATGAATGATTTATCTTCAAAACTAAGGAGGATACCCGAAGAAGAAATATGATTCATCAATGATGATTTTTTTTCCATTATCCACATCCATAAATTATTCTTATAACATTATGATTAAATAAATTCATTTTTTATAAATAGAATGAGTTTTTTATGTTAGGTAAATTACCAAAAACCTTCTCAACTTCTGTCAAATGGGTTATGAAATCATTATACTTATGTATGGCAGACAATCACCTCTTGATTTGATGTAATTCATTTTTCCAATACCAACACTCATAGGTTGTTATTATGATGGATTAAATTTATATATATATATATATATAATATATTAATATGGAATTTATAACATAATTATACCTTGGGATTAATTATTTAACATATTCCTATATAACTCACATTCTCTTGGAGATATAATATTGTCATTCGTGTGTACGGTCGACCACCGACTTGTGAAGCAATGTGATTCATTTTTTTACTAACACATTATATTAAATAAAATAAGTATAATGGTATTTCAAATTTATGAAAAAATTAATATATTAATGAAATATTTATCTATTTAAAAATATAATATATCATTTTATTTCTTACCTTTTCACCAACTTAGATATGACAATATTGTTTCTATACGTGTAGAACACCACCTTAATGAATATATTTGACACTCTTTTCATAAATCCACCACATACATGATATTTAAAAGAATATTTAAATAAATAATATTATATTTATGATAATATGATTATTTTTTTTATAATATAAAATAAACATCCTTTTTAGAATTTTTTTTAAAAATAAAAAAATTACTCATGCATAGGTATGGTCCAACATCTCTGTGATCGAAACGTACTTCATCATTCAATAATATCCTTTAGTAATTGTCTCAAAATAATAATTAATTTATAAATATTTCCCCATTATTATTCTATATATTATGTAACTATGACAAATTTTAAGGGAATGAAAATAAAAAATCTAAACATATACTAAATACAAAGTAGTTATTACCTAAAACTTGATTTTAACAAAGAATTACTAATAAACGGTTAATAAAAAGACATAATTAAATAATATATGTTAATATATATAAATATAATTATGGTTATTTAATATATGTATAATAAATATGAATTATTTATAATGTTTTTCTAAACATGTATGATTGATTCCACCACTTATGGTAATGGATTTGTTTCTCAATTTTCATCCATTGAGAGATATGTTATGATTCAAAAATATATTTTTTATGAGGTGTATATACATAATGTTTTACCAGTAATATATTATATTTTTTATAATAAACATTGTTTACTTTTCATATCATTTTATTCACTCAGAGGGCTTACTATAAAATTTTAAATATTTTTTAGTGATTTAATTTTAAAATCTCATCCATTATTGGGATTTATTATGTGTATGTTTCTATTGATAAAATATTATTATCCATATATCTAAAATCTAAATAATTTTTTATCCTATATTGATTTATTCTATTTCTTGTAATAATATAATTTTACAAACAATATAACATAATATAATACATATATAGTTTTTTGGAAAATATGATTATATTACCCACTTCGGTCAGATGTATATTTTCTTCCAAAAACACATTCTCTTAAATTGATTTTAAAATTATTTTTAACATTTATAAAATAGATTATTATGAAATTTTTACCCATGTTTTAATGTTTTGAAAAAAAATTGATGGAAATATTCACATCATTTTTCAAACAACTCTAATTTGGATTTTTCCGATCATGTGAAAAAACATTTTTTTCACATGAATGACCTGAACAATATTTCTCACTCTCATTGCTACATGATGATTTCAATATTACCTTATCTTTTTACAATGTTATACTTCAATAATATTTTTCTTTTATATTTGGTAATTTTTCAGATTTCAAATAAATTATTTAAATGGGAAAAGTAATTTTGATGATGGTTTTAAAAAAAATTCTAATTTGAAATGATAATTTACTAAACAAAATCAATTTATCATTTTTAATGAAAAATTTTTAGTTTTAAATGTTTATTTTCATAAAAAACGATTTTTTAATTTTTTTATGAAATTTTAGTATAAAAAACTAATTTTCCCAAAAACATTATCTTCTTAATGAAATGTCCCAATCGATTTATCTTTAAAAATATTTATTTATATAAGATTAAATAATTTGATATAACATATGATTTTATATAGATATGTACCAAGGTTACACTTCTTATTATTTCTTAGAATTTGTTTATGAATAAAATATGATAATTAACCCCATTTTATATCAATGGTTTATACAATAATGACATTTTTATGAAGACCACTTATTTAATTTGGTTATTCTATAATGACATTTTGAAATGATTATTTAACATATATGTTTTATATATTTAATGATATGATGAAATTTTTATAAAACCCATTTAATTACATTATTTATGAAATGGTGAATGATTTATGATCCTAGGGAACACATATATATTATTTTCATTATGTGATGATCGTTGTGATATAACCATGGATGATTATTAGTTTATAACCAATGATGGTATAGGTCAATATATTGTTCCATTACATTGGTTAAAGATTAATATTTCATAATATATATAATAAATAAATAGTGAGTGAACCCAGATTGGTAAGGGACATTTTCTACAATAATAGTAATGGGATTTCAACATAACAACTTATGTGTTTTGGTGAGTGAACCCATTCAACAATTTGAAGGTACAACAATTGGGTATGGTGGTGTGGCGTTCCCAAGAGGTGTAACCAGTCCTGGAGTGCCCTCATAAGTCTTTTCAATAAAAATTAACTACTAATTAAATGATTTTCTATGTTTATATGTATTTAATAATTAAATTTTTTATTAGTTTTATAATATAATGATTCATTTTATTATCTTACGAAAACCCAATCATTATTTCATGAATCAAAATTCAGATCTTTTAAATTAATGCTATTGTTTTAGTATGTTATTCTCATATACTCATACCCATATACTAAGGTTATTTTATGTATTTTCCATATTTCCCCTTACTAATAAAATTATATCACCATTTACTATGTTTCTATTCCACTAGTTATGAAGAATGGTTTTAATAAGGGTATTTCAATTAAGAATACTAAATTGGAAGTTCAATCTGGGAAACATTTAAGATTATTAACCATATTATAATATTGTGTTTCATGTTTCCAATGTCAATAAACTATAACCGTACTGAGGTGTGTATTTGTGTCATGTAATGGGAATTCATCTATATATATTCAATCTCCATGTATGAGTATCATGGTTATCTATATGGGTTTTATTAATCTTTTACTTTTGAATATTAAATTAGTAGGTATAGTTATATTTGTAAAATGAGATATAAATCATATTTCATTTATATCATTATGGGAAAAAATGAATTTTAGAATCTCAGTTATATAAAAAGTAAATTGATATGCTCTTCCCATTGTGATATTTTTATATAGAAATCATTCATCGATCGTAGGAAGTAGTTTGGGATAATCTCCTAACTCTCTCCTCCTTATAAACATTAGTTGAACAGTGTTAAGAAAACATTCTATATTGTATTTCCTAAAATTTTCAAATCAATAATTACTCGTGAAACACTATCATTATCTATTCGTGGATATACACTATAAAATACAATTTATATAATCAGTCAAGTTCAATCAAATGTATCTTATGGGATTCTATTTGATATATGAAATCGAAAATGAACATTGTCTCACAAAAAAGTATATATGTGTGAGGTGGTTTTCTACAAAATTAAAAATTACAAGCTAACATCATGAAGAACAAATTTTATTTCGTTAGTACAACTTCAAGAAAACAGGTATATTACTAACAAAATCATCTATATATATACAATTTTTTAGAATTTAATTTTATATACAAATAATGAAACACATTTATATTTGAAATATTGATAGAAATTTCATCTTGAATGACATTTAGTCAATAGAATTCTTTGAGCTAGTATAAAAATAATCTCTATATATTATAGTTGTAGACGTGTTTGTTCATGAGACACAAGTAATGTGATAATCTATTAGAGATGTTATAGAACTACCGAGACACATTTTATTATCATGGACTTTGGAAAAATATTACTCCAAGAGAATTACAACCCCATTACAATAATGAGGTTGTAGATCACTGTAATTCTAATATATTGGAAGAATAAGTTCTTTTTTATATAGATTCCATACACCAAAATCATGTATAGGTTTTTCTCTACCATAGAATTAATCTAAGTCCTAATCAATATATATTTATGAAGGAAATATTACTTGTGAATGGATGAGTTATGTAACTTGGAGTAAGGGGATACAATGATTCTAGTACCAAGATTTATTTTGATTATATGAAATCACTTTCATGCTATTTTTATGAATGGTGGTTTGGTGAACTAGAGAAGCTCACATCAACATACAGATGTTGATGGAACATTTTAATATGAATATATGGATGCCTTTGATGTAGTTTGGAATGAAATTATTATATGTGGTATTTTTATTAGGCATTGGTGTTGTTATAATAAATGTATAAATTGTTACATTTTGTTGTGATAATTCTACAATCTCAATACCTGATAATGATCCATGTTCATTATGGTGGAAGAACATATACTTCATAATTTTCTTTTCTTGAGATACTTTACTCTGATCTGAGAAAAAAAATTATAATAGGAACTATAGATGATAATTTGGTGGACTCTTTCCCCTATTAAAATATGTATCTCAGTAGAAGAATAATTTTCATGTGAGGGATAGCTTGTTAAGTGTCATTCAATGTTTCTCCCATTACATTTCTTACTTTTATGAGTGGAATCACCAGACTGAAATCTGGTATGACCATTTATTACCATTACCTATGCACATATTGATATTGGTATTTTTTTAATTTATAATGATAGTTACATTAATTATGATTGTACTATATTGATATATATACCCTATGATTACATGTTATATCAAAAGGTTATATCTATTTCCAATCTATAATATGAACCTCGAGATACAAAGAATGTCATCATAATAATTTTTCATCTGATCTAGATATAGACTATATATATAAGACACAGATTATGTAAAAATATCAGATTTTGGGGGTTTATAAGAATTGAAATTTCTTATCATGATGTTCTCACTAGGTTTTCTCATGTATATGAGATTATGTGGACTAAATTTTAAATGAAAACACCACATTATTCTAGTGTAATAATATTCCAAAATCTAGGAGCATCTATATCTGTACATTGAAATGAATTCATTATCTATGTGTACTATATTTTTACAAACATTTATACTCGGTTAAAACCATGAAATTTATGTTGGGTAGATATATCATTCATTGGGTGGATCATTAGTGGGTTTTACTTGGTTGAATGATAAAGATAGGATTTTTTTCTTCCATGAAGGATTTCATATCACATTCTTGTTCAATGAGATAATAGTGGATTCACTAAATAAATAGCAAAAGTAGAATAAGCTATGTTTATAATTTATAGCTATGAATAAATAAAACATTAATGTTTAGTGATAAAAATTTTCCCCCACCGTAATGAAATTTTGTTAGACAAAGAAATTATTATCACGCAACATTTGATCAAGGGAGTCATTTTCAATTATATGACCACATATTATATCCTTATGGTTCTTGATGGGATGCTAGGGTACACTCTAAGTAAAATTTTATAACTCCCGTATCTCAAGATGAAGACCTGTATGGTCACAAACTATGGGTATTCATGTATTTTTCTAACACTATATGAATAGTAGTTTAGGATATAGAGGTATCCAATAAGGTGTTTGACAGATGTCCTAGTTTGAATGATCACCACCAAATAAATAAATTAAATAATATTCTATTTTTTAATAATTATTTTTCAATTTATTCCCAAGTAATTAGGAAAATATAAAATCGTAATTTCTTAGAGGGATATTATTTTCTAGGATTTTTTATGTTTTTAATGGGATAGGTGAATTGAGTTAATAACTCAAATTTTAAAATGAAATATTTATTATACGTTATAAGTATGTAACGAAAATTATATTAAATTTAAGACTTATTTAATAAGTCAGTTAGTGTCATTAACGAATTATTGAGAAGGTTTAACTTACTCCTGCCCATGTGAAATTTCAAGGGATATAAAAATACCAAAATAGACATGGGATTTGGATCTTTATGTCAATATTAATTCCATATAATTTGAGTGACCCTACGACTTATCTTCTAATTCTATAGTGGGAAATAAAACATTTTATCACGTCATCCCATGTTTTTCACCCTAGATCAAAGGAAAGATGCTCATGAAATATCAAGGACATCTATAACATCATGGATACATTATGCTAGAAACTAGAAACAGAATATCAACCTATAGGTATGATCTGGAAGCATATTAGGATGATTTAAATTGATTTGATATCGATTCCTTTGGGAAAAGTTTTATAATATAATAATATGATTTCATCAAAAATAAAACAATATAACACTTAGATTATATTCTTGTGCATATTTTCATCTACATGAGATCCATGACTTGTAATTTCGAATTTCACCAGTCTAATATATTTTTTCATCCCCCCCCCAAATTTTTTTTTCTTAATTTTTTTTCCGCTAAAAAATTTATTACGTTGACTTACATTGAATAAGCTTGAAAAATAATTCATAGGAAAGTGATAAAGAGTTATTTTTAGTTAATTAATTTTATTTTTTTATGTTTATTTTTTCATAAATTTTTTTAAGGAATTATATAAATTTCTATATGATTTCATCCCTTAATATTGTATTTTTAAATTCTCATGAATTATTGAAAATTATAAAAAAAATATTATGAATATTGTATAATTTATATATCACATTAATCAAATGTATTATACTTATTTTAACATGTTATTAGTGTTCTATTATTTTGTATGAGTGTCTTTATTAATGTATTAGATCCCTGAAATTTTTATTATTATTGTTAAATACTCTTAATGTGACAATGAAATAGTAAATTAATTAACATAATTATTCATCTACAAATTTTAAAAGTCATTGATACCACCTTGTCATTATTTATCTATATTTATGACATTAAAATATTTGAATATACTATTCAAAAGGTGAATCAACAACCTATTTTTAATTACGATTCCTACTTTTAACAATTATACATTATTAAAATTTGAATAGAAGTGTGGGGTACGATTTCATAAAGGTTTTCTTAGAAGCTCATTCCCATAATAGAGGATGATGTTAGTATTTTATATTTTATTTTTGGTATAAAGGCTTTCACATTTATTTTGAAATAAAATTTTATTTTAAGTATGTGTCTCTTAGAAAAAGAAACTTAAAGATGTTTTAAATGTATATATTAAAAAAGAAATAGACAAAAATTGGGAGTAAATAAATATTAAATTTCAATTATAATGAATTGATTTATGGAACACCTAGTAAAAAGGGATATGAATTTTATTGGTGTATAAGTTTTATTAAATGAGTAAAAATACATTCCTTCAGTAATAAAATATTAATCTGGTTTATTAGTTAAAAATATAATACACCTCATTTATATTTAATTTTTCACATTATTTTCTATCTATCTATAACAACTTATAAAGCCTTTTAGATCCAATAATATTATCACAAATATCTTAAAATATGAATAGAGAGTTCATAATCACAAAAATAATATAGAATAAAATCAATGACATCGATAAGGAAAAAACATTATATAATTATAGTTTC
Source organism: Viscum album (assembly GCA_963277665.1). NCBI lineage: Eukaryota > Viridiplantae > Streptophyta > Magnoliopsida > Santalales > Viscaceae > Viscum > Viscum album. The sequence goes on from OY728147.1 coordinate 1,301,931,899, forward strand.
TTGTAAAGAGAGAATCATTTCTATGAAATAATGTTAAAAATGGTTCATGGGTGAAAAATAGATGTTGTAATGAATAAATAATAATGAGAAGAAAAGTAGTAATTTTTTTTAAAAGAATCATAATAATTTTTTTTATGAGGACTAAGATAATATTTTCTCTAATTTTTGTGATTTATAGTTTGAATTAGGTATACAATATATTTTATTATGGGATGATAATTTTATATGCAGTGAAGTAAAATTTTTTATGTAAGAATTGAAAATTACTTATCATTTTATATATCATATTTTTTATTTTTTTGATAATGTATGAACTCATAATTTTTAGATATAAAGAATCGATTTTACTTTTAATATTTTTTTACACTTTAATTTTTGGAAATAATTGAATTATTATAAGAAATAAAGTGGGTAATTGTATTTATTTAATTTAATTGATCTATTCAAACATAACTATTTTCAAATTCATAATTGATGTTATTTAACGAGACTTTACATACCACTAGTCTTTAATTAAGTGTTTTTGATGTAATTGTTTATAAAAACCAATTTTAGAAACTACAAATTTCTATGAATTGATATCTGAGATGGTAAAAAAATTCATTATAAACATTCATAGGCATGAACAAGAAAAATAGAACATTATTATCGGCAAATTGGGATTATCTTTTCCCTTGAATAAATTACCAAATATTAATGATAAATATCTTATTGAAGAAATGTTGAGTTACAAAGATTAAAATAAAACATCAAAGGTATAAAATATTATAATATGAAGAAATTTTATATATAGATACATTTTCTATTTATCAAAAAATAACTATGATTCATTTTTTAGAAAAAAAATTTCCATATAGATATAACAATCCATATATTTTATACACTTTATTTTATGTTTTTTTAAACAAAGATTCACATAATACCGACCAAAAGGATCTAGAGACCCTCCTATTTTGGTTATTTAAATAAAAATAATTACAAATTGAAATGTGGATGCAAACAAATTACATAAAAAATCCATAATACACCAGAAATTTTCCTTGATCTACTAATTGTGTATGGGATAGCTTATGGATATAAAATATAAAGGGGTGAGATGTAAATCCAAGTAAGGGAATAATAATGGAATAAACATAAGTATTGTTATAAAATATATTCAAGATGAATAACATGATGTCAAAAGAAAGATTGAATAAAAATCATAAATATCAATGCATGGATTAAAATGATAACATTAAGTAATTATTGAAATGTATATACAAAATAAAACATTAATGAATAAGTGTAATTAAATAAATACCACAAAGATTTCATACCATTTGGTTATTAGTCTAACCTCTTGTACACCATACAAGGTATCTCATGAGATAAAAAATATTCCCATTTAATTATATAACAATATATTTTCAGTCCCACCCTTCACACTCATATCATTTACATGAACTTTGTTTCCATATAGATTATATTATAAAATAATTTCATTCTTCAAATTTTATTACAATATTTGGGAGTGTGGGTTACAAACATTGATGTACCAAATTAAATAAGTATATGAAAATAACTATTTGATTAACCTTTCTTAGAAATGGTAATTTTTATAAACACCACGAAAGTTTTTGATGAAAAAATAACTAGGTAATTTATGCATCCTAATTGGTGTACATAAAGGTTTATAAAAGTGTTAACTAATAGTAAAAGTGGGTACCTCATTACATGGGAATCCCCTGTAAAATAATATATTCTTACAAAAATATTACAAAAAAATGTATATCAAGTGGCATGATAAAAAAAGAACATGAATAAAAGGAAGAGGAATATAATCACATACTATGAGTGGGTGGTTCCAAATTATTGATAGGAGTTTACTAATAGCATAATAAGACATTGTGAGAAATTTTTTAGAGGTAAATAGAGAATAAATTAATGAAATATGGGTTTATAGAGATGAGTAATTGGAGTTTGGATGGTACTTATAGATACCCATAGGAGATTATTTAATTATTTATAAATTTATGTTTGGACACTTTAAAAATGTATCAATACCAACAAATTCATTACATTGTATTGTATACAGTTTCGACAGATGATGAATTTTTTTCTAAAAATTTTATTTTTAAAAAATTAACCCATTAAAATAATTGAATTCAGTATGGGGAAGTAAGTCATGTTAATAGGATGTTCTTTTTAAAACATTACAATATAAATTTTTTTATTTAGGATTCATTATTGTTTTAAAAAAATATTTATATAACATAAAAAACACATTATAATAAAGAAGTAAACTATTTTTTCATTGATTCATTTTATAATATTTATTAAATCACTTTTGGTTTTTATGAAGTAATAATACCTACACTATATTTATACAATATTTAGCTTTTAAAATGAAAATTAAACTCTGTAAAAAATTTACCGAAAATTACCTATTTAAAAAATCAATATATTGACTTTAAAAGGATATTTTTTTCTACCAAAAAAATTTAAATATATGTATTTACACATTCAATTAAAAATATTTATTTATTGAAAACTATTGGTTTTAATGAAACAAATAACTTATAACCCTTATTAAAATTACATTTCTTTTTAATATGATTTATATTTAAATTTTTATAAATAATAACATTTGATGAAAATAAATTTCATTTGAAAAATAATGGATAAATTTATTAGTGTTTAGAAGAAAAATAAATATTTCCAAAACAATAATTTTGATTTAATTAAAATATAATTATTTTCAAGCCCATTTTATAATCATGTATATATATTGTAATAATGAAAAAGGAAAAATTCCATCACTATTATATTTAAATAATTTATACAAAATGAAACTTCTATGTTCTAGATACATAAACATTTATTACCCCAATATATGCCCAATGATTGCGGTGTGCGATGATGATACATTCTTTGAGTTGTTCAATGAACATGGTTTAGGTAATGATATCTATAATCTTAATAATCATGTAATGAACCCCACCCTAGTAACTCTAAGATAGTTCATACTTTAATAAATTTTTGTATGACATAGAGAATCACATCTCAAAGGACTAAATAGTTTAGTACTCCTGGAAAACTATATACATACATGAGTCCACTTATATATTTGAAGATAAAGGTCAAAACATATTTTTTTAGAATATAATTATTTACCCTAGAATATACTTATCTATAATTATTAGAAAAAATTATTTTATCCATGGGAAAGAAGACAAATGTTGAGCTCAACTAATGAGTAAGGGTTAAATACAAAATAAGTTATCATGAACCAATAACCATAATCAACATGGTATTGTAAATAATGGATAACACAATCCATTTAATTAACTTTTATATAATTATATTATAAGAAAAATATATATTCAATGGTTAATAAATGATAAAAAATTTTATTTAATCAATAATATGATAATGAAATATATCCATATATAATATTATAATAAAAATTTCAGTGCCAAAAATAATAGAATTCTGAATGAAGGCAATGCATAATTATCACACATTACTTTTTCCTAGATCATAATACCTTAACCATAAGTCTGTTCACGAGAAAATTTATAATATACTATGTATATATTGATTTGGTTTGTCAAACTATATCTCTACTGTAAATACCTTTCACAATATAGTTTAAAACTAATATTTAAAAATACAAAGGGTTTCATCAACAAATTTTGTATGGAGAGTATAATGTTATGTTGAGGTTCTTTCTATTCATCATCCCCAACTAATGTATGTCATGTAATAATAATTTTTAATGTTTGAATTAATTTATTTAATACATAAAAAAAATTTATTATCAAATATATGTATCGAGTAAAGGGTACAAATTTATTAGTATTTATAAATAAATAAAATAAGATTCAAAGTAAAAACCAAGAGTTAAAATTGTATATGGTTTTTGATATAATCATATACATAAATAAATAATATGGATATTTTATAAAAAATAATTTACAATGAAAAATAATTAAAATAAATTGATTTTATCAAGATAAACATAACAATACCAAAATAATATAATATTGTACAATTACATTAACCCATGGTAATTTTTAAGTAAAATCTGAACGGATTAAATGAATAAATGTGACACTTTTAATGTCATGAATTATGAATAATTCATGATATTAAATTTAAAAGGGGTAGTATATACACCCCATAAAATTTAATGGGTGTAAAATAAAAAATAAGCCTCAATGGAATATAAATTTCGATTAAATCCCTCACATCCATCTTTCTTTCTATTGTACATGATTAAACATCCTGTAAAATGGTTTGAAAATATTTATAATATTATAATATAACAATATTAATACTTATAATATCATATATGATACTTTTATAACATCTTATCACCAATTCAAAATTAATATTTCATTATTTTTAATGCTTTGGGTGTAAATTGCCTTGTTTACTTATAAGAGGATTTTATTAATGATCTAGTTCTTACACATATCGTATAGATATATAATCTCCATAATAATAATAATAAATTAATTATATTTTAAAAAAATTAATTATTATTTAAAAAAAATACTTAAATATTTTAATGATTAATGATGTATGTTATGATCATTAAGGTGTTTAGTCGTATGTATGCATAAGTAACGTTTCCATTTTTCAATGATCATTGTGGAATTGAGCTAAGTAATATTTTGTATTTCTAGAATTTTAATTAGGCAATATATACCGTCTTTTTTCTTTAAATATAATTATATATAGAATCTATGTGTTTTGGTGACGAAAAGAGAGTAAAATCGCTTAGAGAAGTTGGTATTCCACATCTACACGAATGGTGTCATCATATTTAAGTGAGAGAAAAGAAAACAAATCTAGGTATATATATTAAATTCTTGGAATGGTAAAAAAAATTGAATATAATAATTATTACATTAATAATACATATAATCATTTAATATTTTATTATCACCATTCATGTGGATATTTAGAAAAAGCTGAATCACATCGCTTTACATGCCCACAGTCCATCAGACACACGAGTGACCTTATCATATCTCCTATATAATAGATGGAAAAAACATATATAATTTTAAAAATCCTTAGGTATTAATATGTTATAAATATAATGTATATATATATAAATATTCTATCCATCATAAAAACCAACCTTGAGAGGATGGAATGTAAAAATAAATGACATGGTTTCGTGAGGTAGTATTCTACCATACATACAAACGAAGATTTCATAACCCATTTGATTGAAATGGAGATGGTATTATGTCAGGAGAATTTTATAAAAACATTCTAGAATTTAAAAGATATTACATTCCAAGGATTTAAAAATAAATTAGAAATAGAACGTAATGCATAAAACACCGAGTCTTTGTGAAATAATAGTATGTTATTATAATTATTTAAATAATATAGTATTAACTTATCCATTAGCTGTAGAAATATTAATTTTATAATAACTATTAAATCTTATTTATAATTTTTTCACAAAAATAAAACATATTTATTATTAAATATATAAATTACGGTAAAATAATAATCATTTTTTCTAAACTAATTTAGGATTATTTTTTATTATTTTTCTAATAAGATTCTGTTTTTTATAAATAGTTAATAATAAATCCTTTTAGTTAAAAACCATGTTTTTTGTACAAAAAATTATGATAAAACAAATTTATTATTAATTCCATAATAGATAAATTATACATATATTTATATAATTTAGATCATTGGAATCTTTTTTATTGAAATTATATATAAAGACTTAAATAACGTTTGAACATTCTTTTTACCCACATACTCTCCACACTTACGAGATTATAGTTATACATAATTTTTCTTATATGGAGAATTTAATTTAGAAAAATATATATACAAGGTTGTGATTAGTATGATATTTTGAGTCTGAGAGGATCAACTTAATTTTTGATGAATAGTAAATTAACACATTAGAATTTTAACTTTTTCCTTATAAATTATAATCTGACCCTTATGAATATTAAATCATCCAAAGGAAAATATTACACAAAAATGAATGTATAAATAAAATTTAGGTATTTTATAAAATTAATGTATGGTGTAATTATATCCCAGTATAAGAATGTGAATATAATAAAAATTTATAATTAAATATTGGTATTTTTAAAGTCTTAAATATTTAATTAAATGTTTATATTAATTAAAATGATTAAAATGAAATTATATTTTCTGAAATTCTATTTATAAATTTATTTTTAAATTATTTTAGGAGACATTAATGAGGAATTTGTTAGTTTATCAATGTGTTATAAAATTAGTTATGATTTTAAAATCAGTAATTTTCTAATAAATAATGATTTCAATAAATAATTAAATTACTAAAATAAAAATAATATTTTTGCAAAATTGTGTTCATTTTAGAACTTTAAATTTCAAAAAAAAATTTATGGTCAATTATAGGGATTTTCTTAAAATACATGATTGTTGTGAATAGTACAATATGGTAATTTACTGTGTAAATACATTATAAATAAAATACAATATTTTTTTATTCATAAATTATATAAGAATAATAATCTAGAGTATAAATTCTCTATATTGATATATTTTATGATAATCCACAATCAATTCACTGTCTTTATCCCAAAAAGTAAACAATTGAATAAAATATTCAAAAGTCACATGTCTTCTCCAGTATAAATATCATCACTCACCACCACTTCCCCAAACACCTCTACACACAGAACCTTGTATAAATTTTCTAAAATTTATCTTCCTCAGTTACTACCCCACTTCCATGATGTTATGGTCACAACAAAGGACCAAACCATGTTTCCTTAATATGGTTCTCAAATAGAATAATTCAAATGGTAAATCATAGTTTTTCATCTTTTAATTTCCTTTCAATTTAATTTTTCTGTTTTTTTCTTCTACTCAACACCTCTATCAAAATTAGATTGATAAATACTATATAATCTAAATATTTAAATGATACCATTTTAATGGTATATCATTCATTAAATTATTTTTAGTCTCACTCTCTCTCTCTCTGTCTGTCTTATTTGAAAAACGAAATCATCATCTGTGTGGTGTTGATTTGCTACCTTTGTGGATTGTAGACAATAATTCAAAAAATTAACCTTCAAGGATGGTCCTGAAAAAACATTTCTAGTTAAAAAATAATATAATATATTTTTTAAAACATATTTAATGTTAAATAACCACTATATATAAATAATATTAAATCATACGATGAAAATATTTTGTAATTATTAAGAAACAACCAAAATAATCTAAATGATTATCAGTAAGGTTATATCTAACGACTCATCCTAATTCAATGTATCCGAATGAACTAAATTACCATTTAATAATATATATGTTGATTAGTATCTTATAATTTCAATACTACTGAATTATATCCATTACATATACAATTTTATACTCATGTACAAGTACACTCATTGTGAAAACCATGAAAACGAATGGTCTCCAATGATGAAATTAATCTCTATCCCTCATTAATAAGGAAATAAATGAACTAAATTAAACTATAATGATTATAATAAATTTATAAAAGTATGTTAATTAATTAATTTATCTATTTAATTAGATTATCTAGAACATCAAGGTCATGTTTTTAACATATTAAAACATAAGGTAAGGGTTTTCTAATCTCAATTTCATTTAGGTGAGATAGGACTTATTCACCAAAATTTTTATTTTATGGTGTATGTGTACTAACCTCTAAGGTATCATAAAATGAATCAATTTTTCTTCCTTTTATTTAATGTTTCATTTTAATATTATGATCATTGTGGTTTATATTATTTGAATCATTACAAAGTGGTAAGGGTGGTCTTCCTGAAACTCCATTTTTATTTTGTTTATGATTTAAACCTCTATACACAAATGGAATTATTCAATATTTTTATAAAATTCTTGATATATATATATATGTTTCAAACATATATATCCATATCATTACATATTTTATTTATGGGAGAATTCATGTTTTAATATGTTCCTTCTTTACTCTTCCCAATAAGAAAACCCGATTAATGGGAACATCCCAAATTTTTCCCCATTTTCAAGTGCACAATATAATATGTTTTTGGAAATAATTAATTTTATAAAAGAAAAAAAATTTATCTTGAAATAATATATTTGTTCATTTATGTTTTTAGGAAAATGAACATGTCCTTCTTATTTAAAATTACTTCAAAATTTTACATAAACCCCAATGAAGTGTTTAAATATAAAGTATCGTAATAAATATTTATACATTATATCTATTATGTGGGAAACCATATTTTCCTAAAATATAATTTTAATTTAATTTCTGTGTCTTTTCTATGATATACATGTCTAAAATATCATTTTTTGAAAAATAAAAATTATCTTCCCAAATAAATCGTCATTCCAAATTAAAAATAGTTTTATGTCTCTAAATTTTACTTCTATGATATATATTCCTTATTCACCAATATTTATGTGGGTTTGTTGTATGTATATAAATTTGATGTTTTATATCATGATTTCAATTATTCTCATGATAATCTATGGTTTTTTATGGTTAAAAGGTATTTTCATTAAAAACATTCAATGTGGTATGGGACTCTTTGGAATGTTTAAAGAATATTTCCCTTCAGAATTTCTAATCAATGTTGTTAGAGTACATTCATATACAATATTTCAAAGTGGTATTGGACACTTTTATTTAATAATATATTTCATTCGATATGTGAGTAATTTATTGGAATTTTTATGTGTTGTGTGGGTCAAACTGTAGCCCCTCGAAGCCTTGGTATGTCTCATGGGACAATCTAATATGTAATTTTTTCCCACCTATGTATAATGTCCTGCCCGACGCCTTAACTGTGTCTTTATGATTTTTGGAATTATTCATTCGATCATTATGAAACTAGGAATTTAACATCCATTTTATTATTATACTATTTGAATATAGATGTTCAATCATTATTGTTAAATTATTTAATAATATTTTCCCTCGCGGTATTATGCTCAAGAATATGTCTTCATGGAATTTTTCCTTTAGTTATTCACCATGAATTATTATTTTTGTTTCAACTATATTATTTACTCATTACATAGTATCTAATTTCAACCAATTCTTATGATTCATTTCCCAAGGTTAGAAATAAATAAACAGTGAATAATCATTCAAGGATCTAGTTTACTTTCGTTTATTATGTATTATATTTTATTGTATATTTCAAATGAATTGTGGGTATCATGAATTTAATCTGGTCATATAGGAATAATAAATGGATCGGTCATTGGGGGTTTTCATACCTGTATTCATTCCAATGTTATTAAATAATTCAATATTCTTGGGTTCGACATTATAGTTTGTGTCAAAAGTTGTTTAGTAATAACCTTCAAAACTGGATTTAGAATACATATATTAGAGAACAAAACCCTAAGTTATCATTTTAGGATATATATAGAAGAACACCATAGAATTTTGGCCTGGTAGAAATTATGTTTCCAATATATATAAACATCCTTATCTTTATACTACTAGAGGATGTAGTTCTGACACAGAAGTAACTAGTGATAACAACTCTAACATGGTGTTTCAAGCCTAACTCAAGGTAACCTAGTATACTAAAATGGTCCTTATTGCACACTTTGATGGACACTCATGAGGGATATGTTTATAATAATTTAAATTTTCTTTTAAAAAATTTATGAAGGGTTTAAAATTCACGACACACCTAGGGAATCCATTTTTATGATTGTGATATTATTTATGAATAATTTTATTCAATTTATGTTAGGTGTTTTTTACAATTTTTGGGATTATACATTATGTTTCATAATTTTATGATCTAATATAGTACATACCATTATTTATAAATGTAACCAACTAGAAGGAACGAGAACCTCAATAATGCACATAATACAAAAATTAATAATGATCACTTATTATAGGGTTTTAAGATAGGATTTTGAATAGAAATTGTCTCTAAAATGTTCTCATCAAATGTGTATACAATAACATGTTCTAACAAGAAAGAGAAGGATTTTTCTATGTATTAATGTCACATCCATGTGCTTCTTTTAAATATTTTTTTCACTTATATTATTGGCCTATATTTTTCCCATTAGGACCCCTTGAACCCCATTTAATAATGAAAAAATAGACATGTTTATGGTTTAACAATATGCCACATGGTGTGGCTACAAGGTTTAAAAAAGCGTGTGGACTACCCAACCCCATGTGTCCAATTCTTAAAACTATATTCTTTATTCTAATTTTTTTCCATTCAAAATTAATCCAATCATTCACCTTTCTTCCCCCATTTGACCCTATTAGCTATATAATGATCCTATACTCCATCAAGGCCTATTGGAACCCATTTTTGTTGGGGTTTTGTGGGAACGATTCAATAGCCTTTATGTAAGTGATTACCCCTTTGTTTTTATTCCTTAACTCTAGGGTTTGTTCTCTCCCTTTTTAGGTTTGAAATATCAAACAAATAGGGTTTCGTGCATATGTTTTAATTTTTCTTTTCATGGTTATATCTTGTGTATAAGAATTCATTTTCATCCCCTTATGGTGTGGCAATGGTGTGGTTTGAGTTTCACAAAACTATTTGGGGTTTTTGACATCTTAGGAAGGTGATTCCATGTGCATACATTATTTTATGTATGAATCATTCCTGATTGACTTATTTTTCATGATCCTCATCCATTATTTTTGGTACAAAAACCATTTATGGTAGTAATGATTTGGTGGTTAATTTTAATGAATCATTTTTGAATGAAAATGAGTCTTCTTCATCTATATTCCACGGTGAGAATTTTGGGGTTATTTTCTGACTCCTTAAATTGTTTTACTATATATTTTTAGGGCTTCCAAATCTAGTTGTTATTTGAATTTATGGGTGTTTATCCTTAAAAAGGAATTTTTGAATTGATTTTTTGTGAGTATTCTTGTTTTACTGCTTCAAATTATTTTATAAAATATTTAAAGGGTTTACTAAATTACAATGAGGGTGTAATACAATTTTTTACTTTTTAAGATGTGTGTGATTAGGAAAATATATTTTTATGTGAAAATGGTAATTTTTTGTGAAATTGGTATTATATAACATGTGAAACTTGATTGAGAACAAATAAGGAAGCCCGAGTATCTAGGTTTGTGGACTTGGACTATTATGCTAATTATAAGGTAGTTATATCATCCCAGTTTCATAAATAATGGTTGATGATGACAAAACTAACTAAATGTTGATGATGTTTGGGGACCACTAGGCCATTGGGGTTACCCCTCCTAGTAGTCTGTTCATGAAAAGGATATTGATTATGGTTACTTATACACCGAGATAAAATGTAACTAGGGTCCCACAACTTGAATGTACCTAGGGATGTTACAATGAATATAGATCATTAGCTAAATTGTACTTATCATATACATACATTGTGTCTTGTTGTAAAATTATATAGAATGTGTGTTTTATTTAAAAGTGTACCTTCTTCAATGCTTCCCTCTTGAAAAATATTTTTCCGTATGGTGCAACTTTTATATATTTTCGGAGAATTTTTATTTATAAGAAGATGGAATATTTTCGTCATAAAATTTTTATCAAATGGAATATTTTGGATGAAATCCTATTAGGAATACGCACATGCACTAATTACACCATTGGGAGTAATTACAGTTGATAATTTTTTATACAGGTATTTGAAAGGTCCATGGAGATAGTGGTTCAGGTTATTAGCTTCTCTTTGGGGTGTGGTGTTGTGGAGAAGCCATACTGGTGATTTCCCATTACTGTGTGGTGGTTCTTGAGTTAGATATACAGCTCCTTTTGAGTTTTGGACCTCTTGGGGTTTTTCTAAATGATGTAACTCAATTATGATATTTTTATAACTTTTTTGGTTTGAATTTTTAGATGTTGTTTATTTATTATTGTTTATTGTTTTATGTTTGTAATCACAATTAAATCATTCCCAAAATGTTATTTATGATAGATGGGAACTTGTACCAGCCCGTAGGGATAGGGAACACCATTCCTGCTTCGTCACAGATTTATTCTGATGTCAGTTTTGATAGAGACCATATTTGATTCCTAAAAAAATTGTATCAAAGGTGGTTATTCTCTTCGAGACATGTCATTTGGGATGAGTATGGTAATAGATAATCTAGGACATTTGGGGCTCTAAGTTCTAGTTGTGAGTAGAGTATATGTAAAATACCTTTCATGAGAGACCTTGAGTCTCTATGGGATGTCAAGATTGTCTATTTCTCTTCTCTTCCAGATTGTATCTGCATGCTACAGACTACACGTGGACATTGGTTGGGGGTGATGTAGTTGTTTATTTCATTATTGTGATGAGTTTGATTTATTTATATTTTATGTTATGTGGGAATTTTATAGAATTTTTTAACTTATTTTTTCTCTAGTGACTGTTGTCTTTTGTCACAACATGCCTCCCAATAAACCTCCCATTAACCCACAAGAGGAATATGGAGAGATTTATCTCTCAATTATTGATCATGGGTTTATAGAATATATGTTCTTCTATGTCTATGCTCTGTTATAAAGAGTGAGATATCCTACTGCTATTACTCCAGCGGACAAGATGAGTATGTTCCTCAGAAGGACAAAGCCCAAGAGTTCTGAAGAATAATCCTCTTCTATTATATAGTTGTACAGAGCCCTAGGAAGATGAGTGGTGGATGAGAAGATCAAAAAAAAAATTTAGTTCCTTGAAATACCTGCGGAGGTTATGGTGAAACGTGCCCTATTATTTTATTTGGTCCCAACTAGAGGTTCTAGTAATTAGTTCTTTAGGATGGGAAGCATGAGAATACAATCTTGAAGAGCTTCAAGGATGCCTTAAATATCCCATACTGTCCTAATTTATGGGATTATGAGTGATCCTGGGAGTTTAAGAACTCATCTAGTGGGGTAATTCAGTGATGTATTATGCTAACTGCTTCATCATGATATTTGGATATTCACCTGAAATGGTTTACAATGAGCATATGAAGGCCCAAAAGATCAAGAGGGGTTTTTGGCCAAAGATCTATACTCTGGTATTCATGTTCAAAATTAAGACTAATCAAGAGGTTTTTGATTAGGCTTGTATGGTGGAAATTGATTTTAAAGGGATGGATTGGTTTCTCTAGGGTGGTATCACTAATTGGCAATGATAGTTCATTTGAGAAAAAAGGTAAGAGAGAGGATAGGGGGATGAAGGAAGGTGGTAGTTTAGGCCATCCTCCCAGTCATCTCTCCTATGTTGCATTTAATGTATGTTATGTCATGTGCCACCAGTGATAGAGGACGGGGAACAACGAACATGAATGTACGTCTCCTTCGAAACCATGTTATCAGTGTGGATCTATAGGGAACTTTACATTTGTTTTTCAATGTGATGTGTTCCCTTCAGAGTAGGAAGGATCAATGGGTTCTAGGGAAGTGGCAGCTCAGTGATAGTCATTGAGTATAGTGGGATCTCAGTTTGGTGGTAATGGAGGGGTGGATGGAATTTCATCTAGGAAGATCCAATTATGGGAAGAGCCACTGATGAGAAGCTGTTCTTAGGCATAGACGAGGCATCTTCATGGTACTGATCAGGCACTAGAGGTATCAAATTTATGGCCATCAATAGTTCAAGTTACTATTTGATTTCATATTATTTAGATGTTATACACTTTGAGACTGGTGCTTTTCTTTTTTTATCTATTCTCATATTGTGAACTTAACAAATTTTCCAACTGTGATGTTTTCTATTTCGATAGTGTTGGTGACATCATTGTGTAAGAATGAGTAAGGTATCTAGTGTCTATCATGTGAACTTTTCATGTCTAGGATCAAGATGGTTTGGGTCCTCATCATCTCAGATATAATTTTTTTTGATGTAATCATCAAAAGGGAATTTTTTTTATTTCACTTTCATGATCATATTGATTGAAATAGGTAGTGGGTGAGTTTTATGGCACCTGGTGGGAGTCCTTAGGTTTTTTATGGGAAAGGGGATCATCATTCGGGTCATATAGGACCTCCACTCCCAAGGTTATGGAATCATTTATTATACTTATCATCACTCATGCTAGAGGACAATGGTATTTTATATAGAAGGTAGATTACAACATGTAGTGGTTTAATTCCTCACGATATTTCTAGATGAATTTTCTGGATCTCCCTCAGTGCAAGATGTGGATTTATCAATGGATTTGGTTACACAAAAATAGAGGACATCTCTTCTATAATATAGTATCCCCCACTGAGTTCAGGGTTTTAAAGATACAGTTGGATGATTTGGAATCCATAGGATTTGTTCCCTCGAGTATCTCTCATTAGTCTCCTATTATTTTTACAAAAAAGGATGATGGGTCCCTCTGGTTGTGCATTGACTACAAAATTCTGAATAAGGTCACCGTAAATATATTTGTATCCTTTCCCCTAGATAGAAGACATGTTTGACCAGTTGAAGGGGGAAAAGAGGTTTTCGAAGAGAGACTTGAATTTACGTTTCCACCAAGTCAGGGTGAGAGCAAGATATCCTAAAGACAGCCTTATGGTGAATGTATGTCCACTTTGTGTACTTGTTCATGCCTTCAAATTGACTAACTCTATAGAGGTTTTTATGGTGCTAATGAACATGGTGTTCCACTATTATCTTGACCCATTCTTCGTGATATTCATTGATGAAATTCTAGAATACAATAGATCTGAGAAAAAACATGAGTATCATTGGTTCATCATGTTTGGAACTCTGCGAGATCTTTATCATTATGAATAGTAGTTCAATTTCACATTCTGGATCAGGGAGGTGATGTCTCTGGATCTTTTAATCATGGATGAGATAGTTTCAAGGGACCCTAATATGATTAGTACTATTATTTTTTGGGTGTAACTGAATAATGTGTTTGATATTTTCACTATCCTCACCCTATTAGGTCACTAAAGGTGGTTTTTTTGGATTTATATCGGCTTTCTTGACCATTTACCATGATCCCCTAGAAAGGGGTGAGGTTTGAATGGGCCCCAGAATTCCTAGAATCCTTTGAGTAGTTGAAGCGGTGGTTTACTATTGCCCTCATGTTGATATTTCTCGAATATAGAATTTGATATGTGGTTTATTGTGATTCTTCAGGTATGGATCTCGGGTGTCTGCTTGTGAAGGGTTACCATGTGGTGGTGTATAATTCTCAATAAATATGACCACATGAAAATCATTTCCCGACTCATTAAATGTAATTGGAAGAGGTTATTTATAATTTGAACACATGGAGTCATTACCACTTTGGGGATAAGATTGTGGACAACTATGATAATAATAACATACCTTACTTATTATCACAAAAATATCTTATTCTAATGTAGCACCATTGGATCAAGTATTTGTAGGCTTTGAGGAAGTCCCGTGATGAGTGGACTTTGAAAGTTGATTTTTTGTAGATGCATGTAGTGACCAAGGACTGAATTGGAGTACTTTTCTAGATATTATGCAATTGAATCATTCAATTTTAGAGTTAATTTAGTAGGATAATCCCAGTGATGAACTATGTTTGTGGTCTAAGATTTTTTTTTATTTTGGGAAGATGTATTCTGATTGGTCTTTATCTCCAATGGTTATCTTTTGCTCCAGGGGACATTCGGTGGTGTCGTTTTCTTGGAGGAACGTGGTGTTGCATGATAGGCTTCAATATTAGTTGTTGTTTCATCATATAGATACCAAAATGTATTATGATGTTCGTTTTATATTCTAGTGTCTAGGTATGATGTGATACATATCACATTTTCTATCGAGAGATTATACATGTATGTAGGTGAAATCATAGCATCAAAGGCCCATTGTTTTTCCACATTCCTTTCCAATTCCTACAAGGAAGTGGGATAACATCACCATGGATTCCTTCTTTGTCTCACCTCATTCATGTTAGGGTAAGAATGCTATTTGTGTAGTTATTTATCATCTAACCAATTAATACCACTTCATTCTGATCAGAGATACAACCAATGTGGATGAGTTGGGCTGATTGTATATTCCATAGGTGGTAAGGCATCATGGTATTCCATTAGCAATTTTCTTGGATAAAGAAACTTGTTTTAACTCTCGATTTTTGGAAGGCCTCCATAAATATTTGTGGTCACAATTTAAGATGAGATAGACATTCCATCATCAAAAGGTTGGCTAGAAGGAGCAGGAAAACCTGATTCAGGAAGACATGATCTGTGTATGTGTCTTGGAAATCAATGGTTCTTGGGATATTCATTTGGGATTGGTCAATATTTCATATAATAATAGTTACCAATCCTCAATTAAAATAGATCCTTATAAGGCCCTCTATGTTCAGAAATTCTTGTCCCCCATATGTTTGGATGAGGTTGGTGAGACATCACTATTGGGTTCGAGCCCTGTGAAAGAGACATTAGAGATGGTCATGTTAATTAGGAAGTGGTTATTAAAAGATCATAGCCACCAAAGATATTATTTCTACCAGAGTCATATATACCTTTAGGTCTCTATGGGTGATCATGTATTCATTAATTTGGCCCCTCAACAAGTCCATCATCATTTTGGTAACTATAGAAAACTAACTTTGTGGTATGTCAGATCTTTTGATATCACCGAGTGGTTTAGAAACATGTCATACACATTATCATTTCCTTATTAGTTGATATCAATTCAAGACATCTTCCATTTTTCAGAATTTATGAAATACAAACTGATTCATCTCACTTTGTGAAATTTGGAAGAGTTGGAGATAGACCCTGATTTGTTAGTGTATTAATGTGATGTGTGATTAGTGTATTCAGATGGGAATGTACATTGGGGAAATTTTATTCCACATAAATGGGTCATTTGTAAGTATGGGAGTGTTGTGCATGAAAATTGGGAGCATAATTCGTGGGTGGAGCAAAGAGTACCAATTCTTATTTTCTGATCAAGCATCGGGTTTAACATCAGGGAGGAATGTTTTCATAGTGAAGAGATTTTTCAAATATATGTCCTTATTTAGGGTATTATTCCTCTCAGATTATTGTTCTATATTTTTCTCTAGGACCACCATTAGCCCAGTTAAATTTTGATGAAAATGGAAAAAAATATGTGGCTACAACCGGTCACGTTGTTTGCTTGTACCGTTTACTAAATCATGCTGACAAATTCTGCACTAGTGTCTCAATAATAAATTATTATTTTTATTCCAATTTTAAACATCTTTAATTAAACATATCTCACAACTTTATTCCATCATTAATCCCTTGCGTCCTAGGAATTATCCTATCCTCTCTCATGCTCCCTTATAACCTATTTCTTAATGGTGTTTTGATTGGTAAAATTCATGAATCTTCAAGTAATTGATTCATCCATTTTTTTCTTCCTTATATCTACAGTTTCTTCTCTTCTTGATGTTCTAAATATCTATATACTAGGATTCATATATACGGTGTAATTTTTTGTTTCTTAGTTAAATCTTGTAGATTTGGATTCATTTTCATTTCCTTATGGTGTGGCGGGGATGTGGTAGATGGTTCACACAAAGATATGGGGTTTCTGACATCTAAGGATGGTGACTCCATGTGTTTAAATTCTTTGATAAATTAACCAATACTTATTGACTTCATTTTTATTTTCCTCTTCGATTGTGTTTGGATTAATATTAGTTTTTTTATCATTCATTATGTGGATGAATTTAAAGATGCCTATTTTATTACAATGAGTGTTTTTGATGCATATTAAATGTTGATTTCTATGGGGTTATTTTATGAGTCATGGAATTGGTTTATTAAATTTTTTTAGGGATATCAAATCTAGATGGGTGTGGTATTTTTTTAGAAATTGTCCTCAAAAGAGGATTTTAATGGATTTTGTGTTCAAACCCTTGTTTTATGTCTGGTAATTATTTTATAAAATCATTAAAGGGTTTACTAAATCATATATAGGGTCTGGAACATGTTTGTGTTTTGTTTGGGATGCGTATGATTTAGAAATGGTTTTTTTGAAAATGGTTCTTTTATGTCCAATTGGTATTTTATAAAATCCGGAACATGATTGTGAACAAAGGTGGAAACTCAGGAATCTATGAAGGAATACTAGGACTAGTATACTAGTGATATAGTAGTAGTGTCTTCCTTGTTTCACTTATAAAGTTTGATGATTGCAACACTAAATAAATATTAATGATGTTTGTGTACTACAAGTCCAATGAGTTTTCCCTTGTTATTTTCTCAAACATGAGAAATTTATTGATTATGGATACTTATACACTGAGGAACGATATACCTAGTGCCCCACAACTAACTATTTTCTAGGGGTATTCCCATGACTAGTGAACATTAGCTATATTGTACATACCAGAGGAAGACAGTCTATTTTGATGGAAATTTAGTATCATGTGTGTTTTATTTAAATGTATATCTTATTCAATTATTCCCTCTTGAATCAATTTTTTGTAAAATTTCCTCCTTTGGGAAATTATTCTAGCATTTATATCTTATAAAAATTTCATGTTTTTTAACTTTAAATGTTTATCATAAGGAATATTTTGGAAGGAATCATATTGGGAATAGGATCACACCCTGTGTTGACCTTTTATGTGTTAGTAGACTTGATAATTTTTGATATAGATAAGGGAATGGTATTTTGAGATGGTAGTTTTTGGTTTTTGGATTCTCTTCTGGGTGTGGTGTTGTAGAGAAGGCTTGGGGGAGATGTACCCTTTCTGTGTGGTGGTTCTTTATTTGGACATTCTTTTCATTTTGAGTTGGGTCCCTCTTGGTGTTTTCTTAAAACTATATAACTGATGACGCTAATATTTTCACAAATTTTATACTATAATTTAATGATTATAAAACCACCATAGTGTTATTTAATCGGAAATTGTTACATATTTAGGGTTTTGTGTTATTTTGAGCATAAATGAAAAAATGGGCTAATTCTACAATCTTAACAGATATTTATCACAAGGGTATTTTGGTCATTTCTCAAAAACGATATTTCCAAATTCTGAGATTTGAATTTTTTTGGAACTCTTATTTTATTTTCTTCAACTTTTCCTTTAGGACTTGGGTCTGATTCATGCATCTGAAGCCCCAAAAATATTCAATGAACTTGACTATTTTTTCAGGCGGACTGCGTGGACCCCGCCTCAGTAGCGGAAACTTATTTCAGCCTAGATTCCACTTGGATAGGGATGTGGAATCCTAGTAGTGTTCACATATTTAATTTCACGCCATTTGGAAGCCATTTTAATTGCAATTGAATGATAGAGTTCTGATGGAAGCTTCTAGGATGCTTCATCTAGAGAAAGTGATTAATAATAAAAAACTCATACCTCCTTCTACACGCATCCAATGAATCCAAAATGTGGAGGGTGGATGGTCAAAAACTTTATGAACAACATTTATGAAGGGTTCCATGCGTGAATCAGCCAATTAATTGGTACAAAACATGGCATCATTTGGAAGATAAAATCTGCCTATAAAAAGAGAGGAGCACCTACCTCTCAAAAAAATTCCATTCATCATCACACCATCCATCAAAAAGGGGTTGGATTGAGGGAGAAAGAGTATATGAGTATTCCTTGATGTAATCAAGCCATGAAGGTATAACTCCAAGTGGTGGTGGGGAGAGGAGATTCGAATACATTTCCCCTTTTGAGTTTGTTCATTCATTGTAAAATATTTTCTTTTAAACTATCTTGGAACTTGTTTGCATGAATTAAGGAGGTATTTATCTCTAATTTTTTCAATTTCATATAAATTATTATATATTGCTTATATTCTAATGAATTTAAAGTGGTTTTCCTCAAGGTTTAAATTTCTTTGGTGAGGTCTTTTCTTTGAGCATGATGAGTTCAACCTGTTTTCGTTACTCGGAGGTCTTCGGGTAATCAGAACACTTTCATTTGGAGAACGGCAGCCATGTATGAGGTTTCAATATGGTATCTAGATAATTTAGGTTTATAAATTGAGTTCTTAAGGTATACATTTTTTAATTTAATTAAAATATATTCGTAAACAATGATAATGGGTGTGTCCAAAAATCAACGTTTGTCCACCACTACAACCTTTAACTTGTTATTTCCATCTCATTTTTCATTGGAATTTTAATTGATAATAGAGATTTAATATTTTATCTTGATTTCATTTTCATAATAAAAATCCCCCCAATATATTATATAAACTATTTTTATATTAGTTGAATTAAAAAGTTACAATTGAAAATAAAGTTTGTATATGCGGCCTCCTAGTGATCGACCCTTGGGTGTGCCACTATGGTGCATTCATAGGATAATAATAAATTAATTGAATAGAGGTTCATGAAAAACCGCTGACATCAATTTGGCGCTATTGCCAGGGAGGCCAAGTGCTTAAACATACTGTTTTTTTCACAAAAAGAATTAAAAAAGTGCTTTATGGCATATCATTAATTACATCATCCAATATGTATTTTTTTGGAAATTGATATAATTATTTTCATGTGGATTAATTTTATGGTGAGACCATCAAGGAAGATACATTGGATATTCCAATTCTTGAAAATTCCCAACAATTACAAGAAAATTCACAGCAATTGAAAGAAAATTCTTTGATAATTCAAGAGAATTGCAGAAAGATGGGAAAGGCAAGAAAGATGATAACATCATTGGCCACCCATTTTGAAGAAGTTAAAGTCTTATGGATGGAAAAACAACAAATACATTTTGAGGAAAACAAAAAGATTTTCCCACCTAAATTTCATGGTGAAATTCAAGAGGTTGAAGAAATTATTGAAGATCCAATTCCCTCTCCAACAATTGAGTTCCCAGCTACCTTACATGAAAAAAAGATCCTAAAGATGAAATTTATGAGGGAGATTTAATTTCTGAGCCTTCATTTTATTCAAATTTAGTTTATTCTGAATTGAAAAATAATTTCCATTTTGAATATATTATAGATTCAGCATCACTACTGCGGTATTTGAAAAAATAATAAGAAGGTCCTCATGTATAGGAGAGAATGGAGGTGTCTATCGGGTTGGGCATTGGTGCATTTGAGGATGATGGCACAAAAGAATAAATCATTGAAGAACCAATTTGTGAACCTGAACAAGAAGAGAACCCACTTCCTATTCTACTAATTTCTCTACTAGTGGACACCACTCCTCTAAGTTATCAAAACGGGGAGCACCCCTTTATTATTTTCCCTCCCCCTATACAACTCAAATTATTTCATTCATCTCTTTTGGGGGTGTGGGATATTTTTCTTTTATTTGTGGGTTCTCACTTCAGGAATCCACTAATGGATTTCGGGAGAAAAATTTGTGGTGGTTTCTGAGCAAGAAACCCCGTCCACCTTCATATGGGGGTTAACCCACTGTAACTGCTTGACTAGGGGCAGTAAAACCCTTGCACATATTTGGGGGTGAAACCAAGAATTATCCCTTCCCTTTCCCCTATCTATTTTTTTATTTTTATAATGCATTTATTTATTTATTTATTAGTAGGAATAAGTGGTGCCAACTAGGAGCTTAACTCAATGGTGCTGCTAAAAAAATTAAGCCAGGGTGTGTCTTTCCTTCTATTTAGTTTTTCTTCCCTTATTTATATTATTTCATGATAAAATTAAGGGTAATGATTTTTAAATGGGGGGGGGGAGTTTCAACCTGCTTAGTTGTTTTCATTCATTCTTATTTATTTTCATCTTTTTGGAACCTCGATCATTAATTATAATTCTGATCAAATTTCACACATTAATAGATTTTTATAAAATTGAAATGATTTTAGAAAAAAAAGATTTTAAATGATTGTTGATGTGAATTGTTTCCTTAAATTGTATTTTCAATCATTTTTATGAGTTTAACAGATTTTTGAAATCAAAGGCAACGAAACACAGACTCAATATTTTTTTCCCATCCTATGGAAAATTCTAAACCACTATGACATATTCTTTCTAATACCGACACATTCTTGAGGGAAACATATATTTATTTTGAGAACCATAATTTATTATTTTTCTCTTTTGAAGTTTTGGATTTCATGAAATGTTTTTAATATGATTGAGGCACTACTTTGGCTAGACATATATCATCCTGAGACCTAACATTAAATTTATCATTCATTTTCCCTTAAGTCCATTGAATTTCCTTATAGGTTTAAGCCAAAGTACAAGCTAATTTTTTATTACATACCCATTATTTTGGTATTGTTTCATGGATATTTCTAGTTTGATTGTGGGGGAAGGGACTTTCATGTGCGTTCATTGGGATGTGTCTCATTGATGGGTGTTTTGAGATGTGCATCAACATTTTTGGAAATGAAATAATTAGGCATGAGTCAAAATTTCATTATTCTTCAACTTTTTCGTTTGGTTCTCTGTAAAAATAGAAAATAAATGTTGTGTCATTCGTGAGTGTTACTAAAAGGGAACATAAAGCTGTGCCATTCTGTAGATTTATAAAAAAAGAAAAAAAATGGGGAGAACATGGACGATATAATTATTTGTAATAATTTATTGGCTCATGTACCATGTCAACGAAATGGGGGTGGTATTTTGTTTCACAATCTCATGGTGGATTGAGTGAATAATTTTCTGTGTTTTCACTTGATTATTCTTGCATTGTACCTAAGAGTCAAACCTTCTCTTTCTAGCCTTGAATTTTTAAATCATTTACCCACCATCCCAAATCCATAGAGTCAATTGAACCTTTTATGAAATCCCTCATGATTGAATTCATTTTATTGTTTCACGTTGTGGTGAAATTAAAATAGTCACAAACCTATGGTGATACATGAAACATTCATGTTTGAGCATTACTCCTAAATTAATTTCTCTTGGGTGAAGAGTGACATAAAATTCAACGTGAGGTATGTTGTGATTGATCCATGGATGGATTGATGAGGTTGAACAAATTTAAATTTTTGAAATTAAAATAAAATGGAATTGATGTTCATATAAGAGACATGATGAAATTTTGTTTTTGATAAGATCATGGATGGTTTCTCATTTTTGATTGTTGTGTGAATTTTGATTCGGATATATGATAATTGCTCAAGAGTGCATTGTTTATGTGTGAGGGATTGATGAAGCTAATATTTTCACATATTTTATATTGTAAATTATTGTTTATAAACCCACCATAGTGTTATTTAATGGGAAATTGTGACATATTTAGGTTTTTGTGTTATTTTGAGCTTAAATGCAAAATGGCATAATTCTGCAATTTTAACTGATTTTAATCACATGGGTATTTTGGTCATTTATCATAAACTATATTTCCAAATTCTGAGAATTTTTTCTTTGGAACCCTTATTTTATTTTCTTCTACTGTTTCTGTAAGACTAGGGTCATATTCAGGCATCGGAAGGCCCAAAAAATTCAATGAAGTTGACTATTTTTCCGGGCGGACTGCATGGGCCCCTCCTTAGTAGTGGAAACTTAATTTGGCCTAAAAACCTCTAAATTATGAGATTAAACTTGTATATGGACGAGGACTCCATGTCGTGTTCACATAATTAATTTCAAGTCTTTTGGAAGTCGTTTTAATTGCCATTGTGTGACTGAGTTTTGAAGGAAGCATCCAGGAACCGAACTCCAGAGAAATTGATTGATAATAAAAAACTTATACCTCCTACAATGCAGGTCATATGAATCTGAAATTTGGAGGGTGTACGGTAACACTATTTATGAAGGACATTTATGAAGGGTTCCCTGAGTGAATCGGCTAATTAATGGGTCTAAAATGCGGGAACTTTTGGAATACTAAATCTTCCTTTAAAAAGAGAGGAGCTCTTACCTCGCAAAAGAATTCCATTAATCGCCACACCATCTATGACAAAGTGTATTGTCTTGAGAGATAAATAAGATAGGAGTATTCCTTTATGTAATAAAGACATAAAGGGCTAACTCTAAGTTTTGGTGGCTAGCAGAGATCCGAAATCATTTCCCCTTTTGAGTTTGTGCTTTCATTGTAAAATATTTTCTTTTAAACTATCCTAGAACTTGTTTTCCTAAATGGAGGAGGTCTTTATCCCTAATGTTTTCAATTTATTATAAATTATTCTAGATTTATTATTTAATAATTAATTTAAAGTGGTTTTCCTCATGGTTTAAATTTCTTTGGCGAGGTCATTCCTTTGAGCATGATAAGTTCAACCTGTTTTCGTTACTCTTAGGTCTTTGGGTAATCAGAACACTTTCATTAGAAGATAGGTAGCCATTAATGAGGTTTCAATGTGGTATATAGTTAATTTATGTGTATAACTTGAGTTCTTATGTTATACATAAGATAATTTAAATAAAATATATTCTTAAACAATAATAAAGGGACTTTCCAACGATCAATGTTTTTCCACCGCTGCTACCTTTACCTTGTTCTTTCCATCTCGTATTTCTTTGGTATTTTAATTGCTAATGTAGATTTATTATTTTATTTTGATTTTATTTTCATAATAAAATTATACCAAATATATATTATATAAACTAATTTTATATTAGTTGAATAAAAAAGTGACAATTGAAAATACAGTGTGTATAAGTGGCCTCCTTATGATCGACCCTAGGGTGTGTCACTATTGTGCATTTATAGGAAAATAAAAAATTAATTGAATAATGGTTCACGAAAAACCCCTATCATCAATAAATCAATTAAAAAAAATTCTTAGGCTTGTTAAGTGAGAATATTCAAATTCCGTTTGTTTATTATTGTTAGTTGTTTTATGTTTCTAAACACATGTAAATAATTCCAATCCCATTATTTATGATACATGGGAACTTTTTCCAGCCTTTGGCGAAAGGTAACGCCCTTAAGTCTTTTTCATAGTCTGGGTTGGGTGCTAGTTTGGATGGAGACTAGATATATTTGATGAAAATTACAAATTCAATAGGGGTCGTGATAAGGAGAGGAATGTTGGAAAAATGGATAAATGGTTTAAGGAAAAGAAGTATTTTACCACATGTGATAATTATGGGAGAACCACCTTCGTATAATTTTATGTGTAAAACATTTTTTCTTTATCTGTGGAGAAAAAATACACTAAAATCATTATTACAAGGATATGAAAAATGATTCCAATATACAATTTTTCAACTTCAATGAGATGTTACACTGTGCAAATTGATGTCTTATGTGTTAATGGAATATGCAAAAAAAGTTACTATATCAAAGTAATGATTATACCACTACCATGGATGAAGTAGAATTATTAATTTTCTTTTGAATAGATTATTGAATTATGTCAATTTATTAATTTATTTGTGATGTACTGGTTATAAAAATTATGGAATATAAAATGATTGTACTACTATAATATTGCATTAATGATTTGATGTTGTATGAATAATTGGTCAAAGAAAAAAAATTCAGTAGTGAGATAAACAATGGAAGACACGTTATCACAGTAATGATAAACCTTAGCATATTAATGGTTATTTCGATAATGATATTGGATAAACAAATGATAAATATAGATAAAGTAAATTGGATTGTACTAACTACCATTGGAATGATTTTAAAGTGTTGGATCATGATCTACTGAAATGTTAAACCATTTTTGATGAGGTTTATGATGATCATTTTATGAGGTTTTAGAGGGCAATTGATTACATAACAACATGACGCAACAAGTGCTAATATATTAAGTATAGATATTTCAATGTACAATAAAAGGATAATATTTTGTTTACGAAATAGAATAGTTTATTTATAATGGATTGTAATAATTTCTCACCTTGATGAAAATAGTCTTAAACAAAAATTTTGTTCGATTATCATAATTGTAATTATATTAGCGAAATATTTCATAACTATTGTTTACGGTTTTTTGGTAATCAATTGTCATATGAACATGTTTTCTGTCACATTCCATTAGAACATCACAGTTTGATTTTTCTACCATTTACAGGTTTTCACATCCAAATAACTTCTCTCCATTAGAAAGAATAATTTTTTGGTTCCCACCTCATTTCCTTTTTCCACATATTCAGAGGTTGCTTAAATAACCCTATTTCTGATATAGGATTCCCATAATGGAATTTTTAATGTGTCAACATTTAACATTTGAAGTGCAGGTTAAAATTCCAAGGACGTAATTTATTGAAGGAGGGGAGAAAGTAACACCTTGATGATTTAAAAATAAATGTAATATAAAATGTTATGCACACAACACTGAGTCAATGCTAAAGAACAATTTGTTATTATACTTGTTTAAACAAGATAGTTATAATCTAGTTGTTATACATAGTAATATTAACACAAGTAACTATTATTAAATGTTATTTAAAATGCTTACACATAAGTAAAACATATTTATAATGAAATACATATTTTTTTTAAAAATTACTTATGGTGAATTTTTAGTACTTTTTGAGAAGGTTCATTTTTTATGAATACTAAAAAATGATGCATTTTAGTTAAAAACATGGTCTTTTAGTTGAAATATATATTATAAATTTTACTGATTTTGAAATTCCCAATAGATAAATTATACATATATAAGAATAATATAGATCATTGGAATCATATTTTGATATTGAAATTACATATATAGACTTTTATATCTTCTATATATACTTTTTACTTAACTTCTTGCCACATATTCAATATTGAAATTAAAAAATAATAATTTCCCCAAATGTGAATTGAATTTTAAAAAATGGACTAACATGGTTTTGACTAGTAAGATATTTAGAGTCTAATTGGATGAACATAATTTTTTTGAATATAGACCTAACCCATTGCATTATTAATGTTACCCTTATGAATAGTATTGTGGCCTTTATGAATAATAAATAGAAAAAATTAATAACAACCTCATCCATGAAATTATAAATAATATTTAAAAATATTATAAATTATGGTATGAAATAATTATATCATATCATACGTATGAGTATATTACAAATATTTATAATTAATTATTGGTATTTGTGAAAGTCATAAATATTTAATTTAATGTCTATAATTAATAAATTGATTAAAAATAAAATTTAAATTGTAAAATGTATTTATAAACTAATAATTGTTTTGACTTAGGATTTTAGGACAATTTTATAAGACCTGAATTATTTTTCAAAGTGTTATAAAATTAGATATAATTTTATAATCTGGATTTTTCAAGTAAATAATGGGTTTAATTAAGAATTAAATTCCTCATATATATAAATAAATTTCAAAAAATGGGGTTTATTTTTGAAATATACACATAAAAAAAATTGGTTGATTTTTATGGATTTTTTTAAATTACCTAAATATTTTAGTACTACAATACAGTAATTTAATATATAAATACATTATAATTTAGATACACAATTCTTTGAGTCATTAATTATTTAGCACCACAATCTCAAGAATACCCTATTATTTTAATATATATTATAATAATTCTCATGATAGTCATATTCTTGAGCCAACATAATAAACCAATGAATAAAATATTCAAAAATCACCCATCTCAACAACTGTAAATATTACAAATCACCACCACTACACCTAAGACCTCAAATCCTTGAATCATGTCTATTTTCCCCAAATAATCTTCTAATGTCTCTCCCCCACTAAAATGAGGTTTTAGTTGTATTAAATGAACAAACTAAGGTTCCTTAATGAGTATCTCAAATAAAAAAAAATCTAGTGGTAAATCTACTTTCCTTTTCTTTTAATTTCCAATCAATTTCCTTTTTCTTTTCATATACTGTTCTAAAATTATCTATAAATAAGATCATGGTAACTCATGTATCATATATATATACCATAATGATACAATTTTTATGGGATATAATTCATGAAACACTTATCTCACTCTATTTTTTTAGAAACGAAATAATCATCTCTAAGGTGTCTATTTACAACCTTTGTGGATGACATATTTTTGTTATTCAATATCTCTTTCAAGGAAGGACTTGAAACCATTTTTACGAATAAATCATACTATAATAATTCCAATAAAACATTTTTAATGTTCTATAACAAGTATGTATACATAATATTAATTCATAACCCAACACATGTTCGTGATGATTGAAAACTTCTAGAATTAACTATACAATTATCACTAATGTTTTCTCTAATGAATCATCCTCATAACATGTATCAAAATGAATGATATAAAAATTTAACATTTTTTATGTTCATTTATATCATATAAAGTCAATCCAAGATAATTATACCCATTACACATGAAATTCCATACTTGTATAAGAGTATACCGATCATGAAGACCAAGAAAATGAATGCCCCATAACGAATAAATTAAACGCCATAACTAATAAATGAGTTTATAAATAAACATAATAAAATTAAAATGGATCAAATACATATGGAATGTTTTCTTTATTAATAATTTAATATATCTAATTTTGTTATCCATGACATTAAGGTTATTTTTATGACATATTCAGACATATGGTAAGAGTTTTCTTATCTCATTTTCATTTATGTGAGATGTGCCTTATTTTAAACTATTGAAATTTTATTGCATATATGTACTACACATTGATGGATAATATCCTGAATAAAATTTTCATCATGGATTTTAATGTTTCATTTGATATCTATTAACTTTATTGTACTTATTATTATATTGATTACAAGTGGGGAGGGGTTTCTTCACGAATCTCCATTTCCATTTTTGTTATGAATTATTCAATGATACACCAATGTAATACTAGATTAATTTTTATAATTCTTATAAATTATATATATATGTTATAAAATTATACATCTAAATTAATTCATATTTATTTGATAGATTAATAAATTCATGAATATGTTTCCATATCAAGTCATCTAGATAAGAAATCCTGATTAAAGGGATCTTCTTAAATTCATTCCCATTATCATGTGCACTATATAATGTATTTTATAAAATTATTATTTTTATAAAATCACAAATTGTTTCATGAAATAAAATATATTTTCACATTTGGTTTTATGAAAACAAACATTTATTTCCCCTTTAAAATCTCTTTAATATTTCAATAAACAACACTAAATTATTTTATTCCAAATGTTTTGTAAATATCCTTTTAAATGATTTCACATTAGTAGTATAAGGACCCAACCTTAAACATTACACAATATTGAATTAAATAAATAATTCACATTGATGATATTTTCAGGTTTAGAGTTTTAGAGAATTAGGAAATAACTATTAGATAACAACTTGAATATTACATGTAGACACTACTAATCAATATCCATTTTTTTCATAAAATAAAAACACATAAAAAGAAACATGTCTAGTTCAATATTTTAGACAATATTACTTTTCCTTGATCCCATAATTGACCATATTCACCTTTAAGTCCTGTGGAAAACAATTAAAAAACTTGTAATGTGCATAAAAATCTTAGTAAAGTTTATAAAATAAGAAAGTAAAACATTATCCCATCAATAAATATAAATCAATGAAACCATTCTTTTCAATATTAATAATCCATAAAAAATCATAAGATTTATGAATAACACACACAATTCATAAATCATAACGTTTAATTATGGAATCTATATCAAACGTACATTGTAGCTATCACAACTACATATGGAGTCACATTTGGAATACCCATCATAGTATATTACCTAAATCTCTTAGGAGAAACATTAACGTTTACCTCCGTCTCGTTACCCAATGAATTAGAGAGCTATCTTGGGCTCACCCACCCTAGGTTTATCACGAAACCACCCATATATGTAAACAATGCCCAATAACCATTACATAATCATGACATATATCAAATTTCTAAATGAAAGATAACATTTCCACATTCCAATATATCAAATAATGATATTGAAATAAACAATATTTTATGAACTCTTTTTCAAAACCATTTAAAAAAATATTTTTGAATCAAAGTGACCCATACCACTTTGAAAATTTTAAATGAATTATCATTTGAAAACATTAATGTCCCTATAAAAAAAATCCTAAAACTAATTTTGAAAACAGGGAAATTAATGAGAAATATTTTGAAGAATAAATTCGTAAAACATTTAAAATGATATTTTAGTTAAAGTGTTTTTAACAAAAATAGAGATGCTTGAATTCAAATTATTGAAGAATTACATTTAAATCATAACTTTATAATATCATGAGAATAAAGGTATTCATGATATAATATGTCAAAGGATAGTATATACACCATATAAGAGTGAATTGGTTCATAACAACACTGATGTATCAGTGGAAATGTAAATTAGGATGAAATCCCTTATAAATATGTTATCATTAAATTAAAGATAAATCAACCACATAATTATGTGTGGAAAAATTAAATACACACAATATAAGTGTATATTAATTGTAAAACAATCATAGTTCATTCACACATATTCATAGGATGACATATTCAAGATGTACATGTTGAACATAAAGAATTGAAATTGGGTTAAGAAGTGCACTTGTAAAAATTCGACAGCCTAACGACATCACTTTAAAATTCAGAAAATGAGTTGATGGGATAAAAAGGTATCTCATCACTTGGACATATATTTTATTTCAATAATTATATAGACGAACATATCCCATTATAAAATGAAGTAAATTAAAAGATATAACAAAAAGAAGTCTTTTAAAAATAGGAAGGTGAAATGTTCCCTTATCGATTTGATAACTTACAAAACATACACCACATGAAAGAAGGACCATAAAATGTAGATGTAAATACCCATAAATTAAAGTATATTACACAAAGGGTACAATAATGGGTAGTAAGTACACCACATAAAAGGAAATAGTGGAAAATATAGCATGAATTGAACTGGAATAAAAAGTGAGATGAAACCCTTTACCACTTTGTAATAAAGTGAGTCGTATGACAAAAAGTTAATATACACCAAATAAATCACAGAACTACATGAATATAATTAGAATCATGACAATATATATCAAATGGAAGTACACAATACACCACATCCAATAAATAATTTGCGAACAATGGAAATATCACGGAATTTAATGTGAGATAAAAAAATCCCTTACCACATTGTAATCAATCGAGTCATATGACCAAAAGATAATAACAAACATATTAATAACAGAATACCATGAATATAATGAGAATCATGATAATATATATCAAATTTCAGTACACAATACCCCACATGCAATGAATAAGTATCGAACTATGGAAATCTCACAGAAATAAAAGTGAGATAAGAAGATCCCTTACCACGTTGTAATCAATCGAGTCATACGACCAAAAGAGAATAAACACCAAATGAAGCACAAAATACCATGAATATAAATAGAATCATGATAATATATATCAATGGTAGTATACATTACACCACATTCAATAAATAAGTGGCGAACAATAGAAATATCATGGAATTTAAAGTGAGATAAGAAATCCCCTTACCTTGTGTCTGACTTGACAAGTTAGTTTTTTAATATCCTGAATAATAAAATAAAGTTATTTTATACTTTATTAATAATATTTTTAAATTTTATTATTCCATTTATATTACTTATAAATATTTTGTAATATTTTAAGTTAATAACTGTTGTTTTTTCGATATTTGGTACTGGAGTAAAAAAAATGAACATTATATAATTACAAGTTTTTCATGTGGTAATATATCCATTATCATAATAATGATATTAATAATGTAGATATCATATATATAATATATATCCTGTATATACATCTATTTATAAAAGTTCATAATATTTAGAGCTAAGAAATGAAATGCACCTTTCATGGAGACTGTAAGATGTACGTACGCATGAATGCTACATCCATTTCTATTTCATATTTTAATAGAATTAAAAACATAATTATAAATAGTTATATTATAATTATATTATTTTATAATATATAATATCATCGAATCTATCATGTATACGTCCCACATATGGTATGAACGAGTCATATCACTTTGAGGGGGCGGTAGTCCGCACTTCCTCAAATAAAATTGTTGTGTTTACCCACAATGGAAACCATAAAGGTATGAAATAAATGGAAAATTCAAAACCATAAATAAAACATAAACATAATATATATCATATATAAATACAGTGTCATCTTAATGGACACCATGAGAGGAGGTAGGAGAAAATTGAACAATCATCGTTTCGTGAGGCGTTAGTTTTCCATCAACAGAAAAATTATGTTCTTCATCCATTATATGGAGGTGTGTGTAAGTGTAGTTTGAATAATTCTAATAAAAACATACTAGTATATTTATGAAACCGATTTTGTTACAATGTAAAGTAATACAAAGAGTTTAGGGGTTGGAATGTAAAATTAATGAAAACAAGTTAAGAGAAATGGTTACCTTCAATTTGGGTAACTTCATTTGGATTGAACCAAAAGGACTTCCTAAAGTGCCTTCGGCCTAAGGTAAGACTTCTAGGAGGATTATAGTGATGTAGGGAGATTAATTGGGTAATGTTTGGATGAGCCAAATGGCATGAAATGTGTGAATAATTCGTTATATGTGGTCTCTTTTTATAAGGGGGAGGAGTGGCTCTTTAAGAAAGTGTGAAAATAATATTTTATTATATAATGATATTCACTTTATAAAGGTAAAAAATAATTATTGTTGAATATAAGATGACTCATTGTCGAAATAAAATCATCCAATAGTAATTAGACATGTTTTGGATAATATTTTAATCATTATAATCTAATTTATTTAAATCATTTATTTATGAGGGAAATAACGCATCACAATTATGTCATAAATAATTTAATTTATATGTTGCCTAAAATTTATAAAAAAATAACATGATGTGGGGAAATATTTTTATCTTTCCAATTATTATTTATCTTCGAAATGATAGGTTATATAACACCTTGTAAAAATTAATTTTCTAAAAGATATTTGTTTTTGTTATTTTTGGCTTTACATTAAGTTAATTAAACAAAATTGTCATTATCACTCCAATGTGGATCAAAGGGGCCCCAAAATCGACTGAAATATGACCACGGTCGTTATGTACTCAAAAAATAATGTTTTAAAAAGAGTTAAGGTAATTTTGAATTATTATAATATTCATTCTTCTTTAAATTACCTTATTTACCTTTAACCGTGGTAAATAAAAGTCAAAAGTTACAATTCAACAGAAATTACTTTTCATCTTATTGAACCACATTTTACTTACTAATAACAACTATGTATGTCATATTTTCGAAATTCAACTCACAGAAGTGGTAAAATTCATTTTAATGTAGTAGTATTTTTTTAACTTCTACTAAGTGGTTTCACTATTAATCAAAAAATGATGTTTTTCAGAAAAAATAACAAAAATTCAGGCTAAGATATATTTGATATTCAAAATTAAAAATGATGCCTTTTTTTCAAATTCAAAACATTGAACTTTAATTAATTAATTTTAAAATTAATTCCCGTTAACAAAACATATAGCTTGTTTTGAAGAAACAATAACTATCAAAAGATTGAAACTTGTTTATGTCCAATTTCAATGTGAAATTAATTTCAATGACCAACATTGGATTAAATGGTAAAAATATATTTTAATTGAACTTTTATACAAATTAAAAAGATAATATAACTATATAAATACATTATATTAAAATGAACTTTTGAATTAAAATATAATATTTTCACTATTCATTAAAAAATGAACTTTATCGAAAAAATACAAAACAATTACCCATATTAAAATTTGATGTCCCTATTCTAAAGAAGGATTTTATTTGGTCAATTAGAATTTATTAAAGTGACCAAAAATATATTCAAAAAGGGTTCCCCATTAAAAGGAGGTAAATCGACCTTTTAATGTAAATTATGCTTAAAATTAGATTCATTCATGTTTTATGCCTCTAAATTTTATCGGATAAATGTAAATACATTTAAAAGACATGTATAATAAAATTTTAGTTAGTTCTGTTCATTACCTCCAATACAACGGTTAGGAGTTAACTACCATTTAAAATAATAATACTATATTATTAGTGTGCAACATAAGTTTTCAAAGAATCCCATTGTTGCGTATCGGGTACACTATCGAACATAGAAACCCATTTTAAGTAAAATTAAAATTCAATTCCAAATATTATATAAATATGAAATATGTAATATTCTTCATTTATCTGGGATGTTACATCCTTCCCAGCTTTTGGGAATTGCGTCCTTGAAAATTTGAAATTGGGCTCGAAAACTTCATTGAAAGCACCATATCGAAAAAAGAGTCAATAAAACTATCACATTAAAATAAGGGAAGATTAGTAAAAAAGGTTACCCAAGACAATAGATACTAGTATTTCATGAAAACATGGATATAGAGATGAAAAAAACCATCAAGTTTGGAAGAGAGTGATAGAAAACATATTTAGGAGAATGTTAACCACCAGAAAATCACAAACTTGTGATGGGTTAAACAGTCATTTATTACCCAGTAGGAAATGTAAACCAACAATGTTTTTGTTTTACATTCCATTTCATAATATGGTGGAATTCATTAAATACATAGAATAATAACATAAGGAAATATACGTACCTTCAAGTAGAGTTTCATCCATTAATAAGTTTATACCAAAAAATAATCTCTTCTCCAAACAAATAGCACTCAAAAAGACAAGGTCACATCAAAATCACAATAATCATCTTCTTGAGAATCAAATAATCCAAAAAAAAGAACTATATATTTACCTAGTCTTTAGACATCAACTAAAACCAAAATTGTTAGTTCGAGATCAGATAATACCAAAAAAGGATAATCTTTTACAAGAAGAAAAACTACACTTAATCTCCAAAATGTTTCAAACAAAACACAATGTTCAACAAAGACCATTCAAAAATACAACATTCATTAAAATCCTTAACAATTGATACAAACTAAAATTGAAACCCAAATCTCATAAAGATTTAATTATATAGTCTTCCAAGATAACGTTTATCTCCAAATAACAATAGATACTCATAAATTCTCATATTGAAATGTAATTAACCAAATCACATGTTCTCCGTGATAGGTTAATCGTTTTCATAAATAAACCAAATCGTCATATGTCAATAATAATAACATAGATTATTCCAAACGAAAATTTGAACCATTATCCATTATTGAAATCTCATACTATTCTATCTTCATTAGGTATATAGTGTTTCCTCAAAAGAAGGAATGTCTTCAACAACAACCATTATAACTAAATCATTTTTCTATACTACATATATCCATTTGATAAAACATATGTTCCAAAAATCAACGTATTATTGTTCCATAAAAACGTTTTACTAAAATAATAAGTTATAATAACTAGGGGCTTCAAGTAGACTAGTGGTAGGTGATGCACCCTTGTCGCTCTTTGGTTGTAGGTTTGATTCCGGCAGCCTTGACGGATGTGACATGTTGTCACCCATCCTACAGGTTGTCCTTTTTATAAATCTCAAAAATAAAAATAACATGTTTTAACCTCAATGGATCCGTTATACATCTAATTTTCATCAAATGTCATTATGATCACAACATCTTAAATCATTAAGTCTTATTTCACCACCATATGATAAAATAAAATGAACCCCAAAATGATGAAAATTATACCTTGATCATAGTGCCCATTTGGTTTCATCGTCATCTTGTTCACGTAGGTAGAAGGCATATGCTTTGCAACAACGATTTAGAGATCCTTTAAAATCATTTTCCTCCTCCATCAAAATACACCTTGTATAGCATGGGTCATATGGGTGTTCACAGAAAAACAGTTTTGGAAAATAATCATGCGTGACATATAATTTGAAAACATCTGATAAAACATGATTTCTATTAAACCATCGGACAGAATTTGAGTTGAAATGATCAATTAACAGTCCTTTTAAAATACCATAAGTATGTACTAATAGACTATATTTTAAAAGAAAATATAAATAGGTTGCGCAAGGGTCTCCTTCATAAGAACGTTTTTTAAAATCATAATATGCTTCAAAATCTTGTGATAAGGTAAAATATTTAAAAATACCTTGACAATATTTACCTTTCTTGAAAATATGAGAATATTATGGAAATAATGGATATATAACATTTACACATTCTAATATATCAAATCAAGATATCGAAATAAACAATGTTTTATCATATCATTTTCAAAACCATTCAAAAATATATTTTTGAATCAAAGATTCCCATACCACATTGAAGTTTTTAAATGAATTATAATTTGAAAAAATTAATGTCCATTTAAATAAATACTAAAACCCATTTTGAAAATATGGACATAAATGAGAAATATTAATATGATTAAATTTTAAAACATTTAAAATGATAATTTAGATAAAGTGTTTTTAACAAAAAGAAATGCATTTGAATACAATGAATTGAATAATTAATTTTAAATCAGAAAATTATAATATCATGAGAATAAAGGTATTCATGATATAATATGTCAATGGATAGTATATACACTAAAAAAGAGTGAATTGGTTCTTAACAACAATAAAGTCTCAGTGGAAATGTAAATTTGGATGAAATACATTATAAAGAAGTTATCACTAAATTAAGGCGAAAGAAACCACACAATTATGTGTGAAAAAAAAAATACCCCAAATATAAGTGTATATTATGTGTAAAAAAATCAGAGAACATTAAAACTTATTCATAGGATGACATATTCAAAAAAGTACATGTTGAACCTAAAGAATTCAAATTGTGATAAGAATTTCCAATATAAAAATTTGATAGCCTAACGGAATAACATTAAAATTCAGAAAATTAGGTCATGAGATAAAAAGGGTATATCATAACAT
This sequence comes from Viscum album, assembly GCA_963277665.1. Lineage (NCBI taxonomy): Eukaryota > Viridiplantae > Streptophyta > Magnoliopsida > Santalales > Viscaceae > Viscum > Viscum album. Next base: position 1,301,968,529 of record OY728147.1, read on the forward strand.
GGACAAAAAATTTACATCAATAAGGATATATAAGAACATATCCCTTCATAATAAGATTTAAATTAAAAGACATAACAAAAAGAAGTCTTTTAAAAATAAGAGGGTGAATGGTTCCCTTACCAATTTGGTAACTTACAAAACATATGCCACAAGAAATAATGACCATACAATGAAGATTAAAATACCCATAAATGAAAGTATATCGCACAAAGAGTACAATCATGGGCAGTACACACACCACATTAAAGGAAATAGTGTAAAATATAGCATGAATCTCACGGGAATAAAAAGTGAGATGAAACTCTTTACCACATTGTAATAATTTGAGTCGTATGACCAAAAGTTAATATACACCAAATTAAACATATAATACCATGAATATAATTATAATCATGATAATAGATATCAAAAATAAGTACAAAATACACCACATGCAATGAATAATTGGTGAACAATGGAAATCACATATAATTAAATGTCAGATAAGAAAATCCCTTACCACATTGTAATCAATCGATTCATTTGACCAAAATATAATAACCACCAAAAGAATCACAGAATACCATGAATATAATATTATTTATGACAATATATATCAAATTGAAGTACTTAATACACCACATTCATTGAATAAGTAGAAAATAATGGAAATCTCATAGAATTAAAAGTGAGATAAGAAAATCTCTTACCACGTTGTAACCAATCGAGTCATATAAACAAAAGATAATAACAACCAAATGAATCACAAAATAACATGAATATAAAGAGAATAATGATAATATATATCAATTACAGTATACATCAAACCACATGCAATATATAATTGGCGAACAATGGAAATCTCACGGAATTAAAAGTGAGAAAAGAAATCCCCTTACCTTGTGTCCGACATGACGTGTTCATTCTTTAATCTCCTGAAAAATAAACTAAAGATAATTTATACTTTCTTAAGAAACTTTTTATAGTCTTTCATTCCTTTTATATTACTAATAAACATAATTTAATCTTTTAAGATAATAACTCATGTTTTGTTGATATTTGGTACTTGAGTAAAAAAATGAAGAAATTATAATTACAAGTTGTTCATGTGGTAAGATATCCATTATCATAAGAAATATATTAATGATGTAGATATCATATATATCCTATATATCCATTATATACAAGTATTTACAAAAGTTCATAAAATTTAGTGGTAAGAAATGAAATGCACCGTTAATGGAGATGGTAAGTTGTACGTACGCATGAACGCTACATCCATTTATATTTCTTATTATAATGGAATTAAAAATAATAATTATACATAGTTATATTATAATTATATTATATTTTAATATATAATATCATAATATCCATCCTTTATTTGTTCCGCATATGGTATGAATGAGTCATATCACTTTGAGGGGGCGGTAGTCCACACTTCCTCAAATGAAATTATCGTGTTTACCCATAATGGAAACCATAAAGGTATGATATAAATACAAAATATAGAAGAATAAAAAAATTAACATAATATATAACATATATAAATATAGTTTCCTCATAATGGCCACCATGAGAGGTGGTAGGAGATAATCAAACAATCGTTATTTCATTAGGCATTAGTTTTCCATCTAGAGAAACATTATGTTCATCACCCATTAGATGGAGGTGTGTGTTAGTGTAGTTAGAATACTTATCATAAAAACATCCTAGTATATTGAGGATACTTTTTTTATTACAAAAGAATGTAATAAAAAGATTTTAGGGATTTGGAGTAATAAAATAAAAGAAAACAAGTTAAGATAAATTGTTACCTTTAATTTGGGTAACTTCCATTAGTTTGGACCAAAAGGACTTCTTGATGTGCCTTCTGCATAAAGTAATATTTCTAGAAGGTTGAGAGAGATTTATGGTTCTTAAATGGGGGGATTTTGGAATAGAAAAAAGGATTGAGATGTGTGAATAATTGGCTATAAGTGGCCTCCTTTTATAAGGGGGAGGAGGCGCTCTTTAGGAAAGTGTGAAAATATTATTTTATTATATAATGATATTTTTTTTCTAAAAGTTAAAATATAATTATAGTGGAATATAAAATTACTCGTGGTCAAAATAAATTCACCCAATATGAATTGGACAGGTTTTGGATAATAGTTTAATCATTATAATCTTATTTATTTAAATCATTTATTTTTGAGGTAAACACTGCTTCATTATTGTGTCATAAGTAATTTAATTTACTTGTTGTCTAAAAATTATAAAAAAAATACCATGATGTAGGAAATAATTTTTTATTTCCAATTAATATTTATAATCTAAGTGATAGGTTATATAACCCCTTATAAAAATTAATTTTCTATAAGATATTTGTGTTTTTCATTTTTTCCATTACATTATGTTAATTAATCTAAATTGTCATTATCACTTCCATGTGGATCAAAGGGGTCCCACAATCGACCCAAATATGCCCATGTTTGTTAATGACACAACCATTAAGTTTTGGACAAGTGTTAAAGTAATTTTGAATTATTATAATATTCTTTTTACCTTGAATTACCTTATTTACCTTTAACCACGGTAAATAAAAGTCAAATGTTACTATTCAGCAAATATTATTTTCATCTTATGGAAATAAATTTTACTTAATAATAAAAACCATGTATGTAGGATTTTCTAAATTAACTCACAGAAGTGGTAAAATTCATATTAATGAATAATTTATTTTTTTAATTACTACTAAGGGGTTTCATTATTAATCAAAAATGATGTTTTTCAGAAAAATAACAAAAATTCAGCCTAAGATATATTTAATATTCCTAATTCAAAAATGATGCCTATTTTTTCAAATTCAATTCATATAATTTGCATTAATTAATTTTAAAATTAATTCTCATTATCAAAACAAATATCGTGTTTTTAAAAAACAATAACTATTAAAGGATTGATACTTGTTTATGTCCAATTTCAATGTGAAATTAATTAAAATGGCCAACATTATATTAAATGGTAAAAATATATTTTAATTACAATTTAAAACCAGTTAAAAAGAAAATATAACTATATAAAAAATTTATATTAAAATGCAGTTTTGAATTAAAATACAATATTTCCACTATTCATTAAAAAATGAACATTATCAGAAAACTACCAGAAAATTACCCAAAATAAAATTTTATATCCCCATTATAAAGAAGGGTTTTATTTGATAAATTAAAATTTATTAAAGTGATCAAAACTATATTTAAAAAGGTGCCTCCATTAAAAGGCGGTAAATCGACCATTTAATGTAAATTATGCTTAAAATTATATTCATTCACATTTTAATCCTCTAAATTTTATTGGATAAATGTAGAAACATATAAAAAATATGTATAATAATATTGTAGTTAGTTATTTTCATTCCCGCAAACAGAATTGATAGGAGTTAAATACCATTTAAAATAATAAAATTAAATTATTAGTGTGCAATATGTGATTTTAGAGAAACTCATTGTTGAGTATCGGTAACGCTATCGAACAAACCTACCCCTTTATAGTAAAATTAATATTTAATTCAAAAATATTAATTAAATTTTAAAATTCCATATTCTTCATTTATCCTAGATGTTTCAAGTAGGTCCTCATTTATGCCTAAAATATATTTTTATGTTTATTACCTTCTTATATGATTCGTCAAGGTGTTATATGACACATTTATTTATCAATATATTTTATTCAATATATATTGAATTAATTGGAATTAGTATGTGATTTTGGGGGACTGTTATAGCCCCACAATGCATCGGTATGTATCATGAGAAAAACTAGATTGGGTTTTACCCCAGTCATGTATGGTGTCCTAGATAAAGAATTTTATGATATGTTTATGATTTTCAGAATTATGCATTACCGCATTATAAATTAATAATTTATAGTCAATGGGATTATTTGACTAGCAGGATATCAGTAGTTATGTATTTATGGCCTTATTTAAATATATTTTATTTCATCCTAATTATGTTCAAGATTTTTTTAATAGAATTTGTGCAATTATTTATTCACCATGCATTATTAATTATGTTTTCATTATATGACCAATTTTATTGAATGTATGATCTCAACACTTCCATATTTTTCTTTCCCTTTGTTATGAATAATAAAATATTTTATATGTTTTCTATGATGCAGTGAATCTCATTTATTATGAATCGTGTTTTATTTTATTTCCAAATGTATTATGGGTATGATGATTGTAATTTTGTCTTCTAGTACTACTAAAATGATTGATCCTTGAGGATTTAATACCTTATAATAGTTACAAAGAAATAAAATAATGAAATGGATTTTGGATTTTGGATTAATTGGGTTATAGAAGCTACTAAGGCTTTAATTTCATCATTATTTAATATAAATTTAATGGGGAGTAGAAAGATGTAAGGTAAATACACTCATTGAATATCTCTTATTTTGGTATCCAACTAAGGTTTACATGATTTCCCTCATAGATATAATTTCTATCCAAAATAAGAATTCTAATATTAGCAGTGAAAAATTGGGAAGTTATTTTTCCCATTATTTATTGTTCTAAATAGTTTTGAAGCTGTTATAATTATTTAAGAGTGAGTGACATTTTATATGTGGCAGAGAGGACACACTTGGTATTTTCGAAAATATATCAGTGATTACATTTTTATGCATTTTAAAGGATTTTAAAGGATTATTATTCAACCCTATAGCATTAATGGTCTAAATATATAATTATTATACTATTTAAACAGGGTTATTAGTAATTTTAACCTCATTTTCTTACATTAACCCCAGTAAATAAATTGTTAACTTCTACGCTGTAATTTTTTTTTCTGTTTTCCCAATTCAATTTTATAAAAATTAAATTGGTCTTATTTTGAAACATAAATTTTTTATTAATAAAAAACTGGAATCCATTTTTCTTAATTCAATTCATTAAATGTTGAATATTTTAATATAAAATTAATCTTGTTGATGTGATAAGAAAATGAGTTTTTAAATTGAAAATGTTTAAATTTATATAATGATTTTACATATAAATTCAATATTAAATTGATTAAAATATCCTAAATTTTATTGACTGATATATAAATGAACAAATTTAAATTTTAAAAAAAATTATATATATAAATTAACATTATAAGTTATTTAATTTCGAAAAAAGTTTTCAAATAGAATTTATTATTTCTCACTATTCATCGAATGATGAAAAAATACATAAATATCAACAAAAATTATGGCTAATATAATTTTTATATCTACATTTTCAAAATCTATTTTATTTTTTCAAATAATGTTTTTTTTAATTTGGAAAATATTATTTTAAAATTGTGTACATGACTAAATCATCTTTTTACATAATACAGTTTTTCAAAAAACATTTCTTTTATTTTAAATGATTCTTATTTTATTTCTAATTAAAAGATAACAATCGTTTTAATATTTTAGTACTTGAAATTCAAACTGTCCATTTTAATGATTAGATGATAACTAATATATTAAATAATAATAAATTAATAATATATCATATTACATTTTAACTCTGAGTTGTGTGTAATATAAAATAAAATGATTGTTGCATGTAATTCAAGCTAAACTCAGTATTTCATTTAATGAATGCTAAAATCCATTTTATGTATAACATATTTAGTTGAATTAAATTGTATTATTATATAATTATAGTTTGTCACATTCTTCAATCCGTAAATAAATTGGGTCCTTATAGTATAAACTAGATCTCATTAATCTTGGGTTTGATATTTGGGAATTACTTTTTTGAAATCCCCCACATACTAAAATTTTTAATAAATCATATTATTATTAACATAGAAAAGGAATTACAAAGTTCAAATAAAATGACAATTAACTAGGTTCCCATGTAGTACAAAATATGATCCAAATGAAAATATTGACATGGTATAAAGGAAAAAATATTAATATTATGATATTATTGTCATTAATCACAATCAAGTGAATGTTAAGGACCTCAATGCCATAAATATATAATGATCAAAAAGTCCATTAGATTAATCATGTATAAATATAATTGGAAATAATAATATTTCAAGATAATTTTTTGAATGTTGTGCTTCAATAAATTGCCAATTTATTTCTTACTCTAAGAAATGAATATCCAAAAATGATGTTTTTCATGATGAGATAAAATTTATTTTTAACTGATCATAATATAAATAATATAATGATAAATCATTCCTTTGACCTCTAGTTATTATTAAAGAAAAAATGGTTAGCATGGGTTATCCAATATGCATAACTCTCTAGTTGGTGAAGTAAAACATTATTCTCTAAAACGACATCCAAAGTTCAATATAATCAATATAATAAATGGTTGACCTTATGGAACTACCAAATGGTTAAGATCCACAAATATATAAGGTAGTACATTTAATTTATAAAATGATCTTATTATTAACAATGAAATAGCATGTAGTATCTCACAGTACATTCTAGTTTATATCAAACATATCTATATCCAAAAATAATTATGTTAACATCAAAAACATGTTAAGGGTTATCTCTCCAATAACAATGTGATTTTAAAGAAGATAAAAATTATACTAAATCGGTTTTTTTGTACAATACAATACAATATTTCTTATTCAATAGCACTATATTAAATTCGATATACATTTCATAACACTGGAAACCATAAAATATTCCATAAAATAATTTTACTATATATTACAAGGATCCAAATACTCAGTCAGATTGTAATAACACTTTTGTTATCTTAGTTTCATAATTTTTTCCTTGATCCCCTACCTTTTTTGTATGTATATTCCCTTGATGCATGGGAAATCCCTTTTTGAAATTCCACACATCCCTAAAGTCCATCATAAAAAATTTAATTTTCCCTATTTTACTTGAAACCATGAGATGAGTGGGATTTTTTTCCATAATTATAAAAAACTACAATTCTATTCAAGAAATTATTATGTCATTTCTTCCCACAATTATCACATTCATGAAAATACTTTTTTTATCTTCTTCTCGATATCAATTTTTTTCTCTATTGTTCTATTATTTTGTTTCATCCATTTTAATCCATAAGACATGGAGAATTATTTCATTATCATGATAGCACATAAAACTATTTCATACACCATCCTTTATGATGACATATCCAATGTGTGGTTGAATTTTTTTCTTATCTATGTCATTAGATGAGGTTTAAATATACTGATATTTTCTGATCAAATAATGATTATGAAATTTGATAACATGATCAAGATAAACATAGTAAGTGTTTGGAAATACATAGTAATGTAAGAAATGGATGTTCTTATCTATTTGGGTGAGTGTCTTGGTATATAATTTTCTATTTGAGTGATTTACATGTCATACACTCATCTATCCAATCAGTCAATACACAATGAATCTAAAACATATTTGAAAAAAATAAATGATTTGAAATACTATCATTATATTGGTCGATGTGAAAAATAAAAAATGGATTAAATGATTAAATATATTTAAATAAGATATATTTAATGGAAAATTTTTTATAGATAAATTTGAATGATAGAGATAAATCTAATTTATGTGAATAATTAGTAGAAATAATACTTTTTTAGATGAATCTCTTTTCATAAAATTATATATTAGGTAGAACATAAATTTTTTCAATGGGAAAAGTGAATATTGTGTTACACATAATGGTTTTTTTGTGAATTATGATTAGAGATTTTTACAAAACCTTGGTAAAAAACATTAAGAAATAAACCTAAAATGTTGTGTAGGATATCCAAATAAGTTTTATATTCATTTTCACAGAAAAATTTATATATGATATAACATGTTATGAAAATGAACAAAAAAATTTGGAAACGTATTTTTTCATTATAATCTAAAGTATATTTTTATATTATTTCATAAGTAGTTACATTTGACACAATATAATGTCAATATGCATTAAGTCTACAAGTATTTTTTTAAAATTACATTATAATAAATTTTCAATAAATATAAATCAAACTCATATATTTATATACCATATCATTGTTTTTTATGTTTTTTACCAAGATGTACTGAGGGCCACTATGTCATGGTTTAATACTTATAAATTGCAATTTTATGGGATAATGTGACTTTCATATAAAATATGCAATCATGTATGTTTAGAATATTATGGACACTAAATAAAATGATTTCAATATACAAAATAAAGTTTTCAATGATAAATAATCAAGAAACCAATTTAAAAACTAGCTATAAAGAGTTGAAAAGTTTTTAAATGATTTAAAAATGTTACGTCAATAATTTGATAGTTTGTTAAAATCTTCATATCCAATGAAAAAAATTTAGTGTCTATAAAAGCATGGTAATTAATTTTATGATATGTTATATATTAATTTCATTAAATATTTGTGATTATATATAGAATATATTTCCATCAATATATTTAAAATGCATTTATATAAGACTTTGGGGAAGAAGGATTCCCTCCTAATAATCAAGTGATTTATAAATCTTATGAATATCTTAAGATGTAGGAGTATAGTTTACACTATATTGATCATAGACAATCTTGGGTCAAGTATATTTGATATATTATTTCAATAATTGAAAAATATGGTTTCTAAAATTTTTATATTTTTTAAATTAATATAAATACGTTGAATAAAAATTGTCTTTAGGAAATTTTTTAACTTCCAAAACCCTTTAGTTATAGTATTATGAATATTATATGTTATTTATTACATTATTTTAATTAATTTTAATTTTAATCATTTATTACTAGATGATTAGTTGTTTGACATGCCACATACATGGTCAGATGTGTTCAACGGTATGAATATTTTTGAATAGAGGTTATGTTATTTGACATGCCACATCTTGTATGGTTTTAGAAATAATTATAGTTTTCCAATTTTAAAAGTAAATATAGCATGCATGAAAAACAATTCATTCTTTTTTGATAAACAAATCAGGGATCATGATTAAGTGAAATGTATTTTTTATAGAATAATAAAAAATGGCCATGCAGTTTTATATGGTTTACAATAATTCTTATAAGAATTAGTGTGTCAAAAATAGATGTACACCATTTTATGTTTATATATATATATATTTATAAAAATACCAATTTTATGGTCTCGTATTTATATTTCTTGAGTAAATATCCATGTAATACCTCAGATGGAACTAAAAAATAGTTTTGTTAAAAGGTATAAGCTAAAATAAGGAATGGTATCCATATTTAAAAGAACATTATGGTCTTAAATGTGTTTTTTAGATCTAACATTTACTAAAATTTGTTTTTGTATATGAATAAACAGGATCTCTTCTATGTGATGGTTGGATATGTCTTCCACCCCAATCCCATTTTCTATAGTCTTATGGCTATAAATTATCACTAAATAGCTATATCACATTGGATGAGAGGCCTTAGTCTAATACACCTATACAGAAATAAACATATCCATATAGAATATAATAAAAAATACAGATAAAAATAATCTATGTATAATCCATAAAAATTAATGTGATGGACATTATAGTCCACCAAAACATTACAAGAGTTCAAATAATTATAAATGACTATAAAGAAACATTCCCACTAAATAAAAAATTAAAACTAACCAATTAGATAATGTGTAAATTTCAAAAAATTAAATAATATCTAAGTAAAAACATCTTAGAATTTGTACCACCATATACCATAAAGATCCACTAACACTCTATCCACCAATGATTCTACTAAATAATCCCTAGTCTACAAAATACATGACTTGTGAGTGAAAAAACCCATAAAAGTGTAACAATAGACATACCCAATAATACTCTAATAAAACCATGAGGAAATAATAAGATAAAAGAGTCAACTAAACCCTTACAGAAAGGGGTAAATGATAACCCATAAAATAAATACTAGAGCATCATCAAGGGAAGAAATCAAGACAAATGTGGGAGACCCTCTCTTAATATCCTGTCTATAGGAGAACCCGAAAGAAACCCCAAGGATCCAATATACCAATAATTATTAACCCATTTCACTTTTATAAATATATAGCTGGAGACCCAATGGTCACTTAAGTCTACTCATTGGTTGAGGGATCATAGATCCAAGTTGAGGAATAATTTCATGTTTGAGATATTAGTTGGGGGAGTACCAATAATATACATAGACGACCCCTTCCCTATGTATGTAGAGATATAATTAAATATATTTGTAATAGGTATGAAACTTTTTGGTACATAAAGATATCAGTAGTGGAGTACCACTCCTAGGAATGGTCTAATCATCATACATGATCCCCATTATCAACATTATATAGATAATATAAAAAATACACATTTCCCCCATGTATTATCCTTTATGTCAAATAGATGTAATATATAACATACAATGTTGAAAAAAGATGTCTATAGACTACAACCCCAATAAAATTTGAGTCCCACACAAAGATATATGAAGATCCACTAAGGATTTAAAATTAAAATCCATTTAACCTAATACAACATTGTTTGATACCCCTTTATGGTCTCATGGTCACACATCACCATCCCATAAGGAATAAAACGGTCTACATGCAGATAGTGTATGATAGGAAACATCAAATGTTGGTCTAGTGGCTCATTTGGCATATACCACTAGTCCCATTGTCATACAACCCCATGTTCACATTATGACCCTTTAGGGTACATGGTGTGTAGAATCTGCTAACTCACTCAATGTGTATTGAGTATGTGGATTATGAATGTATTTCCAATGGTACATGGTGTGTATTCCTCATCCAAATAGATTGTGTATTAAAATAGACACCAAGAAATGTGCTCCACTATAATTATTTATTTATTGAAGAAGAAGGGAGACAAAGCAGATAATAAAACAAATAAGAAGGCCTAAGGGGGGATGACATAATGAAGACCAATGACATCCCCTCTAATAAGAAACACACCTCCAGGGTTCAACTGAAGGGGGTTGTAAAAGGAGGTGCTCCCCGAACCCTACACCGCAAGCTTGTCTAAGTGGTCTGCCACCTTGTTTCCCTCATGCCATGTGTGCATCAGTCGAGTGTTGCTAGAGAGGAGGGCATGACACTTCCTGATGGGGTAAGAGACTGACTAGTGGAAGTTCTATTGCCATGAACAGAGTTGAAAATAGTCAAGGAGTCTGTCTCTGCTTCTTTAATGGAGATACCACCTTGTCTGCAAAGAGTGAGGCCAGAGAGAAATGCAAGGGATTCCGATTGAAGAGATCTGCCATGACCTTGGAAGGTCGTGAAGGCCAAGGCCATGTGGCCCTGCGAGTCACAGACCACACCACTGCCTCTCATGACACCTGTTATGCAGGAGACATCCATATTGACATTCAGACCAGAGTGAGGAGGCTTCCATCTAACCAGGTGTCCACGAGGACAGCCGGCCGAGAGGTAGACTTGAGAATGGGGGAAGATAATTTTAAAAGAGGGACCATCCCCCCAATTTTCCAGGAATCTGGTAAGATCGAGAAGAAGGCTGCGGGCACGGGCGAAGATTGCTTTTCCAGAGGAGCCAATACCCTCGAACTTGGCCTTGTTTCTAGATTTACAAATACACCACACTCCAGCATGAAGAATTAAAGATCTTGCATTGCGATCCACTCCCTTATCGCCTGAGCCCAGAAACCAACGAGCAAGAAAGTGGTCATCCAACGAGGGATGAATGCAAACATAGGTGAAGCCACCTAGAGAAGACCGGACTTCCCATGACCAGTCTCTTTGGAAGAACATATGTCCACTGCTCTCGACGATAGGGTATTCGAAACCCACACACCGGGACGGAAAGAGGACAACACATTTTTTGATGTTTTCATCCATTGGGATGGAATTATGTATGATCCTCCATGTAAGAAAGTTATATTTCGAAGGGATTTTCTTGTTCTAGAGAAGGGAGATCCATTGGCTGTGTTGGGGTTGAGGCATAAGTGAATGGTGATAGTCCTTGGAGGAGAAGGTGCCCGCGTGCGAGAGAGAGAAGATGCACTTGTCGGGCTCTGCTGAGATATCACTGAGGAGATAAGAATTTAGCTGGTCTTTGTTGAGAACTGCCTCGATGATGTTGAGTCAAAATTCCTCTTTTGATTATTATATCTTGTTTGGGAAATCACAAATGTCCTTTATCATGATTATCGTATCGTACTGATCATGCTTATCGTATTGAGCATGCTGATCGTAATGAGCATGCTGATCGTACTGTTCATTCTGATCGTACTGAACATTCTGATCGTACTGACCATGATGATCGTACTGAACATGCTGATCATACTGGTGATTTTGATAGTAATGAACATGCTGATCGTACTGGTCATTCTGATCATACTAAAAATGTTGATCGTACTGACCATGCTAATCGTACTGAACATGATGATCGTACTGATCATTCTGATCATAATTAACATGCTTGTCGTACTGACCATGATGATCGTACTGATCATGCTTATCATACTGACCATGTCAATCGTACAATGCTGATCGTACTGAATATGGAAATTGTATTGACTCTCTTACTCATAAATTTCATTACAAACTTGTTTTGGTACTTAGTCAAAAACACATTTTTCATATAAATCGTACTCATGATTATCTTGTTCATATATCTTATGTTTTAACAAAAACTATGTCGTTGAGTTAGTTACAATCTAATAAAAACGATGTCATGTTTTCTGTCTCAATATGACCGTTATAATAACAGGTGTCCACGTCCCTCCGAGTTTTTTGGAAAAATATGACTGTTGGAGGAAAAATGACTGTTGGAACCTGAGGCCTATAAATAGGAGGTCATTTGAAGCTAAAGGGAGAATAACGTAGGACTGGGGAACTACCATGATACTCTACTTCTATCAAGTTCAAGAGAGATACACTGTGACTTATCTCATCTGCTTTGTGCACCCAATCATCATCTCGAGGGATTTCAAGTGATTGAAAGACATAGGTGCCGATTACATACAAAATTGGGGGCTGTCAGGGATAGGCAGAGGGATGGTCTGATCATCGTATCAACGGTTGCTGGGGATAGGTAGACAGACGTTCTGATCATCGTATCGAGGTCTTACCAAGGTGTTGGTGAGACAGACCTTTTATCCTAGGTGAAAGGGTAACCCTTCTCTTTGGGTCAAAAAAATGTAATACTTTTACTTTTCCGCTGCTGCTTGTATTAGAAAAGAATTTGTATTTTCTCCTTTCTTCATTACATATTCAATTGTAATTGTTTCAATTAAAATCATTCTATTACATATTGTATTGATTGATTCTATACGCTTTAAGGTAGAATCATTCATCTTAATATTACTCTGATTATTGTGTTCATCTCGAATACAATTGTTTTACATTTTATTAGTATTACATTACATCATACCATTTATATTAAATAAAATTGTGGGTGTTTGTATTTGTATTAGTTTATGACCTTTTAAACTAATCTCTTAATTGTTTAAATACAATGTTTTTAAACCTACAATTCACCCCCCTCTTGTATTGTTCCATCTAATAAAATAATACATTTTTTTAATCGATCCAACAATTGGTATCAGAGGAGGTTTTCCACTGATTTTTATTACTTGTCCTATTTCTTCAAAACATTGTTTTCAATTACATACTACACTAACCTGTGGAGTGGAAAAGTATTTTGTATTAGATGGCATGGAATGAATATTGGGTCAATTGATAATCTAAATCCTTATAGACCACCAATCATTGATGGGAATGATTATGAGTACTGGAGAGATCGAATGAAGATGTTGTTTATCCATACCGGTGTAGACAATTTTATTATGCTTACTAGAGGTTAAAAAATTCCTGACAAAGAAGTCAGTACTTTCACTAACCAAGATAAATAAAAATATCAATTGAATTAAACGGTATGCAATACATCATTATGTTATATGACCTGGAATATATACAGCCATATATCTTCATGTGAAGAATCCAACTGTATTTGGAAGAAATTGGAAGTCACTCATTTTGGCACATCCAAGGTTATAGAAACAAGAAGAGAAATGATTCGAGCTAAGTATCATGGATTCGTTTTTCCCTATGTAGAGACAGTATGTAAAGTTCAACAAAGGCTTATGACAATTGTCAATATCTTACATTCTATGAGAGAAAAAGGCCTTAATGATGAAGATCTAGTAGTTAAGATTATAGATATAATGCCGAATGAATGGGAGTCAAAAAGGACATATATTGATGAGAATAGAAAAGTTTCCCATATTACTCATGATGAAATTTTTGGAACTCTTTTACATTATGAGACAAGAATGAAAAGAGATGCTGACTCCAACAAGAAGAAAAATGGAAATGGAAGTGTAGCTTTTACATCTAAAGATAAAACATCTGAAATGATAACAAGATCCAAAGCCAAGAAAGTAGTTATATCTGACTCAAGTGATTGTGATCTTTTGGATAATGAGTTAACCAATCTCGCTCGGAGGATGAACAAGATTGTGGGAAAGAAATATTTCCAATATATATTAAAAAAGAAAGATAGGAAGGGCAAAAAATATTCAGAGGTAACCTGTTATGAATGTAAAAAAGTAGGGCATATAAGGCCAGATTTTCCTTTAATAAACAGAAAAGACAGAAAGGAAAAACACTCTGAAAGAAAAAAGAAAACACTTTACAAGACAAAGAAAAGAAAGTCTTGAAGGAAAATGATACGTGGAGTGCAAGTGGTAGTGATTCTTCAGACGATTTTTCAGAATATGAGTCCTTAGGCCAGAGAAATATTGGGCTTATAGACAGACTACAAATTGAAGATCAATGTCTCATGGCTAAGGTACATAATGCTGACGTTATTACAAATTTCTCGTTAAATGAAAATTATACTGATAATGGATATTAAGAATCTTCAAATCATGAATCATCATCATCAGAAGATGATAAATTACCTTATTTTGAAGAAGTATCTATATTTTCTAAATTTATCGAAAATGAACGTTCTAAACTCAAGAAGAAGCTTGAGAAAGCAAATTCTAGAATTTCAATTTTGACTAAAGAAGTGCCAGATCTTTCTAAAGATCTTTATGTGAAAACTTATGATTTTGAAAGTATTTTAAAAACCCTTGATAAAGTCAAATCTATTAAGGATAAACATTCTAAGGATCTTGAAAATGTGATTTCAATGAAAAATGTTTTAGAGCCTAACTCTAGTTTAAAATCAAATGTTTGGGAAGATAAAAACATAGTTTTAAAACTATAGTCAGAAATTTTCTCTTTAAATAAATGTTTTTCAAACTTTACTTTTGGAAACGATAATTTTGACAAGATGTATTCTCAAATTAAACCTTTGAGAAATTGTTCTGGACTTGGTTACACTTATTCCAAACCTGTTTTTAGTAATGACTATTTTGTTCCAAAAAAACAACTTTTTGCTCTAAGTGTCAATATGGAGGACACTGGAGAAGAGATTGTTCTCTTAACATAACTCAATCTTTAGGATTCCATAAAGAACATTTTTCAAAACAAATGTGGATTCCTAAAATTCTTTTATCTCACCCTTCTGGATCCAAACAAGTATGGATTTAGAAAAACTAAAATGATTCTTTTTCAGAAAAATGAGAAGTGTACCAATAAGAATATTTGGTACATGGATATTGGTTGTTCTCGACACATGACCGGAGAAAAATATCTTTTTGAAAAGGTTATCAAAACAAAAGGTTGAAAAGTTACCTTCGGAGATAATGCTCAAGGAAAGATTGTTGGTATTGGTAATATTGTTTTACTTGGAAAAGTTCTTATTTCAAATGTTTTGTTTGTTAAAGGTCTTAGGCACAACCTCATCATCATATGTCAATTATGTGATGAAGGTTACCTTGTGAATTTTATAAATGATAAGTGTCTACTTCACAATTCCAAGGATGAATTCATTCTATCTACTCATAGGCAAGAGAATGTTTACACTATTAACATAGAAGACCTGAGGATCCAAAACCTACCCTGATTAAGTGTAACAAAAGACCATTCATGGCTATGGCATAGAAGACTAGGACACTGTAATCTGAGAGACCTTAGTAGACTCTCAAAGAAAAGACTTGTGAGGTAACTACCAGATCATAGATATGATTCTTCAAAAGTATGAGATCCTTGTCAATTTAGAAATCAACATAAAACTAGCTTTAAATGAATTAATGGATTTTCAACTTCTAATGCATTACAGCTAGTGCATATGGATCATTTTGGTCCCACACAAACTGGAAGCATAAGAGGCAAATACTATGTATTTTTTTAGTTGATGACTTTACTAGATTTACATGGGTCTATTTTCTAGCAAAGAAATTTAAAGCCTTCTCCTATTTCAAAATTTTTAGAGCCCAAGTTAAAAATGAGAAACATATACCATTGATAACTATCCATAGTGGTCATGGTTGTGAATTTCAAAATTCATATTTTGAAACTTTTTTAGTAAGAAAGGTATTACTCACAATTTCTCAGCTCCAAGAACTCCTCAGTAAAATGGTGTTGTTGAAAGAAGAAATAGTATTCTTCATGAAATTACTAGAACCATGTTGAGTGAATACTCAATTGCTATGCACTTTTGGGCAGAAGCTTTTAGTACTACTTGCTATAATATAAATAGTGTTTTAACTAGACAATTTCTTAATAAAACACCTTATGAGTTATGGACTGGACGAAAACATAAAGTTTCATACTTCAAAGTTTTTGGGTGCAAAGTATTCAATCAGAATACAAAAGATAATCCTCACAAATTCTCACCAAAATCTGATGAAGGAATCTTTCTAGGCTATTCTACAACTTCTAAGGCTTATAGGGTTTTCAATAAAAACACGTGTACTATTGAGGAAACAGTACATATGAAATTTGATGAAACTGATCATTTTGTTTTCAACCAACCCAATCCTACATCCTCGGATGTGTTTTCAAAAAATGCTTGTCAACCGTTATTAGACTATAATTCTGATAAAGAAAATTTTCAAAAAGTATTCCTGAAACATTTACCCCAGAATAATTTCTTCCATATGTTGATTAACAGGTTCTACAAAAACCAAATTAATTGTTTCTTAGGAATCATCCTAGTGTTCACATCATTGGTGATGTAAATCAACCTGTAAGGACCAGAAATTCCTTAAGAAATGAAATAGAACATCTTGATTTTCTTACCCAATTTAAACCTAAAAGTCCAAGTGAGGCCTTAGGTGATGAAGATTGGATCAAAGCAATTCAATATGAACTAACTGAATTTAAAAGGAATCATGTATGGACTTTAGTTGATAGACCTAAATAAACAACTGTAATTGGTGTAAAATGTGTTTTCAGAAACAAATGTGATGAAAATGGAATCATTGTAAGAAATAAAGCATGATTGTTTCTAAAGGCTATAATCAACAAGAGGGAATTGACTATGAAGAATCATATGCTCCTGTAGCGAGACTTGAATTTCTTCGTATTCAATTATCTTTTGCAGTATACTTTAATTTCAAATTTTTTCAAATGGATGTAAAATGTGCTTTTCTAAATGGTTTTGTTCAAGAAGAAGTTTTTTTCGAACAACCTCTTGGTTTTCTAGACCCAAAACATCCTGAACATGTTTTTAAACTTACCAAGGCACTATATGGCCTTAGACAAGCCCCTAGAGCATGGTATGATAGACTTACAGGATTTCTTTTACAAAATAATTATACAAAAGGTATAGAAAATTTAACCCTTTTTATCAAAATAGAAAATAAAAATGTTTTTATTGATCAAATTTATGTTGATGACATCATATTTGGTTCAACTCAGTAATCTTTAACTGATTCTTTTGCTAAATTAATGAAATCTATGTTTGAAATGAGTATGAGGGGTAAGTTAACATTCTTTTTAGGTTTTCAAATTTTACAAAAACCAGAAGGAACATATATATCTCAACATAAGTATATAAAATATTTACTCAAAAAGGATGGTTATGACTAGACTAAAAGTATTAGCACTCCAATTGGTACCTCAAATAAACTTGATCTTGACGAAACTGGGAAACCAGTAGATCAAACAATATTTAGAGGTATGATAGGAAGTTTTTTATACTTGATAGCTAGTCGACTAGACTTAATGTTTTCTGTATACTTATCTGCAAGATATCAATCTAATCCAAAAGAATCTCATTTAATATCCGTAAAGATATTCTTTCGGTATTTAAAAGGAACTATGTATTTATGTCTTTTTTACTCTTCTGGAAATGATTTTGTTTTAATAAGTTTTTCAGATGCTGACTTTGGCAGTTGTAGAATGGATTGAAAAAGTACATCTAGAACATGTAATTTCATAGGATATTCTCTGGTCTCTTAGTCCTGCAAGAATCAACACTCAATAGCACTTTCCACTGCCGAAGATGAATATATAGCAGCAGGAAGTTGGTGTGCTCAAGTGTTGTGGATGCAACACACACTCACTGATTATGGAATGAGTTTTACCAAAACTCATATTCTTTGGGATAATACTAGTTCCATATATCTTGGTAAGAACCCATCACATCACTCATGTGCAAAACCCGTAGATGTTAGCCATCACTTTCTTAGGGATCACACACAAAAAAGAGATATTTTTTTACAATTCATCGGAACACAAGAACAACTTTCTGACATTTTTACAAATCCATTACCTTCCGATAGATTTGAGTTTATAAAACAGATTCTAGAAATGATTACCTTAAAATAATCATTCATATCTACTTAATGTTTTACAATTATCCTAACATTAAATAGCTCCTCCTAGAAAGGGGGAGAACATTTCTCTCGGTGTTTTTATTTTTTCTATGTTTTTTTTATCTTATTGACAGTTTTATCATAATATATACCTATTTGTTTATCGTATTGACAATTTTATTTTTATACACCTTTCTTTTCCATTGTACTGTCTGATGATGGTAATGATTTTCTTTTCTATCATACTATCCTATGATGGTAATGATTTTCTTTTCCATCATATTATCCTATGATGGTAATGATTTTCTTTTCCATCATACTATCCGATGATGGTAATGATTTTCTTTTTCTATCGTACTGTCAGTTCATGGTAACAACTTTGTTTTCCATTGTACTGTCAGTTCATGGTAACAACTTTTTTTTCCATTGTACTGTCAGTTCATAGTAACTAATTTGTTTTCCATCGTATTGTCAGTTCATGGTAACAACATTTTTTCTATCGTACTGTCATTTCATAGTAACAACATTGTTTTCCATCCTATTATCAGTTCATGGTAACAACTTTTTTTTCCATTGTATTGTCATTTCATGGTGACATATTTGTTTTCCATCGTATTTTCAGTTCATGGTAACAACTTTTTTTTCTATCATATTGTCAGTTCATGTTAACAACTTTGTTTTCCATCGTATTATCAATTCATGGTAACATCTTTGTTTTCTATTGTCTTGTTTGTTAATGGTAATGAGTTTGTTTTCCATCGGCATGACGATTTATAATATTATTTTTTCATTACGTACATTTGCGTTTTCTTTTGAACTCTACTAAAACCGACAAATACCTTACGTTCTCCGACACATACTTTCCATTTTTTAATTTTTTTTACTTTCGTTTTAATCCTAACCTTTGATTTTTTTCCTCTAATCTTGACCGTAGAAGATCAACGGTCACCCTTTTATCACTTATATATAGATCCCCCTCCCCAAACCCACATCATTAATTTTCATGATCTACGTCGAAGCTCTTACTCTCTATTTTTAAGACATCATATGATCTTTCATCGGCAGCATCCAAATGTCTCAGACTTCTGCCAACACTCCTGTTGATATTTCTTCAAAGGCTTTCTCGGAAAAAGACATTTTAAGGGAAAGGTTAGTTTCCTGTGACTTCTATGATTCATATGATTCTACTATCAAGAGGATTATCTTGTTTCAAGGATGAGAGCATTTTTTTGTTGAAAGGATTGTTTCTCAAGATCCGGTTCTCTTTGATGAAGTCTGTCAGTTTTATAAAACCATGACTTTTGATAAGAATATGACTATCAATTTTGCTGTGTATGATAGAAAATTATCAATGTATGTGAAACAAGCGTCTCATTTTCTGAATGTTCTGATAGAAGGCGATTCTTTCTGTCCATCCCATAAACTACTATAAGAGGTCGGTACATTTAATAGAGAAAGTGATGAGAAGTATTTTATTGTTATAAATGAAGAGAAGAGAAAAGTGGCTCATATTTCTCCAAACAATAGGTTTTTGGCTTTATGGTTGCATGGTTTTCTTATCCCAAGAAAAGGGGATAGAGAAACTCTGAATGTTTCTGATATCTTCATGCTATACTATCTTGTCAACGTGAGAAAAGTGAATCTCATGGGATATGTTTTTTAAAAAATTAACAATGTAAAGTCAGGGGCAATCAAATCTCATTTGATTATGTATCCATCCATCCTTAAAATGTTTATTCTCGAGTGTATGAAGTTTTTTAACAATCCATTGAAAGGAAAACTGATAGATTTGAAGCCATCCTAGATTATAAAAAGTACTATGAGGAAGTTGAATGTTTGTTTTGATCAGAATTCAAAACATTTTGTTAAGGATGTCGATGTTGAATCCCCTCAGAAACAATCAGCACCTATGCTAGCCAAAGACATTCAATCTGCTGGTATTACTCAAATGTCTGATCCAAAAACCAGTTCAAAGCCTAAGGATAAATCAACGTACAGTAAAAAAGTTGTAGACAAATGGAGAAAGGATAAGGAGTAGAGAAAGGAAGGTGATCCAATGTTCGGTCTTGACCCAGTTGAGGCTTTTGAAGAAAGAATTAGGGTAGAAGAAACCCTTAAAGCTGAAAAGAAAACGTAGACTGTTTTGAAAAGAAAGGCTCAGGATTTTGATATCTCGAAAGTACTCAGAATGGTTGAGGATGCGAGTGCTCAACTGACGGATGAAGTGCATCCTGAACCCATCGTAAAGAGTCTTCCTAAAAAAGAAAAAGGAAAACAAATGTTAGAAGAGATACAAGAAGATCAAGAAGAGGAAGGATATTTTCTTTTGGAATTTCATCAAAGTTCAAAGATGAGTGGAGAGGAATCGGTTCAAAAGCAAAGTGAAGGTATTCAATAAGTTCCTCATACAGATCAAGCACTTTTTCAATCTTTTGAAACTTCAGATAGAGTTTCATCTCAAGTAAAGAAAGGTGATCAATCCTCTCCCACTGATAATGTTTTTGTCATCAGTGATAAAGTGTAATAAGAAAGAAAGCAAAAAAATAAAAAGGAAAAAATCCAGCTGTAGACTCAAGCCGATCAAATGAACTGGCTTCGTACGATGAAGATACTGATTCAGAATACACAATCTCTCTCAAGAATAGTGATTACATTGTCTATGTTTTGAGAAGGGTTGAGAAGACCATTCCATATTTCCCTAGGCTGGAAGGGAAGATTTATTTTATTACTGACAATCAGAAAAAGAAGTTTGGTTCTGTAAAAGAATTAAGAAAGAAAGTTTTTTCAGTCGAAGCTGATTTGAAAGTCTTTTCAGAAAGTTTGGCTGCCCATAATAATTCCTGCAACAAGATGACCAAGTGGTCATTCAAAATAGAGAGCTCAGTCAATCATCATGAGATTGCAATTGAAGATATAAGAAGGTTGTCAAATGAGCTTATAAATTCTTTCAATAATCTTGACAAAGAAACGGTTGAATGGTTGGATCTTTTGTCTTCCCAACGAGCCGATGTTCCTTTAGTAAAAGAATTGCAGGATAGAATGAATGCCTTTCAGGCTGAGTTTTCAAAGGTTCCACCTTTCAATGATGAAATAGTTCTCTTGAAGAATCAGAACTCTGGGTTATCCAAAGATAACACGAATTTTCAAGACAGAATTAATACTCTTGAAGAAGTAATTAGAGTTCAGGAAGAGACAATCAGAAATCAGGATCAACACTTTGCCGATCAATAAGACCTTATTAGATCTTAGGGTGATGCTATTTCTGAAGACAAGAAGGAGATCAAATAGATGAAGGTAGTTCCTCATGAGCTGATCAGAAAGGAGAAGGAAAGAGAAAAGAAGTGACTTGTATTTGTTTTCAAGTTTGTTCTTGATTGTTATCGTAATGAAATTTATTTTATCCATTGTCTTGTATTTATTTTCTAAATCTTTCCGACAATTCAAGTTTACCCCTTTCTTTTTGTAAATCACAAAGGGGGAGAATTTTTTTAAAGGAGGAGAATGTTTATAAAGGGGGAGAATGATTTACAACACTTAAGAAAAATCTACGAATACAATCCTTAGGAAAGTTCATACCTAAGGGGGAGTTAGTTGTATTCAATTTCTTATTTAGAAGAGTTTCCAAAAACTCAGGGGGAGATAATTATTTTTTTTAGTTTTAATTTTGTGATTTGTGCTTTCCAAAAAGGGGGAGATTGTTGAGTAAAAAGTCCTCTTTTGACTTTTATATCTTTTTTTGGAAATCACAAATGTCCTTTATCATGATTATCGTATCGTACTGAGCATGCTGACCGTACTGAGCATGCTGATCATACTGAGCATGCTGATCATACTGATCATTCTGATCGTACTGAACATGATGATCGTACTGACCATGCTGATCATACTGAACATGCTGATCGTACTGAAAATTCTAATCATAATGAACATGCTGATCGTACTGAACATGCTGATCGTACTGACCATGCTGATCGTACTGAACATGCTAATCGTACTGATCATTCTGATCGTATTGAACATGTTGATCGTACTGACCATGCTGATCGTACTGATCATGCTGATCGTACTGACCATGTCAATCGTACAATGATGATCATACTGAATA
The DNA here is from genome assembly GCA_963277665.1 of Viscum album. Taxonomy (NCBI): domain Eukaryota; kingdom Viridiplantae; phylum Streptophyta; class Magnoliopsida; order Santalales; family Viscaceae; genus Viscum; species Viscum album. The sequence continues at coordinate 1,301,991,259 of OY728147.1, forward strand.
TGGAAATTGTATTGACTCTTTTACTCATAACATTCATTACATACTTGTTTTGGTACTTAGTCAAAAATACATGTTTCATATAAATCGTACTCATGATTATCTTGTTCATATATCTTATGTTTTAACAAAAACAATGTCATTGAGTCAGTTACAAACTAATAAAAATGATGTCGTGCTTTCTGTTTCAATATGACCATTATAATAACAGGTGTCCAAGTCCCTCCGAGTTTATCGGAAAAATTTGACGGTTGGAGGCAACATGACCATTGGAACTCGAGGCCTATAAATAGGAGGTCATTTGAAGCTAAAGGGAGAATAATGTAGGACTGGGGAACAACCATGATACTCTACTTCTATCAAGTTCTAGAGAGAGACACTGTGACTTCTCTCATCTGCTTTGTGCATCCGAACATTGTATCGAGGGATTTCAAGTTATTGAAAGACATAGGTGTCGATTACCTACAAAATCGAGGGTTGTCGGGGATAGGCAGACTGATGGTCCGATCATCGTATTGAGGGATGCCATGGATAGGCAGACAGACGTTCCGATCATCGTATCGAGGGCTTACCAAGGTGTTGGTGAGACAAACCTTTTATCCTAGGTGAAAGGGTAACCCTTCTCATTAGGTCAAAAGAATTGTCATACTTTTACTTTTCCGCTACTGCTTGTATTAGAAAGGAATTTGTATTGTCTCCTTTTTTCTTTAAATATTCAATTGTAATTGTTCCAATTAAAATCATACTATTACGCATTGTATTGATTGATTCTATACACTTTAAGGCAGAATCACTCATCTTTATATTACTCTGATTATTGTGTTGATCTCGAATACAAATGTTTTAAATTTTTTTAGTATTACATTACATCATACCATTTATATTCAATACAATTGTGGGTGTTTGTATTTGTATTAGTTTAATACCTTTTAAACTAATATCTTAAGTTTTTAAATACAAAGTTTTTAAACCTACAATTAACCCCCCTCTTGTATTGTTCCATATAATATACTAGTACATATTCTTAATCGATCCAATAGATGAAAGCAGGGAATCTGCTGGCCTCCTCGTACGTGATGTTGGGTGCTGGACATCCTGGAAAACCAAGGAGATCGCCCAGCCAGTTATCATTCCAGAAAGAGATTTTTCCTTCCCCAATGATCCATCTGGCGTGCAGACTAATGGATGAGAAGAGGGGAAGAAGCATTTACATAAAGGGGGACCTGAATTACATAGTAATCATCATGGAGTCCGTCAAGGAGCCACCCATTGTCTTACCCCATAGTGTCCAGCGTTCGTGAAGCTCCCAGGACATTTTAGCATGGAGACAGAGGAGCGTATCAGCAAGACTCTGAACACAGATCCCTCCTTCTTGGACGAGATTTTCCATTTTCCTCCAAGACACCCAGGCATGTTTTCCCTCGTCCCGGGCATCCCTGATAAACTGGGCAATAATCTTGTCAATTTTTGAAATGACACCTTTGGGCACATTAACACAGTAGAGAGCATGAAAAGAGACACCGAGAAGAATTATATTAACCAGGGCGATCCGACCTCCAAATGAGAGGTATATGTTTTTCCAGTTGAGGATTCTCTCGGAGATCCGACAGACAATAAAGTCGAGGTCTTGGATATGAAGCTGGCGAGGAGAGATAGTGGCACCAAGATAACTCATCGTCCAGTACCCTTTTGGATTTCTAGAAGCGTGAAAATGGAGGCAGCACGAGAGGAGGCACATCCCTGTGATAAGAAGAGGCTGCTTTTGTGTTTGTTCATGACATGCCTGCTCCAGCGGTAGTACTCTTCCAAGACGTGGGTCAGTCCTCAGATGGATTTTTGAGAGGCATTCAGGAAGATAAGGGAATAGTCAGCGAACATGAGGTGAAAGATTGCTGGTTCTCTTCCCTTTATTCTGTACGGGAGAATCATGTTGATAGACAGGCTCTAGTGAATGAGCCAGTTGTGGATTTCTTGGGAGAGGATAAACAAGGACGGAGAGAGAGGGTCCCCTTGCCATAAGCCTCTTGTAGCTTTGAAGAAGCCATGGGATTTTCCAATGACGTGAATGGCCAGCCATGCAGAGCTGAAACACCGGAAGAGAAGATCAGTAACCTAGGCGGATAATCCCATACCTGATAGGATCTTATTAATGAAACTACATTCAACACGATCGAAGGAATTGATAATATCATGATTAACAACAAGGTTGGAGCAATTCTCCTTGGTATTGATGTCGCAGATCATTTCTTGCACTATGGAAACAATACCCTGTATCGTGCGGCCTCTAACGAATCTGTGTTGTTCCAAAGAGATCTAGTGGGGCAAGTATGCCTTATGTCTTGTATTAAGGATGCTCGCCATTACCTTGTAGGGGAATTTACAGAGGCTCACAGGCCGATAGTGATGAATAGAAGAGGGGTGATTCATTTTGGGAAGAAGGACCAGGGACGTGGCACACTCCACTCTTGGGAGACATCTGCCCCGGAAGAAGTCCTGGATGATCGCGGTGAGGTACCCTTTAATGACCTCCCATGAATCTTTGTAGAAGGATCCCAGGAAACAAACAGGGCCTGGAGTCCTATCAGCTTCGAGCTACATAATTTCCTGATGGACTTCTGCTTCATTCGATAGGGCCTCTATTTCTGACCTACATGGTAAACATAGAGGTACATGGCATATTGAACTGACCTACATGTCATGTTATATTTGAGTCCACATGAAATCCTAACCTCTATAGCATGTATGTTACAAAACATTCGATTCAAGATTATACATTGTGTGCTCATCCATTTCACCCTAAATTTACTAGATTACCCAAATAAAACACTTCTTCATTATTCCTACCAGTTCTGTAGCCTAATTATTTCCCAAAATCATCAAACATGTTAATAGTACCTTCAAATGATATCATCAATCCATCTCACAATGAAAATGTATTCCCAATCTACTTATTTTATTTTAGTCACCCCTATTTTATATTTCTTTTCTTCATTATTCGATTTCAAAATCTTAATATTGATCATAACCTAATAAAACTAATGCAGACCATTTCATTCAAGATAGATCTGAAAAAACCCATTCTTGGTCCCAGATTTCGAACATGCATTGAATCAAAATAATTTTTTGTAATCCACCATCCAAACGAAATTTCAATTATTCATTTTTAAAAAAATGATTGGAAAACAATGGAATATTTCTAGATGGGAATAAATGGTAGATGATAATAAAATCTTCAAATGTTTGGGCCCAAAAATCTACGGGAAATGAATTAAAGTGAAAATAATTTATCGTTAATCCTTATTATAAAAAAAGGATATATTTGAAAGGTATAGATTTTGTGAAATCATTGAGGAACAATTATCAATGATCAAAATCAAAAAATTTAAAAAATATAAAAATATAAAGTCATTATATTATGTATGTAATGTTTGATGATGAAGAACGAATTCACATAAATCATTATTGGAAATATCCGAAGAAAAATATTGTAACTTAGTTCAATAGATTCGAAAGATATTCCTAAATTTTCACCTCCATATAAATATATAAATCTAGTTTTCATGATAGATAACCATTATAGGAGAGGATATATATAATTAAATTTGGAATATCTATGTCGAATTTTCTAACTAATCTATTAATTATTGAATTCATTAATTCAATTAAATTAATTAATTAATCCACCCATGATGGTCTGACCTTTGGAACCTTATTGTGAATGAAAATTTCATAGAACCGAGTATATAATCCCCATTCTAGATGCAAATCCTATCTAAAATTTCCAATCCATGTCTCCATATTAATGCAAAAAACAATATCAACCTTATTTTTCAAACTCAATCTAATAATTATATATTTTTCATAATATATTATTATTGAGTCTCTATAATGACTACAACTTCATGTTGTATTATAGATGCATCATAAAAATATTATTCAAAGTATTTAATGGTCAAAAATAAAATATTTTTGTTTCATTATCCTCCCATAAATCAATTGCTTTCACCTTAAAAAAAACACCGTAATTTTGTGATGGTACTCAATATTCAGCTACCTCACACACATCTATAATATCTCTTAATGGTACCCTTATATCTAAAGCATGTGCAACATATGAATAGCTCACCCATGATTAATATTATCTTTTTGATCCTTGATATCTATGAGGTACTTCAAGAGGAAATTTATATCCTTAATCTTAACATAATTCCAAACCAATATTATGTAATGGGATTTGAACATATCACCTCAATAGTAACATGTTGAAGACCTCATGCACATGATCCAACTACATAGGTAATTACATGTGGTAAGAAACCTCAAATGCTCATTGAAGGATCTAGAATAGAGTGATGAATCTCATAGAATGTTTTTTTCTTGAAATTATATCCAAAAAACTGTTTTACTAAAACCATATATATCCTTACATCCCACCACAAATTCCAAAAGATTATGTCAACATTCTATATAATAATTATGTTGTATTTGAGTGGTCCTCATCTAATACTCAGTCACAAAAAACTTCTCTATCAATTATCTCACCAACTCCTTCCTATTAGTGACAACTCATCAACCTACATACAGTGGTAGGGTGACCTTTATGGTGTCATACATAAGGCCTCACAAGATGCCATGGTAATTGGGTAGTGTATAATATTATTGTATGAAAACTACAATAAGAAATTGATCACCCAAAATTTTCATGAAATCAAACATGAATTAAATCATCATGTCTTTAAGAATCGAAATAATTCACTCATATTAACCATTAATTGAAGGGTGGAATTTTGTAGTCATCCAAAAATATGTCATGAATTCCTTCTATAGTATTCTCTAATACAGTGTATTTAAATGAGTATCTTAGTTATAAATGATCATCAGGGGTATCTCATGGGGCCAGAATATATACTCCATGTACCAATATCCAAATCTCTCTATCAAACACTACATTGGAATAAATAATAACTGGTATAATAATGTTATTTGATAAACTATCACATACATAGAATCATTTAATTTTTTAATATGGTAAAAACCATCATAAAATACATTGATATAGTATCCCAATCCCAATTTGACTTCTCTAGGGGTTGGGCCAAACCTGTAAGGACATGGTTCTCTTCATTCATATTCATATAATTGAGTTTGCATGAGATAATCTCAATAAAATTATTCATCATAAATTCCCCTAAAACTAATCCTTGAGATCTTGGTATATAATTATTTCTCTATGATGAACCATCAAGGGTTATTTTTTAAATTATCTAATCACCTCCTCAAAAAACATGATGGGATCTACATTCCATCCTTAGAGGAGGATGATGTACTCAATAATATATGAAAAATCAATTTATATAAACTCTTTTGAATATCCAATCATGTAAAAACTTAAAATCGATATCCCATATTTTAGGATCCTTCACAAACTGAAGAATATAAGCATCTATATCTATTGACCAATGATAAGAAAAATATTTTTCATCTACTAAAGATATGAATAATCATTATAATTTGTCACATTTATCTAAAAATAATTGATAATAGGATTTCATACTCTGGGTATTTACTAGAATAATTTCTTTTCCATTAGTATTGAAAATCCCAATATTATTGTTCAGTAGGAACTCAAACTAACACATCATCCTTATATTAAGAACCCTCTAAGAAAAGCTATATCTAAGACACTTATAGTCTTGATAGATTATGAAAAATCCTCTAAGGCGTTTGTGCCACCTAGTCTTTAAATAGAAACTACCAACACTAACTTCACATCATGGTTCATATTATTCTTCTTATGGGGTATCAAATATGTAAACCAATAAATAATATAATCTTACCTCTTCATTAGGATATGATTAAGAAAAACTCAAGAGGCACTATAGAACATGACCTAAACAATTCCCTATATTAGAAATATAAGTAATGAAAAACTATTCAACTTCAACATAATCATCTCAAAATATATATATCATATAAAAAATCTATGGAATGTACTCACATTTTGTGAATTCCAAGTCATGGGCCCCAGTATCCAATAGAATATTTCTCAGAATATCTGGTAACACCCTACTAACAAAAGTAAACCATTCAACATGAAGACACACTTTAGTTCGTCCCTTGAAATAACTTCCACAATATTTTTTGTGTCCATATACACTCTACTATATGATATTTCATTCAATAGTAAGTGAACATCTCAAATACAAATCGAACAATTTGAGATATTGATATATAACTTTTTCGCTCAATGTCAATAATGGTCCTCAAAAAAATGTAATGATAATTCTATAGTGTAGAATTGAAAAGGATTGCATTGATTAATATGACCACAAACATTTCAATAAAATGAAGAATTATGTGATTCAATATTCCATAAACACATTAGAGTCATTAATCACACTTATTGGCATTTTAATGAAATCATAATTCCAATAGAGGGATCAAAATATATTATTAATTATATCCAACTATTGAAGCTATTATTGTTGATAGTCGTAATTAATTTTCATCATTCAGAGCCACTTCACTCCCTTTAACAATTTGAATAGGTCTTTGATCCTTGATTGTGATTTCATGTTCATGAAAATAACATGATTCCGGTGATGATAGTATACATAGAGCAACAAGATTTCATCATCCTTCAATGAAAATAATATTGGAACAAACCAAGGGGTAAAATGGGAAAAAATCCTTACCCATAATATAACAAAACAATTCCCTCATCTAAATCATAATGTTCTATTACATTCTATTTTCTAATGAATATATCAAAGTAATAGTTGGTATAGTTTTATGCAGAACATGACGACCAATTGAGGTTGAAATCCTAATGTATCATAGATAGACATATACATTAAATCCTTCAATGTGTAAATATTTATATAATTTGAAATATCTACCAAATATAGAGCAAAAATCCCCAACTAATGGGATATTTGTTTAATCGTTCCATGAATTGGTTCTACTCATATCAACTAATTTTTCCAGTAACCCATTAATTAGAATCATGATCTATCCAATTAGAAGAAAAAAATTCACTAGAAGTATAAATATATATGGATTTTCAGTATAGATATCATGTTCATCCATGATATTAGATCATTAGGCTTGATCACTATTAGAATAATGTCACACAAAAACCCCACCCCATGATGTGTAAGCTCACATCACAGACAAATGTTGGTGAAAGATTATCATCTGTAGTGGGAGTCTAAAAAAATTGGTCATACTAGGGGATCCACCAAAATATATTTCTAAAAAACATGGGATTTATAAACATGTGACTAATTAATGGTGGTTTATGTGAGAATAGGTGCCAAAATAGAGAAGAAAAATCATGTACCATAGATATTTATTAGTGATGTAAGGTAATAACCCTATATCACCTACATCTAGACACATCACTTACTACTAGCCCCCTATGACTCATTTGTAATTCCAATTGATGGTAGTAATTGTTTATGTATATAATACTGACGTCGTCCTCCATTTCTAATGCTAAAAAATAAATTTAACCTCTAATGAAGAACCCTCCCTTAATATCAACATGATGTCCTACAAAATTTCCTTTGTCACATCACCAACTATTATATGGTTGCGGAATTCATGACATAGATCACCTCATCCCTCATAGGAAAAAAAATTACAATCCAATTTATAAATTGGTCCTCTAAATGGACCATTATCAATTGATAAATTGTTTTAATTGTACTAATATTAATGAAATGTATGCCATGATCCTACTGCATAACTTGGGCTAGTCACATCCCTTGACATGGCTCCTCGGTGAAAAGCACCAAAAGCGAAGAACTGATATCTCTCTACCAAAAAACTTATCAAAACCTTGTCTTCGACCAAACCCCTATTATTATTCAAGCTACAATGGGGAACCAATCCCCTACATTTGTTGATGTTGGGTACATTCTAAAACTTCCATGATTGCAAGAACCCATCAGGGAATATATCAATGTAGTACCTTATGGGATTAGTGGATTCCAAAAGATCATGGATGAAAATAGATCACAATATGTCCGTGTAATACTCTTATAGATAATGGATCTCAAATTTTGAATAAGGAAGTATAAACACATCAAGAGTATAGTTGATGAAATCCCAACAGAGTCCTTATGTAATATAGGGAATATTATCTACAATAATTACCATCATGTTGGTATGATTCCAAATATGATAGAATAACACAATCATCTATTTAGGAAAACCATCATATCTTCTAGGGGGAGGATCAAACTAGAGAAAAGATTTTCTATATCACTAAATCTTATGAAACACACTTTCTCAATGTACACCCTCATCCTCCCATTTGAAATAATTTGTTTCCTAGTATGATGGAAAATTCTTTCTAACACTATTGAGTATTGGAAAAATCCTAATAAAATAGTTTTAGGTACGACTCTATGTATTCCCTATTTAAACACCTCATAAACCATCCATTTTATTGAATCCACATTTCTAAAATTTTCATTAACAAGTGTCTTTACAACTAGCATAATCACATCATGGAAAATATTTATAATCCTAACCAGTTTCCAACACGGTGTCATCCCACAATTTAACAAGACAGAAAATGGTCAAAGACATATCTTTGGAGATGAATCAAGAAATAATTTTATATTAATAACACAACCCCGTACAATTCATGAAACTTATATTGTTCCACATAACTAGTAGATCATTTTATAGAGTTGAATAGTAGGATATTAGAGTCCTCATGAGTGTATAGGTCATTAATTTTACTAATATTGGGTTCCCTTAATAGAATGAATAAATAGACACCATTTTAAACTATTTCTCTAAATTCCCCCACCAAACATCATAAGTCATGTTTCTATAAATACTTTCCTTAATATAGAAACACTCTAATATCCCACTAAGATAATCAAACCCCCCAAGACCCCTACTGGAAGGCTTCAAGACAAATGTTAAATCCAGTACCACCTCCAATGGGGTTTCATTTATTATCCATGATTTATCAATACATATTTATTACCTCTAAGAAATAGTGCACCTTTCCTTTTTAATTGATAGATGATATACACAATTCATGAAAAAAAGATTTGTCAATAAGTTTTTACTATATTCTCTTATCCTTGAAACATAATATTTGTATTTTGCCTATTTTCCCTTGGTCATTTTTCTAAATAATCCCAAATAAGTCCCAATCATTCAAGAACTAAAACATACCCATCACTGTAACAGATCTCCCCTTTCTTAGTGGGTGTTTTTATTTAATTCTTGACAGATATCACGAATGTATGTTCTATTATTGAAGTGGTTTCCTCTCTTAGTCTAAGATCTCTGCTTGACATATTCTGTACATTTCATAATTAAACATAATATCATAGTGTTTACTAGATTTACGGGGTTTGTTATATTTTTTATTCTTTTAATTATACATATTGGATTATGAGAACCTTATATAATCACTTCCATTTCAATTTTAAAATATGATTTTTTTCCAACCATTATTGAGGTAGGTGTCCCTATAGATTTTTCCCAAACCTAGAAATTACTCAAAATTATTTCGTAATTCTGTATCTAAATGGTGAACATGATTAATTTATTATTTCATGGATTTGAAAGGGTTTTTAATTTAAAAAATTATTAATGAAAATTTTTTGTTAGAAAAAATTTCACCAAGAATAAATTGAGTATGAAATGGATTTTTAATCATGGAGTGAGTGATTTATCACTATGACAAAATTTCCTTAATTTTTAAGAAATAATGTTAAATTTTTGTTAAAAAAATGAAATAATGGGAACCATTGATTTTTCAAAAAATTAATACATTTCACCTTATTGACTATAAAACCATTGGGGGTATTATTTTTGACATCAAAACGATGGTGAAGGGAATAGATATAGATTGGATTTATTTTATTTCTAGATAGTATTCCATTATGTGTTTAAGTATTTAGTAGAATATTCTATATCCTATTTTGTCCACAGTTTTATATATATTGGCATTAAATTATTTAAAAATAATTATATGATCAATATATTGTGTCAACCTATATAATTTATTTAATCTATTATAATCTCAAACGTTATTATATGATATTCCTTGTTTATCGGAAAATTAAATTAATAGATAAAATCCTAATTATTTTTACAAAATGATTTCCCAGTCAAATTTTCATCATATAAAATATATTTTCTAAATCAAGAGATAATGTTCATATGGTGTTATATTTTTTTATAGATTATTAGTGTATCCTACTAGGATATGTGGTCAAAAATAATAATCTACATTGTAAATTTGTATATGAGGTTTTGAATGATTCATGAAAAGGTAATAGAATCATGTGGTTAATCAACATTTTTTGGTTTTCATATACATCCATGTAGAATAGTTTTAGCTTTACTGATGGTCATTAAGAAACTATTGACTTACATTATATTTTTTTATTTTTAGGTTTTCCCACAATGATTGGATTTTTATGACTCATTTATATATTATAATTTTCTACATTTTAATTTTTATGTTTATATCCACTAAGTAATTCATGTTACTTTACTATTTTTAGTTGGTCTCCACCTTGTGGATGGCCACCTATTGTGACGTGTTAGTTGTACCTGAGTTGGATTTTTATCTAATGGTATAAATTAGATTTATTGGATAAAAGTTTTGTGCATATTATTGGGATTGAATCAGGGTATCTTGTAGACATGATTTTGATCAAATAGTATTCAGGTTATGAGTACTAAATTGTGCCTATCCAGTAGACTTCTATGATGAAACTCAAGTTACCATTGTTGGTCACAGATTTTAAAAAATCATGAAACATAGTTTTTGAGTTTTTTTAAATTTACTCTAATTGAGTTTTTTTTAACAAACCTAATTCTATTTAATACATTTTATTTCATTCATAGAATCTATAGTTCCATAAACATCTTTTTATTTAAGGAAATTTATAATCATTCAATAATTTCATATTTAATTATAAATTTTTTTTATGGAATGTGGTTCTTGACTTTTGATTTTATGACACAATGCATCCAAGAAGATATATTCTATGTATAAGATAGCAAGCTTCATGGAATGCTCCATAATAAAATCCTTCATTTTACACAATATAGTGTAATCAGTTATTCACACTCTTCATATGCTGGGTCTAGTGGGTGTTAGAATTGAGAGATGAATAGTTAACCAAGTCAATGATTTTAAAAATTAGTATCAACCCATGTTACATATTAATAAATGGTAGGACTAAATCATGAAATATAATTTACACAAAATTCTTATCAATAATAATTTTAATAATTTCTTTTACAAACATTTTTATCATGAAGCCTTGTGAGTTTAATGGATAGTGTATTTTCAAAACATATAAAAAGAAGAAATTCATGGATTCCCAAGTGTGTACTCTTTCCATAAAATTATAGGTAAAGGTTATTGTTTTTCATCTAGTTATACATAAATGTATTCATCAAGACAACAAAAAATAGTCTTATATATTTATGGCAGGCAAAATAATACCAGGAATTACTATGTAAAATCTCCAAAGGCTTATCTCCATTTTTGGATGACCTAGTCATCTATGGAATTTTTTTAAAAGGACTTCCCAAAACATGAGGGTTTTATAGACTATCATCATGGGGTTTTATGTTTATTTATATCATTATTAGTGTTTATGATCTTATAAAAATTCTATGGGTGTTATTCATGTTATATATGAAGATCAAGGATGAGATGACATCTTTAACCTTTACATAACATAGATACATTGATGGAATTTCATCGAAGTGCCATATACTACTAGAAGTATGAATCTTATTTCATTATCTTTCATAAAAAACTCCATTTGATACTGGTTAGAATCATTATATTATATCATCAATGTTAAGGTAATTTTTTTTCTCTTCTTCAATACTTATTTTATTTATGGTGGATCTTTATATTCCTTTTGGAAAGCAGTCTGAACTTTGTTTTAAATTCCCCCCATTTCAAGAGATGATACCCAAATTTGGACTGGTGCGAGATTTCTTAGTTCTTGATCTCAACATCACTATAATTACAATTTTAATAGGGGATATTATTATAATATGTTTATAGATTAAAAATTTTCATCATCCTATTCAGTTTATACATCTCCATGGTTTCTATAATGTATTTATGGGTGAGTGGGATTATAAATATATGAAATTGGGTATAAATGTTCCTTATTATAGAATTGTCTAATCATACTTTGCATAGATTTTCCTTGATTTCATTGACACTTTCCTAAGAAACTAACTCCATATAGTGGTGAATGCATAACCTGAGGTATTTACCGATTATTTCTATGGGTTAGCAACATAGATAGTGGTCTTGTTCACCATTGGACCTCTTATTGGATCAATAACCATTTCCATATCATATTATTATTTGGTAACTAGTGATTTAAGGGAACATATAGTACAAATTATTTATCCGTCGTCTATGGGGTTCCTTCTTCAAAACATGTCACTTGTGATTTTTTTATTCATTTTATCAATAATATAGAGAGAAAATTCATACATCGCATATATTATGAAATATTAAATCATATTAATTTACATAACTATTATCTTATTCCAAAGATATATGATTTCTCTAATCATCTCAAAGGTTTTTATCACGTCGTACTTCCAACCATAAAAAAGAATTAAGGTGGAGCACCATAAATATATTGGTATTTTGTAATATTTTCAAATTCAAATATGGAATTGGTGTATGATTATTATGGACTTCCTCATTTGTTTACCATGAACTCCATGTAGTAAAAATACAATTTTGTTGATAATTAATTTACTTAACAAATCAATTCATTTTCTCACAACTATGGAAATGGTAATGGTGGAATATCATGTGGGATTTTATCTCCGCAAGTCTATGAAGATTCCTGGGGGTCATTCTACATTTATTTAATTGTTACCATGTCAATTATCATATATTATTACCTAGATGTTTACAAAAAAAAATACTTCAATTACTAAAAAGATATTTTTAGTCCAACTGTGTTTGGAAGTCTAGCTACCTAAATCATCAAAGAAACCTAAAACATAACATCATATTTTTTATTCACAATAATATGTACCTAATCCTTTTTGAGCTCCAAAAATATCATAAGAAAAAATAGGGGAAACATGAAATAATGAGATAAAATAAAAAAACATGTTAGAGAGTAAACATGATTAATAAACATAATATTTATGTTAAAGGAAAAATAAGATATCTAAAAGGGGAATGTTTATGAGTAATCACATAGAATAATAACAGAAAAAATGGTATCAACAGATCATGTAAACATAAGTAATTTTTCTACAACGTATAATATGACATAATCAAGAGTCAAGATTAATGTTTAAGGCAATATTACCATGTGGTTGAATTCCTATAACGGATTAGATTTACCAATAAATCTGAAACATAACATCTCATGAGACAATGGTTTTACCTATAAAATTATTGTACTATCAGTGTGACACCATAATAAATTTCACTTGATTATGTGTTCAAACTATTGGAATAAATCATAAGGTATAAACATTATAACTATTCATGGAAAGAATATGGGTTCCTTAATCTTCCCTCAAATCATAATCAAAAGAAATTTCATAATGAAGAAATTTGAGGGATTGACGTATTCCATGTATTTCCACATCTATGGAGGACAGAGAAAAGCAGATATATATGTGATAAAAATATAAACATAATTTCAACAAAAATACCTAACATCATAGGTTTTCAAAAATGAGGAAATTAATTTAAATATTATATGGAATATTCCTTGAGGAAATAAAATTCTCACTTTGAAATCACATATTAAAATATATAAAAATAATTATTATTATATAAAACATTTTTTTATATAATCACATAATATTTTAAAGGATTAATAAAATTTTTGAGTGTTCATGAAAGAGGGTTATTCTATTCTTGTCATATTGGTTAAAATAAAACATTCATTTAAAAATATTAAAAAAGTTAAAAAAATATATTGTTTTTAGAAAATATAATCATTTTAAAGAATTGTAAATAGAGTCAAACATGTCTAAATATTTTTTTAATAAATAATTCAAGGATATATAAAAAATTGAAATAATTATATTTAAAACATGGATATGAATGAAAAATAATTTTTTACGAAAGAGACAAAAAGTTGGATTTCATTAAAAACATTTTCACAATATTTTTTAGATCCAATAATAGGAAAATTGTACTATTTCATGAAAATTTCATTAAATACAATGGATAATAAAATTAATGATAATTTTTATAAAATTATAAAATAATATCTTTCAATGGAAATTCAAACCTAAAAATCCATTTAAAAATGAGATTAAATCCCAAAAATTTATCTCTTTGGTAAAATTTCAATCATAATCCCCACGAATAAAATAAATTCAGTTAATGAATTTAATATAATTTCCATTAAATGATTCATAATATAAAATATAATAGGATTAGTATATACATTACATAAAATTAAATATGTTCACAATACAAAATATTTCTTAATATAGTGGAAATTGAAATGAAGTATCATAGAAAGATCACAAAATTGTAGTCAGGATTAAATTGTGACAAGATAATGTGTACGAATGGTAAATCCGGATTAAAATGATGTAATAAACCATTATATAAGAAAATGATATTGAAAAAATAATTGTTGGATATTAATGAATATTAAGAAGTAATATGTTCCAATGAAAATTAAATTTAGTTGTGAATTTATTTACCAGTTTGTATCATTCATGTAAAATCCAATTTAATTGGATAATTATAAATAAAGATTAAAATTCCATTAAGTATGATGTAATCCATATATTCCATGTAACATTATTATCATATAAAATATATAAAATAAATCATTTCAAATTATTAAAATATTCTTCAATGAAATAATAATTAAGTATATCCCTTTTTTTAAGAATTTTCTTAATAAAAATAGTTTAAAAGAGATATAGCATGAATTTTTAGTTTGAATATAATGAATAAGAATAATATTTGATTTAAAATATTTATTTTTTAGTATATGATCCATTTAAATGAAATTATCTGCGAAATAAAATGTGTGTATCAAAGAACAAAGTTTTGAGATGAAAACCATTACCTTTAGTATTTCCTTATTGTGTATGTACATCATCTACGAAATGAAAACCTTATATTAAATTTTTTTTACTTATGTATCTTTTACATTATCAATACCTTATACTTAAATAATTTAAATCATTTGTTTTAATGAAATATTTAATTACTGAATCAACTATATCCACATTAGGTGTTTTGAGGTTGCTAAGTTCATAATTTCAAAACTGCTTTGGTGTTGACCCTAGTCAAAGAAGAAATGGTTACATCATCCATAGAATAATAATTCTGATTTAATTTAAATTATTTTAAATTAATTATCTCATTACCAAAATAAGAGAAATATGGTTACTAATAATAAACCATGTTACCATCATGGAGACAAATGTTTGAATGTATGGATGAGTAATGTTTCCATTATTCAAAAAATCAAGAAAGAGGGAATTTAAATGTTATTTCCTCATTAAATTATGATAATTATTTAGAAATAACAAAATTATTTTATACACTTGTATATATTATCCAAATGATGTTATTATGGAATGTAAATCACGTTGCTTTTTATGACGGTGGTCTACTATAAGCATGAATTACTTCATAATTTATCAATGTAATGTAAGGTGATAAATTATAGGATATATTACATTTTAAAAAAATAAATATTTCATAATATATATATAAATACAGTAAATCCATAATAATAAACTACCATGAGTTTCAATTATGGAAGAAAATTACATTGGTTTGTGAGGTATTAGTTCAGCGTACACATGAATGATGGTTTGGTTTCCCATTTAATTGGATGATTTATGTTAATAAATTTAAATAATAGAATATTAGAATATGATAGATACATAAGTTATTTTATAATCATGGATTAATAATTTTTTTTGGTGGAAGAAGAAAAAAAACATGATGTGGAATGATGCCTCTTTTTTGAACCACCTATTTATATTTATACTAATTGCCTCACTAGTTAGATATTCAAATCAAAAAAGGACTCTATGAATTTCTAATAAGTGTAAATAAATTATTTTGGAAGGTTATAGATGAAACTCAAGGATTTTCATGTGTAAAAATGATAGTATATGCGGTTCTAATTTATATGTGAGAGTGAGTGGAATTTTAGTAGGCACCCCAAACTGTTCAATAATTAAAATTAAATCATAAGAAAAGTTCCTTAAATATATAAATAATGGATTTTAGGGGAATATAGTTGATCCATGAATCCATAAATCACGAAAATAACTATGGTTTAATACTATTTACCTCCATGTTCACTCACATTTACCATTTTAGTTTTTCACTATAGTTACTTGTTTTATTACGATTTTAACTATTAATTATAACATGAAATTAAGATGATATTATTAAATAATATTAATTATGATTACTAAAAATATATAATAAATTTTACATAATTCAAAACATAATATTTTCCAATATCAATTTAAAATAATACCACAAAATGCATCGAAGAATCAGTTTTAAAAAAATGTATTATCAAGGTGTAAAGGATCTTATATTAACACTATGAATATAAAAATTCCTTATAAGAATCAAAATTACAATAAATATTTGTTTAAAAAATTAATTAAATTTAAATATTTATTTACTATGCGTTATTAAAAATAATTATAAGGGATAAATTTAATACACTTAAAAACATTGAGCTAAAAACCGCATTTTGTAGAATAAAAATATATTTATACAAAAATAAAAAAATAATGATGATTCAAAATTAAAAAAATTTGATTATTATAAATAAAATTTTTTATTTTTAACATTAAGAAAAAAAAATAAAAATATAATGTAACATTTAAATTAAATGATTTAAAGAAAATAATTACATTGTTCGAAAAATTAGAAATTTTTAAAATTCAAAATAAATTCAAATATTTACATAAAAATACCAAATTTTAAACCCAATTGAAATTTTAAATTATGATTCAAAAAAATATTTTATTTTTATAAAATAGAATTTTGAAAAATTCAATAATTTATATGTAGTAGTTTGTTATAAAAACAAATGAAATTAATTTTTTATGAAGGCTTTTTTTAGGATAAAACGTTTTCATTAAAAATGAGCTACTAATTACTCTAAATTTATAAATAAATGTATATATATATATATGTGAAACATTATATATATTTCACAGTTTATTTAATACTATAAAACATTCTAATATCATGGGTAGTTAATAGTAGTCTTGAATAAATAATAATATTTTGGGGATCATTTTGGATCATTGTTGTGTCTCTTATACACTATCAAACATAGTGTTTTTTTAAAAAAATATCATGGTGTTAAATTTTTTTCCCACCCTAAATAAATTATGACCATTTTATTAAAACCTGATATTAGTATGTCAAAAAATATCCAATTGAATAATTTTTGATTGAAATATCATATCATAAAAAGAGTTAATAAGACCTTCTCTTGATAAGATAGTAATGAAATTATGATGGTTAACAATAAAAACACATAAGATTGTTTCCATATAAGAAATAATATTAGTAAGTGGAAATATATATATGGATGAAAATGTTAATTCCCAAATTATGATTGATATTGGTAGATATCATTGGTCACAAGAATGTAAATAAAAATGAGAATATAACAACTAAAATCCCATAAATTAGTGATGAGTGAAAAGTCTAACAATTAATTGAAAATGACTATAATAGGATAAATTTTTTTTATTATCCATTTAATATAGTTAAACAATTTTTTTACGATTTCGATGGTGAAAATAAGGAATTATACTTACTCAATATATTTATATTTTATAATAATTATTTCATACTCCGGTTGTGCTTTGATCAATTTTGTCCTAAACTCTTACTTCAGAAAATCAATATTCAATATGAATTTTTTTATTCCTAATAGTCTGAAATAAAAACAAAATGGATTACATAATTTGATAAAAAGATAACAAGTTATTCTCTTATCATTATACATTAACAAAAACAAAAAATTATTATAAGGAAAGATACTTACCATTATAAATAAACCATTATATGCTAAAAAACATAATATCTAAATCATAACGATTAAAAAATAATTTGTAACTAATATAATTTTATAAATTAATAATATTAAAATTCATTAAAATATTTCAAAAAAATGTTAAAACTCAAATATTTAAATGATTTGTCACATATTCATCCAAATTAAATTCATCATATTTCTCAAAATAAAATAAATCTATAAGGACCCGACCTTAAACATTAATTATTATTGAATTAAAAGAATAATTCACATTGAGGATCTTTTCAGGTTTAGAGTTTTAGAGAATTAGGACATAACTATTACATATCAAATATTACAAAGTATACACTTCTACTAAGTTTCCATAAAATAAAAACTCTTAAAAAGAAACATGTCTAGTTCCATGTTTTAGATACCATGTCTTTCCTTGATCCCATCCTTGACCCTATTCCACATTATGTCCTGTGAACAACATTTCAAAAAAACTTTGGGTGAGTATAAAAAGCTCAGTAAAGGATACACAAAGAAGGAAAACTATTAGTTTTTCAAAAAAAAGTAAACCATGAATACTTTATCAAAGTAATACTTTTCACCTTTATGAAGTAGTAAAAAACTCTTCACTGAATAAAAGATCATTACATACCCTTTTGTAACCATAAGATTACTATATAACCCATATAAAGAACACATACCATAAATAGGTAACTTGGGAAATAAACATACATAAATGGAATAACCATACGATCATCTTCCACACATACTTAATGGAATAGCCATACGGCCGACTTCCATACCCAGTGCATTGGAGGTTATAACGTAACCACCCGTCCTGGTATTCACGACACCACCCGTCATATGGTTTATCACGTAACCACCCATAAAATGTCCAAGTACCATCATTACACATAAAATATTGAATATATAAACGTTTCAATAAAAATATTTCATTTGCAATCATAATAAGAAATTCCAAGATATTGAATTAAACAATCCATTCGCAAAAACCATTTAAAGGATATTTTTGAATCAAAGTGTCCCATACCACTTTGAAGCTTTTAATAGAATTATAATTTTAAAACATTAATGTCTATATAATTAAATACTGAAAACCACTATGAAAACATGGACATTAAAGATAAATATTTAGAATAATAAATCGTTAAAACATTTAAAATGATATTTTTGTTAAATAGTTTTTAACAAAATGAGAGACTCTTGAATACAAATAATCGTGGAATAACATTTAATCCGAAGTTTATTATATCATGAGAATAAATGGATTCATGATATAATATGTCAAAGGACAGTATACACACCATATAATAGTGAATTGGTGCGTAACAACAATGAAGTCTCAAAAGAAATGTAAAATGAGATGAAATCCATTATAAAGATTGTATCCTTAAATTAAGGATAAATCAATCTCATAATTATGTGTGACAAATATAAATACACCCAATATAAGTGGATATTAAGTGTAAAACAATCAAATGTTATTCACACATATTTAAATGATTTCATATTCAATAACTACAAGTTGAACCCAATGAAATCGAAAGTGGGTTAAGAAGTTCCCTTGGTAAAATTCGATAGCCTAATGGCATCACATAAAATTTTACAAAAAGGGTTGATGAGAGAGATAAAGAGGATATCATCACTTGGACATAAAATTAACATAAATAAGGATATAGAAGATCATATTCCTACATAATAGTATGTTAATTAAAAGACATAACAAAAGAAGTCTTTAAAAAAAGGAGGGTGAAAGGTCCCCTTACCGAGTTGGGTAACTTTCGAAAAATACTCCCCATGGAAGAAGGGTCATAAAATGAAAATGAAAATACCCATAAATGAAATTATACTACACAAAGTGTATAATAATGGTCAGTACATACAACACTACAAGGAAATAGTGGCAAACGTAGCATAAATGTCATGGGAATAAAAGTGAGATGAAAAATCCCTTACGAAAACTCGGCAGCCTAACAGCGCCACTTAAAACCTCCAAAATGGAATGATGGGAGAAAATAGGGTCTCTAATCATATTAACATAAAGTTTACAGAAAGAGTAATATAAAAGAACATCCCCCAACATAACAAATAGGATCTTAAAAGAAGTGACATAAAGGAGAGTACTTATAAAGAAAGAGAGGAGTAGGATCCCTTACCTCTTGTCTGACATGACTCGATCGTTCTTTAATCTCATGAATAATAAAATTTTGTCAATTTATAATTTCTTAGGGACCTAATTTAAATATTATTATTCATTTAATATCCCATATTATAAGGTTATAATAAATGGTTAATAAAGTGAGTTCATATCAGACGTTTTTGTCGATGTTCGGTACATGAGTAAAAATCGAACTTGTTGGAAAAGAATTTTCCACGTAGTTATAGGTAAATCATATCCAAAATAGTATTGATGTTTTAAATATCATATATATACAGTATATATTAATTTTATACTATTCCATAGCATTTGGAGATAAAAAATTAAAAGCACCGTTAATGGAGACGGTAGGCCGTACGTACGCATGAACGCTACTTTCATTTTTTGTCATATTAATGGAATTAAAACAAAATGATAGATATATTTATTATAATTATAGAATTATATCCATCATTTAGATGTAATATATTACATATATATCCATTATATATATGTACTTATAGTAGTACATAACATTTGAAGATACGAAATGAAATGTACCGTTCATGGAGACGGTAAGCCGTACGTACGCATGAACGCTACTTTAATTTCTTTTTTTTATATTAAATAGAATTAAATAATAATGATATAAATTTATATTATAATTCCAGTAGGATATAATATGTAATACCATTAATTTCATCCTTTATACGTCCCACATATTGCATTAACGAATCAAATCACTTTGAGGGGGCGGTAGTCCGCACTTCCTAAAATGAAGATATCGCATTTACCCATAATGAAAACCATAAAGGTATGAAATAAATGGAAAATACAGAAGCATAAGGAAAACATAAAAATATTATATATCACATATAAATATAGTGACATCTTAATGTCCACCTTTGAAAGTGTTAAAATAATATAGAACAATCATCGTTTCGTGAGGCAATAATTCACCATCCACAGAAACAGTATGTTCTTTAACCATAAGACGAAGGTGTGTGTAAGTGTAGATAGAGTAATTCACATAAAAACATCATAGTATATTTAATATACTGGTTTTGTTACAAAATAATGGAATAAAAATAGTTTAGAGGGTTGGTGAAGAAAAACAAAACATAAGAACACAAGAGAGGACACTACCTTTAAATCGGGTAACTCTCTTTGATTAGAGCTCGAAGGCTTCATTGGAAAGGATTCATCCCAAAGTGAGGCTTCAATGATGAATAGTGGGATGTGGAGAGATTAAATGGGCAGATTTTGGAAGAGCTAAAGGCTTTATAGGTGTGGGTAAGGTGGTAGAGGTGGGGGACTTTTATAATAGGAGAGGAGGGGCACTCTTGGAAAGTTATAAAATATTACTTTATTATATAATGATTTTCAGATTTTAAAGGTCCCAAAAGGATATATATCAAGGATAAGGTGATAAGGTTTCTAAATCCACCCATACAATAGGTTTGTGACAAGTTTAGGTCTTAGAGTTTACATTATTGTTTCATTTTATTTAAATCGTTAAATAATGAGGTAATCGCTACATCATCATGGTGTCATAAATAAATTAATTTATTTAATGTCTAAAAATAAAAAAATATCATGATGTAGTAAATATTTTTATATTTCTAATAAATATTTATAGTAAAAGATATGACTTATATAACCCCATGTAGAAATTGTTTTAGTAAAACAACACATGTTTGTGACATTTTAATTTTAACTTTAAATAAAAAGGTATTTATGTCATTTTCAAACAAAAGTGGCTCCATGGGGTCCCCAAGTTGACCCATGGATTGTCTTGGTCGGACATGACTCATCCAATGATGGAAGGACATGTGTTTATGTCATTTAATATCATTAAAACATTATTTTTACCTTAAACTACACTAATTACCTCTAATCGCGATTAATAAACTTAAAAGTTACTATTCAACATAAAATTATTTTAATCCCATTGAACCACATTTTACTTCTTAATGACAACCATGTATGTCTGATATTTTAAATTAAAATCACAGAAGTGGTAAAGTTTCAATTAAACGAAAAATCAGTTTCTTTAACTACCACATAGTGGTTTCACTATTCATCAAAAATTGAAGTTTTTTAGAAAAATACCAAAACATCACCATAATCTATATTTGATATTACAAATTCAAAAATGATGTCTATTTTAAAAAATTAAAAACATATAAGTTACATTAATTAATTTAATAATTAATTTCCGTTGTCAGAGCAAAGAGCATGTTTTTATGAAACAATAAGTATCAAAAGATTGACACTAGTTTAAGTTCAATTTCAAGATGAAATTAAATCCAACGACCACTATTGGAATAAATGGTAAAAATATATTCTAATTTCACTTTAAAGCCAATTCAAAAGATAATCTAATCATATAATTAAATTAGATTAAAAAGAGGTTTTGAATTAAAATACAACATTTTTCACTATTCATAAAAAAATGAATTGTATCGGAAAATACCAAAAATTTACACAAAGTAAATTTTGATGTCCCAATACTAAAGAATAATTTTTATTGTCAAATATAACACATAAAATTGTCAAAAAGTGGATTTAAAAGAGGTTCTCCACAAAAGGCGGTTAATCAACCTTTTAAAGAATATTAGAATGTTTACGCTTAAAATTGGATTCATTCAAATTTTAAGCCTCTAACATTTATTGGATAAAAGTAAAAATATTTGACAAACATATATAATCATTTTTTAGTTAGTTCCGTTCATTCCCGCCATTACAACAGCTTGGCGTTAACTACCATTTATAATAATATTATATTATTATTAGAGTGCAACGCAAGATTCCAAAGAAATGTGTTGTTGCGTATTGGGTATGCCATCGAGCATAGCGTCCCCTTTAAAGTAATATTAAAATTTTATTCACAAATATGGATAAATGTGAAAATGTCAGATTATTTATTTACCTAGGGTGTTAAATCCTTCCCCCTTTTGGGAATTGCGTCCTCGCAATTTTAATATTGGGCTTAGAAACGTCATTGAGAATCCCACATCGGAACAAGAGTGAGTAAAACAATCACTTTAAAATAAAGAAAGAGAAGAACAAAGGTCACCCAAGTTAACCCATACTAGGATTCCAAGTATGAAAATATGGACATGGAGGAAAAAAACAAAGTGTCATGTTCTGATGGAGAGTGATAGTAAACATGTCTAGGAGAAAGTTAACCATAAGAAAATCACATACTTGTGATGGGTTAAACGGCATTCGATTCCCCGGTAGGAAAAGTTAATAGACAACATTTTTGTTTTAAATTACTCTTCATTGAGGAATTTATTTTTGAGCTTAACTAAATCATAATGAATCATACATACTTGTCATGTCGACTTTCAACATTCACTAGATTCCTTAATCAAACTCATATTTTCTCCAAAGACAATTATTTAGGAAGACTTGTTTGCATTAAGAGTACTTAATCAACTTCTTGAGAATAAGCTAATCCATAAAAGAGAACTATATATTTTCCA
Source organism: Viscum album (assembly GCA_963277665.1). Classification (NCBI taxonomy): domain Eukaryota; kingdom Viridiplantae; phylum Streptophyta; class Magnoliopsida; order Santalales; family Viscaceae; genus Viscum; species Viscum album. The sequence goes on from OY728147.1 coordinate 1,302,014,958, forward strand.
TGTATTTAGACAAAACCCAAAACCAAAATTATTAGTATGAGATCAGATAATCAACAAAATTATAATCCATTATAAAAAGAAAATCTATTCTTAATCTCTAAAATTTGTCCAAAAAACCCAAAGTTCAATGAAGACCATTCGATAAACAATTGTCCATAAAATTCTTCAAAGTAAACCAAACTAAGATTGAAACCCAAATATTTGAATGATTTGATCACATAGTCTTCCAAGGTACAAATTAGCTTTTATCTCCAAATAACATCAGTTGCTCTTAAATTCTCAAATTGAAAAGTAATTAACCTAATAACATATCTTCCATGATAGGTTAATCATTTCCATAGATAACCCAAAATACACTTACTCTTGATTCCTAAAATCATCTAACCAAAAAGAATAAGTCATACTAACCAGGGACTTCACGTAGTCCAGTGGTAGGTGATAAATACGACTTGCACATTGGTTGTGGGTTCAATTCCCATAGCTTTGTCCAACGCGACGGGTTGTCACACGGTCTGCCTGTTGTCCTTTTTCCAAAACAATATAATTATAAAAACATTCCCCAAAACGAGATAAAATCTTAAAAAATAATCATAACATATTTTAACCTCATGTTTATCTCATGCCATTAATTTTCCATCATAACATATATTAATCCATAATTACCTCAAAAGTAAGGATCATATAAGCCCTGATGGTTACCTTTATAATTATTACTTGAACATCCATGTCAAGTTGGTTCTCTCGTACATGATGAATTAGAGAACTCACCAAGGTTCAAGTGGCTGATCATGACTACTGATAGTTGTTTTAGAATAACCAAGAGATTTCTCATTGAATACCCCATTTCATCATGTCTCTTAATCAGAGAACCACCACAGTTTCCTTCAAACCCATTGTCACTTTGGTGCCTATTAGATCCATCCATTTACTAAAACCAAAAATGTCAGTGTGATTACATCAATAAAATTATCATATACTAAAGGGGAAGATAAACAATAATATATACTTACTCATTCACTTTATCTACAACTAGGACTCTTTCTAAAATCCTAGCCATTATGGTAATGTCACTTATGCCTAGAGAATACCCTAACCTCTAAAGTTATCTAAACCGACCTCTGATACCAACTATAAGGACCCGGCCTTAAACATTAATTATTATTGAATTAAATGAATAATTCACATTGAGGATCTTTTCAGTTTTAGAGTTTTAGAGAATTAGGACATAACTATTACATCTCAAATATTAAAAAGTATACACTTCTACTAAGTTTCCATAAAATAAAAACACTTAAAAATAAACATGTCTAGTTCCATGTTTTAGATAGCATGTCTTTCCTTGATCCCATCCTTGACCCCATTCCACATTATTTCCTATGAACATCATTTCAATAAAACTTGGGGTGAGTATAAAAAGCTCAGTAAAGGACCATTAGTGGAGATGGTAGGCCGTACGTACGCATGAAAGCTACTTTCTTTAAATCGGGTAACTCTCTTTGATTTGAGCTCAAAGGCTTCCTTGGAATGGATTTTTCCCAAAGTGAGGCCTCAATGATGAAGAGAGGGATGTGGAGAGATGAAATGGGAAGATTTTGGTAGAGCCAAAGGCTTGATAGGTGTGGGTAAGGTGGTAGAGGTGGGGGCCTTTTATAAGAGGAGAGGAGGGGTACTCTTGGAAAGTAATAAAATATTACTTTATTATATAATGATTTTCGGATTTTAAAGGTCCCAAAAGGATATATTTCAAGGATAAGGTGATAAGGTTTCTAAATCCACCCATACAATAGTTTTGTGACAAGTTTAGGTCTTAGATTTTACATTATCGTTTTCTTTTATTTAAATCGTTAAATAATGAGGTAATCGCTGCATCATCATGGTGTCATAAATAAATTAATTTATTTAATGTCTAAAAATAAAAAAAATATCATGATGTAGTAAATATTTTTATATTTCTAATAAATATTTATAGTAAAATATATGACTTATATAACCCCATGTAAAAATTGTTTTAGTAAAACAACACATGTTTTTGACATTTTAATTTTTACTTTAAATAAAAAAATATTTATGTCATTTTCAAACCAAAGTAGCTCCATGGGGTCCCCAAGATGACCCATGGATTGTCATGGTCAGACATGACTCATAAAATTAGGGAATGACATGTGTCTAGGTCATTTAATATCATTAAAACATTATTTTTACCTTAAACTACACTAATTACCTCTAATCGCGATTAATAATCTTAAAAGTTACTATTCACCATAAAATTATATTAATCCCATTGAACCAAATTTTACTTCTTAATGAAAACCATGTATGTCGGATTTTTGAAATTCAAATTACAGAAGTGGTAAAGTTTCATTTAAACGAAAAATCAGTTTCATTAACTACCACTTAGTGGTTTCACTATTCATCAAAAATTGAAGTTTTTCATAAAAATACCAAAACTTCACCCTAAGCTATATTTGATATTAAAAATTAAAAAATGATGTCTATTTTAAAAAATTAAAAAAATATATGTTACATTAATTAATTTAATAATTAATTCCCGCTGTCAGACCAAATAGCGTGTTTTTTTGAAACAATAAGTATCAAAAGATTGACACTAGTTTAAGTCCAATTTCAAGATGAAATTAATTCCAACGACCACTATTGGATTTAATGGTAAAAATATATTCTAATTTCACTTTAAAACTAATTCAAAATAAAATCTAATCATATAAATAAATTATATTAAAAATAGGTTTTGAATTAAAATACAACATTTTTCATTATTCATTAAAAAAATGATCTTTATCGGAAAAATACCAATAAATTTACACAATGTAAATATTGATATCCTGATCCAAAAGAAGAATTTTATTTTTCAAAATATAACACATAAAATTGTCAAAATGTGGATTTAAAAGAGGTTCTCCATCAAAAGGTGGTTAATCTACCTTTTAAAGAATATTAGAATATTTACACTTAAAATTGGATTCATTCACATTTTAAGCCTCTAACATTTATTGGATAAAAGAAAAAATATTTTATAAACATATATAATCATTTTTTAGTTAGTTCTGTTCATTCCCTCCATTACAACGGCTAGGCGTTAACTACCATTTAAAATAATATTATATTATTATTAGAGTGCAACGCAAGATTCCCAAGAAACTCATTGTTGCGTATTGGGTACGCCATCAAGCATAGTGTACCCTTTAAAGTAATATAAACATTTTATTCACAAATATGGATAAATGGGAAAATGTCATATTATTTATTTACCTAGGGTGTTACAAAATCACTCTTAATGAATCATAAAAAATATATATTCCCTAATAATATATGATAATCATTTTTATAAATACCATAAATCACAATAAACTCATAGTAAAGCCATATATTCTTCAAAAAAAAGTATACAATCCTTTTATGATTCATATTTAATACAATCATGCCATTGATAAAACATCATATATTATATATTTCATGAATCCCAAAACATAGAAAAATTTATCACTGATGATATCCATATCATAGGTACTTCATTTGTTATTGAGAGAACTTTTAGAAGTGAACATTGACTAGGATAATTCCTTGGTTCCTTACACTTAAGACAACAAACTATAAATGGATCTCTTGGTTGTAATGTGTTATTCTCCATTGAACTCCTCATTTTAAATAAATAATTTTTCTCTATGTGTCTTTATTTTAAACACATAAAACATTTTCCAATTCCTTTTATACAGTATCTTGGGTGAATCTTTCCACATTTTTTTAAATTAATTAAAATGAACATTTATTTCTCCAAGTTCACCTCTATTTTATCTCTTAGAAGACTCAATCCCTCTCTTCACTACAAATTCTGAGACTTGGTTAATGTATATGTTGTAATTTATTTTTTTGGTCAAATAATTTTAAATATTCAAATCATTATTCACATTATTAATTATCTCATTTCTATTCTTACAATCAATTCATTTGCAATAATATTTAGCATTAACACCTCCCCCCTAGATCTATCGATTGACTAAAACCAGAATTCGTGGTGTAAGAACCAATAATTATCATTAAAAATAATATATAGGATGTCTAATTAATGAAACCATGTTTTCAAATTATAAATACATTGGATTATCAAAGGTCATCCATTATTATTATCTATTCTAATCATTAATTATTATTCATAGAGTTTGTAAGTTTCAAAAAAGTGTCACTGATGATTTTCATACCAATTGTGAAGTAAGTCCCCTTAATGTGCATTAGGATAAACATGATTCATGTCCCTATTAAGAATTTTTAGACTTATTATCCCTAGGTAAAACTGTGTCAGATCCAGGTCCACATATAGTATTATCACCTTAAATTAATTTCTTGGAAATTCCTTGGTATATCTTTCCCAAAAATTCCTGGATATTTTTTAGTATTTCTATTTATCCTTAGTGTTCTTACTAAATTATTCTTTCACTAATACAAAAAATAACTTTATCATTAACTGACACAAACTACAGTTTCACAAGATTTTTTCACATATTATTACCAAATTTTGAGCATAAATACCATTTAATTATTAAAAAACATCCTCATGACCGGTTTCCTTAAAAGACTAAATAAATATAATATATAATAAAAGAAAACATAAAATATTAATTTTTATTCTCTGTAATGATGTCCTAAATATCACTGACCTCCTAAAACAACTAGGGAAAGCCAAGAGAATACATAAAATAAAGGGAGAATCTAAAAATCTAATGAATTCATTAAACAATGTAGGAAAACATAACATGTGAATAAATTATATCCCATGATATCAAAAAAAAATATCTTAGGAGTAATAACATGGAATCATAAAATAATAAAAAATTATCATAAGAAAATGAAAAAATAGGGAGAGGGGAAATAACATATATCATGACATAATCATGAGTCATGGCTTTCTAGTAAGACAATATCAATTGGTAAAAAAAGTCCCATAATAGATTAAGAATACTCTCATAACCCATAGATAATGTCTTAGGAGACAAACTCCAGACCTAATGAATTTGATTTTAATATGGGAACACCCATTCTAAAACCCCAACCCCTTTTTAATTATTTTATTTTATTATTAATTTTTCTCAGTTAGCCTTGCCAAGGTCCAAGGTGAACAAAGATCTAAAAATGTTAACTTTTAATGCTTTTTTTGTGTTTCGGGATAGTGTGCGGCCACCCTATCCTTAGCGGTTCCCATGCGTTCAGTCCTGGTGTATGTATATTTATTGATAGTTCAAATATATAAAAAATTAAATAAAGAAATTAAGTAAATTACAAGATGAAGTTAAAAAAATTTACAATGATAAAAAAGTTTAATTATTAAATAATAATACTGTTGGGAATATGATAATTTTATTATTACTTAATTTGGAAATAATACTATAATTATTAAACTGCTATATATATAACAATGATTTCTTTAAATGAAATGAAATAAAAATTATCATTTTAATTACCATTATGTTTGTTGTTAATTTCATTAAATAGTTATTATTATTATTATTATTATTATATTTTTATTAAATATGTTATTATTAGTTTTATTATTATTAGTATTAATAATAATATTAGTATTGTTTTTTATACTTTATACTTTTATTTAATTTTATATTATCTTTTCACTTCGTTCTTTCTTTTTTTCCCTTCTTTTCGATACGAATCTTCCCCCCTATTCTTCTTCCATATGGAACACTTCTCCGTAGTGACTACTTACCCCTCCTATTTATAGAGAGCAGATCCTCTCTCATTCAGCCTAATTGCGCTGCCCAGCAACCCAGTAGCCCGTTTCCCTTATACTCGCCCTCTTGCTCGCACACCAGCCCTCCTGCTTGCCCGCCAACCGCCTTCCTCACTAGATGTCATTCCCTCTAGCTCACCCCATCCAACCTTATCACCTACCTTGAAGCATGTCACCCGTATTATCCCCTTCACATATCCTACGTTCACCCCTCCCGCATTTGGTCGTTCCATTTGCACACCCGGCCTCACGCACCCATTAGGTCCCCATTACCGTCGCCTTACACATTTTCCATCTAGTGCCCCTCCTCTGCTCAACTACAGTGACCCACATCCCCCTCTTCCTCCTGCGTGCAGCGCACCAGCAAACCAAGGCCATCGCGGTCTCCTACTACCGGCAAAGCCACTCTCCCATGCTCCTCCTCCCTACGTCATTTGACCACCGTAGCTAGGGATCTGAACCACTATCCGGCCACCACCACCTCCCAGCCTCTTATTGTCACGCTTCCTCCTCTTCCCCCATCATGATCAGTGTGCCCTCAAAGGGACTCCATCTTGCTGCAGCTATCCAGCTCGCATGAGTACCAACCAGTGTGCCTCTCCGGCCATCCCATGACTTCCCACTCTCCCTCCCTTTTTACAGCATCCCCATTGTGCGCACACGACCAACAGCTATCATCTACACCCTCTCTCCTCTAGTGAAAATCCCTCTCCAAGTATACCAAGACCACCTCGGGTATTATTATTGTGTGTTATGATATCCACCACCAAAGGCGAATAAGATTAAATCAATTTTGGTTCACTACCGACATCCAAGGTATAGACTTATATACGTTGTCTTGTTTCAATCTTATTAAGGGGTATTCAATGAGTTTTTTAATGCTTCGGTCAATTTATGTGTAGTGTTTTGAACCATATGGTGAATTTTTTAGTGGATACCAATAAAAGTGTCAGATGCCGAGAATTCATCTTGGTTTCGCCGTTATGGTTGGAATTCCATTTTCACTTCCTTTTTAATTCAAGAATCATTTATTTCCGGACTTCCTCACCTTGTATAAATTATAAATTTTGAAGTATAATTCTTGGTTTCATTATTTATAATGAAAATGATAGATTCGTGTTGTAAATAAATATTTTACATAGGAAATAGTTATCGTGGGTTTTGTGAAAATATTTCAAGAAGTATTATGTTTAAAATACGTGTGTATCTAGTTTTCAAAAGTGGGTTTTGATTTTATAAATAAATGGGTCTTTCAAAGTGGGTTTTGGTTTTATAAATAAATGGGTGTTGAGTTTTATGTTGTATTAAAATTCATTGTCTATTAATGATCATTTGAATATTTTATAAAAATGTTATCCCTCTTTCAATAATGTAGATTTTTTGTTACTGATAAAAAATGATTTATGAAAAAGAAATTGTTTAAGGCCCATATGGCCACATTGTGAAAATTAGGGAAAATTTGTTTATTATGAAAACCTCATGTGTATGTTTCTCATGCTAGAATTACATGTGAATAATGGATGGGATATCCTTACTAAGGAATCCTCATGATATATTATGAGAGTGTCTAATGTTGGAATCTTTATGTTCTTTTATAAATCGTATGAGATCAGTCATTGGAGTGGCTCGAGGGGGTGTAGAATATTGTGAATTGTTATATATATATATATATATGTATGTAAGTATGTATGTGATTGGATGCTCGGCTAGCATCTGTTGGCTCGCCCCATTTATAAATACTTAAGACATCATAATCTGGCATATTGAGAGAATACTTTGAGAATGACTACCACACTAGATGGTTATGGTACTGACTAGTTGCCCATAATAGGTTGATACATTGGGATTATTAATGTGGGATATTCCCTCCGCCTACCTGAGAATGTATAGTCAAGCATATTGGGAATTTTGATTACATCGTGTGTGAGATTTCAACGGGGATGAGGTCTCATATATTGGTTTCTTCTGGTTTATTATTGATCTCATTGGTTTACCCATTTCTATTTGGAATTTGTTGCTTACAGTGGTGATTATGATGCTCCTATGCATAACAACATATCCATTTCTAGGTTATTTATTTTGTTCATTTTTGGTGTTTAGTTTTACTTGGAAATTGTTAAAATTGTTTTGATTAGGATTAAAAAAATGGTTTACAAATGAAATTGTTTAATTCTATTTGTAAAAATTTAAATATATAAACATAAAATTCCCTTTCAAAATGTCTATTGACAGAAACGAAATATAAACAGATTTGAAAATGGATAAGGGAATGGGTTCATAATTTGATTTTAAGTAAAATATTAAAAAAAGTATTCATTTAAAAATTGTAGTTCAAACATGGAATGATGATTCATTTATTCTAAATGTATTGCATTGAGAATAGATATTGGGCTAGCCTACTAAGTTTTAATAATCTCGCCTATAGTTCTTTTCTATTATTAGTTTTTTGCAGGCTACATCATCACTGCGCTCGCATTCGGCGATGCTTGATCATTGGCTCGGAGAGTGACCCGTGAGGTCACACAGAGTTAGTTTAGATGCCGAGTTCAGTTATTTTTTTCCTTTAGTTCATGTTTAGTTGTTTGTCTTGATTATTTATTGTGAGCAGCTCATATTTCTTCACTTCTTTTATTAAATTATCTTTTTTTTGGGCCAAATCATTCCCACCTATTTTTTTATACCCAACATTAGTTGCTAGCCCACGGGGATCTAGAACGCCCCTAGGGACATATCTTCGACCGGCTCGAGTTACCGGTTCATGGTATAACCAGGATGGTTCTTGAAAAAATGGTATCATTGGATTCCCTTGTTTGGGGGGGGGGAGTATCTAGTAGATGTATATTAGGACTATAGGTGATCAATATGTAGTTTATTGGTCGGTTCCTGATCACCACCACTCGCGACAAGAACTCAGTTACCAGGGGTAGTTCAGTATTTGAGCCTTTTGTCATTGGTTTTTTTGGATTGAGAGAAAAATATGATGGGTGAATCGATTCGCATTACGTCCTCACATGGGGTGGTGACCCATGTGGATTACAGGTTCCTGGTTTATGTTCATTTTAGTGTTTTGTCTTTCCTAGTGCATGGCTCACCACTATGTCACCGAGTCAGGCATAGACACTAGTTCCTCATTTCGATGGTTCAGAGTTGGTTGTGTTTCATTTTGAACTCAGTTGATTTCAGTTCATGTTTAAAATGAAGGTGATTTAGGAATGAAAAAAATGGGTTTCTTCTAATTTTTTTTTGATATTAGTAAAGTGGGTTTTTAAACAGAATGTGTATGGGTTTGGAAAAACATTGTATGTGTCTGGATTTGGGAAGGAAAATAAGTTTTTGACCCTTGGAACTCCTTATGGAGGGTCACACCTATATGGGTTGGCATGGAAAGTGTGTGGGGGGAACTTGTTCAAAGATAATGTGAGTGAGATTGTATGAACACACATGTGATAGTTCATAAGGTTCCATAAGTTGGTCTAAATTTTTTAAATAAATAATGATTTTTGAAATTTGATTTATGTTTATGTTTGTATATGTATTTGTCTTATGAGCATGTTCCCCTTGGATTGTGTTGTTTCTTACATTGATTTTTGCCTTGATACTGGTTTCGATGGTGTTTTGTTTCGTGTTTTTATGAGTATGCCACATAGAATGCCTCCAAAGGTTGTTAATGAGTTATGCCTAGTTTCCATTTTTTTTTGTCTGTTCCCTTCTTATCGAGTTAATCAATGTCTGTTAGAGGCAGTTGTCTAGTTCAAAAATATAGTTTGTCTTTGGGATGATTGGAACTCCCAGTGTAGTTATGGTTCGTACCATCCCATTGTTATTTGAGGGTTAAATTCTGGACTAGTAATGGTGGGATGTCTCGTTGCCATGAGAGTCTCGGGGGTAGATGGTGGGGGTATGTCTCTTGTACAGTTTACATGCCTGTGTAGGATATTCGTTTGTACTGAATCTTAGTTTGTTGGACAATTCTCACAAAGGCCACTAGTGTGGACACTTCATGCCTTCTAAGCTTCCTTCTCGCATCCCTCTGAAGTCTTGATATTGGGCGACTGTTCGTGCCACCAGAGTTAGTTCTAAAAGAAGTATCCTTTGAGAAGGTGTTAGATACTAGAGGATGAAAATTCTTGACTGTGAGGAAGGAGATGCCTTATCCATCAGGGCCCCAGGCACATGTCTCAAGGTGAAGCACGTGCACAGTCTACAATTGTCGAGGGTGTGTAGAACCTCGGTCTAGATCTTGTTTTTAGCCAGGGGAGAGAAATATCCAAGGATTCCTTGTCTTATTCTTGTCACCATCATAATATTTTCCTTCATGTAGTGGTGTGATGATCTTGTTCTACTATAGTCATGGTGGCTTTTTGTGTTGTTAGTGTTGTTTATAAATTATTCGGTTTCTTTGAAGAGTGTGGGAATGTGAATAAACATACCTATTCTAATTTTGAGTTGGTCTCAGTTGTGTTTTTTATGGGGGGTGTATTTTTTCCTGAAATAATTGGAAGACGTGTTTGGGTCCTTAAATAGATCAGTTCCCTCTCTGTAGGAATTCATTTAGTATGTTTGGGTTTTATAAGGGATTCCACCATCCTAGTGTCTCAGTTTGCCAGTTTTCCCCGCAATAGATTTTCTTTATCATGGTGGTGGATTTGCTCCGTCATTTCTGGGAAGGGGAGTTGAGATTGGTTGGTGATTTCCTGCATTCCCCCCTAAGGGGGGGGGGGTCATGTTTCATGGTTTCCGTGTATGTAAATTATTGTGGTAGGGAGAAACATCCAATATTATTTTGTCAATTTCGGGTAGTGATTGTTCTTGAATTGGTCTGGTGCGATGTGTTTTGGAAATGGTCACCTCGAGCATCTCAGTTTCTTCTGGAGTGGTCTGACCATGGACTCTAGTTTTGTCAACTATTGTCTTGGTGACATTCTAGGTGCAGAAAATGTCTGTGGTGTGGAGAATGGACACACCAAAGGCCCATTGTGATTATTATATTTTATTATTTATTGTTCTCAGTTAGCCTCACCAAGGTGCAGGGAAACCGATGGTCTAAATTTTTTAACGTTTAATGTTTTTTGAGTGTTTTGGGCTGCTGCATGGTCACTGTATCATTTGTGGTGCCTGTACGTTCCATCATTGTGTATGCACGATTACAGATATTTGAAATAAATAATAAATTAAATAAATATATTATGTAATTTGAAAAAGGATGTTAAATGAAATTTTACAATGGTAAAACATGACAAATGCTTAAATTATAAAAATAATACTACTATTACTCATATGATAATATTATAATTAATTAATTTGAAAATAAAACTATAATTATTAAACTATTTTAAATATAATAATTATTATTTTTTAATATGAAATGAAATAAAAATTATCATTTTAATTTTCAATAAGTGTGTTATTAATTTCATTTTGTAGCCATTATTATTATTGGTATTGTTAAAAATATTATTATTATTACCGTTATTATTATTATATTTTTATTAAATTTATTATTATTATTTTTATTATTAGTTGTATTAGTAATATTATTAGTATTATTTTTATGTTCTTTTTGTTCTATTTTCTTTTATTTTTTTCCATTCTTTCTTGTTTTTCTTCTTTTTTTCCACGCAGATGTTCCCCCTGTTATTATTTCGCACAACACACCTCTTTTAAGCACCTGCTTTAGCCTCCTACTTCTAGTGAGCACATCCTCTCTCGTTCAGCTTCATTTCACTACATAGTGACCCAGTGGCCTGTTTCCCTCCTGCGCACCCTCAACATGCCTCTGTCTCCCTACAACTGTCCATCTAGCACGCGTCCCAAACAGAGTTCCTCTTCATCCATCCCGTGACATCAGCTTTATATCACTTTAGGTGGAAACCCCCTTGTACGTAGGTGACTATATGTGATGCACAAACCCCTGCGGATCTAGCACGAATGACTCCCCAAGTATGTGAATACCACATTGGGTCTTAATCTTGTGGGTTCTGATATCCTCCTCCGATGATGAAGTGGATTAACTCTATTTTGGTTCACTGCTGACATCAAAGGTATGTGCATATACCCGTTTTCAGGTTTCTCCCTTATTAAGTGGAATTCAATTACTTTTTAAGTCTTCTATCAATTGTTGTGTAGTGCATTGAACCATATGGTGCGTTTTTTGGTGGTTTCTGAATAAAGGGTCAAATGCCGAGAATTTTTATTGGTTTCGCCTATGAGGTAGGATTACCCTTTGAAATTCCTTTTTAACTAATGATTTATTTATTTGATGCTTTCTACGCCTTTTTTAATTTATAAATATTGAATTATAAATCATTGTTTCATTATTTATCATGCGAAGGATGGTTTGGTCTTGTTAATAAATATATTACTTAGGAAATAAAGATCTTGGGTTTCCTGATAGTATTTCAAGTTGTGTTTTGTTTAAAATAATTGTGTATCTGGTTTTCAATAGTGGGTATTGGTTTTATAAATAAATGTTTTTTTCAAAGTAGTTTGTGGTTTTATAAATAAATTGGTGTTGAGTTTTATGGTGTTTTAAAATGCATTGTTTATTAATGAACATTTGACACTTTTATAAAAATCACTACCCTTGGATTTTCTGTTAATTAGAAAGGTTAGTTTATAGAAAAGAAACAATTTAATGTCAGTTTGGCCACTTTTTGAAAATTATTTAATATTTGTTTATTTTGAGAACCTCATGTGGATGTTTCTCATGACATAAATGCATGTGAATAATAGATGGTATGCCCTTACTAAGGAATCTTTGTGATCCATTATGATAGTGCCTAATGTTGGACTCTTTATGTTCTTTGATAAATTGAATGAGATCAGTCCATGGAGTGGCTAGGGGTGATGCCTGCCATGAATTATTATATATATGTATGTATGTATGTATGTGATTGGATGATCAGATGACATCAGTTGGCTCACCCCTTTTCTAAATACTAGAGACATGGGAACCTTGCATATTGAGAGAATCTTCTGAGAATGATTTCTACGCTGGATGTTTATGGTACTGACTTGTGGCCCACAGTAGGTGGATATATTAGGTTTATTACTACGAGATTTTCCCACGGCCTACCTGAGAAATGGTGGTCGAGTGTATTAGGTTTTTTTATTTCATCATGTGTGACATATCAATGGGGAAGTGTTCTCATGTATTGGTTTCTTCAATGTATTCTTGTTTTCCTAGGCTCACCCATGTGTATTTGGATTTTTTTTCATGAACTGGTGATTATGATGATTCTATGTATACTTACATTTCCCTAGTTTTATGATTTCTTTTGTTCTTTTTTGGTGTATTTTTTTCCTTGGAAAGTGATAATCTGGTTTTGACTAGGTTTCTAAAAATGGTTTTCAAATTAATGTGTTAATCCTCTTTGTAAAAATTTGAAGATATAAACTTCACATTCGCTTTCTAAATTTCCACCAACACTAATGAAATGAATCTAGATTGGAAAATGGTTAAGGGGATGGTTTTTTACTTTTCTTTTAAGTAAAATATTTTGAAAAACATACTTTTATAAATTATATTTCAAACATTAAAAAATGTTTCTTTTATTTTAATGGTAGTGCATTGGGAATAGATATAGAGATAGCCTGCTGACTTTTCATACTCATGCCTATTGTTATTTTATGTTTTTAGTGTTTGTGCAGGCTACAGCTTGAGTGTGCTCGCCATGAGCGATGCTTGATCGTTGAGTTGGAAAGTGACCAGTGAGGTCACATGAAGATAGTTCGTACATCGATTCAGTTAGTTTTATTTTCCTTCAGTTCTTTTTTATTATTATTTTTGGTTATTTATTTTGAGTTGCACCTTTTTTTCTGGTGTTTTTATTTTGTTATCTTTTTTTATTGGCCCAATTCATTCCCACGTGTTTCTTTTTGATTCCTGACACTAGTTGACAACACACGGGGACCAGGAACGCCCATCGGTACATGCTATAAACCATCTTGGGTGACTTGTTCAGGGTCAACCCGGGATGGTTCGTGACACCCATCATAACATGTTCAATATTACAAGTTCTGTTAGTTAAAATCAATCTTAATTCAGAAAAAGAAGAAAAATCCATATAAATTATATTGGATGGATAAGCATGCCTCATATCATAATCAATGGAAATATAATAATGTGGTAATTTGAGGGATGAACATGAAGCATGTATTACCCCATAAAATAATTTGAGATAAATATTTGTATATATATTATATTTATATAAACATAATGTATAGGTAATTCATTTCATCAAATGTTTCCATCATTATTGAAACTTTCTTTAAAGAGTACATGGAATATTTCATTGGAAAATACCCTTATCCCATTCATTTCACATCTATAAAACATTAGAATTTAGAAATAAATTATAGAAAATATTATCTTTAATAATATAATGAACATTTTTGAAGGAATATATTAGTTATCTAGTGGTCATTATGGTGGAAAAATCCATTCATTTTATAAAATATAAATGAAAATATTGTTTTCATAATATTTTTTAAAATCCTAAAAATACCATTTTTGTAAAATGACAGAAAAATTCTATTTAAACATTTAATAAAAAATTAAAGCATTAATAAAACTCTATTCACAAAATCATTGGACAATATATAAAAAGTAATATTTGTTAAAACATTTTAGGGAACATATTTACATGAATGGAAAATAATTTTCGACTAAAAAGAGTAATAATGTTGGATTTCATTAAAAAACTTTCTAAATTATTCTAAGACTAAATTAGAGGAAAGTTTTATAATTACATGAAAACTTCAAAAATAAATATTGAATAATAAAATAATTTTTTTAACTTATTATTAAAAAAATTTATCCTTTAGTGGTAATTAATGTTGACACAATCCCAATTAAAATGAAACTAGAGCATGAATCCCTTCCTCATTGGTAACTGTTGAATCATTTCAACTTTAAAATAATTAAATCAAATTGAATAATTAATTACCATTAATATAACTATGATAATGATACTACATATCAATAGGGTAGTATATACTCCTCCTAAAAATAAATTGGTGGATAATACGAAATATGTCTCAAGGGAGTGAAAATTTGGATGAAATAACATACAAAGATAGTATCAAAGAATTAGAGATTATCCAATGACTTGATTAGGTTTTTCAAATGTAAATCTAAAAAAAATAATAGGAAATATTATATAACATAATTTAAATTATTAACATATAAATTATATAATATGAAATACAATTATGATGTAATATAACCTATTAAAAATAAATTGAGTTTTCAAATCATTTACCACTTGATAATTTTAGTATCAAATACATTTAGATGAAATAATAATAATTGAAAGGTAAAATACCATGAATTTTTTATGAATCTTTATATTAAAAACCAAAGAGTTATTATATTTGAAAATGCAATAAAATCACATGTAATATTGAAATATTCATCAATGAAATGAAATTGATATGAGCCCCTTACGGTTTTAGAAATGAATTAATAAAACATTTCTAAAAAAGATATTTCATGGAGATTAAATTAAAAAATAATTAAATTGGATAATATAATATAAAAAATATAAAATTAACATTATCAATACCTTTTAAAATAAAATATCAACCTAAAATAATAGGTGCCTCAATGAAGGTTGTTTTCAGATATAAACTCTTACCTCGAGTCCAGACTTGTTCTGATTCTCTGTTATCTCCTATATAATACAATAATATTAATTATTTTATTCTTTAAAAACATATAATTAATACATTATATTAATACTAACTATATAACTTATTTTAATAACATATTTAATTTCCCAATTAGTTATGACCATGTCAGGTGTTTTGTTTACAATTAAATAGTAATTTCAAAATGGAATTAGTGTATTGATCATGGTCAAATCAGTCAAATTTCCATAATAATAAAATAATAATAATTAAATAAATATAATTTTTATTCCCCAATTATACTTTTCAATCCAACCAAAGAAATGGGTATGAAAAATAAACTATGTAACCATCATGGTAATGTTAGGTCATACTAACACATGGGTAACGTTCTCATTTTTCAGAGATCATTATGGAATAAAGATAATTGTTATTATACATATACATAAGGGTAATATTTCATAAATATAAAAAATATGTATTTAAATTTATTTATATATACCATCCTGGTGATGTGGTGATGGAATATGAATCACATCACTTCACGAGCCTGTAGTCCTCTGCAAGCATGAACACCATTATCATTTTTCAATGAATGCTAAAGTAAGAAGGTATATGATATATTACATTTATAGAATTAAAAAACTCATTTAAATAATAAATAAATTCATTAAATTCTTCATTATAAACTACCATGATAGGCGATTATTGAAAAAAATTACAACAGATCAAGAGGTTGTGGTCGTCCATATACATGAATGATGGTTTCACATCCCATTTAATGGAAGATGATATGTACATTTATTATCACATTAACATAATAACATCTTATAATATGTTATATACATATTTGTTTTATATAATCATGGTTTAATTAAATTTGATGTTGGTTGAAGGAGAAAAAAATACCCAGTTATGAATGATACCTCTATCCCGAACCACTACTTTAAGACTATACCTAAAGCCTTCTTGTATTTTGTTTATGATAAAACCATATCCTATATATTTTAATTTAGATGTATGTATGTGTTTTTAGAATGAATTTTATATACCAAATGGATTTAAAATTATGTATACTATAGGAATGGAGGTTTTTTTAGAAGATACGAAAATGTAATTTCAGGTAAGACCCAAAACAATTTATTAATGGAAAGTCACTCTCAAAACAAGTGCTTCTAAAAATTATAAATACTAGACTAGATGGGATATATGGTTGATAAAAACCTCAAAAATGTAAAATGAAACAATTTTTAATCATTTTATTCCATTTATCTCAAAGGTTACTCATATTTAACATTTTTTTTTCACCAGGGAAATATGTTTTTTTACAGTTTTTAATATTCATTATGAACAAAAACAAATGTTAAACATATTATATATTATTAAATATATTTTTCCAAATATTTAATACATTTTTGAAAAAAATGTAATCATATATTTATGAAAATTAAATTAAAAATTAACCCCAAAAACATATTTAAAAATAGTTTTTCATTATATTCATTTTCCAAGAAAAGGATGTTTTTTATTATGTGTATGACTTGTAATAATAATTATATTAATTAAAATTAAAATCTATATATTTATAATAAATTAACCTAATTTAAATACTTCTTTAATAGGGGTTATTTTAAAAAATGAAAATAGGTCAAATTTATGCACATAATTTTTCTTCTGAAAACCAATTTTTTAAACATTGAAATACACATATAAAAAATCATGAAAATTGATGAATCAATATAAATTATGTATATTATTATTAAAAAAGTTAATTTATCACCCTTATATCAAATATTAAAAATATTTTATCTTTTATGTTACTTTAATTAGTTAAATGATATTGCAGTATATGGAATTCAATAATTTTCACTATTCGTTTAAAGGAAACCATTAGAAAAAATCCATAAATTTCACCAGAAGTAAGTTTTAATATGGTTTTTTCAAAAATAAATCATTTAATAATATAAAATATCTATTTTTATATTAATTAATTGAATTATTTTCTCTCAAAAAGATATTAAAATAATTTTAATGTAAACATATGAGTTTGTTGAATAAAATTATTTAATCAAAAATCATGTAATTACTTCATTTATAATTTTCAATATATTTATATGAATTTGTGAATTTATATGTATTTCTTTAATTATTTAATAATAATCATACCATTTAATTTTACATTTAAAATATATATTTCATGTTAAAATAATAATATTTCATGTTTTCTAGTATCGATGTTGCGCGTTATATTTGATATTGAACATTTTTTCCTTTTTAAAATGTTAGGTTTTTAGTTGTTTTTAAAAAATACACATGGTTAAAATCAGTATTCTGGAATGTATTTCAAGAGTATATAGATTAATAATGAAAATTATGCACAATATTTCATCAATTGATGAACAGATTGACCGAGTGAGATTTAAATATTTCCATGGATATGCACCTGTCATGCATGCTTGATTTTAGTGGTTCATTTTAATGATAATTAGCCTATAGTCAAATGTTTTTTATAATAATTTTCACTATTCTTTGATTTAAAAAGAAATAGTTTTTTAGTATTTTGTAACGGACCTAACTTTTATCAACAAAATTTATTCCTTTTTATAGTAATTTCAAAATCATATTATATCACATTAGGAAATATGACGCCACATCATGATTAAATGAACTACTATGTAACCTTTTAACATAAATTTTCCACTTCTATTTTTTGATTTTTGAAAATCAGACATACACGATTAGGACCAGTAAGTTTTTTAGAGTCTGATAGAAGAAACATAATTTTTTTTGAATATTAACCTACCCTTTATGAATAGTAATATGACCCTTATGAATGGAAAATCATCCAAAAATGTAACCTCACCCATGATTGTATAATCAAAAATTAGGCATATTATAAGTGAAAAAATGATCATTGTAAATGTGTGTGTATTTTTATAAGTCATAAGTATTTAATTACAATTTTATCATTAACTCACAACTTTTAACAAAAAAATATTTTCATAAAATGGGTTCATAAATTAATATTTTAATGTCTTGTGATTATAATATAATTTTATGAGATCATTATTAATTTTTCATATTGTTAGGAAAGTTGATTTATTTTTAAAATTTATATTTTTCATGTAAATTTATGTTTAAATTAAAATAAATAAAATATTCATATTAGGAAATTATTTTCATAAAATGGAGTTCATTGTTAGATTCTAAACACTGAATAATATTTAGGTTGAATTTTTTGGATTTTTAAAAAATACATAAATTTTTTAGGAATAGTGAAACACTAAAACTTATAAAATAAATTTAATTCATTAATTATATAGTGATGGGTGATGGCATAATGAATTAAGCCCAATTGGTTCAAATTAAAACGTTCATATTACTATATTTAGTAATATAATCATCACTATTTCTTTTCTTTTAGGGAAATAATAAATTAATGAATATAATATTGTGAAAACCCCTCTCCCCTCCACTATAAACACCACCCCTCACACACAAATTTCATAACATCTCTAAAGCTACAATAATTGTCCAAATTCTAACCAAATATATTCTCTATCACCTACCTCATGACCATCATCTATTGTCTGATAAAAATACCAAATCATCTTCCCTAAAAATGCTCTCAAAGAAAATATATTCAAGATGTAATTTGTCAGTCTCTTTTTTCAATTTCCTGTCAAACTTCATTTCTATTCTCCGTTTATCTTCTACTTATCTTATCAAAATGTCATGATAACTAAAGTATTATTGATATATTAATATGATATCTTGTTAATGGATGATTATTCATTATAATACTCCCTCTATCCTTATTTTTTAAAATGAAATTATTGCCCGTAATGTGTTAATTTACCAACAATATGGCCTATGAATTTCCATTTTCATTCAAATATTTAAAGGCTAGAAATGAAACCATTAAATTTTGAAAAATATGTTTTAATAGGTATTTTTAACACCATGTATTTTATGAAAACATCTTTTACTCATATTACTAATTGAAAAAACAAAACATTCTCATTGTGATGCAAAAACCCACCCAAATTAACCTAAAACAAGAATCATTTAATTATTACCAGCAATTTCTCCAAATGGTATATAAAAAGATTCATTAAACGATCATTTTGACTCCTATATTATCTTTCATAACATGTAATATCAATTTTTAATGTTTATCCATGTTCTATATGAAGTTCTATTCTTGTGTCCATGTGAACTATTTATGAAAACTAAGAAAAATAATGGGTCTGCACATTATATTTATACACTATAACATTCCCAAAGGCCCATAAAAGAACTTATTGAAACCATAATGAACCATATACTTGTATAAAATTTTATATAATTTATTATTAATGAATATAATTCAATTATATATGACATTAATGTGAAAAAGAGTTTTTATATTAGGTAAGGAAAAAATTCTAGAACCTAACTCTCTTTCATTGGATTTTCCTGTTCAACCCATTTTTACTATGAAAATGGATTAAAAATTATTTATTTACTATTGTATTACCTTTGAAGTAATATACATGTTTCCTTATATATTTTATTAAAAATAAAATGTTTCCCAAAAGAAAAATTCTTTAAAATAAACACACCCTCATTACATCTCAAAGATTGTTTCACTCTTCCATCATGTTTAATGGTTCTATGTCAAGAATGATATTACCATTTTATTTTAAGACCCAAATTATTATTAATGTATTATTTTTGATGTGAAAACCATTTCTTTTTCATGGGTTATTTTATGTTTAATTTGGACATAATTTTTTGTTGCATCCATGATAATATAAATGTAATGATGTGACTAGTTCACTTGAAATTATATAGAACAATATGAATGCATGATAGTGATATGGGTAGCCGGAATAATGCAATGCTCCAAAGAATCAAGTAATTTGATGAATCTATTGAATTAAAGTGAAATGATTCATGAACAAGATGTTATCTTTTTTCACAACTATGTGTGGTAGTTGACCACCAAGACATGATGTTTTATTTTTATGCATTTCTAGAATTCATTCCTTTACATATCAATTTATCTCTTTATTTTTATGATGGTGATATTATGATTTACCCATGTTACACTATTTCAAGTTCATACCCATCATTTTATTTTGATTTTAGCTCACCACTTTTTCAGGTATATACTTGGGAGACTACTTGTACTAAGGATAAGTGAAGAGCTAATATGATGCTATAGAAAGAGGAATTAAATATATGTTATGCATTATATTGTAATTGTTTTGTATGGTCGAAGTATCCCCAAGAAACTATAACTTTTGATCCTCATTGGTTAATGTTTTTATGTTTTTTATAATTAAAATGATGCAAAAGTAATTTTTTAAAATTAAGGTCGTTATAGATGGTATGAGAGGTAAGGTTTAGTTTATTTTGGAATTAGGATTATTGAACACTAGAAAAAACCTATTTTATTAGAAAAATTATAGATATGCACAGATGAATCTTTGATAAATATAGCTATAGAAAAAGATATGATTTTAGTGAAAATTGAACAGATGTTTATGTTACGTATTCATGACACATTGACTTATGTTATGTTCTAACCTTTTCAACTTTAGAACATGGTTGGAACAAGGAGAAACCACACAAGAAACATTTTTGAGGGCTAGTGCAATGATTTCCCGAGTTATATCCCCAATGCTTTAGGAGGTGGAGTTAAAAACTATATGAAGAATCTTATGAAAAAGTCTCAATTTATGAACAATAATTTGAATAATGTGGAACGTCCTCCTTCACATTAGGGGTAGAAACTTGGTATACAATGTTTTATGGGGGAAAGACCACCAATGTTTTGTGGATCTTCTGATCCTCTTGTTTTATAATAGTGGGTCAACTCCATTGAGAAAAAGTTTTCTATTCCTCAATCTTTGGATATAGAGAAGGTGACTCGGGTCATTTCGTTTCTAGATGTAAAGTCTAATAAATTGTGGGCATTGATTAAGAACACCAAACCACCTAAATAAATTGAAGAGATGGGATGGGAATTTTTAAGGATAATTTTCCTAACAAATATTTACCTATAAATATTCATTAAAAATGGAAAGTGAATTCATAGATATCAAGAAAAAGTAAGGTGAATCGGTCACGGCCTACAAAGTAAATTTCCCAAGGCTTTCAAAGTATAATTTGGGTTTTGTTATCAAGGATGATAGAAAATTTTTAGATTCTTATTGGGTTAAAACCACACCTTTGAAAGGATCTTTCAATTAGAGAAATTGAGTGCCATGAAGAAGTTTTTTGATGTGCTCTTATAGTATATATACAGTTTAGGTAATGGTCTCATGGCTATGGTGATATGAAATTAACGGTGAAGTTTCATACTAAAGTATATAATGTTGACGGATGGAAGAAAACTCAACCGCTCATATGAAAAAAATGTGTTCAAAATCATCATGGTAATTGCCTCAAAGGGATGGGAAACTTTTTCATGTATGGTAGAGAATAAAACTAGGCTCTTTAATGTCAAAAAGACATAAGAGGATAGGGGAAAATGGTGGAATAAAGGAAATAACCTCCCATGGTATAATGCTATAACATTAAGGAGAAAGGGTAATATACAAGAAAGTGCACTAAACCTTGATCCCTAAAGGGTAATCAGTGTCAGTAGCCACAAAATGCAAAAGAAAAAAGGGAAGGATTTTTCCATCCCATGTACAGATTTTGAGAAAAAAATGTAGTCTTGCAAAGTACACTTCATATTCCATCAAAAATGGAAAATGTCTTATTCGATTGTCATTTGATTCATTCTTTTATATCAATCATATTTTATAGAACAATAGAATTGAATCCTAGAAACCTTGATGTATATATTTCTATAGAAACCACCATGTGGTGAAATAAATGAAACCCATGTGTTGGACTCTTCTATGGTTGGCGTATGTGGGAAGATTCTTCCACTAAATCACGTAATACTTCTGTTTGGTGGAAGTTAACCTAATAATGGAAATAGATTGTGTCTTGCTATATATAGAACGTATAACATGTTGGTAAAATTAAATATCTTTTCATATTCTGAACTATCCCATTCCCCTCTACAAATGAAAGGGTGATTAGGAATCTTTTTTAAAAATCCTTCAATGATGTGGGTGTTGATCCCCTACGAAGATGCATACATCGCTGAAATGGTGGAGCCAAAAGAAAGTGTTCTCCTTGAGGATAATAGAATACAATGATTTATTTCTTGATGTGTTATATGGAATTCCCTTTGATTATGAGGTATGGTTCTTGGTAAAACTCAATCCCAGTGTTAGTCTCATCACAATGTGTCCCTATTGGTTGGATCCAATTGAACAAGATGAGTTAAAAAAGTATCTACAAGTGAATTTGGACAAAGGGTTCATATTCCATAGTACATAACATTGGGGTGTGAAAGTTCTCATTGTGAAGAATAAATATGGATAAATGAATCTGTATATTCATTATTGGGAACTCAAAAAGATCACCATAAAGAACAAGTATACTTTTCAAATGATAGATGGCTTGTTCGATCAGATATGAAGAGCTCAGTATTTCTCAAATGTAGATCTTCATTCTGGAAATCAGTATGTGAATGCGAATAAAGAAGATATTAATAAAGCTTCCTTACATACAATTATTTTGAAATATGAGTTTCGGGATATGCCATTTGGGTTAATTAATATCCCTACAATCTTCATGGATATGATGAATTGAGTCTGTAGACATTACCTCAACAAATTTTTTCTATTGTTTATCAATGAAATTATCATCTACCCCAAGAGTACAGTGTAACATGGAGAACATATAAGACTAGTGTTAGTGAAATTGAGAAGGGATATGTTTTAAGACATGTTTAGAATTTTTGACATTTAGATGAAGCAAGTAATGTTATTGGGACATGTGATCGTAGGTGTTGGAATTTCTTTGGACCCTCCTAAATGAAAGGAAATTGAGGAATGAACTAGACCCTCCTGTGTCATATAAATCCAATGTTTTCTTGGATTATTATGGTACTACTGACATTTTGTGAGAAATTTCTCATGATTGTCAAGCCCCCACACTATGTTATCGGGGAAATGTGTAAAGTATTTCAGGATAGAATAATGCGAGTAATGATTCAAGGAGCCAAAGAAAAGGTGGATCACTACACATCTACTCACAATACCGAAAAATGGATAACGTTTTCTGATATATGGTGATGCTTTAATGAAAGGAATGGGTTGTGTACTCATGAAAACCGATAAAATGACAGCCTACGCCTCACAAAGGTTGATGATTAATGAGAAAAACAATAAATCGCATGATCCAGAGCTAGCAGTTGTGATTTCTACATTTAAAATTTAGTCTCACTACATCTATGGTGAGAAGTGTGACATATATACCGATCAAAAGAGTATAAAGTTTATATTCACACAAAAGGATCTGAACATGCATAAAAGGAGATGGTTAGAGATAATCAAGGACAATGATTGTTGTATTAACTATCATCGTGGAAAGGTGAACATTGTATATAATGATCTATGTAGAAAAGAACATGCTACTTTATCCATGGTTCAGATAAAGTTAGACCCAATCTTAATGGAAATGGAAGGTATGGATTTGGAAATCATAATTGTTGGGGATACATCCTACAATTACCATATGATTTCCCAAACAACTATCCAAAATAATATTCAGGAGGCATAAAGGGGTGATATGTGGCTACAAAATAAGGTTGACACAATAATGAAAGGTAACCTGCAATAGTTCCATCTTGACGATGATTGTTTGATTCAGTTTGGAATGGAGCCTTGTGTGCCTCAATAACCTAGGATAAAGAACATGATATTAGAAAATTCACATAGCTCCACATTTCCTATCCATCATGTTATCACCATGATGTATTGAGATCTCTTAGAATACTTCTAGTGGGATAACATGAAGATGAATAACGATGAATAAATCTCAACCATAGCCTATACCCATGTGGAAATAGAATAATATCACTATGGACTTTTTATGGGTCTCCCAATGATGTCCAAGGAAATAACAGATATGGGTTGTGGTTGACAGAATCACCAAGAATTCCAACTTTATCGATATTCAAGGTGATCTATCGATTGAGCAACATGCAATGATACATGGGATGGGTGTGGTGAGACTAAATTATATTCCACTCTCAATTTTTTCTAATCATGATCTAAGGATCACATCGAAATTTATGTTGTGTCTCTATCATTATTTGAGTGCTGAATTAAATTTCAGCATGACCAATCACCCACAAACCGATGGACAATTTAAAAGGACAATTTTGATGCTCGACGATGTGCTAAAAGGATTATCTTTATAATTCATTTGTAGATGTCATAATTATCTCCCATTGTTTGAGTACCCATACAACAATATCTTCCACTCGAGTATTTAGATTGCTCTATATGAAGCTCCCTATGGAATTCAATATAAAACGTCAACCTATTGGGATAATGTAAGAGAATGAAAGATACATGGAACTGATCTTGTGCTATGGGTGAGAGAAAAGTATCAAGTCATCCCAAAACATATTAAAGTGTCTCAGAGCTAGTAAATGATCAATGTTCAAAACTATAGAAGGTGATTGGAGTTTGATGTTGGAGATAATGTATTCATTCTAATATTACAATGGAAGAGAGTCATATAATTTACAAAGAAAGGAAATCTAATTACATAAAACATTTCACAATTTATATCCTTGACCACATAGGAGTCATGGCCTTCTGGTTTGAACCTCAACAAAATTTGGATCAAGTTTATGATGTATTTCATGTTTTACTCCGGAGGAAGTATATTCCAGATCCCTCATAAGTATAGAACTCAGAAGTGGTACACCTGGAAGATAATCTATCTTTTGAGGAGCATCATGTAATGATTTAGGAAAAAAGATATATGGTTCTACACAACAGTAAAACCCTCATTTTCAATGTGATCTGGAGGAACCATAAGTATAAAGAAGAAACATGGGAACCAGCGGATGCGATGAAGGAAAAGTACCATCACATGTTTTTGAAAAATGGATTTTCTAGGGTGAAATTTCAAATGGGTGGAAAAATGTAATGTGACAAACTTTTAACACTGGCATTTCTACCTTCTTATAGTAATTTAATAATCTTATAAAACCACATCAGGAATAAAAATGCCATATCATTCTGAAATGAACTACTATTTGTCCTTTAAACATAAATTTCCCTCTTTTTTGTTTCGAATTTTGATAATATGACACACATAGGTGTGACCAGTAAGATATTTGGAGTCTGATAAGAAAAACGTAATAAGTAATAAACAACAACATACAAATATGAATAGTAACCTACCCTTACGAATAGTAATATGACCCTTATCAAATTGTAAATTTTTCAAAATAATAGTAACCTCACCCTTGAATGTAAAAATAAAATTTAGGCATCATATAACTGACAATATGACCGTTGTCAAAGTGTTTTAATTTTTATAAGTCATAAGTACTTAATTACAATTTTATCATTAATTTAATAGGTTAAAAGATTTTTTTATATAAACTATGTTAATAAATTAATATTTTTATATGTTGTGATTAAAATATAATTTTATGAGATCTTTTTTAATTTTTCAATGTCTTAGAAAAGTATTTTTTATTTTTAAATTTGTATTATTCATGTAAATTATGATTTTAGTTAAAAATTATATCAGTCAAATTTGAAAAATTATATTCATAAAATAGAGTTCATATTTTTTTCTACATATTGAAAAATGTTTAGGGTGAAGTTTTTAGTCTTTTTATGAAATAATTGAATTTTTAATGAATAGTTAAATACTATAACTTAATAAAGATGTTAAATACATTAATTATAGAGTCATGGATGATGTTCTGCTCTTTTGATTTAAATTTCATGATCATGTTAGTTTATTTAGTTATTAAATAATCACTATATCATTTCTTGTGGTTAAATAATACATTATTGAATATAATATTGTGAAAACCCATCTCTGTTCCACTAAAAATACTACACCTTGCAACCTAATTTATTCACACCTCTCAAGCTACAAGCATTGTACAAATTTTACCCTAAGATCTTCTATATCCCCTTCCCCACATCCATCATCTCTGATGTGAGAAAAATAATAAAACCATTTCCCTAAAGAGTCTCTCAAAAAGCTATATTCAAGTGGTAATTTATAAGGACATTTCCTTAAACATTACAAAATCTTGAATTAAATAGATAATTTACATTGAGGATATTTTCAGGTTTAGATATTTAATGAATTAGGTCATAAGATTTACATAACAACATAAATATTACATGTAGAAAATTCTACTCAATATCCATTTTTTCATAAAATAAAAAATCTTGAAAAAAAGGGTCATTCCTATTTACATGATTTAGATAACATGAATTTTCATTGATCCCATCCTTGACCCTTATTCATCTTTATGTCATGTTGAAAACATTTCAAAAACATGGGATGGGAATAAAAATCTCATTAAGGGATATAAAATAAGGAATAAAAACATTATCCCATCAATAAATACAAAACAATGAATCCATACTTTTTAATCATAACATACCTCATAAAGTCCTATGATTTATGAATAACACACAGAAATCATAAATCATAAAGCTTAATTCTGGAATCCATATCAAAATTATATTATAGCTATCAAAAATACATAGGGAGTCACATTTGGAATACTAATCACTGTATATTACCTAAATCTCTTTGGAGAAACATTCATGTTTACCTCCATCATGTTACCCAATGAATTGGATAGATATCTCGGGCTCACCCACCCTTGGGTTATAACAGAACCACCCATATACGTAAAAAATTCTCAATATCAATAACATATTCAGAACCCATAAATAAAACATAATGAAATGATAAAATTTCCACATTTCCATGATAATATATCATTTCAAAATATTGACAAAATGAAATCTTTTATCAATCTATTTTCTAAACCATTTAAAATGATAAATAAAGAGATTTTTTGAAAACATGTGTCCCATACAACTTTTACGCTTTTGAAATAAATTTAAATTTAAAAACATTCGTGTCTATATGAATAAATCCTTAAAAATGTTTTTATAACATGGACATTAATGTGAAATATTTAGAAGGACAATCCTTTTAAACATCTAAAATGATATTTCAGTTAAATAGTTTTTAACAAAATGAGAGAACCTAGAATAAAAATAATTGAGGAATTAAAATTAGTTAGAAAAATGGTATTCATGATATTATATTCCAAGTTATAGTATATACACCATATAAGAGTGAATTGGTTAATATCAATAATTACGTCACAATAAAAATGTAAATTGAGATGAAATCCCTTATAAATATGGTATCCTTATATTAAGGATAAATAAATTAAATAAATATGTGTAAAAAATATAAATACACCCAATATAAGTGGGTATTAATTTTAAAAAAATCAGAGTTTATTCACAAATATTTATATCACGACATAATGAAGAAGCAGATGTTTAACCCAAAAATTGAAATTGGGTTAAGAAGTTTACTTACAAAAAATAGACAGCCAAACAAAGTCACTTTAAAATTCAGAAAATAAGTTTATGAGAGAAGAAATTATATCTCATCACTCTGTCATAAAATTTAAATCAATAAGGTTATATAATAACATATCCCAATACAATAAGATGTAAATTAAAAGACATAACAAAAATAAGCCTTTAAAATGAGGATGTTGAAAGGATCCCTTACTGATTTGAAAACATAAAAAACATAAACCACATGAAATAAAGATTACAAAATGAATATGTAAATACCCATAAATTAAATTATATCACAAAAAGAATACAATCATCGGCTGTACATCCTCCACAAAAAAGGAAATACTGGCCAATATAGAATGAATCTAACAGGAATAAAAAGTGAGTTTAAAAAACCATAACATATTGTAATCAATCATGTTTAATGAGAAAAATTTAATAACCACGAAATGAATCACATAATACCATGAACATAAATATAATCCTGATAATATATATCATATGGTAGTACAAAATACACAACATGAAATAAATAAGAGGTTAATAATGGAAATCTCATGGAATTAAAAGTGAGATAAGAAATCCTTTACCTAGTGTCCAACTTGACTTGTATGTTCCTTGTTCTTCCCAAATAATAAACAAAAGTTAACATCTACATGATTCATAACCTTTTTAATTTTTATTATTACTTTTATATAACTTATTATCTTTCAGTAATAGTTAGTTAATTATTTGAGTTCCTATCGGACATTTTATCGATGTTCAGAATTTGAGTTAAAAATGAACGTGTTATAATTACAATTTGTCCACGTGGTCAAAACTCCATTATCTATAGAATGGTATTAATGATTTACATATCATATATATTATATATATCTAGTGTATATATATATATATTTATAACAGTACAAAACATTGGGATATAAGAAATGAAATGCACTGTTCATGGAGATGGTAAGCCGTATGTACGCAGGAACGCTACTTTCATTTCTATTTAATATTTAATTTAATGAAAAAATAATGATAAATATGTATATTATAATTAATTTATAATATCATATGATATATATGTTTTATAATTTCATTAACTCTATCTTTATACTTTCCATGTATGTCATGAACGAATCATATCACCTTGAGGGGGCGGTAGTCCGCACTTCCAAAAATTAAATTATAGAGTTTACCCATTATAGGAATAATAAAAGAATGATATAAATGAAAAATAAAATAGAATAAACAAATTAACAAAATAAATATCATATATAAATAGAATCCCATAATAATGGCCACTATGGGAGGCAATTAGAGTTAATTGAACAATCATCGTTTCATGAGACGTTAGTTTCTCATCCACTGAAACCTTATGTTCCTTATGCAATATATGGATGTCTGTGTGTGTGTAGATCAAATAATTCACATAACAAAATTCTAGTATATTGATATTACTATTTTTTTATAATATAATTTAATAAAAATAGTTTAGTGATTGGAGAAGTAAAATAAAACCAAATAACTTTAGAGAATATGTTACCTTTAAATCAAGTAAATGCCTTTCGTTTGAATGAAAAAGGGTTTCCTGAAGTGATTTATGCCTATATTAAGGCATATACGATGAATATAGGAATATTGGGAGATTATTGGAGAAGAGTTTTTACGAGCCAAAGGCTTGAGAAGTGTTAGAAATGGGTAGGAAGTGAGGGCTTTTTATAAGCGAAAGAAGGGGCTCTTTATGAATGTTTGAAAAAATTGTTTTATTATAAACTCATCTTCGGTTTCAAAAGGACATCTAATAATTACAGTAGATGCTTATATGACTCATGGTCAAAATAAAATTATTAAATAAGAATTGGATAGGATTTGGATATTGTTTGAATACTTATAAACTTTTTTATTTAAATCATTTATTATTGAAGTAAATACTGCATCATTAATGTGTCATAAATAATTTAATTTATTTTATGTCCAAAAATTAATAAAAAATTCATGGTTATAGAAAATATATTTCTCTTTCACATGAGTATTTATAGTTAAAATGATAACAAATATACCCCCATGTAAACATTTATTTACTAAAAGTTGTCTATTTATGTCATTTTTGTATTTACTCTAAATTAATTAATATAATGTGTCATTATTACTATCATGTGGCTCCATGAGGTCACAAATTTGATCCAAGGATTCCCATGGTCAGATATGTATCATCCAAGAGGATTATGACACATTTTAGGGTAGTTTAATATTATTATTATATAATATGTTACCCTTATTTATTATATTTACCCTTTAATTTTGGGAAATAAAATATTTACTTATGTAAATATTTAAAATGTCTAAATATAAAAGTTATCTATTTACATATTCTTGACCTACTGATTCCAAATATTGAATCCATTTTTTTTATATTAAAAAAACAAAAGTGGTAAAAATTAAATTAAAATTAATTGCCATTGTGAAGACAAAAAACATGTTTTTAAGAAATAATAACTATCAAAAAATTGACAGTTGTGTATGTACAATTTCATTGTGAAATTAATTCCAATGTCCAACATTGTATTAACTAGTAGACATGTTTTATAATTACAATTTATAACTAATTATATCAATAATTTAACCATATAAATAAATCATATTAAAAGGCACTTTTGAATTAAAATATAGTATTTTTCACTAATCATTAAAAAATGAACATTATCAGAAAATTACCAAAATTTCATCCAAAGTAAATTTTTGTCTCCTGATTCTATATAATTTTTTTACAAATAGAATGTATAAAAGTAACAAGAACTATATTTAAAAATGTTTCTCCAATAAATGGTGGTAAATAAACTTCTTAGTGAATATTAGAGTATTTATGCTTAAAATCGAATTCTTTACTTATTTTAATCCTCTAACCTTTGTTGTATAAATGTAAAAGTAGTAAACGAACATGTTTAATCATATTGTAGTTAATTCTATTCATTCTCTCCAATAAAATGTCTAGGAGTTAACTACCATTTAAAATAATAATATTATATTATTTGTGTGCAACATAAGATTTCAAAGAAACCCGTTGTTGCGTATCAGGTACACCATCGAACATAGCATCCCCTTTAATGTAAAATTAATATTTAATTCACAAATATTAATAAATATGTAATATTTCATGTTCTTTTTTTACCTGAGATGTTACATCCTTCCCCCTTTTGGAAATTATATCCTCACAATTTTAAAGATGGGCACGAAAACATAATTGAAAGTCCCGCATTGGAAAAAGGGTCAATAAAACAATCACTTTATAATAAAGAAAGAGAAGTACAAAGGCTTCCTAAGACAAAAGATACTAGGATTACATGAAATCATTGATATGGAGGAGAAAACAACTATCAAGTTCTGAAAGAGATTGATAGAAAACATTATTAGGAGAAAGTTAACCACCATAAAATCACAAACTTGTGATGGGTTAAATAGTCCTGATTCCCCAGTTGGAAAAGTTAACAGAAAATGTTTTTGTTTTATGTTAATTATCATTGTGTAATATTTTTACGATATTTTCTAAAAACATAAGGAAACATACTTACGAGTCATATAGACATTCATAGATTACTAAATTCTACCAAAACTTATCTTTTATCCAAATAATGAGTATTCAAACTAACATGGACACATTAAAAGTTATAGAATCAACTTCTAGAGTTTCACATAATCCATAAAAGAGTAATTATATATTTTCCATGTCATTAGAAATCAAGAAAAACCAAAATGGTTAGTGTGAGATCAAACAAAACCCAATAACGATCATCCTTTATAAAACAAATACTACCTTAATCTGAAAAATTCAAAAAATGTATCTAATGTTCATGAAAGACCATTCAATACATAATTGTCCGTTAAATTATTAAAAATAATCCAAACGTAGATTGAAACCCAAAATTCAGAAATATTTAATCCCGTAGTCTTCCAAATAAAATCATAACATTTATCTCCAAAAGCATCGAATACTCTTAATATCTCATACTGAACTGTAATTAACCTAATCACATATTCTCTATGATAGGTTAGTCATTTCCATAAATAACCAAAATATCTATATTTCTAAAACAAAAAAATAAATTCTTCCAAAAATAATATTTCAACCATTACTCCACAATTTAAATCCCATAGTATTCCATTTTCCATAGGTATATATTGTTCCCCGAAAGAGAGAACGTCTTATAAAATAACTGTTATCACTAAATTACCAAATCATTTATATAATAAAGATATCCATTTTATAAAACATAAGATCCAATTATTCTTGATCCATAAAATAATTTAACATTAATAATTCGACATACTAACCAGAGACTTCACGTAGGCCAGTGGTAAGAAATACACCCTTGTCACCATTCGGTTTTGGGTTCGGTTCTTGTAGCCTTTCCAGACACGATAGGTTGTCACCCTTCCTACAGGTTGTCCTTTTTCTAAAACCATACAATTTTATAACATTATCAAAAATGAGATAAATTCTAAAAAATAACCATAAAATATTTTAACCACATGAGTTCTCATTGTATCTCCAATTTCATTCATTATCTCATTATGAAAAATAATACAGTTTCTTTCACATCTATTGTTACGTTTGTTCCTGTTAGATACAGCCTTTTAGTAAAACCAAAATGTTTAGTGTGAGTTTATCTATAAAATATTCATATATTATCTTATAAGGAGGGTAAACACTAAGATGTACTTATTCATGTTATCTTAAACCCATTCTATTTGTCTAAAATAACCATGACTATTTCTAATATGATTATAATTATGGTTATGTCACTTATTCTTAAATAACACAATAACCTATAATGCTATCTAAACCGAGAAATGATACCAACTATAAGGAATCATCGTTAAACAATACATAATCTTGGATTAAATGGATAATTCACATTGATGATCTTTTCTGGTTTATATTTTTGCGGAATTAGTTCAAAAAATTTACATATCAACATGGTTATTATATTTAGACAGTTATACTCTGTATCCATTTTTTCATAAAATAAAAACTCTTGACGAAAAGATTCATGTCTAGTTCCATGTTTTAGAAAGCAAAACTTTTCATTGATCCCATCCATGACCCTTATTCATCTTTAAAACCTGTGGAAAATATTTTAAAAACATTGGATGTGGGTAGAAATCCCAGTAAGGGAGATATAATCAGGAATGAAAACATTCTCCAATCAATAAATACAAAACAATGAAACCATACCTTTCAATAATAACATTCCTCATGAAATCATAATATTTTAGAATAACACACAGAAATCATAAATCATAAATATAACATGTGGAATCCATTTCAATCACACATTGTAGCTATCACATACTCATAGGGAGTCACATTTGGAATACCCATCAAAGAATATTCCCTAAACCTCTTATGAGAAAAATTCATGTTTACATCAGTCACGTTACCCAATCCAATGGAGATCTATCTCGAGCTCACTCGCCCTATGATTATCATGAAGCCACCCATATACATAAAAAATTCCAAATAGCCATAACATATTCATAAACCATAAAACAAACATAATGGAAAGTCAACATTTCCACATTTCTGTCACAATATATCATTTAAAAATATTAACAAAATCAAAGATTTTTTAAATCCATTAAAAAAAATTTAAATATTAAATAAAGATATTTTTTTTGTATGAATGTGTCCCACACCACTTTCAATATTTTGAATGAAATATCAATTTCAAAACTTTCATTTCCATATGAATATATCCTTAAAACCATTTTAAAACATGGACATTAATGTGAATGTTTTAGAAACTAATCCTTAAAAAAATTAAATTGATAATGTAGTTATATATTTTTTAACAGAATTAGA
Organism: Viscum album; assembly: GCA_963277665.1. Classification (NCBI taxonomy): domain Eukaryota; kingdom Viridiplantae; phylum Streptophyta; class Magnoliopsida; order Santalales; family Viscaceae; genus Viscum; species Viscum album. Next base: position 1,302,048,682 of record OY728147.1, read on the forward strand.
GGCCATAGAATACAAATAATCGAGGAATAAAATGTAATGAGAATAAAGTTATTCATGATACAATATTCCAAATGATAGTATATACAATATATAATAGTGAATTGGTGCATATAAACAATTAAGTCTCAATAGAAATTTAAATTGAGACAAAATCTCTTATAAAGATGATAACCTTAGATTATAGATAAATAAATTACACAATTTTATGTGAAAAATATAAATACACAAAATATAAGTGGATATTAAGTGTAAAATAATCATTGTTTATTCACACATATTCATAGAACGACATTACCATGAAGTTGAAGTTTATCCCAAAAAATGAAATTGGGTTAAGATGTTTTCTTACAGCAATTTGACAGCTTAATGACATCACATTAAAATTAAGAGAATGAGTTGATGAGATTAAAAGGATGTATCATCACTTGGTCATAAAATTTAAATCAGTATGGATATATAAGAGCTTATCCCAACATAATAAGATGTAAATTAAAATATATAACAAAAAAGACGTCTTTTAAAAAGAGTAGGGTGAAAGGATTTCTTAACTATTTGGTAACATATGAAATATACACCCCATGAAAGAAAGATAAAACAATGAATATGTAAATACCCATAAATTAAAATATATTATACAAAGAATAAAATCATGGGCAGTACATCCACCACACAAAAGAATAGCAGCTAATATAGCATTAATCTCATGGGAATAAAAAGTGAGATGAAAAAACCATACCATGTTGTAACCAATCAAGTTGTATGAGAAAAAGTAAATATCCACCAAATGAATCATAAAATAACATGAATATAAATAGAATCATGATCATATATATCAAATGTCTTTACAAAACACACCACATGCAATAAATAAGTGTTGAACAATTGAAATCTCATGGAATTAAAAGTGAGATAAGAAATCCCTTAAATCTTGTCCAACCTGACTCGTATATTCCTTGTTCTTCCTGAATAATAAACTTAAGTTAATATAAAATTTCTTCATACCCTTTATAATGTTTATTATTACTTTTATATCACTTATTACTTTGTAATAATAGTTAGTTAATTATTTTAGTTGATATTGGACATTTTGTCAATGTTCCGAATTTCTGTTAAAAATGATATTGATATAATTACAATTTTCCATGTGGTCAAAACTCCATTGTCTCTAATAATGATATAAATGATTTATATATCATAAAAATAATATATATCCATTATATATATATATAATAGTATATAACATATGGTGTTAAGAAATGAAATTTACCGTTCATGGAGACGGTAATCCGTATGTACGCATGAACGCTACTTTCATCTCTATTTAATATTAATGGAATAAAAACATAATGATACATAGGTATACTATAATTACAGTATAATATAATATGATATATATGTTATATAATTTCATCGACTCCATCTTTATACGTTCCATGTATATCATGAAGGAATCATATCACCTTAAGCAGGCGGTAGTCCTCACTTCCTAAAGTGAAATTATCATGTTTTCCTATTATAGAAACAAAAAGGTATTTTATAAATGAAAAATATAGAAGAATAAAGAAAAAATAAACCTAATATATATCATATATATATATAGTTCCATAATAACGTCCACCATTAGAGGCAGTAGGAGTTAATTGAACAATCATCATTTCGTGAGGTGTTAGATTATCATCCACTGAAATATTATGTTCTTTACCCATTAGATGGATGTGTGTGTAAGTGTAGTTAGATTAATTCTCCTCAAAATATCATTGTATATTGATGATACTTGGTTTTTTATAAAATAAATGAATAAAAAGAGGTTTGGTATTGGAGAAGTGAAATAAAACAAAAGAACTTAAAAAAAGAAGTTACCTTTAAATCGGGTAACTCCCTTTAGTTTGATCCAAAAGGGTTCCTTGATGTGATTTCTACCTATGTTAAGGAATCTAGGATGAAGATAAGGATCTTGGGAGATAATAGGAGACGATTTTGTACAATCCAAAGTCTTGAGAAGTGTGATAAATGGGTAAGATGCGACATCTTTTTATGAGGGAGAGGAGGGGCTCTTTAAGAAAGTTTGAAACAATTATTTTATTATATACTCATCTTCAGTTTCAAAAAGTCAACTAATCATTAAAGTTGAAGATTAGATGACTCATGGATGAAGTAAAATCATCCAATAAAAATTGGACAGGTAATGGATATTGTTTTAATATTTATAATCTAATTTATTTAAATCATTTATTAATGATGTATATACGATATCATTATTGTGTCATAAATAATTTAATTTATTTGACGTCCAAAAATTATAAAAAAAATACCATGATGTAGGAAATATCTTTATATTTCCAATTAATTTTCATAATCTAAAATATTACTTATATAACACCATGTAAAAATTAATTTACTAAATGATATTTATTTATATCATTTTTTCATTAGATTAAATTAATTAATATAAAGTGTCATTATTACACCCATGTGGCTCCTTGGGGTCCTAAATTTGACCCAAGGATGCCCATGGTCGGATATGTATCAGCCAATTGGATTAGAACACATGTTAGGGTAATTTGATTTTATTATAATATTATATTTTACCGTTAATTAATATATTTACCCTTTGATCTTGGTAAATAAGATATATTTTTTAAAAAAATGGTTGGGGTCAAAGCCTCAATTTATTATTAATGCAAAGACCTATTTAGAGGGTAGAGGGAGACCCAATACATATCCTGAAGGCCCAAGGCCATGTGGCCTGAATACAAGGCTTGAATGCCCAATATTTTCCCCAATGGACCCTTTGTGAACCGTACTTCTATAGTACCCCACACAACTATAGTACCCGCCGCTGCTATAGTATCTTGCAATAGTTCCGCCACCGCTACAGTGCTGCTGCCACTACAGTTCCACCGCTGCTACAGTGCCTGTTATAGTGCCCAGCTACAGAACCCTGCTACAGTACCCAGAAATTCATCCCTGCTCGGATTTGAACCCGGGCCGTTTGGATGCCAAGCAGGAGCCTCTACCACTTGGGTATAGGATCGTTGGCACTTGGTAAATAAAATATTTACTGAAATAAATATTTAAAATGTCCAAATTTTTTTTACCTATTTTAAAAAATTTAGACCTACTTATTCCAAATATGGAATCCATTTTTTCAAATTGAAAACACAAAAGTTGTAGAAACTAATTTAAACATAATTCCCTCTCTAAAAAATGAGTTTTTAATAAATAATAACTATAAAAAAATTGACAATTTTTATGTCCAATTTCAAAGTGAAATTAATTAAAATGTCCAAAATTGAATTAAATGGTGAAAATATATTCTAATTACACTTTATAACCAATTATAATGATAATATAAACATATAAATAAAATAGATGAAACAGATCTTTTAAATAAAAATACTTTATTTTTCACTTTTAATTAAAAACAGAACATTATCAGATAAATACCAAAATTTCATCAAAAGTAAATTTTTGCGTCCTTATTCTAAATAAAAAATTTATTTTTTCAAATAGAATATATAAAACTGTCAAAAAATATATTTAAAAGGGTTCTCTATTAATTGGCAGTAAGTTAACCTTTTAGTGAAAATTAGAGTATTAATGAATAAAACTTAATTCATTACTTATTTTAACCCTCTATCCTTTATTGGAAAAATGTAAAAATATTCAAAAAACATGTATAATCATATAATAGTTAGTTCTATTCATTCCCACCAATAAAAAGTCTAGGGACTAACTACCATTTAAAAAAATAATATTATATTATTAGTGTGCAATGTAAAATTTCAATGAAACCCTTTGTTTCGTGTCAGGTACGCCAGTGAACATAGCATATCCTTTAAAGTAGAATTAATATTTAATTCAAAAATATTAATAAATATGAAAATTTTCTTATTATTTATTTACCTGTGATGTTACATATTTTCTCACTCTTTTATTTCAATTTCCTTTTAAATTTCATTTTTTAATCCTCTTATCCTCAACTTCTCTTATCCAAATGACAGGATAACACTGGTATGATTGATATACTAGTATTATATCATTATAATGTAAAATTATTCATTATACTCTTTCCTATCACTCTTTGTTTAAGAAAATGATATAGTTGCTTGTGTACTATTAATTTACCTACATCATTGAGATGCACATCCATTTTCCTTCAACTTTTTAAAATGATGTAATTGATACCATTAAATGGTTAAAAAAATTTATATGTATGATATAACACATTTTATAATAAAAAAAAAATTTATTCATAATACTAATTAATAAAACAAAACATGATCATTTTGATCAAAAAATCCCCAAATTAACCTTAAACAATAATCATTATATGATTTAGAAAAATGTTTTATTCTTTATGTTTGTCTATGTTCTCCATGAACATCCATTCATTTTTACAAGTGAACCATTAAAGAAAACTAAGAAAAAGAACACTCAAGAACAATTAATTTAAACTCTATTGTTTGTCCAAAGTCCTATAAATGAAATTAATAAAACTATAATTAATTATATATAGGTATAAAAGGGTTCATAATTCCAAATTAATGAATATAATTTAATTATATAGGACATTAATGTGAAAAAATCCATCAGATACAAGGAAAGTAGAAATTATCGAACCGAAATCTCTTTATTTGGGGTTTCCATATTCAAACCATTTTCATAATTGATATTATAGAGACCCAAGCTTAACATTCATGGAAATTGCATTAATTTTTCTGAATACTTAATACATAACAAAGAAAGACACCCAAGGACTGTAATAGTTTAGTGTCTTTGTAAATATCTATCATAATCTTCTAATCATGGTAAAAGATCTTTAAAATCTCCCATAAATATATTCCTCTTTTCTTTTCTTACCTAAAACATTTATTTATATCTTGGGGAAAAACATAAAAACGATGATCATTAATTCTTAGTACGGGAAATCATGGATAAATTAAAACAACCCATGTACTATTGAACTTACAACATGAACAAAAAGTTTAAACATCAAAATATATATTTGTGAAATAAATAATGGAAGTTGGTAAGGCATAGATCATAAACGAACATCAATCATGATAAAATAAATTGTGTATAAAATATGTATTTTTGGAAAACAATTAATCACATGATATGATTTCCATAGTAGCCAAGTCATTGATTCCAAGACCATCATAGTGGAAAAACTCCATTTCTGAACTCGGTTTACCTGTCATTCCAGCCATGTATTACTAGACCACATTTACATGCCATTCCATCCATGTCTATCTCATGAGGTATAAATCATAACCAAATGAATTATAGGGAGATATAGGTCCCACCTATCACATAATGAAATCATTCTTTTCTATGCCACAAAATAAACATTAATCATTCACCATAACCTAACGAATAAAATGGGTTTCATTAAAATCATACCATCCTTATATAATATATAAAAAACCATGTAAATAAAATATACATTATAATTGAAACATAACCATATTAAATAATGTCATCATCGATGGAAAATAGTTTTTATAAAACACTTGAAAGGATTTTTTTGAGAAAAATATCCATTCTTTTTTCTAATTATTTTCTTTTCACAAAATGACGTGCAATTTAAAAAAAATTAAAATAATCATGAAATTTTGTATAGGAAGCTTTATGTAAATATAGTGTTATGAAATCATAAAAATCCATTCACGCTTTATATGTTAAATAAACATTATCCTTGTACCTTTTCTAGAAAAGTTAAAAAGTACCTTGTATGGTAAACAAAAAAATGATTCCTTCCATACCACATAGAAAAATTAAAAAAAAGGTAAATATGACTTTAAAAATAAATGTAATAATAGTAAAATAATTATGGATTTTTTTAAAACATGTAAATGGTTGATAAATATACCCCAGAAAATAATTACGAATAAACAATCTCTGATAAGAATGAGATTTAAATAATTATCCCGTAACTTATGTCCAATTTATTTTTTATGTGTCTGAAAATATTTTATATTGGGTTTAAGCATATTATAATATTATAAAATAACCATAATGAAATTTATGATATCGTATATGATTCACTATGACTTTATATTTCACATTGATTTGTTAATTCCATGGTAATGTAGTGTTTTTGGTAAAATCGTTTCACTTATCGTATGTGTTTTGACTTGTAATTTTCTCATATGATTACATAAATCATGATTTATGAATTCCATAATGTAAGAAATGATTTATAAATCATATATATTCAATATATTAATATATATAATCAACTAATAAATGGAATGAAATACACCATTCATGGAGATGGTAGGTCGTACATACGCAAGAACACTATTTTCGTTTCCTTATTAATGTAAATGATATATATATATATATATGTATATGTATACATAAATCAAGTATCATTATTATTTCATATATCTCAATATTATTTATTAGATATACTTTATAATAATTCTTGAACGGTTAACCTGGAGAATGAATCCCCCCGAGAAATGGTAAGTCGTACGTACGCACGATCGACGATATCATTCTCATGACTATTGAATTGTATTTAGGTTTATTGTGTATAATATTTCAGAATCAATATCATTTTACAATAATCATATATAGTAATTTATTCTATAATTATACTCATCAAATTATGTTGGTGATGAAAAAAATATTACACCACAGCGTGAAGACGGTATGTCGTACGTACGTACGTGTGGTGGCATCATTTTTCATAATATGGATAGAAGATGGAATAAGGTTGTGTAATATTCATAATAATATATTAGTATAAAATACATATTGGATTTATTACATAATAATTAAACAACTCAAATAGAGGTATTAGATGAAGAAATAAGTTTGAAGGATTCAGCAAGGTATATTACCTCATCTTCGACATGCCTCTTCTAAACATCCTCTTAGGGAACTAATGTTGGTCTTTGAAGAATATTATGACCTCTAGTATGTTTATAGAGAATTTTACAAGAAAAATTGGTAGGTTTTGGATGAGTTTGAAATCTCAAAATTGTGTTCAGAGGATAGGGAGGGGGTTCCCTTTTATATGAGAGGAGAGAGGAACTTTTGGAAACCTCCAAAATATTAATTTATAATAAACTCATACCCCACATACAAACAACAAAAATTACTCAAATTAGAATTTGAGATTATATAGGGTTGTAATATCATCATAAAATAAAATTTCTACATGATTTGAATATATTTTAAACGTTATCGTTTTGATTTATCCTTATTTAATCTATTTAATTTTATTTGTGGTAATAGTTTTTCTAAATTTTAAATGGTTATAAATACTAACCTATGTGTTATTAATTGTGCATAATTGTATAATTTATGACATTGGAGACCATATAATTTATAGTTAGTAATTTTAAATATTTTTTATATTTTTAAAGAATTTAATAATATCCTAGTTTTATAAAATAACAATAGTGTCCATTTTGACACTATTCATTTATTTGAATTTAAATAAAATCCACACAGAAGATATAATCGAAAAAATATTTAATATTTTAATAACATGTCTTATTCATATATAAAATTCGCAGAGGACATTAATAGGCTCATATAATATTTATTTTAATATTTTCAAACCATTTACTTGATATTTCTCTTAAAAAAATAATTACTACAACATTTTTGTAAAATTATTTAATTTACTTATTTTTTGCATAAAAATAAAAAAACTATGATGAATATAATTATAATATATTTAAGAAGATTAATTTTTTCAATATTTATCTTCTAAAACACCCAACTTTTTAAATTTTATGTCTATTAAATTATGAAGGTTACAACTGTGACATCATTTGAAATTAAACAATATAAATGTCAAAATCTATTTCATATGTCTTCAAATGATCCACAAGTAGACACATGTATAGATATGGTGTAGATATTCTCTACCAATATGTTTTGGTCAAGTTTTTGGGCCTTTTGTGGGTATTATTATTTTAATTAAAACAATATCATCGCTTTTTCACTAAATAAATAATTTTTGCATTATTACTGTATAATCTATTAAAGTAATTATATATTTCATGAAAATTACAAATAAATTACCATGATAAAGAAAAAAAATTATATTTCAAATTATTATTTATAATATAAATTATATTTTGTGTAATTTAATATTAAAAATAATTTAAATATTAAAGTTTGAGTGGTACATATTTAATTTTTCTATAAATAAATTAAATAAAATGTCTTAATCGGATACAGGTGGATACCAAAAAACAATTCCACCCAATTAATTTTTAGGGAGAAATATTATCATCCAGTTATATTAATACATGTTTTTAGGCCATTTTATAATATTATTTTTACCCTCAATTATTTAATTTTCCTTTAATTGTGGTAAATAAAATTTACCGTAGTATCTATTCATAATGACTTAAAATACAATTTACCTATTTACACAATTTGGACCTCCTCATTCAAAAAATCGAATCCATTTTTCCAAATTCAAAACACTTATGTTCTGGTAATTAGTTTAATATTAATCTTGTTGTTGAGAAATAGGTTTTAAATGATAAAACATTGTAAAACATTGAAACGATTTTACCTATGATTTAATGTAAAATTGATGATAATTACAAACATAATATTAAATGGAAAAAATATGTTCTATTTATACATAAAAACCATTCAATATTATAATTTCACCATATAAATTATCTCGATGAATTTTTTTTCTTTTAAGTAAAATTTAGCGTATTTTTACAATTCTTCAAAATATAAAAGTTTTTATAAAAATATGAAAAATATATCCAAAGTAAATTTTTATATCATGATTCAAAATAATTAGTTTATATTTTCATATTTAACTTATAAAATTGTAAAAAATTAGATATAAAAATGATGTGTCATCAAAAGGTGGATAAACATCCTTTTTTTAAAATACATCCTTTATATAAAAAATAGGTTTTTTTATCATACCATGTTTTAGAATATTTTTAATATGTATTATAATGTTAAAAAATTCAAAATGCTGTTAATAATTTTCATAACAGCTATTTCATGATAATAATATATTGTTGTTTAGTGAAACTTGGTATTGTATACAACGCAAGCCCTTAAGAAATGTCACTTGTTCATGTAATGCATGCCAAGTTTGTATTGTGTGAAATATTCATTTTTTGTTGCGTATAACAAATGACATCAATAAAATTCAAAAGAATATTTCTCAAGAAATTTTTGGGTGTTACAGATAATTCATAAAAACCATTTATTTGTATGAATCTTACCTTTTCTAGTATATATATTCCATTTAAATCATTTTATATAAAATAAAATGTTTTCCAAAAGAAAACCTATTTCAAATAAAAACACTGTTTTAACTTCATCAATATTTTTTCACTTTTCACTCAAGGTTAAGGGTTCAATATCAAGAATGATATTCTCCCTTTATTTTGGGAATTTTTTCTTGAATGCATTCTTTATGATTTGAAACCCATTTCATTCTATGTGTTATTTTATATTCATGTTTGACATATTTTCAATTTGGAATGCGTGATAATGTTAATGTTATAATGTGACGAGTGCACCCAGAATTATATAGATAGATATAAATGATTTAATGTGATGGGTGAACTCATAATTATACAGCACTCCAATGAATTGTGAATAGATTTGAATCTCATGATATAATGTGAAATGATGTTTAAACATGATGCTAGATTTGTCCAAAAATATGTGTAGTAGTTAACCATAAAGACATGATGTTTCATTTTTATGCATTGCCACAATCCATGCATTTACAGAATGATTCCTCTTATGATATTTCTGATAATGATTTCATATCAGCCATGTTACATTGCATTATATTCGTATCTATACTATTATAGGCCTTTTATCTCACCCATTATTGATGTATATCCTAAGGTGAAAAATTATACTATGGTGAACTCAAGATCTAATTAAAAGCTATAGAATAATGAATTAAATAGAAGATTGCCCTTTGTAATTGAAATGTTATGTATGGACCTAGTTTTACAAATACACTAAACCATTGAATTCACATTGGGGAATGTTTTTATGTTTTTATCATTAATATTATGTATTAGTTATGTATAAATGTTGGGTCGCTTTATTTTTATGGAAATCTATGAAAATACACCATTGTCTAGGGATGAGTTAGGAGAAAACACATTGGTTGGACTGAGCCTTATTCAATAGATGTTAGAGAAAGTTAATGTGACCCATAACAGTTTAGTGGATTATTGGATTCATAAGATACATTACACATACCACTATTTTTATCTAATATATTTTGATGTTTGTGATACAATATTCCTCAGTGTATTATTGTTCATGGTATACCATCAATTTAGAATTTTGGGTATGTTATCACCAAGATCTCTTTTGAGATTTGTCATTATTGGATGGATTAGAGATGCGAATTATTAGTTTTAATTATAATATTATACTGTTTTGATTAATGATATGTTTCATGTTTACCAGATTGGGTGGTTTCAACTAAACACTTACCATGTGATTGAATAGGATGTTATTATTCTTGATCTCAAAACCATTATGGTTGAGAAATAGGTTCATATTATAGATTTCCCATATAAGGTAAAACACTATATAATAAGTCCCTTATACCATGTACTGTGGAATTATTTAAGGGTTATCAATGATACATGAGAATAGTAATTGTTGTTGTGGTAATATTGGTCATCCCTTTTTGGGTGTTTATAATCATAATATCTTTCTATGGAATGAATTTCTCTATTGTGGAGAGAATTTTGACATCCACTGGGTCAAAATTATCTCTTTAGATGGGCCTTATTGTTCGACTTCTGAGGTTCTTCATGTTTCTGGAATGGAGTTTGAAAAAATGTACATTTTGGGAAATATAAAATTCACACAGTTTGGGTTCATAGTTATTTAATCCATGAATAAAAAATATAAGTTGTGAGGCTAGTTTGAAATGGCTTCCAACATATTTAGTCATGACTTGTCAAATAGTGTGAGGCTATGGGTAATTAAGAGGTTTTATGGGTGATTATCTTGATGTGTAACATGGCTTGATTATTTATTTGAAATAGTTCAAATAACCTCTATGAAACCATGCCCCCCTCTATGAATTGAGGATATGAATGATTGGGAAAATATTTATTAAACAATATATCCAAACTATTTTCTTTTATTTGAGCCACATAAAAGTTATATTTAATTTATTTTTCATTTGTTATTATTTATCTAATGAGACCCTAAACCCTCTATAATGAACTAATAATTCAATAGTTCTCTAAAGGCTTCTCTCTGTGTATCCATTGTGGTTTTTCTTAATCATTTAAGGATATATTCTTGGTATGATCCTTTTTTTCTAGTTTTAAATCAACTTCTTAGATACATGGTTTATATCTTCTACCCATCTATCAATTAAACTATATATCATTTTAGGTAATTCTAAATATTTATATTGAGTTTTTTATATTATGTATCTAGGATTGGTAGGAGCCACTTTCTTATCTCCAATATATGGTTTTGAATGTGAATTGTGAATTCCCATTCATGAGGTAGGTTTCCCTATAAATGGGTGGAAACCTATTAATTACTCCCCATTCCAGCATTATTATTATTTTTGTATCATTGAATTGATTGATTGATTTTTTTCACTACATTGAAAGTTGTTATTTAAAGGTCTTTATCTTTAAAAAATATATATATGAAATCATTATCTTAGATAAAAACCCTCAATTATGTTTTTGACTTGGAAATAGAAATGTATAAATAGAATCAGTGATTATTCATTACAATAACATTTTATAAAATTTTTATCATTTTTAAATGATTTTATAAAATATACCTCCATTAGAACCGTGTTAGAGTCATGAAATTGATACATGTCTCCTTAGTGTGCATAACATCACATAGTTTTATTTTGATTACATCAAAAAACTATGACGGGAATCAATATTTATTGGATTCAAATTATTTCTATATAGTAGTACTTTCTGTTATTTAAATTTATATTTTTTTAGTATATAACCTATTTGGTTCTACATATTATAATTGTTCTCATTATTATATTCATGACTACTCAAAAAAAATTTATATGTAGTTTTTAGGGATAATTCTATTTAATTCATAATCATAACCATTGTTCTTTTGATGTACTCATAAAAAATTTGAATATGAAATTTCTTATCTAAAACCAAAGGTTGTTTTACGAAAATATTCCACATTTAAAAATCATTATAAATAATCCTTGTTTAAATGCTTGAGATGATGGTTTCATGGTGTTAGTTATTTTATGGATTCTTTCTAGGATCAAAATAGTAATTATTCTAACACAATATATTTTCATTTTAATGATTATAAATGTGATTTTAAGGACATGGTAAAATGGAAGGGTGTCATGTTGTTCATCGATTTGTATTGGTTTTGGTCAATATCTTAGAGGGATAGTGTGGTGATAGCAAATATTTACATAGAGACTCTTTTTTATACTTATCTTTTGTTAGTTTCATGTTTATCCTTTTTCGGTGGATTTTCATTTATAATGAATTTATTTCATTTTTCCAATTTTTACTATATTTGTTCATATCCATTCATTTATTCATGATATTTTTTGGTTTTTTGGTTGATCTATTACTTCTTGTGGGCCACCTTAGGTGACATATCTATTTAACCAGTGCCGGTTCATTACAAGAACTCTATATATGCAAAGAAAATAATATCAAATATATTATTCAATATATTTTAATGGTATTAAAACAAAAACATGGGTATATATTTGTGTAACACCTTGTTATTTTAATATGAAACAACTATTATGTTTGACTATTTATACAACATGAAATAACGAGCATAAAAAATATATTTATTAAAATATTATTATATATCTATGACCATTAAAACATTGATATTTTATTGGTGGGTATAAATATGAGTAATGATAAAATATATGAAAAAAATTATTAACCTAATTAAATATATTTATTTTTATTAATTAATTACTCAATAATGAATAATATCTTCTATAATTAAATATGGTATTTTTTAGATAACTAATTTTTGTGTATTGTTTATAGTTTTAATGAAAGTGAATTTATATAGTCATTATAGTTGAATTATTATATCAAAATTAATAGATAAAATTTTATAATTCATCTAATAGTGGTTATAAAAAAATGATTGAGTGTAAATTCATTTTACACTACAAAAATAATTTTTTTGAAAATTGGATTTTATTGAATTATGTGCATGTATATTATGATTATTTTATAAAATTGTAAGAAATATTCTATAATTTAAGGGATATAATTTATGAAACCATCATATTAAAATTACCAAAGATTAATTTCAAGGGACATTTCTGGAAAAAATATATTTTAAGTGACTATTGGAAATTGTGGATCTTACAAAAGTGTTAATTTCATTTAATTAAATATATATTTTAAATGATTTATTATATTCCTAATTATTATTTAATAAAAAATAATTTTTATTTTATAATATTTTATATATTTAATTCCATATGATTATTATTATAATATATATTACTATAATATTATTTTAAATGTCAAAATGGAATTTTATTTCTAATAATGGGTTTTTATTAAGTTATGAGAACTTATATTAAAATTAATTTTACAAAATTCTGTCATTAATTATTATAATATGTATTAAAAATTTGTAACTAGTATAATGAAATTTTATTATACGTTTCTTTCCTTTTTATTCATATTAAATTGTAACCGGGGTAAAAGTATCTCGCAAGGCTAATGTGTAAATTAGTTTAATTGGGGATAAAAATTTATGATAAGGATAAAAAATGTCATATCATTTGTTATTGTATGAGAAAAAATAAATTATTATTTCTCTTTCATTAAAAATATGTAAATTTTCTCAACATTCCATTTATTATAAAAGTTATAATGTTTTATGTAAATAATAATTTCAAAATGTTACTATCTTTCTTTTAATATATCAAATATGTTTTCACAGGTTTTAAAAGATGTTATGAGTGGTTATAAATGTTTTATTAATCATAATATTTTTCTAATAATAATATATCATAAATTTGTTTTTATTTTATAATTACACATGTTCTTTATACTATGTTAGCGCGTCGCTTGGGTAATAAGTAGAAAATGAAATTAAATGAATTTAAGAACATAAAAAGTAATATTATATAGATTAATTATACTTTATTGTGAATTATAAGGACAATGAGAAAATATAACTGATTTTTGTATTGGTTATGTTCTAATTATATTATTATTTTTGATAATTAATATAAAATATTATGATAGTCCGGATAATTAATTTAGAAGGTAATAAAAGTTGAAAGATATTTTTAATAAATTATAAAATCATAAAAATCATATCTTGAATCTATTGGACATAATTTTTTTATTATATCATTAATATTACATGTAAATTAAACTTTTAATTTTTTATAAAAACATTTTTTTCACTTAGATATTGAAAAATATGTCACCATAGTTGAGGTAAAAATGGATACCAAGAGGGTTTAATAGAAATATAAGGTTTTCTATAAAAAATAAATATTGCTTGATAATTTTATTTGAATTTATATCCATATCATTTTCATAATATTATAATCTATGAAACTTTTTTCCATTTTACATAAGTTAAAAAACTATTATATATTAATATTCAACTATTTAAAATATTTTTACCCACCTCACATATAAAATAGAAAACCATATCTTCAATTCCTAATAGGTATTCAGCCATTTATCTGCAAAATGATCCACAAATATTATTGCTCAACATTCCTTCACATTTCTTGATGTTTTTACTAGGAAAAAAAGAAAACCTAGAAGGATTATAGTGTAATCAAAAGAATGTATTATAAGAAATATGTATTAATCAAAGCCATGTGTTTTCATTTTTATTTATTCATCCATGTAAAATGAAGCTATTATAAAATTATACTATAATAATAAAAATATATGTAATAAAATAACATTTTATTTTGATGATGGTAAAATTGATTTTCCATCTCATTTTTATCTAATGTTAAATGAAAAAATTTCATATTTCTATGTGTGGAGTACCACCTCCCAAAATAATGTGATTTTCTAACACTTGGTGAAAATTATGGTTATTATGATTCATATAATGAACATATATCATATTTGTGACATAATTATGATTTCATAAAATTAATATTTTACTTACCTTCTTACACTTATATAAATTGGAAAATTATAAATCCATTCATTTTAATGACTTGAATGCATCCTCTATAATGTAATGTGATCCATTTTTTTATATTTCGTTATATGATTTTGTAACTAAATAATCCTTGGTAATGAATGGAATATTGTAACGACCCATACTTATTAGTCATTGATTATAAGTACATGGCATTAATAATTACATAATCTTGTTAATTCAACTAGAAAACGCTATTTACATTCCCAAAGAACATAAATTTAAGAAATAATTCATATATATCATCCCGGAATAGAAAAAATGAGTAAAACTAATAAAATAATCATTTTTTCATAATTCAAGGATTTTAATAAAATCATGAAATATTTTTATAAAATATCATCACAAAATTTATATGGGCTTGTCCTTTTCACATAGCCATCCTTAAACACTGTGAAAGGAATTTTAAATCATGTGATTATAACAAAAATATCAGTAAGGGATATAAAAATGAGATAAATAATAGGTAAATGAATACTTATCAACTTCTTAAATATTTATCAGAAAGACATAATTCAAACCCAATAAGTATCATATAGTTAATTTTTTAAAAATCGTACCTTCCATAAAACATTGAAAACATAAGTAATACTATAAAGGTAACTTAAATATTTCCATACTTAATATATAAGCCCTCATATATACCATATGATTTTGACACTCATGGATGACTTACAATGGAATACTCAAGGCTACCTTATCGTGTAACCATCACAGTTACACAAGGAGTAACTATATAGTTGACCTTCAATATAAACATATACAGTTTATTTGATGCAAACAAAGGTCCCAAAATTTATAAAATACAATTCCTAAGAACCAAACCATAATCATAAAACAAAAATAAATACATTGTATGAATCATTATCTTAAAAAATTAATTAAAAGAGGATTTTTAATGAAAATTAAATTACAAATATCTTATATTTGAATTGAGAATTGATAAAAAAAATTCAATATGTGTATACACTATTAATATATATTAATAAAACAAAATATAATCATAATTAATTTCACAAATAATCTGAGTAAGAAATTCTCAATGAAGAAGAAGGTTAAACCAATGAATGGAAATCGGGATAAGAATTCCCGAAACTCGGGTTTGTCTTACATCAGACATGTTCAAACATCCTGTATGACAAATTCATTAATGTTACTAATATATTAAAAAATATTACTAACATTTATAATTAAATATATGAAATTACTTTAACATCTTGACACCCATTATTTAATAATATTTTTTAATTTTATTGTTACGGGTGATTTTATTTCCTGGTTTCCATAGTTTGTTCATTATAGAATTTCTTATTGAATGGAACAAAAACTCCAAACATAGATGTAATTTTTTTTAATATGATTCCATAATTTTAAATTATTACATATATAATTTTATTATTTTATTATGATAAACCACAAGATAAACAATAATGAATATTAGTTTGTTTATTTTGGTCGTTTTTAGAACCATAACGAACATAGATCATTTTATTTAATATCATGTTAATAAAATAATTACATAAAACTAAATTACTAATAATATCTAAAATACATTCTAATTTAACCATAAATTTTATGACCATACTTAAATGAGGTAATGTAAATTGAAAACCTATAATCCATGATGTCGGGAAATCGACACAGCACAGATGATGTTTTGGTTTTTATAGTAACAGTTAGAAGTGAGTTATTATGATGATAAATTTTACATAAAAATGATAAAATTATAGAATATATATGATACCAAAGAATTCATGACTCTTGTATAAGGGGAGGTTAAAAGTGTATAATTAACAATACACAATTGAAAAGAAATTAAATAAAAATGAAATAGTATTTTA
Organism: Viscum album; assembly: GCA_963277665.1. Classification (NCBI taxonomy): domain Eukaryota; kingdom Viridiplantae; phylum Streptophyta; class Magnoliopsida; order Santalales; family Viscaceae; genus Viscum; species Viscum album. The sequence continues at coordinate 1,302,065,709 of OY728147.1, forward strand.
CCACAATAATTATATTCTTTGAGAACCCTCTTAAGGTCCCCGATTTTTGAATTTTCGTGATACTAGATGGTAATGGATGTGGGGAAGAGTATTTGGATGGTATTTTTGTAAAAATTTATCGATATACAAGGCATTTAAATGTCATAGGAAGAGGCGGTGAGGAGACATATTTATAGTGGAGCAGCGAGTTGTTTTCTCATTATTATATTCATTAGTTTATTATGTTCACCCATGACTATGAATAGTTATAAAATTATAAAAGACATTTTAGAATAATTAATTATTTTTTTTATATTTTGGTCTTATATAATACATAAATCATATATGAATTAATTATTTATTGATTTAGCTTAAATTGTAAATTATCATTTTTCATTACTCACCAAAAAAACATGAATTTCAGAATAACCTAAAAAATTCAAACTAACCATTTTACGACATGTTTATTTCAGAAATTATGTCCATTTTTTGAAAAAAATATATAAATATTCTAAATTTATTGTTTAATTTAAATCATAAATTATTAAAAAAATATCAGGTTTAAAACTATATATGATTTTTTAACACATTGAAAAGTTATATAAATCCCATAAAACTATATTATAATCATAAGACAACAAAATAATAATTTATAAATTTATATTAAGAAAATATATTATCTTTTAAATAATTATATTCATTATAAATTTAAATTAAATATTTATAACTCACAAAATACCAACCGTTAATTTGTAATATTCAAAAACAATTATTTACTTGTTCAATGATATAAATATATCATATTTTTACTTATAAGATATAAATTTTTTTTCTTTAAATTCTTAGGTGAGGTTAATATTCTATAGGATGGATTATAATTTTTAATGGACACTTTACTATTCCTAATTCCATGTTACTATTCCATCAATTAAAATTCCTTAATTTATATAAATACCACTTAATTCATTATACATTAATAATGACTTTGACTATTTAATGCTATAATGAAATGAAATTGATTTATATGTACCTGGGTTGTTACATTCTCCCCACCTTCTAGAAATTGCATCCTTGTGAAATTTAATACATATTAAACAATTGAGGGTACCATTCCCTCATATAATTTTTAGATTACTATTTTGCTTCATCAACCATGTGATATATCCACAAAACCATTACATGGTGAATTACCTAATTCTATAATAAATGCTCTCTACAATTAAAAATCTGAATAGGTTTCCCATCATAAGAAATTTTCTCTTATAGATGAACTACTTATGGGATAAAAACCGGAGATGAATCTGTCCCAAACATTCTCAACATAGAAACATGGAAAAATTTTTGTGAATGAGATAAAATTTACAGAAAAGATAAAAAATGAATTAATTCACCAACATTATCTAGGATTTCATATGGTCAAAAAAATAATGGACATAGCGTTCCTTTCATAGGAAAAGGCATAACTCTTTTTCATAGTGGGATTCTAATAAAAACATGATCACCTTCCTCAAATGAAAAGTAATTCTTCATGTCATATGGATAAAATTTATGCCTACTCTATGCTCTCCTCATGTATTGCTATATCATCTTCACTTTCTAATCTACTTCTACAAATTTTGGTCCCATCAACTTCATTTCCCTATCTTCTTCATAAAATGTTGGAGTTCGACACCAATTCTCATATAATGATTCAAATGGTGCCATCTGTATGCTGGAATGAAAATTGTTATTATAGGAAAACTCAAATAAATAAAGATATTGATCCCAATATCCATCGAAGTCCATTTAACAATATTGATTTATATTCATAAATTTTTGAATTGTTCTCATAGTCTATCCATCATATTAAGGATGAAAAACAGTTCTGAAATTTAATTTTTCCCTAATGACTTCTGATTACCATTCCAAAAGATAAAAGTGAACCTAGGATCATGGTCAGATATAATAGAAAGTGGAACTCCATGTAAATTGATAATCACTTTGAGGTACAATTGAGAAAGGTGATCCAAAGATATAGTTTCTTGAATATGAAGGAAATGTGAAAATTTATTCAGCTAATAAAAAAAATCTAAAATCACATTGTTACCTTGAGGAGTCTTTTATAATACCACCATGATATCCAGGGATATATTTTTCCATTTCCACCTTAGCACTGTTAAATGCGGAAGCATCCTCTTTGTAGTTGTCACTCTACATTAATCTGTTGACATGACAAACATTTCAGGGTAAAATTTGTAATAATTATTTCTATTCCATCCCACTTGTAATACTCTTAATTGTATTTTTACAGCATTGTACTGGCATGATGAACTATAAACAACGAACTATGAGATTCACTTAAAATCTCTCTCTTAAAATTGTAATCACAAGGCACACATAATCTCATTTCCAAGATTAAATCACAATCATTATCAATCGTAAATTATGGAATCTTTAAAAATTTGAAAAAAACTATATTTTTAATTTACTCAATGTCTTCCTTGTGTGATTTTATAATTTTTTTAGAAAGAGATGAATACACTAAAACCAGAAACAAAATAGATGAATTTCATGCACCATGAACATCCAAACCAAAATTCCTCAAACCATTAATGAAGGTGTAATATTTCAAATGTAACATGGTTAATGATTCATGATGTTTTTGACTCAAGGAATTTACCACTATGTTTTTTTCCTAATGGTAATTGTTTGTAATGTCATAATCCATTATCAATTCAAGATATCCTCTGTACCTCATGTTCAATTTTTTTGTGTTAATATATATCAGAAACATTTAAGGTTAGTATATTTTTTAAATTTTCCTCTAAGAAAATGATTCCTCCAAATTTATAAAAGAAAAAAACCATTACTGATAATTCCCAACCATGCGTGAGATAATTTAACACACGCGGCTTTAGTTCTCTTAATTAGAAATAACTACCTGATCATTTTGCATTAGAAAACACATAATTCCCTTCAATGAAGAAACCCTTTAGATGGAATATTATTTAGTGAATCAGGTTTGGACTTGCCATACTTTGGAATAGTTATACATATAATTCCAGATCTAGGTGCTGAGATGGAGTTTGATTTTGTGGCCTCTGATTCTTGGAATATATTTAAAAAACGACTATGAATTTTGTAATATGTATGTGGTGGAAACAGGTAATCACTTCAAAATTAGTTAGAAAAAAAATCAGCATCTGTGGTTGCATCCAAAACGTGCCATTTACTAGAGGCGGGGCATAAGTATTGAGGGTGGAGACCTTCTGTTAAACAATGATATTAATGACATTTCCTTAAATAAATAAATTACATTTTTTAATTCAGATCGAATAACACCTTAAGGGTGTCTTGGATTTATGATAAGAGAACATAATTGAGTCTGGATCTCTATGATTACTATAAAGGTGACATAATTTTAATTGACACAGTGTGCTGGGTCGATGGTGAGTCATTGTGAGGTTGTTAAGTGGATGTTGGATTTATTAAAAATATGAAAATATTTTCCTTCCTCTCCCCCAACCCATTAGTGGACATAGCAACCTCATCCCCCTCTCCGATGGAATATAGAACCAAAGAGGAGACTCCGTCATCCGTTTACAATACCAATAGTCTCTAGATCAGGAATCAACATGTCTTAGGCACCGTTCTCGATATAAAGCTTTGGTGTGTTGCCCACGAGGTACGCGGTTTGAGTTTTAATCATCTTTCATAATATTTTCATTGACTCTAAAATTATCCTTTGATTTAATATTATAGTGTGTATATCAGGATCGAAGGAAACCGGAACTAGTTTTAGAATTTAATTTTGAGCAATAGGGTGATGTGGGTGGTTAGAGGAATATTTTCAGTATGTTGGGACTCTGCCAGTGGTCCATCTGTGGGTGGTGGTAGTAGTCTGCCCGCAAGGTGGAGGAGTCATGGTGAGGGTGGTGGAGGCCACTGGGAAGCTTGGAAGTGTTTTGTGATGGCAAATGGAACGGTGCGTGGGGGGGGGGGTAGTTGGTCGGGGCAGACCGACGGTAGTGACGACCTAGCCAGCCCGAGCAGGTTAGCCATTGTGTGTGCGGACCGACCTCTTGGGGATTGTATAGTCTGAATAGGATGGGGGTTATTTAAACACATTTATTTTTCAAACATGGTGACTAATTTTCAAGTCATCTAATAAAATATGACTCTCACATTGAGACGCACCCTTTTTGCGGGTTTGGAATTTAATAAATAAGGCTTGTGCCCTGAGGCCAAAAAATATTTAAATAATTATAAAATTTTAATATTATTCAACATCGACAAACCATAAATTTTTCATAGAACATTCAATTGATGAACATTCTATTTTTTTTGACACTAATGGTTAGAAAGAAGTTTGTAGATAATGTTAGGGTGCTAAATCTGAAACCGGGTTATGGGACCTAGGATTCTCGTTTTGGAGTGTTTGTAGTGAAATGTGAATTTGTAATTGTTGTCGATTTTGGATGAAATAATTTTCTATCCAAAGTGTTTTTTAGATAGTATATCAATGGTGTGACCTTCTTGATATATTCCAGGATCGAGGAATAGGTCCCATTATAGGTTCCAGCATGCTATGATGAATAGTTCCATTTTTACTGATTGTCCATTTTGGGTGAGTAAATACACGATATTGTGTGTTTTTCTTGTATAACATGAGAGGGGTCATGGTTTTTGACATGGTGATTAAAGGTGATGAAATTGTATTATTTTTTGGAGTTTTGGATTTTTATTTCAACAATGTTCAATTGATCTCCCTTGGTCTATTCCTTTGAGGATTTTCATGGTATTATGTCGTTGGTACTAGATTGTAATCCCCTTGATAAAATGAGTTGTAACGAGTTGTGGTATCCCTCTAGAGTGGATGGGGTAGGATCCCCTGGCATATCATTTTCCCAAGATCATGTTCTCAGAATCTCCATGATAAACACTATGTGGCCAGTGATCCCCAGTCTAGTAGGATATCTCTGTAAGGATAGTGGTATTGTTTGTTATACACTCCCATATGCATTGGGTAGTTTCAATAGGGTTGTGGAATCATCAGGTGTATGATCACCTGCTCAAAAGTTGATTTATATATGATTTATAGTATGGTTGACGGTATGATTTCCTATTTTATGAGTTATCCAAGATGGACATTGTAGTATCATTGTTACCAACATTACATGGGTATTGGTGAGGTCAGACCCTCATGAGGATTGGTGCCTGAGATGAAAATACCTGGTCTTCATTTTGGGTCTTATTTTTTGGGTTTTAACGTCTTGGATGACAAACCCTATGGTATGAGTTGAATGGTTGTGTTTAGAGAAGGATGTTCTTCAAACCGAGTTTCTCCCTCATCTGGGTTCCCTCTAGTTGGGATTAGTGGATTGTTGCCTTTCAGTTTCTCCGTATCTTCTAGGGGTTTTTGGGGCACCTACTGAGAATATTTATACTCACACATACATGGGATTTAACCACATGTGTCTTGTGTCTTTTGGATACAATAATCATTTAGATGGATTCCAAGGAGGAATCAGAGATGGAAGAGCATAGGGATTTAGACTAACCAGGGTGTTTACCCGAGCAGGGATGTGGGGATTTCTGGCAGGTTCATTAGACAAATATCCCCCTTTCTAAGCAAGTTGGATAATTCTACAGTTTTTGTAACGCCCCAACCCCAGTTACCCAGAGTCGGTGCATTATTGCGTAACATTGGCATGAGCACAAAAGATAAAGTCTTGAAAGACCGATTAGTTTAGTAGTCTTGGAAACACTAGATACATTCATAAGTCTTACATTACATCATAAAGTAAAAAAAACTAAAAAACATCATGTCTTCATATCCTCTCATACTATCCCTACAGGTCATTCATAATATACTTCATCACATCCTGAAAAAATTAAAACATTGAAAGGGGTGAGCTCAGATGCTCAGTAAGGATAAAAATATAGCAGAAGCATTCATAAATAAACATAAACATTTAAGGCAATGTATAACTAAAACAAAAGCCTTTTAAACTTGAAATTTAGCATATTATGGAAAAAGTAAAATGAAATAATGCCATTTACTTATTCACATAGCTATTCTACTAGTCGAATAATCACATGCAATATCAAAAACCACTTTCATAATGATGGAATGCATAATGCCAGACTATTATAACCACGTAGCCAAGGCCTCGTGCCAAGACCACAAATAAGATTTTGTCAAGGCCTCATGCCAAGACACTAGTTTGTCTCATGAGACCTGCTGATGCATTGATGAGCTATAGAGGGCTCCACCCGTCACTTATTAAGTCCAATGAATTCCTTATATGATGAGGTTTAAACATATCATACACCATAACATAATCATATCACATAAAACATGCATAAAGGAAACATAAAATTTCCACATTTCATTTACAAGATATCAATACGAAACATTGATATAATAAAAACACTTTCAAAACGATTTTCAATACCCAAATGAATGAAAATTAAAACTTTGTATTTATTTTTCATTTAAAAAAAAGTTATGGCTTCTAGAGGAAGCCGAAACTCAAATAATGGTCTCGGTGGCAGAGAAGTCGTTGTCTCCACATATGTATGAAAAAAATAAACATTCCTTTTTTCTGTTTAGTAAAACGCTTCGTATAAAAAAAGATTCTTTTTGAATAAACATAAATGTCAAAGGGGTTTATACACCGTATAAAAGAAAGATGTGTATAAAATAAAATATGCCTCAAAGAAAGGAGATTGAGATGATGTCCTTACCGATAAATATTTTTTAAAAAAATAGATCTATTATGTGTATTCAATATAAGTACACATAACGAAAGTACAAATACAAGATAGGACATAATAATATCATGACATAATTTGAAAGTAGGAGATTAACCCAAAGAATGGAAATTGGGTTAAGAAGTTCCCTTACCTCATGTCCAACATGACTCGGCCATTCTATATCCTCCTGAATAATAAAATATAGTTAATTTATTGTTTCTTAGGTACATTTTTCAAGTTTATTATTCCTTTTATATCACTTATTACCATGTTCTGAACATTATGTGATTATTTATGTTAATAACGGTCGTTTTGTTGATCTTTGGTACTTGAGTCAAAAATAAACTTCTTATAATTACAAGTTGTTCATGTGGTGAAATATCCATTATATCCAGACTTATATTCATGATTTGGATATCATATATAACATATATATCTAGTATATACATCCATTTATAATATTACGTAACATTTAGTGGTATGAAATGAAATGCACTGTTCATGGAGATGGTAAGCCGTATGTACGCATGAATGCGACTTTCATTTCTATTTCATATTCAATGGAATGAAATTATTATTATATAAAGGTATATTATAAATCCAGTATAATATCATTTATAATATCATTTACTCTATCCTTTATACATCCCACATATGGCATTAACGATTCAAATCACTTTGAGGGGGCTGTAGTCCGCACTTCCTAAAATGAAATTATCGCTTTTAACCATAATGGAAATCATAATGGTATGCCAAAAATGAAAATTAAAATAAGAATAAAGAAAAAATAAAATTAATATATATCATATATAAAAAATAGTTTCATTATAATGGCCACCATGTGAGGTGTTAAATGAAGATTGAGCAATCATCGTTTCATGAGGCAGTAATTCGCCACCCACAGAAACAGTATGTTCTTTAACCATTTGACCAAGGTGTGTGTAAGTGTAAATAAAATCCTTCTCATAAACACATACTAGTATATTGAAGACACTGGTTTTGTAACAAAGGAAAATAATAAAAAGAGTTTAGGGGGTTGGAGAAGCAAAATAAAACAAAACAACATAAGAGAAGACATTACCTTAAAATCGGGTAACTCTTTTTGATTTTAGCCAAAGGCTTCTTTGGGAAGGTTTCTACCCAAAGTGAGGCTTCTATGAGTAATAGAGGGAATTTTAGAGAGTATTTGGATAAAGGTTGGCCAAGAAAAATGGCTTTGAATGTGTGAATAGGGTGGTAGTGGTGGGGGGCCTTTTATAAGAGGAGAGGAGGGGCACTCTTGGAAAGATTGAAATGTTACATTATTATGAAATTATTTTCGGATTCTAAAGGTCCCAAAATGATATATTTAAATCTTAAGGTGATAAGGGTTAGAAATATGCTCATCCAATAGGTTTTAGGCAAGTGTCAGCCTTAGATTTTACAGTATCTTTCCATTTTATTTAAATCGTTAATTAATAAGGTAATCACTGCATCATCATGGTGTCATAAAAAAATTAATTTATTTAATTTCTAAAAATTATAAAGAAATATCATGATGTAGGAAATATTTTTAGAAATGAATATTTATAGTCGAAAAGGTAACTTATATAACCCCATGTAATTGTAGTTTTAGTAAAACAACACATGTATGTGACAATTTTATTTTTACTTTAAATAAAAAGTTAATAATATCAATTTCTTACCTGAGTGGCTCCATGGGGTCCCCAAGTTGGCCCATGGATTGTCTTGGTCGTCTATGACTCATCCAATAAGGGTAAGACAAGTGTAAGGGTATTTTCATATTTTTATAATATCATTTTTACCTTAAATTTCACTAATTACCTTTAATCGCGATTAATTAAACTTAAAAGTTACTATTCACCAAAAAAATATTTTAATCCCATGGAACCACATTTTACTTCCTAATGACAACCATGTATGTCGGATTTTTGAAAATAAAAACACAGAAGTGGTAATGTTTCCATTAAACAAAAAATCATTTTTTTAACTACCAATTAGCGGTTTCATTATTCATCAGAAATTGAAGTCTTTCAAAACAATGCCAAAATTTCACCCTAAGCTATAATTGATATTCCGAATTCAAAAATTATGACTATTTTAAAAAATTACAAACATATAAGTCTCATTAATTAATTTTATAATTAATTCCCGCTGTCACAACAAATAGCGTGTTTTTAAGAAACAATATATATCAAAATATTGACAATTGTTTATATCCAATTTCAATGAAATTAAATATAATGAACACCATTGGATAAAATGGTAAAAATATATTCTAATTATACTTTAAAACCACCAAATAGAATAATTTATCACTATAAATTATTTTTATTAAAAAAGTTGTTTTTAAGAATTTTTCACTATTCAAAAAAAATTGGATGTTCTAGGAAAAATAAAAAAAATTCAACATAGGCTAATTTCGATATTCTGAATCCAAAAATGAATTCCATTGTGAATGATAAAATTTATAAAATATTATAAATTAGGTATTACTATTCATAACGGCTACTTTGATTGGTTGTGGTGTATGTTAGAACTCGAAGTTGCGTACAACACACACTACTGTATTATTCAAAGAGAAGTGTACTGTGGAAGCTTGGGCTGTTAAATTCTCCCCTCCTTCAAATAATTTCATCCTCAAAATTTCATATAATATCATTGTATAGAAAGACTCGGGTGATTCTTCATCATAAGTTCCTCAGGTTCCCATGTTGCCTCCTCCATCTTATGGTTTCTCCCTTGAACTTTAACCAGACGAGTCATCCGGTTTCTCAGTACTTGTTCTCTTGTATCAAGAATCATGACGGGATCTTCACAAAAAGATAGACCGGGTTCCTGTTCTAATTCTTCATAGGTGACTACATGCGTTGGGTTAGGGAAGTATTTTCTCAGCAGTGATATGTGGAATAAATCGTGAACTTTGGAGAGACTTGGTGGCATTGCCAAACAGTAAGCTAAAGCCCCAATTCATTCTAGAATTTCTAAGGGTACGATGTACCTAGGACTCAATTTACCCTTCTTACCAAAACGTATAACTCCCATCCATGGAGATACCTTCAAGAAAACGTGATCTCCTACCTAAAATTCCAAATCCTTTAGTTGTTGGCATAGCTCTTCTGCCTGCTTTGAGCTTCTTTGTTGTGTTTTTGGATTACATTCACCTTTTCCATCGTTTAATTCACCAATTCTGGGCCTACATGTTTTCTTTCACCAACGTCATCCCAAAATGTTGGTGTGTGACGTCTCTTTCCATATAACGCTTCATATGGTTCCATCCGATTACTTGAATGGAAGCTATTGTTATAGGAAAATTCTACCAGAGGTAAATATTGACCCCACATACCCTGAAAGTCATGTGAGCGTGATATCAACATGTCTTCTAAGGTTTGAATAGTTCATTCTGATTTTCCATCTCTTTGAGGGTGGTAATAATTGCTCAAACAATGTTTAGTATCAAAGGCCTTCTGAAGACTTTTCCAGAATCTTGATGTAAAACGCGGATCACGATCTGAGACAATCGACAGGGGTACTCCATGAAGTCTCAAAACATCATTAATATATAGTCTTGCTATACGTTCAAGTGGAAGATATTCTCTTATAGTAAGAAAATGTGATGACTTCGTGAGATGATCAACAATGACCCATTTTGCATCATTACTTCTAGGAGTCTTTGGTAGTCCCATGACAAAGTCCATCGTAATATTATCCCATTTTTACTCAGGTATGGGAAGATGTTGCAATACTCCACCAGGAAGTTTCCTTCCAGCTTTAACTTGTTGACAAACCATACATCTTGACACAAAATCAGCAATCTCCCTCTTCATGTTGTCCAACCAAAAATGTCCCTTTATATCTATAAACATTTTGGTGCTCCTAGGGTGTATAGAGAAATTGGAACTATGAGAATCATCCAACAATTCCCTCTTTAAATCAGGTATATCGGGAACACAAAGTCTCCTCCCAAGTTTCAAAATTCCATCTTCATACAAAAATTCACTCAATTTCCCAACATTCATTGCTTCAATCTTCTTTTTCAACTCTTCATCATCAGCCTGGGAACACTTTATCCTTTCTAGTAATGATGTTTTTGCAACCATTTGAAAATGTTTTGATGATTCACCCTCCATAGTGATTCCCATGTCCATCTTTACTAGATCCATGAAAATAGGATCCCTATCCACACTCATCATGTTCAAAACTCCATGATATTTTCTACTCAAAGCATCTGAAACCTTATTTTCCTTCCCCGGGTGATAGTGTATCGTGCAATCATAATTCTTCAGTAGTTCAAGCCATCTCCTTTGCCTCATGTTGAGTTTTTTTGTGAGAATATATATTTCAAACTCTTGTGATCAGTATATATCTCACATTTTTCACCATAATGATAATTTTTCCATATCTTTAAGGAAAATATTATAGCAGCTAACTCAAGATAATGATTTGGATAGTTCTAATCATGAATTTTTAGTTGTCGTGATGTATAGGAAATAAACCTATCATTCTACATAAAGACACAACCAATTCCTTTCATTGATGCATCACTATAAATAATGAACCCATCATTCCCTGATGGTAGATTCAATATATGATCATTGACTAATATTCTCTTCAGTTCTTCAAAAAATTCTTCACACTCTTTTGTCCAGACAAATTTAATCCCTTTACGTGTGAGCTTCATTAATGGGTTATCCAATCGGGAAAAATTCTGGACAAAATGTCGATAAAAACCTGCCAAACCAATAAAGCTGTGTACCTTAGTTATACTCATTGGTGCTGGCCATTCTTGTATTGCCTTGGTATTAGAAGGATCAACATAAATTCCATCCTTAAAGACAATATGGCCAAGAAAAGAAATCTCCAAAATCCAGAATTCACACTAGCTAAACTTCCCATATAATTCATGCTTTCTAAGAGTCTTCAAGATAATGCGCTTGTTATTTTCATGATATTTGTAGCTTTTGGAGTATACCAATATATCATAGATAAATACCACCACAAAATCATTAAGATATTACTTGAAAAATGTATTCATTAGATCAATGAATACAAAGGGTGCATTAGTCAATCCAAAAGGCATTACTGTAAACTCATAATTCCAATACTTGTTCAAAATGTTGTCTTAGGAATGTCTTCCTTCTTCACACACAACTGACGGAATCCAGATCGAAGGTCAATCTTTGAAAAGTATTGAGCTCCATGCATTTGGTCAAATAAATCATCAAGGTGAGGTAGGGGATACTTGTTCTTTATTTTTATAGAACTAATCTCCCAATAGTCAACGCATAACCTCATAGATCCATCTTCCTTCTTAACAAAAAGGACAGGGGCTCCCCATGGAGAAACACTAGGGTGAATAATTCCCTTATTACTCAATTATTCTAGTTGTTTCTTTAGTTCAACTAATTCCACGGTGGCCATTCTATAAGGGGTCTTCGCTATAGGCCTTGATCTAGGAATCAAATCAATGGAAAACTCAACTTCTCGTTCTGGAGGATGTCCAGGTAAATCTTCCGGAAACACATCCACAGATTCATTCACAATAGGTACATACTCTACTTGAACATTCCTTTCCTCTCCCTCAGTCATTTCATTCTCTTCCTCCCCAATAATTGAATTTAGTTGAGCTACTGGGGGTGGATCTAAATAAAAATTAGGTGGTGACGTTTCTGCCCTAAAGATAATGTGTACCTTATCATCATCATTAAAAATAGTAACCTACTTCTTCTTACAATAAATATTTGTATCATAGTCCGAAATCCAATCCATACCGAGGATTATATCAAACTCAATCATAGGTATGATAATGAGATCAGTGGATAAAAAAAATTTATGTTCTCTAATGGGGACAGATTCAGAAAATGTTGTTGCAATGATAATTCCTTTAGGATTTTTTACTGATAATTCTCTTGTTAAATCAAATTGGAAATATCTAATTTTCTTAGCAAACTAGGAAGATATGAAAAAATGCGATGATCTAGAATCAAATATTTCATTTTCTAAACATGTGGAAACCATTAAATTACCCGCCACCACGTCTTTCGAAGCTTCAACCTCAGCAGTAGTGATAGCATAAGCATGGCCTTGATCCCTTGGCCTCTTCTAAGGTAAGTTACCCTGACGCTTAGGAAATTCATTTGCATAATGTCCCATCTCTCTATAATTATAGCATTCCACATTGACAGCAACATTCTTTCCCTTACAATCATGAGCTTAGTGGCATTTTTCACCACACTTGTAACAGACTCTCATTCCCTTAAAGCAAGTACTGAGGTGTTTCTTCCCATATTTACTGCAGGACTGATATTCAACTTTTCCTTTCATCCCCTTATTTAAATTTCCAGATTGATCAGAAGATCTCTTCTTGTCTTGCGTTGATTTAAAGTCATATGACTTAGAGAATTCTTTTTTCATCTTGATAGCACACGAGACAATATCTTCATATGAAGAGAAGGTTTGTGAGACTAATGCTCAACGGAGAAATGGTTTTAACCCATCAAAGAAACGACCGATCATACTTCTTGGGTTACGTATATAATCTAGAGCATGCCTCGCTAACCTTGTAAAGTTAGCCTCATACTTTGCGACATTCTCACCCTCCTTCTGCCTCAGACTCAGAAATTGCATTTCCATATCTGCCCTTTGGTCACGAGGGAAGTATTTTTCTAAGAAAAGCTCTTTGAACACCCTCTATTCCATATTAGATACTTCTTCTTCTTCTTTCGTGTTTTGAATCAGCGACCACCATTGATCAGCATCTCTAGTGAGCCGGTACACTGCCATTATAACCTTCTCCCTTTCACTACTCCCCAAGGTGTGGAATATTTTCTCTAAGGAGTTTATCCATTTCTCAGCTACAATTGGATTTGTACCCCGATTAAATGTTGGCAGTTGTTGCCTCATGAAACGATCTAACATTGATCCTCTTAGTTGTGGATCAGGGTGCTCCATACGAGTAAAGTTATTATTCATAACCCGAGTGAGTTGTCTCAGTATAGTAATAAGTTGATCAGCACCAGTTGTATCTCTAGCTCCACAATAATTATCTTGAGCAGGAGGGAAATCCCTACACGGAGTGCGTGCATTGATACGGTTTCCATTCCTCCCACTTGGCACCATTTCTAAACAATGGCATAAACAAGATTAGTTTATGAATCAAAATACATAATTCCATACATGTAAAACACTTAACATAAATTGAACAATTTATGGATATAATCCATAATCGTAAAAAAAATTCCTTTGACGAAGTATATACTCATAAACCCTTCATAATGATTTGTAAAGAAAATGAGAATCTTCCTAAGCATATCCCCCGGAAGTTTTGTAACCAAGAATGCAGCAAGGCATGTTGTCGTGCACCAGTTCCCGTTCGAGTCTACCTCAAAGCAGTGTTTTCGGGTTTTACCCCTAGGTACATCTGTGCCAGATCCACCTCTACCTGCTCGCATATAGGGATGTATTGCTCAGAAAACTCATAAAATCTCTATAATACCAAAATTTTAGGAAGTTCTTCTATACTATTCCTCAAAGTCTATCTTAGGGTTATGTGCTCTAATCAGAGTTTATCTAAATCTACCTTCCTAGGTTAGTACTAAACTGCCTCTGATAACAACTGTAACACCCCGACCCCAGTTACACAGAGTCGGTGCATTATTTCATAACATTGGCATGATCACAAAAAATCAACTCTCGAAAGACCGATTAGTTTAGTAGTATTGGAAACACTAGATACATTCATAAGTCTTACATTACATCATAAAGTATTACAAAACTACAAAAACATCATGTTTTCATATCCTCTCATACAATCCCTGCATGTCATTCATAATACACTTCATCACATCCTGGAAAAATTAAAACATTGAAAGTGGTGAGCTCAGATGCTCAGTAAGGATAAAAATATAGCAGAAGCTTTCATAAATAAACATAAACATTTATGGAAATTTATAACTAAAACAAAAGCCTTTTAAACTTGAACATTAGAATAATATGGAAAAATTAAAATGAAATAATGTCATTTACTTATTCACATGGATATTATACTGGTCGAATAATCACATGCAATATCAATAACCACATTCATAATGATGGAATGCATAATTCCAGACTATCATAACCATGTAGCCAAGGCCTCGTGCCAATACCACAAATAAGATTTTGTCAAGGCCTCATTCCAAGACACTAGTTTGTCTCATGAGACCTGCCAATGCATCGAGGAGCTATAGTGGGCTCCACCCGTCACTTATTAAGTCCAGTGCATTCCTCATATGAATAGGTTTAAACATATCATAAAACATAACATAATCATATCACATAAAACATATATAAAGGAATCATAACATTTACACATTTCTATCACAATATATCAATACAACACATTGATATAATAAAAACACTTTCAAAACCATTTTCAATATGAAAATAAAAGAAAATTAAAACGTTGTATTTATTTTTCATTTAAAAATAAGTTATGGCTTGTAGAGGAAGCCGAATCTCAAATAATAGTCACGGCGGTAGAGAATTCGTTGTCGCCGCATAGGTACGAAAAAAATAAACATTCTCTTTTGTCGTTTAGTAAAACGGTTTGTATAAAAAAGATTCTTTTTGAGTAAAGGTAAAAGTCAAAGGGTTTTATACACCGTATAAAAGAGAGTTGTGTATAAAATAAAATATGCCTCAATGAAAGGAGATTGAGACAAAGTCCTTACCAAGATCATTTTTTTAAATAAAATAGATCTATTATTCGTATTCAATATATGTACATATAAAGAAAATACAAATAAAGGACAGGACATAATAATATCATGACATAATTTGAAAGTAGGAGATTAACCCAAAGAATGGAAATTGGGTGAAGAAGTTCCCGTACCTCTTGTCTAACTTGAAATGACCGTTCTTTAACCTCCAGAATAAAAAACTAGAGTTAATTTATAGTTGCATAAAAACCTTTTTCATGTTTATTATTCCATTTATATCACTTATTACCATGTTATGAACATTATGTAATTATTTATGTTAATAACGGTTCTTTTGTCGATCTTTGGTACTTGAGTCAAAAATAAACTTCGTATAATTACAACTTGTTCATGTGGTGAAATATCCATTACATCCAGAATTATATTAATGATTTAGATATCATATATAAAAAATGTATCCAGTATATACATGCATTTATAATATTACAAAACATTTAGAGGTAAGAAATGAAATGCACCGTTCATGGAGACGGTAATCCGTACGTACGCATGAACACAACTTTCATTTCTATTTCATATTAAATGGAATGAAATTATAATTATATATAGGTATATTAGAATTACAGTATAATATCATATATAATATCATTTACTCTATCCTTTATACATCCCACATATGGCCTTAATGATTCAAATCACTTTGAGGGGGCGGTAGTCCGCACTTCCTAAAATGAAATTATCGCGTTTACCCATAATGGGAATCATAAAGGTATTCCATAAATGAAAAATAAATAATATTTATGAAAACAAAAAATTAATATATATCATATATAAAAAATAGTTTCATCATAATGGCCACCATGAGAGGAGTTAAAAGAAGATTGAACAATCATCGTTTCGTGAGGCAGTAATTCGCCACCCACAGAAACAGTATGTTCTTTAACCATTTGACGACGGTGTGTGTAAGTGTAAATAAAATTATTCTCATAACAACATAGTATTATATTGAAGACACTGGTCTTGTAACAAAATAAAATAATAAAAAGATTTTAGGGGTTTGGGGAAGCAAAATAAAACAGAACAACATAAGAAAAGATATTACCTTAAAATCAGGTAACTCTTTTTGATTTGACCCAATGGCTTCCTTGGGAAGACTTCTCCAAAAATTGAGGCTTCTAGAAGTAATATAGGGATGTTTAGAGAGTATTTTAGCAAATTTTGGCCGAGCCAAATGGCTTTTAATGTGTGAATATGGTTGTAGTGGTGGGGGCCTTTTATAAGAGGAGAGGAGGGGCACTCTTGGAATGATTGAAATGTTACATTATTATGAAATGATTTTCAGATTCTAAAGGAACCAAAATGATATATTTCGAGGATAAGGTGATAAGGGTTCTAACTATTCTCATCCAATAGGTTTTAGACAACTTTAGGCCTTATATGTTACATTATCTTTCCATTTTATTTAAATCGTTAATTAATGAGGTAATCATCGCATCATCATGGTGTCATAAAACATTTAATTTATTTAATGTCTAAAAATTATAAAAAAAATATCATAATGTATGAAATTTTTTTATCTTTCCAATGAATATTTATAGTCGAAATGTTAACTTATATAACCCCATGTAATAATTGTTTTTGTAAAACAACACATGTTTGTGACAATTTTATTTTTATTTTAAATAAAATTTATTAATGTCATTTTCTTACCCAAGTGGCTCCATGGGGTCTCCAAGTTTACCCATGGATTATCTGGGTCTCCCATGACTCATATAATAAGGGTAGGACAAATTTAAGGGTATTTAATATTTTCATAATATCATTTTTACCTTAAATTTCAATGATTACCTTTAATTGCGATTAATTAAACTTAAAAGTTACTATTCACCAGAAAATTATTTTAATCCCATTGAACCACATTTTACTTCTTAATGAAAACCATGTATGTCATATTTTTGAAAATCAAATCACAGAAGTGGTAATGTTTCATTTAAACGAAAAATTGGTTTTTTAACTACCACTTAGTGGTTTCACTATTCATAAAAAATTTACGTTTTTCATAACAATTCCAAAATTTCACCCTAAGCTATAATTGATATTCCGAATTCAAAAATGATATATATTTTTAAAAATTCAAAACAAATAAGCTGCATTAATTAATTTTATATTTAATTCTCGTTGTCACAACAAATAGCGTGTTTTTAAGAAACAATATATATCAAAAGATTGACAATTGTTTATGTCCAATTTCAAAGTGAAATTAATTCTAATGAACACCATTGGATAAAATGGTAAAAATATACTCTAATTATACTTTAAAACCACCCACTAGTATAATATATCACTATAAATTATTTTGATTAAAGATTTTATTTTTAAGTATTTTTCACTATTGAAAAAAAATTTGGAAGTTCTCAGAAAAATACCAAAATTTTAAAATAGGCTAATTTCTATATTCCGAATCCAAAAATGAAGTCCATTTTGAAAGATAAAATTTATAAAATTTCAATAATTAGGTATTACTATTCATAACGGCTACATTGATTGGTTGTTGTGTGTGTAAGAACTCGATGTTGCGTACAACACATGCTACTATATTATTCAAAGAGAAGTGTACCGTGGATGCTTGGGGTGTAATAGTTTTCATTTTGTGGGCCGTATATTTTCCATTTTTGTACATATATTTTACTATAGTTTGGTAATATATTTATTTATACATTTTTTTATAGATTATACCTAATCACTATTTCATGAAGGTGTGTGTGTGTGTATAGGTACATTAGGATAACTCCTCTCATATGTCTGATAGCATACTCGACACTATACTTCAGACCATGTCCTTTTAGATGTATTCTTAGGGAGTCAAAAATTGAGTCCCATTGAGTCAGGTCATGATAGAGTGGTATCAGAATTAGGTTCCTCCTTAGGGGCCTTAGTGCATTGTTGGTCTAGCTGTGAGTTTGTTTTGGGTTACATAACGACTGGGTTATAGTGCTTCAATTTTAGATTTCATTCTAGGGACTCCAGTGTTGGTGCAGTAGCTGAAGTATCCATTCCCTAGGACTTAGATAACCTACCTTTAAACTTGGGAGTATAGGACACTTTTTCTATATAAATAATGGTACACGCATCATATAGGTCAAGGTTTTGTGTTTTCCTATCCTTTTGTAGTTAGCTGGAGTGATGTACATTTTGATCATGGTGCTTCTTTATTGAACGTCAGGATGCCTCCACAATGATATCCAAAAGGGGTTCCATTTCGAGAGTTTTGTGACTATACCCCCTATGACGAGCCATGCGTGGAGGGAATATGTTCCTGAACTTGTGACTTCATGTGGTCTACCAGTTGAGGCACCACCCATCAAAAAGTTGGTTGTGCCGGCAATGCCGGATAAAGATGTACACATTCTATGTGTGTTTCATGAGTTCTAGAGGCAACATCCTAGGAGGTTCTAGGGTGACCCAGATCCCTATGTATCTAATCACTGGCTTGTGGTGATCATACATGTTTTCCACATAGTGAGGGAAACTTCTGATTAGTTGGTGGTCCTACTGTCAAGTCTTTGACAATGTTCGGTCGGTATATAGTGGATTATTTTGATGCAGAACCACAATTAGGAGAGGAATTCATGGGTAGAGTTTGAGAGGCTCTTCAAGGAGGAGATCATCTCGGTCACATTGAGCTCGATGTGTATCGAAGTTCTTCTGCAGCTTTGGTGGGAGAGTAGGACCATGTTAGTGTACGGGGAAATGTTTATTGTCATGTCATGTTACTCATTGGATATGGTTTGGGAACCATTCTATAGATCATGGACATTCATGTAGGGCCTCTATAAATACATATGAGTGGGTGTGGTCACCTTGTGCCTTTCCACCTATGCTAGAGTCCTAGTGTATTCCTTCATAGTGGAGAGATTCCTGGTATAGAAGACCCCGAACGTATGTGCTCAGCATGCAGGAGCTAAGACCTTTATTGATGGTAGCTCATGTCAGGTTCAATGGTGTAGATGTGTGTGATTATTCAGTATCCAACCCGTGGAAGTGAGGATCTAGGTATCAGGGCTCTTAGGGATCTCAGGCTAGTTTTCATCATCTTTGGTAGAGGTTGTTATATGCTTATAATGGAAAGGTACATATTTCTATAGACTGTCTAACAAATTATACTTCTCAGTGGTAGACGGTCAATGGACCCCCTCAACAACATCATCCTTTCATGCATGTAGGTACACATGGAGGTGGACATAGAGGATGGGTAGGTGCAGCAGTTGGATGTGGTTGGTGGTACAAGGTACCACAACCACCTCACCAAGTGGTCCATGTCGGGCATATAGAGCTGGTGGATGGGGGTGGGTACAACTACAGGCTATAGAGGACTTCCACACAGAGGCTATATAGATGGATAGGGGTATGTTCTATGTCCATTATACATTCTATAGTAGTTTTGATAAACACTGTTTGGAGGAACTCTTTTCTTTTCATTTTTGTTCGATGTTTTTTTTGGGTGTGCCACTTTGATGTTTCAAATGCACAAGGAAGAGGGATCCTTCCCACACCAAGATGTGTTTTTATAATGCGATGAAAATGTTTTTGGTGAGTTAATTCCACCCAATGTGGAAAATTTGGATGTTAAGTGGTCGTATACCTTTGACATGTGTGTTTGGGGTGGCGTTGAGTGTTGATGTTTGTGTGAATGCCGGTAAGACCAAGTGTATTTTGGGCGGCCCTATTTTGTTCATTTTTACCCTCAAGTATTTCGAATAATTTTTTAATGTGTGTCTCATTATAAGTTCATAGTGTGGTTTATTGTGGATTCAGAACCAAAAGAATGAGGGAAAATTTCTCTACGAAGATGCGTTCTTGAGATGCGATAAAAAATGGTGTGATTTAGACAATGTTGGCCAAATAGGATAGTGTTATGGTGTGGAGGATGAGTCCTTTTGAATTATGTGTATGGAGAAGGAGTGTTGGTCTCTATTTCAGGTTAACAATGTAGCGTAATGCTAAAATATATCTCTATAGAAAACTAGACTCTTGATGTTTTTTCACCTATCGCAACTGAGGAGACAGGGGCCTAGTTGCATGATGTTAACATGGAACGAGCTATACATTGGTATGGACCCCTGTGTTTCCCCTGATTGTAGGATTTTTGGTCACACGAGAATCCTTTATGGCTTTGTGGTGGTTTCTAGTGAAATATATTGTGTGGGGGACCCAATTTATAGTTCAGTTCCATTTCATAGTATCTAGATTTATTCTTCTCAAAAAGAAAAAGTCCTAAGGTAGGAAGGACATAGCGCCTTGGGATTGGACTTGCCTGACTTTGGAATATTTCTAAGGATAATTCCAAATATAAGAGCTGAGGAAGAGTGTGATTCTATGGTTTTTTGTGCTCAGAATAAATCTTATAATCATATTTAGTATTTTTATACTATTCACATAGGGGAAATGGTTTATCTCATAAAAGGTAGCCTAGATCAGAAATTAGAGGCCATAGTTCTATCTAGAGAATGTCATTTACACTTGGCAGGATATATGTGTTTTTCATACATACATAATATGGAAAAATGTTATCAACTATATTTTTGTAAATAAATTAATATAATTTTTTTATCTCTCAGATCGAATAACTCGGGAATAAAGCCTTAGATTAAATTTCTAAGACTGCTGTTGAGTTTGAAATGTCGTGTTTACCCAAAGCAAGAAAAAATTTTATTCGGGGTAGGCTGCGGGGTCGGAGGTGAGTCATTGGTAGGATGTTAATTGGATATTGGTTTTATAAAATATTAACCATATAGTTTCCTTCCTCTCCCACACCCTATTAGTGCATGTATCAGCCCCCTCTGCCTCTCTGATGTACAAGCAAAACAAAGCGCAGTCGCCATCAGCCATTTTCGATGACAATCATCACCAAATCAAATAACATCATGTCATTGGATTCATTCCATATCCAATTCTTCAATATTTCACCGACGAGGTAGGAGTTTGGAGTATGAAGGTCGTTCCCCTCATTTTTTTCTTCGAATCTCTAATAAAAAATTTATTAGCTTATTGCAGTGTAGATCATGATTCGTGTAACCCATATCATGTTTTGGATTCAAATATGGAGCACAATGGTGCTCATGGTGGTCTAAAGATGTTTTTTTGGTGGGTAGCTACTCCTACGGTGGTCTGTCAGGCGATAGAGGTTTTATTTCCATGGGTAGAGGCGGTGGTTTGGTCGAATGGTAGCGGTAGTACAGCTGCATGGTGGCGATGTTGTGGGGATGTCTGTGGGGGACGCTAGAAATTAGGATGGTATAGGGCATTATGTGATAGAGGGCTGGTTGGCCGGGGTGGACTGACGGTGATAGCTGCTGGGCCAGCTGGTGCCGGACAACCCATTAGGGGGTTGTCTGACCAGTGAGGTCTGGTCCGACCAGAAAGGGCCAGAGGTTCTTTAAAACCTCCTATTTTGTAACCCATGGTGTCCAATTATTGGGCCTTCAGTGGAAATGTGACTATCTTATCAAGATGGTCTATTTGAAGATGGCATGGAAATTTAAATAATTGGATTTGTGGATTGGGGCCAAAAAGTATTTAATAATAATTTTTTTTAATATTATTCAACTTTGACATGCCATAACATCAACATAGAGCATTTGATTGACATTCCATCTATGGTGATGTGATACTCATGGTAATGCAGAAGTATATAGATAAATTTTAGTTTATAAATCAGAAATTGGGGTGTCGGCCCCATGAGTCCCGTCTTGCGGTGATTACTGTGAAATGTTACTTTTATAAGAGTTGTGCTTTTTGGATGGATGAATAACTAATCCCTTGTGTTTTTACAAGTGGATCTCAAATGTGTGGCCCATTTGGTGTGTTTCAAGATCGTGGCAGGGGTCCCACCTGACCCATTCTGGCTTGCAATGGTGAATTGTGTACTTTTCACCTGTTGACCATTTTGGGTTTATAAATATATGATCCAAACTATTTTCCCCCGTAGTACGTGATGGTGGTAATTATTTGGGCCAATATGATTCAAGATGAGGTGATGTTATGTGTTGTTGAGTATAGCAATGTTTATACCAACAACGATCATGTGAGCTCCCTTGGTCTATTCCTCTAAGGGTTTGTGTGGTATTACGTGCATGATACAAGATTTTTATCCCCTCAATAGAATGATATAAATAGGGTTGTGGTATCCCTATGTAATGTTCCGAGTAGGAACCTCTTATGTATCGTTTCCCTAAATCTGTTTCTCTAAATCACAGTGACCAAAACTATGCGGGTGATGATCCCCTATCTATCATGATAACAATGTACAGTTTGTGGTATTGTTTATTATATGATCCCCTACACTACGTGTAGTTTTTGTTTTGTTGTGGAATTTCCCAATATACAATCCCCTACAAAATAGATGATTTATGTTTTGTTTATGGTATCGTCGGGTGTACGATCCCCTACTACATGAGTTATCACAGAGGGATTTCATGGTATCTTCATTACCAACATTACACAGGCCATGGTCATCTATTTGAGTGATATGGTATTCAAGATATCAAATTTGGTTATGGTATCCCCCAGGGGATCTTTTTTGTGATCCTCTATCTGAGAGATCAGGGGATATCGATTCGGTTCATGATATCCTCTAGAGAATCTTATAAGTGTTCCATCATCCTAAGATTTGAGTTATATGGTTTTCTATTAGGGATAGTGGTTTCCTCTAGTGGATTTTGAGAGATATTCTCTGTCCAAGGATCGAGATATGTTTTGCATCAATGTATCATTCATTGTGGTGATATCTAACAAGTTTTTTCTCTTGGTTATGTGTTACCAAAGAGACTCGAGTAGGAACTGGTCATTGGTGATGAGGTCATACCCTCATGAGGCTTTGTGACCGAGAAGAGTATATCTAGTGTTATTTTTTAGTTTATGATTGTGGTGTGGGTACATCTTGGATAATACACTATATGGTTTGATTATACTAGCCGTGTTTAGCCGATTCTGGCCCCAATATGGAGTTTTTCTCTCGTTTGGGTTCCGTCTAGCGGAAATGTGTGGAATGTTACCTTTTAGATGGTCCTTTTCTTTTAAGAGTTTTTGGGAAGCCTATTGATTAACTTTGTACTCACCCTTGTACAGGAATTTCCTGCACTTTTCATGTGTCTATTACAGACCACATGCCTTTTTATGGAGTCTCATGCAGACCTGGATAAGGGGAAGCTTAGGGAGCTTGGCCAACATGGGTGTTTACCAGATCTGGATTGGGGAGATTTTTGACTCGTGCATAGTACATCTATTCCCTCATTTTGATAATGTTTGAGGCTTTTGTTTTATTCTTTTGGTGTGCCCAGTGTATTCCAATTTTTTACTTTAGTTGTATTATGGTTTGGGAAGAGATGTATGCATGCATTTTTATTTTCAGTTTATATCTTTGCGTTTTTGCATGTCGGTGTGTGTGGGTGTGTTTGCCTGTGTTTCTGTGTATAGGTACCTTAGGCTTAGTCCTTCCATGTGGGAAATATCCTACTTAGCACTAGTCTTTAATCCATGGCCTATAAAAGGCGGGCTTAGAGAGTCACAGATTGTGCCACATTGGGCTGGTCGTGACAAATTCACTATTTCTAAAGGGTAGGGCCAAAATTCCATCATTCACCAATCTCATCTTCAGTTCCTAAAAAACATCCCATTATTCTATACAAATAAATTTAACCCATTTCTATGTTATCATATTTACTAGGATAGAAAATTGTTTAATATATCTTAAAACCCATATATAATTTCATCGTATCTAAGAAAAATATGAATCCATGTAACATTTTTAGGTCTTGGACATTCATCGTCCACTTTTTTGGAATCATCAGCTTTTATTCAATCAGTATTTAAAATTTTCCCAATAAAATAATTCTATTGCAACTAAAAATCACATTTTCATAATTTTTTATATAACTTCATTTCATTGAGATTGTGCAAGAAAATCTATAAAACAATTCATGATCACCATAACTTTTATAGAAAACGAAAATTTCAGCAATAAAAACAAAAACAAACTTATCCAAATATTAATGGAATATTCTATTCATAAGATCGATGAATATAGTTTAGGAATTTTTCAAACCAAAGGTCTAAATAACAAAATAATAATTCCCATATCTACTATGAAAAGTAGTTTTTGGGATGTCAACCTTCTTCACCTTCTCTTGATGGTATCCTACTCTTAATTCAGTCTTGGAAAAATATTAACCTCCGAAGTGATGTTCCAAGATTTCTTCGATATGGGGAAAAGGATAATAATTCATAACAAAAAAAATTATTAAAATAATTATAATCAGGTAAACGCCTCATGAAATCATCATTCATTTCAATGAACAAAAATGGTACACTGCATGGGGAAGTGCTATGATTAGTGAAAACATTAACAAGAAACACCTCCAACTGATTATTCAATTCTAGAAGTTACAAATTATTCATTTGATAAGGGTGATTTAAAATTTTCGTAGCATTAGTAAAAAAAATTCAATATTAAATTCTACCTTCGGTTAGGTATGACATCGGGAAATTCAGCCAGAAAACCATCCAGGTATTCCTTTACCATTGACACATCATTAATCCGAAAAATTATCTTATTTTAAAAAATATGAGCAAGGTGAAATTCATATCAATAATTTAGTTGTTTCTCAACTTCACTATAAAGTATCAATTGTGTGGGAAAATTCTTGTATAGAAACCAAAACTCTTTATAAATACAAATATATTTTCTCTACAATCAATCATTTCATGATAAAAAGAAATCCAATCCATATGAAAAATTAAATAAAACTCTACTAAGGGAAGAATAAAATGGTTTGTAAGTAATGTCATTCCAAATAAAATAATAAGAAGATTTTAATAATTTAATTTTTCTAAACTATTTCACCCTACAGTTTTGACCATAATAGATTGTCTCATTTCTTGGGTCAAAATTTCCAATTTCCCAAAAACATTCTCTAAAATAATGGAATTTGTTGAACCTGTATCAAACAAGACATAATAAAATATGATTATTGAAACAATGTACCTAAATCCCCATCTTTATATGGAGTGGAAACAGCTGATGTATTTCAAAAGGATCTCATTTTACTTTTCTACTTATAAAATTAATTTTTTTTTCATCATTAGAATATTTCTTTTTGTAGGTATTTTAAATATGAACCCGCTCACCACATTTTAAACCATTTTAATGTTTTCTTGTGATAATTATTTTTAAGATCATTTTCAATACAATCTTGATACATATGTTCAAACTTACAACATCAAAACTTCAACTTTGATTTTTAAGGGATTTTTAACACACTTTTCACAAACTAGAAACTTAAATTTTTTATCCTTACATTTATTGGATTGATTATTATCCGTCACATACCTAATGGAACACTTTTTATTCTTGTTTCAAAGTACATAGGATCATAATAAAACTTCATTTCCACCCTCTTGGAAGATTGAAAATTTTCTCAATAATTTTTTATTCATTGAAATAAAATTCCCTAAAATATCTTCTCTTTAATCATGTGTAAAAATCATTAATTTTACAATCATGATCATAAAAATTATTTGGAGAATACCAATCCATTTGGGTGTATCTTTCTTCAAAAATTACCATATAATCCTCATATTTTTGTTTAAATTAAATTAATTTATTTCTCATCTAATGTCGAACCACCTTAGGAAAATATATTTTAAGGAAAATAATTTTAAATTCATCTGATCCCATCAAATCAAATCATCACAATACCAAATATTCATGACCATTGAACACCTCTATTTTACTTCACCTTAAAAATATTATTTTAATGTCTAACCATTTTATTAATTAAACACCCCATAAAATTGAATATCTTTTTAAGGGCATTAATCTATCCATCGGTCATAATTAGGAAAAAAATTCCATTGAAATCATGATTGTCTTTCCTCATTAAATATTCCACTATTTTTATGTTTCTTTTTAGTATATCTTGTTTTTCACTTCCATGGATACTTCCATAGATCATGTAAAAAATAATTAATACAAAAAGGTTTCTTTTGGAAATACATATATAATATTATATTCCTTGTGGCTATTTATGATTTTTAAACCTCACGGCTACCATACAATGAAGCCCTCAGGGCTACCTTATCGTATAACCATCACTATTACACTTTGTGTGACCATACAGTCCACGTCCAGCATAAACATTATCAATGCATTGGATGGACATATAGTTCCCTTCCATAATCATAAATAATGACAAAAACCATATAATAATCATAAAACAATAAAATATATATCATATAAAGAATCTCCTTTAGATAAAAGAAACGAAATTAAAAGAGGTTTTTTTTAAAACATTCCTAAAAGAATATCATATATTTGAAGTGGGGGTTGATAAAAAGAATATATTATATTTATAAAATATAATGATACATAAGAAGGAATAATATAATCAAAATTAATTTCAAAAAAATCATACTACTATGCAATCAATGAAGTAGTTGGTTAACCCAACGGAAAAAAAATTAGGTTATGAATTCCCTTACCTCCGGTTCAAATTACATAAAATGTGTTGAATACTCTTGTATAATGGGTTAAATATTGTTATTAATATATTAAAGAAACATATTACAATGTTTCATTACCTATACAATATTTTTATAATGTAGTTCCACCCATTTGTTAATAATATTTTGTAATTTCCATTGTTTGGGGTGAATTTATTTCATGATTTTCATGGTCGGTTCATTATAGAATTTTTTATCGAATGGAATAAAAAATCCAGATGTAGAATAAAATGTTGTTAATATTTTCAAATATTTTTAAATTATTCCATATATCATTTTTATTGATATAAATAGGAATCATCTGGTACTACATTAATGAAAATGAATTTGTTTATTTTGGATATTCTTATGCAATCATGAAATTAAATCATTTTATTTAATATCATTTTGATATAATTATTATATAAAATTACATAACATATAATATTTATAATTAAATAAAATTTAAAATTATTAATTTTTTTACATACAGCCTTAAATTCCATAATAGAAATTGAAAACACATCGTCCACAATGTTGATAAATCGACACATCAAATAGAATATATAAATTTTTATAATAAAAGAAGTGGAAAATAAGAATGAAGATGAATTTATCAAAAAACAAGATAAAATTACATTATATATATTATACTAGTGTTTTCATTACTCTTGGATAATGGTAGGTGAATAGTGTATAGTAAAACAAAAATAATTAAATGGAAGTGATAGATGATTTTTACCACTTGAATTATCATAATTGATAACCTTCTAAAGTTCTCAATTTTTGTACATTTGGTGAGACCAGATGGACATAGACCTTAGGATGAGGATTGGGATGGGATATGTGATGAAATTAAGTATGTTATAATGCATTGAGATGTGAGTTGATGAGGTGGTGAGGGGAGGTATATATAGTGGATGAGAGGGGTTTTTTCTCATTAATATATTCATTTTTTTATTAAATTGGTTGAGGACTATGAATAGTTTTATAATTATTGTCAAATATATAAAAATAATGAAGAAGAGTACGATATTTTTTTCTTAACTAATCCTTATATTATCTATGAATCAATATATCTTGTACTTAGCTTATATCATTAATTACCACCTCTCATAATTCACCAAAAAATTCAAGTATTCTAGAAAAAACACAAAAATTTACCCAAACCATTCATCAATAGGTAGAATTTAGAAATTAACTCAATGTTTTAAATTAATTTTATAAATATGAGAAATTAAATTTTCATATAAAAAACTTATTTGAAACATTTAAATTTTACAACTATAATTTGTTTTATAGCACATTCCATAATTTTGAAAGTCTCATAAAATTATCATATAATCATAAGAAATCAAAATAATAATTTATCAGTATATTTTATGAAAATATATTTTATTTTATAATTTATATTAATTATGAGATTTAATTAAATATTTATGACTCATAAAATAAAAACACATAATTTATATTTTTGGAAAAAAATAATTTTTTAATGATAAAAATATATCATACTTATACTTATAAGATGGATAAATTTTATTTTTACATTATTTGGTGACGATTCTATTTTATGAATTTAAATTCGTTAATATCTATTAATACAGCTTATTTCATTATAAATTTATAATGTATTTGAATAATTAATTACAAAATGAAAATAAATTATTTTATATGTACCATGCTTGTTAACTTAATACTAAATATTTTTATATTAATACTCCACAAATTACACTAACACACCCATAAAAACTATAACAGTTTACTATCATTGGAGACTGGATAGAAAATATTCTTATTTAATGAATTATCTTTAATATATCCCATAAAGATATTATAAAACTAGTTATATTCATATAAAAATCATACTTAATACCATTCTTATTAACATTGTGAAATGAAACAGAAGAAAGGTTGTGTTTAGTTTCTCATTACGGGTATACAAGGGAACTAAATAAATATAATGTGAGAATAAGGGTATAAGAACATGAGAAAAATATATAAAAACCATAGTATTCATATCAAATATTAAAATACCATGTCATAGAATAATATTTGGATGATTATAAGACATTAGTAATACTAAAATCAAAGAACATGTCCCATGATAGAATAAAATAGACATAAGATATTGAATTTTTCCACACAACCAATCCCAGAATAGATTTTTTCAAGGATATTCACAAAGATGCTCATAACATGTTTGGATTTGGATATCCACCAGGGTAACTATATCTAGATTGAGATATCCTCCCATATACCCTCTTTAGGAATTAGGAAAACTTCCAAGCACCCTCATTTGAGCTTGGGATAATATCCCAGGAGACATGTTTCATCCTTTATATAACCTCTCATGTACATGTTGAGTTGTTCTAAAATTAATAATTCTCTAATTCATTATAGGGAGATATAGGTCCCACACATCATATTATGAAAATAATACACATTTATTCCATAACATCATAAAATACTCTATAAATAGAACCCATGAAAATAAATGGTAATCAAAAAAAATTTATCATAGAATAAATTATGGAAAGAAAAATGGTTTTTTATCATTTACTTACTTCATCGCCACAAAACCCTTGTAAGAATAAAATGTTTTCATATGAATTATAATATGTAATGTCCCCTAAAAAAATTACTGGTTTCCGAAATAATTATATCATAGTATAACCTTTGGAATAAAAATCTGGATTCAAAAGAATTATATAATGGTATGACCAATGAAAAAATGTACTGGGTTTCATAAGAATTATATCCAATTAAAACATTTTGAAAAATAATATGGTTTCAAAAGAATTATATAATGGTAAGACCAATGGAAAACGAAATGGATTTCATAAAAAACATTTTCTCATAAACATAGTCCATTTAGAGAAAAAATATGAATGGAATACATGGATAATGTCCCCATTAATTAATATTTCATATCAAATGATGTCATCTTCGATGGATAATTATCATGATATAAAAACCACATGGAATGTTTCTTGAATAAAATATCTTCTAATTATATATTTTTTAAAACTAAAAATTATAAAATAATTTTCACAAACATTTATTTTAAAATAAACATTGAAAACAAAAAAAAGATTCATTAAATATCATTTAATACATTTCATGATGAAATTACCTATTTTACACTAAACCAAAATTTTCTAAATTTAAATACATTTTTAAAATCTTATTCTATTAAAATAACCTTAAAAAATAATAATTTAGGGTTATAATAAAATAATGGCCATTTTGGAGATAATTTATGTTCATGTTGTACACATTATGACAAATATTCCATTCAAATATTTAGTAAAATCTTAACACATATTGATTGGAAAATGATAAAAATATTTCGTTAAAAAATATATAATAAGTAAATAATTTGTAAAAATATATTTTGTAAATACTTTTGATAATGTTAAATAATATTTGACTTTTTTTTCTACAAAAATTGTTTTGAAATAGAAGGGGGTTTCGACCAAAGGGAGAAATAAAGAAGATTTTTATTAATAACATCATTATAAAATTTGGAGTATATAATGAGAATAAAATTGAGGGAAATAGTTTATTCTAATTACATAACCATATTATGAGAAAACTAAATAGTTTTAGGATATATGTATCTTAATATTTCACCACTAAAAGCCTGAAAATCATGATAAACATTGTGATTGAAACATCAATACATTACAATTTTTTCTGTCACATGAATCATTTGCCTCGTTAAAAACCACATAAAATATAATTTTCATTTTTAGGAAAATAATTAAATTCATTATATAACATGTAAAATTGGTATTATACACATGTCTTATAAGAGGACAGGTTCATATAATTACTTATATCCCAAAGAAGAGAATTTTTGAAAAAACCCCCTTTCATATTCTTAACTATTGAACCATAAATGTCCTGAATGAGAAATAATTAAATATTTTCATAAAAAATTATTTATTGGAGAATAATTATAAAATAATTTTTTTTTTGTTATATACACCACATAAAAGAAATATTTGTTTAATTTAGCATCTGTCTTGAAGAAGTAAAAAAAGTGAGATGGAAATACATTACCACGAGTCTTCACTTCCATTGTAGACATCTGAAAGTAAAATATAATAAATATATATTTACTATGTGTATATTGTAGAACCAAAATTATATATATAATATCATATATTATTTACTTATAACCTTTTACTTCCCAATTATTAATAATTTTTTTAAAGTCGCATTTTGAGAAATAAATGCTTTATTGTTCATTTATTAATCAATTTTTTATTTTTGGTTCTATTAATTTGATCATAGTTCCATAGTTTCCATAATATTAAACATGAAAAAAAAATATTCCGTATATATTTATATATACAAACATAAAAAATTTAGAGATAGAAAATAAAATACATCATTCATTGAGATGGTAGCAGTACATGTGCAAGAATGTGGTTCCTATATTCTCTATGTATTTCAAAAATTAAATTTACATAATATATTAATTTCCCGTAATAATTATTATATCATATATATCTCAAATGATCATTAATTCCATCCTTATTACATTTCATGAAATACATTAATGAATTACATTGCTTCATGAGGAGGTAGTTAATGGTATATATAAATGACATTAATGTTTTCCCTAAGAATGGAAAATTGGAGGGAAAATGTTATATCAGGAATCGAGAATCGTAATAATTTAATATTATAATCTATAAATATTTAATCCATCATTATACACAGATATGATAGGTGGTAGTGGAATGACGAATCAGCTTAGTTTGTGAGGTTATAGTCTGTCGTTCACATGAATGACGATTTTATAACCAATTTGATAGAAGTGGAGATACTTATGAGTATAAACTCCACTATATTCTGAAATAAAAAATAATAATATAATTTTCATCTCACGTCACTAATCTTAAGAAATCGAGGTAATAAATTTCCTTACATGTAATCACATTGATAGTATGTGGAACCTGTCACTACAACTCTCAATGAAACACAATTTAGTATAACATTATAATAAAGATTTTAATTTTATAAATATGAATACAACTCAATATACTAAAAAAAATTATGGTTATATATTTATTACAAATTAAATATTAATAATTTTAAAAAAGTAAAATGTTCTTTGAAATCAATATTTTTCTCTAAAAGAGAGGGGTTTGCCACAATTTGAGCACAAAATATAAAAATATTTTTTCAACTTTTAGAAAGTTTAATTGAACAAATAAACATTATAATAGAATTATTTTTATACATGTTATATTAGGGTGAATTATTTTTTTGAAATGATTAATTATTGGATGAATAATGAAAATGCAGAATTTTAATTAAAAAATAACAATCCATTTAAATTATTTATAATGTAAAATTATATTTTCAATTGATTTAAAATTAATATCAAATAATATATATATATATATTAATCTAATTGTGGTAATTAAAATATTTTATGTTGAGTTTTGATATAAAAACAACACAATCTTTTGAACATTTTCTTTTTAAAAACCTGAATTATCATCGTGTCTCCCAGATAAATTTTAAATTAAAATCATACACTTCTAATAAAGTAATTTATAAAAATGGATTGCATATTTTGAATAATAAATATTTTATATTATATTAAATTTTTAACATAATATTTGACAAAAATTAATACTATGAATATTAAAAACTATTTATACTGGTAAAGGTAATAAAAGAATTATCGTGGGTTATACTAAGATGACACAGGTTAAAACGATATAACATGTAAATTTTTTTTATACAAATATCTATATAATAATCTCTAATGATTGATATTAATTCTTTTTTTACCCTTTTGGATTGTGAATAACATGATTACACCTTTTATTTTCAAAAAAATTTAATTGTGACATCCATATCACTTATAAAAGGCGAACCAAACTCCACTCTAATTCAAACCATAAAAAAAATTTTGTACAGCCATGAACTACCCAGATCACATACATTATTCCACATATAATCCCAGAATACTTATTTTTTTGATTAAATCTAACCTTGTATGTCTCTTTTTGAATGCCTATGGATGTTATCCAAAGAAGAGGTAACGTTCCTCAATAAGTGTTTTTAAACATCCTCCCCCACCATCAATTCTTATGAAAACATATTGATAAAATGACCTATTTATCATAAATATACTAATATATTGTCATATTATTTTCATTTCATACAACCATCCATTCTTCTATCAACTGGTTTATGAAATGATCATTCATGTATGGATGACTACCGCCCCAGGAACCAATGTCTTCCATTTTTTCATTAACATCACTCATTGTTTGGTGTTAAGGTGGATACAAAGTGTATATATGAGAGTTAAAAAATATTTATACCTTATAATTATTTATAACAGATTAATTTTTTGATTACCAATTTGTGTGGGATACGATAATTTCTTCTTAGTATACTGTGGACTGCCTGCTCGTGATGCTATGTAATTTTTCCTTCAGTAATTCATTTCATGGATTCAAATTAGGATAAATTTTGTGAATATATCTAACATTAATGAAATATTTATGATATAAATTATATATTTATCATTTCATTAATGGTAATATATTATTTTATTTCTTACCTTTTCTCTAACTTAAAGTTGATAACATTATTCTTGTTCATGTGGATAGTCTCCTTCAAAGAGTAATGTTACACTTTTTCCATCACCAAAAAAATGAATAAAATAAATATTTATATTTAAAGAAATAATATAGTATTTATGATATTATTATATTTATGTAAAAATAAAATATTAATTACCTCCTTTCCATAATGATCATTGAAAAATTTGACGTTACCGTTGGAAATGTAAGGCCTACCATCTCCATGATCATAACATACTTCATTTCTCGTAACCATATTTCAAGATTGGTAATTAAATTATAAATAAAATATTAATATTAAAAATATTTAATCATTATTAATATGGATATTATGGAACTATATAATATCTTAAATAACTATATCTTTAATAACAAACCGCACATGAGAAAACTAGTAAATTAACACAAGAAACAATGAAAATAATGAATGTTAATTTAAGAAAAAGTGTAAGAAGTTTTCAAAGAATCCTATATGATATTATAAATACTAACATTGTTTTTTTATAAGTTAATATCTCATTTAAAAACATTCTATTAGTGGTTAATTCATGTTCAAACAAAAGGAAGTGTGATGTAAGGGATTTCGTAACTCAGTTTCTATACATTAGGATAAACTAATTATTCATTTATTTGGACATGATTATATTATTTGTGTAATTAAATTATTATTTTATATTGTATTTACATTTTTTGTGTATTTAAATTTCATACAAGTAATATATTAATTGATTAATCTCACCTTCTATAACATGATCTTGGTAAAGTACAACATCTAAATTCACATTCATTGGGGAATATTTTATTTTTATGAACCTAATTTTTTTTATATGTTGTATATACTATCAATTTTACTATTAATATAATGTTTCATTAATAATTGATGGTATTTTAAATTTAAATTTCAATAATTTCATGCAAAGGGGTTTCACATAAGAGTTACCATGTTGTAATGAATTTGATATATCAATTTATTTTCATTTGGTTATGTTACTTATTTTCCATCATATAAAATCTATGAATATGTGTGACATTAATATTTCATAACATATATTTTATTTTTAAATATATTTTTTTGATTTATGTATGATATACTAAGTCTATTCAATGAATAATTCTTACGTTAACGTTATAATCATTGAGAGTTTTTATTTCACCCAATCATTTTAATCAGGACTGAATATGATTGAATATACTATAATGGAAGTTATTTTTTTATTGTATAATAAATCAATTAAATTTTCTTAAACAACGAATATTCATTATATTGTTCAATTAATAGTATAATTGATTTACTCTTCGGTACTCAAAAAGAATGGGAATCTATATCTATGAAAATATGGATTTATATATCTCTTCTATCAGAAAACAATTTTTATCAAAACACATCCTTTCTAAAAAATGATTTTTTATTACATTTAATTTTTTTAGAAAATAAAATTTTACCAAATATTAATTTATAAAAAATATTGTTATTAAAATCTTCTCATCTTTTTCAAAACAATTCCATTTTAAATTTTACTTTAAATTTGAAAATAATCATAGTTTTTATATACTCATCACGTATGGAATTTCTGACCATTATGACCAGTCAATGATTTAAGAAATATTTTATAAGTTTCATAAGTAATGTTCAAATAAATGCATTTTTAGAATGATTTGTGAAATATTAGTATTAAAATATTATTTACATAGTGAAAATGATATTTTCATGAGGTATATTTTTAATAAAATTTATATGGATTTTTTATTCATCAATTGAAACCACCATTTATTCTTAATTTAATGGGTATTTATTATACTGATACCATTATTATGAATTTTATGGATTGTTTGTGATCACTTGACCATGGAATGAATTTGCATTCACATTCCTAATTAATTTTTATAATCTTTAACATTCCCATGGAATATTAACTTAATTGTGGTCATTAGACATTAAATATCCCCGTAATATAAACCTTATTGGTCATAGAGATGATAATTTCTCAAAGTGAATATAATTTTTATGGATTTTTTTTTCATTGAATGTTATTTTATTGATTGAGGAAACATTTATAAACTAAATTGAATCTTTATTCTGTATATTATATGGTAAGGAATATTTATTCTTTAATAAAACTGTTCATTAAATATTTGAGGAAGGTTTTGGAAATGATTTGATGATTGGTTTCTAGTAATATATTTCCCTCAATGATTTAGTAGGTCTCATGATAAAAATAATTAATGTAGCATCAAATTGGTTTTTACCTATATTTATAAATAGTCTTGTGAATATTCATGATGGTAGAGGTATCATGTTCCAGATACAGGATGCCCAATTATTAAATATGAAATAAATTTTTAATATAGTTATTATTATCCATGATATTTCATAGTGATATTATCTACAGATTAATTTCATTCACAGTTTATTGATTTAATGAAATATACATTAAGTTATTTTTCTGAAAATGTTGACTATACCGTATCTAATGATTGTTTTCATGTTTTTAAAGACAATGTTATTTCATTAATATACCTTTTCCATGTTGACTATGCCTTACCTTATCAGGATAATAAATTATTCTTAAGGGAATGTGTTTCCTGTGATTTATCATTCCATGTTGACAATGCTTATTTACTTTCGATAGCATCTAATGCACTTAACTTTTGATAATAATTTTAGATCCCCTTATTTTTTTTATCAAGAATAAATTAAATGTAATATAAGTTAAATACAAGAGTAACCTATAGGGAACAATTTTATTATAAAAAATATGTTTTCTTTTTCGTTCAAATATAATATAGGAATAATTAATACATTATTTGACATAAACTATTAAATTATACAGTCCTTTAGCATGAAAATACTTGATTCCAATACTAATTTAACAAATTATACACTGGCTATGGGTTACTCGGTTCTTGTTTTCGATATTTTTTCTCATATAAATTTTAGTTGGAAACATTGATATTAGATTTAATAAAAAATAGGTCACGAAACATCACCGTATGATACACATTGAGGATAGGTGTACAATAATATCCTAAAATTTGGTATGGAAGATATTATATATATTTTCTATATAAATATATCAAGTTTGGGATATTATAAGTGGTTTTTTTCAAGTTAAATATATACCTAAGGGTTATAATTCAATAAAAGGCGGTATTGGGCATTATTTGATTATCACATGGTGCTTAAAATGGTTTTTACTGTGAACCTAGTTGGACACTCCCAGATATATTATTTGTATAATTAAAATTTTATTTACAAACCATTATAAAGTATTTAAAAATATGATTACAATTAATGACATAGGATAAATATATAATGTATTCTACTAAAAAGAAGGTATCATAAAAGAATGTGAATATGTATTAAATATGCAAATTAATGGAATAATAAAATTCAATAATGAAGAAATATAATGTATAAAATGGATGGAAAAAAATACCATCTTAAAGATGTATTTATAATTAATTAACTTAAATATAGATGAATTGGTAATTTTCCACGTCAATTCCCTCTTTTAAATGATATCCAACAGACTAGGGAAGGTCCTATGTTAAAATAAAATGATTGATGTGTTTATATAGATTCTATAATTATATTATCAAAATATTTTTCACTAATTGTAATTTGGTTATAAAAATAATGAAACATCTAAGTATAGTGAAAAAATTTTGTAGAATATTTATTCATTAACATAAGACTTATTAATACATAAAGTGTTTCAATATTTAAGATTGATCAAAAGTTAAATGTCTTAAAGAACTGTTTTAAGGTTTTATGTGATAGGAGTTTTCTCATATTATGGGTATTTTAAGGGAAATTTGTGTAAAGTACATGTTTTAATGGAATGATTATTAGAGGAATAATTAATTTAATTATATATACACAAGTTTAATTGTACTGATAGCCTTTAGGGTTAATATTATCATTAATGAAATTATGATAATAGTAAAATAAGATTAGTAGCATTTTTGGGAAAAAATAATTCTAATTAAAAACATTAAAAAATTATTTTTTGATAAATGTTAATATAGGTATGTCCATCATAATATTTTTGAAAATTTGATGGAATTTTATAAATATATGTTTGAAAAAATGATATTGTCACAAAATTACGCTGGTTTCCATAAAAAATGGCTCCCAACGCAGTCCGCGACAAGGCTCGAAGGGCGTTCCCGGTCCCCACGGGCTGGAACAAGTTCCCGGGTATTATAAAATGAAAATTGGGAATGATTTACCTGAATTAATAAACATACAACAACAAACAAATCCAATAAAACAAATCTGGATTTTTCAAACCTAAACACATTTTACAAACTTTCAGAATTGAATGACAAAATTTAGAACAATGTTAAATGACCAATACGAAGTTAAAATCAAAAAAATACCACCCAAGAACCTCCACATAAAAAAAGGCACCTCCCTCAATCTATCTCTACAAGACAGCACCACGAAGGACCGCTAGAAACCAAAACTAGTGGCGCAAAACCTGTACCCAAACCTAAAAAAATAACCAAGTATACATGCACCCAAAGCTGTAAGTATGGTGTGATCCAAATACCAGTATGATTACACCACTAATATATTCAATGTGATAATAATTCAAAGATGAAAAGTTTTTAAGTTTTCATAAACATGGAATGCTAGTAACATATTCTAAAAGATTCATCTTTAAATAAAAACAATTTTCAAGTGGAATATTTTAATGAATCAACACTTTTAAATAAAATACCAAAGATACAAAATTTTCAATCAAAAAAACTGTATTTAAACGGTAAGAATATATCATCTAATGAGCACATGAAATGGGAAATTATCCCTAGGAAATATCTCATTGTGGGTCCCTCGTACCTCGTATCTCGGTGAATGTGACAATAACAATATCTATTCTCGTGAACATGAGACACTAGTAGAGATCATACCAATAACCTAGTGTTCCCCCATCATCATCATCATCATCATTTAGTAATTTTTTTCATCGTAAATTTTTCTACGTGAAGCAAAGGTCAAACCCCACGGGATCGCTAGCGTAATAGAACACGTCCACCCACCAAGATACCCAGGTTTCCCTCTTGTTCTCAAACAAGTTGAAGAATCCATGAAATATAAAATTCAAATGAAAAATAACACTTCCACATCACACAATAACCAAAAATCACACAAGTATACCCACAGGTCATATATTCCCTTTTTTGATTAAAATTCAATTTGAAATAATAGTTAAACCAAAATATCCCACACACATACTCACCCCAAAATAGCCAACAACACTTTTCACTCCTCTATACCACATCAAAAAATCCTTTCAATAATTTTAGAAAACTGTTTCAATATTGTCCAATCCACATAATATCCCACACATATATAACATAATACTTATTTCATCAACAAAATTCATTTTTCACAACACAATCACAAACAAAAACAGCCCACAATCATGTTTCGCACCATTATTTACATTTGATAAAACATCTCATTAATTTACAAAACATTATAAATATGCATGATATCTTAAATTACCTTAGTAACATTCAAAAACCCATCTTATGTGAACAAACTCAACAATAAAGTACATGTACATCCTTTGTCCACTTGTTTTAACCAATTGAATTGTTTAAAATTTTCATAAAACAATCCCAAGGGGTATAATTATTTTTCACACAAAAACCATTTCAAAACCATATTTCAAGTATAAAATCAAACCAAAAGCTTACCAAAGCATAATTGGAATCCACAACAACATTTCTTAAACCACTGCATATGTAATAAAATTAACCCAAATAATTTCACAAGAGTTACACATGGAAACCACCCAATTTGAAAAAAAGTTCAACTATAAAATTATCTTCTTTACACAGCCTATCAAAAATGATATTTTTCACAATGCGCAACATATAAGGAATATTCAAAAAAATAAATCAAGCATTCTAACTCATTAAGAAATGATTTCACATGGAATCACCTGCTGAATGTGTCGAAACCCTCAAATAATCGTGTGAAACATCAACCGAACCAATGTTGAACCTAAAGAAAGTGAAAAAGAGCCTACAACCACAAGAATACAAAAAAAATAGATAAATTTAAACCCTAGGCATGAACCCTTACTTCTGGGCACTTTAGAACTCATGAAAGGGTGAAATAAACCTTAAGGAATGGGAATAAATCAAAGATAGAATGACTTACATAAATGGTTTTGAATTTCCCCCATCAAATCTCTTATAAAAAACAAGATCCAAGAGAGGGAGATAGAGAATTGAAGATATAAATGAATGTAAGGTACAAATTGGAGAATAATTGGGTGCATTTGGGATTATTCTGGAAGGGTAAAATGGGAATTACAAAGTATTTTTTATGGCTAGGACACCAATTCACGGTTTGGTTGCGTGGTTTAGTAAACCGTGCAGCCTAACCGTCTGTCTTTTTCTGGACACCAAAAACCAAGGTATTCTCCTCCAATTTCTGTGGAGTCTGATTGGTAATCCAAGGGGGAATTATGGCCATGGATAGGGGAGAAAAGGTCCTAAAATAAACCATCTGTTTCACCCCAAAACTCATCCAACTCAAATATACAAACCACCCTAACAACATAACCAATAAGTGGTGCCACTAGGAGTGTTAGTAATATAACTCCAAGACACCACAACCTCACACCATCCCATTGAAAAAAATATTATGCCAATTACAATCCATGAACCCCATGTCTAAGTTCATAGATGAATAACACATGAGGCGGCAAAATTTCAAACCCCAATCACCCGGAACCAAAGAGAAAGCTACGAATCAAAAGAGGATTTGAAACAATGCATGGAATCAAAAATCCAGGTTTGAAAAATCTCCCCACTATAAATCTTTTTTCCCTTATAAATACACAATAGGACCAAATGAATAAAACTAAATCCAACCAAAAAACTAAGATGTACTCCTTTTCCATGTTTAACCCCCAAAGGCCAAATCACCTCAAGTTATCAATGAAGGAAGTAATACTATCACAAACCAAACCATAAATAAATTTCATAAAATAATCAGTACATTAATACTTTATCACAATATAAAACTCTTCAAACAATATCTGAACAATAATCTAGAAATTTACCCAAAAGTACTACAACTACGAACAAGGTTACAATTACATTGTTTTAACTAAATCATTGGACACCTTCCAATACCAATGTTTACCCAAGGAATATGTTGGTAGAAAGATATCTCAAAAGAAGACTACATACCACCATAAAAATACCATGGAAAATTCTGACATACAAGTATGGGGAGACACAAATGGGCTCCCTGCAATAAGAGACAACTTAATTTTTTCTGGATACAGAATCCGGAAACTAACAGGGGAGGCCCGAATGAAATCCCTAGTAAAAGCGGTAGAATTCCATTAGAACGTTCCAAAAGAATGTACATAAGAATCATATTGGGTCTCCGAACCATAATAATCAACAATCATAACCATCCAGTAGGGGCCAGTAAAGAAAGACCCCAAAATTTAAAGAGTTGGTATGACCTCATGTTTAGTCCGCACAGTTTGCGAAATAGTTCCATAACCATGGGGATCCATATAAAAGCATTGTTTACTAGGTAATGGTTAATACTAACCATGCTCTCACCCTATCTTTCAAAATTGTAATCATTTATCCTAAAACTCATTTGAATCAAAAGGGAGAAGGACTGACATACAGTGATAATAAAGACATGTCGGCCCACACCCCTTTCCACTGGATAAGAAAAACAAAATAAAGATGACATCAGGAGAGGTTTAAACTATTCCAATAATTATTACTGAGGATAGGACTTCGTACAAGGGTTTCAATTACCCTAGGATTCCCCAAGACATTGTGCCACATTCATAGTGAGACATGTGGTTGGAGCACAAATGATTGAACCATATTTAGCCTCGTAGTTAGGCTTCGGAAACCCCTTAACCGAACATCATCTTCTAGTGCTACAAAAAACTTCACTTCAAACCCCAATAGGGTTACTAAGACATAACACATTCCAAACTTATATTACCCAAACCTGATATTTCACTGAAACAAGGTATTATGAGATTCACAAACATCACACCTTGTTTCTTCGGGTTAGAAACAATAAAAGTAAAGGGAATATATTAACACATTCATCTAAAATAGAGGATTTTTACATTTTTCCAATGGATATAAACTCCCAACATAACAGGGACTCGTAGAGGATTTCGTGACCTTCACCTTTAAAGTCAAAATATAACATGACATCATAAGGCATCACCGTACATGACCATTGTGACTGATAGAAGCAATACATGGAATGGGACCTTATGCATGTCCCAAAAAACACACAATTTCAAAAAGTGTCCATAATAGAATATCATGACAATATTTTATACACTATGGGTTTAACGTAAACACCTACTTTAAAGAGACTATGAAAGACCCAGAGGCCCTCTTAGACACCATCCCGAACCTCATGCACAGTAACAACCCAATCCCACTTCTGCCTTCGACGAATCGAGTAACTTATGAAACCAAGGTCTCTTTCAAACTTCCACAAGCACTATCCTACTAAAATAAGATCCAACATACCAAGAAAGAAAAGGGTGTAGAAAAAATCTCCAAATATCTAGAAAAAACCCATTACTTATGTTGATCAACTATAAGATCTTACAAAAAAAATCCAGGTTCCACTTCAATTGTGAACTAACCCTTACTGGGGGTACCTTATCTAGAGAGATAACCCAATGTCCCAACCAAGCTACTAAATTATTAAAGACAGCTAACAAACCAGATCCAAACACAAGAAGGGAACCGCTATAAATGCACCCCAAAAAATTCATATAAGGAGTCCAATACCCATCCCTTTAACGCAGCTTACTGAAGAAACACAAACCCAAAACACCATTCAAACAAGAGAGTTTCTTGGAATCAAAACATCCCATGACAACAAAATTTCAAAAAACACATAAGAAACACATTAATGAACAAGACCTCAAGACATATTTTTTTCCTTTAAAAGCATCTATTCGAAGAAAAAACGGTTTAGTGGTTAGCATATCCACCAATGATACCCCATGGGCCTTGCACATGAATGTTTCAGTGCCAAACCGAGCACCCTCTTC
Organism: Viscum album; assembly: GCA_963277665.1. Lineage (NCBI taxonomy): Eukaryota > Viridiplantae > Streptophyta > Magnoliopsida > Santalales > Viscaceae > Viscum > Viscum album. The sequence continues at coordinate 1,302,108,372 of OY728147.1, forward strand.
ATATAAATCCCAGAACACATCCAATAATTCCATTAACCATCCACTATCCTATATAACCCCATGAATGTGGTCTCTCATAGGATTTCCATAGGTTAAATGAAAAATTATTTCCACTTGTCAAAACCCAAATAGTCAACCAATACATCGTTTTCCCAAGACCGCTAACAACGAGATCAAAATCCCAATTTACTTCATACAAAAAATATCATAAAAACACAATCATTCAAATAAGAACTCACATTAATGTAATATACATTTTTTTCAAAACTTTTCATCCCATCAAAACACCTTTCAATAGTTTAGAGTTATCTATTGGAAACAAATTTTCAAAACCAACTTTAACATAATTTTCTGCTTTCAGATGAATTTTGAACACACCATTTTCCATTTTAAAACATTTTGAAAAATTCAGTTCCACCATTTCACAAATCAAACAATTCCCTATTTATTAGAAAATAATTTCATAAAAAAATTACGCTTCTTAAAACCATGTTATTTTTTCATTAAAAATGAACTTCTATGATTTCAAAACTAAATAACACAAGACAATGTGAGAGGGAACTAGTTTTGTTGGGGGACTTGGAAATATGGTTGTCGGCGATACACCAATCACATCACCATCATGGAGAGTGTTTGAGGGAAATATCACTAGCACCACATGGATTTCGAGTCCCCACAAGCTCACTGATACCATTACCGCAAGCCTCTTTTCATTTCCCCAAATCATCATCAATCTAAGAAAACCAAAGGACCTAGATAAATCCTAACATCCCCTGGAGACTAAAATCCAATCATGAGGTGTGCTGGCCAGGCACAATACCCATAACTAGAATTTCATTTCCTGAAAATCCATGCCTCATAATATCCAATCTATTCTCCAAATAACACTACCCAAATAGTTAACCAGAACCTCCTCTAATACCATTTTGGAATAAACTAAATCTAGTTTCCATCAAAACTAGATCCTGACACGGTCCGCAACAAGGACCAAATGGTATTCCCGATCCCCAAGGGCTGTCATAAGATTATGGGTATCATAAAATGAAAACTGGGAATGATTTTCTTGAATTATATAAACATGCGACAACAAACAAATCCAATAAATCCAATTTGGATTTTTCTAAAAAAACATCATTAAATAGTTTTCATAATTGAATTACACAATTTAAAACATTGTTCAAAGACAAATACAAAGGTATAAAACCCAAAAAAATATCCCAAGAACCTCCACAAGTAAATAGGAACCTCCATCAGGCAATCTCTAGAGGACAACACCACGAAGGGCTGCTAGAAACCCAAACCTGTGGAAGAAATAACCTAGTCAATGTAAATAAAAAGCTGTAAGTATGGTTTGATCCAAAGACATGTAGAATACAACCGCTATGATATTCCATGTGATAAACAGTCAAAGACAAAAATCTTTCAAGTTTCCATAAACATTTAAGGCTAGTAACAATTTATAAAAGATGAAACGTTATATAAAAATTGTTTTCAAGTGGGACATTTTAATGAATCCAGAATTTTAAAAAAATAACGAAGATACTAAATTTTCCATCCAAACATACAATATGCCAACAGGAAGCATAAATCATCTAATAATCACAAGAAATGAGAACTAACCCCTAGGCACTAACCTGTTGTGGATCCTATGAACCTCGTATCTCGGTGGAAGTAACCATCATAATATCTGTTGTCATGCACCCGAGCCACTAGTAGGGATCATACCCAAACCCTATTGGTCCCCAAACATCATCATCATCATAGTTTAGTTAGTTTTTTCATCTTTAATATTGTTATGTGAAACTGAGTCCAAACCCCAAAGGATCCCGAGCATACTAGTACACTTCAACCCACATAGATACTTGGGTTTCCCCCATGTGCTCAAACAAGTTCAACAAGAAATAAAATATAATTTTCACATGGAAATACCACTTCCACATCACAAATTGAAAAAACAGCCCAAATTTATATCACACAAGTCACATAATCCCCTTTTCCATTAAAATTTATTTTGAAATCATACCCACAAAAATATATCCCACAACACTTACTCACACCAAAATATCCCCCAACACTTTTCAATTCTCTTTAACACTTCAAAAAAAGATTTTAGAAAATTTATAAAACATTTCCATGATAGTCAAATAAACAGAACATCCCACACACATATCACTTAATGCATTTTTCATCAAAAAAATAATTTTTCACTTCATGCTCACAAAAAACCGCCCACAAACATGTATCTGACTATTCTTGCTATTGAATAAGACATTTCAGTAGTTTATAAAACATTCTAAAAAAGTATGACTTCTTAAATCACCACATTACAATTCAAAAACCAGTATTAAGATAAATCACTAACCAAAACAATACATGTACAACCTTTTTCCACTTTGTTTGACTTATCAAGTCATTTAAAATTTTCATAAAACAATCAAATAGAGTATAACTGTGTTTTTCACACAAAACCCTCTTTCAAGGCCTAAATCACACCAAGACCTTACGAAAGGAGAATTATAATCTCAAAAAACATTTAATAAACCACTTACAATTGTTGTAAAATAAAACAAGATAATACAATTGGAGTTACACTTGTAAAACATCAAATTTAAAACAAAAGTGAAATTATATAGTTAACCGCATAACAGAATCCATTAAAATGGATTTATTGCAATTCAATACAAATAAGGAACATTTAGAATAATTAAATCTAGCAAGATAACTCATCAATAATTGATTACTCATATAATCACCCACCAAATGTGTCGAAACGCTCAAATCATTGTGTGAAACATCAACCTGACCTCATGGTTTTGAAAAGCTTCCTAAATCCTCAAGATTTCACCATAAAGACACAAGGTTAAAACCTAGGCACGAACCCTAGAATGTGGAATCTTTAGAACTCCTAAATGTGTCGAAGAAACCATACGGTATGGGATGATATCAGAGAGTGAATGACTTACTTGGTTGGTTTTGAAGCTTCCCCATCAAATATCCCTTCAACAATGGCTTCCAAGGGAGGTATGGAGAGTTTGGAGTCAATACCTAGAGGTATGGCACCAAATGGGGAATAATGGGGAAGATTTGTATTTCTTCCAGAAGAGTTAAATGGGAAATACAAATGACTTTTTATGACCTGGACACCCTTGTACGGTTTTGCTACACCGTTCACTAAACCGGGAGGCCTAACCATGAGGCGGGTTCTAGCCTTCAAAAACCATGGCATTATCTTCCAATTTCAGGGGGTCCAACAGGGAAACCAAGGAGGAATGGTAGTCCAAAGATAGGGTTGAATATTTACCAAAAGAAACCATCGTTTTTATCCCAAAACTCATCGAACGGAAGGGTAAAAACCACCTCTATAACTTACCCCACTAGTGGTGACACTATGAGTGTCACTAATACAACTATAAAATACCAAAACCTCACACCATACCTTTGATAAAATAGGAGGCTAATTACCACTAGGACCCCCATGATTATGTACATATATCAATAACAGAAGAGGCACCAAAATGTCAAACCGGGCACACCTGGAACCCAAGAGATAGCTATAAACAAAAAGAGGATTTGAAACAAAGGGCGGAATCGAGAATCTGGGTGTGACAGATATCCTACATGGTGGGTGAAAAACTATCATGCCTAGAATATGGGTTTAGTTACTTACACTATCCTATGATATTTCTTTATTATAATATCATTTTATAGTTTAACATTTTAATTATAGAGATCCAAACTTTTCAAACATATAAATTACATTACATTTCCAGAATACATAATACATGAAAAAAACAGATGCCCAAAGACTGTATTATCTGAGTGTATTTGGAAACTCAGAACATAATCTTCTAATCATGGTGAAAGATCTTCAACATTTCCCATAAATATCTCCCTATTTTGTTTCCTTACATAAAACCTTTCTTTTATCCTACGGAAAATAAAACATATAAACGGTGAAATAAAATTCTCATTAAGGGTAATCATGGATAAAATAAAACAAACAATATAGATTTGAATTTAAATATATGAATATAATCTTTAAACATCAAATTTTTTTGCAATGACATCAAACATGGCAGTACATAAGGAAAAGATCAAAATGGAACATCAATCATGATAAAATAGCATGGGAATAAAACATGTAATTATGGGAAACCAGTAAGTACATCATATGATTTCAATTGTATCCAAGTCATTGCTTCCAAGACCATCATTGTGGACAAAGTCCCTTACTGAATCGATTTCACTCCTCGTTCCAGTCCTATATCACTGAACTATATTTACTTTCTGTTCAATCCATTTCTATATCATGAGGTATAAATATTACCCAATGCATTGGAGGGAGTTATAGGTCCAACCCATCTCAAAATTAAATCATTCTTTCATGTGCCACCAAATAAACATATATCATTCGTAATAACCCAATGAATAAAATGGGTTTAACAAACATAATCCCATCATAACATCAACCATATAAAAGAAATAAATATCTTTTCATCATAAGAAAAATCAAACCATTTAAATAATAGAGGAATTATACATGAATCATAAACATACTAAATAATGTCATGTTAGATGGAAAATAGATTTGATAAAACACTTGAAATGAATTCATGAGGAAAATATACTTTCTTCTTCAAAATATTTTTCTTTTATCAAAATGCCATGAAATTTTAAATGATTTTTTTTATAATAATCATGAAATTTTGTATAGGAAGCTTCACTTAAATAGTCTTTATGAAACCATAAAAATACATTCATGACATATGCGTTAAATAAACATTCTTCTCATACTTTTGTCAGAAAAGTCAAAAAGTACCTTATATGGTAACCTAAGGAAAGATTCCTTCCATAAAATGTGTTAAAAAGTCAAAAAAGGGTAAAAATGACATTAAAAATACATGGAAAATAGTAAGAATTTTAAGAAAACCTTTTTATAAAAACATGGTCATGGATGATAATCATAACCCCAATAAATACTTACGAATAAACAATCTCGTATAAGAATGAGATTTGAATAATTATCCCTTACCATAGGTCCAATTTTTAGGTTTGTATCTGAAACTCAGGTATAAAGGGTTTAAACATATTATTAAATTGTATCGGAACCATAATAAAATTTATGATCTCATATATGATTCACTTATTACTTTATATTAACTTTTCTATTATCAATTCCATGTTAAAGCAGCGTTTTGGGTTAAATCATTTCAATTATCGTAGGTGTTTGGACCTGTTGTTCTTGATATTATTAATTATATCTTAATTTAATTAATTCCAGAATGTTAAACATAATTTAGATATAATATATATTCATAATTTAAATATATATGGTATATCGATAAATGGACATGAATTACAATGTTCATGGAGACGGTAGGTCGTACGTAAGCACGAATGCTGTTCTTGTATCCTTATTGAATTGAATAGAATTAAGTAAATGAAACATATATGTACATAAATACAATATCATTATAATGTCACATCATTAATTATTATTTATTATATATACTTAATAATGACTCTTGAATGGTTAACATGGAGAATGAATCTAATCACGTTCATGGAGACAGTAGTCCGTAAGTATGCACGAGCTACAATATAAATCTTTTGATATTGAAATCATATATAATTAGATGGTATTTCATATATACCGAATCATCATAATGTTATATTTATTATTTATATCATTTATAATCATTATTATTCCCATCCAAATGATGAAATGTTTTAATAACAAATGAAACCACGACGTGGAGACGGTAAGCCGTACGTACGCACATGTGGTGACATTTTCATTCATATGATGGATAAAATAACTAATATGGTTGTAATTTTTTTAATAACATCACAATATATATGAGATACTGGAGTTATTATTTTATAATGGAAACAACAAATAAGGATGAAGTGGAAGTAGAAATGAACTTGAAATAGGTGGAGAGATATTTACCTCTTTTTTGGGTTCTTTCTTTTGATTTGATCAAAAGGGATCCTTAGGATGGAATTACGACTAAAGGAATGACTATAGGATAAAGGTAGGATAGTTGAGAGGGTATTTGGGCAGGGATTGGGCAAGCCAAATGTCTTTGGAGGTGTGAATTAGTGAGAAGGGGGAGTTCTCTTTTTATAAGAGATGTGAGGGGCACCTTAGGGAAAACATAAAATATTATTTAATAATAAAATCTTATTCAGTTTATTATGGCTCCAATGTGATTTATTTTGATTCTAGGGTGGAGACGGGTCCAAATCCTTTCATCCAATAGGTTTTAGACAAGTTTAGGTTCCAATTTTAACCTTATCATTTAGATTTAACTCTAAGTTAAATAATTTAACTTTTACAGTGTCTTCTTGTATTCTTACACTATATGGTTAATAAACATACTATAAACTGCCAATCAAAGCCCAATTGTTTCATTAATCTCATACATATTATTATATAAGTCTCTTGGAAAAACAATAGATTATTGGGACCATTATTTCAATTAATAATATAATATTTGTTATAAAAACTCTTTTATGTCAATTTTGACACTATTTGGTAGTTTTTTTATAAATTCATAACATAATTATTACTTCGAAAATATTTATCTAACCAGCACTAATATCATATATTAACCAATATAATTATTTTAATTGATAAAAAGTCTCAAATTAGATTTATTTCTGTATTTATAATATCGATTATGTTAAAATTTCATTGATAAGGTAATTACTGCATCATCATTGTGTCATGAATAAATTAAATTATATAACGTCTAAAAAATTTAAATAATATACCATTATTTAGGAAAAATTTTTATCTTTATAATAAATATTTATAGTTGAATTTATCTTTTGTATAACCTTATATTAAAAATGTTTTAGTCATTAAACTTTGATTTTAACTATTTTAACTCTTCTTTAAATAAAATAATAAGAAATGTTCTAATCTTATCCAAGAGGAAAAAAATGGTATTATTTTATTCCTCAGGTTTTTTTGGTCAAATTAAACTTATCCAAAAGAATTAGGACATGTTTTAGGGTAATAATAATATCTTTTTACCCTTAATTACCATATTTACATTTAACTGTGGTAAATAAAAGTTAACAGTTACTATTCACAAAAAAATTATTTTTATCTCATTGAACCACATTTTACTTACTGATATCAACTGCGTCTCTCAGATTTTTGAAATTTAACTCACAGAAGTGGTAAAATTATGTTTTATGTAAATTTTTAAATGCTCTTAAGAGGTGGGTAAAAGACGGTAAGAAGTTCAATTAATTCTTTATATATCTACAATTATTATAAAATGACTCCAATTAATTACATTGAACTTATATAGGTATTATGCATCTTTTTTTACCTAAAATAAATTTAAATAAAATAAATTATTATTTAAATAAAAAGTCTGTTTTAACTAATAAATCAATGTTTTCACTATTCATCAAAAATTGAATGATTTCAGAAAAATAACAGTAATTTACCCTAGGGTAATTTTGATATTCCGAATTAAAAAATGAAGTCCATTTTGAAAAATAAAATTTATAAAATTTCCAAAAGTGGGTATTACTATTCATAACGGCTAGGTTATATAATATTTTAATAACATATCATTGTTTAGTGAAACTCAATATTGCGTACAACGCAAGATATCGTGGAAGGTTGCTCTTGAGTGTAACGCAATCCAAGAATAGTTTTGTGTATATTATAACCTAATACGGTGCTACGTATTTCACATGATAATCTTGGTGTAGCTTACAACACAAGACATCAAAGAAATTAATAATATTTTTCATAGAATCTCAGTGTGTTACATTCTACCCCCCCTTAAAATGAATTTCACCCTCGACATTTGTCGGGGTGATAAATGGTTTACCACTTGAATGTTTCATTCATAGAAACCCACAACGTAAAAAGGAATACTAAAACTTAATTTTAAGAACTAATTTATGAAAGGTAACGGTTACCCAAGTTAACTCATCATTGGGTTTCCACATATAAAAACATAGGTGAAAATATGGATATGGAAGAGAAATATATCCATCAAGTTATTATGGAGAGTTGTTGTGAACATGGCTATGAAACTTCCAACAATCACAAAGCCATAAAATAGTGATGATCTAAGGTACCATCTAGGACAACATTTTTGGTTTTCAATATCATTTCCCTAAAGATGAAAAAATTGGAATTAGAAGAAATACTTAATTGATTTTTGTACAATCTCATCATTGGTCATTCCATGAACAATTTCCACATAATCTCATAAAGAAATGAAGTTGACATTGTCATTCGTGATGTGTTAGCAGATCATGCGATAGAATGATAGGTCATTCCCTCTATCTCAAACAAAATGTTAGCAAATGTTATTTAATATACATAAGTCCATCTGTATTGAGATTAATCATATATGGTTCAAAAAATGGACTTATACTTCATATATCATACAACATAATATTTTAAAACTAATTTATACTAACCAGGGACTTCTTGTAGTCTAGTGATAGGCGATAAAGGCCTACCATACTTTGGATGTGGGTTCGATTCCCACATCCTTGTCTGACGTGACAGGTTGTCACCAGTCCTACGGGTTATCCTTTTTCTAAAACTAAACTATTACAACATTCTAGAAATAAAATTTAAAAAAAGTTCATGCCTTAAATAATACTATCTGATGTTCAAATTAATACATTGCAAACATTATACTTATCCAGAATACATTGGTCTGGTCTCATAGTATAAAGAAAATGATTACTGGAAAGGTCGTATAGCAAGAAAGTGAATACCATCATTTATCCCCCATATATCATAAGATATATCTTCTTGATCGCATTCCAAACATGTGAATACCTTAATCTTGTATTCTCTTGCAACATGAATTACCAGATATCCTTGTTGGAATCATAAATGATGTCAAAATTTAACTCCTTCCACATACCAAAATCCCCAAAAATATATATACTCAAACCATGATATCACTTTGTATTTATATTAGTCATGAGATCATTAATACTATCAAACATTTCATTATCTCCATATCACTTCCTTATACGCATATTAGGTTGTTTATAATAATATTTCAATCACTTTTCAGGGTTAATGGTACCATAAAACAAATACTTTCAAATACCCAAGGAAAAACAATAGTATAACAATCCTCCAATATTTCATTATTCCATAGTACAATACATTATTCTTGATAAAAATTCAATCATTCCACTAGATTCTTAAACAATTTAATGAGATTATTCATTTTATTCCTCAACATTTCTTTCATCTCATATATCATTTGTAGTCTCCTCAACATCATCAATGTAAATATTACCCATATGACCATGCTTATTCTCTTCATGAGATTTTCCCTTAGGGAATTGGTTTTCATAATCCCTGTACATTCCACATTTAAAACATTTAACCTTTGTTGATGTTTAGAAAATCCTTTATCCTTGTACATTGAGTTAACTACACCTTTTTCTTTGAAATTACTAGATTTGTGTTCTTTTTTCACACCCAAAGCATCTTCCAATTCCTTAGAAACATTCTCCATGATTCCTCTTCCCACATGATTTACATAAGGGAAATTAAACATTCTTTCCGCTATGATCATCTTCAAACTCCATTTTTCTCTTATTATCCGAGTCAGGAAACTTTCCAAAGATGATATTATTGATCATATTATGAGATTTCTGATTAGGAAAAATAACGATGTTTCTCCTTCCAAATCGCATTTCTTTTGGATGCTCAAGAAGAATATCATTCCATTGTCCAGCATATTCTCCATTAACATGAATATTCCTCTTTCCATCAATTTTCTAAAACCCAAAAAGAATAGTGTGAGAGGAAAAAATCATTCTAGGAAAATAACATAATAAAGGGGAGTACTTTCAATATCTAACATCTTAGTTTTAATTCTATGATTTTTACCATAATTCTAGGTCTATAACCTATAATTATACATAACCATAGGGACATACCATGACATATCATAGAAATATCTCATCTGATCTAAATCTTTTGCATCCTAGTTTCTAATGGTTAACTAAACCTTCTCTCTTATACCAACTGTAATTACCCATACATGTCGTACATAGACATTAAATTACTTTTTAGCAGTACTTAATACATGAAAAAAATAGACTCCTAAAGACCGTATTTGCTTATTGTCTTTGGAAAGTCGGAAAATATTCTTCTAATCACGGTGAAAGATCATTAACATTATGCATAAAGATCTCCCCCTTTTGTTTTCTTACCTAAAACCTGTCTTTATATCCTAGGGGAAAGAAAAAAAATAAAGGATGATCTCAAATGCTCAGAAATGGTAAGCATGGATGAAATAAAACAAACCGTATACATTTGAATTTAAAAACATGAACATAATGTCTAAATATGAAATTCTCGAATAATGACATAAAACCTGACAATACGTAAGGCATAGGTCATAACGGAACATCAATATTGCTAAAATAGCATGGGTAATAAAACATTTAATTGTGGAAAATGATTAAGCACATGTTATGATTTCCATAGTAGCCAAGGCACTGCTTCGAAGACCATCATAGTGGACAAAGTCCCTTACTGAATCGAGTTCACTCCTCATTCCAATCCTGTATCCCTCATCCAGATTAAGATTCTGTTCAAGACATGTCTTTCTCATGAGATATAAATCTTTACCCAATGCATTGGAGGGAGATATAGGTCCCACCAATCTCAAAATGAAATCATTCTTTCATGTTCCGCAAAATAAACATACATCATTCATAATAACCCAATAATTAAAATGGGTTTCATAAACATCATCCTATCACAACATAATCCATATAAAAGAAGTAAATATCATTTCATCATAAGAAAAATAAAACCATGTAAATAATAGAGGCACTATACTTGAATCATAAACATACTAAATAATGTATTCTTAGATGGAAAATAGTTTTGATAAAACACATTAAATGAATTCTTGAGGAAAATATCCCTTCTTCTTCAAAATCATTTTATTTAATGAAAATTCCATGAAATTTTAAAATAAAATGATTTGTTTTGAAAATAATAATGAAATTTTTTAGAGGAATCTTCATTGAAATAGTTTCTATGAAACCATAAAAATCTATTCAAGCCGTATAAGTTAAAAAACATTTTTCTCGTACTTTTGGCGGTAACGTCAAAAAATACCTTATATGGTAACCAAAGGAATGATTCCTTCCATACAATGTGGTAAAAATACACCAATGGGTAAAATGGAATGAAAAATACGTGGAAGAATAGTAATTATTTTATGAAAACATTTTTAGAAAAACATTGACATGGATGACAAACATAACCCTAGTAAATACTTACGAATAAACAATCTCAGATAATAACGAGATTGCAATAATTATCCCTTACCTTAGGTCCAATTTCTTCCATAGGTGTATGAGGCTCCTATATATTGGGTTTAAACATATTGTTAACTTTTAACAGAACCATAATATTAGTTATGATATCATATATGATTCACATATGACTTTATATTACCTGTAATTTTATCAATTCCATGTTAAAGTAGCGTTTTGGGTAAAATAATTTCATTTACCGTACGTGTTTGGACCTGGTGTTCTTGATATTATTACTTATATCCTAATTTACTTAATTCTAGATTGTAAAATATGATGTCAATTTAATATATTCTCATCATATAAATATATATGATAGATCGATAAATGGAAATGAAATACAATGTTCATGGATATGGTAGGTCGTACGTATGCATGAACGCTGTTTTCGTTTCCCTATTTAATTGAATGGAATTAAATAAATGAATCATGAATGTAGATAAATCCAGTATCATTATTATTTCATATATTTCATGATTATTTTTTATATATACTTCATAATCACTCTTGAATGGTTAAAATGGAGAATTAATCTTATCGCGTTCGTGGAGATGGTAGTCTGTAGGTACGCACGAGCGAAAATATCATTCTTTTGATATTAAAATTGTAAATAATTTGAAGGTATTTCATATATACAGAATCATCATACTATTATATTTATTAATTATATATTTTTTACTCATTATTATACCCATCCAAATGATTAAATGTTTGAATAACAAACTACACCACGACGTGGAGACGGTAAGTCATACATATGCACATGTTGCGAATTTTTCATTCATAAGATGGAGAAAATAACTATAATGGTTGTAAAATTTTTATAATAACATCATATTATATATTATATACGTGATTTATTATTTTATAATCGAAACAACAAATAATGAGCAAGTGGAAGAGGAAAGGAACATGAAATAGGTGGGGAGATATTTACCTCTTCTTGGGGTTCTTCCTTTTGATTTGATCAAAATGCCTCCTTAGGTTAGATTTATGACTAAATTAAGGCCTCTAGGACTAAGGGTGGATAGTTGAGATGTTATTTTGTCAGGTTTTGGCCGAGCCAAATGGATTTGGATGTGTGAATTAGAGAGAAGGGGGAGTGCCATTTTTATAAGAGGGGTGAGGGGCACCTTAGAAAAAACTTAAAATATTATTTTAAATAAATTTATATTAGGTTTATAATGGATCCAAAGTGACTTATTTTGAGTCTATGGTGGGTATGGGTCGATATAATTGAAAAAATAGGTTTTATACAAGTTTAGGTTACCATTTTAACCATATCATTTAGATTTAACTCTATGTTAAATAATTTAACTTTTACAATGTCTTATTGTAATCTTACACTATATGGTTATTAAAATTACTATAAACATCCAATAACTCCCCAATTGGTTAATTAATGTATTTATGTCATTATATAAGTCTTTTAACCGAAACTTAGATTTTTAGGACCATTATTTCAATTAATAATAGAATATTTGTTTTAAAAACTCTTTTATATCAATTTTGACACTATTTGGTATTTTGTTTTTTCTAAATTCATAAAAGAATTATTACCTATAAAATAATTCATCTACCAAACCCTAATATCTTATATTAATTTATATAATTATCTTAGTTCATAAAAGGCCTCAAATTACATTTATTTGGGTATTTCTGATATCAATTCTGTTAATATTTCATTAATAAGGTAATTACTACATCATCATTAGGTCATAAATAAATAAAATTATTTAATGCCTAAAAAATATAAATAATATACAGTTATTTATGAAATATTTTTATCTTTATAATGAATATTTATAGCCTAATTGATCTTATGTATATCCCTATATTATAAATGTTTTAGTTATTAAACATTGATTTTAATTATTTTAACTCTTCTTTAAATAAAATAATAATAAATTCCCTTATCTAATCCAAGTGGACCTAAAGGGTAATATTTTATTCTTAAGGTTTTTTTCTAATTAATCATATAAAATAGAATTAGGACATGTGTTTGGGTAACAATAATATCATTTTTACCCTTAATTACCCTAATTACTTTGAACCATGGTAAATAAAAGTTAAATGTTACTAATCACCAAAAATTATTTTCATCTCATTAAACCACATTGTACTTACTGATATCAACCATATCTCTCATATTTTATAAATTCAACTAATAGAAGCAGTTAAATTTTGTTTTATGTAAGTTTGAAAATGCTCCTACGAGGTGGGTAAAAGAGAGTAAAAAGTTCAATAAAATTTTTATATATCTAAAATTATTAAAAAATGACTCCAATGAATTACATTGAACTTATATAAGTATTATATCTCTATTTTTACCTAAAATAAAATAAATAAAATAAAATATCATTTAAATAAAAATTCTGTTTTAACCAATAACTCAGTGTTTTCACTATTCATAAAAAATTGAATGTTTGCAGAAAAATACCAAAAATTCACTCTAGGGTAATTTCTATAATCCAAATAAAAAAATGAATTAAATTTTGAAAGATAAAATTTATAAAATTTCCAAAAGTGGGAATTACAATTCATAATGTCTAGTTTATATAATATTTTAATAATAAATCGTTGTTTAGTGAAACTCAGTATTGCGTAAAACGCAAGCTATCGAGCAAGGTTGTTCTTGCGTGTAACGCAAGCCAAGAATATTGTTTCGTATAATACAGGATAATACAGTGTTGCGTATAGCACAAGATAATCTTGTTGTAGCATACAATACAAGATATCAAAGAAATTAATAATATTTCTCATAAAATCGAGTGGTGTTACATTAATAATAAAATATTCAGATGAACTAGTGGTGTTACTTTTTATTATTTGAGATTAATGTGTTGTATTTGATAAATTGGGTTTACCATATTGTTGTTGGAAAATGTTTAATGACAAAAGGAATGAATTTTCAAACATTTATTAACCTTACAAACCATTAAAAATGAATTCTTGTTATTTTATCTTGAAAAATTCATTTTTTCATATTCATTATATAGACAAAGAGATGATATAGAAATTGATGAACACACAATCAAAGGATTAAATTATTTTAAAAAAAATATATACATACCAATTAAGTATATTTCTGTACATAAGTAGACCAAAAGACTAATTATAAAATATAAGATAAGGAAATTTAAAAAAATATCCTATTATATTTATATCTAATTAATTAAATATAGATTTATATAATCATATATTTATAGTTTTGAGGTCCATAACATTCAATAGATCATTCAATTTCCTGTGTTTAATGATCTATATTTGACTCTATAATTATTTACACCTTTCTTATTTTTACATATATTAACATGTTTCTAAAGTATTCTAATTTAGAAACTAAATTAGGTTTCTTTGGTATATTCCATTCTCACTTATTAAGAAGATGTTTTATTAAATCATTTACAATGGTGTTTTTCAACAAATGATTTTCCAAATATAAAATCCATGATTATAGAAATCAACATTAAATTGAGAGGAAATAAATCATTTATCGCGAGGTTATTTTAAAACCATAAAATTATAAAATTATCAATTATTATTCTATAGTTTCTAAAATATGAAAAACATATTTTAAATAACCCCTGAAATACATTTCTATAAATTTAAACTCATTGATAGATTATGCAACATGAAACCTCAAGTCCCAATGAACTATTAAATAGTATACAGTTACAATCTAGAAGTTAAATTTATGGGTATGAATAATTATAAATAAATTATGAATTTTAAATTTTTTCTGTTGATAATAAATAAAATTATAATAATATAATATAAAAATAAAATCTTTCTTAAAAACATTATTTTTTATAAAAGTTGGATTAGTCACTCAATGAAAAAGTAAAATAAAATTAATATTTACGACTATTAAACGGTAGCATATTTCAAAGAGCATTCTTTATTTCATCCACCACGATGTTTCATAATATATAAAACATATTGGTAATATTTAATAAATAAATTCCACTTACAAGGGTAATTTAATGTCAATTTCATGACATAAATCATCCCAAATTCTATCAAATTGGTTATGAAATCAACATTCACATGTACAGCAGACTACCACCTCATGAACCGATGACAATCATATTTCCATTACCTACTTTAACGATTGGGTACAATGATGGAAATAAATTATATATATTATAATTATAAATTAATTATTCCCCTGTATTCATTATATAGTATATAACTTATTTACTTCTCATTCCATTGAGGATATGGTAACATCGCTTGTGAGTGTGGAAGACAACCACCTCGTGAAGGTACATGATATGTTTTTCCCTATTGATTTATGTGGAAGGTAATAAGGATAAACTATATGAGTATATGTTATATATAAAACACAATAACTATTTTAATGGAATATTATTTTTTCTAGAAATTTAATATACCATTTTCATTTATACCTTTTAACTCACATAAGAATGATAACATCATTCCTGTATATTTGAACTATCACTTTTACAAAGCGATTTGACTCTATTTTAATCATTACATAAAAATGGATGGGAAGAGTATATTATATTACTATATTCTTATCATTATATAAAGGTAAAATATTTTTACATTTTTCTATAATTATAATTGAAACTTGGAATTGTTACTCATTAGTACATAGAATCTACCATCTCAATGATCGTTACATACATTATTTCTAAAAACCTTATTTTATGATTGGTCTTAAAATTATATTATATATATATATATATATGATAAAAATTTCATGATTATTATTCAATAAACTATTTATCTGTATAATATGTGCAAGATCCATATCTTTTCTAACAAAACACACATGAGAAAATAAAGATATTATCACCCAAAAGAATGAAAATAATGAAGTATAATTAATGAATGGAAGATAATAAGTAATAGAAGGATACTATATAAAATTATATATATTAATATGGTTCTATTATATGTTAATAATGTATTAAAAACCACTATGAATGAATTTAATGTGCATTTGACCAAAATAAAGTGTGGGGTAAGCGATTTCTTAACCCAATTTGGATTCATTGTGTTAAATATATAAATTATTTATTATATAATTCTATGATTATTTTTGGATTAATATTTCAATATTTTATTATTTTTCAAAAGTTTTAGGTTTATTTTAATTTTATACACATATTCAAGTCATTTTTTAATTGCATCATTAATTATACCATCTTTGTAAGAGACTTTATCTTAATTTGTCTTCATTATGGAATATTTTTTTTCTTTTCACATAATTTCATGTATATAGTTAATATACATTCTATTAGAAATATAATAGAATTATTCATTTAAAATTTATAAATTTTATGTTTCTATTGTTATTATTTCATCCAAGGGTATTTATCTTAATAGTTACTAAGTGTTAAAAAAATTGATAACTCAATTTTTTGTCATTGGGTTTTATTACTTCTTCGCAATATATGATATTATAAGATTATGTTAGAAATAAAATTTTATTAATTTCTATGTTATTTAAAATTATTTTCTTTGGATTTTAATTTTCAATACTTATTTTATTCAGTAAAAAATTCAAAATTTAACGTTATGACCATTATGAAGGATTATTTCCCAATATAATAGTAGTTTGGATTTTTTTTTCTTTTTGAATTTCTATTGAAAGAAATTATTTGATAATTTTTTAAGTAAACAACTTTAATATTATTCTCCTAAAGTTATTTAAGATTTTAATCAATTATCTATTCCTATTCTACACAATTTGGTACTAAAACGTTTTATATAATAATTTGAAAAAGAAGAAATCGTTATCTCCCTCTTCGGTGGGAATTTTTTTAATAAATACTTTTCTTATATAAAAATAAATTCGTTTTAACAATTTTATAAGTTTGTACTAAATATTGTTTTATTAATTTTAATTTATTTTAACAAATAAATAGTATCTTCATGTAATTTTCAAAACTACCCATTTTTTAATATTAAATGGAATATTACATGACTATTGTTATGATACTTCTCTGTATGTATGTAATTCTCTACCATCTAAATGAAAAAATAATTTAATAAAATACTTTATAATTATTAATGGTTATTTTCTATTAATACTATTTAAAAAAAATTCTTATGAGATTCTATATTTTAAAATATATTTTCAATATGAACATGTTTTATTCCTAAAAATTATTTTTTGAGATATTTTTAAGGTATTTATATTCATAAATAACAATAACACGTTATTATAACTCACAAATTTATATTTCATATTGACATGATAATTATTATTTATATAGATTTTTTTTGTAATTTGATCATAAAATCTATTGACATTATCATTCTTGATTCATTTTCTAGTTGTTAACATTCACTTGAAATATTCACATTCCTTTTATCTTTATACATTAAATTTACCCTAAATATAATTTTTTTTTCATGGATATGATTATTTTTTAAACAATATCTAATTTTTACAAATGGGTTTTTACATTTAATGTCATTTTATTGACTGGGGAAAAAATAAAAATATGTATTCTTTATTAAATAATAACATTTAATGGTAGTTAATATTTATTCATGAATTAAATCGACATTTATATATATGAAAAATGATTTGGACCAATAGAGAATGGTGAGGCCCATTATTATAAATCCCCTTGATAAATTGGTTGGTATTATGAGACAAATCATTAACCTTCTATTATATGGGTTTTTTCTATAGTTTTAAACAATCATATGAATGATCTTAAAGGTAGAGGTATTATGTGAATGATACATAACACCCAAAAATTAAGTATTTCCTTCATTAATAAATAATTTATTTTAATAAATGTTATTTTCCTAATTATATTGTCTATGGTATCATTTATTTCTTATTTAAATAATTAAATTCTATGTTTTTCGTCTATTGACCATTGAATGATTATTAGAATTATATAATCATGATATCAACCTCTTTAAAAAACAGTTACTACAAATTTCAGTTATCTCTTAGTTTTTTTCTTTTCCCAATAATACATGAAGTTTACTATGACTGATATGTAAGGATATACTGGAGGGAATAATACTAATCTCAATAAATAATTTTTTAATTTGTTTTTTAAAATGTAATATAAGAATAAGTTATATATCTACCTTACTAAGGCAACTACACTATTTGGTTTATCAGGATGTGAATCAAAATATCTTACACCTATGTAATAATACATAGACTGGATCCCAATAATGGGGGTCTAGGTTTCTAAATTAGGATATTCCCTCAGCATGAAAACAACTCAGTATTTTTATGATATATATTTAATTATATAAGAATGTATTAATAATAATTTACTGAGGTGGATGAATAACTAAAATAAAAATTTTCATTAAAGAGAATTAATTATTATTTTGGTATCCCCTTTCGGTTTTCATCAAAAGCCTTCCTAGGTTGAATTTAGGACAAAAATATGGCATCTAAAATGATAGGATGGAATTAAAATGTATATTTTGGAAATTATTTTTTAAAATAAAGGGTTATTAATATTTAATGTTGAGAGTATCATGGGTGTCCTATTATAAGTTAAGTGAGTATCACACATTTAATTATTCAAAAGGAAAAAATGGTGTTCCCACATTTTTCACACACAAAAAGGCGATAAAATTCGTTATAATTGATCATTAAAGATAGTAGTAATATATATATATATATATAATTATTTTTGGATAAGATATCAATAATTTTTAACCCTTATAATTCTTTTTTACTCCTCCCCTGGTAATCTCATTTTTAACTTAACTTTTAGAAATAATTTATATTATTATTCAATTGCATTATTCAAAAAATATTTTTGACCACATTAGATAATAAAAATTATTATTATTCAAAATATTTATGTAATTCCCTAACCCTAATTACATAGAGTTGGTGCATTATTACATGTCAATGGCATGATCACAAGGGATCAAATCCTGAAAGACCGACAGTTTCATAGCCTTGAAGGAACTAGATACATAAATATGTTTTACATTACATTATAAAATGAAAAAAACAACAAAATTTATCCTTGAACACACTGATCTCCCTTAGACTATCCCTGCAGGCCAGTCATAATATTCTTTTTTTCATCCTGGAAAAAATAAAACATAGGAAGTTGTGAGCTCTAGTTCTCAGTAAGGATAACAATATAGCGAAAACATTCATAAATAAGCATAAACATGTAAGGTAATGTATAATCCTAAAAAAATACTTTTAAACTTAATAATCAGCATAATATTGAAATAATAAATGAAATAATTCTATTTAAATATTAATTTAGATCTTCAACTAGTTAAATAATCACATTTAATATCAATATCCAATTTCATAATGAAAGAATATATAATGACAACCTTCATAAACACATAGTCAACGCCTCGTGCCAAGAATAAAAATTAGATTTTTTCATCGCCTTATTCCAAGACACTAGTTTTTCTCATGATACCTAAAAATGTGTCAAGAATCTATAGTGGTCTTCACCTGTCAGTTACTATGTCCAATGCATTCCTCTTATAAAATTTTTGAAACATAATAGAAATATTCATGTTAAAACTTGCATAAGAAATGTTAATAAATTAACCATAAAACATGAATGGTATAAAAATAACACATCCACAATCATACATATCTTAAAAACATAAATACAATATGGAAGTTTTGTATAATAATAAATCAACTTCAAAAAAGATTACAATCCATCACAGGATGTTGACAAAGATGAAAGTAAAACTATTTGAGAGGAATATCTCTTTCCTTTTTGTATTCATTTAAAAGTCATGTAATTATAAAAGAAACATCTATTTTGAAAATATTCTCATAAGTCTATAAGTGAAGCTTCAAAGGTTTTATAATGACATAAAATAGCTACACCTTCCCTATATGTTAAAATACATTCCTTCATTAATTTAGTCGAAAAGGTCTTAAAGGACCTTATTTGGAAAATGATTGAAATATTCCATTATAAACATTTTTAAATAATTAAAACAATGGTATAAATTACTTTTATTCATAGTCTAAGAGATAGTAAAAATACATTGAAATACATTTTTAAGAATCATTAATGTGGATGATAATGAGGTCCTAGCAGATACTAACGTATCAAAAACCTCAGATAAAAATGAGATTGTATAATTAACGATTACCTTGTAATTTTCCTTGATCTATTGTACGTTAAAATCTTATATAACAGTAAAATAATAATTATTAAATTATAAAATAACCATATACAAAAATATGATATTATATATGATCCTCTAATAATGATTTGTAAATAATATTTCAGTAGTATCATCGTTTCACGTTTTAACTAATTCATTTTACTTTATATGCTTGGTTATGTAAGATTTGTTAGTTATGGAGAGGATGTATTTTATTCATATCCATACTGATATTAAGTTATTAAACATTATTTTTAATCATAAAATGAAAATTATTATTGAATGTTTATTCTAGGGAATTAATTTAATCACGTTCATGGATACTTTAATCCATACCTACGCACAAGTGAAAATATCATTCAATTGATAGTGAAATCATATTTAATTGTATTTTATATCATTTATAAAAAATCATTAACATGTTATATTTATTATTTACATCAGTTATACTCATTATTATACCCATTTAAATAATGAAAAGTTTGAATAACAAACTACACCACTACGTGGAGACGGTAAGCCATACATACCTGTGTATGGTGACTTATCATTCATAGGATGGATAAAATAATTAATATTGTTTTAACATATTTATAATAACATAATATTATGAATAAGGTATTGGAGTCCTTATTTTAGTTTGGAAACAACAAATTAAGAGGATTTAGAAAATGAAAATAACTTTGAAAGAGGTGATGAAATTATTACCTCTTCTATGGGTGTTTCCTAATAATTTGATAAAAAGGGCTCCTAGGATTTCTATCTTATCAATGTCAGGCCTCTAGGACTAAATGAGGGTATTTGGTAGGATATTTAACAAGGTTTGTATGAGCCAAATATCATTGGAGGTTTGATTTTGAGAGAAGGATATGTACCATTTTTTAAGAGAGGTGAGGGTTATACAATCATATTCAGTTTATATTGACCCCAAAATGATTTATTTTGAAGATTATATTAGGATGGATCAAAAAAATATCAACTAAACGGTTTTTGATTGGTTTACGTCACCATATTAACCATATCTTATAGATATAACTCTTAGTTAAATAGTATAACTTTTATCGTGTATTCTTATATTGTTATAATAAATGGTTAATAAACATACTATAAAAAAGAAAAAAACCCATGTGGTTAATTATTGATATATATAACCTTATCTAAGTACTTTCGCTGAAACTTATATTTTTATGAATATTAAATCAATCAATAATATAGTGTTTTTTTAGAACTCATTTATGTCAATTTTACCACTATTTGGTAGTTTGTTTTTGTAAAAGTCATAACAACTTTATCACTTTGAAAAAAAAGTAGTTAATCAACCCATACCTGTCATATTAACCTAAAAAATTAGTGAAATATATTTTAATTCTCAATTTACATTTATTATATATTTATAATATAAATTATTTTAATATTTCATTAATAAAGTAATTATTGCATCATCATTATGTCATATAAAATTTTTATTCTATAATGTCTAAAAATTAAAAATAAAATTCATTGATGTAGGAAATGGTTTTTTCTTTTTAATGAATGTCTATAATCAAATTTAACTTATGTATAACCCTATACTCAAAAAATTTTATTTATGAAACATTAAATTTTACACTTTTAACTCCTCTTTAAATAAAATAACAACAAATGTCTTAATATAATCCAAGTGGACCAAAAGAATCATATTTTATTCCAAAGGTTGTTTTTGGTCAAAATACACTTATCCAATAGAATTAGGAAATATGGTAGTGTAATTATAAAATCATTTTTACCTTTAATTACCCTATTTATTTTTAATATTGGTAAATAAAAGTCAAAAGATACTATTTTCCAAAAATTATTTTCATCTTATTGACAAAAATATTATTTACTGATGTCAACCGTGTTGCTCAAGTTTTTGAAATTTAATTCACAGAAGTAGTAAAATTATTTTTTTTCTAATTTGAAAATGTGCCATGAAGGTGGGTAACAGAATGTTAAATGTTCCATAAGCATTTATATATCTAATATATTTATAAAATGACTCCAATGAATTATATTTATCTTATATATGTATTATGTATCTATTTTGACTTAAAATAAATTTTAAAAAATAAATAATTATTTAATTAAAATGTTGGTTTTAAACAATAATGCAGTGTTTGTCACCATTAATCAAAAATTGAATGTTTTCATAAAAATTTAAAAATTCCCACTAATATAATTTTGATATTTTTAATCCAAAAATTATGTACATTTTGAAAAATAAAATTTTTAAAATTTTAAAATGTGGGTATTACTATTCATAACAGCCAGTTTGATTTGCCATGGTGTGATAGTGTAACACCCGAGATTTTATGAGAAATATTTTGTTTTTATTTATTATGTTATATGAAACACCAAATGAATCTTTCAATCACAAAACACAGTGTTGTCTTGCATTGCACGCAAGAGCAACCTTCATCGATAGCTTGTTTTGTACGCAATTCTGATTTTCACTAAACAATGATATGTTATTAAAATATTATTAAAACTAGCCATTATGAATACTGATACCTACTTTTTGAAATTTTATAAATTTTATCTTTGAAATTGGACTTCATTTTTGGATTCGGAATATCAAAATTATCCTAGGGTGAATTTTTTATATTTTTCTGAAAACTTTCAATTTTTGATGAATAGTTAAAAAAACTGAGTTATAGTTTAAACCCGAATTTTTATTTAAATAATTATTTATTTTATTTATATTTATTTTAGGAACAAATATATACATAATACCATAATAAGTTCAATTTAATTCATCGGAGTCATTTTATAATAATATAGATATATAAAAATTTTATTGAAATTTTCTACCGTCTGTTACCCACCTCCTAGGAGTATTTGTAATTGTACATAAAACATAATTTTACCACTTCTGGGAGTTGAATTTTTAAAATCCGACATACACAGTTAACATCATGGAGTAAAATGTGGTTTAATAAGATAAAAATAATTTTTGTTGAATAGTAACTTTTTAATTTTATTTACCACAGTTAAAAGTAAATAGGATAGTTAAGGGTAAAAATGATATTATTATTACCCTAACACATGTCCTAATTCTATTGGATAAGTTTAATTCGACCAAAAACAACCTTTGGGATAAAATATTACCCTTTAGTACCACTTGGATTTGACTATGACATTAATTATCATTTTATTTAAAGAAGAGTTAAAAGAGTTTAAATCAAAGATTAATAACTAAAACATTTTTAATATAGGGTTATACATGAGATAAATTCGACTATAAATATTCATTAGAAATATAAAAGGACTTCCTACATAATTTAATTTTATTTATAATTTTTATAAATTAAATAAGTTAATTAATTTATGACACAATGATTATGTAGTCATTACCTTATTAATAAAATATTAACATAATTGATATTATAAATACCCAAATAAATGAAATTTGAGGCTTTTTATGAATTAAACTAATTTTATAGGTTCATATGAAAAGTTAGTACTGATTTAATTAACTATTTTAGAACTAATCACGCTGTTATAATTTTCACAAAAATAAATTACCAAATGGTGTCAAAATTGACATAAAATATTTTTTAAAACAAATAATATATTATTTATTGTTATTCTATTCCTACAAATCTAATGATCTTCCAAATGACATAGATAAGGTTATATATATTAATAATTAACCACTTGGGTTTCGTTTGTATTGTTATAGTATGTTTATAAACCATATAGTGTAAGAAAAGAAGAAGACACGTTAAATGTTAAATTTTTTAACTTATACTTAAATCTAAATGATAAGGTTACAATACTAACCCAAACTTGTCTAAACCCTATTTCATGAGAGTATTTTGACCCATACCAACTTTAGTATTGAAATAAATCAATTGGGAGCTATTTTAAACCGAATATGACTTTATTATAAAATAATATTTTAATTTTTTTTAAGGTGCCCCTCTCCTCCCTTATAAAAGGGCACATCCTCCCTCTCATCTCTACGCAACTTCGAGCCTTCAAGATTTGCCAAACCCTTCCCATTTCCCTTATTTACTTTCCTATAAACATACTAGAGGACATGGTCTTCTTCAAAGACCAATTTTAGTGGCCTATGAGGAGGTTAGGAAGATGTGTGTCAAAGAAGAGGTAATATCCTTTACCGACCCTTTCTAATTTATTTCTTATTCTAATTATTCTTCATTATACGTTCCATTATAAAGTAATAACATAAGTATCACTCATATACTAATATTTTATTATAAATATGAAACAACCCTATTTCACCTTCTATCCATCCTACGAAAAATGAAATCACCGCACGTGTGTACGTACGGAATACTGTCTGCACGTCGCAATGTAATCTATTTTCCACCACCACATTACTTGGATGGTTATAATGGTGTAACGAATACCTATAAATGATTATTGTAATGTTATATTGATTCTGAAATAGTATACATACACTTCAAAACAATTCCACAATCATGGGAATGATATCATCGTTCGTGTGTACGTACGACCTACCGTCTCCACGATGTGATGCTACTCGTTCTACATGATCTTCATTGAATAATTATTATATAAATTAATTGAATGAATAAAAATTATATATATTACACTAATACCATTCTGGAAATGTTGTATCTATAACCTAAAAATAATGATAAGAATTTATTCGAAAAAACATTTATCAGAACATAAATGAATAAACACCCGAATAACAAGTAGAAATGAAATATTATTAATAAGAAGATAATAATATAACCATATATGATATTATAACAATTAATATGATTATTTAATAAGTAAATGACATTATTTAAATCATTATACAGGAGGTTCGGATACGTACTAAGCAAATCAGATCTAAGGTTAGGGAAAATCTGACAATCTCATTTTTATCCGAGTTTGTTTATACTTCAGAATTTACTAGGGAATATTTATCATCCACGTCCATGTTTCCTTAATATGAAATAATATTTATATCATCCTACAATTTTTTAAATCCAATTTTACCCAATGGTGAGTTTTTAGTAAAATATATTAAAGGAATATTTTGTGATTTTTAGTACGAGGTACTTTTTGACCTTTCCAACCAAAGTATGAGAAGATTGTTTTTTAAACTTATACAGCATGAATGAATTTTTGTGATTTCATAGAACATTATTTCCATGAAGCTTCCTTTATAGGTTTTCAAGTTTATTTTTAATCAACTTATTTTAGTTTAAAATTTCATTATATGTTATGAAAGGAAAAATGTTTTTAAAGTAGAAAGGATAATTTCCTCAAGAATGGAGTTCAAGCGTTTTATCAAAATTATTTTCCATATATGATAATATAGGGTTCTATTTCTTTCCCTATTTTTACATTGATCTGTTTATGTTATGATTTAATTAATTTTATGATGTCCTTTTATCTTATATGGATTATGTTATGATGGGAGGGTGTTTAAGAATCACATTTTTATTGCATGGGTTATGCTATGATTTATGATTTGTGGTACACATAAGAATAGTTTCATTATGACATGGGTGGGACCTATATCTCCCTCCAATAAATTGGGTAAAGATTTATATCTCATGAGATTGACATGGATTGAATGGAATGTGAATCTGGTTCAGTAATACATGACTAGAATGAGGAGTGAACTCGATTCAGTAGTGGACATTGTTCGCTATGATTTTCTTGGAAATGAGCCTTGACTAATACGAAATGAATTTCTATGATTATATGTGTATGTCACAATTATTCATGTTTTAAGTTATGATTATTGGGATTACATTTCACTACATTTATTTATCCCATTTTATGATATTATGATCTCTTTTTAAGGTTAAAATTTTCAAAATGTTATGTTCTTATGAATATGATATGATTGATATTTCTTTTGTTTACCCTTACGGATCATTTGAGCTCACCCTTTTGTATGTTTTCTTTTCCTAAAGTCAGTAAGAATGGTATTAATAAGATATTCCAAAAGTGACTCTAGATATGATGAAATAAATGGGAGACAGTGTAGATGATTTATGAACCAGTTGTTTATGTGTCCCAGTTTTTGAAGACACTATACATATACGGTCTTATCATTGTTTTGGTATATGTTATAATAAGTATGCATCAATTCTGAAGTAATAACCATGTATGAAAATTATGTGTCGTTATAGTTGGTATGAGAGGGAGGTATGGTCATCCTTTGGAAACTGGGATGTGAAAGCCTTAGTAACATCTCTAAGGATATGTCTAATCATATAACACAATATTAGTGTTTTAGAAATGGACATGAATAACCTATTATAAGACCTAAAGTGTGATATTTTATTACTGACTATATTGTTTTCCTATTATAATTAGTGTTGCTCATACTATTCTTCTAGGTTGTAGTAAATGGCTGGAACCTGAAGGAACCGTGTTTATAAGGAATGCGATGGGAAATGAAATGATTGTCCCCAAAAGAAACTAAACGTTATGGGAGATGGAATGAAAAATCTTATAGCCATGCTCACAAAACTTTCTCAAGCTATGAATCATGCAGGACTTCCAAATGAGCAAAAAAAGGAGTTACATTCTGTTGAATCCTTCATGAGGCAATGTCCACCCTCATTCCGGGGGTCTACTGATCCATTAGTAGCTTAACAGTGGATTAGTACCACTGAAAAGTCATTTTCAGTTCTACAATGTTCTGAACACGATAAAGCGCTCTTAGTAGTATATAGATTGGAAGGTGAAGCTGATCAATGGTGGAATATTTTTAAAAATAAGATGCAAAGGGATGAAATTGAGTCCATGTAATGGGATGAGTTCATGAAATAATTTTTCAATAAGTACTTCTCTCATATTCTTCAAACATAGATGGAGAAGAAGTTTCTTGAACTAAAGCAAAAGGATGATGAATCTGTTGGTACCTAT
The DNA here is from genome assembly GCA_963277665.1 of Viscum album. NCBI lineage: Eukaryota > Viridiplantae > Streptophyta > Magnoliopsida > Santalales > Viscaceae > Viscum > Viscum album. The sequence continues at coordinate 1,302,135,738 of OY728147.1, forward strand.
GAAGAAAATTTTACAATACTAGCAGGGTACGCTTCCAAAATTATTATCCAACTAGAGATTAAAATCTATTGATTCTTTAGTGTCTTAAATCCAATTATTTGAAGGAATTTAGCCATAAGGGACTTCAATAGCTATGAGGAAATTGGTCGATGTGCTCTCAAGGTTGAGATGGATATTAGAGTAACCCTTCAATAATATGGTTTTGATAAAAAGAGGAAAATGGAATTCAATAGAAAATACAAAGACCACACTGAAAAGAATATGAGTTTCCACTTATGCTCAATGTATGGAACGAAACATTGAGGGTATTATCTTAAATGGAAAATAAAAATGATTTAAGTGTAGAAAAGAAGGTCATCGGGCAGTTGAATGTCGAAATAATGGGAAGAAGATATATAATGATGCCAACAAAGAAAGCGATACATAGAATTCACCTCCTACACTTCAATGATTCAAGTGGAAAGAAATGGGGAATTATGTAAATCAATTCCCTAGTACAGGGGTTGTTGATGATGATAGACGTATAAAAAATCTTAAGGCCAATGACAAAGGAAAGTCACATTCAATTTCTATGGGAGATGTGGAGTACGATAACGAAGTGGTGGAAGATACACATACCATCCACTCTAAAGTATAAAATGTTTTATTTGATTCTGGATCAACCCACTATTTTATTTATGAATAATTTTCTAATGGTATCACCATATTACCTCAGCAGTTTGATATTGTGTTAGTTGTGACAACCCCTAATGGCAAAACAGTCACATCAAAAGACTACAATTCTTCTCTGATTGATGTTTATGGGAAAGTGATTCCAACAAATCTTGTGATCCTTCCTATAGTGGATTTTGATGTGATTCTTGGCATTGATTTTCTTTCCTTATATGGAGTTCATATCAATTTCCAAATAAGGGAATTTACATCTCATATTCCAAATCAATCTATGATCATCTATCGATGCAAGGATGAACATGACCTACCAGTGGAAATTTTTTCCATCTTATGGGTCTGAATTCCACCAAATAAATGTTATTTATCTCAAATGGTTGGAGAGAAACTCACTATTAATAATATTCCTATTTTTAGAGAGTCTGATGATGTATTTCAGGTGGAATTTACTGGTCTTCCACCAAATCATGATGTTTAGTTTTCAATAGAACTCTTATCGGGTGCTTTACCTATTTCAGGGAAACCTTAAATAATGGCCCCAATTGAGTTGCAGGAATTAAAGATGCAACTCCAAGAGAATTTTCAAACATCTATACATTTGGAGATTAAAGAGTCATTGAAAGAAGACGTAGAGTTACAAAAGAAGGTGAGAAATATCCCTCAATTCAACCTTGATTGTGATGGGATAATAAGGTTCAGGAATTGTGTTCGTGTTCCTCCCATCCTAGAATATAAGAAGGATATGCTGGATGAGGATCATAGTTATTCATACTCTATTCATCCTAGAATCACAAAGATGTATAGGTACCTGAAATAGTACTTCTGGTGGGATGTCGTTAAAAGAGATGTTGTGGAATATGTCTCTCGATTCTCGGTTTGTCAGCAAGTTAAAGATGAGAGGCAGAAGTCTAAGTGGATGTTACAACCATTAACCATACCCAAATGGAAATGGGAAAACATTACTATGGACTTTGTCACCAGACATCATAAAACATCAAAAGGCAATAATGCTATCTGGGTCATAGTTGATCGTCTTACGATGTCGGCACACTTCATTGCAATTAGAGAGGATTTCTCTCTTGATCAGCTTGCCAGGATATATGTAAATGAAGTGGTAAGATTGCATGGAGTACCACTTTACATTATATCTGATCCGGATCTGAGGATTACCTTGACCTTTTGGCTATGTATTCCGAATACTCTAGCTACGTGGTTGAGTGTCAACACTGCTTATCATCCTCAGAAAGACGGTCAGTGTGAGAGGAAAATTCAAACTCTAGAAGACATGTTGAGGGCCTGCTCTATGGATTTCAAAGGTGGTTGGGATAAACACCAACCTTTGGTGGAAATTTATTATAATAATAGCTTTCACTCCAGTATTCAGATGGATCCTTATGAATATCTCTATGGAACGAAATGTAGGACTCCAACTTGCTAGGATGAAGTTGGGGAAGGAAAGATATTAGGACCTGATCTTGTGGATGAGATGGCAGAAAAGGTTAGATCTATTAAACAACACATAAGAGTAGCTTAGAGTGGACAAAAATGTTATGCCGGCAACCGAATAAAATACCTAGAGTTTGAAGTGGGTGATAAAGTGTTCTTAAGAATATCTCCGTGGAAGAGAGTAATGAGATTTTCCAAGAAGGTAGAGCTGAGCCCTAGGTATATTGGTCATTTTGAAATACTGGATCGTGTTGGGAAGGTAGCTTACCGATTGGTGCTTCCACCAAATCTCTCTCAACTTCATGATGTCTTCCATGTATCTATCCTAATAAAGTACATACCTGATCCATCACATATACTAAGCTTATAAGTTGTACTGCTGGAGCAAGATCTATCTTATGAAGAACAACTAATAGAGATTCTGGATCGTAGAGAAATATTCCTACGAAATAGGACCACTCACTTGGTGAAAGTTTTATGAAGGAACCACCAATTTAAGAAGCTACATGGGAACTTAATGATATGATTATGGAAAGGTATCATCATCTGTTTGATACAAAGTGATGAATTTCAAGGGCAAAATTTATTTTAAGGGGTGTAGAATGTAACACCTGAGATTTTATGAGAAATATTTTGTTTTTATGTATTGTGTTATACAAAACACCAAAATAATCTTTCACTACACACAACACTATCTTGGATTGTATTGCACGCAAGAGCAAACTTTCCCGATAGCTTTCATTGTACGCAATACCGTGTTTCACTAAACAATGACATGTTATTATAATATTTTTAAAACTAGCTGTTATTAATATTAATACCCACTTTTTGAAATTCTATAAATTTTATCATTTAAAATGGACTTCATTTTTGGATTCGGAATATCGAAATTAGCATAGGGTGAATTTTTGGTATTTTTCTGAAAACATTCAATTTTTGATGAATAGTGAAAAACACTGAGTTATAGTTTAAAACCGATTTTTTGTTTACATAATTTTTTTTTAAATTTATTTTAGATAAAAATAGATACATAATACCTATATAAGTCTTATATAATTCATTGGAGTCATTTTATAATAATATAGATATATAAAAAATTTATTGAACCTTTTGACACACTTTTACCCACCTCCTAGGAGCATTTGTAATTGTCCATAAATCATAATTTTACGGCTTTTGTGATTTTAATATAAAAAATTTTATAGACACGGTTAATATCAAGGAATAAAATTTGGTTCAATAAGATAAATATAATTTTTGGTGAATATTAACTTTTTACTTTTATTTACCACGGTTAAAAGTAAATAGGGTAATTAAGGCTAATAATGATATTATTATTACCCTAACACATGTCCTAATTCTATTGGATAAATTTAATTCGACCAAAAACAACCATAGGGATAAAATATTACCCTTTAGGTCCACTTGGATTAGATTAGGACATTTATTATTATTTTTTTGTAAAGAATAGTTATAAGAGTTAAAATCAAAGTTTAATAACTAAAACATATTTAATATAGGGTTATACAAAATATAAATTTGACTATAAATATTAATTATAAATATATAAATATTTCCTATATAATGGTATTTTATTTATAATTTTCAGACATTAAAAAAGTTAATTTATTTATGACCCAATCATGATGCAGTAATTACTCTATTAATGAAATATTAACATAATTGATATTATAAATACCCAAAAAAATGTAATTTGAGACTTTTTATGAATTAAAATAATTTAATAGGTTAATATGACATGTTAGTATTGATTTAATTAACTTTTTTCGAACAAATCATTCTATTATGATTTTCACAAAAATCAGTTAACAAATAGCAGAAAAATTGACCTAAAATAGATTTTGAAACAAATATTATAATATTAATTGTTATTGTATTTCTAAAAATATATTGTTCGGCCAAATGACATAGATAAGGTTATATATATTAATAATGAACCACTTTGGGTTTTTTTGGCTTGTTATAGTAAGTTGTTTAACCATATAGTGTAAGAAAACAAGAAGACACTGTAAAAGTTAAATTATTTTACTTAGAGTTAAATCTAAAAGATATGGTTAAAATAATAACCTAAACTTGTCTAAAACCTATTGGTTTAAATGTTTTTGACTCATTAACACTTTACCTTTGAAATATATTAATTTGGAGCTATTATAAACCGATTATGACTTTATTATAAAATAATATTTTAAGCTTTTCCTAAGCTGTCCCTCTCCTACCTTATAAAAGGGAACCTCCTTCCTCTCTTATTTATATAACTTTGAGACTTAATGATGAGACAAAACTTTCTCATTTGCCTTATCAACTTCCCTATAAACATACTAGAGGTCATTTTCATCTTCAATGACAAATTTTAGTGTCCTAAGAGTAGGGTAAGAAGAGGCGCGTCAAAGAAGAGGTAATATCCTTTACAGATCATTTCAAATTTATTTCTTCTTCTACTTATTCTTATTTATATGTTTAATTATAAAGTAATAAAATCATTATAACTCATATACTTATATGTTATTATAAATTTGAAACAACCCTATTTCACCTTCTATCCATCCTACAAAAAATGAAATCACCGCGCGTGTGTACATACGGAATACCTTCTCCACGACCTGGTGTAATCTGTTCTCCAACACCACCTTACATGGATGGGTATAATGGTGTAAATAATAACTATATATGATTATTTTAAAGTTATATTTATTTTAAAATAGTATATATACATTTCAATACAATTCCATGATCATGGGAATGATATCATCGCTCGTGCGTAAGTATGGCCTACTATCTACATGATGTGATGCGACTGGTTCTACATGATAATCATTGAATAATAATTATATAAATGAATTGAATGAATAAATATGATATATAATACAATAATACTGTTCTGTAAATGAGTTACCTATAACCTAAAAATAATAATAAGAATTTATTTGACAAAACATGCATAAGAACATAAAGCAATGAACACTCGAATAACAAGTAGCAATGAAATAATACTAATAAGAAGATTATAATATGACCATATATGATATCATAACAATGAATATGATTCTGTAATAAGTCAATGACATTATTTGAATCATTATACAAGAGGTTCGGATATGTACGAGGCAAATCAAACCTAAGGTAAGGGAAAATCCCACAATCTCATTTTTATCTGAGATTATTTATACTTTAGAATTTACTGGGGAATATTTATCATCCACATCCATGTTTCCTCAAAGTGTAATATTATTTCTATCCCCCTAAAATTATTTAAAACCTATTTTACCCATTTCTGAGTTTTTGTTAAAATATATTAATGGAATCTATTGTTGTTTTTAGTATGAGGTACGTTTTGACATTTCCAGCCAAAGTATGAGACGAATGTTTTTTTAACTTTTACAGCATGAATGGATTTTTCTGATTTCATAGAACATTATTTACATGAATGTTTCTTTACAAGTTTTCAAGTTTATTTTTAATAAACTACTTTTATTTTAAAATTATATTTCATGTTAAAAATGGAAAATGTTTTTGAAGTAGAAAGGATATTTTCCTCAAGAATGGAGTTGAAGCATTTTATCAAAATAATTTTCCATCTGAGATAGTATAGGGTTCATTTTCTATCCCTATTTTTACATTGATCTGATTATGTTATGATGGAATTAATTTTATGATGTCCTTTTATCTTATATGGATTATGTTATGATGGCATGATGTTTAAGAAACCCATTTTTATTACATGGTTTATGCAATGATTTAGGATTTTGTGGCACACATAAAAATGGTTTCATTATGAGATGGGTGGGACCTATATCCCCCTCCAATTAATTGGGTAATTATTTTTATCTCATGAGATAGACTTGTCTGAAATGACAAGTTAATCTCGTTAAGTAACACAAGACTGGAACAAGGAGTGAACTCGGTTCAGTAATGTACTTTGTCCGCTATGATGGTCATGGGAATGAGCCTTGACTAATATGAAATGATTTTCAATGATTGTGTGTGTATTCCACAAGGTTTCAAGTTTTATGTTATGATTATTGGGATTACATTTCACTACAATGATTTATCCCATGTTATGATATTATGATCTCTTTTATAGGTTAATATTTTCAAAATGTTATGTTCTTATGAATATGATATGATTGATATTTCTTTTGTTTACCCTTACTCAGCAATTGATCTCACCCTTGTGTATGTTTTCTTTTCCCCAGGTCATGAAGAAGTGTATTAAGTAGGATATGTGAAAAGGGACACTAGATATGATGAAATAAACGGGAGACAATGTATATGATTTATGAACCAGTTGTTTATGTTTACCAGTTTCTAAAGGCACTATACCTATACAGTCCTATCATGGTTTTGATATATTTTGTAATAAGCATACTTAAATTCTGAAATAATTACCATGTTTGTAAAGTATAGTTCATTATAGTTAGAACTCTATGTTGTAAACAAATAAAGCTATTGCATTAATTAAAGAGTTTCGTACCATGGAATCTTTGGGTGTTACATTATTCCCTCCTTCAAATGATTCCGTCCACGAAATTTCTATAATATTACAACATAAAAATATTTGGGTGGTTCTTCATCATATTTTCCTCTAGTTCCCACGTTTCCTCCTCCATCTTATGGTTTTTCCATATAACTTTTACCAGATGAGCAGGCTGGTTTCTCAACACTTGTTCTCTAGTATCTATTATCTTGATTGGCTCTTCACAATAAGGCATATCAGGATCCATTTCTATTTATTCATTAGTGAGTACATGCATTTGGGAAAGGCGTGTATTTTCTTAATAGTGATATGTGGAACACATGATTATCTTTGGAAGGACTTGGTGGAATTTCCAAATGATAAGCTACAATTCCAATTTATTCTAGAATTTTTAATGGTCGATGTACATAAGACTTAATTTTCCCTACTTAAAAAGGTATAACACGTTTCTGTGGAGATACCTTCCGGAAAACATGATCTCCTACTTGAAAATCCAAATCTTTCCTTCAGTTATCAACATTTCTCTTTTTCTAAATTTGATCTGCTTTGATGTGGGTTTGGATAACCTTTTCTGTTTCCATTGTATCTTCAATATTTTCTAGGCCAACAAGTTTTGTTTCTCTTACATCATCCCAAAAAGTTAGTGTGTGAAGTCTCTTTCCATATAACTCTTCAAATGGTTCCATCTAAATACTTGAATGGAATCTATTATTAAAGGAAAATTCCACCAGAGGTAAATATTGATCACACATACCTTTAAAGACAAGTACGAAATATCGCAACATGTCATTTATGGTTTGAATAGTCTGTTCTGATTGTCCATTGTTTTGAGCAAGGTAGGCACTGCTAAAACGAAGTTCAGTATCCAAGTCCTTCTGAAAACTTTTACAGAATATTGATGTAAAATGGGTTTCATGATTAGATAAAATCTATAGTGGTACTCCATAATGTATTACAACTTCATTAATATATAGTCTTGATAAATATTTAAGTGGTAAATCTTCACTTATCGCAAGACAATGTTCTGACTTGGTATGACAATCAATAATGACCCATATTGCATCATTACTTCTAGAGTATTTGGTATTCCGATTAAAAAGTCCATCATAATATCATCCTATTTCCACTAAGGTATGGGAAGAGAGTGCATGAATCATCTAGAATGTTGTCTTCCAAACATAACCTCTTGAAAAAACATACATCTTGACACATAATTAGAATTCTCCCTCTTTATGTTGTTCTACCATAAATGTTCCTTCAAATCTCTATATGGCGTAGTGCTGCCTTGGTGTATAGAGAAACTGGAGCTGTGATCATCATCCAACAATTCTATTTTTTAGTTCAAGTATATAAGGAACACAAATTCACTTCCCAAATTTCAAAAAATCAATTTTCATATACAATGTCAAACAATCACCCATCATTCACAACATTAATTTTCTTTTGAAACTACTCTTCATTGCTCTGAGAACTTTTTATCCTTCATTGTAATGTTGGATTGTCAACCATTTGAATAAGTATTGATGTTTCACATTCCATGATTATTTCCATATACATATTTTCTATATCCATGAACATAAAATCCCTTTCAACTCTTATCTTGTTCAAAACTCTGTGATCATTTATTCTCAAAGCATATGCCTCCTTATTTTCCTTCCCCATGTGGTTGTGTATAGTGCAATCATAATATTTGAGTAGCTAAAGCCATCGCCTTTGCCTCATGTTGAGTTCTTTTTGGGAGAAAATAAACATCAAATTATTGTGATCAGTCTATATATCATGTTTTTCACCATAGAGATAGTGTCTCCATTTCTTCATAGAAAATATTACAGCTGCTAATTCAAGGTCATTAGTAGTATAGTTTTGTTCATGAATTTTTAGTTTCCATGTTGCATAAAGAATGACCATATCATTCCACATAAGGACACAACCATGCCCTTTATTTGAAGCACCACTTTAAATAACAAGCCCAGCATTCCCATATGGTAGAGTTAAGATGTGAGAATTGACTAATCTTCTATTAAATGAATCAAAAAATTCATCACAATCTTATTTCCAAAAATATTTAAAACTTTTACGTGTGACCCTGGATAATGGGTTTCCCAATCGGGAAACATTCTGGAAAAAATGTCGATAATAGCCTATTAAACCAATAAAACTATGTACCATAGTTATACATTTCGGTGCTGGAAATTCTAGAATTTCTATTTTCATAGAATGGTCAACATAGATTAATTCATTAGGGACAATATTTCCATAAACAGAAATTTTATGAATCCAGAATTCACACTCACTAAACTTCCCATATAATTCATTTCTCTTGAGGGATTTTAGAATAGTGCACATGTGATTATCTTGATATTCATTTATTTTTTAGTATTCCATGATATCATTAACAAATTATACTAAAATTCCCTCAATATATTCCTTAGAAACTCTATTCACTGGATTCATGAAAATAGATGGTGAATTATTAAGTCTAAAAGGCATTACTATAAACCTATAATTCTTATACCTGGTTCGAAATGTTGTTTTCAGAATTTCTTCCTTCATCACACACAACTAATTATATCTAGATCAAAGTTCAATCTTTGAAAAATATTGATCACCATGAAGTTGGTCGAGTAAATCATTAATATGAGGTAGGGGATACTTGTTCTTTATTGTTATATCATTTATGTCACTATTGTCAATGCACAACCTCATAGATCTATAATTCTTCTTATCAAGAAGAACATGACCTCCCTATGGGGAAAACTATGGAGAATGAATCATTTATTACTCAATTCATATATTTTTTTTCTTAACTTCCAATAATTTTACAATGGCCATTCTATAAGGGGTCTTCGATATGGGCCATGAACCATGAATTATATCAATGGAAAACCTAATTTTCGTTCAAGAGGATGTCCAGGTAAATCCTATGGAAACACATCAATATATTCTTGGATAACAAATGCATCTTCTATTTAAACATTCATTTCATCACCATAGTTATTTAATTCTATTCCTCCCTAATAATTTAATTTAGTAAAGCTACGTGGGTAGATCTTGGTAAGAATCAGGTGGTGATGTTTCTGAATTAAAGACATTGTACTCCTTATCATCATTGAAAATTAAAACCTCATTCTTCATACAATTTTTTTGTATCATGGTCTAAAAGACAATCCATTCAGTGGATTATATAAAATTCATTCATGGGTATAATGATGAGATCATAAGATAAAGAACATTTATATTCACTAATAGGAAATGATTCACAAAACATTGTTACAATGATACTTCCCATTTGAGTTTTGACTAAATAATCCCCTGTTAAATAAAATTGGAAATATATAATTTTCTTAACAAACTAGGAATACATGAATCAATGTGACGATCCATAATCAAAAAAAGAATTTTCTAAACTTGAGGAAACCATTAAACTATTGAAAAACATGTCATTTAGTGCTTCAACCTTTGCAGTAGTGATCACATAATCTTTCCCTTTCTCCCTTGGACATTTTTAGGAACCTTTCCATGGTGCATAGTACATTCATTTGAACAATTCCACTTTTCTCTATAATTGTATAATTCATCATTTACATCCCCTTTCTTTCCCATGAAATAATGATCTTGGTGGCCTATTTCACCACACTTGTAACAGACTCCCATTTCCTTCAAAAAAGTACCAGGGCGTTTCTTCCAACATTTACCACAGGATAGAAATTCAAATTTTCCCTTCTTCCACTTATTTCCATATATAGAGTGTCCAAAAGATCACTTCATCTCTTGATTTTATTTAAAGTCATAATACTTAAAAAATACCTTTTCTATATTAATAACATATGTGAAAATATCCTTGTATGATGAGAAGGATTGTAAGAATAATGCTCGATGGATAAATGGGTTTAACCCCTCAAATAAGCGAAAAATATTACTCCTTGGGTGACATATATAATCTGCATCATGCCTTTCTAACCTTATAATGTTAGCCTCATACATTGCGACATTGTCATCCTCTGTTCGCCTTAACTCTGAAATTGTCGTTCCATATTTGATTTATGTTCACGAGGAATGTAATTTTATAAGAAAATATATTTAAACTCCCTCCATTCCATATTTTATACTTTATCATCTCCCTTTTTATTTTGAATCAATTACCACCATGGATCTGCATCTCTTGTGAGGTGATAAAATACCATGACACCTTTTTCTATTTCCCTACTCCCCAAATCATGATATATTTTCTATAATGAACTTATCAATTTCTCAACTACAAATGGATTTATATTACCATTGAATTTTGGTGGTTGTTGCCTCATTAAGCGATCTAACATTGATCCTCCACATTGTGCATCTGGGTGCTTCATACTGGAAATGATATTATTCATAACCTGAGTGAGTTGTCTTAGTATAGTGATAAGCTGATTAGCACCAGTTTCATCACTAACTCCACTATAATTATCTTGAGTAGGATGGAAATACCTAAATGATTTACATGAATTGATATGGTTTCCATTCCTTCCACTAGGCACCATATCTAAATAATGGCATATACTCTATTAGTTTATTAATCACAATACATAATTCTAAACATGTAAAACACTTAACATAAAATGAACAATTTATGGATATAATCTATAACCATAAAAATGTTTTCTTTGAGAAGGTATATACTAATAAATCATTCATAATGGTTTGTGAAGAAAATGAATTATCCTAATCATATCCCCCCAGAAGTGTCGTAATCAAAAGTGTAGCAAGGCCTATTATAGTATACCTAGATACCCCAGGTCAAGCCTGAAACTCCTTTTCAAAGTTTTTACTCCTAGGTATATCTATTCTAGAGCCACTTCTAGGTGCTCATATCTATAAAAGGATTTATTGCATTGGAAAATACGCAAAATATCTACATTACAAAAATTCTCGGATGTTCTTCTACACTAATCATCAAAGTCTATCTTAGGGTAATGTTATCTAATAAGATTTTTTCTAAATCTTGCTTCCAAGATTTTTACTAAACTTCCTCTAATACCAAATGTAACGCCCCAACCCTAGTTTTCTAGAGTCGGTGCATTATTACATATCAATGGCATGATCACAAGGTATCGAACCCTGAAAGACTGATCAATTTAGTAGTTATGGAAGTACTATATACATATATAATATTTACAATACTTTATAAAATTAAAAACAAAAACAAAATTCTCTCCTTTAAATCATTCATATCCCTTATTCTATCCATGCAGGTCAATCATAATATACTTCTTCACATCCTAGTAAAAATAAAACATCAAAAGGGCATAGATCAGTTGCTCAGTAAGGATAACAATATAGAAGAAAATCTCATAAATAAGAATAATCATTTAAGGCAATGTATAAGACTATAAAAATATTTTTAAACATAAACTTCAGCATAATATGGAAAAGGTAAATCAAATAATTCCATTTAATTATTCACATGGATATTCTTCTAGTCGAATATAACATATAATATCAATATCCAATTTCATACTGAGGAAATCCATAATTTTAAACATTATAACCACATAGTAAATGCCTCGTGCCAAGACTAAAAATAAGATTCTATCAAGGCCTTATGCCAAGACACCAGTTTTTCTCATGAAACCTACTAATGCATTGAGGAGCTATAATAGGCTCTACCTTTCACATACTAAACCCAATGCATTCCCCATTTCAAAAGGATAAAACATAACATAAACATTTATATTAAAAATTGAATACAAAATGTTAATACATTAACCATAAACCATGAATAGTATAAAAATAACACATCCAAAGTCAAAAATTTCCCAAAAACAACAATACTATAAGGTTGATTTGTATCATAATGAATCAACTTCCAAAATTTGTAAAATCCATCAGAGGATGTTGACATGGATGAAATCAAAACTATTTGAGAGGAATATTACATTATTTTTTGAAATCATTTAAAAGTCACGTAATTATACATGAAACCATTTATTTTGAATGTATTCTTATAATATTTTAAGGGATGCTTTGAAGGTTTTATAACAGGGTAAAATAGTCACACACACCGTATAAGTTAAAAATACATTCTTTTCAAAATTTTGTCGCAATGGACGTAATGATCCTTATTTGGAAAATGACAGAGAGATTCCATTATAAACATTTTATAAAAAGTCAAAGAATGGTATAAATGAATTTGAATAATATACTATGAAATAATAAAAATGATTTGAAATGAATTTTTAAGAAACATATATATGGATTATAGAGATGTCCCAGTATATACTCACGTATAATCAACCTCGGATAATGAAGAGATTATAAATTAATCCTTATCTTTTACTTTTACTTGATTGAGTCTATATTAACCTCATGTATTATAGTTAAATCATTTTTATTAAATAATACAATAATTTCATACAAAAACATGTTATCATATATGATCCCCTAATATTTATTTGTTAAAAATATTTCAGTAGTATCATCGTTTCAGTTGTTAATTGATTCGTTTTCCATTATATGCTTGGTTATGTGAGTCGTGTTTGTTATAGATAGGATTTATTTGATTAATTTCAAAAATTATATTAAGTTATTAAAAAATATTTTTAATCATAAAATTAAAATTATTCTTGAAGGGTTATGATGAGGAATTAATTGCATCGTGTTTGTGGAGAAGATATTATGTCAATACGCACAACCGAAAATATCATTCTATTGATTTTGAAATAGAATGTAATTGGATGGTATATCAAATATATAAAATCTTTAATATTTTATATTTATTATTTAAATTAGTTAAAATCATTATTATACCCAACCAAATAATGAAGTGTCTGAATAACAGACTACACCACAATGTGGAGACAGTAAGTCGTACGTATGCACATATGGTGACTAATCATTCATAGGATATATAGAATAAGGAATATTTTTGTACTGTATTTATAATAACATCACAGTTATTATAAAGTACATGAGTCATTATTTTGTCATGGAAACATCAAATAAATAAGAAGTGGAATAAGAAAGAAACATTGAAAGAGGTGGTGAAATTATTATATCTTTTTCAAGTGTTTCCTTTTGATTTGATCAAAAGAGATATATAGGGTGGATTTTTTTTCAATGTATGTCCTATATGTCAATGTTAGGGTAGTTGAGAGTATATTTGAGAATGGCTTGCCCGAGCCAAATGGCTTTAGATATGTGATTTTGAGAGATGGGGAAATACACTTTTATAAGATAGGTTTGGGCCACTTTAGGAAAAGCATGAAATATTTTTTAATAATTCCATCATATTCGGTTAATAATGGGTCCAAAATATTTTTTTTCAAGGATAAGGAGGGGATGGGTTGAAAACATATCAACCAATAGGTTTTAGATAGGTTAGGTCACCATATAAACCATATCGTTTAGATTTAACTCTTAGTTAAATAGTTTATTGTCACGACCCCCTCCCACCAAAGATGCCCCTCCTGAGCTGGAAATGGTGAAAGGGATATAATGAACCCCGAGTCCCGCCTCCAGTAGGCCCCGTAGTGGTGACTAACACCAAGGGTATGGGTTTCTACAATTATTGGATGCATTACCATTTTTATTATTTAGTATCGGGAAATAAGATGAGTCAAACACCCAAAGAAAAAAAGACAAGTAAATTAAAAAATAAACCCAAACCAATCCCACATACATGTTTAAAAAATTCTAAACCAAGGTACAAGTACAAGAAACCTAAATGTAAACTACAAATAGAAACAAGAGTACAAAAACTACAAAAACTCCAACTGTCCTGACTAGTAGGGTCCCGCACGGCCCTGGTAGTCCTCCTGGAAACCTGAAAGTAAACGTTGGGTGAGCATACAAGTATACTTGGAAGGGAACCTAAAGCTCTCATGCACAAGTGGGGAGACATCCTAATGTCTTGTGAGAAAAAAATAAGAAACCAAAACCTGGAAATGAATTTTATCCACCCAATATCACCATCCACACTCACCAAAAACACAAACAACTGGTAGTAGTATATAAGAACAAGAGTATTGGGTACCCAACACCATTTTCCCCCACTAGTTAGCTGATATTCCTAACGGTGAACATCATGATGCTACCACACTCTTCCCGCCCGCACACACCTGGGTCTCACAACCACATATCCTTCCCACACACACCTGGGCCTCACAACCAAGTATCCCTCCCTCACACACCTGGGCCTCACAACCACATATCCCGCACGCACACACATGGGCCACACAACCACGTTTCCCACCCGTACACACTTGGGCCTCATCCCAAATATTATTGGGAAAATAGTAAAACCTGATCGAAGAGTCTGGGGCTAAAACAACCCCAATCGAAACCTACCCGAAGATTATTGGGTGTAAGGTCGCCTCAAGCCATCAGATCATGTGAAAGAAGGAGCAGGAAGGAACTAATAACTAAGGGGAAAACACCCTCTCCCATGAAATGGGAGTGTTCGGCACTATGTGATCAACATGGGTTTGGTGCGACAAAACACAAAGATACAGATATATATATATATGTATACCAAACAGACAACCCAACCTATGGCTTCTAAACAGAGAAACTGAGCACGTGCCTCAGCACTGCTATTTCGAAGCAGGCATACAACAAACAACCCCAACACCATTTAGGTTTTCATGTTTCAACAGAATCAGATTATTAGCTCTTTAACTACTGGGAAACTATCCACAACCAAACACATCAATCATTCGTAAAACATATCCCTTCCATCCACAAAACAAGTTATGAAAACACAAGAAACACAACAATTACCTTCGTAAAACCCAACCAACCCCATTGATTATTATTTACATTCCATTTCCATGCTGCACCATTCATTAACTCTTACACTTCATTTATTATTCACGACACATAGTTCATTCACATTCAAACCTATCCCTTCTTCCCCACAACCAACCACCATAAACACATTGAAACAGAAACATCATCATCCCTTAATATCATTTATTGTAGCCCCGCTGCCCACCACCAACATAGCATTCACACCAACCCACAAACAAGCCAATCGCAGCCCCGCTGCTCACCTGGTCCACAACAACCCACAAAACACCCCCTTCACATAAAGAAAAAACTAACCAGCACCCACATGTTTATTATTTTAGTTTTTTTTACCGGGGTGATCACACAGGGGTTACATATTTTCATTTAATCATCCAACATTACATGATTAACCAATTTTCACATTCCACAATGTTTCCATCCATAAATAGTCTAGAAATATAGGGCACCATTTAATTGCACAAGAAAAGGCCCCCAATGACCGTGATTTTTAGTAGGCATAATCCTATTCAATTCAAAACATAAAATCAAAGGATATAAATAAAAATTGTAACTAAATTCACAAACATACCATCGCCATTATATAAGCTAGTTATTATCATTATTAAACAGGTTCAAAAGTGTTTCAAATAAACAAGAGGACACCCACCCCACAAGATTCCAATTGTAGAGAGACGAAGTTAAGATCCATACCTCAACAGGTTCTGATCAAAATGATCCCCCGGATCAGCTTTAGAAGACGTTCGTCGGCGTCCGTCGCTTCTGTCAAACCCCGAAAAAACCTCCTTGGGTGGAAGCTGGGAAGGAACGGATGAAGGGAAAGAAACAGATCCAAAATCAAAAGTTCCTCCTCGTTGTTACAATCCCATGGCCTCTGACGGATCATAAATCGGAGCTCGGACGAGGAAGTTAAGGTTGAACAGAGCCTTAGAGTCTCTTGGGAGAGCTCTACTCGAAGGAGAGGGGAGTAGAGGAGTGATTTGAAAAGGAGGAGAGGAACCCTCCTTTTATAGGTGAAAAAACTGAAGTACACGGCATGTACATCATATTACATGGTGTGTACTCGACCATTTCACACGGTCACCATGTGGCTTCCAACACGGCCTTCAACGCGGCACGCAGCCGTTGACTGGTCAACACACGTTTTGAGGGTAACGCACACGTGAGGAGGAACTACACGATGTGTAGTATGGGATATATGGCGTGTACTAACATATTTCACAAGGAAAGAACACAGCTTCAACACAGCACACGGCCATTTACTGGTCAACACACGGTTTGAGGGTAACACATACGCGGGGAGGAACAACACGACGTGTAGTATGGGCTACACAGCGTGTACTCATTTATTTCACAAGGAAAGGACACTGCTTCAACACGAGGTATACTCAGAAAGGTGGTACACGTCGTGTACTCACACTACATGGCGTGTAGTTACAAAATTCTGAAAAGTGTGGGAATAGTCCCTTTTACCCTCCAGAATAATTCCTGACCTTCTTTATTGACAAAGGAATGGGCCAGAGAGGTCCAGGCCATTACATCAGATTCCTCTTAGAATATTCTCATCCCTGAGAATTCAAAACCAACCCAAAGGAACCCAAAGATACCTCTTAGGGATATCTTTATAATAGGAACCCAACCAATAACTCTAATTATAGGTGTTAGGAATTTCTTCTACTATATCGAGATATTATTCTCTTTAGGCGGCACTGACTCACCTGCAAGGGTTTAATTGCATCCGCATTAATGCATCTCGATTAAAGGTCATGTCTTCCCAGTACCATGTATTAGGATTTCCAGCTTACACTTCCCCCAACAGCGTACAACCAACACACTTCCCGAACACGTGGTTTGGGAAAAAATTTCTCCCATGTCGAGATATTATCCGCTTTATGCGGCACTGACTCGCCCGCACAGGTTCAATCACATCTGCATTAATGAGTCTCAATTAAGGATCAATTTTTTCCCGTCCCCACACATCCGGACATGTTACACACTTCCAGAGAACAAGGAAAAAAAAGTCTCACAGCTAATAAGACAAGCATTCTATAAATCAAAGGTACAATGTATAACATCAAAACAAATCTCATAAAAACAAGGCAAAACACAAGTAAAAAAACAAATCTAGGGACTAAGTGTGCATCTGGGTATGCCGATCCCAAGTGCTCTCTTTGAGGTCGCCATGCCACCACTACACACAAACCAAGGTGATGGTTTGTCCACAGAGCACTTCTCTTTATGATCCTTGATTCTGACTGGTTGTTCTTCGATGGTCGCATCATCTCCCATATCTAACTCTCCCCTATGGATAATGTGATTGTTGTCGTGTAGGTACCGACAAAGCTGGGAGAAGTGGATGACGTCATGTACCTTCTCTAACTAAGGTGGCTGGGCCAGCTAATAGGCCACCTCGCCGACTCGCCTCAGCACCTCAAAAGGACCGATGAACCTAGGGGAGAGCTTACTACCTTTCCCAAACCTTTACTGCCCCCGTCGAGGAGAGACCTTAAAGAAAACATGATCTCCCACCTCGAACTCCAAGGGCATCCTACAATGATTAATATAAGAATTATGTCGGTCCTGAGCCACTTTCATCCTCTCACGCACAAGCTGGACTTTCTCTGTGGTGCTCTATACTACCTCTGGCCCAAGAGCACCTGTCTCTCCCACCTCTGCCCAGAAAACGGGTGAACGACATGTTCTTCCATACAAAACCACAAATGGAGCCTTGATAATATTAGATTAAAAGATTTTGTTGTAGGAAAACTCAAATAAAGGCAAGTGTCGTACCCATGATCCTCCGAAATCCGGAACGCATGCCCGCATCATATCCTCCAACGTCTGGATAGTTTTCTCTTTCTGCCCATCGGTCTGGGGGTGGAAAGTAGTTCTAGGGCATACCTGGGTGCCAAAAGCATGTTGTAACCCCCTTCAGACTCATGTGGTAAACCGAGTATCCTGATCTGAGATGATAGTCATCAGAACTCCATGAAACTGCACCACCTCATCTACAGACCTCTCTTCTAAGGTACTCATCAGTCCCGACTCCTTAGCTGCATAGAAGTGAGCTGATTTCGTCTGTCGATCCACCACTACCCAGATAGAATCATCACCTCCCTGAGATATGGGTAGTCCTGTGACGATGTCCATTGTGATGTCATCCCACTTCCACTCGGGGACACCTAGAGGATTCAACAAACCACTGGGAACACGACTTTCATCCTTTACATGCTGACACACTATGAACATAGCCACAAACTCTGCCACAGACTGTTTCACCTCGAGCCACAAAAACTGTTACCTCATGCCTCGGTACATTTTTGAAACTCCCAGATGTACCGCCAAGGTTGAGCTATGGAACTCATGGAGAACTCCCTCACACATCGCCTACGGAATGAACAACCTTCCATGTAAAAGCATACTATGTCGGATGTCCTCTAACCATCCTTCTAGAGCATTTCCCTAATCGACACGATCCCGCATTACATCCGCCTCGGAGTCCCCCCACTGAGACTCTTCCACCTACTGCAATAAGGAGGACTGCACCGTCATTTGGAACAAACAGCCTCTAAAACCTTCTTCCTTTGCATCCAAGTGCATGGAAGCCAACTCTCCCATTGCTTTCCAGGCATCTGTGGATTCCCAAACTACTTCCTTATGTGAATTCCGGCTCAGGGAATCAGCCACAACATTACCCTTACCTTCTATATAAGAGAACTTGAAGTCATAGTCTTAGAGAAACTCGACCCATCTCCGCTGTCATAAGTTCAGGTCACGATGAGAAATATATAACATAAGCTCTAGTGAAATAATAAGACCACAAAGAGCTCCCCAAAGAGGTAATGTCACCACAAATTCAGTGTGAACACTACTGCTGCAAGCTCTAGGACATGGGTGGCATAGTTACACTCGTCAGGGCGCAACTGCCTAGACCCATAACAGATCACACCCTTCTTCTACATCAGTATGCATCCCAACCCAAGGCCAGAAGCATCACAAAACACCTCATAAAAAAACCCTTCCTATGGAAACCTGAGTACTGGAGCACTGACCAACTTATCCTTCAGGTAGTCGAATGATTTTTGGCACTACTCGACCCATAGTAAGGCAAGGTTCTTCCTAGTCAAAGCTGTTAATGGAGAAAAAACTCAATAGAAGTCTTAAATGAACCACCAATCATAACTTTCCAACCCTAGGAAACTATGAACATCTACCACACTCTTGGGTACCTCCCAAGAAACAACATCCTCCACCTTCGATGGGTCAACTGACTCTCCATGCTGATACACTATGTGCCCAAGAAAGTGTAATTCTTGTGTCAAGAACATACACTTCGACAATTTCCCATAAAGATGGTGGTGTCGAAAGACTTTCAAGACTTCCCTGAGATGCTCAACGTGCTCCTACTTTGATCTTGAGTATATCAGGATGTCATTGATAAACACAATGACGAACCGGTCCAAAAACTCTCAGAAGAAAACGTTCATAAATCCCATGAGCACAGCTGGTGCATTCGTAACTCCAAACGGTATCACTGCAAACTCGAAGTGCCCAAACCTGCACCTGAAAGCCGTATTTGAGATTTCATTGTCCATTACCCTCAGCTGATGATATCCAGATCATAGATCAATCTTATAAAACCAACATGCACCCCACATTTGGTCGAAGAGATCATCTATCCTTGGAAGGGGGTAACAGTTCTTGACTGTTACCTGGTTCAACCTTCGGTAGTCTATGCATAGCCTGAGACCTCCATCTTCCCTCTTCACGAACAAAACTGAAGCACACCATGGTGACACACTGGGTCGAATAAAACCCTTCTCCATCGGATCGCCAATATGAATTCGCAACTCTTGCAACTCTGAAGGTGTCATCCTATGAGGGGCCATTGAAATCGGACGGGCACTAAGCTGTATGTCTATCCTGAACTCAACGTCAGGTGGGGGGGGTGTAGATCACAACCTCTTCAGAAGAAACATTGAGGAACTCCCCAACAACCTTTGGGACATCCATCATCTCTGTATCAGCTGAAATCACTAATATCCCACCTATCAAGGAAACGATAGGTTTCACATGATGGCTTCCTACTTGATATCTCCCCTCGCCAAAAAAAGATACACAACCCATCCTCGTCGGAGAACAAGAATAATATTCTAAATAAGTCGATAATGGAACTAACAGAAAACAACCAGTCGATTCCTAGGATGACATCATATGGCTGCATCTGTATCAAAAGAAGGTCCCCACTAGATTGATGCTATCCCAACATTAGCCCACATCCTCGACAAACACAAGATACGCTGGTCTGGCCTCCAGGTGGTGTACTCAACACCAGTGGTACATAATGTTTCTCTACCTCTAGTCCCATTTCATGGGATATAATAGGTGCAACAAAGGAGTGTGAAGCTACCAAATCGAACAAGGCAGAAACGAGAGTGCTAAACAAACAAATCGTACCTTGCACCACCTATGGTATTACTAGAGCTGCCAAATCTGATGCGTGAAACTGTCCAAGCCCAGCTCCTCTTCCCCTCTGATGTCGACCACCTCCCCGATCAGGCCCTGGTCGAGGTCCCTGAGTAGCACCCTATGGTTGGCCTCCTCCTGTAAAGTCCACCCTCAGAGGGGCATGGTCCTGCTACTATTGGAAGGGCCTCACTAGAAACTGGTGCTGCTGAGGTGAGTGTTGAACCTGCCCACCTCCACTATAATAATCTTAGGTCGGGGAAATGACTTTGAATGTGCCTGAAAACTACACAAGATAAAAACTTCAGTCCTAGGATCGTGAAAAAGGGACAGGAACCTAAAGATCTGAACTGGAACTGCTGGGGCCTGCTCCCCACTGGCCTTAACCTGGAAGGTCCCGTCGCAGGAGACCTGCTACTAACTGCCTTCCCCTTCGACGAACCCGGCTGGATACCCTCACTTCGTGAACCTCCGAACGAGTGCATCCTCTCTACAACCTCTTCCTTATTCAGTACTGCCAAGTACGTCAGAAGGGTTAAAGGGTTAACAACATACTGGAGCGAAGGACGAAGAGCCTCCTCTAAACGTCTCGCACGAGACTCCTCATCCAGAATGAGATCCGGAGAAAATCATAGAAGATCCTTGAACTTGATCCCCAACTCTCATACTGACATACTCCCCTACTGGAGGGAGAGAAACTCCTACTGCTTCTCCACATTGATCCTGGAAGAAAGGAATTCCTCTCAGAATTCCTTCTCAATGTTTGCCCACGGAACCTCTATCTCTGTCCTCTCCCCGAGGTAGAGCGTCCAACACTATCGTGCCGCACCTCTCAGCTGACTGACTTTTAGGGGAACCCAATACTCCCTCAGAGCATGGATCAATTTAAAAGCGATCCCCATCTCCTCAATCCACCCATTCGTATCCATATCCGAAGTACTACCCTCATACATCTTGAGGGTCTACCGCTGGAAAGAACAGAGAGTCTTCTACCACTGGCTATCTCCCTCCTCTTGGTCAATCCTCAACTGATTGACCGCCTGAATACGCTGGGCCTCGGCCGTCTGAGTCACCCAGGGACATCGTCCATGTGCCAGAGCTGTATGGTATGCAAGGATCTCCTAAGACCAAGTAGTAAGGAAATTTTCTGAAGGTTTTATTTTATCATTTTATTTCAATTTCTTTCCCAGACCACCCAAATCATGTAAAACACAATCATGATAATGCATGTACCTTCCTTATGGTATCTATCCTGTAATCAATGTAGTCTCACTTCGTCGTTGGGTAGGCTTAGAGTCCTTGCATCGGATCACAAGGGGGCCCTAAAATACCGTGTCCTAACTGCTCATCCCTGGCCTATGTCACGTACCATGATCATCCAACACTGTTGCCCTACCATCCCATGCAATCCTCACTGTGCCTAACTCCAAACTCTATCCTATCTCTCAACCATCACCTCTGGTACCATTTTGTCACGACACCCTCCCACCATAGAAGCCCCTCCTGAGCTGGCAATGGTGAAAGGGAGATAATGACTCCCGTGTCCCGCCTTCAGTATGCCCCGGGGTGGCGACTAGCACCAAGAGTATGAGTTTCTACAATTATGGGAGTCATTACCCTTTTTATTATATAGGATTCCGAAATAAGATGATTCAAACAATAAAATAAAAAAAGACAAGTAAATGGGAAAATAAACCCAAACCAATCCCACATGCATGCTTAAACAATTATAAACCAAGGTAGAAGTACAAGATAGCTCAAAGTACAATACCAAAAGAAACAAGAGTACAACCACTAAAAAAACTCCAACTGTCCCGACTAGTAGGGTCCCACATGGCCCTGGTAGTCCTCCGGGAAACCTGAAAGTTAACATAGGGTGAGAATACAAGTATACTCAATAGGGAACCTAATTCTCTCTTGCACAAGTGGGGAGGCATACTAATGTCTTGTGAGAACAACATAAGAAACCAAAACCTAGGAAGGAATTCTATCCAACCAACCTCACCATCCACGCTCACCAAAAACACAAAAAATAGTTATTAATATATAAGAACAAGAGTATTGGGTGCCCCGCACCATTTTCCCCCACTAGTTAGCTGCTCTTCCAAACGGAAAACATCCTAACGGTACCACACTCTTTCCGCCCGCACACACCTGGGCTCACAACCACATATCCCACCCACACACACCTTGGCCTCACAAACACGTATCCCACCCGCACACACCTGGGCCTCACAACCATGTATCCCGGCCACACACACCGGCGCCTAACAACCATGTATCACTCATACACACACTTGGGGAACATCCCGAAGATTCTTGGGAAAATAGTAAAACCTGCCCAAATATTCTTGGGCTTAAACCACCCCAATCAAAACCTACCCGAAGATTCTTTGGTGTAAGGTTGCCTCATGCCATCATAGATTATGGAAGAAGGAGTAGGAAGGAGCTAGTATTGAAGGAGAAAACACCATATCCCATGAAATGGGAGTGTTCGGCACTAAGTGCTCAACATGGGTGGGGTGTGACAAAACACAATGATAAAGATATATATATGTATACAAAACACACAGCCCAACCTATGGATTTAAATAGAGAAACTGATCACGTGCCTCGGCACTGCTATTTCAAAGCATGAATACAACAAACAGCCCCAACCCCATTTAGGTTTTCATGTTTCCACAGAATCAGATTATTAGCTCCTTAACTACTGGGCAACTATCCACAACCAACCACATCGGTATTTTAAAAAACATATCACTTCCATCCAAAAAACAAGTTAGGAAAACACGAGCAACACAACAAGTCCCTTCTTAACAACCATCCAACCCCATTGATTATTATTTCCGTTCCATTACCATGCCCCACCATTCATTATCTCTTCCACTTCATTTATTATTCACAACCCATATTTCATTCACATTCAAGCCCATCCCTGCAGCCCTGCTGCCAACCACGATAAACACACCGAAACACGTACATCATCATCCCTTAATACCATTTATTGCAGCCCTGCTTCCCACCACCAACATAGCATTCACACCAACCCACAAAAAAGACATCCACATCCCTGACGCTCACCCGGTCCACAACAACCCACAAAACACCCCCTTCACATAAAGAAAACACTAACCAGCACCCATATGTTTATTATTTCAGTTTTTTTCAACTGGGGTGATCACACAAGGGTTCCAGATTTTCATTTAATCATCCAACATAACATGATTAACTCATTTCCACATTCTACAAATTTTCCTTCCAAAAATGGTCTAGAATGATAGGGAAACTTTTAATTGTGCAAGAAACGGCCCCTAATGACCATGATTTTCAGTAGGCATAAGCCTATTCAATTCACAACATAAAATCATAGGATATAAATAAAAAATGTAACTGCATTCACAAACCTCACATCCCCATTATATAAGCCAGTTATTATCTTTATTAAACAGTTTCAAAAGTGTTTCACGTAAACAAGAGGACACCCACACCGCATGCTGCACATTTTAGAGAGACAAAGGTATGATCCATATCCCAACAGGTTCTAAACACAACGCTCCCCCGGATTAGCTTTAGAAGATGTCCGTCGGCATCCGTCGCTTCTATAAAAACATGAAAAAACCTCCTTCGGTGGATGCTGGGAAGGAAAGGACAAAGGGAAAGTTACATATCCAAGTTCATAAGTTCTGCCTTGTTGTTACGATCTCGTGGCCGTAGACGGATCGTAAATCAGAGCTCAGAAGTGGAAGTTAGGGAAGAAAAGATCCTTAGAGTCTCTTGGGAGAGCTCTGCTCGAAGGAGAGGGGAGGAGAAGAGTGATTTGAAAAGGAGGAGAGGACCCCTCATTTTATAGGCGAAAAAAATAAAGTACATGGCATGTACTTTATAGTACATGGTGTGTACTCGGCCATTTCACACAATCACCACGCGGCTTCAAACATGGCCTTCAATGTGGCATGTGGTCGTTGACTGGTCAACACACGGTTTGAGGGTAACGCATACATGAGGAGGAACTAGAGCGCATGTAGTATGGGCTACATGGCGTGTACCCATTTATTTCACATGACAAGGACACATCTTCAACACGGCACACGACCATTGACTGGTCAACACATAGTTTGAGGGTAACACATACGCGGGGAGGAACAACACGGTGTGTAGTATGGGCTACATGGCGTGTACTCATTTATTTCCCACGGCAAGGACACGGTTTCAACACGGGGTATACCAGGCAAGGTGGTACACGACCTGTACTCACACTACATGGCATGTAGTTAAAAAATTCTGAAAAGTGTTGGAAAAGTCCCTTCTACCCTCCAGAATACTTAATGACCTTCTTTTTTGACAAAGGAATAGGCTGGAGAGGTCTGGGCCATTACATTTATCTTTTACCATGTATTCTTGTATTATAATAATAAATGGTTTATAAACATACTATAAAAAGATAATAGAACCCCCAGCGGTTAATTAATGATATATATAACCTTATCTATGTCTTTTGGTGGATAATTATATTTTTAGTAATATTATATGAATTAAGAATATAGTATTTGTTTTAAAAACTCATTTATTTCAATTTTGACACTATTTGGTATTTTGTTTTTGTGAAAGTCAGTAAAACATTTTCACTTCGAACAAAATTTAATTAATTAATCATATATTGTATTATTAACCTAGAAAATTAATCTATGTCATCAAACGTCCCAATTTACATTTTTTGGATATTTATAATATCAATTATTTTAATCTTTCATTAATAAGGAAATTACTGCATCATCATTATGTAAAAAATAAATTTCATTATTTAATGACTAAAAATTATACATAAAATACAATTATTTAGAAAACATTTTTATATTTCTAATTCATGTTTATAGTTGAATTTATCTTATGTATAAACCTATATTAAAAATGGTTTAGTTGTTAAACTTCTAATTTATCACTTTTAACTCTTCTTTAAAAAAAATAATAAAAAATCTCCTAATCTAATCCACATGGACCAAAAGGATCATATTTTTTTCCTACTTTTTTTTTGTCGAAATTAACTTATCCAATAGAATTAGGACATGTGTTAGGGTAATTATAATATCATTTATTACCATTAATCACCCTATTTTTTGTAACTATGGTAAATTAATTTCGGAATTTATTATTCAAAAAAAATTAATTTTCATCTTATAGAACATTATTTTACATACTAATGTCAACTATTTCTCTCGGATTTTTGAAATTCAATTCACAGAAGTGGAAAAAGTTTATTTTATACAAATTTCCAAATGCGCCAATAAGGTGGGTAAAAGATGGTAAAAAGTTCATTAAAATTTTTTATATCTAACGTTATTATAAAATGATTATAATGAATTATTTTGAACTTATATAGGTATTATGAATCTATTTTTACTTAAAATCGATTTAAATAAAACAAATAAATATTTATATAAAAAGTGGGTTTTAAACAATAATGCAGTGCTTTTCACAATTCATCAAAAATTGAATGTTTTCAGAAAAATACAAAAAATTTTCCCTAACCTAATTTTTATATTCCGAATCCAAAAATGTAGTCCATTTTGAAAAATATAATTTATAATATTTCAAAATGTCAGTATTAATATTCATAACAACTAGTTTTATGAGTCATGGTGTGTTTGAAATCGATGTTTCATATAACACAAGCTATTGTAATAATCCAAGAGAAGCGTACCACGGAAGCATGAGGTCTTACATTCTTCCCCACTTCAAATAATTTCTTCCTTTAAATTTCTATAATATTACAGTATAAAATGATTCAGGTTGTTCTTCATCATCAGTTCCTTGGGTTCCCATGTTGCCTCTTCCATCTTATGGTTTCCCCATAGAACATTAACTAGATGAGTCAACCGGTTTCTCATCACGTGTTCTCTAGTATCAAGAATCTTTACAAGATCTTCACAATAAGAAATATCTAGTTCCAATTCTATTTCATCAAAGTTTATTACTTGCATTGGGTTAGGAATGTATTTTCATAAGAATGATATGTGAACCACATCATGACCTTTAGAGGGACTTGGCATCATTCCCAATGATGATAAGCTACAATTCCATTTTTTTAGATTTTTGAAAGGTCCAATGTACACAGGACATAATTTTACCTTTTTATAGAATCATATAACTCCATTCTATGGATATTCCATCAATAAAACATGATCTCCAACTTGAAATTCCAAATCCTTCATTCTATTACCAGAATACCTCTTTTTCCTACTTTGATCAGCTTTGATGTGGGTTTGAATAACCATCATCATTACATTGTTTCCTCAACAGGTTCTGGGCCCATGATTTTTCTATCACCAACAACATACCAATAGGTTGATTTGTAACATCTATTTCAATATAACGCTCCACATGGTGCCATCTGGATACTTTAATGGGAGTTATTTTTATAGGAAAATTATACCATAGGTAAATATTGATCGCATATACCTTGAATGTCAAGTGAGAAAGATCGCAACATATCTTCTAAGAATTGAATACTCTGTTATGATTTTCCATCAGTTTGAGTGTGGTAGGTACTGCTCAAATGAAGTTCAATATCCAAGTGCTTCGGAATACTTTTCCAGATTTTTTATGTAAAACAAGGATCATGATCTAAAACAATCAACAGGGGTACTCCAAGTAGTCTTTCAACTTCATTAATATATATTCATTCTAAACATTCAACTGGTATGTCTTCTATTATATCAAGAAAATGTTCTAACGTGGTAAGACAATCAATAGTGACCCATATTACATCATTCATTCTAGGAGGCTTTGGTAGTACCATAACAAAGTCAATCATAATATCATCCCATTTCCTATTAGTTATGGGAAGAGGTTGCATGACTCCTCGAGGATGTTTTCTTCTAGACATAGCATGTTGTCAAACCATACATCTTGACACATAATCTGCAATCTTCCTCTTCATGTTGTCCCACCAAATAAGTTTCTTCAAATTTCTCTACATCTCAGTGCTACCAGGGTGTATAGAGAAATTGGATCTATGCACATCATCCAACAATTCCATTTTTAGATCAAGTATATCATGAACACAAATTCACTTCCCAAATATTAAAATTCCATCTTCATATACGAAGTTAATCAATCTCCCATCATTCATAGTGTTTAAATTCTATTTAAACACCTTATCATTAGTCTTCTAACATTTTATATTTCCTTGTAAAGTTATATTAGCAACCATTTTAATAAGTATTGATGTTTATCCTTCCATGATTATACCTATATCAATCTTTACTAGATTTGTGAACATAGGATCTGATTCAACTCTCATCTTTTTCAAAACTCAATGAACCTTTCTACTAAAATAATCTTCCACCTTATTTTCCTTCCCTGGGTGGTTGTGTATAGTGAAATCATTATATATGTGTAGTTCAATCCATCACATTTTCCTCATGTTGAGTTCTTTTAGTGAGAAAATATACTTCAAACTCTTGTGATCTACCTATGTCTCACATATTTCACAATACAAATAGTGTATCCATATCTTCATAGAAAATATTATAGATCCTAACTTGAGATCATGAGTAGGATAGTTTGGTTTATGAATTTTTTTTCGTGATGCATAGGTAATAACCCTATCATTATTCATAAGTATACAACTAAGTCCTTCATTTGAAGCATCACTATAAATGACAAACCCATCATTCCTCGTTGGCAGAGTTATGGAATGATCATTGACGAGTATTCTATTCAGTTCATCAAACCATTCTTCACACTCTTTTTTCAAACATATTTAACCATTTTATGTGCGATCTTGGTTAATGGGTTCTCAAATGGTGCAAAATTCTTGACGAAATGCCAATAATGTCCTACTAAACCAATAAAACATCATACCTCAGTTATACTCATTGGTGCTAGCCATTCTTTTATTTCTCTTGTAATAGAAGGATCAACAGATATTCCATCCTTAGAGACAATATGACAAAGAAAAGAAATTTTCTAAATCCATAATTCCCACTTGCTAAACTTCTCATAGAATTCATTTCTTCTATAGGTTTTCAGAATGTTGCGCAAGTGATTTTCATGATCTTTGTGGATTTATGAGTGTACCAAGATATCATCATGAAACACTACTAAAATGTAATCAACATATTCCTTGAAATATCTATTACTTAGATCCATGTAAAAAAGCATTCATGAGTCAGTCCAAAAGGAATTACAGTAAGCTAGTAACACCCATACCTGGTTCCAAATGCTGTTTATGGAATTTCATCTTTCTTCACACAGAAATGATGATATCCAGATCAAAGGTCAATCTTTGAAAAATATTGATCTCACTGAATTTGTTCAAATAAATCATCATTGCGAGGTAGGGGATACTTGTTCTTTATTTTTATAGCATTTATCTCCATATAGTCAATGAAAACCCTCATAGATCTATCATTCTTATTTATAAAAATAACTGGGGCTCTCCATGGAGAAACACTAGGACTAATAAATAATTTATTACTAAATTCATCTTAGTGTTTCATTAGTTCCACTAATTCCATAGTGGCCATTCTATAAGAGGTCTTTGATATGGTCCTTTAACCGGGAATTAAATCAATGGAAAACTCAATTTCTCATTCTGGATGATGTCAAGGTAAGTCATATGGATAAAAATCAATATATTCTTACACAACATGAGCGTCTTCTATTTTAACATTATTTTCCTCACCCAAATTATTTCATTGTCTTCCTCCCCAATAATTTAATTTTGTAGATATATAGGGGTGGATCTAGATTAGAATCAGGTGGTGAAGTTTCTGCTCTAAATAAAAGGTACTCATTATCATCATCAAAAATTGTAACCTCTTTCTTCTTATAATAAATTTTTTGCATCATGGACCAAAATCCAATCCCTTATGAAAATTATATCAAATTCAATAATGGATATGACTATGAAATCAGAACATAAAGAAAATTTGTTTTCCCTAATGGGAAGTGATTCCCAAAACATTGTTTCAATGAAACTTCCCCTGTGAGTTTTGACTAACAACTCACTCCTTAAATTGGAAATGAAACATATGATTTTCTTTGAAAATGGGGAAGATATGAAACAATGAAATGATCAAAAATCAAATAAATTGTTGGCAAAAATTGAGAAAACCATTAAGTTACATGACACCAAGTTTTTCAGATCTTCAACCTATGAAGTAGTGATCACATAAGCTTGGCCTCGCTACCTAGGCCTTTATTGAGGTATGTTTCTCTCATGACCCGACCAAACGGGGCTCGAGCCGTGACTCCCCAAGCCCGCCTCCAATAGGCCAGGGGTTTTCGACCAGCGCCGAGTAGGCAATCACACACATGGGAGGCATAATCCTAAGGTACCTGTACACACACACCCCCACATACACCTCCTTGAAATAGTGAAGAAATACATAAAATTGAATAGTAAATGCATGCATACAACTATCTCAAACTAGAGTGAAACAGTAGTACAAAAAAGGAAAACCGGGCCCACGAAAAGAATACTTCAATGGTCTCCATACTTCTTGAAATAAGGGGTACTCTTCAAAAAGCACCACCAGAAATATCCTTGAAATAGGTCCCTTAAGACTCTATGATCAGTCCAGCTCACTCAACTCCTCCTTCTCCGTGTCCTCCTAGGACTCCGTCGAAAGGCCTATGGTCTGCACCAAACACAAACATGTGCGGGAAAAGCCCGCGCAGTGGTTAGTATAACAATACTCAATAGGCACCCCAAAAACACAAAACAAAAGAGAGTAACTGAAAGAAAACAATCCACTCATACTAACCAAAGGGAACCTAGACGAGAGAGAAACTCCATCTCGTGACTATCCTTGGGTAAACACAACTTGTCATCTCAATCCAAGTTTAGTCCCATACATACACCTTGAACATCCTCTTAGGTATACGCCCAAATATCTATCTCGAACATCTGCCCATGTATACACCCATACATATACAATGAACATCCATTTAGATATACACTTTTATGTATACTAAAAATATCCAAATATACTCAACTCACGCACCATGCCACATTAGGTACCGACCTCATCACCCGTAATGGTTCAATGCCAGGAAATCACACTCCATGATCACTGTCATCCCAGATGACACTCATCCGATAGAAACACTCCATCGGGTCCCACACAAACATCACAGACGCTCACCCACGATATCACGCTCATCAGATATCATCAGTGAGGAAACCTTGCTGAAACCACAAAACACCAAAGTTCTCAGATATGGGTTTCCTCATAGGGTCCGTTAGGGGATACCAGCACCCACATCAGTGTACAAAGATCTCACAGATAGGGGATCACTCCCAAGGTCCACTAGGGGATACCACTACCAGAACTGGCATTCGTAGATTTGACCGATAGAGGATCACTCCAAGGATCTGTAGGGGATACCACAACCCGCTATGGCCCTCGTTAGAAATTCATCACTCAGATAGAGGATCTTCACCCATATCACGATGATCGTGACGATACCAACAACCCATCAGGTACATCTTGTGTTGTAAGGGAACGAACAAACGTAGTCGCAACCATAATGACACCACGCGCTGAGTAGGGGATCGTATAGATGACGATGCCATAACCCTACTGAGCATGGACCACTGTATATGGGATCATATTACTGATGATGCCACAATACCTATGGGGTTATCTTGTTATATATGGGATCACATCTCATGGATAAGTAGTCACAGCGATACCAAGAACCTGATCTAGAGAAACGATGCTAGAGGATCCCGGTTCGGGCCCACCGGAGGGATGCCACTACTCTAAATAACACAGAATCCCATTAAGAGGATCACAAACCAATACAAAGGTTGTGATGTTTCTCAAACCCTCATTGGAATGAACCAAGTGAGAACCGTCAACCACTACTGGTCCCAACGTCGCTAACAGAGCGACCCGCCACAACGCCACACCACACACCTATAAGGCTGATATCGAGGCCACCAATGTGATCCACACGGAAAAACATGAAAGATTGGCTCTTTACTCCCCGAAATGGACAGGCGGTGGATAATGAAATATTCACCATATCTAGGCCATGTGGGGCCCACAATACAATCCCGAAACTCATCAAACAGATCATAAAACTATGATCCCCTCTGAAAAACATGTAGGATCAACTACTCGATTGTCCCAAACAGACACCCAGGGAAAAAGGTATTATTCAACAAAGCCAGCTCAGGTGGGGTCCACAACATGATCCCAAAACTCTTCAAACGGAGAACTCCATTGTGATCCCCAAGGAGAAAACACACAGGATCAACTACTTGTTCTTCCAAAACGAACACCAGCGTGGAAAAGTTGTGTTTTTTTGAAAACGCCAAAATCTATACTCATGGGGTCCAAACCATGTTCTCGGTCATAACACCTAGAAACCATCAATAATCGTTCTCCATAACATCAGGGACTCCAAACATTTAATGACACATCAATCAGA
The DNA here is from genome assembly GCA_963277665.1 of Viscum album. Lineage (NCBI taxonomy): Eukaryota > Viridiplantae > Streptophyta > Magnoliopsida > Santalales > Viscaceae > Viscum > Viscum album. Next base: position 1,302,168,043 of record OY728147.1, read on the forward strand.
TGCTCTTGGTAGAAGATACAAAAGGCCTGAAGTTGAATAATAATAAAATATTAATATTTTATTCGACGTTTCAATCTCCCAGGACATGATCCCAAAACATTAAACTCTATAACCCACCTCAAAAGGTTTTCCTTATTTCCAGGGTCACTTCATTGTAGACAGAAAATGATCCGGATCTCAGGGATCATGATACGAGGGTATTGAAACCCCTGTGTATAAAAAAAGGACTGGACCGACCTGAACCGGATGGCGACCCTCCGTCGTGCAGCCGCCCACCCCGCCCTGGGACCGTAGCCCTCTACCACGCTGGTCGGCGCACCCCCGCCGTCTCGCCACATAGGACCACAGTGGGCATCTGCCCGTCGGCAACGTCGGCGCCGCCGTGCAGGTGTCATGCCGGCGAGACATCCGCGGACCGACAGGACCACACCGGTGGTCTATTTTTCGATCCAGAGGGGTCCGCACGACCCCCAGGACACCTTATACACTACCAATGATTCAATTCGAATAACAATAAAGTAGAAAAAGGATCGGGTGTTTAAAATCAAACTGACTACCTCGCAGGGGAAATGCCAAAGTTTCAGGTGCAGAACGATGCCTGCGACACGCTGGAGCTCGATCTGCCAACGATCAACATCAAAATCGGCTGACTCCAGCTCCTTCGTGGGTCTTTCATTTGTCCGAAAAAAGGAGTAAGGGGGGTTTACCTGAGAGTACAAGGATTGTGGGGGATGATGATTGATTTCTTTTTATTTTTCTTTAAAATAAAACTTCATTTTATCTTCCTGCCAACAGTCCTCCGACCCAGCAACCAACGCTGACTAATATTATGCCATGCCAAGGGTAAACACAACGTTTTGAATGCAATATTGGGCTTGGAATTGTGATCTGAGACTCTGTTCTTGAGTTATTCGAGCCGACCTTCATAAATATACTTTTCCATTTATTTACGAAAATTCCCCTGGTGGCTTCTCTCACAGCAGGCCCGCGCCTCCAATGTTTAAACATAGCCTAGGGTAAATGGAATTCCCCAGACACAATCGTGACCTTAGATTCTAGTTCTAAGCAACAGTTTTGGAGATAACACTCCCCCTCCACGTGCATAGTATAAAAAACATATTTTTTTATAAAATTTATTCCGGGCACACCGGGCCTCTGAATTGCACAACATCTTCACACCTAGCTCTGGAATTATTCATAGGAATATTCCAAAGTCTGATAGGTCCAAAACAAGAGTCACTACATTTTCCTTGGCTCATAGGAAATTAATTTTAATAATTCCCCTTTTATCTAAAATTTTAGCACACTACACTAACAACCTATTTCTTTCCCTTGCAATCATGAGCTTTGAGTCCTTTTTCACCACACTTGTAACAGGAATTCATTCCCTTCTTGAAAGTACTAGGGTTTTTCTTCCCACATTTACCATAGGATCGAAATTCAACTTTTCCCTTCATCCCCTTATTTTCTTTCCAAAGTGTTCATCAGATCTCATCTTCCCTTATTTTTCTTTAAATTCGTTAGACTTATGAAATTCATTTTCTGTATTAATAGCACATGAGACAATATCTTCATATGATTAGAAAGATTATGAGACTAATTCCTAAGATGGAAATGGTTTTAACCCACTAAATAATTGATCAATCATACTGCTTGGGTTAGATATATAATCTACATCATTACTTGAATAAATTTTAATGTTAGCCTCATACTTTGTGACATTTTCATCATCCTTTCACATTAAACTCAGAAATTGGCATCCCATATCTGCTTGATGTTCTAGAGAAATGTATTTTTCTATGAAAATTTCATAAACTCCCTCCATTCCATATTTTATTCTTCACCATCTTCTTTTTTGTTTTAAATCCGTGACCACCATTGATCTACATCTCCCGTGAAGTGATAAACTACCATGACAACTTTTTCCCTTTCGCTACTCCCCAAAGCATGAAATGTTCTTTCTAATGAACTTATCCATTGATCTGCTAAAAATGGATTTGCATTCCCATTTAATGTTAGTGGTTGTTTCCTCATGTATTAGTCTAACATTGATCTTCCTTGTTGTGGATCAGAGTGCTTTACATGGGTATGTTTTTATTCATAACTTGAGTGATTTGTCCCAATATGGTGATAAGCAAATCTACAACAATTGCATCAAAAGATCCACTAAAATTATCTTTAGTAAGATTTAAATCTCTACATGGATTACTTGCATTGATATGGTTTCCATTCCTTCCACTATGCACCATTTCTAAACAATGGCATACACTATATTTGTTTACGAATCGCAATAAATAATTCCAATCATCTAAGACACATAACATAAATTGAATAGTTTATGAATATAATAAATAATCATAAAAGTATTTCATTGAGGAGGTTTATACTCATAAATCATTAATAATGGTTTGTAATGAGAATGGGAATTATTTAAAGGATATACCCTAGGACTGTCATAACCAAGAGTGCAGCAAGGCCAGTTGTCTTGTACCAGGACAACCCGGGTCAAGTCCAAAACTCCATGACAATGTTTTCACTCCTAGAAACATATGTTATAGAGCCACCTCTACTTTCTTATATTCAGATAGAGATGTATTTACTTGGAAAATACAAAAAATCTTTACATTATCAAAATTCTAGGAAGTTCATCTATACTAATCCTCAATGTCAATCATAGGGTAATGTTCTCTAATCATATTTTTTCTAAATATTTCTGCCAAGGTTCGTAAAAAGCTTCCATTGATACCAACTATAACACCCCAACCCTAGTTACCCTGAGTCGGTGATTTATTACATATCAATGGAATGATCATAAGGGATAAACCCCAAAAGACCGTTCTATTTAGTATCCTTGGAAGTACTGGATACATACATATGTTTTACATTACATTATAAAATGAGAAAAAACAACAACATTGCATCCTCAAACACATCCATATACCTTATAATATTCCTATAGTTCAATCATAATATACTTCTTCACATCATGGAAAAAATAAATCATAGACAGGGGTGAGCTTAGGTTCCCAGTAAGGATGACAATATAGTGGAAACAGTCATAAATAAGAAAAAAATGTAAGGAAATGTATAGGGATAAAAATAATGCCTTTTAAACATAATGATCAACATAATTTAGCAAAGATAAATCAAATAATTCCATTTAATAATTCACACAAAGATTATATTAGTTGAATAATTAAATGTAATATCTATATCCAATTTTAATAATGATGGAATTATTAATTTCAGACTTCATAAACACATAGTAAACACCTCGTCCCAAGACTAAAAATAATATTTTATTTAGGCCTTATTCTAAGAAACTAGTTTGTCTCGTGAGACATACCGATGCATCGTGGATCTATAGCGGGCTAAACCCGTCACTAACTATGTCCAATGAATTCCACATATGAAAAGGTCAAAACACAACACAAATATTCGTATTAAAACTAGAATACAAAATCTTAATACATTAACCATAATCCATGAATGGTATAAAAATAACACATCCATGGTCAAACATATCACAAAAACTTCAATAAAATATGGATGATTTTTTTCATAATGAATCAACATAAAAAATGTTTAAAATCCATTAAAGGATGTTGATGTAGATGAAATCAAAACTATTTGAGGGGAATATCTTTATTTTGTAAAATCATTTAAATGTCGCATAATTATAAAATAAACTTCTTAATTTAGAAAATCATATTATAATATTGTAAGGGAATATTTGAATGTTTTATAACAGTGGAAAATAGCCGCAGCTGTCGTATAAGATAAAAAATATATTCCTTCCATAATTTTATCAAAAAGGTCATAGATGACCTTGTTAAGAAAATGATGGAAATTTTACTTTATCAAATTTTTATAAAAAGTATAGAATGGGTATAAATGAATTTAACTCATATTATAGGAAATAGTAAAAATGTTTTGAAATACATTTTTTATAAACGACGAATGTGGATGATAAAGTGGTCCTAGTAGATACTCACATATAAACAACCTCAGATAATAAAGAGATTGTCGAATTAACCTTTAACATGTAATTTTGATTTGATAGAGGGTAAATTAACCTGTTTTATAATAGTTAAATCATTGTTATTAAATAATAAAATAACCACATACATAAATATGATATCATATATGATCCTCTAATATTTCTTTATTAATAATATTTCAGTAGTATCATCGTTTCAGGTGTTAACTGATTCATTTTCCTTTATATGCTTGGTTACGTATGCCATGTTTGTTAGAGATAAGATTTATATTATTCAAATCCATAATGATATTAAGTTCATTAACCTAATTTTTATTCATAAAATGAAAATTATTCTTGAATGGTTATGATGGGGAATGAATTGTTTCACGTTGATGGAGACAGTATTCCATATGTACGCACGAGTGACAATACCATTCTATTGTTGGTGAAATCATATGTAATTTGATTTTATATAATATATAAATAATCACTAACATGTTATATTTTTTATTTACAACATTTATAGTCATTATTATATCCATACCTATAATTAAGTGTTTGAAAAACAATCTACACCACGACGTGGAGACGGTAAGCCCTACTTATGCATGTATGGTGACTTGTCATTAATATGATGGATTGAATAATAAAAATTATTATACCATATTTATAATAACATCCAGGTATGTTTAAGCTACTGAATTTATTATTTTGGTATGAAAACAACAAATAAATAGAATTTGAAAGAAGAAAATAACATTGAAAGAGGTGGTGAAATTATTACCACATATTTGAGTGTTTTCTTTTGAGTTGATCAAAAGGGCTCCATAAGATGGATTTATAATTAATTTTTGGGCTCTAGGTATTAGGGAGGTTAGTTTCTAGGATATTTGAGCAGTGGTTTTCTGAGACAAATGGATTCGGAGGTGTGATTCTAAGAGTAGGGGAAGTACCCTTTTATAAAAGAGGTGACGGCCACTATAGGAAAAGCTTTTAATATTATTTTATTACTCAATCATATTCGGTTTAAAATGGCAAATAAATGATTTATTTCAAGTATAACATTAGTATGGGTTTAAAAAATATCAATCAATAGGTTTTAGATAGGTTTAAGTCAACATATTGACCTTATCTTTTAGATTTAACTCTTAGATAAATAGTTTAACATTTACTATGTATTCTTGTATTATTATAATAAATGGTAAATAAACATACTATAAAAAGAAAAGAGAACCACAAGTGGAAATTAATGATATATTTAATATTATATAAGACTTTTTTCTGATCCTAAAATTTTTGAGATATATTATAACAATTTATAATATAGTATTTCTTTTTAAACTCATTTATATCAATTGTAACACTATATGGTATTTTGTTTTTCTGAAAGTCATAAAAACTTTATCACTTAGAAATAAAATTATTTAATAAACCCTAAAATGTCATATTAATCTTGAAAATTAGTGGAACTCATCATAAGTCTCAATTTACATTTATTTGGAAATTTATAATATCATTTATTTTAATTTTTCATTTATAAGGTAATTACTGCATCATCATTATGTCATAAATAAATTTAATTTATAATATATAAAAATTATAATTAAAATATGTCTATGTAGGAAATATTTTAATTTTTCTTATGAATATGTATAGTTAAATTTATATTTTGATTAACTCTATATAAAATTGTTTTTAGTTATTAATCATTGAATTTAACACTTTTAACTCTTCGTTAAATAAAATAATAATAAAGGTCCAAATCTAATCCAAGTAGACCAAAAGGATCATATTTCATTTATAAGGTAGTTTTTTATCAAAGTAAAATTATCTAATATAATTTGCACATGTGTTATGGTAATTATAATATAATTTTATTCCTTTAATAACCGTACTTGTTTTTAACCGTGGTAAATAATAGTATAAAGTTACTATTCAAAAAAAATTAATATGATATTATTAAACAAAATTTTACTTATAGATGTCATCTATTTCTCTCAGAATTCTGAAATTAAATTTACAGAATCAGTAAATTTACGTTATATGAAAATTTGAAAATGCTCCTAAAATGTGGGTAAAAGTAGGTAAAATGTTCAATAAAATATTGTATATATAATGTTATTATAAAATGAATTCAATGAATTATATTGAAATTATATACGTATTATGTATCTATTTTTAATTAAAATATATTTTATAAAAAATAAGTAAATATTTAAATAAAAAGATAGTTTTAAACAATAATGCAATGTTTTTCACTATTCTTAAAGAATTACATGTTTTCAGAAAAATACCAAAAATTAACCCTAAACTAATTGTGATATTATGAATCCAAAAATGAATTCCATTTAGGAAAATAATATTTATAAAATTTCAAAAAGTTGGTATTACTATTCATAACGGCAAGTTTGATTGTTTGTCGTGTGTGAGAACTCGAAGTTGCGTACAAAACAAGCCATTGTATTAATCAAAGAGAAGCGTAATATAGAAGCTTGGAGAGTTACAATTTAATTAATATTTCTACATACTAATCAATAAAGGTGTAAAATGTTTAATTTATAATTTCTCCCAATGACCCGATGAGAATATAGTTTTCGAAGAGATAATGATCAAAAGATTTAAAAAATTATATAAAAAATAAATAAGAAAATATTTTCAATGAAAACAATTATATAAATAGATATATAATTGAAATAATTTAGTTTTAAAACCATAATAAATCAATTTGATGTATTAAGAGTATTAAAATAAATTAAAATTCATAAAAAATACCTATATTTATTACTCTTCATCGAAAATGTTATTATATCATAAAATCCTATAAAATTCACACTAAAATAATTTTGAAATGTTGATAACAAACTAAAAATTTATTTTTAAAATACAGTTTCTAAAAGTCTCAAAAATAATTATAAAAATAAGTGTGAAACCTACCACAAAATATCATTTGATACAAATGTAGTTTTTATGTGTGAAATTGGTTTTACTCTTATCTATATTCTTGAAAAAAACATTCAATGAATCATAAAAATTTAATTTAATTAAAAAATGTACTTTTAATTTAATAACTCATAGAAACTATATTTATTAAAGTATAACATGTTTTTGTGTATAAAAATTGTTCTTTATAAAAACATATTATTTATTTTAATATAATTGTTTTCATTTTTAATTATTTGATCACCAAAGAATTAATTTTTTATAACTATAGAGTCCATATATTTTAAAATTTTAGGTAATCATATTCACACCATCATTCTAATGGATAATTGGTAATTATCAAATTAAATGATAATACTTTAATAGTGAACATGTTCCATTTTTACACTATGTTGATTATAGTAAAAATTGAACTCTGTATTGTGCATAAAAAAATAAGGAAATATTGATGTGTATAATAAAAATATATAAATCAATAAATTTATTATTTAAAATTTAATTTTAAAAAATATAAAGGTTTTAGGTTTTACACCCCCTCCTAAAATGAGATTTAAAATTGAAGTAAATCACATTGATTCAAAATCCTGAGAATGATATTGGTTCATTACAACATTAATTTCAAACAAAACAACATCATGTAAGTGGTTTTTTTCGAAACGTTTTTCCAGGTGGGAGGTCTTATGTTGAATAACATCCATTTTATGTTCCATAATCTCAATTGATTTTAACTTATATGATTGATTATAATCCAGTGATATGTCCACTAAGATTCGTACATGAAAAGGATCTCATTTTTTATATACTTAAGAGAGGAGTATGGAAAACACAATGAACCAACATGAGGTGTTTTGGAATCACCAATTGACAAGATATTTTCTATGTATATTAATGTATTTCAAAGGGACAACTATACATATTTCCTAGGTTTCCCTTATATCATCCAATAAGAAATATTTTTCAAGTCATTGTCACCAACTTTAAATTCTAGATTTCATCAAATATTTTCACCATAACATTTCTATGAAATTTTTTTTATCCTCACTTTTTTTTAATGGATCAAACCATATATTTCATCTAAATATATTTATCAGGCCTCAATTACTTCCTTTATGTAACTTAATTTATCTACATTAGAGTTCTAAACATATTTCTATAAAGTACATCATAAAGAAAAATAAAAATACTTTAGGAATAATATTGTTTCAATAAAATCCAATTATAGGAATGTATTGATCCCAACTGTATTTTAAATCAATAAAACGATAATTTATCAAATAATCTAGTGTTTTAATTTTTCTCTCAAACTAGCCATATGTCGAAATATGATACATAGTGCTGAAACTCAACTCTATATCAAGGGTTTACCAAAAACATCTCAAAATATTGAATGTCAAATTCGTATCAGGATTAGATACAATATATAGTGGTTTCATGTTCATCCTTACTGGTTATATAATGTATTCTATAGATAGAGAATCTTGAGTGAAATGTTTTCTAATAACTATTATGTGTGATGACTTCACAAGGCGATTGACTACAATCCATAATTTCCATAGAATAATTGATATGATAAACCCTATAGGTTACTAGTACCTTTAATAATATGTTTAAAATGTGTGAGGTAAATCTTCCTAAAATAACATATCCCCTGATATATATACCAAATCAAAGGCTTTTTGGTCCTAAATGCATCCTAAATTTTAAATAGTGTTGAAACAACCATATTGTAAAGCATCAAGAGGGTTGTCTAGGAGTTTAAACTTATGATCAACCTTAAACTAATAAAACCATGATGGAATAAATAAATATTAGGCTATTTTTATATAGAGACATATATTGCATTGTAAATAACAAAATCCTCATATGCTTCATGATTCACAAAACAAAAATACAATTTGAAAAAAACTTCTCCAACACAATCCTATAATCCAGAAATATAAATACTTAAATCCTTATAATTTAATGATTGGTGTGTAATATGTCATTCCATGGTCTAGAAGTTAATTCATGTGTCAAAGAATTTATTTGTATAAATCCCATTTTCGCAAAACATTAGATATTGATTTCCTCAATAATTTATCACTCTATGACATTATTTTACACACAAATAACATCTTTTTACCCCCTTTAGATATTCATCTACATGATTCTTCAAACATTATTAACATGTAATATGATAAATATTATTCCACCTTTATTCATTACCACATGAACTATTATAATATTTCATCATGATATAGTTTTATACTTTGTTAAAATTATTTATATTCATATACTTAATCAAATACAATGATTAGTGATTATGAATATTATCACTACCTTTCTCTCATGTAATCATCCAATATGGATTCTCACACTTTTCAAATTTTCTATCAAATTCCATGTTAATATGATTCTTTCATGTTTTAAACATTGAATAAATCCCAAAATACTTTTGTGAGTGACATTAATCATTATGGAAATCCACATGATAATGATAAATCAACTTTTTGATGTCTTTTTTTTGAAACCATCCTTTAAATATATGACACATTTAGTTTAATATAGGACATTTGTGTTTACTATTAAAATCATTCATAATGGTTCATAATTTATTTTTGAATTTCTAATGTGTATCCCCCAGGACTGTAAAACTAGGTTTCAAAATAATAATAATATTATTCACCAGAGGATGATCGAGTCTACACCATTTCCCTTTTTTAGATATTACTTCAAAGTAAATATGTTTTACAGTGATATCTACTTGTAGTATCCATAAAGGGATGTAATATATTAGAAAACACTTTATATATTCTAAATAAAAATTCCATGTTATATTCCAATACATTTAATCATCTTTTATTTATACTTAGATAAATCCTTATACTTGTCCATATAAATATCCCTACGTACTTCACTAAAGTATTTAAATCCAAGTTGCCAAAGGTAAAATAAACATATCCATTGATATAGAAAATATCAATCCTAAATTATTTCTAATTCAATATAATTGATTATTATCAGGGAACACCTTGTGTGGTTACACATACATTAAATGATACACCTCTATCCTAATTCATATCAATTTCTTCATGAATCCCTTTGGTGTAGATCCATGTTTTATCATATGCTCACATGTGAGAATTCCTATGGATTGGATAACTTCCTTTAACTCTAATTCCATATATAATGACTTTGAATTCTTAGACATAGATATTATATATTTCTTATATGTTTATTTAATAAATTTCACAAACAAACACCTATGGACCCTCATTTTTTAGTGTCTTTGAAATCTATGTACATAATATTTTAATTTGGTGAATGAAATTCAAAATATTCCATAAAGATCTTCTCCCACAGCACACTTCTTATGACATACCCTAATTAAAACCTTTCATCATAACGTAGGGTATATAAACATAGTAAATGGTTACCTTAGAGACTCATTAATGGTAATGAAGGTAAATCCACAAACATAACATGATCATAAGGTTTGATAACATGATAATAACATATTAAAACTACTTCATGTCAAGAAATGATAAAAAACACGAGTCATGACATAATTATTGGTAGTTCAAAAGAAATTAATCATAAGTGAGTCAAATAATGTGATCTATGAGACCATAAAAATGAAAAAAAGACATCTAATTTTGGCATACCAATAATAATGGAAAAACATATATTAAGGATATCCACTATGAAATTCATAACATGTTATGCTTAGGAAACCCATACATGTAACAACATCATGCTCGGAATAACCTCCCATATACCCTATTTCTAGATTGAGATATCCTCTCATGTACCCTCTTTTAGGCATGGGATTACCTCTTTTGTACCCCCTATTAGGCATGGGATAACCTGACATGTACCCATTGGTAGGCATGGGATAAACACTAGTGCACCCTTTGATAAAATATAACATTTATCAATACATAATTCATTGGGCGATGTATAGATCCCTTCCTTTCTGTAATGAAATTCCATGTCATGGGTTCCACGAGATCATAAAACACTAATCATGTCACAGAGAAGAAAAAAATATTTTCATAATCATTTTATCATAGAATTACATATGTAAACTAAAGAGGTTCATATTCATTTCATAATTTAATCATATTATGGAAAAATTTAAATGGGGTTTCAGAATAATTATATAATAGTATAACCCATGTAAAACATAGTTGGTTTTATAAGAAATATATTTTGGGATAACACATGAAATAAATTAATTTTTATAAGAATTCCATAATAGTATAAATGAGAAAAATAGAAATGGGTTTCATTAACATTATGTCATCATAATAGTAAACCATTTAAATCCATGTAATTTATCCATATTAATGAAGAAGTAACCTTAAAGGATTTCATATTATTTGTATAATTGTTTTCAATGAAAAATCAAACAGAATGTGTCTACAGGAAAATAACTTGTCTTTTAAAATAATTTTTTTAATGTCATAAATTATTTTTGAAATAATTTTATTTAATGATAAATATAGAAAACTTTTAAAGAAAGCTGTAAAATTCCATAAAATCATTTCCTGAGGAAAATATAATTTTGACATTAGAAAATAATTTTTTAAAACATAAAATATACAAAAATTTATTTCCTTTAAAAATTAAATAGAAATATATATTTTATTATTAAAAGGAAAATAATTATCATAATAGTAGTAAAATGGATATTGTTTGGAAAATTATGTAAAAAAAATTTCAAAAAAATCTATAAAACCCTGAATGAGTTAAAATTTAACTAACAAAACCTTTAGATAATGTCAAATATTCATAGAAAAGATGGTTTTGCAAGAAATGGGTTTAAGACCAAAGCATGAAACAAAGAATACATAAAACACATTATTTTTAACTCTTAAGTGAATAATGATTGGTAAATGATGGTGACATATGAATTATCATTACATAACCATAAGATATTTAAATAAATGAGTATTGTGAGATATGGATCACAATATTTCATCATAGAATGAATAATCATAAATAATCTTAATAAATATTGATATTGTAACAAAAAACCATGAAATTTTTTTTATATCATTAATCAGGTTCCCATTAAATAAAAAAATCATAAGAAAATTAGTACAATTATGATATAACTGGATAATGGGAAGTATATAAACCTCATAAAATTAAATATTTTCATAACATAACATGACCCAAATTATTATATTTGAGAAAAAAATCCCTTACTACTTTGGTAAATTTTGAAATGTAAACCCCATGATAGAAATATCCTAGGATAAATATTTAATGAAAAAAAATTTCAGGAGAATAATCTTAAAATAAGTTCAATGTAATTAAATGGACCATGTAAATGAAATATGAAGAGAATATGGAATGTGTCTTATAGAAGTAAAAAATTGATATTGAAATTAGTTAATATAATTATAAATATACTTTCTACACATTAAGACCTCCTATTAAATAAATATATATTTTTAAATTCTATTAAGTAAACAAGATTAAATGTATCCTAACTTTTATTATTTACTTAATAACTTTGATGACACATTTTTTGAAAATTCCATATAAAATTCACAGTTTCAGCAATAACTACTATTTTTGTTTATGTTTTAATTTTTTTATTGGTCCTATTATATAGATCATGTTTATATCATATGAAAAATATTAACAATTATATAAATATCCTATGTATTCATCATATATTTATTTATATTGATCAATAATTTTTAGAGAAAAAAATTGAAATACACTGTTCATTGATAAGGTATATCATTTGTGTGCTTGAATGTTGTTTCCATTTTATCAATATATTTTATGAATGATATGTAAATAATATATTTCAATTTCATAGTAATTTTTTATGACATATATTAATCATTTTCCCATTAAACTAATCCTTATTAACCTCCACATAAATAATGAACAAATAACATTGCTTCGGGAGGGGGTTGTCATCCATACACGTAAACACCATTATCGTATTCCCATGGAATAGAATGTAAGAGGTCACATGTGACCATAATTATCATATGTAAGCATTTAATACTTCATTATATTCATCAATTATAGGTTATAATGGGAAAAAATTTATATTTGTTCGTTACATGGTATTTCATCGTAGACACACATGATAATTTCATAATACATTAGATGAAAGTGGTAAGGGTGAGTTTGTTCCCTAAAAAATAAAAAAAAATCAATATATTGAAAATTTGAGTATATAATATCATTTTCTCTTATTGAAAATTTAATTTATTGGAGTAAAAAATAATATAAAATTACCCATTGAAGAAAATTACTGCCTCTTCAAGTATGTTGCTTAGGTTTCCAACAAAATACTTCCTAGGATAGACATCTGCCAAACAATAGTCATTTAGTATGAGAGGATGGAATAAATTAATTGATTTAAACATTTATTGAATGATATAAATGGTTTTTATTATGTGTATAAGAGAGGATAAGGTTTGCACTTTTATAAGTAAAAAGATTGTCACACTTGTAATTTTATTGATATGGAAAAATGTGTGCCCATGATTCTTAATTGGACCCTATCTCAGAAATGTTCCCTATGAAACCAATAATATATAAGGTACAAATATGGACAAGTAAACTTATTTAAAAACATTTGGAGATTTTGTTACCTTTTTATTTTTAGTTTAAGCAAAACCCCTCCCACAGTAATTCCATTTTTACTTGAACTTTTGTGATATTATTTATTTTTAAGATTCATTATGATTAAAAATAATGTGGATCTTTTTATATTACAAAAATTGAGATTATTCAAAAAAATATAACACATTTTTTTAAATTCCATTAAAATACATGGAAAATATAATTTAAAATTAATCTTGTAGATCTGATTACAAAGCATGTTTTTGAAGAGAAAATGATCAAAAGTTTAATATTATTTTATATTAAAATTCAATATCAAAACAATTCTAACGTAATTCATTGAAAATATAAATACATATGACTGATTTTATTTTTTAAAACAATCCAAAAAAACTGTGACTTTATGAAATTCATTAAAATAAATAGAAATTCTTAATAAAAACTAGTATTTACACTATTCATCAAAAAAACATCTTCATATAAATTTATCAATAATTCAAAATAATATAATTAAGAAAATATTATTTCTTTAATTAACATCAATTTGTGCAATAAATTTTCAAGAATTTTCAAAAATTGGTAATAGAATAAGTATGAAATAAGCAACAAATGATAACTTCCTTCATGTGAATGTGTACTAGCACCTCCATGAAGTGATGTGATTCGTTATTCATTTTTAACATACATGGATGGTTATAAATTTTTCGAAATGAATTATAATATTAATTATTTAATTATAAATGTAATTCAAATAATTTTTCCTCAAATAATTTAACTATGGTCAGCATGGAAATGTTTTTTCGGAATTACGAACCGAATATTTTCAAAATTCCAGATATGAACATATCATATTTGTTAAAAATGATAAAAACGTTAATAAAATGAATAATGATAAAAAAATTACAATGAAACGTTTTCTAGTCAATTTTAAAACTTATATAATTTTTTCAGCTTAAACTTGGTAAAAAATTTGAATTGTTTTTAAAAAAAATTAAAACGAAACTTTTTATCATTTATCTTACAGGTAAAATGTAATCAACCAGACCATTAAGATCCATTACATTCTGAAATTCTAGTGTTTTGTGTATTTTGAGAGGTAAAAAATGCTCATTTCAAGAGATTTCCAGAAAATACAGTTTTTCTATCAATAGGTGGGCATCAATGAGTTTCATTGGTAGCTAAGAACTAGTAGGTTGCGTCAATGAGATGTGATGGTTGCTCAACATCAGTAGGTCACATCAGTGTGTCATGTTGGTGTCTCATTGTTGGTAGGTCTCATCCATGGGTCATGTAGGTAGCTTATTGTATATCGCTCAACCTAGGTAGCTTATATCGGTGGCTCATCAATAGTAGTCAGTGGCTCAACATTAGTGGCTCAGCCTCGGTGGCTCGTGTCGGTGACCTGCCATCAATAGACTATATTAGTGTGTCTCAATTGATGAATCGGGTTAGTTAATTTCTATCAGTAGCTCACATAAGTGACTCACTATAGTACTCTTTTCTCATTTTGTATTATGATGAATGTCTTGTGGTGTTTTGTGCTTGTTAGTTTCTGAGGAAGGGTTGGAATAAATAAATTTCCTTCTAAACAAAGAATTTTAATTATTTAAATGAGTTTTTTGGGGTTATGATTGAGTTGTGAATAGTGTGGAATGGATTTTATATAAACTTTTATGTGATTTTTTGGTGTTAAATACGACATTTAGAGGTAGAAAAAAGTTATTTTTCTGGGATGGTTGTTTGTTAAAAAATACCATATGCTAGGCATAGTGTTTGATACCTATATAAATAATTGTACTTCCTTGTGACTTTCTATACACACACCACGCTAGTTGGAAATATATTCCAAACAACCCCACATTCATGGGGGAGGTTTTAACTTCCCAACATCCCTATGAGAGGATGGATGGATTGTTATTGTCTCCTCCATGCTCTCTCTTCTAAGCATTAGTATCCCAAGAATCTTCAGGTTGGTTGTTGTGGAGTTGTATGGTTCCAAATTCCATGGGATAGGTGGTTGTTTCCAAAGTGTCCTAGAGATAGGATGTGGTGTGCTTTACCTGGTGTCATTGGGATGAGGTATGGTTGTGGCCCGGGTGTTTGCGGGTAGTATGTGATGTGGTATATGGAACAGGTGTAGGAAGGGGATATGTGATGTGGTACATGGCCCAAGTGTATACTGGTGGGATATGTTGAGATTCTAATTCCCAGGAATCCAAAATATCACTGAGGCCCATGTGTGTGTGGAAGGACTATGACATGGGGCTTTTGAAAGACTGTGTAAGTTTCAGGATGTTCGACATTAGTGTTTGAGAAGTTAACTAGTGGGAAGTGGTGTTTGGTACCTAAACATTGATGTGATAACTATATTACCTTTCATGATTTGTGTTATTTGGTTATTGTCTCCTCCATGGGGCTTTTGGAAGACTGTGTAAATTGCTAGGAGGATCATATAGACCATGCTAGATAATACTATCTATGATTGTCATATTTTCTGCATCATCTCTTAGTTTTAATTTCGGTACATTCATTGGAGCCTTTTCTATTTGTATCAGTATTCATGTTGAACATGCATGTTCGATGGTTTTGATTTTCTTTTATCTATATACAAATCTGTCTTGGAGATTTTTGTAGTTTATAAATCTAATATCCTGGTCTAGCTTACTATAAAAGGATAATGTCTCCTATTTTGTGATATTTATTTACCCTTGGTGTTGGTCACCACCCAAAGGCCTATAAGAGGTGGGTCATAGGGTTCATTATCTCCCATCCTTCATTTCCAGCTCAGGAGGGGAATCATTGGTGGGAAGGGTCATGAAAAAATATTATCATAGGTGATGGTTGAGAGATAGGATGTATTTTGGGTTTATTCATAGTAAGAATTTCATGTCTTGGTAGGGATGTAGTGTTAGGTGATCTCAGTGTGTGACATAGTCTATGGAAAACAATCTAGGACACGATATTTTTGGTCCACCCATGATCCAATGTAAGGAATATGAGCCTACCAAATTTCCAAGTGAGGTTAAACCATTTGTATGTTCGTGACCCTAGGAAAGGTACATGAATCATGTTGACTTGTTTTTCTCTTTGAACATAGAGGTATTTGTAAAATTAAAATAAAAAATCATTTAAAATTAATCTTAAATAACATTCCATACTAGACATGATTATGACTATTTTTTTCATTTTCAGTTATGTTTCCCAGTCATTGTCCATTTGTAGTATAGGTATTTGTGTCTTAGAAGGATGATCTAGCTGATCTACGAAGGGTTGATCATGTAGAGGAGGATGATCAGTGTCATAATACATTATATTCTTTACTATGGTAGGCTCTATGAAAGTACGAGGGTAGAATTTTGAATATGGAGATGGAGACCTAACAAGAGGAGCTTGTGATCACCTATAGATTGATCCATGCACCGATAGATTACTTTTTTTCTATGGTAGTGATCTAAATATGGGGATTTGTGCATCAATGTTTGACATTGTTCTTATGGGACAAGAAAGATGCTATCATTGTGTGGGTCCATTTTGAGAAGGTGTTCTATGTAGAATTCCATTCTTCCCCCACGATGTTTTACAAAAGGGTGGAGTAACTATCCCTCTAGAAAGGGTGTATGCTGGTATGAGATATAGGGATCATGTTCAATAATCTCCTTTGGATTTCTCTAAATCTCATTCCAAATGACGATTCTCGTTTGAGATGTTAGAGGAGGTACCTCGTCCTTCTCTCCAGTATGTGGTTACTCCATTAACCTAACCGAAATACACGGATGTCCAAATTATATAAGTGGTAGTTCATAGGAAGAACTCACGATGAGGTATACTATGAGAATGGGTCACCAATAGTTCATCAATAGTAATTTTTTTCATGTACTAGGTCTTAGACACTAGGGTCTTCTAGGTTTCAGCATGTAGGGATCCGACCTCATCTATTGTTGTTTCAACCTTCCAACCCCCTACTATTTTCAAAAGAACATGGATCCAAGGTGTATTTCTTGTGGATCCTATGGCCATGCTCAAAATAGTTTATCCTTGGTCATCTGAGATCATTATCGTGGATATGGAAAGCCTCACAGCCCGACGTAATGGCAGTTGTCTACAAGTTCATTTTAGCGTCAAGGTCAACAAGATCATGCTCCACCAAGGGGAGATAAAGTAGGTAGAGGATAAAATTTGGGTATTATTTACGTACCTTAACCCACACATGTACAAGGAGGTTTTTATCAGCAGTGAGGAAAACAATATGGGCATTATTTGTTGCATGCTATAGAGGAAGTAGTCCTAGTGGGGATAAAGAATGTTCATGGTATGATCATTGTGTTTAGTACTCATGTTTGTTCCTTATTTTATTTTCGAGCATTTCACTCCTCTATTTCAACTGTTCTACCTGATACTCTGGGACAATACATATAGATACATTCTACTCCCTCGGGGTTTAGTACACAAGTAAGAGGTCAGACTAGCTTGTTTTATGTCTGACGGGGAATAAGACTAATTATGTGACCACATGAGTCTTTTGTGGATATTTTCCTTTTTCAGATGCTAACGTATGATTTCATCCTTGTTATTGACTAGTTTTTCTCTATGAATGATGTTATCAACTGTTACTGGGGATGAGTCATGTTTTATTAAATGTATGGAAAATGTGTGGCTTTCCTTGGTGAGTGGAGTTGTTTGATGGGCAGTCGGTGTGTCGAGCCTCCTCTTTCATTGTTGGCCGACATGTGAGTGAAATGGGTGAATACTAAGATGGAGGAGGTTCCCACGGAATTTGTGGAGTTCATGGATGTTTTCCGAGTGGTTTGGGACTCTACCTCATAGATGTGACTTTGAGTTTGGGATAGACGTGCATCCCGATGCTTCTCTAATTTCGATGGGTCCCTATTATATGGAACATTATAAATTTTGGGATCAAAGTTTTTACATTGATGATTTGATGAATAAGGGCTTTATTTGATATATTTTATCACCATTGGGGTCCTCCCTTATAGTTTGTAAAGAATAATGATGGTAGTTTGAGGTAGTGCATAGACTACTGAAGGTTGAATTAGGTAACATTCAAGAACCTCTTCTATCTCCCATGATAGAAAATTTTCACTACAATATGGGGGTAGAAAGTTAGTAATCTAAGATCGATCTATAGTCTGGGTATCACCAGGAGAGAATAAAGAAAGGTGATACCCCAAAGATAACTTTCAACTACAGTTTTGGGCCCTTCGATTTCATGGTTATTTTTATCGATGTTACAAACTCACCATTCTTATACATGTAGATTATTAACTATGTATTTCATGAGTTCATGGACCTATTTGTAATTGTACTAATAAAAGACATCATGATCAACATGATGTCTTCAAAGGTGCATACCGAGCATCTTGGGACTGTCTTGGAGGTTCATAGACACCACCATCTTTATGGGAAGTAGACCACGTGTATGTAATGGATAAGAGAGGTGAATTTACATGGACATGTGGTGTTGCAGTAGGGTGTAACAGTGTACCCGCTGAAGTTCAAGGTAGTTTTTTCAAGGGTAACACCTAATAATGATGTGTAGGTTTATAGTTTTCTTGGTATGGTAGGCTATTACCCTAGATTTGTAAATGATTTTTCTTCATTAGATCTTTCTTGATATCCTGGACTAGGAAAGACCATGATTTTGTGCGGATTCAGTAGTTATAGGGAGCGTTCGGCTATCTGCAATGTAATTTGGTCAGTACTCTAGTTATCTCATTGCTAGAGGAGGGTGTGGTGTTTGAGGTGTTTTTTGATGCTTTCCATTTGGGTTTGGGATGAGTGTTTATGAAATAGAGGGGAATTATCTCTTATCATTCTAGGATGAAATGTCCCCATAAATGTTAATATTTTTCCCATGATATAGAGCTAGAATAGATATTGTTTGTGCTAATGTTGTGGTGGCATTACCTCATTGGGGAGAGCTTTTTGGTCTTCACAGATTATAATATAGTGATGCATATCTTTTCCCAGAAAAATTCGAACTTGTGACAGAGAATTTGGATGATGTTTTTCCAGGATTATGATTTTGAGATCTATTACACCTTAAGAATGGGGAATGACGTGGCTGATGCCTTGAGAAAGAATTCATAAAAAGAGGTATTTTTGGAATCTGTAGAGGGTTGGAAGGTGATATAGGAGTTGGAATAATTTCACATAAATGATGGAATTGATTGTGGAAAGTGTTGTATGTTTTAGATGATGGTCAAATATTTTTTGATGTGGTTTTTGGAGGAGTATCATTATGGAGACTCAGAGGTAGAGGTGATGCACAATTGTTTTGACCATGGAGAAACTCTGTAAAGATGGTCGAAGGGTGGATAGAATTAGATGATATTCTATAAGAAACTATTTTGTCTAATGGTGATGTGATTGGAATTCCATTTTGAATTTCACATCTCACCCTTAGTAGTAAACCAATGATTCTCTAATATGTACCATGTTGGGAGAGAGCAGTTTTGGTGGCCCTTGATGAAATGGACAATGGAAGAGTTTCAAGAATAATTCTCGGTGTCCTAATGAGGGAATGATAAGAATCATCTTACCAGTGGTTTGTTTCATCCCTTAGATGTCCCATAGTGTATGTAGGATGATATATCAGTGGATTTAGTCACAATATTACCAAATACCTGGGGAGAATGTTATGTAATCTAGGTATTAGTGGATCGGCTAACAAAATTGTCTCACATCTTAGCAATTAAGGGATCGAGCATAGTCAACACCTTAGTATAAAGGTATGTGGATGAGGTAGTGTAGCTTCATGGAGTTTCAGGATCCATTCTCATGGATCAGAATACATGTTTTACTTAACAAGTCTAGAGGGGATTACCACATTCCTATGGTACTTAGTTAGGCCTCAAAACTGATTTCCACTCTAAAACAGATGGGCGGAAAAGGCATAAAATCCAAACATTTGAGAACATGTTGTGGTCATGAATCATTGACTTTGTCAAATCGTGGGTGTGATACATTCCCTTTGTATTATTATCATTAAATAATAACTATGAATCTTCCATTCGTATGGATAAATAAAATGATTTGTATGGAAGAAACTTTCATTCACCTTTGTGATGGATGGAGGTTTGGGAGGCATATGTTCATGGCTTTGAGGTATGCGAAATCGTGATAGACAGGGTTCATCTTATTCGTGAGAGGATGACGATAGTGGGGGTCCTAAAGAATTCATATGTCAATCGCATGAGGAAGACCTTAGAGTTATATGTTGGGGACCACGTGTTCCTGAAAGTTCCCACACTATGTGGGAAGTTGTGGTTTTTAAGTGAGAGTAATTTTTCTCTTAGGTTCATCAGACCCTTTGAGGTGTTGAGGAAAGTTGGAAAAGTGGCATACTAGTCGGTGTTTCTACCGTAGTTTGAGAAGGTCCACAATGTCTTTCAAATCTCTCAATTCATTAGTAACATAATTATGACACCCATATAATTGACTAGGGATAGATGGATATCAAGGTTGATGGGACATACTTGGACAGGCCAGGGGAGAGCCAGGATCATCGGCAGATGGTTTTGTGTGGATGGACCCTTCATTTGGTTTTCATATTGTGGAGGCATGGTGTCCTGGAGGAGAGTACATGGGAGAAAGAAGAATAGGTGTGTCCTTCATACCTGAATTGATTTTAGTTTTTCTTGTGTCTTTTTCTTTGTGTGGTAATTCTTGAACTTTGTTTGTATTGAGATGAGTTTATTCCTTATTTTTCAATGTGTGATAAAATCCTTCTATATGAAAAGGATAGGACCTAATTCCTATTCAATAAGAACTAATGGGGATTCGATTGAGCTCATATGGGGAGTCAAATCCCTTCTAGATGTTATAGTATCTTGACATGGTGGAACAAATTCCATTATTCATGTGTTTGGGATGGCATGGATTTTGTGTTTTTGTGGTGTGTCTTGTAGTCAGTTTGGGTATTATATGTTGGAGGATGTATTCTTGTGCGTTTATGTTTTACTCCGGATTTTGAACAAAACATGGTGGTTTATCATTAAACATTTCTGTTATTAGGCGGTAGTGGTGTTTAAAGAATGGCATGATCCTTAAAAGGTATCTTATGGGGTTGTGGTTCCGACCCTTCATCTGGGTGGGTATAAAATTTTTTAGGTTGATAATATTTAGAGGGGTACCTTATGTAATGGATCAGACATCTCCTTTCAATTATTTGGAAGAAATCAGAGTTTGGTGTGTTTTAGTAGGCAACGATAGCCCATTTCAAGTATTTTCTAAAAAAATACATTTTCTCCATCCATAGGTGGGCATCAGTAGTTGGGTGTTGGGGAGTCGTGTCAATATCATAGAGTCAATGTTGGTTGGATGCATCAATTTATCGTGTTGGTAGCTCAACATCAGTATCTTAGTGTCGGTAGCTCACATCGGGGGGGGGGGGGGTCAGTGTCGGTAGTCGGTGGATCAGTGTTGGTGGCTCATGTCAGTGAATTACTATCGGTAGCTCAGATCGGTTTCTATCCATCAATATCTTGCATCTGTGACTCATCATAGGTATCTCACATCAATGGCTCACTGATTGTTTGTGGTGTTGGTGACTCGCCCAATGGTGAGTCATTTCTAGAGTTTCATAGTTTCCCTACTTTCACCCCTCTTAAATTTTATTTCACATAAATAGAGTTACAAAACTTGTTTGGTCGTTTCTCAATTATTTTCAAAGTATATTAAAATATCTGTTATATCCTAATTCCCCCAAGACATTAAAATGGATAAACTGCATGGTTATGTCCATGATCTGACATTAAAGTATGTTGAAATTATTTCCCTTCCATTGGAAAAGGATTTATCCTCTTATATTATTGAGATCCTCTCTTCCTTGAACCCTTTTGTTTTCTCTTGATGTGACCCGTGCTTTTCTTCCCTGATGAGCAGCAAGTCTGTGTTTCACCCTAAGATCCAGTATAACTATAGACTTGTGAAACCCTAGTTTTGGTGAAAAGATGAGTTTCTGATCATCTTATCTTCCATCTAAGAATCCATTTTTCTAAATTTAATTTATGTATCAATAGGGTTGGTGTTATGATGTCTTCTTGTGAGTTTGTTTGAAACTAATTTTATAAAAATAAATGAGTGGTTGTGAATCTGGTGACGTTGTTTTTTTGTTTTATATGATATCTTTGATCCATTTGGGAATTGTATGACCTTTAAAATCATTGTTTTTTGTGGTATTTTCTTATTCATGGGTGATTATTTATACATGTTATGGATCCCCCATTGAACACAGGGAATTATGAAATGGAATATCCATGTATACCTAGTTAATTAAGTCGATACCCCATGATTGAACTGGTTATTTGATAACCCCTATTTTATCAAAGTGGAATTAGAGTACATGTGATTGATAAATTATGATAACACATTGCCTTATTTTTGGGGTTGTTCTCTATGGGTTTAATTGTTCTAATTTGTTTCCTGTTTGGTTGTGTGGTGATGTGGTATAAAAACTGTCTATTTATTGGGTGATACTGGTGGTGGAATTGTGTCTTTGTTTGACATATTGTTTCATCATGGAATTGATGAAGAATTATTTGCAGTTGGGTTTCCAGTTTGGGGTTTCAATGGCTATGTTACAGTGTGTAATGGGTGTGGTGTTATTTTAGCGTAGGTCTACCATGTTGGTTGTGATGAGTTGTGTTGTAGAGTTTGTCAATAATTTGGGGGTTTCCATGTCTATAGGAAAGAAGTTTCGTTATGAAATTGATGTGAGATGATTGAAGTGTTTGGTATGGGTGTTAAATGAAAAGGTTATGATTAGTTGGTTTTCTTACTATGGTATTCTTTCATACTTGTTGTTTATGAGGAATGTCTTGCTGTGTGTTGTACGTGGTAGTTTCTCGGGTAGGGATGGAAGGAATAAATGGTTTATTAATAATGAATTATAATTGGTTAAATGAGTTGGCTAGCACAATGGTTGAGTTGTGAATTTTTGCGAATTTTATTTTATATCAACATCCAAAGAGACTTTCAGGTGTTTAATAACGCTTTTAGATGTAGCAGTAAAAGAAATTTTTTGGGATATAAGTTTTTTGGCTAAACCCATTAGTTTGGCATACTGTTTGATACATATGTATATATACATTTACATCCATGTGGTTTCTTATAATCACCCCACCCCAGTTGAGTATTATGTACTGAACACCCCCAAAATCATAGAGAAGGGTTTCCTTTCCTAACATCCTAGTGAGAGGATGGAAGGATGGTTATTTCCTCTTCCATAATCCCTCTTATAGGCACTAGTATCCAAAGACTCTTCAGGTAGGTTTTGGTATGGTTTTGAGTCCCTTGCGTTTGCATGTGAGGGGGTTGTTTCCCAATTGTATTCAGGATGAGATGTTGTGTGCTTTCCTAGGTGTATACGGGTTGAGGTATTGTTTTTTCCAATGTGTCTGATGGTGGGATGTGATGTAGTATTTGTATGAATTTTTTACAAGTGAGATGTGATGTGTTATGGGCCATTGGTGTGTGTGGATAGGATATGGTGAGCATTGTATTCCTAGGTTATGGGACTAGCTTCGAGGCCCTGTGTGTGTGGGAGGATTCTGAAATGGGTCTTCTATAAGAGTTTGGAAGTTTCAGGATATTCACCATTGGGGTATTAGAAATTAACTAGAAGGAAGTGGTTTGGGATAGTCATACATTGATTTCCTTACTATATTACCTTATGTGATTTCCATTGTAGGGTGATTGCGACTTTGGGAGAATAGGTTGTTAAGAACACATTGTTAGGTTCTATTATTTTACACTATTTTTTCTCACTAGGTAATTAGTTTTCTTCTACCACTTATGCACAAGTGACATTGATTTTCCCTACTAAGTATATGTTTATGCTCACCCAACATATATAAAATTTCTTTCAGGATTCTAGGAGGTTTACATATACTGTGCTGGAACATACTAACTTAGATCATAATTGTTTCTATACCATTTCTTAGTTTTACTTTTGGTACATGATTTGGAGACTTTTTTATTTTTATTAGTATTTATTTTGAACACTCATGTGGGATGTTTTGGATTTTTTTTATTTAAATATATATCTTTCTTTGAAGGTTTTGATGTTGATACATCATATCTCCATATCTGGGTTTCTATAAAAAGGAAATTCCTCCAATTTTTGATATTTATATACCCTCATTGGGGTCCTCATCTTGTTCCCTATTTGAGGTTGGTCTTGGGGGTTATTATATATTTTACATAATTTCACGGTTAGGGGGTTCATCAGTGGAGGTAGGGGGTCACAACATCACATTTGGTGCAATTTAAAAAAAAATGAAATTATTTTTAACATATATAGAATGTGAAAATTTTACTGATGCCTTGAACATTATTCATTAAGTGGAATATTATAAAAATTTTGTGTTTTCTCACAGAAAAAATTGTTTTGTATTATTCTATGATATATTTATTTTAATATTTTTAATAGAAAATAATTCTTATCATTATTTTTCTTTGAAGACCTGAATTTATTGAAAATATGTTTTTAAATTAATATATTAAGGGGTTTTATATTGTATATTCATGTATTTATGTGTTTTTATAATTATAAGGATTTTGATATTTTACATGAAGATGAGTGAAACAAATATAGGCATAGTGATTGGTCATCCTTATATTTCCATCTAATGCATTGGGTTAAGTGACAAAGTAAATAATAATTAAGTTACTATTGAGGGATATATTGGAAATATTCATGATCATTATTACTTTATATGGGTAATTGAATATAAAATATACCAAATTACAAAAAGTAATCATACATTTGTGAAATAAGTTTTTCATGTATTTCATTGATTTAAATAGGTATGATATTGGTCTATTGTTTAAAGTGAGGTGATTACCCATTTAAGGGTGAAAATGTATATTTCAATCAAATTGTTTCATTGTACCTTATTTTCTATAAGAAAAACTCATGAATATGAATTTATTTTATGAATTATTATGAATTTATTTAAGAAAAAACATTTTCAATAATGATGAATTCACAATTAATTGAATATTTGTGCTCTTTTTTATAATAAAAGGGAATTAATTATAATTTCCTAATTTTCAATTGGATTAATGGGTTTACATTGTTTTTATCCCTTACTATGTATTTTCCTTCTCAAACAGAATTTTAAATTATATATCACAGGGAATATAGATAACACGAAACTATATCAAGGCATTCCATTAGGGGTATTTGACATAAATAGATATAATATATTTTTAATGAAATAAGTGTTTAAATTATAGAAACTTATTTTTTTTAAATGTAAATTGAGTGGATGTGCATAAATTATTATTTAAGGGTTTTAAAAGTAATATTTTTTCTTAATTATCATAGAATGTAAACCTAAAAGATACTCAAAAATTATTAAGGTAAAACCGTTGTTTTAAATCATGTATCTTTGGGTAATTTATATTTTAAGGAATTATAATGTTTCATAGTTTATAGGATTCTATAAATTTTTTTGAGTCACTTATAACTACTGTTAATAAATAAAGGGATAGATTCTTCTAAGTTATTTATATATTTTTATGTATTGGAATTGTTATTTTTGTGCATTGGAATATTTTTCTCACAAAACCCATTAATTTTATGTATGTGTGGAGGATTTAATATGATCTTTCTTGATCAATTTCACTAATAATTAATATTTATTTATTTATATTTTATCATTTATCCTTTTTTTATTCAAAATCATCATTTGATTCTACCTTTTATTTTCTATTGGATATAAAACAAGAATAGTTTACATATGTTACAGACTGTTGAACACCAAAGACTATCCCCTCTATAAAAGGAGTTGGAAAAACATGTAAAAACATGTATGATTATGTGTGGTTTTATATCCATCCATACCTTTATTTATATATCCCTATCATTTTTTATTAATATCATGGAGATTATTTGATCTACAAAAAATAAAATAATCATGATTTTAGGGAAACATTTCTAATATTCATGCTAATTCACCCCACCACCCTCTCAAAGATTCTCAATTATTTCATAGGCATATAAATTAATATTTGAGAAAATGTTCAAGTTTTAACTACCTGGAATATATTATAATATCTGATATATAGTTACCACATTATATTTGATATTATTATCAATTATATTTTTTTTTCAACATTTAATAATATTCATGCAATGTATGAATTCAGTTAATAATAATTTAATTCTAATATTTAATGAAGATGAATATTATTTATGGTTGGGGATATTTTAGTATTTCATCTAATTGGGAAAAGCTATTTCTTGATATCACAAGGAATTTTGTTTATCTACCCAAATTAGGATGAGGTATTAAATTGTAAAATTGAAAGAATATTGAATATTATGGCGGATCTCACAATGTGTTATTCCCATCTCAATTTGAGAATTATTTTTGATGGTGTATATGTTCCAAATAAGTTAATATCATATCAAAGAACATTTATGATACAAAAGAATTTAAATAGATATTGAAAGAGTTATGAATACAAAATTTACATTTTCAATTGGATTTTATAGAGATGGATAATTATAAATTGAATTCTGGATTCATAATATATGTTAAAATATATATTATATCTTTTAGAAGTTATAAATATGTTCTTAAATCTCAATAATTTTATTTTTTATGAAAAAATTTATACCAAAAAAATTTCAAGCCAATATTACCACCCATAAGGATCAAGTCATGCATGAGTTTATTATTTGAAAACTCAATAATATCTTGATATCTTATGTAATGATAAGTGAATACACCTTCAAAATGTAATGGAAATTATAGTAATATTTCATTAAATCCTCTAATTGTTTATCGATCAATGAATAAAATATTTCTCTTAATGATGAATTTGAATTTGTTAATGATGGAATTAATTTTAATGAATTTATATAATTTTTATTTAAATAGCTTCAATGCTTCATAGGTAATAGCAAAATAGAAATTGTATTTATGTTTATTAATTATGTAAAAATATAAATTTTTATTTAAATTATCTAAGAATATTTTTATTTATCATGATGATTATTTAACTAAAAATTCATCAAATAAATTATTATGTTGAAAGATGATGTTTTTTCCTAGTAAATGTATAAAAATTACTAGACATGTTGAATTAATACAAAATGTTTACCCCTAAAAATATTAACATCCCTATTTAATTCACAATATTTTCATACTCTAGTTTAATTAAATGAATGGTAGAGATAAACATAAATTAAATAGTTATACATATTATAATTTTATAGTGGTTGGGGTTCCCTAATTCAATATCTTATAAAACTCCATGAATACATAGATGATCCTTGGTTATTTTAATTGAGATTGATTTTACCATGGGTTATTACAATGAATTATAGGCATATGACATAAAAATATTTTAAAAAATAAGATATTTCAACATGGAAATTATTATGAAAACATTTCTAAATGTCTTTAGATAAAATATAGTACAAAAATTGTTTATATAGATTAAATATAATATAATAATGTTGTAAATATGTTTAATCATGCAATTATTTTGAACTAATATTGATATAATTGAATTTATTCGATGAATTTTTATTATGAATATGTAATAACATATTGAATTAAATTTGAGAATTAGTATCAATGTATAATATTAATTTAACATATTTTTTTTTCAATTGTAGTAACAAATTAACAAGTAAATTTTAAATTCTTTTTTATATAGATTCCATATAACTTGTTCACACATACTGATCAATGAATATCTATTAGAGTTTGAATAAGTAAATTATTTTCATTATATATTTATTTAATAGAACATATATTAATATTAATAATTTTACATAACATGTAAATCAATTTTCCCATTCCTAGTATCCATGAATATATCATTAATATATTTTATAAAAACATAATTTATATAATCTCTCTTGATTGAAAATAAAACATAATATTCAATCAAAAAAATTTCAAATAATTTCAAATAATTTAAGAAATCACTCTTATTTATTTAAATAACCATATATAAATATTTTTTTTGACCAACCTAATTTTCAATAAAAATATTGTTTTGTTTTTGTCAATATAATTCTAGAATAATAATGTTGGATGTGGGTTAAAGAAGCTGATATTTGTGAAAAATATTTATAATTGAGACCATTTATAATTGTGTATAATATAAAGTCAATCAATAGTGTTTCCCAATTTCTTTGGCTTGTGGTTCTGGAATTTATGAATGCTTTTCACAAGATATTATAATGGTTATATGAACACCAATGTCAGGATGGATCACCCAATCTTGTGTGTTTAAAAGATTATTTTGATTAACTATGGATAATAATGTATGGTTCAAGGGTTATGTGATGATTTTTTAATGATCATGAAGGGAATGTTATCTTGGAAATGATAGATGTAATATTCTAGTAATGGTTTTCATGGTGAAAAAATTCATGTATAAATCATTTGGTCACACTTCATTGAATGTTTTAACAAATAATTAATGCTATTGTTGATCATGATAGCATGTTTCTTCTTTAAGAATACATGTGAGTTCAATATCTTTTTAATACCACATTCATATGAATTATATTTTAAATGTATTTATTTTTTATGTCAACAAAGGAAGTCCCACGATTCTCAATGAATATGTGAGCACACAAGTGTTATTTTGATAGGGTCATGCATTTCGCATGGATTGTGAAGCTCTAGAAATTATGGTATTTTTAGGTGATTATATATATTTCATTCAATATGGATTTACATGGATTGAATATAAAGATTGGATTTTTGTGAAGGAGTTCCTGTGATAGGAAACTCTTGAAGGGTCTCAAGTGGATGCAACACAAACATATCCGATGTGGTGGAATAGATTTATGGTCATGTTCATTTGATCATATGATGGTGTGATTTTCATATAAATACACATTGTTAACTATGAAAAAACATGTAGAAAATATTAAGGATTTAATATAGAGTTGTTAGTGTTCTATTAAATTATTCACACAATCTCATTATTAATGAAGAAGTACTACTTGTGGTATCTTGTTTGGGGTGTTCCAAACCCAGAAATAGGTAGATGTGTATTGTTCCAACTAACAAATGACTGAAGTCACATTCAGGTTGATCTTGTTGTAGAGTTATGTGCACATGGCCTTTTTCCAATAATCTCTCAACTAGGGTCACATGATAGCTAATCTTTTCATGGTGTCTTGTACCCCAGAGAGATGTGAAATGTGTCCTCTGCATTGGGATTATGATATTAACATTATATTAATGTGAAATTTTGTTGAAATCTAAATGAAGTAAAATTTGAAGAATAATAAACATATTGATGAATAATATTTATGATTTAATGATATGAAACATACAACATAGTTAAAATGATGAGTGGATGACATTAAGGTTATTTAAATGAGGGACAATTCATATAAAGTATTATTCCAAGATGAATGAACATTTGTGATTAGAGAGAGGAACTTCTCTCTCCCTAAATGCATTTTTAAAGGTATTTTCCATTTCATGTATTAAACATTTTCAAAATATTAAATGCCCAAAAAATACTAAAACATTGAGGATATTAACACATCAACACATCATTAGTGTTTACTACATCAGTGTAACACTGTGTGGTGAACCATGTAAAATTTATTGTGTAATGATTGAAATATCTATAAAATTATATATTTTGTTTTTCTAATACTATATATAATTTTTAACGTGTTTCTTCCATCTTCTTAACATGATCCACAAATATTAAAAAATAAGTTGACACCAATATTCACCCCTCCCAACTCAGGGAGTCTCATGGTCTATAAAGGTGTTTTATATAAAAGGTTATCAATATTAAAAAACTTTTCAAATTTTGATCGCATGGACAGCATTTTCTATTCTATTGGTATTCCTATATTTGATGTAATAAAATATGTGATATAGAAAAAATAAAAAAAAATTAACATTTCTATTACCTTAAGATTGAAATTATTTTTGATACATTAAATTTTGTTTGGTTATGTAATATGACATGACTTTGTAATAATAAAACAAAAAAGAATCCTTTGGATTCAGATTATAAGGATTTAAGTGCGTCAATGAGATCTCTAATTGATCAAAACTATATCAATGTAATAATTTTATATTATGATAATAAAATTTTGGATAAATAGGCTATATTATAAAAATGGGATAGAAAATTGAATGAATTCTCCCCTATATCAATATTTATTAAAAAAATTGTTATATCTAAAATAATGAATGTAGTCAAGAAATGAATAGATATGAAGAAGATGTAGGATTATTCCTTAGATACACTATCATATGTATGAAAAAAATGACACAATAATACATAGAAAAAATTCATAGAGTTAAATGATCTTAAGATAATCAATAAAAATGTTGTGAGGTTCAATATAAATTAAGCATCAATTATTTTTATTGAAGATGTAGATTATGAAGATGAAGAGATTGATTCAAATTTTTATATTGTGTAGGATTTGTCAAATATTGAGTATTACCTAAATGAAGATGATACATAGGGTGAATTACAGTATGAATCTATTGTTTTTAATGGTAATCATTTCCTATAAGTATAAAATATAATAAAAATGGTTGATCATTGAAAAATTATTGGGGATCCATTTTATTTTACTTAAAACTTGGGGACGAATAATATATATCATGCTTCTCTACTATATACAGTGGATCCTACATCATTTGAAGAGAAAACAAAATATCATTTATATATTAAAACCATGAATGAATAATTATATAATATTGTTAAAAAAATGAACTCTAGAACTTTTGGAAAGGAAAAAAAATCACAACATTTTTGAATAAAAAATCTTCAATAACAAATTTTTTTATCATGGTAATATTATTAAAAACATGGGATTGTTAGTTAAAAATTCTATATTTATATCAGAGGAATATATATTTATTATAAATTTAATACAATAGCCTATCTAAAGTCAAGTAGACTTTTTCCTATCTAAATTAAAAAAACATAAACAATTTATAATTTTTTTACTAAAATATAAATATTATATGTTGTTCTAAAAGAATATGTTTATATTGAATAACCAATGGTTGTTCTAATTGTAAATAATGTATGTAAATTATAAAGATCGAGGAATGTATTTTATAGATAAAATTAAATCTTTTTTAATAGTATTCACGTAATGATTCATTTCTAAGAAATATAGAATTCAAAAGTGATGCATAAGAACACAACCACTATATAAATTCCACTTAGGAAGAATACATTTTGGTGATTTTTTATTTTTATTAAATAATATTGGGTGGAAGAAAAATAAATTTGATGAATTAAAAAAAACCAACATGCATTGTATTTTTTATTTTTCTAATTGATGTGTTAATGTACTTTCTAGGGTTTAAACATTTTTATAAGGATAAAAATACTTATATTTCTCATGTAATGTATAAAAGATAGCGATTGAGAAACCTCAACATACAAGATTATAAAATAATGTCCACTCTGATATAATTTGGTATAAAATAAGTAAATAATAAGGATTGGGAATATTTGGATTCCATTTTATATAAGTGTTAATATATAATTCACTGTAATTTATTTCAACGAGGTCAGATTTTCTATTTTTAAAATGTTTACCATCTTATCTTCTGAGTGATCATAAGGAATATCATCCCTTTATAGAGAAACATATTATGTGATATTTTCAATGTACTTTCATTTATTGATTATCATTTTACAACATAAGAGATCATGAATCATTTAAATTCATTGATATGGACCGGAAAAAAGATATAGTATATTTAAGGTCAATATGTAGTGGATAATTTTTCATTGGTATTGATTTTATTAGTTTATTTTGAAAAAAATATAGAAATCATGTCATTTATCATGGAAGAGATGAAACAAAATGCAGTAAAAAACACAGCCATATTTGAGGGATGAAGAAAAACTGATTGATGTCAGTGACGATGTGAAACAATCAATGTTAATATTTTTGACACCAATATTTAAATAAACATTATAAAATATAAAATTAGATATTCATTAACCAAGAATGTTCACATATGGTATCACTTTTTAAAATAGATGGTCAATGAAGAATCTATTTGAATGTATTATGTTAAAAAAAGTGGTATGTTTTAAGATATTACTGCTAATTCAATTCCCACATTGGTGTTCATGAATAATTAGTTGAAACTCAATGTTTAGTTATATCCCATAGTGTGAGGTGGTTAAAAAATTACAATACACCTATCCCCATTGTATATATTTCATTTGATGTTTGTTCATGTTTTTATGGATTATACACTTTTGGTTTATTAGGAATGGGGGATATGATTCTATGAAATTCTTTTTATTTTCTATTCAAATATGTCATAGGTGGTTGTTATGATTCCAAAAACACTCCTATATTTGTGGATTTGTTTGTTGTTGGAGTCTATTGAAGATAAAATCAATTGTGATGGGATGTGTGTTAATGTTATTTAAGTTGTTCAATGTATATTGTTAGGCGGTATTTTTGTTGTCTCATGGCATGAATTTCGATCTTCAATCCTTGTTTTACACCATAATATTCTATGATGTAGGAATAATGTTATAGAAGTGATATATTCTGTCCCTGATATGAATTTATTGAAGTTAATTTCACATGGGATTTTAAACAAAACTATATATGAAGAGTATTGGAATCAAGGTGATCTATTATGGGAAGATATTTTTTTTCAATCTGAATCGCATATATTAATTTTTTTGCTTCATAAGAAATTTTATTTTTGTGAAAAAAGTTTAGTTGAGACAATATGGAACTTTGGATAAGTTGGTTTAGTTCTGAAATGTTATCTTTTTTTTCTTAAATCCATTAATGATAGAATGTTTGTAAAATAACTATATAATGTTCATAGAATCACAAAACTATAAATATTAATTATGATCATACGTGTTCAAAAATATCTCATGATGATGTCAATGAATCATATATGGTTCAAGAATTTATAAGATTAATTTTTTATGTTTACGAATAAAATGTTATTCTATAAATAATAGATATCCACTTCTGGAAAAGGTTTTCCTGAGGAACATTTTCAAGTGTGTATCATGTCATTGTGTTTGATCTAATGGATTAAGAAATTTTATAATATTATAAATATCATGAATCCATGATTTTGTTTTTTCAGTGAATGTGATTTTATCAATATATTATAACCACATTCAGATGAATTGAAATTTAATTTTTAGGTGTTATTATGGAATCAACAAAGGAAGTTCCATGTTTCTTTAATAATGAGAGGGAAAATAATCATTCCTTTGAGGGGTTATGTGAAGTGAATGAAGGGAATATCACTAGGATTAATGGTGTCTTTAGGTGATTAAATATTTTTATTTCATGATGGATTCCCATGTATTGACTCTAGATATTGGAAATAGGTGATGGAGATAATTCTATAAATGTCTCATGAATGGTGTTCAAGTTCTGGTGAAGTCATCCAATCAAATGTTGTGGAGTGAATGTAATTCATTGTTTTTCAAATGATATGATACTATGGTTTTATTATAAATGCCTAAAACATGACACCTCAAATATCTTGAAATAGAGATTCAGTACTTAATCTAGAGTCAAGAGTGTTCTTGTGAATATATGAATTTTCATATAATCAGTGAAGAGTTGCATGTTGGATCTCACACTTCAGTCCTTGAAGACTAGTAAATATATACATGGGTGTTTTGATCAAGCCATTGTGATTGGGTTTATGTGCAGTTATGTATTATAAGTTATTTATGTGGTCATGGTCTACAATTATATCTCTCATGATCGGGGTCAAACCCATGATAATCTTCTGATGGTGTTTTGATATTGAGTTTACATGACATGGTCATATTTGTGGGTTATATAATATGAATAATGATTTTAAATAATTTTTTATGAACACTGAAAGAAAAATTATAATCAAATGGAATATACTAGAGTATCTAATTTATTTGTTAACCATGTGAACCATACAATTTAATTTTAATGATGATATGACGACCTTCAAGTGATTATATTGAGGAATACTTCATTTTGATTACTAGTCATGGACTGATAAAAATGGTGATCTATGGGATGGATTAATTTATCCTTAAATAAAATATAAAGGAAGTGCACCTATCATGAATTAAATGTGGAAAAAATCTATAATCCACAAAAACTATTTATGAATAGTGGAATGTAGAACATCAAAACTTTGGCATATTGTGATATCAGGATATTTCCCTTTATGGTGAAACTTTTAAATTCTCTTGAGTTCATTTTTATTATTATGCACTTGTATATTTGGTATTTCAATGATTATATCTAAGATGATCAACAAGTTATTATCATCTTCAGAATTATATCCTTAAATCAAAATAAAAAATTGACACCTAAAATTTTACTCTCCACTATCAGGGTGTCTTTTTATGTTACTAAATTGCATAAGAAATGGAATTTAATATTTATAAAAATTTCACAACAAACAAAATGTAGATTTACACGAGAAAACTATTTACCTATATAGTATTGATATTAGAAATCAACATTCTATGTTAGATTGAATTTTATAAAAATCATCTCATGTAAAACATAAACTATAAATCATTATGTCAAATGTTATTGAATAAATTAAATTAAATAACAAATATATGATTAAAACAGTATCATGTGATAATGAATCCTATATTTTAATACCTACATATGAATGAAATTATATTTTCATTTACTATGTAATGTTTAATTCTAACCACATATTATTGATTTCAATGTTTCAATACTTGAGAAAGCATAAAATCAAATTTCATTGACTGGTTTATATTGATACTAACATCATTACAATTTTAATTATATTAGAAACACATCTCAAAAATGTTTCTCTCAAAAAATAAAACATTCAAGATAAATATTTTAAATACAAGAAATATAATCGTTGAAAATAGTGTAAACATAATTAATAAATAACATGTGACACTCCATGTAAAACACTATTAATAGAAATGTTTGGATATATTTTATCAATAAAACAAAGATATTTTGTGAAAAAATAGAAAAAAAACTCACAAAAAAATTCCCCAGATTAATTTTCATGAAATTAATAAAATTAAAAACAATTTTAAATAATTTCATAAAAATTTTATATTCAATATTATCCCCTATTTTTTTAAAAAAAATTGGTTTTCATAGAAAAATAGTTAGATAATAAATGTTGAAAATTAAAATTTATTTCATAATTAACAATACAAATTGTTTTTGAAAATGTAATAAAGTTGTATTAAATAGAAATTATAGAAGAAAATAA
This sequence comes from Viscum album, assembly GCA_963277665.1. Lineage (NCBI taxonomy): Eukaryota > Viridiplantae > Streptophyta > Magnoliopsida > Santalales > Viscaceae > Viscum > Viscum album. Next base: position 1,302,203,812 of record OY728147.1, read on the forward strand.
GAGTACAGATAACCTAAAAAAATAGAAAAAAATCCTAATGATAAAAAAATTAAATAATAATTCAGAAAAAAATGATTTAGATTCTAATGGATGGGATGTTTGGCATATGGCATGTTTTTTTACAAAACATGAATCCTCCTATTTCTATTATCGTAAGTATTTCTAAAAAGATTTAATGTTTATAAAATAATACAAATTTGTATTATATTCTATTACAACTTCATTCTTTTGAATAATCCAATACAAATTGAATAATCATTCATGATAATTTAGTATTTATTGTATATGCAAAATATTCTTTGAATGAATTAACCTTACTTTGATCTATTTAATTTTTTTTGTCATAAGTACGTTAAATTATATAATAGGGAGTGGTTTGGAGTATATTTATTTACATAAATGGACCTTTCCAATAATCTTGTACCACTATTATCAGGAACAACTATCTCCCTCGCACCAGTGATAAGACAATAAAGCATGTGAAGAGGGACACGATAAATTTTTTACATTATTCACTATAACTGGGAAACCAAAGGACCATGAAATGATGATAATTTGATGTAATAAATTCACTATAAGTGATTAATATTTCCTATAATTCAGATTGGAGACAATAACAATCCTGGTTTACAACACTCCAAAATTTTTAGACCCCAATAGTCTCAATATGTCAAAAAAACATTATGTCTATAAGAGACAACATGTTAATATTCATGAACCAATAATGAAATTATGTGGTTTCCAGTGTGTCCAATAACATAAAATTATGATTCTCTTCTAGGTACCCTAATGAGAATTACACTTGGAACTCCATCATTTATTATCTATACCGTTATAGTACATAGATAGAATCAATTCTTTTCCATATCTTCTAACTCTTTTTTAGACAAAAATCCAATTGTTCATAAAAAAATTTAATGTTAATTCCTTTATTGATCATTAATTCGCAAAAATTAAGATGGTATAACTCATTAATTTTTCCTTCCAATACATGTCAACATCCCAATTGATAAAATCTCATAATATTAATAAAATATATGAAATATGAATTCATGAAATATAATTTCTCTATGTCAATTTATTTTGACCCTTAGCATCACATTGAAATTCCATTGTTCAATTAAAAAATGTAATACTATGTTGTTAAAAACTATAACAACTCTATGGAGACACACCACATATTGTGATTTAAATATCATCATCTTTCGTAATCAAATATTAGACTGAAAAACCCAATAATGGTGATTATATTGAACTTATCATTTTAAATAGTCCCAAAAGATCACCTATTGTTTCATACAAATGGAATATACTCTATAGAGGGACACTATAAATTATTCAATCTTATTCCTTGTGACACCATAGTTACAATAGTGAAATCACCATTTGGATATATGTAATTAATTCTAGGATGGTTTTATTTAATTGAATTTAATATATTTCATTGTGTTCCCCCAATATTAATAAATAAAAATGTCACTCAGATTTAAAAATATCAGAATCTACCTTTCATGGGGTCCCCATCATAGATATAACCATTCCCTAAAAAATCATCCCCCAAGATATGTTAATATATAATAGAATAATTGAAACATGAATTAACCATTCATGGTTTGATTTTTCATTAACGTAATCTCATGCCATATTTATTTATTTCTATATTTAATAATCATCACATATTCTTGTTCCACAACAACATTATCTTCACCAAAACCCCAAAAATATTTCAACAAAAAAGGTATATAAATTAGACAGAATATGCATTGTAGTGTGACATAGGATGTTCGTTGATGTTTTTTTTCATGGAAATGGGACTTTTATGGTTTCCTTTAATAATTTAAAAACACTACAAAATGAAAAATTTATCCACTTTGGATGTCTCATCATGGTCTAATTATCCAGAAAAACATAAATATATTACTTGGTGTTTTTTCAAAAAATATACACCATTGGGTTCGCTAACTACCCCATATAAAAATGTTCAATACATCTCCTTTTGTGAAAATTTTAATTCACCAAAAATAAATTCTAGAACATCCTACAATCAGATAGTTCCTCAATGATTTAGTAATAATCACCATGTAGATAGATTTACATGATCTATTTGTGTGAAATATGTGTAAATTTTTGAGTTCATAATAAAAACATATCCTTGATATTCATGCTTATTAAAACTTCTCAACCAACATTCTCCCCATGAATATAAATAAAATAACATTTCACCTATTTCCAAATAACAAGTCTAGGATAAATCCACCATTTTCAACAAGATATAAAATTCCATAAAATCATAGAAAACATCCCCCCACCTTTATGAAACCAAAAAAGAACTATCCTAAAATTTCACAAGATATGAATAGAAATAAAAACATTTAATTCATGGGAATCATCATAAAATTCCATAATAGAGACATATATAATGGATTGTGGGTCCCATATTGAAACAATATTGTTATATTGAGGTATTTAAACTACATGATAAAATTCTTGTCTATAATAATCATTTTTGGTTAGTATATTTATCATAATTTTCAAAAAAAAAATTGATAGAATATACCCACAATACACCACCCCGTGATTAATATTATCCTTCAATAAATAATTACATATTCTGATTTTTATTATTATTTAATTAGAGATAATATTTTTTCAAATATTAATACCTTATGAGTTATCAAATATGATTGAAAATTAGAGCTCATATGAACTCTAACATCCCTATTTTATAAGTTCTTCTTGAGATTTAGAGTACATGAATGATTAGTTGTATTGTTATTATCATCCCCAATGCATATTTACATGAATTATTGATTCATTAATAACCACAAAACACAAAAACATTTAAGAAAAAATTCTTCATCAAATGATGACTTTTAATTATTCATTGAACTAGTACAATCAATGTCTATGAATCTCTATAATCATTTCTTCGATGTTTTAAAGAAAAAATTGAATCCACCATGCTTCTGATATAACAATAAATTAAATGAACTGTAAGAAAATACTTTTTCAATGGATATATTTGGTTTTGTGCATCTTTTAAAATTTACAACACAATAGAACATTAGGTTTCCATCATGTATAATATGTTTATAACGATTTTGAAGTTTTATATTATATCATAATTATATAATCATAATACCATTAAAAAATACTAAGTTTAAATTGGGTTTTTAGGTCATTGAAATATACAATTCAAAATATCCTAAACACCAATGTAGAATAACTATATTATGAAATATAAGTTGTATTCATTCCTTATATAACTTTTAGGCCTAAATAAATTTCAAATCACCAATCAAAATCAGCTCAAATGTCCACCTCATAAAATCTATAAATACCATGATTTAAGAAAAATCTTATCCTAAAAAACTATTCTATCAATATAAATGAGCACAAAATTTTTTAATATTATACTTAATTATTTTTATATTATGATCGACTCCACCTCACTAGAATCTAAGTTTTCTCAACTGTTGATAAAGACCTAAATATTATTTCATTCAGATTTTATTTAGCCAATATAATTATTTCATCTATTAAGATACATTCTTCCATCATTTCCCACATTAAAACCATCATTTTTAAATATATACCTCTTACTCATGGTATCCAATAAAAATTTTCAATTTTGTTACCATTTTCAAATTCTAAATATATTTTCAGCCACATTCACCAAGAATATATGAATTCTTTATAAATGGGATGTAGTTTAAAATATCTCAAAACATCAACTAATTTGATTTGGGAATACTCCTTTTGTGCATTTCCTGTATTATTCCAAATTAATTTTTTTTATTCATTTATATTCTTATTTAGAACCCACTTGGTCTCATAGATATTTTTTTCTTATGAATTTCGAAAAATATATATTCTTTTATTCTTCCAAAATTGGATACCCTCTGCGTGTTTTGATTTAGCATAATTATCATCATTAGTTGCATATAAATTATTTTTTTTATATAATTTTGATATGAATGAGTTTTAATGTAGATAATACATCTTCTTTTCCCCAGAAACATTTCATTTGCAATGAATTACTCTTCATGGATTAAGGTAATTCATCTAAGAATTTTTTTATAAATAATGTTTACTCATTTTTATAATTATTAGTGTAAAATTTGAATTATAATTCATCCACATTTGACCCCCTAATATTATTACATAAAAATATTATTCTGCCATTTTTACATCACTATTATTTCAGGAATACAACTCACATGGTCGAGAGTTACACACATTTTACATAGTAGTGATGTCTTGGCTTTAAATGAATTTTCTAATACTTTTTTAGTAACACTTCCTTTAATTTATCTTATATAGGTAGACATGAAAATTTTCATTATAACTATGTCCTTTACAAAGTATTTATTATTATTTAAGATAATAATTCATTTTCTTATAAAAAAATTAAATTATTTCATCGTTTTATTCCCCACATACCATATGTTCTAAGGGTACTTCTATTCATCCAAAAAAAATATACCTTTTGAGTATGTTGTTGAATATAACTACTAACTCATTATATAATTAATCTAATAGAACATTATCAATAAGTGTATTTTGGGCCATGTTTTCAGTAAAACAATTTCACCTCTAATAGAAATTATTTCATTAAGGAATCCTAACATTCAAGACATTGTTCTTTATTCCTTCAACAATTCATCTTATCCAACAATTTCCAATATCTTCTAAGGTAGTTGAACACATTCCATTTGTATATATCACTGTGGAAAATGTTGTTCTACTATAAAATTCAATGAATAGAAAATTGTACATATTTCCATCTATATATTTTGGTGATAGTGAACAACAATCCTCAATGGGAACTAGACCACAATATCTATTTAATTTATTATCATTAATCTTCTATGTATTCTAAATAATTTCCCCTTTTGTATATGTATATCATGTGTATTTGATAATTTTTTTTCTTGTATAAATAAATAACTCATTATTTATTTTTCAAAACATCCATATATGTTTGCCTCATATGGCCATGTATCATGTGAAATTACTAGTTATATTCTTCCTTATATATAATACATATGGATTCTTTCGACAAATGAAGAACCTATTCCCCCTAATATTATATTACCTAATAATAGATCTGATATCATTCTTTGTTATAATGAATTCCTTATTTTGTATAGAAATTTCCATTCCATGAGTCACATTATTTATACATCATATAAAATTATGACAAGCATCTTCTATTAGATAGACATACAATGGACTCAAGTGCTTTATTATATTTTTTACATCATGAGGCTAATGGTCTTTATGTTTTCACCATTAACAAGGTGAATAGAAACTCAATATTGATACTAGATTCCCATGGAAATGTATTTCATTCCATTAATATGATAAGTAAAACATCTATCCAAGATCCATACAGCAGCTCAATTAGTTTTACTCAAAGAAATTTTAGATACATCGGCCTTACGCCTTCTCATTATTTATTCATGTTACCCACCATGCTTTTTCGTGAATGCTATTTTCCCACATCCAACTATATTTAATCAACCGCATTATGTTTTGATACAATTTGGGTATGATTTATCATCAATATTGACTATCCAACCAAATCCTATATTATCATTTTATTGGACTCCATCAGCATAAATATTTTAATAATTGTTGTTATGTTCTGGTATTTTTGTCCAAAACCTTCACAACAAAAACAATATCCGTTAAAGATATACTAAGGTTAGTAATCAGATCACATTCGTTTATCTTATACATTGATGTGTCTTTTTCATTAGAAAAAAAGATACACTATGTGACCCATTCATAAACAAAATTACCATATAAATGGTCAATTATTTGTTATCTTTATTTCACCAATTTCATTCTATTGGGGTCTTCTTATAAGTCACACAAATCAACCTTCTTATATGGATTTAGTTCATGAAATCTTACATTAGTCATCACCACCTTTTGATATTGGTCAAGACCGTTGATATATTTTCATTTTTTAAAAGTTTTAAATTTTGTGAAATTGTATATTTATCCAATTAACTCCAAATGACTTCTTCTTCAGCCCCTATACTCCAACATCCTGAGGTCATGTTGAGAGATAGAGTTATCTTTTTATATTCATGATTTCTTCATAACATAATGTAATCACCTTGCAGTACTTGATTATTTGGACAATATAATTATAAAATCATTCAAATAGTCAATTATCTGGGATCTATCAACAATTTTGATCATATACTTAAAATCCTTCTCTATGATTTTTATATTTTCATATTTGATCTATTCAATTTCTTCCTTCAACTCAGACAACTGTACTTCGATATATTATATATAATTATTAAAATAACATATCACTCTATTTTATTTTTTTCTTATAAGAGTCCATTAATATAATTATTATTTCTTATTAAAACCTGATATTTACTTATCCTTTAATTTTTTTCCTTTTATAATCACTTTCTTTCTGTTATGGTTTCTAGATGAGATTTTTAAGGACATCCTTATTGAGGTATATGTTGTCTTTAATTTTTTTTTTCACATTTAGTTTGTTAGTCTATCATCCTCATCATAATTATTGTTATTCCACTAAATATTTATTACTATAAAAACCACATTTTTTCTCTAAGATGAACTATATGTGGTTAATTCAACTTCACCATTAGCTCATAATTTCAGTAGACACTTTATAGTGAGATATCAATATTTTTTACATAGAAACAAAAAATATTATTTTTCATTTTAATTTTTCATTTTTAGATTTTTTTTGAGGAAATGGAATACATCACTTTATTAACATACATTTCTTTAAGAGCATCCTCTAGTATCATTTTTTCATTACCTTGAACAAAAATTTGAAATAATTCTCTATAAATAAGGAATCGTTCATATTGTTTATAATATTATTTTCAATAAGGGTAATCTAATTATTATCCATTTTCATGTCATTAATGTATTTTTAGTACCAGGACCATTACATTAAACTATACATCAAATCATCTCAATAACCCCTTCAAAATCATGATATCATCAACAATTGTTCCAATTTTTCCCATATCATCCATAATAACATTCACCTAATAAAATAAAAATAGAATATATTCATTAAGTAACTATTTCATGTTCTGATACTTATTTTATTGACCATAAAATATTTCATTATGTGCCATGGAATCTTATTTTTAGGTGTTGGGAAGATTTTCCCACATGTCATGAAAAGATTTATATACTACCAACATAGTGTATATTGTGATTGTGAAAGCTCAATGTAATTTTCTTACTTCTTTGGATTATATATATTGATCCCTTAATTATTTCTATAATAGTACCTACCATTCCTTTTTACTCAATATTACATGTATTCCAACACAATTAACAACTATCCCTAATGAATATAAATAAACTTTCATTAGATTATTCCATATAAAATAGTATCATTGAAAATATGAAATCTCTTATGGTTAATGCCTGATGTCATAGATAAAAAATGGTATAAATAATCCAAAAACATTCATCACATATGACACTTTTTGATAAAAAAATCAATTTACTTTGAAATGTATGAATGAATTATGGTATTTAGATTCAACCAAACAACCCTTTTCAATAGCCTTAGTCTATTAAAATTATGAATTCCTCACTCACAAATTAGTTATATGAAAAAAAAATAAAAGAAATATTAAAATTAAAAATTAAAAATTAGTTTACCTTACCAGGTGTACTCTATGGATATTACAATGGAAATATTACAATGTACAAAAATTACTAACAACACCGCTTGTTTCATAAAATTTAGAGTATCCACACTAATCCTCATGGTTTATAACCTGTACCAAGGTATGAATCTCTATTCTCCCAACCCTGTAGAAAGAACACTTCTCCTTTGAAAATAACATCAGTGATATTTTCAAAAATGAATGATATTAGATTAACTTTACTGTATGAATTGCATCAATCATTATCTATGTGATAAACAACACAATCATCCAGTGAAATACAAACTGTCAAATCCTTCCTTTATTCTCCATAACATTCCAACATAGATCATGAATCCCAATTTTCTACAAAAATCCACCATATTCTTTTTCTATAGAAATATATAGAACCATTTCTCATATTATCTTCTAGTTTCCCTTTTTAATGATTACTAATTTACATTAACTGAGATAATAAATTCATCTAATTATGAAATCAAATATGATTCAAATTCAACCTTGAAAATATAATAAATTTCAACATAAAGATTTAAATAGTGATGTATACAAATTTATTGAATAAACATCATTATGGTTCGAAAATTATATTCACAATGTAATTCTCTTGATCGTGCGAAATATCCCATTCCAGGTTGTTTGAAATTTAAAACCACAACTGTATGAATCATTGTGTTGTAGAAAATGATCATCACATCCAAAATCATGGTAGAAGCTTCCGAAAACACATCATGGAGAAATCATACGGGTTATAAATTGATGAAATCGCTATAGTGAAATCCTCCTTCCATAGAACAATTACAATATCTTTAGTAGAACACTTGAATCTACACCTTCAACTTTATACTAATAAACACATTGACACTAAAGTGATAAAAAATGTAGTATTTCTAAATTATTTTTACAAGGGTATAATTTAATCACATTAAATATGTGTCATAGAATGCCACAAGATTCTATGGCATGAAAAATAAATTAAATAAAAATGGTACACAAATGAATATCCATGGGTCCCATTCAAGGTATAAAACATTCCCTATAATAAAATCCTTCCAAAAAATTTATTATATTATTAGAAAATTCTTCCATGACTTATACCTTCACAGAATCATATATTGATAACATAAAATTTGAAATCCATAATTCATTGTTTTTTAGTTTGATCTTCACCTAATAAATATTTATCTTGTCCTAGTCTCAATATATACAATAAAACCAATCCATCGGTAATATATTAAAATTTTTAGTAATACAACATGATTTAGGATATTTTGAAAATGTTTATATCATGTAAGAACAATTTCTATAAATAAAAAACAATTATTAAAAAATCTTTTGTAAGTATTTTTTATACATATTAGGTAGTCTCTCTACAGATTAATATTATACAATGAAAATCCAAAATTACTCCATTTTAGTTTTTAAACATTTTCTTATGTGGAATCATACTTTTAGGCCTCCTTAAATTTCTAAATTTTATAGTGAATAAGGATTTATTTAACATTATTATACTTTATGTAATGTAATATAGTCCCGTGATAGTACAAACTTTTTACAATATTCTTCCAAAATTAATTATTAATCATTTTATTACTATATCTAATGTCAAAATGGATTTCATTTTCATTAATAAAACATCACCCTGGCCAAAACAGATTATAAATTAAACATAATTTTGATGCTTTCATATCCTATTATAATTTTATATAAATTCAACTTGGATTTTTCCATCCTTAAAATAATATAAAGATCTCTATTTTATTATTTCAATTCAAAAAACATTTGAATTTTTTAAAATGAGATTTAATTTGGATAAAATAATCTATGATAGATTTAAAACACTTAATAAATTATATAATATAATTTTAATCTATTTTATTTACAAAATAAGAAACTAAATTTTAGTTTTTAAAATCAATATTGAATTTGATATATAGAGAATATGTTTCATTGTGTTTGATAATGTTATAAAATTAATCCATATTTATATTGATTGTATAAATATAAAGAGTATGTAAGAAAAATTAATTACTAATAGGTGTGGCTATTATTTTATCCAACATATCATTATAAAATTACCCAATCGATACCATATTGTTCATCTATATAAAAATATGAATACAATTTACTTACATTATAATCATCTTTATTCACCATACACTCTTGAATTTTAGTTATGAATGACTATGTATTTAGATTAAAATATTGATTATTGAAATATAATTCACTATCATCATCATTAGATCTAAAATTTCTTGTAATAAAATCATAACATGTTTTAATAGATATTACAAATAAATCTTTTACATCCACAATATATTATGTAGTCACTTGATAGGGCAGTGAATCATGTGTGAACAACATCTACTAAATTTCAATTACTCTTATATGTTATTACATAGTTTGGAATCTCAACCTCAATTTCCTATTAGGGTAATAAGAAAAATGTTTATCTGTTACCCACAACACAAAAATCACATGAAAAAATAAGGGTATATTATAGAGTGGAAGATAATGATTTTACATATTTTATCCAAATCATGGGAAATCAACTACTTTTTAAAAAATAATGATCACCCTATGTATCTAATTTTTTACTAATAATTTTATTATCAATAAAAAGTTGTGTGGGATGTAATTTCTAGAAACCATAACATAACCCAAATATAAAAAAATATCCTACAATGTTTTCTAGTGTCTTACTGTAATAACACTCCATTCGGAACTATTCAGTACTTTGACTAACATTACAAAACATATACCAACAATTTTAGGTATATATTCTTCGACTTTAGGATTTCACCATATCAAAATATGTTATTTTCTACCTCAATATAGTATCTGATTGAAATTTTAAAATTTTCTAGTATTCATGAAAATTAGTATCTATAAATAAAATTTCATTCATATATTATTTATAATATAACGACTATAGTTTCCCAAATAACATTTCAATTATCCCAACTACTAATGAGTAATTAGAATCATTACATTATCATCAATTTTACTCAATGTATAACTATTTCCACCATATTTAATAAAATGTTTCATAGGACTTCATCTTCTTATACATATACATAGATAAAATGTGTATAAAAATAGAATAAGGTTAACTTATTATTTTTATTCGACACACTATTGTTATTCCTAATATAGTAGTATCAAGTAAATTTAATTTATACTCATTGTGATCTCTACAGAACTATCAAGTTATCTTCTTCAAAAGTCACTAATTCAATCTCTTATTATGATCTTTTATATTAATTTTATATCTCAAATTTATAAATTTCTTATGTTGAAGGTAGAAATCCCATCAATATCAACAACATGATCTTTAAATATTTTATCAACACCTTCATGTCAGTGTCTTAAAATGTTCATAGAATTTCATATTTTCCATAACATGTTTTCCTCACTTCGAATATTAGAATATTTTTTATACTATAATTAAAAATAAACCCAAATGAATAATTTTTCGTTTATTTTTTCTAGGATACATGAGAAGATTATATACAAAATAAATTAAAATGTACCTATGTAAAAAATATCTATTAATATTTGAAAATATCATACAAATAATAATGTAGTAGTGTGGTTTATTTATTCCTGGTGTGAGTGAATCAAAAATCGTAGTACATATGTCACCTACAATTCTTAGTTCTTATATGGCATATTAGTATGATCATATTATTATTAGTTTTTCTATATTATTCCCATTAACTATTATTGAAATAAAAACCAATTTGTGATATTTAATTATCTGAAGAGTAGTAAAATCATCAGAAATAGTAGTTACTATGAAATTAACCAAACAATAATCTACAATATTGATTGTAAAACTTCCAGCATTAAACATAGAAGAGTAAATTTAATTTCATTTTATTCATTTTATTCTAATTTAATAAGTTAAAAGACAAGTATTTAATGATTTAAAAATAAAAAATCATTATATTTTCTACTCGAGTAATATATTTTGATTCATCTAATATAAATGTATTCTATATAATATATTTTCATTAAATTCCCATTTATTTCATACTTTAAAAAATTAACTATTCACAACAAGATAACACTAATAATGTATAAATGTGATCATAATGATATTCAGTGTGATTATATTCCTTTAACATGTTTTTAGATAGTAATTAGTTCTACATAATAATAAATAAATGTTATACTGTTTAATATATTTCACTATGTTTTTATTTTTTATCAATTCAACTAAGTATTTTGATAGACTGAATAACTATTACCAATTCCCAAATAATAACACTAACAAAGCCATGTAAAAATTGGTGAGGTGGGAATGGACTCTTCTAAAGACTCTAATGACTATTATAAAGTGGCTAATAAAATGTTAAAATTTGGAACTTACTATTCTGATGTCATACATCTCATTTACTATCTATCCAATTAGACTTCTAAATTTGGATATTTCTCTTCCAAATAATTAAATGACTCATAAGAAGTGTTCAATGGATATTATGAATTAATACCTTTATCTTTTTAATTTAACAACATTTTAGTGATTTCATGACTATCATAAAGAAAAGATAACTCTTGTGAGAAATTATGTACCTAATTTATAGCACAATCGTTGAATTAAAAATTATTTAAAATAAGATCACAGTCACTATAATACATCTCAATTAATTATTAATCACTTTAAAAAACACAAGATAATTGAAACAAATTTAAATAATATGAAAATATTCACAAATCAATATAAATCAATCATAATTCATTCCTAAAATTTATAAACAATTTGTTGATTTATTTTTAAAACTTTATTTCTTTTTCATTTCCTAATTAAATATATAATATTGAAACCACATTCTATGCTATACTTAACACTGAAAGCAATAGACATCTTACTTAATAAATCCATGAATTAAGTCTCCATACTTCCCCCAACTTTTATATTTTTTCTATTTATAACTTATTATGAAAAACCATATCCAAAATCAGGAGAGACGTGTTAATAATTTACTGGATATTGATTCTTAAAAAATTAAATATTTTTATTTATAATGATGAAGACAATATCAATAATAATTTGATTTTTATATCTGCTACATAGAATTTTCGAAAAAAAATTATCCATGAAATATACAACACTCTTATTTACCTATCAAGATATAGGTGACTCCTTCACCTTATTTGGTAGGTGGATTCTTCTATTTCAACAAAAAACATCAAGACATAATAATTGAAAATTTATTGAAAACAATAAAATTAAAACCCCAATTTATACTTGAACCTCTCCATATATACTTATTTTCAATTCTATTAAATAAATTTAAAGTGATATAAAAAAATTATTTTTTCTATAAATAGCGTTCTTTATCCCAACTAAAAAACTTTTAATAGAGAAATCACTACTCATAAATTAAAATTACCTAATTTGATTAATCATTTTATAAAATTTTGAGCACAATATTTCATTGTGATCCCACTCTATTATAGAATTATTAAATTCTTCATTTTAGAATAATGAAACAAAATTTTTCCTAATAAATATGCCATAAATTAACTAAATTTATGTTTTTATGTGTCATGATTAGATAAAAATAAATTAATGATCAATATAGACAAAAAAATTCCATATATTTTTTATAATGTAATTCCATCATTGAGATTCACTTAATTGGGGATATTTATATTTATGTGTTTTGAAGATTATATCCCACTCTCACCTTCAACAAACACATTAAAAATATTCCTTTATAAGAATTACTATTCCATTTTCCAATGAATATTTTAATAATCACTATCCCTTGGTAACTATATTTTTCCAAACCAAAAAAATATGGTTAAAGGGATCAATATACATCAACCATTACTTCTTTCATGTTTTTTTATAATTTCATTTTTAAAAATGAGATATTCCATCTCCAGAACCATTACTCTCATATCTTCCCAACAAGGGATTTCATTTAATAGTATTCATTAAATATTTTCTCATATGAAAAAAATCCAATAAAATATTATAAAAGTTGAGGTATGAGAACAACTCGTGTGTTTCAAACGATTTATTTCATAGAGACATCCTGATAGGAAAAATATTATTCTATAATGAACGATTATTACATTCGTATAAATATCAAAATATTTATTATATTCTCTAGTTTTTTCTTCAATATAAATTATGAGAATAAAATAAAACCAATTGAAATGTAATGATATATGGTGATATTTCATCAACTCCATAATTATAAAATTAAATATGATACTTATATCTCAATTAGAAAACTTATTTCATTGTATCTCTAAAATATTGATTAACAATTCATACTTAATTCTCCCTTTAATTTAAATGTATTTATTTATTTATTTTATCATCAATTTATTTCTCTTTTAAACATTCTTATTAGATGAAACCGACTTCTTTAATACACATAGAAATTCACATTCACTATTTTTTTCAAATATTTTTATTCAATTCCAACTAGAAAAGAAATATTTTTAAGAATTATCTTGGGAAATGAAGATCAATCTTCATTTGTGTCGTCTGCTTATTTGTAAAATAATATTTATTTACTAGTTTTAGTTGTGCCTTAAAATTTTTCTTCAAATACTCATTTTTTCTATGAATACATTTTATGAACCTGTTAGATGGATTCAGTAAGAAATTTTCATATCCATGCATCTCATCAATAGAATTTTGGTAAACATTAATTTGAATATATTAGAAATTATTTCACTATGTTGGATTTATAATACCAAACCATTACTCCCACACCACTATTAGATATATTCTTATTTTTATTCTATATTTCTTCCATTATATTTATTATTCATTTTGAACATATAATCATCCATCATGTTGAATTTTATACCACTATTGAGTCATCACAAGTTTATTTTCAAATCCATATGACTATTTTTTTTAAATTTTTTAGAATTTTTATTTTATTTATTCACTAATGAATAGATGTCCTATTTTATCACCTTATTTCTTAATATTTTGGTCTTCCCCAAATATTATTATATGGATTGTTTATTCATAATACATACCATAAATCCTATTCATTCTGACAACATTTGTTTCAATAATCATAAAATTTATCATGATATTAAAATATATAATTGGTGGTAATATTAAATCAATTATTCATATTTTTTACATCATATATTATAACCCTAAATATAGGCCTCAAATGATCTCCACATACTAACACAATATTCTAACACTCATTAACCATTTGACTAAAGATCCATCATCTCAACAATGGCCATCAAATCTTATTCTATTGTATTTATGAGTATTCTATATATATATTTTTACATTATGTTGTCGATAGGTTAAAGATACTTTTGAGAATAATTTTATGAGACTCCCTTCTTGAGACTTCTTATATCCATCCATAATGATTTGATGAATCTATTTGTATTTTTATTATACCACATTTTTCAGTTTTCTTATTAGTTTTATACAAAAAACATGTACTTGAAGTGAAATAATTAAATAATCAATAGTTACGTTAAGAATTTTTATTTTGTTCACATTGATGATCTTTTTAGGTTTAGAGATTTAGAAAATTGGGCTATAAATAAAAATAAAAATTAAATAAAATACATAGTGGACAATTATGAAGAGTATCCAATTTTCCATAAAATAAATATTTTAAAATAAATCATGATATATTTTCTGAAATCACACCACAACTATCATTATGAATTATTCAAATAACTTTCTAATCCTTAAGTCCTATGAAAAGAAAATTAAAAAATTTTGGATGATCATAAAAAAATTTGTAAGGGATATAAAAATTAGAAATTAATAAGTTTATTTATAAACATTTAAAATTTATGAAAACATTAAAATAATATAAAAAGTTGAACCTAGATAAGTTGTAAATAAATTACATTGATAATAATATCATTTCATATATTTTTCATTGACAAGATTACCATAAAAACTAACAAAAGTCATAGAAAATACATGATTTTTACTTAGAACATCATTATACATTTCACTCTTATAAAGGGTATAACTATACAATCAACTTCCATATATGTCACTCTTAAAAATTGAATATCCATGTGATCATATTGTACAGAAAATTAATTAGAGATATATTATGAACCCACCAATCATTAATTTATCCCAGAACAACATTTCAATAGTTTATTATAGAACACCCATGAAATTTAAAATTATAAATATATAATACTAACATATAAATTATTACAATATTGAACATTTCACTCATAAAATTTCATTTTCAATCATAAAGAAATTTATGGTATTGGAATTATCAATCCATTTTATAAAATCCAATTTTGAATAAAAAATTACACAAAAATAAAAAATATTTTTTTTCAATTAATAAAATATGAAATATTTCAAAGGAAGACAATACTAAAATAATTAACATGGTGGTGGAAAATTCATTATCACTATGTACATTAAGAGTTGAATATTCCTCTTTTAAATTGTCCAAATGTTCCATATAAAGCACATAACAACTATTCAACTTCAATGATATTTGAATTAAATTAAAAATAGACATAAAACTTCTTTTAAAATTGAACTAAATAATTATGTAATATAATATCATAAATATTTCGATGAATAAATGACTACGTCTTTAAACATTCAAAGTGTCTCATACAACATTGAACTTGTAAATCATAATTCTTCTGAAATAATAACATTCAATAAAAAATTAAATAACATATGAATTGGTAATATATGGAAATGGAATTTTTCTAGGGTCTTTATATACAACTTATAAAAGAATAATGGTGCATATAATCCGGAAATGCCTTAATGAAAGGAAATAGAGACAAAATCTCTTACCTTAGGTATGACAAGTCTCATATGTCTTTAAATTCATGAATAAGAATATTAATTATAAACATTCTTGAGAACATTTTTATTTTATATTTTTATATTTATTTACCATATTTAAATGTTTTATACAACTTCATAAACAATTATGTTCACATTGGGTGTTTTGATCATATTCAGTTTTTGTGTCAAAAGAATTGGATGGTCAATTGTGGTCAAAGGGGGTTCTATACGAACATATCTAGAAAAATAATCCAAGAATAATTGTCATAAAATTACATCAATTAAAATTTTAAAACCAATCATGAATCATTTTTATGAATAATGTACTAATATTACATTCATAGAGATAGTAGGTCGTACGTACTCCTGAGTAACATTCTCATTTTTCAAATGGTCATTATACAAATATGGTACCTAAAAAAATTCTTCATGAATTGATCATTGTTTCTTATATACCATATTATTTAATCTTTCATATCTATATATATAATTTTGGAGATATAAAAGTAATCACATTGCTTCGAGAAGTTGGTATTGAACATGGCCATGAATGACATTATCACTTTTTCAATATGTGGAAAAGTGTTAAAGAAAATGATGTGTTATATTTACATAATGATTATTTTTTAATCAATGAAATATATAATTTTTTATGTCATGTATATTTAATTTAACACATCCTTTATATGTTCTTTGTAGTGTGTGAAGTTATCACATAACATTGAAGAGGGAGTTGTCCATGTTTATATTAACGATGTTGTGGTATTTATAGAAATTGAAATGTATGAATTAATGTATTATTTAATAATGTAAAAATAATAAATAAATAATAAAAATAATATATATAACATTCAAATAGTGTTTCTATCACAATTACTAACCATGAATTTTGGTAAAGGAAAAAAAGAACAACATCATATTGTGAGACAACAGTTTGCAGTACAGAAGAATGGTAAGATATTTACCCATTCTTTGGATGTGTGTGTATGTGTATTTGAAACTATTATAAAATAGAATCAGTAAATTTAAGACATTTATTTTATTTTTTATGCATGGAATAATAATATTTGAGTATGTGGACAATGAAAATTAATTAAAATATCTTTAGTAAACCACAAAGCATGTAAACTAATGATAAGAATAATTAGGTATAAGCCCATAAATATACCTAATTTATCAAATATTGCCCATCTAATTCTTGAGGAAACAAAATACCCCAACTCCTTAGCCAATGTACTAATGTTCTATGAAGGAAAGATTACCCCAAAGTTAAGTACCACATAAATACGTCACATAGAAGAGTACCACAAAGGTATCACCATGAAGGTAACTACCACAGTGGTACGCCACACCGAAGAATACCACAAAGGTAAATAATCATCTCACACCAGGTATAATTTAGGTGCAGTAGTAGAGATGATTAGATGTAACTATTTAATGATCTTACTCTGTTAAAAGGAAGAACCACGTATGATCATAAATCATCAGACCCACACAGGATCCTAGTACATCATTAGACCCACAGAGGATCCTAGTACAGCATACCCACACAGGATCCTAGTACATCATCAGATCCTCAAATGATCATAGTATATCATCAGACCCACACATGATCCGAGTACATCATTAGACCCACACATGATCCCAGTACATCATCAGACCCACACAAAATCCTCGTACATCATCAGACCCAAACATGATCCTAGTACATCGTTAGACCCACACAGGATCCCTGTACATCATCAGTCCCACACATGATCCTAGTACATCATTAGACCCACACATGATCATATATTAGTCCCACATTGATTTTTAGTGAGATCCATGTGGGATCCTCGAGCACAAACCCACAAAGGATCCCTTTCTCATGTTATTGCCAGTTATCGGGTTCCTGTACTAAGATTGCTTGACTATGGGAGGATCCGATCCTCAAGCCACAGGTTGATACTCCAACTTACATGAAATCCCAAGGAGTTGTATCCCAATTTACTGAAACATCATAGGGTTCCCAACGCAATAGATGGTGCATCAAACGGATGTCTGGTCCTTAAGTTATTGACGTTTTAGTCCTGAGGGCCCGGTTGGATTCAAGCTCAATCCAACCCGACCGCACCCCAACATTATCCGAATATAATTTGGGGTATATCAAAATGAAAATCTATTTCCAAGGTTATCATCACCGCTGATGGTTTGTCAAACAGACACTCGTAGCTCATGATATGGCCGAAAAATGTATAGGGTCAAAACTGGTTTGGGTCCGCTCCAACCCGGTCGGGTCGACCCGAGTCTCGCCCTGGGTTAGACCCAGCTCCTAGAATCTGACCCGGCCCACTGTGATCAGTAAGGCCACATGCAGGGAGAATCGCATGCCCCCAGCCCTCAATCATTTAATGGCCAAAGTTTTTTGGTAGTAAGGAAGCATGTGTGACCCGCCACATGTCCCGCTCGGTACAACACAGCCGGCCGAAATGGACAGTCCCTTCTCCTCCCAGCAGTGCATCGTGCGGCACCCCACCACGACCAGCTGAATGTCGGCCACCCCCCCTTCTCCGTCTTGGAAAAAAGTAGATTCCCCTTCTCAACAGGTGGAGCGGATGCACGCCGCCACCCCCATCGTGCATCTAGCCTCCTCCCTTACTTCGCCGCATCCCTTCTCCGGGGGCGCGGTTGTGCTTCCACCATCTTCTTGGTCGGTCGTGGTGCCGGTTGTGGTGTCGGATGCCATTCCCAATCTCCACCGAAGTCAGTTTCCAATCCCCTCTATCAGAAATATCACACCAACAACCACAAATATTATTGCGATGAGGTCGGGTCATGTTTATTTGGCTCGTACCCTCTGCGTTAGAGGAGCAGAAAGCGTCTTAAAAGAGGTGATTCAACGTGAGAAAAAAAATATCGATGTTCAATTGAAAACACACCATTTCCTCAATGGTTTTTTGACTTCAGTGAGGTGGGAAGGATGGATGTCGATTCATTGTCGTTGAAGATGTTCCTCGTTGCAAAGCACGTTCTTCGTTGGAGAGCGCCTTCTTCATTAGAGGACACTTTCTATGTTGGAGGACGAGTTTCTCCAAGATCTCTCTCTAATCCTCCCTTTCACCAATTATTTCTCCCCAGTAAAATGAGGTTCTAACCTAAATAAAATATGTCTATCAATTTTAATTTGTTTCCACATACAGAGTTGGCATAATTAATTAATTAATTAATGTGGCATAATTAAAGTGGGGGAGTCCACGAGTTACCTCCCATTAAAGGGAGAGATTAAGGGTCAGGTGGTCCCCACAATTGAAATCAAATTTGGGATTTTTTAGTTCTGGTGGTCCCCAACTCCATAACTCTAAATAAGGTTACAAGAAAAATAAAAATGTTAAATATTTTTATTTTTCTATTCCTCCATGAAAAAGTGGAAAAATATCTTCCACCCTTGACCTACTACTGTCGGGGTGATGGTCTCCTTAAGCGAATAGCAGCGCTACAAGTTCAATTATGCCCTCAGATATCAATTCTGAGCACTAGTTCAAATGTTAAAAAAACCAGCTCACATGTTTACTGAACATACCCGAAAAAAAATTCAGAAATTCATTTTGGGCACAGCGGGCCTCGAAATCACACACTGTAAATTTTACCGGACTCGTAATATTTTATTTAATTTAAAAAAAAATTACATTGAAAATTTGTGACATTACACATGATCACCAATAATATTTTTCCTATCATTTTTAACTAGAATCTTTATATTTTGTGCATATATAAATTTTACTTCCCCTTTCTCATCATTAGTATCTTCTTTTGAATCAAAATTTTCCACTTATACTCCCCATGATTCTCTTAACTCATCATCACTATCATTAGAAAACTATTAAATATATTATTGAATATTATATTCATTATCTAAAATAGTGAAAAAATTACATTCAACCAAATTTTCCAACCTCTTCCTAAATAATTTATATTCTTTTCTTTTTCCCGAGTATCCAATAAATATCCCATCATCTCCATGATACTCAATGTTTCTATGTTTCTCCTTATTATGAAAAAAACACTCACGGCCAAAGATTTTAAATTATTTCAATGTTGGATTCTTTCTACACCATAGCTCACACAGAGTATTTCCTTCTTTTAGACACAACAAATACCTTTTAAATGTGTAGATTGATGTTGATACTAATTCCTTCTAGAATTTATCTTTTAGGTCCATTTCAATATGCATTGTTCTAACCATGTTTTTTAAGATATAATTTATCCTCTAAACCACTCCATTTTATTGTGGATTTCTCGTTGATAAAACTTTATTCCATATCCAATATTTCTATATATAATCCTATAATTTTATATTTTTGGATTCTATTACATTATTATTTTAAAACATCATAATATTCTGACTAAGAATCCTTTATTTTCCCCTTCGATATTATATTATGAAACTGAACATATCAGACTTCCTTGAAATTAAAAATATCCCTTCCATCTTACTAAAATAATAAATGAAAAAAGTATTACACCTCATTGCATCAATGGATCTTGGTGAGATAGGTACACACACATCTGTATGAACCAATTCAAGAAATATGTTGGACTTTTTTCCTTTTTCCTTGTACTCCTTTCTAATTATATTCCCTTGCTAAAAAGCATCAAATGTGTGAGTATAATCTTTTGATATCTTGGGCAGATCATGAGCTACATCTCATTTGACCAGATCGTTGTGGGATGGTCATCATAGAGGGATAACCCATTTATTCCAAAACCAATTTTCTTACCCTATAGATTGATCTTTGTGGTTTATCCGTTATGTTATCAGTCAAATATTTAAATTAATCATGGGATTAAATAAAAATTAATAATATCATGATAAGGAAAATGGTACAAAGGAAATATATTAGTTCAGAGGGAAATCAAGGGAAACACACTAAAAAATCTTTTGAAGAGAATGATAAACTTTTTTACTTATTTTCAAATCATTATTCAAGGTAAATAAATGTTTAAATGATGGGTTTTCTAGAAATGATTTACTAAATAATGGATCCATTCATTTATAAAACAATACATAACATCTATAAATGTAAAATATGATCAATTGACGGTCCAAAATAATTAATGGGTATTATAATTTTATAAAAGCGGAATGTTAGAAGCCATAATTTTAAATTAAAAAGAGAAAATAGAAAATTAAAGAATGTTGATATTACATTAAGTGAATTATAAAAAAATCGTTAGTTTGAAGTAAATTTGGGAAATATAAAAACAGCATTACAAAATATTAATAGGTTGTTGAAAGGTGGAGTGTTTCAATGAGTGTTAATAATAATTTGACATAATTCTAAATGGAAACTTTCTAGTTGTAATAGAAGTGTTAAATCCTCAAATGATTCATTTATTTCAAGATCATAGGGAAAACTAACAAATATGTTGATAAATATTTATGTTATAATATAGTTTTATTTAATATTGTAACATCCCAAAAAATTATAGAATAATAATTTTTCATATTTATTAAATTTTATGAATTAAATTGTTATTTTACTATAGAAGTAATTGTATGAATAATAGTGTACCTAACACACAACAATGTGTGTGTCTAAAATATCACATTTCATTCATGACCGACTTATATCAAAAAATAATATATTAATAATAATAATATTTAATGTGGAAGTTATATCATAGTCATTGTATTATTTCCAATGAATGTGACAACATATATTTTTTAACACATGTTTATTAAATTTTTTACATTTTCCTAATATATTTTACAGTATTTAAATTAGAAAAAATCCAAATTGAAGCATAAAAAAGATGTATATTATTAAATTTTAGTTTTATGACCTTTTAAGGGGGAATCCATTTTAAATACAATTTTAGGAACTTTTATTGATTTTATATAAAATGTTAAACATAATTATTAAAATTTAAACATAATAATTTTGTTAGTGTAAATTTTGAATTTTTGTAATGATGATTTATTTTTTTCATTAATATTAAAAAAATAGTGTATTTTTATTCAAAACATATTTTTTAAAATTTATTTATTGGGATAAATTATAATATTTATTGTGATTAATGTTTAAATAAATTATTTATAATCAACCAATGTAGTTCATTGGAATTAATTTTATATTGAAATTAAATATAAAAACATGAAAGCATTGGACATTTTTACTTTAGAATCTCGTTGTAACATCCCATCTAAAGGATTAAATTTAAATAAATCTATACCAATTATATGACTGGAATTTATAAAAATAAATTAAATTTTTTAATCATCATAATTTATAATTTTTAATATGGTCAAATTAGTTGTTTAACAAAATTTTTATCAAATGGTATTAAAATTAATTTCACTAATTAAGATAAAATTAGCTAAAGAGGGGATGAATCATTTATCATAAGGGCCCTAATGAATAAGAAAATTGTATAAAATATATTATTGGTCCATTTTTCAACTGTATACTCTATTAAATTTAATTTGGACCATTAATGAATCATCCTTACATGGTAAAATCATGGATGGAATTACCTTTTAAACATTTACCACAGTGAAACTCCTCCTCCACAATAGAATTGAACTCCCCTTCCCAATTACTGACACCTTGAAAGAAACATTGGAAAAAAATAACAACCAAATATCTCTTAAATATTCATAACCTAATACTAGATTCCCCACATTTGGAATAAATCCATCCACGGAATCCCTTTGGTGCAAACCAAAAGGATTTTCCCAATTAAGAGGTAACACCCTTCCTCAAGATCTTTTATTTAATTTTCATTATCCACATCATCAAATATTATTCGTAAATGTATAAAAAATAAAATAATTGTCCTAATTTTACTTATTTTGTTTTATAATATTTTCAAATACACATGCACACACATCTATCGAATGGGTAAACATCTTACCATTCTTGTGTACTGAAAACTATTGTCCAACAAAATGATGTTGGTCATTTTTTCCTTTACCAAAATTCATGGTTTTTAATTGTAATGGACATAATATTTTAATATTATATGTATTATATATATTATTTATTTATTATTTTTCAATTATTATATAATACAGTCATTCATACATTTTATTTTCTATAAATAAAACAACATCGTTAATGAAAGCATGGACAACTACATCTTCAATGTTATATGATACATTCACACACTTCAAGGAAAATATAAATGATGTGTTTAATTAAATATATGTGAAATAAAAAATTATATATTTCATTCATGAAATAATATCCATTCTGTAAATATAACACATCATTTTCTTTAACACTATTCCAATATTGAAAAAGTGATAATGTCTTTCATGTCCATGTTCAATAACAACTTCTCGAAGCAATGCGATTCCTTTTATATCTCTAAAATTATATATATAGATATAAAAGACTAAATAATATGGTATAAAAGAAACAATGATCATTTCGTGTAGAATTTTTTTATGTACCTTCTTTCTGTAATGACCATTGAAAAATGAGAATGTTACTCATGAGTACATACGACCTACTATATCAATGATTGTACTGTTAGAACATTATTCATATCCATGATTCATTATTGGTTTTAAAATTTTAATTGATGTAATGTGATGACAATTATTCCTGGATTATTGTTCTAGATATGTTCATATAAAACCCCCTTTGACCACAGTTGACCATCCAATTTTTTTGACACAAAAACTTAATACAATCAAAACACCCAACCAAAACATAATTTCTTAAGAAGCTATATAAAACATTTAAATAAGTTAAATAAATGTAAAAATAAATATTAAAAGGGTTCTCATGAAATTTTATAATTAATATGCATTTTTTATTCATGAATTTGAAGACACATGAGACCTTTCATAATAAAGGTAAGGGATTTTGTCTCTATTTAATTTCATTAAGGAATTTCATGATTATATGGACCATTATTCTTTTATAAGTTATATATAAATATCCATGAAAATTCCATATCCATATATTACAAATTTAGATGTCATTTAATTTTTTATTGAATGTTATTATTTTAGGAGAATTATGATTTAAAAGTTTATGTCATATGAGACACTTTGAATGTTTAAAGTCGTAGTAATTTCATTATAGAAATATTTATGATATTAAATTCCATAATTATTTAGTTCAATTTTAAAGGATTATAAAGGAAGTTTTATGTCGATTTTAAATTTTATTCAAATATCATTAAAGTGAAATTGTTTTTAAGTTATTTATATGGAACGTTCTGATAGTTGAAAAGAGTAATATTCAATCCTTAATGTACATAATGATAATGAATTTTCCTCCAACATGATCATTATTTTAGTATTGTCTTCCTTTGAAATATTTCATATTTTATTAATTTAAAAAACATATAATTTCATTTTGGGTAATTTTATTAAAAATTGTATTTTATAAAATGGATTGATTATTCCAATAGCATAAATTGTTTTTTATGATTGAAAATGAAATTTTATGAGTGAAATGTTCAATATTTTAATAATTTATCTGTTAGGATTATATATTTATAATTATAAATTTTATGGGTGTTCTATAATAAACCATTGAAATGTTGTTCTGGGATAAATGAATGATGGGTGGGTTCATAATATCTATACAATTCAATTTCTATACAATATGATCACATTGATATTCAATTTGTAAGATTGACATATATGGAAGTCTATTTTATGGTTATTCCCTTTATAAGAGTGAAAAGTATAATGATGTTCTAATTAAATTTTTTTTATTTTCTATGAATTTTGTTTGTTCTTTTGGAGATCTTGTAAATGAAAAATATATGAAATGATATTATTATCAAGGTAATTTATCTACTACATATCTAGGTGAAATTTTTTAGATTATGTTAATGTTTTCATAAATTTTTAATGTTTATAAGTGAACGTATTATTTTCTTATTTTTATATCCCTATCTAAAATTGTAATGACCATCCCAAATTTTTTACTTTTTTCATAGGATTTAAGGATTGGAAAGTTATTTGAATAATTAATATTGACTAAAATGATGTGATTTCAGTAAATAGATAATGAGTTATTTTAAAATATTTAGATTATAAATAAATGGATACACTTTATAAGATTCCACTATGTATTTTATTTATTTTTACTTTTTATTAATATCCGAATATTCTAATTATCTAAACCTAAAAAATCCTCAATGTGAACGAAATAAAAATTATTAACGTAACTAATGATTATTTAATTATTTCACTTCAAGTACATATTTTTGTATAAAACTAATAAGAAAACTGAAAAATATTATACAATAAACATACAAAGAGATCATTCTAATCATCATGGATAGATATAATATGGCTCAAGAAGAGAGTCTCATTAAATTATTCTCAAAAGTAGTTTTAACCTACCAACAACATCATGTAAACAAATATTTCTAGAATAATCATAAATATAATAGAATAAGATTAGATGGACACTGCTGGGATTGATGGATCTTTAGACACATGGTTAATGTGTGTTATAATATTGTGTCAGTATATGGAGATCAAATGAGGCCTATATTTAGGGATATAATAGATGATGTAAGAAATATGCAAAAATGATTTAATATTACCACCAATTATATATTTTAATATCATGATAAATTTAATGGTTGTTGAAACAAAGGTTGTCAGTGTGAATAAGATTTATGGTATGCACTATGAAAAGACAATCCATATAATAATTATTGGGGAATACCATCATAGTAAGGAAGAAGATGATAAAATAGGACATGTATTTATTGGTGAATTAAAAAAATAAAAAAACTAATTAAGTTTAAAAAATAGTCATATGGATTTGAAAATAAACATGTGAGGACTCAACAATGGTATAAAATTCCACATCACGGATGATTATGTGTTCAAAATGAATAATAAATATAAAGGAAGAAATATAGAATAAAAATAAGAAAATATCTAATAGAGGTGTGAGAGGAATGGTTTGGTAGTATACATCAAACATAGTGAAAAAATTTATGATATATTCAAATTAATGTTTACCAAAATTCTATAGAAGAGATACATGGATGTGAAAATTTATAACCGAATCCATATGATAAGATTATAAAATGGATTCATAGAAAAAAGTGTTTTTTGCGGAACAATTTGAAGGCACAACTAAAACTAAAAAATAAATATTATTTTATAAATATTCAGACTACACACATGAAGAATTATTGTCATTTCCCAATATAATTCTTAAAAAGATTTCTTTTCTAGTTGGTATTTAATAAAAATATTGGAAAATAAAAAATAGTGAATGTGGAATTCTATATGAATTCATGAAGTTGGTTTCATCTAATAAGAAAGTTTAAAAGGGAAATAAATTGATGATAACAAAAAAAATAATTTAAATTAAAGGGATAATTAAGGATTAATTGTTAATAAATATTTTAGAGACTCAATGAAATACGTTTTTTAATTGAGATATAATTATCATATTTAGTTGTATAATTATGGAGTTGATGAAATATCACCATATATCATTACATTTTAATTGGGTTTATTTTATTCTAATAATTGATGTTGAAGAAAAATCTCTAGAATATATTGAATGTTTTTATATTTATAAAAATGTAATAATAATTCATTATTAAATAATGTTGTTTCTATCAGGATGTCTCCTTGAAATACATCATTTTCAACACAGGAATTATTATTATTCCTCAACTTGTATAATATTTTATTATATTTTTTATATAACATATTTTCTCTATAATATTAAATGAAATCCCTTGTTGGGGAGATATCATAGTAATGGTTCTAGAGATTGAATTTTTCATTTGTAAAAATGAAATTATAAAAAAAAATGTAAGAAGTAATGGTTTATGTATATTGATCCGTTCAACCATAATGTTTTTGTTTGGAAAAATATACTTACCATGGGATAGTGATTATTAAAAAATTCATTGGTAAATGAAAAATTAATTCTTATAAATGAATATTTATAATGTGTTTTTTGATGGAGATAGTGGGATATAAACTTCATAAAATATAAATATAAATATCCCCAATTAAGTGATTCTCAATGTTGGTATCACATTATAAATAATATATGGATATTTTTTTGTCTATATTGATCATTAATTTATTTTTAACTAATCGTGCCTCAAAAAAACATGAATATAGTTAATTAATGGCATATTTATTAGAGAAAATATTATTCCATTAATAGAATTGATAACAAGTATAGATGGGGATATTCAAGTATAAATTGTTTTTTCTTCATTTTATTTTTTTCAATAATTTTTTCAATTATTATTTCTTGATGTTTTTGGTTGAAATAGAAGAATCCACCCACAAAATAAGGTGAAGGGGTCACCCATATCATGAAAGTTAAAAAAGAGTGTAGTATATTTCTTGGATAAACTTATTGGGAAATTCTAATTAGCAGATTTACAAATCAAATGATTATTGATATTGTCTTCATCAAAATAAATGAAAATTTTTAATTTTTTGAGAATCAATATCCACTAAATTTTTAGTACATTTCTCGTGATTTTGGATATGGTTTTTCATAATAAGTTATAAATAGAAAAAATATAAAAGGTGGGAGAAGTATGGTGACCTCAGTCATGGATTTATTAAGTAAGATGGCTATTGTTTTCAGTATTAAATATATCATTGAATGTGGTTTCAAGATACTATATTTAATTATTAAATGAGAAGGAAATGATGTTTTGGATAGTAAATCAACATATTGTTTATATATTTTAGGAAGGAATTATGATTGATTTATATTGATTTTTGAATATTCTCATATTATTTAATTTTTTTTCAATTATCTTTTTTTTGTAAAGTGATAAATAATTAACTGGGATGTATTATAGTGACTTTGATCTTATTTTAAATAATTTATAATTCTACAAAGGTGCTATAAATTAGGTACATAATTTCTTATAAGAGTCATCTTTTCATTATGATAGTCATGCAAACACTAAAATGTTGAGAAATTAAAAAGATAAAGGTATTAATTCATAAGATCCATTAAACAGTTCATTTGAGTCATTGAATTATTTGGAAGAGAAATATCCAAATTTATAAGTCTAATTGGATAGATAGTAAATGAGATATATGACATCAGAATAGTAAGTTCCAAATTTTAATATTTTATTATCCACTTTATAATATTCATTTGAGTCTTTAGAAGTGTCTAATCCTACATCACCAATTTATTCATGGAATTGTAAGAGTTATTATTAGGGAATTGGTAATAGTCATTCAATATTTTTAAATACTTAGTTGAATTGATAAAAAAATAAAAACATAGTGAAATATATTCAACAGTATAACATTTATTTATTATTATGTAGAACTAATTACTAACTAAAAACATGTTAAACGAATGTAATCACATTAAAGATCATGATGATCACATTTATACATTATTAGTATTATCATGATGTGAATAGATAATTTTTTAAAGGATGAAATAAATTATAATTTAAAGAGATATATTATATAGAAAAACTTTATATTAGATAATCCAAAATATATTATGCGAGTATAATATATAATGATTTTTTTTATTATGATATGATTCAATAAATCATTTTTTAATGATTAAATTAGAATAAAATTAATATAAAGAAATTCAATTTACTCTTCTATGTTTAATGGTGGATATTTTACAATCAATATTGTAGATTATTGTTTGGTTAAATTCATAGTAACTACTTTTTCTGAGGCTTTAACTACTATTTCGATATTTAAATATCACAAATAAGTTTTTATTTCATGAATATTGAATGGTAATAAGTTAGAAAAACTAAAAATAATTTGATCATACTAATATGCCATATAAGAACCAAGAATTGTAGATGAGGTATGTATTATGATTTTTGATTCACTCACACAAATGATAACTAAAACACACTACTACATTATTATATGTATAATATTTTCAAATTGTAATAGTTTTTTTTTACATAAGTACATTTTAATTTATTTTGTATATAATCTACTCAAGTATCCTGGAAGAAATAAATGAAAAATTATTCAATTGGGATTATTTTAAATTATAGTATAAATAATATTCTCATATTTGAAGTTAGGATAAAATTTTATGAATAATATTAAATTATATGATCATGTGAAGACACTGATGTGAAGGTGTTGATAAAATATATAGAGATCATAGTGTTGATAATGATGTGATTTCTCACTTCAACATAAGAAAATTGTAAATTAGTGATGTAAAATTAATATAAAAGATCATAATACGAGATTGAATTGGTGATTATTAAATAATAGAACATTATTGTTCTGGAGAGATCACCATGTGTATAAATTAAATTAACTTGATACAACTATATGAGTAATAACTATAGTGTGTCAAATAAAAATAATAAGGCAACCTGATTCTATTTTCATACACATTTTGTCAAAGTATTAGTAGAAGAAGATGAAGTTATATGAATATTTTTATTTAATATGGTGGAAATAGTTATACATTGTGGTACTTTGATGATAATCTAATGATTATAATTACTCATTGGTAGTTGGGAAACATGAAATGTTATTCTGGAAACTATATTCGATATATTATAAATAATATATGATTGAAATTCGGTTTACCGATAATAATTTTCATAAATACTAGAATATTATAAAAATTAAATTAGATACTCTATTGAGGTAAAAAATAACATATTTTGATATGTTTAAATCCTATAATCAATGAATATATACCTAAAATTGTTGTTATATTTTTTGTAATGTCAATCGAAAGACTGAATATTTCCGAATGGAGTGTTATTATTGTAAGACACTAGAAAAACTTTTAGGATATTTTTTTATATGTGGGTTATGTTATGGTTTCTATAAATTACTTCCCCCACAACTTATAATAGATAAAAAATTTATTAGTGAAAAATTAGATACATAGGGTGATCATTATTTTGTAAAAAGTAGTTGATTTCCCAGGATTGGGATAAAATATGTAAAATCATTGTCTTCCACTATATTATACCTTCATTATTTCATGTGGTATTTTTTTGGGTAAGAGATAAACATATTTCTTTTTATCATAATAGGTAATTGAAGTTGAGATTCCAAACTATGTAATAACATATAAAAGTAATTGATATTTAGCAGATGTTGTTTACACATGATTCACTCCCCTATCAAGTGACTACATAATTTATTGTGGATCTAAAAGATTTTTTTATAATATCTATTAAACCATTATATGATTTTATTACAAAAAATTTTAGATATAATGATGATGACAGTGAATTAGATTTGAATAATAAATATTTTAATCTAAATACATAGCCTTTCTAAAATAAAAGTGAAGAGAGTGTGGTGAATAAATATGATTATAATATAAGTAAATAGTATTCAAATTTTTATGAGATGAATAATATGGTATTGATTGGGTAATGTTATAATGATATGTTGGATAAAATACTAGCCACACCTATTAGTAATTAATTGTTCTTACATACTCATTATATTTATACAATCAATATAAATATTGATTAATTGTATAATTTTATCAAACACATTGATACAAATTCTCAATATATCAAATTCAATCATGATTTTAAAAACAAAAATTTAGATTCTTATTTTGAAAATAAAATAAATTAAAATTCTATTAAATAATTTATTAAGTGTTTTAAATCTATCAGAGATTATTTTAATGAAATTAAATCTCATTTTAAGCGATTCAAATGTTGTTTGAATAAAAATCCAAAAAAAATTAGAGAGTTTTATATGATAGTAAGGATAAAAAAATCACTAGTGAGTTTTTATAAAATTATAATAGGATATGAAAGCATCTGCATTTAGTTTAATTTATAGTCTGTTTTGGCTTGGGTGATATTGTATTGATGAAAATGATTTCCATTTTAACTTTAGATATAGTAATAAAATTATTATTAATTTATTTTGGAAGAATAATGTACAATTTTTTTTCAATCATGGGACTATATTACATTACATAAAGTATAATAATGTTAAATAAATCCTTATTCACTATAAAATTTAGAAATTTAGAGAGGCCTAAAAGTATGATTCCACATAGGAAAAAGTTTAAAAATTAAAATGGAGAAATTTTGGGTTTTCTTTGTAGAATATTAATGTGTAGACAGACATCCAAAAAAGGTTATAAAATTATTACAAAGGATTTTTTAATAATTGTTTTGTATCTATAGAAATTGTTCTTAGATTATATAAATATTTTCGATAAAAAGTAAGGATGCGTCTCTCGAATCGCGGCGCTCAGAGGCTTGGCTATGGCATTTGACGGCGCTGAAACCCTAGATGGAGCTTCGGGACGATTTCCCTCCGCTTCCAAGAGTTGGACGGGAGGTGAAGAACAGGGCCTCACCACCTCCAGCGCCTCAGAAACTCTTCATCCCTTTCTCGAACCCCAACTATCTCCCGGATTTCCCGACGATCTCGATATGTCCGAAGGTTTCAGATCTTCATCAGGGGGCTCCTCAGCTGCCGATCTCTTTATCCGAATTCCTTGAAGCTTCGAGTAACCTAGATTTGACGCTGGTTGCTCGCTTCGATCGCAGAAGGCCCTCGGTTGACGAGTTCGACCGTTTCATTTTCAGAAAATGGGATTTGCAGGAACGCGTTGTTGTTGGGCTGCTAGACAGCAGACAATTCATGATCCGCTTCAACTCAGAGGAAGATTTGATTCAAGCCTGGTCTAATGCGCCGTGGAGATGCAAAGGGTGCCGTTTCTTTCTCCTTCGATGGTCCTTTGATCTTCACATGAACCGCGATCCGTCAACCACTGCGACGTGGGTTAGTCTTCCGCAACTCCCACTCCCTTTTCAAAACCCTGCTATTCTTCGTATGGTTGGTAATTTGGTGGGGCGATACCTCTGCTCGGATGTCCGCACATCCACTGTAAGTCATCCTGTGAATCCGCGGATCTGCGTAGAGGTGGACATGGCTCGGCCTGCTGTCAACTGGGTGTGGTTAACCGTTGGTGAGGAATTTCGTTGGAGGCAACCCGTGGTGTTCGAATCCTGGGCTGGTTACTGTGACAATTTCCATCGGTTGGGGCACCTTGTCTCGCGCTGTGGCTCTGAGATGCTGAACAGACGACCTCCGAGCCGGGAGGAGAGGTTGGTCGAGTCCCCTAGCCCGGGTGCTCTGTCTGCTGGGAGTGTTGCTTATGGTTCTGCGGATGATGTGAGGGAGCGGTCTGTTTTCCCTGCGGGGAGCGGTGCTAAGGCTTCTATTAATCCTGTTATGTCTTCTGTTCTCGGTAGGCTCAAACATGACTTACAGTTGGGTGAGCATGTGCGATGTGTTATTGCCAGCGAGGGCTGTGGCTTAGGCGAAGGAGGAGGTTCTGCTGGTGACCTCAGTGTGGTGAGGGATTCGCAGAATGGGGTGGGTATGCTGGCTCCTACTGGAATGGCTGAAAATGGGGGCAAAGAGGCATGAATGGTGGAGAATGGAATACCGGATGAGATCAGAAGAGGCAGTGGCGGTTTAGAGAATGTTGTCTTTGAGAATGGGGTGCAAGGAAGGGATGCAATGGATGGGCAGGTGGGCTTCACTGCGGCCACTGCAAATCGGTTTGAGGGGCTGGAAAATGAATCCAGATAGGAGGACTCCTCCTCGGTTGTATTCCAGCACGAGTCTGCTGTGCAGGAAGATGAAAATGGATCAACAGAGGTGGCGCGGGGGGCTTCAATTACTCAGGAATCTCCGGAACAGTCGAGATGTCTTGCGGTAATTGATGACAGTGGCCAATGTCAGCAGCCTAGTGGTGAGGATGGTATGCTTCAGCAAGTGTGTATCACTGGAAAGTGGGGAGATTTCTATGAGAGCGATCAGGATTACTATGGTGACATGAGAAACCCCTCCTTCAGTGATGTAGTCCAAGGAGGGAAGACAAAGACGATTAAAGCTCCTGAAGTCTTAACTGCTCCACCGCGGCGGAGGGCAAATAAAGACTACTCATATCTTCCAAAGACGTTGGCCACCAGATCCTCTGGAGGCAATGATGAGCTATTATCCTTGGAGAGTATGAATTTGCGAAGGAAATATGCCAAGGTTCTTAAGAGTTATGGAAGCTCGAAATGGGAAACAGCCACAGTGGAGGAAGAATATGGAGATGGGTATGGTGCTTGTGATATGTAACTTGTTTCCCTTTGGCTTTTGGTGCTTGTTTACTGTCATTTTCTTTTATTTTAACAAATGGTCAGGGAATTCTCCCTGGCTGAGCCTTCCTGGTATAATGATTTTCAAAATACCCAAAGTCATGTCGTATAACATCCAAATTTAATTTATTAACGATGGATTGATTTTATTTTATAGATTAAGACTAGGACAAGATAAATAGTTATTAGGTGAAGATCAAACTAAAAAAGAATGAATTATGGATTTAAAATTTTATGTTATCGATACACGATTCTGTGAAGGTATAATTAATGGAAGAATTGTTTAATAATATAATAACTTGTTTGGAAGGATTTTTTTATAGGGAATATTTTATGACTATAATGGGACCCTATGGATATTCATTTGTGTACCATTTTTATTTTATTTATTTTTCATGCCATAGAATCTTGTGGCACACTATGACACATATTTCAGGTGATTAAATTAGACCCATGTAAAAATAATTTTGAAATACTACAATGGTTATCACTTTAGTGTCAATGTGATTCTTCGTCTAATGTTGAAGTAGTAGATTTTAGTATTCTTCCTATGATATTTAGATTGTTCCCTGGAAGGAGTCTTTCAAAATAGTGATTTCTTCAATGTATAACCCATATGTTTTCACCATGATGTGTTTTCGGAAGCTGCTACCATGATTTTGGATGTGATAATCATATTATACAACACAATTATTCATACAATGGTGGTTTTAAATCTCAAATAACCTGGATTGGGATTTTCCACACGATCAAGAGAATTACATTGATAATATAAGTGTTGAACCATAATGAAGTATATTCAAAAAAAAATTATACATCACTGTTTAAATATTTGTGTTGAAATTTATTATATTTTCAAGGATGAATTAGAATCGTATTTGATTTCATAATTACAAGTATTCATCATCTTATTTAACGTAAATTATTAATCATTGAAAAGGGAAACTAGATGATAATTTGAGAAATGGTTCTCTATATTTCTATAGAAAAAGAAAATGGTGGATTTTTGTACAAAATTGGGATTTTAGATCTATGTTTGAATGTTATGGAGAATAAATAAAGGATTTGATGGATTATATGTCACTGGATGATTGTTTTGTTTATCACATAGAAAATTTTTGATGTAATTCATAAAACATAATCACTTTAACATACCTCATGAAATCATTATATTTCAGAATAACAAATAGAAATCATAAGACATAAAAGTAACATGGGGCATACATAACACTCTTACGTAGGGAATAATCCTCCTGGTTATGTTTGGAATACCCATCAATATATAATCCCTAAATCTATTTGGAAAAATGTTTACGTTTAACTCCTTCGAGCTACCCAATGCATTGGAGAGCTGTCTCGGGCTCACCCACCTTTAGTTTATCATGGAACCACCCGATTTCATAAACATTGCACGAGAACCATAACATAATCATAACACTTAAAACATGCATAAAAGAAACATAAAATTTCCACATTTCAATAACAAGAGATCACATCATGATATTAACATAAACAAAAACATCTAATAAAATCATAAAAACTCTATGAGATAAATATCTCTTTATACTTTGAAAATATTAAAAGAAGACATTTAAATGAGATTTTAGAATAAAAGTGTCCCATACCACATTGAAACATTTTAAAGGGTTTTAAAACATTCATGTCCCTATAAATAGATCCTTAAAACCATTTTTAAAACAATTACATGGAGGATAAATGTTTAAGAGAATAAATCTTTGAAACAATTTAAAACAGTGTTTTAATAAAAAAGTTATTTTCCATTTTGAAAATTTAAATTATAAGCCACATGAATGTATACCATTTTAAAAACATTTAAATGACTTTAGTATAGTCATAATATGGATATGGAATGTAAAATGGGCTTTATATACACTTTATAAAAGAATAAAAGTGCATATCATTATGAAATGTCTCAATGAGAAGAAATTGAGATGTAATCCCAATCATGGATCATGCCATTAGAGCAAGGATAAGGAAATGAAATAATTATGTGTGAAAAATATAAATACACCAAATATAAGTGGATATTCAGTGTAAAACAATAATATGTCATCCACACATATTCATAGCATGACATAATCAAGAAGTAGAGGTTTAACCCAAATAATTGAAATTGGGTTGAGGAGTTCCCCTACAGAAATTCGACAGTGTAACGACGTCACATTAAAATTCTGAAAATGAGATGTTGATAGATAAGAAGGGTATCTCACCACTTTTACATAACAATAACATCAATAAGGATATATAAGAACAAATCCCAACATAAGAATATGTAAATTAAAAGACCTATCAAAAAGAAGTCTTTTAAAAAGAGGAGAGTGAAAGGTTCCCTTACCGATTTGGGTAACTTTCAAAACGTACACCCCATGAAAAAATATCATACAATTAAGATGTAAAAACACATAAATTAATGTATATTACACAAATAATACAATAGTGTGCAGTACATACACCACACAAAATGAAATAGTGTCTAATGTAGAATGAGTCTCACGGGAACACAAAGTGAGATAGAAAGTCCCTTAAAAAATTTCAGTAACCTAACTGCGCCACATAAAACTTCCAAAAATGGATTGATGAGATCAAATAGGTTATATCATCATATTAAAATAAAAATTATAGTAAGAGGAATAAAAAATATCATCCCCCAACATAATAAATAGGATCTTAAAAGAAGTGACATAAAATAGAGTACTTAAAAAGAAAGAGAGTGGTATGATCCCTTACCTCAAGTCTGACTTGTCATGTTCATTTCTTTATATTCTTGAATAATAAACTAGAGTTAATTTATACTTTCATTAGAACCTTTTTCAAGTTCATTATTCCTTTTATATCACTTATTACCATGTTATGAATATTAGGTGATTATTTAAGTTAATAACGGTGGTTTTGTCGACCATTAGTAATTGAGTCAAAAATAAACATCTTATAATTACAAGTTGTTCATGTGAAAAAATATCCATTATATCGAGAATAATAGTCATGATGTGGATATCTTATATATCATATATATCTAGTATATACTTAAATTTATAATATTACATAACATTTATAGGTAAGAAATGAAATGCACCGTTCAGGGAGACGGTAAGTCATACGTACGCATAAACGCTACTTTCATTTCTATTTCGTATTTAATGGAATTAAAAAAAATAGATATATATATATATAATATAATTAAACTATAATATATATATTATATATTTCACATAAGTTCATTAATTTCATTCTTTATACATTCCATGTATTGTCTGAACGAGTCACATCACTTGAGGGGGTGGTAGTCCGCACTTCCTCAAATGAAATTATCGCATTTTCACAATAGGAAAATCATAAAGGCATGTTTTAAATATAAAATTCAGAAGAATTTAGAGGATGTAAATATAATATATATCATAAATAAATATATTTCCGTCATAATGTCCACCATAATAGGTGGTATGAGAAGATATAACAATCATCATTTCGTGAGGTAGTAATTCACCATCCACGGAAACAATATGTTCCATAACCATTAGATGGAGGTGTGTGTAAGTGTATCTATAATACATACCAAAACAACAACCTAGTATATTTGAGATACTGGTGTTGTTAAAATATAAAGGAATAAAAATAGTTTACGGGGTTGTAGAAGCAAAATAAAACAAAAGAACATAAGAGAGGACATTACCTTTAAATCGGGTAACTCCCTTTGGATTGAACCAAAAGGTATTCTTGAAGAGCTTTCTACCTATGGTAAGGCTTCTAGGATGTCTATAGGGATGTTTAGATATAAAATGAGCCGAATTTGGTCAAGCCAAAGGCTTGACAGGTGTGGGTAAGGGGGTAGAGGTGGGGGCATTTTATAAGAGGGAGGAGGGGCACTCTGTGAAAGTCTTGAAAAGTTACTTTATTATAAAATGATTTTTGGATATTAAAGGACCTAGAATTATATATTTCAAGGATAAGGTGATAAGGGTTAAAAATACTCCCATACAATAGGTTTTTGATGGTTGTATGTCTTATAATTTACCTTATTATTTCATTTTATTTAAATCATTCATTAATGAGGTAGTCACAGCATCATCATGGTGTCATAAATATTTGTTTTATTAAATGTATAAAAATTAAAAAATATCAGGATTTATGAAGTCATGTTATCTTTCTAATGAATATTTATAGTCTAAAATATGACTTGTATAACCCCGTGTAATTTTTTTTTAGTAAAACAATACATGTTTGTGACAATGTTATTTTTACATTAAATAAAAAGTTATTAATGTCATTTTCTTACCCAAAATGGCTCCATGGGGTCACCATGTTGACCCAAGGATTGTCTTGGTCGGCCATGACTTATCCAATAATTGTAGGACAAGTGTAAAGGTAATTTTATATTATTATATCATTATATTTACTTTAAATTACACTAATTACCTTTAATCGCGATTAATAAAACTTAAAAGTTACTATTCACAAAAAAAGTATTTTAATCCCACTGAACCATATTTTATATCCTAATGAAAACCACGTATGTCAGATTTTTGTAATTCAAATCAAAGAGGTGGTAAAATTTCATTTAAATGAAAAATCATTTTTTAACTACCACTTAGTAATTTCACTATTCATCAAAAATTGATGTTTTTTAGAAAAATACCAAAAATTCAACCCGAGCTATATTTGATATTCAAAATTCAAAAATTATTTCCATTTTACCAAATTCAAGACACAAAAGTTGCATTTATTATTTTTATAATTAATTCCCACTATCAAAACAAATAACGTGTTTTTGAGTAACAATATCTATCAAAACATTGACACTTGTTTATGTCCAATTTCAAAGTGAAATTAATTTCAATGGACAATATTGGATTAAACGGTAAAAATATATTTTAACTAAACATTAAACCCAATTGAAAATATAATCTATCCATATAAATAAATTAGATTAAAAGGAGGTTTTGAATTAAAATACTACATTTTCACTAAAAATGATCTTTATCTGAAAAATAACAAAAATGTAAAAAGTAAATTTTGATGTCCAGATTATAAAAAAGGATTTAATTTTGTCAAATATAAAATATAAAAATTTTAATTGTATATTTAAAAAGGGTTTGACATCAAAAGGCGGTT
Source organism: Viscum album (assembly GCA_963277665.1). Classification (NCBI taxonomy): domain Eukaryota; kingdom Viridiplantae; phylum Streptophyta; class Magnoliopsida; order Santalales; family Viscaceae; genus Viscum; species Viscum album. Next base: position 1,302,242,554 of record OY728147.1, read on the forward strand.
AATCGACCTTTTAATGAATATTAGAAGATTTATGCTTAAAATTGGATTCATTAGCATTTTAAGCCTCTAACATTTATTTTGAAAAATTCAAAAATATTTGACAGCATATATAATCATTTGGTAGTTAGTTCTAATCATTCATGCCATTACAATGGCTAAGAGTTAACTTCCATTTAAAATAATATTTTTATATTATTAGTGTGCAACGTAAGATTTCCAAGAAACACATTGTTGCTTATTGGGTACGCCATTGAACATAGAATTCGATTTAAAGTAATATTAATATTTTGTCCACAAATATTAATAAATATGAAAATATAATATTCTTTATTTTCCTGGGATGTTACATCCTTCCCCCCTTTTGGAAATTGCGTCCTCGCAATTTTAAAATTGGGCTCAGAAACATCATTGAAAGTCCCACATAGGAACAAGAGTCATTAAAACTATCACATTAAATTTATTAAAAAGAAGTACAAAGGTCACCCGAGTTAACCCATACTAGGATTCAATGAAAACATGGATATGGATTAGAAAACAAAGGTCATGTTCTGATAGAGAGTGATAAAACACCAGATTTGGTGAATGTTAACCCCAAGAAAATCACAAACTTATGATGGGTTAAACAGTATGTGATTCCCCAGTAGGAAAAGTTAACAGGAAGCATTTTTGTTTTAAGTTAATTTTCAAAGGGGAATTTATTTATGAGCTTAAATAAATCAAATGGAAACATAATCACTTGTCATGTAGACTTTCATTTTTTTACTAGATTTCTAACTCAAACTCATATTTTCTCCAAACTATGAGTATTTCAGGATGACTTATTCATATTAAGATCACTATAATCAACTTTTAGAGAATCACCTAACCCACAAAAGATAAACTATATATTTCCCATGTCTTTAAACCATATCCAAAATAAAAAATTGTTAGTACAAGATAAGATAATACCCAAAAATGATAATCCTTTATAAAAAGAAATATTACTATTAATCTTCAAAAAAATTCTAACATAACCCAAAGTTCATCAAAGACCATTCAATAAACAGCTATCCATAAAATTATTCAAATTAATCCAAACTAATAATTAAACCCAAATCTCCAAAGGATTTAATCACATAGTCTTCCAAGATAAATCTTAATATTTATCTCCAAATAACATCATTTACTCTTAAAGTCTCATACTAAAAAGTAACTAACCTAATCACATATCCTCCACGATAGGCTAATCATTTCCATAGATAACCCAAAATCAACTTATTCCTGATTCAAAATATCTTCTATCTAAAAAGAATTTGTCATACTAACCAGGGACTTCACGTAGTCCAGTGGTAGGTGATAAATACCAATCGCATTTTTGTTGTGGGTTTGATTCCCACAGCTTTGTCCGACGCGACGGGTTGTCCCATGGTCTACATGTATTCCTTTTTCCAGTATTATATAATTCTTTAAACATTCCCCGAAAATAGACAAATTAATCAAAAATAACCATAACATAATTTAACCTCAAGTTTATCTCATTCCATTCTTTTTCCATCATAACATATAGTAACCAATAATTACCTCAAAAGTAAGGATCGTATAAACCATAATGGATACCTTTATAATTTTTACCTGAACTTCCACATTGAGTTAGTTATCCTGTACATGATGAATTAGAGAACTCACCAAGGTTCAAGTGGTTAATCACGACTCCTGATATTTGGTTGAGAAAAAACAAGATTCCTCATTATTGCTTCCATATCATTCAGTTTTTCTTTCAGAAAACCGTCACAATGTTCTTCACATCCACTGTCACATTGGTACCTGCTAGATCCAGCAATTTACTAAAACCAAAATGGTCAGTGTGAGTATATCATTATAATCATCATATAATACTATGATATAATTATTAATTTTATCATAAACTCATTCACTTTATCTAAAACAATGAATTTATGAAATCCAAACCATTATGGTAATGTCACTTATACTTAAAGAATACCCTATCCTCTATAGTTATCTAAATCGATATTTGATACCAACTATAAGGACCCAACCTTGAAACATTACATAATCTTGAATTAAATGAATAATCCACATAGGGGATCTTTTCAGGTTTTGAGTATTAGAGAATTAGGACATAACTATTACATCTCAATGATTACAAGGTAGACACATCTACTCAGTTTCCATTTTTTCACTAAATATAAACTCTTTATCAAAATAGTCATGTCAAGTTCCATGTTTTAGACATCTTGAGATTTCCTTGATCCCATCCTTGACCGTATTCCACTTTAAGTCCTGTAGAAAACATTTCAAAAACATGGGATGGGCACAAAAAGTTCATTAAGGGATATAAAAATACCGAAAGGAAACATTAGTCCACGTATACATAAGAATCAATGAAAACACATTTTACTCATAAAACATAAGCACTTTAACATACCTCATGAAATCATAATATTTATGAATAACTCATATAAATATTAATATGTAAAGGTTACTTGAGGCATAACAAACATTCTTACGTAGGGAGTAACCCTCATGGTTACGTTTGGAATACCCATCAAAATATATTCCTTAAATCTCATTGGAGAAACCTTAGTGGTTAACTCCTTTGTGTCATCCAATGGATTAGAGATCTATCTCATGGTCACCCGCCCTTAGTTTATCATGGAACCACCCGATTTCATAAACATTACCCAAGAACAATAACATAATCATAACACTTACAACATGCATAAAAGAAACATAAAATATCCACATTTCAATCACAAGGGATCAAATCATGATATTTTCATAAATAAAAACAACTAATAAAATCATTAAAACTCTCTCAGAGAAATAACCCTTTATACTTTGAAAATATTAAAAGAATACATTTAAAAGAGATTTTAGAATCAACGTGTCCCATACCACTTCGAAACTTTTGAAAGGGTTTTAAAACATTCATGTACATATAAATAAATCCTTAAAACAATTTTTAAAACATGTACATGGATGATAAATTTTTAAAAGAGTAAAACATTGAAACCATTTAAAATAATGTTTTAATAAAAAAAGTCATTTTCCATTTTGAACATTTAAATTATATGCCACATGAATTTAGACCATTTTCAAAACATTTAAATGACTTTATTATAGACATAATATGGATATGTAATGTCAAAGGGGAACTATATACACTTTATAATTGAATAAAAGTGTATATCATTAAGAAATGTCTCAATGAGAAGAAATTGAGATGTAATCCCAATCAAAGATCAGGCCATTAGTGCAAGTATAAAGAAACGACATAATTATGTGTGAAAAATATAAATACACCAAATATAAGTGGATACTCATTGTAAAACAATCATATGTCATCCACACATATTCATAGCATGAAATAATCAAGAAGTAGAGGTTTAACCCAAAGAATTGAAATTGGGTTGAGGAGTTTCCCTATAGAAATTCGACAGCCTAACGGCATCACATTCAAATTCTGAAAATGAGATGATAAGAGATATGAAAGGTATATAATAAATTTTACATAACATTAACAGAAATAAGGATATATAATAACATATCCATAGATAAGAAGGTGTAAATTAAAAGGCCTAACAAAATGTACACTCCATGAAAGGTTCCCTTACTGATTTGCGTGACTTTCGAAACATACACCTCATGAAAGAAGGATCATAAAATGAAGATTTAAATACAAATAAATTAAATTATATTACACAAAGAATACAATCATAGGAATTACACACACCACACAAAAGTAATAGTTACAAATTTAGCATAAATCTCACCGGAACACAAAGTGATATAAAAAGTCCCTTACGAAATTTCGGCAGCCTAACGACACCACTTAAAACTTCCAAAAATGGATTGATGAGATTAAATAGGGTATATAATTTTATAAACATAAAAATTATTGTAATATGAAAATAAAATAGCATCCCCAAACATAATAAAGAGACGCTTAAAAGAGGTGACATAAAATAGAGTACTGAAATAGAAAGAGAGTGGTAGGATCCCTTACCTGAAGTACGACTTGTCTTGTTTGTTTCTTTAAATTCCTAAATAATAATCTAGAGTTAATTTATACTTGCTTAAGAACCTTTATCAAATTAATCATTACATTTATATCACTTATTACCATGTTATGAACATTATTTAATTATTTAAATTAATAACGGCTGTTTTGTCGATCATTGATACTTGAGTCAAAAATAAACATCTTATAATTACAAGTTGTTCATGTGGTAAAATATCAATTATATCCAGAATTATATTAATAATGTTGATATAATATAGATCATATATATACAGTATATACATATATTTATAATATTACATAACATTTAGAGGTATGAAATGAAATGCACCGTTCATGGAGACGGTATGCCGTACGCACGCATGAACGCTACTTTCATTTCTATTTCATATTTAATGGAATTAAAACAAAATTAGATTCAAATATATTATAATTACTGTATATAATATATGTTATATAGGTAAAATATGTTCATTAATTTCATTCATTATACAATCCAGGTATTTCATGAACGAGACACATCACTTGAGGTGGCGGTTGTCCGCACTTCCTCAAATGAAATTATCGCATTTTCACAACATGAAAAGCATAAAGGTATGTTTTAAATGTAAAATACAGAAGAATAAAGAGGAAATTAATATAATATATATCATAAATAAATATAGTTCCATCATAATACCGACCATGAGAGGTGGTAGGAGAAGATAGAACAATCATCATTTTGTGAGGAAGTAATTCTCCATCCATGGAAACAGTATGTTCCTTAACCATTAGACAGAGTTGTGTGTAATTTCATATAGAATACTTCTCATAAAAACATCCTAGTATATTTAAGATATATTTTTTGTTACAAAAGAAAGGAATAAAATCATTTTAGTGGGTTGGAGAAGTAAACTAAAACAAAATAACATAAGAGAGGAAATTACCATTAAATCGGGTAACTCCCTTTGGTTTGAACCAAAAGGGTTTCTTTAAGAGCTTTATTCCTAATTTAAGGCTTCTAGGATTACTATAGGGATGTGGAGATATAAAATGAGTATATTTCGGTCGAGACAAATGCTTGAGAGGTGAGGTTAAGGGGGTAGAGGCGGGGGACTTTTATATGAGGGTGGAGGGGCACTCTTGGAAAGTCTTGAAAAGTTACATTATTATAAAATGATTTTTAGATATTAAAGGACCCACAATTATATATTTTGAGGATAAAGTGATAAGGGTTCGAAATACACCCATCCAATATGTATTTTACAAGTGTATTTATTAGATTTTACCTTATCATTTCATTTTATTTAAATCGTTCATTAAGGAGATAATCACTACATCATCATGGTGTCATAAATAAATGTATATATTTTATGCATAAAAATTATAAAAAAGTATCATGATATGTGAAATATTTTAATCTTTATAAGGAATATTTATAGTAGAAAATATGAATTTTATAACCCCATGTAAAAATTGTTTTAGTAAAACTATACTTGTTTTTGACACTTTTATTTTTACTTTAAATAAAAAGTGATTAATGTCATTTTCTTACCCATGTGGGTCCATGGGGTCCCCAAGCTGACCCATGGATTGTCTTGGTCAGCCATGACTTATCCAATAAGTGTAGTATACGTGTAATGGTAATTTCATATTATTATATCATTATTTTTACGTTAAATTACACTAATTACATTTAATTGCGATTAATAAAACTTAAAAGTCACTATTCACCAAAAAAATAATTTTAATCCCATTGAACCAAATTATACATCCTAATGAATGCCTTGTATGTTGGATTTTTGAAATTCAAATCACAGAGGTGGTAAAATTTCACTTAAACTAAAAATTAGTTTTTTTAACTACGACTTAGTGGTTTCACTATTCATCAAAAAATGATTTTTTTCTGAAAAATACAAAAAATTCACCATAAGCTATATTTGATATTCCAAATTCAAAAATTATGTAAATTTTACCAAAATCAAAACATAAAATTTTCATAAATTATTTTTATAATTCATTCCCGTTGTCAAAACACTAATGTGTTTTTAAGAAATAATATATATCAAAATATTGACACTTGTATATGTCCAATTTCAATGTGAAATTAATTCTAATGACCAAAATTGGATTAAATGGTAAAAATATATTTTAGCTACACTTTAAACCCAATTATAAAGATAATATATCCATATAAATAAATTCGATAAAAACGAGGTTTTGAATTAAAATACAACATTTTCACTAAAAATGATCTTTATCAAAAAAATAACAAAAATTTACACAAAGTAAATTTTGATGTTCGGATAATAAAGAAAGATTTTATTTTGTCAAATATAACACTTAAAATTTTCAAATGTATATTTAAAAAGGGTTCTCCATCAAAAGGTGGTTAATCGACCTTTTAAAGAATATTAGAAGATTTTTTCTTAAAATTAGATTCATATTCATTTCAAGCCTCTAACATTTATTTGGATAAATGAAAAAATATTTGAAAAGCATATATAATCATTTTTTAGTTAGTTCTGTTCATTCCTGCAATTACAATGGCTATCCTTTAACTACCATTTAAAATAATATTATTATATTATTAGTGTGCAACGTAAGATTTCAAAAAACTCATTGTTTCGTATTGGGTATGCCATTGAACATAGAATTCCCATTAAAGTAATATTAATATTTTATTCACAAATATTAATAAATATGAAAATGTCATATTCTTTATTTACAAGGGATGTTACACTAAATACCTTAATTCACTCATCCATTTCAAAGTAAATTGATATTTTTATCAAAATGTGTCATATGTGATGAATTGTTTTGGTTTATTTTTAGTATTTTTTACCTATGACATCAAGAATCAACCATAGGAGATTTCATATTTTCAATGATACTATTTTATATTGAATAATATAATACAAGTCTATTTATATTCATTGGGGATTGTTGTTTATAGTGTTGTAATACATGTAATTTTGATTAAAATGAAATGGTAGGTTCTATTATAGAAATAATTTAGGGATCAATATATATAATCCAAATAAGTAAGAAAATTACATTGATCTTTCACAATCACAATATACACAATGTTGATAGTATATAAATCTTTGCATGGAATGTGGGAAAATCTTTTCAACACCTACAAATAAGATTCCATATCACATAATGAAATATTATATAGTCAATAATATAAGTATGAGAACTTGAAAGAGTTACTTCATGAATCTATTATATTTTTATTTTATTATGTGAATGTAATTATGGATGATATGGGAATAATTGGAACAATTGTCGATGATATCATGATTTTGAAGGGGATCTTAAGACGATTTGATGTATAGTTCAATGTAACGGTCATGGTTCTAAAAATACAAAAATGTCATGTTAATGGATAATAATTAGATTACACTCATTGAAAATAATATTATAAATGATATGATGGATTCCTTATTTATAGGGAATTATTTTGAATTTTTGTTCAAGGTAATGAAAAATTGATGCCGAAGGATTCTCTTAAAAGAATGTATGTTAATAAAGTGATGTATTTCATTTCCGCAGATCAAAAAATGTAAAAATGAAAAATTAAAATGAAAAATTATATTTTTTGTTTCTATGTAAAAAATATTGGTATCTCACTATAAAGTGTCTACTGAAATTCTAAGCTAAAGGTGATGATGAATGAACCATAGATTATTCATCGTAGAGAAAAAATGTGGTTTTATTAGTAATAAATATTCAGTGGAATAAAATTAATTATGAATAGGATGATAGACCAACAAACTAAAATTGAAAAAAAAATTTAAAGACTACATATACCTCAATAAGGATGTCCTTAAATATCACATCTAGAAACCTTAACAGAAAGAAATTGATGATAAAAGGAAATAAATTAAACGAAAAGTAAATTTCAGGGTTGAATAAGAAATAATAATTATATTAATGGAATCTTATAATAAAAAAATAAAATAGAGTGATATGTGATTTTAAAAATTATATATATGATATTGAAGTATAGTTGTCTGAGATGAAGGATGAAATTGAATAGATCACATATGAAAATATAAAAATATTAGATAAGTATTTTATATATATGATCAAAAATTTTGATAGAATCCCAGATAATTGATCATTTAAATGATTTTATGAATGATCTTGTCAAAATAATCGAGGACTACAATGGGATTTCATTATGTTATGAAGAAAACATGAATATAAAAAAGATATATCTAACTCTCAACATGACCATAGGATGTTGGAGTTTATGGGCCGAATAAGAAGTCGTTTGGGGTTAATGAAATAAGTAAACAATATCACACAATTTTAATCTTTTAAAAATTGAAAATATTTCAATGGTCTTGACCAATAACAAATGGTGCTGATGACTATTGTAATATTTCAAGAACCAACTCCATATAAGAAGGTTGATTTGTGTGACTTATAAGAATACCCCAATAGAATGAAATTGGTTAAAACAAATATAACAAATAATTAACCATTCATATGGTGATTTTGTTTATGAATGGGCCACATAGGTTATCTTTTTCTAATGAAAAAGACACTTCATTGTATAAGAAAAATGAATGTGATCTAATTACTAAACATAGTATACCATTAATGGATATTGTTTTTAGTGTGATGGTTTTGGCCACAAATCCTAGAACATAACAACAATTATTAAAATATTTATGCTGATGGAGACCAACAAAATGATAATATAGGATTTGGATGTACAGTCAATCTTGATGAAAAATCATACCCAAATTGTATCAAAATATAATGTGGTTGATTAAATATAGTTGGATGTGGGAAAATAGTATTCACCAGAAAAGCATGGTGGGTAACATGAATAAATAATGAGATGGTGTAAGGCTGATGTATCTAAAATTTCCTAGAGTTAAACTGATTGAGCTGAATTATAGATCTTGGGTAGAGGTTTTACTTATCATACTATGGGAAAGAAATACATTTCCATGGGAATCCAGTATTAAGATTAAGTTTATATTCACCTTATTAATGATGAAATCATGAAGATCAATAGCCTCATAATGGATACAAATATAATAAAATACTTGAGTCCATTGTATGTATATCTAATAAGAGATCCCTGTAATAAATTTATATGATTTAAAAACAATGCGTCTCATGCAATGGAAATATCTTAAAAAATAAGGAATTTATTGTAACAAAAGACGATGTCATAACTATTATGAAGTAATATCATATTAAGGGGAACAACTTCCTCATTTTTCGAAAGAATCCATATGTATTCTCTCTAAGGATGAATATAACTACTAATTGCACATGATACATGTCCATGTGAGGGAAACATCCATGGATGTTTTGAAAAATATAAAATGAGATATTTATATAGACAAGTACAAAACTTATCACATACACATGATATATGTACAAAAAAGGGGAAATTATTTAGAATACATAAAAGATTAATGATAATAAATTAACAAGGTTTTTTGGTCTAGTTCCCATTGAGGTATGTTTTTCAATATCACCCAAATATATAGATGGAAATAGATACAATTTTATATTCATTGAATATTATAGTAGGACGGTGTGGTCTATAGTGATATCTACAAGTTCAATGTGTTCAACTGACTTAGAAGCTACTGGAGAATGTTGGATAAGATGAATTGTTGAAGGAATAAAGAACAAAGACCTGAATGTGAGGATTCATTAATGAAATAATTTCCATTAGAGTTGAAACTGTATTACTGAAAACATGGCCCGAAATAATCTTACTGATAATTTTCTATTAGATTAATTGTAGAATGAGTTAGTAGTTACATTCACCAACATATTCAATAGGTATATTTTTTGGATGAATATAAATACCCTTAGAAGATATGGTATGGGGGGAATACAACGATTAAATACTTTAAATATTTTATAAGAAAATGAATTATTCTCACAAATAAAAAAAAAAAAAATTTAAATCACATTGGGATAATGAAAATTTTCATGTCTACCCATATAAGATAAATTAAAATAAGTGTTTCAAAAAAATTACTATAAAATTCATTCATAGTCAAGACGTCACTACTATGTAAAATGGGTGTAACTCTCTACTATGTGAGTTGTTTTCCAGAAATAATAGTGATGTAAAAATAATGAAATAATATTTTTATGTGATAATATTAGGGGGTCACATGGGGATTAATTATAATTCTAATTCTACACTAATAATAAAGAAAATGATTAAACATTATTTATAAAAAAACTTCTAGAAGAATATCTTGAATCAATGAAGAGTAATTCATTGGAAATGAAATGTATATAGTGAAAAGACGATGCAATATCTATATAAAAACTCATTCATATCAAAATTATATAAAAATAAAATTGATTATTCAACCAATTATGATAATTAAGCTAAAGAAAAACATGTAGAGGGTAACCAATTTTGGAAAAATAAAATAAGATATATTTTTCCTAATTCATAAGTAAAAAATATCTAGGAGACCATGTGGGTTCTCAATAAAAAACTAAATGAATAAAAAAATATAATTTGGAATAAGATAGGAAATGCACAAAAGGATTATTCCCAAATCAAATTAATTGATTTTTATGAGATATTTTAAACTACATCCCAGTTATAAAGAATTCATATATTCTTGGTGAATGTGGCCAAAAATATATTAAGAATTTTAAAATGGTAACTAAATTAAAAAAAATTAATGGATACCATGAGTAAGCGGTTTATATTTAAAAAATGGTTTTAATATTGGAAATGATGGGTGAATGTATCTTAATAGAAGAAATAATTATACTGGCTAAATCAATCCCCAATGTAATAATATTTAAGAATTTATTAACATTTGAGAAAACAACGATTCTAGTGAGGTGGATTCAATCATTATATAATAATAAATAAGTAGAATATTAAATTTTTTTGTGCTAATTTTATTGATAGAATAGTTTTTTAGGATAATATGTCTTTTAAATCATGGTATTTATATATTTCATGAGGTAAATGTTTGAGATGATTTTTGTTGGTGATTTGAAATTTATTTAGGCTTACAAATTATACAAGGAATGAATAAAACTTATATTTCATAATATAGGTATTCTACATTGGTGTTGATGGTATTTTGAATTTTTTATTTCAATGACAAAAAAACCAATTTAAACATAGTATTTTTTTAATGGTAAGATGATTAAATAATTATAATATTATATAATTCTACTGAATCATTATGAACATATTATACATGATGGAAACTTATTCTTCTGTTGTGTTGTAATCTTTTAAATATGCACAGTACAAAATCTATCCATTGAAAAAGAATTTTTTTAAATGTTCATTTAATTTATGGTTATATCAAAAGCATGGTGGATTCACTTTTTTCTTTAAAAAAATACAAAAAAATGATTATAGATATTCATGGAAGTTGATTGTACTAGTTCAGTGAATGATCAAAAGTCATCATTTGATGATGCATTTTTTTAAAAAAAATTTGTGTTTCGTGGTTATTAATTATTCAAGACATCATGTAAATATGAATTTGGGATGATAATTACAATACAACTAATCATTCATGTACTCTAAATCTCCAGAAGAACATATGACATAGAGATATTAGAGTTCATATGAGCTCTAATTTTTCAATCATATTTGATAACTCATGAGGTATTAATCTTGGAAAAATTATTGTCTAAAATTAAATAATAAAACACATCAGAATAAGTAATTATTTAAAGAAGGATAATTATAATCATGGGGTGTTTCATTTTGGGTATATTCCATCAAAAAAATGTTGTCAAAATTATGGTAAATATACTACCCAAAGATGATTTTGAGAGACAATAATTTTATCATGGAGTTCAAATACCTCTATATAAAAATATTGTTTCAATATGGGACCCACAATCCATTATATATGTCTCTGCTATGGAATGTTATGATGATTCCCCTGAATTAAATGTTAGTATTTCTATTCCACTATAGTGAAATTTTAGGATAGTTCTTTTTGGGTTTCATAAAGGTGGGGGAAGTTTTCTATGATTTTATGGAATTTTATATCTTGTTTAAAATGGTGGATTTATCCCATACAAGTTATTTGATAAAAGGTGGAGTGTTTCTTTATTTACATTCACGTGGATAATGTTGGTTGAGATGTTTTAATAAGCATGAATATCAAGGATATGTTTTTATTAGCAACTCCACAATTTAGACATATTTCACACTAATAGATCAAATAAAATAATCTACAAGTTGATGATTACTAAATCATTGATACACTCTATGATTGTAGGAGGTTCTGTAATTTATTTTTTGTGAATTATAATTTTTTCAAAAGAATATGTATTGATCTTTTTTATATGGCGTAGTTAGTGAACCCAATCATGTATATTTTTAGAAAAAATACCATGAGGTATTTTTTGGATTTTTTGATAATTAGACCATGATGAGACTTCCAAAATGGATAAATTTTTAATTTTTTAGTGTTTTGAAATTATTAAAGGAAACCATATTAGTTCTATTTCCATTACTAAAACATCAAAAAACATCCTATGTCACACAACAATGCATATTGAGCCTGATTTATATTACTTTTTTTGATGAAATATTTTAGGTATTTCGGTGAAGATAATGTTGTGTTGGAACAAGAATATGTTATGATTTTTAAATACAAGAATAAATCAATATGGAATGAGATTACGTTAATAAAAAATCAAACCATGAAGGGTTAATTCATGTTTTAATTATTCTATGATATATTAACATATTTTGAGGGAAAAGTTTTTAGGGAATGGTTCTATCTATGTTGGGGACCCCATGAATGGTAGATTCTGATATTTCTAAATCTGAGTGACATTTTGATCTATTAATATTGGTTTCACACCATTAAATATATTGAATTAGATTAAATACAACCATCATATAATAAATTACATATACCCCAATGGACATTTCACTATTGTAACTATGGTGTCACAAGTAAGAAGAATGAATAATTTATAGTGTCCATCTATAGAGTATATTCCATTAGTATGAAACAATACGTGATCTTTTGGGACTATTTAAAATAATAAGTTCAATATAATCACCATGATGGGGTTTTTCAGTCTGATATGTGATTACGAAAGGTGATGATATTTTAATCAGAATATGGGGTGTGTCACCCTAGAGTCGTTATAGTTTTTAACAACATAGTTTTACATTTTTGAATTGAACAATGGAATTGCACAGTGAAGCTAAGGGTCAAACTAAATTGACATAGAGACATTAGATTTCATGAATTCAAATTTCAAATATTTTATTAGTATTATGATATATTTTTAATTGGGATGTTGACATAGATTTGAAGGAAAAAATTAATGAATTATACCATCTTAATTATGATGAATTAATGATCAATGAAGTAATAAACATTAATATTTTATTATGAACAGTTGTATTTTTTTATATCAAAAAGAGTTAGAAGATCTGGAAAAGAATTTATTCCATCTATGTACTATAACGTTAGAGATAATAAAAGAGGGAGTTCTAAGTGCCTATCTCATTATGGTACCTATAATATCATCAAAAAAATTTATTATATGACACACTAGAAACCACATAATTTCATTATTGGTTCATGAATATTAATATGTTGTCTCTTCGAGACATAATTTTTTTTGACATATTGAGAGTATAGTGGTCTAAAAATATTTCAGGGTTGTAAACTAGGATGGTTAGTGTCTCCAATCTGAAATATAGGAAATATTAATCACTTATTGTGAATTTATTACATCAAATTATCTTCATTTCATTGTCCATTGGTTTCCCAGTTAGAGTAAATGATGTAAAAAATTTATCGTGTCCCTCTACACATGCTTTATTGCCTCATAACTACTATGAGGGAGAGAGTTTATCCTAATAATAGTGGTACAAGATTATTGTAAAGTTACATTTAAGTAAATTAAATGGTTTTAATAGACCAACGAGCCTCCTCTTATACCCAAAAAATTAAATGGCTGTAGATATGAGTTTCATATGTCCTGATATACACAGTTCTAGCATTTCTATCGATTTTCCTAAAAATAGGGGGTCTAATCGAATTCCTAACCACCCACTAAGGTGGATCCCAAACCATGGTGATCCAACCTAAAATAAAGTGAATAAAATCTGTAGAAAACCACAAATATAAAACCTAATGAATGATATATATACTTAGCTCAGGTTTCACTCAGTTTGATTCTGTTATAATGATAAACGAAGAAGGATAATAATCAATCTCTCTATAATCCTATTGATAATATCCCATCCCACAACAATGACTAATTCATTGGAAAATCTATTTTATAATTATTTTTTGTTCCTTATATAATTAAATACTTGGTAAAATAAATCCAAACCAATAACCATAACTAAATTTGGTTTGATCCTTGATGAATAACAAAGTGTCGTTATCGTCATTGGTAAGGTTTATCAAATCTGATGTGTGTTTTTTGGATAGATCTATCATCATCTGCAAAGATTTTTTCATTAGGTTCATTCTTTACTTATTCAATGGAAATATAGGTCTAATATTATGACCCTGAATTCCTAACAAATAGTAAAAAAAATAATGTCATTTCATCATAATAATTTCATTATTAAATTATTTTATATTTTCTTATGTCCTCTATTAATTTTTCTATAGACAACCTGCACTAACAAAAGTTATGGCATGCCTAGGGTAAAGAGGCCATTGTGAGATCAATTTTTCCCTTTAATTTCTAATATGAGTAACTTTTTAAGAGTTATTATACTTTTTTTTAGAAAACATCATGTGTATGTTATAAATTTTTTTAATATTTTTCAAACTGTTTTTCAGGAACATAGGGCCTCTAAATCGCACACACTCTAAATTCCTTGTCTAAATATAAATCATTATAATATAAAAATATAATACATGAAACATGTGAGATGTTACATTATCTCTACCTTAGTGATTTACATCCCAAAAAGACAAAACACTGGCTACTCAAAAAGATGAGCACACTAAAAACAAATCTCAACCTCTATCTCCAATATGCTTTCCTAGAGATTATTATGATATTGTGATACATGCACTAAACGAATGTCTCTCCAATGAAGGAATCTCTCCTACTGATCCTTGATCTTCACTGGGTACTTCGAAAAACTTTCTACATCATCGATGTCCATCTCACCCCCACCGATGATATGTGATGGGTCATGCACGGACCCCCTTATCCATGACATATGAAATACCTCATCTACCTTATCAAACTCTGGTTGTAGATCCATGAGGCCTGATAGATCTGGAACAATACAGAGTATCTAGAATGGCCCAATAAACCTCTGAGAGGTATTTCTTCCTTGATCAAATAATTGTAGTCCCTGTCATCCTAAAACACAAAGGGACACATGGTCTCCTTTCTCGGACTCTAAAGGCCTTCATCACCTATCATCATAAGAATTATGATGGTTTTGAGTAGTCTTAATCCCCTCCAAAATGATTTGTACATTCTACTTAGTAATTTTCACCAACTTCGAGCCCATCGGTACTGACTTTCCAGGTTTATTATTTTAATGTGGTGACCTTTTGGGTCACCCATACAAGCCCTCAAATTGTGAAAAACCAATTGCTGAATGGTATCTATTGTCATTTAAAAATTACACCAGTGTTATGTGGCCCTACAAAATGTGGTGAAATTACTACATGCAAGCTTGCAGATTGTCCTCCATAACAAGAACGGACCACCCAATCAATCCCTCCATCTGTGGGTGGAACACTATTCTCAAGCATAACTCTGTCTTAAATTCCTCCTCTAATCCATTCCATGATCAGGATGTAAAGTGATTATCCGGTTCTAAAACTATTATCTATGGTACTTTATGGTGCCTAACTGTCTCCTGGATATAGATTCCTCACATGGTCTTTATATAACACTCCTCTCAAATAGCTAGGAAGTGTTCCTACATGGTGATCCAGTTATTGATCAACAATATTGAATCATTTACCATAGATTTACATGGTAAAGCCATCATAAAATCAATCGACAACTCATTCCATGTATATTCTAGAACCTCGATGGGTTAATCCAAACCCACTAGAACATGGTTCTCACCCTTCACTTGCTGACAATTAAGGCTTTGTGTGACAAACTCCACAACACCAATAATCATTCATGGCCATGAAGAAACTGTCATAGGTCCCTATACATATTTTACATTCTTGTATGTACCAAAAAATGGAATATATTAAACTCCCCAATAACATTCTCTCATAATGACACTAGTGCAACTATACGTCCTCTGAAAAGAATGATGTGCTCTCCACATTTTGAAAATCCATAAAGAGTATGCCATATTGAAATATGAGTACGTGAGGTCTCTAAATCAGTATCCCCAAGATGTGTCTCCATAAATAGTAGTTTGAGTGGAGGGGTTACAACTATCAACTAAAGGTAAGATTCTCCATATCCATCCAAAAAAGGATAACTACAGTAAGGCTAACTTCTCTGACGCCTCGTTCAACAATTGTGAATCGGATCCCCATCATAGTTCATATTTCACCATGTTCACCATCAAATGAGTATAAAAAATCAAATATTATAGTCCTAGAGGAACTCTATTCATCTCCCCTGTCCCAAGTTCATATCCTTATGAGAGAAGACATAATTGATACTTTTGTGGTTAGAGTATAAAACAAACCACTCTCCTATGTGGCAGCATTTCCAAATCTTCAATGTGAAGACTATCTCTGCTAAATCAAGATCATGGGTCCTATAGTTCTACTCATGTGGTCTCAACTTGCATGAACCATTGGTAATATAACTTTACTATACATCTGGACACAACCAAGCCTTGTTCCTGATTCATCACAAAACACTATGTACTTACACCCTCCTCTAGAAATCTCCAGATAGGACAACTGTCAATCACTACCTCATCTTTTGAAAACATTCATGGAAAATTTTTCCACATGAAAGGATGCCCCTTCGGTGATAAGCTATCTTGGATGATGACATCTTGGAGAAGCTGGGTACAAACATTTGATAGTTCCCAATCAATCTAAGGAAACTCCAAACCTCAGTAACACTCGTGGGTGGCTCCCAAGAATGAACTACATCAATATTCAATGTATCCACCATAACTCTAGCCTCAGAAATAAAGTGTCCAACAATATGGACCTCTCAAATCGAAATTTGAAACATATATATCATCTTCTAAGGTTATAAGTCTCAAAATGTGTCTTTGACCGTCCACTATTATCTTGTGTTTCTCCATGAATGTCTGGTAAAATAGAATTTCATCAATGAATACCACCATGAACTAGATTAATTATGTCTGAAATTTCGGGTTCATGAATCCCATGAGAAATAATGGGGTTTTTTTCAAACCAAACTACAGCACCAAGTACTCATACTGACCATAACAACATCTAAAGGAGGACAATTATGTATACTCATCTCATACTTGTACCAGGTGACAGAAATATTTCATTTCAGTCTTCAAGAACCACCATACACAATTCAACTAATCGAAGAGGTCATAAATCCTCGATAGTGGATACTTATTATTCATGGTCACCTTGTTCAAGCTCCGATAATCATCACATAACCCTAATCTCCCATTATCCTTTTAGTAAAACAAATATTGAGCTATCTAGGGTGAAACAGTGTGTCTCATGAAGCCCTTTCACTACAAGTCCCCAACTATACCCCCATATCGTGAAGATCTATCTGAACCATATGGTATGCAGTTGTAGATATCTTTTTCTCCCCGAGGTATAGAACACTGAAGAATTATATATACCTATGAGGAGGTATACTAGGAAAATAATTAGGAAATATTTCCTCATACTCTTCCACCACTATAGTAAAATGAAAATTCATGTCATCCCAATACTGGGGGGACATTCTTTTCAACTGATGAGTGATTGGATAGACTATCCTCTATGTGACTATGTCTGGGGCTGCATGTGTTTACTTTTCACAAAAAAAAATGTGGTCTCATCACCGTGGACACACTGTACTTTGCACCAAAATTAATCAATATGAGCATGAATTGTGGTTAACCAATCCATACTCTGAATGAATTGATAATCTATTGAATATGTTACAAAGAGATCCCAACAGAAACTATCACCTACAAAACGCATGTCACACTATCGGAAAAAGTGTTTGATCCTCTAATCTCCTCCCATATAAGCCTCCATGAATCAGGGTTGATTCAATGGTTCAATTGTAATATTTTATTCTTGAAAAATATTCATGGAAAAAAAGGAATGAATAGAGACTTTGTCTACTAAAATTGCAGTTATGGTGAAAGAGACATAGATTGTACATTAAATCATCCTTATATCCTCATGTTCCTAAGCCTATATTTTCTATAACTGGCCTCATCCCTATCCTCAAGTACCCAAAGAATGGTGTGGACCACCTCAGGGTGGTGATTGTAATAGTTCAATCTTCTGACCACCACGTGCTACCATGCCTAACCCTCTTCCACGTCCACCACCCTTAGGACCACCCAGCTCTAATATATTCCTCTACCATGATAGTCATTGAACCCCCACCGAATTAGCTGTATGACGGGTTGGGATATCTCATTCTAGATGTCCTCTACATTCACATTAGTAACATCATCTATACCATAGCTAATTTGAACCACCCTGAGAGCCCTTCACAATGAAACATGATTCCTGGTATCACCTCTTGAATTTCCTGATCAATTTGGATCGTTGTGAATATTGTATGTACATGTTACTAAGGTTACAACTACCCAGTTCCCACTTCAATCTCCCAATATTGGTTTATTCTCCACTTAAAATCTATCCACTATACGACCTCACTCATGTACCCCTTCTATATAGTAATGAAAAGGATACCACCAATTCACTGATGTACTGGCGTAATCCCTACTAAATGGTCTATGACCTAAAGAAATGGTATCACACCATATCCATGGAGTAGTTTGAAATATCAAAAAACATCATAGAATACACTATCATGGTCATACTACCCTTCTAACTATTGATAAGATCTTTTATGCACATTGATCATAACATGGCCAGATAGAACTCCTCTGTAAATAGATTATCAATGTCAGTATAAAAGAGAGATATCTTATTATGTTCCTCAGACACTAGACTCCACCAACCCCGAACATATCCTTGATGGAGACTCAAAATAAGAACTATCATCTAATTGGTCGACCACCTCACAAGGTGAGAAACACTTGTGACTACCTCTTGCGTATCCTAATCCAACAGGAGAACTGGCTATCCCCGAATCCTAGGAGCTTACTACCTCTGAAACACATGCAACACACTCATCCTATGTGCATCCTTAGCTGGTAATTCTGGAAGTAGATACATCATGATGGATGGATGTATATCTAGTAAACCATAAGGTTGATATATCTCTGGTACATACCCTTGTACTGATGCCTTATCGTTAGAAGAATCATCATCGTGATCAGGAAGTTGGATCCTAGTTAGCTATCAATCTAGAGGTATCCTGTAATAAAAAAACTATATACCATAGTCTATAGAGTAGAGATGTAGAGATGGCTCAAAAAATCATAAAAAACATAATTATTTATATATGATGAATGTACCATTGTTTTCCCTACTACCATTGTATTCATGTATCATGCAAAAATGAAGGTGATAAATTTTTTGGGTTATGGATACTTTATCCACTACATAGTCACATGATCCCCTTTCTTAATTCCAATCTCAAAACTCATAAAACTATTTACCCAAAACATTATCTAAGTCTCGTGGTCCTAATATAGAATCAACCCTCTCAGGTACCACTTGGTGATGATGCATTAGATACGGGGATGTGTTGTTAAAACCTATAGTCCTCCTCCAATAGGCAAGGGGATGGTGAATAGAATACTGTATTCATATCCTATATATTAGAAGATGTTATCCAAATGTTCTGATACACACACACATCACTAATACACAAATTCTGAATTGTATGAAACACTAAGTAAACAATTCATAATACCCACTATACCCCATAACTAGATTACAAAAGTGAAATTACTAAAAATAAACATGACCACATACAATTTCACAAAAAAGAAAGTATAACCAATAGTCCATCCTGTAAGAAAAGTGTTATTGGGACTGCTATCAGTGAAGCCATAGGAACACACATCGGTCTGTCTAGTCTCACAAAGAACTTCCTATTCCTAGTCTACCTTGGACTCTGTTGAAAGGTCAATCATATACACAAGACACGACATGTGCAAGAAAATCCCATGTAGGGGTGATTATAACAATAATCAATTGGAAACCCTGAAAATTAAAAATAAAACCACAAATACGTACCAAATATTTAATTACAATCAAAACTATAACGGTATATTTCTACAGAAAATATAATAAGAACATCCAGATATAATCAATCCAAGACATGAAGTCTAGAGTTAATCCAAAAAAAATACCAACCACATGATTTATCTCTATGTACACACATTCCATGATAACACACTCAATGATACATGATATCATTGGGGACAGTCACGAAGAGGGAAATCTCATTTGGGCCCCATTGAAAGAAAAATCACTGGTCAAGGTAGACTATAATAAACAAAGAGGAGATTCTTAACAGACATAGTAGGGAATACCACATACCCAATCTTGATTAACCAGTATTGTAGATAATCATGCCTAGACACACTGGGTAATACCACTTTTCCTACCGATGTGGCCCCCAAGATGGGGGGCCAATGTCCTTCTCTAGTTGGTTAAGTCGATTCCAAAAATACTCCACTAGGGATGATAGGGCATATTACTCTAGCCCCATGGAGGGATAATATAGTCTCTTTTGGACTCGGCCTCTAGAGGGGATGACAATCCAGTTATTTGGATACAATTACATATTGAACCCTAAAATAACGAACCATGGGAACTCTCTCAAAAATTATTGCTCCAAACTAAAAAATCACCACATGTATAAAAAAGAATGTCGTAATGTTAGGGTCTCAACCCAATAGATGGATCAACGTTTGGATGCATGGTTTAATTGTTATTTCGGTTTGATGTTATATTGTATGGTACCCAAGCCCAAGGATAGAACACTCAGTTCGTCGACCAATGGTGGTGGTTGACCACCCCATTGACCAACCACCATGGACTGGCTATGGTGGTCAACCAGCCATGGCCATGGTCATGTGACCATTCTGCATGTGGCTACTAGAGCAACCATGGATCAAGTTTAATCATGGAATGGTTTCTACCTGGTGTCCCATGGTTTTTCCTGGCTCTGACTCACCTGGTTGGCCCAACCCGGCCTGCTCATCCTGCTCTATACGGCTATTGGCCGCATCCCACGGGGCCTCCGTCGTCATGTCCCTTACCACCTACTACATCATGTGGCCCAACTACACCCCATGTCCCATGCATGCTACCACCTTCCATGTCCTGTGACCCCCTAGCTCCCCATCACCATCCCCACTGTGTTCCACTACCATTCTCACCGGTCCTTGGTGCCACGTCATTGGTCCCTTCCACAGACCACTAATATACCTCTGATACTCAAAAAATCACATGGTTATAGATCCAGTATTCATGGGTCCAGATCTAAACTGATCCATCATTTTTTGTTGATTTACCTCTAATTCAAAGGTCTGATCATGTTTGGAGCCACCATGAATGTTTTGGTCATGACCACGGGGATCCAACTGCGAAGAAGACAATGGACAAATGGAAAAAATCCCAAAGTCAAACCCTGAGAAATGAACATCAACCATTGTTCACGTATTCTTTAATATTTTTTGTTAAAATTATAAATGCAGAGGAATAAAGATCAATATTTTGATAATCATGCAGATAATATCTCATCTTAAAAAATGAACAATATCTGGGCCAATCAGTTTTTTGATTGGTCCATGTTCATCATATAATTAAAAAATGTAAAAAATCAATCAAAAAAAAATTCCCTACCGGGATTTTTTTCAATAATTTTATAATAATAAATAATCATTATATTCCTTGGAATGGTTCGTCAAATCTGAGAGGTGTTGTTCAATTGATTTGTCGTCATTCGCTAAAGGATTATCTAGAGGTTATTTCGTCACGTCTCCAAAAAAATTCTATGGTTATGATTATAAACCTAAATTGTTGACAAAGACATAATAAAAAAATAATGTCACTAGATTAAAATAATATCATTATTAAATTATTTTATTTACATTTATGTCCTCTGTGACTTTTTCTAGATACGACCCATGCTGAGTAAATTTACGTCACTCTGAGGGTCAATGTACCATTCTGAGCTCAAAAGTGCCCTCAATTTTATAATCTACTCTAAAATTTAAGATTTTATCCTATTTTTCTAGATAACCTCATGTGTATATGGCTAAAAAGTTTAATATTTTTCAAAGATTTGTTTCGGGAACACTGGGCCTTGGAATCACATGCCATCTTCATCCCTAATCTCGAATTCAAACCATATAATATCAAAAATAAATAAATGAATTTTTTGAGATAAAACATTCATATCCCTGAATTGCAATGTTCTATTAAGAATTTTTTTGTTCAACTCATGTACACCAGAAACTACACATTTCATGAAGATGGGGTTGAGTCCAAGGACCTAGAAGGCATCCTCAATGCCTTATCCAAATAGAGTACAACTGTGATAAAAATTATTTTCATGCAGTACATATATTGAATGATTCTATTGTCTTGAAACACATTTCATGCAGAAACATAATACACATGCACATACAAGAATACATCCTTTAGTTCCATGCTAAATTCCCTGTCAAAGCTTAATCCATTCAATACCATCTACATCCTTATACTATAAGAAATTTTTATCAGTACCCCAGTAGATAATAAATTTCATGGCCCATGCATGGGAATCTGGTCATGGAATTATCTCATTCCACATCCCATCTGTTCATGCATAGAGATATCCATCATGTCACTTTAATGTGGTGAACAAATCTTTTAAAATGATAATTTTTTCTAAAATAAATGTATGTTATATTATATTATATAAGTATTACACACATAAAAAACATTAAGAAACAAAAAAACCTAATTTATTTAATGAAATTCATTACATTAGTAAGTGAATAATCCCATTAAAATGAAAACATTATAAGGGGGAAAAGATAAAAGTCGAAAAATAGAATGGGATATTTTTTATCTCACATATTGGAAAGAATTATCCCTCCCATGAACAACATTATATAAAATGAAGAAGAAAATTAAAAACCAGATCAAGATTATTGAAAATGTAAATGTAGAGACAGGAGAAGAATCAAGGTGAATAATTATTACATTAATTATTAGGTACATAAAGTAGGAAATGATACTATTTGAATTGGAATGTGACTATTGAGAATAATAACCTAATCCTTATGAATAATAACCAAATTGTTGAAAAAATAATTTAACATAAAAATATGAAATAGTGATATTAATAAAATCTATCCCGATTAATTAAATTAAATATAAATATTAAAGTCCAAAATATAAACATTAAGATTTAAAAACTCAAAAAAAATATAAGCACATTTTTAATAATCAGTATTTTAAGGTATCTCATAAAAAATGTAATTTTAATTGTGAAAAATTAAATTTTCAATGATATAATACAATTATTAAGAATTAAAAAAAAATTAAGTCATTATTTCTATATTTTCCTTGGATGATTTTTGGTAATTTTCATATGTACATTGATTTTTTAATTGAAAAGTAAAAATAGTTTTTTCAGAAATTAGTATACCTTCAATTACATCATTCGTGTTATAATAAGGGCCTATAAATTTCTATTAATTTTGGATGTGCAAAAAATATTTTATTTGATAAATGAGTCATTATAAAATATTAAATATGATTTCCAATCCAAAAATGTACTTTCTAATATCCTGTATCTGAAGTATTACATTAAAATAATATTTTCTCATTTTTCAAATTTTTAATTGATTAAGATAATGATTCATTATTTTAAAGAGATTATGAGTCACAAAATCATTTTATATAAATAAATTATGTTTCAAAATTCAAAAAATATCACTACTATATGGTGTACCTAAGATATGATATTTTATTCATTATTTTAACTAAAAAATACACTTCTCTTCATGTATAAGTAACCCCTAACCCCATTGAAAATCACTCATCCCAGACATTTAAAATAGAAATATATACCCAAATACACTCTATTTATCCAATTATAATACAAATTTATATTTTAGAGACATAAAACATGAATAATTATATGATTTTGTATCCTTAGATAAGAATCAACACTAATAAGTGGGTAATCTATCACCAATTATTCCTCTCACTCGCATTTCTTATTTAACTTTTTACGCCTATTTCAACATAAAATATTATAATGATAATTAAATACTATTTTTACATTATATTAACGAATTAAACATACTATTAGATTTATATTTGTGGAATATTTAATTTTCATACTTCTCTTTCATGCTCTTTTTACAATATCATGTTAACAGTCAGTTAATCGCCAATGAGGATGTTGACATATATTTTCTCCTTACCAACCATAAGGTTGATTAAAAATATTACGTATGATATATAAATGTTTAAATATAATTATTTTATAGCTGTGGAATTATTTCTACTCAGTTATAAATCAACAAGAAAAAAAAGGCATATCGACAAAAAATGGGAAATTTAAAAGGAAATGATGATATCAAAATGCTTCAACATCAAAAAAAGAAATTAAAAAAACATACTAAAATTATTATAATTAATAAATATTTACCTAAATTTGAATAATTAATTAAGGGATAAATTTTTAAAAAAAATGTTTACTATTAATGGGGTGGGAAAGAAAAAAGTGTATGATTTATGGTATAGGGGTTCTCGAACTCAAACCCTATTCATTTTGTTGTCCCTATTTCATGTAATACATCGAATTGATACTCTTATGTTCTTTCTAAAAATACCATTCACTGTTATTCACTTCACATTTCAAGGATGTACATGTTTCCACCTTTCTTTATACTCTTAATATGATAATTTCACAAAAAGACTTTTCTTTCCAATACTCATCTATGACATTCCTTGAGTTGATTCTTCTAATCTCATGAATGGTTATTTTTATGCGATATATGTTTTATCATAATAAATTAGGAATCCCAAGTTTATTCTTCAAATAATAAGTTATTATATCTTCTAGAAAACAAATCCATTCCATAGGTTATTTAATGACTATGAGTTTTATACATTTTATGTGTCCTGCATGATTTTCTTATAATTATAATGTGATGAGTTTGACCAATATGATATAATCTTATAATGCATTGGGTAATTTGATCTATATAATGAGATAATGTGTTTTATTCCTGAACATGATGATGCCTTTGTTTAGAAATCTTATGTAATATTTTTATCCATTTGTTATGTGAGAACCTGATTCTTTCTTTATTCACAACTATGTGTGGTATTTGGCCATGATGATATCGTATTTCATTTTTATAAAACACCACATTTGATTCATGTTTCAAATTTATTCTTCATGATTTTTAATATTATCATATTATTATGGAATTATTATTATGATTATGTTCACCGATATACTACTGATTCATGTATCTTATTTCATTTGTGATTTATTTCTCATTACAATGGTTTTATCTCACACAATTCATTGATGTATATCCTCAGATGACTATATTTAATAAGGAAAATTATTGAAAATTTAAGTGGGTAAAGAAGATGTATTTTAATAAATTATATTTTTATTATGTATAAGTGATGTATGATACTAATTCTCAAAAGATACAAGCCCATTAAATTTTTTAATGTATATATATAATTTTTTATCTTTAAAATGATTTAATAGTCAATATAAGGCCCCATACTTAAGCATTACTTAATCTTGAGTTATTACAAGATTACACCTTGAGGATCCTATCAGGTTTAGAGTTTTAGAGAATTAGGACATAACTATTACGTCTCAAATTATTACAAAGTAGACACATCTACTCAGTTCCCATTTTTTCACAAAATAAAAACTCTTGAACAAAAAAGTCATGTCTAGTTCCTTGTTTTAGACAGCCTGACATTTCCTTGATCCCATCCTTGAGCCTATTCGACTTTATATCCTGTGAAAAAATATAAAAAACATGGGATGAGCATAAAAATATCAGTAAGGGTTATAACAATACGGAATGAAAACATCAGTCCATGTATACATGAGAATAAATGAAATCATAATTTACTCATAAAACATAGGCACCTTAACATACCTCATGAAATCATAAGATTTACGAATAACTCATAGAAATCATAAGGCAGAAAGGTAACTTGAGGCATTCATAACATTATTACGTAGGGAGTAACCCTCATGGTTACGTTTGGAATACCCATCACAGTATATTCCATAAATCTCTTTGGAGAAACCTTAACGTTTAACTCCTTCGCGTTACCCAATGCATTGGAGAGCTATATCGGGCTCACCCACCCTTAGTTTATCACAGAACCACCCGTCTTCATAAACAATGCCCAAGAACCATAACATAATCATAGCACATAACTTAATCATAAAGGATAGTTAACGTTCCCACATTGCAATACCAATATAAGATTTTAAGATATTGATTCCATTCTAAAAAACCAATTTCAAAACCATTTAAATCAATTAATAAATA
Organism: Viscum album; assembly: GCA_963277665.1. Lineage (NCBI taxonomy): Eukaryota > Viridiplantae > Streptophyta > Magnoliopsida > Santalales > Viscaceae > Viscum > Viscum album. The sequence goes on from OY728147.1 coordinate 1,302,269,166, forward strand.
GATTTTTGAATCAACGTGTCCCATACCACATTGAAGATTTTAACATTTTACACCATTAATATCTATATAAATAAATCCTTTAATCAATTTTCAAAACATGGATATTAATGAGAAATATTTATAAGAATAAATCATTAAAACATTAAAAATGATATTTTAGTTAAAGGGTTTTTAACAAAATGAGAGACACTTGAATACAATAATTGAGGAATAACATTTAATGAGAACATTATAATATCCTGAGAATAAAGGGATTCATGATATAATATTCCAAAGTATAGTATATACATCATATAAGAGTGAATTGGTTCATAACAACAATAAAGTCTCAATAGAAATGTAAAATGAGATAAAATCCGTTATAAAGAAGGTATCCTTAAATTAAGGATAAATAAATCTCATAATTATGTTTGAAAAACATAAATACTCTCAATATAAGTGGATATTATGTGTAAAACAATCAAAGGTCATTCACACATATTCAAAGGATGACATATTCAATAACTACACGTTGAACCCAAAGAAATTGAAATTGGGTTAAGAAGTTCCCTTGGTAAAATTCGACAACCTAACAGCGTCACTTTAAAATTCATAAAATTATTTGATGAGAAAGAAAATGGTATCTAATCACTTGGACATAAAATTTACATAAATAAGGATATATAAGAACATATCCCAATATAAAAGATGTAAATTAAAATACATAACAAAATAAGTCTTTTTAAAAGAGGAGTGTGAAAGGTTCACTTACCGATTTGGGAAACTTTCGAAACATACACCCCATTAAAATAAGGGACATAAAATAAAGATGTAAATACCCAAATAGTAAATTAATGCGCAGTACATACACCACACAAAAGGAAATAGTCGCAAATGTAGCATGAATCTCACGGGAATAAAATGTGAGATGATAATCCCCTTATGAAAATTCGGCAGCCTAACGACGCCACATAAAACATCCAAAAATGTATTGATGAGATCAAATAGGTTCTCTACTCATATTAACATAAACTTTACAGAGATATGAATATAATATAATATCCCCCAACATAAGAAAGAGGAGCTTTAATGTATGTTACATTAAAAAGAGTACTTAAAAAGAAAGAGAGAGGTAGGATCCCTTACCTCGTGTCTGACTTGACTCGATCGTTCTTTAATCTCCAGAATAATAAACTTGAGTTAATTTATACTTGGTTAAGAACCATTTTCAAGTTCATTATTCCTTTTATATCACTTATTACCTTGTTATTTCACATTATGTAATCATTTAAGTTAATAACAGTCGTTTTGTCGATACTTGGTACTTGAGTCAAAAGTATACTTCTTATATTTACTAATTGTTCATGTTGTCAAATATCCATTATCTCAAGAATGATATTCATGATGTAGATATCATATATACCATATATATATATCCTGTATATACATGAATTTATAATTTTACATAATCATTTAGAGGTAAGAAATGAAATGCACCGTTCATGGAGACGGTAAGCCGTACGTATGCATGAACGATACTTTCATTTCTATTTCATAATTTAATGGAATTAAATAATAATGATATAAAGTTATATTATTATTCCAGTGTAGTATCATATATAATTTCATTAACTTTATCCTTTATGCATCCCACATATGGCATTAATGAATCAAATCACATTGAGGGGGCGGTAGTCCGCACTTCATAAACTGAAGATATCGCGTTTTACCCATAATGGAAACCATAAAGGTATGCCATAAATGAAAAATACAGAAGCTTAAGGAAAATATAAACATATAATGTATCATATAAAAATATAGTGACAGCATAATGGCCACCTTTTAAGGTTTTAAAAGAATATTGAACAATCATCGTTTCGTGAGGCAGTAATTTGCCATCCAGAGAAACAGTATGTTCTTTAACCATTTGACGGATGTGTGTGTAAGTGTAGCTTGAATAATTCTTCTAACAACATAATAGTATATTTAAGATACTTTTGTTGTTACAAAATAATGTAATAAAAAGAGTTTATGGGGTTGGAGAAGAAAAATAAAACATAAGAACACAAGAGAAGACACTACCTTTAAATCGGGTAACTCTTTTAGATTTGAGCTGAAAGGATTCCTTGGAAAGAATTCTGCCCAACGTGAGGCTTATAGAAGTAAGATAGGGATTTGGAGAGACAAAATGGGAAGGGTTTGTCCCAGCCAAAATCATGATAGGTGTGGGTAAGGACGTAGAGGTGTGGGCCTTTTATAAGAGGAGAGGGGGTCACTCTTGGAATGTCTTGAAAAGTAACATTATTATAGAATGTTTTTCAGATTTTAAAGGTCCCCAAATTATATATTTCGGGGATATGGTGATAATAGTTTTAAATCCACTCATACAATAGGTTTTTTACTTGTTTAGATCTTATATTTACATTATCTTTTCATTTTATTTGAATCGTTAAATAATGAGGTAATTATTGCATCATCATGATGTCATAAATAATTTAATTTATTAAATTTCAAAAATTATAAAAAAAAATACTATGTTGTAGGAAATATTTTTAGCTTTCCAATTAATATTTATAGTCAAAAGTATGACTTGTATAACCCCATGTAAATTTTTTTAGTAAAATAATACATGTTTGTGTAATTTTTACTTTTACCTTTAATAATAGGCATTAATGTCATTATCATACCCATGTGGCTCCATGGGGTCCCAAAAATAGACCCATGGGCTATCTTGGTCGACCATGAAAAATACAATAAGGGTAGTACATGTGTCAAGGTCATTTCATATTATTATAACATTATCTTTACCTTAAATTACACTAATTACCTTTAATTGCGATTAAAAACTTAAAAGTTACTATTCACCAAAAAATTTAATCCCATTGAATCACATTTTACTTTCTAATTACAACCATGTATGTCGGATTTTTTAAATTCAAAACACAGAGGTGGTAAATTTTCATTTAAATGAAAAATCCGTTTTTTAAGTACCACTTAGTGGTTTCACTATTCATCAAAAATTGATGTTTTTCAGAAAGATACCAAAACATCACCCTAAGCTATATTTGTCATTCAGAATTGAAAAATGGTGTCTATTTTACAAAATTAAAAACATGTAAGTTACAATAATTAATTTAAAAACTAATTTCCACTATCTGAACAAATAGCGTGTTTTTAAGAAACAATATCTATCAAAAGATTGACACTCGTTTATGTCCAATATCAAAGTGATAATAATTCCAATGACCACCATTCGATTAAATGGTAAAAATATATTCCAATTTCACTTTAAATCCAATTAAAAAGATCATCTAACTATATAAACATATTAGTCTAAAAAGAGGTTTTGAATTAAAATACAACACTTTTCACTGTTCATTAAAAAAATGAACATTATTAGAAAAATACCAGAAATTTATCCAAAGTAAATTTCAATGGCCCAATCCTAAAAAATAAGTTTATTTTTTCAAATATAGCTTATAAAATTGTCAAAAGTATTATTTAAAAATGGTTCTCCATCAAAAGGCTGTAAAATAATCTTTTAAAAACATTACATTATTTATTCTTAAAATTGGATTCATTTGGATTTTAAGCCTCTAAAATTTATTGGATAAATGTAAAAATATATAACAAACATATGTAATCATTTTGTAGTTATTTTTGTTCATTCCCTCCATTACAATGGCTCGGTGTTAACTATTACAATATTATTATATTATTAGTATGCTATGTATGATTTCAAAGAAACTTGTTGTTGCGTATTGGGTACGGCATCGAGCATGGCATTCCCTTTAAAGTAATATTAACATTTTATTCACAAATATTGATAAAAATTAGAATTTAATATTATTTATTTACCTGGGATGTTACATCCTTCCCCCTTTTGGGAATTTCATCCTCACAATTTCAAAATTGGGAATGGAAACTTCTTTGAAAGTCCCATATCGGAACAAGAGTAAGTAAAACTATCACTTTAAAAGAAAGGGGGGAGAAGTACAAAGCTCACCCAAGTTAACCCATACTAGGATTCCATGTATGAAAATATGGATATGGAGGAGAAAAAAAGTGTCATGTTCTGATGGAGAGTGATATTTAACATGTCTAGAAGAAAGTTAACCACAAGAAAATCATAAACTTGTGATGGGTTAAATGGTATTTGATTCCCCCGTAGGAAAAGTTAACAGAAAACATTTTTTTAAGTTACTCTTCATTGAGGAATTTAATTCTGAGATTCACTAAATCATAATGAAACATACTTACTTGTCACATAGACTTTCAACTTTTATTAGATTCCTTAATCAAACTCATATTTTCTCCAAAAGAAGATTATTTAGAAAGACTTTTTTCACATTAAGAGTACAATAATAAACTTCTTGAGAATAACCTAATCCACAAAAGAGAACTATATATTTCCCATGTCTTTAGATCTCATCTAGAATGAAACCAAAAAATTTAGTACGAGATCAGATAATACCCAAAAGGATATTTGTTTACAAAAAGAAAAACTACTCCTAATCTCTAAAATTTGTCAAACAAAACCCAAAGTTCAACGAAGATCATTCAATAAACAATTATCCATAAAATTCTTCAAATTAATCCAAACTAATATTGAAACCCAATTCTATGAAGGATTTAATCACATAGTCTTCCAAGATAAATCCTAACATTTATCTCCAAATAACACCAGTTACTCTTAAAGTCTGAATTTGAAAAGTAATTATCCTAACCACATATTATCCATGATAGGATAATAATATCCTGAGATAACCCAAAATAAACTTACTCTTGATTCATAAAATCATCTAACTAAAAAAAATAATTAGTCAAACAAACCAGGGACTTCACGTAGTCCATTGGTAGGTGATAAATACCAGTCACACATTGGTTGTGGGTTCGATTACCGCATCTTTGTCCGATGCGACGGGTTGTCACACGGTCTGCGTGTTGTCCCTTTTCCAAAACTATATAATTCTTAAATCATTCACCAAAAAGAGATAAAATATTCAAAAATAATCATTACATATTTTAACCGCAAGTTTATCTCATACCTTTCATTTTCCATCATATCATATAGTAATTCATAATTACCTTATAACTAAGGATCATATAAACCCTAATGGTTACCATTATAATTATTACCTGAACATCCACATCGAGTTGGTTCTCTCGTACAAGAGGAATTAGATAACTCACCAAGGTTCAAGTGGTTGATCATGACTCCTGGTTGTTGGTTTATAATAACCACGAGATTTCTCATTGAATCCCCCATTTCATCCAGTCTCTTAATTAGAGAACCACCACAGTTTCCTTCAAACCCATTGTCAATTTGGTGCTGGCTAGATCCATCTATTTACTAAAACCAAAAAGGTCAGTGTGAGTATATCAATAAATTCATCACATACTAAAGAGTAAGATAAACACTAAGATATACTTATCCATGTTATCTGAAACTCATTCCAACATTCAAGAATAACAATGACTCTATCTAATATAATAACCATTGTGGTTATACACAACTTGTCACTTATGATTAAACAACACTCTAACCTCTAAAGTTATCTAAACAGACCTCTGATACCTACTATAAGGCCCCAGCCTTAAACATTACTTAATCATGAGTTATTATAAGATTACACATTGAGGAAATTTTTAAGTTTAGAGTTTTAGAGAATTTGAACATAACTATTACATCTCAAAATATTACAAAGTAGACACATCTACTCAGTATCCATTTTTTCACAAAATAAAAAATCTTGAACAAAAGAGTCATGTATAGTTCCTTGTTTTAGACAGCCTGACATTTCCTTGATCCCATCTGTGACCCTATTCAACTATATATCATGTGAAAAACATTTCAAAAACATGGGATCAGCATAAAAAATCTCAGTAAGGGTTATAACAATACAGAAATAAAACATCATTCCATGTATACATAAGAATAAATGAAATCATAATTTACTCATAAAACATAAGCACTTTAACATATCTCATGAAATCATATGATTTACCAATAACTCATAGAAATCATAAGGCATAAAGGTAACTTGAGGAATTCATAACATTTTTACATAGGGAGTAACCCTAATGGTTACGTTTGGAATACCCATCAAAGTATATTCCCTAAATCTCTTCGGAGAAAACTTAACGTTTAACTCCTTCGCGTTACCCAATGCATTGGAGAGCTATATCGGGCTCACCTGCCATTAGTTTATCAGAGAACCACCCGTCTTCATAAACAATGCCCAAGAACCATAACATAATCATATCACATATATTAATCATAAAGGAAAGATAACATTCCCACATTGCAATAACAATATAAGATTTAAAGATATTGAATCCATTCTAAAAAACCATTTTCAAAACCATTTAAAACATTTAATAAAGATATTTTTGAATCAATGTGTCCCATACCACTTTGAATCTTTTAAAATTTTACACCATTAATATCCATATAAATAAATATTGAAACCATTTTGAAAACATGGATATTAATGAGAAATATTTATAAGAATAAATCATTAAAACATTTAAAATGATATTTTAGTTAATGGGTTTTTAACAAAATAAGAGACACTTGAATACAATAATTGAAGAATAACATTTAATCAGAACATTATAATATCCTGAGAATAAAGGGATTCATGATATAATATTCCAAACGACAGTATATACACCATATAAGAGTGAATTGGTGCATAACAACAATAAAGTCTCAATAGAAATGTAAAATGAGATAAAATCCATTATAAAGAAGGTATCCTTAAATTAAGGACAAATAAATCTCATAATTATGTGTGAAAAACATAAATACTCCAAATATAAGTGGATATTAAGTTCCAACAATAAAATTTCATTCACACATATTCAAAGGATGACATATATAATAACTACATGTTGAACCCAAAGAAATCAAAATTGGGTTAAGAAGTTTCCTTGGTAAAATTTGACAGCCTAACGGCGTCACTTTAAAATTCATAAAATTAGTTGATGAGAGAGAAAATGGTATCTCATCACTTTTACATAATATATACATCAATAAGGATATATAAGAACATATCCCTACATAAAAGATGTAAATTAAAATACATAACAAAATAAGTCTTTTTAAAAGAGGAGTGTGAAAGGTTCCCTTACTGATTTGGGAAACTTTCGAAATGTACACCCCATCAAAGAAGGGACATACAATGAAGATGTAAATACCCAAATAGTAAAATAATTCATAGTACATACACCATAAAAATGGAAATAGTGGTAAATGTTGCATGAATCTCATGGGAATAAAAAGTGAGATGAAAATCCCCTTATGAAAATTCGGCAGCCTAACGACACCACATAAAACGTCCAAAAACGTATTAATGAGATCAAATAGGTTCCCTCATCATATTAAAATAAAATTAAAAGAAAGAAAAATATAAAATAACATCCCCAAACATAAGAAAGTTGAGCTTTAATGTATGTTACATAAAAAAGAGTACTTAAAAAGAAAGAGCGAGGTAGGATCCTTTACCTCGTGTCTGACTTGACTCGATCGTTCGTTAAACATCTGAATAATAAACATGAGTTAATTTATACTTTCTTAAGAAACTTTTTCAAGATAATTATTCCTTTTATATCACTTATTGCCATGTTATACACATTATGTAATCATTTATGTTAATAATGGTCGTTTTGTTGATACTTGGTACTTGAGTCAAAAGTTAACTTCTTATATTTACTAGTTGTTCATGTAGTAAAATATCCATTACCTCAAGAATGATATTCATGATGTAGATATCATATATACCATATATCAATCCAGTATATACATGCATTTATAATATTACATAATCATTTAGAGGTAAGAAATGAAATTCACCGTTCATGGAGACGGTAAGCCGTACGTACGCATGAACGCTACTTTTATTTCTATTTCATACTATAATGGAATGAAATAATAATGATATAAAGGTAAATTATTACTCCAATGTAATATCATATATCATATCATTAACGTTATCCTTTATATTTCCCACATATGGCATCAACGAATCAAATCCTTTTTAGGCGGTGGTAGTCCGCACTTCCTAAAATGAAGATATCGTGTTTTACCCATAATGGAAACCATAAAGGTATGCCATAAATGAAAAATACAGAATCTTAAGTAAAAAACATAAACATATTATATATCATATATAAATATAGTTACATCATAATGGAAACCTTTAAAGGTGTTAAAAGAATATTGAACAATCATCGTTTCGTGAGGCAGAAATTCACCATTCACAAGAAACAGTATGTTCTTTAACCATTAGATGGATTTGTGTGTAAGTGTATCTCGAATACATATTATAAAAACATACTAGTATATTTTAGATACTGTTTTCGTTACAAAATAAAGGAATAAAAAGAGTTTAGGGGGTTGGAGAAGCAAAATAAAACATAAGAACACAAGAGACGACACTACCTTTAAATCGGGTAAATTTTTTGATTTGAGCTCAAAGGCTTCCTTGGAAATACTTCTGCCCAAAGTGAGGCTTCTAGGAGTAATAGAGGGATGTGGAGAGCCAAAATGGGCAGGGTTTGGCCGAGCCAAAGGCATGGGAGGTGTCGGAAAAGAGGTAGAGGTGGGGGCCTTTTATAAGAGGAGATGTGGTCACTCTTGGAAAGTCTTGAAATGTAACATTATTATAAAATTATATTTGGATTTTAAAGGTCCCACAATATATATTTTAATTATAAAATGATAATAGTTCGAAATACACACATCCAATAGGTTCTTTACATTTTTAGATCTTATATCTTACATTATCTTTTCATTTTATTTGATTCATTAAATGATGAGGTAATTGCAGCATCATCATGATGTCATATATAATTTAATTTATTAAATTTCCTAAAATTATTAAAAAACTACTATGATTTATGAAATCTTTTTAGCTTTCCAATGACTATTTATAGACAAAACTTTGACTTTTATAACCCCATGTAAAAATTGTTTTAGTAAAACAACGCATGTTTGTGTAATTTTTTACTTTTACTTTAAATAAAAGGCATTAATGTCATTATCTTACCAAAGTGGCTCCATGGGGTCCCAAATATAGACCCATGTGTTGTCTTGGTCGGAAATGACACATACAATAAGTTTAGGACATGTTTCAAGGTCATTTAATATTATTATAACATTATCATTACCTTAAATTACACTAATTAACTTTAATCGTGATTAAAAACTTAAAATTTACTATTCACCAAAAATTTATTTTAATCCCATTGAACCACATATTACATCCTAATTACAACCAAGTATGTCGGATTTTTTAAATTCAGAACACAGAGGTGGTAACATTTCATTTAAATGAAAAATCTGTTTTTTATGTACCACTTAGTGGTTTCACTATTCATCAAAAATTGAAGTTTTTCAGAAAAATACCAAAACTTGACCCTAAGATATATTCGATATTCAAAATTAAAAAATTATGCCTATTTTAAAAAATTCAAAACATTTATGCTACAATAATTAATTTAATAATTAATTCCCGCTGTCAGAACAAATAACATGTTTTTAAGTAACAATATCTATCAAAAGATTGATACTCGTTTATGTCCAATCTCAAAGTGATATTAATTCCAATGACCACCAATATATTAAATGGTAAAAATCTATTCCAATTTAAGATTAAAACCTATAAAAAATATAATATAACTATATAAAAAAATAAACTAGAAAGAGTTTTTGAATTAAAATACAACACTTTTCACTATTCATTAAAAAATGAACATTATCAGAAAAATACATGAAATTTATCCAAAGTAAATTTAAATGTCCCAATCATAATGAATAAGATTATTTTGACAAATATAGCTTATAAAATTGTCAAAGGTTATATTTAAAAATGGTTCTCCATCAAAACATGGTTAAATAATCTTTTAAAAATATTAGAGTATTTATTCATAAAATTGGATTCATTTGGATTTTAAGCCTCTATCATTTATTGGATAAATGTAAAAATATTTAACAAACATATGTAATCATTTTTTAGTTATTTCTGTTCATTCCCGCCATTACAATAGCTAGGTGTTAACTATTATATATTATTATATTATTAGTGTGCAATGTAAGATTTCAAAGAAACCTGTTGTTGCATATTGGGTACGCCATCGAGCATAGAATTCCCTATAAAGTAATATTAACATTTTATTCACAAATATTGATAAACATTAGAATTTAATATTAATTATTTACCTTCGATGTTACAGTCATACATGAAAATTATTGACACTTTAGTTGGATTCAGAGGTAATGTTCAGTTAATGTGGGAATTATGATTAGGCAACGATAGTGAATACCCATTGTATAAATATAAGTATAATTAAACATCCTATAATCATTGATTTAGAAGAATTATATACAAAGAGACCCCTTAAAATGTTATTGTAGACATTATTATCACATATAAATTAATTTATTATTCATGATTTTAGGCATACTTTTTGTTCACCCCATTGATATATCATATAATGGTTGGAACTAAAAGAAACCAAGAAAAAATCTATTTGAGGGAAAATTCAAGGAATTTTCCAATGAAATCCCCAATTACCTGGGATGTGAGGTTCAATAATACATCACATTTCATATCCATTTATCTCTAGTTATAATTAAAATCCTGAAACCTCGGAATATACATTTTAACCTAATAAGGATAAAGTTACCATTGATTACATTTTTTGTAAATGACAATCGAGGTTTAGTTAATATTCAAAACCACCTATCTTTGAACAATGGGAAAACATCAGGGAGAATATCTTTTCAGTGATCCACCATTCTAAGAAGGATAAGGTTACTCTATTTGTCTATATTTTAGATAGAGAGGTTGATCAATGATGGGAATTGAAATATAACACTAATCCAAAGGATGAAATATAAAATTTGGGTTCGAAAGACATTACAAAAATATTTCTTAAAAGATATTTCCCTATAACACATCGAAATAAGTTGGAGAACGAACTACTAGAGATGAACCAAAAGGGAGGTGAATCAGTCATGTATTATTAGGAAATCATCAAAGAACTTATTTTATGGGCCTAGATATTTGTTATAAATAGTTATATCAATATAAGTTGAATTTTTAATGTATTAAAACAAACCCTTCAACCGGCTCTAGAAATGAGAAGTATTTTGTGTTATGAAGATGTAGTCCTATGTGGACTTATATTAGAGATGGAGTTTAGAGAATGGTTCTGCAGTAATAAAAATTTAAAGAGAATAGTGAATTTTCCTTCTAGTGGGTACAATGACAATGGATGAAAGAGTATTTAACCACCCACATGTAAAAATGTGGTAAAAAATATCATGGTAATTTAATCAATGGGATGTGCTAATAGTTTATGTGTTTGAGAAAAAGACCCCAAGATCATGAATGTCAAATATTCATGAATATGATGTCTAACATAATGGAGGAAAATAAGGAACCTTCTAATTCACAATCCAATGTTCAATGATTCAATTATATTGAAAAAAGTGGTCACTAAAATCTATTTCACTAAACCATGTGTCCATGAGGTTAATCATCAAAAAGAATCACAAAATACAATAGATAAAAGGGAATTCATAGGCCACCACTATAGATGTAATTAACATGGAAATGATGTTTTACAATGAACACTTATTATTCACTAAAAATTAATTTTTTAATTTTATTCTAGATCTAGTGATTCTTATAAACAATACATGTTTTCTAGAATGGTTTTATCAAATCTTTAATAATTTGAAGTGTAGATATCTAAAAATTCCTAATTTCTTGATAATTACAACCGATGTTATGTAGTATTATGATATTATTGAATAGAGTAATATTTTTCCAGTGAATCCCATAGTCCTTACCTTGGTGTAAATTTATGCTATACAAGACATGTATTTTTTGTCTCTATATATCCTTCAGATCAACATTCAAGAAAATGAAATATTCCTTCATATTAGGAACTATCCCATGGGCCTCCTCAATATAAAATAATATCATGAATATCCTTTGGAAAAGAGCTTAATGGTGTTGGTGTTGACACCCTATAAAAAGAATTTCATTGAAAGAAGTTTGATTCAAAGGAAGGTGCCATATTTGAGGAAATCCGCATTATTAGGTAATACAAAAATCTATTTCCCAAATGGATTCCCAAACATCCTCCAATTCGTGAGGTAGATATCCCAATAAATCATATACCTCGAACAATTCATATCCTCATAATCATTTATAGTATAACCCCAATTGAACTAGTGGACTTGATGAAGTACCTATGAGGGAAAATAGATAAACTATTCATATTCCCAAGTTCACCACATTAACGTCTACAAATTCTCATTATAATGAATATTTAATGATACATGTGGATGTGTATTGATTATATAGATATTAGTAGTATCATAATAAAAAACATACCCCCTATAAAGATTTATGAATTTTTCAATCAACTACGAGGAGCACAGTGCTTCTAGAAGTGGGATAATCATTTTGGATAACCTCAACTGAAGGTGGAGAAGGAATATATTCATAAGAAAACATTACATAATAGGTATGGACACTATGTGATTATATTTACCCATAAAAACATGTAATTCCCATAAAATCATCATCGATTTGATGGATAGATTATTTAGAGATAACCTATAATAATATAGTTCTGTTTATTGATGATATTTTCATTTAAACAAATAGAATGGATGAATAATAAGATCATCTTATGATTATGTGGGTGACATTGTGGAATGATAAAATGTACGATAATTTTAGAAAGTGAGAATTTTTGATGTCGATAGTCACAATCTTGCAGAACAAGATCACATGTGTTGGAATTTATATGGACCCTTAAAATAAAAAGTCAATTGAGGAATATATGATACCCATTTGTGTTAATGAAAAACATAGTTTTCGTAGATTACTGAGGAACTATCAGTATTCTGAAAGAAATTTCTAATGATTTTCTATGCCACAAACTAAGTTAATATGTAAATGTTTAATGTGAATCTTGGCATAAGAAAGTGAGGAAATCATTATTTAGCTCATGAAATGGATAATAATTTCATATGTAATCACACTACGAACAATTAGAGAGGTTTTTTTATATAAATTCATTATTTAAAAAATGTATATGGTTCTATACTCCTCTAAAATTACAATGTCAAATCCTATTCCTCTATAAAAATAATGATTCATGAGAAAAACTTCTCAGTGTATGATCTACAGCTAGCAGCTATGATCTTCACTCAAAATAATGGGTAAAACCTTACTCTATGAAGATATGATTCAAATAAATAATGATTATAATATTTTATAGTATATATTAAAAAACGATACCAATGTCCAATTAATAAAATAATAAATGAGAATAAAGGATGATTATTGATCCATTAACTCCCATATCAGAAAATAGAACAAGATAATAAATGATCTTAGTATAAAAGAACCTACTAATCTATAGATGTTTGAGATTTTGAAATACACCATCATCATGGGTATGAAATGTATGGACCTAGAAATCATAATGTAAATGAATACAACCAAATTTTCCAAAATTATTTCCCAACCATATATCCAAGTGAAGTTCACGGGGAATAAAGAAATGAATAGAAGCATTAAGAAGGCATGAAGGATGTAAAGGAAGCAAATACTTAAGAAACATGGTCAATTAAATTGGTGTTATTTGTTTCAGAACATTTAATTATGTGGCATCATAACCTGAGATATAGAAGGAGCTATTTGTTAATGATAAAAACATATTTTTCTCCATCTGTAATAGAATTACCAAGGTGACTGTGATATTTAAGAACACTTAATCTTAGACACCATGAAGAATTATATTAATAATTATATTTCAAGGTTCGTGGTATGTTATAAAGTTAAAATATAGTTATATTTTTCAATGAGTATGATGAAACAATTTCTTATACCCACATGCAAATGGTATAACTTTACTGTGGTAGTTGTCACCAGAATCCCAATGACATCAAAAGGAATCAATTAAATACGAGTTGGGGTGGATTGACTCAACTATAATTAAAAATTAATAAATGTTTTTTAGTATTTATTGCATGAAAAAATTTCCATTATATATGTAAAAGAAGTGGTGAGGGAATATGGTGATCTACATTCGATCTTCTTTGATCATGATCCACGTTTCACATCTAAACTCTAGAGAAGTCTTATTCATTATTAGAGTAGTGAATTTATGTTTAGTATTTCCTATCACATCCAAACTAATGACCAATATGAACTGACTATTAATACTCTTGAGGATATGTTGAGATCTTTCTAATTATAATTTAAGGATGTTGGGATTAAAATCTACCATTTATTGAGATCTCATACAACAACATCATCAACTAAAGTATTAAAATGGCTCAATACGAACAGATATATGCAATGAAATGTACAAAATAATATTTTTTAGATGAATTTGGGTAATGAAATATATTTACACCATATCATGTGTAAGAGATGAAATGGAATGTTGAGGCCATCCAACAATATATAAAATATTCTCAGTATCGGTAGTAGTGTTATGAAAACAACCATCAATGGGACATGGAGTTTGAAATATGAGAAATAGTTTTCCCCTAAATATTGTTATGGAATAGATTCATATATTTTGGATGGGAAAGTAAAATTATCCCAAGATACATTGGAGCCTTGAGATCATTGATTGTATAAAAAATGTGTCCTATCAATTTTCACTTTAACCAACTATGGATCAATTAAATAATGTGATCCACATATCTCTTCTATGAAATTACATACCAGGTCCCTCGTATATAGTAAATAAATATGTATATAAACAATATAATTACTTATTGTATGAGGATAACCTAGTAAGGATCTTGGATCATAGAGAAAATGTTTTTTGAAATAATACAACATGCATTATAAAGTGAAACCATAACTATGAATAGGTGAGGTGGGAATTAGAGGAAAAATTGAATCAAACGTACCCAAAAAAAGTACCATAATCTAATTTCAACTTAAATATGAGATAACATTTTGGGGATTCTCTTTTAGAAGGGGAAGAGAATGTAGAGACCCAAAAGTTTTAAATAATAATACATATATAAATAAATGTGTGTTATACTAAATTATATAACTTGTATAATCCAAGATCACATAGAGAGAAATCAAATATTTAATTCATTAATGAAAATTGTTACATTATTAATTTAATAATCAAATTAAAATTCAAAATATTATATAGATAAAACAGAAATTGAAAAAATCAGTGTGAAAATTATGATCACCCCAATGAACTGGAATCGTACCTCCCTCAAACAACACTATAAAAATGATAACAATATTTTTAAACCAATTAACATTATAGAAAAAGGAAATTTAGAGCCATAATAGGAATTTTCAAGAATAATGATTGAAGGAATGAATATGCATTTTTTAAGAAGTAATGTGACTATTTCAATACTAATGTGACCATGGGAATTGCAACTAGACCACTAGAAACAATTACCAAGTCCTTGGGAATAGAAACCTATATAATGAAATAGTGATTTGACCGAAAAATCATAAATAGTGATATAAATAATATTTATCGTCATATTTTTATGAAATAAGTTATTATTATTCCAAAAATTAAATATGATGAATAAATAATATAATAAAATATAATCTTTTTTTAGTAAATTGTATTTTAAGGTATTTAATAATATTATAACACTAATATTAGAATTTAAAATCACCTACGATGTTAAATTATTTTTAAGAAATTGATATCATTTTTTAAATCGATGGATCAAAATTTTAAAAGGTTGTGTTTCGGTAATGTTTTGAAATACAGAGATTTTCTAGTGAATAGAAAAAAGATAGTTTTTTCTACAACCAATGTTTCTTAAATTACAGTATTCACAATGTAATAATAACATAATAATTTTTATATATTTTTTATTTTCCAATGAATATATAATTTGATTAATGAGTTAGTAAAATCGAATAAAAATTATTCCAAACCTACAACCTATATTCCAAATTCTAAAATTGAATTTATTACATAGAAATAATGTTTTTATCATTTTTTCCACCTTTCCATTTAATTAAACTAATAAATTCTATTTACAAAGTTATTAAAAATATAAAAATAATGTTATTTTATTCAAATATGGTTTATATTTTTTGCAACCATAACTATTAAATTTTATACATTAGATATAAATTTTAATTCATTATTTTAACTCCAAAATACATCTCTCCTTGTGTATAAATATGCCCTATCCACGCCCTAGTAAAACCACTCATCCCCAACTTTAAAATCCAAATATCTAACCAATTCATATATATTAAGCCTCTTAATATACCTAGGTATGTTTTGGAACAATCAAAATCCAACAATCAGTGGAGTTTGGAGTCATAGAGAAGAACCAACATCAAGAAGGGGGTAATCTCTCCCTAAATATTCCTCTCATTTTTCACTAATTATCCTCTTTTTCTACACCCATTTTTGAAAAGAATTATAAGGATAATTATTTAGAATGATAAATTTAAATTTTTTATGTTATCCTTTTAGTGGTATAATATTAATGACATATTAAATTTTAATTCTTCTCATTCCTTCTCTTTTTGCAATGTCTCATTAATTTTTGGTTGGTATCCAATGAGGATGTTTTCAAATTCAATTTATATTACCAAAGCTATGGATGGTTTTACTACGTTTTTTTGGATATTTATAGTTATAAGTATATTAAATTCATGAATCTATAACGAAGTAAAATTATTTATAAATATCCATTAACATTATATAAAAATCAAAGAAAAACATGAAATTTTTATGGACATAAGGATATTAAAATTCTTCAACATCAACAATAGATATTTTCAATTATAATCCAATTGTTATAATTCATAAATATTAAAATAAATTAACAAAATTATCTTCTGGTTTAACATTTTAATAAACCTATATTACTAATTTATGAGTTGTAAGTGAGACAAAATATAGTAGGATTTAATGTGAGGGGTTTATAAACCCAACTCCCTTTCCTTATTTTATCACTCATTAATAGAATTTACAATA
This sequence comes from Viscum album, assembly GCA_963277665.1. Lineage (NCBI taxonomy): Eukaryota > Viridiplantae > Streptophyta > Magnoliopsida > Santalales > Viscaceae > Viscum > Viscum album. Next base: position 1,302,286,182 of record OY728147.1, read on the forward strand.
TGGATATTGCTATAATGTTCAATAAATATCCATTCAATTTTCAACCCCTCTAATTTCTGGGATATACTTGTTTTCACCATATATTTATAATCCAAATGGAATGATTTTCTGAAAAGACTTTTGTTTCCAAAACACATATTCGACTCTTCTTTAGTGGCATCTTATTCTATATTTAATGATGTTGTTTACTAAAAATATTCCTTACCTTATTTATGTTTTAACCTCAAGTGTATTCATTAAATTATGATTTATCAAATTCATATAAATCCCATTCCTTTCCCTATGTTATTTCATGACAATAATGGTTATGAATTCTATGTGAAATTTTTGACTGTGTGAATGTTTGGATTTCATGGGAGGGCCCATAATCATATATCCCTTCACTAAATTATTTAAACTGATGTGACTCATTTTATAAATTGTATTATTAATGAACATGGTATTATATTTTTTCAAAATGATGATGTTATGATTTATTCACATATGTTATGCATGAATGTGATGATATCTTGTTCACAACTATATGATGTATTTCACTATTATGACATTAAATTACATTTTTATGAATCACCGCATTCCATATATTTTTAAAATTTCTTCATCATGCTTCAGATAATGATAAAATTATTATGAATTGATTATGATTAATATTCTCAGCCATGTACTATTGATTTGTAAAGACCCAAGCTTGACGTACATGTACATAACATTACTTTTGTGTAATACTTAATGCATAACAAAAAAAACACACAATGACTGCAATAGTTTAGTGTCTTTCGAAACTTGGAAAAAAAATTAATATTCTAATCATGGTGAATGATCTTAAAAATCTCCCACAAAGATCTTCCCATATTGTTTTCTTACCAAAAATCATTCTTTATATCCTAGAGAAAATACATAAAAATTGTGAGCTCAAATGCTCAATAAGTGTAAAAATATAAAATATAAAACAATCCATAAAAATTTGAATGCAAAAAACTTGAACATAAAATCTAAACATCAAAATCATGAGCAAAGACAAAAATAATGGATGTATGTAAGAATATGTCATAAAGGAACATCAATAATGATAAAATATAATGGGAATAAAACATGTAATTATGGAAAACCATTAATCACAAGATATAATTTCTATAGTATCCATGGCATTGCTGGCAAGACCATCTTACTGGAAAAAGTCACTTTCTGAATCGAGTTCACTCTCGTTCTAGTCATGTAACACTGATCCAGATTAACTTAACCTTCCATCCATTCCTATATAATTAGAGATAATTCATTAACCAATGAATTGGAGGGAGATATAGTTCCCACCCATCTTATATTTAAATAATTCTTACGTGTGCCACAATATAAACATAAATCATTCATCATAACCCAAAGAATAAAATGGGTTTCATAAACATCATCCCATCATCACATAATCCCTATAAAACAAATTGATATCATTTCATCATAAGAAAAGTGGAACCATTTAAATCATATAGACATTATACTTGAAACATACACATATGAATTAATGTCATCTTGGATGGAAAATGGTTTTGATAAAACACATGAAATTAATTCTTGAGGAAAATATCATTTCTTCTTCAAAATCATTTTCCTTTCACAAAATTCCATGAAATTTTAAATGAAAAGGATTTTGTTGATAATATTCATGAAATAGTTTAGAGGATGCTTCATGAAAATAAGGTGTTATGAAACCATAAAAATCCTTTCATTCCATATAAGTTAAAAAACTTTTTTCCCGTATTTTTGCCGGAAAAGTGAAAAAGTACCTCGTATGGTAAACAAAAGAAATATTCCTTACATAACATGTTGTAAAAGTCAAAAATTGGTAAAAAGTAATTTAAACATATATGAAACCATTTTTATAAAAATAGGTACATAAATGATAAATATAACCCCAGTAAATATTTATGATTAAACAATCTCGGATAAAAATGAGATTGGAAAAGGTATCCCTTACCATAGGTTCGATATGCTTCATACATATCCAAACCTCCTGTATAATGATTTAAATAATTTCATTGACTAATTATAGAATCATATTCATTGTTATGATATCATATATGGTTAACTTATGGCTTTATATTACCCGTTCTTTTGAAAAGTCTATGTAAAAGCAGTGTTTTGGGTAAAATCGTTTTATTTGTCGTATGTTTTTGGACTTGTTGTTCTTGATATTATTAATAATTATATCATGTTTTTCTTACTTCCAGAATGTAAATCATGATTTATATATCATATATATTAATTATATATATATATTATATATAGATAAATGAAATGAAATACACCGTTCATCGAGATGGTAGGTCGTACGTACGCATGAACGTTGTTTTCCTTTCCTTATTGCCTTTAATTGAAGTAAGTTGATGACATATATATATATATATATCCCATAGCTTTATCATGTCATATATTTAATTATTATTCATTATATATAATTTATAATCATTCTTGAACGGTAAACATATAGAATTAGTCTCATCATGTTGTGGAGATGGTAATTCGTATGTACGCACGAGCGATGATATCATTCCCCTAACTATTGAATTGGATGATATATTATCTCAGATTCAGTATGATGTTATAATAACTATATATATTTATTCTTTACACCATTATACCCATCCATGTAAGGTGGTGGGGAAAAAACAGATTACACCACGGCATGGAGAAGGTATTCTATATGTACGCACGTGCGGTGATTTCGTTTTCCATAGGATGGATAGAAGGTGAAATTGGTTTCTTTCATATTTATAATAACATGTATGTATATTAGTGATACTGATGTTATTAATTCACAATTAAACAACAAATAAGAAGTTTAAGAAGAAAGAAACATGAAAGAATCGGTAGAAGAGATTACCTCTTCTCGACGCACCTCTTTTAAGCTTCCTCTTAAGGCACTAAAGTTGGTATTTTGAGGTGACCAGAACCTCTATAATGTTTATAGGGAAGTTGATAAGGGAAATGGGAAGGGTTTGGACGAACTTGAAGGCTCAAAAATGTGTAAAGAGAAGAGTGAGTAGGTTCCCTTTTATAAGGGAGGATAGGGGCACCATAAGAAAAACGTAAAATATTATTTTTTATTAAAGTCATATTAAGTTTATAACAGTTACAAATTATTTATTTCAAAGATAAAGTGGTGAGGGGTAAAAATCCTCCCAACCAATAGGTTTCAGAAAAGTTTAGGTTACTATTTTAACCTTATCATTTAGATTTAACTCTAAGTTAAATAATATAACCTTTAACATGTCTTCTTGTTTCCTTACACTATATGGTTAATAAAAAAACTATAACAATCCAAAGGAACCCCAAGTGGTTAATTATTAATATATATAATCTTATCTATATCTTTTGGAATAACCTTAGATTTTTAGGAATAGAATATCAATTAATAATATAATATTTGATTTAAAAACTATTTTATGTCAATTTTGACACAATTTGGCAATTGATTTTTTTGAAAATCATAACAGCATGATTAATTCTATCAATGTTAATTAAATCAATACTAACATGTCAAATTAACCTAGAATATTAGTTGAATTCATAAAAAGTCTCAAATTACAATTATTTTTGTATTTATAACATCGATTTTGTTAATATTTCAATAATATGGTAATTACTGCATCATCATTGTGTCATAAATAAATTTAATTATTTAATGTTTAAAATTTTAAATAAAATACCATTATGTGGAAATCTGTTATCATTTATAATGAATATTTATAGTCTAATTTATCTTATGTATTACCCTATATTAAAAATGTTTTAGTTTTTAAAAATTGATTTTAACTCTTTTAACTCTTCTTTGAATTAAATAATAATAAATGTCCTAATCTAATACAAGTGGAACTCAATGATAATATTATATTCCTAAGGTTGGTTTTGGTCGAATTATACTTATCCAATATAATTATAACATGTTTTAGGGTAATAATAATATCATTTTTACCCTTAATTACCCTATTTACTTTTAACCGTGGTAAATAAAAGTAAAAAGGCACTATTGACAAAATATTATTTTTATCTTATTAAACCAAATTTTACTCCTTGATATTAACTGTGTCTCTTTGATTTTCGAAATTCAACTCACATAAGCGGTGAAATTATGTTTCATGTACAATTGCAAATTCTCCTAGGAGGTGGGTAAAAGACGGTAAAAAGTTCAATAAAATTTTTATATATCTATATTATTATAAAGTGACTCCATTGAATTACATTTAACATATATAGTAATTATATATCTATTTTGACCTAAAATAAATTGAAATAAAATAAATTATTATTAATATAAAAACTTGGTTTTAACCAATAACTCATTGTTTTTCACTATTCATCAAAAATTGAAAGTTTTCAGAAAAATACCATAAATTCACCCAAGGGTAATTTCGATATTTCAAATCCGAAAATGAAGATCATTTTGGATAATAAAATTTAAAAAATTTCAACAAGTTGGTATTACTATTCATAATAGCTAGTTTTTATTATATTTTAATAACATATCTTTGTTTAGTGAAACTCGAAATTGCATACAACACACGCTATCATGGATGGTCGTGATTGTGTGTAACGCAAGCCAAGTCAGGGTTGAGTTTATTGCAATATTCCTTTGTTTTTTCATATAATATAATCCAACCATATTTCATTTATACATTTAATATATATATATATACACTCAATGTTGCATAGAATAACTTCTATCAAATGAACATGAAATTGTGTGTAACAGGATCCAAGATTAGGGTTGCGTATACTGCAAGCTAATATTATGATGCATATAGTGCAAGATAATCTTGGTGTAGCGTACAACACAATACATCAATAAAATTAAAAATAATACTTATCATAAAATCTCGGGGGGTTACAGTTTCCCCCCTTAAAATGAATCTCTCCCTCGAAATTCGTCGGGGTTATAAATCATTTACTACTTGAAAGTTTCTTTCATAGATACCCACATTGTAAAAAGGAATAATAAAACATAATTATAAAACTAACGTATGAAACATAACAGTTATCAAAATTAACTTATCCCTAGGTTTCCGCATAGAAGAACATAGTTGAAAATATGTATATGGAAGAGAAATCTAACCATCAAGTTCTGATGGAGAGTGGTAGAGAACATGGCTATTAAAAAACCAACAATCACAAAGCCATAAATTTGGGATGATCTAAGGTAGCATATGATTTATCAGATATGAGAGTGCTAGGACAACATTGTTTTCATGATAATTTCCCTAGAATTGATGAATTTTTACATAAGGAGAAATACTTAATTGATTTCAGTTTAATATCATCATTGGTCATTCTATGAACAATTTCCACTTCATCTCTACTAAAATAAATGAAGTTGAATTTTTCATTCATTATGTTTTAGCAGATCATGCAATAGAATGATATGTCATCTCATCTGTTTCTATCACAAAAAGGTTAGCATATGTCATTAAATATACGTAAGTCCATCTGTGGAGAGAATAATCATATATGATTCCAAAAATAGACTTATAGTTCATCTATCATACCGCTTAATAAAATAAAATTATTTTTTACTAACCAGAGACTTCATGTAGGCCAGTGGTAGTAATAAAGTCATTTCGCACATCAATTGTGGGTTTGAATCTCGCAACCTTGTCTGATGCGACGGGTTGTCACCCGTCCTACAGGTTGTCCCTTTTTCTTAAACTACACTATTATAACATTCCATAAATAATATCGAAAAAATGTTTTATCATTAAAAAATACTTTCTGATGTCCAACATAATCAATTCCAATCTATAGGTTTATCCAAAATGCATATTTCCAATCAGATAGTATAAATAAAATGATTACTTTAAATGCCACATAACAAACACGTGAATACCATAATTTATCCCCCTTATTTCATAAGATATATCTTGTCGGTCACATTCCAAACATGTGAACACCTTAATCATGTATTCTTTTGAAACATGAATTACCATAGAACCTTAGTGAAAACATGAGTTCTATAAAAAGTTAACTCTTTCCACATACCAAAATCCAAAAATTTCTATATACTCAAACCATGATATCACTTTGTTCTTATTTCAGTCATGAAGTCATGAATACTATCAAAATTTTCATTTTCTAATTATCCCTTCATTATGTACATGTCATCGGCTTTCCAAAATATTCGAATTACTTTTCATGGTTACTGGTACCATATAAATATTGAAAACCTTAATAAACCATTACATAGATATTCCAATATTCCACAATACTATAAATTAGATTCCAAAACATTATTTCAGAATCTCGTTACATAAACACTTAATCATTAAACTAAATTTATGTCATACTCATCTTCACCAATAGGGATTGCATGTGAATTCCCTTTGTCCATTACCTTAAGATGTTGTTGAGGTCGATCATCATTAAACCTTGGATTAGGGAATTGGTTAGCATAATGCCCCATTTCCTTGAACTTGAAGCATTGAAGTGTTGGTGGTACATTCTCTGTAGTATTTTCTCTATTTTCATCATTAGCTACATTTTTTTCCATTAATTCGAAACTCAGCTACTTGATGACCTTCTTTTCCACACTTGAATCATTTTCCAGTACCTTTTAGACAATCTCCACCATGCTTCAATCCACACTTTGATCATAAGGAAACGTTCACCTTCTTTTCCCCATTGTTCTGATATTTTTCCTTCAACTCCATCTTTCGTTTCTTGTCAAAACCAAGAGATGGATATGTAACACAAACGTATATTTCTACCACGATATCACAATGCACAATTTCTTCATCTCTACTGAAGTCTCTTATAGCTAATTCGCTTCGAAGGCTTGGTTTTAAGACACTAATGAATCGATCAACTTTATTTTAAGGTTGGATTATAAAGCTACATGCATACCTTGTAATACTTGTAAAATTCGCTTCGTATATACCAGAAGATTCATCATCCTTTTTCTTATGCTCAGGGAACTACTTTTCCATCTTTGTTTGAAGAATACGAGGTATGTACTTATTGAAAAATAAGTTCTTGAACTCGTCCCATTCCATGGATTCAATTTCATCATGGGGCCTTTTATTTTTAACTAGAGTCCACCACTGGTCTGCTTCACCTTATAACCGGTAAACTTCCAAAATGAACTTTTCATGCATTGAATAGCAAAGTATCGAAAATATCTTTTCAATGGTACTAATCCATTGTTCAGCCACAAGTGGATCAGAAGACCCACTAAATGAAGATGGATGTTTCCACATGAAGGACTCAATAGAATATTGATCCTTTCTCTACTCATTTGGAAGTCTAGAATGATTCATATCTAGTGTATGTAGAGCAATATGATTTTGCACACCATCTCCCACAAAAATGGTATGTTCAGGAGGAAAATGATTGCAGTGTCCATTACAGTGATCAACACGATTCCTTTGGGTTCCAACCATCATCTATAACCCAAAAAGAATAATTTGAGGAAAAAATCATGATAGGAAAAACAACATAATAAAGGGGGAGTACCTTCAATATATAACATCTTATGTTTAATTCTATGATCGTTACCATAATACTAGGACTATTACCTATACGAATACTTAACCTTAGTCACATCCATACACATACCTTCGAAATATCTCTAGGGATCTCACTAAAGTTTTCACATCCTAGTTTCCAATGGTTGAATAAACCTCCCTTTGATACCAACAATAGAGACCCATGCTTGACATATATAGACATAACATTACTTTTGCAGAATACTTAATACATAACAAAAACAAACACACAAGGACCGTAATAGTTTAGTGTCTTTTGAAACCTGCAAAAAATAATCATATAATCATGGTGAAAGATCTTCAATATCTCCCATAAAGATCTTCCCCTTTTGTTTTCTTACCTAAAAACATTCTTTATATCCTGGGGAAAAGTAAACATAAAGAAGGTGAGCTCAAATGCTCAATTAGGATAAACATAGAAAACAAAAACTATCCATAAAAAGTTTAATGCAAAAACATGAACATAAAATCTAAACATCAAAATCGTGAGCAAAGACATAAATCTTGGAAGTACGTAAGGCATATGTCATAAAGGAACATCAATCATGATAAAATAGCATGGGAATAAAACATTTAATTGTTGGAAGCCATTAATCACATGATATGATTTCCAAATTAGAAAAGTCATTGCTGACAAGACCATCTTAGTGGACAAAGTCCAATTCTGAATCGAGTTCACACTTCATTCCAGTCCTGTAACACTGAACCGGATTAACTTACCGTTCCAGCCATGTATATATCATGAGATATAAATCTTTACCCAATTCATTGAAGAGAGATATAGGTCACACACATCTTATATTGAATTCATTCTTATGTGTGCCACAATATAAACATCAATAATTCATCATAACCCAAAGAATAAAATGGGTTTAATAAACATAATCCCATCATAACATAATCCATATAAAACAAATGGATATCATTTCATTATAAGAAAAGTGAAACCATGTAAATCATAGAGACATTATACTTGAAACATACACATATGAAATAATTTCATCATGGATGGGGAATGGTTTTGATAAAACACTTGAAATTAATTCTTGAGGAAAATATCCATTCTTCTTCAAAATCATATTCATTTCACAAAATGCTATGAAATTTTAATAGAAAAGGATTTTTTTCAAAATAGTCATGAAATATTATAGAGGAAGCTTCATGAAAAGAAGGTTTTATGAAACTGTAAAAATCCATTCTTTCCGTATAAGTTAATAAAACATTATTCTCACACTTTTTCTAGAAAATTCAAAAAGTACCTTGTATGGTAAAGAAATAAAGATTCCTTACATACCATGTAGTAAAAGTCAAAAAATGGGTAAAAGGAATTTAAACATACATGAATCCATTTTTAGAAAAATAGGGACATGGATGATAAATATAACCCTTGTAAATAGTTACGAATAAACAATCTCAGATAAAAACGAGATTGGAAATGTTATCTCTTACCTTAGGTTCGATATGCTTCGTATGTATCAGAACCTCCTGTATAATGATTTAAATAATGTCATTTACATTTTACAGAATCATATTAAATATTATGATATCATATATAGTTCACTTATGATTTATATTACCCGTCCTTTTGTAAATTCTATGTAAAAGCATCATTTTGGCTAAAACCGTTTTATTTATCGTATGTGACACCCCCAAATGATAAAGTGTTAAATGAAAAAATGATATGACTCATGTCCATATGGTGCGCCTTCTTTTTCGGGAGCCTATGAGATTAAAACTTCATAGTTAAGCGTGCTTGTCCTGGAGTAGTGATCAGGATGGGTGGCCTTCTGGAAAGTTTCTAAGGGTGTGTGTGAGTGAGGACAAAGCATACTGGAAATGACATGTGTTGGCATGTAGGGAAATAATTAGTCAGTTGACCCGTTCATGCATGTGGGTGGACACTGGGGTGGGCCCCACATGTCTGCGGGGGCAACTGTTGGTACCTGGTAGGCCAGGACCCGATGGCCATGTTAAGGTGGGGTGTTTGTGCTGTCACCAGGACCAATTTGTTACATTTTGTATCAGAGGTGGTACCTAGCCTTAAGTGTGGTGCACTTCCTGGGTTGAGATGTAGGGCCCACAATGAGGACGTTCTGCTCTAATGTGAGGTGAATGTAACACCTCCAAATGATAATGATTTAAATGAAAAAATGATATGACTAATGTCAACAAGGTGTGCCTTCCTTTTCGAGAGCCTATCTGATTAGAATTTCATAGTTAAGCGTGCTTATCCTGGAGTAGTGATCAGGATGGGTGACCTACTCAGAAGTTTCGAAGGGTGTCTGCGAGTGAGGACAAAGCATACCGGAAAGGACATGTGTTGGCCTGTAGGGAAATCATTAGTCAGTTGACCCGTTTAGGCATGTGGGTGGACCCGGGGGTGGGCCCCACATGTCTGCGGGAGCAACTGGTGGTACCTTGTAGGCCAGGACCCGACAGCCATGATATGGCGGGGTGTCTGTGCTGTCACTGAGAACCAGTTGTTACATCGTACATGTTTGGACTTGTTGTTCTTGATATTATTATTACTTATATCATGTTTTAGTTACTTCCATAATGTAAATCATGATTTATATATCATATATATTCAGTATATAAATATATATAATATATAGATAAATGAAATTAAATACACCGTTAATAGAGACAGTAGGCCATACGTATGCATGAATGTTGTTTTCCTTTCCTTACTGACTTGAATTGAAGTATGTTGATGACATATATATATATATATACAAAAATCCCATAGCTTTATAATGTCATATATTTCATTATTATCCATTATATATAATTTATAATCATATTGAATGGTAATCATGGAGAATGAATCTCATCATGTTGTGGATATGGTAATCCGTACGTACGCACGAGCAATGATATCATTCCCATAATTATTGAATTGGATAATATTGTCATGACCCGACACATCCCGGGCTCGAGCCGAAACTACCCCATTCCCACATCCATAAGCCAGGGGCTGGTGACAGGCATCGAAGGCTAAACAACTCGGGGTGGCCATTGCCTGAGTACCAGTACACACACATGCAGCACACTCAATGAAAAAGTGCAGAGTAAAAAAGAAAATCAAAGTACCAAATGCTATAAATAATCCACAATGTGCATCGACCTCTAAAAGTGTATAGAAAGTGATGAAGGTAAACTGAAAATAAAACGGGCACAACACGCACCCTACCAGAAAAGTGCCACAACCCGGCAACAGGTAAACACAATCAAATAGCTTGAAGGGTCACCCACCTGGAACCTGGCTACAACCACCGCACGCAGTCTATGCTTTTGAACTCCTAAGCTCTAATGAATTCATGATCAACCTGTCCATCATATGAAAGGGCACACCAATTGCGGGCAATGACTAAGAAGGGGTGAGTATAAAAATACGTGGTAGGATACCCTGAAGGCTCAAGAGAGAAACAAAGGAGGTACCGATGGGTGAGAAGTATATCGAACAAGGAAAGTAGAGGAGTAAAACCGAGAGTGCAGTAAGAGTAATAGTAGAGAGCACAGCTCAACCAAAATGAAAAAGGAGATAGACTCATCCAGACACAAGAAGCTGGAAAAGGTGACAAGATGAACTTTCAATCGATTCATTGCTACATATAGTAGGATAGTAGACTCGTATAACCACAATAATATAGAGATGGAAATCACATGGTAAACCCCGTGCTTCTTCACCTCTCTTGGAAGAAGAGTAACCAAAACCCAAGGATTTAGTACTGGAACAAGGTATGTACATATATATATGCTCTATCAAGAAACCCAAAGAAGATCGTAAGGGGGTCTCTGTCCCATTACTCATCCCAAGAAAGTGTGTTTCCAATACTCCTAGAAGTAAACACCATCGATACCCAACATCCTGCACATCTGCCCCGAAATGCAAGTTAAGGGCTCGAATCACCACACCTCGAAACTATCCCCTTTGGGAATCACTAACTCTCCCGCACATTTTTAGGTTGGGTTACAAGGATGCATCTCGTTGGGGAATGTGCCCCTCACACTTGAGTCTTCTGGGGGAATGTCAAGCCACACCTCGTCACTGCCCCGCAGTCGAGAGGTCTTCTCAAACTTGACAGGCGAACCCCTGCCCAGCCCTGTTGGAGGGTAATCCCTAGAAGTCGAAGGGTACCTATAGCAGGATAGTAGACTCATCCAACCATGAAAATATTGACACAGAAATAATGTGGCAATCCTCGCGCATCTACGACTCTCCTAGAAGAAGAGTAACCAAAACCCAAGGATTGGGTACTTGAAGAAGGTATATACATATATATATGTCCTATTAAGAAACCCAAAAAAGATCGTAAGGGGATCTCTGTCCCGTAACTCAACCCATGAAAGTGAGTATCCAACAGTCCCAGAATTAAACACCATCGATGCCTAGCATCCCGCATGTCTGCCCCGAAATGCAAGTCAAGGGCTCAAATCACCGCACCTCGAAGCTATCTCCTTTGGGCGGCACTGAGTCGCCCACACATTTTTAGGTCGTGTTGCAAGGACGCGTCTCGGTGGGGAAAGCGCCCCTCATACTTGAGTGTTATGGGGGAATGTCATGCCACACCTCGTAATAGCCCTGTAGTCGAGAGGTCTCTTCAAAGTCAACAGGAGACCCCCTGCCCAACCCCACAGGAGGGTAATCCCTAGATGTCGAAGGGTTCCCACTAGAGGGAGACCCGACAACAGTTGACAGGTGCCACACATCCTAGTCCCATAAAATGGAAATCCACTAGAGGGTGACCTTGAAAAATTCGTCGACGAGTCCCAATGCCCAGTCCTATAAAATGGTACTCCACTGGAGGGAGGCACAGAATCGTCATCGGGGGCAACTTCCCAGCCTAGCTGGATGTAAACCCGGCATCAGGGACCACTTTTTAGCCCCGATTGAGGTAAACCCAGAAATTATATGTTCATCCCTGCTGGATGGTACTGCTCAGTGAACACCATTGTTCTGGCCATCCCTGTTGGATGGTAACCCACTAGTCATCCATGCTGGAAGGTACCGCTCTGGCCACCCCTGCTGGGTGGTACTACACTGACCAGCCCTGCTGGAAACAAACATCTAGCCAGCCCTGTTGGAAACAACCTCCTCGGGCCTCTCTGGGTGATCACACTCCAATCTGATGAGTCACTATCGAAGCGGACAGAGACAAATCATCCCAGAAAGTGCGAAAACACCAACGTTGTGTGAGCACACATAGTGGAAAATGGTGCCACAGTCCGATGAATGGGGCACAGTACTGAAACCCCTCAAAGCTAAAGAAACAGAGGATCCAAACCATCTCTTCCATCCAAACAAGAACAGAACCAGGGGAAAACTCAACCTTGCTGGTCAACAAACGAGAACAGGACCAGGGGAAAACTCAACCCTTCTGGTCAAAGAATGAGAACAGAAGGACCCTCTACGTCGCGAGAGGTCAAAAGTATGTAAAAAAGAACCAATCTCGCACATGGGGACCACACGATGTGTGGCCCTGAGTCAACCCCTAACCAAGTGCACACGTGTTCTCAATTAAAAACAACCACATGTACGTCCAAGCGTTATCATATACTCTAAGAGTATACCACGTTTCCAGCCCAAGGGCTATCGTGCACATGACACCCAACGTCAACGAAAAGGGTGTAAACGTAACAACTCCAACTTGCTACTTCATTGGCCCAAGCATGGCCACCTACATATCATTAAACACCAAATTCACTCTCCCATGAGTGAACGCGATCACAGTCCCAGGGTACCCAATAAACACCGCAGGACGAACCAACACCGGTACACCTTTCATATTTTCACATTTAATAAGATCGCGTAAGAGGCCCCACTCACCTGAACAGATTACACCATTGTAATCCTCATGGAAAAATATGTGAGGCTGACTACTTACTGCCTCCAATGGTTATCTGATGGGAAAGACGCCAACACGGCTTTACGCCCAAACGACGTCCTGTGATCCCGAGCCTCGGCCCCAAAAACATTCGGGAGCATGGCACTATTGCGCTTCCCTCGGGAAAACACGTCAAAAGGGATGCTCACTTGAGTAAAACAGATATTCGGAGAAAAAGATTCATTCTGGCAAACCACACACGAGCGGTGCTTCGTGGGACCTGCATCTTAGCCTTCAAACACAACGAATGGATCACACTGTTGCGATCCTCTCAAAAAAGTACACAAGTTGGAATATTCACATGTCCAAAATGAATACACGGTGATAAAACTGGAAATCACCAGCAACTCCCAAAATGGCCCACATGGGGCCCGCACCACCATGCGGAATTGAAGCAGGTGGATTGCGCCAATGCAATGCCCTCTGAAAGACACCCAAAATCAGCTACTCGCACGCTCCGAACGGACGTCCGATGAAAAAGTTACAAAGCACTCCACATAGCTCGAAAGAAGGGCCGTGGGGCCCACACCTCAACTCTGGCTTCAACGCCCAAAACCGCACTGGAAAACTCTGGCTCAATTACAGGGACGGAATGCCACTTACGGCGCTCAAAACGGACATCGGGTGTGTCTGCGCCGCCCAAAACAAAACTCCCAGAAAAACGCCAATTCACTTAAAGTACGGGTCGCGCCACTGATCCACTTGTCTCGGGAATTATAAATTCATGAGACTCTCTCAATGTATTCATCTCAATTTTATGGGCATGTCGCCGTAGACGGTGCCCAAACCGGACGCCCTACTGATGAGTTATCAATATAAATCTTTTTTATAATAATAATAATAATAATAATATTATTATTATTATTATTATAAACCATTTTTTAAACCACACTGGCCATTCGTCCAGTCTTCATCTCCCACTAGGACCCGTAGTGTGCGGGTCCTTGTCGGCCACTTGGGGTCCCTAGACCCTGGTCTTCCCTCGAGAGCCTCAACTGGAAAAATCCGGTCGGCCTTGGACCTTGCCTTGCCGGTGCCCCCGCACGCAGACGCCCCCACCTCCACTGGCACCCCCGTTGATCCCGCTTGCCCCCAAGCCGATTCCCTCAGCAGCCCCTTCGACTGCGAGCCACCGTCGCCCCCAGCTCGCCCGTGCTCCCGCAGCCCGCTCGTCATCCCTATCCGGTGCCCCTGCTCGCTGAGCCTCTGAAGCCCGCAGCTGCCACCGCTGAAGGGAGCCCGCTTCGCCACGCTCATCCTCCCACCTAGAGCTGACGCCTCATGCTGCTGCCGAACCGCCGGAACCCTCAAAACCTGCCAAAAATCTCTAAACCACCAGAAAACCTGCAAACTTCGTCGGACCGATGCGGTCAGCTCGGGACTCAGAATTCAAATCTGTAACCAGTGTCAAGAAAATCATAAAATATATTACGCATTCATGTGATTTGTTTTAAAATCCATAAGCAATTTGACATGATTAATCGATCTCAAAATAGGTTTTGGGAGAATAAAATGAAACGCATGATCCTACCTCTTGGGCGTTGTCTGGAGCTTCGCCGTCGATCCGTCAGAACTTCCGCGCCTTGCCAGAGATTTCACACCTCACCAGAGAGGTGGAGGAGAGGAGGAGTTCTTTCTTGAGAGATCCTGTCATGTGGTGAACAAAGGGGGAGATCTGGGGGTTATGTTTAAATAAAATAAATATTAATTAAAAATTTTAATTAATTTAATCTCCAAATTAACCCGGACCCGAAACTCTTGGCGGGGTCAATATTAAACTTCCTATATGGTAAAAACCACCTCCCAAGCACAACAAAAGTCTCATAATTTTAATCTGAGGCCCCATACAAATGTTATTACACTCAACGCCTGATGCCACCAAATTACGAAAATGCCCCTGGGGCCATTTTTCACTGACAGCCTGCGCCTGCAAAACTTACACCCCTCCTAGGGTAAACAACATGCTTCGAACTCAACTGTGCCCTTGATTTTCCAATCTGAGCCATCATTTAAGAGATACTAGAGTTTAACCATTAAACGAATAAATTAGTTAGTTAATTTCTCCATTTAACATTCCGGTAGTGGGCGGGGGGTCCAAACGTCCCACTCCGACCAACTTTATGTCAATAATAGGGTAAAACCCCCATTCGGGACCAATTTGTGCACTCATATCTCTAATCCTGATCTTTATTTAGGAGTTATTCCACTTATTTGGCGTTCCTGGTGTGAACGCACTGAAAAAATAATTACGGCCAAACAGGGGCTCAGAATCGCACGCGTTCTGAAGGTGATGCTCTGGAATAATATCAAGAATATTCCGAAGTCTTTTATAGAAAAAACCAGTTTCATACATCATTCCATCATTCATGCTTTTCATCCCCAAAAAGAAAAAACAGGGAATAACTCAGGGTATTGACCCCACACCTGGCTCTCCCGTACCCAGAAGAACTCTTGCACAATTCCGCGTCACCAAAAATAGACCAAAGGATTTGATCTTTTCACGCGAGTTTTTCCCTTGCCGATGACATCCATAGGAGCATGCACACATATCCTCAGGTGAGTCATGCGGGAGAGGTCGTGCACCCAAACCAGCCTTTGGGGTTAGGGCAAGGTGGTAGAAAACCTATCCATCCCTTCGCACGTTCTCAAATAGTCCCAAGGACCTCGGGGGTAGCTCAACTCCCCGATAGAACCTCTACGTCGCACGTCGTGACTAGAATCTCTGTTTGGTCCTAGGACAAAGCCTGGTGATTCCCTCTTTCAGAATATCCATATGGGGAAACACAAAAGGATATCTAGTCACACAAGTTTTCACCGTCGATGTCCCACAACCAAGACCCTCTTACACACTCGGAAGCGATGGAGTAAACACCATTGACTAAAGAGAAAGGTCCCACGCCTTTTACCTTACAAACATAGGGTTACACCGACGCCCCTTGCCACCCTGGTGACAACTCAAACAAGAAGAAGGGAGAAAAGTATTTCACACACAGAGTCTAACAATTCTACTACAAAAAGTAGAAGAGTTGTAGAGTGTACCTCTTATCACCTCATGCTATGCAGGATCGTAGACATCCAAAGCTCGCGGATATCCGCGATCCCAACTGTTAGCTTCCAGAGCTTGACGTGTACCACCTAGTGGTGATGGGAAGACCACGTAAGGTCATCCTCTAATTCCAGCTCCTCCTGCTCCTCTGATTGCACCACCAATCTATGTACTACTTTGATCACGGTGCTGCTCCTGCTGCGGTGGTGCACCTACTGCCAGCCCGATATTATCTGAAAGCATGGTCGGGCAGTCCCATGCCAGGTGACCTTGCCCATCACAAGCATAGTATCGGCACTATCCGGGCTACACTGGTTCCCTCTGGTGCCACTGTGGTGTACGACCACACCCCTGGGTCCCGTTATCGGAAAACCACCTACGTTGAGGTTCTGTCACCCGACGCCTGCTAGCTTCGGCAGAAATCTCAGCTCTGTCGAGCCTGCAACCACTACCAACTGTAGAACACGACAGGAAGCTCTCTTTCACCAGTGCCTGCTCTAGCACTCCAATATATGTGGGAATTCCCAGGGGTACTATGATAGCAAGAATCTCTCAGTGGAGACCCTTCTAAAACTTCCACACTCAGATGTTATCATCGTGGACCAAGTCTGGTTAAAAACGTGCACAGTCTGGGAAACTAGCCGTGTACTCATCCACCATCATACCACCCTACTGAAACTGTGGGATCTCATGAATCTGAACGGAGCGTAATCATGAGGGGAAAAATCCTCACAAAACAACAACTGAATGTTTCCCCACGAAAGCAACGACTCGTCATAAAACTGAGTCACTAGAATCCACCAATGCCAAGTTCCTTCGTAGAAAATGTTGGCGTCCAAATCCACCATAATATCTACCAGCGTCTTCAAAATCCTGAAGA
Organism: Viscum album; assembly: GCA_963277665.1. Lineage (NCBI taxonomy): Eukaryota > Viridiplantae > Streptophyta > Magnoliopsida > Santalales > Viscaceae > Viscum > Viscum album. Next base: position 1,302,303,522 of record OY728147.1, read on the forward strand.
GGAAAACAATTGTCTCTAGCCAAACCTCTGCTACATGAGGGTCTGGCTCACTACTGAACCTCAGTAGTCTCTATCGCTGGAATTCACGGAGCATAATCAACCTGCACTCATGATCATTCTGTTCTGCTGCTCACCAGGTTGGGTTGATGCTACTGGCCCTCCTTGAGAAAGGGATCAAATGATGGGTCCTGGAATGAGGCCTCATAGCTCACAGGGTCGTCGTCACGAAGCAAACCAGGTATCCTGGCTGGATGTCTTCGCGGAGACATCCTGAACGTTATCAAGGAGTGTCGTGGTCCGATGAGCATATATGTATATAACATTAACTCAATGGGGAGATGACTTAAGACGGACAATCAAAGACTCAATCCTATGTGATGAAAAAACACATTTTCCATGAAAAGAGGGTCTCAACATGCTGAGTCAACAAGCGGGTTATCAGGGTCCAGGAGAATGGATACATCTGTCGTCGCACCAACACTGGAATCAATTTCCTGAGAGCCGCTCTTGAGACACGTTAACACTGTTTCCCTAAATCCCAAATAATTCTTTTTATTTTAGTGACTTCCAAACAGCGTCCTAAGGAACAAACCACATCTGATACCACATTTTCATGACCTGACCCTACCCGGGCTCAAGCCGCAACTACCCCAAGCCTGCCTCCATAGGCCTGGGGCTTGCAACACGTGTCGAAGGCTAAACCACTCGGGGATGCCTTTTCCTGAGTACCTGTAGACACACACACACGCAGCACACTCAATGCAAAAGTTCCACTACTCAAAATGCAATCTATTCCAATGCAATTTTCCTAATGGTTTCAAAAACTGTTGGGAAAAGACTCTTATACCAATGGTTCAACAGAACCATTGGTATATCCATATAGTAGTTTTGTTTTACCAACGGTTTCATTGAAACTGTTGGGTATAGTGATAATGAAGATATTTTTTCCAATGGTTTACTAAAACCATTGGGTATAGTAGATATTTAGAGGTTTTAACAAACGGTTTTTTTGAAAATGTTGGGATAACATAACTTTCCCAATGGTATTTAAAACTGTTGGGAAAGAAAATCCCCAAATTTCATCGATCTTAAACTCCAGAGATCTCAAAATGTTTTCCCTAACCGAGAGCTGGACATACCCCCTAGAAATTTTTTCCCTAAACCTCAACCATCTAGAAGGTTTGCCTTAAAATCTCAACACAAACACTACTTCCAAACACAACAGGTCTTGTTTCCAATGATTTTTTCTTCCTGTTTAAATCGGTATGATTGAGTTCATTTATTTTAGATTTTTTCTTCCCGTTTAAATCAGTATGTGTGTGTTATTTTAGTTTAGATTTTTTAATTCTATTTTTGAGCAATCTAGTATTTATTATGATCCCCTTTTGAAAATAAGGCATATATAATTTTAGGTTACAGTTCGAACCCTACTTCCCAACCTTCTCTAGAGGGTGATAACATTAATTTCCAACAGGGTATCTATCATTGATTTAAGAAATTATTGTTCTTCCATTCTAAAAAGGTAGGTGTTCCTTCATTTTTTTAGAGTTTTTTGTTCCATTTTTCTGTAATGTAATGTGTATTCTGATTCCCTTATGAACATAATAAATATATCATTTATGTTGAATTTTTGCTGAGATTTTTCTGTATAGAATAATTTTGGTTGATATTGAAGAGGTCACAATGATCCAGAGTTATTTTAACCTTGGATTATTTAAAATTTAACGTCTATTGACTTGATTTCGTTGGTTAGAAATATATATATTTAGGGATTTCCAGGTGGGGAGGGGTGGCTGGGGGTTCCAAGTGGGATGTGGGGGTAGGGGTGTCCAGGTGGGGTGGGGGGAGGGGGGGTTGCAAGTGGGGGGGGGGATGTAGGGCTATCCAACTGGGGTGGTGGTGGTCTGGGTTGTCCAATTGGGGTGGGGGTACGGATGTCCAAGTGGGTTGGGGGGGGGGCTGTCCAGGTGGGGTAGGGGTAGGGCTGTCCATGTGGGGGGTAGGGCTGTCCAACTGTGGTGGGAGAGGGGATGTCTAGGTAGGGTGGGGGAGGGGCTATGTTTTCCAAATGGGGTGGGGGTAGGGCTGTTTGCGTGGGGGAGGATGTGCAGGTGTGGTGGCGGAGGGTGTCCATGCAGGGTTGTCCAAGTGGGGTGGGGAGTGTGTGAAGGTGGGGTGGGGAAGGGTCTGTTTAGGTAGGGTGGGGTGGATGGGTTGTCCAAGTGGGGTGACGGTAGGGCTGCCTAGTTGGGGTAGGGGGGTTGGGTTTTCCAGGTGGGGTGTGGGGGGTAGGGGTGTCCATGTGGGGTGGGGGGGGGGGGTTTCCACGTGGGGTGGGGGTAGGGTTGTCCAAGTGGGGTGGGGATGGGGCTGGGTTGTTCATGTGGGGTGGAGGAAGGGCTGTCCATGTGGGGTGGGTGGGTGGGGGGGGTATGGGTTGTCTAAGTGGTCGAGATCACTCTATGTGTCTCTCTTTTGTTTAAAATGGACAACATTTTAAGTACAAACGGAAAACTGACCAAACAGATTCTGAGTGTGTTGATACTTTAGCACAATGATCCATGGGTCTTATATGTCATTCAAAAGTCAACCCCACCTCAATACAAGGCGCGGTGTGGCTGACACCACTCAAAGTGTCTCTCTGTAGTTTAAAATGGACTTCATTTTAAGTGAAAAAAATAACTGACATACGGAAAATAGAACAAATGCATTCGGATTCTATTGAACATTTAGTACAATGATCCATGGGTCATTTGTGATGTGTAAGAGTCATCCTCGCCTAAATCCAAGGCATGGTGTGGCCGGAAACACTCAAATTGTCCCTCTTTAATTTAAAATAGACATCATATTAAGTGAAATAAAATGACATACGAAAAACCGACAAAATGTATTCGGATTACATTGAAAATTTAAGACAATGATCCATGGTTCATATGTGATGTGAACGAGTCAACCCAGCCTCAATAAAAGGCACGAAGTGGCCGTCACCACTTGAAGTGTCTCTCTATAGTTTAAAATTGACTTAATTTTAATTGAAAACAATAACTGACATACGAAAACCCAACCAAACGAATTATAATTCTATTGAAAAATTAAGACAATGATCCATGGGTCATATGTTACATTTATGAGTTAACTGCGCCTCAATATGTGTCACAGTGTGGCCGAGAACTCTCTAAGTGTCTCTCATTTTTTTAAAATGGACAACATTTTAAGTACATACGGAAAACCAAACAAGCGAATTATTATTGTGTTGATACATTAGAACAACGATCCATGGGTCATTTATGACATGCACAAGTCAACCCTACCTCAATCTGAGGCACGGTGTGGCCGACACCACTCAAAGTGTCTCTCTTTAGTTTAATATGGACATCAGTTTAAGGGAAAACAACAACTGACATACAGAAAACTGACCAAATGAATTAGGATTCTATTGAAGCTCTAGTACAATGATCCATGGGGAATTTATGACGTGTATGAGTCGACGTTTCCTCAATATGAGGCATGGTGTGTCCAAACCCACTAAAATTGCCTCTCATTCATTTAAAATAGACTTCATTTTAAGTGAAAACAACAAATGAAATACGGAAAACTGAAAAAATGCGTTTGGATTCAATTGAAACTTTAGGAACATTATCCATGGGTCATATGTGACGTGTAAGAGTCAACCCGGCCTAAATTTGAGGCCTGGTATGGCTTCCCCCAATTGAAGTGTCTCTCTATAGTTTAAAATGGACTTCATTTTAATTTAAAACAACAACTAACATATGGAAAACCTATCAAACGCATTCAGATTCTATTTAAACATTCAGAAAACATTCCATGTGTCATTTGTGATGTGTACTAGTTAACCCCGCCTCAATCTGAGGCCATTTGTGGCCAGAACCACTCAAAGTGTCTCAGGTTCAATTGAAATAGACAATATTTTAAATGAAAACAACAATTGACAGACTGAAAACTGACTAAACACATTCAGATTCAGTTGAAACTTTAGGAAAACGATCCATGGGTCATATGTGACATGTACGTGTCAACCCAACCTCAATCTGAGGCACGGAGTGGCAAACACTACTCGAAGTTTCTCTCTGTAGTTTAAAATTGACTTCATTTTAATTAAAAACAATAAATAATATACAGTAAACCGACCAAACACATTTTGATTCTATTGAGAAATTAGAAAAACTATCCATGGGTAATATGTTACGTGTATGAGTCAATCACCCCTCAATCCGAGTCGCAATGTGGTCAAGATCATTCTATTTGTCTCTCTTTTGTTTAAAATGGACATAATTTTAAGTACATAAGGAAAACTGAACAAACAGATTCTGATTGTGTTGATACTTTACCAAAAAGATCCATGGGTCATATATGAAGTTCAAGAGTCTACCCCGCCTCAATATAAGGTGCGGTGTGGCCGACACCACTCCAAGTGTCTCACTTTAGATTAAAATGGATTTTATTTTAAGTGAAACAACAACTGACATATAGAAAACATACCAAATGAATTCAGATTCTGTTTAACCTTTATTAAAACGATCCATGGGTCATTTTAGATGTGTAAAAGTCAACTTCCCCTCAATCTCTGGCATGGTGTGGCCGGAACCACTGAAATTGTGTCTATTTCGTTAAAAATAGACATCATTTTATGTGAAAACAATAAATGACATATGGAAAACCAACCAAATGCATTCAGATTCTGTTGAAACATTAGGAAAATGATCCTTGGGTCATATGTGACGTGTACGAGTCAACCCTGCCTCAATCTGAGGCCTTTTGTTTCCACCAATACTCAATGTGTCTCACATTTATTTGAAATGGACAACATTTTAATTGAAAACAACTACCGATAAACAGAAAATGACTGAACGCATTCGGAACGGGTTGAAAGATTCGAACCATGATCAATGGGTCATATGTGATGTGTATGAGTCATCCCTGTCTTAATCTGATGCATGGTGTGACTGGAACAACTCAAAGTGTCTCATTTTTTTGAAATGAACAACATTTTATGTGAAAACAACAACTGACATATAGAAAATTAACCAAACTCATTTTTAATGTGTTTATAATTTAGTAAAATGATACATGGATCATATATTATGTGTAAAAGTAAACCTCATCTCAATCGAAGTTGCGGTGTGGCCCGAACCACTCAAAATGTCTCTCTTTGGTTTAAAAATGACATTATTTTGAGTGAAAACAACAACTGATATTCGGAAAACCAACCAATCACCTTAATATTCCATTGAAACTTTACGAAAACAATACATGGGTCATATGTTATGTATAAAAGTCAAACCTGCCTAAATATGAAGCACAATTTGGCCGTCACAACTTGATGTTTCACATATTTATTGGAAATGGACAACTTTTTATGTGAAAAGTACAACTGGCATACGGAAAACAAACCAAACGCTTTCGGAATATGTTAATTCATTAGTAAAAAGATTCATGGGACATATGTGATGTGTACGAGTCAACCCTGCCTCAATATAAGACACGTTGTGGCTGGAACCACCGAAAGTGTCTCTCTTTTGTTTGAAATGGACAACATTTTAAGTACATATGGAAAACTGACGAAATGGATTCTGATTGTGTTGATATTTTAGAAAAACGATCCCTGGGTCATATAGGACTTGCACGAGTCAACCCTACCTCAATAAAAGGCACAGTGTGTCCGGTACCACTCAAAGTGTCTCTCTTTAGTTTAAAATAGACTTCATTTTAATTGAAAACAAAAACTGACATACAGAAAATAAGGAAAACACATTCAGATTCTATTGAACCTTTAGTAAAACTATCCATGGGTCATTTGTGACATGTTCGAGTCAACCTCACCACAATATAAGGCATGTTGTGACCAGAACTACTCAAATTATCTCTCTTTAATTTGAAATAGACTTCATTTTAAGTGAAAACAATAAATGACATACGGAAAACTGACCAAATGCATTTGGATTTAGTTGAAACTTTAGGAAAATGATTCATGGGTCATATGTGACATGTATGAGTCAACCCAGCCTCAATCTGAGGCCTGGTGTGGTTTCCACCAATCAAGGTGTCTCTCTATAGTTTAAAATGGACTTCATTTTTATTTAAAAAAACAATTGACATACGGAAAACCAACCAAACACATTCAGATTCTATTGAAACTTTAGTAAAACATTCCATGAGTCATTTCTGATGAGTATGAGTCATCCCCGCCTCAATCCGAGGCAAGGTGTGGCCGGAACCACTCAAAGTGTCTCATGTTTATTTGAAATAGACATCATTTTAAATGAAAACGACAACTGACGTACGGAAAACTGACGAAACACATTCGGATTCAGTTGAAACATTAGGAAAATGATCCATGGGTCTTATGTGACGTGTACGTATCAACCCATCCGCAATATAAGGTGCGGAGTGGCCAAGACCACTCCAAGTCTCTCTCTATAGATTAAAATGGACATCATTTTAATTGAAAACAACAACTGACATATGGTAAACTAACCAAAATCATTCTGATTCTGTTGAATCATTTGTAAAACGATCCATGGGTCATATTTGACATGTATGAGTCAAACGTCCCTCAATACGAGTCACAATGTGGCCGTGATCACTCTAAGTGTATATCTATTGTTTAAAATGGACAACATTTTAGGTACATACTGAAAACCAACCAAACAGATTCTGATTGTGTTGATACATTAGCACAATTATCTAAGGGTTATATATGATGTGCATGAGTTAACCCTGCCACAATCTGAGGCATGGTGTGTCCGAAACCACTCAAAGTGTCTCTCGTTAGTTTAAAATGGACTTCATTTTCTGTGAAAACAGCAACTGACATACGGAAAACCGAGCAAAAGTATTCATATTATGAAAACCATTAGTAAAATGATCCATGGGTCATTTGTGATGTGTATGAGTTATCCTCGTCACAATTTGAGGCAGGGTGTGTCCATAACCACTCAAATTGTCTCTCTTTCTTTTAAAATAGACATCATTTTAAGTGAAAACAATAAATGACATACGGAAAACTGACCAAATGCATTCAGATTCCATTACAACATTAGGACAATGATCCATAGGTCATATGTGACGTGTAAGAGTCAACCCAGCCTCAATCTGAGGCCTGGTTTCCCGCCACCAATTGAAGATTCTCTCTATAGATTAAAATGGACGTCATTTTAATTGAAAACAACAACTGAATATGGAAAACCAACCAAACGAAATCATATTATGATGAAACATTAGGAAAATTTTCCATGAGTCATTTGTCATGTGTACGAGTCAACCCCACCTCAATATGGGGCTAGGTGTTACCGAAACCACTAAAAGTGTCTCATGTTTATTTGAAATAAACAACATTTTAAATGAACCCAATAACTGACATAGGGAAAACCAATGATACGCATTCAGATTCAGTTGAAACATTAGGACAATGATCCATCGGTCATATGTGATGTGTAAATATAAACCCAGCCTCAATCCGAGGCGTGGAGTGGCAGGCACCACTCAAAGTGTCTCTCTATAGTTTAAAATGGACTTTATTTTAATTAAAAACAAAAACTGACATACGGTAAACCAACCAAACACATTAGGATTCTATTGAAACTTTAGGAAAATGATCCATGGGTCATATGTGACGTGTACGAGTAATCCGTACCTCAATCCGAGTCGTAGTGTGGCTGGGATCACTCTAAGTGTCTCTCTTTTGTTTAAAATGGACATCATTTTAAGTACATAGGGTAAACCGAACAAAGGGATTGTGATTGTGTTGATACATTTGAACAAAAATCCATGGGTCCCATATGATGTTCACGAGTTAACTGTGCCTCAATCCGAGGCGCGGTGTGGCCGGCACCACTCAAAGTGGCTCTTTTTATTTTAAAATGGACTTCATTTTAAGTGAAAACAACAACTGACATACGGAAAACCAACCAAACACATTCAGATTCTATTAAACCATTAATAAAACGATCCATGGGTAATTTGTGATGTGTATGAGTCAACTTCGCCTCAATTTGAGGCACATTGTGGCCGGAACCACTCAAATTGTCTCACTTTCTTTTAAAATAGAATTCATTTTAAGTGAAACCCATAAATGAAATACGGAAAACTGACCAAATGGATTCAGATTCCGTTGAAATATTTGGACAACGATCCATGGGTTATATGTGACATGTTCGAGTCAACTTTGCCTCAATCTGAGGCCTGGTGTGGTCGACGCCAATTGATGTGTCTCTATATAGTTTAAAATGTACTTGATTTTAATTAAAAACAACAACTGACAAAAGGAAAACTGACCAAACACATTCATATTATATTGAAGCCTTAGGAAAACATTCCATGAGTCATTTGTGACATTTAAGAGTCAACCCCACCTCAATTAGAGGCCATTTGTGGCCGGCACCACTCAAAGTTTCTCATGTTTATTTGAAATAGACAACATTTTAAATGAAAACAAACACTAACATATGAAAAACTAACAAAACACATTAAAATTCAGTTGAAACATTAGGTAAAATATCCATGGGTCATATGTGGCATGTACGTGTCACCTAGCCTCAATTCGAGGTGCGGAGTGGCTGGCACCACTCGAAGTGTCTCTCTATAGTTTAAAATGGACTTCATTTTAATTGAAAACAATAAATGACATATGGTAATCTGACCAAATGTATTTGTATTCTATTGAAACATTAGGACAATGATCTATGGGTCATATGTAATGTGTACTAGTCATCCATGCCTCAATCCGAGTCGTAGTGTGGCCGGTATCACTATAATTATCTCTATTTTATTTAAAATGGACAACATTTTAAGTACATATGGAAAACCGACCAAACAATTTTCTCATTCTATTGATACATTATCACAATAATCCATCAGTCATATATGATGTGAAAAAGTCAACCCTACCTCGATATGTGGTACAGTGTGGTCGACACCACTCAAAGTGTCTCTCTTTAGTTTAAAATGGACTTCATTTTAAGTGAAAACAAGAATTGACATACGGAAAACTGAACAATGCATTTGTATTATGTTGATCCTTTTGTACAACTATCCATTTGTCATTTGTGACATGTACGAGTCAAGATCACCTTAATCACGAACATGGTGTGGCCAGATCCACTCAAATAGACTCCTTGTCATTTAAAATAGACTTTATTTTAAGTGAAAACAATAAATGACATACATAAAACCAACCAAATGCCTTCGGATTCCATTGAAACTTTAGTAAAACGATCCATGGGTCATATGTGATGTGTTCGAGTCAACCCCGCCACAATCTATGGTCTGGTTTGGCTGGAACCACTCAAAGATTCTCACATTTATTTGAAATGGAAAACATATTTATTGAAAACAACTACAAGCATACAGAAAAATGACCAAACACATTCAGAATGTGTTGAAAGTTTAGAAAAAAGATCAATGGGTCATATGTGATGCGTACGAGTCAACCCTAACTTAATCCGAGGAATAGTGTGACTAGAACCACTCAAAGTGTCTTGTTTTTTTTAAATGAACAATATTTTAAGTGTTGATTCTTTTGGAAAATGATACAAGGGTCATATGTGATGTGTAAAAGTTAACCCCATCTCAATCCGAGATGTAGTGTGGCCGGCACCACTCAATGTGTCTCTCTTTTGATTAAAATGGACATCATTTTGAGTGAAAAGAAGAAATGATATACGAAAAACCAACCAAATGCATTCGGATTCCATTAATACATTAGGAAAACGTTCCATGGGTAATATTTGATGTTTATGAGTCAACCCCGCCTAAATCTGAGGCGCAGTGTGGCCGTCACAACTCTAAGTGTTTCAGTTTTAGTTGAAATGGACAACATTTTAAGTGAAAAGTACAACGTGCATACAGAAGACCGACCAAATGCTTTTGGAATATGTTGATACATTCGGAAAACGATCCATGGGTCATATGTGGCATGTAAGAGTCAACCCTGCCTCAATCCGAGACACATTGTGGCTGGTATCACTCCAAATGTATGTATAATGATTAAAATGGACATCATTTTTAGTAAAAACCACTTGTATTTATTCTTAATTGTGTATAATACATATAATTACTTATTCTGTTTTTTATTTATTATATTGATAATTGATAATTAAATTATTTATGTATTTAATTATGAATTGAATTCCGAATTTGACATATAATTGTCATCTACGTTTTAAATTTAATTCTAAATCATTTATTTATGTTTATAATTACATTATGAATAATGATTTAATTCTGGATGTGTATAGTTCTAGGGTGCAATGTTAAATGTGTATGAATTATATGTTAAATAATTTGAATGGAGAGGGAATGAAGAATTGCAGCATAATGGAATGAGATTGCAGACCCTGCTGTGCAATTTTCACTACATAGCCTATGCCAACGGTTTCAAACCATTGGAATACATTGTGTAGGATGTTTTTACCAACGGTTCTATGAGAACCGTTGGTAAGAACCATTTCCCAATGGCTTTTTAAACTGTTGGGAAAGTTCCTAGAAAATATTTTTACCAACAGTTTGGTTGAACCATTGGAAAGACATATACCAACAGTTCAACCAAACTGTTGGGATAGGTTAATGTAACTAACCTATCCCAACGGTTCTACATAAACCATTGGGAAAACTTTTTCCCGTCGGCTTACTTCTCTATGGTTGGAAGAACCGTTGGTAATAGATATACCAAAGGTTCTATAGCCTATCCCAACGGTTCTGAAATGGTTGGAAATATACTATTTCCAGTAGTGTGTAGAGTAAAAAAAAAGCAAAGTACTAACTGTTATAAATAAACCACAATGTGAATCGGCCTCTAAAAGTGAAAAGAAAGTGCTGATGGTAAACTGAAATGAAAAAGGTCAAAACACGCACCCAACTAGAAAAGTGCCACAACTTTGCAACAGGTAAACAACAGCAAACAGCAGGAAGGGTCCCCCACCACGAACCTGACTACGACCACCGCACGCGGTAGAAGCTCCTGAACTCCTAAGCTCCACTGATTTCATGACCAACCTGTCCATTGTCTGCAAGGTCACACCAAGTGAGGGAAATTCCCAAGCAAGGTTGAGTATAAAAATACTTAGTAGGAAACCCCAAAGTCTCGAGGGAGAAACAAAGAAGGTACCGAAGGGTGAGCAGTATATCGAACAGGTAATGTAGAGGAGTACAACCGAGAGTGTAGTAAGAGTAACAGTAGAGAGTCCAGCTCAACCCAACAAGTGAAAAGAGATAGACTCATCTAGACACAAGGAGCTGAAGAACAGTGAGAAGATGAACTTCTCATAGAGTCTTCTCTACCTATAACAGGAGAGTAGACTCATCTAATAATGAGAAGCTAGACACAAAAAGTAAGTGGCATACCCCGCGCGTCTTTGCCTCTCTAGGAAGAAGAGTAACCAAAACTGAAGTAGTGGGTACTGGATCAAGGTATATGAATATATATATATATATTTATATATATGATCTGTCAAGAAACCAAAACAATATCTTAAGGGGATATTTGCCCATTCCTCAGCCCATGAATGTGAGTTGCCAACAATCTCAGAAGTAAACACCATCGATGCCCAGCATCCCACACATCTACCCTGAACTGAAAGTCAAGGGATCAAATCACCGCACCTCAATAGTATCTGCTTTGGGTGGCACTGACTTGCCCACACGTATTTATGTCGCGTCACAAGGATGCATCTCATGGGTGAATGTGTCCCCCGTACTTGAGAGTTCTAGGGGAACATCAAGCCACACCTCGTCATTGCGCCGTAGTCGAGAGGTCTCCTGAAAGTCGACAGGCGACCCCCTGCCCAGCCCCGCTGGAGGGTAATCCCTGTAAGTCGACTAGTTCTCAGTGGATGGTGACCTGGAAAGAGTCCACAGGTTCCACACTGCCTAGTCCCGTAAAAGGGTAATCCAATGTAGGGCGACCCAGAATAAGTCATCGACAAGTCCCAATGTACAGTCCCATAAAAGGGTACTCCACTGGAGGGAGGCTTGGAGTCGTCATTAGGGACCACTTCCCAGGCTAGCTAGAGGTAAACTGGGCATCGAGGACCACTTCCCAGCCCCACTGAAGGTAATCCCGGAACCGCTCTGGCCATCCCTGCTGGATGGTACTGCTTAGTGAACACTTCTATTCTGGCCATCCCTGCTGGATGGTAACCCACTGGTCATCCCTGCTGGATGGTACCGCTCTGGTCACGCCTGTTGGGTGGTACCACACTGGCCAGCCCTTCTAGAAACAAACTCTTGGCCAGCCCTACAGGAAACAACCTCATAGGTAGAGGATCGATGCCCGCCTAAAGTGTTCGTCACTCCAATTCCACAAGAACTCTACCAGGGAACACGAATGAATGGGAGAAACTCTTTTGGCCTCTCAGGGAGATCAAGATACACTCCTCTTAGTCACTATCAATGCGGACCGAGAAAACTCATCCCATAAAGTGGGAAAACACCCACGTTGTATGAGCACACGTAGTCGCAAACAGTGTCGTAGTCTGATAAAAGGGGCACGATACTGAAACCCCTCACTGCTGAAGAAACAGATGAACCAAACCATCTCTATTGGTCAAATGAGAACAAAACTACGGGAAAACTCAACCCTATTGTTCAAGAAACGAGAACAAAACTAGGGGAAAACTCAACCCTACTGGTCAACAAACAAGAACAGAGGGACCCTCTACGTCGTGAGAGGTCAATAGTACGTAAAGAAGAGAATGGCGTGCACATGGGTCCCACACGACATGTGGCCCTAAGTTAGCCCCAAACCATGTGCAAAAATGTTGTCAGGTACAAACAACCACATGTACCTCCTAGCGTTCTTGTATACTCCCAGAGTATACCTCGTTTCCCGCCCAAAGGCTATCGTGCACACAACACCCAACGTCAACGCAAAGGGTGTAAACGTAACAACCCCAACTTTCCACCTCATAGGCCCATGAATGACTAACTACGTATCTTTAAACACCAACTCCACTCTCCCATGAGTGAACGCGATCACACACCAAGGGTTCCCTAAAAACACCGTAGGAAGAACCACTACCACTATAAATTTCATATTTCAACATTTAATAAGATCGCGTAAGAGGCCCTGATCGCCTGAACAGATTACACCATTGTAATACTCGTGAAAAAACATGGGAGGTAGACTACTTACTCACCTCCAATAGTTATCCGATGGAAAATTCACCAACACTGCTTTATGCCTGAACGACGTCCTGTGATCCCGAGCCTCAGCCCTGAAAACAGTCAGGCACATCGCACCATTGAAATCCCCTCAGGAAAACACATCAAAAGGGATTCTCACCTGAGAGAAATGGATATCCAAAGAAAAAGACGCATTCTAGTGCACTGCACAAGAGCAGTGCATCGTGGGACCCACATCCCGGTCCCGAAGCACAACGAACGAATCACACCGTTATGATCCTATGGAAACAGTACACAAGATGGACTATTCACGTGTCCAAAATAGACACACGGTGATAAAGTTAGAAATCACCACCAACTCCCAAAACGGCCCTCGTAGGGACCGTACCACCGTGCGGAATTAAAGCGGGTGGATTGCGCCAATGCAATGCCCTCGAAAAAAACCAAACATCAGCTACTCGCATGCCCCGAATGGATGTCTGATGAAAAAGTTACAAAGCGATGCGCGCAGCTCGAAAGATAGGTCATGGATCCCAAGCCTCAACTCTGGCTGCAATGCCCAAAACCACACTGGAAAACTCTGGCTCTACGCCAAGGTCGCAACGCCACTGACGGCACTCAAAACGGACATCGAGTGTGTCTGTGCCGCCCAAAACAAAACTCCTGGAAAAATGCCAATTCACGTAAAGTACGCATCACGCCACCAAGCCCCTCATCTCGGGAATTTTTATTTCCCATGACCATCTCAAAGTATTTGTCTCAATTTAAGAAACGCGTCGCCGTAGACGGTGCCCAAAACGGACGCCCTGCGGAGGATTTATCAATATTAATAATTTTTAATAATAATAATAATAATATTATTATTATTATTATTATTATTATTATTATTATAAACCATTATTTTTTAAAACCAGACCGGCCATTCGGCTGGTCCTCATCTGCCAACAGGACCCGCAGCGTCCGGGTCCTTTTCGGCCAGCCGGTGTCCGTAGACCCTCGTCTTCCCCTAAGAGCAACAACCAACAAAATTCGGTCGGCCCTCGACCTCAGCTAGTCGGAGCCTCAGCATGTATATGTTTATGCCTCCGCTGTCACCCACGTCGAGCCCCCTCGCCCTCGCGTAAACGCCCTCAGTAGCCCCTTCGACTGCGAGTCGTCGTCCTCCCCCCCTGTTCTCCCGCACTCTCGCAGACCGCTCGTTGTCCCCAGCCGGCGCCCTTGCTCACCGAGCCTCTGAAGCCCGCATCTGCCTCTGCTGAAGGGAGCCCGCTCCACCATTCTCAGCCTCACCCCCTAGAGCGGACGCCTCATGCTGCTGCCGAACCGCCGGAACCCTCAAAACCGGCCGGAAAACTCCAAACCACCAGAAAACCCGCAAACATTGCCGGACCACTGCGGGCATCTCGAGACTCAAAATTCAAATTTGTAACTTGCGTCGGAAAGATCATAAAATATACTACCCATTAATGTGATTTGTTCAAAAATCCAACAACAATTCAACCTGATTAATAGAGCTCAAAGTAGGTGCGGGGAGAACAAAATGAAACGCACAATCCTACCTCTTGAGCGTTGCCCAGAGCATCGTCATCGATCCTTCAGAACTGTTATGCCTCGCCGGAGCTGTTGCGCCTCGCCAGAGAGGTGGAGGAGAGGAGGAGTTCCTCTTTGAGATCTATTTCTAGTGGGTGAACAAAGGGGGGGAGGGGGTTAAGTTTAAATAAAAGAAAAATTATTTAAAAAGTTTTAATTAATTTTACCTCCAAATTAACCCGAACACAAAAATCGTAGCGGGGTCAAGATTAAACCTCCCCTAGGGTAAACACCACCTCTCAAGCATAGCTGCAATCATAGAATTTTAATTTGAGGGCCCATCCAATTGTTATTACACTCAACGCTCGATGGTGGAATATCACGAAAACGCCCCCGGGGCCATTTTTCACTGACGGCCCGCGCCCGCGAAACGTACACCCCTCCTAGGGTAAACGACACACTTTGAACTCAACGGTGCCCTCAATTTTCCAATCTGAGCCACTGTTTAAGAGATACCAGAGTTTATCCATTAAATGATTTAATTAATTATTTAATTAATCTGTATAACGTTCTAATAGCGGCTGAGGGGTCCAAACATCCCTCGCTGACATGCATTATGTCATTACTAGGGTAAACACCCCATTACAGACCCATACCTGCACTCAAATATCTGATCTGGATCACTGTTTAGGAGAAATAACCTTTATTTGGTGTTCCCTGTGTGAACGCACATAAATCTTAATTCTGGCCACACTAGGGCGCGGAATCGAACGCCATCTGAAGGAGCTGCTCTGGAATAACATCAAGAATATTCCAAAGCCTTTTATAGAAAAATAGGGTTCTTACAGATATAATCACTCAGATTTAGTATGATGTTCTAATAACTATATATATCTATTCTTTACCACATTATACTCATCCAAGTAAGGTGGTGGTGAAAAACTAGATTACACCACGACGTGGAGACGGTATTCCGTACGTACACACGTGCAGTGATTTTATTTTCCATAGGATGGATAGAAGGTGAAATGGGGTTGTTTCATATTTATAATAACATATAAATATTTTAGTTATATTAATGTTTTTACTTTATAATGAAACAACTAAATAAGATGAAGTTTAAGAAGAAATAATCTTGAAAGAATCGGTAGAAGAGATTACCTCTTCTTCGACGAACCTCTTTTAAGCTTCCTCTTAAGTCACTAGAGTTGGTCTTTTGAGGAGACCAGAACCTCTATATATTTTATAGGTAAGTTGAGAAGTGAAATGGGAATCATTTAGACAAGCTTGAAGGATCAAAATTTGTAATGAAAAGACAGAGGAGGTTCCCTTTTATAAGGGAGGAGAGAGGCACCTCAGAAAAAATGTAAAATATTATTTTATAATAAATTCATATTCGGTTTATAATAGCTAAAAATTGATTTATTTAGAATCTAAAATGGGTATGGGTCGAAATAAGCCCAACCAATAGGTTTTAGACAAGTTTAGGTTGCTATTTTAACCTTATCATTTAGATTTAACTCTATGAAAAATAATATAACCCTTACCATGTCTTCTTGTTTTCGTACACTATATGGTTAATAAACATACTATAAAAAACCAAAATAACCCCAATTGGTTTATTATTAACATATATAACAATATCTAAGTAATTTTGTCGATCCTTAGATTTTTATGAATAAAATATCAATTAATAAAATAATAGTTTTTTTAAAACTATTTTATAAAAATTTTGACGCTATTTGGTAATTGATTTTTGTGAAAATCATAACAGCATGATTAAATAAAAAATGTTAATTTAGTCAATACTAACATGTCATATTAACTTCTAAAATTAGTGTAATTCATAAAAATTATCAAATTACATTTATTTGGGTATTTATAACATCAATTATGTTAATATTCCATTAATAATGTAATTACTGCATCATCATTATGCCATAATAAATTAAAATATTTAATGTCTAATTTTTTTAAATAAAATACCATTATGTATGAAATATTTGTATATTTCTAATTAATATTTATAATCAAATTTATCTTATGTATTACCCTATATTAAAAATGTTTTAGTTGTTAGACATTGATTTTAACTCTTTTAACTCTTCTTTGAATTAAATGATAATAACTGTCCTAATCTAATCTAGGTGGACCTAAATGTTAATATTCTATTCCTAAGTCTTATTTTGGTGGAATTATGCTTATCCAATAGAATAAAGATTTGTTTTAGGGTAATAATAATATCATTTTTACCCTTAAATTCCCTATTTACTTTTAACAGTGGTAAATAAAAGTAAAATGTTACTATTCACCAAAAATTATTTTCATCTTATTTAACCAAATTTTACACCTTTATATTAACCGTTTCACTTGGATTTTCAAACATCAACTCACAGAAGCGGTAAAATTATGTTTTATGTACAATTGCAAATTCTCTTAGGAGGTGGGTAAAAGACGGTAAAAAGTTAAATAAAATTTTTATATATCTATATTATTATAAAATGACATCAATGAATTAATCTGAACTTATAGAGTTATTATGAATATATTTTGACTTAAAATAAATTTAAATAAAAGAAATTATTATTTAAAGAAAAAGTCGGTTTTAACCAATAACTTAGTGTTTGTCACTATTCATCAAAAATTGAATGTTTTCAGAAAAATACAAAAAATTCACCCTAGGATAATTTCGATATTCCGAATCCAAAAATGAAGTCGATTTTGAAAAATAAAATTTATAAAATTTCAAAAAGTGGGTATTACTATTCATAACGGAAATTTTACATGATATTTTAATAACATATCTTTGTTTAGTGAATCATGGTATTGCGTACAACACAGGCTATCGTGGAAGGTCGTGATTGTATGTAATGCAAGCTAAGTCAAGGTTATGTGTAGTGTAATATTCCTTTGTTTTTGTGTATAATAGAATCCAACCAAATTTCATTTATACATTGAATATATATATATACACTCAATGTTGCGTAGAATAACTTCAATCAAACAAAATTGAAATTGTGTTTAACAAGAACCAAGATTAGTGTTGTGTATACTGCAAGATAATACGATGTTGCATATAGCGCAAGATAATCTTGGTGTATCATACAACACAAGATGTAAAATAAATTAAAAACAATACTTCTCCTAAAACCTCTGGGTGTTACATGATTCATATCTATTTTTTCTTCTTTGCTATTCTTCCCCTTATTAGGATTTATATCACGATTTTATTTGATGTATATACTAAGGTGACTACATTTATCAAGCCTAATATGAGATTTTTTAGGTGGATAATGAAGATTAATTTGAATAATGCTAACGCTGTATTATGTATATGTGATGTGTTATCTAAATTTTCCAATTATAATAATCATTTTAATCCTTGAATGTAATAATATTGTGTGGTTAGTATTTATAATGTTGTAATAATATTGTAAGAAAAAGTGGGTTCTCTATACCCAACTTATCCACATAGGTTATATTTTGGTCAATCATACACACTGACCTATCCCTCTATCATATATGAATGAAAAATAGAAACACAAGATCATCCCAAGGGTACTTAGGTGTTTCAACATCACTCATTCACATCTCAAGGTTTATCGAGAGGAAGAAATCACACCCACCCTTCCCATAGGTTATTGGAAGTCCCAAATTACACCACATCATTCAATAGTTTCTTTAGAGGCCCAAAATAAAGTACCCCAACCCATTCTTATATACACTACGAGGTCACATCAAATATGAGGTTATCACGCATAGAAAAATAAAGCAGTACACATACCCCATCTCACTACTCACAATCTCATTATCAGGGAAATATTCTACTCAAACATAGACCCAAGAACAAGAATCCAACCACATCCCGTTCACCCCTCCCAACTCTCAATAAATATGTAATTTCCCCTAAGATCAACCCATCACTTTTATACCACAAGAACAATCACTATTCAATACTCACAAAATATGTTACATGTAGATAGTTATTAATAATGACGAACATTAATGTAAAACCATCATTTAACAAAGATAATCATTAAGGATTTTTCCCCTATAACATTTAACATTTTGATAACACATCTCTAGCCTTCACCAGCATCAATCAAGTTTAAGATCTCTAGTATAAATATAAAACATCAACAAAGTAATTAATTATTTAATTTTAACATAAAACACCTATTTTTATATGTGAATCCAAAGACACTTATTAGTCCAAAAACATAGGAATTGTAATAAATTTGCATCATTTTACTACTTAAAAACATCTGATCCTAGGAAACACAAGACCCATATTTTATTAACCCAAATTGAAGTCTAATTAATCCCAAATTCATCAAAATTAATTCATAAAATTACTAAAAAACATACCATGAGAAATGAAAATAATTATAGCTTGATTTCATCATATCGATATGCCCTCTATGAGCCCTACACAAAAGCCCCATAATCTACTGGTGATTTCATTATACCCTGGTAATAATCAAAAAATAATTGAACATTTTTAAATGATTAATAGGGAATATAATGGAGGATAATAAGGTGATAAATAGTGATGAACACAGATTCGTTATGCTTAAAAAGAAACCAAATTACATCTAGAAAATGGTGATTAAAATAGAGGAAGAGTGGAGGGATTTCTCGATATAAAATGAATCTCCTATAACATGAACCCCCTATGACATTAAGGCTCTTAGTACTGTAATAACTAAATATCCTCAATTAAACATTATACATGATCTTTTACATCAACCAGTTGGTGGGTGCCTCTTCGAAGATAGTCCTCATCCAGTATTTAGCTGGTGAAACTTTGGAGAACCTCTATGTTATTAATTTCCTACCTACCCCTCTATAGGGGTTCATTGAATGTCTTGTGGGTGTTGTAGTTGTGCAACACCCAAAAGACCACTACAATCCTCCTGTGTTTCTCACCCTAGAAAATCCAAAAACAATATAAGCCTAAAAATCATCAATAAAATATTTTTTTGTGTGGGAACCAACATTTTTAACTCAACTTCAAATCTCATTTTGAAAATGCAGCATAATAAACAATTCATTATTTAAAATCATCCTAATATGAAAATGTTTTACATGGTTTATTTGGAATAATCAATTATAAGATAACATGTCATCATGAACTACTTATCCTTACTGTAATGATATAATTATCCTATAATATTCATTAAAAACATGTTTTTATATTTAATTCTATATTGAAAATTATAAAAAAATTTATATTTTATTCCAAATATTTTATACAACCTTTAATCAACATTATTAATTTTCATATGTCTATTTTTGAAAATAAATGATTAAATCGATTAGTGATCTATTCATTATGTTCTAAATTTTTTTCTAACATTAAAGGCACAAATAATATATTAAAAGGGAATCAGGATATTTTAACATAAATTAATTCTTTAACATAATATCATATAAGTTTCATATAAGAAATATTTAGTATATAAATTCTATAATATTTCATCCCAAAGAAATTTTGTAACTGTTTCACTTAGTATGGCTCTTATGAATTTTATAAATCATCATTATTATTTTCAAAGGTAGTAAATTCCTTATTCAAATTTTTAATTAAAAATAATTACATCAAAATAAGAAATGAATCTTTTAGTTTTCAAGGAATTTCAGTATCATTTCAAATTAATCACTTAAAATTGGTATATCAAAAGAGTAAATGACTCTTTAAAAGTCCACTATTGTGAATCTTTTGAATAAATTTATAAATCTTATGATTTGGTAATTAACCCCTATGTTGTCTTAAATAACATAAATGAAGTTTCTAAAGATTTTTATAATGTTTTAAAACACTCTTCTATTATCCTCAATGAATCTCATAATGCTTCCAATGACACTTATGGAGCTGTATCGTACTCTCTAAGAGTTATCAATGTAACTTATTAATTATTTAGTGACACTTAAGAATTAATTTCATTGGAATATTATTTATATAAACTGTATTATATGACTCTTATAAAGAAATGTATTTTTCTTTTTTCATATTCTAGTGCTGAAATATGACTTACAAAGTCAAGATGAATCTTCTAAAAAATTACATACCTAATTTTCTGCATTTATACAGAATCCCAAATTACATAATTTAAAAAAAAATCAATTTAAATCATCTCATATCCTTCTAAATCATTTTTATAAATTCTCAAATTAGTCTGTCATCCATTGTATAATATTAAAATAATTAATCTATTCTTTCTTTATGTAAACAAATCATTGATTACCTCATTGAACCTATGCTACCATAAAATTCATTTATTCAATTCATATTCTTGAACCATCATCTAGAAGATATTCAAAATAGAACATTGTATATTTACTAAGAAATCACTGTATGATTTCTCATTAATTTTACCAACTTTTCTTTCATCCAATTACTTATTATTGATGTGTATCCTAGATTATAACTTTGAAATGCATAAAAATATCTGTAGATAGTGGTTATAATAAGCTTTAGTTTATGTAATTGATTTTAATGAAGACCAAATCAATAATAATAATATTTAAATAGTTTTTACTTGGAATCCCCACAGTTATTCCCTTGCAACAACCCCACTCTTGTTGGCCCATTATTTTATAGGAAGGGTCTCCATACTATTCAGTGGGTGGATTCTTCTTCCATCACAGAACACTCTAGGGAATATATATTGATACACTTATTGACAACATATACAACCAAAAAATACATTTTGGTACTATAATTATTTACAATATCAATTAGTAGATTAGACTAATACCTTGTAATCATTTCAACACCTTCTTTTTAAATATGTTATTCTTTGTTTGTTACTCTATTTTTATGTACATTATTAAATGAATAATATTTAACTTCTAATTATCATGTAATTCAATGAAATCATTATATTAATTAATAATAGGTCTAATTTTTTATCCTTTTAAACTAAAAAACATATCCACCTATTTGGTATAAATATTATTACTAATATTTTTATTTTTTTTATAAAATCGTAAAAATTCAATTATATCCCTATATAAATCATAGAAACATTTAAATTAACATATATTTCTATTAATCTTAAATAAAAGATAATATATTTTTTACCAATATCACCATATTAAAATATATAATATGTTGCTAAAAACAAATATAAAATACTATAATCGTAAAAAATAACTACATAATTATAATATATATCATTAGTTTCTAAATAAAGAACATTTATTTCTTCATAAATAAAATATTTTTACATAAAAGTAAATGTATCAACATTATGAGAAAATATTTATTAAGTTAAATATCATACTAAGACATTTATATATATATATAGTAATTGCAACAAGTGTATTTTTATAAATTTATTTACTGAATATAATGAAATTTAAAATAAGGATCAACTACTAAGATCAGTTAATATACACTCTTCATGATTTCTCTACGTCACTTATATATTTGAATTAACTTTATCAAAAACTTTTTTTTTGTATTGTAAATACTTACATGAATGGGTAACTCCCTCTCAAGAATGAATTCTTGAAGTGAAATATTCACAATAATTGGTTTATTTTTCAGTTAAGATGAAACAACACTCGTTTCATCCTCCTAATCTATAGGAATGTATATTTTATTACAAATTTTATCATTTTTTATGTCATCTATGATTGTTTAAATGGAAACTAACGACCTTAATGAAATATTACATTAAAATCCCAAAATATTAAAATTCAAGAAAAAATTGTATTTTGTTCGTGGAATTTTTATATATACTCATTCTTTTATGGTGCTTTTATCCTTTTAGATAATGATTATAAACACCATTATAATAGATAAAATTTTATATGTCACTAGTATAATATTTTCCATACTATATATCGTTACATTATTTTTATTTTCACTTGACATCATATAGATTAAGTACATGATTTAAATCTAAACATTATTATACTCACATATTCATCCTATTATTGAAGTCTCTATGAATTTGATCGATGAATTATATTTTATAATAATATTAATTATAAGATTTATTTTATTTTACTTAGTACTTAATATGTAACCCAAATATCAACTAATTTAATTTCTTTATTATCCAAAATTTTATTACTAAACAAAAATCTTCAATCTTATGGAATTTATAATATATATTTTTTCACAATAATTTTAAACTCAATATATTTTCATTAACAATTTATTTCATTATACCCTTTGCACTCCCCAAATAAAAAAAATATCAACGAAATATTCAACATCCATTTCAAAAAAAAACATTTTTCATAGTGAAAAAAATACCCATCACTAAAATATTAAATCATTTTAATTTAAAAATTAATTAATACTCATCCCAAATAAATATTATTTTAACTAGATGTATTTTGTTTCAAAATAATATCAATTAACCTTTTAATAAAATGCTTAGGTTTGTTGGGGGTGAATTTTATTTTTTCATATTTCCCAATTCAAGAAATGGAATCTAAGGGTTTAGGTATTATTGGTTCTAGGATTAGCTATTGAGAAATGAACTTATTTATATCATTATATATTATAAATTGAAACACCATAAAATAATTAATAGATATAAAATAATATGAAATTTCATATGAACTAACTCACATCAATGGATCATGTGATAAAAATAGTTTATCAATCTATCATTGACATCCACAAAGGCATTGTTAATTCGTAAAGGATTACGAAATTTAGAAATTTCCAAACACAATAATTTAGTCACTAATTAAAAAATTACTTAGTAAAGGAAATGAAAGTCCCAAGATAGATCCCTTGAAGAAGGTTTGGAGAAAATATTTAACATAATAAAATTTCTTTAAATTATTTATCAATCTAAAGAGGTAAATTAAATACCATAGAGCACAATGATTTTTATGATGTGGTGAAATAAATTAATAAAACTAAAAATGCAAAATATGTAACTTTTTGTGTTTATATAGTTTGGATTTAAGGTTTATGATTAATGTTTTTTGTTTGATTTTGGTCAATGATATATCTGTGTTCTATATGATCACTCCCCCTATCATTAAAATTGTTTCTCCAATTATCAAATATTTTTGTTGTTAAAATAGGTAAACGCAAAAAAAATTTAAACATAGAAAAAATTTCTACCCAATGGTCATGATGATGGTTGAATTCAATTTTTTTCAATATATAAAAAACATTTATTTGACATTCAATGATAAGTCATTTAAAAAGAATATAGAATGGGTTTTTATATTTTTAATGATAAAAACTCAGTCTAAATCAACCATTAAACCAATAATTTTCTTAGTACATTCCCCCTTTAATTACATATTAGACAAAAAATAATTCACCTTCTAATGTTAACTATGAGAAGTTGATGATGATAAATACATTAAATTCCAATATAAAAGGAGGATTATAATTGGTAAAGTACATTACTCCAACATAGTACCACATCCTGAGACCTATTCTCTGATATCCTATATGGAAGTGGAATAGAAACTGTCTATTTATAAAAATCTAGTGATTCTTGGGTTGTTTTTTAATAACAATTATTTTTGAAACAAAATATTCTTAGTTAATTAATGGTGGTCGATAGTGTAAAATGGTGGAAATGGGACATAAAAAGAGAGTCTCTCATTGAAATCCCCAGAAAAAAGTTGAATATTGGATTGTCATGACACAATAAAAACATGAATAGTGATTGATGGAATGAAATTTTATAGCCTATATGCCCATAATTGATTTTTTTTGTAAAATGAATTGTTAAAAATTTTGGGGTAGGTCACAATTTAACCCATGTGATTTATTTTGTAAAAAAATTTACCTGAGTGATTTTTTTATTCATGATTTGGTTTTAGGAATTTTTTTGATACTTTTATATTATGAGAAGCCTGTTTATTGATTAAGTTATTTTTTCTCTACCTCAAAGCCTTTGTTTCAACTTATTTAATCAGTTTTGAACATCATAATATTCTTATTATCCTCCTTTGTATTAGAAATATATCATTTGATATAAATAATTTTTTTGATAATTTTTTTTGTTTTCCACAAAATTTTGTATCCTTTAAATATAAACTATTATATTAAATGTTAAATATGTTATTAATTATTTAAATCATAAAATAAATGTGTTTTAATACACAAAAAAACCTTGTATGAAATGGATGTAAATAATCCCCTACTCATGAATTAAAACATTTCATCAATGATGAAATATTTACATAATACAAAGGACACATCTGATACAATAAATTAAAATCGAATTTAAATAAAGATATTTATTAAAATATGAAATTTAAATGATTGATCATTACATATATAAATTCTATGAAAACCTCACTTCTTTCAAACAAACAAATGGACTCGGTATTTTTTTTACTATTTTGAAATACCCACACCCTTTAATTCATCAATTTTTATAATTCATTATTAATGTTCATCCCATTTATAATTTAACACACATAAAACTTTTCAATTCATTATCATGGTAACATGTAACATCCTTCCCTTCCACATTGGCTTTAGTTGGGGTGGAATTTCTACATAGCCTTATGCAATATCTCAAATGCACCAAAAGATGGTAATAAATCCTAAGGGCTTAAATAGAAATGGGGGGATGATTTTAGATTTCGGAAAAATAACAAGCCAACCAAGTATTACATTATAATATTCCACTACATAATGAATGATACATGTGTAAAATACCTCAATGTATTTCTATTTATACCAAAACCGATCTACAAAATAGAATACCATATAGAAAGACTACAAACATCAAAGTGAAAAATAAAAAATAACACTAAAAATACAATAGCAAAAATAACATAACACAACGATCCAAATCCATGAACATGTATCATGAAGAACCACTATAGATGTGTGATGTTTTACCTTTACATATGTCCCAATAGACAATATCTACAATATCACCGAAGTTACAATGAAGGGGTGTGTAATGAAACATAGTATGTTATTCTCGCCAACATTCTTATTCACATCAAAGGATGGAAAAGGTAATCTTTTTTATATAATATATTTTATATAAAACAATTGAAAATAGTTTTATATGAGAATATAGGACAATTTTCACAACAAAGAAAATTCCTAGAAAAAAATAAGTTCAAAAGAAATCAATTATACAGGTCATTTAAATATTTGTAAAATCTCATTTTTACATAATCCACAACATTTAAAAAACCAAAAAAACACACACTAGACCCAAAAACCACTCAATATTGGTTTTACATTGTATGGTGGAAGTTCACGTCCTCAACTCATCCATATAATTCCTGTACTTCACAGCCATTACCTATCTCGTTCAACACATACATGACCATTTAAGGCATCCATATTCCAAATCCACATTTTCCTAACTATTTTAGAAATCATTATCCTTTCATTTAATGCACATATTCATGATGAAAAACAAAACATCAATTTCAATTTCATCATTTTAAATTTATGTTTCAAAATTCACTTTTTCCAAAACACCCAATTTTCACAATTCCATAAAATTTCACCAATGAAGATTTACATAAATAAATTTCAAAATGATCTCATGACCCATTTAAATAAATAAAACAATTTTAATATAATAATTAAAGTTCTAATAAAATTATTTTAGAGTCAATCTAGCTACTTGGAGAACTATATGGAAAACAAAGACTAATTTGAGCCAAGAAAACTGGGTTTAATATTTAAAAAAACCTTCATTAGATCTCTTTCCCAAACATAAAAACATCCATATCTTATCATTATTTTAATCAACCATCATATACCTATACACAATGAACTGTATCAATGATTTAGAGGGTGAAATAAATTTGATCTAAAAAAATGAAAAAATACCACAGAGACAGACTTACCAAAGGAATCGGGCATCAATGCACTAAGTAAAGTCTTCAGATCACTCCTGGATTGATGGTAAAATAATACAAACCCTCTGTAAGAATGAATATTTATGTTGGGATGAAATGGAGTAAATTTTTAGGCTTTTCTTTAAAAAAATGTGTGAGGTCCACATTTTTGGGATCTCAATTTCAAACCTTGCATGATTAATTGTGTAGTTCGGCAAACTATGTGTATTTGTGCGCCAACAGTTGGCACAAGAATCACCTTGCATGGTTGGACCCAAGTAATACAAACTATGAAAAAACCATGTAAAACTTCACTTTTTCATATTTAATGGTATCTCCTCACTGGAAAGGCAGTTTTTTCAAATCATTCACCTAAACTGTATACCTTTCCACTATAATTCCTCGACCCACCTCACCACTAAAATGATAGACATAATGGTTGTTCAAATGGAATTATTCCCATCTATAAATTTGGAAGAGGCTACATACTAGTAGACAGTGTCTAGGGTGGTGATAGTGGGGATATTATATCCTCATAATTATAGTAGCACAAAAGTATTATAGAATAAATAACAGTCAATTCTGGAGCAGTAAAAAAATAAATGACAAAGTAGTGGAAGACATATATACCATTTGAATATCATTTGATAATTAATGTTTATAAAAGTAATTGAAGATAAAATAACTAAATTAGTATATAGAAAACATACATTAAAATATAATACAATAACATATTCAAATAAAAAATGACAGCAAAGACCCACTGGTGATCTCTATCAGCATCATGTGCTTTAGCTTTGTCATTTTCTCCTAAAACACTGGGAAGTAACACAGTAATCAACCTAGATATTAAAAATATAAGATCTATTTTAGAACCAAGGGTACCCAATTAGGGTTTAATATTATAATCTCAGTACTTTGGCCGTTACACTATCTATTCTGATCTTGATAGTGAAATATAAATTAAATAGTATACAAACATTTATATACATGGTGAGGTAGTAAAATGTAACTAAATACCCAAGTACCTACTACAGTGCTCACCTGGTTTTCGAACATTTTACTAGTCCAATGTTTAATTATACCAGTTTATAAATTAGTCACACGTTTACATTACTAATGGTTCTACGATGTAACAAGGCCACGTATATTGAAATTTAATAATGACGTTAAAAGGTAATAACCCAGGAAATGTACCCCCCGAGGGTCTCCAAATTAGTAATAAATGTATCTTGGCTACGTCTAAGAGTGTAATACAATGAGTTTAGTCCAATTAATTCTAAAATGAGATTGATATTGAGTCCAGAGGGTTCATCTCATGTAGAATAGGGCTATACAATGATTGGGCTCAGTGGGCTTTAACCATGGAACCTACCTGTTAATGCTACATCCAAATAGTTTTTCCATGGAATCTTATGAAGGGGTAAGAATGTGATTTAAGTAGAATCTTCCATGTAATTCCAAAATGAGATGTCTACCAAGTCCATGGAATTCATATTGGGTAAAAAATTTCTATGCAATGGCTTTAAAGGATGGGATTTAACCATAGAACATGATTTTTAGTGGAAGATCCATGGAGTATATTTAAAGAATCCAATAGTTCTACATGATGGATCATATAGTGTCATACAGGGAGACCATGGTTAAACAAAATTAGTTTATAGATGGGTCTCAATTTAATATAGTTGTATCCCTAAATTCATAGTGGGGTCTTCGAGTGCTCAAGGAATTCCCTTGGGAATTCCATGCAAGTTTGAGTTAGGAAACTTATATTTTGATAATGATGTCATATATAATTCATTATATCCAATCCATTACCTTTCATTTGAGTGAAAATGATAATTGGGAATAAAAACATTTAACCTAGTCATAAGTAATCGATACATCTATTTGGCTGCCACCTTCCCTTTCATTTGAGTAACAAGGTTAAGTAGCTTATAAACTTTCATTGAATCCATTAAAGGAATTTTTAAGAGTCAGGGAACACTCTGGTGACATATATTAACATGGTAATGGGTGTTACAGATATGTAACCAATTATTAATTTATGAACTTGATTCAATCCCTGGAATTCCAACAAGGAAAACCATGTATCCCCCAAATTATATTTATAACAAACCATTGAGTCACTTCATAGAATTCCTACAATAGAATCTATGTACACCAAAGGTATAAAATCATCCAATACACGTGGAAATAATTTAATAAATTAATTTTAAGGTTAATCCTCATTAATTAACAATTTCATTTAAATAAACCCATTAAATTGACCAATGAATATAAATTTTATTTATAATCCTCCACAGGTCACGTAGGAGGTATCAAATTAAAAAAGAAATCACCTAATTTGGAAATTACATTTTAAAAACATGACCAAGCACATATAAGGTTCCTTGGTTCTTTAATAATTTTAAAATAAAACATAGTTTTTCTAATTCTAATAGGGGCCATGTCTTAAACATGTCATATCTCAAATGTAACATCAAATCATAACAAATATCAATAGAAAAATTCAACTAATCATAAAGGTATAATCAGTACTTTTATCTTCAAGGCAGCGCACCTCCATTGGAGGGGTTACATTATAAAATCATGAGTTTGTTTATCAACAAATGTTTTATTACATTTATCACATAAATCATGAAACAGACTAAATTAAAATTTAAGATTCATTAAATCTAAATATGTTAATAAATCTATAAAATTTTTACAAAAGATAAATAAGAAATTAATTAATGCATTTATAAAATTTGAGGACTTAGAAAGGGACCCTACCATAGGGTGGAAGAAATTTAATCATAATGGTCTAATAAGTACACCGTTGCTGTGGAACTCAACCACAAATAATTATTTGTGAATTTCTATGTATTAAAATGTAATGGTCAAATATTGATCAAACTAATAGAAATTGATCATGTAAGATTGATCAGAAGACACTTCTAACCATAAAACCAGTTACCTTAACCTGGATATGTGATTTAAAATGGTTCCTTGCAACAATAAACATTGAAGAATATAATGAGAGAAAATGGTGATCCACATGGACAACTTATATTTAATATGTCTGGCTTAGGCGGTCGACACAATTTAAAATAAATATCTAGAGTTTGTGATTTCGATGAAGGGGTTCCAAAATCGGACCTAAAAATCATTTGAAACTTACCAATCCCCAATAAGAACCACACATAAGCATGTAACACTAATAAAGATCACCAAACAAGCTCAATAGATTTTAAATATTTAGTATGGGGTAAAACCGATGCTCTATTAACACATTAAGGACGATGTGAGGAAAGGGGACATATTTATTTCTTTAAAGAGTACACTAAGAGGGTTGAAATGGTTTTTAATCAAACACACCAATGTTCTGGAAGGAAAAATAGTCAAACCACATCTTTTCGACTTCAACGAAGTATATTAACATCACATTTTAATGAACCAACATTTCAATGAACACATGACTTTACAACCTATGTCATTCTATGATCACTCTATATTTAACCACAAAAGTCATCCATGAACAATGGTGTTTTCATAGGGGTTTTGTACACCACCATCATCATCAATGTTGTGCAGCCATGAAAGAACTGACATTTACATACCCCAACAAACCCTATGGATTTTAAGCCGGAGACAACATTTTTCAATTGCCCTCTTGTATTTTTTTCCTTGTACATGGAAGGCAAACATTTACCAGAACCTACATGACACTCTGCATCTTAGGAGTGTCCCCTTAATTAAAGAACATGAAGATGTCATGTATCTCACAAGAGAGATAATAAAAAAACACATTAACCATACATGTGTCACCCTTTTGAGCCACTCCCACTTATGTCAATTCATACCAAGAATTCCAATACAATGAGACTGACATATCAAAACACCTGATTCATTAAAAACTCCGTCCCAATAATAAGGATAAACTTTATTAAATATCACTCTATAGACACTTCTTAGAAAGGAAATGAGACTGTACTCAACACCACATGAGATTTTTTTATTTCATAGTCATATTACCTCATTTGACCATTATCCTGGATGACACCATGACTAGTCATATATAGCATAAGAAGAAGAAGGGTTCATGTGACCTATGATGCTACCGAGCATGCTCGAGTCATGTCTAACTTGCTGAAAATGAGCATCACTCACTACTTGTTCCAATAATAAGTCCATAGAAATCATGACCACCCATCTGAATAAGGGTGTCATTGGAAATAGAAGGTCCTTCTATGGAGAATGTAAACAAATATTATCCAAGAGTTTGGAAAGCTTAAGTCACTAGTAAGGCATTTAAAAATCCTAAGGGTGTTACTTACCATGAGAAAGCCCCTTTTGAAGCATAAACGTCAACCTTAACACTAGTTCACGCTAACAGAAGTCACTAGGCACAATGAAAATCATCTGAGCCATTGATAAAGAAACGAATGACCAAAGAAAATCCTCACACTTTTGTTCGAAAGAAAATCAATGGAGAAAATGAACATACCCTTATAAGAGAGTTTCAAGTAAAGGACACAAGTATATGTTCCATTTCTAATCCCATTATATTTAATCACATTTAATCCTTAATCATAAAAATACTTAATCAATACATCTTGTATCATTTGTCAAAATAATTACAAGGTACATAATTTTAACCAATTGCTCAAGAGAAAATATGATTGTTTTATAAAACCCCCTTTTAACCATCAATCATTTATTAACATCCTAATATAAATAAGTTTATTTAACATGAAAATACATTTAACAAGTAAGGTGACCTATGGGGGTCCAACTAAAAATATGTAAAGTTCACATACTCATTACAGTTTAGAATTTTGATCCCTTTAGTAAAAAAAATTCTATTACATTTTAATTTTTATATCCTTTTACAATGGTTTTAATACCTGAGTTACATTTTCCAATTTATAAATCACACATACACCTTATAACTAAAAACTAGATCTCTTCATAATCACACCTAATTAATTTAATAAATTAAACCAATTATATATCAAATAAATCTTGCATGTCACTAAAAGAAGAAAACATAGAGCACAATGCTAAAATCATATACTCATGCTATATTGAGTATTAAAAAAAGTGTGTATTCTAATGAATTACCTCAATAGGTATAAATATAATCATGGCATAGCACACATGGTACAAAATCTAATCAGCATGCGAACTGAAATTCAACTACATGGAATTGTAATATACATGTCATGTAATTTCCTATGTTCCTATATGTTTCATGGATTCAATCATCCATTCCATATAAGTCCAATATTAAAAATATCAAATACTCATAAACCAGTAATAATAAAAAATTCAATAGTCACATAAGGTGAAATATTTTAAAATGTAACATCAATCATCGTGAACAAAAATTCCCAGCCTAGGCCACTTGGTCATTTCCCATACACTGGTAGATCAGTCAAAATCATGACTAATAGACAAGCATTGACACAAAAATATTATACTCTCTAACAACGCAAAATAGTATGAGGAAATAAAAATAAACCCTTTGACACCATGTTGTAACATCCTAACATGGATCGACACTAAACCAATTATCGAATAGGTGGGTCACATTTATTCAATAGAATCTCCCCATACACTAGAGGTTTTTGACTAATAGTGAGGGTCTTAGGTGGTGATATTGGGGAGATTGTAGTCTCATAATCAGAGTATCATAGTAGTATAATATATTAAACTATAGACAACAACAAAATTAGTAATGAAATGAAAGACAAAGCCGCACAAGAATGATATTGTATTTGAATATTAGGATAAAATGTTAGTTTATAAATACATAGATGATACAGTATCTAAATATGTATCTAAACATAATTCTTTACAATATAAAACAATATAGTTCTAAAAATTTAATTATAGAAAATCCCCATGGGAAATCTCTATGAGAATCTCAAACATCATCTCGGTCGATTTCTCCTAACTCCCTGGTATAAGCAATGCACCAATCAACCTATATACTATAAATATAATGTCTAACATGGAACCAATGATACCTGAATAGGGTGAGATACTATCAAATTATTATTACATCACCCACAGTGTCTAGAATAATCTCAAACGTGAAATATCCAATAAATACTGTAAAGAAAATATATATATATATATATATATATAGAAAAGTTGCAAAATGTAACTAAACACCCAGAACCTACATCCACCCTCAGATGGGGTGTGAAAATGTAACAAGTTCATTGTTTGATTATTACCAGTTTATAAATTAGTCTCATGTTTAAAATAGTGAAGATTCCATGATGTATCACAGAAATATGTAATGATAGTAACTAATGAAGTTACAGTGTAATAACCAAGGAAACATAATGGTATCCATCTCAGTAATAAATGTATCCTAGAAAAGGGTAAGTGTGTAATATAAGGAGCTTAAGACAAGGAATTATATAACATGATTTCTATAGAGTCAAAGGAGTTCAATAAAGGTAAAATGGGGATAAGCGGTGACTGGGCCAGATGGAAATTCACCATGGAAAGAAATTTTAAATGATGGATCTGAGGAGTGTATCAATGACATCCTATAAATGGGTAATTGTGTAATCTAATGAGCATTGTCCAAGGAGATCTACAATAAGATGCCTTCCAAGTCTATAGAGTTTATCCAAGGTAAAATGTGGATACATAATGACTATGCTTGATGGGATTTAACCCAGGAACCTACTTGTTAATGATGGGTCCAAGGAGTTTATCGAAGGGATCTTGTAGTTCTACACAATAGATCCTAAAGAGTCATACCCAGCATCCAATGTTAGAAAAGGATCGGGTTCTAGGTGGGTCTCAACCTAAGGAAGTCATATCCTTAAATTTTCAATTGGGTTCTTAAGTTCTCAAGTCATTATCTAAGAAATCAATAGAAAGTATGAGTAAGGACACATATATTTTGATAATGAATTCATATATAATCCATAAGGTCTAAGATATTAACATTTGTTAGTGTGATAATTCTAATTGTGAATTTAAAATTTTAATCAAGTCATAAGCAATTGATAATTCCATTTGGTTCGTGCCTTTCCTTTCATTACTGTGATAAGTCCATGTAGATTGAAACCATTAATTTCATCCATTTATAAAATTTTAACGAGTCAATGTTCACTCAATTTCCTTCCTTTAAGGGTTCTATATACTTGTAAGTAATTATTCATTTATGAACCTGAGACTGTCCATGGAATTCATACAATATAACTCATGTATTACCAACTGTATAATTATAATAACCCAATGAGATCATCAATGGAATTACTACATTGTAATTCATTTATAGACTACTATATAAAAGCATTCAATATATTCAAAAATCATTAAAAAACGTTATTTGAAGGTTAATCCTCATGGATTAACCATTTAATTTCAATAAACACATTCGGTTTATCAAATCATAGAAATTGTATTTAGAAGGATCCATGGGTTACTTAAGAGGTGTCAATGGAAAAAGGCAATCACCTAAAAGAACAATTTGAATCTAAAAAACATAACTAAAAACATAGATGGTTCCTTGGTTCTTTAATCATTTAAAAATTGAAAATTTATTTTTTTTATTACATTAGGGTCCATGTCCTAAACATGTAATATCTCATATTTAACATCGAATCACCAATTTTTATATTGGATATAGTGAACCTCCATTGGAGGGGTTTTATTAAAAAATCTAGACTTTTTTTTCAATAAATCACTTATTACATTTTGAATTTAAATCATGAAACATAGTAAATTCACATTTAATAGTCATTAAATATAAATACTATGCTGCACCAATTAATAACTAACAAGAATGAATTAAGGAATTAATTAATGTATTTATAAAACTTTAGGACCAGGAATGTGTCTCTACTTTATAGTGGGTCCAATATAATTTATAACACATGATAGATTTGGTAGAAAACACCTAGAAATACCCATCTCTCTCTCTCACACACACACACACATTTATACAAATATATATTCCTCTTTAACATAATAAACTTATTCCCCGAGCCATGAGGGAATACATACATAGAGTATTATATATACTCAAATGTATACATACCTATATATGTGACTGTGG
This sequence comes from Viscum album, assembly GCA_963277665.1. Taxonomy (NCBI): domain Eukaryota; kingdom Viridiplantae; phylum Streptophyta; class Magnoliopsida; order Santalales; family Viscaceae; genus Viscum; species Viscum album. The sequence continues at coordinate 1,302,338,077 of OY728147.1, forward strand.
GACTTCAATACAAATCAAAAATCCCTAAAACAAAATCAAAGAATCCTATATCATCAATAGACCAGAAATAATTAGGGTAAAACCAAACAGTTTTTTTAGAACTCACCACAGAAGGTGATGGAATCCCGAACCCGCACAGCATAATATAATTCACTACTGAGTAATTAATTGGAAGTTGACAACACTCAAATACCCTAAAAATAGGTGAAAACAACCAATCAGAATGAAAACCGTAACCCAAAATAGCGGTGACGAACTAAAATACCTCGAACCACCTCTCCTTCAGTAACGCTTGCTAGATCATGTAGGACCACGCTCTGGTAGACCATTGAAATGCCCTAGATTCAAAATAAACTAATATAATATGGCTTATTCGAAACCCAATGTTTGGAAAAACCAAAATATGGTGATAGAGAGACCAATGTTCAGCATTATGAGGGAGGAGGAGCTTTGGATTTTACCCCAATGATTCACAGATGAAATTAAAAAGAATTAGCTAGAGAAACCAATGAGTGAAGGATATCTGAATTGGTGGATATTATCACATTGAATTGGAAATCCACTAGCGGTGCATCACATATGATAGTGGAGGGGTGATTTTTAAGTGTTTTATTTTATTTATATTATATTTTAATTTAAAATAACTTTTTAAAAGACCCATCTTTGTGGTTTGACCTACACTACTTTTCAAACTGTGTGAAAATCAAGCATTGTATAGTGCAAGGATACAGCTTCCAAAATCACAACATGTGGGCTAAGATTACAGTTTGAAAAACTGTGCACATCCTATTTGTACCATCTCCTCCCCCTTAATAAATGTCGTACGATTTCCTATAATGGGATGCACGGTTTCAGAAAAACCATGTGCTTTCTAAAGCTTTTTAAAAAATAGATTTTTCTATGTTTGGTGTTCCTGAAACTCCTCAAGCCACCGTGAAAACATGTTAGGCCATCCCCCCCAAGTCCAAAAACATCCCATAGAAGCATTCCAACTCTCATAATTTAATTTTTAATCTTGGTTTTGAAAATAACCCATCGAGTAAATGAAATAGTTGAAAATCCCTGGGAATTATTTTTGGTTAAAAAACACAAAACTCTATATCCCATAGACCATATGTCACTATAAATAGTTTCTTATAGTAGTTACACTATTTCCACTAACCTTGGTAAAACAGTACATCATTATAAAATCCCCAATAACTTTTTAGAAGTCATCCAACCCCTCCCAAAATACACCTAAGAACACTACATTTCAAATAATTATAAATAAAGGGTCACTTACTTAAATCAGGGGGTGAAACATTCTCCCCACCATTTGTCATTCGACCCTTGGAATGTAGAATACCATAATTTCTCTAAATATTTTGGCCATTTCTCGATCATTTCCATCTCTTATTCCAATTTTTCTTCATAAATCTAGTTATGTCTACATAAAAACCATAGTAAACAGAAGACTTTTCCATACAAGATTTTCTATTTCTTATACAAAATCCCTACATGCATGAGTACCAACACAAAATTTTCCTCTACGTTAACATGATCCCATAAAATCACATAGTCAATATTATGCAGATGCATTTTCAACTAGGAGAGGTGAAACACATTTTGTAATGAAAAAAATTTGGGGGTTGTAAATGATATTATACCTCACCATATAGTTCATGCATCTCGATAGGACATATGTATTGAGGAGATAACTTTTCATGCTTTTTTAAAGGAAGATATATATACCATATAGATATCCACAAAAACACAAGCTTACTCAACATGAATGAAACTAATAGCAACGATGATCCATATATTATTTTTAAAGACAATGAGTTGTGTTCGTCCTTTTATAAATCAATTAAACCATCTTTATTCTCCCTTCGACAAGGCTCATCCCAACCAGTGAAGCCTTATATTTTTTCCAACCAATAAAATGGGGAACAACATGGAAATTGATAAAATGCATCAAAAGGAGCGATATGAATCGAGGATTTATAACTGTTGTTATATAAAACTACACTAATTGAAAATTCTACTCCCTTTGCCCACAAAAATCCTTTAGAAAAACCCTCAATCAGGCCTTCAAACATTTGTATCATCCATTCGGATCTTCCATATATCAAGGGATGACACGCCATAATCATAGACAACTGATTCCAAAGAGATTTATATTACTATTTCAAAAAATGAGACGTAATCCTCGGATCTCAGTATAATAATATCAAAATGGGTACTACAAGCCTCATTACCACTTCATGGATAGTGATTTCAGAAAAATCCTCCACCATATGAGATTCGTGAATATGGATGAAATGGGCGGACATTTGGAGCTGATTCACTATCGCCCAAATGGAATCATGTTTCTAAACTATTCTCGGGAGACCTATCTCAAAATCCATGGATATATTCTCCCATTATTAAATAGAATTTGGTAAATAAAACTACATACCTACTAGTCATTTATTCTTGGACTTACCATTTTGAAATTTAAGAATCATGAAACAAAATCACCCACATTTCTTTTCATACTAACCCACAAAAATTGTGCCTTTAATACATTAAGAATTTTAGGTATTACCAGATTAAAATCTCACCATTAATTTTGTAATGAATGAATAATTTGTTCATGAAAAACTATAAATACGAGAATATGATTTATGAAAACTAACACTAAACTCTCATACATCCTCAAGACCTTAATGGTCACCCCACCATTGAGTTTTTACCATATCATAACTCTTTATGAATCAGATGCATGTTCCTCTTTAAATATATCAACCAAACTAGTAAATAAATAAAATGAATGTAAAACCACAACATCAAATTGGTAATCTCAATCCATGTGCATGTTGTATATCACTAACATCAACTGTGATTTTTCTAAAGGAACTTTTTCCAACTTAGTACACAACATTCTACTTAATTCATATGCCACTGTATATGCTTCTCCCTAGCAAAAACATCCGTTCAAAACCAAGAATTTGGAGATAATCCATCTATATTCATTATATCATCTTTAAATCCCTTTGTGATAAAATGTATTTCAATCTCTTATTATCTATAAAAACAATATATTTATCAACAAAGAAGTAATGAAACTAGGTATACAAATCATTGACTATGGTAGCTAACCCTAAATTATGTCATTGATAATTATTCTCATGCAACCATAACACTCTTAAACTATAAGAAAACACATGATCTACCTATAAGATAGAACATCACATCCCATATCTCGAAGCATCAGAGTACACCATGTACCCTATATTGATTCTAGAAAAATTAAGATTGTTGATGATGCTAGGTGAATATTCATCTCTTAAAAAGACTTCTGAAATTCATCATTCCATTGGAATGGAATATCCTATGTTTTCAAAGTTGTTATTGGTGGAGTTAGTCATGAATATTTTAGAAAAAAGTGTTTGTAATAAGCAACCAATTGAACAAAACTACATTTCTCAAAAGCATTATTTTGATGTTTTCAAGATGTAACAACTTTTATCATTTTTTGGATCAACAGAAACAGTTCTTTTGAAGATAACATGGAAATGTAAATATACATCATATATCCCAATGTCACACAATAATAACAGGGAATACATACGATGATCCCACTAGATTCCTAGTAATATCTCTATGTATTTCTCATGCTCATCTATTTGTCATAAATATACCAACATTTAATCTAAAAAACCAATAAAAAAGATTCAAAATACCACTAAATTATCTCATCCATAAATGTCATAAATACCTATTGTGTATTTATATTACTGAATGGAATTGACACACACCTGTAATGACCCTATGAAATCATAAATTTTATCTTTGTATATCCTTATAAACTTGTAATTGGTTATATCTTGATTGCAAGTCGACATTAGGAAATAAATGGTCTCCAATAAATTGAAATAATAGATCATAAATGAGTATATGTGGATGCCTTTTATTTATCATAACATGATTAACATTATGATAAGAAACACAATTCTGATGATTTCTATAATCCTTTTTGACAAAAATGACTAGGGCTACCCATATTGATATGCTTGATGAAATGAAAAATTTTATTTATAGATTTTTTAAATTAACATTTAGATCCATTAGTTATATTGGTGCAATCATATAATCCATAAACAAAATAGCACTTGTCCCCGTAATAAGATCAATCTTTAAATCCACCTATCTTATGGGTGAAAATCACGATAAAATTTTGGGAAAAAAACTGAAACTAATAAAAAATAATTAGAAAGCAATTTTTTCAATCTCTTACATAGATCAAAACATCAATGATTCCAACTAGTATGATATAGTTCCAAAATTTATTTTCTAAAATCCAGTTGTACCTATCATTTAATTTTTTACTCCTATAAAGTGATGTTAGACACCATGATCCGTCGTAAAACATACCCCATGGGTATAATAGTCAATTTGATATTTGAATGTATTTATCCAATCAATACCTATGATTATTTCATAGACATCCATATCATGAATTGAGAAATCCCAAATTGGCTCAACTCAACCAATATTTATTTAACATTTTCTACACATGAAGGCTCGCCATTCCCCTTGACCAAGAGGGTTTAGAAGTTTTAACATTGAAGGAATTATCTCGACATTCAAATGTATAAAATCAAAAGAAAGAGTAGAAATATGTGAACCTCAAAGACATGTATAAAAAATCATCCATAAAGGTTGAATTAATATTAATTGTACCTCTCACAGTCGATCATCTAGACTAATAATCTACAATACGTTTCCTAGCTCTATATAATTTCATTCTCACAAAACGTTGTTCTTTCATTCCCTGTTAATATTTTCAATATTTAGGATTCATGGTGTTGTTGGAATCAATATATATACATATATTTTTATGAGAATTTATTTACTCCCCTCATCCTGTTAAATAATATGATGCATGTGACAAATGATAAGTGTCTCAAACACCTGACCATGGAGCACAACACCAATAGTATTAATGGTTCCCCATTATGTTGAAATTTTGGCATGCACTAGGTGGAGTCATAAAATATCACCTCATGTGGTCAAGATAATCATATTTGAAATCTCATGGATAAATATTGGGTTTTGGAGGAACATATATTGTTCTAAACAATTGATATTGAACAATTACACTACCTTGTAAATAAGATTACCTCTTTTGATTGCTCCCAACATTGTCATTTTCTATAGGTAACAACAACCTCCTCTACCAATATCTCCGGAGATTCGTCATTCTTCCACCATCTATCAACAGATCATCTATCTCTAATCCATTATAGAAAGAACATAAATCATCATGAGAATCTCTTGACTCAGCCCCAATTCATATATGTATTTCTTAAAGGACACACTAGCAGTTACTTTGGTGAAAATATACTAAATTCCAAAATTTATAAACATCGTTTTTTACAAATTGGATTCAATTATTAAGGCTGAAAAGACCATTTATCATGAATCTCTAAATGTATGAGGAAAAAATGGTTTGTTGAAATATTCATACAAATTATCCCATGCAAGGTCTTAGTCCAATTTAGTCTGAATAGATTAATCCTACCTCTTCCATTATTGATTTTTAGGATATATTTTTCCATCTTGAATTTTTTCTTGGCTGGTGTTCCATGGAAATAAAATCTTCAATTCATCATATTTATCAACACCTCCACCAATTATGGTTCTAAATCACCCCAAAATATGGGTGGATTTTTCATCTACAACATGTCGAAATAATAGACCTACCATGGTTTAACCATATTGTTCCCCCTTTCCATAACCGAAATGGATTGGTTTATACATTGAGCCACCTGTTGGTTTACCTAGGGATCAGGTGAAACTGTGTTTTAAGAAGCTTTATGGAGTGGGTTTCATTGATTCCTACAGTGTTACATTTTATATTAACACAAAAACACCATAAGTACCATTCTATAACAACTGAAGGCTTAATTATTTCAAATTATACCACATCACACATATCAATAAATTAATTTCCAAAATTATGAAAAATACATTTTCAAACCATTTTTAAAATTCCATCATGCTTTTAAAAATACAACTATTTTCAAAATACTACTCCTTTCAAAACTATCATTTAAAAAAAACAATTTCAAAACTTATAAAAAATCATATTTTCCCTCATCATTAATCATTACTCAAAATAAAATATATAATACTAGTGGGATGTCAACTAAAAAATTAATTTCATGCTAAAATCACTAGCTAAACCCCGGACAATGAGATTCCAAATTCAATAAGTTTCTCTAAAACACTTATCCACCAACTCCCTAGTATCAGGATGTTCATTATAAAAAGTTTTTATATATATTTTTATTCTCTATATCTAAATTACTAAATATAATACTCCTTTTACCAACCCAACTAATTTATTAACCGAAATTATTTATCCACTCCAAGGACGACACGACTGGTCGCCCAGGATTGAACAGGTTGTCATGACATTCATGTCAATGAACAAAATAGATAATATTGTAACATAAAATTTAAGAAAATAATAATATATTTTCATATCTATCTCTATTTATGAAATAGATAGTGTTTTATAGTCTTAAAATGTGAATAAATCCAATCTTAATCATAGAATACTCTAATATTTTCAAAAGATTGTTTTACAGCCTTTTGATGGAAAAATATTTTTAAATATAACTTTGGAAAATTTTATAACCTCTATTTTCCAAAATAAACATATTTATTATAATAGGGACATTTAAATTTACTTTGGATAAATTTTTGGTATTTTTCTGACAATGTTCATTTTTTAATGAATAGTGAAAAATACAACATTTTACTTCAAAAATGCTTTTTCATCTAATTAAATAATATGGTTAGATTATCTTTTTAATAGTTTTTTAAATTTAATTAGAATAAATATTTACCATTTAATCCAATTGTGGTCATTGTAATATATTTTACTTTGAAAATAGACATAAAGAATTGTCAATCTCTTGATATATATTGTTTCTTAAAAACAAGCTAATTTTTTTGACAACGGGAATTATTTTTAAATTAATTACTAAAATTTCTATGTTTGGAATTTGTAAAATTTATTCCATATTTGGAATCATAATTTCCAAATAATGATACTAATACCTTTTTGTTTTTGGACATTATGAATAGTAATGTCGGTAATTATCATTAATTATCGTGATTTATTAATAATCAGGTAGTTAAGGGTAATAAAATAATATCATAATAATATAAATGACCCCAACATGTGTCCAAATCCTCTTTTCTGAGTCATGGTAGACCATGGGATGCTTTTTACTGAATTTCAGGCCCCATGGAGTCACATGGGTGTAATAGTGACATTTATTGTATTATTTTTAAAAAGAAGAGAAATATAACAAAGGTTTGTATATCCTAAGTAAAACAATTTTAATTTTTTTTACATAAATGTTCAATTAAACTATAAATAGTCATTTTAAAGATAAAAATATTTCCTACATCATCATTTTTTTTATAATTTTTAGACATTAAATAATTAAATATATTTATGACACCATGTTGATGCAGTGATTACCTCATTAATGAATAATTTAAATAAAATGAAAAGCTTTGTAAAATATAAGACTTAAACTTGTCTAAAACCTATTATATGGGTGGATTTAGAACCCTCATCACCATATCCTCAAAATATATCATTGTGGGACCTTTAAAATTCTAAAATCATTTTATAATAAAGTAACATTTCAAGACTTTCCAAAAGTGACCCTCCTCCCTCTTATAAAAGCCCCCCCCCTATACCCCCTTACCCATACCTATCAAGCCCCTGTATCATCCATACACTATTCATAGTATCTCTCCACATCACTCTATTACTCTTAGAAGCCTAACTTTGGGTATAATTCTTCCCAAGGAATTCTTTGGCTTAAATAAAAAAGAGTACCCCATTTAGAGGTAATGTCTTCTCTTGAGTTACTTCCTTTTATTTTCCTTATTAACTCACCAATATCCTCTTATTATTTGGTCTCATAATAACATAAGTATCTTAAATATACTTGGATGTTTTTATGATAATTATTCTACCAACACTCACACACACCTCCGTCTAATGGTTAAAGAACATACTGTTTCTATGGGTGGCGAATTATTGCCTCACGAAACGATGATTGTTCAATATTCTTTTAACACATTTCATGGTGGCCATTATGATAGAACTAAATTTATATATGATATATATTATATTTATGTCCTCTCTATACTTATGTATTATATATTTAAAACATACCTCTATGCTTTTCAAGTTGTGGAAATGCAAAAATTTCATATGAGGAAGTGTGGACTACAACACCCTCAAGTGATGTGACTCATTCATGAGAAACCTGGAATTTATAAAGTATGTAATTATTGAACATATATTACCTATATAACATATATATTATACTAGAATTATAATATATTTATATTTATATGTATCATTGAGTTTTAATTCCATCAATAAGACAAATAAATGAATGTAGCGTTCATGCGTACGTACGACCTACCATCTCCATGAATGGTGCATTTGATTTTTTATCTCAAAATGGTATGGAATAGTATAAAATGAATTTATAATGGATATATATGATATTTAATACATTAATACCATTCTGGAGATGATTTACTTATAACTACATGGGAAATTCTTTTCCAACAAGTTCATTTTTGACTCATGTACCAAACATTGAAAAAACATATGATATGAACTCACATAATTAACTAATTATTATAACATGAAAATATGTTATATGAATTTAATAATAAAAATTAAGGTATGTCCTTAAGCAATTATAAATTTACTTACATTTATTATTCAGGAATATAATGAACGAACGATAACAATTCATACTTGAGGTAAGGGACTTCGTCTCAATCTCCTTTCATTGAGGAATAATTCAATTTATACAGGACCTTCTTTTATTATTTTTATAATAAAAAAATTTGACTATTAATTTCATTCAAAAGGAGTCTTTTTACATGAAGTGTTTTATTAAATGGAAAAAGGAATGTTTTTGTCTTACGTATGCGGTGACAATGACTTCTCTGCCGCCGTGACCATTATTTGAGTTTCGACTTCCTCTGCAAGCCATAATGTTTTTAAATGAATAATAAAAACCATGTTTTACTTTTCTTTTATTTTGTTAATGAAAATTCTTTTGATAATTTTTTATTATGTTTTTGTGTGGTATTGATATCTTGTGACTCAAATGTGGAAATGATATGTTTTCATTATGCATGTTTTATGTGATACGATTATGTTATGGTTCATGGGAATTGGTTATGATGTCGGTTGGTTTCGTGATAAAATAAGTGTGGGTGAGCCCGATATGGCTCCGTAATGAATTGAGTAACACGAAGGAGTTAAATGCTAAGGTTTCTCCAAAGAGATTTATAGAATATCCTTTGATGGGTATTCTAACTGAAACCATGAGGGTTACTCCCTATGTAAGAATGTTATGAATGCCTCAATTTATCTTTATTTCTTATGATTTTGATGAGTTATTCTTAAATCATATGATTTCATGAGGTATGTTAAAGAGCTTATGTTTTATGAGTAAATTATGATTTCATTGATTTTTATGTAGACATGGACTAACGTTTACTATCCGTATTTTTATATCCCTTACTGAACTTTTTATGCTGATACCATGTTTTTGAAAAAAAATTCACAGGTCAAGGGAAAAGTACATGATGTGATGATAGTGTCTAGTAAGTGTGAAGATATAAAGCATGTTTTATTTTAAATATGTTTCCTTTGTTGGAAAAAAATGAATACTATCTTTGATGTAACCACCTTGTTTAAATGTGGAATGAAATTCATGATTTGTGATCTAATTCTCTAAAACTTTAAACCTAAAAATATCCTCAATGTGAATTCTTGAAATAACCCATGATTATGTAATTTTTACGGTTGGGACCTTATAGTTGGTATCAAAGTTTGGTTTAGATAACATTAGGAGTTATAATTCTATTAAATGATTATCCAAAAACTTTTTTTTACTCATTATGGTCAAATTGAAATGATATAGCATTTGAAGATTACCATCTTGCTTCATCTAAGACATGTCTGTTAAGAATGGTTTTCCGAAGAGGAATGAGTGAAGCAGTGCTACAAAGGCATACAGTAGGAAATGACCATCCAAATCAACATCCTGAGATGTTCAGAATTGGAACTAAAAAGTTTGTTGTAGTAATGGGGCAGTTGACTCAAGCGATTAACGGTGATGGTATCCATGCCTGAGTTCAGCAAGATCAATCACAGAGGAACATGTCAGTGGTGGAACATTTCATGAGGCAACAACCCCCATCATTCATGGGATCATCTGACCATGTGATAGATGAAGGGTGGATTAAATCACTAGAGAAGATTTTTGATGTCATAGGGTGTTCAGTCACTCAAAAAGTTAGTCTTATTGTTTACTGTTTGGAGGGTGATGCCGATCAGTGGTGCTCGATAGTTAAAAATATCAGGGATGTTGATGAGATTGAGGCTCTTGAATGGGATGAATTCAAATGTATGTTTCCTGAGAAATATTTTCCTAAGGATTTTCGTCTTAGGATGGAAAAAAATTCTTAGAATTGAGGCAAAAGAATGACTCAGTGGCTGCTTATAAAAAAAGTTCACTCAATCGGCAAGTACTCTCCAAATTGTATTCGAGACCTTGATAGTAAAGTCAATCATTTTTACTCAGGATTAAAGCCAAAATATCGAAGTGCATTAGCTTCCCATGAGTTCAAGAGTTATGAAAATCTTGTTCGATGTGATGAGAAGGTGTAAATGGAGTTTTCCTATGATCATGTTTTCTATAAAAACCAATAGAAGTAGAGACCGAGGTGGTAGGAGAAAGGGAAGAATCCTTCAAAAATGTTTGATGGTAAGAAAAATAAGTTTTTAATTTCTGATACATGTGGTAAAAAAATTTCTAGGGAATGTCTTTTGAATTCTAGTATGTTCTTATGATGTGGTAATATGGGACATAAGGCCTGTGATATCACGGGAAGAGATCATGGTAATGGTAATACAAAATTTGATTTATAGTTAGTGAAATGATTCAAGTGCAATGAGATGGGTCATTATGAAAACGGGTGTTCACCTAAGAGCTCGAATAGTGCGATGTAGTCAGAATACATGCAGAAAGGTATGGTGAAATCCATTGCAACTACTTGAGATGTTGGTTTTCCATCAAATGAATTGGTATCAGGTACTTTTTTGTTTTTTAGATTATGCCAATGTGTTTTTTGATTTGGGGTCTACACATTCTTTCATCATTGAAAACATTTCTAGTAAATTTGGAATTTCATCTCAAGAAACGACTCCTAAACTTGTGTTAAAAACACATGGGGGAAATGTTAAGGTAAAAAGAATTTATATGAATCTTCCTATATTTATCCGTGGAAAGAATCTACTTGAAAACCTTATTGTTTTAACTCTATTAGAGATTGATGTTATCCTGGGTATGGATTGGGTCTCTTTTTACAATGCTATGATTGGCTGTAGAGCTATAGAAGTTTCTTTTCTGAAATACTTTTAGTTTGAATAAAACAATGAACCCTTACTATTGATAATATATCAAGAGGCTGAGAAGTTTGTAAAAGATGGAAATGAATGTTACCTTGTACATATTGCTGAAATCAAAGGAACTGTTCAGATTAATGATGTGCCAGTGGTAAATGATTATCCTGATGTTTTTCATAATGAGTTTTCTGGAATAATACCAGATTAGGAATTTGAATTTACTGTTTACATAGTTTATGATGCTTATCCAATTTCAAAACCCCCTTATCAAATGGATCATATTGAACTTTTAGAGTTGCAGGAGAAATTACATGATTTATTAGAGAAAGGTTTCATTCGACCTAACACATCAACATGGGGTTCCCCTGTATTATTTGATAAAAAGAAAGATGGTTCAATTAGACTTTTCATTGATTATAGTTCCTTAAATTACATCACTGTTAAAAAATTATACTTTTCCTCATATCGATGATTTGTTTGATTAGCTCGAAAGAGCTCAGTATTTTTCAAATATTGACTTGAGATCGGGGTACCATCAGTTGAATGTAAAGGAAAAAAGATATTCCATAGACGACGTTTCATACAAGATATGGGCATTATGAATTTTTATTTATTCCTTTTTGGTTAACCAATGCACCTTCTGTATTCATGGAGCTTATGAATAGAATTTCCCATGATTTCTTTGATAAGTTTGTGGTTGTTTTAATTGATAATATTTTGGTGTTTTCTAAAATTAAATAGGAGCATGAAAATAATTTAAGGGTTATTTTTCAAACCATAAAATAAAAGAAATTTTATGGTAAATTTAGCAAGTTTTAGTTTTAGATGCAAAAAAGTTTCTTCCTTGGTCACATTGTTTCTAAATATGGAATAAATGTTGATCCTGCAAAAACAAAGGTTGTTGAAGAATGTCCATGACCCACAAATATATCCTATATTTGTAGTTTTCAGGGGTTGGAAGGCTTTTACCAAAATTTTGTTTAACATTTTTCACAGTTGTCCAACCCTTTGACTAAGCTAACTCAGAAGGGTGCAAAGTTTATCTGGACAAAACAATGTGATGATTGTTTTCTAGAATTGAAAAAAAGAATGATGAATGCTCTAGTATTGGCACTACCTTCCTCGAATGGTGAGTTATTTATATACAATAATACTTCATTGAAAGTACATGGTTTCATCCCAATGAATAATGATCAGGTAATTTCTTATTCTTCAAATCAGTTGAATACTCATGAGATAAATTACCCTACACATGATTTGGAATTAGATACTGTTTTTTTCACTTAAAAAATTTGGATGCATCATTTGTATGGTGTAAAATGTGAAATATATACTGATCAAAAATGTTTAAAGTATATATTCACTTAGAAAGAATTGAACATGAGACATTGGAGATGGCTATAATTAATCAAGGATTATGATTCTAGGATTCACTACCACCTAAGAAAAGCAAATAATGTGGAAGATGCTTTGAGTCGAAGAATTAATGCCTCCTTAAACATGTTATGTTTGGAACGTGATGCTTTGGTTAAGGATTCGATGAATTTTTTCTTGAATTTTTTGATGAAGAAAATTCATCTATTTTGTTTCAGGTATCAGTGAAATTTTCTCAGTCGGATAGAATTAAGAAAGCACATATGCAAGACAGTGAGATGCAAAAAAAGGTAGAGCAGGCTCAGAAGGGTATGTTAGCTGAATTCAACCTTGAAAATGATTGTGTTTTGAGATTTGGTAAGAGGTTTTGTGTGCCTTGTGATTCACAGTTTAATAGAGAGTAGTTATGTGAATCTCATAGTTCTACATTTTCAGGTCATCCAGGCAGTATGAAGATGTGTAGAGATATTTGGGAGTATTACTGGTGGAAAGGAATGAAAAGAGATATTGATGATTTTATTGTGAAGTGTTTGACTTTTCAACAGGTTAATGCAGAGTGGTAGTTACCGAAAGGGATGCTTCAGCCTTTACTATTGCCTGAGTGGATATGGAAGAATATATCCATGGACTTTTTTTGGTATTACCAAAGATACCTCAAGGTAATAATGAAATATGGGTTATTGTTGATCTCTTGACTAAATCTGCTCATTTCCTTGCTATACAAGAAACGTTTTCCCTATATCAACATTCTCGATTGAATCTTAAAGAGATATTTAGGTTACACAGAGTTTCACTCTCTATTGTATATGATCGTGATCCCCGGTTCAATTATAACTTTTGGAAAGGCCTTCAGAAGTCGATGGGTACTGAATTAAATTTTAGTACATCTTTTCATCCTCAATCACACGGGCAGCCATAGCAAACAATTGAGACATTGGAGGATATTATATGTGCTTGTTCGATGGATTATCGGGGAATTTGGGACCAACATCATTCATTGGATGAGTTTTCTTATAATTACAGTTTTCATTGTAGTACACAGATGGCCGCATTGGAGGCATTATATGGGAAGCAGTGTCGAACTCCATCTTTTTTGGATGAAGTAGGTGAAAGGAAGTTGATGGGATCAGAATTGGTATAAGAGATGGTAGAAAAAGTTCAGCTAATAAATAAACAAATGAGAACAGCCAAGAGCAGGCAGAAAAGTTATGCGGACAACAGAAGGAAGGATCTCCCTTTTGAGGTAGGTGATCATGTCTTCCTTAAAGTTTCACCATGGATAAGTGTGATGCGATTTCGTAAGAAAGGAAAGAAGAGTACAAGGTTCATTGAACCATATGATGTTTTGGAGAGAGTTAGATCACTTTCATACCGAGTGGGTTTAACTCTGAGTTTATCTCAGGTACATAATGTTTTTCATGATTTAATTTTAAGGAAGTAAATTCCAGATCCATCTCATGTTTTGAGTCCATAGGTAGTTCATCTGGAAAAGAATCTATCTTATGAGAAATAACCGGTCCAGATTATGGACCACAGGGGGAATGTGTTGCGGAATAAGGTGATTCATCATGTAAAGGTTCTATGGAAAAACCATATAGTTTAAGAGGCAATATGGGAATTTGAAAATGAAATGAGGGATAAATACCCTCACTTATTCGATAAGTAAATAGATTACAAGTACACAATTTCTTATAAGGGGGAAGGATGTAACATACCATGTAAGTAAAGAATAATAGATTTTCATATCTATATCTATTTATGAATTAGATATTGTTTTAGAGGCTTAAAATGAGAATAAATCCAATATTAAGCATAGAAAACTCTAATAGTTTTAAAAGTTTATTTTACATCCTTTTGATGGAAAACCAATTTTAAATATAACATTTGACAATTTCATAATCTATATTGGTCAAAATAATCGTATTATTTTTAATTGGGTCATTAAACTTTACTTTGGATAAATTTTTGGTATTTTTCTAACAATGTTCATTTTTTTAATGAATAGTGAAAAATACTGCATTTTAAATCGAAAATGATTTTTCACCTAATTTAAATATACGGTTAGATTATTTTTTTAATTGGTTTTAATGTGTAATTAGAATAAATTTTTACCATTTAATCGAATGATGTTCATTATAATTAATTTCAATTTGATATTGGATATAAATAATTGTCAATCTCTTGGTAGATATTGTTTCTTAAAAACAAGTTATTTGTGTTGACAATAAGAATTACATTTAAATTAATTAATGAAATTTCTTTGTTTGGAATTTGGTAAAATGGATTCCATATTTGGAATCATAAGCTCCAAATTATGTAATTAAGTCCTTATATTGGACATTATTAATAGTAATGATGTTAATTATCTTTAATAATTGTGATTAATTAGTAATCTGGTAGATAAGGGTAATAAAATAATATCATAATAATATAAGATGACCCCAAAATGTGTCCAAATACCCATGTTTGAGTCATGGACGACCATTTGAATCTTTTTAACTTACTTTAGGGCCCATGGAGTCACATGGGTGTAATAGTAACAATTATGACATTATTTTTAAAAAGAAGAGAAATATAATTAATGTTTGTATATCCAAAGTAAAACAGTTTTGATTTTGTTTACATAAATGATATCTTAGACTATAAATAGTTATTAGAATGATCAAAAGATTTCCTACATCATGGTATTTTTTTTATAATTTTTAGACAATAAATAAATAAATTTATTTATGACACGATGATTATGCAGTGATTACCTCATTAATGATCGATTTAAATAAAATGAAATGATAAGGTAAAATCTAAGACTTAAAATTGTAAAAAAACCTATTTGATGTGGGGATTTCATACTCTTATCACAGTATCCTCAAAATATATCATTGTGGTACTTTTAAAATCTGAAAAAAATTATAATAACGTAATATTTCAAGACTTTCCAAAAGTGACCCTCCTCCTTCTTATAAAAAGCCCCCACATCTACCCCTTTACCCACATCTCTAAAGCCATTGGATCATCCAAAAGCTTCTCATAGTATCTCTCCACATCCCTCTCTTACTCCTAGAAGCCTCACATTGGGCATAAACCTTCCCAAGGAAGCCTTTGGCTCAAATCAAAAAGAGTAAGCTCATTTAGATGTATGGTCTTCTCTCGAGTTTCTTACTTTTATTTTCCTTCTTCACTCACCACTACCTTCTTATAATGTGATCCCATAATAAAAATAGTATACTTAATATACTATGATTCTATTATGATAAGGATTCTACCTACACTCTCACACACCTCTCTCTAATGGTTAAAGAACATACTATTTCTGTGGGTGGCGAATTACTGCCTCACGAAACGATGATTATTCAATATTATTTTAACATCATTCACGGTGGCCATTATGATGGAACTATATATATATATGATATATATTATATTTATTTCCTCTCTATGATTCTGTATTTTATATTTAAAACCTACCTTTATTCTTTTCATGTTGTGAAAATGATATAATTTCATATGAGGAAGTGTGGACTACAACCCCCTCAAGTGATGTGACTCATTCATGCGAAACATGAAATTTATAAAGAATGTAATTATTGAACTTATGTTACCTATATAACATATATATTATACTGGAATTATAATATATATGTATGTCTCATTTAGTTTTAATTTCTTTAATATGACAATGAAATGAAAGTAGCCCTCATGCGTACGTACGACCTACCGTCTCCATGAATGGTGCATTTCATTTTTTATCTCCAAATGCAATGGAATAGTATAAAATGAATATATACTGGATATGTATGATATTTTAATCATTAACAACATTCTGGAGATGATGTACTCATAACTACATGGGAAATAATTTTCAAAAAAGTTCATTTTTGACTCATGTACCGAACATCCACAAAACGTACGATATGAACTCAAATAATTAATTAATTATTATAACATGATAATATGTGATATGAATTGAATAATAAACATTAAAGATTATAAATTGACTAAAGTTTATTATTAATTAATATTAATAATGAACGATAACAAGTTGGACTTGAGGTAAAGGAATTCGTCTTAATCTCCATTCATTGAGTTATAATTCAATTTATATACGAAGTTCTTTTATTAGTTGTATAATAAACCCCTTTTACTTTTAATTTCATTCAAAAAGAGTCTTTTTACATGAATTGTTTTACTAAACAAAAAAAGGATTGTTTTTGTCTTACGTATGCGGTGACAATGACTTCTCCGCCACCATGACCATTTTTTGAGTTTTGACGTCCTTGACAAGCCATAATGCTTTTAAATGAAAAATAAATACAAAGTTTTAATTTTCGTTTATTTTGGCTTTGAAAATGGTTTTGATAATGTTTTGATTATATGATTGTGTTGTATTGATACCTTGGGATTGAAATGTGGGAATGTTATGTTTCCATTATGCATGTTTTATGTGATATGATTATGTTACTGTTATTGGGTATTGTTTATGATGTCGGGTGGTTCCGTGATATACTAAGGGTGGATGAGCTCGAGATAGATCTCCAATACATTGGGTAATGCTAAGGATTTAAACTCTAAGTTTACTATGAAGATATTTAGGGAATATACTATGATGGGTATTCTAAATATAACCATGAGGGTTACTCCCTATGTAAGAATGTTAGGAATACCTCAAGTTACAATTATGTCATATGATTTCTATGAGTTATTCATAAATTTTATGATTTCATGAGGTTTGTTAAAGTGCTTATGTTTTATGAGTAAATTATGATTTCATTGATTATTATGTATACATGGTCTAATGTTTACTTTCCGTATTATTATATCCCTTACTGAGCTTTTTATGCTCATCCGACGTTTATGAAATGTTTTTTACAGGTCAAGGAAAAAGTAAATGATGTGATGATAGTACTAAGGAAGTGTCGATATAAAAACCATGTTTTATTTTAAATATGTTTCCTTTGGTGGAAAAAATGAATATTGTCTTTTATGTAACCACCTTGTTTAAATGTGGAATGTAATGCATGATTTAGGATCTAATTCTCTAAAACTCTAAACCTAAAAATATCCTCAATTTGAATTCTTGAAATAACCCAATATTAAATAATGTTTATGGCTTGGGCCTTATAAATAACACTTGTCAAAATGATCGATGGGCCATCCAAAACTTATACCATTTGTACCCACCCTCTTCATTGGCCTAATTCAAGGAAGAATTTATATATTCCCTTAAGAGACACCACTAATGCACCAAAATCTAGTAATAAATACCAAGGGATTTAATAAAAATCGGGGGGGGGGGGTATGATTATCCCTTTAAGAAATGAAAAAAACAAACGAAATTCCATAACAAAATTCCACTATATGATTCACTATAAAAATGAAAAATCCCCAATATAATACAATTGATATCAAACCCAAACTACAACAGAGTACAGTAGTGGAAAAATACTAACAGCAATATATAAAATGGTCAACAAAACGAACAAAACTCATGAACTCTACAAATTAAAATCCATGATTTAACTCCATCACCATGATTATATATCATGAAGCACCACTAAAAAGTGGGATTCATTTTCATTAAATTTATATAGATAGACAATATCTCCAAAAGCACCAAAGTGTAAAAGAAAGGCTGAGCAATGAAACTCAGTAGGTTTTTTCAAGTAACATCCCTACTCATGACACAAGGATAGAACAAGTTATAATATTTATATATAAAAAATATATAGAATAATTGATAATATTTTATATCATAATATAATAAAATTTTAATAGAAAAACAATTTTCTTAGGAAAACCAATTTCCCATGAATGAAACTATACAAGTCATTTAACCATTTCTCAAATATCATTTTGAAAAAAAAAACTTTTCCATTTCATATTACCCCATAATAAAAGACTCCTCCAAGAAACCACCCAATATAGGTGTTACCTTTATTGGTGGAACTACACATGCATAACTCGTCCCTTTGATGGTCGTACTTTATAAAAATTATCCATCCCATTCAACTCACGCATTACCATTTCATCCCACAATATTGAAAAACCATATTATCCAAGTAATTCCAATAAAAAACATCCTTTAACAAAAAATTATTTCCAAGCATAACAACTAGACAACTGTTATAAAATAATCATTTTAAAATCATGTTACCAAATTCACTTTTTACCAAATCAAAAAATATGTGCAATTCAAAAAACTATCACCAAATAAGGATTCGTCAATCCATTACCGAATGATTTCACAATCAATTGAAGGAAAAGAGAAAATTTTAAATTAATACATCATCTTATGATAATAGCAGTTGATTGTGAGGCCACTTACCTCACAAATTATGGGGAACTCGAAGAATGGTATGAAATCACCAACAAAACCAGGTTGAGTCTTCAAACACACACCTTATATCCCTTTAACTAACATAAAAAACCTAATATCTCATCATGATCAATAGAAAAAATCATATATATATCCCTAGTGGAAAAGATATATGATTTCAAAATAGGGAAGCAATTGAGATCAATGAAAAACAATGAAAAACTTCCCTAAATAAAGACATATAAAGAGAATTGGGCATCAAAGCACCATAAAAATAATTCATATCTCTCCTAAATAAATGGAGAAATAACCCATATCCTTTGGAGGAATAAATACTATTTCAAGGTTGAAAGGAAAGAAAAAATAGACTTATATGTAAAAAACGAGTGAGATCCACTTTTTTAAGATATCACTTCTAAATTATGTGTGGATAGTTTCATGATTAGTAAAACATTTAACTAATGGTGCTCCATCACCTAACTCATGAATAACCTCCAAAATTTGGATTAAATGGTTTGAAAAATCATGGGCCAGTCATGAAAAATCTCACTGTACCACATTAAACAGTTTCTCTTAAGTGGTCGTACAAATTTATAAAACCGTGCCCCTTAATTCTACAACTTCCCACTGGCCCATGTCTCTTTGTGTATAGTTTCATGTAGTAGTTTCATAGTTTAGAATAAATATTATCTTATCATGAACAATTATAATATGCATAAAAACATTCCAAAATTCTTTAAAACACTCCATAATAAAACCCAAACACTTTAAATTCTTAATAAGAATAATGAAATTGTTACTTACATGAAATAAGGGGTGCTACAATACATGTATAAGTGAAATTCATATCATTCATAAAAAATATGATACCTAAGAAAAATTTTAAAACCATATTTCATCTTCACCACATGAATACGGAATCAAAATAATTATGAGGGCTTCATCATGGTGTTCAAATGACTCTGAGGCTTAAGGGTTGTAGGTAAATGATTTAAAACTAAATATCATAAATAAATGTTTACTCTAAAGTAAATTTCATGATAATCAAAAAAATATATCAATGTATATATCCATTTATAGATTTCATATCTCTCTTTACAAAAAAAATATAATGGAGGTCTCATTATGCATGTAATTCCAGTAATTGAATCTCCATCTCTTTCTCTTTTTTAATTTTTCTCTTTTTCAACATTTGTACTTGGAACAAATCCAGCATCAACCACAAAACCACATACAACAAAATTAACTTTAGTATAGTAGTGGAGATTTATACTCAATGACGTATATTTTATCCTCCATGGATGACCTCTAGTCCGGAATTTTATAAAAAAACATGAAAAATATTTCAATAAAAGTTGGAATGGATAAAATAGTCTTGAAACGTGACTTTTTTCCTAAAAAATAAATCCATGGATTTGACGATATTTAAAAGGGGTTAAATATATTGGATCCATGATTAAGGGGATAATAAAAAATATTATATATTAATATTAAAAGTTATAATTTTAATTTATGTCTTTTATAATAAGACAATAAAGTTCAAGATTATAACATTACTAGAACTCTCAAAAATATAATAAAGAAATAAATAGGAATAATTGGTTAATAAACATCCTAGGTAATGGGTGTAATTTTTGGGATAACTAATCATAGAAATTAATACTAATAATAAAATCAATTAATGAAAAATTTTAAAAAAACAATGATGACTAATCCTTAGAAACATTTCATTTACAATGATAATACATTTTCTATAAATCATGATTTATTAAATCTAAAATCACATTATTATATTTAAAAATTATTTCTCGCAATATTAACATTCATTTTTATTGATAATAAAATGTAAAAAATGAATGGAATGCTACAAAAAAATGTTTTATGTATCCATGTTACATTGATTAAATAAAGGATGAAATAATGGTCATGTAATTATCTGTTCTAGTTTTCTCAAAAAATTAAATGGATTGAGTATAACAAAAAATTAAAAAAAATAAATTCTTACTCCCCTATCAAATGAAACTGTTGGGATGGGACATATCTATGACATGCCTTTTCATTTTATTCATGCTTCATGCCTAAAAATTTCTTGATCTTAAACCATAAAATGATAATTGTGAAACTAATGTTCATGTCCTTTTAATAACAATAAAAAATAAAACGTAATTGATAGAAAATCCTTAAATAATATTAACATATTTTAATGAAAAAATATGAAAATATATGAATCAACAAAACACTCAGTTTTCTTCTAGGAAAATGTGTGGTTAAATTGAAATATAGCTCAACCATAACTAGGATATTGGATTGGATTTTGAAATAATTCAAACCTTTTTGGTTTTCCAAATTCCAACAATGAATCCCATCCATCTCAGATCTTCTCCTCCTTGATGTTGTTACCAAAAATATAGTGGAGGTGACAAAATTATTGATTTTTAAAGCTGATTTTAATAAATTAAGAATTAATATTGATTTTTAGAATTATTCATTTTCAAAAGAGGACTATATTTGTTAAATTTTTTTAATGATATATTTCTTTTTAGCAGTAATCTTTCCAATTTATCATTAACTCTTGCTTCTTTTATTTCTATATAGTCACCCTAGAGTACAATTGATTAATTTTCCTATACTAATGATGCTCTTACGTATTCTTAAAATTATATGATAAATGTGGGAACCATATTTTCTTCTTATAATTCATTTTAAACTAGCATCAATCCCAATTTGTAGAGGAATATGTAAAAAAGATCAATAGTATTGGTCTGTGCTTGCATTTTTTATTCTTATCATGGTTTGATTTATTTTCAGTTAGGCCAATCGTGTTTTATAGAAAGAACACCACCTTATAATTTAACATCAAAACCTATATATTTATGGTAATTATGACTACATTAAAATTAATATGTGAAAGTGGTACTCAATCTATCTTCACTTTCAATGATTCTTTGGTCCTAATGAACCTATTTCAAATCCATCCCCTAGATAAGGCTTTTTATTTCTTCCTCACATTGGAACAGTTGTGGGAAATATTTCACTTGGATGAATATAATTTTTCTCTCTTTGAGTTCCTGCATTAGGTACTTCGGTGGGAAGCCCAATCTATCTATTAATTTAATTCCTATCCATAATGTAAAAAACAATACATGAGGTAAACAAGATAAAGAAGTTAACTCCTTAAAAATTTAGGAACATGAAAATATTATAAATGGTTCTACCTAAATTATTAAACTTATATAATATATTCTTTTCTCTCTAGAAATGTGAATAGAAATTTAACCACCTATGGGGACTCATTAATAGCCCTAGGTTTACCAAATTATAAAATTTAAAAATGTGATAACACAATAAAAAACACTGCAGTTAAGTAATGTAGTAATTTCTCGTCATGTGTTATATCCCATAAGATCAGGATATATAAAAAATTAATTTAAGAAGAAAAAAGAATTTATTTCAAAAAATTTAAAGAATTTAAATCTAAACATGGAAGTGAGGTGATTTTTAAGAAGATAAAAAAGTAGGGAATAAAATAAAATATAATAAACACTAATTTTTCAGCTTCATAAACTATGGATTTATGATTAAATATTAATAACATATACTTTTTTAATTAGGAAAAAATATCTAAATGGTCTATATGATCAATATCCATATCACCAATACCTATTCCTTAATGATAATATATATTAGATAGTTTAATAAATAATTAACTCAAACACATTTTTTAAAAAAAAGAACCAATTTTCTCCCAATGGACTTGGAGGGGATTGAATTATATTTATACATTTTATAATGCTTATTTAATTGGCCTTCAATGATCTTTCCTGTAAAATAAACAATTTAATTGAAGAAGATATTTCCATTTTAAAAAAACCAATTCCAATAAACCATAAAAACAAAAAATATCTAAGTAAAATCCCCCCTATAATTTAATATTTATAGAAAAATAATTAAACCCTTCATGATTTCCAGGATAATTTTAAAAAAACATTTTAATTAAAACTCTATATAAATTTTAGAGTATAAATGGTGAAGGAAATTTTAGAAATGAAGCACCTCACCCCCAGCCATGGTATTTTATCTCATATCTAGAAAAAACGTATCAAATATCTTTTTATAAATCTTTATGAATGATTAATTCTTATTTTATTCATAATTACTTGAGTATATAATACGGATTAAGTAATAATTAGTGGTCTTAGGTGTAAAATGGAGGTCTTGATCCTCTCTTAATGAAATCCCCATAATTAATTCAAATTTATTCAAGTGTGGAATCTTTTACATAATGTAGAGTGGTTTTAAACCAAAATATTTCATTTACCATCTCCAAATACTTGATTTATCAGTGTAATATGAGGTTTTAATAGCTTCATGGGGCTTCATGATGATACACATATGTGTCATGTCAAAACACATGTTCTAATTCTCATATATCGTTTTTCACATCATGATTTAGTTTTACACATTTTTTCTATAGAATTTTACATTTTAAAAGAACATTTACAACATAAATGGTAATTTTCCAACCCTAAAACCTACAGTTCAACATTTTTATACATTTTAAACCCTTTTAATCATTATATGATCATTCTTCATTGTGGAATGCACTATTTTGATGAAAATAATTTTTGTTGGGATCATTTTTTACTTCTTTCACAAAATTGTGTGACCATAAAATTATGAAAAATCAGTTACATATTTAGAGAATAATTAATTATTTAAATCATAGATGTATGGTATTTTAGTAATAAATTACATGAATGAAAAGTGAGAATAAATCATACCTAAAACAAGCTTAAAGGTATTAATATTATATAATAATTACAAAAGTATATTTCACCAATAAAAAGGAATATAACATATTTTCAATCATATAAGAACATTTTAATGATTTATGTAATATAAAATGGATAAAAACAAACATATTTGAAGACATATCAAAAATTAAGCAATATTTTCCAATGGTGATCAAGAGTAAAAATAATTTTTGGTATGAATAAAAAGGTTTTTAATCAATGTGATGATTTTGGAGGGGACATCATGAACCTAAACATAGTAAAAATATTCAGAAAACAATTGTTTTATTAGACTATTCAATTCATATCCATTTAATTAAATAAATTAAGAATACATATCTTATTACTATTGAATCTATTTTTTCCAATATCTTCCACTTGTGTTTGATAATGATCACTATAAATTTGTTAATGTAATTTTTTATAGTATGTAATACAATGGGTGTGTGAATCTTTTAATTCATGGTAATGATCCTCTTTTCTTTACGGTTTGCTATAACATTGGGGTTAAAGAGAAAGTGTGATTCATAGATAGATAATGTTGTATTTTCTTCAAGAGTTTTATAATTTATTCAAATAAAATTTTGTATTTCATTAAGATCACAATCATTTCATAATAATTAATAAAATTTATATATGCCATCCAAGGACAATCCATGATACCAGAATAGTAAAACTATTGATAAAATGTTTCTCAAAAATATCAAACATCCTTAATCCTTTCCACTCTAAATACAATTATTCTTATTGACTATTTATCATTTAAACAATCCATTCAACTATTAAAATTCTTTAAATATTATCAAATAGTACTCCCAATTGATAAAATAACTTATAGTGAGAAGAAATAATGATTTCTACATGTTGTCAAAAAACACATTCATCTCCATGTACCAAACATAAACATGGTTACCCTCACAAATTTAGGGATCACAGTATCAAAAAAATTACATGGTTTAAACAACCACATCATGGTTTGATATTTATTGCATATTTTTAATAATTCTATACAAGAACTATGGTCTTAATGACAAAGAAACATTATAACATCTGCCATAATTTATATAAGAAATTATAAAACCTTCTTAAAAAACATTTAGGAAAATATTTCATTTATTTTTAAGACGTATTACATAATATGTAAAACCATGTGAAAATGCATACAAAATATATTTTATATATACTCAAAAAACATTTAGGGTAACTCTTAGAGGTTTACGTAGTATATTTATAGAAAAACCAAAATAATCATTCAAATTTCCATTATGTGTGAATGCATAGAAAATTAAAACATCGATAAAAATATTATACTCCCAAATCAATAAATGTAATAAGATAAGAAACTCTAGAAAATAAACATTTTCATTCAATCTACAGAGGGATATAGAATGATCTCTATAAAAAATATATATGTATATACCAATTCCAGTCACAAATATAATATAAAATTAAGATGTATAAAATAATCCCTTACCCGAGACATTGAGTAACTGAGATACTTAGATTATGTGAGTCTAATTTAGGTAACGTTTAATATTTTTTATTAATTGTGTGTAGAAAAAATAGAAATATGAACACATCCAACAGAATTCATCCTACTGGTTGAGCATATCACATACACCTAATCCAAATCGATTATCAAATCACATGTAAAAAATCTAGAAATTACCATTAATGTCCTTAATTTATATCAATCAAGGGTATAAATGGTATACTTGTTATACATTCTGAAGAATCCCCTATTTTTGAAACATCATTTAATAAAATAATTACAATAATATCCAAGACCATTTAGTTTCGTATTATCTAAACTAGAAGAACAAATGAAACAATTTACTGTGATTCTCATGATTTTTATCCTTTCAACCTAAAGTTAGTATAATCAATAAGAAAATCATTATAATAAACAAATCTCAATAGGTATCATTAATAAATTAATTCAATGATTTCAAAAATACATCTCACCAATTTTCAGATAACCCAATTATGTAAAGGTTCAGTGTATTGATGATTATCTACATAAACATATTATACTACAACTCTTGTGATCATCCTCTATAATATCACCCTTATAGACACTATTCCAGTTATATCATATAATATTGTCATCACTGATTCCAATGTGATGGAAATATTAGAATGGAGTTTGCTAATATGTTTATTATATGAAACATGTAAATTCATCATTATGGTAAGATTATAATCATTAAAGAACCTTGAATATTATAATCATGTCTCTTAAAAACATCATTTGAAAAAAAGGCAATAATATGGTCATGATAGTGGAACCATATTTTTAACGTGACTTAGCAGTATAAAACTATAATCATAAATCCTGAATATAAAAAATCAGTAAAATAACTTATAAACTAAGGGAAAATAGATTGTTAAAAACCATAAAAAAGAAATAATCTTAAAATTGTCATGTATTCATAAGAATAGAAACAACATGTAAAAAACTCACTATTCACACAAAATTGTGAAAAAACATTATGTCCACACATTAAAATGTGAGAAAAAGTTCTATTTTCATGAATTTGTGATAATATTCCTTATTTTCATGTATTAAACTGTTAGTAAAAACACTATCTCAATTACATTGTCAAAAAATTTATTCTTTACAAACACTATAATGAGATAAAATATTTTTTATCATACCATTGTGTACAAAATAATTATGTATAAACATTATTATCTCATTTGATATAAAAAACATCCAGTTAATTGGGGGAAATATAGAACCCCACTTGATGTACTCAATAAATATATATTCCAAAAAAATCAATCATCATTTTATAATCAGGTACCCCAGAAATGAGTTGTTTAAAAATAATCACCAAACAAAATGGTAAGAAATTAGAGGAAATAAAAAAAAATTTAAAAAAAATAATATCATAATATATTTTAGGGTTTATACAAACACTTTATAATGATATAAAATCCATATTGTAAAATACTACTGAGAATACACAACTGTTCATAAAATACATTTGAACACTATCATTAATAACATGTGATAAAATTTTCATTCTTATTATTTTTTTAAAAGGAAAAGTCAATATTATAAATACCATGTTAAACATGATTCATATATTGGATCCTCTATTGTTAAAAAATGACAAGATAATAAATTTTAAAGGGAAAATAATGATTTAAACCAAAAATATAATTCCTTAATTAGGCTTTATGGGTCTTCATAGAAACCTTCATAGGAAAAAATTTGACAAATCTTCATTTAATAAAAGAGGAAAAAGAAAATAAATTATTACATAAGGACAAACAATTTTATATTTTATTTTATTAAATTATTTTGTAATGAAAAACATGTACATGGTAGAGAGTGATATGTTCATAAGAACGAGACGTACTATTGCTAATATCTCACTTTTCGGAGAAGGTAAATTATTTAAGTAGTTCTTGTCGATTAAAATAAGTGATTAACACAGATAAAAGGAAATATAAATACTATATTGAATATAGGTTTGTTAAAATAAATGAATCCTTGAAGAGCACATTCAAGTACAAATTATTATGACCTAATGGGTAGGAAATTGAGTTGACGAAGCCCTTACATAAAATTACCTCTTATTTGAACATGGTCTATATTCATATATATCAAAAATATCAATCTGAATCCACTATTTCATAAAAATATACATATATATAACCGTTTAGGAACAAAATCTATAAAAAAATTCTAATTTTTTTTACTTTGTTGTTATCTATTTTAAATATAGTGTGTGAGTAATATTGATCATTTTGACCAAGATTAGTAAAACCCATGTGGTTAATTATTCTTAACTAAATCAAAATCATTCCAATATTATAAATGGTGTTGGAATGGATTATTAATATATTTTATAAATTTCATTTAATTGGAATGTTTGTTAAGATCCTTAATGATAAAACCAGGGATTATCATGTTATGGTGATTTCTAACTAATAGAAGTTGGAATATTAATTGATGAATTTATTGTTAATTTTTTAATTACATAAAAAAATAACATCAACATTCAATCATTGATATCTATAAATTCCAGTAATGTAGTTTTTTTAGTCTTCCCTGATAATTATTTGTAGCGTTGTTCTAGGAGGCAGTCGGTGAGAACCAAACATAAACATATAATAATTAATGGATTAGAATTGTAAGGAATGTTGTTTATTTTGAAATAATATAATTATAATATAATAAAAATAATAACATTTCTATTTTTTTAATCTTTTAAATATTATTTTATGAAATTTTGATCATAAATGAAAATAATAATAAAACTGAGATATGTTACATTGTGGAGCTGATGTTTCACACATAAACAGAATTAAAAATTTTATTTCTCTACCGATGAATGGGAATGATTGTGGATTATAATTTCATTACATAATAATCATATTTATATTATATATGTAAAATGCATTCCTCAATTCAATCCATTTATCCATATAATATAAATAATCTTGAAAATCAAAGACCTCGCTTATTAGATGTGGTAGTCTACACAAATGCCTAAATAATTTTCTTTATTAATGGACAATAGTCAGTGTGGTTAATGGTAATTAAGAAGTTGTAATTTTTTTTATTATAATATAAATAATAAAATAAAAATATAAAATTGGAAAAAAATTGATTTCAAATTACAAGGTAAACAAGGAAGCAACGCTAGGGAATGCTTTTACTTAATTTGAGAAATTTATTTAGTCATTGAGGGATTCCTAAAAAAGGGAAGATTGAAGCTGAACACATCTATCATGAATTTTATAGATAAAAATTATTTTATCATAAAAATAATTTTTCACATTTTCACATGTAACTAATAAAAAATAGATTTTAGTAAAATTGTAATTTATATTTGAAATTTATTTGTAGGTTAAAATTATAATTTTTTTTACTTTAACAATAATATTTATTTAACCATAAAAAAAATTATGTTTCATTAATGGTGATACAAAATAAAATTTTCCCAAAAGTAATGTCATATTAAAATAAAATAACAAAATATTATTTCCTTTATTGGAAAAAATTATTTATTTTCCTAAAATGGTAAACATTTATCTATCAACTAGATTAAAGATATTTTAATTTAAAAATTATCTTATAATATAAATATTTTCCCACATAATATTGCCATATATTTTCACATCATGATTATATAATAATTTTTTATAAAGTCAAAATAGTTATAAAAAACTATATTTCTCGCTATTCACATTAAAATAATTATTTAAAAAAATTAATAAAATCTTAATATATTGCAGTTATTATAATTCCGAAATTGAAGATAATTTAGAGAATCTATTGTTATATATTTTGATAATTTAACATCTAATACAAATTTAACGGTAACCATTATCATATGAAAATAATTTTTTTATCTAAAATGAACAATTCTTGTTCTTATTTCTATACAATTAGAAAATATATTGATTTCAAAAAATTATTAACATAAAAAATATATATTGTACATTATAATTTAGGTTTTATAAATGTTTTTTGAAAAATTCCATTTTAAAAAATTCCATTTTTTAAGAGTCATATAATCTTGTTAATTTTACCATTGTACTAGATAATAAGCTTTCATTTCATTAATGTAAAAAAAATTAAATATATATAATAAAGTTAATAATTAATTTATTAACATAATAATTACGTGTTTATATCAACATTATTTAATATCAAATACCCCCAGGATTTCCATGTATGATATATATATAAGGCAAGCTCTGATAACAGCCAAGGATTGTGATTTTGCTAGCACAAGTCTTATGGAAATTTCCATCATCTGAAACTATTTTCACATTCAATTTTGTTCATATCATAGTTCTTTTAGTTTATAAAGGGATTTATCTAGGGAAAACCCAAGTGAATCTACGATGATTGTAACCATGGATATATGGGCTTGATAAGATAAACATTCACTATCCATAACCATTTTATTCATTTTCATTCAAATATTTCAGAATGTGGTTACATTATTTCATTCTAGCTAATTTAATGACTGTAATATATTGTAAAAATTAAATTTTATTATTTCATAGTTTCATTTTATTTCAATTCATCAAGTATAACAAACTATAAAGGAAATATTTCCTTTAGGAAAATATAAAGTGAAATTTAGGGTAGTTTCATTATCCCATCCACCCCCAGTAATTTTTTTTACTAAAAATTGTAATTATCCCCAAAAAAATGAAATCATTTAGTTTTTTATAAGATTGAAATTAATATATATTTAATTTCATTTTGGGTTTTTTAATTATTATCTATAGTATGTCTACTGATCTCATATTTTCACTATAAATAGGAATATAACTAATTTTTATTTTCTCTTAATCCATTTCTTCTGAATACCCAATTTTGTTGTTGTAATTTATTATAAGGTTTTTAGAGTTATAAATTTATTCATAGGTTTTAATGGGGTGGTTTTTATATGTTATTTTTTCTCATAAAAATTAATAAATACTCTATCGAAATTGACCTAATCCATGACTAATATTATATCAAATTTGTCTAAAGGAAGGATAATACAATTTTAAAAGAAGCACGTTATGATATAAATCAATTTGGGAGAGTAACATACTTAGAAAAAATAATCATACCACTAGAATTTTTATTCATAACTCTTCTCACACCCATTGGGTTTCTGATATAATGTTTTTAGTAACCATTATTGGTACAAAGTATTATGTTTAACAAAATTAGAACACAATACATATAATTATTGAGTCTGTGATTAGTTTTTGTCATTATGTTTCATTTTATGAACAATTTTTTTTTTTTTTCATAGTAATTCCCTTATATTTTATGTTTATAGATTCTATCATGATTTTTTCCCCTGGATTTTGTAATTGACGTGGATAATTACTTTGTCCATAAAATTTAATACAGAGAACTATTGGTGGTACCAATGAATAAAATATATTTTACATCACCATGTCCACTAGGATCCTTTATGTTTCTAATCAATTAATTTCACTATTACTGCTTTTTCCACACATAATTCTTCTCCCAGTTTCACTAAAAAATTCTCCTTAGGGATTTATACCAAATTTTATCATGGATGAAATTGAATATTATTCCCTTCATTATCTTCATTAGATGAAATTCTAGGATAATCCATCATTCTCATCCTTGAATAAATTGGAAACTAGGCTATGATAATATTTTTAATAATGATTTCAATGAGGTGATTTGGAATAATCATAATATTTCTCACTCTAACACTTACCTTTTATGTGTTTCTATTTATAATATCACAACATTTTGTATTCCATACATTGTTAACATGTTATATTCAGGATTCATCTATAAGAAAAACCTTATTGAGTTAATCATTATTTAACAAAAAATTATTTCAATAATAAAATAATGGTATGATATATTAAATATACCCTAATATTATTTAATCTATGTAATTATTACAATATATTTCAGTTAAATATAAATAACTCTTGGATAAAACTATTTTAATTTGTTTTAGTTCTATAATATCCCATTATCTAGTTCTTTAGAATAAGAAATCAGACATAAATAATTTTTACTAGAATTTTATTTATCAATGAATGTCAATGATGCCTCTATAGATCAGTGTGCAACCTTAGGTCCCGTCATTAGGAAATAGAGTGAAGATTGATTTGACAATCAATTGAACATTAACACATTGATAACCCCAATGTAAATATGTTCAAATCTAGTATAAAATTTCCAATATCCTAACAGGGATATAATATCTAGTAGAATCACATAGTATATACTATAAAAAAACATCATGATGTTATCAAATTGATACACCTATCCCTTAAACATAACCCTTGGGGTTTCTCTATGTTTTTCGTATCTAAATCCACAAAATTATCAATATTACATCGACTATCCTAAATAGTTCTCAATACCTCTCAATTTTTTTCAACAATAACATCACTCATTTATTATATATACATCCACAACAAATAACATTAAAATTACCCAAAGTTACTTAGATATTATATAAAAAAAGATAAGCTCTACTATGATATGAAGTGTAACAACCTAAGAAAAACAATTATTAATATTAAATTAAATCCATGATTCAAAAAATAAATCACACAAATAGTCTCACGACCCTATACCCTAAGGTTTTAGTTCCATGGATATTAGTTATAAATTCGTCATATTTTTCAACAATTGAGAAAATCATCAATAATTACACCCATATACACCCTCTTATAGAGATATTATATGATAAAACAATCATTCTAAACATGGGAATATAAATATAAGAATGGTGTGGAATTACATTATAATTAAGTGGAACTTATCAATTCATCAAAAAGATTAGATCATAAATATAAAATCAACATAAATATAATATAAATATCTTATAAAATAATCATTAGAACATAATACCAGAGTAAGTTCATCAATGTGGAACATTAATAATTAATTCAATTAGAAACATAAAAAATTATATTGAGAAATTAGAATAACATAATAGTATGAAATATATTTTAAAATAAACATAAAAAGGAATATAATATTTCTTTAAAATAACAACTTCTTTTAAAGGTTTCAAAGTAGTAACAAAAACACCTTGTTAGAAAACATATTATATGCAACCCATTGGGAACAAACTCATTGTCTCCATTCATTAGAAATTGAAAAAACTTATTATTCATATTACATTGTATAAAAATTCATTATTTAATGGAATTAAAATTGGTTAAAACACTGTATAACCTTGATTTTGGGAAAAAATATTTATATCCCCATGTTAAAATTTGAGAAAACTCAATATTTTCCGTAGTTTTGTACATAGACTCATTTTTAAATAGATTATTATATCATTATGTATCAACATAAACCAATTTATTGGGGAGATATATAGAACCCCACCCATCATTTTCCACACATTTTTGTTCCCCATAAAATTATTCATCATCATATCATAACGTACTCAGGGAAATTGAATAGTTTTCATAATCATTTCAAGGAAAATCATTAGCTAACATAACTATAAGAGATAATAAGAAATCAAAAGTCTCATTTCCATAATAGAATCATATATTAATATAATTTAAGGGCGATCCAATCATTTCTTCATGATTGAAAATTCTTATAAAAAATAGTGTTAAAATAAGAGTGTTTATAAAAACTGTAGAAATTTTTCATACTGAGTCATAGATAAAAAAAAATTTTCAAACATTTTTTAACGTGGAATGCAAAGGCTTTTGAAAAAACATCATATAATAGTCCAAAATAATTAATCCTTTATTATAAAATAAATCGAATGTAAAATACTTTTTAAAATATAAGAAGATATGTCTTTCGTAACCAGTTCATTTCATTCAAAGGTATCCCACATTTAACCGATGTTGAATGATTTTTTTAAGTGGAAAAATGAAATAAGATAAATATAAAAGCTAAAAAATATTCACATGTAATTATATATAAAAAATTAAATAAGAAGGAAATAGACATGGAATAAAAATTTAAATTTATAAGAATACGAATTAATTTAACCAATATACGACATTTATCAAGAATGAAACATATTTAAAAAGATTTTATTGATTAATAAAAGTAATTTCCCTATAAAAATGAAATAATAATTCCACATTGAATAATTGAATGTTAAAATAAGTTAATATATAAATATTCAATTAATGTGAGAAACCCTATAACACAATGAGTAGAAATTATGTTGATAAAACCCTTGCCTTGAATTTCCCAATTATTTGAATTCCCTCTTAATCGATTTTAAATAGAAAATTGCATATTAATCACCTAATTTGTAACCATGTTCACATAAATAAACTTCTATAAACATCATTTAAAAATATTCTATTTTGGTATATTAGTTAATAAAAATATATTTTAAATATCATGTGAGGAAATGCGTTATATTTTTTAACATGTTTTGTAGTATGAATGTTTTTCTTCATTCATCCCATAAATTTTTGTGTCCCTATATAATAAAATGTATTGGATTTTATTATTTATAACTATTTATTATATTATTATTTTATTTGATAATATTTTTGGTTATGATCATTAAATATAGAATCAATGATGAGAATATTTTGGTGGTTTTTAAATAAGGGATGTTGGTATATCAATTTATGAGTATAATAATAATGTTACCATTTTAGAAATTTTAACACAAAATTTTTTATGAACTATTTTTTTTTGAATAAATTAAAAGTATTTGATGAAATAAATTACTTGATTTACCATGTTAACCTTTATTTATTCATAACACCAAATTATGTATTCACTATAATTAACACTAATTTTAGATTATGGTATATGCAACACTATTTTTTCCTTATGTTACACATAATACCAATTTACTTCGATAGCATGAATTACATGAAATACAATATTTTATCAAATTATAGTATACTATTAATATCATTTTTTATTATGATAATTATCATATCAAAATTTTATTGGGAAGAATTAAATTGAATAAT
The DNA here is from genome assembly GCA_963277665.1 of Viscum album. Lineage (NCBI taxonomy): Eukaryota > Viridiplantae > Streptophyta > Magnoliopsida > Santalales > Viscaceae > Viscum > Viscum album. The sequence continues at coordinate 1,302,372,497 of OY728147.1, forward strand.
TTACTAAAGAAAATATATAGTTTTCAGATTTTTGTTATTTGTCTGTTTATTATAAATTAAATAAAAATCATTTTAATGAAAAAGAAATATTTTCTAAAAATAGTATCTTTTCTATAAGATGGGATAATCGTATGTGGCCTATATAATTTATAATTAAATATTACAAATTTTATAATATAAATTTGACAAAATAATTTAATATTATTAAATCAAACTATAAAAAATATATTTGGCAAAATATATGGAATTTTTATGTGAAGTTTCTATTTTTATGAATAGTTAATAATATTGTGTTTTATTTGAAATATACCTTTTTTTAATTCATATAAAAAGTCAAATTATATTTTTTATTAGTTTTAAATTATAATTATTTTAATTTTAAGTATATTAATTAATTTATATAATTATAATTAATTTAATACTAAAAATTGATATCAAAACAATGTATCCATTTAAAATGTTTTCCCACAAAAAATGGTTTCTCATTGTTCCTATAGGATTAGTTTTAAATTAATATTTTCCACTAAATTGATTGGAATATTTAAAAAGGGATTCTATATTTTTAATAAAAATAATATTTACTTTTTACTAAGGTAAAAAGATTTTTTTATAAATATTATTATTGATGGAAATTAAAAATAATAATAGTGATGAAAGTAAAAATAAGATTATTAAGTGGATAAACATAGATCATAGGGCATAAAAATAACCCAAGACATGTCAAAACCTCATTTTATAGAAATATGTGTACCTAATAATGTATAATATTTTCATTTTAGGCATTTTAGATTCTTTTGGAAAAGTGGTTGCAATTCTCTCTTTTAAGAATTAGAAAGTTTCATATTATCCTCCCTCAGAAAAGGCCTCCCCCTCCCCCCTCTCATCACATCATAAAAAAATTGTTTTAGAAAATAACTACCCAAATAACATCTTAATTTACAATATATAATTCTAAAATCCTTAATTTGGTCACATCACCTATCAAGGAAGGCCTTTGGTGCACCCCAAAAAAAGATACCCAAAGAGTACTAATGTTAATCAATGAATGTTTTTATTTTATTTCTTCTTCAAACACGATAAATTATTATTATACCAAGATATAAAATATCGCCATTATCTCAAATATATTTATATTTTTTTATGCTTATAAACTAAAACCTCAAATAATTCCATCAAATGGGTTATAAAATCATAGTTTACGTGTACAGTAGATTACGGCCTCATAAACCTATGTTTGTAATTTTTTCCATTACCTCTTTTCAAGGTTTGAAATAATGATAAAAGTAATTTTATTATATGAGAATTATGATTCTATCATGATATATTAACTATTATATCACACATACATTAATTTTTTCTATTTTGTGTTAATATGATAACTTCATTCGTGTGTACAGTGGATTACAATCATACGAAGCAATGTGATTCATTCATGCTATACAAGGAATATATTTAGGATGGGTTTAATAAAAATTTAAGATATATATGAAATAAATATGATTCTGGAATCATAATTTATTTCCATTATATTTTTTTATTTCACTCGTAAAGGAAAATGAAAAAATAGTGTCCATGCATGCATACAGCTTACCGTCACCATTAAATGTTTATTTTAATCTTATCTCTGAATTTCATGAGTTAATATAAATGAATATATACTAACTATATAATATATTTAAATCATAGTTATAATTTTTGATATGTCCTAACCATGATCAAATTAATTTGAAAAAATGTAGAAAATTAAAAATATAAACAAAAAACAATATATTTATTTATCGAAAGACAACTTAAACATGGAATTATTAATAAAAGGGTCTGAAAAGGTCATAATAAACTATTATGAGATAAAAATATATAATGAAATAGGTTTTTAATAAATTTATAATAAAATTATATTTATTATAAATGAGTTTTTAATATGTATAATGGAATACAAGACTTATGTTAAGGAATTTATGTCTCACTTTTTACTTTTGTGAGACACATGCAATATTTACCACTTATGTATTCTATATGGTGTATATTCAACCAATTAATGTAACTTATGATTCTTATAATAAAACTTATTATATTTACGTATTAATTTGGGGATCTCTCTTTCTTGGGTTTTCAGACTCAATGTCACCAAAGAGATAAGAGAATTATTTCTCAATATACCTTCTTTGATACACATGTTATTAGTGCACCAATATTATTTCTTCGGTGTATATATATTACCTCTGACATGTAAAATCATCAATATACATATTTTTAAAAAAATTATTATTCAAGAGATGTTAATTTTCTATTTGGATTTTGATTCAACGTTAATAATATTTTAGAACTTTATATCTAAAATTTCATCATTTATAGAGATTTTTTATTATTACTCTTCCATGGTAGAAATATTATGATACATATCAAAATAAATATCATAAATTTTCTTCTACGGTATTTATTATAGATATATTCAGGTAATAGTACCATTATTATACTCTTTTGTCCTTAAGATGATTAGGAAAATGGTTTTCAGAAAATTTGACATTATTTCACTCTTTGGAGTAATGTTGGTTTCTCTATAAACCATGTTTAATAAAAATCTTTTCAAAAATATATTACTAATATACTATAATTAAAGAAAACATTTTTAACCATTTTTTCATGTTTAAAAAATTTGTTTTTAAAGAAATATTCTTCCCAATTTTTTATCAAGGTTCTATTCACTTCAACTGATAATTTAAAATGAATCATTGTTTTTCGATATATATCCCCTACGAAATTCCCTACATTCATGAAAAATACATTCATTAAAGATTCCAATATATAAATTTTTTAAGAATATTTTAAAATGAAACGTTTTTTCTTATATATTTTTTTACTGATATTTATTTAAAAGTTGTTTTTCAAGAGAGTGATGATACATTCTATAAATGTTATGAAATTAATTAACGAATTAAGGTTTAAATAAATAATGTTACGAAATAGTTTTATAAAACTGTGTGATTTTAATTAGTCACAATGACATTTTTTATACATTAATTTTTATTATTTTTGAAGATATCAATTTTTAAAATACAAGATGATATATTAAAATAATATAAATTAATCATAAATTTATTAAATATAGTTTCATGAAAAAATATATTCTAATATATTGTTTTAATAAATAATATTAATTAAAGACAATGTTTAATGTAATAAATTTTTATACATATTTTAATAAATAAACATTATATATATATATCCTAAATAAAATTTTTATGTGAAGGTAAAAAATAATAATATTATTAATGTTAGTAATAATAATTAAAATAAATACCTTTTGTTTAACAAGAGATTTATTATTATTTTATAATGTAAAATCAATTTGATTATCATTTTATTTAACTGAATTCACATTGTATAAAAAAATTAAATTAAATTGATAATTATGTTTTGGGAAAATGAAAATATAATTTTTATATTCAAGGTAATATAAATATTTATATATATTATTTTTAAAGAATAATTATTAAATTAAAAAAATAAAACATAAGTGATAATTTATTAATATAATTAAAATTCATTTAATGATAATATAATTATAAAAATATATGTGAATACTATTTTGAATTATAATATTTTTATGATATATATTAGAATATAAAATATGGAAAACAAAATAAATTAAATAATTAAAAAAATGGAAATCGAAATGGGTATTTCATTTAAAAGGGTCTCATGAGTAGGTAGGTCAATCGGTTGGGTACATATTTGGGAAAGATGCATATCGAACGGTGGTTTGGCCTTCTTAAGATTCATGATGTGAGGACATCATTATCTATGTATGAGATGGATGTTTAATGACGGTGAACGCAGCGTTAGCTGAGGTTGAAGCCGAGCATGGCCGAGCATGTGGTATGTCTTCAACCACTGCTGAGATTATAAAAATTTAGATCTGAGTTACATTGGGGTTTTCAAGTGAGATCTAGGTAAAATGACCTTTGATTTGGAATATATGTATAGTTTCATTCACATCAGAAACTATATTTTTTTTAATAAATTTATGTATATATGAATCTCATTATAGATTCTTTCTTAAATGATGATTTTCCTTTTTGTTGGTTTTTTCTCTCTTGTGATTTCCATTTCGTGTCTTCGTCGATTTTGTGTGGTTTTATAATGAAAATTTTAAGATCAAAAAATTATATATTCATCAAATTGTCAATGTTCTCTACCTATACAATGAAAATATAAAATTTACTATTGTAACACACTTTTTTCCATTTTAATTTTCTTTTCTTTAGACAGTTCATTTACAGATAACTATATCTATCAATTTCAAAATTAGACAATCTCATCTGGTATTCAATCAGCATTACACTGTAAGATAAATATGAATGCTAATTTTCTCAATGGTAAGACATAATAATATATATATATATATAATGAGTTTGGGACTATAAATCAGTGTCTCAGTTTGCCATTTTGTTGTATTGTCTATCGAGGCAGAGGGTAGTGATACTATTTAGTTTCTTTTGAGTTCTGTGGTACATAGTTCTCTGTTTTGTCTTCTTGGAGAGATGAGAGTATGAGAGATCATCTTCTTCCAACATGCCAACAACAACTGCAATAAATATTCTATAATTAACATGTAAGGGATATATTATTATTCATTTGCTTTTCTAATTATGATTTATTCTTTTCTAAATAAAAAAAGTCTATATATGTATTTATTTTTAGGAAAACTTTGAATATTAGTATGAATGATTTATACCTTTTTCCTAGTGTTCATATTTTAATGATTTATTTTTATGTATCAAATTCAAGATAAATGTCCATGTAAGGGATTATATTTTTATGGAAACTATATTGAAATTATTTATTCAATAAGAATATTTATTTATGTAAAAATAATTTATTCTTAATTTTCAAATACTTAAATTTCTCAAAATATATATATGGTTATTATTTACAAACATCAAGAATTTTTTCATCATGGTCTTCTTATTATTAAAATATATCAATTTCATGTTTTATAATTCAATGAATTCTATGTCTATATTTATAATTCATAAATCGAATATGTGTGTATGTAAACATTTTTTTAGTTATATATTCAATTTATATGTTTATTTTGGGAATATATATATATATATATATTAAAGTGTTATTTTTTTCACACATCACTTAAATAATGTTTCTTACATGGGTGTATATATTATTTAAATAAGTATACTAAAAATTATTCATTCATCATTCAAGATCATCAACTTTTAATTATGTATATATATATATGTGTATTTAAAGTTAATATATTCAAAATGTATGTATATATATATCCATGAAATGATGAATGTATATTTTAAATAAATTCTACAAAGATAATTTTATATGAGAGACATAATTATATATTTCTATTTTCAAGAAGACAAAATTATATGTTTCATATTGCTTTTATTTTATACATTCATGTCATTATTTCTTATATAAAATCAATGAATCGAATATATCATTAAATTTTTTATTCATGACTTTGTTTTCAAAATGGTTAAAGTTATAACATTATGTAAACATGTACTTCATGAATTTTTAGGTATATTTATGCTTATGCAATGACAATGTGTAAAGTTTTTTGGTTGGAACCAAAATCACATGTTATATAAAATTAAATTTTATATATTTATGTATATACATACTTATATATATAATTGTGCAATATTTAATTTAAGGTAATTACCTGTTTTCAAAGTCAAAAACTCCATTGAAAGTATATATAAGTAAATAATGCTTAAAATGTATTAAAAAATCTTGCACCTGGACACTATAAACATGGTAGAGAATCGAGAAGTGAACTCATCCATCAATAAGTGGGTAGACCCAAGATAGCCTTCAATGTTTCAAGATTCCACAGTTCGATGTTTTCAAAGGTTTGCATTATTTTTTATAAATAATAAATGGATTATATTTAAAATGTTTATTTAATGTAAGTAATGTCAAAATTGTTATAGAATTTTAAAGCACAAATAATTTCAATTAATTTTCTAAAATAGCATTTAGAATTGTATTTTTCTGTTATTATCTAATAAATTTTTCAAGTCTTTTCTCAAATTTATTTTCAATGAAATATTTCCTAAAAATTATTTCAATTATTTCAAACATCCCTAAGGGGAAATTAAAAGCTCCTAACATGTTTCAAATATTTTTCATAGTAATCACATTGGTAATATGTTATACATTTATGCTTTTAGAGTTAGTGAAAAGTGGAAGAAAAAAATAAATTTGTTTTATTTTTGCTAAATACTGGTAAATGTAATGATTTTTTTAATCATCAAGAACATAGACTCTTGAATGTTCATGGATTGTGTCTATTATTGTTTAATAGTTCAGGTACACATTTAAAAAAAGGTACACAATATTTATATGTGCTAATTCCATAAGCACATGCTCAATGAGTTATAAAGGATTTTTTAAATGTGTTATGTTTAAAAAGTGTTTTAAATGAGTTTCAAAACATCATGTATATTGTTTCAGGTTTATTTCAAAATAAATGGATTTTATAATTTTTTCTGTTTAAAAAAGATATTTACATGAGTTTCAAATATTGCATTATCAGTTTTCAAGGTAATTTTATCAAGGTAATGAATTAATTTAATGTTTTCTGTTTAAAATGTTTTCTAAATGTGTTTAAAATCTTATTTTATTAGTTTTCAATGTTATTTGATAATAAACATGTTTTTCTAAATGTTTTCTATTATTCATATTGAATATAGAATATTCATCAATATGATTTACAACTAAATTTTTAAATATTCCTTTATCATCAATTAATGTTTTAAAGGAAATGTAATTTTAAAAAGGATTTACGTTTTAAAAAAATATTTTCTATGAAATGTTATTTTCCTCCAATATTAATTTTAATAATTGATCAAATTTTTTCATATAATATGGAATCCTTTTATGCAGTATATACATTATATAGGATATGATCCATGGATACCATTATTATTATTTTCAAAATGATTTATGTTTATGATGCCAAGTTATTTATGAAACTTTTATCTCATATATGGGTTATACCATGAGTAATTCTTTATTAAACCCACCTTTTCTCATCATTTATTATATGATTAATTTTTTTTGAACTGTGTCTCTTTTTCATAGGTTATGATATCTTGAAAAAATTTTATTCCCATTTCAATTCATGGGTTATCATATGATGAATGATTATGATAATTTATAACACATACATATGGTGACCATTATTATATGGGTAGGACCTATATATCCCCCAATTTTTTGGCTAAATATTTATATAATTAATTTGATAGAAATTGATGGAATGGAGAGTCATCCTGATATAGTAATATAGCACTCACACTATAGATAGGGGTGTGTCTCACCTAGAAGGTGTATCCTCCTATGTGTGAGCCTGATGACATTTTGAAAATGTTATACGTGAACTTGATTACATGTTTACAATATTATGTGTGATCCTAATTATAGGTTCACAGTTTTTTGTGTTGACGTGGTTACATGTCCATAGGTTTATGTAGGAACCTAATTTAATGTCCTTTACCAAACGAGTGAACCAGTGTATATTTATTCATGTTCACAATGATACAATAATATGTGAATTATACAAGTCTATTCTTTATGACAATGTTATTGTATAATGACTTGAGTTCTTTTATTTCTTAATGATTCAATTATAATAAATTACAAATATTTATTCCACGATTCATGATTATGATCTTTGATATATATGGTATTTTTTTCCATTGTTTACTTATATTCTCATTTCATTATGCTTATATCATGATTAACTATCTTTGTTATTTTCCATTAATGAGCATTTTAGATCACCCTTTCTTATTTATCCTTTCCCCAAGTTATGATGAAAGGTTTAATGTAGCGTAATATTGTGAATATTACTATAGGTGAATATATTTATTGGAGATTTTAATGATATTTAACTGATTTAGAAGAATATTTTTCGTGTTTCCAAAGGAAGTATACGATTACAATCCTCAAGTATGTACTTTAATAATGAAATTAATATTAATATAGAATGATGAAATATTGATGTATGAAAATATTGGGTTACTATAAGATATATCAGTGGAATGGTTTAGTCATCCATTGGAAACTAGTATGAGAAAACAATCGTGATTTTACTATGGATATTTCAAATGATTTTTCTACGGATGTCTCTAGGTATAAGTCTAAGAATTCGATAAATTGTAAGAAAATATCCCTGAATTTGGGTAAAGGATAGAGTGATAGTTTCCAAAGAAACATATCCATGTCACGATTCTAAAAGTTCATGTGGCTCTTTCCAAAATGTACATATAGGTAACAACCCCAAAAACATGGTATTGTGTTATAGTCTATCGAGAACTTGTGAATGACAATGGTCCATGCAATATGCCTAACTTGAAACACCTACTAGAAGTTCATTATAAACTCACAAACTATTTATAAACCATAAAAAAGGATTTAAATAGATGGTGTTGACGAATAACGTAGGATAAACATAAGGTGCCACAGATTAAAGAATAAGGTTTCATGCTTTATATATCCTTTATTTGATCAATCATGATTATGTGGTTCCCCAATATTAATAATGTTTCTCACACTATGCATTTGGTTTTAGTCAATGTCGAGAAGTAGAATAATGCTTCTTAAATTTCAATCCTGTGGAATATTTTGTGATAATGTGAAACAAAATTTTATTATTATTATAGAGAATAATATTGTGATTATTCCTAATTATGAATTTCGATATAAGATTAAAAAATTGAACATCCTTGATATTTTTGACACATGTAATAAGATGAATATAGACTTTTAATAATGTGTTTTTGGTAATAAACATAAATTAATGAAGGCTTGGATTAATACATGTCATGAATTTGGGATGAAAAACAGGATTTAATTTCTAAAATAGAGGGTATAATTTTATCTATGTTTAAAAAAAAATCATTAAGTGAAAAAATTTCAAGTAGTATAGTGTCTTATCTATGGAGAACATAGTCATTATCTAACTCAATTCATTCTCCCAATAATTTAATATTAGATTATATAAGGATTAATTACATTAAAATAATTGATGTTGATGGATTTGATGTTTTATGTATTGGGATTTACAAATTATGAATGGTCAAATATATAAGGGTTTCTCAGTATAGATTTTTCTATAAGGAATTAAAATAATATGTATACTGAGACTATTGACCTAGAAAAGTGATTTAATTGAAGTCTAATATGTTATGGAAAACTCATTATGGGAAGGTAGCCTATAATAGTTTCCTACTGTAGAGAAAATGGTGTTTTGTTTTGATAAACTAATCTTGGATAAGAATAATGGAAATTGGATAGTATATATTGATCTCATACCAGATGAAGGATTTTTGGAGAAATTAATTTTTATAATGATTAAATTTATAAAAAAATTTAATTTATTGAATATATCCAATAACTTTTTTTAGTAATGAGAATGTATACATATTTTAAATAAGGATTTATGGAAATTCATGTTATAACGATGTTTCAAGATAATAAATCATGATGCTTTTTTATTGTTTTTATTTGATAATAAATAGGCTCTTTATGATACATATGGTATCAATTTGATGTTCAGTTCAAAAAATATTGAGACCTTCTTTTAAAATATTCTAAATTTCAACATTTAGAATGGTGAAAAGGGTTAACCATTTGAAAAATGGATTATGTTTACCATTGAATGAGATTCTAGATATTACTATTTAACAATATGAATATTTAACTGTATTAGAAAATGTGTGTGAACTATTTTGTGTTTATGATAACTAAAAATAAATGGAATGAATTATAATTGTACTTGTTAATTTTATTATCTATTAGTTATTCAGACACGACAAATTCACCTACATATCTTAGAGTAAGATTTTATGTCAAAATTGATCAAGGAACAATATATGGATGTCATGTTTTCCATGAAATGGAATTAAATATCATAATTATATCTCCTTGTTAAAAATTCCAAAACATTAGTAAATTGACCTTGGAACAAAAATATTATCTTATCACCTTCATTTAATATGAATCCAATAGATCATAATGTCATCATATATTTATGGTTTTTTTCGTTAACTTTATCTAGATCACAGAAACTATTCTAATTAGTGATCTCTGTCACTCTCTTTAATCATTTACACAATTCATCCATGTAAAAATTGTTACTTTCCAACTATGTTATCCTTTGTATAATTCTAGTTATAAGTTAGTTTTGGTGAACACTATGTTTTTGACTTTAAATTTACACAAGGTCATTATATTAATTTATATGATGTGGGTATCAATGAAAGGAATATAAGAGTATTTATATATTCAAAATCCCAAATAATTTTGGGGGAGAAAATCATTTTAATTAGGAAGAATGTAACACCCTATGTTTACATGAATTTTTTTTTTCAAATAAAATAAATTTCATTAATTTCATGCATTGCATACTACAGTGAATAAATATTTATTTATACAAAACACAAAGTTATCCTTATACTACACTCAACAATATGTATATATTATAGTACACATAAGGCTATTTTTTCTTGTGTTTTACAAAAAAAATTCTTTGGTAACATGTGTTACACGCAATACCATGTTGTGACTAACCATAATATACTGTTAATAATATATATTAATAAAATTGATATTTCATATCCATTACAATTTAGTGACTGAATAGTAAGAGATGAAATATTTAAATATATATTATACACATTTTTATTATCTTTCTATTTATTATAAATAAAATAAAAATAATTTAAAAGAAGAATATATATTCTCTAAAAATATTTGTTTCCAAAAGATGAGTTAATTTTACCTAGCCTAATTAATTTGAAATTAAATTTTACCACTCTTATATAATTTATAGTAAAAATAAAAATATAACTTAAAAATTTGGAATATAATTATTATCTTTAGGTGAATGGTTGATATTTTTCTAGGAAGATTCATTTTTTGATTAATAGTGAAAAATACATACATGGAATTAATAAATTACCTTCCGTTTAATTTTATTATAACGATAAATTATATATTAAATTATTTTTAAAGTAATTGTTTTTAAATTATATATCTATTAATACAATTTATTTCTTTTTAATCAATTTCATAATGATATTGGATATAGAAACAATGTAAACTATTGAACATTTTCTCTATAAACCCCCAATTTCACATCTCATCTTTGGAGTTGACTTCAAATTAAAATTTACCACTTATAATAATAGAATTTAGAAAAATGGAATCAATATTAGGAATAATAAAAATATTTAATTTCAAATAATGACTACTTAGTTTTTTAACGAAGTAATTAATGAATGATATTAAAATTAATTAAAGCAATAAAGGTAAAATTATGATTACTTATCTTCTAAACACAGAACATAAGGTGTAAAAAAACCTAAACCAATTCCAAAACCCTTTTTATATCAATATATATATATCTTAAATCTAAAAATATTCAAATTTTAACCACACGGGACACTTTTTTCAAATGTAAAACGTGGGTTGAATTCTCTCTTTCAAAACATTACAAGTTCATCGCTCACCTCCCTTATAAAAGGCCACCTATTCCTAATTTCTCTTTAAATAGTAAAAACCAATTTCTTTAGATAATACCATCCATAGTTACATATCAATTTCACTATTATCATCCTTGAAGAATTAATTTGAGTATAAATACATCCAATAATGGCCATTCTTGACAACCCAAAGGAGATACCCAAAGAATAGTTAATTTTCTTCATTTAACACTTTCATTTTATATATTCCTCAAACCCCATAAATTATTTTTATATCAGGATTATATTATATAATAAGCATATTAAATATAATATTTTTTTTATTTCTACACCTAAAATCACACACACTTCCATCAAATGTGTTATAAATTCAACATTAGTGATTACAATGGACTTCCGCCTCGCAAACTGATGTCATTTTCTTCATTACCACCATTAAATGTAATTAATAATTATGGAAATACAATTAATATATGATATATATTATATTTATGTTATAATAATGATTATTTAATTTTTATATCAAATATACATTTAGGAATTTTAGTTTATTGGAATACAATAACTGTGCTCACGTATTCGAGACACGATATCCATGTGAAGCGATGTGATTCCTTTAAGCTATATAAAAAAATATTAAGTATGGTTTTAATAAAAAAATTGATATATTTCATAACTCTTATTATGGAATTAAAATATATGTAATTACATTTTCTTTATTTTAATCCAATATGACAATGAAAAATAATTGTTCACACCTATGTATGATCGATCATATCTATGAAAAGTGAATTCATTTCATATATCTAAATTTAGTTAGTTAATATAAATAAATATATAATTAATATGTATGTTATTTATATTATGTTTCTAATTTTGGAGATTATGTAAAAAAAATTGATTTAAGAGGAGAAAAAAACATGGAAAATTAAAAAATAAATGAATAAAGTAATGATTACCTAAAACACTAATTTAACATGTAATAGATAATAAAATTGAAATAAAAGGTCATAATTAAAAAATATTAGACAAAAAATATTTGATTGTGGTTATTTAATATATTTATAATAAAATTATACTTATTATACATGTTGTTTAAACATATATGAAGGAATTTAAGTCATAGTGTAAGGGATTTACAACTCAAATTTTACTTTTGTGAGACAAATTCTATAATCACCACCAATTTTTTCTACAAGCTACATATATATACCATGAATGTAATTTAGGATTATTATATACAAAATATTAGGTATTTTAATGTCTATATTTGAATCTCACATTCAGGGGGTTATGGTTTCAATGTTCCCAATGTGTTAAGGAGATTTTATCCCAATATTCTTTCTTGGAGACACATGTTATGTTATTGACCAATATTTTTTTATGTGGTGTATATACTAACCATTTTACAAGTTATACCATGAATATCCTTATTTTTATAGAATTTTATGATCTAGGTAATTTTATTATTTTGTGATTATTTTGATTCAATGTTACCAAAGTGGTTAGATTTTATTGCTATAATATCTTAATTTATTTAGATTGTTTATGATTATTCCTTCATTGATTAAATATTATGATATATATCTCAATAATTACCATAATGTTTCATATCATCTGGTTATGAATGATATCTTCATGTAATGGCAGAATGTTTTCCTAATTTTTACTTAATATAATTAATAAGCAGTTTCTTAGGAAATCTAACTCAATTTCTATATTCTCTTGGAAATATTTTTTCCCCAAACAACATTTTATATAAATGATTACAAAAAATCTTCTAATATTATCCTATTTTTATGAAACAAATTTGTAAGAAACATTTAGCTTTTAAAAAATGCTATTAAAAAGAATATTCATTTTTTATATTGAGACTCATTTGACATATACTTAAAATATGAAACAAATATTTGTTTTTAAATATACATCATTTATTGAATTCTAAAACGTCTTGGACACTCCATTAATTGAATAATTCATTAAAAATTTAATAAAATATCTTCATAAATGAATTTTTTTTCTTAAATATCTACTAAATATTTATGTTTCAAATCGATTTCTAAAAATATTGATTTAATAAATGTTTTATATTTAAAAACTGTTCAAAAAGAGTTTAAAAACATCCTTCATATTTTTCAAAGGTTGCTTCTAAATTAATGTAATTCGTAAATTTTTTTCTTTAAATAATGTTTTACAATAGTTTCAATGAATCCTTCATAATATTTAATTTTCTTTTCAAATAAATTTATTTTTGAAAAATTTCATTATTATTTGTTCTCAAATGATTTTCATATATTTAATTATATTTTCTAAATGTTATTTATAAGGATAATAGAACTAAAAAAAATTTCTCAAATTATAGAGGATATTTTCATCAAGATTTTATTTAAAAGGGTTTTTAAATTTTACGTTAACATCAACAGCTATTTTCAAATAAATATATTTGAATAATTATTTATGTTTTTAAAAATTTATTTTAAAATAAATGATATTTTCCTCAATAAATGTATTAAATGTTCAGTCAACATTATTTTATACCTAACATGAAATCTTGTTTTCGAAATTATTCTATACTGTGGACATTATTAAAGTATAAAAGTTGTATTTTTTCACTAAATAGTTTATATCAATGATGAAAAGTTATTTATCAAACCTATTTCCCTTACATGGGTTACACCACGAGGACAAAATTATGAAATTGTCGTCATTTCAAGGGATATTCTATTATAAAATGATTGTATTGACTATATATTTTTCTCATGTTCTTGTTTTATGAAATGATTATGATACCAATTTCATTTCATGTGTTATGATATGATAAATTTTTTTGACCTTATTATACACATAAATATTGTTTTAATTATAATAATTGTGGGGCTTATATATCCCTCAAACATTGTGGGTATGATTCATATATCTAATGAGATTGAAATGTCTCAGATTGGGAGTGATCTGGTACAATATAATAGTTTTTCCACTAGGAATGGTTGTTTTTACCACCTAGTTAGTTTAACCAACTATGCATGAAACTAATTATATGTTCACAATGTTATTTGTGCCCCTTATTACATGTTCAAACTATTTTGTATGTACGATACTACATGTTCACAATGTTATGAATGGGCTTAAATACATTTTAATAAGTTTATATGAGGGCCTGATTTCATTTCCTCCACATAATTAGTGAACCTATTTTTATTTACATAAGTTTATAATGTTATATGATTATCTATATTCCACAAGTCTATATCTTATTCCAATGTAGTGATATCATGACTCGTGTTGTGTGGTTTCCTTTTGATTCTTGTTTTATTAATTGTCAATATTTATTCCTTTATCCATTTTTATGATCTTTGATATATAGGGTATAGTTTACTAAATTTTTAATCAGGATCACATACCCATATTATTAGGTTGTATTTATTTATTTTCTATGATTACCCTTAGTAAGCATTTTATCTCACCGTTTATAAAGTTTCCCTATCCTGTTTTATCAAGTTATTTCTTAACAAGGGCATTCTTGTAAATATTACTGAATATGAATATCATTACGGGAGATGTTTAATATATTTCTCTATGACCGAAGATTATTATTAAATGTTAGTAAATTTACTATACCATTTATTTCGTGGGGAATGTACTTTTTTCATGTATTGAATATTCATCTAAAAAGTCATAATATCCATGTATGAAAAGAATATATCTCTATAGAAAAAAAATAAAAAATGATTTTGTCATTAATTTCTAAAAATTACAATATTTATGTTTACTTAATCATCCATGATAATGATTTATAGTATTTTTCATGTTGATGGTTAAACAATCCCAAACATGAACAGTCAATAATTAATGGACAAGTATAGTTATGGATGTTTTTTTAATAAAATCATTTTTAGAAGAACATGATGACATTATTTTTATATTCGTATTATCATGAATTATATTTTATGACATATTATTAAATAATAGGGATGCTAGCTAAAAAATCATACATGTTACTTGGTGGAGGCTGTTGTTATCACCAACACACATTTACCTTTTTCATTTGAAAATGAATGATAAATAAAGAAGTTGTATTATAATTTATCTTATATTAATCATAATTATGTTATATTTTATTTATTTATTCATCAATTAAATCCATATATATCGAATATATAGATTATGGAGAAAAATGAAAGATGTCACTTCTTAGAGGTAGTGGTCCACACAAATACAAGAATAATGATTATATTTTTCTTTAACGAAAAATGGAATGTTGCTAAAATATCACTAAAAATAAAATAAAAAATGAATATACAATAAATTATAAATTCCTTTTGTTTTTTGGAAAATAATATATTGGAAATGGACTATATAAAAGAAACAACACTAGGGAACAATTTTTAATAACGTTGAGAACATTGAGTTTCCATTGGATGATATTCTGGAATTGGAGGACATATAAATTAAATGTATGTTTAAAATAATAAGATAAATTTTCTTCTACGGGAATTAAGTAAATAGTATTCTCAAGAGGTACCCTAAATTGTGTATTGGTTTTAATGGGGTGGTGAGTTTTCCCTGTTATATGTTTAGCGAATGGAATTTCCACAAATATTTCATATTTATATAAGGATATAACAAATTTATTAGGGTAATAAGAAACCTAAAATATTCAGTAATTTATTTTAATTTTTTCAATACAAACCACAAAAACTCAATAAGATATGTGTTTTAATCATGCTAGTCATTTTAACCGTTTTTTTAACACTATTTCCCCTTTTTTACCATGGTAACTTGTATTTACCTTCTTTATTATTTTTTTATACCAAAATATGTAAAATTAATTATTAAGAAAAATGGAAATATTGATTTCAAATATGAAATATAATTTATTAATTAAAATTTCTATATGTAAGAAAAATAAATTTGATCATTGGCGAATGTTACAAGTAAACACCCATTTTTAGAAAAATGTTATTTTTAGGAACTATATTTTTTTATGAATAAATTATCATTATATTATATTTTCATGATTAAAAAATAATTATTTGAAATAAAATAAATTTTAGACATAATTCATTGTTAACTAAAACTTATTATTTCCAAAATAAAATCTTATTGAAAGAAAAAAAATCCAAAAATAATTTCAATTATAGGGAAAAGATACTTATTGTCATAAAATGTTAAACATTATTTCATGCAATAAAGTAAATATATTTTTAATTAAAAATATAGATTACTAAATAATTGTTTTAATTTAAGAGGTTTTTATAAATTTTCATGTTAAAAATACAAACTAATAATGATATAAATGTCTAGGTATTTTTAAAACTTTTATTCTACAAAATTGAAAGAGATAAATCTTTTCATAAAACATGGAAAAAATTTTTTACAGTGGTTATTTTGTTAATATAAATAGAAAAATGGATTCAATTTGGTCAAATTATGACTTAAATAATAAAAATAGTACATTTTCAATAAAAATATAGTGAAATATATTTTCATAGGAAAAGATCATTTCTATAAAAATATAACTTTTTTTATTATTATTTTATATGGATTAATAATTGGACTGGTTTCCATATGGTATTCATAAAAACAATATATCTTATCATTAAAATATTTATTTTAGTTAAATAAAGAAAATAAAATCCTATTTTTGATAAAAAAATCATCTTTTATGAGTAAAATGATCTTATAAATTTTATCAGTGATTTTAATAAAACATATCTTTTTTCTATAAAAATAAAAATATGAATTATAAAAAATAAATGAGTTGTATAACTTATTAAATAAATAATTACATGGTTATTTTATATTTATTTATATTATTCTAACCCGGTAGTATTTTTACATACATTAATAGTATATGGTAGGATCTTGTGTTAGACAGGGGTGGTGATTCTACTAGCTTGGATCACGTGTGTATTTCCATGAGTTTGTACTTATATCACAATATATTTCTCTCATTTTATAATTTTTTAGTTCGAATTCATATTGGTTGGGGGAAAAACAAAATAAATATTCCTCTATTAAAACTGTTGAAAAATAATATTCATAATAGATGCTTCAACATCCCAATTCAATTTTATAAATTTTTCATTTTAGATTTTATAATATGGTTACTTATTTTCACAACTAATTATTTAACAACTCCATTATAATGTTCTATTTTTTCTTATCATATCACATTTTTATATATATATTTTTAATGTAATATAATATATTATCATTGTATTTATTTTAAAAAAAACAATATAAAATTTTGAGTTGTTGCACATGAAACTCTTATATACCAAATATATAATTTATCAAATTACATGTGGTATATAAAGTGTGTCATATACTATAAAAATATATTTTTATACCGTAAGGGAAAATTATATATCTATATAAAAAAACATGTTAATATTAAAACATCATCACAACCTCAAATACTCAATGTTTACCATTGAGTAAGGATAACACTAATAAATACTGATGGAAACTAATTATCATTTAACATCAAGATTATATTCCTAAACCATGAAATAAAGATAATGTTGAGATGTTAATTTAAATAACATGATACATATATCTTCATAAAACCCTATAATAATACTAACATAACGACATGTAATGTACCATATAATAATAACTCAAATGATAGACCACCGAAGAAACCTTATGTTTAATAATGTTTTAATGAATTTTTTATCCCATTGGATCTCTTTTTAATTAATCCCATATCTCTAGGTGATTATTTAATAAAACACCCAAGATAAATGTTTTAATGGAAAATATAGGTGAAGAAGTGTTTTCTCTATAAGGGTGACATAACCTACATTATCTTTATAATCAAATACATAAATATAATATTATCATTTCATCACATAACAACATTTTAATATTGTGATGTTAGTTACAATTTTTTTCTAATTAGAAATATTTTCAAGATCATCATAAGTATCTTGGTTCTATTCCAATAAATATTTTCCCATGATGTTATATGGTTGAAAATACAAACGTAGCTCTTTACATCATCATCATTTTTCCTACAAATCCTAAACTTATTTTGGATATAATGTGACAATAAAATTGAATTTTCAATTTTTATAATTTTTTATTACCCTTTTGAAAACTCCATGTTCAAATATATCCTTTGAAACCAATACAAAATCTATTTTTTTTAAATATGTTTCTTTGACATGAATTAATATGTTTTAGAAATCAAAATATTATTTTCTACATGTAATTATTTATGAAACAAACAATTAACATACATATCATATATGGTATTGTAGGTGTTTCAAGTTATTTTTTAAAATTAAAATCTTATTCATTAAAATATGTTCCTATTGGGAGGGGATAATTTTCAAAAAATTATTATAAAAAATATATTTTCCAAAATCTTTTATCTAGAAGAGGACATACATAATTGTTACATTCATTATCAAACATTTTATAGATTCTGATCAATCATAAGCCATATGTATCGAAGTTATCATCTTGTATTATTAATAAAAAAATTACATAAAAATAAATTATCTTTTTTAATGAGAAAAATTATGATTTTTTTCATTATTTAGATTCATTTAATATTGATGAAATAATTTTGTATCGAACTCCTTCATATAGAAATACTTTTCCTCGTGAAAACACTAAAAAATAATATATTTTGTAGTCATCTACATTATTTTGAACCCTTATAAATTTATAATGGTTATAAAAAAATACTTCGTACCATGTACCTTTTAAAATAAAATAATTCATTTCGATAAAATTTATATATTATATGAAATATAAATATATTTTGTCATTTTGATATGGGCCTAGACCATTTAAGCCTATTTCGCTTCATTTTT
Source organism: Viscum album (assembly GCA_963277665.1). NCBI lineage: Eukaryota > Viridiplantae > Streptophyta > Magnoliopsida > Santalales > Viscaceae > Viscum > Viscum album. Next base: position 1,302,391,857 of record OY728147.1, read on the forward strand.
ATAAAATTTGGCATGCTTTTAAAAAGATATGGGATGATTTAGTGGAGTTTTTGAACTATGATATAGTTTAATGACGAAATTTCAATATGAGTATTTTTACTGAACAATAGAGAGTAGTTCATTTCTAGTATTGTTATTCATAAAATTAGTGGGAGTAGTTCAAGTGGTATGATTCAAGATATAACCCCTTGGTTCAAGCTATGAATGGATATAGGGTATGATTTGTTCAATCTATACTCACCAATTAATAGTTTTAACATGTAGTTATCTATGTGGAATTATCATATGTATATAGGAGATGAGAAATGCATTTTTTTGCAAGATATGGGCCCAATCAAGTCATGATATGAATGAAACATTTAATCCGATAATGTGAATCTAGAATAATTTCAATAAATCTTGTCCATTATTGAATAATCTCAATGTAATCAAAATTATCCCAATATCCAAGAACCGATAGGTACTATTTCAATTTTTTATGAACCCCATTATATTCTATATGTTCTATAATACATGGGATTGATCTGTGGTGAACCAAGGTGTATTTTCCCATTTCATTTACAATTTCTACTCCATTTGATTTTGTCCTCTCATTATATCATTGTATGATATATCAATTTATCTCCTTTACTATATTAGATTTATCATTATGTATGATGGTGTGATCATGATTTGGCATCCATAGGGGTTGTCGTTTCCTTGTGGGAGAGGTGATCATAGATCTACACCTTTTTTATCCAGGTGACAATTAATTTTAATGTATTTATGTAGGGGATTCACTTATTCTCTAAATTTGACATATATTATAGATTAATATTGATATATCTCATTGGTTAAATAAGTGATTAACATTAATTATGAATAATTCTTTATTAAAGAATGACCTTTTAGTTTTAGATCATTGTAATCACATGTGTTTTTTCAATCCTAGCTATTTTCTTATTTATTTTCCTGATAATGTGTTATCTCTTGATAATAATATGGTTTATTTTGGTTGGTATTCGTTAAAATTAGTTATATAACATAAATATAGTAATTCTTGTTGATACTAAAAAAATTCATTAATAATTGTTCATGTTATTTTGTACAATTGATGGAAATTTAAATGATGGTTAAAGAATGTGTAATTAATTTATAATTCTAATAAATAATTCATTAGTTTCCTTTGGTTAGTATATAATGTTAAATGGATATTTTCATTCAACATGGTATATATATTTTTAATTTTTAATGTTAAATTTTTTCTATTGAGTCATTATTTTTACTTATTAAGTATTGATAACTTTCTCCTATATCCTAGACACACTTATAGTTGATTTTTGTTTTCATGTAACCTTAAATGATTTATATGGACATGAATCCTCAATAAAATCATGATTTTAGGTATTCATATATTTTATATTGGATAGAAATGGATGATGGTGGACAAATATATGTTATATATTTGCATCAGTGATGGTGGGATGGTTGGTGATATGCATAGAGGTGTTAGTGGTGGAAATCGGACTGATAGTTCTAATTGATGTTAAGCCTTACCATGTTAGATTAATTGAAAATTTATTCTTTTTTTAAAACTAATTTTTTAATTAAATCTCATACGTTTGGTTTTCTTTATTGATTTTGAAGTTAGTAGATCTTTTTTTAGGATCTTCTTAGTTATTCAAGGTCATCATCGATGGATTATTTTTGTACATGATGTTTCGCTCTTGAAGTTGATCATTTTTTTTGAATTGAATGGTTTTATTGGTATCTTTTAGACATTTTTTAACATGATTTATTTTTTTTATTGTCTTATCACATGTTGCTCTTATTATTCGATGAGGATAATAACTCCAATTTGTGTGTGTTATATCCAATCATTGTTGGTCATTAGACCAAGGGTTGTTAAAGGGATGAATAAGAAATAAACATCCATATTCCTTCATATTATACAAATTAGTTGTACCATTGGGTTATGGGGGTCATTATATAGTGGAACAGAAGATATTTTATCGTATAATATAGATTTTGGAGGTAGTCACTTGATAGGACTAGATTGGTTAGTACAGATATTTGTCTACTGAACTCAGTAAGAAATTTAAACAGGGGATTCCTATTACGACATAGTTACTATAGCCCCCTTATGATCTAATGCAAATAACTACAAGTTCACTTATTCAAAAAAATTATGTGATACTGGTTTCAAGTTTGTGACCTATGAATGAATCATATGCCCTTCTTCTGTACAAATATGCTTAAATTGGATAGATTATGGGATTATATTTATCCCAATTTAATTATTATTAAATATCCTATTTTTTGGGTTTTTTATGTTCATAAAAACATTTTTTGAAGGTAAATCTCTTTTTATACATCCCCAAAATGTATGTTCCAAATAGATTTCATTATATGGGCCATAAGATCACTACAAAGTTGATGTCGATGATGATGACACTTGGAGGAGGAAACTCTGAGAGATTTAATAGAAAAAAATAGAGACGTATGAGAGATCTATTTAGGATTCGGTAGTAGAGTATTGGATTGAGGGGTTGATATATTGTTCATTTCACTTAGTGATTATATGGAACACTAGGTTTAATTGTCCATAATGTCTCTGTATAGAAATTATAGAAATTTTCGGTTTATGTACCTTTTTATCTTAATTATTTGGTTGTTTTATAGGAGAATTTACAAGATCAGTAACAATACGAGTTTGTTTCATTAATCCTAGAGGAAGTAAGAAACCATAATATTCTTATGCTTCTATATAGGAGCTCCATCATATAAGAGTTAAGGATTAATTTTAAAAACTATATATGATATTCTTCAGATTTGATACCTGGTAAGGAAGCTTGGGATAAGAATTTAAATGTTTTATTACATCCATAGAACCTATTATGTGATACTCTATTTATTCCCAGGAAATTTTTCAATGTAATAGAGATGGTATAGGGTATTGAGAGAATGCCTTCTTAATTTAAATAATCATGATAGGTGATTCATCAAGATTCTTCACATAGTTGATATATGATTTGGTGTTCCTAATTACTCGAAAATAAGAGTATTTGAAAATCCAAGGTCCAGTTTCATCCCTATGCATATCATTTCAGTAGTGTTGGGGTCTCTCAGTACCCTTCCAGTGGATCAAGAGTTTGTTTTTTTTTTGTTTTCATGGTTCGTAATAAGGAGAGTTTCTAACATTATGAGAGGATAGCATGAAACTTGTGGTTTTATTTAGGTTCTTCCATTTTTACTGTATTAGATGAGGATGTAGTTGCAACATTATCCATAAAATAATGACTCAATTGTATATGGGGTAATAAGAGGACATCAATTGAATTCCAAGAAACCTTATATGAAAGATTGTTATTTTTCAGGTGGAAATACCTAGTTTCAATGATCTCGTAGGGTATGATATTTCAAGGTTATTTAATTTATAATCTTTATACTCTTTTATTTCACCCTTATTATTATTTTCCTCTACTACATGATGTGGATAGACTTCTATTTCCCATGGAATTGACTACAATATATTCTGGTAAGTATAATTATTATAGTGTGTGATGGAAATATAATATGATGATAGGGTATCAAAAATCATAGGGATATTTCCTATATTTATATATAATGATATATGGTAGTAACCTTGGCATAGAAAGGTAATATTTTGTATGGGATATCATGGATTACATCAGGATGAGGATTGTGTTCTCTTGTGTTGATAGATATTTTAGCGAGTTCATTGATGACTAATATCCCATGATGTGTTTAATGAATACTCAATCCTTATTATCCATGATTTTTTATTTGATGTTTTTTTATTTGTGTTTCAGCAGTTATTGTTTCCTAGGGTTTTGGAAGAGTAACCAAATTTATTTCCTAATGAGGTTTTGTCGCCATCATATTGATAAGATATTTCGATTGAGATTGATCTATAGTAGAATGATTCCCTGGTTATTGTGTATCCATATATTATATAATATCTAGAGTTATGGAATCTATTGGTAATGAACAATGATATCTTATAGTGATGTTTTTTTAACAAATCATGTCATTTTATGGTGATTCAGTTTTGTTCATAAGGAAGGTTGACATAATTCTATGTCACTATACAAATTATCATTGACTTAATTAGGTGATAGTTTAGAATCACTACTATCATCCAATTGTTCATAGAATATTTGATCATATAAAAAGAGATAGTTGTTTTTCAAGTAACTATATTATGTTGGAAAAATAATAAATATGGGTGAATGGTGAGGATATTCAGAAGGATTTTTTTATATCAATATGTGCATTATGATTTCATTTTAATTTTGTTAAAGGTGGTGGATAATCAATCCATATTCATGTACACATTGAATGTATTGTTTTGGTATTTTCATGAATGGTTCATGGTGTATTTCATTGAATAATTCCTTGTACACTATGCATTTGATGAGTATCACATAAATAATTGGTAAGATATTTTAGGAGAAAATCATCAAGGGTAACAATTTGGAAATTAATTTGTGTGTGATTTCTTGTCTTGTGATGTTATTTTCTTGGTTTTTTAATTTAAAATTGTGGATTAGTCAAGGATCTATTGATTATAATGAAATTAAATTCATTGGATTCATCAAAAAATTCATAAAGAAAGATGTTTCCTTAGTATTGTATGATACTATTGGAGGTTCGTAATCGACCTCTCTCAGACTATAACCCCTCTATGATATTTGACCATAAGGGGTCACACATTCTTGTGGACTATCTATTATATGGGTTCTTTTATATATCAGAAGGAGAATACATAAAAGTTTCCTATTTATTAATTCTAAAGAAAAGGGTGTGAAGTTTGAGAATATTTTTGATGCTTCAGTTATTTTATTGGGTAGTATAATGATGCTTCGTATATTTTTTTCACTTATATCACTAATATGTTATTTCCCAAATAGTGAAATTGCTCAACTCCAGATATTGATTTAGCAGGTGCCATATTTTCCTAGAATTTTTGGAAATAATTCCATATTAATAAATTCTTTTCTGCTTCCACCAACAAAATAATCTAGCGTTAGGTATTCTAACAACATGACATCAACATGTGAGAGAGACAGTTAATGTAATTCTAAAAAGACCATATATTTTATATTTACAATAAAATGCTAAAGGGAAATGGAAAAGCTAATGCATGAATTACATCATGATACCTTATTGTGCACATGTGTAGGTATTATTTTAAAGTAATGAAATAGATCTCTAGACAACTAATTATATGAGAGTCGTTCGTGGAATATGAAGACTTTTACATGTGATAGTACATTTTTCTCAATTTAAAATGCGGAGGAGTTCAATATAAGGTATTCCGAGGTTGAATTATAATGAGAAAAAGTTTACTATATTGATCCCTAAATTAATTATCTATGTATCATTAATAATCATTTTTTTATAGGGGAGGCTCTTTGTTCTTTTAGTGGTATACAAGGAGGATCTATATGAGTTTCATTTTGATCCATTATTGGTAACCCTAGTGTTAAAAATGATTTTTTTTTCTTTGAGTGGTCAATTTTGGTTTCCTAGTGGAATATTTATTATTATAGGGGATTATCTTGTGGATTTAGTTTTCATAAGGTAAACTATCAACATTGTGTTTCCAATTTTTTTCTCCAGCTGTTATATTATACATAGTAGAACTAGGAGTACATTTTGATGGACTTTTTTACCAATTTAACTCGATCTTAGTGGGGTAATGATGTTGTATAATAAATCATGGGTTGTTGAAAAAAACATCTTACATATTATAATTATAAGATTCCTGATCATCATAGGTTTTTTCAAGGTAGTATCTGGAGGTGGTGTTCTGGATTCATGGTGTCTCGTGAATAACCATCTCTGGTCATGATATACATTTCACCATTGTGTTCTAGAGAGCTATTCAACGTTCATTTGGATCTTTTTTTTCATCATCGCTACTTTTCATCTCAATATGGATGGTCGGATAGAGTGAGAAATCCAAACTTGTGAAGACATGTTCTACACATATATCCCAGATTTTGATGGTTTGTGGGTCAACAACTATTCCTCAGGGGATTTTTTTTCTAAAAATGTTTTTCACACAACCATTTGTGTGGCATTACTTGATGATTAGTATGGTAGGAAAAAATTCTATTATGATAGAGTAGAGTAAGAGAGTAACCCATTCTTAGGATGAAACTACTATGTAGCACTATAGAAATAGGGAAAGAAATTCATGAGTGTACGAAGGTGGTTATTTGACATCAATGGACATATACTAACCAATAGATGTGGCCTCTATAATTTTTCATTGGAGATCATATAATCTCAATGGTCACTCAACATCATGGGAAATGAATTTTTGGTCAGGGGAATAATATTTTTCACAAGTTTTTTGTACAATTCATTGTGTTGGGGGTGTTGTTTTTATCTCATACCAGTTAGAAATTTCCAAATATATTCTCTAGATTCATGAATTATTTCATCTATTATATCTTCTCTTTGATATTTATATTTATTCTCACATAATTAATTTTTGTGGTATTGAAAACTAGGACCACCAAGAGATGGATTTTCATTGGGATGAAATTACAATAGTTTGATTCGTATGAAGACATATGGCATCGAGGATCTTACTAGGGAATATGATTCAATTTTATGAACTAAATTTCTTTAGTTTACTGATTCTTGATTCAACCTTTGTAATTTGTTTAGGGTTTACATTAATCTATCCTACTATAAAGTTACCACTTATTTAATAGTTTGTTTAGGAGATTTCTATAATCATTGATACAAGTACCCTAAGAGAGAGTTCTCCAGTTTTTCACCATATACCACTACATGAGGTAGTTGTGGTCCTATTATTGTGAAGTTATTGAGAGATACATCAATGTATATTTGGTCGGATGAACCTATTTCTTTCCCTTGTATTTTTTTAGTTTATATTGTGAGGGAAAGAATTAATAAAAAATTATCTATATTAATTTGTCAGACTCTTTTCTCTCATTTCATTAGTATTTTAAAAATATTTATGTTTTAATAGAATCTTGGAGCAGTTATTATTGAATTTTTTAGAGGAAAATTAGTTTTATGAGTAATTAATTCTATGAAAAAAATTTCAAATTGTGAGAGTGTATTCCATTTCCCTATATGGTTATTTGTAGCCTAAGTGAGAGTAGTTAATGGGTTATGAATCAGGACACGAACTATTGGTTCATAGAATAATATAATGAAGGGTATGATTCAATGAATCTATCACTAAAAAATAATGGCATGAAAATTTATTCCATGGAATTAATTCATACAAGGTTTATAGGATCTAGCAGATGTGTTTTATGTAAATCTTTAGACTTGATCCATTCATCATGCCTTTGAAATATTAACACCATACCTATGTATCTCTAATAATTACTATAAATAATATTTCCCATTTAGTTATAATAAATTCCCACAAATTCACTTAAATTTTATATGAACATAAGTCCTCTTTCAGGATATAGTTAGCCCTTTCTATTGGGATTAATTCTCAAATACATGAAGATGATATACGGTTATTCTATGTGATTTTTCCACTTTCTCTTATATATTATACATGGTTAATTTATTTCTCATTCTTTCATTACATGATATTTAATTTTACCTATTTTATTTCTATTATTGTTCTTTTGATGATTTATATTTTATTTAGTATTTTAAATCAATATGAACCATTGTTCCATTATAGGAGAGGTGATCATAGATATATGCCTATAATTTCATTCTTGTTTGAATAGAATTGGATTTATTATAGTAGTCAATTATTTTATCCCCTTACATCAAGTTTAATTTTTCAGTTTTTTATTTTTTATCTCGTGGGGTAATGATTAAATTTTCCATAGTGAACCGAAAATAAGAATTAAATAATGAACTATTTGTATATGTTCATTATCATCACAAGGGTTTATTTCATGTTGGATGTTTTCCTCTTGATTTTCTAGATAGTTTTTATCTGTTATTAATTTTTTAATTTAAAATGTTTGTTATTATTGGATATTGGTTAAAGATCAAGGAACTGGCTATTCTAATTATGCTAAATAATTTATATGAATGATTATAGGTTAACTTTATTCCATAAAATTGATATAGATTAATGTGTATCTTGGAGAATGATAAAATATATTCTTGTTACTTATATATGATGAATTTAGTTTCATATGGATGTGACCAATATTAAATGAATTAATTATAGACATGAGAAAATCGACTAATTGTTGAATATAATTATTTTGGATGAATGATCATATTATATAATAAAGAGTGGAGGCCTTGGTTCATTGGATAATATTAATGTTTAATTTTTTTTCATGATACCTCATGTGATTATTGGGGATGTGTAGCCTTTCTATGTGAAATTATGTGATCCTAGGGTGGATCTTTGATTGGTAAAAAATAGGTGGGTTGTCTGGGGTTGTAGGTGTAGTTGGAAAAGGTGATTAGTGGATGGCTGGTGATCGGTATGAACATTAATTGAACATGGATTTTTTCAGGGGCATCTTATATATTTATGGGTACTGGTGAGTATTTATTTTGGTACATACAGTTTCCTTTTTTTAGTTTTTTATGTCATTACACGCAAGTATTATGATTTTTATGCATTCATATGTGTTATTTTGTGGTCTTATCTTATCTCTCATTCTTCATATTCTTCGTAGAGGGAAAATAATCTTATTTTTATGTAAAATTTCCCTTTAGTGTGAGTCACTAACCCAGGGCTTGTTATATTCAAGATTCAAGTGCATCATCCCTCTTCCTTCATTATGATCTGTGGAGGGGTACATCTATGGGTAGGGGCTTTCATAAAATCCTATCAACCATTTTGTATAATTAAATCTCCAATGGATGATCTTACACACCGTCCTAACATATAATTTTTGTTTGAAGGATGGTTTTTCAAAATTACATTATATAAAATTTTTATTTTTTCATAAACTTTTACACTTCAACACTATAATAATCAAACTATAGTCAATACATACCATGTTTAACTCATTTCTCATCAATTCAATGATGAAGTTGGATAAACATATATTCAAAAAAACAAAATTTTATTCTCATAAATATAAAAAATGATAAAATGAATTCAATGTCAATATTAAACCTTAAAATGAGAACTCCAATCTCTTCCAAACAATAGCATACCCAATAATTATCAAGTAAAATATTGAAGATTAATGTTCCAAAAGTGACATTGAAACTAAAAGTGAATTATAATCCTCATTTTAATCCTTTTATGGTTATCTTCATTTTCAATATATACTTATTTAACAAAAATAAAATTTTTATATTCATGTGTGGGTCAAACTAACACATTAAAGTTTCAATCTAATTTCTCAAATATTCTCAAATTTATATACTAATCAAGGAAATTTCATCTGATAATATTTTTCATTTTACAATAAATCCCAACGTCAAAATTGAATATATCCAGACCATTTAATCTGTGATATGATTTTTTATCAATTGATTATCATACCTTAGATTCATATAGTAAATAATTTTATTCAATTCTATCCCACTAAAATGAGAACCCCTTTTGATTACATCTAAGTGTGACATGTGCATATTTACCCAAGCATTGAATCTAGTCTATAAATCCTCTAAAAACATTAAAATTTAATTAATCTATTTTATCAATCATATGATATATGAATCTTAGTTAGTATTTTGGAAAAATATTTTTCTAGTTAATCGCATAAATTATTATAACTATATTCCTTTGTAAAAATAAATCATTGGGTTTCCTAGAATAGTGTGTCCCAAAACTCATAGTGGGATTTGGTTAGAAAAATATTATGATCTTTTATATCCACCAATAATTACACATGATAATCAATGAATGTCCAATATTATTATAAACATTCCTAATTCTATTATTGTGGGGTTGAAATATGTTCATTTTCAAGGAATCCAATTCTTAGTACAATTTAGGTATTTTGAAATCTCACCATCTTATCTATTACATTCAGATTACATATGCATGCTTCTAATGAAAATATTTTTAATACCATATAACATCAATCAAATTAATATGTTGAAAATAAATTACTCTATAACTACGTATAGCACTTATAATTTTTTTTATTTAGAAATTTTTTTTAATTATATTCACAAATACTCATAGAAATCCCATATATATATATATATATATGAACTACATTATTCAATGATTTAGAATAAATGAATCCCAAATACCAAGAAGAAAAATAATGGTGTTTTGGGTAACCACCGAAAAATTCTCTAGAAATAATATATTTCAAAATTTATCACCTTATGTTCAAAATTTATTTTTTTTAAACGGTGAATTCCAATGAGAATGAATTATATCTTATTTAAATAAAATAATGTTATAAAATGTCACTAATTTTGTTTTTAATGTCTCCAATGTCTTATAATTAAGAGAAAAGTTGGTTTTGAGTGAATAAAATGGTTTATTTTGTGATAATTGAAATTTATTTCCTGATAAAAATTTATTTTTTATTTTTATTGATTTTATAATGGCCTTTATAGGTTATGGAACACTGATACTGTATTTCTTCATTTCATAAAAATATATTAATTATATTAAAAATAGTCAACGTGATATATCATTAATGAGTTAATTTGAACAATGAATTTTAAATATTTATATGACATATTAATAATTTTTTAAATTATTATATTTTAGTTAATCCTTTTTTATGTTTTTAATGTTAAATTGACTGAATAGTAATAAAATTTATAATAATGATATGTTATCAAATTAAAATTTAATTAAATTATTTGACAAACGTAAAGTCATTAAAAATATGATTTCGATATTAAATTGTATATATCATAAATAGAAATTTTATGGCCTTATTTTATCCTTATAATTTAAAAAAATTAACCCTTTAATATCAAAGTTTTTTTCACCACAGTTAAAATTAAAATTCGTTCAATATGGATTAATCAAAATGACATGGTTTAAATATATAGTTAAATTTGTAAAAATTCAATTTTTTATGTTACTAGAACCATATTTAATATTATATTCAAATACATTTCTATTTGGAGTCATATAGATGGAGAATTAATTTATCATAATTAAATATTTTGAGAAATTAAAAAAGTACCCCTTGACTCAATTATAAAAGGTCACATCATCCATCACTTATTTACCTCACTTTGATCATTATAGAACAACCAAACTATGAAAATTTAAATTAAAACATCCCAATACACATTGTATATGTTCTTATCTACTCAAAAGGATAACCCTATAGATTTTTAGAGGGTATCTAATGGAGTTGTTTCAAATAATAGGTAATCACCATACCCAATCACTTTCCTTTATATACTTATTTAACTCATATAAATATTTGGTAATTATAATAAAATAATAAATTCATAATCCAATATTTGAATAAATATTTTTTTTTATGAAAAAACCATTATACATCCTATTTACTATCAAATGAAAGCTGAAAGTCTTGCTCTATCATAACTAGGGCTTGTTATCTTCAACAAGTGATACAATTAATTTTCCTAAAAAATATTTTATTTATGTGTACTATTATTGGTTTAATGTTTATAAGTGATATTAATAAAATAATTATACTTATGGAATCATGATGTGAAATCTACCTACTTACAATCCACTTCAATGGTGATTGATAACATCATTCATCTACATATATGGACTACCACCTCCAAGAAGCGAAGTGTTTTTTTCATAAATATTAAAAATTGATAGTAATATGTGTGAGTATAATTAATAAATATGACTTATATGATATTTTAATGATCATGGATTCGTGAAATGTTATTTATTATTATTTCATTCTATCTTCCAAAAAATGAAAACAAAATTCATGTGTATATATGGAATACCATCTCTATCAATGGTGTAATCCATTTTTCTATATATAAATTTTATGGATGACTAAAAATATGTTTATAATGAATATATAATATATTTATATAATAATAACAAATATTATGATGATTGAACCAAAATAAATGTACTTATACTGGAATAACTGATCTAAATTCCCCAAGATAAATGAAAGAGTTAACACTTAAAAATGACAATTATGATATGGAATTATTGATAAAATCGGTATTGAAATATTATAAAGAAATAATATATGATATTTTAGGTAGTAAGATGACTACGGTATGTAAATTTAATAAAATTAAATTCATCATACCAGATTATAGAGTTCATTCAAAGAAAAAAACACGAGTTGATGGTTTTATTTCACAATTTCTAAAATATTCAAGTTTGTTGATGTTATTGATGGGATTATTTATCTTAAATATACATGTTTTATAACAAAATTATTTTAATACTCTCTTATAATAGTTTAATATAATTTTTATCCATAATATACAATATTAGTATTATTTGAATGGAATCTTCTTGTTGTTATCTGAACGATGTTATTTTCAAATTATTTACAACATTATCAAAGAAATATTTTTAACTCATAAAATGAGAAAATATTTTACCTAAGGAATGATAGTCCTTTTTTATAATTTCCACAAATAATTTTACATGTTAATTTTCAAATAAAGTTATTTCCTTTAAAATTACTCAATTTTTTTAAAAAAATATTTCATCTCAAAATGGTATGGGTGTTTTCTATAAGAAACATTCCATGTGGTATTTCAAATTAATTTTCCATAGAAGATGAAATCCTTATGTGTTAAATAAGATTTTATGAGGATACGATCTATTGAAAAAATATTTATCCATTCGGTGGATGGTTTATGAATTTGATTCAGCAATTCTTATGAAATCCTTTTCATTTCCATGACTTATATTATGATGTAAAGTTTATGAAACCCATTTTATCACGAGTTATAATATGATGTATGTTTTATGATCTTGTGGTTAAAATATTTTTTATTTTCATTATGTGACAGATAATACCTATATCTCCCTCTATTTAATTGGGTAATGAATATCATTTTATGATCTAATATGTTATAGGTTAGGATATAACAACCCCTAAAAAGAGTACATACGAGGAAATACCAAGGCTAAAGTTGGTACACATGTGGTTATCCCAAGCCTAACATGTTATGATTTAATTGGTGGGACACGTTGACATGAAGTTTTATATATTTAATTGTATCTCAAAATCTAATTCACATTCCAATGATATGATTTTTGGCTCATGATCGCTAATTTATTTAGGATTTATGCCTTATAAGTTGCAATGATTTATGACATGACTCGTGTTTATAATTTTTAATATGTATGGTATAGTTTACAAATGTTGATCTCATTACCATATACTCATGTGATTTTTATTGTATTATATATATCTTCCTTTTTTATCCATATTATTCATCAGATGTCATCCTTCCTTATGTTATCTTTCCTATGTTTTGAAGAAAGGTTTTATGTTTGATAAGTCTTATAAGGGTGCCAGATATGTAGAACATAGGGATAGAATATATAGTTCTCCAATGAACCTAATGCTTATTTCTCTATGTTTCATGTGGAATTATCCCTATATAATTCATGCATGGTTCCTTATGTTTTACAATTAGTTTTTTTTCTATATAGATTCTATATCTATATATAAAATTTTTGGGTCTCTATAAATTACATAATAGTCCAGCATCTAAGACCCAAATCCATGGAATCATTAATGGTTTAATAGATCCAAATTTTTGGTATCCCATCCTATTTCTATCTCCAAATCCATGGTATCCATAACCATATCCTCGTGAATCCAAGAACCCATCCCACAGTAGTATAACATCCATACTCCAAATCTATGGAATCATTAACTCATTCCATTTTCAAATCCGATGTATCCCAACCATATACCTGACTCCAAATCCATTGAATCCAAGATTTATACCCATATTGATATACATTTCATCCAAACCATATCATATCTGACTTGGAAGATGATTCTATAACTTATCATAACCACATATGGGAATAAGTCATATCTTTAAGGTCGCTATAAGAGAGTAATCCATTTAGAGCCTCGAGGGTCATTCTAGTCTTTGATATCAACACCCATAAATTAGTATTATATGGTTTTCGTATATAACACATGTATCCAATGTCCCTAAGGAATTATAAGGTTGTTCCATACCATCACAGTCTCACACAGTGCCGAAAAAATTTTTATGTGTTTTCTATAGTAAATGTAATCATTCCTCTATCATAAGTCATCTAGGTTCCTCTCATCACAAGGTTATATTACTTCACAATGAAACTAATTCAAGGGGTGGAAAGGGGTATAACTCTTGGGTCCCTATATATCAAATGTTCATGTCACATCACTCTAGTTTTTTTCTCTTCCCAGAAATATAAATGGTCAACCCTTGGCCATTATGAGCCACAAAATTAGTACAACCCACAATACCCCTCATGGTCTGGAACTTAGTTCAATTATCCCATTTACTCAATAATTTTCCACTTTTAATATAAATTGGTAATTTAATGTTAACTCATTTAATAATTTAACTGATGGGGAAACACCTTCAGTAGTGATCCCCCATATTTCTTAGCACATATACAAAACATGTAAACAATAAATAAATCACAATAGACCACCTACATCACGGTGAATCCAAACTTTTAATTAAATTCTCAATCTGATTACTCTATGTAGGCAAAACATGACCAAACCATTCTTTTCCAAACTTAACTAGTAACAACCAATACACATAAGGCCCTAATTCTTGATAAATACTCTAAAACAATTATTTATGAAATTTATAAATAAATAAAGAAATTAACAGTATAATTGTATAAACACAAAAAATAACAACAAATACTCCCCACGCTAGAACTAAAATTAAAAACACATGTGATGTCACATACACAATTTCTTATTGTTTTGGGTTAAATCCCAAAGATATGATTCCCAATTGATTACAAAGTAGACTAAATTAAATTAAAAAATAATAACTAATTTTAAATAATGAAATTATTTAATCAACATGATGAACACTAACACCTAGTCATGATCTAACAATATTCTATCACTAGTTAAAGAATAATACCCATCATCAATGACATTTTCTACTATGTCCTGGTGAAATAAGAATATAAAACCAAACATAGTATCTAAAAATTATAGAGTGATTGAGAGAGATATAATGTGGATTAAGTATGCGAGCACTAGATTTAAAGGAAAACTAGTAATCACATATAAAATCCATTAAACATATATCAAATCAGGGGAGAAAGAATATGAAGTAGGAAGGGGGTGATCTAGTCCCATTAAATAACAGAAGAGGGTAAAGGAGAATCCCCTCTAAAACTCTTGGGGTGAAAAATGTCATTTCTCCCTTTAACTTATAGAAGATGGTCAGTTGATAAATCCAAGAGCCTCAACCAACTGGCCTTCCACAATTTCTTCCTACTGTTTATGGTTGGCATTTAAGCCCTCTTCCAAACCTAAAAGATCCTTCTTAAGGTTTCCAAAACTATAAAATTATCTTATATACAAAAAATAAATTTTTGACTGCCATCTACACTAAATAATCCAATTTTTTTTGAATTTATATGCACTATTAAATACAGGGAGTTTAAAAATCCCCAAAATACACTTCTTATCCATACAAAGTCTAGATGGTCACCCATCCATTCATTTGTACTTATCTTAATAGTAAAATCATCATCAATCAGCTGCATCACAACATGAATCTCTATACTCAATTCTAAAGTTCATTCTCCAAATTAAGGTTCTTTTTCCATAAAATCACTAGCCAATTATTATTTCTATAATGAAAATATGGGGTTGTTTCTTTTCAAATCTAGTCTGTTTGAAGACCCAATCATGGGGTCAATAAAAATATTAGTTGCATGGTGACCCACTCTATAAGGAATATCATATAATATCTACTTCTAAGCCTCCATGAATCACGAATATAGAATTTCTTACTAAAAACCCTCATGGTGCCATAAATATACTATATGTGTGATCCCCAAATCACTACACATTATTTCACATTTAAATGAAAACAAACAAAAACATCATATCATCATTTATTCTATCTGATGAAACTAGTGAGTTTAAAACATCTAATACTCACACCCATTTAAGTTTGAAATTCTTTGAAACAACTAAAAAACACATGAAACATACCCATCATTCCCAATATGAGGTTCTTGATGTGGTTTCTCTCTCACCGCATTCTATCTCACCCTAAAACACTGGTCAAACCACTATTGGTTGACCCTTCACCAGAACACTATGCTCTGACTCTTGAACTATTACCAAATTACCTAATCGCAATGTCTTTAATCCAAAGATCATACCATAAACATATACTTTACATGAACACGGATACATTTTAAATCTAACACAATCAAATTATTTCAATCCATCTCATTCCCAAAATTTATTATAGGACTCTAACAGATAGTATATCTTAATATATACCTCGCATTCAAAGAGGAATCCATATATATTTGGGTTTATTTATTCACCACTGTTTTAATTCCATAAATATAATCCAATGATTAATCTCATACTTCTGTGACCCCCTTTCAAATGAGGGTTATTTTTTACTGATATCACACTTCTCTAGTATTTAAATATCTTTATAATCACATAAAAATGTCAAAAAAATAAAAATTAATATCCCTCACACCATCCATCCCCACATGTGGTTACTAGGTGGGGAAACCCCACTAATAGTTGAGCTTCATGAAATTATCAATTATTATCTTCTCTTTGTCCATGGAACAATTCCCATGATTTTTTCCAAAATACATCCCATAATTAGGTTTACCACCCCAAGTGACTAGTTGGAAACCCCTCATCACGTGGCTCACCATGTACCACTCTTTGAGTACATCCTTTGCAGGCTCTATTTCTAAACAAATGTGTCTTCCCTATTGTATATGGATACTTTATCTCATATAAAAATTTTCTTTTATATATATATATTAGTTCGACCATAACACTACACAATATCTATCATAATTATAACCTTTACCATGGAGGAGTGTTTAAAAGCCCTCACCCAAGCCTCTGACCTTTTTTCCTATAAGAATCCCATCAAAACGTTTCGGCCTATATTATACAAACAATTGTTCATAGACATAGAATTAAACAGGAAGTATACATACAATGAAATAAATCCTATTTCTATATAAAAATAAACCAAATTTGATCATGAAACACTCAATCATTGAACACCAAATCGTGATTTTATTTGTGATGTGTTAGAAAACTAGGTTTCCTATATTCCCTGGAATGTTAACTAGTTAATACAAGATATCCCTAACTCCCTCATCCAAAAATAATCCTTAAATATCACATTGGTTAAGGATAACCATCCAATACAATTGATGGCTCCCTCAACCTCATGTCAAATACATCCATTTAGGGGAACCCTAGGAACTTCTCTTTAAAATCTATAACATCACATGTTTTATGTTTAACCACATGCTTTACCACCATCATGAGGATCTACTAATGCACTAACCATGTTAACAAAAACATTATAAGACCATATGGTAATGCATAATAATGATATTTCCCTCAAAAACATACTTTTATTCCAAGAAACATTTATTCTAGGTTCCTTCCATAAAAAAACTAATGCATCACCATTATTGTTTTGCATAATTGTTGGATCCTCCATGTATCGATCCCAACATGAAATCACAACCACACCCAATCACTATAAGGGTACAAAAAACCAAGTAATACATCTTATATGGGTTTACTATAAATAGTAATGAACACAATATTACTGTGGTCCTATTCTGAATATATGGGTCTCTAGGTCACCAACTTGTCCCAGCTTGTTAGGTATCATGTGATGGTCACTAGGTGAAACCAGCTTTATTAACAATTCGGTTCATAGAAAAATAAATAAATTGTTGGAAACCATTCATCCCCCCTCCAACCATCTTGAACCATTGAATAAATATGAAAAATATACCACCTTAGAGTTTCATCTTATTATAGAAATCACATGACAACTCACCAGCCCACAAGAGCCTGGAATCTCATGAGCATCCCCACATGGAATTCCCTTTGTAAAATCATTACCTAATTTTTTTTCAATATATACATTCATTAAATCCAAGATGATCCCCATTAATTGATCTATAATAACTTCCTCAGTCAAGTAGAATATCATTCCATGTTATATTGGAAAACACCATATATGTCGGTAATCACATTTTTAGTAACATATAATGGAGTATAGAAATATATAAGGGGGTTATCCAGAGGATTCCATCTCAATTCTGACCTAGAAGGGTCACCAAACAACCCAAACACTAATTTATCATATCACTGTAGCCATCATCGAACATCACATCATAGAACCCACAAGACATGTTGGTATGAATAACTATATGCATGTTGATCTAGCTGATTATAATGAAAAAAATTAATAGAAAGTGTTGTTAGATATATTTAGGATATTTTAAGAAATATGACATATCCTCAGTGATAAAAAATTTCACTATTTTTATCTACATGTCATGTGAATCATACAAGCTGAGAATGATGCATCCATGGATACCACTTGCCTCTAGATACTAAGAGTCATAATTATTCTAAATTTCTTATTTCTAACAGGCCAATCTCCAAAATCCTATAACTTAGAAATCATAAATATCTAAACTCTTGTGCATCATGGTACATAAAAATAATAATATTTCTATAAATTAAATCCATAAACATAAATCCCATACCCAAATTATCCATGAACATTATTATAAAAGGACTTTTTTATGAAATAGTCTCGATTGCATCACAAGATCTAATACATTCTTATCTATCCTATCTAACATATCCCCAAATTGGAAAAGAAACTATACCAATATCTAGAACCACGTTGTAACATAACATCCTAAGTCACCCTATAAATATAAATAAGACATGTTCAACCATAACCTTAGGTATACCACCCCAAATACAAGAGATGTTCAACTAGTATAGGAGGTCTACAAAGACACTTTGGGGATGAAAAACCCACCATGTATCAATGTGTGAAATAGAATATAAAATAACCAAATATAACTGATCTAAAAAATTAATAGTGAAAAAAATATATAAAAACAAGTCTTTTATGATTTGAAATATAGTCATGGATTAAATCACCAAACTAGGTATAAAACAACTGCTCACAGGACCAGTTACATACCCCAACTAGTACAAAAGAAATTATATGTGATGGCTCCTTGAATACATTGTGTCATACCACATCACAACCTTTGATATTATTCTATTAGTCCCACTCTGACATGTTATACTAGGACCCATCCCAAAACTATTCCTGCAATAACCATGTTAGAGTTTCTCAGGTACCCAGGTGCAGTGGATGCCTAAGCATATTGTGAGAATAGGACACACAAGAGAACCAATAACAATTTCTTGTACTAACCAATAAATATTTTGATATATTCATGTGGCATTTTAAAATAAACAAATATCTACTAGAAATGAATAAACAATCCTACAATTTTGATCATCAGATCTATGTACCTTTTCAACTATACCAACTTTGGATAGTGTCAGGGTCTCTCCAAGAATGACACTGTGATAATTACAACCAAGAAACATCATTGATCTAAATAAATGGAATCCTAACCCATTTATTCCTGACATAGGGAAAAACCACAAGAAATACCAACATTATTTCTATATATCCCTGACATCTTAAATGGAATATCATCTCCAAATCTATGGATGTCAAACCGTATATCCTTCTCTAAATCCACGGAATTCATAACTGTGTCCTCATAATTTATGGGACTGAACCCATGTTTGTCCAGCCTCTAAAATCTAAATTTAGTATGGATCTATTAGTATATATTCTCAAAATATATGTCCACACGAACATATATACATATAGAAATACAAGATATCCATAACTATATACTCATGTCTCAAGTGACCCATTCCTTGATAGTCCAGCATCCATGCTCCAAATCTATGTAATCTCTAATACATACCAACATTAAATCCATGTGGAACTAGCTATATACCCATATATAAATACAAAGAGTACCAATAGTGTCCCAAAATCCAAATTCATAAAAACCCAATAACTAGAGGGAAAATTCTATAACCCAGAATAAACACCTATGGGTTGGACCCATATCCTCTGAGAAACTGCAATAATTTAGGGACGTTACATTGATTCGTTAGTATCAATATAGTCTCTCATATAAGCATCTTTAACATAGGGATCACATATCATGTAAATTTCTTATATATCCAGTAACACTAATTCCATATAAATAAAATCCATGTCGGTGTGGTCTGATGTGATGGCACATGACCTATCACAATATCTATGGTCGTCCTTGTTTGGTCTTCTCAGTCAACCTTACCATCTCACCTAAGTTCCACTCTCCTACTCTTAGTCATGATGAATGTCATCGAATTTCATAACTCAAATTTTTTCAACATCCATCATATTGAAGGATCCCAAGGGGACTTCTATGTTCCACCATGTATGTTTTTACTATTTCTCAACTACCCCAAGACTAGAGGTGTCTCAAGATCCTTTAAGAGAGATAATAGGTAACATTTATCATGAATCTCCTCTCAAGAGGTCTAGAATACACCAGGTATATCCAAGGTCCACCTGTCCCTCTTGGTTTTTTTTCTCATGCCAAGACACACATCCTTCAAGATGAAAAAACGATTCCACTATATGTCCCCTTTGTCTCACAAGGTCATGTGACCCCACTCAAGGGTCCAAAGGTTACCTAGAATCTCTATAATTAAGGCTCATCCATTGATGACCATAACATACAACCAATGCACAATATCCCATATTGACCTGACATATAGTTTGGGGCACTCATGCTTCTCAAACAGTTTCCCATCATAAAATAAAATAAACATTTAATTTTAACCTATTTATTATTTTATCCAATGGGGTGCCACCTAGAGTGGTGAGCTCAAACATCTCTTTTGATATTAAATAATAATATACACCATAGAGCTAGACAATTCAACAACCTACCTCATGGTGATGCCAAAATTTTCTTTAATATATTGGTAGAGAGACTATTCCTATGATTGTTAAGACCATACCATGATTTTAAATACTCAACAAGACACATCCAATCCAAACAATTCCATGACTCACTCTAATCAATCCAAGACAATTAATTTTATTATTTATTGTGAGTTACAAAATATAACATTTTAGTATAACAAATATGGGAATATTTCACAGAAATACATTTCTTTATAATAACCAAGACCATGTTTACAATGGATGACCTTAGTGAAAACTAAATATAAATTTGGGCTAAATCCAAAGAACATGATTCCCAACTGATAACCAATATGATTTAACTAAATTGAAAACCCATATAAAAATTGTGGCCAGGAATTACCTTATTCAAAATAATGAATTTTTTTCCCATATGTGTACTCATAACATCATCTTACTAAACAAAGTAATGTTCAACATCAATGTCCCATTACAACATGCTATAATTGAATCAAAATTAAAAACCATAATTTAATATCTCAAAATTAGATACGATAGAAGGATGAGATAAGAATTAATTACTAGTAGGAAATACATACCTAAAATTAAAATGACTGTGAAAGAAAACCCATCTTTACTAAAGGGAGAATGAATGAGATGTGGTAGTGACACAAAACATACAAACTAAAATAAGAGATGGTAGGGTAATTCCTTCTAATATAGGGATGGGGAAAGTATATAATTTCCTCATTAAAGGGTCGTCATCTAACATGTGTGAATAACTGGGAATCCATGCCACTAGCCAATCGAACTAAGAGTCAGTGGATGCAGACTGTAGCCCCAACTATTATTACCTACACTAGTGCTTCCCATTACCTATTTTCACAATCTAAACCTACATCCATTTTTAAAATCGCATGTTAACTTGTGGAATTAAAAATAAGTATAAGTTACAATAATCTATTTCATATAAGATCATAAACTATATAAAACTCAATCACAATTATTGGTCAATAAATATTATATCATTCCTATAATGTGACACATAATAAACACGGTATAAAAATTATTAGAAGTATATTATCACTATATAATAAACAAACATTCTTTCATAATATAAAATATCAATTCATGAATAATAATGAAATGATTAACCTAAATAAATATAAAATTTATAAATTTTTAATTAAGGAAAACATATAAGAACATCCGTAAAACTATGTAGTGATATACACTTTACAATTTATAAATGATTTTATGAACATTACATAAATAAATATAAATGAATGTTTTAAAAATATTCCATATTGAAATATTTTATATTAGTATTTTGTACGTAATTTAATATAAACTCTTAAATATATCATAAATATTATATATTTAATAAAAATATATAGCAATATAAACATTTCACATTTTTTCTAAAAATTTCTCATGAAATATATATGAAATATTTTATTTTATAAAAGCATTTATAAATTATACAAAATAATTTTTTACATAAAATTGATAAATATTTAAATTATATCCTTTATTATGATAACCTCATATTATCATTTATGAATATTTTATAAATCAAAGTAAATTTTTTTCTATTATACATTATTTTATAATTTATAAGCACTAAAATTATTTATCCACGTAAATCCACTTGAAAACTATATCATATCCACCAAAATAATTTTTTTATTTCATTCATATCCCTTATTCTAATTCAGTGTGAGGCTAAAGGGCTCATTCCCTTGAATGTTGTTAATTGTATCAAGAGAATAAAAGCATTAATATTATAAAACTGCATATATTTGTCCTTTTTTTACCAATTTCATTCTTTATCAAGAGTTAATGCACATTTCAAGGAGAAACCGATGAACACATTACCTTATGTGGGGTAGTTTCTTGTCAACCGTTTAGAAATCACAATTCTGACACCATAATATTTCTCTACATCAATACAATATTATTTTCAAATAAAAATTATTTGTTGATACTAGATATAATAATTTTACAAGTAAAAAATGACATAATATAGTTATATTTTCTATGTTATACCAATCATGAATTATTCATAAACTATTTAAAAAACCATGAAAATGTTTCATAACATCATTAAAAACCTGATCATTATCACCTTAAAATACATTGTTCATTTGAAATATTCATGGTATGCAAATTTTAGACAATACAAATGATTTTTGTTAAAAAATCATATTTTTTAAACTTCTACATATATTTAAAATAAAATTATAATTATATTAAACCTATATATGGTACTACTAATTGGTATTAGAGGGGATAATGATTGTCTTAATGTAGCGAAAACCTTCTACCAGAACTAATTCTTCCACAAGATCATTCTAATTATATTGGATTGAATAAAATAAATAATGTGTATCCTTTATCAATTGATTCTATTATGTACATGTTATTCCATTTTATCTTCATAAAGTACTCTGGGAAGTAACCATTAAGCTCCATATTATAAGGGGATTTTTGGGTTGGGAAAATCTCCCAATGCCTAGGAATCAACCTCTCTTAAAAATTTATTTCCTGAACCACAGAGTTAAATATGAAGAATTAGATATAGATAATGAAATACTATTTTTCCTTGAAGTGGTTAATAATTATATTAAAAGTAAATTCATATAACATAATAATATGAAAATTTTAATAAGTATTGAACCTATTTATATAGGACATCCAATCATGAATCATGGAACTCATATTCTATGCCTACTGATGAATCATTTCACAAACTTATGAATCATTATGACTCTTTAATGACTACCAATCCAATTATTACCATTTATTATTTAACATTTAATCAATATTTTAGATGTTCAAACTCCTATAAATATTATAAAATAATAACTAAAACTCATTTTGATTGATTATAGTGATAAAAAAATCTATTTCTATGGATTATCAAGCATCTCTTGTATCACAACACATTAAACCATGACTTGGGGATGTTTAATATAGTGTCAAACGCACAATTAGAAACCATATAGTGGTTTAAACAACTGTATTATAGTTTGATCATTTGATTATATTTAAAATAGAATTCTCATAGGCCAAAAATAAAAATTATAAAACAACATAGGTCACAATATATTATCATAAAAATTTTAAAGGTACATTGAAAAAATAAAATACAGAATAAAAATTTAAAATCACTTGAACTCAAACATACCCAATTCACTTTTAAAATAACCAAAGTGATAATAATTTATAATATTGGTGAAATGGGTTTTTAAATAAAGTTCATTTTTTATAATCCAAATATGTTTATCACATATTTATAATTAAATAATTATAAATTATAAATTATACCAATGTGACTGGTTCTAGAAATGATCGTATTGATTTTTGAGATAATTATTGTTATTTTGTACCCTTATTTGATAAGTACATTTTTTAAATTTAAAAATACTATTCATCATTGTGGGTTTGATAAAAAAACATATTCCCAAAAAAAATTCATTAAATATATCTTGTTTAAAAAATGGAAATTTAAATTGAATGTTGATTTATAATGGAAAAACTAACAAAAAACATACAAAAAATCATAGGTTCCTGAGGTATATTTTCTATGTAATATATACCCTCCAAACTCACTATCATATTATAAAATAAAATAAAATCCAAAAGGTTTAGAGAATAAATAATCTATGATTCATTGTTCCTTTTATATAATAATATATTATATTAGTAGCATTTATATGAGAGTCATTATGGTTTTTTTTGAAATAATGCACATAATAGACACAAAAATATGATTTATATTCTCTAGAAAGTAATATATAACAAACTAAAAATAATTTCTGTTATAAAAATTCTTCCAATAGATTTACAACATTAATCCATGTTAGGTTTAATTGTACAACTCGTTGTTAATGTTTATTCCTTTCTATTTTTAGTTCAAATTTTTCTTAATAAATCATTTTTATATTCTTTTATGATATTCACAAAATAACATTGAATGATTTAGAGACCAAAAAAATAAAATCATCTCACCCATAATGATCATAATAATATATTATTTCATATGTTAATAAAACTCATTACACCCTTCCTGGTTTGTTGAATCATGTCATTAACATATATTTGATCATGAAAAATATATATCGATAATGTTTTCAAAAAATGTTATTGTAATCCATTATTACTATAAATCAATTTGTAAAAATAAAATAACTAATACATTCACACCAAAAATTATGTCATTTTTAAAAATATATAAATCATAAAGATGTTTTATTATTTAATTATTGAAAATATGATTTAAAAACTATTGGAAATTAAAATTAAACATCCCAAAAAATGAAACCTTTTGAAAAATCATACGTCACATATATCTAAAAAATATATTTTCATGATAAGTATATGAAAAGATAATATTGATGGATTATAACCTATAAATATATTAAAATTCCACATATAATCTATTCCTTCCTCTATATTAGAAACTTTTACAACAACCATATTTTTACTCCATTTTATCACACCATAATTACCATGATTAATCCTAAAACTCCAATTGGTTCTGAATAAAATATAATCATAGGATCACTCAAATAACTCCATAATTTTATTTTTTCAAACTAATTCAACTCATACAATATCGTATAAGGCTAATTTTTATTTCAATTAAGTCTTCTTCAATAGATTTATTATCTAGATAAGGAATAAATATAGAAAAATATTTAATATTTATTCCATTTATCCTTATTAAACCTACTTTATTTAAACCACTAACCATATATGTGTGGATTCTCAAGGTGAATTGTTTTCTAGAATGTATACTCTCATATTATTTATTTCCTTACTCTTCATGATCATAATATATAATAATATATTCCTCATAATCATCATTTTTATTACTAATAAGGGTATCAGTACACAAATTTTAAAAGAATAAAAATTTTCATCTCATTATATATCCTTATAATTGTTGTGATTTCCATTCCCAAGCATCACATGAATATATTTTTAATTTATCTTTAACATTTTATAAAAATATTTATTAGATTTGGAATTTCTATAATAACATATAAATATTTCATTATCAACATTTTAATGTAATTGAATAATTCTATTTTCATTATTTAGATTATAATCATTTCATTAAAAAAATAATGAAGCTAATTTATCACCTATAATTATTAGTAAAAATATATCTTTATGTAAATAATCAATGAATGATAGATTTTGATACATGAAACATCAAATAAATATACAATAAATTATTTTATCATGGAATAATATAAATATAAAAAATGAAATACATTATAGGATAAAAAATGAATCATTTTTAGGGAAAAAATGAATCCAAAAATTAAATAAAAATATTAGATGTTTTAAATTCACATAAACACATCTACCATGTGAAATTAATTTATATAGAGGGTGAATCAGGATATAAAACACAAAAAATAACTTCATATTTCTGGATTATGTTACACTATTAAAAATTAATCATATCCCCCAATGTTATAGTAATAAAGAAAAAAAATTAAAACAATAAGATGCCACAAAAATTTACTTAGTACACATTCAATGGGCTATGTTTATGGATCATATTAAGGAAATATTCTGAAGTAAAAAACCGTTATATCACACACTTTTTTTAATGATCAGATTGATATCATTATCCATAATGTTTCGTCGTCAGTGAAACTTTGAAATCTCACTAATATATTAACTAATGTGTGATCATTGCACCCCTAGAAGAATATTTTATTTATTTCTTAAATAAATTTTCTCTAAACCTAATTTATTATGTTATGAATCTCAACATTCATCTAATATGAAATTCAAATTAACAAAAAAATTATGAGTAGTAAATTTAGTTTATGAAAATCAAACTTTCACACAACCTTTTCATAAAATCCAAACAACTTATAAAACATTCAAGAAAATTTTAGGTTTATCACAAAACTCTAAAAATATATATAGTTTCTCATTTTCTCATCGAGATCTCAGGATTCCCAAAACATTTAGTTTTTTAAAGAAAAAACATAGTCTTATGGGAAATATTTCTCTTTCTATGTGAAACTAATGTTTTATTTGCTTCCTCTAAAATAAAATGTCTTCATACAACTATTAGGTGATTTTATTGCAAAGATATTATTTAAGAACTTGATACACCAAATGTGATTGGTAGTGGTACATTTATATTTGGTGTTAACCCTTCACCTAACTTCCTATCATACCACAAGAAATGTGTGAAACATTCCTAGATCAGTTAAAATCATAGATTTTATTTCACTTTTATATCACCACTAATAGTCATCACATTACATTCATTTTTATTTCTTAGGATTGTGCGACTTTGATTTTTTTTTAAAACCTCAAAACAATCAGAAAACAAATACCTAGAATGTAAAACATTTTTTTTACACATTCTAGATCTTAAAAACCACTATCATAGAGTTTTTTTTACAGATATTGTCACGACCCGTCCTTGGGGCCCATGCCGTGACAACCCCAAGCTTGCCTTCCATAGTCCAGGAGCTGGCGACTACACCAAAGGCATAAGTCCCATTAAAAGGGAAGGAATTTACTTTATATAAGTTAACAAACATAATAGAGTACGCAAGAAGAATTAAAAACTATGTAAATTGAGTACAAAAGTATGTCATGAAAAGTAAATGGACCAGTATACAAACCCAACTAAATGTTCACTACAACTAACAAAGAAAGTACAACAACTGAAAAGAAAAGCAGCAACCACCATGTCTTCTTCCGGGAATCCCACAAAAAGGGTGGGTACATATAGTCTTGTCGGTACCTCGGGTCCGTCCGTCCGCTCTGTGTACATCCTACAAGGTGGTCCACCTCTAGATACCATCCACCTCCACAAGCCTCAACCACGATTAGTGCTATCTGTCATATTCATCCAATATAATGTATTGAGGTCATTTCCCATGTAAAGACCTGTAAATTTCACAGAAAATTTTTTCTTAAATTCCTTGCGATTTTTTGAGTACGCAGTTTCTGACGGAACCTGATTCTGAGGCCCGGTGGGCCCGGAATCAATTTCCGAAGTTTTTCTTGGGTATGTTCATTGAACGAACGAGTGTGTTTTTTTTATATTTTTAATTGATGCTCAGAATTGAAATCTGAGGGCACTGATGAGTTCACAACACCGGTAATTGCTTAAGAGGACCTTTATCGCAGTTGTTTTTTAAGCGGTTTTGGAATTAATTTTTGGGAGAAATTGTTTAAAATAAATAAAAATGGTGGCACAATTTTATTTTTATGGTTGGTGGTTAATTTCTCCCAAATGAAGTTTAAGGTGGGGCCCACACCCACATAACCTCCCATGGGAGGATATTTTGTGGGGTGGGGCCCACACGTGACCTAAACCCTTGATCTTCCCTAGACCCCTTAAACCCCCCATTAAACTCTTTGTGTTTAATGTTGGAAAACCCCATGTATTTAATTGTGTAACTCATCCTCTCCCCACTCTCCCACTTTAATTCAAGCCAAAACACACTTAATCAATGAATTTAATTAAGTTTTTAAATTTGGTAATTTTGAATGCTTGGAAATATAATATAATGTAATAGGAAGACTTATTTTATTTTGGGTTAGAATTATTGTGTGGGGAGATTTAGGATAACTCTAGCTTTATTTTAAGGACATCTACCTTCTGTGAACAACATCATCCTCCCGTGAAGAGCATCACCTCTTTGATGAAGAATTACATCACCAGAAGGAGATATGACGTGCCTTTCCTTCTTTTCTCCGCAGCTAGTGTGAGATGTCATTCCCTCCTTGGACGCACGCCAAGAATATTTTCAAAACCTCACCCCGCGACACCATCTTCCACGACGCCAGAAAAAAACATCGTTTATCGATGTAGAGGTGGTTTTTGGATTGACAAATATTGTTTTTCCTGCCTTTTTGTCATTCCTATTAAACCACTTGTTATCGGAATAATGTGGGAGGGACAGGACTAAACAAAAACGGTCTGATTCCTCTACCTTTCTTATGAATAACTGTAGTCCTTCAACTGTTCTTGAGTGGTGAATCAAGTTGTGTTTTCAGAGACAATAGGATGCCCAAAAACATCATAAATGTACTCAGAGAGTCGGGGCACCCTAGATGCAGACGTTTCATAGAAATCAGATCATCAGAATAAAGAATAGACGCCTCGGGAGGCGTACTTGCCAAAGGCATCGTTTTTGGAAAATTACAAAATACACGCCGTGTACTCCAGAAGCACACACCGTGTAGTAAAAGCATAATGTGGATTCCATTTTAGAAATTTCAAAATTAACGCACGGCGTGTGACTCTAGACACAAGGTGTGTACTCTCCACATAGTTTGACAGAGGATACATTGATGGACATGGCATGTATTTCGAGAAAATACACGGACACAGACAGCAACACACGGCCAAGAGGCATAGTGTGTACTTCCATCACCATGGTAGAAGCAGCTTCGTGATGACTTGACCTGTATTCCGGGAATACATGAACACGGTGTGGAGTACACGAGCGTGTACTCCACCACATGGCTCGGCATGGCCGGCTTACACGGAGCCGACCCTAGAAGTTTGGACATGGCATGTAACCATACCACACGCTGTGTACATACTTTTACATGAACAGACATTTGACACAGGCTTGGTACACGGAAAGTACTGGGCATAGAAGACATGGCGCGTAACCATACCACACACTGTGTACATACTTTTTACACAAACAACCCTTCGATACAGGCCGAGGTACACGGGTAGTACCCGAGGTCTGAGGACACGGCGTGTAACCATACCAACATGCCGTGTAATTTTTTAAAATGGATTGGTCATCTTGTACTCAGTGTCTTGAAAACGTTTTTTTTGGTTTATCCCCTATGACGTGGCCGACCATCAGAATACATGAACTCTAGACTTTGTGATAGTTGATGTAGCGACCCACTCTTTACTTGTGGATGCGGACCCTCCCCGAATCGAGTACGCTATGTGCGAGAACCCTAGAGATGGTTGTGACTGCGATGACGATGACGACTGTACATGGATCCTACATGGGTTCAGAAGTGAGGATAACTGTACTTGGATACTACGTGGGTTCGGAAGAGAGGATGACTGTACATGGATCCTACGTGGGTTCGGCAGCGATAGTTACTGTACTAGGATCCTACGTGGGTTCGGCAGCGACGACTTCTGTAATTTAATGATACGTGGATTTGGAAGGGGAGATGATTCAGAGGATACATCTATCATCTCCACCCCTCTTCATGTTATTATACCTGTGTGAGCTGAGTCTTGACCTTAAGTCATTATCATCGATGTTATTGACTTGCTTTCCTGTGTGGAGTGGGTTGTACTTTCCTGTGTGGACTGGGTTGTGCTTCCAGTGTGCACTGGGTTGAACATGGGCTCTTGAATTGGAGTCGAACTAGAATTGATCTTAGTTATATGTATGGTAATATACCTAATTAGTGTTGGTTGATAATTCTTGTTATATATCATTCCTTTGTGATACTTCCTTTGTGGATTCTAGGAGACTTTTAGGAGTCTCTAGGTCCCTACTGAGTATCGTATACTCACCCCTGCATGGGATATGCCCGAACTATGTTGTGTTAGATGTAGATGGTAGTCAACAATGATCGAGGTGGAGTCTAGTGGATTGGGACAGTACCTAGAGGTGGACCACTTGGTGGGACGGACACAGATTGGACGGCCGGACCCAAGGAGCTGAGGAGACCATCTGTACCCACCCTTCAGGTGGGATAGCCAGAGGACGATGCGGTGGTTGTTGATTTAATTTACTACACCTATTCTTTCTTTACTGTTGTACTGTAATTTCAGTTGGTTTTGTATTCTGGCCCATTTACTTTCAAGCACTTACTTTCTTACACAGTTTACTTAGTGTTTACTTCATCTTGCTTACTCTGTTGTGTATGTTTACTTATATAAAGGTAATGCCTTACCTATTAACAGGATTTACGCCTTTTGTTCTAGTATCTAGCCACTGGCCTATGGAAGACGGGCATGGGGTAGTAATGGCACAGGCCTCGAGGATGGGTCTTGAAAAATTGGTATCAGATGAGTCGGTTCAACCACAGAACTAAGGACTCTAATAATTTCTCCATGTTAAGCAATACTGTTTAGAGTAATGAGTGTGGTTATCAGTCTAGGGAGACCAGTGCAGGTGCGGCAGCCGATGTATCTATACACCAGGACCCTGACTTCTAATTTTTGACTCTGTTCCCTAAATCATTGATTGCATTTGTGTTTCAAAAGTTTTCTTTGTGATTACTTTATGTCAGCTCACCAGGAATACGGTATTAACCATTGTGCCCCTGTTTGTTTTCAGGATGGCCCCATGACGGCAGCCAGCTAGGTTTTCCAGTTATGTACGAGATGGGAGCCCACGGAGCGACGAGGCCTCAGTGTAGGGCCCCATTACAGCGGAGGCATTGTTAGTACCTCTACCTTGTGATCCATTGATGCCACCAGACCCAGTAACTGAGAGTTCACACCACCTGAGTGTGCTACATGAGTTTCGGCGACAGAGGTCACCCAGGTTCCGTGGAGAGATGGACCCTCAGGTAGCCAAGGATTGGATGGAGGCTATTGTTCGTGTCTTTAGAATGGTAGGGACACTAGCAGATCTTTTAGTGATCCTTGCAGTGAGTCTCCTGCACGCATCAGCAAATAGATGGTGGAGCCTGATGCTCCAGGTGCATGATGAGGCATCACTGCTATGGGCGGACTTCGAGAGACTCTTCCACTCAGAGTTTGTTCTAGCCACCCTCCGTGCAGTGCGCATCCATGAGTTACTACAACTGTGGCAGGGCAGCATGACAGTAGCCCAGTACTCGGCGAGATTTACCAACCTCTCATGCTACTCAATCGACATGGAACGAAACCCATTATTCCAGGACCAGACCTTTGAGCAGGAACTGAGGCATGAGATATGGGATTCGATGATCTCCCTCAGCATTCTAACGCAGGATGATGTACTGGAGCGAGCCATAATTGTGAAGAGATTCCTTGCTGATCTTATGCCAGCAGCGAGGCATACCGCATGGAGACATGTAGCGGAGTCTTCAATAGCTGTCAGTAGACAGATGTCGCAGAGGTCCAAGCAGACCAAGCCATCAGTTGGGTGACCTCAGGATACTGGTTCGGAGGTGCGGGTCACACGCAGCCGAGCGAGTCATACGAGAGGCTGGAAGTGCAATGCATGCGGCGAGCAGGGCCACATGGCTCGTGACTACCAAACCTGCCATGCAGAGGACTAGCAGATGGTTGAGGGACCACCCAGCCAGAGGCATAGGTTTGACGGTGGTGGTCCGCAAGGAGCTAGTGGCCAAGGCAGAGGAGCTAGCGGAGTAGCAGGTGGTGGATGACGCTTTGAGGCTATACCACCACCACCAAAAGGACCACCCCGACCAGAGGGAGTTGGCAAATAGGAGCAGTCTCAGCTCCAGGCTGTCGAGGCCTATGATCACAGTGCACTTGAGATGATTCAAGGTACTATATGTGTCTACTCTACCCTTTATGCAATTCTTATATACACTGGAGTGATTCATTCTTTTATTGCCACTTCCCTTGTTGGGAGCTCGGAGATTCCGACAGAGCTGTTGGCTCGATCTTTATGGCTAGAGACTGTTACGGGAGAAGACTCGATGATAACGCACTAGTGCCGGTAGTTTGAGCTTACTCTAGGAGGCAAGAGCTTTGGTTGTGATCTTCTTGTAGTGGCGTTGAGTCCTTACGATGTCATCTTGGGTATGGACTGGTTATCTACAGTCTAAGATCATATTGAATGCATTAGGTGCTAAGTGCGGGGTGTCCGCACATATGGGAGCATGTTCACCTTCACCGGTGAGACAGGAACCTTTGTAGTGCTGGACGGACTCACACAGAGGAGAGGGTGGCCGATCACACATCAGTTGGCTAGTCTCATCCTCGAAGCAGTTGATGTGCAGATTCTGAGTTTCCTTGTTGTGGTGGATCAGTATGCAGATGTTTTTTCTAATGATGTTCCAAGACTACCTCCTCACATAGTGGTAGACTTATACAATGACATGTACCCCGGGACAACCCCAATATCTACTCCAGCATATCGGATGGCTCCCGCTGAGCTTCGTGAGCTACGGGTACAGTTGGAGGACTTACTGGGAAAGGGATTCATTCAACCCACTGTATCACCCTGGGCTTCCCTGATATTGTTCACCAAGAAGGCGGATGTGAGCTTGCGACTGTGTTTCGGCTACCGTCGCATGAACCCGGTGACCGTAATGAAAAAATATCCACATCCGAGGATTGATGACCACATTGATCAGCTCAAGGGAGCACAATGGTTCTCGAAGATAGACCTCCAGTTAGGCTATCATCAGCTCAGAGTTCGAGTCGAGGATCTGCAGAAGATGGCCTTTAGGTGTCGGTATGGCCACTATGATTTCTCAGTTATGCCTTTCGGTGTAACAAATGCTCCAACAATATTCATGAGTCTCATGAATAGGATCTTCCAGCCTTACCTCAATCATTTTTTCGTATTCCTCATCGACGACATATTGATTTACTCAACCACTGAGGAGGATCACGCTTACCACTTACAGGTTGTTTTGGACATACTATGAGAGAACTTGCTTAATGGTAAGCTCTCAAAGTGTCAGTTATGGATTTGAGAGGTTCACTTCTTGGGGAACGTCATCTCTGAGGTGGTAGTTGTGGTGGATCCTATGAAGATTGAGGCAGTGCATGCTTGGGATCCACCTAGGAGTGTGATGGAGGTGCAAAGTTTCCTAGGTCTGGCTGGGTACAATCAGAGATTTGTGCTAGACTTCTCAAGAGTTTCAGCACTACCTTCAGCTTTGATGAAGAAGGGGAAAACCTTTGTGTGGTTAGATAGATGTCAGAAGAGATTCTAGGAGATTAGATAGAGATTAACCAGTGCACCCATCTTGAGGCTACCAGAGGAGGGAGTAGGGTACGTATTTTACTGAGATGCATCAGGGACCAGACTCAGGTGTGTCCTAATGTAGGAGCGGGAAGTGATCACTTACGGTTCACGATAGTTGAGGCAGCCCGAATAGAACTACACTACCCCTGACCTGGATTTAGCAGCACTTGTCTTCGCCTTGAAGATGTGGCAGCACTATCTAATGGGCGAGATCTTTACAGTTTACTCTGAACACCAGAGTCTCAGGTACATCTTCTCACAGAAGGACCTAAACCCGAGATATTGGGGATGGCTCGAGTTCCTCCAGGACTATGAATTTGAGATAGTCTATACTCCCGGGAAGGGGAATGTAGTAGATGATGCTCTCAGTATGAGATCGGAAATTCAGCTACTTGGAGAGGCGACAGAGCAGCTAGCTGCATTGTAGATATCCTTCGTGGATAGATATAGAGAGGAAATTCTATAGTATCTCATAGTCACTCCTCCACTACTTCAGCAGGTCAGAGAGGCACAACGTGGGGATGTTGACTGTGAGATGTGATGTACTCAGATTTCCATTGGGCGGGTGCCTGATGGATTTTCTGAAGGAGCAGATCATTTCGTTATCTTCAGGAGACGTACCATGGTAACAGTTTCATTACAAGAGGAGGTGTTGAGTGAGTTTCACACTTCCCCATTGGCGGTGCATCCAGGAGTAGTGAAGATGTACCATGATCTCAGACGATAGCACTGGTGGCGGAATATGAAGAAGGTTGTGGCAGAGTTCGTTTCTTGATGCCTCACCTGCCAGCAGGTGAAGGTGGAGCACCATGTACAAGCAGGCTTGGTATATACCTTCGAGGTCCTGGAGTGGAAGTGGGATGGGATATCGATGGATTTTGTGATGGAGCTCCTTCGTACTTCCAGAGGACACGACTCCATCTGGGTGATTTTTAACCGACTCTCCAAGTGGGCCAACTTCCTACCTATCAGAGAGCAGGGCTCAGTGGAGAGATTGGGACCCATTTATGTTTATAGGATCATACGGCTTCATGGTGTTCCATCATCTATCATCTCTGATAATGACGCTCGCTTTACTTCCTGGATTTGGAAGGGGTTTCAGGAGGCTTTTGGGACGCAGCTAAGCCTGAACACCTCCTTTCACCCTCAAACGGATGGTCAGATGGAGAGGACTATTCAGACACTTGAGGAAATGCTTCGTACATGTGTACATTATTTTGGTTGAAGCTGGGAAGATCACCTACCATTGGTAGAGTTTTCATACAACAACAGTTATCACTCCACCATCGGGATGGCACCATACGAGGCATTGTACGACCAACCTTACAAATCACCTCTGTGATGGACTGACCCTAGGGAGTCAGCACTCGTAGGACCAGAGATGGTCCAGGCTATGACAGAGAATGTACATATCATCTAGGGGTGGATGAGGACTGCATAGAGCCTACAGAAGTCCTATGCTGATAGGAGGTGGATACCACTTGAGTTCGAGGAGGGCGACCATGTTTTCTTACGGGTCTCACCTCGACGTGGATTGTGGAGATTTGGAAGGGGAGAAAAGTTATCTCTGCACTTCATCGGACCTTTTCAGGTTCACAGTATGATAGGTGAGGTGCCTTATCACCTGGATCTTCCACCTCAGATGCACCGGGTGCATGAAATCTTTCACATATCTCAGCTGAGGAGATACGTGCAAGACTCGATGCATATCATTGATCATGGGGAGCTGGACATCAATGACTGGGAGAATTTTACAGAGGTCCTGGTGGAGATCAAGTATCGACAAGAATGGGTCCTACATGGACTCTCGATTCCTCTGGTGCACATTCGTTGCCAGTATGGAAACCTCCAGAAGAGCACATGGGAGCGGGAGGCTCAGATGTGTGCACAATACCCTCATTTTTTCCCCTAGTTTATGATGTATTTTTATGGGTACGTAAAGACCTAAGGTGTGAGTAATGTAAAGATCCGTAAATTTTAAGGAAATTGTTTTCATCAATTCTATGGGATTTTATGAGTACGCAGTTTCTAACGGCACTGGATTCTGAGGCCCAATGTGTTCGGAGTCAATTTACGATGTTTAGCTCGGGTACGTTCAGGAAACGAATGAAAAGGTGTTTATATATTTTGAACCATTGCTCGGAATTGAAATCTGAGGGCACTGATGAGTTCGCAGTGTCATTAATTTCTTAAGGGGACCTTTATCGCAGTTGCGTTTTAAGCGGGGTTGGAATTAATTTTTGGTGGAAATAGTTTAAAATAAATAAAATAGGTTTCAAAATTTTATTTTTATGGTTGGAGGATAATTTCTCCCCAAGGGAGTTGAAGATGGGGCCCACACCCACATAAACTCCCATGGGAGGATATTTTGTGGGGTGGGGCCCACACGTGACCGAAACCCTTGATCTTCCCTAAATCCCTTATACTCCCCATTAAACACTTTGTGTTTAATGTTGGAAAACCCCATGTATTTTATTAGGTAACTCCTCCTCTCCCCACTATCCCTCTTTAATTCATGCCAACACACACTTAATCAATGAATTGAATTACGTTTTTGAATTTTTTAATTTTGAATGCTTGAAAAAATAAAATAATGTAAGAGGAAGCATTATTTTATTTTGGGTTAGAATTGTTGTGTGAGGAGATTTGGGAGAACTATAACATTTTTGAATAACTTCAACCTTCCGTGAAGAACATCATCCTCCCAGGAATAACGTCACCTCTCTGATGAAGAACTTCATCGCCACAAGGAGAGATGAAATGTCCTTCCTTATTCTCTCCGCATCTAGTGCGAGACGTTATTCCCTCCTTGGATGCACATCAATGACATCTTTGAAACCTCACCTGGTGTTGCCATCTTCCACGATACCGGCAAACGAAAAAGTTAATCGAGGTAGGGGTGTGTTTTGGATTTAGAAATATTGGTTTTCCTTAAATGTTGTCATTCCACTTAAACCACTTGTTATTGGACTAATGTGGGAGGGACCAGACCAAACTAATGTGTTCTGATTCCTCCTCCATTCTTGTAAGTAGTGGAGTCCTACAACTGTTCTTGAGCAGTGAATCAAGTTATGTTTTCGGAGCCGATCAGAGGCCCGAAATTATTGTAAACGGCCTCAGAGCGTCGGGGAGGCCTAGAAGAAGAAGTTTCATAGAAATCGGGTGATCGGAACAAAGAACGGACGCATCAGGAGGCGTGCTGTCCAGAGGCGTCACTTCTGGAAAATTCCAGATTATACGACGTGTCCTCCAGAAGCACACGTCGTGTAGTAAAAGAGTAATTTGGCTTCTGTTTCGGACATTAGAAAAGTAACACATGGCGTGTGACTCTAGAAACATTGTGTGTACTCTCCATAATGTTTGACAGATGAGACATCGATGGACATGGGGTGTGTTCCGGTAAAATACACAGACACGGACAACAACACACGACTAAGAGGCACAACGTGTACTTCCTTCACCATGGTAGAAGTGGCTTCATGATGACTCGACATGTATTCCAGGAATACATGGACACGGGGTGGAGTATATGTACATGTACTCCACCACACATCCATGCCAGGCCAGTGTACACGGAGCCGACCCCAGAAATTTGGACACTGCGTGTAACCATACCACATGTTGTGTACATACTTTTACACGAACATCCCTTTGACAAAGGCTGAGGTGCATGAAAAGTACTAGGGACAGAAGACAAGTCGTGTAACCAAATCAAATGTCATGTCCATACTTTTTACACAAACATCCCTTCGACATGGGCCGGGGTACACGGGCAGTACCCGAGGTCTGAGGACACAGTGTGTAACCATACCAACACACCATGCCATTTTTTAAAAATTACTTGGTCAACATGTACTCAGTGTCTTGGACAGATTTGTTTGGTTTATCCATTATAACATGGAACACCTTTAGAATACATAAACTCTGGACTTCGTGATAGTTGATTTATTGACCCTCTCTTTACTCGTGGAAGAGGACCCTCCCGGAATCGAGTACGCTGTGTCGAGAACCCTAGAGCTGGCTGTGACTACAATGACAATGATGATTGTACTTGGATCCTACGTGGGTTTAGTGGTGAGGAAGATTTTACATGGATACTATGTGGGTTCAGCAGTGAGGAAGAATGTACTTGGATCCTACGTTGGTTCGACTGTGATTGTTAGTGTACTAGGATCCTACGTGGGTTCGGAAGCGACGACTTCTATACTTGGATCCTATGTGGGTTTGGAAAGGGAGATGATTCAGAAGCTACATCTATCATATCCACCCCTCTTCATGAGTAGTATACCTGTGTGAGCTGAGTCTTGAC
Organism: Viscum album; assembly: GCA_963277665.1. Classification (NCBI taxonomy): domain Eukaryota; kingdom Viridiplantae; phylum Streptophyta; class Magnoliopsida; order Santalales; family Viscaceae; genus Viscum; species Viscum album. Next base: position 1,302,430,017 of record OY728147.1, read on the forward strand.
CTTCAGTCATTATCATTGATGTGACTGACTTTCTTTCCTGTGTGGACTGGGTTGTGCTTCATCTGTGCACGAGGTTGAACATGGGCTGTTGATTTGGAGTCAAACTGGAATTTATGACTTAGCTATATGTATGGGAATATACCTAGGTTGTGTTGGTTGATACTTCATGTTATATATCTTTCCTTTATGATATATCTTTTTTGGATTCTGAGAGTCTTTTGGGAGTCTTGGGGTCCCTACTGAGTATCGTATACTCACCCCTGCATGGGCTATTCCCACACTACGTTGTGTTGGATACAGAAGACAAACAACACTAATCAAGGTTGATTCTAGTGGAGCGGGATGGTACCTAGAGGTGGACCACTTGGTGGGATGTACATGGAGTGAACGACCAGACTCGAGCATCTGAGGAGACCATATGTACCCACCCTTCAGGTGGGATAGCTGGAGGACGACACGGTGGTTGCTGATTTACTTTACTGCAGTTGTTCATTCTTTACTATTGTACTGTACAATCAGTTGGGTTTCTATTCTGGACCATTTTCTTTCCAGCACTTACTTTTTTACACATTTTACTTTGTGTTTACTTCAACTTGCATACTCTATTGTGTATGTTTACTTATATAAAGGAAATGCCTTCCATATTAATGGGATTTATGCCTTTGGTGCAAGTCGCCAGCCCCTGGCATATGGAAGGTCGGCTTGGGGTAGTCACGTCATAGTTCCCGAGGATGGGTCATGACAGCCCGTGCAGGGGTGAGTATACGAAACTTAGTAGGGACCCTGAGACCCCCAACAGTCTCCCAGAATCCAAAAAGGATAAACCAAAATGGAAAGATACAATTACGAAGTCTCAATCAACACTACTTAGGAATATTCCCCTACATATACCCAAGTCATCAATTCATATTCATCTCCAACTCACGAGCCCAAGTACAACCCAGTCCACACAGGAAATCACAACTCAGTCCATAGAGGAAAGCAAGTAAATCATATCGATGATAATGATTGAAATTCAAGACTCAGCTCACACAGGTATACTACTCATGAATAGGGGTGGAGATGATAGATGTAGCATCTGAATCATCTCCCCTACTGAACCCACGTAGGATCCGAGTACAAAATTCATCGATGTCGAACCCACGTAGGATCCTAGTACAATAACCATCGCTGTCGAACCCACGTAGGATCCAAGTATAGTCATCCTCACTATCGAACCCATGTAGGATCCAAGTACAGTATTCCTCACTACCGAACCCATGTAGAATCCATGTACAGTCATCCTCACTATCGAACCCATGTAGGGTTCCCGCACACAACCTGCTCGATTCTGGGCGGGTCCACTCCATGAGCCAAGGGGGTTGATACATCAACAATCATGAAGTCTAGCATTTATGTATCCCAATGTTTTGACGCGTAAAAATTAACTCAACAAAACAGACAGTGCGTCAATCGAATGCCCGGTCTGAGAGATATTGGCATTTCTTTCCGAGGGTCTCGGTTAGAAATATGCTCGTTTCTAGCCCGAACGATATCCAAATACTTCCGAAACTAACTTAGAGTTTCTCAAAAGGACCATCTCATCGAAAGAGTCACAGTGCCACAGACGGCGCATCGATCGAACGCGCATCCCTTAATTTATTCACGATTATGTGAATAACTGGCCCGACCTGTTTAGCCCATTGGGCTGACGGGTCAGGTTAACCCTGTTTGACGGGTCCGACCTAGCTGGGGTGCCAAACTGGTCCGAAGAAAAATGAAACCTGGCCCGAAGCGGCATGCCCCGGCCCGATGTGGCTGGCCTGGCGCGGCCCGGCCCACCCTAGAATGGCCCGACCCGGCCTAGCGCGGCTCGGCTCGTCATGGCCTGGTGAAGCCCTGCTCGGCCCGGCCTGGTGCGACCGGGCTCGGCCCGGCCCGGCATGGCCTGGAAAGGCTTGGACCCGCGTGGCCCGGCCGAGCGCATGGCTCGGCTGGCTCGGCCGGCTGGCCGAGCGAGCTCCACGGGGGGTCTTCTACACCGGCGGTGCCAGGCGGAACCGCCCTTCCCCCAACATTCCGGCTAGACCGACAGGTCTTTTGAGCACACGGACCGCATGGGTAGGCTTCCATTCTCTATCCTGACACCGTCCTGGTGCCGTGGACCATCTCCACCAGACCGGCCAACGGTCCGACCAGTTCTTCCGCCGATGCGGCCCATGTAGCGGGCCACGGTTCATTCCACACAACCGGCACGACAGCGCTGATTCCCTTCGCCACGTTCCCAGCACGGCGTGATGGTGTCGTTCCCCCTCTGCCATCAATAGCCAATTCTAAATTAATAAACAAGAAAAATGGATGGTTTTCGGGCCGTGTTCATTCGGCCCACACCCTCTGTGTAAAATAATATCAATTGGCCAAGGTAAACGAGATTCTCAATGACAAACCAAAGATCAATTTTAATTCCTTAAAATTTATCTTAACCCCTACCTCAACAATATATGTCAAATGACAGGCATCACTGAAAATGGCGTCACAGGGTGAGGTTCCGTAGACGCCGATGGAGAGCATTCGAGGAGGAAGCGTTGACTCCCTTTTTTGTCACAGAGAGAATATTGAAAGGTTTGACATCGTTGGTGAGTTAACGCATCGATGTCTCCCCCCTTATCGTAGAGGAAGATGAGGATGGAGAAATTAGGGTCTCCGAGTTGATGTTCTTTGTCGAAGAGTTGACTTTCTTCATTGAGGATGAAGTTCTTCAAATAAATCTAGAGCTCTCTCCCCAAAATCTCAACACAACATGCCAACCCAAAAAAATAAAATAAGGCTTCCCTTATATTATTAAATCATTCCATCCATTCACATTTATAAAATTCAAACACTAAATTAATTGATGAAGAGTTTTAATTATTTAATTAATGTGTGTGTTGGCATGCAATAAAGAGGGAGAGAGGGAGAGTTACTTAATTAAGGGGAGTTAACAAGTTTTAAAGGGGGAGTTTATGAGAGTTATGGAAATTTGTAGGGTTGGGGCTCGTGTGGGACCCACCTCACATTTATCCTCACCTGGGTAGTTAGGATGTTAGTGGGTCCCACCTTAACTTCAACATGTAGGTTATAACCACTTAAGATATAAAAATAAAATTGTTCCACAATTTTATTCACCTCACAATTAATCCACAAAAACTTACTTCTTGTCCTGTGCAAACACATCATGGATAATGGTCCTTATAAGAAATTATTTTCACTAAGAGTTCACTAGTTCCCTCAGATTTCAATTTCGAGCACCAGTTCAAAAGATAGAATATCTCACTCGTTCGTTTACTAAACGTACCCGAGCTAATCTTCAAGAAATTGATTTTGGGCACACCGGGACTCAGAATCAAGTGTCGTCAGAAGTAGTAGACTCATAAAATTAAAAAGTATTTATGAAATAATTTTACTTGAAATTTTGAGGACTTTACATTACTCCCACCTCAGGGCTTTACGTTCCCATAAGGCTACATCATAAACTTGGAAAACAAATGAGGGTATTGTGCACGCATCAGAGCCTCCTGCTCTAATGTGCTCTCCTGGAGGTTCCCGTGCTGAAAACAAATGTGCATAAGAGGAATCGACCGTCCACGTAGGACCCACTCATGTTTATCATTGATCTCCACTAGGACCTCCACAAAAGTAACCCCGTAATCGATTTACAGCTCCTCATGATCAATGATGTGTGTCGGGTCGTGCACATATCTCCTCAGCTAAGATACGTGGAAGACGTCATAAACTCGGTGCAACTGAGGTGAAAGAGTCAAGCGGTAAGCCACCTCACCTACCCTTATAAGGACCTTGAATGGTCTGATTAAGCGCGGAGATAACATTCCACCCCGGCCAAATTTCTGTAATCCACATCGAGGTGAGACCTGTAAAAAAATGTGGTCGCCATCCTCAAACTATAGTGGTCTCTGCCTCCTTTCAGCATAGGACATCTATATGCTTTGTGCAGTCCTCATCTGGTTGTAAATGATCTGCACCTTCTCCGCTGTAGCGTATCCCATCTCTAGTCCTTTGAGTACTGACTCCCCAGGGACAGTCCAACACAAACTTGATCGGCATGGTTGACCGTATATTTCCTCATATGATGTCATCCCGATGGTGGAGTGGTAGATGTTGTTGTACGCAAACTCCACCAAGGGTAGGTGATCCTCCCAACATCTACCAAAGTCAAGGATGCATGGACAGAGCATGTCCAAGAGTGTCTGAATGGTCCTCTCCGTCTGGACATCCATTTGAGGATGAAAGGCGGTGCTCAAGTGTAGCTGTATCCCAAACGCCTCCTGTAACCGCTTCCAAATCTAGGAAGTAAAGAAAGCATCTCGATCGGAGACGATAGAAGATGGCACACCATGAAGGCGTACAATCTCCTAAACGTATAGGCATCCCAATATCTCCATATATCCCTGCTCTTTAATAGGTAGTAAGTGGGTTGACTTGGTGAGTCGGTCAACAATCACCCAGATGGAGTCGTGTCCTCTGGGTGTATGTGGAATCCCTGTCACGAAATCCATGGATATCCCATCCCACTTCCACTCCGTGACCTCTAGGGGCTGTACCAAACCTAGTAGTACCTGGTGCTCCACCTTCACCTGCTGGCAGGTGAGGTGTCGTGAAACAAACTCTGACACATCCTTCTTCATACCTGTCCACCAGTGCGGTCGTCGAAGATCCTAGTATATCTTCGCTACTTCTGGATGTACCAGAAAAGGGTAAGTGTGAAACTCCCTCAGCACATCCTCTTATAATTCAACTAGTACCATGGTATTTCCCCTGAAGAGGATGATGTGTTATTCCCCATCAAGAAAATCCATCAGGCACCTGCCCTGTGGAAATCTGAGCACGTCATGCCTCACAGTCATCATCCACACGTTGTGTCTCTTTAACCCACTGATGTAGTGGAGGTGTGACTGTGAGTGACTGTAGAAAGTCTGCTCTATCTCTATCTACAAAGGATATATGCAATGTGGATAGCTGCTCTGTCGCCTCTCCATGTAACTGAATGCCCGATCTCCTACTGAGAGCATCAACTAATACATTCCCCTTTCCAAGAGTATAGACTATCTCAAAGTCATAGTCCTGGAAGAACTTAAGACATCGCCGCTTTCTCAGGTTCTTGTCCTTTTGCGATAAGATATACCAGAGACTTTGGTGGTCTGAGTAAACTGTAAAGTTCTCGCCCATCAGATAGTGTAGCCACATCTTCAAGGCGAAGACCACTACTACTAAATCCAGGTCATGGGTAGCATAGTTTTACTCATGCAGCCTCAGCTATCTTGAATCATAGGAGATCACTACCCACTCCTACATCAGGACACACCGGAGTCCGGTCCCTGACACATCACAGTAAAATACGTACCCTCCGCCCTCCTCTGGAAGTCTCAAGATGAGCGCACTGGTCAATCTTTTTCTCAGCTCATGGAATATCTGCTGACATCTATATGACCATATGAAGGGTTTTCCCTTTTTTGTCAAAGCTGAAAGTGGTGATGAAACTCTGGAAAAGTCTGGCACAAATCTCCATTTGTACCCTTCCAGGACTTGGAAACTCCTCACCTCCATCACACTCCTGGGTGGCTCCCAAGCATGTTTAAACTTTATTATCATAGGATCAACCGCAAATCCTGCCTCAGAGATGACATGTCCCAAGAAGTGGACCTCTGGAATCCATAACTAACACTTTGAGAGCTTACCATAAAGCTGGTGCTCTCGGTGTGTGTCCAGTACAACCCGCAAGTGGTAGGTGTGCTCTTCCCCAGTAATCGAGTAAATCAGTATACCATCAATGAAGGCTATGACAAATTGATCGAGGTAAGGATGGAAGATCCTGTTCATGAGACTCATGAAGACTGCTAGAGTGTTGGTTATGCCGAAAGGCATAACCAAGAACTCATAGTGGCCATACCGACACTTGAAGACCGTCTTCTGCACATCCTCATCTCGAACTCTAAGCTGATGATAGCCTGACCTAATATCTATCTTCAAGAACCATCGTGCTACCTTGATATGATCAAACAGGTCATCAATCCTTGGAAGAGGATACTTGTTCTTTATGGTCACTTGATTCAGGAGATAGTAGTCGACACAAAGTCATATTCTCTCATCCGCCTTATTTGTGAATATAATCGGAGAAAACCAGGGTGAAACACTGGGTCAGATGAATCCCTTTCCCTGAAAGTCCACCACCTGTACCTGCAACTCATGAATCTCAGCGGGAGCCTTCCGATATGCTGGCGTAGATATCAGGGCTATCTAGGGGTAAAAGTCAATGTAGAAGTCTACCTCCCTATGAGGAGGTAGTCATGGAACGTCGTCAGGAAAAACATCCGCGAACTGATCCACCACAATAGAAATACTCAGACTCCACACATCAACCGCTCCGGGAATGATACTAGCCAACTGATGTGTGACCGGCTACCCTCTCCTCTACGTAAGTCCATCCTACACTGCAAAGGCTCCCTTCTCACCAGTGACAGTGAAGCTGCTCCCATCTGTGCAGACACACCGCATTATGCACCTAATACTGTCAATCTGAGCATGGACTGTAGACAACTAGTCCATACCCAAGATGACATCTTAAGGCCTCGACGCCGCTACAAGAAGATCCCAGCCGAAGATCTCACCTTCTAGAGTATCCTCACACTACCGGCACCAATGCGTAATCCTCAACTCTACTCCCGTAGGAGTCTCTAGCTGTAAGTATCGAGCCAACAGCTCCGTCAGAATCTCTGATCTCTGAACAAGGGAAGTGGCAATAAAAGAATGACTCACTCATGTGTCTATAAGAACTACTGCAAGGGTGGAGTAGACAAAGATAGTAACTCGAATCATCTCAGGTGTGTCGTTGTCATAAGTCTCCACTGCATGAAGCAGAGACTGCCTCTATCCGCCATCTCCCTATGGTCGGGGTGGACCTCCTGGTGGCGGTGGTGGTAGAGCCTCAAAGTGTCACCCTCCACCCGATGCTCCGCCAACTCCTCTTCCTCGTCTATCTGCTCCCTTCAGACCAGCACGGTCAAACCTATTCCACTTCCTGGGTGGTCCCTCAACCGTATACTACTATTCTGCATGGTGGTTCGGGCTGTCACAAGCCATGTGGCCCTGCCCGCCGCATACATAGCACTGACTGCCTCCCGTATGACTGGCTCTGATGCGTGTGCCCCGCACCTCTGAACCAGTATCCTGAGGTCGCCCACCAAATGGCCTGGTCTTGTTGGACCTATGCGACATCTGTCTACTGCCAGCTGCAGAAGACTCTGCTACTTTTCATCCTACGGTAGGCCTCGCTGTTGACGTAGGATCAGCAAGGAAGCTATCCACATTAAGGGGCCGCTCTAGTACTTCTGACTGCGTCAGAATGCTGAGGGAGATCATTGAAGCCCTGATCTCATGCCTCAGTCTCTGCTCAAAAGACTAGTCCTAGATTAATGGGTCTCGTACCGTGTCCGTGGAGTAGCGAGAGAGGTTTGTAAATCTTACCGAGTACTGTGCTACGGTAACACTGCCCTGTCGCGGCTCTAGTAACTCCGGAATGCGCACCTTTTGGAGGGTGGATCAAACAAACTCCGAGCAAAAGAGGATCTCGAAGTCCGTCCAAAGCAGTGATGCCTCTTCGTGCACCTAGAGCATCAGTCTCCACCATCTACCTGCTGCTGCATGCAGAAGACTCGCCGCAATGATCACTAGAAGATATGCTATTGTCCCTACCAATATGAAGACTCGGACAAGAGCCTCCATCTAATCCTCGGCTCCCTGAGGGTCTGTCTCTCCGTGGAGCATGGGCGGCCTCTGAAGCTGAAACCCGTGCAGTACACTCAGGCGATGTGCACTCTCCACTACTGGGGATGTTGGTATTGGTGTCCTAGTGTGTAGAGAAACCTCCGGTCCATCCGCAATAATGAGGCCCTGCACCGAGGCCTCATCGCTCGGTGGGCTGTAATCTCATACGTAACTGGGAACCCTAGATGGCTGTCGTCGTGGATCCATCCTGAAAAGAAACAAGTTCACCATGGTTAATATAGTATACATGGTGAGCTGACACAAATTAATAACAATGAAAACTTTTGAAACAAAGATGAAATCAATTGTTTCGGGCACTGAGTCAGAAGTCAGAAGTCAGGGTCCTGGTGTACGGATACATCGGCCACCGCACAAACACTGGACTCTTGGGACTGATAACCAAACTCATTACAGTAAACAATATTTCTTTACAGAGAATAAATTATCAGAGTCCGGAGTTCTGTGGTAGAACTGACTACTCTAATACCAAATTTTCACCACCCGTCCTCGGGGCCTGAGCCGTGACTACCCCAAGCCCACCTTCCATAGGCCAGGGGATGGAGACTAGAACCTAAGGCGTAAATCCCATTAAAAGGGAAGGCATTGCATTTATATAAGTAATCAAAATCAACTGAGTATGCAAGTTGAATTACACACTAAGTAAACTGAGTACAAAAGTAAGTTCTAGAATGTAAATGGACCAATATAAGAACCCAACTGAAAGTACAGTACAACTGAGAAAGAAAGTACAACAACTGAAAAGTAAAGCAGAAACCACCAAGTTGTCCTCTGCGAATCCCACCTCAAGGGTGGGTACAGATAGTCTTGTAGGTACCTCGGGTTCGTCCGTCCACTCCGTGTATGTCTCGCCAGGTGGTCCACCTCTAGATATAGTCCAGCTCTACAAGCCTCGGCCTTGATCAGTGATGTCCGTCGTCTGCAACCAACACAATGTAGTGCAGACATTACCCAGTTAGGGGTGAGTATACGATACACAGTAGGGACCTCGAGACCCCCTAAGGTCTCCCAGAATCCAAAAAGGATAAAAAACAAAGTAAATATAAAAATACGAAGTATCAATCAACTCTAAATAGGTATATACACATACATATACCTAAGTCATCAATTCCAGTTTGGCTCCAACTCACCAGCCCAAGTACAACCCAGTCCACACAAGAAATCCCAACCAAGTCCTCAGAGGAATGAAAGTCAATCATATCGATGATAATTAATGAAAGTCAAGACTCAGCTCACATAGGTATACTACTCACGAAGAGGGGTGGAGATGATAGATGTATCCTCTGAATCATCTCCCCTGCCAAACCCACGTAGGATCCAAGTACAGAAGTCATCGTTGCCGAACCCACGTAGGATCCTAGTACAGTAACCATCGTTGCCGAACCCACGTAGGATCCAAGTACAGTCATCCTCAATGCTGAACCAACTTAGGATCCATGTACAGTCATTCTCGATGCCGAACCCACATTGGATCCAAGTACAGTCTTCATCGTCGTCGCAGTCGTAGCCAACTATAGGGTTCCCGCGCATAGCACCATCAATTTTGGGAGGGTCTGCTCCACGAGAAAAGGGGTTCGATACATCAAATTTCATGAAGTCTAGCATTAATGTATCCCAAATTTCTGTCTCATCAAAAGGAACTCAACGCAATAGACGACGCATCAATCAAACGCCCGGTCTGAGAGATATTGGCTTTTCCGTCCCAGGGGCCCTGTTAGAAATACGCTAATTTCTAGCCCGACCAATATCCAAATACATCCGAACCTCACTTTTAGGATCGAAAAAGTAACTTCTCGTCGAAAGAGTCCCAGTGCCGCAGCCGGCGCATCGATCGGGCGCGCGGTCCTTATGTTATTCACTTTTAAGTGAATAACGGGCCCGACCCGTTTAGCCCAGTGGGCCGATGTGTCAGGTTGAACCTGTTTGATGGGTCCGACCCAGCTGGGGTGTCGGACCGGCCCAAAGAAAAACACAACCTATCCTGAAGGGGCATGACCTGGCCTGAAGTGGCACGACCCGGCTTGGCCCAGCCGGGCGCGGCCCGACTCGGTCCCACCCGGTGCGTCCCAGCTAGGCTCGGCCCAGCGCAGCCGAGCCAGCTCAGCCGACTGGCCGAGTGGGCTCCAGGGGGGCATGGCCTCCCCAGTCTTCTACACCGGCAGCACTAGGCAGTGCTATTCTTCTCCGAACCGGACGGTCTGCTGCACACGCGGCCCACATGTGTGGGCCGTCGTAATCCAGCTCTGTGCCCTCCCGACGCCGTGGACCAGCTCCGCCCGACCGGACGACGGTCTGGCCGGTTCCTCCACCAAAGCGGCCCATGTAGTGGGCCACAGTTCATTTCTCACGACTAGCGCGACGACGCTGGTTCCCTTTACCATTTTCCTGGCATCGAGTGATGGATTCGTGCTTCCTCTTACATCAATATCCAATTCTAAATTAATAAACGTGAACAACAGAGGGTTGTCAGGCCGTCTTCATTCGGCGCGCACCCTTCTCGTAAAACGATAGCAATCGGCCAAGGTAAATGAGATGCTCATCGAAAAAACAAAGCACAATTTTAATTCATTAAAATTGAACTTAACCGCTACCTCAACAAAAGATGTCGAATGACGGGTGTCGCAGAAGATGGCTTCGTAGGGTGAGGTTTCGTAGATGCTGAACGAGAGCGTCTGAGGAGGAAACGACGTCTCCCCTTATTTTCATAGAGAGAAGATAGAAAGTCGTGATGTCATTGGTGAGTTCCTGCATCGGTGTCTCATCCCTTATCGCGGTGGAAGAAGAGGACGGAGAAACTAGGGTCGTCGAGTAGATGTTCTTCATCGAAGAGTTGACGTTCTTTATTGAGAATGAAGTTATTCAAATAAATCTAGAGCTATCTCCCCAAAATCTCAACACAACATGCCAACCCCAAAAATAAAATAAGGCTTACCTTATTTTATTAAATCATGCCATGCATTCAAATTTACAAAATTCAAACAGTTAATTAATTAATGAAGAGTTTCAATTAATTAATTAATGTGTGTGTTGGCATGAAATAAAGAGGGAGAGAGGGAGAGTTACATAATTAAAGGGAGTTAACAAGTTTTAAAGGGGGAGTTAATGAGAGTTATAGAAATGTGAAGGGTTGGGGCTTGGGTGGGACCCACCTCACATTTATCCTCTCATGGGTAGTTAGGATGTTAGTGGGTCCCACAATAACTTCCCCATATAGGTTATTACCACTTAAGATATAAAAATAAAAATGTTCCACAATTTTATTCACCTCTCAATTAATCGACAAAAATTAACTTCTTCTCCCGTGAAAACACATCTTCAGTAAAGGTCCTCTTAAGCAATTACCGGGGCTGCGAGTTCACCGGTGCCCTCATATTTCAATTCTGATGAACAGTTCAAAAGATAGAAAATCCTGCTCTTTCGTTTACTGAATGTACCCGAGCTAAACATCGTAAATTGATTTCGGGTACACTGGGCCTCAGAATCAAGTGTCGACACAAGCCATAGACTCATAATATTACAAAGTATTTAAGAAAAAAGTTCCTGGAAATTTCTGGGTCATTATATATATAGTGAACATCCATGTTAGAGATTAACAATGTATCTTGTTAATCGACCATTTAAACAAACACAACAAACGCAAAAAAAAAATTGTCACCTCAAAGGATCTTCTTCCAAGACACATCATCATGGCCTTCTATGAAGATCATACAATCAAAGATAACTATATCAAAATTTCTACTCATTTCTAATATGATAAATATATTGATGTATAATATAAGGAATAATATGAATGATTTTAGAGAAGTATTTATAGATTTATATTGGAGAAAAATATAGTCATTTTTTATTTTTTGGGTATATAACTGTTGTTTATATATTCATTAAGATTATATGGATTTTTAGTATACAACGAAAATAAACATAGGAGTGGATAATGAGAAAATTTATATTGATATATTTTTTTACATTCAATTAAGATGTGGGATATATAATATGGTCATTGTATTTTTATGATTAAATATATATAACCAGACTATGGAATTTTTGTATAATGGGACACGTAATAGAATCAATTTGTACAAGTATTCCTTTTGAGTCTTATTTACCTAAGATGGAAATGGAATAAGCATCACCAGGGTTTTCTTCGGACCGATAATAATTTGAACAATAATAATTATTTATTGAGTTAAAAAAGTGGTGTTTTGACCACACAGTCTCTAACAGAATCCAAAATTAATTATCTATAAAAATCACAAAAAACTAATATTATAAAGGGTGGAGTCTCAAATCCACTGGAATGAATAATATGAATTTTGTAACCGTGAATGTAAATAATAAACAAAAACATATATTAATGGTGTAAATTAATAGAGTTTCTATAGAATTATGGAATATTTAATGGTTGAAACATGATAACACTGAAAATATAATGAAGGAAAAAAATAATGAAAGATACAGAAAATTGAACAACTGTTTGAGTTTGAGAACATTAGACTTCTGAATTTTTTTTAAAATATATTATTAGTTCATGCTCATGTATAACATAATTATATGAATTTCTAGATGAATGGGTGATTATTCGTCATGTTGTGAGTTTGTGTTCAATACAACTCAATAAACATTCCATATTAATTTTTATGTAGATAATTTTTCACGAATAACTATGTTCATTAATGTGGAAGATATGAATAAAAAATTTACACTTTTTGGAACATTAGTTAAGGTATGAAATTTTGTTTTTCCTAACCATCAACTATAGATTTATAGAGTGTTGTTGAATTAATACTCATTAAGATCACATTGGAGAACTATTACCATAAAATCACCCCGAAATAATTATGAAAACAATAACAAGAATAAAAATTAATCAATTCATTGAACCTCATTTCCCTATCATGTGTATATATGAATCTTTACTAAACAAAAAATAATTTCTTCCAATTCTAACATCCAAATACCAAAATAAATAACTAAATATAAAATAACCCAAAATAAAAAAATAGCTCCCAAATTTTCAAAATAAAAACTGAATTCCAATTATTCAATGATTTTATACCCACATAAAAATATTAAAACACAAACCACAAACAATTCAATGAAAAATAGTGTATGCATTTTCTTATTAACAATATTGTATCTTAACACACAGTAAATACTGGACTTGGAACTCAAAATCCAACATCTAATTAAATTTTTGAATTCGACAATTGTAATTTAAAAACCAATTCTCAAAATATATTCCATGAGTTTGATATAAAAATTATGAATTTCTAGAATAATCAAAGAATTACGTTACAATAAATGAAAAAAAATCTGATTTAATTCATCTTAAATTTTAAAATGTATATGGAAGTTATCAAATAATTTTTTCAATATATCACAGCAAAAAATTGTATATCTATTATAAAATTTAAAGAATTATAATTTTCAAACAAAATGAACCATATTTTTTATATATGTATATTTTTTTCATTTTTAGTGAAATTTAATTATAACATATTAACAATGATGTGCAAAACATATAACTAAATAGAGCCACATAAAATTACCCTTTACATTTTATATTTGTGATAATCAAGTATGAAGATAGGAAAAATCACTAGATGGTAAAAGAAAAGAGGATTGAGAAAATAAAATTCCAAAAAAGTACTGCTTTTGAAAATTATTTTACCCCATGGACACTTTGATAAAAAAATTAGGTGATTTCCATAAATAAATAAAATTGTTTCAGTGTGACATAGGAATATTATATTATAGAAATGACTAAAATTGAAAATTTTTAAGAAAATTTAACAAAAATAAATTTTTATCCCAGACTGATTTCAATATTATTTTTACCTTTATGGAGAAAACAACACATAATTTAAAATATCATTATAATAGACACACTACAAGATGGGGTTGATAAAAAATTTATTGATGGAATAAATAACCCATCCAACATTTAAAGATTAAATTTTAAAAAATTATATAGGCTTCAACAAAGATTAGAATTCTCATTTCATATTCCATTAAGATATATGTATATTGAGTTTAATACAAATTAGAATGAATGATGTCAAAGGGGAAAAAATAAAATTCTCCCACAATTTTTTTGAATGAAATATTGGAAATTCATAAGAATTTCACCAACCATGACAAAAAAATACATCTTGGAATATGATATTTTAAAATCATGAATTCTTAAATATTTTTAATTCAGTAGTTATTTTAAACAGATTAATGAAAACTTCATGCACATGTACTACTGAATTTCACTAAACTATTAATAGAAAAAGTGACCAGTATAAATAAAAAATATGATATAATGAATCAAAAAATCTATAGTATCTTTTCACAACTTTATGACATTGGAAAATAAGATAATTTTAAAATAATAGGAATCATGAATGAAAAAATTAAAAACAATATATCCCCTAGTATATAAATGATTCTCTCATTACTATAAAAAAATTATAAATATTTATATCAATTCAAATTGTTTTATGGATTAATTTTCATTTACCTACAATATGATTAGACCATAATGAGTAACTTCTATTTTAAAAATAATTGAATTTTGAATTGATTGATGTTTTATCATGTTTTACCGAATTAGATACATATATTAGTCTTGAAAATCAAAATCATTTTCCCACATGTATGTAGATATCCCAATTGATAATTTTCTATTCTTATTGAATATTAATCTACTGCATGTTTTTTTCTTTACATTACTTGTCAAACAATCAAATTTCTACTAAGGATGATTCTCATGAAAAATCCACCTACCACAAGACTATTTCACCTCATATTCACTTTTGAACTAAAAGAAACCATGTATGAGTAAGGGGATACTATTTAAAATATATGATACATCAGTCCATCGAATTAGGGAGGCACCAAATTGAGAGAGAATAATTTCTTAAATTAATAATTAAAAGGAAACAACTAAAAAATTATGGGTTTCATCTCATGCAGAATAATCCATAAACACCTCATCCATACCTACCCACATTAAATTATATTTGTATTCATTCAGTGTGAAAGAAATAGTTATGGATTTTATTTCAATTTTTTCTAATAAATATTCAGTGTGACATATTATGAATTCCCCAACATCAGAATCTTGAAAAAAAATTCCACATATTTTCAAAAAATAGTTGATGTCATCTGGTTTTTTAGATTTACTAGGCCCTCAAAAATCCCTCTATAAACACTAATAATGTTGAATAATAAACCATAAAAATTTGATAAAAACTCCCATCTTTATCCTCACATGGACGATTGAAAAAAATTATTTTCAAAACCAACAACAACCAACTCTTAATTTCTAGATAATATTACTAAAATAGACTATAAATAATAATATATAAGACCAATATGTGAAATAATTATATTCTTTATTTCAAATATAATTTTCGATGTCTACAGAACACTCAAATAAAGTGAAACTTTTAAATTACAAATGTAATTCATCACATTAATCATCATTCACAATAGCTAAAACTTTTTCTAGAATGTAAACATGTTTATATTCAGCATAGTAATGTATAATAGTAGAAATTATACTAGAACTCTCCCTCTCTTTATGTAATTTGAACCATTTGATCCCAATGATAAAAACTCAAAAATAGGATAACAACATTCAGGAATAAGGTTTTCAGAGCCCGACTATAGATTCAGTTTAATGATCTAAATTTCCAAATCATCTAGTGAAGTATTGGATTGAACAATAGCTTTAGTGATATTTTCATATTGATGGACACATATAACATCATTGAATTATATACAAAAAGGGTAAAAATAAAACAAGACCGAAAATTTGAAATATGATCAACATGTGAGGAAAACCCTAAAATAGACATTCAATCTTAGGGATGTAAAGAATAGTAAAATCAATCCCTAATTCATAAAATATATTTCTTTGAACATTAATCAATGACATGAGAAGTACTATCATCAAGAGAGCATGGTTTTGGATGGATCACATCATGATCCTTATATATGAAATTTCATATTTTTCTCCTAACTCTCCCTAATCATTCCATATTCTAACAAAATTATGATTCAACAAAATAACCATTAATGTTTCCATTACCTAGTTATTTCATATTTTTTTCATAAGGGGGATGATATAGCATTTTGTCCTTACCTCTAAATATATCCTTAGAAACATATATCAATTTCTGAGTCACTACAAGTGGAGAATCCATCAAAACATGATACTCAATAGAATCCTCTACAATATAGAAGTTCAATTTACATTTTGAAAAGTAAATTGTGTCCCCAAAAATGGATAAGAAATGTGTATCTAAAATTGGAACATTCTAGACCTATTTCACTCATATGTAATAGAATCTGGTTGGCCCCTTGGCCTAATTTTCGCCTCCCTATATACTAAAGGATTCCAATTAGTAATGACATACTAGGGTGTATTCATGGGAAGACTATTCCAGATTTATAAATTAGAGCACAATATAGATAATAGTTTAATAAATTATAGAAGCATAATAATAAAGAATATGGCATCAGAAATAAGTATAAATAACTATGTAAAATAGGATCACATAATATATGTAAACTATATCATATAAAAAAGGTGATGGCATGTATCTACATAAAATAAAACAAGAATACATAGATGTAGTAAGAAAATACATTACATGATGTAAATCAGAATAAAAATGGTTAAAACTATATATGAATTATCATAATTGATACAGTCATCTGATTCCAACCACCCATCCTAATGAAAATAGTTCTACATCAAAAGAGGAAAGTATCCCTTTGTCCAAAACAATGATCAAATAATCTGCTAGGGTGCCAAAGGTATCCTAGGATGGTCATGAGATAAATATAGTGGTCCAAAACTAATGATATCAACATAAATACGGTCTGTGAAGATATAGTATAAAAGTCTGATTGTATATCAATGTAAAACAACATGAAAATATATAACCCATACACTCTTCGGCCTCTCTATTGTATGAATATTAATACATTTAATTAATTTATTATGGGTATTTATATAATAAGGAGATCATATTTAATTTTTTAATAAATAAAATATAGGATCCTTATAATAATATAGGATCCACAGTGTAATCAAGGAATACTTTTCCACTTGAGTTGAGTAAAATCATAGTGGTAAATTATGAAGTCTGACTATAATGGCATTGTGTGTAACCTAAATGGTACACCAAGGGAATTACATTATAAAATATTCAAACAAAGAATATCGATCTCATCCATATTAATCACATTCTAAAAGTGAGTAGACCTGATGGGGTGGATCCATGGTGTCACGTGTCTGAAGACATCTAGAAAAATCAATGGAGTGCATCCATGGATCTATAATATCTGAAAAAAAATATGAAAGTGAACCATAAGTAAAATTCTATGAAATTAAAATGATAATAAAAGGGATAGATTTTTTATGGGTATCTCCTACAAACATCGACTCAATGAATTTTAATTGCATCCTCTATGTGCTGGAGACCATTCCTTATAATTCTATGGTTGAATGAATTCTGACCATTCCTATAATGATTTAAATGTTACGATTGTATTATCCAATTTATACCAAATTCATTCATATAAATATTTCATCATATCACATGTAATAATCACCCACATTTAAATTTGATTCATTCATTCCTTTATCTTTCACCATATGTCAAAACATAAATTAAGGATATATATCAATTTTTTAAGTTAAAAACATTTTAGTAATCCATGTGGTATATATATATTTATATTTCTTTCCTTTTAAAAATTTATTTCTTCATATATTTTGATGGAACACTTACCATAAAAAAGGTCATATAGAGAACACCAGAAATGTATTGTCCTCGCTCCAGTAACCTAGAGCTGATGGTTACTTCATTAGATTATCACTAGATACATGGTATATTATCTCGAAGAAAATAATATTCTATTATTATTGGTAAACTAGTTGAATATATTTATTTAAATGAAATTTTTAAATATAAAATAAAACATAATATTCTCTTTGAGAGCACTATTAATCCCTTTATTATATCCCAGCACTCCAATCATAATTCACTACTTGGAATCTCAGGGAAAAGAAACATAAGAAATGGGGATATCAGATTCCTTGTAAAGATATTTATATAGGGGAGCCTATCAATAATAAAAAAACATAACATGATTATAAGGGTATGAGAACATGAGCACAAAATTTGAAGATTTTACCCATCATATCAAAGGTTATAATCTTTAGTTATGGAATAATGATTATTAGATCATAAGACATGATCATAAATGAACCATAAATAATAAGAAATGATAAAACAACATAATACATGTATGTGTTTCATAAAATTAATCATATAAAATTATTTTCCTATTACTGAAGGTTCGTTGTCAAGAATATCATTATGGAAAAAGTTCCATATTGAACTGAGTTCAAACCTCATTTTGTCCCTATATTGATGAAACTAGTTATCTTCCATTCTAGAAATGTAATATTGACCCAAGATGACCCCCATTACAAACTTGTATTACCAAATTGGGTTCATTACCATTCAATTATTGTATTACTAAATAGGGTCCACTCCTATTACATCCCTATATTAATGAACTGATTTTACTCTCATTCTATCCTTGTATTTCTAAATTGGGTTCACACCCATTTTTTCACAATATATCTCATGATAAATAAACCATAACCCAATTCATTGGATTTAAATATTGGTCCCAATAATCATATAATTAAATCCATACATATGTTATCCATAAGAAAATAAATCATCTATCATATCACAATCGATGAAAATAAATGGGATTCATTGACATTTAATTATTTCAAAACCCACGGAAAAGTAATAGGAATGATCAACATCATGCATCTAAAAACAGAATTCATCCATAGAATTAATAAAAATTCCAACCTTGAATCATATCCCCAATTTAAAAATTCATTATTTATGGAACAATAAAAATATTATTTTTAAAAAATATTTTGAAAAGTAAAATAATTGATAAACATTATTTCAAAATTGTTAAAATTAATTTTGAAAATATTTTTTGAATCAGGTGGATCGAAGAAAAATATTCCACAATGGATACTTAAAAAGAAACAATTGAAAATAATGATGAAATTGTTAAATAAAATCTTACCACTTTGTAACCATTAGAATAACATTCCCCATGAAAGAATGAAACTTATCTAGATAGGAAAATATAATAATTTTCATGAATATAATCATAAATGACATTCATTAAAGGTATATAAAACACAAAAAAGAAACAGGTAGTGTATATGGCATGCGTCCAATAGAAATAAAATTGAGACAAAAATACATTACCACAAGTATTACCATTATTAATTCACATTCAAACCTCAAATATAGTAATTTTTTATTTATTTTAAACTTATCCCATAAATTTAATTATATAGTACCATCTATTATTTATTTTTGACATCTTTTCACCTGTTTATTAATATGTTTTTGTTAAAATCATTATTATAGGTGATAAATACTTCATATTTCAAGCATGTTTCCATATGGATGTCTTGGTCCTTATAAATTTTTCTTGGTATTATCATTTTAATATTTTTAATCATGATATAAACATAATATATAAATATAATATAAATTTTTATAATAATTCATATAAGTTATAAATAGAAAATGAATTGCATAGTTCATGGGGACGGTATGTAGTATGTATGTTCAAATGTCTTTTTAATTTATTAAAATATAAAAATAAATAATGTAAAATATTTATTATAATTTAAAAATTAATTAAAATATATCATATATCATATATATTAATTAAACCTTTCATAATACCCTTACTTAAAATTTCAGGATGGAAATTTAATTGTATCACTATATGGAGATGGTAATCCGTACGTATGCACGAAAGATACTTTAACTTATTGTTTCGTGGGAAAGAGGGTGTATAACGGTGTTTTAATAAAAATAGGATAATTTCATAATATTGAGGATACATGTGATATTATTTTAATATAAAAATTATATATTTATAGTATTTAACAATGATTATAGAAAAATTCATTTGTAAGAGTGATTACCTCTTCTTTAAAACGCCTTCATTAGATATCATCGTAAAGGTTATTGGGTTGGTATTTTGGGAATATCGACACCTTTGGAATGTAAATAAGAAATTTTATAAGCTAAGTTTTTAATTTATGATAAAAATATAACTCTCCAATTTTTGTTAAGAAGTTATATTGGGTGTTCCCTTTTGTATTTTTGGTGAGCGTAAATTTCGGAATTTCTAAATATATTAAATTTTAATAAATTCATTTTCTTTAAAATTATAAAAAATCAAAAGAACATAAATATAAGATAATATACGGTTTTAATATCAATAACCAATATATTTTAAAAATGTTCATTTATTATTTTAAACCTCATCATTTTTATTAACCATTAGTTACCATATTTTTATTTTAAATATGCTAATGGATTTTTCAATATTAAAAGGTTCTAAGGTTTGCGTATAAAGAGTAAATTGGACAATAAGTGGAAAATTTATTACAATTTGGAGCATAAAACTTCACTTTCTTACTTAATCAATATTTTTATGATTTTTATAAAATTTAAAAAAAAATATTATTTCCATAATATATCATTTATGTCAATTTTTATACTATTCATTACTTTGACTTTTAAGAAAAAAAAAATATCCTGAAACCATTTAATTTAATAAAATTATTTTATTTGATTATCATATATAAAATTCTTGGAGAACCATAATTAATAATAGTTATATTTATTTTAATATTTTCAATATCATTTTTTTTATTTAATTGAATAATTACATCATCAATGTTGTGTAAGCATTTAGTGTATTAATTTAATGGATAAAAAATTATAAGTAAACTTTTATGATGAAGATGACTATTTTATATTAATAAATGACTATTTATAGTCTCACATATCTTTTATAACCCCATTTTGAAAATATTGTACTTATTAAAAATTAGAATGGGTTATTTTTTCACATTCATTAATTATAATAATATATAAGTCATTTCCTTGGACAATTATAGCTTTAATGAAAAAATTTCAAACCATAGTTATTGAGGTTATAATTATATTCATCCAATAATAAATAAAATTAAAAGTTATGTCCATATTACTTTTTTTAAATCTAGATTAACTAGGTTTAGCTTCTACTGAGGTAATAAATTTTACAACAATTACTATTTATATTGACTACAAATAAAAGGGGAATATTTAAAAAAAATTATACTCCTAACAATAAAATTTGATTTATTTTATGTAATTAAAGACATCGATGTTTTATAATGTAATTTAATTTTAATTAAGAAAAATGAAATGAAAAACAATTTTTTTTAATAATTCCCTTTTTAAAATATAAAATGTTTTATACAGCATTATTATAGAAAATATATTCTAGAAACCACAATTGGATTATTTGAAATCAATGTTAACTAATTAAAATTCTAACCTAATAAAAAACAAATCCTTTTTATGTAAAAACATTAAAAGAAAATACATGTTTCAATAAAAATTAGTATTTTTTAAATAATATTAATAATTTCATAGAATTCTGAAAAATTATTTTATAAATATATTTCAAATTATGAATTATAAATTAAAATTTTTTCAAATAAATTTTCTAGAACATATACAAAATAATATTACCTCATAAATTGTAGAAAAACACTTTTTTTTAAAACAAATTTTTTTTGAATAAAATGAAATTACTAAGAAAATTATGTCTTGTACTTAGAACATTTTAATGCATTAATTTGTGGTCTAACGTCATATTTTTCTCATCAATTATTAATTTTTCATAATTCTATCCAATTTAACATCTAGGTTATAGTAAACATATAATATAATGATATGTTTTTCTTTAATCCCACATTGTTGTGAAACAAAATCTATCAAAAATATAAAATCATTTAATGATGTATATTTGGTACAAAAATTAATGTTTTACACAAACTATGTCCCCAATAATCTCAAATAGGTCACCAAAAACATAAATTTTAATACACCCTTCTTGGTGATTTCAACATATAGGTTACAACCCCAAAAATTACAAGAGATTACATTAAGGACTTAGAATAAATTCTATAAAATTTACATTAGAGCTGATAAATTGGAGGGGTAATTCTATGTGATACTCGAATGAGAAAAACTGAAAACATTTATAAAATATGTAATTATTTCCAAAAAAAGTCATATAACACGAAAATATTTCTTGTAGTATATTAATCATTTAATATTTGGGCTTCGTTTGTCCAAGATTACAATAAAATGGAAGAATTTACAAATTACCCAAAGATATAGCATGTTATATTTTCCCAAAATAGAATATTCCCTTGATCTAAGAAATATTAGAATAGAATAAAGAGTTATGAGATTACTGATTGATTTTTGATGTGAAAAATTGATCTTAATTTGGAAGTCAAATAGAGAACAATGAGCAAATCCTAGGTTAGGAGGCTTGGGGATTAGTAAAATTTAGGAGTAGGAGGTTATGTCTTCTAGAAATAAAGAAATAAAGATGGTTGGTTGAGTTAAATATAGTAAGGGGGACAAGGTAAAATTTTCATACAATTAAAAGTATCAGGGTTTAGTTGACCAGTTTCCCAAACCATGTGAAAATAATTTTTCCACGTCTTCATCAAGACACCCATGGCATAGCCAAGTACACAGTTTTACTAGTCGTGTCAAGCCCATGTGAAACATGTCGATCCCGTTCTTGAGATGAGCCACTTTTCTATGCATCCTACGTTTCATGGTTATGATAAATCAGAAGTAACTCTTCTATGTACTGAAACACTTTACAATGAATAATAAAACTTTGTGGCCCAAGAGGCAAGGCTTCCACTAACTCTGAGGCCTGTCTGTTTTCCCCGAACATTGGGGATCTTGTTTCGATCAAGCCCTATACATCGTTTTTTCCTCAATAACCTCATTATTAATATCCATCAAGACAAAATTGAGTAACTAAAATGAAAACAAATTGTTTCATACCATGATGAAAAATGAGGTATTTACAGTTTTCCCCTTAAAGGAACTCATCCCTATGTTACCCCTCCAAGGGTGGTAAAACATCATCTGAGAACAATTCTAGGCATTGAGAATATATGTTGGCCTCCATATTCTATCTCTTCTCATTCATAATGTTTTCTTTCAATATATCCTTCACTAATAGGTTATACCAATATTACAGATCCATCATCCTATGGTGGATAATGAAAATTGTAATCTCATTAGAAGAAGCATAAAAATCCAATTTAACTTCTTGAGAACCTGAGTGTAAATATTATGAGATGGTTGGGAATGGTAACGACCATGTTATTAAATGTGGAATATGTCATTCATGTCAAAATATCTCTAAGGTGATAACAAAAAATAAGTAGATGTCATGACTCTCTCCATGATCTCAAAAGTCCATAAAGAACAATGTGAATTCTTACAATGCCTCTATATCCACCTATACCCATGTGTAGGTGATACTCACAAGAAAAGACAATATAATACCTCAGAATCTAGATGTCATCAATTATGATTAGTAACAAAACAATTTCTACACTGGGTAGTAGCCATCAATTTTCTTGTCAACTACAGCTTCTCTAAAGATTCTTGTATAATACTAAGACCCATTATTTCATCATCCCCTTCCTTAAAATAACACATAGGTTTTCAGAAAAATTGACCATATAATTTCTTATATAGAGACACCTAAATTGTTGGTTGAATGTTATTATCAATGGAAAACATAAAAATTGTTCTATGATTCTCCCAATAACCCCCAAAATCATGTATGCATTCTTATATAATGTCCTCCAACACCTATATAGTCCATTCTAATTTTACATTATTTTGAGTGTATGAATTTATCCTCACCATTAGTTTTGTACCCTTAGATATTTTAACCTTTTCAATAACCACAATGTTAAACGATCATACCCATATAAAATAATAGAATGAGGGACCTTTTGTAGGCATATAATCTAAAGGAAATACATTATTCCTATATCACCAACTGAGAATGTATCTTGGATATGATGTAAGTGGGTTGTATTCATCATTTGATGCACGATTACCCAACCCACAAAACCACCTCAATTAAAACATGGTTAAATAGTCACAAATTGTATATTTACACCATCCTATTTCCATTCTGGTATAGAAAAAATATTTAAAAAAGCTATAGGGTTGTTGGTGTTCCACCCTCGCCTTCTGGAAGGTTTAAAACCTTCTGATAAAAACATCAGTATAAATATTCATCCACATACATGAATGCTATTGGCGCATATCCTGATACATCATGGAGATACCTGGTTCCACTTCCCACTAAAAATAAAGATATTTAATATCATCATTATCTACCTATCTATTAGAACATAGGTAAGCCTGTATATAATAAGCATTTCGCCTCCATTACCTGACCAACATGGTAGTTTGGATGTACCATAAATAATTTCTCATAGGATAAAACCATCAACATATATGAGCATAATTCTATTTGATCTATTCGTAATGGAATATGAAACCTTTAATTTTATAAGAAAATAACACTTGTGTTTCAATTGAAACTCCATTTTCATCATAAAAAAAGGGCCATTAACCTTTATTCATCCCATTATTCCTATATGTCTTGTGCTTCAGTGATCTAGCTTAGCACATTTGTTACCACATTCCCCATTATAGTCATATAGAAAATCAAAAATTCCAAATATTGAAGCTATTCAAACCATATTTTCTCCCTAATATTTATATCATGATTCAAAAATATATCTACGAGGATCTTATGGTCTGTAAACACCACAAAGTACTCCAACAAGAGATAATACCTCCAACAATGCAAGGATTGAATGAACCTTGCCTTCTCGAATTTTTAAATGAGCTAACTACACTCATGAGGTCCCAACATTAAAAACACACATATAAAAAATATATCCAATTTCATTCATATCTCACCTATCATTATCTCTAATACATCACAAAACAATATATATCATGTTTTCGAGTCGTGAAAATCAGGATTGGGGATTTTGTTAATCTTCATTATAGATCCTAAAAGTCCTTATGGAATGCTTCATGCCATAATAATCCCACACACTTATTATTTATACTAGTAAGAGGTGACTTATGGTTGATAACTCATGTATGAAATGCTTTTAATGTCCATAAAACCCCACAAAACTCCATATATGAAACATGTTCTTGGGAAATCCATAGAAACTACAACACTAACCTTCTCTTGGTCAAATGATACCCCTAATTACAAGTTAATATTAATTAATAAGTGATCCTTGCCAATCTATAAGGTGGGTTTTGTTCTCAGTATACAAAATATTCTCTCTTATCTTACTCAATAAGGTCTCACGATGTTTTCCATGGATCCATTGACATTGATAATACACAAACATGTCATCCAGAAAATCCAAAACAAGAGAAGCAATGTAGGGGTTGAATCACATATTCATATAGGTTATAAAAATAGTTTTTTCATTTATAATAAAAAATGGAACAACCACAAAATAATATAGATAATACTAACATCATAATTGTGTCTTTGGTATAGTATAAGACCTAACTCACACATGATGATAGCCCTATATCTAGTCTACCTTTGTGAAAACACTATTTCCTACGATCTGGTTAATGATATCCTAGATTCAAGGAAAATGATACCAATTATTAATGTTAAGGGGGTTAAACCCTTATATATACCTGAAATTTTATAGGGTTCCTTCCACATTCTTGGATAAAAGGATAGGTGAACCCCGAGATGATGTATTGTGTCGTATACAACCCATAATTAATCAATCCTACAAATGTTACTTCAGATCCTAGAGCTCAATAGGCTTCGTGATATATAGAGGAATACATACTAGAGATTCACTAAGTATTTTCTCGATTGTAAACCATACCTATATCTTGTGGGTTGTTTAGGTAATTTTTTTTGAAGGAATCAATATAACTATCAACCACCACAGGAATATCAATTAGACACGTGGTCTAATCATCCAATAAAATTTTGGTGATTTGGGTTATCACTCTATCTTTCCCAATATTCGATGTTCCATATCTACCATCCTAGGTATTTCATTCACTCTTATTCAAACATTTATCACCCTAAATTGTTGAGAAAGTATCCCTCTGTTGATAACCGTAAATGTGGGTATGGTAAGGGATGATTCAATCCATCTCATGTGTGATATAAATCCCAATCATATCAGGCTTAATGAAATTAAAAAATAAGATATATACTCAAATATCAAGTGGATAGTCCTTTCATTGGCGTATAGCCTTTGACATGACAGCCATCAATATGTCTTGAGTAATCACTCAAAAAAATTATAGAATTTTAAGCCTATGAATTTACATAATATATAAAAATAAAATAGTGTGAGAAGAACCTATATTGAAAAAATAAGATAAAATAGTAGAGGATAAGATAATTATTTCTTCATATAGTAGATGTTCAAGAACTATTCTCCTTGGGTATATGTTATAATTCCCAAAACTAGCCCTATCCAGGGCCTTGCGCTATATCTAGACTACCCGGGTTTGTTCCCCTATCCTTGTGCTAAAAAACAAAAAACCATGGATTCCCTAGCCATGAATGACATATCTACCTCCTCATATGGTTCTAGTCCATCTTCAATGCCAATACAAATATTGTGATCATACTCTTGAAAGTGGAGGTGGTTCAGATCCTATATCTCTAGAAGTAGGTGGAAGGGTATAGAAAAACATTTGAAGATGACCCATCCAATAGAAAATTCTACACTCCATCAAGTCTCTATTTCAATATGTGTTCAAATTCTAATGATGTCCACATTAATATAATACATCAGAGCTACCAGTTTGGATACTATGTCTGCAATTGTTTGATTAGAAACCTCATGTTTACATTTCCAATTTTAGGAATATCCACCACATTGTCTTTGAAGTGGCCCTCTCTGGGATGTAATATCAGCTTCCCTCATGTGTCAATCAGTTATAAGAGATTGGTTCAAGATCTCAGGAAAGGAAATAGCTAAAAAAATTCATACGGTGAGATGGAATACACAATCTCATCTTTAATGTATCTCCTTAATTATAGAGCATCAATAGTAAAGAATTATTTAAATGATTTGATGCTTGGTGGAACACTCTGAATAGTCTATGATGGCCATAGAAACCTACTCCAATAGTTTGAACACTCTATCATGGTTTGGTCACAGTGTATGATGGGAAAAAAAGTCAAAAAATGTGGACAATAACTTTTCTTACATCATGAACTGATAATGACTAACCTAGGTAATCACATCCCATCAATGCTTGTCAGAATTACACTTCATATTGGTAGAGAGATTTAACGTACTATTTAATAGAATCTCTAGATGATTGAAGAGACATAAAATGTCATATATCCATTACTAAATATCCTAGGGACATCCATCACCTGAGAAAATGGTAGGACTATACTACTAGTACTCACAGGTAAAATCCAACATCATTGGTGGAGGCAATGGATCACCCTATATAAACTGCATCATTGTAGTAAAATCTCTTAAAGATAAGTCACAGTTCCCAGTTCTAGAATAGTATGTGGTCATACATGTGACTCTACTAGAAGAAAAAATTATCACTCAATTCCCAATATCTCTAGGTCATGGTAACAGCCACCCTATTGGCCAACAACATGATGAATTATTGGTGGCATAGCTCTAAAAATTCAAATAAACCACCTATGAAGTATATTTAAAAGAGCTTTGGATCACTAATGGATGTGAAATAAAATAAAAAGGTATCACAACACAAAAAACTACACCAAATAACCCCAAAAAAGTCTATGTATTTCTAAGGAATCATGTTTTAATTTTCGAAGGATCTAGTGTATTGATTGTCAATTTCAAGTCAAAGAGGGAAACTCATTTTATGTTGCAATTAGCATCATTATTTACATGAAACCATTTCATTTCTATGTTAAAACTTATATCTTAAATTCATAAATGGATTTATAAATAATGAAATTCCCAATTAATTTAATGTTCATTCTATTTTCATAAAGGATCAGAGTCTATAAATTGAAATTGACACCCATTAAATTTCAACTACCCCCCTTTCATTTGGTATTATAATTTAATGAGTAAATTATGATGGAACAATTTAGTAGAATACCCATTTAAATTTATAATGTACCATATAATTTATAAATTTAAATTGGTAAATAAAGATCCACAAAAAAAATTATAGCTCATGTAACTTGGATTACATAGCTTACGTTGATGAATATTTGATATTAATATTCCACCTACAATATATATAGGAAAACCAAATTTAGGTTAATGATAACATTTTAATCAAACAATTTTTTTTCCAATTGATGGTTTATTGGAATACCTATATTTCACAACTAAGGAACACTCAACAATCATAGGAAACAAAGGAAATGAAAGAATAAAAATCCACATATATGGAATGGCATGTGAATTCTTTTTTACCTACAATGATTCATTAAATAATACTCATATTCATACTGAATTGGGGAAAAATACACTTGAATAATAACAATTACCAAAATTTATCTTCAATAGCCAATAAGAAAAATATATAAACTATAACAAGTGAAACATAAAATAGAAATTTCCCATTTCCATGAAACATGGTGTTTACCTGGAACCAAAGTTAGCTACTCCCAGACATGGATTATGATGAATTTACAATATCATTCTAATCCGCTATCTAAATTTTCCAAAGAGAAAGAAAAGAAAAGGAAATACCTTGGATTCTATTTTTTGATGCCTGAGACCCAATTCCATCATGATTATCATAACCTAGTTGGTCACATGGCCACAATAGTGCCTACCTATATACTAGAGTTTGTTTAATGGGAGAGATATCCTAAGTTATGTATGTTGGTTGAAAATAACCTCATTTCTGAGTGGAGCGCAATTGATATAATATGTGAATCAAAATTAATAGTATACTAATAATGAATAATGAAGTGGAGATAAGAATATGTTTCAATGTAGAAAACAATCATCCCAATTTATAAACTATATCATATATTAAATATGATTTTAGCCCTCTAAAAAATAAAACATGCAAATTGGGATGTATGAATAAATTAAAATACAATATATAAAAAGAGAGTAAAGAAGGTAAAAATTGTCTGAGATTCGTCAGAAATGGCCTAATACTCTAATAACAAGAACCCATCTAAATTTAAAAAGATATGTGTACAAAGTAACACATTTACCTTTCTCCAAAACTATGGTTATATAATATGTCTAGGACACAATGCAAACAAACATATGGTGTGAGATAAAATGGGTAGTCTACCACCAGTGTCTTCTATAGAAATCAAATCTATGAATATAAATTGTAATATTGTTCATCTATATGAATTTAATGTGATGAGAAAATAAATAACCTATACTTTTGTCATCCTTATCTGGTGTTTGAAAAATAATTGATTTAAATAGTTAGTTATGGCCTTGTATATAGTAAGAAGACCATATATAATGCTCTAAATAGTAATGAAAATCGTAATGATAATAATATAGTATACAATGTGTAACCACGTCATCCATGATCTATGATTATAATACAAATCATTGCGGTATTTCATGAAGCGTGGCTATATGAAGTTATAATGTAATCCCCAGGGTACTCTCATTGAATTTCACTATAAAAGAGTCTAAATGAGCCTATCAAGCTCATACAAAGTAATCCTAGTATAATTATTATTATACCCAATGGGGTGCATCCATGATTTTTCATGTCCGATGAAATAAAACTAAATCCAAGAAGTGTATCCCATGAAATCAAATATTCAAAAAAAGAGTCAAGTGAATCATCAATACAATGCTAACAGATTCACATAAAAAGACGAGTAAAAGATTTTTTGATCGGTATCTCTAATAGAAATTGGCTATATAAATTGTAATGTAATCCTCTGAGTTCTCATGTAATTCCCTAGAGAATCCAATGTGGGCTCATTTCCAACTGTTTTTTCATATATAAAAAATGATCAAGAGTATTATACACAATATAATCATTCCATTTACTTATATATTTCATCATGCACCATGTAATGCTCATTCCAATTTCAACTAATTTGGTTTATTCCATTATCTTTTATTATATTCGATAAGGTAAATTTAAAACATGAAACCAATTGGAAATTTAAATAAATTTTCAAAGAAAATTTGATTACTATTAATATATTTATTTACTATTTAATATCTTAATGTTTAATTGAAAATGATGGAACACCTACCTCAATAAAGGTAAGGTGTAGAACATCTGAATGGTGTAAACAAAAATCATAAATAGTTTACCAATGTGATGAAGAGGAACACTCCCTTCTTAGGGTCGTCAATATATAGGATACAACCCAATCCCTATAGTTGATACCTTTTCTAGTATTGACACTTAGATTGTCTTAGATCACAAGAAAATAGAAGAAGGTAGAAATTCGATGAATAAAAGACATATGATCTCACACAACATAATTTTCATTCCTGAAATAAAAATTAATAACACATCATAAAAAGTGGAGAGAATAAATTTGGCTATCCAATGCTAGATAAGAATCTAGATTTAGAGGTCATCAGGAAAAATGGAATCAAAGCCTAAGGATGAGGCTTGGGGATGTTTAAATGTGACGATAACTTGGATCAATCTACTCGATATAAATAAAGAATGTAAATTTTGAGTTATAAAGAGTGATGGGAAAAAGTTATAATTTTTCAAAAAATTAAAATGCTCATTTCTTGGCTGTATTGTTGGCCAAATTGTTCCCAAACTATGCACCCAACTCTACCTCAAAATACTATCTTCACAGGCGGTCCCAGTGATTTAGTAAACATGAATATATCATGTAAAAATACTCTCTATCATGTCTGATATGTGATAAATGGCCTTGTATCCAAGGTCTCATTGTTAGTTAAAATTATATGGCCCTCATTTTGGCACTAGAACACCCGGCACAGTTGAATGAAACATTGTTGAATGGGGGCATAATTTCAAATAACCATGTGGCCTTCCTCTTTTACCCAAAATTAGGTCTTCAGGTTCTAAAAATTCCTCATACATCATTTTTTATTCCAAAACATCATTACATATACCCATTAATGAAAATTAATAAATTAAACTGAAATCAAAATGTTATGTACCTTGAAGAAAAATTGGGTACTTACAAAAATAATATAAACATTATTTATCACATTCAACTTCAAGAATAATACAATCAGTGGGTAGAGGTATCCTTCCAACATTATCTAATATATTTTAAACCCTTTAATATTGGTAAAATAACATATCATCCAACAATAAGTAAATAGATATTTTTTTTCAACTTCTTAAGACCCAATATTAAAAATAAGGTTTAAAGAATAAGGTTGATTCAATATTATAAATTCCAAAAAAATAAATTCCCTCACATTGTAATATTTGACATGATATGAAAATGATTCCAGTTTATTTTAATTTTAAAGGTAACTAATATTGAATTAGGGCTCTAAAATACTCAGTGATAATGGTGGTGACCTAGTCTCCCAGACCATTTTTCCTAGATAAAAATATCTAGAAAATTACACTTAAAATGATTTTTTATTCAAATAATGGAATTTTAAATAGCTAGATTCATCTTTATTTTTCACTCACTTTGTAAAGGTTGTGGAAGAAGGATAATTCTTTAATAAATGTTTGTTATTTTCCTTCTCTCAAAATAAAACAGTTTCCTTTTTTTATTAATTCATATTTCATTATCCTTTTTTCTTTATGATTTGCATGGGAAGATTCAACATTATTTTCATTCTGGTGCTCGATTTATAGTTTTACAAATGCATAGTTACGAATATTTTCAATTTTAGATTCAAAATATTCAACATTTTTTACATTACAAGCTTGTTCCCTTTCCTATTATTTAGTTTTTAGGCATGATCCTATTATAACATTTACCACAATGTCTCTAGAATTTTGTACATGTGTGCTATGAATATTTTCCTAGTCTCTCATACCTAGATCATTAGAATTTTTTATTATTTATTTTTGTATGATATTTATTCAATATTTCATGTAATCAGCCATTTTGATTAGAGGCCTAAAAATCCCTCTAAATCAGAACTAGTATTTGAACATCCAATATTATTCTGAAGTTGATTATAAGGCTTATATGAGTAATGAAGGGATAAAACAGAGGTTTTGACAACACCTTTCTCACTCAATGATAAATTATGCTGTTTTTTAATCCATTATTTAATGTATTTCAAAAAAGAGTGTTATTGAGTGCAATTATAGCCTTATAGTCCTCAAACTGAATAATATATTCATTATATAAGGGTAGTGAAAAATTGAGGAAATATTTTTTAGTACGCTAAGACAAGAAATTGTTGTAACATTATTATCTTGGTGACTATTCATTAAATATAAATATCTTGAGTTTCAGTTTCTACCCTATAAATGACTCTCTTCCAAGTGAACTTGAGTTTTGAATTTTGATAGTGTTTATTAAAGAGTTGTTTATGCTCATCACTAGTAAAATTATTAAAATCACCATAATATGATTTTATGAACAAATAATTATTGTGTGTGGTAAGAAAATTGTAGAAGTCATCCATAATATGATGGGGATAAAATTTATTATTTGGAAATTTTATAACTACATATCAAATCTTATACTATGTATAATGAAAAAACTCTCCCTCATAATGAAAAAAACCTGTAATAATATGCCTCGCCTCTATAGTGGTATTAAACGGATTTAATTTCAAATAAATTAAATTAAATAGTTTATCCTTGTTGTCAAAAAACAATCCTCATTTATGATTTTAAACTAGAATTATCCAAAAAATTGATAAAAAAATAAAACACTCTCATCCTCAACTCCTCCTCACTAAACCCATCTAATGAAAATTATTTAATTTAACAATATAAATCTATATTTAAATCTGAATAATCATCATTGGGAAATCTAAATAAAGTATTTAAGCATAGAGATATGTGAGATGTTGATTTTATCATTTCTATACTAGTGGAAAGCCTTATACAAAAAGGATTTGTAGAAATAAATGGTAGCTAAAACACTATAAGTCTCTACCTCTAAGGAGCTAAAACAAGATAATTGATTGGATTAGTATTCTTATTATGATTCCTAACTCTCCAAACATCCATATTATCAATTTAACCTTATTTTCTTAGATTCACTATGTTTATTGTTTAACTCTATAATAAAGGGTTCTTATTATGAAAATGATGTTGTGGACCAAGTATAAATTCATAATGAAATAAATAATATCTAACAATTCATTAATTACTTCATAAGATGGTTTTTTCTATTTTGATTGGAATTTTTTTTAATATTTTATAAGTGATGTATAATTTTTTTTAATATTCTGTATTTTTAATTTATGTTTGAATTGATCATGTGTTCCCTCCCTAGTAATAAAGGAAAATTATTTAACATGCCAACATTGATGCATACCAAATTGAATTATCTAAAAACAATGTAAAAAAATAATATTTTTGTGAGTGGGTGTGAAATCCAAAAAAAGAATAAATAGATGTACGATACCCAAAAAAATAAAAAATTCATAAAAAAAGAATATTAGAAATTTATAATGTGATTTTGGAAATGTGAAAGTAATAAAAATGTATTGAAATATTGTGGTCAATAGTAGTGCTAAGAAAAAAAGTTATTGATTTAAGGAATTAGTCTATAATAAATTTGTATAAAGATGTTCTTTTTATATGATAAATTTTAACACAATAATATAGGTTACGTAAAAAAGATGTGATGATTCCCCATGAATTCATTTAATGTTCAATGAAGCTGAGAAAACATTCCTTAGTACAAAGATTTTAGTCTTGTTTCAGGAAGATTTTTCTTTGTTAATTGAAAATGGAAACATAAAAAATTACAAATTTTTAGTAATTTCATTGAACATCATGATTAATGTGTAAAGAACCATTAACTATTTATTCTTAGAGTATTTTATAGTTAATTGACAATAAAAATTGAATTCTGAGCTTTAAGATTAAAAAAATAGTGACACAATTGTAAAAAAAATAACATACTGATTCTGTATTCAATTAATCACACCCAATTACAATAAGATGTTTATTTATTCTTTTTCACTAAAATTGAATTATTTTTATTCAATTTAAAATCTCAATACAATAATAGATAAAGGGAAGAGAGATGAAGAATGCTTCCCTATAGTGACCACCATTGATCAACAGGGACAACTCCACTAGTTCCACTTTAATAGTTCTCTTTCACTAGATTCATTCTCCACTCTCAATTTGGGGCCCTAATATTGGAACCTCCTTCAATTTTTATGATCTCACCCCTGAAAAATTAAAAACATCAATCTCCAAGAGTTAAAACAAATCTCACCAAATTATTTTCTAGATGGCATCACTCGGTGGGTAATTCAACTCCCGCAACCTATGGCTTCCAAGTGATGAAAATATTTTCCTTGAATAAATGTGTTGTATGATTGTGAAACTTGTTCAGTTTATATATTTACTCTTTTAGAGACTGGATTCATCACTCATTCTCTAAATATATAACTTATTATTAACAAAACAACACTAAAAATGCCAAACCTAAATCCCCTATCGAAAACAATATTCTTACAAGAATCCATGAATTAATTCTACTCATCCATTTTTAACTATCCAAATTTACACCATTTATATAATTCATATAGTCTCACCATGTTAAAATATTAAATCCCTAAAAAAATCAATCAAACACCTCCACCAATTATTCCACACCTTCAATTTCCATTCTCATTTAAATACACCAAAAATAAATTTATTCCCTAGAAAATTTCTACTCCCACAACCTATGGCTTCCAAGTGATGAAAATATTTTCCTCGAATAAATGTGTTGTACGATTGTGAAACTTGTTTAGTTTATATATTTACTCTTTTAGAGACTGGATACTTTACTCATTCTCTAAATATATAACTTATTATTAACAAAAAAAACACTAAAAATGCCAAAACTAAATACCCTATCAAAAATAAAATTCTTACAAGAATCCATGAATTAATTCTACTCATCCATTTTTAACTATCCAAATTTACACCATTTATATAATTCATATAGTCTCACCATATTAAAATATTAAATCCCTAAAAACATCAATCAAACACGTCCACCAATTATTCCACACCTTCAATTTCCATTCTCATTTAAATACACCAACAATAAATTTATTCACTAGAAAATTTCATCATACAACTACAATGTATAAATTTATTTCCCCTCAACTGCAACTAGAAAATGATTGATGTCCCCTATGAACATAAAAATAATTCAAATGATCCAAAAATCATAAAATTCATTTTGTATCGTAAAATAATGGAATAAACCCCACATAATAATTTTTATCAATATTATTAAATGATCCCTAGGGTTGTGTTTCCATAAACTCAAATGAAACTAATGATACAAAAATTCTCTCCTTCTTGATGATAGTTTGTTAGCATCGCCCCAGGTGGGATAAGGTTTAATATTTAACAACATAACTTTTTGATTGACACTATGTTTCACCACAGTAAGTTAAAATTTCCAAATTATGAATCACATGTATACCATCTTGTCCCTAAATCAAGCATGTTAGCGGCCTAGTGTTTATATAGGCCTCAATACAGTTCAACAATTGTAATTATTCTAAATGGCTCATTAGAAAAAAAAAATTCCCTTAAATATTTCTCAAAGGATCTTCGTTCTCATCAATATATTTTCATCCAATAATATGATCTCAAGATTTAATTCCTAGTTTTTTTCAAATAGCATGAAATTTACTAATTTTAAATCCAAAATTCGTGGTTGATTAGGAAGAGACACGGTTAAACATCCATGTGCATTTGATGGAGAAGAAAAATTCATTATATCTTTTCATCAAGCTATATAGATGGATGAATATACATGGAATTCAAGCCACGGTAAGAAATCCTAGTATCAAAAAACAAGATATATTTGGTTGACTAAAAAAGAAACCATGATATATCCTATTTTAAGGGTATGTTAGGAATGAATATATCAAATTTAAATACATTATAGAATTATATTTTTTAAATTTTGACCACATGGTAGTACTACCTTCTCATGGATGCACACTACATGTATAAAAGTAAGGATTCCATATAACAATGTAATGGATTCTTTATCATAGTCACGAAGTATAAGGTAAAAATCTCGAGAAGATATCCTCATGGTAGTATGGGATGATGAAAATTATGCGGGCCAATTAAATGGGGATGATTGTGGTCCACATAAGCTAGAAAATCTTCTCATTGTAGTAGTCTGTAATGACACTAAAAAGAAGTAGATTCAGAAATTAAAAACAAAACTCTAAATTTTGAATATAATTTTTCATTACAAATAATTCTTTAAATTAATACATGGAAATAGATATTAAAAACCCCAAAAATTACTTTAATGAATAATATTGTATGAATTATCAATTATAAAATGATATAAAAACTCAATAAATATTTTAGGTAAAACTCAAAATGAAACTTCATAATAAATTCCAAAATTCCAAAACAATTATTTTTAATAAATTTCTAAAAATACAACACATGAATTTGATATGAAAATTCTGACTGCATGGAATAATAATACAATTCTGTGTTAACTCCAAAAAAATAATATTTTCTATATAATTATCCCAAACTTTTAAAAAATATATGAAAATAAATATAATTACAATTTGAAAAAATAACAACAAAAATTCCCTTTTCCATTAAAAAATTAAATGAATATAAATTTTATAAAAAAATGAACTATAGTGAATATATTTGAAAATAAAGAAGATTTTTTATTATAAAAATGCTAAAATATATTATAAATGATTGGATTAAAATGTAATGAAACAAAGTAACATTAAAAACTCAAATCATGGAAATATCTAAAAGATCCATGCATAGTTAATTACAACCTTCATCTACCAACATTACATATATCACCCTCGGTCTATGATGAAGGGTATTTTGAGTTCTTAAAACATGTTTCTTCTAGTCTTTCAAATTATAATGTTCCAAATATAAAGTGATTAAACCCTTGTAGTGGAGTGTTTCTTATCTATAGAGGACCATGGGTGTGTATATTCTTTTTTAACTTACATTCTTAAAGACCTTAATTAACTAAAAATATATTTATTATTTTATTATATTTATCAAAAATAAAAACAATTTTTTAAAATTAAATTAATTATTTTCATAAAAATTTATTTATAGAACACCCATAATGATATAAATAGTTTTTAAAAAATTTAAATAAAATCATTTCATGTCTAAAATACTTTTATTTAATAAATAAATTTTTATACATTTAAATTTTTTTTCATAAAAACTAAATTCTTCATGGTTAATTTATGATCTCTATAAATGTAAATTTTTAATGAAATATATTAACTCTTGTGAAATTATTTTTTATTCATGTAAAATTACAATATAAAAAAAGTATGATTAAATTGTTTTTTTCCAAAAAAATTTCCTTCATGTTATAATTTTTTTATTTTAATTTTATATTTCACTTATTTAGAAGTTTAATATTACTGAATTAATTCTAATTTTGAAATCCCCGCATAAAAATTAAGTATTTGGTGTAAAAATAATGAAAAAATAATATTTATAAGTTAAATAATTAATAATGTAAAATAGGTAAGTTATGTTACATGATATAGCATGAATTTTAGATATTTAAAATGATATTAAGATGTTTTTAATGAAATTTAATAAGCTTTTATATAAAATATATAATTACCACTAACAATTACAACCTAACTCTCCTAACACCATTGTGATTCCATATTTACTCTTCACCTAAATTATATTTCTAATTAAATATAAACCATTTTCATATATAAAAGGAGCTACCTTCCACTACTCAAAAAAATTAAATCCTTTAGTTATAACTTGAAAACCAACTAAAATTTATTTTCCTAATTTATATTCTCATATTTTAAAGCATTTGATCATAACTATACCTAATACCTCCATTCTGAATGAATTCGGTGTGTAAAGGATATATTCCATCAATGTTATGGGTTCTTATTCATTTTTATTTTACCTTCTCAACTACACTCTTCCAAATTATTACAATGAACTACAATGATGTATTATTAAAACTTTTATGCTTCCTAAAAATAGATATTTAGACTATAAAAATGCATACTCATACACACTCAATCATTATAGCATGTTTTTATTGGGGTTGTAATTTCCACCTACAAGAATGATGTTATAATTCTTCTACCATAAACAATTACTAAATCATAAATTCTAGAAATATGTGAACATTTTAATTTATGATTTCTATTTTTTATTGAAAATTATTATAAATAATTTTATTAACAAAATAAATTATATGTATCCATTCATTATTCACAAAAAAATGTGATTTTTTATTCATTCATTGTGAATAGTTAAAATTTCATCCATGAAACATAAATATAATTGTTCCCATATAGAATACATATATATATATAATTCATGAACATTGTTGTGGTGATTGAAATATGATATAAGAAAAATAACCATAACTTCCAAACTGATGAAAACAACGAATCAATGTACCAATTAATGTCTTGAGATTAATATTAACATTATATTTCTAATAAAGTATAGATAAACAATTATTTATGGGGGTATTTTTTTATTTAAATAAAAAAAATTCTAAATTAGATATATTATAATTCAAATTTTATTATATTTGTTTTTAGACTATGTATTACTATGAACGAATCTATTGTAATAGTTTTTCCTCCCAATTTCACTTCATTGAGGTATGTTTATTATTTTCACCTATTTCCCATTATATGATATATATAATGCCCTGCTATCTTATTTTATCATAAATAAATTTTTATTCATGGAATTTAATATTCAATTTAGTGATATTTATTTCATTCTCTTTTGAATCATAAAATAAAAATGTGTACAATGTTTTTTGACGTAATATCTTTTTAGTGAGTCTTACACATTCTTATTTGACTATGATATCAAAAGATTATTATATTATCCTATTTAACCATTAAATATGATACTTTATCTTTTTTTCTAGGATATTATTTCTAATCAATAAAATACTATGTTTAATTGATTCCTACAACATAATGGTGCATTGTTATAATGGAAAAAGCACCACCTTATATTTTTTGGTATATTAATTCCAAGTCCATGTAATTTATTAAGAAAAATATAAGATTTTATTATTTTTAAAGTACAATATATATTCTATTATATAATTCCTATATATAACATTTATTCTATTAAAAAGGTCATGTAATATCATTTTTATCATTGTAGATTTCTTTAAATAGAAAAAAATATTTTAACAAATATTTATTTCCACCTATATAAATTTTGTATCTTCTAACTAATATTTCAAATTATATAAATTTAATTTATTCTATATTGAATTATAGGGAAACCTTTTAAAAATAATTTTATATATATAATGGTCATCAACCCCTAAAAAGGGTACTTGAAGGAGAGTCAATAATTTTTAAAAAAAAACAACATTATAAAAACAACAAGAAATTTATTAATTTCAATTCACATCTATTTTACCCTATATATATAAAATATCTATCTCATATAGAGTAATATATCATGTTTCCCCCACAATAAATTCACTTATGATATAATAAATATTTGTTATTGAATTTTAGATATCATTTTGTAAAACCATGAATATTTCTTCTCAAATTCTACTTGAAAGCATCATGTAGCCCGTTTCATTTTTAGTCGTAAATTGACCATTAATGTATGTTTCATTTATTAATAAAGACATATATATATTCTATCATTTTTTTATAGGTGGGAACAAAATATTGTATCCCTCTTATGTATGGGTTAAAGCCTTATATCTCAGGGGATTACAATATAAGGTGTTTGATGATGCTCAATAAACAATATTTTGGGATGTCGGTAGTGATGATTGATATAATATGAGATAATGGTAGTTCAAATATATCAAAAATATTTCAGGAAGTGTGAGGCACCATTTAGGTCACTATTAAGGGTTTAACTATTTATCATTAATGTACTTATTTTTTTGTTGTTCCAGTCATTAGATGTTTGAATGTTTTAAAAATTGATATATTACATTTGATGTTTATTCACACAAGGTCAGTGCAGTACATGCAGCCAAACTATATTTAAGAGGGATGCATTTTCTAATTCAATTAATATGGTCAGTGTATGGTTCCACAAATCATGTGTCTCTCCATATCAACCATTTGGAATTTATCACTGCTTAAAGGTCAGAAACATAGCTCGTGAACAATTTCATTAACCAGGTGCCTTTCATTTTTTTCATAATAAATTAGAATGGAATTATTTACCCTAAATAAATTAACCATATTTTATCCATCTTTCCTCCTAAATCTCAAGACCTAACTCTTCCATGACTTGATTTTATCATTCAGCATACTCCCTTGGTGATTTAACCTGCTACTGTTGAATTAAATTCAAGTTAAAATCTTTATTTTTTATTTATTGCTCATTTTTTCACCTATTATATTTTCCTTCATTGAAATTTCTCATGTGGATCTATTTATCGACACGATTATTATGTTTGTGTATATTTTTGGAGATAAAAAATAAAACTCATAATTTATCGGCTCGTGAGGCACAACCTATTCTTATTCTCATTGTATTTTGTGATGAAAAACATTGATGGATAATTTATTCTTCCCATTTGATGCTAAATTTTTTTTGTTGAAAAAGATAGGATTTATTTTCTTTTTAATGATTGTTTCCTTTAAACGAAGTTTTATTTCACATTATGTGTTTTATAAACTGTTTCAATGAGGACATTAATTCCAAATGATATTTTCAAAATGGTTTTAGAAGTTGATTTTTTTAATGATATTTCATTTATTTGTATCCTTATAAATATATAAATTCTAAAAGATTATGTGATTGTTGTTGTTTTATTTTTAGAGAATTGGTTTTTCCATTTTTTTCATAGGAAAAGATGGGTATGTGTTCTGATAACCTGAAAGGTTAAGACGTTAGTGATATTTGGGTAATAGATAAGGGTTGTGGTTGGAAAGAAAAAAGAGGGATACAAGGATAGATTATTTTTTCAGGTTCTCACTATTCGGTTCTAGTTAATAAAATGTATCATAATTTCAATACCTTTTCTATTTATTGTTCTACTATGTCAGATACCATGCTTTATGTGTGATACATTGTGGATTTATGTATTTGATTTATGTTCACTTCATGATTTGGATATTTTGACTCTTACTAATTAATGTTTCACTTTGTGATATATTTTTTTCATGTTTGTGTGTATTTTAGAATCTATATTAATTTTATAAAAAATGATTTTCGAGAGGTTTTAAAATATTATATTTGTAAGAAAAATGGGCTTATAATGTATTTTTTAATACAACAAAAAATGGAATTTAATGTGAAATATATTCATTAGTTTCATGGTGGTATCCCACTAGAATATTTCCTCACAATATTTATATACCTTTGGTAATATACAGACTTGATTATGTTTATTTCAAGAAAATTAAATGTACTCACTTATTATGAGGAGTCTATTGATACATTCATATTAATTCAATGTGAGGGATATGTGTTGATTGTAGGTTATATAAAAATTGCATGGTTTGAGCCTTTCCTTGATCCTATGATATTGGAGTTGGACTTTTATTTTGTTTTTCTATTACTATCCATCATGTTATTCTGGATATATTCATATTTTAACAATGGTTTTATAATTTCCCCCATATTTATTAAAGTTATATTTGGTTTTTTATCATTATGTATATTTAATTATACACTATTTTTCTTTTTTGTTATTTATGACTTATGAACACATTTGATGCTCACGCTCTGGGATCGGAGGTGATGGCATAACCCTAATGGGATCGGCGGCATTCCCCCCTCTGTCTCTTATCGACGCAAGGGGGGAGGATTCTCGGCATCCTTGGATCCGGTTGCACACTTTCTCGCCTTTTACCAACCCTAATTTTCTACCGGAATTTCCATCAATTAATCGTGCTCCGAAGGTCCCTGGCCTTCGCGATTGCACCCCCGTAGTTTCTCTTTCGGCTCTAGAGTTTACAGAAGTGGAGTTCATTCTGAATCTCATGTTGGTTGCAAGTTTCCGAAATAGGCGAACTTCGGTGGATGAATTTGACAAGTTTATTTTCGATTTTTGGGGGATGCGGGATAGGGAGGTTGTCGGTCTGTTGGGTAGAAACCATTTGATGGTGGGATGTCCATCCTTGGAGGAACTT
This sequence comes from Viscum album, assembly GCA_963277665.1. NCBI lineage: Eukaryota > Viridiplantae > Streptophyta > Magnoliopsida > Santalales > Viscaceae > Viscum > Viscum album. The sequence goes on from OY728147.1 coordinate 1,302,472,087, forward strand.
GCTCGCGCTCTGGCCTTTGCTCCCAGGAGGTGCGGTGGATGTGGGTTTCACCTGTCTCGGTGGAGCTCTGACTTTTATCTGAATTGCGATTCTACTATGGTTCCTCTGTGGGTAAGTCTTCCTCATCTCCCTCTCCCCTTCTGGAACCCAACAATTCTTCGTATGTTAGGGAATTTGGTTGGACGTTTCCTTTGCGTTGATTCACGTACTGCTGCGGTTTGTCATCCGGTAAATCTGCGAATCTGTGTGGAGGTGGATGTTTCAAAGGCTTCAGTTTAGTTTGTGTGGATTGAAGCTAGCGAGGAGGTCAGGTGCAAGAAACCAGTGGTCTTTGAGCATTGGGTGGAGTACTGTTATTCATGTTTTCATCTGGGTCATTCGAGTGTTGTCTGCAGGCGGGGTGAACCCAAAGGAAAAACGAAGGAGCAGGAGAGGATTGTTACGAATGAGATTCAGGATCACCGAGTGTGGAATAAGATTCAGTGCACAGGGCAACTGCCGGGTGCTGAGCCTCGTTTGTCCGGATCTACAGTTAGGAACAAAAATTATTTTAGAGGTCAATACAGGGACAAATCAGTGGAAGTGCAGGTTGATAAACATCCCCTGACGTCGCCTCAATCCGGAAGTGGGAGGTTTTCTGGGAAGGAGGTTGTGGTTTGGACGGGTGGCACGGTGAGCGATCCCTTTGCTACTTCTTCTTCTGGGGTCAACCAGCAAGCTTTTGATAAAGATATACTGGGCATCCAGGTGGGATGTTTTGTTAATGCTGTGGCTGAGGATGTTGTGTCACATCTTGAGAACACAGTGTAGAGGATTTCCATGAAGATAATAGAGCATAGGCCACAAAATCTGGTATTTATGCAGGGTTTTGAACACTTAAACCATGACCTGGGCCTTGTAAGTGCGGATATAGTGGATGGTAATAAAGTAGAGTTGGGAACTCAGGAGGAGGGTGCTGGCATTGTTGTGGTGGGAGAGCAGCAGGATCCAGTCCTTTTGCAGGGAGTGATCTGTGATGCTGCTGGGGCTGTGGAGGTTTTTGTGCCAGAAAGGTCGGCTTGTGTTGATCCAATGGATAATGAGGGGATGCTGCATAACAAGGAGGCCTATGTGCGGAAACATGGTAGTCTCTTGAGGTATTTTGCTGAGCCATTGAATGCTGCAACCGAGGAAGGTGTGACGGAACTAATGGATTGTCCATAATGTCCAACAATAATTGACTTCATCAATCAGGTTCAGCAGGTTTATGGTTCAGAGGATAGTTATCGGGAGGTGAAAATCTTGGGAGAATGGGGTGATATCTCATATAGCGATAGGGAAAAGAATCATGGCGTGGTACGACCTTCTTACAGCAATGTGGTCCAGGGTGCAAGGATGAAGGTGCAAGGGGAGGAAAGTTCCAGGAACGCCCCACGACGGTGGAGAACAAAGAAAGACTACTCTTACCTTCCCAGGTCAGTGTCCACTAGATCTTCTGTTGGGAGGGAAAGTTGGGCTATGCAATCTTCAAAGGAATTTCAGGCCTTGGAAAAGCTAAACCTTATAAGGAAATATGCCAAAGTTCTTAAACACTATGAAATCTCGGTGTGGGAAACAGATAAAGCAGAGGACTTTGTCTCTAAAGGGGGTGGTGATGGATATGATTTCTATGATATGTAGTTTTTCTGGACTTCTTGTACCTGTTTTTCTTTTCTTTTATTAATAAATGGTCAGAGTCTTGCCTCTGGCTGAGCATTTCTAGTATATATGACTGCCTATTTTTTCATGAGTTCCTAATGTATAGATACATCATGTTGCCTATATAGATGGGGTCTATTCTGTGGTATATAGGATTGGTGGGTTAAATCAATCCCACATTATTCTATTTGATTCCCAAGTGATTGTATCTAGCCTATAGTTAGGAGAAACCCACTTGGGGATGTATTGTTAGATGTCTAAATGATGGGTTAAAGAAACCTGGGTTAGTTCATTAAAAAAATAGAACCATAGATTCCTATTTTTATTGGGAGAGTATGGTTATATAAATTTGGACTATTTGAAGTCAATATGGGGGTTTGAGAGAGTGACTACCTATATTTTATCCATTCCAAGCCTCATGTTACCATTGGTGGTTGGGAATTGATTCCTGATTTGAGATTTAATAGTATTTGTTTGGGTAAGATCTATGTTGTTTTAATAAATTTATTTCTTTTTAGGAGGATTTGTAATTTATTTATGGGATTTTTGAGATTTTTGGTGAATGTGGTAAGGATAATATGGGAAAAAATTTAACACATGGTCTGGAAAAAAGGGCAAAAACAATGTGGCCAAAACAAGGAATCACTTATAATCCCTAACATACCTGGGACATTGTTCACAAAATTGAATATTTAAACCTTCTATAATGAAAATATTTTGAAACAATTTCATTTCGTCACTCCTCTGGTATTTATAATTTATATTCCTATTGATGTTACATATTTATGGGTATTTAAGTGTTTTTTAGGTTCAATATATTTTCAACTTGATATTGAATTATTTGTTAACCATGTTTCATATTTTATTATTTATGCATCATTATTCCAATAAAATATTATGTAAATCATGAATAGGGGATATAGAGTATACACCCTTAGCTAACCCTCTATTATAACATACTCTCATTTAGTCTACTAATAAAACCATTGAATGTATATGTTGAAAATGTGGGATAGATCTAGCCTAGTGAGTGGGTTATACTCTAGAGTTTAAAAGGTACAACCAACCTATATTTCATGGAAACTAAGGACCATGAGAACTTACAAAATTAATGGGAATTATTGATCCCATATCTAACATTCTTCACCCCCTAAAGATGTATAAGTAGTGATTTTCCACTTATATGATAGTGGGGAATATCCAGAAGTGGTGGGAGTCCATTTGCTAAGATAATAGGGACAAGATATCACCTGGTTTTCGATCAAGGAGATATTCAATCAAAATTTTATTCCATAGACTCTGAGTTTAGACTAGTCGAGATAGTTCATGACACAGGATTATGGTATTTATTTTGGGATGGATTATGCCACTCGTATTTCTGATTTGTTCCACGTTTCCCCTAATTTCCTTAAAAATAATTATTTGAAGACTCAATATTTTTATATGTGATTGAAGCTAGAGATTAAATCATTGATTATTATTATATTCTTTGGTCAATTGCTGAGGTGGTCACTAAAAAATACATGTAATGTATGATTTTTATGGGGTTCTCTCCTACTTCTATATGGAAATCCAAATTTCATCCATGAGTTTGAAGATGAAATGTCAGAATTCATGATGAGGTAGTAGCATGAGTGTCTAGTTTCATTCTGATTCTAATCAAATGGTTAACAATTTGCATATGTTAATAGTTTACCTACATTATGGAAAAGATTGGCTCACAAAGTAGGTTTTTTTGGTATTTAAAAATAATTTCCACTATTATGGGAGGATGGGTCTTTTGTAGAACTTACTCAAGTCTCCCCCTTGGATTAATAAAGGTGGGTCTTATTAATATAGAGGCTCTCAGGTGCAACCAAATACATATAAAAGATTAGGGCCACATACCTATATGAGAGGGTACTTTCATCTTACCATGAATTATGAGTATTCCCATGAGCCTAGGTGTTTATATTCATATGATACTATGCTGAAGTATTCTGATTTTGATCTAGTGATTATGAGAGATATGGTGTCCATTGAATCAAATATGACCTTTTATTTGTTTGTTATAGGTGTCTCTCAATATAAAATAAAATCAAAGTTAATTAATTATTAGGGTTTCTGAATTTATTTTAGGTCTTCTGTAATTTATTTGGTTATCATTGACAGTGTATTTGGCATAGACTAGATAGTTTATTATAAAGATTAGTTCGATTATTATCATTAGTATTTTTTGTTTTTTTATATTAATGATCACACTCACATCATCAAAGGTAAGTGGTCCCCAATTTCAAGATGTAAGGGATCTCTTATTCTATATATTTTCTCTTTCCCTTGCCAAATATCTAGTTTATAATTTCATGCTATAGAATGATATTTTATATGGTCAGTTGCTTTTTTTATTAAATATGTATACTATGGTTTTACCATATAAATTTATGGGTTTCCACTATAATGGGTGGTATATTTATTTATCTATCTACTTTTGGGGATAAGCTACTTTTATTTTCTATCATATCAAATGCCTTTTACTAGGTACAAGGATTTTAATATCCCATTGGAGAATCCTAAGGGAAAATTTTTTATTCATCAAGGAATATCACCATGTGGGTCACCGGTTCTCTTTTAAAAGTTGGTTGATAGGGGCCTATAACTTTTCATGAAGTATAATATGATCAATCAGTTAATATTTTTAATAAATAACTATAACATCATTCTAATAAACTATTTGATCAAATAAAATGAGAATGATGGTTTTCCAAGATCATCCTTATGCTTGGATCAAATCAACTAGGAGTGATGGTAGACTATTTATAATACAAATTTATCGAGTATGTATGGGAATTTGAGTTTTTTGTGATTACAGGATTTACTAATTCCCCTGTTAGATTCATGTAGTTTATGAAATGTATCTCCCACTGATATTTAATAACATTATATATGGTGTTAATTGATAGTGTCTTGGTTTATTCTAAGATAAAAGATGAGTATATAGACCATATAAACATTCATTTGGGAACCGTGAGTAATCAATTTTTATACATCATGTTTCCAAAATTCTATTTTTAATGACAAGAAGTGATGTTCATTGATCTGGTGGTATCTGAAAAATTAATATTTATGGATTATGATAATATTGATGTGCTAATATCCTTAGAGAGATCTTGTAATGTTATTGAGATTTTGGGATTCGTCAATTTAGTTGTATATTCTTATGAACATTATTTAGGACATATAATTTTCATTTTTCCATAGAGATACATTATAATAAAATTGGAGAAATTCAGATGAGAGTTAAAATTAATATTGAGAATAACTCCATTTTTTAATCAGTTCGAGGATAGAGAGTGTAATGTTTTATAATATAAATATTAATGTATGGGTGTTGTATCTACATTGATGTTGTGTAGTCATTTTTTGGTGTATTACACTCTCTAAATACTCTCTCATGTGAAAGAACATCCAAACCCAAGACCTAAAATTAGTGGCAGTGATGGATTACATGAAAACATGGTTTCATTTTATCTTAGGGAGGTATATTACCATTTATTCAAATAATATATGTTTTAATAATATAATATTATACAAGGATATAAATGTAATAAGGTCATTTTGGGTTCAATATCTCTAAATATTGGATTTTTACTTCTTAAGCACCCCTTGTAATGTGAAGGTGGTGGTTGATGCCTTGATTTGGAAGTTGTCAACGTTGAATGTGACTATATTAAAAGTAGATCTCCAATTTATGGTCATATTCACTAACATTCATATGGTTGTGGAGGTGAATTATGATTGGGTATTTTTTTATTTGTCTGAAAGTCACACCCTCCAATAAAAATTGGATTCTTCTTTAGTTGGAGTTATATCGTGAATGTTAATAGAATATTAAAATTATAAATAGCGGGGATACCTAGAGTGGTTGTTCTTGGAATCCAAAATGTTTCATTTGTTTAAGTAAGATTTTATTTATTCCCTTGACCTAGAGGAATGGAATAATGAGTGGTGGGAACTATTTTGTATTGTCCATTCACCATGGGAAAACTAAGATGTTTTGTGATGTAAAAAAGAAGGTATTCGTGATCTAGGATAAAGTGGTTCATTGATAATTTTGAATATTTTTGCCATAATTTTTTATGTATTAAATATGAGAAACAATCTCCAATATTTTTAGCATTGACTCTTCCCATTCCCTTCTGTGTGTGGGATGAGATCTACATGTATTTTGTGATTTGATTCCCTTGATCTCCACATCAACAAAATATGATATTGTTGAATATATATTAGTTTATGAAACCATCAAAAAAATTCTTATTATTAATTATTTGAATGTAAATGAAATTCAGAGCTTATATGTCCAAGCGATTCTAAATACTCATTGAGTGCCTTCAGGGATTATTTTTAATTGATACCAATATAGTAATTCTTGATTTTGTAATGTTACTCTAAATGATATGGGTTGTTAGTAGAAATTGATCATGAACTATCACCATTTTACAGATGGGTATAAAAAATAGGTATAGAGACCCTCAATTTTCATATATTAACATTACATTAATTTCGCAGAATAGATAAAACATTCCACAAACAAACGCCCAATGACCATATTAGACTAGTGCCATTGGAAACATAAATATTGGTACATAATTGAGAAAAATTTTCTCACACTAGATTCTTCTTGACTAGAACCCTTCTAATAAATATCATACATGACACATATCTTCATAACATAGGTTAAAGAATCATGAGAATTGGTGAGCTCAAATGCTCTGTAATGAAAAGAAAGGGAGATATGGAAACAAAATCATGAACTTAAGGGTATTATAATTGGATCATAGAAATAAAAGACCATACCCTTCATATCAAAGATCATAAATAAGATCATTTTATAAATATTGGCAGTACATAAGACATGAATCACAAAGAAATATGCAACATGAATCATGAAATCATAATAAGGGAATAAAACATGCAACTCGGGAAGATGAATAAGTTTATAATAATGATATCCATGGTAGTAAATGCATCACTTCGAAGACCATATTGGCGACTTCAGTTCACTTCACATACCATCTTGGTAGTCCTCTCTCACTCTCATTTCCATTTTAGTGATGAAATTTCATTACTTCTATCTAATGAGATATAAATATTTACTAAATGCATTGGAATAAGATATAGGTCCCATCCATCTCATAATGAAATCATACATACATTTTCTAGAAGATCATAATGAATCAAGTCATAGCCCATGAAATGAAATGGGTTTCATAATCATGTAATCATTTTACAACCTATGGAAAATAAAAAGGATTCATAATCATTTCATTAAAGCATAACTCCTGAAAAGAAATATGCTTCATATGAATATACCTTGTGGAAGATAAATGGATTTATTATGCAACATACCACAAAATGTAAACAATTTGAAGAAATAATATGAATGGATCCTATAGATGATTTCATACAAAGGAATGAGTGACACATATATATGTCATCCTAGATGGGAAATAATTTGGAGAGATCTTATAAATACATTTATTGAGGAAAATATAATTTATTATTTGAAAAAAAAAATTCCCTAAATAATTAAAGGAAAAACGTTTCAATAAAATGACCATTAATTCTTATAAGGGAATCCTCACGGCATTGTAGACTTCTGAAAGAGGAAAAATCCGTTCTTGTCTTATCATAAAAAGAAACGTTTTTCTCATACAATTTCCAAAAAATTTAAAAAATTACACGTTAATAAAAATACAAATCTATTCTTTTAGAAATGGTTAAAATCACATTATATCATTATAAAAGAATGTTAAAAATATTTTTGTATCCCTTTTTTAGAAACATGGGCCAAGAAGATAAATATTTCTTTAAATATTCCTATGTATTAACAATCTAGAATAATAATAATACTATAAAATTAACCCATAACAAAGGTGTGATTTCAATATTATTTATTTGAAACTCTAGTATAATGGATTAATGAATGTTATTGCCTTATTCAAGAACTATATTAATATGATATAATATATGATCATATTGTCACATGTTTATCAATAATATTTCATTATTACTCTTCTATTTAGTGTTAACTACTTCCTTTTCATATGCTATTTTTATCATTTAAGTCTCAGATTATGTAGATAGGATATAATTATGTCAATTAAGGAGTAATATTAAGGTAATATATAACATATTTATGCACTATATAAAATCATAAAAGCATTATTATTTTTTGTAATCTTGGATAACAAATCACATCGCATCGTGGAGACCGTAGGTCATACGTATGAACAAATGATGATATAATTCCCTTAATTGTGAAATGATATGGGAGTGGATGTTATATGTTTTTCTCTAGAAAAAAAATAATTATTTAATTATAAAAAATATTAATTATTTACATTGATATCTCTGTCCAAAAAAAGTGGAGATGAAAAATAGATTACACTACAATGTGGATATGGTAAGTAGTTTGTACGTTCATGTGAATATATCATTTTTCATAGGATGGATAAAAGATGAAATATTTATGTTACATAAACATTACAAAAAATAAAAATATAGTTGATATTGTATTTATTACCTTATAACAGAATCTACACATGAATAAGAAGTATAAGAATAATAATTTTTTGAAAGAGTCAGCAAGGAGATTACATATTCTTTGATGATCACCATTTAGATCTCCTAGAAGGGGCACTGGATTTGAAATTTTGAGAGAAAATAAAATCTAGATTAATAATAAAGAATTTTATAAGAAAAATGGGTAGTTTATTGTCAATCTTGAAAGCTCGTGTTTATATGAAGAAGTCATGTTGGAGGTGCATTTTTATATGACAGAGGAGGGGCACTCTTGGAATCTCCAAAAATATTAAATAAATATAAATTTACTTTTCGATATCAAATATATCCAAACATATTTATTTATTATATAAGAACAATGTCGGTTGAATTTATCTCATAAAATGATTTTTATACACATTTAGATCTCAAAATTAGCCATATATTTTGGCATTGACCATTAGTTAAACCCTTTAACATTTACCATCAGAACATGTATTTTTCCACAATATGGTTAATATAGTTAATATTAAATTCCATAATAGACCCAAATGGATCCTTGATGAAATTTTTTACCATATTCTAGTCAATTGGATGAATTATGTAATTTTATAAATTTTATATTATTTAATAAAATATTATATATTTTAAAGTATCCTTTAGATCAATTTGGATAATAGTACATATTTTTTAAAAAATATCCTTAAAATATGATAAATTCAAATGAACACTTATAAAATATAACTAAAATATCAATGTTATTTATAAAATTCCATTATTTCATTAATAATGTAAAATAATATTAATTTTAACATTTTCAAATGTCTTTTATTTGATGTTACATTTAATTAATCATTTATTTCATCATCATTGTGAAACCAACAAATTAAAATATTTATTCACTAAAAAATAAATATAAATTTTCATGATGAACATAAATTTATTATTTTTTAAATGAGTTTTTATTGTAGAATTTATCTTCTGTATAACCCTATATTTAATATTATAAAGTTATTAAATATATGAGTATGACATTTTTACATTTTCTTTAAATAAAATATAACTAATGTCATATTCTACCCCAACTATCTAAAAATGGTTATAATTTTGTTCTGAGGGTGATTTTATAAAAACATACACACATAATGAAATTAGGACAAGTGTTATGCTGATTTTATAATATTATAATATTATTTTTAACATTAACTACCTGATTATCCCTTATCATTGGAATGTAAAAATTTACTAAAATTACTATTAGTAATATCAAAAAAATTAATTTTATACTATCGGACTTAATATATCATAATAATTACTACCATGTAAGTCTGTTTTTCATAATTGAATCCATATAAGGGAAAATTTATGTCTATTTTTAATCCCACATATTTGTTGGGAAGGCGGGTAAAAAGAATGTTAATATTTCAAAAATAATTTTTTTCAAATTTCTATAAAAAAAATGTTTTCAATGACCAAAATTGGATTAATATATGTATATTTTATCTATTTTGACTTTTAAAAACCAATTTTAATTATAATTGTAGTTTAAATAAATGGAATTTTTAACTAAAATGATATATTTTTCACTATTCATCAAACAATTAAACTTCTAAAAAATGACAAATATTCCCACTATGTTAACTTTGACATTATAAATTCAAAAATGATGATTTTTTTATAAAAAATTACTTCTATAAGTGTCTAAAATTTATATTAAATTTCATCATAAAAGAACATAAAAAGTTGTTCATTTGAGAAAATAATATTTTTATTCATATAAAGGCATGACAAAATAACTATCTTTTTAATTATCAATATGTTTCATTTATATAAAAAATTATTAAAAACATTTAAAAAGCAGTAATTACTATTCATGTTACTATGTTTAATTTCTTGTTCATAACCATCTTATTTAAATAATTATAACAATAAAATGATATTTCATAGAAACACGATGTCGTGTGTATCGTACACCAAGTTGGTGTTGAATGTAGGGATATCCAAGTTAGTGTAGTTTTGATGGAATGTTTGATTTAGGTTAATGCATGACATCAGTGAATTATTAATTTATTTGAATAAAATTCAAAAAAACTCAGGTTGATATATTCTACCACCCTTAAAATAAATTTCAATCATGAAATTAGTCATTATAGTACAAACAAATGTGGATACATCTACCATATCATATCCTAAATCAACCATGTAGTATCTTATAGGTTTTAATTTCTCTACATAACATTGACCTGATGAGTGTTATTGTTACACATAACTTTCTCTATATGATCTAGACTTCTAACTAGTCGTTCCCCGTAAAAGTGATCTTACTGAAACTATATAAACTATGGGTTCCTTACATGTGAAGGTCCAGTTATGTAAATCCTAAGGAGAGATATAACAATAATATCATGGATTTGAGAGAGATTTGGTTGAATTTCCATGTGATAAGCTACTGTCCCAATATAATCAAGACTTTTAAAAGTGATGATACATCTGGGGTTTAGTTTTCCATTCTTTATAAACATTATAAACTTCTTACATAGTGAAATTAATATAAACACCTTCTTAGAAACATAAAATTCTGGATCACACTGTCAGTTATCAGCACATCTAATCTGTTGACTTTCAACTACCTTGATATGATGCTAAATTTTCATGACCATCTTAGTTATCTCTCCAAATATATTAGGTCCAAATAGCATTTTTTTCTACAACATCAACCTAGCATGTTGTATCTCGACATTTCTTCTCATATAGGGTATCATAAAGATCCATCTGAATGCTTGAGTGAAATCTATTGTTGTAAGAAAACTCAACTAGAGGAAGGTGTCAATCCCAACAACCTTTAAATCAGGATGAAAAGATCTCAACATATCTTTAGGGTTTTGAATTGTTCTTTTAGACTCACTATCCAAATAAATATGGTAATAAGTTCTAAAAATAAAGTCTTTATCAATCCCTTTCTTAAGACTGCTCCAAGAATTATAAAATAAACCTCAGGTCCCAAAAAAATATAATATAATGTGGTGCTCTTTATAATCCTAAAACATTCATAATGTATCTCTTGGAAGGATAATCCAAAGAGAAGTATTCTATAGTAGTAAAAATGTGTATTGACTTATTAAAGAGATTTATAACTAACCATTTAGAATTATACACTTTAGAGGTTATTTGGAGTCCAACAATAAAATCCATGGCGATTTCTCCCATTTACATTTTGGTATTGGTAATGTATTAAACATCCTCTTAGATTATTTTATTTCATCTATAACATTTTATAAGGCCATGAATTGAGACACAAACTCTTCAATATCTCTCTCTATGACATCCCACTAGAAGTACTCTTTCAAGTATCTATACATCTTCCTACTTCTAGGATGAATAAATAATGAAGAGGTATGTTCTTCCTCTAATAAATCCTTCTTCAAATATAGTATGGAAGGAATACATACACAATTATTTAACTTTATCATTCCATCCAAATTAGTACTAATGTCTAAAACCTTTATGGCCTTATTTTCTAACTCCACGTTATATTTCAGTTCCTCTTTAATCTTCACCCGGAACAAGGGTTGAAAATTGAATTGAGAAAGATAAGAAGTATCCCATTCCTTAAACATTTCTACGACCATCCTTTGAAAATATAGAAATATTGGATCTTTTGTGATCCTCTTAATGGAAGATCTAACTTGATACCTTTGACTCAAAGAATCATCCCCCTTGTATAATTTACCATAGTGGTAAAGTATTCAGCAGTCATAATCTTATATTATCTCTAACCATATTCTATATTTCATGTTCAACTCCTTTTGTGTGAAAACATATTTCAAACATTCATGATTGGTATATATATCATACATTTAACCATAAATATAATTCATCAATATATTATTTTCAAAATACTCTAAAGCTAACTCCAAATTTTGATTTGGGTAATTTTTTTTCATGAATCGTCATCTATCATGATGAATTAGAGATAAACTTCTGGTTATTCATAAAAATGCATCCCAATACATTCATGTATGCATCACTATAGATTAATAACCGTTCACCAATACAGTGTAATGTAATTACAGGTGCACTGACTAATCTTCTTTTATGTTCTATAAAACATTCTACATATTCATTTTCCAAGAGTGACTTGAAACCCTTCCGATTTAAATTGGTTAGAGGATTAGATAGTTGTGAGAAATTCTCCAAAAATCATTGATAATATCCATCTTTTTAAAAAAAATCTATGAATCTCAATCATCTTGATTGGATTGTCCAAGTATTCAATAGAATCTTTCATTGTTGTATCTACTGCTATAACTTCTCTTTAGATTATATGACCAAAAAATGAAACGTTTTTCTTCCAAAAAACACACTTTGTAAATTTTTCATATATTTTATCCTAACCTGGGGTCTTTAGTAAAATTATCATGTTTTCTTCATGATCTTAAATTTTCTTTGAATAAATAAGAATATCATCTACAAAGACTACCACAAACTGATCAAGGTAATATCTAAAGACTATATTCATCAAATCCATGAAAAGATTTGGGGAATCTTAAGATATAAAGGTTTAAAAATATATTCATAGTTATCATAAAATGTATATAATTTCATTATTAGTATATCCTCTTTCTTGACCCACAATTGATGATATTTATAATGAAGGTAAATCATTGAAAACTATTGAGCTTCATATAGTTCACCTAACACGACATCAATATGGGGAAACAGATACTTGTTCATGAATTTTATATTATTGAGCTCTGTATAATAAATGAAGAGTTGTGTTGATCCATATTTACTCTACCCAAAAAGAACTAATTACCACAATGTGACACACTTTTCCAAATGAATCAGTTATTATGGTTTACTAGGATTTTCTTCTTCAATTCCTCTATCTCAATTGTAGACATTATATATGGAGTCTTTGTAATTGGTTTAGACCCAAGTATGAGCTCTATAGATAAATAATATTTTTTGTTGAAGACATGTAAAAGCTTTTGTAAATAAATCTACATTTTCAGAAAAAATATTCAACTCATAGATGTGAATTTTGTCCCCATCCATTATGGATAAACCTCCATATTCAATGCTAACTAATACCCATACATTCTATATAATCTCTATAGAAAGTTCATACTTATCATTGCATTGATAGATGATCATTTTTTAGATTGAAACATCAAACATAAATTTATTTCCTTTAGAATTGATATGAGATTTCTATAGAGGAATCCAATCCATTCCAAATATGACATCAAATTCAACAAGAGGTTGAAAGACAATATTTATAGGAAACACATTCCTACAACTTCCGCCACATTGGAATCATATATTTGAGGTAAAAACATTATAAAATTACGGTGTTTTAGTGATAATTCCATATCTAATCATTTGGGTGGGATCCTAACACCAATATATAATTGATTAGATATGAAAGAAAAGGTAGATCTACAATCACATTAGTCATTAGAAGTTCTAGAGTGGATTGTAAGTGTAAAATTCACCTTATCTTTATTGAATCTATCAGCAAAAATAGATATCTCATGGGATTTACCCTTGTACCTAGTCTTAAGGGGTTTCCAACATCGATCTTAATCACCATCCCTTGGGTTTGGTCAATAGTTAGTATAATTCCCATTTCCTCACACTCGTAGAGTAGAAGCATGGGAGGTGCGTTCTATATCTCTTTATCTCCATTTTCACTATTCACCTAAATTTCCCTTCACATTAGTAATCAAAATATCAATGACCTTCTATTCTGAATTTAAAACATTTATTAGACCCCTTATGAAAATTTTCTCTATGATTCTTCCCACAATAATAGAATAAAGGAAATATCCCGTTTTTATTCTTGGTTTTTTTATTTCCCTTTAAAGATCATTGTTATCTTCTTATAAAAACCATGAGAATGTAAAGTGACCACATCATCTATTTCAAACATGATTTAATAGAATATAATATCTTCCTAGATACTAAAGACTCTGATGACCATCACACTACTGAGACTTGCCTTTAATCAACTGAGGAACCTATTAACATTACATTCAGTTTGGATTGTAATTCCTAAAGCATACCTTGCATGTCCGATGAAATTAGACTCAAAGGTACAGAATGAATAATCAACCCTTTTTCTTCAACTCAAGGAACTATTTATTGATCTTGGTATAATGATTCCAAGGTAATTAATTATTAAAGAAATAAGTTCATTAACTCATCCCAATCCACGGATGACAATAGAGAATATTTTTTTAGTAGTACTGGTCCATTGTTAAGAAACCAATGGATTCATTGACCCTTCGAAAAATTTTGGGCATTTCCTCATGAAAGACACAATAGATTTTTTTTCCTTTGTTGACTTGGAAGTCCACCACGATTCATATCTTGAGAAATTCACAAGAGTATAGTAACAAGATAATACATTCCAACTCCCATAGCATTAATTTACTTAGGAGGAAAACCATTATATTATATGTTGATATTACCATTAATTTGTTTCTTATGGGTTCAATCCTTTGACTAAAATTGAATGCATATAATAATAAATAATTATCATAATGAGTAACTAAATAATCATGAAAATTCACATATATGATGTATAAATTTTGAAACCATCCTCAATCTATGAAGCCATTGGTTCATCCTAGTTTGTTCATTCTCAACATGTATTTAAATCCTTCATGATGTTTTATGAAGAGTTTGTGAGTTCACAAAAAATATACCCTAGGAGTGTCATATCAGGCGTACAACAAGGAACATTATCATGTACCATGTTAAGATCCTATTAGGATTCATACAACTTGTTAGATTTATTAGCCCTATGTAAAACTTTTCCCGATCCATATACACATACAGTCTCTAGACAGTGATGTATTTCTTGAAAACCACTTGATATATCCTTTATCAATCATCCAATAATTTTTACTATACCTTTATTTATCCTTATACTTATACAAAGAACTTAACTTATGGTTACCAATATAGTTTTCTCATCCCAATTTCCAATGTTTAACTAGAATTTTAATCTCACACCAACTATAGTAACCCTTACTTTACAAACATTAAAATTTCATTACTCATTTGGAATAAATAATACATTTCAAAAAAAATCCCAGAGATTGTATTAGTCCAGTGGCTTTTGGAAAATAGAATTATAAACACTTGTAAATATGTGAGTAAATTTATCTCCCACTTGGATCTTCTTTAATACAACCCTTAATAGACACATCAATCATAATACAAATCATCATAACCTCTTTGAAAAGAATCATAAAAAGGGGTGATCTCAAATGCGTAGTAAAGGTAAATAAGGGAGATATATAAATAAATAATGAGAATAAGGGTATGAGAATAAGATCATGGAAATATAAGATAATACCCTGTATATCAATGATCATAAATAGGGTCATGGAATTAATATTGGTATTTCATAATACATGAATCGTAATAAAAAAATAACATAATCCATGAAATCATATCCAATGAATAAAACGTGGAACTGCGGAATAACTATAAGCATATAATATTGATTACTGTGCTAGTAAAGGAATCACTATCAAGGACATCTTTGTATTTTGGGTTCACTTCCCATACAATAATGGTAGTCACGATTCACTCCCAAGACCATCTCAGTGAACAAAATCATTTATGTGTTTCTAATGTTATATAAATTTTTACCAAATTCCTTGGAGGGAGATATTGTTTCCACCCATCACATAAGAAAACAAAGATACATGTTCCAAAAGATCATGAAAAATAAAATCATAACCCATGAAAAGAAATGGGTAACATAATAATTTAATCATTTCATAAATTTTTTAAAAGAAATGGGTTTCATAATCATTTCATCAAATCATAACCCATGAAAATAAGTATCTTTCATAAGAATTTTACTTGTGAAAGAGAAACGTATTTCATAAACATCATTCCAAAAAATGTAAACAATTTATAGAAATAATATTAATGGATCCTATGGATCATTTACCCAAAAAGTATGAGTAACAATAATGGATGTTACCATATATGGTAAATAATTTGGAAATATATTTTAAAAACAATTCATGAGAAAAATATCCTTTCTTCTTTGAAAATATGATGTCTTATAAAAAATTACAAAGAATAATAAAAGAATAGATTTTCAATAATAATTAACATTAAGAAGATTATCCAGGAATCCTCAAGGATTTATTATGTCATGAAAGGGGGCTAATTATTTCCTTGCTTATAAGATTAAAATAAACATTTTTCTCATACATTTCATAGAAAAATAAAAATTATCTCGTTGGGAAAATGATAAAAATTTTCCTTCCACATATTCGTTAAAATGAATTTACATCATTGTTTAACATTTAGAAAAAAAATTCAAACTTATTTGACAAAAAAGGACTTGGAATAAAAATATTCTCTGATAGAAACGTGTGTGAACAATCTAAAATTATAATAAGATTGTAAAATTAATCATTAACATAGTTTTGATTTCCTTTTTTTGTATTTGAAACTAATTTATAATGGATTAAATAATTTTTTTAAATTATTATAAAACCATATTAATATTATATCACATATTATCAAATTATCATCAATTTGTTAATAATATTTCATTATAACTCATATTTTATAAGTTAACTGCTTCCTTCTCTTATACATTTTCTATCATATATATTCTAAATTAAGAATAAGGATATAATTATGTAATTTACAAAATAATATGAACTTAATAGATAACATATTTATTAATTTTATTAATTTATATAATCATTATTTAATTGTAATCATGGGTAATGAATTGTACTATGTCGTGGAGACATTAAGTCATACGTACGCATGAGGGATGATATCATTTTCTTAATTGAGATATGGTATTATAGTGGATGGTATATTATTTGGTCTATAATAAATATAAGGTTATTATTATCACATTTATTCATTATTTTTATCATTATACATGTCCAAATAAAGTGGTGATGAAAAATAGATTACATGGCTGCATAGAAACTATAGGTCATATGTACGCACTTGTGGTGATTTCATTTTTCATATAATGGATAAAAGGTGGAATATGGTTATCACATAATCATAATAACATCTTTTCATATATTATATATTTTTTTTACTTTATAATTGAATCAAAAAATCAAGAGGGAGCACAAGAAGAATTTTTTTTGAAGGAGTCAGTAACGAGATTACCTATTCTTCAATGATCTCCCTCTACATCTCCTCTTAGGGACACTATAGTAGGTATTTTTAGAGGAAAATAACATATGTGATGTTAATAAGGAAGTTTATAAGGTTATTTCTAGGGTTTAGTCGATATATAAGGTTCAATGAGGTTTGAATAAGTTAGGTATGATGTACCTTTTTATAAGAGAGGGGACGGGAACTCTTGGAAACTATAAAAATATTCAACTAATATAAATTCATTTTCGATATAAAATAGCTCCAAACTGAGTTATTTCGAATATAATACGAGTATGAGTCTAAATTCTCTCAAACAAATTATTTTTAAACATATTTAGTTTACAAAATTAACCTTATCTTTTGGATTTAACCCTTAGTTAAACCCTTTAACATTTACAATCACAGCATGATTTTTTACTCTTTAGGGTATATATAGTTACAATAAAATGCCAAAATGACCCCAAATAGATCATTTAAGACATTTATAACGTTATTATACTTATTTTCAAGAAATATATATATTTTAATTTTATATCATTTAATAAAATATTAATTATTTGAATTTATCACTTATGTAAAATATTATATTTTTCAATATTTGTCTTTTTTAAAATATAGTAAAAATATGTTTACTTAGAGAAAAAAATTATAATATATCTCTAAAAAATAAATTTTATCAATAAAATAAGTTTATTCAAATAATTATGTCAAATTATTCTTATTTTAATACTTTTTAGTATAATTCCATTGATGATTCCATTAATTAAACAATTACTCCATCATCTTTGTTAGAGCCTCAAATTAAATAATTTATGCACCAAACATTAAATTAAATTATCATGATGAAGAAAATTTTATTATATTCAAATTTAATATTTATAGTCTAATTGTTTTTCCACTAAACCATATATTAAATATGATATAGTTATTAAAAATATGATTATGACATTTTTAACCTATCATTAATTAAAATATAACAAATGAAATATTCTTTCTCAAGTTTTTTAGAAATGTTATAATTCTATCATAAGGTTGATTTGTTTTCTGAAAATAATCATATAGTGAAACTACTAAATATTTTAGCTTAACTTTATAATATTATATTAGTATTTTTACATTTAATTATATGATTTACCCTTATACATGATAAATATAAATTTCCTAAAGTTATTATTCATAACATCCACAAAATTAATTTATTCCAATTAGACCCGAAATATCATAATTATTAAAACCATTTTATTACGTTTTTTTAAATTCATCCAACATAAACTAAAATTTTATGTTTAATGCTAATCATACATATGTGGCTATAAGGCGGGAAAAAAGAACGTTGAAAATTCAATGAGTTTTAATTTCTACTGTCAATATAAAAATGACTACAATGTCCTAAATTGGATTAAAAAATATTTATAGATAATTTATTTTTATTTTTAAAAATATATATATATATAATATAATAATGATTTAAATCAAAATTTAGTTTTCAACTATAGGGCATTATTTTTCAATATTCATAAAAATGGAACTTTATAGTAAAATATCAAAAAATCAAACTAAGTTAATTTTGAAATTCCATATTCAAATATTGTTTTAATTTTACCAAATTAAATTTATATTATTGTATATGATTAATTTAAATATTTTTCAAATAAAGACATAAATAGCAGTTCATTTGTGAAAATAGTGTTTTTAAAAAATAAAAAATTACCAAAAAATCTATTTTTCACTATTAATAAGGTTTATTTTCATAAATCCCATATAATTAAAATTTTAAAATCATTTATTACTATTCATATTACTATGTTTGATGACTAGGTCATAACCATTTTATTTAAATAATTATAACAATAAAATTATTTTTTGTGGAAACTCGATGTTGCATGTAATGTTTTCCAGGTCATTGTTCCATGGAGATAAAGGAAAATTAGTGTCCTATGAATGTAATTTTTTATTTATTATAATGTTAATAATTAATGAAAATTAATCTATTTATTAAAAATATCACAAAAACCTATATTGTAACAATAACTAATTTAGGTTGTTGGGGATATTCTTTGAGGTTGTGTCACTGAATTTGGTGGCTCATGTGAGAAACATTTGTCATTGGTAAAGTTTTATTATTATAATAATCACTAGAACATGAAACATGTCTCTCCAATTAATTCCATGTTTTTATGATTGTTCCACTCCCCTCTTTATTGGTTGTAATTGGTTGATCATTCCTTGCTATGATCAAGAATCACTCAAGAGACAATGAGTAAGATTCAGTTGTTTCATAAAATATTAGTCATGGCTCAAAGTCACCAGGAATATTATCTGAATAATAATTATCTTTCATTGGAGATTTTCATTGGTTACTCTGTATTTCATAGAGATTATCCTAGGTTGGGGCATCGTTGATTGAAGTGGGTAAGTCAATATCATGGTATTAAGTCCATATAATATCAAGAAATGTCATGGGAATTTGCAATTATATCTTGCCCTAAAATCTGAAATGAAGGATATTCTTGCTGTATTTCACATTTCAAGCTTATGTAGTAACCTCAATAATAATATCATAGAGACAAGGAGAGTATGTGGATTTGTACCTCGACACCGCCATGGATGAGTAGCCTATACGTATCATGGATCAATAATATAGGGTTTTATGGGGTAAATTTGTAAATTTTATCCATGTGATATGGATGTGTGTCATAGATATTCCTGAGATTATAGAGAATGAGGCCAGATCCAAGATAAATGGCATCACCTTTTCTCTGTGGATGACCACTGAGAACATTCAGGGGGAAAAGGCTCATAGTAAAGGGAATTAGGACATATGTTTGATCACTTGTATTTATTTAGTTTGTTAATTTCATCTATTTATTCATTTATTAGGTGTTCTAGGAGTTCTTGGACTAAAAATTCAGAAATGTTTTTGACTACATGAATCACATAGTTAGTATACATTTAGTGTTATCAATTAACCCAAACCTTATAATAGGGAGAGGGGGTTTCCAATTAAATTTTCATTATCTATACCAAGTTCTCAAAATAGTGCATATCTCTAGGAAAACAATATTTCCTCCTTTGGGTTTTAAAGGTAGGTTTTATGGATTATTTATTGTACCCAGAAATACACAGCAAAACTGTCTATCATTCCAATTTTTTTAAACATAAAATTTCATTATCACCCTTATAAAATTTAACATTTATTCCCACAATAAAAATCCCATATGTGTAACCTAGTTCCTAATATCAATTGAATATTCCTTACAATTTCTTTATAAGTGATTTGTCTTACTACAGGTGTAGATTCAATAGGATAAATGCTTATTTTTTTAAGGATTCCTTCCCCATTTCACATCTATTATCCTTTAATTATTTGGTTCATTGTTTTTAGTGAACAAATGGTCCATGCTGATCATGTTTATGGATATGGTTAATTTTAAATGTTTAATATCTGGGTATCTTATTTTTTTTATTCATCTCTCTATATTATAATGTTATTTTATGGAGGTAATGAGTTGGTATTGAATATAAGTTAGTTTCTTTAAATAATGGTTCATTTAATTAATATTCCATCAGTGGTTGAATTTTTATTAGATTTATTTTTTCTATTACATTTTACATATATATTTGAGGAATTATTTATTTTTATCCTTTTATTATGAAGTATTCCTTTTTATACAGTGTTGTTTTATTTTTTTTCCAAGGAAAATTTATATTAAAAATAATTTACTACACACTCATTGTTTGATAAATGTTATGATTATTATTTTGATTTAAATGGGTTCCCAAAAAATATTTTAAAATGGATTCATTTATGAATGATATTTCATGTGTCTATAATAAATTTATTTATATAAAGGCTTGTTCATTAGTTGATTATTGATTTTTTATTTAATATGATACTTGTATTGTATATGTTTCACATGGAAATCCAGGGGTATTTGTTTATATAACCTACATAGGTGATACATTTTCTAATTTGGGTTAATGGATAAGGGTTGTAATAAGTGAGGCATTGACAGATTCCAAGATGGATTATTTTTTTGATGTTTTCAAAAGTTTTCTAGTGTTCCGTTAGAAAGTAATAGTTATCATATTTTTGTAATTTTGTTGTCTTAGAGGATTAATATCATGATTAATGTTTAGTTAATTATAAAGATATGTTATGGATTTATCTTCTAAATATTTATTTGGATGTTTTGATAATGAATATTCCATGCTTCTCTAGAGTATATTTTATTTTTTCCTTTTTCATGTTTAATTTATAAGTTGATATACATTCATAAAACCAACGCACTATCAAATGGTTTTACACCACATTTTTAATCAAAAAAATGGGATTTCTAATTAAATATATTTATACTATAACTAACATGTTAAATTGTGAAATATGCCAATTAGATACACGGTTCTCTTTTGTGAAGTATTTTCGTCACACCATGCATTTTCTATTGAAAATATAAAAATTCTATTATATATGATTTTTAGAATGGTAAATTTTCTACATATTATGGTGATTCACCTTGATGAGTTCAATGTACTTCATGGTATGTTATTACCAGTGACTTTGGAATAAAAAATAGATTTAATAGTTAAAGAAATTTGGGGATCCCCTTATTCTATCCTTGATTTTTGATAATTTATCAGCAACATAGGATTTGAATTCATTTTGGATCCATGAAATTATATTAGAGTATTTTATCTCTTTAAATTTCTATTATTAAATTTATATTTCAATAATGATCATAGTTTCTATTTTTTATCCCCTGTATTTTTTGTATAAAATTTAGAACTTCTGATTTTTTGGATGAGTCTCGATGGTATGGAAACATCATGATAATTTTATGGTTGGAGTCCATGAATAAATTTATTATATTTCATGTCTGGAATCATTCATAATTTTCTAGTTTTGATAACTTTGTGATTTTTTATAACCTATTTCAAACGAGATAAATCATTAGGTTTTGTGGTGAAATAGCTCAGGTAATGGTCCATGCCAACTTAGGTCGATTCTTTGCTATGCGGGTGGTGATTACTGATCAACTAGGTTATGATGGTATTTTTGGTTTCTCATGACCTATGATATGATTGAATTTGATTATAAATGATCCACATTTCCATGTTTTTCATCCATGGATATCGGTTATTTTCAAATGTTACAAAATTCCTATGTCACGATATATGATATACATTCATGTAATTCATTTAATTTTATTATGTTATGATATATGTTATTCTATCATGCCTTATGATAATAGTTTTTTGTTATATATTCTTTTTAATTAGGCAGTTATTCTAAGTTCAGGATCTCTTATATGTTGATTATATATTTAATGGGACTCATATATATTTCATTACCTTACTAGGAATTTGATCTCACTTCATTTTATGTACTGATTTCCAAAATAAATTATATGATGGAATATATCTTGGATGATGGTACATGTGAAAATTTTATAGGTGATGTTGGAGCAATTAGGTGTAACAATTAATTTATATTATTAATCACGAAATACATTAAATCATTAGGTTAGGGAATTGTATTTTTTATTCATGAGATGTATTGAATGACGTTATACAAAAAATTAATATATATATGTATATATAAGTATATGTATATGTATATATTACTCTATGGATGTATTAGTGGGTATTATATTTGGTATTTTTTAGAGATAAGGTTATGAAATATAAGAGATCATGAATCAAAGAATCATAGGTTGATGTGATAGTTTCAATGGTTATTCCCATGTTGTTATAGTAGCAATGAAAGTATGGTGGGTAAAAATAAATGTGTTATATGATTAGGAATAATATGATTTCTGTTTTATATTTATATGATTATTCATTATCATTTTTTAATATATTATGTTAATTAATCATCATAACCCATTTAGTTTTAGTAATTGATTAGAACCAGAATCATGAGATTCTGGTGGTGATAGTTAATATCATTAATTAAATCATCTTACTCAGTTATGCTTATATTAATTTATAAAATTCAATGTCTCCAAAGTAATTATTTCATATCTTTATTTATTGTTAATTGATTTAATTGAGAAAACATCCAAAGTTGTGATGATTCTATCCCATGTATATAATTATTCCTTATATAATTAGACGAAATAAACCTCATCTTTTATCATGTATATATTGAAATTTTTAAGGATAAATTATGTTAAAGGTTCCAAATGTAACACCCAAATTTTCATATATGAATTTCCCTTTATGGAAATCATTTTTGTTCAATATGTTTTCATACATGAAACATAAAAAAATTAACATCACAATATTTGACTAATATAGAATATTGTAATATAATATGAAATACAACAGTAGGTAACTATATTAAACCTAATTAAGGATATTATAGAAATAATTAAATTACATGTAAATAAAAATACCTAAAGGTTGAAATTTAAACAACTTATATTTTCCATGAGAATAAAACCATCGACGAAAAGCATAAAAGGATTTATGTCTATAAAAAAATATAATGAACATATTGGGAAATAAATTAGATAATAATATAAATTATTTTATAGATGTATCCATCACTATATATTGTAATATAATATTCATGTGGGCTATATGATAGTTACATATATTGTTGATGGTCATGTATTTTTTCATATTATAAGGCCATAAATTTTACTACCAAAAATTGTATATGTTAGCTAATGAGATTAGTTGTATTGAATAATATTTTCTACTCTATTAAAACATGAGTGGTATAATATATTCATTTAATTATTAAGGATAATGAGGCATAACCATACTACATATTTGATATACAAAGGAGAATAAATGGAATCAAGTAGTAAAAGACTTTATTTTTAAGGATAAATTATCTATGATTATAAATTTTGTAGAATCACTAGATATTTCTATTGAACAATCCCAATCCAAATATCAACATGTACAACTTGAGTATAATCGTTTTTGGGAGATCTTCTTGAAAGTGGAAATCACTATGAGATTTGTGCTAGCTAAATCACTCTCCATGAATTATACTACTATTTATCTTACTCTTAGGTTATATATAGAGGAATTTACAGGTTTTATATGTAAATGTTAGGATGATATAAATATATTATTATGAAATTAGTAAAAAATTTAAAAATCTGTATTATAAGAATATTTTAATTGGTTATAAATTTATTTTATTAAAATGTTTATTTTTAAAATTGTTTAATAAAATTCAATGAATTATTTTAATAAAATTTTATTGATAAAATTCATTGAATGGTACAATTAATCTCATGAAACTTGAGTAAAATAATTTAATGCTTCAAGGATATTATTTTTATTGAATGGGTTTTTATATATAATGCATTTTATTTTTATAAAATCAATGGTCCATAATAAATGGAATATTTAAAAAAAAAATTAAAATAGGAACTAACTCTTCTGGAATTATTATAATGAATATGAAATAATAAACAAATTGATAATTTTAAAAATATATAATTTTATAGAAAAATATTTTTATATTATTATTACATTTTATAACATAAAACATTAATTTAACTTATCTAGAATTTTATATTGACTAAATAGATACAAATGTTTAAATCATAATGTTGAAATTTTTTAACAGTTTTCATATTGTAAAAAACTTATTTATCATGGAAAATACTTAAATAAATTATTAATATATAAAATGACATGGTGTGAGTTTTGGGAATTTAAAATGATATTTAGACTATATATAAGTACTTTCATAGTTTATTAGGTTAATATAAAAATTCCCACCAACATTTCCTACCTAACTCACTTAACTCCCATGTGATTAAATCTTTACACATCACTTAAATAAACATTCCAGTGAAATGTTCCACATTTTCAACCATAAGTGGATCACTTTTCCACCATTCCAAAAAACTTCTATATATCTTTTTTATCCACATTACCTATCCAAATATTATATCAAACTGTTTTTTTATCATGTTTAGTTCCTTTTTTAATTATAATAAGGCTTAAGTACCTCATTTGAATGGAAGTCCTTGCTGGAAATAGAGACTCCATCGAAGTATCCAATGAGTTCATATTCAAGGTTTTCTTTTATATTCACATATAACCTGTTAAAAAAATAATTCAACACACTAATGAATTATCATAAACATTTCTAGGGTTATAAATATTATATTACAATAATATAATTTCATATTCATAATCATTGATTTATTACAACACGTTATTTTTTTGGGTCGGTTTTGTAAAAGACATGGAAAATGTTATAATAAATTCAATATAATTTATTGAAAAAATGTAAATTCTTGTAATATATGAATAATTCATGTAATATTTATAATTATAAAATGTAAATTTATATATATAAGTAACTTCACTGATAAAATAAATTCTTCATATTAATTGATTATTTAAAAAATGGTGAATTTCTAACCTTCTATTATGAACAGATATTTCTTATTACATAAAATGAAATTAGAACACTAAAATATATCAAATGTCTAAATTAATCTGTTTAGCATTCTAGAATTGATGAACACATGATCAAGAAACAAGAACTAAAACTTCCTAACATATGTAAACATGGGATGGATTGAATAATTAACAATGAGATATTAATTTAACTGTGAATTGTTAAAAAAAGTGTAGTAATAAATTATATATGGGGGAGAGGTTTTTTCACTTTTTTTCTTCCTTAAGGAATGCTTAATGTTGGGCACTTATTTTCCCTTGTATATTATATATATTAGAATATCTTATTATTTATTTATAATTCTATTTTTATTAATGGAATATACAAATTACATTCATGACGATTATTTTATTTTTATTTTTATTCATATAGTAACATCCTAACCTGAGATTCATATAGCCCATGCCCTAAGTCAGTGGTTCACATATCCTCAATAGCACCTCCCCGTATTCCAGAGGCTACCAACTAGATACAAGTGTATAAAGGTGGTCTGGTGTATATAACATAACCTCATATAAGATAGAAAAGGTTGATACAATAAATAAATATGATACATTAGAAGAAAATATAAATGAACACTAAAAATGACTAGAGTAGTAACCATCCATTACAGAAACAAGAATATAATAATAATAATAATAATAATAATAATAATAAATTTTGAATGATTAAACAACTAATTAATATAATAATCTAATTAAAATCCCAATAGCTAAGTAAGTTACAATATTTGGTGGCATGATAATATACAAAAAGGGGAAAAGTTATATAAATATAAAACATGCTATACACCACTACAATAATGATAGATACTAGAAATAAATAATTAGACAAGTAATTAAATCACATCTACAATGATATATCACTAAAAGAATTTATGACTCTCACTAATTCCATGATATAAATGTTATTAAATCACATCTATAATATTTATTATTTTTCTTGACAATATATATATCTATTGACAATTAATCTACTCGAGTACCAATGAAATCTTATGTAGGGTGTGTGATAAAATCCCAGAACTCCACCACAGATGATGTCTAAATGTAATCTATGTATTCAATATAGAAAAATCAGTATGAAGAAATAACTAAATAATGATAGATACTAGAAATAAATAAATAAAATACATATTAGCTTTTTATAGGACACATAGAAGCTCTTCTTTAATGAACATTAGCTGGGATGAAAGTTTGATCCTCAATTATATATATAGTAATGATATATATATATATATATATATATATATATATATTGTATCTACCTATATTCATTGTGTATGTGAAAATTTGAGCATCCATATAACTCGATACTAGGTTTTTTCATGACCAAGGCATAACTCAGAAATCTATAACCAGTCTAAATCAGGGTATAAGCACAAGAGAGATGGTACGTTCTCGGAAACCCATAATGAGTGAGAGTGAGCATGTTCAACAGACAAGATAGGTGGGGGTGGATGCCTTTCCCAACACCTTGAACAAAGGAGCATGAAACTTCTTGGATATTATCCAAATAAAATTTTAACAGTGAGAGACATCATACTCATCACCATATTTACAGGAGTGTGAATCTTTAGGCATAACCATTCCTTTAACTATTGTTCCATTTCTAATATCATTGGTGTAATCATTATAATAAATTTATCAGGTGGAGTCACCACTTTTTAATAATAATCATTAATCCTCATTTATAAAGGGGTGTAAAAATTCATATAATCTATATACATACGCATGAAAAAAAATTCATGGCCATGCCACACATTATCATATATTCATATAGTCCATTATTTTCATTTTTCTCCAGGAAGAACATCACGAATCAAGTTGTTCAATATAATCAATACATTTAATTAACAAAGGAATGGTAGTTAAATTTCAATTTTCATCCCATCACTTATAAGGGTATATAATAAATTATGAAATTAACTATAAGGAAAATTTCATTTATAAGTTAATCCTAGAGCATCAGATGTTCTTTGGTTAAATACACATTTATAAGGATGTGAAAAATACCATTTACAACTCTAGCCAAACACTTAGGTGGTGTTCTAGTTATTATATAAATTATATCAACGTATTTAGCTAAGCTAGAACACCCTAGAGGTGTCCATAATTGTGTCTTTCATACTCTAATAACTAAACAATTACCCCTAGGAGAATAACCAAATATTTATATCAATTTTGAAACTGATGACTCAATATAAAGAAACATGAGGCAGTGGACAACATACAGAAAAATGTAAGAGATATAAAAACATCAAACTTTTCAATATAAACAACTAGAAAACCTAATTTAGGGTTGTGTATGACTCTGCATCTGATATCGGCATCACATTCAATGCAGACTGGAAAAAATTGAAATAAAATTGCAACATCCTCAAAATAGGGAGAATGAAACTTCCCTAAATTTCCTGAAAAAATATGACAAGAAATAATGAAATAAAGTAATAGTGATTGAGAGATTACTAATGTGAATCTAATCTGATATATGGAACTTGATTCAGTTCCTAGATCTATTATTAATCAAATAACCTAGAATGAGTAAAAGAACTCATGGGAAAAGAAAATCACTAAACTATAAGGAAATGAGAGGAGAATATGAGTGTCTATGATTTTAATTCATTCAGGGAAAGTAATGTAATTTCACATTCAATTAAATGTCCATATGGTTTGGACACACGGTTTGGATAAGTTGTGCACAACCATACATATCCCACTCTCAAAAGAAGCACCACTCATAGTTATGGAAGATGATTTCCCTAACCTTGCTTGGTCCATGAAAAAACACACTGTTAATATTGCCTAAAATCTTCCAGGACCATGTTCCACAAGGAAGAAAATTTTAGACTAATTGTGTAGGCCCAACTACTCAAAAGGTTCCCCTCATGGTTACCCCACAAGGTTAGTACTAACCATCTTTTATGTTTTTAGCATACTATCTTTTCCTATATCTGATAACTACTTCTTCCAAACATGACTTAAACACTCCTACAACCTTCTTTATGTAATATAACATGTATACCAATAGAGAAAAAAGATAAAATAAAAAATGAGTCATGCCCTTAGAAAACTAAATAATCATTACAACATCCCCCCATTAATGAAACTTTTCCATGAGTTGGCCTTATTTGGGTAAATAGATATCATCTTAGAAATCCATTGCCCACAGAGATTAAATAATAGTTTATGAATTCCAGATCTCATCATGTACTCTATCATACTTCTATAACACCCATACCAATGTAACAAAACTCCTTTGAAGTATCTTAATGCACTGATCCAATAGATTCCCAAGATACTCTTTAAAATAATCATATACATCTAACTATACCACATTAGGTTGTAAAACATGATATGGGTTTAGATAATACTGGAAATGAAAAGATACATGGAAGAAATCATACATAAACATGTATTTATGAGGATTTTTTATCTGGTAATCCACTAGTCTCATTCACTAAACACCTCAAAGGGTCCAACGAATCAAGGAAAAATCTTACCCATCCTCCTGATTTGTAGATGGCCCAACCGAGATGAGATTTCCAAATAACCTGATAACCAACCTTGAACCCAATACATCATCAGCATCAGTGGGAATGTGGATAATATCTAGATTGGGTAGTCATCATGCACTTTCTGATCAATTAATCCTAATCTATTGTCTCCATAACAACACAGGTTCCAAGAAAACATACTTATCCAACCCCTAGCCTACACAAAGAAGAATGAAGAGACATACCATATCAGTCTTCATAAGGATACTTTTGAATGGTATCATGAAGATTGTTATTATAATAAAACTAAATAAAGGGTAAATATTTCTCACAAGAACCCACGATATAATGGACAGATGAACATAGAATCTCCTCCAACAGAAAAATAAATTTTTATGTCTTTACATCAGTATGAGGGTGATTCTTCAGGCTCTAAATAACCTACATACCCAAGGCCTTTTGGAACCCATAATAGATCTATGATATAATGTTGTTTAATCTATCAGAACTGCAAGAATGGGGACCTTCAAGAAGACATACAACCTCTCTGATGTATAGACTCTCTACATCATCAACTGAGATGGTATATCACATAGTTATGAAATGTGCAACCTTTATCAGGAAATCAACAGTAACCCACATGACATCATTTTTATAAGGATGTCTGAAAAAACTAATCCTGCAATCAATATAAATATCATCTCATTTACTCTTAGGAATGGAAAACAGCTGTAAATTTCTTGTCAGTCACTAATATTCCTCCTTCATATTTTGACAGATAGAAGATAGAGTGAAAAAAATGAAAACCACTTGTTTAAAAGCAGCCCACAAATATGAGCAATGTATGTCTCGATACATCTTGGTGACTCCAGAATGCACTTCCCAAAAAGAGTCATGAAATTACTACCTAATATATTCTACGGTGTCTACGGAGACACAAACATCCTCATAAAATAGGAATGTATCATCCTCATCCATGGTCCTAGCAGAGGATATCTCCTCATATAAGATAATCTCTCTTAGTTCTAATCCCTTAGGATAAGATGGTTTCCTTACTCACACCCTTTAAAATTGTTTATATTTCACCTCAAAATCCTAGAGTATAGTCTATCCAGGATCCACTTGAACCTCACCATGAATCTGTAAAAAAATTTCCATGAGTTTCTACTCACTAATTCCCTATAAAAAACCGTTTTCATATTATTCTAGCTCTCATATTTGGCTACATCATTTTATTTCCTAGGCATGTAGGCATTCTTGAAATCCAATTATTATAGGTACTCAAGCCATATGTGCTAGATGAGATTGTAATCCTGTATTTTAGAGATATATATGAGCCATTTTTTTATCAGTGAGTACCGAAAAATGCACTCTAAGTATCTAGATTCTCCAAAAACATAAAGCACTAACTACAACTTCTAACTTGTGGACGTACTAATGGAAATCACATTTTTGAGGCCTCAACAGATCTAACTCGTGCATTATGAATCACTCGTCCTCCAATATAATATCTTCTATCCTAATACCAAACGAATTATAGTAAAGAATATATATCCTTCTTGGATCTTGAAGAATAAGTATTAACTCTAAATTATGTCTTCCCTTTAACTATTTAAATGCTACATTAGAATATACTAACCATTAAAATTTTACACCATGTTTAGTGATGCAAGTAAAAGGTGATGTAAGGAATGATAAATCCAAGATGAATCATATTTAATTCCTAATTACCTAAAGAAACTTCCTATGTTAATGATATTTTTGGTATTATTTATAGAGACCCTACCTTTTTAAAAACTACTATTACATTGTTTTTTAGATAAATAAAATAATAGCATTAAAAATCTAGGATCATGGTGTTTTATGTCTTGGGAAAATTAGTCTTATAAATTAGTTTTACGTAATAAACCACAAACATTATTTAATTCCTTTTTCTCTATATTCTTAGTGGACCTTGTGTTCTTCTTATTACATGTATTCTCCTAATGATATATATCAATGAAGGTGGTAGGATAAAATCCTAGTAAGAGGATAATTAAGAACATGAGTCAGTATATCAAAATTGATCATAATCATCATCATTATAACATAAGAATAAGATCATCTTTATAATCATGATGTGATTCCATAGATAAAGTAAACTATTTAGGAAATGTATAAAAATGAAACATCATGTCTTAGTGGTCAAAACCACACATAGTTATGAAAAAAATATTTCATTGTTTTCATGCATATTGACCATTATCTCAGGATGTAAAACAAATTACCAAATGAATTGGAGCGCTATATAATTCTGGGTGAACCCATCACATCATAACAATTACATAATCATGCATGTCACATAGAATGTATATCAACATTAAATATAAAAAAACAATTAAAATGAATGAGATTAATTTCATAAACCATTATGTAATGAATAAAATTTGGGTTTCCCAAAAGAGTAATGGAAAAAATATTTGGTATAAGAATAAAAAAATCTTCAGTGAAGAAGAAACTATCTCAAGGGAGATGAGATGTGTTCATGAAAGAAAAGTACTTTCGAAAAACCTTTATATTTTTTCATAAAACTGAATTGGAAAGATTTATATACTAAAAAATAAAATTTAGTAGTAATGAAATTATATTTATGGAAAATTAAATGAATATCCTTAATATAAATTTGTAGAAAAAGGGGAAACTGACGGAAATGGGGTTGGGATTGAAAATCCCCTTTCCATAATTCCTGCTTAATATATCACTTTTTGGACTCCTACATAATAAAATTATATTTATTAAATAATTGATCCAAAATTTAATGATATTAATAAATAAAAATATTTAGAAAATATTGTCAATGGATTGTATTTCTTAGTTTCTATTGATGAAATTAATGAATTTTGATATCAGGCTTTACATAGAAATTTCCCATTTGAATTAATTTCTATATTTTATTAAATGTAATGTAAACATTAGTATAATTAATTCCAAAAGAATATAATGCATATAAGTACATTTTTATATATTATATATAGTTTATAGTATCCATCCTTGATTATAGTTAAATGTGATCAAATCACATTGTCTCTATATGTGGTTAACCAACCTTTGACGCGTCATTATCAAAAGGACGGGAAAGGGATGAATGAAACTTTTATCAATAATAAATATGATAATTACAATAGGTTAAAAATTAATAAAATTTTAACTTATTTAAAATAAATTATATGTATATGGTTTTTAATGTAATAGATTAAAAAGTATAAAGTGAATAAAAAAATAGGGAAGAGGTAATATACTTTCTCTCTCCTCGGTGTATCTTCTTTTGTATTACTTCAAAACATCCCTATAGATTTTAATAGGCGTAATTTGAAATATTGTTCTAGATATTATGATTTATAATGGGTGGAACTAATAGTTTTCCAATGTAAGTGAAAATGGTTATTTATAACCGAGGAAAGGAGTATTATTAGAATAAAATATCTAATAAAATAATATACCAAAGGTAAAACATGAAATAGTGATTGGTTAAAATATTATTCATATATTAATATAATTTAATGAATTTATGAATTCAATTACACTTTGTAATTATAATCCCATAATTTTTTAAAAAGGAATGTGGAATGAAAGAAAACTTTCTATTTTAATGAATCACTTTTGACATTAGGTTTTGGAATTTTTTTAGGTTTAGAAATTGTGTTTATTATATTTTAACGAATTATTTATAGAATTAAATATAACATGGATTAACCTAAAATTATATAAAGTATTATTTAATTATTACATTATAAATAATGTAATTTGAGTAACACCAATTATGTGGTAAACTATATTCTTACTAATCAACTAAAAATTGAAGTATTCCAGAATTTTTTTTAAAAAAATACCCTTGTATAAATTTTAAATTTTGATTTAAAAATGATATTTATTTTATCAAAGTAAATTTATAAAATAGATAATTTATATTTTTAATATAAAAATAAAAATTCATTGTAAATATTTTAATGTAAAGATAATTAAAAATGTGTTTTTATTTATTTGGGTTTTTAATAATGATATATATATATTTTGAATTATAAAATTTATATTTACATAAATTAATCATGATAAAATTTATGTATAATTTAATTTCATATTTTTACATAATATTACTATTTTAAAATTTAGGTTTTTATTCCCAATTATCAATTTATAATTCCCTAGGTTGAGGTTAATATTCTTACAATCACCAAATGTCCTATAAATACAACTGGATTCCTCTTAAAGTTATGTATTTTCACTTTCTATAAATTTTCCTTGGTTTATTAACATTTTTCTTCATCTATGTAGGGTTTTTAGTGAGGTTTATGATTCTTGTAGATTGTGGTGATCCAAAATATCCCATTTAGCTTTTCTATTTTTTATTTTTTTTCTAGTTGTAATGTTTGTCTTTTTCATTGGATTCATTTCTGATCAATGTAACAGTATTTAGTAATGAAACAATTTCTTTTTTGGTTTCATTCTATGTATAATATAATACAATATAATTTAAAACTCGTTTATTCATGAAAAAAAATTTATTGAAAAAAAATAGTTTGTTACATCCTTCCTTCCTATAGAAATTTCATTCCCACATTTCAACTCATATTCATAGTTTAGAATATGTGAGGGTACTTATGTTTCCTTGTTTCATATGTTTCCAAATCAACCTTTTTGTACTTATGGTTCCCCCACAACACTTTTAAATGGTTATTTTTCTTTTTGCATAACCATTTTCTTCTAGGGTCTTAGATTTTCACTGGATACTCTTCATATGAGATGCCATTCTCTAGTTGTAACGCATATACATTTAGTAAATGTGTGGGATAATGTATGTACATCCTCAGTAGTGATAAATGGAACATATCATGAACATTACCCATACATTGTGGAATTAAAATCTAAATGTCCACTACACCTATCTGATCATGTATCTCAAAGTGAAAATATACTTTGGGCTATGATTACAATTTGTTCTATACCATATGAATATCTTCCATTGTGATATTCTAATAAATCATTTTTCTTCAACATAGAACTCTTGGTCCTTTCAATGTCTGTCAATGTAAAACTTTTTCTAACTCTGAGAAACTTTTATTTGTTTTTGGATGGCATGAACCTTCTTTTTCATATCTTTCACAAGATCATGTCCATATAGATTTTTTCCCCAACATTGTCCCAAAAAATTTTATTTCTACATCACTTCCAATATATAGTTTCATATGGATCCATTTGAATACTCGAGAGTAAGTTGTTTTTATATGCGAACTGACCCAACATGGAGATGTTGATCCCATATTAATTTATATTCTCTTTAATAGGCTCTTACCATGTCATCAGGCATCTAAATAGTCGTTTAATATTGGACCTTATATTGGGGGTGACATGTAGTGATGGAATTCAATTCAGTACTCATATCATGTTGAATACTTCTCAAGAATTTATAGGTGGACCTTGGATAATGATCACCTAATAGGGAATGTGGTACCCATTTAGCCTCACCACATTCTTCATATATATCATGGAATGTTTTTTAAGTCATTAATGTTCTTGAATAACGAAAAAGTGGGTAGTATTAGTCAGTCGATCCAACACAACACATATCACAGTATTTTATTCCAAATTTATTAGGAGACTATTGAGATTATCCCATTTCCATACGGGTATAGAAAATGGTATCATCATTACATTAAATAAAATTATTCTATTTTGACATGTTGACTTACCAAAATCTATTAGACATACTCAGGAATATCTTTCTTCACGTTTTCCCACCAGAGGTTCCATCGAAGATCATGATACATCTTGGTACATCCATTATATAGGGAGAAATATGGGCTATGATGATTATCTAATAGATATTTATATATTTAAGGTGAATAAGGAACAAAAATACTTGTTCTAATGTAAATCACACCATCATCATCTATATGGAAATCTATTATCTTTCCTTCCTTTTCCACTTTCGCCTTAAATTGTAGCTCTACATCATCCCATTGTCACTCCATGACCTTATCTATGATATATGGTTGGGAAATAATTTGGGAATTTTATAATGTATTCTCTACTTTTATGATTTCAAGATCAATACTCTTCATACCAATCATGATAGGGTATTTCTCAATCAACATTGTGGATAGAGTAGTATGTTTCTTTCCAAGAGAATCATATTTCTTATTAAGCATTCCTAGAAGGTAGTGAACAAATAAATCGTAGTAATTTATTATTCATAACCATCTCCATTGACATGTGTTGGGATCCTTCTATTTTAATTTATTCTTTAGACTTTTATGGTCATTATATATATTACACCTCACATTGTAAATAAAGTTTCACAAAAATCTTTAGTCTGAATATTAAAAAATGGAAAACTGAGGTCATGTGTCTGGTAGTTCTTCTCCTATATATTCGACTATTTTTATTCATCAACAATCAAAATATCATTCTACATCATTACACAACCAAAGTAATTCATTGAAAAATCACTACATATCACAAACATTTCTCCACTTTTTTGTAGTGGGAGCACAGGTGTAGTGGCTTTCCTTTTCATGAGATCCAAAAATCATTCCTCACATTCTTTCATCCATACATACATTATTCCATTTCTTGTTAACATAGTTGTCATGTTCTAAAGTCATGATAAATTCATCACAAAATTTAAATAATACCCATCCATGCCAAGAAAACTGTGGTTCTCTAGGACAATAGTATGTCTAGTTCATTCTTCAAATTCCTTTTCGTTTGATGGTTCCGAAAAAATTGAATAACATGTGATCCTGTTCCCTAATAATGAGACTCACTACATATGAAACTAACACTTTTTGGACATAGCATACATTTTCTCTTTCCATAATGGTGTCAACACAATTCATATATGTGATTCATGTTCTTATTTTCTCTTGAAGGAAATGATAATATCATCAATCAAAACTACCACAAAAATTAAAAGTAGTTTTAAAAAAATATATTCATCAAATCCATGACGTTTTAGTGGAATTAGTATGTAAAAATGGCATCACACTTAATTGATAGTGTGCATACCTTGTACGAATTTGGTCTTGTAAATATATTCCTTTGTCACCATCAGTTTATTATATCCAAAACAAAGATCCTACTTTGAGAAGTCATTATATCCCAATAGTTGATCAAATAATTAATAAATCATTAGAAGAATATACTTTCTCTTTATTATGATCTTATTGAAATCCCAGTGGTAAACACAAAGCAGTAATGATCATTCCTTCTTCATAAAAAAGATATCTAGTTCACCCCAAGATTATAAACTATAGTTTATTAACACATTTTCCAAATTCTCTTACAACTTCTTCCTTGACTCCTTATATTGTATCAATTCTATCCTATATGGTCATTTGGATAGAGGATTATCCCTAACTATAAGATCTAATAAGAACAATACCTCATGATCTTGGGGATGCCCTGGTAACTCTTTGGGAGATACATTAGTGTATTCCCTAAAAATTGTAATTTCCTTTATATTTTCACCTTCCTTTGACTCAACCATTTGTGCAAGGTATTATTCTCCATAAGTTATCAACACTGACTCCATTTTGGGATCTTTTCAGAGGATGTTCTTGATATACCTTACATTTTTATAGGATTATTAGACAGTTTTGAAAATGAATAGAGGTTTCCATTTCCTAATAGTTGATGTGTCCTCTATATAATCAGATCCAATCCATGCCAAGAATATAATTAACTTAAACCAGGGTAATAATTATGAGATTTTATGGAAAATTCATCCCACATACACCAAAAAGATAAGAGTGCAACACTTGTGTTTCAATGATTTCACCATAAGGTGTTTTACAGATATCTATACATCAATGTATCAGGGCTTAGATTCAATAGTTTTGTAAATTTTCTTGGATATAATGGAAGGATTAGAACCAAAATAAAATATACATTTTATCACTCCTTAGTGAATTTGAAGTCTACCTTACACGAATAAATTTTATTGATACACATTAGTAGTAGAAATCAAATAGGATTTCCATCTCTCCTTTGGTTTTGATGGAAAATCACATTGATTTCCCTCAATGGCTCAATGGTTAGTGCCATAGCATTCATATTTCCCTTGATCCCTATAGTTGAATCATTGAAGCATATGTGGCGCATAAGGTGGTTCAATCAATTCTACCACCATGTTGGACAGATACTTTATGTCTCTTCAACATTCATGATCATGGTGGACATCTATCCCCTAGTATAAGAATTTTTCATTTCCTTTCGAGATAATTACCATGATGATTCTTAATACATTTTTAACATCTGGGTAGTTGGATCCTCATTCTAACTTTTTCATTTGACCCACCTTATTGAAAATAATATATAATATATTCATCTCCATAACCATGGGACCATTATTCCAACACCATCTCCTCTTTGATAGCACATCTAACCACTTATTTATAACACCCAAAGTCTTTTATTTCTGGGGAATTTTGAAGGTGTTGTTTAAAAATACTAAAGAATCTATCTTTTTTTATGATCACTGATAACATATCCCAAGGAATATCCTGAAAAAATTGTGATTTTTTCCTCAAAAGCTGTTAAGGATTCTCCTCCCTTTTTATTCATCTCTATGAATTATATCTCCATATTTGTTTTAAGAGTTCAAGGTAAATTCATGGTAAGAAGTATTTTATGAAGGACTTATGAATCTATCAATTCTATTCAATAATTTTCTTGGTGTCATTTATAAATTCCCACCATTGATTGGATTCTCTGTCTACATGATAAACTGAAAGTGTCAACTTATCCTACTCGAAACAATGAATCATAGAAGAGATCTCCCATATTGAGTTATGTGATTCTTCCATAACCATTGGATTATAAGTTCCACTAAATGTTGGTGGTTTTGACAGAGAACAAACAAAATGGTTATTTAATACTTCTTGTGTGATGGTGTACATTCCACATGATTCATGTCATTATTAGTGTCTTGATATGTTTGGGTAAGCATCTCCAAAACAAATTAACTCCACCTCCAATGCCATTGGGAATATTTTTCAAAAAATAATTTCAGTATCCCTCACATGGTATGTTCATCTAGATTCTCCTAGTTACAACCAATTTATAAATTATAAAATATTTAAAAAAATTTAATTCAATAATTCCTCAATAAATAATTTTTTTTCCACCCATCTAACTCTAAAATAATATCTTAGGGGATAACTATGTTAAGCATTTATCTAAAACAATTCTTCATGGATGTCTAAATATACATAGTCTAATCCTAGGGTTTTAACTAATGTTCTCTAATTCTAATTACCAAATCAAATAAACTGTTCTCTAATACCAACTATAGTGGCCCTACATTAACATACAGGTATATTTAATTATTTTAATTACAAGAATAAAAACAAGCTAAAAATCCCAGATCAAATTGTCTTGTCTCTTGGGAAAATGTATCTTACACAAAAATTTTATATAATAAAATTTAAAAATTATTTGATTCCATATTATCTAAATTCTATGTACCCCCTGTGTTCTCCCAAATATAATTAATCTCTTGTGAGTATACATCAATGAATTTTGTGATCTAAAATCCCTGTAAGCGGATAAATAAGAATATTAATCAATAAAATGTGGTGATTATAATCATCATCATAATAACATAATAATAGGATCATCATAATAATCATGATAGGAATCAATAAAAAGAATAAATTATAATGTAAATTAATAAAAATGAAACATCATGTCTTAGTGGTCAAATACCACACATAGTTGTAAACAAAAATAGCATCATGTTCACGCACTATATATATAAATTATCATAAAATGCACATTTTGAACAAATAAATAATCATGTTCAAAAATTTCTCTTGTTATCGCATGAGATGCATCATATTACACAATTCAATGGAGTGCTATATAATTTTGGGAACACTCATTACATAATAACATTTACATAATCATGCATCCACATACAATGTATATTAATCGTAGACATAAAATAACCCTTGTAAAGGAATGGGTTTGATTCATAAATAATAAATTCATGAATAAAAATTAGGGTTTCAAAATAAGCTGTGAAAAATATATTTTGTATAAGAGTCATCTATATTAAGTGCAGAACAAACAATCTCAAGGGATTCAAGATATGTTTTGGAAAGAAGAGTTCTTTTTGAATTTTTTTTATTTTTCCATAAAACATAGTCGGAAACATGTATATACTCCTAATGATAAGTTGAGAATAATGAAATTATATTAATGGGAAATTAAATCACCATTATTAAAAAAAAATTGAGATAGAGGTAAAACCCAAGGAAATAGAGTAGGGTTTGAGAATCCCATTACCTTTATTAATGGTTAATTTTTTCACTTTTAAAACTCCTAAATAATAAACATATATTTATCAAAACATTGATCTATAATTTAATTTTATTCACTTAGATATAATTTTATCAATTATAATCTTTTAATTATATTTCTTATTTTTGTTAATGAAATGTAACCATTTTGATATCATGTTTTACTTAGAAATTGCACGTTTTGCATCGATTTCTCTATTTTTTAAATATAACTAATACATTTGAATAATTAAATATAGTATCTTATAATGAAAATAATTACAATTTTTTATATTATATATAATTTATAATATTCATCCTAGCTTATGGTTATATGTTTTAACATGGAAATGTGTCCTTAGGTGGTTAACTGACATTTTCCAAGACATTATAGAAAGGGTGAGAAAGGGAAGTATGAAATTTATATTTATAATAAATTTCATACTTAAACTATTATAACATAATTAATATAATTTTATTTTACTATATAATAAAATTTTTAGTATATCATTTTTAAATGAAGTGGATAAAAATAATAAAAAGAAAGAGAAAAGAGGGAAGTGTTAATATAGACTTACTCCATTCTTTATATTGCTTCTCTTTTACAACAGTATAAATCCTTGGTTATTGGATTTTAATTTCTCTAGAATGTAGATATTGATTTTAATAGGCTTAATAGGGAGTATTTTGTTAGATATAAGGATTTTGAATGGGTGGTATTAGTGGTTTTCCATGGGAAGGTAGAGGGGTTATTTAAACCTAAGGAGCGGGGTATTTTTTGAACTAAATAATACACCAAAGGTAAAAATTGTAATAGTTATTTTTTAAAAATAAAAATTATATATTAATATAATATATATATTTTAATACATTTAACCAACTTTAATATTAAATCAATAATTTTTTGAAAATATAAGGTGAGTAAAATAAAAAATTTCATTTTAAAGAATCACTTTTGTCTTTAGATTTTGGAAATTTATATTTAGGTTTTAAATTTAGATTATTATATTTTAATGATCCATTTATAAAATTAAATATATCATTTCTGAACCTAAATTTATAGATATAATTATTTTAATATGAAATCATAATTTATGTAA
Organism: Viscum album; assembly: GCA_963277665.1. Lineage (NCBI taxonomy): Eukaryota > Viridiplantae > Streptophyta > Magnoliopsida > Santalales > Viscaceae > Viscum > Viscum album. Next base: position 1,302,512,827 of record OY728147.1, read on the forward strand.
TTTCAGTTCTATTAGTTTTGTGAAAAAACAGAATTTTTACTATTCACCTAAACATTTAGCTATTTTAGAAAAGTACCAAAAAAATAACCATTAGATAATTTAATCATTATTACTTGAGAAATGGTCTTCATTTAATCAAAATAAATTTCTAAAATAAATAATTTAAATTTTAAATATAAAAAAAATTATTTTTTAAAATACATTAAAAAATAGTTTATTAAAAATCTGTTTATATATATTTTTTTGTTCTTTTAATCATTATATATATTTTTTGGAATTATAAAATTAATATTTTCCTAATTAAATAGTCATTAAATATTATTTATATCATATATTTTTATTTTTAGGTGAAACAAAAAATCTAAAAGTCGGGTAAATATTCTATATGGTCGCATTACTATTCCCAACAGTGTGATAAATATTCCAATAGTCACATTACCAACAATAAATACCAATTATTTATTTCAATTAGTATTCAACACAATTCCTATCAAGGTTCTACATTTCAATTATCTATAATTTTTCTTGGTTTACAAATATTTTGTTTTTTCTATATATATTTTATACTGGGGGAAATAATTCAAGTAGATCAGGGTGATTGATATTTTTCTCATTTTAGACTTCATATTTTTAAGTGTTTTCATAGTTGTAATGTTTATAATTTTAATTGGTTTCATTTATGATTATTTTAGTAGTATTTATTAATGAAATAATTTATTTCTATTTTTCTTTATTTCAATAATATAATATAATATAATATCGCACAACACACATTTATTCATGAAACAAATTTTTCTAAAAATCACGGGTTGTTACATTCTAATAGGATATTACATCTATCACTTTCATTAGGTCTAATAAACTCATGATTCTTATAATATGTGACTGAAGATGTGAGCTTCATTGTTCTAGAAGTTCAATTTTCTGAGATTATCATAAATCTAATTGTCTTTCACTATGTTCAGCACAATCTCAAGATGGTTTTCAATGTCATGTGGACTACAAGAGTACACTATTATGTATTCAAAAAAGACTACCATTATTTATTATATATACTAGTTGAAAAACCAATTCATTAGATCAATAAAAATTATAGGTTTCCTCATGAGAATGAATGGAATGACCTGGTACTCATATAGATTATACCTTCTCCTAAAATCTATGTGAGGTATGTCTGATGTCTTGAGACAAAACTGATGATATCCTGATCTCAAATCAATTTATGAAAAGTCTCTCTCTCTTTTCATTTGATCAATGTGGTCTTCTATTCTATGTAGTGGTTATTTACTTTTTACCATGACATGGTTTAGTCGATGTATATTCATGATGATCCTATGGGTATCATCTACATTCATGAAAAAAAGACTGGTGAACCCCAAGGAGAAGTGTTGAGGTGTATGAATCAATTATCCCTTAAATCCTCCAACTATTTATTAAGGTCCATTTGCTCGATGGGTTCCATATTTTACGGATGAATGCTAACAGGTGTTTCTCTTCACATTATCTCAATAGTGAATTCTACCTCTCACAAAGGAAGAGAGCCAGAAAATTAATAAGGGAAAATGTACCAGAAAAGATCTAATATTGAAATGATATAAACAGTTTGTACCCCCTGATCATCCAAGAAAATTTTGGAAATTATATTTATCACTCTACTCATCTTCTACTTCATGGGTACTACTCAAGTCAAAATAACCTCCAATTCTCCATTGCATACATACTTACCACCCTCAGTTAATGTAAAAATCATAATCTAGTAATAAATTTCAATATGGGATTTATAGGGAACTAACTAGTCCATCTCATTGGAAACATCATACTATATTATGTCAAGGATGAAAAGATGAAACAGAAAATTATATCCACCACTCTCTCAGGGACAATAATTATAACAGTGTACACTCTGTGATCGAATACCTAATGGTGTTTCAAGCCTTATCATGCTATGGTAACATTCAATATTGACTCCCATAATCTCCATGATCATCTTAGATAAAAAGTAATGAGATGTACCCATGTCATATTAATTAGAAACTAAATTAGAGGCTAATAGAATAGTTCCTTGAACTGTAGAAGGTATGGTGTTCTTTTCCTCCATCATGGGATTCACTGCATGTTATTAACCAATAACATAGCTCTATATGATAGAATTAGAATACTGAGTAAGAAAATTCTACGAGAACTGAGAATCTGCAGTCTGAATTCATCTTCCTCGAGCAACACCTAGTTCTAAGTTGTTAAGGTTATTCCAGCTACCTCTGTGGCGAGATACTACTGGCCTCACTCTACATCATGGGATAAATGTATTGCCCTATAATATATGTACTAATGGAATGGTCCTACAAAACCTTTGGAAATGGGATATCCTTCTGCAACATCTTTATTCTACTTGGTCTTGCATGAACTGAGGTTCTGTATGTCCCATATTTCTACACTAGTGACTTAACAAGAATTGGACTATATGAGTACCCTAACTACTTCATCCCCTACTAGATCCCTTAATGTGATTCTTTCACCCAATAGAAGAAACATTTCTCGATCTCAAGGATGAATCACCCTGGTTCCCTCCATCATCTTCAATCACATTCCTCTTAATAATATGGTACTAGTTTAGTATCTCAGAAATAATATTCAGCTTGAAAATTTTAAATTGTGATCAGATGGAATATATCATCCCATCCTCGAATCGCCTAACTCTCAATATATCATCACCATATAGATGATTCCATCACATGCTGACATACAAAAATAAGAACATGGGATAGGCACAAACACCAGGTTACACACAACTGAAAACGACCAAAATGATTCTCCACATTCATCTCGAGCATAAGCTGAGTCATCTTCTCCCATTCTCCATCTACATTTAAGGCATGTAAATAATATTTAGAAGGGAATTATCCCTTATACATACCTATAATCATGTAATCTACTTAGGTAATAAAATAACCTGCAGTATGGTGTGAGATAAAATCGATGTAGGCCCCCAAAAAAGGTGTGTATAAGTTATCCAAGTAGTGTACATTCTAAAAGTAGTGTATATATTTCTAAATAATGACAAATTTTGGGATAAAATAACATAAAGCTCAGGTACATATAAGACACCTATAAGTTATACCTACTTTGGAATAGTTTAGGATGATACACTAAATAGTAGCTTAATATATATTGGTATTATATATGGTATAGTAATATATTATTTCCACTTATTTTCACTATATATATGAGAACATAAGAGTTGATATACCTAGATGCTAGGTTCTAGCTAGACTAATGCATAACTCCATCATCCATAACTAGTCAAATTGATCTTGTAAGCTCCTGAAAGAGTGTAAATTCCCTAGGTCCCTTAATGAGTGAGAGTCAATTGTCTCAACACTCGATATAGGTTTGGTGATAAATAATTCCCAATACTATAAATGTATGAATGTGGATCTTCATATCCATATCCCAGATAATATTATAATAGTGAGAGATCTCATGCTCAATACTTGATATAAAGCATACTGAATCATCGTTCTCAACAATTCCCTTAACCATCTTTCTATATCCAATCATAGTGGCAAAATCATAATAATAATATTATCATGTAGATTCCCCACTTGGTAATAATAATAATTAAGCACCATATGTAAACGGGAGACAAAATTCATATAAGCCATATATATAGGCATAAAAAAGTTTTTGGCTTTTACACCCATTATAATTGAATCAAATAGTTTATTCATTTCATCTTACCCAGGAAAAACATCAGAAAACACTTTTTTCACAATAATCAATTTATTTAATTGACCAAGGCTTCGAAATTCAATTTCATGGTTTTAACTATCATTTAGAAGGTTCAATTAACATTTAGATAGTTAATTATAAGATAAATTCCATTTTTAAGTCCAGCATAGCACATAGAAGGTGATTTGGTTCAATTAAAATTTACAAGGAAGTGGGAAATTCTATTTCCAGCCAAATAAAAACACGTATGAAGTGTTTTCGTCAAGTAATAAATTAGATTTAAATTCTAAATTATGACAGAACACCCAAGGGGTTTTAATGATGGATATTATCATCCTCTAAATACTTTACAATGATCCTAAGGAGTGTCTCTACATGTTTATAAAAACCTAGTATCAAAGAACTCAATTTAAGGCAATGAGTAACAATGGTTGGCGTGAAGCAAAATGGTGTAGTAGATAAAACATCATGAATTTCAATTAAAATAACTATACCACCTACCTTAAGTCAATAGATGACTCCTCATGGGATATTAGAGTAATTTTCATATTATAATGAAAGAAATTAGAATAATAGCCCAACACCTTGAAAATATGGGGAAAATATTGGACCAAAATAGAGAAAAAATTGTAAAGAGAAGACATGAATGAGAGAAATAGGTTTTGATATCATATATATGTGGATCCATCATGACCAATAACACTTGATTTAGTGTTCAGATCTAGGAGTTATCAACTAACCTGGAAGAAAGACGAAAAGTGTGTGGAAGAAGAAAAAATAATTCCTCCACTAGAAAAATGATAGGAGAATATTATTGTTTAGTATTTTAATCCAATAAGTTTGAAAATGTAATTTCCCCTTCAAAATTGGGGATAAACACTTTGGCTGAATGGCTTGTCCAAACTGTACGCAGACCCTACTCAACTCACTATCTAAAGAGGGACCCATCACGGTTATGGAGCACAATTTTTCGAACCAAAAACAAAATGTGAAAACCCCCACTATCAAGATTCATTTAAACCTAGTATAGTAATTAAACTTGGGTTGAAAAGTTTTAGACAAACTATGATTCCATTTCTATTCAAAAGGTTCCCCTCATGGCTACCCCATATTGTTAGTACTAATTAAATTGTAACCACGAGGCTTACAATGTTTACTCATTTTTTAGAGTATTAGGCTCTGAACAATCCTAAGATACTCTTATTAAATTACCTAGTCTATAGGGTACACTTACCAAGATAAGGAAAATTATTAAACTGAAAAAATTATTTGTACCTTGAGAAGAAAGGATGGTTAATTACAAATACATTACCAAAGTCATAAGGTTTTTTTGTTGAATTTTTTTAATTTAATATTACACCATCTTCATATACTATGTCATTATATTATTATTATATTACCCATTTAATATCCTATGTATTATAATCAATTTACTTTTTTGTAAAATACATTTTTTTATCAAAATAACCATTTCAATTAATTCGTAGATCATAATTATGTTTTCTTATAATGGAAAAACATTCACTTTATATTTTTGTTATTTTTATTTCACACCAATATTATTTCCTACCTAAAATGTTTCTTTTGATTATTATGAAATTATTATGTGTATTATATTATATAGTTATCATTTTTATTCATTTCATAATTTCAAATTTAATTTTCATAACATTTTTATCAATGTGTTTGAAATTAAATTCTTAAAACATTTTCTATACACATTCATAAATTTTAATTTTAAATACATAATTCAACTTATTATACATTATTTGATTCAAGGATCCAATATTGGTACTTATTCTAAATATTATTTTTTTAAATCATTTCTTATCTCTACATGAAATTTTTATTAAAAGTGACTCAAAACATTATTTTTATGAAAATTTTATAAAAGATTCATAAAATTATATTTTTGGTTTTGGTTCCATTTTCGACTCTATCTAGGAAATACATATCAATTTTTATGATTTCATTCATATTTTATCCACACTAAATTATATGATGAGAAGCTTATTTTTTGTCAATGAATTTATGGTATCATTAAATCCAATGTTTATTCTTTCTTATGTGATTCCATTTTAAAGTGTTGTAACCAATTATATTTTCATGGATTAATCAAGAATTTATGTATTAATGATTTTATATAGAACAAATATGTGTCATTTTTTAAATTTATTATAAGTGGTATTGGAGTTATATTTTCCTCTAATAATGTGGATAAAGTATAATATCTCATGAAAATAGTGTGTGATGTGAGTAATGATTCAAGATCAATAATGTAATGGGATGTGAGTAATAACTTAAATACACTATTGGATGAAATTAATGATTTATAATCCACCATTTCATTGCTTATGGGTATTTATGATCATTCCATAATGTTATGATGGTCTGGGTAGTTTTCCTTGACATATGTTATGATTTTATCTCTTTATTCATCTGATGCATTCCCATGTTTTACTTCCTTGTATCATTATAATTATATGAAAATTTATTATTCCTATTTAATGGTATATTTCATGATTTCTTAGGTTAATTTTATTATTAAAATTTATTATTGGGTTTATTCCATCAATCCTTGTGATCATTTCTATTGGTTCTACATTCTTCTTAATCAGGTATTTCCTTAATTTTCAATTTCTCTTATATGCCTAAAATATAATATTTGTCCCTCATTGAAATTAATTTACATAATTTATCTTTAGAGATCAAACTTTATTATGCACCCAATTTACAAAGAAAATTATATGAAATAATATTCCTTGCAAGAAATCATGTGTATAAAATTTTTTGGGTGTTGTTAAAGAAATGATATTTAATAAAATTTATACATAACTAATAAATAAATATAGGGAACCATTACAGTATAGGTTTGGTTATTTTATTTTAGATAATGAATGTATTTCAATTATAATTTATGAAAATATATTTATGGCATTATTGGGACATCTCTACCAACTTTTGGATTCCTTCATTTATATAATTCTTAAGTATTTTTATTTAATAATCTATTATTAGAAAAAAAAAATTTAAATTATAACTTATATTAATAATCTATTTTGAGAAATATAAAAATTCAGTTTAGTTGTTCATAGTAAAAAATATTTATGGGTAACACTAAGATTAGTGAAATATTAGTTGAATGCATGAGTTTTAAATTCTCCCCATTGTGACTTTTTAGAAAAATTATGTTTCCAACTTTTTTATTCTGAACATGGCTGATGAAGTACTTGAATACAATATATGATTATCTTTTAACTCTAAAAACTCCAAGTAAATAATTTAAAATCATCAACTAAAAAAAAATTAATTTGTTTGAAGTACTGTTGTTATAGCTGCAAAAATCAAATTATTGGAGACATGTTCTAAAAGTATATAAGTAGAAACCTCATTAATTTATTTCAATAAATAATTATTTTTTTAAGGGTTTATAAATCAAATATACCTAGAATCACAGGCCTTCAAGCTTGAATTTTTAAGTTGGAGTCATTATAAAAATAATGCCTTCTTTTTAAATAGTTCTTAATAGGTCTGTTAAAAATATTATAGGGTTTTGAAAACCGTCCACAAAATATGTGAGCCGTCTAGTAATCTTGAAATAATTGATTTTCATTTTTTTTTATTAAATTTAATTCAATTTAATGTATAATTTATTGATTTAAGAAATAAATGTTTTTCAATATTTTGTTTATATATTTATATAAATTAATAATTATGTGATATCAATAGTGTTATTAAAACATTGTAATCCTAATGTTAAGTGTTTTTAAGATATATTAAAAAAATGATTGAATGAACAGGTCAGTCATCGCATGGAAAATACTAATCAAAACAAGAAAAACAATGGACTCAATTTCCTTGATATCAAATTAAATATGGACTAAAATGGAATACACATTTTTAGGCATTTATCATGTAGTGTTATCCCACACCATCCAGTTATATCTCATTAAGAACCCTGTAGAGGATCAAAATGTGTATGGAAAAACCTATAAGATTGGTGAATTGTATAATTAAAAGAGGATAAAAATTAAAAACTACATAATGTACTTAAATAATTATAAAAATGAATTTTGATAATCCCACATAAATAATCACAATAATATCAATGTGATGTGTTGTTGAATTATCATCCATATTTCATTTATGTGTAAAAGTAATAACACCATGGAAAACTAACTAATATATTTTTATCAAATGGTATTAAAATAAATAACATAATTAAAATTACAAAACCTTCAGTTTTATTTACCAAAAAAGTACTCCAAATATATATTATTAAAAGTTTCACTATAAAACCCTAGAAAAAAGGGAAACATGTACGCCTTTCAAGGGAACCACAACTATAGACCTATCAAAACGTATATTTTTATTAAAAAATAAATATAGGATCAATATTTATCACCTATGATTCCCTTGATTATCCAGACTGGTAATTCCCGACCACAATAACTTGATACTCACTAAACCCTTTATAATGATTAGTTGCTTGAGAAATTCTCTACAGTGAATAAAAGCTTCATATACCTACTGAAATAAATTTACCTCGTTTATTTAACAACTAAAAATAGTATATTTGTATAAATGATAATAATATGAGATGACATAATATTTTATAATGATAATTTTCAATTGTAAGCTTTGGAAAGAATTGACAAACAAAAATAATCACAAATAAACTTGTCAACAAGAAGATGGAGACATGAAGAGATTACTAATCTCAGGAAAATCATGTTACCATATATATATTATAATTCATGATATTTATATTCACTTATAAATGATTCTCTTATAATAAAATTCAACACATCTCATAGTCAGTTATAATGGAATCAATGATTCCTCACTATTATTCTTCTAATCGACTCAGTCTCTCACCACTTCTACCAATGTAGTAATTTTTACCCACCATAGTACTCCATTAGTTAATAATTAAAATATTATTTATATATATACGTAATGAAACTATATATAATTTGGGTTTCAAAAATTTTTTATACCGTCATTTTTAAAAAAATCCCCAGATAATTGGTATTTTAAAAATATTATTTTATTGAAATTTGTTTTGAATTATTTTAAAGTAAAAATATAAATAAAATATCATTTTAAATAATATATAGAAAAAAGGGTTTTGTTATTTTCTAGACAATGTTAATAGTGCATATTTGACTCCAAAATATTTCCCTTTTGAGAAAAAGATATATATATAATGAAATTAGGCTTTAAATTTTAAAAACATACCACCATGAATATTTCAAAATATAATGACTAAGAGAATAAATTATAATTTTCTCTCCCCCAAAATTCTTATTTTCCTTTGAGAAATAAATAAGCAATGTAGTAAATCATTATTTATAATGAAATTAAATGAGAACATTCCATTAAACTTATCACCCATTAAAGTATTCAAAAATAATCAAATGAAAGGTTTATTCCTGGAAATAACAATTTGGAGAAATAATTCTTCTTGAAAAAACATTCATTTGGTTAAAATAATTGAAAACCAATGAACAAATTAAAATAAGTGGGTGATTTGATAGCTTCATCAATATGAAACACCGAACTAAAATGAAACCATGATTTTTTAGACGATTCAAATATTGTTTTTAAATTAGTGATAATTAGTATGGGTAATAACTTTATGAAAAATTTATGGAATTAAAAAAAATACTACATCTAATCAAAAAAATGATCAATTTGTATATCCAAAATGAACTATATTTTCATTTATTATTAGAAATTTACTTTCTATATATTTCATTTCAATGAGATATGAATTTCTATTTCATAAAATAATTGTTTAATTTTTATAAATAATAATTGTTGTGAAAAATTAGTTTATACTATAGTAATTATAAAATCACAATAAATTTTAATGAGAATTTTTAGTATTCTACAAAAACTATTTTAACATTAAAATAGTTTTTCATTTTATCTCCCATTTTCATTAAAAAGTAAAATTACTAAAATAAGAATTTAATTTTGAAAAAATTAATATTATTATTGTGTTAAAAATATTATTATTTTATTAATTTTAATTTTTTGGATTCTTATAAAAAGAATGATTTCAAGGTTAATAGTGTAAATTATATTTTTTATAAAAAAACTAACATTTAGGACATTATAAAAATTTAAATATGAATTGGAAATTCATAAATAATTTTTATAAGATGAAAAATCTAATTATAATTTAATATATAATTCTAAAAATATTTTTTTAATTAAAAACACATATTTTACATTTTATAAAAAAAGAAATATTATATAAAAAATAGTTTTAATAAATTATAATTTTTTTTAAAATTATTTTTAATAACTTTTTTCCCCTAAATAAAATAAAATATATTTTAATATTATAATAACTCATGGAAAATTATCTTATTAGCTCTACATTTGTTTTTTCCATGAATATTAAGCTATATTAGATAAAAACTATTTACCACTATAAAAGATAAAATTTTAAAAGTAATAATTCATGGGGTAAATGGATTAAAACATGATAAAACAAGTATTAAATTGATTGTATGAGGTTTTTATCAACCTTATATCTTCCTAATGTTGTTAATTATCTATTTAAGACTAACTTTCTCTGTGACTGACTTCCCATTAGTAAAAAAATTGAGGTATTTACAATTCATTCATCCCTTTTAACTTAAAAATACACTCTTCCCCTTATTTCCCGTGACAAAAAACCCATTATTTGAACAAAAAATATAGAAAATATTATTCTATAAACTCTTACACACCATAATATCATTATTAACTTCTAAAAATATAATCTCCCAAAGGCATAACCACCTTTTTAAAGGAGATAATCCTAGAAGTGAGGTAAAAATTTCTAACATCTCCTTTATTATTTGTATTTATTTATTAGAACTTATTATTCCATAAATTTCATTTCACTATAGTAAAATAAAATCATATGTATAAATTTAATACTTGTATATTATTATAATTATTTTATAAGAACTAACCACCCTTTCTATTTTTTGTTAAGAAAAACAAAATTGACATTCATGCATTTTATGGACTACCTACTCCACAATGCAAAATGTCTTGTTATAATTTACCACTTTCAAAGAATGGTATAAAAGGTGAATTTAACAAATATTTATTTTATTTATATAATATAAATTATTCTAAAATATTAAACCATGTTACTCATTTTTCCATTATATGGAAAATTAAATCAACAACCACACGTACATGTAGACTACTATCTATATTGAACAATTATTTTTCACTTCGATCACCCCCATGTGTGGATCATCAAACAGTTGAGATTATTTGATAAATATTTTTTTTATAAAATAAATAATTTTTTGGTGTGCAAAATTGAGAACCTTTCATTAATATGATAAAATAATAATTATAGTTAATTATATCATTTAAAACATGTGAACTAAAAGGAATGTGATCTCTTCTTCTTTTATAAAGAATTTTTATAAAATTTTTACCCATTCAAATAATTATAATAATAATATATTAAAATAATAGACACAAAATTATATAATTTCTATTTAGTTATAATTATTTTACAATGAAACCACCCCCATAATAACCCATTAATCAATGTACGTTCATGTTTGTGTTAGTATGACCAATTACTCAAACAATACTATGAATTTATAGCATGGATTACTATAATATCTTATTTAATTTCAAAATATTATATAAATATGTAAATATTGTTATTTTTTTCTTCAACTAAGGTTATATTAATATTTAATTAATTAATAATTAAATTACCTTTCATTCATTAAAAAACCCTGAAATAATATTTTCATCAATTACAACCTCATGGATCGTAATCAATACTTCCATGAAATGAGATTATAGATTTATAAAATATTATGTAAAATATATATTCTAGTGCCTTATATGATATAATAAGGAATTAAATATGGAAAATAATATATACCAACATGAATATTATGTAACTATTTCAAATGGATAACTATTTCTTACAGCCGGTGTTGAAAATAGGTTAAAACTAACTAATTTGTGTGTGTTTGTTTGTGTGTTTTCATGTGTGATTGTGTGGGTAAAATTATTATAAATTATGAGTTTAAATTTTTTTTGTTATAAGTATGTATCTTTATTATGTATTTAATTAAATGAATTTAATTAGTCTATATGTTTGTTATAAGTTCAAAATGAATCCATACTGGGGTATGGGTTTTCATCAAAAATTCCTATCTTGGGGAGATTATTGGTATTATAAAAAAATAATAATATATGTCATGTCTAGACCACCTATGTGAAATAAATATCATGACATATATTTTAAACTCTTATTTTGAAGTACAATTATAATCCCACTCATTCAATGGGTTATGATTAAATTTTTTCTCATATAGAAATGGTTATTGTACCCTCAATTATGATTCCTTATGACATGATGCAAATTATGAACCATGTTTCCATTCAATGGTGTCCTACTTTATCTATAGTCCCATTAATGTTCAATAAATTATTTCCTTGTAATTAATGGGTTAAACATAGAAAAATATAGTTATTTTCTTCGAATTTTTTTTGAATCAAGTGTAATCATTTCCATAATAGTTTTTCATAACTAAATTCTTATTAATTAATTTATGATAATTCAATTGAACTTATTTCAAATAAGTATGGTAAATTGTTCACTTATATTTTATTATGGGTGATTATCTCATTTTATACATTTTCCCACATAAATCACTATTTAAATGTTTCATGGTTTATAGTGTATTTTTAATTATTGAATATTGACCACTCAAGTATCCTTCATTTGTGTTATAATGTTTTTTCATTATAATTTATTTTACATCCACGGTTTTTCTGAATATAATATTTTATTAACTGGTATTTTATAATCCCCATTGGGAATATTAAGCTATAATACAGGTTGACATTTTTAAATCTTCAAATAATGCTAACCCTAAACAAATGAATTATTAAAATAAATAAAAAAGAGACTATAATTTAATGTTCAATTGTCTTTCTTCCCAGCCTAACTTCAATAAGAAAAATATTATATCATTTCTAGGACCTATAAGTGGTAATTATTTTTAAATTTAAATGTTATCAAAATCATTACCATGGACATTCCAAAGGTTACATAATAAAAAAACATGTAATTTTTTAATTTAAATCAATGTTAGAAATATTTTCCAACAAATCTATTAATATTATGCTTCGATTTACCTTATCATTTCCAAATGTATTTCTCCTAATATGGTTTATTTTTCATTATTTATACTATAATATACACACACACATATATATATATATATATAATATTTAGGGGAAATAATTCATGGTATCAAACTATTTTATTCTTGATTATTTCTATTCTAATAATTTTCATAGAGTTATTTTGTGATATTGTTTTCGTTTTTGTATCTACCCTCCTATGTTTACTTTATTTCACTTAGAATAGTTCATTTTTAAATCAACCGAATTAAATTTTTGGATGGATTTTTAAAATTTAATTCAATTATTGAATTAATTATAATCCCATTATATAAAATATTTTTACAAGATTTTAGGTGCATCTTATCTATTATTTTCATAATCCGTTGTTCGGTATTGATTTGGCTTTATCTTTTGTATATTATCATTAATGTAACTATTTTGATATAAGAAATAATTCCACCCCATTAGGGAAAACATTTTATGATCTCCCGATAAGTGGAATGCTTTTCCATGAGGTTCTGTTGGGGGGAATATGGTTCGTGAAAACCTTACAGGCTCCCCCTCAAACCATGTGTCTTGGGAAAATAGGTATTTCATGGTTGTCATATGGTTTTATAAATGTGAAACCAAACTATGAATCTTTCTATAGATTCCTAGTAGGGGATTCATGATTGGTCCAACATTTTTGTAACTATGAATCTGGACTGTGAAGAACACTCTAGAGATTGAGTAAGGGCACACGGTTAGATGAATAGTTAGCTTTAACCATGCATCCTTACCAGAGAAATGATTCAAATGGGTTTTTAATAACCTTACCCCTCCTACCCCCCACCACCACCACCATTATTAATCATAAATACCTCCCATTTGAACAAAATTCAATCATTTTCCTCTTGGAGATTCTTTAAATGTGATTTTTATACTACAACCACTCTTCCTAAAGGATCAAATAATTGGTGGGTATAATTAATAACCCTCTAGTAACTGAATATAACATTAGTTAAGAATCCTTTTTCATTCTTAGCTCACCTTATTTTATAGTGTTTAATCATAATGTTGTGGATGGGTTATAGTCTTATTTTTATATACTATAATTTTAGGGATTCCAATTTGATCTTCCTCAATTTCAAATCTCCATTGGGGATTCCTGATTCATTCCCTAGAAATCGACTGATGACGAAAACTATAACTAAACAACTATTTCCATGACATTCCCTACTAAGGATTTGATTGATTCTCTCTTTATTTCCTAATAGTTATGTATTTTGGGACACATTGAGCCATTATTGACTGATAGAGTAGTGAAAGGATCCATGATATGGGAACTAAATAAACATAGGGAATATGAACATGGTTAATTATATGATTTATTATTATATTGCAGTGTTTATTTTACTTTTCATGTACTGTATATTTGATTAAAACTGTTCATTTAATATTGTTTTTATATATTTTCATTCTCTTATTTTTAATGATTATCAAAATGAAAATATAAAAAACATTTTCAAAGACTTGTATTGTACCTAACTAAATAATTAATGTCTTATTTGTTATGAATTTATTTTTAAAAAAATTAAATCCTATTGGTTTATTTTACTCACCCTCTACCATTTCCTTTTTTAAATAGTAGACTATGTTATAATAGGTCTAGATAAATGGAATGTGCCACTTCTATGTAGCATGTGTTCTTGACTTTTCATAAATTTTGTGATGGGGGTGATAGGTGGAGTTGTGATCCAGTCAATACATAGGGGTTATGATATTTGGACTTAATGGCTGTTGTTTTATTTTTAAAATGTTATAACATTTAGTATTTTTTCATTTTTTGATGCTACATTTCCCTTTGATGAGTTTTTGACATACCAATTTTTCCTTGTTTTATCTACTATTAGTCTATATTGATTTATTTTTCATGAGATTAAAACAATCTCTATAAACTATGTATTATTTTGATATGGAATTCACCATCCTATGCGGATCAGGAATTCCCATCAACTTATGCCAATGGTGGATTGGTTATCAGTGTACCATGTTATTAGGGTTGGTTTGTGATAAAATGGTATTCTAGGTAGGGTGATCATCTTTCTATGAAGTTGTTGTGTATTATGGGAAATCCTAGTTTACATGATCTTTGATTTCCAAAAAATAATGGTTTGTCTATGAGCATGTTCCTACCTAGATATCATCATAGAGAGACTTTATTCACCATGGGTGTTTGGTAAAAGTTCCTTTCAGGAACTGAATTATTTTTTATGGAATTGATATTTCTATATTTATTAATTCATTTAATGATATGAGTATCTATTTAAAATTTTCTTATTTATTATTTGTATCACAATTCCCTAAATAATATGATTGAAAATACATCAGGATGGATCATATAATGAAACATGGAAATTAAACCCTCTAATTCGCCAAAACCTCATTCAGATAGTGATTTGTGTAGTCCAAGCTCTAGGATAGGTATTCACAGCAATTCCCAATGTTTGTCCAGTAGTGGATCCTTGATGGGATGAAACTATAGATCCTCATAAACAGTCCCATTGAATGAAACCACCCACTTTCCAAGGCTCTAATAATCCTCCTAAGGTAATGGATTGCTTTATAAATAATCATAAATATTTTGAATTCATGAACATTTTGGATTCCATAAAGGATTAGTATTCTACATTTATGATTGAATTTCCATCATGTGGTGGAGGTATTCAATTCTTATGGTGTAGAAATAACAAGGATTGCAGTATAAAAACGTCATATATCTTATCAAGGTATAGTTTTTTCTAGAGATTTTTTTTCTAAATTATATGAGTTTTTTTCCTCTAAAAATGAGATTAAACTATGACTCAGTGGCAACCTGCGTTACTAAACTTGGTATGTTTTCTCCTAAGTTACTATCGAATGAGAAACTGAAGGCTTGAATATTTTATATTCGTATTCGGTCTAATATCTGAAATCATGATTTCATGCTAAGACACACATCTTATTTGGATGTGATGGATAGATAATTTATGGCTCAGATTAACATAGTTGGTAAGTTAGAGTTGACTAGAGTTATTCACACTTTAATCTATGGTTATATTTGATAATTTGAGAAAAATATTATGTGTTGTGATACTCATAGAAGATATCAAAAGGATAAATCATACAGAAGATATGTAGGGTATGTATGGGGCACATTGACTTGTTTTTAATATGGTATGGTTAAAAATTCCATTCATGTTTGTATAGAGGGACCAATGAATTTTTGTTCATGTAGTCACAAGGCCCCTTGTAGAAGTTATTCCATCTCTTTTCTACTCTACAAAGTGGCATGTTCCCGTTGTCACATAAAGGCATTGTATTGAAATTAGATTCCTCAATAACTAAGTGGTCCTAGCACAAGAATTTGGAACAATGATCCTTCTCATAGTGTATAATTCTCCAATGGAGTCTTATGTGGGTCCAATGATAGTGAGAGGCCTCATCAATATAGATTCATCTTTATTGACTACTCTTTTGGATACTAGTGTAGGAAATCATTCATATCAACTAATAAATTGAATATACTAAACCGTACCATGTATTATATTTCTTATGTGGTAGATATTTGGGACCTGGTGGCTATGGAAACAACGGTATGGAGTTGCTGCTGGTGGAGGATCATCCTGATAATTCTTTGCGTAGGCAAACTGGTAGAAGCATATTGGAGGGGAAGGCCCTATCATCCGGGGTCATGAAGTATGTTGGAAGGGAGATATCCTGTGAGCAGGGAGAGAAGGTTGATGAGCAGCCTTAGCAAGTTGTGGAAGGTGAGGCTGTACAGTCTACCACGTTGGCTGCTGTTTTGAAGGAAGTGCCAACTGTGAATGGAATTTCACAAGTAGTGGTTTTAGGACCTAGTGGCTCTCGAACTGTGATTTCATGTGACCAAGGAATGAGGTTTTATGGGCAGGATTGTCTAGCTGCAGAAGGTGAGGCTGCACAAATTACAGAAGTTACAGCGGGGATGAAGGTAGTGCCACCTGCATTGAATCCCACTATAAAGAAAGTGTTTGAAACTTTGAAATCGGATCTTGGGGCGGAAAATGGCCCTTGTATGTGGTTAATGGAAATGGATGACTACAGGTGGCTTCTTTTGTCACTGATAATCAGTTTGAGTTATTGGATACTGAGAGGAATCCTTTTATATAGGATGATGTGCAAAGGCATGAGTCTGAAAATTTTCAGATTGTCCCTTATTCCCATCCCATAATGACTGAGGACCCTCTTGGAAATGGTTCCATTGATAATTGTGACAGTGAACTTCCCCTTCAATGCCTCAAACCGATTGATGTTCAATCACAGTCAGAGGTAGGAGGTTGTTTGTCTGCTTCATAGGGTATGATGATTGGACGAACTGATAGATGTCAAAATTTTGGTCCTGCGCACATCACTGGAAAATGGGGAAGTGGATCTGATAGTGACAAATAGAACATTAATGATGTAGTCAGAATATTCTATATTGATATTGTTTGAAGTGAAAAGACTAAACTGATAGCATTTGAATGTGGTATGAATTCTCCAGCAAAAAGGCAACTGAGAAATACTTTCTTCTACTTACCGAACCCAGTTACCACCAGATCATCTGCTAAGAGGGGGAATTCTTTGAGGGATGTTAGTGGTGTGAAGAAGGGAAAGCTATCTCCCATGGTGTTTCTATTGTTGGAAAATATGAATCTGAGAAGGAAGTATGCTAATTTCTTGAATCAATATGAAATCTCAGAGTGGGAATCGGCTACGGTGGACGAAACTTTTCATCAATAATATGGTGCTGGGGATGATTTCTATGATTTGTAGTTGTTTTCCTTGTTGTTATTTTCCTGCTCTCTGTACTTTTTCTTTTTATTAATAAATGGTTACAGTTTTACCTCTGTCTGAGCTTTCTTGTTATGTGGTAGATATTTCTATGCCCCTTCGAATAAATAAAGAGTAGGGAATCTGATTCCCTTATTGAATTTTCTTTTTTTTCAAAGATCGTGCCCATTTAAGATTCTCTAACATTCAAATTGAAAATGGTATATGACATTTTTATAGATATATTCGATGTTTTACAACAAAACCAAGATTTATTATTATCTTTGTTGGGCATCCTTTACTTCTACTAGTAGGGTGTACCATGATATCCTTGGAGAATTAAACCTAAGGTAATGCAGAGTTAGACAACCACTTATAAAGTTGGGAATGATGGTATATGTGTTTTCTTTTTGATATGGAATAAGAATCATTAATATATTACATTCCTTTATTTATATTTGAGTTTCCAATCATGTTTCCATTTCAATTTCAGGACTATCCATCGGTAATGAAGGTATATTTTAATATTTACATGGTATTGGGTACTTGGTCTATCTCTACTCCTCATTAAAATAAGAAAATACCTAAATTGAAGGGGTAAAATACCTATTTGGTTGACTTATAGATTAAAGGAATTATTATAATGAGTTTGTCACCTTGGGTTGTACCTATTCATTTTATAAAAAAATTGATTTAACATGTTACCTTTTCAGTGATTAAAAAACCAATCGAGTTACGGTAAGAAAAAAATATGTTATCATTGATTGGTGATCTGTGTTATTGGATGAACAAGGTGAAGTGATTATCGAATAATGAACTTCATTCTAGTTTTCAAATGTTTAAAATAAGACATAAAAATATTTTAATGACTAAATTTATATGTAAGTATAACCACTATGCATACCTTGTTATGAATTTTGGTCTAAAAAATGCTCTAGATGTTTTTATGGTGCTAGAGAACAAGATAATCCATGGGCATCTCAACTCATTTTTAGTGGTGTTTATAGAAGAGCCCTTGATTTACTCTCAATCCTAGTATGGCCATATAAATCATTTTAGAGTACATATAAGATTTTTTTTATAGATCATAAACATTATGATAATATGTAAAAATGTAGTTTCTTGATTTAGGAAATGTAGTTCTTGGGACACAAGGTGTCAGAACATGGAATATCAGCCAATCTTGAGAGGATGACAGTTGATATAGGTTGGGGTAAATCAAAAAATATTTTTGATATTCAGATAATCTTTGGCTTAGTAGGGTTATTACCATCGGATTGGTAGGTATTTATCAAAGATGTATTCTCTTATGACTACTATCACCTATGAATAAGTAATGTACTTATGGGATGAAAATTTTCAAAATTATTTTAATTTGTTAAAGTTACATTAGAAATATTCACTAGTATTGAATCTTCCAGAGGCTGTGTAGGGTTATTCAGTTTTGTGAGACACATAAGGTTTGGGTTTGGGTTTTTTTCTATAATAAAGGATGACAACATAGTGTCTTACGGTTCATTAATGTATAGGACACACAAGAATAACTATCATGTACATGATATAAAACTAAAATCTGTGATGAATGGTATTAGTAGTTATTGGTAGTTCCTTTTTAGTGAAAGGTTTAGAGTTTATTCAGATAAAAAAATATGATATATCTCCATGGAATTATAATTGAATCCCCGTTAGAAGTGATGGGTTTACTATGTTTTGTCTATTTATTTTGACATTTCCTATACCCCTCATAATGGGAATGTAATTTTTTTCCCTTGAGTATGAAACTTATAAATTATACCATGAAAAAATCATAAGAAGTGTGGAATTTTATTTTTGTTTTTTTCAAATGAATTTTGGATTTTGGTAGGATGAGACTAAGGATGTTCTAACAAAAATTCAAAAATCATCCTCCCTTCTTGAGATGATTCTTCATGAGTAACAGCTTGATGATGATTTTTGTGGAATTGGGGATTCTATTTATGGTGTTTGACCAGTGAAGTTTCTCTATTATCCTATGAGGTTATCTTATGTTTTGAATTTATTATGTTTAAACTTTTTCAATGAGAAATGTTATGATCGGATATTTCAATTTTTCATAGTGGGATGTGAACCCTTACACTATCAAGATTTTCTATAATATGTAGTTTTTTATTTTGGTGGATAGGTGAGTGATGATATATTTATGAATTTGTTGAGTCTTGTTACACATATTTTTATGTGATGTTTTATCACAAAAAACATTCAGGTTTTCTTCATCCCCTTCCTATCTCGACATAGAAGTCGGATAAACATTCAATGGATTTCATGGATGGTTAATCTCATACTATGTTAAGGATGAATGTGATGTGGGTACTGATCAATTGGATGAAAAAATTAGATAAAATTTTTCCCATTCATGATATAACCATATTTTAGGACTTGGCATGTAAGTCTATTTAGGATTTCATCATATTTCCAGGATTTCCATATGTGATTTCTACTGATAGGGATCCCTGATTCACGTCTTGTTATGTAAAAAGTCTCTAGATGATGCTAGAATCTAAGTATTAAGTGTGCATGGAATATTAACCATAAGAATTTGTCAATATAGAACTAGATACATAGATATTGGAATATATTATTTATTCTTGAATTGTTGACATTGGTGGAACTTGGTCAAGCCACTTGGGAATATTGAATTTCTACTATAACAACAATTAAATTCCATAAATTACGATAGAACCTTTTAAATCCTTGTATTTACAGCCATGTAAATATTCATTGGGTTGGTCATATATTTATTAATATTACCTGATTGGGTGTAGTTTTGAATGAGGGATAAGGAAAAATTTTACGTTGATTCATGTACAATGATATCATTTATTAATATTACCTGATTGGGTGTAGTTTGGAGTTTGAAGTTAGCGACTATGTTTTTTTGGAGAGTTTCACCTCACATGGTTCGCTGATGGCTAGGGAAATTAGGAAAACATGTACAATGATATATGGGCCTATTTTAAGTTGTTGAGGTGATTGGAATGATGTAATACCATTTGACTATTTAGAATATGTTGATATTATTTAATTATATGTTTCCCATGTCATAACATAGAAATTATATCTCTTACTCATCTCATTTATTGATCTAGGAGCGCATTGATGTGGAACCTACATTATATGTGACTGAACATCCATTCCAAATTTTTTATTCTAATAAAAAATTTCTTATTTCAATGGGTATATCTATAGTTCGAGTTATTTAAAAGTGTATTTTAAATTCAAAAGAGACTTGGGAGCGTGGGGTACTAATCTGATATTTTGTCCATATCTCTTTGACATCGAGTTTTCTTGATACGCATTATATGGTAACAAATTGTTTATTGTGGGGATATTGTATCTTACTAATACTAGTTTTGATGTTCTTTTAATCCCTGGTTTTGATCATCCTCTGTTTGGGTTTAGGATTGGAATGATTTTTGAGATAGTTTTATATTTTTGGATGTTTGTTCGCCTACGACCAATTGGAAAACATTAAGGGAATACATAAGTGTCTTCCCAAGAAACCATATGCCTTTTCACGTGGATCTAGAGGGATAAAATGTTTAGTGAAAACCTTAGGAATCACCATCAAACTGTTCTTCTTGGGACAATGGGAAGTGTATGGTTGGCACGTTCATTTCTAATCGTGTTCCCAAATCATGCACCATTATCTAGTGATCTACGAGGGACACATGGTTTTCCAATTCATAAGTCTAAAACATGAAAATCTCTCCAAAATCATAGTAAGGGTTCACAATTACGTTTATGATTATCTATAACTGTACAACCTTATACATTAAACCCTAATAGTCGGTTTTCAATCTTATTAAACACTTTATTAAGGTCTCAAACAGCAATTATATATCCCAAAAATCTCACATTCAATTTCAATTTGATATGTTTTCTTTGGGGACTCTCTATATGATGTTTGACTCCTCAAACCTCTATTCTTCTCAGATCAATTTATGGGTGGATTTGATTGATCCTTCTCTCGTAATTGTAAATATTTTGGTTGTGAATCCCCATTTCTTATTATCTCACCTTCTTTTAGAGTAATGAATCCTCATGTTTTTTACATATTGGAATCTTTATTTATTAAATTTTAATTTGATAAATTCCTCTTGGATATTCCTTGATTTTGAATCTCTGTTGGTGGTTACTAATTTACATACCTATACAGTCATGTTATTTATGGTAGGTGCATCTATAAGTATGTTCTGAACACTTGAAACCTTGATTTTTTTTATTGTTTCAAAATTATATTTAATTCATTTCATTTACTTCTAAATATTTTATTTTTAAATGAAATTGCAGGGAATTGTAAAATAAAACCCCTCAATGAGGGATTAAAAAAATTAGCAGATTTTGAGAAAATATGGATTGAAATATAAATTTAATTGTTGAAATCAATTGATGTAACTTCTTGGAAATATGGATTCTAATTAAAATGTTATTGAATGTAATAAATTTCAAAAAAAACATATTAATTGGTTTTAAAATTGAATAAGAATACTGACCCTAGAATTGGCCAACTCAACTGTTGATGAAGATTTCAATTGATGAGAATAATTTACCTTGATTTATTGATTGATTTAAGGAGCATGTTATTTGAATTAGTTAGTTGGTGACTAGAACAGTCAAACTAGGACTCTGACTCCCCAAAAATAGATTGACAATGAAAACATTTTCCAAATAATGTTAGATATGATTTTTCTCAATGGGGTGTTAATGGATTATATTTGAGTGTTATAAGACTTTGGGACATGTGAAGACATTTTTCCATGACTGATTGACTAAGTAGAATGAAAATCCAAGATCCATGAACTAAAAACCCATATGGTATAAAAACGTGGTGTTTTACATGATTTGACTATAAAATTCTAGATATTAATTGATTGATTTATTCATTTTTTATTTCATTAAATTATTCATTTATGAATGTTTTTTGTATTCCATCTATATTAATATTTTAAAATCTTATATGAAATGAAATTTGAAAATGATTATCCATGAGTTTTATTTTGAATAAATAAATCATAAATTCTTAATTTTTTGTGGAATGTCTAATAGAAAATTAGTTGAAATCCTAGAGGGATATTTTTTCATTCAATATACATTTTCCAATCTGAATTATTATACTATGTTATTCTTGTTCCAGGTAAAGGTAAATCACCAATTAAATGTGGAGAGTGTTCTTAACTAGGGGAAATTAGGTTATAGAGGTGAATGGGGCTATTTTTTTCCACATGTAATATTGGGATTCTATAATTTTTACATGATGGTTATGGTGTCTTTTATTGAATGATATGTCATTTGTTTATTTTTCTATATTCTTGTATGACTATTATTGTTACGGATTGTTTTAAAAAGATATTTTTCACTATTTAACATCAATTATTCAATATTTATTTCTTTTTCTAGGGTATAAATCAAACCCTCTTAGCTTTTGATGATGTCTAGATGCATATTTGAAACTCTTATGGATAAGGAACTCCCTTAAGACCATTATAGTTCCAGCCTAGGTATCACTGTACCAGGTTATTTCAGTTGTTTCATGAGACATTTACCCAAATAATGCAAATATATCATCGAGAAATTTATATTTTATGACGTTCACCTAAAAATAATATTTATTTCCTAATATACAGTTAGTTATTTGTACTCAATATGTCATTATTATAGTATAAACGATTTTCGGAAAGTTGACCAAGTGTTTTTTTACCATCCCCCATCTTTCTTTGGATCAGTTATGATCATGTTATCCCAATTATTACCATAGGGAAATTTTTTTATATTCTTGATGATAATTTATTTCTAATCTAAATTTATTGTGTGTTACAATTCTATATTTTCATCATATTGATAGCCATGTTTTTACTTTGTAATAGGTTTCATAGGGAACTATATGAAAAGTCTTGTTAATTGTTATAGCGATTTGTTGGACATAATTAAGAGATAGGTGTAGCCAATAATTATATACCCCCTCAATTCCTTGATTGGTCTCATAAGACAAAATATGTATGGTTTTTGTGTATAAATATTCCCATAATAGGATAATGTCTTAGTAAAAGTCCTTAATAAGATGTTTTTTATGTCTATAAATTTTAAATCCATCACTATGAGATAGATAATTATTTATATCCATTTATTCATTTATTTTTAGGGATATACCATACTCAAAATTTCATTTGGTCATTGTATTGATCAAATTATTTATTTCTTATATATTATGCATACCAGGTTTATATTTTTAACAGCTTCAATTTTATGTTCTCTATACTGAATGTCTAAGATCAACCCTTATTATATTTTTATTTCTCCAGATTATAAAGAAACATATTACACATGATATGATTAATTGTTTATCCTATGTTGATAATTTTTTTGAGACATTGAGGTGATATTATAGATTATTTAATTTCTTATATAGTGTAAAACAATCCATTAGTCAAAAAATACATGGAATTTATTAGTTTAGGTTTTGGTCTAATTCTTAAAACCTTTATACAAAAATTGTATTTGGGGTGGATGTACTATAATATTTACATTATTTTTTTTAATTATGGAATTATATTGTCTAAAAATATATTCTTTTTATTCATACAAGATTATAAATTATGCTTTTGTGGCATCAGATACTAGGAATCATGTAAGTTAGATCACATTTATGAATAAAAATTTATCAATAAACAACATGTTTTTTGTTATAAAATTAAAACAATATATAAATTTGAACATAAATCCTTCATAATTATTTTCTCAATCATGTGATTTAGCTTCTTAATATATATTTGTTATTCATATATCATCACACCATATAGTTTTAAATTCTTATCAAATTTAATTTTTGAATCAGAAAACCTATCATCTTGAGATATCAGAAACTTATCCTTCTTAGAATAATTTTCTTCATGAAGAATAATATAATGATTCAAACATTCATATTTCTCTCATTATCATAAATCATTGAATATTTATCAAATATCCTCTAATTATTAATTATTTCTAAATTATTTAATAATTTAACAAAAATAGATATCTCATTAACCTCATCAATGTGTTCCTAAAAAACATCTCAAATAAATTTGATTTCTTTAATGGAACGTATAAATTTTAGTATTAGGAAATTGTGTTCTAATAAGTGTAGTTGATGTATTTATCTATTTATTTTAAGTAATTATTGAAGTTTATAAACATCATTTTATGAAAATAACTAACTTGTGTAACTAATGTTACATACCCATATACATTAGCTTCATATTCTAAAAATAGATTTTCTATATACTAATTTTGATCTTGATTTATATAATTTTAAATCAAACATAAATTTTAACTATGTTATATTATCACATCATTGAAATTATTAATTTTCTTCTTCAAGTACAAAACTGAGTTCAAATTCTGATCCCAATATAAAGCTAGAACCAAATATTATGATTCAAATAAAATACCAGATGTATCTAATTAGTATGTTTTGGAATGATTGGTTGAACAATATGTTCTTTAATATTTTCTAAATAATTTTATTCTGTTTCAATTTTATCTTATGTAACTAAATTGTGATTGCATATAGTTTCTTTAAATGAATCTAAAGATAAACACAATATTGAACTATTTTTTAATGAATAATATTTTTTAGTTTTCTATTTTAATAGTGATGAATCTATATAAGTAGAATTATAAATCGAAGACTCTAATGGATATAAAACATCAACTATATTTTTTATTCCTCAGACATTATCAATATCTTCAATTGACTTTTCATTGTCATTTTGTTCTAAGAAATATTCTATTAATGCAACCAAAACATCCTTTGGATGATGTAGAAGAACTTCCAATGTATTTAGAGGATGAATTTATGATTGATTAATATTCTAAAAATGATATTTTCATTGGTTTAATATTTACCGATGATAGTGGTAGTGTTCGCTACCCCTTATTATCCATTTTTTGAGGAAGGAGATGAATATTTCATAAAATATAATAGTGTTGTTTTATCCCCCTTTCTTGAAATTTGAACTTCCACATCAGTGGTTCTTCTTCAAAAACATGTTTTTGTAACTATAGGTATAATATATTTACTAATTAGGGATTTCCACTACTTCAAAACATGTCTCATTTTCTTCTTCCCTTATATTATATATTTTCAAAATTATTATCCATATTTAGTATCATATGCCTTATTGATGACAAAATATATTTTCTTGAATGATTTATCTCCATTTTATTTAATTTATTATTCCTATTTATCTATCGAAAATCCTCTATATACATCAACAAATTTCATGAATAATTCATCTATTATAATAAAATTATTATTAAAGGGATTATTCTAAATTTTAACTATTATTTTAGTGGATTTTACATTTTCACTTGTTTTTAGAAATGATACAATTGAAATTGAAGAATCGTCAGTTATCTACTTTTTCATCAAATTATTAGTTCCTTTATCTTCCTTAAAATTATCTACTATTCATGACTTCTTCATTTTAGGGGAAATATCAATGTTAGATAAAATTGAATATTTTAAATTATCTGATACACTTAATTTTTTTTATTATTTCCATTAAAATGATATTGTAAATTTAATAGAGGCATCTACTGAAAATTATTATACAAAAAATTTCACATTAAAATCATAATTCAATATCATCCTCAATGTAGTTACACCATTAATTGGGGTTTCTTTATATATATTATAATGATTATTATTTCAAAAAATCTTTTGATTAAATAATTTAACAAAGAATCTTTTAGTAATCTATCATCATAATGAAGTTTCCATATTTATTGGACCATTTTATATCATTTCTAAATAATTAAAAATGAAATATTAAATGTTAAACATTCTAAAATTCAACCATCATTAATATATATATATATATATATTTCTCAATGGTATAATTATTACATTTTATAAGTAGTACAAAAATAATAATCCATTGGCCAAAAATTCATCCATCTAGGAAAAAATTATTAGTCTTTTGAAATATTTTATATACTAAGAAACATTCTTCTTAACTTATACTTTTAAAAAAACTCTATAAAAAATATGTTCATTTGTGTGAACCAAAAAATGATTTTCCCACAAATAGAAGGTCAAAATGTCCAAAAAAATATATCTATAGTTAGTGAAAATGTATTAATTAAAAGAAATATGGTAAAAATTTCAACACCATTATGTTTAAAAAAATCATATATTTGTATGATTTTTGGATTATTAGTGGATACAGTTCAATATTTTTGTTTTCAAAACCTACTTCCCCCACAACTGGAACTCATTAATTTCTTCAAAATTAATTATTTCTTATAAACAAGATCATAATAAATAATCATTTCCCTAAAAAAAATATATACAATATAATTATTCAGAATATATGAACACTATAATTGAAAAAACAAATCTCTCTGAAAACTATAAGAACATCACTAAATATCACAATGAACACATCCAATAAACTCTTAGTATCGCTATTATTTTATGAACTAATTAAATATCAATGTTTGATGAAAATTTCATTATATTTGATCTTAGATAGAATCCCACAAAAATATAATATGTCACATTTCCTTTTAATGGAATAAATAATTTTCAAATTTTTTATGCTTTATGGTGTAAACATATGACTAAAAATTAGTAAAAAATAGGAAATATTTACAACTGAAGAAAGAAAAAATTAGTTACAAAAAATTAGATGTTATATTCCATTTAATAATTCCTCCTCCATATTCATTCAATTATGTTTCCAAAACCTGTTATGATTTATAATTTTAGTGCTTTACAAAATTATACATATTTTCTTCCAATGTAATCCAATTATAATAA
The DNA here is from genome assembly GCA_963277665.1 of Viscum album. Classification (NCBI taxonomy): domain Eukaryota; kingdom Viridiplantae; phylum Streptophyta; class Magnoliopsida; order Santalales; family Viscaceae; genus Viscum; species Viscum album. The sequence continues at coordinate 1,302,540,386 of OY728147.1, forward strand.
AAAACACCCTATAAATAAAATCAATAAATGATTTATATTAATCAAAACATAAAATATTCAAATTACTCAAAGACATGAATAAATTTTCTATTGTTAAAAAATAAATCATACACTCGTGATTGGGATTTAGCTATCAGTTCATAATGAATTTTATCACTATATTTATTTCATTAGAGAACATACCACTTTGGATCAAGGGATATATGTAAACAAACATTTTGGGACCTGTATTTGGGTAGTATTATAATTTTCATATGTGGTAAGTTTAGATTAAATTAAAGAAATATGTTTTAAAAAATATTTAATATTATTAAGGGAATAATTTTTCTTCACACTTCCTTCACATTGACATAATGTATTTAAATATTTTTTAAGTGGTAAAAAAATTATTATGAATCTAAATAATTGATCAGTTTACAAAAAATTTTGATGTAGTATTTTTATATGATGCAACTATAAATTTTCAAAAAAAATATTTCTTCTAGTAGTAAACATAATTAGAATCATTTTTAAGCTTCCAATTTAAAACCCTAGTTTAAAATTATCATTTTGTTCTTAGACAAAATGTACACATCAAAAAAATAATTATTATTTTTCAAATTTTCATCAATCACTTTATGAACATCATGTGTCTTAGTTTCTATTTCCCTTTCAGATTTATAAATAGTTTTCAATCATTTTAGTTTAAATTTTCTAATATACAAATAGGATTCTATTTTATTTTACTATTTTAGTATTATTCAGAAATTTCAAAAAAAGTATACTTTATATCATGATATTCAACCTTAAGGATTGTATACATTATATATAACTTCTAAAAAATATTTCTACATTCATGACTATGAGCTTTCAATTCATTAATTTTTTTGGAGTTATTTCATCATCAAAATAACTAAATGAATTCTAATAATATGTGTCAAATACATAAGAATAAAAACATTCTGAATTGAAATGTAAATTCATAAAGAATTAATCGGTTAGAATACTCATGATGAATTTATTTATTGTTAGCAAGTTCTTATAAAATCCAATGATATTTATACTGTTATTACATTCTCTTAGTAAACAATATTTTGTAGTATCAATTTCTCCCATGATATATGTGTCCATAGTAGAAAGAATTTCCTTAACATTCTTTTTAGAATACATTCTAGGAGGGTTTAATTATTACTTATTTACTACCATAAAATCCTATTTAATATTTCATTTTTATATAAATTCATAAAAAATTAGTTTATATATATCACTTTCCACTTTTCTATTTGTTTGATAATTTTTTTAGATATTTTTCTTTAGATTATCCTTCATTCCATGTTAGAAAGTTATTTTTTCTAAATAAATATAAAAATAGGGCATTCATTTTCTATTTAAAACATTATTATAAATTAAAACAAAAAAATATGTAATTAACAATTTTAGAGTGACGAAGTAAAATAGATGTGTTAAAGTGTAGGGAAAATATATGATTAAAATTCAATGTACAAGTCATGATAAAGAATATTGGAAATAATCCAATAAGGGTACATTTAATATCCCCCTCTCAAATTTAAAAGTGTTAATTTTAACCCTTCTCATTATTAGAATCCAAGAAACAAATTTACAGGATGTAAGACCCTATAACAACCCATATATTTAACAAAAATTAATTAGTGTTTTATTGAATAAATATACGTGTAAAAAAATTAAAAAATAACGTGATGCCTATGGTCATTGGGAAATTTATTACATAGAACATTAACATGAAACATGTGTACGACATCATTGTGTAAAAACAAAAAAAATGCCTTTTTGTTCCATTGATCATCCAAAACAAAAAAAATATAACCTTGGGATGTATATAATAAAACGAATTTCTATAAAGACTAGTAAAGGAATAATAAAGTCATAACATGAAGAATGTAACCCATGTTAGTAAAGAATCATATAAAATTTAAAAAAACTATGTGATAATCTTAAACATGATCATCAAAGATTAATATTATTTCAAAACATCAATGCAACATAAGAATGTGGAAACAACAAAAAACAAGACATCATAATCATAAGTCAAAGATAACCACTAAAACATTTTAACACTATGTGATTAATATAACACATTGTATAACATAAATTTCCACTCAACTGATGAAATAATTATCCAATGGATTGGAGGTCCATATAATTCTAAGCCAACTCATAACATTGGTAACATGTATATGCATAAGTGTGAAAAATACATAATACAACCAAAGGAAAACTTATATCACTTTTAATCCAACAATCAATGATTGTGGGTTATATAAATTGATTTACTCACTCAATTAAGGAAATCTATATTTATTTTAACACCCTTGGGTGGAAATGGGGTTAGCTATTCAACATGAACATGTTTTTCAGGGGAAAGTCGCAAGATAATTTTAGATGCATAACAAGTTTACAAAAAATATTGAAGGAAGGGTTTGATGAGAGTTATATATGGTCTCTATTTACATATACAATATTAGTACAATAGTATGTATGTTTAAAAATATATTCTAACATGAAAAATTCTAAATAATATTGTATAATACAAATGATGTTCTGTAACAAAAGATGATGGTAGATTCCCCTAACTTTAGAGGTCACATCTAAAAGCATGAGAAGATATTATTAATAAATTGGTAATAACCTAGGATGTAATTATACGTGGAGGGAGATAATTAGTTACTTCATCGTCAATGGATTTGTAGTGAAGAGCAGTGGGATTATTGGAGGTTATTTATAGATAAATAGGGGGAATTCTATAATGATTTCAAAATACTAGTTTTCTAATATACATGATAAATTAATCAAATATAAAACAATTACCATGGTTTTCTCTCATGTTTTTTAAAATAGAAGAGTGGTAATAAATATTCTATAATCCCAGTAACAAAAATTATTAAAATAATACCATTGGTTATGGGGAAGTGTGGCATGTTCACAAATATTTTATTTTAAAACATTAAAATATAATATAGGATTTTGAGGATTCATTAAAGGATTATAAAATTAATAAAATAACATTAAAAATATACTATTTTAAATGTAAAACATAATATTGGTCAGGGATTCTCCGTAGAAACTTTTTTACATCACTTTTTTGGACACTGTGATGTCATAAGACAAACTGTATATTTATACCATGTTTAATTTTTCAAAAAAAGAATCAACTATCTTATTGAATTATGAAAAAAATTATATTATAATATTTCATATGCGGTTATTTCAATAATAATATTTATTTTATCAAAATAATTTGTTAAATATTATTATTTGTATTTTTATGTAAAAAATCCATATTTATTTAAAAGTACTAGTTTTAATGATAATAAAAAAATTCTCAAACTAATAAAAATTACATTGGACTTAATTAAATTTTATATAAATTTTTAAATAAATAAATATTATTAAATAGTAATGTTTTATAAAAATAAAATTTATTTCAAAATTTATTTTAATTTTAAAAAGAGTTTCTTAACTTGGAGTATTTATTTTTTTAAAAATACATTTGTTTTTTATATAAAAATAATATTTTTAACAAAAAAGTTATGTATTATTTTACTAATTAATAATAAAAATTAAAAAATATATTCATTATTTTATTTAAAAAAATATAAAACACATATTTCTAGGGCATAGATATATACTTCCACAATACACCAGTGTATTCTATAAGGTTATGTGTGTGATGGTAGAGATTTATTGAGGTTTTTCGGTGACCATGATTTCTTTAACGATCTAAATTAACATTAAATTATCCTATGAATGGTTTTCCTCAATATTTTTTCTGTTGACTTTTAGCTTGTTTTTTGTCAAGGGAAAATCCCAGGGATTCCATACCACCTAGAAACACTAATAAATGGGATTCATATATTATGATCATACTGTTTGAGGGAATTTCTCCTTCCATCCATGAAAATTAGACATATCATAACCCTTAATATGTACTAACCGTATTACCCATTTTATGATTTCTATATTATCAATGGTTTAGAGGAACAATGGTATTTTGAATCCAACAATCTATAAAAATCAAAAATAACCAAATTAGTCTATGTGTTTTATAACTACCCATATATTACATAAATTGTTATTACTTAAAAATTGAAGCACACTTATTACAACATATTACAAAACCATGAATGGACCGTATAGGTAGAGTGTATTCAGAAACTGGGAAACATAAACAACTGGTTTATAAATCATATACACTATGTCCCATTTATTTTATCATATCTAGAGTCCCTTTTGGCATATCTTACTTAATACGCTTCTTCCTGTCCTGGGGAAAAGAAAAAATACAATAGGGTGGGATCAAATTCTTAGTAAGGGTAAACAAAGGAAATATCAATCATATCATATTCATAAGAACATAACATTTTGAAAATATTAACCTACAAAAGATATCATAATATCATAACATGGGATAAATCATGGTAGTTAAATGTAATCCAAATAATCATAACATGAAATATGGAACTTTTTGGAATACACACATAATCATATAGAATCATTTTTAGTAGTCAATCCTTATTGCCAAGACTATCCTAGTGGAAAAAGAACAATTCTAAGCCGAGTTCACTCCTCGTTTCAATCCTGTATCACTGAACCAGATTAACCTGATGCTCCATCCATGTCTATCCCATGATATATAAATCTTTACCCAATGAATTTGAGGGAGATATAGGTCCCACCCATCAAATAATGAAACCATTCTCATGTGTTCCACAAAATCATAAATCATAGTATAACCCATGTAATAAATATGGGATTCTTAAACATCATGCCATAATAATATAATCCATATAAGATAAAATGACATCATAAAAATAATTCCATTATAACATAATCAAATCAATGTAAAAATATGGATAGAAACAGAACCCTATATTATCTTAGATGGAATATAATTTTGATAAAACACTTCAACTATATTCTTGAGTAAAATATCCTTTCTACTTCAAAAACATTTTTCCTTTCTTAACATGTCATAAAATGTTAAACTAAAAGAAGTTGATTAAAAATAAAAATGAAAACATGTAAAAGAAGATTCATGGAAATAATGTTCTATGAAATCATAAAAATTCATTCATGCCGTATATGTTAAAAAACATTCTTCTCGTACTTTCGGTGGAAAAGTCAAAATGTACCACGTACTAAAAATGACAAAAGATTCCTTTCATATATTTTACTAAAAAACTCACCAATGGGTAAAATTTTATTTAAACAATTTTAGGAGGATAGAAATAATATTACATATTGAGGAAACATGTATGTGGATGATAAATATTCCCCAGTAAATTCTGAAGTATAAACAATCTCGGATAAAAATGAGATTGTGAGATTTTACCTTACCTTATGTCTGATATGCTTCGTACGTATCCGAACCTCCTGTATAATGATTTAAATAATCTCATTAACTTATTACATAATCATATTCATTTTTATGATATCATATATGGTCATATTATTATTTTATTATAAGTAATATTTCATTTCTACTTGTTATTCGGGTGTTCATTGCTTTATGTTCTTATGCCTGTTTTATGGAATAAATTGTTATTTTTATATTTAGATTATAGATATATCGTTTTTATTCATTTAATTCATTTATATAATCATTATTCAATGAAGATCATGTAGAACGAGTCTCATCACGTCATGGAGATGGTAGGTCGTACGTACGCACGAGCGATGATTTCATTACAATGTTTGTTGAATTGTATTGAATTGAATGATAGAATATCTCAGAATTTGTATCAGGTTATAATAACCATATATATTTATTCTTTACACCAATATACTTATCCATGGAAGGTGGTGTTGGAAAAACATATTACACCACAGCGTGGAGATGATATTCCGTACGTATGCACGCGCTGCGATTTTGTTTTTCGTAGGATGGATAGAAGGTGAAATTGGTCCATTTCACATTTATAATAACATATCAATATATTATTGATACGGATTTTATTACTTTATTATCAAAAAAAATTAATAATAAGTAGAAGAAAAATGAATTTGAAATAATTGGTAAAGGATATTATCTCTTCTTTGACATGCCTCTTTTAACCTCCTCTTAGGGCACTAAAGGTTGTCATTGAATAAGACCAGAATGGATATTATGTTTATATGGATGTTTATAAGGGAAATATTCATGGATTTTCCAAGCTTGAAGGCTCAAAATTGTGTAATTAGGAGAGGGAGGAGGTGCCCTTTTATAAGGGAGGAGAGGGGCACCATTGAAAAAACATAAAATATTATTTTATAATAAAGTCATATTCGGTTCATAATAGCTCCAAATTGATTTATTTCAAAGCTAAAGTGGGTATGGGTAGAACTCATCTAAACCAATAGGTTTTAGACAAGTTTAGGTTACTATTTCAACCTTATCATTCAGATTTATCTCTTAGTTAAATAATTAAATTTTTACCATGTCTTCTTGTTTTCTTAAACTATATGGTTAATAAACCTACTATAACAAGCCAAAATAATCACAAGTGGTTAAATATTAATATATATAACCTTATCTAAGTAATTTTGTCGAACCATAGATTTTTAGGAATAAAATAACAATTAATAATATAATATTTTTTTAAACACTATTTTATGTCAATTTTGATACTATTTGGTAATTGATATTTGTAAAAATTATGACAGCATGATTAATTCTAAAAGAGTTAATTAAATCAATAATAACATGTCATATTAACCTATAAAATTAGTGTAATTCATAAAAAGTATCAAATTACATTTATTTGGGTATTTATAATATCAATTATGTTAATATTTCATTAATAAGGCAATTACTGCATCATCATTGTGCCATAAGAAAATTAAATTATTTAATTTTTAAAAATTAAAAATAAAATACCATTATGTAGGAAATACTTTTTTATTTATAATGAATATTTATAGTTGAATTTATCTTTTTTATAACTCTATATTAAAAAGATTTTCGTTATTAATCTTTGATTTTAACTCTTTTAACTCTTTAAATAAAATAATAATATATACCCTAATCTAATCCATGTTGACCAAAGAGGTTCATATTTTATTCCTATGTTTTTATTTTGTCGAATTATACTTATCCAATTTAATTTGGACATGTGTTAGGGTAATAATAATATCATTTTTACCCTTAATTACCCTATTTGCTTTTAACTATGTTAAATAAAAGTAAGAAGTTTCTATTCACAAAAAATTATTTTTATCTTATTGAACCACATTTTAATTACTGATATCAAATGTGTCTCTTAGATTTTTAAAATTTCACTCATAGAAGCTGTAAAATTAGTTTTTATGTAAATTTTAAAATACTCATAAGTGGTGGGTAAAAGATAGTAAAAGTTCAATAAATTTTTTATATATCTAAAATTATTATAAAATGACTACAATGAACTACAGTGAACTTATATAGGTATAATGTATCTATTTTGACCTAAAATAAATTTAAATATAATAATTGATTATTTAAATAAAAAGTTAGTGTTAACCAATAACTCGGTGTTTTAACTATTCATCAAAAATTCAATGCTTTCAGAAAAACACCAAAAATTTTCCCTAGGCTAATTTCGATATTCCAAATCCAAAAATGAACTCCATTTTGAAAGATAAATATTTATAAAATTTCATAATGTGGGTATTATTATTTATAATATCTATTTTATATAATATTTTAATAACATTTCATTGTTCGGCGAAACTCGGTATTACATACAACGCGAGCTATCGAGGATGGTTTCTCTTGCGTGTAACGCAAGACAAGACAGTATTGTGTGTATTGAAAGATTCCTTTGGTGTTGCGTATAACATAATACATAAATACAAAATATTTCTCATAAAATCTTAGGGTGTAACATTCTACGCCCAATAAAAACAATTTCTCCCTCAAAATTCGTTACTTCGTAACAAACAGATGAAGATACCTCTCCCTAACAATATCCTCAAGTTACCATGTAGCTTCTTCTAATTGGTGGTTCCTCAATAAAACATTCACCAAGAAAGTTGTCCTATTCTATAGGACTTTTTCTCTACGATCCATGAATCTCTATCGTTTGTTCATCATAAGAAAGATCTTACTTCATCGGTACAAATTCTGAGCTGAGTACATGTGAAGGATCGGGTATGTACTTTCTTAGGAGAGATACATGAAACACATCATGAACTTGAGATAGATTTGGTTGAAGTGACAATTGGTAAGATACCTTTCCAACACGGTCCAGTGTTTCAAATGGACTAATATACCAAGGGCTTAGCTTGCCATTCATTACAAATCTCATTACTCCCTTCCATGGAGATATTTGTAAAAACACTTTATCACCCACTTCAATCTCTAGGTATTTTATTGGGTTGTCAGCCTAAATTTTTTGTCAACTTTGAGATTCTCTTATGTGTTGTTGAATAGATTAGACCTTTTCTACCATATTATCAACAAGATCATGTCCTAATATCTTTATTTCCCCAACTTCATCCCAGCAAGTTGGAGTTCTGAATTTCATTCCATAGAGAGCTTCATAAGGATCCATCTGAATACTCGAGTGAATGCTATTATTGTAAGAAAATTCCACCAAAGGTAGGTGTTGATCGCAACAACCTTTAAAATCCATAGAGCGATCTCTCAACACGTCTTCTAGAGTTTGAATTATCCTCTAAGACTGACCATTTTTCTAAGGATGATAAGAAGTGCTGAAACAAAACTCTGAATCTAGAGTATGCTGAAGACTTCTCCAAAACATTGAGGTAAACTGCGGATCCCAATCAGATATAATGGAAAGTGGTACTCCATAAAATCATACCACTTCCATTACATATATCCTGGCATGCTGATCAATACAAAAAGCTTCTCTAATAGAAATGAAGTGCGCCGACTTCGTAAGACGATCAACTATAACCCAGATAGCATTTTTGCCTTTGGATGTTTTTGGAAGTCCAATGACAAAGTCCATAGTGATTTTTTCCCATTTCCATTTTGGTATGGGTAATGGTTGTAACACCTCCTTATACATCTATCTCTCAACATTAACTTTTTGACAAACCAAGCATCGAGAGACATATTCAGCAACATCTCTTTTCATGACATCCCACCAGAAGTACCCTTTTAGGTCCCTATACATCTTTGTGCTTCTAGGGTGAACATATAATGATGAAATATGAGCTTCATCCAATATTTCTTCTTTAATTTTGGGGTGGGAGGAATACAACCCCAATTCCTAAACCTTATTATTTCATCACATTCAATGTGGAATTTAGGAACATTTCTCAACATCTTTTGTAACTCTACATCTTCTTTATATGCCTCTTTAATCTTCACATGTATAGATGGTTGAACATTCATTTGAGAAAGATAAGATTTTTCCCGTTCCATTATAATTTCAAGATAAATACTTTTTAAATCCATAAATTTTGGATATTTTGTGATCCTCGTCATGTAAAATCTAGATTGGTCTTATAGACTTATTGCGTATGCCACCTTGTTTACTTTCCTAGGGTGATTATGAATTGAGCATTCGTAATCCTTAATCATCTCTAACCATCTTCTTTGGCGCTTATTAATCTCCTTTTGTGGGAAAGTATACTTTAAACATTTATGATCAGTATATATATCTCACCTTTCACCATAAAGATAATGCCTCCAAATCTATAATTCAAAGATTACTGCAACTAACTCCAAATCATGAGTTGGGTAATTTTGTTCATGTATTTTCAATTGTCGTGAGGCATAAGTGATCACCATATCATTTTGCATGAGAACACACCCCAATACCTTCTTGGATGAATCACTATAGATCACAAACCTTTCTCCACTACAAGGTAGTGTGAGAATAGATGCACTAGATAATCTTATTTGTAACTCCTTGAAATTCTCTTCACACTCCTCCATTCAAAAGAACCTAAAACTTTTTTGAGTCAACCTAGTGAGTGGATTAGATAATAATGAAAAATATTTCTAAAAATGTCGATATTATACATCCAAACTAAGAAAACATCAGATCTCAGTTACTGTTTTTGGTCTCGACCATCTTTTAATAAACTCTGTTTCTCCAGGATCCACAGATATCCCCACATTTGAGATTATGTGGCCCAGAGATGAAATCTTTTGAAACCAAAATTCACACATGGTAAGTTTAGCATAAAGCTTCTCCTTTCTTAATGTATTTAATACAATTATCAAGTGATATTCATGTTCTTCCTTTCTCTTTGAATAGACAAGAATATCATCTATAAAGAATACCCCAAACTGATCAAGATAGTCACTAAAGTCTCTATTCATTAGATCCATAATGATATTCGGGGATATAGTAAGACCAAATGGAATCACTATAAGATCAAGTGTCCATACCTTGTACGTAAAGCCGTCTTTGGTATATCCTACCTTTTGACCCTTAATTGATGATACCCTGAATGAAGATCAATCATAGAAAATTATTGAGCTCCATGTAGTTGGTCAAATAATTCATCAATGTATGGGAGAGGATATTTGTTCTTGATAGTGATCTTGTTATGTTCTTGATAATCAATGTAAAGTCCCATTGATCCATCTTTCTTTTTAACAAACAGAACAGGTGCTCCCCAAGTTGATGCACTAGGGAATCTGAATCCCTTATCAATATTCTCTTGGAGTTTCTTATTCAATTCCTCCAACTCAATTGGGGCCATTCTATATGGTGTCTTTCAAATGTGCATAGAACCTGGTATGAGTTCTATTGAAAGTTCAACTTTACGATTTGGTGGACGACCTGATAATTCCTATAGAAATACATCATCAAACTCTAGAAAAAAGGGCATATTCTTAATCATGAGTTTCTCTCCAACCATTTGAGATAAATAACCTTAATTTATTGGGACCAAGACTCACAATATGGAAAACATTTCCACTGGAAGGTTATATTCAACCTCACATCGATAGATGATCATTGATTGATCAGGAATGTGAAATATGACTTCCCTTATTTGGAAATTGATATGAGATCCATATAAAGAAAGATAATCCATTCGAAGAATCACATAAAATTCCACTATAGTAATGATCACAAGATTTGCAGGAAGCACATTCCCACAAACTTTAATCGGAGAAGAATTGTAAATTTTTGACGTGACTATTGTGCAATTTGGGGTTATCATAGCTAACTCAACATCTAAAAGTTGAGGTAATATGGAGATACCCTTATAAAATTCTTCATAAATAAAAGAGTGGGTGGATCCAAAATAAATTAAAACATTTGCTACTTTAGAGTGGATGGAAAGTGTACCTTTCACCAATTCGTTTTCATACTCAACATCACCGATAGAAATTACAGGTGGATTTCCTTTTTCGTTATCCTTAAGAGTTTGTTGACATCGATCATCATCAACAACCCTTGGATTAGGGCATTGATTAGCATAATTCCTCATTTCCTTGCACATGTAACATTGAAGTGTAGGAGGTGCATTCTGTGTAGCCTTTTCATTGATTGCATCAGTGGACATCTTTTTCCCATCATTACAACACTCAAAAGCCTGATGACCTTCTTTTCCACATTTGAAACATTTACTTGTACCTTTAAGACAATTCCCTCTATGTTTCTTTCCACACATTGAGCATAAGGGAGAACTAATATTCTTTTCAGTGTGGTCTTTAGATTTCCCTTTGAATTCCATTTTCCTCTTTTTATCAAACCCGTATGACTGCTGGGTTACTCCAATCTCCATCTCAACCATGAGATCACATCGAACAATTTCCTCATAGATATTGACGTCTCTTATGGATAGCGCCCTTCGACGACATGGTTTTAAGACACTAATAAATTGATCTATCTTACTCTCAGGTTAGATAATAATTCTGAAAGTATATACCCTGCAAGTCTTGTAAAATTTGTTGCGTAGGTACCAACAAATTTACCATCCTTTTTCTTTAGTTCAAGAAACTCCATCTCTATCTTTGTGAGAATAATAAGAGGGAAGTAATTGATGAAAAATAAGTTCTTGAACTCGTACCATTCCATGGACTCAATTTAGTCACTTTACCTCATATTCTTGATAAGATTCCATAATTGATCAGCTTGACCTTCCAAATGATACACTGCTAAGAAGACTTTATCATGTTCAGAACATTGTAGAACTGAAAATATATTTTCAGTGGTAATGATCCATTGATCTCCACTAATGGATCATATGACCCACTGAATGAGGGTGGACGCAGCATCATGAAGGATTGAATAGAATGTTACTCCTTTCTTTTTCTCATTTTGAAGTCCTGCATGATTCATAGCATGAGAAAGTTGTGTGAGCATGGATACAAGATTTTTCATTCTAGCTCCCATAACATTTGTTTGCTCAGGGGTACTATCATTGCATTTCCCATCACATTCTGCATTAGCACGGCTCCTTCGGTTTCCATCCATTAACTAAAACCAAGAAAAATAGTGTGATCCACATTAATTATAACAGGAAAACAACATAATGAGTAATAAAATTTCACACATTAGGTATTATCATAAGTTAATAATGGACATTTCTAAAACACTAAGATTGTGTTCTATACATAGACATATCCTTAGGTTTCTTACTAAGGATTTCACATCCTAGTTTCCAATGGTTGAGTATACCTTACCTCTGATACCAACTATAATGACCAATACATTACATACATTGTTATTACTTCAAAATTTAAGCACACTTATTAAAACATATAACAAAACCATGAAATAACTGTATGGGTATAGTGTCTTTAGAAACTGGGAAACATAAAAAACTAGTTCATTACTCATCTACACAATCTCCCTTTTATTTTATCAGATCTAGAGTCCCTTTTGGAATATCATACTTAATACCCTTCTTCCTAACATGGGGAAAAGAAAACATACAATAGGGTGAGCTCAAATGCTCAGTAAGGGTAAACAAATGAAATATCAATCATATCATATTCATAAGAACATAACATTTTGAAAATATTAAATTGAAAAGGAGATCATAATATCATAACATGGGATAAATCATGGTAGTGAAATGTAATACCAACAATCATAACATAAAATATAAAACATTATGGAATTATTGCATACACACATAATTATAGAGAATCATTCCATAGTATTCAGGACTCATTTCCAAGACTATCCTAGCGGACAAAGTACATTTCTATGTCAAGTTCACTCCTAGCTTCAGTCCTGTATCACTGAACCGGATTAACCTGTCATTCCAGCCATGTCTATCTCATGAGATATAAATATTTAACCAATGCATTGTAGGGATATGTAGGTCCCACCCATCTCATAATTAATCCATTCTTATGTGTGTCACATAATCATAAATCATAGCATAACCCATGTAATAAAAATGGGATTCTTGAACATCATGCCATAATAACATAATCCATATAAGATAAAAGGACATCATAGAAATAATTCCATCATAACATAATCAAATCAATGTAAAAATAGGGATAGAAACAGAACCCTATGTTATCTTAGATGTAAATTAGTTTTGATAAAACACTTGAACTACATTCATGAGGAAAATATCCTTTCTACTTCAAAAACATTTTTCCTTTCTTAACATGTCATACAATTTTAAACTAAAATAAGTTTATTAACAATAAAATTGAAAACTTTTAAAGGAATATTCATGGAAATAATGTTCTAGAAATAATAAAAATCCATTCATGCCATATAAGTTAAAAAAACATTTTTCTCATACTTTGGATGGAAAAGTCAAAAAGTACCTCATACTAAAAACGACAAAAGATTCCTTTAATATCATTTAATAAAAAACTCACCAATGGGGAAAATTGGATTTAAAAAATCTTTGGAGGATATAAATAATATAACATATTGGGGAAACATGGATGTGGATGAAAAATATTCCCCAGTAAATTCTAATGTATAAAAAATTTCGGATAAAAATGAGATTGCGAGATTTTCCCTTACCTTAGGTCTGATATGCTTCGTACATATCTGAAACCCCTGTATATTGATTTAAATAATGTCATTTACTTATTACAGAATCATATTCATTGTTATGATATCATATATGGTCATATTATTGTCTTCTTATTAGTAATATTTCATTGCTACTTGATATTTGGGTGTTCATTGCTTTATGTTCTTATACATGTTTCATCGAATAAATTCTTATTATTATATTTATGTTATAGATTAATCATTTAAATAATGGTATTAGTATAATATGTATCATATTTATTCATTAAATTAACTTATATTATCATTATTCAATGAAGATCATGTAGAACGAGTTGCATCACATCGTGGAGACGATAGGCCGTACGTATGCACGAGAGATGATATCATTCTCATGTTTGTGGAATTGTATTAAAGTGAATGATAGAATATTTCAGAATTAGTATCATGTATTAATAACCATATATAGTTATTAATTATACCATTATACGCATCCATTTATGGTGGTGTTGGAAAAATATATTACACCACTGCGTGAAGACGGTATTTCGTACGTATGCACGCACTGTGATTTTGTTTTTCAGAGGATGGATAGAAGGTGAAATAGGGTTGTTTCATATTTATAATAAAATTTCAGTACATTATTGATACTTATGTTATTACTTTATTATGAAACAACAAAAGAATAATAAGTATAAGAAGAAATGAATGTGAAAGAATTGTTAAAGGATATTACCTCTTCTTTGACGTGCCTATTCTAAACCTCCTCTTAGGGCACTAAATTTGGTCTTTTAAGAAGACCAGAATCAATATTATGATTCTAGGGATGTTGAAAAGGAAATATTCAGGGTTTTTATGAGCTTGAAGGCTCAAAATTATTTAAAGAGGGGAGGGAGGAGGTTCCCTTTCGTACGGTAGGAGAGGGTCACCTTAGGAAGAACATAAAATATTATTTTATAATAAAGTAATAATCGGTTTATAATAGTTCCAAATTGATTTATTTTGAATCTAAAGTGGGAATGGGCCGAAATCCTCCCAACCAATAGGTTTTAGACAAGTTTAGGTTACTATTTTAACCTTATCATTTAGATTTAACTCTAAGTTAAATAATTTAACTTTTACCGTGACTTCTTGTTTTCTTAAAGAATATTGTTAATAAACTTTCTATAACAAGCCAAACGAACCCCAAGTTGTTCATTATTAATATATATAACCTTATCTAACTCATTTTTCTGAACATTAGATATTTACGAATAAAATAAAAATTAATAATATAATATTTTTTTAAAAAACTATTTTATGTCAATTTTGATACTATTTCGTAATTTACTTTTGTAAAAATCATAACAGCATGCTTTTTTCGAAAAAAGTTAATTAAATCAATACTAACAGGTCATATTAACATATTAAATTATTTTAATTAATAAAAAGGCTCATATTACATTTATTTGGGTATTTATAATATAAATAATGTTAATATTTCAATAATAAGGTAATTTCTGCATCATCATTGTGTCATAAATAAATTAAATTATTTAATTTATATAAATTATAAATAAAATACCTTTATGTAGGAAATATTTATAGATTTATAGTGAATATTTATAGTCAAATTTATCATATTTATAACTCTATATTACAAATGTTGTATTTATTAAACTTTGATTTTAACTATTATAACTCTTCTTTAAATAAAATAATAATAAGTTCCCTAATCTAATCCATGTGGACCAAAGAGGCTCATATTTTATTCCTAAGTTTTTTTAGGTCGAATAATACTTATACAATTGAATTAGGACATTTATTAGGGTAATAATAATATCATTTTTACCCTTAATTGCCCTATTTACTTTTAACTGTGGTAAATAAAAGTAAAAAGTGACTATTCAAAAAAATTATTTTTACCTTATTGAACAACATTTTACATACTGATATCAATTGTGTCTCTCGTATTTTTTAAATTCCACTAACATAAGCGGTAAAATTATATTTTATGTAAATTTGCAAATTCTCCTAGGAGGTGGGTAAAAGACTATAATATGTTCAATAAAATTGTTATATATCTAGAATTATTATAAAATGACCCCAATGAATTACAGTGAACTTATATAGGTATTTTGTATCTATTTTGAGCTAAAATAAATTTAAATAAAATAAATTATTATTAAAAAAATTCAGTTTTAATCAATAACTCAGTGTTTTCACTATTCATCAAAAATTGAAAGTTTTCAGAAAAATACCAAAAATTTACCCTAGGCTCATTTTGATATTCCAAATCCAAAAATGAAGTCCATTTTGAAAGAAAAAATTTATAAAATTTCAAAATTTGGGTATCACTATTCATAACGGCTAGTTTATATAATATTTGAATAACATATCGTTGTTCAGTGAAACTCGGTATTGTGTACAACACAAGCTATCAATGAAGGTTTCTCTTGCATGTAACGTAATCTAGGACAGTATTATATGTAGTGAAAGATAACCTTGGTGTTGTGTATAATATAATACAAAAAAAATATTTCTCATAAAATCTTGGGGTGTTACATTCTACCCCCCTTAAAAATAATTTCTCCCTTGAAATTCATCACTTCATAACAAACAGATGAGGATTCCTCTCCCTCATCATACCCTCAAGTTCACATGTAGCTTCTTCTAATTGGTGGTTCCTCCATAAAACATTCACCAATCTAGTGGACTTTTTCCGTTTGAATTTTTCGCTACGATCCAAAATCATTATCGGTTGTTCTTCATAAGAAAGATCTTACTCCAGCGGTACAACTTCTGAGCTGAGTAGATGTGAAGGATCAGGTATGTACTTTTTTCAGGATAGATACATGGAACACCTCATGAACTTGAGAGAGATTTGGTGGAAGTTCCAATCAGTAAGCCACATTCCCAATAGGACTAAGTATTTCGAAAGGACCAATATACCGAGGGATTATCTTGCCCTTCTTTCCAAATATCATTACACTCTTACATGGAGATATTCGTAAGAACACTTTATCACCCACTTTAAACTCTAGGTCTTTTCTTCAGTTTCTAGCATAACGTTTTTGTCGACTCTGAGCTGCTATTATGTGTTATTGAATAGATCTGACCTTTTCATCCATCTCGTCAACAAGATCAGGTCCTAATATCTTTCTTACACCAACATCATCCCAGAAAGTTGGAGTTCTGCATTTCTTTCCATAGAGAGCTTCATAAGGATTCTTCTGAATACTGGAGTGAAAGCTATTATTATAAGAAAATTCCACCAAAGGTAGTTGTTGATCCAAACCACCTTTAAAATACATAGATCAAGCTCTCAACATGTCTTCTAGAGTTTGAATTGTCCTCTCAGACTGACCATTTTCTAAGGATGATAAGTTGTGGTGGAACACAACTCTGTATCTAGAGTATGCTGAAGGCTTCACCAAAACATTGAGGTAAACTGCTGATCCCGATCAGATATAATGGAATGTGGTACTCCATGCAATCTTACCACTTCCTTTACATATATCCTGGCAAGCTGATAAGGATAAAAATCTTCTCTAATAGCAATTAAGTGTGCCGACATTGTAATATGATCAACTATAACCCAAATAGCATTATTGCCTTGGGATGTTTTAGGATGTCCAATGAAAAAGTCAATAGTGATGTTTTGCCACTTCTATTTTGGTATGGTTAATGGTTGCAACTCCCCCTTAGAAATCTGTCTCTCAACATTAACTTGTGGACAAACCATGCATCGAGAGACATATTCTGAAACATCTCTTTTTATTCCATCCCACCAGAAGTAGCCTTTCAGGTCCCTATACATCTTCGTGCTTCCAGGGTGAACAGAGAATGATGAACTATGAGATTCATCCAATATTTCCTTCTTTAATTCTGGGGAGGGAGGAACTCAAACCCAATTCCTGAACCTTATTATTTCATCACAACTAATGTGGAATTCAAGAACATTTCTCACCTTATTTTTTAACTCTACATATTCTTTCTTTTCCTCTTTAATCTTCACATGTATAGATGGTTGATCATTCATTTGGGAAAGATATGATTTTTCTCCTTCTATTATATTTCCAAGATCCTTCCTTTGTAAATACATAAATATTGGATCTTTTTTTATCCTCATCATGGATAATCTATCATGGTATTTTAGACATAATGTGTCTGCCACAATGTTTTCTTTCCCAGGGTGCTAATGAATTGAGCAGTCTTAATCCTTAATCAGCTCCAACCATCTTCTTTAGCACGTATTCAGATCCTTTTGTTTAAAAATATACTTTAAAATTTTATGACCAGTATAAATTTCACACCTTTCACCATAAAGATAATGCCTCTAAATCATTAATGCAAAGATTACCATAGCTAAATCCAAATCATGAGTTGGGTAATTTTTCTCATGCATTTTCAATTTTCGTGAGGCATAAGCTATCACCATATCATTTTTCATTAGAACACACCCAATCCCTTCTTGGATGCATCACTATAGACCACAAACCTTTCTCCACTACAAGGCAATGTGAGCATAGGTGCACTGAATAATTATCTTTTTAACTCCTTGAAATTCTCTTCATACTACTCTATCCAAACGAACTTCACTCCTCTTCGAGTATACCTGGTGAGTGCATTAGATAATCATGAAAAATCATTCACAAAACATCGATAATATCCATTCAAACCAAGAAAAATTCAGATCTTAGTTACTTTTGTTGGTCTTGACCATCTTTAATAACCTATATTTTTGCTGGATCCACGGATGTACCCTATTTTGAGATTATGTGACCCCGAAATGAAACATTTTGAATCCCAAATTCTCACTTGGAAAATTTAGAAAAAAGCTTAACCTTTGTTAGGGTCTTTAATACAATTCTCAAGTGATCTTCATGTTCTTCATTGCTCTTTGAATAGACAAAAATATCACCTATAAAAACTACCACAAACTGATCAATATAGTCTCTAAAGACTCTATTCATTAGATCTATGAAGATATCAGGGGAATTAGTAAAACCAATTGGAATAACTATAAATTCATAGCGTCCATGCCTTGAAATCTCCCTCTTCATTTTATTACACAATATTTTCTACATTAGGACTCTATAAATCGTAGTTCTCAACAAATGAATAGATAAGGATTATTTGATTGTTTCATATAGAAGTTAACTTTTCATCACTAGTTTGTATTGGCCATATGTTTAGTTTCTACACCATATAACTCAATATTTTTAACATATGAACTATGGGTACTTATTACCCTATTCTGTATCTTCTCATCTTATTTTTGGCCATCCTTGATTCTCGTAAAAATTGATGGTTGGTTAGTTATTTGAGAAAAGTAATTTTGTGAACCATTTATTATTCTCATGTCTATCCTTTACATGTCCCAGAATATTGGAACCATTTTTGTTCATATTATGGATAGGTGTTACAGAATCCATTCTACATAGAGCATATACCACTTTATTCGACACTACATGATGGTAATGGATTTAAAAATTATAATTATTTTTTATCTTTAACTAACATTATTAGAAAAAAAGTTAATATTTTAATGTTTGAATATATTCATGATGATTTTATGATCCATATATATTCCCCACAAATCCCGATTTACTTATTTCCGCCAAATATATAATGTGGAGGTAACAATAGCCAATTCTAGATTATAAGTTTGGTATTTCTTCTCATATATTATTATTTAGTAGGAGGAATACGCTATCAAATTTTAATTTTTCATGTATACACAACCCAATACTTGTTTTGGATCCAAATTTTTAGACAAGAAATCCTTCATCACTAGTTAGTAATGTGAGTACAAGTGTAGTGATTACCAACAAATTTAACTCTTTAAAGAACTCTTATCATTCTAATGTCTATAAAAACAACACTCCATGTCATATTACATTGGTTTATGGATTGAAAATCTTTATAAGTTTCTCAAAATCAATGATAGTACATGGATAATCCAATGAAAGTATTGATCACCCTCACAGATACTGGACTGGTCCATCCTTCATTAACCACTATTTTTAATGAATAAATAGTTTCACCTTTACTGGTGATTAAAATGAATACTAAGGTTACCTTTACCTTTTATAATATTGATTATGAACTCAAACAGTAGTTTAAGATGAAGACAAACCAATTATTTGAGGAACATATTCTATCATAATGGTTATGTCAACAAAGATGATCTTTTCCTTTATGTTAATTATTTTAGCTAGATACCGTTTCTCATGG
Source organism: Viscum album (assembly GCA_963277665.1). NCBI lineage: Eukaryota > Viridiplantae > Streptophyta > Magnoliopsida > Santalales > Viscaceae > Viscum > Viscum album. The sequence continues at coordinate 1,302,560,503 of OY728147.1, forward strand.
GTAAAGAATATCCATGATTGATATGTTGATACCAAAGGATATTCATCTTCCGCCATTGACTTATATACAATCAAAGATAAATTTGGGATATTGAGGTTTAGTTCAATCTATCATAAAATTATCTTTTCTCTATATAATGAAATCCACCAAAATTTCATCAAATACATTTAGAGGGGGTTTCAAAATGGTTTCTCAGATGTTCATACCCTGAATACGGTGACAGAAGGTTATATACTAGTAAAGGAATAATTGAACCGTTTTCTTGTTTTCATAGATAGCTCTTCTTCCATGATTTTAGTTAGGGGTTCTATAGTAATACTAAACATCCATGATATGAAATAATTCTCAGAATCATAGTTACATAGGACATTTAAAGTTGACGAATGGAGGAAAAGTATTCCTTTCACTATATTTTTATCGTTTAAATATTTTTATTCATCTAAATATGACCAAAGGAAAATAAATTCCAAAAATTAGAAAATATTTATGGGAGTTTTTGTTTCATTAATAATATTTAGTAAAGTGTTTCGAAATATAAAATTGTATATCCCTTTATAATGTAAAACTATGTTTGTATCAAGGAGTATTTATAATAATTATAAGGATTTTGTTGTCTGGAAAATTCTTAGTATACACCTTACTATAATTTAGAGATATTCTTCTATGTTTATTCTTATCCCTAAGACATTCAAAGCATTTCTCTAGTTTTAAACCCCAATGAATATCCAGACCATTATCCGATGGCATCTATGAGAAACTTCATCCTTGGTACACATTAATTAATTATCCATTACATAATGATATAAAAATATAATCCTAGAATATTTTCAACCATAAGGTATTCAGTTTGATAGGTACATATCACATTAACTTCTATCATGGGTATAAATACTTTATATAAAATCTCAAATGCATTCCTATATATCCCATCAATCGTTTAACACTGTACAAGATAACCTCGAGATATACATAAGAAATTCTATGATATAAATATAAGTAACAGAACAATCAATGAATAAAATTATTAAAGAAATATATGCGATACAAGAAGAAAATAAATAAGATATTAAAGTGTTTAGAGTCATAAACATAATCATCATAACATGATATAGGATAACAACACTATATAAATAGTTGAATGTGGAAACAAAACAATACATGAAAAAATAAGTATAATTCAAGGATAACTATGAAAAAATCAAAACATAATGTGCTCAAGATAACCTCACAAGAACCATACATTCAATTTCATGTCATAATAATAGTATCCACTACATTGGAGGGACATATAATTATAGGACTACCCATAACATTCATATCAGGTAGACAAATAAATGTTCCTTATATATCATACAACCCAAAAATTACATTCTCCACTTTTAATCCAAAAATTAATATGTTTAGGTTATATAAAGAAAATTAGATAATAAATTTATAATTGGACCATATAGTTGTATACAATTGAGAGGAAATTTGGATGGGTATTCACTATGAAATTGTTGGTCAGGGAAATACATTTGATAATTTCGGAATCATAACTTTTGTACATAAAAATTCATGGAAGGGTTTACTCAGAAAAAAATGTGGTGTTAAATTATATAAAGATATGAAGGATAATAATATGTATGTGTGAAATCATATTCCAACTTGAGAAATTGGAAATCAAATTATGATATACAAATAAAGTACTTAAATAAAAGATAAATAGGATAGAATCCCTTATCTTGAGTAGTCACTTATAAAATTTTATAAGATCATATTAAAATATTGGAAACATTGTTAGAGGTCAATATAGTGGGATATAGATGGTAACATAATTGTGAATGAGTATTTACTTAAGAGTATTGGTATTATTTGTTTATTTTTACATAAAAAGAAATGTAAATTATTTACTATTTTATTAACATATGGTTTGGACTCTTTTCGAAAAAAACCAAAACTGAAAAACATCGCATGATTTAGACCCATGCTTTCTACTGAGAGGATCTGTTTTAAATATTTTATAATGCTATTAAATTTATTCATTAAAACCATTACATTGGTGATGTGGAAGTGAGTCATGTTCAAAATGAATTGATTCTAAAATTTTAAAATATAATATTGGTTTTAACGTATTCATTAAAAGATAATAAATTTAATAAAATAATTAAAATACACATTATATAAAAGGTAAAACATTTTTTTATCAATTATTATAACAACCTGAGTTTTTCTAAATAAATTTTATATTTTATACCATAAATGATTCATTGTATCGAGCTTAAATGAACAACTAAATTTTACAATTTAAATATTCTTGTTATAATATAGATACTAGAATGGTGGGAGTGATATGTATTAAAAAAATTGAAAATATGTTTTACACATGTAAATATATTTAAAAATCTGTTTATTAATTAATTTAAAATTAAAATAAAACCTTTTGTTAAGGAAACTCTTTTTTGGAAATCTATTTAAATGTGCACGACTATGTTTTATACCAATATATAAACACATCACTATTATTATATTATAAAAATAAAGTATTTATTTATATAATTTTAAATATAATTTCTAAATCTCAAATTATATGTTTTCTTGATAGGATATTTAAACAAATCCAAATTTGCTGATAATAGAAGTATTTTTCTAAAAATCAAGTTTTTCCTCCTTTTAATGGAACACGTATTTCAAGAATATTTTGGACATTTTTATAAATTATATTTTACAAAATAAAAATATAATTTAAAAAATTAATATTAAAATATTCTTTTTTTATGTTTTTTATATTTTTCATGATATGTTTCATGTTTTGATTAATAGTGAAAATATTCCATTTTAATTGAAAATAGATTTTTAATCTAAATAATTCATAGAGTTGTGTTATATTTTTAATTGGATGTTAATGTATAATTATATAAATTTTATATATTTTAATACAATTTAGGTAATTTTAATTGATTTCACATTAAATTTTGAAAAAAAACATCTCAATATTCTGAATGTTTTTATTTTAAAATTTTTTTTCATGTTCCTTCAATGGAGTTAATTTCAAATTAAATTTATCTAATTGTGTTTTTCAAATTTTTAAAAATAGATTTCATATTTTTAATCATAAGTCACAAATTTAATAAATATTTCTGTTTAATTTTTTGGAAATGAGAGTTATAAATTTAAAAAACATTATTACGACAGTTAAGTGAAAATCTGGTAATTTAGGGTAACTATATTGTTATAAATATTATCAAATTATCCAAAAACATGTACTAATTTTATTACATGTTGGATTTTTGGGAAAAATATTCTCTGGGCCTATTTTTTGACCCCTTATAGACACTTGGATGACATAATTCCTTTGATAGTATTTTATATTACTGAAAAGTCACTAATGACAGACTTCTATTTTAATAACTATAAACTTTTAAATATAGGGTCATTTATAAGATATCATAGATGATAAATAATCATTTTAAATATAAAATAATTTTTATTTATTTTTTAATGGGTGAAATAAGAATTTAAAGCCTTTCACAATGATGATACATTATTTGTGTAATTAAAGGGAATATCAAATAATTGTCATTAAAAATATTAAAAAATAATATTTGAAATAATCTAGGTCAAACCTCAATTTTATATTTGAAATTTACATGTCATTAATTATTTAAAAGTGTTTTTTTATAATATATTATTTTTTTATTTTATTCATAAAAAAGTCAAGTAATATATAGTGTCAAAATTTATATTAATGATATTTTAAAATAAATAATATTTTATTAAATGATATAAAATTAAAAAAACTAATGTTCGGAAAAATTGTTGGGATATTTTTTCAAATGTAATCAATGATCCATTTATTTTTCGTTTTTTATTTTATAGTAAATATATTACCTCTTAAAGAGTTAAAACCCATGTTGTCATAGAATGAGTTAAGGGGGTTAAATAAATGTAAATCCAAAAAAGATAAGGATTAAAAATAATAAAATTATTTATAATTATCACTGATTGAATTTATTATAACCCATAACAATCATATATTTGAAATTAATAAATTTTGATTCATTTTTAATATAAAATTAATTTTTTTAATAGTTTGACAAATTCTAACAGTGTGCTTCCCCTCTCTTATAAAAAGGGACCTCTCTTTATCTATTCTACACACCTAGAAACATATTTTTGTCATTATATATCTTCTCAAATACCATCCTATAATTCCTACACACATTCTGTAGATCTTATTTTTTATGTAACACCGCCCTTAGTAGTCTTATGTTGTAATGAAAATGATATCATAAGAAGAATAGGTGTTTTTATTTCAGTTTTATTTCTTCTTATGATTCCTTAAAATATTCTTAAAACATGATAAAATAAAAACTATAAAATAATAAATATTAAAAGTCATTATTATGTTAATACCATCAACTAAATTCATATCCACGTCCATTAAATGAGAAAATAATTTTTGTTTGGGTGTTTGGCGGACTACAACCTTGCGAACCAATATAATTTGATTTCCATCACCATATCTTAAGACTAGTTATATTAATTGTCTTAATTTCAATATATGATATTAATTATGTATTATAATTATTAAATGATAATATGTTAATAATGTTCTTACCATTCCATGAACAAAAAAAATTATAATATTTTCTATGCGTGTGTGTGAATGGTCACCCCCATGAAGTGATGTGATTCATTTTGAATCACCATATCATAAGGGTAATATATATAAAAATTATCTACAAAAAAAATTATATATATGAAAATATTAGAGTTATTTAAATTTAAAATTATTTTTACCTTCTTTACATAATGACCGATGAAAAATGGAAATATTACACATGCGTACATCTGACTTACCATCTTCATAATTGTATCATAGTTAATTTTCCATATCCATATGTAATGGATGAATTTAAAATTATAGTTGATGAATAAAATTGATTATTATTTAATTTATATTATTATTGATATTATTTTCTAATGACCTCTTTCACAATAGACATAATACCATTTTCATTTTAGACTCAAATACTGAATATTTTCAAAATGTATGACTTGAACAAAAGTAATTAATACTTTGTTAAACATTATAAGAAGTGGTATAAAAGGAATAATAAACATTAAAAATGATCTCTATAAATTAAATAATTAAAATAATTTTATTATTTAGTATGACTAATAATGTATGTGATGTGTCAGAGTTAATATAACATACTTTTTAACTAAATAAAAATCATTTTAATGTTACTCTTTTATTTGATTTTATAAAATCCAAAAGTATTTTTTGATCATATATAGAATAAATATAATTTCCCAGTTTCATGACACATTAATTATTTACTATTTCATTTATTTTCTATCATAATTCCTTCCAAAAAAAATTTCTTTATTATGTGTGTGGTTTTTAAATTTAAAAATTGTTTTAACATGAAAATTTTATTTTGATATCTGGATTTTTTTAAAAATGGATTTAAAAGAGTGTTCATGGGTTTTATAAAAGATCTTATCCTTGTACAATATGTTTGAAGGTTTTATCCCCATTATAGCACATGGATGAGTTCAATATAGCTTATATGATGTGTTGAGCCCCAATATAGCTCATGGAAAATTGGTGAGCCCGATATAGATTATACAAAGAGTGGTCCCAATTATAGATCTACAATACATTGGCTACTGTGGAGATGGAATTCGACCGTATGGTTTTTCTATTTGTAAGGGTGAATGAAAGAGTGATATAGTAGTGATGTCTCAAGGAAACTATATTATTTTTTATGATTTTTAATGAAATTTAAGAAAAAAGTTAATTGCTTTTCATACTTTTCACTGGACTAATAGTTTCAATTATTTTATGTCTCTTACTAATAATTTTTTACTCATCCCAATATTAGAAGAAAAACCATTGGTCTTATGATTTTTAAGTACAAATAATATGTCATGATGAAAGAATTGAATATGTAACCTAAAATGAAAACATGTTTTTATTTTTTAATGTGCATCCTTTTCTAGAAAATGGATACTGAGTATAAGTGACCACTTGAAATGTATTCATTTACTTTTTATGGGTTTTTAGTTATTCTATACAACTATAAACTAAAAATATCCTTCAATGTGAAGTCTAGTTTGTAAACAATATAATATTAAATTTCTATGTCTGGATTCATTATGTTGGTATCAAGGTATGGTTATGACACTATTAGAGATTACAATGTCATCTTAAGAGTTATATATATCATCATATATTCAGTGACTTAGAAATATCTTTTCAGGATTTAATTTATGAAATTTTAAGGTAACTAATGTTATTTTCTGTATACAAACAATTTTGAGGTAATTAAGTGATATTAAATTTTGGGAAGACAAATCAAAGGCATATGATAAACATTGAGGTTAAATCATGTTGTGGTTATTTTTTTAGGATTTTAAAATATTTTTAGAATTTTTTATGAATAATATAATTTTAGAAAATTGATAAATCGCCTGATGGGAAACAACTTGTCACATTCAGAAAGGCCATGGGAATCTATCCCACCACTAATGGGTGATAAGGGTGTATCCCCAACTACTGTCCCATGTGAAGTCCCTGTTCGTATGACTTTTTCTTTTTTCTTTTATGATTTCATGGTTGAGAATAATCTGATTTTGGGAACATATATTTTATCAAATAGTTAACCTTGGGATTGTAAAATGATATGGTTATTTAGGGATAAATGAAAATTTTGGAAGATTTTAACTATTTTTGGATCTTTATATGATTATGTTTAATAGAATACTATTTGATTTTAATTGATGTGTAAAGTTTGAATAATATTTTGGAATCCTCTATTATTTTAATATGGATTATGGGGATTTAAATTATTTGTTGAAATGGATAGCGTATCTTGAAAATTATTTTGGTAATTACTATGGTATGATACTTCAAGAATAATTGAATTTATTTGATGATAATTCGAAAAATTTATTTTGGAGATTTTGGATCAAATCATTATTTTTTTTAATATGAATTATAATATTTTTGAAGAATTTTATAATTTTTCTATATCGATCTTTGGGTATTACTGTTCACATTTTGAAGATTAAAATTAATTTTTCTTCATATAAAGGTGTATCATTTTTGGGAATAATATTATATTGTCTTAAAAAATTTCGTATTGGTTACTGTTTCAAGATAGTAGGAATAAATAGTAATGCATTTCTAGATATTTTGATCTATATAAGTTGATTCTGATGCTTCAAGCTTGAAAAAATCTTCTCAAATACACATCATTTGTAGAAAAATATGAGTCTATTGTAGAAATTGATTAATGGATTAAACTATAAATTTCATGTAAGCGTATTTACTTATGTCCTTATTCCATGTAGTAAAATATTTTTTTACTTATGTAAAATGTATATTAAAACTATAAACATTATCCAATTACTTTTCCTACTATGAAATCAATAACCTTTTCACTCATCACAGATTTACTATTTTTTTATTGTTATCTTTATAGTGGTGATGTTCTCTATCACTCTCTATAAGAACACGATATATTTTTTTCTCTACCATTTTAATGTTTTCCAACATGGAACCCTAATGTGAATTATCTTAGGTGACCTTCATACATTTGATTCTTTCTATTAAAGTGGATGCTTTTTGACCCTCATTTAAAAGTTGGATTTCAATGAAGATATTTTATAAGTAAAACTATAGTTACTAATCATTAATTAAAACATTCAAGGATTCAATTTATAAAGGGTGGGAGAATGTAATATCCCATGTTTTCAAAAATAATAAATACTATGTTTGATAATGTACATGATATGTCACATTGAGCTTACATGAACAATTAAATATTATTATTTAAATGTTACTGTTTTAACCAAGAAATTAAAAATGGGGAAATTGTTAGTATTAACTGAATTATGAAAATATAGTTTAATATTTTATATATATAATTAATTATATAATTACCAAATGTTTATAAATGGAAAAAAACCCTTTTAAGGAAATTTTTTCCAAAAACCTATTTAAATTTGCAGAGATCTCTTTTGTAAAAATAAATTAAAAAAAATAAATATGGTTGCATTAAGTTTACTATATATATATATATTATTCAATCTAATTTTTAACATTCACCTTATGTGTCCTTCAGACATGATATAAGAAAAAATTTAATTTTACGCTGAAAAGAGGCATTTTTCTAAAAAGGCAGTTCTTCATCCTTCTAATGGTACACTACTTTTAAGTATATTTTATGACACTTTTAAAAATACTATTTGAAAAAATAAAAAATATATATTATTTCTGAATATATAAATTTTCTTTGGTTGAATGTTTTTTATTATCTAAAAAGTTTCATGTTTTATTTAATAGTGACAAAATACAGCATTTTAATTGAAAACATCTTTTTCTTCTAAAAATTTTATAGTGTTAAAATATATATATTTAATTATATTAAAATTATAATTGGATTAATTTTATATCATTTAATCCACTTTTTGTCATTTTAATATTTTTTACATTGAATTTTCATATAAAATTATTTCAATCCTTTGAATGTTTTTATATTAACAAATTTTTTCACATTCTGTCAACTAGATTAATTTAAAAATAATTTTTGGAAACATTCTGTATTTAATTTTGAATATTTTATTTCATGTTTTGAATCATAAGTTATTTATCTATTAAATATGTCCCTATAATTTTTGGCTATATGAATTTTTCCTTTAGTATTTTTTTATCACTATGGTTAAGGGTAAATATGGTAATTAAGAGAAACAAATAATTTTATAAGTATTATAATATTATATTAACACATGTAATAATTTTATATTAAGATTAATTTCCAAAAAAACCATCATTGGGATGATTTTATGAACCCTTGGAGCCACCTTGATTACTTTATTCCTTTTATATAATTTTATATTCATGAAAATTCAGTGATGACATACTTATGTATTAATAACTATTTCATTTCTTATATTGGGTAGTTTAGAATATATATTCAACAATATATATTAATTTTAAATATAAAATATTTATCTCTATCCTGATAAATTTATTAGTTTTTGTAAAATAAAAAACTAAATTAAAGGCATTCACAATGATGATTCAATATTTGTTTAACTAATGGAAATATCAAATAAATCTTATTAAGAATATTAAAATAAATAAAATTTTATATAGTTAATGTAATACATGATTTTTGTAGATTAATTGTACATGTTATTAATTATTTATAACATCTATTTGAATATATCATGCATTTATTTTAATTTTGAAAATTCATGTAATAAATAGTGTCAAATTAGACATTAATGTAATTTTAAGATAAATAAAAATTTTATTAGATGATATGAATTACAAAAACAATTCTTCTAATGTATGGTATAATGTAGAAAATTTTATAAATTTTCTTTTTATGGTTATTTTGGAATTTTATAGTAAATATATTAATACATAAAGAGTAAAAATCCTTTTTAACAGTTTGCGTTAAACGTGTTAAATAACAGTTAAATAAGAGATACATGAAAATGTTTACATTAAAAAAATAAGAAATTTCCTAATTTTCGTTTTATTAATTTATTTCTACTCATAGTAATCCTATATTATAAATAAATGAAGTTTGGTTAATTTTTTATATATCATTAATTTTTATTAATTTAATAGTTTGTGAAATTCTAAGAGTGACCGTCCCCACTATTATAAAGGAGAACCTCTTCTTATCTTCATTACACACCCAATACCTTTTAGGTTTTTCCAATATCTACACAAATACTATCCAATATTCCATTCACACATTCTAGATCTCTTATTGTAGTTATAACACCATCCTTAGTGGTCTTAAGGTGTTCAGAAAAGAAGATTATCCGAAGAAGATGTATTGTTTTAATCATGTATTTTTGTTTACTTCTTCATAGAATTTCTTCAAATATTCTTAAACCATGATGAAATATTAATTCTAGTATCATCCATATACTTATATGTTATTCTATTAATGTCTCCACCTATATCTATCTCCATTTTCATTGAGTGTGAAAAGAATTCTCATTCGTGTTTATAGTGAACTACCACCTTATGAACCAATTTAATTTTTTTTACTTCACCATCTCCCAAGACTATTTATAATTATATAATTAATGATGTTAAATTATATTATTTAAATAATTATTATTATGAAAAATTTTATTTATCATTTACTTTATTACATTTCCATGAATGGAAAAATGATAATATCGATCATGTGTATTTGTAAACTATCACCTCTACAAAGAGATGTTATTCTTCTTTCAACTCCATGTCACATGGATATTATATATTGGAATACATTACTATATAACATGATATATACGATATTATTATTATTATTTATAGTTAAATTTATCATATCCTTCTTTCCAAAATTATCATTTAAAATGGAGACGTTATTCATGTGTACGTATAAATTACCATCCCCATGATTGCAATTTAGTTCATATTTCATGTCAATATTTAATATATATATTAAAAGTATAATTTATGAATAGAATATACTTTTATATCATGAATATTAATCTAGTGATGATTTACTAACGACCACTTTCAGTATAAACATAATACCATTGTCATTTTTGACTCAGGTAATGAATATCATCAAAACATATGAAATGAACTTAAATAATTAAGTAATTTTTACAAAATGGTAACAACAAATATAAAAGAAGAAATAAACTTAAAAATATTATAAATAAATAATTAATTAACCAACATTTGTTATTCAGGATGGTAAATAATGTATTTGATGATTTAGAATCAAGGTAAGGGACTTTTCACGTAAATAAACATTATTTTTAAATTTCATGAAGATTTATTTTTTTAATAATTCAATTTCATGAAAAAAATTTAAAAGATAATTTAATTGATGTATTTATATGACCATGAATGTTTAAAAATATAGATTTTAAAATTTATATCAAATATTATCAAAAATTTATCTTTTTAAGGTTTTATATAATGAAATTTCATTTGAAAATATCTTTTAAAGTAACTCTTTCAACTATTTAAATAGAATCCTAAAGGAATGTTTTTTAACATATAACTAATGAGAGAAATTTACCAATTTCATGAAACATGGATTATGTTATTTTTATAATACAAATTTCTATTATTCATTTCAAATAAAGTGGTTTATTAATTATGTTAATGGTTTTATGATTTTCAAATTTATTTTTATATGAATTTTTTATTTTCATTTATGAAAGTGTTTTAAGTGGTTTGTTAATTACTTGGTCCTTGTACATTATGTAATAAGTTTTTTCCCTATTATATCTCATAGTTAATCCCTATATATCATATAAAAAGGATTGAGCACCAACATATCTCATGAAAGATGGGTGATCTCGATATAGCTTATACGAAGGGTGATCCCCATTATAACTCTCCAATGCATTCGGTTCTCTAGATATTGAAGTTAATAATATTATTATTCCTTTGTGTTGGTTAATGTAATATAAATATGTTAATGATGTCCCAAGTAACTGGCATGATTTTCCATGATTTATAATGAGTTTAATGAAACAAATTCTAACAGGTTTTCAAATTTCTCACGGGACTAATAGTTTCCTTTCTTTTATGCTTCTAACTGAGATTTTTCTTCTCATCCAATGTTTACAAAAATTTATAGGTCTTATTATTGATAAGGAAAAATATTTTTTTCTATGAAGTTATTGAATATTGTTTTCAAAAAAACATTTTTTTAGTTTTTAAATGGGATTCATCTGGTGAAAAAATGTATACAAAGTATAAGTTACCACTGGTAATGTATGGGTTTACATTGTAGGTGTTTTTCATAATTCTCTAAAACCCTAAACTATAAAGATCCTAGAATTATAATTATAGTTCAAAAACACTATAATACCTAATTTTTAAAGAAAATTATTTACATTTATAATTTTTCTAGAAATTATTAAATCGCTTTAGGGATGTTATGAAGTCATAAAAAAGATAGTAAATTTATATAATGTATTATTTTTACAGAAACATTCAAATTTGTCAAAAAAAAATTATAAAAACAATATACATTGGTTACTATAGATGATTAAATTTCATAAATTCATATATTATCAAAATAATTTCATAAATATATGAATTTCCACTTTTAAATAAAAATACTTATTTTCTAAAATATAGTTGTATTTTTATACTATTAACATTGTGACCCTTATAAAAATTGAATTGCACTATATTAAATTTTCTTACAAATTATTTATCAATAAATATCATTTAGTATGAATAATTTATTAAAATTAAATTAATTTTAAAATTTACTGAAATAAAAAAATGTGTGTCTTAATTGAGAGTACATATTTCCCAAAATATTACTATTTTGTTTTCTTTTATATAAAAATGTATTTTTATTCTAACTATTTATATAATTATTTATAAAGTAACAATAAATATGGATAAATATAATAATTATTTCATTAAAAATATCATAAAAACATTTATAATGTAGGTGTTTTGTTACATAACCCCTTATTCCCCTAAGTGTATTCCCCAAGGGTATGATGTGTGATGTAGGGACATTCTTCACATGGTTAATTAAACATAGTTTCGGTAATTATATAGATAATCTTGAACTTCTATCATAAATATATTTGTTAAATATTTATTATTTTAATATTATATTGGGCTTGGTTAAGATTAAAAACTTATTTCATCTCCCTCCAAACATCCCATAAACTGGCTTTATGGGGTATTATTCTACAGATCGATTATATTTCTCTTTGTTAATATGAAAATTATGATTTCTCATAATTATTAATAAATAATTATCTCATATTTCATGATAAAATGGATGTATATTCATTATTTAAAATTTATATTGTTATTTTATATTCCAAAGTCTACAATTGTCCAAAATAACTAATGTAAAAAATGTGTTTTCGATAAATACATTAAATAGTTTGAAAATATTTCATTCATAATAGATTTTGATTTATGAAACTTTGGGAAATTAATAATCCTTTATTTTTATTGGTTAGAGAATGATTCCCATTTACAAATATATAATTTCAGTAACACACTGAAACCCCGCACTTTTAATGCTTGTATACACCAATCCACTCACACTTAATGGTAGTGAGCAACCAATCCCCCACATTCAATGGTAGTTATCATCCAAGAGAAGTAAAATAGAGGATTTTTACAATGAATCCCATTTTGAATAACATTCAAAATCATCCTAAAATAAATTAGGGAAATAATGATATAGAAGATGTGTGATATGAATACACAAGATTATGAAAATGATGTAAATTAAGCACAATGATATCAAGAAGTATCTATCAGGTCACTATTCTCATAAAAACCCCTTCGGGTATATTTATAAACACAAATGGATATAATAATTTTCCAGATCCTATTATTGTCATAGATAGTCATTAAGAGCTAAATTAAGTCATTGATGTCCAACTCAAATATCTTTTTTCCTATTTCGAAACGACTATGTAGTTGATGGGTTTCACTAGCTGAATAGTGGAACCTAGACAGATCAAGTGTTCTATCCAGATCCCACTGATCATAGTATATATTAAACCATGTATATGATTTTACCTATAGGTGAAATACTTCATGATGGTCCACCATATCCCTTTTGATCCCCTTGGTCTGAAAACAAGCTTTAAAATTATAAAAAATATAGATTCTGAAACTTATCAAAAAAAATGATAACAAAATTAACATTTATAGTCATTAAACTGCCTAATATAGTGAAATTTATAACAATATGCCTTTATTTTATGATCATAAACACATAATTAGTAAATCATTATATATTTTTGGCATGATAGAGTTCTCATGATTGTATCCAAAATGAATTTCAATTTTTCCTAACGGAATTCAATAAATCGAATCCAATACATAAAAAAAATTAGAAAGGGATTTCAAGAATTATTTAGATATATATTTCATAAATAAATCAATTTCAAAACATTTCCCCATTTTTTATTTCCAAAAATTAAAAATCATAAAACATTCAAAATTCAAAAATATTATATTTTTAAAACCATTGAATTTTCAAAATAATTGAAACAATATAAGAAAACTTTAAAACTGTTACATTCTCCCTATAAAACCACAATAAACATTCTATTAACACCAAAATTATCTATACCTTATATTTCATAATCTATTCCCCCATATAAGATTATAAAATGAACTAAAATTTTCATAATTTTAGTTTTATCACCTTATCCCCCATTTTATTTATCGTAATGAAAAATAAACAATGATAAACGTATTCATAATAAGATGGTCTCCAATAATAATATATAAAAAATGGAAATATAAATTCAATAACCCATAGTGTTCTATAATGGTAGTTAAAAACTAAAAACTAATTTCAATTCTTTAATACATGAAAATTTATAGTACATAAAAATAAAGCTAAAAAAGACACCGTTCAAGTACTCAAAAAATTACAACCCTTCCATAAAATTTGAGTGAAAATAAACACATTAACATGTTTTTAAAAAAATATAACTTTGAAATATAAAATTTATTTATATTTTTTTCTATTTTCGAATTGATTTAGATTTAAAAATATATTTGCTACCCCTAAAAAATATAAAATTATAACCACAATCCAAGATTATCATAAAAAATATTTTAAAAAAAAAATTCAAAAACAAATTTCTCACATCCAAAATATGTTTTAAGAACAAAAAAATACACACCAAAATTGTTTTAATTAGGATAAAGAAGGAAATTTGAATTTAGAAACTATTAGAATATAAAATTAATATTTCAAAGACTTATTTTATTAAGAAATTGTTATTTTATATGTCGTAAAATTTATGTTTATGAAGGTTTAGGATCACTGTAAATTTTTTGATATTTGAATATATTATGTATCCAAAGTACAATTTAATAATGTTTTAAATTAATAAAATATGAAATAGATGAAACTAACCTAATAGAATGAAACTAATTAATTAATCAATTCAATATTTAAATAAAACACATTAATGGATGAATGACATCAAAAATTAAATAAATTAAATTGATCAATTATTTCAAGATTAATCAATAAAATCTATGATTTAAAAATCATATAATTCAATTAATCAAAATGTATAAAATTAAATTAACGAATAAAATCTACATGTTTTGTAAATTAAAATGAAAAAATCACATGAAATAACATGTTTACTCTAACATTATTGTATCATTATCAAAAAATATTTTTAGATATGAAAAATAATAAATGAGAGAGATAAAAAATTATATTTAATA
The DNA here is from genome assembly GCA_963277665.1 of Viscum album. Classification (NCBI taxonomy): domain Eukaryota; kingdom Viridiplantae; phylum Streptophyta; class Magnoliopsida; order Santalales; family Viscaceae; genus Viscum; species Viscum album. The sequence continues at coordinate 1,302,575,741 of OY728147.1, forward strand.
CAAGGATACTTTTTTTTTCAAAACATAGAACATGAAACAAATTTAATTTTCATGATTTCAAAGATATAATTGAATTCAAATATTCAAAATGTATGAAATCATTTCCATCACAAAAAAAAAATTAAAATTAAAAAATATTAAAAAAATACTTAATGACTTAACTTTGACCTCTTTTCCCCAAATTGATGAATTTTTAGTATCATTTACAATCTTTAGAAATATTACGGTTTGAGGATAGGGATAAGATATTTATTGAGAGGTATAAAACATTAAAAAATACCTTCCATTATTGAGATTCCAATACAATCCAGAATGGTGTTTTCAATATGAAAATGAGCTATACAATTTGGATAATGGGAAAACCCATATTTCTATTTCTGGAAATAATCACAAGATTCCTATAGTGAAATCAATGGTTGGTTCGTGGCCTCCTTTGCTAATAAAAAAATTATTTTCATTTCAAAAAAATATAAGTAAAATAAAATAGATTATCAATTTCAAATAATTTGATATTCAAATATCAATAAAATTAGTTAATATAAAATCTCATCATATTATATCTATTTTAAGGGATAAAATGATTAATCTAAAAAAATTATAAAATTTCAAAAAATTGAATTTTTAAGTCCCTTGAAATAGAAAATTCATAATATAATAAAATATAAGTTTTAAAATTGTATTTAGAATATTCAATTTAAAAATAATTTAATGTATAAATAGTATACTAGAAATTCCATAAAAGTAAATATAATTTTCCAAATTAATGAATTGTTAAACATTATGCTTTCCTATTGGAAATTAAAATATATCGTAATTCCTTCCCCACTATTAATAATATTAAATAAGTTATAGGGGTTTTTAAATTTAAAAAATTTTACCTACAAATCCATAAGTATATTTTATATTTTGGAAACCCAAATTTGAGTCCCTAGAATGTTAGCTAAAAATGACATTGGAAGCTACATTATTTTATGTTTTTATTTTTCATAAAAAATATTTTATTTTATTGACAAATAATATTGAAGAGAGGCGGGAAAATTTTTTTCTACCTAATTTGAAACTTTTTAAATCACTCTCATAAATAAATTACCTTTTCTACCAATAATAAATACAAAATTTATATTGGAGGGACCTCTTATAATTATAGACTTTTATATTTCTAGAAGATCCTTCTTAATTGACATAAGTAAGATAAAAAGTTCCTTTCCCATTCCATTTGGATGATACTGTAAAATTCAAATTTTTATCACCTTTTGTAAATATGGAAAGAAATTATTTAATCTACTAAATTGAATTTTCATATTTTCTTTATATTATGTTTATACTTTAGAAAACACTATTATTTTAAACATTATTTAATTCATTTATTATCCATTGATTTTCCTCTAATAAAAAATTTAATCTTATATCCTTATCTTCATCATATTTTCAAAGTGAAACATTTGTTTTTTTGTCATCATTTTTTAGTTCCTAATCTACTTTTTTATGTTCATATATATTAAAATTAGTTTGACTGTATTTAATTTTAATCTATTTTTTTTTAATCTCACCAAATACTTTTTATAATGATTCATTAGAATATCTAATATCTTTATAATTTAAATTCTTGGTGGAGAAAGAGTAATTTTTAAAATAAAAAGTGGTCTTAAAAGATTTTACATCAAAATGGGCAATGAGGAACAAAGAAGATATAAAAATTGAGTATGATGGGGAGAGGGAGTCATCTTTAGGACTCTAAGTTAATACATTGAATTCCTCCATGATTTCTTTTTTTTATTTATCTTTTTTTTATTTAAGGGGAACATCATATTAATGTGACCCTTTTTCATTCCACTATATCACCTTACCTTCTGTTCACTTTGTTTTTTCTATTTGTTGTCATGACGAAAATAATTATTTCTCTTCTTTAATTTTCTTAAATTCAACGACAATTTATTTCTTTCATGATCACTTTTAGATTTATCATCATCAATTTCCATGAAAAATATTCTAATTTTCATTGATCTTCAAATACCTTTAGAGTTTACAACTTTAAAATAATCTCATAAGTCATGAGAGACCCAATAATCTCATTAACTATCATATTTTTTATATCCTTCTCTTCTTGAATTTCTGCATATTCGGGTCCCAGTGAACTACGAAGGAACCAAAGTGTTTTCTTCTGAAGAATCTATTTTGAAATATTATCACCTAAATATAACCTTCACTTAAAAATATTAGTTAACCATATAAAAATTTTAGTAATAGACTCATTAGGATAAATACAAAATATTTTATAATATTTTACAAAAATATTAAACCAAGTATCCTTAAATCTAATAATGACATCATGCATTACTTCTGATACTATTCAAATTTCAAAATCAGTTTTACACATTTAAACTCTTTTTAATTCATTCATAATTATCCTATAATGTAGATCATTCATGGATTTTCCATTAATCTAAAAGGTTGTCACATCTTTAGTTAACCATTTCTATTATTTTTCTTCGGTGGTGTTAGAACCATGCATTATGATTTACCAAACTAAATATACAATGCTTCTAAAAAATACATTCTAGATTTCCAATGACCATAGTTTGTTACATCATATTTTGGAGTTCTACACAATGATTTTCCTTCCAGGAATCCTTGGGTATTTATGTTAAATTCTATATTTAATTGATTATTCCATATAACTATGTGTTATTTTAAAATCAATGTAGGATCTGATTCAAATTATTAGTATGAGTAAATATTGAAAGGGGGTGTTGATTTCATTCAAAATAAATTAAGTATTAAAACTAAAATATATGTAAGCAATTAAATTTATCAAATATATACACAAAAATATAATTTATAAATTGATTTAAAAATATATAATAAATGGAAAATATATAATAATTTCATAAATGGGTTAAGATGTAATCCACTAAGGGATCCCTGCAACTTCTCCAAATTTCAGAGATGTTCTTATTACACCTGTCTTAAGTATTATCCAATAAACCATTTTACAATAATAAATACTATTTTTTAATAATTGTGGAGAAAAAATCCTTGAAGATTATAGAATTTTAGTTTCTGATGATAAAAACTCAATCCCCGCACAATTAATTGTAGGGAGTATCAAACCTAAAGAGACCCAAGATTTATGTACATGGACATTACACTAGTTTTGAGAAATACATAATACATAATAACAATATACACCCAAGGATCATAATAGTTTAGTTTATTTGGAAACTTGGAACAATATCTTCTAGTAATATTGAATCATCTTCAACATCTCCCATAAAGGTCTTCCATATTTATTTTCGTACCTAAAACCTTTCTTTAAATCCTAAGGAAAAGAAAACATATAAAGGGTGAGCTCAAATGATCAGTAAGGGTATCCATGGAAAAAATAAAATAAACTGTATACATTTGAATTTAAAAACATGAAAATAATGTTTAAACATCAAAATCTTGAGAAATGATATAAAACATGGAAGTATGTAAGGAATAGATCATAATGGAAGATCAATCATTATAAAATAACACGAGAATATAACATTTAGTTATGGAAAACCATTAACCACATGTTATTATTTCCATAGTATCCAAGTCATTACTTCCATGACCATCATAGTGGACAAATTCCCTTATTGAATCGAGTTCACTCCTCGTTCCCGCCCTATATCACTGAACCAGATTAACTTGTCGTTCCATCCATGTGTATCTCATGAGATGTAATTCGTTACCCAATTAATTGGAGGGAGATATAGGTCCCACCCATATCATAGTTAAATCATTCTCACTTTTGCCACAAAATAAACATAAATCATTCATCATAACCCAAATAATAAAATGGGTTTCATAAACATCTCCCATCATAATGTAATCCTTATAAAACAAATGGATATCATTTCATCATAATAAGAATCAAACCATGAAAATAATATATACATTATACTTGAAACATAATCATACTAAATAATTCATCTTATATGGGAAATATTTTTGATAAAACACTTGAAATGAATTCTTGAGGAAAATATTCTTTCTTCTTCAAAATCATTTTCTTTTCTAAAAATTCCATGAAATTTTAAATGAAAATAATTTTGTTGAAAATAATCATGAAATTTTTTACAAAAATATTCATTGAAATAAGTAATTATGAAACCATAAAAATCCATTCACATCGTATAAGTTAAGAAAACATTCTTCTTATACTTTTGTCAGAAAAGTCAAAAAGTACTTTATATGGTAACCAAAGGAAAGATTGCTTTCATACATTGTGGTAAAAATTTAACAAAGGGTAAAAATGACTTTATTAATACATGGAATAATATATAAAATTATATAAAATAATTTTTATAAAACATGGACATGGATTATAAACATAACCCTTGTAAATACTTACATATAAGAAATCTCAGAAAAAATGAGATTTGCAAAATTATCACTTACCTTATGTCCAATTTCTTACGTTTGTGTCCAAGACTTTTGTATATTGGGTTTAAACCTATTATTAACTTGTAACATAACCATAACAATATATATGATATCATACATGATTCACTTATAACTTTATATTACCCGTTCTTTTGTCAGTTCCATGTTAAAGCAGCATTTTGGGTAAGATTGTTTCATTTTTCATACAAATTTTCACTTGTAATTCTTCATATGATTACTTAGATCAGGATTAAATATTTCTAGAATGTAAAAAATTATTTATATATAATAAATATTCATCACTTTAATATATAATTGATCAATAAATGGAACTAAATACTGTGTTTATAGAGACGGTAGGTCGTACGTACGCATGAACGCTGTTTTTTGTCCTTATTAAATTGAATGGAAGTAATTAAATAACATATAAAGAAATATAGTATCATTAATATGTAATTTATTTCATGATTATTTAATATATATACTTTATAATCATTCTTGAGTGGTTAACTTGGAGAAATGAATCACATCGCGTCGTGGAGATGGTAATTCGTACGTACGCATGAGCGATGATATCATTCCCATAAGTATTAAATGGAATTAGAGTGGATGATATAATATCTCAGAATTATTATCATGTTTTAATAACCATATATAGTCATTCTATACAACATTATACCCATCCAAGTAAGGTGGTGGTGGAAAAACAGATTACACCACGTCGTGGAGACGGTATTCTGTACGTACGCACGCGCGGTGATTTCACTTTCCGTAGGATGGATAGAAGGTGAAATAGGGTTGGTACATATGAATAATCACATATAAGTATATTAGTGATACTAATTTTATTACATTATTATGAAACAACATAAGAAGAGGAAGTAGAAGAAGAAATGAACTTAAAAGAATCAGTAAAGGATATTATCTCTTCTTCGAAGCGTCTCTTTTAAACCTCCTCCTAGGGAACTAAAGTTGGACTTTAAATAGTACCAAGACATCTAGTATGTTTCTAGGGAAGTGTAAAAGAGAAATGGTCAGGGGTTGGCCGAGATTTAAGGCTCAAAGTGGTGTCAGGAGGAGAGGGATGAGGTGCCCTTCTATAAGGGAGGAGAGGGGCACCTTTGGAATCATAAGAAATATTAATTTATAATAAATTCAAACCCCGCATAAAAACATCCAAAATGACTAAAATTATAAGCTTAGATGATATGGGGTTGTAATTTCATCAACCAATAAAATTTAGACATGTTTTGAATTTATTTTAAAACTTATCAATTTAATTTATCATTATTTAATATTTTTAAATTTATTTGTGGTAATAAAATTATAATTTTTAATTTGTTATAAATACTTAATTATGTGTTGTAAATATTATATAATTAGATAAATTATTAAATTTGTGACCATATAATTTTCAATTTTTTATTTTATATTTTTTATATTATTTTTAAACAATTTATTAATATGTTATTTTTATAAAATATCAATAGTGTCAATTTTGACTCTATCCAATTATTTGAATTAAAATAAAATCCAAAGAGAAGTTATATTTGATCCAAAATATTTAATAGATTCCTAACATGTCATATTCATCACTTAAATTAGTGGATCACTTTAAATAGTTCATATAATATTTATTCTAATATTTTTAAAACCATTTATTTGGTATTTCTCTTAATAAAATAATTATTATAACATATTGTACAATTATTTAATATACATATTTTTTGTTTAAAATTAAAAATAAAATAATTTGACTAATATAAATCTATTAAATTTTATAATAATACTTTTAATCAAATTTATCGACTCAAAATCACAACATTTAAATTTTTATATTTATTATGTTATGAAGGTGACAACTTTGACATTATTAAAAATAAAATATTATGAATGTCATAATCTATTTTATACGGTTCTAAATGGTACCAAAGTGGACCCTTGTATGATTATGGTATAGATATACTCGACCAATAGGTTTTGGTCAAGTGTTTGGGCCTTTGGATGGGTATTATTACTTTAATAAAAACTATATTATTGATTTTTCACTAAGTAAATAATTTCAGAATCATTAATGTATAAGCTATTAAGATAATTAAATATCACTTCAAAATTACAAATAAATTACCATAAAAAAGAAAAACATGTTATCTTTTAAATGTGTATTTATAATCAAATTTATATCTATATAGCCTTATATTAAAAATACTTTATTTATAAAAGTTTGAGTGAGATATATTTCACTTTCTTTAGAAGAAAATAAATTAAAGAACTTAATCACATCCAAGTGCGTTCGAATGGATTAAATTTCCACCCAAATATGCATTAAGACGAAATTAAATCATAAAATTATATTATGAAAAGTGTTAGGGTAGATTTATAATATTATAATTACCATTAATTACCCAATTTACCTTTAACTATGGCAAATAAAATTTACCATAGTTACTATTCATAGTGACCAAAAATAAAAACTAGATTATTGACATAATTTGGACGTCCTGATTCAAAATATGGAATCCATTTTTCCAAATTCAAATCACAGAAATATCAAAAATTTATTTAAAATTTATCCCGTTGTAAGAAAACAAGTTTGAAAAGTTAAAACATTGCAATAGATTGAAATGATTTTATCTATGAGTTCAATTTAAAATCAATGCTAATGACATAAATTTTATTAAATGGTAAAAATATATTCTATTTTTACTTTAAAACCATTAAATATTATAATTTAACCATATAAATTATTACGATGAAAAAAGTTGTTTCTAATTAAAATATAGCGTGTTTTTACTATTCATTAAAATATGAAAGTTATCAGAATAATATGAAAAATTTATCCAAAGTAAATTTTTATATCTTTATTCCAGGGAAAAATTTTATTTTGTTCAATTGAAGTTATAAACATGTCATACACTAGATTTAATGTGGGTGTGACGTCAAAAGGTGACAAACTGCATTTTTTTGAAAAATACTTATTTTAAGTGAAAATTTTATTTTGTTCTTATACCATATTCTAGAAAATGTGTAAGAAAAATAATAATGTTATAAAATTAGAAATGTAGTTAATATTGTTCATAACGGCTAGTTCAGAACAATATTATAACAATATATCATTGTTTAGGAAAACCCGGTATTGTGTACTACACACGCTATCGAGGATGGTCACGTTTGCGTGTAATGGAAGCCAAGTCAGGGTTGCATGTAATGGAAGATCCCATTGGTGTTTCTTATAACATAATCAAAAAATATTTCATTTATACATTAAAAAATATATATACATAATGTTGCATAGAATAATTTCTACAAAACGAACTTGAAATTGTGTGTATCACGAGCCAGGAATAGTGTTTCATATACTGTAATATAATACGGTACTGCATATAGTACAAGCTAATATTGGTGTAGTGTAAAATTGATGACATCAAAGAAATTAAAAAATAATATTTCTCATAAAATCTCATGGTGTTACATTCTACCCCCTTTAAAATGAATTTCACCCTTGAAATTCCTCAGGTTTATAAATGGTTTACTACTTGAAAGTTTCATTCATAGAAACGAACATCGTAAAAAGTAATACTAGAACATAATTTTAAAAACTATAGTAAGAAATATAACGGTTACCCAAATTAACTCATCATCGGTTTTGCACATAGGTGAAAATATGGATATGGAAGAGAAATCTAACCGTCATATTCTAATGGAGAGTGGTAGAGGACATGGCTATGAAAAACCCAACAATAAAAAAGCCATAAATTTTTGATGATCTAAGGTATCATATGATTCAACGAATATGAGGGTACTAGAAAAACATATCTGTTTTTCAAGATAATTTCCCTAATGTTGAAGAATTAAAATAAATACTTACTTGATTTTGGTACAATCTCACTGTTCTTTATGCCTTGAACAATTTTCACTTCATCTCATAAAGAAATTAATTTGAATTTGTATTCCGTGTAGTGTTAGTAAATCATGCGATAGAATGATAGGTCATTCCATCTATCTCAAACATAAGGTTAGCAAAAATTATATACATAAGTCCATATTATGGTGACATTAACCGTATATGATTCCAAAAATGGACTTATACATCAACTATAATACTACTTAATAAAATTAAACTAATTTATTCTAACCTGGGACTTATTGTAGGACAGTGGTAGGCGATAAAGGAATGTATCACTTCGGTGGTGGGTTCGATTCATGCAACCTTGTCTGATGCGACTGGTTTTCATATATCCTGCAGGCTGTCCGTTTTCTAAAACTACACTATTATAACATTACAGAAAGAATATTGAAAAAAGTTCTAGCCTTAAACAATATTATCTGATGTCTGGCATAATCCATTCCAACCTTTAGACTTATCCTAATTACATATGTCCAATATCATATCATAAATAAAATTATTACTAGAAAGGTCACATAAAAATCACATGAATACCATCATGTATCCCTCATATATCATAAGATATTTCTTGTTGATCACATTCCAAACATGTAAATACCTTAATCATGTATTCTCTTGAAATATAAATAACCATAGAAGCTTAGTGAAAACATGAATGCTTTCAAAAGGTAACTCTTTCCACATACCAAAATCCCAAAAATTCTATATTCTAAAACCATTATATCACTTTGTCCTTATATCAGTCATGATCTCATGAATACTATCATACATATTATTTTATCTTTATCCCTTTATTATGCGCATTTTATCTGCTTTCCCAAAAAATTTCAATCTATTTTCATGGTTATCGGTACCATATAATTATTGAAAACCCCAACAAACCAATACATAGATATTCCAATATTCCATGATACTAAAAATAAGATTCCACAACACTATTTTGGATCCCCATTACATAAACACTTAATTATTCAACCACTTTTTTTATACACAACATCACCAATAGTGATCACATATGAGTTCCCTTTTTCATTTCCCTTATGTGGTTGTTGATGTCGATCATGATTAACCATTGGATTAGGACATTGGTTAGCATAATTCCCCATTTCTTTTCCCCTGTAGTATTGAAGTGTTTGTGGTGTGTTCTCTGTAGTATTTTCTCTATTCACACCATTAGCTACCTTTTTCCCATTACATCGACACTCAGCTGCACGATGACCTTCTTTTCCACACATGAATCATTTCCTAGTACCTTTTAGACAATCTCCACCATGATTCTTTCCACACTTTGAGCATAATGAAACATTCACCTTCTTTTTGGCTTTGTTTAGAGATTTTTCCTTGAAATCCATCTTTCATTTCATGTCAAACCCATGAGATGGATATGTTACAGCAACTTACAGTTCTACCTTGATAGCACAACGCAAAATTTTTTCATAGCTACTAACGTCTCTTATAGCCAATGCCTTTCAATGATTTGGTTTTAAGCCACTGAATAATCGATCAACTTTACATTCAGGTAGGATGATAAATCCAGATGCATACCTTGAAAGCCTTGTTAAATTAACCTAGTATATAACAACAGATTCATTATCCTTTTGCTTAATCTTGAGGAACTTCTTTTCCATCTTTGTTCTATGAATATGAGGGAAGAACTCATTGAAAAACAAGTTCTCGAACGCTTCCCAGTAAATAGCCAAAATGAATTTTTCATGCTCTGAGCAGAGAAGTATCTAAAATATATTTTCAATGGAACTAATCCCTTGTTCAGCAACAAGTGGATCAGAAGACCCACTGAATGAAGGTGGATATTTCCTCATTAAGGACTCAATAGAATATTGTTCATTTCTCTTCTCATTTGGAAGTCCAGATCGATTCATAGCTTTTCTAAGTATAGAAATAAGATTATGAACTCCATCTCCCATAACATTGGTTTGTTATGGTGGATAATCATTTCTCTTTCCATTACATTGATCAACATAGTTCCTTTGGGTTCCAGCCATCATCTAAAACCCAAAAATAATAGTGTGAGAGGAAAAAATAACACTACGATAACAACATAATAAAGGGGGAGTACCTTCAATATATAACATGTTAGGATTAATTATAAGATCGTTACCATAATTCTAGGACTATATCCTATACTTATAAATAACCTTAGAGACATCCCTAGATATACCTTAGAAATATCTCTAGGGATTTCACTAATGTTTTCGCATCCTAGTTTCCAACGGTTAACTAAACCTTTCCTCTGATACCAACAGTAGAGACCCAAGCATGACGTACAAAGAAATTACATTACTTTTTTGGAATACTTAATAATTAACAAAAACAGACACCCAAGGATCGTAATAGTTTAGAGTCTTTGGAATCTTGGAAAAACAACTTCTGGTCATGGTGAAAGATCTTCAACATCTCCCATAATGGCCTTCCCTATTTTTTTTCTTACCTAAAACCTTTCTCTAAATCCCAGGGAAAATAAAACATATAAAGTGTGAGCTCAAATTCTCAGTAAGGGTAAGCATGGAGAAAATAAAACAAACCATATACATTTGAATTTAAAAACATTAAAAAAATGATTAAACATCAAAATCATGAGCAATGACATAAAACTAGGAAGTACGTAAGGCATAGATCTTAATGGAACATCAATCATGATAAAATAACATGGGAATACAATTTTTAATTGTGGAAAACCATTATGCACATGATATTATTTCCATATTAGCCAGGTCATTACTTCTAAGACCATCATAGTGGAAAAAGTCCCTTACTGAATCAGGTTCACTCCTTGTTCCAGTCCTGTATCACTGAACCAGATTAACTTGTGGTTCCATCCACGTCTATCTCATGAGATATAAATCTTTACCCAATTCATTAGAGAGATATATAGGTCACACACATTTCATAATTAAATAATTCTTACTTGTTCCATAAAATAAAAATAAATCATTCATCATAACCAAAAAAATAAATTGGGTTTCATAAACATCATCCCATCAAAATGTAATCCATATAAAAAAATGGATATCATTTCATCACAAGAAGAATAAAACCATGTAAATAATATATACATTATACTTGAAACAAAATCATACTAAATAATGTCATCTTAGATGGAAAATAGTTTTGATAAAACACTTAAAATGAATTCTTGAGGAAAGTATCCTTTATTCTTTAAAATCATTTTCTTTTCTCAAAAATACGTGAAATTTTAAAAGAAAATGATTTTTTCCAAAATAATCATTAAATTTAGTGGAGGAATATTTATTGAAATAAGTCATTATGAAATCGTAAAAATCCATTCACGCTGTATAATTTAAAAAAACATTATTCTCGTACTTTTTCTATGAAAGTCAAAAAGAACTTTATATGGTAACCAAAGGAAAGATTTCTTCCATACAACGTGGTAAAAATTCAACAAATGGTAAAAATGACTTTAAAAATACAGAGAATAATATTAAAATATTTATGAAAAGGTTTTTAGAAAACATGGGCCTGGAAGATAAACATAACCCCATTAAATACTTACGTATAAGAAATCTTAAATAAAAACGAGATTTTCAAAATTATCCCCTACCTTATGTCCAATTTCATCCTTCTGTGTCCGAGACTTTTGTATAGTGGGTTTAAACATATACTTAATGTGTAACATAACCATAACAATATTTATGATATCATACCTGCTTCACTTATGACTTTATATTACCTGTTCTTTTGTCAATTCCATGTTAAAGCAGCGTTTTGGGTAAAAAATCATTTATCAGACATGTTTTGACTTGTAATTCCTTATATGATTACTTAGATCATGATTAAATATTTCCAGAATGTAAAATATGATTTATATATAATATATATTCATTATCTAAATATATAATAGATCAATAAATGGAATGAAATACACCATTCATGTAGATATTAGGTTGTACATACGCATGAACGTTGTTTTATTTTCCTTATTAAATTGAATAGAAGTAATTAAATAACATATAGAGAAATCCAGTATCATTAATATGTCATATATTTCATGATTATTTAATATATATACTTTATAATAATTCTTTAATGGTTAACAAGGAGAAGGAATCTCATGTCATTGTGGAGACAGTAATTTGTACGTACGCCCGAGCGATGATATTGTTCCCATAAGTATTGAATGGAATTATAGTGGATGATATAATATCTCAAAATTAGTATCATGTTATAATAACCATATATATTTATTCTTTACACCATTATACCCATCCATGTAAGGTAGTGGTGGAAAAACAGATTACACAACGGCGTAGAGACAGTATTCCGTACGTACGCACGCACGGTGATTTTTTTCCGTAGGATGTATAGAATGTGAAATAGGTTTGGTTCATATTTATAATAAAATATCATTATATGAGTGATCCTGAAGTTATTACTTTATTATGAAACAATAAAATAAGAGTAAGTATAAGAAGAAATGAACATGAAAGAATCGGTAAAGGATATTACCTCTTCTTCGACGCGCCTCTTCTAAACCTCCTATTAGGGCACTAAAGTTCGACTTTGAAGAGGAAAAGGACATATATTATGTTTTTAGGGAAGTTTAAAACATAACTTTTCAGGGTTTTTCTGATCATGAAGGCTCAAAGTGGTGTGAGGAGGAGAGGGAGGAGGTTCCCTTTTATAAGGGAGGAGAGGGGCACCGTTGGAAGCATAAGAAATATTAACTTATAATAAATTCAAACCCCACATAAAAAATCCAAAATGACTCACATTCGAATATGAGATGATACAGTGTTGTAATCTCATCAACCAATAAAATTTATACATGTTTGGAAATTATTTTAAACCTTATCAATTTGATTTATCCTTATTTAATCTATTTAAATTTTTTTTTGTAAATAACATTTTTATTTTTAAATTGTTATAATTACTTACTTATGTGTTTTTAATTTTACATAATTAAGTAAATTATTCAATTTTAGACCATATAATTTTCAATTTATAATTTTTAAATATTTTTGTGATTTTTAAACAATTTAATAATATGTTATTTTTATAAAATATCAATATTGTCAATATTGACACTATTCAATTATTTGAATTTAAATAAAATCCACAGAGAAGATATATTCGATAAAAAACATTTAATAGATTCCTAACATGGCATATTAGACTAGAAAATTAGTGGAGAACATTAAATAGTTCATATAATATTTATTTTAATATTTTTAAAACCATTTATTTAATATTTCTCTAAATAAAATAATTACTATAAAATTTTTGTACAATTATTTAATGTATTTATTTGATTCATAAAATTAAAAATAAAATACTATGATGAATCTAAATCTATTACCTTTCATAATAATACTTTTAATCGAATTTATCATCTAAAAATAAAAACATTTAAATTGTAATATTTATTAAGTTATTAAGGTGACAACTTTGACATTATTAAAAATAAAATATTATAAATGTCATAATATATTTTATACGGCTCAAAATGGTCACAAAAGTCGACCCTTTTATGATTATGGTATATATGAACTCTAAGAAAAGGTTTTTTTTAAAGTTTTTTGGCTTTTGGATAGGTATTATTACTTTAATAAAAACTATATTATTGATTTTTTACTGAGTAAATAATTTGTGCATCCTTAATGAATAAGATATTAAGGTAATTAAATATCACTTAAAAATTAAAAATAAATTACCATAACAAATAAAATTATTTTAACTATCAAATGATTATTTATAATCTAATTTATATTATGTATAAACTTATATTAAATATACTTTAATTATTAATGTTTGAGTGAGACATATTTCACTTTCTTTAAAATAATACAAATTAAATATCTTAATCACAACCAAGTGGGTTCAAATGGATTCTATTTCTACCCAAATATACCTTAAGAGGAAATATAAACATCCAATTATATTATTACAAGTGTTAGGTTAATTTTATAATATTATATTTACCCTTAATTACCTAATTTACCTTTAACTACGGTAAATAAAATTTACCGTAGTTATTATTCATAGTGCCCAAAAATAAAAAAAAATACTATTCAAATAATTTGGACCTAATGATTCCAATTATGGAATCCATTTTTCCAAATTCAAATCAAATAATTTTAATAAATTAATTTAAAATTCATCTCGTTGTAAGAAAACAACCTTGAAAAGTTAAAATATTGCAAAAGATTGAAATGATTTTACCTATGAATTCAATTTAGAATTAGTGATAATGAAATAAATTATATAAACTGGTAAAAATATATTATATTTATACTTTAAACCCATTTAATATTATAATTTAACAATATAAATTATCAAGATGAAAAAAGTTGTTTTTAATTAAAATATAGCGTGTTTTTACTCTTTATTAAAATATGAATGTTATCAGAATAATATGAAAAATTTATCCAAAGTAAATTTTTATAGCTTATTTCCAAAGATGAATTTTATTTTTTCAAATTGAACTTATAAACATGCAAAAAACTAGATTTATTTTGAGTGCGCCATTAAAATGTGGCAAAACAGAATTTTTTTAAAAATACTTATTTTACCCGAAAAAATAATTTTGTTCTCATACAATGTTCTAGAAAATATTTAAGATGAATAACAATGTTATAAAATTAAAAATTTAGTTAATACTATTCATAACATCTAGTTCATAACAATATATCGTTGTTTAGTGAAACCCAGTATTGCGTACAACACACGCTGTTGTGGAAGGTCACGATTGCATGTAATGCAACCCAAGTCAGGGCTGTGTGTAGTGGAAGATCCCTTTGCTGTTTTGTATAACATAATAAAAACAGAATTTCATTTATAAATTAAAAAAATCTATACTTAATGTTTTATAGAATAATTTCTACAAAATGAACATGTAATTGTGTGTAACATGAGCCCAGAATAGTGTTGCGTATACTGAATGCTAATATGGTGTTACATATAGTACAAGCTAATCATGTTGGACAAGAGTTCACAATAATACAAGATTGATGAAAATGATGCACAATGATCTCAAAATAGATCTATACATTATTTAGTATAATCTAATCACCCTATGGGGTTTATTTATAGACTGAAATGAATTTAGTAATTCTCAATATCCTTTAAAGTTTATAGATATTCATTTTGTGTTAAATTAAGGATTAGAGGCCCACAAAAAAAGATATTTTTTACATGCCTAAACGATTTTGGGAAGCTATTGGGTATCAAACACTAGCCTATGGAACATTGAAAAAATCCAAATTTTATCTAGATCACGCTAGCTCATCAGTGGAACCTAAGAAAAACCGGTGTACTTTCCAGTTTCCACTAGCCATCCTATAAACTTCACCTAGTAACTACTCATAACATATAGGTTGGGTAATTTAAAATGGACCTCCAAAACACTATTTCTCCCTATTTTTCATCATTAAAATACATGAAAAGTTTTCCAAATTTAAGATACTTAAATTCAAAAAATAAAAGTTATAGAAACATAATTTTATTGTAATCACTAAAACAACAAAAAATGGTGATATTTATAATAGTTCACATTCTATTAGTGTGTAATCACTCTCATCTCAAACTTTTAAATAATTTTTCATAAGTGTAAT
The DNA here is from genome assembly GCA_963277665.1 of Viscum album. NCBI lineage: Eukaryota > Viridiplantae > Streptophyta > Magnoliopsida > Santalales > Viscaceae > Viscum > Viscum album. Next base: position 1,302,591,650 of record OY728147.1, read on the forward strand.
AAATTTAAATTTTATAGAATTTAAAATTTTTGAAGCTATAAAATAAACTTCAATATTCATTTTTTATTTCACTAAATATCATTTTAGATGACTCACAAAATGATATTATTTTGATTTTTTATTTCTCTAAATAAACTCCAATTTTGTTTTTAATTAAACAATATTTACTTTTATTAGTGATATTTTTTTTATTTTCAGTTGAATTTATTTTGTATTACCACACCTCATTTATAATATTAGTAAAGTTCTCAACAAGTTGATCATCTAATTATCCTTTTTATCTATGAAATGAAAGGTTTTAAAATAGATTCATGAATAATTGGTGAGTCTTTGTAACTAATTCATAAGGAAGAAAATCAAAATCCTATTAAATTTTATTTACATTGGTATTTTACTCTCAAAAACATTTGATGTTATGAATTGTGTAACTACATGATTTTTATAGGTTTGATAAAATGTTCAAAATTAAAAAACATGAATTCATAAGTTTCAATGATTTAAACATAATAATGTATTTATTACTCTAAAACTTATCATTAATTCATTATTTTATTATCTCAAAAAATTAGAATCATATTTCTTTGTCACTCTGTAATTAGTATTAATCAGAATATAATTACAATGCTTCAATCAATAACCAAGGTTTCTATCAAATCTCTCCAAAATTCATAGTCATTCACAAAAAATAAAATTATTTTTTTAGATTACTATTTTCAAGGGTTCCAACATATATTTGTACAAAACAAAAATCAATGCACTATTAGTTGTAAGGAAACTGAAAATAAAAAATTTATAATGTAAAAAAAAATATGTCAAATTTTAAACATAGAAAATTTTTATAATATGAAAAATATGATCGTAATTTCTTTATAAATCCTATAAGAAGTGGGAAAATAATTGTATTAAAAAATATAATAAAATGCTAAACCAAATCCAGTAAATTAACAATCATAAATTCAACATCTGATAAACCCACTAAAACAATAATAGTAGTATCAACGTAATTATTGGAAATATTATGATTGTTTTCTCAATTCAATATATATTTCATATTAGAGAAGAAAATAAACGAACTCAATTATATAAAAAAATTTAAAATAAATAGAAAATAGGAAATATAAAAATGTTTTTTGATTTCTAGTCATGTAATCCTCAATGATTTTATTAAAATCTTCACATTTTACCTAAAAGAGAAAGGGGAAACTTAAAATGGTTTCCAATAAACATAGACTATTGAAAAAAGAAAATATATACACTTATTAAATCCTGAATCATGGATATATCATCCTCTACTAGAAATACTTCAATAACCCTTGTAAATAACTACCCACTTCTAGAATACGTATCATCGTAAACCCAAAATAATAAATAATTACTAAATGAAAAGTCTACAACAACTAGAATCTTGGTACACCCACTACTATAATCGGTTGCTCAGTTAACATGAAACTAATACTGGTATATTGAAAACTATGATTATAAAAAATGAAATTTTAGATTATTTTATAATGAGACCTCTCAATTTTAAATTCTAGAAAACTCTCATAAAAAATATAAGGAAAACATTTCAACATGAATTTGAATACTTTTAGTAATTTCAAGACTTAGGGTATTCTTTTTATCATACTTATACTTTAATCTATGAGTTACATATATGTTTATATGTGATACTTCAATGGTATTATTCTGAACATCATAGAGTAAGTTGCAATGGAATCATCAGAAATATACAATTCCTCTTTGGTTTTACTCCTTTTACCACCACATCTATCGATGAAGTTATTAGTCACCATCACATTTTACCCTTGACTGAGGTAAACAATCTGATTTATAGAGATAAAAAATTAAACCCTATACCAACATAATTTTTTAATTTCCAATTTATTCATATTTTTTAAATTCCTCATAAAATCATTATTTAAAAAAACCTCATGTTTTTTTATATATATAAAATTGTTTTATATGAAAAATATAAATAAATCCCAAAATAAAATCATGTTCTTATTGAAGTGCATTTCTATTTTCAAAACAAAGGGAAACAATGATTCTTTCACATGACAACCCTATTATTCCTTACTATTCAAAATAAATCATGTAATCTCTTTTTAATTTTTTTTGAAATAATGATTCATTCCAAAAATCTTTCCCAAATAATAAGTATTACATTTTCCAAGCTATTTATATCAAAAAAATGACTTAATGATTTTATTAAAAATAAAAATAAATTTTTTTCACAATTAACTAATATATAATGTTTAAGCATTTTCACTTAATAGTTATTTAAATATATAAACATTATATTTAAAAATAGAAAATCATTTTTAAATAAATAAATAGTGTAACCACTATATAAAATAGATAAAAACTTTTTAGATTATACACACAGCCTATAGTATAGAATATATATTGAAAATAATAACTTTTAGATTTTCAACAGTTCTTACTCCAATAATTTTTCATTTTTAATTGTCACCAAAACATATAGTTCCTCTATATATCATTGAATGAAAATGAAAATTTTGATAAATATCCACTCATATTCCTTGAAAATTCATTATCCATATATTATTTAATGTTGTCAGTTTAATGAATCTTTCCCTATGAAATTATTAAAAAACGTCTATTTTAGTTCCCTTATAATTTTGGGACAGAATATGATATCCATTGATTATTTATAAATCCAAATCCTTATGATTTTAAGTGAATTATTAAATTTATAAGATATAAATTCAAAGAAATATTGTCTTTATTAACACCAAAACATGATTCAATATAATAATAATGTCATTACCATAAAGACATATAGTGACATAATGATGAGACTAATAGTTTTCATAAATTTTTTATATGAGTATTAAATTAAATATTTTATATATTGCCTCATAAGTAGGAGAGAAAATTTTATTTTTATTTTATCTTAAGAACCTGTTTCTTAGTACACATAATTTTTATAAGGTATTTATCATCTTCAAGAACCATTGTAACAACCATAATTAATGTAGAAATTTCATATAAAATATATTGACTCTAAAATCATTATATGAATAATAAAACTCAGCATTAATAAATTATATTTAATATTAAAAAGATAAATAAATAAACTATATTTTTAGAAACTATAAAAATGTTATATTTTCAAAAACAAATATGCTTTTTCATTCAATAATCCAATTTATATGTAATTAAAATTCAATATGCTTTACCCTCATTAGTATAATCAACAAAAAATTTCATGTATAGATTAAAAAAAATGAATTCTTTTATTCATTTAATCCATAAATCACATATTGTGTTTTTATTAGATTGATCATTATTTGAATCATAATTAGATATATCACATAAATATTTATAATAACAGTTATTATTTTTCATATAATTATTCTCATTACTCTTATATCCAAATATTCTATGATAATTATATAAGATTTATTCCTTAATTTTAGTATATAAAAATCTATATTGATATGCACATGTTTTTTATTCATAAAATATTACTTCTTTTGATGTTTCACCATTATTCTTAATAATATTATAAGATTCATAGAAACCCATTATTCTCTTATAGATATTATAAAACCTTAGTTATAACTAGAAAAAATAATCAATGGAATTTAAACTATTGTGATTTCTTTATTCTGATAATCCATATAACTATTTTTCATAATTATTTTTTTCTTAATTAGTAGAGGAACATTAAGACAAACACTTTTCTTTTTAATCAAAATCTTATAATCTTCTTAATATTAAATTTTACTACACATATAAATAGATTAACATGACTATTTTTAATTGTAATATCTTAAACATGAGTTTTTCGTTTTTAAATAGCTCAAATACCACATTATTTAGTATGTAAAACTCTTAAAAATTTCAATGTATGATCAACTTCATGAATTTAATTTCCTAATGATGAATCATTATTAATAAATTCAATGAATCTTTCATTAATATTTATAAATATTTTTCTATACATGATCCTTATGTTTCAAAATTTTATCTTAAAATTATTATATCTAAATTATCTAAAATTGGACATAAATTGATAAGATCAAAAAAAATTCAATTTTCATAAGTTGTAGTATATTGAGAAACAATATTATATACATTTGAAAGATGACTGCCAATATTTTTCTCATATCTATAGAATTTAAATTTAACACAAATTTTAATTATCCACTCTAAATTATTTTAAATTTAATGGTTTTTCTTCATGGTTAACTACTTCCTTATAAACATTTGAGGCAGAATCCTTAAAATTTATAGTCGTCCTTGTTTTCTAATACCAACTATTTTTTACATTAAAATAATGTTATCTAAAAAATAAATTCCTTATTTAAGATCAGTCATATTATTCCAAAAATAATAATCCCTCAATATACCTAATTAATAACTCAAATTCTACAGTCTTATACAAAAAATTTCAAATTGAATTATCAAAATGGCTGGATTCGGGAGTGAATTGTGTTCCAAAATTTAAACATTAAAATTTGAACACATCCTATCAATTCATAATTTTGATCACAATATTCTTTGAATAAATTCCAATTGGATATTTGTAAAAAATAAGGAAACTAACAGAATAGGTTTTTATTGTGGTTTGGGGTCCCCAAGTAATATCGTACACTACTAAACCAAAATGTAATGTATTATTGTTGAATTTATTTAAGATTATTTTTTAAAAGTATCTTCATAACCTAATACATGAAACTCATTTATATGTTTTTTATAGAAATAATATTTTTCAACCACTAAATTATTATAATAAGAACCCTGTATTTCATTAATGTACACATACTACTTGAATTTTTTACTTAGTTAAAATATAATAGAATATTTTTTATATAGATTGACAATAACAATTTTCTTGAATCATAATTAAAATAATTTAATTAGTTCAAAAAAATATTCTATTTATTTTAAATATTCCTTGAATCATGTTCTCAAATTAGAATCAATGAATAACTTTAATTTTTTACAACATTTTTGCATAACATTTCTAATGAAACTATATATTTGTTTCTTGATATATTTTTAGATATAATCAAATTTTTTGATAATTGAATATCAGTTTTTATGTGTAATAGAAATAAACCTTCTCTATTTTTATAATATAAAATATATTATTAATTTTTAATATTTTAAAAAGTGTCCTTTTATTTTTCCCATTCTTAAAAACCTAGAAAATATACTCAGAAACATTCAAAAATCATAAATGACCCACTTCATTCTTACATAAAAATATTTTTCAATACTCTTTCAATAATTTATATAAAATATCATAGAATGAGGATGAATTAATTATAATAAAATAAATAATCATATCTAATAATTGTTCAAGTAAAGGTCATCATAGTATTACAAAAACGGATTAATGGCTTCATGTAGCATCAAGAATGAAAAGTATATATTTTGTATTATGGAATTCAGAAATATTGAAAAATTGAAAGATAAATTTTGGTAACATTAATGATGGAGGATTAATTTTATACTTCTTTATATCATATATTATTGAATCATTTACCAATCATACTACACAAAATTAACTACCTTGTTTAAAATTAAAATTTAATCATGTAATAATAACTATAATTATCCAGTATAGAAGTAATATTAAAATTATATTTACAGTTCTCATTTATGGTTCAATTATATCCACATAATATTAGATTTAATATTTGAAAACTTTAGTAAGAATGATATCATATTTCCCTTCATAATAAATAATTCAAACTTACTTCACTAATTATTTTTAACATTATTAAATATCTCAAAACTGGATTCTTCAACTACAAAAAAATATTCCAACATATATCTAAAAATAAAGTGACAATAAACATTGATTAAAATTTAAAACATAGTAAACTATTATATGAATCATTTAATGTAAATTTTTTTTCAAATATTAAATTAGTCCTTTTTTAATCATCAAAATCATAATATTTTGAGATAAAATGGATCAAAATAAACTAAAAAATTTATAATTAAAGTAAATTAAATAAATAAAAGTGAAATTTTAATTCATTAAAGATGTATATTTTCATCAAATTAAAAAAAATCATCTAGTGATGATGAATGTGAAGGGTAAGAAAACGATTCATAGTATGAATGTTCTGAAACCGTCATGGCATAATCAATGTGAAAGAATGAATCATATATTAAAATGTTATGTAATGGATGGGATGACAAAGATAAAGAAACAATGGATAAGTTTAGTCATATAATGCTTTTAATGGTTTTTTAACTTAAATTAGAAAAAACTGGAGGGTGATTGCATCATAAAATAATGATATTGAAAAATATAATGTAATTATGGATGATGACAATGAATATGAGTTCTTGACAAATATTATAATCTAAATTCCATTTCTATTGAATGATATATGATTCCTAACATGAGAACAATAAATTTGATTTAAAAAATATAAGGTTTAGTATATTGGAACAAATATACATAAAGTTTGGACATTATGAAAGAAAAATCAATTGGAAAAAAATATCATGAAAAAAATGTTTGGGAGATTTTAAAAAAATTTGATGAAGTTTTATACTCCATAAATGACATGATGATTTTCCTAAGAATTTGTGTGTATTTAATTTCAACATTTAGGTATGTATATTAATAAAATTCAAGGATGAAACGAAGAAAATGAGTTTCAACTTCACCAAGAAAAATGATACACACATTTTTATCTAAAATTATTATGCTAAAAACACAGCAACATTGTTTTTTTATAAATAAGGAATTTTGATATAATATTAAAGAAAAATAAACTAAGAATATAAGTTTTATAATTTATGATATAGGAGGAAAAAATAAATGAAATCTAAAACAAGATAAAAGGAAATAACTAATTATTACAGAAAATATTGTATATCCTTTTAGTAGATTAATATTTCAAAAGTTGATTTCAAGGTTAAAAAAATTTATGGATACTAGGAATAATTCATTTAGTATATCGTCTATTTCTCTCAACAAATTGTGATATAAATCGACAACGGATGATATCAAAATTTAGTTGAGTAATCACGGAATCACCATAAAGAGAAACTAAAAGTTAAAAAAAATTATATGATTAATGAACCATTTGGTTGTTTCAAAAAAATAAAAAATAAAAAATAAATGCTTTATTGATTTTCTGAATAAAATAAAAAATAAATTTGTATATTTAAATATCCTATGATGTGTAATAATCCAGAACATGCAATGGTTATTGTGGTTATATATAAAGCATTGAAGGTTTAAACCCATTGAATTTTAGATAGTAGTTGATCATCAACCATAACCAGTAAAAATATATTTCAAAGATCATTCATAAAAGGAGATTAGTTATCATTGGGTATTTAAGTTCCTTAAATTATAAAATAATTTTAATCACTCAAATTGGAAAGAATACTATTTACTAAAATGATGTTCTCTTCGTTTATTGATTGAAATACAACTTGTGGAGTGTATCTAAAATATGTGACAGTGTGAATGAGTTTATTTTTAATAATATGTTTTGTATCAATAAGATATTTATGAATTAAACAATAGTCCTGGTAGATAATAATATAATATAGAATCCATTTCATGTTAATAAAAAAATAATTTTATTCATGTTGACTATGAAGTAGGAGAACTCATTCGGTTGAAGAATATTTCAACACTTGGACTAAAATAAAATGTGTATAATCATTAAGTTTGGTATTAGGGGAATCATTCTGATGATAAACTATGAAATAAAAAAACTATTTTTTTCCTAATAAATGTATAATATTTAAAAAAATAAACTAGTAAAGATAAAAACAAGGCGTGTAGAAGAACACATACACTCAAATATATATATTTCTTGATGAGTCTAAAACAAACTAATGGAAATAGTATTTTATAAATTTTATGAACAATTTTAAATATAGGACTTATTTTTATAACATGGGGATTTAGTCATGGGATCATGGGTGGTCCAAATATTATAATTGAGATATTGAGAAAAAATGGTAGGTTTTCAAAAAAATCAGTCTTATAAGGGATATACAAACATAGTCGAGACATAAAATCAAATATAGATAAGAATTAAATTTTTTATTAACATATATCTCTATACATTCCACTACAAAATGTATAATTGGATTAAAATAATTGAAAATAGGTTAACATGAGGAAAACATATAATTCGAGTTGAAACATTTAATCATTTTTAAAGGAAATCCATTATAGTGAAAGCCTATTTTCATAATATGTGTTTACATTAATGATATTCAGTCAACACAGCATATAATAGATGTTAAGAAATATAAAAAACATTAATATATTTAGAGTGTTAGAAATTTAATTTTTTCAACAAAAAAATTAAAAATTTTAATTAATTTTTACAAATTATCTAAAAATATTTTTTTTATTTATACATCCAGCGTAAAAATATATTGGTTTTATAAAAAGTATTTATATAATGCCGTTATTATGTATTTTCATATTGTTATGAAGGAACTTTTCTAGTTCTAAAATATTTTTAATATTTAAATATTACATTGACAAAGCTTAAAGAGGATTGGATGATCGGTAAAATGAAACATAAATTCTTATAATTGGTTTACATGATGTACAAGAAAATTGTGATGTATCCGATGATGATAAATGATCATAATGAATTTTATCTAATTTTATAGAACATATAAAATATATAGACCATGAAAGGAATCATTGTATATTGTTCCAAAGTATTATAAACATAATAAAACATGATAATTTCAAGTACACCATCTTATTTTCACTTGGGAGTGGAAAATTATTAAAGAGGATTTCCAATAAAAAGATTATAGCACTGTTATGGATGAAGAGTTAAATAAAACTAAGAAGAATTACACAAGGCAATCATTCTCATCTCTTTAATAAATAAATGTGATAGGTATTAGATGGGTTGATTATAATAACATAAATTATATAGGTGAGGTGACATGAAAAATATATTTTATTGAGCTCATGGGATACACTCGGATTATTGTTACTCGTTTTAATAAGAATTTTAATCATGCTTAAATGCGTAAAATTATAATAATATTCCTTATGATTTATTCTCAAATTAATTACAATATTATCCAAATTTATTTTAGGTATTCTTATTTTGATTTGGAAGATGATCTGGCGAAGATTATTAAAAATTAATAAAGATCTATTATTAATAGTCATTGTTCTCATGTTTATGAATTAAAGAATTATTTATTGTGTTTAAAAAAGGTAGTAGTTTATGCTATTGAAAACAAAATAATCTCTTTAATGACATAGAGTTTATGAGATGCAAGGTGGATATAAATTTATATATCAAATAACAAAAAAATTCCTAGAAATGTGTCTAAGAAGGAATAAAGAATAAATATGAATGAATAATGGTTGAATAAAGAAGAAAATGGAAAGGGTTTATTTTAGTATAACATGAAGCTATATAAACCAGTTCTCAGATCGTTTCATAACTCTATACTTATGTTAATTTTCAAGTATTCTATGACTAAATAACCTCATAAGAAAAAATGACTATAAATACGTCATCACCTCCCCATTTTGAAGATTATAATCTATGATCTAAAGGTTCATCACACTCCTTTTCTGAAACTCCATTTTTAGTTATTTCACAAACCAGATATAGTTATGGACTCCAAAAGTTGAGAATCATATATTAATTCTCACATGGAATCCCTAAAAATTAATAGTGTTTGATGACCTAAGTATAATTCAAGTCTATGATTTACCTATCACCCAACATAAATGAAAACCAATCGTTGATTTCTATAAAGAACATTTTTACAATGGTCCCATTTCTTTCACAACATCAAACTTCACACAATCACTATGATTCACACATCCAATTTTATAATGAACTACTCGAATCATCAATTGTGAGGCATACTTTTATCATGGTTAAAAACTAATAGATCTCATAACTATTTGATCTATTAATACTCATGAAAAATATTTATTCAAAACCATTGTCCTAGAATCTCATAGCTAATATTGTTTCTCCAAGTGTGGGCTATAAATTCTTTTTACCTTATATTTTTAATAATATTTACTTTCACCCAACCAGAAAAAAACAACAAGAATGGTCAATGGATCAACCATGTCAGTTTCTCCTCAACACTGGTTGAGCAACAGAACATGTGTTTAATACCAAACCATACTCTCCAAACTAACAAGTAGAACCTTGGGCTTCTTTATAGTGTAAATTACAATTATGTCTTCGTCAATGGAAACCACCATAGTTCACTCAATGATCCATGATCACAATGAGAATATCCAAAACATAAGACCCAAACTAACTCTTTTTTTCACTCCTTTTGTGACACAACATTACTTACCATGTGATTAAAAACTATATAGTACAGTCATGTCAAATGATTCTAAACTATCCACCTACAACTATGTAGGTTTTTTATCATGTTTATAGTATGATACATTGGATTCGTATTATAGGATCAATCCTGATAACAACACATTTTCATCTCCCCTTGGGAGGTGGTATTAATATAGATTGAAAATCTTTTCAGAGTGTTATAAACCATACGCCAAACATATCACAAGTCTGTACATGATTTTTAATAGTAAATTATCCACCAAAAATCATAAAATATATTTTTAAACTTATTTTCAGTAAATATATGGATCTATCCTCCCGGAATGTTGAAAAATTACTAGCCCATATATAAAGAGCATATGTGGAAATATCCTCACTAGAATTTAAATTTTTGAATTCCATTATGTGATAAATGAATTTATATCCACTTATTTTTAAGCGAGACCAATATATATTATGTAACAAGACTTGGAAAACCCATACTAATGTGTAAAAAACCTAACCATATATGATGATCATAGGGTTCCTTAGCTAATGTGTCTAAGTTGACTAATTTTTTTAGAATAAGAAACTAATGTAATGATCCTAGGATATCTCTACCCTTTCATTAGCTAATGAGAATAATATTGTTCCCAATGGGATGAGTTGTTTTTTAATTATCTAAAAACCATATGAATACTATATGATGTGAATTGGATCACTTTATTCTTTCCTTATTTCGTGACACTAATATTTCACCAATTTACTAGGTGATGAGCATAGAATTCCTTATGTGACAAGCACGGAATTCCACTACTAATTATCCAAGTATTAAATTGGTGATGATACTAATTTTCATCTTATAATGAGAATAGGAAACCACATGGTATGAGAATTAATTTCATTTAGTGATGATCTTGGGTTTTCTTGGGCAACAAGACTAAGATTGTTTAGGTGAAGTGAATAAATTTTCTTAAATGATGAGTACAACATCCATTCACTTAAAAGATAAATATCACCATCATGATAAAAATAGGAATCAATCATATCCTATTATGAAGAAGATATTTATATATTAACAACATACCCAATATTGTGTGATAGTTCCTAAATAACTAAACACTTTGACATAATTCTTTTACACTACTGAGGCGTCCAGTGATGTAATTAATTGGTTTCAACATAAATATTTCGTCAAGAACTGAATTCAAACGAATATATTAATACTATGAGAGAGACCTATGAATGGAAACAATATCCATATATAAATAATTATACAAAATTGTCGATATTCAATCATCCCATTCTTATCATGGAGCTGACACCATCAACTATAGTGTTGGAATGCCACCTCCCTTTTGAAAATAAGAATGTAGGACCCACAGGATTATTAAATTCCATGGAGTTTTCTAAAAACATGAGAGTAGTGGTCTTAGTAGAGAGCTTCAAAAAATGGAAAGGTGAACCTGACATAAATCATTTCTCTTTCAACAGTGATTTTACAAGAAATGATATGCATTTTTCGTAGCCATACATCACTGATGTGGGAATATTGGTCTTCATCATCATCTGAAATGTAATTATGGTAATATTAAGTAATTTTATATATAATTATAACCATAGATCATAGTCAACGAGATCCCCCAACAACTGATAAAAGGAATGGGGGTGAAGAATAAATCATCTGGCTATCCCAAATACTTATTCTTAATCGGTGAGAGTGATATTTCCCATGACTACTGGGATACCTCACCCCATATCTCAATAAGATCAAATAAATCATAGGGTTATCAATTCCCTCATAAATAGTAATTAAAATGATTGATTCATTTCCACCTAGTAAATGGATGGTAAGGAACCATAATTTTTGGTTCTATGATGATTTTATCATCAGTAGGGATAATACATGGGGAATTCACCCCTCATTACCACCAAAAATTATTATGAGTTGAAACACATCAATTAATCTATACCCAACACCAAATAGGTATGCTATTTTAAATATATTCTATAAAAATTTACCACTTTTGATTCAATAATAATTGAACCCACCACCTGATATCACTAATAATGTGTGTTAGATTAACCAGAAAACAAACAAGTTAATCTGATCCATGCTCTACCTTCTATGGTCTAAGATGTAAGATTCAAATATCAGGAAAAGGTCACAAAACCATGCAAAAGTAAAAATAATCCAACCACTCATGTATCTCATATAATCATAAATCAATCCCATTTCATTCTCACCACAATATAGTGGGAAATATTTTAGCCTTAAAATTATATTTAATTAAAAATTAGCATTCTATGAACTATGAATTTTTATTTTAAATACCTAATAAATTATGATTAATTAATTATAAAATTAATATATGATTTAAATAATATATGGATACAAATTTAATTTTTAATTGATGGGAAATAAAAATAAAATACATGTAATGTATTAAGAAAATTTATAAAAAAACAATTTATTTTATATATTATTTTTTTAATTTAAAAGATAATTTTCTCATATATATAATTTAAATTTTATTAAATTGATTATATATATTGAACCATTATGTTTAATATTTTTAAGGGGGTAATCTTATATATTTATTAAAAAAATCATGGAAAAATATAAATAAACGTTAATAAGGGGAAAAATGGAAAACTAATGTAACCAGCATTTTAATAAATTTACTTGAAAACATTATTATAGTGGCCTAGAATTTCAAAACATAGATATGAAATATTATTTTATGAATAATCATTATATGAAATAATTATCCCTGCCGGAATTTTGATTGTTTATACCCTTTAAAAACTTAGAGACATAAGTTACTAGTTTATAATAGATCTATATAATCTCCCACTATGTTATACAGAAATTAAACCCAACCAAGACATAATGTAATATCTCGAACTAGGTGATACACATTTATTCCCCTAGACTGTCTATCACATGACCTCAACCGCACCACCCCATATGCTTGTGATTATCGACTAGAAGCTAAGGTTTGTTAAGTCAATCATGGGGATACCATACCCTCATTTATCAAAGTAATATACTAGAATAAATAAATATCCAATTGTGAAAGCATAAATAACCATAACAATACCAATATATCAGGATAATAAATGAAGCAAATATAATTTCCAAATAATCATAAAATGATCTATGATAAAATAAATTTCTTGTTTCTAAAATTAAAACTAAAAATAAAGACACTAATGATTCCCAATAGTGTCCCAAACCACTTCTATTTCCATCATCTATGCTCCATCCCCAAATCAACCATCTAACAAAATGTGTTACTCCTTATGTTTTCCTACAATAATAACTTCTATCAATTAAAAACCAAGAATCCCATGTAGGGTGTGAGTATATCTCAATAATATAACACCAACTGTGTCTAAAGTAAATCAATTAAAAAATAGTGTATGTAGTAACAATAATTATTAAAGATAATGTCTAAATAAACATTTTATCACATTATTAAATATTCTCAATTTAACCACATTCACCCCTGAGTTCTCTAGGACAGCCGAACCCCGGTACCTTATTTGGACCAATTTGGAATATGTTCTACCCCTATAGTAATATATCATTTTAATTTCCATGTTAATATTTTTTATACCTTTTTGAATTTCTTCGTGATCATTCACTATTTAATAACACTCTATTGAATGAGCATGTTACCATTCATAATAATTGGTCAAATGTCGGTGCTAACATTTATAATTTAATCACACATAATTCAATGATCATGTTACCATTGATCATACTTGTAAAAGTATCCCTGTTATCATTTAACATTTAATAACACATAATAAAAACATCACAATACTGTACATATCACAAAAACCATTAATTAATTCATTAATTAATTAATCATACACAAAATTTCAATTTCTCCTAATTAATCAACCATTAATTATCTCATATTCTAAAATTAATATATCATACTTAATCAACGATTTATTATCTCAAATCATATATCTTTATACCTTATAATGAATTCATCAATTAGTTATCTTAAACCAGTTATCTTAATATCTAGTAATAAATCCCCCAATTAATTATTTAAATAAAAAATAGCTAAATTTCATAATTAATCCTCCAATTAATTATCTCATTGTACAAACACTAAATCTCATAAATAATTCTCCAAATAATTATCGATATGGAAGCCCCTTTAGTATTTTTATTAACTCCATAGTTTATCATCTACTTAAACAATAAATCAATTAATTAATGTGCCATTATCTAGAACACAAAACCCTAAATCTCATAATTATTCCTCTGATTAATTACCTAGTTTAGAAGCCCCTAGTTCTCATAGTTAATTACAAAATTAAATATATAATTTTACATCTATTTAATATCATGATTAACTCCTCAATTAATAATCTAGTTCGACAATAAATAGATTAATCAATTAGAAATAATATAAATAACCTTGGTTGTGTGTTGGAACTGCAAAAGAATACAAGAAATCCTAAAACATGCATACATATATAGAAATAAAAACAATGGGGACTGAATATTAGAATACTAACCACAATTTGAAGGAAAAAAATCTTCCAATGGAACTCCCAAAAAATGACTGGCCCAATGATGTAGATATAGATCCAAATCTAAAAATTATAAATCAACATAAAATAAAATAAATATCCTTAATATATAGTTCAAGATCTATAATAATTGATCTACATATCACCAAAAATATAAAATTGTGAACAAAATACAATAGATTATATCAATGAAAAAAAAATAGAAGGAATGGGGGAATAATGAGGAAGAAAGAGTTAAAAATCCATATACATCTATAGAATTTTCCTTCGATCTGGTGTTTGATTCATAAATAGAGAAGGTTAAGAGGGCCTATAATTCATCTGAAGGCCCCAAAAATATTAATTAGGATGTAGGGTTGAATGGGGAATGATTTCAGGTTAATTAGGATGTTTGTGAAATTTTAGAATTAATTTTCAGGTGATTGTAATTCCCATGCATAGTTAGGTAGGCTACGAGTTAGGTTTTATCCTAACTATGTTCATAAACGATCAACCTAATAATTTTAGGGTGTATAGTCACTCTAAATTGGGTGCATTGTTTGAAAAACCATAATCAATCATGTGAATCCCATTTTCCTGCATTCATGTAGATAGATGGGTTGAGGTGCACTGTTAGGGAGAGTCGAGTTCCAACTGGGCATAGCCCTACTACTCCCATGTTTTCTCAAAATTCAACACAAACAAACCTCATGTTATAAATTAGAAAAAAAATATCATGACTTTCCCCCCAGGGCTCGTGCTATGACTCCCCCATTCCCACCTTCTAAATGACAAGGGATCACTACTAGGATCAAAGGCACCAACCTATAAGTGACTGGTATTTTCCTGAGTACCTATACACACACACACAACCACATCCAAAGAAAACTGGGGAAGAGAACATGCATTCAACAAAACAATCACTGAGTGTAAAATTACAATTTAAAGTAATTAGGTATGAAAACAAACCATAAAAAATAAAAATACAACAATATTAAGTATGAGGTCAATAGAAATCCATCTGTTGAAAACCCCACCTGATAGGTAAGTATAGATTAGCAGTCAGAAACCATAGAAGCATATACTGACTCCCTAACCTCCCTGGTCACCACCTTGTCGGGTCCACCAGGTCATCTTCCAAGTCATTGGTCATCTGCACCAGACACAACAGGTGAGGGCGAAGCCTATGCAGGGGTGAGTAACAAAATACATTGTAGGGACAGAAAACCAACAAGTAAATACCATAAAACAAAATTGCAACCAAACCACAAATCATGGTCACAATACAAGATATCTCACACATGTTATAATCTAGAGTGGGAAATTATGATCATTAGTTGTATAACTAAACATCTTGGGTTTTTGTGGTACGCCCCCCTAATATGTTTCGTGGGTATGTTGGGTCACACAGAGTCACTTTCCCCTATACTCAAACTATTTTGGTACACATCCCTAATGAGTATCGTGGGTATGTTGGGTCACATAAAGCATCTCTACAAGGTGGGCATACAGAGTCACATAGAGTTGTTTCCAAATTTGGTCATCATATAGAGGTACTCCTTCTCGATTAGTATCGTTGGTCTACCGGGTCACACAGAGAATCTTCCCACCATTTAACTCTCATGTCAGACATACCTACTTCTCACTAGGCCATCATAGTTAATCCACACGGGTTTCTTTGTGATCATTCTTTAGGTCTCAGTCAGTTGTAGGGTACCCACATGTAGTGTGCTACATTCTGAGAGAAACTTATTCTCAAGACATTCATTTCATTTCAACATCCATTAAAACCTCTCTAAATTTTTCTAAAATATCAACCTCATCGCGAGGGTTCTAAAATCATAAATGGATCGTCAATCAGATTCTCGGTTTGAGAGATTTTGGAGTTTTTGTAAATAGGGGTTTCTTGTGTCTAAGCAGAGTTCGACCCAGTCAAACTGACCTGACTAACCCAGCTCGTGGGTCCTGCATGAATCAGCATGAGTTTACTAACCTAATCCGACCTATATTGGATATGGTTCGTCCCAATTCAGTCAGTGGTCCAGCTTCCCGGGTCACCTGACGAACCATTCTCACCTGGCCCGGCTCACAACTGGTGGGCCAATTTGTTCCCATCCCAGGCCACACAGCGGCTCGATGATATTTCATTGTCCCAGATCGAGCCATGTATAATCCCAGCATCTGCACCCTGGTCCGGCCCACAACCGGCGGGTCGGTCTCCCTCATCCAAGTGGCTGAAAAAAATAACTTTTTCCTCTACCTACATTAGTTGATGTTACGTCCACTCGAGGTGAATCATGTCATTTTGAGTTCAATGATTCCCTTGGATTTTTGATCTAGGAACCAACTTAAAATTTTGAAAAACCCACTAGCATGTTTATTTAAATAAACTATAATAAGTTAAAATTTTTATTTTGGAATCACTAGGCATCGAAATTAGGTGTCGTCAAGGTGTCTGGTCTCATTATAATTACAAATATTTTTGAAAAATTATACAAAATATTAGGGACATTACATCCTCCTCAAAATTTGGATTTACATCCCCGAAATCCAAAACATAGACAAAATAAACAAATATGGGTACTGAGTACGAATCGGATCCTCCTACTCCCAAGTGCTCTCATAATGATTTTTGTGCTACCACTGAACATGCACCTGAGGAATCGACCACCCCTAAAGGACCCACTCTTATCGATCCTCTATCTATGAAGGGAGCTTCGCAAATTTCAATGCATCATTGATGTCCAGAATGACCCAGTCGATGACATGAGATAGATCACGCACATACCTCCTTGGCTACAACATGTGAAAAACATCATGAACCCAGTGCATCAATAGGGGAAGATCTAGGAGTTATGCCACCTCACAAACTATAATCAGAATCTGGAAAGGTTTGATAAATCTTAGAGATAAATTGTCACCCCATCCAAATCTATTTAATCCATTTTAGGGGTGAGATCGAATGGAACACATGGTATCCCTCCTCAATCTCTAATGGTCTTCTTCAACTATAAGAATAAGATTTAGGCCTACTCTGCGAGTCCAAATCCACTCCTGGATGATCAATACCTTATTAGTGGTACCATGTACCAACTGTAGACCCATGATTGATGGCCCCCTAGGTCTATCCTATACAAAGGTGATCTACAAAGTCTCTTATACAATTCATCAAATGGTGTCAATATGATAGTGTAGTGATAGTTATTTTTGTATGAAAACTACAATAGTGGGAAGTGGTCCTCTCTAATATGACCAAAATCAAAGAAGAAGACACAAAGCATGTTTTCCATGTTTTGTATGGTCCGCTAGGTCTGACCATAACTCTGTGGTTGAAAATTTGTGCTCATAAGCAACTGATTCCTTAACAACACATGTAACGCCTTCCATATCCGCGATGTGAAGCTAGAATTACGATTTGAGACAATTGTCAAAGGAACCCCATGAAGCCTCACTATCCCCTAAATGTATAGTCGTACCAAGCCCTCTACCGATCCCTACACCTATATGGGTAGGCAGTGAGCAAACATTGTGAGTCAGTCAACAATCACCCAGGTATAATCCAAGCCCTAAGACATGTGGGGTAATCTTTTCTAGAAGTCCATCGAGATACCATCCCACTTCCACTCTGGTACCACAACTGTTTGTTCCAAGCATGGTGTAACCTGATGCTAAGCCTTCAATTGCTGACAAGTGAGTCAATTTCAAATAATCTCTACCCTCACTTTCTTCACCCCTTTCCACTAGTATTGAAGTTGGAGGTCCTGATACATCCTCACCACACCGGGATATACTGCCAAATGGGATGTATGGGAATCCCTCAACACGTCTTCCTACAACAACATTGGTACTACGGTGCACCCTTGGAAAAGGATTATGGGCTCCCCACCTATCGAAAATAAATTAGGATCCCATCCTGATTTTAAATGAGCACGTGGATCCTCACAATCAACATATACTAGTTATACCTACCTAAATCACAGTAAGAGGGTGGGTGTGATAGTCATTGACTGAAGGTAAGCTTCTCCATTATCATCCACAAATGATATCTGTGTCACATATTGCAGCTATGTCGCCTCAATCAATAGCTACAAACTAGACCTCCTACTGACCATGTATACTATGATGTTCCCTTTCAAAGATTATAGATTATCTCGAAGTCATAGACCTGAAGGAACTCTAGCCATCACTGATGCCTCATGTTCATGTCCTTTTGAGATAAGATTTACCAGAGACTCTTATGGTCGGATTAGACTATAAAACATTCAACCATAAAGTATTTCCACCATATATTCAAGGAAAATACCACAGCTTCTAATTCCAGTTCATGGGGAACTTAGTTATGATCATCATACCTCAACTATTTTGATTCATAGGCGATCACTGCTCACTCTTGCATCAAGACCCAAACCAGTATGTTCATTGATGCGTTGTAGAAGACTACATTCCTAAAGCCCTTTTTTTGTAGTCTCAAGATTGGGGAACTCATCAATATCTACCCCATATCTTGGAAACATTACTATAACTTATCTATCCACATGAAGTGTTTTCACTTCTTTTTCAAAGCCGATAAGGGTGTTGCTACTCTGGAAATTCAAGCGTGAACCTCAAGTAGTAACTAGCCAACTCTAAGAAACTTCGCACCTTAGTCATGCTCTTGGTTGGATCCCAAGAAAGCACTACCTATATCATTTCCAAATCTATTGCAACTCCAACCTCTGAGATAAAATGTCCTAGAACGTGGACCTCTAAATCTAGAACTAGAACTTCAAGATCATCCCAAAAAGCTGGGACTCTAAGACTGTATTTTGGACTCTTTGTAGTTGTGTATCATGATCCTCTTCTAATGATGAGTAAACCAAGATGTCATCCATCAAGACCACCATGAAATGATCGATGTAAGGATGGAATAGCATTTTCATGATTCCAGAGAACATTTTTGGGGAATTAGTTTCACTAAAGGGCAACACCAAGTATTCATAGTGTCCATACCGGCATTTGAAGGCTATCTTCAATACATCCTCATCCCACACCCAAAGCCGGTGATATCCTGATTTAATGTCTATATTTGAGAAACAACTCACTCCCTTTAGCTGGTTGAATAAGTCAGAAATTCTCACCAACGGATATTTATTCTTCACGATCACCCGATTCTCGCACAGGCAGTCCACGCATAGCCTCATGCTTATGTATACTTTATTGGAAGACAACACTAGGGATCCCATGGTAAAACAATGGGCCTCACAAATCTCTTCTCCTGCAAGTCCCCCAGTTGTAACCTCAAATCATGATGCTCCATGGGATCCATAGTTTCACCCCAAGATTTTATTGTATGTTATCTCATCAAATTAAATCTATAGTTTGTGTTAGACGCAACACCGAGTTCGAGCGCATCACAACTTACTAAACTAGCCGTTCAAAAAGCGGTTATGAATAGTATTAACTAAAATTTTGAAATCTTATATACTCAATATATTTTTAACATCCATTTTATCTGTTTCTTAGACATAATATAAGATCAAATTCACTTTTTTCAGATAAAAGAAGTATTTTTCAAAAAAAATGCAATTTTACCATTTTTAATGGCGAACCATTTTTAAAACCCATATTTGACACTTTTATATATCCAATTTAATGAAACTAAATTCATTATTATAAGTAGGACATAAAAATTTCGTTTGGACAGATTTTTGGTACTTTTCTGTTAACTTTCATATTTTGATGAATAGTGAAAAATATTATGTTTTAAATAAAAACATTATATTTAATGAAAATAATTTATAGTGTTAAATTATGAATTTTAATGGTTTTGAAGTATAATTAGATTATATTTTTATCATTTAATACAATTTAGGTCTTTATAAGTAATTTCACATTGAAATTTGACATAAACACGTGTCAATATTTTAATAGTTTTTACTTCTTTAAAAACCCGCTTTTTGGTTTTAACAATGGGTATTAATTTTAAATTAATAAAATAAACTTATATGTATTGAATATGGTAAAATGAAATTCATTTTTCAGTTCAGAATATCAAAATTATCTTAGGGTAAATTTTTGAAATTTTCCTGTGAACTTTCAATTTTTGACGAATACTGAAAAACATTTCGTTATTATTTAAAGCCGAATTTTTTAAAAAACAAATATATTTTATTTAAATTTATTTTAAGTAAAAATAAATATATAATACCTATATAAGTTCAATATAATTCATTACAGTCATAAAACATAATTTTACCACTTTTGTGAGTTGAATTTCAAAAACTTGAGAGACACAGTTGACATTAGTAAGTAAAATATGGTTCAATAAGATGAATATATTTTTTGGTGAATAGTAGCTTTTGATTTTTATTTACCACATTTAAAAGTAGATGGAGTAATTAAGGGTAAAAATGATATTATAATTACCATAACACATTTCCTAATTCTATTGGATAAGAGTAATTCGACCAAAAACATCCTTTGGAATAAAATATGATCATCTTTGGTCCACTTGGAATAGATTTGGACAATTATTATTATTTAATTTAAAGAAGAGTTAAAAGAGTTAAATTCAATGTTTAATAACTAAACTATTTTTAATATAGGGTTATACAATAGATAAATTCAATTATAAATATTAATTATGAAGATAAAAATATTTCTTAAATAATGGTATTTTATTTATAATTTTTAGACATTAAATAACTTAACTTATTTATGACACAAGGATGAGGCTGTAATTACCTTATTAATGAAATATTAAAAAAATTGATATTATAAATATCCAAATAAAGTAAATCGATACTTCTGATGAATTCCACTAATTTTCTACGTTAATATGACGTGTTATAATTTATTAGATAATTTTTTTGAAGTTATAAGGTAGTTATGAAATTCACTAAAATAAAATACCAAATAGTGTCAAAATTGACATAAATTAATTTTTAAAACAAATAATATATAATTGGTTGATATAATATTTCTAAATACCAAAGATTCAGCCAAAAGTCATATATAATATATATTCCATTAATGAACCAATTTATGTTCTATTAAAAGTTTAGATTAAGTTTACTAACCATGTTATGTAAGAATACAACAAGACACGGTAAAAGTTATAATATTTAACTAAGAGTTAAATCTAAAAGATAATTTTAAAATGGAAATATAAACCTGTATAAAACCTATTGGTTAAGAATTTTTCGACCCATAACCACCTTATCAATTAAATAAATCATTTATATCCATTAAAACTGAAAATTATTTTATTATAAAATAATATTTCATGATTTTCATAAAGTTACCCCCACCTCCCTTATAAAAGGGTACTACCCCTTATCTTAATTCCAAACATTCCAAGAAATTTGTCTCAGACAAACCCTACCCATATATCCTCCCAATGTTTTTATCTTCATCATATATGACATTCTTTGTTCAGAAATCCAACCTTAGAAGCTCTTTTCATCAAATCAAAATAAAGAACCTGAATAAGAGGTAAATATTTCATCATCTATTTAATGTTATTTTCTTCTTCCACTTCCTCTTTCTTTGTGGATCCCTTTATAAAATAATAAATCTAGTATATTCTATATTATGTGATGTTATTATAAATACTTTTCAATCATATTCATTATTCTATCCATCACATGAATGACAAAGTCACCATACGAGCATACATACGGCTTACCGTCTCCACGTCGTGGTGTAATTTTTTATTCAAACACTTCATTATTTGGATGGATATAATAATGAATATAACTAATGTAAATAATAAATATAACATGTTAATGATTATTTATATATGATATACCATCCTGTTATATATTATTTCACTATCAATATATTGATATTTTCGCTCGTTTGTATGTACGGATTACCGTCTCCACGATGCGATGAGATTCATTCCCACGTTCACCATTCAAAGATGATTATAAAAATATATATAATTAATAAGCATGAAATATATTTATCTATTATAAATATTGATATTCTAAATATATGATACATAAATCAAGGTGTATATTCTGGTTGTTTCTAAATCATGATCTAAATGATACGATCAAGAATAACAAGTTAAAACACATACGATAAAGAAAGCTATTATTAACCAAAATTTTATTTTAATAATGAAATAATTATTAAATGGGTAGTTTAAATTCATAAATGAGTCATATATGATATAATAAATATGAATATGGTACTGTTATAATTTAATAAAATATTATGGTAATTATACGGGAGGATAAACATACCATCAACCAAAAGAAAGTGCAAGGTAAGCGTTTATTCTTCAATCTCATTATTATTCGATATTATTTATGGGTAAGTTTTTACATCGACATATTTATTATCCATTTCCATATTTCATAAAAGAGTTATAAAAGAGATCATTTTTATGGGACTCTTTTATTAAAACATCATTTTAAATGTTTTAACGATTTATTCTTCTAAATCATTCTCATTAATGAGCAATTTTTCAAAATGGTTTTAAGGATTTATTTATTTGGACATGAATGTTTTAAAATGTTAATTCCTACAAAACGTTTCAAATTGGTATGGGACACATTGATTCAAAACTATATTTTAAATGATTTCTGTTATAAATTGTGTGCCTTTTAAAATGATTTCATGAAAAAAGGATATTTCTCTCAAAATGATTTACTGGTCATTTCCAACTATGTCAACATCCTTTACAGGATATTATTCTTGATCGAGGTTGTTTTATTATGATAAAAATAATTCATATTTTATTGAAGGTTTTGTATTATGTTTGAATGTGGATGTGTTGTTTTTCTACCATTCATTTTATATGGATAAAGTATTGAAATTTCGTATGGTAGTTTTAATACGAATGTTTATGTTATGTTTAAACCTTTTCATATGAGAAATGAATTGGACTTAATATGTGACGGGTGGAGCCTTCTAGAGATCTTCAATGCATTAGTAGGTCCCATGAGACAATCTAGAGTCTTGGCACAAGGCCTTGACAAAATATTAATTGTAGTCTTGGCACAAGGCGTTGACTATGCGATTATAAAGTATGGCATTATGCATTCCATAATTATTAAATTATCTATTGATATTACATGATATTACTCAACTAGTAGAATATCCATGTGAATAATTAAATGGAATTATTTTATTTATCCTTTTCATATTATGCTGTATTTTATATTTAAAAGGATTTTTTTTAGTTTTATATATTGCCTTAAATGTTTATGATTATTTGTGAAAGTTTTCACTTTATTGTTATCCTTACTAAGTTTTTGATTGCACCCCTTTCTTATGTTTCATTTCCACAAGATTCCAAGAAGTGTATTTTGATTGATAAGTAGGGTTAATCTAGGGGATTAATTCCATTATAAAAATATTATTTATTTTGTGTTTTACCTTCTAATGTGTAATGTGAAATTCATGTATGTAATCTATTTTCTAATACTGCTAAATTGATATGTCTTTCAAGACTTGATTCCTTGTAATCATGCCAATGTATTAAAAAAATACAGGGACTATGGGCTTCTGCGGTGGGGGAATTAAAGTTGGTATCAGAGGAAGTTTAGCAATAACCCTTGAAATAGATTTAGATAAACTCTTTTTAGAGAACATTACCCTAAGATAGACTTTGAGGACTAGTATTGAATAACTTCCTAGAATTTTGGTAATGTAGAGATTTTGTGTATTTTCCATGAAATACATCCATGTCTAGATACGAGCAGGTAGAGCCAGCTCTGGCATAGATGTACCTAGGAGTGAAAACTCTGACAAGGAGTTTCGGGATTGACCTAGGGTCTCCTGGTACATGAGAAAGAGCCTTTCTTCACCCTTGGTTATGACACTCCTATGGGAAATGCTTAATATAATTCACATTTTCATTACAAGCCATTATGATCGATTTAGGAGTAAATACTTCCTCAAAGAAAACATTTTATGATAATAGATTATATGAATAATAATTTCAATTTATGTTAGGTATTTTACATGTTTGGAATTATGAAATGTGATTCATAAACTTACCAAGTGTTTACCATTGTTTAGAAATGGCGCCAAGTAGAAGGAATGGGAATTCAAACAATACGCGTGATCGAATGATTAAGAAGGATCAGATCTTTCATGGTATTAAGCAAACATTTAAAAGGGAAATAGTCTCCCACATATTCTAATCATATAAATAAATAGAATCATATGTTAATAAGATGAGTAAATATTTTTTTGAGTCCAATGGCTTTGAAAGGAAGTAAGAGAAGAAAAGGATGGAAGAGAGAAAGAAGGATAAAGGGAAGAGGGGAAAGATGGATTTTCCCATATGTGATAACTACGAAAAGAATCACCATGTTAAATGATTGAGGGGAATGGGTGTTTGTTATAAGTTTGAAGAAAAAGGACACTAAGTATGTGATTGTAAGGGTAATAAAAAGGTTTCAAATGTAAAATGTTTCATCTGCATGGATTTGGGACACTACATGAATCAATGTCCAAATCATTAGAGTATACCCCAAATGTAGCTATTGGATAATAATCAAGATATGATACTATCGAAGATGAAGAGGAATAATTAGAGTTCACATGTTGTTATTAAAGTGTTGTCTCATTTGAGTATTGTATTAATGATGTTCATGTTATAAGAATTATAGAGGGTATAAGGATTGTATTGTTGTACTATTTCATTAAGGACTTGAGTTTCTGTTGAACCAAGAAAAGTGACTGAATTGCAGGTTAATGTTTTTAAAAAATATGTGGTTGCGGGAAAGATAAACAATAATATAGTTTTGACACTGAGGATGTTATTTTGGAATAATATATGACTGATTTGTATATTTTATATTAGATATTCTTTACTAACTTGAAATTGGATAATGATTTTTATATTCTATCATTGTTGGAGTTTACAACATTTTTTTGTAGAATGAGTGTATCCAGTATTCTATAATGAATAAGGGAGCATGAATGTAATAAATAAGTTTTTATGGTAATTTAGGTTGTTACAGGGTTTTAAATGAATACATGATGAAGGTATTCACATATTATTACGTGGAAAAAGGGATCTTCATTGTTTTTACCTTCCTCATAAATTTTGGACTGTGAGTTTGGATAGATGTACTTTGGATAATTCTAATGGTTAGAATCGATTAGGTTTTAAATTGGATACTATTGTTAAGGATAAATAATTTCTTAAGATTATTTTTTGACTGTTATAAATAGGAAAACCCCGAGGTCGGGTGACAACCCGTCATTTCCGGCAGGGCCACGAGACTTGAACCCACAACCGAAGAGCGACAGGGGTGCATCACTTACCACTGGACTAAGTGAAGTACAGTTTTGTATACCGTAGTTTTTTTTAAATGGTATGACAGATAAATTATACATTTTTTTTGAACCCTATATGATTAAGATAAATAGAATATCTTTTAATTCTATTATCTTTTTGAGTGAAAGATGATTTTGTGGTAGGAATTAGTTGAATAATGAAACTCTACAGTTCAAGTATGTATATATATATATTTCCCACTTATTTTATGAATAAATTAATTCTTAAAAATTAGGTAAGGGATCATAAAACCAAATATTTTTTTACCCTAAAACCGTATGTGTTGTTGAAATGATGATATTTTGCATCATCTTATATTGATGGCTTTGAGGCCCTCAATTTTACAGTAGTTTGTGATTGATGACCTCAATCACTCCCTATAAATATATATGTTTTTCCACTAATTATGTGTTTCTAATTGAAACCAATTTTCACTTAATCGATATCATAATTTGGTGGCGACTTTTTAATTTCTCTTTCCCTCTAATTTAGACTAAATTTTATAAACCAAATGTCTGATGTTGGTTTTCAAAAAAGGTATTTTATATTTTTAACCATTTATTTTCGAAGAGAAATTTCAAATTTTGGGGAATAAATTTATTGAAGGAGGTTGGAATGTAACACCATGAGATTTTAATGTACATTATCTCATCAAATTAATTCAACAGCTTGTGCTACATGCAACACCGAGTTCGAGGGCATCACAACTTACTAAACTAGTCGTTCAAAGGTGATTATGAATAGTACTAACTTCATTTTGAATTATTATAAACTATATATATTTTTAACATCCATATTATGTGTGTCTTAGCCATAATATAAGAACAAATTCATTTTTTCAGATAAAAAAGTATTTTTCAAAAAATGCAATTTTACCGTCTCTTATTGGAGAACCCTTTTTAAAACCAATATTTGAATCATTTATATATTCTATTTATTGAAATTAAATTCTTTTTTAGAATCGGGACATAAAAATATAGTTTTGACAAATTTTTGGTACATTTTGGAAAATTTCATATTTTGATAAATAGTGAAAAATACTAGGTTTCAATAGAAAACATCCTTTTTAATCAAAATAATTTATAGAGTAAAATTATGAATTTGGATGGTTTTGAAGAATATTTATATTAAATTTTTATCATTTAATAAAATATATTTCACTATAATTAATTTCATGTTTAAATTTGACATAAACACATGTCAATCTTTTGATAGTTTTTACTTTTTTTAAAACCTGCTTTTTGGTTTTGACAACAGGAATTATTTTTAAATTAATAAATAAAACTAATGTGTATTTAATTCAGTAAAATGGACTTAATTTTTGAATTCATAATATCAAAATTATCTTAGGGTAAGTTTTTGTTATTTTCTTGAAAACTTTCAATTTTTTATGAATAGTGAAAAACACTACATTATTTTTTAAAAACGACTTTTTATTTAAAAAATTATTTATTTTATTTAAATATATTTTAAGTCAAAATAGATATATAATACCTATTGATGTTATATGTAATTTATTCGAGTCATTTTATAATAAAATTATATGTATAAAATTGTATTGAACATTTTAACATTTTTACCCACATTCTAAGAGCATTCGGAAATTTGCATAAAACATAATTTTACCACATCTGTGAGTTTAATTTCAAAACTCAGAGAGACATGATTGAGATAATTAAGTAATATATGGTTCAATAATATGAAAATTATTTTTGGTGAATAGTAACTTTTGACATTTATTTTTCGCGGTTAAAATTAAATAGGGTAATTGAAGGTAAAAATGATATTAAAATTACCATAACACATGTCCTAATTTAACTGGATAAGTTCAATTCATGAAATAAACACCCCTGGGAATTAAATATGATCCTCTTTGGGCCACTTGGATTAGATTAGGTAATTTATTATTATTTTATATAAAGAAGAGTAAAAGTAGTTAAATTCAATGTTTAATAACTAAACCATTTTCAATATAGGTTTATACATATGATAAATTACACTATAAATATTTAATTTAAAGATAAAAATATTTCCTACATAATTGTATTTTATTTATAATTTTTATACAATAAATAATTTATTTTATTTATGACACAACGATGATTCATTAATTACCTTATTAATTAAATATAAAAATAGTTGATATTAAAAATATCCAAATAAATGTAAATTGAGACATATAATAAATTCCACTAATTTTCTAGGTTAATATGACATGTTTTGGTTTATTAGATATTTTTTTGATGTGATATGTTTGTTATGACTTTCACAAAAACATAATACCAAATAAAGTCAAAATTGACATAAATTAATTTTTAAAATAAATACTATATTATTGGTTGACATAATATTTCTATTAACTATAGATTTGGCCAAAAGAGATTAATAATATTATATATTCCATTAATTAACCACTATAGGTTCTATTTAATGTTTAGATAAGTTTATTAAACATATAGTGTAAGAATACAAGAAAACACAGTAAAAGTTAAACTATTTTACTAAGAGTTAAATCTAAAATATAATGTTACAATGGTAACCAAAACTTTCCTAAAACCTATTGGTAAATAGGTTTTAGACCCATCCCTGCCTTAGCCTAGAAATAATTAATATTTTGGCCATTAGAAACTGAATTTGATTTTATTATAAAATAATATTTCAAGGTTTTCTTAATGTGACCCTCAGCTCTCTTATAAAAGGGTACTTCCCCTTATCTTAATTTCACATCTCCAAAGCCTTTTGTCTCGGACAAAACCTACCCAAATATCCTAAAAAATTAATCCATTCATCTTATATGCCTTTCTTTGATCAGAAATCCATCCTATGAATCCCTTTTGATCAAATCAAAATGATGAACCTGAAGAAGAGGTAAATATTCCATCACCTCTTTCAAGTTCTTTTCTTCTTCCACTTCCTATTTCTTTGTTGTCTCCATTATAAAATAATAACATTAGAATATTTTATATATTTTAATGTTATTATAAAAATGGTACCACCAGATTCATTATTCTATCCATCCCATTAGTGACAAAGTCACCATATGTGCATACGTACGGCTTACCGTCTCCACGTCATGGTGTAGTTTGTTTTTCAAACACTTCATTATTTTAATGGGTATAAAAATGAATATAACAAATGTAAATCATAAATAAAACATGTTAATGATTCTTTATATATGATATAACATCCAATTATATACAATTTCACCATCAATATAATGATATTGTAGCTTCTGAGTACGTAAGGATTACCATCTCCATGATGCGATGAGATTCATTCCCACATTCACCATTCTATGATGATTATAAAAACAAATATAATTTATAATTATTTAATATATGACATAATAATTCGACTATATATATGTGTGTGTATTTATGTATTTATGATCTTACATATATCTTATTCACTTATTTCCGTTCAATACGATATGAAAATGGAAACAGCGTTTATGCGTCCCTATGGACTACCGTCACCATAAACGGTGCCTTCCATTTCATATATCTTTCTATTAAAAATAATTATATACTAAATATATGATATATAAATCATGTTATATATTTTGGAATTTTTTAAATCATTTTTTAAAAGATACGATCAAGAATAACAAGTTAAAACACGAACGATAAAGAAAGCGATTATTACCAGAAATGTTAATTTTACATGGAAATCCTTATTAAATGGTATTTTAAAGTCATAAATGAATCATGTATTATATAATAAATTTTAATTTGGTTCTGTTATAATTTAATAACATACTACGGTCATTATACGGAAGGTTAAATGTACCCTCGATCAAAGGAATGTGCAAGGTAAGGGTTAATTCCTCAATCTCATTATTATTCGAGATTGTTTATGGGTATGTTTTACTGGGACATATTTTTTATCCATTTACATGTTGCATAAAAGAGTTTTAAAATGTTTTCTTTTTTAGGTAATCTTTTATTAGAATATCATTCTAAATTTTTTAATGATTTATCCTTCTAAACCTTTCTCATTAATGTCCATGTT
Organism: Viscum album; assembly: GCA_963277665.1. Lineage (NCBI taxonomy): Eukaryota > Viridiplantae > Streptophyta > Magnoliopsida > Santalales > Viscaceae > Viscum > Viscum album. The sequence goes on from OY728147.1 coordinate 1,302,621,788, forward strand.
TTCAAAATGGTTTTAAGGATTTATTTATATGAGCATGAATGTTTTAAAATGTTAATTCATTTCAAAAGTTTCAAAGTGGTATGGAACACTTTGATTCCAAAAAATTATTTAAATGAATTCCTTTATAAATTGTGTGGATTTAAAATGATTTTAGGAAAAAATGATATTTCTCTCAAAGTGTTTAACTGATCATTCTCAACTATGAAAAAATACATTACTGGATATTTTTCTTGATCGAGGTTGATTTATTATGATAAAAATCATCCATATTTTATTGAAGGTTTTTTGATATGTTTTATTGTGGTTGTGTTATTTTTATATCATTCATGGTTTGTGGATAAAGTACTGATATTTTGGTTTCTAATTTTAATACAAATGTTTATGTTATGTTTAGTCCTTTTTATATGAGGAATGCATTGTACATATAATGTAATGGGTGGAACCCGCTATAGATCCTTGTGTTAATTCATAATTAAACCTTATTGAATAAAAAATCTCCCCCTTTTTGGAAAGAACAAACATCCTAACAAAAAACAACATAAGGACTTAGAAATTTTTATGGGCTTGTAAATAAAAATATATCTCCATTTACTTATGGATCAATGTGAATATTACTAACCCCCCTTAGGCTTTAAAATCACTAAAGATTGTATTTTGAATTTCCTTAATAAGATTTTTCATTTTTCGTGCATATGAAAATCAGCATGATGAAAACTCCCCCTTGAATGAACTCCCCCTTACTTAGTGAAATTTCATCTTTACATAGTTAGGATGATTGTGGTTTCAAAAAAGGGGGATATTTTGAGTCTATAAGGTTTAATTTTGACTTTTCCACTGCTCTGTGTTTTGAAAATCAAAAACACTCTATAACAAAGAAAATTTTCTCTTCATAAGATTTTTCTTAAAATGGAAAATTTTCTTTCCCCAAGGAAATTTATCCTTACCATGTTTTCATTGTTCATATTTTAGTTTCTCTAAATCTAAATATTTTTTTATCTAAGTGTTAATGTTGATTTCATATCTAAAACCTCGGAATTCTATAAATACATAGATATAGGGTATTCTATTTTCAACATCTAAATTTAGACTCTGAATTCTTTAAATTTCATACTACGAATTCTCTAAAATTTAGACACTGAATTCTATAAAATTTACTCTCTGAATTTTTTGAAATTTAGACTCTGAATTCTCTGAAATTCAGACTCTAAATTATCAGAATTTCAGACTCTGAATTCATTGAAATTCAGGTTCTGAATTCCTTAAAATATAGACTCCAAATTCCTTATAATTCAAACTCATAATTCTTCATAATTAATAATCTAAATTCCTTAAAATTCAGACACCGAGTTCCTCAGAATTAAGACACTGTATTACTCAAAATGCATACACTGAGTTCCTCAAAATTCAGACTCTGAATTCCTCAGAATTCAGACTCCAAATTCCTCAAAATTCAGAATACAAGATTTATAGAATTCTGATTCTAAATTCCTTAAAAAAGAGAATTTGTATGTCCTTGTAACATAGACTTTGAAGGTTTACTCTCTTAGACTCCAAATTCTATTTTTGATATAAAACAATGTCATGTATCTTGTTTCTAACCAACCATTGTTTGAGTGACACATGTACAGGTCCCTCTAAAATTCAAGGAAAAATATGACCGTTGGAGGAGGGAATTGGTAGTTGAAGATGTTCCTATAAATAGGATCACATTTGAACAAGATCAACACAACTGAAACACATTGATCAATGTAGAGATTTCATGCTTTTGACGTGATTTCAAGAGACAGATACTCCTATGCTTTGTGCGTACTAAACATCTTGTTCTTATTGATTTGTTTGGCTCTGATTATTTTTTACAATTGTGAGCTTCCATGGATAAAAAGGCAGTGGTGCCGACTAACTTGAAGTTCAAAATCTTGTGTGGATAGAAAGACAGACTCTGAAATTCTTATTGAGGGCTTACTCTGGTGAGTCTAATATAGACTTTTTTTAAAGTATAAATCATGGGACCTTTATCCAAGGTTGTTGGATACCCTACTCTTTGGGTTAAGAGATTTCTTACTAGTTACTTGTGTTGTTTCATGTTTCTTTCTGTTGTATTTTGATCATAAAGGAATGTATAACTATCTTATACTTTCTTATAATTGTTTACTCTGATTTTTAGGTTTCTATACTCTTTAAGGTAGAATCTCTACCCTTGTAAACTTTTCTTAAGATTCATTTTTTGGAACCATATTCTTGGAATCAAGAAAGTTTGTGGAACTAAGAGGTCTTGTAAATTTACCTTGTTTATCTTTGTTAAACATTACAATCATTAAAAGTTCCACAGGAATTTTTTTAATATATACACCCCCCCCCCCCCACTTGTATACTAAGCATCTACATCATTCTTTTGATCCTACACCTCGATCTATCGGAAGGTCTCATGAGACAAACTATTGTCTTGGAAGAAGGCTTTGACAAAATCTTATTTGTAGTCTTCAAACAAGGCCTTGACTATGTGGTTATTAATTCTGGCATTATGCATTCTAACATTATGAAATTTGATATTAATATTACATGTGATTATTTGACTAGTTAAATATCCACATGAATAAGTAAATGGAATTATTTTATTTATCTTTTCTGTATTCTATATAATTTTATGTTTAAAAGGATTTTGTTTTAGTTTCATACATTGCCTTAAATGTTTGTGCTTATTTGTTGTAATTTCGGATATATTATTATATTTACTAAGAATTTGAGTTCACTCTTTTCTTATGTTTTATTTCCCCAGGATTCCAAAAAGTGTATTATGATTTATAAGAAGGGTTAATCCAAGGGATTAATGGCATTCTCAGAAGATCAATTATTTTGTGTTTTATTTTCTAATGTGAAATGTAACATTTATATAGGTAATCTATTTTCCATGATAGCTAAATTGATCAGTCATTCAGAACAAGATTCCTTGTAATCATGCAAATGTAGTAAAATAATTCACCGACTCTGGGCATCTGGGGTCAGGGCATTATAGCCATCTGATATTCTAGTGGGGATATCAGTGTAATACTATGATACAGAGTGACGCAGAAGTCTACCTTCCTCCAAGAAGGTAGTCTTGAAAAATCCTCTATAAAGACATCTTCATACTCTTCCACCACTATAATATATCACATAATCTTCTCATCCACCGCACGGAGAGTGAGTCTAGAAAACTGTTGAGTAATCGATTGTACCCTTCTCTAAGAAATTTCTTCGTATGCTACATGATACCCCTTCTCACTAGTGAAGGAAAACCATGTCCCATATTCATGGAAACACTCCACTCTACTCCTAATATGGTCGATCTAAGCATGAACTGTGGATAACAAGTCCATACGCAAGATGAGTTTGTAACACCTCGACACTGATACTATGATATCCCAGCTAAATCTCTAGCCTCCAAGAGTAAGTCCACACTAATGGCACCAACGTGTAATCACTGAATCCCCTCGCATTGGAGTCTCTAATCTTAAGGATCGATTCAATGTCATAACCAAAATCTCTAAGCCTCGAATGAGATTTGTGTGAAGTAATGAGTGAATGGAACCAACATCTTTAAGTACTATATCTATGGTGGAGAGGCAGTATCATACTTGTGATCATCTCCAACGAAAAGTTATCAAAGGCCTACACTACCTAAAGTTGATCTCACCTCTTTCTACCTAATCTGTGAGGTTGTGGTGGACCACCAGGGGTGGTGGTAGTAGTACCTTGAATCATCGCCCACCACCTTCTACTTTTCCTCCTCCCCTTCCATATTTTATTCCCTGCGAACCTCCTCGCTCGAACATCTACATCTACCTCGGAGGTCCCTAAACCATATTATGATGATCTGTGTGCTAGGTCAGGAAGTCACGGGCCATGTTTCACCTCCCAAAACACGATTATCATTCCCTATTCCTATGCTGACACACACTTCCCCTATGGCCTCGCACCACTGATCTTGTGTCCTAGGGTCTCCCTCTAGATGATCTGGTCTTCTGGGTCCTTTTTATCATCTGTTGGCTACTTGCCATGAATTACATGGCTACCTTTCACCCAGTGGTAGATCTCACAGTCATTTATTACTATGTGAGGAAGATCTCTACTAGTATAGTGATCATTAGCACACTATCCAGAGTGGGGATGCTGAGGAAAATCATTAACACCATGATCTCACATTGGTGTCCCTTCTCAAAGTTTCAGTCCCTAAAGAAATGGTCCCACACCATGTCTGTAGAGTAACGGGAGAGGTCATTAAACCTCACATAGTACCCATACATTGGCATTCTGCCCTGCCGTAGGATAATCATCTCATGTATGCGCACTGAGAACAAGGTCAAGGGTGAGAACTACTCCCTGAGCATTTTCTCTAAGATAGCTAAAGAGAGGGTTTCCTCATCATGAGTCTGAATCGTCATGCTCCACTGTCTCCCAACTGATCTCTAGAGAAGCCATGTGTCTAAGATCTCCATCTAGTCAGGTTTCGTCCCCACTAAGTGGAATACCTGTATCACCGTATACATCCAGTCTGAAGTGGCCTAAGGATATTTCTCTCCCCTAAACCTATGAGGCCTCATTCTTTAGAACTCTTACAAGGCATTGAGCCTACGTGGGTCCTCCATATGAAATTTCAATAGTAACTACTGATCAATTGGAGGCGGTAACACTGGTGCACCACCAGGTGAGGAAATCTCTAGCACGGGTGCCTGAGATAATGCCACATCATTAGGCGGTCAGCCCTCACAATCACGCATCGAAATCCTAGCTAACTGTCTATGTGGAGGCATCCTAAAACAGATGATGATGTACCAAAGTCAATAGATAATACATGGTTAACTAACTCTGATTCAAGGATAACAGGAGGAAACACTCAATTCTAATATGATTCATGAAACTAGTATTTTTATGTATAGACCCGAAGGTTTGAATTCAGGGACCTGGTGTAGGATACGTCTGCTTCCGCACTGACACAATACTCCTTGAATCTGAAATTCAAACTCAAAACATTTAACATTGTTTCCCAAAAACACAACATATGTATATGGACCATTGAGGTATAATTGACCACCGATGATAACACTTTATCATGACTAAATCCGTGAGGCCCATGTTCTGACTCCCCCAAGCCTGCCTTCTGAAGGCCAGGGGTTGGAGACTAGCATTGAAGGCGTAAACCTCCATGTGGGATGGATTTTCTGGAGTACCTACAAACACGCACACACAACCACATACCATGAAAATTGGGGATGAGAACATGCATGATACTAACCAACCACTAAGTATAAATGTAAAAGTAAAAGTAAATGGGCTAGAAGAAAACCCCAACAATAGAAAACTGCAACAACAGTATGTATGAGGTCGATGGAATTTCTTCTGTTGAAAACCACACCTGATGGGTAAGTATAGATTAGCTTCTAGGAGTCGTAGAAGCATGTCTTGCCTGCCTGATATAACTAGGTAACACCAGGTTTGAGGCCACCAAGTCCTCTTCCATGTCTTCGGTCGCCTGCACCACACAAAACATGTGTGGGTGAAGCTCGTGCAGTGGTGTGTAACAAATTACTCAGTAGGGGCCCCAAACCAAAAAGAAAAGACCACAAATCAATCAGAAAGAAACCCACAAAGCATGATCACAAATCAAGACATCTCACCCCAAGTATAATCTAGAGTGGTAAAGTAAGACCATTAGTCGTATCACTGAATATCTTGGGTTGTGGGGGTACTCATCCCTGATGAGTACCATGGGTCTGTGGGGTCACAAAGAGTCACTACCCATCGTGAGTATGCTAGGTCACATAGAGCCACTTACAACTATCCTTGGACTATTGTTGTACTCATACATGGTGAGTACAGTGGGTATGTTAGGTCACACAAAGTCTCTCCTCACCATGGGCTTGCCTGGTCACATAGGGCTGCCTCCCACATTGGCCATAGAATTGAGGTAATCCTTCCCAATGAGTATCGTGGGTCGGCCATGTCACACAGAACTACTCCCAACTGTTGTCCTGTAGGGTCACACATAGCATCTTCCCACTATTCTATCCTAGCTGATCCACACATGGTCTCTTTTTAGCGGTCTTCAGCTCTCAATCACCCACAAGGTTCACACACGTAGTGCACTTGATTCGTGGAGAAACCTCTCCTCAGGCCATAGGTCACATTTCAACTTCCCTAAAAACCATTTTAGTGTATTCCAAAAAATTTACCTCACCATAAGGATAATAATGCTGGAAATGGCTAGTCAAATGGACTCCCAGTTTGATAGATATTTCTATTTTACTAAATAAGGGATGGTTGCAACGGGGCTTGGTCTGACCCAGTCAGACAAACCTGGCCAACCCGGTTTGTGGGTCATGTAGGACCTAGCCCGGTTTCACTGAACTGACCAATCCTGGTTTGGGTATGGGTCAGCCCTGGTTGGTCGGGCTAGTGGGCAAGAATCATTTGGCCTTGTGAGACCCGGCCTAGATCATCCCGGGGTCCAGCGTGCCGGGTCTCCCAAGGACCCAGTCTCAACCGGAAGCTCGCTTTATTCCCATCCTCAGCCACTCAAAATCCCTATGTTATTTCCCTAGACAATCCCACATAAGAGGGATGGCTTTGATTCCAACTTCATCCATGTAGCGGCCTATCTTTCACACCCCGGTCAAACCCACAACCAGAAGGTCGGTCTCCCTCAGCACGGACACCAAATGGTGTCCAGTTTGGTGTGATCTCACTGGACAAAGTTGGCCTCCTCTAGTTTCCCTTCATGTGGTTGCTGGATCGCATGCATGTGATAGAATGCGGCTCGCGCAGTGTGGGCTACGCCTTATGATGCAGCTGATCAGCCAGGTCTCATCATCCAGCAACTGACGGCTTTTTTCATTGCATCAAGGCCCGATTCGGCCAGAACATTTCCCTCGGTGTGCCGACTAATCTTTTCACGGACCATTGGGTCCGCTCTGGTGGTCCGTTCTTGGCACTATCTATGCCTCTTAGCTCCATAGGGTTTCACCTTCCCTGCTAAGGCCTCAAAACCCTCTTGCCACCATTTTGAAGGTTTGGCCATGAATACCACCCAAGGTTGAGGGGCTCAAACCTTATTTGTGTTGGCTCGCTCCCTCTGTATTAGAGCTTAAAGCAAGAATCATCATGGGGGAGGTTTTGGGATTCCAACAAATGAATTTACCTCATAATTAAAAACCCCATGTTTTAACATCCCTCCCACAAGAACATACAGTCCACAGATCGACCTATTCATGGGTGTATCTATGTTCGTTGTTTAGAAAAAAGAACGGTGGATTGTATTTCAAAACTAATAAATCCATACCTGAGTAACACTTTTTTTGGCGATGATCCGTTAAAAAGGTGTATGAAGAATGTGTTTGTCATTATTCACTCAACGATTTGTTATTTAGCGGTAGTTTGAAATCATTTTCATCACCCACTACAGCTTCAGAGCAGTACCAAGATTGTGCTGATAATATTGCATTTTTTTCTTGACCATTAAAGAATGAAATGGAGAATAGTGTTTCAATTAGGTTCTATTATGAAGTCATTACAATATTTCATTTATGAAAAAACATTTTCTTTTACATTCTGTTATATGTCATTTCACTACAACAGATAGGATATTATCAAAAATAAAATAAAACATTTGTATTTTATTTTTATACTTTTTCTTTAAAAAGTATGAAAACAAAACTTTCTCCCGCAAACCTGCACTAATGGAGGATAGGTCCCTTCTAGAAGAATCTCGCCATTCTGAGTTTAACTATTCCATTGGATTATTTATCAAAGAACCAATTTAGAAGTTAAAAAAACCTACTCTCACATTTAACTAGATAAACTAAAAAATGTTAAGAATTTATTTCTGGTCTCACTGGGCCTGAGAATCAAGTTCGGTCAAAGTGTCTGGTCTCGAAATAATTACATATAATTTAAACTATATTACACAAAATTTTCAGGATATCAAAAAAAATCAATTAGGAAAAAACAATAATTAAAATCATTCATGATACAACTCTAGAAAAGGTCATGATATTAAAATCTCCCCACCTTATAACAGCTCATCAGCAAGAAGCACTCTAAACATTCACTATGAATTTGACTCAAAAATATCAGGCCACTGAGTATGATTTTTTTCCTCCCTTTACCATGTCTCCTCTTTCACACACACATGTTTCCATAATAAATGAACTATCATAACAGACTTTCCCTTCAACACATTCGCATCATGATCTAACACATGTATCGGATGATCCTCAAAGGAGGAATCTACCTTAAGATCCAAATCGTCCACATTGATTCATTGAGAAGGGTCTTGGTGATACTTCTGAATTTTTCATACATATAACATATCATTCATTGAAATTTATTTTTTGTAACATCAAATCGATATTCCACTAGTTTGATTCTATCCACCACCTCAGTAGGTATGATGAATCTAGGAGACAACTTTTCATCTCTCTATATCCTATGGTAAACCAATCTATGTGGCACCTAAAGGATTACATGATCACCCTCATTAAACTCTAGTATTTATAGATTTATGTAATAATATGACTTCTAACTACTCTGATTAGTATCCAAACACTTATGATTTATTTTTACATGCTCTAACGTCTCATGTACAAGACTCAAACCCAAAAATTCGGACTCACCAACCTCCATCCCGCATAGTAGAAATCTTCATGGCCTACCATAAAGAGCCTTGTATAGTGTCATTTCTATATATTGAAAATTATTTTTTTAAGAAAACATCAATAAGTCTATGTGCATCTCCCAATATTCATTGAAGTCATGAAAACATGCCTACAATAAATCTTCATGAACCTATATAGTTTCCTCTGACTGACTATCTGTCTCTAGGTGGAAAGACTAAATAAATAACAATTGTGTATAATGTTACTTCTATAATACCTAATAGAATCATGACTTGAATAATTATTCATGATCTAAAACTATAGTTTGAGGGTCCCTGACTATAAAAAAGTCTCCTAAAAATATAAATCATCTAAATACTCTACAAAGTATGTCTCTCATATAAGAAATACATTCACTACATTACATAGTGGATCCACAATAACCCAAATAGAGTTTGTCTTCCATAGAATATTTGGTAGACCCACCACAATTTCCATTTTCATTTTTTCTCACTTCTATTTCAGAATGGGAAATGGATGAATCAATCCTACATGTCGTTGATTCTCTACCTTTACCTACTAACAGGTGTTGCATCGTGCCATAAACCCTATTATCTCATATTTCATTCTTGTCCACCCAAACTTTCTATATAGTTCGTGGCATATTTCGGTCACCCCTGGATGTACCTCCCCCTTTGAGGCATAAAATTCTTACACAAGATCTAATTTATTGCTTGTAGTCATGACAACATTATTTTCGACATAGATGATCACATCCTCGTCTATTATTTAATCTGAAAGTGACTCCTAGCCTTCATGGTTTTCCATAACTATTAAACACTCCAGATTCACATATATATTGTCTCTAATCCATATCAAAAGTGTATACTCCATTAATAATGATAAGAGATTTATTTGAACATGATTCTCCTGAACCACCACATGCATCTCATCCAAAATGTTCATCATCTTCCACTCAGCACTAGACACTTAAACTACCTAAGAATGTGTTTTCCTTATCAAAGAATTGGCCACACAGTTTCCATTCCCATGAATTTATGCATGATAAAAATAAAATGACTTCATATACTAAACCCATCTTCGCTACTATATATTCATGTCCCAGTGCAAAATGATATATGTTATGCTCTTATGGTCGGTAGACACCGTAAGCTTCTCATCCAAAAAATAATAACTCTAACACTTTAAAGAATTGACCACTTCATTCATCTAGTGGTTGTTTTTAGATTAGTTCTAATATTGAGGACACATCTTCCAAGACACATATGCTCCGATTTGATCACCCTAAATAACCATTGTTACAATTTCGATACCAAAAGTGTCAAAACACACCATATACTCCTCACATTACTTGGGTAGGATCAATATTGGTGCTTATGTCAAGCGCTTCTTCAACAATTAGAAGGCCTCCAAACATTCTTCTAACAAATAAATATTTATCCCCATTTTGGTTAATCCCAAAAGTGGTGATTTAAAATAGGAAAAGACATAGATGAATCTATGATAATATCTTTCAAACCCCAGATATCTATTGTTATAAAATACATTCTTGGGATGCACATAAGAAATCAATACATGAAACATCTCTTTACTCACTAACACACCTTACTTTGAGATGATGTTCCCCAACAATTGTACCTTGTCTATCCATAATTGACACTTAGATAGCATGGCATATAGTTGATTCTCTCTTAGTGTTCATAGGAATATTTTAAGATGTTGGGCTTGATTTTCCTGAGTCTTAGATTACACAAAGATTTAATTAAGGAATACAATAAAAAAATTAATCTAGGTATGGGTGTATTAATCTTTTCATCGATTGCATAAACACTACGGGTACATTTTTAACACAAATGACATTATGAAGACTCATATAGGCTATACCTTGTTCTGAAGGAAGTCCTCAGAATAACATAAGTCTGAACTATCTTCCAATGATAACCTGACCACAAGTTGATCTTCTAGAACACATAATATCATCTCAACTAGTCTAATAGATCTTAAATATGTGGAATAATAAATAAATTCTTTACATTCATCCAATTCATCTTCTAGTAATCAACTTACAAATGTATAGTCATATATTCCTTCTTTATAAACAACATGAGAGAAACCCATGGTGATGTTTTCATATTGATAAATCCCTTATCCTTCAACTACACCAGCTATGTATTGAGTATATGAAGCTATTTTGGTTCCATTATGTATGGTGGAATAGAAACTGGATCGTCCACCAACATGAGCTCAATAGTGAATTCCACATCTCACTCAGGTGGAAGACATGAAATTTCATGAGGGAAAGCATCCTAAAACTGTTTCACCACCAGTGGAAACACATATTTCGTTATAGCCCTATCATCTATAAATAAACTAGAAACCTCGGTTGTGATCTCTCTTATTTGTTGAGTAATTATCCTTGCCCATCCTTCCTAGATATCCCACTCTCCACAGTGAATGTAATTGTCACCATTTGGAGAAGTAAATGTCACTCTCATATGGTAATAATAAATGTGGGATCATTATGAAACTACCTAGTCCATACCCATAATTAGGTAGAATCCTATCATATCATGAATATAGAGAACCCATAAAAAACAATACTCTATGATCTCAAGAAAACATCCTCTACACAAATAAATGTCTTTATACTACACTCCCAACAGTGTATATGTTGTCACTTTCATGCTCACAAACTCCACCTCCATGCTCAAACTATTAGAATTTTTGGCACATATGAAGGAATGAGAGGCATCAGTATCAAATAAGGCACTAGATATTATATAACCTAAATAATATTACCTCTCACTGTCGAAGTTCTAGCCTCACTTTCCATATGTGTAAGTCACACTTCATGTGGTTGTATTTACCATATTCCCTATGATGTTGCCTAACTCCCATAATTTTCACCAATCTATTGATATGGGTTCCCTTTCTTAGAATCACTATGTTTACTCCCTCTATTGCATTGAACAGTAGAACACCAGCTACCTAACTTATATGGTCAAGAAGATACCCTTCTAGCACCCTAGTTATCTCTTTCTCCTTCACCACTAACCTTCTATCTCTATGACCAAAAAATTGTTGTATATGTCCCATATTTGTCTTAGATAATGGAACTTTGGTATCTATCCATTTATTTCATGATGTGAGAAATTTTTTCTTAAGTACTTCTCCCCTGCTTCTGTGACATGGGTTCCATGGTTGGTAAATCATCTTCATCCATCTCTTCTTATCATCCTCTCAAAAAGCATAATCATGGTGGCATAACTCTATAATTACAAACAAACACCTATGTACTAATAAAAAAACATTAATCATATTTATGTAATATGAATAATCACAACAAGTCACATAATTTCTTTCCCCACATCCTGCCACATAGTCAGAACTAGAGTGCTATCACTACGCTTAACAACCCTACTCTTAGGTCATGGCTCTCTAAGGCCATTATAATTATTAAAGTTTCACATTTTAACAACATTTTTATCAAATTTTTTCACCTTTCCTGAATTCTAAAATTCATTTTTGGCACCATTTTCAATTTAATGTTTACGATCATCTAAAAAATTTTGTTCAATAACTTATCCAAACCATATTTTCCTTTGTGTTCCTAGAATAATGCATGTCGCAGAATGCTCCTGAGTGTCTAGATAGATGCATGAATACTCAAATATCATGCCAAAATGGGCCAAAAAATAATTTTAAACAATTTTTAGGAACCATAATCAAATCAGAAAATAATTTTTCAACCCATGGTGAAATAATTTTCAACTATAATAATGAATAAGAATATCAAAATTCATACATTCGGTACATCGATTTTCTCTCATGCATGTCTTTTCAAGTCCCATGTACAAGCTCATTACCAAGGCCTAACACTTGTTACTATCCTTTCTACCTTTCCCCATACATTAATAAAAATTAAAAATAAAATAAACCTACTCTAATACTATTTTGTAGCATCCCGACCTGGGCTCCACAAATTGATTCCCCAATTTAATTGTTCACATGACCTCAAGCACGCCTCCCCGTATACTGGAGGATGAAGAATAGAAACGAGGGTATGGTAAGTAGATAATGGGGATATTATACCATATTTAATTAGAGTAATACACTAGTGTGAATAAATAACCAATAGAATAATCATAAAATACCATAATAATACCAATATTTGAAGATAATCAGATCAGGAAATACAATATCAAAAAAAATTAGCAAATAGTTCGTGGTAATGTAAGTGTCAAGTCATTAAAATAAAAAATATAAATAAAGACATTGAAAACTCCCAAGTAGGTCTCAAACCACATCAGGTTCCCTCATTCTTTCTTAATCCCCAAATCATCCATCTAACATTGGGAATTTTCCCTAAATTTTTCATGTAACAATAAATTCTATTCAGTTACTAATCAGGTAGACTAAGTAGGTTTCGAGAACAAATTATTTGGACTTCACCAATGGATTCTAAAACAAATCATTTCTATATTAGTGTATGTAGTTACAATAATAATTAAAGATAACTCATAATGGAACTGTTTGTCACATTATTAAATATTCTATATTTAACCACATAAACCCTTAGGTTCCTGAGGACACCCAAAACTCAATTACTACTTATTGACCTGTAGAACTCTATTATATATCCTAGGTATGTCCCATTTTAATTTCCATGTAACCATTCCTTATACATTTCTGAACATCCATATTAGCATTCACAATTTAATAACACATAATTGAATGATCACGTTACCATTCATAACACTTGGTCAAATTTACTTGTTACCATTTACCATTTAATCACACATAATTTAGAGTCATGTTACCATTAATAATGACTATATGAATTTACATTTTACTCTTTACTACTGAATAACACATCATAAACAACATCACAATTCTACACATATCTCAAATATCATTAATTAATTAAACAATGAATTTATCAAACACTAAATTTCAATATCTTATAATTAATATACAATTAATTATATCATATTATGAAATAATTGTCTCATTATTAATATAGAACTGATTATCTAAAATAATATATCATGATACCTCATAATTAATTCATCATTTAATTATCATAAACCTGTTATCTCAATATCACATAATTTATCCACTGATTAAATTTCTAAATCACAAATGAATAAATATCATAATTAATAATCCAATTAATTATCTAAATCAAAATCCATTAAATATCATATTAAATTACCCAATTATTTATCTAAATTTACATCCCCTTTTCCTCATTATTAACTACACAATTAATCATCTTTTTCAATAGTGTATCAATGAATAATTTATCCATTATATAAATCAAAAAACCCTAAATCTCATAATTAATCCTCAAATTAATTATATAGATGGGAAGCCCCAAATTCTGAAAATTAATTTCTCTATTAATTATCTAAATGGAAAGACCTTTAGTCTCAAGATTAACTCCATGATTAATCATATATTTCTATAATAACTCAATTAATCAATTGTCTATTATCTAAATAACCAAGTTTAGGAATTGGAATTGCTAAAGAATGAGAGAAATAAAAAAATGTCATACAAATATAAAAAGAATTACTATAGGAATTGAATATTATACCACATACCTCAATTCATCTATGACTAATCGCCCAATGGAAATCCCTATAAGTTGAGTGGCACAACGATGTAGGTCTATATATGAATCTCAAAACCCTAAATCAAATCTAAAGAAAATCAAGATCCAAAAAATATAGATCTAGATCTAGAATAATATATCTAAATATAAAAAAAGATATATTACTATCCAAAATACAGTATATTACATTGTTGAATGAAAATGGAAGGAACAAGGTAAAAATGGAAGAATGGGACAATAATCCACTTATCAGGAGAGAAGCAGCCTTCGATCCAGAATTCTATTCACAAATAATAGAGGTTGAGAGGGAATAAAATTATTCTAGTGGGAACCACAAACTTGAAATAGCATCTAGGGTTTAATTAGGGTCAATTTGGGTTTAATTATAGGATTTATAAAATTTTAGAATTAACATTCCTGTGATTTTAATTCCAACGCACATTTAGCTAGCCTACTGTGCACAGTTTCTCATAACTATGTTCCTAAACCATGAACATGTTATTTTAGGGTATCAAGGTTACTCCTTGGAGAGTGTAAAGGTAGAAAACCATGAACCAAACATGGTAATCACTTCTTATAACATTCTTATGGTTATCAAGGTTGATTCATACTTTTTGGGAAAACCATGCAGAAACCATGCACATCTCTGTAATTCTCATTTCTCTCAAAATTACTCCCAAACACACCACAAGTTTTAAATCAAAAAAAATTAATCAATAAGGAAAAAATATTAACTAAAATAAATCTCAATACAACTCCATAAAATTTAGAGATCTTACACATAGCATACTAAGGACCTTACTTTATAACCTGGGAAAGGGAAACATAAGAAAGGCAGAGATCCAATTCTTAGTAAGGATAAAAAAGAGAGATATCAATGATCACTTGATCATAACATAAACATAAGAGCAATAGAACTTGAGCATAACATTTGAAAATAATAAACTATATTCCTTAAATCCTAATCTCTAGTCATGGAATTAACCTTATATGTTCAAAATACATGAATCAAAAATGAATTAAAGAACATAATCCATGAAAGAATTACTTCAACATAAGACTTAAAATTTTCCTTTCACACAAGTATAGAAAATAATTTCATTAGTAGTCAAGGATAATTTCCAAGAAATTCATAGTGGATTTGGTTCACTCATCAAACAATCTTAATAACTGAGGTTTACTCCGAGGATGATCATGGTGGATTGTGTTCACACCCCATATCATTATAGTAATCAGGTTCACTCACATGACTATCATATTGTACCAAGTCCATTACTAAACATGGTTCAATGCCCATTATATCCCCATTTTTCTCATGATATATTAATTATTATCCAATTAATTGGAGGTCGATGTTTTTCCCATTAATCCTTGGTTAAAACATGACCAGATTCTTTGTTTATAACATAACATTTCTCATTAGTTAATATGTAACCAACATACTTTGTTTTAATGTAACGACCATCCTTAGCTATAATGTAACCACCATCCTTAGTTATAACATAACCACCATCCATGGTTATAACATAACCACCATAAAAATTTAAAACAAACATATATGTGTCATAAGATCATAAAACATTTTTTATATCATCACACCATGACTCTTGAATGTAAAATAGGTTTCATAAACATTTCATCAATTAACTAGAGTATTTCCCCTGGAAAATAGATGTGTATCATAAAAAACATGTCATCATAAATATTATCCATATATAGAAATATTAATAGTTGTATAAATGGATCATATCCCTAGTAAATAATAATTAACATAAAAGTATTTTATCATGTATAAAAATTTCATTAAATTCGACTTAATGATTTCTTGAGGAAAATAATATTTCCATTTTGAAAATAAAATTGAAAATAAAAATATTTCCAAAATACTATTAGAATATTTTTATAAGAAAATTTTCTAGAAAAAAAATAATGAAAGATTAAATACATTTATTTGTTATGATAGTGGGAAATTTAACTCATGACATTTAAGTTAGTAGAAAACATTCCTTTCACATTTTTCGTAAAAGGTCAAAAAGTACCTAGTTCAGAAAATGAATAAAGTTTCATTTTAAACCATTTTTAAAATTTAAAACCTGGATAAAGTTTTCTTAAGAAATCATAGTAGAATAGTATAATACATTATTAAATAATTTTTAGAAAACCTTAATATGGATGAAAATGACTTTTCAATGGAAGAGAAAAATGAAGTTGATTTATCATAAAAAAACATTTATATTATATTGAGAAATTAAGATGAGGAAAATTAAAAAAATATTATTATTCTGAGGAATTAACTATTATGGGATAAAATTTATCAGGTTCTTAAAAGTAAGATCATAAGATTTAATCACTGGAAATATAATCATGAACTATCCTGACAAATAATGCGATTGGAAAATAATCTCGTACCACTTTGTTATCTTTTGAATCATAAGTCCCAGGAGATAAATAAAATCATATAGACATTTATATTCCATTATTTTCATGATAATAATCATAAATTATATGAATTTTATGTATAAAAATCACATAAAAACTAGTGGTGTATTAGGCATGTGTCCCACAAAAATTAAAGCGAAATGAAAATTCCATACCATGGGCCGGAATTCATTCATATATACTAAAAAATCATATTTAATAAATAAAAATTTAATATATATAAAAATATTGATTAACAATAATGATATAAATAAAACCATATATGATTTACTTATAAACTTCTATCATATATATGTTAACACGTCTTTATTAAAATCAATGTTATGGGTGATATTTTCTGTATTTTTCATGCATGTTTTGGTTTGGTAGTCTTGGTCCTTATATTTTGATAATGGATAAAAAATATAATGAATTTCAATAATAATAATAAATATAATAAATATTCATTGTGTACCAAGTCATAGTCATTAATATAATACCAATATAGGAAAATATAATTACCCTTTTCATGGAGATGGTGGGCCATACATATTCCTGAACTCAATATTCACTTTTTGATGGATGGAATGAAAGAGAGATAATAAATAAATATACATTAAAAAATATTTAATAATAAATGGAATTTTATTAACGAAAAAATGAAACAGTGCGAGAAAAAAAAACAAGAAACACCAAAACAATAAATTATGGTTAATGGGAAAAGAAAAAAAAACCAAAGCAGATAAAAACACCCATTAAAATAGGGGAGCTCTGGATTTAAAGTAGAAGAAACAAAATACTATCTGTTGAGAATAAACCCAGTGACGCTCATCCCCTTCCACTCCGGTCACCATTTCTTCCATTGAGGTTCATACTGATTCTGGTATTTTCTCCTCAACCCCATTGATTCGATAGGATGCAACAGCGCCAGTGGTGGTTGTGGTGGCCGGATCTTATCTGATTTCTCCATGGATGAAAAATCTCTAGCGGCCCAGGCCTTATAAAATTCCTTCACACGGAGGACTAGCGATATTATGGCTGGCTCACCAGTTTTTGAGAAGTCCACTGCAACTGAATGCATCTCTACAGGTTCTATTTCCAACCTGTAGAAATAGAAACAAGCCTCTCCAAAGAAGAAAAAAGAATATAACTAAAGAAAAAATACCCCAAATAGAAAGGCAGGACACAAGGATGAAAAAATACTTAAAAACAGGCACAATCATAGATAAGATACAGCTTACAAAAGTATAAAAATGGGAGACTATTCACATTCATTTTTAAAAAAATGAAGGAGATCATCATGAACTTGATCATACGAAAAAAATCAACTCCATTAACACCTTTATTTTCTAGTCCATCAGAAACAGAATTGGATTCCCTATAAATGTGAGTGACAATATGATTCATGGAAAATAGAGTCTCCAAAAAATTAATCCATCGATTGGTAATCTTCCAGGACAAGTGATGAAGACCCATCCTTATGGTAAAAACAGCAACAGAAGAATCACTCTTAATCTATAAATTATCACAACCACTCTTCACAGCTTTATCCTCAGTAAAGATAACACCAAGAATTTCATCCTCAAGTGAAGAGGCAAAGCCAAAAGAACCATGAAAATATCCAAGGACATCCCCTTTATGATTTCTGAAAAGAGTACCATAACCAGAAATCCCCAGATTACCCCTAGAAGTCCCATCTGAATTAACTTTTAACCAACCAAAAAGAGGTTCTATCTAGTGAACATCTAAAGTACCACACGGAGGCATGAAATTACCCTTAACACCTATCTGGTTTAGAACAGACAAATATGGACCGAGTTGAAGCAAAAATGCTTCCTTGGAATATCAATAATACGCATATCACCATGAATAGCTGATAAAACCCCACTTTCCGGGAAGTTAAATCTATCATGAATCATCTTATTCTGAGAAAACCAAATAAAATGAATGAGTTTAGTAGAAGTGACTCTAAAAAGATCCATCAATTGAGGAGAAAGTGAACTAGAATACCAGCCATAAAGGAAATGATGAATTGAAGACATATTAGGCATAGGGATTTCAAAAATATCAAAAATAGCCTTCCACATTGAAGAGGCATTAACACAACTAAGAAACAAATGATAAATATCTTCCCTATGTGTATGAAAAAACTCACATGAAGAGGAGAGATAGATGCCACATTTCTGAAGTAAACAATCAGTAGGAAGCTTCCCATGAGCCAGTCTCTAGGAAAAGGTTTTCCATGAGGGCCAAATAATGTTCATATAAAGATCCATCATCCATTTACAAACTATATTGCAAGATAGAGAATGACTATAAAATTTTTAGAAGTCAGCAGACCATTTATAGCAGGTTCCCAAGCCTAAAAATACTCTTTTTTATAGAAACAGTAACTATTGATAATAGGAACAACATGATTAGGGAGACCCCCCATATTATCAAGCTGATCTTTAATTGTAGCATCCAGATCAACATTAAAATAATCATTCATCAAGAAATCATCTAAAGGACAGTTATTCCAATTGGCCTTCAAAAAGGATAAATAAGAGTTCCTTGAAACAAACCATCTGGCATGAGATTCAATGGAAGAAAAAATGAATTTAAAAGTAGGCCAAACAGAAGAATCCAGATGATTAAAAACACCATTCCTAATAATTTATTACGGAGAGAGTCCAGAGACTCAGAATTACAAATGACAAGCCTCAAAATAATAAAAAAAATATTTAAATATCTTATTTATCATAAATAATAATGAAATACATCATTATTACAGTCCAAGTAAAAAATAAATGAAAAGCCATTAAAATCACTTCATTGAGGTCTTAGTCCACACGTATGCAAGATTGACATTATCATTTTCCAACAGTTTTGAAGATAAGATGTTAGGTATTATATTAAAATTACAGAAGTATAATTAGGTTATAATTTTTATATATAAATAATAAACCCATTCTAATATCATTCCATAAAATATAGTGATGATAAATGAATTATATCGCTATGTAGAGATAATGATTCAAATATATGCATGAAAAATATTTTCACATATCATTATATGGATAGAGGATGAATAAAGTTTATTTAATAAAAATTATAACTTCTTATTATAATTAGGATATTTAATTTTTATTTTATGAATAATATAATAGATTTATATAAGTAAAAATAATAATTAAAAATAAAGTGTTCAGTTAAGGTGATTACCTATTCTTAAAAATAATTATGTTATATATCATATTAAGGGATTTCAGGTTGGTTTTTAGGGAATGAACGAACCTATAAAATGTGTATATGGAACATTATAATGCAATTTGGTAGGTAATTATTCATCTAGAAGGATCATTGTGCGGTGAAGAGAAGAAAAATGGGTTCCCTTTTATAATTGAGAAAATGGGAACTCCCTGAATTTCATAAAAGATTAAAACAATTAAAATTCAATCTCAAGAAAAATAGTTCATATTTGAATATATATTTTAATTGGATGTAAGTTTAACCAAATATTTTCCCCATAATCTTCTTTAAATATTTTCATGATTGTTAAGAAATTAAATTTTATATTATATTCATAAAATGTCATTATTAAACATTTTGACAAAGCTCATTTAATTTGACTTAAAAAACTAATTTAATGGTTGGAATATGAATATAATTCACTAAAAATAATAATATTTGATATTCATCTAAAAAAGTCACGTAACAATTTAAATCACTCAAATTATAGTACGTTTAATTTATTTAAAATCATTTATTATTTTGTTTTCATTATAAAAATATTACTTTGGTGTTGCATAAGAATTTAAGGAAATTATATAATCACTAATAATTGGAAATAAATTTTTATCATGTATATAATTTAATTAATCTCAATAATAGACAATTATATTTTACCATAACATACTTTTCTCCCAATGTGGACACATTATAGATATTTATAATTAAGAGAGTGATATTTTGTATCCTTCTTTGATTTAAATATTATATAGGCCATTTTTAGGGAAACATGTCCATTAGATACCTAAATTTATGGATTAAGGTGATAAGGGATGACATAAATTGATAAAATTAGAATTAGGATGAAATATTATGGCCTAATCACTTATTGTTAATCTAGATTAACCTGATTTACCCTTTACCATGATAATAAATTTTTCCATCATCAATACTCATATAGAATAAAAATATAAGGGTCTTATTTTAAAATTTTGAACCTAATGATTCCAAATATTTAATTTGTTTTATCATATTAAATTTATAAAAGCTGTATAAATTAATTTTAAAATAAAAACACAACACGCGATGAAAACAACAATCTAGAAAATACATTATTATGTATAAAACATTATTTCTTATTATCTCTGCCACGAAAAAATATTTAATAATTTTTAGAAAACTTTATTAAATATAAAACAAATAAATTTCATCAAATTAGTTCACCAATGTAGATATATTACATTTCATAATATTAAAAAATTATTTTCCTCATTAAAATTGTTTTCGGAAAAACATCTCTTTTACCTTCAAATGATTTTTTATGTTAATTTATAATTAATTGATAAACATTAAATTAATTTCATTAATATGTAAACCATATGTTTTTAATAATTTGGTATATTCATTTTAATACCTTAAAATTAAATGGATATTTGATGGATACAATTTAATAGAATTTCTCAGTTCATTTAAACTCAGTATTGCACGTAACACTTACTATCAAAAAAACTAAACTAGTATGAAACAAATTCATAATATATCATGGTGTTAAAGTATAAACCTGTTACAATGAATATTATCCTTTAATTTTTTACTCTTACCAAATAAATAGGATACCTTTCTTTCATTACATCCTCAGGTTATCATGTCGTTTTTTTAATTTTTTGATTTCTCCAATGAACTTTCACTAGGAAGGTTGTACTATTCCATGGAACTTTTTCTATATGATCAAAAATATATACTTATTTTTATTAATAAGACCTTTCATGGTCCAGTGGTATCACCTCTAAATTTAGTACATGTTAAGGACCGGGTATGTACTATCTCAACAGCGTTACGTGGAACATCTTATAAACATAAGTGAGGTTTACCTGAAGCACATTGTGATAAGATAATTTCCCTACTCGATCAAGGATCTAGGTAGGGAAAATATAATTAGAGATATTATTTACATTATTTTAGAATCATGAAGTCTAATTTTATGGATAATTATTTATAAAACCCTTCTCATGAACTTCAAATTACAATTAATATCAGTTATTGTCCACATAAGTCTACTATGGGCAACCTTAATACGGTACTAAATCAATCTGAGTGTTTCTATCATTTTTAAATCATGATTAGGGAATAATTTATTTCTTTCTCTAACATCACACATTGTGTTTAAGTTCTAAACATCATTCTATAGAGGGAATCATAAGGACCTATTTGAATGATCAAGTGAGATCTATTGTTATGAAAAAATCAACTAAAGTAGGGTGTTCATCCGAACATCCCTTGAAGTTTATTAAAAATACCACATCATATCCTTTAGAGTTTGTAATTTTCTTTTAGACTAAACATCAATCAATGAATACTATTTTTTTTCAAAAAGTCAACAATATATCTTGATCTTATAGAATAATTCACTAGAAAATTATGATAAAACATAGATCCTGATAAGATATAGTGGAATATGGTTCTCCAAGAAACATTACAACTTCTTTAATATAAATTATAGAAATATGATTGGGTGATAAATATTCTATAATCAAAATGGTGTGTGAAAAATTCTTAATGAAATTAATTAGAACCCATATTCCATTTACCACTTTTTATTTTTTGGGGAGTCCAACATTATAATTCACGATGACGTTTTCCCATTTCTATTCGGTATGATTAATGGTTATAACATCCCCTTATACTTTTTTTCTCTCAAAACTAACTTGTTTTCATAGTAATCAACAAGATACATTCTAAAAAATATATCTCTTCTTATTTTCCAACTGGAAATACAATTTCTAATCCCTATACATTTTTAATTCAATGATGTATAGAGAATTGTGAACTAATAGATTCAACCAATAGATCCTACTTGAAATTTGGTATGGATTGAACACATGAATAATTCTTGAACCATATCATCCCATAATAACTAAGGTTAAAATCAGGATTATTTCTCACCTTCTTTTGTTATTTCGCTTCTTCCTTCTTAGCCTCCTTAATCTTTACATGGATGGATAGTTGATCACTCATCTGAAAGACATAATATTTCATCCCTTACAATAAAATTTCATGATTAACCCTTTTAAAATCCTGAAATATTTTATATATTGTGATCCTCATACTATATAGTCAACCATTATCCTTTCGGCTTAAATAATCTAGTAAATTCTTTAATTTCCCAAGTTGATAATGTATTGAGCATTCATAATCATTAGTTATCTCTAACCATCTTCTCTGGAAAATAATAAACTATTTCTATGTGAAAATATAAATTAAACTTTTATGATCAATATATATATATATTACACAATTATCTATAAATACAATTCCTCTATATCTATAATTCCAAAATAATCGTAGCTAACTCCAAATCAGGATTTGTGTAAAAAAAATTAGACTTCAATTAAAGTGAGGAATAATCTAAAAACATATCATTATGTATGATAATAAATTTGTATCCCTTCTTCAATACATAACAATGTTTTATAATTCCTTTTATATTGCTAGGTGACGTATGAAAATGCTCAATAACTAAACTTTTCTTCAGATCCTTGAAAATTTATTCACATTCATAGATCTAAAGTAATATAGCACTCTTAAAAGTTAACATGGTTAATGGATTATATAGTAATGATAAATTCTCTAGAATGTGTTAATAATATCCATAAAAACCAAGAAAACTATGTATCTCAGTCATATCAATTGGTATTTTCAAACATTTGATAACTTCTTCCCTTGAAGGATATACTAATATACCATCACTAGAGTTTATATAACCGAATAATCAAACATTCCAAAAACAGAATTTATAATTGGTAAATTTCCCATAATTCTACTTTTTCCTCAGCATGTTCATTCAATTCTAAAGTGATATTCATGTTCTTTATTTCCCTTCTAATGTATAGTAATATAATCTATAAATAATACTATAAGTTGAACATTATAATCTATAAAAACTCTATTCCTTAAATATATAATTTTAGTGGGGGTATTATTAATACAAAATAGAATTACTATAATTTCATAGTTTTTATACCTTGTATATAATACTACCTTGGCGATATCCTCCATCTCGATGCTCAATTTATGATTTCTAGAAAAAGGATCAATATTATAAAATTATTGAATGGACATATGAATATGTGGGAGATGGGATGAGTGATATGATTTGAGAGAATCTCTTCATAAAATTCACAGGTGATTAGGGATTCCTTTTTTCTCTTGATTCATAAATATTTCGTTATGGTGGAGAACTTCCTTGTGCTATGGAGGTTCAACATTCATCATCTCTCTAGTTTACGAATAGATAATTAGGCCTAGGAATGACCTGGTGATCATTAGATCAAGGGAACTTTAAAAAATAACTCTTTCTCTATCTTCAAGGGCATGATAAAATCTTTCATTCAAAGAAAATAGAATTTTGCGCACATAAAAGATGATATCGATGCTATTTCAGAGCAACTAGAAATTGGTGAGTAGCTGATCATAATCCAATAATTTCTTCATAATGGTTCTTAGTCATGTAAAATAAATGAATGTAAGGAATGAATTTCATCGATTTGTGGTTTTTTCATTGGGATAAAAAAAATTTAGGGTGGGGATACTTCAATATTCTCTTCCCCTTGGAATAATTGAAATTCCCACCCTATGTCGTTGGTTCCATTATGCTAAAACCAAGGACTATTCAGCATCATGAATTGATAAAATTTCAATCCATTTGAGGCTGGTAAAACTAATATTCAGTTTTGGTAATGGTATATGGGTTAAATTTGATACATTGTAACACTAAAATTTTATATGACATTTCATTTCTTATTGTCATTACAATTAGAATTTAAAAGGAATCAGAAGGGGGCTGATTTGGCTGCTTCTTGAGGTTCATGGTAGAGGTTTAATTTGGTTCAGATTTAGTTGATAAATAATTCTTGAAACTAGTTACAATATTATTGATTTGAAGATAAAAAACGAGAAAATACCAATATTTTATAAGGACTATAATGCTATAGGTCATGAAACATCTAACTATATGTTATGAGTAGTATGTAGTTTTTTTGCATGGACATGATATGAGAAATTGTCTTAAGATGAGTAAAAATTCATCTTCTCATAAGGATTATGTTCTTCTATAGATTAAATGTCCTTATGATAACAATATCCCATATAATATTGATGATAGAATTGGCATTGTGGTTTATAATGTCAAATAGAAGAGACAAGCATAGAGAGTTACTCGTGAATTTACAGTCAAGCCAATCAATGATGAGAAGGGTGTTCGACCAAGTGATTAAACAAATGCTAAATCATCTACTTATGATTATAAGATGAAATTTTCAGATTCTATATTCTCTAAAGTGGAGAATGTCAATGATGTTGATAATTATTAAAAATGATGAATTGATGACTCACAATAGACTCAAATTTTTTTAAATCCTCATACTATAGGTATTGATAATGACTTTATGGTTGAACAAGTTAATAAATAAGAAGTAAAAAAGTGTTTTATTATCATCTTTCACATGAAATTATGGATATTTTCATAAACAAAAAGGGTAATAAAATTTTAGAATTTGATTATCCATTAATTTCTAAGAACATTCTTGCTTCTTCAAAACCCATCTAGTATAATGAGGGTTTTGTGTTTTTTTCATATAAGAAGAAAAGTTCTTCGGTTGTTCCCCAAGTGGTGGAAGGGAAACCAAATATTGGTAACACTAAAAAATATTGGGCCATTAAGATACACAATAAAATTCTTGGATCTTCTAATACACATCATGAAGAGGCAAAACATCATTAGATTCTTCCTTAGGCTGAAATAATGGAGGATGAGTGGTTGATTACTATAATGATAGGGGATGCCTCCATTGAAAAAAGAAATGAAAGGAAGGGGATAGCTCTGACTCAAAAATAACAGATTCATATAGCCTACTTGAAATGATTGAATATATTCCTTCAAGTAGCAGGAGATCAAGAGTTTGGGGTCAAAATGTGGAAGAATTGACTGGTCTGCAATTTTAGAAGAAGAAATAATACTACGTGAAATATTGAGGAAAAATATAAGTAACTAAATTTTTAGCTTTTATTAAGTTTCTTTTTCTTCTTGTACTCACTTTATCTGTTATGTTTTCCTTGTTTCTAATAAAAGAAGAATAATCTATACCATTTTAAAAATTATATATCTATGAATAGTTTATCAAAAAAGTCATAATTATGGGTTATGGAATACTTTTTCTTGATATTGATTTTATTATGTTCCTGATAGTAAATTTATATACACATTGATCCATCTTTATTCTCAACAAAAACAATTGGTGCATCCAATAGTGATGAGCATGGACCAATGAATCCCTTTTCAATATTCTCTGATAGTATCTTATTTAGTTCGTTCAATTATTTTCATTCTATTCTATATGGATTATTTTGAATATGTTTAGTACTAGATATGAGTTCTATAAAAAACTCAACTTCACATTTTAGTGGAAGACCGGAAAATTCTTATGAAAATACATCAACAAATTCCTACAAAATATGAATATATTTGATGTTGAGTTTCTCAAAAATCCTATGACAAAAACATCCCTTATTAATAGAAATAAATTCCTATACAATGGATATTATTATTATTATAAGATCATATTTATCTTTTACTACTATAAGAAGACCATATTTCCACACACTTATTACCAAAATTTATTAAAAACTATGGAAACAACTTATATAGTTCTAATAAACTATGGAAGTTTCATCTCGCATATGTGATCCTCTCCATAGATATCTTTCATCTTCTCATGACCGAGCTCCCCTCAAAATCCCAAAGTGATCCACTCTATAACCGTCTTCCCTCTTCACCATCGATCATGCTCGCCTCTAAAGGAATTTCATCATCCCTCTTCAGGATCTATAGAGATTTTATTCTAAGCTCTTCCCCCTCCGTGATCAATCTACTCTCTGTAGTGACTCGCTCTTCATGATTGATCTCCCCTCTATAGTTCCTCACTCTTCCCAATTGAGCTCCTCTATTGAGCCACCCTCCTTACGTTAGATCCCCTTAGCAGTGCTTCCCTCTACACAATTAATATCTTCTAAAGAGCTTCCCTATTCATGATCAAGCCCAACTATTGTACTTCCCTCTTCAAAATAAAACACTAACAGTGATGTGCACACAATCCCATTTTCATTACAATCCCCCACCTCTTATGATATTCTCCCATCCTTTACTCCCCCTCTTCATGATTGAGCCCCATATCTGTAGATCTAATAATGCCTAGTGCTTCCCCTCTTCATGAAATCAACCAATATGGTGACTCTAAAAGAGTAATTATCTAGTTATTACTCTCAATTTTGAAGCTAAATGCTATATTTTATGATTAGTTATTGGGAATAATTTTCATCCCATAATTCATCATATATATTATATCCGATTCACTTTAAAATATCCTAAATCAAAAATTCGGACACATATAAAGAGGTTTTATTAGTGTTATTTTCCATGGATTGGTTTATATTTTATATTATTCTCTTCAATTTTGTTATTTATATAATCAATACATATTAATAATATATAATAAATACAAACAATACTATGTTATGACTAGTTTAATAGATCTTACCACTATTGCACTTAGATATTTCCATCAAAGATAAAAAAATGATTCAAATAATATGGTGTCCAATAATTTTTAATGGATAACATGGGAGAACATGAACGTTGTTAAATAGTTTTATATTTATGATGAATTTTAAAATTATTAAAGATTTTAGCATAAAAATATACCATGAATGGTCTGGTGACATGATGAATTATTTTTTAAATGGAACCATTTATTTACTATTTATATATCAATAAATGAAAATTATAGTTGATTCAAATCATTATTAATCTGATGAACATTCAAAAAAATTAAATATAGATATGGAATCATACGGTTATATGTACCCAAACCTCAATTGAATTGTATTATATAATTTTTTCATTCATTGGTAACTAGTGGAAAATATGGTCCTCATAAAATAGAGTCTAAATTAATATAATGTAGTTTTTTACCCACTATATACAAGGATTCAAGATAATATTTATGATATTTTCATTAGTTCCAAATAATGAAAAATAAAATTTTAATATATGATATTCATTATAAAAAAATACTTAAATTCAAAATGTTTGTTGTATAGGGAATTGATTTCTAAAGACCCATTCTATAATCCATCAACAATATACAAGTTCATATTTGTTTATATATTTTTTACATTGGTATAAATGATGTTGATATCAGTGAACATAAAAACGATAAATATTTCTATTTTAATGAATAAATCCTTTTCTTGGTTTAGAACTCCTTGAAAACTTATGGTGTATTAACACCCATTTATCTATTTGGGCATTTTTAATCCACATTGCAGGATTTTATTTATTCTAATGTGTTTTATTTGTGAAAATGTTGTTAAATTTATTTTTAAAATAATTTATTTATGAAGATTTTATTTCTTTATTTTTTCTAACAAGTAAAATGTAAGTGTGTTTGGATTTAATTTCTTGTGATACTTGTTTGGGATAACTCAATTAATTTTAATAGAGGAATTTAAGAATTTTATTTTTAATGATCTTTATTTTATAAATGAAGAAATTATTTTGAAAGTATTGATAAAAACCATGAGGTTAATTACATTTATATGAGATTATTTAAAATGGTTCTTATATAAAACAAATATATATATTTTATGTAATTGGTTGAACATATTCATATTTTTATAAGAGTTTTTATAATATCTAAATGAATTAAAATTCATATAAAATGATAAAGCAGTCAATAAAAATAATTTTATCAATTATATAATTAATTTTTCATACATTTAAATCCATTAGTAATTAAAAGAATAAATTACTAAATATGTATACTCATTTCCTTTAGAATGAATGTATGGAAATTTTATTATTAAAAATCACCTGTTTAACTAACACTCTGTTTATTCATATTAGAATGTATTGAATTCAATTGTAAAATGTAGATCAGATTATAAATGAGTTTCTATAGTATTTGGAATATTTTTTGGATTTTTTTTCAATAATGGTTTAGACGATGGATTGATTCGATGACCATGATTTTATAACATTTGAATAAAGTGGTTAACAAATGAGGAAGTGAGTTATAATATCACTAAAAATCAATAATAATAACAAGTTTCATATCAAAATAGATAAAATTATCAATCAAATATTAACATTGATTCAACTAAAAATCATATAATGGAAAATTTTCTTTATGATCATTTTATATTTTTTTATCAATCTAGTACTTTATTTTGGATAGTGGAAGAGGAAATAAATAAGGGAATATAGTTGTCATTTAATGATCAAAATGATGATGTTGTGTATAGTTAAATTTTTTTAATGTTCAAACACCCCAGTGTGCCAGTCATGTAGAAAATGACATAACTATATTTTATTATATGATTTTTCAATGGGATTAAAATTTATGAAGTTATTAATATTTTTATTGACTATATAAATAAATTTTTTAAGGACTAACAACCTGATGAATCATGTTTTCTAGAAAAATATTATATGGTATCAATGTTTGTGGAAATAATTTGGCTTTTTAGGTACCAAAATCCATGTGTTCAATAAATATTATTGTAAATTATTGAAGGATAATTATGAGTAAAATGAATTAAAAATGTGGTACATTGAGATAAAAGACTAATAAATATGGAACTCAATCCTATGTACCGTATAATGTAATTTGTAACTTTCTATTAATTCATATACATCAAAACAATTTCATGTCAAAAAATGGAAAATAATATGACATAGAATGAAGATGAAAAAAAATAATGATAATGATGATATATTTCATTTTATTTATAGGATAAAATGGAATAAATTTGATAGTTTAAATCCTAATTATACATCAGACCCATGAAGTGTTATATTGGTATTGTAAACTGAGTGTTTCAACCCATTTTAGTAGATTCATACTATAGATATTACTTGGCCTATTTTCATACATATTTTTTATTTTTCTTCATGGAAGTGTATGAAATGTACAGTTACTATCATGAGTACACTAATTTCTAGACCCAGTTATCCTACAAAAGATATTGAAAAATACTTCCAACCACTAATAGATGAGTTTAAGGAGATTTATACTATTCTGGTGTAGACATATAAGGAATTTATAAAGCATTACATTATGTGTCAGGTGGAATTATTTTGGATAATAAATAATTTCCCTAATTATGTAATGATATATGGTTGGAATACCATAGGGAGATTAGCTTCCACAATTTATCAGAAAATAACCATTTTAGGAGATTAAATATTCTATAATCTTTTAATTTTATAGAAAATAAATTATTTTTAAAAATAGAAAATCCATACAGGAAACAAATTAGAGTGTTTTACAATTCCAAAGAGACACATAAAGTACCTCAATGAATTTCAAGGGTAATATCCTTAAAGAATATAAGAGTTTGAATTTTGTTTGTATAAAAGGTAATTAAAATTCTAGAATATGAAAGAATTTTTCTTCAAATTCCAACATTAATTAGTGAATGGAAATTGTATTCATTCAATTTATGTATTCATCATCAATTTTTTATGACACTACTATAACTTAATTTATATTTAGAAAAATGTGCTTAAAATGTCACATGTAATGATATTAGATATTAATGTATAAAAAGATAATATGTGAGCATGATATAATTTAATGTAATTGAGTATAAAACAAAGACTTCATTCTAAGTTAATTATTAAATATCTATAGAAAGCCTATTTTCCTTGTTTTTTGATGAAAAATGTAGAGAAAAATTATTTATTCTAGTATTATAAATTTTAATGGTTCTAGATGGTAATTAAAGTAACATTACAAAATGGATAAAGACACAGGATTTGACACTAAATCCCTTAAAACCCATGACCACTTTGACATTTTCTATGAATTAATTCTTATTTAAATACCACATTTATAGTCACATAATTTTACGGTCACTGTGATTATATTATGACACTTTTATTAAGATATATTTGATAAAATATTGAACAAAAGTGTTCTAAAAAAATACAAAAAAATACACTAGCCATTTTTTGTGAATTATAGAAAATGTTTATACCATCATTTTAAATATATATGTTACATCTCCTGACAAATATTCAAAAAAAAGTTCATTATGGTGTTCCCATTTTTTATTACTTTATCTATCCAATATAAATAATGATGTTTACATTGAAATATTATGTGAGAATTAAGTATCATTCGGAAGGATCTATTATGAAAGGTTATTTATCATCGGAATGCATGTATTTTTCATGATTTTTTATAATGTCCCCACAAGATCAAATAATCCACTAAGAACAAAATATGAGTAGTATGATCACATTGAGTATACATTTTTATCACTACCTCAAATGGTATGGTATCTGTATCACATAAGTTGCATAATTTGAACTTGGATGAGTGGGAAATGGCTCATCATATGAAATTATTCAAATGTTGTGTGGTTGAATATTACATAAATTAATTAATATTATAAATATAGATATTTTTTGTATAGTTTAATAGTTTATAACGTCATTAAAATTTAATAATTTCAAATAAATAGAGTGAAATTATAAAAATAGAACATATTTATTTGTCTATTAAGAGGAGGGTTATATTTACACTAAAATAATTTCTGTCGAGTTCATAGGAAAATATTCCAAATTAAACTATTTTACGTGACCAAATTGTTGGTGGTTTAATTTGGATTTTCAAATATTTCTGTTTCAAAGTTGAAAAATGTTTGAAGTATCAACTAAAATAAGTACATTGTCATTTGGTTTGAATAATTTCTAATGTGATTGTAAATTTATGGTATTCAATCCATTTAAATTAATTAAAAAAATTTTTGAGAAAAAGATATTAAAAAACAGATGATGGTTTAACTATAATCACATGAATAGATTTTTATACTAGTGCATCAGACAGACAACCTCATCCCCAAAAATATTTTGTATTATTGGGTAATTGAGATAATGTTTTTATTATATTATTATACATGTGGTCATGTCGCTATGATGAAATGAATGTTTCTTGATTCTATGAAATTAATTGGTTATAGATATATAGTTATGGATTGATAGGGATTCATATGAATATAAATATATTAATAGATGATCCTTACATTCTTACATCCAAATATAGACATGTGTTTTATGTAATTGACCCCATAAAACAATAACTTGGTGTTATTATTCATGCTATTCAAAGACATATTTTTTTATAAAAGAATGGATGATAGTGAATTTTTGGATGAACCAATGGATATTCACTAAAATGTATCATTCAATGACATAGATGATACAATTATTATTCTTGATTGTTAATAAGATATTTTAAAAAACAATTCATAATATTGACATGTTTGTAAGTATTTATTTTATACTATTAGGATATGTAATATGTTTTTTTTACTTTTAAAAATGGTACATAATTAATTATGCATAGTATATTATATTAATTATCTAGTTTCATATTGTTTTTATGTTTTATACATGGTTGTGAAATATAATAATTCTAGAACTATTTTTTTCATATATTTATTAAAATTTCACATTCCTGAAATGTATTCTACAAATTTCTAATTATTTTTTAATTTATACTTGAATATGATAAATATTATTGAAATTAATGTAATAATTGATTACAAAAATGAACTCAAATGGAGGGGACATTATAATTACCATCATAATTAATTGTTTTCTAATTATTTTCTATTATCACATTCCTATTATATTTTCAAAATATGTAATTAATATAAAATCTCAAATAATAAAATGAAATATAATATAAGGTTGTTTTATGGTTAACTAATAATTGAACTATAATTTTCCATGCCATCATGACCTATTACTTTTCTAGTTTTTAGTTATCAGACATGTTTGAAGGAGGTTCTAAGTATTTTCCTGGGAATCGGGAAAGCATCAAAACTATTGTAGGGCTAAAATGTCCTATAATTAGATTACATGCCATGATGCTTGGTATTGTGTCTTGTTCTGGGTGGTACATGGAATCAAATGATTATGGTTTATATAAATAAAACAAGTCAAAAGGTTATGGAATTTTTTATGGAAACCAAACTCAAGGCATTACACGACTTGAAATGGGAATACATATCATGTAATCCCCCACTACTATAATATTTTAATTTTTCCCAAATAATCAGGTTTTCTAACCCTATGGCTCTAGTGAATCTACCTCAAACCTAGGAAACCCTCTTCAGCATTTTAAGGATTCCATTTTTAAGGATACATTCTTAAATTCTCCCAATTGATTCATAGTGATCAGTCTTCTATACTTGGTGGGTTCTTCCACTTTTATTATGGTTTATTCTAGGTAAATATTTTTACCACCTGTTCTTCATGGCATGTTATGGAAGGTGATCTAAAATGGTTTTAATGTGTTTCTCTTCAGTTTTTGTAGATGCAGTGGTGTTGCAAAATCCTTGGGTGGGGGCAGATCATGTGGGATAGGTGGTTGTAGATCCACTACATGATTTATCTCGTGCTAAAACATTTGACACCCTTATGACATTTTATTAACTTTGTTTCTTTCAAATATGCATCATGTGGGAGGGGTTATCTTTTTTCTACCATTATATTTTGGTTGGTATAAATTAACCATAGTTAGGTTTTGGATACATGGAATTTAAAACTGTAGAGGGATTTGATTTTAATGCCTTTGCAGCCTTATTGTAACTTGTGATATAGTTATTTTAATGGTATAACAACCCAAAAAAATCATGGTCTTTGGGGGCACTTTTTTGTCACTAAATAAATTATGGAATGCATTTTTTTTATTTGGTTGGACACTTATATATGAAAATTAGTAAATCATATATATTAGACTAATGATTGGATTTTGTTTGATCATATAGTTTCTATGATAAACCATAAATTAAAAAATGTAACTAAATAAGGGTGGCATTATTAAATCTAGAATTGTGTTTTACCTTGGTATCTGGGGTGATTTGATGTGTGGGTTTGTTTTGGTTTGGGCTATACTATGTTTGAGAGCATGGTTGTGTGTTGTGAGATGGCTTGGGTGGTGTAAGGGAATCTCATGTTGAGATATTGATTGTTTTTGGGGTGGAAGAGAGGTATAGTAAAGAAGGGATATGATCTTCATGTGTAGTAATGGGTTACTAGATGGGTTTGTGAGTTGGGGTTGGTTCTATTGATATGAAATCTGAGAGGATGAGTTTGAAGAATGAAAGTAGTGTTGGTATGGGTAATTCTATATTAATAACATGAAATACATTCACCCCATATCTGTTTATTAATATATGATATATTTGTAATTGTGTTTTAAACATGGAGTTCATGGAATGTTGTTCCTTTAATGTGGATCTACCATAATTTATCATGATATTTTCTATATTAAAATATTGTTTCTTTGTTTCCTAGGGTGTTTTGTGCTTAATAGTTTCTTTGGTAGTTATGGATGATTAAACATCATATGAGAAATTATTTCAATGTATTGTGTTGGATTGGTTAACATAATGAAAATGGTTAAATAAATTGGTTGGAATGTGAAACGGGTTTCATGAAATGTTGTGTGATGTTGTTCATTTAGATGTAATAGTAAAGGAATTAGTTTTGTAAGTTGGTGGTTTTTCTAAGAACCCAAAGGATATACTTTAGTGTTTGGTAACAAATAAATATACACTTGTACATTCCTTGTTATTGATATACTCACCCCACTCTAATTGAACAATATATGTCGAACACCCCCATTTTAACAGGGGAGAGTGTTTTTACCAACATCTCAATGTGAGGATGGATGGATGGACACCCTCTTTTATCTACTCCTCCTCCTAGGAGATGGTATCCCAAGACTCATTGAGAAGGTTGTGGTGAGATTTGAGGCCTAGGTGTGCATGGGTGAGTTGTGATGTGGGGTTTTAGGTTTCTTCAAGATGAGATGTCGTATTTGTAACAGGTTTCTTCAGGATGAGATGAGATCTGATGTCATGTGACGAGATGATCTATGTTGTATGTCCCAGGTGTGTGTAGGTAATATGTATTGTGATACCAGGGTGTGTGTGGGTGAGGTTTGTTGTGAGGCCTAGGTATGTGTGTTAGGGCTGGGTTGGGAGGCCCAAGTGAGTGCAGGTAGGATTTTTGTGAGGCCTAAGTGGGTGTGGGTGGGATTTGAGGTGATGTATTCAAAATAAGTGAGAACACCAAGATGTTTTTTATTTTTGTGTGAGAGAGTATAATCTATGGGAACATGGTGCAGGTTACCTAATAATTACTGGGGATTTAATTACATTAAATAAATTTCATTATTTTGTGTGCATGCCTTGGTGATTTAAGATAGTTATACAAAATTTTATTTTCGTTTTGGTTATAATATCTTCTCATATAGACATTTGTATTCTCCTTTAAAATATGTATAAGAGTACTTGTTTTTCCTACTAGGTATACTCATATTCTCACCCTATGTATATAGAAATATTTTCTGGTTTCCATGATGATTTCACGGACTATGCAAGACCCAACTTTCTTGGATGTAAATGAAGGTTTCGGGCGCAGCGGAAGCGCATGGGTGGATGTTCCCACTTGGATTTTTGTCATTAGCAATGATCAATCCGGGATCAATATGACGATAAACGCTAGTCTCCACAGATAGAATCACAGAACAATACAATGAAGATGGTTTGTCTCAGAACCAAAAACAAGGATCGTTACAGGTTGATTATAGTTAATTTAATTAATTATAAAGAAATACCTTTTGGGTCTTCTTTCTTAGTTGATGTTCTCGATCACGTTGTCGGTGTGATCCGTCGTTGCGTCGCAGAAGCCAATTGTAGACTCCCTCTAGTAGTGATCCACACGCGTACCTTGTATCTCTGGACGTCGCCAAAAGATTCTCAGGGTGCTAGTGTGGAGAAGCCTTTGCTTGTGTTGTCCACCTTAGATCATCTTGATCCGATGGAAGAGGATCCTTCTCGGTCCTGAGAACATTCTTGGATGAAGAGGTTCTTTCGGTCTTGAATGAACTCTCCAGAGATGTTGAGGACAACGATTCTCTTGTGTGTTTAAAAAGAGTTGGGGTTGTGAGGATATTTATAATCGGGTGTGTCAGTTTGTAGGGTTATGACAGTAAATAAATGTGTTACGTGTTTCATTTATTTCATTAATTATTATTGAATACCCCCATGTCGAATAATTAATTCCTTGACATGTGCTCACGCTGATTATAATAAATATCATTAAATAAAATGATATTATTTCCTCAAAATCCTGACTGAAAAAACTACACAGCGTGTAATAAGAAATACACGGCGTGTACTTGTTTTTCATTGAAAACTACACGGCGTGTACATTAAATGTACACGGCGTGTATATCTTGATTTCATTTATTTATTTCCTTTCCAAAATTAAACTACACAGCATGTACATTTAAAAATACATGTCGTGTACTTGTTTTATTTTATTTATCCTCCATCATTTAAAACAACTTAGGCGTCCTTGAATAATTATTAAACCATGTACAGGAATAATCTTTATTCCACTTGAGATACTTGGATACACTTAGTGTGTGACCCTCTAGGCCTCTTTCTCGTTGGCATTAGGCAGGATTGCCTAAAGTCCAAGATTACTGTCTAGCAATGGGTCAAGGCACCCAAGAGAAAGAATTTGATGCCGCATTAACCTATCACCTCATACGAACGCTTACTGTGTAATTTAATCCCTTTGTCTCGATATCTCATCAAGCAGGATTCATGGCAGTGTCATAAACCTATATGCTTGATCTGTCGTTTTTTGACTACCTGAAATAAACTCATCGTTTACACCATGGCCATGGAATTTAATGTGAGAGTTCTATTTCAATCAAAGGGCCGAGATATCAACTTCAATAAATGGAAGGGACAAATCCTTCCTTGACTTATCCAATAACATCATGTCACTTGTGACGCACCCAACGTACCCTAATTCCCTCCATCTTTTTGTGTGAAAGTTTTCATTAGTAAATCTAAGTGCGTGAGTCATGACATGAGTTAATGATAATCTCTCAGTCTAAGGACCATCACACATGCTCGCAGATAGCAATATCCGATGGCACCAAGACATGCGGAATTACTACTGGCGGGTCTGTTCTCATAATCTCTCATCTTGGAGATTACCAAGTGAAAACTCCCTGAGAGAGAGTCTCATCTTATTATGAGTACTCTCACATGAAGGTCTGTATACTATGTGTCCTATCATAGTATGTCATCCAACCACAGAACTTTATTTAAGAATATTGTTATAGAATTTCAAGGTTCTCATCATAGTAGGGATCTGCTATGACCTTATTAATGCAACAAATATTCCAGGAAATTATTATATTATAGTCACGCAGAACAATGAACAATATAAAATAAGCAAACATTTATGTAATCAAAGTACAAAATAGCTAGTTCTAAGGACACAAACCCTTACAAACTCCCACTTGGACTAGAGCCAACTGCCTACGACATTTAGTTCGCTAGAACTCACATGATGATCATGTTTCTGCTGAGTCAAGGATTTAGTCGATGGGTCTGCCACATTGTCTTCCGTGGAAATACTGCTCACTGAAACTTCACCTCTCTGAGAAAAATCCCTCAAGATATGATACTTCTGAAGTATGTGCTTTGTCCACTGATGTGACCTTTTCTCTTTTTCAAGTGCCACCACTGTAGTATTATCACAATAGAGTGTGATAGGATCTTTACTGCTCGGTACTACATCCATATCTTGGACGAAGCTTCACATCCATACTGCTTCTTTAGCTCCCTCAAAAGCTGCGATATACTCAGACTCTACTGTAGAATCTGCCACCACACTTTGTTTTCAGCTCTTCCAGCTCACTGCACCTCCATTCAAACTGAAGATGTATCCAGTCTGCGACTTCATGTCATCTTGATCAGTCTGGAAACTAGCATCTACATTTCCTCTGATGACTAGTTCCTTATCTCCTCCATAATCCAAGAACATATCCTTAGTACACCTTAGATACTTAAGGATAGTCTTGACTGCCATCCAATGGCGGTCTCCTGGATCAGCTTGATATCTTCCTACCATACATATTGCATAAGAAACATCTAGACTCATACATATCATAGCATACATAACTAAACCAATCACGGATGCGTAAGGGATCCTTGTCATTCTCTTTCTTTCCTCATGTGTTTGAGGACACATTTTCTTGGAAAGATGAATGCCATGTGACACTGGAAACAATCCCCTCTAGGACTGTTCCATACTAAATCTCTTAAGTATCTTGTCAATGTATGTACTTTGACTCAGGCCAAGCATTCTCTTGGATCAATCACGATGGATCTTGATCCCAAGAGTATATGTCGCCTTGCCCAAGTCTTTCATGGAGAATAATTTATGAAACCATGCCTTAACTAACTATAAGACAGGTACTTCGTTTCCAATTAGCAATATGTCATCAACATATACTATTAGGAAAACAACAGCACTTCCAATAAACCTTCTGTAGACACAAGGCTCACATTCATTGTTAACAAATCCAAATTCTGTTATATCTTCATCAAAATGAATGTTCCATGACCTTGATGCTTACTTTAATCCATAAATGTATTTCTGCAACTTGCATACCTTGTTGGCATCTTTGGAGTCAAAAACCCTTCAGGTTGTGTAATGTAGACATCTTCCTGGAGGTTCCCATTAAGGAAAGCTGTTTTGACATCCATTTTCCAAATTTCATAGTCATGGTAACCAGCAATGGCCAATTGGATTCTGATGGATTTCAGCATCGCAACTGGTGAAAAGGTTTCATCATAGTCAATTCATTGACGTTGTTTAAAACCTTTTGCAACCAGTCATGCCTTATAGGTGCTTAGTTGTCCCTCTATGTCTAGTTTCTTCTTGAATACCCATTTATTACCAATAGGCTTTACATCAACTGGAGGATCTACCAAAATCCATACTTGGTTTTGGTAAATTGAATCCATTTCAGAATTCATGGCTTCATTCCACTTGCCAATGTCTGTGCCTTCAACTACTTCCTTGTAGGTAAGAGGATCATCATTGTCAACCAATAATGAGTCACCATCCTCGGTGACAAGAAAACCATATCGTTCTGGTTCTCTCACCTCTCTCATGCTCCTACGCAGTTCTTGTGTCTCTGGAATAGATTGTTCTTCCACGGGGCTTTGTGGAATCTGTTCTTGTACCAACTTCTGTGCATCTTGAGCCTCGACTTCATCGAAGTCTTTCTCGCTCCCACTATCTCTTTCAGAGATGTCCTCCCTCTCAAGTAATATGGCATGTCTTGCCACTGTAACCTTTTTGTCTGAGGGGTTGTATAACAAATATCCCCTTGTTTCCTTGGGATATCCTATAAAGATAAACTTTGTGCCTCAGGGCGCGAGTTTGTAACCTGAAGATGCCTTAACAAATGCTTCACTACCCCACACATTTAAATTCGATAACATGGATTTGCGTCCACTCCATAACTCGTATGGAATACCATTTATCGATTTAGTTGGTACTTGGTTTAGTATGTGCGCTGCTGTTTGTAATTCATATCCCCAAAAGGATAATGGAAGACTCGCATGACTCATCATTGATCTCACCATGTTCAATAGGGTGTGGTTCCTCCTTTCACTTACACCATTCCACTATGGTGTGTAAGGAGGAGTGAGTTGAGATAGAATCCCAAACTGCCATATGAAATCAATGAAGTCCTGATTATGATATTCTCCTCCTCTGTCTGAGCGGAGTTTCTTGATATTCTTACAAAGCTGGTTCTCAACTTTATTCTTGTATTCTTTGAACTGATCAAAATAATCTGACTTATACCTCATTAAATAGATATATCCATATCCACCAAAATCATCAGTAAAAGTTATGAAGTACGAGAACCCACCCCTTGCTTCAACTGGAAATGGTCCACACACATCTTTGTGAACTAATTCTAGAAGCTCCTTAGCTCTTTCACCTTTCCCACTAAATGGGGCTTTGTTCATTTTGCCTTGTAGAAACGCATGACATACACCAAGTGGTTTTAGTTAGAAAGAATCTAAATACCCATCTTGATGTAATTTTGTCAAACGTTTCTCATTGACATGACCTATCCGATTATGCCAAAGTTGGGTGTGGTATGAGTCATGTGAATTAACTTTGTTATCAATTTCCATTACTTGATTTGTGTAGTCTGACACATAAAGGCCGTTATATAAATGTGCCCTACCAAAACAAATGCTATCTTTATAAAAGTAGCAACATTCATTTACAAACATTAATATGAATCCATCAGTATCTAATCTGGATACTGAAATAATGTTTTTAGTAATAGAAGGAACATAATAACAACCTTTCAAGATCAAGACCATCCCAGTAGGCAATGTGAGGTGGTAGTCTCTGACAGCTACAACAGCGAGTCTGGCTCCATTGGCTTCTCGTAGATCTACCTCCCCTCGATCAATCTCCCTGAATCTACATGGTTTCTGTATTTGGATATAGATGTGAGAACCACAAGCAGGATCTAATACCAAATTAGTAGAAATAGATAGATTGTATTCGATAACAAATGCACCTGAAGCTTCCCCTTGCTTCCTTGGTTGGGTGTTGTTTTTCTTCCAGTGGCCCTTCTTGCCACATGCAAAACAAACATCATCATATTCCATTGCCTCCCCTTTTATCTTCCTTTTCATGGAAGTCCTTGAAGAAGCTTTGGACATAAATCTCTTCGCCTTCCCTTTCCTTTTATTCACCATGAGGACATAAGGCTTTTCACGCTTCATGACAGTGTCCACTTGGAGAATGAGGATGAGAACATTAGACAAAGACTTTTCAATGTTGTTCATATTGAAGATCACAACAAAGTTTGAGAAGATCTAGGGGTGTGATGCAAGAATGATATCGGTACCGAGTTCTTCAGGGAGTTTAAACCCTAGAACCTCCAAGCGCTCAATGTTGCCATTGAGCATGACTACATGAGGCCCGGCTGGGGAACCCTCTCCAAGATTTATCTGAAATAGAGACTTGGAGATCTCAAACCTTTCATGTCTTTATCTCTCCTAGTATAGACCACGGAGGTTCTCGAGCATGCTGTAGGCATCCATTTCTTCATGAGACATCATGAGATCACTAGACATAGATGATAGCATCAAACATTTAACGTCGAGAGCGTCGTTCAAATGTTGATCATAGACCAGGAAATCTTTATCACTCACCCCTGGGGCATGGGAATTAGGAAGTGAGGACTCCAGCACGTAAAACTTTCGTTCATGGCATAGGATAACCCCAAGGCGCCTAAACCATTCCTCAAAGTTACTGCCAGTGAGGATGTTTTCTTTATACAGAATTGATCGCAGAG
Organism: Viscum album; assembly: GCA_963277665.1. NCBI lineage: Eukaryota > Viridiplantae > Streptophyta > Magnoliopsida > Santalales > Viscaceae > Viscum > Viscum album. The sequence continues at coordinate 1,302,663,025 of OY728147.1, forward strand.
AAAAGGTGGTTGACAAGTTTTTCATCATGATTATACAATTTAAAATAGATGATTTATTAATACTTTCTTGATTACATTTTTATGAGAAATAATAAAAAATTTAATTCTCCCACTATTTTATCAAGTCCCAATGGCCCTCACCATTGAACTTGTAATGTCCAGTTGCTTTGACATTCTAGTGTCAAGGATCCATATTTCCCTTCGCATAACACCAACCAGGGTTTTTCAAGCTATTTGTAGGTATTTAGGTAGGCAGGTCTTCCCCAACTGTGAGCTTACAGTTCCTTGATCTGTTGAGTGGACTCCCCAATCCTAAAATCCTGACTTGGATTTACTCAACTCTTGCCTCCAATATTACATCAAGTCTAGCAAGGGATACTTCTCTTGATCTAATATGGTTAATTCAACCCAAAACCTTTCATAAGGGCATCCTTTATAAAAGTAAGTGTCCCAACAAGGGTTGGTCAAACACATAGTTTTATTGAGTCTTTCCCTTAATCAAGTAACGGAAGGCTTGGTCTGACTTAATATGGTATTTGAGGGATTTTATTCTTTATGCGTATTTTTTCATTATCACAAGCTTTTTAATATTAAGTGATGTTTGCTTAAGTGATTAACCATGTTCCGATAATGTTTACGCATAGTCCGGTTTTTATTTTATTCTATATTTTCATGATTGTTCATTTTATTAATTATTTGATCGTGACAACAGATACATAATAAATAAAACATTCAATCAGATAGAAATAAAATAAGATGGCATGATCCTGAGCTTCTATTTGGTCAGCTTATCTAGAGGATTTGATAAGCTAACCCTGACCTTGGGAAAACACCTTGAACCTGATGGTTCATGTTTTGTAGCTCCCACCTGTCCACCTTTGTATCTTCTTGTGTCAGTTCCGACTCGGCTTCGGGATTTGAACCGTCTGTTATGGCTTGGGAGATCCTCCATTACATGGGTTTACATTAAAGAAACCATGGGCATGAATGCCCCACATTTTATTGGAAAAAGGCTCGCATGCCAACAAATTTAAATTAAATAAATGTAAATGAAACCATAGACATACAAAGGTTCTTTGGTCTATCTCATGACCATCCATAGTATGCAACGACATTTAAGCATATTTGGAATTCAAATTCTTTTAATCGTTCTTTTATTTAAGATAAGACGTGATCGAATTAAATTAATTATGATGTTATAATTAATCAATTATTTATCTTAAATTCCTTTCTGAATTTCCTTGAGTTTATTCTCATCCATATTCCTTGTACGGGTCTTTGTACATTGGAGGAAACCTGGTGAAATTCCATTTCTGGAAAGTACAGGGCACGTAGTTTATAATTACACAGCGTGTATTTTTCTTTTCACCCTTTATCCAAAGTATATGCTGGGGATTTGGCGTGTTTTATGTAATTTGGAAATTTTAGAGTACATGGTGTGTAGATGAATCATACACGGCGTGTACTTCTTTGTTACGCGGTAACCGGCCTAGCGATCCCATGTACGCGGTACGCGGGTTATCTTTGTACACGGTTTCACCTGGGTCGGAACAGACTACACGGCGTGTTGTTCCAACATACACGACGTGTATTCTGGTTTCCATGAGCCGTTCTATTCTGGTCAACAAGACATGATTAAAACTTAGGCCTAATCAATTCACACGGTGTGGTTTGGCTGACCAGTGTCGCTTCATTTAACATAAGTACACAGCATGTAGTTTTAATTACATGTCGTGCAATCCCATGTCATACAGACAGAAAGAGCGGCTCCTCCGGATGAGTTCCTCATTTTTATTTTAATCAAAATTAAAATTAAAAGGTTGTTTCTATGATATGAATCGAGAAACAAAGGAGGAAGAATATATCTCGTTAATTCAAATTTATAGAACGATTTATTTCGAATTGAATCAAATATGAATGCATAAATTATCAACGAAAATTAAATAACAATAATCAACATTGTAACCTCCCTCTGATACCATTTGATGCTTCCGGGCACAGCGGGAGCACGTGGGTGGATGTTCCCACTTGGCTTTTTGTCATTAGCAATGATCAATCCGAGATCAATATGACGATAAATGCCAGTCTCCACATATCGAATCACAGAAAAATACAAAGAAGCTGGTTTGTCCCGGAACCACAAACAAGGATAGTTACAGGTTCATTATAGTTAATTTTATTAATTATAAAGAAATACCTTTTTGGTGTTCTTTCTTTTTTGATGTTCTCGATCATGTTGTCGATGTGATCCATTGTTGCGTCACAGAATCCATGTGTAGACTCCCTCTAGTGTGGATCCACATGTGTACCTTGTATCTCTGGATGTCGCCAAAGGATTCTACAAGTGCTAGCGTGGAGAAGCCTTTGCTTTCGTTGTCCGTCTTAGATAGTCTTGATCCGTTGGAAGAGGATCTCTCTCGGTCTTGAGAGTGTTCTTGGAGGAAGAGGTTCATTCGGTCTTGAAAGAATTCTCTAGAGATGTTGTGCACAATGATTCTCTTGTGTGTCGGAAAAGAGTTGGGGTTGTGAGGATATTTATAATCAGGTGTGTGGGGTTATAGAGTTATGACAATAAATAAATGTGTTACCCGTTACATTTATTTCATTAACTCTTATTGAAAACCCCCATGTCGAATAATTAATTCCTTGACATGCCCTCACGCTGATTATAATAAATATCATTTAATAAAACTATATTATATCCTCAAAATCCCTACTGGAAAAACTACACGGTATGTAATAATAAATACACGGCGTGTACTTGTTTTTCATTGAAAACCACACGTCGTGTACATTAAATGTACACGGTGTGTATATCTTGTTTTCATTTATTCATTTCCTTTCCAAAATAAAAATACACGGCGTGTACATTTAATAATACATGGTGTGTACTTGTTTTATTTTATTTTTCCTCCATCATTTAAAACAACATAGGATTCCTTGAATAATTATTAAACCACGTACGAGAATAATCTTTATTCAACTTGAGATACTTGGATACACTTAGTGTGCGACCCTCTAGGCCTCTTTCTCATTGGCATTTGGCAGGTTTGCCTAAAGTCCAAGATTACTGTCTAGCAACAGGTCAAAGCACCCATGAGAAAGAACTTGATGCCGCATTGACGTATCACCTCATACGAATTCTTACTGTGTAATTTAATCCCTTAGTCTCTATATATCATCAAGCAGGTTTCATGGAAGTGTCATAAACCTATATGCTTGATTTGTCGTTCTTTGTCTACTTGAAATAAACTCGTCGTTTACACCATGGCCATGGAATTTAATGCGACAGTTCAATTTCAATCAAAGGAAAAAGATATCAACTTCCATAAATGGAAGGGACAAATCCTTCCTCGACTTATCCATTAACAACATGTCACCTGTGACGCACCCAATGTACCCTACTTCCTGCCAACTATCTGCATGACGGTTTTCGTCAGTAAATCTAAGTGCGTGAGTCATGACATGAGTTAATGATATTCTTTCAGTCTAAGGACCATTACACACGCTCGTAGATAGCAATATCTGATGTCACCAAGACATGAGGAATTACTTCTGGCGGGTCTGTTCTCATAATCTCCCGTCTTGGAGATTACCAAGTGCGAACTCCATGGGAGAGAGTCTCGTCTTCTTACGAGTACTCGCACATGACGGTCTGTATACTATGTGTCCTATCATAGTATGTCATCCAACCGTAGAACATTATTTAAGAATATTGTTATAGTATTTGAAGGTTCTCATCATAGTGGGGATCTTATATGACCTTATTAATAAAAAAAATATTCCAGGACATTATTATATTATAGTCATGTAGAACAATGAACAATATATAATAAGTGAGCATTTATGTAATCAAAGTAAAAAACAGTTGGTTCTGAGGACACCAACCGTTAAAGTAAATAGTTGATGTGTCGCTTCGTATATTTACTTTTGGTTATTTCTTTACACTGGACTTTTCATTGTATTTGTGATAGTTATACGATATGAATTCATATAGGATGGTTTTTATATTTGAAATATATATATATATATATCTTCAATTATTTTTGGGGATAAACAACATTATCTCTTGATCTTATTTCCTATGAAGGGTAATGCCGCCCATTTTGTGATATTTATATTACCTTGGTGCTACTTTCCTACTTGAGGCCTACTAGAGGTAGGACTCTGGGTTTATTGTCTCTATTAATTTATTTCTATACTAGGAAGTTCATATTTATAGTTAGATGATCATGAAAGAGTGGTATCAAAGGTGGAAGTTGAGAGATTGGATGGATTTTGGAGTTCTGAATAATGAGGATTTAATGGGATGGTATGGAAAAAGTTCTAGTATAACTTGATGTGGGAAATGGGATAGGGAGAATGTCTAGGAAACCTGATTTTAGGGCCCCATGATCCAATGCATGGACTCTGAGCATAATGAACAGCCAAGTAAGATGGACCTACTTGTCGGGTAGAGACCTGGGAGAGGAACATGAATCCTAATGAACTATGTTCTTTTTTGAATTGGGTTGTTTTTGGGAAGGTTAAAATGTATAAACGAAATAATATAAATTATAATAAAAGTCTATATTACTCCTTCTTAGGAAATCATTGTTTACCTTTCAGTTATGGATCATGGTTGTTGTTCATGTGTGCCTTAGGTAGTAGAGGTTCAACAGGCTTATCTGGTTGATCATCATAGGGTTGATCAAGCTGAGGATGATGAGTAGTGGAATATGTAGTTGAAAACTTTCTAGCAATATTATTTTCAAAAGTAAAAGTGTAGTGTTTCTAATGTAGAGACAGAAGGTTGGATAGAGGGGATGGAATATTTCCTTCAGCCTGACATGTGCACTAACATTGTATTGGGGTCCTTTTTTATTCATTCATATGTGATTACATGCACATCAGTGGTGGATCTATTTTCTAGGGGAGATAAAGGAGGAATAAATTAAGGTTGAATTATAGAAGAAGTTTCGCCCAGAATTCCTTTCGTCGACTATGAAGGTCAAGAAGAGGTAACAACTACTCTCCCTGCATCATGAGAGTATTCCAGTTCATGATCTAGGGATAAAGTTCAAAGATCTTCTTCATTTTCCCCCATATCTCTTTCTAGATGAGGAGTCTCATGTTATATGTCATTAGGAGGAACTTTTTCCCTCTATCCAGCATGGGGTTACTCCTATTTCATTGCCAAGATATCTGGAGGATCAAGAGGATTAAGAGTTTATCAAGTGGGTTCACTTGTGAGGAGGTATTACAAGAGAGGGTACCCTATATAGTTCTACAAGAGATAGAGTTTTTAGTTGAAAATCATAGGTGTAGCTACCTTTATAGTTTCACCTGGTGTTGAGATGGCCTCAACGGCCTCTTTTCCAGCCTTCTAGTGAAAGTGATATTTGTGCCTTTTCTGTGGTCTTGGGGATGATTTTTTTACTATATGGAGTTCATGGACATCATGAGAACCAATTTATAGTATCTATTCACATTTATTATCGTGGATCTGTATAGGTTCAGTGCCAACCTTAGCAGTAGAATCTAGTCAGGTCATTTTAGCAACAGTGATTGCAGGCTCATGCTCCGCCAAGCGGAAATGAAGATGGTTGAGGTTGAACTCATGATGTTCCTCTTATTTAGGGGTATCAACTTGAGAATGGTTGGGGAGGTGGTAAAAGTAATATAGGTAGAGGATTTGGTAATTGTTATTTTAATGAATTGGATGAAACAGTTCCACAGGGTCCTGAGGTTTTCAGAGGTACAATCATTTTGTTTAGTACTCTTGTTTTTGCCTTGTTTGATTCAGTATTTTCACACTCCATGGTTGTACCTACTCTATACAATTCTCATGGACTATATGTAGAGAGTCCTCTCATTCCGTTGGAGTTTAATACAGTATTCAAATTCTAGACCAACTTGATTGATGTGTTCCTTGGGTTTATACTAATGATGGGACCACATCATTCATAAGAGGAACTCTTCTTACTACAGATGCAGCAATACAATTTCATCCCTAACATTGACTGGTTTTATTCCTTACATGCTGTTATCGACTGCTTCTATAGGAGAGTCATTTTTTTGATGTTGATTGTCAAAGTATGGTTTTCATTAGCAAATGGTGTTGTTAGGTGGGCAGTCGGCCTGTGGATCACCTTTTTCATTATTGGATGATCTATTAAGAGAATTAGTAGATACTGAAATGGTAGAGATTCCTGGGGTTATTAGTGAGTTATAATATATTTTTTACAATGATGATTTGATGGTACCCCCTCAACATAATGTTGAGTTTCATATATAATTTCATCCATGTGCTTCTCCGACTTCAATGGAACCTTATTGGATGACACCTTCTGAGTTTCAACTATAGAGGATTCTGATAGATGATATGATGTGGAAGGGTTTTATCTAGCCCAGTGTTTCATTGTGGGGTGATCCAGTGTTGTTCAAAAAAAATTAGAAGTTGGTCTAAGGTTGTACCTAGACTACCGAAGGTTGAATTATTTGATAGTCGATAACTATTACACGCTTCCAGGGATAGATGATCTTTTTGAATAGCTAAAAAGGGGGAGTTGGTTTAATAAAAACAATCTATTGTCTTCATATAACCAATTAAGGTTGAATGGGGGAGATATCTTGAATAATTCCATTAGATTCATGTTTTTGAACTTTTAGTTTGTTGTCATTCCATTCTATGTTACGAACACATCATCCATGTTCATGGGGCTCATGAACTCGGTGTTCTATTAGTTCCTAGATCTACTTTTTTTGTTCATATATGACATCATAATCTATTAAAAGTCATTGGAAGATCATGTTGAACAACTTTGAATTGTCTTGTAGGTTATTCTATGCCACCATTTCTATGTAATTATTTCCATTTGTAAATCATATACCTTATAGGTACATTTCCTTAGGCCTGTGGGGTCTCAACAGGGTGTATTAGTATACTCATTGAAGGTTGAAGTTGTTTTTTCTTGGGAATCACCCAATAATATGGAATAGGTTCACAGTTTTCTTTGGTATTGTGGTTTATTATCATAGGATTCTATCAAATTTATATCAATTTTCATCATCATTTACATCTTTTACTGTAAATGACCAAGATTTTGTGTGGTGTGATTAGTGTCAGGATGCATTTGGTAACCTGATACAAATGTTGGTTAGTGCTCCATTACTCTGGTATTATGAGGAAAGGGTGATGTTTAAGGATTTTTATGATTATTTTTATCTGGTTTTGGGATGTGTTCTAATGGAGCACTGAAAGGTGATCACTTATGGTCTTAGGAAGTTACGTCCACATGATCATAACTATGCCACCCAAGACCAAGAGTTGGTAGTGGATCTTTTCGTGCCAATGTTGTGGTATAATTACCACATTTGGGAGAACTTTTTTGTCTTCAAGGATCATATGAATTTGAGGTATATCATTTCTCATTGATATATAAACTTATGATAGCGGAGGTGGATTGAGTATCTTTAGGACTGTGATTTTGAGATATCCAAAAACTCTAGAAAGGGGGACTACATGGACGGCTCTTTGATAAGAAAGTCATAGAATGATGCTGTTCAGGATTATACAGATTGTAGGACAGCGATGAAGGTGTTAGAATCCTTGCACTTAGAAACAAGTGTGGATGGTGGTAAAGGATATTTTCTTGAAATGATGGTGTAGTATTATTTTATGAATCAAGTGGGGGATTATATGTGGGGAGACTCATAGTTATATGTGTTGTGTGATCAAGTTAGACATGGTAATGCTTTGGAGGGTGGTTGGTGGATGGTCAGAACCGGATGTTGTTTCGTGGAATGTTGGGTGTTCTAGAAGTAATGTGTTATGGAATCCTTCATGTGTCTCATGGATCACCCTTTTCAGTACATCTAGGAGCTTCCAAGATGTATAATGGATAGATGATATAGTTCTGGTGGCCTGGGATGAAATATCATGTGGGGAAGGATTTGGAAATGTTCTTGGTTTTCCAACAGGTGATGGTAAATCATCATGTTTCTTGTGGTTTTTTTAACTCCCTTGGATTCTACCGAGTGTAAATAAGATAAAAGATTGATAGATTTAATCACATGGTTACCTATGGATCAACAAGGTTCTGATTCTATTTGGGTGATAGTGTATTGATTGACAAAATCGACCCACTTCATAGGGATCATGGAGTTACGAATAGTGACTGTGTGGTAGTTACACGGTCCATAGTCTTAGATTGAGACGTGTGGTTTACTTCATGAGTTTGGATGGGATTGAAACATGATTTTGGAACCCAATTATGCCTCCACACTAATTCCCCCCCCCCTAATATAGATGGTCAGACATAGTATATTATCCATACATTGGAGGATATGTTGCAGGAATGCATCTTGCACTTCGGAGGATCTTCAGTATGACAACTTATTTTGGTGAACTATTCATATAATAATATTTATCACTCTTCCATTTTCATAGATCCATTTGAAAATTTGTAAGGGAGTCCATTTTTTCTCCATTGTGTTGGACAGATCTTGGGGAGACAGATTTTCTTAATCCCTATGTGGTGTAGAGAAGGACAGAAAAATTTGAACACATTCATGAGAGAAATAATTCAACACCTGAATAGAAGAAGCCATATGCCTCGTATATAAGGTGGCCCTTGGTGTTCAAGTTTGGGTACCACATGTACATGAAGGTTTCCCATCGACATGTGTAGTGGTGCTTTGGAAGAGAGATTGAGTTCTTTCCCATGTTCTCTGGACCCTTTGAGGTGTTGGGACAAGTTGATGAGGTGCAAAATCTCTTGGAGTTTTCCTCGAGGTTAGATATGATCCCCAAAATCTAAAATATCTCTCAACTTCATCAGTATCTACATGATGACCCTAATGTCATAGACTGTAGAGATTTAGATATCTAGGATTAGGGGATGTTTGTGGAATATCCAGTAGAGATCCATAATCATTAAGAGTAGGTGCTCTGTAGACAGACCATTCCTTTGGTTCATGTGTTGTGGAGGCATGGTGGCTCGAAGTAGATTACTTAGGAGGAACAAATTTGTATGCATTAACCATACCCTAAGTTTTTCTGAGTTTTTTTTCATTGTTTTCTTAACAATGTGATGATTTCAACCTTGTTTTATGAAATGAGTTGTTTTCCCTTTGGTTTGAGATACCTATGTTGTAATATGGGAAAAATTCCTAACATATGAAGACAAGAATACCAAATTCTTAATTGATACACATTAACTTCTATGTGATTAAACCTATTCAGTAATGTTAGTTCCAACTAGGGTGAAAACTATCATGACATGGAGGACGGAATTCATAGATTCGTATGTTCGATATAGTGCAGTTCATTGGTCATAGAGATTGTGGGGTAGTTTTGTGTATGTGTCTTTGTGTGAGGCTAGTAATCTTGTGGTTTTGGTAGTTTAGTTGTTCTGAGTGACTTCATCATCATTTTGGTTGGCGTTTTTTTTTTCTGGTCGTATCATTTGATGTGTGGTGAGACTCTTGAAAGGTATCTTGTGGGGTAGTTCTTCAGTCCCCATTCCTTATAGTCTTGGTTTTTAATTCTCCAGGATGTGAATCATTTCAGATTTATCTAATGTAATAGTTTGTCCCATTCTTTCCTGTTTCATTTTTAGTTTTTGATAGTGGTACATGTTTGGAGGAGCTCCTGGGAGTTTTTCTAGTATTCAAAAAAGTAGAAAAGATACTATTGGGCATACATGTCATGTAAGAATATTAATTGGAATGAATATTGGTTTCCTAGAATTTTCTAGGTAGTTCATGGGGTGTAACAATTTGGGGTTTGAAAAAAAATTGAATGGTGATGGGTTTTCCAGCAGAAACCAACCATAATTATTTAAAATCTGTGAAATGGGATTACACATTTTTTTATCCCACACTCCTATAATGCTTTATGTTTTTTATATCTTCTCAGTTCATCAAAACAAATGGCTGGAGTGACTCTCCCTTATCCCTAGGAAACCTGGTAACCGCTCTTGATAACTTTGAGGATTCTTTAATCAAGGATTGATTATTTGCTTCTCTCCTTTAATCTATAGTGATCTGTTTTCAATATAAGGTGTTTTCTTCTCCCATTCTTGTCGTTTATTCTAGGATGATCACATTACTTATCCTTTTCATCTTTCCAAGGGATGTTAAATGATCTTCCTTGGTTATAGTGGGATAATATTAAATTTTTGTTGATGTCGGTGTTCCTCATAATCATTAGGTGGGTATAGATCTTTGGTAGAGGTTATTGGAGATCCTCTATGTGATTCGTCCAATGAAATGAACATTGACACCCTTCCATGGTTGGATTTTCTTCCTTTCTCATCAAATGTGAACCATGCAAGAGGGGTTTTCTTTTTTCTACCTATAGATTACGGTTAAGTCAAATTAACTAATTATAATAATTCGATACGTGGAATTGAAAAGGATAGAGGGGTCGTATTTTAATTCTTGTACAACCTTGTTGTTACTTATGAAATTATGATCTGTATAGCGTAACAACCCACTGAAATTCACTGTTATTAGGTGGAATTGTTTACACACTAAATAAATTATATAATTCATTTTTATCATTAGTTAGACACTTATATATGAAAATTGGTTAGTTACATCAATTTGGGTAAAGAATGGATACCCTATACTTATACAACTTCTATGATAAAACCTGAATTAACATATAGAATTAAATATGGGATTCCTTATAAAATCTATAATATTTATTTCCTTGGTTAGTAGGGTGATGTGATGTGTGGTTTTGTTCTGGTTTGTGTTGTAGTATGGGTATGAGAATGGTTTTGTGTTATGAGATGGCTTGGGTAGTGTAATGAAATCTTAGGTTGATAGATTGATTGTTTGTGGTGTGGATGATAGGTATTATATAGTGGTGTGGAGAACTATTTGTGTGGTAATGTGTTTCCAGATGTGGCTGTGATTTGGGGTTAGGTTATGTTGATATGTGATCTAAATGGGATAACTTTGAAGAATTATAGTACTGTTGGTGTGGGTACTTCTCAATTAATAACATACAGAAGGATTCATCCCATATCTGAAGATCGATATATGTTATATCATGACTAATTATTAAAAATTTAGTTAGTGAGAATATGTGTCCTTATAAGGGAGTTTTTTTATTTTATCAAGCTCTTCACCTTCTGAAAAGAATATTTATATGTTTCCAATGGTGTTTTGTTCTTTGTGGTTTCCCAGGTAATGATTGATGAATAAACTATTGATTCATAAAACATATAATGTATTGGGTTGTCTTGGCTAATAGAATGGAAATGGTTAAATAAATTGTTCTGAATGTGAAATAGATTTCATGATTTTTTGTGTGATTTTGTGCATTTAGAGGTAGCACAAAAGGTGGTTGTGTTGTGAGTTTGTGTGTTTTTCAAGAACCCATATTCTAGGCTTGAGTTTTTGGTAGAATATATGTATACACTTACACATTCCTTTTGATTTATATAGGCACCCCACCATAGATGAGAACTATTTTCCAAACACTCCCATTGTCACAGGAGAGGGTTTCTTTCCCAACATCTCAGTGTCATGATGGATGGATGGCCACCCGCTTTTCCTCACTCCCTCTTCCATTCCATGATAGACCAAGACACTTCAAGAAGTTTATGGTGAGATGTAAGGCCCATATGTGTGTGAGTGAGTTATGATGTGGTGCCCTAGTTTCCTTCATGATTAAATGTGGTATGTGTCCCAAGTTTCATCGGTATGAGATGTGAGGTTATGTGATGGGATGTGTTGTGAGTCCCAGGTGTGTGAAAGTAGGAGTTGTTGTGATACCCAGGTGTGTGCAGGAGGGGTGTGTTGTGTGGCCCAGGTGCATGTGGGAAAGATGTGTTTCTAGGATATTTCTTGTTAGGGGTGTGAGAGAAGCAAATCAGTGGGAATGTGTTGTTGGGTACCCTATCATTGATTTGAATTATATTAAATTACTTGACCTGCGATATTTTTTGAGAATTACTTGGTGAAATTATGATGGTTAGTATACCTATAAATTGTTGTATGGTCATAATGTCTTCTCACAAAGGCATTAGTATGTTTCATTCACGTGTGCATAAAATACATTAGTTTCCCTAATGGGTACACTTGTATGCTCACCCTACATATATAAAAAAAATTTCAGGTTTCCTAGAAAATTTCATGGAATGTTTTGGACTCTACATTCTTGAATCTTCAGAGTTGTTTGGTCAATTCTTATCATTAAATTGGGGTAGTTCTCTACTTCGTAGTTTTCACTGTATTTGTGATAATTCTACTCTATGAATGCTTGTTGGATGTTTATTAGATTTATTTAATATATATATCTTTAAGTGGTTTTTGGGAGGAACCATGCTATATCTGGATCATGCTTCCTATTAAGGGTAATGCCTCATATTTTGTTAGATTTATATACTCTTGGTGCCAGTCTCCAACCACGGACTTACTTGTGGTGGGACTTGGGGGTTATTATCTCCTTTCCCTAATTCCTATACTCATAGGGGAATCATTTAGAGGGAGGTTTTGTGAAAATAACCCCTTCAGACAACTAAGAAAAATTATTTATATTTTTTTCAAGTTTAAAGAAGTCTCTTATATTGTTGTTTAGTGTTTTAATTCTCTGAGTAAACAAAATAATGAAAATAAAAATAATGGAAGATGTAATGTTTTAAATTATAATATTAATTTTATAGTAACATATATATGTCATTCAGTTTTTCTTATATTTTTAAAATTTTCATATCTCTTATGTAATTTTCTGGTTATTACGTCTTATGAGGAGGTTTGTAGAAAAATAATGGAGTAAAAAACTAGTGGTTTATAGATGTTAGACTAAAAATATGATTATTCAGGTGATTAGCTTATTTATTTATTAACTATGTATCAATAATAAATATTTTATATTTTATATTTATATTAATCATCAAGTACGAAACATGTATTCAGTGAAGATAGGTCATGTAGTCAAGAATATAGGACCACCATGACAGGAAGTCCCCCAACATGTAGTACCTCATATCCCATAGCTTTACAGTCACTGTAGAATTTTCCTCCACTTATTTCGACCCCTTATATTCTTCAAACATATAAAGGTGCCCATCCTTTTTTTACATTTCCTCTAACTAACATACATGTTAGTCCCTATCCTTCCATACATTTCCCTTTTTTCCCCTTATTCGCCTTCATCTTTACAGGGAACACCTCAATTTTTTATTCCCCGTGTATGATCATACCCTAATACCCAACATCAACATACAAAGTCTACTATATAATATACTCCTCTAGTTTTGGCACCCATATTAGTATGTAGGATCGAGCATCGACAAGCTATTCTACTTGTAAATGATTAACAAGAAATAATGTAAATAAATTTTTATTAGATTTCAATTATATATTTGTATGAAATATTATTTTGTTAGGATCATCTTTTAGTAAAACATGTGATTGTACAAAGATGAATGCAGTGTTGAATAATAATAAAAAAATAATGGTACAGAAGTATTAGGATATGAATACTAATAAAAAAATAGTAAATAATTGATGAGTTTCATTGGGCCACTCATCATTATGGAAATAATATACCATTTCAAGTAATCATGGGGGGAAATTTTGGATATGAAAAAATGAAAAGTCTTGGGAAGAAATTCAGGTAAAATATTTATTGAAATTAACTTTAAATTTATTTATAAATTACTAATAAATAGAAAAAAATATTCATCTATAATATAACTTCATGCATGATCTAAATGAAAATTCAGCAAGGGTAACTGAACTGGGTGAGATGTAGCAGACCAAAAAATAATTACATGTATGTTGGATGGAAAAATAAAAGAATTAATGATCTTGAAAATATACCAATATTGAAAGAATTTTCACTTTCACAAAGTAAAGACCTAATTTAATACTGGATTAGTTCCACTTTTAATGAAATTTACAAAAATATACATTTAATTTACCTTTTTCTTTTAGGATTTATTAAGTGTTAACTTTATAAAAAATAAATATTTTAATTAAGGAGAGATACCTAGAAACTTTCAATTAATTTATTTATAAGGATCTTAATATCATGAAAAAAATGGAATTTATTTATATATTAAGCTTTCAATATTTGGTTTTAGAGGGGGATGTAGGGAATATTTTTTTTCAATTAAATAAATAACCATCATATCATTGATCTCTTCCTCATACTATATCACCATTTCATGGGCAAAATTTTTTTGGTTATTTATCACTGATAGAACCCATTTTATTTATAGTGGAATGACCAGATAAAGCCTTTTAATGGCATGTCGTATAGATAACTGATGATACAAAATAATCTATATTTATAGTCATTAAATGAATTTGTTCATAAGGAATCCAATGATTATACATATTCTTGAAGAAGGATACAAAAATATAAGTTAATAATATAAATGTTAAAGAAACTAAGTTTTCAATGTTAGAAACATCAGATTTAGTGGCTTTGAAACATTTGTTACATGCCTCTATGAATACCATATTTTATAAGATAAGTCCATCCCAAATGAAATTAGGGATCTAAATTTCAAGCCTCTAATAGAATTTCCTTGTACATTTATATATTTTTTAATCATAAGAAAACATAGAGGTGATAGAAAATTTTAGAAGGAAAGTAAGACTATCATGGGAAAGTTACTTAGTGGGACAAATGATCATCACATCTAGTGTTGATAATTTGAGAAGTGATAGAGTCGTAATTATAAATATTATAGAAATTACATCTATATAAAAGAATTCATAAAAAACTATATTTATGGGTATTAAATGATTTGAAAAATATTGATAATAATGAAAATTTTATGACACTTATACTTCCTCTATAGAATATTTATACATTCAGATGTATTATATAAATATTCAGGCACATTTATTCTCTGTATAAAACTAAAAACAAATTCTGAAACAATGGGATTACCACTATCACCCAAACAAGAAGTAATCACCTTATTAATGATCTTAGGAGTATTATTTCCAAAATAATTATCCTATCAATACGAACCACTAAATGATTCATAGTATTTGGGATTAGATAAATGATTTGAGAGTTTGAGCATGGATGTAAAACATTGATTCTAAAAAATTCATTAAAATCATTTACTATTTCATCCCAAGTGACATTATAAATGATCAGGAAGAATTTAACATGAAATCTATTTGATAGATCCATTAACATATCATAGTATATATACCATTCCATCTGGTTAAGTTAAATGACATCCGAGATAGTATAAAAATAATTTCCCATGTTCTCTTTTTCATCAAAACAAATAAAATCCTACTCTATACCAAAACAATTGAATTATTTATAGTATATTTATTTTATATTCTATACATTTCAATTGAGGTAATGTTAAATTATTATTTAAAAATTAAAAATATTAGGGAAATATCATCAAATGATTTTTCTTCAATACATTTATCTTAATGTGATGAGATCTTATCATTATCCTTTTCTAAAATTACTTTCATGAGTTTATTTACCATATTAGTAAGACTACGTATCCTTGAATATTTTAACTTAATTTTATTCCTCCATCAGTCCAAGTTTTAAATCAAGAACGGGTATTTTTGTTTCAATGAAGTAAATTTAAAGTGTTTTTTGTATTTTTATGTTTAAATTGATAGTGTATAATGAAATGGAATAAGATAGTATCAAAAATAAAAAAAATCAAGGTGGATTAAATGAACTTTGAGTGGGGTTTTTAGGGTTTTGATAAACCTTGTGATTCATGGAAATATAATTTTATAAAATGAATTATAAAAATAATAAATTCTCTAAATATCATTGCACAAAACTTTTAAATATTTTATCCATAGCTCGTGGATTATATGTTCTCTTAATTCTGCTATCCTTGGCCTGTGGATTATTCTGGGGAATTTCAATTCTATTTAGCATCCGGATGAGAAGATGGGAGCTATGACTGTCTATATATCCTCTAGGGAATTTAAAAATGATATTAAAAGCAACGAGTTGATTGAGGTTAACCTAGTTGGAGAAAAGTATACTTGGTACAGGATATTTCTAAATATGTTTGTTGTTATCATATTTGACAGACCCTTTATAAATGAAGCCTATTTGGATTTTTTGGATTCTATTTCCTGTTCAACTCTTCCAAGACTTAATTCGTACCACCTCCCTATCTTGGATATTCTTGTAGGAAGAGACTCTAAGCCCCCTCTACCCTTCCGGTTAAATAAAGCATGGGTGACTCACAATGGATGTAGGGATTTGGTTTCAAGAGTTTGGAATTCTGTCAAATGCAGAGATGATGACTATGCTTGTGTTCTCAAGCTTAAATCCCTCAAGAAGCACCTCAAAACTTGGAGAAAAAACTGTTTCACCTGTATTGACTCTGATATTTCATCCCTTCAGACCATTCTTTATCAATCTCAAGAGGCCAACACTCACAAAAATTTCTCTAATAATCTCATGGATGAAGTTGAGATGACATCCAAGCTTAATAATCTTTTCAGCCTCAAAGTTCCTCACAAAGGGATGATTTTAGGCTTATGTGGTTGAGTAATGGTGATTGAAACTAAAAATTCATTAACTCATACCAGAAAATTAGGAAGGTCTCTAGGCCTTTCTTCGTGATCAAGTATTGTGATCACTTCATTGATAACAGGAGGGACCTCTCGAAAGACATTGTTTCCAATTTTAAAAATCTTTGTAATGGAACATCCCCTACATTTGATCCTAAGGAGTGTATTATTCCAAGGATTGTTCTTCAAGATGAAAATTCCACTCTTACATTTATACCGTTGGATTTTGAAATCAAGGAGGTTGTTTTTAGACTCAAAAATTGAAAGCTCTGCAGGACCAGATGGTTTTGGAAACTACTTCTTCCAGACTTATTGGGTTATCATTCAAGTTGATGTTTGAAGATTGATAACTCATTTTTTAAAAGGGGTCTATCTTCCTATTATGATAAATGCTCAGTTTCTTGTCCTTATTCCCAAAGTGGAGAAATCTAATGAGATTCATCCTTTTGGACCGGTTGTCCTGGGTAACACCATTTTCAAGATCATTAGCAAAATTCTTGCTAACAGACTCTCTCCTATTGCTTGAAAAATTGTGCATCCTAACCAGTTTAGTTTCATTAAAGGATGATAAATCCAGGACTGCCTTATCACTACATCTGAATGTATCAACTTTTTTAATAAACCTCTAAGGAGTGGAAATATTGTGCTCAAACATGATGTCAGGAAAGCTTTTGAGAAGATGAGTTGGCATTTCATTTGCAGTGTTCTCTCCTTATTTGGATTTGATAGTGTTTTTATTACTTGGGTTAAATCTATTTTAATCTCTTCTAACATTTCCAGTCTTCTTAATGGTCCTCCTGAAGGATACTTTTATTTTTCTATAGGGGTTAGATTAGGTGACCCTTTATCTGCAATTATTTTTTCCATCACTGAGGATTGTCTCAGTAGGATTTTTTGCATCATGGTTTGCAATGGTAAAATGAGATCAATTTCTGCTGGTAGGGATCTTTTGGCTCCCAAACATTTGATGTATACTAATGAAATTATTCTTTTCACTATTGGGGACAAAAGAAACAATATCCATATCAAGAGAGCACTAATGTATTATGGAAAAAATCTCTGGTCAAGATATCCGTTGGGGAAAATCTTTTTCTACTTTTGATGAAATATCTCTATCAACAGGAAGATGGACATTATCAGGGATTTTGGAATTCATGAGGGATCTATTCCCTTTGTCTATCTTGGGGTTCCTTTGTTTTGGGGAAGACTGAAGGCCTGGTACTTTTCTGAAATCATTATCAATATCTAAAGGCAACTCTCTTCCTAGAAGGGAAAGTCCCTATCCATGGCTGGTCGTGTTTGTTTGGTGAAATCAGTTATTACATCCAATTTGGTTTACTCATTTATGGTTTATAAATGGCCTAGTTCTATCACCAAAAACATCAATATCTCAATTAGGAACTTTTTCTCTAGCGATCGCATGATGTAAAGAAAGATTTCTAATATTTATTGGAACTCTTGCTGCAAGTCTTATGACTCAGGGGGAATTGGCATTAAGAATCTTGGACACTTTAATGACTCTTTGCAGGACTCTTTTTTTTGGAAGCCCATGAATGGTAATTCTGAACCTCTTGGGTTTCT
This sequence comes from Viscum album, assembly GCA_963277665.1. Classification (NCBI taxonomy): domain Eukaryota; kingdom Viridiplantae; phylum Streptophyta; class Magnoliopsida; order Santalales; family Viscaceae; genus Viscum; species Viscum album. The sequence goes on from OY728147.1 coordinate 1,302,681,139, forward strand.
CCGGGCTAGATTTCTGCGTAAACTCAAGACAACAAAGTGCAACTAATTTTGCACCTCGATGTGGCATGATTTTAAGTCTGTCATTGCATATATTGATTATCACTCCATATAGCTTGTTTCCAGGGACTCTTCTCTCCTATCCTGGAAAGGGAATTGGACTGTTACCCCCCCCCCCTAATTAACTCTCTCGTGGGTGAGGAAAATAACCTGAATCTAGACACTTCTATAAGGACCTGCTATGTAGTATAGAGAACCTACCAGATCAGATTGTTCGCACTATGGAGAAATATGCTTTCCCATCTAGATATGAATTTTGGGCTTGGGAACCTTCTGTCAATAGATTCCTCACATCAAAAATATTTTATTGGCACTCTAATTGTAACTCTCTTTTCTTTAAGTGGCTTTGAAACATGAATAGGAATTATATTAGGTCGTCACGCTCCATTATTGTATGGAGACTGGTGCATGGGAAGCTGCCCACATACTATTTTCTTCAAGCATGTGCAATCTTGTTGTGTTCCCGATGTACTCTTTATCATCAACATAGAGATGACATCAATCATCTCTTCCTAAGCTACACCACTACTTTTTCAATGTGGAAAGGTGTTGCTGCTATTTTTGAAGTGAGCCTCCCTCACGTTTCTTTAATTCGTGAGCTAATCATGAGTAGGCATGGTATTGCGCTCTCACCTCTTCTCAAGAGTCTATTTCAGGTTGTTTTGGAAGAACAAATTCACTTACTATAGTCCGCAAGAAATAAAGTGCTCCGCAAAAGATTCCAATTCACTGTTGCAGTTGCTATTTCTGATATTCTTACTATTGTTCTGGACTCCAGGCCTCCATTAAAACACTACTCCTCAAACTCGATCCATGATTTCATTGTCCTCAATAGGATTGGTGTTATGGGTAGACCTCTCCCCCCCACACATAGTATGCTTGAGGTTTTTTAGTATCCGCCCTTTGTGGGAGGGATTAAAGTCAATTCTGATGGTGCCTCGAGAGGTAACCCCAGTCCCTCTGTCAATGGTTCCATTTTCATAGATCAAAAAGGGGTTGTCCTTGGCTGTTATATGGTTCAAGTGGCCTTCTTTCATCTCTCGAAGCTGAAATGATCGGTATTATGTCAGCGGTGGAGCAAGCTTATCCCCATGGTTGGAACAATATCCAGCTTGAATACGACACCACCACTATTGTTCTCGCAATTAGGAATGGATCCTCTCATATATCTTGGGATCTTCATAATCGGTGGACCAAATACTGGGATCATCTTTCATCCATGAATTATTTCATCACTCATGTCTATAAGGAGGTGAATTCTGTGGTAGATAGTCTTCTAAATAATGGCATCAATGGGATTGAATTCTTATGGTGTGATGTGATCCCTGATGACCTTCTCTCTTTTATTCAGAGGGACCAATGTAAACTCCCTATCATCAGACTCCTGTAAGTTTTCCCTTATTTTTTTCTATTAAAATAGGATTTCCCTTTTGGGAATTTTCTCATCTTAAAATTAAAAAAAACATTCTCATATAGAATAGGTAATGAAAAAAACCCAAAAAAAACATAGAACAATATTGAAATTAGTTGAAAAGAATTATGTATACCAATATAAATTTCATTCCATTGCATTTACTTTTCAAAATATATTTATTGTATCCATTTAATTAATATCTAAGGATGTTATAAAAATAGAGTATTCTAGTTCTTTTTTCCATTGGTTGGTGCTGAATTTTCTATTTGATCAGACTCTTAAATGTTAATTTCATTATATATTAGAATTAATTAGTAGGTCTACTAATTGAATTTAAATTTTTTTCCTTATGAGAGTGTTTGGTTTAATGATATTTGATAGACCTTGTTATTTGAGTGATGTCTCAAACTCTTTGAATTATTAACATAAAATTTTGGTTTTATCCCTTTAGACATAATAAAATGATAGTTTATTTTCGTAAGTAATTAGATTAATCTAAAATTAACATAATAAATAAGAGAATCATAAAATAGATTTATACTTTTGGGAAAAAACAAATTCTATATCATAAACTCCCATGGGTAACACATCATTTAATAATGAATATATATTTATATTTACATTGATTTATTTTTAATTTTCTTACAGAATGGGGAGTTGAATATTGATGGACGTGTTTCTTGGCCATTTCTATTTTCTTCAAGTAGAAAAAAAAATAAATATTGAAAAATTATGAATCAAGAAACATTGGACGAATTTTATAATGACCCATAATTTACATAAATTTTCATTACTTCATAATTGAAAAATACTTATTACAAAATATAACAAAACCATGATTGTGCCGTATAGGTATAGTGTCTTTAGAAACTGGGATACATAAACAATTCGTTCATAAAGAATCTACATTGTCTCCTATTTATTTCATCATATCTAGAGTCCCATTTGGCATATCCTACATGATACCCTTCATCATGACCTTTGGAAATGAAAACATACAAAATGGTGAGCTCAAATGATCGGTAAGGGTAAACAAAGAAAATATCAATCTTATCATTTTCATAGGAACATAACATTTTGAAAATCATAAACTGTAAAAGAGATCATAATATCATAACAAGGGATAAATCGTAATAGTGAAATGTAATCCCAATAATCAAAACATAAAACATGAAACTATGTGGCATACACACATAATCCTTGAAAATCATTTCATATTAGTCAAGACTCATTTCCAATACTATCTTAGCGGATAAAGTCCATTTCTGAACCGAGTTCACTCCTCATTTCAGTATTGTATCCCTGAACTTAATTAACTTGTCGTTCCAGCCATGTCTATATCATGAGATATAAATCATTACCCAATGAATCAGAGGGAGATATAGGTCCCACCCATCTCTTATTGATACCATTCTTATATGTTCCACAAAATCATAAATGATACATCATATCATATCCCATGTAATAAAAATGGGATTCTTATACATCATGCCATCATAACATAATCCATATAAGATAAAAGGACTTCATAAAAATAACTCCATCATAACATAATCAAATCCGTTTAAAAATAGGGATAGGAACAGAACCACATAATATCTATGATGGAAAATAATTTTTATAAAACACTTGAACATCATTCTTGAGCAAAATATTCTCTCTACTTCAAAAAAACATTTTTATTTTCTTAACATGTCATTCAATTTTAAACTAAAATAAGTCAATTAAAAATAAACACGAAAACTTGTAAAGGAAACCTCATGGAAATTATGTTCTCTAAAATCATAAAAATCCATTCATGCCATATAAGTTAAAAAAACATTCTTCTCGTACTTTAGCTGAAAAAATCTAAAAGTATCTCGTACTGAAAACGACAAAAGATTAATTTCATAACATTTACTAAAAACTCACCAATAAGAAAAATTTTATTTAAACAATTGTAGGATGATAAAAATAATATTACATATTGAGGAAACATGGATTTGGATGATAAATATGCACTAGTAAATTCTGAAGTATAGACAATCTCGTATAAAAATGAGATTGTGGGATTTTCCCTTACCTTAGGTCTGATATGCTTTGTACGAATCTGAACCACCTGTATAATGATTTAAATAATGTCATTGACATATTACCGAATCATATTCATTGTTGTTATATCATATATGGTCATATTCTTATCTTCTTATTAATAATATTTCATTACTACCTGTTATTCTGGTGTTCATTGCTTTATGTTCTTATGCATGTTTTGTCGAATAGATTCTTATTCCTCTTTTTAGGTTATAGACACCTCATTTAAAGAATAGTATTAGTTTAATATATATCATATTTATGCATTAAATTCATTTACATAATCATTATTAAATGAAGATCATGTAGAACGAGTCGCATCACGTCATGAGGACGGTAGGTCGTACGTACGCATGAGCGATGATATCATTCCCATAGTTATATGAATGGAATTGGAGTTGATGATATAATATTTAAGAATAATTATCATGTTATAATAATCATATATAGTTATTTTTTACACCATTATACCCATCCATGTAAGGTGGTGGTGGAAAACAAATTACACCACGGCGTGGAGACGGTATTGGGTAAGTGCGCACGCGTAGTGATTTAACTTTCCATAGGATGGATAGAAGGTGAAAAAGGTTTGTTTTATATTTATAATAACATATCAGTATATTACTGATACTGATGATATTACTTTAGAATGAAACCAATAAATAAGAGTATGTAGAAGAAGAAATAAATTTTAAAGGATCGGTAAAGGATATTACCTCTTCTTCGACGCGCCTCTTCTAAACCTCCTCTTAGGGAACTAAAGTTAGTCTTTGAATAATACCAGGACATATAGAATGTTTCTAGGGATGTTTATAAGAGAAATTGGTAGGTTTTTTCAATCTTGAAGGCTCAAAATGGTGTGATAAGGAGAGAGAGGTGGTTTACTTTTATAAGGGAGGAGATGGGAACCTTGGGAAACAAAAGAAATATTAATTTATAATAAATTCAAACCCCACATAAAACCTCCAAAAATGACTCAAATCCGAATATTAGAAGAAATAGGGTTGTAATCTCATCATCCAATACAATCTAGACATGTTGGGAAATTATTTTAATCATTACCAAATTCATTTATACTTATTTAATCTATTTTATTTTATTTATGGTAATAATATTCTAAATTTTAAATTGTTATAAATAATTACTTATGTGTTGTGAATTGTCCGTACATGGATACTTTGTGACATTTTAGACCATATAAATTTAAATTTAAAATTTTTAAATATTTTTTTTATTTTTAAACCATTTTATAATATGTTATTTTTATAAAATTACAATAGTTTCAATTTTGAAACTATTCATTTCATTGAATTTAAATAAAATCCATATGGAGGATATATTTGAAAAAATATATTTAATAGATTCAAAACATGTCATATTAATCTATAAAATTCGTGGATCACATTTAATAGTTCATATAATATTTATTTTAACATTTTTGAAACTATTTATTTGATATTTCAATAAATAAAATAATTTTGACATCACTATTGTGTCATCATTAATGACAAATATTTAATCCCTAAAAATTCTAAATAAATTCACATTATGTAGATACTTTTATTAAATTTCTGGATACAATTAATTTTCTATTTTTCATTAATTTTATCACTAAATTAAAATTATTAAACTTATAAGATATAAGAGAGTGACATGTTGTAACTTTCGTTTTAATTATAATTATATCATTTTAATTGTCAATAGTCCATGAAACGAATCTATTCTGACCCTCAGGTGATATGGGTCAACTTTTATTTATCCAATATAAATTTGGTAGGTGTTTGGGTAATTTTATAATCTTATTTTTACCCTTAATTACCCGATTTACCTTTAAACGTAGTAAATAAAAATTACCGTAGTTACTACTCATACTGTCCAAAAAAATAAAAGTAACCTATTAACATATTTTGTACCCACTGAATCCAAATATGGAATCCATTTTTCAAAATTAAAAACACATAAGTTTCCGTAATTAATTTAAAATTAATCCCATTATTAAGAAAACGGGTTTTAAAAGTTAAAACATTATCAAGGATTGAATTTTTTTACCTATGAATTCAATGTAAAATTAATGGTAATGACAAGCATTATATTAAATTGTAAAAATATATTCTATTTATACTATAAAACCATTAAATTTTATCATTTAACCATATATATTATCTTGAGGAAAAAAAGTTGTTTTAAGAAAAATTTAGCGTATTAATACTATTCAACAAAATATGAAAGTTATCGGAAAAGTATCAAAAATTTAACAAATGTAAATTTTTATATCATGATTCAAAATAATAAGTTCATTTTGTAAAATTTAATTTATAAACTTGTCAAAAATTATATTTAAAATTGGTGTGCCATCAAAAGGGGTAAAACTGCAATTTTTTAAAAATACATCTTTTGTCCGAAAAATTGATTTTGATTTCATATTTCATTCTTGAAAATATGTAATATGAATTATAATGTTATAAAATTCAAAATTTTGTTAATACTATTCATAATGGCTAGTTCATAATATTATAATAGTATATCATTGTTTAGTGAAACTTGGTATTGCGTACAATGCAAGTTATCGAGTATGGTTTCTCTTGCGTGTAACAAAATCCAAGCTAGTGTTGTGTGTAGTGAAAGATTCATTTAGTGTTTTGTATAACATAAAACATAAAAGAAAAATATTTCTAATAATATATCATTGTGTTACATTCTACCGGCCTTATAAAGAATTTCTCCCTTGAAATTTGTCACATCATAACAAACAGATGAGGATACCTCTCCCTCGTCATATCTTCAAGTTCCCATGTAGCTTCATCTAATAGGTGGTTACCCCATAAAACATTAACCAAGAGTGTGGTCTTGTTTTATAGAACTTTTTCACTAGGATCCAGAATCTCTATTGGTTGTTCTTCAGAAGAAAGATCTTACTCCAGCGGTACAACTATTGAGCTTAGTACATGTGAAGGATTGGGTATGTACTTTCTCTGGAGGGATACAAAGAACACATCATGAACTTGAGAGAGATTAGGTGGAAGTTCCAACCGGTATGATAACTTACCAACATTATTCAGTATTACAAAAGGACCAATATACCTATTTCTCAGCATTCCCTTCTTTCCAAATCTCATTACTCTCTTCCAAGGAGATATTCGTAAGAACACCTTATCACCCACTTCAAAATCTATGTCTTTTCTTCAGTTGTCGGAATAACTTTTTCGTCAAATCTGAGCTGCTCTTATGTGTTGTTGAATATATTTGACCTTTTCTGAAACCTCATCAACAAGATTAGGTCCTAATATCTTTCATTCCCCAACTTCCTTCTAGTAAGTTGGAGTTCTGTATTTCATTCCACAGAATGCTTCATAAGGAGCAATCTGAATACTAGAGTGAAAGATATTGTTATAAGAAAATTCCACCAAAATTTTGTGTTCATCCCAACCACCTTCAAAATCCCTATATTAGTCTCTCTACATGTCTTCTAGAGTTTTAATTGTCCTCTCAGACTGACCATCTATCTGAGGATGATAAGCAGCATTGAAACTCAACTATGTATCTAGAGTATGCTGAAGACTTCGCCAAAACTTCGAGGTAAACCTCAGATCCCGATCAGATATAATGGAAAGAGGTACTCCATGCAATCTTACCACTTCTTTCACATATATCTTATAAAGCTGATCAAGAGATAAATCTTCTATAATAAAAATGAAGTGGACGATGTAACACCACGAGATTTTTTGAAAAATATTCTTTTTAATTTCATTGATGTCTTCTGTTGTATTCTATACCAAGATTATCTTGCACTATACACAACACCGTATTAACTTGCAGTATACACAACCCTGACTTGGCATACATTACACGCAATCGTGACCTTTCTCGATAACATGTTTTGTACGCAATACCGGGTTTTACTAAAAAATGATATATTATTATAATATTATTATGAACTAGCCGTTATGAATAGTATTAACTAAATTTTTAATTTTATAACATTATTATTTATCTTACACATTTTCTAGAACATGGTATAAAAACAAAATAAATTTTTGGGTAAAATAAGTATTCCTCAAAAAATACAGTTTTGTCGCCTTTTGATGGCACACCCACATTAAATCTAGTTTTTGACATGTTTATAAGTACAATTTTACAAAATAAATTTATTCTTTGGAATAAGGATATAAAATTTTACCTCGGATAAAATTTTCATATTATTCTGATAACTTTCATATTTTAATGAATAGTAAAAAACACGCTATATTTTATTAAAAAACAAATTTTTTCATCGTAATAATTTATGTGGTTAAATTATAATATTGAATGGTTTTAAAATATAAATATAATATATTTTTACCATTTAATATAATTTATGTCAGTACAATTGATTTTACCATGAATTCGTCGGTTAAATCAATTCAATCTTTTGCAATGTTTTAAACAAAAACGAGTTTTCTTTCGACAATACGATTAATTTTAATTTAATTTATGAAACTTTTGTGTATTTAATTTGGAAAAATGGATTGCATATTTTTAATCATTGGGTCCAAATTATGTTAATAAGCTACTTTTATTTTTGGGCGTTATGAATAATAACTACGGTAAATTTTATTTACCATAGTTAAAGGTAAATCGTGTAATTAAGGGTAAATATAAGATTATAAAATTAACCTAACACCTACCAAAATCTTATTGTATGACTAAAAGTCAACCCATATCACCTAAGGGTCGGATTAGTATCTTTTAATGGACTTTTGTCAATGAAAATAACTTAATTATTATTAAAACCAAAGAAAGTGACAACATGTCACTCTCTTAAATCTTATAAGTATATTAATTTTAATTTAGTAATAAACTTCATGAAACTTCGAACATGAATAGTCTCCAAAAATATAATGAAATTATATACATCATATTAATTTATTTATAATTTTTTGGGATTAAATAATTATCATTAATTATGACAAAATAGTGATGCAGAAATTGTTTATCTAGTGAAAAATCAAGAATATAGATTTTATTAAACTAATAGTGACCCTAAAAGGCACAAAACCCGGACCAAAAACTTGTTTTTCATGTAAATTTAAACCATAATCATCCAATGGTAGAATATTTTACCATTTGGAGCCTTATAAAAGTGATTATGACACTTATATTATTTTATTTTAAATGATGTCAACGTTGTCACCTTCATAATTTAACAAATATAACAATTTTAAGATTGTGATTTTAAGATGATAAATTCGAGTAAAAGTATTATTGTGAAAGTTAATATATTTATCATCATCATAGAATTTTATTGTTAATTTTTATGCAACAAATAAGTATATTAAATAATTATACAAAAATGATGTAGTAATTATTTTATTAAGAGATAAACAAAATAAATGGTTTTAAAAATAATAAAAAAAAAATATTATATAAACTATTTAATGTGATCCACTAATTTTATAGATACATATGACCTTTTATGAATCTATTAAAGCTTTTATTTCGAACATATATTCTTTATATATTTTATTTAAATTCAAATAAATGAATAGTGTCCAAATTGACACTATTGTTATTTTATAAAACTAACATATTATTAAATTGTTTAAAAATCACAAAAATATATAAAAATTAAAAATTTATATTTATATGGTATATAATGATATAAAGTATCCAATTATGGACAATTAATGACAAATAAGTAATTATCTGTTATAATTTAAAATTTATAATGTTATTACCACAAGTAAAATTAAATTGATTAAAAAAGGATAAATCTAGTTGATAATGTTTAAAATAAATTCCTAACATGACTAAATTTTATTGGTTGATGATATTAAAACCATATCTCATTTAATATTCGAAAATGATTCATTTTTGGAGGTTTTTATGTGGGGTTAGATTTATTATAAATTAATATTTTTAAGATTTCCAAAGGTGCCCCTCTCCTCCCTTATAAAAGGGCACCTCCTCCCTCTCTTCCTCACACCTATTTGAGCCTTTAATCTCGTAAAACCCTGCCCATTTACCTTATCAACTACTAGAGAAACATCATAGATGTCCTGGTCTTCTTCAAAGACCAATTTTAGTACCCTAAGAAGAGGTTTCAAAGAGGCGTGTCAAAGAAGAGGTAATATTCGTTACCGATCCTTTCAATTTTCTTTCTTCTTCAACTTCTTATTCTTTAGTTGTTTAATTATTAATTAATAACATAAGTATACCTCACATACTAATATGTTATTATATATATGAAACAACCCTATTTCACCATCTATCCATCATATGGAAAACAAAATCCCCGCGCGTGCGTACATACGGAATACTGTCTCCACGCCGTGGTGTAATCTGTTTTTCCACCATCACCTTACTGGGATGGGTATAATGGTGTAAATAATGACTATGTATGATTATTTTAAAGTGATATTGATTCTGAAATAGTATACATACACTCCAATACAATTCCACGATCATGGAAATGATATCATCGCTCGTGCGTACGTACGGACTACCGTCTCCACGAACGCGATGAGATTCATTTTCCATGACTAACCATTAAATAATGATTATAAAGTATATATAATGAATAATAATGAAATATATGGAATAATAATGCAACTGTATTTATGTATATATATATTTATGTCATCTATTTAATTTCATTCAATTCAATAAGGAAACGAAAACAGCATTCATGCGTACGTACGACCTACCGTCTCCATGAACGGTGTATTTCATTACTTTTATCGATTTATAATATATATGTATATAATGAATATATAATATATATAAATCATTTTTTACATTCTGGAATTATTTAAATCATGATATAAGTAATAATATCAAAAATGACAAGTCGAAACACATACGATAAATGAAATGTTTTTACACAAAATGCTACTTTAACATGGAATTTACAAAAGAACGGGTAATATAAAGTCATAAGTGAAACATATATGATATCATAACAATGAATATAATTATTTAATAAGTCAATGACATTATTTATATCATTATATAGGAGGTTTGGATCCATACGAAGCATATTAGACCTAAGGTAAGGGATATCTTTTCCAATATCGTTTTTATCAGAGATTGTTTATTCATTAGTATTTACTGGGGTTATTGTTATCATCCATGTCTATGTTTTCTAGAAATTTTATCATGTATGTTTAATGTCCTTCTTACAGATTTTTGACTTTTACTACATGGTATGTAAGGAATCTTATTTTTACGAGGTACTTTTTGACTTTTCCGGCAAAAATACGAGAAGAATATTTTATTAAATTATACGGCACGAACGGATTTTTATGGTTTCATAACACCTTATTCTCAAGAAGATTTCTCTACATGATTTCATGATTATTTTCATCAAAATCCTTTTCTTTTAAACTTTCTTGGCATTTTGTGAAAAGAAAATGATTTTGAAGAAGAAAGGATATTTTCATGAAGAAATCATTTGAAATGTTTTATCAAAACCATTTTTCCATCTAAGATGAAATTATTTCATATGTGTATGTTTCAAGTATAATGTCTATATGATTTACATGGTTTCAATTTTATTATTATGAAATGATATAAATTAATTTTATATGGATTATGTGATGATGAGTTGATGTTTATGAAACCCATTTTAATTCTTTGGGTTACGATGATTGATGTATTTTTATTTTGTGGCACAAGTAAGAATGATTTCATTATGAGATGGGTGGGACCTATATCTCCCTCTAATCAATTGGGTAAAGATTTATATCTCATGAGATAGACATGGCTAGAACGGTAAGTTAATCCGGTTCTGTGTTACAGGACTAAAACGAGGAGTGAACTCGATTCAGAAACGGACTTTGTCCACTAAGATGGTCTTGGAAGAAATGTCTTGGCTACTATGGAAATCATGACATTTGCTAAATGGTTTCCACAATTACATGTTTTAATCCCATGCTATTTTATCATGCTTAATGTTTCTTTATGATCTATGCCTTACGTACTTCCATGTTTTATGTTATTGCTCAAGTTTTTGATGTTTAAACATTATGTTCGTGTTTTTAAGCTCAAATGTATATGATTTGTTTTATTTTATCCTTGCTTACCCTTACTGAGCATTTGAGCTCACCCTTTATATGTTTTCTTTTCCCCAGGATATAAATAAAAGTTTTAGGTAAGAAAACAAAAGGGCGAGATCGATATGGGAGATGTTGAAGATCTTTCAACAGGATTAGTTGTTTATATTCCGAGTTTCCAAAGACACTAAACTATTATGGTCCTTGTGTGTCTGTTTTTGTTATGTATTAAGTATTCTGAAAAAGTAATGTAATGTCCATGTACGTCAAGTTTCAGGTCTCTACTGTTGGTATCAGAGGAAAGGTTTTGTCAACCTTTGGAAACTAGGATGCGAGAACTTTAGTGAGATCCCTAGAGATATTTCTATGGTATGTCTAGGGATGTATCTAAGGTTAAGTATACGTACAGGTTACCGTCCTAGAATTGCGCTAACGATCTTATAATTAAACCTAATATGTTAGATATTGAAGGTACACCCCCTTTATTATATTGTTTTCCTAGCATATTTTTTCCTCTCAAACTATTCTTTTTGGGTTTTAGATGATGGCTGGAACCCGATGGAACCGTGCTGATAAATGTAATGGAAGATGCAATGATTGTCCTCCTGAACAAAGCAACATTATGGGAGATTGAGTGAAAAATCTTATTGCTATACTTACACAAGATATGAATCATTTTGGACTTCCAAATGAGCAGAGGAGGGAACGATATTCTATTGAGTCCTTAATGAAGTAGCGACCACCTTCATTCAGTGGGTCTTCTGATCAATTAGTGGCTGAACAATGGATCAGTAGCACTGAAAAGATATTTTCAGTTCTTCAATGTTCTGAAAATGATAAAGTCATCTTTGCAGTGTATCGTCTGAAAGGTGATGCTGATCAATGGTGGAATCTTATTAAGAATACGAGGCAAAGGGATGAAATTGATTCCATGGAATGGGATGAGTTCATGAACTTATGTTTCAATAAGTATTTCCCTCATATTCTTCGAAGAGAGATGGAGAAAAAGTTTCTTGAACTAAAGAAAAAGGATGATGAATCTGTTGTTATATACAAAGAGAATTTTAAAATGCTTGCAAGGTATGAATCTGTATTTATCATCCACCCTGAAAGTAAAGTTGATTGATTCTTCAGTGGCTTAAAACCAAATCTTCGAAGGGAATTAGCTATAAGAGACTTCAGTAGCTATGAAGAAATTGTGCATTGTGCTATCAAGGTAGAAATGGAAGTTGGTGTTACTTATCCATCTTATGGTTTTGACAAGAAACGAAAGATGGAGTTCAAGGAGAAATCTCATAATAATGGTGAAAAGAGGATGAATGTTTCGTTATGCTCAAAGTGTGGAATGAATCATGGAGGAGATTTCATAAAAGGTATTAGAAAATGTTTTAAGTGTGGAAAAGAAGGTCATCGAGTAGTTGAGTGTTGAAGTAATGGAAAAAAGTTTTGCTAATGGTGTAAATAAAGAAAAGACTGCAGAGAGCGCACCACCAACACTTCAATGCTTCACGTGCAAGGAAATGGGGCATTATGCTAATAAATGCCCTAATTCAAAGGTTAATGATGATCAATCTGAGAAACCTCTTAAGGAAAAGGATAATGGGATGTCTCATGCGATCACTATTTGTGATGTTGAGTATGAAAATGAAGTTGTGTAATGATTAAGGGTTTATGTAATGAGATTCCAAGATAATGTTTTATATAGTATCATGGAATATAGGAGTATTTATGTATTGGTCTATTGTGGTTTTCAATAATTTTATGGTACTGGTAACCATGTAAAGTGATAGAGATATTCTTGGAAAGAAGATGATATGCTCATAATGAGGGAATAAAGAGAAAATGAAATGTTTGACAGTATTCATGAGCTCATGACTGATATAAGGAAGTAGTTATATCCTGGTTTGAGTATATAGAATTTTGGGGTTTTGGTATGTGGAAAGAGTTAACTTTTGACAGCACTCAAGTTTTCACTAAGATTCAGTGGGTATTCATTTTTCAAGAGAATACATGATTAAGGCCTTTGAATGTTTGGAATGTGACCAACAAGACATATCTTACGATATATGGGGATCAACGATGGTATTAACATTCTTGTTATATAAAATCTCTGGTAATCGTTTTCACTATATTATGAGAGTGGACTGCAGTATTATGGATAAGCTTAAATATTGGAATGGATTATGTTGGACAGAAGTTATTATTGTTTAAGGATTGTATTTTTTTCGATATTATTGATGGGATGTTATAATAATGTAGTTTTAGAAAAAGGAAAACCTGCAGGATGGGCAACAGCCCATCGCGTGAGACAAGGCTGTGGGAATCGAAACCACAACCAAAGTGCGACTGGCCTTTATCGCATACCACTGTCCTATAAGAAGTCCCTGGTTAGTAGAAACTAGTTTTATTTGATTAAGCGGTATGATATATGAAGTATATGTTCATTTTTGGAATCATATACGATTAACCTCACCATAGATGAACTTATGTATATTTGATATCTTTTTCTAACCTTTTGTTTAAAACAGATGGAATGACCCATAATTCTAACACATGATCTAATAACAAATTCAACTTCATTTCATTAATAGATAAAGTGTAAAATGTTCAAATCATGAACAATAGTGATATTGTACCAAAATCAAGAAAGTATTTCTTTTAATTCAAAATTTTCAACATTAGGGAAATAATATTGAAAACCAAAAATGTTTTCCTAGTGCTCTTATATCCGATGAATCAGATGGTACATTAGATCATCACAAATCTATGGCTTTGTAATTGATGGATTTTTAATATCCATGCCCTCTACCACTCTCCATCAGAACATGATGGTTAGATTTTTCTTCCATATCTATATTTTCACCTATGTTCTCCTACGTGGAAACCCAGTGATGAGTTAATTTGGGTAACCAATATGTTTCATACATCACTTTTTAAAATGATGTTTTTTTAGTCCTTTTTACGATGTGGATTTCTATTAAAACTTTCAAGTAGTATACCATTTATAACTCCGACGAATTTCGAGGGAGAAATTCATTTTAAGGGGGGTAGAATGTAACACCCCAGGATTTTATGAAAAATATTCTTTTTAATTTCATTGATGTCTTCTGCTGTATGCTACACCAATATTATCTTGCACTATACACAACATTGTATTAACTTGCAGTATACGCAACCCTGACTTGGCTTACATTACATAAAATCGCGACCTTCCCCAATAGTGTGTGTTGTACGCAATACCGGGTTTTACTAAACAATGATATATTATTATAATATTATTATTAACTAGATTTTATTAATATTATTAACTAAATAATGATTTTTATAACATTATTATTCATCTTACACATTTTCTAGAACATGGTATAAGAACAAAATAAATTTTTGGGTAAAATAAGTATTTTTCAAAAAATGCAGTTTTGCCGCCTTTTGATGGCGCACTCACATTAAATATAGTTTTTGACATGTTTATAAGTTCAATTTTACATAATGAAATTATTATTTGGAATACGGTTACAAAATTTTACCTTGGATAAAATTTTCATATTATTCTAAGAACTTTCATATTTTAATGAATAGTAAAAACACGCTAAATTTTAATTAAAAACAACATTTTTCATCGTAATAATTTATGGGGATAAATTATAATATTTAATGGTTTTAAAGTATAAATATAATATATTTTTACCATTTAATATAATTTATGTCATTATCATTGATATTACCTTGAATTCGTGGGTTAAATCAATTTAATCTTTTGCAATGTTTTAAACAAAAACACGTTTTCTTTCGACAACATGATTAATTTTAATTTAACTTCTTCAACTTTTGTGTACTGAATATGGAAAACTGGATTCCATATTTGGAATCAGTGGTTCCAAATTATGTTAATAACCTACTTTTTATTTTTGGGCTTTATGAATAGTAACTACGGTAATTTTTATTTACCATAGTTAAAGTTAAATCAGGTAATTAAGTGTAAATATAAAATTATAAAATTAACCTAACACCTGCCAAAATCCTATTTGATGACTAAAAGTCGACCCATATCACCAAGGGGTCGGATTAGAATCATTTAATGGACTTTTTTCAATGAAAATATCTTAATTATTATTAAAACCCAAGAAAGTGACAACATGTCACTCTCTTAAATCTTATAAGTATATTAATTTTAATTTAGTAATAAACTTCATGAAACATAGAACATGAATATTCTCCAGAAATATAATGAAATTATATACATCATATGAATTTATTTAAAAATTTTAGGGATTAAATAATTATCATTAATTGTGACACAATAGTGATTCAGAAATTGTTTATCTAGTGAAAAATCAAGAATATAGTTTTTATTAAACTAATAGTGACCATAAAATGCACAAAACCCTGACCAAAACTTATTTTACATATAAATGTAACCATAATCATCCAATGGTTGAATATTTGACAATTTTGAGCCTTATAAAAGAGATTATGACACTTATATTATTTTATTTTAAATGATGAAAAAGTTGTCACCTTCATAATTTAATAAATATAACCATTTAAATATTGTGATTTTAAGATGATAAATTGAATTAAAAGTATTATTGAGGAATTTAATAGATTTATCTTCATCATAGGATTTTATTTTTAATTTTTATGCAACAAATACATATATTAAATAATTATACAAAAATGATGTAGTAATTATTTTATTAAGAGATAAACCAAATAAATGGTTTTTAAAATAATAAAATAAATATTATATGAACTATTTAATGTGCTCCACTAATTTTCTAGATACATATGACTTTTTATTAATCTATTAAAACTTTTATTTCTAACATATCTTCTGTATATATTTTATTTAAATTCAAATAATTGAATAGTGTCAAATATGACACTATTGTTATTTTATAAAAATAACATATTATAAAATTGTTTAAAAATAAAAAAAAAATATTTACAAATTATATATTTACATTTATATGGTAGATACTGTTATAAAGTATCCAATTATGGACAACTCCCAACAAATAAGAAATTATCTATTATAATTTAATATTTATAATGTTATTATCACAAATAAAATTAAATTGATTAAATAAGCATAAATCAAGTTGATAATGTTTAAAATAAATTCATAACATGTCTAAATTTTATTGGTTGATGATATTACAACCTTATATCATCTAATATTCGGAAATGATTCATTTTTTCTGGTTTTTAAATGGATTTAGATTTATTATAAATTAATATTGTTAAGATTTCCAAAGGTGCCATTCTCCTCCCTTATAAAAGGGCACCTCCTCCCTCTCCTCCTCAAACCAATTTGATCCTTTAAGCTCGTCCAAAACCCACCCATTTCCCTTATCAACTTCCCCAGAAACATCCTAGAGGTCCTAGTTTTCTTCAAAGACAAATTTTAGTACCCTAAGAAGAGTTTTCAAAGAGGCGTGTCAAAGAAGAGATAATATCCATTACTGATCCTTTCAATTTTCATTCAGCTTCAACTTCTTCTTCTTTAGTATTTTCATTACTAAGTAATAACATAAGTATCCCTCATATACTGATATTTTATTATAAATATTAAACAACCCTCTTTCACCTCTTATCCATCCTACGGAAAACAAATTCACTGCGCGTGCGTACGTACGGAATACCGTCTCCACGCCGTGGTGTAATCTGTTTTTCCACCATCACCTTACATGGATTGGTATGATGGTGTAAATAATGAGTATATATGATTATTTTAAAGTGATATTGATTCTTAAATAGTATACATAAACTCCAATACAATTCCATGATCATGGGAATGATATCATCACTCGTCCGTACGTACGGACTACCGTCTCCACGAAAGCGATGAGATTCATTTTCCATGATTAACCATTCAACAATGATTATAAAGTATATATAATGAATAATAACGAAATATATTTCATAATAATGCTACTGTATTTATGTATATATATATGTTTGTTATCTATTAAATTTCATTCAATTCAATAAAGAAACGAAAATAGCGTTCATGTGTACGTACGACCTACCGTCTCCATGAACAGTATATTTCATTCCTTTTATCGATTTACAATATATATGTATATGATGAATATATAATATATATAAATCATGTTTTACATTCTGGAATTATGTAAATCAGGATATATGTAATAATATCAAGAATGACAAGTCAAAACACATTCGATAAATGAAATGATTTTACCCAAAACGATACTTTAACATGGAATTTACAAAACAATGGGTAATATAAAGTCACAAGTGAAACATATATGATAATATAACAATGAATATGATTATTTAATAAGTAAATGACATTATTTAAATCATTATACAGGAGGTTCAGATCCATACGAAGCATATCAGACCTAAGGTAAAGGATATCTTTTCCAATCTCATTTTTATCCGAGATTGTTTATTCATAAGCATTTACTGGGGTTATTGTTATCATCCATGTCAATGTTTTCTAGAATTGTTATCATGTATGTTTAATGTCCTTATTACCCACTTTTGACTTTTACTACATGTTATGTAAATAATCTTTCTTTTACGAGGTACTTTTTGACTTTTCCGGCAAAAGTACGAGAAGAATGTTTTTTTTAACATATACAGCACAAACGGATTTTTACAGTTTCATAACGCCTTATTTTCAAGAAGCTTACTCTACATGATTTCATTATTATTTTCATCAAAATCCTTTTCTTTTAAAATTTCATGGCATTTTGTGAAAAGAAAATGATTTTGAGGAAGAAAGGATATTTTCCTCAAGAATTCATTTCTAATGTTTTATTAAAACCATTTTTCATCTAAGATGACATTATTTCATATGTGATTTTTTCAAGAATAATGTCTCTATGATTTAAATGGTTTCACTTTTATTATTATGAAATTATATCCGTTACTTTTATATGGATTATATGATGATGGGATGATGTTTATTAAACCCATTGTTATTCTTTGGGTTACGATGAATGATGTATGTTTATTTTATGGCACAAGTAAGAATGATTTCATTATGAGATGGGTGGGACCTATATCTCCCTCCAATTAATTGGGTAAAGATTTATATCTCATGAGATATACATGGATAGAATGGTAAGTTAATCTAGTTCAGTGTTACCAGACTGAAACGAGGATTGAACTCGATTCATAAAGGGACTTTGTCCACTAAGAAGGTCTTTGCAGCAATGCCTTGGCTACTATGGAAATCATGACATGTGATGAATGGTTTCCACAATTAAATGTTTTACTCCCATGCTATTTTATCATGCATAATATTTCTTTATGATCTATTCCTTACGTACTTCCATGTTTTATGTCATTTCTCAAGCTTTTGATGTTTAAACATTATGTTCATGTTTTTAAGCTCAAATGTATATGATTTGTTTTATTTTATCCATGCTTACCCTTATTGAGCATTTGAGCTCACCCTTTATATGTTTTCTTTTCCCCAGGATATAAAGAAAAGTTTTAGGTAAGAAAACAAAATGGGAAGATCGATATGGGATATGTTGAAGATCTTTCAACAGGATTAGATGTTTATATTCCGAGTTTCCAAAGACACTAAACTATTACGGTCCTTGTGTATTTGTTTTTGTTATGTGTTAAGTATTCCGCAAAAGTAATGTAATGTCCATGTACGTCAAGTTTCAGGTCTCTACAGATGACCTTCTAAGATGATAAACTATATCCCAGATAGAATTATTTCCTTTGGATGTTTTTGGAAGTCCTGGGACAAATTCCATATTGATGTTTTTTCCTTTCCATTCTGGTATGGGTAATGGTTGTAACATCCCCTTAGACTTCTGTCTCTCAGCATTAACTTGCTGATAAACCAAGCATCGAGAGACATATTTAGCAACATATCTTTTCATTCCATCCCACCAGAAGTACTCTTTTAGGTCCATATACATCTTCGTGCTTCCAGGGTGAATAATGAATGAAGATCTAGGAGCTTCATCCAATATTTACATATTTAATTCTAGGATGGGTGGAACACAAACCCAATTCCTAAACCCTATTATTTCAGCACAATCAATGTGGAATTTAGGAACATTTCTCACCTTCTTTTGTAACACTGCATCTTCTTTCTGTGCCTCTTTAATCTTCACATGTATAGATGGTTGAACATTCATTTGAGAAGATAATATTTTTCCCCTTCCTTTATAATTCCAAGATCCATCCTTTCTAAATCCATAAATATAGGATATTTTGTGATCCTCATCATGGATAAGCTAGTATGGTCTTGTTAACATAGTACGTCTGCCACCTTGTTTTCTTTCCCAGGGTGGTAATTAATTGAGCAGTCATAGTACTTAATCAGCTCCAACCATCTTATTTGTTGCATATTCAGTTCCTTTTGAGTGAAAATATACTATAAACTTTAATGATCAGAATAAATATCACACCTTTCACCATAAATATAATTCCTCTAAATCATTAATGCAAGGATTACCACAGCTAATTCCAAATCATGAGTTGGGTAATTTTGCTCATGGATTTTCAACTATCGTGAGGCATAAGCTATCATCATATCATTTTCCATGAGAACACACCCCTATCCCTTCTTGGATGCATCACTGTAGATTACAAAACTTTCTCTACTACAAGGAAGTGTGAGCACAGGTGCACTAGATAACCTTATTTTTAACTAAATGAAATTATCCTCACACTCCACTGTCCAAACGAACTTAACTCTTTTTCGAGTCAACCTGGTGACTAGATTAGATAATCGTGAAAAAATATTTCAAAAATCGTCGATAATATCCAGCTAAACCAAGAGATTCAGATATCATTTACTGTTGTTGGTCTCGACCATCATTCAATAACCTTTGTTTTTTCTGGATCCAGAGATATCCCCTCTTTTGATATTATGTGACCCAAAAAATGAAACTTTTTGAATACAAATCTCACACTTGAGAAATTTGGCATAAAGATTCTCTTTTCTTAGGGTCTTTAATACAACACTCAAGTGATCTTCATGTTCATCCTTTATCTTTGAATAGACAAGAATATCATCTATAAATACTACTATAAAATGATCAAGATAGTCTCTAAATACTGTATTCATTAGATCTATGATGATCGTGGGGGAATTAGTAAGACCAAATGGCATCACTATAAATTCATAGTTTCCATACCTAGTATTGAAAGCCGTATTTGGTGTATCCTTTTTCATACCCTTAATTGATGATACCTTGAGTGAAGATAAATCTTGTAAAAGTATTGATCTACACGTAGTTGGTCAAATAAGTCATCAATGCATGGGAGAAGATATTTTTTCTTGATAGTGATCTTGTTAAGTTCTTGATAATCACTGGAGAGTCTCATTGATCCATCTTTCTTCTTAACAAACAGAATAGGTGATCCCCAAGGTGATGCACTTGGGCTTATGAATCACTTATCATGATTATGTTAGAGTTGTTTCTTCAATTACTGCAACTTAATTGGGGCCATTCTATAAGGTTTCTTTGAAATGGGCATAGCACCCTGTATGGGTTCTATTGAAAACTCAACTTCATGATTTGGTGGATGACCTGGCAATTCCTTCAAAAATACATCATCAAACTCCCGTACAATGGGTGTATTCTTAATCATGAGTTTCTCTCCAACCATTTCAGAAAAATAACCTTTATTTATTAGGATCAAGAACCATGATATGGAAGAAATCTCCACTGGAAGGTTATATTCATCCTTGCATTCATAGATGATCGTTGATTGATCTGGAATACAAAATGTGACCTCCCTGATTTGGCAATTGATATGAGCTTCATATAAAGAATGAAAATACATGCCAAAAATCACATAAAATTCCACTATAGGATAGATCACAACATTTGCAAGAAGCGCTTTCCCACAGACATAAATTGGAGAAAAAATATAAACATTTGATGCAACCATTGTGCCATTAGGAGTTGTCACAACTAACTCAACAGATAATTGTTGAGGTAGTACGGGGACACCATTATAAAATTCTTCACAAATAAAAGAGTGGGTGGATCCAAAATCAAATAAAAAAATTTATACATTAGATTGGATGGTATGTTTACCTTTAACCACTTCGTTATCGTACTCCACATCGCCAATAGAAATTGCATGTGACTTTCCATTTTCATTGGCCTTAAGAGTTTGTTGACATCGATCATCATCAACAATCCTTGGATTAGATCATTGATTAAAATAATGCCCCATTTCCTTGCACTTGTAACATTATTGTGTAGGAGGTGCATTCTGTGTATCCTTTTCTTTGTTCGCATCACTAGATATCTTTTTTCCCATCACTGCGGAATTCAAATGCTCGATGAATTTCTTTTCCATATTTTAAACATTTACACGTCCCTTTAAGACAATTCCCTCAATGTTTATTTCCACACATTGAGAATAAGGGAAAACTCATCATCTTTTCAGTGTGGTCCCTATATTTCCCATTGAATTACATTTTCCTCTTCTTATCAAACCCATATGACTGATGGGTTACTCCAATATCTATCTCAACCTTGAGAGAACATCGAACAATTTCCACATAGCTATTGAAGTTCCTTATGGATAACGCCCTTCGAAGACTTGGTTTTAAGAAACTAAAGAATCGATCGATATTACTATCAGGTTGGATAACAATTCCGGAAGCATACCTTGCATGTCTTGTAAAATTTTCTTCATAGGAACCAACAGATTCATCATCCTTTTGCTTTAGTTTAAGAAACTCCTTTTCTATCTTTTTTCGAAGAATACGAAGGAATTACTTATTGAAAAATAATATCTAGAACTTGTACCATTCCATGGACTAAATTTCGCCTCTTTTCCACCTATTTATGATAAGATTCCACCATTGATCAACTTCACCTTCCAAACAATACACTACTAAGATTACTTTATCATGTTCAGAACATTGAAGTACTGAAAATATATTTTTAGTGGTACTGATCCATTATTTAACCACTAATGGATCAGTAGACCTGCTGAATGAGGGTAGACAATGCCTACTGAATGATTCAACAGAATGTTTCTCCTTCTTTTTCTCGTTTGAAAGTCATACCAGATTGGTAGCTTGAGAAAGTTGTGTGAGCTTTGCTACAAGATTTTTCATTCCAGCTCCAATCACATTTTCTTTCTACGGGGGACAATCATTGCATTGCTCGTCACATTCAGCATTAACACGCTTCCTTCGAGTTCTATCCATTGACTAAAACAAATAAGCATAGTGTGAGAAACACTAATAATAATAGGAAAACCACATAATCAATCATAAAATTTCACACTTTAGGTATTATCATAGGTTATTCATGGCCATTTCTAAAACACTAATATTGTGTTCTATTCTTAGACATATCCTTAGGGCTCTTACTAAAGATTTCACATCCTAGTTTCCAAAGGTTGACTATACCTTTCCTCTAATACCAACTATACTGACCCATACTTTACATAAATTTTTATTACATTAGAATTGAAGCATACTTATTACAACATATAACAAAACCATGATAGGACCGTATAGGTATATAGTCTTTATATGCTGAGATACATAAAAAACTGGTTCATAAAGCATCTACATTATCTCCCGTTTATTTCATCATACCTAGAGTCTCTTTTGGAATATCCTACTTAATACTCTTCTTTTAGACCTGGGGAAAAGAAAACATACAAAAGGGTGGGATCAAATGTGCATTAAGAGTAAACAAAGGAAATTTCAATCATATCATTTTCATAAGAACATAACATTTTGAAAATCTTAACCTGCAAAAGAGATCATAATATCATAACATGGGATTAATCATAGTAGTGAAATGTAATCCCAATAATCATAACATAAAACATGAAACTTTCTGTAATACACACATAATCATTGAAAATCATTTCATATTAGTCAATACTCATTGCCAAGACTATCTTAGTGGACAAAGTCCATTTCTGAATTGAGTTCACTCTTCATTCCAGTCTTGTATCACTGAACCAGATTATCTTGTCATTCCAGCAATGTCTATCTCATGAGATATAAATCATTACCCAATACATTTTAGGGACATATAGGTCCCACCTATCTCTTAATTATACCATTCTTATGTGTGCCACAAAATCATAAATCATACATCATAGCATATCCCATGTAATTAAAATGGTATTCTTATACATCATGCCATCATAACAAAATCCATATAAGATAAATGGACATTATAAAAATAATTCCATCATAACATAATAAAATCAGTGTAAAAATAGGGATAGAAACATAACCCTATATTATCTTAGATGGAAAATTTTGATAAAACACTTGAACTTCATTCTTGAGGAAAATATCCTTTCTACTTCAAAAAGAACATTTTTATTTATTGACATGTCCTTGAATTTAAAACTAAAAAAAGTTAATTAAAAATAAACTTTAAAACCTATAAAGGAAGGTTCATCGAAATAATGTTCTATAAAATCGTAAAAATCCATTCATGTCGTATAAGTTGAAAAAACATTCTTCTCGTACTTTGGCTAAAAATGTCAAAAAGTATCTCGTGCTAAAAACGAAAAAAGATTCATTTCATAACATTTACTAAAAATTCACCAATAGGTTAAATTAGATTTAAACAATTTTTTGAGGATATAAATAATATTATATATTGAGGAAACATGGATGTGGATGAAAAATATGCCCTAATAAATTCTTAAGTATAAACAATCTCCGATAAAAATGAGATTGTGAGATTTTCCCTTAACGTAGGTCCAATATGCTTCGTACATAACTGAAACTCATGTATAATGATTTAAATAATGTCATTTACTTATTATAGAATCATATTCATTGTTATGATATCATATACGGTCATATTCGTGTTTTTAATATGTCAATAATACTTATCATTTGGGTGTTCATTGCTTTATGTTCTTATGCGTGTTTTGTTGAATAGATTCTTATTCCTCTTTTTAGGTAATAGATACCTCATTTACAGAATAGTATTAGTGTAATATATATCATATTTATGGATTCAATTCATTTATATAATCATTATTCAATGAAGATCATGTAGAATGAGTCACAGCACATCGTGGAGACCGTAGGTCGTACGTACGCACGAGCGATGATATCATTCCCATAGTTACATGAATGGAATTGGTGTTGATGATATAATATTTTAGAATAATTATCATGTTATTATAATCATATATAGTTATTTTTTACACAATTATACCCATCTAAGTATGGTGGTGGTGGAAAACAGATTACACCACGGCGTGGAGACGGTATTCTGTACGTACGCACACGTGGTGATTTCATTTTCCATAGGATGGATAGAAGGTGAAATTGGTTTGTTTATTATTTATAATAACATATCATTATATTAGTGATATTGATGTTATTATTTTATAATGAGAAAAATAAAGAAGAGAATGTATAAGAAAAATAAATTTGAATGGATCGGTAAAGGATATTACCTCTTCTTCGACGCGCCTCTTCTAAACCTCTTCTTAGGGCACTAAAGTTGGTCTTTGAAAAAATACCAGGACCTCTAGTATGTTTCTAGGGAAGTGTAGAAGAGAAATTTTCAGGGTTTGGATGACCATGAAGGAACAAAATGGTGTCATAAGGATAGGGAGGAGGATCCTTTTTATAAAGGAGGAGAGGGGAAACTTTGGAAACATAAGAAATATTAATTTATAATAAATTCAAACCCCAAATAAAAACCCAAAAAAATGACTCTAATAAAAATATTAGATGATATATGTTTGTAATATACTCAACCAATAATATTTAAACATGTTGGGAAATTATTTTAAACTTTATCAAATTGATTTATCCTTATTTAATCTAATAAATTTTATTTATGGTAATAATATTCTAAATTTTAAATTGTTATTAATAATTACTTATGTGTTGTGAATTGTCCATAATTGGATATATTTGGAAATTGTAGACTATATAAATATAAATTTTTAATTTTTAAATATTTTTTTATTTTTAAACAGTTTTATAATATGTTATTTTTCTAAAATTACAATAGTGTCAATTTTGACACTATTCATTTATTTGAATTTAAATCAAATCCACACAGAGGATATATTCGAACCAAAATATTTAATAGATTAATAATATTTCATATTCATCTAGAAAATTTGTGGATTACATTAAATAGTTCATATAATATTTATTTTAATATTTTTCAAACCATTTATTTGATATTACAATCAATAAAATAATTTCAACATCACTATTGTGTCATCATTATTGATAAATATTTAATCCCTAAAAATTATAAATAAATTCAAATTATGTATATAATTTTATTATATTTCTGGAGACTATTAATGTTAAAAGTTTCATGAAGTTTATCACTAAATTAAAAATATTACACTTATAAGATATAAGAGAGTGACATGTTGTCACTTTCTTTGGTTTTAATTATAATTCTATCATTTTTCACTGTCAATAGTCCATGAAATGAATATATTCTGACCCTTAGGTGATATGGGTCGACTTTTACTCATCCAATAGAATTTTGGTAGGTGTTAGCGTAATTTTATAATCTTATTTTTACCCTTAATTACTCGATTTACCTTTAACTGCAGTAAATAAAAATTACCATAGTTACTATTCAAAATGTCAAAAAAAAGTAACCTTTTAACATAATTTGGACCAACTGAATAAAAATATGGAATCCATATTTCAAAATTAAAAACACATAAGTTTCAAAAATTAATTTAAAATTATTCCCATTGTTAATAAAACGGGTTTTAAAAGATAAAGCATTGTCAAAAATTGAAATGTTTTTACCTATGAATTCAATGTAAAATTAAAGGTAATGACATAATTATATTAAATGGTAAAAATATATTCAATTTATACATTAAACCCATTAAATTTTATCATTTAAACAACTAAATTATCTTAATGAAAAAAATTTGTTTTTAAGAAAAATTTAGCTTATTTTTACTATTCAACAAAATATAAAAGTTATCAGAATAGTACCAAAAATTTATCCAATGTAAATTTTTATATCCTGATTCCAAAGAATAAGTTAATTTTGTAAAATTTAACTTATAAAATTTTCAAAAATTATATTTAAAATGGGTGGGACATCAAAAGGCGGTAAAACTACATTTTTTGAAAAATACTTCTTTTATCAAAAAAATTGGTTTTGTTTTCATATTTCATTATAGAAAATGTGTAAGATGAATAATAATGTCATAAAATTAAAAATTTAGTTAATACTATTCATAATGGATAGTTCATAATATTATTATAATATATCATTGTTTCGTGAAACTCTATATTGCGTACAATGGAAGTTGTTGAGGAAGGTTTCTCTTGTGTGTACGCAAGCCAAGCCAGTGTTCTGTGTAGTGAAAGATTCATTTGATGTTGCATATAACATAATACATAAAAAAATTATCATAAAATCTCAGTGTGTTACAACATTTTAATCATGTTTTATTTTTTTTACTTTTATTATATTTCATAATTTTTATATATTGATTTGGTTGCATTTAATTAGATTTGGTTTATGTTAAAAAAATGGATCTATTAAAAAAATTAATCCACTATTTAACTATTTAAAATTATTTTTTCAAACTATAAAATATTAAGTAAACATGATAATATTATAGAAAGGTGTTTTTATATTTCCTCTATTACTTTTACATGATTAAATCTTGGTTAATGTTAAAACAATCTTCATCTTCGTATAATTCTTAAAGAAGATTCAATTTCCAAAAATTGTTATCACATATAAAACTTTTAATTTTTTTAACATCTTCACATGGTGATATAATAATAAATATTTTTCATTTGATTTTATAATAATTTTATATTTATTATAATATCATGAAGTCTATTTTATTCAATTTCACTGTAAAAATTACACTTAGTTAGTCTGATTTCAATAAAAATGTTCTAGAGATATAGTTTATTTTGTTTAATTAATATATTATATATAATTTCTTATAGTATTTGTTCACAATAATTTTTATATTCCCTCAATTGTAGTTACGATTTTTAATAAATTGTGTCAATTGTTACATTCATACTTGTTTTATGTTTAAATTCACAAGAACTACTGTCATATGATGTGTACATAAACCATGTTATCATTTTTATTGTATCTCATACTATAATGAAATATTTATACACTTGAAATTTTAATATAATCTGGATTTTTTTGGAATAATTATAATCATATCCATCGAACAAGACTAGTTAAATTTTTTCAAACAAGATATTGATATCTATTTACTCTTAGATAAATTTAGTTAATGAATTTTAAATCCACTAATATATAAAATAATATGATATTTCAGGTTTTAAATTGATTTATCAGTCATCATTATTATACACCCTAATCATTATAAACAAAATTTCATCAATACCAACCTGCATTCGGACTTTTAGATCAAACAAAACCAATGTTAATAGTAAAAAATAATTACCTCAGGCTTCACAATAAATGGAAAATAGATTCAACATGACATGATAATCAACAAAAAAAATATGGAATAACATATATGATCTATATCCAAGGTTATATCCCTTCTGGTGTTAAGAATCGGGAAACATTTAATGATGTTGTTGGATATCATTCCTCAATCTTACAATTTTTGTTTCAATTTTTAGTGTATACTCATTTTAATGGTAGCTATAAATTAACATTACTTTTAATAAATTATACCTTGTGTCATATAATATTCTGGAATTATATTGATGTTATTTTATTAAAAATTATTCATTTTTATTATAGGTGGTCGTTTATTTCATGTTTATAATCTGGTTAGGAAAACATAATTTTATAGAACAATTGGTTGCACATAATAAATTTTTTTACTTTTTTTATATTCTTATAAGTTACATTCATCTTTTATATTATATATTTTTATAATTACCAAATAAAATGCGAACAACATTTTATTATATTCTCTGTATGATATAGAGGTTATGTAACCATACACATTAGGACCAAACAATAATTTACTTCTAGAAACACTATAGGAATAGTTACCCAAGGAAAATTAATTTCCTTCATTGAGATATTAAACCAACAAGTTCTACATTAGTCTCAGGAGAACCAAAAAAAAGAAAAATGTAAATTGTTCTAAGTGATATCATTTATATTCTCTTCACTTTAACTTGAGGGTACAAAAGGTTCCAAAGTATACACTACTGGGATATTTAGCCTATATCTATGGTTTTAACCAAGTAGTTGGGATTTAATATCCACATTTTAATTATTTTTATAGAAATCTTGTTCCAAGAATTAAACCATGGAAATATATAACCTATATCTATGATTTTAAGAATGTAATTATACTTTAATATGCATGGTTTTAATGGTAACTATATCTATAAATTTACATGTTTAAAACCATGAAAATATATCACATACTACCATGGATAAAACTATGAAACCTTACCAATCCCACACTAAAGGATTTATACACCGCAGTAAAGAAAACTATTACAATAGGCTATTTCCATGTTTTTTGGCCTATATTCATGATTCCAAACCATGCCATAAGTGAGTATTATAGTTCTGGTCGTAACAATATAAGATCATGGGTTCTTTTAGAATATGAATTGTTACTTCCCTTCCTCTATAATTGATATATGATCTATATGAAAAATCTAATCCTTGACCAAAATAACATTCAATTTTACTAGTGGAAGAATATAGATATTTAAAAGGATGAACATTCCCAAATACTTTAATTATATAATAATCATAAACATGCAGTTCAATCATCTTACCATTATAGGTTTTTACTATTAACTCAGTATCTCATCATGTAGGGTATAAATTCATATTCCATCAAACTTTCCCTATCATAGAGTAATCCACATTACTAATAACAAATGGATTACTTCCCTATTTAAGAAAACTTATTACCACCTCAACTTCATAATTATGTCTCCAATTAATAACTAAAACCAAAATAATTTCTGTAACAATAAATTTTATTTGACCATAATGGTCTTTCAAAATAAATCATTCATGGTATATCGAAATCACGACTCTTTGTTTTTAATATATGGGGTCATATGTTTAAAATAGTTGTTTCATGATGGTTACTAAGACAATAGGATATTATACTATACCTAGACTTATCCTTAGAATTATCACTAAATTTACATCATACCTGTTTCCAAAGGATAACTAATCCTTGATATGTGACTAACTATAGTCACCCATAATCTTCATACGTAGATATCACATATTAATAAATTGTTATTCATTACATAATATAATGATCTACACTAGAATTTTATAGGTCTAGTACCTTTGGAAACATGGACACATGAACAAATGGTTTATAAATGATCTAAATCATATCTTACTAATTTCTTCATATCTAAAACCAATATTACACATATCATACTCAGTACCTTTCTTCATAACCTGGGAAGATAAAATATAAGAAAGGGTGATCTAAACTACTCAATAAGTATAAATAATGGAGATAATAATGATAACATGAGCATAACTTGAAAATATGGGTATAAGAAAATAATCATAACATTTTAAAATCATATAAAATATATCAGAAATCATAATCATGAATCATGGAATAAAAATTGTGCATTAATAAGAAATGAATTATAAAATAATTAAATACATAAGCTATAAAAGATTAAAATTTTCATAATAGATAGAATTTTGGAATATACATAAGTATAAGAAATTGTTTCCACTGTAGTCAAGGATCGTTTATAATAATATCGTAGTGGATTTGGTTTAATACCCAAACAAATGCAGTGGTCCTCGTTTGATCCCATGAATATAAAATAGTGTTGGGTTCACTCCCCAAACCATCTTAGTTGAAATGGTTTACTTACATGACTATCATATTCGACAATTTCCATTACTAAAATAGTTTTACACACCATTTGGTCATGTTTATCTTGTAATATATCAATATTTACCCAATTCATTGTAGGTAGATATAGGTCCCAACCATCTATGGTTATAATGTGACCATAATTCTTGTTTATAATGTAACCACCATCATTGGTAGTAATATAACCACCATTATTGCTATAAATATAATAATTTTCATTAGTTTTAATGTAACCACATTCCATTATTACAAAGTAAATACTATCCTTGGTCATAACATAACCCCCATCACATAATGAAAATTATACAAATGTATGCCAAAATATAATAAAACATTCTACATATCATCACTTCATAACTTGTTGAATGAAAATGGGTATCATAAAAATTTCATCAATACAGCATAGAATAACCCATGGATTTTTTTTAAACTACCATTTAAATATTTATTGTGAAAATTATTATTTTTAGATAAATAGTATTAAAAACATGTATTTCATGAATATCATGGAAAAAAATTTCTTGGAAAATAGTCTTGGAAAATTTTATTGGAAACTTCAAAACATTGAGTAGACATGATTTCATGTAGTTGAGTTCAATTTATATTATTTAAAAGAAAACATTATTCTCGAATTTTTGGTTAAAACATAAAAAGTATCTTATTTGAAAAATGAAAAGAATATTAATATCTATCCATTTTTTAAAAAGTTATACATCAGTAGAAATTACATTAAACAACCATATGAAAATTTGAAAATCTTTATTTTAATATTTTTTATAAAATATGGATATGGAAGAAGAAAATTTGCAACCAAAGGTAGAAATGAAGTCGATTTTACTTTAAACACATTTTTTTATCATTTGTAATTATGATGACAAAAATTAAAACAAATCACATATTATCAAGAAAAAACCTCAATATAGGAATATTCATGAGTTTATTAAGAGGTATATCATAATATTTTCTTTATCAAAATCATAATTATATATAATATTTATAAACAATGAGATTGTAACATAAAACGATTACCACTATTATATTTTCTAAATAATAAGATAGATGAAAGAAATAAACTTATGAGAACATTTATGCCCCATGATTTTCTTGATATAAAATCCTAAAATATATTAATTGGAATTATATAGACCATATAAAAGAAACTAATTGGGTATAAGGAATGTCCAGACATAAAAATGTGAGATGAAAATATTTTACCATAGGTCTAACTTCATTTAAACACATTAGAACCTCCTGACTAATAAATATATTGTTGTTATAAATCTATTAAAAAATATTAATATATATTATACCATTTAATATTTATTTATTATATTTTTTCACCTCTTTTTAAACACTTATTTTTTAAAATCATTGTTCCAGGGGATATATTATTTACTTTTCATGTATGTTTTTATTTGTTAGTTTTGGTCCCTGTATATTGATCATAGTCTCATCATATCCAAAATTTTAATAATGATATAAATATTACATATAATATTTTATATCTTTTTATAGTCATTAGTAAAATATTTATATAGAAAAATGAATTATGTTGTTCATGGAGACCATAGGTTGTACGTACAGATGAATGTTGTATTCGTTTTTTTATGGAGAGAATGAAAAATATTTAAATAAAATTTAATATTTAAGAAGATGTTAATATATAATTTTTATAATTTATATTAATTAAATCCAATATTATGAAAATACATATGAAGAAAATGAAAATTGAACCACATAACTTGGTTGAGGAGGTATTACATTCATACAGATGATTTAAATTGTCAATTTCTAAGGGTTTTTAAGGTAAGAAGTTAGATATTATATTATCATTAAATAAGTATAATTATTTCATAACTATCATACAAAAACATTAAACCCATCATAATCACTATCCATAAAATATGGTGATGATAAATAAATTGTATAAATAAATAAAGATGGTAAGTTATAAGAACGCATGAGAGATAACTTCACTTCCCATTGGAATGAAATAGGGTAAATAAAGGTGTTTTAATAATCATAAATATATTTAAATATATTTATGACGGTGAATTTTTAATTTTATGAAGAATATAATATATTGATATTAGAAAAATGAATAATTAAAAATAAGGTGATTGGCCAATCACATTACCTCTTTTTTGACAAAACTAATTTACATATCCACTTAAGGGAATTACAGTTGGTCTTTTGGGGATAAAACACCTCTATAATTTTGATAGGGATGTTGAAAATGGATATTTTTTAGTTTTACATCAAGATATAAGTCTCATGTTTCTGTGAAGAATAGAAAATGAGGGTTCCCTTTTATATTTGAGGGGAGGTCCACACTTTGAATTTCATAAAAGATTAAAATACATTAAAGAAATTCTCGGTCCAAATGGTTATGAATTGATTATAAATAGGAAATGGATTAACTTTTAGGCTATATACTATCCCCATTTCCCCATTAAATATTTTTATGATTTTAAGTAATTTAATAAAATATTATTTTCATGAAATATCATTATTTTCAATTTAGACACAATTCAATTAGTATGACATAAAAAAATAAGATAAAGGTTGTAATAAGAATAAAATTATTTAACATAACTATAATAATTCAAATAAATATAAAAATTAGAGGAAAATATAAAATAACTCAAATAATGTTACATTTAAATTTTTTAAATTCATTATTATATTTTCTTAATTAATTGGAGAATTGTTTCATCATTGTTTCATAAAAATTTAAGTTCATTATAAAATTAGAAAATATTATAAATAAATTTTTATAATGAATATAGTTTTATTAAAATAAAATTAGACATTTACATTAAATCCTAATGTTATTTTGTCTCAACGTGGATGTATAAGTGATATTTAATACTAAGAGGGTGACATTTGGTAAATTTATTGGATTAAAATTTTATATATGTCATTTCTATGAAATATTATTCCTCAAAAAAGTAATATTCTTACAAAATGTGAAAAAAAATAACAGGGACCTATTTATAAAATTTGAAACTCCTAATTCTAAATATGTAATCAATTTTATAAAATTGAATTTATATAATTTATATAAATTAATTTCAAAATAAGAATTCAAAGCATGACAAAATTATATTTTTGAAAATTCATTTTCAAACATAAATGTTTTTTTATTCTTATATCAGGCCCAGGAAAAATATTATATGAATATTAAAAAATTTTGTTTAACATATAATATATATATTTAATTAAAATAATTCACCAATAGTGATTTTTTTGAAAAACTATGATAAAAATACATAGTGCACATAAAAAACAATTTTCAGAATATATATCTATTACTTTCAAATTATTTATTATTTTCATTTCAAATTAATCGATAACCAATGAATTAATCTTAGTAATATATACCCAATATGTTTTTAACAGTTCATCTGGAATTATTTATAACATCTAATACACCATTATGGAGAAAACTATAATTTTAGAGTATATTGTGGTTTTTTAAAAATCGCCATTGTTTATAATGAAATCAATTGAAGTAAATAAATTCATTTGAAATAATATTTCATAAAATATGAGGGTGTTTCATAGAAAATATAAAAGATAATTTTATGTATAAAATTTAATATAACATGTATAAAAATTATTTTTTCACCTAACTCCCTTTTGATTCCATCTTTACCCCTTTCCTAACTCTAGTTTCCAAGGACATGTCCCTCTTCTCACATATAAAATGATATAACAATCACCCACTTCAAGCAACACTTACCTATACAATTTACCTATAATACATACCAATTTAACCCGTTATATAATCCCATTCCAGTTTTGGTATCCCTTGGTTGAAAGAATGTCTTCCAAGTCCTCCATATCTAAGAGGTTATTCAAGAGAAAAATAAAGTCTTTGATGTGATTATTATTCACACATTAAACTTTTATTCTATATTTTTATCATCCAATATCCTTTAAAAAAATATATTCATACTAATATAAATAAATAAGTATCAATAGTGTATTTAATTTTTATTATATTTATAGAACAACCACTATCTACCTCCCTCACATCCATTAGGAAATCAGAATGTCACTCATGGTATGTGTGGACTACCACGTCCCTGAAAGATGTATTTATTTTTTTATCACTACCATACAATGAGCTTTCTAAGAATATATTTAATAAATAAAAATTGAATTTATAAAACTTTTATTATTTTAAAATGTTAATTTTTTCATTATATTAATATCTAACCTGAAACAAATAAATTTCTTTTATTTGATTAAAATTATAAAAAAGGATTCATCAATTTCATTACCAAAAAAACATAAAATATTATATAATGAAAATCAAAATTTTAAAATAATTATGGGACATAAATTAAACAATCTTAAAAAATAAAGGAATTTTTAAATTTCTACCTTTTATAGGGATGGAAATTGATATTATAAAGATTGAATAAACAATTCCACATTTCATATATCGGATAATGAAAATAAAAAATAATTTTCCTATATAAGTATAATAAACTACAATAATTGAAGAGTATAAAGAGTAATATGTTTTAAAGTTACTAAAATAAGTGATTAATATGTTTCTGTTTATTATATGTAATGTTAAAATTCTTTTTTGGAAGTCAATATTTAAGGGGGGGATTTCTAATCTCATTTTCCTTTCATTATGACATATGAAATTTTCACCAATTGATTTATTTTTTTGTTCATATATAATTCAATAATGATGAAATTTATCATTATATTTTATAAAAAAGTGGTTTTAAAATCTATTTCAAGTTAAATTACATAATATTAGTTGAATCCAAATTTAGCAAAGTCGTAAGGGTGTTTTTCACTCGTCCACTTTTTCAATGAGTTATAGTATTTCTCCTTTGACAATGTTCTTAAATGTTCCTTAAATAATTAAATTCATTTATTTTCAATGGTAATTTATATTTCACATTATTTAATTAAAATTTTTCATACAAAATATTCATCTTTAATCACATTTTTTCATTAATAAATAAATATTGTTGTTAATAATAATTAACATCATCTTCAATAAAAATTTTCCATTTCATTTTCATTTTATTTCATTCCAAAAAAGATTTATTTTAATATTTTAAAACACAAATATGTATAATCTAATGTGAAGTTATTATCTATCTTTAAATCTTATAAAAATAATGTAATATTATCCTTTTTATGAGGTGGGTTTTAATAAATTTATTTGAAAATAATTGAAAGGGAATTCCATTCCCATTAAAAGATTTTTTTTTTCCCTCCTCATTTCCTACCAACAAACTATTTTTCCTTCTCAATACTCTATTATGGGATATTATTTTTGAATTAATGATTATATACAGTCTTCAAACCACCTCTTCTAAAATCAAATTTGAAACTTATTCCTAACATTATATTATTTCAACCAATTCAGAAATGTTTAATAAAACTCTATTTTCATTTCACATCCGATTTCATCATTATCTAAAGAGGATATATCCTAATGGGAATTATATTTCATAAATTTCCATCTAAATTATCTTATGATATTTCTTTTTGGTGTGATAAAATTCAATGTATCAAATGATATGATTCTTGATTTCTTCTTTTGATTTACCATGTAAAGCTTTATTCTTATAAATTTGTCTTTTATTTATGTCAATATCCATCAATTTTCTTATGTTTCACTATGGATGTGATCTAATTATAAAATCCAACTTATTTATAAACAAGAATTATGTTCGTTTAATTCCATTTATTTACTAGTGAAAGTATATGTGTCATATATGTTTCTTATTCAGATACATATTTTTTTGATTACTAAGGAAATTGGTTTATGTATTTTATTATTTTTTATTTCACTCATATAATAAAGTTATTCAAATTAAGAAGTAACGAGAAAGGTCTGGAATAATATAGCCCCCCGATGCATTAGTGGGTCACATGAGTAAAAATAGATTCAGTAATTGAGTATATTCCTTTATATGATATCATGACATAAGGCCTTGATGGTATATTAGAATTATTAGTATGAGGCCTTGATGTTATGTGAGATGTTTCAGCATGAGTACTTTATGATAATATTAATATTTTTTTCATTTTGAACTCTATCACTATTAAATTTTTAATTATTTTATGGGATTATTTGTATTGTTATGTTATTAGTGTATTTTTTTCAAGACCATGTCATTAGTTATAAAAAATTATTTCATTATAATTTATTCCAACCATGATATTCATTAAATAGTTATTATTTAATATCTTCCCATATATTAAACCATTTACTGAGTATTTCATCTCATTTTTCTTATGTTTATCCTTTTCCCAGAGATATGAAGAAAACTATTAGGTATGATATTCTTATAGAGGTATTATGTGTTATAAATTATGTGGGAGTTGTATAATATTTTCTATAATATTATAAATACATATTTTATGGGGGAAACATATCTTTTGATAGGAAGTACATGGTTTTATGTTAGTTTACTATTTTTTCATAAATCTATAAAACTATAAACCTAAATGGTTTTTTGTGTGTAAGTGACTCAATATTTTTTATAAATATTTTAATCATGGTTTGATACTTTTAGGTTTCTTTTAATGGTATCAAATCTATTACAAACAAATATGTTTATCAGTGTTAGATCTATAAGAACGGTTTAGGAAACACATAGTTGTTATCAATGAAGTGTTTAGATAACATAAGTTACGAAGAGTGCATAATTGAGGCATGGAAAACCCTTAAGGTTGGTATGTTTATTTACTTCATTGAAATACTGATTATTTTTGGGAAAATAATAACATATTTTGATATTATACATTTTTATGATGTATATTGATTTGTATGATATTTTACATTGATTAGGGATAGGGGATAATTTTAATTCTAAGCATATAGTTTCCTTAAATTTTCTTTTAGGATTTATTATGAAATATAATGATTCAATTATTATTATAAATTAGGGGAAAATATTATTGTATACCCTAATGATAAATTTAAATATAATAAAACATCCTAAAATTTTGGAAAAGTATAGAGTATGTGGTTTTATAGGAATGGAATTCCTCTCTGGAAACAATCTAGTGGATCCATGCTCTAACTAAGTTTCACCTAGGGTAATAACCCTAGAAAAGTTTGGTTAAGTATTAACTAGATATTTACCCCGATCATATCGAAGAGGCATAACAATACATTAAAATTTTCACTAATAGGGGGTATTCTTTGGATGATTTGATTGATCTCTTTGAATCATTTTGAAATATTTTCATACATTTTTATATCATGAGTCAAGAATATAATAATAAGACCCTCTTCTATTTTTATAAGTGACATAAATTAAAAATTTGAGGAATCATATTATATAAGAGGTAGAATGATAAACCCCATAAATTATAGTACATTGAAGTTATGATATCTTATTTTACATAAAACACAGAATGAAAAATAAACCGTGATAGAACTAAAAAATGATCAGCATAACATAGCTATTCAATTAGTTTGTATAAATAGAATTATCTATGTTATGAAATAAATGAAAAAAGTATAATAATAGGGATCAAGTAGTAAAATATTTAAATATAAAGAAACAATGTTCAAGCGTGTAATAGAGTTCGATTATTTAGAGTTTTCTTTAGACTAATCCCAACAAAGACTCCAACATGTGTGGCATGGAAGAAAACTTTTTATGTAAAATATAGCACCCTATGTTTTAAGTAATTAATATCAATTGAATATATATTGAAAAATTTTTCTCCACATATAATTACATGAACAATAACACAACTATTAAATAAAAAAATTATCAATTTAACATGGTTACATATAGATGATAAATAATTAATAGGACTTGGGATGAAAAGGGTTTTTTTGAATGACTTTTATGTGATGTGTATTTTACCCTAAAAATTTAAATTTATTAATTTTCAAACATAATTAAAAAATATGAATTATTTTATTTTATGTACTTGTATATTAAAACCAATTTAATAATTAAATATTAAATAATATTTTGAACACTCAAACCTTAAATGTCCTTTTTCAATAAAATAATTTTTCCAATATATTTTTTAATTTTATTTGAAAACTAAATTTTAAAATTTTAGAATTTTAATTCTATGAAATTAACATAATATTTTAAAATATCATAAATAATTTCCTTTGGGAAAATTTTATGTATTTTATATAAGACAGGTTTTTAGATAAATAGTAAAAAATATAGCTTTAAAAATACAATCACTTTTAAGGTATCGTCGTGTTATAAGAATGATGTAAATGGTTATGAACTAATTTTT
Source organism: Viscum album (assembly GCA_963277665.1). Taxonomy (NCBI): domain Eukaryota; kingdom Viridiplantae; phylum Streptophyta; class Magnoliopsida; order Santalales; family Viscaceae; genus Viscum; species Viscum album. The sequence continues at coordinate 1,302,719,785 of OY728147.1, forward strand.
TATATAAAATATATATTTAATGGTGATAAATAATGTGTTCTAAAATATTATCTTTTATTTAGAAATCTATTTTTATCACTCTGGAATGTAATTGATATTTTATTCTAATAAAAGAATTATTTCTTATAAATTTCATTATTTAGGTATTCACACAGTTACATTAAGATTTATATTGGTTTTAAATTAACATAATTACTCCATATGTTTTTATAAACCAATACGTGTCATGATAATTTGTTATGAACATGATTTTGGAGTAAAATATTTTATATGATTAAAAAATAATTTTCCAAATAAAATAGTTTTTCATTCGGTTTTATATATTATATTAAAATTATTTTTTCCACCAATATAAATGGAAAATTGTAAAATGGAATCAAAATGATGAATCAAAACAATCAATACTATATAATAAGTAAAACATCATTTTTTTGATACGAAAATGAGTTAACAAGGTTAAATTATGACACCATGATAAAGGGTGGAATGGGTTAAAAGGGAGGGTTAAACTAAGAGAAAGGTCATTAAATGTCACTAAACATTTTGTAAATATGATTGTTTGAGAGTATTTATACCTAAAAATATCTTATATTATAAATATTATTTTCTTTAAATTTCCCGTGAAAATGACTATATATAATTTTAGAGTTAAGGGTCATTACATGGGTGCCACTCTACTCACTTAAAAAGGGGTTCATCCTCTCCTCAATTTTTCACAATAAAAAAAGATACCATATGTTGAGAAATATCATACTAAATACCAATTAACACCCTTATATTTGAAATATAATACTTGTTTTTAAAAATACCCAACCAATAATCCTTATTGTGATTCTTGAAGAAACATTTCCAAGGAAGAGGCATGCATTCTTATTTTTATTTCTTTAGAACCATTCCTCTTAAACCGCATAAAAATATTATATGATCATATTAACATAATTAAATGATTATATCGAATATAATTACTTTTAATGTTAATTTTATAAATAATCAATCTCATTCAATCAAATAAAAATGGAAATTGTCGCCCATACACACGTGCAGACTACTACCTTCATAAAGAAGTTAATTTTATTTTTCATCATGATCTGTCATGAGTGGTTATAAATATGGATTCAATGAATATATATTATATTTATAAAATCTTTCTGATTTTAGGTAGATAAATTATTATATAATGTTATTTTTTCTATCCATTGAAAAAAATTATGCATGGCATGTTTTTAGGTGTTACCTATCATGTTCATAAACAAATATAGTTAATTTTTCATCACTACCCTAAATGAATCATTATAAAAATTTATTGGATTAATCTATGTAAAAATATGGATTATTATATTTCATTTATATGACATTATAGGATCAAACAAGAATCTACATTCATTATAGAAAAATCGGTTGGTATCATTAAATTACCGAAAACAAGCTTCTCTAGGATTTAGTCTTCATTAATCCGAACAAAGACACTCTTGTGAAATTATATAATAGTAAATTGAATAATTTTTTAATTATTAATATTTAAAAATAATGATTATCAATATAAAAATTATAAAATGCACATTCAAAAATCTAAATTACTAACATTTGATTATGAAAATAAACATTAACTGACTAATACATGTATTGTAAATGGTTATAATGTAATAATATAAAAGGTAATATATTTGAATACGGTAATGAAATAATAAATTTTTTTATTCTTGCATATTATACATGAGTTTAAATATATTTCATTAAACAAGGGAGTTAAGAGATGGGTTTCAACTCAAACTTCCTCCTTTGAGACATTTTTGAACTATGTGTTATTTCTCAATATAAGGTTTATCTGCTTCCTCTTGGAAATATTATATAATTTTACACTATTTAGTAATTAAAATTTATTTTTTATATCAATATTTATATTTCAATGGGATACTATTCAAACTTTATTAATGTTATATGGTTTTCCCATTTCACTTTTCTTTCTTTTTGATATTTATTCATTTCATCACTTTTTTTTATATAGTTTTTTATATACTACCCTATGTATTTTTTAATGTTAATTTCATTAAATTCAAGGGATTTTTATTTCAATATCATGTTTTATCATTCAAGATATCTTGATTAAATGTATACCAATTTTTTAATAGTCCACTCTCCTTCATTATTTTTTTATTCAATGGTTACTAATGTTATAAGTGTTTTTTTACAATATCGTTTTTATCAAGGTTCTTTATGTTTTAATTTACATTTTAGGGTATTTTATTTCATTTTTCCCTTAATCCATAACTTTTTTTCTCCACTGATAAATTCTATAAATTTCAATAATTTTCTTCATTTTTATCTCTTGGATACTAAAAATTTAGGAAATAATTTTTTTTAAAAGGTCAAGCTTGTTTATTATTTATGGTCAGGAATCTATATCTACCATATCCATTTAATTCAAAATATTTATAAATAAAATATTATAAACTTTAAAATTTTAATACATTTATTTTAATATTATTTTTTAATTTTTTTTATAAATATTTTATTAGGATCTTACTTTCATTTTCCATATGCGTTATTTTTTACTCCCTTTACCAAATCATGAAAAGTTCAATTTAAAAAAATTATTACATGAAATTATTTTACTATCATCATAATATTTATACAAAATTTGGATTTAATTACAAGATTCCATGGTTTTAAAAACAAAGCCATATTTTCATTCTTGAGGTATTTTTAGTTTTTAAATGATAGAAAGATAAAAGTATATTTATTTATGTTTTTTAAATCGTATTTCTAATGCTTATATGAAAATATTTTTCATGTATGTCAACATCCTTTAATGACTATTATATTTTTCTAGGAATATTATCTTTTGATACCATACACTTTCTTCATCTAGATGGATATCGATTATAATTTTTTAATTATGTTTCATGAAACCCAATTCTTTCTCATGGGTTTATTAAACAACGAAGAAGTGATGAATTATTTCATGTTCTTCTAGAGAATATTTTAATTGAATGTAATTTTATGATGGTAGAATCCATTAAATCCCTCAAATGCATAAGATAATGTTTCATACCTGATAAGGTAAATATAATTACTGTAAACTTAATTTTGTTAGATATTTTCCCAATGTTGAGAGTGAACTTGATTTGGTTATCTATGTTCACAATATTAAGCTTGAAATTGATATAGATAGATATGTTTGCAAGATTAATTGTGAACTTGATGTTGTAAGATATGTTCACAAGGTTGAGTGTGAACTTTATGTTGTTAACTATGTTCAAAATTTTAAGCATTAAATTCATGTGGTTATTTATGTTCACAAGATTGAGTATAAACTATATGTTTTCATCTATATTTACAGCATCAACCATGAACACGATGTAGTTAGATATATCGCAATTTTATGATTTCCAATGCTTATGTATATTCCATAACTCTTTGGTATATTCTTATGTAATACTCTGTGGAACATGTGTATTTTCTTATGTTTCTTTACAAATATTCCAAAGAATATATTATATTATTTGAGATTAAAATATATTCTATTATTCATTGTGAAAAACTATAAATGTTCATTTTATTTTTAATTATATACTTCTCTATTGGGCACTCTTATGATATCACCCTTGATGACATATTGGAATGTTTTTTCTATAATTATTTTTAAGCTCACAAGTTTCTTATTATTTCCATTAACCGAGTTATAATGATGTTTATAACATATGATATGTCAACAAGTCTATCTAGTATGGTAATTTTAAGGAGAAAAAAAAATATATATGTGAAATAATATTTTTGTAGAAAATATCATATAAAAAAATTTATGGATCTGATATTTTGTGCATATTTGCGAAATTAAATTTTTAAATTATGATAATATATGTATGTTTTTATTGATTCATCTCACATTGTGTAAAAACCATAGTGTAAAGAATGTGTTTTGAACAATAGATATAGGTGTGTGTATCTAAATCTTTTCATTTGTTATTAGAAAAGGGTTTAGTGTTTCTAGTATTCAGATTAAAAAACAAAAGTGTGGACCATAAGGATTAAAATAAATATATAAATACATCCTAATTTTTTTTCTAAATTATAGCGTATACATTTTCCTAAAAATTAAATTGCTTTATAGATTAAAAAATGGATTTAAACTCTTGAAAAGATTAACCTAGAGATAATAACAACAAAAATGTTTGGTTGGGTGCTAACTCAATATTCACTTGGTGCATACCCATTAGACCAAAATTTACACTATGTATGTAACTCTTAGATGATATGATTTTTTTAAATATATGTACTATTTATAAACCATTATAATATATTTTAGTATATTTAGGTCCAAAATATAACATGAAGATGGCCTTATACAACTAAGTTTAAACATAAGGATTTATAAGTTGTTTTGACTATGTCATTGTGGAAACAAAACTATCAAATATAGAAATGTCCATAGTGAAAGAAATTACAATTGTGAGACTAAAATTTATTTGAGGTGGTAGAATATATTTCATTGATATTTTAGTATATATTTCCATTGATGTTATATTAATTAATATTTTTTAAACATACAACACTAAAATAAATTGAGTATAAATATATTATAATTAAAATAATAATAAAACCTCTAGTAAATAAAAATATAAATCATTTAATAATTCCTATATTTATCGGATAAATAATTAATATGATTTAATGTCAAAATTTAATGTTTTCCAAAAAACTATTTTTTTATTATTGAGTTCCTCGTTTGAATAAATCAAATTTATCACTTTTAAAATATAGTTATGATAATATTTAAAATTTAAATTTATGAAATAAAATATTAACATTCAGATAATTAGTAAATGATGTGAAATAATATTGAAAACAATAACATATTAAAGGATATTTTTCTAAAAAGGTGGGTTTCCTTTATATTTTTTAAATTTCATTTAAAAAATATTATTATTTATTTTATCATTTTATATTGATTAAATTTAAATAATTTTTGAGCTCAAGGTATAAAAATTATCGTATGGAAACTTTTATTGATTTTTCTAGGAATTTTTTTTTTTATGTGAATATTGAAAACATAGTTCACCAAAATTTATCACTTTTAGGACATCATTATAATATAATAATGACTTAGAATTTAATTTGACCTTTTTTATTAAAAAAATTATTTATTAATACGAGTGAAATAGAGTTTTTATAAAAATTATTTTGGATTTATAAATATTCTTTTAACACTTTGGAGCATACATTGTATTTTATGCAAATAAAAGAGCTAGTTTTGATCATTTTAATTAATAAAAGATTTTTGAGGTCCCATTTGGTTTTATATTTGTTTTAACATAATAAATTCTTCCTTCATGTTTTTCTAAACCTCTAATGGTTTAGAAAATAAATTATATACATTATTGTTTGTTAAATAATTCATTTTCTTAAAAAGACATTTTTCAAAAAAAAACTAGTATTCATTGTGTTTTTGGTATTAACATTAAAATTAATTCTATTCAATTTTATAAATTGAATATTATAAAATGTATTCAATAATTAGAATCATAATAATCAATATTATTTAATAATTTTGACTTAATTGTTTTCATATAAATAGGTTACAATTGTAAAAGTTTCTCATAATAAAAAAAGGTAATAATGGTGTAAAAGGAGGTTTAAAGTAAAATATAAGGGTTAAAATATCACTAAAACTATTATAAATATAGTTTTCTAAATATTCTAAAATCTTTAATTTTCTTATCACTTGAAAATGAATTTATTTTAATTTAAATGTAAGTCTATTTAAAAGGGTTACACTCCCCTAACTTATAAAAGTGAACCTCATCTCCTCACTTATTCACACACCATATCTCATCCAATATATACCAAATACCATACCTAAATCTATATTTAGAACATAGAGGTTTTTTCCATCCTTATATACCCATCTATGAATCCTTAAGGTGTTTTTCAAAGGAGGATACCCAAGGAAGAGGTATATGTACCTAACCAGATCAATTAGGTTTATTTCCTCTAACCCCCTCTAAAAATTCAATAACCATTCTAACATAATAACATAATTATATATACAATAAATAAATTTTTATATTAATGTTACAACAATTTTCTATGTCATTTAAATCCAATGGAAAATGTATCCTTTACACATGTGTATGTGTGAACTACCAGCTCCATTAATCGATGTATTTAAATTTTCATCATTATCTATAATGTATGGATATAAAGATAAATAAACTTAATATATATGATATTTTTAGTATAATTACTATTATTTAAAGATATATTATTATTTACCTTAATTAATATCCATCCATTGAAAAATAAAAACATTGTTTGTGTGTACATCTATGTTATCACCTTCATGAAATTATTTAATTCAATTTTCATCACTGACATAAATTTGTCATTATAAAAATATATTTCATTAATATATATGATATACAAGATTAACATATTTCATTAATATAGTTCTAAAAGGATGAAACAAAAAATAAATAAACATTATAAATTAGTCTATTTATATTAGTAAATTACTTGAAAAAAAGATCATCTCTGATTTCAACTACACGAATCATTACAAAAACTATAATGTAATGATATTGAAACTTCATAAATAAGTTTTGAAAATTTATTCTTGTTTCATTAATAATATGGGAATGATTAAATTTTAAAAAATAATGAGAATTGATATCACCATTATAAAACTCAAATAAAATAATTGAAATATTTTACATCAGAAAATAAAAAAAAATAAACAAACTAATACATGTATATAAAATGATTATAATTGATTGACATAAAAATTAATAAATATTAATATAGTTATAAAATAATTCAATGTGATAATAATGATTATTATACTATAAGTTAAAGGAATTTCATGGAATTTGATAGTTAGTGTAATGGTTTTGTCTCAAACCTCCTTCTTTGAGACATGTTATTAATTATGAACCTATTTCCATTGTAGGATTTATAAACATACAAAGATGGAAAATTATAACATAACACACCATTTAATAATGGTAATTAATGTTCAATTTCAATTTTTTTGTTCTAATGTGTTTTATTCAAATTTTATAAAAGTAGTAAGGGTTAATCATCATAATTTTATTTCTTTGAGTCATATATAATACTCACAACTTGATTTAAATTTTGTGGTGTATGAAATATGCTAAATAGTTTATATCATTATATTATGAAATAAATTGTATTCAAGGATCCATAACATTTTCTATCTTCCATGTTATTTCAATTAAAGGGTTACAAATATGAAAAGGGTTTCCGAATCTCAATTTCCATTCTTTGAGATATGTTTTATATTCACTATCTAATTTCATCTATGTGGTGTATATACTACCCATGGATCCTTTTTAAGATATTTTCATGAAAAATATATCTATTTAAAAATATATATTATTATATTCTCTTCTTTACGTTTTAATTCAATGTCTACTAAAGTTATGGGTGTTAATGTTAAAATATCACTTTTTATCATGTTTTTTTAAGTTTGAATTTCCATTGCAAGAAATTTTATTTCCCTTCCACCCAAAACCCCATATATTTTATTGTAATATATTAAACTGTACTTTATTATATTATTATTTCTATTTTTCCTTATTTAGATCCCTAACAGTTCAAACTGGTTTTTTAAGTAGACATGATAACTTCTTTTTTTCATCATGAATCCTTCTCTTACATATCCACATTCTTCAAAATTATTTTATTAAAGATAATATTTATTATAAATATTTTATAAATTTATTTTTATTATTTTCATAACTTTATTTAAAAATATTTTAAGGTAAAATTATTCTAATTTTTTAGAAGGATCATTTTTTTCATTTATAAAAGTGTAAAAATAATGTTTTGGGCATTTAGGGCACAAAACAAATTTCCCACTATCATGTAATTTTTTAATTATAAATATTCCAAAACAATTTTCCATAGTTTTACAAAAAATATATATGATTCCTAATTTTCATTATATTTTTAGTTTTTTTAATTTTCAATGAAAATTTATTTCTTCTTGTTTTTCAAATCATCATTTTAAAACATTATTAAATTATTTTTCATCTCTATCAACATCATTTATGGAATGTTATGTTTTGCTGGGTATATGAACTTATGATACCATCAACTTCATTTCTATGGATGGATTATGATGATTTTGTTTTTTTAATTTCCCATGCATCACATTTTGTTTCCATGGGTTAATTAAACTATGGAGAAATTATGAATCTGTTCATATTATTATGGAATATAAAATAATGGTTTATTATTAAGTGATGGGTGATTCATTTAAATCCCTCCAATTCATTGGTTTAAGTTTCATACCTTATGAGATAAATATTCTTATTGTAAAATATATTTTGTTTACTTATTTTCAAAATATGGAGTATGAACTTTATTTAGTTTTCTATGTTTAAAAGATTGACCATTAACTTGAGGTGGAAAGATATGTTCACATGTTTGAGAATGAACTCCATAAAGATACCTATATTCATAGTATTTAGAGTGAACTAAATGTGGATAGCTGTGTTTATAATATTTAACATGAACTCATTACAATTAGTTATATTAATATCATTGATCTTGAACATTATGCAGTTAACTACGATCACAGGTTTTAGTGTGAACTCAATGTGGTTGGCTATGATCACAATGTTATGATTTCCTATACTTATGACTATACCATATTTCTATATTATATGTCTATTTTATTCTCCAAGAATCATGTTTATTATCTCTGGTTTTCACGCTCTTATTCTATGGTATATTTTCACTCGTTTTAGATTACATGTCCTTATATAATCATTATAAATAAATTTTATTATTCATGTTCCTTTTTAAGATATCTTCCACTCGGGCTCAATCTTATACTATTACCCTTGATTATAAGATAAAGAAATCTCCTGTTGAGTGCTTGATATCACCCTTTTCTTATGTATCCTTATCCCCATGATATCATGATGATTACATACTAGGATATTTCTAAAAGTCGATCTAGTAAGGTGAGATTTTTTAAAAATGATCACAAATATTTGAAATAATATATTTATGTCTTAATATCAAATTATATTAAACATTTATGATTCTAGGATTGTGTGAGTATTTGGGATGTATAATGTTTAAATTATGAAGATATGTGTAATTTTTTATTGAGTCATATCACTTTGTATAAAACTATTTTTGCTAATAATATTTTTAACCCCAAAAATGGGATTGAATGTTTGGAGAATAATAATTAAATTTCATGCTCCTGTAAATCACTATAATATCCATTATATTTGAATTACCACCCATTAAAACTACCATTAATTATCTTTCCATAATCTTATAGACATAAATATTAATGGGCTATGTGAGTAGTAGTAAATATAATATAAACATGTAAATATTAATGTAATAAATTATTTTTGAATTTTATATTTTGAAGAAAAATTCAGGCTATTTATAATATTAACAAACTAATGAAATTAAATTATTGTAGATAAGTAATAAATATAATCAGTTTTATGCTTAAAATATATTTTAACAAATACTATCTTTTTTATTCATCAATAATTTATATTTTAACAAACTAATTTCTTAATGAAGTAATATTGAAAACTTATATTATTTATATTAATAATATATTAACACTAATTTAATTTTTAATCGATAGGAAATAATCAAAAAATACATACTGTATTAAAATATGTTTTTCTACCAAAATATTTATTCCTAAAAGTTACATTTTAATTTAAAATAAAAATTATGCTATTTATAAATTTAATTATATTTTGTGGATACAAAATTATAACAATCATGTAAAATTTTTTAATAATATTCATCTTATACATTATATAAAAAAATTATTACCATGGTAAAAATCTAATCAAGGTTAATAAAGATAAAATTGGGTAACTTAAAGTGCCTTGAATTTTGATAAATTAACTTAACACTTAGATCTTAGATAAGACCCAAATTTCTCACGATAATTTTTTAACCAAATTCACATAATTACTAGGAAAATCTAACTATAATTTTTACCAATTATAATTTTCCATGAAAATGTTTACTTTTTTTCACCTATAAAAGTTTCTCCCTTACAATAACTTCAATCCACTCTTATATTTGAAATTTAAAATGACATTTAACCCGTTGTATAACTCCAATAATCTTTCCCCATGTTTTTAATCACATGTATACAAGATATTTTCATGTTTCCGACATTTCCATGAAGGTGTATTAAGAGAAGATTCAAGTCCTCCATGTGTGTTTTATACACTCCTTAACCTTTACTTCTCTATATATATAATAGATCTTCCTCCAAAATTATTATAACCACAATAACATAGTGAAATAATTAAAATTAAATAAGTAACATTTTATTATATTTGTGTAACAACCACTTTCAATCTCCCCCTCATCCATTGGGAAATGAGAACGTCACTTGTGTTATGGGTTCATTATTGCCTCTGTGAATGATGTATTTCATTTTTAATCCTAACATTACATGTGTGTTTCAAAAAAAATATTTAATGAATAAAAATTATTATTCTATAAATATAAATTCACAATTATATTTTTATTTTATCAAAAATTAATATATTTCCTTTGATCGTTAAATCTTTCTAAAAGAATCAATTCAACGATTTCATTATGAAAAATAATAATTATAATTCTCATGGGATTAAATTAGAACGTTTTAAATAATTTTGGAATATTTATTCTAGTTAAGTGATAAATTGTTTATGAAATTAGTATAAATTTAATGTGAATGGAATCGACATTATAATGTGGGTACTAGAAAATCACGGTTGCAAACATCTCATTATGAAAGTAAATAATAACTAACTATAAAAATTATTATAAATTATTCTAATTAAAGTGTATCAAAGTTAATATGTCTGAAAAATTTTCTTAAATATATAATTACGATGGTTTTTTATTATATAGGAGGTAAAACCACTTTTGTGAATGTCAGGAATAATGGTAAGGGATTTCCATATCAATTACCGTTCTTTGAGACATATGAAACTTTCACCAATTTTTTACTTTTTTGGTTGTTTACATACTTCCATATGGATTTATTTTTTCTTACTTTCTATAAAATTAATGTGGTTTAAAAATATATATCTAGTTCATCCAAGAATTTTTTTAATAAAAATATACCTAATTAAGAAAGATTTTGTCAATTCATCCCCATTTTTATAAATTCATAATCATTATCTCGTACCTATGATCTTAAATGTTTATTGTATTATTAAATTAATTTATTTCATATGATACATTATCTATCTCTCTTGGTATTTTAAATTTTGTTTATCAAAATTTTGACCTTTCTTTAATTTTTTCATTAACAATAAATATTTTATTATTTAGAATAATTCTCATCCTCTCAAAAGAGGTCTTTATATTCCAAGTCCATATTATTTATTTAAAAATATTTTTTATTTTCTTATTTAAATACTAAATTATGTACTTAATCATGTCGAATTATTATTTCTATTTACCTATTTTCAAAATGATGTATTATTATTCATTTAATGATATATGTCTCAATAATGGTATTTTAAAATTTTAAAAAGGATATACCTTTCACATTAATATATTTTATCTTCCTCTACACATTTTTTCTAGATAACCTACATATCATTTTCCCAAATACATTATTGAAAATTATTTCTAAATTAAATATTTTAGAAAAAAAACATATCACCTCTTTTAAAATGTATTCTGAAAGGGACTTTTACCGCCATACATTTACAACATTGCTAAAAAAGTATAAAAAATTTATATTATGATTTTTCTTCCATTTTATTCTTTAAGTAAAAATGATTTACCTTTTCTGGAAATTATTTTTCATGAATTTCTTTCTAAATTATGTTATACTATTTTTCATCTCAATAACTAAATTCATTTAGTTATATGTTCTAATTCTTGATCTCTTCGTTTTTTGGAACAATACAAAGAGTTAATTTTGTACTGTTAACATTAATCAATGTTCAAATACACAAATTGTCATATATTTTTATGAGAATATGATATAACTATATCATTCACCTTGTCTATCTATTTTGATTAGGATCATGTTATTAAATTTTTTCACTGGGGAAAGTATTATATTCTCATATGTTTGTTATACCAAAATTGTTTTGTATTGATTATTTAAAAAAGTTGATTATGTATTATATTGTTATTAAAATAAATCATATGATAATTTCATTTGACTTATTAAGTGACTAGTGTTATCTAGAATTTTATGGCCCCTCGATGAAACAATATGTCTTATGAGATAAACTACCTCAGGTAATTCGGTGCTTAAAATACCTGTTTATGTTTGATGTCATGCCATGTGGACTTGAAGCTATATAATATTTATAAGAATGAGAAATTTTTTGTTTGTATTATTTCATTAAATGATAACTTTATGGTAAGATTAATATGTCAAACATTATGAATTACATCAACATGAAATCAATTATTCTTTTCTATGTTATTATTTCAATTGTTATGTCATTAATGGATTTATTTCAAAATTATGTGTACAATTATAAGATATTCATTCATTATCATGTATTCTTATAATTGTATCCATTACTTCTTTATTTATTGATATATTTTGAGATAAGTTACTGCTTACTCATTGGTTAATCTCACCCTTCTAATATTTTGCATTTTTCTTAAGTCATAAATAAGATTATTATGTTTAAAATATGTAGATTTGTATCATGTCTGGGGAAATATGTGGGAGATGATGAAAACTTATTACAAAATAAAACATAATTGGATTAGTTGGGAGCTTTCCCATTAGATTGGGAAAATAAGTTTTTTTATAGTTATTTTTTTCTAAATTCTCTAAATCTCTATATATAAAATGTCTTCAATGTGTGAGTGACTTGGTATTTTTTTGATATTTTAAAATTTTACTATTTCTTTTGATCTCTATAGTGAGTATCAAACATAAGGTGTAATGAATAAGCTTATTTTCACTAAAACGAGAAGTTTAGGTTTGGGGCATCATATGATTTCTATGAAAGGATAGATGCAACCCATGATGAATTTGATTTAGATTATTTGGACATCCATTTAGTTAAATTAAAAATTTGAACCCTCGTATTTTATGAACAGATAATTTATGTTGTAAATCTTCTCACTGCCATCTCTTCCTATAATCTTTCTTCATATAATTACAAGATATTGGAATAATCTAATTTCGTAACTTCTTTAGTCGAGTACCACCAAAATAGAAATTTGAAATTTTGTTGACCTAAGAAATAATAAAACATTTAGTTTGAAAAAAAATCATCCTTTCTAGTGACCCGAACATATATCATTTCCTCAATAAATATATATTTTATGGGATCCTTTATTCTTTCATTCATGGATGGTAAAATTCTCAAGCCTGGGAGGTGGTCCATAATGGGACATTTGGAGCCAACTAATCAGTATTAATGCTCCCCATCATATCTGATGTGTGGAGTACTTATAAAACACTATATTTGATGAGTATGTATAATTCATGTATAAGTTTCATACATGTAAAATTCATGATAACTTACTATATGTACCTAAAATGGTTCTCTATTTCACCAAGTATTATAATCCTATTTCTATAGGGGGACTTAGTTTCATGGCTCACAGCCATCGAAAGATATCCTAGTACTGTAGGTTCATCTTTTCTTCCAATAATTTATTTCTAAAATTCCTTGAATCTAGTCTTCCCATGGATTTGAAAATAGGATCTGTGATTGTGTTTTTAAAAACCCACATAATTCATTAGTTTGGTATACCTAAAAGAATTTCAAAAGACCATGGCACCATCTATTTAGATTTCCATCTCAAGAATTTGTATACCATGTACATCATCTGGTCTAAGTATAATTCTCAACACCACATATCAAAAAATTTATTGATTAAGGTGTCCAAAAAACCGTCAAATATTATGTAGCAAACGGTACACCAAAATAAGAAGTTTTTCCCTAACATGTTTCCAAATTACCTTTGAGAATATCATAAAATGATAATGAATTCAAACTATGGGGATCCTTATTCCCTATGGTAGGTATTATAATCAACACAACTAACTGAGGTTAAGCTACCATAAATTCAAAAAATATTCTATGATTTTTGACACTGTACAAAATTTCCTAGGTTATTTCTTCATATTGGAAAACATTGATTAAAATAGGAAAAAATTATTACATGAACATGATGTCCATCGGAACGATGTGGATTCTACATTCAACAAGATATCCAAACATCTCTAATTCCTCCATTATAACTTGTTTTTGGCTTTAAAAATTTCAACGATATGAAAAAAACAATCAAAACTGTTGTTAGAATGTTATGGCCCCTTTACTATTCACAAATTTTTCTATAATGGTACATACTCATTGACATTATATATAGGGGTCATATAATTCCTATCACAGATAAATGGTTTCTAAAAATGTATTGTGCATCACCTTAACATTGGTTCTCAATAACCTCCCCATATTCTATTACACTACTTGGTCTGAGTTCTTGAAACATGATATTAAACTACACAATCTATTAGGGCCTAACTACATTACATTAAAATTAATATTATGAGTTCTATGTCACATGAGTAAGAACTGCAAGAATCCAATTTTATCATAGTATCATATTAAACTATATATTTTATTCCATTTTGTATAATATTAAACTACTTGAACAGGTCCTCATCACACAACCTTACACTTTATGGAATATAGTCTTAAATACCCAACTCCAAATTATGTATCACATCATTATCAACATATAATAAAAAACAATGTGACAAATATTTGAGTTTCACGATGTTAGACTATACAATCATTGGTCTTAGCTACACAAACTTAAACAGTGTATCTCATTCCTTTCTATTAGATGCATAAACTAAAAAACTGGCACATGGTCCCACCTGAGGGGACAACCCCTCCTTTGGGTCTAGCCTCCTACTATAAAAATTACCTAGAACTATGTTCAAATTAATTATCATTTCATGAAATGTTTAGGGGTATATAGATCTCTATCTTTGGCTTATCCACCATTGTCATCTCATCACACTCACCTTATATTGATAATATGTTACATTATTCTAGGGTTTTTATTGTTATATTCTATTCATTTGATTCTCCTTACATAAGACAATATAACCCACATTTATAAAAATATTCCCCTAAAAGTTTCCTAATTAATAGTTGCGTAGCCCCCAGATTGATTAAATCTACATAAACAACCTTTATATTGTTCATAAACTCATTTGGTCTTCCTCAATATGTATCTTCATCAATCCTACATGTTTGAAAAGGATCCCCTATGGTTAATAAAAAAACACCACAAAGGACCCACTCACATATAAGGAAAATTTCTAAAAGGATTATCAGAAGTAGATTGAAAGACCCAATGTTTTAAAGACATAGTCAAATATTAACCCTATTTTGGTTTCCCCATCCCTAAATATACATAATTTTAACCTACATTTCAAAATTTCTCAGTAAACATCTTCAACCCATTTTTCACTAACAACTAAATCATCTCTCAGAATTAAGGATTTAATTTTAATACACCATTATTATGATGAAATTTCAATTCCCTTGGTGTCATCCCCTCATTCACTCACACACAATGGGATGTAAATCAGTCCAGTAAGTTATATCCCTAATCATCTTACCCTTTTGTTAGGTAACATATTATAGTTAACAAGGAACTATGAACATGACCCATTATCTCATGTTGTGCACTCACATATGACATGGGTAATTTTATTCTAATCCTTGACCCATACACCAAGCATGGCTCAAGTGTTCTTTTTGCTGTTAGGGAACTATCCTACAGCATTATCTAGGAACACCATGTTTACATATTGGGATACCATCAATCCTAACTACAATAATTTAAACCACATTTTCCCTCATGGACCACACATCATGACTATAAACTATGTTCCAACCCTCTGATTTTTTTGTGTAGCATTGATCCTTTCAATTCACAATGGGTGTTTCTTTTATATTAATTATAAATGAAAAATCATTCCCTTATTATCAAAGATACATGAACATAAAATATAGAAAAGTCTTGTCATAATTATCATATAATGATAAAATGTGGGTTCAACATCCTTATCACATATTATTATACTACATGGAAGATTCCCCATTAAATGATTTAAAAGTGCATGATACTTTGGATCATTATCAGAGAGTTTTCCCCCTCTCCGTATATTTTTTACTTAAAAATCCACCTTCTAGAACTAAATTTGGCTTGATTCCTAATCCTTAATATTCAATGAAATAATTGGATCTCCCATATCTATCTCAATTACAAATCTATAAAAAACTTCACCCTATGTTAGTGCGCAATACCCCTTGGTCGATATTCCTTCACCCCTTCCACGTAAAAAAATGTCATACTCATAAGAAGATGATTCAAAAAATATGAACATAAATTTTGTGCAATCCTAATGTAGGTTATCTATATAGGCATTGGGAGCCCTAATTTATATAGATTTTATTCCATACCTAATACCATCTAAACAATTCCAACCTTGGGTCTAAGTTCCATGACTATAAACATTGAATTACCTTAGTCAAATATATAAAACCATAAATCTTATTAAAACCTAGTCTAAATTGTATGTACTTTAAATAGGAACCTCCCAACCCCCCATGGTTTGCTCATATAATATTGTGGGCTCCTCAATATATGCCAAATTTATCCCATCCCACCTGTTATGTGTGAAACCTCACTATTGGTCTATGAACCTAGACCTTAATCTTCTTGCACCATTTTATGGAGTGATCTACCCTTATTCATGAGAATTAAATAAAGTTAATTACCCCCACAAACCCACCACATACTTTGTGATAGATTATATTACCCTTGGATGAATTTATATGACCTTAAACACCAACAACCTTCTTGTTCAGTCTTTTCAACCTCAAACCCTACCCCTCGATAGTCTGGATAGAATGACTCTAACTACATAAGACAAGAGTCATAATTTATAGTCAGGATTAAAACCCAAAAAGGGGGTTCGAAAAAAAGTTAATCCCTTCTCACAAAGTTAACCCATTTAGTGAACTTTGAAAAAAAATAGATCATAAATTGAAGAGATTAAAATCATTTGGGTCTTACCATCATTCCCTAGAAAATCATGTTTTGGTGACTAGATTTGAAGCTCAATGAAAAATCTAGAGTTTATATTTTTTTACCTTTTCCCCCTTGTTAAAAACTAAATGAATATAAATTACATAGAATCTAAAAAATGATATATAAAGATAAACCTCATGGTATGCATCATAGTTTTGTGGCCTTAAAAGGTGTTCTCCTATGTCTCAATCATCAAGGAATTTTATTATGTTCACACCATTCATGGTTTTCATTTAATGTAATCGGGTATCCAATTCATTTCTGGTCTCCCCAACCATATAACATATAGAGAAATAAGCATTTAGTAAAAGAAACATTAACTTAAAATTTACTAAATCCCTATGAAACTATTTACACAAGTATTAGGATTTCCAATTTACATCAGGTATGTTTCCTTAATCTACGAAAACAGTCTTCTCCAGGGTTATATATATTAAGAAATTTAACTACGTGTTGTTTACCGTAGAGATTATCTTTACTATCATTGGACCCTTTAACTCACATCAGGGTTTCTCTCTAATAAATTCTTATCATGTTTCCACACATTTAGATCAATCACTATGACTTTAGACTAGAATCACATTATTCTTCAAGATATATAACATTAAACACCACAGTATCAGGGATGATCTTAGGTCTCCCTGAGGAATAGTAGATCATTTTCATCTATATCTTATGGATTCATTACTACATCAATCCAGGTGAACAACATTGATATTCCCAATTCATGACAGTATAGTCTTGGGGTGTTCAGACACCTCCTTGAGCATTTTCTTTCATCTCCACACATTGGGTACCTAATATTCAAATTATCTCATAAAACATTTAGTTCCAAATGTAATTTTATATGGTAATATAATATTTCTCCAAAGGTCTTCATCCATGTTACACCCCTATATTTTATGGTATGTCTCATTTAAATTTAACGACTTTGATAACTTACGTTTCACGCAATAGAATGTTTAAAACCATGATATATTATTAAATATTAAAATGATCATTGGAATAGTAATCTAGAAATTAGATTAATAAACACACCTATGAATGTATAAAAACAATTATGTATCGCATAAATTAAAATATTATATATTAATATCATGGAATATGTAAATATATATTTTAAAAATGATAAATTAATTTCTCGTTTTTTTGTGAAACATAAATGTTTCTTTATGTTTTAATAATTAATATAATGATTTAAAAGAGAATTTATTTTAATAAAATATATTAATAAATAAATATTGTGTTTCATTATAATTATTAGATAATTTTATTATAACATATTTATTTTTTCAATTTGTCGTAAACTCAATTATAATATTAAAATAAGTATATTTCTAATAAATGAAGACTTTATATAAAAATTTAAATATCCTATATTTAGAAAATTATTTTCAGAAAATTGATTCAATTTTTCAAATATAAACATAAAAAATGGTCAGGTTACATTTGTGGGATTTTTCTAAGATAGGTGAAGTTTTGATGAAAAAAAATATAATAATTTATGTTATTTAATATTATAAGTAAATAAATGATTTATTCAGTAAATGTTTATGTATTGATGAGGTAGAAGACCATTTTATTGAACTCAAGTGATCTATTTAATAAATTTATTCATTTTAATCAACACTATTAATATATTAGAGCCAAAATAATAAACAAATGAATAAAATAGTCAAAAAAACACCCCCTCCTCCACTATAAATACGAACCCACACCACCCCTTCTCATCAAACCATCTAATCCCTGAATACAATCAAAATTATTCCCAATTTGCTTACAAAACAAATTTTCCATTTCTAATACATATTTTTCTTACCAAAAGAAAACATTCAATTGTCTGAAGGTGGTCCTCAAGGAGACGATATTCTAGAGGTAAAATCCTACTTTTTTCTCTTTTATTTTCTTTTTCATTCCTTATACTCTCCTCAAAACCCCTATAAAAAGTGTCATGGAAACTCCAGTAAAATATATATACTGGAATATTGTTTTTCATATGGATTATTAATCATCAAATATTTTCTCTTTTATTTTTATTTTTAAAATGAAAATATCATCTATAATGTGTTGATTCACCACCTTAGTGGATAACAAGTTTTCATTTTCCATTAAAGACCTCAAGGATGGTCCTAAAACCATTATTATGGTAAAATAAGATTCAAGTACATTTTTTATTATTTATATCATGTTCTATAACAAATATATAAACATAATATGAATGAAAATGAGAGAATTTTGTGATAGCTGTAAAAAATGTCAAAATAAATTATTACATTTTTATCAACATTTTATCTAATAAATAATCCTCATAGCATATAACCAAATGATATATAATACCATTTTAACTTCCTGAAGTTTATTAGTACTAAATAATTTCACTTTGGGATAGTTTATTACTATATGGAAAAAACTCCCATATTTATACTCAAGGGAACGAACCATAAAACATTGAAATGAAGGATCCTAAAATAATAAAATTAAACATTATAGCTCCCAAAAATAGTCACAATTAAACTAATAAAATTATAATAAATAAAATATATGTTTAAGTTGTTTTAAATTAATAAATTAATTAATATAATTTGATTATATAGTATATTACATACAAGTGTAGAAGGCTTTCAGACATTAGGTAAGTGTTTCTCATCTCAAGTATATTTCTGTGAGATATTCCTAATTCACCACATATTTCTTGTATGTGGTGTGTGTATAATATTATTAGATATATAATATTATGAATCAAATTTTCTTGATCATATTCACCATTTCATTTTATGATCATTAATGTTATGGAGAAAATGTTTTGACTAATTATAATGTGGTAAGGCAATTCATAACCCAATTTCAATTCTTTGGGTTAAACATCTACTACATTTATTATTCAATTATTTTATTATGTGTGAAACTACTTTTGATAATATTATGTTTTATTTCCAGTTGTTTTATATATATATATATGTATATACATATGATACACATAATAAATTTATTTGGTCAATGCTCGCATTTTATTTTAAAACTAATCATATAAATGTTGGTTTTTCAAAAAATTAGAGGAATGATTTTTTTTATTACATATACAACGAAATTTAATTTTCCCACTTTCATGACCCTTTAATTTCATGATGAATCAATTATAATTTTACAAGTTTATTTACGAAGAAATCATTTTTTATAATAGTGAATCATTTTTAATAAATAATTTCAATGTAAAGTGTTATTACTCTAAAAAATTCTCAATGATTTTATTACAGTATTTTCATCAATGTCAACACACTTTGATGGATATTATTCTTAATTGAGTTTTATATCATATGATATCTTATATCATATTTATTTAATAGTTTATGATTAGATTGACTGGGATGTACTATTTTGGTACCATTCACCATATTTCTCTAAATGCTTTATGATTATGTTTATTGAATGAGAAATATATTTACATTTTGTATTCTAGTTAAAGTAATAATTTTTATGTGGATTATATTTCATACATTTCATATGAGAAATTAATTGTACATAGTAAGTTAGGGGAGGGTCCCTCTATAACTACTTGATTAATTGGTAGTTCCCAAGAGACAAAAATTGAATGGGTTTTTTCGGAGTCCATATGAATTTATATACACATCTTGGATGAGTCCTTGAAAGAATGTTTTAGAAATCCTATATTATGAATTACATCATTTTGAGAAAATTCATTGATTTTCATGTGATTATTCGGCTAGTAGAATATCCATTGTTTTGTTTTCTAGCTACATTGAATTATTTATGTGGTATTATTTATCATCATTTTCTCTGCCATATTAGTCTAAATTATTTGATTAAGTCGAATTTGTCTCAGTTATTTTCCTTTACATAATAATTTATGAGTGTTTAAGGTAGCTTTGTATATTTTTAATTCCTTACTGGGCATATGATCTCACCCTATTCTTTTGTTTTATTTTTTCCAAGGATTCCAAGATGTATATTGTGACTTATATGTATGGTTAAACAAGAATAATAACTATATTTGAAATGTATTCACTGAGTTGTATTTTAAATTTTAAATTAAAATATAAAATTAATTATTTATCTAGTTTTCCAAAAATACTAAACTATTTTATTCTTTAGGATGTGATTCCTTATAATCATGTCAATATAAAAAAATTAAGGAACCAAATATAGGCTTCTGGTTTTGGGCCTTTATAGTTTTTATCTGATGAATTTTAGTAGAAAATATGGAAACTAGATTTGGAAAAACATAGAATAGGGAAATATAACCCTATAAATGACTTTTGGAATATTGTCAAAATAAAAAATCTAATGATTTACAGATTATTTATAAATAAATTGTTAATCTACATTAATTTTTTCACTAATTTTATATAATAAAGTAGGTTTCATAATTTTATGTCCTAATATATTGTAAGAAATTTCCTAGAAATGGTTCTGAGTGAAAGGAATGGAAAATTTATCAACACACGAAATCTATGTATCAATTTTTCTTATTTTCTAGATAATTATGATGGATCTAGAACTATAGATAGATATAAAGAAATTATAGTTTTACTGGGGAAACCAACTTAGGTTATGAGAAATAAACTTTCCATTATGGAGCACCGTTATCCACAATGTTGCGTAACAATGATAGACTTCTTCATGCGATATCATCCTCCCTTAATCAATGAGACTAAAAAAATATTTGTCGATGAACGAGGGATAAGTTCTTTAGAAAATATAATTATCTCTTTGGGATGTAATTAAATGGATAATTTTATAATGGTATTTTATCATCTCTTAGGAGATACAGATCAATGTTGTTAATTAATTAAAAAACAATTAGGTGGAAGTCGATATTTCAAACATGGAATTAAAGGGTTTAAAAGACCCTTTCATGGAAAAATATTTTCCGTGGGAACAAATAACAGATATTGATATATAATTCTTGACTCTGAGAAAAAATTAATAATTTATTGTTGATAAATATGAATAAAACTTTACAATATTATCAAGTCATGATATGAACTATTTATGTAACACAAGGAGTAAGATTGAATGTTTCTTCAATGGGCTTAAGCCAATTCTTCAAATGGAACTAGTCTGCCAAAATTTCTCATCTAATGAGGATATCATATCATGTCATATAAAATATTAGATAAAATTTTCCATGTATTATGACAATTAAATGAAGCAATAAAAGAGGAGGTCGTGAGAGAAAAATATTGATAAAAGTAATAAGGGTAAGGATGATATTCCCACATGTGATAATTGTGGATGACAACATCCTGATACTTATTTAAATGTAATGGTAATTTGATACAATTATAGAGAGAAAGGAAACCAGGATCATGACTGTAAAGGAAATAAAAAATTATCCAATGATTAAATTGTATGGAGATGGGGAACTATTAAAACTAATGTCTCAAAAATCAAGTGAATATATCTCAAAAGAATAAAATAAATCAAGGTGAAGATTATATTATTACTATAGTCAAATTAAAATAATTATGTTATTTGTGTTTTCTATTAAATAATTTTGTTTTAAATATTATTTTCATCATAATAATTATGATACATATATAGATTCTATGGTAGCGCTTCTTATTTATAGAATTGCAAGCATGTGATGAATAATAACAATAATAAAGAGAAGTGATTCAGTTGTAATTTGACTATCCTCAAAATAGATGAATTTAGAAAAATAACCCTAAATATGTGCTTGATGTTAAGATAATAATAAATTAATTTTTATTGGATAGTATTGGTGACCATGAAGGTGTTTAATTGATCGGATGGTTTGTGTTACGTTAGAATTATTAGTTATTTGGATATAAGGAATATATTCAACAACCTAATATTTTACCATTGAAATAATTCAAGCTTCAGAAAGGATTAAAAGTGATTAAGGTATTCATATATTTGGTATTTGATAATAAGAGCTATATTATTTAGGGAAATATTATGTAAATTATGTTTTTGACATATAGTTATATTCCATTTTAATTTATGGACTTTGTATTTTAAAAAATGTTTTTTGAATGAGTATTTAGTTAATGAATTAGGGAATGGACTATGTTTAGCTTTGGTTAAATTATGATTTATAATATTTTAGAACATGTTCTGTCCATTATTCTTTTTTAAAATATTCTAGGGGCCAATTTAATGACTTATTGATCACTAAATAAAATTTCTTCAAGCATAAAAAATTCCAATGGACTATCCATATTTTGGTACAAGAAATGAATTTTACATGGATAAAAGAAAAAAAATAAATATATAATTCTTATTAAATGGAAACAAGTCAAGTAATTTCATTTTATCATATGATTATATATAGTAAAATAAACCCTCAACTCTAGGAGAAGGATTTTGGTACAAAAATGTCATCTGTTTACTTTTCATTCTATGAAATAAATGGTCTTTTAATCAATAACAAAAATATAATTCTATGATGGTAGATTTTCTAATTAACATTCTATCTATCACTCTCCATCAGAAAAATATAGTTATATTAATTATTTATACCAATGTTTTCACATCTGAAATATATTCTCTCAAAAGAAAACATAGTTTTTTTGTGACCACTCCATTTTTATTTTCCTCCATTAAAGTGGATGTTTTGTTAACCTTGTTTACAATGTGGGATATCCACAAGGGTATATCAAAATAACTCCATGATTACATATCACAATATTAAATTGTGATAATGTAATTTATTGAATGTGGTCAGAATGTAACACCCCAAGATTTTATGGTATGTCACTTTTAAATTTAACATATTTGATAGCATATGGTTCATGCAATATAATGATAAAAACCACAATAAACTATTAAATATTAACATGGCCATTAGAATAGTAATTTTAGATTTAATAATAGTAATCTGGAAGTTAAGATAACAAAATCAAATATGAAATTAAAAAAAAGGTAGGTATCTCTTAACTTAAAATATGATATATTCATATCATTGAAATAAATATTTTGAAATTTATAAATGAAGTGTTTGGGTTTTTTTTTGAAAAGTAAATCATTTTTTAAAATTTTATAATTAATATAATGATTTAAATGAAAATTTATTTTCACAAAACATATTCATAAATTATAATTTTTTCAGTATAATTATAATATAATTTTATGAGACCATAATTAATTTTTCAAAATTTATTAAAATTTGTTATAATATTTAAATCAGTGTTATTTGAATAAATGATGATTTTAAATAAAATTTATTTCTCATTTTTATAAAATTATTTCCATAAAATAGAGGCCATTTTTAAGTCTACATATTGAAAAATGTTAGGTTTAGATTTTGGGATTTTTCTAAATAGTTGATTTTTTTATAAATAGTGAAATACAGTAATTTACAGTAATTAACATTACAAGTAAATAAATAATTTTTCGGGTCATCTATAATTTTAGGGTGAGGTAAGAAACCATTTTTTTAAGATCATATTCCCTAGATACATTATTTTTTCATGGGAATCAAAAATATTAATAATCGTGATCCAAAATAATAAAAAAAGAATAAAATAATAAAAAAACACCCCCTCTTCAACTATAAATACCTCCCCTCACCACCCCTTCTCATTATACATTATAAGCCTTTAGGATTGAATAAATTATCTCTAATACCATCCTAAATCCTGATATTCATGTCTAATACATTTTTTCTTACAACAAGACCAAATTCAAGTGTCTCGACGAGGTCCTCAAAGAGACAATGTTTAAGATGTAAACTCATCCTTATTTCTCTTTTATTTTCTTTTATATTCTTATCCTCTCCTAAAATCCCTAATAAAAAGTGGAATGGAAACTCATGTATTATATATATACTGTAATTTTACTATTCTAATGTAATATCCATCATCAAATCTTTTCTCTTCTCCTTTTATTTTTAAAAAGGAAAACATCGTCTTTGATGTTCCAATTTACCACCTTCATGTATAATGTGTTCTTATTTTCCATTTCCACTTCCATAGATGGTTAGAAAACCATAATTATGGTAAAATAATATTTTAATATACATATTGAAAGTTTTATCATGTTCTGGATATATAAACATAATATTAAATAAAATCACATATCTTTGTGATGGTGATAAAAACCATCAAAATAATTTATGAAATTTTATACTACATTTCATATAATGAATAATCCTCATACCATATAAAAAATCATATATAAGACCATTTAAACATCTGAATGTTCATTATAGTGAATAATGTCACTATTGAAAAATTTATTCCCATTTGAGAAGAATTCTGATACTTATACATAAGGGAACTGACCATAAAATCATGGAACGATTGCTCCCAGAACAATGAAATTAATAACTATAACCCATCAAAATGGACATCAATTAACATAATTAAATTTTAATAAATAAAATATATTTTTGAAGGGTTATAAATAAAGTAATTAATAATTCTAATTTTATTATCATGTTCATTAATTGAATGTGAAAAATTATTTTGAATATAAGATATAGGTTTTTATTTCACCTATATTTCTATGAGATATTCCTTAATAACTGTTAATTTCATATGTGGGGTATGTATACTACCCTTTTGTAAATCATATCATTAATCTCTTTATCTTTATGTTATTCAATGCTTCAATTTATTATCATTAATTTTATTAGGCATATGTTTCTATTGATTACAATGTGGTAAGTGAATTATTTTCCCCATTTCCATTATTTGAGTTAATCTTATACTCTATTGATTATGTCATGCTATAATTACTTGTGAAAAAACTTCTGATTGTCTTATTTTCTTTTTGTAATTTTTTTATGTGGATTAATACCTGATAGTATTATGTTTTTTTCAATTTTTTATGTGGATTTATATCTGATACACATAGTTTATTAATTTGGTAATTCTCAGACATTATTTTAAAAATAATCTTCTAATTGTTTCTTTTTCAATAATTAAAAGAGATAAAATTAACATATATTTCATGAGTGGAATGTACAACTATCATGAAAACTTAATTTTAGGAGGAATCCACTATAATTTTACAAGTATTTTTTCCAAAAAAAAATTCTTTTATAATTGGTGAACTTTTTAAATAAATGATTTCAAAGTAAAGTGGTATTTCATTCAAGAATTTGTCAATTATTTTATTTAGAATTTTCATATATGAATCTCTCTTTGTTGGAACTTATTTTTAATTTAGGTTGATATATTATGAAAGTATTTTCTATATTTTATTGAATAGTTTCTGGTTAGTTTTTCTAAGGATGTACTAATTTGATACCATTCTCTCTATTAATTAGGATGGTTTATGATAATGTTTATTGAATTATAAAGGTATATACATTTTGTATTCTATAATAAATACACATTTTTTGTTTATTATGTTTCACTACTTTCATATGAGGAATGAATTGGACATATTAAGTTATGATAAGGCCCAATTATTTCCCATTGATGCATCAATAGGTCTCATTAGATAAACTAGATCTGGTTTTGGATGAGGACTAAACAATTTATATAGAATTTTTGGATGAGGCCTTGATAGTATGTTTTAGACATCCCACATTTTTAATTCCCTCATTGTGAGATTTTTCAATGATTGCCATGTTATTATCCAAATATTAAAATATTTTTTCTAGTGTTTTCTAGATCATGTTAATTGTTTATATTTTATTATTTTATTATATTTGTTCTACCATATTGTTCTCATGTTATTAATTAAATATGTGTTTCTGTTATTTAAATTCTCATAAATTTTTATGCATATTTACGATATATTCCTCTATATGTATACCCATAATGGGCATATGATCTCAATTTTTTATTATGTTTTATTTTTCCCTAGGATTCCAAGATATATATTATAACCGATATGTGGGGTTAATCTAGAAAAATAATGGTGTTCTCAAAAGATCTAATTTTTTGTTTTTTAAATTTTAAATTATAATGAAAGATTCATGTATGTATCAATTTTCTAAAAAATAATAATCCATTCAGTCCTTAGGGATATTATTTCTTATAATCATGCCAATTTAATAATTTAAAGTACCAAATCTAGTGTATAAGGGTCAGGTTTGTTACAGTCCCATCAAGCACACCTACCTCGGGGGATTTTCTATAGCAAAAGGTATAGCACATGTTTTGAAGTCATGTTTATTGGTCGGACTTCATTTATTTTCATATATTATTAAAGATATGGTAGTGGAATCAATGTTTTGAGTTTGTTCAATGGTCATCCAAGGAAAATTCATCAATTCCATTCCAATTTTGATTCTATATGGCTTGTTTTACCTCCATCCACTTTCCTTAGATAAACAAAAGTCTTAGCAGCCTCAGTGTTACCCACTCCTTACTTTTTCTATATTGGATATTTGAATCAGCCTTATGTTCAACAACCCAATTAGTCTCCCCATTTTCATGGGTTCTTTAATGGTCATTACATCATTCTGAATATGACACATCCTTCACTATAAATTGTTTTTGTGTGATATGAGTGGCCCTCAATTGCCAATTATTTTTTACGTCAACCATGAATATCATGATTAGTGACAAAAATATTGCATAATTTCATGATCTATAATAATGGTACACTTTTATTCACTTTTAAGATCATTTAGGTTTAGAATTCTATATAATTAAAGGACAATTTAATATAAAGTGTAATCTTTATCAAAATGAATATTTTTTCCAAAATAAATAGGTTTCAAAATTTATACTAAAGATTCATTCATGAAACCTTTTTTTCTTTCAAGATGTTTCATGATAGAGGTGATATTAACATCGATGTAGTTTCTGAACATCCTAAGATCCTTTTGAAAAAATTTAAACCTGGAAATGGAAAAATAACTCTCAACAAGGGATAAAGAAATAAAAGGAAACTATTTAGTTATGTGAAAAATATGAAATCCAATAATTAAGTTTTTTCCTTTAACATAATATACATTTGGATTAAATAATACATTAGTTCTCATGAAATAAAATCAAATTCTTAAAATTTTCATTAAAAATTTAAAACATGAATAATAATAAAATATTAATCATAATAGTTTCTTGGGAGGACATGATAAATAATGAAAAAATTTCCTTAAAAAATAATCCTTCAACTTTTAAAATCTCATAAACTTTCCTTCAATCATTATCTCATTTCAATGCCTTTAAAATTATATATTTCTCCCTTAAAACCCATAGAATGAATTCCAAAACAAAATTAGTATATTGTGAAATTATCCTAATAATCACCCTTATAAGAACCCTTACAAAGTAATAACCATCCTAGTTAATTTTAACATATAAATTGATATATATTTATATACAATTAGCATTATCACATTACCTAATACATTTTAGTTATATATAAGGATCACCCATATTTATTTTTATATTAGGCTCACCCTTCACAATATATAATTTAAAAAAACCATATCATGGGCAAAAAATGTTTTCATTTCCACAATAAAACACATAAAATTTGGAATTTGTTTCCATAATAAATCTCACTTTCAGTTATTACATAAAAATGAGGAGAAATATCCTTTTCTCTTGAAAATGTTTTCACAATAAAAAATATATTAGAATAATATGAAAACATAATTTATTTGAAAAAAAACAAATATTGAAATAATATTGAAAATATATAATAGTTATAATTTTCATAAAAGGTGGTCATGCAGTAAACATTTTAAAAACATTATTTTTCACTTCTATGAAAAAAATAAAAATTAATATGTCGGCTAGAATTTGAAAATATTCATTTTTAAACCTCATTAAAGAAGGAATATTGGATTTTAGAAGTAAATTTATAATAATCTTGGAATTATAAATAACAATATAATTTAAACATTTAAAATAACATGGAAATATAAGTTCAATAGTTTAAAATATTTAATGTAATGTTTTAAAGTGTAATCCATTACCTCAATTCAAGACTCACATTGTTTCAAATAAACTGTCAAAGATAATAAAATTATATTATTTCTATATTTTCTTAATAAACTTATTATTATTAATAATATTACTATTTTTCCTTTTATTTCATTTACTTCCATGTTTTTATTTAGTTATTATTTCTATATATATTATGTCATACATTTTGAGGTTTTCAGTTCATAATCTCAAAATATCTTATTTTTTAACTGTATTACAAGGGATCATAGATACATTATCTACAGAATCTTAGACACGTTTTAATTATCATGTTAATATATTTTATATAATTATATAATCATCCAAGTAATGTGGTCCAAAAAAATGAATCACATCATTTTATGAAAATGGTATTCCATTCAAAAACATTATGTTCATTGAATTTATATAATAAATGAAATAGAATGATATTAGATACTGTTTTACCTTTATAGAATCATAATCATGTTACAAATATCAAATCTATTCATCAAATTAATCCATATGAACAGCCCTGTGAAGAGAAAATGAATATTAAATCACATCGCTTCATGGATGTGGTAGTCCATAGGTATGCATGTGTAACATTATAATATTCTATCTTTATAAATAACCATTTCAAGTAATGATGGAAAATAAAACACATAAATGTGTTGACATAGTTATACTGATATGCACATGAGATATTATTTATTTTCCAAAAGGTTAGAAAGGTTATGGAATCTAGTTGTTACATAATCAAAATAACATTCTAGAAGTGGGAGGATACTAATTCTGTTGTTTTAGTTATATTTTATGGAGGTAGAAGAAGTAATGAGTTTAAAATATTTTGCTTTATAATTATACCTCTTCTTTGGATATCTTTAATTTTCTTACACATTAATCCTTCATGGAATGTTATTTTGGAGACAAAAATACCTTTATGATGTCGATAAGAGAGTTTAACAGGGATTTTGGAAGATATTGGATGATCTAGAGTTTCAAAAAGTTTATTGGTAATTGAGGAGAGAGGTTTCCCTTTTATATGTAAGGATAGTGGCACTCCTTTAAATATTAATAACATTAATATTAAATAAACCCATTTCCATTGGGAAGTGGAACCAAGGAAACCTAATTTCAATGATAAGAACTTTTAAGGTCAAAACCCACTTAATCAATCATATATAGATATATTTTAAATATATTGGAAGTCTCTTCCAGTATTTTAACACCAATTTCAAGACATTTACCCTTACCATGGTGAAAAAAATTACAAGGGTAATTAATTTATATGCCAAAATAATAAAAGGCTCTATATTACCACATTTGTAAATTTTAATTCTAAAGGTGGAAACTATTTTATATGAATAGATTTCTATATGTTTTGAAAATTACTTTTAATATAAGATCATTAAATATATAGAAAATACATTTTTATAAAATGCATGTTTTAAGAATAAATATTATTTTGCACAAAAATTATGCATATTTTTTATTTTCATGAAATTTTTTTTATAAAAATTAAAATAAATTATATGACATTAGTGCCATGAAAATACTAAATTTCACCTTCTAATCACACAATTATATTCTAATATCCAAATATATTGTTTAGTTAGAGTAAAATATTACATATGATACAAATAGTCAAGAATGGGTTCCCAATTTTGAAAAAAAATGTTTTCAAATGAATTATTTTACTTATAAAACACATATTTGGAATACCCATTGGTTTTATTAGTTTTCAATTCATAATTAAATAATGATTATGCCAAAAAAATTATCATATTAGTAAAAATAATATTTCATAATACTCACTGAAAAACTGACCATTCTAGAAATAAACCCAAAAATATACCCTAAGATAATTATGAAATAATGAATTCAAATATTAAATTCATTTTAAAAAATAATATCCCTAAAATTTCAAACAGTATTACTAATATTTACGCACAAATGTTTAAAACACATTTTTTGAATAAAAATTTATTTTCAAAGAATAATCATAATTCATTACCACTACATGTCTATTAGAAAACCTTAAATTATTGTTAATTCATAAAATTTTATCAATAAATTTCATCAAAATCATCAATTAAAGGTGTATTATTAAATTTTTTCTATCAAATTAAATTATGAACATAAAAACACATTTCTAAAAAGTACATATTTTTACAATCACATGATTTTATCTTTATTTATAAAACATATTTAACAAATATAATAATGATTCTTAAATAGTTTACATGTATAAATAATATCTTTTTATTTAATTTCATACTCTGGGAAATATAATTTAGATTTTAAATAAAACTTATGAAATATAAAAATCATGTTTTATAGAAACATTACAATTTAGAACTTTAATTGTTCTCAAAAATGTGTAATTTAATTATTATCATTCCAATTTAAATATTTATTTCCCCATAATTAATCAATATATTTGTATAAAGGAACATTTTATATGTATATTATAATATTTTTTTACTCTTATTAACACCCCCTAATACAGTGTAAATATTTTAATGGTCATATTTGGAGAATAATATTTATAAATTATATTTTGGATCATTTAAGCTTTATATTTAATGTGGTAATTTCTATCCAATATAGTATTCATTGAAATGAATTTAAAATAAAAAACTCTAGGGTTAACATTCTCACTATTAATGAAATTTCATCATTTTAGTTTTATCTAGTATTCAATTAAAGGGGTTTAAAACATTTTTAGAAAAAATTAAATCGAGTTGAAGATAAATATACAAAACATGAAAAAATAAGTATAATCGATATTGATATCATTTACTTTTGAAAAAAACATTAATATCTATGTTAAAAATGGAATACTTATCATTCCCTAAATATATATTAAAGAATTAATTTATCATAATGATACTTGTATTAGTGAAAGAGTTATGAAAATAATACCATGATATTTGATTGATATTCCTCACATATGAATTTTTGGATTTATCATCCTTTTTTAGAAGGACTTATATTAAAAAAAATAGATAAAATCGGAAAATATACTAATTTCAATTTTTCCAAAAAATTCATCCTTTGGTTTTTATTCCTGTAGTTTTTTACTACTCCTTCATCTCGAATTCAAAATTATAAATGATGACATTTTTTCCCAAATTGCAAAAAAATACATTTAATGGATCATAATATCAATAAAATGATAAAAATTTATTTCATCTATTTCTATCCATTTTACAAGAACAAAATTATTTGAATTGGTATAAATAAACTATTATATTAATTAATATCAATAAAACCTCCAACACTTTAATAATAACCCCCAATGTTCAATATAAATAATCACATAAATAACTAACCTTAAAACACTTCAAAATAAACCAAACAACAAGGAAACCCAGATATCTTAAATAATTCATCACATATTCTTCTATGATCTACCTAAGATTTATCTCCAATCAATATCAATTACTCATAAAGTCAAATACCAAAAATGTATATATTCTATTCATATATTTTCAAAAATATGTTTATATATTCAATAAATAATCAAAATAAATAAAAATTCACAAAAAAATATTATATTATTCCATAATACTAGTTAATATTTCTTCCACAAATAAATTTTCACAATATAATTTTTTTCCATTCAACTTAACCAAATAATGTTCCAAAAAATGGATAACCCATTACCCAATTAACCATAATTACATCAAAATTATGGAATATATTAACCATAAAGGTTATCTATACATTTTATCACTAATTTGTTAACCTTATTACTAAATATCTGTCATAGTAAATCACATATTAAACCAAAAACCCACATAAAAATAAATCATTTAATCATCCAAAAACTAAATTAATGAATCCCAAAATAACCTATATCATCTTAAATTCTCGTAACAGAAAACATAAAAAGGTTACCGATTTCATTAAAATTATGATCAGAATTATTATTATTAACACTTTATGGTATCTAAAACACATAAAATATAATAATATCAATCTCCCTAACAACTAAATTTATCTTATAATTTTATGTGATAACAATTTTCACACCTCATGACGTAAAAAACATAATTACATGATTTATAACATGCAATTAGAATTCATACAATTTTATGAATTTTTAGTTTTAACATTTTAGGGAAGTAAGAAAACCATTAAAAATAAAATTGAACACATTCAAAAGGATTATACTTTTTCCACAAAACTGGTTTCCTAAATTTACATCTTTTCCCATTAAAAAGACAAGTTATTCTTTTAAGATGAGTTGTAATATTATAAATATTGAACTTTTTTATAGATCTTACACATCGATATATACTATGAAAAATAATTAAAATTTGGGATGAGAAAAATACCCTATAAGGGGATTTAAAAATAATGAAAGAACATTTTTCTAGTGAAAAACTAGAAAACCCATAAGGGGCTTTTCCTTTTAAAATAAAATACTTGAGATAAAATATTTATTTAGTTCATCATCAAATTTACACTGAATACCATAGTTTTTATATAATATTTTCTAATAAAGCGTAAATTTGAAATCTTAATCATGAGAGTAACTTGGAAAACAATTCTAACAAAGGAAAAAAAACCTTCACCATTAAGAGTTTATATTTTTTGTATAATGATTATCTCATTTTTATAGCTTATAAAATAAAAATATCAATTTTAAATCCAATAAAAAGAAATAAAAAACATTTATGTATCATTGGATACTAATTATATATTCACCCTTATTATAACCCTTACAACAGAATAACTATCATGATTAATTCCAACATATCTCTTAGGAGTAACTTATATCTTGATAAATCAATCACATTACCCTATCTGTTGGAGATCTATATCGGGCTCACTAATCATCATATCTATATTATAAACACTCATCAATATTTTAAATTATCAACAATATGATCAAGATAAGAACTATAAAATTATTCAATACCATTACAAAATTCAAAATATTTGGTTGTTGGTCCCATAAGAAAAATAACATTAAGTTGTTTTATAAAAATGTGAAGAAATATCTTTTTCAATTTATATAATTTTGAAAAACAAAAGTTCCCACAAAAATGGAAAATAAGATATTTTTAAAATTTCAATATAAATTTATTTTGAATATTGATAAAAAATAGTAGTGATGATAGCTGGAAAAGGAATTCATGAAATAATAATTGAAAAATAATAGCTAGTGGAAATACCATCTTTCAATTAATGACAAGAAACCATGTTTTTAACATTATTTAAAGTTAACCCTTATTTGACATTATGTACAAGTTTTTTAAATTCAAAATATAATTTTATGTCTTGAAATACTTGTGACCTCAAGGCCAAGGCAATGCACCCAAATATCCCAATATGATCTCAATATTCTTGGTGTGATGCCACACTACCATTGGTCATTGAATAAAACTAACCAAATGTGATGAAATGGTACAAAAAAACCTATTTAACATACTTCAGGGTAGAGGTCCAAATGATAGGTTCTAGTGAACTCATCTCTCTTTTGAACCACCCACCTATCAACGCCTGCATTATTCCATTCCATGATGCCTTTAATATGTATCGCGTTTCATTTCTAGTTATCCCCATTCAGACAATATATCACCCCCTTTTTAAGGAATCCATATTTTTTTACATGTTTAAATTTTAATGAATATCACACCTATTTTACAAGGAATTAGAGGGTTTATTGATATGTTCCAATGCACCAATCACTCTTTTGAGCTTACCTGATGTGTTTCACTAATCGACCAGATACTCTAGGTTACTTTCTACACTATAGTGGACATAATTCACAATGTCTCAAAGTCTAATGGTCTCATGAAGTCCCTATATATAGAAGACAAAATTTTGTGGCTCAGAAGCTCAAATCGGGTGAATAGTTCTGCTGCAACGGTACTACTATTGTATCTCAGAAATCCACCCCATACCGAGTTTTGAACTTTTTTTTTGGATTCCAAATATGATATTTTAACACTCTTATAATAGATCTATGGATAAATTATTTGTGGGTAACACTCATCTCCCAATATGGTGCCTCAGCAAAGCCTAAAGTGGACCGTACATTCCACAACTAGGAAATGGATTGAAATTTCCCTGAACATAATGATCACAGTGCTCAAATCTAGAATAAATTGAGACTATAACAGTTTCTATGGAGAGTGAGGTGTGTAAAACGTGGGTACAAGTCAACTAACAACGCATGGGGTAAACCTTCATGAAACATCCCATTTCAAATTTTTTAAATCAAAATTAACCTGTATGATAAACATTAAAAAGATTACTTTTAAAAAAATTGTAAAGAACGTACAAATTATTTTATGAAACCTATAAAATTATTATAATTATAAATAATATCATTCTTCGAACAATTAAAAAAATTGGATATAGGAGATAAAAGATTTAAAACTTTTGAAATAACATTTTAACAGAAAATCCCTTACCTCGAGTCCCCACTCACATTTTTAGAATTTTATTTTCCAATATAATATACAAAAATTAACTATATAGATAATAAATAACCAATTTTTTTCATTAATTTATTATTCTTCTTCTTATAACATTTATTTCTATGATTTATTTTTTTACAAAGTTAGTTAAGTTTACATTAAAATGTTTGAGGTTGTCTAGTTTATAACACGAAAATAACATTGGTGCATTGAATTTCATCAAAGATATCGGGGTTCTAGTATAGCTAGAATCTTAAAAATGTTATAAAAATCATTTTTATTCATTTAATATACTATTTTAACCATTCATGTATGGAGTTCAAGAACAATAAACACTTTGTTTCATGGAGATGGTACTCAAAATGTATGCTGGAATGGATTTTTCATTATTATGATGGATAAAATGAAATAAAGTAGATAAATTTTTACCATCAAAGAATAATAAAAATAATATAAAAATAATATTCATTTGATCAATATATCTGAATGGCCATCCAGGTAAATAGGGAATGAAAACTGAATGGCATCACTTCTTTGAGGACATAGTCCTACCATACGCTTGAGCGATGTTATAATATTCCAATGGATTAAAGCGTAACAAGTAATAATATTTATTATCTTTTATTAATTATAATAATGTAAGAAATATCATATATATTAATAAATTCCATTTTTATAACCATCAATGCAAGGTGGTTACAAAAAATATAATGTGTCACTTTGTGGTGGTGGTGGTCCACATGTACATTCAAATGATGTTTCCATTTATCATAGGTTGAAAATTAGATAGGAAAAAGTTATTAAATAAAAATAATATCCTTTAACTGAATTTAATATAATTAATTTATTATGATATAATGGTTAGAATGGATCTAAATGTGGTGGAATAATTGATAAACTTGAAATAATTTCGTTACGACTATACCTCTTCCTTAGATATCTTATTTTAGCATACACTATAATCCTTATAGGATAGGTATTTTGGTGATAATATGACATCTAGGATGTGGTGGTGATATTTAAGGAGTTATTTGAGAAGTTAATTTTCTATCTTGAGTGCTCTAATTTTTTAGAAAAGTGGGAGAAGAGGTGACCTTTTACAAGTAAGGGGATTGGAACGATTGTAAACATTCAAGAACATTAAAAAAATATAAAGTCATTTTAAAATTAAAGTGGAAACAAGAAAATCCAATTTCTAATATAATAAATTTTAATTATTAAATAGAATCATCCAATAAAATTAGGAAAAGTTTTGATGATATTTTACGCATTATCTCTTAGTTTAACCCGTACTCACCCTTTTTATGCTTACTATAGTGAAAAATTTTTACCTAGATAAATAATTTAGATTATTGAATAATAAAGTCTATATTTTCAGAATATTTAGAAAATATGATTAAAAAATGAAATAATTTTTTTTAATTTTTTTTAATTGCAAATATCCAAAAATAATTTTTATTCAGAATCAAATACAACTTAAATTCCCAAAAGTCGATAAAGAGTTTGTGAATTCAAAATATTTTCTTAAATGATTTATTTTACTCAATAACCACATATTTGGTATATATGAAGGTTTCCTGAATATGTCACTGAATATAACATTGTGACTATGTCATAAAAGTTATGTAATTTTTAGAAATGGTATTTTCCACTATTCACTCAAAAATCACAAATTTATGAAAAATCACAAACATTAAATCTAAGATAATTTTGAAATTTGGAATTATGTAATGAATTTTATTGTATTAAATAAAATTTATAAAAGCCTTATAATGTAATTCTAATATGAACACAAAAAAATCATAAAACCCATTTTTAGAAATAACAAATTTTGCAAGCATACGAATTTATTCTCATTCATTAAAAACTAATAACCCATTGATGATGGTTAACATGTTTTATTGAATATAATATCCCTAAATTTAATAAAAATTATTTTTAAATGGATATTAATTTAATTTATCAATAATAAAATATATTATGCACTTAAAAATAGTTTTTTAAACAGTGATTTCTTTTACCATATATTGATTTTATCTTATTTTCCAAAAACATGATAATAAATGTTTTAATGATTATTCATTAGTTTAAATATATAAAAATAGTAATTTTTAAATATATTTAATACAATAAATAAGTAAAATATATATTTTAAATAAAATATATAAAGAATAAATAAAACCTACATTGATAAAAAATAATTTGAAACACTTACTCTTCTTAATCATATATGAATTATTTCTTATCCCACAAAATTGAGTACATAATTCATATAAATTAATCAATAAATGTTTATTAAGAAAAAAAAATAAATACAATCCAATATGTGATTTCTACTATTCATTCCCACCAATACAAGGGCTATGTTATAACATGTATATTTAGAAAATAATATTTTTATAGTATATCGTGGTTCACTTAAGCTCAATATTGTGTGCAGTATCTTCTATCAAATATTGTATTACATTAGAGTAATTTTTAGGAACAATCTAAAATATTAAATATTTTAATTAATGATAAACTAGAATCCACTTCATTATTTTCTCAAAAAAAATACTTCATTTATATTTATGGAGAATTAAGAAAAACTCCTACATAATAAGCTCATTAATAATAAGTGGATAATTCTACACAGAATCCATTTTTTCTATAAAACATAATTTTTTTAAATAAGCATGTGTGATTTTCATATAATATCTTTATAAATTTTTTCATGACTTCATCCCTTTCCATAATAATCTTTAAATACCAAGGAATTGGATTCCAAAACATGGTTAGGGTACAAAAAAATTTATAAGGATCATGAAAATAATAAATTTCTTATTCTAGTGAATAATAAGAAAACTAATAAAATATTTACCTTGTCTAAATTTTCATTGAATGAATTAAATATATCATTTCTAAATGAAAAAAAACTTTTTGTATCATGATGGCGTCATGGACTTCGTGTACTTCTTCCGCGTTCTGAGGGTTTTCGCTTCGTTTTCGACTATGTGTGTTGGGTGGTTCCCCAAGGTTTCTGTGGGATTCCTGGACGGTGAAGAAGAGATCTGGTTTGTAGTGGGGTTTCTTCCAGCATGCTGGTGATTTTGGACTTACTTTTTTGTTTTCGTTGTTGGTTTTTTGATGATTTCTTGCTATTCGCGATTCTGGGTTGATTCGGTTCGTTCTACTTCGGCGTGTTTGGTTCAGCAACATTGTTAGTGTTCTGTCGGCGGTGTGGAAGTGATGCAACGAATTCATATTCTTCCTCTTGGTCAATTGACTGTGGAGGAAATGACGGTTTGAATATTGTGGATGAAGTGAAGGTTTGATGTTGTGATTCGATGGTGGTTCTCATTATGCAGTTGGTTTGTTTTTCATGGCCTTCGTGGTCTGGTGTTCTAAGGATCTTACAATCAGATCGTCTACATGAGGTTTCTCCAGATGAGGTTTAGGTCGAAGAGTTTCCACTGTACTTCTGCTTTCCGAAATTGGATGTTTGAGAGGGCATGGCTACGGTCATTAGTAACAAGCCTGTGAAATTTTTCACGGGACAGCTAGTCGATCAGCGGTAGAAGGTCTAATCTGTATTTCATGTTTTTTGATGTTTGGATGGGCTTTTCTCATGTAGTGTGGGTTGTTTGGTTTGGAATTTTGGATCGTTGGGGCATTTTTTATTTGTTTATGTCTTTGATGTCATGGTGGTTTCCCCCTTTTACCCTTAAAAGGGATTATCTTATCTTAACTCCCTACTTATTTCCTAAAAAGATATAATTCATTACCGATGTAACACCCCAAGGATTCATATTATGTTACTTCTTCAAAGTAATTCAATAACTTTCACTACACATAACACTGAGTTTAAGCGCACCATGACTTACCAAACAAGTCGTTCAAAAGTGGTTATGAATAATATTAACTGAATTTTGAACTTTATATAATTATTATAAATTTAGAATCCATATTATGTGTTTTTTATACAAAATTAAGAACAAATTCATTTTTTCAGATGATAGAAGAATTTTTCAAAAAAATGAAATTTTACCGCCTTTTAATGGAGAACCTTTTTAAAATCCAATATTTGAAACTTTAATATATTCAAATTTTCCAAAATAAACCACTTTATTAGAATTAGGACAAAAGAATTTTGTTTCAATAAATGTTTGGTGTTTTTTTGATAAATTTTATATTTGGGTGAATAGTGAAAATACTATATTTTATCTGAAAACAACCTTTTTTATAAAAATAATTTATAGTGTTGAATTATAAATTTTAATTGTTTGGAAGATTAATTATATTATATTTTTACCATTTATTCCAATGATGGTCATTGTATATAATTTCACTTTGAAATTGGACATAAACAAGTGTCAATCTTTTGATAGTTATTATTTCTTAAAAATACTCTTTTTGGTTTTTCCAACGGGAATTAATTTTAAATTAATTAATGAAACATCTATTATTTGAAATTGGTAAAATGGAATTCATTTTTTAACTCTTAATATCAAAATTAGCTTAGGGTGAATTTTTTGGTATTTTTCTGAAAACATTCAATTTTTGATGAATAGTGAAAAACATTGAGTTATTGTTTAAAACTGAATCATTATTTAAATAATTATTTATTTTATTTAAATTTATTTTAGGTCCAAATAGATACATAATACCTATATAAATTCAATTTAATCCTTTGGAGTCAGTTTATAAAAATTTTAGATATACAAAAATTTCATCGAACTTTTTACCGTCTTTTACCCACCTCCTAGGAGCATTTGTAAATTTACATAAAACTTAGTTTTACAAATTTTTTGAGTTGAATTTAA
Organism: Viscum album; assembly: GCA_963277665.1. Lineage (NCBI taxonomy): Eukaryota > Viridiplantae > Streptophyta > Magnoliopsida > Santalales > Viscaceae > Viscum > Viscum album. Next base: position 1,302,759,985 of record OY728147.1, read on the forward strand.
AAAATCTGAGAGACACGTTTGATATCATTAAGTAGAATTTGGTTCAATAAGATGAAAATATTTTTTGGGAAATAGTAAGGTTTTACTTTTATTTACCGCGGTTAAAAGTAAATAGGGTAATTAAGGGTAAAAATGATATTATTATTACCCTAACACATTTCTTAATTCTATTGGATAAGTATAATTCGACCAAAAACAACCGTAGGACTAAAATATCAACCACTTTGTTTCACATGGATTATATTAGGACATTTATTATTAATTAATTCAAAGAAGAGTTAAAAGTCTTAAATTCAATGTTTAATAACTAAAAAATTTTAATATAGGGTTATATATAAGATAAATTTGCCTATAAATATTAATTAGAAATATAAAAATATTTCCTACATAATGGTATTTTATTTATAATTTCTATACCTTAAATAATTAAATTTATTAATGACACAATGATGATGGAGTAATTGTTGTATTAATGAATAATTAAAACATTTAACATTATAAATATCCAAATAAATATATTTTTAGGTTTTTTTTGAATTAAACTAATTTTATACTCTAATATGGAATGTTAGGTTTGGTTATATTAATTGTTTTAGAAGTTATAATTCTTTATGAATTTAGCAAAAACAAAATACCAAATAGTGTCAAAATTGACATAAAAGTGTTTTTAAAACATATATTATATTATTAATTTATATTATATTCATCAAAATATAATGTTTGGCCAAAAGACATGTATAATTATATTTTTATCATTAATTAACCACATGAGGTTCTCATTGAAGTTTATAATGAGTTTTTTAACCATATAATATTAAAATACAAAGAGAAATGGTAAATGTCAAATTATTTAACTAAGAGTTAAATCTAAAAGATAATGTTAATATAGTGACCCAAACCTATCTAAAACATATTTTTTGAGTGGTTTTAGACCCATCCCAACCTTATACTTTAAATAATTCATTATTGGGTCATTATAAAATGTAAATCATTTTATTATAAAATAATATTTCTAGTTTTTCCTAAGGTTCCCCTCACCCCTCTTATTAAAGGGCACTCCCCCATCTCTCTAATTCACATATTCAAATCCATTTTGCTCGGCAAAACCCTACCCAAATACCCTCTCAACTATCCTAACTTCATCATAAAGGCCTTTATTTATTCATAAAGCAATCCGAAGGAGCCCTTTTGATCAAATCAAAAGAAAGAACCCGAAGAAGAGGTAAATATTTCATCACCTCTTTCAAGTTCCTTTCTTCTTCCACTTCCTATTTCTTTGTTGTTTCCATTCTAAAATTATAACTCCATTATCTTCTATATACTGTAATGTTATTATAAATATGGTACAACCATATTAATTATTCTATCCATCGTTTGAATGACATGTCACCATACGTGCTAATGTACGGCTCACCATCTCCACATTGTGGTGTAGTTTGTTATTCAAACACTTCATTATTTGGATGGGTATAATAATGAGAATAAATAATTTAAATAATAAATATAAAAAGTTAATGATTATTTTTATATGATATAACATCCAATTTCATATGATTTCATCATCAATATAATGATATTTTCCCTCGTGCGTACGTACGGATTACCATCTCCACGATGTGATGAGATTCATTTCCATGTTCACCATTCAAAGATGATAATAAAAAAATATATTATTAATGAGTATGTAATATATGACATAAAAATGATACTGTAAATATATATATATATATATATATATATATTTACATTCATCTCATTCACTTACTTCTATTAAATACGATATGAAAATAGAAACATCGTTTATGCATACGTATAGTCTACCATCTCCACAAACAGTGTTTTCCATTTGATATATCTATCTATTATAAAAATTTATATTATAACTATATATTATATATGAATCATTTTTTATATTCTGGAAGTATTTAAATCATGATCTAAATTATACGATCAAGAATAACATGTTAAAATGCATACGATAAATAAAGTGATTATTACCCAAAACGTAAATTCGATATGGAAATCATTATTAAATGGGAAGTATAATGTCCTAAATGAATCATGTATGATATAATTAATATTATATGGTTCAGTTATAATATATTAACATAAAATGGTCATTATAAAAGAGGATAAATGTACTCTCGACCAAAGGAATGTGCAAGTTAAGAGTAAATTTCACAATCTCTTTATTATCCGAGGTTGTTTTTCCGTAAGTTTCTACTGGGAAATATTTATTATCCATACCCATGTTTCATGAACAATTTTTCAAAGGGATTATTTTAAAGGAATTTTTTTTACTAAAATGTAATTTTAAATGTTTTAAATATTTATTCTACTAAATCATTCTCATTAATGTTCATGTTTTCAAAATGGTTTTTAGGGATTTATCTCTAGGAACATGAATGTTTTAAAATTTTTAATTCCATTCAAAAGTTTCATAGTGGTTTGGGACACTTTGATTAAAAAATGTCTTCAAATTTATTCATTTATAGATTGTGTGACTTTTAAATGTTTTCAAGAAAAACGGATATTTCTCCCAAAGTGTTTTAAAAATCATTTTCATCTATGTCAATATCCTTTGATGGATTTTAAACATGTTTGAAGTTGACTTATTATGATAAAAATATTCCATATTTTATTGAAGGTTTTGTGATATGTCTGACTATGGATGTGGTATTTTTATACCATTCATGGTTTATAGTTAAAGTATTGACATTTCGTATGCTATTTTTAATATGAATGTTTATGTTATGTTTAAACCCTTTCATGTGAGGAATGAACTGAACTTAATAAGTGACGGGTGGGGCCCTCTATAGCTCCTCGATGCATTGGTGGGTCTAATGAGACAAACTAGTGTCTTGGCACAAGGCCTTGACAAAATCTTATTTGTAGTCTGGGCACAAGGCCTTGACTATGTGGTTATGGTGTCTAGTATTATTCATTACATCATCATGAAAGTGGCTATTGATATTTCATTTGATTATTCGACTTGTAAAATATCCATTTGAATAAGTAATGGCATTATTTGATTTTATATTTTCCATATTAAGATGGATTTCATATTTAAAAGTATTCTGTTTTTGTCTTATACATTTCCTTAAATGTTTATGCTTATTTATGAAAGTTTCCACTTTATTGTTATCCTTACTGGGCATCTAAGCTCACCCCTTTCTATGTTTTATTTTTCCCAGGATGCGAAGAAGTATTTAATGACTAACCACTAGGGTTAGTCAATGGGATATCGGTGCTTTCTATGGAAATAATGTTGTTTTAGTTTTTCATTTTATGATGTAATGTAAACCATGTGAATTTATATATCACTTCCAAGGCCACTAAATTAAGCGGTCTTTCCAGACCGGAACTTTTGTGATCATACCAATGTTATGTAATAATGCACCTACTTTGGGATTCTAGGGTTGGAGTGTTATAGTTGGTATCAAAGGAAGTTTAGTAAAGACCTTAGAAACTAGATTTAGATAAACTCTGGTTAGAGCAAATAGACCTAAGATATACTTTGAGGATTAGTATAGAAGAACTTCCTAAAATTTTGGTACTGTAGATATTTTGTGATTTTCCAAGAAAATACATCCATGTATGGATACAAGTAGGTAGAGGTTCCTCTGGAACAGATGTACCTAGAGGTTAAACCTGAAAACACCACTTTGAGCTAGACTCGAATGGGAACTGGTGCATGACAATGGGCCTTGCTGCACTCTTGGTTACGAATCTCCTGGAGGATATGCTCAGTATAATTCTATGTTTATTTAAAAATAATTATGAAGGATTTATGAGTATATACCTTGTCATGTAATATATTTTTATGATTATGGATTATATCCATAAACGTTTAAATTTGTGTTAGGTATTTTACAGGTTTGGAATTATTCATTGTAATTCATAAACTAACCTAGTGTATGCCAATGTATAGAAATGACACCTAGTAGATGGAATGTGAACTCCAGCAATATTTATGATCCAAAGAGTAAGAAGGATCATACATTTCATAGTATTAATCCATCATTTAGAAAAGAAATAGTCTCCCATGTATTCTCAACATATGAAGAAATAGTATCATGTGTTAATAAAATAAGTAAAGAATTCTCCGAGTTTTACGGATCTAAAGGTAAGTAAGTGAAGAAAATGATAGAAGAGAGAAAGATGGATAAAGGGAAAAGGGAAAAGAAGGATTTTTCCATATGTGATAACTATGGAAAGAAACACCTTGTTAAATGCATAAAGTTAATGGGAGGTTGTTATAAGTGTGGTGAAAAAGGACACCATGTACGTGATTGAAAAGGTAAGAAAAAAGTTTCAAATGTATAATGCTTCATCTGCAAGGAGTTGGGACACTATTCCAATAAATGTCCAAATCATCATAGTATACCCCAAATACTTCTATTAGATAATAATGATGTTATGATACTACCAATGATGAAGAGGAATGATTAGATATCTTATGTTGTTTTTAAATTTTTGTGTCATTTCAGTATTTTCTTAATGATGTACATGTTATAAGAATTATAGAGTATATAAGGATTGTACTGCAAAACTATTCCATTAAAGACTTGAGATTGTGTGGAACCTAGAAAAGTGACTCAATAGCAGGCTAAATTTTTGGAAAATATATGGTTGAGAGAAATATAAACCATAATATGGTTCTGATACCGATGTAGTGATTTTTAGAATAATACAAGATTGATTTGGATAAATTATATTGAATATTCTTGACTACTTTGAAAGAGATTAATGATTTTTATATTCCATAATTATTGGAGTTTAAAACATATTTGGATATAAGGATTATATCAAGTATTATATAAGGAATAATGGAGTATGAATGTAATCAATAAGGTTTTGTGGTAATTTAGGGTGATGCAGTGTTTTAAAATAATACATGATGAAGGTGTTCACAAGTTATTACGTGGAAAAAAAGATCTTCATTATATTTACCTTGCTTATAATTTTTGGATTGTGAGTTCGAACAAAATAATTTTGGATAATTCTAGTTTGAGATAATTTTTGGATTTCCATAAAAAAGGACAACCCATAGGTCGGGCGGCAACCCGTTACGTCTGGCAAGGCTGCAAGACTTGAACCCGCAACCGAAGGGAGACAAGGGTGTATCACCTATCACTGGCCCATGTGATGTCTGGGATTGAATAATGTGGTTTTTTAAAAAAAATTGTTAGATGAATTATAAATTAATTTTTTTGGAACCTTATACAAATATGATAAATAAAATATTTTTTTAAATTCTACTATCTTCTAGAGTGAAAGATGAGTTTGTGGTAGAAATTATTTAAAAAGATGGAACTCTACTTTCAAGGTAAATTTTTTTTCTTCTCTTATCCTATGAAGAAATTAATTCTTAAACATTAGCTAAGGGATATTAAAACTGAAAATGTGTTATCCTAATACCTTATGATTTTTTGAATAGATGATATTTTAAATCATCATAGATTGATATCTTTGAGGCCCTCAGTTCTACAGTTTTTTGTGATTGAGGACCTCAATCACTCCCTATAAATATTTTCATTTTTTCCTTAAATTATGTGTCTCTAATTTCAAACAATGTTTTCCTAATCAAGATCATAATTTGGTGGTGACTTCTTCATTCCCCTTTTCCTCTTATTTAGACTAAATTTTATTAACACAATTTCCGATGTGGGTTTTCCCACAAATTTATTTTCTATTTTCAACCTTTTATTTTCAAAGGACAATTACAAATTGAGAGGACGAAATTTTTTGAAGGAGGTAAGAATGTAACACTTCAAGGATTCATAGTACATTCTTTCTTCAAAGTAATTCTATGACCTTCCCTACACACAACATTGAGTTCAAGTGCACAATGACTTACCAAACTAGCTGTTCAAAAGCGATTATGAATAGTGTTAACTCAATTTTGAACTTTATATATTCCGTATAATTTTAGAATTCATATTATGAGTTTCTTAGACATAGTGTAAGAACAAATTAATTTTCTCCATATTAAAGAAGTATTTTTATAAAAATGCAATTTTACCACCTTTTAATAGAGAACCTTTTTTAAATCCAATATTTTCAAATTTTATATATTAAATTGGACAAAATAAACATCTTTTTTTGAATAGGGACATAAGAATTTAGTTTTAATAAATTTTTGTTGTTTTTTTCGATAACTTTTATATTTGGGTGAATAGTGAAAAATACTATATTTTAACGGAAAACAACTTTTTAATCAAAATAATTTATATTGTTGAATTATAAATTTTAATGGTTTGGAAGTATAATTAGATAAAAAATTTACCATTTAATCCAATTATGGTCATTGTAAGTAATTTTACTTTGAAATTGGACATAAACAAATGTCAATCTTTTGATAGTTATTATTTCTTAAAAATCCACTTTTTGGTTTTGACAGTGGGAATTAATTTTAAATTAATTAATGAAACTTCTATGTATTCAAATTGGAAAAATAGAGTTCATTTTTGAATTCGGAATATCAAAATTATCTTAGGGTAAATTTTTTGTATTTTTCTAAAAACTTTCAATTTTTATGAATAGTGAAAAACACTGAGTTACTGTTTAAAACCAACTTTTTCTTTAAATAATTATTTATTTTATTTAAATTTATTTTAGTTCAATATAGATACATAGTACCTATATAATTTCTATGTAATTCAATGGATTCAGTTTATAATACTTTTAGATATATAAAAATTTTATCGAACTTTTTACCGTCTTTTACCCACCTCCTAGGATCATTTGCAAATTTACATAAAACTTTATTTCACTACTTCTGTGAGTTGAATTTTAAAACTACAAGAGACGCGGTTTCTATGAGTATGTAAAATTTGGTTCAACAAGACGAAAATATTTTTTTCTGAATAGTTACTTTTTAATTTTATTTACCACGGTTAAAAGTAAATATAATAATTAAAGGTAAAAATGATATTATTATTACCGTAACACATTTCCTAATTCTATTGTATAAGTATAATTTGACCAAAAAACATTATTAATAAAATATGAACCTCTTTGGTCCACTTGGATTAGATTGGGACATTTATTATTAATTAATTCAAAGAAGAGTTAAAAGTGTTAAATTCAATGATTAATAACTAAAACATTTTTAATATATGGTTATACATAAGATAAAATAAACTCTAAATATTAATTATAAAAATAAAAATATTTTCTAAATAATGGTATTTTATTTATAATTTTTAGACAATAAACAATTAAATTTATTTATGACACAATGATTATGAAATATTTACTTTATTAATGAATGATTAAAATAGTTGAAATTATAAATATCCAAATAAATGTTATTTGAAACTTTTTATGAATTCCACTATTTTTTTAGGTTAATAAGATAGTTTGGGGTTGGTTAGATGAAATTTTTTTGACGTAATAATGTTGTTATAAATTTATAAAAAACAAAATATAAAATAGTGTCAAAATTGACATAAAAGAGTTTTTAAAACATATATTATATTATCAATTGATATTCTATGCCTAAAAATCTACAGTTTAGCCAAAAGAAATATATACTAATAGTTGTATCATTAATGAACCACTTGGGGATCACTTGGTAGATTATAGTAAGCTTATTATCCATATAATATAAAAATACAAAGAGACATGGTAAATGTCTCATTATTTAACTAAGAGTTAAATCTAAAAGATAAATTTAATATAGTGACCCAAAACTATCTAAAACCTATTTTTTGAGTGGTTTTTGTCCCATCCCCACCTTATCCTTTAAATAATTCATTTTTCATCCATTATAAACCAAAAATTATTTTATTATAAAATAATATTTCTAGATTTTCCTAAGGTGCCCCTCACCCATATTATAAAAGGGCACTCAACCTTCTCTCTAATTCACACCTTCAAAACCATTTGGTTAGGAAAACCTCTGCCAAAGTACCCTAAAAACTATCCTCACTTCATCCTAGAGACCTTCCTTTAGACTTAAATCTAACTTAAGGAGGCCTTTTGGTCAAATCAAATGGAAGAACCCGAAGAAGAGATAAATATTTCATCACCTCATTCAAGCTCCTTTCTTCTTCCTCTTCCTCTTTCTTTGTTGTTTCTATTCTAAAATAATAAATCCAGTATATTTTACATTCTATAATGTTACTATAAGTATGGTACAACCATATTCATTATTCTATACATCCTTAGAATGACATGTCACCATACGTGCATACGTACGACATACCGTCACCACATCGTGGTGTAGTTTGTTATTCAAACACTTCATTATTTAGATTGGTATAATAATGATTATAACTGATGTAAAAAATAAATATAATAAGTTAATGATTCTGTATATATGATTTAACATCCAATTTTGTATTATTTCATCATCTATATAATGATATTTTCGCTCTTGCGTACATACGGATTATCATCTCCATGATGCGATGCGATTCATTTCCACGTTCACCATTCAAAAATGATTATAAATATATATTCTATTAATAAGTATGTAATATAAGACATAAAAATACAACTGGAAATATATATATATATATATATATATTTATATTTACATTCATCTCATTCACTTTCTTCCATTCAATGTGATATGAAAACAAATACATCGTTTATGCGTACGTACGACCTATCATCACCACAAACGGTGTTTTCCATTTCATATATCTATCTATTATACATATTTATATTCTAAATATATATTTTATATAAATATTGTTTTATATTCTGAAATTATTTAAATCATGATCTAAATGATACGATCAAGAGTAACAAGTTAAAATCTGTACGATAAAGAGAGCGATGATTTCCCAAAAAGCTAATTTATCATGGAAATCATTATTAAATGGGTAGTATAATTTCATAAATGAATCATTTATGATATAATAAATATTAATATGGTTCTTTTCTAATATAATAACATACAATGGTCATTATAAAAGAGGTTAAATGTACCCTTGACCAAAGGAAAGTGCATGGTGAGGGTCAATTTCACAATCTCTTTATTATCTAAGGTTATTTTTACGTAAGTATCTACTGGGACATATTTATTATCCATGTCCATATTTATTGAATCTTTTTTAAAAGGTATTCTTTTAAGGGACTTTTCAATGTGGTATGGGACACATTGATTCAAAAATGTCTTTAAATGTCTTCCTTTCAAAATTGTGTGACATTTAAATTTTTTCATGAAAAATTTATATTTCTATCGAAATGTTTTACAAATCATTTTCATCTATGTCAACATACTTTGATGGATTTTAAACTTGTTTGTAGTTGACTTATTATGATAGAAATTATTCATATTGCATTGAAGGTTTTGGTCATTGTTAGAATGTGGATGTTTTATTATTATACCATTCATGGTTTATGGTTAAAGTATTGAAATATCTTATACTCGTTTTAATACGAATTTTTATGTTATGTTTAAACTTTTTCATATGAGGAATTCATTGGACTTAATAAGTGACTGGTGGAGCCCACTGTATCTCCATGATGCATTGGTAGGTCTCATGAGACAAAATAATTTCTTGGTACAAGTCCTTGACAAAATCTTATTTTTAGTCTTGGCAGAAGGCCTTGACTATGTGGTTATAAAGTCTCGCAGTATGCATTCCATCATCATTAAAGTGGCTTTTGATATTTCATGTGATTATTCGACTAGTAGAAGATCCATGTGAATAATTAAATGGAATTATTTGATTTTATCTTTCCCATATTATGCTGGAGTTCAAGTTTAAACGGATTTTGATTTAGTCTTATACATTTCCTTAAATGTTTGTGATTATTTATGAAAGTTTCCGCTTTATTGTTATCCTTACCGAGCATCTGTGCTCACCCCTTTATATCTTTTATTTTTCCCATTATGCGAGGAAGTATATCATGACTGACCTGTAGGGATAGTCTATAGGATATCAGTGATATCTATGGAAACAATTTTGTCATAGTTTTCTATTTTATGATGTAATGTAAACCTTATGAATCTATCTAGAACTTCCAAAACTACTTAACTAATAGGTATTTCGAGACTTTATCTTTTTTGATCATTCTAATGTTATGTAATAATTCACTGAATCTGAGCTTCTGGGGTCAGGACATTACAACCTAATGCATTTAAGTGATATCTTAGCACATCCAATGTTGCAATGGTCATAACAAGGGCTATCTAGGTCCAACCAATGTATAATCTACTTCAGTATCACATGTAATATATAATGCAGTTAAACCCTTCATATAATCTATATTAGGATCACTCATTTAACATATAATGATGAAGTACCCTATCAGGAATAAAAAAAATTATTCATTCAATTTTCATCATAAAACCTTTGAAAATACTTTTAAACCCACATGAAAAATAGATTTAGATATTGAAATACCCTTTTCTTTTAAAAATCACTTTTTAAGATTAATAAATTGTGAACATAATAAAATATAATATAAATAACTGGGAAAACATATAATGGAAATGTATTTTCAATGAGTTTTAATAGAGGGGGGGATAATATTGTCATGACCCACCTCCACCAAGGTGAGGGAAGGGACCGAAAACTTCCAGACCCTTCCTTCTTCAAGTTGAAGGACAGATAATGAACCATGGGTCCCACATTCAATAGTTCCAAGAGTGTCAACTAGCACCAAGGGTATAGAATCAAATGTGATAAGGAAGGAAGTACCCTTTTTATTTAGTAGGACTGGGAGATATGGTAGAAAAAACCAAAAAAATATTAAAACTGAAGGTAAAAGTAAATCCAAAACCCATACCCATATGAATGTTCAATGATAAACCCATACAAGTACATGAAAAACTCCAAAGAGAAAGTACCAAAATAATGATAACAGAAATATAAATTGTCCTAAATTCCAAGCTAGTACAGTCTCGCACGATCCCAGAAGTCCACCTGAAAACCTGAAACTAGATTTATATATATCGGGCGAGTATACATGTATAATCAGTTGGGAAACCCAAAAGCTCTCATGCACAAGTGGGTAGGCATTCAAATGCCCCATGAGAAAGTATATCTAACCAAAACACCCAGTAAAGAAACTATTTTCCCACCATCACCAAGGAACACTCCCCAAATAACGTATGTTAGGTATGTAATAGTAATAGAACATCCATATTTGGGTATCCTACACTGATTTCCCACCGGTAATTCAAGACATCCTATGTGTGATACCTCCCAACCATTTTCACTGCAGTATCACAGTTTCCCTAATAACCACCTTATGTCCCACCACAACCATGTATCCTACTACAGACACCTAGGCCACCACAACCACACATCCCTATCGCAGACACCTGGACCACCACAACCATAAATCCCTCCTATAGAAACCTGGTCCACCAATACTATACATAGCCATTCCCATAGATACCTGGTCCAGAACAACTACCAAAACGCCTGAAGACAAGGGGACTCATCCCTAAGACACTTGGGAAACAATCTTGTCTACACACACTTGGGATAACCACCACAACATACCCTTCTTGAAGATTCATGGGCTAAAAATGGACCTCAAGCTATCACACCCTACCCAAGGAGTCTTGGCCTACTTGGGAGAGGGAGAAGAAAGGATCTAATACCCTGCCACCGAATAGGATGTTGGGGAAAACACCCTCCCCAATGAAATGGGGTTTTCGACATGAAGTGATCATCTTGGGTGGGGTAAGAATAAGAAACAAAAAACTAAATTTATAAATTTATGTATGCAAGAACTCATACGAACTTAAGTGTTCTACAACCATCCCTTACACAAACGCCCTTGTTACAATTCGTTCATACAAAATAACAACTACCGCATCCAGAGCACAACTCATTCCTGTAAAACAATTACCCAGTGAACCCATTATTTTGATCCAATAAAAGTCATTAAATTTAAATAATTATTCACTTCTAGGAAACTAACATGCATATCCACACGCCAAGGAAGTAAAAATAGCCAAACGGAAATTTAAGCATTCACACTGTTTCTCTTGTAATGTCACAACAAAAGGGATCTGTAAGATCTACCGATGTAATAGAACCAAAAAAAGCCTCATATTACATCCCCACATGGCCTTATGTCCACAAAAAACAACTCAAAAATAGAGGATCTCATCCCCATCCACTTCACCCCACAAGGAATCAAACAAAATAACCATACACATCACCATAACATAGCATTTGATTTCATAGATTTAATCACACCATTCATTATGTTTCATCTTTCCATTTGGTTAACCGAGGTGATCACACAAGGATTATTGATCATTTAGAATCTATTTAATCAAATGATTTTATGTAATTAACTAGTTTTTATGTTACATCTATTCAATCACAATAATTTTACAGAAAACATAGGTTCTTTGGTGCATAAGGAAGGACCACCAACATCCACGATTTTCAGTGGACATAATCCCATATAATTAACAACACATAAGAAAAGATAAAAGGGTATAGCAGCATCATCGAACACACCCCCTCATTCTATAAACCCCAATTATTATATTCATTAAGGTTTGGTTTCTTCTGTCCCTAAAGTAATATTATCTTACCCACCCCACATGATACATAGTAAAGGGATACGAAGTAATGCCCTACCTAGAAGATCAATGGTCGAAGTTTTCTTCCTCTCACTAAGAACTAGGGATGCACGAATTACAGGGGAGGAACTCCTAGGACTCCCAGAGTGATTAAGAAAGTCTTCAGTATGGGATCACAACTAGCGTTCGGAAGAGGGACTTGAAATGCACTAAGGAAAAGAAAAGATACCAGCCAAGAAAGAGAAATAAACAATGTGCGATAAAAGGAGACATCCTATAGTTACGGGATATGAAATCATGAATGTATTTAAGGGAAGATACATTATGGAATTAATTTTTATTTAATAATTCTCCTTTAAGAGAAGGATATAATGGCTATGAGTTAAAGGGTTTACTTTAAATGGGGAAAACCCCCGTAATAGGGGGAAAGATGAAAAGAATAAGAATAAGGGGTGACACTGAGGAAAAAACCCACAGGTTTTCGTAAGTCAAAGGTCACCCAGATCTTCGGGGATTTTAGATATCATTTATGGGATTTAAATGGCATGGAAAGGTGAACTAAAAGACTTTTATATCAAAATATACGTTGTGGGAGTGGAATAAAAATATTCATAAATTGGAAAAAAACAAAGGATGGCACACCATGTGGTGAGACACCGTAATGGTTCCACCATCATGGTGCCTCCATAACGGTTCCACTTTGTTTGGTGGAATTCCATAAGTGGTGCCATGGTTTTGGTGGGGACCTCTATGGTTCCACCATCACGGTTCCACCATTTTGGAATGCAATTGTGACTGTGCAACCACTTCGGTGCCACTATCTTGGTTCCCCTACCATGGTTCCACTGTCACGCTGCCACTATCTTGGGTGACAATATTAGGGTGTCAATGTGACCAGTTCCACCATCACAATGTCCCCATTAACAATGCCACCGTTTCGATGGAATCATTTGGTGGAATCAAGTTTTTGGAAATCTCTTTAATGAGACACTAGTGGTCCCCATGATAACCCAGACACCATAATTTGGAAAAGTAATGGACCAGGAGGGTTCGGGCCATTACACCAGATACCCCTCAAACTATTATCGTCCTTGAGAGTCCAAGATTAAACCTGAAGGAAAGAGATGGGGCCCTAACGATCACCCTGAAGGATACCTCTCACGATTTAACCTCCTTGACATATAGGAACACATCCCCCTAGAGAATCCACACTAACAAGTAAAGGTCATACCATCTTATTATATGGATTATGGATTCCCTTCCTTCATGTCAAGATATTGTCCAATTTGGGCAGTACTGACTCTTCTGTATGGGTTTAATCGAAACCAAATTAATGTGGTTTGATTAGGAATCACGGCCTCCCCTTCCCACAGTTAAGACTCTTTACACACATTTAGAGAACAAGGGAAAAATCCCATTTCATAGTAAATAATTTTAAGCACTTCATCAAAATCAAGTAAAAAACAAAAGCGAAAAAAACTCAAAACATCTTAGGGTACGGGGCACACATATGTGCCTCCCATTCCAACGTACTCTCATTGAGGCCATCATGCCTCCATAACACACAAACCAATGGAATCATTCATCCATAAAGAACCTTCTCTTCACGATCATCAATCCTCAACTAGTCTCTCTAAAAATGCCACATCATCTTTGATATCCAGATTTCCCTAGTCGAGGTTGTGAAAATCATCATGTGGATACCAACGGATATGGGACACATGGAAGACGTCGTGCAACCTCAATCTCGGTGGTGGTAGTGCCAGTTGATAAGCCACTTTGGCGACCGGTCACAACACCTCGATGGGTCCGACAAACCTAATAGAATGATTAATTACCCTTTGAAATCATTGTTTTCCACAATGAGGGGAGACCTTCATGAACATGTGATCCTAGACCTCAAACTCCAAGGGTATCCTCCTATGATTGAAATAAGACTTCTTTTGGTGTTGATCCACCATCATCCTTTCCCATATAAGGTGACCCTTCTTCGTCATTCTCTTCACCACCTCTAGGCCAAGAAAACCTGCTTCCCCAACCTCTATCCAGAACATAGGTGAATGACACAATCTTTCATACAAGGGTTTGAACGGATCTAGGAAAATGGTATAGTGATTGATGTTATTGTAGAAAAACTCTACCAGTTGCAAATACCAGACCCATGATCCCTCGAAGACTAGAACACATGGCCATAGCTTGTCCTCCAACATCTAGTTGGCATGATTTATCTTACCATCTATCTGGGGGTGGAAAGCAGTGTTGTGGCATAGATAGGTGCCAAAAGCATGTTACAGTCCTTTCCAGACCCGTGAGGTAAACTTTATATCCCAATTCGATATTATATACCTCGTAACACCATGAAACTACACCACCTCATCCATGTACCTCTATGCTAAGGCATCCATCTCACTCAACTCCTTAATTTCCAAGAAGTGATATGATTTTTTCAGTCGGTCCACCACTACCCAGATAGCATCGCAACCTCCTTCAACCCATTGTATTACCATGATGATTTCTATTGAGATGTTGTCCAACTTCCACTCAGGGAAATCTAAAGGATGCAATAGATCCCCCTGAACATGGTGCTCAGTCTTCACCAGCTGACACACAAGGCACTTTTCCACGAACCCTACCACTGCCCTTTTAACACTGGGCCACCAAAACTGACTCCTCAAGCCTTGGTAAATTTTGAAAACTCATGGTTTTACCTATAAGGGTGAGTTATGGAACACACCAAGAACACTCTCATGGATTTCCACCTGGACGAATAACTTTTCATGAAACAACATCTGATTATGTCCCTCTTCCGAAAATCCTTCTAGAGCATTGACCTAGTTAACACGATCATGCATCACTTCAGCCTTTATGTCCCCCCATTGAGACTCCTCCTACTGCTACATGAGAGAGGACTTCACTTTCATCTTGAAAATATATCTTCTCTTATCCTCCACCCTTGGATCTAGGTGTAGGGAAGCCAAATCTTCCATTTCCTTCCAAGCATCTACTAATTCTCGATCTGTATCCTTATATGACTTCCTGCTCAAGGCATCGGCCACCATGTTCCCCTTTCCTAAGGTGTGAGAAATATAAAATTTTTATTCTAGAGAAATATACATACACATTTGATGCTGCAAGATCAGGTCATGTTGGGATAAGATATACCTCAAGCTCTTATGATCTGTGAAAACCAAGAAGACCTCCCAAATGAGGTAATGTCGCCACAACTTCAGCTCGAACACTACTAATGTAGGCTCTAGGTCATGGGTGGCATAGTTACGTTCGTGAGAACTTAACTTCCCAGACCCATAAGAGATCACTTTCTAATACTACATCAGCACACACCTAAAACCTAGGCCCAAAGCATTGCATAACACTTCAAACGTTACCCCTTATTCTGGAAACCTCGGCCTTTGGGATCTGACTAGTTTCCCTATCAGAAAACAGGATACTGACTAACACTAATCACTCCATACTAAAGCATGGTCTTTCATGGTCAAGTCTATCAAAGGAACTATAACTATGGATAATTTGGTAAATAATCTCAGATATTAAAGTACTGCACATAAGAAACTACGAACCACTTTGACATTTTTGGGTGTTTCCCAAGAAACAACTAATTCATCCTTCAGGGATTTCACTACTATTCCTTACTCGGACACTACTTGTCCTCAAAAGTTCACCTCTCATGTACAGAACTTGGACATGGAAAAATTCTGGTAGAGATGGTTTTGTGGAAGAACCTCCAAACCCATCCTTAGATGCTCAGCATAATCCTCCCCTAATCTTGAGTAGATCTGAATGATGTCATTAAACATGAATACCAATTGGTCGAGATATTTCCGGAAAACGGAGTTCATGTGCCCCATGAACATGTCATGTGTGTTTGTAACATGAACTCAGAATGGAAATATCTACACCTTAAGGATGTCTTCAAGATTTCACCCTCCTTCACCATCAACAGGTGATATCCTAGCCGCAAGTCGATCTCGGAGAAACATCATGCTCTCTTCAACTGGTCAAAAAGGACGTCGATCCTCAGGATGGGGTAATGGTTCTTGATCGTCACCTGATTCATATTTTTATAGTATATAAACAACCTGAGACCATTGCCTTCCATCTTTTCAAACAAGACTAGACCACCCCATGGTGATGTGCTCAGATGGATAAAACCCTTTCTCATCAGATCATCAATCTGAATCTGTAACTCCCACAACTCAGAAGGCATCATCCAATAGGGATCCATCAAAATTTGATGGGAACCGGGTTTCAAGTCTATCCAAAACTCAACATCATATTGAGGGGGAAGAGTCCCCACCTCTCTAGGGAAGACATCCAGAAACTCACTGAATAACCCTAGGACTTCGACCATCTTCTTATCTATCGAATCCATAGACATCATAGATTAGAAGGAAATAAGGTTCTCTACTTGCTGAATGCCCGCCTAGTAAAACTTCTATCCGATGAAAGTCACACATTTTCTTCCCATATCTGAAAACGCAGCCTTTCATCAGAAGTAGTCGATTATAGAACACATATAGAACAGATATTCAATGCTTATACAAACATAATACTACTACATCTACAGCAAAAGAAGGTCCCCAGTGCACTAATGTGGCCCCAACATCAGTCTGCATCCCCAGAAAACATAAGACAAGCTATTTTGACTTCTAAATGGCATACTCAAAACCAGCAACACGGGATGTTTTTATGTGTGTAGACCTAGAGTATGAGCTATAATTAGTGCAACAAAGAAGTTTGAAACTCTTGAATCATACAAGATATTATAAAGAGTGATAAACAAGATGATCGTTCCTCGAATGACGTCTTGAACTACTGGAACTTTTGCCTCTGTAGAATGCAACTTCCCATGCCCAGATCCTCCGCCCATTGGTTGTCAGCCACCTCCCTGACCAAGCCCTATTCGAGGTCCCTGAGGAGTTCCATGAGAATGGACCCCTCTTGCAACGTCTTCTCACAGAGGTGCGGGAGATCGATGTCCCAGTTGCTACTACTAAAAGGGCTTGGATGGAAACTGTACTACTAAGTTGGGCGCTGAACCTACCCACGCCCATTATACTGCACACGGTCTCAGCACTAATTTTGAAGGTTTCCATGGCATCCACAAATGATGCATCTTGTTTCTGGGAGTGAAAAAAATGGATAGGACTAAGAGATCGAAACTGTAACTGTTGGGGCCTTCTCACCACTGGCCAAAACCATGAAGGCCCTAATGCTGGAGGCCTACTACTGACGAGCTTTACCTTTAACAAGCGGAACTAGATCCCCTCTGGAAACACACCACCCAGAATGTACATCCTCTCTACCACTTCATCCTATTTATGGACCTCCATGTACATCGGAAGAGTGAAGAGAGTAACAGCCTACTTAAGAGAAGGTCAGAGTGCCTCCTCTAAAAGTCTCACCTGAGACTCCTCATTCTGAAATAGGTCCAGAGTAAAATGAGATAGATCCATGAACCTGATCCACAACTCCCTCATTGACATTCTCCCCATCTGAAGGAATATTAGATTATGCCACTTCTCAGCCTTCATCGTGGAAGAGAGGAAACCCTCCTTGAACTCCCTCTCGAAGTCAGTCCACGAAACCTCAGCCTCCCCCTTCTCCCCATGATAGAGCACCCCCCACTGACACATTTCTCCCTACATCTATATTATATCTAGAGGAACCTGTTACTCTATAGGAGGCCAGATCAATTTGAAATCTATCCCCTGATCCCCAAGCCATCTCTCTGTCTCCATGTTTGAGATGCTGCCCTTGTACTTCCTAAGGGTCTACCTCTGAAAGGCATGAAGTGTATTTTTTCACTGGCCATCCTACTCCTCTCGATCAGTCCTCTGCTAATCAGCCTGATCAACCTCCAGGGCCTCGATAGCTTGTATTACCGAGGTCATCCTCTGGGTCCTATAGCTATAAGATAAACATTGAAATGCCTACTCCTGAGTAGTGTAGAAGATATATTTAAAAATTTTCAAAAACATTTTATTTATTTAAATTCACAAAACACCGAGAACACATAAGAACACAAGTCATTATGATGCATGTACCTTTCCTCAGGTCTCTACCCTATAATCAGTGGACCCTGACTTGGTCGTTTGGTAGGTCCAGAGTACTTGCATCGGATTACGAGGGGGCCCTAAAATCATGTGTCCTAACCAGTCTTCACTAGCATATTTCGTGCACCAAGATTTTCTAACATAGTTTCCCAACTATTCTATTCAATCCTTACTATGCCTAACCACAATCTATATTTTATCTTTGAAACAACACCTCTGATACCATTCTTTCATGACATGCCTTCACCAAGGTGACGGAAAGAACAACAAACTGCTAGACCCTTCCTTCCTCAAGTTAAAGGAGAGGTAATGACCCCTGAGTCCCACATTCAATAGGAACTACAGTGGAAACTAGAACCAAGGGTATTGAATCACATGTAATATGGAATTTATTATCCTTTTATTTTAGTATGATTGGAGATACGATGGTAAAAACACAAAAAACTCTAAAAAATGAAGGTAAAAGTAAATCCAAACCCTATTCTCATTTGCTTGTTCAATGAAAAACCAATACAGGTACAAGAAAAACTCCAAAGGGAAAGAACCAAAATAAATAAAACAACAACGTCAATTGTCCCAATGTCCAAGATAGTATGGTCAATCACAGTCCCCAAAGTCCACCTAGAAACTTAAAATCATTTTTATATATGTAGTGTGAGTATACAGTAATACTCACTTGGGAACACCAAAAGCTCTCGTGCACAAGTGGGTACGTGTTCTAATGCCCTCTGAGGAATTAAAGGTAAAAAACACCCAATAAAAATACTATTCACCTAGCCTCAACAGGGAACACTCCCCAAATAATTCAAGTCGTGTAAGTAAAAGTAATATCACATCAATATATGGGTACCCCGCACCACTTTCCCACTAATTATTGAATAAATCCTATGTGTCAGACCTCCCCTCCATTTTCACTACAGTCCCACTATCACCCCAACAACAACCTTATGGGCCACCACAACCATGTATCCAGCCCGTAAACACACGGTGCACAACAACCACGCATACCTCCTGCAGACACCTAGGGCACCACAACCAAACAACCCACACGTAGACACCTAGTCCACCATAACCATATGTAACCACACCTGTAGACACCTGGGTCAGAACATCTAATTCCATGCCAGAAGACATCTGGGCCTCATCCCAAATACACTTGGGGAAAAAACCTACCCGTACACACTTATGAAAACCACCACAATATACCCAACCTAAAGAGACTTGGGCTAAAAATAGACCTCATTTCATCACATCCTACCCGATGAGTCTTCAATTACTTGAGAGAGGGAGCATAAAGGATCTATTAACCTTCCACCCAAAAAGATGTTAGGAAAAACACCCCCCCCCCCCCCCCCCACCATGAAATGGGGGTGTTCGGCACGTAGTTCTCAACTTGGGTGGGGTGAGAATAGGAAAAAAACTTAATTTATACATATATGTGGACAAGAACGCATCCCAAACTAAGGGTTCCAAAAACATCCCATACACAAACACCCTCATTAAAATTCATTCATACAAAAGCCCAACATTCACAACTAGAGAAAAACTCATTCCTAGAAAAAAATTCCCTATTATACCCATTCTTGATATCATATTCAAGTGATTTAATTTAAATAATTCTTCAGTACCAGGAAACTAACAGGTATATCCAAAATTCAAGGAAGGAAAAACATCCAAGTAGTAATTCAAGAATTCACACTCGGATCTCTTGTAAAATCATAATAATAATATGGATCTAGATCCCTAGAAGTATTGGAACCAAACCAAAACCCATCGTACACCCCCACATGGCCTCAGGTAAACAATAAATAACTCACCAATAGGGGATCCCATCCCCATCCATGTCACCTCACAAGGTGTCCAACAGAACAACCATACACATCACCATAATAGAGAAAGCAAGTTTTTAGATTAAATCACACCATTCATTAAGTTTAATCTTTCTATTTGGTTAACAGGGGCGATCACATAAGAATTCTTGTTCACTGGGAATCCATTTAATCAAATGTGTTTACATGATTAACCACTTTACATGTTACGTCCATTCAATCATAGGATTATCCAAAAAAAAAAGAGGTTCTTTAGTGTGCAAGGAACTACCACCAACTGCTACGATTTTCAGTGGACATAAGCCCATATAAATCAAAACACATAAGAAAAGATAAAAGAGTATAGATGCATCATCAAACCCATGCCTTCATTATCAAAAAAACATTTATTATCTTTATTAAGGTCTGGTTTCATCCATCCACAAAGGATCGTTATTGTACCCACCTCGCATGATACACAGTAAAGAGAGATGATGTAAAACCCCGCCTAGAGGATCAACGATTGAAATTTTCTTCCTCCAACCAAGAAAATGGGATGCGTGACTTGCAGGGGAGGAACTCCATGGACACCAAGAGTGAGTAGGGAATACCCCAGCATGGGTGCACAACAATCCTCAGGAAAAAAGACTTCAAACGCACCAAGAAGAGAAATAGAGACCATCCAAGAAGGAGAAATAAATCATGTGTGATAAAAGTTGAGATCCTGGAGTTACAAGATATGAAATATTGAATGGTTTTAAAAGAGGATACATGATGGAATTAATTTTTTTTAATAATTCCCCTCATAGTGGTGGAGATAACGGCTGTGAGATAAAGGGTTTCCTTTAAATGGTGAAAACCACATAACAGGGGTGAAGCTAAAATGTATGGAAAAAAGGGGTGAAACAGAGAAAAATACACACATTTTGAAAATTCTAGGGTCCCCCGCTCTTTAGGGATTTTAGATATAATTAATGCGATTTAAATGGATTTGAGAGGGGTATTAAAACAATTTTACATCAAAAGATACATTGCAGGAGAGAAATTTGAAAAAGTAAAAACTGGAAAAAAACAAAGGGTGGGAAATCATTTGGTGAGACACCGTAATGGTGCCACAATC
The DNA here is from genome assembly GCA_963277665.1 of Viscum album. Classification (NCBI taxonomy): domain Eukaryota; kingdom Viridiplantae; phylum Streptophyta; class Magnoliopsida; order Santalales; family Viscaceae; genus Viscum; species Viscum album. Next base: position 1,302,781,501 of record OY728147.1, read on the forward strand.
ACAGTGCCACTGTAATGGTTCCACTAGTTCGGTTGAAAATCATAAGCAATGCAACTATTTCGTTGTGCGACTGTAACAGTGCCACTGCCACAATCCCACTAGTTTGATGGAACGCTGTAATTGGTGCCACCAATTCGATGTGTGACTGTGATGGTGAGGGTGCTATAGTTCCACCGTCATAGTGACACCACTGTTGTGCCACCATCACAATGCTTTTGTGACCAGTTCAACTATCATAGTGTCACCATCACTGGTGCCACCATTACGGTGGAACAAAGTTTTTGGAAAACTCATTAATGTGTAACCAATGGTCCCCAGGATACTCCATACACCAGAAATTTATAAAAATAATGGACTACAAGGTTCTAGTAAATTACTAATATTCTCATGTATTATAAGTTAAAAAAACATCCCTTCCAAAATTTTGGTGAAAAGGTCACAATGTTCCTCATTTGGAATATATCAAAAAGACTCATTTCAAACCATTTTTTTAAAAGAAAAAATGGGTTGAATTTTTTTTATAAATTCATATTATAATATTAAAATAATTATTTAGAACATTTTTATAAAATAATGATATGGAATAAAAAGAGAGTTTAAATGGAAATTTTAAAAAAATGGTTTTTTGAAAAAAAAAATCACTTTTTTGAGTCAGACTCATCATGTATGATCTTTATCCTCCTAGATGATAAAAATAAGTTAAATTTATAATTTATTAAGGACCATTTTCATGTATATTATCACTTTAATATAAATTATTTCCCTATTATATAAAATTAATTAATCATTTATCTTTACGTCATATCTTTTGATGATATCTGGTTCATAAGTCTGAAATAATGACTGTGTGTTGCCTATGGCTAAATTAGTACTTAGAAAACCATATCATAAATAATATTCATGAAATTATTATAATTTATGTATATAAATTATATTTTTATAACTATTTGTGAAATAAGGTTATTAAAAACAAACTATTCTTCAATCATGGAGACAGTAGCTCATATGTGCAAAAGACTAGTGTTTCCATTTTTCTATAATCATTATGGAAATAATGTCATTATTATTTTTCCTTCACATAATGATAATAAAATCATATATTTTATATTAATTATTTAAATATACTTATATACATCATCCATGTGATGTGGTGAGGAAAAGCGAAGCACATCACATCATGGAAATGGTAGTCTGCAAGTACGCATGAACGACTCCATTTTTTATTGTATGAAAACATAAGAAGATAACTGATATATTATCTTTTAATAATGATAACTATTTCATGAATATAATATATAAATATTAACTCCATAATTATAATCCATCTATGAGTGATGGTGGTGTAAAAATAATTACATTGGTTCGCAAGGCGGCAGTCCACCATACACTCGAATGAGTGTTTTGTTTCCTATTTGATTAAAGTTAAGATGAAAATAGGTTATTATATTAAAATAATAAAATAAATTTATATGTAGGTTTTTTTCTTATTTTATCTTGGATATAAAATATTTTAATGTGGTTCAAGAATATATAAAATAAAAACCCTTGATTAAAAACGATACCTCTTCTTCAAACAACCTCACCACATTAAGACCACTATGATTTGTGTTAATCTTAAAAACACCTCAAAAATGACATTATTTTTTCAAGGAAATTATTTTTTTAGGAATTTTTTATACCAAATTGTTTTTTAATTGTGAAGGATAGAGAAGAATATTTCTTTTTTTGTATAAGAGAGGGGTGACACTCTTGGAATTCCTCAAAATATTTAATAAGTACAAATTAATATTCAATTATTAATCTCACCAAAAGTGTTTTATTTAAAATAAATTATTTAAATGGATCTAAATACCCCTATAAAATAAAAATATACATGTTTTGATTATATTTACACCCTTATCATCTGGCCCTTCCATCAGTTTTTAGGGTTGGAAGGGTACTCTACCTCGTTGTGCTGCCAGCACGGCACAACATCCCAGTAGGGGGAGACGTTTATCTTTCCTTGATTCTATTGTTAAATTTTATTTTTTATGGGGTGATGAAACATTATCCATTTATTATTTTTAGTTATGTCTCTCATTGGATTTTCTGGTCCAGTTCACATTAGTTTTGGTTTTCATTTTCTTTTTTTCCTGTTGATTCTTATGGGTTCCCTCTTATCCCATTTTTTGAAAGAGGATTTATACTTTTTATTTTAATAAATTGGTATTTTCCTCAACCTTCTCAAAAATAATGGAATAATATTAAATTTTTAGGAATTTTATATAATTTAATTAAATACAATTTACTATAAAATATTAATAATGTCAATTTTTAAAACTATTCATTACATTGATTTTTTTAATATCCTCAAAACAACAAAAAATAAATATAAAATTATTATTATATTTATATATTTTCATATTCATTAATAAAGTTTTTTTATCAAATAATTTATCTCAAATTATATTTATTTTATTAATTTTCAGATCATTTACTTTATTTCTATATTATGTAATTATTTATTGCATCAGCGTTGTGCATGACTGTACGGAATTTATTAATTCTTTAAAAATTTTAAAAAAAATTATTAAGGTAAATCATTTTCATTTCAAAATACTATTTATATTCAAACAACAACTCTCTATGAAACTAGATTAAAAATATTACACTTATGAAAAACAAGTATGACTTGTTCGAAATTACATTAAATAAAATATTATAAATGTTTTAATCTCATCCACATAGCCCCAAAAGGTTATAAATAAGTTCCCTGGATGATTATGGGTTATATATACTCATCCAATAAGATATAGATAAGTTTTTCGGTCATCTATTAGTTCTTTTCATTTTATTTTTAACCACATTTACCATGTTTACCCTTTATCATCGTAATAAAGATTTCTAAGATTACAAATCATATTTCACAAAAATAAAATTAATCTATTTAATAAATTTGTACCCACTTATTCAAAATATTTCACAAATTTTTCAAAATTAAAAATATATACATTTTGGAATTTATTTTAAAATTAAACCAAAAAAATACAATGAAAAAAATTTCTCTAAAAATTTATTATTTTAATATAAAAAGTTTTCAGACTAAATTTAAGTACAAAATACTTTTAAAAAACCATTATTTAATTATATTAAATGAATTTAACTAATTTTATTTTAAAACTAATACAAAAACTAAATTTTTCTTATAAATACTTTAAAATAAAAAGATGATTTCAATAAAAACGATATTCACAATATTCCTTGAAAAATTAATATTTTCAGAAAATTCTTAAAAAATAATTATAATATAATTATAACTTGAATAATTTTAAAATGAAATTAAAATTTTCATATATTAACTCTATAATTTAAAAATTAAACATTCAAATGAAATCTTATAAAAATGAGTTTAATAAAACCATTTCATTTTTTTATTTTAAGAATTTGTATATATATTATAATCAATATAAATACAATATTCAAGTATACTAATAAATTATAAAATTATTTATTCTATCATTTCCTCAATTGATAAATTATCCCCTACATTTGGAAATTGGTTCCTCGACATTTTGAACATAGGCTTAGAAATTGAGGTTTTCCTTTTTAAAATACCCTTATTTAAATCCAACATCATAAAAATAGTTAATAATACTTCTACATGATAAAAGTGAAAAGGGAAGTATGAAAGTTGTATATATTTAACCATACGAGGATTCCAGGTATTATAACATTAGTTGGATGTGAAAACATGGATATAGTATGGAAAATACTCCAAAATACTAATAGAGAGTGATAGAGAACATGGTTATGAGAATGTTAAAAATCATAAAATCGTAAATTTGTTATGAGTTGAAAGGATATTTATTTCTATGTAATAAAATTGAAATGATAAAATATTTTCTTAATGTTGAGAAATCATATTTTCATTTAGATTAAAACAATTGGGAAATATAATTACATGATAAGTACAGTTTAATCCTTAAATGAATTTCTACCACAATATTGGATTTTTTCCAAGATGATGACTATTTGAGATGAATTTTCCATGTCAGAGCACTATAATTAACTACATGGTCCAATAAATTCAAAAAATATTAAATATATACTCAATCTTTCGTACAGGGCTTTGAATAGAACCATGAAAATGGTATAGTGATTGATGTTATTTTAGAAAAACTCCACCAGTTCCAAATGTCAGACCCATGATCCCCTGAAGTCTAGAACACATGCCCATAGCATGTCCTCCAACATATGGATGGCCTGCTCTATCTTACCATTTATCTGGGGGTGGAAAGCAGTGTTGTGGCATAGATAGGTGCCAAAAGCTTATTGCAATCCTTTCCAGACCCGTGAGGTAAACCTTATATCCCGATTCTAGATTATATACCTCGTAACTCCATGAAACTGCACCACCTCATCCATGTACCTCTATGATAAGGCATCAACCTCACTTAACTCCTTGATTTCCAAGAAGTTATATGATTTAGTCAGTCGGTCCACCACTACCCATATAGCATCACAGCCTCCTTCAAAACATGGTATTACCATGATGATATCCATTGAGATGTTGTCCCACATCCACTCCAGGAAATCTAAATGATGCAACAGATCACCCTAAACATGGTTCTCAGTCTTCACCAGCTGACACACAAGACACTTTTCCCCAAACCCCGCCACTGCCATTTTGATCCAGGGCCACCAAAACTGACTCCTCAAGCCTCTGTACATTTTGGAATCTCCTGGGTTTACCTCCAAGGGTAAGTTTTGGAACTCAAAAAGAACACTCTCATGCATTTCCACCAGGACAAATAACTTTTCATGAAACAGCATCTGATTATGTCCCTCTTCCGAAAATCCTTCTAGAGCATTGACCTAGTTAACACGATCAGGCATCACTTCAGCCTCTAAGTACCCCATTAACACTCCTCCAGATGCTGCAGCAGAGAGGACTTCACTTTCATCTTGAATAGATAGCATCTCTCATCCTCCACCCTTGATCTAGGTGTAGGGAAGACAACTCTTCCATTGCCTTCCTAGCATCTACTAACTCTCGATCTGCATCCTTCTGTAACTTCCTGCTCAAGGCATCGGCCACCACATTCCCCTTTCATAAGGTGTGAGAAATTTCAAAGTTGTATTCTGGAGATATATGCATCCACAATTTCTGTTGCAGGTTCAGGTCATGCTAGGATAAGATATACCTCAAGCTCTTATGATCTGTGAAAACCAAGAAGACCTCCCAAATGAGGAAATGCCACCACAACTTCATCTCGAACACTATTGTTGTAGGCTCCAGGTCATGGGTGGCATAGTTAAGTTCGTGAGGAAATAACTGCCCAGACCTATAAGAGATCACTCCCAACTTCTACCTCAGCACACACCTAAAACCTAGGCCCAAAGCATCCCATAACACTTCAAATGTTACCCCTTATTCTGGAAACCTCACCAATGGGGCACCGACCAGTTTCCCCTTCAGAAAACAGAATTCTTCCTAACACTACTCACTCCATAAAAAAGCCCGTCCTTTCATTGTCAAGTCTATTAAAGGTACTAAAACTAGGGAGAAGTTGGGAAATAATCTCAGATATTAACCTCCTAGACATAAGAAACTACGAACCACTTCCACATTCTTGGGTGTTTCCAAAGAAACTACTAATTCCACCTTCAGGTATTTCACTACTATTCCTTACTCGGACACTTTGTGTCCACGGAAGTTCACCTCCCATGTCCAGAACTTGGACTTGGACAACTTATGGTAGAGATGGTTTTGTGGAAGAACCTCCAAAACCATTCTTATATGCTCAGCGTAATCCTCCTCTGATCTTGAGTAGATCCAGATGAGGTCAATAAACATGAATACGAACAGGTTGAGATATTTCCGGAAGACGGATTTCATGTGCCCCATGAACATGTAAAGTGCATTCTTAACATGAACATGGAATGGAAATATCTACACCTAAAGTATGTCTTCAAGATTTCACCCTCCTTCACCATAAAATTGTGATATCCTGACTACAAATCGATCTGGGAGAAACATCATGCTCTCTTTAACTAGTCAAAAAGGTCTTCGATCCTTGGGAGGGGGTAACGGTTCTTGATCGTCACCTGATTCAGCCTTTGATAGTATATGCACAACCTGAGACCATTGCCTTCCATCTTTTCAAACAATAATGGAGCACCCCATGGTGATGTGCTCAGTCAGATAAAACCCTTTCTCATCATATCATTAATCTGAATCTGTAACTCCCACAACTCAGAATGCATCATCAAATAGGGAGCCATCAAAATTGGATGGGAATAGTGTTGCAAGTCTATCCAAAACTCAACATCATATCGAGGGGGAAGAGTCCCCACCTCTCTAGGGAAGACATCCAGAAACTCACTGACGAACTCTGGGACTTCGACTATCTTCTAATCTGCCGAATCCATAGACATCTTAGCTAAGAAGTAAAGAAGGTGCTCTACTCGTCGAATTCCCACCTAGTAATACTTCTCTACGATGAAAGTCACACGTTGTCTACCCATATTTGAAAATGATGCCTTTCATCAGAAGTAGTCGATAACAGAACACATATAGAATAGATATTCTATGCTTAAAAATATATCATACGACTGCATCTACAGTAAAAGAAGGTCTCGAGTGCACTAATGCGGCCCCAACATCAGTCTGCATCCTTAGAAAACATATGACAAGCTAGTCTAACCTCCAACTGGCATCCTCAAAACTAGTGGCACGGGAAGTTTTTCTGTGTGTAGACCCAGAGTATGAGCTATAATTGGTGAAACAAAGTATTGTGAAACTCCTGAATCATACAAAACATTATAAAGAGTGTTAAACAAGATGATCAATCCTCGAATGACTTTTGGAACTACTAGAACTTTTTCCTCTGCAGAATGCACCTTCCCACACCCAGATCCTCCACCCCTTGGTTGTTGGCCACCTCCCTGAACAAGCCCAAGTCGAGGTCCCTGAGGAGTGCCATGAGGTTGGCCTCCTCCAGTAATGTCTGGTCACGGAGGTGTGGGAGATCACTGTCCCTTTTGCTACTACTAAAAGGGTCGGTTAGAAACTGTACTACAGAGGTAGGCGCTAAACCTACCCATCCCCACTATACTGCACTAGGTCTCAGCACTGATTCTGAAGGTACCCATGGAAACCACAGATGATGCATCTTGGTCCTGGGAGTGAAAATAAATGGATAGGAATAAGAGATCGAAAATGTAACTATTGGGGCCTTCTCACCACTGGTCAAAACCATGAAGGCCCTGATACGGGAGGCCTACTGCTGACAACCTTTACCTTTAACAAGCCGAACTAGATCCCCTCTGAAAACACACCACCCATCATGTGCATCCTTTCTACCACTTCAGCCTTCTTATTGACCTCCAAGTACATCGGAAGTGTGAAGAGAGTAACATCATACTGAAGAGAAGGTCAGAGTGCCTCCTCTAAATGTCTTATCTGATACTCCTCATTAAGAAAGAGGTCCAGAGTAAAATGAAAGTGATCTATGAACCTGATCCTAAGCTCCCTCGCTGACAAACTCCCCAGCTGAAGGAATATTATATTATGCCACTTCTCACCCTTCATCGTGGAAGAGAGGAATTCCACCTTGAACTCCCTCTCGAAGTCAGTCCCCGAAACCCCAACCTCCCCCTTCTGCCCAAGATAGAGCATCCCCCACTAACGCATTGCTCCCTGCATCTAGAGTATATCTAGAGGAACTCGTTACTCTGTCGGAGCCCAGATCAATTTGAAATCTATCACCAGCTCCCCAGGCCATCTCTCTATCTACATGTCTAAGACGTTGCCATTGTACCTCCCGGGGGTCTTCCACTGAAAGGCATGAAGTTTATTTTTTCACTGTTCATCATACTCCTCTCGATCAGTCCTCTGCTGATCAGCCTGATCAGCCTCCAGGGACTCGATCGCTCGTATTACCGAGGTCCTATTCTGGGTCCCATGGCTTCAAGGTAAACATTGAAAAGCCTTATCCTGAGTAGTGTAGAATATATATTTAAAAAAATTCATAAACATTTTATTTATTTAAATTCCCAAACCACCCAGAACAAATAAGAACACAAGTCATTATGATTCATGTACCTTTCCTCGGGTCTCTACCCTATAATCAGTGTACCCTCACTTGGTCGTTTTTTAGGTCCAGAGTACTTGCATCGGATTATGAGGGGGCCCTAAAATCATGTGTCCTAACCAGTATTCACTAGCCTATTTCACGCACCAAGATTTCCAAACACTATTTCCCAAAAATTCTATTCAATCCTTACTATGCCTAACCACGATCCTTATTTTATCTCTGAAACAACACCTCTGATACCATTCTATCACGACCTTCCTTCACCAAGGTGTGGGAAGGAACAACAAACTGCCAGACCCTTCCTTCCTCAAGTTGAAGGATAGGTAATGACCCCTGAGTTCCACATTCAATAGTCCCTATAGTGAAAACTAAGACCAATGGTACTGAATCACATGTAATATGGAAGTTATTAGCCCTTTTATTTAGTATGATCAGGAGATACGATGGTAAAAACCCAAAAAACTCCAAAAATGAAGGTAAAAGTAAATCCAAAACCCCTTATCATTTGCATGTTCAATGATAAACCAATACAGGTACAAGAAAAACTCCAAAGGGAAAGAACCAAAATAAAGAAAAAAACAACGACAATTGTCCCAACATCCAAGATAGTACGGTCCAGCACGGTCCCCAATGTCCACCTAGAACCTTAAAAGCATTTTTATATATGTAGGGTGAGTATAAAGTTATAATCACTTGGGAAAACCAAAAGCTCTCAATATTTGGGTACCCTGCACCACTTTCCCACGAATTATTGAATACATCCTATGTGTAAAACCTCCTCCTCCATTTTCACTACAGTCCCACTGTCACCCCAACAACAACCTTATGGGGCACCAAAACCATGTATCCAGCCCATAAACGCGCGGTCCCTAACAACCAAGCATCCCTCCCACAAACACCTAGGCCACCACAACCAAACAAACTACACATAAACACCTAGTCCACCATAACCATACGTAACCACACCTATAGACACCAGGGTCAGAACATCTAATGCCACTCCAGAAGACATCTGGGCCTTATACCGAATACACTTGGGGAAAAAACCTACTCATACACACTTATTGAAACAACCACAATGTACCCAACCTTAAGATTCTTGGGCTAAAAATGGACCTCAAGTCATCACATCCTACTCTTGGAGTCATCAGTTACTTGGGAGTGGGGGTAGAAAGGAGCTACTAACCTTCCACCCAATAGGATGTTAGGAAAAACAGCCCCCCCCCAACCATGAAATGGGGGTGTTCGGAACATAGTTCTCAACTTGGGTGGGGTGAGAATAGGAAAAAACTAAATTTATACATATAGGTAGACAAGCACTCATCCCAACCTAAGGGTTCCAAAAACATCCCATACACAAACACCCTAATTACAATTCATTCATACAAAAGCACAGCAGTCGCAACTAGAGAACAACTCATTCCTAGAAAGAAATTCCCCATTATACCCATTCTTGATATCATATTCAAGTGATTTAATTTAAATAATTCTTCACTACAGGGAAACTGACAGGCATATCCAAAATTCAAGGAAGGAAAAACATCCAAGTAGTAATTTAAGCATTCACACTCGGTTCTCTTGTAAAATCATAATAATAAAACGGATCTACATCCCTTGAAGTATTGGAACCAAACCAAGACCCATCGTATAGCCCCCACATGGCCTCAGGTCTACAACCAACAACTCACAAATAGGGGATCCCATTCCCATCCATGTCACCTCACAAGGTGTCTAACAGAACAACCATACACATCACCATAATAGAGCAAGCGAGTTCTCATATTTAATCACACCATTCATTAAGTTTCATCTATCTATTTGGTTAACTGGTGCGATCACATAAGTATTCTTGTTCACTGGGAATACATTTAATCAAATAAGTTTACATGATTAACTACTTTACATGTTACATCCATTCAGTCATAGGATTATCCAAAAAAATATAGGTTCTTTAGTGTGCAAGGAAGGACCACCAAATGCTTCGATTTTCAGTGGACATAAGCCCGTATAAATCACAACACATAAGAAAATATAAAAGAGTATAGTTTCATCATCAAACACACCCCTTCATTATTAAAAAACCAATTATTATCTTCATTAAGGTATGGTTTCATCCATCCACAAAGGAAAATTATTGTACCCACCTTTCATGATACACAGTAAAGAGAGATGAAGGAAAACCCTGCCTAGCGGATCAAGGATTGAAGTTTTCTTCCTCCCACAAAGAACAGGGGATGCGTGACTTGCAGGGGAGGAACTCCAAGGACACTAAGAGTGAGTATGAAAGGCACCAGTATGGGTGAACAACTATCCTCAGGAACAAAGACTCCAAATACACCAAGCAATGAAATAGAGACCATCCAAGAAGGAGAAAGAAACTATGTGTGATAAAAGGTGAGATCCTAGAATTACGGGATATGAAATATTGAATGGTTCTAAATGAGGATACATGATGGAATTAATTATTTTAATAATTCTCCTCAGATAGGTGGCGATACCGGCTGTGAGATAAAGGGTTTCCTTTAAAATTTGAAAAACCACATTATAGGGGTGAAGCTAAAAAGAATGGAAAAAGGGGTGAAATAGAGAAAAATCCACACATTTTGAAAATTCCAGGGTCCCCCGACTCTTTAGGGATTTTACATATAATTAACGGTATTTAAATGGATTTTAGAGGGGTATTAAAACACGTATACGTCAAAAGATACATTATAGGAGAGGAACTAGAAAAAGTCAAAACTGGAAAAAAAACAAAGGGTGGGACATCATTTGGTGAGGCACCATAATGCTGCCACAATCACAGTGCCACTATAATGGTTCCACTGGTTCAGTTTAACATCATAAGTGATGAAACTTTTCAGTGTGCGACTGTAACAGTGCCACTGTCACAATCCCACCCGTTTGATGGAACACTGTAACTAGTTCCACCATTTCGGTGTGCGACTGTTATGGTGCGGATGCTATAGTTCCACCATCACAGTGACACCACTTTGGTGCCACCATCATAATGATTTCATGACTGGTGCCACTGTCACGGTGTCACCGTCACCAGTTCCACCATTTTGGTGGAACAATGTTTTTGGAAAACTCATTAATGAGTAACCAATGGTCCCCAAGATACCCAAAACACCAGAAATTTAGAAAAATAATGGACTACGAGGTTCTGGTCAATTAATAATATTCTCATGTATTATAAGTTAAAAAAGCATCACTTCCAAAATTTTTGTGAAAAAGTCACAGTGTACCTCATTTGGAATATCAAAAAGATTCATTTCAAATAATTTTTTTAAACGAAAAAAATGGGTTGAATTATTTTTATAAATTTATATTATAATATAAAAATCATTATTTAAAAAAAATTATAAAATAAAGATATGGAATAAAAAGATAGTTTAAAGGGATATTTTAAAACAATGGTTTTTTGGGAAAAAAGTATCTTTTTTGAGTCAAAGTCATCATGTATGATATTTATCCTCCTAGATGATTAAAAAGAGGTTAATTTTATAATTTATTAAGGACCATTTTCATATATACTATTACTTTAATATAACTTATTTTCATTTTATATATAATTAATTAATCATGTATCTTTACGTCATATAATTTGATGATATCTGGTTCATAAGTCTGAAATAATGATTGTGTGTTGACTATGGTTAAATTGGTAATTAGCACACCATGTCTTGAATAATATTCATGAAATTATTATAATTTATATATATAAATTTTATATTTTAACTATTTGTGAAATAAGGTTATTAAAATTAAACAATGCTTCAATCATTGAGACAGTAGGTCATACGTGCAAAATACTAGTGTTTCAATTTTTCTATGATCATTATAGAAATAATTTCATTATTATTTTTCCTTCACATAATGATAATAAAATCAAATATTTTATATTAATTATTTAAATATACTTATATACATCATCCATGTGATGTGGTTAGGAAAAACGAAGCACGTCACTTAGGGGAAATGGTAGTCTGTAAGTACGTATGAACGACGCCATTTTTTATTGTATGAAAACGTAATAATTTAAATGATATATTGTCTTTTAATAATGATAAGTATTACATGAATATAATATATAAATATTAACTCCATAATTATAATCCATCTATGAGTGATGGTGGTGGAAAAAGAATTACATCAGTTCGCAAGGCGGAAGTCCACCACACACTCGAATGAGTGTTTCGTTTCCCATTTGATTAAATTTAAGATGAAAATAGGTTTTTGTATTAAAATAATAAAATAAATTTATATGTAGGTTTTTTTCTTATTTTATCTTGGATATAAAATATTTTAAGGCGGTTCAAGAATATATAAAATAAAAACCCTTTATTAAAAATGACACCTCTTCTTCAAAAAACCTCAACACCTTAAGACCACTATGATTTGTGTTAATCTTAAAAACACGTCAAAAATGAAATTATTTTTTCAAGGAAATAATTTTTTTAGGAATTTTTTATACCAAATTGTTTTTTTAATTGTGAAGGATAGATAAGAATAATTCTTTTTTTATAAGAGAGTGGTGACACTCTTGGAATTCCTCATAATATTTAATAAGTACAAATTAATATTCAATTATTAATCTCACCAAAAGTGTTTTATTTAAAATATATTATTTAAATGGTTCTAAATACCACTATAAAATCAAAATATACATGTTTTTACTATATTTACACCCTTATTATCTGGCCCTTCCATCAGTTTTTTGGGTTGGAAGGGTACTCTACCTCGTTGTGCTGCCAGCACGGCACAACTTCCCAGTAGGGGGAGATGTTTATCTTTCATTGATTCAATTGTTAAATTTTATTTTATATGGGGTGATGAAACATTATCCATTTATTATTTTTATTTATGTCTCCCACTGGATGTTCATGTCCAGTTCACATTGGGTTTGGTTTTCATTTTCTTTTTTCATGCTGGTTATTGTGGGTTCCAACTTACCCCATTTTTTGAAAGAGGATTTCTACTTTTTATTTTAATAAATTGGTATTTTCATCAACCTTCTCTAAAATAATGGAATAATATTACATTTTTAGGAATTTTATATCATTTAATTAAATACTATTTACTATAAAAAATTCATAATGTCAATTTTTAAAACTATTCATTACATTGACTTTATTAATGTCAATTTTTAAAACTATTCATTACATTGACTTTATTTCTATATTAGGTAATTATTTATTGCGTCAGTATTGTGCATGAATGTAATGAATTTATTAATTCTATAAAAATTTAAAAAAAATGATGAATATAAATCTTTTTCATTTCAAAATACTATTTATATTGAAACATCAACTCTCTATGAAACCAGATTAAAAATATTACACTTATGAAAAACAAGTATGACTTGTTCGAAAATACATTAAATAAAATATTATAAATGTTGTAATCTCATCCACATAGCCCCAAGAGGTTATAAATAAGTTACTTGGATGATTATGGGTTATATATATTCATCCAATAAGATATAGATATGTTTTTGGGTCATCTATTAGTTCATTTCATTTTATTTTTAACCAAATTTACCATATTTACCCTTTATCATGGTTATAAAGATTTTTAAGATTACAAATCATATTTCCCAGAAATAAAAGTAATCTATTTAAAAAATTTCTACCCACTTATTCAAAATATTTAATAAAATTTTCAAAATTAAAGTCATATAAGTTTTGGAAATTAATTTAAAATAAAACCAACAAAATACAATGAAAAACCTTTTTCCAAAAATTTATTTTTTAAATATAAAAAACTTTATAATAAATTTAAGTACAAAATATATGTAAAAATCCATTATTTAATTATATTAAATGAAATTAACTAATTGTATATTAAAACTAATACAAAAACTAATTTTTCCTTGTAAATACTTTAAAATAAAATAATGATTTCAATAAAAAGGATTTTTCCAATATTCCTAGAAAATTTAATATTTTAAGAAAATTGTTAAAATATAATTATAAGATAATTATGACTTGATTAATTTTAAAATGAAATTATATTTTTCATATTTTAACTCTATAATTTAAAAAATAAACATTCAAATGAAATCTTATAAAAATGAGTTTAATAAAACCATTTCATTTTTTTATTTTAAGAATTGTTATATATAATTATATTCAATATAAATACAATATTCAAGAATACCAATAAATTATAAAATTATTTATTCTATCATTTCCCCAGTTGATAAATTATCCCCTACCTTTGGAAATTGGTTCCTTGGCATTTTCAACATAGGATTGGAAACTAATATTTTCCTTTTTAAAATACGTTTATTTAAATCCCACATCATAAAAATAGTTAATAATACTTCTACATGATAAAATAGAAAAGGGAAGTATGAAAGTCGTCTAGACTTAACCATACGAGGATTCCATGTATTATAACATTAGTTGGAAGTGAATACATGGATATAGTATGGAACAAACTCCAAAATACTTGATAGAGAGTGATAGGGAACATAGTTATGAGAATGTTAAAAATCATAAAATCGTAAATTTGTGATGAGTTAAAAGGCTATTTATTTCTATGTAATAAAATTGAAATGATAAAATATTTGCTTCAAAAATATTTTCCTAATATTGAGAGATATTTTTTTCATTTAGACAAAAACAATTGTGAAATATAATTATATGATAAGTACAATTTAATCCTTTAATGAATTTCCACCACAATATTGGCTTTTTTCCAAGATGATGAGTATCTGAGATGAATTTTCCATTCCAGAGAAATATAATTAACTACATGGTCCAATAAATTAAAAAAATATTAAATATATACTCATCAAATTTTTAATGATTTTCTAAAACCAAAATTATTTGTAGAGGAACATATTATTATCTAAATATAATAAGCCATTATACAACTAAGAACTACTTTAATATCCAAAATTCAATTGTAATACCCACATTCCAACATATATCATTAAATAAATAATTATCCCTTAAATTCCGCAAAAATATTCTCAAATACTATTGGAACCCAAAAATTTTAAGGATTTGATCAAACTCTTCCCAGATAAATGTTAACATTTATATCATTATAAAAACAATTATTCTTGAACTCTAAAACCGAATTCCCATTCCAAAAACATGTATTCTACAATATATGATTATAATTTCCATAAATCAATTGAAACCCCATAAGGACATATTAAAATAAAATATTCTTCCAAAAAATAATTCAACCTCTATTCCTAAAATAAAATACCATAATATTATGTTTACCATAATCGTATAGAGTTCCCATAATTATGAATGTATTCAAAAATAATATTAATCACTTAATCACCAAATCATTTTCCAATCACATGATTATCTAATTGATAAAAAACATTTTCCAAAAGTGAACTTACCATTTATCAATAAAATAAATTAAATAATAAAACTAATTTCGTAATAATCAGGATATTATGTAGCTGAGAGGTAGGTGATATGTCCCTATCTATCATTGGTTCTAGGTTCAATCCTCATATCCTTTCTAGACATTACAGTTTGCCTCCCGACCTACGATTTGTCCTTTTTATAAAATAATAATTACTATAACATTAAAAAAATGTGAGAAAGAGATCAAAAAATAATAGTAATATATTTAACATTAAATAAATGATTTAACCTAAAATGTTATTTCATACCTTTCATTTTGTATCCCAATAAATAATAACTCTTATTTACTTCAACATCAAAGATATCATAAAATATAAATAGAACCATTAAACATAATTCAATAAAACTAATGAAATTTTTTCCCACATAACATATGGACATGTTAAATTTAAGGATTACATATACCTAAATATTAATAAAATGTATCCCAAAATCTCATTAATCAGCTTAAAATATCGTCAATTGATAACTAAAAACTGTGTGTTTATGCCATTGAACATGTAGTCAATCTTAAACTTATAAACATATGATTGTTTAAAAAAATATTAAGACAACCTCAAATGAAAACTTCATAATCTCTAATGATATATAAACTCTTCTATGAACGAAAAGGTATAGTAAAAAATTCATTGGAGTGCTATATGGGCACACAAAAATCCTTCATTGGCTCACCCAATGTTATCTGGGTGCACCTAGTATATAATCTATATTGGGGTCATCTATGATCTATAATTTTATTAAACACTTCATATAAGTTGTATCAGGATCATCTGATTTAGATATAATTATCAGGTACCATATCATGATTAAAACATTTTATTCTTTCACTTTTAATCATTAAACATTTTAAAATCCCTTTAAAAGAATATAAAATATAGATTTGGTTATCAAAATACTATTTTCCCTAAAAACGACTTATTTAAATCACAAAAAAAATCACACATAATAATTAAACCATTTAATTTAAAAATAACCATGGAAAAATACTATGGAAACATAAAATCATTGGGGTTTCATGATGGAAGTGAAATCCTTTCATGTCATAAAGTTAAATAACCTTTATTCTATATTTCTGTCAAAAAATTCACATATTACCACATATAGAAAATGAGAAAAATATTCCTTTAAAAATATTTTTTAAAAAGTAATACATGTGTACAAATGTATTTATAATTTTTTAGTATAATATTTAAAAAATTATTTAAAATATTTTTATAATATATAGATACTGAAGAAAAATATATTTTTAAGGGAAACTTGAAAATAGGATTTTTTTTTGTGAGGTGTCTTACCCTGAGTATGATGTGTCACATATGTTATTTATCTTCTTGAATATTACAAATAGGTTATTTTTTACTTTATTAATAAAATTTTTAAAAAAAATTATTCCTTTTTTATCACTTATTACCATGTTATATGTAATTAATTAATCATTTAGTTGTATATTAAATGTTTTGATGGTGTTTGGTTTATTATCCCTAAATAAATAAGGTATGTTGATTATGACAAAAGTGGTATTTAACCCACAATATCAATAATTATAATCACTAAAAATTTATAATTTTTAAACATAAATTATACTTTTAAAACTAATTATTAAATATAATTACAAAACAAACTAGGTTATAATAATGGAGACGGTAGGTCGTACGTAGGCATGAGTAATGTTTCCATTTTCAATGATCAATACAAAAATAAGGTAACTAATATTTTTGTAATTAAATAATTATAATAGTATAATAAATATTATTTAAATTTTTTAAATATACCTATATACACCACCAATTTAATGTAGTGATGAAAAATGAATCACATCACTTCGTGGAGGTGGTAGTCCCAACGTACACATGAACAACGTTGTCATTTTTTAGTGCATGGAAGTTTAATAAGGTAAATGTTATATTAAATTTTAATAATAATAAAAATTTAATTAATATCATATTTAATGATCAATTCCATTATTATAATATGTCACTAATAAATAGGGATGGAAAATGAATTATATCAGTTCATGAGTAGGTAGTCCACCAAGACACAAATGATGACTTAGTATACCTTTTTATGCTATAGGATATGGATATTGGTTATGTTATTAACATAACAACATATCTTTTAATAAAGGGAACTATTGTTATAATTTTATCATGGATGAATATGATTTGAAGAAGGTGGATTATGTGATAAAACAGAAACACATGATTAAAACGATACCACTTCTTTGAACAATAACCATTTCTTAAAAACATAAGATCACTAAAGTTGTTGTTAAAATATAGTCCTATATAATTAGGTTATTGATTATAGGAAATTATATATATATTATTTTCTGAACCAAATATGTTTTGTATTGTGAAGGATTGAGAAGAATAGGTACCCATTTATAAGGGAGGGGAGGGCACTCTCGGAATCCCTCAAACTATTAAAAAAATATAAATTAGTTTTCAATTAAAAATGGGTAAAAATATAGTTATTTATAATATAATGTAGTTATGGGTCTAAATTAATCCATAACATAAAAAATATACAAGATTTTAGTATATTTTACCAATATCATTTGGTATTAACCCATATTTAACATCTTTAACTATTACCATCACAACATGGATTTTTACTATTGGTGGGTTAATATAGTTACTATAAATTTATAAAACAAATAAATAGAATATTGTTAAAATTTTAAACATTACCCTAATCCCATGGAGGAGTTTAATACTTGTATTAATTTTCTATCATTTAATAAAATTTTATTTACTATAAAATACAGATAATGTCAATTTTTAGAACAATTCATTAATTTGGATTTAATAATAGCATTAAAAAATTAAAAATTTGAGAAAAAAATTATAATAACCCAATAAGGTTATGTTAATATATAAAATAAATTATCACATTATTTTCTGAAAATTATATTTATTTTAATTTTTTTAATATCATTTATCTAAATTTTACATTAACTAATTACTACAATATCATTGTATAATAATTTAAGAAATGTATTTATTCCCTAAAAACTCAAAATAAAATTAAATGGTGAATATAAATTATTTATATTTAAAACTACTGTTTATATTAGAACATACACTCTATATAACATCGTATTAGAAATATTTCACTTATTACAAACAAGTGTTACATGTTTCACATTTCATTATTTAAAATACTATAAAGGTCATATTCTCAACAAAAAAATGGTCCCAAAAAGTTCATAAATTCGACACTTGTATGATTATGGTCTAGATACAAACAACCTATAATATTTATATAGATTTTTTGGTCTTTTAATAGTTATTATCAGTTTATTTTAAACCTAAATTACCTGATTTATAATATTCCATATTAATAAAAAATTGCATATTATCAGAAAAACTTAATAGGTCTTGTTTAATAAATATGGATCCGCTGATTCCAAATATGAAATCCAATATTTAAAATTAATATTTTAGACGTTTTAGAATTTAAATTAAAATTAAACCAACAAAATACAAAAAAAACATAGTGTTTGTGAAAAATAACCAATAAGATATAAAATGTTTTTACACTAAATTAAAATATAAAATCCATTCTAAAACCATAATTGGATTATTTTAAATAAAAATTATCTAATTAAAATGTAAAAATAATCTAAGGCGTTATTAATCCCTGTAACTAATTTAAAATAAAATAATGTTTCCAGTTAAATTTAGTCTTTTATTCTATTCCTTGAAAAATCAATATTTATAGATAATTCTCAAAAAAATTATCATAAGATAATATTAAGTCCCTTAATATTATATAATTTTAAAATTATACTTCTCAAAAATATGTTATAAGAAATCAGTTCATTAAAAAGGTTTCCTTTTGGATTTTAAGTATTAATTGACATAATTATAAGGAATATATCTACATAATTCTGGAATACTAATATATATTAAAATTATTTATTCTATCATTAACTTGGTTAATAGATGAGTATAAACAAAAAAATAGGGTATTTCAATGACTTGTTTAAAATGGGGTGTTTTGGATCATGATCCTCAAAAGCATAGTTTAGATTCCGATTTGCATCCTCATTATATGATGGTAAACTATGTGTCCAATATTCTCATTACGTGACGTTAAACTATCACAAGGAATGTTATGTATCAGATTATAAAAAATTTCATGAAATCTTGCTCTTCACTTGAGAGGATATCCCATATGTGGTTTTGGTCTCCAACCACACCCTAATTTCTATGTAACTCATCTGTATTACACTTTGAAGAACTATGTGTGGATTTATTCATGATTTTTTTGATATGTAGTGATTTATGATTACCTTTACCTCAACCATTTCATAAACTTAATCTCACCCCATCCAATCAAATAATGTTTAATTTTACTTAGCTTGGTCCCCTACGTCTCCCACGTATATGATGATTCCCCTTCCTCTACATATGATCAAAGTATTCATGAGACGTTGATTGATTTTTCTCTTCTAGTGAGCACATGACTAAACCCATATTGGGTCATTCTTTAATTCAATACAATAAAAATCATTAATTTTAACCATATTTTCCCCAAACATGATCCAGATAAATATAAATACATTCCACCATTTAGAACTATGTGTGACTCATTTCCTATTCTAAGGGAAATAGAGTGATTCTTGGATATTCCATCTTGGTCCTAGTTGCAAACCACATTCTCAACCATACCTCATGTTATTGTCTATTGAATCAATTTATCTTTCATTTTTACCCACTTATCATTAAGACTATTCCATTCTCTAGGGAGAAAATCCATACTACTTAACAAAAAAATATTATCCCCTTAGTCCAAGCACTGTGATCTACAATTGTGTTCACCAACCAATAGGGTGGTCCTAATGACCCTTAGGTTTAAAAATCATATCATATTCACTCCTATCTATTCTTTCATATCTCATATCACTTGTTGGAATTTGGTTTTATGAACTTAAAATTACTCCATTGGTTTAAAATATATGTACTAAATCAATATCCCTTTTTGATCAATTTTATGTGATTATAATATAATCAAACATGGGATCACTATTGATCACTTCCCTAGAGAATAATCTATTATTATTATCATGTCCCCCACCTATTTGTAATGTGAATTTCTCCACTATTATGCACACCTTATTTATTTTTCATATGCTCTATCGATATTCTTGACACACAAAATTGTAATAGTAATGGTGCTTGAAATATTCCTAAAAATTATTCTAGTTAACCAACATACTTTTAATTAATTGATCTAGATCAAGATAAATTTTCAGATCTAAATGGGATCTTGTAATATGATGGAATAGAACTCTAAATTTTTTTATCTAATATAGGTAACATTTTATGGAGGAACCATCCACATCATCTCTGAACAAAATATTTTATAGTGATAGATCAGTGATCCAATTACCTTCCTCAAATACATAGTAAATTTTGCAAAGGATACATATTTAGGATTATATTAGTGTAACATGTGTTTTTAATACAGTCAATAAAAATACCCAACCTATGTTCCTCTTCCATTTTTTGGTTCAGACTCAAAGAGTAAGAATCTATATTTTTTCAAATTCTCCCTTCTCAAGTGGAATTACTATACCCTTTTTGTTGTACCCTACGAATCTCACACACAGATAGGGTGTTCAACTCTTTTAATAAAACTAACATGACTCTCATATCTTCATAGGCTTTCATAGTTGATGACATGATATTCCAACCCCATCCATTCCATCCCTATCTAGTTCTTGAATGTAATTAGACAATCCTCTATTTATCACTTATTCCTCTCATCGAGTAAGACTCATGTGGTCTTATAGACTTTTAATTGGTCATTTCAAAAAATTTATTAAGATATAAGACTTATCCTGGAGAATTAAAAATTTAATGCTTCTAATGAATTTTATAACAAGGATATTCATCCTTGTATTGGATCCTATCATGTATAATTTTGATTTTTGTTCCATATTTTAGATGGATTATTCTTCCTAGGATAGCCTTTTTTGTGATAATTTGAAGTTTTTGTGTAGAATAGATAGCTTCTCTAGTTCCTCATCTACTATTTGGGTGGAATTTCAACATCCGCATTTTATTCCTTCCTTGATCAACCTCACACTCCACCACCCAGGATACTATTTAAACCAACTCTACCATGTCCATTTCTAATTGATCCTCTAGGTGTTTGATTCACTATTACCTAGTAGATATGACTTCCCACTATAGATTCTTTTCATCCTCCTATATAACTCTTGTTCTTAATTTCATATATATAAGACACCCTTATAGATAAAATCTTACATTATGATGGTGAATCATCCACCACTACAAACTCTCCTACTTGGCTATAAGATCCCAAATTACTACATGGATGGAACGATAATAAACCCCATATGTCCCCAAACTCACTAACCCCTAGAGAATGGATCTCATTCATTCCATAAAATTTACTAATTGAATATGTTTGATTAAATTCAGGATATTCTACTATCAATTTGTTTGGATCACTCGGTTCTTCTAATCAACATGCAATCAGAAATCATTCATCTCTTCAAGACCAATCTCATACTCGGGTAAGATTGTCGGTGGTACTATAGTCATGTCAACCACAAGAAGTGGAGGATAGAGCTCTGCAACTAAGTATAGGTAATAATTTACAATTTTCCCCTCTATATTATGATCCTACTCTATAAATTTCAATGTTTTAGGTTCAAGATCATCCTTTGTCCTAAAATATAAGATCATCACAACTTCTGATCCAATAAATGGAGTCTCTATTGCTGCCTCTCCCATTATATATGCAATTGTTTCAATCCTTTTATAAGAAAATATTTATTTCCCTCTACCTCATCTATATAATATAGACCAAATCTAATTATAATGAAAATATCTTAAAGGATTGACTCCTCAAGAACTTATTTCATTATGGATTCACCCACCGAAGAGGATGATACTTTGTTGTGGAAAAATACTATTTTATTTTGACAATAGTCCCCCTCTAGTCTAGATCTACCTCTTTTTTCATTATCCCTAACTAGGAGTAAAATAACTAAATTTAGATTTTTTTTATATCCCTAGTCAATTATATAAAAAATTTGATCTGGAGAAGAAACTTATGGGTTGCAAAGCAGACGGTGAGGTTGAACCTCTAGACTCATTCGAGGCTAGATTCCTCATGTAAGGTACATTTCCAAGACTCAACCATTATAATATTTCTATCACCATCCATTAACTATAATGTAATATGAGGCTAATGGTGTTCTGCCATTGGATACCCTTCCCCATTATCTGATTCCCTGGTCTTTATAGGGAGAGGAACCATCACAATATTTGGTGTTTCTATAAAAAAAATAAAGAATATAAAAATAGTACAAGGAAAAAAAGTGGATATGGGATGTTTTATTATAAGATAAGAGTTATGTGGGATGTTAAAGATCAGATTTTAGAAAAATCATTCCCAACTATTGGTAATCCTCTCCCACATGGACTTATTTTTTGGAGCCCCATAAACAACTGGGAATTAATTTGATGGACATTCATTAATCTAATTACTCCAATATATATAACCTTCTCCATGAGCTACTCCAGAGATAAACATGGAGTCTCCAATTTCTCTTCCTAATCATAATCATCTACCTCGCATACCAATTCCAATGAATAATTACAGTAATTATTAGTGATACATAGAGAAATTGAAGAACATTGTCGATGTCAGGATTAAACAAGAATTATCTGGCCAAGTGGCTAGTCCTATGAGTCAACTGGGGTAATTTTCTCACCATCTTAAGAGTAATATCAGTTTTTATCACACCACTAGGATTATTTTTCACAATACCCCTGTTGTGTCTCTTGGTTTGATGCCTCTGAATATTGTTTTCCACCTAGTGGTATTTCATGCAGTTTTTCAACAAATACAGCATGCACTAATGGGGTTTCGGGTTTTTCCTCATTGTATTAGTCTTAAAAGGTCTCCATATCTACTATATATTCAAAAAATTATTTTGATAAATAAATAGTTGTAACCCTATATTTCCTAATATCTTTAAGAACAATCTTGTTCAATATGATCTACTGTAATAATTTATTCCACATTAATGAGAATGAAATTAATTTCAACCTTCTCTGAGTCTTCGAGAATTTAGAATCTTTCGGTACATTCATGATGCCACAATTCTATTTACATAGAGTCATGCTAGACCTAGCTTCTGCATCACTCAAACACCAATCCTCCTTGAAAATGTACATTCCCATGATCCCTACATTGATAGAACCCCTCATCCTGGAGGACTCACCCTAAAAATAGAAAGGAGTCCTTGAATCCCACTCAACATTTGTTACAGACATTATAGGGGATTATATCCTCTATTATTGTGCCTTTATTATTGTTAAATGACTTATTCTAAGACATCTTTATCCTGATCAATTTGTTCCACGTTTATCATCAACTTCATTAGCATTACCCCAATATATTCTACTATCCACAAGTCCATGTAGTCCTAGAATAGCCTAATAGAATCCCCAATTGTTGGGAGTTTGTAACTCTCGTTGGAACTTTATGAGAAAGAATTCCCTTAAACTACTTCAGGACTATGAGGAGACTATATTAATAGGACTCAACATACACTTTCAGTGTGAGTAACTAATCATAGTGTAAATATTTACTAAATTCATACATAGTGTATTGATCAAATATAGTATTTTTTCAATTTATGAAACTAATATACTACCTCTAAATGACATAAAATACTATCATTGATTAACTCCTTGTTTCCCTCCATTGATGATCACCTCTATTTGAACAGAAAATTGGGGTAATATAATGCCAACTTGGGAATTGATAGTATATAACACACTATACTCATTCATTGGAATTTTTCATACCACATAAATATCCAATTGTGATGTCCTAAAATAAATTATTTTTGAGGATTTTGATTTTAGGTATTCATGGACCCAAAATCATATAGAGACAGACATCTATAAAAATTGAAATGGTCCTCCAAGGCACACGAGTGTGTCTCTCTTATTCACATGCCTAAGGATATTTTATAATCTCACTAGGATTGAAATTTCCAGATTGAAATGGGTACTTTTATTCAATATTTACACCCAAATTAACATCTCCATGTATAAAACCATGTTTATATATCTAATGAAAAATTATTAACTTCTCCAAAATTTCACGAGGAAAGCATCTAGCATAATCTCAAAGTCCTGGTTCTTTATGTTGAAGACCCACCAAGTATAATTCTTATGTCTATTTCCATCTATTTTTATAAACACACTATCACTTCCCCATTTATAGGAAAAGACACTAGAATGTAAAGTTTAACAACTCTCTAATCATGAATCTATATTCTTCATGAACATATCCAATAAGAGACCATCATAGACTAAAAAAGGTGAAAATCATTCACAAATTCTCACATAAAATCCATTCATGGTATTGGGGTGTTAATGATATATTATCTCAAAACTCTATTCCATAAAGAAAAAAGTTTTTCATATAGACCTATGTCAACCAAAACTCTATGTTTAGCTGAAAAAACCTACTAATATGGAACCCATTCCATGGTTTACATACGGAAAATCTATTCAAGAGGTCCAATTCATGAATATATTCAAGATTCCTACGTCATTCAAGCTACAGGAATACTATTCAACAATGAACACTTCAAGCCTCTTTTATGATGCATACTAACAAATGAGTTAAAATTTTTTGGGTACTACATCCATTTTATTCAATCTTAATCATGAAAAATACATAGTCACTACTCGTATCTTTCACTCTAATGTCCTTGAATTTTCACAATTTATGTGTTAGTCAGTGGGTTCATCTTCTTCACAAATTCATAGTATCTGTAACCCAAAATCCTTGAGCATCAAGTGTGGTCTAGGGAGTATCCGGGCCAGTTTCTCCTTAGCACTGGTTGGGAAGAAAAATAATTGTCTAAGACCCACTGATGCTCTATCAACTCCCAAATAGCATACTCAACCTCATGCTATGTGTAAGGAACAATCATAACCTCATGAAAGGAAATAATCATGGTATAACCAATGATCCAAACTTCCAATGGGAATCCTAAAGCATAATCCCACAGTTATCCCTTATTGTTTCTCCTTTCATTACACTAGAATCCTTGTACCATGATATTAAACTTCTCATAATGGTCTTGTCACATGATGCTAAATAGTGAACCCCAAACATTTTGGTTTTTTATTTCTATTTATATAAATATATGTAGGACATCTCTTTGAGGAACAATAAAAACCTCATCACAATTCAATGTCCCCTTAGGAGGTAGTATCTCTAGATCCAAATCATCTTCTTAAAGTACAGTGAAATTCTCTAAAAACCTCCCATGAGACTCCCAAATTCATTAAACTATGTTTCACCCCCCCCCCCAAGATGTGAAATATTTTTTTCACCATATGTTATGAGAATATGTCGATATAAACCCACTAGATGTTAACCTATTACCATCCCATATATAATGAGTGTATATGGAAATTCCCCAAATAGACTCTAAACCACGAACCTCTATCATGTAATGGTTGTGTATATATACATATCTTATGTCAAGTTCCTAATATGTATAATTTTTTGATCCTAGGACACCAAATCCTAATGCATCAGAAAACCAACACAAGGTGATGGGCATAGTGAATATTATGAGATAATATGTATATTAATTATGTGATGATTATAATAAACTGACGTAATGGGAATATGATCTCCCCTCCCCTTTCTTAGGTGATGAGCCTAGGATTTTTTTTATGCATGATGAGCTCAAGATGCCCTATGTGATATGCCTAACAAGACTATATAATGACCATGGGATCTCTTTGTTCATCCCTTAGGTGATAAGCCTATTATTCTTCACATTCATTAAATGAAAATAATCATGTGACTTCTATAATGCACATAGGATTCCTCTAGTGAGGATTCATTGATTCCTTAGGTGATGAGCCTAAGTTTCCATCTGTTATGGGCAGATGATGGATCACATGAAAAGAATGAGTTTTGAATAGTGATGATTTACAATTTCCTTAAAAAATATAACAATATTTCTTATGTGATGCACATAAGTTTCCTTGTGCAATGAGTATTAGATGCACTAGGTTCCAATATGAGTATTCTCTATGTTATAAAAATTGGATTCCCTTGTTGGAATTCTTTATGAAGATATTTACGAACTTTCAAAAAACCCAACAATGTATGACTGTCTTTGAAGAATCATTCTTTTCAATATAATATTTTCAAAATAATAATTCGATATATGATATAATTAATATATTTTGACTTGAATATAGAACTAGTAATATGATTCATGGGTATTCCACAAATCTATGAGGGAGTCTCATGCTAGGAAAAAACAACGCAAAGGAATCCATGGAAGGAAGGGCCCACATATTATCATATAATTTGGATTAAGGATCCAACAAAAATAATAATGGTGGGGATAGGTGTCGCATATTTAGTTAATTGGAATGTAGTACTCATTGGTTGATAACTATTCTAGGGGAAGTTTGATGACACAAGAATAGAGGTCGCTTCATAAATCATTAGAAAAAAATGTCAAATTAATTTACTATGATATTTTAAGTTGATGAAATAATATTTACCATTAATGAAGAAAAATATTGGGAATATTTTACTTATAAAATAAAAAAACACTATTAGATGCTAATTATTAGTGATTTTAAACTTTTCCTTGTTTTGAAACTAGAGAATACAATATATGACATCTTTTTTTCATATAAAAAATAATATTTTTTGGTTTTAAAAATATTTGGAATGGAAGAATCAATAATGATATATACTCATGTCTCAATTAGAACTATATTAATTATAGAAAAAATGTTTGGATGAAATGGATTTCAGAGGATTGTTCGGTCGCTTGCTTTATTTGGTAGTATCAAGACTGTACACCATTTTTTGTTACACTTTGATCTCAATTTCAAAGTAACCCAATGCAGCCTCATTATATATTATTTTAGCATATATTACATCATGAAAAGGGAAATATTAAGTGTATATTAAAACATGAAAAATATATATCATTTTAGCATTATGCTTGTTCATATATTCGATGATAATGTAATGTTTTGAACTGAAAGTACCCTTTCAGTGAGTATTCTTTATTAGTGGAAGATGTTCTTTTTAACACTCCAAGGTTAAAAACATAGTTACTATTAGCCTTAATAAAGATTATAATGTTTGAAAATAATAAGATAAAACTCAAATGATTTGGTTGAAATTATTTATTAAAGATATTAGAGTTTAATTCACATATCTATTTGTAATTGGGTGAGACAACCAACGTAAAATTAATTTTCCAATGAATCTTATTCAACATTTGAGGTTAAAATTTTTTTACAACAATAACCACTTCAATTAAGAGAATGTGTAATGTTTTCATATTTAATTAGATGATGTTTCAATAAAATCATAGATTTATTAAAAATTACATTTAAATAGAATGTTTTTTGGTGCTTGGTAGAGTTCTTGGGAGTTTATCCCCTCCAAAAATCTATATGTATACACTGGGTACATTTTTTTTTCTTTTTTTAATTTGAATTTTTTGAAAATGGGGTGGGATATACTATGGTTATTCTTATAAATGACTACAATTACTTATCATTATACGATAATTCAAGGGGGGTAAAAGGTTCAAGGGGATTTTCTAAAATGAGGTTTCATGAGAATATATTTGTAAGTAAAATTTATTTTTTAGCTAAATGCACATTTCAAAAAAAAATATTGAAATTAAATACCAATCATAAAGTGAGTAGAAAATAGTGAATGTTTAGGATCCCTTATTGAATATCTCTCAATGAAACTTGGTCAATATAGTAATGTTATTTACTATATAGTTTGAATTCTCTAATTAAAATTACTATATATAATAATATCATATTATGAGAACTCTCACATTTGGTACTCTGATATGACCGATTTATTTAGTTTTATATAGAAATTACATGAAAGTATCTTCATGGTGTATGTATTTTTAACATGCTCATGTATTTATTAAACATCAGGTGTAGTTAAACCAAATAGAAAAGAATAAATATTTTCAATGCATAAAAAACAACAACCTGGTAAAACGTAGAACACATTATAGTTATTATAGATTTATAAAGAAATTTTTCATAATTAGAAACCACATCAACATGGTATACACAACACATCATGTTTTTTTAGAAATAAACATATTTTAAATGAATTAAGAAAAATTCTTATGGTTTTTTCCATGGATTTTATAAATTTTTATAGAAATTCATAGATGTCCCAAGGATGAAAACCGCAACATGGATATATAAAATATATTATGGTTTATGAATAAAATATTTATGGTTTGGTAATATTGAATCTCTATCATATGAAAATTTTTTGTTCTATATTACACAAGGTCTTGGTTTTAGAAAAATATATGACTTAAAACATGGAAGGACCTCTATATTTTAAGTGAACTTTATATTATCATCTTGGTTTTTGAATTTATCATTGACTATATGAATCCACATCATGGTTATTGTTTTTAGACTATGTTTTATTGATTTTTATAAAATATTTATGTTTCATTTGGAACAAATTAGATAAAAAATATATATAGTCACCCATAATGTTTTTAGAATATTCTGTGGATTGGGAGGATTTTGTTTGAGGATATGAACAAAATTATCACTACATTAATTGATTGGAGGAACTTGATGATGGTAGAAGAAGAACATTCTTGGTCACTTTCACATATCATTACACTTTTTCCCTTTTTATATCCATATTTTTTATGGAGATCATGAACATATTCTAACTCCATCATCTATTATTTTTTTAATAATAAAACAACAACATATAACATGGGAGAACAACCTCGAAACCCCAATACTCTCCACTAAAGAAAAATCATAGGTTAACCTTGTAAAAATAGTTTTTTTATGTGATTATATCTCTCTTTTACATCGTCACTAATTTCTTTTTTTCTTGGATATCTTACACACTAATAGGCATGAGAGTACCTTGTTTGAGGATAAATTCTTTTTTTAACTCATTAACCTCCCCACCACCCACTCTCGGAGTTTCTCACTTTTTTCTGGGAACATAAACTTTATTATATGTTTTAAAAAGTGTCTATATGTTGGATATAAATATTTTGATGTTTAACTGATTCATGGAGGTTTTTAAGTTGTTAAAATATTATTATTATTCTATGATCTTGTTTATTAATTCTTCTAATGTAAAAATCAGGTGGACTTATATTTTATTGTGTTTTTATTTATGGAGGTTGATGTATGAGGTTATCTACTCAGGTATGTGGTTCTGTATAAATATATATAGATATATCTCTAGAGATACCTAGTTTTGGTCCATTTTTTCTATTCCATAATTCTACGGTTGTCTAACATTTTGATGAATTTTGTTTCATTTTTTATAGAAATCCATTATACACTACTTTTATATTAAAAATTATAAATTATTCCTAGAAGAATATTAACACTCATTTCTAATCATTATTATCCATTGATCAGGGTAAAAAATCAGAGGTATGTGAGGACTTATGTCAAAAAAGGCATTTTGAAACAGTTAATTATATTATGAAATTATTAGGACTAATATATTAGATTAATTGAGTGTAGTAATTCGTAAAGTAATTTAAAAAATGAAAATTTATAATAGGTAAAACTTTTTAGTAATTTTAGTTACCTATGTTATATATATACCAATGAGATATCCCATCCAACTATAGGTCCTATGTTGATCACGTGATGATATGTTTGATTTTTCAACCACTGGTTGGCCCCTCTTTAACAAGGTGAGCATCAAAGATTCACAGGTTAATGGTCGAAAATATTTTAATATTGCTGATCATGATCAAATTTATATGATTATTTATTCCAATTATTTTATAATGATTTTCTAATCACAATACAAACATTCAATATATAATCTCACACATGACAAATAGTTGTGCGTCGTTGTGTCATTCAATAATTTTTTGGATACCCTAGACTATATAGTTTGGATACCAAACCAAGAGATAATATTTTTGAGTATTCATGAACCATTTAGTTGTAGACCTCATCACAAAGATGAATGTTTTATATCTTAATAAGAATTGATATATATTATTTCAACATAAAATAATGTGGTCAATCATGTGCCGTATTTTAGTAGTATTATCTTTGAAAACACAGACATAGTTATTTAGTGACTTATTTCTTATAGCGAGTTATGTTACATTATTAGGTTAATGTGAGCTATTATAATGGTTTATATTCTGGGGGAATTGTTCATGCATTCCCTCAATTGATACAATAAATGAGAACTATTATTTATTTTTATATGATAAATATTAGAGTACATTAGATTACCAAAATGGATATTCATATTCACCCATGCATTGAATATTTTTTCATTTATATACTCCTGAATATTCTATAATTTTTGATAAAATTATTAGTGCTCTTGAAATTATATGTTATTTTGACCATTAATGTATGATTTTGTCCCATTATTTCTAATAATTACATCCTTTTACTACTACATTATATGTTAAACATATTTAATTAGATACTTTGGATTTTTCCAGAGTTAGGGAATTATTCATTCATGATTATATGTTATATACCATATAATATGTTTCATATTTTTCATTGAACTATAATTATACATGAAAATTCTATCTTATGAGGATTTAAATCTTTTAAGTTAATTAGAGGATATACATGTTTGGTTAATTTCTCCAATTTTTTGATATTTTCATTTTGGTACATATCATATAACCCTTGCATTAATTTTAATGAGCTTTGGAAATAACACCTAATTATATCACCAACCCAGGTGGGATACCAATAGTTTTAGTTCCTGTAAAGATTTTCCAAGTATCCAACTTTCAAATGTAAATAAGTTGGGGCTATGAGTTTTATATGAATATCTCCAGGATTCTACTCATTGAGAAATAACAACTATCATGTTCAAATGATACTGAAACAAATGAATCCCGTCGTATATTAAGATTATAAATCTGTTTATCCTTAATATTCATACAATGTAAATAAAGTATTTTTAAATAGGAGAAACAAGAGGCTATGTTTTATCTATCATATAAAATTATTGAAGTATATTTTAAAAATATTTAGTTATACACAAAAGAAAACGTTTGAATCATGTATAAAATATGACAAATTTGATTTTTAAAATTAGTGAACTTATTATCCTTGATGATGAGTCATGGGGAAGTGTAAAATCATGTGTCACAAAGTCATTAACTCAATAATTACTCATAATAATCAATTTCATCATTAGAAACAGAATCCATAAAAGGTGTCTATATTGATGTAACTGAGAAGGTACCAAAGAATCAGTATTCCCAAAGGTAGTAATAAAAAGTATCTCATTTTATTGATATCTTTCAAATGATTACTGACATGGGGGATTGGGAACACTAAAATATTTCACAATAATTCCCCATGAAATCATGGGATGGTTTCAGGATATATCGAACATTTGACTGAGGATTTTTCTTTAGTTAAACTCTTATTTAAGATTAATATATATAGTATTTAAATATTCCTGAAAGCAAGATTATCTTTCTAACAATTAATGAATAAATAATTTTATAAAAAGCTTATTGTGGTGGGTTTTATAAACCACTACTAAATAAGAAATAAAAAATCATTCTTATTAGAAACAGTGTAGTGAAATGAATATAAATTTAAATAAATTCAATTAGATATTATTTGTTGTTTTTAAAGGCAACCAATCTTTTAAAAGAAATACCAATAAAATTTCCATACTCATTTTCTATTCATCTATTTCCATAAATTCCCCTTACACCTAATTCTCCTTGAATTTTTTATTGTTCTACACACCCCCTCACACATGATCGTTACCCTCTTTAGTCATGGTTGGACTACATACTACAACCCATCACTATCAGCATGCTCTATCACCTTTCCTTTTATTGTTAGTCTATGTAATTATCTTACCCAATATATTTATTCTCTAGAGATATACTTTATCAGTATTTCCCATTTGATACTTTTCATTTTATATTCTATATTTACATATTTATTGGATAGTTTTGATATAAACATTTTGTATTTTGTAACAAAACTAAACATTTTTTTAAAATTTTAATTTATTTTTTAATTTATTTGTTAAAAATATTTCTATAATTATTTTTTAATTTGATTTGTATTATAGGTTTCAAAATGGTTTAATATTATTTTATTATAATTTATTAAACCTTTTTTGTCATTTAAAATAATTTTTCAGTTCTATTTTGTGGAGTAAAAGATATTTAGAAATCATTTAGTAATTTTTTTAATAAATAATGTATTTATTCAATAATGAGATTTTTAATGTAATGTGCGTGGATATTTTTATAATAATTTTTACAAGGGAATAAATAATTTTCAATAAATAAATAAAACCATTACTAATGATATTTGGTGTTGAATTTTGTGAAAATTATAGTTGCATTCATAAATGAGGTATTAAAATATATTTTAATTTTAGTTTTATGGTATTTAAAAGAATAACTAGTTCAAAAAATTTATTCAGAAGAATTGTGGTCTTTTAATTTCAAAAAAAATGTTTTGAAAATAAATAAATCTATATATTTTATATGGGTACGATGATATTTTCACAAGATTGATCATTTAGGGTTTCAAAATCATGATAATTATTTATTTAATTTCAATTTAGATTTGTGGTTTATTTGGTTAATCCAAAATGGTTTTTCAAATAACCCAATTTGAATGAAAATTTATTAGTTTTTTGGTAAAATAATTTTGGTTTATATTTTATTATGTATAGTAAAATCATGGAATAGATAATGTATATTATACAAAGAGAGTATTAAAGTGAATAGTATATTAGGCTTAATTCCTAATGATGTAGTTTATTAATTTATTTCAATGTTCAAAAAAATTTATGCCATCCAGTTATAATGAATTTATCTCAAATTTTTTAAAACCAGTTCTATGTGTCTTAATGTACGATTACATTACCCACAAATACACCTCAATATGTTAATGTTTTAGGGATGTTTATATATTTTTTTATAAAAATGATCTGTGGTGGGTAAAATAATATATTAATTTCTAAATTTAAATTTTAGATGATAATTGAAGAAACATAAAGTATTTGGTAACATGAAAATGAAATTGTTTCCTACTAAATAAATATAGTGAATTTGGAATATAGAATCAACCATTATAGAATGTTTGACATGTTGTGTCCATTGATAGAATGAATTAAATATTCCCCCAATAGAAAAAAATGTCAAATTCAATTTATTATGGGGTGATTTCAACATTGTAAGGAAACATTATCAATATCAAGACACATCAACATATCTTCTAGTTAATTTTATAGATACTAACCCTTTAAATGAAGTTTCATAATTATAATAAATCCTCATCGAGACTATAACACATTCATGGATAATTTTGTAAAGAAAATGACGTGGGAAAATGTATATGAGAAAAAAAATCATTTTTTTTGAATTAATAGAGGACAGAAATCCTAAATTGTAGAGTAGATGAGTTAATTATTCAAATATTTAGTTTTTGATAAATGTAAACCATATCAGGTTACCATATAGAGTAAAAAATATAGTAATATTGAAAATATTATAATTATTACATGATTATTTTACTTATAAAAATATCCATGAATCATTTTAAATAATAACTAATTTTAATTATAATATTTCCCTTAGTAATATGAATATACAACTATATCACAATGAATGTATAAAATATTGTGATGAATATTTAAATTGATAAGGTTGAAAAATATTGTTTGTTCTATATAGAAGTCAAAAAATAATGCTATAAGTTAAAATCAATGTACAACAACTATTAAAAAAAGAAATATCCTTTAAATATTTTATGTAACTTTTTATTAAAAATATATTTGTAGATATTTTTTTTTTCTATTTAAACATGATAATAATAAGAAGTGAAATTCCTTGGATATAAACAATGATGGGTCCATGTGGAATTAAAGATATTCAAAATCATTGAACAATATTAATTCATTACACGAAAATTTATCTTCTAACACTATCAGTATATAATTAAGAAAATGAAATGATGAATAAAATTTTGTTACAAATTCAAGTAGAAATTTTATCATATATTCTATTGTTATGATTCTATACAATCTGCCATATCGGATATTCATGTACAAGATTTTATTCATCATATCAATGATTATTCCAAGAATTAAAATGATAGTAAATGAAATTTATGAATTTATCCCACCACCTATCTTTGGATTGAAAGAATTTTGGAGTAAAGGTTTAGTAACATATGATATTTCTACCACAAAAATGTACTAAATGAGAGTTGGGATAATCTGGATGAATAGTAAATTTACTGTACTAAAAAATTTGTTTAGTTTCATCAACAACATATGTTTTTCATGTAGGGTTTCCATTTTTCATTTTGTGTCTAATAAAATACCATATAGGATAAAATGTTTTTCCATGTTTCATAAAAAATTTATTGACACATCTTATAGATTTTGTGTTAACAAGTCACGATTCAATGGAAAACACATTTGATTCCTCTAGCAAAATTGTTATCAAGAATTAAATTAAAGGCATAATTATCATGTGTTGACATAGAGTTCAGAATAAATGTTCAGTAGAATTTTGGTGAGACAAGAATCTATAATCAATCATATGTAATTGGAAGACAAAAAAGAATGAAAAAGTGAATATTTTTGCAACCTCCATATTAAGAATTTTAATTTTGAAGTAATAATAATTATATCAAGAAAATTTATTAGAATGTGTGTGATAATATTGATTTCAAATTTATTAATTAGAAAAAAAAATCAAAAAATAAAATAAATTCTCATTAGAAAACAAAAAAATGAATATTAACATAAATCTAAGGGAAAATGAGAGTGTGACGTATCATGTAGAACTTTTTTATTTGATAAATAAGTATAAAGACGTTTTTCATGGAAGATTAAATAATTTCAAGGTACCTAAGGGATATTCAATTAACATATCCATATTTTTTTACTTGAAACATAATGAGATCCATGGATTGAAATTTCATGACTCATATATGTTGATATATTATATGCTACCTTTGGTAATGCATTATTTACTACTTTTAAAGATAAATGTAGTTGTAATTGACATTTAAACATAACTCAAAAACACTTTATATGAAATCTGCAAACATGATTAATCTTGATAAAATTATGGAAAGGTTTATAATGAAAAAATTTCATTTGAAAATTATTTTTCTGCATCCATTTTTAATGATTATTCATTTCACCATTAATTTGTTGGATGATTCAAAATTTTAGGGACCAACACATTAATGATAGATGTATCCTATACAGAGGTTTTTTTTATTTTCTTATCTTTCATGATTTCGAAAGTTCCAATTAATAATTATATCATTCATCGTGTTAATTTCATATTATTATTCAATGGGTGCCATGGTTATGTGACATTTTATGAGAAAAATAATTCTCTATAGTAAGGGTATATTTTTGTTGGTTACCAAGATGAAAAGTGTTAAACCATTTGTTGAAGGTATTTATACTTGATATAGACACATTTCCATTGATTTGGGTGTGTTGTGGAAATAAAAGTTGCTCTTTTTCTAATTGTAAATCTTTTGTCATTCTAAATATAGTCTCAGAACATTGAAAAGTATCTTTATTTCCACTAAAAAATTCAAATTAAAGAAACCACATATATATGTTATATTAAATGGTGATATTATGGATCCATATATTGAATAATGGAGGACAAAAACAATGATATGTAATAGTATTTGAGCCTAAAATTAGACGGAGGTAAAAAAATTCAATAATGAATTTTTTTATGGTTTGAAAGTCAGGTAATTTCATAATGAGATACATATTTATAAATATTTATAGTTACAAAATATATTAAATAATATTTTAAAAAAATTATATATAATGAATTTTGAAAATCATGTCGAAGTATCATAATATTTGAACTATTTAGATAATGGTATATTGAATAATTATAAAAGGTTCAATTATTAAAAATATTAATTTTCAGTTTCATACAATTGATCACAATATTCTATTGAAAACCCCAAATAACAATATATTTATAATTTCAAGGTAGGGATACTATATAAATTTGGTTGAAATTATCTTCTTAAATCATATTTTGGAATTATTATTTGTGTCTTTAAAATGAATGTAGATCAATATTCATAGGGATTTAAGGAATGATTCATTAAAATTTACCTCTATAAACTTCTCTCAATTGATAAGTACTAGTGGGAATGAATAATACCATCCATATATAATAGATTAATAATAAAAATGGTATATTATATGGATTATATTGTATAAAATGATGTCATGTCATTGTCTACATGAAATAGAGAGACATGTATGACATAGGAGATTAGGTTTAAGTATTTAATGGTAAATAACTCCATCAATAGCATCACAATTAATTATTTATCATTGATGAAATTGAAACAATAATTATTAAAAGGAAGAGTAAAGAAATATAAAATAAAGAGATTTTACTAATGGAGGTAGATAACAATATCCCAATTAAGAGGAATTATTATTATATAAATGAATAATCATGTTTTTAATTTACATTTAAATTGAATAAATAAGTTTGTGATGAATTTTATTTATTAAATATACTACACATTAAAGATATTGTTTTCAATATAATGGTAATAAGAATTGTAGTTTGTTCTCTAAAAAAATTTAAATCTATAATATGTTTTTTAAATTTAATTAAATAAATATAAATTCCATTATTTGTATTTTTTATATGTTTAATATACTATTTTTCTTGTTAATTTTATATATTTATTATTTTTTGTTATAATTTTATGTTTTAGATATTTTCTATATCATCTAATATTTTCACTTTTGGGATGTTGAAGACTATAATTTTTTGTGGTTCCATTTATTTTATGGTTTTCATGCAATTTAACATATTTTAAATACCCAAACATATTTTTTTGTGTCTTTAGAGAAAGATTAATGACACATATCATTTGAGGTGAAAACCCACCCCATACATTATTCAAATTTGGGTCATATTTCATAGTCACACAAGAATTAATTTTCTGATTACCAAATAAATGAATTTTACTAATTATGTATCTAAATATGATAAATTTAATATGATTGATTATTATATTAAAATTGTAATGAATTAAATAAATATTATTTTTTGATGATACTCCATTTTCAGGTGTCTTTTTTAATTTTATGTCCATGTGCATAAATGATTGGATATTTTGTACTGATATGTTTTAATAAACACTAATGTATTCTAACCTTCGTTATGTGGCCTTATTTATTATTTAAATGTTTATATATAATTAAAAAACAATGAATAAGGAATATTTTATCCATATTTTTTGTGACATAAAAATTAACAAAAAATGATTTACATGGGTTGAATTGGTCCATGAAGGCATGGTGATATAGTTATAGAATTTTTCAAATGAGTGTATATATTAAATCATAACTTTTTTTAAGTGGAATATTTATAACTTCATTCATGTGTTTGGTCTTTTTGGGATCAAAATTTGAATCTCATTACTTAAATAGATTAAATATTTTTTTTCTATGATTAAATTATCAATCGTTCTATGTTTTCTTAATATTTGGATATTCTTATAAAAAATATTAGTTTATATAAAATTGGAAATATTTAATTACCTATAATGGTTGTGGTTAGAAAAAAGTGTATGAACC
The DNA here is from genome assembly GCA_963277665.1 of Viscum album. Taxonomy (NCBI): domain Eukaryota; kingdom Viridiplantae; phylum Streptophyta; class Magnoliopsida; order Santalales; family Viscaceae; genus Viscum; species Viscum album. The sequence continues at coordinate 1,302,819,707 of OY728147.1, forward strand.
GAACGGGATTGGAAACCAAAGAAAAAAAACTAAAATAGTCATTTTCTATGGAAGTTTTATTTGTAATTCATAATCAATAGTCTCATATAGATTTTTTATATGTTTATTTCGAAAAACAAATTTCACTTATTCAACTAAATTATGTCTATATCAAAAAAAATATAGCAGCACACCATTCCCATTTATCTCATATCACCGACCAACCCACCTGATCTACCCAAATCCCCTTCCTAATCCCTCCCTTATCATCTCACAATCTCTTTTCCTTCAAATTAGATCCCCCTACACATTTTAATACCTATGCATTCAATTCTTATTCCCTCTTCCTTCCCGATAACCTCACTATTATGATTAAATACAAACCCCCATTCGAGACCATTATTTTATTTTGGACCCTTCTCCCATGAGTCCGAAAAGATAAATGACCCCTCCCTTATGATTAATTTCTATGAAAAATATTATGGTCATGTTTTGGTGAATTTATTATTCAAATAAGTAATCTATTTACTCAAACCCCGTATTGGAGTCACATACTCTCCAATTCCAACAGCCCAAATAAACACTTATAGTTTTGGTATAGCACATCCTTAGGTTATTATAAATATTTAAACAACCTTTGGTTTACTAAATCTTTAAATTGAATATAAACTTTTTCTTAATTTAATATTGGTAGAAGATTGATATAATTTTGATGACAAAAAACATATATTGGTTTTCGGATTTCATGTCATATTTTTATTAATCTAGTGGTTTTCTTTCTTGAAAGATTTTTTATAATGTATATAATTGTTTTAATAGTTAATGAATGGGACTTGTGGCTGGTTATATAAAATAATTGGCTTCTTATTTTTTTCTATATAGATTTTTAATCATGATAATGTGTGGAAAAGGATCCATGATAGTGTTCTCATTTAAGTACATATCCATGATAATTCAAAATAGTTTGTAATGATAGTTCACTCTAAATAAATCATTTGAAACACCTATTTATTCCTTTATTAAAAAGATATAGAGTTTTGAGTATTAGTGTTATTTTTTAAAGATGGTGGAACATGGAAATTTAATTATATATTTAAATTATGTTTTGAACAAATTTTATCTCAACGTAGAAATGAAACTAGTATTTTCTATTATCCTTTGGGTAGGTTTTCCCATATAATAATAAATATAGAGATAGCCTGAAAAAAACACTCTTCCAATAATTATTGAAAGTAGTGTGAATTTTTGATGTTCAATGGCCTCATATGATCAAGATTTGAACTGTATGAATCTTTTTGTGAAGTTTTATATATTTGAACATCCAAATATTTTTGTTGAAAATGAATTGTTATGTTTCTTTTGAATAGTAGTATAAAAAAATTAGTCTTTAATACAATTTAACATTGACCTGATATTGTTTTCAATTGTTTAATGTGGAGTGGGGTAAATTGAAATGATATTTTCAATGTTATTCTCCAACGATTTTTCCAAAAACAAGAACATGGAATTCAAATCAAATTTGATCTACATGTTTCTAATATGTCATTTTTGATGAGACGTGAAATTTTTTTTATATAATTTTTAATTTTTGTTGAGTTACTAGTCATAATAGAGGGATTAAGTGTAAAACTATTGATAAATGTCTAGTTATTTAAGATCCCACTAAGATTCTCACCATCACTGTAAATAATTCCACCTCAAATATTTTATGCATTCAATATTTGATAAAATGATTCTTAACATGGAATACACTTGTTAAAAAGGGTGAATATCTTAAAATGAGATTGTGTTCAAATGATTAACTTACTTATAAAATTTATATTGATGTATATGTGTGTGTTAGGGTATGTGATTATATATTATAATTCAGGATGAAGTTAGATAACTTTTATTTTCCACTTTAAGACTAACAAGTAACAATGGCCACGTTGAGGAGGAAGGGATTGAAAAAAAATACATAATTTATTATTTGTTTAGATTATATAAAACCTTGTATATCTAAATTTGTATATAATAAATAAATTTTAAATTATTATAATTTTTAATAAAAATTATTATTTTATTTCATTTTTTTGTATAATCACACTTTTTATATCAATTTAAAGGGAACCCTTACCTTCCTTAAAATCCTAAAATACATGGAAAAATACCAACGGCACATAGTCCATAAAAATGACCTAAAGGATCAAACTGTAACCACAACTACCCACTTTTAAGTCATCCATTTACTCTAGTTTGTCATATTTTGTAGCCCTGTCATCATCCCATCAACATGTTGTGGCTCTTTTAGTTGTTTAATACTTGCAGTGACTGATTTCACCACCATGTCATCCATGATTATCTCCCCATATGCATCCAACCTTACACATGACCTCTATCATCCAACACTCTATATATTCTACAACTTCTCTGGTACATAGTATAACAGCCCATATTAGATTTACTAGAGGCCCTATGGCCTGAAATAGTTATTTAATAGATTGAGATCCCATTTGTGAGAAATGGTAACATAACTACAATACCCAAATATATTAAATACATTACTACAATAATATAGTATTTCTATAGTACTATAAAAATTCATAACCACATATATTTGAACCCAGGATTTATTTTTTAGATATTCATGTTGAAAATTTTAAATAATAAATTAGAAAAAATAAGGTAATTTCTATTGAATAAGAATGTGAGTGTGCATGTAAAAATTTTCACAAAGGTTCTTTTTAAGTTACACTGAGTATATGTGTGTCTGATTATTTTTCATGGTATAGCCTTATTGATAATATTTTAGAAAATAGTTATTAAATCTAGAAAACTCATAAAAATGATGACATTTATATTTTTACAATTACTAATAGGATTAAGAAACACAAATATTAATTTTGGTATAACTGTAATAAGTTATATTTTTTATCATTTTTTCTTGGTGTGTTGAATAATATTTGAATATTATATTTTTTTAATGATTTATTTATAATGTTTATGATTATGATATTTAAAACTAGTTTAATATAAAACATTTATATAAAATGAATTTATTTTTTTACTCATTAGGTGTAATTTTTTCAACAAAATATTAATACACACAATCTAAATATTAATATTAGTGCATCAGATAAATGGAAATAAGTCACTCATAATTCACACATGGAATTTTTTCATAAATAGTTTGATATGATAAATTGATATATATAAGTAAATTGGAGAAAATATACAGGAGAATATTGTGAATGTTTTGTAAATAGTGATCAAATTAATATATTATAATAATGTAAGAAAAAATCCTCTAGTTATCCTATTCTAGATTTTATGAAAAAATATATTTTATTTATTCCAATATCTATTGAATCATTAGTGTGTGATTTTAGTACAGGAGGATAGGTACTTTATATTTTTAGAGGTATATTGACCCTAACATGGCATTGAATCGTGTTTTTGTGAAATATTCGCTAAAAGTGTGTGCTATTTTTGGAAAAATTTGAAGAATATTTTTAAGAACATGAATAGGTAGTGAAAGGTATGTAATTAATTTAAAAAAATTATTCTTAATAAAACTACACATATCACAAATATTTGTATATGTCTCCAATATTTTATGTATAAATGGGGTTTAATTTTTTAAATTATATTTTTTAACTATGGTTGTGGAGTAGAAATTAAAACTTTTAATCTTAGATATTTTTTTAATAAGTTTTTTAAAATATAGTTGAAAATTCTTCAATGGATCTATCAATTGTAACACATAATATTGATTAATAAGGTAATATAAAAATTTTATGAGTTTTGTTTCAATTGTAAATTGATATTTTTCATTTATTTAGTATATTTTAAATATTCTACAATTATTACAAGATATTGGATTCCTAATTTTTGTTTCTTTTTTATGAGGATTTGATATTAGTTTAAAAGTTGTGATTTGGTTTGGTGTTGAGATTTTTATATTAGTTTAACTCTAGTGGTATATGGAGTGAATTTATGTTTGTGGTATCTTTATTATTATCATTGAATATTGGATGCCTACAATTGGACTTAATATTGGCCTTCTGGTACAAGCTTGCATCATTCTTGGAGTGACTAAAGGTTGTCCTACAAGGTTCATAATAGAGTGAATAATTATAAGGTTTTTAAATATACTATACTATGTTATGACAATTTTTTCATTTCATCCAAATATTTAGATTTTATTAGTTGGATCATTTCTTATTTCATGTTTTAATCTTCCATCCAATCCGAACCAAATCAAAAATTAACTATTTAAAAAATTTATTGTCTCAAGGAAACTACTATTAAAAAGCTTTATTTTTATATATAAAAACTAAAATATAAATAGTTATTTAGATTTATTTTTTCATAAAATATAACTAAAACAATGAACATCCACACTTATATGTATCTATTAGAGAATGGTATTGGGAAGGGAGACGAATACCTCGTATTCAATGGTAGTGATGGTAGTTGAGTTGAATATAGGTTATCCTTCCCATTATTGTTGTTATATTTGATTTTAATGAACCTTAACTCCAATGTATTTGAGAAATATTATAAATTATATCACAGCATATGAAATTATTGTGTTGTATGGTATGATACTCATAAGGATATGGTAGATTAGAAGAATAGGTTGGGTATATCAGAGAAGGATGTATGGAGATATAAACAAATAAAATCCTTTGGGAAGGTGTTTCATCCATTAATGTGTGGTTCTTATTAATTCACATATCCCAAATATCTGTTCGCCTATTTACTTTACATTCAGAGGTTTCAGTATATTGTGGGATTTATAAATGATCCCACCAAAATATTGGGTGATTTGGGTCAACATGTTGGTACATCATGAAGTAAGGATCCCGTTGGTTAGTTCATAGTGAAACTTTTGTTTAAAGATATTAAATTTAACCAACATTAGTTTAAGGCACACATATATTCTTTTAATTTTATATAACACATGATTTCAGTTTAATATCATTCAGATCTTATGTCTTAGATTTATGAATGTTTTCCTTTATGTGAGTAAGTTTCATTCAATAATTAAAATTTCATATGTGGTATGTAAGGAATGTTGAGTGTTTCGATTCATGAAATCCTGAAAAAATAATGAAATTATAATTGTTATACTGTATACCATATGGTAAAATTTAGATTTCATTTTGAAAAATTGATATCATTAAATATGATATTAATGTTTTCATATGATAAGACTAATGAAATATGATATCATAATTTGTCATATAATCACACAACATGATATATGATATCATAGACAATGACACGGTGTAATTTATTCAGTTTTCAATATATCGCAACATATGTTCTGAAAAATAGTCACTTCTGGTGGAACCATTTAACACTATTTCATGTGCTTAAAACAAGCCATCATATCTCCTAATAAATACTGAATCATTTTGTAAAATTTGACATGTAGATGTAAATAGTGATATCATGGCTAATGATAAATAATCTATATTTTATTATATATTTGATAGTGCATAGATAACATATCAGAGGTCACAGAATATTAATTCTTGAATATGATATCTTTTATGCTCTATCATAACCTAAAATATAATATAAGCCATAAAATATGATATGAATAAAAAATTTTAAGTATTCTAATATTTCAATAATGAATTAAAATATATAATTTTATAATGTTTATAAATGAGAAAAAGTTATTTAGGGATAATTGTTTAATTTCTAAAATATTTCTAAATTAAAAACTTTTAAATGTTTTTTTAATTAATTAGTACATGTTTATGAAGTATTTAATAAATAAATATCTATAATATTAATTGTTAATATTGAAATACTATTAGAATTATATATATTGACATATAATTCAGATATAAAATATTCATTTATAAATTATAACTAATTTATAATTTTTTCATAAATTATAAAAAATGAAAAATATAAAAGTGTTTATATAGAATTTTGATTTTTCAGAATTATTCATTTTAATTATATAAATTAAATTACTTATTCAGGTAAATTATTTAAACCATATCAAAAGGTATTTTGATAGATCGATGTGATCAAGGTTTTAAAAATATTAAATATGTGATTTTTTAAATCATTTAATTATTTAGATAATATATTTGGAAAAGAGTGTGTCTGTGTTTCATTTAAAGTCATATTTTTAATGTAAATTACATATAAATATAGACTTCATATTAGAAATCAATATATTGTATTTATGTTTATTTAATTATGTAACCTCTATAACACAAGTCAAAGTAATATTTTATAATATATTTTTTTATGAAATGTTCATAAATTATTATCTCATTTCAAAATTTATGAAAAATTTATTTATTTAGTATTATTTTTTAGATTGGTTTAGGAACTTATGAATCATTCTTAAAAAATAATGAAAATTATTTGTGATGGATAAACCCTTTCTAAAAGATATGAATGGTAAATCCCTTAAAAACATTGGGATGATTATTAGAATCACATTAAATATTTATGGGTGAATAAACTCTCAAGCTAGTATCCACGGAACCAGTGCCTCAAAATAAACATGAAATACTTATTGATTCTACGATGATAAAAAAGATTAAATTGATATAATGAGAGATATAAGGAATCAAAATCATTGTTTAAAATAGAGATATATGATGTAATATCAATATATTATTATCTTTTCAATATGATTGGGTAATTTAATGAATTTGGGAGTCAAGGATCTCTTTTGTGTCGGTATATGTCTAAGAACATCATTCATAACCCATTTTTTTAAGGTTATTATGGTTTATTATTATGTACAATATCAATAAGTTCCAAAAACTTTTACCTGATCACCTTAATATGTTGATGAAAACTCATTAGGGTATGTGTGGAATGGGATCAAGTGATGTATTGATAATGAAGGTGGCTATGTTCTTAAACTAGAATAACAAAAAATCTACTTGAAAGTCCAATAATGTTTCTTAAAGTATCAAGTCAATCTCTTTTAAATCTGAGTGAGGATTTAAGAAGGAGTGGAATTTATTCCAATATGTAAAGGATGTCCCCTGGAGGACTAATTCCTCAAATTATCTGAAGGGTTAAATCAAACCCAATGGAGATTCCATGATAGTTATAATTTTATAAAAATAAATTCTTGTATTTTAAAGGGAATATATTATCAACTATCATTTTTATAAAAGATATAAATTTATAACTATTCAAAATTAATGAAATCATTGGTGGAGATGTTATTTTTCAATAAAATAATATATAAAAGGTTAGTATTATTCATATTTTCAATATAAATTAATATTTTAATTATATATTTATTTAAATAAAGGATCTCTATAGTTATCTCATTTCCCTTATATGATAAGATAACTTTTTTTTAAAGAGACTTATTATAAATAAGATGAGAAATTTTTTTATTATGGATAGTTAATGATCCATCAAACACTGTAAATGTTTTAAAAAACTAAAAAAAATACAAATGTTTTTCTAGGATAAAAAAATGAATCCATGATATTTTTTAAAATATAATAAATAAATATTAAACAACATATCATTATAACATGTTATAAATTAAAGTTTTATTTTATATAAAATTACAATAAACACATAGATTTCCATATTTGATCTATTTGGTAATATTTTATTAGTTAAATATTCCCAATATATGATATTCTTGTTATATCAAATGAAAAATCAATTTTTGTTTCATACCATGATGTTTTGAAAATAATATAGTTTCAAAGAGGCTAGTATGAGTGTGTTTTTGAATTTTTAATGATAAAAAGTTAACAAATAAAAAACTATACATGCATAAATTCAAATTGACTATCACATTATGTCATAAAGAAGGTTAGTATGTGTTGGAAAATAAATATAATTTAAAGAGAAATGTTTTGTTACCAAGATGTAATCTAATGGATGTTTGAATGGAATGGTTACATTATAATGATGACGATGATGAACTTAAAAACAGTTCTATGTAATTAAATTATGTTTCTAACGTCATATCATTTGATGTTGTGAAATAAAATAGATTTAATTATATATTCCAATTTTTAAACATCAGGAATATGATACCTAAATTTCACCATTTTTTAAACTATATTTTTTCATATATTTTACAAATTAAATAATTTTACTAAGAGTACTTTATTATATATTCACATAGAGATGTGTTATAAATTACATCAATGTGTAATGAGTTTAGAAAAACCCAAAATTCAGAAAATATATGGCTTTTTGGATATTTATTATCTGAGACATATCACTAGTTCTTATGTATGATTTTTTTATTATATTCTTAACATAGTTTTTTTAATAAAATAAAATATATCTTTTCTTACACATGTATTCTCTACTATATTATTGTTTCACATTGGTTGTATCTGACACATGAAGTGAAGAATTATTAACCCCTCAAATAATGACAAAGAGATATACCTAAACAATATTATTCGTAGAGTAATATATTTCATGTAAAATATTAAAGTTATCATGATTAGGATTTCATATCAAGATAGTTAATATTATATTGAGAAACAAAATTATTTTTATGTTCCAGATGAACCATGAATTATACTACCTAGAGTATCATACACTTGGTCATTTTTATACTAGGGATGAATGATTCATATTATTATTTCTCAATTACCCTTGGTTGGAAAATATTTATAGTATGATAGCCTTTGTAATTTTTTACATTATTATTCTATCGTTGAGTTTTATCTAATAAAAATATGTTTGGGGATGTTGTTGATCATTTATTTTATTGAGTTTAATAAAGATATGATTTTTCCACTTGTATGATGAGTATGGCAGTGAGGCCATTGATTGAGATATACTGAACAAGAGTACGGGCATACCAAGATAAGTTGCATGTGATGTAATTATCTATTAAATGATGGGTATGTAATCTAATCATCTATTAGTTTTAATGAAATGATATGTTAATCCATCAAGTAATTTTATACTCAAATAAATGAGAATGTATAAGTACTCTATGGGTTTGAAAAACATTATGTCCCATGGGTACTCTTTGTGATGAAAAAATAAGTCACATGAAAATGTATTCTTATCTATAATATAGTTGTAGGAAATAGGTATAAAGATATATGTATTTGATAGAGATCACATGGGTCATCTTTTTTTTCTTAAGCAGTATTGATGTTTTACTAGAGTCTTCTCTTTTATTACATTTTTTAATTTAAGAATTTATACTTGTAATTGACGTTATAGAGGCCTATGGAATCATACTTTTTGGGTTATTTAATGGGTAACGAGATTTTCTATACTCAATGAGATACTCTAAAAATGTTTTATAATTAAAAAAAAATTATTTTTTAATTTATATTCATTAGATTTTGGGAAACATCCCAAATTTTTTCTATATACTTTTTTCTATTACTTTTCCTTTAGAATAAATGAAGAATATGATTACTCTAATTTTAATTTTATTATCGATGAAAATGAAACTAAATAAATTTTATTGATATGTAAATGTAAATGATAATATAAACAATATATCATATCACATAGTAAATAGTAAAAATTATACCTTTAAGAATCATGATACTAAGAAAAATAGATGAAGGTGTGAAATATAAAAATATATATCTATAATTTTTCTTTATAAGAATGAAAATATAAGGTATATTTGTTATTTATTTTTCACATTAATTAAGTGTGTATATTCAATTAAAATTATCATTAAAAAAATTTATTTTAAATAATTACATATATATATATGCATCATAATAAATTATATATTAGATATACATAAATATGTAAAATTAACTTAATCGTATGAGAATAGCTTTGTCCTAAAATTAACATTTTATAATAAACTATTTAACAAATTGACATGTGTTTAAATAAAATTTATAATATGTATATATATATATCCATTGGTATAATGGGATTCTAAGGATTTATTGGCACTCAATCAACCAAGAAAAAACACCTAAAAACCTCATTCCAAAGATCTACCATGCTGTAATCTAAAACCATGCCTGAAAAATGAATAACAAACCTAACACATTACCCCAATGAACTCCCACCATAGTATTAAACCATACGAGTTTGATGAAGATCTCTTAGATAATTCAAAGGTATCCCTTCTCTATGGTACATCCATATTCCAAAACAAATCAACTAACATTCTTGTGGGACTCTCATCACATCCATGTTATAGCACTATCTCATTTTGAAAAAAAAAGTGTGGGTGAAAGAGAGCACAAGAGAATTGTTAGGGGATATAATGATTAAAATTTCATAGTGACAAAATTATTATAATGGCATTTGGTGAAACTATTTGAGTTATATGAATTTACATATGTGTTACAGAAGTCATGAGAAAATGGCTTGTGGTTATAATGGCCTATAGCCTACCATCCACGCACTTTCCTCATAAGTTCATTCAATCAACACAAGTAAAGGATATAGTATATGGAAGAATTATTATAATTTTATAATTTTAATTTTTAGTTGTTAATGAATCATATTATTCCATATAAACCATATAATATAATTCTATAATTTAGGATATTACTATGAAATAGATTTCAATATTCCAAGGTGGAGTATTATGATTCATTTTATCAAATAAAATTACATAGAGAAAAACATATAATATGCAATGATTCCTTCTATGTAATATCATATGATATAGCTATATCTTACCTTATTATTTAGGTCATAACACATGTTATGTGTATGATATTTATGGAATATATCCCACAATATCCCACTTGACTTAAATCCTTATAGAATTTGTGACATTTCACATTATATTGTATCATGTACAATAACTTCTGAAATCATATACAAAATACCTTTCGGATATTTTCCAAATAAATATTGAAAAGTCTTCATTAATTTCACTATTTATGACAAAATATTAAATATCTTTTAAACACTAACTTGTAACTCTGTTTAGAGTATCTCTTTGAGATAAAACATAATAATCATTCAGCAACCACAAATTATGACCCAATAGTCCTTTTTATAATTGTGAAAAATTAAAATTATATAATTTTTAAATATTATGAAAGAATTGTTTTTAGAAAAGCACCAGTGCTACTCAAGATACAGTGGGATCTGCCATGATTTCAATCAAACTCATGTATCTCTATACCTATGTTCATTAAATATATTATAAGAAAGTATGAATTTTCATGTGATACCTTTATTCGTAGACATTGAGTGACAATGGGACATGTATTATTTCATTCCTGAATATCCAACACATATATTGTCAATTATATGAGTATCAGATGACTAGGTTGATGAATACATCACATGACATTACTCTTTATGGATTATCACACCACCTGAACCTCACTCAAATAGATAACAACATCATTGTTCTTTTCAAGGTACAATATTATACATTGATTTTCTATCACAATTTAAGGACCAATTTTCATACTTTTTATATGATAGGATAAATTTAATCTTGGTGAATATCCAATAAATAATCTATTCAGTAACATACCAAATCACCCCATAATTATCTAGGCCTTAATTCTTGAGTAATAAAGGTATCGAAGTACAAATGCTATCATGCTAGGTATATCACTAACATTGGTCATTACAAAATTCCAAATATTAACCATTCACCCCTATTGTACCAAAGATATATTATATGAAACTCAATATATTACACTTCATGGGTCATCTAATGCACAAAACTCATTTTCTGCCTCATGAGAATATTTTTTATCTTGATACAAGAATAAAACTAACGATAACCTTTGTTGGGGATACTTTTGAGTTAATGACTTGATTGTTTCTTTATTTGAGAAATAAAATCATAATTTATATTAAAATGATTAAATATTATTTTTTTCATAATCTATTTCCTAATTCAGAATAAACTACAGGTAACTGAAATACTAGTTCTCTAAACTACTTTATGGAAATATGATGATCTAAAAATTAATTATATATTACCTTTATATTATTTAGAATAAATATAGTGTTTCTGATCTAACTCATTATTAGATGAAGTAATGTCCATATTTTATTTATAGATAAAGAAGTTTCTATCGATACAGTAACAATTGAGTCCTTGTTTTATATAATTTGACTATTGAAGTTTGTTACAATGTTTCATCTAAATAATGTCCCACCAAAATAATTAGAAGTAAAAAATCAATATACACATCAAGAATTCTTTCTGTTATTATTCATTTTAAATCTTTTAAATTTATTATTATTAAGATTACATCTAATTCCAATAATATTTTTCTTTCTAATTGATTCTACTAACGTCTACCATTATTTGAGTTTTTCCTTATTAATATCTTATTATTTTCCTTATAATCAATCTTCTACTAATCATGTGGGATGGAGAGATTATATGTATAGAATGATTGATAATACCATCACATGGATGAGGGATTACATGGATAAGATGAAAGATCTAAAGAACTTATATTTTTTGGTGGTGAGCTTATACCAAAAGATATAGTCTAGGGATTATAGGGAGAGGAAGATATACATTAAGATAGGAATAAAATTACAAATACCTTATAAATGGTTGAAAGTCTTGTATAACTAGGATTTGGTTTAACAAATAACATTTTTTACTTTGGGTTAAATTTGTGATTTTAATAATATACTTTTATGGATTATTTGGTTTTCTAACTAACACCTCATTTTTTTAAACAAATTAAAAATTGATAATTGTTTTATTGGTAATTTAAAATATTGATCATTTTATTTTTGTTATTATAACTATATTTCAAATAGTTTATATTTTTGTTACTCTAGTCTATGGTTTTTTTGATAATTTGAAAATTAATCAATCTAGCACTTCATTGGGAAAATTAATAACTATTCAAATTAATACATGAAGATGAGGACAATTATAAATTTATTTTTAAACAAAAAATTCACCCTCAACACCCATCCCACCCCACCCCCACCCCTACTTGTATTTTATTTCTCATTATACCTTTAGAAAAAATTTTGTTTTAGAGACTCTCTTTACTTAATTATGAGAATATATAACTTTAAATTATGTTTCCTTTAGTTTATTTAAATTTCATATAATTTTCTTTACACTTATTATGTTATAGAGGAATGAATTTTTTAGTTGTGTTAGGAGTACTAGTTATAACAGTTCAAATTTTAAATCTAACCAAACCATCTATTTTTTATAGGATTGATTATTATTATTGGTCTGATTATATGAAATACAATATCATAAATACTAGAGAAGAAAACATTATCATAAAAATAATAAACTATAAATTCGTAAAGAAGGATATCTATCATTTCTCCCATGAAGAAAATCTAGAATATCAAGTAAACCATTAAATTTTCAACACTCTATTGCTTTATCTAACCAATATCATATATATATAAATATAGATATTTTCATGTGTAATATTAAATGTAATTTGGAAAAATTATAGATAAAACATTTAAGGACATCTATATTTTGATAAAATCGGAAATCTATCCATTGAGATAATTATGGAGCCTTTATATTTCGTACTAGAGAAATTTTAACCTAATATAATCAATGATTTATAATAATAGTAAATATTTCACAATCTGTGGCTGAAAAAGGGTTATATAAGACCAAATCATTGAAAATATTGTTGATTTTATTATAAAAAATTAGAGTCCAAGAGTGCCTCAATAATCAATACTAAACCTTTTTAAATAGTTCATTCTGGAGGAATTATTCGGTACATTAATTAAATATGATAGTAGACAGAGATGATATTTTATAAAGAAGAAGAAAAATTATATCGACCCCCTTTTCCATAAATTAACATTATATAACTTTTTCTTAATAGGTAAAACAATATACAAACAAATTCCCAAAGACCGTACTAGTCTAGTGCTTTTGGAAACATGGAAACATTAACAGTAATACATAAGATATAAAACATATCTCCCACTAGGTTCTTCTTGATAGGAACTCTTCTTAAACATATCAATCCTAAAAAATATCTTCATAAACTACGGAAGTAAACATAAAAAATCTTTGAGCTCAAATGCTTAGTTAGGGTAATCTAGGGAGACATATAAACAAGATAAATAGTATAAGGTTATGATAACACGATCATAAAAATATAAGATCATACATCACATATCAAAGATCAAATACATTAATCATGGCATAAATCATGGAAGTTAATAAGACATTAATCATAAGTAAATTGATAACATAAGCCAGGAAAATATAATATAGGAATAAAATATGGAGTTGTGGTAGACACATAAACATATATAATGATTTCCATAGTAGTCAAGGAATTTATATCAGGACAATATTAGTGGAAAAAGTTATTTATTGGACCGGGTTCAAACCCTGCTCTACCCCTTTATTGTTAAACTGAGTTCACTCCCCATTTTATCCCTGTAATAGTGAACCAAGTTTGTTTCCAATTCCAGTCATATAATACTGAACTGAGTTCATTTCTCCTTCCATCCCTATAATACTAAACCGAGATAATTTCATGTTACATCCATGTCTATCTCATGAGATATAAATCTTTAAACAATACATTGGAGGGAGATATAGGTCCCACCCATCTCGTTGTGAAATCATACATACATGTGCTATAAGATTTTAAATAATCATATCATGGCCAATAGAATTAAATGATCTGACATGTGCCACAATATCTTAAATACAAATATGTTTGCAATCATATTATAAAAATTAAATCATATCATAACCTAGTGAAAAAGTCAGGTTTAATTATCATATCTTTATAAAAATATACCCATGAAAAGAATCGGGTTTTAAATGCATAAAACCCATGAAAGAGAAACGAGATTCCAAAAAATCATTCCATCAAAAAGTAATCTATTTAAAAAAATAATATTAATATAAACATTGAATAAATATCCCCATAAAGGCACAAATAACACCAAAAGATGTTATCTTATATGGGAAATAATTTTTGAAAGATCTTTTAAAATCATTTCTTGAAGAATATATCCTTTATTATTTGAAAAAATATTTTTAAATCAAAAACTATTTTGAAGACAATTTTCATTGAAAATATATTTGAAAACATATAAAGGAATATTTTCAAATAATAATAAAAATTAAAAACATTTTCAATTAAAATGGTCTTCAATAATGTTTTCAAAACATTTTTCAATACAATAGTTTTCATATTAAAGAGAGAGAGACGGAGATATTTTTTATTAAAATGTTATATTATGTTCCAAAGATTGGAAAACGGTAAAAATACATGACGATGTCTTTAATTATTAGAGGATGAAAAAATTCATGAATTTTATTGAGATATAGTTCATAAAATATCATTAATTGAATCATAATTATAAATAATTGTGAAAAGTTAGTATATTTTTTCAATAAATTATTATAACTTAGTGACATGTGATCATTCTCTCCATGTAAGAAAAAGAAAATTAAATTAAGCATAAAAT
This sequence comes from Viscum album, assembly GCA_963277665.1. Classification (NCBI taxonomy): domain Eukaryota; kingdom Viridiplantae; phylum Streptophyta; class Magnoliopsida; order Santalales; family Viscaceae; genus Viscum; species Viscum album. The sequence continues at coordinate 1,302,835,067 of OY728147.1, forward strand.
ATCCTTCAAATAATTATATTCATGATATAAAATTTAAAATGGTATTATATACACATTGAACAATAATTAAGGTTCATAACATAACATGAGTCTCAAAGAATGAAAATTTAGACAAAATTATTTTACCTACTTGGTAAATTTTGAAACTTAAACCCCATGAAAGAAAAATCATAAAATGTATATGTAAATAACCCTAAATTTAAGTATAATAATCATTAAATACATCCATTTTAAGTATAAACAACACAAAAAATAAATTTTTTGTGAATAAAGAATGTATCTCATAGAAATTAAAAGTGAGATGAAATCACATTACCTTGTATCTTAACGCTCATCGTACTCATTCAAACCACCTGTTTAATCAATATAAATTTATTTTATATCTTTAAAAAAATAATATTCTTATATATAATACCATATATGGTTTTATAATGACCTTATATTAACCTCTTGATAGCAATCCTATGTTAAGGTTTCACTTGGGTAATATTCTTTTTGTTCTTCACATGTGTCTTAATTTTTTTTATATTCGGTCAATACACTTATATAATGACTCCATAATTTAAACCATGATATAAATTTCAAGTATATTAATTTTATTTTTATTATAAAAATCTATATATTAGACAAGTAATAAATATAATACACCATTCATGGAGATGGTAACCCGTATGTACACCGGAACGTTGTTTCCCCTTCTATTATAATTTTGATAGAAAGAAATAAAATGAGCTATATGTATATATGTATATAATATCATTAAATTAGTATTATATTGTAATATATGTCATAACATTTCACAAAACCCATCCTTAATACATTCCATGTAGTGTTTGAATGAATCACATCGCTTTGAGGGGGCGATAGTCCACACTTTCTGAAACAAAAGTATCATATTTACACTAAATAGAAAGTAAAAAAATGATATGTGTTGTGAAAGTAATAAATAGGACTAAATAAATAATAAATAAAATTTAAAAAATATACAAATAAAGTTTCCATCATAATTTCCACTATGAGAGGTGATAAAAAAAATGAAAAATTGTCATTTTGTGAGGCGGTAGTTCGTTGTGCACCTAAACTGTATGTTTGTTAAGAATTTGATCGAGGAATGTGCAAGTGTAGGTTGAACACATCGAATAAAAGCATAATAGTTTATTTATTATAATATTTTTAAAAAAAATATTTTAATAATTACTCTGGAAGGGGTATAGAAAGTAAATAAAATAAAGTAGCTTGATAAAATGTGTGGCCTCTTAAACGGGTAACTCCTTTTGGATAATTCCAATTGGATTTCATAAAAGACTATTTTCCCAAAAATAGCCTTAAATGAGGAGGGTAGGTATTTTTGTAAGTGTATTAGTCATATATTTTTCAACCCTAAGTGTTTGTAGAGCTGTGAAGAAGAGGAATATATATCGGCCTTTTATAGGGAAGGAGGAGTGGCACACTTATAAATAATTCAAGGGAGAAATCCACCCATGTTTTTCATGTTTTATGTGGATCCAATAATGATAAAAAATACAGACAATTAATTTTAGTGTATAAATATTTCTATACATAGGTTTTTGGACAATTTTATAGGTTATTTTTTGCTGAAATGTTATCATTCAGTCTTTTATTAAGCTTAATTTAACATTAATCGATGTAATTAATTTTAATCACTACCATTATTATAGGTGGTCAAAAACTAAGTTAAAATTATTAAAAATTATTTATTATTCTGATTAAAAAAATTTAATCCATTTTTCAAATTCCAATAAAATATGTGGAGGTAATTAATTTAAAATTAATCCAACTAATGGGACGGCACAGCGGGTTTTAAATGTAAAAACTATCAAACATTTTCTATCTTTTTATATATAGTTTCAAATTGATATGTATTCCAATGATGAAAATTGGGTTAAATGATAAAAATATGATATAATTAATATTTGAAAAATAAATTAAAATATAATTTATCCTTTTAAATAAAATAGATGAAATATTATTTTTAAACTAAAATCTTGTATTTTTCATTATTTATCAAAAAATGATGTTTCTTAGAAAAATAATAAAATATAAACCTAAGATAAATTATACATAATAAATTCAAAAATTATGTTTATTTTATCAAATCAAATTTCAATATTTTTGGTAAAATTAATTTTATTTTTTCACACAGAAGGACATGAAAAGTAGTTTGTTTGGGATAGTAGTATTTTTAAGTGTTTAAGCACTTTACAAAGAATCTATATTTCATTATCAATGTGTTTTGTTTATATAAAATCATTATAAAAAAATATTTTAAAAGTATTTATTACTATTTATATTACTATTTTTAATCTCTAGGTTATAATTATGTCATTTAAATTATTATAGTAATAAAATAATGCTTCATAAAATCATCAGTGTTGCTTGTAATGATTTCCAAGTCGATGTTCTATGTAATGTATGCCTTGTCAATTTTCTACATAATGTATATTAATATGGTTTCATTTAACATACACCAAGTTGGTGTTCTGTGAATGGAATTTTTTTCAAAGTGCATTTTAATCTATAAATGAAAAGTTAATTTACTTCAAAAAAGGGCCCATAAAACTGAGGGTGTTACATTCTGGCCCCCTTAAACTAATTTCTCACTCAAAATTTTTCTCCTTGGTAAAATCAAATTATGATACTTATGCTTCATCATATCCTCATGTTACCATGTAGCTTTTTTTAATTTTTAATTTCTACACAAAACATTGACCATGTCAGTGTTTTTGTTCTGTAGAACTTTGTTTGATTGGTCCAAAATTTCGTCTATTAGTTCTTTAAAAGAAAGATCATTCTCCATCGGTGTGACCATTAAATTTAGTAAATGTGAAGAATCAGTTATGTACTTTCTTGGGAGGGATACATGGAACACATAACTGATTTGAGAGAGATATGGAGGAAGTTCAAAGTGATAGGTTGTCATCCTGATACAATCAATAATCTCATAGGGACTGGTATACCTAGGTCATAGTTTCCCTTTATTACTAAATATCATATATTTCTTCCAAGGTGAGATTCATATAAATACCTTTTCACCAACTCCAAATTCTATTTCTTGTCGGTGGTTATCAGCATAACTTTTATAGTGACTTTTATCTTCCATGATAAGATACTGAATGGTTCTAAAATTATTGACCATTTATTCAAAAAAAATAGGCCACATTAGATTTTTTTTCTCCAACCTCATCCTATCATGTTAGAACTCTAAATTTATTCCCATAGAGGGATTCATACAGTTTTAAGTGAATTCATGAGTTAAAACTATTTTTGTAAGAAAACTCAATTAGAGGAATTTTTTTATCCCAACCACCTTTAAAATCCAGAGAACAAAATCTCAACATATCCTATAGGTTTTTAATTGTTCTTTTAAACTTATCATCCGTATGAGAATGATAAGAACTATTGAAACTCAATTCTATATTAAGTACTTACTGGAGAATTTTCTAGAACATTAAGGGAAACCATGGTTCCTTATCTGATATTGTTTAATTAGGTACTCCAAGAAACCTTACAACTTCCTTAATGTATATCCTTCAAAGATGATCCGGAAATAATTATTCACTGATAGCGAGAAAGTGTGTTGAATTAGTAAGGTGAGTGACGACCACCCATATAGAATTCATCTCTTTTAAGGTTTTGGTTTTTTCAATGAAAAAACCAATAGTATTTTTCTCCCGTTTCTATTATGGTTTGGGTAATGGGTGTAACATCCCTTTAGACATTTTTATTTCAACATTAACTTGTTGGAATACTAAGCGGCAAGATACAAACTATGTGATATACCTATTCATTTCATCCCACTAGAATTATTCTTTCAAGTCCATATACATCAATGTTCTTCCCGGATGAATAGAGAATGAAGAACCATGAGCTTCTTCTAATATCTCTTTCTTCAAATCTAGTCTGTAAGGAACACCTACACTATTCCTAACCCTTATCATTCCATCTGGTTCAGAGATAAACTCATGAACATTTCTTAATTTCCTTTGTAGCTCTTTGTCTTCCTTTTATTCCTCTTTAATAATCACTAGGATAGAAGGTTGAAAAATCATTTGAGAAATAAAATAATTTTCCCCTTCATTTAGGATTTCTAGATCCATCCTTTGCAAATAAAGAAATATTGGATGTTTTGGGATCCTCATCATGGATAATTTAACATGATCCTTATGAATCAAATAATCATCCACCTTTTTTGATTTCCTAGGGTTGTAATGTATTGATATGACATAATCCTTTATCAACTCTGACCATCTTCTCTGGTGTATATTTGAATCCTTCTATGTGAAAATATTTTCTTGACTTTTATGATCTATATATATATCACAGTTTTCCCCATAAATATAATGTCTCCGTATCATTAATGAAAAATTATCTTTTCTAACTTCTAGTCATGAGTTGGGTAATTTTTCTCATGAATCTTCAAGTCTCAATAGGCATAAGTGATAACAATGTTATTATTCATAACAAAACATTCCAAACCCTTCCTAGATTCATTTTTATTGATTACAATCCCTTCTCCACTATAGGGTTACGTAAACACAATTTCACTGACTAAACTTCTCTTCTGTTCCTGTAATTTTTCCTCACATTCATTTTTATAGAGAAACTTAAAACCCTTTTAAGTAAACTTTTTCAAATTATTATATATATAACACCCCATTATTTTTTTAATTATTGTCTCCCAAATTAATTTAAACTTTTTGATATTTTCATTTTATCAAACACTAAAGATAATATACTTTATTTTAAATACCAATATTTAGCTTGTGTTATACTCAAACCCAAGTTGAACATGAATAACACTCAACATAAACATTAGATTTTTCTATATAGAGCACCAAGGTTTCCTTTCATTACACATAAAAATGAATCTCCTCGATGTCTCGCATAATGCGAAAAATCGAGGTTTACCGAACAATAATATATTTTTTAAATATTTTTTTAGTATAATCATATGTAACTTAGTAGTAAATTTAGTGCTTATAATGAACTAATTTTAGAAAATATATGGTTAAAATAAATATAATATTAATTACTAGGTTACCAATTAATTATAAATGAATATAAAATCTAATTGAATTTAAAAGAAAATATAAATATTTTTAGTCACAAAGTTGTTTTACCCTAATAAATTAAATTATTTAGTGAGTGGTATTAATGTAATATATATATATATATATATATATTATATTAAAACAAATATTACTGGTATTGATATAGTATATTTTATAGACATAAGATAAGAACATACCTAATTTTATGCATAAAAACTTATATTTTTTATAAAGGTAGTTTTACCGCCTTTTCATGAAGAACCCATTTTAAAATCAATTTTTTGGAATATTATATATTTAATATATCATAATAAAATTACTATTTGTAATATAAACATGTAAATTAGGTAGGGATAGTTTTTTGTTATTTTTTGTATTGTTTCATTTTTTTAATGAATAGTTAAAAATACTATATTTTAGTTCAAAACTTTTTTCCATCAAACTTTTTTATAGAGATAAATTAAAGTTTCAATTTGTTTAAAAGTTTAATTATATAATATTTTTGACAATTAACACAATTTAGCTAATTAAGATCAATTCCACATTCAAATTGTATATAAAAACTTAGCAAACATTTGATTGTTTTTACATTAAAAACATGTAGTGCCATCCTCTCAACGAGATTAAAATTAAAATAAATTTGGCCACTTTTGAGATTTGAATTTGAGAAAATGGACTCAATATTTGGAACCAAAATAATTTATATTAAATAATAAATTCAACTTAGTTTTTTACCAAAAAATTATTGAAGGTAATTAAAATTAATTATATCTCATAAGTTGTAATTAAGATTTACTAGGGACTAAACCATAAATTTAAGACCCAAAAAGAACTATACACTTATCCAACACCCATTTTCAATCCATTATTCATCCATGTGCCTTATATTATTTATTTATTTGGTTTGGTGTGAATTGTTTTAGGTGAAAATGTGGGTACACCTAACTTGTTTTCAAATATGCCAGTGGTGTCCTTTCCCATCCATAAAAAAGGCCACCATATCACCCTCTTCTTTACACCATTCAACCCACTTAGTTTTACCGAATATCATTCCAATAAACATCACAATATCCCTCCATTACACCTATAATCCTTCCCTTGGGTTAAATTCAATCCATGTAAGCCTTTTGGCACAAACCAAAAGAAGTTACCTGATTAAGAGGTAACAAATTCTCTCATGCTCCATTCTCTTATTTTCATTCACCACCCCCACCACTCACTTTATTCCATGACTTTATAACAACACCAGTATCCTAAATATACTAGGATTTTATAAAATAAGACTTATATGAAAACTTATACAAACCTCTATCTAATGGGTAAGGAACATAGAGTTTATGTGTGTGGCGAACTTCCTCCACACAAAATGATGATTGTTTAATTTTCCTAACCACCTCTCATGGTGGAAATTATGTTGTAAAAACTTTTTCAGTATATTATATATAATATTTATTATTTATTTATGCTTTTTTTCTTTTAAAACACAAATCATTTTACTTTACATTTGTTTTGAATACGATAATTTCGTTTGGGGAAGTTGTCTGTGTTTATTGAAACAATCTCAGTGTTTTTCAAGATTGTTTATGATTATGATTCATTTCATTAAATTTTATGATAAATCTCTTGGGATAATTCATGGATCATATTATCCTATATAAATTAATAATATATTCTTGTATTGGTGCCATTCATATAATATTTGGATTATAAGATATTTAATAAAATGTTCTTAATAAATCCATACTTTACACTCACATCGTTCATAAATATGTGTTCCTTCAAAACCATGTTTTCTAAAAAGGGTTCCCAAAAATATTATACTAATATACTATAATATTTACAATTAAATTTTAAACTTTTTGTCTTTTACTAGTGTTTTCATAATAATCTTCATGTTTCTTTCCAAATGAGGATTTTTTTAAAAAAATTAACTTGAAAAAGAAATGTTATTTTTACCTTGTACAACATATACAGATTTATGTATCATGAACCCTTAGAATATTTCTTTTCATTTTTAAATGATGATTTTTATGAAAATATTTTTAACATATATTTTCAATGAAATGGTTTTCAAAACATTTTCAAGCTTCTTTTATATGTTTTCAAGGAAATTGGTTTTCAAAAGGTTTTCAACTTCCATTTTTATGTTTTCAAAAAATATAGTTTTAAAAATATTTTTAAGCTCTTTTTATAAGTTTTAAGTAAAATGGTTTTCAAATATTTTTTAAGAAAATTTTATAATTTTTTAAGGAAAAAGGTTTTCAAAATTTTTTCAATCATTATTTCTTAGTTTTAAAATTATTTTCAAAGCAGAAAGTATATTTTCATAAAGAAATGTTTTTAAAACATATTTCAAAATAATTTCACATCTAAAATGACGTCATTTGGTGTTACTTATGTCTTTTGGGGGAAATTATTTAATATTTCCATTCATATTCTTTCTCTGAATTGATTATGTTTTCATGTAATGATGTTGATGAAACTCGTTTCCTTGTCACTAGTTATATGATTTTGAAACCCAATTTTTTTAGGGGTTATATTTATGATGAAATGATTATGAATTTTACTACAAATATTTACATGGGAGTCAACCATGAATACAAAGATGTTATGAGGAGTAAACTGATCCTACTAAGATAATCATTTGAGTGAACCATGACTACCAAGATGGTATGAGGAGTGAACCTATACTACCAAGATGTTCTTAGAATTGATGCCTTGGATAATATGGAAATAATATTTTATATTCTTATGTGTCATCCAAAATTACATTTTTTATTCTTATTTTATAATTTCTTGTCTTATGCTCTTAATTTCATTATGATTAAAGTCTTATGAACTACTAAACATTATGACATGATTCAGCTACATGATCTTTGTTATGCAGGGTATGATCTTGTATTTTCATGATCATTTTATAATACCATTATAATCAGGAATATGCCTTCATATATCCCTTTTTTACCCTTACTGAGTATCTAAACTCATCAATTTTTATGTTTCCATCCTATGTTTTGAAGATATATTTCTTCTATGATTGTCTAAGAGGGTTGATAGTCTTGGAGAACCTAGTGGGATCTAACGTGTAACGCCCCGACCCCAGCTACCCAGAGTCGGTGCATTATTACATAACATTGGTATGATCACAAGAAAGATCAAATCCCAAAAGACCGATTAGTTTAGTAGCCTTGGAAACACTAGATATATTCATAAGTTTTACATTACATCATAAAATGAAAAACTACTACAACAACATAATGTTTCCAACGTCCACACTATAAACCCATAATATCCTGCAAGTCAATCATAAATTACTTCTTCACTACCTGGGAAAAATAAAACATAAAAAAGGGGTGAGCTCAAATGCCCAGTAAGGATAAAAATATAGCGGAACATTCAAAATAAGCATAAACATTTAAGGCAATGAATTACTAAAACAAAAGCCTTTTAAAATTGAACTTCAGCATAGTATGGCAAAAGTAAAATGAAATAATGCCATTTACTTGTTCACATGGATATTCTACTAATCGAATAATCACATGCAATATCAATAACCACTTTCATAATGTTGGAATGCATAATGCCAGACTATCATAACCACATAGCCAAGGCCTCGTGCCAAGACTACAAATAAGATTTTGTCAAGGCCTTGTGCCAAGACACTAGTTTGTCTCATGAGACCTACCGATGCATCGAGGAGCTATAGCGGGCTCCACCCGTCACTTATTAAGTCCAATGCATTCCTCATATGAATAGGTTTAAGCATAAAATAAACATTCGTATTAAAACTAGCATACGAAATGTCAATACTTTAACCACAAACCATGAATGGTATAAAAATAGAACATCCACAGTCAAATATAACTCATTTGATACAATATGGAAGATTGTATTGTATCACATTAACCTCAATCATGAATAATGAAGGATGTTGACATAGATGAAAATAATCATCAAAACTATTTGAGAGAAATATCCCCCTTTTCATGAAAACATTTAAAAGTCACACTATTTGTCAAGAAGCCATTTAAAAATAGATTTTTGAATCAAAGTGTCCCATACCACTTTGAAACTTTTTAAAAGGATTTTTAATTTTAAAACTTTAATGTCCATATAAATAAATCCTTAAAACCATTTTTAAAATATGGACATTAATGAGCATGATTTAGAAGAATAATTCTTTAAAACATTTTAAAATGGTATTTTGGTTAGAGTTTCTAACCAAAAGAGAGACACTTGAATACAAATAATTGAGGTAATCAAAACATTGTAATATCATGAGAATAAAGGAATTCATGATATACTATGTCAAAGTACATTATATACACCACATAAAAGTGATTTGGTGTATATCATCAAATAAGTCTCAATGGAATGTAAATTGAGATGAAATCTCTTATAATGGTTGTATCCTTTGGTTAAGGATAAATCAACGACATAATTATGTGTGACAAATATAAATACACTAAATATGATGGGATATTCAGTGTAAATCAATCAAAGTATATTCACACATATTCTTGTAAAAACAATACCAACGAATTGGATGTTTAACTCAACAAATGGAGAATGAGTTAAAATTACTCTTATCAAATTCATATCAGTGAATTGAGAATTATCAATGGAGTGATTATGTGTATCAAACTTATATCCACAGGAAGGGGAGTGGAAATTATGACATAATAAAATGAATAGTGATTCCACACATAATCTTGGGGTAATATAATCAATGAAATATGCGTAAAGCCAAATGAGTGGAAATTGAAATCTCAAATTCCCTTATTGATTAGGTAACTTAAGAAACAAACACCCATGAAAGAAAGATCATACCATGATGATGTAAATACCCATAAAATAAAGTATATTACACAATGAATACAATCATGGGTAGTACACATACACCACATGCAATAATTAAGGGGTGATCAATGGAATTCTCACGGAATTAAAAGTGAGACAAGAAACCTCTTACCACGTTAATCAACTGAGTCGCATGGCCAAAAGTTAATAACCACCAAATTATTTACAGAATAACATGAATCTAAAGTGAATCATGATAATATATATCAAATGTAAGTACACAATACACCACTTTCAATAATTTAGTAGCGAACAATGGAAATCTCACGGAATTGAAAGTGAGATAAGAGAATCCCTTACTTTGTACTTTTTCCTTGGTCGATGGTAGGTTTACCTCCTGTATAATGGTGAAATAATTGTTATTGAATAATACAAGAATCATTTACTTTAATATGATATCATATATGATCTTTTAACATTGATTTGTTAATAATATCTTAGTATTAACGCCGTTTCGGGTGTTAACTTACTCATTTTATTTTATATGTTTTGTTACATAAGTCATGTTTGTTGTATCTTATTCATATCCATAATGATATCAAGTCCTTAAACATCATTTTTAAATCATTAAATGATAATTATACTTGAATGGATACGATGGATAATGAATCTCATCGCGTTCGTGGAGACGGTAGTCCGTACGTACGCACGAACGCTACTTCCATTTAATTTTTTATTTTAAAAGAATCGAATCCAAATGATACATAGGTATATTACTGTTACAGTATAATATAATATTTTATATATGTTACTTAAGTTCATTAACACCATCCTTTATACGTTCCATGTGTGGTATGAACGAGTCATATCATTTTAAGGGGGCGGTAGTCCGCACTTCCTCAAATGAAATTATCGTATGTATATACGACATGAAACAAATAATGGTATGAAATAAAATGGAATTACAGAAGCTTATATATAAAATATATATCATTAATATCATATTTAATTACAGTGCCATCATAATGGCCACCATGAGAGGCGGTAAGATGTTTTTGAACAATCATCGTTTCGTGAGGCGTTAGTTTGCCATCCACAGAAACATTATGTTCATCATCCATTAGATGGAGTTGTGTGTATGTGTAGTTTGAATACTTCTTATAACAACATTCTAGTATATTTAGGATACTGGTGTTGTTACAAAAGAAGGGAAATAAAAAGAGTTTGGGGGTTGAAGAAGCAAAATAAATGAAAATAATTTAAGAGAAATCGTTACCTTTAATTTTGGTAACTCACTTTGGTTGGAACCAAAGGACTTGTTGAAATGCTTTCTGCCTAAGGGGAAGCTTCAAGGAGGAGGAGAGGGATGTGTGGAGATTATTTGGGCAGAGTTTGGACGAGCCAAGTGGCTTGAGAGGTGTGAGGAAATGAGAAGGAGGAGTGCCCTTTTATAAGAGGGGTGAGGGGCACCTTTGGAAAAGCTAGAAATATTAATTTATAATAAATTCCTATTCGGTTTCCAATGGCTCCAAAGTTGACTATTCAAAGGTTGAGGTGGGGATAGGTCGAAAAAAACTCATCCAATAGAATTTAGACAGGTTTGGGTACTTATATTAACCTTATCTTTAAGTATTAACTCTAAGTTAATTAGTTTCACTTTTACAATGTCTCTTTGTATTTTTATATAATATGGTTAATAAACTTACTATATACATCCACAAGACCCCCAAGTGGTCCATTAATGATTAACCTATCATAATATAAGTCTCTTGGCCGAACCTTAGATTTTTAGGAATTTAATATCAATTAATAATATAATATTTGTTTTAAGAACTCTTTTATGTCAATTTTGACACTATTCAATAGTTGATTTTTGTGAAACTCATAACAGATTGATTACTTCAAAAAAAGTCAAATAAATCAATCCTAATATATCATATTATCCTAGAAAATTTGTTTAATTCATTAAAAGTTTCATATTATAATTATTTGGTTATTTATAATATCAATTATGTTAATTTTTTACTATTTTAGTAATTACTGCATCATCATTGTGTCATAAATAAAATAAATTTTTTAATGTCAAAAAATTATAAATAAAATATAATTATGTAGGAAATCCTTTTATCTTTCTAATGAATATTTATAATCTAAAATCTAGCATATATAACCCTATGTAACAATTGTTTTGCTAAAAGATATATGCTTGTGTCATTTTTATATTCATTTTAACTTAATTAATATAAAGTGTCATTATCACTTACAAGTGGATCCATGGGGTCCCAAAATTGACCCAAATATGCCCATGGTCGACCATGTATCAACCAATAGGGTTACGACACGTTTTAGGGTAATTTAGTATTATTATAATATTATTTTTTTAACCCTTATTTACCGGATTTACCCTTAACCATGGTAAATAAAATATTTACCGCAGTAATTATTCAAAATGTCTAAAAATAAAAGTTACCTATTTACACAATTTGGACATCCTGATTCCAAATATGGAATCCATTTTTCTAAATTCAAAACACAGAAGTGGCATAAATTAATTTAAAATTAATTCCCGCTGTCAAAACAAAAAGCGTGTTTTTAAGAGATAATAACTATCAAAAGATTGACACTTGTTTATGCTCGGTTTAATTGTAAAATTATGTCCAATGACCAACATTATATTAAATGGTAAAAATATATTCTAAATATACTTTAAAACCACTCAAATTCACAATTTATCACTATTAATTATTTTGATTAAAAAAGTTGTTTTTAATTAAAATTTAGTAATTTTCACTATTCATCAAAATATGAAAGTTATCCGAAAAGTACCAAAATTTCACCTTAGGCTAAATTCGATATTCCGAATCCAAAAATGAAGTCCATTTTGAAATATAAAATATATATAATTTCAAAAAGTAGGTATTACTATTCATAACGGCTAGTTTGATTGGTTGTGGTGTGTTAACATCTTGAAGTTGCGTACAATGCACGTCATTGCATTATTCGAAAGGAAACATACCGAGGAAGCTTGGGGTGTTACATAACGTAGCTCACTCAAGTACCAGTTTTTATGTTTCCATGTTCACAAATCCACTAGACTAATACAGTGATTGGGAGTCTATTTATATAACATTTTAAGTATTCTAAAAATGTTATGTAAGGTATATTTATGAAAATATAGGGTCTCTATAGTTAGTATCAATGAAAATTTTTAGTTTTACTTTGTAGAATATGATGATAAAAACATTGGTAAGATTAATAGGTATATTTATAAGGATATTTCTAGGAATGTCTCTAAGGATAAGTATAAGGACAAGTTAATATTAAGGAAAATTTCTGGGAAATTTGGTAAAGGATATAGTGAGTAGTTTCCTAGAAATACATCCCTATATAGATACTACATGTAGATGTGGCTCTGGAATAGATGTACATGGGTGTAACCAACTCTGAAAAGATGTTCTAGGTGTAACTCGAGAAAATCTGGTACATGACTATAGGCCTTGTTTCTCACCATATTTGACAGTCCTAGGGGGGATATTCTTTGGGAATTCATAAACTCTTAAGGTGCTATAATGATTTATTTAATAATAAGTTTCATATGAATAACCTAGGAAAAAACATAGGTTCTAATAGATTAAATAATGTGCCATTATTAATAAATCCTATAAGTAAATATTTTCATGACTTTGTGGTCTTCTACTATGATAGGTAATGTTCACACTATGCTTCTGGTTTTAGTCCAAGGTAGGAATAGGAATAAACAAGATTAATGTTGAACATTATGAATGAGTTTTTGATTATCAGTTAGGTGGTATGTTCATTGGAATGAGAGGTTTTGTGATCATGCCTAATTAGTTTTCACATAATATGATAATAAGGTTTACCTTAACCAACTCTTGGACTCTCCAAAGAATAAAAAAAGAGTTTTCTGAGAGTTCAGGTAATGGATACCTTGGAGGAAATAAGATTTGATTTCTTTTGTGTCAAGAATGTTGAAATAATCATCAAAGTGAATATCTTATAGGAATAAAGAAGATGTTTTGATTGTTTAAAAGGATTTAAAGTAAGTAAAAGAAAACTAAAAATGATGAGTTAGGTTAAAAAAATAGATGAGAATATTGGCCTCCCTAATAAATCATTTAAGGTTATGTATTTTATGTGTGGAATAACTGATTATTATTCAACTCAATGTCCCAAGAGAGAAGCTTCTGAAGAGGATTAGAAAAGTGTTATGAGTAATAGTTACATTGCTGATGATGATGAGACTACGAAAGAAATATGGAAGGAAAGAGGTATTGTGTAAAAGGATGAGGTATCCTTGGTAATGTAATATGAGTGTAGTCGAAAAATAAAATATTATCTTTATTTGGATTCTAGAATTATATTATAATAAAGGTGAAATATATAAGTATTATTCAGTTTATATTTTTTAATAAAGATTATCCAGAATACATTGAATGGATCTAATGGAATAGAAAAATGATTTGAATGAATGGTGATATCCAAAAAAACACATGATTAAGGATAAGATAAACCATAATATGTTATGTGTGTTAAGATATTTTTGTTTGGATAAAGATATGTGTGATATGAATAAGTAAATTATATGGTACGGATTACATTGTAACTAATTAAGTAATTTTTTACAAGTAGTTTATGCTACCATGGATGAAGTTTACAACCTATTATATTTATAGAAAATATCTAGTAATATGAGGAATAAGGAATTATGCATGTTTTCTATAAGGATTTAAGGTAATTCAGGTTGTTACCATGTTCCAAGATAATTTACGATGAGGGAATACAAATGTTTGGAATGTGACACCAAGAGATGCTTTTTTATATATGGTGGGTACTATTAAGCTGATTCTGTGATATTATTTTTAAAATTTTGCATTTTTTTTATTCAAAGGGTGATAAGGTTAACCAATAATAAATGTTTAAGCTAAAATTATGAGTATGTATTTATGTATTCATATATTATTGATGACCCAATTTAATAGGCTATTTTCTAATTAACCTTATTTCGAGGATATTCATCAAAATTTGGTAATTATATTAGTATGGTTTTAGGAAATGAAATCAAGTATGTTTGGTTAAAACCATTCATGTATAGTAAGGTCATGGGTCTTGAATCCATGGCCATAAGATGATAAGTGTTTCATGCTTGCGATTGGCCTAAGTGATTTCATTTATAATGTAAAATTAATTTTTATAAATAACTATTTATAATGAAATAGAAGTTTTACTTTCTATTTTTAGAGATTCATATATTATCCCTATTTATTTTAAATAATAGTTAAAGATAAATAGTTCAAATTTTAATTCTTTTATGGTCCTTAATATCAACTAAATGTGTATTTCATTTCTTTGAGCATGAAAGTTAATTTTTGGACATCCATTTCTTAAAGTAATTTATGAATTAGAAATAATAAAGAGAACAACCAAATAATTGAATTTTTTATACAAATATATCAAGTAAGAATCATTCTTTATATTCTTGTTCAATAAAATATTTACCCACATAAAGGATAATGATCAAATTAATTGTCCTAATACCATAATTCTTGTTGAATCGATGGCCTTATAAATCATCATATATTTTTGAATATGATCCCCTCAACTTTTCTTGGATGATTCACTTATTTTCTATTGATGACCTCAATAACTCCCGATAATTATTCACGCTTTTCATCCATGTCCAATCTTCTCTACCAACCTATGTTCTTCTCTGTGGAAACCTAGTTATATGTTACTTTGGGAAACCATTATGGTTCGAACATTCCCTTTTTAAGGGAAGTTTTAGTATCCATTTTAGAAATGTGAGTATCTATGAATGAATATTTCCAATATTTAACCTCTGATGACCAAGATTAATTTCAACGATGAAATTAACTTTTAGGGGGGTATGATGTAACACCCCAATATTTTGAGAATTATTTTCTCTCAAATTAATTCAATCGTTTTGATATTTTTCATTTTACACAACACACGACATAGCAGATTCTATATTGAATAATTATGTTTGGATTGTGTTGTATGAAAAACCTAGTTAAATGTGTACAAAAAATGACATAATCAAAATCCTTCACTACACGAAATACAAAAGTTATCTTGAATTACATATAACAATTAATTTCTTAAAATGGGTTGCGTAATACGCAAGACTGAGGTTTACCAAAAAATTATATATTTTTTAAATATTATTAGTCAATATAATAATATATAATTGAGTAGTTGAGTTAGTTTTAATGATTAAATAACTTCAAAAAATATATGTTTTTCACAAATATAATATGAATTCATAGTTCTCAAATTAATTATAATTGAATATGAAAACTGATTCCATATAAAAGGAAATATAAATATTTTTATGGTCACAATGTTGTCTTACACTAATAAATTAAATTAATTATTGAGTGATATTAATTTAATATATATATTATATTCAATAAAATATTTTTGGAATTCAGCAAATATATTTTATATAAATAGGATAAGAACATACACAATTTTATGCACAAAAACTTATATTTTTTATAAAGGTAGTTTTATGGCCTTTTAATGGTGAATCCATTTTAGATCAAATTTTTAAAACTATTATAGATATAATATTTAAAAATAATATTCATTATTGGAATAATGGAATAAAATTTAGGTTAGGATAATTGTTTTGGTATTTTTATGGAAGATCTTGTTTTTTAACAAATTGTTAAAATTAATGGATTTAGTTCAAAACTATTTTTTTCGTATAATTTATTAATAAGGATAAATTAAATTTTAAATTCATTGAAAATTTTAATTTTAAAATATTTTAATAAATTAATATGTTTTACTTCACTTAAATAAATTTTATTTTGAAATTGGTTATAAAAACATAGGAATTATTTGAATGTTTTTACATTTAAAAACTGGAGTGTCGTCCCATTAGTCAGATTAAATTAAAATTAATTTCTACCAAATATGTGATTGTATTTTGGAAAAATGGATTTTATATTTATAGTTTGAATAATTAATAATTTATTATAAGTTCAACTTAGTTTTTAACCATAAATATTAGTGGAGGTACATAAAATTTACTATATTGTTTAATGTAAAATTAAGCTCAACTAAAGAAAAAACCATAAGTTTAAGACACAAAACAACCTGAAAACAAGTCCTAAACCCATTTTTCGGCCATTATTCTTCAATTAACCTTTAATTATTTAGTTTTTAAGGTTTTTTATGACTTATAGTAAGAAGAAATGTGCGTACAACTAACTTCTTTTCAAAAATGACAAGTGTGTCCTTTCCCTTCCCTATAATAGACCCCCAACTCTCCCTCTTTTTCACAACTCCAAAACAAATTAGGTTAGAACAAGGCCTTACCAATAAAATTCCCAACATACCTCCCTTCCTCCTAGAATCCTTCCCTTCGGAATAATCCTATCCATGGAATCCTTTTTGCATAAACCAAAAGGAGTTACCGATTAAGAGATAATGTCTTCTCTAAAGCTCCTTTCTTTTATTTAATTTGTACACACCCTCAAACTCTACTTATTATATTATTGTATAACAAAACCTATCATGAACCATCCTCGGGGCCCGTTCCGTGACCAACCAAAGCTCTCCTTCCATAGGCCAGGGTCGGGCGACTAGCACCAAAGGCGTAAATCCTAATAACTGGGAAGGCATTGCATTTATAAAACATAAGCACATCCAACCAGAGTACAAGCAGAAGTAAACACTAAGTAAAACTGAATACAAAAGTAGTGATGAAAGTAAAGGGGTCAGAAATAAAAACCCAACTATAAATTACAAGGAAAATAGAAAAAACTGCTGGAAGGTGACAAGCTGCTCCTGGATCATCCACCACAGATCCTACCTGAAGTGTAGGTACAGATAGCACAGCCCATGGATCGTCCACCACATATCCTACCTGAAAGGTAGGTATAGATAGCCTCCTCAGCGCCCTCATCCTTCAACCTCCTCCGAGTACCGAGTTGTCGTAAGGTCCACCTCCAGGTGTCGTCCAGTCCTCGTACACTCGGTCTTCGTCAGCAGTGTCCATCGTCTGCATCCAACACAACGAGGTGCGGGCATAGCCCATGCAGGGGTGAGTATAATGACACTCATTAGGGACCCCGAGACCCTCAAGGTCTCACTAATTCCAACAGGGATAACCACAAGAAGGATCTCAACAGATAACCCTTACATAGGTATAAGTTCATACTTATACCTAAGTTATCAAGTAACCCATCTCAATCATGAGGAAACACCAAGGTTGTGAAATAAACAGATAACCACTACTTAGTTATAGGCCAATACATATACTTAAGTTATCAAGTAACCCATCTCAATCATGAGGAAACAGAAAGGTCAACGACTCACCTCAAATCAGGATTTTTATTCATGATGTTGAAATCACGGCTTCTGGAGAACTCCTCCTCTTTCGAACATAGTAGTCCTATCATGACTCTGAGGTTCTACTCACTAACCTTAAACTGCTGAGGTACTCCTCCTGGTGAGTACTGCGGGTCTGCTACCTCACAAAGTAGTGCTCCTCTACCATGGGTCTGTCACCTCACACAGTAGTGCTCCCCCTCATAGCCTAGAGAGATACTTCTCCTGTCAAGTACCGCAGGTCTTCCACCTCACAACTTAGTGCTCCTCTGCCATGGTTTTGCCACCTCACAACGGAGTGCTCCCCATTGGGCTATACAAGTCACTCCGAATCAAATCAGACAAGCAGTCATCGGGTCTCATCCAGCTATAAGGTCACTGTACTCCGTATGCTCACCTTCGGGTGGATCCGCTCCACGAGCCCCTCGTCGATACTCCAAGTATCACAAATTCCCACAAATAAGTATCACAAAAGACCGCCTCGTCATAGGGGTATCAACGCCACAGACAGCGCGTTAATAGGACGCCCGGTCTGTGAGTTATTAGCCTTTTAGTCTCGGGGGCCCGGTTGGTTTCGTGTACGAACCAACATGGTCGTACTTCAGCTGAATCCAAACCTCGAGCGGAGTAAGCCAAAAGAACCATCTCACTAAGAGAAATCCAATGAAGTAGATGGCACGTCAATCGAACGTCTGAAGCTCAAGTTATAATTGTGTCCGCTTCGAGAGCCCGGTTGGTTTCGTGTTCGAACCAACCCAGTAATACCCAAAGTTCATCTAAGCCTTGAATTTAATATAGCAAAATGACCGTCTCGATCCAAGTATCACATCGCAATAGACGGTGAGTCTATCAGAGGTTTGTAGCCCAAGTTACGGGCGATTGAACAAAACTATCTGAATTTAGGGGGTTTGGGCCCGGTCCGACCCGGCCCAAAAGCCCTTGGGTCGCCCCATTAAGGAGAGGAATGGCCCGTCCAGTGCAGCCCGGCCCAGTACGGGGGTCCAGCCCAGTGCAGGTAGCCCAGCCCGGCACGGATGGTCCTGCCCGTCGCGGGTGGTCCGGCCCAGCGCGGGCGGTCCGCCCCAGAGTCGGCTGCTGGCCCAGCGTGGCGGACGCGGAAGGGGGGGGGGGCGCCGCCCCCCTGATTTCTGAAATGGTGGACCCTTGTGGTGTCTGCCTTAGGTGATCTGGTCGGGGGTTTTGAACCCCCGTACTTCTCGTAACGGCCGGCCATTTTGGCCGGCCGGTATGGCTACAGCGGGACCTATCGGTCCCGCCTCCTGGTGGGGTTGGCGGCCAGCCGAGCCTGGCCGCCTCTGTCAAACCACCATGGCCATAGTTGTGGCTCCTCTTCAGTCAGCACGGCGTGATGGCACCGCACCCATCCTCTGTGGCCCGCCTCGGTCTCGGCCCCTTGATGCTCCAGCGCGGCGCTCCTTTGTCAGGGCCTGCTCCTGGTCACTGCCTCTTTTGGTCTCATCGGCGCGGCGTGACGGAGCCGCGGCCCACTCCAGAAGCAGTCCTCGTCATCCCTGCGTGGTGCAACGGCATCGCGTCACCTCTGTTTCAAGATGCAATTAATGTCAACAAAAAAAGGAAAGGAGGATCGGTCGTGTTTGTGCGGTCCAACCTCCTCCCGTTATATTGATAACAGACAGCCAAAAATTAATGAAGAACATCAAATTAATATCGAACATAAAAACAACCCCTACCTCGATTCACGAAGGATGGTCGCTTTGACGAAGAAAGGGAAATCCCTATGGTTTCGTAGACATTGCCCTGGAATGACGACGTCGCTTCGTCAAGCATCGATAAAAAGGAAGTTGAGATTGGCACTCGCGTTCTTCGCGTTCATCAAAGAGGAAGATGAATTTATTCAAAGTAAATAGCTCTCCCTCTCTCAATTCTCCACACAACACAACAACCCAAAATAAAATAAGTCTTTTCCCTATTTTATTTACACATCCCAACATTTCCAAAACATCAAAAGTTAAATTCACATAATTAATTAATCTTGAATACACTAATTAATTGGATGTCAAGTTGGAAAATTTATTGAGGGGTAAGAGGAGTTAGAAGAATTTTAAGGGGTGGGGATTGGGTGGGCCCCACCTCACAAATATCCTAATTAAGAGGGGTCACGATTTTAGTGGGTCCCATCCGAACTCCCACACATGGGTATAAACCACTTAGTAGAGAAATAAAATAATATTGAAAAACAATTATATTTCATTTCTCACATTTTTAACAACTCCTCCTGAGCAAACGCACCTTCGGAAACGGTGCTATTAAGAAAATACCGGCGCTGAGATTTCATCAGTGCCCTCATATTTCAATTCTGAGCACCGGTTCAAAATATAGAAAAACCTGCTCGTTCATTCACTGAACATACCTGAGCTAAATTTCGAAAATTTATTTCGGTCACACCAGGACTCTGAATCAGGTGATGTCTGAAGCCACAGACTCGTAAAATTCCAAAGAAATTAAGAAAAAAATTTCCTAGAAATTTTCAGGCCTTTACATTACTCCCACCTCATGGATTTTCGTCCTTGTAAAGATATAACACAAACTAGGGAAACTAAAGGAGGTACCAAGCATGCAACAGAGCCTCCCGCTCCCATGTGCCCTCCTGAAGGTTCCAGTGCTGCCAGCTAAAGTGCACAAGAGGAATCGACCGTCCTCATAGGACCCGCTCCTGTCGATCCTTAGCCTCGATTGGAACCCCGTGAAAGTCGCACCGTCATCAATGATGATGGAAAGGTCATGTACACATCTCCTCAGCTGAGATTGGTGGATGATGTCATGCACCCGGTGCATCTGAGGTGGAACGGCCAGGAGGTAAGCCACCTCGCCTACCCTGTTGAGGAACTGGAATGGTCCAATGAAGTGCGAAGATAACTTACCACCCCGGCCAAAACTCTGTAATCCACATCGAGGTGAGACCCATAAGAAAACGTAGTCACCATCCTTGATATCAAGTGGTCTCCATCTCCTATTATCATTGGACTTTATTCTACTCGGTGTTGTCTTCATCCGCTCCTGGATGATCTGCACCTTCTCTGTCATGACCTGAACCATCTCGGGTTCTAAAGGTGATGCTTTCAACACTATTCAAAAAGGATATTTGAATCGTGTCCACCTTTTGTCACGCCACTCCTAATAGCTGAATGCCTGATCTCCTACTAAGAGAATCATCTACAATGTTCCCCTTCTTTGCTTACATTCTACAAGAGCTGCTAATATTTATCCTTTTTCGAAAAGTGAAATCTAGTCTCATCCCCTAGATTAACCACGTTCTTCGCCTAATACAGTCAATCCTGACATGAATGATACAATCATTCAACGGATGATGTCGTAAGGCCTCGACGCTACTACCAAGGGATCCAACTATCACTCTCTCCTCCCTGGGTTGAGTCACACTGTCGTCATTAGTGTGTGATTACTGGGTATCCCCCAGTAGAAAACTCGAAAATGAGGGTCAAGTCAACATTTTTAATCGGAACCTCTTAGTATCAACCATACAAAGTGGATAGCAAAGTAATATTCATAAGAAAGGTGTCTTTTATTACTAAATGTCAAAGTACAAAGACACATATAACTACAACAGCGACCACAAGGAAACCAAAAACACCAAGAACAAGGGCCTCTATTCCTAGACCCGCTCCTGTCCCCCAGCTTCCGGAGCTCTGTATTCATATTCTTCAGCTGCCTAAAGCTGAGCTCTCCCCTATCCACTTGTTCCCTGCGGTCGGAGTGGTCCTCCAAGTGGTGGTGGTGGCAACACCTTGAACCATCGTCCACCTATATCTGCATGGCCCGCTTCTCTGCCTCTGCCTCGATCAAACCTCTGCCTCTGTCTAGGAGGTTTTTCATCTATTTTCTGATCATCCGAGCAGTGGGTCAGACAATCACGAGCCATGTGACCATGTCTGCCGCATGTGTAACACATCATGGAAGGTCTATCTCTATCTCTACACTTAGTGCCTCACACTATCGACCTTGAGTAATGCGGTCGACCACATGTAGGTCTTTCTCTCCTAGACCTCTGCATCATATGTCTACTGCAAGCTGGAGAAGAATCCGGTGCAAGTCGACAAATGGTGGGTCCCGCTGCTGGAGTCTTATCAGTAAGGAAACTGTCCACTAGGAGGGCTCGCTCCAACACCCCTACCTGAGTCGAGATGCTGAGAGGGATCATCAAAGCTCTAATATTGTGTCTCAGTCCCTGCTCGAAGGTCCGGGATCAGAGGAACGGGTCCCATACCATGTCTGTGGAGTAGCACGATAGGTCTTTGAACCTTGCTGAGTACTGAGCTATAATCATGTTACCCTACTGCAGATGAAGTAACTCATGTATCCACACCGCTCGAAGGTTGGATGGTACAAACTCTGCCCGGAACAAGCTCTCGAAGTCTTCCTAAAGAAGTGACGTCTCTTCATGCATCTAGAGCATTAGGCTCCACCATCTGCCTACTGCTGCCTGAATGAGGTTGGCAGCAAGGATCACCATGAAGTCTGCTAGTGTACCTACTAGCCTGAAGACTCTCACCACAGCCTCTAGCCAATCCTCAGCCCCCTGTGGGTCCATCTCTCCCCTGAACCTGGGTAGCCTCTGGCGCTGGAACTCACGCAACGCGCTCAAGCGGCGTGCATCGCAAACTGCTGGGGCTGGTGGCATCGGTGTCCCAACGGGTGGTAGTACCACTGGTGCCTCAACTGAAAAAGGTCCTCGTACTAAGGCCTCATCGCTTAGTGGGCTGTCATTACGTACAACTCTCGGGGCTCTAGCTGGTCATCCATGGGGAGGAATCCTGAATGAAACAAATGCAACAAGGTCAAAATACTATACCTGGTGAGCTAACCTGGTTTGAGCTGATTTAAGTGAAAACTTTTAAAACCACTCACGTAAACAGTGTTTTCATTTACTAAGTCAGAAATTAGAAGTCAGGGTCATGGTGTATGGATACGTCGGCCGCCCACACCAATACTGGACTCCCTGAACTGAAGACCACACTTAGTACCCTTAACACTATTTCTTCACTAAAAGAAAATATCAGATTTTTTATGTTTTGCGGGACAACTGACTCCTCTGATTCCAATTTTTCATGACCCATCCTCAGGGCTTGTGCCGTGACAACCCCAAGCCCGCCTTCCATAGGCTAGGGGCTGGCGACTAGCACCAAATGCATAAATCCTGATAACTGGGAAGGCATTGCCTTTATAAAACATAAACACAACCAACCAAAGTACAAGCAGAGGTAAACACTATGTAAAACTGAATACAAAAGTAGTGCTAAATGTAAAGGGGCCGGAAATACAAGCCTAACTATAACGTACATGGAAAATAGACAAAACAGCTGGAAGGTGACAAGCAGCTCCCGGATCGTCAACCACGGATCTTACCTGAAGGGTAGGTACAGATAGCGCAGCTCCTGGATTGTACACCATGGATCCTACCTAAAGGGTAGGTACAGATAGCCTCCTCAGCGCCCTCATCCGTCAACCTCCTCTGGGTACCGACTTGTCGTGAGGTCCACCTCCAGGTGTCGTCTAGTCCTCGTACACTTGGTCTCCATCAGCGTTGTTCATTGTCTGCTTCCAACATAATGAGGTGAGGGCATAGCCTGTGTAAGGGTGAGTATAATTGTACTATGTAGGGACCCTGAGACCCTCATGTTCTCACTAATTCCAACAAGGATAACCACAAGAAGGATCTCAACAGATAACCCTTACTTAGGTATAAGTTCATACTTATACCTAAGTTATCAAGTAACCCATCTCAATCATGAGGAAACACCAAGGTTATGAAATCAAAGGATAACCAGTACTTAGTTATACGCCCATACATATACATAAGTTATCAAGTAACCCATCTCAATCATGAGGAAACACAAAGGTCAACGACTCAGCTCAAACTAGGATTTTTATTCATGATGTCAAAATCGCAGCTACTAGAGAACTCCTCCTCTGTCAAACAAAGTAGTCCTGTCATGACTCCGAGGTGCTACTCACTAACCTTATACTGCTAAGTTACTCCTCCTGTCGAGTACCACAGGTCTGTCACCTCACAAATTAGTGCTCCTCCGCCATGGGTCTTGCACCTCACACAGTAGTGCTCCCCCTCATAGCCTACAGAGGTACTCCTCCTCTCGAGTACCGCGGGTTTTCCACCTCACAAAGTAGTTCTCCTCCACCATGGGTCTTCCACCTCACAAAGTAGTTCTCCCCGCTAGGCTATAAAAGTCACTATGAATCAAATCAGAGAAGCAGTCATCAGGTCTCAGCCAGTTACAAGGTCACCGTACTCCGTATACTCACATCCGGGTGGATCTGCTCCATGATCCACTAGTAGATACTCAAATTATCACAAAGTCTCACAAAGAAGTATCACAAAGGACCACCACGTCACAGTGGTCTCAACGTGACAAACGGCACGTTAATCAGACGCTCGGTCTGTGAGTTGTTAGCCTTTTAGTCCCAGGGGCCCGGTTGGTTTCGTGTACGAACCAACACGGTTTTACCCTAGATACATCCAAACCTTGCATAGAGTAATCCAAAACAAACTTCTCACTGAGAGGAATCCAATGAAGTTGACGGAACGTCAATCGGACGGTCGTAGCTCATGTTATAAGCATTTCCACTCTGAGGGCCCGGTTGGTTTCGTGTTCGAACCAACCCGACCGTACCCAAAGTTCACCGAAGCCTTGACTGTAATATACCAAAACTACTGTCTTGATCCAAGGATCGCATCGCAACTAACGGTGCATCGATCGGAGTTCTGTAGCCCAAGTTAAGAGTGTTTGAACGAAACTGTCCGAATTTAGGGGGTTTGGGCCCGGTCCGACCCGGCCCAAAACCCCCTGGGTCGGCCCGAACCAGTTCGACCTGACCTGGTTCTGGGTCCGGCACATTAGGGCGTCGCCCGGCCCGGCTGGTGCGGCCCAGCCCCGCCGGCGCGGCCTGGCCCGACACGGGGTCCGGCCCAGTGCGGGAGGCCCGGCCCGGCACGGATGGTCCAGCCCGGCGTGGGCGGTCCGGCCCGGTGCTGGTGGTCCGTCCCAGCGAGGGCGGTTTGACCCCACGTGGGCAGTCCGACCCAGCGCTGGTGGCCGACCCATTGCAGCGGACGTGGAAGGCGGGTCGTCGACCCTCAGATTTCTGAAATGGCAGACCCCTATGGGGTCCGCCCTAGGTGAGCTGGTCGGGGGTTTTGAACCCCCAGACTTCTCAGAACGGCCGGCCATGTTAGCCGGATGGTGTGTCTACAGTAGGAACTTGCTGGTCCCACCTCCTGGTGGTGTCGGTGGTCGGCCGAGCCTGGCCGCCTCTGTCGAACCACCGCGGCCATATCTATGGCTCGTCTTCGGCCGGAGCGGCGCGACAGCGCCATGCCCCTCCACCGCTGCCCGCCCCGGCCGCGGCCCCTTGATGTTCCGGCGCTGCGCGATGGCGCTGAGCTACTTCGCCGAGGGCCACTCTTGGTCATGACTTCTTTTGGTCTCATGGGCACGGCGCGACGGCGCCGCGGTCCACTGCCGCGGCCCACTCCGGCCATGGTCCACGTCATCCCCGAGTGGTGCAACGGCACCGCGTCGCCTCCGATTCATGCCGCAATGAAGGTGAACAACAAAATGGGAGGAGGATGGGCCGTGTTTGTGCGGTCCGACCTCCTCCCGTTATATTGATAACAGGCGGCCAAAAATTAATGAAGAACATCAAATTAATCTCAAACGTAAAAATAAACCCTACCTCGATTCACAAAGGTTGGTCGCTTTGACGAAGAAAGGTAAAGCCATGTTGTTCCATAGACGTTGTTGCAGAATGACGGCATCGCTTCGTCAACCGTCGAGAAAAAGGAAATCGAGGTTGGCACCGATATTCTTCACGTTCTTCAAAGAGGAAGATGAAGTTCTTCAATGTAAAGATCTCTCCCTCTCTCAATTCTCCACCCAACACAACAACCCAAAATAAAATAAGCCTTTTCCCTATTTTATTTATACATTCCAACATTTCCAAAACATCAAAAGTTAAATTCACATAATTAATTAATATTCAATAGACCAATTAATTGGATGTCAAGTTGGAAAATTTATTGAGGGGTTAGATGAGTTAGAAGAATTTAAAGGGGCGGGGCTCGTGTGGTCCCCACCTCACAAATTTATTAATTAAGAGGGGTTAGGATTTTATTGGGTCCCACCCTAACTCCCACATATGGGTTTGAACCACTTAGTATAGAAATAAAATAAAATTGTAAAACAATTATATTTTAGTTCTCACATTTTTAACAACTCCTCCCAAGCAAACGCACCAACGGATAAGGTGCTCTTAAGAAAATACCAGTGTTGCGGTTTCATCGGTTCCCTAAAATTTTAATTCTAAGCACCGGTTCAAAAGATAGAAAAACCAACTCATTCGTTCACTGAACGTACCCGAGCTAAACTTCGTAAATTTATTCCGGGCACACCAGGCCTCGGAATCAAGTGTCGTCTGAAGCCATAGGCTCGTAAAATTCTAACGAAATTAAGAAAAAAATCCCTTGAAATTTTTGTGTCTTTACGAAACCATTATAATAATTATAATATAGGGTTTTTATACTAATTTTGTTTCCCTAAATCTACACACACCTCCAACTAATGGGTAACAAACATACTATTTATGTATACGGTGAACATCCACCTCAAAAAACGATGACTATTCACTTTTATTTACTTCTTATCATGGTGGAAATTATGATAGAAATAGTATTTATATATATTATATATAATATATATTTATTATATTAGGTTAATGTACTCCTTCTAAAACACATATATTGTTTACTTTACATTTAGTGTAAATATGATCATTTCGTTTGACGAAATGTGGACTACCGCCCCTTCAAAGCGATGTGATTTTCACACACTAAATAGAATATATTAAGGATGGGTTTAGTTAAATAATATGTTATATATAAATATATAATTCCACTTTAATGATATTATATACATATACATATATATATGTGTGTGTAATTCGTTTCGTTCAATACAATAATAAAAATAAAAGCATCATTTATACGTTTGTGTGGATTACCGTCTCCCTGAATGGTGTACTACAATTCATACTTCTATATTATATAGATTATAATAATAAGAATTTTGTGGATAAAAATGATATGTATATCTTTTTTAAGTTATAAAATAATGACATAAGTATAAGGACCAATGATGTTACAAATTAAGTCACATGAGAAATACAAAGCGAATATTATCCAAAGTGAAACCTTAACATAGGATGGTTAACAAGAGGGTAATATAAGGTTATAATAAAACCATATATGGTATTAGATATAATAATATGGTTCTTTAAAAGATTTATAATAAATTTATGTTCAATATATAGGAGTTTTGAATGAGTATGATGAGATTCAATGCACAAGGTAAGGGGATTTCATCTCAGTTTTTATTTCTCTGAAAGATATGAAATTTTCACCACTCTTCCTTTTGTGTGGTATATATACTATCCATTATTTTATTCTATTTATCTTATTCATATATATTTTTGGATACTAATATATCCATTTTATTATCTATGTTTCATGGGTTTTATGTTTCAATAATTACTAAATCAGTGGAATAGTTTTGTCGCACTTTCCCTTCTTTGATACTTGTGTTTTGTTATGCCCCAAAATTCTCTTTCGATTTTTATATAATTCTATTTTACATGTTATATAATGAATTTCTTTATTTTAATGATATTTTAGTTTTTATGTAATTTCCTTTTCTTACATGGAGATTTTGAACCCAATTAACTTAGTGGTACGTTTTTATTGAAACAATCTCATCGTTTTTTTGATATTGTTTATGATTATGCTTATATGATGAAATTTTTTGATCCATATATATATATAATTCATGAATCTTATTATACTATTGTAATTAATAATATATTGATGTATTCGTACTCTTTTTACACACTTTGGTATATAAGATAATTAATAATGTTTTTTTAAGAATGCCCAACTTTACCCTCTCTTCGGTCAGAAATATATGTTCCTTCAATACCAGGTTTTCTGAAAATTGTTTCCAAGAATTATCTACAAATATAATATCATAATTATTAGAAATTTTTACCCTTTTTAATTTTTCCAGTGTTTTCAAATTAATCTTCTTTCCACTTTCCAAACAAGGAATTTTTCTAAACATTTTACCATGTAAAAGTTATGTTTTCTTACCATGTAAAACATGTAAAAAAATAACTATCATTAGTACATTGAATCATTATTTTCAGGTTTAAAGGATAATTTTTAAGAAAAATGATTTTAAGAAATATTTTCAACGAAATGTTTTTTATAATTTTTTTAATATCCTTTTATATTTTTTCAAGGAAATGGGTTTCAAAGCATATTCATGATCGTTTTATAACTTCTCATGTAAAAAGGAATTCAAAACAATTTAAAGATCATTTTATATGTTTTAAAGGAAAAAAATTCTCAAAATGTTTTCATGTCTTATATATAAGTTTTAAAATTATCTTCAAATGAAATTTTTTTCAAAAGGTTTTATGTTTTAAAAGATCATTTTCAAAGAAGAAAAGATATTTTCCTCAACAAATTTTTCTAAAAGAACATTAAAAATTATTTCTCACCTAAGATAACATCTATTGGTGTCACTCATGCCTTTTAGAGAAATTATTAAATGGTTCAATTCATGTTCATTCTTTGAATGGATAGTGTTTCGATATAATGATGTCGATGAAGCCTATTTCTCTTTCACAGGTTATATGGTTTTGAAATCCACTTCTTTTCATGGGTTAATTTTATGATGAAATGATTATGAAACTTGTATCTCTTTATAGGCTATGATATGATTACTTATTTATAATACCCATTTTATTTCATCAGTTACGATATGATAATTTACAATCTTGTGGAACATGGATGTATGATTTTTTTATGAGATGGCTGGGACCTTTATCTCTATACAATGCATTGGGTAATGATTTATATCTCATGATATAGACAAAGATATTCTTGGTAAGAAACATTGACTTCTAAGACAATAATGGGAGTGAACCATGGATACCAAGATGCTATGAGGAGTAAACTTGTGCTATTAAGATATACATGGGAGTGAACCATGACTACCATGATGGTATGGGGAGTGAAACTATATTACCAAGATGGTCTTCATAGTGATTCCTTGTCTATAAGGAAAATCAAATTTTATATGATTATTCATCTTCCATAATTCCATGTTTTATTCCTATGTTATTCTTTCATGGATTATGTTCTTTATTTTTTATGATTCATGTCTTATTAAATACAAATATTTGTTCCAGGATTCATGTATATGATCATTGTTATATAAGGTAAGATATTATATTTTCATGATCATGTCCTCATAACCATACCCTTATTATTGTGATTACATATCTCGCTTGTTTACCCTTAATGAGAATCTGAGATCTCCCATTTCTATGTTCCCTTCCCTTGGTTGAGAAGATATATTTATTTTATGATATTCCTCATAGGGGTACTAATCTTCAAGAACATATTAGGATATAATTTATCATGATTATGTTCTAGTGTTTTTGTTTCCATATTTATGAAGGCACTATACTGATATAGTCTTTGGTTGTCTTTTTTGAATAATGTTTTAAGTATTCAGTAAAAGTTATATAGTATCTATCTATGAATATTGAGGTTGGATATAAAATATTCATGAAGATTTTTAGAAAAACTATCGATAATATCCAAATAAACCATGAAATCTATGGATCTCAGTCACCATGGTTGGTCTGGGCTAGTATCCAATAGCCCCAAACATCGATGGATCTACTACACAACCATCTCTTGAGAATATGTGACCCAAAAATGAATCCTTTTTCATCCAAAAATCACACTATTTAAATTTTTCATATATCTTCTCCTTACATAGGTTCTTTAGTACAATTCTCAAGTAATATTAATGCTCTTACATTACTTTTGAAAAGATAAGAATATCATCTATAAAGACTACCACAAATTTATCAAGGTAATATCTAGAGACTCTACACATTAAATCTATAAAGATAGTAGGGGAATTAGTAAAACAAGAATGAATCACCATATATTCATAATGTCCATAACATGTATGGAATTTCATGTTTAGTATATCCCTTTCCTGACGCTCAATTGATGATATCTAGAATGAAAGTCAATCCTGGAAAAGTATTGAGCTTTCCAAAGATGATCAAACAAGTCATAAATACAGGTAAGTGGATAATTTTCTTGATTTTGATCTCATTCAACTCCTGATAATCAATGAACAGACTCATGGATCAATATTTATTTTTCAATAAAAGAATGGTTTCACCCTAATCTGACACACTTTTCTAAAGTAATCCCTTATCAAGGTTTTCTTAGATTTACTTATTCAATTCCTGCAACTTAATCAAATTAATTCTATAAGGTGTCTTTGAAATTAGTGTGAAACCATGTATAATTTCTTTTTAGAACTCAACTTTATGTTTAGGTGTAAGGCTAAGAAAAACTTCTGAAAATACATCCACAAATTCTTAAACAGTAGGAATATCACCGATTTCAATTATCTCCCAACCATTTAAGATAAAAAACCCTTTTGAATGGGAATTAGGACCCATAAAGTACATGAAATCCCCATAGGAAGTCCATTATTATCGTCCCATTTGATGAATGATCATAGGAGGGTTTGGAATATCAAATTTTACTTCCCTTTAGTGACAATTGATGTGTGATTTATGAAGAAAAATTAAATCCATGCCTAAGATGAAATGAAATTATACCAAAAGAATAAGGACAAGATTTATTAGAATCACATTCCCACAAAATTCAAATAGAGAGGAATCATATACTGGAAATGAAATCACCGTACCACTATGGGTTTTCACAGCTAATTCTACATCTAATTGTTTTGGTGGAATCATAACACCCTTATAAAATTATTTAGATATGAAACAGTTGGTAGATCTAGAATTCAATATGACATTATAAGTTCTAGAGTCGATGGTAAGTATGTCTTACATCAAATCATTTTAACACCCCTCATTAAAATTGTGATTTCATGAGATTGAAATTTTCCCTCATCAAAAGAGATTGCTGACATCAATCATCATCATCATCCTTTGATTTTGGGTAGTGGTTAATATAATTCCCATTCTCCTTGTAATTGTAGAACTAAATCGTGGGAGGTGAATTTTGTGGATCATTCTATCCATTATCATTTTGAGCTAACTTATTCCCATAATTTTGACAATGAAATTTCATATGACCTCCCTTTTCTCATATAAAAAATTTTCTAGACTACTAAGGAAAAATCCATCCATGATTCTTCCCACATTTTGAGCATAATGGAAAACTCATCTTCTTTTATTCATGGATTTTAGAGTTTCCTTTGAACTTCGTATTCCTTTTCATGTCAAAACCATGGGGTTGATATATGACTCCAACCTCCATTTCAACCTTTATTTCAAAAAACACAATATATTTATAACTACTAATTAACCTATCAACTTTACATTTAGGTTGGATGAAAATTCTAGAAGCATACATTGCATGTCTTGTAAAACTACCATCGTTTATACCAACAGATTCATCATCCCTTTACATCAACTCAAAGAAAAATTTCTCTACTATGTTATGAAAAATATTAGTAAAGTACTTATTAAAACAAATCTTGAACTTTTCTCAATCCATGGATTCCATCTCATCATTTTTCCTCTTATTCTTGATTATAGTCCACCACTGGTCCACTTCGACTTCTAAACGATAGACATCCAAAATGAATTTTTCAGGATACAAAAACTAGATAATAGAGTATATATTTTCATAAGTAATGATTTAGTTTTAAAAAATAATTGTATCATAAGAACCTCTGAAAGAAGGTGGGTGTTTCTTCATTAAGTATTCAATGGTATTTTATACCCTCCTTTTCCCATTTGGAAGTCCCCTATGATTCATATCTGGAGATGGTTGTGTGAACATAGAAATTAGGTTTTTCATTCCAACTCCCATAGCATTATATTTCTTTGGAGGATGACCATTTCATTTTCTATCATAATCACAAATGTTTTGGTTCCTTCGAGTACCATCCATTGAGTAAACCAAAATCATAGAGTAAGAAATAGTTATCTTATTCAGGAACCACATAATAACAAAAATTAACTTATAGGATGCCTAAATGATGAAACCTTCTTTAATATATGACACTATAGTTTTATTCTGGGTTGTTCATAGAAAACCTCTATTTTAATCACTTGTGATAGTTCATGAATATTTTTTGAAATCCAAAAGCATATCACCTGGGAGTGTCAAACCAGGTGGGTAGCAAGGACCATTGTCGAGTACCAGATTACCCCGACCCAAGCCCAGAAAATCGTACCAGATTTGTTTCCCATAGGCACATTGCTTCTAGAGACATATCCACTTTTAGTATCAAAACATGGATTTATTTCTAGTAAGCCACTCACTTTATCCTTTACCAATATTTCAATACATTTTTCAATTCTTTTAATTAGCCTTAAACTTATGCTTATACATTTACTTTGGTTTCCCATTAAAGTTTTCTCATCATAGCTTACCAAGGGTAACTAGTCCTTAACATAGATACCAACCATAATGACCCTTGATTTTCAGACATTAACATTACATAACATTTGTGGAATAATTAAAACATTATAAAAATATCCAAAGACTGTACTAGTCTAGTGACTCTGGAAACATTGAAACATAGACACTAATACATAAGTTAGCTACATAATCTCCCACTAGGTTATTCTTAACAAGAACCCTTCTTTGACACATCAAAAATAATACATATATTCATAACATGGGGAAGGAAACATAAAAATGGGTGAGCTCAAATACTTAGTAAGAGTAAACTAGGAAGATATTTAAGTGTAATCATCATCATAAAGGTATGCTAACATGATCATGAAAATAAAAGATCATACCAGGAATATCAAATATCATATACATAAATCATGAAATAAAGTGTGGTAGTACATAAAACATGAATAATAAGGAAATAGAGAACATATTCTATGAAATCATAACATAGGAATAAAACATGTAGTTATGTTAGACACATAATCATATATAATGGTGTCCATAGTAGTCAAGGCATTGATGTCGACACAATTTTAGTGTACAAAGTCCGTTACTAAATAGAATTCACACCACATTCTTACCCTGTATTACTAAATCAAGTTTAATTCCCATTAAAGTCCTATAATAAGGAATTGGATTCATTTATTCTTCCAACTATGAAATACTAAACTGATTTCATTTCTAATTCCATCCAGATAATAATGAACTGAGAACATTTCATGTGACATCCATGTATAACTCATGATATTTAAATCATTACCCAATACATTAGAGGGAGATATAGGTCCCACCCATCTCATAGTGAACTCATACATATATGTTCCACAAGATCATAAATAATCATATCATAAATCATGAGATGAAATGGGTATTATAAACATGTAATCATATCATAACCTATGGAAAAATATAGGTTTCATAATCATTCCACCATAAACATTTCTCGTGAAAAGAAGAGGGTTTCAAAATCATATAACCCATGAAAGAGAAACTAGTTTCATAAACATCATTCCGTATAAACATAATCCATTCAAATAAATAATATGAATTGGAATATTCAATCAATTCTCCTATAATCAAATTATTAACACCAAGAGATTTATATTATATGGGAAATAATTTTCAAATATCTTTTAAACACATTTCTTGAGGAAAATATCCTTTCTTCTTTGAAAAATGTTTTTTAAAAAATTTAGGCCTTTTAAAATACTTTTTATTCAAAATTATATTTCAAAAAATATAAAAGAATATTTTAAAAAAATAAAACCTTTTAAAAATCATTGTTAATTAAAAATGGGCTTTAATGATCTTATGAAAATATTTTTTAAAATATTTTTTAATACAATAGTTTTTAACCAGAGAGAGAGAGAGTCTAATTTTACATAAAACATTAAATTTAGTACCCAAGAGTGTAAAAATGTGTCCCATACATGAGGATATCTTGAATAAACAGAGGAAAATAAAATTCATGAGAATTATTGAGATATGTATCAAGAGATTACATTAATTTTAACCATATTCATAAACAACCTTGAAATTCAAGGAGATTGTTCCAATAAATTCATGTCACTTGGTAACATAGGATAATACTCTCCATGTAAGAAAAGGAAATTAAATGAATCTTAAAATATCCCCAAAAAAATTAAATTCCTGATATAGTATGTAAAATGTAATTATATACACCTCGAAAAAGAATTTAGGTACATAAAAAAACATTAGTCTCAAAGAAAGTAAATTGAGACAAAACTCTTTTATAGATTTAGTAACATTTGAAACATAAACCCCATGAAAGAAAGATCATAAAATGGATTTCTTAATACCAATATATTCATTATATGAATCATTGAATGCATCCCTGGGCAGTTTACACACATCTCAAAATAAATTATTGGTTAAAATAGCATGTACCTCGTAGAAATTAAAAAGTGTAATGAAATCCCCTTACCTTGTATATTTACTCTCATTGTACTAGTTCAAAAAACATGTATAATAAATATAAATTTATTTTAAGTATTTAAAATATCCAAATTATTAAATATAATACCATATATGGTTTAATATTGACCATATATTACCCTCTTTTTAACAATCCTATGTCATAGTTCAACCTCAGGTAATATTCCCTTTGTTCTTTGTATCTGTATTAATTTGTTATATATTTTGTCCTTATACATTTATCATTATTTAAGAATGTAAAAAATTATCTAAATATAATTTATATTCAGTATGTTTTTATTATAATAATTTATATAAAATAGAATTATGAAATGGAATACATCGTTTATGAAGACAGTAAGTCGTATATATGTGAGAATGTTCTTTATGTTTTTGTTATCATATTGAAAGAATAAAATAAAATGAACTATATATATATATATGTAAATAAATAATATAACTAAAATATAACTATAATTATATATATATATCATATATTTTTAATAAACTTATCCTTATTACATTCAATGTAGTGTGTGAACGAATCATATCTCTTTCAGGGGTTGTAGTCAAGACTTCCTCAAACGAAATTATCATGTTTACACCAAATGAAAAGATAAAATATATGTATTGTAAAATAAATAAAGAAAAATAAATACATAAAAAATATAACATATGATATATAGAAATATATTTTCCATAATAACATCCTTCATGATAAGTGGTAATGGAAAAATGAACAATCATCATTTAGTGGGGTTGTAGTTCGTCGTACACGTAAATAATATGTTTATTACCCATTAGACGGAGATGTGTGTCAGTATAGGTTGAACCATTAGAATAATAAAAAATATAGTATTTTTAGTATAATATTTTTTTATACAATAAAATAATAATTATATTGGAGGGGAGTATAATAAAAATGAAATAAAGGGGCTGGAGAGAAGGTGTTGTCTCTTAATCGGGTAACTCCATCTAGTTTGTGCAAAAAGGATTCCTTGGAAGATTTTTTTCCCAAAGGGAAACATAAATTATTAATTTAGGTATGTTGGGAAGTTTATTGGGTATATAATTGAAGAACATGTGTTTTTTGATATGTTTGAAGAAGAGGTAGATGCGGTGGTATTTTATAAGGAAGGAGGAGTGACATTCTTGTAAATATTTGAAGAGAGAATTCCACCAAAGTTTTTCACATTGCTAATGGATATAATAATGATAAAAAGTTCCTAAAAGGTAGGATAGGATCTAAATATATACATTAAATGGATTTTGTTCAATTTTATAGGTCTTTTGGGCCTCAATTTTCTGGTTAATCTCTTATTATGCTTAATTTAACCGTAACATATTTAATTAATTTTAATCACTTTCTCTGATCTTTTTTGGTAAAATAGTAAGGTGAACCAATTAAAAAATTTAAATTATGATGATTAAAATATTGAATTTATTTTTCCAAGTTCAAATAAAATAAGTGGAATTAATTAATTTAAAATTAATCCTGCATTTAGGACGATAATGTGGGTTTTTTAAGTAAAAATGATCAAAAGTTTGCTATTTTTTTCTCAATTTCAAATTGAAATAGACTCTAATAAATAAAATTGTATTGATTTATATAAATATTATATAATTATATTATTAAAAATTAAAATATAATTTATCCTTATAAAAAAATTAGATGAAAAAACGGTTTTTAATTAAAATCTTGTATTTTTCACTATTCATCCAAAAATGATGTTTCTTAGAAAAAACCCAAAAATTCACCCTAAG
Organism: Viscum album; assembly: GCA_963277665.1. Taxonomy (NCBI): domain Eukaryota; kingdom Viridiplantae; phylum Streptophyta; class Magnoliopsida; order Santalales; family Viscaceae; genus Viscum; species Viscum album. Next base: position 1,302,871,622 of record OY728147.1, read on the forward strand.
ATAATTTAAAATTTATAAATTCAAAAACAAATTTTATTTTACCATGTTAAATTTATAATTTTTTCTAAAATTAATTTTAACATTTTTCACATAATGACAAGAAAATTAATTCATTTGAGAAACGGTATTTTTAAATATTTAAGGAATTTACCAAAAATAATATCTTTCATCATCAATATGTTTAATTTATATAAAAACATTATAAAAAAATTCAAAAGTTATTATTACTTTTCATATAACTATGTTTATCAACTAGGTTATCATTATCTCATTTAAATAATTATAACAATAAACTGATGTCTTCTAGAGACATAAGTGTTGCGTGTAACATACACTAAGTATATGTTTCTTGTAACATATTCCAAGTATATTTTTCATGTAAGGTTTTACAAGTTGTTGTCATGTAACATATGCCACGTTTTTTCCATGTGAAAGCAATGTTTGACTTAGGGCATTGTAAGAAAAAAATTAAAATTTAATTTATTCGAAAAAAAATCATAAAAATCCAGGGTGTTCTAGGAAGAATAAGGTATCATTCACTTATACTTCATGTAATCCTTATTACATTACCTATGATATTTTTTATATCAAATATAAATATCTTTTTTTTAAAAAGAAAAATCAATAATACTGAATAATACTATTCAACTTTATTATTTGATGAAAAATATTATAAATTATAATTTTAAAAACATAAATTATCATAATATAAATAAACTTCACAAAATATGGATTAAATGGCATGATATATGACCCTAATGAATCAAGAAAAAAATAAAGATAAAATTTTTTATGAATTTATTAATGTAAATTTTTTTAAATAAAATAAATCAATTTTGAAATTAACATCAGAAAATTAAAAAAATCAACTAAATTAGAATAAAAAAACAAATTCTTGTATAATTTTTTTTATCCTAACTTATTATATAGAAATTTTGATTATAAGAATTTAGTTGAAAAAAAATATGATGAAGACAATTGGAATTTTATTGTTTAACTTAAATAAAAAAAATTTCATTAAAAAACCTTTTCTCTAAATATACATAAGGTAAATAAAATTTTGATAAAATTAACAATCAAATAATACCCACTAGAACTTCATGTGGAATCGTTTTTAATTTATATATACCATTTTTAAAATTTAAAAAAATCTTAAAATTGAAGATTTTCTAATAAATTTCAAAGCGGAGGTCACAGGAGTAAATATTATTCTCTAAAAAATTTAGAATTTTAATTTTAAAAAAGATTTTATTTCAAATGAACTAGAAGTTTTCCAACATGAAAGAGTTGGAAAATTGTGGGATCCTTATATTTTAATTTCTAAAATTTCTATTCCCAAACATATTTGGGTACTAATAACATAATTTTACCTTTTTTGGAAAAGAATCTATGTACCAGCATCAAAAAAAGGGTGTAGCTTAATGAATAAATATTATTCTCTAAGAAGTTACTCAAACTTTTCTATGTTAGTATTCTATTTCAAGATATATTTATGATGAGGTTGTGATTACTTATTTTTATACAACAAATTTAGTTTTACTCATAAAATTACCTTTTAAAACTTATTTTGAGTTTCAAAATGAGAGAAAGAAAAACATTATTACATCAAAGTTTTTGGGTGTAAATTATTCATTCTGAATAAAAAATATCAATACATTAATTTGATGTAAAAATAATGAATAATTAATATTAATTATTCTACAATTATTAAGTCAAATAGATTATTAAAGAAAACAACTAATATTGTTGAGTAAATGGTTATTGTAGTGTTTTATGAATATGATCCTTTTCTTTCTATAAAATAGGCCAAATTTAGATATACCATTGATGTTTTCAAAAAAACATGTAAAAACATACTAGATTATAATTTAAAACTACTAATTTAGAATCATACTAAAGTAATGAAATTAGATTTTGAATATGTTAATACTACTGAAACTGAAGTCATACATATAACTGTTAATGATCATATGACCACTTTACAAAAGAATTAGTCAATCTTAAGAAATCATCCTTTTGATTATATAATTAGAGATGTAATTTAATAGGATAAAACTATAAGTTTTCAAATAAATAATTGTGATAATCCTTCCTTACTATAATAATTTAAACCTAAAATAGTATATGAAACTTTAGGTGATGAAATTTTGATAAGGTCTATAAAAGAACTACTCAATTAGATTGAGCATAACAAAATTTGGACCCCGGTTAAATGGCCTAAATATCAACCTGTAATTAAAGTAAAATGGGTTTTCTGAATAAAATGTAATAAAAATGGAATCATTATTATAAATAAAGAAATAATTATTTATAAATGACACTATCAACAAGGCAACATAGATTATGGTGAAACATTTACAATAGTAGATATATTAGAATATTTTATAATATTATTATCCTTTGTAGTCCATATAAACTTTACATTATTTCAAATAGATTTGAACAGTTATTTAATTAATAGTTATGTATACGAGTAATTTATGTTGAAAAACTCATAGTGTTTAGGATACTAAATTTTCATCCATAGTATTTAAACATACTAAACCAATTTATGGACTTAAAAATCCCTAAAATAATGATATGATAGATTTAATGGAAATTTAATTCAAAAAATATTATTAAAGTAAGTGATTATCCAACCCATATAAAAAATAAAATTTTCAAGACACCGTTTTTGTTCTTTTTTTTATTATCTGTTTTCAGTTCAACTCAAAAATATATTTTTTATAATTTTTCTGAGCATAGGAAAAATGATTTTTAAATGAGAATGATTGGTGAACTCAAATTTTTCCTTGTATTTTTTATTTATCAAAAATAAAAAAGAATCATTTTATCTCAATAAATATATATTAAATATTTAATAAAATGTTTTGTTTTTTACCTTGTATCAAATATTTTTACTCATCTAGAAACTTATCTCTAACATTATCTTTATGAAAATGGTAAATTTATAGATCAAAAAAAATATTTAAGTATGATTGGATGTTTATTATATCTTATTATGGTTTGAATAGATATAATTATTTAAGAATTTAAATGTATGAGTTATAAATCTAATCCAATCTAAACTCATTTAAAAGTGTTAAATCTCATTTTCAAATACCTTAAAGGTACATCAAAATAGATATTATTTTATTCTTTTAGAAATTATTTTTTTCTCAAAATTTATTTAGCTAATGAATTTACAGGTTTTAGGTTGGATAGAAAATCCTCTTTTAGAAGATACCATTCTTTAGGATAATCCTTATTCTATTATTCTAATAAGAAACAACATTATGTATAACTTTCTACTAATTTAGAGTAATATATATAATCCATACGCTTTTACACAAAACTGTATTGGATGAAAAGAAAATTGGCATATTTTAGTTTAAATTTTACAAGAACTCTAATTCTTTGTTATAATACATATTCTATTATCTTATCTAGAAACTTATAACAACACTCGTGACAAAAGTATATATTTGTAAGACACTATATTTTAAACATATCTATAACTATATTTCAAAGTTATTTTTATTGAAAATTTATCTATAATTTAAATAAATTATATATATATAATCTTATTCTCAAGTGTATTTTTTAAAAAATTAAACTAATTTTTAAATTTTTACTAAACATTTTTATATATCATCCTTAGTGGAGGAATATCATTCATAATTTTTTAATGATAAATTCAAGAAGGTTTAATCATTTCAAATTTTTATATTATTTTACCCTTTTTATTATTGTTTAATTTAGTCTAGGTATTAAATCTTTTAATAAAATTTGTTTAATTACATTTTAGAGGAAGAGTGATAATTATGTATCAAAGAGGTAAATATGTATTTTCCACTCAATGAAATTTTATTTATTTATTAATATAATTTGTACAATATATTTTTTGGTCTATCGTTTCTTAAAAAAATCTTTAAGAACCACTATTACATCAAAGGATATGCTTTTAGACACTGAAAATGTAAAATGCATATATAAATAATACATTCTGAAGGATTTTTTGAATTAATTTTTCCTTTATATTAAAACATTTATCATTATAAATATCCTTCTAAAATATTATATGAATAAGATCAAAAGACTATCTAGGAATTTTTAAAATTTCCTTGCTAAGATAATAAGAGCATCACATGAGTCCAAATATCTCTCTCCCTAATTGTTGGTGAAAAACATGAAGTTAAATGTAAGATAATGTAGAATAATTTCATTTAATATATAGATATTGTTGATAATATATTTATAACTTGTGGATAAAATAAAGTTTAAATCGAACTAACTTTATATGAAGATCTAATTAGGTATGATGGAATAGTAAAAATTGAAATGATATAGAGAAATTTCATTACATAAAACATTCAAAAAAAATTTTTCTCGAATATATAAAGAGATGAATAATTTCTAAATTAAACCAAAACATAGGATTATACAATTCTCAAATTGACTTAAATTTCTAATTTATTATCCTAATTTTTTCTCCTATATTTCTTTTTGATAATCACAATGGGGGATAAATTTGCAAAATAAAATTATATCGTTTCTTATATTATATTATTTTATTAATTAAATGGTGTTATTTTTTATATGATTAATTTTGTTAAATTTAGTCTCAAGAAAATGGGATAAAAATTATGTATCCAAAAGACTACAAGTTTCTTTCCTTTTAATATTTATTTCCTCTCTTCAAATTTTTTATGTGCCTTATAGGTTCCAAAAACGGGGAGAATTTTGGGGACTCTATATCATTAATGAATCAAAATTTTATTTATTTCATAAATAAAAATGTGATATATATTAAAATTTAATAACTTTATGTTTTATTCTAAGACATTTTCTTATACAGAATGAACTTCATGTAACTTGAATTATTGATCCCTAAACTACTTTAGGAAAATTTGGTCATCTAAATATTCAAGATAGATTACATCTATCGGATATTTATGAACTATATTGTTAATTATCTAACTAATATATATATGAAGCAACATGCAGACTTTTTTAGTAGAAGAAGAAGTTGTCTATTGATGTATTTACAAATAACTCTTTGTTTTATGGAATTCAACTGTTGAATTTTGTTAAAATATTAACTATAAGTAAAGTCATTCCTCAATAATCATAAATACACATGAAAATTGAAATAAAAAATAATGAAAGTTTCTATTCATTTTTAATATTTTTATTTTTTTATTAAAAAAAACATCCAATCTGAGTAATAGTTTTTTTAGAGTTACTTAAAATAGATATCATTCTTTGAGTTTAACCATGTAAAACTATTATTATTTCCATTATAATAATTCCACTACTAATAATATGTGATTTAGGGAATATGTGTATAGTAATATATATAATAAAATAATTATTTAGGGATTCTATGGATAGGATGAAAAATCTCAAGAACATCTAGTGTGTGGAAGTGAGTTACTACTAGAAAGTATATTTAAGTACTTCTGGGTATTGTATGACTAACCTTTTGATAGAAATAAAATTAGGGATACTTTAAAATAGGTTCAAAATTGAATATAACATGGATTTGGTATAATTATTTACCTTTTACTATAGATTAATGTTTTTATTTCAATTATATACTTTAAAATGGTTATTATTTTTCTAACCAATATGTTGGGTTTTGTTTTCAAATTTACACTATGTTAAATCTTTTTATCAGTGATTCAAAATACCTATGTTTTAATTTACATTGTGCAAACTGTATTTTCTATAGTTTATATATTCATTACATTGATCTTTAAATTCAATGATAATTTAAAAATAGATCAACATTTGACTTCATCAATAATTTGAAATACCAATCAATTTAATACTTAAAGAGGAAAAAATTTTATGATTATATTCAAACTACACTTCAACTCCCATATTTTATTTAATTTTCAATCATACCTTGGGTTGGAAACATTACCATTTCCTCACAACCTATAATACTTCATCATAAAAATTAGTTAAGGATATATTGAAGTTTTTCTTTGAGGGGTCATTTATAATTGTTCATCACTGAGTCTGTGTGTGTGTGTGTCTATATATATGCATTTAATTTGAAAGATTGATAAAGTGGATATTTTATTTTGTACAATATGAAAAAATTATATTCTTAAACTCATTTAAGAATATAAATGAAACCATACATAATAAATTATCAAATCATATCACAAATGATAGACTACCAGATCATTTATTTTTCACTTTTAGTGTTTTTTTAACATTAACATCTCTATATAAGTCCTTACGTATTTATGTTACCATTTAATATAACACCCTCAATAAACTATTTAGTGAGTAGAATATATAAAGAAAAATAATTTGATTAATTGTGAGACTTAGGAATTATATTCCTAATGTTCAGCTCCTTGAACATGGTATTCAAACACCTTAACATCACAACATCCAATATTACAATATTAATAACATCTATTTTGTATTTATAACTCATTCTATGTTCATCATAATAATCATTATTGTTAATTTTCCAAAAAAATCCTCGAAATATTTTTGTACCTAAATTTTCAATTTTAAGTTACCTTTTACCAACATATCGTACATTACTTAAGGATATAAAGTGATATTTATATTAGAATTTGGTAGCTATAATTAAATAAATGGATTTTATTGAAATGGTAAGTGGGTTTGGACCTCTTTTAATGTACATGAATTTTTTGGTGGCATGTTTATAAACATGGACACCCTTTTTATTTATAAATGGAATACATTGAAGGAATGGATAGAAACATATCCTAATTCATAATTTGGAATGTATTATATTAAATTTATCCAATTTTCCTCGATCAATGTCGATTTCATATTTATGGAATGTAAGGCTAAGGGATTGTAGGGAAAATGGATTACCCTATATTTCTTAATGAAAAGGGGACCTTGAGTAGGTTCGTTGTTCATGATGTGTCTCACCCCCATCTTCATGGATGTTGGAATGATATTCACATCACTTGGGTTGTTGGGAATGATGTTTCATGCCCACTTAATTAGGAGGTTGGGGTTTCCCATCCTCATTATTTATTAATATTAATGACATGGTATCATATATTGATTATAAAAATTATCATTATTACATATATTGATGATGAACCTCATGCATGAAGCCTCTAATTTATTATTATGAGTCTCTATTATTATTATGATTAATATTACTAAATGAAACCTGAGTTTCAACCCAGGTCCTATTTGATACTATGTATCCATATATGTGGATATAACCATCACTAAGTGTATAGTGCATATATATATATATATATATACATCTCTATATATATTTTCATATGTATTATATTTAGAGGAATTTTGTGCATTTGACATTAGATATTTCAGGTTATTTTAATAGTTATTATATTTTCCTTTTTCTAGTCTATCTTTTATTATATCTCTTTCGTTGTTGGCTAATTTATTATTTATCTCTTATATTATTGTGATACTCTAATAATAAGGGTATAGTATCCCCTCCATACAACCATTTAACCCTCACTAATATTCAGAATATTTTGGCATATGAGGATGTGTTCTTGAGATCATATAGCGACTTATCTGGATACTGGTTTTATAGTCAGTCGGGTCGAGATGTTACATTGTGGTATCATAGGTTTTTTCCTTCAATTTACCTACTATTGTAGGTTGGTAGACAGGATACTTAGAAGGGTTGATCATTTCGTGATTAATTATTTCTGGGATTGATCAACCCATGAATGGAGAAAATACTAAGTGTCCAGTGATGGGATTGTTGTTTATGGTATTTTTTATTACAGTTTATGATGATTTCAAATTGAGTGATTGGGGAAATTATTCTTCTTATTAATTTATGATATTTCTAGAATTTTATCCTTGTCTTGGTATGAAAATAAAGTAACATTTCATGAATAATTCTACTAATATATAAATTCACATTCCATACATATGCCATGCCATGTATATTGCATTTTTTGACTATTTGGTATTTTTTATGTGCTGAAAATGTATATTAGCATTCCTATTATTTACCATGATAATTCTTTAGTAAAAAAATTTATTTAATTAATTTTTAGGTATTTTTAGCATACTTTTCTTATATACAATGTCTAGGATATTACCTCCATGCTTGGGTGTCCTCCCCACTGATGTAGTATATTTCCATGGTTATTTTTCAGGTTCTGGTGCTTATTTAGCATGTTTACTTATATATTAATCTTTCTATACCCTTCCATGTTCAAATAATAATAGATGGTTAGTTAAATAAAATTTCAAAATCATAAAAATTAGTGTTTTTCTATATATATTTATGGTGTAATCCTATTTTAAAAACGGATTTTGACATATTCGATCCATGAACCATTGGTTACGTGTGATGAAGTGTATTGGTGGAAGTTAAATATGATCCAAATTGAAATTTTTAATGTGTATGAGTGATTTATAAATTGGTAAATGGAAACCCATATAATAATACCATTATATAATATAATTATATACATTGAAATTGTTGTAAATATAAATAAGTCTAAAATTTTGACCTTAAATTGCTCTCTATATAAAGTCTTGTAACTCTATCCCTTAGGATTGATGACATGTATGGATAAATTTTTAAATTCACAACTGGACTCAAGTAGGATAGTTAGGGAATTTTTCTTATAATATGACCTAGTAAGGGTGCTTGAAACCATAATAATTAAATCATCACTAGTCGTTTATTAACATGGGTTGGGTATGAATAGACCCTCTTAGGGAACCTTTATTTTATAATTCCTTAATGCTTAACCCCAAGGAGATAAGTTTATGTTATATAGGGATGGTTATTTAAAGTGTATTAAGAATCCTTTGTGAGTTTCCATATATACATATTGTGTAATCATACATGACTGGTATCTTTCTAAATTAAAAAATTACATTTTATATTCTTCTGAGTTGTACTTATGTGAGGAATTAGTTAATTAAATTGTTAGTTTTACCTAAAGTGTGTTTTCCTCTATAGATTGGAATTGAGGTTTTATTTATCTAAGATTATTTTGAAATGTAATGAATAAATAAAATATATTCTAAATTGGATTTTATGTGATTCATTACCTAATTATTAATGGATTCATGTAAAATAAATAATTTCTAAAAGAAAGTTTAATATAACTTTTCTAGGATTCTTTGGGTCATTTTCCAAATGAAATTTCTGTGAAAATTTTTCTTTATATTTGTTACATCATGTTAAAAATTAATCCTTTAAAATTTTAAAGGTCAAATATATACTAATTAAAATATTTAGAATGAAACCTTAGAGCAGTTTTCTTTTTCTAACCCCGGAGTAAGGGTAGTTTAAATATTTCCTGATTTTTTCCTTCGAATGGAAATGGGAGGATTTTTTGTGGGAATCTTCTTATATAGTTTAATCATATGATAAATGATCTTGATCCTAGTGACATTTTCAATATATCTTATCTATAGTTATTATGTTTTATACCTCTATAAGGGGCTAGATAGAGGTAGTTAGTTCCCTTAAAACCTTTAAAACCTTTTAATATTCTTTTGAATTGTTTATGACATCTAATGTAATTTGGGTGTTGTTGTCCCACATAGGACTCTGTGGTTTCTAAAATGACACCCAGGTTATATGGGTGTCCATGCGGTTTTTTAATATTTTTTATGGGTCTGAGAATCATACTGGTCATTTTCAGTGTTATAGACAAGGCTAGGACATGGTCAGCCTCTAAGTGGTTCGAGTGACCTTCCTTCATCTTTCTCTATAGTGTTGGATGACTTGGAATGTTTTTAAAAAAATTTACAATCTAATGGGATAGTACCACTCTGCTTGAGTTATTTTATGTACCATTAAATACTATGATTCATTAGGATAATAAGCCCTTGGATAGTATCAAGGATGTGATGTGTTTATAATGATCCCTTGGGGAAATTTAAGTTGATACATTGGGTACCTATAGACTTTATAAAATGGTTTCTAAAACTAAATGAGTTTAGTAGTAATTTTTAATGCCTTGATCTTTTATGTAACATTCATGGGATATCTCCATAGTAGAGTGACAAAAAAGTTAGAGGAAATCAAACTTGTCCCAATGATCAAGATGATTTCATAAAAGGGCTGTGTTTTTTGAAACACTAATCAATTTCAATTCGATTTTATGAATGATTCTATGGTTCATGTGGATGTAACTCGAGAGTGGTTTCACACATATGTCTATTGTAAATTTGGATTAGTTTTCTTGTAAGAAGCTAGTATATATCTCCTTTTATTTTAGCACTGGATAAAGCATGTTAGATACCTCTAAAACTAGAATTTTGCTTCATAAAAATGGGTGAATACACAATCTGCAAACTTTTCTCCCATCTGATATCCAGTGTTCCCCTATGATTTAAATTTCAATCAGATTCTATTTTTTGTATATTTCAGTGTTATTTAATTGTAAATGTTTTGGATCTGTACCAACATCTCACTTATAAACACCAGAGTAGGTACAACCTTGTATAATATCCTTTGACTTCAGTGGTTTATTCTATGGTTATCATGAACATCAGTCGAGCTCATATGGGATGCTCAGAGGGTAATAATCTAAGTGTGTGGATCAGTTACGCACACATTTTTTTTCAATTACATCACAACATAAGTGAATTATTTTGGTTGAGATGTAACCAAAAGTCGTGTATAGACTTTGGTGAACATGTCCAAGGAAAACATGAGAAGCCTTAGGAAAAGGAATCATGTTTCAAGTTGTGATATGCCAAATTTCTAACCTAGGTGTTTTGGGAATTGTTGTTCATACATGGATTGGATTATTTCCTCTCATTTTATTCAATGATTTCGGTGAGAAATCACTTCACGGCATGTCTTTAATGTGAGAAGGATGCAATGTAAATATACACAGAGGCTTTTCATGGAAATTTTGGTTCGACCAGACTAAATATGGTCAATTTGTAACCAAACCTTTGATCTAATAGATAATCATGTCTTGGGCATCATTAAAACATTTTGGGCCAGCTTAAATAGACAATTCAAATGGTGGAGATACCGTGACATGGAATTGGACTTTAAAATTCAAGAACTAGTGGTGGGAAGTTCCATAGAATGGGAATCAAAGAGATGAAGATGTAATGGTGTCTGTAGTTTTATGTAATTTGGTTATTGATGTCTCAATTATTTCTTCTTAAATATGAACATTATCTCAATTTTTAACAGCTCATGTATCATACTCTTAAAGCAATTCTTGGAAGTGTGTTGTGAATTTTGAAATGCAATATGGCCTTTCAGATGATGCTTCACTAGCTAAGTAGGTCATGTATTATTTTCATGTTTACCCTAGGCATCGTAGGGATGAGACATTCTATGATGGGGAGGTTATAACATCCTTTATTTTTATCCTAGTTATAATTTTATGAAGGATCTTGAATTTTTAGTTTGGTGAATTAGAAGGAACTATAAACTAAGATAATGTGTCTTTTAGACTTTTTGTATGTCGTAGGGGGAGCCTCTGGTGTTCTATTGAGTTATGTGAGTGTCGGGATCTGAAACCAAAAAATCAAGAGAAGCCAGTGGGCACACACTATTTGTCTGAAATCATGCATCCCATGAGATGGAACCATGTAGCTGGTCCAATGGATCTAGAAGTCTCACAAAGTTTTTTATAACCATGTGAGAGGAACCACATGGCTCTGTGGGTTCTACAGGTATCTTGACAGAGTATGTTTTCATGGGATACACATGGATATCCAAACTAGGTGGCCAGTCCATGAGTGGTGGTTCTTTTTGTAGTGTTGAACGCACAGTTGGTACATTTTTTGGGAAACTATGCATCCAAACTACATGCCTCGTTAAATCGGGTGAAATTTAAATCCTTCTCTATTTTCTTTTAATTTTATCTCCCCCACTTTTCTTTCTTCCCCCCACATATTGTAGACCTTCAGGGGAGATCTACTCATCGTCCTAGGTATAAATGTAACTCCCTTATTCAGGGACTATTTAAACCATTGTTTCTCATGTAGGAAGTGTATCAGTGATTCTTAAACTCATCATTCCTATTGAATTCAGTTATCTTCTAAACTATTATTCTATCTTCATGTGAGAAAATGCTCCCTATTTTTAGGGGGAATTAATGTTTAATTTTTTTATCTCAAATCATCTCAATCCAATCTCTGATATAGGACAAGTGGAATATCCCTAGTGTAGCGTATCTTTTATATATATTTTCCCTTAATTAATTAGTTTTTTATAAATCCTTCATTATGTTGCACACTGTTATTTCCATGAGACACCTCTTAAATGTTAAATTTAATTTTTAAAACCAAAAAAACCTAATTCTATTATCCCCTATATATTATGTTGAAAATATTGATGTTTAGTGGCCTTGAGTTTTATGGGTTGGTTCCATGAATTCCTTTAATGAATAAATTTATTTCTAATAAAACCCCTCATTGAGGTGTGTTATCTTATAAAAGGTATATGGGTTGAATAATTGGAATGTGGTAGGATGTGACACAATAATACAAAATCTCCTCATGACCGAACTATAGTATAAGGGGTTAGAACCTTCTCTAATTAAATTAATTTGATGATTAATGTGTTCCATTCAAATAAGTATGGCCTAAATTATACCTTTTTCATGTATGGTACTGACTATTATGAATAGTTCACCTGGCCCTTATATTTATGTTGATAGAATGAAAAATATAATGAAAAGAATAGTCTTTATTGAAATGGTAAGTGGACATTTCCCACTTTAAATTTACATGATTTGGGTACTGGAATGTTTATAAAATGTGCCTCTCATTTTATTTATAAATAGATTGTGTTGGTGGAGTGGATGAGAACATGGCCTATTTCAAAATATCGAATTTGTTATATTAAAAGGATCCAATTACCCTTGAGTGATGATAGATGCCTCTTTATAGGATCATAGGGAAAATGGATTACCCAATACTACTTAATAAAAAGGGACCTCAAGTAGGGATGTTTTCCATGATGTATCAAAACCCCTTGGTCGAGGTTGTTGGCATGACATCTGCATCACCTGGGTTTTTGGGAGAAACAATACATGCCCCCTTGATTTCAAGATTGTGTATAAACCTCCTTGTAGTTGATTTTGATTCACGTATATGGGTCCTATAATGATTATAACACTTATAATGATGGCTTATATTGATGAAAATATTTTTTAATGGTGAACCTTATTTGTTATTATGAGACACTATTACAGTTATGAGTAGTATTACGTATGGACACCTAAGTTATGCCTTGGTTGATATAAAATATTATGTATCTATATATGTGGATATAAATTTCACTGAGTTTATAGTTAATATTTATGTATACTTATCTATATATATTTATATATTATATTGAGAGGCATTTTGGCTTAGGCTGAAGCAGATGTGGTTAGCCATGTGCCCTTGAGGAACCTGATCCCAACATGTATGTTTATTTATTTATATACCAGTTCATTATTATGCTTGCACAAAGATTTAATTTCTATTCACATACTATATTATGATCTAAACACTAGTTTTGGTGGCATGCTTAGTATATCTCACACCCTCATAGGGCCTCTATTGCACTAGGGTACCCTAGAAGACCTCATGTTTGTATGTGCATGTATTATTGCTTGTTTTTTCAATATCCTTGGAAGCATAGGATAATAGGACTAATCTAGTACATAGGATTGTCATGAATATTTCCATCAAGGATTTTATTCATATCTTTATTTATGTATTGTATTATAATTCCTTCTGTATTTCCATGTTTGTACTTTGTACCATCATTTGGACATTAATATTAGATGTATATTTCTCATCATATATTTAATGTTATTTTACCAATTATTATATTTATATTCTGCTAATCTATCTTTAATTATAATAAACTAGTAATTAGTTGATTTATTATTTATATTTTATACCATTTTGAAACTATAGTAATGAGAGTATAGTCTCCCCACTATACCAAAATTACAACCTCACTACTAGTCGGCATCCTTTGGAATATTGGAAGGTGTGCTTGAGACCTTGTGGTGACAGGTATGGATACTCATTTTACATTCAGTTTATTTGGGATGTTACATCATACACATCCTTTATTTTTTCCCACATGTTCTTTATATATTTTTTATATTCAAATATTTTATGAATTGTCCCATTTATTCCTATATTGAATTAAAAATACCTATTTATTCTATTCTTTTCCTAATCATTAACTCATGTGTACTTACAACACTTTCAAATTATACATTTGGTATCATCTACCATTAAAAATATAAAATTTATTTCTATAACACATATATATATAATGGAATTTTCATGGAGTTTTTTAAACCCCATTTTACATCCCAAACAATTCCATTATACAGAAAAACATCATTCATTTAAAAAAACACTCTTAGGATTCAATGACCTTGGATAGCTACTTAAAGAAACATTTTCAGACTCTCCAACTTGGTTTTATTCTTTGTTTCTGAACTTCTACCCAGTTTTCTTGTTGATAAAGTTCTAAATAATATAAATATAATACCGAGATTATCTATCCTCAAAAACATAAAAAAATAAGGTAAACTTTTCATAAACTGGTTATTGTTTTTGTAAAATTCACAAAAATTTCAACATAATGATTTCCTAAACCTGTATACGAATTATATGAATTATTTATCCTCTCTGAATCATTTAAAAAATTATTTCCTATTGAATTTATGAGCATAGCACAAAAATAATTTTTTCATATTATATCTAATATCACGAACAAACTCAATCCACACCACATATACACACCCAATCCATCCCATGTAAAGGCCATAAGATCTTAACTAAACCCTATAGGTAGTGAACTAGTTCTAGGGAGTCAAGAGTACACATGTGGGAATTATTTCTCATAATAAAAGAATAATAACATGGAACATCCACCCATAAGGATAGCATGATCACTCTACCAGTATGATGATCACACATAAAAAATAAACAATTTCAATAATAAATAGAAAAAAACAAGGCATAATAGAAAACCTAACCCATGAACCAAAAATAAAACCCTAATAACGCAACCAACGTATCTTAGCATAAAAATAGTCTATTATAAAAACCATTAAAAATATTGTGTGACCATAAAATAATTATCATCCCTGAATAATACATGAAATAAACCAAATACAACACTAAAATAAGGAACATTATTAACCATCTCCAAGTGTCACTAAAAATGATGATTTTTTAGACACCACCACCAAAATCATATAAAATTATAAAGACCAACAATTATACAATAATAATTTTTAATAAAAAAATAATGTAAATAGGGTTGAGAAAACAATTCCTAGTTGGTATCCTCCCCACTCTATATGCATAATAATTTAAACTAAATCCACTTTATTCTAGTTTTAAAGCATAACTATAATGATAGTATTTTGTGTTAATAAAAACATATAACATGTTTCCATAAAAAAATCATTTCATTAAGGAAAATAAATTCAAACATTCAATAAAAACCAATATTTTAAGATATTTTAAGAGAATGATGGTATTTATGGAAATAGAAATAGTCTCAAAGTAATAATTGCAAATACATGCATTTTGAAATAAATCAAAATCATCCTGTTTTTGAATTCCCCTTTTTAAATCATCTGAAAAAACACTATAGATATAAATCTATAATTTTAAAAAATAAATAAATAAACCCAAATATGGTTAACAAAGCATGATAACCACAAATCCACCCACATTAGAATACACATAAGTGATGTAAATAAGTTCTTGAAAGAAAAAATAATCTATGAAAGAATCCACTCAAATAAATAAAGTTAAATTGAATATATAAAAACAATAACACGACACAGATAAAAGGAAAATAATATCTAATATCATGGAAGTAACTCTAGGAAACAAAGGTCAAGAAAACCTAAGATCTAGGTATTATCTTTTGATCAAAAAATCCGTATAAAATTGTTTTGTTGGTATTTCGTGATGCGGAGTAGGTTTTCTTCATCACATTACCATTTCACATTTCCCTAACTAATGGAAAAAATTTTAACATGTCGGCATTTTTCACATCGGTTATATATAACCAACGTTCAAAGATTTAATAATTGATATATCATGTCGGTTATTTTATAACCGACCTGATATATTGATCATGATCCATTGTTTACGTTAGTTATTTTATAACCGGCATAAAATATACAGAGATTAGATTTTTTACGTCGTTTCTTATATAGCCAATGTGAAAATCGAATCTGGGGTGCTTTATCACATCAGTTATAAAAAACCAACATGATAAAGCTAATATAATCTATTTATCATGTCGGTTATCAAAATAACTGACGTCAAAAAGCGACATTAATCACATCAGTTATTTTATAAATGACGTGATAAATCGTTTTCAATGTAGGTTATTAAATAACTGAAGTTATAAACAATAAAAAAAATAGTTTTCCACATCGGTTATTAAATAACCGATGTGATAAATATTATAAATGATTTATCACATCCCATATTCAGTCATTCTATTTTCTTCGATCAGGTGATCTATGAATCATCTCTCTCGCGCAGAAAACCTAGAAACGATTCTTCGATATCATTCACCCCAGCCTCGTTTTTCCAACATCATTCTTCATATTTATTATCACCAAATATATCAGGTCGACTCACAACACTCAATAAAACCTCACATGACTCACTTCCAGTTTTTATTTTCTGCGATGCCCTAAACTAGTTTTTTGAGATGTTATTTTTCTTTGTTTTTTCTATCATGGTAAGTTTCATACTATTCATTTATAACATTATAAATTATTTTTTGGTAAATTAAACCTATGGAAGTGATATCATGCAAGTTTATGATTTTTTTTGTGTTCTATCATGTGTGTTGGAACGTACCGGGGGTTTCCAAGCGGGTGGGGGTTGTGTAAGTTGGTGGCGGTGTCCAGGGAGTTTGGGTGGGCTTTCAAGTGGGTGAGGGTTTTTAGGGGGTTTCAAAGGAGGTGGGGTGGTGTCCAGGGGGTGTGGGGGCTATCCAAGGAGGTTGGGGGTATCCAAGGGGGTGGGGGTGGTGTCCAGGGGGTGAGGGGATAAGGGGGTTGTCCAAGGGGATAGGGGTGTCCAGGGGTGGGGTGGTGCCTAGGGAGGTGAGTGGGCTATCCAAGGGGGTAGGGGGGTTGCAGGGGTGGGGGATGTCTAGATGGGTGGGGGTTGTCATGGGGGTGAAGGTTGTCCAGAGGGGTGGGGTTGTCCAGAGGGTTTGGGGGGCTGTCCAGAGGTTTGAGGGTGTCCAGGGTGTCCATGGAGGTGGGGGGCAGTCCGGGGTGTGTGGGGGGTCCAAGGGGGTGGGATTTTGAAGGGGTTGGGTGATGTCCAAGGGGGTCGAGGCCTGTCTAGAGGGTTTGGGGAGCTGCCTGGGGGGTGGTGTCCAGGGGTGAGGGGGTCGTTCAAGGGAATGGGGGTGTCCAGAGGGGTTGGGGTGGTGTCTATGGAAGTTAGTGGGTTGTCCAAGGGGGTGGGGGTGTCTAGGGGGTGGGGGCTATCAATAGGGGTGGGAGTTGTCTTGAGGGGTGGGGGATGTCCAGAGGGTTAGGGAGGCTGTTTAGAGGGTTGGGGGTGTCCAAGGTGTCCATGGAGGTGGGGGCATTCCAGGGGTGTTTGTGGGGGTGTCCAAGGGGGTGGGGATGTCAAAGGGGGTTTGGGATGTCCAAGGGGGTGGGGGCTGTCCAAGGGGGAGGGGGCCTATCCAGAGGGTTTGGGGGGTTGTTCAGAGGGGGAGGGTTTTCTAGAGGGTTGTGGGCGTCCAGCGGGGTGTCCAAGGGGGTGGGGTGGTGTCAAGGAGGGGTGGGGTGTCCAAGGGGGTGGGGGCTGTTTAGAGGGGTGGGGGATGTCCAAGGGGGTGTGGGGCTATCCAGAGGGGTTGGGGGCCATCCAGGTGGGGTGGTGTTCAGGGGGTGTCCAAGGGGGTGGGGGTGGTGTCCAGGGGATGGGGGATGTTTAAGGGGGTGGTGGTGTCCAGGGGGTGTCCAAGGGGGTGGGGGTGGTGTCCAAGGGGATGGGTGTCCATGGGGGTGGGGGTGTTTTCGAAGGGGGGTAGGGGTGTTCAGGGGGTGGGGTGGTGTCTAAGGGGGTGGGTGTGGTGTCCAGGGGTGGGGGATGTCCAGAGAGGTGGGGACTATCCAGAGGTTTCAAATCGTTAGGATCTTTATAATTTTCAGCTGTGAATGTATACATATTTTAATATTTATACTTCATATTTATTTTTTACGGAAGGGTGAATTTGGTATCTATTTGCACGAGGATGTATTCTTTGTGAAACTTAAGAAGAAAGGATCCAAGATGAATTTAAAACTGTTATATCTAACTATATTATCTTTCTAAAATAATTTTCAAGCATAGTTTTTTTTAATACGCAAAGATTTGTTTTATATTTCAAATTTTTTTACATCCAAATTATGATATTTTTCATATAAACATATATTTCTCTTAACTTAAAAATATGTATAATTTTGATATTTTCTATAGATAATAATGAGTCTAAGTTGGATTATGGCACATCTAATGAGTAATGAATATGAAAAAGGTGTTGATGCCTTTTTGAAATTTTCTAAAAGGAATGTTCCAAGCAGTGAATTTTTTTCTTTCCATGCCTGAAATGTTTGAATATGAATAATTTGAAAAGTATAGAGATAGAATATCATCTGATTTTTCATTGTTTTAATCTGAGTTATAGCAATTAGATTTGGAATGGTGAAACTAGACAAATTTTCAGATCTACTGATGATGATGATTCGCAAGATGGTAACTCTGATGGAATTGAAGAAATGATTCGTGATATTTCAGTAGAAAAAATTGAGATAGAACCGGATGTTGTGCCTCTATATGGTGATACTGAAAAACAATTGTATCCTGGTTGTACAGATTTTATGGTTTTGTCGGCAATGTTAAGATTGATTAACCTAAATGAAAAAATGGATGGGGTGACAAAAGTTTTATAGAGATATTATAATTGATTAAAGAAAATCTTCCAAAAGATAACAATCATCCAGATTCACATTATAAGGCCATGAAAATATTATGCCCGATGGGATTGGGATACAAGAAAATGCATGCTTGTCTGAATGACTGTATGATATATAGGGAGGAATATGAATTTCTTTCAGAGTGTCCTAAATGTGGGACATCACAGTATAAGGTGAAATAAAAATCACAGGTTGATGTAGAGATTACAAAGATCCCTTCTAAGTTATTTTGGTATCTTCCTATAATTCATCATTTCAAATGTTTATTTTCTAATTCTCGTGATGCAAAAAGGTTAAGATTTCTTGCTAATGAGTGGATATGTGATGAAAAAATAAGTCATCCAGCTAATTGTCCACAATGGAAGAAAATTGATGAGCAGTATTCTACATTTGTAAATGAAATTAGAAATCTCAGAATAGGGTTGTTCATAGATGGAATGAATCCATACCGGACCCTCAGTAGCACACATAGTTCATAGCCTATTTTATTGGTAATTTACAACATCTCTTCTAAAGTTTGTATGATGCGAAAATATGTCATTTTGAGTATAATGATCTATTGTCCAAAGCCACCCAGCAATGATATTGATGTTTTCTTATCACCATTGATTAATGATTGGAAACTTTTATGGGAGGATGTTATTAGGGTGTATGATTCTTATAAAATGGAATATTTCTAACTGCATGCAGTGCTTATGTTCACTATAAATGACTTCCCATCATATGGAAATTTGACTGGATACAGTGTTAAAGGGCATAATCCATGTCCAATTTGAAAACAACAGACTTCATATTGATAATTTTATCATGGGAGGAGAACTGTGTACATGGGTCATCAAAATGTTTTGCCTATTGATCACTTTTATAGAAGACTAAAAAGGGAATTCAATGGCTCACAATAATTTGATATTTCTCCAAAACCATTATCCCCTGATCTGTATTTTGATAGGTTGGAAAACTTTGATGTGACATTGGTAAAGACATACAAATCTGGTAATGATTGACATTTTTGGAAGAAAATGTCAATATTTTTTGAGCTACCATATTAGAGATATCATCAATATAAACATAATATTGATGTCATACACGTGGAGACGAATATATGTGATAGTTTTATTGAACATTGTTATATATTAAAGGAAATAAAAAAGATGGTTTGAATGCAAGATTAGGCTAACTATCAATGGGAATACGTTTGGAGTTAGCTCCCACTCTTAATGGAACATGAACATTTCTTCCCCCAGCTTGTCATACATTATCCAAGAGGGAGAAAATTAGCTTTTGTCAGTGTCTTCATGATATCAAAGTGAATCAATGGTATTCTTCAAATACAAAAAAAATTGCCCCATTGAAGGACTTGAAGTTTATAGGAATGAAATCTCATGATTGTCACATCATGATAAAACAACTTCAACCTATTACATTGTGTGGGATATTGCCCATCTGTGTAAGAAAAACTAAAATGAAGTTGTGTTTTTTTTAATTCAATTTGTAATAATTTGATTAATGTGAATTATTTGAGAATTTTGGAAAAGAGTGAAATTTTTATACTTTTTCAATAGGAAATTTATTTTCCTCCAACTTTTTTTGATATAATGGTGAATTTAATGATTCATCTGGTTCGAGAAATAAAGCTTTGTAGACCTGTATATCTTCATTGGATGTATCCTTCTGAAATGAATATGAAAATATTTAAGGGGTATATTAAAGAAGCAATATCGACCAGAATCCTCCATTATTTAAAAGTATATTTTGAAGGAGGTTGCAGAGTTTTGTATGTGATACATGGCTACAGTGCAGCACATAGATTTGCCTCTATCTCACCATGAACGAGTTAATAATGAGAGAAAGGGGATTTGTGGATTGAAAGTCAAATTGTTGCCAGCTGAATATATGAAGAAGTTATAATTATACATATTGAATAACATAGCTGATGCTCAACCATATATCACATTGCATATTAATGAGTTGAAACAATGTCATCCAAATAAGAAAGAAATGTGGATTTTGAATGAGCACAACAAAACATTTTCGTCATGGTTTAAAAAGACCTTGCTCGGTAGATTAAATATATTTTTGACCTTAAATGGGTATTGAGTGGTCCATGTTTAAATGTGATAAGATGGTCCGATTATGACATTAATGGCTATAAATTTCATATGAAAACTGAGGACAAGAAAACTGCAGTTCAAAATAGTGGTGTATTGGTGTTTGCAGGAGCAATGCATTTTTCGAGTGCTAAAGACAAAAACCCAATTTCTACATCAAGTGCATATTATGGAGTTATTGAAGAAATATGGGAGGTTGATTAATTTCAAATTAATGTTCCTGTTTTTAAATTTAAATGGTTTATCGGTAACAATAGTGTGAGACACGATGAATTTGGAATCATGGCTATTAATATGAAAAGATTGGAAGACACGGCTTATTCTTTTATAATGGCAACACATGAAAAAAATTCTATGTAGTTGAACAATTAGATCTGCAGGGGGTTGTTGTTTTACAAGGGAAAAAAATATGTTGGTGAGGATGAACTTGATGAAGATGATGATTTATGTGAGATCCTTACTTCCATAGAAGGAGTAACATAACATAATGATGAGAATGTTGAAGACATGGTTTGTTCCATAAGGAACGATCACGACGATGGAATTTGGGGAAACAATCCATTTGTAAATTCCAAAAATTACAGGTAACATTTGTTTATTTATTGTTTACATTTATTATTTTCCTAAAATATTAGATATTATTAGTTTTTTCTTGAGTAACACATGTATTAAAACAAATTAATATAAGTATTTGTAAGTTTTAATTTTGTTTAGTTTACTTTATTAGGTTTACCATTACATAAATTATATATCTATTATTTTAGTTCAATGATAATAACATTACCATGTTTACCATGTTTACCAGGTTTACCATGTTTACCATATTTACTATATTTACCATTTTTTAACATGCTTACCTTATTAACCATGTTTACTATTACTTAACTTAGTACAATTTTTTATCTTCTGTTTAAATTAGTACTGTAATATTTTAATTTGTACATTTTTGAACTAATGTTTGTTTTTTTTATTTGAAGCATAATGATAGATCAATCAGTTGATCAGCCACATGATTCTGGAGATGAGCATATTGGTCATACCTCTATGTAGGAACATTCACATTCTCCTCTTGATATTCCCCAATCTTCCTCATATTCTCCCATTACGATAAAGAGTTAGAGAGTTGGTAAACGTGGGTGCACACGTTTACCAAAATTATCACTTTCCCAAACGTAGGATCAGAGGATACTCATTTAGTTTGATGAGAATGATATTCCTAGAGGTCCAATTGAAAATGATTTTAATAGTTTTGTATCAAACCTGGGTAATAGAAAAGTAGGAATTTTGTATGATGACTAGAGAAGTATAGAAAAGGCAATAATCTCTTAGTTGTGGGAGACGATTTTGGTAAGATATTTTTCTATTGTTTTACTATTCTTTAAATGTTTCTAGTATATATAATATGTTTAACCTCTTCTTTATCATATTAAATTTCATATTCCTAACACTAGAGGAGTCAATAAGAAATGTTTATCGATGGCTGCTAGGAGATGGAGGGATTTCAAATCAAACCTCACATCTGGTTTCATTTTTGGTTATAGGAGTCATGAAAATCCATGTCACATATATCCTTCAATAGATGAAGACACCTGGAGACTACTTGTTGAAAGTTGAAAAAAAAAGATTCATTTTTGGTAAGGGAAATGTAATATTTTATAATATTCCTTATATAAATGATCTTATTAATGTTTTGATAATGATTTCTTATTCCTAGTTTACAACAAACAAGTAAATATCATCAAGAGATCTAATCTAAAAATGTATACCCTCATATTTTTTCTCGGGGAGGGTATACATTATTGGAAGAAAAAATGATGGCAGAAAAATTAAAAAAAACATAGAGCTAAGTCTTAAAGCTCTGGAGAGGTGGCCCTTCCATCCCCTCCATTTATACATGAATAATGGATGAGATCTCGGATGGGAAAAAAGGGAAATATCTTTCAGAAGATTCGAGAATCATAGTAGAGAGGATTGTAAGATATCTATTTTATTTATTTAAGTTAACTATATTATTCATATAATTTCAATCTTCAAAGAAATGTTCAATTAATTAATATAGGATTATCTTTAGGAGAAGATCTCACAGGGGGTATTTATAGCTATTGGGAGGCAAGATATTTTGTTTAAAGAGTTGGTAAATCCTAAACATCCTTGCCGTGTACAAGGATATCGGGTAGGTGTCTCGGTAATAAAAGTGTTGCCATGTTCTTCAACTTCTTACATTGAGGTTGTTTATAAAAAAGGAATCCTTGGAGGATTAGATTCATAATATTAATGAAATGATGGAGGAAAATATTATAGTTTCAGTACAGTCTGTGTTTGCAGACATGCAAAGAAAATTTCAGACTGTAGCTCCCACTCCTCCACCTCCCCCTGAAGACCCAATTATTTATCCTCCACCTCTGCCAGTAGATCCCACTCCCCCACCTCAACAAACGGACCCCATTTTTTATCCTACTCCTCTGCCACAGATTTCTACTTATTTCGAGTTGTATGTTGATGATCCTCAATATCATATAGTTTCATATGGGCTGATATATTGTTTAGGAGATACAGTTCATCGTCAAAAATTAGAGGTAGAGAATCATAGGGTCACTGTACATGATATTATAGATAGATCAGCTCGAGTACCATTACCTACAGATGAGGTGACGACAGGTTCACATAGTATCGGCCATTTTTTAATTTGGCCATACAGACTTCTACGACGCATTACCATAGAGGTATGTATGTTTTATCTTCTATTTTATTTTTTTATTAAAGTTGTTTTATCATTTGAAAACTAATATAGTTTTTCTATTTATTTTTACATGAATACTTCAATGGTAAAGAAATACTATATAGCCAACAACAAATACAAATGGCTATGACATTAGATACAGATTCTGGTAGTCTTGATAGATTGTCAAGATATTCAAATTTGTGGGCAGATCATTAAGAGTTTCCAATGGAAGCTCATGTTTGTGGATGTGAAATAACTATGGGGATTGTGAAAACTGATATCAGGGAGCTTGTTACTTGAGATAAGTGGGGAATCAATGTGGTGAAATTTTTTTCCATGTAAGTATTAACACCTTTTCCCTGTGTTATATTTATTAAAAATGTATTCATTTTTCTGTTTTGTATTAGGTTTATTTATAAAACGTTTTAGAAAAATGAGCAGATAGATGTATATGGATTCATGGACCCGCATCTGATTTCCCCTTAAGCACATGCATTGGATGAGGAACAAATAATTCTTTATATTGATGAAATATTTTAGTAGAAAATAGTCACACAATGTTGGATGATTCCTTTTTGTGAGAGGTATGAAACATATCTCTCTCAAAGACTTCATTATCTTTTAACATAAAAAACCACTAACCTTAAATTTTCATTTATCAGCGATCATCAGATGATATGTGTTTTTTTCCCAAGGGGGAAACACTTTATTTTATATGCTCTGTCCATGGAGATGTGTGGGAAAGTTTTAAGAAAATGATGGAAAAGTAAGTTTCAATTTCTCAATAGTTTTATATATTATAATGAATTTTAAATTTATCCCATTCGTATTATTTTTTAACAGGGGACGGGTCTACTTTCAAAAAACACAATGAAAAGGAGTTCGAAGATCAAATATGTAAATTTAAAGATAAATATCCATTTATAATTTGTAATTTTTGATTTATTAAATAAAAATAATATATTGAATTTACACTCATTCAAACAGAATTGTCATGAAAAACAAGGCGTCGTCGAATGCAGATATTATATGTTATGATTTATGTATGAAATAATAACAACTGGAACAGTTGTGAACTTTGAGTTGGTAAGATTTCCTTTTAAAATTTTCCATAATATTTCATTTGATTTATTCATTATACACGATAACAACTATCCTTTTAATTTGTAGTTATTTGATGACCCTCAACCCTATATTTCTCAAGACGTCAAACACTTACAAGTAGAATGGTCAAATTATTTTATAGGTTTGATTTAATTTTAGTTGTTCATAGTATAAAATGTAATTTTGAATATTGTCATTGTAATTGTGTATTTGGTAGTCATTTAGGTTGGATTTAGTTTTTTTAAGTTGACATTGTATGTTTTGAATGTTATATATGTGAATGTTTAATTTTTCTCTACTTCTTGTTTTGTTCTACTTTTGATGGTTTTTTTGGGATGGATTCTAGTCTGGGGGAGGGGTTCCAAGGGTGTGGGGGTTTCTAGTGGGCTGGGGAGGTATCCAGGGGTGTGGGAGAGTTTTCCAGTGGGGTGGGGTGTCATGGGTGTCCATGAGAGTGGGGGGGAGTTCAGGGGGTGGGAGTGTTTCCAAGAGGGTTGGAGGGTTGTACAGGGGAGTGGGGGGATGTTCAGGGGTTGTCCATGGGTGTGGGGGTGTCCTGTGGTGTGATGAGGGTTTCCAGGGGTGTGTGTGGGCTGCCCAGTGGGGTGGGGGTGTCCAGGGTATCCATGGGGATGGGTGGGTTATCCAGGGGTTGGAGAGGAGGTGCAGCCATCCCTCAGGGGGCTGAACACTGTTGGAAGGTACTCATAACTCTCACATGTGAATCTTGAGGTCTCAAAATTTTTCTCCAATTCTTTCTCCCCCCACAAACATCATTCATTCTGTCACTTTGATGCCAGTATAACCAAGGGAAACATCGTCATGTTTGACTAAAATACCTAGATCTTGGCGATGGCAATCTCCTAGATCATGTAGGACTGGAAATGATGCTCCCAAGGCTGTCCATGAGACGCCTGAAATAGCCTCCACATAGCCTTGGATCTTGTGAAGTTTACATAAGAATATCACTTACTGCACCCCATCCTTAAAAAAACATAGACATCAACTCCATCAAACAAAAAAACACTTTTAGAAGTAAAAAAATCAAGGAATATGTTTCTCACTTGAAGTCAATTGGAAAGTATAAAAATCAAATGATGACGGAACACCTTCACCACCACCGTGGCTGTTCTCCTCCATGAAATGTTGGTCTAGGAACATTACCAACATTTCATGGAGGAGAACAGCTGGGGTGGTGGTGAAGGTGTTCCGTCATCATTTGATTTTGTATACTTGCCCATTGACTTCAAGTGAGCAACATATTCCTTGATTTTTTTACTTTTGAAATTATTTTTTTTGTTTGATGGAGTTGATGTCTATGTTTTTGTTGAGAACAGGGTGCAATAAGGGATATGCTTATTTGAACTTCACAAGCTCCAAGGCAATGTGGAGGTTTTTTCAGGCGTCTCAGGGGTAGCCTTGGGAGTATCATTTCTTGTCCTATAAGATCCGAGAGATTGCCACCACCAAGATCTAGGTATTTTAGTCACATATGATGGTGTTTCCCATTGGTTATACTGGCATCAAAGTGATACAATGAAAGATGTTTACAGGGGAAGAAATCATTTGTGAAACATTTTGATAGCTCATTCTTCGCATGTGAGAGTGATGAATACCTTCTAGTGGCGTTCATCCCCCTGAGGGATGGCAGCGCCTCCTCTCCCAATAGAAATTGTCCAGGGGGTGGGGTAGTCCAGGGGTGTGGGGGTGTCTAGGAGTGTGGTGGGGGATGTCTAGTGGGGTGGGGAGGTTCTGGTCTAGTTTTGTTCGGGTATTGGTCTGTTTTTGTTCTGGAGGTTTCCAGTGAGGTGGGGGTGTCCAGGGGTGTGGTGGGGGCTATCTAGTGGGGTCGGAGGGTGGGAGGGTGTTCATGAGGGTGGGATTAATGTCTAGGCGAGTGGGGGGATGTCCAGGGGTGTCCAGGGGTGTGGGGAGTAGTCCAGTTGGGTGGGGGTTCTAGGGGTGTGGTAGGGCTATCTAGGGGAGTGTTGTCCAGTGGGGTGGGGGTGTCCAGGAGGGGGGGTTTCTAGGGGTGTGGGAGTGTTTTCCAGGGGGTGCGAGGTGTCTAAGAGGGTAGGGGTTTTCCATGGATGTGGGTGGCTATCCAGGGGGTGGGGGTAGTCCAGGGGTGTGGGGGTGTTCAGGGGTGTGGTGGGGGTTGTCCAGTGGGGAGGAGGGTTCTAGTCTAGTTTTGTTTGGGTTTTGGTCTATTTTTGGTCTGGGGTGTCCAGTGAGGTGGGGGTATCCAGGGGTGTGGTGGGGGTTTTCTAGTGGGGTGGGAGGCTGGGAGGGTGTCCAGGAGGGTGGGAGGGATTTCCAGGCGAGTGCGGGGATGTCCAGGGGTGTCCAAAGGTGTGGGGGGGGGGGGGAAGTCCAGTGGGGTTGGGGTTTCTAGGTGTGTTGGAGGGCTGTCCAGGGGAGTGTTTTCCAGTGGGGTGGGGTGTCTAGAAGGGTGGGGTGGTTTCTAGGGGTGTGGGAGGGCTGTCTAGGGGTGTGGGAGTGCTGTCCAAGGAGTGGGGGGTGTCCAGGAGGGTGGGGTTGTCTAGGGGTGTGGGGGTTGTCCAGGGGGTGGGGGAAGTCCAGGGATATGGGGGTGTCCAGGGGTGTGGTGGGGGTTGTCCAGTGGGGTAGGGGGTTTCTAGGGGTGTGGGAGGGTTGTCCAAGGGTGTGGGAGTGTTGTCTAGGGTTTGGGGGTGTTGAGGAGGGTGGGGAGTTTGTCCAGGGGTGTGGGAGAACTCCAGGAGGTGGGGGAAGTCCAGGAGTGTTGTGGGGGCTGTTCAGTGGTGTGGGGGGTTCTGGACAGGTTTTGGTCTATTTTCAGTCTGGGGTTGTACAGTGGGTTGGGGGTTTTGATTTGTTTTTGGCTAGGTTTTTATCTATTTTTGGTATTTTTTTGGTCTATTTTGGGTCTTTTGGCATGTAATAGAAGTGGTTGATCGGTGGTGGGGGCTATCCAATGGGGTGGGGGTTCTGTTCTATTTTTTGGTATTTTTCTGTTACGTTTTTTGTCTGTTTCAGGTCTTTTGGCAGGGCATAGCTATGGTTTATCGGTTATATTTTAAAAAATTGTTTTTTACGTCGGTCATTTTATAACCGATGTAAAAAATGCATTTGGATTAGTTGTAACGTCGGTTATTTGGAAAACAACATAATAAATTATTGGGAAATGGTTTTTACGTCATTTATTTTATAACTGACGTAATAAATATAAATGAATAGTTTTTTATGTCATTTATTTTATAACTGACATAGTATATATGTTTTTTTGATGGTTATTATTTAACCAACATTGGAAACTACTTGGAAAACAGGTTTATCATGTCGGTTATAAAAATAACCAACGTAATAAATGCTTCGGAGGAGTTATTTATGACGTTGGTTATATAATAACTGATGAGAAAGAGTATATACCATGTTGGTTATTAAATAAATGATGTAATAAACCATGACTCTGAAGCATTTTCCACATCGGGTTTTTATAAACCAATGTGAAAAACACTTTATATTTGCATTTTTTACATCAGTTGTAAAATAACCAACATAAAAAACAATGTTTATAACGTCTCCTGTAATAACATCAGCCAAAAGCCAACGTAAAAAATAAAAAATCACTATTGTAAAAAATGTTTTTCACACTAGTGCTAAAACATCAAATGGTTCCTCTATCTATAGTTGAGTATGGACCTGATTTCCAAAGGTTGGAAGACATCTGGGTTTTGAGGACTAGTGACTCTAGGAACTCAAATTGGTTGATAGGATGATAGGTCAAGCTTATCCCACCCTTTTGGGGGAAATGTTTGCCTACTCTAGGAATCTCTAATAGATTTAAGACATGTTCATGACTCTCTCCCAAATCTAGATAGGGGAGCAGTTACCCTGAAAAAAATGGATATGGGTCAATTCCTTTTTATGTACAAAAAGTTGGGATTCATCTGTATGTATCTAAGGTTCTCCATCATTTTTTGATAGTGGAAAATCACTTATGTGTTGAATTAACATAACCAAGTGCTTTGTACAATGCTCCCATGTGTGGAGTTGATTTATATTCCGAGGATGGGATTGAGAAATTATGAGGAATCATACATATCCCAGTTATTGCAAGAATTAAAACCCATGTAGTTCAATTAACATTGGAACTTACACACTGAGGTTTTCCTATTTATGATGCCTAAGGAGGTGTTTGTTACATCATCCTAATCCCACATGATCTATTCTCATTGTGAGAAACAAGAGGGAGGTCTAGTCAACTTCATGGAATGTGGATATGGGATCTTCATATTGGGGATGTCCTTGAGATATTTGATGTGGGGATCAAGCCTTTATGGAGGCGTCCTTTGTATCCCAGTTATGGTAGGAATTAGATTCCTTATTGTTATTTAACGGTACGGCTTACACACTTAGTCATCCCTATTTATGATTCCTAATGAGGTGTTTGTTGCATCTCCCTGAGCCCACGTGAGCCATGCTCATTGTGGGAAACAATAGGGAGTTCATGATTATCCTCATGGTATGTGGATGTGGGATTTATATATTGGGGAAGTCCTTGAGATATTTGATATGGACATTGAGAAATTAAGAAGGGATCATAGGTATCCTAGTTATGGAGGGAATGAGACTCCTCGTAATACATTAAGGTTGGGGCATACACATTGAGGTTCCCCTATTTATGATACCAAATGAGGTGTTTATTGCATCCCCTTAATCCCACATGATCTATGATCATTGTGAGAAACAAGAGGTAGTTCATGATCAACCTCATGGAATGTGAATCTGGGATCTGCAAATTAGGAAATTCATTGATATATTTGATATAGATCTCGAGCCATTAAGGAGGCATCTTGTATATCCTGGTTATAGTGGGAATTAGAGTCCTCAAAGCTCATTAAGTCTAAGGCTTACACACTATGGATTCCCTATTTGTGATTCCTAATGAGGTGTCTATTACATCCCCCTAATCCCACAAGATCCATGCTCATTGTGAGAAACAAGAGGGACTGCATGATCAGCCCCATTGCATGTGGATGTGGCATCTATATATAGGGAATGACCTTGATATATTTGTAATGGAGGTAGAGACTTTAAGGAGTCATCCCATGTATCCTAGTTATAGTGGGAATCAAAGTCCTCGTAGTTATTTAATGTTGGGGATTACACATTGAGGATTCCCGGGTTAATGGGCCTTTATATCATGAAGGTGTTTTGTGAGCCTATCAGCATACACTGAGGGTCATCGTATGACATGGATCGACTTATATGGGGGGTCGTGAGAGCCATAGTGATGAGGTCAAGGGGATGTCTCATGTCTTGGTTGACACCTCAGGGAGAAATCACAAGTCCAGGATGGCAAGTCCATAGGTATGATCCATGTCTTGGATGACACCGTAGGGAGACATAGTGAGTCTAGTTAGGCATTTCTAGAGGTGTCACAGGTCTCAAATGACTTGTTTAGGGGGTGAGAGCTTGGTCGCCATGTTTAGATGTGTGGATGGGACTCGGCTGACGTGAGTAAGCATTGTTATATGAGTCAAGGGATTCGACTGAGGGACGTTTCAAGTCTAGAGTGACAAGTCTAGAGGCTTTTCATGATTCATTTTTTCCTCACATAAGGTTCTCAAGACCTATCCTGGCTTTTTTTTAGTGTTCCACATGCCCTATATGACATGATAAAGGGATGTTGCGTGATCTGGTTGGCACATCTTTGCATTGTCGTGTGTCTTCGGATGGAGCATGTGAATCCCACAGAGGTCTGTGATCCTATCCTCTATATGAGTTTTCAACTTTCAATCATAGATTTTCTCGTTCATTTCAAGTTCCTCGTCTTGGTTCAGTGTCATTTTGATTGGGTATCATTTGATCTAGAAGACATGTGATGTGTATGTTTCATGTCTCACGATGAGTCATATGCATGATCTTTGATTAATCTTGTAAAGGAATTTCTTCTTGGTCCATGACTGCTCTGATGGTCTGGTGGTGTATTACTTAGTAGAAAGTTGATTGATCATGTGATTATATGTGTGTAGAATCCTGAGATCTACTGGCCAACAGGTGTAGGTTCTTGAATCCGGTCAATCAACCCACAATTTGATTATCTAACCAACCCTTTTTTCAAGTGGGAGTATATAATTTATAGGTGCATCCATCCTGTATACTTAGAAATTTGTTCAGATCATCTGACATGATTATAGGCTGGAGTCAACATTGGGTCTAGCATTACATGGTTTCGCAAGCCTTTATGGTGGACCACATCTAGGCCCTTCTAGATTTTCAATAGTTGTGTGCTCATCAATCCATTTCATATTATTGCCGATTAGTGAAGACTCTCAACTTGAAGGGCTTCCATGATATCATGAATACAAGTCCAAGGGTCATCAAAATATCCAATTTCATGTTATAGGGAACTCACCAGTCCTTCGGTGGCATATCTCGGAGTCTCACAGTCCGTGTTGAAGGGGAACTGGACGTGTCGCATGTTCTTAGGTGAACGTGAACCCTGCTCTCCACCCCCTTTTCCATGTCCTTAATTTTATGTGATGAAGTTCTGGATTCATGTGTGATTGAATGTTTGTTACTGGGGTCGATTCCTTTGTTTCTTATAGATATGTTTTGTGACTGATATGGGTCACATGGTGATGTGTGAGTACTGCATGGACAAACCTATCTATTCTTCTTTAGTGAATTGTGGGGTTTCCTTGACATGCATATAGCCTTTCTTGTGGTGAAACAGAAAATCCATAGGGACCTTACAAGGTGATTCAGCCATGACTCTGAGGTCTCATGTCGTCTGATGGGTCACTCGGGGTGCACGCCCCATGTCTTTTAGCGACTATGGACAGCACTCACCACCTCCCTTCTGGTCCCCTTGTTTTTAATTGAAAAAGGTTGGGAAATTTGTGAGTATTATCAGGAAAAAATATGCATTATTCCTTAGAGAGTTGTGATCTTGTCATGTGATTCCCATGTGACGTGGCTAATGAGCTGAAATGGTTCTGCAAGATGTACCAGACAAGTTGGGTGCATTCTGTGTCTTTAGGGGCACATTTCATGTCCTCCAGTAACCACAAACCAATCTCTACTCCACTTATTTTTCTCATTCTTTCTATATTATGAAGAGTTATTGGTATCACGAGATATCTTGGAAATCATCTATGGATTTTATTCTTCATAATGATGATTTGGAACACTATCTTTTTGATAGTTTGGGGTCTCTCCCTTGGGATATTTCTTCCCTTTATTTTTGGAGGATTTTAGACAGTTTTTCAGGAACATTCCAATGAAAAACTATGCAGTCTCGGGGGACGCTCATTGGGCCTTCACTGTTTGGTCACTAGTGATCAAGGGTTCTTATCGAGGAGGTTTTTGTGGGTATTTCCATGGGATAAGCACCATGTGTGGAGACTTCATGTGACCCTAATGTCATCACATGATCTAAAGCCTTTTATGAACTCCAGAAGTCTTCAACCATTATCTTCTCTATTACTTTCATAGGAAATATAATTCCCATGTCTGAGTATTTATTCCATTGTTATTTTTTTCTAGTTCGTATTTGGAAGGCATCAAAATTCCACCCCCCCTCAGGAGTGACTTCTAAGGGGAAAAGGACTCTTTACTAAGGAAAACTAGATGCCCACTACAGTCCTTTGAGATTTTGAGAACTAGTTATTTTTCAGTATTTTCAGTTCACCAAGAGGTCTTTGGTTTTCCGTGAGCCACCTATATATAAGGGTAGAGGAAATTTCATTCCACTGTCCACCTTATTCTTGAGAGAGCTCTTGTTACTTCTCTATCACAAGCCTTCACCACAAACACTGCTCTTGAGTCCTATCTATGAGTCTCCATCATGAGTCTTGACCATGATCCCTTCCCTTGAAGAATACTACTTCTTCCTCAGACACTCGTCTGTCTCATCTGCAGACTAAACATCAGTGAATTATGGGACATATAAGTTTTTCAAGAGGACTCTGTAGGTTTCTCTGGCTTGGAATCTCAATCAGTTCATGTGACCATGTCCATTTCATGTGATCTTGATCCTTCAAGGAGTTGATGCAATATACTTGGGGCCTTGTAGTGGTTATGGGCCCCACGAGTCCTCTAATGCCCAAGTGGTTCATGAGCTCATGAATGTGGTTCACAAACCCTTGGATGAGTCATGTGATTCTCATTATGTCATTGGGAAATTTTCATGCCTTTAATTTTGACAAAACATTCTATGGTTTCATCCGAAATGTGCCACTTACTTATTTTTCATATGGATTCGGGATCCCATAATGTTTCCTTGGTTGTGGAAAATCAAAGGGCCCCGATTTCCAGAAATTACAGTTTCTACCTTCGCTATTATGTGCTTTCTGATATATAGAACTTGTGGATGTTTCTTTCACTTAGCCTCCAGGATTGTATCCTATCTAACCGACTTCCATTATATGATTTTAGTCTGATGAATGGTGTATATATTCCCTCCCTGGTCATCAATCATCCATCTCGTTGGGTATTCAGTTCCTATGAGTACATTTATATGTTGATTATCAAGGATGACTAGCTAGCAGCTGCCCAACTTCGGGGTTATTTCTATCAGCTGGATAACTCCTCCTTGATCCCATATGGTGGTGATCTTGTTAAAAATCCTATCTCCCAGATAAATCCAAGCATATTTTCCTATTCTCTAAACATTCTTGGTGGCTGGAGGTATTCAAATTGGGACCTTTCACCCCGTGATAATTTCTCTAATGAATGGGAATGGTCATTCTAGGTATGACAGAGCTCTCTGGAATTCATCAATGAATTATACAGGGTTTATCTTCATGAAGCTTTGTGGATATCTTAGTTCATCATCTACTGCCAGCCTGAACTCCTTCACGAAATGATCAGCGATTGGTGCCCTAGTACCCACACATTCTATCTTTCCCATGGAAAAGTGGGAATCATCCTACGGTATAACTATCAATTGGATGTTATTCCTCCTATCAAATCAATTTATAATGACTTTATCTCTACTTAAAATGTTTGGCACAATCCCCTACAGAATCCAGATTCAGCAAAAGATATTCTCATCCTTACAAGGAAGGAATTAGGGAGAGATCTGACAGTGCGCTTGATCACTTGCTTCATTGATTAGATCAAAATATCCTTATGTGTAAATGGGGATAAATCGAGGGTTATTCTCCCTCTTCAGTGTCCCTCCCAGCAGTTTCGTGACAATACAAGCTCATATTGGGCCATTATGGAAGCTATGGACTACTTTATGGGGCTTTCATGTGAACCCGTAGGTTTTTCCAGCCCTTAGGCTAGCTGATTTTCTTGATATGTTTCTAAGAGGATGGATCTTCCCAGGTAGGGAGGCATACTTTGGAATCTTCATTTTCACCCTACTGATAGAATCATGACTCATAAAGGGATGATGTCTCAATTTTTCGATATCAGTCCTTACGCGCCTTTACTAGATATTGGCCCATATCCGGAAAAGAAAACACTCCCTAAAAAATTGGTGGCCCTCTTCAATTACTATTTGGTTGGACAGGAGACCACTTTATTTGTTATGATTACTAAAATAATTCCCAGATTCTAGATCACATATCCTAACCTAGATAGGTATACATTTCTTGAGTTGTGATTATGTCCCTAACTATTGTGGAGGTCAAAGGCATGTTGTTCCAGTCTGACAGTTTTGATATTTTTATTTCACATATACCATCTGGTTCAATCATAAATTATGACAGAAGATCTAGTGATGATAGATCTTATATGGTATCCCTTCAGGATGGGTTCCTTGTATCTAGGGTGGAAGGGCTTGTAATTTAGGAACCATATTCACCGCATTGTTTTTCTCAAAAACATGGTTGTGTGTCGAGGGTTTTCCCCATTCCCTTGTCCAGTGTCCATGGGGAACGAAATCCTGGCATCATTCACCAATTTTGGAAGAATCCTTCTCGTGAAAACACTAGGTCTATGGTTATATTTCTACCTACCTTTGCTCCTTGATACCTAAACCAAGATTGTTCCTGGGCTTGGATGATGTCTTATCCCAATTTTATGTTGGGAAAACCGGTCCTTTATGTGGATAGGCCTCTCGCACTGCTGATTCCTCTATATGTAGTATCGATGGACATGATTAAGGATTTGGTTGAGGTGTCCAGGAAGAATCCTCATTATGATGATAGTAGTTTGGACAACAGAACAGATTTCGTTGAGGAACTCAATTCTCCCATACATTCTACGGATGATTCTCTTTTGAAATGGGGAATTTGGAGCCTCCTCTCTTGTTGCATCATTGATTCTCCATATCGGCGGTCATTCTTCCATACCTACTTCATAATCTATTGAGGCACATTTTCACCATAGGCTGGTATGGGAGTGCATCTAGGCCTTAGTTAGTGAGACCCATCTGGTATCCTTCCATCATCAAGGGGATTAGATTTTCCAATTAATCTTAGGCTAGGGGAAATAGGTTTTTATCAGAATCCTCTATTAAAAATTATGTAAAAGATCATCCTATCCCAAAGACACTTGGCTACACAAGAGAGGAGCTTGCAAGATTTTTCAAATGAGGAATCCCTCACCGAGAAATTGTAAAAGGCGATGAAGGCACTGGGGAAGGGTCATCAACTTTCGTCAAAATTGAAAGCTCATATGGATGTTTAGATGGTGAAGATATGGAGGTATTAAGAGATGATTTCTCAGCTGAAGTTTAATATCTCCACATCATCAACCTCATTGACCACTTCTTGAAGTAGGGTTGTGGAGATGAAAACTCTAATCGATGTTCTTCATCATGCGGTAGAGGTGGAGCATGCAGGGAGAGTGAAACTTCAGCACTCAATTGATGCATCCCACCAAACCCTTGCTGATCTTTCCATCATTTCTAATCGTATTTTTCTATAATTCGGCTTCTTTGTAATGCATTCCAAATTGTTGTACTACACCTCTTTTTTTGAGGTTTTGGGAGCGACTCCAAAATGTAGAGATTCTTCCCCCTTTTCCCTACATTGAATGGATGATCTTGTCCTGATATCCAGTCCTCTTATTTTTCTAATATTTTTTATTCTATTTAATTAACAATATTTTTAGATGACTACTTCATTCATTGTGATATATGATCATGAATTTTTTATGTGAAAGGAGATCATCATTTTGGTAGATGTGTCTTGAATGATTCAGGATTTCTATATCTACAGGTAGCAGCTTGAGCATGATAGGGTCGTATAACAAGCATCATTAAAATTATCACATGCTTTACTCTAGGGTCATTTAGCTTGGACCATCTGTTTATTTAGTTTAGGGTCTCTTAGCTCGAACCATATATTTCTTTAGTATAGGGTCTTTTAGATCGGATCATTTGTTTCTTTATTTTAGGGTCTTTATGCTCAGACGATCTATTTCTTTAGTTTAGGTTCTTTTACCTCATATAATATATTTCATTAGTTGATGATCTTCTAACTGCGACCATATGTTTCTTTAGTTTAGGGTCTTTCAACTCAGACTGTCAATTTCTTTTTTTAGGGTCTTCTATATCAGGCCATTTGATGCTTTAGTTTACGGTATTTTAGCTCATACCATTTGTTGCATTAGTTTAGGGTATTTATCTTGGATCATCTGTTTCTTTATTAGTTGGATCTTTTAGATCACATAATTGTTTTCTTTAGTTTAGGGTCTTTTAGCTCGAACCATCTATTTCATTAGTTTATTTTCTTTTAACTTGGACCATCAAATTATTTAGTTTACATTCTTTTAGTTTGGACCATCTGCGGATTTATTTCAGGGTCTTTCATCATGGACCATCTATTAGAGATGGGGACAATATGCCAAAAATGACTCAAAATATGATCGGATGCTGGGTTCTGTTATGATACTGATAGGGATCTTGAGGATAGGAGTTCCAAGGGCTATGTAAGGTTTTCTGGGTGAACATGATTAAGGGAAAAATACTTGGGAAGCTAGAAGCACCTAGATAGTTGGAAGGTGAGTTGTGTAAATAAAAACTCAGATGCTTGAGCTGAATGACATGGAATAGGGTAGAAATACAGGGTATGTCCCTTGACTCTATGGGGGTGTCAGGTTACTTCATAGTGTTGTTGAAGATCACAAGGATTAGTACACCCTTTATGTTGAGCCTAGATATTTTTAGTTGGTGTGTCTGATCCCATTTATCAATATAATATCCATGTATAGAGATCTTTACTCATTTCTAGGGGTTGTGAAATATTTATGAAGGCACAAACATCAAGATGATGAAGTTATATATGGAAGGAAGGCTATTCAGGAAAGGTTCTGGCACCCTAGGGAAACTTATATCTTGATTGAACAGATTTATTTATACGCTTTGTGGCTTCGAATCATAAGGTGTGAGCCGTCAAAAGGTTCAATAATGAAGGGATGCATTTCAGAATAGAGAATGGGTAAAAAACATGGTGATGCAATGTTGAGGATATCAGATCTACTTGGATAGTCCGATATGAAGATTGTAAATCATTTTCTGAAGGTATCAGGTCATGATGAAGGTATGAGACATTCATTCTGGGATAACCTATAACATAATGGGGTGTTGGGTTCTACCTTGGTGTCGTCGAGCTCATAATAATTAGAAATACCTCTATACCGGGACAAGATGTCTCTGGTTGGTGGGTGTGATCCCTAGAATCAATAGCATGGCCATGAAAATAGATCATTTTTCCTATTTAGGGGAAATGAAATATTAGTGGCGGTCTAAGAAATTTCAGATCATATTGTGGGATATATGGAAAATTTAATATCTAAGAAGGGTTCTAGTAACCTAAAAGTTGTGACAACACCTATCGAACATATTCTCACAGTGAGGAGATGTGATGAAAAATTGTTCTTATTTTTTCTTTGACTAGGGGGACCGGTGACCATAGAATATCATTTACTAGGTCTAAAAAATAGACCTTACAAGCTTTATGCTTTATTTATTTATGCCCTATTTTTTTCTAAAACTCTGTAAATGACGATTTTAGTAGGCAGAGACTCGGCTTTTGCTCATGTATCCCTTTTTAGGTTTTGAACCTGAAAATTTTTGTGTCTCTTTAATTAGCAATTTAAGGTATTTTGATTTGGACCATTATGTGATACAATTTTAGTTCATACATCTTTGACCAAGGTGTGATCATTTTAAGGTTATTCCACTTGGACCTAGTATGGGGGTGTCACATAAGAGGACTACTAAGATACCTAGGGACAAGTGTACTCCAACATCCTTCTGATCAGGTGGAGGAGATGTCATAAATTGTGGATAAAGGTTCTCATGTCATTAGTGAGGATCTGGGATGAGTTTTATAAGGGTAACCTATGACACAATGGGGTGTTGGGTTCCACCTTAGTGATTCCAGGATCACAAAAATTATAAATCCATTCATACTGGTACAAGATATCTCTGATTGGTGGTTCTAAGCCCTCTCATTAATAGTATTTCCAAGTAGGGAAATCTCTTTTCTTCTTCAGGGGTAGTAGAATGTTTTTTAATACCCCAATATTTGAGACATGAAGTGTGGAACATTGATTGAGGTGTTTAGAAAGATTATGGAAGTAATCTATTCTCTGGTTGGCCAAGGTAAGGCTCTTGTGGTCCTTTTATTAGGAGGGGTTATGGATGATGACATTTATAGTTTATCATCATTTAGTGGGATGTGATTCCATGTAGTTTAATGCCTTGTGGTGAGGACTTTATTCCATGTAGTTTATCATAATGCGGTAAAGATGTGGGCAGACCAACATGAATGAATATGAATGTATGATGTCTGTGAAGTATCAAGATTGAACACCGGGGGTTTCCTACATATCCAAGCTGGTTGTGAATCAAAGTCCATGTAGCTATTAAAGAACCATGTAGTTTAACATCATGCAGTTAGGACACCATATGTATAATGTCCTAAAGAAGAACATGCATGGAATGGTATAATATACCTAATGTGAATGAGAACAAATGAGGTCCACACCACACCATGTGAATTTTTAGAGAGGAAACTATCCAAGAGTCCAATAAAGAGATAGAATGATTTGTAGTTCAAGGGGTTGGACCCCAAGACAAAATGTCTAAGAATTTCTACGTATCTTGCTAGGGAAGGAATCAAGACACACATAGTTCTTGATATTCCATGTAGTTTAACATCAAGTAGGAAAGATGAAGGTAGACCTGATGTGAGTGGGGGCCAAAGAGACCCACACCATGCCATACAGTTTAATGTCATGCGGTCGGGATTAAGGGTGCCGACACTATTTATTGTCAATAGGCTAGGACAACAAAGAGTGATAGTGCCTAAAAGGGGATGCGCGTGGCATGGTAAAACAAACTCGACATGAATGGGGACCAAATATGTCGACACCAAACCATGCACTCCTAGGAGGGGACTTAGGATAAGGGTTCAAGAAAGGTCAAAGGGGCCATGGGATGGTCCTGATGCAATATTCCTGGGCTTTCCAACGTATCCCGTGAAGACGGGAATGAAGAAACATCTATTTATTGATATTCCATACAGTTTTAACATCATGTGGGGAGGACAAAGGTCACCCGACATGAATGGTACGGATGTCACTGGTATGTGTTGTTTTATGTATTGCTGTAAAGAAATTGGATTACCTGATATAAAAGGAAGATAATCCTATGGATGGGCCAAAAAACATGGATTTGTTAGTCACTGTGTATCTCATTGGGAATGATAATCAAGAATCACGTAGTTATTGAAATGTTGTCACAGTAGGAGACCAGCACTAGTGATTGTGTTTCTCTTAGATGAGGTTCACAAGAGCGTATAGTTTTATGTCGTGTAGGGGACATCAACCGTTCAGTTTAACATAATGTGCTGGGGAATCACAACATCCCATTTATCTCCCTGTATTTTGGATGATAATGGGTTCATCCCAAACCTTCACACCTTGTTTTGTGTGGGGAATCTCATATTAGAATTCATAACCCTGTGTGATCAATGCTCGATGTGAGAAATAAGGAATGATAAGGACACATCCCAATATTTATAGGCATGGAGAATAGGATGAGAGTATTTTATATCATGTGGTGCCTGGTCCAAGACATGAGATCAAGGTATCCCTACGTATCCCATAAGGATGGGAATCAAGACTTACATAATTTTAGAGAGACCATGCAGTTTAATGTTATGCCTTGAAGACTTATTTTCACAGTTTATTGTCAAGTGTGAGACATTCCATGTAGTTTAATGTCATTAGGAAAGGATGAGTATGTGAATTACAGCAATGTGTATGACCTATTTTCAGTTATTATTAAAAGTATTTCTTGAGAAATATCATATTGGTGGGTGGTGTGACACACTCTCCATCTATGGTGACCATTTAATAGGCTCAATTGTGATAGACCTTATGTATCAAATAGGGTCCCTCACACTTGGGTTTCATCTTTGGGGTCTTTTTCCCTGGTATCATCGGGATTTTGAGATCTAGCACCTGTTCTCCTTGGAAGAATTTACTGAGGAGAACCATTTTATTAAAGGCCCATGATATTTAGTTTTGGTGGTTTTCTAGGTTGTGCAGTGTGTACAACCTCTTCTCATCTAGCCTCTCCAACTCATCAAGCCATTTTTTAGATTTTTCATCATCTGAGAGTTTCTTGAAAATGGTTATTCAGAGTGAGGGCATCTGGAAATCTATGGCTATCACTACCTCGATCCCATGCACCAATGACTATGGTTTTGCTTATGTAGAATTACAGGTGGTGGTATGATAGGCCCATAAAGAATGTTGGACTTTGTCCAGTCAGGACTTCTTATCCTTGTTCACCATCTTCTGGAGTATATTCGATAGAGTATTATTAAAGGACTATATCTATCCCTTTTTCACTAAATGATTCTACGATGAGTGATTGGATTTGATTTTATACTCTTGATATAACTTCTTCATCTCCTCAAAACATAATTTGGTGCCTTTTTCCTTCAATATTGTGTGAGTGAATCCAAACATGGTGATGATGTGGGACTTTCCGAAGGTGGTGATATTCTTCTTTCCGAATTCCTTAAGGTGTATTGCCTCATCCCATTTGGAGAAGAATTTGGTATCATTAAGGATGTACTTGAACTACTTGGATTTGGTTGTAGGATATATACCCACAACATCCATACCCCAAATGGAAAATGGATAGGAATATTCAATGGTATACAACAATTATGGGGGCTGATGGTAGAAGTTTTCATGGATCTGGCATGCATGACATTTTCTTGTGAATTCCACGCATTCTTGTATCATGGTTTTCCAGTAACACCCCAACCTTATAATCAGGTGGGAGATCATAGTTCAAGATTGGTGGATTTCATAGGATCTTGCATGGAATTCTTCCATTATGGAAAGAATATATCCTTCTGTTATGAATCCAAGGATAATTCCATCGAATCCATGCTTTTATAAGATTTTTTGATCATTTGGACCATCTTGAAAGGTAAATTTCAATTTTAGGTACCTAATATGTTCCTTTCAAGCTCAATATATCAGGATAGTTCTACCCCAGAGATATATAATTATGGGATTCATCCATCCAGAGGTGATTACTGATTCATTGTGCTCTAGGTTGGCATGGATCTGATTGATTTCTTCCATACCACACATGATGATTAATGAGACCATTCTTCTATGTGTGATGTGGAAGGTTGGTTCATCCTGATTAGGGTCTACCAATATGGATACTACATTATCCAATGCATCAGTGTGACCATTCTTTGATGAAGTGAT
The DNA here is from genome assembly GCA_963277665.1 of Viscum album. Taxonomy (NCBI): domain Eukaryota; kingdom Viridiplantae; phylum Streptophyta; class Magnoliopsida; order Santalales; family Viscaceae; genus Viscum; species Viscum album. The sequence goes on from OY728147.1 coordinate 1,302,913,201, forward strand.
ATAATTAAATGTGGGATTAAAGGGGAATTCATGCATCAATCCCATGACATATCCATTGATAAGAGATAATTCTTCTATTTTATAAAATATTTACAATTGATCTACATTATCAGCTACATTGAATCCCATTTTATGTTCAGGTAGGCTTTGTGAAACTATAACGCAAGTTCCAACCAAACAATGAGGACTTGGTTCATAGCCTCATTGTTTTTGTAGACTTCAGATAGTGAGATTGAGTATGTCAAAATTTCTTTATTTTGGTAAACAAATATGACCCCTAGGCCAACCCTGTTGAGTTTTGGGTTCTCTATTTTTGTGTCTATAGGACTCTAAGAGGCACCATAAAATTACATTTCCCATATTTGGGGAGTGTCGTAGGCACAGAAAGCCTCTTCATCAGGGAGTTCGGTGTCCCCTAGTGCATTTTATATAGCGGGATGTGCCACGAGGAAGTCATCTTGGGATTTCCCTTTTACTAACTTTTGGGATACAAACTGGATGTCGTATTGCGGCAAGATGGCCACCCACCAAGACAAACACCCGGTCAACATAGGGTGGCCAAGAATGTACTTGAGTCGGTCGATACAAGAGACCTGGTGGATCTCATGGTGCTTCAAGTAATTCCTCAAATTTCCAGCTACAAATATGAGCACAATGTAGTTCTTTTCAATGTCAAAATATCTTTTCTCGGCATCCATCATAGTATAGATAAGGTAGTATAGAAAATTTTCACTCCCCAAATTGTTCTTTTGAGTGAAGAGGGTTCCCAATAAACATTCCATAGTAGCGACATATAAAATGAGAGTCCTCACCTCTAATGGAGGAATCAAAACTAGTGGGTGTAGCATATACTACTTGAGATTATTGAAGGATTATTGGAAATCATCATCCCATTGGTAGGTGACTCCCTTCTTCATCAGCCACGTGTAGGGGAGGGCCTTCCCGACCAGGTTGGCTATGAATCGTCGAATGTATGTTTGGTCCCATTGGAGAACCCTTAGTTATTTGATTTTCCTGGGGGAGATATTACTAAGATAGTACTAGTCTTCTCTGGTTCATCCTCAATTCCATGGTGGCATACCACAAATCTAAGGAACTTTACGGATGTTACCCTAAAATTACACTTCTAAGGAGTCATCTTCAGACTATGATGTCACAATTTGCTGATATTTCTTGGGGATCCTTAGAGTGGTCACATCGTTGTCGAGATTTGATGACCAGGCCGTCGATATAACACTCATCAATATTCCCCAATAACGGCGTAAATATACACTGAATGTCATGCTGATATGTGGTTCCGAAATTATCTAATCTAATGGGAATGACCTGGTAGCAGAAGATCCCCTACAGTTCACTAAAGGCAATTTCATATTTATCCTTAGGGTCCATTTTGATCGGATTATATCCCAAACAACCATCAAAAAAGGAAATGTATTAGGATCCAGTAGTTGTGTCGATCAAGATTTCCATTATGGGAAATGGAAAATTGTCTTTCAAGAAATACTGATTAAGGTTTATGAAATCAATGCAGACATTAATCTAAACATTCTTTTTCTTGACGGGGATGATATTGAAAAACCATTTGGGATATTTCACCTATCGGATGAAATCATCTTTGATCAACTTATCGACCACTACCTTTACATTTGTATCATTGGAGGAATGCATTCTTCTGGCTTCCTTCTTGAAGCCTCAATGATCTTTGGGTATTCCCAGAAGGAGCATAGATATATCTGGATTCACTCCAGGCATTTTCGTATAGTTTCAAGAAAACACATATTGGTTCTTCTTTTGGAATGTCATGTACATCTCATGCTCCTCACGAAGCATGGAGGCACTAATAGAGGGAGGTTTTGGATCTTCTTCAAACCCCAAGTTTATCTATCAGAGTGAATCTATAGTGATGGAAACACCTTCCTTGAATTATGGAAGGGTGTTTCTGAGATTATCCTCATCCTATTCTATTCCCAACCCCAATGGTAAAACTTTGGGTGAGGATAGTAGTTTCAGGGAATCTTTGTCACTATCAAGGAGAGGGAGATTATTAGCGGAAATTTTATCTTGTCTTGTGAACTGGGTTGTAGCAGAGAGATGCTAAGGGTGAATGTTACAGAAGACAGGAGAGGGATGGACCTCTAGGACCAGGCCTACAATTTTAACCATGTTTATGTGGAGCATGAATTATTCATCAATCATTCTCCAAAAATTTATAGGGGGTCCCCAAGACATTAGTGGTGATAACCTATATAACATCATCCATTATTCTTTATTTGTTTTCCCTCTTGTAGAAGTCTAATTTAGTATATACATCTTTTCATGTTTTATGGGGGAATTATCACCATGGATTATGTCTACCTTTCCATTGATGGGGTACTCAAACATTTATTGAATGTCTATGGGAGAGCTAAGTGTCTATGGAGCCAAGTACTTCCAAGAAATGCATTGTATATGGTGTTATTGGATAACCATGAACTCAGCATCAGATGTGATCTCCCCAAATTGGGTCTCTAGCCTAATCTTTTCAAGGGGCCTTTTTCTGTGCTTATCATACACTTGGATGGTCAGTTTTTTAGGGGATAGGTCCTCTTCGCTTTAACCCCAACATCGGAGGGTCTTGGATGGGATGAGATTTATCCTAGATTAGTTATCTATGAACACCCTTTGGATGCTAACATTATTTAGTCTTCCTGATACATACAAGGGTCTAATTTTTCCCTAGGAGGCCTCTTCCTGATATCATTTAGTGAATGAAATGATGACATTAAATCCTAATGACAAGGTTTCCTATCGATTGAATCATCTATAATGACTTCTATCTCAAATTTTTGTGGTCTTACGAGGCCTTCAATAATTTCCTCCCTGAGTTATTTAGTAATATGAAGTCCATAAAGGTTAAGAACTTCGATTGGACTAGGGATATCTATTTTAAAACATCATAAATATATGTCAGTGGATGTTGCCTCCCTATTTGACGTTTCTCTTGGGAATGTAAATTAGGAGCTAAAGTCGATGAGGTTGATGGACCTGGGTCCTGTGCAGAGGTCGATGGCATATCTTCTACCAGTAGCAAAGGTTACACTAGTCATTATTTTTGGCTTAGGTTGATCAGGTTTAACCCCTCGTAAATGGTCACACAAGGAAATTGAGTGTAGGAGGCTACTGGAGGGATTTGAGGCACCTCCCTACCTCCTTCAATCCTTTTGGAGTGATTTCCCATGATTCTTGGCTGATTACGAGTCCTCTCTGGGGATATTACCATGAAACTAGCTCCGACCATATCTGTGTTGTCCCATGTATCCTCAGCTTCGGTGTATATGGCCTCTCGTTCCTATGTTATATGCGGGGAAACCATATTTGGGGGCGTGCTCATCATTGGAGATGGGGTTCTTTAAATGTATCATGTTGACAGACCCAAATATGAGCTCTTTTCCTAATTAGGATTCTGTTTGGTGGCATGGATCCTATAAACCATATGTTGTAGGGAAGAAGTTTGTGAGATTTAGATCCTACTATAGAGTAGAAATGAATCTTTCTACTCTGTTTTTTCCTACTTCTGGTGTTCACTCTCACCCTTGGGAGGTACAACAGACTCTCTTTTTTGGGTGGTGGAGATATTTAAATTTTGAACAACTACTCCTTGAGGGTGCCATTGGCACGATCAACTATTTTACAAGTCCTCCAATTTTTGAACTTATGTGATTTCTTGGAATGAATTTTCTTCAATCCTTACTCTTCCACTGACAGTGCAATGTCTATACAAGACACGTGTTCTACAGAATCATCTAATGTCACCTGTCCGTAGTCGATCATACATTGAAGGATGTCCTTAAAGATGAAAATATTTTGGATATTATGACACAGACTTCTGTGGAAAGGTAAGTAATTGGGATGGTCATTGATATTGAATTCATTGAGCTTCCTAGGTTGTGGAAGTGTGAGTAGGTTGTTGTCCATGACTTCCAAGTAGTAGTTTGGGACTTTCTTATTTTGGAAATAGTATACCTTATAGATATTCTCCTACAATCTTGGGAGTATCTTGTTTCTTTGTTCATTTGATTGAGGGATTTTCGGTGTTTTTCACCAGCCAGTAGGGGTTCTGGGTGGTTCAGATCTTGTTTGGGATCTTGGACCATTTCAGGCTTGAGGGTGACAGTTGTATCTTCCACTTTTCCTGAATTTTTTCCTTACACTAAGGGAAAGAGCTGTAACTTTGATCAGGTTCATTGAATAGATTCTTCAAGAGACTGTGTTGTTTCTAAAAATTATCAGAATCCACATAGATAATTCATGTGGATTTGGGGTGTCAATAGATCATCCCTAATATTTTCAGCACATAGTTCTAGCAATTTTTCCTATGGTAGAGAGATGCTGAGTGAATAGGTCCGACCCTTCCACCCTGCTATGAAATTGGACACCCTCTCATTCTCAAGATGCTTGTAGTTCGTCAGGTCAACAATCAGAATATTCCCTAGTGTTGAACTAAATTGTTAATGGAACTGACAGTGAAGGTCTTCCCATCCTCTGATCAACCATACGGGAAGACTGTTACACCAGAAGAAGGCTGGCCCTATCAATGTTTGTATTAAACCGTCAATTTGGTCACCTCCTACGAATCCCAAGGGATCATTATTGTCCCACATGTGATGTTTCTCAAGATCCCCTACACCATTGAAGGTCGAGAAGGTAGGATTTCATAAAATGGGAAGATGAGGGGAATCATATACTCCTTCGGGGTATGGATTCTTCTCAGGTTACCATGGAATGAGTCGCCCTTTCATGGATTCCATCGGAGTATCCAGTTATTCAATGGAAGTAAGCTGCTGTGGGGGAACTGTTTTCTGATTCACATCCCTTCTATTACATAAGAGGTGGGTGGGGCCGATAAAGTGGACCCACTTTCATCTCTCACTAGTCCTATAACTATACTATTATTGAGGAGTTTCCTAGAGAGGGATAAGATGATTCCATAGTAGAGGGAATCAAAATCATTTCAAAATTCTTCATTTATGCAGATGGGTGGTCTAGACCCAAAGCCAATCTGATATCCCGATGCTGCTCTAGATGGAGGATCATCCATAGGAGGGGGATTATCTACTTCTAGCTGGAGATGATACCCAACAAGAATATTTCTCTTGAGAATCTCCTCATTAAGTTGTCAAAGAGCTCATATCTCAGTTTCATCTTGTGAAAATTTCACTTTAAAAGATGTAATCCTAGACATGTTCACTTATTTTACTTTATCTTTATATGTGTTCCACTATGGTGGTGGAAAATCATTATTTGGAATTTCCAAATTCTTGATCCTTCTTTGATTTTGGGTGTGCACACCCTCATTTGGTGCATCTAAATAACCCATATCTTTGGGTATGTCTTTCCTATTGTGATCCTCTACATATGTATTTAGATCAATTTATTCCACAGTGATAGAATTCATAGTGTAATATTGAGAAATGGTGGTTGTTTCATTGCTTTCCACATGAAAAGTCAGCTTTGTAAGGCTTTCATTAGGTTCGGTACTTTAACCCCTGGCCTTATTGAGCCATTTTGGCTTACGACCCTAGTGGAGCCTAATTTCTTTCACCGTACACTACTCTCTTATTATTTTATGAATGGTGACATTAAGGGAATTTCTAGTTGAAGTTGTTGAATGAGCGCTGACCAAAAGAGGTTTGTCTTGTGATGAGAGGAATTGGTGAGATGTAGAACATTGATCTTTTCCTCCCAACATAGAGAATAGAAATTCAATCTTTGGTGGTGATGATGATAAAAGTTCCCCCATACCTATAGGCTGGTGTTGATCTAGAATCATCGTTTAGGTCTCTTGGGTCCTTTAATGGGATTATGAATTCGGGGATGGTGATTGAGATATAAATGCCTTAGCCTTATGGGTTGTGGTTTTCCTTTGATTGCTGAAAACACGTCCAAAACTTTCTCATGGACTAATGATCCGAAATGAAGAGGCAGTGTAGAATATTCTCCTTGAACAAGGGGCCAAATTCACTCCTGATTTACTACCATAGAGGCTTCTAATATGGTCTCTATAATGTTACATAGTTGTATTTTTTTGAGAGATGGGTGTGATGGCAGCCCCTGGTCAGGATCGCTCATTACGGGTAGTTTTCCAGGTGATCGCAACATTGATATCTATGTCTAAAACATATTCCTATTAACTTGAGGTGTCCAATTTGAAGTTTTTTGGCTATCCTCTCTCCCCATCTGTGATTTATTGTCTTTTATGGAGGATGTGAATTTTATTTCAGCGGCCAACTAGCCCGAGCATTCCCCGGTCCTCTGACTTTGTCGGAGGCTATAACATTGCAGGATGCCATGTTCGTGGGGATCTCCTATTATAGGGCAGTGGTGAAGTGTAATCATCTATATTGTCCCAATTCATCAAATTTTTATTTCTAATGTGGCTTAATATATCTATTTTCAATGTTTCATAATGCAATTGAGGCAAGATTGTTTTCAATTTTCACTGCGGTTTTCTAGTTTTTGATCTTGGACCATGGAGACTACACCTAGGTCGATCTACCAACAGAGTATCCTGATGGTCTGGTGGTGAAACACGTATCCTAGATAAGGGATATTTTTATCCTTTTGTCACTGATGAGTGGACCACATATTTTGGTGTAGATAAGGAATTCACTCCTTTTTTAGCACATTACGTATCTCATGGGTGGATGTAGCGAGGGGCCAAAATATGATGGGGAGGTTGTTTCTGGATAACTCTCTCTATATGTCATTGTCTGCCTCTTCTTTATCAATAGTAAACGAATCCATATGGTCAGACCATAGAATATGACTTTGATGGTTTCCCACTGATGTGGGTGGAGTGCAGTTCGACACTGATTAGGAACTATATACATTTGTTCCTGACATTTTGAGCACCACTCTATACGAAGGTGTTGGTGTTTGGTTCACTGATCTGTACAGAGGTGTCTGGATAAAGGGAGGACTCCCTATCACATGGAAGATATCAATGTTTGGATTTTGAACATGGTGGATATTAGGAGTAGAATCCCTACTATCCAACTCCACGTTATCATGAGTAGGACTATCATTGTAATGAACATCTCATACTTCTGCTTCAATAGAGGAGTTAAAAGTACCTGTTGTGTTGAGAGTGTGTCTCGAATGACATCAAAGACACTGGTATTGGGAAGATTTGAAATATAAGTCTTGTTCGACATTGTGATCAGAATATACTAGCCATCCATTGGTGGTAGTTCATGGATATGGTCCTGTTGTATGGAGGTTACTAACATTTTCATATAACCACATTGTGTTGTGGGGATATGAGCCCACTACTGAGGAGCTGTCGGAATATGTCAATGTGTTGACTCATTTTTGAAAAATCTATAAGAATATACTAAATCATGTTCCACTCTCACATGGTTAGACTCAATCATATCAAGAATATGCACCTGGTATGAATATGAATTCCCCACCTAAATATGTTGATGGACCTCCAGGATGGAATAAGGAAGATGAGCCTCATCTCGTACGTCCTTAGAACGATGTCAGCACAGTTATTCATTAAAATAATAAAGAATGGGTTCCTTGATTTTATGCCCTACTGAAGTATTAACATAATGTTCACTGATAGAAATATGGAAATATCCCTAGGCTTGTGCCACTCTCAATTAGTTAGTCTCGGAAAGAATAGGGTTATGGGCCCGATCCTGGTCCTTTGGATCATGTCACTTGACTTTTTCGAAAGGAATGTTCCCTGTCCTGAGGTGTGTGCCAATCTAAACTGGTTGACCCAAAATTGAATGGGATTATGAGCACGGTCCGATGCCTCACCGTTAAGTGGGATATGTCAATAATCATCCTTGGTTGGATCAAGAATGTCTGCATGCTTTGGTACAACCACATGATCATTATTATCATGGTTTTGAGTCGTCCTGGCTATAGAGATAATAATATGCATAGATCCCTTAATCTGAAATAGTTTAGGAATATATTGGCAGAGTTCTTCAGATGTTGATAAAATATATTGGCACTTTATCAAAGTGTGTGTAGGAATATAAGAATGAATTTCCTCCATTTCCATAACCTATTGTCAGATGTATTCTATTGACGTGGGGATATGCTCCCACTTTTTTCCTCCTTGTACCATTGGGATATTCTCATGGTCTATATGCCTGAGAGTAGGATAATGATCATCCCCCATGTTTACTACAGAAATATGCCCAAAAACTTGTTCAAGGCAAGCAGGGACATGAGACTGTTGGAAGGTCTCTACTAGAGTATACTGGACGGTGTTAGTGGTAAGAGTGGTGATATTTTTCCCCTCCTTGGTATCCATCATCTTCTTCCTTTGATGAGTCTTTCTTTACAGAGCTCATGCATAGGAGTCTGAGATGGCTTTCTGCGGAAAGGTTCTCTCAGCAGGTAGCTGAAAGGTACAAGTATTATGATGCTGGTGATGATGGTTAGAAGCCACCCTCCTCAGAGGTCCCTGGATTGAAGGAGAGCTGGATCTGGACTCCTGATCCACCTTCATCAGGTATTTAAGGTGGCAGTTTTCATTCTACGAGGATAGGCTCCCGAAGAAATTAGTCATAACGATGGAGGCTACAGGCCTAGTGGTGACATTCTTCGAGCGACGAGGACTCACTCGGCTGCCATTCTTGAAGAATATATTGAGTAACTTCCATAGTCGGGATCGTGTTGTATCAGTGGTACTCCTGAATTATCATTTTTTCTACCTAATTTTGAATCTATTTGGAAAGATAGCTCGTTTTATGACCTGTGAGTTCATGGTAATGGATGAGGTATCGGAATGGGTGTTGTAAGATAAAAAAAATTCTTGAATCGGGAGTCTGGATAAATGTAGACAATAATGTAAAATATCACAAGTCAGTTCCATGTCATAGGCATGATAATGCTCAATCATATATTCATGGTTAATACAATTAACCTATACTCCCTTTTTGTCCATTAGGTTCACGTGGACTTGTCAACACAAGGATGTACTTATAGGAATCCCAGTTTATGGTGGTCTTACTATTTTTCTTATATATAAATTACCAAAAAATGTTGACCAAGAGGTTCATGTCGATCCAATCAATGTTGTTCTCATGTAAGGGACAAACATCATGGATCAACATATTATAACCCATTCATTTTATTATTTTAGAGATTCGAGTTTGTTTCACCATTTTGGTTTCATCGGGATTTCATGGTGTGGAATGGGTTTTTCTCATCACGTTACCATTTCACATTTCCCTAAAACACCCAATAGTTCCCCCATATATAGATTAGTATGGGACTTATTTCAAAAGTTCAATGTTCATCTGGGTTTTAAGGCCCAGTGACACTTAGGGACTCACATTGGTTAACAGGATGGTAGGTCGGGCACATCACAACTTTTGGGGAAATTTTTTCCTAATCTAGAACTCTCTTATTGATTAAATACATGTTCTTGAATCTCTCCATAATTTCGATATGGGATCGGTTACCCTAAAGAAATGGATATGTGTCAATTCTATTTTATATACAATGGTTCAAGATTCATATGTATATATCTTAGCTTCTTCATCAATTTTTGATATTGGGAAATCACTAATGTGATGAAGTCAAGAAACCAAGTGCTTTGGGATATGCTCCCATGTTTGGAGGTTTTTGATATTATGAGGATGGGATTGAGCCACTATGAGGAATCCTACATATCCAAGTTATTATAGGAATCAAACCCAACGTAGTTTTAGTGATTTTGTGACTTACACACTGAGGATTCCCTATTTTTGATGCCTAATGAGGTGTCCATTTCATCCGTATAATCCCATGACAGACTGGCTCATGGTGAGAAACAAGAGGGAGTGCCTGATCAGCCTCATGGAATGTGGATATTGGACCTATATGTTGGGTCAGTCCTTGAGATATTTGATTTGTGGATTAATCATTTAAGGAGGAATCCTACATATCCCAGTTATGGAGGGAACCAGATGCCTCATAGTTCTTTAAGGCTGGGGCTTACACACTGAGGCTTCCCGATTTATGATGCCGAATGAAGTGTTTGTTTGATCCCCCTAAGACCACATGATCCATGGTCATTGTGAGAAACAAGAAAGAGTTCATGATAGGCCTCATGGAATGTGGATATGGGATCTTCATATTGGGGCAGTCCCTGAGATATTTGATATAAGTCTTGAGCCTTTAAGTAGACATCCTATGTTTCCTCGTTATGGATGTAATCAGATACCTTATAGTTCTTTAAGGATGAGGCTTACACACTGATGCATCACTATTTATACTACCTAATTTGGTGTTTGTTGTAACACCCCAAGGTTTTGAAAATAAATATAGAATGTAATTTTTCCTCTTCTATGTTTTGAATTTCAATAAATTGTCATCTAGAGTTGTGTTCTGTAAGTCATTTGGAGTCCGATAGAACAAACTTGATTTCTTAGTGAATAGTAACATAACCTTATGAATAGTAATATGAAAGGTAAAATGACCCTAATGAATAGTAAATTTTACTATTTTTTCATTTTCTGAAGTCTAGAAGATAATAACATATTGGTTAATTTTTCATTTTGATAAAGAAGTAGTTGCAGAATTAGAACTGTTAATTTTTGAATTAAGTATGCTATTATTTAAAAATTAAATTAATAATATTTAGAAAATTATTTTTGAAAAATGGATTTCACTTTTGAATTATACACATCGAAAAATGGTAGGGGTGGATTTTTGGGACTTTTCTGAAATTCTTGAATTTTTGATGAATAGTGAAATACTGTAAAATACCATATATTCAATTTATCAGTTAAATGCACTATTTATGAAATCATAAGTTATTTAAGGCCACTTGGTTCAAACTCACAAGACATTATTACTATTATGGGTCACATGAAACAATACTATTGGTTGTCTTGATGGAAATAATAAAATAATGAATTAAATATTCAAAATTTACCCCTCTCCTCTGCTATAAAAAAACATCACCACTACCTCTTCTCTTCACTACTCTATGCCTTGAAACTCTTCAATGTTCAGACCAATTACCCTTCCCTAGTCACTCCCCACTACCAGTAAGCTCTTAGTCTTTCCAAAAGTCCAAAACCTCTTCCCTTAAGTAGTTTCTCAAGGAGTTTATTTCAAGAGGTAAAGTATCCTTCTTTTTCATTTGGTTTCACTTCAATTTATCTTCTTTTGTTATCCTCTCCCCACCTCCTATATCCAAATGATCATGATAACTCCAGAAACATGTATATACTGGATTTATATCACGTGAATTTAATATCCATCAAAAATATTCTTATTCCCTCCCATTTATTTTTATAAAAGAAATCGACGTCCATGAGGTTCTGATTTATAACCTTTTTGGACGACGAAGTTTCATTCTTCAATTTATTCTTCATTACTGGTCATGAAACCATATTCATGGTTTAACTAGACAATAATATATGTATTATAATCTAATAAATATTCATGAACCAGAATACGTACCTGTAAATAAGTTATACGACAAAACTAGTTCATAATAAATCCAAATACCGCCAAATAATCGAAGTGGTTGTCATATAATGTTTCATCATCCTTCCATGTAAGAAAATGATAAAAATTACCATTACCAATTTTTTATATTCATTAATAATATATAATTCCAATCCTGGAGATTTATAACCATTCCACATGAACTTAATTACTTAAAAAAAGTGAACTGAATATGAAAATAAAGGAAACGAACACTCCAGAATGACGAAATTCAATACAATAACTTATCAATAAAGACATAAATGAATTAACTAGGATTATGGTAAAATAAATACATGTCTTATAGGTTCTAAAATATTTTATTAACAAGTATAATTTCATATTACAAGAGCTTAATTACATAATCGGAACACGTTTGGAGTTAAGGTAAGTTTTTTTTCGACCCGAACTTCCATTTTCATTCAGGATACTTTCATTGTCTAATTACCTTAATGAAATTCTTATGTATTGTTATATACTCATCATATATTCCATTTGAGTATCATATATATGTTTAAAAAATAGAACCATTCCATATTTTATGGATAGTTACACGTTTTAAAATAAAATTCAAAATTGTTTACAAAATAGAAGCCCGATTCACGGGAATTTCTCCAATTAATATCTATTTACAAGGGAAATCTATAATCTGTTTTTGGAAACCATTATCTTTCTAAAAATACTCATTTTATTATTAAAATACTACCTTACTTCACTTATGGTTTTATACAAAGATTTTCCAAAATAACTCTTCTTTTCAAAAGAAAAGAGTATTTATCTCAAAATTTCTTAATGATTTTAGAAGAGTATTTTCGTTCAATGATCTTGTTGATTCCATGGATTTATTGGGTTTAATCATTTATGAAGTCATATGTCATATTTTATTTAATGGTTTATGACTAACTTTATTGTGGATGATCTATCCTAAAACCATTCATCATATTATTCTGAATGGTTAGTGTTTATGTTCTATAATTGGTGAAAGTTAGTTAGATTTCATATGATAGTTTCAATATGAATATATATGTTGTTTATGTTGATCCCTACTCATATGAGGAATGCATTGGACTTATTATGTGATATGTAGGGCCCACTATAGCCCCTCATTGCATTGGTATGTCTCATGATACAAACTATAGTCTTGGCCCGAGGCCCTGACAAAATGATTATTTTATGGTCCTAGAATGAGGCTTGAACGGTATGGTTATGATGTTCAGCATATGCACTTACCTCATTATGATGCTATTATTTGAAGTTCATGTGGTTACTCAACTAGTAGAATACCCATGATTATGTTTTATTATGAAATTATTTATTCAACTCATATTTCTGCAATAATGTGTTCAAGTTCATTATTAGAGGCATGTGTTTTCAATTATTCACCATGTCTAATGTTTATATTAACTTCCGTTGTATTGATTACTCTTACTAAGAATTTAAGCTCACCCCTTTCTTATGTTTCATTTTCTCAGTACAAGAAGAAGTAATTTATGAATGACATGCCAGCATAATCTAGGAGACGTGATGACTCTAGTGGAATAATTTGTGTTGTTCTTCCTTTCCATATGTAAAGTTGAACTTATGTATGTATCTTGTTTCAAATAATACTAAACTACTCGGTACTTCTGGATTCGTATTCCTTTTTTGTATGCCAATGTAATGAAATAAGGCATCTACTCTGGGAAACTGGGGTTGGGTCCTTACAGTTGGTATCAGAAGAAGTTTAGGAGAATACATGGAAACTAGATTTAGAAAACTAAGAATTAGGTAAGAGTCCCTAAGTTAGTCTTTGAGGATAAACATACAAAAACGTCCTGGTATTTTGGTAAGGAATAGATTATGTTGATTATTCAAGTAATACATCCCTCTCTAGATATGAGCAGGTAGAGGCAGCTTTGGAACTGATGTATCTAAGGGTAAAACCCGAAAACCCAGATTTGAGCTAGACTCGAACGGGAACTGGTGCACAAAAATGGGCCTTGTTGCACTCTTGGTTATGACACTCCCAGGGGATAAGGTTAGGATAATTCACATTTTCATTACAAGCCATTATGAAGGAGTTTAATTTAAATATTCCTGAAAGAAACCATTTTTGTGAATATGGGATTAGCCACGCGTAGGATCTCAATTTTTCTGAGTATTTTTAAGTTAAGATTATACATTATGATTCATAACCTAATATAGTGTATGCCATTATCTAGATATGGCGCCTAGTGGAAGGAATGGAAATCGCATGAATGCATGTGTCCCCTGTAGGGATTTTCCTCCGATGCAAGATAATGATGTTGGCTCTGGTGCTGTGACTAGTGCTGAGCAACTCATAACTATACTGGGACAACTTACTCAGGTTATAAATAATAACCTTACCCGTATGGAGCATCTGGATCCACCATGTCGAGGAGCCATGCTAGATCACTTTTTGAGACAACAGCCTCCATCATTCAATAGGACTTCAAACCCATTTGCATCAGAGCAGTGGATATGTTCCCTTGAAAAGATATTTATCGCTTTGGTATGTAATGAAAGAGAGAAGGTTTTCATGGAAGTATATCATCTATTGGGAGATGCAGATAATTGGGGGTCATTAATCCAAAACACAAAGGAGGAGGAAGAGATAGAAAATATGGAATGGAGGTATTTTAAGGAAATCTTCTTAAAAAATATTTCCCTAGTGAGCAGCGAGTAGATATAGAAATAAAATTCTTGAATCTGAGGTAGAAGGAAGATGAGAATGTTTCAAGGTACGAAGCTAACTTAACAATATTATCAATAGATATTTTAGACTACATACGAAATCCAAGGAGGAAAATTAATCGATTCATTGATAGCCTAAAGTCATTCCTCCGGCAGGCACTGGTCTCCCAAAGTTTGTCATCATATGAGGATATAATTTCATGTTCCATCAATACAGAAAAAGAATTCTATAAGTCTTATGACTTTAAGGGAATTCAAGAAAAGAAGAGGGCTGATAAAAACCATGGGAAAGGAAATAAGGAAATGGGGAAGAAAGGAAGAGTTGAATTTCCACCATGCGACAATTGTGGAAAGAAACACCCTGGTGTATACTTAAAAGGAAAAGGAGTATGCTACAAATGTGGTCAGAAAGGCCATCTTGTTGGTGATTGCAAAGGAAAGAAGGAATCCAATGATGTTCAATGATATAGTTGTTGAGATTTGGGACACTATGCTAATGATTTTCCAAAACATCAAGGAAATATGCAACTGAAGAGGCCAAGGGAGCAAGGACAATCATATACGATCACAAATGCAGAGGTTGATGTTCTGTGTGACGTGGTGGCAGGTACTTTGATCATTTCATCAAACTTAGCCAAAGCATTATTTGATTCTAGATCATCTCATTGTTTCATATCTTCCCAGTTTTCTAAGAAAATTAGATATTTCCAATTTGATTTAAGTAGGGAGTTTTCTGTCAAAACTCATAAGGGAAGTATCAGTGCTAAAAAGTTCTATGAATCAGTTCCCATTAGGGAATATAAATGCTCTTTATTTTCTGATCTCATTGTCATACCCATGATTTAATTTTATATAATCCTCAGTATGGATTGGTTTTTGGACCATGATGAAAAAAATTATTTTAAGAAGAAGGAGGTTAAGATTTTTGATGACGATGATAAAGAACACCTTATCTTTAGAGAAGAATCATCATCACCTAATTCTTATCTAGATCCACCCACAGTATCTCAACTAAATTCAATTATTGTGGAGGAAGAGAATGAAATAACTATGGGTGAGGTAAGGAATATTCAAATTTAATATGTACCTATTGTGAGAGAATATGTTGATGTGTTTCCCGACAATTTATCTGGACATCCTCTAGAATGAGAAATTGAGTTTTCTATTGATTTAATTCCTGGTTCAAAGCCCATATCGAAGACCCATTATAGAATGGACACTGAGGAATTAGTGGAACTAAATAAACCACTAAATTAATTTAGTAATAAGGGATTTATTTTCCCTAGTGTTTCTCTATGGGGAGCCCTTGTAATTTTTGTTAAGAAGAAAGATGGATCTATGAGGTTATGTGTCGACTACAGGGAGATCAATGCTATAACAATAAAGAACAAGTATCCCCTACCTCGTATTGATGATTTATTTGACAAACTGCATGGATCTCAATATTTTTCAAAGATTGAACTTCGATCAGGATATCATCAGTTGAGTGTGAATAAGGATAACATTCTGAAAACTGCATTTCGAACCAGGTATGGTAATTACAAGTTTACAGTGATGCCTTTTGGGTTGACTAATGCACCCTATGTCTTCATGGATCTAATGAACATATTTTTCAAGGAATATCTTAATTATTTTGTAGTGGTATTTATTGATGATATCTTAGTACACTCTAAAAGCTACGAAGATCATGAAAATCACATGAGCATTATCCTTAAGACTCTTAGAAGACATGAATTACTTGGTAAGTTTAGCAAGTGTGAATTCTGGCTTATGGAGATTTCTTTTCTTGGCCATATTGTCTCTAAGGATGGGATCCCAGTTGATCCTATGAATACCAAGTCAATACAAGATTGGCCCATTCCAACAAACATAACTGAGGTACACAGTTTTATTGGCTTTTCAGGTTATTATTGGCATTTTGTGTAGAATTTTTCCCGAATGGGTAACCCACTAACAAAGCTCACACGTAAAGGAATTAAATTTGTTTAGACAAAAGGTTATGAAGAATGTTTTGAATAAATGAAGAGAATATTATTCAATGCTCCCATATTGACTCTACCATCGGGGAATGATGGGTTTGTTATTTATAGTGATGCTTCAGTTAAAGGACTTGGTTGTGTCCTCATGCAAACTGATAGGGTTATTGCTTATGCATCACGGCAGCTAAAAATTCATGAGAAAAACTATCCTAGTCATGATCTTGAGTTAGCTACTGTAATATTTTCTTTGAAGATATGGAGACATTATCTCTATGGTGAAAAATGTGAGATTTGTACTGATCACAAAAGTTTGAAGTATATATTCTCACAGAAAGAACTCAACATGAGGCAAAAGAGATGACTTGAACTACTCAGGGATTATGATTTCATGATACACTACCACCTGGGGAAAGAAAATAAGGTGGAATATGCCCTAAGAAAAAGTATCATAGAGTTTCGAGCAAGATGACAGTTGAAAGGGATCCTATTTTCATGCATCTAGTAAAGATGGATATGAGAATAACCATGGAAGGTGAAACATCAACGCTTTTTCAAATGGTTGCCAAACCATCTTTACTAGAAAGGATAAAAAGTTCTCAGGCTGATGATGAGGAGTTTCAAAAGATGATTAAAGTTGTGAATGATGGGAGATTGAGTGACTTCGTATATGAAGAAGGAATTTTGAAATTTGGGAAGAGGCTTTGTGTTCCCGATATACCTGATCTAAAAAGGGAATTGTTGGATGAAGCTCATAGTTCCAATTTCTCTATACACCCTGGGAGCACTAAGATGTATAGATATGTGAAGGAACATTTTTTGTGGGACAACATGAAGACGGAGATTTCTGATTTTGTGTCAAGAAGTATGGTTTGTCAACAAGTGAAAGTTGGAAGGCAACAACCTGGAGGAGTATTGCAACTTCCTACTATACCTGAGTGGAAATGGGATAATATCACGATGGAATTTGTCATGGGACTACCAAAGACTCCTAAAAGGAATGATATAATATCGGTCAGTGTTGATCGTCTTACCAAGTCCTCACGTTTTCCTGCTATAAGAGAAGATCTACTACTTGAACGTCTAGCAAGATTGTATGTTAATGAAGTTATGAGACTTCATGGAGTACCCCTATCGATTGTTTCTAATTGTGATCCACATTTTACATCAATATTCTGGAAAAGTCTTCAGAAGGCCCTAGATGCTGATCTTCATTTGAGCATAGCCTACCACTCACAAACTGATGGACAATCAGAACTGACTATTCAAACATTGGAAGACATGTTGAGGTCATGTTCACTTGATTTTCAAGGCATGTGGGATAAGTATTTACCTCTCGTAAAATTTTCCTACAATAATAGCTTCCATTCAAGTATACAGATGGCACCCTATGAAGCATTATATGGGAGGTGATTTCGTACACCAACATTCTTGGATGATGTTGGTGAAAGAAAGCTCATGGGTATAGAACTTGTTGAAGAAACAATGGAAAAGGTGAAGATTATCCAGAACCATATCAAAATAGCTCAAAGTAGGAAAAAGTGCTATGCAGATAACATAAGGAAGGATTTGGAATTTTAAGATGGTGATCACGTTTTCTTAAAAGTATCTCCATGGAAGGGTATTATACGATTTGGTAAGAAGGGAAAATTAAGTCCCAGGTACATCAGACTTTCTGAAATTCTGGACTGAATTGGAGCCATAGCTTACCATTTGGCAATGCCGCCAAGCCTCTCTAAGGTTCACAATGTCTTCCATGTTTCAATGTTAAGAAAGTACATGCCAGACCCAACACATGTACTCACTTATGAAGAAGTGGAACTTCAGCCTAATCTATCTTACTATGAAGAGCCTATCAAGATTCTTGATACTAGAGAACAAGTATTGAGAAACCGGACAACTCGTATGGTGAGGGTTCAATGGAGGAAGCAACATGGGAGCCTGAGGAGCTTATGTCAAATACATACAAGAATCTTTTTAGGTAATATTCCGTGAATTTCGAGGATGAAATTTTTGTAATGAGGGGAGAATGTAACACACCAAGGTTTTGAAAATAAATATAGAATGCAATTTTTCCCCTTCTATATTTTTAATTTCAAGAAATTGTCATCTATAGTTGTGTTCGGTAAGTCATTTGGAGTCCGATAGAACAAACTTGATTTTTTAGTGAATTGTAGAATACCCTTATGAATAGTAATATGAAAAGTAATATGACCACAATAAATATTAAATTTTATTATTATTTTATTTTCTCAAGGCTAGAAGATAATAACATTTTGGTTAATTTTTCATTGTGATAAAGAAGTAGTTGTAGAATTAGAAGTGTTAATTTTGGAATTAAGTATGATTTTATTTAAAAATTAAATTAATAATAATTAGAAAATAATTTTTGAAAAATTTCTTTCAAATTTTAATTCTACATGTCAAAAAATGGTAGGGGTGAATTTTTGGGACTTTTCTGAAATTCTTGAATTTTTGATGAATAGTGAAATACTGTAAAATACCGTATATTCAATTTATCAGATAAATACACTATTTATGACATCATAAGTGATGTAAGGCCACTTGGTTAGAACTCACATGCCATTATTACTATTAGGTGTCACATGAAACAATACTATTTGTTTTCTTGATGGAAATAATAAAATAATGAATTAAATATTCAAAATTTACCCCTCCCCTCCACTATAAAAACCCCTCACCACTACCTCTTATCTTCACTACTCTAAGCCTTGAATATCCTCAAATTTAAACCCAACTACACTTCCCTAGTCCCTCCCCACGACCAAAAAGATCTTACTCTTGCCAAAAGACCAAAACCCCTTCCCTTAAGGAGTTTCTCAAGAAGGTTATTTCAAGAGATAAAGTACCCTTCTTTTTCATTTGGTTTTATTTAAATTTATCTTCTTTGGTTATCCTCTCCTCACCTCCTCTGTCCAAATGATCATCATAACTCCAGTAACATGTATATACTGAATATATATCCTGTGAATGGAAGAACCATAATAAATATTCTTATACCCTCCCTATTATTTTTATAAAATAAATCGTCGTCCATGTGGTTCAGATTTATAAACTTCGTGGACAATGATATTTCGTTCATCAATTTATTCTTCATTACTAGTCATGGAACAATATTCATGGTTGTAACAGACTATAATATATTTTTTATAACCTAATCAATATTTAGGAACCAGAATATGTACATGTAAATAAGTTATACGACAAAACTAGTTCATAATAAATCCAAATACCGCCGAATAATCGAAGTGGTTGTGATCTAATGTTTCATACTCATTCCATGTAACCAAATGATAGAAATGACCATTACCAATTTTTTATAATCAGAAATAATATATAATTCCAATCCAGGAGATTTATAACCATTCCACATGAACTTCATTACTTAAAAACAAGTGAACCGAATATGAAAACAAAGGAAACGAACACTCCAGAACGACGAAATTCAATACAATAACTAATCAATAAAGACATAAATGAACAAACCAGGATTATGGTAAAATAAATAAATGTCAAATAATTTCTGAAATAAGTTATTAACAAGTATAATTTCGTATTCCAGGAGCTTAAGTACAAGTGCGGAACACGTTTGGAGTTAAGGTAAGGGTTTTTCCACCCAAACTTCCATTTTCATTCGGGATACTTTCATTGTCTAATTACCTTAATGAAATTCTTATGTATTGTTATGTACTCATCATATATTCAGTGTGATTATCATATATATGTTTAAAAACCAGAACCCTTCTGTATTTTATGGATAGCTACACGTTTTAAAATGAACTTTCAAAATTGTTTGCGAAATAGAAGCCTGATTCGAGGGAATTTCTCCAATTCATATCTATTTACAAGGGCACTCTATAATCTGTTTTTGGTAACCATTATCTTTCTAAAAATACTCATTTTATTATGAAAATAATATCTTACTTCCCTTCTGGTTTTATACAAAGATTTTCTAAAAGAACTCTTCTTTTCAAAATAAAAGAGTGTATATCTCAAAATTGCTTAATGATTTTATAAGAGTATTTTCATTCAATGATTTTGTTGATTCCATGGTATTATTGGGTTTAATCATTTATGAATTCATATAACATATTTTATTTATTGGTTTATGACTAAATTTATTGTGGATGATCTATCCTAAAACCATTCATCATATTATTCCGAATGGTTAGTGTTTGTGTTCAATAATTGATGAAATTTAGTTACATTTCATATGATAGTTTCAATATGAATATAAATGTTGTTTATGTTAATACCTACTCATATGTGGAATGAATTGAACTTATTATGTGATGGTTGGGGCCTGCTATATCCCCTTGATGCATCGGTAGGTCTCATGAGACAAAATATGGACTTAGCACGAGGCCTTGACAAAATGATTATTTTATGGTCCTAACACGAGACTTGGACGGTATGGTTATGATGTCTAGAATATGAAATTCCCCCATTATGATGCTAGTATTTGAATTTAATGTGGTTATCCGACTAGTAGAATACCCATGATTATGTTTCGTTATGGAATTATTTATTCAGCTCATATTTCTTCCATAATGTGTTCAAGCTCATTATTAAAAGCATGTGTTTTAAATTATTCACCATGTCTAATGTTTATATTAACTTCCACTGTATTTCTTACTCTTACTAAGTGTTTGAGCTCACCCCTTTCTTATGTTTCATTTTCTCAGTGCATGAAAAAGTAATTTATGAATGACTTGCAAGCATAATCTTGGAGACGTGAT
Organism: Viscum album; assembly: GCA_963277665.1. NCBI lineage: Eukaryota > Viridiplantae > Streptophyta > Magnoliopsida > Santalales > Viscaceae > Viscum > Viscum album. The sequence goes on from OY728147.1 coordinate 1,302,934,118, forward strand.
GACTCTAGAGGAATAATTAGTGTTGTTCTTCCTTTCCATATGTAAATTTGGACTTAGGTATGTATCTTGTTTCCAATAATACTAAACTACTCGATCCTTCGGGATTCGTATTCCTTGTTTTTATGAAAATGTAATAAAATAAGGCACCGACTCCGGGCAACTGGGGTTGGGTCCTAACATTTGTTGCATCCCTCTAAGCCCACGTGGTCCATTCTCATTGTATGAAACAAGAGGGAGTCCATGATTAGATTCATGGTATGTGGATGTGGGATCTTCATATTTTTGTAGTCCTTGAGATATTTTATATCGAGATCGAGCATTTAAATAGGTTTCTTACATATCCTAGTAATGGTGGGAATCATATTCCTCGTAGTTCTTTTAGGGTCGGGCTTACACACTGAGGCTTCCCTATTTATGATGCCTGATGAGGTGTTCGTTGCATTCCCCTAAGCCCACATGATTCATGACCACTATGAGAAACAATAGGGAGTTCATGATCATCCTCCTGACATGTGGATGTGGGATTTACATGTTGGGTAATTCTATCAGATATTTGATATGGTGCTCGAGCCTTTAAGGAGACATCCTACGTATCATGGTTATAGTGGGAATTAGAGTCTTCATAGTTCTTTAATGATGGGGCTTACACACTGATGTTTCCCTAATGAATGGGAATTCATATTTGGATAGTTTCTCTTGATCTTGTAAGCATACTCTTGGGGTCATCTTGTGACCTAGCTCGACACAAATGGGGGGTGTCGTCAGATCCATGGTAACATGGTCTAGGGGGTGTCGCATGTCTGGGCCAACACCTTAGGGGGAATTGCATGTCCATGTCGGAATGTCCAAAGGTGTGCCACATGTCTTTTCAGACACCTTGGGGAGACATCGCTATTCTAGGCAGGCATGTCCCGAGGTTTTGTGGGTCTTAGATAAATTTTTTAAGGGTGGTCAAGGGAGATGGATCTCTATGTCCAGATATGTGAACAAGACTCAGCTAATGTGAGTAAGTTCCATAATATAAATCAGGAGATGTGTTTGAACGACGTCTCAAGTTTAGGGTGACAAAACCAAAGGGTCTACAAGATCTGGTTGGTGCTTGGAGAAGGTTAGCAAGACCTATCTCAACTTGTCCAGAGCATTCTGCATGTTCCAGATGACATGCTAGATGGATGTCACAAGATCCAGGTGACGCGACAAGTCTTTGTTTTGTGTCTTTAAATAGAACATGCAAATCCCACATAGGTATATGATCATGTCCTTTTCTTGAGTTTTTCACATTGAATCTTAGCTTTTCCCCTGTATTGTGAGTGCCTCTTCTTGGTTCAGTGTTAGTTTGTTTGGTCCTCACATGATCTGGAATACATGTGATGTGGTCTTCGCATGTCTCTCTAGGAGTCCTTTTTGTGATCATTTATTGACCATGTGGAGTTTAGGATTGGAGAATGACTGTTCTGTCAGTTCACTGGTGTATTACCTAGTGGAAAGTTGGTCGATCGCGTGATCAGATGTACACAGAATCCTGAGATCTAATCATCGCCATGCGTAGCCTCTAGCATCAAGTCAATCAACCCAACTATCTCTTAAGAAACCCAACCATTTTTTTAATTATAGTAGAGAATTTATAGGTGAATCCATCCCACATAATCACCGGTTTGTGCAGTTTATATGACGTGAGTCCTGGCTAGAGTTGTAGCAGGGCCTGGCATCATGTGGTTTCACGAGTCTCTACGGTGGAACACGTCTAGGCCACTACCTGATTTTCCATAGTCACAGGCCCATCCATCGTTTATTGGATTATTTTTTATTATTTTAGACTCACTCTTTGAATGGATTCCATGTCATCATGTTGACATGTCCAAGGGTCTTTGTTAGATCCACGTGCTTGTTGCAGGGAACTCATGAATCCTTAGGTGGCCTATCTCAGGGACTCGTGGTCCATTCTGAGGTTGCACTAGATGCATCATTTGCCCTTCAGTGACTGTAAACCCTACTCGCCTCCCCCTTTTTCATCATCATCATTTTATGTGACGAAGGTCAGGATTAATGCATGATTACATTTATAGAACTAGGGTAATTTCTACAATATTCCAGAGATGAGTCATTTATTGTCTCACGGGTCGTTCATGGTGTGCATCGCATGTATTTCAGTGACCGCCAACACCACTCACCTCCTCTATTATGATCCGCTTTGTTTTATTTAACAGTTTTTGGGAGGTACATGAGTTTTATTAGGTGATATAGATGATTTTTAATCTATTTTACAATGGTGTCTTGTGTGAAAAATGTGGATTACCTGAGACTGTGAAAGTATTGTGGGTAAAACTATGCATTTTTCCTTAGAGCGTCGAGAGGTTGTTTGGTGGTTCTCATGTGACATGGACGACGATCTAAAGGGGGTATGCGAGATGCAATGGATAGGTCGGGGTGTGTCATATGTATTTAATGGTGTACATAATGTCCTCTAGTGACCATGGTCCTCTCTCACCTCCTCTTATTTATCTCTTTAGTTCTATGTGATGAAAGCATGGAGGTCTCATGAAATGTCTCGGACATCATCTATGGATTTTATCCTACCCAATGATCCTTTGTTGTCTGATATTTGTGACTAATTGTGGTCTCTTACATAGGATGTATCTTCCATTGATTTTTCGGGGATTTCGGATGGTTTTCCAGAAACATTACAATGAAAAACTCTCCAGCCTCAGAGGACGCTCATCCATCCTTCTCCATTCCATCGTTGGAAATCAAGGGCACTTGTTGATGAGGGTCTCATGGAGCATTCTATGGGCTAAGTTCCATGTGTGGAGACTTCACTTGACCATTAGGTGGTTATGCAATTTTGATCCTTTTAGGGGCTCAACATGTCTTATACTATTCTCTTATCCCTTTCTTTCATGGGAAAGATAATTGCCATGTATAGGTATTTCTTTGTTTGTGATTTTTTTCTGGTTCTTTTTTAGAGGGCGTCAACAACAACTAAGAGAGTGATCCACTAAGGAGAGAATTCTTTATCCAAACAGCATTGTAGCGTATATGTGATGTCACCACAAACATGTCATAGACTGCTAAGGATTTTATGTCTTAGCTTAACAATGTGGTGAAACCTGTATAATTGAACCAAAACCATATCATCCAAGTCATATAAATATTTAGTTTATCATGTAGCATACTTCAAGGCTTGGTAGGTCATATCATGCCTAGTGTTTCTTGTCTTATCCTTCCCTACCCAAGTACCCAGGGTTCACTAATCAATCAATGGAGGTGATTAACATAAATCAAGAAATTATGCATATCAAACCTTAGTGACATACAAAAAACACATATTAACCCAAGGTGATAAAACCCTCTTACCTACAAACATCCTTAATAGAAGATTCCCATTTTTATCATGATTAAAATATAAAAACTTAGACCTTTATATAGGATAATTCTATAAACATATAAAATATAAACACATCACATCATATTATTCACAATAACCTGATGGGGCCAACCTCATAGATTTTTCATATATTAAGAAATCACTTTTTAATTATCAACCAATCAAGAATTTAGAAATATCTTTATGTAATCCAAATTTTCAATTCATTTCTTTGAAAACCAATCCATGAAAAAAACTTCTAAATATTTTGAAAAAACCACATTCCTTTATAAACTCCACTGGACAACATTAAAATCCAAATGTCAAGAAAATATCTACATTACTTACCAAAAAATAGTTAAAGAATAAGATATAATTAGAAAAAAAAATTAGGAATAGTATGTAAATCCTTTTTCTAGAATACATGAGTTTTCTCACATTTAAAATCATTAAGATCCAAAATATATTTTTTATAACCAATTTTCTTTGGAAAGATACATTGTGGAATTTTTGCAAACACTAATAAGTGCACATTGTAAGATATTTCATTAGGAAGTTAAAATGATCAGATAAAAATAGATTGGAAATCATGTATTTAAATTTTAAAATTTATTCATTAATCCACCTACCTAAAATAACAACACAAAAATTGATCCCAAGCTCGTAGACACATCATTCAGATCCCCAAGCTCCTAACCCAACCATAAACAACACTAAAATAATAATTTGAACATTAAAAACCAAAATATGACTATAGAAAAGTCAATGACAAACTCACTAAACAACATAACATCATTGAACCATGAGAAAACGTGGTGTAGTCCACTCCTACCACACACCCAGACCTATGTAGTAGTAACACATACATTACAGATGATATTTTCTTCCCAAATAAATGTGTGTTATATTAAACAGAATTATACACATAAAACACAAGAGATACTAAAAACGCTTTATTTTATTAATGTATATCATTACATTAGTCAGAAAATAAACCCACTAAATTTCCAAATATAAAAATGGGGAAAATTATGAATCAAAAAACTCGAATAGAACAACATTAGTCATTATAACCTACTAGAATTATCACCCCCATGAACAACACTATAGAAAATAAATGGAATGTTAGTAATCCAATTAAAATTTTAGAAAATTTAAATTTGGAACCTTGAGTGTAACTGAGGTGAATATTAAATAAAGGAATTAAGAGTTAATTATATAAGGTAATGTGATCATTGGAACAGTAACCTGGTCATTAGGAATAGTAACCTGATCATTAAAAATAGTAACCTGACAGTTAGAATAGTAATTTGACCTAAAATTAATAAAATTTTATATAGATAATATTTATAATTAGTATTTTAAGAAAAAAAAGTATTATAATACCATAAAAATATAAATATTAAAAAACTCAAATAAATTGTACACACTTTTTAGTAAACTTTCTTTTAATGTATGTCAAAAAATCATAATTTTTATATTAAAAATTTTATTTACCTATGTTAGAAAATTATTTTGATAAAATTAATTTCATTTTTATAATATGAAGATTGAAATTTTCTAAGGTGTATTTTAGGATAATTTTCTTAAAATACTTTTATTTTTAGGGGAATAGTAAAAATATAGTTTTCATGTAGTCTGTGTATTTTAAATCATAGAATTCATGATGTAATACTTAAAAAATAAATCATATAAATATTTTATTGAAAAAAAACTTATTTACATTGATAACTATGTGGGTAAAATGTTGTGTACCAACATACATTGATGGATTGGGATGCCAAACCATCATCACTATGGTCGTCACCCTCTTGGATGCTCTGCCATCTCAACTGGCAATAGCTCCTTCCTAGCTGGGGATCTCTCTGGAGTGATCCATTTATATTGAGGGTATTCCCTCATTTTGAGTGTTCAAAAAGGATACACATAGGGATTCCCTTTTAAAAAAAGGAAAAATATAATAAACAATATCACTAAACCAAAAAAGTATTTTCCAAAGTCTAAAGTCAAAAGAATTCCATTAAAATAATATTTCTCCACCTTTCCTTTTTGATTAAACTAATAATGTTGAATTATAAAGTGATTCAAAGTCTTCAAAATCAGACTATTTTATTGAAATATATTTCATAATTCTAAAAATATTAATATTGAGAGGTTTACATTGGATATAATAATTTGATATTTTATCCTCAAAACACCAGATTCTAAAGTATAAATAACCCATCACCCATCCCTTAAAAGATCACTCCTCCCATACTTAACAAACCCAAAAATTATTTCCAACTTTATTACCATAAGACTCTGATAATCCTTAGGAAAAATCTATAGTCATACAACTCCAATCATTCACGTATTTTAGTATTGTAATGAAGAAGCAGCATTGAGAAGAGGGTATGTTTTCATCAACTTTTATTTCATTTTACAATTCTCTTCATATTTTTCTCTCTTTCTTTCAAAATTAAATTTTCTAAAATTATATTTTTCCATGATAAAATTAAAATAAAAATGTTTAACTACTATAATTGTAACAACCCATAATGATAAAGGTTTAAGTTACTAAATGATATGACTCATGTCAACATGGTGCACCTTCTTTTTCGAGAGATAACCTGATTAAAACTCCACAGTTAAGCATGCTTGTCCTAGAGTAGTGATCAAGATGGGTGACCTTTTGGGAATTTCCCCAGGGTGTGTGTGAGTGAGGACAAAGAACACTATAAAGGACTTGGGTAGGCATGTGGGTACAATCATTAGTTAGAGGACTTTTCGTGCATGTGGGTGGGACCCAGGGTGGGGACCACATGTCTGCGGGGAAAATGATGGTACCTAACGAGCCAAGACCTGACGGCCATGTTAAAGGTGGGGTGTATGTGCTGTCATCGGGACCCAGTTTTTACATTTGGTATCAGAGGAGGAACCAAGCCTTATGTGTAGTGCACTGCCTAGGTGAAGATCTAAGGTCCACTGTGAGGATGTTGTGCTCTAAAGCCGAGTGAATGTAACACCCCAGAATGATAAAAGGATAAATGACTAAATGATATGTCTCATGTCAACAAGGTGAACCTTCCTTTTTGAGAGCTCACCTGATTAGAACTCCACAGTTAAGTGTGTTTTTCCAGGAGTAGTTATCAGCATGGGTGACCTTTTGGGACGTTTCTCAGGGTGTGTGTGAGTGAGGAAAAAAAGACTCGACAGGACATGTGTTGGAATGTGGGGAAACTCATTAGTCAGATGACCCATTCAGGCATGTGGGTGGGACCAGGGTGCGGACCATGGGTTTGCATGGAAATTGATGGAACTTAGAGGGCCAAGAACCGACATCCATGTTAAAGGTGGGGTGTATGTGTTGTCACCAGGACCCAGTTGTTATAGTAATGATTTATTGAAGACATATTTACACATCAGGATTCTCTTTTCTCCACTTCTATCAATGTCCCATCAACAGCCTGTTTACTACCTATGAAAACATTTTAAACACTCTGATCTCTATAACCTCATGTATGGGTAGTATGAGTTTTATATATTTTATAAATATGTAATTACATGAATTTTAGTCCTTTATAATTAATTTTACTTATGTATAAGTAACCTTGAACAAAAACTAATAAATCAAAATAATGTGGGATTATTTAATAAAAACATGGTATCAAAACAATTTATGTTTAACAAAGAATATTTTAAAATAGAATCCAATAATTACAAAAAATAAATAGATACATAAATGGGAATAATTTATTTCTAGTTATTTTTGGGTCAATAATGTTTTCTTATGACTTTTCCATTCCTCTATGTTCTGAAAATTCCAAACACATTATATTAAGGAAAATTATCTTTCTTTAGAAATTATTTTCTTAAGGAAAATATTTCTTCTCTAAGAAATGTTTTATCCTTATCATGTTTCTTGATGTCATATTCAATGTCTTCTCTTAACTAAGTATAACCTTTTATAAAGTAAAATATATATATTCTTATCTAAAACCTAGAAATATTATGTTACATAGACATTGAATTATCTGAAATTTAGACTCTAAATTCTATGAAATTTATACTCCAAATTCTCTAAAATTCAGACTCTGAATTTTCTAAAATTAAAACTCGTAATTCTCGTAAATTCAGACTCTGAATTCATTGGAATTCAAACTCAGAATTCTCTGAAATCCAAACTCTGAATTCTCTAAAATTCAAACTCCAAAATCTCTGAAATTCAAACTCTGAATTCTCTAAAATTCAGACTCTAGATTCTATGAAATTCAAACTCAAATAGAATCTGAATATCCATTTTTTTCTAGAATATGATTTTTTTTATATTTAGATTCTGAATTCTATTTTTCTTAGATTTTTAATATTTATTTTTAGTTAATCTACTTTGTTTTCCTTACATATTATTGATTCTGAAGTATGATAATTTTTTCTATTATTTTTTTATAACGAAAAGATATTGTGCAATTTTTTTTCTAACGAACCGTTGGTTGAGTGATATGTGTATAGGTTGTTGTGAGATTCATGGAAAAATATTATTGTTGGAGGAGGGATTTGACCGTTAAAATTTTTCCTATAAATAAATGCTCATTTGAATGATATTATTATCATCCAAAGATCCTAGATATTACATGATGTGAAGTGATATCTAGAGAGATAAATACTCTCATTCCTTGTAAGTTTTATGAATATCTTATTCAACCATGAACATATTATTCAAATTTCTTTGTGTAACTCTGATTGTTACTGAGTAAAATCGAGGGATTTTGGGGATAAGAAGATAGAGGTTCTAAATACCTTAACTTTTGAGGGTTTGGGGGGATAGGAAGATAGAATCTAATATTATTATCGAGGGATTACCCTGGTGTGGGTTAGACATACTTTCTTGAAATTATAAATCAATATACATTCATACAAGGTTGTCGGATACCATTCTCTTTGGGATAAAATATTTCTTACTTGTTTACTTGTTTGTGTAACAAGTTTTAATTCCCCAATAATTTTTTAAAGAATGAAATTATAACTTTATTTTACTTTCTTATACTTTTACTTAGTCTGATAAATAAGATTATATATGATTTAAGGTAAAAAAATTTCTAAGATAAATCCACTTAAGTTTTCATAAGTTTAACTTGATTAAATTTAGGCTTATTATAATTGGACTTGGGCCCTTCCAATTATCTCTTTAAGTAAAAATCAAAGTGGTTTTGTAAAATTACATTATTTAACTATGTTAAACATAGTATTCATTTATGAATAAAAATTAAATTTTTTAAACCAACAATTCACCCCCCCCCCCTTGTAATTGAGCATCTACATATACATTTTTGATACCAAAATTGGAATCAGAGAAGGTCTCTGAAATACTTATACTTACATATAAGATGAACTAAATGAATTTTAAAGGAACAAAGTCAGGACATTGGCTGAAATACTTAAGGAAACTTCTATAATTGGAGTATAATGGGTCTTCTGAAATAAATGTAATGAAAATGGAATCATAGTAAGAAATAAAGCTATATTAGTTGCTACAGGCTATAATCAACAATATGGAATATACTATGAATAAACCTATTCTCCTAAAGCTATAATTGAATCAATTTGTATTTTACTTTCCTTAGCAGCATTCTTTAGTTTCAAAAAAATCAAATGAACGTGAAGTGTGCTTTCTTAAATGGATATGTCCAAGAGGAAGTTTATGTTTAACAACCTCTGGGATTTAAAGATGCAAAACATAATGAACATGTTTTTAAATTTACTAGATCTTTATATGGACTTAAAATCCCATAGATCTTGGTATGATAGACATGCATGTTTTTTTTCAAAACATCTATGTTAAGGGAACTGCTGATCCAACTCTTTTTATAATGAAATTAAGAAAAATGTTTTGTTTGTTCAAATATATTTTGATGAAATTATATCCAGATCAACTCAGCAATATTTAACTAATAAATTTTCAAATATAATGAAGTTCGAGTTTGAAATGAGTATAATGTGTGAGTTAACATTTTTCCTTATTTTTAAAATTTATCAAAAACTAGAAGGAACTTATATATCTCAACATAAGTATATTAAATATATTCTTAAGAAGTATTGATATGACAACACTAAAAGTATAAGCACTCTATTTAGTACCTCAAATTCTCTTAATCTTGATGAAGCAAGGAAACCAGTAGATTAAACATCTTTTAGAGGTATGATAGAAATTTTATTATACTTAATATCTAGTTGTCCAGACTTAATGTTTTTAGTATAATTATGTGCAATATCTCAATCTAATCCAAAGAAACCTCATTTAAAATCAGTGAAAATGATTTTTCGCTATTTAAAGAGAACCATGGATTTAGAACTATTTTATTCTTCTAGAAATGATTTTATTGTAAATATATTTTCAGATGATGGTTTTGGTGGATGTAAAATGGATAGAAAAAGTACATATATAAATTTTCATTTATTAGGAGATTAATTAGTTTCTTGGACGTGAAATAAGCACCACTCAGTTTCACTTTACACTACAAAAATTGAATATGTAGTAGTTGGAAGTTGTTGTAAACAAGTGTTGTGGATGCAACACACACTCATAGAATATAACATGAGTTTTACCAAAACATAGATATTGTGTGATAATACAAGTGACATTTCCCTAAGGAAAAAACCATGTCCATCACTCTTGTGAAAAACACATAGATATTAGGCATCATTTTCTTAGGGATCACACACATAAAAGTGATATTATTGTACAGTTTATCATAATTCTAGATAAACATTCTGATATTTTTACAAAATCATTACACCTTGATAGATTTGAATACATTAAAAAAATTAGGAATGATAATCAGAAGGTAATCTTATATATTAACTTTTTCGTAAAACATATCTCCTTACATTAATAAACTCTTTTTCATAGGGGGATGTATTTGTTTATTCTTGAAAAAAATTTCTTCCTTAATTTTTTTAATCAAATTTTTTCTTCATTAAATTCTTTTTAATCAAATTTTTTAGAACCCAACCTTTTTGATAAATTTTTTTTTGGAGCCCAAATATTATTTTTAATCAAAATTTTTTTAACCAAAATTTTTCTTTCTTAATAAAATTTTCAGAACCCAAATTTCTAGAATTGAAATTTTCCATTCCATAATAAAATTTTCTAGAATCTATGAAATTCCTAGAAGAACCATTTCATACCTAAAAATTTGTTCTAAGAAATCCTAAAGGTATGTTTCCTTAATTAAATATTCGTATTATTAGTTTTACTTGTTGGTATTTCTATATTTCTTTAAGAAAATTCTATCGGATTGACTTTCTGTAAATTTGATTTTTCCGTAAAATCTAAAAAGATTGGAACCTACCAAACCTATATTTGGTATTCATCTCAACTGTAAGATCATATCAAGCTTATATAAACCATTGGATTGAATCCGTAATTCAAACTGTCGCCTTGAATCATATATAAAGTCTCCCCATTTCTTTTCCTACATTGGTTTTTCAAGGCTTTGTGCGCTGAAGCTCTACTTCTGTTAAAATTGGTCATTCTGTTTTCCATGTTTTCTTACATTCCACATGTTTCTTGAAGTTTCCCCATAGAATCAGATGTCTTCAAACTAGAAAATCAAGAATTGGAAAATCTATAGGGAATGTTTGGTTGACCAAAATTTATTTTTTAAGTATTATTTGTTGATTACGAATAAAATCATGCTGAGTGGATGGGAGAGTTTTTGTGTTGCTAAGACGAAGAGTTGGGATATGGTTTATATTGATCTTGTTATAGAATTTTATGATAAATATAGGTTTTTTGAAGAAAAATAAAGGGAAAAGTTTTCATTCAAAAGATATGAGAAAAAATATTCTTTATCTTCCAATATGTCTGCACATATTCTAGTAATTACTTATATAGGTGGGGCAATATTTTTCTCACATAAGTTTTATAACAAGTCAAGATTCTTTTATAAGTAAAAGGAAATTGAGTACATTGGACTCGAGGGAGAAAAATCCCCAAATATCAACCTTCTTTCAAATAACATTATAATGTTAGCTTTATCGGTACAGGGTTTTCTTATTCTGAGAAAGGGAGAAAAAGACCCTATGATGAAAAGTGATATCTTTATAATGTAATTTTTGTCTAATCTGAGAAAGTTAAATCTAGTGAATTACATTCTTCTGACAATCACCAATAAAAAAATAGAACTCTCATGTTTCAGATAATAATAAATTTGGTGATATTGTCTAATATCATAGTGCTTTGTTTATAATCTTTTAAAATTCTTTACAGTTCAAAACCTAGAACCTTAAAGATCATGTTGATGAGTGATGAAACTTTGAGTAGGATGAAATTTAGTTTCACTACCAAATAGAGAGAGTTTATGATCTTTTTGAGAGTGTAGTTCAATATTTATTCATGAAAGGGGAAGAATGAGAAACTTCTAAGAATCCCAAAAGAATAGAAAAAGAGAAGGAACCGGAATAAAAATAAAAACTGCCTGTTTCAGAAACTCAGTAATCTCTTCGAAATCTGAAAAAGAAAAAAATATTTTATGATAAAGTAGTAGAGGGGCATAAGAAAAATAAGAAGGAGGGATATTCATGCTTTAGGTTAGATCCTATTGATGCCAAGGCCTTTAAATACAAACTACTGAAGAACATGAAAGGAAATAAAAAAGAGAAGAAGCTAAAGAAAAAAATTTCAGAAGATAAAATTGTCCAAGTCTTACTCAATGATACAGAGAGGGACTCTGGAAAGATTTAGGTACCAGAATCTTTTATTCAAGATCCATTACTAGTTAGAACTCTGAGAAAGAAAATTTCAATTATGAAACGTGTTGTGGAAGAAGAAATAATTCAGAAATTTGAATAAGAATAAAAATAACATTAAGAGTAAGAAGGTGAAACTGATGATGTGATTAAGAAAGTATAAGAATATAATGAGAAAGAAAGTCCTTAAAATAAGTTATCAATCTGAACTTCTCAGGTTGAGTCAACCAGAATAATTTCTCAAGGGAAATATTATGATGGATGGTATATGGTTGAAAACCCAATTGATGATGAGATTAGTAACCATGATATAATTCTCCTGATGAAACTAAGGAAGATGCTGAGAAAGAAGAGATTGATGATGATAATCTAGTCCGACTCATAGATAGTGAGAATGAGTCCCCAAGGGCTAAGAATGTTACTTCTAAAGTAGATAAAAAACAAGTGGTTGTTTATATTCCAAAAAAATATGTGGTTTTAAAGTTTAAAAGGATTTCGGTGGTTCATCCAAGAAGAAATATTAAAACTTTGATAAATGTTTCTCATCGGTAAGGGAATAAACTTCAGAATCATTGTATTCATTAGGAAATTATTTCCTTATTCAATCTTTGATAAAGTTTGTGGATACAATACCTTTTATTTCTAGTAATGATTCAAGATGCTAGTTTCTTCCACATTTTATCATTCAAAAGCAAGATTCGATAACCATGCTCATGGAAAATATTATCAAGATTGAGCAGATTTAAAAACTTTTAAAATTGAATATGATGCTCATAAGAGATCATTTATGAAAATAAAAAATATTCAAAGTAAATTATCTCAGATATGAAGATTTTAGATGATTTACATGAATCCATAATAGATTCTTTTGATAACCCAGACGATACTATGAAAAACCTAATTTCATACCATTCAGACAAGTTCACTCTAGAGAAAGCTTCCCAGATGCAAGAGGAAAAATATTTGAATGGAAATTTTAAATCAGTTGCTCTAAATCTAAATAGATAAAGGGAACTCTAGATAGAGTTTGAATAAAAATTCAAACATCAAGAAGAGGTAGTAAAATATTAGGAATAAATACTGAAGTATCAATCATAAAAGATCAAGGCTCTAGAAAAGAAAAATCAGGATCAAGATCAGTTGCTAAAGATGTTTGAGGATGATCACAAAGATCTAAAGAAGTTAAAGGAGACATTGAAGAAGCTCATGCTGAAGGAAAATAAGGACGAATGATATTCATGAGACTCTGATCTTTTGTTATATCTTTTCATTGTAACAATTTTTTTTCTATCATAATGAAAATTTTGTTATCCTTCAATTATTTTGTCTTGTATATCACTAATTTTTTAAGGTATATTTTTTCATTCCCTCCATTCATTTTTTAAAATCACAAAGGGTGAGAAAACAATGATCAAAATAATATTAAGTAAAAATTAAGAGAATTATCTTTGTAATTGGGAGATTAAGTAAGGGGGTATACTTAAAGAATATTTTTTCAAGAAAGAAAAAGTAGCATCTCTAAGAAAGAAAAGAATATTATCTTTAAGGGTTTCCAAACCTAAAGGGGATAGTTTTATTCATTATAATTCATAATTAAAGGGAGATAAGTTTTTCTTTTAAAGTTCAACAATAGAAATTTATATTCCTTATATTCTTTTATGAAAGGTTGTTTTTTCTTTAAAAAAGGGGGAAATTATTGAGTCAATAAGGTTTCCTTATAAATTTTTATTTTGTCTATATTTTGAAAATCACAAACCTATCTTCTTGAAGAAAATTATCTTTCTCTAAAAATTATTGTCTTAAGTAAAATTTTCTTTCTCTATGAAATAATTTATCCTTATCATGTTTTTAATGTATTATTAAATGTCTTCTCATAACCAAGTCTAACCTTTCCTAAAATAAAAATACGGATCCTTATCTAAAACCTCAAAATCCTATGGTTACTTGGATATAGAATTCACCAAAATTCAAACTCTAAATTCTCTTAAATTCATAATCTGATTTCTTTGAAATTTAGACTCCAAATTCTCTAAAATTTAGATTCCTAATTCTATGAAACTCATACTCCAAATTCTATGAAATTCACAATCCGAATTCTCTAAAATTCAGACTCTGAATTCCTAAAAATTCATACTCCAAATTCCTTATATAATTCATTTCTAACTAGCTGTTGGTTCAGTGAAACATGTACAAGTCCATCTGAGATTCAAGGAAAAATATGACTGTTGGAGGAGGGAGTCGGCCATTGAAGTTTTGCCTATAAATAGAATCTCTTTTGAATGATCTTATTATCATTTCAATATCCTAGATATTACATGTTGTGAAGTTATTTCTGTAGAGATAAAGACTTTAATGCCTTGTACATTTTATAAAAACCTTATTCAACCATGAACATCTTGTTCGGCTTGTCTTATGTGACTCCGAATGTTATTGTGTAAAATTGAGCACTTACAGGGATAGGAAGATAGAGGTTTCAACTACCATAATGTTTGAGGGCTTGCGGGGATAGCAAGACAGACTCCAATATTATTATCAAGGGCTTACGTTGGTGTGGGTAAGATAGACTTTCATGAAAGTATAAATTAGGGGACCTTTATCCAAGGTTGTTGGATAACCTTCTCCCTGGGATAAAATATTTCTTACTTGTTTACTTTTTTTTGTTACAAGTTTTAATTCCATTATATTTTGTTAATGAAATAAATTATAATGTTCTAATACATTTAATTACTATGAAAAATAAGATTCTATATGCTTTAAGGTAGAATGTTTTTTAAATTAAATCCAATTAAGTTTTCTTATGCTTAACTTGATAAAATTTAGTTTTCTTATAATTGGATGTGGGCCCTTCCAATTATCCCTTTAAGTAAGAACCAAATAGTTTTTTTGATTTTATCTTGTTTAACATTGTTAAAAATAGTTTTCTTTTAGGAAAATAATTAAAGTTTTTAAACCTAAAATTCACCCCCCCCCCCTTATAATTGAGAATCTACATACACTATTTCAATCCTATAGTTACTTGTTTTAATAAACCTAATTTTGTTATATAGGAGGCAGAAAATTTATGAATTACAATGAGATTTAAGGTAATGGTGTTATGAAACCCAATTTCATTTTTGGGATATCAACTCCATCACATTATTATATCTATAGAACTTCCCATATTTAATTTATGGTGACCTCTCCTAATACCTTACCTTTTATTTCTAGGGATATACTTTTTTCCATATAGAAAGGACCTCTAATCTAGTTGTAAATATTTTTTGAAACGGACTTTTTTGACTATCTCTTTCACTTCTATTGAGTAGTTTCTTCTTCAAATAAAAATGATCTTTTATACCCAAATATTATCTCCCTTATTAATTTGAGAATCAAAAAGATTATTAATGAAATTAACCTTTATTAAACCTTTATAAAAATCATTTCTTTTTGTGGGTTTATTTCATGATTATAATTAATATATTTTCCCTTTCCAAGGGAAATTTATGATTATGATCATTTTATGATATTACTGGTGGGCTTGAAATTATATATCCCTCTAATGCATTAGGAAAAGTGAAATATCTCATGATGTTATGTGAATTATTGTTGAATGTTATTGTCATGACCCATCCAAATGGGGTCCATGTCGTGACTCCCCAATCTTATCTTCAATAGGCTAGGGGCTGGAGACTAGTGCCAAGTAGGCATATCACTAACATGGGAGGCCTTAAGTACCTATACACATCCACACATCTGTAATATCATAAAATTATGAAATGTAATAAAATTGAACAACCGTGCATGCATACATCTATATCCCACAACCAGAGTATGAAAGGAAGCGAATGAAAGTAAATGGGCCCAATAAAAACCCACCACAAAGAGTCTAAAACCAAGTCCAACCTATAAAGAAATATAAAGAATAATATAAAGATGTATTAGGAACACACCTTAGTCTGACTAATCTCACAAAGCACCATTTGGTACTGGTATACTTAGGACTCTATGAAATGGACGATCATCTATATAAGACATGACACGTGCAAAAATATCTCATGCGTGGGTTTGTATAACAATACCAAAAATGACAAAGTAAAACAATAAATCACACAATAAAATAGTCATATATACCCTATTATATGTCTATAACACATATATAAATAATATCTAGATATACTTAACAAAGTCACATAGTATAAAGGTAATTCACAATCATAAAGTCAGCCTAGGATTCCAACTCGAAGATTCCACATAGAACATGTATGGGAGAACACACTTCTAAATCTAATAACACTGATGGTATCCATTTAATATTTAATACTCATAAGTTATCCATTATAATTACCTTATGACATCTTAATAGATAAAATAAATAGATGAGGATCACACCCAAGTCCATGGGGTATACCCACAACTCGTTCTAAATTAACCCACTATGTAGAGGATTGGTACCCACATAGTGTTTGTCAAGAAGATTCCAAGAACTCCACCTAGGGATTGAATATTAATAGAGGATCACACTCTTGGACTCAGAGATGGATTCCAACAACTCAATACAGGAATTCTTTTAGTAGTAGTATGTGATCCCAAACTAACCCTCAGGTAACGGATATGGGGAATGCGCCCTAATGAAGCTTGTCCAAAAAGTTGAGGACAAGGGATTAAATCTATCTTCTTAGAAGTAAAAAATGTGCAGTAGGGTTACACATTGTTTCCCCTTAACCCCAATTCTTACACAAGTAAATGGATTGTGTCCCATGTCCATGTTCAGGTAATAATACAAAGTGTGGGGTTTGCCTGTGTACTCCACCTGGGTACCAGTACACAGAATATTCTGTTTGAGCCATGTCCATGTCAGATTACATGACATGTTTGTTCCCATGTCTGTATATCCTCCAAGGTACAAGAAGATCCACCAGTGAGATACCATACGTTATGTGACATGGTCACATGTCCTGTGATACTTAACTTTCTATGAAACCCTATTTTCCACTAGAAGGGTCCCACAAGGAGTGTAGCTCATTAGTACACACTATGTATATCCAAAATTTCCTAAAATCAAGATCTAAAATAGTGCATATTCTACACTGCTCTGCCAACATGTCTAGCCACACCATGTATGGCAGATCAAGGAGTAACTCTAGCCTGACCTTTCTATCATGGTAACATTTGAATCTGACTGTCAATCCTTTTCAAAAATCCCTTCAAACTTAATTCATAATTGTGCACCAAAGAACATAAAATTTTGACTCTAGAACCATCCAATTATTCACATATTCTACTATCTCACCATTATCATGTTGTTCTAATCCCTAATCTACAATATCGGGTCATTGTGCTTTCAAATGGGTGCACAGTGATCGATTTCACTGGGATATGTTGAACCATAGGCCAAAAAAAGAGAGCTTTTAATAAATAAAGAATCATGAGATATATTTACAAAAAAATAAAGAGAAATGGACCTTGGTTAATGTTCATATTGACCTTTATTTGTTATTATTATAATGACTAATGAAGAGATAATAATTAAATCACAACGAAATTCTCCCAACAAAAATCCCCTCAATAAATATGATCTCGAAAAATAACATACATGAATGAAATTGTTAGTCCATTGATTCATTTTCTTCATAGAAATTATGAATGGGGAAATAAATCCAATAAGAAATTTCCTACCTTGCTTTGTATAAATCATTTATTATTAAAGGAGTTGCAATGTGATCAATGGAGAGGCCCTTTGAATTCACCTCACATAGGTCATCGATATCCAATATGATCATCGTCTTCCAACAGAATCTCCCCCAATATCTCCAATGGATCTCATCAATTTGCAGGTTTATGCGGCTAACCCTGAAAATTTTCCATAAAGGTGTATTAAAAATCATAAATGAGTTTGATGCATCAAAAAACAAATAAAATAATTTATTTAATTATTTTCATCATTTTACGCATGCGCTGACTTTTCAAAAAATGCCTCATCCGACTAAGTCTATTTCATTCCTAGATTAAACTCTACATTATAAGATCAATGATTCCGTAAGATTTATCATCTGGGAATCCATTTAAAAGTTATTCTAATTCTCTAGGAAAACTATCTACGCATGCTATTTAATATATTTAATATATTTCTAACATTTATTTCAGGCATAAAGGTCCACCTAATTACAGGTCACCTTAGTGTGTGGTTTTGAAAATAATCTATAAAATATCAAAAAAATAATATATTGGAAATAAAAGCCACCAAATTAACCACACCTTGGGCATATACATCCTGAAAATCCAAAACAAGGGATATATTTAGTGATGTGTGTACTAATCTTGAGTCTAGGCCTCTTGCTCACATGTTCCCTCTTGAAGATTCGCATGATACCATCAGACAGGAACTAAAGGAATCTATCTCCCATGAAGGTTCCTCTACTATTGATCCCCAGTCTCTATGGGATAATCAAAAAAGGTATCTCCATTATTGATGTCTAACTTTCCCTAGTGGATAACATGTGATGAGTCATGCACGTACCTCCTCCTTTGTGATATGTGGAAGATTTTGTGTACCTAGTCAAACTATAGTTGTATAGATAGGTAGTACACCCCCTCTCCAAATCTACTTAGTATTTGGAAAGGTCTGATGAATCTCATAGATAGATTATTGCCCCATCCAAATCTCCATGGTCTATGTAAAGGCGAAACTTGTAGGAAGACATGGTGTCCCTCCTCAAACACAAAAGGCCTTCATCAGTTGTCCGCATAAGAATTATGATGGTTCTATGTAGTCTTCATCTACTCTTGGGTGATTTGAAACTTATCAGTAGTCTCTCACACCAACTCTAGGCCAATAATTGTTGACTCTCTTGGGTCAGTACAACAAATTTGTCACCTATAAGGTTTCACATAAAGGGATTCAAGGGTTCCATATTAATGGTTGAATGGTAACTATTATTGTATCAAGACTCCACTAGTGGTAGGTGATCCTCTAAACTATGGACAGTGTTTAAAATGAAATCCCAAAGCATGCCCTCCAAGACTTGAATGGTTCACTAATTCTAGATATTTTTTTGGGGTTGAACATTGTGCTAAAGTGTAACTGAGTCCCAAAAGCCTCATATAATCCCTTCCACAACCGGGATGTAAAATGATCATCATGATTAGAAATGATCATCAATGAACTCTATCTGGTCGAACTATCTCGTAAACATAGAGGATTCCCAATTTCTCTAATGAACTATTCTTTTAAATAGCTAATAAGAGGGATGAATTGGTGACTCAATCTATGATCACCCCATCAGCATCATGTCCCCTAGACATATGTGGTAATCCTGTAATGAATTCCATGGATATCTCATTCCAATTCCACTCTATAACCTCAAGGGTTTGAGCTATACCTAATAGAAAATAGTGCTCGGACTTAACTTGCAGAAAATTAAGGCATCAGGAGACAAACCTGTGACTCCTTTCTTCATCCTTGGCCACCAAAATATACATGAGAGGTCCTAGTACATCTATTCCACACCTGGATATACCTCCAAAGGAGATGTATAAAACTGTCTTAAAACCTCCTCCCACAACATCACCGGTACCACTATGAGTACTATGAAATTAACAACATGAACCCCACTTTTAGAAAATACATTAGGAGAATGTCCAATGTATATCTATGTACATAGGTTCTCATAGTTAGTATCCCCAAGTTGTGTCTCTCTAACTCAATACAAGTGAAAAAGAGTGCCAACCATAATCTGGAGATAAGATACTCCATCTCCATCTATAATGGATAACTGCAATAAGGCCAAATAATCTGATTCCTCATTCTACAACTCTGATCAATATCTCTTGTTGAGATAATATGTTACCACATACCCCTTCCTAGGAGTATAGACAATTTCAAATTCAAAATCTAGGAGAGACTCTAGCCATTTCCTCTGTCTCAAGTTAAGATCCCAATGGGAGAATATATACTTAAAACTCTTATTATTAGAATATATGATAAAATTTCCACCCATTAGGTAGGGTATCTACATCTTTACTGAGAATACCACTACTGCTAAATCATGATCCAGGGTTTCAAAGTTCTGATCATGTGGTCTCAACTAACACGAACCATATAAAATCACTACCTACCTCTTCATTAGAATGCAAATAAGCCTGGTTATCGATGCATTGAAAAAAAACTATGTTCTTGACACCCTCCTCTAGTAATCTAAATATTGGAGAACTCATTAAAATTTTCCTCAACTATTGAATATCATTTTGGAACCATTATCTCCATGTGGAAGGATAAACCTTTCAAGTCTATGTTTTCATGGAATATGATATCCATGAAAATTCATGTATGGATCTCTGGTAATCAACTTTCCATCCCAAGGAAGCTTCACATATCTATCACACTCTTGGGGGATCCCAAGATAACAGTGCCTCAACCTTCACCGGGTCCACTGCCACTCCATCTTCAGATATAACATTTCCTATAATGTGGACTTCCGAAATACAAAATTGGAACATTGAGAGCCTCTCGTAAAGTTGGATCTCTTAGAGTATGTCAAGAACCATCCTGAAGTGTCTCATGTTATCCTCCTCGGACACCAACTGGTTATAGCCAGACCTGAGGTCAACCTTAGAGAACCATCATTCCCATATCAACTAATCAAAGAGTTCATTGATAAATGGTAGTGGATAATAGTACTTCAGAGTCACCTAGTTCAAGAATTAGTAGTCCACACACTACCACAAACTCTTGTTCACCTTCTTTGCAAACAAAACTTGGTCTATATAGTGTAAAACACTGGGTCTAAAAAATCCATTCCTCTACAAATCCTCCAACTAAACTCACTTCTCACAAAGATTTATGGGATCCATCTAATATGTTTAAATAGATCTTGGTTTCGTCCAAGGTTTCAGATCAATGCATAATTCTATCTCTCAGTGGGTAGGTAATCCTAGAACATCGTCAGGGAAGACATCCCCACACACTACCACAAATATAAGAAAGGATAACTCATAAATCTATTGAACCAAGGGTTAGTCTAGAAAACTAATTAGTAATTTTTGGCACCCTCTTATGCATGATTCCATCCTATATTGTTTGGGTGTACTTTTTACCGAAAAAAAAGAACATAGTCTCATCGATGCAGACACACCACATCCTCTAACTGAAAGAGTCAATTTGGGATTAAAATTTTAATAACCATTCCATACTAATGATGATGTCATAAAGCCACATAGATTATATGAAGATATCCTAATAGAAACTCTTTCCTCTTAGAGTTAGGTCACATTATCAGTACAAGCATGTTATTGCTAAGTCATCTCTCATCGGAGTCTCTGATATCGAGGGTCGAGCCAAGGTATCAACTATAATCTATAAGTTGTGAAAAATATGTGTGGAAAGAAAGGAATAACTAGAACCTATTCCTATCAGTACTACAAATAAGGTATAAAAGACACATATTGTACCTAGAATCATTCCCAAAGCCTCCAGGTCATAAACCATGACCACCTGTAGTTTTCCCCTCCCCTATCCTCCAGCTCATGAGCCTAGAAATTGAAAACTAGGGGTGGTGGTGGTAACATGATAAATCATCTACCACATATTATTGTTCACCTATATCCTCTACCAAATCATTCATCCTGTGTACCAATGTTCTCAGACCATTTTCTCTAACCTAGCATCCCATCCATGGTCTCTATGTCAATTGTATTTTAGGTCAAGCAATCACATTCTAGATGTCCCCTGCCATCATATGAGTAGCACGACCTCTGAATATGATGAATTGGCTCATCCTATGATCCCTAAACTACATATCCTCAATATTGGAACATCCTCCTAAAATTTCTAACACATCCAAGTCCCTGATACTAACGTCAGATCCCTGGTTCCAATGTATCTTCTCCTATATTATGGCTACCGACAACCACTTCCTATGTCTCCTAATCCAAGTAAGTCTAAAAACCCCAAATCATCCTCTATCACCCCAGCATAAGTAGGAATTCATAGAGGGATAACACTAGATTTTATTTCTATATGAATAACTCATTAAAGGTACAAGAACTGATGAATTGGTCTAGAAAAATACCAATCGAGTACCTGGAGAGGTTGGTAAACCTCAATGAATACTCAACTACCATCATGATACCCTAAAGGATCTTTAGGAGCTCTTGGATTTTCACATCCCTCAGCATACTTGGAGATAATTCCTCTCTAAAACGGTTCTCAAACTTTAACAATAATAGATTCACCTCATCGGAATACTCAGACACTATGCCCCACCATCGTCAGGTTGTTCCATAAAGAAGGATCGCTGTCAGGAGCACCATCTGATCTATTGGTGTCCTGATAAGATAGAAAACTTGGGCCACTACCTCAATCCATTCTTTAGTCAATTTTTAATTGGGATCACCTCAAAACCTAAGGGGTCTCTGTCACTAAAACGCATGAAGTTCTCTAAGCCTACGTACCTCATCTGTTGGTACTGTGGGGTCCATGTGCTTCTCAAAAAATTGTGGTATATATAGTGCACAACCTAGAGGTGGTACCTATAGAACTAGTCGATTTATTGATTCCTCATAACTGATGGGGTCATCCTCTTGATCCTGATGCTAAATCCTAGATGGAATATTTGTTGTACCCTTCATTAATGTAAACAATATATTGTAGAGTCAATGAGTATATCTGAGGAGATAACTTAAAAAGGACATGGAAACTACAAAACAGTCATATTTTAGTCATGTACATTGTTTTTTCAACAACCAATGCTCTCATGTACTAAGTCTAAAAGTAGGTGATCAAAGTCCTGGTGTGTGGGTACATCATCCATTGCACCAATATTGGAGTATGTGGCTTGAACTCTGAACTCGAAAGACTTAACATTTTTTCCCAAACCAATCTCACCAACTCTTGTCATAAGGTAGATCTAAATCCTCTAATACCACAATGTCATGACCAATCCTAATGGGTACCATTTCATTAATCCCAAATCCCACCTCCTATAGGATAGTGGCTAGTTACTAGAACCGAGTAGTAATATCACTAACATGGGAGGCCTTAGCCTAAGTACCTCTACACACACACGTCTCCAAACTCATACATTGCTAAAATTTAAAAAACAAAACAACCATGGAATAATAAATCAATATCCCATAAATATAGTACAATAAGAAGTAATCAATAAGTAATATAAAGTAGACATGTCTAAATACAATCCCACCACATAGTATGAAAAAAATCTATATTATAAAAAAACATAGGGACATCTATCAAGATGTCGCAGGAACACACATCTGTCTGACCGGTATCACTAAGTACCAACTAGTCTTGGTCCATCAAAGAATCTATCAAAATGAATATCATTTATACAATACATGACATGTGCAGGAAAACCCTATGTGGGGGTGAGTATAACAATACCAGGTAGGAATCCACAAAACCACAAAGCAGACAACAAAATAATACAATCATCTCTACACAGGTATATATCTACAGAACATATAGTTACAATATTGATATATACTAAAAATAGACATGTAGTCTAATGGTAATTCACAATAATAAATCCATACTTGGATTCCAGCTCAAAGATTCTACATAGTACTCATCCAGGAGAACACCCAAGTGATCCCAATAATAGTGATGATGTCTATTCGAGAGGTAATTATCATTAGTTCTTTGTATTATAAGTACACACTGAAGTCCAAAGATATATAAAACAAAGATGAGGATCACACACAAGGCCATGGGGTATACTAAAAACTCAATCTGGATTAACTTGTTAAGTAGAGGATAAGCACCCGCATAGTGTTGGAAGTGGTTATACTAAGAACTCCGCCAAGAGTGTGAAGATGGATAGAGGATCTCACTTCGGGCCTCACAAAGGGATTCTGAAAACTCTTTCCAAGAATTCATGGTGAAGTGATCAATATACTAGAGGTAGGAGGTTATTCCATACTATCACTCAAGGAATGGATATTGGGAACACACCCTATTGAAAATTGTATAAGATACAGAGTAAAAGTTATTTAAGACAATTTATTAGGAGTCGACAAAGAGTAGTTTTGTTACATGTCATGTACCCTTGACTTGAGGTCCTGCTCAGGTAAATGGACCATGTCCCAAGTCTATTTCAATGTAACAGTACATGACAAGTGGTTTTTCTATGTACTCTACCCATGTACCAATACAAATATTATCCCATGTACTTTTAGTATAGGTAGTGCTCGTGTGTGAGTACACGGTGTGTCTTTTCCCATGTACTCCAACTTGTGTCCTTGAACCATCCTAGGAATATGATGAGACACTTTGGAGAGACCACACTCCTTGTAACAAGTTCACACGCCTTGTGATACTTAACTTTATCTTAAACCCTAGCTGCAGTAAGGAGGGGCCAACATAGCATGTAGCTCAGTAGTACACACCGTATGGATAAGAAATTTTCAAAAATCTATATATGAAATCATGTGTCTCCTTCACTTATCTAACAATAAATATGGCTGCCCCTTGTGGCAAAAATCATAGATTAATGGTGACCGGAACATTCCATTGTTGAAACATCAGAATCCGAATATCAATCCACTTGAAAAACACCTTCAAGTGTATTTCTTCTTTATGAGATAAAGAACATGAAATCTGGTCTCACAAACCATCTGATTCTTTGTTGTTTCTAGTATTTCACCACCTTCCTATCATAAAAATCATAGAACTGTAATATTTTTTTATTGTTCCAAGAAACAATTTTGAAATAGTCGATTTCATCTGGGTATGTCAAACCCCAGTCCAAATGAAGGACGCCCATGATGAATGATGAATCGAGAGATAAAATCCCAAGAATAATCAAGAGGAATTGAGCTCAGACAATGTCCATGTCAACCTCAATTATTTTCCACTAAAATAATGAATGAAGGGACAACATTTAAACCAAAAATAAATTTTCCCTACAAAAATCCCAAAAATAAATCCCATAACACAAAACAATTGATCCATGAATCAATCAATTGGCCTATTGATTCATGTTCGTCGTATAAATTAAGAATCGAGAAGGAAATCCAATCAAAACAAAATGACTACCATGGATTGGATAGATTAATGATGAATAATGTAGTTTGAATGTGATCATTGGTGTGGTCCTTTGAATTTTCCTCACACCGGTCATCGATCTCTGATCTGTTCATCACCCACCAATCAAATATCCACCAACAACTCCAAATGATCCAATGGATATCATCAAATATTGAAGTTATGTGGATAATAGTAAAAAAATTATGTAAGATAATATATAAGAAAAAAATTAGGTCTCTATATAAAAAAGAAATAAAATAATTTATTCAATTATTTTATTCATTTTAAGATCGTGATGACTTTTACACAAACACCCAGGGCTGAATAAGTTTGTGTTGCAACTTGGGTAAACCCCATGTTCTGAGATCAAACATACCCTAAGATTTATGATTCAGGTCCCTTTATATAAGTTATTCCACATTTTAGGAAAACAATGTCGGATGATATTTTATTTGTTTAATATATTTCAGAATTTTATTTTGGGCACATCAGGCCACATAATTGCACATTTTCTCAAATACTGTTCTCGAAAATAATATATATAATATCAAAAAATAAAACATGTAAAATATGATCCACTAAAATGATTCTATAGTTGTTAAAAATTATTATTTTAAGATTTATACACATATTTTATGTGTGAACATGATGCTAGATTAATTCAAAACATTGTGTCATATTTGAAAACTAAGTTATGATGTTTTATTATTATGAATATTTTATAATCCATGACATTAAAATATATTTCCCTTCTGATTATTATTATTATCCTATTCCTAGGGTATGATGATTTTGATTATGACAACCCATGTATTATTGATTCATGTCCCATATTACTCCCATGATATTCCCCCCCCCCATGATAGGATTTTAGCTCACACATTTCTTTTATTTATATTCTCAAGTGATTAAATATACTAAGGATAACATGAGATCATTTAGGAGGACAATGAATAAGGATTTAAATAGTATTTACATTTTATGAATTACAAGTGATTTAAGTTTCTAATTTTAACAATATACTAAACCTTTTTATCCTTTAATATATTAACATTATGTTTTTTATCTTAAAAATGATGAAATAGTCGTGGTAGAAAAATAGGGTCACTATAATTGGAATCAGAGTGAGGTTTAGTTAATTTGGAATTAGGATTAGAAAATATAAGTGAAATTCATAAGGATAACTCTAAGTATATATAAACATATAAATTTTTGGTAAAGTATAAGAGTGTTTGGATTCTAGAAATAACATCCCAATCTGGATACTATAAGTGGATAAATATCTGGTATAATTGTACCTATGTGTAATTACCCTAAAAATTGGGGACTAGATATTAAATATATCATCACTTTAGTATTAATTTACACATATGAATATTTATTATTTGTTAAATTATGTTTATTTAAACCTTTTATATTTCAAAAAATGGTGGGAATAAGGGAAGACTTAAAGTAGCTATTTATTAACAAATACTTCCCTCAAACTATTCAAACAAATATAGAGATTTAATTTCTTATGATTATGAAAAAGGGTACTAAATCTATCATGATTAATGAGGAAACATTTACAAGCATAGAAATATACGCCACAAGTTTTTTTTATAGATGATGATAGAAAAATAGATAGATTCATTAATGATTTAAAACCAAAATTATTAAATGATCCAACTATCTAATTCTTTAAGAGTTATAAAGAATTAGTTACATGTGATATAAAAGTATTTGTTCAGTTTAGAAAATTTCCCCATGGACAAGGATGTAAACAAGAAAATAATATCCTTTCAAGATGGCAGATCAAATAATGAAGGAGGAATGAAAATCCAACCACCCACATGTAAATTTTTTTGGAATATCAATCATGGTAATTAACTCAAAGGGAATGTGAAATGAATCAAATATATGAGATAATAAGACCAAACACTTAGATTGAAAGAGACAGGAATAATTCAGTGAATGTGATGCAAGAAAAGAGGCAACCACCCAAGGTTTGATGCTTCAATTGTAGAGAGAGAGGGCCCTATGTAATCTAGTGAACTAAACAATGGGCCTTTGATGGTAATCAACATTAGAAACCACCAAAGTAAATGGATAAATTTAATTTTTATTACATAAAAACCACTAAGGTGAAACATGAAAATAAATTCATTAATGGTATACTTCTTATTCACCTAAGAATGTAAAAAAGTTTTATTTCATTATAGTTCTATAAATTCAATTATATTAGTGAATTTTTCTAGAAAAGTTGAATAAAAATAAAGATAATTGAAATAGATATATATATATATAAACACCTAGTAGTGAGATTAGTGAAACCCAAGTGTTGGAATCTTCTACTTTTAAATTCTATTCGAAAATTCATCCATAGAATCTCATTATCCTTTGATTAGTATAATTTTGTGTTGTACTAGTCATTGGTTGTCTCTATTTATATAGATATCATGTCAACTTTCAAGAAAGGGTAATATATTTCTATATTCCAAAAAAATCCCATGACTCTATAAATATTCAAGGAAGATCATGAATATCCTTCGGAAAATCACCCAATGGTGTGGGTGTTGATACCCATTGAAGAATCATACTTTGCATAAATGGTTGATTCAAATGAAAGTGTAAACCATTAGGAAATTCACATTGTAATGGAATATAATAATGTATTATCTGAAGAGTTACTCACACTTCAACCAAATATACATATATTTTTATCAATATATCTTAGACTCGAATCCACTCCTATCTCCAAATTCCCATATAGGATGGCCTCGGTCAAACAAAAAGGGTTAAATAATTATTTAAAACAGTATTTATAAATAAGGTTCAAATTACCTAGGGAATATCCTAGGGGTACATAGGTTCTCTTTTTAATAAAAAGTATAGATCAATGTGGCCATGTATTAATTACTAGGAGTTAAACAAGATCACTATAAAGAACAAGTATCACCTGACAATGATTGTTCACTTGATCAATCAACTATGTGGTTCTCAATAGTTATCAAATGTGGATCCCAAATTTGGATATCATCAACTGATGGTAAATAAGGAACACATTTAGTATAAATCCTTCTCTATATGGACACTAAAAGTTCGTATTTATTCTGGTTGGACTTACTAATTCCCCTTAAATCTTGATGGGTTTTTGGAATATAGTATTTAGATGATACATTTTAAAAAATTTGGTAGCTTTCATTTATGATATTATCAATTAGTCTATGAGAAAAAAGGACCATAAAGTGTACCTAATTATTGTGTTGGATATATTAATAAGGGTAAAATATATTCTTTTTTCAGAAAGTGTGATTTTTAGATGAATTAAGTCACATTCATGGGGAACATAATCACAAGTGATAAATTTTTTATAAACCAAACAAAGAAAAAGTAAATTGAGGAATGAAAAAGTCCCCCAAGTGTCCTAGAAATATGTAGTTTTCTTGGAATATATAGGTGTTATCGGTGTTTTTTGAGAAATTTATCAAGATTATCTAGTAATAAAAACTAAGATATCATGGAAAGGGGTAAAGTAGTTCTTGATAGAAGAATTTCATGGAATCCATAAGAATATTAAGAAGAGGCTATAGACTATTCTTATACTCAAACTATCATCATGTGGAGAATATTTTATAATGTTTATAGATTATTTAAAAGAAATTATTGGGTTGTAAACTCCTGAAAAATTATACAGGGATTTCCTATTCCTCACAATAATTAAAGATTCATGAGAATAACTACCTGATTATGAATTGGAGTTAGAAGTTGTGATCTTTGACTTAAATATTTGGTAAAAATACCTATATTGTGAGAAATGTGACATATATACATATCATAAGATTCTAAAGTATATATTCACACATAAATAGATGTACATGTTTCAATGAAGATGGTTTTATCTGATGAACCACTATGATTTATCTATTCACTACCATCCTTTAAATTTCAACAAGGTAATTGATTCTATTAGTATAAAATAACCTACTAATATTTACATGATTTGGACTAAGAATGAACCTATCCTTATGAATTCATTTTGTATGGATCTAGAAATCATAACAGCTGGTAATGTATCATACCTTTCCTAAATTATTTTCCATCCTTCTATCAATATGGAGATCAAGGAGGCACAAAGAGATTATCTATATCTTAAAAATAAGATGAAATCTTTAAAGGATAGTAATATTTATGAATTGTACATTGATGAAGATGTTTCATTCCTTTTGGAACAAGACTTGAGGTGCTGACATCAACAGAGATAAACAAATATCTTTTGAATAATGCACATATCTCATCTTTTTCCATCTATATTAGAAGTACCAATATGTATCATGATTATCCACATAACATTCAGTGGGACAACAAGAATAAAGATATTAATGAGTAAACCTCAAACTCATTGGTATGTTGTCATGTTAAATAGTAGAGATAGACTTACAAGGGGATGATGTAGCTATTTACATAACCAATGTGAAAATGGGAGAAAATCACTATGTACTCTTTCACTAATATCCAAAACAAATCCAAAGAAAGAAATACAATAGGGGTTTTAATGGATCAACTCGTAATTAATTCTAAATTAATCTCAATTTAGGAAGATTAATTGCCTAAAAACTTGCTAAGAAATATGAAAATAAAGTGGTAAGACTACATGGGGAACCACTTTGATTTTCTCTCATCATGATCGAAGCTTTTCTTCAAACAATTTGTGTATTATTTAACATAATATTAATATTTAATTGAATTTGAATAGATCTTATCACCAAAAAAATGATTCCCAAACTGAAAGGACCATTTAGACTCCTGATAAAATGTTTATATCCTTCTCAATAAAATTTATTGTTAGATACGATCAATATATTCCATTAGTTGATTTCTCATATAATAATAACATATAATCGAATATTAAAATGTTTCCATATGAATAATATTATGGTAAATGATGTACAACTTCTACTTGTTTTGATGAAGTTGTGAATGAAATCTACTTGGACCTAATCATGTGCCACACATGACAAAGAAGGTTCCAAAAATGAAATAGTATATAAAAGCTTATCATATTTGGAAGAATATTTTTTCTCACAACCATTTAAAGGAATTGAATTTTGAATTAATAGATAAATTTCTCCATAAAATATCACAATAGAAGAGAGTATTTTGGTTTCGAAAAAAATAGAATCTTGGCCCTAGGTACATTGTCCCCTTCAAGATCCCTGATCGCATGGGAGTAGCATCGTATCAGCTATAAATTCCACCAAACATGACTCAAGTTCGTGATGTGTTCTACATATCTCTCCTAATTAATACCATGAATGATCCCTCACATGTATTGAGTCTATAGGTGGTACAACTAGATCATTTCCTCTCTTATGAGGAGAATCTAGTTAATATATTGAACCATATAGAAAAATATATATGCAAAAAGATAACCCACCTTTTCAAAGTGTTGTAGAAAAACTATAAATATGAATAGGGGAAGTGGTAACTAGATGAAATGATGAAAAAAAAAGTAACCACGTATATTCTCACCTGGGAATATGAGTTGAAATTTTAAAGATGAAATTTCTAAATGGGGGGAACAGTTTAACAACCTTGACATTATAAATGATATCTTTTCCCAAATAAATTTGTTTTATATTACAAAGTATTATACACATACCACAAATAGAGAAACTAATAATGCTTTATTTAATTAATGGATATTTTTACATTATCTAGAAACTAAATGGGGGAACAGTTTAACAACCCTGACATTATAAATTATATCTATTCAGAATAGTAAACTGACAGTTATAATAGTAATTTAAACTAAAAATAATATAATTTAATATAAATATTTTTTTATGTTTTTTAATTTATGAAAATATAAGTATTACAATATGATAAAATAAATAGAAATATTAAAAAACTCCAATAAAATATACCCACATTTTTATTAAAATTTATTTTAATGTATTTCATAAAAAACATAATTTTTAAATTTAAATTTATAATTAAATATAATAGAAAATTATTTTGATAAAATAAAATTCATTTTTAAAATTACAACCTAAATTTTATCTAAGGTTTATTTTTTATAGTTTTCAAAAATACTTCAATTTTTATTTTGAATTATAGAAATTTGGTTGTTTCAAAACCGATATAATTTAAATTACATCATTTAGGATGTAATAATAACCTTATAAATTCTATAAATGTTGAATAAACCAAACGAATTTAATTTTATATAGGATTCATTGAAATTTAATAAAAAAAATCCAAATATAAAAACTATTTTCCAAATTCTAAATTCTAAAGTATTCCATTGAAATAATATTTTATCATTTTTCAACATTTCCTTCTTATTAGAATAATAAATTCGAATTATAAAGTTATTAAAAGTCCTAAAATCATGTTAATTTTTTAAATATATTTCATATTAACAAAACTATTACTATTCAATGGTTTACCTTGGATATAATAATTTAATATTTTATCATTAAAATACCCCCACCTCAAGTAAAAATAATCCCCCATCCCTCCCTTGGAAAACTAATCCTTCCTCACTTACCATATACAAACATCTATACAAATTCTTTCCCAGATTCCCCTCATAATATTTTGTTATGTTTTGTAATCATTATAATCCATTCATTCAAGGATTATATTTTCTTATGGGAGAATAAAAATCGAGAAGAGGGTAAGTTTTCATCGACCCTTCTCTCATTTTCCTCTTCTCTTCCTGTTTTTCTATGTTCATTTAAAACTCAAATATAATAATAATAATTTATTATTATGTTAAAATTATATTAAAATTTCTAGAATAATGTAATTACTATATCTATGATATATTTATACATTAATCTTTTCTTTTCAACATTTTTTAAAATGTCCTGTCAACAGTCAGTTTACCACCTATGAGGAAATTATCCACTCTCTAATCACCACCACCATCATTTATGGACAGTATAAAGTATATATAACATATAAATATATAATTATCTATAGTATAACCCTCTGTAATTAATTTTACATGATTATAAACAACCTTGTTCGTAAATAGTGAAATTAAAACAATATGGGATAATTTACTGAAAACATTATATAAAAACAATTTACATTTGATATAAAAGATTATAAAATAGAATTAAATAATTATAATGGATCAATGTTTACATAAATAAAAACAATTAAATTTTTTATATTTTTTAAAAAACCTGGTTTTATTATAAATGAGGCAGATATTTGATAAAATAAAGTAGGATTTAAGTGAAGAAGATTCTCAAACATAATTCTTATTTTTTGGTTATCTACTATTTAACAATATTATTAGTGTGGAAATTTTCATATTTTCATTAATTATTACTTCATGACCATTCCTATTTCATTCCATGTATATACATGTTATTATCTTTTCAAAAGGACTTATAATCCAATTATAAATAGTTTTCGAAAATGTCTTCGCTTTTTTGAAACATCTCTTTCACTCAAATTAAGTTATTTCTTTTTCATAGAAAAAAGATCTATTATAACAAACATGATCTCACATATTAATTTTTTAAGCCCAAAGTTTATTCACTAAATTATTTATTATAAACCCATTATGAAACCCATTCATTTCACTAATTTTATTTCAGGACTATGATTAAAATATGTTCCCATTCCTAATGAAATGCATGATTATGATCATTTAATGATTTCAATAATAGTCCTATAATTATATATCCCTTAAATTAATTGTGTAATATAAAAAATATATCATGATATTATGAGTATAAATTGTGATCATTATGTCATATTGGTTCACAATTATGATATTATGATTTATCCACATATGTTATTCATGAACATAGTGCTAGCATTGTTCACAAGTATATATGTTATTTTAAAACTATGGTATGATGTTTCATTATTATACATATGAAACAATCCATTATTTTATCAAATTTCTGCCTCATGATAACAATTATGATGTGAGTCTTATGATATGATGATGATGACTATGCTCACCCATATATAATTGATTCATGTCCATTATTCCTCCCATGATATTCCTCCCCTTACATGGATATTATATCACCCCATTATTGTATGTATATCTTTATGTAATTACATATAATAAGGATAATATGAGATATTTTAGTAGGATAAAGAAGAATGATTTAAATAAGGCTTATGTTTTATCATGTTTAAGTGATACATTATCCTGATTTCCCATGTTTCTAAACCATTCTATCCAGAAATATATTAATATTATATTTTTTATCTTAAAAATTATATAATAGTAATGTAAGAAAAGTGGGGTCTCTATATAAAAGACACACAAGACTCAATTAATTCCCTTAATCAAACGGATAATTAAACTCAAATTCACTAAAAATCGTATATAAATTCAAAGAATGACATACTTTAAGAAAAATAATGAATGATGGAATAAATATCCCCTCTTAAAACCTCCTTTTTAATTCATACGCCAACACCCCAACAAGTATATTGATTCCACCATTACTTGGTGTAATCATCTCCCAAAAACCCTAACTAGGAGAACCATAAAATAGAAGAATATAAGGGGGATAACAAAGAGGGGAAGGGGGAAGACCATACAACAAATCTATGAAAAAAATATATGAAAGACAAAAATAAAGGGATGGAAAACGGGGATAATGGGGTATCCAAATAGGGAAAACCCCCTTATTTATATTAACTTAATTCAATGAACCTTAAGGGGTTTCTAAATAGGTCCCCTGACAAAATCACTAAAACACCTTCCAAAAAACACCAAATACCACCATCACGGAACATCTCTAATGGGAATTATATGGTACTCCACCACCCAATCAAGACAAGGAATGGTCCCTCTAGGAAAAATTGTGTCCACCCCAAGGTGAGGGGCTGTCCCTAAATAGAAATCATTTCAATATGACCCATCAAGGTCATGGCATAAATTCCAGGTAGAGGGTACGACCCTTGGACAAACATCATCACGACAAGAGCCCAATTGATTATAGAATGAATATACCAAGAGAAAATTCATGATATTGTTTAATGACCATAACTACATGACCAACCTAGATCATAGTGTGACCCTTTTTGAACATTATAATTCAATCCCCGTGTAAAAACCAAGATACTTATAAAATAATTTGAATTCATTCTGGAATTAAATAGTTAAATTCATTAAAAAGGCATTATTAAATGAGTGGTATTGAAGAAAATTAATAAATCTATATTAATAGGATAGTAACCTCACCTAAGAGATTATAAATAAAATTTTGGTACTGTGTGAATGAAAATATGATATATTTATGTCATGGTATAAGTAAATAAATGTTCTAAAAATACTAATAATTGGTATTTCTGTAAGTCATAAAAATTTAATTAAAATTTTATAATTAATATAATGATTTAAAAGAAAATATATTTTCAAAAATTAATATTTTTATATATTATGGTTATAAAACAATTTTATGAGACCTAAATTAATATTTAAATGTGTTGTAAAATCAGTTATAATTTTAAAATTAGTATTTTTTTGAATAAATTATGATTTCAATTTAAAATTAAATTTTTCATATTTAGAGAATTATTTTCATAAAATTGATTTCATTTTTGAATTCTAAATGTCAAAAAATTATTATTATTAAATTTGTTTATTTTTCTGAAATAGTAGAATTTTTGTGAAAAGTGAAATACAGTAATTTACAATATAAGTTAGTTACATAAATTATCGAGTAATAGATGATGTATGGATGATTCAAGCCCACAATATAATAATATAAATAAATAACTTAATTTATATATTAACAATTTTCAAACTATTCATAGACTGGATCTAAAATAATAAACTAATGAATAAAATAATCAAAAAACACATCTCTCCACCACTATAAATACCACTCCTCACCACATCTCCTCCTCACACCTCAAAACCTTTTAGCTTGTTTAATTTATACCCAATTAGCTTCCCAAGCCTATTACAAATGTTTGAGTTCTTTTAGTCTCACCAGAGGGCCAAAACCAAGTGCCTTAATAAGGTTTTCAAGGACAAGAGTTCAAGAGGTAAAATCCTCTTTCTTTTTCTTTTATTTTCTTGTCAATTTCCTTTCTTTTATTATTATATCCCCGCATACCTTTTCCAAAGTGACAAGATAGATATAGTATATTAAATATACTATAATTTTATTTATTTTAATTTAATATCTATCATAAAACCTATCCTCTTCTCCTCTTATTCAAAAAAATAAAAACCTTTCTCGTGATGTGTTTATTTATCGTCATCATGGATGATGTGTTTTTATTTTCATTTACTACATTTAAGGCTACCAAGAAAACCATTATTATGGTTAAATCAGATTTTATTATACATATTATAAGTTTTATAATGTTCTATAACTAATAAAAAATATGATATTAAATAAAATAATATAATTTTGTGATGGACATAAAAACTGCAAAAAAAATTAAATCATTTTCATTAATGTTTTATCAAATGAAACATTCTCATATCAAAAAAAAATTGATATATGGTATCATTTTAAATTATAGAAAAATATTAATACAATTTCCTTCTACATATGTACATTTTTCATCCGTTCGATTCAAAAAACCATTACGAACTAGGCATGGAAACCAAGAAAAAATGCACCTGAAATAATGAAAATAACAAAATATTACAAATAAATGGATTAAAAGATATTATAAAAAGATTATATAAGGAATTATAAATATGAATATAGTTATTTAATAAATTAATAACACTATTTAATCTAATATATAAAAGATTTGAACCTGTTTTAAGAAAGTCAAACCCAAGGTAAGGGACTTTTCACTAAAAATCCTCTTTTAAATTTCAATTTTTAGAAAATTCAGAAGGAAGGATTTTATGATTGAAGTATTCATGTTTTATGATTATTATAGGGTTATTATGATTTTTTTATAATTAATTTTGGTACCTATATCTCCTTCAAAATCATTGGATATGTTTATGTTGGATGTTGACCGTAATGGTTATTCCAAGTGTAACAGTGATTGTTACATCATAAGGTAGTCATAAGGGTTACATTATAAGGTATCCAAGATGGTAACAAATCCTATAGTAGTTGTGAGGGTTAAAATATTAATTAAGTAATTAACCAAGTTACCTATATAGTTTTACTTATATTTTATATGTTTCATAAAAATATCATGTTTTCACAAAGTAATTATTTGATACTTTAAGGTTGAGAAGTATGTCTTGTGAAAATGATTTCATATTTTTATAAGTATTATTGGACACGCAGTTCCTTTTTATTTTATATACATTAATTAGATTTTTTTTCTTATCCCATGTTGTAAAATGTGTTTCATATGTTTTAAGGATGAGTGAGTGAAAAGAAGAAGCCAAGATGAATGTTATTAAGATTTTTCATCAAAATATTTCATGTTTTATTAAAAATATTATATTATAGAAGAAATTGATATTGTTTTAGTAGTACCCAATTTGTATTATCATGGGTTGATATGAATGAATTATGTACTAGTAATATGAAAATATAAACTGAAAATATCTTTTTGAATGTAAGAAATTGAATTCTAAAATATTTTACTATATTATGTAATGTTTATGGATAGGTCCTTATACCCCAACACCCTGGAACTCATTGTAGTTGTTTTTTCACTAGACATACACTCTTTAAACATCCCAAAACCCATAGAAAACACAACCAAAACTCCCAATACCTAGTTTGAATCCAAAAAATCTAATTGACCTCAAATTTACCAACCCATAACATTATAGTTGTTAAAAATCCCCACTATAAAAAAATAAATACCCAAAATTATTGTGCAATTCCATTATAGAAAATAACATATAAATAAAGCTATAATTCACATAAAAAACTCTTAGAATAAAAACATCATAAAACAATGCATAAAAATTCATAAATTGGTGCAGTTCTCTCCACCAAAAATAAATAAATTCCCCTTACTTTAAATTTGAGTATCATGAAAATGATTTCCAAACTAATGGATCTCAAAGACAAAGAAAGACCAATTCAAGATGGAGTCGATTTTGATAGCCAAATTTCCTTAACCCAGATATACTACATGAAATAACATATTATTGAAAATAAAACTCATAATTAACATATAAAATATTAATAACATAAATTAAAACTAGTATAACATAAAATGTAAACATTATTCTCATAAATGAAAGTGTTTTCTCATTTTTAAAACTAATAATGACATAACTCACAAACCACCACTTAAAAACATAATATTTTCTATATATATTGAAAAACAAAAATCAAAAACTCCAATGATAAAAATAAAAATTCCAATTTAATACTAAATATACATTTTCCTTAAAATAGAAAACGAAATAAAAAATATTCATTAACATAGTTATTCATTAGTATCTTGGCTATAAAATTTTTTTAATAGTGTAACTTATGAAAATTTCATGTCTATAAAAGAAAACTATGGTATCATTATTTACTTAGGGAACCCATAAAGAAGGAAAAAAACAAAAACAATCATATCAAAACACACATAACATTGAATCCAAATAAATCCATGATATAAAACGTGCTCCACTATAAAATAAACCGGTATGCCATTTACAATTTGGTTTCCACAATAAAAATTCATTTATCCCATGTCATGAAACTTACTTATTGATGATTAAATTTATGTAATAAAAGCTCAATATTATGGCCTCCCACCAAATTTTCAGATTTCATGTTATAGAACCCAACACAAAAGGAAATTCATCTCAAGTAATAATAGTTTTAACAAACCACCTGAGTCTAAATATTTTTTTTAGAATTTACCTAATTGCTTATACAAATTTTAAACTTTTTAATTTCTAGAACACTATCATCAAACCAATTAAAATTTCAAACCTTTCCATATTTAAATCATCCCATTAAAATCCCTTATCCAATATTTTATTACCATATAATATATTCAATGTAATATAACACGTTAGATTTAAAAAAACATAAAATACACAATAATTCCATTTATTTTATAAAAATAACATACAATTTATAAAAATAATTTATTTAAACTGGAAAATACCTTTTAAAAGAAAACACTGAGGGTCAGGACATGATAATGAATTCTAGGATAATTAAACAATAGAAATACCCCAAGGAAACAATCTCAATTTATTCCACACTTAGAATAATACGGGACAAGAATGACATAATATAATACGAATTTCACAAAATAAATTAAAATAAATCTATAACATCAATAGAAAACATCCAAAAAAGAAAAAAGAATAGTAGAATAAAAACAAATCCTTTAAAGATACATGGAATGTGTTCAAAATCCGCAGCCCATGAACCCTGTCATTTTATCTCATTGGTTCCTCTTATAACATTCTTAAAATATTGAATTATTCCTAATAAAAAGGATAAATCAAACCCGTGACTAAAATTACACATTCCAAAAATTCCCTAGAAACTCAAGGTTTGGTACTAAAAGTGTTATCTAGAAACCCCTGCATACATACCTATTGAGTTATGACAATCATGTATCCTATTACCTTGACCCTTAAAATAGAATAAAATAAATCTATGATCTAATACCATTTTTTCACGAACCAACCAAGCCCCCCCCCCTGATCTGAGAACCCGGTCTAACCCATGGAAATTACCAAAGCATATTCCAAACCCCCACGGTTCAAAAATATTATCTGGGAATCAAGTGTGAATAAGTGGGAATGATTTTGTCTGATGAAATAAGAATAAAATGGATCATATATAGGACTGCCTAGAATGACCACTTTTTAAGTTGGATGGTCACACCTACAATACAAAATGCATCAAAAATAAATTGATCCAAGTAATTCATAACCTAAAACATAACTCGTGAACCAAAAATAAAACCTAACCAACACCACCTAGGTATATCAATATAAAAAAATTAATACAAGAACCAAAACAAATATGAATATACTAAAAAATAATCTCTAATACACTATCATATAAAGGATAAATGAAACACCAAAAAAATCAATGATCATTCAACTCAAAGCTTCAATAAAAATCCTTTTCTCTCCACACCACCACCATACTCGAATTGGAAACCCAAGACCAATTGTTATCCAATAAGAATATATACTTAACTTGGGATATAAATAATCTTGAGAAAGCATTCACAGTAGGAATCCTCCACTAACCCCATAAATAACCTTTAAAAGTAAATCCCATTCATAATAATTTTTAAATAAAAATAAAATTTTATGTAATTTGTTTATAAAAAATAATTCACAAAAGGCCATCAACTAAATTTATTTTATTCAAGGAAAAAATTTCAAACATTTAAACAAAATAAATATTTTAATAAATTTTAAGAAAATGTGGAATTTAAATTGATTTAAACATTTTCAAACCCTTCATTAAAAATACCCACAATTTTATATTAAACAAAAAGTAACCCATTTTTAAAATTATAGTTTTTAAATAAGTGGAAAATTTCAAAGCGAGATAAACCATTACTTTTTAAAAATAATGTAAAATCCCCAATGTTGGGGAACACTATATGATTACCACAAATCAAATCACATAAATATATATATAAGTAGAAATAAATTGGTTTGCGAATGGAAAAATAAGCTATAATATCATCCACTCAAGTAAAGAAATAGAAAGTGTAAATAAAAAAATAGAATTACTTATATAAAGAAAAAAAAAGAATAATTTGTATCATGGAATTAAAATTTGGTTAATAAGATCCATAAAACATAAGATCCTAGAAGTATCTCAGGGTTAAAAAGTTCATATCTAGCTATGCATGTTATCTTTTAGGGAGAACATGCCTTTTCCTAGAAGTGTGGTGACACCCATCTGATTAAACCACAACCATGCCATAGGCCACTAAGGAGTGCATCTACTAGACAAGTGGGTTGGTGACACCAATATTATGGTACTAAAACCATATCATTCACGTCTTAGAAAAGTTTAGTTAGTGTTTTATCATAGTCCATGGATAGGTAGTGTGTCTCATTCCTCGTGGTACTTATCCTAGTCTTCCCTACCCAATTACCAATGCTTCCCATGATCAATCAATGTATTTGAGCAATATAAATCATGACATTAAGTATATAAAATCATAAAAATGTAAAAACAAACATATAAACCAAGAATAATAATGATCCCCACTTTCAGACACTCTTCTTAGAATAAACCCCCTATTTATCAAGAATATATTATAGAAAACACATCCCTACTCAGGGATAATTCCATCAACCCACTTAATATCAACACATCACTTTATATTTTTTCTAATTACATTATTGGGATCACTTATAGTGTTTTTATATCATAAAATCCCATTTTAATCATGTGTCAATAGGTCCACTAGAAACATCTTGATAGAAAAAAATTATGATTTCATTTCATTAAAAACCAAACCCTAAAAAAACACTTAAAATCCATTCAAAACTCTAAATTCGTTTATAAATTCCACCTAACCATATTAAAATCCAAACATCAATAAAATATCAATAAAGAATCCCAAAAACTGTTAAATCACAAGATAAATTCAGAAAATCCATTCTGATCCATAATTTGTAAATAATATTTCCAAAAACAAGAGTATCCTTTCTTTTAAAGTCACTAAGACCCAAAAACCCCTTTCATAGCAAATATTCTTTGGAAAAAGACCATAACAAATTTTAATAAACACTAATAAGTCCACATTGTAACATTTTTCTGTAATATGTTCAAATCATGGGTTACAAATAGATGTGAAATTATGGTTTTAAATTTAAATAGATATTTATTGAGATAATTATCTCAATATATAACACATAAATTGATCTCAAGCTAGTAGAAACCTCATCTGGTCACTAAGTACCTAACCCAACCATAAACACCGCTAAATTAATAAATTGATCATCCAAAACCAAAATCCTACAATGGGATAATATATTCAAAAGTAATTGGATAACCTAAAGGATTTGAACCATGAACAATGGGGGGATGTTGTCCACATTAGACATGCACTGGGACCAAATACACACAAAATCATCAATTTATTCTTCAGATTCAATGGATAATTGAGCTCAAACTCACCAAAAACCCTAAATAAACACAAAGATAAACATGCCACTAGATGAATGATGAAGGTTGATATGAACATCCACTCATGGTACTTAATTTATAATCCAAACACTAAATACCAAAAAATAGGGACAATTCCACCATACCTTGGTGGAATCATCTCTCCAAAACCCTAATAGAGTAAACTAAAATAATAAAAATTAACTAGTAAGAAGAATAGGAATAAAGGGGGATATTTCCTTGAATACACATATAAAAACACTCCTAAAATACTCAAATAAAAGTAAGGAAAAGTTGGAAGAATGGGTGAACCAAATTGGGATCCCCCCTTCTCTTGATCGACGGAATGCAATGAACTCTGAGGGGGTCAAAAATCATCCACTGAAAAAATTACAAGAAACACCTCTAAAAAATATCAAACAGCACCATCATGGTGTGACTGTGATTGGAACACCATGGTGTATCCCTTATTTGTTAAATCATGGAAGTCCTCAAAAATTAGGGCCAACACTATCTCAAAACCTTCATGAATCAACCCATCAAGGTCACAAAATGACTACCTCATCACATAGGGTTATACACTAATCTAAACACCATCACAGCAAGGCCCCTATAGGTCACGATGTGAATACACAAAAAAAGAGGACTGGATATCGACTAGGATCATCATGGTATGACACAATTAGGACACAACACAACCTTATATAATTGTATAACCATTATCTAACACACTGAAACTTGCTCTAATTATTCTTCAATGAGACTGACACTCTCAAAACATCCCAAAAACCGTATTAAACATAACCAAAACACCAAATCCTCAATATGAATACAATTTTTAAAATTTACCTAGACTTCAAAAACACATAATGACATATTATTTCACATATAATTTCTTTGACACATAAGTATAACAACTAAGTGATTATCCTATGCATACAGATTCACATATTGAATGAAGTCAGTAGTTTGTTATTCAGAATGTTTTCTACTAACATGATGAATTTTTTTATAAAAGATCTTTTCTTAATATTTTTTCTAGAATAATAAGTTAATTGGATTAAATTCCTCCATTATTCAAGTTCCATATCAAAGATAATTTGGATAGTGATGATTCTATTAATCTATAGTAAATACTTTTATTTTATGGGTGTCATATTTTACATTAATTTAATAAGTACTTTTAATAAATTTCCTCCCATTAAAAATATGATCCCTTCTAAAATTAATCATATCCATTAGTAGGATAAGACCCATATTTCTCTAAAATTTTCGTCACTTTATTATTTCTCCAGTCACATTTCTATTAATGTTTTCCATGATTCAAATAAAATCATTTATGACTATTAAATGGTTGAGAGGAAAACACTTTTCCTAATCCAACATATAGATAAACATGACATAATTCCTTCATTAAACTAATAATATTAAGGTCTCCATAAATATTTTTAGGATAGATAAAATTCCAATTATGTACACCTAAAACTATTTGGGTAACCCATCAAGTACTTTTCTTACACATGATAATCTAGGGACACCCAGTTTGGCATGACCAACCTAATTGAATGATTGAGGTCTTTCCAAGTACCCACAATGTAAGGGGTCTAAGAAATAGTATTTTAAGGGGTTTTTTTCTCACCATATTAACTTATGTTATTTACCTTAAACTTATGAATTCTTTAGATAAATTATTTTTTAATTATATTCCTTCCACCAAAACAATATGTTCAAACCATATTCCTTTAAAACTTTTTTGGTATTTTGAAAAAAAAATAATTTTGAGGTTAAGTGTGATCATGATCAACAAACACAATATTCATTACCAAAATAATAAATTTAAATATCTAATTTCAAAATATAAAAAATATATAAATCATCCATTTATCCATTTATTTGTCTTTCTCATCCCTTGTAACACTAATAGAGTCAACTCTGCATGATATTATCCTTATAAACCATTACTCACCATCAATACACCAATGTTGTTGAAACTGCATCATCAATAGGATACTTATTAAAAAAAAATCCCTTGAGATTTATTTCACTAAAAAAATAATCAAAACAGACATCCACCTTTGAAAAAATCTCCATATTGTAAACCAATACCAAAATTAGAAGATACGGGACTAGAACTGACCTCTATCAAAGAAGCCACGAATAATAAAATTCCAAATCATCATCAACACCAAATCTAAATAAATATATGTTTCATTGAATACGACCATCAACATGGCACCAATCCATTATAGATTTTTTTTTACAAACCAAATGGGGTACAGCGTGTTGTTTTCGGTAACATGAGTAGTGATCACTATAGTTGATTCCTTCGTAGATTATGTTACCAAAACTAAAAAAAATAAAAATATATTCATTAATATCAAAACATATCCCATGAATAAAGTGTATAATTATCTTCCATGTAATGGAATAGAATCATATGAAATTAACAATACCTATATAAGTAATATGTGTGCAATATATAGCCAACCCTAACTTTTCATGATAATGAATAAGCCTCTAGCATGGTGATTAATCTAACATAAATTACGTAAACCCAAAGATAATTTACTAAGGATATACCTCAATAACATCATAATTATAACACCAAATATGTATAAATCATAATAAAATGCCTAATTTTAGCTCATAATTGAATATAAGTTTTATCGAGGAAGAATAAAACTAAATCAATTATTAAACATAGAATGAACCTTCTTGTATAGATCTAAAAAAATTTATATAGGTGGTTTATCTATTTAAACTAAATTATACAAAGAG
Source organism: Viscum album (assembly GCA_963277665.1). NCBI lineage: Eukaryota > Viridiplantae > Streptophyta > Magnoliopsida > Santalales > Viscaceae > Viscum > Viscum album. The sequence continues at coordinate 1,302,978,024 of OY728147.1, forward strand.
TCATAAAAATTTATAAATATAAATTATATACTAAATATACTAAATAAATGAACCGTTAATACATTTTTTCATGAGATAAACAATCTATAAAAAATTTATAAACAAATAAAAAATAAAGAAGTTATAAGTATTTTATAATTAATCTAGTGTTATGGATATTAAATAATAAAATAAATATAAAATTTTTATATTAATTCCCTATAATAACTCATTCCTACTATACATTATATGGTATTTAATTTAAATATATGTTATTAAGTGAAATATAAAAAAAATATTTCAAGTATATTATGTAAAAAAATTAGATAATATAAATATCTTATATATATTATTTAAACCTTGATCATATTAAATCATTCAATCCCCTTTTGATATAACTTAAATAATTTCCTAAATAAAGCCTTTAATTTGAATAAATAGAATTATTTATTCATGAATAATCCATAATATTTTATACAAACACATTTATATTTTTACCTTTGTTCTAATTTATACACATTTTAGATATTTCACATATGATTTACATATAAATATTTTATATCTAAATTATAACTCACTCTATATGATTAAAAAAGTTAATTATTATTAATAATTAATTTTCTTTGAATATTTATTTAATTAATATTTACTGAAAATTTTTTAATTAATTATAAAAACTTTATAAATAAATAATTTATAAACACCTTTAAAATTAAATAACTATTACAAAATACCTTTTTCCATTATTTTACACGATTTAAATCATTTCATAATTAAAAAATGAAAAATATTTTTTTGTGTGTTTCCTATTTTATGATATACTATATATAATATGTTGTGGTTGTTATTATTATATATCATAGTTAATGATACATAGTTCTTGGCTATGACATCCCCTTTAGTGTTGGTTTATCATATTCAATGGTTGTTATCAATATTATTATTATGATAAAATACACTATTTTTTCAAATATGACTCGATGATTTCATCTAATATGACTCTGAACGCCATATAATATGACATATAAAATATGAGGGATTTGTTTTGTATCACTACCTACAATACTTCATATTATATGCACAAATCCAATAAAACTTACATTTTCTCATTATTTGAGTTCACATGCATATCATTTTTAATGATATCTCATATCACTAAACAATTTACTATAAAAAATTTCAATAATATTTTATTCCACCAAATATAACATGTAAAATAACACTCAATTTAATCATTTTAAATTATGATTTTAAGAATAAACCCACATAGAATTCCTCTAATGTCACTGATAGGATTATGTGGATTGATTTAGACTCATTAACAGTGTAAAAATCTACATACCCAAATCCAAAGATCTACTATGCTTGAACTTGAGACCATGCATAAAATAAATGAATAAGAAACTGTGTACCTTAAAATTATGATATACTGCTACTATCACCTACCATATGATCCTGATAAAAGTTCCTTATAGTGATTCTATGCCCTCCCTCCCCTATGGTGTATCCAAGTAAAAACAAGAATCACCTGAAGTTTGGGTGATATTTTTCTCGCACCCATGATATTCTAGTATCTCACTAAGGAAAAATTGAGGGTGAAAGAAAGTATGTTACAATCGATAGGGACACAAATTATAATTATCTCGCAGTGATCAGTTTCATATAAATACTTCTGGACACACTCCTTACTATTATGCATTTATCCAATGTTACATAATGCTTGAGTAAACAAAATGTGGTTAAAATGGTTTGTAAAGCCCAAATCATTTACTTAACTCCTATGTGTGTTAATTCTATACATTTTAATGATATATTATATACAAAAATTATTTGGATGTTAACATATTATCATTTTGATTCCTCTAAATTATAGTATTCCATATGAACCATACACACTAACTATATGTTATATGTTATACCCATGTGATAGCATACAATAGTCCAAGGTAGATTATTTAGATATCATTATATCATAGAAAAAGACATACCCAAACATCTTATAGAATACATTTATTTCTTATATGTTTTATCATATGACATTATTATATCATACCTTATGATATATAATATAGCACATCATGTTCATGGGATTTAGTGATTATTTTCATACTATATTTATTTTTTATAAATAAATTTTGTTCATATAAATATCATAATGTAATTTTTTATATTTTCAGAGTAATAATTTTTTTCTAATTTTTTTTAAATATGATTTACCAAATTTATGATTCTATAATTACAAAATTTCTCATATTTATAGTTTTAATTTCATATAGTGCATATAAATAAAATATTCATCATAAAACAATTTTTAATATATCATTGTGCATGTTATAATAGTGATACAAATCATAATGTGTAACCATAGTGACATGTGAAGTTGTTATATAAATGTTTAAGGTTATATGACATTTCATGGGAAACATTTGAAAAAATAAATGAATAAAAAATATTTTAACACTAATGGTATATCTTATGATGTATTTATCTCATTAAATAATTTTCTATTTAATAAACTAATACCAAATTCTATATCAATGTTTAATACCCTAAAATAAAATTTTGAAGGTATTGTGACATTTTTTTACTGAAAGAATACTTTTCAAGGTATTTATTATTTAAATTTAAAAATTAACTTATCTTATTTGAAGATTTATTATCATAAAATGGGTATTATTTTTTGATGTGGTAGTCATCATAAAAATAATTTGGTCAATAGAATAACAATGTATCTTTTTAAAAAAAATATATCACACAAAAACAATTTGCCCAAGTATTTACTTGAAAGATAAATTTAAAATAATTTTAAGAGGAATTTATAATAATATATTTCAAATTTTTTGTCATAATTTCAAAATAAGGTAAGTTTTTTTAATTTGTTAATTTTTATAAAAATATATTAATAGGGTAAACATGATGAAATAAGATAACATACAGTAAATATGAAATTACAAATATGTAGGCTTTCCCAAATTCAACCAAGTCTGTGTTCTTGCCCATATTATTTGACTAACTATTAGAGTAGATAATATTGGGAGGTAATTGGTAACTATGGTAGTTGTAGAGTACTTTAAATAATGTAATTATAAAATATTGAATAATTAATTTAATGTGATTACACCCACCGAACCTATAAATACCCACACACTCTTTAAATTTAATCACATTGTAAGATTGAATTATATCTATACATTTATTTCAAGGTTTATCTACCATATCAGTCACTTAAATCCATAAGAGTTTTGGTGGTTGAAATTTCCATATATAAGCCAAGTAGTTCAAGTAAGTTAAGGATTCCATTTCCCTCTCTCATCTTCTCCTGGTGTGATTATTTGGTTATAACCTCTTCTAAAGTTCCATTTTATTGGGTGATACTATTATATTTCTAGTATATTATAATACATTTTTAAATTATCAATTATATATTATTTATTCACTCTCATGACATCCTATTTTCAAGTCTTTTCCTTGATATAGTAAGGGTTCCAATTTATCTCTCTTCACTTCCAATTGTGATCGTTTTGTTATCATCTATTTGAAATTCCATTTAATTTGATACAATTATTTTATTTCTATCCTATTATTATCCATTTAATTTATTTTACATGTGATATTATTCATTTGATCCCACTAATCCCATTCATCTACGTTTTTACAATACTAAAGGGGTCATATTTCTCTCTGTTATTTGATGATAAAATTCTGTTGTTAAAATATTATTTAAATTTACATTTCATAGAAATATGTCCTTATAATATCACATATAGAAATTATTTTCCTATTTTTCATGAGATGGTATTTTTTACAATCATTATACATTTGTTTTAATTTAATACCATGGTGAAGTATGGGTTTCCAATCCTATTATTTTCTTTTCCAAATGAAAAGTTTTGGATTAAAAATTATTTCAATTATTTATTCTTATGATTACATTATTATCATTATTTGTTTTTATCATATTTTTTTTATTTTATACATGATATATAATTCAATCCCTCTTCCTACACCCTACACCAAAATTTGTACCAACTAAAATTAATAGATACATATTCATTTCTCTTTCATTTCAAATTATAATTATTTTTGTCTAAATGTCTTTTAAACATAATTTATGATAATAATGTACTCTAATATATGGTATATAATAATCCCTAGTATTTATTGTAAATTATTTAATAAAAAATCATTATCATTATTCCTTTATCATAATTTTTTACCAAGACAAAATAATAAAATAAATTTAGATTCTATTACCAATTTTCTATACGTCTGTCATATTATAAAAATGAAAAATATGTGAATGGATTTACACTAACTTCCTTTAACTTTATTTCACAATAACCATTCATCATTATAAAGTTTCCCACCAATTCCTTACAATTTATTTCCATCATAAGCAAAACATTTCGATCACAGCCTTTAAGTGTCCATATAGAGGGATGTTTGGGGCATGTAGTTCGAAAGGTAAATTATAGGATAGTGAGAGGGCCACTTAGAATTTTTTTCATTCCATAAAATTATCACTATTATTTTTAATTTTTCATTAGGTATAAGGTGGAATCATATCCCTCTTACTATAGTGATAGATTAAAAAATGACATTAAAAATCCAATCATAAGAATTTTTTAAAAAAACAATATAAAGGTTAACATTAATGTATTATCTATATTGTGAATACTATATACTCTCATATGAAAATTGATGATTATTTACATAGAAATTATTATCATCCATTAACTATATATTAACTTTATTTAAAACTGCATTCCTTACTAGTGGGTTAATTCTAAAAGTGGGTATACATTACTATTTCTTTAAATTTATATTTTCAAGACTCATTTAGTAATATGTTAATACCCTTATTAAATTTTGTGATTTAATTTCCATTTATGTATATATATTATTATTTTAATAAGTTTTGGCATAAAAATAACTTTAATTAATTTTTATGATGAATTTTAATTTTGTAGGATATTTGGGGATTTTTACCAAGTAATGAAATATTTTTGAAGGACTAAAACAAATTCCAACATATGGCCATCCCATAACCAAGGGGGTCAACCTACTTAGAAAGTCCATAGGGAAACTATCCAAGACCCCCTAAGACGGTCTAGCATATAGGGAAGCCCCTACATGGGTCAGTTCAGGGGAAGAGGTACATAGCCAAGGTTGAGAAAACATATGTAATTACCCATATAGGATACTAGTACCACTGAGAGGGGAGGTTGTGAATTAGTTATAACATTTTATTTTAAGTTTAAATCCCTTGATGCAACATTTTCTCCTATTAAATAATTATCCCTTTGTTGAAAACAAAACAATCACACATATATAGGAACATAATTATTTACTAGGTTCACTACCCAATAAGATTACATACTTCTTTGGTGCGGTTTGGAAATAATATAATACCAAATAATCCACTAGAAAAAAGTCATTTTGTGTGCTTAAAAAAATTAAAACATTCCCTTACACTGTTTTAGAACTATGTTAAATAGAATAGTACATGTGCTTCAAGTAGCATCAAATGATGTAATACAATTTGTGTAATAAGTTAAGAAATATTCACCAGTTTCTTAAAAACATGTTATGGTGTTTCCTTGTAAAAATTCAAAAATATGATCTTCAAAAAAATATTCACTTTCTTACCCATTAGAAGGGAAGAAATTATATAGACATTATAATTACACTCGGTCTGATACCCAGACTGATTATCAGTCTGATTACTAAGTTCGTAAAAATAACTCAACCTGAATACCATTGAAACAAATTATAACTCCTTCCATCTTAGTCCAAAAATATAAATTTGATTTCCCAATATGATGGCCCAACCCAATCCAATAAACTCAAAGTATGATCATCCTTTCTTATTTTTATTTCTGGAAAGCTTCCTTAAGAAATACCAATCCATAAAATACTTCACTTTAAAAACATTCATTTCTCCGCCTTCTCTCTTTTCCCATTAATAGTATATGTGTTATAAAGTATAATGTACTTATGTATATTTTTAGGTGTTCTAAATGTGGTATAGGCAGGAGTTTTGAAATATTTTATCACTTAACCAAATTTCTGGAATCTTCAAATTCTCCTTAAATTTTAGCTTCATATTTAACTTATTAAATTCTTCTTAACTCTTCTCATTTCTTCTTGAACCTTCTCAAATCTACTCACAACTTCATCTCTCTTAAGAATTTCTAACCATTCTCCATTTAGGTTATAATTTTCACTTCGATTTTCTCATTACTGGGATGAAATGGTTATTATGTCAATTATTCATTATATTAATCCACACCAATTAAAGGATATAAAAACTAGATGTATCTCATTATGATTAATAGAACCAATTGACAATAAACTGCTCATTCCAATGCACTATACCAACTGATAAAACATTGAGACCTTTCTTCCATAAACATAGTCTAAGCTTTTAAATATTTTAATAATTACCCATATCACTTCAATATTAGCTTCAAACTTCTTTGAAAAAACATTTTCTATAAACTCTCTAAAATTAAAACTTCCCTTGACAACACATTTGAAACTACTTTATGATGTTCTCATTTTATTGTTTTCCCAAAACTAATGATATTATGCCCATTGAAGTATAGGTGTCATCCAGCATCAGATAAATTGGTCTCTACTTTACTTTGATAATAAGTGAAAGATCCAGTCTCATGAAACTTGACCCAATTTAAAAACATAAGAGATATATTATTTTATTTTGAACCACTAGAAATAATAAATTTAACCTTCTATAAAAATTTGAATAAATTGATGATTGATCCTTGATACCATTTTTCATTAGTCACTACAACTTTAATTCATTCTCATTGGCCTCAAAAACATCCACTTTCAAAATATATTAATAAAAAATTACACCTTTGATTCCGTTTGGAAACCATCACTGTGTCTGATGATCGATGTCGAGATTACTCTTATGATCGGTGGCTCGCCGCATTCGATGGATTAGTTTCAGCAAATTTGACTTCATTAAATTCATTCCATTTTAGATAATGGTACATGAAAACTTATTTTTTTAAGATTTTTATCTTGTTGATTATTTCTATAACTAAAAAATAGCATAATTAACCAATCACATTCTGATCAAAACATCACAACCTTTACACAAATATTCATACGATGATATCACAACGATAAACAATGATTCAATATATTTCTCTTTAAAAAAATGATTCTTTCACAAAATCCCACATGTATCAAGTATTATACATGACTTTCAAACTATTTAAGATTATAATATAATTTTAATACTTATATTGGAAGGTATTATAACATCCCAGACTTGTATAAACTTCCTTCTTTTTAACTGAGCCTCAAAATGATTAGAAGCAATTGTTCTCCCCCTTTCCTTTATAAATATTTCATTGCAAGTTTTTTAGATAATTCATGAATTATGAGAACTCCATGTTCACAAAATAATTGTAAAATTTTCACTGGATCCATTAAGACTCTAAAACACTTATTAATTAATATCAGAGAATTCATTTTAGTCTCTAGGTGAGTTCAATTATCCTTTTGTCCAAGAAAAAATATTCCCAATTTAATTTAATTTCTTAATCATTTTGTATTTGATCATATGATTGTGATAGTGAGTCTAATTTTCATTCCAATATTTTGAATCTGGTTGAAAAATTTGCACACATCCTTCTTTCCCACACTTCTAATTTCTTCTCACCAAGTAAATTATTTGGTAACTTTATGGATATTCAACAATATATTCCACATGATGATTTACTGACAACATATACAACCAAAACACAACATTTTCCTAGAAATATACCTCTTTTTGTTTTTTTTTAATACTCATTTAATTATGTCACAGTAATACCCCTCGTTTTTTTCCTTTCTCACTTATTTCCCTTCTCCACCTATATGTCTTATCTCCCCCTAATTTACAATCAAATTCAAAGGGGCCACTCATGATAATTGTTTTTAGTCTTAATACCTTGAATATTGTATTTAGGAGAATATATGTATCACATGATTTTATTAACTAATAGACTTTAATTAAATAAATCTAAGTATACAAGGTCAAACCCGGTGTAGAAAATAAGAGTGTATAATCAAGGTAGTCAGTTTGTTTCACAACACAACTTTCATGTAATACCATTTCATGTTTGTTTCAACATTCTCATATCTAGGTAAATCTAAGAGAATTTGATTAAGATCAAAGTAAACTACACCAATCTCAACAAACACATAAGAAAATTTCATGTTTAAAAACAGTGCGTTATCAAAAATATATTTTTTAAAACAAAATTACTTTATTTTTCTCTAAAAGTAAGAGACTGAAACAAAATATTCCTTATTTCAACTCCTTTAATTTTCTAAAAATTACTACCAGACTAATAAAAAAATTAAAGAATAACTTGGAACCTCATTAATATCATAGAAGTAACAATAGGACTAATATTCCTCTCTCAATATTGATTTATTCTTCTTCTTTTTCTTGGATTTCCTATTAGATGTGTTTTGTTCTTTCTACCTATCTATCTATAATTTCTTAACAACATTCTTTTCTTATATAGAATCTTTTGATGAGGTTGTAAACCTTACCTCGTCTTTAGTAACATTTTTATTACAGTTATTTTATAACATCTTCTTCATTCCTTCTTCTTGGGCAGGAAATATAGTCATACTACTTTTATTAATATGCTCATCTTTCTCACATATCTGTCATATTTTCTAATTCATAAAATCATAATTTATATATATCTTTTTATAAACATTTTTCTCAATTTCAAAAACATTTTTCTTCCCCTTTGATTTAGATTATTTTTGTGGTTCTTCTAACTTTATAGCCATTGTTAATTTATTTTTCCAAATAACTAAGCACTCTCTATTTTTAGATTTAGTATGTTTATTTTTATCAAGTTTAAAAATAAAATTATCATATTTAAACCTTTGATAGGATTAACTCCACATCAAACTTTTCCTTCTATAACTCATGGAGTATTTTTAGTGATGCTCTTTGAACCAAAAGATATTATTTGTAAACCCAAATGCACCACCATTCCATAAGTACACAAATAAGGAGTATTTTATTTTATAATCTTTATACAATCCAGAATTGTTAACATGTTTCTCATAAAATTACTAAAAATTAAAATTATAACTCTATTGACCATCAACCCTTCTAATATCAGTAGAATTATTCATCTCCAACTCATATTTCTTTCCATCCTTATAAAAAATAGGAGTAGTATAAATTTTTTTGGACTCAAAATGTTTAGAAACTTATAACTTCTCTACTTTTTCACTCATTCCCAGATATATAACACTCCCAAATCATTCTTCTCATAAAAAATTTCCCCTTTCTTATCAACCTTTGAAGGTAACTTTTTATTGTACTTATCTTTACCCTTTATAGACCTTTCACTAACTTCAGATATAGAGTTATTTAAACTTATAACCCACTATACATCTTAGGAATTTTTTTGTTGAACAAGTTCTAATTCTTCTTCTTTTTCTTTTATATTATATTTCAGAAGTTCATTTTGATTTTTTTTTCTTTCTCCGTATATTTAATTAGGTCATTAATCTCTTCAAGGATCTTAAATTTCTCATTATTAAAACATTCAGGGTTGTTTTTTAGGAAACATTCATTTCGTGATTTCATGATTTCTTTCTCAATCCTTCTAATCATTCCTATATATTATTATAGTTTATATTTTATATGAAATTCTAACTAATTCACTTTTACTTTCGAACAACTAATTTCACTGTTAGAAAAAAAATTCTCCTTAATTTTGGAAATAAAAATGATTTCTTTAGAAATATTTATAAACACTTCACAGTTATTATCCTTATAAAAAATATTATCCTTTTAAACTATGATAATTTATTATATTTCCCCTTAAAATATAATTTTTCATTATTACCCTATTTCTTCCCAGATATTATTGGCCTTATATATTCTTTATCACTTTATTATTCATCACTTTATTCTTCATCTCTTTATTCTTCATCACCTCTTTAAATACAATTCGAAAAAAAATTCTTTGAAAAAAAAATCTTAATGTCTCCACATCCAAAAACAATTTAATGGAAGTTTCCCAATATACGTTCTTATATCTATTTTTACATTCTTAGAAAACAAGGATAAAATTTCATCAAGAATTTTACAAACCACATTTTCATAATAAAAAACTCTATATTATACTTCTTTAGGAATTTTCTTATACTTTTATTTCATGGTAGCTTTAATTTAAATTTATCTATAAACATTTTTTTTATTTCTTAACTTTCTCCATTATCATTTCATAAGTAATGAAGGTACTAAAAAATAATCTATAGATAATGTTTCTGGGTCTCTATTTTCTAATGAGGAAACTTTGGCGTCAAACTTGTTAGGATTTGTTCTCAATATCTTTTCAATAATAGTAGAATCTTCCGACTTTTCACTAAGACATATAGAAGTGCTAACAATTCCATTAACTCTAGTAAATAATTCATCAAAATAATCACACTCACCCATCTAGATATCTTCATAATTAAATCTATAAATTTTTTGACATTTCATTATTCACTTTTTTATTGCCTTAATAAATTTTCTTCAACTTATCATAGATACCTTTTAGTTGAGTCTATATTTAATATAATAAACTTGCTTTAAGATAATTATGAGATTAAAGAATTTTTAACACTTCAATCATTCTCAAGAATCTTCATATAAGTAAATGTAAAAGGATCATTCTCAATATTGGGGGGAAGATAATCTGTAGCAATTTTTAGACCATCATGCCCAAGAAAAATAAGATATGAAAGACTTATATCATTCTAGATATGATAATTCCAATAATAAAAGATTATAAAACACATACCATTCACACAACTCTGATAAACCGTAACAACTTCTTTCTCAAATACTTCAGAAAAGAGTAAATGAAGGTTACATTCTCTCTGATACCACTTATAATTTCCCATCTCATATACAAGTATCACTGAAATGGGGAGAGGTGAATTAGTGATATATTTTTCTTTTTAGTTTTATTCCTATTTAAATAACCTTCACGTCCTATTAAATAATGATCACTTCTGTAAAAAAAACAATAACACATCTATATAAACACAAGTACTTACAAGTTTAACTTCTCAACAAAAGTATTTACATCCTTTGTATGGTTTGGAAACAATCCAATACCACACAATCCACTAGAAAACAATATATTTGTGTGGATACAAAAATATAACATTCCCTTACACTTTTTAAAAACTATGTTTAATACAACATTACATGTGATACAAATAGAAAAAAATGATGTAATACATTTTGGGTAATAAGATAAAAATCATTCAACAGTCGCTTCAAAATATGTTACGATGTTGCCTTATCAATTTTTAAAAATATGATCATCAAAATAATTTTTTAATTGTCTACTTAGCAATGTGTAATAACTTCTCTAAACTTCATAGTGATACTCAGTCTAATACACAGTCCAATCATTATTCCAATTTCTCTATCAGGAAAAATAAATTTTCATGAATACCACTAAAACAAATTAAAGATTCTTATATCTCACTCTGTATATCTCAATCTGATTACCCAGTCTGATGACCCAATCTAATTTGAGAAACTCAAAATATGATCTTCTTTCTTCTCCATCTTTTGTTCAGAAAACATCCTTATATAATATCAATCCGGAAAATCCTTTTTAAAACATTCATCTCTCCACCTTATCTCTTCACCCATGAATAGTATAAGTGTTTTAAAGTATAATTTACTTATATATATTATAGGTGTTACAAATGTGGTTTTCACAAGAATCTGAAATATTTTCTATTTAACCAAATTTTCATAATCTTAAAATTATCCTTAAATTTCGAATTCATATTTGACTTATTCTATGCTTCTCAACTCTTCTCATTTATTCTCAGACCTTCCTCAATCTTATAATAAATTCATCTCACTTTATACTTTCTAACCATTCAATAATTTGATTCTAATTATCACTTTTATTTCCACATTACAATGAAGATAGGATTATAATAGCTTATTATTCATTATGTTGCGCCTCACCAATTGAATGATTACAAAAATAGATGAATTATCATTATTATTCATATAACCAACTTAAAAAAACTACTCATTCGTATACTATGTGTCAATTGATAAAACATTGAGACCTTTATTCCATTAACATAGTCAGAACATCTAAATATTCCCATACTTCTTGGGAGAACTTCAACATCAGCTCCAATTCTCTTTAAAAAAACATTTTATCTAAACTCGTACAACTTCAAACTCCCCTTGACATCACATTATGAACTAAATTAAGTAGTTATTATTTTCTTCTTTTCCTCATACCGATGATCTTATATCCAATGAAGTTATCAGTGTCATCCTGCATATGATGAATTGGTCTCAAATTTAATCTTATAATCATAGTCACCTCTAGTCTAATGAGTCTTGACCTAACTGAAAAAAATATCATATTTATTCTTTTATTATAACCCACTTAAAAAATCAATTCAAACCGATGAAGATGATTCACTAAATTGTTGATTGATCTGTGATACCATTATTCATCGGTCCCTACAACTTTATTTCATTCACAATAGTCTGAAAAAAAAAACATTAAATTTATGAACATATTCAACAAAATTTTATACCTATAATTCCTTTTGGAAACCATCATTGGGTCATATTATTAGTGTTAAGATTACTATGATGATCAGTGGAATGCCACGTCTAATAGATCAGTGTCAGCAACCTCAGCTTTAGGAAATTCCTTACTTTTCTGATAATAGTACGTGCTAACTTCTTTCTCTGGATATTTATATCTTATGAATTACTGGTCTGACTGAAAACTAGTATCTTTATATTCTCTTGTTATGATCAAAATTTTAGAAACTTTAAAAACATATACATATGTTCATCTCACACTAATGAATTGAGATCAAAAACTGTATCTTCAAAAACATTCATCTTTCACAAACTCCGTCTTGTATCATGACTTCCTCATTACTTTGAATCTATTTCAGATTATCATATCATCATCTTAATTATATTGGAAACTATTGTAACATATCATATTTACATTGAATTATATCTTTCCAATCAATACTCAATTTGATCGGTATAACTTATTCTCCCTCTTTCCTTCATAAAGGATTCATTGAAAATTATACAGATAGCTCATGGTCTATGAGAACTCCAAGATCAGTAAATCGTCACTAGATATTTATCAGACCCTTTTAGACTCTAAAACAATTGATCATTGTAATCAAATTATTTCTTTAAATCCTAAGGTGAGTCTGATGACCCTTTTCTACTAGAAAACTTATTCCTAGTCTCACTGACTTTATTAATCATTTCTTATCTAATCGCCTAATCATGGTGGCGAGTCTGATTTTAATGCCAATGTTCTGAATCTGATTAACAACATTGCACACATCCTTCTATCCCACACTTCCAGTAGCTTCTCACCATGTATAGTGTTTTCTCACTTTACTCTTCTTCAACAACATATTCCTCATAATTATATATAGATAAATAATACAACTAATACAATACATGGTCCTAATAGCATCAGCATGTAGATAATTTCTTTGTGATGGCGGGAAGATGGACTCACTAACATGGGGATGAGAATGGTGTAAAAGGGGTCCTCTTTCCCCCATCCAACTTGTTGGATTGATGAAATTAGAATATTACATAATAATATGAGGTCAAACATCAAGATTTTTTATGTGGGATGATAAGGATTTTTTCTACTGTTATACATAATCAAACAATGTCACCCCACTTTTCATCTCCTCCCCCACCCTTAAACATTTACCTCACCAGTCTTACACTACTCAATTCCTCAATCCGCAACCCTTTCTTAGTTCCACATAGCCCAACAACCATTTAAAACTACTAGAACCCATCATCGCCACCATTTTTATGCTATAGAAACTGTGTTATGTCATTTAATCTCCATGGTTTTAAGAGGAAACATGAACCAATAATGATGTCCATGTTTCGTTACCCACAAAATGTGAAATGGATCTCTTATGAGTGTGATATTAGAGATAAATTGTGATAAAAATGACATATGAACTCATGATAGAAGGTTTATTTACTTTCAATATTCAGGTTTCTCCGTATGAAGAAGAATAAATCAAGGAGTATGTCATTGCATCGCAGCCCTGGCGTTGTGATGTGGTTCACCTGATACAGGTTGTACGTTGTTTTATTTTGAAACAAGGGTTCCACAAGATGCTAAATCATCCTCTATTTCCAATGAAAGTAGTATGTTTCCAATTCCTATTGTAAGTGTCCCACTAATCCACTAGATCTTCAGGGATAATATTTTAATGTCATTGGTCTCAAGTGTTTTCAAAATTTTATTATTTTTTGAATATTCTAGTTACATCATGTATATGCACTTATACCGCCAGAACTGTTCTTATGGCTTTAGCATGATGACAATGATGATGTAGTATCCTTTTTGCATACCACAGTTGAGGTTTAAAATATTTAATTCCAATTTAGAAGGAGTTTAAAAATATGTGGTTCATGCTAGGTTTCAAAGTATAGATATCCATGGAAAAAGTATACCCTAGAGAGAGAGATAGGAGGAGACGCTGGAGGAGAAGGAGATTAAAAATAACGTGATGCACCAATAAAAGGATCATCACTTTTAGAGTATGGATTCAAGAGAGGAAAACTAACTATAGATACTTATTAGATAAATTTTCTTTCCTTTTCTAGTTTTTTCTTTTAATTTTGTAATTGGTGAATGCATGTTTTTATTGAAAAAAAAAATTGATTAATTATTTTACTCTTTCATAATATTTTTCTTCTAGTTTAATTAATTACAATATTTATTCTATGATATTTATTTTGACCATAGATAACGAACCAATGATCATGAATGGATGGATTCATAGTGGAGGATGGTTCTGATTTACAGGAATTTTATTCAAGATTCTTTATCATTGTCATTTATAAATTTTTCCAAATTAATTTTTATTCAATTGTTTGTAATGTAATTATATACCCTAATCACCTTTATAGATCAACAATGATTAAGAGATAATTACGAATGCAATTAAGGTAATTGTAAAGAAAGATTAAACCAATCATCGCATTTTCCTCAGAGATCGACCCTACTGCACTTTGGTTGGTTAGATCACCTTCAAAGAGGGGTTTAATTACTAATACAGTCTATTATCTACTGAGAGGAAGGATTTTTTAATTCAAAGATGTTGGTACCATGTTGGATGGAGATTTTTTTTTGAAGTTAGAATAAGTTTCTTTTACAAGAATGTTGTCCTTTGTTTTCAAATAAGAAAAATCACCATACTTTGTAAATCTCAGTGATTAGACTCACAACCGTATTCTGGAAATCAATCTCATAAATCTTTTGAAATTCCATTTAAATGTGATTTTTTTTAGAAGAAAAGGTTTATCATATTCAATTTGGGTCAAGAAGGAAAGAAAATTTAAAATGAGGAGCTGCTTTTGAGTCTATCTTGATCCAATAAAAATATGAAGATTCATTTCTATTTTGTTTTTTTCACAAATCATAAGTATGTTTCAAAAAATCTAATTAAATCTTGATGAAGTAAACAGGGATAAAAGGTGTTATCAATCGTATTCAAATTTGGTAGGAAAGAAAGTTGTTACTGGTAGAAAGTGAAGTTGTAATACTTTTAAATATAAGTCAGACGATGCTAAAGCTAATCTTTAATGTATTAAATTTATGAATGAAGTTGCGCTTACAAGAATAATTTAGTAATAAAAAAATTGTGCTTATAGATAGTTTATTGGAATCATAGTCAAATAAATAAATAAATTGTTGAAGTCAAAGCTCATGGAACCGGTCCATCAGACTCAGTGTGCAACCAAAAATCGGAGTTACTATGACACCAATTAGTCATTATAATTTTTTTTATCCTTATCAAGTAAGTGGTTGATTGATAACAGATGTGTATTGAAGGAGAAAAGTTTTTATGAATAATTATCAGGGGATATTTTTGGACAACTTAATAAGAAATGTTTATTGAGATAGAGATCAATGAACAATATAGTCAACCATTTCTCCTCAAGAATATATTCTGACTGATTCAAGTGATAAATAATGTTTTGAAAATCTCCAAAAAGCGTGTCAAGATAAAATTAGAAGAATATGAATTTTTAAAAAAAATTAAAAGTGTTTTCAATGGGGGATATGAAGCATTATTAAAGCTCCAAAAATTTGGATGCATTTGTTTTTATGAATTTTTATGGATTTTCATAATGGGAAGACATATATTTTACATTTTTTATAATTAATACAAAGAAATGTATTGAATAAACTATTATATTCACCCAAATGATTTAACAAAAATAGGAAGATTAGTTCTTCAATTAATGTAGAGCACTTTTATGCGATGTATTCATTTATGATTTGTTTCCAAGTGGATTAAGAAAATATGAGTGACCAATTTTTTTATCATAAGGAAAAAATAACTTTGGAAAATTAGAATCAGGAATCATATTTGGAAGATATCTGATATTTAAGGAAGATTAAAATTTTAGGAAATTTGGAGAACTGGGGAAACCTTTTTAGAATCTCACTTAAACCATTTTCGTGTTTCTATAAAAGGATGAGAATAGTATGTATATTCTGTGACTTATAGTATTCCTGAAAGAGGATAGAGAAGCTATGTAATTTAACAATAAAAAGATCCTAGTTTTTTTATTGATGTGGTTTTCCATACATAACAAAGAAAGGATAAGAGTGAATATGATAATTAGAGTTTCCTAATTGGGAAACTGAACTGGGATTTTTGAACTGAAGAATAATTAAGTTTAGTTTTTTATCAAGTGGTGTTCCAACAAAGTTATACTTATGTATTAAGAAATCGATCTCGGAAATTAAACTGGGGAATCAGAATGAGTATCATTATGAAGACTAAATTTCTTTCCTAATCCGAGGTAAGAAAATAAATAATTGTTTTGAAAGTTTATTTTATTGTAAATTTTGATCAAGAATCACAAAAAATGTGTTACATCATTTCATGATACTTGAATCTCATTCCCAAATGTATTGAACATAGTACTACATGAGTGTTAGGGAATATCCTAATTGTTGTATTCCACACAATAGGACTGTTTTATTGTGAATTGTGTGGTATTGGATTAATTATGAACCATACCAATGATTATATACTCTTTTTGAGTAGTGTACCTTGTAAATTCTTGTGTTCTTTTGGTTGTGTGGTTTATTTGTTTTCAGCTAAGAAATAAATATTTAACAGGAGGTGAAGTTTGTTTCTAAATTAAGAAATCATAAAATAAAAATATAACCCTTATCCCCCCCCCCTCAGGGATAATTAAATCCAAGCAGGATAATCTCTGTTGGTATCGAAGATGAAGGTTACCTTCATTTATTCTTTGCTGATGTTTTGAAGAGAAGTTATCATGGAGAATCTGATTTTTGTGAATAGTTAAAGGATTTTGATCTTTGATGGAAAAAATAGAATATATGTAAATATATAGTGATTCCTTATCTTATGCCTCTTGGTTTTGATGTCATTGAATCTGTAATATATGGATTTCCTTCTATTTATTATATTCTTCCCACCTTTCAATAGGAAGAATCTTGAGAATAATGGTAGATAAAAAAATTCATCACTCTCCTAACTTTCTAAAAATGTGTTTTTATGAGATAAAGGTCTTTCCATAACAAAATGTATCTGATATAATATGAAAAAAATTTATGAAGGCAATAAAAAATTAAATAATAAAAAGTTTCTAATATGTAAATTGAAGTATGAAGATATTAGGATGGGTGAATATGAATCTTTTAGTGACTTCTTTAATAGGGTAAATGAAATAGTCAGGAATATTAGATGTATTTGTCAAAATTTATAAGATTATACGATTATTGAAAATATCATAACAATCCTTCCTAACAAGTTAGAGGCCAAAGTATTCTCATTATAAGTTATAGATCCTAAAACTCTATCTCTGGATGATCTTTATAGTAATCTCCTTACTTGTGAAATTAGAAGAGAAAAACAAAAGATGAAATCTTCCAAGAAATAAAAATCTAAGAAGGTTTTTGGTAAATATAATGTTTCTAAATTTGACTCTAAAAATAAGGTATATAAAAATATTGATGAATTTGTAACCTTTTTTATAAAAATTTAAGAAGAGGTACTTGTAAATAAAAATTGTAACATCCCATAAAGTGTTTTGATTATTGAGTCATTTGGACCTTTTTGGATAATTTTCCATGAATAAATAAATAAGAGGATAGTGATGAAGAATAAATAATTTCAAGAATTTCAAGTAAGAAACTATTTGATAATTATAAAAATTTATCTAGTTGGAAAGAAAAAAAAGTTTTTAAAATTTAAAAGAAGAATATTTTTGTCTAAAGATAAAGAAGAATAAGATAGTGAAGATGAATATGAAAAATCATTTGAAAAATCTTGGTATAATATTTTAATTACAATAACTAATAATGGAGAATTATAAAGAAGCATTTCTGAAGAATACGAAACTAAATTAGAGTTTCATCTTAAATAAGAATTTAAATAATGTACGAGGAAGATTTGAAGGACTAAAAAAGAAATCTGGAAGTTGAAAAATAAAAATTCCTCATCAAGAAATCATGAAGTATTTCCTATTGATAAATTCAAGTTGTTGGAAAAGATTTATGATTTAAAGAAATATCTTTATAAATAAAATAATTGTAAAGAAAATCTGGAAGTAAAGTTGAAGGGAAAATAAAGAAGAGTTGGAACTTTTCGAACAAAAACATTATAATATGAATAGTGGGATATAAGCTTCCAAAACTCTGTCTCCAATGTTGATGAAAGTTATTTTTAGGACAAACCTGAGAAGGCTCAAAAAAAAGTTGCCATAAAAGGTAAAGAATAAAGAAATAATTTTTTTTTAGAAGAAGAACGTTGGGAATATCATATACATGGACAATATAAATAAATTAGATAATTTATAAGTTTCTAAAAACTCTAAGTCCAAAAATATTATAAACATTGAAAGCCTAAAAACTTTTATATTACTTTTGGTTCTAATAATGCTGAAAATAAAATTGAACTAAAAAAGAATATTTTGGTTGAAAACAGAAAGGTTGGTTGTCAACAAAGTTTTATTAAGAAGGTTTCTGAGAAACATATTAATAACACCAGTCAATCCAAAGGTTTTATAGAAAAATAAACATTTTGTGGATACTTCTAGTATTGTTTTGGATTTTGATATATGGAAAATATGTGTTGGTTGAAACAACAACATTACAAATATTCCAAAGGTTATAGAGGACATGGATTATGAGGGATTCAATCCTCTCAAATGAATAATTATCAGAATGAAGTTAAAAAAGAAACCTCAGAAGGTTCGTGTGAAAGTTGATAATAGGTTCCAACCCTTGGAAGCTATTTTTGAATTATATGAACAACCTGGACATATTTATAATGGTCTTATTTTTTTTAATTAGAACAACAAAAGTTTATTAATGGTTTTTAGCAGCCAAAGGTGAATAAATAAAAGGGGAAAGAGAAATATCTGATTGTTGCAACCACTTTGAAATCTATAAAAGGAGAACGAACATGGATTCTTGATAGTGGTTGATTTTATCATATTACCTAAGACTTAATATTATTTAAGAATGTGAAAAATCTCAACAAAGTAACATTGACATTTTTCAATGATGAATCTCTAAGAATAAAAAGTATTGGATCAGCCATCATTGGGAAAGAAAAGATAAAATCCAAGAAACATTTTCATGTTTATGGGCTGAAACACAACATGTTGAGTGTTTAATAACTTTTTGATGAGGTTAATAAAGTTATATTTAGAAAATATAGGTTAATTTTTAAAGTGAGTATTATGGAAATATATTTATAAGAGGCCAGGATACAAAAAGAAACTTATTCTATGTCTGTGAAATAAAAAACTCTTATTACTTGGCTATAGTTGAAAAAAATATATTTTAAGAATAAAAGGTTGGGACACATGTGTCAAAGAAGAATGAGAAATCTATCAAAGAAAAATAGTGTCTATGACATTCCTGATATTTCAAGAAGAAGATACTCATGTTACACTATTTTTTAAAAATGAAAAATTACAAAATTAGTGTATAATAAAATTGAGATTTTTTAAAATCAATCCCTAGAAATTATTCATTACAATTACTATAGGACAATGAGAAAACAATAAAATAATGTAGATAAGTAATTAATAACTTCAATTCAATAATTTACTTTCATTATTTATGTTATATATATAAAAAATAAGTTAGATTCTATAAAAATATTTAAAAGTTTGAGGAAGAAAGATAATAAACAATGTGATTATTCCATGAAGAAGTCAAGAACTCATAATAGTAGTGAGAATAGAAATGAATAATTTGAAAGTTATCTTGAGATGAATAGAATTTGGCATGAGTTTAGTTCACTATAATCATCTAAAAAAAATTATTTGCTGAAGGGAAGAACAAAATTTTAGAAGAAATGGGGAGAACTATGTTACTTGAGTGTGGTATTTCTCATTAATATTGGAGGCAATCCATTACTACTACTGTGTATATCCAAAACTGATGTTATTATAAGATGAGTTAATATATGAATCCATATGAAATATTTTATGCAAGAACTCCAATTTGTAAACACTTACAAGTTTTTCATAGTATATGCATCATAAAGAAGAATTGTGGAAACCTTGTAATGTTTGAGTAGAGAGGTTAGGATTAATTTTTTCTTGGTTATGATTGAGAAGGAGGAGTATAAACATGTTTCAACCAAGATATTAGAATAATTTTTTATTTTTATAATGTGAATGTTGTTGAAATGTATGAGGAAGAAAAAAAATCTTATAATGATAATAAAGTTGATTAAGATCATGAATGTTGTGTTAAAAATTATGATAACGATGCAGATTGTGGTAAACCTACAAAAGATAAAAAATTAGACTAAAATATTCCAAGTTATGAGGATAAAACTAAAATAACAACTATGGTACACAACTGTCATTGTTCACACATCACATGTGGATTGGTGGATTTCTCATAGTTGGTGCTGCTGCGCATGAAGATATTTTTATGGTAAGAGACTATGATCCAACCACTTGATACAATGATCTATTATATCGTGTCCTTAGACATCATGATGAAATCATATCACATCTAAACTGGGCATGTATATTTCTAGTCTGACCGTTAAGAGTATGTATGTGGATTTCCCTATCTTTTTCGATTGTGCATTTGATTTTTCATAGACTAACATGATTTTCTGCGCAATTTGAGAATCACCATACCTCATGACGGTCCGGGAGAATCTAGTGGTGGCTTAGATCATTATTAGTGATCAACATATGATGGATAAAACAAGAAGAACTTTAAAACAGGTAACAAATACTTTGTTATATTCAGGACTCAAGATGACATATGTGAATGAATATTTTGAGAATCTGGAACAAATTTAGGATATGAATGTAGAGATTGATCAGATAAAAAATGATACTTCAGAACTCATTCCAAAGTCGAATAACCAAAATGTTATTGGTACAATGTTTTTTCTCTAGAATTAGTTGAATGAAGACGGTGAATTGATAAGGAACGATGTGATATTAGGGTGAAAAGGTTACTCACAAATTGAAGTTGTTGATTTTTATAAGACTTTTGATCTGGTGGAAAGGTTAGATACAATCAAAATCATTCTTTATATTTATATATAATGAAGCTATTCAATTTTTCAAATGGTTGCAGAGTCTAAATTTCTTAATAGGTATCTTAATGAGAAAGTTTACATTAAACAAACTTGTGTATTTTTTTGTTGGGATGATGAATTTTATGTGTGTAATCTAAATAAATATTTATATGGACTAAAATAAGATCCAAAATAATGGTATTCCAAATTGGATTCTTTCTTGAGGAAGATGAGTTTCATTAAAGGATTAGATGATAAAAATATTTACACTAAAGAAATTTAGTATTTTTCCCTCACCATAATTTTTTATATAGATGACATTATCTTTTTTGGGAATAATGAAATAACTTTTAAAAATATTTGGGGAAGAGATGAAATAGTTTTTTGAGATTTTTATGTCAGGAGTAATGAAATACATTCTCAGGTTATAAATTTTACAAAAAGAATAAACACTTTTTTATTTATCAAGAAAAGTATGCTAAGGAAATTCTTCAGAGAATAAACAAGGAAAATTTGAAACTAGTTTCCACACAAATTTATATTGTATCTAAGTGGAGTGAAGATGGAGAAGGTAAGGAATTTGACTCAAAAAAAATTTGGAAACTAATTGGAATTTTATTTTATTTGACTACCTCGATACTAGACATTATTTATGTTGTTACTATATATGTCATATTTTAGAGTTCTCCTAAATAATCACATTTACTTACTGGAAAGATAATTCATAAATATATCAATGGAAAAAAAATCAGAATCTGGTATGATATCTCAAAAAGTATTGACTTCTTTGTGTATTCAGATGTCGATATGGAAGGGGATGTTGATGATAGAAAATACTCATCTGGTGGAGTTTTATTTTTGAGAAAAGTTGGGTTAGTTTTCATACAAGGAAACAAAATTCAGAAAATCTTGGCATGGCTAAAGTTGAGTATACTGTTTCCACTCAAACTACTACCCACCTTATGTGGATAAAAACTCAGTTAGAGGACTTACTTTTTGAAGTAAATTTACCCTTGCTCTTTTAATGTGATAATAAAAGTTACATTAACCTTAAAATTAATATGGTACAACATTCTCATTCAAAACATATTGATATAAATTACCAATTCAACAAGGAGAATGTGGATAATGATGAATTAGAGCTGGAGTATGTTTCTACATCGAAACAAGTTGTATACATATTCACAAAACCTTTACCAAAAGAATATTTTTCAAAATTTAGGTTGAACATGTTCATTCAATTTCTTTCTCATCAATTTCTATGTATGTGTTTTTTCCCTCTCTCGTATTTTCTTTAGATAGTGTTTTCAAGGGGTATAATTGTACCATAAATCAATTCTTATAAAAGCCTGAATAAATGGGGAGTTGGGGGTAAGCTAGGAATCCATCATATAAGTCTTTTAACTATTCTAATATTTTGTTTGAGTGGATATAAGAAACCAAAATTTTGTATTCTATGGAAGTTCAAGAAGTGGATAAAAGATGAGGAAGACACTCTTGGGAAAAAACTGAGGAATAAATCTAAGGAAGAAAGGATGAGGAATGAAGTTGAGGAAGATTTTCATGCGGCATTGCTTTTAGAAGGCATGGTTTTGATATCAATTATTCTTGTTTCTTATAATTATTTATCTCACATAGGCCAAGTATTTTTTATAATAAATAAATTTATTTTGGTTAAAAGTTTTAGGGATTTATGAATTTTGGTTGACAAAAAAATAAAAAGGGTGATATTGTTGGGACAAGTTAGCTAAAGAATATTTTTCAAAATTAAAAGAAGTTTTTTTAAAAGTATGTTGTCTTTTGTTTTCAAATAAGAAAAATAATTTTACTTTTTAAATATCAGTGATCATACTAACAATCACAGTCAAGAAAGCTGACACACAAATCTTAAGAAATTACATCCTAATGGGATGGTTTTTTGTAATAAAAGGTTTTTTGGACTCACTTTGGGTATAAAATGAAAGTAAAATCATAATGATGTGATGCTTCTAAGTCTACCAGGATCTATAACAAATACGGTCATGATTTGTGGTTTTGTATTTATCACAAGTAATAATTAGTTTGAAAAACATGTGATTACAGCTTGATAATGGGAAGGGGGAAGGTGTTTCTAATCGTATTCAAGTTTGGTTTGAAAGAAAGTTGTTGTTGGAAGAAAGGGAAGTTGTAATACTTCTCAATATAAGACAGACAATGTTAAAGCTAATCTTCAATGTATTAAAAGTCATGAAGGAAGTCAAACATAATAGAATAACTATGTGAAATAAATAAATTATTTGTCATGGATAGTTTATTGTTATCTTGAACAGAAAATAAAAGAAGTTACTGATGTTGAAGCTGATAGAACTGGCCCATCGGACTTAGTGTTCCACTAATAATCTGAGTTACATTGTCAATGATTATATATACCATTTAACTAGTATCCTTATGACATCGAAGGAATATTTATAAGGAATTTTTGTTGAAGTAGAAATTTTTTTATGGAGAATTTTCTTGGGAGATGTTGAGACAATTGAGTAATAAAATCTTGTTGAGACCAAGATCAATCAATAATATAGTAAACCATTTATCATTGAGAAGATTTATTTATTGAGTCTTGTGATAAAGAAGGATTTCAATGTCTCTAATATTTGGTTAAATAAAAAAGTAGAATAGGAATTTTTTTTTTGAAGGTATTTTAAAAAGTGTTTTCAAAGGGATACATGAAGCTTTCTTAAAGCCCTAAGAATTTGGTTTCCTTTTTTTATAAGTTTAGAAAAATCATCATAGTGAGAAGACATATGGTTTAAATTTTTCACAATTGATACAAACCAACATATTGAAGAAAAAAATGTCTTAATTGTAATGAGTAAATCAGAATGGCAATATTAGTTTTTTAATTGATGCAAAGAAATTTTTTGATATTCCTTTACATCTAATTTGTTTTTCAAGTTGGTCAAAAAAACTGAAGTGACCAAATTCCTTTTTCATATTGAGGAAATTTTTTTGGGTAATTGAAATCATAAATTAAATTTATACTAAATATTTTTTAGAAAATATTAGTCATTGAAGAAGTCAAATAGATATCCAAAAGTTGAGAATATTTGAAGATTCAAAACAGTGTTGAAGGAGGAATATTAAAAGTTTAGAAAATTTGGTGAAATGGGAAAACCATTTCAAAATACCACTTCAACTATTTTGGTGTGTATATAAAAGGAGGGTAATACATTTTGTATTCTATGACATACATTATTCGCAAAATAGGAGATATAATCTAAACAATTTAATATAGAATAATTTTTTGGTGTATGTTTTCTTAAAGAGTTTTTTTCGATAGAAGAAAGAAAGGAAAATAGAGAAGATTCTAATCATAGAAATTATATTGGGAAACTAGACTAATAATTTCATACTGAATAATAATTAAGTTCATATTTACTTCAAGTGGTATTCTGATAAATTTATATCTACTTATTGAGAAATAGTACTTGGAAGTAAGACTAGGGAATCAGACTGAGTATCATTACAAAGTCCCAGAAGTTCTTACCTTTTCATGGGTAAGAAAGTGAAGAATTTTTTTTAATGTTTATATTTTTGTGAAAGTTGATCAGGAATAACAAAAATTTTATTATATCATTTTTTCTACTAGAATAACATGCATTATAGTATTGAGTATAGTTCTACACAAGTGTAAGAGAATATCCTTCTAATTTTATTCCAAACAAAAGTATTGTATTCTAGTGGAATGTGTGGTATTGGATTAATTCTAAACCATAAAAAGGACTAGATACTATTTTTGAGTAGTGAAACTTTTAATTTCTTATGTTCTTGAGGTTTTTTGTTTGATTTTTTTTCAACAAAGAATGAAATATTAAATAGGAGCTTTAGGTTGTTTTTGAAGTAGTGAAATATAAAAGAAAAAGATATCTCTGATTCGCCCACTCCCCCTCTCAGTGATACTTGAATCTTGGATGGGAAATCCCAATTGGTATCAAAGATTAATTTTACCTTTATTTATTCTTTGATTAAGTTTTTAAGAGAAGTTGTGATGAATAATTTAAATTTTGTGAATAGTAAGGGGATTTAAATCTTCAATGGAAAGAACTATCATATCTGAAAATATAGAATCGTTCCTTATTTTATGTTTCTTGGGTATGATGTTCTTGATATTAAAATAGATGTATTTCTTCTTATTGATGTTAAAGTTCCACTTACACCTATTGATAAGAAGAATCTTGAGATTGTTGGAAGATCTCAAAATTATTTACTCTCATCACTTTATTAAAGAGGTTTTTTAAGAGTGAATAGTGTTTCCATAATCAATGTAATCAGAGATAAGTTGAAAGAATTTAAGAGGGAAATACAATAGTTAATAATGAATCATTTCAGATATTGAGATTGAATTATGAATATATCAACATGGGTGAATAAAAATATACTAGTGACTTCTTTACTAGGGTAAATGGAATAGTCAGGACTATGAGATGTCTTGGTGAGAATTTATAAGATTCTACAGTTATTGAAAATATATTAAGAATACTTCTTGATAAGTTTTATGCCAAATTTTCCCCATTATAAAATAAGGATCCTAAAACTCTATATCTAGAGGGTCTTTATAGTACTCTCATGACATATGAAATGAGAGGTAAGAATTTTTTAAGTGAAATAAAAATTCTGATAGATATATTTCCTTCAAAGATACCAAGAAATAAAATTATATAAAGGTTCTTGAGGATGATTATGTTACTATATATGGCTCTAAAAATGGGGAATGTCAAAATCATGATGAATTTCTATCATTATTTTCAAAAAATGTAACAAGATGTACATGAAAATATAAAGGTAATCTTCTCTTGAAATATTTTTAATGTGGATCCATTGGGAACTTTGCGGCTAATTTTCCTCAAAAAAAGAAAAAAGATTATAGTAATGAAGAAGAAAGAAGTCCAAGAAGACCATGGAAGAAACAGGGTGATAATTATAAATCTTTCTCGATAGGTAAAGATAAAAATTTTCCCAAATGTAAAAAAAGAATAATCTTTTTGTATAAAGATGAAAAAGAATAAGATATTGAAGTTGAATATGAAAAATATTTTGAAAAATCTAGAGAGAATAATTTTATTAAAGTAGTTAATATTAATTAATTTGGATTCATTAGTTCTAAATAAAATAATCCAAATTAGATTTTCATCTTAAATAAGAATTTAAATAAATTATGAGGTAGAATGGTATGCCAGAAAAAGAAATCCAGAAGCTGAAAATGAAAATTCCTCATCAAACAACCATGAAGTTTTTCCTAATGAAAAATTTTTTTTTTTTTTGAAGATATTGATGATTTGAAGAATATCTTGAGAAAGAAAGGAATATTAATAAACATCTAGAATTAAATCTAAAGGAAAAAAAGGAATAAGATTTGGATCTTATCTAACAAAAAAAATTCTAATGAAGAACATAGGGATATAAATTTCAAATACTCAACATATGAAGTTGGTAAAAGTTCTCATTATGAGGAACCTGATAATTATCAAAAATATTATCTTTAATGGTTGAGAAAAAATCTAGAATTTTTTCTGAGAATAATTAATCTAGGAAAGTTATGTAAGTCGCCAAGATTAAAAAAGAGGATAATTTAGATGTTTCTAAAAACATTGAGTCCAAAAACATCTAAACATTAATAGTCTAGAAACTTTTCGATTACATTAGGTTCCACTAAGGCTGAAAAGAAAATTGAGCTAAAAATAATATTTCAGTTGAAAAAATAAAGATTGGTGGACAACGCCGTTCTATTAAAAAGGTTGTTAAGAAACATACTCACAACACTGGTCAGTTTGAAATTTTCATCAGAAATTAAACATTCTATGGTTAATTATGGAATGTTATTGGATTTGGACATACAAAAAATTTATTTTGGTTCAGCCGACAATATTACTACTATTCCACGGGTTATGGAATCTAAGATTTGAGGGAGAGTCAATCTTTTCAAAATAAGAAGTCATAGAATGATGTTTAGAGGAAACCTAAGAAGTTTAGTGTGAAAGTTGAGAATAGGTACCAAACCAAGGAAAATATTTTTCAAATAAGTAAACAACCCATACATATTTATAAGGGTTGTCTTATTTTGTAACCGTAAAAATAAATTTTTCTTAATAATTCTTAAAATCCAGTGGTGAAGAAAGAAAACGGAAAAAAATACCTTGTTTCTAAAACATCTTTTAAAGTTATAAAAACAGAAGGAATACGGATTCTTTATAGTGGGTGTTCATTTCAAATGATATGAGAATTAAAGTTGTCGAATAATTTGAAAGTATCCAAAAAAGGAATTGTGAAATTTTCCAATGATTAATCTCTAAAAATTAAGGTGTTGAATCAACCATTAATAGGGAAGAAAGATGAAATCCCAGAAATCTTTATATGTTGATAGGATGAAACAAAACCTACTGATTGTTTCTTAACTTTTTGATGAGGTTAAAAAATTTATCTTCAGAAAAGATGTATTTCTTTGTGAAAAGTAAGGAATATCATAATATAGTTACATAATCCAATGTACAAATTGAAACTTGTTACATATTAGTGAAGTAAAAAAATCTTATCACTTGGTTATGGTAAGAAAAATAATTTGTGACATAAAATTCTGGGACACAGGTGTTAAAGAAACATGGAAAATATATCAAACTGAGATAGTTTTTGTGAAAATATTTATATTTTAAGAAGAATAGATTGGTGTTTCGCTATTTTTCAAAAATAAAAAATTTCAAACTCAGGGCATTAAAAAGATGATATTTGTTGAAAACAACCCATGGAATATATTCATTATGATATCTATGGGACAATGAGAAAAAAATAATATAATAGATGTAAGTACCCCATTACTTTCATTGATTACTTTACTCAGATTTATTGATTTATGTATATAAAATATAATTTAGATGCACTAAAAATGTTAAAAAGTATCAACATGAAAGATGAGATGGAATGTTAGTATTCAAGGAAGTAGTTGATAACTGATAATAGTGGTGTGTATATAAATAAATAATTTTAAAGTTATATAGATAATCATGAAATTTGGAATGTGTTCAGTTCACAGTACTCTCCTCAACAAAATGGAGTTATTGAAATTAAGAATGTAAGTTTGATACAAATGGGGAGAACTATGTTACATGAATATGGTGTTTCCCATTACTTTTCGATGCAATCCATGAGACCAAATGTGTATATCCTAAACTAATTTTTCTTTAAAAAAAGTTAAGATATGATTCCATATGAAATATTTTATGTAAAAACTCCATGTTTGAAACACTTATGAGTTTTTGGGAGTCTATGCATCATAAAGACGAAAGGGGGAATCCTTGGAAATTGAGAGTAAAGAGGTGAAGATGGAATTTTTCTTGGTTATGCTCCATAAATAAAATGATTTATATATTTCAACAAAATAATAAGAATAGTATTTTATTCTGGTGATGTGAAATTTGTCGATAGGCTGAGGAATAAAAACATACTTATGTGGATAAGGAAGTTGAGTAGGATAATGAATGTTTTGTTAACAATTCTGATTAGGATATCGGTAGTGATAATCTTACTCAAGAATAAGAATCTAACTTAACTATTTCAAGTAATGATTATATAACTTAAATAACACATCCTAGGTTGAGTAAGATAGTGGAGGCATGAAAATTTATTGGTGACCGAAATCATAAGTTTCAAAAAAAATAACTTCAAAAATTGTTGGACATACTTCTTGGTATTCAAAAGTCAATCTGAATGATTTGGATGATGCTTTTGAGCATCTAGAATGGGTTTAGACTATGGATGAAGAGATTGATCATATATAAATGAATAATACTTTTGAAATCATACCCAAGTCAGATAACAAAAATATTATTAGTAAAAAGTTGGTTTTTCAGATCAAGTTGAATGAAGAAGGTGAAGTGATAAGAAAAAAAGAAGGATTTGTGTGCAGCGATTAATCAAAAATTAAAGATACTGATTTTGATTATACTTTTTCTATGATGGAAAGTTTAGAAACAATCAGAAACTTTGTTTCTATTATTGTGAATCAAAGTTACCCAATTTTAAAAATGGATGTAAAGTCTACATTTCTGAATGGGGATCCTCATGATGAAGTTTACATTGAAGAACATTGTGGATTTTTTGTTCAGAAAGATGAAATTTATGTAAGTAATTTAATGAAATAATTGTATGGGCTAAAAAAAGATCTGAGAGCATGGTATTCTAAATTGGATACTTTCTTGAGGAAGATGATTTTCAGGAAAGAAATATTTGATATTAATATTTACATTAAAGAACATGAGGATTTTTCCTTCATCAGAATTGCTTATGATAAATACATTATCTTTACTGGGAATGAATAAATAACTTTTAAAAATATAATGAAGATATTAAAAAGTTCTTTGAGATTTACATTATGGGAGTAATGAAATAATTTCTTAGGTTAAAAAATTTATAAGAAATCGAACACTTTTTTATTTCTCAAGAAAATTATGTTAAGGAACTTCTTCAGTTTTTCGACATGAAAAATTTGTAACCAGTTTCTACATAGATTCTTTTTGGAACTAAGTTTTGTAAAGATAGATAAGGTAAGGAAGTTGACTCTAAAGAGTTTCAAAATGTGATTGGAAGTTTATTGTATTTGACTACCTCAAGATCTAACATATTTTATGTTATTATATTATGTGAATTATTTCATATTTCCTCTAAATAATCACATTTACTTATTGGAAAAACAATTACAAAATATATCAAAGGCACAAAAAAATTAGGAATTATGTATGATATCACAGAAAGTATTGACTTTTTTAGGTATTTAGATACTGATTGGGCAGGAAATGTTGATGATAGAAAACAATCCTCTGGTGGAGTTTTATTTCAAGGGAAAATTTGTTTTAGTTAGTATACAAAGAAAAAAAATAGTGACTCTTAGAAAGTTTGAAGCATAGTATGTTACATACACCCAATCTACTTCCCAAATTATGTGGATAAAAACTTAGTTGGAAGACTTACTTATTAATGTAAAGTTTCCCTTGCTCTTGGGATGTGACAATCAAAGTTCGATCAACCTTAAAATGAATCTAGTATGACAATATCATTGAAAATATATTGAAATCAAGTGTCACTTATTCAAAGAACATGTTCAGAATAACGAATTGAATATGGAGTGTATTCCGACATTAGACCAATTTGCTGAAAATTCACAAAAACTTTACCAAATGAACCATTTATTAAAGTGAGGTTGAACATTCAAATCCAACCTATTTCTCATCAAGGATTATGTACGTGTTTTGTTTCCCTCTATTATCTTATCTTTGGATAGTTTTTTCAGGGGATAAATTTTTTTTAAATGTATTTTAATGGAAGTATAAATTAAGGGGGGGGGGGTTATGGATAAGTTGTGAATCCAAAATATAAGTGTGTGAACCATTATAAAAGTTTTTCAGGGTGGTTTTAGGATTAAAAAAAATTTATTCCATAGAAGTTGAATAATTTAAGACAATCTGAGTAAGAAACCATGAGTAAGAAATGTGTGTAAAAAATATGAGGAAAAAAGGCTGTGGAAAAAAGTTGAGTAAGTTTTTCATTAGTGGATACTTTTGAAAAACATGCTTTTTCTACCAATGAGTCTTTTTTTCTAAAATTATTTAGCTCACATAAATTTATAGTAGCTGATAAGTAATCCTTTTCTTGAGGTTACAAAGTTTCATGATTTATGAACCTTGGTTGATAACAGAATCCAAAGGGATATTTTTTTGGACTAAGTTTGTTAGAGAAGGTTTTTTGAAGTCAGAAGAAGTTATTTTTTCAAGTATGTTGTATTTAATTTTAAAATAATAAAAAACACCTTAATTTTTAAATATTCATGATCATACTCACAATTTAATTCAATAAATAAGACTCAAAAATCTTAAAAAATTCCATCAGAATGGGAATATTGTTTCTATAAGAAAAGGTTCATCAGATTCACTTTGGGTCCAGAATGAAAGGAAAACCCTAATGAGGTACTTCTTCAGAGTCCGCCTAGATCTGATACAAATATTCAAATGCTTTTTTGTGTTTTATTTCTCACAAATTATAAGTAATTTAAAAACTTGTGATGTTATCTTGGTGAAGGAAAGGTGGAGAAAAGGTGTTACAAATCATATTCAGGTTTAGTTGGAAAAAAAAGATGTTTTTGGGAGAAAGGGATGTTGTAATAATTCTCAATATTGTTCAGATTTTGCTAAATATAATCTTTAATGTATTCAATGTCATCAAGGAATTCACAGTTAAAATAATAATTTATTGAAATAAGAAAAAATTGTGGTTACAGATAGTTTATTGGTACCGTAATAAGAAAAGAAAAGATGTTTTCGAAGTCAATGTTGTTGGAATCAGTTCATTGGACTCAGTGTACCAAAAATAATCAGAGTTACTCTGAAACTTACTAGTAATTTCATTTTTTTGTATATTTATGAAATCATAGGAAGATTTATAATAAATTTTTGTTTAACTATAAATATTTTTATAAGTGATTGTATTGGGAGATGTTGGGATAATGGAATAAGAAGATTTTATTGAGGCTGAGATCAATCAACAATATAGTCAACCATTTCTCATTGAGAATATTTTATACTAAGTCAAGTGATAAAGAAGGTTTTGAATATCTATAACAAGTGTGTCAAGATAAAATTAGTAGAAGAAGAATTTTTTTAATACTTTTTAATAGTATTGTCAAAGGGGTAAAGGAATATTTCTTGAAACATCAAGAATTTGGTTGCCTTTGTTTTTATCAGTTGGTGCAAAGATTCACAATGGGAATACATATGTTTTTCATTTTTCACAATTGATAACCAAAAATGTATTAAAGAAACTTTTGGATTCATAGTAATGAGGAAATTGAAATGGGGAGATTTGTTTTTGAATTTACGCAAAGAAACTTTACGATATGTCTTTAGTTCTAATTTGTTTTCAAGTGGGTAAATAAAATTAGAGAGACCAAATGCCTTTAACATAATGAAGAAATCATTTTTGGAAATCAGAATCAAGAATAAAATTCAGACTGGGGATTTTTTATAAAGTTTGAAGAATTCATAAAATTAAAGAGAGATCTAAAAATCAAGGAGATTTGAATATTCAAAAATGGGTAAAGAAGCCAAATAGAGATCATAAATTTAAGGAAGAATAAAAATTTCAAAAAAAATTGATGTGTAAAAACCTATTTAGAATACCGCATAAACCATTTTTTCTTATCTATAAAAGGATTTGAATAATGTTTTTATTCTGTGACGTGAATTATTCACAAAATAGGAGAGATAATCTCCCCAACTTAAATAAAAATAAGTTTCTAGTTTGTTTTTTCTTTAAGAGTTTTTATGGAAAAAAGAATGATAGTAGATGAGAGAAGATCATAATCAATGTTTTTGTATTGGGAAAACAAACTTCGACTTCCATACTAAAGATAAAGTTAGTTATGATTTATTTCTAGTAGTATTCTGAAAAATTTATATTTCTATACTGAGCAATCAGACTTGGAAATATGACTGGGGAATCGGACTGTGTATTATTACGAAGTCCAGAAAGTTATTACCTTCTTATGGGTAAGAAAATAAAGAATTGTGTTAAAGGTTTATGTTTTTTTTAATTTAATCAGGAAGCACAAAAATTGTATTAAACTATTTTTTTACATGAAGAACATTCCCTATTGTATTGAACATACTCCTATGTGAGTGTAAGATCAAATCATACTCATTGTATTCCACCTAAAAGTATTATTTCCTTAGGTATTGTGTGGTATTGGATTATTTCTAAACCATACCAAGGACTAGCTACTCATGTTGAATAGTGAACCTTTTAAATTATTATATTCATATGGTTGTGTGTTTGATTTTTTTTCAGTAAATAAATTAATTATTAAGATGAGGAGAATGTTTTTTATAAATTTAGGAAACTCAAAATAAAAATATATCACTAATTCACCCCCTCCCCCTCTTAGTGATACTTGAATCATGGCTAGGTAATCTCAAATGTGTCTCACTACATTTAATTATCTTAATTTCTCAACGATGTTTTATGAATCCATGTTAAGAAAAACCATCCTCGAACATTGGTTATTTTCTCTTCTTCCTTTCAAATTTAGTTTAAGAGTATTTTGAAATTCAGTTTAGACTAGTTGATTTATTTTATTTTAGTTTATTTCAATTATTAATTAAGTTACAAAATTAAGGAGTCCTGACAATTAGTTCTATGAATATCACTGGGATTCTAGCTTCCTTATAGGATCGACCCTGATCTTTCCACTATTCTGTGCTTTAATAGTTATTTTAGGTGGCATTAAAAAAATTATAAACTTTGACAGCCTGGTGGAATAACAACATCATCAAAGTGTGAAATTTTTTTGGCACTGTTTTTGTGGAAGAAATGGAAATGGGTGATGTTCTGAGAACCAATTGATTAGGTCAAGTCTTTTGTAACCTCATTTATATTTTCTATTTTAGTTTAGATTTTGATTTTGTTCTTTTATTTTTTAATATCTTAGAGTTCAAAGTGGTGTAAATGACAAGATATATTATGTAGTAATATGATGCCTCACCACTATTGGAATACTTTGGATATCAATGTGATTTAAACTCATGGGAGGAAGAGAATTAAAAATAGTGGTCACAACATGACATGGGATGGAATAATTCATACTCATATTGGTATGAGTACTTTCAACACTAATTGTGGAAAGCCACTGACTACTACTCACCATGTGATGGTGTTCCAAATATTTAGAAATTACATGTTGAATACAGATATGATTATATTTTTGAACTTCATGGGATTCAAAATAATAGTTTTCATTAAAATATGAAAGAAAAATGTTGAATTATATTTTAAACAATGAAATTATATTTAAAAATCATGAGGACATGATTGAAAAAAAACAACACATAATTGAATAATATTGAGTTACACTTCAAAAACATCTTGTCATGTCTTGATACAAGTAATAGTTATCCAAAGATAATGGGAAATAGAAGGAAGAAAACATGGTTGTAATGGAAGACATAATGAAGAAAATAATTCTCATTGGGAAGGATGAAATTTTCAATGAAGAACCTCCAACATCAGTAGTATATTTAGAAGTGGAATTTGAGGAATATAAACAATAATCCTTCCTTAGTATTCAAGAAGAAGAATATTCCAATATGAACCTCTTTATAAAAATGGTGGTTGAGGATAAATAGAAGTCACATTCTGAGAGTTTCCTGAAAAATGAAAAGGAATCCTTTTTGTAACATGCGCAAATTTAAAGGATGAATATATTCATAACCCAACCATAGAAAAACATGTCATGGAACATTTAGTGACACACCAACAAGTTCACATGGTGTAAGTGTAAGAATAAGTTGATGATGACTGGATGCCTTTGGAAAATATTGTAATTATTCAAAGTGAAGAATAATGTGATTCATTCCTCTACCTAAAAGGAATAGAGGGAAAGACCTTATTTAGTCTCATTTAATAAAAGGTTTCTGAAATAAAAAATAAAATTTTGGGGTGAAACCATCTCAGAATAGGTACCCCAAGAGTTATAAGATGCTAAAATTTATAATTTCTCAAAAATATTGGCAAAATAACAAAAATATAGTAAAAATATGAATCAGTACAAGGGAATTTCAGAACTTTTTAGTGAACAATAACCACTGACACTCGGTGAATATAGAAATTTTTATTCATCCACTGGTTGTGATAACAAAGTGTCACTTCCAACACAAGTAATAGAATTCACAATTTCCAAAATTTCAGACTCCCACATTGAACTTGAAGATGCAGTGAAATGAGTGATAGAAGCAAGTGGGAATGTTGATCCGACTTAAATTCTCATTGAAGAAGCACCAATGGAACTTAAAAATGATGTCTAAACTATTAAAATTTCCATGTTTTTTCCTACATTCAATATTGACTAAAATTAATCTAATGTTGGGGAGGAATACCATTGGGAGTATACAGAAATTAAATAGTTAGACCCATAACATAAATATGGTGTTGTTGAGAGAAACTATATAGAGGGTGCCGAAAGTTTTTAAGGAGCAGCTCCAAATCTTCAGGAAGAAAAAGAACGCATGACAAACCTTGAACAACACATTATATTACTGGAAGAGTTTCATCTAGAGATATTGTGGGGGATGATTTTAGGAAACTTATAAAATATCTTATTTCATATTAGAAGGACCGTTGTAATAAAATATTAGTTACAATGAAAAATATTCACTTCCAAGGCATTTAGAGGAGAAACAGGTTACTGAAATTCAAATACCAGTTATAACATTCTACTACAACAAGAAGGTTGAAGTGGTGGATAAATAAAGATATAAATATTTGGTTAGATTTTGATAAATTTGTTCATTATTAAAATCTTTCCAACACTAGGAGTCTACCACCAACCAATGTTAATAATATTACATGGTGGATGAAGAGCACAATCAACTCGAATGATCATAATTTCAAGTAATTTACCAATCCATATCATGTAACAATAACTCACATAAAAATTACATGACACCCTAGGTAATGGGTTTAGCAAAAAGACCTAAATTAAATCACTTCTATGAGTAAAACCTGTCACGAACCAACCCAGGTCGACCCCGAACCGGTCACCCGAGTCGGTCCGTGGCATGGCCCGAGAGGCGTTCCCGATCCTCCCGGGCTGGCGACAAGCGCCAGGGCATCACAGAGTACACGGGGGAACGATTTCGCCCAATAAAAATTTACTAAGAAACAGAAATAAACAAACGACAATAAAATAAAACAGCCAAAACATAACTAACCTGACCACGAACTAGAACCCCTCGTGATCCCGAGAGTCGCCCAACAAACCACAACCAACTCTCTCCCACAGCGAGCAAGCTCAAGTCAACCTGCAACAGAAACTAAAAACAAGAAAACACTATAGGCGTGAGTATTAAAACTCAGTAGGCTAGCCCGATAAATCTATTCCCAAAGCACTACCATTAAAAGAAGAATTTACCAACTTCTAGTTTGAAATACATTATAGAAAATATAGGTTTTCATACGCACACACACTTTCCATTTTGAAAACAAGTAACAGTCCATTGCCCTTTTTAATTTAGAAGAATTTTAATGTTGGAAGGAACAGGTGAATTGCCTTTTAAAACATTTTGCGAACAATTAGAAAACCAAACTTTATTCGTTAGTCAAAAATAAAATCACACACAACACACACTAAGGGCAACGGGAAAAAGTGGCACACCAGGGTCGGCATCCAAACTCGACCTCTCAATCGTCTGCCGTATACAAATAAACACTAAACGAGACATGGGTCGAACCTAGGAGATCGTGAACCAACCAGAACGTACTATACATGTGACCCATCCTGAAGGCATGCCCTAACTCGATGACGTCATAACGCCCTAACGCCCGGCATAGCCCTACATGGCCTAACCGAGGGGCCCAATCCCCATAGCAGCAATAACTCAGTATTCCCCTGCTATGGGGCCACTAGCCAGTGCGTGATCTAAACTAGTGCAGCAATCGTTCTCAGATAATTCACTCAATATGCCAGGTTCCCATGTCAACACATATAATAAAAGAGGAGTGCATCCCTAATGTAAAACTAGTCAAGATGCACAAGCATCACATACTCCGCTCACAAAATCAACAAACACAAAAGATCACTCCAAAGAGACTTTTCAAAACATTAATTTCATTAAAAGTACCAAACGGGCCTCATGTACTTGATCAATACCAAATCAATTCCAAAAGAAGGATCAGACGTCGTCACATTTAAAACCAGAAAACACATTTAAAATCTCATTTAGGTAGACCAAATCACCATTTTAATTCTGAAGCGCAAACATAAGGGCCAAAGGGGCATTTTCAATATTGCGCAACAGCTAATCATGAAAAGAAAAGCTTTCGGTACGATGCAGAGAAAGAAGCAGTTCCAATTCCAGCAGTATAACTACTCTAGAAATAATAATATTTAAATACTACTTCCAATTTGATGAAAATTAATTAAATGACAAGAAATAAGTAAATTCTAAATTCAAAGGCAAGTGCAGTGGGAACCTACCTCAACTCGCTACCCAGTTACAGCGACGCGATACGCCTCGCACCAGCGAACAAGAAATGCATGTCGACAGTTCTGGTATCACGGGATTACCTCTCCAGCGCGCTACAACAAAAGTAAAACATTTAAAAACACATAAACACTAAATTAAAATAACTCTAATGAATAAACAATGAAAAACCATCCCGACGCGTTTTCAAAACATAACTCGCAGCAGCTGCATTATTTACTAAACCGCCTCAAGTTTATAAAACAACTCAAAAGAATAACATATAGGAAACCACTCTTCATACACACGCATCATTTTGAGACAATTCGCACACCAAGGTAACCCCAAAACACAATCTGCACCTCATTTATAAGTCAACAAATCTTTAAAACATTTTATAAAACAAATTATAAGTAACAAGGGGAGACTT
Source organism: Viscum album (assembly GCA_963277665.1). NCBI lineage: Eukaryota > Viridiplantae > Streptophyta > Magnoliopsida > Santalales > Viscaceae > Viscum > Viscum album. The sequence continues at coordinate 1,303,016,130 of OY728147.1, forward strand.
TCGTATCAAGAACACGCCCAGAGACAACTTCAACAATCAAACGCACACCAGAACACCATCTGCACAATTAAAATCACAAATTGCACAATTTAATAAAATTGTTAAATAGCATATAACGGATTTCCATCAAAACGAACCTCATTTCATAAGATAAAATTTATTCCAACAACATCAAATGTCTAATTAACAAACAAGAACGGTGCAAACAACACGCAATTGAAGGAATCTAAATTTAAAGAATATAAGCCATGAGTTACTACCTCAATTGACGATAAAATTCTGCAAATTGGTGCAAAACACCATTTGCACCCAAGGAAGATTAAATCGCACCTAAAACAACCATACCGGACCATCAATTTTAAGATCAAATCCAAAAATAAGATAAATCCCAACTAGGGTTTGGGTAAAATATAACCCTACCAAAAGGAAGACTTCCGGGGAGGAGGGGGGTTGTCGTCGGAAGGAGGGCGCCGGAAAAGAGTGGTGCCGGCGAGGGGAGGGTGTGGCTCTGCTGGGGCGCACGCGGCAGGAGCGAGGGAGGCCGGGACGCTGGCCGAGAGGAGCCGCGGCGGATGGGTGTCGGCTGGGGCGCTTGCGGAAGGAGCGGGGAGACCGGGATGGAGGCTGGGAGGAGGCGCGACGGCCGGTGGCTGGGGTCGAAGGGCAAGGGCAGGCCGGCGACGGGGAAGCAGGGGCTGGGTCACGCACAGCGAGGGAAGGGGAGGGCGGCCTGCGCGCGACGGGGGGAAAAGTGTAGGGTTAGAGGAGAGAAGAAAAAAAAAGAAAAGAAGAAAAGAATAAGAGAAAAAAAAAGAGGAATAAAAGGGAAAAAAAGAATAAAATAAAAGGGGAAATAAAATTAAAACGAAACAAAATAAAACAATTTAACTTAATAATAATACTAATAATAAATTTGTTAATTAATTATAATCGCAATAGTTATTATAAATATACATACACATATTTACATATAAATAAACATATATAAAACATGCGAACGTATATATAAACCTATATAAATATATATACATATACAAAAACATAAACATATTGATAATAATAATATTAATAATTATTATTATTATTATAATTACAAATGTATATACATATATATATAAACCCACATGAACAAATTTATAAACATGCATATATATACTCATATGCATAAACACATTTACGCATAAACATATAATGTTAATAAATATATATGCATCAGCATACGTGTATATATACACATATACACATACATATATGCATATTACGTTAAAAATAATAATAATAATATATGAACATATATACCCGTATACATACACATATATAATCGTATATATATGTGTATATATATATATATATTAATCCACTCAACAAGCGAATTTAATTACGTTAAAACTAAAAGGCCGCGGGGTACGCGCGCACTGCACGGTACCCAAGAGGACTGAAAGCGGGCTGCGCGTCACAACCGTATGGTGTTCGCGCACTATTCCAAACCATAAACTCATCCAAACATTAAAATTTCTAACCGGGACTCGCCCGCACAAATGCAAAAACACCCGACGCCATGATATATAAAATAAATAAAGTAAAATAAAAACAGGTGTGACAATTCTCCCCACCATAAAGCTTTCCGCCCCCGGAAAGCCATAACAAGATCAAAACCCCAAACGAAAACCGACATTACTTTACAATTTAAAGAAATATCTATAGAGCGACAGCAAGAGATTCTAAAACACTCCCTAAAAGGGAAGCGATAATCCAAAAGAACTCACATAATATGAACGAATTACCCGCTAAGTGTCACCCACCCCCAAAAGTGTGACCACCTCCAGTTGATCGCTTCAAAGGACAAAGAACTTTAACAATAGAAGATCCAGGCCCAACATACACCCACCTTAACACCATTCAACAGAACTAGACCAATTCTCCATCTTCAATTCAACCTTAAAACACAACATCCGGTACAACGCCGAATAAAACACGACGACTCTTTTGGAACTAACAAACAGGTCAAATCCACATCCAACGCGTGCCTCTTAAAACCTTACTCCAATATGACACCGGAACTCTCATGCCCCAACTCCTTACCAAAAGAAGAAAAGAAAAAGAGTTTTGTTGTTATATATAAGACCAACCACAGCCCAACCAAAACCTAGAACCAAACTGAGTGATTGACACGGGAAGTCCGAACGGACTCCCCACCATAAGAAACAAGCTAAATTGAATTTGGCGAGACCCGTGACAGTTATTTCCACCACAAGTGTCAAGTCAGTTCCCGGAATAGGACCAGAACGCCATCACTTGAGACAAAATTCATGATCACAAGAATTTTCAACATGGGGAGGTCAAATGGACTCCCCACCATAAATCTTTCGAGAAGAGAAGAATAGGAGGACCTCCCAGCATTATCACCAGCCATCACTGCCCACGGGTGGGAGGGGGGGCCCTGTCCAACACACCACCCCCACTTGGAAAGCATAAAGCGAGCAACTCTTAATAAATGAGAGCAACGACAAGACCAGGCAGTTATTACACATAAACTAGGCATAAAGAGGAAAATGATTCCGACTACGCGCACTTACTGAGAACAACACCCTGTCGCAAGACTTCACCTTTCGTTGGAGATCCCCCGACTACGCGCTAGCTTCACTCCGAGACCTGTGGCTGGAGCTCTGATGAATGAAGCATCTTCCGGCTTCGCAGTCAGGTTTATGAAACCCCAGAAGCATGACACAGAACCATTTTTTTTTAACAATCACACATCCATAAGATCAATGGCTTAAAAGAGTTCAGCCACAACCATTCTTTCGACTGAAAGAAAAGAACACCCCAAAACAGTACATGTAACGACTACTACATCCATGAAGCATCACGAAAAAGGAAAACATCAAGCTCATCCACTAATATCTCCCTACTCCTGCTGATGGGCTGAAGTGACCTTCGACGATCCAGGTTTGGCTTTAGTGCGCTTCTTGGAAACACCTCGGCAAAATCGCTTCAAGTGACCTAGACGTCCACAGGTGTGGCAGGGTCTTGGAGCACTTGGATATGTCGGCTTTTTGTGACCCTGCCTACCACACTGGTGACAGATCACAACATTGCGCTGTGAAAAAGGTGACTGAAGGTCTGAAGGCCTCTTGATTCCTCTACCAGCACCACCAGCGTCAGGTCGCTTCTTACTCTTCTTACTAGCATCATCTAAAATGCTTCCCAAAGCTGGAGGATTCACCGCCTCAAGTCCTCCTACTAGCTCAGCTTCAGCAAGAAAGGCTTTCTCGACAACATCCGAGAAGGTGGTTAGGTTGAGCACTTCCACTCTCGAACGCAGCTCAGGTCGGAGTCCAGACTCAAATTGTCGAGCCTTCCCGGGATCATTCGCAACAAACCACTGATCATATGGAACTAGGTCTACAAAATGTCGATAGAACTCCAGTACCGATTCAACGCCCTGCTGGAGACAACACAACTCCATCCTCTTCCTCAGCTCCGTCAACTCAGAGAAGTGTTGTTGGATGAACGATGACTTGAAAAACTCCCATGTCGAATCTTCCCCGGGCTTGTTCCGAGACATGGACTTCCACCATTTCCAGGTTGGACCCTCAAGCATGAAGGTAGCCAACTTCACCTTTAATGACTCAGGTAGACCAATGGAACTGAACTTCCTTTCAATCTTCTGCAACCACTCCTCTGCCTCAAGAGGTCCTGCTTGTCCATAAAAGAGAGGAGGGTTCAACTTCTGGAACTCCAAAACATAATCGATGGGCTGACCAACTGGAGGATTAACTAAGGATGCACCACCTGAAGATGCACATTTAGCATCCATCGATCCTTCGTGGGGACGAACACTACGGAACAAAGAAACGAGGAACTTGATCAAAACATAACCAATACCATTTGAAATTCAACATTACTCAATGAGTTTCAAAATGAAGGAAAAACCCATTCACTAAAGGGGAAACTAGTAATGATGGTTGACTCGACCATATGGTTGGCAGCCATACGTCAGCCATACCATCGTCACTGAGAGCATTGTAGGGTGAAGTCTCCGGCTCCACAAGGCTTGCCAGGCCCTATGAGCTCACGAAGCTACTTTCCCAACTCCCTTTTCATTTCCCAATATAAAACAATCCAGAAGACCCAAAAGACAGTAACAACCCAAACATCTCATGGTAAATTGAGGTTTAGAACGAGCAAGGGTTCATGACGTCCTTCCCGTTCCAACGCCTCAAGTTCGAGCAACTTTACTCCCTTTACCATGACAAATCCAAATAGCAATGGGCGCTCTGAAAAACAAGGTCTGCTCAAGAGCCGACCTCCTCTGATACCATTTTGTCACGAACCAACCCAGGTCGACCCCGAACCGGTCACCCGAGTCGGTCCGTGGCATGGCCCGAGAGGCGTTCCCGATCCTCCCAGGCTGGCGACAAGCGCCAGGGCATCACAGAGTACACGGGGGAACGATTTCGCCCAATAAAAATTTACTAAGAAACAGAAATAAACAAACGACAATAAAATAAAACAGCCAAAACATAACTAACCTGACCACGAACTAGAACCCCTCGTGATCCCGAGAGTCGCCCAACAAACCACAACCAACTCTCGCCCACAGCGAGCAAGCTCAAGTCAACCTGCAACAGAAACTAAAAACAAGAAAACACTATAGGCGTGAGTATTAAAACTCAGTAGGCTAGCCCGATAAATCTATTCCCAAAGCACTGCCATTAAAAGAAGAATTTACCAACTTCTAGTTTGAAATACATTATAGAAAATATAGGTTTTCATACACACACACACTTTCCATTTTGAAAACAAGTAACAGTCCATTGCCCTTTTTAATTTAGAAGAATTTTAATGTTGGAAGGAACAGGTGAATTGCCTTTTAAAACATTTTGCGAACAATTAGAAAACCAAACTTTATTCGTTAGTCAAAAATAAAATCACACACAACACACACTAAGGGCAACGGGAAAAAGTGGCACACCAGGGTCGGCATCCAAACTCGACCTCTCAATCATCTGCCGTATACAAATAAACACTAAACGAGACATGGGTCGAACCTAGGAGATCGTGAACCAACCAGAACGTACTATACATGTGACTCATCCTGAAGGCATGCCCTAACTCGATGACGTCATAACGCCCTAACGCCCGACATAGCCCTACATGGCCTAACCGAGGGGCCCAATCCCCATAGCAGCAATAACTCAGTATTCCCCTGCTATGGGGCCACTAGCCAGTGCGTGATCTAAACTAGTGAAGCAATCGTTCTCAGATAATTCACTCAATATGCCAAGTTCCCATGTCAACACATATAATAAAAGAGGAGTGCATCCCTAATGTAAAACTAGTCAAGATGCACAAGCATCACATACTCCGCTCACCAAATCAACAAACACAAAAGATCACTCCAAAGAGACTTTTCAAAACATTAATTTCATTAAAAGTACCAAACGGTCCTCATGTACTTGATCAATACCAAATCAATTCCAAAAGAAGGATCAGACGTCGTCACATTTAAAACCAGAAAACACATTTAAAATCTCATTTAGGTAGACCAAATCACCATTTTAATTCTGAAGCGCAAACATAAGGGCCAAAGGGGCATTTTCAATATTGAGCAATAGAGAATCATGAAAAGAAAAGCTTTCGGTACGATGCAGAGAAAGAAGCAGTTCCAATTCCAGCAGTATAACTACTCTAGAAATAATAATATTTAAATACTACTTCCAATTTGATGAAAATTAATTAAATGACAAGAAATAAGTAAATTCTAAATTCAAAGGCAAGTGCAGTGGGAACCTACCTCAACTCGCTACCCAGTTACAGCGACGCGATACGCCTCGCACCAGCGAACAAGAAACGCATGTCGACAGTTCTGGTATCACGGGATTACCTCGCCAGCGCGCTACAACAAAAGTAAAACATTTAAAAACACATAAACACTAAATTAAAATAACTCTAATGAATAAACAATGAAAAACCATCCCGACGCGTTTTCAAAACATAACTCGCAGCAGCTGCATTATTTACTAAACCGCCTCAAGTTTATAAAAGAACTCCAAAGAATAACATATAGGAAACCACTCTTCACACACACGCGTCATTTTGAGACAATTCGCACACCAAGGTACCCCCAAAACACAATCTGCACCTCATTTATAAGTCAACAAATCTTTAAAACATTTTATAAAACAAATTATAAGTAACAAGGGGAGACTTTCGTATCAATAACACGCCCAGAGACAACTTCAACAATCAAACGCACACCAGAACACCATCTGCACAATTAAAATCACAAATTGCACAATTTAATAAAATTGTTAAATAGCATATAACGGATTTCCATCAAAACGAACCTCATTTCATAAGATAAAATTTATTCCAACAACATCAAATGTCTAATTAACAAACAAGAACGGTGCAAACAACACGCAATTGAAGGAATCTAAATTTAAAGAATATAAGCCATGAGTTACTACCTAAATTGACGATAAAATTCTGCAAATTGGTGCAAAACACCATTTGCACCCAAGGAAGATTAAATCGCACCTAAAACAACCATACCAGACCATCAATTTTAAGATCAAATCCAAAAATAAGATAAATCCCAACTAGGGTTTGGGTAAAATATAACCCTACCAAAAGGAAGACTTCCGGGGAGGAGGGGGGTTGTCGTCGGAAGGAGGGCACCGGAAAAGAGTGGTGTCGGCGAGGGGAGGGTGTGGCTCTGCTGGGGCGCACGCGGCAGGAGCGAGGGAGGCCGGGACGCTGGCCGAGAGGAGCCGCGGCGGATGGGTGTCGGCTGGGGCGCTTGGGGAAGGAGCGGGGAGACCGGGATGGAGGCTGGGAGGAGGCGCGACGGCCGGTGGCTGGGGTCGAAGGGCAAGGGCAGGCCGGCGACGGGGAAGCAGGGGCTGGGTCACGCACAGCGAGGGAAGGGGAGGGCGGCCTGCGCGCGACGGGGGGGAAAAGTGTAGGGTTAGAGGAGAGAAGAAAAAAAAAAGAAAAGAAGAAAAGAATAAGAGAAAAAAAAAGAGGAATAAAAGGGAAAAAAAGAATAAAATAAAAGGGGAAATAAAATTAAAACGAAACAAAATAAAACAATTTAACTTAATAATAATACTAATAATAAATTTGTTAAATAATTATAATCGCAATAGTTATTATAAATATACATACACATATTTACATATAACTAAACATATATAAAACATGCGAACGTATATATAAACCTATATAAATATATATACATATACAAAAACATAAACATATTGATAATAATAATATTAATAATTATTATTATTATTATAATTACAAATGTATATACATATATATATAAACCCACATGAACAAATTTATAAACATGCATATATATACTCATATGCATAAACACATTTACGCATAAACATATAATGTTAATAAATATATATGCATCAGCATACGTGTATATATACACATATACACATACATATATGCATATTACGTTAAAAATAATAAATATAATATATGAACATATATACCCATATACATACACATATATAATCATATATATATATATATATATATATATTAATCCACTCAACAAGCGAATTTAATTACGTTAAAACTAAAAGGCCGCGGGGTACGCGCGCACTGCACGGTACCCAAGAGGACTGAAAGCGGGCTGCGCGTCACAACCGTATGGTGTTCGCGCACTATTCCAAACCATTAACTCATCCAAACATTAAAATTTCCAACCGGGACTCGCCCGCACACATGCAAAAACACCCGACGCCATGATAAATAAAATAAATAAAGTAAAATAAAAACAGGTGTGACAAAACCTATTTTTACTTATTTCTAGGATTTACTTTGAACTTTTTTTGAATTTTTAAAATTTATTTTCATTTTAAGAATTATCTGGGTAGTTTACTCTCACTATTAAATATTTTAGAACTTAAATGGAAGGAATATTATTCATCAACTTTATTAATTTATTTTTATTAGTCCCAAGATAATAATTCTTTAAAGGATAAGAGAAACTTCCATAAAGAAGAGTACAATTAGCAGTACACAAATTTCACAGTTTTTCATTGACTCGTTCAAATAATCAAGAAAAATAAGATTCCTAATAAGGGATAATTTCATTTCTGTTATCATTTCATATTATTTTTTATAAATTATTTATACTGAAATTAAATTTGAAAAAACAATCACCCCATCTCCTTGGTTAAACATCGTGGTTGAGGTTCATTTTATGTGTGGGGGAGGAATACGTTGATACCCAGCACTTTGATTTTTTTCCTTGTGATCTAACCTAAGTCACATCCTCACTTACGGAATATTTTTTTACATTTTGGAAAATTTTAAATTTTCCATCACAAAAAATGGAAAATATATAAGTTGATATTTATGAGTCACATTATTTTTCCAAGTTTAAGTTGTTGAAAAATTATTGCTAATATAATTTTTGTTATACACATTAATTCTAAAAAAGTTTTATTTAGTAAACTAATTATTCTTATTTATACCATGAATTGATTTTTTTTAAAAAGTTAATTCCCATTCCTGAAAATATCTTGAGCCACATTTTACATATTCCTTCTCATAATCCCCTTTCTTGAGATAATTGATAAAGTGTGACACTATTATTACTTTCTTATTGTTCTTGATGAAACATGATGATTTTAAAATTATTAAACATGATTGAGGAATCAATTGATATTATTTGATCCAATTTGATCTTGAGACCAATGATAATTTTATCTATTGAGTAACCTGTAGAAACAATGAAATTCCTTAAAAGGTATCAACATTGCAATCCAATTAATCCTTCCAACACTATTTTATGGAGTATTAATGCTTGATGATTAATTTTATATTAAGGTGGTTTTAATTACTTCCAGGGAGATTCATGTGATAGATAGAAAAGTGGGGATTTTTTCTTTGTAATATTGGGAAATAGTTTCTTAATTCTCATTTTGATTTTATTACATTCTAGAAAAAAAGAAGGTTGTCTTTTGGAGAGTCAAAAATAACCATCACTTAACTAATTATATTTATCATTAGAGGTTGGGTGATGGATGAGAAACCTCTCCAGACATAATTTTAAAAAAAATGAAAAATAATAATTATATATATATATTCTGAGGGAAACAGAGGATTATTTATCATTTTCCTATATTTTTTAAGTCGAACCATACTTTATAATTGGATGAGGACATTCAGGATGTTTTATTTTGAATAGATTTGAAGTACGATGCATTTTTTATTGATATTTACTGGAATATCATGCATTATACTTTAATAAATTAATCCCTCTATTTTAGCCTTTGAATATTAACTTTATCAACATTACCAACCCTCATTGAGCCTTAGAGACATTTGAACATAAATTAAAATCCCTTTTGATATTTTTAGTTTTTATTATATGTGGGGATTGAGAGAAAATAAAAGCTTATAGTTAGTGCACAATTGCATGAGATTATGCATAACTCTGTATATAATGTTATTGATCAATGTGTGAAAGGAATTCCAGCAAGATAAATAAATATTGCCATGAATATTTAATAAATGGGTTAAATGATGGTATTGAAAGATAAACAAATGTTTTGACTAATAAATTTTTAAAAGATGCAAGGTTTTGTAACTTATTTTTGGATAATTTTTTTGTTTTTAAAAATCATCATTTATAACTTTGATTTTATGAGAAATATTATTTGAAAATTTAAATTATTGATTTTGGACCATTGGTGTTTTAGGTTTAGTTTTTTTACAAAGGTCAAAGGTTTATGGGTGGGGGTGTTTTATGACTCATTTATCTATACACTAATAACCTTATTAATTTTTTTGATTTAATTGTAATTTATTTATATTTATAATTATTTAAAAAAATTATGGAATAAAAAGAATTAATTATTTTTTATGATGATTCGGTATTTTTGTATGTGATTTGAAGAATTTTTTCATGTAATGAAATGTTTTGAAAGGACTAAAAAAATTTCACACATAAATCCAACCCTCAACAATGGGGGTAAAGCCACTTAACCATCCCCTGGCGGAGTCAACCATGACCCATATGAAATTATGATCATATGGGGAATCCCCTATGTGGATTAATACAAGCATATAGGTTCATAGTGAGAGGGTGAGCATGCACCAGTCCATGAAAAATTTCAGTGTGGTGGTTAGAGGATGGAATCACTATCACGAGGTGGTGGATGGCAGTGTAGGGGGTATTCTGGCTCCCATATAACTTTTCAAACCAATGAGGGAGTACATTACTTTTTAATATGATTCCAAAGCTTTGAATTTTCTATATGGGGTGTAAAATATGTAGGTTACTTTTCACACTTAATCTAAAGATTCAATCCCTCTTCTCTTCTATCCCCTTCCCTAAGACATTTCCCTCGCCAGTTGACATCACCAGCTACCACCCTTATATGATTCTTCATAGCCTGACCATTGTTGCACACCACTAGAAGCCACCATCACCACTATTGATGCACCACAAAAAAACATGCTATGTCATAAAATCTCCATGGTTATAAGAGGAAACCAATGATGATGTCATTGTGATGTTACCCACACATTGTTTTATGGAGCTACAATGAGTTAGAAAATGAGGTAAAAATGATAAAAAGTTTATATATATCATGGAGAGACGTATTTTTTACTATATATTATTGAGTTGTGTGATATTAAGAAGAATAATTCAATGAGGAGGTTGTTCCACCATAGCCTAGGAACTGCGTCGTGGTGGGATTGATATTTATGGAAGCTCAATTTCTGTCAAACCATGGGTCCTTCATGAGGTTGTATTATCCTCACCTTCCAACACCATATCATATTTTAAGTATTGTTGTAAGTGTTCCTATGATCCTTGAGATCAATGGGGGAAAGAAGTCAGTTTCATGTATCTCAATGATTTTGAAAATGTGATTATTTTTCATATATTCCATTCAAACATGGCCATGCACTTATGCCACAGGATGTAACTTTATGGCCTAAAAAACACAATTATGATGAAGTTTCCTTGTCCATGTCGTAGTTGAGGTTTAAATTTTTGAATTCTTATTTACTAGGAGTTTAAAAATTTAGTGTTCAACTGAGTTTTTAAACAATATATATGCCTGGAAAAAATGACCCCTAGAATTAGAGATAGAGAGAGGAGGAGGAGGAGGAGAATAAAAATAATATGTAACACCATGAAAAGTATTTTCACTTTTGTAGAAGGGAATAAAGAGTAGAACATCTCCACGAGATGCTTCTTAGATAGATTTATTTTTCTATTTCTATTTTTTCCTTCCATTGTGTAATTGGGAAATTAATATTTTGATTGCGAACAAAATTTTGACTATGTATTTTTATCTTTCACAATATTCTTCTTCTAGTTTTGATAATTTAATTGATTCTTATACTATATTTAGTTTTCCCATGGCTAATGAACCATCAAGCATACACGGATGAATTCATAGTGGTGGGAGGTTCTAATTTATGGGGATGTGTATGTATGATTTTCTTTATTTTTAATTTATTAGTTTTCTTAATTAATTTTTATTTCATTATAAATAATTTTATTTTATCTTATAATCATCTTGAAATTGAAATAATGATTAATAGATGACACTTAATGCAATTAAGGGGATTGGAAATCAAGATATAACTTATCCTAACTTTTCTCATATATATCGAACCAACTACACACAAGTAAGTTAAATCACCTTGAGAGAGGGGTTAACTTTCCTATGTAGTCTAGTTTGTTCTAAGAAGTTGTATTAGTTAATTCAAGGAGTCTCCTAATATTTAATTGGCATAATTAATTAACAAATTTTAACAAATCTAAGTTAAGAACAATCAACCCCTAACATTGGTTTCCCTCTATTACTACTTTCTAATTTATTTTAATTCAATTTGGATGTTTAGTTTAGATTATTTGATTTTATTTGATTTTGTTTATTTAAATTATAATTTTTTTAAGTTGGGTTAAATAAATTTCAAAACATTGATACCCCAAAAGAATAACGACACCATCAGAGTGTGTCATACTCCAATGAATATATATATATATTAATTTATGTAATATATGATGAAGAAGTAATCAAATGGTTGGTCCTTGTGAAAAATATTTCCCATGCATTGAGTAATGTTACATAAATGGAGATATTATGTGTATGAAGTTATTATCAAACCATGGTATTGGAAGTATCCATTCCATTAGATTGATTCATATATAATGGAATTTTTGGTAACCATGCCATCAATTCCATTCAGATACTATTGAATTGGTAGTATCCATTACATCAAAACTATATAGATATTGTGGAAATGAAAGAAACTATGCCATTACATACATTAATATACCATTATAATGATAGTATAAATGTCATTAAATCCATAAAAATACCGAGGTAATGGTAATATCCATTACATTAGATCCATAATGATAAAAAGAAACATATTGTTTTCATTGTACATCTTTGAATGCATGTTTATGATTTTGATATAGTGTTAATGGAAGTATCCATCCCATCCAAGATATAATGATATTCTAGTTATCATGTATTACTTATTCTTTTATATTCTCTATATATGATTTTTATACTCCATGATATCTTTTATACCTAGAAGATATCCTATAATTCATTTGGTTTTTATCATTTGAATATTATCTCTTTTATTAATGTATTATTCTCTTTGAATTTAAATCAAATTTTTTTGTTCTAAAAATTTTTTATAGAGTATTATTCTTGAAAATACTAAAATTCCTTTTGATACTAATACTTGGAATTTGAGATACCCTTTTTCTAATTTTCTTCAAATTTCTAAGAAATAAAATGTATTATTATGGATAAAATACTATGGAATCATGGATATATCTAAGATATATTTCAAATAAATGATTATTTATTATTATATTCATGTATTATGTCTTTGTTCTTAAAGAAGCTAAACATAAATATTCTATAAGTTTTACATATGAAAACAATTTATATTCAAGTAATGAATTTTTCAAGGCAAATAGCAGAATATCAATGAGTCCAAATCTAGGGTGATAAATTTAGTATTCAAGAAGATTTTAATTATTTTTAGGAATTATAATGGAAACACAGTGAGAAAATCCTTAGTTTTAGTAATACAGAACATATATATTTTGTTTAAATTTAATAATCTTCTTTTAATAAATAATTTTTTTTATAGGATAATGATTTTATCCTTTTAATTTTTTCAATTTTAATGTAGTTAAGAAATGTTCTTACAAAAACAACCAATGTGGACAAAATTTTTGATTCATAGATTAGACTATTTATTAATAAAATCCCATAGGTGTTAATATTGAAAAATTTTGGGAAATATTATCTCATATAGCTAATTTTATAATTAAGAATTAAGTTTATAAGTATAAAGGGATAAAACATAAATTAAATTAGTTTAAACTAAAGTGTTCATGTAATAATAAATTTTTTGAATTAATTATTCATGTTAATATGATTTTTTACTCCAATTTTTATTATCTAAATCCACTTTTGTTTTAGGTCATTGGCTATAACATGGAAGAACATGGTCAACCAAAAATATGAGAATCAATGATATAATTTTCCCGAAGAACAACCAAATGGTATATTATCAAGTGTGTAAAATATTAAGGTTCTATATACCAATATATCTTAGTTAATGATTCGTTCTATAAATCATGTCATACTCTTAAATTTACTAAAGAAGATAAAATGGATTTTTTCGGAAGTTTGAATGATAAAGATCAACGAGAAAAGAGGATTAAATTTCCAAAATGCTAAGAATGTCGAAATATGAACATTGGTAATTTCTTCAAAGTAATATGAACATATTTTAAGAATGGTGAAAAATCTAGAAAGTATAAAATTATATAAAATACTTAAAATTACAGTTAACATGATAATAGAAAACAAACTTTTGTATAATACACCATGAAAAATTAAATATTAAAACTCTAAGGAATTTGGGAACTATAAAAACAAATGCTCAAAAGCCATGGTTAATGAGGAAAAATTAATGTAAGAAACCACAAAATACAATAGAAAAAATTTATTCTTTAAGTGATCATTATCGTTTAAGTGTATCATTAAAGATGAAGTTGTGATTGGTACACTAATCATAAAATTGTGAACTAGGAACACCTTATTTGATTCTAGTTTTATGGATTACCTCGTATCTTATAGGTCTGATAAGACTATTGATTAACCACCTAAATATTTGAATCATGTGTAATAAGTGAAAAAAACTAGTTTGGTGATGATTGTATCAAAGCTGTATAAATCTTTAATAATTAAATTTATGGCTTGTACGTCCTGTAAATTTTGATATTTTTCTATTGGAAAATTTACATACAATATTGGGGACTGATTGGATCTCTCCACATAGATATAACATCAATATCCTAGATGGGGAAATATCATTTCATATCCAATATCTTTTCATGGTCCAATATTAATTAAAAGGTACTATTAAATTCCTATTAAAACTACATCTTCAATATGGGTACTAAATTTCAATAATGAGGAATATTTTGACTGAGTATTTTAGACTAAATCTCAATATATGTCTATTCTGAGACAAATAATTAGTTTTTGAGCCTTTTACCAAATATAATTATTTTTTTCTCAATGAAATTTATTATTATAGTTATTATATTCTAACATTACCCTTCTGTTTTTTTAATCAAGGAGATAAAATTTTGAGGGAGAAACTATTTCAATGGAGGAGAATGTAACAACCCATTTTTTTATTTACTTTTTCTCATTCCTTTCTCATTTAACAAATATTTATATAATGATTAATCTTATTTATATTTTATTATTAAAATAAATTAAATGTTTTTAGATGAATTTTTGAAATATGTAAATGAATATTTTGAGATAAATAATATATTCTACTATATATAAACATTTAAACATTATACCTATAAAGTGACAGATACATAATAGAAATAGATTAAGGCAAAACATGTCCGTATATAGTCAACTAAAATGATCATTAAGTAACTATTAAGTGAAAAAATATTATAAATAAATATTTATACATTATTAAAAATGATATTTCAGTTATATATATATATAATTACATTAATAGTATGAAAATATCTTCCATATAGAAATAAATAGTTATAATGCATTATTTATCCTATTTATATGTGTTTTAGTAATATTTATAATATATATATATATCCATTAGTAATATTATATTTAGTACAGGTAAATAATTTTTTATCATAATTCAATTTTATATATTATTTCATAATTATAATTTTTTCCAAAAATGGTTTTATAAATTATATTTTATTGAATTAAAAATTCTTTTAGGGCTAAATTTATTATATATATAGCTTTAATTTCAAATAGTAATCTTAATAATAACTTATTCATTTTGATATAATTTTTAATATATTGTTGTACATATTTTAATAGTGATATAAATTATAACATAGTATCATACTAACAAATGAATTTTTCATAAAAAGGTTTATTGTTAAATGACATTTCATGTTCAACATATGATAAAATAAATGGTTAAATAATATTTTTACATGAAAATTATGTTCTATGGGTCATATATAACTTCAAATAATAATTTAATTAATGTACTAATACAACATTCTATTTGCATTATTTTACACTCTAAAACAGCTCTTTGATGGTAATACAACATATTTTTTCCTTAAAATTATAATTTCTAAAATATTTATAATTTATATTTTGAAATTAATTTATTATATCTGGATTCTTATCATTATCAAATGGGTATCATATTTAGATAAGGTATTCATTATAAAAATATGTGGTCTTTGGAATAACAATGCAATTATTTTTTAAAAACATTCATCATAAGGAAACAGTTTCCATAAGTATTTTCCTAGAATCAGAATTTCACATAATTAAATGATGAATATAAAAAATGGAATATATATTGGAAATCATGATTTTGAAATTATTTAAGGGGTGAAACTTTTAATTTTTTAATGAAAGTAGTAAAATATGGTTAAAATAATGAAATATGGTTGAATATGGTAAATATGACATTAAAAATATGTAAGAATAATAAAATTTGGCTAAATTATTTATCTTAACCAAATGTTTGGACTACCCATTATAGTGGAGCATTATCAGAGCTAGTGGGGTGCTATGGGATTTGTATAGTACTTGAGATAATGTAATTATAAAATATTTAATAATTATTTTTTTTGTCTTGGTAAAATAATTACATATTGTAATAATCAAAAAAAGTATATTATTTCTAATCCATTTTATTTTTTTTAAAAGTAAATTAAGTTTCGAGAAAATAATGAATATTTCACTAATTTTTGGAATTGAATGCACAAAATATTCAATTGAGCACACAAAAAAATAGACTGAACATGATGAATTGACTAAAGAGTAATCAATTGACTGCATAGTAAATTTAATTGACCATAGAATCATTTGATAGACCTTAGTGATATTATGATAAATATATGTGGCTATGAGATAAAACATAGTAACCTAAAGACCAACAAATTGATCACATTCCAAACATATCAACCATAGTTGTCTCATCACTAACTGTTTGATCATCCGCATGGAAAATTTTGCAGCCGCATGATAAAATTAAGTGATTGTAATTAAAAGTATCAAAATTGAAATTTAATGGGATCAGTTGGAAGTAAAACAAGGTATAATTAAAATATAAAGTGATCGAGTATAAATATAAGGTGATCAAACACAAGTAAAAAATGACCAATTATAGACACAAGTTATTGACTGTACAAGATATCAAATCATCTACAAAGTATAAAAGAGACCATGGATGCTGATGTAGAAATTTTAAATATTCCATATCTAAAGGTAAGTATTATATTATTATGTTATTAAAAATATAAATCCAGCCACTTTTATGTTCATAATTAAATTCTGATTAGAATCAATTAATAATCCTGGATTTTCTACTAAAGTATGAGGGTCTTCATGATTATTTTCCATCTACTTCTTCCAGAGAGTACTTTTCTTTTAAAATTATGACTTAATATAGAAAATCATATATAACAATAGTGGTAAATGAGAGAAAAACACATACACTTAAAATATATTCATAATAGTTTTTCCTGAATAAAAATGACAAACATATACTTTTTTATGAGTGTCTGTTACATCATGTTCTTGCCAAAACTTCGACGACACTTCAAGAGAAAATTTGAACTTCTTCAAACATCAAATCCAAATAAAAAGGAAACAATGAGAATAGACTATTTTTCTTAATAACAATATAACAACACATTCTCTTACATCAAATTATTTCTCCTTTCTCTTAATCTTTTTTCTTACATTCAAGAAATATGTTCTTTTCTTTGTAAATCATAAACACTATCTTCAATATTGAACTGGAGAGTGGAATACACACACACACACTCTCTCTCTCTCTATCATTTATTTATTTATTTCACCCATAGATAATAGTCGAAGAGGTTGTGTATCCTAGACTTCGTATGTGTATTTTTAAATATTGATTTCTCCTATATTGAACTGTAGATGAGGCTTTATAAAGCCTAGGAACCCTTATGAGTTATTGTTAAACACTTAGTCTAGGTTGTAGATTTGTTTATTTTACAATATACTTATTTATTTCTAGAAATTTAAAAGTTGAAGGGATTAAGTCTTAGCTTAAGGCTGAACCCCTTGTGTCTTTCCATTGTGTTTTTATCTATTTTTTCTTTATTTTCAAAAAAAATTCTATCTATCTTCAAAACATTAATTCGATAGTTAGAATAAATTTTTATTTTGTATATGTTTTTTATTTTTATTAAAACTATTTCAAAAGTTAACTGAGTTTTTAAAAGGTGTTCTAACTGAGTTATGGTCAAAATTCCAAGAATCTTTTTGAAAAGATCAAATTATATCATTATACAATTTTATTTAACTGATAATATTTTTAAATTGGGGGATTTTGTTTTAAATAATTTTAAAAATAAATTTGAATTTGAATCTCAATTCACCCCATCTTTAGTATTCCACTCCAACCAAAATTAGGTATCAGATGATTTTTTATACTTTATGTTGTGATCCATTTTTATCAAAAGATATTCAAATTTATATTAATTATAAATTTCTATTTTATGGATAATAATGAAAAATAAGGAATTAATACAAACTATAATGAATATTTTAAAGGAAATAATTATGATTATTAGAATATGAATATGAAAATACATATATAGGACCTGGGATTTGATATTTAGACAGTTATCAAGGATAAATATGAAAACCCCAATGCTGTTGTAGTTGAATGAAGTGAAGACACTAAGTCTGCATATTACTATAATTATAAAGATATGAATTCATTATACTATGAATTACTAAAATGATGAATTTAATAAAATATATTCCTATTCTAATACTTTGTAAATATGGTACACACTAGTTGTTTCACATGACGGAAACCCCAATGTTAAAGATATGTACATAAATAATTATACAATTAAATATGATACAATCAAGATAAAATATTAAGAAACAATTTTTTATATGTGTCTCATGTTTAATTATATTTTTAGCATAACACATCCACTTAGAAAGACAATTGAGGATAAGTATCAAGTAATTTCACTTTTGAGATGTCCACCTAATAGGTAGAGAGGAACGACTATTTCTATCAAGTAATCTTGTGATATAAAAACATAATAGAAAATGATCTTTTCATAAATATTATAATTTATGAGGAGGAACTAAAATTTAATGAAGAATAAGAAGATGAACCAAAGAGTAAATTAGTTACTTTAAAAATTTATGAATTAAATCTAAAAGAAAAAGGAAAAATATTTCAATTTTAGTGATGTTGAATCAACTCCATATAGAAATGATGAAATGTCATATCTAGACAGATGATTTAATATAATCTACATACAAGAGAAATTATTCAAAAATAATAAATACTGAGTATATTATGATAGAAAAAAAATTGTAAAATGGATAATCATTCATGAGAAGTAATCGGTTATGAGTGTGAAGGGAAAGGACACATCAAGAATGAAAGTTCTAAACTAAAATATATTAAAAGATCTAGGGAAAAAGGAAGAAGGTAGAAGAGCCTTTGAAATCCACATTGAGTACATCTGAACAAAGTTCATGTGATTCTAACTCGATCAGATAAGAAAAAACTGATAGGGTTAACATGTGTTTAATGGTAAAAACATTTGAGGTACTAAATATTATTCCTATATTTCTTATTCATTTTTTAGGTATTTAAGAGAATTAAAACAAATTGATGATAATATGAGCTTTAAGGATAAATTTGACTATTGTAACATAATATATGAACCATTCAGTGAGATGAAAGATAAATATAAATGTTTAAAGAATAATTATACTTTGTCTTCTCACTTTAAGTATGATTCTACTATAGAAAATGAAAAAATGATCAATCATTAAAGGAAAACAACGAACTAAAAATATCCAGTATGAAATGTAAGAAGGATATAGAAGTATTTGAGAATTATAGAGAAACACTTATCAGGATGCTTTGTAAAAAAACCACGCCCAAATATACCACTGGGTTTAGTTAACAAACTGGAAATAGAAATATTAATAAAAAAACTTGTTCCTAGTTCAAAATAAATCAATCATTTTTTTGGAACTAAAAAAGAGTTTATCTCTAATTTTCTAAATTCAATTTATATAATACCAGTTAAAAAACTTTGGATACCTAAGGCTTTTATCACAAATATTTCTTGGCCTAAGAAAATATGGGTACCAAAATCATTTTTGGTTTAATTTTATTATAGGAAACCTACTTGAATAGTACTAGTAAGAACATATGGTATCTGGATAGAAGATATTCTAGAAATTTTATTAGGGACTACTCAAGATTTTAGAACCTTATCAAAGTAAATGGAGGACATTTCACTTTTGGTGATAATTCCAAATGGAAGATTATTGTATTTTTTCAAATCATTAGTTATAGTACTATTTTTATTTTTGAACTCTTATTTGAAGATTGATTAAAATATAATATACTCATTATCTAAAAGATATGTGATTATAGATATTATGTTAAATTTGAAAATAATGATTTTAAAATTTAGGATTACAAGAATGTTTTAGTTTTTACAACCTTGTGTAAAGATAATGTTTATGTTGTTGATTTGAATTTATTATTTTATCAAAAGGTTTCTTGTATAAATGTAAGTCATAAAGAGTCTTGGATTTGGTATATGATACTATCCACTACAACCTTAACTCACCAAGGAAGTTAACTAGAGATGGATTATTCAAATATTTTCCTAAACTAGACTTCCAAACATACAAAGTATGTAGCCAATGTCAAAAATTAAAGAAACATAAGATCTCATTAAAACTAATGAAATAATTTTAAACTTCTCAACCATTGGAGGTTGTTCACATGGGCTTTTTTGGAACCCCTAGAGTTTTGGGGAAAATGGTAATAAATATGTTTATGACATCAAAGATTAATTTTCTATATTCTCATGGGTATTCTTTTCTTCTCACAAAAGTGAATCATGTTCCTATTTTTACAAATATAAAAAATCTATAGAAATCCATAGTGGACTTACTATTAAGAACTTAAGAAGTGATCATATTCCTGAGATTTAAAAAAATTATGTTGAATATAAATAATCACAAAATGGATATATTAAAAACCATTAAGAACCCACATCATAATTGTGTAGTATAGAGAAGAAACATAACACTTCAAGAGATTTCCCAGACCATACACAATGATTATGATTCACCAATTTACTTTTGGGTAGAGGCCATGAATACAAAAAAAATTATTAATAAAATTATTATTTGAACACTTTTAAAGAAAAATACTTATGATTAATGGAATGGAATAAATTAACAGTTTAATTACTTTATATTTTATAGCCACAAGGTCTTTATACTCAATACAATGGAGAATTTAGACAGGATTTCATCCAAAAGTGATGGAGAAATATTACTCGGTTATTGAAATTCCACTTAATCATGTATGGTATTCGATAAAATAGATCCAAATTTATGGAAGAATATCTATATTTCAAATTCAGTAAAATATATCCACATGAACTTAATACTTATTTAGAGATTCATGTGGATGATTTTTTAAATTTTAATATGAATTCCTACCCGAGTGATAATTATTTTAATCCTTTTGTAGAAAAATCACCTAGTTCTAAAGAAATTGTTCAACCTAAAAAAATAGAGGAAAATGAAGTGCCAAATAATTATCCCTATTATTATTATAAATCATAGAGATCATCCATTAGACACAATTGATTTAAATTTAAATAGAGGAATATGGACTAGACCTTCTCTAAAAAATCAGTTTGAACATCATAATTTATTTTCACAGCCAAAACCTAATAACATCATAGAAAGAATAGATGATGAATTATGGGTAATAGAAAAATCATGAATAATTGAATAAGTTGAGATAAATAAATTTTTGGAACTAATATAATGACTTAAGTAATTTCTAAACATTGGCACTAAGTGGTTGTTTATGAACAAATTATATGAGTAAAGAATAACTATTATAAACATAGATAGATTTTTTTTCAAATAATATAGTCAAGAGGAAGGAATTTATTATGAGGAAACCTTTTCACTGGTAGCTAAACATAAAGTTATCATAATGATGATTTCCTAAACACATTTGAATTTCAAATAAAATCAAATAGATGTCAAGATTTAATTCTTAAATGGTTATATAATTGAGGATTTTTTTATTCAACAAACCCTAGGATTTTAAAAACCTCATTATCCAAATAATTTATTTAAATTAACAAAATCATTGAATGGGTGAAAATAAACTGCTAGATCTTAGTATATAGGCCCATCACATTTCTAATTTCAAGTAGATTTAAAAAATATGTTACTGGTCCTATCATATTTATAAAAATAATTTAAAAGGATATTTTATTAGAATAAATCTATGTTGGTGACATTATTTTCTAATCATCCAAAAACTCCTTGTGTTTTGAAGTTTCAAAAATGATAAAAAATAAATTTTAAATGAGTTTAATCGGTGATTTAAAATAATTTCATATATTTTAAAATTTTAAAAATAATGATGAAATTATTTTCAACTAAATTAATTTCACAGAGCATATTCTAGAATATTTGTTATTCGATAAAACCATAAGTATTGATACTCCAATAAGTAAAAGTTGTAAGATTTATCTTAATGAAAAGAGAAAGATTCAAGACAAAACTACTTATAGAGGTGTGATTATAATTTTATTATACTTTACTATTAGTTGATCAGATATTATGTTTACTATGTTCTTGTGTGCATGATTTCAAGAAAATGCAAAAGAATCAAATTTAAATTATATTAAAATAATTTTTATATATCTCAACAATACAACAATTATTTGGATTTTTTAATCTAAAGGACATGAATTTGAATTAGTAAGTTATTCATATTCTGATTTTGGTGGTTGTAAGTTATACAGAAAGATAACCTCAAGATAATGTCATATCTTGGGAAAGTATTTAGTTTTATGGTGTAGTAAGAAATAGAATTTTCTTACATTATCTACTATTGAAAATGAGAATATATCCATATGTAGTTTTTTTCATAGATTTGGTGGATTAAATACACCTTATTGGACTATAAATAAAAATTTAGGCATTTACTTATAGATTTTGACAGTACAAGGGCTATAAATATTTCTAAAAATATTGTATCTCACTCAAGAACTAAGAAAATTGATATAACACATCACTTTTTGAGAGAAAATTTTAAGACACTAAATATCACTCTAAAATTCATTATCACAAAAAATATTATTTATGATATTTTTAACTCTTAATAAATAGATAATAAGTTGTATCAAACATGAATTAGGAATGATCATTTTTTCTTTAAATGTTTTTAATCATTAATATTACTTTTAATTTTATTTTTCGCATACTTTTATTTATATATATACATTTTTTTTCGAGAGTTCCTAAGTTATTTCAATTTAAAATGTATCATATGGGAATATAAATACATTAAATTATTGTTTTCATTTCACATGCATCACTATAAAATTAAAATATGTAAATGATTAAAATTACAAATCAAAATTGAATCATTATGTTTCCCTAAAACCCAAACTAAAACCTCTTTTTGTACACCATTTCTTGAACATTTCTTCAAATCCCTAATCATGATTCTTAATCAAATTAGTTGAGATGAGTATTCCTTCTGGAGAAGATGTTCTCGAATAATCCAAGAGAGAAAATTGCATCTCAATCAAGTCTACAAAGATTTAAAAACTACATCTATTTCAATATTAAGTAGTCTTTCAGAAAGAAGTGTATGTTGAATAGTTTATAACTAGTCGATATGTGTTGTGGAGATCCATTCTATGTTAAAATTATAAAAGTTGTTTTTTAGATGAAAATTTACCTCTTTATCCTATCCTGGTAGAATAATTTTATCTGAATATGGTTTTTGAAGCTGGATAGTATGAGGAAGTGATTTTAATAGTCAATGATTGTCAAGAGTGTGAGTTAAATTCATCCTTATGGGTTAATTATCTAAGTGTCCCACATATTGGAAAATATGAGGACTACCAATGCTCATTCCCTATTATTTATCCTCATTTCTAGATTGTAAATGTGTTGGAGGAACTAATGGATTATATAACTTGCAGAAGGAAAGTCACAAATGAGAAAAGTGATGAATATAGGTTATTGTAGAAGTTTATTTAACACTATATCTTCATAAGGAAGGGAGATTTTAGTTTTATAGGGTACTATGAATTTTAGATTATATACCTAATGATACATGAATTTTAGATAAGCCTGCCTTATTTATTTATTTATGATAAATTTGGAGGAGTTGACCAAATTATCCTCTTCTTTCGACATCCTTCTGGATACAAAATCCATTTCTTCTTTGTTGGAACAGAAAAATTTTGGTTCATATAGGGGATAAAAGAACTATGTTTCTGAGTGGCGTATGCTTGAATCAGAACACCTACGAGAGGATAAATATTATATATTATCCTTGGAAAATAATTTGGTTTTCTAATGAGGAGAGAATATTTAAAATATTCAATCCATTATCACATCCAAGAAGGCCTATGGATATAATTATCCCTATTTTAGAAGAAGATGAAATTTCTTTAGGTTGATTACTCATTTGATGAGGAATAATTTGAAGCTGTGGATATGTATGAGGAATCCAGATGATATTTTTAGAAGAAAATATAAATAAATCTTATTCCTAAAGTTACAAATATGGGAGAACCTATGAGAGAATATTAATGTCCTGCACATGAAGTTCAAAAGATCCCTAAAATTTTATTTGAAGTTTTAAGGAAGCCATAATTACTATTGGTTGCTAAATCAATAAGAGATTATGCACCTTCGAATGGGGAAATAGTTCCCAGATCCATGACTTTTTGTAATATCTCTTACAGATTTATATAGTGGTGAGGATATAGAACCTTCTATTATGGAGAGTCTGCCTATGTTTGAAATAGGGGGATCTCCCATTTTTTATTCCTCTACTTCTAATGGTGTATCCCTTCAATATAACCCTTTCTTTGATATGGTTGTATCATCTCTTGGAAATGTTGATAGTAAAAAATATAATGAAATAGATGATATAGGTGATAAAGATGACAAGGATGATATGGCTCATGAGATTGGAAAGGATGATGATGATGATGATTCAATAAAGTCAGATGAACCTATTCTAGTAATTATTGTCGAGGAAGAAAAATAAGTTCAGCCAAATCATTCTAATTCTATTTTAGATATTCCAATAAGGCTCTTAAATATTTATTAATGATTTTGGCTACTATACTTTATCCAAGAGATGTATCTACAAACCGTTTCCAATAATACCCTCTAAATGTCTCTTATACTAGTATAGAAATGGTGGCTATGGAATATTCTAATGACAAATCTAAGGCCTCACTAAAAGAAATTTATTTTCCTATAGTTCTTTTCTATACTAAAGATGAATCATGGAGAAATGATCCTAAGATGAGTGCTAATTATTGTGATGATAATGATAAAATCCTTCCATAAGTGTATTCTTCTCAAGACTAAGATGCTCGGTATTAAGAAGTTAGACCCTCTTCTACTCAACCTTTTCTAGTAAATTCTTAAGATTTTATTCAACTCTAGAAAAACCTTTTATATGTATTAAAGGAAGTGTTTTTTAGTATTATTCGGTATAATACTCATGAAAAAGATGATAAAATTCCATACATAATTGAAATTTTTGTTTCCCGCATCCAACTCGAGATGTTTCTGAAGATAAATCATATACACCAAGATATTTGATCTTTTATAAGAGAATTAGAATGTTTTAGAAGCCACATCAGAGGCCTCTCTAGTGAAAATATTAATTTTTTATGTTGGTTTTTATTGATTTTTAATTTCTGTTAATAGGATACGTTGTTTCGTACGATGTTGTAAATAATATTTTAATGTCTGTTATGAGTAACTAACATTTAAAAAAAATTGTGAACATTTTTCGCATAGGTTATTAAATAACTAACATGAAAAAATTTCTTCCAAGTCATATATTTCATATAACCGATGTGCAAGAAACTTTTTCACTTCAACTATTTAATAACCGACATGAAATAGATAAAGAATTAATATTTCACATTGATTATTAAATAATTGACATAAAAGAGAGAAAATTAATTCATCTTTAATGTCATTTATTTATATAAATGATGTTAAAGAGAGATCGTAAATTAATATTTCATGTCAGTTATATACCTAACTGACATTAAAGATCCACCAAGGAACAGTATTCCACTTCAGATTTATAAAAGAAGTGACATGGAAGAAGGTTTTTCATATCGATTACCAAATAACCGATGTTAAAAATCAAATTTTTTTAAATACATAATTTTCACCCTACTCTGCCTATAATAAAAAAGAAGAAACAAAATCAAAATAAAAAAACAGTAGAGGATAGAAAAAAACAGTTACACTTGTGATTTCAACTTGCTAAATAACATTGTTTATTACAAACAAATAAAAAATGAATCAAACCTATAAAATCATTCTCCCATTCATATTTTAAGTGCCTCAAATCCATTTTAGTATAAGGATGAGGGTCATCAAAAATCTAAAAATTATAAATAAATGGTGTAACTTGTAAGTATGTTGAACAAAACTAATGAGATGTCAAGGAAAATATTATAATGAAATATAATTTTATTGAACTTCAAAAGCAACAGAGTAGAAATTATTTCATAAATAAATAATAAAAAATAGTACAAAATTTTTTTTACTCCTTCAGGTTTATGAAATTTCTATTTAAAAGTATTTATCAATTATAAATAACATTTATAAGTGACATATCCAAAATTTAATAATTATAAATGAAAATTCACCATTAATTTTATATATTTGATCTTGTTGTTATTCTTTTTTGTGTTATATCTATAGATATCTCATACACTATTTGAAAATCATATGAAGAAAATAAATTTAAGTCATTACAATATAAACATGTATTAAATTACTCAAACATCATTGTTCAATACTTTCATAAAATTTTCTTTCACTTCATCATGGATCGAGCATAGCAAGAACAGTGTCCTATCTCTTTAAAAAACACCCAACATCCAATGGCCTCTAATATATAAGAAATTTTAACATGTTTTGTTAGTATATTAGTAGATATAAAACAATTTGGGATAAATATATCATATACTCTTGAATATAAGTAAACATATATCACTGAATAATTGCATTCTTCTAAAATGTTTCAGCAATATAAATTATTCTTTATGCTTCATTATTTTTCCTATCTATAGGTGAAATAAATTTTGGATCCATAAATTCATATACAATTGTATTTTAATTATCTAAACAAATGTTATAATGTTTCCAAATACAAAAGAAATGTAAGTATTAATTTTCAATAAATTAAACAATTGGAAATATTTTGTAAATAGTATTATATAGAAAAAAATATGTATCATGGTGATGCCCGACTGATATCTAGATAAAATATCCATGATATAATTATTCACAACATTCAAATTAATTACATTCCCAAAAAATAGAATCTTAAATTGGAATCTCAAATACATTCAATAAGAGATTTTATTATCTTGACAATCTATCAAAATCAGTATAAACTATATCTGAATTCATAAAACTTTGTATATGTTGTTCACTTTATATTATTTCTTTACCTTTAAAGTATTCCTATAAAAAATATATAAATATATAAACATTAAAATTATTAAAAAAATTAATATCAAAAAGAAATAAAAGATAGAATTTACCCATACATCTATGGTAATACGTCGAACAAGTCTAGATGGTCAAGCTAGAAAACCATCGATACTTTTTCCAACTCTATTCAACTCATATGTATGACATGGAATTATTTTTTGATCTATCTATAATATCCACTATAGTGACCCTATTATGATCTATCTCTGTATGTTGATGATAAATTTAATCACCTAAATAAAATATCATCCCATATGAAAAAATATGTTCAGGATTGTTAGGTCCACAAGGTTGAATACCCTGAGAGGGGGGTGAATCAGGGTATGACAAATTTAAAATTAAGGCTCGTGCTGATCTTGTTTCGTTGTTAAGTAAAACACTATTCTATCTCTCTCTCTACTATTACAAAATATAAACAGAAAGTAAAGCAAGCACAGGACACAAAAATTTTACCTGGTTCACCACTAAGGGATACGTCCAAGGAGCTTATGTCGACAGGTTGCCGGTCGTACCAATTCCACTAAACTTCACTAGCTGCGGATTACAAGGTTTGGGTACAGTCACTATTTCCTAAGCTCACTCCCTTTACAAGATTTAGGGTCAGCTCACTGCTTTCCCAAGGGTCACTCCCTGTTTCTTTCTCTCTAGCTCACTGTCGGTGGAGAGGATCACCTTATTTCTCTTCCTTTGCTCACTGCTCTTGGAAGGAATCCACTCACAGTTTATAGACCTGTAGGTCTCTTCATTTGCATGAAGTAATGCATCTTCCTCTATATGTAGATGCTTTGTTTAAGCTCAACCTTCACTTGTAGATGAATTTCTCTATGCACCGAAGGTATCGGGAAATCCCCCAGCTTCCACGCAGCCCTAAATCAATGCCGGAAATCTACCTTACTTGGCGCCCTTCTCAAGGCGGCGAGCAAGTCTCGGTGTGCAAGTCAACACTATCATGAAAGTATTTCTTAACACTTGCACGACTCAACCTTAAGCTTCTCCAAACTTGCGCGATGCACTTCCTTTGCTTCCCAAACCACCTCAGGCACGCAACAAAAACTTGGCGTGCAACTTCCTTTTCTGGCGCGCAAGTCCCACTTGCACGACACACCACCACTTGCGCGACCACCACCACTTGTGAAACCACCAAACCTACACGACGGGAGCTCTGAATCTTCAAAGTGTTGAACTCCGGGGAAGAATGAGGAGGGGTGTTCCAGCATTTATAGGCAATTTGACCACCCTACGCGATGGTGCGGAAGCCAACCCTCAGCGCGCAAGTCTTGACGCGCAGATCTCTTCCCCTGCAAGTCACTTTTGTGACCTAGTTCCAAACTTGCGCGAACCTCTTTCCTTTTCCATATTTTGATCTTATGATCTTGAAAAACCATAGGCGCATAAGTTCTCAAGCTTTCAAGGCATTGGGGCACAAGTCTCTTTACAGCGTACAAGTCACCTGCGCGACACCACCAATACTTGCGCAAAACTTATCCCTTTGCCATATTTTGATTATCTGATCTTAAAAAACAAATCGCGTGAAAGTTTCCAAGCCTTCATGTACACGGTGCGCAAGTCCCTTTTCCAAAAAACACTTTTCTTCATTTGTCGATTTTCAAGCCCAAAAATTTGGCAAACACTAGAAAACGGTGCCACTATGTATCTGTTCTTTTTATGCCACCTCCAGATCATTCATTCCTTTATCGACGTTCTTGAATCAAACATGGATCGTTGCCCATAGATCTTGAACTCAACATTCCACCATGAAATCCCCTTTTTCAATAAATTTGTATGTCATCTTTTTTCTTTGTCAACAATCACCACTCAGATGTCCACTTTTTCAACAAACACAATCACCTAAAAAATGCTTCAATGATTCCTTGAGGGACTTTTTCCCAAAAATCTCCCCCTTTGGGTTTGTTGATAACTCTTCCATAAAAAGATACATCATTAATTCTTCAGACACCATTCGCCTTTTGCGATTCTAATAGTGATCAAGGATTTACTCAACATAAACTCTAAGCCCACATGAGCAATTCTTGGCATGAGAAACAAGAGTAAATCAAAAGTTTATTAACGAACCACTTCATCTCTTACACACATTATTGACACCAAACTGATACCAATTTTTACCAAACTGATACCAATTTTTGGAAATATTCTTCCAATACTACTCTTCTGCTTTTATCATGATCCTTAGCTGTCCTAATATCTATTCTTTGATCGATCACTTCTAGCATCGTCAGATTTTATATGCTCCCCCTTTCTGCTCACAGCTTCAACACCACTTTAGCCTTATTTCCAGTGTTGTCCAAGCTAAGCTCTAGCTAAGCACATTCAAATAGATTCAACTCCCCCTATCTGGCTGCTCCACCTGTTAGCTTCTCCCCTTATCTGTCAATATTTCTTAAATAGCCACACTGTCTACCCCTTGAACAATCACTATTTTCTCCCCCTTTGTCAACGAACCCAAAGGTTACTCCTTTGAAGTCTATAACAGAGTAGAGAACACATATCAGCACATTAGGGAAAACACATCATACCTTGGGGAGAGGAGGGGGTTCCACATCCACACTATTTCAAGTGCGGGGAGTTGAATAAACTTCCAGAGCCAGTCGATGCCTTTCAAATTCTTCCCTGGGTAAGGCCTTTGTTAGAATGTCTGCAACCTGTAGCTCTATAGGCACATACTCCAACTTCACGATTCCCTGCTCAACTTTCTCCTTAATAAAATGATACATTATCTCTATGTGCTTTGTCCTTGATTGATGGATGGGATTTTTCCTAAGATTTATGGAAACTGAGTTATCACATTGGATTCTGATCGGAGACTTCACTTCAACTCCCATATCTTCAAGCTGCTGCTTTATCCACAATAACTATGTGCATGCTTGAGTGGCCACAATATATTCCTCCTCCGCAGTGCTCAATGAAATGAAATCTTGCTTCTTGATAAGACATGAAATACACACTCCACCAAGATAGAATGCACCACCTGATGTTGATTTTCTATCATCATCTGAACCGGCCCAGTCTGCATCAGTATATCCCAATAACTCCATCTGAGATTTATTAGTATATGTCAAGATGAAATCCATTGTTCCCTGGATATACCGAAGTATTATTTTCACTAAAATCATGTGGCTTTCCTTGGGATTACTCTGATATCTCACTGCTTGGCATGTGTAGAAAACAATATCATGCCTTTTTGCGGTTAAGTACAACATACTTCCAATAATTTGCCTATATTCTGTGATATTAATTGCCTTTCCATCCTCATCTTGTGATAATTTCATCCGGGTAGCAACTGGAGTCTTCATCTCCTTGGAATTATCCATTCCAAACCTTCACAGAACCTCCTTGAAATATTTAGATTGAGAAATAAATGTTCCATTCCTCCCTTGTGTCACCTGTAGACCAAGGAAAAACGTTAGCTCTCCAGTCATTGACATTTGAAACTCGTTTTTCATGAATTCGGAAAACTGTCTGCACTGAGCTTCATCTGATCCACCAAAAATTATGTCATCAACATACACCAGCACCATCATTCTTTGATTATTTTCATTACTGAAATAGATATTGTAATCAACTCCTCCACGCTAGAAACCAAGAATCTTCAAGTACTGATCAATCCTTGAGTACCATGCCCTCGGTGCTTGTTTCAGCCCATACAAGGCCTTCTTCAGCTTGCAGACTTTGTTCTCATCCTCATGAATGAGAAAAACATTTGGCTTCTCAATATACACCTCCTCTTTCAGAACTCCATTTAAGAATGCGGATTTGACATCCATCTGTAACACTTTGAACTTTCTTTTCACTACTATGGCCAAAAATAGTATGATCGTTTCCAGCCTTGCAACAGGTGCAAATGTCTCATCAACATCTATTCCCTCTATCTGGGATTATCCCTTGCACACTAGTCGTGCGTTGTTCCGAATCACTATGCCATCTTCATTCATCTTTTTGCGATAGACCCATCTATTCCTGATGACATTCTTGTCTGCTGGCCTCAAAACAATCTCCCATGTCTAGTTCTTATCAATCTGATCTAGCTCTTCATTCATAGCCTAAACCCAGTTTTCATCTTCAGGTGCATCGAAAAAACATTTCATCTCCACCTGAGATAAAAACAATGTTTGTTGTAATGGTTTCATTCTTCGATTCTGAACTAGAGCTGTCAAATCATCAATGATATTTTGCCTATCAATTTCAGCTCGACTCTTTGGCTTCCTTGTAGACACAGACTTGACACATTCTTGTTCATCATCAGAATCTTCTTCTAAGTCAGCCTCTGCCACTTCTGCTCCCCCTGTGTTTCTTACCTTATCATCACTTTCATCCAGGAACTGTTCACTGGGTTGTTGAGTATTCTGTTCATTTTTAACTATTGTGAAATCATTGCTCTCAATGATTTTTCCCAGCCTTTTGTTGAAACATTTATATTCTTTGCTTTTCCCTGAGTATCCAAGGAATATCCCCTCATCTCCTCGTGCCTCAAAATTCTTGTGATTTTCTTTGTTGAGAATGAAACACTTAATTCCAAAGATTTGAAAGTATTTAAACGTTAGCATCTTTCCGTACCGTAGTTTATATAGAGTCTTCCCTTGCATCGGACACAACAGAGACCTATTCGAAACATAGACCGATGTCAAAATTGCTTCCTTCTAAAATTTCTCTGGTAGGTCTTTATCAATAAGCATACGTTTGTCCATGTTGTTGATGATCTGATTTCTCCTTTCAACCACTCCATTCTTTTGGGGAGTTCTTACTGATGAAACTTGATTCATTATCCTATGTTTCTCGAGATAGTTTTTAACTTGACTATTTTTGAATTCTTTACCGTTATCAGTACGAAACTTCATAATTTTCTACCCAAGCATCTTTTCTGATTCCCTCCTATACTGCTTTAAGAAACTGAACACCATTGTCTTATGGGTAATGATGAATACTCAGGCCATTCTTCTATAATCATCAATGAAAAGGACATAGAACCATTTCTCATTTATATCTCGTGGTGAAATAGTTCCATATACATCAACATGTACCAATTCGAGCACTTTGGATGATTTCTGTTCCTTTGGCCTGTATGTTTTTTTATGATCTTCCCTTGTTGACAAGCATCACATGTATGAGCACGATCACGTGATAGTTTGGGAAGGTCTCTAGCAGCATCACACTTTACAAGATCTTCCATAGATGGTTGGCATATATGACCAAGTTGATTATGCCACAGCTGGTTTTCTTCCTCTCTGGATAAAAGACATATATCATCTTCCCCACTTACAAGGTAAAAGATTTCCCTTTTTCCTTTTTCCTTGCAGAAAAACTACCCCATCTTTTCCCATGACCATACAGGTCTTCTTGGTAAACCATATAGAATGTCCTGAGTCACACAATTGACTGAAACTGAGAAAATTGTGACTGAGACCTTCTACAACCAAGACATCAGCACGTCTGATTTCTTTTCCCCCAAACCTAACCTTTCCTGATCCAATTATCTCCAGCCCTTCATCATTTCCAAACTTGAAAACTCCTTCTTTGTCATATTTTATTCTTGTAACCAGATCCTTGTTGCCTATCAGGTGAGACATACAACCACTATCAAGAATCCACACACCCAAATGATCTGATGCTTTAAGGTCAATTTCAGCAACTACTGTCTTCTCTGCTCTCTTCTTCTTGGTCCATATTTTTGTCTCCATACTCGGTATAGATTGAGACTCACGATCATTCTCAGAGTATGATGGACTAGCTTCATCTTGCAGAGCTTCAAATTTGTTCTAAACTTTTAACTCATTTTCCGGTTTATTGATCTACTGCTTGTGAAAATTTTGATTCTGCTTTGGTAGATTTCTCTGAATGATTAATGTGTAGTACTTAGCCATGTGCCCAAATCCTCTGCACAAAAAACAGTGTCCTTTAAAATATGTTCTGGAAAACCATTCTATGTTTGGATGCCACCTCTGTTCTTGTTCCCTTTCATATCTCTTGGTTATGGAACACACATACTGTGAATGTCACATATTCCCACAACAATAACACCTGATATATGGTGAATTCCTTCGTGTTACTTAATCTCTATGATTTTCCCTTTGGGATCTATGAATATTCTGATTCTGTTTTGTGCTCAAATAAACCTTCAATTTTGGGACGGGTTCTTATGGTCTGACATCAACTGCCACATATTTTTGTTTCTTATCATTCCCTGAATCGACCTTAGCATTTGATCTTTCTTACTGCTTCACTCCTACTGAACTACGAGCCACTTCTTTCATCTTCTCTGTCTTCTAAATGGTCTGCTTTTCTAATATCACATTGGGGGTCAAGAATTTTTCTTGATCCTTTATTTTTCATCGTAGACTGACCACTTCTTCTTCAAGCTCATTGATACATCTGACCTGCTCCTTTCCTGTGTTTGTCAAATAATCAATTTCCTTATTTTGTTCCTCAACATTAAGCTTATACTCAATAATATTTTCTAATCTCTCTGGTGTTGAGGATTTTAGTTTTTCAATTTCTTCTAATAGCTCAGACTTTTCTTCATCATGTTGTTTCATATAGAGTTTGGAATCATGAACCACTTTATTGTCTTTCTTCGTTTTGGTTCTCCAAGCGTCTATCTCCTCAAGAGCTACTTCTAATTCGGCTTCCATATCAACTCTCCCTTCGATTTCTTCTTCTTCTTCAGCGTCATCTTCTTCCTTTTTCTGATAACTACCAACAATCGTCACCAAGTCATTTACCCCACGATCTCTTCAATTTTCTATCTCCTCAACCTCTTTATCCTCAGACTCATCTGAACATTCAAATTCTTGTGAAAGAATATTCTTCTTCTTGAATAAATTTCTCTTGAATTGTTTCTTCCTTTTCACAAATGTTGAAGACTTCTTATTGGAAATTTCGAATTCATCTTCATCATTTTTTTCTTGAAACTTTTTGGGGAATCTTGCAGCAAGATGACTAACTTTACAACATCTAAAGCAAGCGAGTGGAAGTTTCCCATTGATCTTTCCATTTCTTCTTTGAAGATTTGAGGAAAGGAATGACATAACCTCATCTGTCTCTTCTACTTCCTGAGAATCTTCAATGGTGAGCTTTTTCATGGCCTTAAATGCCATCTCTTTGGATTTTCCCTTTTCCACAGCCGTGTTTTCATCATTCCACATCTCATATGCAACCAAGGTATTGTGCAAGTTGTCCAGTGTCAGCTCTTTGGGATCTTTATCTACTAGTACAGAAACTTTTAGATTGAACCGAGGTGGAAGCTTTCTCAAGATGTGCTTTACGATCTTTTTGTCTTCAATGACTTCACCAAGACCTCTCATATCTTCCAGAAAAAATATTTACCCTGTCAAAAAATGCATCAACAGACTCATTCGGTTTTATCTTTAGATCTTCATACTTATTCCACAATACTTGCAGCTTTTCCTCTATGACCTTTGTATCTCCTTCATATATATTCAATAGCTTTTCCCACATGGCATGTGAAATTTTTCATGACATCACCTTTGTATAGATATGATTGGATAGGGCTCCCCCTAAGGCATTAATTGCTTTGGCATCTGCGTCCAACTCTCTACGTTCACCATCTGATAATTTGCCACTATTAATATCAGCTGTTATGCCATGCATTGCTACTGTGAATATATCCATTCTCCAAGATCGGAAGTAGTGTTGCATCCGATTCTTCCATAGCTGAAATTTCTTCCCGTCAAAGATTGGAATCCCTTTATGATTGGTGACCTCCATTGAGAGAAGAACTAATATCAACCTTTCCCTCTGATACCAATTGTTAGGTCCACAAAGCTGAATACCTTGAGAGGGGGGGTGAATCAGGGTATGACTAATTTAAAATTAAGGCTCGTTCTGATCTTGTTTCGCTGTTAAGAAAAACACTCTTCTCTCTCTCTCTCCTTTTGCATAATATAAACAGAAAGTAAAGAAATCACAGGATACAGCAATTCTACTTGGTTCACTGCTAAGGGCTACGTCCAAGGAGCATATGCCGATAGGTTACCAGTCGTACCAATTCCACTAAACTTCACTAGCTGTGGATTACAAGGTTCGGGTATAGTCACTCTATCCTTGGCTTTCTTCCTTTACAAGATTTAGGGTCAGCTCACTGCTTTCCCAAGGGTCAGTCCCTTTTTCTCTCTCTCTCTGGATCACTGTCGGTGGAGAGGATCACCTTATTTCCCTTCCTTTGCTCATAGCTCTTAGAAGGAATCCACTCACAGTTTACAGACCTGTAGGTCTCTTCATTTGCATGAAGTAATGCATCTTCTTCTGTATATAGATGATCTGTTGAAGATCAACCTTCACCCATATATGAATTTCTATTTTCACCGAAGGTACCGGGCAATCCCCCAGCTTCCATGCAGCCCTAAATCACTTCCGGAAATCAACCTTACCTAGCGCCCCTCTCTAAGGAAGCGTGTAAGTCTCGGCGAGCAAGTCAACACTGGCACACAAGTATTTCTTAACACTTTCATGATTCAAGCTTAAGCTTCTCCAAACATTCACGATGCACTTCCTTTTCTGCCCAAACCACCTCAGGAACGCAACAACACTTGGCTCGTAACTTCCTTATCTGGCGCGCAAGTCCCACTTGCGCGACACACCACCACTTGTGTGACCACCACCACTTGCGCGACCACCAAACTTGTGCGATGGGAACTCTGAATATTCAAAATTTTGAACTCCGGTGAAGAATGGGGAGGGTGGTCTAGTATTTATAGGCAATTTAACCACCCTGCGCAACGGCGTGCAATTCAACCCTCGGCACGCAAGTCTCGATGCGTAGGTCTCTTCCCCTGCAAGTCACTTGTGCGACCTACTTCAAAACTTCTGCAAACCTATTTCCTTTGCCATATTTTGATCTTATTATATTGAAAAACCATAGGCGTACAAGTTCTCAATCCTTCAAGGCATCAGCGCGCAATTCTTTTTACAGCGTGCAAGTAAACTGTGTGACACCACCAATACTTGTGCAAAACTTATCCATTTTCCATATTTTAATGATCTGATCCTGAAAAAAATATAGAGTGAAGGTTTTCAAGCCTTCATGTACACGGCACGCAAGTCCCTTTGCGAAAAACCACTTTTCTTCATTTGTTGATTTTCAGGCCCAAAATTTTGGCAAACACTGGAAAACGGTGCCACCTTGTATATGTTCTTTTTATGCCACCTCCAGATCATTCATTCCTTTATTGACGTTCTTGAATCAAACATGGATTGTTGACCATAGCTCTTGAACTTGACATTCCACCATGAAATCCCCTTTGTCAACAAATTTGTATGTCATCGTTTTGCTTTGTCAACAATAACCACTCAGATGTCCACTTTGTCAACAAACACAATCACCTCAAAAATGATTTAATGATTCCTTGAGGCATTTTTTCCCCACAGGGATCATAAAGAGACAACTCACCATAACTGGGAAGCAATGTACGTGTGGTTTTTTGAGTAGGATGAGAATGATTGGGGTCTATAGGTTGAGATGTATGAGTAGGATAAGTAAGAGTTGGATCTTCTAGCGATGGTGGCTGAGGTGAAGGACTTGTATCAGTAGTTTGAAATTGTTTTTTCATGTCTACAAACATCTTATGAATGGAATCTATGATCTTATCCTCTATATTAAAACTAATATCCTAAACATTATGTCCAATGTTTCAAAATTTTATAAACATCATTCCTTTAAGAATATTCAAAATGGGGAAACACTTTTTTTGCTGATATACCACTCAGTTATCCTCATACACAACCCAGGTGTTCAATTATTCCCAATGTTGTAGCTAAAATATCCTACCTACGCTAAACTTTAAAGAACCCCTATGTGATATTCTCATCAATAGAACCCTGTATAGAATATTTTAAAAATTCATCAATGAATCACAATATATATAAACAATTTATTTAACTTAAATAAGTAAATAATGTAAACAAACTACAATCTTCTTATCTACAACCCTAGACTATTCTATAAAATATTGTCCTTTTTTCTCATCTAAGCTCTCATCCTTTTTACATGCCATGTGGGGGGAACTAGGGCCAACATTTGTTTAGCCTGAAGAATAACCCCTTTTTTTTTGAAATTTTTCGGCCATCATTTAATAATCTAGTCATGTATACCCTCCCCAAGATAAAGTATGAGGGTATATGTTTTTTTTCTTGGATATTCTGATGGGATATCTTCAGTTTTTTTAAATTAAGAATTAAAAATTGATTAATATGATCACTAATATAAAAAAACATCTAAAAGGTAACATTACACTTACCAAAAATTATTATCCTCGTATTCTTTAACAAGTTTCTTCTAAGTATCTTCATATATAAATGGTTATATATATATAAAACAGAGATTTTCATGTTTTCTATTCCTAAAAATGTATTATGATGTGAGGGAATATTTAAAATACATCCATCTCCTAGCAGCCAATCACGAACATTTCTTCCTGAATCCTCTATTACATGGCATATCATATGTCATATGATAAGAAGGGAGAGAACCTATATAACTATAAACATTTAAATGTAAGTAAAATAATAAAAAATGGTCTTACCAAAAAATTATTCTATAGGTGAGATATGGTAACTTTTTTGACACTTCTCCAATTATCAATAAAAATACTAACTTTACTTTTATCCTCAACTGATATAAAAGTCATGAAATTTTTTGCATCTGTGACTCTTTAAATATCATTATCATAAGACTCTAGTGACATCTTTTGGTCCTAAATATAGGCAATAGATAACATTGGTAAGTTTTTGATGCCTTATTACCCACCTTAGAACTCTTTTTCCTTCAAGGAAGTTGTTGTCTCATGTAAAGAAGGATGAGGAAACTCATCAATAAGAGCATATATGCATTCCTCCCCAGAGGTATCATCAAAAATATCATATCTGGAAATATGTGGGGTATTATTTTATGGATTTTTAATTATCCTAAAAACCAATTAAATAAACAATTAGTAAAAAATACAAATACAGCTATTACATTCAAATTATTATTAAAATGAAAATTAAAAATTAAAAATTATCAAAGAAAAGGTAAACTAAACTAAACTTAAAATATTTTAATTCATATTTTTTATTGTTATCCAATATTAAAAAAACATTAATTTGAGATTAAATGACATCAATTAATATAATTAAATCTAATTTTTTTTCTAATAAGTGTTTTAATAAAGTGATTTGTAATAAAATATCTAATATTTTGTGATATTTTATAATGTAAACCAAAATTATAAAATATTTTACATATAAAATTAGGAATTTACTTAATTATTTTTTCCAAAATTCATTCCTTATGATCATTCTATAGGGAACAAACCATGTCTTCAACGTGTTCATCTATATTCTCTATTAATCTTTCTATAGAAGTAGTAATCTCACA
Organism: Viscum album; assembly: GCA_963277665.1. Classification (NCBI taxonomy): domain Eukaryota; kingdom Viridiplantae; phylum Streptophyta; class Magnoliopsida; order Santalales; family Viscaceae; genus Viscum; species Viscum album. Next base: position 1,303,054,710 of record OY728147.1, read on the forward strand.
TAAATTGACATATTCATCAATTTTATCATCACAAAAATACTATTTTCCCCTTATAAAACGATATACCACTACATATCAAATTTATAAATAACATAGAATTTTTTTTCATGTGTCTCTAGGATAAATGGATCATTTGTGTCTTCCACTTTATTCATATTGACGATTATCATTTCAAAATCATCACATTTGACACTACTATTACCAATAAACAATTTTCATGTTAACACTCGAACTTGAAATTTTATATAATCAACCACCCAAATTTCTTCATTGAATCCATAATATTCACTTGATGAGGATATTGGGTTTTTGTCTTTATCACTCAAAAAATGAATTGCTTCTACGAAAACCAATATGAAACTATTCTAAACTACCCTTATATTGTCATGATCCTTCATATGAAATGTATATCCATTAATATCATACTCAGACCATGTTATAAAATTTAAATTAGGAATACCCACTAACCATATCGATGATTTTGATGCATATGATAAAACAAATAATAGTCTCTTTAAACCATGAAAAAAAATCTCATTAAAAATCCACATATCTTTATTTTTTGGATAACATTATCTCAACACATTAATATGAAATTTTTTATATTTTTGGGCACCATCTATATTATTAAATATTTATAAATTTACAATTATTATATCTTCTCATTTTATAGATTTTATTTTCAATCCACAAATACCCTTTCCCCCATATTTGACTTGTTCATAGAAAGATGTAGGCAAACCAATGTGCTCTATTGCAGGCAAATAGCTTGTACAAAACTCTACAACATATTCAGAAATATACTTCTCAACAATGGAGGCTTCAGGTTGATATGGACTCTTAAAATTTCCCTTTAATATATTTATATACCTTCCAAAATAATATATCCAATGTAGATATATAGGTCCACAAATATTAATTCCTCACACCAAATGAACCATGATATCAAGAATAGGTGGATTAAAATACATTTCCAGTCGAAAAAGTATATAAATTTCTTCATTATAAAAGTTTTTCAAAGTGTTTAGATCAATAACCTTATTAAAAATGAATTGAAGAAATAAAAAACCATCATGATAGTCATTATGACACAGATGGGAAATATTCCATACAATGAAACTTGTCAGAATTGTTATATCATGATGTAACCATCATGAGATTTTATACCTATCCACCTAAAATCCATTAAAGGAAAAAACTTTTTTACATTTGAATAATAACCATGTGTTACTTTAATATCATAAAGACACAGAAAAAATCTAATTTTTTCATCTTGGAAAATTTATAAAAAGTTGGGGGTAGGAATGTTCTACTTCCATCATGAGTGGGAGCTAACTCAAAATGTATTTCCATTAAGAGTAAGTCCATTATTGCATCCAACTCATATTTAGTATTTCCTCTAATATCTAACAATGTTCCAATCAAGATATGATATATATTCTTTTCAATGTGCATGAAATCAATGTTATGGTTGACCTCAATATACCTCCAATATTGGATCTCAAAAAATATTTGGTGTTTCTTCCAAATATATCTGTAATTTCCATATTTTTGTATCTTTATAATGTCATATCAATTTTTTTCACCCTCTCAAAATATTTATCAGTGAAAAAAGTTTTTGGATCACTAAAAAATACATATGATCCATTGAATGACTTTTTTAATCTCTTATAAGAGTGATCTATTGAAAAAAAACTTTTGATAACTCATGTATACTATTTCTATCCCATGATATAGTTGGTAATATGACGTTTTTTGTTTATAAATTGGACAAGAATTATTCCCATTAACACTGTATCTAGAAAAATTACCATATACTAGGAAGGAATTTATAGTGAACATAATCATCGCATACATTTGAAAATATTCCAATTTATAAGAATCATACAGCTTAATACCTTCCTCCCTTATAAGTTTCAAATCATAAGTTAATGGTGACCAAAAAACATCAATATCATTTTCGGGATGGTTTCATCCACATATAATTAGGCTCAATATGACACAATTTCACTTCCTATAATATTCAGGAGATAAGTTTTAAATTACCAATAAAATAGTCCATGAAATATGTGTGCTACTAAGGCTTCAATATGGATTCATTCCATCAATTCATAGTCTGTGTTTGATATTTTAAACTATATTTATGAATTTATAAAATCGGTGATCAATTTTATTCCACTATGGATAATCAGCTGTATTCTATAAATTTCCATCACATTTTTTCTCATCTATTAGCCATTTTAACCTTTTCACATCATGTGAATTTTCAGAATAATATTTGAAATGAAGATTTATAGGATGATACCAAACTTCCTTTGTAGCGATATTTTTAATTTCTAAATCATCTTATGAATATTCTTTGAACTTATACTGTGATGTCTCACATTTAGGACACTGACAGAAATTCATATTCTTTCCTATATATCACATAGTCATTCGGGAAGACATGTATTTACTTATACCCCAATCCCATTAAGCATAATATTTTCTTGTCTTTATAATGTGAATATGGAAAATCATTTTCTTAAGAATAATTTTATTCAATAATTATAGCATATTGGTAAAACTCTTGTCACTCCATCTGTGTTTTTCCTTCAGGTAAATCAATCTTAAAACCGCCGAGAAAAATGTATATTTCATACAACGTGGATACAATTTTTTTTAGAATCACTATATAAACATTAAATTGTCGGTTTTTTCTCAATTTCATCTAGTTTAATATCATAAATCATTTCATCATATTCAACAGATTAATTATCATTCAAAGCACAATCATTAATATATCAAAATCCTTCCTAGTTTCACCATTCCAAATCCAAGGGCTATAACTTGAATTAAAACCTGGAAAAATTAAATGATATTTGATCTCTTTTCTTTACACCTTATTCAAAATTAAACATTTCAGGAATAAAAAGAAAAACATGTCATTGTTTGGAATATTTAGTTTAGAAAATTCCATAAAATCATCGACATCATCCTCGTATTCATCGCCTGTTAGAGGTGAATTATCCAACTTCAATTCATTATAATTTATAAAAAATATAACAAAATAACAAAAAAAAGGGAGTAATTTATAAATTATTGAAATTAGAAATTACATTGAAAAATACATAAAACCAAGAAGGGAAATGTTAGAAGGGAAATAGAAAATTTTGATTATAAAATTCATTCATGTAGAAGGAATTACAAAATAGATTCATTTGAAAAATTTATAAAGTAACAATAAATGAATATAACCTTATGAAATTATTATAAAATGTGTACAATGATATACATAAACCAATATACATAAAATAATATATATAATAATAACAACTTCTTCATATTAGATTTTTCATAAAAAAATCTTCTACTTTGAAATTAACAACATATTCAAATCATAAATTAAGTCTTCATTTAAAAAACATCATTAAACCATTATTCACGTAACTTTATATGGTACATTATATTCCCTAACAATACAGAACCAATATTAAACATATCTAATTATAGTGTTTTTTAAATAGAATTCACATTTTAGGATTGCTTAATTTTAGGGTTTTAGATAATTAGGACAAACTCTTAAATATTAAACTCATACATTACAAGTGTACACTTATACTCAGTATCCATTTTTTTCAAAAAAGGAATCCGTTTTAAAATGAAACATGATTTCCCTTTAGGAAACATCTTAAATAGTTTCATCAAGGAATATACTTTGTCCTTTCTAATATTAAGACCTGTGAAAAACAATTTGAAACATGGTATGAGCACAAAATCTCAATAAGGGACATAAAAAATAAAGAAACCATTAGTCTTGTTAAAACATGGTAACCTGTTTAATTGTCGTTGAACGAATGAAAACAACAATTTCACATGAATAAAACTCATACTTTTTTCCCTAATGAAAACATTAAAATCAATAGAAAGAAATTAAAACTCATTTAATTGTCTTAGAGAATCATATACATAAAACCCGTTAAATCCTCTTCCAATTGGAATAACCATATGGTCGACTTCCAAACTAGGGATATATAATGGGGATCACCCATTGTATAAGATATATTGGGCTTAGTCGTGATCTACAATGGGGATAAACCCTTCAAATAATATATAACGGTCTCACCTATGAGCTACAATGGGGATCAACCCTTCCTATGAGCTGTGTTGGGCTCACCGATGAGCTATAATGGGGTTCAAACCTTCATATAAGCTATAACAGGCTCACCCGTGAACTAAAGTGAGGCTCATCCCTTATTATAAGCTATTTCAAGCTCACCCGTGAGCCAAAATGAGGCTCAACCATTCATATAATCTAACTATTCTCACCAGTTTCATATAATTCTCAATTACCATTTCATGAATCACAAAACAATTTTGAAAACTTCTTCAAATACCATATGAAACACATTTCCGTATTAAATACCATTTCATTTAAGATTGAATTTCAATACTAAGAAACCGAAAAAAAGAATAAGTTATTTCTTTTCCTTTTAAAAACATTAAGGCTTATAGATAAATCTAAGTATCAAATAATATTTACGGAGGAGGAGAAGTTGTTGTCGTCGAATACATTAAAACAAAAAACATTCCTTTTGTCATTTTGTAATGAAAGTAAAATAGTTTGTATAAAAATATTTCATTTTGAAAACATAGAATTAAATTAAATATAGACATAAAATTTCTTCTACAATCCTTTTATATCAGTAAAAATAAATATATAAATTAATATCATGAATAAAATATTTGATAATTAAATATTTAAACCTTCAAGGTGACTCATACCACTTTGAGCATTTAATTATTAATCTACATGAATTAATAAATTTACCAAAATAATAAATATCATTATTTTTGATAAAATATGGATATTAAATGTCTTAGTGGCTTTATATACACCTTATAAACTAAAAAAGTTACATATTATCAATAAATGCCTCAATGAATGGAGATTTAGACAAAATCACTTACCTTGATTCTAAACCATCACGTACAATCATTATATTCCTGAATAGTAAACTTTGGTTAATTTTTGATTGTTTTATAATCTTTTTTATGTTTATTATTCCTTTTATATCACTTATTACCTCATTGTAAAAATTACATGATTATTTAAGTTCATATCGGTCTTTTTTTTGATATTATGTACTTGATTCAAAAATGATCTTGGCTTGATGTCAATGGTCCATGTGGTCATAAGTCTATCTTCTCCAAAAAAATATTCATGAAATAAAAAAACTTTTATATATCAGTTATAATTTTAAATCCACTCATTAAATATGGATATGAAAAATGAACATCATTACAATAATGGAGATCGTGAGTCGTACGTACGCATGAGTAACATTTTTATTTTTCATTTATCATTATTAAAATAAAGTAATTATTATTTTAACATTAAATAATTATCATAATATTATTAAAATCATAATAATAATTTAAATATCATACATTTAATGTAGTGACTAAAAATGACTCACATCGCTTCATCGAGGTGACAATTAACACGTACGCACGAACAACGCTATCCTTTTTAAATTTATTAAAGGTAATAAAATAATTGAAATATTATTCTTATAAAATGATAAATATGTAATTAATATCTTATATAAACTTTTATTCTATCATTATAACTAGTCTTTATGGACATTAATGAAAAACAAACTATATCAGTTCACGAGGCAGAAATCTATCATACACACGAATGAAATGTTCATTTCCTATTTGATGAAATTTGAGCTGGATTTCAGTTATTATATTACCATAAAAACATCTATGTATATTGATAATACTTTATTTCTTATTTAATCTTATAAGAAGAAGATTTAGGGGAAGTGAAAGAAGAAATAATACTGAAACACTTTAAAAAATGATACCTCTTCTTCAGTTGATCTCCTTTGAAGAACATCTTAACACCTCTAAAAATAGTGTTATTACAAAACTAAGGCCTAATGAATGAGTCTATGTATTATAGGAAGAGGTTTTGGTTGATTTTTTCCAAGAATAAATGATTTTTATGTGTGATTATTAGAGAAGAGTGGGTTACATTTTTATAGGAGAGGGGAGGGGCACCCTTAGAAACTGTTAAAATATTAAATTAATATAAATTTAATTTAGATCCCAAAAGTCCCCAAAATCATTTATTTAGAATATAATATGATTTGGGGTATAATATGCATTATAAAATTAAAATTATAAATGTTTTAAATATTTTTTTGTCCTTATCTTTTTGGTTTAACCCATATTTTACCTTTTTTAATCATACTATGATATTGTGTTATTTACACTTTGTGGGTTAATGTAATTACCATAACAAGCCAAACGACCCACAAAAGTTATATTTATGACATAATTGTAATTATCCTAACTATTTTGATTAATATTATATTTTTAGTAATTTAATATCATTTAATAAATTATTTTATATTTTAAAATACCAATAGTATCAATTTTTAAACTAGTCATTACTTAACTTTTAAAAATATCATAATATGAAGATAATTTCCGACCAACCTAAATCGTCAAAAAAATCAAAAGTATCCATAAAATTTTTTTATGGCATAGATTATGTCAGATAATATTTATAATATCATTTATTTGATTCTTTCATTAATTAAGAAATTACTACATCATCATTGTGTCATAATTAAATTTTATTATTTAATTTTAAAATATTATAAATAAATTAACATGATATCTGTCATATTTTTATCTTTACAATGACTATTTATATTTGAAGAGATCCCCTATATGACTCTGTATTAAAATACTTTTCTTTTAAAAAATGTGTGACAGAAATGACTATTTATTGAATATAATGTTATAAATGCATTAAAGTCATCTAAGTGGCACTACATGGTACTAAAATAGACCCAATGATTCTCATGGTCAAGATACACTCATAATATTAAATTAGGACTAGTGTTAGGGTATTTTAATATTATTATAATATTATTTTTACCTTTAATTACCTGATTTACCCTTAACCAGGGTAATTAAAATAATTACAAAAGTTACTATTCATGATGTCCAATAAAAATAAAAAGAACCTATTTATAGAATTTTTACTTTATTATTCTAAATATTAAATCCATTTTTTCAAATAAAAAACATAGAAGTTTTAGTAATTAATTTAAAATTAATCACCATTGTCAAAACGAGAAAACAAGATTCTCAAAAAGTAAACCACATCAAAAGATTGACATGCATAAATATCTAATTTCAATGTAAAATTACTTCCATAGACAATAATTGGATTAAATAATAAAAACATAATCTAATAATTCTTTAAAACTAATTAAAAATATTATCTAACAATATAAATAACTTTGATGAAAAAGAAGTTTTGAATTAAAATGCAGTATTTTTCACTATTCATTAAGATATCAATTTTATCAGAAAAAATATCAAAATTTCAAAAAAAGTAAATTATAAAGTCCCTATTGAAAATTATAACTTTATTTTTTTCAAATAGAACTTATAAAAGTGTCAATAAGAAGATTTAAAATGGGTTCTCCATCAAAAGGTAGTAAAACTGTATTATTTTTAAAAATACTTCTTTTATCCAAAAAAATGAATTTCTTCTAATATCATGTTTAGAAAACATATAAATTGAATTTTAAACATTAAATTGAATTTATTAAATTTATATTTAATTAATAAAATTAATAGAGTGATTTTATTATTTTAAAAACTCACTTATTTGTATTTAAATTGTTTTTCATAAAAACATCTCCTTTTAATTGAAAAGGGTTTTATTTTCATTTATAAATAATTTTTCACAAAATAATTAATTAAAAACATGTGTAAACAATATTTTAGTAATTCAATTAAAATTATTCATTTCCTCCATTTTAACAGTTAGGTTAAAAGATAATATAAAAATATTTAGTTGTTTACTTAAGTTCAATGTGGTGTATAATGTATGTTATCGAATATGTTATCTCCTTTTAAAAATTAAAGATGTTAAATTACCCCCCCCCCACCACTTTTTTAAATTTTTTCCTTTTAATTTGAATATGGGTTTGGTATCTAAGTTTTGACTCTTCAAAATAGCTTTTTTTCATTCCCACATTAAAAAAAGGATTAATAAAACTTCTTCTTTAAAAGAAATAAAGGACCGTAAAAAGGTCACCAAAGATAAAAAAATACTATAATTCCTTTTAAAAAATATTTATATATAAGAAAAACCATCATATTCTAATGGAGAGTCATAGAAAACATGATTATGAGAAATTTAACAATCAAAAAACCACAAATGTGTTATGGGTAAAATGATCTTCGATTTTGTGGTAGGAAAATTTAACAAAAAACATTTTTGTTTTAAGATCCTTTTCAAAAAACAGAGGAATTATTTTACTACATTGAATAAGAACATAAGTAAATATACTTACTTAACCAATAGAGTTTCATCTACTAATTCAATCCCACCAGAAACTCATATTTTTGTCCAAATGATGTGTACTTGAGATGAATGTTTCACACCTGAAGCACTATAATAAACATCTAAAAACTCACATAAACAAAAAAAATGTTAACTGTCTATTTATTCTACCTTTAAACATTAAATAAAACCAAGATGTTTATTACAAAATCAGATAATTTCTGTTAAAAAGAACATTTCTTTATAAAGAGAATGACAACTTTTAATATACAAAATTCAAAAGTAATATCCAAAATTCATCACAGACCATTCAAAAAATAAAATTCCTTAAAATTCCTCAAACCAATCCAAACAAATATTGAAACCCAAAATTCATATGAATTTGATTACCTAATATTCTAAGATAAATTTTAAAATTTTTCTCCAAATAACATTAACCACTCTTAATATCGTATACCAAATATTTATTAACCTAATCACATATTCTCCAAGGTAGGTAAATCATTTCCCTAAATAACCAAAATTTCCATAATTCCATAATATAAACATAGATTCTTCCAAAATAAAATTTAACCTTTACTCCTCAAATAATATCACAAAGTATTCTATTTTCCTTAGGTATATAGGGTTCTCAAAATAGTGAATGTCTTCCAAAATAACATTTATCACTTAGTCTACAAATCATTTTCCTATACTAAGGATATCCATTTGGTAAAACTTATGTTCTAAAAATCAACTTCTTCGTATTCTATAAACTCATTTAACTAAAAAGAAAAATTCTTATTAATTAGGGACTTCACGTAGGCCAGTGGTAGGGGATAAATCCTTATCGCACTTCATTTGTGGGTTCGATTCTCATTTCCTTATTGGATGCGATGGGTTGTCACAGAGTCTGTGTGTTGTCTATTTTCAAAAACTACATAATTTTATAACATTCCCAAAAATGAGATAAAATCCTAAAAAATAACCACAACATATTTTATCCTAAAATTTTATCTCATGCCTTTCATTTTCCATCCCAAAAAAGTAATCACCCATAATTACCTCAAAAATAAATGTTTATAAAAATACCGTTAATCACATTAAAATTATGGAACATAAAACCACAAAAGGTATTTCTAAGACATTGAACTTATGATCAAACTGAAAATTAAAAACTCATGTGATATCCCTATCTCTTAATAAGACATCCTTGTCTTTAAAGTTTTCTAAACTATACTCTGATACCAACTATAAAGACCCAGACTTAAGAAAAACTTATTATAGTGTTTTTGAACTAGAATTCACATTCGAGGATATTTTAAGGTTAGAGGTTTAGAGAATTAGGGGAAAATATTACATAGTAAACTCGTACATTACAAGTGGACACTTATACTCAGTAACCATTTTTCAGAAAATGAATCCTTTTTAAAATAAAACATTATTTCTTTTTAAGATACATCTTAAATAATTTAATCATGAAACCTTTTTTGGCCTTACCAATATTAAGACCCTTGAAGAAAAATTGAAAATTTGGATGATCATAAAAGCTTAGGAGATGACATAAAAATAAATAAACCATTATTATAGTTAAAAAATGGTAACCCATTTAAAGTTCTATATGTGAATGAAACAAAACAATTTAACATGAATAAAACTCATAATTTTTTATCAAAGAAAAACATTAAAAGCAATAGAAATAAATTAAAACTCATTTAGATGACCTAGAGCATCATATACATAAAACCCTTTCAAACCTCTTCCAATTGGAATAACTACATGGTCGACTTCCAAATTGGAGATCTATAATAGGGATCACCCTTCATATAAACTCTATCAGGATCACCTTTCTGCTATAATGGGGATAAATTCTTAATATAGGCTATAATGGGCTCACATGTGAGAAATAATGTAGCTCAACCCATCGTATAAGCAATGTCGGGCTTACCTGTGATCTATAATGGGGCTTAACCCTTCATGTAATCTATAATATGCTCACCCGTGAGATATAATGGGGCTCAACCCATCGTATAAGCTGTTTTGGTCTCACTCGTTAGCTATAATGGGGCCCAACCATCAATATAAACTATATTGGGCACACGTGTTTTATATAATGCTTAAGTACCATTTTACGAATCAAAAACCCCTTTTGAAAACTTCTTTTAATCCCATATGAAACACATTTCTTTATAAAATAATATTTCATTTAAGAACCCTTTTTCAATACCAAAATACCCAAAAAATAGAATAAGGGATTTCTTTTCATTTTAAAAACATTAAGTCTTATAGAGGAAGTCATGTATCAAATAATGGTTTTGGCAGCAGAGAAGGCGTTGTCATCGTATACGTTAAAAAAACATTCCTCTTTTTGTTTTGTAAAGAAAGTTAAACTACTTGTATAAAAAGATTCTATTTTAACAACTTTGAATGAAATTAAATATATAAATAAATTTCAAGCATAATCCTTTTATATCCATAAAAATAAATATATAAATTAATATCATGAATAAGAGATTTTATAATTAAATCTTTAAACGTTCAATGTATCCCATACCACTTTGAAAATTTAAATATTAATCTCTATGAATTAATAAATTTACCAAAACAATAAATAACATTATAATAGATAAAATATGGATATTAAATTTCATAGTGGATTTATATACACTTTATAAAAGAATAGAGGTGCATATTATCATGAAAAGCATTAATGAAAGGAGATTGATATAAAATCCCTTACCTTGAGTCCGACTCATCGCGTACAATCGTTATATTCCTGAATAATAAACTTTGGTTAATTTCCACATGATTGATCACATTTTTCAAGTTTATTATATCTTTTATATCACTTATTACCATGTTATAAAAATTATATGATTATTTAAGTTTATATCAGAAGTTTTTTCGATATTCGGTACTTAAGTCAAAAATGAACTTGGATTGATGTCAACGGTCCATGTGATCATAATTACATAATATCTAAAATAATATTAATGAAATTATATTCACTTTTATATAAAAATTATACTTTTAAATCCATTCATTAAATATGGATATGAAAAATGAACAACGTTATAATCATGGAGACGGTAAGTCGTACGTACGCAAGAGTAAAGTTTCCGTTTTCATTTAACATTATAGAAATAAGGTCATTATTATTTAACTTTTATAGAATTATCGTAACATTATTACAATAATAATAATAATTTAAATATCATGCATGTCATATGGTGAATAAAAATGATTCACATCACCTCATCGTGGGGATAGTTCACACGTACGCACGAACAACGTTAACGTTTTTATGTGCATTGAAGTTAAGAACATAATTGAAATATTATTCATTTATAAGGATAAATATTTAATTAATATCATATATAAACATTAATTATATCATTATAACCATTATTGATAGATGGTAATGAAAAAAAACTATACCAGTTCACGAGGCGGTAGCCTGTCGTACACACGAACGAAATATTCATTTCTCATTTGATGAAATTAGAGATGGATTTAGGTGATGATATTATGATAATGAAATATTAGTATATTTAGGATACTGGAGTTATTATTTCATCTTATAATAACATTATTTATAGTAAGGGGAACAATAAGTAAAACAAAAACACTTAAAACGATACATCTTATTCGGTTGATCACCTTTCAAGAACCCATTAACACCTCTAAGAAGGGTGTTCGTCCAAAAATAGGGCCTCAATAAAAAGGGTAGGGGTTATAGAGAGATTATTGGGAAGATAATGGTTGAACCAAAAGGATTTTGAAGTGTGGGTATTAGAGAAGAATGCGTACCTTTTTATAGGAGAGGAGAGGGGAATCCTTTAAACTCATAAAATATTAAATTAATATAAATTTAATTTTGGTTTCAAATGGTCCCAAAATAATTTATTTCTAATATAAGATAATTTTGGATCAAATAATCATCATAAAATTAAAAATAGACATCTTTTGAATATTTTTTAATCCTTATCTTTTTGGTTTAACCCTTATTTTACCCTTTTTAATCAAACTGTGATACTATGTTATTTACAATTTGTGGTTAATATAACTACCCTAACATATAAAACGAACCACAAAAGTGATATTTATGTAATATTAGGAATTATACTAATAATTTTGATGAATCATATATTTTTAGGAATTTAATATCATTTAATTAAATATTTTATTTTTGAAGATACCAAAAGTGACTATTTGAAACTATTCATTAGTTAACTTTTAAAAATATAAAAATATGAAGATAAGTTCAAACCTTATACTTTAAATCATCAAAAAAATGAAAAAATTATCCATAAAATTTATATATGGCTTAAATTATCTTAGATAATATTTATTTTAATATTTATAATATCATCTATTTGATTCTTTTATTAATTAATAAATTACCATATCATCATTGTGTAATAATTAAATTTGATATTTTAATTTCAAAAAATTATAAATAAATTACCATGATGTAGGTAATAGTTTTATATTTCCAATAAACATTTATAGTCGAATATATATCCTCTATAACTCCATATTAAAATACATTACTTTTCTAAAAACAAAAGTGTGACAAAAAATACTACGCGTTGAATATAATATTATAAATGCATTAAAGTCATCTAAGTAGCTCCAAGTGGTTCTAAAATCAAAACAAATATTATCATGGTAGGTATAAACCCATAAAAGTAAATTATTACAAGTATTTGGGTAGTTTTATATTATTATTATATTATTTTTACCTTTAATTGCCCAATTTACCCTTAACTCAGGTTACTAAAATAATTACTAAAGTTAATATTCATAATTTCCAAAAAAATAAAATGGACTAATTTATATAATTTTGAACTTATGATTATAAATATTGAATCCTTTTTTCAAAATTCAAAATATATAAGTTTCTTTAATTAATTTAAAATTAATCCCCATTGTCAAAATGAGAAAACACGTTTTTAAGTAAAACCCATTAAAAGATTGACAAGCATTTACATCTAATTTCAATGTAAGATTACTTAAAATGACCAAAATTGGGTTAAATTGTAAAAAATTAATCTAATTATAATTTAAAAACAATTAAAAATATAATCTAACAATATAAATATCTTAGAAAAAAACAGTTTTGAATTAACATGCAGTATTTTTCACTGTTGATTAAAATATGAATTTTATCAGAAAAATAATAAAATTTCAACCAAAGTAAATTTTTATGTCTCGATTCCAAATAATAAGTTTTTTTCAAATATAACTTATACTATTGTCAAAACTAGATTTAAATTGGGTTCTCCGTCAAAGGTGGTAAAACTATATTTTTTTTGAAAAATACATCTTTTATCTAAAAAATTGAATTTCTTCTTATATCTTGTCTAGAAAACATATAAGATGAATTTTAAAAATTAAATTGAATATATTATATATATATTTCATTAAAAAAATCTATAAAGAGTGGTTTTATTATTTTATAAACTTGATTTTTTTCATTTAAATTGTTTTTCAGAAAAAACATTTCCTTTTAATTAAAAAGTGTTCTATTTTAATTTATAAATAATTAATCACAAAATAATTAATTAAATACATGTGCAAATAGTATTTTCATAATTAAATTAATATTTTTCATTCCCTTTATTTTAAGAGCTAGATTATAAGGTAACATAATAATATTTAGTTGTTCGCTTAAGTTTGATGTGGTGTATTATATATGTTATTTAAAATATTGTCTTCTTTTAAAAACATGGGATGTTATACTAAATAGGTACCTGGTTGGTCTGCTACTTTAAAAATTATACCCATCACCCATTAAACCCTTTTTTAATTCCCCATAGTATCATTGAAACCCATGACCAAGCATAAAAATACCACCTAAAGATGCTCATAGTCTCAAAATTCAAATATGAGTCCCATTTATCAAATCACCCTTGCATCCAAACAAGGAATTCAATATCCCACTAAATTGATTAACCTTTAATGACTCGCCCTATAATAAACACTACACTATAGGTATTATCATCAATAATAATCATATCTGATGGTACCCTTACTACTGATCATCCATTAGAAATGGTTTTCACAATGAATTACCAATTTCAAACTCTTCATAGCACCATCACACACACGATTAGTCCATACCAAATAGTTTTTAACAAAAACTCCCATTATATTCAACAATTCACACATATAGTCACTAAAACAAAAAAATCCCATATAAAACCCATCTCATGATGTTCAATTACATGAAAAAGAATTTGTCAACTCTCCCATGTGCCAACTTTATCAGAATTGAAATAAACCCACTGTGATATCAACACCTAATTAATTTAAAACATAACTCATTAAACAAAATGTAAATTTAAAAACACAAAATATTTACCTATCGTATCTCCTAAATATTACTCATTATCATTACATATTTAATAAAATACTTTTAAAATAATCAAAATAGGGGAAAATATGTAGAATAAGAACAATTAATTCATACTAGAAAAAAATCTAGAACAACTAATTAACAAACTATAAAATATATTCACACCTTCAGGTGAGCTATTTGGAGATGAGTACATCTAGAATCAAATTTCAAATGATGAAGACAAAAAATTTGTGAGTGTATGAAGATAGTAATGTATGAATGAAGTCCACCAGATCAAATAATAGTTGGTTAGAGATTATGTGCCAAATAATTAACTAAAAGATAGAAATGAAAATGTGTGAGGCTTACTTAAGATCTATATATAATTTGTAACATGAGTCTAATGAAACCTGGGGGAGTATTTATATGGTAATGCAATATTGGACCACTTGATCGAAGAAATGAGAGAGTTGGGACTTGGGTGAAAGAGAAACAAGGCCTGAATTGTGATAATGGAGAATTGTGAATTGAAATATTTATTGATTCATAAAATTGTAAAAGATATATTATGAGGGTAATAATATATGATATGTAAAAAATATATATATTCACATCAGTTATATTATAACCAACTTAAAAATTACACTTTCATGTCGGTTTAATTGTATAAGCAAAGTGAAAGAGTGTATAATATGAATTTTTCTTGTCAAATGCTATATAACCTACATGAAAAATAGATTTTCCTAATCTGTTAATAGAAAACTGACTTGAAAAATAAATATTCACAGATTTTCACATCAATCCCATAAAACAAAAATTATAAATTTGATTTTATAAATAGTTTTTACAATAGTACTTGCAAGAATATATGTCTGATATATTCGATACCATGGATGCATTGTATCTTTTAATAATGGTCATTCCATCTAGACCTTCAACTTTTTATCACTCTATTTTCAATTTATGAATATTTTATTTGAAGGATAATTCATTAAGAGATTAAAAATATTCTTGATAGTGTGAAAGATATCATAAACCAAGTATAAATAGACATAGCTTCTCTTAGAGGAAAGAAATTTGATTTCATTAAATATGAATATCTTAATATTTATAAGGGTAATGGTTTGATAAAATGTGTGATAATGTATTATTATAGAATTATTTATACTAAGTTAAATCTTAAAACTCAATTTATTGTGTTTTATATAGATTTTAAGATTCCATCTCTAACATCTTCCTTCAAAGATATTGCAGATTATTCATTGGTAATGATTAATCTACAAAATTAGTTTATGTTAGAAAAAGAAATAATTCCTTCATGTTATGGATCATGGGATAATGTTTGTAGCTAATATCATAATGATATGAGAACTATAAATGTATACTTATAACGCTCATATGTTAGCACCTCATGCTCTTACTTTGTTATACACCTATTCCTATATTTCCAAACACTCAACCTCAATTTCTATTTCAATCACTTCTACCTCTCTTATACCTCCTAAAAGAACTTTTTGTATCACTCTTTCCCAACACCATCGCCACATTATTCTGGTTTCAAAGGGTATATCAATTTATCAAGCTACTTCCATTCCTAATACGACTCCTACTCCTATTTTTGATGTTGGAAAAGGGAAGGAACCATTTAACACTTATACACATCCAGAGCATAAGGATACTGATTATGAGTAGAGTTTTTTAGGCCTTATGTAAATATTACTAAACAATTACTTAAATATAAATTTATTCATATTTCTCTTTCTATTTTCTTTTTATTCTATATTCTTTCTTTTTTATTTATTTGATGTTTCACTCTTTCAGACATTATGAATTATTTTTTATAAAACTAAATGGGACTATAATATATGGAAAAAATCATGAATCAATTATTACATCTGAATAAAATGGAATATTAACAAACAAATTTTTTTACTAATTACTGCAAATTGATACATCAGATTATAATCTTTAGCGAAAAATATTTACTTATTTGGATAATTATTTATTTCATGATCTATAATCCTCAAAATGGGGTAAATTATTATATTAGTTCAGTAATTACTTATTTTAATAATCAAAAATAAATTTTCTCTTACTTTTAATCCATTTTATGTCTGAAGGATGACAATTAATTTCCTTAAAAAGAGTAAATATTTCACAAATTATGGAATCAAATGCATGATATATGTAAATAAATCACCAAACAAATATGATTAACCATGATGAATTTATGGAAAATGAATCAATATACAACATGAAATATTTAATTGAATTCATAATCATTGGATTGGTCATGGTGATCCTATGATAAATAAAATTGACTGTAAGACAAAACCAAATTGTTGTAAGACAAACTAATAGACTGCACACCTAAAAGATCAATTTCTGTTATCTCATCGCTAACTATTGTATCGAACACACAAGAAAAAATGTGACCACATGTTAAAATCAAACAATTATAGTCATAAGTATCAAAATTAACAGTGTATAGGATCAACAACAAGTAAAAGGTTATCGACTGTAAGTAAAATGTGATCAACCACAAGTTCAAAATAAATGAATGTATATAAAAGTGATTAAAAATACAAAAAATCAGAAAATCAACAAAGTATAGAAGTGACCATAGATGATGATGTGAAAATTTAAAATTGACTATGTCTAAAGGTAAGTATTATATTGTTATATTATTAAAAATATAAATCCAAACTCTTTTTTATAAATAATTAAATATCGGTAAAAATTATTTTATGAGGCTAGATTTCCATTCATAGTATATAGAACTTAATTATGATTTCTCAATGGATATTTCTAAAGAGAAAGTTTATTTTAAAATTAATATTTAAGATAGAAAATAATATAAAAGTATAGATATACATGAGAGTAAAACATTCACGCTTAACATAGATACATTGTAATTTTTTCTAAATGAAAATAAATAACATATATTATGTTATGAATTTTTTTGATGCCCTATTCTCACAAAAACATTGACAAGGATTCAAGATAACATTTTAATATCTTCAAAAATCAAATTAAAATCCAAATCTGAGAGTGATAAGAGAATAATATCCTCTAGAAACTATAACAATGCATTCTATTACACTAAATTATTTCTCCATTATCTTACTTTTTTTCTTAATTTTGATTTGTGTGTAATTTTATTTTTAAATTGTAAGAACACTCTCATGTAATGAACTAGATAATGAAATTCACACTCTATAAATTCTTTATTTATTTCTACTATGAAGAAACATGGAAATGGTAATGTGGCATGTACTGCGAGTGTGTAGTTATTATTTTTTATTTCTATAATAAATAACTATATAAGAGGCTCTGCAAATTATGGAGAACCTGGTATGATTTTTTGTAAAACCTGATCCATGTTATGGATTAGTTTATTTTATAAAACAAATCTTGGAATCTGATAATTTTCAATTTGATGGACTAGGTAACATCTTAAAACTAAACCCCGTATTTTTATATTGTGTTTTATTTTATTTTATTTTACTCTATTTTAAAAAAAAATCTATATCTATTTTCAAAAATAAAATAAAAACCCTACTTTGATAGTTAAATTTAATTATTGTTTTATATATGGTGTTATTTTTTAGTAAAACTATTTCAAAAATTAAAAGAGTTTTTAAAACCTATTTTAACTATGTTTTGACAATACTTCCAAGAATCTTTTTGAAAAGTTCAAATTATATAACTATAATATTTTAGGTAATTAAAAATATTTTGAAATTGGGGGATTTAGTTGAAAATTTTTTTGAATGTAAATTTTGATTGGAAACAAAATTCTCCCCTTGTTGAGTACTCCACTTTGACCAAAAAAATCAATGATATTCTACTCACCACACCTATAAATACCCACCACCACTTCTCAATTATTTATAAAAAATATCAAATTATATCTTAATATTCCTATCAATGAATCTATACCATATAAATATCTCCAATATTAAATAGTTCTAATGGGTGGAAGGGTTAGTTTTACACTAATAAGTTCAAAAAATGTAAGGGTTCCATTTCCCATCCATGTTCATTTCCTACTTTGATTATATGGTCTTAAACCCTTCTAAAATTCCATTTAATGTAATGATATACTTATATTTATAGCATATTATCATCTCTTTATTTAATTATCCCTGGTATTTTATTCATTCACTTTAATCAAACCTTTTTTGTAAGTCGTTACCATGTTGAAGTAAGGGTTCCTATTTGACTCTCTTCATTTCAAATTGTGGATATTTCATTTCAATCACTTTAAAATTACATTTAATTTTATAATATTATTCTATTTATAGGAAATAATTGTGCCTTTTATTTTTTTTACAAGATATTTTATTCATTAAATCTCATTAATATCAGTTTTCAAAACCATTTCCACATTAAAGTAAGGATTCTTATTCCTCTCCCTTATTTTTCTAATAGCAATTATTTTGCTCAAATATCTTTTTAATTTTCGTTTCATATGAATATATCCTTAAAATATAGTATATTACCATAATTGTTATGTATTTATCATAAGATATTATTTTTTAACTCTCGTTATACCTTTTTCTGAAGTATTTACCATGTCGAAGTATGGGTTGTTAAGCCTATTCTTTTTTTTAAAAAAAAATTAAATACTTATTCATATGATTATATTATTATTATTTTTTATTATCATAAAATTTATATTTTACCCATGAAATATCATTCAATCCCTCTTCTTGTACCCAATTTTAAAATCTATACAATATCAATGTAAGATATTTCTATTCATTTTTTATTCATTTCATATCATGCTAAATTTCTAATAAAACTTTTTAAAAAATAATTTACTTGGATCATATACTCTAAAATATGGTATATTATCATCCATCGGATTGATTATAGAGTATTTTAATACCCAATTATTCTTATTATTCCTTTATCTTAATATATTACAAAGCTGAAATAAGTTAATGAATAAGAACTATTTTCTGACATTCATATAAATCTATGATGTTGTGTAAATAAAATTTTAATTAATGGATTAATCTAACAATACTATTCTAAAAATTCTTTCCCATGTACTTCTATCATAAGAAAAATCATTGTCATAATAGCCCATAAGTATATTAATGGAGTGATTTCAATGGAATATAGTTCACAATGGTAATTCTGGGTTAGCTAGGGAGTCACTCAACCTCTATATATTTCCATAAGAATATCACATAACTTTTGAATTTTATACTGCAGAAATAATAGAATCATATCCTTCTATTCTCCTACTAGGATGAAAAAAACATTACATTGAAAATCCAGTCAAATAACTCTTTGAAACCCATAATGTAATGAACATGATTAATATATTCTCTATATTGCGAATAAGCAATACTCCAATATTTTTATTAATAAGTATTTACATGGAAACAATTAATATCCTTTGAAAAGGGATTTACTTGATTTAAAACAACATTCCTTAATTGTGGGTTTAGTTAGAATGTGGATATATATTATGAATTATTTATGTTTATAATCTCGTGAATGTATATATTTTATGTTATGAAATGTAAACTAGATATGTTATCAGATGGATGTGATTGGTTTAAATAGAATCTAACACATTGAGTAATGTTTTATCTCTATATATAACTTGTATATGGAGTGATTATGCTACCATGCTATTGAAAGTATCCATTCCATAGGACTAATTCCAATATATTTGTATTGGTAGTATCTATACCATTTAATCTATTAAGATATCATGGCATCGGTAGTGGTCATTCCATAAAAACAATTCATATACCATAGTAATGAAAGAATTATTTCCACCATAGACCTTAAGATGTCAAGGTAATGGTAGTTTTCATTCCTTTAGATCCATAATGATAACTTATTAATGGAAGTAATTATGCCATCAAATCTATAATGATACCATGACATATAATATTATCATCAAATAAATTTAACCACATGTTTATTTGGTGATACCATGCTAATGGTGATACCATGCTAATGGTGATACTATGCTAATGGTGATACCATGCTAATGGTAGTAGTCATTTCATCAAATCCATAATGATTTTCTAGTTATCATGAATTTCATATTATTTTATATTCTCTATAAAGAAATATTATACTCTTTGCAATATATTATACCATGATGATATCCTATAATTGGTTTTGTTTATGTTCCATGAATATTACCATGATTATTCATGCATTATTCTCATTGATGGTCTATCACATGTTTTGTGTTCTAAACAATTTTTATGGAGGATTTTTTTACAAAATACTATCATGACTTTTGATACCCTTAATGATCATTTGAACCCACTTTTTTCTTATGTTTTCTCAAATCCCTAAGAAAGGCATGATATTATGAAGGATAGATAAAATATTTAATAATGGAAATATCAAATATTTTTTTGAAATAAAGGTTTATTTATTAATATTATCATGTATTGTGTATTGTTTCTCAATGAAATTAAACTTAAATATTTCAGGATTTGTTCATATGTGAAAATTTTCAAGTTATGTAATAAATATTTTATGGTTTTTAAAACCAAACCTGAGATTATTTATTAGGGTTTCTACTTATTTTATATGATTTGATATAAGCTGAATATGGTTAAAGATTTAAAAAAGTGTTTTGGAAGATATCCAAAAGCAGTTTTTGAAATGGATTCAAAAGTTAATATATGTGCAATAATATATTATGAAATGGTACAAATTTTATTATAATTTAATTTAAGTGTAAAATTGATAGAAATATACCCCAAAACTTATGTACATGAGATGTATTTAGGCTTATAACATAGTGTATGACGTAAAAAATAATGACATTATGGGTTATGGAATTCATAGAAAATTAAAAAATTTAATCTAAAATCAGGGTTCATTTTGAGAATTGGGATTCAAATAAAAAATTTGAGTACTAAAACATCTCAAGAAGGGGTTTTTTATATGGATCAAGGCATGGGAGAGGTTTTAAGTGATTCTGTTAATGTTGGGGAAGTCTGAGTTTAAGTTTTGATTTTTTGTTTTGATCCCACTTTTTGTGTAGATTTTATTTATTTTCAATGGTTTTCATTTGTTTCTAGTGGTTTTCAATGAAATAGAAAATTTTTATTAATTTCAATATGTTGAAAAATTTATAAATAACAAGTAGCAATAAATTTCAGTTGAAGTATCTAAACCTAGTAAAAATGATGATATATTCTTTATGGATTATAAAATAATAAAGGATATTAAAATGTCTTATTCTCTTAAGAGAGTTTTTTAAAGAATTTGATATTAAAATATTGTGACTTTTGAAAATTTCTTAATGCCTAATACATGTCCCAATTGGACTAGGAGAGTAGACATTATCTTCAACAAGTGAATTGATGATTATGAATCATCTATTGATGATTTTAGAAGATGAATATCAATTGATTATGTTTAATGTCATAAAAAATTAATTATTGAGAAGTTGAGAAGTTGAGTATTTTGGTTTATCATTGTATGAGAATTAGATAAAGATTTTTATTGTATTTTAATAAAAAATATCCATCCACAGCTAACTAAGGACCCACCTCAAAAAAAACATGTGGGAACCATGGTTCTACCATTTGGGAGGTAGGTTAACTCAGTGATCCAACGTTGTAGGAGGTCACATAGTGCTCACAAACATGTTCATGGGTGGGAATACAAGTATGTGGGTGAGTGGGCCTATGTAGGGAGGTGTAGCCCACAAAGCCTAGGTGTGTGGGGTGTTCTAGGTGGTAAAACCTGGTGCTAGCTAGAGATTAGAAATACTTGGTAGGTATTATATAGTTCTTCCAAGAAGTACGGAAGAATGATATGGGTAATCTCATCACCGATTTTTATTGTTGCACTAAAAAAAATTCATATATAAATCAGGTCATCTGATCTTTTTTATCATAGTCATTCGATCGAATCCCAATGTCTTCTTCAACCACTAGTAACCCTTATATAGGTAGAATATGACCTAGGCTAATATTACGTAGACAAGATTAACCTTTATACAAGATATCTTGAGGC
This sequence comes from Viscum album, assembly GCA_963277665.1. Taxonomy (NCBI): domain Eukaryota; kingdom Viridiplantae; phylum Streptophyta; class Magnoliopsida; order Santalales; family Viscaceae; genus Viscum; species Viscum album. The sequence goes on from OY728147.1 coordinate 1,303,077,410, forward strand.
ATTAAACATTCATCTGTCTCCATTGTTCATGGGTCATGATTCTATACACCTCTAGTGATCACACCAAGAGAATGGTATTCATGTACATGAATGTCATTATGAAATAATAATCTAGATGCATGAAACAGAATATACTATGAAATTTATCATCATGAAGATTTTATCCCATGTTAAAAGAATCAGAAAAATGTTAAGATATTTGGGTATTTGAAATGTTGTTTGATATGACATAAAATGTGGGGGACTAGGTTAATAAAGGAAGGTGAGTCATTAAAACTCTCCTATAAACGAAGAAACACTAAATTCATGACAATAGTTTCTATTCATCGTTAATAACTATTTTTTCATATAAAAATAAATTTCATTTTTTCTTCCACTATGTTAATAGAATAAGGTTTCGTAATACTTTTTTGTTTATGTGTAGAAGAAGAAGATCCTAAAACCAATAGACTTGAGAGTATTCTACTAAAGTGTTAGATAATAATACATTATATTAAGTCTTCCTAAAATATGTGAAGATTGATTCATGATATAAATTATATGAATAAAAACCAGTGTGCATCACTTCATGAATAACATAATATCATGTGGTATACTTTCCCAAAATAATCTTATCCATCAAATATTCATACAAGTTTCCATGAAGTGGTTGTTTTAGAAGGTCACATACCTTGTTGCATGAAAAAAATGAGTTAATAGAGTGGGTGAAAGAATTAAAATTATATTAACACATAAATTAATAGGTAAATTTTTATAAACATAAGGAACGTTAAATATACTTAGATAATTTCACATAAAATAATAATAATAATTGAGTGTTATGTTCTAGAGTTTATGAATTTGAGAATACCATGCAATTCTTAAATGAATATAATTTTTTATTAGTTGAAATAAATTGACATTGTGAATGATATTTCTTACATTATATGTTTTTGAAGAAGTTTCATGAATAACTTGCACAAATTTAATTGATTTTGGGACTTTATCATACTGAAGGTGGAATTTCCAGAGATTCTTTGTGTTGAGGAAACTGATCATACATAGGTTATTAGATATTTTAGGTACAAAATTACAAAATTATTTTCACTAAAATAAATTTAATTACATAAAGTGTGATAGAAATTCTCATTTGGTAAAATGTTTTATAATAAAAGGTACTGAAAAAAAAGCATGGGAAACTAGAAAAAGTGGAAGCACTAGATGAAGAAATAGTGTGTCGGGTGAAGGAAAGAATAAGGGATTAACTATATACTAGACAAAGATTCATTATCATGTGTAAATAATAATAAAGATAAGTAGAAGGAGAAGTATTTACTAGTACCAAACTGATTATAAGTTATTGGATGAAGTGGTAACATTGTATAAACAGGTACCAAATGATCAATAAGAATAAAGGTTCAACCAGGTACCAGATAAACATTTTATTATCGTTTATTATCAGATAAACAAGGTGAAGTTGAAGTATTAGAAAAACTATCATCATTATAATCATCAATGGATTTACATTATCATAAGGAAATATTGGATGGACAGATTGGATAGAGTATCATAATGATAATTTTTACATGATGGAATAAAAAGGAGAGTTACATGGCCACTTCTATGCAAGTAACAAAGCCTAGAAGAAGGAAGTGGAGAATTAAGAAGCATTATTACATCCAACAGAAGTCTCAACTAGTTGAATAATTTCATGTTATAGGTGGAGACTATCTTTAGTGGAAGTATAAATAACTAGTGAGCAGATGAAATTTGGACCAGTTTATCACTAATCCAAGGAAGAAGGATTGCTTACATTTCCCTCTTAAAGTTTATGGACTTACACTTTGTCTAAGGATTACTTTCTAAACACACCCCTATATTTCATATCACATTATAGTGAGGAAGCAATATACTAGTCATCACCATAAGCGGAAAGGACTGGATACTCTTATTGAGTAGTGAACCTTGTAAAAATATCATGTTCCATCTTTTACCTAATTTCATATACATGCAAACAATAAAGAAAATATAATGGGATAATGAAGATCATAACATGTCTAATAGGTAAAAGGGAAATAAACTATAAATTTTTAAAAAAATTCAAACATCTTTTCACACCCCACCCTCAGTGTTGAGTATATCCTGAATACATCCTCTTATTTGGAAGGGATTTATTCAACTCTACAGTTGATGGATGGTTATGTAAAACCAAGAAAATATTTTGGGGAAAACATGTAGGGTAAATTTTGCTTTAGGATATAGTGAATACAATTTCCATGATTTTAGAGAATCATTTAGTAAAAACCTTGTATGGAGCTGATTATTTTTAAATTATGTGTAATGATTTTCACAAAATATATAAAACCATATAGACAAACTATGTGAGGGTCATGGAATATGGTAGAGTGAGATGTATGATTGGAACACATTTTTTCAAACCATGCAGTTAATCTATGTGACTTCTTGACTTTTTTAATATAATGATTTCAACTTTATCCCCCACTCGTTTTTAAGTCTCTCACTCTCTTCTCTTTCCCTCTCATGTGGCTACAATAGGGAAACCACACCTCCCTTATTCACTATCAAATTTCCTTCAATATGGGTGGTGTCTTAGATGGTCTATGGTAAATAAAAGTAATTATCTTCCCCTTCTTACTTTCATCCATAAATTTCCATTTTTATTATCATATTCTTTTTTTTTCATTGATTTTGTGTAGTTCTAGTAAGGGATTTGGTGAGGATTTTTACCAAATCAGGGAGGAAATATCCTGATATGATGGGGTTTTTTATCATTATGTCTAGAGAACATCCCACAAGGATGATCACACATCATTTCTTATTATTTTAGTTAAGGTATACCACCCAATGAATTTATTTAGGATATTTGCTTAAATTGGATAAAAACAACCACTGAATCATATGTGTCAATTGGGAATTTATATCGATTAGGTCTATGTGTCTACCGTTAGTGTATCTAAGATTGTTTTTCTGCAATTATTATATAATGTATTGTATTGTGAGATTATATAAGTCGTATTATTCTCCAAAATTTTTATTTCAACCAAAATTATTGAGTCGTTGATCCTTTGAACAATAAATATAAGGTGGTTCTACTTTACTAAGGCAACATCAAGATAATGGATCAAAACAATAGTAGTAACCACTCAAATATAAAATAAAACAAGGCAGTGGAGTAACATGGTAGACACACCTCTTAGTTTAGGCAATGTGAAACTATCAGTGGGGAAACCATAAACAAGCTACATAATTAGGGGTTGATAAAGGTTCATACATTGAATAGGTTATAGTGATATGTAATTTTAGTATATTGGGTCAAATTTTTAAGTATTCTTTTCCTATGTTACTTTAATTCATGTATTTTGGGTCTCGTGGACATGTAAGAGTTCCCTTTCAACTGAGTTAAAGAGATGGGTTATCTGAAAATAAAAAATACAAAATTAATAAGTAAATTATGAAGTGATTATGCTTATTTGGGTTAAATAATAAAAGTAATTATAAATTTTTTGTAATTAATGGAATCTAATGTTATGGATTGAGACAGGAGATCATGTGTTTATGTGAGCTCGGAAGAGGCATGAAAGAGATTGATTTGGAGTGGTTGGAATTTCTTAGAAGAAAAACTACCAGTGAGGCATGTGGTTGTAAATCCCTTAACTTGATATTCTGGATTCAGTACTAAAAATGTTGTTTGTTTTTTAATTGAAAGAAAACAGAAAATATAGATATCATTATACATTCCAGGACCTTTTCAATTCTATTTTTTGGAAAATTAGAAAAAATATTACATATTTTTAGAGTTTTACCAAGTTTACACATTTTACTAAATATCTTAACATGTTCAACCGCTTTATATGAAACAAAAACTTTTAAAAAATCTACTAAACCAAATAAATTTTTTAAAAAATATAGGGTAATCATTAATTTTCCTATTATGGGGTTTTAAAATAATTTTTAAATACCTTTCTTTAAAAACTATAAATATATTTGGAAACCTTTTATTAAATAAATTATTTTGATAAATTAAATACTTATGAAAGGGTTTTCAATGCATCTAAAAATTTTATAAATATCCATAATAAGTACATATTATTTTGAAAACCATTTATTTTTTTAAAATAATAATCTTTTGATGTACTTATTTGGATTTCTCATTCTTGAAAATAATAACTTTTTTGGATTATTTATGATACTTAGTAGGCCAAAGGAAAAACCATGTGGCCACTTATCTGTATGACTTTTAGGATAGAATCTCCATGAGGTCATGGTTTTACCACATAACACATCATATCATTTGATAATATAGTGAAAATTTTCAAGAAATCATTTTTAATATCCCTCCCTTTCTCACTCATAACTAAAAAAAATATTTATAAAATCTTACATATATATTATTTTCTTAGAATGAAATAATATTATAACTTCTTACCATGAGAAAGGTCGGTTACAAGAGGATTATGATAGATCCGATCTTTTCAATACTATTAAAACAAGTCCATATACATGGAGTATCGTTAAATAAAAATCATGCAAGTAACATCCATGAATTTTAATATAAGATATGGTCATACATATATATGTGACAGAAAAATAATATGATAGCTTTCACATAAAATTAAAATTTATAATTTTTCACAAAAAAAATACTAACCTTTTTGTTGGAAATATTATTAAAATCAAATAAACTTTAAAATTATAGGTAAAAATATAATAAAAAATATTAAGGTTTTATATTATAAATCAAATCATGGAATAAAACTAAAAAAGGAGGGTTTAAAATAATGATAAAATTTACTTCAAAAACATAATTCACAATTACAGATGAACTTACATGGATTTATATCCTTTAAAAATTAAAACAAAAATTTTATTTTAAATATGATACATCTGTTACAATAACATGGAAAATGGGTGAATTAAGTAAACAATTTTTTTAGACAAATATATAAGACAAAAAGATTGGGAGGGGTGAGTCTGGTCTTTTGGGTGAGTGCAATATAGAAGATGCATTGTATATAATTTATTCATATCAACTGATTTAGGAGAGGATATATGTTCTAAGGGTTTATAAGTGTTTGATTTATCTTTTTTGATATTAAATATAATATATATATATATATATTGATGTTTTTTCTTTATTTTTGTAAGCGTGAATAACCGAAGGATTTGAAATCTTAACATATTCATAATAAGACAAGGGAGTTTCTGTATGTAAATTATAAATAAAATCATGAGATACATTTTATTGAATAAATATGTATATATATATATTATATAAAAACTCCCTTGTCTCATTATGAATATGTCAAGATTTAAAATCCTTTGGTTATTCAAGCTTACAAAAATGAAGAAAAAACATCAATATAAATTAATTTTCCTAGTAAGGGTTTTTAAAATCATTTTTAAATGCTTTTCTTTGAAAACTATATATATCTTTGGAAAACATTTATCAAATAATTAATTTTATAAAATAAATACATAGAAAAGGGTTTTCAAAGCATTGGATAATTTTTTAAATTTCTATAATAAGTATATATTATATTGAAAACCATTTATTTTTCCAAAATAATAATCTTTGAAATAATTCTTTGGATTTATCCTTCTCGAAAATAATAAATTTTATGGATTAATTATAATACTTAGTAGTCCATAAGAATAACCATGTGTCCAATAAGTTGTATCACTTGTAGAATAGTGTCCCCTTAAGGTCGTGGTTTTATGCCCAATACCATGCCATATCATTCGATACTTTGGTACCAAATTTCAAGAAAAAAAAATTAACAGCTCTAACTTTATCACTCATAAACCCAAAAAAACCTTACTAATATCTTACATATATATTATTTTCTTAGAGGAAAATAATATTATAACTTCAGAGCATGAGAAATCTCAAATCCAAGATGATTAGGACAAATATATTCTTCTCAATACAATTAAAAAATGGATACTTATTAAAGAAAATGATTTCAAGTAACATTCATGAATGTCCGTAAAACATATGGCCATAATTATATTAGTAACATGCATATAAAATTATATTTTTCAAATAAAATAAGAATATCAAATTTTTCAAATAAAATACAAACCTTTTTTTAAATATTTAAAAAAACCATATAACCTTTAAAATAAAAGTTGCATAGTAACAAAATAAAATTTTGTTATTGCTTTAATATATAAATCGGATCATGGAAGAAAACTAACAAATGTGGGTTTTAAAGAAATGATAAAATTAACATAAAAGAAATAATTTACCTTTAAATATGGACATAAATGAATTTATATCCATTAAAATTTAAAAAAAAATATTTTAAATAATAGGCATCCCTTACCTTAATTTGTAAAATGGGTGATGAAAAGCCGCTAGTTTTTTAGACACACATAGAAAAGAAGTAGTTTGGGAGGGGTGAGTAAGGTCTCTTAGTTTAGTGTCATATAAAATATTTATTATATATAATTTATTCACAATAAATTATTTAGGTTAGAAAAGGTATATTTAGGGTTTACAAGTGTTTGATTCATCTTGTTTGATATTAAATATAATATATATACTTTAAAATTTTACCATTACTATTTTAAGTAATAATAACCTAAGGATTCAAAATCTTGACATATATAGAATGAGACAAGGGTTTTTGTTTTTGTAAACTATAAATGGATCTGAGAGATATATTTTATCATATAATATATATATATATATATATATATATATATTATGAAAATATTTTTGTTAAAGTTGGACCAAAATAGATTTGAGGAAATCTCAAAATAATGGAACATACACAAAATTTCAATGTAAGCATATTGGATGATATAATATTCTAATGCTGATAAAGAAATATAACATCTTTATATTCATACCTACGCAGAAAAAGGTTTATCCAAAGAAAAAAATGATGAAAATATGGTCCACCAAAATCGATCACAAAAGAAACACAAACTGGTCATGACCACCAAAAACAAAAATTCATGAGCCTAAAAAATAAAACAAACAACTACCTCACTTATCTTGAAGAATATTCATGATCAAAACCCTCTCGATGCTTAGATATGGTTTTTGACACTTTCTTTGATACCATGGTCAAAACCATTTCACATCGCTCGTCATTTGGAATTCATTTCATGTTGTTAAACCCAAAACCCATTCAGATCTCCTTCACTAGTAGTCGAATCTTCATCTGAGCTCAACCAAGATATGGTGGCCTCCATAAAACTGACACCCTCGGACATGGTTTCTTCCTCTATGCTCAGTTATTCCTAATATAAAACCCTCTTATTTACAAGCTCGATTCCTAGAGGCTCACTTTTTTCCTAAATGAGATCAACACCCAAACCAAAATCATCTCTCCTTATCTGCTCAATTTCTCTAATTATTATTTATTTATTCATTATATTATTTATTTTCATACAACAATATCCATAATTTAGAAATAATAATTGTTATAATATTTTCATAATTTTTTTAAACAAAAAAATATTAAATATTATATGATGAATTAAAATTTTATGAATTCCTTAACTTATAATTTCATATATAATTTATAATAATTTATATTACCTTTAATTTTTATTTTTATTTTTATAATTTCTTTAATATTAATATTTTAAAATAATTATTTTATATTTAAAAAATATATTTCCTTCAAAAAAATTATTTCAAATATTTTATTACATTTCAAAAGTAAGTTTTTATAAAAATAAGTAAATGTAAAAAATTGGAAAAAAAATTCTTTCAAAAAAATTAGCATAACATTTTATTATTTCTATCAAAAATTAAATAATTTGTTTCAAACTAGTCTTAAATAATTTTTAATAAATCATCCAAATTAACTAACTATAATTTTAAAAAGAGGTTTTATAAAGATTTTAAAAATATACTTACATATAATTTATATAAAAATTGTTTTTCTTGAAATATATATATATATATATATTAAAAAATTATTATTAAAACATATATTCAAATATTTTAGCTCATTTAAATAAAAATACATTTATTTAAAAAAATATTATTTCTTGAAAACTAATATTTTATAATATGAAGAAATATCTATTTTAATTATAGAAAATATCTTATTTTTAAAAAAAATTATTTATAATATTTATTAGTTGTTTTTTTAATGATAAACAATCACATAATTAATAGAAAATTACTACTTTAATTTATTAGGATGTAACAGTGCTCCCCATAACATGTCCCTTTGGTGAATGATTTTTTTATGTTCAGGTGGTATGTGGTATTTCAACTTGGGTGATTAACCTTGAATTTAAACTAAATTGTTTATTTAAACCCTTTTGATATAAGGGAAGTTACAAGGGCCACTAAAGACCCGTGTGCACTAGATTGAAACCACATTCTTTGAAATCCATGGGATTTATTATGAAAATGTGTTATTTGATACATGGAACTTAAATGGGTATGAATTAAATGACATGAATAAGATATATTTGGCAGAGTGATAGGTTTATTTAGTGACCTATTAGTGGAGGAGCGTCATAAATTATAAATAGTTGGCCCTGGTAGGCCATGATAGAATGGTGAGATGCCTTATTTCCATTTGGATGGTTGACTAGAGAGTTGGGAGAGTGTTCCTCTCAAATAAATATGAGAGAACCCAGGTAAATACACCCCAAGAAAGATTATGTATGGGTTTTTTATGAGAGGACTAGCCTATCACTTGGGAATGGAGATGAGAATTATGACATCTCACTTGAGTGATGTTAGTGTGGCTTCTCCCTATGAGGCAAGTGAGTCCATAATAAGAATCGTAGTGATATTGAGGGATGTTATTCCCTCCGAGTGGTGGTCAAGGCCTGAGAGATGAGAATTTGAGAGATGATTTTGTATAGTGTTTTTAGGTTATTGATATAATTGGGGACCTTAGTGGGTTCCCCAATTTCATGTTGACCACAAATAGACCAAGCAAAATGGATCTAGTTTCATCGATCTCGGGTTTCACCTTTAAATTTGAGGATCGATGGTTCATGCCAAGTATAGATATAGTGGTGAGTCTAGGTTTTTTTCTCAATAGTCAAACCTATGAGATGTGTAATGGTCAATGGGAGATTAAAACCATTATTATTTGTGACATATGAGATATTATTAATAGGGATTCACTATCCCCCCCCCCTGAGTTTTTTATTTGAAATACCTAGGATTCTTCCTAGTATCCATTGGTTATTCTAAACAACTTATGGGATACATAAAATATTGTTTGAGATATAGATGCTATGAATAATGTCTTATGGAATTCCTAGGATACCACATAATATCTAATAATTAGGCCTAATGACTTCTAGGATACCAAGAATAATATCTACGATTCATAGATTATTCCTAATGACTTATGGGATGCCTAGGATATTTCCTAGGATCTGGTGATTATGCCCAAGGACTTATGGGATTACTATGATATTACCTTGGATCTCGAGATTATTATTGAGGACTTATGGGATTCCTAAGATACCTCCAAGGATCTAATAATTATTCCTAATACTAAATCTGATACCAATTATATTTCCTTGGAATTGATTTTTACACTTAGAAATGAATAATTGATAAGATCTGTATGTGACACACTACCCCCTAAGTGGTCTTATATACTTATGATGATATTATGGGAGGGTTTTTACCTAACCCTTGGTATGGTATTCCTTAGGCTCAAAGAAACTATGATATTTTCTAAAGTAGGCATGGTCGATCTTGGGTGTCCACTTGGAACCTGAGGATCGTGGGTGATTATTTAGTTGTGATTTCATTGTTTATTATTTGTTTTTATAATCATATCACATGTGGATACATTTTATTTTCAATTTATTGTTGGTATTCCATTAGTGGGGGCCTAATTATTTTCAATCACACTCTCTTTAGGTGACCAAGGAACTTTGGCACCTAAGTAGACCTCATGTTCCCCGGTTAAGATTTTCCCAAGACCCTTTGTTCATAGATCAGGCTAGATAAGCACAATGGGGATAGATATTGGAATGAGGTGAGTTGTGGGGATGATTATAGATTGACTCCTGGTATTTTAATTATTTTATTTATTTTTTATATATGGTTTTCTGTAGGTAGATAAGATGTTATGTATGACTAAATGACTTTATGTTTCATTTATTATATCATGATTCTTATTTATTGTTTATGTGTATTAAAATTATTGTTATTATTCATTATGTTTAGTTATTTTTATATAGATTTTTTATCCAATATGAGGTCATAGTCTCCTCATGGTAACACCTTGGACCCTCGTTACTAGTTGGTAGCCTTTGGCATACGGGGATACGCACTTAAGGTCATGTAACACCCCTAGACTAGACACTGGTGAGTGGTCTTGTAACATCCCAAGTAAGTAATGAATAATAGATATTTTTATCTATGTCTATTAATGATTAAGATAGTGTTTTAGAGGCTTAAAATGAAAATAAATACAATCTTATGCATGGAATACACTAATATTCTTAAAAGATTGTTTTACTGCCTTTTGATGGCAAACCTTTTTTAAATCTATCTTTTGAAAATTTTATAAGCTATGTTTGTCAAAATAAACTTATTTTTTATGATTGGGACATCAAAATTTACTTTGTGTGAATTTTTGGTATTTTTCAGACAATGTTCATTTTTTAATGAATAGTGGAAAATACTGCATTTTACATCAAAAATGCTTTTTAATATAATTTATTTATATGATTAGATTATCTTTTGAATTTGTTTTGAAGTGAAATTAGAATATATGTTTACCATTTAATCCAATGGTGGTCATTGGAATCAATTTCACTTTGAAATTGGACTTAAACTGGTGTCAATCTTTTGATACTTATTGTTTCATAAAAACACGCTATTTGTCATAACAGCGGGAATTAATTATTAAATTAATTAATGTGACTTATATGTTTTGAATTTTGTAAAATAGACATCATTTTTGAATTCTGAGTATCAAATATAGCTTAGGGTAAATTTTTGGTAATTTTCTGAAAAACATCAATTTTTGATGAATAGTGAAACCACTAAGTGGTACTTATAAAAACTGATTTTTCGTTTAAATGAAATTTTGCCATCTTTGTGTTTTTAATTTCAAAAATCCGACATACATGGTTGTCATTAAGAAGTAAAATGTGGTTCAATGAGATTAAAATAATTTTTTGGTGAATAGTAACTTATTAAGTTTTTAATCGCGATTAGTGGTAATTAGTGTAGTTTAAGTTAAAAATAATGCTTTAATAATATGAAATGACCTAGAAACATGTCATAACCTTATTGGATGTGTCATGACCGACCAAGAAAAGTCATGCGTCAACTTGGGGACCCCATGGAGCCACTTTGGTTGGGAAATGACATAAATAACTTTTTATTTAATGAAAAAGTAAAAATGACACAAACATAATATGTTTTACGAAAACAATTTTTAAATGGGGTTATACAAGTCAGATTTTTTATTATAAATAGTCATTGGAAATATATAAAGATTTCCTACATCATAGTATTTTGTTTATAATTTTTTGACATTAAATAAAAAAATGTATTTATGACATAATGATGATGCATTGATTACCTCATTAATAAAGGATTTAAATAAAATGAAAAGATAATGTAAAATCTATGACCTACACATGTCAAAAACCTATTGGATGGGTGGATTTAGAACCCTTATCACCTTATCCTAGAATTATATCAATTTGGGACCTTTTGAATCTGAAACTCGTTTTAAAATAAAGTAACTTATCTTTACTTTCCAAGAGTGCCCCTCCTCTCCTCTTATAAAAGGCCCCCACCTCTACCTCCTTACCCACACTCCCAAAGCCTTTGGCTCGGCCAACCCCTGCCCATTTTGGCTCTCCACATCCCTATATTACTCGTTGAAGCCTCACCTTGGGCATAAGTCTTTCCAAGGAAGCCTTTGAGCTCAAACCAAAGTGAGTTACCCGATTTTAAGGTAATGTCTTCTTTTGAGTCCTTTTGTTTTATTTTGCTTCTCCAACCCCATAAACTCTTTTTATTCTTTTCTTTTGTAACAAATACAGTATCTTATATATACTAGGATGTTGTTATAATAATTATTTGAGCTACACTTACACACACCTACATATAATGGTTAAAGAACATACTGTTTCAGTGGAGGGTGAATTTATGCCTCCCGAAACGATGATTGTTCAACATTCCTTTAACACCTTCAAAGGTGGCCATTAAGATGTCACTATATTTATATATGATATATAATATTTTTATTTTTTCCTTAAGCTTCTGTTTTTTTCATTTTGGGCATACCTTTATGGTTTCCATTATGGGTAAACGTGATATCTTCATTTAAGGAAGTGCGGACTACCGCCCCCTCAAAGTGATTTGATTCGTTGAATACCATATGTGGGACGTATAAAGGATGGAACTATGATATTATATATGATATTATACTGAAATTATAATATAAATTTATATAATTATGATTCCATTCTATAAAATACGAAATAGAAATGAAAGTAGCGTTCATGCGTACGTACGGCTTACCGTCTCCATGAACGGTGCATTTCATTTCTTAACTCTAAATGATTTTGTAATATTATAAATGCATGCATGTACTGGATATATATGAAATATATGATATCTACATCATGAATACCATTCTGGATATAATGGATACATGAACAACTTGTAATTATAAATGGATTATTTTTGACTCAAGTACCAATGATCGTTAAAACGATCGTTATTAACTTAAATAATTACATAGTGTTCATGACATGGAAATAAGTGATATAAAAGGAATAATGAACTTGAAAAAGGTTCTTAAACAAATAGAAATTAACTCAAGTTTATTATTCAGGACATTAAAGAACGATAGAGTCAAGTCGGACCCGAGGTATGGGACTTCGTCTCAATCTCCTTTCATTGAGGCATATTTTATTTTATACACAACTTTCTTTTATACGGTGTATAAACCCCTTTGACTTTTACGTTTATCCAAAAGGAATATTTTTTATACGAAGTGTTTTACAAAACTACCAAAGGGAATGTTTTTGTCGTACGTATACGGCGACAACGATTTCTCCGCCACCGTGACCATTCTTTGAGTTTCGGCTTCCTCTACAAGCCATACCTTCTTTTTTAAAGAAAAATATATACCATGTTTTACTTTTATTTTATTTTGGTATTGAAAATGGTTTTCATAATGTTTTTATATCAATGTGTTGTATTGATATCTTGTGATTGAAAGGTGGAAATGTTATGTTTCCTTTATGCATGTTTTATGTGATATGATTATGTTGAGGTTCTTGGGTATTATTATGAAGACGGGTGGTTCCATGATAAACTAAGGGCGGGTGAGCCCGATATAGATCTCCAGTGCATTGGGTAACGTGAAGGAGTGAAACATTATGGTTTCTCCAAAGAGATTTAGGGAATATATTGTGATGGGTATTCCAAACGTAACCAAGAGGGTTACTCACTACGTAAGAATGTTATGAATGCCTCAAGTTACCTTTATGTCTTATGATTTCTATGATTTACTCATGATTTGATGAGGTATGTTAAAGAGATTATGTTTTATGGGTAAAGTATGATTTCATTATTATGTATATATGTACCCATGTTTTCTTTCCATGTTTTTATAACCCATACTGAGCTTTTTATGCTCATCCCAAGTTTTTTTTTGAAATGATTTTCACAGGTCAAGGGAAAGGTACATGATATGATGATAGTGTCAAGTAAGTGTCAAGAAAAAATCCATGTTTTATTTTAAATATGTTTCCATTGATGGGAATGAAGAATAGTATCTTTATGTAACCACTTTGTTTATATGTGGAATGTAATGCAAGTTTTATGATCTAATTCTCTAAAACTCTAAACCCGAAAAGATCCTCAATGTGTAATCTTGTAATAACTCAAGATTAAGTAAGGTTTAAGGCTAGGTCCTTATAGGTCCAAGGTGGTATGGAATTACTAAGTGTTATTAGAGAATATTTTTCTTTGTCTTATTATTTATTGATATGGTAGAAAAGGAAGAGGAAAATTTCATAGCTTGAGATGGAACTCATACTGGTGTGTCCTAAACACCTTTTCAATAGAAATTCATGGTTACTATGGTTATGGGTTTGTTATTCTTTTTTTATTATTATGGTTGAGATATTTATCTAAAAATGATGTGCTTATTTGAGTTTTTTATTTTTTTGGTTTTTCTCACTTAGACCATGGAAAAGCGATATGTGTACATGCATTATTTTTTGAATGTAGGTTTCACATGACATCCATGTGCTTGAAAGTTATTGATATCACTGATGATGAGGGTACAACTATTCAATGTTTCAATAAAAACTTGTAAATAGTTTTACCATATACCATATTCATGTAATTATACTCATCTAAACTAAAATATACTTTCTCTTATGATATTTCATGTAGATATTATCAAGGGAAGATTTTTAAAGTTTACTATATAGTACATATGTGTAATGGATATTCAATGACCACTAGTGGGTTGGTATAGGCACTTTGGTCCTTGATATTGGATTTTTGAAAACGTAAGATAGGTTTGGTTACATAAATTGTCAAAAAACCATATATAGTGTTTTATCATATGGCTTATTAATGGAATTATACATAATAGAACCATATGAATATATATTTTTCTCGATACAATCCACCTATATGTGATGTTTTTATATACGTGGGGATGATATCATAGTTCTTGAGGGTGTATCCTATTATTTTAATTCCTAGTGAGGATTATTTCCCTAGTGGGTTAATGGATTTCCATCTAATTCCTGATATGTATGTGTATGTGTGAACCCTAGAGTTTGAGTTTTGGCATGCAATTTTCATTGTGAAATTTATGATGAGAGTATATATGTTTACCCATGAGTGGTGACATATGTGAGATTTGTTTTATGGGAAGGTTTAGAGTGAAAAATGCTTTTGATATGTGGGTTGGGATATTGGTGAACTAAGTGATATGATTGGCTATTATGACATTTTATATCTATTGTTGAGATGATTTGTGAAGTGTGAGGGTAACCCAAGAGAGGGGTTAGACTATACTAGAAAATTTATTAGAGATTTTAGGCATGGATAGATGAATTGTGTTTATATTAATGGATGAGTGATGCTATTAGGTATGTGTTGTTAGAATTTAAATGACTTTATCCTTTAAGACATAAAAAACTAGATGATATTTTTGATTGAGATTTGATTTTGATGGATAGATTTTTAGGATTTATGACCTTATTGATTACATGTGTGATTCCTGATGAGATAGAAGATCTTGATCCTAGATGGATAGATCTAGGATGGATATAAAATTGGTGTATGATTCTAATTTTAGAATAACTATTGTGTGGAAGGTGATCACGTGGTATCCCATGGCATGGGTGAGATTCCAAGCCAGTTAGAAATAAATAATTGAGGTTCTTCTAGGTATATTATATTGACATTCAAGGAACAATGTCAATGACTTATGAATGTGATTTTAGTATTTATGGGATATGACGTGATGTGATATGATTCCAGTTATATGTAAATGTGGAATCAGAGTGTAAACCTACTTAGGATTTCTTAGTTTTAGTAATAGGGGATGTTGAGAACCATTATAAAGGATGACTTCTGTGGTGGAATAAGGTTCACATGAATGGTTTTATAAGTCAGTTTCACTTGAAATGGTTTATAGAGAGGGTAATTTTTCAATGATTTTGGGAATGGTTTCTTGAGTCGTTTAAAAGAAAATAAAATTCTATACATATGTGATGATGATAAAATAATAGATAGATGGTTTCTATGATTGATAGCATTGGTGAGCATGGAATAGGAGGAGAAAAACGTGTGCAATGATGGTACCTATTGAGGTTTTTCTTGAGGAGTGGTGTAAGGGAACAAGATGGGGGGAACTCACCATTGTCCATTAGTAGTTGTGACCCTTGTTATCGATAGAAATTCAGAAGATGATGAGTAAGATGTTCTTGATGATTTTAGAATGGGTAGATATTGGTGTTCCAAGTTTCTTCTTAGGTATAAGAAGGACGACCACATCTAGTCATTATGTATAAAAATGGATGGGGAACGGGTCATGGAGGTATGAACCTCATGTTATTAAGGATTTTTATGTTATACATACCTAACATTTTCACATATTATTATAACATTATTTATAAAATAAATAACATAATAGTAGTAAAATCCATAATCAAAAGGTTTAGTATCATGGGAAAATTAGGCTTATATATCACTTGTACATAATAAAACTTAAACATTATTTAAATAATTCTTCATAATCCTTATAAAATATATCATGTTTTCCATCATATATGTATTCACCTAAGGATATAAATTAATAATAGTGGTGAGAAAAATTCCAAGTTAAATGTGGAATAAGATGGAAGTAAAAAAGGAGAAATGAATCAATAGTATATGGTTGAGCATAATCATCATCATTGTATCAAAATCATAGAATCATTCTAATAATCCTGATGGTATCATTTAAAAAATTTATTGAATAATTTATATCTATAATAATGATACATCATAACATAGTTTTCAATTACCACACATAGTTGTAAACAAAGTTAATAACTTTTTCATGCATAAAATATCTGCATAAATCACAACATAATAATTGTGATCAAAGATAAAACCATGTTAATGAATAACTATATAATTTCATGAGATATATCACATTACCCCATTCACTAAAAGGATGTATAATTATAGACCTACCTATCACATCATTATATGATTATAATCATGCATTACACATAGAAATGGAACACATTTCAATGATAGACATAAAATAAATACATAGAAACATAATGTGTATAATATGGGTGTTATGAATCACATATCAGTTAATAACCTTTGAGGTTCCCAAAGTAATAAGGGGAAAACATAGTTCTTGTAATCAAATGTTGTCATAATATATCAATGGCTATTGTGATAAGAGGAAAAAATTTCAAAGGAATCAATGAGAAGTTCTAGAAAATAATGTCTTTTTGGAAATTTATCATAGGTATTTTTGAAATCACCTATATGATGTAGAAGAATTAATACCCCCAATAAATAAAAAATTAAAAAAGTGTTAAATATATTCGTTTAAGTAATTTATAATATTTTACATTGAAAATAAAGACGATGAAGTGATAAACCCAAAAAATAATGAGTTTGGTTTAAGATTCCTCTTACCTTAGATCCCATTTGGTTTCATCATATTTTTTTATCCTATATAATAAACATACACTAATTAAAACATGAAATCAGTAGTAAATTATGTTCATTTTTTAAAAAAATCAATTAAAATAATTGGATTTATTTTCTAATTTACTCTGTTAAATGTTTAATGTTTGGATATTATGGTTTCCTTAAAATTAACCTAAATGACTAAAAAGTAATTTTTTATTGAATAAATAACATACAAGAGGGGAAACAAACTAGAATCATGATAGTAAAAAGTTCTGAAGACCAATAGCATCACCAGAAACAATTATATTACCATAATTTGGAAAGTATCCCAATATGGGGAATAAAATCACTCTCTCATATAGCCTTCCTTTGATGGATCAGATATCGGATGCATAGTTTCCTTCTCTGTGGATATGGTTAACACCTGTACCATGATTGATATAGTTCTTGGATCTCCTCATAACTTAAGACACACAAATATCATATTCCTTACCTTGAATAATCCCAAAAATTTCAACTCATATCCTCAGTTGAGAATTAATGAGGGGACTTTTGTTTTCTAACTTAGTCATCTTCTAATGTTTCTTCTTCATTCTTTTTATTCCACTAAATAACATTAATGAGGTGAGTTGTCTTATTACATATAAATTAATATATATAGTCCAAGATCTTCACTGAATTTTCCACATATGAGAGGTCGTGTTCCAGTTGTAACTCCTCCAGATTCAGTACATGTGAGGGATCAAATATGTCCTTCATTAGGAGAGAAAGATTTAATACATTATGAACACGATTCATATTTGGTGGAAATTCAAACCAAAGGTCTATAAATCCTATTATATCAAGGATCTCAAAGGGGAAAAACGTACCAAAGGAATTTCTTTCCCTTATATCCAAACCATGTGGCTTTTTCATGGTGATATTAAAAGGAAAACATCTCCTCCAACTTCAAACTCTATTTGTAACATCCCAACCTAGATTTCCATCGAACCAGTAGCCAGACCAGTGGGTAAAATGGCCTCAAGAACATCTCCCCATATGTCAGAGGCTTCTGACTAGTAGCGAGGGTCTCAAAATGTAACAGAGTGGTGACTATGCCCTCTTATTAGTGTTTCACAGTGGTATAATAGAGTAAATAAAAATTAACAGTAGAATTAATAAATAGAAATGATAATAAGTGGAAGACAAATTCTCAGATGAAATTTTTTAAAAGGGGTAAATTACAGTTTACACATCATATGAATGCATGACATTATAATGATACATATATGAAGTAATAAAATAGTACAAAAAAAATTCAATACAATACAAAAAAAGGAAAATACAGCAATGCCACATAGGCAATATTCTTGAGCATCATGATCTCTAGCACAGTCCTTTGCTTCTAACTACATGTATAAGAAACACAGTAAACAACCTAGGTCCAACAAATATAAGGTCTACTTGGGTACCAAGGGTACCCGAGTAGGGTGTGAGATTAAATCTTAGTAGGTCGGACCCCATAGTGTCAAGTCCAATCCATACAGTATAATATAAATAAATAATGTGCGTGTATATAAAATTATAACACATGGAATAAATTAACATCACCCGTCCAGGTTCCTATGAGGCACCTTATGGATATAACTTCTTTATCCCTTAACTAGTGTCTGAACATGTGACCAAATCATTAATTTATTATTACCAGTTATAAATAATTTGCATGTTTGTAATAATTAAGGTTCCAAAATATAACATGGAAACTTGTAATGATATTTAATAATGAAGTTCTAAGATTATAACCATGGAAACATAGACCTCAATGCTCGAAAACATAGTTATAATTGTATCCTAACAAGGGGTAAGAGTGTAATACAAGGATCATAGTCCAATACATTCCACAAGAAGATGCATATCAAGTCCAAGGAGTTCATCCAAGGTAAAATGGGGCTAAGAAAAGACTGGTCTTGATGTGAATTAATCATGGAACCTACTTTTCATTTCTAGATCCAAGGAGTGTGTCCAATGCATCCAATATTAAAACATGAGGGATCCAACGGGGTCATACCAGGAATCCAAATTTAGAAAAGTATCAGGTTCTTGGTGGTTCTAAACCTTCGAAAGTTGTATCCTTGACTTCATAATGGGGTCCTCGAGTTCTCAAGGAATTCATTTAGAAATCCAAGGCAAACTCGAGTCAGACGACTTTTATTTTTGATAATGAATTCTAATATAATTCATAAGGTTTAATCCATTACCTTTCATTAGTGTGATAAGGATAATTGGGCATGAAACCATTTAATCAGGTCATAAGTAATCAATAAGTCCATTTGGTTCAAGCCTTGACTTTCATTAGTGCAATAAGGTCAAGTAACTTACAACCATTGATTTATTCCATTTATTTCATTTTATTAATCAAGGTTCACTCCACTACCTTCTATTCAAATGGTAAGGGGTTCTATGGACAAGTAACCAATTATTAATCTATGAACCTGATTCTGTCTATGCCATTCTCACATGGGAATCCATGTGTCACCCAAGATATAATTTTTATAAACCATTGAGCCTTTCCATGGAATTCCTACTTGGGAATCCATGTCTCACCCAATGTTTAAAACCATTCAATACTTTTGAAAATCATTTAATAATTCATTTGAAGGTTAATCATAATACACTGACCATTTCTTTTATTTCAATTCATTTAATTTACCAAAGAATTTCAATTGTATTTATAAGGCTCCATGGATCACTTAGGAGGTTTCAATAGAGAAAATGAAATAACCTACAATGGAAATTTCTCTCTAGAAGCTGGACAAAGCACAAATAAGGTTCCTTGGTTCTTTAATAATTTAAAAATATAAACTTAGTGATTCTAATTTCATTAGGTCCATTTCCTAAACATGTCATATCTCAAATGCAACATCAATGAAAAAAGAAATATAAATACAACAAGTCAAGTAAGAATAAAGGTCTAAAAACTAATTTTTATCTTGAAGACAGTGTACCACTATTAGAGGGGTTTTATTATGAAATCATGATACTTATTATCACAAAAATCATTTATTTCATTTAGCATTTAAATCATGAAACATACTAAAATCACATTTAATCATCATTTAATATAAGGACTTCACTACATCAATTTAAAACTAAAAAAAAGCGCAGTAAGAAATTAATTAATGCATTTATAAAATTTGAGTACTTGGAAAGGGACCCTACCTTAGGTTGGAATTTATTTAATAACCAGTATTTGATAGATAACATGGAGACCACTTGTAATTGGCCCCCACTCAAGCACACATAACTTCATATATATATATATATATATATATATATATCCTTAATCCAATGCACATACTCCCCACTCCATGATGGAATACGTACATGGAGGACATATTATATATATATATATACCTTAAGTATATGTGTGTGCACCGATAATCATTGATCAAGACTCATTACAAAATTAAAATATACCCAAAAAATTAAGGTGTCAATGACCAATTCACCTCAAATAAAATACTATGGACTCATAAATTACTAAACTCCCAATTTTAAAAGAAGAAATAACAAAAATGGAAAGAGACCCATACCCCGAGTCGATGGAGGTGAGTCAAAACAACTGAAACTGCTTCGTCTTCAGTGGTGGTCTTTGGAATACACAAGAAAGGGTCTGAAGAGACCCTCTAAACTACATAAAACCATAATAAAACCAAAAATAGGATCACTCATTCGACCTAGGGTTCATCCGAACATCACCAAGCGATAGATGACAGAAAATTGGCTGAAATGAGGGAGGAAATATGTGGAGAAGTCCTTACCTCATTGAGCCAAGGAATAACCAAGAAGGAACTATTGGAAAATCATAAATCGGTAGGGGGTGTTGGGGGAGACATCGTGTGCAGATAGGGGAGAGCCAAAGGGGGGTTGAATCACACCTAGTAAGGATAAAGGGACAAGCCTCCCTTTAGGTTTTGATCCCTTTAGGTTTTGATTAAAAACATAAATTAAAACTAATAATAATAATAAAAAAAAACATTAATATTATTATTAAAATTTATTTATTTATTTATTGATTTATTTTTAAATTTTGATTAATTTAATCCAATTTCTTCAAAAAAGAACATCGCATGGTCTGGGCCACACGGTTAGAAAAATTGTTTACCAAACATGTGAAGAATAATGCAAGCACACTTTCCATTTGTGCATGTTTTATAAGCTTAGTTCACGGTTTAGAAAACCTTGTGCAGCATGTGTGAAAATACAATGCCCCCCTTAATTAGAGCTACAAGGTTACCTATAGTGGGCCTCAAGGTTTTAGACAAACCATGCACCCTCTACAGTTTTTCAAAACATAGATTTTTTGGGTTTGGTGCTCTTGAAACTCCTCGAGCCACCCAAGAAACATAATGATCCTTCGCCCAAGTCCAAAACATCACTTAAGGAGGTTCCAAGTCTCATACCTCCTTCGTAAGGATGTTTTTTTAAAATGAAACATTCGGTAAATGAAAAAGTTCAAAAACCATTGTATTTTTAGTTCATTTTAAAAACATTGGACTCTACAATCTCCCCACCTTATAACATATCATCCCCAGTAAGCCTTTAGAAACAAAGAAAGAATCACCCGACCTATGATGGATGTGAAGTTTTTTCCAAACTGTTGAATTTTCTTTTAAACAAAAAATTCTCCTTTAAGAAGTTCTTGTTCATTCGGCACTTAAGCCTTTTCAACCCGAGCCAACACTAACTTTTCAAATAGAACACTTAAATGAAGATTACACAATCCCGTTAAGATAGAGATACAATCACATCATTTTCTCAATAAAAAATTGGCTAAAGGTACTTCCCACCAACGGGTATAACATTAAAGAGGGCCAATTCCAATCTACGACTCAACCCTTGTTGGAAAAGTCTTTCAAATCATTCCCTTAATCATTATGATGATGCTCCTATGATGATTTTAAAATATGTAAACGGTCAATTTCCCATTTACCTTAGAGAGAAATTCAATCTATCTTTTCATGAAAATCCATGTTCGACACCAACCACGCTCGTCTTCATCTTATGATGTGCCTTAAAATGGTTCTTCACCAACCATAGACATTAAACAAGAAGAACCCCAAGTCAGGAAATCTTTGAATGACTATTTAGATGAAGTCCTAACTTAAATGGTCGGTGTATTCCAAGAAAATCTGTTATCCCTTCATCCAAGGCACCATGAGATTAGCATAAACACATTAACTGAAGCCTACACCTGACTTTCGATATTGTTTATAATATCAAACCACAAAGTAAACTAAGAATTCTACATGCAACACCAAAAGAGAACCACCCAACAAGCTCAATAGCTTTTAAAGATTTGGTATGGTTTAATACTGATTCTCTCTTAGTCCATGTAGAGTTAATTCAAGATAGGTTACATCCTCAACTCTTTATAAGAGTACACTAAGAGTGTTGAAACAATTTCCAGTCAAACTCACCCAACTACTGGAAGGAAAAATAGTCAGACCACAATTGGTCGAGTTCAAGGAAGAAGATCGGCTTCACTGGCCAATGAACCAACACTTAACCAAACACATGCCTTTACTACCCAAGACATTACTTAATCTCTATAGATTTAACCACTAAAGTCTCTAAGACCAATAGTTTTTTCCTGAGGTTTTATACATAGAAAAACAAATCAAATTCATGCTACTGAGCAAGAACTGACATAAAAAACAACACCTTCAAGCCTCAATATAATTCAAACACAAATTGACCACTTCCCAATGTTCCTATTAGGTTGTGCTCCATCTACATGGAAGGATACATTCACCAAGTTCAACATGACTCTCCCTTCTTTAGAAGTTTCTTATATTCAAAATAATTTAAACTAGCCACCCATAATCACTCTAGATGAAAACAACTTAAACAAATGTGTAATGCTCCTCTGATCCACAATAACATCATCAAATCATACAAGGAAGATCAAAACAACGAGAACGGCATGTTAGAATTTTTGAGTCTTTCGAATTCCATCCTGATCATTGAGATGAAAATAATTATTTAATGCTTTGGTAAATCTACTTTTAGATAACCTGAGATTGTGCTCAACACCTCATGATATTTATTTCAGAGTTGCATCACCTAATATGACTATTATCCTAGATGACACCATGACTATTCATCCATTACTAAGAAGAAGAAAGGGTCAAACAGCTTAAGAAGTAGCTGACCATGCCCACGGCATGTCTAACCTGCGAAAAATGAGCATTACCTAATGCTCAGGCCCATATCAAGGTCAAGAAATACATGGCCACATATCTGAACAAGGATGTCACATTAAAACTAAAAGTCCTTCTTGGGACAATAGAACCCGAATTGTACCAAACATTAGGAAATTCATAGTACAAGCATGGAACCAAGCTCTAAGGGTGTTACCAACCATGGTTTATCCCCTTACGAAGAAAAAATGTCAACCCTCACACCAGGTCACACTAACAAAGGTCACTAGGCTCAAAATCCAATCGTCAATCCACTGTTAAGAAAAGAACACATGCGGAAAATGCTCATGCTTCTGTTCTATGGAAACTCCAAGGAAAATTTCAACATTACCTTACACGAGGGTTTTTAAATAGAGGACTCCACTACAATTTCCATTTTCAAGCCTTTATATTTAATAACATTTAATCTTTAAACATAAAAATATTTAATCAAAACATCAAGTACCATTTTTTAAAACAAATCACAAGGTACTCGATTTTAACCAACGCCCCAAGGGAAAAATTGGAAAGCTTTATAAAACCCTATTTTTAACCACTAAATATTTATTAACATCCTATAATAAAATAGTAAATTTAACAAAACAATTATTTTTGAAACTAAGGTGACCTATGAGGGTCCCACTTATCTGACCTGAGTTCTCTAGAAAGTAACTCAATAGAATTTTCTCACATATTACTATTTTAAACACTCAAATGGGTCATTAAACAAGAACATTCACCAACTAACCTTCTTGGGTCCAATTGCACATTTAATCATTTAACCATTTTATTTCATATTAAAACTAAATAAATCTTACATATATAAACATATCAAGGTATATCATTCCGTTAAACTATAAAATGGGTTTCCATTTCCCAATTACTGAAATTATCATACACTTCATAGATTGAAAATTAGCTCCCATAAATCAAAACTAAACTAAATTGAAAACTTGAACTGATCACATTAAATGGTCTGGTGATATGGTTGGCCACCTACCAACTAGTAAAGTTCACATACACTTTATAGTTTGGCATTTCTATCCCTTTAGTCAAAACAAATTTACTTTAGTATTTCAATTTCTATAGCCTTTTACAATGGTTTGAAAACACGGGTTACCATTTCCATGATATAAGGAACCCATAAAACAGAAAACTGAGAACTGTCTCTCATCATAATCAAAGCTAGAATGTCACTACAAGCAGCTAATAGAGAGAAACTTGCTAAAACCATAGAAACATGATATAAATATCATTAAACACATAAGGAATTATAATTAATTACCTCAAAAAGTATAAATCTAAGCATGGAATATCACTTAATGAACAAAATCCAATTATTAGGAAAACTAAAATGAAACTACGTGGCAAGGAACTATGCATGGAATGTGAATTTCCTATGTGCCTATATAATGCATGCAATGAAGCTTCCTTGCCATATCAGGCCAACGGTAAAAATACCATAAACTCATAAACTGATAAGAAGTCAAAATTACACCAGTAAATCAAAGTAAAATCATATCAACGGTAACATTAAATAGCACAAAAAATTCCCAAATCTGGCCTCTTGTTCATTTCCCTTACGTGGGGTGATCAATCCCAAGCACAGATATTATCCAAGGGACAATACATTTATATTCTTCTATATATAAACCCAATACAGTAATACAAAGGAAAAATACATCTTCTGATACCACTTCGTAACATCCTAACCCAGCTTTCTATCAAACCGGTAGCAGGATGGATGGGTCACATGGCCTCAATAACCTCTCTCAGTATGCAAGAGGCCTTCCAATAGCATCGAGGTTCTCAAGAGGTGATCGTGGGGAGACTATACGCACTCATCATAGTTCCACAATTGTATAATAGAGTAAATAACAATCAATAGTGGATGTGGTAAATAGCAATGATAATCAACAGAAGAAAGATTCTCATATTAAATTTAATAAAAGTGGCCAACTCTAGTTTACACATCATATCAATGCATGACATGGTAATGTATATGAAAGTAATAAATAGTTCAATATTCTTTTAAATACAATAAAAAATATGTAAAAGACAAAAATTCCCCACGGGTGGTCTTTTTGAGCATCTTGATCTCCATCTCAGTCTTTTGCTTCAAACTCTAGGTATAAGAAGCACAGAAAACAAACTTGGTCCAACAAATATAATGTATGCATGTGTACTAAGGGTACCCAAGCAGGGTGTGAGGTAAAATCTTAGTAGACCAACACCCATGGTGTCAAGACCAATCAAGACAGTGCAATATAAACTAAATAGTGTACAGGTATAGATAATTATAATAGAATGGATAAATTAACATCACTCGTCCAGGTTCCTATGAGACACCTGATGGCTATACCTGCTTCAGCCATTGGCTAGTGTCTAAACATTTTTCTAGATCATTAATTGATTATTACAAGTTATAAATATGTCACATGTTTTCAATAATGAAGGTTTTATGATTTAATAAGGCAACCTTTAATGATATTTAATAATGAAGTTCCAAGATTATAACCAATGAAATTTAGACCTCAAGGGTCTCCAACTCGGTAATAACTATATTCTAGAAAGGGGTAAGAGTGTAATCCAAGGAGCATAGTCTAAGGAATTCCACAGTAATATGCCTACCAAGTCCAAGAAGTTCATCTAAGGCAAAACAGGGCTAAGAAAATATTGGCCCCAATTGGCTTTAATTATGGCACCTACTTTTCAATGTTGGATTCAATGAGTGTATCCAATCCATAATTTAGTACTACATGAGGGATCATATGGGGTCATACAGGGTATCTAAAGTTATACAAGAATTGAGTTCTAGGTGCTTCTCAACCTAAGAAAGTTGTATCCTTGAATTTGGAATGGGTTCTTCGAGTTCTCAAGTAATTACCTCATGAATCAAAGGTGAGATCAAGTTAGGACACTCTTATTTTTAGTAAGAAGTCATATATAATTCATAAGGTTCAATACATTACCTTTCATTAGTGTGATAAGGCTAATTGAGTATGAAACCATTTAATCAAGTCATAACTAATCAATAAGTACATTTGGTCTAACCTTTTCCTTCCATAAGTACAAAAAGGTCAAGTATCTTGAAATCATTCATTTAATCCATTTAAGTCATTTTAGTAATAAAGGTTCACTCCTATACCTTCCATTAACATGGTAATGGGTGATACGGACATGTAACCAATTATTCATTTATAAACATAAGTCCTTCCAAATAATTCCTACATAAGAATCCATGTATCCCCCAAGTTATAATTATAATAAACCATTGAGTTCATCCTTGGCATTCCCACTTGGGAATCCATGAATCACCCAAGGTGGAAAATAATTAAATTCTTTTGAAAATCATTTAATAATCCAATTTAACATTAATCATCGTGAATTGACCATTTCTTTTAATTCAATACATTAAATTTATCAAAGCATGTCAATTTTATTTATAAGGATCCATGGGTCACTTTGGAGGTGTCAATGGGAAAAAAGGAAATCACCTAGAAGGGAAATTACAGTCTGGAAATCAGACTAGGCACTTACATGGTGCCTTGGTTCTTTAATCATTTAAAAAGGAAAACCCAGTATTTCTAATTCCATTAGGGTCATGTCCTAATCATGAAATATCTCAAACATAACATCAAGGGATAGAAAATATAAATACAACAAGTCAAGCAAGTATAAAGGTCTAAACACTATTTTTTAGCTTTAAGATATAACACCTCTGTTGGAGGGGTTTTATTAAAAAATCCTGATATTTCTTATCAGACAAATAATTTATTTCATTTAGCATTTGAATCATGAGACACATCAAAATAACATTTAAGTGACATTTAATATAACGAATTCACTACATCTATTTAAATCTAATGAAAGTGAATTAAGAAATTAATTAATTCATTTATAAAATTTTAGGACTTGGAAATAGATCCTACATTAGGGTAGAATTTATTAAATACCCAGCACTTGATAGAAAAGACGGCGACTGCTTGTAACCATCTCGAACTCACACGCACATACTTTCATTTATATATATATTTACCTTAAGTATATTTGTTTGAGGCCTCAATCGTTGATCAAAACTCACTACAGCATTAAAAGGAAACCAAAAAATTAAGGTGTCAAGGACCAATGCACCTCAAATAAAATACCAAGGGCTCATTAATTACTAAGACCACAATTTGAAAATAAGAAATAATAAAAATATTTGGATACCCATATGAAAAGTTGATAAAGGTGATCAAAAACAACCCAAACCACTTTTCCTTCAGTGGAAGTTGTCATAATACACAAGAATAGGTCCTGAGACACCCTCTTCAAAACTTACAACCAAGAGAAAATGAAAAATAGGATCACCCATTTGACCAAGGGTTCGGCCAAACTTCACTAAGCGAAAGATGACCCAAATTGTTCTAAGAAATGGAGGAAACTGGTGGATAATACCTTACCTCATTGAGCTGAGGAAGAGTCGAGAAGAAACTTGTGGAAAATTGATAACCTAGAGGGGGTGTCGAGGGGTCTATCACGTATGGCTAGGAGAGATCCCAAGGGGGGTCGTGTCACACCAGATAGGGATAAAGGGAGAAACCTTCCTTTATATTTTGATTAAAACCCTAAATTTTATATTTTAATAACAATAACATTAATATTAATATTATTATTATTATAATTTAACATTTATTTATTAGTCTATCTCTTTTTAAATTTTAATTAATTTTATTTTATTTCTTTAAAAACAAACATCGCACAGTTTGGGCCGCACAGTTAGCCAAACCCAAGTGATGAATAGTGTTATCACACTATCCATTTGTGCACACCATGAGAGTTTGGCGCATGGTTTAGAAAACTATGCACAGCCGGTGCATAAATCCATTTCCCCCATTAATTAGTGTCACACAGTTACCTACAATCATCCGCATGGTTTCAGACAAACCATGTTCCCACTGCAGATTTTCAAAACATTTATTTTCTAGGTCTGGTGCTCCCAAAACTATTCAAGCCACCTAGGAAACTTAAAATACTTCACTAAATTCTAAAACATCACTTAAATAGGTTTCAACTCTCATAACTCCATCTTGAAGCTCGGTTTTTAAAACAACTTGTTCAGTAAATGAAATTTTTCAAAAACCTTCATAGTTTTAGTCTGGTTCAAAAGTAGGGGACTCTATACCAAGTCCCTTGAATGATTGGAAACATGTATTTTTGTCAAATGTGGGAAAATTTTATGTTTGTTGAATTTATTTAACATTATCATTAATTTCTTATACAATATCAATTCCAAAAATATTTTTTTCACCATCTTTTTTCAAACAGAAAAGTGGTATACATATCTTACCATATAATGCTTAATATATAATAATTTGAATACTTGAGTGGAAACTGTTCTGTGGGAATTATACTAATGATTCATGTTTATCCCATTATCCTTTAAATTTAATTGAGCAAGATCTCTGTATGTCCTCAAGTTTCTAAATGGTACTTTCAAATTATCTATCATTTTTGGGGTGATATGTTGTATTACACTTCAATTTAGTAATTCGATCATGTCGAAGACTTATCACGAATTTATATGTAAAACTTGTATCATGATCAAATTTGATATAAATTGGTTCCCTATGTAGTATCATCACTTACTTTATATATATCTTAGCAATTTGGACAAGAGGTAGATATTCCTAAATATCGATGAAGTGGAAATTCTTGGTGAGTCGATCCAACACAATCCATATTTCATTTATTCCATTGGAAGTCTTCTAGAGATAGATGAAAAATTCCATGGTGATGAGATCACATTTCTATATTGGTATGGTTAATGGTTTCATAACCCCTTTGGAATTTTGTCACACAACTTTAACTTTCTAATAAACTAATCACTTTGAGGTGTACTCAACAATATCCTTTTTCATATTGTCCTGCAAGAAGTGCTCTCAAAGATCACAATATATCTAGGTATTTCAAAGATTAATGGGGAAATATAGGCTATGAGGATTATAAAATAGCTCTTTCTTTACCTCAAGTGATGACGGAACTCAAATTCTAGTTACAAACTGAATGACACTATCTTTTTCAATATTAAATTTATGAAACTTTCCTTCCTTTATTATTATCACCTTTTTTGAAGCTTCGAATAATCCCTTTGTGCCTCATTAATCCTCTCTTAGATAGCTGGTTAAGAAATAATTTAGTAAATGAATGATTTATTCCTTGTTGTTATGATTTCTTGATCCATCCTTTGCATATCTACAAAGATAGGTTCATTACCAATATAGATCGAGGATTGAGTAGCGGGTTCATTTATTCATAGACCCTCAAATATCTTGTTTTTATTTTTAGGATGTAAATGAATTGATCAATCATAGACCCTAATTATCTATAACCATATTCTTTTATGCATATTGTTCTCTTTTTATGTGAATATATACTTTAGAAACATATGATCTAAATATATATCACCCTTCTAACCATAGAGGTAGTCCCACAAAATCTTAAATGGAAATACTACTGAAACCAACTCCAGATCATGTATTGGGCATTTCTACTCCAATATCTTCAACTTTTATATGGAATATGCTATAAATTTATCTTTCTTCATGAGTAAACAACCAATGAGTTTCTTGGAATAATCGTTGTATAGCACAAAACCTTCACCAATTGATAGAAGTGTGAGTATAAGCATAGTCATTAGCCTCTTTTTAAGATCCTTAAATATTTCATTTCATTATTTCATATAGACATACTTTACCCAGTAATTAGTTGACTTAGTTAATGGGATAGATAGTCATGAGAAGTTTCTCACTAAATATTGGTAGTACCCAGATAATCCAGTAAATAAATACATTTCCATTACACTTAATGTCTTGGTCATTCAAAAATTAACTTTTTCTTTTCGGTCTCTATCGAAATTCCCTCACAGGTGATCATATTCCCCAATAATGTGAATTTTTACATTAAAAAGTAAAACTTTATTACCTTAGCATACATATTCTCATTTATTAAGGTTTACATAACAATCAATAGATGATCCTTATATTCCTATATACTCTTGGAGTAAATATCAATGTCATTAATAAATAATACCTTACATTTTTTTATGTTGTATATAAAGACTATATTCATAAATTTCATGAATATTTCATAACAAATAGTAATTCTGAAGTTCATAACTATGAACTAATAGTGTCCATATCTTGTATGCAATATTATCTTCTAAATGCCTTCCATATTCACCATTATATTAAGATATTTAGAACAAAAATCCAACTTTGAGAAGTGTTGATTTCCTAGAATTTGATTGAACACCTCATTAATCCTTATAAGGGGATACTTTTTATTTATGATGATCTTGTTGAGATCTCATTAATCGATGTGAAACTGTATTGATCGGTCCTTCTTCTTCAAAAAAATGGTATTGGATCACCAAAATATTATGCATGAGGGAATACAAACACTATCCAAATTATATTTCAAACTCTTATTTAACTCCTATATTTCTATTTAGGACATCCTTTGGGGGAATTTAGAGATAGGTGTAGCACCGAGTACAAGTTCAATTGAGAACTCTATATCATGATCCAGGGGAATCCCAATAACTATTCAAAAAATAAATTAGTATATTTCCATATAATATAAATTTACTCAAGTTTTATACATTATTTTGACTAAACTATTTGGTAAAGATATAATTATTCACTACGAATCCACACCCACGCCATTGAGGGATTTTTTGAAGGAGAATCATGATCTTCCTTGAATTTTCACAGGATCATGAGATGGTCAGAGATATAGAAAGAGATTTCCTTTTCCTGATGGTTGATGTGTGATGTATATAACAATATCTAATACATGACAAGTGTAGTATCAAGTTACACTAGGGGAAGGAATCTAGGACTTCCTAGATGAATTTTCCCATAGATGCTAATAGGAGAAGATTTCAACACTTGGGATGCAATATTCTCACCACTTTGTTTTTTCATATATCTATACTTAAAGGTATCGTGGAATTGATTCCATAGTTCTATAAAAAATTAATGATATAAATTAATACATAGAACTAGGATCAAATAAAACTTTTCCCATTCTTGAGTGAATATAATGTGTACTTTTTGCAACTTAGTTTTCTTTATCCACCTCCATAGTGGTGATGGAATAATATTTCCCTTACTTACCTAGTATTAGTTGTTACTAACAATGATTACCCTTAAAGACCCATTGTTTAGTAAACTATCTTTTATAGTTCCCTTTTTAATTTTAGTTGAATAATTGAACCTTGTTTAGTGAATTGGGCGGTTCCTTATTTTCCTCTATCATGGTAGAAATCTTCTTCATGTCACTTCGGAATTCATGACCTTGGTGTCTTTCTCTCTCACATTTAAAGTATTTTTTTGTTCTCGTGAGGAAATATCTAGGATTATTATCTCCAAATTTTTGACATGTGCCTCATTGAATCTTATTTTCACATTTATCATTTGATCCACCAAATTTAAATTTCATCTTTTTTTTCTTATCTCAATGTCAATGGGACCATTCTCAAAACTCCATATCCACTTTTAGACAAGATTGAACTAGTTATTCATAACTCCCAAAATATAAAAAGGAAAGATATTTGTAGGCATATGTTTTTAAACCACCAAAAAACTATCTATTTTTTATCATTACTGAAAACAAAATTTAAGTATTAACTTATAAGCCTTATAAAATTTTCTTCTTAAGAAGCAACATATTCACTCTCCTTTATCTTAAGATCTAGAAATTAGCTCTCCTTAATTTTTATTATAATTTAAGGAAAGTAATTTTTAATAAATATAATCATAAACTCTTATCAATCCATTTATTCCATTTAAAATGTTTCCTTTTTATTCTTGATCAATGTCCACCATTGATCAGTTTATCTATATAAATGATATTCGGATAGGGTAAATTTCTCCTAAAAATAATAATTATTCTTAAAAAAGATATTTTCCATTGCGTTAACCAGATATTCCTTGATAAGTGTAATGGAAGATATTATAAACATCACTAGTCATCGTCACAAAAAGTAAATAGAGTGTAATTTATACTTCTTGGGAAATGGTGGATGTTCCACATGGTTTGGGTAATTATTCATATCCTCACATATCAAGGAAAGTGTCTCCATGATGATTTTAACCCCACTTCCCATTTAATTTGAAAATTTACAAAGCCCCACACCTGGGTTGTTGGTTTAGTTTCTCTTGATTCATACAAATTTCCAAAATAGAAAATTTTGAAAAACAAATATAATTCAAAAGATAACTAATAAATTTATTATACTCATGTGAAAATCAATTATAAAGTAATATATTATAGGATCCCTAGGTTTATCATATAATTCTTCCAAAATGAAACTTATAGAGTCATGACCATCAATATTTTCTAACTTTATAAGAAATAATTAATTTAGTTATATATACTCCACAATTTTTTTTAAATATAATGTGAATCTACAAAATTATATCCCTGGAGAGTTTCAAAAAAGGTGTGGAGCAAGGCCCACTAAATATATCGAGGGTGAAGATTGGGTTAATACCTAAGTATTCATTTTTATATTTATTACCACTAGCTTGAAATATGATATAATGGAATCCAATTATAGCATATAGAACAGTATTTCATTTCTTAGAGACCACACACTCCTTATATTACAAATATTTAGGATGTATTCATATACTTAGACTTGTCCTTAAAGTTTTGAGTACTGTTTTCTTATCTTAATCTTAAAATTAAATAAACCATGTTCGGATACTGGCTATAGTGACCCAAATTTTTCAAACATGACTATTAAATAATCTCTAAGATAAATAGAATAATAGTAATACATTATATAATCAAAAGTTTTAGTATCTTGGAAAAATTTGGCTCATACATCACTTATACAATATAAAAATTAAACATTATTTAAAAAATTCTTTGTAGTCCATCTAAAATATATCATATTCTAATTAGTACAAGTATTCACTTGAGGATATACATCAAATAAAATCACGATATAAAATATCATTAAGGGATAGAATAACATGGAAGTAATAATATACATGAATCAATAGTATATGGTTGATCATAATCATTATCATTCTATTATAATCATAGGATCATCATCATAAACAGGAGGGAATCATTTAAAAAAAGCATGAAATTTAGTATATGAATAATAATTAAGTATAATAACGTAGTGGTAAAATACCACACATAGTTGTGAATAAATATAGCATTATGTTCACACATAACATATGTGCGTAAATCCTAACATCATAATTGTGAACAAAGGTAACATTTTTCCATTCATAATAAACATAATCTCCTGAGATATATCAAATTACCCAATGTATTAGAGGGTTATATAATTTTTATCCCACCCATATCATTATAAAATCATCACAAGCATATATACTATATGTAAAAGAGATAATTTGTAATGATAGAAATTAAATAAACACATGGAAATATAATGGGTTTCATGAGGGTTTCATGAATAAAATATTATTGAATAACATTTTAGAATTCAAAAAGATGAAGGGAAAAAACATATTTTTTGAAATCAAATGTTTTAATAAAATATCATAATTTATGGTCATAAGAAGAAACATTTTAAAATGAATCAATGAGTTGTTTTGTAAAATAAGGTCTTTTTGGAAAATCATTGTCGGTAGTTTTGAAATCACCTCAACAAAGTAGTAGAATTCATATCCCCTGGAAAAAAAGGTAAAGAATATTGAAACATATTCTTTAAAGGAATCTATAACATTCCACATTTAAAATTAATAGGAATACATTTTAATCCCAAAATGAAGTATTTGAGTTAAATATTCCCATTACCTTATACCCCATTTTACTTTTACACATCTTTTTTTACTATATAATAAACTTGTGTTTCATAAAATAAAAAACTAGAAGTAAATTATGTTAATATTTTCACACTTTATCAATTATAATCATTTGAATTTTATATTCATTATTATTCATAGAATTTTTAAAGTTTTTATATCATGTTTTCCTTAATCTTATCACACCATGATTTGATTTTATTTTTTAAAATTTATAGATTAATATAATTAAGATAAGAAGACTTAAAAATAAATATATGTAGTGACCCGGCCCCAGAAATCCTAAATCCAGTTTCTACTAACATTACATTTTCATGATTACATGGAATCAAATTCTGAAGGTCCGATCAGATTAGTAGTCATGGTAAACTAGGTACATACATTAGTCTTGTATTACAAATGAATCACTAATTACAACCTAATTTTTTTCTTTAGAGGATAACTATATTCCATCTAGAGTTTCCTTGTGTATCTTTCTTATTACACTTCATGTAATACAGGGGAAAGGAAACATAACAAGGGTGATCTCTAATTCTTACTAAGGGTAAATTATAATAGAAGAAATAATAAATCAATGAGAATAATAATTATGGAATGGTAAATATCTGAACATGCATACCACGAAATAAAAAAACTGATAAGGAAGTGTATAAAAAATATGGCAATGTAATAAACTAAAACATGTTCCATTCAATCAATTAACCAAGAATGATATGAATCCATAGATATGTCAATGTGAAATCTCATGGATAAATAATAACTGAATCAAAATGAAGTAAATTATTAATTATTAGACATCATGTCTAAGGAATTTAAAAACTTATACTTTCAAGATCTATCCTTTGTATAGTTTAAAACTATGGGTACAAACCCATATATTATTCTTGGAATAAAACTTTAGGGGATTTTCACCAACTATTTTCATCTCATGAGACTACCAAAACATCAAGGGGATTTTATTAACTGGTCCCCAACCTATAGGTCTTAATTAAAATATCCCTCAACTCTTATCTTTCATGTCCCAAGAATTCCTCATATCTAATAAACAATAATCCTTATCAAATATCTATATTGAATAAAGGATACTGATTTTTCAATTTTTCAACATATAATCAAATAAATTTCAAATTAAATACCATATGAAAAATGGTATACGGTTTAGGAAATAATCATATCCATGAAAAATTATATGGATAGGGAAAATTAAATGTCAAATTATCATAGAGAATTGAATATTTCAAGGGGAATAAAAGGAATCAATGAAGTAAATGTGAATACTATCCTTGTCCAAATCAATAATAAACCATCCAGAGAAATAATAAGGATGGTATCAATAAAACATATCCCATGTAGAGTAAAAATAAAGGGTTTTGGTCATTGATGAATATAAATACTACAAAATTATATTTTAAAAATATTCTTGAAAAAATTAACTTTTTTCTAAACCCATTTGAAAAGAAATTCTTTGAAAATCACTTTTTAAAACATTTTCATTAAAAATTAAAATTTTAAACATGAAAAGGAATATTAAAATAAATTATGGTGAGTAAATTCACTCATTCCATATGAGGTTAAATAACATTCCTTTTTCATGGTAAAATGGTTAGAAAATGACTTATTCAGAAAGAGATAAGAAGATTCCTTTGAAAACATTGGTAAAAAGAAAAAAGGGAAAAATATTTAAAAATAATTTTGGAAAGTTTAAAAACATTTTTTAAAAACCTTTTTAAAAAAATGTTTTTATAAGAAAATGGGTTCTTTGACTAAAGAGAGAAATGAAGTCGGGTTTTCTTAAAAATATCTAAAACATTTTTAGTACCAAAGAGTAGAAAAATGGTACTATTACTTTAAAATTTTCATGAATTACTAGACAAGAAAAAAATAAAGGGTTTATTAAACAATGAAAACATAATTTCCACTGATTTAAATTCAATTTTAAATAATCCTAAACAAAATGATATTGTAAATTAAACCCTTGAAAAGACCATAACATTGATGTTAGAATCATTCAATGAATAGATTATTTGCATCAACTATAAGTCCACATTAGAGTATTGTAAATACATAAATAGACAATCTAAAGTATTTATACACATAATCATATAATATTAACAATAATTATTAATTGTTATAACCTGATGAAAAGTAATCAGGTTATGAAATTATTTACCACTTGGTATCTTTTAACTCAAATCCCCTTCGATAAAATAATTCAAATTGAAATTACAAATATCATGAAGAATGGGTAAATCATGATATTATGTCACCAAGTGGAATTATATAAACTATATATAAGAAATTAATATCACAAAAATAAATTTATTGTTTCAATACAAAGCTAAAAATCACAAAAGGAAGTCACATTGAAAACATAATCATTAAAAACATTCTTGAGGAGAATAGTATTTAAACAATACAAAGTGTGCATACCACTTTGAAACATTTGAATCATAATAAACATAAAGTAATAACATCAAATAAAACTTATAGTACTATGAGAATAAATGGATTCATGATATAACATGTAAAAAGTCAATATACACACCGTATAAAACAAACTTAGAGCATAACAACAAATAAATCTCAATAGAATTTAAATTGAGACGAAATCTATAACCTTGTGTTTCTTTTGGGGTGAACATCCCTTAAATTTATATATAATGGTTATAAACATGTTACTAACATATACCATAACAATATTCGTATTTATAATATCATATATTAACTTCTCATAATATCTTATTACCTGTTTGACAACAATCATTCATTATTTTCACAAGTGTGGTTGTTAATTGCCTACTTTGTCAAGTATGTTTTAACATGTTACTTGTTTTTTATTTTAATTATATTTTGATTTCATAATATACATAATTTAAACAATTATTTAATTATCATATATATTCTATACATATGTATTTATAATAATCTCTAATATTTGGAGATAAGAAATGAAATGCAATGTCCATGGAGATGATAGGTCGTACGTACGCATGAACTCTACTTACAATTATTTTCCATATTAAAGTGTAATTATTAAATGATAAATATGTATATTATAACCTAATTATAATATTAATGTCTTTTATGTCACATAGGTTTATTAAAATCATCCTTAATATGTTCCATGTATAGCGTGAACAAATCACATTACTTTGAGGTGGCTATAGTCAACAATTCCATAAACGATGTTATCATATTTACACAAAATTGAAAGTATAAAAGAATTTATTATAAAATAATTAAATAAACATAAATAAAAAATATATATATTATATATCATATATTATCATGTCTTCCATCATAATTCCCACCATGAGTGGTGGTAAAGGAAAATGAACAACTTCGCTTTGTGAGGTGTTAGTTCACCATACACCAGAACGATAAGTTCGTTATCCATTAGATGGAAGTGAGTGTAAGTTTAGTTAGAACCCTTAATATAAAAACGTCATAGTATATTTATAATATTTTTGTTTTTATATAATAATGGAATAATAATATTTGAGGGGTGGATAATGGAAATAAAAATAAATAGCTTAAGGAAATATGTTTCCTCTTCTTTGGGTAACTCCTTTTGGTTTTCCCCAAAGGGATTCCTTGGATATATTTATGCCAAAAAATCAGATTAAAGGGTGATGGGAGAGAGTTTTATTACCTATTTTGGCAGATATCAATTAATTCAAAGTGCCTTCATAGGTGTGAATATTTAGGAGGCTTGAGTACCTTTTTATAGTTGAGAAGGAGTGGTACTCTTATAAATTTCTTGAAAGGGAATTACACCTACATTTTTTCCATTTCAATTAGATCCAATAATGGACAAAATTATATAATATGGAGTATAGTTTCTAAATAAGGTCATACAATGGATTTTCTTCAATTGTATAGGTCATTTTGGACTTTTAGTTTATGGTTTAGTCCATTGTTAATCTTAATTTCACCTCAATCGTTGTAATTAATTTTTATTACTTTCACTAATACTTTTAGTAAAAAACTAAAATTACCATATTAAACATTATAAATTATGATTATTAAAAATATAGAATTTTTTCCCAAATTCAAATCACATAATTGAGATAAATTAATTTAAATGTAATCTCACAGATAGGACGACAAAGTGGGTATTAAAGTAAAAACATTCAAAAGATTGCTATGTTTTTATAACATTTCAAATTAAAATTGATTCCAGTGACCTAAATTGTATTAATGTATATAAAATTAATCTAACTAATCTTTTAATCCAATAAAAAAATATAATTTTACCTTATAAAAAAATTTGTTAAAAAAAATAAGTTTTGAATTAAAATTCAATATTTTTCACAATTCATTAAAAAATGAAACTTCACAGAATAACTCCAAAAAATCACAAAAAGAAAATTTTTATGTTCTACTTTAATATATGTATTTTATTTTTAAATATATAATCTATTAAAGTTCTAAGATTTTTATTAAAAATTGGTTCTCTATTAAAAGGCGATAAAAGTGCCTTCATAAAAATATGGATTTTTATGCATAAAATTAGGTTTTTTCTAGTATTATTCCTATAAAATCAATTGGATGAATATAATAAATATTATATAAAATATATAACTCATATATTTAGTTAATATTATTTACTAATTTTAATTAATTTAATTTATTTTGATAAAATATCTTTGTGAGCATAAAAATAGTTTTCTATAAAAATATTCTCTTTATATTCTGTTGGTTCTTATATTCATTTATAATTAATTAATAACCAATAAATTCATTTTATATTTTTATAAAAAATATATAGATTAAATAATTTAGTTAATACTATTCATCACCACTAATTTAAAAGCTATGTTATATCCTATTATATTAAATAATATATTGTTCTTCGGTAAAACTCGATCATGTGTGCAGTAAAAGCTATTGAAGAAACTTGTTGTTACATGAAATGTATGATAACTCAGTTTAAAATGCATTTAAAGCTACAAAATTTATTTAATTAATATAAAATAGTTAATATATTATAAATTCTTAGGATATTATTTTTCCTTACATGATTGGTGATGTGTTTCATACACGCTATCGAATATAATGTTCTTTGTTTAGATTTAAGGGGCATTACATTCTCCTTACCTTAACTAAATTACATCCTCTCAATTTAAACTCAGTATTATTCATTGATTTTTTTATATTTCTATGTTTGAAATACCGCATCATAATAAAGTTTCATAATAAATCCTCCAAAAAGGGATAATGGTAAGTAGAAAGGTCTCATGGAATATA
This sequence comes from Viscum album, assembly GCA_963277665.1. NCBI lineage: Eukaryota > Viridiplantae > Streptophyta > Magnoliopsida > Santalales > Viscaceae > Viscum > Viscum album. The sequence continues at coordinate 1,303,116,862 of OY728147.1, forward strand.
TTATAACTATGTATCTAAGTAAGAGAACCTTAGTGGAATATAGACATACATACTTAGAGGAAAAGTGTAAATATTTATAGGTAGTGATTGATTTCATCAATAAAAAACAATAAAATGTTCAATGGATAGTTTAGGTCCTAAAATCCATAAAAATGTGATGATTTAAAATACCATCGATTCAATAAAAAGTATGGTATTACGAAAACATCACTTTAATAATTTAAAAAAAATACTACCGAATGAAGTAAGGAAATACAATTTATTGATACGTTTCAATTTCACAAGAACAATTTCAAATTTTTTGTCATGCCTCAATCAATTTACAATTCATACATTACCTTAAGAAATGGGTATCAAAAAATTAACTTTGATTCCTAAAGAACCAAAATAAACATTTAAAATATTAGTATGCCAATATAAGAGTGAAAAATATTTAAATTTGTCTCTAAATATCCCACAAAGCCAATATGTTTAATAAATTAATCTTTAAACCCTAAATTTAACACTACTAGTTCATCAATAATATTTATTCATTGAATTTTTAAACTAAAATCAATTACATATTAACTAGGAAATTATGTAGGTTAGTTGTTAGAATAAAACCCTTATAGTCATATGGTCATGGGTTAATGTCCCGAATCCTTGTCGAATTTGATGGGTTTTCACCCAACATATAGGTTGTTCTTTTCTAAAACCATAGTAATATAATTTCAAAAAAAATATGACATACATCCTTGAAATAAGGTTAATCACTAAATATCCTTTTAATTAAAATTTTCAATACAACTCCAATAAATAAATACTTCATCCACTTTATTTAAACACTGATCCTTCCTTAGTCTAGAGTTCATCCTATAGAGGAGGTCATTTACTAAAACCAAAAAATATAGTGTGGGAATAAATTATCCTATTGGAAGGACCATATAATCATTTTTAGGATATCTAAATCTTGAAACATTATTTTCAATCTAAGACACCTAAGTTTTTACCTAGTTCATTCATTGTCACTCTCTATTCAAATCCTTCATAATGGTTTGTAATTAAAATTTGAATTATCCTAAGTATATCCCCCAGTAGTGTCAAAACAGGTGCATAGTAAGGCCTGTTTTCATTTATCAAGTTATGTTGATTCATGTCTGGTGCACATTTTCAGATTTGTTACACCTAGGTATGACTATCCTATAACCATATCCACTTTTAGTATCTAGACAGGGATTTATTGCTAGGATAACCACATGATCAATACCATAACAAAATTCTAGTATGTTCTTCTATACCTATCCTCAAATTCTACCATAGGGTTATGTTCTCTAATCTAGTTTTCCCTAAATCTAGTTCCCAAGGATGCTACTACACTTCCTTTGATACCAACTATTGCAACCCAAACCCAAAAATCTTAGTGTATTTGTTTACTCTCATCACATTGGTATTATTATGAGGAATGAAATCCTGAAGGACTGATAAATTTTGTAGTATTTGTAAACTAGATCCATACATGAGTCTCGTATTACAAATTAATACACTAATTACAACTTAATTTTTTTCTTTCAAGTATAACTTTATTCCACGGAGCATTTCCTTGTACATATTTCATAATACACTTCATGTAATCCTAGGTAAATAAAACATAATAGGGGTGATCTCAAATTCTTAGTAAGTTTAAAGTATAGCGAGATCAATAATGAAAAAATGAGAAGAATAATTATGTCATGGTAAATAAATGAAAATACATACCACTAAATCAAATAAATGATAAAGAATTGCATAAATGATTTGGAAATGTAACAAGCTAAAACACATTCCATTTAATCAATGAAATTAGAATGAAATGAATCCATAGATATGTTGACACAAAATATAATGGATAAATAATAACTAAATAAAAATGAATTAATTCATTAATTATTGGAAATAATATCTAAGGAGAATGAAACATCGATATTTTCAAGATCTATCCTCCAGAAAGTTTAAAACTTTGAGTAGAAACCCATCTATTCTTCTTGGAAATAAACTCGAAGGTTTTGTATCCAACTAATTTTATCTCATAAGACTACCAATGTGTAATGACACAATATTATATCGATATAAAGTTTCTTTTTATAATTATTTCATAGAGTATAAATCACATAAAATCACTTAGATAACACAGTAAAAACTTTTTAAATGATGAATTGATAAAATAAGAGGTATTTCTAGAAATTAAGGACCCTATCCTAATGAAATAGTAACATGACCTTTCGAATAGTATTATGAAAATTAAGAATATTAAATTGACCAATAGAAAATAAACCTAATATATGAAATTATAAATAAAATTTAGGCATCTTATAAATTAATATATGATATAAGTATCTCATAGTATAATTAAATAAATATTTTAAAAAATATTGATTAAGTGTTGGTATTTTTTTATACAATATAAATTTTTGTTTACAATTTTATGATTAATATAATTATTTAAAAAAAATTATGTTCATAAAATAGAATTATAAATTAATATTTTTTTCTTATTATTATAATACAATTTTATCAGACCTTGCTTAATTTTTTAAACTGTTATAAAATCAGTTCTAATTTTAAAATCTGTATTTTGCAAGTAAATGATGATTTTAATTAGAAAATAAAATTATAATATTCATAAAATTATTTTCATAAAATAGAGATAATTTTTTAATTTTACACATTAAAAAATTGTTAGGCTGAATTTTTGGGAATTTTCTAAAATACTTGATTTTTTGGAAAATAGTAAAATATGATAATTTATGATAAAAACTAAATACGTGAATTATTGAGTAATAGATGATGTATAGATGATTTAATACAAATATATAAAACTATACTTCATTGTTTAAAATATTTAGTGATAAGGTCCAAACTATTCATAGTCTAGATCCAAAATAATAAACTAATGAATATAATAAAGAGAAAACACCTCTCTGCTCCCCTATAAATACCACCACTCACCACATATTCTCCTCACACCATTCAAGATTTCAAGCTTTTACAGGTTTTGCCCCATAATCTTACCAATATATTACCCCACATTCATGATCTCTTGGTCTAATCAAAATACAAAACACTTTTCCCTATGGAGGTTCTCATGGAGGAGAAATTCAAGAGGTAAAACCCTCTTTATTTTTATTTTTATTTCTTTTTTATTTCATTTATTTTGTTATTCTATCCTCACCTCCCCTTATCAAATTTTCATAATAACTCCAATATATTTTATATATTTTATTTTCATTATGTTTATGTAATAACTAAAATCAAACCTCTTCTCCTCTCCCTTTTATTATAAAAATGAGAACATCGCTCGTGATGTGTCGATTTACTAACATCAAGGAAGATACATTTTCATTTTTCCTTTACCACCTTAAAAACTGGACATAAAACAATTTAATGGTTGATAAAATACGTTAAAGTTTATTTTATAAACCTTTTTATGTACTGTAACAAACATATAAACACAAAAATAAATAACGAAACAAAACTAGTTTGTGGTGATTGAAAACTCGTCTTAATAATCTAAATGAATATCACTAATGTATTATATATTGATTCATCCTAATACCATATAAAAAAATTATATATAAGATAATTTAATATTCTTAATGTTTATTAATAATATATAATTTCAATTATATAGGGTTATTTCCATTTTACATAAACTTACATATTCAGATACAAGTGAACTAGTCATGAAAACCAAGAAAACGAACACTCATAAATGATGAAATTAAACTCTATAACTCATGAAAAAAACCATAAATTAACTTAATAAAACTATAATTAATAAAATTCATGTATAAAATGTTCTTTATTTGTATATTAATGAATTTAATTGGATTATATAGGATATTAAAGTGAATAAATCATTCAGATATAAGGTAAGGGGATTATCAAACCCGACTCTATTTCTTTGGATTTTCTCTCTCTCACTAAATTTTTAGTTTGGATGTTCCTTTATTTTAATATAAATATCATTCAATTTTATTCCATTTTATTTTATGGGATATTAATTTTTTTCAATCTATTATTATGAAAAATGAACATATTTTTCCAAAATAACTCTTCTTTCAAAAAAACACACCTTTTAATTCTCATGATATTGTTTCTTATTATATAAAGATTGATACTAAGCATATTATTCCCTTTTTATCTTGGGAACTCCCATGTTTATTAATGTATGATTTATGAAATTAAACTCATTCCTTTACAAGGGTTATTTTATGTTCAATATCGATATGTGTTCAATGTAGTATGTGTGATAATGTAAATGTTATGATGTGAGGGTGCGTTTGGAATTATATAGTGCTCCAATGAATTGGTTAATATGATTAGTCTCATGAGATAAAGTGAAATATTTGTGAAAATGATATTATATTTTTTTCACCACTATGCGTGGTAATTGACCACTAATAAATTATGTTTTATTTTTATGGATTTCCATATTCTAATCTTTTATTTAATGTTTCCTCTCATGATTATGATTATAATTCTTTTATTATATTATGATTATTATTATTATGTTGATCCATGTTTCATGTCACTTATTCATCCTCTTACTGAAATTTTAGCTTACCCCTTATTTTGAAGTATATCATCAGGTGAATGCATGTACTAAGGAGTACACAAGTACCACTAAGAACATAGAGAAGAATGAACTAAATAAATTTCTCTGTTTTATTTTTGTAAATATTATTTATGGTCCTAATTTTCCCAATACACTAAACTACTTGATCCTGGATTTGTAACACTATTATGTAGTTTATCTTTAAAATGATGTAATAGTCATGTAACAAAAATTTGGGTCACTATAGTTCGTATCAGAGCATGGTTTAGTTAATTTGGGGATTAGGATTAGAGAAAATTGGTGAAAACCCTTAGTATGAGACTAATCATATTAACCAATTCATTGGAGCACTATATAATTCCAAACGCACCCTCACATCATAACATTTACATGTGAGGGACAATGTAGTGATTGCCTGAAAGAAATCCCCAATTCCTTGGGAGGTGGAGTTCCAAATTTCAGGGTGATTTTTACCCATATATTTCTGGATACAAATAATAACCAGAATAATATGGTAAATACTCCTTCACCTAAGAGATATCAACCAATTGTTAAGTCCTTTATGCATTCATGGCCACTGATATTTTGTGTATATTCTGATACACTCATCACAGAAAAGTGTGTTAACTCAATGGAGAAGATATTATATGGGATTCACTATTTTAAGATGGAGAAGGTGACTCTTTACATTTATCATTTAGATGGAAAGGCTAATAAATGGTGGTCTTTGATTAAGAACACCAATCCAGATGATGAAATTGAAGAGTTATTGTGTGAAGACTTTAACATAATGTTTCTTAACAATTATTTTCCTTGAACTCTTCGTACAAATAGGGAGAGATAATTCATAGAGATGAAATAAAATGAAGTTGAATATGGCATGACCTATAAATAAAATTTCACAAGACTTTAAAAGGTATCCTTTGGGTTTGGTTATCAATAATGATAGAAAATTTGATAGATTATTTAGTGGTTCAAAACTGCACCTTCAAAAGGCTCTTGTAATTAAAGACTTTGGGAGTTATGAAGAAGTTGTTAGATTTGTTCTCAAAGAGGATATAAAGTTTTTTGAATGTTCCAATGGATTTGGTGATAAGAAACTAAATATGGAGTTTCAATATGGAGGATCCAATGAAAAAGGTGAAAAGAAAACTAAACAACCCACAAGTCAAAAATGTGCTAATAAGCATCATGGTAACTATCTAAAAGGGATTAGGAAATTATTTAATTATGGTATAGAAGTCCACCAAGCTCATGAATGTTGAAGAGACATGAGGAATTAGGAAAATTCGGTAGAATAATGAATAAAACCACTCATGTTCCAATGCTTTAACTATCAGTAGAAATGTCATTATATAAGCCAGTGAACTAAACCCTAAGTCCTCAAGGGTAATCAACGTCAATAGTCACCAATGCCAAATGTGTGAGGGAAGGATTATGTTGTCACTACTACTAAGGTGGATCTTGATAATGATTTGGTGATAGGTACTCTGGTTATTCATTAAAGAATAGAAAATTTACTATTTGATTCTAGTTCTATGCATTCTTTTGTATCTTTCAAGTTTAGTATAACCATTCAAACATCGCCTCAAAATATAGAGGTTGAGTTATCTATGAGAACAAAAAATGGGAAAATTATTGCATCCAAAGTATATAACTCCTCCCCCATTAATTTTTTTGGATTTAATCTCCCATGAAATCTTTTATTACTTGTTTTTGTAGATTTTGATGCTATATTGGGAATGGATTGGATATCCTGACTGAAATTAAACTTTTCATTAAAGATATTTACAAAAGGGAGGGTAGATCAAGGGGGTATAAATGGTGAAGCCTAAGGTAATCATTCTTAAACTGGAGATGAAACCAATAGAGAGAGAGTATAAAGTAGTAAAACAAATATAGGTACTTTTGAGGATAACTCATGAATCTAACAAATCTGCATCCCAATTCCCCACACACTAAGTGTGGAGTAGAGTGGTGTGTTCATTAATAATTGTTTTGAATTGGTACATGTGATAAATAATTGACCATGGAACCTTGATTCGGCCCTAAAGAGAGTAAAATATTATCATTGAGTTAGTCTATATATAAGACAGTATGATATTGTTATTCCATCACATCTCCACCCCATTCCTCATAGCATAAGCCTTCATAGTCAAAGAGTCACCAAAACCATACGATGCACTAAAGGAAATAATGACTGAGCCTCCTGAATCATGAACCAAAACTCCTCCATGCATAAAATAATTACATAATTATCTATCAAAATTAATTTTTAATACATTATATTGAGGGTTCTAGTAGATCCAATGCCAATGAGAGACCTCACCCTATCTAGTGGAGGAATCCTTTTCTAGTTGACTGATATTCTAGAGGGAAGGGGCCGACCCGAGACATCTAAGAATAGGAACCGACTCAGATGAAAAAAATATGTGATCCGGTTGACAAAAGCCTATAAGACATAATGGTCTCTTTCTGGAATACCTTGTTCCATCCTTCCAACAAACACCAGCAACCTAATAGTAAGAAGAGAACCTTGACTGGTGTTTAGTTCATTTCTTGCAGATGCTGCTAAACCAAATATTAATAATAAATTCTCCAATCCACAAAGTATTCATAACACTGGATACAATGCCTAGAATTATCTATATATAGATAGCCCAATCACCTTCAAAATATAAATTAGTTACAGACACCTCTTGTGGGTTTATCCAACAATTACACTTTGAATCCATCTGAATAGCCTTATTCCTAACCTGATCATTCGTGGGAATCATTGTATTAAATATCCACCAATAGAAGAAATTAAACTTATTAGGAAACTATTTACACCAAATAAGCAATTCCTAAGATTCATGATTCAAAGGTACATATATCACATTACGATAAGAATTGGAAGAAAAAACACCAGTACCAGTAGTCATGAAAACATAAATGTTTCTCTCCTAATTCTTGTAAATATTCTTGCAAAAATATATTTATTGGTCATTAATAATTTCATTAATAAATTACGGGATAAGAACTTTCTTACCTGATGTTAATATCAGGATTAGGACACCTAGGAAAGCAGTGAAGTTCACCAGCCCAATTATGCCTCCAGAAGCTGATCAACCCATGGCCAATAGTCCATCATGGGTTGGCTTGAATAACCAGTATGTGCTCCCTTATTTTATTTCATAAGATGTAAACCCTTCTATTTGGTGAACTCAAATCCAGACCATATTTCAAGTTGATTAAACTTCCCCAAATGGTCCCCCCTTCCACAACTTTCCAATCCAATTTGGATTGCATGCTATGAATTATGGTCATTACATCCCTGAGATTAATTCCACCATCATCATAGAGTCTAGAAATCCTACCTCATAAGGCCCAATGACACCTTCCGTCATAGTGTTTATCCCAAATGAAATCCAACATATTTTTCTGAATCCCATTGATCACAACTTTGGGAACCATGCATCCTAATAGCACATGAATAAGAATGGAGGATAAAACATGATTGACCAAAGTGGTCCTATAACCAAACAAAATAAAATTAATATTCTAATAATTAATCCTATTAAAAATCCTATCAACCAAACCATCATAATGGTGATTAATAATCCTCCTAGGAGAGACTGAAGCTCCATGATATTTCATGGTAAAGTTCCTATTGTGAATACCTAATCAATCCTCAACTATAGAAACCCACCACGAATAGCAACAAGTAGAAACAAAATACAACTTTTGTGGTACCCAACTCATTGACCAAACCAATTACAATACCCATGCATGAATTTATTAAAATCTCAAAGATATATCCTATTACCATTCACAAAAAACACCATATCATCCGAAAAGAGTATATGTGACAAACCCACATAAGCACCCTTTATTAGAAAGTGCCTAACATCACCAGTGATGATAATATGATTTAAATACTTGGTTAATAAATCATGGACCATGACAAAAAGAGTTGGAGAGAGTTATTCCCCTATCCTCATCCCTCTAACCATCTTTAGGAATCCATACATTCATTCCATGAAAGAAACAGCCAACCATGTAGAGATAAGACACCTAAAAAGAAGATTTTTCACCCAATGGTAGAATCCTATATAACCCAACACCTTGAAAATGAAATTAAATTCAAGACTATCATATTATTTATCCACATAAACTTTTATGACTTCATTATATCCTGGTTATTTCACACTAATATCCCTAACCATTTATTGAGTAAGGCTGGTGGAACCCTAGATAGAACATCCCTTAACAAAACAGTGTTGTTCTCTAGAGATCCACTAGTGAAAATGAACAAAAAAACTATTGTAGATAATTATTTCTAGGAATTTGTCTATGAAACAACACATTTTGATTTGATGGAATAGATTTATAGATGAGGTATCCTTGACCTTCAAAATGAGAATCAGGGTGGTGACACATGAAACACGAGGAAGGTTCCCGCCATGAAAGAATTCATAGATAGCCTCAATAATATTGCTCTTCACAAGATACCATGAAGATATATATAATGATCTTCGAAAACGATCTAGCCTAGGATATCTATTTGGGTTGAGGGACTGAACAGATTCCTATATTTTTATTCCTTGAAGCACCCCACTAAAAATATTATTCATAAGATCATCCATCACCCTTGGGATGAATCCAAATATCTCAGCATGACCACTAGGATAGCCATTCTACATATCCAGATTAAAATCAGCAAGAAGAGACTGAAAAAAATCAACAACCATACCTCCCAAAATTGTTGTGTCATTATTATACAATTCATCCTCTAGGAAAATATTTTTTTTGATGACACGATGAATCTATTTAATTCATACATGAAAAAAAAGACATGTTGTGATCCCCCCACCCAAACATCAATCCACATGGCCCTAGATTGGTCACAGGATTACCTCTCCTGATATAGAAACAATGCTGATATTTTATCTATTTTGTTACCTAGGGTCTCAAATAGAACCTCATCCCATCCTTGTTCAATTCAGAATTCGAGGAGATCAATGTCACTTGTGATTTTCCAAAGATAGTTCCAATGATAAGGTCTTATTCTATTCCATGACTGAAGATCACTCTTTAAATGATGAATCTTACTATGAAGCCTAACCCATGGGCTTCCTTGCAATTTTTTCTCACATGAACCCCTCACCACCTACAGATAATTTGAGTCATATGTCCAAAATTTAGAAAATAAAAAGTATCTTCCTCCATCCCTTTGAGTAGTTGGGTTGAGAAGCAGCGGAGAGTGGTCTAATAAGGATCAAACCATGTGATGAACCGTGGTACTTGGAAACTCAGAAACCACATTGAGGTTGAAAAAAAACCTATCTAGATGACTCTACCTTCTACGACTCCTTTTGGTTATTACACCATGTAAAGTTATATACCGTGTAACCTAGGTCTACCAAACCCATATGAGGTAATAATCTAGAAAAATGACTCGTGGACCTCCTTGAATCATTATCCCCCCTATCACTCCTTTTTAAGACATCCAATAAAATATTGAAATCACCTACTGTGAACCATGGTTCTAATTTCGAATCAAAACATTCCAACTCACTCCACATGATTTCTCTTTCCCCGTCCTCACACTTTTCATACAAAAACGATAAAAATAATGAAAAGGTACCATTATTTATCTTCACAGTGATAAATTTCTCTACAGACACTACCAAATCCACTAAAACACAACTCTTCTAGAACACCAAGACATGTTGATTATATGGTGCCCTATGAAATCTATTGTGGACACCAATCTTATAATCAAAATCTTAAATTCATTTATAATACTACTTTGGTTCAAGAACTGACATAAGTGAAAGTTGACTATGGTTAAATTTGAAAGCAATAAAATCTATCTCCACCCTGGCACCTAAGCGCAGTGGGTTTATATGAGCATAGAATTCATTGGATAAGAATTATCCTAATGGAGGACCTAGGCATCAAATAATATTGAACCAGGAATTGTAAATCTACTCGCCTCTTTCTGAGCTATAGATGTGTGAACACCCCACTGGGGGCCGCACCACTAGAATCAGTAAGTGAGAAGGAGGTTAAAGAGGATGAGATATTGGGATGATCCTCTGACAAAATATCAAAAGACTTACTAAGAGGGATGGGTGAACCCATAGTATAACTTGAATCCTTAGTCTTAATGCGATGTTTAGGAAGAAACAAACAAATAAGTGACTTCCACACCACCAAAATGAACTGGGATAATGATACTATGATAGAGGAGAAGAGGGCACTTGTTATTAAAAATTAAGAAGAATATATGGAGTATATACCACCATAACCAAACATTGTTGAGACTCCACTGAAAGATAGAGTTGAAGGCCTAGAGAAGGTAGAGAAAATTAAATTCTTAGGGGAGGTATGGCCAGAACTTTTGTTAGTACAACTAGGGAGAAGGATAAAGACTCATCCAAACCACCCTTGAAAGCCATAAGTAATACAGAAAACTTTATCAAGGATGTTTGTCCAACATTCACCAAATCTGAAAACTCTACAGTTGAGGAAACCAAGATATCAATATGAGGAACCTTGAAACCAAAATGGGATCATCTACAAATTTCAATAGAGTTCCCTTGATGATATAAATTCAAGATAAAATGAGTTGTAGAATCATACAACAGTTACTGCCATGCGGATAATGCTTCGTCAACACTGATAATGATCTATGATGGAAGTGGTTTTGACAGATCCATCTCAACACATATCTGAGCCATAGAGGAATTAATAAGCTTGAGGGACCAGTCATCCACACACACAAAAGAACCGATAGAGTATCCAATACCCTATAATAATGAGAAATTTTGTAGAGGAAGTGGTAGACCTGGAAGGCCGATCTAGAATGCCACTTGTGGAGATTCTCTACCAGAAGGCACATCAAGCTACCACCTTGCAAGTATAAAGCACCGAGATCCCAGTACACATTGATAATGAGACCAAGAAATTGAAAAAACTTCCCTAGAACCAAGATCCATGAAAAGGTCCCTCCGATGAAGAATGTAAACGATCATCGATGAAGATAATCCCCAAGAGGTGACAAAGCCCTGGAGCTATAGTAAAGAGGGATGATCCATCCCAAAGTGAACCATAAATGTCCTCCAGTGGAAATATAGTGCCAAATCAAAAGATTAAACAATGAATTCAATTGTTGGGGACCCATCCCATAAAAACCTATTAGTATTTGCTATCAAAATACCCAAGATCTCTTATAGGAATGGCGCCTTTAGATTACTGATAAGCACATCTTTCATCAAGAGTCCTGACGATGAATGATCCTAGGGAAGAAATTATCTCTATAATGAAAAGTGGACATGAATATTGTGATAAGGGTTCCATGTAGGAGAGTAGGCTAACAGAAGAGGAGGAAAATCCTCCAAAATAGGAGTAATTGGTAATGATCCAATTATTGGGTGAAAATCTTGATCAAAGACATGCCTATTGTGAGTGAATACAGCAATGTGTTCCCCAAATAATTGTTCGGCCTTACTCCTGATCAAGATATTGAGTTCTCAATTAAACTTATTCCAAGATATCTACCTATATCAAAGACACCTTATATAATGTCCACCATTGAGTTGAAATAAATGAAGAAGCAGTTACAAGATAATTTGATTAAGGGTTTTATATTTTTGAGTGCTTCATCATGGGGTACACCTATCCTCTTCATCAAGAATAGGGATAAATTAATTCACCTTTGAATTGATTATCATGAGCACAAAAAATTATAATAAATAACAAGTATCCCCTTCCCAGAATAGATGACTTGTTCGATCAACTGCATAGGGCCAAGCATTTCTCTATAGTGTGGACCTTCGGTCGGTATATCACCAATTAAAGGTAAGTAAGGAAGATATTCCAATGAATCCCATCAAAAAAAGTTATGGACACTATGAGTTCAGAGTGATGCCTTTCGGAATCACTAATTCCCTAGAGATATTTATAGACTTAATGAATAGAGTCTTTAGTGATTACCTTGATAATTTTGTGGTAGTCATTATTGATTATATTATGATATAATCCAAGAACAAGAAGGAACATGAGGAGAAATTGAATAATGTTCTAAAGAAATTGAGAAATGTAAAACTTTATGAAAATTATAGTAAATGTGAGTTCTGGATAGAGTAATTATCATTATTGGGGCATGTTATCACTGATAAGGGAATATCAGTGGACCCTTCTAAGAAAACTTCAATCGAAGAGTAGCCCAGGATAATATCTGTAATGGATATCCATATTTTCCTTAGTTTATTTAGGTATTAATAGAAATTTGTTAATAAATTCTCATTATTTTTAAACTCACTAACCAAACTAACTTGAAATTGAGAAAAATATTTCTCGAAAAGTGAATGTGAAGACTACTTCAAAAGTGGGAAAAGAGGCTTATCACTATTCCATTACTCACACTTCTAAGAAGTGGAGAAATATTTGTGGTATATAGAGACACTTCAAAGAAGTTATTATGTTGTGTATTGGTGAAAAATGATAAATTGATAGGCTACGCCTCAAGTTATTTGAAAATTCATGTGCAAAACTATCACACGCATGATCATGAGTTCGTAGTTGTGATCTTTGAATTGAAAATATGGAGGCATTGTATTTATGGGGACAAGTGTGAAATATATACTGATTCTAAGAACCTAAAATATACATTCAAAAAGAACCAGATTAATATGAACCAGTTAATATGGTTAGATATCATCAAGGATTATGACAGCTCAATCCAGTACCATCCTGGAAAGGAAAATAAAATGGAAAAGGCTCTAAGTAGAAATAATCTTATATCTTTATCAATGATGACAATTGAGAAGGATACAAACTTTTAGATTTGTAAATTATGGACAAGGGATCATTAAATAAGGAACGTCATCAATCCTTTTTCAAATGATTTCTCAACTATCCCTCATAGAGAAAATAAAGGATACTCAAAAAAATGTTTTGGAAATTCAGAAGAAGGGTAAAGCTTTGAAAAAGAGGAAATCCTTAGAATTTAAAATTGATGAGGAATAAGTTGTAAGATTAGGATCATAAATATGAGTATCATTTGGTCCAAATATAAATAAGGATATTTTGAATGACACACATAGCTTAACCTTATCTATTCACCTAAGGAGCACAAAAGATGTATTGAGATCTCTAAGAGGACTATTAGTGGGACAATATGCAGAAGAATATCACTCATTATACATCAAAGTGTCTCATATTTTAGAAAGTGAATGATGAAATATAAAATTATAACGGTTCGATGCAACCATTACACATACTAAGATGAAAATGGGAAACATTGCCATGGACATTGTATCTATACTTCTGAATACATTGAGATGAAACAAGTCTATATGGGTTATCATAGATCATCTAAGAAATACATATCACTTTATCACAAATCGCGATGACTTCTCAATGGATCAACTTGCATGGATATACATCAGAGAAGTGTTAAGGTCCTATGGAGTACCACTATCAATTATATTTTATCAAGATTCAATATTCACCTCTAAGTTCTAGAAAAGTCTCCAACATACTCTAAATACTGAGATGAACTTCAATATGGATTATCATCATCAAAATGACATCCAATCTAAATAAACTATTCAAACACTAGAAGACATGTTGAGGGCATGTTCTATGGACTTCAAAAGAGGATGGGATCAACATCTGCCTCTAGTTTAGTTCTCTTACAATAATAGTTTCCACTATAGCATCCAAATGGCTCCATATGAAGTTATTTATGGGAAAAGATGTAAAACACCATTGTTTTGGGATGAAGTCAGTGAATGTAAGCTTCTAGGACCAGAAATGGTCTAAGAAATGGTGGAAAAGGTGAAAACTGTACGAAAGCAAATCAAGGCATCCCAAGTGCAATAGAATAACTATGTATATAATTATCGATGGGACCTAGATTTTAAGGTCAAATACATATTATTCCTCCACATATACCAATGTAATAGGATCATGATATTTGGGAAGAAATGAAAGTTGAATCCTAGGTACATCGACCCCTTAGAGATCTTTGATCGTGTCAGAGTTGTGGCATGTCGATTGGAACTTCCACCTCCAATGTCTCAAGTATTTGATGTATTCCATGTACCCCTCTTGAATAAGTACATACCATGTCCCACATATGTATATAATATAGAGGTGGAGCAGTTGGAAAATGATCTCTCATGTGAGGAGCATCATGTGAAAATCTTGGATCGTAGAGATAAAGTCCTATGCAACAAGATTACTCACCTAGTCAAAGTACTTCGGAAAACCCATAAGTATGAAGATGTAATATGGGAACCAAAAGAAGTGATGAAGTAGAAGTACAATAACTAATTTTCACGATAGTATGTAAAATGAAATTTTAAGGGAGAAATTTCATAATGGGAGAAGAATGTAATGAACCAAAATTTTATCAAGGGAAATTACATTCTTATAATTTTTTCATTTAGTAAAAATCACATAAAATCACTTTAAGAACATAGTACAAACTTTTTGAATGAATAATGAATAAAATAAGAGGTATTTCTAGAAATTAACGAACCTATCCTAATGGAATAGTAACATGACCTTTGTAATAGTATTGTGACCTTTAAGAATCGTAAACCGACCAATAGAATAGGAACCTCATATAGAAAAGTAAAAATACAATTTATGAATCTTATAAATTATAATATGAGATAATTATATCCTAGTATAAGTAAATAAATATTTTAAAATTTATTGATTAAGGGTAGGTAGTTTTTTATACAATATAAATGTTTATTTATAATTTTATAATTAATATAATTATTTAAAAGAAAATTCATATTCATAAAATAGAATAATAAATTAACATTTTTTTGGATTACTGTTATAATATAATTTTATGAGACCTTGATTTATTTTTCAATGTGTTATAAAAGCAGTTATAATTTTAAATTTTTTTTACCAAGTAAATTATGATTTCAATTAAAAAATAAAATTGTCATAATTAGAAGATTATCTTCATAAAATGGAGTTATTTTTTAAATTATTCATGTCTTAAAATAGTTAGGGTGATTTTTTGTGATTTTTCAAAAATACTAGAATTATGGTGAATGGTAAAATACGATAATTTACAATAAAAACTAAATACATTAATTAATGATTCATAGATGATGTATGGTTGATATATGTCCAAAATCTAGAACTATAATTAATTATTTTAATATATTTAGTGATAAGGCTCAAACTATTCAGATTCTTGAGCCAAAATAATAAACTAATGAATAAAGTAATGAGAAAACACTCCTCTCCTCCCCTACAAATACCACCCCTCACCACCTCTTCTCCCCACACCTTCAAAGATTTGATACTTATATAAGTTCTTCACAATACTCTTACAAATACCCTTCCCCATTTCCATGATCTCTTGGTCTCATAAAAAGACCAAAAACTTTTCCCTATGAAGGTTCTCAAGGAAAATAAATTCAAGAGGTAAAACCCTCTCCCTTTTTCCTTTTAATTTCTTTCAATTTTATTTATTTTCTTATTATCTCTTCACCTCCCCTTATCCAAGTTACATAATAACACTATAATATTTTATACACTATATTTTTATTATATTAATTCAAGAACAATTATTATACCTCTTCTCATCGTCATTTTATTCTAAAAATTAGAATATCACATGTGATGTGTCGATTTGCCGACATCGTGGACGATGCATTTTCATTTTTCCTTTACTACTGCCATGGATGTACATAAAACCATATAATGGTTAAAAAAAGACTATAAATTATAATATATAACCCTTTTTATGTTCTGTAACTAACATATATACAAAATAATAAATAATGAAACAAAACTATTTTGTGATGATCAAAAAACCACCGTAATAATCTAAACAGTTATCACTAATGTCTTATCCAATGATTTATCTTTATACCATATAACCAAATTATATATAAGAAAATTTAATATTATGAATATTAATTAAGAATATATAATTTCTATTCTAGATAATTATTCCAATTTTACATAAACTTCCATATTCATATACAAGCGAACCGATCATGAAAGTCAAGAAATAAACACTCCTGAATGATGAAATTGAACTCTACAACTCATCAAAAATCCCATAAATGAACTTAATAAAACTATAATGAATAAAATTAATGTATAAATAGTTATGGATTTTTAAATTAATGAATTTAATTTTATTATCCAGGATGTTAAAGTAAAGAAAGTATTCATGAATAAAGTAAGGGGATTCTCAAACTCAACTC
Source organism: Viscum album (assembly GCA_963277665.1). Lineage (NCBI taxonomy): Eukaryota > Viridiplantae > Streptophyta > Magnoliopsida > Santalales > Viscaceae > Viscum > Viscum album. Next base: position 1,303,133,677 of record OY728147.1, read on the forward strand.
TCTTTCTTTGGGTTTTCTCTATTTAAATCCATTTTCAGTATAGATATTCCTTAATTTTTCTATAAATATCATTTATTTTTTATTCCATATTATTTCCTAGTATATAAATGTTTTTAATCAATTTTTTTGAAAAAATCAATTATTTTTCTAAAAAAAACTCTTCTTTCTAAAAAAACACATATTTTATTTCCCATGGAATTATTTATTCTTTAATTAAGATTGATGCCAATAATATTATTCTATTTTTATAATGGTAACTACAAAGTTTATGAATTTATTATTTAGTAAATGAAACCCATTCCTTTGTATGAATTATTTTATTTCAAAGATTTATATAGGTTCTATATGGTGTGCACTGTAATGTAAATGTTATTATGTGACGGGTGCCCCAATAATTATATAGTGAAAGTAAATGGAATTATGTGATGAGTGTGATCAGAATTATATATCACCTAAATTAATTTCATAATGTAATTAATATCATGAGATAAAGTGAAATATTCATGAACATGATGCTATATTTGTTCACAACTAAGTGTGGTATTTGACTACTAAGACATGATGTTTCATTTTTAGGTATGGTCACATTATATGCCATTATCTAAAGATTCCTCTTGGGATTATTATTAATATCCTTTTATTATATTATGATGATGATGATGATTCTCATAACCCATGTTTCATGTTTCTTATTTTTCCTCTTACTAGTATTTTAGCTCACTCCTTCATTTGATTTATATCCTTAGGTGAATAATTATATGAAAGAGTACACAAGGACCACAAAGAAGATAGAGAAGAAGAAATTAAATAAATGTTTATGTTTTTTTTAAATTTTATTTTTGGTTCTAATTTTCCCAAGACACTAAACCACATTATCCTAGATTTGTGACACTATTTTGTTGTTTATGTTTTAAATGATGTAATAGTCATCTAAGAAAAGGTTGGGTCACTATAAGATGCATCGAGGGGCTTTTATTAACTAATACCTAACCCATAGGTATTAATGTAAATGGCCCCCAAACTGTATCTTCCATTTCCCAGTAATTTTGAATATTGAATAAACAATATGCATTATTTGATATATGTATTGAATAAAGGATATGGATTTATTAATTTTTTCCCAAATAATCAAATAACTATCAAAGTAAGCACCGTATGAAAAATGGTATATAGTTCAGGAAATAATCATATCCATGAAAAATGATATGGATATTTAGGGGAAATTCAATGTCAAATGGTCATAGGAAATTTAATATTTCAAGGGGACTAAAAGGAATCAAGGAAGTGAATGTGAATACTATCCTTGTACAAATAAATCATAAAACATATATAGGAATAATAAGGATGTAATCAATACAATATTTCTCAAGTGGAGTAAAAATAAATGGTTTTTATCATTGATGATTATAAAAACTATAAAGATATCTTTTAAAAACATTCTAGAGGAAAATATCCTATTATTTTAAAAACCCTTTTCAAAAAAAATTCATTGAAAATAACTTTTGAAAATAGTTTCTTTAAAAAGTTGCCTTTTAAACATTAAAAGTAAGATTCAAAGAAATTATGTAGGTAAATTTATAAATGTCATACAAGTTAAAAAGAATATTCCATTTTCACAGAAAAATGATTGAAAAATTCCTTGTTCAGAAAAAGAAAAGAAGATTCCTTTGAAAACATTGGTAAAAGACAAAAAGGGTAAAAATGTATTTAATAAATTATTTTGGAAAGGTTAAAAATATTTTTCAAAAATATTTTTAGAAAGAAGTTCTTTTAGAATAAAATTGTTTCTCTGATTAAAGAGAGAAATGAATTTAGGTTTTCTTAAAATACTTTCTATTCCATTTTGAGTAGAAAAGAGTGGAAAATGGTACTACTACTTGAAAATGTCATGAATAACTAGAAAAGAAGAAAATTAAGGGTTTATTAGACAATTATAAAATAATTTACTCTGAGGGAAATTTATGTGTAAACAACCCCAAACAAAATGATATTGTAAAGTAAAACCTTAAGAGGACTATAATGTTAAAGTGAGAATCATTCAAAGAATAGATAATTTGTATCAACTGTAAATCCATATAAAAGTAGTGTAAATACATAAATAGATAGTTAAAAGTATTTATACACAAAATCATAGAATATTAACAACAATGAGGAAGTATTATAACCCAATTAAATGGAATCAGTTTTTGAAATTCTTTACCACTTGGTAACTTTTAACTCAAATCCTCTTTGATGAAATAATTCAAATTGAAACTCAAAATATCCTAAAGAATGAATGAATCCTAATATTATGTGAAACAATGTCAGTATATACACCATATATAAGAAATTAGGTTCAAAAAAATAAAGTTATTGTTTCAAGAGAAAGTTAACAATCAAAAAAATAATTGATATTGCAAAGATAATCATTAAAAATGTTCTTGAGGTGAATATTCTTTAAACATTTCAAAGTGTCCCATACAACTTTCAAACATTTGAATCATAATATAAATGAAAAAATGACATTTAATTAAACATATATTATCATGAGAATAAAAATATTCATGATATAACATATCAAAGTTAAATATATACACAATATAAAAGAAACACTATGCCTAACAAAAGATAAGTCTCAATAGAATGTAAATTGAGACGAAATCCCTTACCTTATGTTTCTTTTAGGGTCAATGTCCTTTAAATTATTGTATAATGGTTTTAAGAAATTTAATAACTTATAAAATAAACATAATCATATATATAATATCATATATTAACTTATTATAATATCTTATTACCTATCTGATAACAATCTTTCATTATTTTCACTATTTGGGGCACTAATTGCCTAATTTGTCATGTATGTTTTAACTTGTTTTCTGTTGTTCCTATTACATAGATTATTATTTCATCACATCCAAAATATAAAACATGATTTAATTACCATATATATTTAGTACATATGTATTTATAATAATCCATAATATTTGGAGATAATAATTTAAATTCACTATTAATGGAGACGCTAGGTTGTATGTACGCTTGAACGTTTCTTTCCTCTCTTTCTCATATTAAAAGGGTGATAATTAAATGATACATATTTATATTATAAATATTGTATAATATTAATTTTCTTTATATCACATAGTTTTATTAAAACTAACTTTAATATGTTTCATGTATAGTGTCAATGAATCACATCGCTTTGAGGAGGTGGGAGTCCACACTTCCACAAATGATGTTATCATATTTGCAAAAAATAGAAAGTATAAAGGTGTGTCTTATAAAATAATTACATAAGAATAAATACATAATAAATATAATATATAACATATATAAACATAGTGTCCAACCTAATTTCCACCATGAGAGTCGGTAAAGTAAAAGTTAACAACTTTGCTTCGTGAGGCGGTAGTTAACCATACACAAGAACGATAAGTTCGTTACCAATTACATAGAACTGTGTGTAATTTAAGGTCTAAAAATTAACATAAAAACATCCTGATTTTTTTATTATAATGGTTTAATTATATAATCATGTATTAAAAATATTTTTGGGGTTTATAATGGAAATAAAACTAAAGAGCTTGAGGAAAGGCGTTACATCTTCTTTGGGAAACTCCTTTTGGTTTTCACCAAAGTGATTCCTTGGATGGATTTATTCTCAAAGGTAGGTTTCTAGGATGAGGGGAGATAATTTTAGGAGATATTATGGTATATATGGGTCAATAAATAGTGTATTTATAGGTTTGAGGAAGTGGGAAGCTTTAGTTATTTTTATAATTTAGGAGGAGTGCACTCTTGTAAATTTTTGGAAAGGTAATTCCACCCTCATTTTTCCAATGTCAAGTATAACAACCCTACTATTTATTTCACATTAATACAAGTTTCATTACATAAAATTAAACTCAATAAAACACAAAATATTGATAAGTATAGTGTCTTTTTCAATTAGGTACATTACATAACAACTTAAAACATGGGATGAAAAACATTATTGAAAACATCCTTGACATGATCATAATATTACAACGAACTTAAAACTGCATAGGATAACTTGGGTACATACATAATAAAGGTGTGATCTATAAATACCAATAAGTTAATAAACATGGAATAATTTATACAATTTTGGAAATATGCATATCAATAATTAATAAAAGGAACATGAATAATAAGGCATTATATAACTTGATAATCATAACATTAGAAATTGGGTAACAATTTAAAACACTGAATCATGGGAATGGGTCGAGGATAAACTGACAAGACTTCATGGTTTAAAAAGTTCCATAAAGTAATCAAGTAAACCCTTTCCCAATATGAAGTATCATGATACTAAACATTACCAAATTCATTGTAATGCTATCTTGGTGCACCCATAATAATCATTTTACTCTCATGCCTAAGTGTTCTGCATAGATCATATGACATGGATTCAATCATCATTATAATTTATTCTAAGATAATGTAATTATAGATTTAATACATGTAATTCCCCAATAAATAAGTATATGTTCATAAAGGTGAATACCCTTGATAGAATAGTGGGCATGGTATTCACCACACAATTGTTTTGGCATCGAAAATCGTGGTGAAATTTAGGCACTATATCAGTGTTACTAAAAAATTAACAAAAATGGTTTATGAGAGATAAATGGGACTCTAATTATTTTTAAATAAAATTATAAGTTATGGGGACATGGAAAATGATATCCTATCATTGTAAATTTGGATATAGAAGTCATAAGGTAATGAATAAACATGAATAGAGAAACGAATCCTCATGAAATTTCGGCATGGTAACGGGTGTACATAAAGGATCATGGGAGTCTTAATGATAGTGAAAGGAAGATATCATAATTTATAGATAAAATGGATAGTAATTTTGATATTTTATATCATATCACATCATAATAAAATGATAACTTAAGGACATAACATAAAAGTAGTGCTTGATAAAAGATGATAGTAGAGAATCCCTTATAAAATTTATGCATAGTAACAGCTTAGATAAAGCTTAAAATGAGAAAAGATAAAAATATATCATTAAGATATCATAAATTTTATATTAAGGTAATATTAATAAATAAATTACATTATAAAAAATGAAATTAAGAAGATAAAATCCAAAGAAGGTGCTTGAATTGAAAGGTGAAGAGGAAAGCGAGGATCCCTTACTTGAGTGTGTGACTCCAAAGGCATCGGAGGGGATTCTTGAAATATTTGGGGTGACTTGGAAGGACTCTCGGGAGTGTAGGGAATAGTATGTACATACTCCAAAGAGTTTTAGTGAAGATAAATGGTATATTTGGTTTTTTTATATAGGAAAATAAGGATATTTCTTTATTATTATTTTTTTGCTTCAACAAAATAATAAAATATATAAAACCAAAAATAATCACATGGTTTTTTCCCATGTTTTCTACTAAAGGGGTGTTTTTTTATTTTATAATTAAAATTTCTGAAATTATTAAAATATTACCCTTGTTGATTTGGAGGTGAGTTACACATAAAGAAATGATTTTAAAATCTTAAAATATTTTATAAGTCATGGATGACTCATAAGGGATTTAAAAAATAACTAAAATAAACATAAAATCAAATTATTTTAAATGGAAAACATATATTTATTCATGGATCCAATTTATACTACTTATTAAATAACTTTTGGACTATTTTGATGTAATAAAACACAAATTATATTCATACGGTATTTCATTTTTACCTGAAAATTCAACTTCCTTGGAAAATTATGAAAAAAAACACCATTGGATAATTTTGACATCCTGATTGAAAAATAATATTCATTTTAAATAAATAAATTTATAAATATGTGAATTTTTACTTTTAAAATAAAAACTGACATTTATTGATATTGATGGGTTTTTTACAATAACATTTTTTTGAACCCTTATTAAAAATATTACATTAGACTTCATAAAAACTTATATGATAATTTATATTTGATAAAAATTATTTAATAACAATGTTTTATTAAAATATTATTTATTTCAAAAGTCCATTAATTCATAAACTCATTAATTGAATTAGAATATTAACCAAAAATACAATTTCTGTTTTATTGAATCAAAATAAAAATATATATAATTTTATAATAATATGATGAAAATATATTCATTATTCTATAGAAAATAATATACATACTCATATTTCTAGAGTTTTGTTATATATCCCATTAATACATCAGAAAATTCCCTAAGGTTTATATGCACAATCATGGGACTTTCAGGAGCTGGTTTGGTGAACATCGTTTGGGTCGTGATCTCGATAAGCTTTAAATTCTCCCATAAATGGTTTTACTCAATTTTATGTTATTGGATCTCAGTTTGGTATTGACCAAGTGAAAATACCAAAATTTTATATCCCATAGAAGCATAGATAAATGGGATTCATAGGGTACGATCCTACTGGCGAAGGTCATCACATCCTTTTTCTGTGATAATTAGATTTTTTAAAACCCTATATTTATACTAATCATGTGATCACAGTTCAATAGCTATATTATAAATGGTAATGAGAAATAATGGTCTATTAAATCTAATAGGAATAATAAGACAAAATAATTACATTTTTTATATAACCATATTATATTATAAAAAATCAAATAAAAATACAATGGGAATTTTATTTATAATACTTCAAGTTGTTGCAATCATCACCCATTAAGAAATTTCACCCTTGAATTTTTTCTTTCCCATGATAAAATAGATGTGGGTAACTTTGATTCATCACATCCTCTAGTTCCCATGTTTATTATTCACACTTGTGGTTTCTCTACAACACTTTAATTAGGGGCATTGTATTATTTATTAGAATTTTCTCTCTACAATCTAAGATCTTCACCTACTACTCCTCATATAAAAGTTCATTCTCCAATGGTACCACCTTGGGATTAAGTACATATGATGGGATTGGTATGTACTTCCTTAAAAGGGATACATGGAATATATCATGTACTTGATATAGGTTCAGTGGGAAATTTAATTGATAGGCCACCACTATGTTGTAATCAAGGATCTTAGAATTATGGATGCACCTTTTACTAAGATTTCCCTTCTTCCCAAATCTCATCACTTTCTTCCATGGAGATATACAGAGTAATAACATGTCTCCAACATCAAACTCTAGGTATCATCGATGATTTTCAGCATAGCTCTTATGTCGACGGTAAGCATCCTTAATGTGTTATTGAATTCTCTTAACCTTATCCACCATTTATTTGACCATTTCAGGACCTATAAGTTTTCATTCCCCAACTTCATCCCAACAGGATGGTGTTCTACACCTCTTCCCATAAAAAGAATCATAATGATCCATTTGGATGCTCAAGTGGAAACTGTTGTTGTAAGAGAAATTAATCAGAGGAATATGTTAGTCTCATACTCATTTGAAGTCAATTGAGCATTCTCTTAATATGTCCACATTTTTTTGGATAGTCTACTTAGATTGTCCATTAGTTTTAGGGTGATAATATATAATGAAGTTCATATCAATGTTTAGATCATACTAGCAACTTTTCCAAAACATAGAGGTGAATCTTTGATCTTGATGGGACAAAATTGATATTGGTACTATATTCAGCCTCACCACTTCTCGGATGTATATCCATACAAGTTTATCTAGTGATAAATTATGTTGAATCGCTATAAAGTCTACAATATGTGTAAGACAATACACAACAACTAGGATATCATTGTTTCCTTTGGATGTATTTGGAAGTCTGGTGATAAATTTCATGGTGATATTTTCCTATTTCCATGTTGGTATGGGTAATGTTTGCATCATCTCCTTATTGTTCTATCTTTTATCCTTTACTTTATGGAATAACAGACACGTTGATGTATATTCAGCGATTTTTTATTCATGTTTTCCCACCAATAGATCTCGTAGAGATATTGATACATCATTTTTTTTCCTATGTAAATAGAGAAAGTTAAACTATGTGCATTATCCAATAGTTCCATCTTTAATTTAGGATTTGACTAAACACAAAGTTCTGACCCAATTATCACAATTTCTTCTTCATTAACATTAAACTCCAAAGATTTCCCTTTTCTTATAATGAATAGTTTCTTTTTAATTCCCATGTCTTCTTATTTATAATATTTTAACCTTTCAAAAAAGATATGGTTGAGAAATAATTTTTGAGATGATTAATGATGTTCCTTCCTTTATGATTCCCCTGTCTATCCTCTTCAATTCTAAGAAGATTGGATCCTTCTCAATTCTCATCAATGATAAAATTTTTGGATCCTTTCTACTTAGATCATCAACCAATTTCTTTACATTACCAAGATGGTAGTGAATTGAGAATTATATCCCTTGATCATATCTAACCATCTTTATTGGTTTATATTCAACTCATTCTGTGTGAATATATATTTGACAATTTTTTATACCTGTATATATTTCACACTTTCACTCGAACAGATAATGCCACTATATTTTTTAAGAAAATATCACTGCATGAAACTCCAAATCATGTGTTATATAGTTATGTTCGTGAAATTTCAGTTACCTTGAATCATAGGATATGAATTTTTTATTTTTCATCAACACATGGCTCAATCCAAACATTGAAGCATCTCTGAATATTACGAAAATTTCTCCACTTCTGGGTAGTGTGAGCATAGGTGTAGTGATATGACTCGTTTTCAACTCATTATATCTTTATTCACATTCATCATTTCCAGCATAATTCATTCCATTTCGAGTTATCTTGGTAAGAGAGTTTTAAAATTATTAAAAGTTTCTCAAAAATTGGTGATAATATCCCTCTAACCCAAGGAAACTATAGATATATATCATGTATATTGTCCTCAACCATCCTTTAATTGCTTTTGTATTTGAAGACTCTATATATTTCCCATTTCTTATGATGATATTCCCCAAGATTTAGAATTTCTTCAACCATAAATCACACCTTCTGTACTTTTCATAAATATTATCCTTAAGCAAGGTCATTAGCACAATGTTTGTATACTCCTCATGATCCTTCTTAGTTTTGGAGTATATTAGAATATCATCTATAAATATTACTACAAATTTTTCAAGGTAATATATAAAGACTCTATTCATGAAGTCCATTTATATTTCTAGAGAATTAGTGATTTTGAATGGAATTACTATGAACTTGTAGTGCCCATAACTTATACAAAAAAAGTATTCTTAGGGTTATCCTCCTTCTTCACCCGAACATGGTAATATCTCAACCACAAATCCACCTTGGAGAAGTATTGTTCTCCACATATCTGATTCAAAAAGTCATAAATATGCGGAAAAGTATACTTGTTCTTTATAATGATCTTGTTGAGCTCGTGATAATAAATGCAATGGTGTATTGACCCATCCTCCTTCTTGACTAAGAGGATCAGTGCACCCCATGTTGAAGCATTTGGGTGTATGAACTATCTATCCAAATTCTCCTGTAATTGTTTATTTAGATTCTAAAGTTTTAAAAAAAACCATATTATATAGAGTCTTGGATATTGGAAACACCCCAGGTATAATCTCGATTAAAAATTCAACCTCTCAACTAAGAGGAAGACCCACAAATTCCTCAGGAAACACATCATCATATTCCCTCACAATAAGCATGTCTTCGTAGATGATTCTATTCTTAGACTCAATCATTGTATCTAGATACTCTTTATTATAGGGGGAAAATGTATATGTTTAATATTATGGCGCTGAAGAAGAATCATCCTACTTCTTTCACATGTACATAATTGGGGGTCAATTCACCATACAGGGAGTTATGTCCTTCTCATGGAAATTTATGTTGGATCTATATAGGGAAAGATAATATATGCCTAGAATTTCATCAAATTCCACCAAAGGAAGTTTGAAAAAGTTTTCTGGGAAGTTCATCCCAAAAATTATGATAGGAGAGAAGTTATATACTTGGGATAAATTATTTCCTCATTTCCTGCATTCACTAACATCACTACTTCCAGGTTTTTGTATAGTTTTACTAAACTTTCGTCATATAAAGGAATACGTAGAACCATAGATGATAACCCTACCTTTCACTTTTTGATTATGGTTCTACTTTATCAAATATAAAGTTAGGTATTATTATTTTTAAACTATTAAAAACATAAACGGAAATCCAATGAAATTAAAGGGATAACTTATAAATGACATTTATCTCCTTAACTTATGAATTTCTAGGCATCGATTTATGTTATCCATGACCTATTTTCTAACATGTATTCTTATGGTCATTTTTTTCCTTCATAATGGTTCATAATTATCATATGAATTTACCAAATCATACCACCTAGGAGTGTCAAAATAGGTGTATAGTAAGGCTCGTTGTCCTGTACTAGGTTACCCTGAGTCAACCCTGAAAAACCTTATTAGAGTTGTTACCCCTAGGTATATCTATTCCAGAACCACATTAACTTGTAGTTTCTAGATAGAGATGTATTTTATTTAAAAACTAATTACTATATTCTAAACAAAATTTAGGGGTGTTTTCTTATATTTAGTTTTATCCCTAAGGATCCCTCTATATTATTCTAATCCAAATCCCAAAAATAACTAAAATTTTCTGCTAATACCAACTATAAAAACCTACTATTTATTTCCCATTAATAAATTTTTTATTACATAAAATTATACTCAATACAACCAAAATGATTGAGAAGTTTAGTGTCTTTGGTAATTAGGTACATTACATAAAAAGAGAAAACATGGGATACAAAACATTATGGAAAACCTCATTAACACGATCATAATATTCCAATGAACTAAAAATTGTATGGGATAAACTGAGGACATACATAAAAAAGGGGTGATATATAAATCTCGGTAAGGTAACCTTCATTTAATAAGTGATACATGATAGAAAATAGGCATATCAAAGATGAATAAAAGGAACATGAATTATAAGGCCCCAGCCTTAAACCTTACTTAATCTTGAGTTATTACAAGATTACACATTGAGGATCTTTTCGGGTTTAGAGTTTTAGAGAATTCGATCATAAAACTTGCATTACATTCCACATATAAACAAAGTGGTTACATAAAGATAGTATTTTTCATTCCCATCAATGGAAACATATTTAAAATAAAACATGGATTATTTCTTGACACTTCCTTGACACTATCATCATATCATGTACCTTTCCCGTGACCGGTGAAAATCATTTCAAAAAAACTTGGGATGAGCATAAAAAGCTCAGTATGGGTTATAAAAACATGGAAAGGAAACATGGTTACATATATACATAAGAATGAAATCATACTTTACCCACAAAACATAAGCACTTTAACATACCTCATCAAATCATGAGTAAATCATAGAAATCATAAGACATAAAGGTAACTTGAGGCATTCATAACATTCTTACGTAGGGAGTAACCCTCTTGGTTACGTTTGGAATACCCATCATAGTATATTCCCTAAATCTCTTCGGAGAAACCTTAACGTTTCACTCCTTCGCGTTACCCAATGCATTGGAGAGCTATATCGGGCTCACCCGCCCTTAGTTTGTCACAGAACCACCCGTCTTCATAATAATTCCCAAGAACCTCAACATAATCGTATCACATAAAACTTGCATAAAGGAAACATAACATTTACACCTTTCAATCACAAGATATCAATACAACACATTGATATAAAAACATTATGAAAACCATTTTCAATACCAAAATAAAAGAAAAGTAAAACATGGTATTTATTCTTCTTTTAAAAAGAAGGTATGGCTTGTAGAGGAAGCTGAAACTCAAAAAACGGTCAAGATGGCGGAGAAGTCGTTGTCACCGCATACGTACGACAAAAACATTACCTTTTGTCGTTTAGTAAATGCTTCGTATAAAAAATATTCCTTTTGAATAAACGTAAAAGTCAAAGGGGTTTATACACAATATAAAAAAAAGGTTGTGTATAAAACAAAATATGCCTCAATGAAAGGAGATTGAGATGAAGTCCCATACCTCGGGTCCAACTTGACTCGGTCGTTCTTTAATATCCAGAATAATAAACTTGAGTTAATTTCTACTTGTTTAAGAACCTTTTTCAAATTCATTATTCCTTTTATATCACTTATTGCCATATCATGAACACTATGTAATTATTTAAGTTAATAACGGTCATTTTAACGATCATTGGTACTTGAGTCAAAAATAATCCCCTTATAATTACAAGTTGTTCATGTATCCATTATATCCAGAATGGTATTCATGATGTAGATATCATATATGTCATATATATCCAGTAAATTCATTCATTTATAATATTACATAATCATTTAGAGGTAAGAAATGAAATGCACCGTTCATGGAGACGGTAAGCCGTACGTACGCATGAACGCTACTTTCATTTCTATTTCGTATTTTATAGAATGGAATCATAATTATATAAAGGTATATTATAATTCCAGTATAATATCATATATAATATCATAGTTCCATCCTTTATACGTCCCACATATGGTATTTAATGAATCAAATCACTTTGAGGGGGCGGTAGTCCGCACTTCCTTAAATGAAGATATCGCGTTTACCCATAATGGAAACCATAAAGGTATGCCCAAAATGAAAAAAATAGAAGCTTAAGGAAAACATAAACATATTATATATCATATATAAATATAGTGACATCTTAATGGCTACCATTGAAGGTGTTAAAGGAATGTTGAACAATCATCGTTTCGGGAGGCATAAATTCACCATCCACGAAAACCGTATGTTCTTTAACCATTAGATGTAGGTGTGTGTAAGTGTATCTTTAATCCTTCTCATAACAACATCCTATTATATTAAAGATACTGGATTTGTTATAAAATAAATAAATAAAAAGATTTTAGGGGGTTGGAGAAGTAAAATAAAACAAAAGGACTCAAAAGAATACATTACCTTAAAATCGGGTAACTCCCTTTGGTTTGAGCTCAAAGGCTTCCTTGGGAAGACTTTTGCCCAAAGTGACGCTTCAAGGATTAATATAGGGAAGTGGAGAGACAAAATGGGTAGGTTTTGGCCGAGACAAAGGCTTTGGAAGGGTGGGTAAGGAGGTAGAGGTGGGGGCCTTTTATAAGAGGAGAGGAGGGGCACTCTTGGAAAGTAAAGATAAGTTACTTTATTTTAAAAAGAGTTTCGGATTCTAAAGGTCCCACATTGATATAATTCGAGGATAAGGTGATAAGGGTTCTAAATCCACCCATCCAATAGGTTTTGGACATGTATAGGTCATAGATGTTACATTATCTTTTCATTTTATTTAAATCCTTTATTAATGAGGTAATCGCTGCATCATCATGATATCATAAATACATTTATTTATTTAATGTCAAAAAATTATAAACAAAATACTATGATGTAGGAAATCTTTTTATATTTACAATTACTATTTATAATCAAAAATCTGACTTGTATAACCCCATTTAAAAATTGTTTTCGTAAAACATCTCATGTTTGTGTCATTTTTACTTTAACATTTAATAAACATTTATTTATGTCATTTCCCAACCGAAGTGGCTCCATGGGGTCCCCAAGTTTATCCATGTCTTTTCTTGGTCGGCCATGACACATAAAATAAGGTTAGGACATGATTCTAGGTCATTTCATATTATTAAAGCATTATTTTCACCTTAAACTACACTAATTACCACTAATCGCGATTAAAAACTTAATAAGTTACTATTCACCAAAACATTATTTTAATCTCATTGAACCACATTTTAATTCTTAATGACAACCATGTATGTTGTATTTTTGAAATTCAAAACACAAAAGTGGCAAAGTTTCATTTAAACGAAAAATCAGTTTCTTTAACTACCACTTAGTGGTTTCACTATTCATCAAAAATTGAAGTTTTTCAGAAAATTACCAAAAATTCACCCTAAGCTATATTTGATATTCTGAATTCAAAAATGAAGTATATTTTACAAAATTCAAAACATATAATTCACATTAATTAATTTAATAATTAATTCCAGTTGTTATGACAAATAGCGTGTTTTTATGAAACAATAAGTATCAAAAGATTGACACCAGTTTAAGTCCAATTTCAAAGTGAAATTGATTACAATGACCACCATTGGATTAAATGGTAAAAATATATTCTAATTTAACTTCAAAACCAATTCAAAAGATAATGTAATCATATAAATAAATTAGATTAAAAAGTAGTTTTGATGTAAAATGCAGTATTTTCCACTATTCATTAAAAAATGAACATTGTCTGAAAAATACCAAAAATTCACCCAAAGTAAATTTTGATGTCCCAATGATAAACAATAAGTTTATTTTGAAAAACATAGCTTATAAAATTTTCAAAAGATATATTTAAAAAAGGTTTGCCATCAAAAGGCAGTAAAACAATCTTTTAAGAATATTAGTGTATTCCATATATAAGATTGTATTTATTTTCATTTTAAGCCTCTAAAACACTATCTTAATCATTAATAGACATAGATAAAAATATATATTATTCATTACTTACTTAGGATGTTACATCCTTCCCCCCTTTAGAAAATTGCTTCCCCGTAATTTATTTACTTATCGAATAAATGGGGGTACTTATCCCTCATTGCATTTTCAGATTCCCATGTTGCCTCTTCCATCATGTGGTTTTTTCCACAAAACCTTTACCTGATTAATAACCTTATTTCGTAACACTTTCGCCCTGTGGTCATGAATCTGTACCGGTTGTTCCTCATAAGATAGGTTCTCTTCCAGCTGAACTACCTCTGGACTCAAAACATGAGATGGATCTGGCATGTACTTCCTTAACATTGAAACATGAAAAACATTGTGTACCTAAGATAAACTCGGAGGTAAAGCCACTCGGTAAGAAACTGATGCAACTCTCTCCAGAATTTCTTATGGTCCAATAAACCTTGGACTCAGCTTTCCTTTCTTACCAAATCGCATCACACTTTTCCAAGGTGATACTTTGAGAAAAACATGATCACCTACCTCAAAAGAGAGATCCTTCCTCTTGTTGTCTGCATAACTCTTCTACCTGCTCTAAGCTGTTCTCATGTGTTTCTATATCAGCTGAACTTTTTCTGCCAACTCTTCTACCAATTCTGGTCCCATCAACTTCCTTTCACCCACTTCATCCCAGAAAGCTGGAGTTTGACACCGCTTCCCATATAATGCCTGAAATGGTGCCATCTGTATACTAGAATGAAAACTGTTATTATATGAAAATTCAACCAAAGAAAGATGTTGGTCCCAACTTCCCTAATAATCCATCGAACAAGCTCATAGAATATCCTCCAAGGTCTGAATTGTTCGTTCTGACTGTCCATCTGATTGAGGATGAAAATCTGTACTAAAATTTAATTCAGTACCCAACGCCTTCTGAAGGCCTTTCCAAAAGTTAGAAGTGACCCTGGGATCACGATCAGATAAAATGGAAAGAGGAACTCCATGTAACCTGACTATCTCTTTAAGATACAAACGGGAAAGTTGATCTAGAGAGAAATTATCTCGAATAGTAAGGAAATGAGCATATTTAGTCAAGCGATCAACAATAACCCAGATTGCATTATTACCTCGAGATGTCTTCGGTAATCCCATAACAAAGTCCATGGATATATTCTCTCATTTCCACTCTGGAACTAGTAAAGGCTGAAGCATCCCTTTCAGTAACTGCCGCTCTACTTTAACCTGCTGACAAGTCAAACACTTCACAGTAAAATCAGCAATATCTCTTTTCATTCCATCCCACCAGTAATACTCCCGCAGATCTCTATACATCTTAGTACTGCCAGGATGAACTGAAAACTGAGAACTATGAGCTTCACACAACAACTCTCTCTTCAACTGTGAATCACAAGGTACACACAATCTCTTCCCAAATCTCAAAACACAATCACTATCAATGTTGAATTCAGGCAACTTACCTTTCTGAACCAGCTCTACCTTTTTCTGTAACTCACTGTCTTGCTTCTATGCTTGCTTGATTCTATCTAATAGAGATGATCTCACTGATACCTGAAACAAAACAGAAGAACTTCCTGCACCAACAACTTCTACACCAAAGTTCATTAAATCCTTAACCAAAGGATCACGTTCCAAACGCAACATTTCTAATGAAGCATTACTTTTTCGACTCAAAGCATCAGCCCCTTTATTTGCTTTTCCCGGATGGTAATGAATTGTACAATCATAATCCTTGATTAATTCTAGCCATCTCCTTTGTCTCATTTTTGACTCTTTCTGAGTGAACATATACTTTAAACTTTTGTGATCAGTATATATTTCACACTTTACTCCATACAAATGATGCCTCCAAATTTTTAAAGCAAAAACAACAGCAGCTAATTCCAAAACATGTGTAGGGTAATTTACCTCATGATTTTTCAACTGTTGTGAAGCATAAGAAATTACCTGATCATTCTGCATTAGGAAGCAACCAAGTCCTTTCAATGAAGCATCACTGTATATAACAAACTCACCATTCCTGGAAGGTAGTGCCAAAACTGGAGCATTCACCAATCTTCTTTTCAATTCCTCAAAACAATCATCACATTCTTTTGTCCAAATAAACTTAACACCCTTCCAAGTTAGCTTAGTCATTGGAATAGATAACCATGAAAAATTTCTAACAAACCTTCGGTAATAGCCTGCCAAACCAAGGAAGCTATGAATCTCAGTTATATTTGTGGGTCTTGGCCATTCTTCCACAACTTTTGTTTTTGCAGGATCAACAGTTATTCCATCTTCAGAAACAATGTGACCAAGGAAAGAAATTTGTTGCAACCAAAACTCACACTTGCTAAATTTTGCATACAGTTTCTTTTCTTTTAAGATTTTTAAGATAAACCTTAAATGTCTTTCATTCTCTTCTTTACTTTTAGAAAACACCAAAATATCATCAATGAAAACCACCACAAACTTATCCAAGAAATCATGGAAAATTCTATTCATTAAGTCCATGAATACAGCAGGTGCATTGGTTAGCCCAAAAGTCATTACTACAAATTCATAATGGCCATATCTTGTATAGAAAGCGGTCTTCAGAACATCGGTCTTCTTTACCATCAGCTGATGGTACCCCGATCTCAAGTCAATCTTTGAAAAATACTGATCTCCCTGGAGCTGATACAACTTCATTTGATGGCCCGACGTCCACTAAAGTAATTGCAAAGGATTTCACCACCCCTTTCTGCTTGTAGTCTAACTGCTTCCCATCACTCAAACTCTTTGTTGGACACTCGTTTGCATAGTGACCCATCTCATTGCACTTATAACATTTCACTAACTGTAAATCAAATTTGGTCTTACCATCCCCCTGATCTTTTTCAGTGCAATCACGAGCCTTATGTCCCATCTTACCACATCGGTAGCACTTTCCAGAATTTAGAAGACATTCCCCAGCATACCTTTTGCCACATTTATCACAAACTGGAAACTTAGTTTTCTTACCATCAGGATTTTTTGAAGAATTCTTACCTTTCTCCTGCCACCTCGGTCTCTTCTTCTGCTAGTTGTTATAGAACACTTGGTCATCATCAAACTCCATTTCAACCTTCTCAGCACATAGAACAAGCTTTTCATAACTTTTAAACTCACGTGAAGCTAATGCCCTTCGATATTTTGGCTTTAATCCTGAGTAAAAATGATTGATTTTACTATCAAGGTCTCGGATAAAATTTGGAGAATACCTTGCCAATCGAGTGAACCTTTCTTCATAGGTAGCCACTGAGTCTTCCTCTTGCCTCAATTCCAAGAATTGATTTTCCATCCTAAGTCGAACAGCCTTAGGAAAATACTTCTCAAGAAACATACCTTTGAATTCATCCCAGTCGAGAGCATCAATCTCATCAGCGTCCCTGATATTTTTAACCATAGACCACCACTGATCTACCTCACCCTCCAAATGGTAAATAGCAATACTAACCTTTTGATTGTTTGAACACCCCATGACATTGAAAATCTTCTCCAGTACTTTAATCCACCCTTCAGATAACACAGGGTCAGATGATCCTCTGAATGATGGGGGATGTTGCCTCATGAAATGTTCCACCACTGACATGTTCCTCTGCGGTTGATCTGGCTAATCTCGTGCATGGATACCACCACCATTTATAGCTTGAGTCAACTGTTCCATCACTGCAACAAACTGTTCAGTTCCAATTCCGACAATCTCGGGATACTGATTCGGAAGGTTATTTCCTTCTGTATGCCTTCCTAGCACTGCTTCCCTGTTTCCTCTGCGGAAAACCATTCTGAACAAACATGTCTTAGATGAAGCAACATGGTAATCTTCAAATGCTATATCATTTCAATTTGACCATGAAAAAAAAATACTTTTGGATAATCATTTAATATAATTCTAACTCCTAAAGTTATCTAAATAGACCTTTGATACCAACTATAAGGCCCCATCCTTAAACCTTACTTAATCTTGAGTTATTACAAGATTACACATTGAGGATCTTTTCGGGTTTAGAGTTTTAGAGAATTAGATCATAAAACTTGCATTACATTCCACATATAAACAAAGTGGTTACATAAAGATAGTATTCTTCATTCCCATCAATGGAAACATATTTAAAATAAAACATGGATTCTTTCTTGACACTTCCTTGACACTATCATCATATCATGTACCTTTACCTTGACCTGTGAAAATTATTTCAAAAAAACTTGGGATGAGCATAAAAAGCTCAGTATGGGTTATAAAAACATGTAAAGGAAACATGGTTACATATATACATAATAATGAAATCATACTTTACCCACAAAACATAAGCACTTTAACATACCTCATCAAATCATGAGTAAATCATAGAAATCATAAGACATAAAGGTAACTTGAGGCATTCATAACATTCTTACGTAGGGAGTAACCCTCTTGGTTACGTTTGGAATACCCATTACAGTATATTCCCTAAATCTATTCATAGAAACCTTAACGTTTCACTCCTTCACGTTACCCAATGCATTGGAGAGATATATCGGGTTCACCAGCCCTTAGTTTGTCACGGAACCACCCGTCTTCATAAAAATGCCCAAGAACCTCAACATAATCATATCACATAAAACATGCATAAAGGAAACATAACATTTCCACCTTTAAATCACAAGATATCAATACAACACATTGATATAAAAACATTATGAAAACCATTTTCAATACCAAAATAAAAGAAAAGTAAAACATGGTATTTATTTTTCTTTTAAAAAGAAGGTATGGCTTGTAGAGGAAGCTGAAACTCAAATAACGGTCACGAAGGCGGAGAAGTTGTTGTCGCCACATACGTACGACAAAAACATTCCCTTTTGTCGTTTAGTAAACGCTTCGTATAAAAAAGATTCCTTTTGAATAAACGTAAAATTCAAAGGGTTTTATACACCGTATAAAAAAAGGTTGTGTATAAAACAAAATATTCCTCAATGAAAGGAGATTGAGACGAAGTCCCATACCTCGGGCCCGACTTGACTCAGTCGTTCTTTAATCTCCTGAATAACGAACTTGAGTTAATTTATACTTTCTTAAAACCTTTTTCAAGTTCATTATTCCTTTTATATCACTTATTGCCATGTCATGAACACTATGTAATTATTTAAGTTAATAACGGCCGTTTTAACGATCATTGGTACTTGAGTCAAAAATAATCCCTTTATAATTACAAGTTTTTCATGTATCCATTATATCCAGAATGTTATTCATGATGTAGATATCATATATTTCATATATATCCAGTAAATTCATTCATTTATAATATTACATAATCATTTAGAGGTAAGAAATGAAATGCACCGTTCATGGAGACGGTAAGCGGTACGTACGTATGAACGCTACTTTCATTTCTATTTTGTATTTTATAGAATGGAATCATAATTATATAATGTTATATTATAATTCCAGTATAATGTCATATATAATAACATAGTTCCATCCTTTATACGTCCCACATATGGTATTTAACGAATCAAATCACTTTGAGGGGGCGGTAGTCCGCACTTCCTTAAATGAAGATATCGCGTTTACCCATAATGGAAAACATAAAGGTATGCCCAAAATTAAAAAAACAGAAGCATAAGGAAAACATAAACATATTATATATCATATATAAATATATTTATATCTTAATGGCCACTTTTGAAGGTGTTAAAGGAATTTTGAACAATCATCGTTTCGGGAGGCATAAATTCACCATCCACGGAAACTGTATGTTCTTTAACCATTAGATGTAGGTGTGTGTAAGTGTAGCTTGAATCCTTCTTATAACAACATCCTAGTATATTGAAGATACTGGAGTTGTTACAAAATAAATAAATAAAAAGAGTTTAGGGGGTTGGAGAAGCAAAATAAAACAAAAGGACTCAAAAGAAGACATTACCTTAAAATCGGGTAACTCCCTTTGGTTTGAGCTCAAAGGCTTCCTTGGGAAGACTTCTGCCCAAAGTGTGGCTTCAAGGAGTAATAGAGGGAAGTGTAGAGACAAAATGGGCAGGGTTTTTCCGAGCCAAAGGCTTTGGAAGTGTGGGTAAGGAGGTATAGGTGGGGGCCTTTTATAAGAGGAGAGGAGGGGCACTCTTGGAAAGTAAAGATAAGTTATGTTATTTTAAAAAGATTTTCAGATTCAAAAGGTCCCACATTGATATAATTCGAGGATAAGGTGATAAGGGTTCTAAATCCACCCATACAATAGGTTTTGGACATGTGTAGGTCATAGATTTTACATTATCTTTTCATTTTATTTAAATCCTTTATTAATGAGGTAATCGCTGCATCATCATGATGTCATAAATACATTTATTTATTTAATGTCAAAAAATTATAAAAAAAATACTATGATGTAGGAAATATTTTTATCTTTCCAATTAATATTTATAATCAAAAATATTACTTGTATAACCCCATTTAAAAATTGTTTTCGTAAAACATCTCATGTTTGTGTCATTTTTACTTTAACATTTAATAAAAAGTTATTTATGTCATTTCCCAACCAAGTAGCTCCATGGGGTCCCCAAGTTGACCCATGGATTGTCTTGGTCGGCCATGACACATCAAATATGGTTAGTACATGTGTATAGGTCATTTTATATTATTAAAACATTATTTTTACCTTAAACTACACTAATTACCACTAATCGCGATTAAAAACTTAATAAGTTACTATTCACCACAAAATTATTTTAATCTCATTGGACCACATTTTACTTCTTAATTACAACCATGTATGTTGGATTTTTGAAATTCAAAACACAAAATTGGCAAAGTTTCATTTAAACGAAAAATCAGTTTCTTTAACTACCACTTAGTGGTTTGACTATTCATCAAAAATTGAAGTTTTTCAGAAAATTACCAAAAATTCACCCTAAGCTATATTTGATATTCAGAATTCAAAAATGAAGTCTATTTTACAAAATTCAAAACATATAAGTCACATTAATTAATTTAATAATTAATTCCCGCTATTATGACAAATAGCGTGTTTTTATGAAATAATAAGTATCAAAAGATTGACACCAGTTTAAGTCCAATTTCATAGTGAAATTGATTCCAATGAACACCATTGGATTAAATGGTAAAAATATATTCTAATTTCACTTCAAAACCAATTCAAAATATAATCTAATCATATAAATAAATTAGATTAAAAAGCAGTTTTGATGTAAAATGTAGTATTTTCCACTATTCATTAAAAAATGAACATTGTCTGAAAAATACCAAAAATTCACACAAAGTAAATTTTGATGTCCCAATTATAAACAATAAGTTTATTTTGACAAAAGTCAGTAAAAAATCTTTTAAGAATATTAGTTTATTCCATGCATAAGATTGTATTTATTTTCATTTTAAGCCACTAAAACACTATCTTAATCATTAATAGACATAGACAAAAATATCTATTATTCATTACTTACTAGGGATGTTACATGAATAATAAGGCATTATATAGCATGATCATCATAACATGGGAAATGTGGAAACTACATAAAACACGGAATCCTGATCATAGTTCAAGGATAAACTACCAAGACTTCATGGTGGAAAAATTCCCATAAATAAATCATATATGCCCCAATCCCAACAATAATTATCATGATACTAAATATTACCCAATGCATTTGAGATTTATGTGGGCACACCCATCATAATCATTCCATTCATATGCTTAAGTGTGCCACATAGATCATATGACAATGATTCATTCATCATCTTAATTTATTCCATAGACAAGTAATGTGGATTTAATACATGAAAGTACAAAATAAATAACTATATGTGCATAATATTGAATAACCTTGATATAATAATGGGTATGGTATTCACTACACAATTATTTTGTCATGTAAAATCGCAGTGAAATTTTTGGCAACATAACGGTGTTACTTAAAATTCATAAAAATGGTGGATGATGGATGAATGGGTATATAATTAGTTATACACTAAATGGTAAGTAATAGGTACATGTAAAGCTATATCCCAACATTATACATTTGTAAATAGAAGGCATAAGGTAACGAAGAATCATGAATAGAGAAAAGAATCCTTAATAAATTTTGAAATGGTAATGGGTGTACATAAAGGATCATGGGAGGATTAATGAGAGTGAAAGGAAGATATAATCATTTATAAATAAAATTTAAATTAAGTTAAATTTGTAATATAATATCCCATCATAAGAAAATGAAAATTAAAAGACATAACATAAAAAGAGTGCTTGATAAAAGAGGAGAGTGGATGATCACTTACAAAATTTCCGCATAGTAACGACTTAGATAAAGGAAAAAATGAGAGAGGATAAATAATATATTATTAAAATAACATCAATTTGATAGTAAGGTAATGTTTATAAACAAAATAAATTATAAAAAAATGAAATTATGAATAAAAATTTCAAATAATGTGTTTGAATTGAAAGGAGGAGACGAAAGAGAGGATCCCTTACTTGAGTGTGTAGTTATAAAGGCATGGGAGGGGCTTCTTAAAATCTGTGGGGTGACTTTGGAGAACTATAGAGAGTTTAGGGTAGACTATGGATGTGAAATAAGGAGTTTTAGTTAAGTTAAATGGGATCTTGGGTGGGTTTATATAGTAAAAGAGGTGGGGTTTCTTTATTATGTTGGTTTTGGCTTCTACATAAAAAAATATCCAAAACCACAAACCTTACCATGGATTTTTTCCATGGTTTCTACAAAATGGAATTTTTTTTATTATTATTTTATAAGAAAAAGGGCCAAACTTATTAAAATATTACCCATGGTGATGTGGAGGTGAGTCACACTCTTAAATAAATGATTTTAAAATATTAAAATATAGTATAAGTCTTGGAGGATACATAATGGCTTTACAAAATAAATAAAATAAACTTAAAATCCCATTTTTTTTAAATAGAAAATATATATTTGATTATGGATACCATTTAAATTACTTATTACATCACTTTTGGGTCATTATTTTGTCATAAAACACAATGTATATTTATCCATTATTTAATTTTTACCTGAAGATTCGACTGTTTCAAAAAATTATGAAAAATTCACCTTTGGATAATTTTGAAATCTTGATTCCAAAAATAATATTCATTATATCTAAAAAAATTCTAAATATTTGTATTTTTACTTTGAAAATAAAAATCTATATTTAATGGAAATGACAGGTTTTTAATAATAACATTTTTTCAACCCTTATAAAAAAAATTAAGTTAGACTTCATAAAAGTTTATATAATCATTTATATTTTAAAAAAAAATTAATAATAATATTTTATTAAAAATTTATTTATTTAAAAAATCCATTAATTCATAAATTCATTAATTGAAATTGAATATTAGTCAAAAATAAAAATTTTTTATTGAATCAAAATAAAAATCATTTATAATGTAAAAATAATAGGATGGAAATATATATATTTTTATAAAAATATAATATACAAAATAATATTGATAGGTTCTTGTTACATATCCCTTTAATACATCAGAAAACACCCTAAGATTAAGGAGTGTGACGGTGAGACTTTCTTGGAGCTGTTCGGCGAACATGATTTGAGTCGTGATCCCAATGAGTCTGAACTTCTCCCATAAATGGTTTCACTCATGCTTAATTTTTAGGATATTAGCTTAGGATTGGTCAAGGTAAAAGACAAAAATTTATATCTCCCTTGGAATGTCTGATAAATGGGATTCATAGGGTACGATCCTACTAGTTGAGGCCACCACTTCCTTTGTCTGTGACAATTGGATTTGTAAAAACCCTATATTTATACTAATCATTTAATCATTTTTCAACTACTATATTATCAATGATAATGATACATAATTTTATTTTAAATAAAATGTTAATAATAATAAAAATGAAGTGTATGTGCTTTCTATAACTGTATTATATTATAATACATTTAATAAAAATCCAAGGGGGGGTTTATTTGTAATAGTTCAGGTCGTTACATCAAGTGGATCCAATTATGGTCAAAATTAGATCCAAGGGAGTATAGGGTCAAAATAAGGTCATCCGGTGGATTTTTTTAGGTTTATAGATCATTTTTTCCCTTAAGTTTAAGATTTAGTCCCTTGTTAAGCATAATTTGACTAAGTCGTTCAAATTAATTTCAATTAATTTCACTAATATTTTTTGTCAAAAACTAATTTAACCTTGTTATACATTATAAATTATGATCATTAAAAATATGGAATCTATTTTTCAAAATTCCAATCACATAAGAGAAAGAAATTAATTTAAATTTAATCCTGTAGATGGGATGATAATGCAAGTTTTTAAAGTAAAAATCCTTCAAAATTTTGATATGTTATTCAATTTCAAATTCAAAAAGATTCCAATGACCTAAATTTTATTAATTGTTATAAAATTCATTTAATTAATATTAAAAACAAATAAAAAGTATAATTGAAAATTATAATGAATTAGATGAAAAATCTGTTTTGAATTAAAATTTAGTATTTTTTATTATTCATTAAAACAAGAAACTTCATAGAAAGATACCAAAAATTTACCCTAAGATAATTTTTATGTTATTATTTCAAATATTATGTTTATTTTTACAAAAAAATATATAAAATTTATAAATATTGGATTTAAAATAGCTTCTCCGTTAAGAGGTGGTAAAATTGCCTTTATAAAAATAAATATTTTTTATGTAAGATTGTGTTTGTTCTAATATTATACCGATAAAATCAATTTGATGACTGTAAAAAAATATTGAATATACAACACACATATTTAATTAATAGAATTCATTAATTGTAATTACTATAATTTATTTGGATAAAATAGCATTGTGAGCATAAAAATAGTTTTCTATAAAAATATTTCCTATATATTCCGTTGGTTCTTATATTCATTTATAATAAATTGGTAACCAATGAAATAATTTTATATTTTTAATATACATATATTTTTATTAAGTTAGTTAATACTATTAATAACCAAAAATTTAATTTCTAGGTTATATCCTATTATATTAAATAAAAATATTTTAATAATATATTGTTTTTGGTAAATCTTGGTATTTCGTGTAACAAAAGATATTGAAGAAAATAGTTGTTATGTGTGACATAAACTAACTCAGAGTGGCATGCATTGAAAGCAATAAAATATATTGAATTTATTTAAAATAATAAATAAATTATAAATTCTCAGGATATTATATTCCCTTACGCACTTGGTCTTGTGTGTCTAATATGTTATCGAATACAATGTTACTACTTTATATTTTTTAAGAGTTAAAATAAATTTATATATTTATATATTATAAATATCTTATTATAACCATCCAAAAATGTGGTTGTCATAAACCAACCCAGGTCAACCCTGAACTGGTCACTTGAGTTGGCCTATGATAAGGCCTGAGAGGTGTTATCAATCTTCCTAGGTTGGACACTTGTGATGAGCTTCAAAGATAATACAATTGGGAATAATTTAGCCCATAAAATAGAAAACATAAATAAAACACATTAGAGTGCACAACATAAATTGGAGAATATAATAATCAATAAACATAAATAAATACATAAACAGAACAATATACAACTACAACAAGAAGAAACAAGAAAACAAAAAACAAAACTAGGACCAAACCAGATTCCAACATGATCTCCAAGTAAACTCTTGGTCACCACCAACCATAAAACTATCCCACTCTATAGGAATCCCTGGAAAAAAGATGAACCTTTAAAATATATCGGGTCTATCTATGTCGAGTGACACAAGTAGGGTGTGAGTATAAAACATCTTTGTAGGTAAGCACCCCAGAATCCATACATAAACTTTCCCAAAATAATCCAAAAATGTTAGTTTGAAAAAAACTTAATAAGTATGGTATTTATCTTTTAAAAATACAAGAACATAGTTCCTTTTAAAAAAATAATTTG
The DNA here is from genome assembly GCA_963277665.1 of Viscum album. Classification (NCBI taxonomy): domain Eukaryota; kingdom Viridiplantae; phylum Streptophyta; class Magnoliopsida; order Santalales; family Viscaceae; genus Viscum; species Viscum album. Next base: position 1,303,159,989 of record OY728147.1, read on the forward strand.
AAAACCAATTGCTTAATAGAAACTCACACAAAAAAATGCATACAAAATTAAAACTTAAACAAAGTACAAGCAGTAGGGAATATCAAACATAACTAGAAATTAAGGAAATAGAATTTTAAAATTAGAAAAATGCTAATAAAATAAGTAACCAATGTGATGAAAAATAAAACAGCAACACACATATAATTAATCATGGGTGTTACTTGAACATATATAGAAGCAATCCCTAGACATAATTAGTTCAAACATACATATTAGTGTATAGTGAAACTCCACATTCAATAACCAATATAAATTCTCTAAACAGGCCTCACCAGTATAAAATCACACCTCGAATATCCCTATATAGGGGGTTATAATCCATCTAATAGAGACTGGAAGTAAATTTTCAATCAACCCTCTCGATGATTTCCATGTGTCCCATGATAATATTATAAAGATAATTTATGAGGTCACCAAATTCTTGGCATTAAACAAAACACGTAGATTCCATCATGCATTCCTTTACCATTTCTTGACTCCGTCTATGCGAAGGCCCTCACCACATAAGTATAACCATAGGGGTTCTCATCACACATAAAATATTTCTCAAGTTCCAATTAGTTCTACATACCATAGGAGTTCTAAGACAATTTTCAAAACATCACAAGGTACCAACTGGGCCATAATAATTTCAAATCAAAAACCATTCCCAATAAAAATACCTTTCTTGCTAGAACCATTTCCAAATACAAGGTGAAAAATTAATCATGATTAGAATATTCCAAATGGGTCATTTTTTTTTAAAAAACACTTAAAAATACATTTTATGTAATTTGAAAACCAAAATTCCATTTAAGAAACACTAATAATGTTTAGATTCCCATTTGAGAGAAATATACAAACAAATGAGGGAGTAGAGTGTTTTTAAGAACCAAAGTTACCTAGGTAAACATTTTTATGGAACCATAATTTATATTCATGTGCCTATCCATATATACACCCCATTAAAAAAATGATATGCCCATTTACACTTATATATATGTAGATAACCATAAAAATACCCAAGAATCTACTCAAGAAATAAAAATAAGTGAAACCCCAAATCACAAGGGTTAACACACAACACCAAACCGAATAGAAGATCTAAAACCCATATACAAAGATAACTTTCACATGTCACCCGTTTACCCATTCTCAAACAAGGTCAAATACAATCTTAAAATAATCAAATCCATTTTAAAATCTAAATGGCATTTTAATAAACACCCTACATACATATACATATAATAATAACCAAGAAAATCCTTTGAAACCCCAATTATCATCAAACTTACAACACATAAATGCCATAAAAAATCATACTAACACACCAAAATCCTGAATATCACATTTAAAATTCATTCATACAAAACAATCATCTAATATAATGATTTGTAAATAAAATGGTTGGAAAAACCTACCTCAATGACATGTGAATGTGATTAAACTCCAAGAGAAGAAAGAAGAAGGAATAAAGGGGAAAAATGAAAACTCTAAAACCAAATGAATCAACAAACATTATCCAACCATCACCCTAGGGTTTATCCAAGAAGGATATAATCCAATAAATAACCAAGAATAATAAGAGGGGAAGAGAAGAATAGGAAAACACACCAAAATATAAAGAAACTTACCAAGGAACAATGGAGAATAATCAATAGAGGAATGAAATCCAAGGGAAGAGAGGTTTGGGGACTCTTTCATGCACAAAAATAGAGAAAGAGGTAAGGGGTGCTAAATTGGGGTCAAAGTAAAAGAGGGAAAAAGATGAAAATTTGAGTTTTTAGAAATCTAGGTAAGTCACAGAGTTTGGCCACCCGGTTTACCAAATCGTGAAACAACCATGTTTACCCCATTAAAAGTAGGACACACCTACACTGACTATTTAAACTATTTGAGAAACCCTACACCAACTTTGAAAATAAACTCTATCAAAAGGTATGACTCCTTCACATGCTTGTCATATGGTTTCTACAAAACCATGTGAAAGTTGTACATCAGGTTTGAGACACCACAAACAAGACACTTTGTTACTCCTTTCCCTCACATAGTTTGGAAGAAACTATTCATATACCATGAAAGATAAACTTTTCAAGAAAAAAATTAACTAAAAATACACTCTTCCTCTACCATATTCATGGTTTCTCCCAAAAACCCATGAATAGGTCCAAAAAAAATATGAAACTTCCAAAATTAAAAAATTATCATCATAAACTAAACCCTAACCTCAACAAAAAAAGATCAAACAACAAAAAACAATTTAAATGAAATGAAACTAAAAAAATCAGGGTTAGGGTGTGTCAATTATTCTCAACTAAAAATCTTTATTCCCCCATAAATTCACCCATCCAAATGAGGAACAAATCTAGAACCCAAAACCAAACAAGTTCAAATGGAACCACGATCCCTGGGGTGACTTTCAAATCCAGAATTCACACCCAAATAGATCTAGATAAAACCAAAATAAGTAAAACCATGAGGTAAATAGATAGGCCCCCCATCTATTTAGAAACTGAATAGTATAATGGAACTAACACCAAAACTCCCAACATGAAAGGAACCCAATAAAATAAACTCAAATCAAACATTAAACAAAACCAAAATTCATAATTTTCACAAGACACAGGGATATCTATATAATTTTGTTACAATACCAAAAATATTACAAGAAAATACTAAATATTAAAATACTCACATCCATAAAGATTAGATATATAAATTTCTAGGAATACAATGATACCATGATCCTTAGAAGAAACAATTTTCAAAAAAAATAGAAAAATATAAAAAGGAAAACTAAAATGGTTCCCATAGTGACATAAGAGAAATATATATGGGATCAACAACCAATCCCACATTTATAAATTCTTAACTACATGAAAAGAAGGACTCCGGGGCCTATGGCTAAAGCCATGGTGTCTTGAAACATCTTCTACCCTCCAGTCAGGAACTGGTATCCTCTAACTGAGACTTCCACTTCTATAAATAAAACTTGCATAAATTCTCCAAGTGATCCAAAATACCACATCATTGAAAAAATATCTAGAGGATTATGGAAGATAGATTCTAATTCCCAAACTAACGACACTAAAATCATATGAGTGTGTGATCTTCTGAATGAGAAGTAGTAATTGATAATAGAGACTCATTAGATATGGGTTCTTCTAGTTTAGACATCTCATCATATTGGGAACCTTTACAATCACCAAGAGAAATTATATTTCCACCTACTATGGACTTCCCTCTAGGATTTAGCATGGAAAAAAATATTATCTACTAGCTTCCCAAAAAGAATTTCCCCAGATGAGAGAACTCAATCCTTAATCTCTAGATAAATACCACAAACAAATATCGGTGATTTCAGTGGTTCCTATGATGATATCTTTGGATAAAAATAAACAAAAACTTTAAAATTATCATCATAGGACTGCACCTTTCGTCGACCTTGCTTAACACCCAAGAGCTCTGCCACATTATTCACCTTCACATCCTAAGGCATAATCCATTGCATAAAATTGGTCTTAAAAACATCCCAAGATATCCCATATTTCAACAATGATGTGATGATACCCTTACACTAATCCAAAACCAGCCCCTTGAATGAAACTATAATAGCTCACAAAATCACATCTTTAGTAGTTACTAAATACCTAAAAACACCTTCAACTTCCTCAATCCATTATGTATCCTATAATGGACTTCGATCACCATAGAAAACCAAAAACAGTTGAGAATAACTCAACTCTACCACTCCAATGGGAGTTTGGGTAAGGCCAAAAAAAAGAAAAGATTCTCTAGAAACATTTGAGATCATTATGGACTATATAATCTAAATAACATAATAAACACACACAAAAATGTACATCAACCCAGTAATCAACCAAAAAGTAAATTCTAAAACAAAGTACCAAGATCATTAATCAAAAAATCCCAAAATAAAACTCAAATCTAATATTAAAAATCACCATCTCCATTCCAAAGTCTAAAACCATTTCAAATACCAAAAATCACTTTTCCATTCCAAAAACAAAATTCTTTCCAAAGGCCACACGCATTTACAAAAATCACTTTCATTTAAAAATCCACCCACACCAACCGAAATCAAACCAATATCATTACCAAAATCAAATCCTCTAAAATGGGGAACTAGTATCTATGCATAACCCATCAACATGTTTTAGTAGACCATGTGATATGCACACACCAACCACTGAAAGCTAATTGAACCAATTATTTGGGATCTATACGGTTATATATGCTATGTAAGATAACTATATACCACCTGATCACTTCCATTATCATCCTCCAAACCACACAAACCAAACATTCCCTAACATCATAAAACTAAAAACAAAAAACAAAAGTCTCAAGTCTCATACTACCCCTAGAAACTCAAGGTTCATGATAAGAAAGATTTCATGATGCTCCTCCCATACCTACCACTTTAGTATTGACAATCCTTTATCCAGTATACCTGATATGGAAAATTAGAAATCATCCTTTGATACCATTTTTTTACGAACCATCCAGGGTCAACCCTGAACCAGCCACCCAAGTTAGCCCATGACAAGGCCCAAGAGTCTTTCTCGAACTTCCCAGATTGTAAACTAGTTCCTAGAATAAAATATAGTGAAATTGGTAATGATTTAGCCTATAAAATAGAAAACATAAAAAGAATAAAATAGAGTGCATGACATAAATAGAAGAATATAATAATCACTTAATATAAATAAATACATAAATAGATCCAGATAAAAATATAAAGGAAAGGAATAAGAAAAAAGAAACAACAGTTGGACCAAATTGGAACCCAACGTGATCTTCAAGTGACCACTTGGTCACTACCATCCATAAAACCAACCTGATCCTAAGCACACCTACACAAAAGATGAGCCTATAAAATAGATTAGGTATACTGATGTCGAGTTTTATAAGAAGGATGTGAGCATAAAAAATATTAATTGGTATACACCCTAGAATCCATATATTTACTTTCCTGAAATAGTCCATAAACTCTTGTTTGAAATATAATTAATAAGTATTGTTTTTATCCTTTAAGAAGATATACACAAATTTTCTTTTAAACCCCCAGTTTTAAAAACAAATTCCAAATAGATACTCACCTCAAATAATTCATAAAATAAATGAAAATATAAACTAAGTACAATCAAAAAATGAATATCAAATATAACCATAAATGAAGCAAACATTAGTTGTATAAGTATAAAAATAATAAAAAAAAGAAAACGATGTGCTGAAAAATATAATAGGAACACACATATGTGTAATCATGGGAGTTTCATAAATATATCTATAATAAATCCATATATATACTTGGTTAGGACTATCCTGATGAAGTATGGTGAAACTCCACATTCAATAACCAGCCTATATTCTCTAAACTAGCCTCACCAATGGAAAATCCCACCTTGATTTTTTTATTTACATGGGGTTATGGTCAATCTAATCAGGGACAGAAAGTAATCTTTACTAGACCCTCTAGATGTTTTCTAGAAATACCATAGTAATAGTATAAAGTAAATTGAGTAGGTCATCACACAATAACCCACAAATTTCATCATTCATGCATTTCCCACTCCTCAAAATCATCTATGTGAAGACCCCCTTCAAGTAAGGACAACCATATGGGTAATAATTATACATAAAACTTTTAGCAAGTTCCAACTCATCCTACACACCATATGGGTCCTAAGATAATTTCGGAAACATCATAAGGTACTAATTGGACCTTAAAATTTTCAAATCCAAAACCATTCCCAATGAAAATAAATTTATTCCCAAAACCATTTCCAAAACCAATGTGAAAACATTAATCATGCTAGATGGTTCCCAAATAGTCCATGAATTAAGAAATACACTTTAAAACAACATTTTAAGTCATTTGGAAACCAAAGATACATTTAATAAACACTAATAGTTTCCACAAACACATTGGAAAGAAACTTAAAAAGAAATAAGGAGGAAGGGGAGTATTTTTTACAACCAAAGTTTGCAAGGCATACATTTTTATGGAACCACCATTTATATGCATGTTTTTATCCATATTCACACCCCATGAACATATGAATATTACCATTTACACAGTAATATATATTGGTAACCTTAAAAATTTTCCAAAATTCTAATAAATAAAGAATAAGGAGTGCCATCCCGAAGCACAAGGGTTCCCACATGACACCAAAACATAAATAAGAACCAAAAACCACATACAAAGATCAATTTCACTTTTTACCCAATTATAAAAGCTCAAAAAAGTTCAAATACAATATCAAAATACTTAAATTAATTTTAAAAGTCCAAATGGAATTTTATCAAACACCCTATATACATATACAAATAGGAATAACCAAGAAAATACTTTGAAAACTACATTTAAATCAAATCTCCAACTTAGAGATGGAAAAAATCATACTGACACACACCATAAGAATTAATAACACATTTAAATATCATTTATGAAACCAAAAACTTCTACTATCATGCTTTGTAAAGGAAATGAATGGAAACACCTACCTAAATGATGTGAGAATGAGATAAAACTCCAAGAGAAGGAAGAATAAGGCCTATAAATAAAACCTCACAGCCTAAAAGCTAAAGAATCAACCAAAAATATCCAACTGTAACCCTTGGGTTTGGATGAGAAGTATATAATCTAATAAGGGACTGATAATTAGAATAGGGATAAGAGAAGAATAGGAAAACACCCAAAAATTCAAAAATACATACTTAGGAACCTTGTTGGAGTATCAATGGAAGAATGACAGACAAGGGTAGAGGGGTTTGGGACCCCTTTCATGCACCAAAATCACGAAATATGGTAGGATATCTGAATTGGTGTAAAATAATAAGAGTTAAAAAGCCATAAATTCATGTTTTTAAGAATCTGGGTAAGTTTCACTCTTTGGTCGTATGGTTTACCAAACAATTCGCCAACTCTGTAAACACTACAGGAAGGAGAAGATGAATGTGTGGGTTATCTAAGTGGTTTGATAAATAGTGTGCCAAATGTACAAACCATCTCTGTCAAAATGATAGACTCCCTCAAAATCATGATGCACACTATCTAACAATAGTGTGTTATCCAAGTGCTACATCACAGACACCACCAACAGAACACACGATTACCCTTTTCCACACACGGTTTGGGAGAAACCATATATATACCATTAAATAAAAACTATTCAAGAAACAAATGAACTAAAAACACCCTTTACACCCACCATTCACATGGTTTCTTCCCAAACTCTTCACATTAACCATGCACTGGTCCAAAAACAACATGAAAACTTTAAAACTCAATAATTATCATTGAAAAATCAATAAGAACCTAAACCAAAAAATTAGAAACACCAAGAAAAAATTAAAAATAATTGGAAAAAATGAAAATGGGGTTGGTGTGTGATAGTGGTGTTAATTATAGATTTGGTGGTGTACTATTAAATGGTTAACTGATTATTTACAGTATATTTTCAAAAGAAGAGGTAAGATATATACAACATATTTTTATATTATAAATAAAAAATTTATAATAAATTAATATTTTAAATATCATGGTAACATACTAATTAATTATTTTAAGAAGTTTTCGATTATAAAATAATAAATTCGTAAAAAATTGTAAAATGAAAATGGAATAAAAATATGCAAGTACATTACAGCTTTCTAGAAGTTGTTCCTTACCTTTGACCCTAAAATTTATGAAATCTTGGAATTTATGAATCCAGAATTTCCATGAGGATTATAATGGACTTGATAAATAGTAATTTGGCAGATATTTGGATTTGGTAAGTGGAAGTGGAGTGGTTTTCCAAGGGCAGAGAGAGTGTATTTATACTTGAGTGGAGGGGTGTTATTAGGATAAAATATTTAATAAAATATAATTTCCAAGGTAAAAGTTAAAATAGTAAAAAAAAATATTAATTAAATTTTATTAAATATATATATTTTTAAGACATTAAAACTCATTATAAACTAAATTTAATATTTTATTAAAAAATAAATTGTAAAATGAAAACTTTTTTTTATGGAATACTTCAGACATTAATCTTTGGAAAATATTTTTTAGGATTGGAATTTTAATTTCATGGGTTATTTAACTTTTTAAATATGTTTTTTTCAATAATAAAATTATATATTATTTATATCATTATTAAATTTTAAATGATGTAATTTAAAACATATTGATTATGTAAATGTTGCATTTTTACTACTCACATAAAAATTAATGTCTTTTAGAAAATTACCAAAAAATTACCTCCAAAAAATATTGATGTGATGTTTATAAAAAATCCAATAATTTCATAAAAAATTATAAAATAGATAATATTAATTATTAAAATAAAAATAATAGTTTTTATAAAATATATAAAATACAGTTTATTAAAAAAGTGCTTATAATTTCACTAAGTTTTTTAATCTTGATATTTATTTCATAGAAATAAAATATTTATATTTTCTTAAATTGCTTAGTATAAATACTATTTATTTGAAATTTTACTATATTTAAGTCAATTTACTATTCTAGTGGTTAGGTTACAATTCCAACAATCATATTATGAATCCAATGGTAATACTACCACCTATAAATTCCTCTTAATTTATTCATTTATCATTCACATCAATTCATCTTAAGCTTCAATATTCTTTATTACTAGAATTTTGAGGGTATTACTAATGTTCTCTTTCTTTTTTACATTTCTATTCATGAGAGAGATAATTCTAGGAGATCAACATGATTCACATTTTCCAGTTTTAATGGTTTTAATTTTTTGTGTCTATTTTCCCATTATACTAGTTTCTATTTTTAGGGATATATTAATTATATAAATAAAATTTTTCCAATTAATTAAATAAATAAATATTTGTTTCATGTGTATGAACTATATTATATAACTAATTATGTAATATATTAATTATTCATAAGTAAAATTCAATATATATATATATATATATATTTGTGTGTTTGTGTGTTTGGGTTGTTGTAGATGTGATGAGACCAATCATTGGAAGGATGAGATAGAACTAGGATTTTAACATGAAAGTGGGTCTAGTTTTATTTGGTTCTATAAATAATACTATATTGGGGGTTTATATGTGGTGTTAGAAAGGTTTTGGATGTCAGAATTTCAGTAAATATGGATTTGGTGGGATCTGAGAGTGATTCAGATCGATGACGCATCAATACTTGTGAGTGGAGTATAGTGGCGGATTTATTTGTTTAAAAAACCATTGAATAACATCAAGTGATAGGTTCATACATTGGTGTGTTTATTTGTATAACTATATGAAGCCTATGAGAATTTAAGTATCATGATCAGGAGATGAGATTGTGCATTAGTTGGTGTGGATATGGGCTTTCAAAAAAAATTCATCCAAAAGAGGATTGGATGATTTTTTAACTGAAATTTGGTGTGGTTATATATAGACCACATTGAGTGACTCAGATAGACCATTGGAGGTGTGTTTTCAATAGTAAATTTTGATGCTTGGGAGCATCATGGTTCATAATCGTCCTTATGAGATAAGTCTTATAGTGGAAAGCATAATAATCATAGGGATGAGATTTTAATGAAACCTAGGTGTTTCTGGATAAATGACTGTGTTTGAGCACAATCCCAATGATTTTATGGTGGTAATGAGTTCTAGATCAGTTATTTATTAATAGTGTCCCTTATGTTTAGAGTTATGCAATGGAAGCTCATTTGGTGTTCTAGGGTACAGAATAGTGATTTTTTACCGATTTAATGATAGGAGAAGGTCGATATTGTTGATTAAAAGACCACTAAAATTTTTTAGGGATAATAAGTCTTATATAGGGGAAATTTTAATACACCATTTGATTATCTCAAGTAGTAGATTATGATGATCATACCTGAAAATAGGAAATTGACATTTATATGCATAATTGGATTTTATAATTTTCAAAAGTGTATATTGATCTTTATAATCTAAAATTTTCATTAATAAATATCATAAGTTTTATACATTGATGTATTGAAGAAAACTATGAAAAAGTATCCTCATAGAAAATTATCATACACTGGGTACATTACATGTGATACGGAATTAACTTATAATGTGAAAATGGATTTATCCGTTTATTCATTTAATGGAATTTAAAAGCTTAGGCCCTTTTATGGGAATGGAACTCATTGTATAAATCCATGTCTATAGTGTTTTGTGGGAATGTTCATTTTTATAAATTCAAAGAAAGAGACATCGAGAACTTAGGTTGATGACACTAGTATGTGACCTTATTGATTATAAATATTATAGAAAGGTATTATATTACATATTAAGGGTTTGTAGATGGTTTTTGACATTGATATATTAACTTCATTGTCCATGGGTTCCCTGGTGTGTTGTTGTACATTAATCTAATACTTTAGGTGGTTCTATTTAATAAAGGGGGATAAAGGTTCAAACACTAAGTGTATAAAAAATCATATGTAAATTCCTAGATAAATTAAACTTGTAATAATATATGTTATTAATTTTTATGGTTTAATATTTATTCAGGTTTGGTTGATCTCTAAGATTTAATCACAATTTATTCAATAGAATAAGTGAGTTAAATAAAAATTATTAATATTTATTTGCAAGGTTTGTCAAATATAATATTTATTATATTTATAAATGAGTAATGAATTGATATTTATTTATTAAATAAATATTAGTTATTCGAGGTTCGGTAAATATCTAGAAGGATAAGAAGAACATGTTTAATGGTCAGATTATAAGTGATATTTATTTAATATTAGGTGATGAACATGTCCAGTTAATAATAATAATGTTATTACTAAGAAAAGGTGTTTACTAAAAATTAAGAAATTTTTAAGTGGGATTATATGAAAATAGTAAAACCAAAACCTTCTTTAATATATATCTATTTATATCTCTTTCCAAAGGGTGATTTGTTGTGAACAATAGACAAATATTATATCTCCCCAGCCCTATAGATACTTCTAAAGAGACAGAGTGTGCTCTATCCTCCTCACTTGATTCATCTAGTGGAAAACCAAAATTCCTTATCCTTGAATAGGATTCTATCATGATAAATAACAAATGAGTAAATTGATTAGGATTAAACATGAGATCACCCATTAATTCTATGGTGATTTTTAGAGATGGTGGTGAATGTGTGGATCGTCGCTAGATGGACTGTTCACTAGGATTATTTTTCACAATTAGGTATGAAAATATCAATTCAATCGGATCATTAATGGATAAATAATTACAGGTTTATTTATTTCTATTTTTTATTATAGATTAATTATAAATTACATGTGACGATCCACCATTGGTTTTGATGTTTAAACGATTCAAGTAACCCATGATCTAAATTTGTTGCCACTACATCCTTCAACATGAAAATCTTATATTATTCATAAATTAAGACTAAAATATGAGTTATTCATGCCGAAAAGGGTCTTATACTATTCCCATAACAAAAAAGTGGTATCAAAGTGGTTATATGGTTAATTAATAATTATATATTAACCATTTATTTAACGGTATGTATTTGAAATTTATTTTTCTTTAGATCTATTCATTCTTAAAATATTAACATTGTTTTCTACTCACATTCTTTGTTCTCACTCACATAACAAATAAATAGATTAAATCAAAAAGAATAAAAAAATATTTGGAGTTTACAAGAATTTTCGTTGGATAACATTAGACTACACACCCTATACTAAACTGTATGTTATGTAATGATTAATTTGATGTGTATCTCACATGGTTCTCATATTAGTCTGATGATTTCATATCAAATCCAATAAAATCATATCTATATAGATATGGACCTAGACTCATATGGTTGGAATAACTACACATCATGTAACTCACGTACATGATGTATATTCATCATCCTTTTTCAGTGGAAAACATGAGGGGGTCTAAGAATTTCATATATCTACTACATGATATGGGGAATGACAAAACATGAAACTTTGAGTCCACATGTCATGTAGAAATATTATTCATTGTATACCTTGAACAAATCCATTTTAGAGAAACATGAACAAACCCTATGCGTGTTTCACAAATACTAGAAGAAGAGATCTCACACCATGTAACCTAATACACGGTTTGTAGTCTACCAAATCTAGTGTTCTTAATTTAACATAGAGAGAAGAATTAACTATATAATTAGACCTATTATTATGTGTTCTATGGATCATTTATTTGATATTAAATTCCATATAATAGGATTTTCAATTGTATATTAAATTAATTTCCATGTTAAATTCTAAATATATAAGTTTTCTATGGCCTTTCCTTATTCAGTACCATGTGCACATAAAGATCATCACATATAGAATAATCCCCATGTGTTTTTTGTGTCATTTGTTTGAATTTTCACACCATGTGCTAACCTAACATTCATGTATGTTAGATTCTAAGGGATTTCAGAACCATAAGTATCAAGTTTGGTAGTTTTGATGAGTACATGTCATTATCTAAAGTACAATTTTGTACTTTACTAATTTTAAATAAAATTGATTTATTTAATTTGTTTAAAATTTTGTATAATGGAATTTCAAGTATTCTAGGATGGAATTAAGAAAAAATGAATTAATTCTATTAATAAATTTTGTTTTATCTTATTAACAAAATGAATTAATTAATTGATAACTAAATTAAAAATGTGCATTCATTACATGCTATATAGATGAACATAAGCTTAGACCAGACCTATGAATGTGATTTATTTGTTTTTAATTTAATATTATTAAATTAAAATTATGTCATATTTTTCCTCTCCTCATCCTTACAATATAAGGACTTGTGTAACGATAGTTTATTTTATGTAAACCCCCTTTATCCAATCAATTGGATCCATACACCTACATGTGAGTATAATATTATATAAGTATGAAGATCTTATGAGGGAGGATTTGATCCGAGCCCGGAAGATGAGGTGAAACAAATTATGGTGATATATAGGAACTGTAGTTGAATTGTTTAATAAGAACTAAGTTTCAATTCAAGGTGTTTTCCCACAAGGTCAAGGGTTAGTTTATCAACTTTTAGATAAAATAACCATTATATAATCTCATGATCGTGACACTTATATTTTATTTCTTTTAGTTTCATAGTTGATTTTTTATTTTTTTGGATGTAATATTATCACTTAATAAAAGAATTAACATGCATGCAAGATGAAATAAAAATAAAACCATATTATACATAAATTTTATCAAACATTGTCAATCAATTAAGTAAAATTCATGAAATATTAACAAGAAATGTGGTAAGATAAAACTGAGATTTTATAAATAAAGATGAAAATACATTAACTAAAATATTAATTCGTTATATCCTCCAACTACTTAAGTTATAATAAAACTTATAATTCAAAGTTCTTGACCGACCCAAGTCGTGGTGTTTTAAATTATCATGGAACTTTTATCATAAAGTTTTGACCCGAATTAACTTGATTCATATAAGGTTTTGACTGCCCAATAATTAATTTTGTTTTTCATATGGAAAGAAAGGACACTATAATACAAATTTTACCCTACAAATAAGCAAGGGGAAGATTCAGGTTAATTCATCACCAATTGTAATCTTTCCATATATCTAATTTGTGTATTATATATTGCATGTGGTGCTTGCATTTGTATCTATATAAAATAACCAATTAGATTTTGAATGATTTTTGGACATGAGGTAGATCAACATGAAGCCAATAGCGTGACCATAGATTCTCTATCCACTGGATAATACCACCACATGTTTCCAACAATAATTTTTTTGTCTTTAAATAATTTTTATTATGTGCCTAGTGTTACTAATAACATCATATCTATGTCTTGTTTAGACATAGAAGGATTTATTTTTAGTTTTGGAAAAAATATTTTATAATTTTATGAATATAGAAAATGTTACTTTATGTCATAGTTCAATAACAATCTCTATATATTAAATTAAAAAAACAAAATATTGTCAATTGATAAAAAATTAAATTCACAAGAATCATTTCCGGATCTGTTGTGGCATAACCATATTTTTCATGTAAACAAGAAATTTTTGATGAATAATAATCAAGATTTGTACTTATAATCTTATAATCTTAAACCACTTGAAAGATTCTATGATTTCTTATAATGTAAGATGGTCATACCACCATTAGTTGTTCATTGTGAAAGGGCCACAGAGTTTATAAAATTGGAACACATTGATTTGTACGGAGCTCTTCAAGTAGAATATAAAGGTGGATTCTCGTATTTTATGACATTTAAAGATGAATTTAGTAGTTAAAGTTACATCTACATTGTAATTCCAGGACACTATATGATATATTTTTTAAAAATAAATTTAATCTTTTTGATATCTTGAGACGCACGCAACCTTGAGTCTAAATGAACTTCAATATGGTATATTTTAATGAACTAGCTAGTAAATTGGTGGGTATGAATATGAACAATTCAATAGTGGAAATTTTATGATTTATACACAAAAAAAATAAATTCATTAGTAATCAATTGGTAGGAAATAAAAATAAACATCATTTCAATGTAAAAGAAATATATTTCTAAAAAACTAATTTTATGCACGCAATATGTTTTTAACTTAATAAATTAAATTACTAAGTATTTTTTAATGATTTTAATAATATTTATTAAATAAAATTTATTATCATCTATATAATATTTTTTTCCAATCATGGGATAAACATAAATCTATTTTTATTCTTAAAAAATGTACTTTAAAAAAAGTGATAACATCACATTTTGTACACTTATTTTAAAATTATTTTTTACCAATTTTTAAAAAAACTATCTAAAAAAATAACTTAATTTTTGAAATTAAAATATAAAATCATCCTTGATTAATGTTTTGATAATTTTATGAAAATATTATTTTCCCAATGAATAGTGAAAAATAATGATTTTTAATGAAAAATGCATTTTGGTTTAAAGCATTTAAAATGTTCTATTTTATTTTAAAATTATTTTAAAAGTAAAATCAGTTAAATTATATTATTATTAATCCAATTTATGACATTGGAATTAATTTTATGTTTAATTTTAATATAAAAACCTTTAATAATTAAGAAAAAATTTTCTTCAGAAAACTGCATTTTCATCATACATGCGGGCTTAATTTTTAATTAAATTATTCCACTTATATGAATTAAATTTTATGAAATAGATTATATATTTTTAATAATAAAAATAAATATTATTTAATAAGGCCAAAATGATTTTTAGTAAAAAATCAATAGTAAAGATAGTAAAAATTAATAATTGCGGTTAAGGATAAATTCAGTTTTTTAATGTTACATGCACCGGTGTAGAAATTAATTTTCCACATATAGAGGAATTTTATTGTTTAAATTGTATTTAATAATTATAATAATTGGGTCCAAATTATCTAATAAGTATCATTTATTTTTATTCTTAAATGATTAATTACCAAGGTAAATAAACAAATCTACTTATCATAGTAAAAACTAAAATGGTACAAGTAAGTAAACTTAGAGGATAAGTGAATAACATGTTAAAAAATGTTTATTATTTAGTTTTGGAGGTTTTTATAGACCTTAAACTTCCACCCATACATTTTTAATCAATTTTTATGTAACTTAGGTTGAGATTGTCATACCATTATTGAGTAGTTTTTTATATTTTAAAAAATATCACTCCTCAATTATAAAAGGGCATACCCTCTCCTCATCTATTCATGAATATTAATCAATTTATCTTTAAAAAACTCCCAAAATATCTCACCAAAATCCTTATACAAATTATAGATCTATTGGTATTCCCAAAATACCAACTCCAAGGTCCTTAATAAGAGATCCAAAGAAGGTTTTTCTAAGGAATGATAATTTTCTTCACCAAGATCTTTCTTTTTACTTATATTATAACCACCTTCAATAACATATTAATAATTACAATATAATAACAACATTATCTAACATATACTGAGATTTTATTATATTTATTTAATAACCTATATTCATCTCCTCTTCCATCAAATGGGAAACAAAACCGTCAATCGTCTGTACGGCGGACTACCACATCACGAACAGATGTAATTCATTTTCCATCAACATCTATCATACCTAGATATAATGAAGGATTAATTGTATATATATGGTGTTTATTATATAATTATACCTATATAATTATAGTATCACATATTCCTTTTTACCTTCTAATCCTTTAGAAAATGAGAATGTCGATCGTGCATACCTGTGGACAACTGCCTCCACAAAACGATATGATTCATTTTTTTTAATTTAAAATGAATTTAAATAGGGGTAGATTTAATTATAATATATGTTTAATATGATATAATAATTATTATTTAGATATAAATTATTATTTACCTTTCTTTCATTCCATCCTTCAAAAAATGAAAACAATATTCATGCATACGTGTGGCCTACCATCTCCATGAATTGTGTGACTCATTTTTCTACCTCTAACATTAATAGATTATTATAAATATGTATATAATGATAATATATGATATTTATATCATTTTTAACATTATTGTTTTTATGGAACCATTATCTAATTATAAGGACCAAAACCACTTAACCAAAACATGCATGAAAAACAAAGTAGTTATTACCTGAAATAGTGATTTTAACAAATAATTGTTAATTAACTGGTGATAAAATATTATAAGTAAATTATATATGGTATGATATATATTATTATGGTTTTGGGATAGATTTATATTAAATATATATTTAATATATAGGATAATATAACATCTATGAAGGAAGTCAGACCTGATGTAAGGGTTTATTTCACAATCTCATTATTATTCAAGATTATTTATATTAAAGTCTCTACTAAGTGAATTATTTGAAAATTCTATATAAAACTCCATATATTTTTTCACCTATGGTTAATTATTTAAATTAAAATTTTTCCTTCATTTTCCACTTTGTAAGTACACATGATACTGAAACCATACTTTAAGGAATGCTAACATTTTTTCTACTCAATTTGGAATATTTTAATTCCATATACATATCTTCCTTAAAAAAAATTAAATGATTTTTAGAATCATATAATGGTTTATTAAATACATTTATACCCATGTTTTTAAAAAAAAATTAAAAATAATCTTCCTTTTGTTTTCCAAATGATGTACTTTTTGAATTTTTACAAAAAAATGACAAATAAATAGATATTTATATTTAATAATCATGAACTAATTTTCCCATTGTCTTGACTACTCATTACTTTGAAAATTCATCTACAAGTCATAATGATTATTTTTAAAGAAACTTATCTTCCTAGTTTTCTGAATATTTTTAGTTTTTAAAAGTTATTTTCAAATTGAAAAAGGTTTTTCCCTCAAGAATGGTTAATGAAATTTTTTTGGTAATTATGTTAATCAATAAAAACAACCCTTATTTTACTTATGATATAATAGGGATATGTTTTAATTATACCATACTTATTATTTCTCTAGATGGTTTATGATCAGTTGGAGAGGGGATGTATTATTTTGATACCATTCTCCATATTACTCTGAATAGTTTAGGATTATGTATATAGATTGGTAAATGTATTAAAATTTTGTATGATAGTTTTTAAATATGAATTTTTACATATATATCCCCTTTCTTATGAGGAATTAATTGGAAATATTAAGTGATTATCAAGGCTTTCTATATCCCAGCGATTCATTGTTAGGTCAAATGAGGCAAAATAGCTTCGGTATTTGGATAAGGCCTTACACATTTATGTATGATGTCTTGGTAAAAAGACTTGAAGGTATGTTTATGATCTCTATAATTATGAATTACCTCATTATGAGATTAGTTTTTAATTTCGATGTGATTATTTGAATAGTTATGATATTCATATATATGTTTAAAGATCATGTGATTATTTATATGGAATTATTTTATTATCATTGATTCCACCCGTATTGTTCTTCAGGTTCAAGTTATTTATTAAATAGAATTTTTTTTCGAATATTTACTTTACCATATTCATTTGGTTGTTAAAAATCAATAACCTATCACAATTTACTATAATAATACTTTAATGTTGGCTCTATCTAATGTACAGAGTTCATATCAAAGGAAAAAAGAATATACAACATATGATTCATCTATAGAGGGATTTTTCTCAATGAGCTGAAATTAAAATGAGAAGATTATACATGGAGTAAAAGTTGGGGGACCCCTTGATGAAGGATCTATCTTAGTAGTGGCATGAGTATCATATGAGAGCTAGTGGTATGAATGTTGTTAATAATTGGATCTAGTGAAAGTGGGATTTTGTTTAAGTTTCTTCCCTATAACCAACCTCTAAATATTTGATGATTACATGTGTTTATTATAATAAATATTAATGAAGCTTCTTATCACAACAAGTTTGTTTCTCTACATGAAAAAGTATGTGATAATGTATTAAGAATATATATGACATTGAAACGTCAAATTAGTTCACCAGTATGATGAATACCTCTAGGTGGCATGATTTTATTCCCGAATTTATATGTTATATTGATAGATGGTATCATTTTATGGGACATAAATGATATAGAAAATTAGGGTAAGAATATTATGGGACTTTTAGACATGTTCCCATATTGTTCACTCTTTATAACTTTCAGAGAAATAAATTATGAGAACAATACACGCTAATAGATTATCCATATTTATATATGTCATTGGATGTTCCTATCTATGAACATGTGTATTGATCTTTAGACTTTAAAATTATTATTAATGAATATCATGAGTCATGTAATTTGAGGTATTAATGAAAGCCATGATGATGTATGCCTACGTTGAAGTAGGATATGTTGGGTATGTCATGAGTGATATGGAATTAATTAATAATGTGATAAATTATTCATACCTTCTATCCTTTATGAATTTTTTTACCTCATTCAATTTTATGGGAATGTATTTTCATGGATAAATCCATGACCATGGTGTTGTATGGGCATGTTAATTTCTGAAAATTCAATGAAAGATACCTCAAGCACAAGAGTTTATGATACCAGTATGTAACCTTCTTGAATAGAGATATTAGGATAAAAGTATTATATTATATAGTGATAACTCTTAGGATGTTTTATGTAATTTCGACATTAACGTGTTTCTCTATGGGATTCATAGAATATTTCTATAAATTAACCTTTGAAATGAAGTAGTTTTTTAAATTCCACTAAGAAATTGGTATATATGTTCACACACTAAGTGTATCTAAAATGATAGTTAAATTCTATGATAAATTTAACCTATATAAATAAATATTATTCCTATTTTTTGGTTTAATATTTATTCAAGTTTGGTTGATTGAAAATATTTAACCATAAGTTATTAAAAATAATGATTGAGTTAAATAATAATAATAATAAATATTTATGAAAAAGTATTATAAACTATAATATTTATTATATTTATTAATGAATAATGAATTGATATTTATTTATCAAATATATAATCACTATTCAAGGTTCAATTAATGTCATTGAGGATAAGAAAACTGGGTTTAATTATCTGATTAGAAATGATATAAATGATGTGTAGTTATTCTTAGGTGATGAACATATTAAGTGAATAATAATAATATTATTATTAACTCATAGAGTTCACTAATAATTAAGGAATTGGTAAGGGAAATTATTAAAAATATGAAATACTAAATTTCCATTAATATATATTTAGCTATATCTCTTTCTTAAGAGTGATTAGTTGTGCACAAAAGATAGATAGAATATTTTTTTAATCCCCAGATATATTTATAGAGATATAGAGTGTGGTATCTTATCCTCCTCTCACAACCATCGAGAGAAAACTAATAATTCTTTATACTCAAAGAGAATTCTACTGCGATCAACCACAAATGATGCAAGCTATCGGGATTAACTATGCTAGAACTTATAAATTCTATGGTGATGTTTAGAGTTATCAGTGCATATATGGATAAATTATAGAGGGATTATACACTTGGATCCTAAAACTCAATAATTATTTGATGACATAGAGCCAACTGGATCATCATCAAAGAAAGAATAACAAGTTCATCTAATTTTATATATTCCTATAGATTAATTATAAATTACATGTAATGATATTCCTTTGGTTCTATTGTTTAAAAAGGTCATTTCATATATGATTTAAACTCATCAGTCATGAAATAATTTATCATGTAAAACTTGTATTATTTACAAATTAATACTAAATTTTGAAATTTCCATTCCCAAAAATCGCTTCTCATGCACCTAAAACCTATAGAGATTTTGGTTTCTCCGATGAAGGTTGAGAACTTTTAGTTTGAAATTAAAATTTTTGGAATGATATTTTTGTAAAAAATACTTACCACATGTTTAAAGGAAACCATATGGTTATTTAGGGAAAATTTTCTGGGTGAATTTGGATTTGGGTTCTAGAACACAACTTGTGCACTGTTATAGATAATCATGTGGGCTAAAACTTGCATGGTGCTAATTCTTTCCAGAGGATGATGTTTTATTGAACAAGGTTTGGAAAACCATGTTGCCAAACCATGTAATGGGTTGTGTCTCAATAAAAAGCGAGTCTCATGGTTTATGCACAGTATGGACAACCCTATGAACAAACCATAAAATTCCATATTTTTATAAAAATATTGATTTTACCATTTTTCCCCCACTCATTTTTAATTCCCTCACCCATATTTCCTTCCCTCTCACATGGCCATACCAGGGATCCCCATCCTACCTCCTTACCTGTAAAATCCCCTTGTAGAGAGGTGGTTTCTTGGATTTTTTATAGAGTTTTAAGGTGATTATACCCCTATTATTCCTTCCTTCATTTTCCTCCTTCCTCGGTGATGATTATTTTTACTTCTGGGTGGACATTTCACGATGATTTCCAAAGTAGAATGGTGAAAATAATTCAAAATAATGGGTCTTTTTTCAGCATGGATAGAGGACATTCTGTAAGTATGATCACATAGTCTTTATCACTATTTCAATTGAGGTGCATCACCAAGTGAATTTAATTAGTTTTTTTACCTAAATTGGATGAAATTAATCATTTAATTGGGTAAGTAAATTAGTACTTTTGTTTGTATTAGGTCTGGGAGCATGTGAGGTGTGAACCATGCCCCATTTCTTAATGTTTCAAAGATTTTATATTACTTGATGATATTTTAGGTTATTATTCTTATTTGGATTAAATTTTAAAATTAATTATAAATATTTTTAATTTATTTACTTGGATGTCATAGATTGAGATAGGACCTTGAGTGATAATGTTATATTAGATGAGGCTAGTGTTATCTTGGGCGGAAGTGGTTGTGTGTAATACCCCAACCCGAATCATCATCTCTGAGCCTAAGTGACACAAAACCTCATGCCTACCTCCCCATATGAAATATTCTTCCAACTAGAGGAAAGGGGATAAAGATACCATGGAGATATTATAACCTTAGTAATCATATATATACACCAAAATATAATAACATATACACAATTCAACTAATAATCACAGTGTGAGATACATAAACAATATTTTATAACATAATTCATATTAGTTAATAAAATATTAAACCAAATTGACCCCCTGATGTGGAAGTTCAATAATTATAAGCATCAAACCTAGAAATAAATAAATAAAATATGTTATGTTATCTACCCAGAGTCCTTTCCAATACAGCTTCCATATCCTAACTCCAATCTCCTTAGAAAATTGTCATTGTTCCCTTTCCCTTCTCTAGATCCTTGGTCATGATGTCTATACATGAACTGGGATTACCATATAGGTATATAGTATAAAACTAGTAAAACACTATCAATGCATTCCTGAACTAAGTGAACATGTATATAGATGTGTATTTTATGATGGAAAGGTAAATTCATATACAAACATATAACCAATCATATACCGAGTTATAATGACCAGCTACCATGAACCTAAGCCATTCCTAATTCAAAGACATACTAGAATAATGTAATAAGTATTCACTGCATGAATCAAATAATCTAATGTGACTCTATCTCACGTTTAAGTAAAATAAACATTTGGCCTTTATGGAACAACTTCCGCACTCTCTTTTATGGGAAAGCCACACTAATGACCCATGTATACCTTCTCTTCTATAATGGTATACACACTTAGAATTCATGAATAAATTTAAATATATATATATACACAAGTAATTTCTCCATAAACACATCATATCAAAACATATACCCACTTCTAATGGAATATGGTGTTTCCCCATGGGAAAACCACATGTTAATCTTTGTAACTATCCATCCTGTATCCAGAGCCACAATCCATGAGTCACATCATCCAAGATCCCCCTATAAGGGAATATATAATTCCAACATGCCCATATATTAGTATGATATCTAAAATAGAGGTTCACTATCTATATACAAATTCATATTCAAGTCATAACACTAAAGGGATAAATATATCACAATAAATATTCCAAAGACTATGAAATAATACACAAGTAAGACACAACATGAAATGGAACAACCATATCAAACCAAGAAATGGTTTTATGATCCAACCATTCACACGAAAAATACCTTATCATGTAAGTTTTTTCTCCACTAGGAGCATACACACAAGCCAGACACGACAAATAACTCTATATAAGGGCCCTATAGAGTAAGGACTCTGTACATTTAGTGAATTGATGTTAATTTCCATGATCCTCCAAGGGAAGATGGGTAGATCACATAAATGAACTAATTTTCACTATAATAACAGCCAATCCAATATAATAGAGTCTCTATAATTGGGATTCAAGGAATAGATCATGACAATGGATGAAATGGAAATAAACTTACCAAAAGAGATTCATCTCCAATGAAGGATCTAAGATTGATCAAGGATAGGTATCATATAACAACCTAAGTAATTTCAAAAAAATAATTACCTTCTATTATTAACAGAAATTTATTATATTTTATATATTTATATTCATTATAATAATATTAGCTAAATTTTCCATCAAAAGGGAAAAAAATTATTTCTAACCAAATTGTGTTTTCATTCATCATCTAGTTTTATTTAAAATATTTATTTAAAAATTATAGAATTTTAATATGAAAATAAAAATTCACTTTTGAATTCATCTTGTGAAAATTAATTGGGGAATGATTTTTTTATAATTTTCTTGAAATTTGGATTTTTCAATGAATAGGGAAAAATACTGATTTTGATCAAAAACTACCTTTTATTTTAAAGTATTTAAAAATTCACATTATATTTATTATTATTTTAAAATTAAATTAGTCATTTTAGATTTAAAATAATCCAAAAAAATTTATCCGAATCAAAATTATACTTGAATTTGGTGTAAAATCATTTTTATACTTAAAAGGGAATTTTTCTGAAAAATCTTTTTTCCTCACATTTTATGGGTTTAAATTAAAATTAAATTATAACAATTATATGAATTGAATTTTATAAAATGTATTGTGAATTTTTAATATAAATAATTCATATTATTTAATAATTTAAACATAATTCTTTGTCATAATTAATAGTAAAAATAGTAAAAATCAGTTATCGTGGTTAAGTTTAAAACAATTTTACCAAGACTTAAACTTAAGTAATAAGGGTTAAAATGACCCAAAAACTTGTATAAATGATATTATATGAACATATTTTTACTATATACCATATAATATTCATAAATGGGTCATTTTGGAGCAATTTGGTTTGAGTGAGACATTAATGTTGTTTAATTTTGTTTTAAGTTCCAAGTGTTTCCTCTACCCCACTTATAAAAGGACACCCCTATCCTATCATATAAACACTTAAATAGACTTTTGTTGATAAAATAACTTCCTAAAATCCCTCCTTATGTTCTATAGGTCTAATTTTGGTTATAATACCAACCTTACATGGATTAAGGTGTAAATAAAAGGAGGTTGTCTAAATAAGAGGTATAACTTTTAATTTAATGTTTTAGTCTTATTTATTATTCTACCTCTACGAAATTTTATTCAACCTTGATTAAATAATAATATAATTATCTTCCATATAATTATATTTTATTATTCTACTTTTATAACCTATATCCATACCCTCCTCTATCAAATGGGAAACGAAACGCTCATTCGTGTGTATGGGGGATTATCACCTCATGAACCGATGAAATTTTGCTTCCATTATTTTCTTTTATGGAAAATTATAATGATGGATTTAATATATATATATATATATATATCTATGTGTTTGTGTGTGTTATTAATTAAATAATTATAATTTTTTTAAATAAAATATATCATCTATTTTCTTACCTTTCCATTTATTAAAAAATGATAGCGTCCTTCGTGTGTGCATGTAGATTACCACTTCCACGAAGAGATGTAATTCATTTTTCATCATCGAAACACATGGATGATATCTATAAGTTTATTTAAGGATATAATATAATATTTATTATATAATCATAATTCTCGAAATAATAAAATAATACTTACATTATTTCCTTCATGCTCATTGAAAAATGGAAACGTTACTCTTGCATATGTATAGCCTATTATCTCTGTGATTGTAACATAATTAATTTTTTATAACCCTCTTTAGTGATCAGTTTTAAAAGTATAATTAATGAATAAAAATGATTATTATTTCATGATTATTATTTTTTACATGATGTAATAATGTCCAATTTTACCATGGTTTACATATCGAAGTCATTTTGCAACTATGAATTGAACATCCTCAAAACGTATGATGTGAAATTAACCAAGTAAGTAATTAAAATTTTCAATAAAATAAATGAAATAAATAGTTTAATAATAAGTTATTAAACTGGTAAAAGGTTTTTAATAAATAAAATATTTATATAATTTTATTATACAGATCTTAAACGACATAAATATCAAGTTCGGACTTGAGGTGATAGATTTCATCTCAATCTCCCTTTATTGAAGAATGTTTTAATGTTGTTAAAATAATTTATTTTATATGGTGTATATACTTCTTTTTTACAAGTTATGTCAAGAATTTTTCAAAATTTGGGGTATTTTAAATTACAATTCAAGGTAATTTATCTAAGGGTTTTTTATTTGGAAGTTACCAAAGAAGTAAGGGATTTTTTTACTCAATTTTCATCCATTGAGTTATATCACTTGTCATTGATTATATTATGTCATGATAATGTGAAAAATAAAATTTAATTGATTTATGTTTTATTTTCACTTTTTATGGATTTAAATTTGTTACACATATTCCCTCTATTGATTAATTCTCAATTCTATAATATGATCTTTATAAGGTTTATTCCTGTCAGTTTTTTCATCTTGGTACATATGTTTATGTTATGAACATATATTATTTTATGAGGAGTAAATAATTATCCTCTAACATGTTATATCATGAATATACTCATGTTAATGATTTTTAAATTCTTTTTTAAGTTATTATTTTCTAGGGATTACGATTCAAAAGATACCAAAGTGGAAAGGGATTTATATTTCAATCAAATTTTTATTGGGAGTGTTTATGATTAAATTATCATTGAATAAATTATATGATCATTATCTTATAAAAACCATTTATTTTTTTATCCTATGTTTATTTCTATAAATATTATGTTTGAGTTCCATTTTCATATCATTAGTACTCAAAATGATTCAGAAATGTTTTTTAAGAAAATTTGACCTTATTTTCTACTTTTCTATTAGAAAAAACTTTTTCTTCCATATCCATGTTTTATAAAAAAATTAAAGAAATTTTTTTAATATTTTTTAATAATTGATTAAATTCATTTTAACCCCTAGCTAATTTTTTTTCAAAAAAATTTAAATAGAATCTTCTTGTTGTTTTTTGAATAAGGTACTTTTTACTGAAGGTGTGAACAAAATATATATTTTAATGATTATGGAATGAATAGAATTTATCATCATCATTTCCATTCAATGCCTTCAGTATAATGTTATATGTTTACAAGGTTATTTTCAAAGAAAAACTTTTCCCTAATCTACAGTAAATTTTTAGTTTTTAAATGTGATTTTAAAATTTGAAAGGGTATTTTCACCAAGAATGTTTTTAATTATCTTTTAATAGTATTTATATTCATTAATGACAAAAAAACTTGATTTTAATTATAATCAAAAGGGTATATATTATAATGATACAATTATTATTCTTTCACCAGATTAATTATAAATGTTTCAAAGATATTTTCATGTAACCCATTTCTTTTCTAAGGGAAAATAAATCAATAGAAGAACAATGTTTGATATTATATTGAAAAATTTAATCATCCATGTGTTATGATGATATATTGGTTATTGAAATTTTTTATGATTATGCATGACCCTGATATAGATCATGATGATGGGTGATCCGTATATAGTGCTCCAATTCATTGGGTGAAGGTATTGAGTTAACTGTTTATATTTTTCTCTTAAGAGATTACTGGAATTTATAGGTTAGATTATTCCATTTGTAAGAGTGATTGTATGAGTGATATGAAAATGTTGTTCAAAGTTACCAAGGCATTTTATTTTTCTCGAATAAAGTTTTAATGGATCCTTTTATTAATTATTGTATCCACATAGCTCATTATTATTGACTTATATGAATCATGCCCTTGTCTCAGGTTTTAGAATCTAAGTTTTGATGGGTATGAATTCTTTTATGTTATTCTCATTCACTTTGATTATGTCTTCATATGATTATTCTCATATTATTCTCACTGATGACATTAAATTATTAATTCTTATGTTTACCCCTACTGATCATTTGAGCTCACCCTTCTTAGGTTTCCCTTTCCCTTTATTATGAGGAAACATTTTAAGCATATTATTCCTAAGAAAGTTACTATATGTGAAGAACTAAGTTGGTAATGTTTTAAATAATTATGAAATATTTTTTTATATATCCAAGTTGTTATTTAATATTTTTTCATAATTCTAGAAAACTAAAAACCTAAAATTCCCTTTGATATGTAATTGTTCCAATATCTGAGTTTGATGTTATTTGCTTTTAAAGGTTAAAATTGGGTCATGTTTATCGGTATTGATACCTAAAATGTAATGGTTATGTTTTATCCCCATATTTGGGAGTATGGGTTCGAGGATATTAGAGTTGGTATCAAATGATTATTTATAAGTTTAAGGTTTATAATGAGTTCAATTTCATATAAATCCCTATTTTGGTTTTAAGTGGCTGGATTTTAAAGTGATTTATAATATCTTGGGAGACATTTCATTAGGTTGAGGCATATTTAACCCGTATATTTAATGTGAAGTATTATTTCAAATGAACTATATTAAATTATTGAGTAAGAAATCTTAAATGTATGAGATAACCTTTTAGATTAAAACTTTATTTAATGTTGAGGTTATTATGGTAATTTGGTATATATGGTTGTTTATTAACGGAATGTTCTAGCCTAAAATTTTTGAGTTATTGTAGAAATTTTGAATTTAAATGTAATATTTATTCATATTAAGGTTTATACATTTTTAATATTATCTTACCTTGTGATAACCATTTTATCTTTTGTTAATATCTAAACAGAGGATTAATATATATTTTTCCTTTTGTAGATTATTTGATCCATTACAGATTGATTTTAGTGCTTCCTACAAGAAAATTTAATCATGAATACTCATAGTTTACATAAAAATATGATATTATGGTATAATTGATTAAAGGATGAAATTATACATTTCAGGTAAGTATACTTCCTTATATTCTTAGTCTACATAGTAAAGTAATTCCTCAAATCTCAGACAAAAAATTAAAAAAAATGGTATCCTATAAATCGATGGTCTATTTCAAAACTCTTTGATTTATATTTTTTCGGGTCACTAATTTTATAATTATAATTAAATTTCTTGTGACCAATTTTCTCTATAAATCTCTATCATTATTTGGATATTAAATTTTTTCCTCTATGTCTATATTTTCACTTCCCACTAATGTTCTCCCAATTTTTAACCTAATAATATGTTATTCCATATAACCTTTGTATTTCCATTTTTATTTTTAAAAAGGAATTTTTAATATCCCTTTTTGTGATGTGGGTTTTTAAAAAATGTATTTCAAAGTATTAAAAGGGTTTTCCTTTCATGTACGTATGTTTTATCTTTCACTCCTTGGAATTTATTAAGAAAATGTTTTAACTCTTTCAAATGGGCATGATATAAAATTATGAAGAAATAATTTCCAAAAGTGGGAAGAATGGAACAACCTAGGTAATTTTAAGATAAATAATTTTCAGGTATTATTAATTTTCCTTAATTCGATTTTATATATTTATATTTAATATAATAATATTAAGTAATTTTTCAATCAAAAGGAAAAGACATTATTTCTAACAAAATTCAATTTTCATGCATATTATGCTTCTATTTAAAAGATTAATTTCCAAATTATTGAATTTTAAATTGAAAATATAAACATAATTTTCGAATTTATAATTCCAAAATTATATTATAATTAATTTTTGAGAATTTTTCAAAAAATTTGATTTTTTAATAAATAATGAAAAATATAAATTTTTATTGAACACTTTATTTTCTTCTCAAGTATTTAAAAAGTAAAATTTTATTTTTTATTAGTTTTAAAATTTCATTAGTTCAATTGTTTAAAAAACAATTTAATAAATTTTATTGGACTCAATATTATACTTGAATATGGCATAAAATTATATTTATAATAAAAAAAATTATTTTTATAAAACTAATTTTTCATCATGTTTTGGGGTTTAAATTTAAATTAAATTATTAAAATTATATGAATTAAATTTTATGATATATATTAAATATTTTAAATCATAATAATTAATATTAGGTATTATTTTCAACTTAATTTTTGGTCATGATTAATAGTAAAATCTAAGAAAATATGTTCCTAAAGTTAAGTTTAAAACTATTTTATTGGGGATTAAACTAAAGTGATAAGGATTAAAATAATATAAAAACTTTTAAAAATCCAATATTATTGAAATATTTCAACCTTATATCAATAAATCTCTATAAATGGTCCATTTTTTAGCCATTTTGATTGAGTAAGACATTAATATATTTTAATGTTTTTAAAAATTCCAATTGTGTTTTCCCCCTCTTATAAAAGCACCCCCACTCTCCTATTACATCTATAATTCAAGATTCTTTTGGTTAATATAATACATAAATAAATCCCTTAATAAAACCACTCCCCATTTTTTATAATTCTTTTTTTGGAAGAATACCAACTTTATAGGGATTAAGGTGTAAAGGAAATGAGGTTTTTTGAAGAAGTGGTATAACTTTTAACCAAATGTTTAAGTATTATTTTCCATATATCTCCTTAAAATAATATTAAAACATGGTGAAATAATAACATTGGTATCTTAAATATACTTATAAATTATTATTTTAATTTAATAACCTATATTCATCTCCTCTTATTTTAAATGGGAAATGAAACTATCATTCGTCTGTATGGCGCACTACTATCTCACGAATCGATGTCATTTTCTTTTCCATTACCACCTCTTATGAATGGTTATAATTATTTATTTAATGTATATATATTATATTAATGACATAATTATCATTCTTAGAAGATAATATATCATCAATTTTCTTACCTTTCCTTTTATTGAAAAATGGTAATGTTGTTTGTGTGTACGTGTGTATTACCACCTCGACAAAGTGATATGATTAGTTTTTCATCATCACAATAGATTTATAGTATATGTAAGTATATTTAAAGATAAAAAATTATATGGTATAATAATAATTATATAAATATAAAATAGTACTTACCTTTTTTCCCATGTGTCTCTGGATAAATAGAAATGTTACTCATACATACGTACGACCTACCATGTCCATGATTGTAACGTATTTCATTTTTCATAACCATCTTTAATGGGTGGTTTTAAAAGTATAATTAATGTATAAAAATTATAATTATTTCATTTATATTATTCTATATATATATATATATTGAAATAATGAACTATTTGACCACGGTCAACATATCAAATTCATTTCTCAATTATGAACTGAACGACCTCAAAACATTGGACCAGAATTTAATCGATTAGGTAATTAAATATGATAATAAAAAAATGAAATACATTTTTTAATAAAAAAGTTATTGTACCTAAAAAATTTTATTAACAAATAAAATAATTGATATAAGTTTATGATACAGGAGTTAAAGAACATACATATAAAGTTTAGACTCGAGCTAAGGGATTTCATCTCAATTTACCATTATTGTGACATGTTAAAATGTCATACACCTAATTTATTTTATATTTTTAAAATGATTTCTTTTTAAATGTTATATCATAAATCATTTAAAATTATTTTATTTTAATTTACAATTTATATTAATTCATCCAAGTGGTTTTTATTTAGAAGTTACCATAACGTTAAGGGTTTTCATAACTCAATTTTCTTTATCGGGTTATACTAATTATTTATTGATTATATTATGACAAGATTATGTGTATATTGCATTTTTATATATTTATGTTTTATAACAACTTTTTTTTGTGGATTTACATTTGTTACACATAGTCACTTTGTATACTTATTCTCAATTCAATGATATGTTCTTTGTAAGGTTTATCCGTCTCAAATTTTCCTTCTTTGAGGCATATGTTTATGATATGCACTTATATTATTTTATTTGGTATATATACTTACCCTCTTCCATTCTATTTCTTGATTCTAATCATTTTCATGATATTTAAAGTTTTGTTTATAGTTATTCATTCATGGGGATTTTAATTCGAAAGTTACCGATATGCTAAGGGGTTTATGTTTCAATATCATTTTAATCAGGATTTTTTATGATTTAATTTAAATTAAGGAAATTATATAATCCTTATCTGATAAACCCCATTATTTTTTCCCTCTCGATATTTATATAAAGTTTTTGTTTTATTTCCATTTTCTTGTATTTGGAACTCAAAATGGTCCATAAAAAGTTCTTAAGAAAAGTTGACATTATTTTCTCCCCTTTTGGTCTAAAAACCATTTTATTCTATATCTATGTTTTCTAAAAAGTTTTCAATAATGTTCCTAACTATTATTAAATTATTTTTTATAGTCATTTTTACCCTTGTTTGAATTTTAAAAAAAGGTTTAAAAACAATCTTCTTTTAATTTTCTAAATAAGGTACTTTTTACCAAAGGTGTGAATAAATTATTTATTTTAATTATTATAGAATGAATGGAATTTACCACCATCATGAAAACTCAATGCTTTGAAGATTCTTTTATAAGGTTCCAAGGTTATTTTCAATGAAGTTTTTTTTCCCTAAAATACTAAAAAAAATATTTTTTAAAATTGATATTCAAAGTTGAAAAGGTATTTTCCTAAAAAATATTTTTAATAGTATTTTTATAGTATCTTTATTCGTCATCATCAACAACCCTTGATTTCATTTATGCTCTACTAGGGATATTTTGTAATGATACTATCCTTAATATTTTTTAGATGGATTATTATTGTTTAAAATAGACTATCACGGAACCTATTTCTTTTCTATGGGTAAATCAAGAAAGGATAGAACAACGGTTATTGATATGTTGAAAAATTCAAGCTTTCAGGTGTTATGATTGGGTGATGGTTCTTGGACATTTTTTATGATGATGGGTGGGATCGATATACCTCATGATGATGGTGATCCTGATATAGCTCTCCAATGCATTTGGTAAATGTGTGGAGTTAACTAGTTATAGGTTTATCCTTAGAGATTATTGGAGTTTACTTATTAGGTTATTTTATTTGTAAGAGTGATTTAAAAATGATGTTCCAAGTCACCAAGATTTTTTATTTCTGATTACATCAAGTTCTAAAGGATCATTTTCTTAAGGATTCTTTTTATATGGATAATGATTGTTGGATTTCATTAATCTTGTCTTGTGTTAAATATTTATTCCATGTATCAAGATTTTTTTACCTATATTTGATGGGTATGAATTCTCTTATGTTATTCTCATGCACTTAGATTATGTCACCATATTGTATTCTTATCTTCTCCTCACTGATGAAATTCAATTGTTAATTATTATGTTTACCCTTATTAATAATTTGAGCTCACCATTCTTATTTTTTGTTTTCCCTAGGTTTTGAATAATGGTTTTAATTCTGTTGTTCCTAAGACGTTTATTATATTTGAATAACTTATTTGGATATTTTGTATATTTTCATGAACCAATTGTTTATGTATCCAAGTTTTTAAATAATATTTTTTCTTAATTCTATAAAATTATAAACCAAAACTGTCTTAGGGTATGTAAGTGATCTAATATTTCTATTTGATGTTATTTATTTTCAAGGGTTAAAATTGGGTCACATTTATCAATATCAATTATTTAAATGTAAATATTATGTTTTACAAGAAAATCTAGGAGTATGGGTTCAGGGCAGCTATATAACCAATTATCATAATACAAAATCTAAATATCAATCAAGTATGAATCCTCCATTAATATAATTTGGCTTAAAACGGATTGATCTTACCTCGATAGATGTGAGAAGATCGATCAAGACTTCAAGAACACAAGAGGATAGGAAGAGGTATCCTAGAACACATAGGGAGATATCTTTAGGAGGTTCTAGTCATTATGGGTTTCGATTATGGTGATAGTTTGGGAAAAAAATATTTAATTAAAATAACTGAAATTTCATTAATTATGTTTTCATCTTAGCATAATCGGCTAGCCAGAGGGCCTCTTCAACCAGTCGGTGATTGTACCTTGGCTCGATGGTATTCTAGGTATGAATTAAGGCGTTCTTACTTGGCCACCAGCTAGATAGTGGGATATGTATAATTACAGGTCCTCCTGCCAATCCCACCACCTCTTCAGTGTACCTCACTGGCTAGCCGGTGGCGTTATTTCAGCTACCATGTAGCCCACACGGGCCTCTTTTCCCTAAAATATAACTCTAAAACCCCTTTCCCATAAGAAAAACCTATAAGAGAATAAAAACAAAATTAATATGTATCATAACTTAAAAAATAAAATATACATTGAATGTCGAGTATGTTACAATCCAGCCCCTCAAATGACTTATTGTCCCCAAGAAGTGCCTTAAGTAGTCTTGATCAAAAATATCATATCGTTATTACTGAATGTCAAAATCTTGATACTAAGTCTCCCCTTGAATCCAAAACTTTCTCCATGGGACTTTGAAAATGTACATTTTATTCACTCACAACGCCTACTCAATCTATTCTATGATCTGTATCAAGAACTCTACAAATAATTTTCAAGAATCCATATCAATGTCCTCATAGTCGATCATATACATTAGATCAAAAATTTACCTCTTGATCTAAGACACATGGAATAGATGATACAAACTTTGATACCATATAGGAATATCCAAATGGTAGTCCATTATCCTAATATTCTTTTAAATCTTAAATAGTAAAAAAAATCTCGATGAAATATTCCATTTCGTTTGTAATCATTGATTCCCTAATCAATGAGTTACCCAAAAAACTTGGTCACCTATAGTGAACTCAAAATTTCATCTCCCTTAGAAATAATATGATCATTGCCTACTCTAGGTTGTTACCATACACTTCATAATAATTCAAATCCACTTAGAGTTCTCTTATACCATACTCATCCCCACAATTGTTTCCACACCAATCTCATGAAAAAATATTAGTGATCAACACGATCAATCATAAAGAACCTCAAAATGTGTCATCTGAATTGAATCCTAGAATATATTTTTATATACAATATCAACCAAGTATAGTTGATCATCCTAAGCTCCACCAAAGTCCTGAATGCATGCCTGTGACATATCCTGTAATATTTAGATCGTCCACTTTGGTTTTTTATTAGTCTGTGTATGATACATTGAACTTAGTTTTATTTGGGTACCCAAATCATTCTATAATCCCTACCAAAACCATGACATGAAGAACACATCTCTATCTAATATGATTCTCAAAGTAAATCCATATAGGCATACAATTTCTTATACAAATGTATTTCCAAACTCATCTACAGAAAGGATGTCTCAAATCAAAAATAAATAAGTTGCTTTCATTAGTTGGTCAACTATAACTAAATTATAATCATGACTTCTCAAGGTACTAGGTAACCAATTCATGAAATCCATCATCATTCCATACCACTTAACCAACAAGACACTAATTTTTGGATTTGATTCTCTAGAAAGTAAGGCATCATGAAACAAAACTAACAATGTATCTATTCATACATGGCCACCTAAATTGATGTTGAATATCATGGTACATCTTCCTTGACCATAAATACATGAACCTTTTAAAACATGGGTTCCTATCATCAACTCTTACCTGAAGGAATCTAGCACTACTACCCTCCCATGAATGTAGATCATATCTTCATCGTCTAATAACCACTATAGAACTGAATCGTACCCCACCAAGCACTCATATATCACTATGCATTTGGGACTCAACACCTCGATATACTTTAAATAGTCTAATAATGAAGAAATGATAATCAAATTCACACACATCATTACTCCATGATCCCAATATACATCCACTAGCCACTCATTCAAAAAACTCATTAAGTGTCACTCCTCTTATGAAAGTTTCTCTCCAAGCTCTGACATCTCTGACATTTTCTTATTGAGAGCATCTATAATGAAATTACCTTTCTATAGAGAATAGGACATCTCAAATTTAAATTCATATATATACACTTCCCAATGCCTCTACCTCAAATTCATATTTCATAGAGAGAATATGTATCACAATATCTTATAAGACATTTTTATGAAAAACCTCTCACTGAAGAGATAATATTTCCAACACTACAGAGCATGGATTATTGATGCCTAATCCAAGTCATGTTTCACGCAATTTCGATCATGGGATCATAGTTGGAATAACCTATAAAAAACAACCTATTCCATTTTCATTAATACATCTCCCAACCTAACAACTGATGAATCACATTACATTGTGTATCCAATTTTGGGCTCTCAAAAAATAAAATTGGGGGTCATCCTGAATCTCCACTTTATCCTTACGAAAACCTCTTCACACTGATCAGACCACTCAAACCTTTACCCCTTTTTGGTCATATCTATAATTGATGATTCCAAATGGGACAAAACCTAAATGAAATGTGGATAGTACCCCACAAACCCTAGGAAACTTCTAATCTCAAACACATTCCTGGACCATACCCAAGGCATCACAACCTCAACCTTTTCCATATACACTAAAAATATTTCCTTATAAATTACACACCCAAGGATCCACATTTATTGAACCCAAAAGTGACACTTTGAAAATTTGGTATAAATATTATGTTCCCATAATTTCACTCAATAGAATCTCAAGGTTCTTAGAATTCATATCTTAATCCCTTGAGTTGATCAGAATATCATCTATGAATACCATATTCATTAAATCCATGAACATAATTAGAGAGTTTTTCAACCCTAAAGGAATGAAAAGATCTCATAAAATCCATATCAAATCTTAAATACTATCTTGGGAATATCCTCTTATATTACCCATAGTTGATGGTATCCTTTATGAAAATCAATCTTGGAAAACCATTGGGACCCCCTTAGTTAATCAAACAGATCATCAATCCTAGGTAAAGGGTACCAGTTCATCAATATTACATTATTTAGCTTCATATAGTCCACATAGGTCCATATACTACCAGCCTACTTGTTGTAAAAAAATACTAGGTTACCCCAAGGATATGTGCTTAGTCAAATAAATCCATTCACCTACAAATTCTCTAACTAAACCTTCAACTCTCTTGGTTTACATGGTTTCATATGATAAATATGAATCAATATCAGTTATTCCATAAGTATAAGAATAATATAAAACTTGATTCCTCTATCTATAGGATGACCAAATAAGTTATCTAGGAAAAAGTCCTAATATTGATCCACCATTGGAGGAAATATAGAGTCGGCTACAGCTAATTCTTCTATGAGATTCAAGCCTGCTTCTTAGACCAAGAGATCCACAATCGGACTCAGGTATAGTCCAAACCTACATTAATTGACATACCACTCACCAATAAACATGAACCCGTCTCCCCTAGGCATGGTGAAAAATACACATCTTTGGTAGTAACTAATATGATCCTAATAACTAGTTAACCAGTACATTCCCAATACCACATCAAAACTAATCATATATAAGTTTATGAAGTCCAAAATATTTCCATATCTATAATAAACTAAGGTATACTCAGTATATCACTAGATATGATATACTTTATTTACCAAGGGTGTGTCAAGATAAAGAGACTTACAGATAACTTAGCTAGTAAATCTTGTCCAGTAATGACTTGAGAAGATATAAAGTAATAGGGTGATCTATATCAAATTAATTAGTAGATAACATATAGGTAATCAAAATAATACATATAAACATAGAAGGTCCATCTCCACTAAGAATTGGAACCTCATCTCTTACATAGATCTTACATTCCTTCAGAGCATAACCTTGCCTCTATGAAGCATAACTAGCCTTAGTCACCAAGGTTTATGGTTTCTGGGTCTATAGATAAGGATCCTTTCCTGCTCCCATAATTAACCTCCTTGAATATAGATGTGACACACTATAAAAAAATCTTGGGATATTACCCCTTTTCATATAAAATATATAACCTAGGTGGATTCATGCATGATGTACTAAAATTTCCATTTTTTCCATAGTTATAGAACTATCTATAACCTCCTCCCAAAGAGGGAGTAAAATAATTCCTACTCTACTCCACATGACTTCCACTGAGTGGAACCTCCTCATCCTTCCTCTTTATACTATTAATAGAGGAAATCATTGCAACACTTGGATGTCTGGTCATCAAAGAACTATATTCTGGTAGAAAACCTCCAAGTTTCTCCTCCTCTATCCACGTATCAAAATTCAAGGCCATGCAAAGAACCTGTACATATACCTCCAAGTCATGCATAGTCAACCATCATCATGTGTGTCCCTCCACCCTAAGAAGGTGTAGTTTAGAAGGCCTTAGGTTGGGGTGGTTTTACCTTCTAAACCATCAGAGTGGGTATAGAAGAATTTTCTCGTGCATCCTAAAATATATCATGTTGTGGAACTAGCTTTTTCTCCATAGCGGGGGCATTCTAGATTACTTCTCCAAGAGTTCCCATCAATATCCTCTAAGGTGGAATTTTATAAAATAAAAAATTAATTATTATAAAGTCTATAACAACAATATTATGAGAAAACCTTGAGAAATTATAAGTCACACATATGGGATTTCTATAGGAAGACTTATCCTAGGAGATACCCACACATAAATAATGACCTCTTAGTTCTATCCAAGTCTCTAGACTAGTCTTACATACTTATACATTAGCAAAAAAATATTTTTATATATCATATTATAATGAATAAGTTAAACAAACTAATGTTATCACACATATATCACAAAATCATACTATACAGATTTATCATCTAACATATAGCACAAATCAAGGAATTTTATTAAAGAACTACTATGTAGCAAACAAAAATTATATACCTAAATTGTGATCCTATATGCTGCATGAATACCCCAAAATCCCATAAATTGTAACAGCAAAACACAATCCAGAACAATATCAAACTATAAGGCCATAATTATAATATTATTCCCATTAATGGTAACTCGGATGTATATTATGCATGAGATTTCAAGTAACATGTAAAATCCCATAAACAAGTTCCACTCAACCTATCTCCTTTTTCACATGTCCAAAAATATCCACAAAGAAGATAAAGTAACTTGGATATAATACCATTTTGTAACACCCCAACCTAGATCACTAGTTCCAAGCTGAAGTGCCACACGATCTCATATGCACCTCCCCATTTAAAAGAGGCTACAAACTAGCGAAGAGGGTCTAAATGTTTCATAGAGTTATTATAACCTTGGAAATCAAAGTCATATGCTATAAAATAATAACATATAAATAATACAACTAATAATAATGATGAAAGATACATAAAAACATGTTATAATAGATTTCATGTCTAGTTACATAATAATAAACCTAATAGACCCCCAACATAGAAGGTAAACATCTATAAGTAGTATAATTGGAAACAAATAAAAGAAATTATAGTAGCTATATGTATTCTATCCCATTATCATGTCCATATCCAAACCTCAAAATCCTTAATAACCCATCATTATATCCTTTCCCTTCTCTAGATCCCTAATCACTAATTATAAACACACATCGAGGTGCTCATGGTGGTTTGAGTATAAACCCAGTTGTACACCACCAATGTGTCCTTAATATAATTGAACATGTATAGAGTGGTGTATGTCATAATGTAATTGAAAATTTACATAAAATAATAAAAACAATTATATATTGAGTGATTGTGCGTTAAAAAATCTACCATAAACCCCAATCAAAATTACATTGGAACCATGTTGAAAGAATATCATAATTAGTCACTACATGAATCAGATCATGCTATGTGACTACATCCCACTTTTAAGGACAATGTTCGTTTCACCATTATGGAATAACTTTCATGCTCTCATTTAAGGATAATCCACACCAATGACCCATGGAAACCTACTCTCGTTTGATGGTACGTACACTTGGCATGCCTAAATCAATGGAAATCTATACATACACAAGTATTTTCACCATAAACACATCATACCATCACATTGAACCTCTTATAATGGTGCATAGAATTTTCATCCATGGGTTAACCACATGTAAATATCTAGCATTATCCATCCTATATATAGAGACATAATCCATGAGTCGCATCATCCAAACTCCCCCGCTAAGGGTAAAGCTAAGTTTTTCAGGGCCATCTGTCACCCTGATCTCTGAAATATAGGTTAAAATATCTATTAACAAATATACATGTAAGTAATAACATAAAAAGAACAATATATCACAATAAGTATTTTTCATGCTATTAAATAATAAACAAGTGACGCATAATAGAACAAGGAACAAAAATGTCATACCAAACAGAGCTCTCATGAGAAACTGACAAATTCCAAACATACCTTATCATGCAAGGGTATCTACACTAGGAACATACACACATGACATTCATGCCAAAAAAACTCTATCTTAGGGACTAGGATGGTAAATACTTCCTACTATTAGCATTTTGATGTTAATTTCTAAGATCAGATGACGGAATATTCATAGATCATGTCCATACACCATCATTCACTAGAAAAAGACCCAATCCATCATAATATAGTCTCCAGAATTGGGATTCAAGGAAGACATCATGCCAAGGTATGAAATCTACATCAACTAAACTAAATAGATTCATCACCAAAGTAAGATCAAGGGTCAATCAAATATAGGTCACTAATTCTCATAATCCAACATTAATATATCATTACATCATGAATATTCTATTAGATATAGGTTTATATTCTTATATCTAGCCAACATGACTGGGATATATGTTAAATTTTAGTGATAGAAGGGTACTTGGGCTTAAAATGGATAGATCTTACAATGATAGACATGAGAAGATTGATCTGGAATTCAAACACCTGAGGGAAGAGGAATAAGGGCCTAGAACTATAAGGGGGAGATATTTAGAACTTTCCAATCATAATGGGTATAGATTCGATTGCGGTGTAGACTAAAAATTATATTATAGAAAAATAAATTGGGTGGGACTCACGAGTTGACTGGTGATTGTCCCTCAACCATCCAATGTTCCTAGGTAGAATACATAAATTTTTACTAGGCCACCATTAGGATCTGTAGAATTATAGGTCCCTATGTCAACCCATTGGTGGTTAGTTGTACCTCACTACCTAACCAGTGTCCTTGTTTTAACCACCATTCCTCCCACACATGAATCCATCCTATAAACCTTAACTCCAAAACCCATACCCATAATACACATGTCCCTTTAGTGAATGCATTTATTTATCTCCATGTGGTATATTGTTTATCCACTTAGCTGATTGAACTTAAATTTAAAATTATTTATTTATTTAAACCCCCTAGAAATGGAAAACGTGTCAAGGGCCACCATGTAAACCTATACACTGTCTTGATGCATCAATCATTGATGGTCAAGGGATTGATTATAAAAATGTTTCATGAGATACATGGATCCCGTTGGGGAAATAACTTAATGAAACAAATGATACATATCAGATTTGGTGATAGGTGATCATAGTGATCTCCTAATAGAGGAGTGATATGAGTTGGGAATGGTTGGCCCGACTTCTCTATGATGGAACCATGAGATACTTTATAGGATTTAGGCTAGTTGGTTGGAGAGTTGGGCGATTTTTCCTCCCCCAACAGAATGAGAGCACCCTCTTAGATATACCCTAGGTAGAATTATGTGTAGGTTGGGTGGGAGAGGACTGGCCTATGCCTTGGCAAGGAAGATAGGAATTATGAAATATCTCTAGGGTTATGTCGGTGTGGATTTTACTTGTGAGGTTGGTGAGGCCATAATATGAACATGGTGATACTGAGGTACGTTATTCCCTTTTAGTGATAGGCCTAAATTGAGATATAAGAATGAGATAGAGGATCCCATATAGGGTTTTCCTATTAAATTATGGACTATAATACCATAGTGGGCTCCCCAACATTATGTTGATCTTATATAGGGTTAGTTCAAGGGAGTTGGAGTTTTTTATCTCATTTTTCTTCTTATAACCTAGTGATCGATCATGTGAACCAAGCATGGTTGTGGTGGTGAGTACAGATTACATGCTAGAGAGGCTAAACTATGATATTTTTTATGGGTTCCAAAATATGTACAATATATATGATTTTTAACATATGAAATATTATCGTTAATGATGAAATCCCCCCCCACATTTTTTATATTATATTCTATGGATGATTCCTATGATCTAGTGATTATTCCTAGAAACCTATGGGTATCCTGGCCACTTATGGGATGACTAAGATATTACTTGGGATCTGATGATTACACCTCATGGATTATGGGATGATTAGGATATTTCCTATGATCTAGATATTACACCTGAAGACTTACGGTGTGACTGGGATATTGGTTAGGCTCATAAAATTATGCCTTATAACTTATTAGATGCATAGGATATTTCCTAGGAACTGGATATTATGCCTGATGACTTTTGGGATTCCTAGAATATTACTCGGGATCTGATGATTATTCTTATTGACTTATGGTATTACTAGGTAACTTCCTTGGTTCTTGTAATTATTTCTGATACTATATAGTATACTATAGATATTTCCTAGGATATGATGTTTATACCTAAAAATGAATAAATGATATGATCCAGGTGAGACACTCTACACCATGAGTGATCATATATACTTATAATGAATTTATGGGTAGGTGTTTACCCAACCCTTAGCATGGTAGACCTTATGCTCAGTGAGAGTCCAACATTGGTTGAAGTATGTATGGTCGATGCCAGGTGTGACCTTAGAACCCAAGGATCGATGAAGATTATTTATTTATTCCTACACAATTTATTGTTTATTTTTTTCATCATATCACATGTGAATATAGATTATTTACTAGTTATATTAGGGAAACCATTGGTGGTTGGATACTAAGTATTACTCACACCTTTATTGGGAGGTCATTGTACTTTAATAACTGAGAAGACCTTATGTTCATAGGTTTAGATAGGGAAGAGGCCCAATGTTACATGATTGGGTAGGAGAATCTCAATGAGGATGGATATTGGGATGAGATGAGGCTCAGGGATGGTTATAGATCCTATCCTTGTATTTTTATTATTTTATTTTATTTTATAAGGTTTTCCTCTAGTAAATCGGTTGTGATGTATGATTGTATACTTCCATATTTCATTTTTTATATCATGATTCATGTTTATTGGATACACAAACTCTGATTATTATTATGGATGATGTTTGATTATTTTTACATTGTTTTGATACTTTGATATGAGGGTATTTCTATCCCATGATAATTCCATATACCCATTCTATAATTTGAAAACATCTAGCATACGGGGAGGTGCATCTGAGAGCATGTAGCACCCCCATGTTTAGACACTAGTGAGTTTCTTGGTCTGGCTGGGCATTACATACGATATCGGTGTGGAATGTGGTACGAAATACATAAACATAAGGAATATCATATGAATAGGTTGGGTATATCATAATGGGATATACAGAGATATCACTTCCCTACCAAAAAACTATATTTTATTAGATGATATAGTCATATCATAATAATTTCAACACATGTTCATCATATTATATGATTTATATGGTAATTGAATGTTATGTGTTAATGTTCAGATCTCTTAAATGTAAGATATCATGAAACATTTCATATAATAAAATTTATTAGATATTTTATAATGAATGTTTATGATAAATTCATGGATAGTTGGAGGTTATAATCATTATAACTATAATTCCATTTACTCATATATTATATAGAATTTGAGTAAATACATGGAAGGATATGGTAGAATTCTTGAGGAATATATAAAGAGGTATCAACCTTTAGGATAGTGTTTTATCAAAAAATCCATTATTCCTACTCATTATCCCCACCTCTGAAGCTATCTTCTCCTTATTCCTTTACTTCGAGAGGTATTAGAATATAATGGGATTTCAGGTGGATCCCACCCAAATGATAACTTATTTATGTCTTCCCATGGACACATCATAGAGGATCGATCTAGTTGGTTTCTTCTCTATTATAATCATGAAAATAATGTTTGAAGACATGAGATTAATCCTAATTTGATTTATGTTATACACATATGTTATTTGTTTTATATTCCACATGATTTTTAGCTTATTGGATTGGAGATCTTGGGTTTTGGGTTTCTTGATGTTTTCTACCTCATGAATAAGTGTTTTCAATCCTTAAAAACTCATTATTATATGGGAAAAACTATTTTTATGACTAAAAATGACTTAATAACATTTTACTATTCTAATTATATGTTTATATATATTTTTATATTTTGAGGATTGCAATATGCTTGAAAAATATTATTTGATATGTTTTTTAGTTTTATCATATATATATTAATTTTTTATGTTTAGTTGTATGATTTTTTGGGTAACTAGCATATATTTTGAATTTTTTATGTGATTATACAACCAATTATAAATGGTTTAAATAAAAAATAATTATAATATTTTATTTTATTAGTGGTGGTTTTAACCACTTCTAAAAAAACTATTTTTATATCCGAATAAAAATGTTGTGAATAATGAAAAAACACCTCTAGTTTTGACATTTTTGTTTCTAATAATATAATACCACTAAATATTGAAAGCATCATGATTACATAACCAACATTGATATTTGTGGAAATTTTAAAAAAAACACCTCAAAATAACTAGTTTTGTTTTAAACTGTCACATATTCAAAAAACACCATTATAGACTCTTTTTATAATAGTGTAAGGATTTTTTTGTGGACTACATAGCAGGGTATTCCATATTCAGTGTCATGAAAAAAATTTGGATTTAATTTTTCTTCCCAAAATTTAAAACTAATAAGTTTTTAATTCGATAAATGGAAGGCATCATCAATAAGAAATACTATAATGAATTCTTAAATTTTGACACTAAACATACTGATTCAAATAAGAAAAATCATGATAACATGAGAAATAAATAATCCATAATCATGTAAAACACATATAGTATTGAACATCTTTCATTACAAGATTTATATAAGTAAAAAATATATACAAATAAAATTATAGGGAAAACAAAAATCTTAGTAATAATAACGGTCAAACAATAGTGAGGTGATCAGTACTTATGGTAAACATAAAGCACTAAAGAAATAAATAAATTAAACACTAGTATTTTTATGTGATTCACCCAATTATCCTACCAGCATATGTAGAGACACTAAGGTTTCTCTATCCAAAATAAATAAGAGTACAACATATAAAATAAGTAGATTATATAACTAGAAAATTTCAAGGTATACAAGGAAACTGTCTGAGGTTCGGTGTAATATCCCAACCATCTCACTCAATTAATAAACAAAACAAAATTCAACATGAATTTATGCATTCCTCCCCATATACCATAGGATTCTAACTA
Source organism: Viscum album (assembly GCA_963277665.1). Taxonomy (NCBI): domain Eukaryota; kingdom Viridiplantae; phylum Streptophyta; class Magnoliopsida; order Santalales; family Viscaceae; genus Viscum; species Viscum album. The sequence goes on from OY728147.1 coordinate 1,303,204,021, forward strand.
TTTTGTAGGTTCTAAGGTAATACCAATAATAGATTATATTCTCATATCGGAGTGTTAAAAATAGAATAAATATCATAAGATTAGTTATAAAAATATCTAAAGAATAAATAAACATTTCATCCCAAGTCATTTAGAATAAATAACATTCACATGTTACCATAAAATGATATATCCTAAATTTCATACAATTTGGGAAAAAACTAACAATATCTCATGTGGGAAGATCATATACATATGGGCTAAAATAAAATAAAAAACTGAATATACACCTACTCCAGAGTTAGTACCTAGTCTCATCATCTAACATTGAAAAAAATATCCAACAAAACCATAAAATAATGGGCCTCTAACCTACCTCTATATACTATCATTAGGTCTTATTGGGTACCAGAGTACTGGGACTACCTGAAAAATTTGTGAGTAAAACTTATCATGACACCACCAAAAGTTTCCTTATCATAACAAGTATATGTTGTGCATGTATGATGTGATATTATCAGAGTAATAAATAAAGTATATAAGTAAAATAAAATAACTATTTTAAATCCTTAGGTTCAAAGGTCACACTTGATGTTAACTATAACTACTTCTTCTATTGATATTTGTCCTTGAGAAAGTCACGTTACTATATATCATTGGGGGTAATGGTTCCCCACCAAAATAATAAAACATATATCATATCATGGTTAATGGTTATCCACTCATAATATTATCATATATCATCAGGGGGAGTGATTATCCACTCATAATAACATCATATATCATTGGGGGAATGATTTCCCACTAGTAATACCATTATATGTCATTTGGGGGAATGGTTCCCTAACTAGAAATACCATCATATATCATATTAGGGGGAATGGAACCCCACCCATAATACCATCATATATCATATCAGTGGAATGGAACATTACCTTGAAATAATATCATTTATCATCAAGGGGAATAATTCCCCACCCATAATACTATCATGTATAGTCATACGCCCATGGGGGAAGGGTGCCCCACCCCAAAACAATATCACAAGGAGGGGGGATATTTCCCATCCCTAGAATCACATATCACGTTAAGGGAGAAATTTTCCCCTCCCTATAATTATATATCATCATAAACCTAAGGGAATACACTCCACATGAGACCTCATATATATTTATGTCATAGTTTCTTGTGTTAACCACTCAAAAAAACATTATTCACCTTAACAAAATTATCCTCTAAAGTATACAACCTATACCAGCCATTGTATTCAAATTAGGATACAACAAATCTATCCCACATGCATTAATACTCTCTGAATTCAACATAAGACTAAATTACCCACCCCCCAGTCCATAAGTCTTATCAAGGTCTAAAAACCCCACATGGGTCCCTCTATCTTGTTACCCAACTTGGGATCCCAATCCTATCACTCAGAGGGAATGTCATCCCTAAACACTATTATTATGACATCATTGTATAATCATTCACACTATAGATACATTATAAGAATCACACAAGAGTTATGGCATAAATTTTATCTTTGTTTCAATGTCAAACTAGGTCAGTCCTATCACACCCAACATGTACATAAGTTATTCCCCTGGAATTCTCACTTGAGGATCATTAATTCATGGAGGAGGAACACTCACCTCACACCCTATTCAACTTTCTAAGAGGTGATAAGGTATCCCAAGACTTTTTGATGGCCTACCCCTAGGCCAACCATTTCAATCCATCACTCTCCCCTAGTGATGGGGAACTAAGGGTACATATAACTAGGTCTATTATGTTTCATTAATTTATTTCATACCCATGTAGGGTTTATATATACCATATAACACATTTATAATCAATACCTTATCCATAGATGGTTGATGAATCAAGCTACAATTCAAGGTTCAATTGTAGACCAAGACACTTAAATTATTTACATAGCTTTTTTTAAAATAATGGTTCATTTTCAATTTGATGGTAGATCAAACATGAGTGATAAGACTATATATCACATGAACATAATTAAATTCATAAACATTATGAATACCTCATTTGGTGTTATTCCATTTTTCAAGCTTAGCTAACAGCACCTAATCTCATCCAATCCAAACCAACCATCACCCATCAATACATTTCTAAAACTCAATTATTATCACATAAATTAATTATAAAACAATTTATAATTAATCTCAAAAGTTATTCCATGAATATTTAGATAATTAATTATTTGGTAATAATCATATATCTACTCACTGAGTGATCTCTCATAGATTAATCCTCGTGAAAAGAGGTGTTCACCATCCTCGACATCCATCCCATACCTTTATTACACAAAATATTAAACATATTATTCTAAAACATCCATCCATTTCACAAAAAATGTTTTAAATACCTAATACTTTAAGGAAATGGAATACCAATAAGAATATTCAAAAACCTAGTGTTATTGTACTATGAGTGTCATATAAATCCAAGCTAAGAAAAAAATCATATTGGACCAATTTCTCCTTTCTCTGGTGGAATCAACAAAAAACCCTAAAATAGGGAATAAATGCCCATAATTGGTTTAAGTAAATTTAACCTCATATAAATATAATGAATAATTAGAGGGTAGTGATGGATATATATCTAGATATCACCCAAACAGATGACACTTGTATCAGACAAATAATATAAGAGAAACTTTATTTGAAAGGAGAATGGGTGAGAGAGGGTGTGAAGGGGAACAGACACTATTGTACAATGATAAAATAAAACACTTTAATATTTTTAAAAATTACTATAATTTATTTTAAATAAAATACCATCTTATTTTAAAAAATCATATGCTAGGTTTTTGAAATCATATACACAATTTTTTTTCCTTCGTAGGATATCTAGTGCATAAGGTTCTCCCCTTCGAAATAAAATATATATGTAATGTTTTATTCATATGTAAGGTTTTTACCATATACAAAAAAATTATATGAAATATTTTTATATACATAAGTCTTTTTACTTGGCCATAAAACCTATATGTAAGGTTTTTCCCTTGGAAAACCCAACTCTTCATACATAAGGTTTTACCCTTAGTAGGAAAAACCAATTCTTCCAATATGTAATATTTAATCTTATTTTTAAGGTTTTTCCATTGGATTAAAAACCTATGAATAATTTTTTTATTCCCATGTAAGGTTTTTTTCTTAGCCTTAAAAACATTTAAGGTTTTATCTTGGCTGGAAAAACCTACCACCAATGTGTAAGAATTTATACTTATCCAACCATCCATATGTAAGGTTTATTTTTGTCCTATGTGTTATGTAATATTTTAGACATAGTAAGATTTGTTAAATTCTATTATAAATATAAAACATATAAATTCATCTTAAATAACTTCCAAATTTTTTCTACATTCAAAAAACCCTATAAACTTGTTAACTAATGAAAAATAGAAGAAAACCATACCCTATCCCTAGACAAATCCTAATACTTGATTCCCAACTCATATTGACACATTAAACACCTCTACCAAGTTACAATATAGATATTCGATGCTTGATCCAGCCCAAATTACCATTCTTAAACCCCTATGAAATTACACCAAAACTTTATCTAATGGTCGCCTAATCACTCAAGACACATCATAAGCCTCTTAACATATCTAAAAACATATTTTTAAGATGTTATAACTCTTGGAATTACATTATGAATCCCAATTATCAAAACATACCCACTATAGAACCAAAATTCAAATTTACCTCAGTTTTCAGCAACCTGTATGATCTCGTTCATTACAAACTCCTCACAATAATGTTTCTCATCCCTAAAAATTATTCTCATACATCTTCAGTGGAATATATTAGTCACTAATCCCCAATGCACAGTCTAAAACCCATGTCTCTCACTTATCATGGTCATGTCGACACTATGCCTAAACTAGCTCCACAGCTCAAACTCTACTAGACTATGCATTTTGACAATGTTTATTTCCATAAACTCCATGAAAATTCCCTATTTCTATTGTAATTTATAAATTATCAAACCATAGATTTCATACACATTTGTTTGATGTCATCGATCAACACCCAACCAATACTCACTCATAGTCACGCCCAAGCATCACCTGACCATTTTCATTAAAACCCACAATCTCACTTCTAAGACTATATCTATAAAAGAAGTCTACAACTTTTTATCCATGAAAACTGACATTCCAAAGGAATGGTTACTTCCTCATCGAATTTATCAAATTTCACACCTATACATGCTACCTAAACTTTATCTTAAATCTTGAAGCTTTTAGTTGTGGGATATACGGATTTAATTGATTATCACCAACTAATTCACATATATGGGTATTTTCTATTTAACTCACATAACCTAGATGCTTTTATCCAAGAACTGTCAGATAACATCAACCACTATCATGTTGGTTTCATTAACATATAACCCTTTAATTTTACCAAAAACTACATTAAATGAGCATCACAAGCTCAGAAAACCCATGGTGTTCTCTCTAGCATAGAGCATTACTTATCACTGGTCCACGAGAATTATCCAATCTGATTCTAGTTATTAATCAAACCCGGATATTCACAAGACCATTTAGTGTTTGATAAATTGGAAAATATTTAAAACCTTTCTCTAGGTTCAAATGATACTATCATTCCCTCATACAACCACTTTCCAATTCTATTATTCAACAACCATCATACACCCAGTCCCAGTGGATCTAAATCAAGTTCCATGACCTTTCTCATTAGCATGTGACTCTCATGTTCCATCCAGATAAAATATTCACCAATTACCACTAGAAATTAAAAATAAATTGGTACCCAACTCATCATAGTAGTATTAATATCCTGATTCATTATCCATCATGTGAATCCATTCAAGCCCTCAGCATTCCACATGATATAATGGTCTTGTCACCACATTTCACTTTTCACAAAAGGTAAAAAATCATTTATCATGAGATTTGACTGTCCTAATTTATCCCCAATCCTCACTACCCCCTTCATCATTCACCCTTTTCATCCTAGGTACCTTCTCTCACAGCCCAAACATATCCCGAAACACTAGATTCTATCGATTGAGTTGTACTTTACGATCCTTAGAACAACCCATATTACCAACAAAGCATACCCATAATTTCATGTTCAAAACTCCTAAAGAATTACCATTCAAAAATAAATACATTATAAAACCACTTTTTATGATATAAGGAATTTACACATTCCTACCAATTCTAATGTCACTCACAAGCCTGGGCTAACTGATCTCTCAAGTTACCCTCATACATCACAACTCATCTCAGCAAAATAATAAAGTTCCCTTCAAATCATTTATAACACCAAATAACCAAAATATCAAGGTTTATCTCATGTCACTAGTCTCTCCCACTTATCCCATTAGTCACATAACACTTGGTTTAAAGCTAACAAAGCATCATTTGCACTCCCATCTCAAATATAATGAGGAAAATTACATTCCACCACACCCACTCTTGGGATTTAATATATTTACATCATGAATATAATAATAAAAAAACTACCTATTATAGGGTACCAATCCTCATAAAGAATATGTATATTATACTACCACTCAAGGATCAAGATAGAATACTTGTGAATATAATGAAATTGCTCCATGATGATTCATATTAACTAGATCATAACCATGGTTTATTTAAATGAATTTCCATTCAAAAGTTATAGAGGAAAGAATTTTATATGTTTCTATTATAATTTTATTTAACCTAGACCATATGATAAGTATAATGGCTAATCACTGACAACAACAACAAATCATCTAGTTTTTTCAAGTTGAATTCCACTAAGAATTTATATGGGAAACCACCAAATAGGTTGTTTTTGAAACATTAATTAATTGGGATTATTTTTTTTCTATAACTGCACTATAGTTAAATGGGATGATAGTAGAGGTTTTTTTGTTTAGTATTAATCTAAACTACCACCAACTAGTTTCATAGTGTCTTTATGAAATAATTACGATATATGGAGTCATTAAATATTTCATTGAGTTTTCCTAAATTCCAAGAAAATATTATTTCAATTTAATGAAATGCTATTTTTATGGTGGTTTTATATTTTTTAGATGTGGTTTTACTTTTGATTTTTTGAGCATCAAATAAGGGTGGTTTAAACCACTTTTATATGGAAACCATATTTAGAATCATTTTAAACTACCAATAATTTTTTCCCTTATTTGGAAGTGGTTTAAACTGCAACTAGTTATTGTAGTATAATAAATATATATTTCATCCCCCAAAAAATATTTTATTGAATAAAGCATCAAAAATATTAATTAAACTGGAAAATAATAGTCATTCTCAATTCATTTATGATTTAACGATTATATGAAAGATGATAATAAATTTTATACAAAGTCTAGAAATGAAGGAAATTTATTAAATAATTATTATTAATAATGACATGTTTATTGAATAAATCAATAGGAAAAAACACAATTCAATACCAAAAAACAATAAACCACATCCCAATATGACTATTTAGTCATATTACATGTTATGAAATCTTGAATTACAAGTTTCTCATCCATATGAAACAAATTCTAGCCTATCCCCACATATTTCATGAAAATAAATTCAAGTATCACTCCTTTAATCTGAAGATATTTCAAATTAAATTCCATATTATAAAAAATAGAAATAAATAACACAATTCATTAAAATTTTAAAATATTTAAATTACCCCAAAACCTTTCTTTATTAAAATTAAGAATTTAAAAATGAGAATAATAATTAAAAATAATGAAATTTTAAAACCTCCAAGCCTTGAGAACATTCCCTTTGGAAATGAAAAGTCACCCAAAAAATTCTATACACCTCATATAAATCATACCAGAATCATAAAAAAAAATTATCTTATATTATACATGTGATTGATGAGTTTCTATTGATCAGTAAACATAATATTTTAATAGTAATTATATGTTTAATTAAGCACAATAAGCTATAATTACTAAGTTTAGTTATAAAACATCATCACAATGTAGTTCAAAATTAATCTTTGTTACTACATCCCGATGAGAGACAATCATCTCTATCTTCATCTCCAATCCCTCCTAACAACATCTATAGAACATTTTATTTGAAAATCATATGATGATTCATATTTACAATACAACTTTAATTCAATAAAACTTTTTTTTGTAAATTAATATGAACTTGTTAGATTTACCTACTAACTCTATCTAACCATCAATGCAATATCAATGGGAAGGGTCCCTAGATGACAAGGCAACTAGCCTAAGATATGATTCAATAATCCCATAGAATCCTCTATCAAGGCACCAAAAATATCAAATGGTATAACTATATTCATTCCATTCAAATTCCATGATTTAAAAATATCAATTATTACCTCTCTAACACTATTGTTTATATATGTTATGAAAAAAATAATCTATTTGTATTAAAAAATGAAAAAAATCATGCTAAATTCTATACTAAAAATAATGACCCTCCAATATCCTTTATAGGTAACTATATTGACCTCATACTCCTTAGATACATGAGCATCACCTATATTAAATCATTTTTCCCTCTACATTCTTTTCTTTTAAAATTTTAAAAACAATTTCATAACAAATATTTTAAAACAATTATAACATTTTTCTTTTCAAAATTAAACACTTCATGTATAAATGGAAATTTAAATATGATAATATATGAACAGTATAGAAAATAAATAAAATAATACATATAAATTTTATATTTTAATGAATTACTACATATAAAATCATTTTCTAATTTAATCAAATCATTATCATGCACCATCTTTACTTCTACTTTATACACCCTTGAAAGATCAATATTCTCAACATAATCATGGACATATAACTCAATTTCTTATCATTGGTGGGATTTAATGTTATAATTTAATGATTCTACATCATTACCTATATCATAAAAATATCTTTTTTATGTTTAGAATTATACTCCACCCTCCATCCACTACATACTCCAAAAACTGTACTATTTTTTCTTATGATAAGAATATATATAGACCAAGTTCATCACAGTCACCAACATCCCTCAAGAAAGAGATGTTCACATAAGTAAATTTAAAAAATCTTTGTTAATACCACTAATAATATTGAACCACTTTTATTTAAATAAAACAATTGAAAAATGATTTTGGTTGTTTGATTCAATAATATCAGTAAATTTTCTATTGTATCACTATTTATAAGTAGTAAATATACCTCAGAAGTCAGATCCAAGCATTCTTGGACCAAAAATTTGTTAATAAAAAAAGTGCAGAGACAAACAAGAGAAAGAGGACGAGATTATATGTCGGAATAGTCATAAGCATAACATTTATACCTGTTCATATCATCTACATCGGCTGATTCCCATTCTAATTGGGACTCATATTGTTTGAGCAACTTTATATACTCCTTCCTTTGATCCAATTTCTCCATAGAAAGCTTCTCCTTAGCCTTCATGGAGGATGACCTGGTGGTCACCGTCCTCGGAACTGCAGAGTAATCTTTCACGGGTTTCCTTTTAACTGGGGTAGGCAATGCACCCTCACTGTCAGAGACTCTGTTCTTTTCTCCACGAACAATATCACTATATGAGGTTTTAATCATATTCCTATCACTTTCCTCATCATCCACATGAGTTTCCCCCCACTTGCAGGGGATGGACACTCCATTTCCCGGATTGGAGACCTCGGCCCCTTCCTTCCCATCATCAGAGTTGTTCCTCCATTCCGCAGAAGATTGCTTCTGAATATTCAGATGTGAAGAGTAATCCACCACCAATGCTGAAGCAGGACTCAGATTATCATAAGTGATAACCTCATGAGCTCTATAAGGGCCACTATAAGATCTTGTCGGAGTAGAATCAATAATCAAATATTTTCCCTTCAAAGGAGTCAGCACATCAGGGGTTGCCTTCATAGGAGGGTTGTTTTCCTAGATGACATGCTTTGGTGAGGACGATTCCATAAAATTATCCTTTTTAGACAGATATTGGAGGGGTGTCCTCGCATTCCACACTCCTTAAAAGTGATGTTTTTACGACACAACTCCAAAGAGTGCCCCATAGTCATGAATTTAGTGCAGAAAAGAGGTTTCTTTTCATATTCAACATCAATCAGAATTTGATCAGATGGAATAGAAAGTGTTACCGTATCAATGAGAGTGGATCTGAGATCAACTTCCACTAGAATTCTAGCAAAGTACCCATATCTGACATCTTTCGTTTCCTTATCAAGGTGGATGGGAGTTCCAATTGTCGTTCCGATATCATATAGGATCTCTGGATTCCAAAGAACCCAATTAATCCCATGAAGATGCACCCATACCTAAGCGAAGAAATTTTTTGCATTCAAGACATTAAATTCAAGTGACCATTCATGAAGATGAATCCATCCGGGTTTTAGAAACATGGAACCAGTTTTCCAAGCCCTAAGCTTGATATCCGCCGATGGAAACAAACAGTGAAAGAATCCCCCCCCCCAAGGGAGACACATTTTCAGCTAGCAAAGCCCCACATCATCGAAATTATACAGAATAAATATTCACATTTCCTGGGTTGCGCACCTTTAGGAAGAACAATGTGTGAAATAATTGAGTTCTCACCAAATTCCAACCTTTCAGCAATCACACCAGGGTTCTCCTTGACGTGAGCCAAAGATCCATTTTGGATAATCCTTCTATGGCAGGGATATTCGATCTTTTTCTGATCTGATAAAGAATCCTTCATCACATCGACAAAGGAATGCTGACCACATGAGGCAGAACCGGTAGGCACCCTCATAGATTCCTACAAATGGCCAGTATTGACATCGGAAGAGGCAATCTTCAAAACATCCTTTACCATGGACCCAGAAGAATCTCGAGCACACAGGTTAAGGTATTTGCAGGGCAGAGGTTTCACAGTGGCGTGATTCAACCAGTCCACCCTCGCAACACCAGCAGAGGAAGCCTCCAGGTTTTTCAAGATGCTCAGATCTGCATCCTTCCTAGAAGACTGTCGCTCGCCTGAGGAGACAACACCACCGTCCGATGTGAGAAAATCAGCAGAGTAAATCACCGGCTTCCTAAAAACGGAACTTGATACAGAGGAAATACTGCACGGAACCAAATCCTTTCCCATCTGTCGCATGTCAAGGCGATTGAATCCAAGGAAGTGAGGAAGCACCATTTCAGAAGAAAACCCTAGCAGGCGCCATCGCTCCACGTCGTCGCTCGGTTCACCTCCAATCTACCATTCTTCCATAAGTAGTAAATATAATACTACTATATGTTTTTAAATCTTCTTCACAATTGAATATATGAAATTTTAAGACATTAAAATTCTAAACATTAAATTTCAAAGTGTTATTTAGAGGATGCAGAGCCAAAAAATTCAAATCCTATGAAAAGTAGCTCGAATATCAATATTCATAATCAAAAAAAATTATATAAATTATTAATTTTATAGAATATATATGTGTGTGTGTGTAAATCTAATATATATATATATATATTAGTATTTATAAACTTACAAGATATGAAAAACATTATACCAGTTCATTATTAATAGGTTTTGTAACATAAATCTCATTCCATATCCAACTTATCAAGTATATCCTTGATTTTATCCTCATATATTCAATTAATAGATCAATAATTTTACTATTTTGTATCACATATCTATGTTCTTGTAGAAATTTCAATTGTGTTAATGTAATATTTAAGATCCTCCCAATTAGTCAGTATATAGTAGGAAAGATTGATGATTTCCTATCTAGAATAGAAGGTAAGACACTCCTCTTCCAAGTAACCTTTACAAATAGAGCCTTATTGTTGGGATTTATTTTTCATATATGATTGAAAATGTATGAGGTATCTCTAAAAAATGACTGAAACCTAATTATCTATGTATGTAGTGAAATAGAAATAATGGTTTACTTAAGAAGAGACACATATAAATAAAGTACCTCTAAATTGGATACATCAATCGATAATGTATGGGACCTCATAATTTAGTTTCATCAACTAAATGTGTATTTAAATTTATCATGACAATAAAAAAATATGGGGGGAAGATCATATCCATTGCAAAAAGTATCAGTGAAATACCTTAAGAAATCTTTTCAAGTTCAATTTTTTAAAGAGTTTCTCGTATAGTTTTCTGAAGAATGATCAAAACTCCCATACTACTATATTTATCTTTTTAAGTAACAATATATGTAATGCCAAAGGTAGTAACTCCTTTGACAAGTTATGTGAATTTTGAATTTTCAATCAATGAAAACTATCATGATTTAAGTCAACATATATTGAAATGTTACTTGAATACCAATAAGGTACTTTCACATGTTATCATATTTGAAGGAATATATGTTTCACCATATTTTTCATTACAAAAAATATTGTAGCATTATTTCTATTCTCATCTATCTATAAATTGTTCTTTATATTCATTTTCTTTAATTCCTTATGACCGATAAGATGGTCCTATGATTTTATATTATCATTAAGTAATGTGAATATTAACTTTTCATAAATATTCTTCTCAATCTGTATAACATCAAGATTATGATTCAATAAATTAAATTCAAAATATGGATATTTGAAAAAAAACATTTTTTATTACATTATAGTGTTCCAATTTCAACTAATGATGTATTTAGAACTCATTTCCCACATTCATCCAAATGATGGAACTTTTTAAATCCTCTTTCAATATTTTCTTGTTGTGACAATATTTCTAAACCTATCAGTAACTTCGGAGGTGGTCTACAATTAATGATTTCATTGAATTTTGACTTGATCAATCGAAATCTATGAGATGCATTATGAAATCTATGATTCCATAAGAAGAACCACTTTTTAATATAAGATGGATATCAAGGATCAAAAATCAAATTTACAAACTTGATATTCCAAATGTTTGTGAGAGTTCTAACCAGATAAGTTCTAAATTCTAGGGAAGTCACAAAGGATCCAAATTATAGAATAAATAATTTTGAACATTATCGAAGTATATGTGTCATATGTCTCAACACTATTTCTCCATAACTCCTATAATTCTTAAATTTGAGGCTGAAACTATACACAAATGTCATTTATAAGAAATGTTTCTAAGAATTAATCACAAAAATAATGAAGGAAGTTTTTTATATGCACATCTATAGATATAGATTGTATGTTATTAGAAAAAAATGTCCAAATACTATAATTGGTACTCAAATTCCAGAATGTGTTTAATTCATTGATAGAAATTCCTAATAACACACTCTAATGATTGTATAAGAAATATTAATGTAATGAATAAAATTTTTCCCATGATTTTTAATCTCTTGGATGTTACATTAACCTTTCATTTTTATTTTCCACAAAATGAAACTTTATGTGCTTTGTGGTTTTAGATGACATGAATAATATTTTTAGTCTCGATTTTAAAGGGAATTAAAACAAAACCTATACAAGAGTGTTGTTTCTTACTTCTTAATATAAGTATGTTTATTCAAAATTTAAACATTACTCATTGACTTCCATCTACAAGATAAAAAAAATTAATTCATTTATACTTGAATCCAATCCCTAATATAGTATAAAATCATTGGGACATTCATGTTTTTTATAGAATTAAGCTCAAAAATGTTAATAACTCTTTTCATGTCATAATAATACTATAGAATCTTAGCTTCAGGAAATACATCATGCAAAAATTTCATGGACATTTTTTTATTTGTAATTCATTATAATAAATTGATATGGTATAACTTTATAAGAAAATGAAGTTTTGAATACTTGATTCATCCTTCATACATCTCCCTATTTACATCTTCAAATAAATTAGGAAATGTATTTTTCAACTCAGTAAAGTTTTTTCTTACATAAATCTCTATAGACTTAGGAAGAGGATCCACTGTTATGTTACAATCTTGATCTTCTTGTCCTAAGGGTCTAGAAACATCACTTTTCAAGTTAATATCTATAAAAATCCCAACTAGTTATACAGATATGTTTTGATGTTAATGATGTCGCCCTATAATGCGGAAATCATAATTTATGAGGTTCTGAATTCCATTCTCCATTATTGATAAATTAGTGTACTCATTCTATTGATTGACATCAATAATAAAAATATTTCTATAATTTTCAATTCTCCATGCAAAATCCATTTCACATATTGAGAAAAGAATTTTTTTTCAATATCAAGTGTTAATAAACTTTATGTCTTTTGAACCATATTCTAAATTTACATTTAAGACATGAAACTTTTAATCTCCCATTAATGGATCGATTAGAAATTAAAAAATATAAAAAACTCATCTAAACCCTTATTATATTAAGGTGTGTTTCATGGTAATGTGATCCAAATTTTATCCATATATCACTAACTACCAACATTATCAAAAAATATATAATTAAATGATAAATACTCTAGACCATTAGGTTTTAATTGATGTTTGAAATAAATTTTTAATATTAATTTTCAGGTTTAAATTCTATTTTATAGTAGAAATCAAAAAAGTGTGAGAATCAGACCAATTTGAACACAAAAACCTTTTTTACATCATCATTCAAAATGATTTTTGTTTTAAAATATCTTGGGTTAAACTTTAGTCTTATACGAATAATTTAATATTAAAATAAATCAATTATCTAATTTAAATTCATTAACCACAAGTGCAATGTAAAATTAAAATAAATTCTTATAATAAACAAAAAAGTGTGCAATATTTCACATGCCTCACACTAACTATCAACACCAGGAGAGAAATATAGATTACTTAGACATCATATGGAATTCATAAAGGTTACAAAAACCTAGAAGGTATTTAAAATCAAAGTATTACATAATCACATTACTAGTCCATTTTAGGATAAGTTAATTAATTGTGTTTTGAAACATGTTTCTATTATAATTTATTGATTTAACATATAAAAGTTAAGGTCATAGATTACTCACATAAATACTATATAAGAAATTTAAATATATTAGAGATGATGTCAATATCAATAGATGTTAAACTAGACTAAGTTCATAATTTAAGATTAGTCAATTATTTATAAACTACTAAAACAATAATTTAATATCCAATGTATCTAATTCATAATTTTTCCTAGGTATATGAGAATATATTTAGAGAAAATTTACATAAAAATTAATATATGAATTCATTAGAAAACCATTTTTTATACTTTTAGAAAGTGAATATAATTAAACTTATTATTTCAATGAGAACTTTGGTAGATAAATCCAAGTTATAAGTAATTTCCTATGGTTTCGAACCACCAACATTTTACTTAGACTCTATGATACTTGTAACATCTCACCACTCCATACCACTAATCAGTGTTAGAGGTACAACTGCAATTATACCTCAAGCATACCTCTGTATATTACATATGATTTCAACTAGTAGTGGGGGTATATGATCTTACTATGGGGAGACTACACCCTTTTTATTAGAGTGTGAAGTAATTGAATAAATAACCAAGCATCATAAATTACAAATAATATAAAAATTTAATTAATGGGTATAAATATAATTGATGATAAAAGAAATACAGTAATTCCCAAACTACAATATCATACATACTAATAGCCACCCACCAAGATGATTATATATACACACCTATATCAAAGAAAATAATGATATTGTATCCATGAAATCACAATCCAAATCTCATCTCTCTCTATATATACTCATCTAGTCCATATCACTCGATCATACTCAGCCCTTAACCCAACATGCACCTATAACTAAGTGAGCATATTCTTGGGTACCCATGTGTAGTGGAAAGTCGAGAAGGGTTTGAATATATAACTTGATAGGGAAACACCAATGGGGTACTGTAAAAAAAACTAATATTTTCATGTAAAATTCTCATCTAAAATAAGACTGTAAAATATAAATGAATAAAACCAATGTCGATCCTAAGAACAATGACCTCGATCGACCATACCTTATTAATCTAGTGTTGGGGTATCTATGACCATGTATTGAATACCATGTCAACCATAACATCCTAACCACCCATCTAGGTTCATTCGATAAGAGTTTAAAAGACCACCCATATGGTGGTTTTCTTAGTCATCACAAACTACCCCTTACAGGTGTTCTTTCTTAGGGGGTAGAGGCCCATAAATTTCACAAACCTCCGCTATGGGAGTTTTCTCATATAAGGAATAAGACCATAAGTATCACAAACCTCCCCTATGGTAGTTTTCTCTTCTAGTTCATAATCCCATAAGTATCATGAAATCGTATCCAAGATCACCCAGGTATAGCAGACTAGCCATGCCTCGGCATATAATAGTCCCTTAGTAGATAATAGGCTATGGACCCCCTTTTTAAGGCCCCTTCCATGCTATCACATAATGATCCACCTTGAAATGTCCCACATCCAAATTTTAGTGGATTAAATAGTACCATGAACCACTCCTTTGGGTGTTCTCTCATTTACAGCATAACACTAGTATAAAAAAGGATTATAACATCAATTTTTTGGGTTTTTAACATTGGTTTTAGGCAAAGTATTTGTGACAGATTTTTTAAATATATTATTAATTTAGGTTCCTAAAATAGATATTGAAATTATTTTTTTATAAAAATAAAATACTTTTTCCATCTGTTTTTTTCATAACCAATATCAAAAGTTACACTCGATGACTTTAAATATTGATTTTTTTATAATCAATGTCGACAGTACTACTAGATGTATTTTGATGTCGATTTTGTGTTACTTATGACATCAAAACTCTATATATTTTTTAAAATATTTCAATTCTTATTACTCACTTTGATGAAAATACATGATCGATGAAGTAGAAAATTGTATAATCTAAAAAAAATATATAAAATAAAATATAAATCTTCCACTTAAAGATTCATATTAAATATTCAACTTAATTGGATGAAAATATCGGATAGATAAAGTAGAGAATTTTAGAAACCAAATTATTTATAGAAAAACAATTTTAAAGTTTCCATTTTAATTTTGATGCCTGATGCAGTGTCTATCAACTTAATTTTATTTAGAGGTAGGAACTCATGATGCAATAGAATTTGTGGTTTCTAAGGAATTTCAAACTACGATCTATAAATATAATTTTAACTATATATAATTTTATATCGATATAATAAAATATTCTTCATCATAAAAAATGAATCATTACCAAGTAAAAAGATATATAAAACTAAACCAAAATAAATTATTAAATGGGAGAATAATTATAAATACTAGTCTGAAATAAATGTATTATGAAAAATTGAAATAATAGTGAGGATCAAAATATTAGATTGAAAATAAATAAGTTTGGAGAGTTAAAACAAATAAAATACTCCTAAAAATGTGTAGTGAAGTATAATAAATTTTTTGTGGCAACTGAAAAATTACAAAGCACACTGTGAAAAAATTAAATCTTGCCTCCACATGATTTGAATTTTTTACTTTTGACATCGATTATGTATGGACACGATATTAAAAATTCCAACAAGGACAGTTTTAACATTAGTTTTTTATTAAAATTTATTTCAAAATTATATATATATATATATATATATATAATGATGTCAGTTTTAGTGAAAATATATGTCAATATTTTTTAAAATAAATTAACATCAATTTTAATACAAAACAACATCAAAATTAAAAAGATAGCATTAGTTTTAGAGAAATCAGTGTTAAAATTCTATTAGAAATAATTTTAATATCGTTTTTTAGTAAAACATATTTTAAAATCTCATTTTCATGCATTGTAACATCAGGTTTTGAGAAAAGGGGAGTTAAATGCTAATGTGGAATCATTTTATTCTGCTATATTTATCTCATATGTATCACAACCCTCCTCATATGTGAGTCTTCCCTAGATATAACTTCCAAAAAAATAGAGTATTTGATTTACTTAACAAGTCACCATGAATGGTGTATTCCTAAATCCTTCATAAAAGAATAAAACACATGTGATAGCCTAATTCCCTTTTCAATCATCATCATCTCTACCCCATAGAAACTCCATGTCATTTCATAATTTTAGTCACACCCACAGCCATATCTACCCATGGCCATGAATACCAACTTCTGGTTGTCCGGTCTAAAAGTTACCCACTAGGTTCCCTCAGTCTTAGTATAGTATAGGCACCCCCACATGGGACCTAGGCCTTGAATAGGTCCTGAGTCAACACTCAACACTCTAAGGACATCACATTCCACATAATCATAAACAAGGTAGGCATAATTTTTATGGATTCATGGGGTCTCTTAGAATAGGTGACAGTAAAGATATGGATCAAGGATATCACAATCCTCAAGGTTTTTCTAGGTAGGTCCTCTCACCCAACCCAATCCTAGTCTGCCTAAGGTTTTTTCACTTGGGAATATGAATGGGTGTACAAGCCCCACTAGGTTCATCCTCACCTCCCAAAAGGTATGGAATCAACAAAGTATCTAAAAATCCTCGTTCAGACTTCTTGTTCTAGTCATCTCAAGACACAGAACACCTCTCCCAAGAGAAGGAAAAGGTCTCTATAACTTAGCAGTTAGAGCATCAACCATCAACGGTTGAGGTTTCACATTAGAGCACTAGGTGAATCATTACCTGGAATCCTTAGTTTTTTAGTCTAATGGATTTAACCCAACTCACCCATTTTAATTTAATTTAGATATTCAATTTAATTTAAATAAACCAATTAACTAATGTGAATCACCAAAATTGGAGAAACCCCACATATTATTCTATAAAATAATACATGAATTCTACACCGAAAGTACTCAAGACCTCCTACCTTAAAACAAAGCCTTTTCCCTTTTAGAGCATAGCCTCTCAACTCTCACCTGGGCTCATCCAAGTGCATCAGTATTTCATTCAACCACCCAATCCATCTCTCATACAAAGACATTCAAAATATTTAATTATTAACATTTATAATTGATCAAATCATTAAAACTAAATAGGAACGAATGACCAAAATCTCATTGGGTTATCTCATCATAGAGAAGCTTTCCACAATGAGGTGTGGTCCACTTCCAACAAGCACTTGTACCTATGCTATGAAAAATCCCCAATTAAAAACATTATCCCTATAACCTAGAAAATTAATTTATTCTAAAACCCCTTTAAAAATACAAATAGTGATAGAACTTTGCAAAAATGATTTGGGAAGACATGCAGACCTCATCTCAAGTTCCCCTCGATATTGGTTCAGTGAATTCCTATAAGAAATAGTCTATTCTACCATAATCTTGTGGAATCGATATAAATTATTAAAATGGAAACACCCAAAATCAGAAATAATGGAGTAAAAACAACACTAAAGTAGTGACTATAAAGATCCTTACCTTTTTCAACATTGAATTTAACCTATAACAACCCAAAAAATATGATAATCAAGGGAGTGGGAGATCCAAACAAATCCTCCACACATGTATCACACATCTAAAGAAAAAGGGGGGGAAGCCCCTCTTTAAAATTAAAAAAAATAGGTCAGAAAACTGTCACGTGATGCCTACCATCACAACGTGAATTTTCTATCTATGCTCCCAGCCCCATTTTTCACGTACTAAAATATCCAAGCATTCTCCATAAACTATATTCACATCCTCAATACCCTATTCAAGACATGAATCTCCTACTACAACACTTTTTAGTAGCCTATTCCCCCCAACCACTCATATTAAAGTCACCAAAACCCCCAAGACATTATCTAAACCTTAAAATAAGTGAAAAAATTCCATTTTGAGATGATTAAATGATTGTAACTCAAGTATGAATCTTGGTTATCGAAACATTCCACCCACCAAAATGAAAACTAAAATTCCCCCTAGAATTATTCAACCCATACAGGCATAAGGTTTTAAAATCTCTCAAACATAACACTTATCATCCCTGATAAGTATCTTCTCCTAATAAAAAACACAATTGACCTACTCAGGTAACTAATATACACTCATTTATCCATGATATACATTGGAAATTTGAACAAGATTCCACTACGCAACTCCAACCATGAGGCGCATCATTCATCAAAACCCAGTCCACCACTCGCAGCCATCCCTGGAACCTCTAGATGGTTCTCCACTACACCCATACAACCCAAGACACCACTGTGTCATCAACCTCACTATTAGGTTCATAGTGCTCCCCACTATATTACTCAACTCATCATGGACAATTATAACTCATTGCACTATCCACCATCAGTACCATCTTTCAAACACATTCTCAGTAGTCTAATGACCCAATCTATGTGGTTCCCATATCACTTCACCCTTACCCATATAAAACACCCACCATAATCTGGTACGTCCAATCATATATGATTCAGTACCAAATAAAATTAGTATCAACTACCCATGCATGGGGACCACATATATTGGCCTTTTCACAAAAATATCTGATCCAAACATCTAAATACTTTCATCGCACCAAAAATAATGTACTTGAACTATAGTACCATATTTCAAATTATTCCCGTTCATTTTTTCCAAAAATGACACCTTCTTTACATTTTATCACAAGATTTTCCCCCAAAACCATGCGATGAAACTAGGTTTCACCACCTCAAACAAGCGAAAAATCTGGTTCACCCTCTAAACCATTTCACAAATCATGGATCACCCCACGAATCATCCTTGAGTCACACGAAGATCACCCCAAGCCTGATTCTAATACACCAACTTTTCCAAAGTCTCTCTAGAATCTTAAATTTGGTTTTTGTACAAGACCAAATAAATCAGAATCACATCTCACTACCATCCAAATGCTACCTCACCCAACAAATGATTGATCCAACCAATACAATGACCATTCCGGCACTAGGGTTGTTTTTCTATGGATATTAATCCATCCACTATCATACACAAAGGCTATGCATTACCATCTCAATCACACTATAGTTCCAACATGAGATATAAACTAGTACTCGTTACCAATTCATGGGAACATCATCCTTGGAAACTGCTAAAATTTATCAAAAATGAGGATCAGCTTCCAATTTCCATTGGGGCACTCCCAACTATACAAATTTCCTTATATCTCTCTTTGAGTGTGTTCTCAGAAAGTTCCATTGTTAAACATGCATGATTCTTCTTTTGATACTGACTCATCCATCCCAATAAACACCCATATAAGACCAATTCCCAGATCAAACATGCCACCATACTTGATCCACCTCTGATGTCTCCTCTACCATGGATGTACATTTCCTATTTCCTCAAAATATTAGGCCTTCATGCCTAAAGTGTTCCATCAATCCATTGGTCCTCAACGTAAACTCAGCCTCTCACAAATTAAGAATTAAAATTTTTACCATGTGAAAATATCATGTACAATTCCCCATCTCATCCTTCATCATGGATATACAATCTCATACCACCTGGTCACTTAAATTGAATCATGATCCCCTAAATCGAATCTCATCACAACTAGGATCACAAACCTAAACATGCTGACTCTAATCTCCTTGATGCTAGTATCATCAATACAAAACCACCCCTATGATCTTTTCCAAAAATATTAAATCCTCACATGTCCGGGAAAAAAACAATATATCACCCACTAAATAGTGTCATTCCAAAAATAACAGATAGCCATCCATGCTAATGGCTCAAACCTAGATGACTCAAACCCAATGAAATGCAACCACTAGATTAGTTAAGTAGAGTACCATTCCAATATATATGGGAAAACCCATTTAGATTTTTATTATAAATTTAAATAACTAAACATACACAACACTTACCCCTAAAGGGGTTTTCTCTAAGGCATTGAATCACTTTACTAACACCTCAAGGACTCTACTCATCCCATGTTAAAGGGTCCATACCATCGTCATTATCATCATTCATCTCACCATAGGATCTATAAGATATTTCAATAGAATAAAATAAATAAAAAAATTATCCCAACTAAGTATAATACCACCAAGTATGTATAATAGAAAAAAATTTATGAGAATTTATTAACACTTTAAATAGTTGATCCTCACTCGTCAGTAAAAAAGTCACACTAGCAAGACTATATCATGTGGATACTATGTGCCTAATATGATAAGTGAGAGGCCTCTTTCTACTTACATTCCAAGATAAAAAAAACTACAAACTTTCCTTTTTTCAATGGGCCAACAGAAAAATTCCATAAACCATAAATCATAAATCTAAAAAATAATTTTTTTCACACTATGTAAAAATCACAATAACCAAAATAGCACAAACTAAGAACATCAATCCCTTACCCATGGTAAGCTAGACATCCACGAGGAAACATGTTTGTGATACACCAGTGTGGATTATATCACAATACCTTACACATCCATATGTATCTTATCTACCAACTCCTAAAATATTAATAAAAAATAAATATTTTATACCACTTTTTAATGTATCTTCACCCTTGAACTTTTATCGGTTCTAGACCAATGATTGCCGCTATACCTCAAGCACACCTCCCTATGCCCCAGAGGATATAGAATAGTAGTAAGGGTTTATAATGGTATTGTGGGGAGACTATACTCTTTTTATTAGAGTATGTAGTAACAAAATAAATAAAAATGAATAATACATCACAAATAAACTAAATAATAATAATTAAAAATATACAGTACTGACAATAAATTAAATACAGTAAGTCCCAAATAGTTATTTCACACATACAACTAACCACCCACTAGTATGGTTATATAAAAAAACTAGTTTAAAAGAAAATAAATGTGTTTTATCTACATCAACCAAATCCAAATGTCATCCCTATCACTTTTTACTCATCTGAGTCTTCCCATTCAATCATACATGGGCCTCAGCCCAACCTATGCCTAAAACCAAGTGAACATATGCAAGGGTACATATGTGTAGTGAAGACCTAAGTAGGGTGTGATTATATAACATAGTAGGGAACCATAAAAATAGTCTCATACTAACCATAAATGTCATGATATGTTCATGTGACATAAACAGCATAAATAAATAAATAAATAAAATGAATAAAACAAATGTCAATCCTGAGTTCGATGACCCTGATCGACTATACCTACATCAGTCAGTGTCGGGATGTCTCTGGTCACATCTCAAATACCATGTTGTTCATAACATCATAACCATCCATTTAGGTGAATTACAAAAGAGTGTCACAAACCACCCAAATGGGTGTTTTCTTAGTCGTCATAGACCATCCCTTATGAGTATTTTTTCATTAAGGGAATAGGACCATGAAAATCACAGACCTCCCCTATGGTAGTTTTTCATTTGAGGCATGAGCCCAAAAGTATCAAAACCCTCTATATGGAATTTTTATCATCTGAAGAATAATCTCATAATTATTGAAAACTCGGAACCAAGATCACCCTAGTATACCATACTAGTCATGCCTCTACAGATAGTAGGCCCTCGATAGATAGAGGGACATTAGACCCTATCCTAAGGACCCTATTGGGAGAGCATATGATGGTCTACCTCAAAAAGTCCCAAATCCGAATCTTGCTGGCCCAAATAGTCCCAAAAACCACCCCTATGGGTTCTCTCTTGTTTAGGGAAAAATATTATACATATAAAATCCCTCCTCCTATGGGGGTATTCTCAAGATATCACCACAACCCTAAGGGAATATCCAATACACTTAAGAAACCACTTGAACAATGTATTTTTCAATCCATCATAAAAGAAGAAAACACAAGAGATTTTCAAATTTTTTTCCTTCATCATCGTTTCTTACCCATCAGGACTCCACATAAGTTTGGGAATTGAGTGACACCCACAACCATCTCTATCCACATCCATGTGTGTCCACAGAGGGTCATCCAGTCAATAGGGCACCCACTAGGTTCTCTCTATCGCAATATAGTAGAGGCACCATCACATGGGTCCTCGTCCTCAGCTGGGTCTTAGGTAAACACCCAAAACTTTATGTACATTTTGTATCAAAACCTCATCAACAAGATAGCATTGTCTTTCTAGATACACAGTGAATTTCCACATAGGTTACTATCAAGAGAAATCCTACGACCATCATGGTTCTCAAGATCACTCTAGGTCAGTCTTCTCACCCAACCTGAACCCATTCAACCTATTTTTTATCCAACTAGGCCTCTGTATGGAAATACAATCCCCAATAGGTTCAAACTCACATATTAAGTGGTCTGGAAGCCATCAGGTTTCTCAAAAGTATCATATATTCCTCTTGGTATGGTCATCTAAAACCACAACACACCTCTTCCAAGAGGTGGGAAAGTTATATACACCTTAGTAGTCAATTCCAAGGCCATCAATGGTCGAGGTATCATGTTAATGAACTAGGGTCATCATAGCCTGGGATCCTTGGTTTGGCTATCTAATGGATTTAACCCAACTCACCCGTTTAAATTTAAATTATACATTAAATTTAAATTCATTAAATAAGTTAACAAAAGGGAATCACTTAAAGTAGAAATCCCACACATCACATGCCACATAATCAAATATAAATATTGTAGGTAAAGTACATGATACCACTTACCTCAAACCAAATCCTTTTACCTTTTAGATTATAACTCAGAAACTCTTTCCTGAGATTGTCCAAGTCCATTTGGACATCATCCAACCACCCAATCTATATCTCATACCAAGACATAAGAATCAATTAATTATAAATATTAATAATTAATTAAACCATTTAAATTGAAAAGGAATAAATTCCCAAAATCTCACAAGGTAATCTCATCACTCTGAAACCTCTGAAAGCAGGGTGAGGTCCACATCTAACATTCACCCAAACCTACATCACGCAAAATAACCATTTAACAAAGTCATTACAATGGACCAATAAATTAATTTAGGGTGAAAACACTTCAAAATATAAAGGGTTACATACCTTTACAAAATGGAATACAACATAATGTGGAGCTCATAATAGGTTCCCCTCTACCGAGGATGAGTAAAATCCCCATAATAAATTTTCTATTCCACATTATTTTGGTTGAAATAACACAGATACCTAAAATAGAAATTCATGAAATTAGAATTGCTGGAGGAAAAACAATTTTCAAGGAGGGATAAGAAAGATACTTACCTCTATCATTATTTAGTCACACCCAAAACCACCCAAAATGTGTAGACATGAGTAAGGGGGATCTTCGGCTCAATAATCCCCAAGAATCCTATGCTTTAAAGGAAAAAGGAGGGTTAAAACCCACTTTAAAATTTTAAAAAAAAAGTGGTTACCTAATTTTCATGGCATGACACCAACTTTCATACTGTGAATTTTTAGCCTCCACGCCTGAGCCCCTTTTCACATCCAAAAATTTGTTGGTTCACCCCATGAACCACATTCACATCATGAATACCATATTCAGAAGATAAACCTCCTATAGTATCACTTTTCAGCAGGAAAATCCCACCATTCACTCCTCTTGCATTCACTTGAACCCCGGGTACATTCCCCAAACATTAAACCAAGTGTATAAACATTATGTTAATATGTTTAAATGCTCAGAACATGATTTTCAATCACATTTATCATAAATGATCCATCAACCAAAATAAAAATTCAAATTACCCTAGAATTTTACAACCTATATAGATATAGTGTTTTAAAATACTTCTCATAGAAGCCCCTAAAACCGTATATATAACCATATATAAACAATTATCCATGTAAAAAATCACTATATAGAAAACTTAAATGAAACCAATATAAAACTTATCCAGAATATCGCTATTATTATAATAGGTATCAATCAATGGAAATAACTAATAAATCATACTTAAGAATCTCTAAATTGAAGCCTCAAATAAATAAAACCCTATTACAATAGCTTTAAAAAGGAATGTAGGTAGAATAATTAGAAAAAAATTATAAATACAACAATTATTGCTTCCTTAACCCAAAAAAGAAAGTGAAATATAATTTCAGGAAAGAATAACATTTACCAAGTAAAATATAAGTATTTGAATTATACTATTGGAATTATTGAAGAAAAAATAAGAAATTTATGTATTTCTCTCTAAAAATTGAATATAACTTTAACCAGTATAGGGATAAAGCATCTTCAAGAACCTCTATCATCATTGGGATAATTGTATGTTGTTATAGAGATCACACATCGTCGAACATCCCACACCTCACCAGAGATTTACAATTTTACTAGGGGAAGTGAAGGTCTTAGAGGGGTGTGGAGGGAGGTCTTAGTGGAAGGGAGAAAGGGGAATTTGAAGGCTCGTCCATCATATTTACACATCATGATATATCTCACATGACTCTCACTAAAAGGTATATATTAGTGTAAAAGGGGAAAGGGAGGGCACAAGGGAGAGGGCTTGGGGGAGGGAGATCTCAGGGGGCTTGGGGAAAAGTTTTTTTTTAATCATGGTGGTTTTTTAAAAACCACCAAAAATTTGAATTTATTTAGAAATAGTTTGTAAAATATTCTATAAAAATCACCATTATCACCCCCAATTTCCTATACTGATAGTATCATGATCACACACAAGAATTCACATGTCATGTGAACCTAAGTGCCTAACTTGATTCATGAAAACACACATCCTTCCACCCTAATCCAATTGAAAAAATAGAATCAAAAAATTAATAATACAAAGTACTATATTCAATGATAATAAACTCAACAGTAATAATGAAAACAAAGAAAAACAATCCCAACTCCTAGGTAACATAGACTTCAGCTCATGCAGGTAATTTCCATATACACAACATAGTATTTATCCCAAGTTTCAATTTATCCTATCTCTTATCTACCATATCTCAAATAGTAATAAAAATAAAACAAAACTCTAGTCCCACATTTTAATATCCCATTTGGAATCACTCGATCAAAAACTAGATTGGGATTCCACATGACCTCAGGTGCACTTCACCGTATAAATGAGACTGTGGACTAGTAGCTTGGATCTAAAGTAATATCATGAGGAGGTTATAACCTCATATCAGAGTATTAAAAATATCATAAGTCATATATAGTATTTTTTCATAATATCCAAATAATGAATAAACATTGTATCCCAATCCAATCATAATAAATAACATATATATGTTATAAAAAAATGAACTATCCAAAATGCGATATTAGTCAGATGGACACCAATAAGATCTCTCATGGGTAGATCGTATACATATCAAAATAAAATAAATAAAACTAAAAATTCCCTTAGTTATGAGTCCTAACACGGTACCATATCCTAAATCTATCTAAACTATACATCACATCCATCCAATATTGCACCTTTTCCCTACATGTAATTGTGATCATGAGGATTTCTCAAGTACCAAAGTGTCATTTCCACCCAAGTAGAGTGTGAATAAAAAATAGTAGGCCACCAAAAATGCTTCCCTTAATGTAACCAGTATAAATAGTTCATGTACAATGTGATGTGAAAAAAATAACCAAAAAAGTATGAAAGTATAATAAAATAACCATCATCGATCCTTGGTTTCTAAGGTGACACCCTAGGTTGACCAGAGTTGCTTATTCCAGTTTCAGATGTCTCTAAGCAAGTCACATAACCATATATCATCTAGGGGAATGGTGCCCCACTTTTAATACTATCATATATCATCAAGGGGAATTACACCCCACCCAGAATACTATCATATATCATTAGAGTGAATGACTCCCCACCTAGAATACCATCATATATCATTGGTTTGGATTGGCACCCCACCCGAAAATACTATCTTATATCATATTTTGGAAAATGTATCCCCACTCATAATACCATCATATATCATATTAGGTGGAATGGTGCTCGATACATCATACATTTATATCAGGGTAAATTTAACCCCACCAAGAAATACCATTATATGTTATTAGGGGAATAATGAACCACCCTTAATAACATTATATATAGTCATACACCTAGGAGTAATGGTGTCCCACCTCAAAACGATATCACCTCAAGGGGAATAGAACCCCTCTATATAATCACATACCAAATCATGGTCAGATATTTTCCCTCCTTATAATTACCTATCATTGTACACCTAGGGGAATACTCTCCACTCAAGACCTCATATATATCTATTTCTTAATCACATGTGTTGGATCCAAACCTAAACTTGATTCATCTTACCAATGTTGGCCTATCAACCACACAACTTATAACCACTATAGTATTCACAACATGATAAAACCTCTCTATCCCTTATGCACTAATCCTATCTAAAATCAACATGAGATTGGGGAACCCCCTCTAGTTCCCTAAGTCATATAAAGGTCTGGATACCTCATATGGGTTCCTCTATCTCATTTCTTAACTCTATGGCCCAAGTCTATCACTCAAAGTGCATAATGTAACATCCTAAGATTTTATGAAATATATTCATTAAAATTAATTTTATTTATTTAATATCTTTTGTTATACATGATAAAAAAAATTATCTTTCATTACACACAATAATGAGTTTCTTTGAAATTGTGGGTTGCATACAATACTGAGTTATACCAAACGATAATATAGTACTAATATTATTATCTAATGTGGTAGTTATCACCTAGCCATTGGAATGGTAGTAATGAAATATATTAAATAAATTATAAAAATTATAGTTTATACATGTTTATAAAATGAATTTATTGTTTAACAATTAATTAGAAATGAAAATAAAGACCAATTGAGTATAAAGAATATGTTTTTATGAAAAACTATGTTTAAGACCAGAATGAATTTTTATCTTAATAAAAAAATCTAATAATTATTAGTGAAATACATTAATGAAAATAATATTTTATATATTTAATAAAAAAAATTAATTCATACAATAAGTTTTATAGGATTAAGATAAGAATAAATCTAATTTTAAGCAGAGAAAATGTGCATTTTTTAAAGGCGGTTTTACAGCCTTTTAATGGAAGACTTATTTTTAAACTAAATTTTTAAACTTTTATAATTTTATTTAATGAAACAACTTAATTTATTAAATATATAAATTAAAATTTACTTTGGGTGAATTTTTTGTATTTTTCTAAGAACTTTCATATTTTGATGAATAGTAAATAATACTGAATTTTAATTGAAAACTGTATTTTCATCAAACTTATTTGTATAGTTTAAATTTATTTTAAATAAATTTTAAGTTAAAATTAATTAAATTATATATAAATAAATTAAATTTAGGTTATTGGAATTAATTTTATATTGAAATTGGATATAAAAACATTTTTAACTTTTTAACTTTTCTCTTCAAAAACTCATTGTCTCGTCCCATATGTGAGATTAATTTTAAATTAATTTATAAAACTTATGTGATTTGAATTTGGAAAAAAAAATTCTATATTTGGAATTATATTAATTCTTAATTTCTAATAATTTCAACATAGTTTTTTACCAAAAATATTAGTGAAGGAAATTAAAATTAATTACAACGACTAATGTAAAAACAAGTTTACTTAATGACTAAAATTAAAATATACGGTGTAAAAATGACCATAAGCTTAAACCAAACCCATTTTATGGACATTTTTGGACCATATCCCCTCTTGGATATAATTTTTTGATTTATTAAATGCTATTGGTTTCTAAAAATGTGGGGAGAACACAATTCTTTTCAGAAATGCCAAGTGTGTCATTTCTCCCACATATAAAAGGGCACTCAACCCACTTGCTTATTCACACCCCCAAATCCATTTGTATCATCCAAAACCTGAACAAATAATATCCAAAAATACCTCCAATAATAATAGAATCCTAACTTTAAGCATAAATCAAACCAAGAAATTCCTTTAGTGAAAACCAAAAGGAGTTACTCAAAAAAGAGGTAAAATTCTTCAATGAGCATTTTTGTTTTATTTATTTCTCTAGACCTTAAATTATTTTTATATAATGATAATATAATAACCTCATTATCATAAATATACTTATATTATTTTAGGTTTATTTTTATACTTACACCAACACACACTTCCATCAATTGGGATATGTAATCATTGTTTGTGTGTATGGAGGACTATCGTCTCGCGAACCGATATTATTCGTTCTTCCATTACCACCTCTTTAGGTTGGGATTAATTATAAACTTACTTTTTTATATTATATGTATAATATTTATGATTTATTTATACTTATGTAATAATTATATAACACATACCTTCTGAATTTACATTATGTGGGAATATTATAACATCATTTGTGCATGTGTGGACAACCGCCTCCTCAAAGAAAAGTGATTTGTTCACACTTTACATGGAATGTAATAAGGATGTATTTAATAAAACTATGTGATATAAATTATGCATATATGTTATATTAATTACCTAATTAAATTTATTTAAATATAATATATCATTTTCTTTATTATCATTTCACACGCTGAAAAGGTGATAATATCATTCGTGGACGTGTAGACTACAGCCTCCTCGAAGAGATCTAATTATTTTTCCATCTAATAATTATATATATAAATAAATAAATATGATTAAATAATATTTAATTATTTATATAATTATAATTCTATAAAGATAATTTTTAATTACCTAATTTCTATAATGATCATTGAAAAATGGGAATGTTACTCATGCGTATGTATGGCCTACCGTCTCTATGATTGTATCATTGGTTCATTTTTCATAAAAATATTTCATGATTGGTTTTAAAAATATAATTTATATATAAATATGATAATTATTTTATGATTAATATTTTTTAAGTTTTTTAATAATGACCCCTTTAACCATAGTTGACTTACCAATGTTGTTTTTGACACATAAATCAAATATGGTCAAAACACCTGACATAATCTTAATTGATTAAGTAATTGTATATACCATGATAATAAGTGAAATAAAATTAATAATAAACTTCAAAAATTTAATCAATAAATTAAATAATTAATATAATTTTATTATTTAGGAATATAAAGACACACATGACAAGTCGGACTCAAGGTAAGGGACTTCGTCACAAAATCCTTTCGTTGAGGAATATCTTGATATTATATACCTTTATTACTTTATAAGGTGTATATATAACCCCCTTGACATGTTATATAATGAAGTTTCTCTATTATCATGATATTTAATGTTTTTTTAATGTTATTCTTTAATTATTTTTATGATTCAGATATTTCAAAGTGGTGTAAAACACTTTTATTTAAAAATATTCTTTTAAATGTTTTGATATTTAATTTTAAAAAAATCCTCCATGTCAATATTATTGATATTATTTAATTTTTTTATTTATATAAATTATTATAAAGAAAATTTTATGTCCATTTTTAATTTCATTCAA
Organism: Viscum album; assembly: GCA_963277665.1. Taxonomy (NCBI): domain Eukaryota; kingdom Viridiplantae; phylum Streptophyta; class Magnoliopsida; order Santalales; family Viscaceae; genus Viscum; species Viscum album. Next base: position 1,303,234,183 of record OY728147.1, read on the forward strand.
AAAAAATCAAAAAGTAATCTTTTTAAGTGTTTTATATAGAAAGTTTTGACAAATGATGAAAGGTATGTTTGATTATTAATGTACATAGAGATAATGAATTTTTCACCATCGTGGCCATTATTTTATTTTGGATTCCTTTGAAATATTTTATTTTTCATTAAATAAAAAACCATATTTAAATTTCTGGGTATTTTGGCTTAGAAAATGGTTCTTTAAAGAAAAGGGTGTTTTGGTATTGATAATGGGTTCTCAAAAGAAAAGTGTATTTATATCCAAATGTGTTTTCATAGGGGTTTAAACAAGTTTTTAAAGGTTTTTATTATGATATTTCTTTAATATTGATATGGTAATTGAGCATTATATGAAATGAGTGATCTCGATATAGCTTATAATAAGGGTTGAACCCCATTATAGCTCACGAGTGATCCTAATATAGCTTATACAAAGGGATGAGTCCCATTACAGCTCATTGGAAATAGTTGAGCCTGATATAGATTATATGAAGGGTTAATCCCCATTATAGTTTATAGGTGATCCTGATATATCTTATATAAATGGTTATCCCATTATAGGTCTCTAATTCCTTGAGTAATTATAATGTTAGAAGTTTTCCTTATGTTAATTCAAATTAAAAGATTTTTTAAAGGGTTTTATGTTTATTATTCAATAAGATACATAAAATGAGTTTTAATTGATTTGTATGGGTTTTAATGATTTTTTTTTAGAAAAATTTGTGTTTTATTTTCATGTGAACATTTTTTATTTCATATTCTCAATGAACCTTGAAGATAAAGGTAAAAAATATATGATTTTTTATTTTTTTAATGAGATAATGATTTATTTTCTTTTTATATCTCTTATTAATCTTTTTTACTCACCAAGTTTTTAAAAAATTTCACAGGGTTTAAGGATTGGTAATGGAAATAAATAATTCACACTGAATGTCATGGAGATTTTCCGTGAAAAATTTTCATGCATTATTTTAAGAGTTCTATATTATGGGAAAAATGGATACTAATCAGAAGTGTCAAATTTTTATTTTATAGTTTTTTATGTATGATTTGTGGCCTAATTTTATGAAACTCTAAACTAAAAAAGATCCTAATAGTGAAAGAAATCATATTCTTGAATAAAAAACAAGATGACGTAATATTAAAATTTAGGGCCCTATAATTGGTATAAAAGGAAAGGTTTAGATAGATTTAGAGTTTAGGAGAGTGTTAATATCATTCCCTTGGAATATTTTACATTATGGTTAGGTAGAGATGACATGTAATTTTATGATTTCCAAGTAGATTCGTATAAAGTATATTTTTTCATAATGGTTTTCCACAGAGGAAACAAGGAATCTATATAGGGAATAAAGAAGAAAATACTCTTCCAAATTATCACCCTGAGATAGTTTTAATTAGAAAAAAATAGTTTGTTGTAGTGATGGATCGTTTGATGCAATATATAAATGGTGATGGTATCCAGACTAGAGAGAAACCTGATGTACCATGAAGGAGAATGTCTATAGTGAATCATTTAATGTGTAAAAATCCCCCAAAGTTCAATGTATCATATAAACTAGTGGTAGATTAAGGATGGAAAAATTATCTAGAGAATATATTTTATGTCATTGGATGTTCAGAACATCAAAAGGAAACTCTTTCCATCTATCATTTTGAAGGTGAAGCTGATTGATAGTGGTCTTTGGATAAGAATAATAGATATAAATATAATATTGATTTTATGGAATAGGAAATGTTCATGGATATTTTCCTTGATAAATATTTAAATAAGTTTTTTCATCTTAGTATGGAGAAATATTCCTAGAATTGAGGTAAAAGATTAAGATTATGTGATTTTATATGAAGCAAACTTCACAATATTTCCTAGGTATGTTCTAGATTTTATTCGAGATATTGACAGTAAAATTAATATATTTTACTCAGTATTGAAACCAATTCTATGAATATATATGGCCTATCAATAATTTAAAAGTTATGATAAAGTGGTTTGTTGTTCTAATAAGTTTGAGATGTAGTTTTCAAACATTTATGTTCCACGAGAGGAAAACAGTAAGAAATGGTCAATGTGACATGAAATGGAGAAGAAACCAACTAAGAATTCTGTAGGTAAGCATAAAACATTTTCTAATTGTGGTAATATACATATTGAGGAATGTATTTTAAGATCTATAAGGTGTTACCAGTGTGTTAAGTTTGGTCACAAGGTTCATGACTGTAAGGAAAATAATCCTGAATAATCCAACAATGAGATGAAAAATATCCAGTAAATAGTAAGATTTTGTTGCTGCAATGGTTTGGGGAATTATGATAATTTTTGTCCAAAGAAAATTAATTAGGTTAGAAATAATCATGATCAGAAGTAAAAAAGGGATGGATAAATCATTTTCTACTTCTACTGTTGTTGTTGAGACATTTGGTGAAGTCATAGAAGCTCTAGTAAGCTCAGTATTTTTCAAATATTACCCCTAATTTCATGGTTATAGACGCTCCATATAAGGTTTTAAGTAATGTGATCGTAAATTGATTAATGATTTTTTGGGATATGTGTAGTTGGGTTTATCTTTATGTAAGGATTTAGTTTAATGAGAGGTATGCTTTTACTTTTGAACACTAGATATTAATGTATTATCAAATCCCATAAATGTTTGAATTATCTTATTACGTTTTAACTATTTTGGTTTTGTTTGATATATAAATATAGGATGTATATCATGTTATCCTTTTTAGGAATATGTTATCCATTATAAGTTGATTCTAGTTCTTCAAGAATGAAAAGTCATATTGGATACTCATTTTTTAGAGCAAGAGATGAGACTGTATTAAAAAATGATTAAATAATGAATCTCTACTCATCAAGTAAGTATATCTCTATATGCTCTAAGTATATATGGTGAAGGAATCCTAAAATTTTAGGAAAAATATCTTGAATAAATAAAAGTTTATCCAATTACCATATTTTATGATGATATCAATGAACTTTTCCATAACTATTTGGCTTGTGGTTTTTTTATCATTGATTATCTCTTGATCATGTTCTCTCTCACTCTCTATTAATCCATGGGAATTAGTTTTCTATTCAAAATCCATCATTTAATTTCTCACCAATATTCTACCTATGCATAATACTAGATATAAATAACTTCTAGTGACCTTTATGTTTCCCACAATCCATTTTTCAAAAGATTTTTTATTAACCCTTTGTCTGATGTGGGATTCAATGAAGGAATTCTAGAAATGTTAATCATTTGATAACCAAGACAAATTTTGAGGGAGAAATTCATTTTAAGGGGGTAGGTTATAACATCCAAAGATTTTATAAAATATATTATTTCTAATTAATTTAAATTATTTTATATCTTATGTTACAAGTAATACAAATTTTTATCTTATGTTACATGAAACAATGAGTTTCCTCGAAATCTTGTGTCGCACACAAGACTGTGTTATACCAAAAAATAATATACTACTAATATTATTATTTAATATGGTAGTTATCACCCATCCATTATAATTGTGGGAATTAATGAGATTAACTAAATTATTAAAATTATAGTTTATGAATGTTTATAAAATTAATTTATTGTTTACTAATTAATTATAAATAAAAATAATAAACAATTGAATATAAAGGATGTGTTTTAATGAAAAACTATTTTTTTATGGAAAGAATCACATATTGTCTTAATAAATTAAATTATTTACAATTAGTGAAATAAACTAATGAAACTAATATTTTATTTATTTAATAAAATGTTTTTAAATTCATCCAATAATTTTGATACTCTTAAGATAAGAATAAATCCAATTTTAAGCATAAAAATATGTATATTTTTAAAAGGCAGTCTTACCACATTTTAATGGAAGACTTGTTTCAAAAAAAAATTATACTTTTATAATTTTTGTTTAATAAAAAAACTTCATTTTTGAAATAAGGATATTAAAATTTACTTTGGGTAAATTTTTTGTTTGTTTTTTGTTTTTGAGAACTTTCATATTTTGATGAATGGTAAATAATACTAAATTTTAATTGAAAAAATCATTTTAATAAAAGTTATTTGTATAGTTTAATTCTATTTTAAATTTTTTTATGGAATAATTAGTACAATTATATATCAATAAATCCAATTTAGTTCATTCTAATCAAATTCTCATTGAAATTGGATATAAAACATTTCAAACTTTTGAACTTTTCTCTTTAAAAACATGTTGTCTCGTCTCGTCTAAGGTATTAATTTTAAATTTATTTCTTCCACTTTTGTTATTATAATTTGAAAAAAATTATTCCATATTTAGAATAATAATAATTTAGAATTTATAATATGGTAAAAATTATTTTTTTCCAATAATATATTATAAAAGGAAATTAAAATTAATTACAGTGATTGAGGTAAAAACAAGTTTACTTAATGACTAAGCCAAACAAATAAGGTGTAAAATTCACCCTAGAATTGATTAAAACCCTATTTTTAAACATGAATCAACTATATCTCCTATTTTATTGAATTTTTTTTATGAAATCCTCTAGGTTGGTAAAAACGTGGGGAGCACACAATTCTTTTCAAAAATGACAAGTGTGTTATTTCCCCCACTTATAAAAGGGAACTCAACCCTCCTCACTTCTTCACAACTCTAAATACATTTGAATCATATAAAACCTAACCAAATAATATCCCAAATCCCTCATCTCATCCTAGAATCCTCACTTTGGAAATAAATTAAACCAAGGATGTCCTTTGGTGCAAACCAAAAGGAGTTACCCGGAAAAAAAAGTTAACATTCTTCAACAAGAACTTTTATTTTTTTTATTTCTCCACCCATTCAATTATTTTTATACCATGATTATATAATAACATAATTATCATAAATATAATTATATTTTCTTATGTTATAGGTTCTAACAACACTTAAACACACTTTTATCAAATGTGATATGCAATCATCATTCGAGTGTACAGCGGACTACCGCCTCGTGAACTGATGTTGTTAGTTCTTCCATTACCACCTATAATGGTTTGGAATAATTATATAATTAATATTTTCATATTATATTTATTATTTTTATGAATTTTTTATTCTTATTTAATTATTATATAATACATACCTTCATTCTTTCCATTTTTTGGGAATACGATAACATCATTTGTGGACGTGTGGACTACCACCTCCTTAAAGCAATGTGGTTCGTTCACACTTTACATTGAATGTTTTTTGTATAAATTTAATAAAAATATATGATATAAATGAAATATATATTATATTCCTAACATAATTACATTTTTTTAAATATAATATATCATTTTATTCATTACCCTTTCAGACACTGAAAAGGTGATAATGTCATTCTTGGACGTGTGGACTACCACCTCCTCAAAGTAGTGTCATTCATTTGACATCATAAGAATTATATATATAAGTATATATGATTTAATAATATTTAATTAATTAAATAATGATCATTATTTAAATATAAATTTTACTTACCTTCTTTCCATAATGATTATTGAAAAATGTGAACATTACTCGGGTGTATGTATGGCATACCATCTCCATGATTGTAACATCAGTTCATTTTTCATAACCATTTTCATGATTGGTTTTAAAAATATAATTGATGTATAAATATGATAATTATTTAATAATTAATATTCTCAAAAAAATTTAATAATGAACTCTTTTACCATAGTTGACCTACCAAAGACATTTTTTACACATAAACCAAATATGGTCAAAACACCCGGTGTAATATTAATTGATTAAGTAATTGTATATACCAAGATAATAAGTGAGCCTAATAAAAATTATATAAAGATTTGATCCCCATTATAGCTCATGGGTGAGGCTGATATAGCTTATACGAAAGTTTTGAGCCCCATTATAACTTCTGAGAAATGGTTGATCCAAATATAGATTATATAAAGACTTAATCCCCATTATAGATCATAAGTGAGATTGATATAAATTATATTAACTTTTATACCCATTATAAATCATCTATTCATTGGGTAATGATAATGTTGGAAGTCGATCTTATGGTTATTCCAATTAAAAGGGTTTTTAAAGGGTTTTATTCATATGATTCACTATGTCACCTAAAAAGTCTTAATTTATTTATATGGGTTTTAATGATTTTATTTGAGAAAAATGTGGGATCTTTTCTTCTGAAAATTTTTTATTTCATACTCTCAAAGAAACTTAACGATAAAGGTAAACTTTATATGATTTTTTATTTTTTTACTGAACTAGTGGCTTCTTTTATTTTTATATCCCAAACTGAACTTTTGTCCTCATCCCAAGTTTTTAAAAAAAATCATAGGTTTTATGGATAGGTAATTGAAAGGAATAATCACTACTAGAAAAGGGGGCAGTGGAGGCCCCCTGACTCGGGCGACCGCCATTGGCGGTCGCTATAGCCCACCATTAGCGACCGCCAATGGCGGTCGCTAACCTCCCTAAAAATATTCGGGGGGTTTCTGCGCCCCCCCCCCCCCCCCCCCCGCGCCCTCTCGATCTCGCCCTAACCCCTCGCTGCCCTCCCTCGCGCCGCCCTCCCCTCCCCCGCCGCCCGGCCTCCCCCGCCGCCCGGCCTCCCCCGCCGCCCGGCCTCCCCCGCCGCCCGGCCTCCCCCGCCGCCCGGCCTCCCCCTCCGCCCGCCCTCCCCCGCCGCCCGCCCTCCCCCGCCGCCCGCCCTCCCCCGCCGCCCGTCCTCCCCCGCCACCTGCCTTCCGGCCTCCGGCCGCCGCCCTCCGCCTTCGGGCCTCCGGTCGCCGCCCTCCGGCCTCTCGGCCCTCCCCCCCCCCCACCCCGGACGGCACCCGCACCCCGGACAGCCCCCGGCGCGCACTCCGGACCGCCCCCCGCACCCCGGACGCCTCCCCGCACCCCGGACAGCACCCCCCCGCGCACTCCGGACCGCACCCCGGACGCCTCCCCGCACCCCGGACAGCACCCCCCCGCGCACTCCGGACCTCCCCCCGCACCCCGGACGCCTCCCCGCACCCCGGACAGCCCCCCCCCCCCCCCCTGCACTCGGACACCCCCCTCCGAACCCGGACAGCCCCCCCCCGCACCCCGGACAGCCCCCCCCCCCCCCCCCCCCCCCCGCACTCGGACACCCCCCCCTCCGAACCCGGACAGCCCCCCCGCACCCCGGACAGGCCCCCCGCACCCCGGACACCCCACCCCGCACCCCCGACAGCCCCCCTGCACCCCAGACAGCCCCCCCCCCCTCCCCCGCACCCCCGGACACCCCCGCACCCCGAACACCCCTGCCCGCACCCCTGACAGGCCCCCGACACGCCAGACACCCCCTCCCCGCACCTCGGAAGGCCCCCCCCCCCCCCCCCGACCCTGGACACCCCCCCCCTTGCTGCCCGTCCCCCGTCCCCTCACCGCCTCCTCTCCTCCAGCTCCCCCCCGCCGCCGCCGCCCGTCCCCTCCCTTGCCGCACCGCCTTTGGCTCCGGCTCCCCTTCGCTGCCTCCTCTCCCTCGCAGCACAGCCTTCGGCTCCCCTCCCTTTCAGGTTTGTAGCTCAATCAGGTAACATGAGCTTTCAGTTACATTATTATTTTATCAATGGTTCATAAACAAATGGTTAATATTTATTTTGAATATAGTTGATTTGAAAAATGTAAATGTAATAAGTATTGTGTAAATGTTTGTTATACAGATATTATTATGGATAAGAGTTGGATTGATCTTCCAAATCGAACGTCTAGAGAATATTTCAATGGCATTATGCAGTTTATTGAGTTCATGAGAGGATTTGAAAGTGACTATATTAGTTGTCCATGTAGAAAATGTGCTAACAGATATCAATTCACAGAAGATACTGTGAGGGAGCACCTTTTCTTTAATGGATTTCTGAAAAATTATAAGAGTTGGACTCGTCATGGAGAAGAATATGTTCGTTGTCAAAATACAGATGCAGCTCAGATGGATGTTGATGCAAGGATGACTGATCCAATGCATGAAATGCTTACTGAAATGGTACGTGGGTTTGATCCTGAAGGCATTGACATCCAGAATCTTGAGACCGGTGAGATAAATCTTCGCTCTGGTGCAGATCGTGATTCGAGGAGGTTTTATGAAGTACTTGATGATGCGAAAACAGAATTATATCCTGGATGTACTTCTTACAATAAACTATCGTTTATCGTGGAGTTGTTGCATTTGAAGACTTTGAATAATTGGTCAGACACATCATTCGACATGCTTTTGGTTTTATTGAAAAAAGTTCTTCCTGTCGACGCTAAGATTCCTGAGTCGTATTACTATGCTCGTAAGTTGACAGAGAACTTAGGTTTTACATATGAGACTATAGATGCATGTGCAAACAACTGTATGTTGTTTCGAAATGAAACTGCTCATTTGGATATTTGTACGGTTTGTGGCGCTTCCAGGTGGAAAGAGAACAGGGGAAATAAGACTCATCAAAGTCAGATTGCGATACAGGGGAAACCGATTGCCGTAAAGCAAATGCGTTACTTTCCCCTTAAACCGAGGTTGAAAAGATTTTTTATGTCATCTAAAGTTTCTAATTTAATGAGATGGCATACAGAAAGAGTTCATGAAAGTGACATGTTAACCCACCCGGCAGACTCTCATGCATGGAAGGATTTTGATAAGAGACATCCAGACTTTGCTAAAGATGTTCGTAATGTCCGATTGGGATTGGCAGCAGATGGTTTCAATCCATTCAAGTCTATGGTTGGTGCAACTCATAGCACATGGCCCGTGGTGTTGGTTCCATATAATCTTCCTCCGTGGCTTTGTATGAAGCAACAATTTATATTACTTTCCACTCTTATTGATGGACCTAAAAGTCCGGGGGATAAGATTGATGTTTACCTTCAGCCATTGATTGATGAGTTGAATGAATTTTGGGGCGATGGTGTGATGACTTATGACTGCGAAACGAATGAAATGTTCAAACTGCATGCAGCTTTATTGTGGACAATCAATGACTTCCCAGCTTATGCAAATTTATCAGGCTGGAGTACGAAAGGGGAATTTTCTTGCCCTTGTTGCAATAAAAGTAAAAAATATGTATGGCTTAAACATTCCAAAAAATGGGCATACATGGGTCACAGGCATTTTCTCCCTCCCCAGCACAGGTTCAGAAAGGACAGAGTGGCATTTGATGGTTCTAGAGAGTTCAGCCCAGCACCAAAGATCATGACAGGAGTCGAAATGTTATCACAGATTGAGGAAGAAAACATTCGCACGGTATATGAAATTCAGGATTTGGTGGCTCCTCCAGTACGTAATATTTGTGCTGCGGGTAGGCAGCGCAGTCACAATTGGAAAAAGAAAAGTATTTTTTATAGTCTTCCGTATTGGAAAACTAACATGTTGAGGCATAATTTGGATGTCATGCACATTGAAAAAAATGTTTTTGATAACATATTGTGGACCATTTTAGGTGTCAGTGGAAAGTCAAAGGACCATGTTAATGCACGCCGTGATTTGGAAGAAATGGGTTTAAGGAAACAGTTGCATTTACAGTTAGCTGAGGGAAACAAGGCATATATGCCTGCTGCACAGTATTCGATGACTACAGAGGAGAAAAAGACATTTCTTTCCATTTTGAAGATGGTCAAGGTGCCTGATGGTTACTCTTCTAATATTTCAAAGTGTGTGAATCTGACGAGCAAGACATTGCAAGGGTTGAAAAGTCATGACAATCACGTATTACTTCAGCAGTTGATTCCAATCGCAATTTGTGATTGTTTATCCCCCAATGTTGTTCAGCCCTTGATTGAGATGAGTAATTTTTTTAGACAGCTTTGTTTAAGAAATCAACGAATGAGTGATTTAAAAAGTTTGCAGGACCGAATTGTACTTACGCTTTGTCACTTTGAGAAACTTTTCCCCCCCTCATTTTTCGATGTTATGGTCCACTTGACAGTGCACCTAACTGATGAAGTAATGGCTGCTGGTCCAGTACAATTCAGGTGGATGTATCCTATTGAACGGTATTTGAGTACATTGAAAAGATTTGTACGCAACAGAGCTCGTCCAGAGGCATCAATAGCCAATGGTTATTTGATGGATGAGTGTACTACCTTTTGTGTAGAATATCTTACGGATGTTGAAACAAAATTAGATAAGCCCTCTCGGATTCATGATGGTCCAGTTGGAGAAGGAACCACATTTGATATGGACAACATCGAGTGGATACAAGCACATCGATATATCTTGTTCAATACTCCATCAGTTGCACCATTAATGCAGTAAGTATCTTATCAATGTGCTTGTATAACTTTTACATGTTTTCTTTGCATAAGTTGATCTTTTAAACATCGCGTAATCATTTGCAGGAAACACATTAATGAGATAAAATAAGAGATGCATCGTGCGACTGAGTTGCAAATTCAACAATCTCATTATGCGACATTTCATGATTGGTTCAAGGATTATGTATGTATAAATTGATTTTCATTATGAGTGAAGTATTAAACTAATTCTTTCTGCATATATCAGTATTGATTTTTATAAATTATGTAGGTTCGTAAGCTGAGGGAGTTAGGGGACCCCACGCTACCTGAAGTATTTATCCAACTGGCTGAGGGTCCATCTATAACATCTCGTCGTTATAAAGCTATTGATGCTAATGGTTTTCGATTTCGCATTAAAGATGTTGACGACAAACGAGCAACACAAAACAGTGGCATCGGTTGTCCCTTTGTCGATTCTGGTTATTACTATGGTCAATTGATAGACATCATTGAAGTTGTATATACACACGGTTTGAAGTACATATTGTTAAAGTGTAATTGGGTTGATCCAGTGCGTGGATGTAAAGTCGATCAATATCAGTTTTCATTGGTGAATTTTAACTATATGTTATACAGAAATAATGAACGAGTTGAGAATGAACCTTTCATTTTGACATCACAAGCGGAACAAGTATTCTTCGTTACTTTGCCTTCGGATCCAAGTTGGCAAGTTGTTGTCAAAATGTCTCGGCGAGGAGTGTTTTTATTTGAAGAAGATGAACCCGAGACTGTTCCGTTTGTTTACCAACAACTTGATCAACATACCGTAGTTCAACGTGAAGAAGATATTTATTGGGTCATAGCGGCTGTTGAAGGAGAAACGGTCGATTTCCATGCTTAATGAAAGGTATAATTGTTTTCCCGCTATTCAGTAGAATGTCCTAGGATATCATAAATTATCTAATCATTTTATAAATCCTTATAAGTTTTAATCCTCACTTTTGTAAGTTAATTCAGTCATAAATATTTAGGTTGATTAACTTTCTGATTTTTTAAAATTCATTCACAACTAATTATTCAATCCATTTTTTGTTTGATTAACAGTTGTACAAGTTTGATTTATTAAGAACAATCCAATTTATCTTTTAAACACTTTGGACTCATTACTGATATTTTGTATGACTGCAGACATGTCAGGGGAAGAGGCAGAAAATCCACATCATCCATCTGAGGCATCTACGTCTCAGGGTCGAGGTATGTTTGAATGTCATTGTCTATATTTTTTATGTAATTGACATATATATATATATATATATATATATATAACATTTGTCAATTTATATATAAAATTGTTTTCAACAGGATCAGACTCGGCTGCTTCTTCCTCTCGCAGGAGAGGGCCCTGGTCGTGGCATATTATCATGGAATTCCGACATGACGATAGATGTTTCATTTGATGAGGTATTTCATCCCGTGGGACCGAATGCCCCGACATTATTCGTCAGCTGGGTCATATCATACGTGACCCACATCGATTTCCATTGACCACGCGTGATTGGGCTTCTATCCCTCAGGACACATTAGATCGTCTATGGAGGGAGGTTCAGGTAAGAAAATAATTTTACTTTATTTTCTATTTATAAATAATACTAATATGTTTGATTATTTTCATTATAGCAAAATTGAAAGTATGCCCTGAAGAGTTTCAGGCCGGTGTGTATGAGCAAATTCCGTAAGCTGTGAAAGATTATAAAAGGCAAAGTGAGAGGGACCACTGGATACCAAATGTGGGTGCCCTTGACATTTTGGAAAAGGTCCCGGAGGTGTCCTCCCAGCTCAGTGGCGTGACTTGGTTGCATATTGGTCTACTGAGGGTGTTGCGTTAGTATATTAATTATTTTTCTGTATATATATTTTCAAGAATATGTGATTTGTTTGAAATTTGAATGAATTGAATGTAGGAGGTGTCAACACCCCATTTGGAGAATCGAGCGTTGCAGGGACCAGCTCACAGGCTCGGGACTCGTCACGTGTCTCAGATCCGACATGAGGTATATATTATTCATTTTTTAATTTATTAATTAATATGGTTTTGTGTTTATATTCTTTTAATATACAGTTGCGAGGGCAAGGTGCAGCAACTGATAAAATGTCGGTGTGGATAAGACTCGTGATCGCAATGATCCAGAGGTTACAACATTGATAGTAAGTCTATGTACTTACCAATATTACATAAATCTATATATTAACATATATATATTTAAATATTTCACAGGATCAATTTGAAGCTGAGTTAGAACATCTGCCAGAGGACCAGCGACAGCTTCCCAAGCGACGGGATGAGATCTTTCATCGCATTATTGGTCGGGACGGGCATGGCTATAGTTTGACCTATGGAGCAGGGATTCCTCGTTCTGTAGTGTCACGCGCTGCGGTTGTCGGTCCTGCTGTTGCTCATATGACACAGCAGATGTCAGATTTTGAGGCACGGCTGCGCGCTTCCGAGGAGACAAATGCGCAATTGACAGCTGAGGTTAGAGCACTGCGGGAATATGTGCGTCGAGCTGATGGTACAGGGGATCATACGACGCAGGTATATACTATATTTATTTATTTAATTTAAATTATTTTTGTTATTAAAATATTTATAATGTTTATTTGTTGTAGGGCACCTGGCCCACCAGAAGGAGGTAGCAGTGATGGAAACACGTGACGCACCATATATTCACGAGATATGTTTTTTGTTTTTACTGGTAGGGTTGACATTGATGTACTGTATTTATTCATTTAAGTAATGCATTATTACCATCCATGGTGGTCTTTTAAATATTTTATACACATTGAGTTTTTGATCAGATAATCTTGAATGATTCTACATTTGAAAAGTCGAACTAATTCCAACAGATCAATAAATCTGATATTATAGATTATGTATTATTAATATATTTTTTATAAATTCTGTATGGTATCGATAAAAGAAATATGTATTAATTAGATGTTATCACTTTTATTTTTCACTTTTGTAATCAATGGGATGGCCTTTGCACCCCCGGAGAACCCCGCGCACCCCCGTACAGCCCCCCGCCACCCCCGTACAGCCCCCCGCCACCCCCGTACAGCCCCCCGCCACCCCCGTACAGCCCCCCGCACCCCCGTACAGCCCCCCGCACCCCGTACAGCCCCCCGCACCCCCGTACAGCCCCCGCCACCCCCGTACAGCCCCCCACCACCCCCCTACAGCCCCCCGACACCCCCGTACAGCCCCCCGACACCCCCGTACAGCCCCCCGCACCCCCGTACAGCCCCTGCCACCCCCGTACAGCCCCCCGCCACCCCCGTACAGCCCCCCCGCCACCCCCGTACAGCCCCCCGCCACCCCCGTACAGCCCCCCGCACCCCCGTACAGCCCCCGCACCCCCGTACTGCCCCCCGCACCCCCGTACTGCCCCCCGCCACCCCCGTACAGGCCCCCGCCACCCCCGTACAGCCCCCGCACCCCCGTACAGCCCCCCCCCCCCCCCCCGCACCCCCGTACAGCCCCCCGCCACCCCCGTACAGCCCCCCGCACCCCCGTACAGCCCCCCGCACCCCCGTACAGCCCCCTGCACCCCCGTACTGCCCCCCGCCACCCCCGTACAGGCCCCCGCCACCCCCGTACAGCCCCCTGCACCCCCGTACAGCCCCCCCCCCCCCCCCCCCGCACCCCCGTACAGCCCCCCGCCACCCCCGTACAGCCCCCCGCACCCCCGTCAAGCCCCCCGCCACCCCCGTACAGCCCCCCGCCACCCCCGTACAGCCCCCCGACACCCCCGTACAACCCCCCGTACCCCCGTACAGCCCCCCGCCACCCCCGTACAGCCCCCCGCCACCCCTGTACAGCCCCCGTCACCCCCGTACAGCCCCCCGATTGTGCCGTTTTCAGCAGCGCGGCGCGCGCTGAAATGGCGCGTTGGGGGGTCAAAACCACCCGAACGACCTCCGAATGCCACAAAACCGTACGACAACATCCGGGGCGTGAATTGTGAAATGGTCGGCTAGACGGCACCTCATTCGGATGTGTCGTGTGACCGCGGCGGCCGGAAACGCGTTTCCGGCGCCATTAAACACCAAAACGGCGTGCGGCGGTCCAATTCGGAACAAACGTGCTCCGAACGACCTGAAACCGCACGGGAACGATAGAAATATTATTCCTGAGATGCAGGAGGAGGCCGCACGTCCATCGGACGTGCGGTGCGCGCGGCACGTCCGATTGTGCCGTTTTCAGCAGCGCGGCGCGCGCTGAAATGGCGCGTTGGGGGGTCAAAACCACCCGAACGACCTCCGAATGCCACGAAACCGTACGAAAACATCCGGGGCATGAATTGTGAAATGGTCGGCCAGACGGCACCTTCATTCGGATGTGCCGTGTGACCACGGCGGCCGGAAACGCGTTTCCGGCGCCCTTAAACACCAAAACGGCGTGCGGCGGTCCAATTCGGAGCAAACGTGCTCCGAACGACCTGAAACCGCACGGGAACGATAGAAATATTATTCCTGAGATGCAAGAGGAGGCCGCACGTCCATCGGACGTGCGGTGCGCGCGGCACGTCCGATTGTGTCGTTTTTCAGCAGCGCGGCGCGCAATGAAATGGCGCGTTGGGGGGTCAAAACCACCCGAACGACCTCCGAATGCCACGAAAACCGTACGACAACATCCGGGGCGTCAATTGTGAATAATGGTCGGCCAGACGGAACCTCATTCGGATGTGCCGTGTGACCGCGGCGGCCGGAAACGCGTTTCCGGCGCCATAAAACACCAAAACGGCGTGCGGCGGTCCAATTCGGAGCAAACGTGCTCCGAACGACCTGAAACCGCACGGGAACGATAGAAATATTATTCCTGAGATGCAGGAGGAGGCCGCACGTCCATCGGACGTGCGGTGCGCGCGGCACGTCCGATTGTGCCGTTTTCAGCAGCGCGGCGCGCGCTGAAATGGCGCGTTGGGGGGTCAAAACCACCCGAACGACCTCCGAATGCCACGAAACCGTACGACAACATCCGGGGCATGAATTGTGAAATGGTCGGCCAGACGGCACCTCATTCGGAGGTGCCGTGTGGACCGCGGCGGCCGGAAACGCGTTTCCGGCGCCATTAAACACCAAAACGGCGTGCGGCGGTCCAATTCGGAGCAAACGTGCTCCGAACGACCTGAAACCGCACGGGAACGATAGAAATATTATTCCTGAGATGCAGGAGGAGGCCGCACGTCCATCGGACGTGGGGTTCGCGCGGCACGTCCGATTGTGCCGTTTTCAGCAGCGCGGCGCGCGCTGAAATGGCGCATTGGTGGGTCAAAACCACCCGAACGACCTCCGAATGCCACGAAACCGTACGACAACATCCGGGGCGTGAATTGTGAAATGGTCGGCCAGACGGCACCTCATTCGGATGTGCCGTGTGACCGCGGCGGCCGGAAACGCGTTTCCGGCGCCATTAAACACCAAAACGGCGTGCGGCGGTCCAATTCGGAGCAAACGTGCTCCGAACGACCTGAAACCGCACGGGAACGATAGAAATATTATTCCTGAGATGCAGGAGGAGACCGCACGTCCATCGGACGTGCGGTTCGCGCGGCACGTCCGATTGTGCCGTTTTCAGCAGCGCGGCGCGCGCTGAAATGGCGCGTTGGGGGGTCAAAACCACCCGAACGACCTCCGAATGCCACGAAACCGTACGAAAACATCCGGGGAGTGAATTGTGAAATGGTCGGCCAGACGGCACCTCATTTGGAGGTGTCGTGTGACCGCGGCGGCCGGAAACGCGTTTCCGGCGCCATTAAACACCAAAACGGCGTGCGGCGGTCCAATTCGGAGCAAACGTGCTTCGAACGACCTGAAACCGCACGGGAACGATAGAAATATTATTCCTGAGATGCAGGAGGAGGCCGCACGTCAATCGGACGTGCGGTGCGCGCGGCACGTCCGATTGTGCCGTTTTAAGCAGCGCGGCGCGCGCTGAAATGGCGCGTTGGGGGGTCAAAACCACCCGAACGACCTCCGAATGCCACGAAACCGTACGACAACATCCGGGGCGTGAATTGTGAAATGGTCGGCCAGACGGCACCTCATTCGGATGTGCCGTGTGACCGCGGCGGCCGGAAACGCGTTTCCGGCGCCATTAAACACCAAAACGGCGTGCGGCGGTCCAATTCGGAGCAAACGTGCTCCGAACGACCTGAAACCGCACGGGAACGATAGAAATATTATTCCTGAGATGCAGGAGGAGGCCGCACGTCCATCGGACGTGCGGTGCGCGCGGCACGTCCGATTGTGCCGTTTTCAGCAGCGCGGCGCGCGCTGAAATGGCGCGTTGGGGGGTCAAAACCACCCGAACGACCTCCGAATGCCACGAAACCGTACGACAACATCCGGGGCGTGAATTTTGAAATGGTCGGCCAGACGGCACCTCATTCGGATGTGCCGTGTGACCGCGGCGGCCGGAAACGCGTTTCCGGCGCCATAAAACACCAAAACGGCGTGCGGCGGTCCAATTCGGAGCAAACGTGCTCCGAACGACCTGAAACCGCACGGGAACGATAGAAATATTATTCCTGAGATGCAGGAGGAGGCCGCACGTCCATCGGACGTGCGGTGCGCGCGGCACGTTCGATTGTGCCGTTTTCAGCAGCGCGGCGCGCGCTGAAATGGCGCGTTGGGGGGTCAAAACCACCCGAACGACCTCCGAATGCCACGAAACCGTACGACAACATCCGGGGCGTGAATTGTGAAATGGTCGGCCAGACGGCACCTCATTCGGATGTGCCGTGTGACCGCGGCGGCCGGAAACGCGTTTCCGGCGCCATTAAACACCAAAACGGCGTGCGGCGGTCCAATTCGGAGCAAACGTGCTCCGAACGACCTGAAACCGCACGGGAACGATAGAAATATTATTCCTGAGATGCAGGAGGAGGCCGCACGTCCATCGGACGTGCGGTGCGCACGGCACGTCCGATTGTGTCGTTTTCAGCAGCGCGGCGCGCGCTGAAATGGCGCGTTGGGGGGTCAAAACCACCCGAACGACCTCCGAATGCCACGAAACCGTACGACAACATCCGGGGCGTGAATTGTGAAATGGTCGGCCAGACGGCACCTCATTCGGATGTGTCGTGTGACCGCGGCGGCCGGAAACGCGTTTCCGGCGCCATAAAACACCAAAACGGCGTGCGGCGGTCCAATTCGGAGCAAACGTGCTCCGAACGACCTGAAACCGCACGGGAACGATATAAATATTATTCCTGAGATGTAGGAGGAGGCCGCACGTCCATCGGACGTGCGGTGCGCGCGGCACGTCCGATTGTGCCGTTTTCAGCAGCGCGGCGCGCGCTGAAATGGCGCGTTGGGGGGTCAAAACCACCCGAACGACCTCCGAATGCCACGAAACCGTACGACAACATCCGGGGCGTGTATTGTGAAATGGTCGGCCAGACGGCACCTCATTCGGATGTGCCGTGTGACCGCGGCGGCCGGAAACGCGTTTCCGGCGCCATTAAACACCAAAACGGCGTGCGGCGGTCCAATTCGGAGCAAACGTGCTCCGAACGACCTGAAACCGCACGGGAATGATAGAAATATTATTCCTGAGATGCAGGAGGAGGCCGCACGTCCATCGGACGTGCGGTGCGCGCGACACGTCCGATTGTGCCGTTTTCAGCAGCGCGGCGCGCGCTGAAATGACGCGTTGGGGGGTCAAAACCATCCGAACGACCTCCGAATGCCACGAAACCGTACGACAACATCCGGGGCGTGAATTGTGAAATGGTCGGCCAGACGGCACCTCATTTGGAGGTGCCGTGTGACCGCGGCGGCTGGAAACGCGTTTCCGGCGCCATTAAACACCAAAATGTCGTGCGGCGGTCCAATTCGGAGCAAACGTGCTCCGAACGACCTGAAACCGCACGGGAACGATAGAAATATTATTCCTGAGATGTAGGAGGAGTCCGCACGTCCATCGGACGTGCGGTGCGTGCGACACGTTCGATTGTGTCGTTTTCAGCAGCGCGGCGCGCGCTGAAATGGCGCGTTGGGGGGTCAAAACCACCCGAACGACCTCCGAATGCCACGAAACCGTACGACAACATCCGGGGCGTGAATTGTGAAATGGTCGGCCAGACGGAACCTCATTCGGATGTGCCGTGTGACCGCGGCGGCCGGAAACGCGTTTCCGGCGCCATAAAACACCAAAACGGCGTGCGGCGGTCCAATTCGGAGCAAACGTGCTCCGAACGACCTGAAACCGCACGGGAACGATAGAAATATTATTCCTGAGATGGAGGAGGAGGCCGCACGTCCATCGGACGTGCGGTGCGCGCGGCACGTCCGATTGTGCCGTTTTCAGCAGCGCGGCGCGCGCTGAAATGGCGCGTTGGGGGTCAAAACCACACGAACGACCTCCGAATGCCACGAAACCGTACGACAACATCCGGGGCGTGAATTGTGAAATGGTCGGCCAGACGGCACCTCATTCGGAGGTGCCGTGTGACCGCGGCGGCCGGAAACGCGTTTCCGGCGCCATAAAACACCAAAACGGCGTGCGGCGGTCCAATTCGGAGCAAACGTGCTCCGAACGACCTGAAACCGCACGGGAACGATAGAAATATTATTCCTGAGATGCAGGAGGAGGCCGCACGTCCATCGGACGTGCGGTGCGCGCGGCACGTCCGATTGTGGCGTTGTCAGCAGCGCGGCGCGCGCTGAAATGGCGCGTTGGGGGGTCAAAACCACACGAACGACCTCCGAATGCCACGAAACCGTACGACAACATCCGGGGCGTGAATTGTGAAATGGTCGGCCAGACGGCACCTCATTCGGAGGTGTCGTGTGACCGCGGCGGCCGGAAACGCGTTTCCGGCGCCATAAAACACCAAAACGGCGTGCGGCGGTCCCATTCGGAGCAAACGTGCTCCGAACGACCTGAAATGAGATTATTTCTTGAATCGAAGTTTTTAAATTATTATAACACAATGATTTGATATTATATATGTATTAAATATATATTAAAACATTTAAAATATTATATATATATATATATATTTAAAATATTGTATTTAATAGTATATATATGAATATTTTTACATAAATATATATATATTTATATTGAATTCAATAAAAAAAATTTAAAATTTTTTTTTTTTGAATAGCGACTGCCAGAGGCGGTCGCTATAGGGTGCCCGGCAGGGGGCCTTCAGCGACCGCCAATGGCGGTCGCTAATAGTCTTATTTTTAGTAGTGAATTTAAGTTTAAATTCATGGAGACTTTCCATGAAAATAGTTCAGGATTTATTTTAAGAGTTTTATATTATGGTAAAAATAAATACTGATCAGAAGTGTCAAATTTTTATTTTATAGATTTTTTATATATGATTTATGGCCTAATTATATAAAACCATAAACCTAAAAAGATCATGAAAGTTAAAGAAAGTAAATTATTGAATAAAACTCAATATAATGTATTGTTTAAGACTGGGGGCTTATACATAACATCCCTTAACACATCCATGCTTACATCACTATCTTATCGACCACACTAGATATGCAACATGGGTTCATCTATCTTGTTTCCCAAATTTAGGGCCCAAAACCATCACTCATAGTGTATAATATCCCTTAAAACAACGATTCTTACATCATATTATAATCAGTCTCATGGTGATACAACATAGGCATTACACTAAAGAGATGGAATAAATCCAATCTCCCATCCAATATCAAAATAGGTTGTTCCTATCACACCCAAATTTTACATAATTCTTTCTTGTGGAATACCCACCTAGGTACTAATTCACCAGTAGAGAAAAAATACTCAACCCATGCACTAGTCAACAAGTCAAGAGGCTATAAGGTATCCTAAAATGTCTAGATGGCCTACCACTAGGCAAGCCATTTCAATCTATCACACTCTCCTACTAATAGGGAACTAAGGGAACCTATATTTAGGTTTGATATGTTTCATTAATTTATTTTATACCTCTATAGGGTTCATATATTTCATAGAACCCATTTATGATCAATCCCTCATCCATCAGTGGATGAGGCATCAAGATAGTATTCAATGTTCCATCATATCCCAAGACACTTCCAATATTTTTATAGGTTTTTTAAAAGAGAACAATTAATTTTCTATTTAATTTTTGATCACACACAATTGGAGAGAAATCATAACACATTCCCATAAAAAAATATGTAAACCATAGGGTGTTGTTCAATTCCCACCTACCTCATTCAGAGTTGTTCACTTTTTGAAATCATGGCTACCATCACCTAAGATCATCCAACACTAACTAACCATCACCCATCAATATAAATCCCTAACTCAATTAATAAAACTTCAATTAATTATAAAATTAAATTAATTTCACAATGTATTCCATAACTAATTTAAAAATTAATTATTTTGATATAGTCAAAGAATTACTCACATGGAAATATCCCATGTCATAATTCTCGAGTAAAGGGATGTGCACCACCCCTATCATCCATCCAGGCCTTTAATACACAAAATACATCATATATTATTTTAATACATCCATTTATTTCCCTAAAACATTGGATATTTTTAAATAATTTAAGGTAATGATATACCTTCATGAATTTAAAAAAATCCTAGTGTGATTATCCTCCAAACATCTATTAAATCCAAGCCAAGAAAATGCCCCTTCACACTAACTTGATTCCATATTGATCTGATGAAATCGACATCAAACCCTAAAATAGGGAATATATGGCCATAATCACTAAAATACCATGAATTTTAATGTGAAACTAATGTATAATAATTTATTAGTGATAGAATTACATTTTTTTATCAACTAGAATAGACAGCACTTGAATCAAGTGAAGAATGGAAGATAAAATCTCTTTGTAAATGGGAGGGTCAAGAGATGGAATTAATGGTAATATATGCCACTTCACATTGAGAAAATAAACCCCCTTAAAGTTCATATAAATCCATGGAATTTATTTTAAATAAATTAACACTTTTTTAAATAATCTATAAATGAGGTTTTTTAATTCTCATATATAAGGTTTTTTCTTTATGGGACATATAGTACATAAGACTATCCCCTTGGAAAAAAATCCATAAATAAGGTCTTATACATATGTAAGGTTTTTCTATTAGGTGAAAACCATATACATGATATTTTTATCCGTAAGTAATATTTTTCCTTTGGCCAGAAAACCCTATAAGAAATACGTTTCCATTGGAATAAAATATACTTCATATATAAGGTTTTTCCCTGGAACAAAAAAACATGTTTTCCAATATGTAATATTTTATCACATAAGTAAGGTTTTTACCTTGGGTAAAAAATCCATAAGAAATGGTTTTATTCATAAATAGGGTTTTTTCCTTAGCTAGAAAACCAATACATAAGGTTCTTACCTTATATGGAAAATACTACCACTCATGTATAAGGTTTTATAATTAACCAAAAATTAATACGTAAGGTTTATTTATCTACCCACTGATACATAATGTTTCATAATTAAAAAAATTAAAAAAAAATATATAACTCCAAAACCAATAAATTCATACAAAATAATTTACAAATTATTTTAGCATTCATAAATCCCCCCAACCTATTAGCTATTGAAAAATTAAAGAAATCTAGTATTTATCTTGTTCTAACTCATATAATATGATTCCCAACTAATTATGTCACTTAAAACACCTCCACTGAATGTCAATACACATGTGTGATGCTTGATCCAACCTAAATTATTATTCCTGAACACCTTATCCATTACACCATCCCTTACTCCAATGATAACCCAATCACCTGAGAGACTTTTCAGGCCCACAAGCACATCCAAAAATATATCTTATAGATGTTATAACTCTTATAATTTTTTTCTAAATACCAATTCCCAAAACATTCCCCACTTTGGAACCAAAATAAAAATTTCCCAAAATTTTCATTAACTTGTATAATGTGGGTCGTTATAGTCAGGTTCTTATAGATCCAAGAATCATGATGAAATAAATCTAAGGATTTGGAATATACCATATATATTGTATGAAATCAAACAACACATATAAGTAATAACAAAAATACAAGAAATTAAAAGGCCTCAAGAACTAATAAAGAAGGTAAATGGTGGACTAAAACCCCCTTACCAGGGTTCAGTCTCATATGTATGTCATTAAAGGAGCACCTCAATGAAACCAATGCTAGATATTGTTGTTTCTAAACTCTTTATAATCCATCCTCATCATTTTGGTACAATAAATTCCAAGAAATGTTATATTTATCCTTGAAATATAATCTATCGCAAACTGCTTCAAAGAACACCAAGAGCTCGTTTGAGCACCCCACTAAGCACCGAAGTCAGTGGCCTCTACTCCTATACCTATATATTTATTATTTTATGAGAAAAGAACCAAATGATAAAATTACTCAATATAATATCTATCATGAAACTATATACCCAAATCATGGAGCTATCACTCTAATAGAATCATGCTCTAAAAAATAGAGCAATACACTAATAAGATTGTGGAGCCATGCCACTGTAATGATGGTTCGAGTCATGCTTAACAAACCCAAAACCAATTGAAAATGAGACGAACATGTGGATAACTGATAATGACCCCATAAAAATCAATTGAATAGGTAATTAGGACACATGGATCTCCCAGATAAGTTGTAACGGTACGGAACAGAAAACAACTAATAGTTTTTTAAGGGAAAACACACAAATAATAAATTCCATCTACCTGATCCACTAAATAAATAGTCAAGGAGTAGGAATCATATTATATAATGATTAATCTAGGGAAAATATAGAATGTAGGGGAAAGTAATATTACAAGTATAGTAATAGAACAATTGGGATAATGAAAAAGTTCATGTTGCAGCCCAAAAGAAGGCTCGGGGGGAAAATAAGTAGCAGCCCAAATAATACACTACCAAAAATGATGTTCTATCAACAAGTGGGTACCCCATGGAACAAAATCAAGATAAAAATTCCAAATCAAAACTAATGTAATATATGGTAGTATACACTAGAGAAACACCTCCCCATCTCCCAACCACACTAATTCTAGACCAACTCCTATACAATCTACCCAGACCCTCAAAACCCAAAGAGGAAAAACAAGGAGAAAGAAAACACATATAAGATTATATATCGATAAAACATAATTCAATGGAGGACATATAAAATAAAACACTTCTAAATTGATAATAACAACAAAAATGCATTTTGTAAAAAAATCCACTAACTGGATAACAAACAATAAATTTAGTGATACAAAATTAATTCCACATTAACTCCGATACTAATTATTATGGGAAGCATTGTGTGGTGGTCCAAATTAAATGGATAAATTGATATGCATAGACATAATTTTGGTTACCAAAATTCCAAAAAAAATATACAATTCTATAAATAAGAATTTGTATCAAGAATATAAATATTATAATGAATTCTCAAAAGTGTAAGCTAAACATACTGATTTTGATAAATAGAATCATGAGAACATGAGAAAAAATATTCCATATTGAGGTAAAGAACTTATACCAGTGAACATCAAGTTTTATATACTTCACAAAAGTAATAACATAATGATATTCAAATCTTGATAAAATAAGAATTCTATGAAAAAGATCAATCAAACAGAAGTAAAATAATCAGATATTATTGTCAGCATAGAGCAATAAAGGAAGCACAAAAGATGACACCAAGAATTTAATATGATTTTCATCCAATTGGCCTATGTTAATGAGGTAGGGTCATTGAGGTTACATTATGAAAAATAAATAGGAGTACAACATGTAAGTTTCAGGTGTCGCAGAAGCTCCTGTTAGGCATGGAAAACTCATTTCTTAGTCTTAATTTATGAATAATTTGTGATATACATAATAAATTACATAATAATTAATAGAATAGATTACTTGTCCTGATTAAATAATGAAACTATAAGAAGAGGATCTTAACATGTAATTTATAATTAATTTATAAGTATATCTCAAATTACCTGAACTTGTGATTATTTCTTTTTTAACAATATGGATGACTCGATCTAATCATGACATCATTACATTATGAGATCCATATGATGAATACCTCTAGAAGTAATCAACACATGAACCAAAATATCTAAATGTCACCATTTAATTTTTAGGTTCTATCATGGAAAATCCCAATCACTTGTCTCATTTGTGGTTGATCACAACAATATTCTCTTTGAGGGTGAATAATTTTTTGTGTTATCTTAATGGATTGAGAGAAGAGGAGGAGAGATTATACTTTGTATCTCTTGAAATATTTCTAAGTATTGAGAGATATTCTCTCTATATTCTTTTCACAACAAGAATGTTGATAGAAAGTCAAATAATTAGATATTTATTGTGGTAGGTTTCATGTTAGTAATTTCCACATAAGACCCTTTCCAATTCTATAATTCTTAGTCGACCCCAAGTCTAATAACATTAAAAAAAATATTATTATTATTTGCTTGATATGTGCATCACTAAAGAATATATAATTAAATACCATTTATTTTATTTCCAACAGGACCATTAAGATCGGTCTGTTTATCCTCCTCAACATCTATCAAACCTTTAATGTTGACTATTTATCTAAAAAATAAATATCATTGTCTTATTCATTGATATAATAAATATTATATTCAACAAACCTTATAAATATATATTTATTATTATTTAACTCACTTATTATTTTGAACAAATTATGACTAAATCTTAGTGATCAACCAAACCTAAATAATTATTAAACAACAATGAAGGGATAATATTTATTCAAACTTGTTAAATTTAAAATTGAATTTAACTAAGATTCTGAATACACTTATTGTGTGTCCCTCTAAGCCTATTTATTTATAGCAATAGGCAGATATTCCTAAAGTCCAATGTTAGCATCTAGAAACATGAAAAGTCACTCATAGAGAAAAAAAATTAATGTCACAATGACGTAAAACCTCCTACAAACAATTACTATATAATATAATCCATTTATCATGATATCCCTAATCAATCATGTCTCATAGTGGTTTCATCAACTTATGTGCTTGATGTTTATTATTTTCACTTTTAAGAAATGAACATTCCAAAAGAACACCATGGCCATATATTTATCTAGGAAATTTTATTCCCATAAAATCACATGAGATATCAAATTCTATTATGTGACTTAAGTGATAAATCCTTTCTTATGTTATCCATTAATACAATATCACTTTTGATACACACAATGTATCATACTTCGCTGCGAGAATATGTCATCATGATTTTCTTCAGTACATCAAAGTAAGTGACTTGTGTAATTCATTAATAATAATATTAATGTCTGATATAAATATAAACATCCGCATATAAAAACATCCAATGAAACATAAGATGTATATTTCCTACTAATAGATATTATTCTCACAATCTCCTACCCTAAAAATTACTAAGGGATCACACCATTTGTGGGTGTCTTGAATTCTTATGAGTCTCCACACTAGATATCCTATATAATTTTTTTCTTATAAAATGATATCATCTGGATATAGAAATTTTATTCAAGAATATAGTTGCAGCACCTCTAGTTTCTCATCCTAATGGGAAATTTCTATGAACTTTCTATGTGACATATATTCTTATGATATTATCACTTGTTATTTTATGTAGAGGAACAATCATGATGTGATCAGAAACTTAATTAATATTCAAGACAATCAATATGTAAAATCATAAATTACTTAGAAGTTAGTTCAAGGGAACCAACTTTGATATTCTCCCACTTTCATTAGATCCAACTGTTAACAACATTAATTTCACTATATCTCACATGATATTCATGCCTTAGATAAGATAGATACTTCATGAAGGGTAACACCACTTTTTCCTCCATGGATACTATACTCAATTTAAATTTACCTTATTGAGAAAAATACCCCAAGAGATGAAACATCTGAAATATATGCTTTGTACTTTGATGTGACCTTGGCTCTTTGGAAAGATTTATCGTTGTAGTGTTATCATAGTAAATTATGATAGTTTATTGATCGCTAGAAACTATATCAATCTATTAGACAACATTGTGAATCCAAAATGATTTTTTAGTTCTATCAAAAAACACAATATACTCGGACTCCACTGTAGAATCAGTGACAACTGAATGCTTTGAACTCTTCCGACTCATAGATCCTCCATTATGATTGAAGACATATCCTGAAAACATCATTGTGTCAGTATGATCTTTAAGAAAGATATAATCTATATAAACCTTGATGAACAACTCTTTACCTCCTTCGCACACCAAGAATACATCCTTGGTTCACCTTGGATACTTTAGGACAGCCTTAATAATAGTATAATTTTATTCACCTAGATAAATTTCATATATTTCTACAATGCTCAAATCATAGTCAACATCAAGCCCCATATATAATGTGGAATAGATGATAGTTATTATCATATAATTGTGTAGGATCTTACTCATTATCTCTCTTTCCTATTATGTCTAAGGACACATATTCTTATAAAGATGTATATCATGTTGTTTGATCAAGATATATGGAAATAATAGACTAGAGGGAGTGAACAGTATTTAAAAACTTTTAAAACAAATAATCAATCAAATTTTATTATTATATGAATCAACATTGGATTTAAGTATTCAAAATATCATGCAGAAAAAAAACTATGAGAACAGTATTATTGTTGTGGTAAAGATAACCTATATCTTATTCCACTCTTTAATATTCTCTGCTTAGTGAGAAGATCAATAACCTTTCTTTTAAACAAGTGATAAAAAGTTTATATAATCTTCCTTTTACAATAACCGGAGGCATAAACATGTCTTTTTACATAAGTCACAACCAAGTCTGGTTAACTTTGTTCAGGAGTCACAACCTAATTTGAACTGACTTTTGATCAAGATTCAAAACCCAAAAACCTTCCTTTTGATTAGTATAATAACCAATACAAAACTTTCTTTTTATTGGGAAAATAATAAACCATTTCTTACAATTAAAAAGATAAAATAAAAAAATTAACAAATAAAAGAAGAAGGAAATTAAAGAATAGCAATGGAGTAGATAATGATGAATGTTTATTTAGATTCATTATCTTCAATCACTTCCAAAACATTGAGTAAAATGTTGAAGCTACTTTTAAATTGCACCAATGGAATAGTAGTTTCATAAGTACTTAACCAAGTATCAAAAATTAGTTGTGTGTTTCTTGTTTTTGAATAAACTATGTTGAGGTTAATTTAATCACATTATCCCTTCAAAAATGTTAGTTCTACATCATTAATTCTAGGATATTCTTTGTTAATAAGTAGTGTCTGATTGATCGATCATAGTAGTCCATAGATTATAAAATAATAATATTTATAATAACATTGTTTACCTGAAATTTGAATTATGGAACTCTTTTATTCCTTCATGAAATCATTAAAACAAAATCCAATATTTCTATTAGATTATATTAAATATTTTAAAATAAGTAAACCAATAAAAACACTTTTAAAAAATTGTAGTAATTTGATTATCTAAAATACTATAAAATAGATCATATAATAATAAAATGTAAATTATTAATTCCATAAATACTTTCATGGTATTATTCTATCAAACAACTTCTATTATAGTTTTCAAAATATAATTGTACTTTTAAAATTAATAAAATAATAACAATTTCTTTTTTATACTTATAGAAGAAATTATAAAATAAATAGAGTATGAAAAAATTTTATCCCAACAAATATTTCCAGGATATTTTCTCTACCAAACAGTTTACACATAGTCATTATAATATATAGTTACTTTAAAAATAAATAGAATAATGAAATAACTTAAATAAACGTGCAGTTAAAAATTTTATCAAAATAATATATAAAATGATCTTGTTGTAAAAAAATATAGATTTTAAAAAAATATAAAAGTAAATTACTAGGTATAAAAGGCATAATCCTTGAGGCCATTTAACTTAGAGCATCATCAAATTGCATGGTCGGTATAATGTCCATGTGAACAAGTTCAATGTGTGGTCACTTAATTGTGGTAGTTTGAAAATAAATCATGTTATATTGGTTCTCTATCACTTGAAAAATACTCATGAAGTCACTTATAAAATTCATCATGTGGTCAATTGTAAAGTACCTCATGTAGACACTTGAAAAAATAATACTTGTGTCACTTGAATTAGCTTCATGGTAGGTTGTATCTTCATAGTAACTTGAAACTGGATTTGCAGTAACTTAAAATTAGCATCATTGTAGCTTTAAATAGACTTAACAATAAATTAGACAACTCACAGTCACTTTGAAAAATAATGATGGACATTTTGAAAAATAAATCTCTATAGAAAATTTTTAAATAGCCACGGTATGTTTTTATTTTAATACTTCATGGTGGGTTCATTTTTTCATCTTCTTAGTTGGTTCATTTTTACTACTTCATGGTAACATGAGTGTGTGAAGCATTTAAATTGTGCTACACAATCATAGATGGGAATCTTCTAATAGTATAAAACCATAAGAAACATCGAAGAAGATGATACACTACTATTGTTGATAGAGGTTGGGTGTCAACGTCGAAATGTTCAAGATGTTGCACTGTGAGGTGATGCTGAAAAGGCCAAAACCGGTGTTGTGACACTACGTAGTTGAATCAAGGAGATACATTTCATGGAAGAACTGACGGTGTAAATAAAAAAGATAAAAATTTAAATATCTAAAAAATATATCATTTTTTAATTAATAAACTAAAGAAATATTTTTAACACTAATTATAAAAACATATTTAATTTCATTTAATCTATTTCATATTTTGTTAAACATAAGAAGATTATAGAATATTTCTATCACAAATAAAGTCATTTAAAATGATTTATAACCTAACATGAATAAATTTAACATTATCCTTCTTACATACAAAAAATTAATAACACAGTAATTTTCTTTAAGAGTTTAAAAACAAACTCTCCCTAAGTTAAGAATCTAAAATATATTATCAAGAATAGATCAAAAAATAAAATTTTATTTTAAATATAATTTGAAACATTTGATAGAATAAAAAATTAAACAAGTTGGAACATGTTTAAATAAATGATTCAATCTGAAAAATTTTTCTTAATCTCATGCACTAAAACATTAATTCTCTTTTTATGGAAACAAAAAATTCATCACATAATTTAACACTATAAACTAGATATCCAAGTTTAAATATATTTAAAATAGACTGAAATAAAATAAATTTTAATAAATAAAATACATTTAAAAGTTTATAGAAGAATTTCCCTGATCATATGTGTTCAAAAATTTATTCCATCCACTACAGGAAACAAATTTTTAAAAGCAACAGGTGGTTAAATATTTTAATAATAAAAGCTCCATAACACTATTGTGTAAAATAAAATTGATATATCATAATAAATAAACATTATTTCTTTCCCAAAACATAAATATTTTATTGAAAAAAAAATCAAAAAGATTAATCAAAACTGAAATCTGCATATACTACCTATTTGAACATTAATTTAAAACTAACACACCGTTATATTATTTAATTTAATAAAAAAGGGGTAAATATATCTAAATTTATTCCTTTATAAATATAGATTCAAAAATATTAAAACAATTTACATAAAATATAAATACATAATCAGTATATATAAAAATAAAATTTCTGACTAAAAAATCTACAACAAGATTACTTTCCAAAACCAACAGTTAATGTACATGCCTAAAATCCAAAAATTAAAATAACATGACAAAAAATATTAGCTATCTTTCATGTCAGTATACTAGTTTATGAAATAATATATATTATGCATGATTTGAATTTTAAAAATACTTACCTGGTAATTTTTACCAGCATAGGTCCAATAAGATTTGAGTAAGATATTTTTGGTGCCCATGTTGTCTTGGACTTAGTTGAATTAATGGTAGAAGTTTTGTCCATCCAAATAGATTTCAAACATTTTTTTTGGTTATTTATGAAAATAATTTCTTAGATAAAATTGGTTTAGTGTAACCAAGTGATTGAGTGAATCTAAAAGATAAGTCATTGGCATAATTCCATTGTATTACTCATTTAAATCATTTTATGCTAGAAATACACCCTTCTGAGATTTTAACAAAATTACTCTTATTCATACTTTGTGATAAACTATTATCTCCAATACCATTATTGTTATAGTTTGTTTTCATCGTAGATTTAATTTTTTCATATTTTTTATTTTCTTTGAAAAAAAGTAGATAAAGTTTCTTTCAGATTAGAAACTTCCCTTTTTCGAATCCACTTTCTATTTTGAATATATTCTAAATCTATATAGAATTTTTAATTATAAAAATAATCTATATTTCTAAAAAAATATTTTTTTATTGATCTTATTACACTCATTCTCAAATTTAGTCAAGTCCTCAAAGACAGAATCAAACCTTCTTTCTTAATATTTATTATTTACTACCATAAGATATTTAAGTATTTCATTCTATTCTTTTAGTTTCAAAATCTCATAATTAGAATTCTTTTTATATTCATTATTTTTGGAAATAATGATATTAATATTTTCAAATTCACCTTTTAGTTTCTCATTTATTTGAACAATTTCTTATTTTTACCTTTTAAATCTTTATATTTTTCAATCATTTTGATACTACAATTTATTAATTTCTCATTTTCTTAAAGTAGTTTTTTTTACATTAGAATTATCATAATCATAATCACAACTTGAATCCAAATCAGTATATTTTTTTCTTCACTTATAGCATTATGATCAACATTTGTAGGAGTTACTAATTTAGTAAATAATGATTCAGTTACCTCACATTGTACACCCATTAGAGCATAATTTCCTATTTCCTTTTCACGTATTGAGTCACCTCTTGAATTTAAACTATCTAAACAATCACATCCACTAAGAAAAGTTTTCTTTTTTTTCTTATTTAATATTTTTAATTATTTGAATTATTGAGTTTGGAATATTTATTCATGATATGACCTTTCTTCTTACACACAAAAAATTAATTCTAAGACATCATTATTATTACTAGTATTACCTTCATTTTATTCCTTTTCATTATTTCTTCTGAACTACTTATCAAAATATTTTTTATATATTCAAAAACCTTTAAACTAAATAGATACATATCCCTATCACTTTCTTGGGAATAAAATCCATAAGAGTTATATAATACATCTACATTAAACTTAAAAAAATACCTTTCTTATTTGAGGACTCCTCATCAGAAATTTTTTTCAGTTCAAGTTCATATTACATTAAAGAACCAATTAGTTCATATAAAGTATACTCTTTAATATTGTTATTATCATCGATATACACTTTATTTAAATGCCATATTTTTATTAGTCCTCTCAATAACCCTTTCAAATAGACATTTATTATCTCGTACCTCAACAAGTGAACTCATACCATTTTTAATACATGTAACCTAATGAAACATCGGGTTTTTCTAACTCATATTCTCTCAACTTGAAATCCTAGAATTATTATCATATCATTCTTAGTTTGGTTTTTTTAAGATTTGTTACCCCATAGAGAGTATCTTATATAATTATCCTAATTTAGTGGGTTTTCTTACAAGATTAAACATGGTTATTTACACTTCAACTTATAACACAGTACAAAATGTATTTTACTTTATAATTAAAAACATAAATTACCATATCATTACATACAAGTGTCTTTGGATCAGCATTGGTTAGCTAATATTATTTCTCTATGACTATCCAATGATCCACACTTAACTACTTCATGTATGCTTATATTCAATTATGAAAATACCTATAATCACTTATATATAAAAATGGATTCCGTTGAGGTATCCAACCATAATTTTAATTAATAACTTTCATCTTCAAGAACTAGTCTTTATTCCTTAGACTGTTGGGCCTAGGATGTTTAGGATAGAAAAATATTTAAAAATAAAAAACAGAACCTATATCTTGAATTATTTGGATTTGATACCAATTGTGGGTATTAGGAAAATAGTGATAAAATAACCTTAAGAAGTTATTACCCGCTGCTACTGTCACGAACCGAATCTGGTCTCCGCCAAAACCGACACCAAATCCAACCCGTGACAAGGCCCGAAGGGCATTCCCGATCCCCACGGGCTGGCACAAGTTCTCGGGTATCATATAATGATAATTGGCAGTGATTTACCCGATTTTATAAACATTAAACAACAAACAAACTAAATAAAAAAAATCTGAATTTTTCAACTAAAAACATCTTTTACAAAATTTCAGAACTGAATTACATAAGTTAAAACTATGTTTAAAGACCATTACAAAGGAAAAAAACAAATAAGGATCGACCAAGAACCCTCATGGCAAGGGGAACTTCCCTTAAGCCATCTCCACAAGACTTCACCACCAAGGACCTGCCAGAAACCAGAACCACAGGAACTAAAAATTGTACCCAACCTGCGACAAAAAAAATAAATAAGTCTACTTACACCCAAGGGTGTAAGTAGGGTGTGAGAAAAATCCCAATAGGATACCACCACTAATATATTCCATGTGATAAACATTTAATGACGAAAAGTATGCAAGTTTTCAAAAACATGAGATGCTAGTTAAAATTTCTAAAAGACGCAACATTAAATAAAAACAGTTTTCAGGTGGGATAATTTAAAGAATAAAAACATTTAAAATAAATACCATAGCTATTGAATTTTCCAGCCTCTCATACCGTATTCCGATGGTAAGAACAAAATATCCAGTGATCACAAGCAATTGGAAATAACCCCTAGGCACTAGCTAACTATGGGTCCCAGGTACCTCGTATCTTGGTGAGAGTAACCATCACAAATATCCATTCTCATGCATGATCCACTAGTAGGGAACATACCCATAACCTAGTGGTCCCCAATAATTATCATCATATTTTAGTTAGAGTTGTAAGAGTCAATCTTGCTAAGTGAAACTGAGGCCAAACCCCACGGATTCACTAGCAAACTAGTACACATCCACCCACCTAGATACCCAGGTTTTCCCTTTGCGCTCAAACAAGTTCAACAATCTAGAAATATACTTTACACATTAAAATATCATTTACATATCAAAAATTCACTAAAAATCCCACATGTATACCACACAAGTCACAAAAGTACACTTTTCATTCAAATTGATTTTGAAATCTGACTCATAAAAAATAGCCCACAACACTCTTCGCATTTCATTGACACTTCCACAAATCCTTCAAACAATTTTTATAAACCATTCCAGGACATTCTAACACACATAATAGCCCACTAAACTAACATATAATACCACTTTCATCAACAAAATTTAATTTTCACAACACACTCACACAAAACAGCCCACAACCATGTTTTGCAGCTCTCTTTCCATTTTCTAAAACATTTCAGCACTTTATAAAACATTCTAAATAAATATTTGAAATCTTAAATAACCACCATACCTTCCAAAAACCCATATTAGGTGAACACACCCCCAAACAGTACATATAAACCCTTTTATCCACTTTGTTTAACCAAACAAAACATTCACAATTTTCATAACACAACTCAAGGGGTGTAACTATGTCTTGCACACAAAACCCATTTCAAAACCCCCATTTAAGACCAAAACATTACCAATTCCTGTCAAAAATAGAATTGTAATCCCTAGATACATTTATAAAAACACATTCAAGTGTTATAAAATAACCTTGAATAATACCACAAAAGATACAAATAAAAACGCACATTTTCCTAAAATGACCTCAAGAAGTATAACAATGTTATACTCATCAAACCTATTAAAAAACCTTCTTATTAGGACCACATGACACTAGTAAATTACCAAACCAGAATTTTCAGTCCAAACAATATTTAATAAACCAATTTCATAAGTTATAAACCACACCCAAATAAAACCCCATGAGTTACACATGAAAACACCCAATTTCATGTTAAAAAGTGACTATAAAATTTAACACATAACCAAATCAATCATAAACAGTTTTCACACCACACACAACATATGAGGAATATTAAAAATGTTTAAATATAGCAATCTAACTCATCAATAATTTTTTACACATGGAACCACCTATCTTTTGAGTCAAAACCCTTGAATCTTGGTGTGAAACCTCAACCGCACCTCCGCCGCACCACAAGGATGTGAAAACAAATCATAAACCATAATATTTCACCAAAAATACCCCAAATAAAACCCTAAGTATGAAACCTAACTTCTGTACACTCTATAAATTTATGAAAGTGGGAGGAAACCCTAAAGAGAAGGAAGGAATTGAAGAGAGAAACACATACACAAAATAATCTTGAAGAAAACGTCCCAAAATCCACCAGCATATGAATTTGAAAACATCCAACCATTCATGGGAGTTTCGAACAATGATTAAGAGATCTTTTAGAAACTAAAATGGGAGGAAAAGTAAAAATAGAAGAAGTTATTAAAGGATCAATTTACCTCTCCAAATCTGGATGATTTCTGAAATCTAGAGAAGTTTTTACCCGTTTCGTGATTCTATCAAGCTCCAAATTGTAGGAGGAGGTAATGGGGTCTCTCCTTAGGTAATTTTTCTCGGGTAAGAGTTGGAATCACTGAAAAAACGCAAATATTTAAGGAGATATTAAATAATTAAAATTTATTTTTAATGCAGAAAATGGGCTTTCGGGCAGGTCCTATCCCTTACATAAAAACCCATATCCACCATGATTATGGATTTCTAAATGGTCCAAATTAATATGGTGGTGTTAATAGGTCAGGGTATGACAATTAGGAATTTGAACGTATGAAAAATGTTGAAAAATGAAGGAGTTATAAAGGAATCAAAATTTATTTTTAAATCTGGAATTGGGCTCACGGTTTGGCCAAATTCATAAAAACTCTCTCATTCCTCCATAAATGATTGGGAAACCCTCAAAACAAAGCATGAATGGAAATTAAATGGAATTTAACTTTAAAATAAGTCATGTATGTGACAATTCTCCCCACCATGAAAACTTTCCGCCCCATAAATTCACATCAAGGCCAAAGCAACAACCAAATCCAACTGAGAAACCAAGAGCTACTCCCTTGCCAGGTTTCACCCCCAAAGGCCAAAACACCTCCAGTGATCAATTAAGGATTACTCTCACAACCAAAGCATACACCACTTTCCTGAAATGATCAATCACATTCATACTTTATCCCAAAATAAAAATCCTCAAATACTATCCGAACAAGACTCAAGCAATTCACCCAAACGAACAACAATATCGAACAAGGTTACACTTACCTTTAACTAAACCATTGGGCACTCTCCAATCCCAACGTTTACTCAAGGAATATGTTGGTAGCTAGATAGTTCTGAATAATACTACCTACTTCCAAGCCAAGACCATGGATAAATCTGAGTTATTGGTATGGGGTGGACATATATAGGCTCCCCGCCAAAAGAGAAAACCTATATTTTTCTGAGACAGAATCAGGACACTAACAGGGGAGGCCTGAACGGACTCCTTAATACATAGGGTAGAATTCCATTCAATGTTTGTGAAGTAATGTACATGAGAATCATATTGGGTCTCCCTACCATAAGAACTAACCATCTTAACTGACCATCATGGGCTGACACAGACAGGCCCAAATTTTTTTTAATGATTTTGGAAGGGAATAGGGTTAGTCTACACGATTTGGGAAACCGTGCAGTAGTTGTGCAGATCATTCTTTCTGCATGGATTCCTGGAACATGGTCACTACTAATCATGCACAAACTGTGTCCGCAGTATTTCTATCCAAATTTCTATCCATTCTCTAATGACTCCATAGAAACCAAAGTGGGATGGAATGACATTACGCGAAGTCATGGGTACATGGACCTCCACCTATTTCCACCGAACGGGAATAAAAGAGAAAAGATGATGACACTAGAGGTTTAAAATATTCATATATTTAATGATGAGGATAGGATATTGTACAAGGGTTTAAACGACCCTGGGATTTCCCCTAACAACGATCCAGCTTCTCTCTGAGACCTATGGCTGGAGCTCAAATGATTGAAGCATCTTCGGCCTCACAGTTAGGCTTTGGAAACCCCTTGGACGATAATTATTCTTTAGATGCAACCAAAAACTACACCACAATACCCGATATGTTTTCCATGACATAACACATTCCAAACTCACATTACCTTAACCGGATGTTTCACTGAAACAAGGGCTTAGAAAATGCACACACAACAATCCTTGTTTGTTCGGGTGAGAAACAATAGAAGTAAAGAACACCTAAACTCACCTTCCTCTAAAATGGAATATTTAGAAGTTTTTCCAAGGGAGATATTCGCCCAACATAACAGGGACTCTCGGAGGATTTCACGACTTTCAACTATATGGTCAATCGAGCACATGACATCATAAGGCATCACTGAACATGACCATTGTGACTGATATAAACAATGCATGGAGAGGGACCTTATACAACATCCTCAAATAACACAAAATTCTAGAAAGTGGCTACAATATACTATCGGGACAATATTTCCCACACCGATGGTTTAACATGAACTCATTCTTCATAGAAACTTTGAATAACCCAAAGGCCCTCTTAGACACCATCGAGACACTCATCCACACTAACAACCCAAGACCACATCCACCTTCAATGAATCAGGAAACTTAATAAACTAAGGTCTCTTTCAACCTTCCACGAGCACTCTCCCATTACAATAGGATCTAAAAATAAAATAAAGGAATGGGTGTAGACTCAATCTACATATCTCGAGAAAAAAAATATTCCTTATATTGTTCAACTGGAGGATTTTCGAAGGGAAAAACAATCTGGGTTGCACTTCAGTTATGCATTAACCCTTAATGGGGGCATGCCTTATCCAACAAGAGAACCTCAAGACCCAACCAAGCTGGTCCATTGGTCAAAAAGTACCAAAAACCAGATCCAAACACATGAAGGGATCCACCATAAAGGTTTCCTGAAACATATCTCAAAGGGGACTACTAACCGGTCCTTCTACCCAGCTTACCGACCAAACACAAACTCAAAACACAATTCAGTCAGGAGGGGTTATTGGACTCAAAACATCACACAACATCAACATTTTCAAAAAACACATAATATAAACCATCTCAAACAATTCATCAAGACATCATATTTCTCTTTAAAAATATTTCTTTGAAAACAAATGGTTCAGCAGTTAGCGCATCCACCAATGGTACCCCATGGGCCTTACACATGCATGTTTCTGTGCCACACCGGGCACCCTCCTCATATCCATCCCGACACTCATCAATTCAGGTCATAAACCATCTATATTCCTATATAACCCCATTCATGTGGTTTCTCATGAAAATACTAAAGGTTAAAACAAAAATTCTTTCCACTTTTCAAAACCAAAATTGTCAACCAACACATCCTTTTTCTCAAAACCGCTAACCATGAGATCAAAATCCCAACTCACATCTTACAAAACTTTTCATAAAGATGCAACCATTTAGAAAATAACTCACT
The DNA here is from genome assembly GCA_963277665.1 of Viscum album. NCBI lineage: Eukaryota > Viridiplantae > Streptophyta > Magnoliopsida > Santalales > Viscaceae > Viscum > Viscum album. Next base: position 1,303,271,911 of record OY728147.1, read on the forward strand.
TTAAATATATTCACATCAATTTCAAAACATCTCATCCCATTAAAACACCCTTTTATTGTTTAGAAAACTCTATTGGAAACACTTTTCAAAACCAACTTCAATATAGTTCCTTCTTTCAAAAGAGGTGTTAGTAAACCATTTTCCATTTCAAAACAATTCTAAAAATTTCCATCATTTAATAAATCAAACCATTCCCTCTTTATTTGAAAATCATTTCACAAAAACTTTACACTTCTTAAAACCAAAGTGCCAAGATTTCAAAACCTAGGAACAAAACAATGTGAGAGGAAACTAGTTTCAGTGGGTGATTTGGGTATATGGTTGGCATCCATACTCCAATCACTTCACTATCATAGATAGTGTTCTAGGGAATATCCTTGGCTTCACATGGCTTTCCAGGCCCTGCGAGCTCACTAGGACTATTAACCCAACTCTCTTTTCATTTCCCCTAATCATCATCGAACCAAGAAAACCAAAGGACTTAGACAAATCCCAACTTCTCCTTGAAACTTGAATCCCATTATGAGGTGTGGTGATCAGGAACACTACCCATAACAGGAATTCCATGTCCCAATTAACCTAACTCCAGACTATCCTAACTCTTCCCCAAATAACATGACTCAAAGAGTTAACCTGAACCTGCTCTGATACCATTTTGTCACGAACCGAATCTGGTCTCCGCGAAAACCGACACCAAAACCAGCTCGTGACAAGGCCCGAAGGGCGTTCCTGATCCCCACGGGCTGGCACAAGTTCCCGGGTATCATATAATGATAATTGGTAACGATTTACATGATTTTATAAACATTAAACAACAAACAAACTCAATAAAACAAATTTGGATTTTTCAACTAAAACCATATTTTACAAAATTTCAGAACTGAATTACATAAGTTAAAACTATGTTTAAAGACCATTAAAAAGGAAAAAAACAAATAAGGACAGCCCAAGAACCCTCATGGCAAGGGGTACCGCACTTAAGCCATCTCCACAAGACTTCACCACCAAGGACCTTCCAGAAACCCAAACCACTGGAACTTAAAACTGTACCCAACCTGCGACAACAAAAATAACCAAGTCTACTTACACCCAAGGGTGTAATTAGGGTGTGAGACAAATCCCAATAGGATACCACCACTAATATATTCCATGTGATAAACATTTAATGACAAAAAGCATGCAAGTTTTCAAAAACATGAGATGCTAGTTAAAATTTCTAAAAGATGCAATATTAAATAAAAACAGTTTTTAGGTGGGCTAATTTAAAGAATAAAAACATTTAAAATAAATACCATAGCTACTGAATTTTCCAGCCTCTCATACCGTATGCTGATGGTAAGAACAAAATATCCAGTGAGCACAAGCAATGGGAAATAACCCCTAGGAACTAGCTAGTTGTGGGTCCCAGGTACCCCGTATCTCGGTGAGAGTAACCATCAAAAATATATGTTCAGATGCACGAGCCACTAGTAGGGAACATACCCATAACCTAGTGGTCCCCAATAATCATCATCATAGTTTAGTTAGAGTTTTAAGCATCAATATTGCTAAGTGAAACTGAGGCCAAACCCCGCGGATTCACTAGCATACTACTACACATCCACCCACCTAGATACCCAGGTTTTCCCTTTGTGATAAAACTAGTTCAACAAGTCTAGAAATATACTTTTAACGTGAAAATATCATTTCCATATCAAAAATTCACCAAAAATCCCACATTTATACCACACAAGTCACAAAAGTACACTTTTCATTCAAATTGATTTTGAAATCTGACTCATACAAAAATAGCCAACAACACTCTTCACATTTCGTTGACACTTCCACAAATCCTTTAAACAATTTTTATAAACCATTCCAAGACATTATAACACACAAAATATCCCACTCAAATAACATATAATATCACTTTCATCAACAAAATTCAATTTTCACAACACACTCACACAAAACAGCCCACAACCATGTTTTGCAGCTCTCTTTCCATTTTCTAAAACATTTTAGCACTTTATAAAACATTCTAAAAAAATATTTGAAATCTTAAATAAACACCATACCTTTAAAAAATCCATATTAGGTGAACACACCCCCAAAACACTACATACACACCCTTTTATTCACTTTGTTTAACCAAACAAAACATTCACAATTTTCATAACACAACTCAAGGGGTGTAACTATGTCTTGCACACAAAACCCATTTCAAAACCCCCATTTAAGACCAATACCATACCAATTCCTATCAAAAATAGAATTGGAATCCCTAGATACATTTATAAAAACACATTCAAGTGTTATAAAATATCCTTGAATAATACCACAAAAGATACAAATGAAAACACACATTTTCCTAAAATGACCTCAAGAAGTATAACAATGTTTTACACATCAAACCTATTCAAAAACCTTCTTTTTAGGACCACATGACACTAGTAAATTACCAAAACATAATTTTCAGGCCAAAAAATATTTAATAAACCAATTTATTAAGTTATAAACCACACCCAAATAAAACCCCATGAGTTACACATGAAAACACCCAATTTCATGTTAAAAAGCGACTATAAAATTTAACACATAACCAAATCAATCATAAACAGTTTTCACACAACACCCAATATATGAAAAATATGAAAAATGGTTAAATACAGCAAGATAACTCATCAATGATTGTTTACACATGGAACTACCTACCTTTTGAGTCAAAACCCTTGAATCTTGGTGTGAAACCTCAACCGCACCTCCACCGCACCACAAGGATGTGACAACAAACCCTAAACCATAATATTTCACCAAAAATACCCCAAATAAAACCCTAGGTATGAAACCTAACTTCTGGACACTATAAATTTATGAAAGTGGGAGGAAACCATAAAGAGAAGGAAGGAATTGAAGAGAGAAACACATACCAAAAATAATCTTGAAGGAAACGTCCCAAAATCCACCAGCATCTGAATTTAAAAAACATCCAACCATTCATGGGAGGTTCTAACAATGATTTAGAGATAGTTTAGGAACTGTAATGGGGGGAAAAGAGTAAAAATAGAAAAATTTATTAAAGGATCAATTTACCTCTCAAAATCTGGACGATTTCTAAAATCTATAGAATTTCGACCGGTTTCGCGATTCTATCAAGCTTCAAATTGTGGGATGAGGGAATGGGGTCGCTCCTTAGGTATGTGGTCTCGGTTAAGAGTTTGAATCACCAAAAAAACGCAAATATTGAAGGAGATATTAAATAATTAAAATTTATTTTTAATGTAGAAAATGGGATTTCGGGCAGGTAAAATCTCTTACATAAAAACCAATATCCACCATGATTATGGATTTATAAATAGTCCAAATTAATATGGTGTTGTTAATATGTCAGGGTATGAAAATTAGGAATTGGAATGGATGAAAAATGTTGAAAAATGAAGGAGTTATAAAGGAATCAAAATTTATTTTTAAATCTGGAATTGGGCTCACGGTTTGGTCCAATTCATAAAAACTCCCTCATTCCTCCATAAATGCTTGAGAAACCCTCAAAAAAAAGCATGAATGGAAATTAAATGGAATTTAACTTTAAAATAAGTCATGTATGTGACATATAAAAATTATTGGATTGAGATATATGGAAATAATATACTAGAGTTGGGTGAATAGACATAAAAAAATTTAAAAGTAATTATTCAGAGTTTATTATTATATGAATCAATAGTGAAGTGAGATGTTTAAAATATGGTGAAATGGAAATTAAAATATGAACAAAGTATTTATATATTGTTTCAAACCACTAAATTCCAAGTCCAATATTTAATATTCTCTAATTAGGGATAAGATTGGTACCCATTAAGGAAACCTTAATTTTCAAGAAGTAACAACTTGTTTACAAAACTACGACTTTTTCAATACTTGATGGTTCAACCATGACTTTTTATAGGATTTTCAATGTAGTATAACCATAATTTACTTGGGATTCAAAACCCAATTTGACCTGACTTTTATTTGGGAGTCACAATCCAAGAACCTCCCTATGGATTGGTAGAATAACCAATACGAGACATCATTTTGATTTTTAAAATCACAAACTGATTCTTAAAAATATAAACAGATAAAAGAAAAAAATTAACAAAGAAAAAAATATAGAAAATAAAGAATATCATTGGAGCCGATGATAATGAACATTAACTTAGCTTGATAACCAACATTCACTTCAGCATCATGGAGTAGAAAATGAAGCAAATTTCTAATTGCATCAATGAAATAGTAGTTGAAAGAGAACCTGTTCAGGTATCAACAATTAGTTATGTATTTCTAATTTTTGAATAAACTATGTTGAGTTTATTTTATCATGTTCTCCCTTGATTCAATTCAATGGATTAATTTTGAATCATTAATTTTTGGATCTTCTTGATTACAAAAGAGAATCTAATTAACCAATCACAGTATGCCATGGGTTAGAAAATAATAATATTTAGAATAACACTATTTATCTCTAATTTAAATTATCATGATATTTTATTCCTACGTGAAATCACTAAAACAACTTCCAATAAGTCCAATAGATTATATAAAATATTCTCAAATAAGTTAACCAATGAAGACACTTTTACAAACTTTCAATAATTTAATTTCTAACAGATTATAAAAGAGAGCATAGAATAATAAAATTTAACTAATTAATTCCATAAATATTTTCATGATATTATTCTATCATAAAAATTATAATATATTTATTAAAATATAATTGTATATTTCAGAGTAATAAAAAATAAGAATTCTTATTTATACATGTAGTAAAAATATATAAAAGGAAGAGAGTATGAAACTTATTCATCCCAAATAATATTTTTAAAATATTTTCTCTACCAAATAGTTTACACATATTTTTTATAATATTTATTTATTTTACAAAGCAATAGAATGATAAAAATATCTTGAATAAACTTGTAGTTAAACAATTTATCAAAATAATATATTAACAGATCATGCTATAAAAAATATAGATTTTCAAAAAATAGATAAAGTAAAGAAGTAACCATAAGATGTATAATACTTGTGGTTAATTAACTTATTGTTTAATCAAATATAATGGTTAGTATATTGACAGCATAAATAAGTTTTATGTGTGGTCACTTACTTGAAGTAGCATAAAAATAACTCGCGGTAGATCCTGTTGCGGTCACTTTAAAATTACTCATGTGGTCACTTGTAAAATGCCTCATGCAGTCACTTATAAAATACCTCATGTTGTCACTTATAAAATACCACATGCGGTCACTTGTAAAATTATTCATGTGGACACTTGTAAAATACCTCATATGGTTACCTGTAAAAATAATACATATGTTCATATGAATTAGTAATACAGTAAGTTAGTTCCCCACGGTAACATGAAACTGGATTTGTGATAAATTAAAACTGGCTTCATGGTAACTTGAAATTGGCTTCATGGTAACTTGAAAAAACTCACCATCAATTTGAAAAATACTCATGGTCACTTTGAAAAAATAAATCTCCAATGTCACTTTATAAATAGACATGGTAGGTTTATTTTTTAATGATTCACAGTAGGTTTTTTTTCATGACAATAGGTTCATTTTTACTACTTCTTAGTAACTTGAGTGTGTAAAGCATGTGGATGGTGTTACATTTTTGAATATGGGGATCTTCTAATAGTATCAGAATGGAGTTCACACTAAACTGGATAATACGCCACTGTAGTTGATAGATTTTGGGTGTCCTCACCAAACTAGTTGAGTTGGTGCATTGTCATATGATTCTGAAGTGGTCAAAACTAGTTTTGCGGCACTGTATAGTTTAATCATGGAGATAAAACACATGGATTAACTATTGTCATGAATTGAAGTAGTATGTATAGTTTATGGATGCATTAATTATAATTCTCAGATGAAGGTGATCGAGGAAGGACTTCCATGACCTATTGTGATACTGTTGTGAGGAAGGTGGTGAACTATCACACCCCAACCCTAACTTTTTAATTATATTTTATTTTTTAATTATATTTAGTCTTTTTTTTGAGTTTCTAGTCAGACCAAGTCCTAAATTTAAATTTTTTTGGTTTTTTAGTATAGGCGCAGAGTTGGTGCATAGTTAGCAGAAACCTTGTGAAAACCATGTGGGAGAATCTATAGTTTTTAGCAGATCTAACTACATATCTAACACATAGTTTCCTTAATCATGTTCCCCATCCTTGTTGGGTTTCCAATGGCCCAGAGAGAACTACATGGTTGGTGCACAGTTTTCCCAGCCATGAAGCTAAATCATGCGAGCTAAAAAAATCATCATCATCATCATCATAATTTAATACATACCCCTCCCTCTTTCCCTTACCCTCACATGACCAGGACCCACTCCACACCTCCTATACCATGTGGTAGTCCCCCCCCCCCCAAACCCCCTTTCCTTTCACGTGTGAGGCCTCCCCTAGCTCTGTTTCTTGGTCATTTCTTACTACAATCATCTCTGAGAAGTATTTCCCCTATTCCCCCATCTTTTTTCTCCTTTTTATTGGTTTTATTCTATCCCATTTTAGGGTGATAATGCCTAGGGAAAACCCTAACCAAATTTGGGTGTTGTCTTGGTTGATTCTCGGTTCTTATGATCGATGGGGTTAGATTGAGGAGTATTATTTCCACAACTATTGAAGGCAGCAATTTGTCCCTTGGTTTTGGGTGATTTTTATCCCATTCTAATTCTTTGTCCCAATTTTAATTAGGTTTTCTATAATTTTTTAGTATATGTTATTTTTCTAGTGCATTTTGGATTGTTGTTTATGAAGGTGACTTACACACATATTCATGGGTAAGGTGTATATATATATATACACCTTATTTATAGATATTTTCTCATGGTGAGGAGAATATCTACTTTTCATCTGGGGTTATTTATATATATTTATATGTGTATATATGTGTAATTGTAAAAGGAGGGTCTCTTATTCTTTCATGGACCTTTTTGGGGTGGTTTCGGATTTTCAACGTCAAAACAGTGTATTTTGAGGTAGGTTCCCTATGTTCGAGCCTTTAATTTGAATTCTTTGATTGATTGAGTGTTTTAAAAGTATATTTTTATTATTATGTGATATACATATGCTATGAAAAATTGGTTGTGCCTCTTGGAAATGGTTTTATCTTTTTAAAAAAGTTTACCTAAACTTCCACTTGGGTTTTTCATATTAAGAATATGACTTTAACATTGTTTTGAAATGAAATGTGTTTTCATAAAATGATGAGTCTTGATTAGCACTTTAAATTGTTTTATAAAAATAGAAAACCCCTCTTAAGGAATTCCCCCCCACTTGATTTGGAAATGTGTTGTGTGTGATAAATGTGTCATTTGTGTTATATGCCTCGTGAAGTGGCTTCTTATTGGCCTGTGTGTGACTTAGAAAGGGGCTACACTTAAGGTGGGAGTTCTAAGGTGAGAAGGTGGATGGGATTTTTTATAAATAAGTAGATATATATGTATATTATATCTTGATTAAACTCATATCCATTTATTTTCATGGGAATCCTTGGGCAGTTAAGTGGGAGCCTAGGTAAACATGCTACACTAGTTGAGATTACGCAATAGCTAGTGGCCCTGAGTAGGTAACCCAACTACCATGGGATGTGCCCCTCGGTCGATCCAGTGAGGGTGTTGTCGAGTGTTTGGGAAGTGATTGTGGATAACCGGTAGCATTATATATTGATAATGAGATAGTATTTATAGCTTAATCCTAGGCTATCTCGACCAGCCATGAGACCTCATGACACCTGTTTTACACGTAAGCTACATTCCTTTATTTTTTAGTATCTTTATAAAGTGACATTCCTTCTTTTCATTACATATTAAAATACATATTCCATCACTAATTATCTTTTAAAGGAATTTATTGAAATTTATTTTCATGCTTTAGAAAATATTTTGGAAACATAATGGAAAATGGTTTTTCTTAAAAATTGAGTCTTATTACTTACTTTTTTAAAAGAATGGAAAAAATTGTTTATATATATATTATTTTCAAATTAGCATGACTAGGTTTTATTTTAAATGGTAAGTCATAGAGAATAGTTTATTCAGGCATGCCTACAGAGTTTTAATAGTCACGCCTATACCTATATCATTGTTTTTAGATCTTAGAGTAGTTTCTAAGTAGGTCTTGATTTTCATGGAGAGACATTGGTTCAGTGGATAATGGTGTCCAGTGAGGTCACATGGAGGTATGTTCATTGGTTACTTTTATTGGTTCAATTTCTCATTTATTTTCTGATTCCAGTTTTACTTTTTCTTATTTTGTTTTTTTTATATTTTTTTTATGGGATAAATCATTACCAATTGAGGTGTTATTAATTCCAGAAACTAGTTCCCAGCCTGGGAGGGTTGAGAATGCCTCTCGGGCCTTATTGTAGGCCATCTCAGGTGACCATTTCAAGATCAACCAAGGTTGGTTCATGACAAAATGGTATTAGAGGATTAGCTGTAGCAACCCAAAATTTTATCAATGGAATTTCCCTTGTTATAATTATGTTATATATTATAAATCACATAAATTGCATAGAGAACATAATATAAACTTTATCAATGAAGAATTAATGAAATGATAAGTATTTCTAGAAATTAAATAACCTATACAGATGGAATAGTAACATGACCATTAGAATAGTAATGTGACCATTAGGAATAGTAAATCGAAAAATAGAACAGTAACCTCACCTATGAAAATATAAATAAAATTTAGGTATCTTAGGAATGAAAATATAATATATATTTATATCATGGAATAAGAAAATAAATGTTTTAAAAATGATAAATTAAGTAATGGAATTTTTGTGAAATATAAATGTTTATTCACAATTTTATATTTAAAATAATGATTTAAAAAAATAATTTTTATGGAATAGATTCATAAATTCATATTTTATTGTATTTTTATTATAAGATAATTTTATGAGGCCTTAATTAATTTTTGAAAGTGTCATAAAATATGTTATAATATTAAAATCGGTATTTTTCAAGTAAATTATGATTTTATTTAAAAAATAAATTTCTCATATTTAGAAAATTATTTTCATAAAATGGGTTCAATTTTTTAATTCTACACATGGAAAATTGTTAGGGTGAAATTTTTGGATTTTGTTAAAATAGATGAATTTTTGTGAATAGTGAAATATAGTAATTTACAATATTTAACAAATACTTGAATTATTTAGTAATATATGATGTATGGATAATGTAAGTCCATAATCACAAACTATACTTTATTATTTTAATATATTTAGTTATTAGCTTCAAACTATTGTTATTATTCATCCAAAATAATAAACAAATAAATAAAATAATTAAAATACACCCCTCTCCTCCACTATAAATACCTCATCTTCTCCTCACACCTCCAAAGCCTTGAAGCTTGTCTAATTTCTTCACAATCCCTCTCAAAAACCTCTCCACCACATATTGGTATTTATGGTATCACCCAAAATACCATTTCAAATTTCTTAAGGAGGTTTTAAAGAATAGGAATTCAAGAGGTAAAATCTCTTTTCATCCATTTAATTTTCTTTTAATTTCTTTCTTTTCTTATCCTTTACGCACCTACCTATTACAAAGTGGAATTATAACTTCAGTATCTTTTATATAATATAATTTTATTGTAATAATGTTATATCAACCATAAATTCTCTTCTCTTCCCCTTTTATTCTAAAAATAAAAACATTGTCTGTGAGGTGTGGATTTACCACCTTCTTGGATGACGAGTTTTCATTTTTCAATTTCTTCTTTAAGGCTGGTCATAAAACAATTTTAATGGTCAAAAAATATTATAATATGTGTATTAAAACTTATTTAGTGTTTTAAAACCTGTATATATACATTATATTAATTATAAAAACAAAACTAGTGTATGTTGATCGAAGAAAATGCCAAAATAATCTAAACTATTATAATTAATATTTTATATAATAAATCATCCTCATATATAGAAAAATGATATATAAGACCATTAAATATTATATTATTTCATTAATAACATATAATTTCAATTATTTATAACTATTGTAATTTCACGTGATCTTTTGTACATGTATACAAGTGAATCAATCATGAAAACCAAGGAAACAAACACTTTTGAATGATGAAATTGAATCTTATAACTCGTCAAAATAGCCATAAATGAATTTAATAAAATTCTAATAAATAAAATAAATTTTTTATAACTTTAAAATTAAATTATTAATTAATCTAATTTCATTATCCAAGATGTTAAGTATAAGTACAGAATTCTTTCATACATAAGGTAAAGGATTCTCCCCAAATCACTGTTTTTCATTCGAGTTACACTTTCTCTCTCTTTACCCAAATTTAATTATACTTTATTTTTATATAATTATTATAATTTATGTTTATATGTTTTAAAATCATGTATTCAAATCAGTTCATCTTTATTTTATGTGTAAGTACATGTTTCATATGGTTCTATTTTCAATTACTCCCGATAAGAAAGCCTGATTAAAGGGTATTCCCAATTTCTTACCCATGCTCAAGTATATTGCATACTCTGTTATAAGGCACCAATATTTTTTCTAAAATAACTCCTTTTTTCATAAAAAACTATTTTAGTTCATTTCTAGTTTTATGTAAAAAAAATATTCCTTTTTTCACTTTAAATACTTTTTTATATTTTCCCTTAAACCGTACTGAAGTGGCTCACTTCTAAAGTTTATTAAACACTATTTTTAAATTTTTTAATTTAGTTTCCAAATTTATATAGTAATTTTATTTTAATATTCCCAAAATATAATTTCATTACCTTTTATTTTCTAGGATATACATGTTTATAATTTGATTTTATGATAAATACAAAATGATTTTCCAAAAAAACTCTTCTTTTCAAAAGTAAAAAAAAGGTATTTCTCTTAAGAATTCCTCAATGATTTTATAAGATTATTTTAATATATTTCAACACCCTCTGTTGAATCTTATTATTTATTTAAATTTATCTCTTATGTTACCATCTATCATTTTTTATTGAATGATTTATGATTATTTTGACTGGGGATGTACTATCTTGATATCATTCACTGTATTATTTTGGATGGTTTATATTTATGTTTATCGTTTGGGGAAAGTTATTTACATTTCATATGATATTTTAAATATGAATTTATATATTGATTATGTTTCACCATTTTCATATGATGAATTCATTGGACTTAGATGGTCAGGGCCTACTATAGCCCCTCGATGCATCGGTAGGTCTCACGAGACAAACTAGACCAGGTTTTTACCCATTTATGCATGGTGTCTTGGCCGAAGCCTTGAAGGTATGTTTATGATTTATGAAATTATATATTCCCTATTTATGATATTAGTAATTTATAATCTTTTTTATTATGTGACTAGTATAATATTTGTGGGTAAGTTTTATTCTCATGTGATTATTTATATGGAATTATTTTGATAAAGTTTTATTTCTACCATACTATGTTCAAGTTTATGCATTAATGACATGTGTTGTTAGATATTCAATGTTCCTTATTATATATTTTTATATCTTCCACTATATTTTTTACCCTTAGTGAGCATATGAGATCGCCCATTTCTTAGGTTTTATTTTTTCCCCATGATGTGAAGATGTATATTATGAATTAATTGGAAGGATAATCTAGGAGTTTGTTGATGTTTCCATTGGATTTCCTATATTGTTATTCCTTTCAAGTGGTGTTGTAAAACATATGTTTTTATCTATTTTCCCAAATATACTCAACTATTTTATCCTTTAGAATCATAATTCCTTGTTTATTATACCAATGTAATAAAGTAAGGCACTAACTTCGGGCTACTTGGTTAGGGTCTTTACATTACACCCTTTTATTTAGGGATGTCTAGTAGTTTAAATATAGGATTTTCATAATTTGAGTATTCATCCATGGTTAGGTTATTGATCACCACCTATTCAAAAGGATTTTTTAATTTCTAGGGTGGTTTGGGATGGTTTTGCCTCAAAATTTGAGCTTGGATCTCAGATGTATTTGAGGTATTTAGTTTTTTTAGTGTTTCTAATTAGTCTCAAGATTTAGTGGTTATTTTGGAGGAATTAATATGATTCATGGTTGTTTTATAGGGTCTAAAAAACTATGTGAATACCCAGAAGCATCCTCTAATAACCTCTAGTGTGCTCATCTGGTTGGCACATGGATTTCTAAACAATGTACTCAAGCCATGTGTAGTGATTTTTTTCAGAGATCTAAGATTTTTGGAATGATTTCCCTTGTATTTTGGTATAATTTATATTTAAAAAATTTGTTTACCAAAATGAAAATTTTTTATAATTTAAAAAAAATGGGATGGAAATTATTTTGGAAAGGGATTGTTTCTAGATTTTGAAAAGTTTTGAAAACAAGTCTCATGGAAAGTGGATAATGGATTAAAAAATGTTTTATTTTAATGTAGAAGGGTGAATTTAAATTTTTTGGAACTGATTAAAATAATTAATTTATAATGTAACCATTATCATTTGACCCTTGGTATTCCTATGAATGATCACATGTATGGTTGTATGCATGTGTTAATTGGATGGGTGTGGGTATGTTTGGATGGGTTCCTGAGCTAACACAGGGATGTATATATGTGTGGCTTCAATTAATACTAATAGTTGGTGCTTAACTTTTTAAGGTTGTTTTGTTTTCTGAAAATGGTTTTCAAAAAAATCAAGGATTTTAATGTTTTGAAAATTTGGATTGTTGTGGTTCTTCCTTTTCGTGTATTGAGTTTTCATTTTTGGGGATTTGTATTTTATTTGTAGGAGGTGTGATTGGAATAATGTTCTGAGTTTGTGTTATTGATTTATGATTGGTATGTGTAGATTTGATTTGTAATGTGATTTGGTTTTCATATTTGTTTCTCATTTTTAGATTATTCCCCATAATATTCCTAGTAAGAAGAGTAGATGGTCGAACTCTTAGGTTCCATTCTTGGTTTTCTAAGTGAAGGTAAGTTTTGGGAATTGGTGTTGGTCCTTGTTTAGTGGTTTAATCTTGTAAAAATTGAATTTCTTGGAGTCTTTGAGGAAATTTTGAATAAGTTTTTCTTTGGTTATTCCCATTTAAGACTCTTACCAGACTCTAGATCAAGTGGTAGATCTGAATCATTTCCAAACATTGGACCATGCCCGGGTATTCTTAGGTTGTTATCTACCTTTATTCTCTAAAGGGAGGAGAATACCTCATCTGTAGTGGCCTACAAAAATATATTCTATTTAGTTTGTTTTTTTGGGTCACCTGAAGAGGTTATATAAGTTAATCTACTGAAAGGGAAAGTTTTAAGTTGAATATTTTCTACTCCTAACTGTAGGGTATTAGATTCTTCAAGACATCAGGGCTTCAACCATAGGTATCAAAGTGAATATTTTCAAATATTAAAAGTGTTTTCAGGTGTGGAGGATATTGACCCAACTTGTTTTCTCTGAAAATAGAGAGGAATTCATTTTGATTTTTCCATTATTTAATTGCCTATTTTTGGAACTCACCCTCTGTTTTGGTGGTTTTGGTGGTTTTGGTGGTTTTGGTGGTTTTGGTGGTTTTGGTGTCCTAGTTTATTTTAAGATCTTTACGATTGTGCCTTGTGGATGGTAAATTTTAAATGGTTAGCCTTATTCTGGAGTGGTTTTGGTTTTTGTGTGTCTCTTATTTAGAGATGATCTATCTTGAAAAATTATGAATCATGATCTGGTTTAGTGTTCAGATTATGTTTCCTGGGTTGGGTCCTTTTTGTGTTGGTCAGTGGTATTGGTACCAAGTTATCTGGAAGTTGGTTTTTGGATGTTGGATGAATTGTTTTCTATTTGTTTCATATTTTTTGGTCATTATAAAAAATAAATTCACTTTTTAAGTTTTGTTGATCCAAAGAAGGAGTACTGGACTCAAAAGATCAGACGCATTCTTGATAAGAACATCAACTTCAATTTTCTGTTTTGGAGAATTTTTCTGGGTAAAGTGGTTTTCAGACTCACATTGTTTCCAGAAATAATTTTTTAATTAAAATGAGAAGTTTTTTCAAATTCTTTATGTCTTTGAAAATATTAGATACAAAATCTGATGATTCTTTGATGTTTTGTATGTTTTCAATATCATAAGTCATCTGAAAAACTTGTGATCCATTCCTTGTGAAAGAAAGTAATAGAAAAGGTTTTGTAAGTCATATGATTCTATGTCGATCCTAATGTTCCCAACATCGTGAAGAAGTCATGATATAATAATAATTTTTTGGTGATGTATTGATCAACCGATCCATTGGATGGGTCGATCCATCAGACTGTCTAGTCCACCAAATGAACCAATCCATAGGGTCAGTCATTGGTTTCAAAGAATCTAAAATAAAATAAGACTTTATTAGAACTGTTCCATCGAACATGGTTTTCCACATATTTATTGGAGGAATTATAACACTAATACTTTAGAAAATGTGTTCTTATAAAAATGGCACCGAATTCAAAGTTCTATCAGAGGAATAATTGTTAAGAAAATTAGATTTGTTGAGACCAATCAATTGGATGATGATCAACAGTGTAGTAAACCATTTTCATAGAACAAAATAAATGTTGTGTTCAATTGGTTCAAGAGTCATTGGATAATAAGGGACACCAATTAATCAAAAGGAATTAGTGATTAATCCATCTGACGCATGTTGACACAAATATGTTATCAGACACTAGACTTTATTGGATGTAGGATCATCAGTCTAAGTATTTTTTTGTCAAATAATGAAAACTTAAAATGTAATTAAGATTTTTCTGAAGTATTGTTAAGGATTTTTTAATTATTTATAAGTTACAATGATGTTTATAGAAAAACAACTGAGCAAAAATATTGGGTTGAGTGTAACACCCCGATATTTTATGAGAAGTATTCTTTTTAATTTATTTTATGTTTTTTGTTGTACACTACACCAATATTATCTTGCGCTATATGAAACATCATATTAGCTTGCATTATATGCAACACTAATCTTGGATCCTGTTACACACAATTTCAAGTTCGTTTGATAGAAGTTATTCTACACAACATTGAGTGTATATATATATATATATATATATATTCAATGTATAAATGAAATATGGTTGGATTGTATTATACGCAACAACAAAAAAATATTGCACTACACGCAACCCTGACTTGGCTTGCATTACACGCAATTGCGACCTTCCACGATAGCGTGTGTTGTACGCAATACTGAGTTTCACTAAACAAAGATATGTTATTAAAATATTATATAAACTAGCCGTTATGAATAGTAATATCCACTTTTTGAAATTTTATAAATTTTATTTTCCAAAATGGACTTCATTTTTTGATTTAAAATATCAAAATTAGCCTAGGGTGAATTTTTGGTATTTTTCTGAAAACTTTCAATTTTTGATGAATAGTGAAAAACACAGAGTTATTGGTTAAAATCGACTTTTTATTTAAATAATAATTTATTTTATTTAAATTTATTTTATGTCAAAATAGATACATAATAACTATATAAGTTCAATGTAATTCATTTAATTCATTTTATAATAATATAGATATATAAAAATTTTATTGAACTTTTTACCGTCTTTTACCCACCTCCAAGGAGCATTGCAATTGTACATAAAACTTAATTTTACCTCTTCTGTGGGTTGAATTTCGAAAATCCAAGAGACACGGTTAATATCAAGAGGTAAAATTTGGTTCAATAAGATAAAAATAATTTTTGGTGAATAGTAACTTTTTACTTTTATTTACCACGATTAAAAGTAAATAGGGTAATTAAGGGTAAAAATGATATTATTATTACCCTAACACATGTCTTAATTCTATTGGATAAGTATAATTTGACCAAAATCAACCTTAGGAATATAATATTATCATTTAGTTCCACTTGGATTAGATTAGTACATTTATTATTATTTAATTCAAAGAAGAGTTAAAAGAGTTAAAATCAAAGTTTAATAACTAAAAAAAATTCAATATAGGGTTATACATAAGATAAATTCGACTATAAATATTCATTAGAAAAATAAAAATATTTCCTACATAATGGTATTTTACTTTAAAATTTTATACATTAAATAAGTTAATTTATTTATGACACAATGATGATGCAGTAATTACCTTATTAATGAAATATTAACATAATTGATGTTATAAATACCCAAAAAAATGTAATTTGAGACTTTTTATAAATTCCATTAATTTTATAGATTAATATGACATGTTATTATTGACTAAATTAAACAATTTATAATTAATCATGCTGTTATGATTTTCACAAAAATCAATTACCAAATAGTGTCAAAATTGGCATAAAATAGTTTTTAAAACAAATATTATATTATTAATTGATATTCTATTACTAAAAATCTAAGGTTCGTCCAAATGACTTAGATAAGGTTATATATATTAATAATGAACCATTTGGGGTTATTTTTTCCTGTAATAGTAATTTTATTGACCATATAGTGTAAGAAAATAAGAAGACACAGTAAAGGTTAAATTATTTAACTTAGAGTTAAATCTAAATGATAAGGTTAAAATAGTAACCTAAACTTGTCTAAAACCTATTGTTTAGGAGGATTTCAACCCATTGATAAAACACTATTTTGTTGAATATTTTATTGATAATAAATGATATAATTTCCTCACATTGTTTTAAATATGTTTATTTATAAAATATTTGGGATTTGATCATTCATTTGAAAATTTGGTGAAAATTCCAGTTTTATCCTTTATAGTGCACTGTAGTATTTCGAAGATAAATATTTTTATATTTATTATTTGAATTTTAAATTTTATAACAGTGTTTCTAAATTAATTTTCTACAACTTTCATTCATGACACTAGAGGTAAGGAGTGAATTTGGATGGATTAAATGGGCTATTAATCCAATGGTTGGCTGGACTCGGCAGAATGGACATCGGTTCTTTATGTGGGCCATATCTTCTTCATCCGGGCTTCGATTGAGACCAAATTTTGAGGAAAGCTCGGGGACATGATTTGGCACAAATCATCCTTGTGTAAGTCTGGTCAATTCACGCGTTTTGGAGGTCAACTAGGCGGTGCAACCTGGAATAAAATATTTGGCCGAGTTTTTCATTTCACACTTAAAAATTTATGTAACCTTAGCCCTCACAAACTCTATTTAAAGGGGATTTTAACTATTTTGGAGGGAGTTTAGAGGATTTTGGAAGGAGTTTCCGAAAGGGTGTCTCTTGGGAGCCTCTCACAACTCTTGTAAGAAGTAAGCCTTTGTGAAAACCTCTCTTCCAAAAAGGCTCTCCTCTCCCACCGCTTCTTTGTATTTCTTTTATTTCATGTTTGTTTCTTAAATTTTTATTCAAATAATCTTCTATGTTATTCCCTTTCCTTATTCTCTTAATCTTGTTAATTGTGTTAGAATCAAGAGTGGAGACAAGAATGGGTTCTACCCTTTCAATCCTTTGCTTATGCAAAACGTCTCCACGATGACTACACCGCCCATGGAAGAGTAGTTCTTTTTAGTAATCGATTGACCTCTATCATTATTCATTCATTTATTTTGATTCAATGAGATACTTTAATTCACATAATATTATCCATGAATTGTGTTTTTAAATTACAAGAAACTAAGCAAACAATTGAACAATTAATATAAAACACACGAGGTTGAGATTTTGTGTAAATTGTGAGAGTGCGATGTTAATCGTTAATACAAGACCACATGGGATAAATTTGTAGAGTTCAAATATAATACCTAAACACAATTCATCCTCATTTCCAGAATGGATATGTTCTCTAATTAACCACTGACCATAATCTATCCTTAGAACAACAATCAAAGCAGGGTGCTGCGATTGCGTGTTCTGAAGCTAGCCTAGGGTTTAAGTAATTTCATCTTTGTGGTTAAGTTAACTCTCGTAGGGTTCGAGGGATAAAAAAATAGGGGATCATAATTAAGTGGATATTGATTTAAATTATAATGATTAATAAGTGAATGAAGAGGTATAGTTAGATCGATTACGCCTTTTAAAATATTTTCTAAAAAAAACATCTTTTTGTTGTGTCATTTTAATCGAACTTCATTTCAAAACTAAAAACAAAAAAAATAAAATCTTCTTCAAACAAACTTCTTCTAGATTCATAAACTATAAACAACCACCCTCCATCCTTTAAAGTAGTGTTTTTATTCTCTTTTATTTTATTTCTATAATACCTCTAAAAATTGTTTTAATTCACTTCTTCCTTTGAGAGATGACCTTGGTCAGCCACTCTACTGCACCTAAGTACCCAAAAATCACACTAATCATTTGAGGGCACCCACAACAGCGCTCTTTCACCCATACCCACTTTAGATTAGAAATAAATCAATTTGGAGATATTATAAACCTAATATAACTTTAATATAAAATAATATTTTATGTTTTTCCAAAGGTTCCCCTCTCCTCCCTTATAAAAGGGCACCTCCTCCCTCTTCTATTTACACAATTTTGAGCCTTTAAGCTCGGCCAACCCCAGAACATTTCCCTTATAAACTTCCCTATAAACATTATATAAGTTCTGTTCTCCTCAAAATACCAACTCTAGTTCCTTAAGAGGAATCTTAAAAGAGGTGTGTTGAAGAAGAGGTAATCTCTTTTACCGATTCTTTCAAGTTTATTTCTTCTTAAAATTATTATTATTTAGTTGTTTCATTATAAAATAATAACATCAGTATCACTAATATACTGAAATGTTATTATAAATATGAAACAACCCTTTTTCACCTTCTATCCATCCTACGGAAAACGAAATCATCGCGCGTGCATACGTACGGAATACCGTCTCCACGTCATGGTGTAATCTGTTTTTTCACCACCACCTTACTTGGATGGGTATAATGCTGTAAAGAATAACTATATATAGTTATTATAAAATCATACTGAATTTGAGATATTATATCATCCAATTCAATAATTATGGTATTGATTTCATCGTTCGTGCGTACATACGGATTATCATCTCCACGACACGATGAGATTCATTCTCCATGTTTACCATTCAAGAATGATTATAAAGTATATATAATGAATAATAATGAAATATATGACATGATAAAGCTAAGTTATTTATGTATATATATATATATATATATATATATATTTCATCAACTTACTTAAATTCAAGTCAATAAAGAAAGGAAAATAGCATTCATGAGTACGTATGGCATACCGTCTCCATGAACGGTGTATTTCATTTCATTTATCTATATTATATATATATATATACTGAATATATATGATATATAAATCATGATTTACATTATGGAATTAATTTAAACATGATATAAGTAATAATAATATCAAGAAAAACAAGTCCAAACATGTATGATAAATAAAACGATTTTACCCAAAACGCTGCTTTTACATAGAATTTACAAAAGAACGGGTAATATAAAGTCATAAGTGAACCATATATGATATCATAATAATGAATATGATTATTTAATAAGTCAATGACATTATTTAAATCATTATACAGGAGGTTCGGATACATACGAAGCATATCGGACCTAAGTTAAGGGATAACTTTTCCAATCTTGTTTTTATCCGTGATTGTTTATTCGTAAGAATTTACTGGGGTTATATTTATCATCCATGTCCCTGTTTTTCTAAAAATGGTTTCATGTATGTTTAAATTCCTTTTTACCCATTTTTAACTTTTACTACATGGTATGTAAGGAATCTTCTTTTTTACCATACGAGGTACTTTTTGACTTTTCTGGAAAAAGTACGAGAATAATGTTTTTCTAACTTATACGGAAGAACAGATTTTTACGGTTTCATAACACCTTATTTTCATGAAGTTTCCTATACAATATTTCATGAATATTTTCTAAAAAATCCTTTTATTTTAAAATTGCATGGCATTTTTTGAAAAGAAAATTATTTTGAAGAATAAATGATATTTTCCTCAAGAATTAATTTCAAGTGTTTTATCAAAACCATTTTCCATCCAAGATGACATTATTTCATATGTTTATGTTTCAAGTATAATGTCTCTATGATTTAAATTGTTTCACTTTTCTTATGATGAAATGATATCCATTTGTTTTATATGGAATATTTTATGATGGGATGATGTTTATGAAACCCATTTTATTCTTTGGGTTATGATGAATGATTTATGTTTATATTGTGGCACATGTAATAATGATTTCAATATGAGATGGGTGGGACCTATATCTCCCTCCAATTAATTGGGTAAATATTTATATCTCATGATATAGACATGGCTAGAATGGTAAGTTAATCTGGTTCAGTGTTACAGGACTAGAACGAGGAGTGAACTCGATTTAGAAAGGGACTTTGTCCACTAAGATGGTCTTGACAGCAATGCCTTGGCTACTATGGAAATCATATCATGTGCTTAATGGTTTTCCACAATTACATGTTTTATTCCCATGCTATTTTATCATGATTGATGTTTTTTTATGACATATGCCTTACGTACTTCCAAGATTTAGGTCTTTGCTCAAGATTTTGATGTTTAGATTTTATGTTCAAGTTTTTCCATTCAAATGATTATGGATTGTTTTATGTTTTGTATGTTTACCATTACTAAGCATTTGAGCTAACCCTTTTTATGTTTTATTTTCCCTAGGATATAAAGAAAGGTATTAGGTAAGAAAACAAAATGGGAAGATCTTTATGGGAGATGTTGAAGATATTTCACCATGATTAGAAGATTAATTTTTTCCAAGTTTCCAAAGACACTAAACTATTATGGTCCTTGTGTGTTTATTTTTGTTATGTATTAAGTATTCCTAAAAAGTAATGTTATGTCCATGTATGTCAATCTTGGGTCTCTACATTGAGTTATACAAGTGGACTACCAAAATGATTGAGAAGAGCCATCAGTGTGAGAAATCCAAAGTAAAGCAACAAAACTCTAAAAAGGTTTCAAAAATGTTTAAGTTAGAATAGTTTAAATTTTTCATTTGATACGAAGTATTGTATTGATAATCTTTAGATCTATATATGTTTCATCATAATAAAAATAGTATCAAAATGAAATTTTCATAATATTAAAGAAAATTTTGTAAGTTTGAAGTAGGCTAAAGTTGTAAGAATATTAGAGATGTTTCAAGAAGAATCAAGAAGATTTGAGCACTAAAGTGGTCAAATATGAAGTTGAAATGAATGTCAAATTCAAGTTTCTAGAAATTTTGTTGAGTAGGAAATTGAATGTGGTTTCCCTCCCATTCCAATTATGGCACACCTATAAATAGAAAGTACACTGAAACTATTCATGTTTGTGAGAGAGAGTGTGTGCTAAAGGTTTTGTGCTAGATCTAGTAGAGGAATGTTTTCTAGATATATTTTTTTTAACAAACATATTCAGACTGGAGAATCATATGAAAGAGATAGTGTTCAGATCTTTCTAGATCAAACTGAGCCATCAAACTGACGGTTTCGAGAAATAAAGAAGTGGTTTAGAATTGTTCCTAGAGTATCTTTTCTTATTTTTTTAGACTGGATAATGGAACTAAGAAATTAGACTGATCTATTAGACTGATTTTTTTTACAAATTCCAAAGAATTTGTTTATACCTACTACTTGGTAGGAAGGTAAAGAATTTTTTTTAAAATAATTTCAATAGTGGAAATTGTTGAAGCAACACGGTGACATGCTTGGGACCAACTGGTGAAGGTTTCATAAATTTTACAAAACTTATTTTACATCATTTGTTCTAAAAGGATAACATTCACTATTGTATTGATCATAGTGATACACAAGTGTAATGTTATTTCCTACTTGTTGTATTCAAACAAAATGATTTTTTTCTAGTGGATTGTGTGGTATTGGATTATAAAAACTATTAAATTTATTGCATATTAACATGTGATTTATTACATAAAATTACACTTAATTAAACCCAAAATATCGATAATTCTAGTGTCTTTGGGTATTAGGTATATTAAATTACAACTTAAAACATGGAATACACCATCTTTATTGAAAACTTATTTAACATGTTCGCCCATAAAACTGCATGGGATAACCAGAAGTCATACATAAGAAAGGGGTGAGCTGTAAAGCCCAGTAAGGGAATAAAATGGAATAAGGTAAAAAAAATGTTACAAAATAGTCATATAAATAGGAATAAAAAGAGTAGGAATCATAAATATGAATGATAATACATGATATAGCATGATAATAAAAGGTAACATGGGAAATGTGGTAAAAACTTAAAACAATGCATCATAGGTCAACGATAACTGAAAATACATCATAATGGAAAAGTCCCATAAAAGAATTAGGTTTACTACCTATACCAACATTACATATCATGATTCTAAACATTACCCAATGCATTGTAGCTCTATATAATTTCAGGCGCACCCATCACTTTCATTTCAATATCATGATTAAGTGTGCCACATAGATCATACAACATGGATTCATTCATCATCCTATTTTATTGCATGATAATAGAGTGTGGAATGGAAACTTGTAAGTCCAAAATAAAATAGGTATAAGTGTATAAATGTGAATACTCTTGATATGAAATGGGTATGGTATTTAATACACAATTGATTTGGAATGGAAAATTGTGGTGAAATTTTGGAAACTTAACGGAGTAGCTTAAAATTTTACAAAAAAGGGTTGATGAAAAAAATGGTATATAATAATTTGGACATAAAATGGGAGGTAATAGAGTCATTTAAATGCATAGTATATCCTTGAGAATTGGAAATATAAGGCATATGATAATAAAGAATCTTGATTAAGGAAGAGGAAGAGAAAACTCTTACAAAATTTTGTCATGGTAACAGGTGTAATTGAGAGGGATTAATGTGAGATAAAGGGCTCTATAATAATTTAGAAATCATAAGGGAAGTATGGATGAGGTAAAAAAACATACCCCATTATTAATAATTAAAAATAAAAGGGCATAAAATAGAGGACATTCTTGAATAAAAGTGAGAAAGAGAGGATCCTTTACCTTAATAGTATGACACCAAAAGCTTGAAAGGTAATTCTTAAGGTCTTGGGGTACATTGAGAGGTTTTATAAGATAGAAAGAAAGAGTAAATATGTGCTCCAAGTATTTTTAGTGAATGGAAATGGGAGATTGGATGGGTTTATATAGGAAATGAGAGGGGAATTCTTTAACAATTCACAAACATAGGTTTTGGACTCTATATAATAAAATATTCAAAACCACAAACCTTTTTATGTTTTCTTCTAGATGAGAGTTTTTTTAAATAATTTTTTAGGAAAAGGGTTGAACTTATTAAAATTTTACCCTTTCTTATGTGAAGGTGGGTCATACTTTTATAGAAATGAATTTAAAATATTAAAATATATTTTATGTTTTGTAGGATTTATAAAGGAATTATAAAATTAATAAAATAATATTAAAATAAAATTATTTTAATATGAAAACATATATTTTTCCGAGGATACCCATTATAGTATTTATTACATCATTTTTTGGGTCATTATGATGTCATAAAAACACCGTATATTTATACGATATTTAATTTTTACCTGAAAATTTGATTATCTTGGAAAATTATGAAAAGTTATACATTGGATAATTTTTATGTTTTGATTCCAAAAATAATATTCATTTTATCTAAATAATTTTCAAAATATGTGTATTTTAAATTTTAAAAAATATTAACCGTCATTTATTGAAAATGACGGGTTTTTAGCAATAATAGTTTTTGAACCCTAATAAAACATTACATTTGAATTCATAAAAATTATATGATCATTTATATTTAATAAAAATAATTTAATAATAATAGTTAATTAAAATATTATTTATTTCAAAAATACATTAATCCATCAAAATAAATTCCTTAATTTAATTGAATATTACCCAAAAATATTATTCATGTTTTATAATATCAAAATAAATATATATGAATTAATCTTTACAAAATAATGTACCTAACCAATTTGATAGGGTATTGATACCTATATCTTTAATACACCTGTGTAATCCTTAAGAGTAAGGTGCACGATGGTGAGACTTTCATGGGTTCATTCGGAAAACATGGTTTGGGTCGTGATGTCGATGATCTTGAACTTCTCCTATAAATAGTTTTTCTCATGCTTAAGTTGTTGGATCTTAGCTTGAGTTTAGTTGAGCTAAAATCTGAGAGATTCCATCTACCTCATAAGATCCAATAAATTGGCTTCATAGGGTACAATCATATTGGACGATCCCATCAATTCCTTTATCTGAGTCAATTGGATTTGTTAAAGCACTGTATTTATAATAATCAGGTGATCACTATTTAATGGATATATTATCAGTTGTAAATATTTGTAATGGTCATTTGAATACAATTTCATATAAAAATAATAATTTCATGTTTCTTTTATAACCATATTACATAATAAAACATTAAATCATAATTTAATTTTATTTATAATAGTTTGGGTCGTTACAATATTTCCCCCTTTAGAAATTCCACCTTCGAAATTTTCTTTTCCCACACTATAGATGAGGGAAACTTTTCTTCATAACCTCCTATATTCCCCACATTTCTTCTCAAAACTTGTGGTTACTCCACAACACTTTGATGAGGGGGATTATCTTATTTTGTTGAACTTTTTCTCTATGATCTAATATCTTCATAGTCAGATATTCACAGTAAAGATCATTCTCCAATGGTACCATGTCTCGATTGATAAAATGTGAGGGTTTTGGTATGTAATTTATCAATAGGGATACATGGAACACATCATAAACTTTAGATATGTTAGGTTGGGGTGAAATTCAATAGGCCACCTCTCTAATGTGATCAAGGATCTCAAAGGGGGAAATGTATCTTAGAAAATCTTTCCATTCTTCCCAAATCTCATCACTTTCTTCCATAGAGATATGTAAAGGAATATAATATCTAAAATATCAAACTCTATTTCTCATCGATGATTGTTATAATATCTCTTCTATCGACTCTAAGAAGATTTGATATGCTGCTGAATGGTGTTAACATTTTCCACCATTTCCTCAACCATTTCAGGACCTAGAATTTTTTTGTTCCCCAACTCCATCCTAACATGTAGGTATTCTGTACCTATTCCCATAAAGGGATTCATAGATATCCATTTAGATTCTTGAGTGGAAACTATTGTTGTAAGAGAACTCAACCAAAGAAATATGTTGATCTCATCCTCCTTTGAACTCAACTGAGCATGCTCTCACCATGTCCTAAAGTCTCTAGATAGACTGCTTTGATTGGCTATTAGTTTAAGGGAGATAAGATGTACTGAAGTTCAAATTAGTGTTTAGAGCATGTTGAATACTTTTCCAGTAATTTGAGGTGAATCTTGGATCTCGATCAGATACAATCAATAGCGGTACTCCAAATAGTTTGAACACTTATTTGATGTATATATGTGCAAGTAGATATAGTGAGAATTCATCTTATATCTCAATAAAGTGTATTGTCTTTATAATAATATCCATCCTAATTCATATATCATTATTCCCTCTTGATTTCTTTGGAAGACCAGTGATAAATTCCATGGTGATGTTTTCCCATATCCATGTAGGTATGGGTAATGGTTTCATCATCCCCTTGTATTTTTTCCTTTCTGCTTTCACTTACTAACATATAAGACATATTGATGTATATTCTGTGATATTATTTTTCATATTGTCCCACTAATGGTGTTATCAAAGATCTCGATACATCTTTTTGCTACCTAGGTTGATAGAGAAGGTTGATCTACGTGCATCATCCAATAGCTCCTTCTTTAACTCAGGATTTGATGGTACACATAGTATTGACCCAAATCTTATAACACCTTCATCATTAACATTGAACTCTAAGAATTAAAATTTCCTTATAGCTTCACCTTTATTCTGAATTTCAACATC
Organism: Viscum album; assembly: GCA_963277665.1. Classification (NCBI taxonomy): domain Eukaryota; kingdom Viridiplantae; phylum Streptophyta; class Magnoliopsida; order Santalales; family Viscaceae; genus Viscum; species Viscum album. The sequence continues at coordinate 1,303,297,780 of OY728147.1, forward strand.
AACTCTTTGAGCATCCTTTAACCTCTCTAGAACATATGGTTGATAAATCATCTATAAAATGATTTATGATGTTATTTCCTTTATGATTCTCATGTTCATCCTTTACAAATATAAGAATATTGGATCCCTCTCAATTTTCATCAATGATAGAATTTCTAGATACTTTAAGATTATAGCATCTAACACTTTATTCACTTTCCCAGGATAGTAGTTGATTGAGTAGTCATGGTCTTTGATCAGCTATAAATATCTTTGTTGGTGCATATTCCGATATTTTTGTGTGAATATATACTTGAGGATTTTGTGATCTACATATATTTCACACTTCACCCCAAAGAGATAATTCCACCAAATTTTCAAATTTAATATCACTATAGTCAACTCTAGATCATGCATTGGGTAGTTCTACTCATGAATCTTCAACTACCCTGAAGTATAATGTTGGTCGGAGTGGATACTCAAGAGGGGGTGAATTGAGTTCCAATTAAAATTTTTCTTAAAATATTGTCTATTTAAAATCCCTCGATTTATAAAATAAGTTAAACTATAGTTAATTTATCTAGATTGTAAATGTTCAATTAGCTTTTCAAAGATTGATTAGGTCTCAGTTAATGTAACCACAATATCAAACTATCTTTTGAAACTAACTTACTGATTTACAATAAGTGTAAACACTTTCTAATTTAACAATCAAAGTAGCTTTAAAATAGCTTTGTATTTCAAAGTAATAGCATTGAAATAAATAATATATATGTAGTATACTTTTAACTTAAACTAAAGATGCACAGCAGATATAACAAGAGGTTCAGTCTCAATCTGAGACTTAGTCCTCTCAAATTTATATAAATTTGATCCACACCCTGGATCGGAGTTAACAACAGTTTACAAAACTGTCCAGGCCATGCAGGGACCTCTACCACTATTCTTCATGGGAAACAAAAACAAATACTAGGCCACACAAGGACCTCTTCCACGGTTGATGTGGGTGAACAAGAGTTAATATATTTGGAGTGAGGATTTTGATATCCTCTAGTTCAGTGCAGGAGACAGTGTGTGTATAAGATATACAGAGTACACCAAACTGCTCTAAAGTTGATAAATAAATCACTTAGAGAATATAGATAAGAGTTTAGAAAGATCTAGTGATTATCAATGCAGCTCTGGACTCATTAGATTCAGCAGGAATGCTTCTGAGTCCTTCTCTGGTTTTTCTGTTGAAAAACAGAGTGTCATAGTTCAGCTTGTCTTCTACAGAAGTGAGAATGATCTCTTGATTCTTCGTGTGTTCTTCAGTGGTGTTAGATTGAATTCATAAGAGTTCTTTGAAAGTCTTGCAATCTCTTTCTTGCTCAGGATTGTTCTTCTCATTTAGCATAGTGCACTGTCTGGTGTATGTAAGTTCTTCTTGTTGTATATTCACACTTGCATGTTGCACGTGTACTACATCTCAAAATTCTTTATATTCCACGAGTTCTGGCAGTAGGAATGATTCCCTTTTCATAGGTACAAGATACGGCTTCCTGACATGCCAACAACTATCATTAAATAACATTAATTTCATTAAAAACATCAAATATGACTGTTGGCATTATTTAAATAATATTGAAAAAAAGTTAAGAAATGGTGTCATAGTGATTAAGTAAACGGTGTCTTCTTCATGGTATAGTCTTCACAGTATGAGGTTCATGGTATGAGGTTCACAGTAAGAGGTTCACGGTATGAGGTTCACGGTATGTCCATGTCACGGTGTGTAGCTCACGGTGTCTGGATCATGGTTTGTCCTTTACGGTGTCTGGTTCACGGTGTCTGGTTCACGGTGTCTGGGTCACAGTGTCTGGGTCATGGTGAGTCCTTCACGATGTGTCCATACTTAGACAAATATCTGCATTTGGATTTAGACAGTAATATGCAGAATATGGATTAAGTTTAATCATTAGAGAGTAAGAGAACTTGAATCATAAATATAAAGGCTTGATAATATATTTGAGATTTGTGATCATGCATAAGACTTGTAAATAATAGAGTAAATAACATCCATAAGATTTGTTATCATTAAAACATGATGTTTAGTTATTATTGAGATTGAAGAGAGATTGAGATTAATTAACAGTAATAGGATTTTTGATCATTAAAACATGATTAACACATGAGGAGTCTAATAATCTCCCCCTTTTTGATGATCACAAATCATGTAGGCAAAATATAAATGAAATGCAATATTACAGAAACTAGCATATTAGAAGAGCATATCTCAGTATAGTACTGACAGTTGTTTCTCCCCAGTATAGTACTGACACATGTTTCTCCCCAGTATAGTACTGACACTTGTTTCTCCCCCTTTTATACTAGTAGTTTTTCTCCCCCTTTTGGGATTATCAAAAAGTAAGGAAAATGAAATGAAATGAAACACGGCATTTTTCATTAAAAAAAGGGTTCAGAATACAATAAAAACATTAAACAGAAAATGACATCCCATCAAAAAGAAAACAGTCCTTGGACTCTTTAGGGATCCACCTTATCTTTGCCTTTATCAGTAGCAGGAGATGGTACTGAAGTAGAAGAAGGCATAGATGCGGTAGACAAAGAGGGTAAGGGTAGACCTTCAAAAACAGATGGATCCAAAGTAGGAGCAGTAGAAGATCTAGGTTGTGGTTGGTCAAGAATGACTAGTCGGATCTGATAAAGAGTTTGGATAACTGTCATAGAAGTTGAGGCTAAGGTAGGTAGACTAGGTCTAAGGGGTGCAGCAGCTGGAGCAACTATAGCAGTACTCTACACATGAAGATACAGATTCAAAAGATTGATGAAATCAGTAATGATTTCACCACCATATTGCATAGCCTTTTCAAAATCATCCTTATTCTCCATAAATCTATCCAAAAATCTGGTGAACTCTGTAAGTTTCTAAACTTGAGCATTAAAAGCTTGAGTCACTGTAGGGATTCTCAAATTTTCCACAAGATATCTAAAGTGATCTGTCATATCACTTTTAGAGAAAATCTGGGAGAGATACAAATCTATTTTCTTGGTGATCTCTTGTTGAGCATCATTGGCTATCTTAGAATGAATCCTAACCAAGTCCAATGCTCTATCACTGTTCTTAACCACTTCTGACAAAGAAGATAGATCCAAGCCACTGAAGGCACTCTGAAGTTCTTCCTTAATTATGGATCTCAGCATAGATTCATCCAAAAAAGATGTGGAGGTCTGACCAGAAGCAGGTGAAGCCTTGACAGCTTCGGTTAGAACTTTGAGCTGTTTCAGAACTTTTTGCAGGCATCCAGTGTATTCATCTGTAAGCTTATTCATATTTTCTACAAGCTCCCTCATGCGTTCCATCATTTTGGTGTGTCTTTTTCCAATCTTATCATCAAAATAAAGTATATATGGATGAACTTGAGACACAATTTCCCTAGAAAGGAGGGAATCAGATGGCTTAGGAGAAATAGAAACTGGTGCAGGGGTAGAAATAGGAGCAGGCACTGATCTCAAAGATAACCCATTCTACAAGTTTGCTATCATATTTTTCAGATTTTCAACATCATCACTCAGAAGCTTATTCTCAACTCTGACTTCTTGAATTTCTTGGATCATCCTTGGTTGAATATGTGAGATAATATTTTCCAAGAGAATTGATGTATCTTCTTGACTTAACTGAGTCACTGGACGAGGTTGAGTGGAGACAATTTTCTCAACTCCAGGTAACAAAGTCTCTCCAAAAAATTTCAGATCATCTTTGGTCACAAAGGATTGATGCTCAGGTAAGGGTGCAGGTAAAGACAGAGGTTCAGATTTTGGTTGAGGTTCAGAGTCATCTTCAGACTCAGATTCTGATTCAGATTGAGGTTGGGTCTCTGATTCTGGTTTTGGATGAGCTACAGACTTCAGTTGAAACAGAGAAGAAAGATACATTCTAGTTGTAGTAACTTGTTGTGACTCACCTACATCATAAAATCTTGGGAACTCATACTGAGGGTGCACGGAATATGTGACAGAAGGTTGAGAAGCTTCAGCAGATCCAGCTTCCATAATCTCAAGGTTTTGAGGTTCCTCCCCCTCAAATTGTGCTTCTATTTCAGAGACTATAGGCTCACCATGATCAATATCCACCGGACCATCCCTAATCTATTTAGCAAACTCTTTCCTTGCCATCTGAAAGGAAATTTCCATCCTCTCTTAAATAGAGGGAATAATCTCAGGAACCGATTGTTCCACTGGTTGAGCTTCCAGACTTGCTTCTTTCTCAACAAAAATATCCTCTTCAACAGGATCTGCCTCTAAGGTTTCTTGCTATTCTGAATTAGGAAAAACCAATTTTCTTGCAGCATTAGGATGAGCTTCTAGATTGACGTCCTCACTAGAAGAAGGAGCTTCTTCTTCTCTCAAACCAATATCAACTTCCTCTCCTTGAGGTATTTCAGCAGGGATAGCAGCAGGGACATCAGCCCTTTCCTTTTCAACCAGAATTGTTTCCATTGGAGGTCTTCCAGCTTCTTCTGAAGGAGATACTTCAGCTCCTACTTCCTCTTCTTCTTCTTCTTCTTCTGAATACTCAACCACTTCATCTGGTTCCAAAACAGGATCAGATAGATTTTTAGGCCTTCTTGGATAGTCAACAGGATTAAACTTTTTATAGATTTGATCATTATCCTCAACCCACTGCTTCTTCCAGGGGTTCCAGCTAATCTTCATCCTTCTGATGATAGGAAAGGATAGGTAGAAATCGAATTCCTCTAACTTTTCTTCATTTGGTCCAACCATCCCTTTTGAAACTAACATAGCTGGAATCATCCTTGAGTAAAACAAGGAGGTGGATTTTGAAGTGACTTTGATCAGCTCATAGATATGGTTAATAACATACTTACAAAGGTTGATCTTATGGACATTCTTCAACAGGTGAATCAGGAACACATCCTGATACTTCATCACAACAAAATCTCATTTTCTCGGACTAATCAAATTCTGAACAAACTTGAACAGAAGTCTAGTCTCCCCATCTAATTCTGCAGTTATGGCCCTTCGCTTGGTGCCATTTCCAGTCAGCATTTTCAAAGCATTCTCTAGGTAAAAGATTTTAGTTGTTGGAGGAGGGTCTCTCTGATAATCCTCACAAACTCCTTCGTGTGGAATCCTTAGGCATGCATCCCATAGCCTCGAAGAGAAAGAGCACTTCTGGCCATTTATCCAGCTTCTCACCAAAAATCTTTCTCCAAAATCAGAGGAAAACTTCACATACTGATAGAATTGAGATACCAATCTCGGTTAAATTGGTCTATTCTGTCCATTGAACCATTCAAGCCATCCTTGTTCTCTTAAAACTTTCAAAACTAAAGATCTTCTAGACAGAAACCACTCTGGGAAAACCTCTTTTTTAGGTACAACTATATGGCTTACCAGGTTTGGGTTTAGAGGTCCTTCGGGAGCTATCCTCGGTATCCTCTTCTGTTTCTTAGAGCGTCACTTCTCAGACGAGGGTGAAGATGGACGCTTCATCCTTGGCATTCACTGAAGGTTCGGGCAAGAGGGAAGAGAAGGTTCAAAAGAGAGTTCAGGTAAGTAATTGAATGAAACCCTTATGTTTTATCATTTGGGAATGTCAAACGTCATAAAAAACGTGGGAAATCAAATAGCGGTGAAATAAAAATTACTGTGATATGGGTTAAAATAAGAATATAAATAATCTTCATGGTGAGACCGTGAGTAGGTATTACGGTGTGATGAAAACTAGTCATCACAGTGAGACAGTTGGTAGTCATCACGGTGAGACAGTGAGTTGACAGACCGTGATCATAATGTCTTTACGGTGAGTCCATGAGCATAAAACAGTAACTTAGAAACAGTGACCATGAAACCGTAAAGTAAAATACAGTAAAGTATTAAACATTAAGATCAGTAAGATATTTACTAATGATTAATCATACCAATATTATGTATGATGTAGTCTAATCTCTTAGAATTTAACGGTTTAGTGAATATATCAGCAAGTTGATATTCAGTACCAATGAATTCAAAAGTGATATCACCTTTTTGACAATGATCCCTCAAAAAGTGATGTCTTACATCAATATGTTTTGTCCTAGAATGAGAAACAGTATTCTTAGAAATATTAATAGCACTTGTGTTGTCACAACTTATTAGGACATGTCTGAATTGATATCCAAAGTCTAGTAATGTGTGTTTCATCCACAAAATTTGTGCACAACAACTTCCAGTAGCTATGTATTCAGATTATGCAGTGGATAATGCAACAGAATTTTGTTTCTTACTACACCATGATACTAGTGACTTGCTTAAAAGATGACATGTTCCAGAGGTGCTTTTTCTATCTAACTTACATCCAGAAAAATCAGCATCAGAATAACTAACTAATTTAAATTATTGTCCTTTGGGATAGAACAGTCCTAAATTGGGAGTATGCTTGAGGTATATTAAAATTCTCTTCACAGCATTTAAATGTGACTCTTTGGGGTTTTCTTGAAAATGAGCACACATACACACACTAAACATAATATCAGGAAGACTAGCAGTCAGGTAGAGTAGACTTCCAATCATTCCTCTATAAGTTGTTTGATCAACAGATTTACCATTTTCATCAAGATCCAACTTACAGGTGGTACTCATGGGAGTGTCACTACCTTTTGTTCCATCCTATCCAAAATGTTTTAAAATATCTCTAGTATATTTACTTTGAGTTAAAATAATTCCATCATCATTTTGAAAGATTTGAAATCCAAGAAAGAATTTAAGTTCACCCATTAAACTCATTTCAAATTCATTTTGCATCATTTTAGAAAAATCAGTACATAGGGAATTTATTGAAGATCCAAAAATAATATCATCTACATAAATTTGTACTACTAAAACATCTTTATAAATTAGTTTTATAAATAGAGTGGGATCAGCTATTCCTTTTGTAAAACCTTTGGAAATTAGAAAAGTACTTAATCTATCATACCAAGCTCTTGGAGCTTACATTAAACCATATAAATCTTTTGATAATTTGAAAATATGATTTGGAAAATGAGGGTTTGAAAATCCAGGTGGTTTTTCAACAAAAACATCCTCAGCAATATATCCATTTAATAATGCACTCTTGACATCCATTTAATGTAGTTTGAAATTTAGATGTGCAGCATAAGCAAGTAAAATCCTAATAGCTTCTAATCTGGATACTGGATCAAAAGTATCCTCATATTCAATACCTTCTTCTTGACTATAGCCTTGTGCAACTAGCCTAGCTTTATTTCTAACTATGTTTCCAGACTCATCTACTTTATTTCTAAACACCCATTTGGTGCCTATTGTGAAAGTGTCCTTAGGCCTTTCAACAAGATTCCAAACTTTATTTCTTTCAAATTGATTGAGTTCTTATTTCATATCAATTACCCAAAATTTATCATTAATAGCATTGTCAATGTTTTTAGGTTCAAGCTGTGACAAGAAGGCTTGATGTTCAACCTGATTTCTAAGATAAGCTCTAGTGTGTGTCCCTCTATCAAGATTTCCTACAACAGCATCTAAAGGGTGATTCTTTAGAATTCTAGTTGATCTAGTAAAGGTAGGACTAGAAATTTCAGGTTCTTCTCTAGGTTCAGGTTCATTAGGAGTATATTCTGGAATAAGTCCAGAACTGGTTTTCTTTATAGCAGGTTCATTATATTTGTCATTAAGGTACAGAACAGATAAATCTTCTTCAAGTTTTTCAAGAGAGGTTTTAGGCTCATGTGGATCAGTTTCATCAAATTTGATGTGAACAGATTCTTCCACACACTTGGTTCTTCTATTGAAAACTCTGTAAGCCTTTCTGGTTAAAGAATATCCTAAAAATATTCCTTCATCACTCTTAGAAGCAAACTTATCAAGATTATATTTTGTATTGAGAATAAAAACTCTGCATCCAAAGACTCTAAAGTAACTAACTTTAGGTTTTCTATTGTTCCACTACTCATATAGGGTCTTCTTAACAACAGTTCTAATTAAGACTCTATTAATAATATAACAATCTGTATTCACAGCTTCAGCCCAAAAGTAAATAGGCAGGTCATATTCATTAAGCATAGTTCTAGAAATTTCTTGTAGGGTTCTATTTCTTCTTTCTACTACACCATTTTGCTGAGGTGTCCTAGGAGCAGAAAAGTTATGAATATAGCCATTATGTGAGCAGTAGGATTCAAACTCATGATTCTCAAACTCACGTCCATGATCACTTCTTAGGGTTTTAATCTTAAGTCCACTAAGGTTTTCTACAGATTTGGAGTATTTGACAAAGTAAGAACAAGCTTCACTTTTGTGAGCTAAGAAGTATACCCAAGTATATCTAGAAAAGTCATCTACTAGGACATAGACATAGTGCTTCCCATTTAAGCTAGAAATTCTAGATGGTCCAAACAAATCCATGTGAACCAACTCGAGAGGTTGAGAAGTTGAAACTTCTTTCTTTGATTTAAAAGAAACCTTATGTTGCTTTCCCTTTTGACAGGGATTACAATCTTTGTCATTTGGAAACCCAAGTTTGGGTAAGTATCTAACTAATTTCTTCCAAGTTAGTTTTCTAAGTGAGTGTATATTGTAGTGTCCTAATCTTCTATGCCATAACCAGGACTCTTTATGAAAATAATTTAAACAAGTAACATTTTTCTTATCTAAGGAATTTAAATCAACAGCATAAACATTTTCATTTCTTAGAGAAGAAAATACTAAAACATTTTTAGAATTAAAAACATTACAAGAATCATTTTCAAATTTTACATTAAAACCATCATCACATAATTGATAAATACTTAACAAATTATATTTATGTCCATCAACAAATAAAACTTTAGAAATTAAAACTGAATCAGTGTTACCAATTTGGCCTAGGTCGATGATATTTCCTTTATAATTATCACCAAAGGTGAAATGACCTCCATCAACCTTTATTAAACTCTTGAATCATGAGTAATCCCCAGACATATGTCTTGAACATCCACTATCCAAATACCATGTCTTCTTGTGGGAACTATTAAAGCAGGTTTCCTACAAAACAGATTTATATAGGAAATGATTTTGGTACCCAGATCTTCTTGGGTCCAGACAGGTTAGAAATCAAAGCTTTCGGTACCCACATTTGTCATATGGGTCTCATATAATTTATAGAATCAAAAGATTTTGAAATATAAACTCTATTTGGTTTATAACAATGTGAATAACTAGTTGAAGCATATGAATGTCCAGAACTAGAACTAGCAGTATGCTGTCCAGATTTTGGAATAAATCTATTTTTAGTAATTTATCTCTGTCCAGGTTTATAGCCTATTCCAGTAGTGTATTTTGGCACAACCTACTTTCCTATAATTTGAGTTAGTGTATCTTTTCCATTTGTGAACTTCTCTAAGTCTTTTCTAAGTTTCTCATTAGACATTTTCAGTTCAGTGTTCTCCTTTAACAGTTGAGAATTTTTCTCTTTTTCAATAGTAAGTTTGGTTTTAACAGTAGTAGTGAGAGCATGTTGTTTCTTTAATGATTTGTATTTATCCTTAAGTTCATTTCATGTCTCCTCCAGCATATTATAGTATTCAAATAATTCCTCACTTGTCATGTTTTTAGAATCAAAATCAGATTCTGCATCATCTCTAGAATAATAAGAATTTAAAACAGGAGTATCTGAGGTTACCTCAGATGTGTTTGTCATGAAACATATGTTGGCATGATTTATTAAAGAATCAGACATTTCAAATTCACTTGTACTGTCTTCAGAAGCACTCCAGGTAGCCTTCATAGCCTTTTTGTACTTACTATCCTTGTAATCATATTTCTTCTTGAATTTTAGCTTTGGGCAGTCTGCTTTAATGTGTCCTTTCCTTTTTCACTCATAGCAAACAACTTCATCACTTTTATCTGGCTTTTTTCTATCCTTCTTCCAATGTCCCTTATTGTCATACTTTCCTTTGTAATTTTATTTTCTTAAAATTTTATTCTTCCTATAAAATTTCTTAAACCTTTTGTCTATCTAAGCCATTTCAGCATCACTAATAGAATCTGAATTTTCATTGGTTGAACTGTCAGTTTTTATTTGATCTTTTTCTTTGTCTGTATTCTTTGAAGCAGTAGTCTTGAAAGCCACATATTTTCTCTTAGGTTCATCATCTTCCTCTTTATTCACCTTGAGTTCTTCCTCATACATCATAAGCTTACCAATGAGTTCTTTGATAGGTAGAGCAGAAATGTCATATGACTCCCTGATTGAAATAGATGTGCCTCTACATCGTTCTGGTAAACATCTCAAGATTCTCAGAATCTGTTCCTTTGTTGGAACAACCTTTCCAAGTGAATTAATTGTATTGACTATCGCATTAAACCTGAGATACATATTAGAAATAGGTTCATCAGTATTCATTTTAAAATTATCATATTTAATAGTATAAGTATTTAATCTCATTTCTTTAACATTGGTTGTTCCTTCATGAGAAACACCCAAAGTATCCCAAATTTCAAAAGCAGTTTTGCAAGCAGAAATTCTGAAAAACTCATCATCTTCTAGATCACAGTATAGGGCATTCATGGCTTTAAAATTATTATTATAGGCAGTCTTTGTAGGTTCATCCCAAGTTACTCTTTCAGTTTCTGGAATTTTATATTATGACTCTATAGCGGTCCAGATATCAAAACTCATGCTTTCTAAATGAATTTTCATTTTAATTTTCCACTGAGCATAGTTTGTACCATTGAAGAAAGGTGGCCTATTAGTAGCAGCACCCTCTAGTCTATTATCCATAACTAGATTTTAGAAATATAATTTAAAGAGATAAAATTTAGAACTAACAGAAATTTAAGATCTTTAAAGATGAAAATAAAATCACAATTGAAAAACAGAGTATTTCAAAAGTCCTTAAACAAAAACAAAACCTCTGATACCAAATGTTGGTCAGAGTGGATACTCAAGAGGGGGGTGAATTGAGTTCCAATTAAAATTTCTGTTAAAATATTGTCTATTTAAAATCCCCCAATTTATAAAATAAGTTAAACTGTAGTGAATTTATACAGATTGTAAATGTTCACTTAGCTTCTCCAATATTGATTAGGTCTCAGTTAATTTAACCACAAGATCAAACTAACTTTTGAAACTGACCTACTGATTTACAATAAGTGTAAACACTTTCTAATTTAACTATCAAAGTAGCTTTAAAATAGATTTGTATTTCAAAGTAATAGCAGCGGAATAAATAAGATATATGTAGTATACTTTGAACTTAAACTAAAGATGCACAGCAGATATAACAAGAGGTTCAGTCTCAATCCGAGACTTAGTCCTCTCAAATTTATATAAATTTGATCCACACCCTGGATCAGGGTTAACAACAGTTTAAAAAACTTTCCAGGCTACGTAGGGACCTCTACCACTGTTCTTCGTGGGAAACAAAAAAAAAGACCAAGCCACACAAGGACCTCTTCCACAGTTGACGTGGGTGAACAAGAGTTAAGAGATTTGGAGTGAGGATTTTGATATCCTCCAGTTTAGTGTAGGAGATAGTGTGTGTATAAGATATACAGAGTACACCACACTACTCTAAAGTTGATAAATAAATCACTTAGAGAAGATAGATAAGAGTTTAGAAAGCTCTAGTGATTATCAATGAAACTCTGGACTCGTTGGATTCAGCAGGAATTCTTCTGAGTCCTTCTCTGGTTTTTCTGTTGAAAAACAAAGTGTCATAGTTCAGCTTGTATTCTACTAGAGTGAGAATGATCTCTTGATTCATCGTGTGTTCTTCAGTGGTGTTGGATTTCATTCATAAGAGTTATTTGAAAGTCTTGCAATCTCTTTCTTGCTCAGGATTGTTCTTCTCGTTCAGCACAGTGCACTCTCTGGTGTATGTAAGTTCTTCTCGTTGTATATTCACACTTGCATGATGCACGTGTACTACATCTCAAACTTCCTTATATTCCATGAATTTTGGCAGTAGGAATGATTCCCTTTTCATAGGTATGAGATACTGATGTTATTAATATTTTCATGACTTATTATATTCCCCCTTTACTTATTTTATATGAAATGTGCATAATTTGTGTGAAATATTAATGTTTTAATATTAAGTATAATATTTGAGCATTTTTAGAAGTAGTCCAATTGAGTCAGTTTAATGTTTTACTTATAACTTTCACTATACTGATCCAAATTGTGTGGTTCTTGTTTTTTAGGATTCTAATTTCAATATAAAACATTTCATTAGAAGGAACCATGAGCCAATTCTTCCATTTGAAGGGTCATATGGTCCTCACAAACAAGACCAAAGAATCTGTGAACAAACTGGACCAGCCTTGAAGATTTATTTACTGGGTTCAATCCAGAAGTCAAAAAATCTTAACTCTCCACCATAATTCGGGGGACACTACATGTCATCTTGGATAAAAATTACAAGGCCCAAATCCAAGTACAAGGGGCCCAAATAAATCTTTGAATTCCAGCCCACCATTCTGGACGAGAATTAAAATCAGTATAGTATACATGACATATCTCCTCATGTAAGCATCCAATCGAGCTGAGATATTTCAGTGAGAAAGAGGAGATATATGCGGCCGACTTTGTTGAATAAGTCATTCGGATTTTAAGGCATATTCCTATTCAAAAATCCATTCACATTTTGGCCATCGAAAAAGCATGGATAGAAATGGACAGTTTACCTTTGTTTAATAAAACCGCCATAACTTTGGCTCCACTTGTCCAAATGCCTCCAAATTTTGAGATTAGTCGGACAACATTATTTTCTACAACTTTGAAGAAGGAGATATTTGAATATTAGGCTGTTGGAATAGCTCAATTGGCGATGAAAGTGGAGGGACAGATTGGGAATGCAAACAGTCCACTCCTTGGGCTATAAATACTCTCCCCTTCTCTCCTTGAGAGGGGTTGGCATTTCAGAAGAGAGGAGATCATATTGGCACGACCAAAGCTTTGACAAAGTCTTGGGAGGACCTGACATACTCAAGTTTTCACTTGAGATACCTTTCCTCCTCTCTTTGTTTTCACTTACTTTTGTGTTCTTCATTTTTTTAATTTTGTAAGTCCTTTATTTTGTAATTCTGTTTTAATGAAAGTTTCTTCTTCAATATCTCTTATTCTCCTCCACCTTCTGAAGTATAATATTCATGGTCTTAAAATAGTTTGAATCATTTTAAATTACAGTACCTTATCTTGCTTCCTCATTCAATCGAAATTCCATTTTTGATTCTCAAAATATTTCGTGTGTGTGTTCGGCACACTACTCTTATCTTGTCCCTTTCTTTTTCTTCTCTTTATAATTCATCACCATAAACATATATTACCAGATTAATAAACATCATAATGGCTGAGTAAATTTCTCATTGGGGTGAGTTTTAATTTAGGTATGTTAAGCGATTGAGAGCTTTTCCTCGATGAGTATTCGTTGAATTAACATTGTGTATGTTGGACTTAGCATGTCATGGATTAATGACTTGATTTGTTTAACGTGTGATTTCCATGGATTATTGGAACCATAAATACACTACCATAAACAATATTTGATCAAGATTAGAACCCTAAGTTAATTTAAGGCTTGGATTAAAGCCTTAACACTTAGGAATTCTAATCAACATCATCTTGTGTCATGGGTGTTAATTTAAATGCAATATAAAGCAAAGATCAAGGATATCACAAGATTAACTAACCTAATGATGAACTCACCCCAATCATTATCAACTTGTTAAATTAAACATCATTCATTAAACATTTCAATTAAGATCTGCAAACAAACCCCCCCCCCCCCCCCAATCAAAATACAATCAACTAAAAACAATCGACTATTACGAAGTACCATCGCCGAGGATTCGACCCGAGTGCTGCTATACACATTAGCAGAGCACCGGAACTTTGACCAGTCGATAGGCGACAATCGGCCGTGCATTTCAAATGGGGCCGTTTCCAGGGATGGTGCTTTAAGTAGTCATTAGTTTCTGGTTATTGTAAAAAAAACCCAAAAAAATACAAAAGTTTAAAAAAATTGAACAAAAAAAACACAAAGAAAAACCCGTCTTCCTCTTAAAAATCATAAACTGAAAAAAATACAAAGAAAAACCCTTCTTCCTCTTTCTTCCAAAATCTCTCTGAATGCCCCGTAGCCTTCCAAAAAATCCCTCATATTTGTTTGACCCTGAAATTGATAGAACTCTTCGTTAACTTAGGAGGACCATTAGGGATAACCAAATCACCCAAGAACCAATCATTGCCCTACCAATTGAATTAGATATGGCCAATCCTAGGGAACAAACATTGAAAGAACTTGATGCCCCTGATATGAATTACCAACCTCTTGGTATTCAATATCCAAACATTGAAGCTGACTTCGAACTCAAATCGGGTTTGATTCATCTTCTCCCTCATTTTCACGGGCTAGCCGGTGAGGATCCACATCTTCACCTTAAAGAGTTCCAAGTAGTATGCTCTACCATGAAGCCTCAAGGGGTTTCTGAAGAACAAATCAAGCTTAGAGCTTTCCCCTTTTCCCTAGCAGATTCTGCCAAGTCTTGGCTCTACTACCTCCCACCTGGTTCCATAAACTCATGGGTTGACATGAAGAGACTTTTCCTTGAGAAGTTCTTTCCCACTTCCTGAACAGCTTCTATCCGAAAGGAAATAAGCGGAATCCGTCAATTCCCTAATGAATCACTCCATGAGTATTGGGAGAGGTTCAAAAAGCTTGTGGCAACTTGTCCACACCATCAAATCCCTGAGCAACTCCTGATCCAATACTTCTATGAGGGGTTATTGTCTATGGAGCGAACTCTCATTGATGCCGCAAGTGGCGGTGCTCTTGTTGACAAAACTCCTGCAGCTGCAAGAGATCTCATAAGTAACATGGCTGCAAACACGCAGCAATTCCATACTCGAGCACATGCTCAAGTGAAACAAGCCCAAGAGAATCAATCCATAGATCCCAACAAGATGACTGAGTGGATGAGTGAACTTACAGGTCTTGTGCGTCAACTAGCGGTGGCTACCAAAGCCCCAACCTCATCTTCTCCACAGTCACTATTCCCTGGACCTATCAAGAATTGTGGAATCTGCAACTCTCCATCTCATCCGACTGATACATGTCCACAACTTCAAGATTATCCATCTGATTCATCTAGTCCAATGGAGCTCAATGCGGCATATGCTCAGCGAAACTTCAACCCTCAACAATCAGGTCAGTTTGTTAGAAACTTCAACCAACCCCACTCTAAGCCCTTCTCTTCTACCTTTAACCCACCTCTGAGGTATGGTAATCCCATTTCTCATCCTCCTCAGTTCCCTCATCAAAATCCAAACCAGTTCCAATATGGTCAAAGTGGTGGTAACATCCATCAACCTTATCCTTTTGTTCCTCAACCCCAAAGGAACAATCCTCCTCCTGGATTCCACTATCCTAATGAGCCTTCCCAATTCCCCACCCAATACAATCGCTTTCCCAAGAACCAAAATCAAGGCCAACCCAATTTGGGACAAGCCTCTTCTTCTAAACAACCATGGGAAAGTGCTGTAGAGGATCTTGCTTCCTTCAGCCGTTCTAGCCTCAAAAACATTGAAACTCAAATAGGTCAACTTGCATCCCACCTGAGCCAGAAACAACAATCAAATTCTTCCCAACTCCCAGCTCAACCATTACCCAACCCTAAGGGTAATGTAAGTGCAATTGCACTTAGATCGGGAAAGCAAATTGCTATGCCCCATGCTGATTGCTCTACCTCCCCTTTAGATGTTGATCTAGAAAATGAAAAGAAAAAAAAGATGGAAAAGGAACGTGAATCCACTCCTTCACCTCCTTCTATTCCTCTAAGGAACCCAATTCCTTTTCCTCAAGCCATCTCCAAGCCTAAGAAGTCCTTTGAACCTGATCCTGAAATGCTTGACATGTTTAGACGTGTTGAAGTGAACATCCCCCTCTTAGATGCCATCAAAAAAATCCCTAAGTATGACAAGTTTCTTAAGGAATTGTGCACCCATAAGAGGCAACTTAGGAACATTGAAAATGTTTCAACCCAACAGTCCATTCCCATGAAGTGCAAAGATCCAGGGACCTTCACGGTTCCATGTCAAATAGGGAGTTCCAACTTTGATGATGCACTCATAGACCTTGGAGCCTCAATAAATGTCATGCCCAAATCCATTTTCTCCAACCTTGGTCTAGGTCCCTTGCACCCAACGGGTGTTGTCATTCAATTAGCCAATCGAAGTACTGCCAGTCCTGAGGGGATAATTGAGGATGTTCTTGTTCAGGTTAATGATCTTATCTTCCTAGCTGATTTCTATGTCCTTGACATGGAAGGTGAGACGACCTCTTCTCGATCTCCCCTAATTCTAGGAAGACCATTCCTCATGACTACGAGAACCAAGATTGATGTCCATTCAGGCATCTTATCCATGGAATTCGGTGACCAACTGGTCAAGTTCAACATTTTCCAAGCCATGCGATACCCATTTGAGGATCACTCTGCATTCTCAATCCATGCTTTTGAGGACACTTGTAAGATTCAATCTAACCCCAATACACCATGTTCTTCATGTTCTAATGATAAAGGATCTTGTGAAATCTTCACCATGATTAACAAAGTCATAAATGGTGAAGTTGATGTGGACCACTCATTCATAGACTCCATCAATCTAGAGGAACTTGAAAACTCTCTTGAATCCCACATCAACTCTGATCTCTACTGCTCCACCTTGGACAGTGTTGAGGAAAATGGTCCAAACCCATCTGGAATCCCTTCTCCTGCTCCTAACTTGTCTAGCTCTCAAATCAAGGCTGAAACTGATCTAAAACCACTTCCTTCACACCTCAAGTACGCATTCCTTTTCCATGATCCCTCCTACCCTGTCATTATCTCTGCTTCACTTTCTGAAACTGAGGAGTCCCAACTTGTTCAAGTGTTAGAGGAAAACAAAAATGACTTAGGTTGGACCCTAGAGGATATTCCAGGAATCAACCCTGCCCTTTGCATGCATCACATCCATCTAGAGGAATCATCCAAACCAATTAGGCAACCTCAAAGAAGACTCAATCCACTCATACTTGAGGTAGTTAGGGAAGAGATTACCAAGCTTCTTCAAGATGGTATTATCTACCCAATTTCTGATAGTGAATGGGTTAGTCCAATTCAAGTCGTCCCTAAGAAGGGAGGGATAACAGTTGTCACAAATGAACATGGAGAAGTGGTCACAAC
Source organism: Viscum album (assembly GCA_963277665.1). NCBI lineage: Eukaryota > Viridiplantae > Streptophyta > Magnoliopsida > Santalales > Viscaceae > Viscum > Viscum album. Next base: position 1,303,314,976 of record OY728147.1, read on the forward strand.
TCGAGTGAAAAACAAATGGCGTGTGTGCATCGATTATCGCAAATTGAATGTTGAAACACGAAAAGATCACTACCCACTTCCTTTCCTTGACCAAATGCTTGAGAGATTGGCCGGAAAGTCACACTATTGCTTTCTTGATGGTTACACCGGCTACTTCCAAATTCCAAACGCACCTCAAGACCAAGAAAAGACCACATTCACTTGCCCCTTTGGAACCTATGCCTATAGGCGAATGCCTTTTGGCCTTTGTAATGCTCCTGCAACATTGCATAGGTGTATGATGAGTATCTTTTCTGAATTCATTGAGAATTGCATGGAGGTCTTCATGGATGACTTTACCATTTATGGAGATTCATTTGAATCTTGCTTACATTCACTCTCTTTGGTCCTTCAAAAGTGTGTCAAGTGCAACCTTGTGCTGAATTTTGAAAAATGTCACTTCATGGTTTCAAATGGGATTGTTCTAGGTCACATAATTTCTCAAGAGGGTATCCAAGTTGATCCAGCCAAAATTGAGGTGATGCAATCACTTCCTGAACCCAAATCAGTTCGAGACATTCGGTCCTTCCTTGGTCATGCCGGTTTCTATCGGCGATTCATTCAGAACTTCAGCAAGATTTCCCTCCCACTCACTCGTTTACTTCAAAATGATGTCACATTCAATTTTGATGAGGCTTGCAAGAGAGCCTTCATTGAACTCAAATCTGCTCTCACATCTGCTCCAATAATCCAACCCCCAGATTGGTCCTTACCATTTGAATTGATGTGTGATGCTTCTGATAGGGCCATTGGGACTGTTCTTGGTCAAAGAAGAGAAAACATTCCTCATGTCATCTTTTATGCCTCAAAAACATTGGATGAAACTCAATCACACTACACTGTGACTGAAAAAGAACTTTTAGCTGTGGTTTTTGCCTTGGATAAATTCCGGCCCTATCTCTTAGGTGCCAAAATCATCATCTTCACGGACCACTCAGCATTAAAGTTCTTACTTAAGAAAATTGATTCCAAACCAAGGCTAATAAGATGGATTTTAATGCTCCAAGAGTTTGACCTTGTGATAAAAGATAAACCTAGAAAAGAAAACCCTGTGGCTGACCACCTGAGTAGAATTTCTAATTCTTCTCATTCTGAAATAATTGATCCTGAATTTCCAACTGAACACCTCTCATCTCTCACTCCAAAGTTACCATGGTATGCCCCAATTGTCAATTACTTGGTTTCTGGTGTTTTACCTGAATATTTTTCAAAAGAACAAAAAGAAAAGATGAAAAGTGATTCAAAGCATTATTTTTGGGAAGATAATAAACTTTGGAAAACTGGGGCTGACATGGTAATTAGGATATGTGTTGATGAAACTGAACAATCCTCCATCTTGGAATCCTGCCACTCAATGCCTAGAGGTGGCCACTTTGGACCACAAAGGACTTCTCGAAAGGTCCTAGATTCTAGATTCTTTTGGCCTTCACTCTTCAAGGACTCACACGAGTTCTGTCAATCATGTCCCACTTGCCAAAAGTTTGGCACAATTTCCAAAAGAAATGAAATGCCTCAAAAGCCATTAATCTTCTGTGAGCTTTTCGATGTTTGGGGCATCGATTTCATGGGACCTTTTCCCCCTTCCAATGGATTATCCTACATTCTCCTTGCCATTGACTATGTTTCTAGGTGGGTCGAGGCCAAACCCACTAGGAAAGATGATGCTCAAACTGTGAGTGAGTTCCTCAAAACCCATATCTTCCATCGATTCGGAACACCACGTGCTTTGATAAGTGACTTAGGAACTCATTTCTGTAATAGAACCATGGAGTCACTTTTGAAAAAGAATGGGGTTGTACATAAAACATCCACTGCATATCACCCTCAAACAAATGGAATGGCTGAACTTTCTAACAGAGAAGTGAAAAGAGTGCTTGAAAGAATTGTTAAGCCCACAAGAAAAGACTGGCCTGATAGACTTGGTGAAGCACTTTGGGCCTATCGAACAGCCTATAAGACACCCATTGGGATGTCTCCATTTAGGCTAGTTTTTGGTAAAGCCTGTCATTTACCAGTTGAAATCCAACATAAGTCATTTTGGGCTGTCAAAACTTGTAATTTTGATTGTGAAAAATCTGGTGAAGAAAGATTGTTGTAGTTGACTGAATTGGAGGAGCTTCGACTCGATTCGTATGAGAACTCCATTCTCTACAAAGAAAAGTCAAAGTTACTCCATGACAAGCACATTCTTCAAAAGGTATTTCATGAAGGTGAAAAGGTAATGCTCTTCAATTCTCGATTTTTTCTTCACCCAGGTAAGCTCAATTCTCGTTGGGATGGACCTTTTATTATTACTAATGTTTACCCATTTGGTGCAGTGCAAGTCCAAGACCCTTCTTCAAAAAGAACATTCACGGTTAACGGACATCGGTTAAAGCATCACCATGAGAGGTCTCACAATCCAGGAACCACGTCGACTTCCATCAAAACCCCATCCACTTCAATAGAACCACCAATGGATGGAGACCCGCCAAATCCAAACCAGGGGGCACCTCTTTCCCTTTAACTCTCTCTTTCCTCAAACTCTCTTCCCTCTCTTCTTCTCTCTATTTCTTCTTCTTCCTCTCTCCCTCTCATTTTTTTTACAACATTCTTCCACAACCTTTTTTCTATTTTCTCTTTTGTGTGGATGTGTCATTAAAAATAAAAAAATTAAAAAAAATTAATTAAAAAAATAAAAATTGAAAGAAAAGGGGTGTCATAATTACTCATCATCCAATATTGAAATTCTGTCCAACCATTTTGGGGAGTCAAAAGGCTTGTTTTAAACTCAAATATATTGAATTTTTATCTCAAACTTAGGTAAACAATTTTGTGTCAATAACAAACATTTTGAATGAACAATTTTTGGTGGAAAATGATTCTCCCCTACCGTGAGGATTTACATTAGCCTTCATGCCAAGGTCATCTATGACCATCTTTTTCATTGTGTGTCTTCACCACTGATTGTGAGTCTTGATTTTGTGGACCTTCGAGCTGAATTTCTATCTTTTGTGTGCATTAATATGATAGAGGCATTTTCTAAGCCACATGAGAATCAGAATAGCCAAATAGCCTCCCATTACCCTTACATTGATCCTACTTTTGAAAGCCCCTTTGAGCCTATGAAAACCTTTCTTTTGATAGCCACATTACAAGCCTAATACCTTGTCCCACCCAACATCTTCATGGATTTTCATTGTACAATTTATTGAAATTTAAGTGTGGGGGGAATGGACTTCATTTTTGGGCGTATTTTCATTGATTTCCAATGTGTCATCATATGCTTGAGGGCAAGCCTCCATTCAAGTGTGGGGGAGAGGTTGTAATTCTGTGAGCTTTGGGGTGTATATGTGTAATTTTCATTTTTACAAAAGTCATTGAAAAGTGTTCAAGAAAATGAAAAAAAATTATATTAAAAAAATGAAAAAAAATAAAAAATGAAAAAAAAAGGAATGGGTTGTGTCTTGGGTGGGTCAAAAATCATTCATCATCAACCTTTGATCGTGTTATAACTACTAAAATTAGTTCCATTATAAGATCAAACATGGGTTGGGAGATGACTGTGAGACTTGTTTCAAGCACAACTTTCGAAAAAAAGAGCAAAAAGAAAGAAAAAAAAAAGAACACTTGAATCATCTTGTATTGTGTCATTATTGGAAGTCTTCCATGTTGTACATATTCCATCATCTCACCCTATTCCATTTTCTATCTCCCTCACTTTTCATTCATCACACATTCATGCCCTTGTAAATATGTGTTTCTATTTCCTTTCAAATCAAATTTCAAAAAAAATGTGCATTGATTTTTCCATGTTGGTGTTTTTAACACCTCTTTTCCTTTGGACATTATATACCTACCGTCCCATAGCCACTGAAAACCCCCTTAAAAGACCTCATGATTCTTGTACACATTATATTTGGGAATGGAAGCTGATAGCTCTTACAAACTCTTGATTTTCACTTTTTGTTGGTGAATGAGTGAACCTCCTAAAATACATTTTTATCATCTTGAGAGGAGTAAGTTTTGAGTGCCTACATTTTCCAATTCAAACCTTGAACATGAAAAAATGAATTGTTTCTGATGCATTATTGTGAACCAAATTTGTGATGGAATTCAATATGGATGAGTGAAATAGTCTAAACCTCCCCTGATTGGAGAAAACAAAATTTTAATATTTGTTGGTGAGTGAAAATGATTTTGTCATGTTTTTATATTTGTTTCACATGAGGACACGCGCAAATCTAAGTGTGGGGGAGTTGATGTTATTAATATTTTCATGACTTATTATATTCCCCCTTTACTTATTTTATATGAAATGTGCATAATTTGTGTGAAATGTTAATGTTTTAATATTAAGTATAATATTTGAGCATTTTTAGAAGTAGTCCAATTGAGTCAGTTTAATGTTTTACTTATAAATGTCACTATACTGATCCAAATTGTGTGTTTCTTGTTTTGTAGGATTCTACTTTCAATATAAAACATTTCATTAGAAGGAACCATGAGCCAATTCTTCCATTTGAAGGGTCATATGGTTCTCACAAACAAAACCAAAGAATCTGTGAACAAACTGGACCAGCCTTGAAGATTGATTTACTGGGTTCAATACAGAAGTCAAAAAATCTTAACTATCTACCATAATTCGGGGTACACTACATGTCATCTTGGATAAAAATTACAAGGCCCAAATCCAAGTACAAGGGGCCCAAATAAATCATTGAATTCCAGACCACCATTCTGGCCGAGAATTAAAATCAGTATAGTATGCATGACATATCTCCTGATGTAAGCATCCAATAGAGCTGAGATTTTTCAGTGTGAAAGAGGAGATATAGGCGGCCGACTTTGTTGAAGAAGTCATTCGTATTTGAAGGCATATTCCTGTTCAAAAATCCATTCACATTTTTGCCATCGAAAAAGCATGGATAGAAATGGACAGTTTACCTTTGTTTAATAAAACCGCCTTAACTTTGGCTCCACTTGTCCAAATGCCTCCAAATTTTGAGAGTAGTCGGACAAAATTATTTTCTACAACTTTTAAGAAGGAGATATTTGAAGATTAGTCTGTATTAATAGCTCAATTGGCGATGAAAGTGGAGGGACAGATTGGGAATGCAAACAGTCCACTCCTTGGGCTATAAATACTCTCCCCTTCTCTCCTTGAGAGGGGTTGGTATTTCAGAAGAGAGGAGATCATATTGGCACGTCCAAAGCTTTGCCAAAGGCTTGGGAGGACCTGACATACTCAAGTTTTCACTTGAGAGACCTTTCCTCCTCTCTTTGTTTTCACTTACTTTTGTGTTTTTCATTTTTGTAATTTTGTAAGTCCTTTATTTTGTAATTCTGTTTTAATGAAAGTTTCTTCTTCAATATCTCTTATTCTCCTCCACCTTCTGTAGTATAATATTCATGGTCTTAAAATAGTTTGAATCATTTTAAATTACAGTACATTATCTTGCTTCCTCATTCAATCGAAATTCCATTTTTGATTCTCAAAATATTTCGTGTGTGTGTTCGGCACACTACTCTTATCTTGTCCCTTTCTTTTTCTTCTCTTTATAATTCATCACCATAAACATATATTACCAGATTAATAAACATCATAATGGCTGAGTAAATTTCTCATTGGGGTGAGTTTTAATTTAGGTATGTTAAGCGATTGAGAGCTTTTGCTCGATGAGTATTCGTTGAATTAACATTGTGTATGTTGGACTTAGCATGTCATGGATTAATGACTTGATTTATTTAACGTGTGGTTTCCATGGATTATTGGAACCATAAATACACTACCATAAACAATATTTGATCAAGATTAGAACCCTAAGTTAATTTAAGGCTTGGATTAAAGCCTTAACACTTAGGAATTCTAATCAACATCATCTTGTGTCATGGGTGTTAATTTAAATGCAATATAAAGCAAAGCTCAAGGATATCACAAGCTTAACTAACCTAATTATGAACTCACCCCAATCATTATAAACTTGTTAAATTAAACATCATTCATTAAACATTTCAATTAAGCTCTGCAAACAAACCCCCCCCCCCCAATCAAAATACAATCAACTAAAAACAATCGACTATTACGAAGTACCATCGCCGAGGATTCGACCCGAGTGCTGTTATACACATTAGCAGAGCACCGGAACTTTGACTGGTCGATAGGCGACAATCGACCGTGCGTTTCAGATACAGTTTCCTGACTTGCCAACAACTATCATTAAATAACATTAATTGCATTAAAAACATCAAATATGATCGTTATCATTATTTAAATAATATTGAAAAAAAGTTAAGAAATTGTGTCACAGTGATTAATTAAACGGTGTCTTCTTCACGGTATAGTCTTCACAGTATGAGGTTCACAGTAAGAGGTTCACGGTATGAGGTTCACGGTATGTCCATGTCACGGTGTGTAGCTCACGGTGTCTGGATCACGGTTTGTCCTTTACGGTGTCTGGTTCACGGTGTCTGGTTCACGGTGTCTGGGTCACGGTGTCTGGGTCACGGTGTCTGGGTCACGGTGAGTCCTTCACGGTGTGTCCATACTTAGACAAATATCTGCATTTGGACTTAGACAGTAATATGCAGAATATGGATTAAGTTTAATCATTAGAGAGTAAGAGAACTTGAATCATAAATATAAAGTCTTGATAATATATGTGAGATTTGTGATCATGCATAAGACTTGTAAATAATAAATAGAGTAACTTACATCCATAAGATTTGTCATCAATAAAACATGATGTGTAGTTATTATTGAGATTAAAGAGAGATAGAGATTAATTAACATTAATAGGATTTGTGATCATTAAAACATGATTAACACATGAGGAGTCCAACATATACGTGTCACGACCCCCTCCCACCAAAGATGCCCCACCTGAGCTGGAAATGGAGAAAGGGAGATAATGACCCCCGAGTCCCGCCTCTAGTAGGCCCCGGGGTGGCGACTAGCACCAAGGGTATGAGTTTTTCACAAATATGGGAGGCATTACCCTTTTTATTTTTTTTAGATCGGGAAATAGGACAAGTCAACCACCAAAAAGTAAAAAGAACAAGTGTATAGAAATAAACCCAAACCAAGCCCACATGCATGTTTAAACAATTTTATAACAAGGTACAAGTACAAGAAAGCTCAAAGTACAATACCAAAAGAAAACAAAGGTGCAGCAACAGCAACAACTCCAACTGCCTGACTAGTAGGGTCCCGCACGGCCCTGGTATTCCTCCTGGAAACCCGAAAGTAAACGTAGGGTGAGAATATATGTATAATCAATAGGGAAACCTAAAGCTCTCGTGCACAAGTGGGGAGACATCCTAATGTCCAGTTAGAACAACAGAAGAAACCTAGAAAGGAATTCTATCCACCCAACATCACCAGCCACACTCACCAAAAACACAATCACAACAGGTAGTAGTATATAAGAACAAGAGTATTGGGTACCCCGCACCATTCCCCTTTAGTTAAATGCTCTTCCTAATGACGAACGTCATGACGCTGACACACTCTCCCCGCCCGCACACACATGGGCCTCACAACCACATATCCCGCCCGCACACACCTAGGCCTCACAACCACGTATCCCGCCCGCACACACTTGGGCCTCACAACCATGTATCCTGCCCGCACACACCTGGGCATCACAACCACGTATCCCGCCCGCACACACCTGGGCCTCACAACCACGTATCCCGCCTGCACACACCTGGTCCTCATCCCGAAGATTCTTTGGAAATAGTAGAACCTGCCCGAAGAGTCTTGGGCTAAAACCACCCCAATCAAAACCTACCTGAAGAGTCTTAGGTGTAAGGTCGCCTCAAGCCATCACAACCTAGGGGAGAAGGAGCATGAAGGAGCTAGTAACTAAGGGAAAAACACCCTCTCCCATAAAATGGGAGTGTTCGGCACTAAGTGATCAACATGGGTGGGGTGCGATAAAACACAAAAGATACAGATATATATATGTATACCAAACACACAGCCCAACCTATGGCTTCCAAACAAAGAAAATGAGCACGTGCCTCGGCACTACTACCACAAATTTTGCATACAACAAACAATCCCAACCCCATTTAGGTTTTCACGTTTCAGCAGAAATAGTTTATTTAGTTCCTTAACTACTGGGCAACTATCCACAACCAACCACATTAATCATTCGTAAACATATCCCTGCCATCCAAAAATAAAGTTAGGAAAACACAAGCAGCACAGCAATTCCTTCTTAACAACCAACCAACCCCATTGATTATTATTTCTGTTTCATTACCACGCCCCACCATTCATTAACTCTTCCACTTTTATTTATTAATCACAACCCATAGCCCGTTCACATTCAACCCATCCTTGCAGCCCCGCTGCCAACCACCATAACCACAACCACACCGTACATCATTAACCCTTTAATACCATTTATCACAGCCCCGCTGCCCATTACCAACACAAAATTCACACCAACCCACAACCAAGTCAACCGCAGCCCCGCTGCTCACCCTATCCATAACAACCCACAAAACACCCCCATCACATGCCACATAACCAAGCCAACACCCACATGTTTATTATTCCATTTTTTTCAACCGGGGTGATCACACAAGGGTTTCAGATTTTAAACAGCTAACTTTACGTGATTAACCAATTTCCACATTCCACAAAGTTTCCATCCATAATAAAATATAGAAGGAGAGGGAAACATTTAATTGCTCAAGCAAAGGCCCCCAACGACCATGATTTTTCATAGGCAGAATACCATTCAATTCATAACATAATATCACAGGATATAAAGTAACATCAATCACAACTTCCCATCCATGTTCTTTAACCTGTTATTATCTTTATTTAAAGGTTCAACTATTTCTCATGAAACAAGAGGATACCCACCCCGCATGATGCACAAATTAAAGAGACGAAGGTAAGATCCCTACTTCAACAAGTTTTGATCACAACGCTCCCCCGGATCAACTTTAGAAGACGTCTGTCGGCGTCCGTCACTTCTTTCGGGTCCCGGAAAAACCTCCTCGGGTGGAATTCGGAAAGTAAAGGCCAAAGTAAAGGCAATGGATCTAATCTCTGAAGCTCCACCTCGTCGTTTCGATCCCGTGGCCGCTGACGGATCGTAAATCGGGGCTCGGACGAAGAAGTTATGAAAGAAAAGGAGCCTTTGAGTCTCTTGGGAGAGCTCTGCTCAGAGGAAAGGGGAGGAGAGGAATGAATTAAAAGGAGGAGGGGACCCCTCCTTTTATAGGATAGAAAAGGAAAAGTACACGGTGTGTACTTTATGGTACACGGCGTGTACTCGGTTATTTCAAACGGCTTCCAACACGGCTCTGCGGCTGTTGACTAGTCAACACACGGTTTGAGGGTAACGCATACGTGGGGAGGAACTACACGGCGTGTAGTTTAGACACACGGAGTGTACTCATTTATTGCACACGGCAAGGACATGACTCCAACACGGTACACGGTCATTGACTGGTAACGAGTACGCGGGGAAGGACTACACGGCGTGTAGAACTGGTCACACGGCGTGCACCCATTATTCCACACAGTAATGACACGGCCTTCAACATGGGGTATACCCAGCAAGGGGGTACATGGCGTGTTCTCAAACTACACGGCGTGTAGTTTCAAAATTCTGGAAAGTGTGGTAAAAGTCCATTTTACCCTCCAGAACACTTCTTGACCTTCTTTTTGACAAAGGAATGGGCCGGAGAGGTCTGGGCCATTACATCAGATACCTCTTAAAACATTCTCATCCTCGAGAATTCAAAAACCAACCCAGAGGAACCCAACAAGATACCTCTTAGGGTTCTCGTTATAATAGAAACCCAACCAACAACTCTAATTATATGTGCTAGGAATTCCTTCTCCTATGTCGAGATATTATCCGATTTAGGTAGCACTGACTCGCTTGCACGGGTTTAATTGCATCCTCATTAATGCGTCTCGATTAAGAATTGGGTCTTCCCACTTTCATACATTAGGATTTTTCATCTCGAACTACCCCCAACACCACACAACCAACACACTGCCTGAATACGTGGTTTTGGGAAATTCCTTCTCCCATGTCGAGATATTATCCGCTTTAGGCGGCATTGACTTGCCCGCACGGGTTCAATCGCATCCGCATTAATGCGTCTTGATTAAGGGTCAGGTTTTCCCTTTTTTCCACACATCCAGACATGTTACACATTACCAGGGAACAAGGAAACAAAATCTCTCACAACTGACAAGCCAAGCATTCCATATATCAAAGGTATAGAGTACACCATCAACACAAAGCTTAGAAGAACAAGGAAAAACATAAGTCAAAACAAATCCAGGTACTAAGCGTGCATCTGGGTCTCCTGCTCCCAAGTGCTCTCCTCGAGGCCGCCATGCCTCCACAACACACGAACCAACAGAATGTTTCGTCCACAAAGCACCTTCTTTTTACAATCCTTGATTCTGACTGGTCGTTCCTCGAAGGTCGCGTCATCTCCCATATCTAACTCTCCCCAGTCGATAACGTGGGAGTCGTCATGTAGGTACCAACGAAGCTGGGAAACGTGGAAGATGTCATGAACCTTCTCCAATTGAGGTGGCCAGGCCAGCTGATATTCCACCTAGCCAACTCGCCTCAATAGCTCAAAAGGTCCAATGAACCTAGGTGAGAGCTTGCTCCCTTTCCCAAACCTCCGCTGCCCCCATCGGGGGGAAACCTTCAAGAACACATGATCCCCCACCTCAAACTCCAAGGGCCTCCTCTGACGATCAGCATAAGAATTATGTCGGTCCTGAGCCGCTTTCATCCTCTCACGTACAAGCTGGACTTTTTCTGTGGTGCTCTGCACTACCTCGGGCCCAAGAGCACCTGTCTCACCAACCTCTACCCAGCAAATGGGTGAACGACATAGCCTTCCATACAAAGCCTGAAACGGTGCCATGCCAACGGTAGAGTGGAAGCTGTTGTTGTTGGAAAACTCTACTAAAGGCAAGTATCATACCCATGATCCTCCGAAATCCAGAATGCATGCTCGCAGCATGTCCTCCAATGTCTAGATAATCCGCTCCGTCTACCCATCGGTCTGGGGGTGGAAAGCAGTGCTAAGGCGTAGCTGGGTTCCAAAATCATGTTGTAAACCCCTCCAGACTCGTGAGGTAAACCGAGTATTCCAATATGATACGATAGTCCTCGGAAATCCATGAAAACTCACCACCTCATCTACGTACCTCTGTGCTAAGGTACTCACCGGGCCCGACTCCATAATTTCTAAGAAGTGAGCTGATTTCGTCAGACGATCCACCACCACCCAAATAGAATCATAACCACCGTGAGCTCTGGGTAGTCCTGTGACTAAGTCCATTGATATGTCATCCCACTTCCACTTGGGGACATCTAAAGGATTCAACAAACCACCGGGAACACGGTGTTCAACCTTCACTTACTGACACACTAGGCATTTAGCCACAAACTCCGCCACTGCCTGTTTCACCCCGGGCCACAAAAACTGTTCCCTCAGGCCTCGGTACATTTTTGAAACTCATGGATGTACCGCTAAGGATAATCTATGGAACTCACGGAGAACTCCCTCACGCATCACCTTCGGAACAAACAACCTTCCATGGAAAAGCATCCGATGTCGGCTGTCCTCTGACCATCCTTCTGGAGCGTTCCCCTGATCGACACGATCCCGCATCACTTCCACCTCGGATTCCCCCCACTGAGACTCTTCCACATGCTGCAACAAGGAGGATTGCACTGTCATCTAAAACAAACATTCTATAACACCTTCTTCCCTTGCATCCAAGTGTAAGGCAGCCAACTCTCCCATCGCTTTCCAAGCATCATCAGATTCCCGAACCACTTCCTGATGTGAATTCCTTCTCAGGGCATCAGCCACAACGTTTCCCTTACCTTCAGTGTAAGAGATCTCAAAGTCATAGTCTTGGAGAAACTCGACCCATCTCCGCTGCCGTAAGTTCAGGTCACGCTGGGAGAAGATATAACGCAGGCTCTTGTGATCTGAGAAGACCACAAAGTGCTCCCCAAAGAGGTAATGTCGCCACAACTTCAGTGCGAACACTATTGATGCAAGCTCCAGGTCATGGGTGGCATAGTTACGCTCGTGAGGGTGCAACTTCCTAGACCCATAAAAAATCACTCCCTTCTTCTGTATTAGCACGCACCCCAGACGAAGGCCAGAAGTATCACAAAACACCTCATACAAAAACTCATCCTCTGGCAACCTGAGTACGGGAGCACTGACTGACTTCTCCTTTAGGTAGTCGAAATCTTTCTGGCACTGCTCGCTCCATAGGAAGACCTGGTTCTTCCTAGTCAAAGTTGTAAATGGAGCAGCAACTCGAGAGAAGTCTGAAATGAACCTCCGATAGTAACCTGCTAACCCCAGGAAACTATGAACTTCTGCCATGCTCTTGGGTGCTGCCCAAGAAACAACTGCCTCCACCTTTGACGGGTCCACCGATACTCCATGTTGAGACACCACATGCCCAAGGAAGTGTACTTCTTGCGTCAAGAACTTACACTTCGACAATTTCCTGTAAAGATGGTGGTGTCGAAGGACTTTCAAGACTGCCCTGAGATGCTCAACGTGCTCCTCCTCTGATCTTGAGTATATCAAGATGTCATTGATAAACACAACGACGAACCGGTCTAGAAACTCTCATAAGACAAGGTTCATAAGTCCCATGAACACAGCTAGTGCATTCGTAACTCCAAACGGCATCACTACAAACTCGAAGTGCCCATACCTGCACCTGAAAGTTGTCTTCGAGATGTCATTGTCCTTTACCCTCAGCTGATGATATCCCGATTGTAGATCAATCTTGGAAAACCAACCTGCTCCCCTCAGCTGGTCAAAGAGATCATCTATCCTTGGGAGGGGGTAATGTTTCTTGACTGTTACCTGGTTCAACCTTCGGTAGTATATGCATAGCCTGAAACCACCATTTTCCTTCTTCACGAACAAAATTGGAGCACCCCATGGTGACACGCTGGGTCGAACAAAACCCTTCTCCATCAGGTCGTCAATCTGAATCCGCAACTCCCGCAAATATGAAGGTTCCATCCGATAAGGGGCCATCGAAATCGGACGGCCACTAGGCTGTAAGTCTTCCCGAACTCAACGTCACTTTGGGGGGGTAGAGTCACAACCTCCTCAGGAAAAACATCGAGGAACTCCTCAACAACTTCTGGGACATCCATCATCTCGGTATCAGCTGGAACCACTGATAACCTGCCTAACAAGGAAAGGAGAGGCTCCACACGCCGGCTTTCCGCCTGATAGCTCCTCTTGCCAACAAAAGATACGTACCTCCCATCCACGTCGGAGAACATGACTCTTCTCCGGAAGTATTCGATAACAGAACTAACAGAAAACAACCAGTCGATTCCTAGGATGACATCGTATGGCTGCATCTATAACAGAAGAAGGTCCCCACTAGATCGATGTGGTCCCAACGTCAGCCCACATCCCCGGAAAACACAAGATACGCTAGTCTGGCCTCCAACTGGTGTACTCAGTACCAGTGGTATGGAATGTCTCTATACATCTAGTCCCAAATCATGGGCTAGACCGGGTGAAACAAAAGAGTGCGAATCTTCCAAATCGAACAAAGCAGAAACCAGAGTGCTGAACAAACAAATCGTACCTCATACCACCTCTGGTCCTGCCGGAGCTGTCAACTCTGCTGCGTACAACTGTCCACGCCCAGCTCCTCTGCCTCTCTGATGTCGTCCACTTCCCCGACCACGCCCTGGTTGAGGTCCCTAAGGAGCACCCTGAGGTCGGCCACCTCCTGCAAAGTCTGCCCTCAGAGGGGCATGGTCCTGCTGCAGCTGGAAGGGCCTCGCTGGCAACTGGTGCTGCTGAGGTGGGCACTGAACCTTCCCACCTCCACCGTACTGAGCTCGGGTCGGGCACCGACTCTGAACGTGCCTGAAACCTCCACAAGAAAAACACTTCAGTCCTGGGCTCGTGAAAAAGGGACGAGGATCTGATGATCTGAACTGGAACTATTGGGGCCTGCTCCCCACTGGCCTGAACCTGGAAGGTCCTGTCGTAGGAGACCTGCTGCTGACTGCCTTCCCCTTCGACGAACCTGGCTGGATCCCCTCTTGTGGTGCACCTCCCAGCGAGTGCATCCTCTCTACAACCTTTGCCTTCTTCTACACCACCAAGTACGTCAGAAGGGTGAAGGGGGTGAAATCATACTGGGGCGAAGAACGAAGTGCCTCCTCCAAACGTCTCGCCCGAGACTCCTCATCCGGAAAGAGATCCGGAGCAAAGCGCATGAGATATTTGAACTTGATCCCCAGCTCTCGTACCGACATACTCCCCTGCTGAAGGGAGAGTAACTCCTGCCGCTTCTCTGCCTTGATCATGGAAGAAAGGAATTCCTCTCATAATTCCTTCTCAAAGTCAGCCATTGGAACCTCTACCTCTATCCTCTCTCTGAGGTAGAGCGTCCACCACTGTCGTGCCGCACCTCTCAGCTGACTAACTACTAGGGGAACCCAGTACTCCCTCGGAGCACGGATCAAGGTAAAAGTGATCCCTAGCTCCTCAAGCCACCCCTCCATCTCTGTATCCGAAGTAATACCCTCGTACTTCTTGAGGGTCTGCAGCTGGAAAGAATAGAGAGTCTTCTGCCACTGGCTATCTTCCTCCTCTCGGTCAATCCTCAACTGATCGACCACCTAAATCTGCTGGGCCTCGGCCATCTGAGTCACCCGGGGATGACGTCCAGGTGCCATAGTTGTACGGTAAACAAGGATCTCCTAAGCCCAAGTAGTAAGGAAAAACTCAAGGTTTTATTTTATCATTTTATTTCAATTTCTTTCCCAGAACACCCAAATCAAGTAAAACACAATCATGATGATGCATGTACCTTCCCTAGGGTCTCTACCCTGCAATCAATGTAGTCTCACTTGGTTGTTCGGTAGGCTCAGAGTCTTTGTATCGGATCACATGGGGCCCTAAAATCCCGTGTCCTAGCCGGTCTTCCCTGGCCTATGTCACGCACCAAGATTAACTAACATTGTCGCCCTACCATCCCAATGCAATCCTCACTATGCCTAACTCCAGACTCTATCCTATCTCTCAACCTCCCTCTGATACCATTCTGTCACGACCCCCTCCCACCAAAGATGCCCCTCCTAAGATGGAAATGGAGAAAGGGAGATAATGAACCCTGAGTCCCGCCTCCAGTAGGCCCCAGGGTGGTGACTAGCACCAAGGGTATGCGTTTTTCACAAATATGGGAGGCATTACCCTTTTTATTTTATTTTTAGATCAGGAAATAGGACAATTCAACCACCAAAAAGGAAAAAGAACAAGTGTATAGAAATAAACCCAAACCAAGCCCACATGCATGTTTAAACAATTTTATAACAAGGTACAAGTACAAGAAATCTCAAAGTACAATACCAAAAGAAAACAAAGGTACACCAACAGCAACAACTCCAACTGTCCGACTAGTAGGGTCCCGCATGGCCCTAGTAGTCCTCCTAGAAACCTGAAAGTAAACGTAGGGTGAGCATACAAGTATACTCAGTAGGGAAACCTTAAGCTCTCGTGCACAAGTGGGGATACATCCTAATGTCCCGTGAGAACAACAGAAGAAACCTAGCAAGGAGTTCTATCCACCCAACCTCACCATCCAAACTCACCAAAAACACAATTACAATAGGTAGTAGTATATAAGAACAAGAGTATTGGGTACCCCGCACCATTCCCCTTTAGTTAACTGCTCTTCCTAATGATGAACGTCCAGACGCTGCCACACTCACCCCACCCACACACACCTGGGCCTCACAACCACGTATCCCGCCCACACACACCTGGGCCTCACAACCACGTATCCCGCCTGCACACACCTGGGCCTCACAACCACGTATCCCACCCGCACACACCTGGGCCTCACAACCACGTATCCCGCCCGCACACACTTGGGCCTCACAACCACGTATCCCACCCACACACACCTGGGCCTCATCCCAAAGATTCCTGGGAAGAAGTAGAACCTTCCCGAAGAGTCTTGGGATAAAACCACCCCAATCGAAACCTACACGAAGAGTCTTAGGTGTAAGGTCGCCTCAAGCCATCACAGCCTAGGGGAGAAGGAGCAGGAAGTAGCTAGTAACTAAGGGAAAAACACCCTCTCCCATAAAATGGGAGTGTTCAGCACTAAGTGCTCAACATGGGTGGGGTTTGATAAAACACAAAAGATACAGATATATATATGTATACCAAACAAACAGCCTGACCTATGACTTCTAAACAGAGAAACTGAGCACGTGCCTTAGCACTGCTACCACGAAGTATGCATACAACAAACAATCCCAACCCCATTTAGGTTTTCATGTTTCAGAAGAAATAGTTTATTTAGTTACTTAACTACTGGTAAACTATCCCCAACCAAACACATTAATCGTTCGTAAACATATCCCTGCCATCCACAAATCAAGTTAGGAAAACACAAGCAGCACAGTAAGTCCTTATTAACAACCAACCAACCCCATTGATTATTATTTCTGTTTCATTACCACGCCCCAACATTCATTAACTCTTCCACTTTTATTTATTAATTACAACCCATATCCCGTTCACATTCAACCCATCCCTACAGCCTCACTGCCAACCACCATAACCACAACCACATCGTACATCATTACCCCTTTAATACCATTTATCGCAGCCCCGCTGCCCATTACCAACACAACATTCACACCAACCCACAACCAAGTAAACCGCAGCCCCGCTGCTCACCCTATCCACAACAACCCACAAAACACCCCCATCACATGCCACATAACCAATCCAACACCCACATGTTCATTATTCTATTTTGTTCAACCGGGGTGATCACACAAGGGTTCCATATTTTAAACAGCCAACTTTACGTGATTAACCAATTTCTACATTCCAAAAAGTTTCCATCCATAAGAAAATTCAGAAGGAGAGGGCAACATTTAATTGTGCAAGCAAAGGCCCCCAACGACTATGATTTTCTATAGGCAAAATATCATTCAATTCATAACATAATATCACAGGATATAAAGTAACTGCAATCACAACTTCCCATCCCCGTTCTTTAACCTGTTATTATCTTTATTTAAAGGTTCAACTATTTCTAATGAAACAAGAGGATACCCACCCCTCATGATGCACAAATTAAAGAGACAAAGGTAAGATCCCTACTTCAATAGGTTCTGATCACAGCGCTCCCCCGGGTCAACTTTAGAAGACGTCCATCGGCGTCCGTCACTTCTGTCGGGTCCCGGCAAAACCTCCTTAGGTGGAAGTCGGAAAGGAAAGGCCGAAGGAAATACAACGGATCCAAGCTCGGAAGCTCCACCTTGTCTTTGCAATCCCGTGGCCACCAACAGACCATAAATCGAGGCTCGGATGAAGAAGTTATGGATGAAAAGGAGCCTTCGAGTCTCTTGGGAGAGATCTGCTCAGAGTAAAGGGGAGGAGAGGAGTGAATTGAAAGGAGGAGGGGACCCCTCCTTTTATAGGTGAGAAAAGGAAAAGTACACGGCGTTCACTTTATGGTACACGGCGTGTACTCGGTTATTTCACACGGTCTCCATGCGGCTTCCAGCACGGATCCGCGGATGTTGACTGGTCAACACACGGTTTGAGGGTAACCCATACGTGGGGAGGGACTACACGACGTGTAGTTTAGACACACGGCGTGTACTCATTTATTGCACACGGCAAGGACACGGTTCCAACACGGTACACGGTCATTGACTGGTAACGTGTACGCGGGGAAGGACTACATGGTGTGTAGTACTGGTCACACGGCGTGCACCCATTATTCCACACAGCAAGGACACGGCCTTCAACACGGGGTATATCCAGTAAGGGGGTACACAGCATGTACTCAAACTACACGGCGTGTAGTTTCAAAATTCTGGAAAGTGTGGGAAAAGTCCATTTTAACCTCCAGAACACTTCTTGACCTTCTTTTTGACAAAGGAATGGGCCGAAGAGGTTTGGGCCATTACAATATGCTATCACTTTGTCATTCAATATTAACACACAACCCAAGCCCTTTTTCAAAGCATTGCTGAATACCATGGAAAGTTCTCCACTTGAGGGTATTTTAAGAAAAGGGGTAGTGATAAGCCTCATTTTCAACTCTTTGAATCTCTATTCACATTCATCATCCCAAGAATACTTTACTCCCTTCCGAGTTATCTTGGAAAGAGGGTTTAACAATCATGAGAAATTTCTCACAAATCAGCGATAATACCAAGCTAACCCAAGGAAACTACAGATATCTATCACAAATGTTGACCTCATCCATCCTTCAATTACTTCTATCTTTTAAGGATCTATAGATATTCCATTTATTATGATGATATGTCCCAAGAAAGATACTTCCTTCAACTAGAACACACATTTTCTATGCTTTTAAAAAATCTCCTCCTTTCACAAGGTATTTAGCATAGTACTCAAATGATCCTCATGATCCTCCTTAATTTTGGAGTATATTATAATATCATCTATAAATACTTCAAAAAAAAATTCAAGGTAATATCTAAATACTCTATTCATCAAGTCCAAAAATATTTCTAGATCATTAGTGAGTTTGAAAGGCGTTGCTATAAATTCATAGTGCCAATACCCTGTATGAAAAGAATTCATGGGGAAATCCTCCTTCTTCACCCTAAATTGGTAATATATCGATTGTAGATCCACTTTGGAGAAGTATTTTGATCCACATATCTGATCGAACAAGTCATAAATACAAGGAATAGGATACTTGATCTTTAACATGTTCTTGTTGAGCTCACGATAATCAATTCAAATGTGCATTGACCTATCCTTATTCTTGATGAAGAGGATTGGTGCACCCCATAGTGAAGCACTTGGGTGTATAAATCCTTTATCCAGATTCTATTCTAATTTTTTCTTCATCAAAAGTTCCAAAAAATCCATTCTATACAGATTCTTGGATAATGGTAATTCCCCTGGTATAAGATCGATTAAAAATTAAACTTCTCAGCTATAAGGATGACCAAGAAATTCCTTGGGAAACACATTAGCGTATTACTTCACAATAAACATGTATTCAAGGATTATTATTTCCTTAGACTCAATATTTTAGCTAGATATGATTTCTCATAGGGAAATAATATCCATGATTTATATGATTGTGCTAAAGAAGATTCATCCTTATCCTTGCATTTCTATAGAATCTGAGTACAATTGACAATATGGAGAGTGACTTCCTTCTCGTGGTAATTTATGTTGGCTCTATATAGGGAAATCCAATCCATGCCTAGAATTGCATAAAATCCAACCAAAGGGAGTATGAAAATATTTTTGGGGAAATCCATCCCACAAACTTTGATAGGGGAGGAGTTATATACATGAGATGTAATAATTTCCCCATTTTCCATTTTCACTGACAGCTTTACTTCTAAGATTTGTGGTGGTGTTTGGATAGTTCAACTAAACTTTCATGATATGAAAAAATGCATATAACAAGAATCAAAAATTAATTTCACTATTCTTGAATGAATAACTAGCATAATTATCACCACTTTGTTGTCAGCATCCACCTCGGCGGTTGTGATGGAAAAAATATCTCCCTTGCTGCCTTGGAGGTTATTGGATGTCTCTAAAAACCATTAGCTAAGTGTGTTGGATTACAAAGTTCCCTATTTCCTTGCTATTGTAGCAATGAATAATGCACTAAGGTTTGACTAGAGAATTCCTTTCCTTAGTTATAATAGCGGGTTTCTCTTGTTGGAAATCATTGGTTAGGTGCCCTTCCTTTACACACCTAAATCATTTCCTCATCCCCTTTAAGTAATTCCTAGGGTGCTTCTTTCCACACCTGTTACAAATGTGGTGTTGGAATTTCTTGGCACCATTAGATATCTCTATCAAATCTCCAGAATTAAACTCCACTTTCCACTTCTTATCCCCATGATACCCTTGAGATTCTCTAATCTCTATTTTGACTTTGAGGGTACATCGTACAATTTAATCATCGCTATCAAAGTGTCATATAGCTAGGGATTTTCATAGACTAGGTTTTAGTCCACAAAATCCTTGCATTCGGAGGTAAAAACAAATCTAGACACGTACCATGCAAGTATTGTGATGTTTTTATTATACACCCCAATAGATTCTTCATGAAAGTAAATCCTTTTCCATTTAAAGATGAAGTGTGCAAGGAAAATATTTATCGAAAAAAAATTTCATGAAATCCTTCCACCCAATTACTTTGATCTCTTCCTTAGGATTCATATTTTTTATCAATGTCCACCACTGATCAGCTTTAGCTTTTATATGATAAAAAATCAGAATATCCTATTTCTTATAACATTGAAGGATGGATAAGATATTTTTGATGGAGTTGATCCACTGTTCCATAATTAAGGGATCGGATGATCCATTAAAATTCAGAGGCCTTTGTTGCATAAATATTAAGATTGTGAACTGTTCTCTATTAGGGGGTTTGGATGCACCTCTTAATCCAGGTTTCTATTCATAACCTGAGTCATCTAAGATAGTTTCATTATGAATTGTGTGATTCCTGCTCCCATAGGGTTGGGAATCTTGTTGGGGTAGTCATCAAATTACTCTTCACATTGATTGTTTACCAAATTCCTTTTCTTTTTGTCCATTAAATAGAATAAAAGGATAATTAAGGAATAGTATATTTAAACCTTTAAACACACAAATAGTAATTTAATGACATTAAAGGGATAACTTATAACTTACATATATTTCCTTAACTTAAGGATTTATAGGCTTCAGTCTATGTTATCTATAACCTATTTCCTAACATATAATATTATTGGGATTTTTTTTACTCCCTTAATAATGGTTCATAATTAAATAATGAATTTATCAAAGCATATCCCCTAAGAGTTTCAAAATAGGTGAACAGTAAGGCCCATTTTCATGTTCTAGGTTACCTCTAGTCAGGCCCAGGACACTGCGTCAGAGTTGTTACCCCTAGGTACATTTGTACCAGAACCACATCCACTTTTAGTATCCAGATAGGGATGTATTTTCTTAATAAACTACTTAATATATACTTACCAAAATTTAGGGATGTTTTCTTATAATTAGTATTATCCCTAATGAATTTTCTATAGTATTCTAATCCTAATCCCAAAAATAAATAAACCTTTCCTTTGATACCAACTATAACAACTCTTCCCTTTACTATACATTAACATATAATTTATTACATAAAATTTCACTTAATTAGACACAAAATATTGAGAAGTATAGTGTCTTTGGTAATTAGTTACATTACATTACAACTTAAAACATGGAATACAACATCTTTATTTAAAACATCTTTAACATGCTCGCACTTAAAACTATATGGGATAACCTAAATAAATACATAATAAAGTGGTGATCTATAAATCCTAGTAAGTGAATAAACATGTAATAAGGTAAAAAATGTTAGAAAATAGGAATATAAATGGTAATAAAAAGAGTAGGAATCATAAACATGAATTATAAGACATGATATGGAATGAAAACATAAAGGCAACATGGGAAATGTGGCAACAACTTAAAAAATGCATCATAGGTCAAGAATAACTACTAGGAAATCATAATAGATAAAGTACCATAAAGGAATCAGGTTTAATCCCGGTCCCAAAGTGATGTATCATGATACTAAGCAGTACCAAATTCATTGTATCACTATATAATTTTGGGCGTACCCATCACTTTCATTTCAATCTCATGCTTAAGTGTGCCACATAGATCATATAGTATGGATTCATTCATCATAATATTTTATTCCATAATCATGGAGTGTGGAATAAATACATGTAATTTCCAAATAAAATAGTTATAAGAATATAAATGTGAATACCCTTCTTAGAAAATGGGTATGTTATTCACTAAACAAGTGCTTTGGAATGGAAAATTGCAGTGAAATTTCGGAAGGCTAACAGCGTCGCTTAAAAATTCATAAAAAGGGTTAATGAGAAAAAAAGGGTATCTCATAATTTTTACATAAACTGGAATATAATTGTTTCATGTAAATACATATCTCATCATTATTAATTGGAAATAGAAGGCATATGATAATAAAGAAACTTGATTAAAGAAGAGGAAGGAAGAACTCTTACGAAATATTAGCATGGTAAAAAAATGTACTTGGCAGGGATTAATGAGAGAAAAAGGGTTATATAATCATTTATACATTATAAGGGAAGTATGGGGAGGTTCAAAAACATACCCTATCAATAATAATTAAAAATAAAATGGAATAAAATATAGGATATTCTTGAATAAAAGTGAAAAATATGGGATACATTACCTTAAGAGTATGAAACCAAAAGCTTAAAATGGTCTTATTGAGAGCTTTGGGAACCTTGGTAGGGTTATGAATGGAGTCGGGTAGAGTAAGGATGTTATAAAAATATTTTTAGTGAAAATAAATGGGAGTTTTGGTGGGTTTATAAAGTAAATGATAGGGGAATTCTTTAATAATTCACAAACATAGGTTTTTGACTCTATATAATAATATATTCAAAACCAAAAACCTTCACATGGTTATTGACCATGGTTTTTGTGAAATTGGAGTGTTTCTAAATATTTTATTAGGAAAATGGAAGAACTTATAAAAATATTACCCTTTCTTATGTGGAGGTGAGTCACACTTTTAAAGAAATTAATTTAAAATCCTAAAATATATTATATGTTTTGGCGGATTCCTAAAGGCTTTATAAAATTAATCAATTAATCTTAAAATAACATTATTTTAAGTGGAAAACATATATTTGTCTAATTATACCCATTATAGTATTTATTACATCATTTTTGGGTCATTATGATGTCATAAAACACATCGTATATTTATATGGTTTTTTTTACATGAAAATTTGACTGTCTCGGAAAATTATAAACAAAACTCACCATTGGATAGTTTTGACATTATGATTCCAAAAATAATATTCATTTTATATAAATATTTTTCTAAATATTTTTATTTTAAATTGTAGAAAATAATAACTAACATTTATTAAAAATGATGGGTTTTTGGCAACAATAGTTTTTGATACCTAATAAAACATCACATTTGACTTCATAAAAAGTATATGATCATTTGTATTTAATAAACATAATTTAATAATAATATTTAGTTAAATTATTATTTATTTTAAAAATACATTAATATATAAAAATAAATTCCTTAATTGAATTGAATATTACCCAAAAATACTATTCATGTTTTATAGTATCAAAATAAAAATATATTCATTATTATCTACAGAATAATATAACTAAACAATTTGATAGGGTCTGGATACATATCCTTTAAATAAAAAATTGTGTGTACTAAGATTAAAGTGGGCGATGGTGATACGTTCATGGGGTCGTCTGACAAATATGGTTTGGGACGTGATCTCGATGAGCTTGAACTTCTCCCATAAATGGTTTCACTCATGATTAAGTTATTTAATCTAATCCTAATCTTGGTTAAGGGAAAATACCAGAGATTCTATCTCCCTCAGAATCTCTGATAAATGGGCTCCATAGGGTATAATCCTATTGAATGAGGCTATCAATTCCTTTTTCTGAGTTAATTGTATTTGTTAAAGCCTTGTATTTATACTAATCATGTGATAAATATTTAGTGTCTATATTATCAAATTTAAATATTATTAATAGTATTTTAAATCCAATTGGATATAACAAAAATGTGCATGTGTTTTATATAACCATATTACATAATAAAACATTAAATCTTAAGATAATTTTATTTATAACATTTCAGTTCATTACATGTATTTTTTATAAACCATGCCAAGGTCAAACTACTATTATTAGTTGGTGAACCTCGTAAATACTTATGTTCCTATAGATGTATGAATGATTTATTTCCAAAAAAAATATAGTTCTTTAACAGGAGGAAAAGTTTGTTACAAAATAAATATAACTTAAAAGAAAAGTTATCAATGATTCACCCCCTCCCCCTCTCAGTGATACATTGATCATGGTTGGGAATTTCCAATGGGTATCAAGGGGAATGTTCCCTTTCTTACTCTTTATTAAAGTTTTTGAAGAAAATTTATTATAGAGAATTTGAATTGTGTGAACAGTAATGAGATTCTAGTCTTCTATGGGAATAATTATCATATCTAGAAAGATATAATGTTTCAATATATTATAAATCTTGGATATGTTTTTTTGGAATCTTCTACAGATATATTTCCTCCTTATGTTGAAAATTATATTCTTATATCTGCGAATAAGAAGAATCTAGAGAATGGTGAAAGAGATAAACAAAACTTAATCTCATCACTTTCTGAAATTGAGTTTCTTAGGGTGAAGGTAGTTTCTACTACTAAATTTATTTAGGATAATTTTAGAAACATTTATGAAGGAAATATGTAGGTGAATAAGGAAAAGTTACAAATCTGTAGGCTGAAGTATGAAAATCTCAAGATGGGTGATTATGAATCTTTTAGTGACTTCTTTATAAGGGTGAATGATATTTTTAGAACCATATGATTTCTTGGTGAGACTATAGAATATTTAAATATTATTGAAAACATATTATGAATTCTTCCTGATAATTTTGATGTCAAAGTTTCATCATTAAAAGATAAAGATCCTAAAACTCTATCTCTGGATGATCTTCATAGTACACTCATTACTTATAAAATGAGAAGGGAGAAAGTTATGAAAATAAAAAAAATGGTTGATCAAGAAATGTCTTTCAAGGAATCCAATTAAGGGGAATATAGGAATATTATTAAATAATTAGAAGGTGGTGACTCTGAATCTTAAAATGAGTCTTGATGGATGTTTATCCTTATTTTCTAAAAATTATAAAAGATGTACCAGAAAGTATAAAGGAAATTTACACCTAAAATGTTTTTAATGTGGATATATTGTTAAATTTAATATGAATTTCCCTTGAATAAATAATAAATAATATAGTTAATAAGATTATATAAATCCAATAATATCTTGAAAGAAATAGGGTGATAGGTCGAAATCTTATTCCATGGGGAAAAATAAAAAGTTCTCCAAATTAAAAAGGAGAAGTTTTTTTTTAAAGATGTGAAGAAAGAGATAGTGAATCTAAAGCCAAATAATTCACTGAGTTTGTGAGAGAAAATAATTTTATTGTAATAATTAATGATGAAGTATTTGGAGGAATTAGTTTTTAAGAATAATATATTGAGTTATACTTTCACCTAAAAAGATAGTTTAAATAATGTCTTAAAAAGATTGTAAGTCTTGAAAGAGAAATAAAGAAGTTGAAAAGGGAAATTCCTATAGAAAATAATCAATAATGCCTTCATAAATATGAATCTAAATTTCTGGAATAGATATATTGTATGAATAATTCACTTTAAAAAAAATAATCAGAATAAACATCTTAAAGTAAAGTTGAAAGAAAAGGAGGAAGAGTTGGAACTTTTTCAACAAAAGATTTCTAAATCTGAGTAGGTAGTTACAATTTTCAAGAAATATATCATAGAAGTTATTGAAATTTATGGAAAGGGTGAACCTGATAAGGATCTATTAAAGTTACCTTTAAGGTTTGGAAAGAAAATTGAAAATGTTTCTAAGAAGAAGTAGGATGAGAAAATAATGTATGTGGCCAAAACCAACAAATTTGGATGTTTAGAAGTTTCTAAAAATTCTGAGTCTAAAACAAAAGTTTCTACCACTTATGATTCTAATAAAGTTTGAAATAAATCTAAATTGAAGGAGAAGATTCCATGAGATAACATAAATTTTGGGTCACTACAAAGTTCTAATGCAAAAGATAATTTTTTTTGAAAAGCATGTTCGCAGCTCCAGACAGTATGGAAGTTATATAGTTAAATACTCTTTCTATGGTTATTGTTGGTATTGTGGTGGATTTAGGTGTACGACTAATATGTTTTGGTTTAACCAAAAACATTACAATTATCCCATGAGTTACAGAAAGAAAAGTATTAGTGGGAAATAGTCCTCTCAAAGAAATAATTCTGAGAAAGATGTTTTGGAAGTTGAAAATAGGTTTCAAACTTTGGAAACTATTGTTGAAATAGTTTAACAGCCAAGACATCTTGAAAAAGGGTGCCTTTTTTGTTACCGACACAACAACATGTTTATAAAAAATCTCAAAATCCAAATGTGAAGGAATATAAAGGTAATTAAAAATATCTTGTTAGAAACCGCTCTTGAAGATAGAAAAGGATAATAACCCTAGATCTTGGATAGTGGGTTCTCCTCACATATGATAGGATATTTTAATCTAATAAATAATTTAAAATACTTTAAATAAGGAACATTGACATTTAGTAATTATTAATCCCCTGTAATTAAAGGAGTTGGATACCCTATTATTGGGGAATAAAAGTTAAAGTTCAATAAATATTTCTTTATTAATGGGTTAAAACACAATCTGTTAAGTGTTTCCCAACTTTTTGAGGAAGGAAATAAATTTTTTTTAGAAAAGATGGTTTTTTTAAAAGAGAGGAAGATAGAAAAATTGTTACAAGAGGCCAATGCACAAAAGGAAAATTGTTTCAAGTTTTTAAAGCACAAAATTCATGTTACATAAGCATTATTGATGAAAATAACTTATGGCATAAAATTTTGAGATATATATATATATATTATAAAAACATGAGAAAGTTATCAAAATAGGATAGTGTCTATAGTATTCCTAATATGTCAAGAAGAAGTGATTTGTGTTGTAGAATTTTTCATTAAGGGGATATTACAAACTTTATTCAAAATATATTTTATATTCATTCAACTCAACACCTAGAACTTATTCATTCTGATATTTATGGTATAATGAGAAAGCAATCAACTTTAATAGATAATTAGTTCATTTATTTCATTAATGATTTTACTCTCATTACCTGTGCCATGTATTTGAAACATAAATTGGAAGCTCTAAATATGTTTAAGAGTTTTATGAGATGTTTTGAGAAGGAATGTGGGTAATATGTGAAGAAGTTGTGAACTGATAGTGGTGGTGAATATAATAATGAAGAGTTTAGAATTTATCTTTAAAAACATGAAATTTGGCATGAGTCTAGTGCACTATACACACAATGCCAAAATGGTGTTACTGAGAGGAATAATAGAAGTTTAGTTGAGATGGGGTATACAGTGTTTCTTGAGAATGGTCTTTCTCACTACTTCTATTGGAAAGTAATGAGTGCAGCTATTTATATTTAAAATCATTATTTCTATAGTACAAGTTCAAATATCAATCCTTATGAAATATTCAATAATAAAACTCTAAGTTTGAAATAGTTAAGTGTTTTTGGGAGTCCCTGCATCATAAATAAAAAATGTGTAAAACTTGGAAATTTTTATCAAATAGGTGAATATGAAATCATTCTTGGATATACTTTGGATGTAATAGGATATAGATGTTTCAACAAAGAGATGGGAATAATAGTTGATTCTATTGATGTTAAAGTTCTTGAAAAATTAGAGGAAGATGTTTCACATATTCATACAGAAGAGGAATATGAATAAGAAAAAATAATTGTTATTGAGAAACATGAAAATAATCCTAACAGTGGTGATGGAATGAATTTAGAAGAATTATACCTAGCTATTTTTAGTGATGAGGAATAACTTCATACATCTCATCCTAGGCTGAGGAAATAGGTGAAATATAAAAGCATTATAGGTGATCAACATTAAAAGGTTCAAACAAGAAGAACATAAAAAGTTGTTATACATACTTCTTTATATTAAAAAGTTGAGTTGAAAGATGATAGTGAAGCTTTTGAGCATCTAGAATGGATCCATACTATGAATGAATAGTTGGGTTATATTGAAAATAATGATACTTCAGAACTCATACCTAAAAGAAATAAAAATAATAATATTTTTATAAATTTTATGTTTTAGAATAATTTGAATAAATATGGTGAAGTGATAATAAATAAAGAAATATTGGTTTACAAAGGTTACTCACAGATTGAAGGTATTGATTTTTATGATACATTTTATCCATTAGAAAGGTTAAAAAATAGAATATTTATTATAATTTCTTTACAATTAAGTTTTAAAAAAATCATATGGATGTAAAGTAATAATTTCTAAATGGATAAATTTATGAAGAAGTTTTTGTTGAAAACTGTGTGGTTTTGTAATTGGGAAGAATGAAAGTTATGTGTGTAAGTTAAATAAATACTTGTATGGGATAAATTAAGCACTAAGAGAATAGTATTCAAAATTGGATACCTTCTTAAGAAAGTTTAACTTTAAGAAAAGAAGGGTTGATAGAAATATCCAATCAAAGAATGTTAGGATATTTCCATCATTTTTATTGTATATATTGATGATATTATCTTTATTGGGAATAATGAAAGAAATTGTAAAATATTTTATGAATAAATGAAGAATTATTTTGAAATTTCCATGATTAGTGAAATGAAACACTTTCTTGGTTTAAAAATCTCACAAAATAAGAAATATGTATTTCTCTCTCAAGAAAAGTGTGATAAAGAACTTCTTAATAAGTTTGTAATGGAAAATTTGAAACCTGTTTCCACACCAATTTCAGTGGGAACCAAGTTGACTAAATATGTAGAAGGTACAGAAGTTGGCTCTAAAGAGTTTCAGAAGCTGATATGTAGTTTTTTGTATCTAACTACCTCAAGACCAGATATTGTGTATTTTGTTACCTTATGTGAAAGGTTTTAAAGTGATCTAAAATAATCATGTCTCTTAGCTAGAAAAGGAATTCTTAAATACATCAGTGGCACAACATATTTAGGAATCAAGTATGATAACTTAGGAAGAATTGATTTATTTATCTATATATATACTAAATTTGAATAAATTTTATATGATAGAATATCCACATCTAGTGGAGTATTCTTTCTATGGTAAATTGTTATAATATATAATACAAAGAAACAAAATTTATTAACCCTTACTGCCATTAAATTTGTAACACAACTTATGGGGATGAATACTTGCTTAGAATACTTACTTATTGAAGTGAAGTTACCCCTGCTCTTGGGTTATGATAATTAGAGTGCTAGTAACCCTACAAGAAATCCATTGTAACATTATCATTCCAAAAATATTGATATCAAATATCATTTCATCAAAGTGCATGTGGAGAAGAATGAACTCAAGCTGAAGTATGTTCCTATATCAGAAAAGGTTGCTGACATTTTCATAAAACCTTTACCAAAGGAGGAATTTTTCAAACTGAGGTTGAACATGGGTGTCCAACCTTTTTCTCTCAAAAGTTGAGGTATGTTTTTTTATCCCTTGTCACTTCTAATATTTGGATAGTGTTGTTAAGGGTTTAAAAATTAATGTTTCTTAAATCTATCCATTGATATGTGTTAAGCCTTTTAAGGAAATATGTATTTAGAGTGAGTTGTGGGTAAGCTATGAACTCTACATATAAGTGTGTGAATAACAGTTTGTTAAAGTGGTTATAGGAACTTGGTCTTATAGAAAGAAATAAATAAATAATTTTTGAAGTTTGAAAACTTGAAACTTTCAAAAAGATATTTCATATGTCACTACATTTGGATAGTATAGTTTTTCTATCAGTGATTCTTGTTTCTTATAATGATTTCTCTCACATATGATTAGAATTATTGATTTGTGATCCATATCTTGAGGTTACAATGTTTAGTGATTTATGAACCTTGGTTCAAAACAAAATCCAAAGGGGGGATTGTTCGGACCAAATTGGTTTCAAGTTGTTTTTTAGTTGCTAGAAGAAGTTTGTGATGTTTATTTTTTCCTTTGTTTTCATTATGAAAAATAAATTCAATTTTTAAGTTTTAGTGATCGGATGAAGGAGTATCAAACTCAAAAGATTGGATGTATTCTTGTTAAGAAAATCCATCAGTTTAGATTTTTTTTCTAGAGAAGTTTTCTATGTGAAGTGATTTTAGAACTCACAATATGTCCAGAAAAAATTGTTTGATCAGAATGAGAAGTTTTATCAGAGTCTTAATTTATTTTAAGATATTTTATACAAAATATGATGATGATTTTTTGTTCTATAAGTTTTCAATATCATAATTTTTCTGTAAAACATGTGATCTAAGCCTTGTGAAAGAAAGGAGGATAAAAGGTTTTGTAATTCAGATGATTCTATTCCAATCCTAATGTTCCCAACATCATGAAGAAGTAATTATATAAGAAGAATTTTTGCTGAAGTATTGATTGAATAATCTATCAGACTGTCTGATCCACTGAAAAATCAATCTATATGGTCAACCATTATTTACAGATAATTATAAAAGAAATAAGTCTTTGCAACATTACATCGTATATGGTGTTCCACAGATCTATCAGAGGAATTATTTCACTAATCCTTCTGACAAATCATTATTATCAAAATTTTATTGGATGATGAGTTCTATCAGAGGGATAATGGTTGAGAAAGTTAGAGTTGTTGGGACCAATCAATTAGATGATGATCAAAAATATAGTCAACCATTTTCATAGAACAAAAGAAATGTTGTCCTCAATTAGGTCAAGGGTCATTGAATAAGAAGATATTCCAATTAATCAGAAGGAATCATAGACAGATCCATATAACGCATGTTGACACCGATACATCATCAGATGTTGGGCTTCATCAGATACAGAATCATCGGTATGAGTATTTTTTGGTCAAATGAAGAATAAGTGAAAAATTTTAAAGCTATTGATGAAGTATTTTTTAGGGGTTTTGAAGTCTTTATAATTTTCAATTATTTTTAAGTAAAAACAACTAAACAAAATAATCTAGCTGAGTTATACAAGTGGAATACTAGAGCGATTGAGAAAAACCATCGATGTAAGAAATCCAAAGAAAATAAACTAAAGTCTAATGAAGTTTCAGTAATGTTTAAGGTAGAATGGTTTCAAAGTTTTAGTTGATATGGAGCATCATAATGGTATTATTAATATCTACATATTTTTCATCCTAATGAAAATATTATTGGAATGAAATTTGTATCAGACTAAAGAAAATTTTGTAAGTTTGAAGCAGGTTGATGTTATAAGAAGATTATAAAAGTTTCTAGAAGAATCAATAAGAGTTGAGAAGCACTGATGTAATCAAATATGAATTCAAAATTAATGTAAAATTTGAGTTTCTATAAATTTGGTTGATCGGAAAAGTGAAATTGTTTTCCCACCCATTCCACTTCTAGCAGACCTATAAATAGAGGTAAAAGTAAAACATACTCTGACACTATGCACATTTGGGTGAGATCGATAGTGCTAAAGGTTTTGTGACAGATCTGGTAGAGGAAGTTTTTTCAAATATAATTTTATTGACAAAAATATTCAAACTTAAGAATTGTAAGAAAGAGATAGTGGTCATAGTTTTCTAGATCGTACCGAGCCATCGGACTGATGGCTTCTGGAAAGAAATAAGTGGTTTATAATTGTTTTCAGAGTATGTTTTCTTATTTGTTTTTTGTATAGGATAATCAGACTGAGGAATCAGGATGATCCATTGGACTGAGTTTTTGTATAAAGTATAAAGAATTTTTTTCTACCTACAACTGGGTAGGGAAGTGAAGAATTGTGTTTTTAAGAATTTAAAAAGTGAAAGTTTTTTAAGCTGTACCAGGACATGTTTGGAACCAACTTTTTATGGTTTATTAACTTGTTAAAAACTTATTTTACATAGTTTGTGTTAAAATAGGAACATGCACTTTTGTATTTATCATAGTGCTACACATGTGTAAGGGTATTTTCAACTTTTTAGTTTAAAAAAGATTTTTTTTGGTGGATCATGTGGTATTAGATAGTTTCCAAACCATTTCAAGGACTAGCTAATCTTATTGAGTAATGAACCTTGTAAATACTTGTATTCATGTGGATGTGTAAATGTTTTGTATTCATAAAAGTGATAATTATTTAATAGTAGGTGAAGGTTGTTACTCAATAAAGATAACATAAAAAGAAAAAATATCACTGATTCACCCCCTCCCCCTCTCAGTGATATATTGATCCAATTTGGGCATTTTCAGGTAGTTTGTTAAGCATTTCTCTTAATGAAACTTCATTAATAGTCAATTACTTAATGGTGGGGAGACCCACTATGGGTCTTTTTGATATCACCTCCTAAGTTGGTTTGGTGTGATTTAGGAAGTTAAGAGGTCACATTGATGTTAAAGGTTTTTTTTGGATTTGTGAGTTGTTTCGAACTAAGAAATGGTGTTTGTCTAACATCCCAAAAT
Organism: Viscum album; assembly: GCA_963277665.1. Classification (NCBI taxonomy): domain Eukaryota; kingdom Viridiplantae; phylum Streptophyta; class Magnoliopsida; order Santalales; family Viscaceae; genus Viscum; species Viscum album. Next base: position 1,303,347,192 of record OY728147.1, read on the forward strand.
ATTGGGGAGACCGCTAAAAAAAGGGACTTTTGGTTAATTATATATTCAAACTTATTAAAGGGGTAACCCTTTTTTCACCATCCCACTCGACCCCAATGAGTTTCTTTGGTGATTTCTATATTAGGGGTCGGGTTGTTCCTTGTTTGAGTTTGTGTTTGGATACATGAAAGTCCTCTATCCATTATTCAGTTTGATGTTTGATTTCATTATGTCTTATAAATTTTTCCCTTAGGTGTTGGTTAATTTTTTAAGATGACCTCTTGGATTATTTGGGAATCTTATGGTTTTGGGATTTGTGAGGGAATTGAATTTTATGTTTTCAATTTTCGAGTGGTGGAGGTTTCATTTTTGGAGGCATTTCAACCTTGCATCATGTCTTGATCAACCGAGTCTTTTGAGAATTTTTAGGGGAATAAAGTTTCATAGTGGGGAGAATTGTCACACCCCAACCTTGACTTATTAATTGTATGTAATTGTGTAATTATATTTATTCTTGTTTTTTGGGTTTTAGGCTAGAATGAGTTTTAAATTTTAATTTTTGGGTCTTTCATCATGGGTGTATGGTTGGCGCATGGGTATTAGAAACCATGTGAAAACTATGTGGATGCATCTTCAGTTTTTAGCAGAGTTGACCACATGGCTGACACATAATTTCCTTAACTGTGTGACCTGCTTGTGTAGGGTGTTTAGAGGCCCATATAGGGTTTCACGGTTGGTATCTGGTTTGGCCATTGGTATAGCCAAACTGTACGATATGAAAAAAATAGTTTTATTATTATTATTATTACTGTTGTTGTTGTTGTTTTTTTTGTTTGATACCTACCCCTACCCCCTTTCTCTTACCCTCATGAGACCACCACCCCCCCCCCCCCTCATGGCATCCCCCCCCCCACCCACAGTTCCCCTTCCCTTCACATATGTGGCCTCCCTAACTCCGTTTCTTGGATGATTTTTATAGAGGTCATATCTGTTCATTATTTTCCCTCCTCTATCATCTTATATTTCTCCTTTTTATTGGTTTTCTTCTTTCCCCCTTCATAGTACATGAGCCTAGGGAAAACTCTAACCATATTTGGGTGTTTTCTTGGTTGATTCTCGGTTCTTAGGGTCTATGAGGTTTGATTTAGGACCATTCTTACCCTATCCATTAAACGTAGCGATTTTTCATTTGGTTTCAGGTGAGTTTTCTCCCATTCTAATTATTTTGCATAGGTTTTTTGTAATTTTTGTGTTTCTAGTATTTTTCTAGTGTGTTTTGGACCACCATTCATGAAGGCTATTTACACACATATCTGCATCTCATCTAGAGGTATTTATGAGTGTGTGTGTGTGTGGTCATAAAAGGAGGGTCTCTTTTGCTTCTGTGGACCTTTTTGGGATGGTTTCGGATTGTCATCATCAAAAGCAGCATGTTTTGAGATAGGTTCCCTATGTCTGAACCCTTAATTTGAATTATTTTATTTCTTGAGTGTTTTAAAAGTTTATTTTTATTATTATGTGATACACATATACTATAAAAAAAAATTGTGCCTCTTGGAAATGGTTTTATTTTATTTAAAAAATTTACCTAAGCATCCACATGGGTTCTTCATATTAATAATATACTTTTCACCATTTTTTGAAATGAAATGTTTTTTATAAGATGATGAGGCCCAAATGGAACTTTGACTTGTGTTATAATAATGTAAACCCCCTCTTAAGGCATCTCACCCCCCTTGATTTGTAAATGTGGTGTGTGTGATAAATTTGTGATTTGTGTTATGTGCCTAGTGAAGTGGCTTGTGCTTGGTTTGTGTGTGACTTAGAAAGGGGTTGTGTTTAAAATGGGAGTTCAGAGGTGAGAATGTGGATGTGATTTTTTGTAAATAATGTGATATATATATATGATATATTGATAAAACTCACCTATATTTATTATCATTGGAAGCCTTGGGTAGTTATGTAGAATCCTAGGTACACATGTTGTATTAGTTGACATTACACACTAGCTAGTGGCCCTGAGTAGGTAACCTGGCTACCATGGGATGTTCCCCTTAGTCAAACTAGTGAGGGTGCTGCTAAGTGTTTGGGTACTAATTATGGATAATCGATACCAATAGTGATTGATTATAAGATAGTAATTATTGATTTTTTTTAAGCCATCTCGACCAACACTTGAAATCCCACAACACTCATTTTACATGTACACTATATTCATCTATTTTCTAGTATCATTATAAAGTGACACCCATGATTTTTATTCCATATAAAAATACTTATTCTAGCACTAATTATCTTTTAAAGGAATTTATTTAAATGTCTTTTCATACTTTAGAAACTGTTTTGGAAATATAATGTAAAATGGTTTTTCTTAAAAATGGAATCTTGTTACTTCTTTTTGAAAAGAATAGAAAACCTTATTTTTATATGTCTTATTTTCAATATAGCATGTCTAGGTTTTCTTTTTAAAGGTAAGGAATATGTAATAGTATATTTGGGAATTCCTACTGAGTTTTAATACTCATGCCTATACCTCTATATTTTTTTATCTCTTAATGTATTTTTTGGATCGGTCTCAGTCACCATGGAGCAACGTCAGTTCAGTGGATTATTGTTCCCCATGAGGTCATGTGGAGGCATTTCCACTATTTACTTTTATCAATTCAGTTTCCCATTTATTTTCCACTATTAGTTTTATTTTTTCTTATTCTATTTTATTTATCTATATTTTATGGGATAAATCTTTCCTAACTGAGTTATGATTGATTCCCGGTACTAGTTTCTAGTCCAGGAGGATCGGGAATGCCACTCAGACCTTATTGTGGGCCATCTCAGGTGACTCATTTGGGGTTGACCTAGGTTGGTTCATGACATAAACAATGCACATTCCCTATATATATAATAAAAATAAAAAAATAAAACAAGATATTTAAATATGTGATAAAATATTAATTCTATGATTAACAAAATTCGTAAACATAAATTTTTAGAAATTATTCTCAAAATATTTTAGATATTAACACATGTAATAATGTGATTTAAATTTTTTATACTAAAAATAATTCTAAAATTAAAACTTTAATTCAGATTAAAAGGGATTAAACTGAATTCCAACATGAAAGGAATTATTCAAATAAAACAATTAAAAGAGTAAATATAATTAAATATTAACTCTATAAATAAAATTTTTAATAAAAAAAATTATCAATTAAATTATTTTTAAACGAATATATTTAAATGAAGAGATTTTAATGAATATTTAATGAAGGATTTTTCAATTTATCAAAACAAATAAAACACAAATCAAATTCCCAACACTAACACATGTGAAACTAGAACTAATCCAATCTTGGATTATTACAAATTGAACCTCTTTAGTATCTGGTCAATGTATGTTCTTTGTCTTAGTTCAAGCAGATCCTTTGATCTATCAAGCATTATCTTAATCCCTAGAATGTAGGCTATTTTACCTAAGTCCTTCATAGAGAAGCACTTGATCAACCATACCTTAACCTCCTGTAAGGATGTTATCTCATTTAAAATTAGTAATATGTCATCAACATGTACTACTATGAAAATGACCATACTCCCACTAAATATATTGTAAAAAAATTACTCACATTAATTCTTAACAAAACCAAATTCTTGTATATCTTCATCAAAGAGAATGTTCCATGAATTGGATGCATGATTTAGTCCATAAATGGATCTCTACAACTTGTATACCTTTTTTTAATTAAATGGAGTTACAAACCCTTTTGGTTGGGAAATATAGACAAATTTATAAATGTTTCTTCCAAGGAAAGCATTTTTGACACCCATCTTCTAAATCTCATAGTCATGGAAAGTTTCTATAGAAAGTAGAATTATGATGGATTTAAATGTGGAAACTGGTGAAAAGGTTACATAATAGTCAATACCTTGACATTGTTTAAACCCTTTAGCCACTAGTCATACTTTATAGGTACTAACCTAACCTTCCATGTCAATATTTCTCTTAAATACACATTTTCACCTGATGGGCTTTACATCTGTTGGCAGATCAACCAAAACCCACACATGGTTTTGGTACATGGAATCTATCTCAAAGTTTATAGGTTATTTCCATTTTGTAGCTTCTAAGATCTATAGTGTCACGACCCAACCCTATCAAGGTCCAACCCATGACTACCCCAATCCTACCTCCAATAGGATAGGGAATGTCGACCAATAATGAGTACGCATATCCCACAAATGGGAGGAATTATCCTAATGTTATTGTACACATGCACGCATCTTAATGCCCATAAAATACTGAAATGTAAAACATCTAAAAACCACTGAATGCATACATCTATAATAACACAACCAGAGCATGATAGTAAAGTACTAAAAGAGAAAATAGGGCCAAATAAAAGCCCAAATAAGAATTGTAAAAATTACAACCTTCTCCAAGGGTGAGGAGTATGATCAAATTCAAGCTACAAGAAAAAAATAATTATATCTAGCTCAAGATATGATCCACCTGCTCTATGTCCTCCCAAGACACCATAAAAAAGGGACATCGTCTACATAAGATGCAACATGTGTGGTCAGATCTCATGCAAGGGTGAGTATGACAATACCCAGTAGGACACCCAAAAACACTAAAAATGTAGCATCAAGTATAGTCATCTCACTAAAAGGATATAACAATCAATGTATAATAGAAAACACCCATATATACTCAGGAAGGACATCACATAACTAGGTGGTCACAACCAACTTCCAGCCACATGATTCTGCACGAAGCACTACTTGTTCTAGGAGAATCCACTCCACAAGACATGTCATCACCGGAGACACTCATTGAAGAGGTCAGAATCATTGGGCTCACATAAGAAATCTCACTGGTCTCAAAATACCCTGATAATCCAATAGGGGATCGTGCCCAGAACCATTGGGGGACACCAAGAACCCAATCAGGATCAACCTACTATGTGGGGGGTCATATGCCAATGATACTGCAAACCCTACCGATATAGCATACTAGATGGAGGATCAATGCCCTGCTCCAGGAGTTCATGCCGATTCTAAAAACCCCTCTTAGGGTTTAAATATGATAGATAATCTCACCCCAGACTCACAGAGGGATTCCACAAACTCTATCTATGATTCATCAACTAAAGGGGATCACAATCCATAACAAAGGCCATAAATCAGTAGTGTACCCTCAAGGGAAAGGACTAAGGGGTAAACCAATAAAATAAAACTAGTCTGAGCTAAAGAGATGAATAGATCCATGTTGTCTCTAAGGGAGTACATGGAATGTAATAAGAGTACATGGAATGCCTTTCTCAACCAGTATATTCCCCTGTGGTTCTGCCTAACACGCCATGTAAACCTCAACATACATGGCATGTGAGTGAAACACACTGCATGTAGAGGTCTCTCGACACCCTTCCTGTGTCTCCTAGTCATGATCTTGTACCACTAGTTGTTCCCATGTACCAGCCTTTGTACACCTGGTCATGTCCGTGTTTAAGTACATAGCATGTCCATGCATGTGTACTCTTATCCATGTATGTGTCTGAGTACACTGAGTGTTCATTCCCGTGTACTACTATATGTGTCTGTGTACCTTATGAAGTACACACTAAGCTATCACGATGGGTCACACTGTCTATGACCATGTCACACGGTGTGTGATAATTAACTCTAGAATAAACCCTAGCACTGAATCCAGGGGGGTCCCACACAGCATGTAATCCCAAAATACACATTGGGTTTATCAGGATTTTCTATATCTATTAGGATCTTCCTCCACATTTTCATGTGCGTTGTTGAGCCATATCCCTCACCAAAACCTATAGATCAGAGATCGGGCATGCCTCTAGTCACTATAGATTAGGATTTTAGGCTTTGATTTTTCTCAGTAATTTTTTTCTCAAGTCGTCTGTAGTCGTATCATCTAAACTGATATGAACGGACACAGCAAATCTGTTATGATCCACCTTTATTCATCCTTCATCATCTCCATACCTCGATCGGTACCTTGATCATGAACCTCACTCACAGTATCAATCTATTGCACTCTAGAATGGTCGTACAACAATCAAATACTAGTTATTCATTAAACCATGGGCCAAAGAAATTTCATGCGATGAATGTGTGAAGAATGGGGGGAGAAATCCACAATACATAAGATGTGAGGAATGAACCTCAGAATTTTTTCATTCATCCTAGATTTTTTTTGTAGAATAAGACAAATGAAGAGGGATAAAAACAACAAACAAATATAATTCCATCAATTTGAATCTATCTATGATGTGTGTATCAATTCTATTTTTGGAAGTGATGCAAGTTCATTCAGGATTAAAGAATGGGATGGAAAATAAAAATTAACATCCTACCTTGATTTTGGATCAATATTTGATGAATAACAGTACTACATTATCATCATTGATGAGATCCATGAACTGTGTTGGAACAATGATCCATAATTCGATCTTGATCCATCATCTTTCACCAAGAATGCTCTCCAATGGTCATCTAAGTCTCTAATTATTGAGAGACCAACCATGAGAAAAGTTTCATAACTGTATATTTAAATTATAACCATTAACTAAATCAAATAGAATAAATTAAATCAATTTAGTTAATTTATTTTATTAATTCTGTGCCCGTGATGAATTTTTCACAAATACCCCACTCCAAAAAAGATTATGTCATTCCTAAGGAAAAACCCACATTCTGAACTCAATGTTTCCCTCATATTTCTAATTTGGGCCCTTGTTTGGAAGTTAATCCACTTTTTCAGGAAAACTTCACATGTATGTTATTTAATATATTTAATATATTTGAAGCATTTATTCTGGGCACACTGGGCCTTGGAATCACACACCATATCAGATCCTGGCCTCAAAAATAATCTATATAAAATCCAAAACTAATATACATAAAATCTAAGTCATTAAATTCTCCCCAACTTGTGGGTTTTCGTCCCAAAAGAGAAAAACCTAATCAAAAAAATGAGGGTACCGAGCTTACATCTAGGTCTCCCACTCCCGGGTGCTCTCCTAAAGATTCTCATGCTTCTATAAAACGCGCACTAGGGGAATTGGTCACACACGAAGGATCATATACCACCAATCCTTGATCTCTATTGGGTACTCAACAAAGGTATATCCATACTCAATTTCTATCTCTCCCCAGTCAATAACATGAAACGGGTCATGCATGTACCTCCTCAGCTGTGACATATGGAAGACGTCATGTACCTGGTCCAACTACGGTGGTAGAGTTAAGCGGAATGTCACCTCACCAACTCTATTTGGTGTCTAAAAAAGGCCAATGAATCTAAGATATAAATTTTCACCTAGTAAAATCTCCATAATCCATGTCAAAGTGAGACCCTCATGAACACATGGTCTCCCTCCTTGAAATCCAAAGGTCTCCATTATTAGTCCGCATAAGACTTATGTTGGATCTATACAGACATCATCCACTCTTGGATGATATGCACCTTCTTTGTAGTATCTCACAAAAACTTTGGTCCCATGAGTTTCAGCCTGAATCATTCCAAAAAAGTGGTGACCTACGGGGTCACCCATAAAAAGTATCAAATGGTGTCATACTAATGATGGAATATTATATTTTTTGTATACAAACTCCACCAAGGGTAGATGATCCTCCCAAATATGGCCAAAGTGCAACATGAAATCCCATATCATGTCCTCTAAAACCTAAATCATCCACTCTATCTAGATGTCAATCTGGGGGTGAATATTGTTCTCAAGTGTAACTGAGTCTTGAAGGCCTCCTACAATCCTCTCCATAATCATGACGTGAAGTGTAATGACCTGACTTTTGACCAAGGTAAAAATCATTGATTTTTTGTTTTGAATATTTCCTTTAATTATGGTAAAAGTATATTATATCCTAGGGAAGGCCCGATAATAATCTGAGGCTGGTTCAGAGCTTGAAGGCCTAAAAAAGTGGGTCGCGGGCTGGGTAGCATGGTTAGTGCAAACCATGCATCCCAGGTTGCACAGTTTTGTGTAAACAATGTGGTTACAGATAGGGACAAATCCAAGTCCATATGGTTTTTCAGTAACTGTATGGACCTAGGCACACGGTTTTGTGTCTTGATACCATTTTGAATATAGAAAATCCATAAGGTTTTCGCATGGTTTGCAAACTATGCACATAAACCATTCGAGCCCAATTTTGGGGAAAATTTACATTTTTTTCCCACTTGTGTTTTAAGTTATTTTTACTCTTTCTTCTACCTCTAGAGGATAGAACATAGAGTTACTCCTCAAGATCAAGAATCCTCCAAGAGTAGGATTTAAGATAGAGGCTTCGTCCGGTGTATGATCCTTGATCTGTTAAAGGCATTGGATTCCTTAAGGTGAGTTCTTGTAGTCTCTCTTAATTCTATCTAAGTTTCTCTTGACATTTATTACACTACTTAGATATAGGCTCATTCACCCTATTTTTAGGGTGTTGGTCTGAAAATCATATGTCTTCCAACCTTCTTCGAATATGAGGTCGATATCAAGAGATGATATGTTTACAGCCCTACGGTAGGTGGTCATGTAGTTTTCCATTTGTTTTTTGGTTGTTTTATATGTATTTCATCATTCCACAAGCCAGCCTTTGTTGATATCCTTTGTTGTGTTAATTCCTTCATGTCTAAATGACCATAATACCTTGATATAGGTGAATTAGTTATTGTTTAGTGGTTTAGAAATCACCATTATTCTATATGGACACCCATAAGTATGCCCCTTTAAAAATGACCATTTGGGCCAAATGGTTCAAAAAATATATGGAAACCAATTTAGCTCCTGGTTTGAATTTTAATTAAAATAGACTTTGACTCATGTGTAATTGATATATACCAAGGTGCCTCAATGGTGTTTATCCCCCTTTTGAATTGGAATTGTCCAAATGGGAATGTGAGTAACTCATATTGGCCCTTTGGCCTTGACACCTTTCCTAGAAATGAATTTCCATGTTAGGAAAATTGGATGGTTGGATTTTTTAGGTTTGCTAGGATAAGATGTCTTAAACATTTTAAATTAATTATATTTAATGGAATAGTTTCAAGGGATGTAATGGCCTTTCCCTTGTCATGATATATTATAAAACCATTGTTTTAAATGGTTTGTTTTGTAAAATTATAAATGATATGAGGGATGCCTTGAATGGTTTGAGCATGTTCATATCATATGAATGAGCTTGTTATATATGTATGGGTGGGAGCCATTTTTACCCCATAAAAGCTTATTATATGTTTATGGGTGGGAGGCATTCTTAACCCATTCCAGTAATGATATAAATGTATGGTTGGGAGGCATTCTTACCCCATTCCAGTTATGATATAAATGAATGGGTGGGAGGCATTCTTACCCCACGCTAGTTATGATATACATGTATGGATGGGTGGCATTCTTACACCATGCCAGTTATAACCTATATATACATGTATGGATGAGAGAAATTCTTACCCCATTCCAACTATGGTACTTGTGTGTGTGTGTGTGTGTGTGTGTGTGTGTGTGTGTGTGTGTGTCTGTGTTTGTGTGCGTGTGTGTGGTGACTTGATAAGACGTACCATCTTTGAGCTGAAGCAGGTAGACCCGCCAGGCATCCTTTAGAAACCTGAGCAGGAGGTTATTTATTTATTTTGCACTATTTTACTTACCTATTTATTATATCACATTTTTTACTTACGACTTCCTACTCAGATTACATATAGACACCATTGGTGGTGGCCTACTAAAATTTTATCTCACACCCAACTCAGGCCGCCCATGGCACCCAAGAAGATTGTTTTCCTACAAGTATAGATAGGGGAAATCACCCTTCATTAGGTTTTAGATTCATGTTTCTTAGATGGAGCTTAGGGTCAGAGGATCGGGGTTAGGCTTGAGATGTTATGGATCATTTTTTAGATTTTGTTCCCTTTTTCAATTTTATTTAGAATGTTTGTTTCCTACTTAATGTTTCCTTCTTTACTAGCATGAAATGAATCCATATTTGTATGAGATACTTCCAGTTAGTCTTTTGGTTATTATATTTACTTATCTATTTCTTCTACTGGTTAGTTATTTAGCTTTTTGTTGTTCTTATGTTTTTTACTGTATTTGTAAGTTGTATAAGCTTCTGCTATTGTTTAATATTTGTTGTATTCACTGTGTTACTCTGAAATGGGGTTATAGTCTACCTCTTGTACTACCATATAAACCCTCACTTCTAATTGGTAGGCCCTATATTATGGGGAGACACGCCACGGGTCATGTGGCCAATCGGGATCGGGGCACGAGTTAAGTGGCATCTGGGTCCAGGATGTCACAAAGTGATATCATAGCATTTTTTATTTCTTGATTTACTATTTAGAGACAATATAATAGAGATTGTGAATGCATAGGGACTTATTCATAAGTCCTTATTGGGCATCGTGAACCCATGTATGGGATAAAGACCAAGTTTCCTTACTTATTATTATAATTGATTCTATTATTATGGTTGATATCATTTCACCATTGGGTGATACACATAACTTGTGATGTTATTGATATTTATGATGTTGGGGTTATGATTTCATTTCTCTACCATATGAAATGAAGGTTATGTATTAGAACATGCATTACAATAGGCAAAATATGAATAGGCCATGCATTTTTTCATGTCATGTTTAATTTATAGCAAGCACTTCTTATTGCATATTTATTGTTCCTTGTCTTACATATATAAAATTATAGAGACCCAAGCTTTATGTACATGGATATTACATTACTTTTTTGGAATAATTAATACATAACAAAAATAGACACCCAAGGACCATAATAGTTTACTGTCTTTGGAAACTCAAGACATAATCTTCTAATCATGGTGAAAGATATTCAACATCTCCCATAAATATATTCCCCTTTTGTTTTATTACCTGAAACCTTTCTTTATATCCTGGGGAAAGGAAACCATAAAAAGGGTGAGATCAAATTCTCAGTAAGGTTAAGCATAGAGAAAATAAAAAACCATATACATTTGAACTTAAAAACATGAACATAAAGTTTAAACATCAAAATCTTGAGTTGTGAAATAAATCTTGGTAGTATGTAAGGCATAGATCATAAAAGAACATCAATCATGATAAAATAGCATGGTAATAAAACATGTAATTGTGGAAAACCATTAAGCACATGATATGATTTCCATAGTAGCCAAGACATTTCTGCCAAGACCATCATAGTGGATAAAGTCCATTACTGAATTGGGTTTACATGTCGTTCCATCCATGTATTAATGAACCAGATTTACTTTTCATTCTATCCATGTCTATCTTATGAGATATAAATCATTACCCAATGCATTGTAGGGAGATATATGTCCCACCCATCTTATAATGAAATCATTCTTTTGTGTTCCACAAAATAAACATAAATCATTCATCATAACCCAATGAATAAAATGGGTTTCATAAACATCATCTCATAATAACATAATCCATATAAAACCATGTAAATAATAGAGAAATTATACCTGAAACATAATCATATTAAATAATTTCACCTTAGATGGAAGATAGTTTTGATAAAACACTTGAAAAGAATTCTTGAGGAAAATATCCTTTATCTTTCAAATCATTTTCTTTTCTCAAAATGACGTTCAATTTTAAAAGAAAATAACTTTATTAAAATAATAATGAAATCTTATAGAGTAATCTTTATTTAAATAAGGCATTATAAAATTGTAAAAATATATTCACGCCGTATAAGTTAAAAAACATTCTCCTCATACCATTGCCAGAAAAGTCAAAAAGTACCTCGTATGGTAAACAAAATAAATATTCCTTCCATACCACATAGTAAAAGTCAAAAAGTGTTAAACACGACTTTAAACATAAAGAGAATAATAGTAAAAACTTTATGAAAAACATTTTTTATAAAACATGGACATGGTTGATAAATATAACCCCAGTAAATACATGCGAATAAACAATCTTGGATAAGAATGAGATTGGAATAATTATCCCTTACCTTAGGTCCAATTTCTTTCGTACATGTCTAAAACTCCTGTATAGTGGGTTTAAACATATTATAAACTTTTAAAATAACTATAATAATATTTATGTTATATTTCTCGTTCATTTTTCAATTCCATGTTAAATCAGCATTTTGGGTAAAATAGTTTCATTTATCATATGTGTTTTGACTTGTAATTTTTTCATATGATTAATTAGATCATGATTAATAAATTCCATAATGTAAAACATGATTTATAAATCATATATATTCAATATATTAATATATATAATCAATCGATAAATGGAATTAAATACACCGTTCATAGAGACGGTAGGCCGTACGTACGCATGAACATTGTTTTCATTTACTTTTTAAAGTAAATGATATATATTTATATACATAAATAAAGTAGAATTATTATGTCATATATCTAATTATTATTTATTATATATACTTTATAATCATTCTTGAATGGTTAACATGGAGAATGAATCTCATCGCATCGGGGAAACGGTAAGTCGTACATACGTACGAGCGACGATATCATTCCCATGATTGTGGAATTGTATTTAAGTGTATGATGTATAATATTTCAGAATAAATATCATTTTAAAATAACCATATATAGTTATTTCTTCCATAATTATACTCATCCAATTATGTTGGTGATTAAAAATAAATTACACCATGGGGTGGATACGGTAAGTCGTACGTACGCACGCGTGGTGACTTCATTTTTCATAGGATGGATAGAAGATGGAAAATGGTTTTTTCATATTCATAATAACATATCAGTATACAAGTGATAATGGAGTTATTACTTAATAATTAAACAACTCATATAGAGGAAGTAGAAGAAGAAATAATTTTGAAATATTCGGTAAAGGATATTACCTCTTCTTCGATGTGCCTCTTCTAAACCTCCTCTTAGGGCACTAAAGTTGGTATTTGAAGAATACCAGGACCTCTAGTATTTTTATAGGGAAGTTAAAAAGGGAAATGGGCAGGGTTTGGCAGATTTTGAAATCTAAAAATGGAGTGAAGAGGAGAGGGAGGAGGTTCCCTTTTATAAGAGAGGGGATGGGTACTTTTGGAAACCTCTAAAATATTAATTTATAATAAACTCAAACCCCACTTAAAAACCTCCAAAAATAACTCAAATTAGAATATGATATTATATAAGGTTGTAATATCATAAAACAATAAAATTTAGACATGATTTGAATTTATTTTAAACCTTATCATTTTAATTTATCCATATTTAATCTATTTAATTTTATTTGTGGTAATAATATTCTAAATTTTAAATAGTTATAAATAATTACTTATATGTTATTAATTGTCCATATTTAGATACTTTACGACATTGGAGACCATATAATTTTCAATTTGTAATTTGTAAATATTTTTTTATTTTTAAACAATTTAATAATATGTTATTTTTATAAAATATCCATAGTGTCAATTTTGACACTATTCATTTATTTGAATTTAAATAAAATCCACACAGAAGATATATTCAAACCAAAATATTTAATAGATTCCTTAAATTTCTTATTCATATATAAAATTTGTGTATCACATTAATTAGTTCATATAATATTTACTTTAATATTTTTAAAACCATTTATTTGATATTTCTCTTAATAAAATAATTACTACAACATTTTTGTATAATTATTTAATATACTTATTTGTTGCATAAAAATTAAAAATTAAATAATATGATTAATATAAATCTAATATCTTTCATAATAATAATTTTAGTCTAATTTATCTTCTAAAACATCCAACTTTTAAAATGTTATGTTTATTAAACTATGAAGGTGACAACTTTGACATCATTTAAAATAAAATAATATAAATGTCATAATCTATTTTATAAGGCTTCAAATGGTTCACAAGTCAACACTTGGATGTTTATGGTGTATATATAATCTACCAATAATTTTTGGTAATGTTTTTGGGCCTTTTATGGGTATTATTATTTTAATAAAAACAATATTATTTCGTTTCACTAAATAAATAATTTCTGCATAATTACTGTATAAGCTATTAAGGTAATTATATATTTCTTAAAAATTACAAATAAATTACCATGATAAATAAAAACATTTTAGATTTCAAATTAGTATTTATATTCTAATTTATATTCATTATAACCTTATATTAAAAATAATTTAATTATTAAAGTTTGAGTGAGACATAATTAATTTTTCTTTAAATAAAATAAAATAAGTGTCTTAATCACATACAAGTGGGTTCCAAAAGAAACCATTTTTACCCAATTATGTTTTAGGGAAAACTATAATAATCCAATTATATTTAGAAAAGTGTTAGGGAAATTTTATAATATTATTGTTACCCTTAATTACTTGATTTACCTTTAACTGTGGTAAATAAAATTTACCGTAGTTACTATTCATAATGTGTAAAAATAAAAGTTTCCTATTTACACAATTTGGAAATCCTGATTCCAAATATGGAATCCATTTTTTCAAATTCAAAACCCAAAAGTTTTAGTAATTAATTTAAAATTAATCCCGTTGTTGAGAAAATGGGTTTTAAAAGTTTGCAAAAGATTGAAATGATTTTACCTATTAATTCAATGTAAAATTAATGATAATTACATAAATTATATTAAATGGTAAAAATATATTCTATTTATACTTTAAAATCATTAAATGTTATAATTTAATCATATAAATTGTCTCAATGAAAAATGTTTCTTTTTAGTAAAATTTAGCGTATTTTTACTATTCATCAAAATATGAAAGTTATCATAAAAATATGAAAATTTTATCCAAAGTAAATTTTGATATCCTAATTCAAAATAATTAGTTTATTTTTTCAAATTGAACTTATAAACTTGTCAAAAATTAGATTTAAAATGGGTGTGTCATCAAAAGGCGGCAAAACTGCATTTTTTGAAAAATAATTCCTTTATACGAAAAATTGATTTTGTTCTCATACCATGTTCTAGAAAATGTGTAAGATGAATTATAATGTTATAAAATTTAAAATGCAGTTAATACTATTCATAACGGCTAGTTCATGATAACAATGTATTGTTGTTTAGTGAAACTCGGTA
The DNA here is from genome assembly GCA_963277665.1 of Viscum album. NCBI lineage: Eukaryota > Viridiplantae > Streptophyta > Magnoliopsida > Santalales > Viscaceae > Viscum > Viscum album. The sequence goes on from OY728147.1 coordinate 1,303,362,255, forward strand.
TTGCGTACAACGCAAGCCATCGAGGAAGGTCGCTTTTGCATGTAACGCAAGCCAAGTCAGTGTTGCATGAAAGATTCCTTTAGTGTTGTGTATAACATAAGACATAAATAAAATTAAAAAGAATATTTCTCATAAAATTTCGAGGTGTTACATTCCACCCCCCTTAAAATGAATGTCTCCCTTGAAATTCGTCGAGGTTATAAATGTTTTACTACTTGAAAGTTTCTTTCATAGAAAACCACATTGTAAAAAGGAATACTAAAACTTAATTTTAAAAACTAAAGTATGAAACATAATGGTTACCCAAATTAACTCATCACTGGGTTTCCACATAGGAGAACATAGGTGAAAACATGGATATGGAAGAGAAATCTGACCATCAAGTTCTGATAGAGAGTGGTAGAGAACATGGCTATGAAAAATCCAACAATCACAAAGCCATAAATTTGTGATGATCTAATCTACCATCTGATTCATCAGATATGAGGGTACTAAAACAACATATTTGGTTTTCAATATCATTTCCCTAAATTTGATGAATTTTTTCATAAGGATAAATACTTACTTGATTTTAGTTTAATATCATTGGTGGTCATTCCATGAACAATTTCCACTTCATATCTTATTTAAAGAAATGAAGTTGAATTTGTCATTCTTGAAGTGGTATAATATCATGCAATAGAATGATAGGTCATTCCATCTGTCTCTATCACAAAAAGGTTAGTACAAGATATTAAATATACATAAGTCCGTTTATGGTGAGGTTAATCGTATATAGTTCCAAAAATAGACTTATACTTCATTTATCATACCACTTAATAAAATAAAACTAATTTCTACTAACCAAGGACTTCATTTAGGACATTGGTAGGTGATAAAGGCCTGTCTCACTTTGGTTGTGGGTTTGATTCTCATAGCCTTGTCCGACGCGACAGGTCGTCTCCCATCCCGCGGGTTGTCCTTTTTCTAAAACTACACCATTATAACATTCCAGAAATAATATCTAAAAAAAATTTCTAGCCTTAAACAATACTATTTTATATCTAACTTAATTCATTACAACCTTTAAGCTTATCAAAAATACTTCTGTCAAAACTCACAGTATAAAGAAAACGATTACTAGAAAGGTCATATAACAAGCATGTGAATACTATCATTTATCCCCCATATATCATAAGATATATCTTGTTGGTCACATTAAAAACATGTTAATACCTTAATCATGTATTCTTGAAACATGAATTACCATATAACCTTAGTGAAAACATGAATGCTGTCAAAATTTAACTCTTTCCACATACCAAAATCCCAAAAATTCTATATACTCAAATAATGATATCACTTTGTCCTTATATCATTCATGAGCTCATTAATAATATCCAACATATTATTTTCTCCTTATCCCTTCATTATGCACATATCATTTACTTTCCAAAAATATTTCAATCACTTTTCATGGTTACTGGTACTATATAATTATTGAAAACCACAATAAACCAATACATAGATATTCTAATATTCCACGATACTATAAATGAGATTCCACAACACTATTTTGGAATCCCATTACATAAACACATAATCATTCCATCATTCCACCACTTTGTTTTCATATTCAACATCACCAATAGTGATCGCATATTACTTCCCTTTTTCCTTTTCCTTAAGAGTTTGTTGATTTCAATCATCATTAACCCTTAGATTAGGGAATTGGTTAGCATAATGCCCCATTTCCTTGCACTTGTAGCATTGAAGTGTTGGTGGTGCGTTCTCTGTAGTCCTTTCTATATTCACATCATTAGATACCTTTTTCCCATTAATTCAGCACTAAACTACTCAATGACCTTCTTTTCCACACTTAAAACATTTTCTAGTCCCTTTAAGACAATCTCCACCATGCTTCTTTCCACACTTTGAGCATAACCAAACATTTTTCTTCTTTTCACCATAGTTTTGAGATTTTTCCTTGAACTCCATCTTTTGTTTCTTGTCAAAACCATGAGATGGATATGTAACACCAACTTACGATTCTACCTTGATATCACAACGCACAATATCTTCATAGCTACTCAAGTCTCTTATAGATAATGTCTTTCGAAGACTTGGTTTTAATCCACTAAAGAATCGATCAACTTTACTTTCAGGTTGGATGATAAATCCAGATGCATACCTTGCAAGCCTTGTAAAATTCACTTCGTATATACCAATAGATTCATCATCCTTTTGATTAATCTCAAGGAAATCCTTTTCCATATTCGTTTGAAGAATACGAGGAAAGTTCTTATTGAAAAATAAGTTGTTGAACTCATCTCATTCCATGGATTCAATTTCATCTTGGTGCCTTGTATTCTTAATTAGAGTCCACCACTGGTCTGCTTCACCTTCTAAACGGTAAACAGCCAGAATGACTTTTTCATGTTCCGAACAGTAAAGTATGGAAAATATCTTTTCAATGGTATTGATCCATTTTTCAGCAACAAGTGGATCAGAAGACCCACTAAAAGAAGGTGGACGTTTCCTCATAAAGGACTCAATAGAATTTTGTTTCCTTATCTTCTAATTTGGAATCACAGAATGATTCATAGCTTTTGTAAGTATAAAAATAATATTTTTTACTCCATTTCCCATAACATTTGGTTTCCCAGTAGGACAATCATTTCATTTCCTAGTTCATTGATCATTAACACGGTTCCTTTGGGTTCCAGCCATTAACTAAAACCCAAAAAGAATAGTGTGAGAGGCAAAAATCATACTAGGAAAACAACATGATCAAGGGGGGGTACATTCAATCTCTAACATCTTAGGTTTAATCCTAGGTTATTCATGATTTTTATCATAATTCTAATATTGTAACCTATACTTTATACTTAACCTTACGAACATCGCTATACATACCTTAGAAATATCTCTAGGGATCTCACTAAAGTTTTTACATCCTAGTTTCAAAAGGTTAACTAAACCTCCACCTCTGATACCAACTGTAGAGACCCAAGATTAACGTACATGGAAATTACATTACTTTTGCGGAATACTTAATACATAACAAAAGTAGACACCCAAGGACCGTAATAGTTTAGTGTCTTTGGAAACTCGGGACATAATATTCTAATCATGGTGAAATATCTTCAACATCTCTAATAAATATCTTCCCCTTTTGTTTTCTTAACTAAAACCTTTATTTATATCCTGGGGAAAAGAAAACATAAAAAGGGTGAGTTCCAATTCTTAGTAAGGGTAAGCATGGAAAAAATAAAACAAACAATATACATTTGAACTTAAAAACATGAACATAAAGTTTAAACATCAAAATATTGAGTTGTGAAATAAATATTGGTGGTACGTAAGGAATAGATCATAAAAGAACATTAATCATGATAAAATAGCATGGGAATAAAACAATTAATTGTGGAAAACCATTAACTACATGATATGATTTCTATATTATCCAATGCATTGCTGCCAAGACCACCATAGTGGACAAAGTCCATTACTGAACCGGGTTTACCTGTCGTTCCAACCTTGTATTACTAAACCAGATTTACTTGTCATTCCATACATGTATATATCATGAGATATAAATCATTACCCAATTCATTTGAGGGATATATAGTTCCCACCCATCTCATAATGAAATCATTCTTTCATGTGCCACAAAATAAACATAAATCATTCATCATAACCCAGAGAATAAAATGGGTTTCATAAATATCATACCATCATAACATAATCCATATAAAACCATGTAAATAATAGAGACATTATACTTGAAACATAACCATATTAAATAATTTCATCATAGATGAAAACTAGTTTTTGATAAAACACTTGAAATGAATTCTTGAGGAAAATATCCTTTCTTCTTTCAAATCATTTTCTTTTCTTAAAATGACGTGCAATTTTAAAAAAAAATGAATTTTGTTGAAAATAATCATGAAATATTGTAGAGTAATCTTTATGTAAATAAGGCGTTATGAAATCATAAAAATCCGTTCACTCCGTATAATTTAAAAATACATTTTCTTCGTACCTTTTCCGAAAAAGTCAAAAAGTACCTCGTATGGTAAAAAAAAGAAATATTCCTTCCATACCACATAGTAAAGGTCAAAAATAGGTAAACATGACTTTAAACATACAGGAAAGAATAGTAAAAACTTTATGAAAAACATTTTTTATAAAACATGGATATGGTTGATAAATATAACCCCAGTAAATACTTACAAATAAACAATCTCAGATAAGAACGAGATTGGAATAATTATCCATTACCTTAGGTCCAATTTCTTTCATACGTGTCAAAAACTCCTGTATAGTGGTTTTAAACATATTATAAACTTGTAACAGAACCATAATAATATTTATTATATCATATATGATTCACTATTACTTTATATTTCCCGTTCATTTGTCAATTCCATGTTAAAGCAGCGTTTTGGGTAAAATCGTTCCATTTATCGTATGTGTTTTGACTTGTAATTTTTTCATATGATTAATTAGATCATGTTTAATTACTTCCAGAATGTAAAACATGATTTATATATCATATTTATTCAATATATTAATATATATAATCGATCGATAAATGGAATGAAATACACCGTTCATGGAGAGGGTTGGCCGTACGTACACATGAATGTTGTTTTCATTTACTTATTAAAGTAAATGATATATATAAATACATAAATCCAGTAGAATTATTATTTCATATATCTCATGATTATTTATTATATATACTTTATAATCATTCTTGAATGGTTAACATGGAGAATGAATCTCATCGCATCGTGGAAACGGTAAGTCATACGTATGCACGAGTGACGATATCATTCCCATGATTGTGGAATTGTATTTAAGCATATGGTGTATAATATTTTAGAATCAATATAATTTTACAATAATCATATATATTTATTTCTTCCATAATTATACTCATCCAATTATGTTGGTGGTGAAAAACATATTACACCACGGCGTGGAGACGGTAAGTCGTACATACGCACGCGTGGTGACTTCATTTTTCATAGTATGGATAGAAGATGGAATATGGTTATTTCATATTAATAATAAAATATCAGTATACAAGTGATAATGGTTTTATTACTTAATAATTAAATAACTCATATAGAGGAAGTAGAAGAAGAAATAAGTTTGAAAGATTCGGTAAAGGATATTACCTCTTCTTCGATGTGCCTCTTCTAAACCTCATCTTAGGGCAATAAAGTTGGTCTTTGAAGAAGACCAGGACCTCTATTATGTTGATAGGGAAGTTGATAAGGGAAATTTTCAGGGTTTTTACGAGTTTGAAATCTAAAAATGGAATGAAGAGAAGAGGGAGTAGGTGCCCTTTTATAAGAGAGGAGAGGGGCACTTTTGGAAATCTCTAAAATATTAATTTATAATAAACTCAAACCCCACTTAAAAACCTCCAAAAATGAATAAAATTAGAATATGATATTAGATAAGGTTATAATCTCATAAACCAATAAAATTTATACATGATTTTAATTTATTTTAAACCTTATCATTTTGATTTATCCTTATTTAATCTATTTAATTTTATTTATGGTAATAATATTCTAAATTTTAAACGGTTATAAATACTTACTTATGTGTTATTAATTGTCTATATTTGGATACTTTATGAAATTAGAGACCATATAATTTTCAATTTTTAATTTTTAAATATTTTTTTGATTTTTAAACAATTTAATAATGTGTTATTTTTATAAAATATCCATAGTATCAATTTTGACACTATTCATTTATTAGAATTTAAATAAAATCCACACAGAAGATATATTCAAAAAAAATATTTAATATATTCCTTAAATGTCTTATTCATCTAAAAAATTCTTTTATCACATTAATTAGTTCATATAATATTTATTTTGATATTTTTAAATCCATTTATTTGATATTTCTCTTAATAAAATAATTACTACAACATTTTTGTATAATTATTTAATATACTTATTTGTTTCATAAAAATTAAAAAAAAAATATGATGAATATAAATCTAATATCTTTCATAAGAATAATTTTAGTTGAATTTATCTTCTAAAAGACCCAACTTTTAAAATGTTATGTTTATTAAAGTATGAAGGTAACAACTTTGATATCATTTAAAATAAAATAATATAAATGTCATAATCTGTTTTATAAGGCTCAAAATGGTTCACAAGTCGACACTTGGATGTTTATGGTGTATATATACTCTAAAAATAAGTTTTTTTCAAGTTTTTGGGCCTTTTTATGGGTATTATTATTTTAATAAAAACAATATTATTGCTTTTTCACTAAATAAATAATTTCAGTATCATTACTGTATAAGCTATTAAGGTAATTATATATTTCTTAAAAATTAAAAATAAATTACCATGATAAATAAAAAAATTAGCTTTCAAATGACTATTTATAATCGAATTTATATTCAGTATAACCTTATATTAAAAATAATTTAATTATTAAAGTTTGAGTGAGACATATTTAATTTTTCTTTAAATAAAATAAAATAAGTGTCTTAATCACATACAAGTGGGTTCCAAAAGAAACCATTTCTACCCAATTATGTTTTAGGGTGAAATATAATCATCTAATTATATTAAGACAAGTGTTAGGGCAATTTTATAATATTATTTTTACCCTTAATTACTTGATTTACCTTTAACTATGGTAAATAAAATTTATCGTAGTTGCTATTCATAATGTATAAAAATAAAAGTTACCTATTTACACAATTTGGACCTCCTGATTCCAAATATGGAATCCATTTTTACAAATTCATAACATATAAGTTGCAATAATTAATTTAAAATTAATCCCATTTTTGAGAAAATGGGTTTTAAAAGTTAAAACATTGCCAAAGATTGAAATGATTTTACCTATGAATTCAATGTAAAATTAATGATAATTATATACATTATATTAAATCGTAAAAATATATTATATTTATATTTTAAAACCATTCAATATTATAATTTAACCATATAAATTATCTTGATGAAAAATGTTTATTTTAAGTAAAATTTAGCATATTTTTACTATTCATCAAATATGAATGTTATCATAAAAACATGAAAAATTTATCCAAAGTATATTTTTATATCCTAATTCAAAATAATTAGTTATTTTGTCAAATTAAACTTATAAACTTGACAAAAATTATATTTAAAATGGGTGTGTCGTCAATAGGCGGCAAAACTGCATTTTTTGAAAAATACTTCCTTTATACAAAAAAATTGATTTTGTTCTCATACCGTGTTCTAGAAAATGTGTAAGATGAATTATAATGTTATAAAATTAAAAATGTGGTTAATATTATTCATAACGGCTAGTTCATGATAATAATATATTGTTGTTTAGTGAAACTCGGTATTGCGTACATCGCAAGCCATCGAGGAAGGTCACTTTTGCGTGTAACGCAAGCCAAGTCAGTGTTGCGTGAAAGATTCCTTTGGTGTTGCGAATAAATTAAGACATCAATAAAATTAAAAAGAATCTTTCTCATAAAATTTTGGGTTGTTACAAAAATTGTGTTGACCCTTCTTGCAGGACTTGGATTGTTCTGTAGTGTGATTTCAGTGGGTGACACTCTTTGATTCATAAGGTGTATGGGTCATTATGGATCATAGAATGGAATTACAACTATCTCATCCATTTTAAATCTATTTAAATTACATGATTAATCAATTTTAAATGAAAATTTCATCTAAGTGAGTTCTACATTCTAGTTCATAAGGTGCATGGGCCCTTATGGGATGGAAAAAAGGCATATTATTGGATTTAGCTACTTTAAATGGTTTAAATTTATACATGAACACATTCAATTGGAAAATTATTTATAGCTTGAGAACAACCATCTTTCACATGCCTAACCTATAATTTTGACCTAAACCCAGACTTAGTAGTGGTTAGTGGGTGTTATGGTCTATTCCAATGTCTAGTACTAGCTTTTTAAGTAGGTGGATAAGCATGTTCATTCTTATAGGAAGGATTTAGTACCTGCCCTATTTTTCTAAATGCAATATTCTGAGCTGCTTGAATCTCTTTTGAGATTTCTGCTTGGAATTGTATCATTATTCCACCATGAATTCCTAGATTTGAGCACCATGAAGGTAGAAAATATCATGTTCATGAGATGGAGGGACTTGAGTTTCCAGTCATTCCTCTTGTTGATCCACCTTTGGATCCTCTTCTTATTCCAGATGTGGATGATGACACCCAGTTTCGATAGGGCTTCCTGTGTATGTTTTAGAACATGCAAGGTAGTGTGCGACCTGCCCCGAGCATGGAAGAGTTAACTCACAAATTTCAATAGCAACATCCTCCTACATTATTAGGGGATGCAAGACCACTCACTGTGGAATATTGGCTCAAAGCAATCCAATCTATATTTGAGCATCTAGAGGCACCTTCAGAGTAGAGGTTCAATCTAGCTACTTACATGCTACACGATTCGTCCAAGTAGTGGTGGGATGTCATCACCTAGGTATGAAAGAATAGAGAGATGGTTTCGGTCAATTTCTAGACTATCTTCTACAACTAATTCTTTAGATAGACTCTAAGGTATGATAGAGCTAGAGAGTTTATGAATCTGTAGTAGGGGACCATGTCAGTTATGGAATACTATATCATTTTCACTGAGCTACAGTGTTTCCCTCCTCTATCCACTGATGATCTGATGACTATTAGGTTATTTGAAGATGGGTTGGGTTATGCCATTCAATCACAAGTCATCATTTTCAGGTTGAACACCATTTTTTAGATCTTCAAATGGGCCCTAATTACAGAGCAAAATTTGAGGGAGGCAGATGGTGCAAGCCAGGGTAGTTCGAAACATAAGGATTATAATGGATCTTCTTCTAGATGAAAACAACGCTTCGAAGAATCTCATATAGGTAGTAGTTTTCAAGCTCATTTCATGGTTAGTTCCCCTATTTATCACCAGTGTGGGGTGAAAGGATATCTCAGGTGGCAGTGTACATGAAACCCTGTTAAATGTAGTGGTTGTGGCAGGTTGGGTCATCTTCACTGTTTCTACAGGACTTTCCATCTAGTTTCTAGTGAGTAGGGATCTGCACCTACTCCTCGGTCAGGAGATGGTTTGGCAGTATCATTATAGTCAGGAAGTTGGAATACCACAGATCGTTCAGGATGAGGTGGAAGTTAAGGCAAAGGCATCCAGACATATGACTCTCAGCACCAATAGAGCGGGCCTGCTCAGGGCAGTCAGGAAGTGACTTAGGGTTGTGGTACAGGCCAGTTACATGTAGTATATCCTATTCCATAGGAGAAAAGTTCTGGACCATCTATTATATGAGGTATTATTCTAGTTTTCTCCACTTTAGTGTCTACTTTGTTTGATACAGGTTCATCTCACTCATTTATATTTGAGGAAGTCATTAAAAGTTTGGGCCTTAAAATCGAGTAATATCATGGTGTTATGATGCTAGATACCCCCTTAGGTATCCATTCAGAGGGTATCCACTACAGTCAGAATTTCCCCATTGATATAGGTAGTTAACTTTTCAAATGTAACCTATACATTCTTGACATGTCAGGTTTTGATGTAATCCTTGGGATAGACTAGCTAATTCCCTACAGAGCCCATATTGACTGCTATCATTGGAGGGTGATGTTTACATCACTAGAGGGAATTATGCATGTGCATAAGGGATAATGGGATTTCATTGCGACATGAGAAGGACCCAAGAAGTAGAGGTTGGGTATTGTTATGCTATAGGTTATTAGTCTATACCTTAATGACCAGGGGTTAAAAGCCCTTTTTTCCCTCCTCTAGTGGATTGTTTTAGAGACACTTTTTCTGATGACTTCTCCGGTCTACCTCTAGTGTGAGAGGTATATTTTACCATTGATCTTATTCTAGGAGCAACACCTATGACCATTACTCCTTATAGGATGGTACCTAAGGAGCTCCTCAAGCTCAAGAATCAGTTGGAGGATCTGGAGTCGAAAGGATTTATACACCCCAGAACTTATCCTTGGGGTTCACTAGTCCTCTTTTCGAAGAATTTGGATGGTACCCTTAAGATTTGTGTGGATTACCATCAGTTAAATCAGTTTACTATTAATAACAGGTGTCCATTACCTATAATAGATGACCTCTTCGATCATATCCATGGAGAAAAGGTGTTTTCAAATATAGATCTAAGGTCAGGCTATCATCAGGTGTGTGTCAGGACTTTAAACATACCTCACACAGCTTTCAGGAGTAGGTATGGTCTATAAGAGTATCTGTTTATGTCGTTCATACTCACAAACACACTTGTTGTATTCATAGCACTTATAAACCTGGTCTTCCACCCGTATCTGGATTCATTTGTGGTTGTATTCAGTAACAATATCTTAATTTATTCACGTTCCAGATATGACCATGCAACTCATCTTGCGATCATTCTAAATACACTAAGAGAGCATCATATTTATGATATTCTCATTAAATTCCACTTCTAGATCAAAAAATTCCACTTCCTGGGTCATATCATCTCGGAGTATGGATTTTCTATTAACCCAGATAAAGTGAGAACTATAGTTTCTTGGGAGCATCTCAAGAACGCTTTGATATAAAGAGTTTCTTGGGGATTACTTGATATTACAGACACTTTATATAACATTTATAATGACCTACGGCACTTCTTATGGGTTGAAAAAAGAAGGGTGTGAAATTATAATGGTATAAAGCTTGTGAAGTATCTTTTAAGGAGTTGAAGATCAGACTAACTTCAACATTGATACTGATACTATCAAAGCTGGGTAGGGATTATACAGTCTACTATGATGCATCAGGTGTCAGGCTTAGAGTTTTTATGATGTAGGAAAAGTGATTTTTCGCATATGGTTATCATCATTTGTGGCCTCATGAGCGGAATTACCCAATGCACAACCTCAAGCTCACTACTTTTGTTCGTGATTTACACTGTTGGGGACACTACATATTGGGGATCATTTTGTGTTGTTCACGGTCCAAAAAAACCTCAAATATATCTTTACACGGTGGGATCTGAATCTCAGGAAACATGGGTGGGTGGAGTACCTACAATCATTTGATTTTGAGCTTGCCCACACTCTAAGGAAAGGTAATTCAATAGTTGATGCTCTAAGCCGAAATACACAAGAATAGGAAGTTCAGGAATCCAGTGATGAATAGAAGCTTATGGAATTATTATCAAATATTCATGTTGAGGTTTAGGAAGACCATGGTCAGACTATTCTCTGATCCTTGGTGATGACATCTACTCTTTTGGAGCGAGTGAGGTTGAGACAACTATCTAATCCTGAAGGCCTTGTCCTACAAAAGAGTGTCTTAGATGATGATACTTCTTTTTTTTGGACAGTCGATAGGGATGATACTATGTTGTTCTATGTGTGTGTATGGGTATCATTAGACATCAGAGAGGATCTGATGAGGAATTTCCATGTCTTAGTATGGGAGGTTTACCCTAGCATCACCAAAATGTATCGAGATCTACGATGTCAGTACTAGTGGCCCAACATGAAATGTGAGATAGTTGGTTTCATCTCACGGTGTTCCACCTGTCAGTATGTGAAGGTAGAACATCAGTGTCTAGTAAGGATTCTCTAACCATTTTCCATTCTTGAGTGGAAATGGGATGATGTTTTGATGGATTTTGTGACTGGTTTACCCAAATCACCCTATAGAAACAATGTAGTGTGGGTTGTCGTTGATCATCTGACGAAGGTCGCACACTTCTTACCTATGCAAGAGACATTCTTTATAGATGAGTTGAGAAGGTTTTATGTCGAAGAGGTGGTACATATTCATGGACCACCTCATTCTATCATTTCTAATAGAGACTCTCATTTCACATCACGGTTCTGGAATGGGTTACGAAAGGCCTTAGGTACATAGGTACTTTTGAGCATGGCCTATCACCCACAGACCAATGGACAGATGAATCATACAATTCAGGTGATAGAGGATATATTATGCGCATGAGTTATTGACTTTGGGGGTTCCTGGGAGAAAAACATTCCCCTCTTTAATTTTTCTTATAAAAATAGCTTCTAGGATACCATTGAGATGGATCCCTGTGAAGCCTTGTATGGTAGGTCTTTCCGCTCACCTCTATGATGGATAGGGGTAGGAGAATCAAATATTTTTAGACCATGTCTCATGTAGGAGACTACAGATTAAGTCCAGATGATCATAAAGAATATTTTTATAGCTTAGTCTAGACAGTATTCTTATTCTAATAGATACTATATACCTCTTGAGTTTGAGGTTGGAGACCAGGTTTTCTTGAAAGCCTCACCCAGGTTGAGGAATAGATGTATTCGGAGGTAGGGTAACCTATCACCGAGATTCATTGGACCCTTAAAGGTTGTGAATATGATCATACCAGTGGATTACTAGCTAGAACTTCCTCAGATATACTGGTCCACACATGATGACTTTCATGTATCTCATCTTCACCGATACTATCCAGACCCATCACATCTCTTTCAACCTGATGAGGTGGAGCTAGATATGGATGCTTCCTTCAAGGAGTATCTGGTGTGTATTTTTGATTAAAGCATGAAGACACTCTGAGGAAGGTTATTTCCTCTTGTATAGGTTCTATGGAAGCACGGTCAGGTACAGGATGAGACCTAAGAATGGGTAGCTGATAGATGATCTCAATTTCTAGAACTCTTTGCTGACAGTACCTCTTTACCCTCAGAAGGATAACTCATGGATGAGTTTATATAAAGACGGGAGGTTGTAATGACCCAAATTTTGACCAAGGTATGGATCATTGGTTTTTCATTTTGAATATTTCCTTTAATAATTTTAAAGGTATAATAAGGCCTAGGTAAGGCCCAAGGATCATTTGGGGCTGGTTTAGAGCCTGAAGGTCTGGAAAAGTGGGATACAAGCTAGGCTGCACAGTTAGTGGAAACCATGCGACCTAGGCCGCACAGTTTGTGTAAAGTGTGTGGTCACAGACAGGGGAACCTACAATTCTTCACGGTTTTTATACAACCATGTGGACCTAGGAACACAGTCATGTAGCCTTTTACTATTTCAAATAGAGCAGATCCACACAATTTGTGCACAGTTTGTAAACCATGCGCATAAACCGTGTGAGCCCAATTTTGCATAAAAAATACCATTTCCCCACAATTGAGTATTAAGTTCTTTTCCTCTTTCTCTGACCTCTAGTGGATAGAACAAAGGGTTTCTCCTCCTTGATCTCAATAACCCTCCAAGATTAGGATTTGAGCTAGATGCTTTGTTTAGTGTTTGTTCCTTGATCCATTAGAGGTGTTGGATTCATTAAGGTGATCTCTTCTAATCTCTCTAATACTATCTAAGTTTCTATTTTCATCTATTATTCTATTTAGATTCAGGATCATTCTCCCTATTTTTAGGTTGTTGGACTAAAACTCATATCTCTTCCAACTTACTTTGAATTTGAGGTTGATATCAAGCGAGGCTACATCTATATCCCTAAGGTGGGTGGTCACATAGTTTTCCATTTTAGTTTTGGTCGTTTCATATTTATTCTATTATGCCATGGGCTGGACTTTGCTGAGATCCTTTGTTTTTTTGATTCCTTCATGTCTAAATTACCCTAGTTCCTTGATATAGGTGAATTGGTTCTTGTTTAGGGGTCTAGACATCACCCTTATTCTATATGGACACCCATAGGTGTGCCACCATGAAAATGACCATTTTGTCCAAATGGTTCAAAATACATGGAACCCAATTTATCTTCTGGTTTTACTTTTAATTAAAATAGACTTTGAATCATGTGTTATTTATGTATACCAAGGTGCCTCAATGGTTCTTAGCCCCTTTTGAATTGGAATTGTCCAAATGGTCATGTGATTAATTGAACTTGACCCTTTATCCTTGACACATTTCCTTGAAATGAATTTCCATGTTAGGAAAATTGGATGGTTGGATTGTGTAGGTTGGTTAGGATAAGATGGATTAAAACTTTTAAATGAATTGGATTTAATGGAATGGTTTCAATGTATGTCATGGCCTTTCCCTTATCATGATCTATTATAAAACCATTTTATGAAATGGTTTGTTTTGTAAAATGATAAATGCTATGTGGGATTCCTTGAATGGTTTGATCTTGCTAATATCATGTGAATGAGATTATTATATGTGTATGGGTGTGATCCATTTTTACCCCATTATATCTTATTATATGTGTATGGGTCGAAGGAATTCTTACCCCATTCTCGTAATGATATAAATGTATGGGTGGGAGGCATTCTTACCCCATGCCAGTTATGATATAAATGTATGGGTGGGAGGAATTCTTACCCCATGCCAGTTATGATATACATGTACGGATGGGATGCATTCTTACCCCATGCCAGTTATAACCTATATATATACATGTATGGATGGGAGTCATTCTTACCCCATGCCATATATAGTGTTAATATATGTGTGTGTGTGTGTGTGTTTTTTCTAGAAAAAAGGGAATTCCCTGGTGTGGCCTTTTCAAACCCTCCACATAGAGAAACCCCCCCCCCATGAAGGGGTAGTACCCGTAGGCAGCTCCCCAGCCAGGGAAGGATTCGTTGCCAGCCGAGATGACAGAGCGTCCTGGAGGGTAACAGCCCGGCAGTGATGGTTCGTCACAGCAAACCGTCAGCAATTGGGTTGTGCCTCATTTTGCCCGCCTAGAGGAGTCCGGGCGGCCCGGCAAGGCGGGTGGATCCCTGAGGAGAGGCTCACCCCGAGAGCAGACTCCCAGGATTCGAACCCTGAACCTCCCAAAGAATGACCTTGTTTTGGAAACTCACCTTCACCACCACACCACCATCGAAGTGGCTGTGTGTGTGTGTTTGTGTGTGTGTGGTGACTTGATCAGACTTTCCAGGTTTGAGATGAAGTAGGTAGACCCACTAGGAATATCATTTAGAAACTTGGTTGCGATTTTATTTATTTATTATGCACTATTTTACTTACCTTCTTATTATTGAACATTGTTTACTTATGAGCGTCTACTCGAATTACACATAAACACCGTTGGTGGTGGCCTACTAATATTTTATCTCACACCCTACTCTAACTACCCTTGGAACCTGATAAGACTATTTTATTGCAAGTATGGATAGGGTAAATCACCCTTCTTCAAGTTGGTGATTCATATTTCTTATATGGAGCTTAGGAGAAGAGGATCGGGCTTAGGCTCGAGATGTTATGGAGCAGTTTTTGGATTTTTCTCCCTTTTGTACTTTTGTTTAGAATGCTTGTTGTCTTCTTCATATTTCCTTTTGTACTAGAATTCCATACATCCAAACTTCTATCAGACACTACCAGTGAGTCTTTTGGTTATTATATTCAGTTATATGTTTCTTTCGCTGCTTAGTTATTTATCTGTCTGGTGTGCTTATGCTTTTTACTGTATTTTTTTTTTGTATACACTTCCTCCATTTTTTACTATTTGTTATATCCACTATGTTATTTTAACATGGGGGTATAGTCTCTCTGCTATACTACCATATACACCCTCTCTGCTAGTCAGTAGCCCCTGTCTTATGGGGAGATGTTCTAGGGTTCATGTGGCCAATCAAGCTCAGGGCACGAGTTAAGTGGCATCCGAGTTCAGGACGTCACATGAAGTGAGAATCATGGTCTGAAATGATCACCAATGGAACATCATGGAGTCAGAATATCTTTTTCATGTAGAGGCATCCCAAGATTTCTATTGAACTTTTCTCTCAAATAGCTAGGAAGTGGTCTGACTTGGTGAGTTATTTTATGATCACCTAGATGGAATCATGTCCCCTAGACATACATGGTAACCCCATCACAAATTCCATGGATATCTCATCCCACTTCCACTATGTAACCTCAAGGGGTTGATCTAAACCCACTGGAACCTAGTTCCCATCCTTCACCAGCTGTCAAGTGAGGCATCTAGAGACAAACTCTGAAACTCCCTTCTTTGTGACTGACCACTAAAACTGATGTCGAAGGTCCTGGTATATTTTTTATACACCTAGAAGTACCACCAAGGGCGATGTGTGAAACTCCTTCATCACTTACTATCACAACATCAAAGATACCATCATCTATCCTCTAAAAATGATAGCATGCTCCCCACCTTCAAAATATACATCAAGAGCACATCTATTGGATATCTGAGTATGTAAGGTTTCACAGTTGATATATCCACGTTGAGCATCCCTGACATGCTGTAAAAGGGGTGGGGTAACAATCATCAATTGAAAACATGATGCACCATCCTTATCCACAAAGGAAAAATTCAATGAGTCTAACTACTCTGACACTTTGGCCAACAATAGAGAACAAGATCTTATAATGAGTGTGTCTTCCACCATGTTCCCCTTACCAAGAGTATATACAATCTCAAATTCATAGTCCTAGAGGAACTCTATTCATTGCCTCTGTCTCATGTTAATATTGTTAGATCTAGGCATAGTGGAAGCATGAATTGGTGGGTGAAATATTAAAATTTATTTTAATAATAATTTCCGAAAATTAAGAATGAGGATTTTGCACATCAAATTTATAATTAATTTATGTAATATCTGAATAAGTAAATACTTGGTCTTAGGAACTTTCTCCATTAATGATTTTTTATCATCCAAAAAGGCATTTTCGGATTTCTTTTACTGTGCTTGTGAGGATCCAAGGGTAGACTCTGTCTAGCGGTGATCCACACGTGCTCCAATGGTCTTTGAACAACACCACTCGTTCTCCAAGTACTAGCATGGGGAATTAAATTTCATGCGTTGTTCGTTCTTGATCGATTGTTCTTTGGACTTATGGAAATTATATCTTGGGTTTCTCATTCTTGAGAGGGAGAGAGGAGGAGGAGTCGAAAGAGAATTCGTTGTGAACAACAATTATCTATTCCCAAACATGGAATTGGTTTTTAATGAATTACACAATAGACGTAGTCGTATATTTATAGAGCTGGGATTTTGGTTACAAAATTTAATTGCATAAAATCCATTAAATATAATTACAACCATTAATGAAATCCTATGAAACATAATAATAATAATAGTATTATTATTTTGTGGTACGCCAACTTGTGAAAAATGGATAAATAATATTTATCGACTTGTAAATAATTATTTTATCACTGAACATGGTTTTAGTAGGTTCAAATTACTCTTGTATTTATTGAACACCTGAATAAATATTTTATTCTATTAAATAAATATTTTATTCACAATCTATTAAATAAATATTTATTAAATATTCAATAAAATAAATAAATATATTTTATTCAAAATATGGTGAATAATTATTTATTTAATTTATACGATCAATATAACTTAAATAAAATTATTCCTCGGTCTTAATAATAATATTTATTCCATTAATTAAATTCAAATAGAATTTAATCATGACCACCAAAAACACTTAGTGTGTGACCCTATGGGGTTATTTATCATTGGCATTGGGTGGGCTTGCCTAAATTCAAGATTACTATCTAACAATAGGTAAAAAAACCCAAGACAAAGAGCTAAATTCACAATGACGATAACCACATAAAAATTCTCACTATGTAATAAAATCCCTTTGTCACATAATCTCAGCAAGCAGGTTGCATGGCGGTTTCATCAACCTATATATTTGATACATAATTCTTTGACTATCTGAAATAAACTCGTTGTTACACCATGGCCATAAAATTTATGGAGACGGTTCTATTTAAATCAAAGGTTTAAGATATCAACTTCCATAAATATAGAAGGTAGAAATCCTTTCTTGACTTATCCATCAATAACATGTCATTCCTGACGCACCCAATGTACCCTACTTCCCACTAACATATGGCATGATGGTTTTTTCCAGAAAATCTAAGTGCACGAGTCGTGAAATTCATTAATGATAATCTTAAATTCTAAGGACCATTACACATGCTCACATATAGGAATATTTGATGACACCAAAATATGCAGAATTCCTACTGATGAGTTTGTTCTTATAATCTTCCATCTTGGAGATTACCAAGTGCGAACTTCATGAGAAGAAGTCACATCTACTTATGAGTGCTCACACCTAACGGTCTATATACTATGTGTCCCATAATAGTATGTTATCCAATCGTATAACTATATTAATAATATTGTCATATCACTTCAAGGTTCTCATCATAGCAGGGAACTATTATGACCTTATCAATGAAACAAATACTCTAGGACATTATTACATTATATTCATGCATAAAAATTAACAATATGTAATAAGATGTTTAATTTAATATTTAATACATAAAATATTCATGTAATCAAAGTAAAAATAGTTGGTTCTAGGACACCAACTCGAATAAACTTCTACTTGGACTAGAGCCAACTGCCTATGACTTTCAATCCGCTAGAAATCACATGATAATCATGTTTTAGCTGAGTCAAGGCTTTAGTAATGGGGTCCACCATGTTGTCTTCAGTGGAAATACTACTCACTATAAATTTACATCTCTAAGAAAAATCCCTCAAGAGATGATACTTCTAAATTATTTGATTCATCCTCTTATGTGACCTTGGGTCTTTTGTGAGAGCCACCACTGCATTATTATCACAATAGAGTGTGATGGGATCTTTACTTCTAGGTACCAAATCAAAATATTGGATGAAATTGTGCATCCAAACTCCTTCTTTGGCTACCTCAGAAGCTATAATATACTCAAACTTTGCTGTAGAATCTTTGACTACAGCCTGCTTTGATCTCTTCCAGCTCACATCACCTCCATTCAAAGTGAATATGTATCCTATTTGTGACTTCATGTCATATAAATCAGTCTAGGAAATAAAATCTTCATATAATTTGATGAATAGTTCCTCATATCCTCTATAAACCAAGAACATTTCCTCAGTATGCCTCAAATACTTAAGTATAGTCTTGAATGCCATCTAATGGTGGTCACTTAGATTAGCTTGATATTTTCCTACCGCACTTAATGCGTAGGCGAAATCTAGACTAGTACATCGCATAGCATACATAACTGACCAAATTTCTTATGAATTTCCATTATATTTATTTTCTCATGGGTTTGAGAACACATTTTCTTAGAAATATGAATGCAATGTGACACTAGAAACAATCCCCTCTTGGATTGTTCTATACTGAATCTATTCAGAATATTGTCAATGTATGTACTTAAACTTAGGTTGAGAAACCACTTGGATCTATCATGATGGATCTTAATCCCAAGAATATATGCTTCCTCACCCAATTATTTCATGTAAAATCATTTATTCAACCATTTCTTAACAGATTGTAAGACTGGTATTTCATTTATAATAAGTAATATGTCATCAACATATACTATTAAGAAAATAATTGCACTCCCACTAAACCATTTTTAGACACAAGGCTAACATTATTTATTTATAAAACCAAATTCCATTATGGATTCATCAAAATGAATGTTCCAAGACCTGGATTCTTACTTTAATCCATAAATAGATTTTTAAAACTTCCATATCTTATTAGCATCCTTTGTAGTCACAAACCTGTCATGTAGAAATATTTCTGAAGGTTACCATTAAGGAAGTATATTTTTATATCCATTTTCCAAATCTCATAGTCATGGTAAGCCGCAATGAAAATTATAATTATGATGGATTTCAAAATTTCAACTGGTGAAAAGGTTTCATCGTAGTCAATACCTTAACATTGTTTAAACCCTTTTACAACTAGTCATTCCTTATAGGTACTAACTTGTCCTTTTATGTTCAATTTATTCTTGAATACCCATTTTCAACCAATAGGATTTACATCCACTGGAGGATCTATGAAAATCCAGACTTGGTTTTGGTATATGGAATCTATTTCAGAATTCATGGCTTATTTCCACCTGGAAACATCTATTCCACTTAATGCTTCCTTATAGGTTAGAGGATCGTTATTATCAACTAATAATGATTCATTGTCATTGGTAACTAGAAAACCATACCATTTTGGTTCTATAACCTCTCTTGTACTCCTACGCAGTTCTTGTGTCTCTGGAACAGTTTCTTCTTCCATAGGGATTTGTGGAATCTGATCTCGTACCAACTCTTATGTTCCTTGAGCCTCGACTTCATAAAATTTTATCACCCTCCCACTATCTCTTTTGGAGATGTTATTCCTCTCAAGGACTATGGAATTTCTTTCCACAATAACCCTTTTTTTCTAAGAGGTAGTATATATAATATCCCCTTGTTTCCTTAGGGTATCCTATAAAGTTACAATTTGTGCCTTCAGGTGTAATTTTGTTACCTAAAGAGGCTTTAATAAATTCTTTGCTTCCCCACATATGAAAATTTGATAACATGGTTTTTCTTCCACTCCAAAATTCATATGAAATACCATTTATTGATTTATTTGGTACTTGGTTTAGTATGTGTGATGTTTTTTGTAATTAATATCCCCAAAAGGATAATGGAAGACTTTCATGACTCATAATTTTTCTCACCATGTCCAATAAGGTGTGGTTCCTCCTTTTTCTTACACCATTCCACTAAGCCGTGTAAGGAGGATTGAGTTGGTATAGGATCCCAAACTCCCGTAAGTAATCAATGAATTCTTGATTAAGATATTCTCCACCTCAGTCTGTGGGGTGTTTCTTAATCTTCCTACCAAGCTAGTTCTCAACTTTATTCTTGTATTCCTTGAATTTATCAAAAGAATCCAATTTATACCTCATTAAGTAAATATATCCATATCTACTAAAATAATCAGTAAAAGTTATGAAGTATGAGTACCCACCCCTTGATTTAATAGAAAATGGTCCACACACATCAGTCTGAACTAATTCAAGAATCTATTTATACCTTTCACCTTTCCTACTAAATGGGGATTTGGTCATTTTTCCTTATAAACATGCATGACATACCATAACAAACACGTAAAGACCTTTATGTAAATGTGACTTACCATAACAAATGATATCTTTTGAAAAGAAGAAATATTTATTTAGAAATTTGAAAATGAATCCATATATATCTAGCCTGGGTATAGAAATAATGTTTTTGGTAACTGAAGGCGCATAATAAAAACCCTTTAAAACCAAGATCATTCTGGTCAGTAATGTGAGGTGGTAGTCCCCGATAGCTATAACAGCAAGTTTAGCTTTGTTGGATGCTTGTAGATCTACCTCCCCTCAGTCAATTTTTCTGAATCTACTTGGTTCATGTATGTGAATATATATGTGATCACCAAAAGTTTTATCTAATACCCATTTTTTAGAAATAGATAAATTTCACTCGATAACAAACACGCCTGAAGCTTCCCCTTGATTCTTTAGTTTGGTGTAGTTTTTCTTCCAGTAGCCCTTCTTGCCACATGATAAACAGACAACTTCTTGTTCCCTTGCTTCCCCCTTGATCTTCTTCTTCTTGGAAGGGCATGAAGAAGCTTTGGTCTTAAATATCTTTGTTTTCCTTTTATGTTTTTTCACTATTAGGATAGAAGTATTTTTCACACTTTATATCTTTATCTACTTGGTAAAGGAGGATAAAAATATCTGGTAGAGACTTCTCAATGTTGTTCATATTAAAATTTACAACAAAATTAGAGAAGCTCTGAGGGAGTGATGCTAGAATGAGATCAGTGCCTAGTTCTCTAGAGAGTTTAGACCCTAGATTCTCTAGTCACTCAATTTAGTCAATGATATTGACTACGTGAGGCCTAACAGGGGAACCCTCTCCAAGATTACTCTGAAATAATTCCTTGTAAATCTCAAATTGTTCTGGTCTATCTCTCCTAGTAAAGACCATGGAGGTGATCAAGAATGCTATACGCATCCATGTTTTCATGAGACTTCATGAGTTCATTATACATAGATAAAAGCATAAAACATTGAACATTGAACATGCCATTCATATGTTTTTTTATACTAGGAACTCTTCATCACCTGCCTCTTGAGTAGGCATATTAGGCATTAAGGATACTAGCACGTAAGATTTCTGTTCATGGCATAGAATAACCCAAAGACATATAAACCACTCCTGGAAGTTACAATCAGTGAGGAGATTATCTTTATCCAATATTGATCATAGGTATAGTGAGATTTTCATTTTATTATACAATTTAGAAGATAAAAATATTAGTACTTTTCTTTATTATAGATTTTGTGAGAAATAATTCATTGATTTTATTAAATCTCCCACTATTTTATCAAGTCCTGATATCCCTCACCATTAAACTTGGAATATCTATTTTCTAGGAAATTATAGTGGAAAATCCATATTTCCCTTCACATAACCCCAATAAGGGTTGGTCAAGCTATTTTGAAGGTATTTAGGTAGGCAAGTCTTTGCTAACTATGGGCTTGCAGCTCCTTGATCTATTGAGTTGACTCCCCAATCCAGAAATCCTGACTTGGATTTCCTCAACACTTGCCTCCAAATTACACCAAGTCTAGAAAGGGCTACTACTGCTGATATAAAATGGTTAAGTCAACCTAAAAATTTTATAGTAACTTCCCTTATAAAAGTAAGTGTCCCAATAAGGGTTGGTCAAACACATAGTTCTATTGAGTTTTGTTCCTAATCAAGTAAAGGAATATATGGTCTGAATTATTATTAGATTGAGGGATTTTATTTTATTATGATTAAATTTTTATCTTGTTTGATCATTTACATGTATTATTAATATTTAATTGGATGTTTACTTAATTAATTAACCATGTTTGGATAAAACATTTACACATAATCAATTTTATTTAAATTCTGTATTTTTATATTAATTAATTCATTTATGCGATCGTGGTCTTACAACAATAAATATAATTTTAATGTATTAGACATAAAATAAATAATTAATTAAATGACTTGATCATGATCTTATCTAATGGTTTATTTAATGAGCGGACATTAAATCAACCTATGGCTTAGGGTAAATAACTCCTTATAACGAACTTGGCATGAGCTACAACATTCCATGTGTCCACCTATGCATCACTGAGTTATCATCATTATGGTTCTGTTTTGAACCGTCCCCACGCACCTTGGGATACTTCATTAATTAAAAATATTTATTACTCACATTCGGGTGAGGGGAACCAAAGTATTGGCTAAAGGGAATTACATAAATATCCTTAAACACATAGGTCCTATATAATAATAGAGGGAGTGATGACTCACAGGCCATCTTTTAATTTAATATTAAATAATTGTAAAACCATGAAATAAATTTAATTAAATAAATGCCAACACGTATATAGGTCTTGGTCAATCTCATGAACGGTCACACATAAAACAATTACGCAAAAGTAAACGGTTGTCATTCTTTTATTATTTCTTTTATTATTTAAGATAAATGTGTTTACATTGATTAATTAATTAATTAATTAATTAATTCTCTTTCATTTTAACGATAATATGATCTTATTTGGAGATACCCATCATTAATGGAATTCATGGAATTTTAAACGATATAACCAATAAGAATATATTAATTAAAATAAATTAATTGAGCATTTTAAAATACTTTAAAACCATTATTAAATTTTCAAACACACAATGGTGTGCTAATCAATAAAATAAGGTTTTAATTGTATAATTTCAAATTTAATGTAATTTTATTTTTTTCCCATTAATGTGAGACTACAAGACATGTACATATAGCTACACGGCATGTACCTCGGTTGTCATATATCCAAGTCACATGCATGGGGATTCGGTGTGTTGACTCGGCCAGACTACATGGTGTGTACATGCCAATTACACACGTTGTATCTGATTGTTGTGTATCAGGTTGGCCTGGTCAACACACAGTGTCCAATAAAAGCACCACATGTAATTAATTACTCAGCGCATCTAGATACATTGTGCATGGGAATACAGCATGTTCTCCAGCCACACACTGTGTAACCCAATTTTACCAGCCAATGATTTGGTACTTCTCGATGGCATCTCTAGTAATTCTCCATTTGTTATTAAACCATTAAGAAAATAAAACACTGAACGAACATGATTAATATGTCGATAACATGTTAATTCAAATTTGATTAAATAACGAATAACATGAAATAAAATATAACCACAATTATGCATGGATCAACAATAAAATAAATAATTATAAACTTAAACATGACCCCTATGATACCATTTATTGGTTCTGAGTATAGAGGAAGCATGCATTAGTGGGTGAAATATTAAAATTTCTTTTAATAATCGTTTCCCAAAACTAAGAGCGAGGATCTTGCATGTAAAATTTATAATTAGTTTATTTAATATCTGAAGAAATAAATACCTGGGCTTAGGAACTTTCTTTTTTGATGATTTTTTATCATCTGAAAAGGCCCTTCCAGACTGCCTTCGTTGAGCTTGTGAAAATACAAGGGTATAATGCCTCTAGTGGTAATCCACGTGTGCTCTAATGGTCTTCGAGCAATGTCACTCATTCTCCAATTGATAGTGCGGTGAATCAAATGTCTGGTGTTGTTCATTCTTGATCAATCGTTCTTAGGTCTTGAAGAAATTCTCTCTTGGGTTTCTCATTCTTGAGAGGGAAAGAGGAGAATGAGTTGAGAGAGAATTCATTGTGCACAACAATTCTCTATTCCCAAACTTGGAATTAGTTTCGAAATAATTACACAATAAATGTAGTCATCTATTTATAGATCTGGGATTTCGGTTACAAAATTTAATTGCATAATATCCATTAAATATAATAATAACCATTAATGAAATCCCATGTGACATAATGATAATAATAGTATTATTATTTTTTGGTGCGCCAACTTGTGCAAAATGGATAAATAATATTTACTTACTCGTAAATAATTATTTTATCACCGAATACGGTCTTGGTCCGTTCGAACTCCTCTTGTATTTATTTAACACCTGAATAATTATTTTATTCTCTTAAATAAATATTTTATTCACAAAATAGTAAATAAATATTTATTAAATATTCAATAAAATAAAGAAATATATTTTATTCACAATTCAGTGAATAAATATTTATTTAATGTAAGCGATTAATATAACTTAAATAAAATTATCCCTCGGTATTAATAATAATATTTATTCCATTAATTAAATTTAAATATAATTTAATAGATACCACTAGAGACACTTAGTGTGTGACCCTCTAGGAGTCTTTCTCATTGTCATTAGGTGATCTTTCTTAAATTCCAAGATTACTATCTAGCAGTAGGACAAGGCACCCAATAGAAAGAACTTAAAGTCACAACGATGACAACCACATATAAATTCTCACTATGTAATAAAATCCTTTTGTCACATAATCTTATCAAGCAGGTTATATAACGATGTCATCAACCTATATGCTTGATACATCATTCTTTAACTATCTGAAATAAATGCATCGTTGCACCATGGACATGGAATTTAGGGTGACGGTTCTATTTCAATCAAATTTTCAGGATATAAACTTCTATAAATATGGAAGGTAAAATACTTTCTTGACTTATCCATCAATAACATGTCATTCGTGATGCACCCAACGTACCCTACTTCTTGACAACATATGGCATAATGGTTTTCATCGGAAAATCTAAGTGATAAAGTCATAACATGCATTAATGATAATCTTAACGTCTAAGGACTATTACACATGCTCGTAGATAGGAATATCTAATGACACCAAAACATGCAAAATTCCTACTAGCGGGTCTTTTCTCATAATCTCCCATCTTGAAGATTACCAAGTGTGAACTTCATGAGAAGAAGTACCATATGCTTACAAGTACTCATACCTGACAGTCTATATACTATGTTTCCCATTATAGTATGTTATCTAATCAAAAAAACTATATTAAGAATATTTTCATAGCACTTTAAGGTTCTCATCATAGCAGGGAACTACTATGACCTTATCAATGCGACGAATACTCTAAGATATTATTACATTATGGTCATGTAGAACAATGAACAATATGTAATAAGATGTTTAATTTAATATTTAATACATTAAATATTAATGTAATCAAAGTAAAAATAGTTGGTTATAGGACACAAAATCTAACAAATATCCTTATATGAGAATATATACTTGAGACTCTTATGGTCAGAGTATATGGAAAATTTCTCCCCCATCAGGTAGTGTCACCACATCTTCAGTGTAAAGATTACCATTGCTAGATCAAGATCATGGATCGCATAGTTCTTCTCATGTTGTCTCAAATAAAGTGAACCATGGGAAAGAAACATCATCCTATGCATCAGAACACAGCCAATCTTGTTACCTGATGCATCGTAGAACACTACACACTCGACACCCTCCACTGGAAATCTCAATATGGGTGCTCTCGTTAACCTCTTTTTCAACTCTTGAAAACATTGTTGGTGCCTTTACATCTACATAAAAGGTTTCCCCTTACAGTTCAAATATTATAAGGGTAATCCACTCTATAGAATTCAGGTACTAACCTCTAATAGTACCCTGCCAACCCAAGGAAACTTGACACCTCGGTAACACTCTTGAGTGGCTCCCAAGAAAGCACTACCTCAACCTTAACTAGATCCACTACTAATCCTACCTCTGAGATGACGTGTCCTAGGAAGTAGACCTTTCAAATCCAAATCTGAAACTTCAAGATCTTCTAATAAATCTAGTGCTCTCATAATGTGTCCAAGACCATCCTCAAGTGTCTCGTGTGCTCCTCTTCAGATGCCGAGAACACTGGGATGTCATCAATGAAGACCACCATGAACCGGTATAATAAAGGCTAAAATATCTAGTTCATGAGTCCCATGAACAATTTTGGGGCATTCATCACACCGAATGGCATCACCAATTACTCATAGTGTTTTTAGTGACATCTGAATTTCGTATTTGATATATCCTCATTTTGTATTTGCAGCTGGTGATAGCTTGATCTGAGGTCAATCTTCGAGAACCGCCATGCCCTTATCAACTGATCGAATAGGATGTCGATCCTCAGTAGTGGATACTTATTCTTCACAATCATATGGTTCAAGATTTGGTAATCGACACAGAACATCAAGCTCTCATCTACCTTCTTAGTGAACAATATTAGGGATTCCTAGGGGGAAACACAAGGTCTCACAAAGCCCTTCTCCTGCAAATCCTCCAACTTCACCCTTATATCACGAAGCTATGCAGGATCCATCTGATATGCTGGGGTAGATATGATAACCATATCAGGGTTCAATTCAATGCAAAAGTCTAGATCTCATGGGGGAGGTAATCCTAGCACATCATCAGTAAAGACGTCCTCATACTCCACCACTACAGGAAACTAAAAACTCATAAAATCCACTACTTCAACAATCATTCTATCCAACTGGTGAGTAATTAGATACACTCTATTATGCCTGATCATGTCTTGCTCTGTCAAGGTTTCATTTTCTCACAAAAATAAAAACTTCATTTTTTCACTATGAACACACGGCATCCTCCACCTAAAATAGTCAATCTAGGCATAAACTAGGGATATTCATTCCAAACATAAGATGACATCACAATCCCTCATCGTTGATATAAAGATATCCCATACAAAACTCTCACCTCTAAGCATCAGATTACACTATTGGAAAAAGTGTGCAGTTTTTGAGTCACTGCCTCTTGGAGTCTCCAACCACAAGGATCGGTTCAATGGCTCAACCAGAATCTTTAAGTCTCAAACTAGAGAAGTTTCAAGGAAGGACTGAATCACACATGTTTCTATCAATACTTTAGGTAAAGAAGAAAAGATAAATATTTTACCTCATATCATCCCTATATCCTCAGGTTCATGGACCTCCATAGCTTTCTGCTAGACTCGTCCCCAACCACCATCTCCCTGAGCCTAGTGTGGACCACCTGGGGGTGGTGGTGGTAATAGTTCAAACCTCCTGCCAGCTTCTATTGCCCTACCAACCCCTCTTCCATGTCCACCTCCCTACGGACCGCCTTGATCCTACCTCTACCTCTATATAGGTGGTCCCTGGACCATCTCTTGATCATTTTTATGATGGGTCAGACAATCCTGATCCAGTTTCCCTCGACCATCATTGGAGAAACACTAGCTCTCCCTCAGTTGATTCAAATCATCCTGAGAGCTCTCCACCACTGACTTGTGTTAGGTCCACTAGGCTGAATACCCTGAGAGGGGGGGTGAATCAGGGTATGACTAATTAAAAATTAAAGCCCTTTCTGATCTTGTTTCGCTGTTAAGAAAAACACTCTTCTCTCTCTTCCCTGCTGCACAATATAAACAGAAAGTAAAGCAAGCACAGGACACAACAATTTTACTTGGTTCACCGCTAAGGGCTACGTCCAAGGAGCATACGCCGACAGGTTGCCGGTCGTATCAAGTCCACTAAACTTCACTAGTTGTGGATTACAATGTTCAGGCTAGATCACTTCTATGCCCAGTCTCACTGCCTATACAATGTTTAGGGTCAGCTCACTGCTTTCCCAAGGGTCACTCCCTGTTTCTCTCTCTCTGGCTCACTACCGGTGGAGAGGATCACCTTCTTCCTCTTCCTAAGCTCACTGCTCTTGGAAGGAATCCACTCACAGTTTATAGACCTGTAGGTCTCTTCATTTTCATGAAGGAATGCATCTTCCTCTGTATGTAGATGCTCTGTTGAAGTCCAACTTTCACCCGTAGATGAATCTCACTTCGCACCGGATGTACCGGGCAACCTCAGTTTTTACGCGCAACCCTTACGGTGTCTTGCGCGCAATTTCTATGGTTTGCACGAAATTCCTTTTTCGCGCAACCTCCAAATATTATGCGCAGCCTGGAAACTGCATTGCGCGCAATTCACTGCTTTTGCGCGGTATCCACTTTTCGCGCAACCTTCCTTTTACGCGCCAACACCAACTTTCTGCGCAGCCTTAGCTTTTCGCGCAACAGCTGACTTTACGCGCAAACTTTAAGTTTACGCGCAACACCCTTTCTAACTTCAATTTCGCGCACCAGAGCTCAGATATTTTCTATGTCTTGAACTCAACTGAATGGAGGAGGGTCACTTCATATTTATAGGCAAAATCGACCCCGCGCGAAAAACCCTCCTTGAGCGCGTAATCCGCTTTGATCGCGAAATACAAATCTTCCGCGCACAACCATTTTCCGCGCACTGCTCCATAACTTCGCGCACCTCATGCCTTTTCCATTTTCCGAGCTTCGGACCTCGAAACATCTTTTGCGCGAAATAATTCATCCACTATTTCGCGCGCCACTTCAATTTTTCGCGCACGCCTCCAAAATTTCGCGCGCCTCATGCCTTTACCGATTTTCAAGCTTTCGGCCTTGAAACATCTTTTGCGCGAAATACAATTTCGCGCAACCCGCTGTTTTGCGCGCCACGCTTAATTTTTCCGCGCACCTCTTTCATTTCTCTCTCCTCAACCTTTTCCAAAAACATTTCACTCCATTTTCCATTGGCGATTTTCAGGCCCATAAATTTGGCAAACACTGGAAAACGGTGCCACCTTGTATCTGCTCTTTTTGTACCGCCTCCAGATCATCCATTCCTTTTTCAAGGTTCTTCAATCAATCATGGATTGTTGAAAGCATCCCTTGAACCCGACAAATCACCATTTAAACCCCCTTTGTCAACACACTCATTCACCATGGTTTGCTTTGTCAACAAACACAACATAGATGTCTGCTTTGTCAACAAACACAATCACCTCAAAATTGCTTCAATGATACCTTGAGGGATTTTTGCCCAACAATCTCCCCCTTTGGGTTTGTTGACAACTCTTTACAACTCTGCTCAGAAATATTTTCTGCACTTTGATACCTCACTGAGTCTTCTTCCAGCTGCTACCACCATTCGCCTCTTGCGATTATGATAGCGTTCAAGGATTCACTTAACATGTACTCTAAGCCCACATGAGCAATGCTCGGCGTGAGAAACAAGAGTAGTATGAAAAGTTCATCAATGAATCACTTCATGTCAGACCACAGTTGTTGATTCCATCCTGATACCAATTCTTAAAATAAAAACCAGTTGTTGAACCACACTGATACCAATTGGTGATAGCTGGACACCGTCTCACACCATTCCAACACCACTGTTCTGCTTTTATCACGATCCTCAGCTGTCGTGATTTCTATGATTTGATCGATCACGTCTAGCATCGTCAGATTTAATACACTCCCCCCTTCTCATTGCTCCCCCTTTCTGGCTGCTCCACCTGTCAGCTTCTCCCCGTATCAATTATGATTTATCAAATCTCCGCACTATTTTCTCCCCCATTAACAAACACTTTTATCCCCCTTTGTCAACGAACCCAAAGGTCACTCCTTTGTACCCTGTAACAGAGTAGAGAACACAAACTAGCGCATTAGGGAAAAACACACCATACCTCGGGGAGAGGGGGTGGACCACATCCACTCTATTTCAAGTGTGGGGAATTGACTGAACTCCCAGAGCCAATCGATGCCTTTCAAAAGCTTCCTTGGGTAAGGCCTTTGTCAGAATGTCTGCAACCTGTAGCTCTGTAGGCACGTACTCCAATTTCACGATTCCCTGCTCAACCTTCTCCTTGATAAAATGATACTTAATCTCAATGTGCTTTGTCCTTGAATGATGGAAGGGATTTTTGCTAAGATTTATAGCACTTGAGTTGTCACACTGGATTCCAATCGGAGACTTCACTTCAACTCCCATATCATCAAGCTACTTCTTCATCCACAATAACTGTGTGCATGCTTGAGTGGCCGCAATATACTCAGCTTCTGCGGTGCTCAATGAAATGCAATCTTGTTTCTTGCTTAGCCAAGAAATACACAATCCACCAAGATAGAATGCACCACCTGACATTGATTTTCTATCATCTATTGAACTGGCCTAGTCTGCATCAGTGTACCCCAATAACTCTATCTGAGATTTGTCATTGTATGTCAAGACGAAGTCCACCGTGCCCTTAATATACCGAAGTATTCTTTTCATTGTGAGCATGTGACTTTCCTTGGGATTACTCTGATATCTCGCTGCTTGGCATGTGGAGAAAACAATATCAGGCCTTGTTGCGGTTAAGTACAACAGACTTCTAATGATTTGCCTGTATTCTGTGATATTAACTGCCTTGCCATCCTCATCTTTTGATAATTTCATCCGGGTAGCCACCGGAGTCTTCATCTCCTTGGAATTTTCCATTCCAAACCTTCTCAGGACCTCCTTGGCATATTTAGATTGAGAAATGAATGTTCCATTTCTTCCTTGTGTTACCTGTAGACCAAGGAAAAACGTTAGCTCTCCAATCATTGACATTTCAAACTCATTTTTTATGAATTCGGAAAACTGTCTGCACTGAGCTTCATCTGATCCACCAAATATTATGTCATCGACATAAACCAACACCATCATCCTTTGATTACTGTCATTACTGAAATAGAGATTGTAATCAACTCCTCCACGCTGAAAACCAAGCTTCTTCAAGTACTGATCAAGCCTTGAGTACCATGCCCTTGGTGCTTGTTTCAGCCCATACAATGCCTTCTTCAGCCTGCAAACTTTGTTCTCATTCTCATGAATGAGAAAACCATCTGGCTGATCAATATACACCTCCTCTTCCAGAACACCATTCAAGAATACAGATTTGACATCCATTTGGAACACTTTGAACTTCCATTGCACTGCGATGGCTGGGAATAATCTTATTGTCTCCAGCCTTGCAACCGGTGCAAATGTCTCATCAACATCAATTCCCTCGATCTGGGAGTACCCCTTGCACACTAGACGTGCTTTGTTCCGAATCACTATGCCATCTTCATTCATCTTATTGCGATAGACCCATTTGGTTCCAATGACATTCTTGTCTGCTGGCCTCGAAACAATCTCCCATGTCTGGTTCTTCTCAATTTGATCAAGCTCTTCATTCATAGCCTGAAGCCAGTTTTCATCTTCAGCTGCATCAGAAAAACATTTTGGCTCCACCTGAGATAAAAATGATGTTTGCTGTAATGATTTCATTCTTCGAGTCTGAACTGGAGTTGTCTGATTACCAATGATATTTTGTCTATCAATTTCAGCTCGATTCTTTGGCTTCTTTGCAGATACAGACTTGACACTTTCTTGTTCATCATCATAATCTTCTTCTGAGTTAGCCTCTGCCACTTCTACTCCCCCTGTGTTTCTTACCTCATCATCACTTTCATCCAGAAACTATTCACTGGGTCTTTGAGCAATCTGTTCATTTTCGACTATAGTGACATCATTGCTTTCAACAATTTTTCCCAGCCTCTTGTTAAAGCATTTATATGCTTTGCTTTTCCCTGAATAGCCAAGGAATATCCCTTCATCTCCTCGTGCCTCAAACTTCCTATGATGTTCTTTGTTGAGAATGAAACACTTACTTCCAAAGATTCGAAAGTATTTCAACGTTGGCTTCTTTCCGTACCACAGTTCATACGGAGTCTTCCCTTGCTTCGGACATAACAGGGACCTGTTTGAAACATAGACCGATGTCAAAACTGCTTCCTTCCAAATTTTCTCTGGTAGGTCCTTATCAATAATCATTGTTCTGGCCATGTTGTTGATGATCCGATTTCTCCTTTCAACCACTCCATTCTGTTGGGGATTTCTTACTGATGAAACTTGATGTCTTATCCCATGTTTCTCGAGATAGTTTTCAACCTGACTGTTTGTAAATTTTGTACCGTTATCAGTTCGAAACTTCAGAATTTTCTGCCCAAGCATCTTTTCTGATTCCCTCCTGTACTGCTTTATGCAACTGAACACCTCTGTCTTATGGGTAATGATGAATACCCAGGCCATTCTGCTGTAGTCATCAATGAAAAGAACATAGTACCTTTGCCCATCTATAGCTCGTGGTGAGATAGGTCCACATACATCATCATGCACCAATTCGAGCACTCGAGTTGCTTTTTGTTCCTTTGGCCTGTATGTCTTCCTGATGATCTTCCCTTGTTGACAAGCATCACATGTATGAGTGAGATCACGTGATAGTTTGGGAAGGTCTCTAGCAGCATCACACTTTACCAGATCTTCCATAGATGGTTGACATAGATGACCAAGTCGCTTATGCCACAGCTGATTTTCTTCTTCTCTGGATAAAAGGCATGAATCTTCTTCCCCACCTACCAGGTAAAGATTCCCCTTTGTTCGTTTTCCCTGAAGAATGGCTATTCCATCTTTTCCTTTAACAATACCCATCTTCTTGGTAAATAGGATAGAGTTCCCAGAGTCACATAGTTGACTGACGCTAAGCAAATTATGACTGAGACCCTCTACCACCAAGACATCAGCATGTCTCATTTCTTTTCCCCCAAAATTGGATTTTCCTGAGCCAACAATCTTTAGGCCTTCATCATTTCCAAACTTGAAAACTCCTTCTTTGTCATATTTTATGCCTGTAACTAGATCCTTATTACCCGTCATGTGGGATGTGCAACCACTGTCAAGGATCCAAACACCAGAACGATCTGATGCTTTAAGGGAAATTTCAGCAACTACGGCCTTCTCAGTTTTCTTCTTCCTAGTCCATACTTTTTCATTCATACTCGGCATGGATTGAGGCTTCTGTTCTTTCTCAGAGTATGATGGACCAGCTTCATCTTGCAAAACTGCAAATCTGTTCTGAACTTTTAACTCACTTGTCGGTTTACTGATCTGCTGCTTGCGAACATTTTGATTCTGCTTTGGCACATTTTTCTGAATGGTCGGAGTGCAGTACCTAGCCATGTGTCCAAATCCTCCGCACCAAAAACAGTGTCCTTCAAAAAATGTTCTGGAAAACCGTTCTCTGTTTGGCTGTCATCTCTGTTCTTGTTCCCTTCGATATCTTTCGGCTATGGAACACACATACTGTGAATGTCCCATCTTTCCACAATAATAACACCTGATATAAGGTGCATTCCTTCGTGTTACTTCATCATTATGAGTTTCCCCTTTGGATCTCTAAGTATTCTGATCCTGCTTTGTGCTCAAATCCACTTTCAATCTCGGGACAGGTGCTTGCGGTCTAACTTTAAATGCCGCAGATTTTTGTTTCTGATTAAGCCATGAATCAGCCTTAACATCTGAGTTCAATTGCTGCTTCTTTCCTGCTGAACTACTAGGCTCTTCTTTCTTCTTTTCCGTCTTCGTAACGACCTGATTTCCCAAGAATGTGTTGGGATTCAAAGGTTTTTCCTGGTCTTTAACTTTTATCCGCAGACCGACAACTTCCTCTTCAAGCTCTTCAATACGCTTGACGTGATCTTTCACTTTTCGACTCAAGCAATCGATCTCCCTTTTCTGCTCTTCAATCTTGAGCTTATGCTCATCAACCTTTTCTGTGCGCTCTGGCCTGGAAGACTTAAGATTCTCAATTTCTTTCTCAAGCTCAGACTTCTCTTCTTCTTGTTGTTGCATGTAGAGTTTGGCATCACGTACTATCTTGTTGGCTTTCTTTGTTTTTGCTCACCAAACATATATCTCTTCAAGAGCTGCTTCTAATTCAGCTTCCATGTCAACTCTCCCTTCAATTTCTTCTTCTTCATCATCAGTTTCGGTTTCTTTCTTTTCTAGAGCACTACTAGCAACAGCCACCATCGCATTTTGACCATGATCTTTGCAGTTTTCGATCTCTTCAACTTCTTCACCCTCAGACTCAGCTGAACTGTCAATTTCTTGGGAAAGAAGATTCTTCTTCTTAAAGAAATTTCTCTTGAACTGCTTCTTCCCTTTCACATAGGCTGAAGATTTTTTCATGGGAATCTCAACTTCATCTTCATCGCTTTCTTCTTGAAACTTTTTGGGACATCTTGCAGCAAGATGACCAACCTTTCCGAACCGGAAGCATGCTAGTGGAAGTTTCCCTTTAAACTTTCCTTTTCCTCTTTGCATATTTGAAGAAAGGAATGACATCACCTCATCTGGCTCTTCTTCCTCATGAGAATCTTCAATAGTGAGCCTCTTCATGGCCTTAAATGTCACCTCTTTGGATTTCCCCTTTTCCACAGCATCGTTGTCATCATTTCTCATTTCATATGCAACAAGAGTGCTGTGTAGGTTATCCAATGTTAGATCTTTCGGATCTTTATCTTCCAACACAGAAACTTTTGGATTGAACCGAGGTGGAAGCTTTCTCAAGATGCGCTTTACGATTTTAATGTCTTCGATAATTTCTCCAAGACCCCGCATGTCTTCTACCACAGCATTTACCCTGTCAAAGAATGCATCAACAGACTCATTCGGGTTCATTCTGAGATCTTCATACTTGTTCCACAACACTTGCAGCTTTGCCTCTCTGACTTTTTTATCCCCTTCATAAATATTCAAAAGCTTTTCCCACATGGCATGTGACGTTTTTCATGACATCACCTTTGTATAAATGGAATTAGAGAGGGCTCCCCCTAAGGCGTTGATTGCTTTGGAATCAGCATCCAACTCTTTGTGCTTAGCTTCTGATAATGCACCACTAGTAATATCAGCTGTGATACCATGCATAGCTGCTGAAAAAACATCCATTCCCAAAGATCGGAAATAGTGTTGCATTCGATTCTTCCATATCTGAAAATTACATCCGTCGAAGATCGGAATCCCTCTATGATTAGTGACCTCCATTGAGAGAAGACCAACTGTTAACCTTTCCCTCTGATACCACTTGTTAGGTCCACTAGGCTGAATACCCTGAGAGGGGGGGTGAATCAGGGTATGACTAATTAAAAATTAAAGCCCTTTCTGATCTTGTTTCGCTGTTAAGCAAAACACTCTTCTCTATCTTCCCTGCTGCACAATATAAACAGAAAGTAAAGCAAGCACAGGACACAACAATTTTACTTGGTTCACCGTTAAGGGCTACGTCCAAGGAGCATACGCCGACAGGTTTCCGGTCGTACCAAGTCCACTAAACTTCACTAGATGTGGATTACAATGCTCGGGCTAGATCACTTTTATGCCCAGGCTCACTGCCTATACAATGTTTAGGGTCAGCTCACTGCTTTCCCAAGGGTCACTCCCTGTTTCTCTCTCTCTGGCTCACTGCCGGTGGAGAGGATCACCTTCTTCCTCTTCCTAAGCTCACTGCTCTTGGAAGGAATCCACTCACAGTTTATAGACCTGTAGGTCTCTTCATTTTCATGAAGGAATGCATCTTCCTCTGTATGTAGATGCTCTGTTGAAGTCCAACTTTCACCCGTAGATGAATCTCACTTCGCACCGGATGTACCGGGCAACCTCAGTTTTTACGCGCAACCCTTACGGTGTCTTGCGCGCAATTTCTATGGTTTGCGCGAAATTCCTTTTTCGCGCAACCTCCAAATATTACGCGCAGCCTGGAAACTGCCTTGCGTGCAATTCACTGCTTTTGCGCGGTATCCACTTTTCGCGCAACCTTCCTTTTACGCGCCAACACCAACTTTCTGCGCAGCCTTAGCTTTTCGCGCAACAGCTGACTTTACGCGCAAACTTTAAGTTTACGCGCAACACCCTTTCTAACTTCAATTTCGCGCACCAGAGCTCGGGTATTTTCTATGTCTTGAACTCAACTGAATGGAGGAGGGTCACTTCATATTTATAGGCAAAATCGACCCCACGCGAAAAACCCTCCTTGAGCGCGTAATCCGCTTTGATCGCGAAATACAAATCTTCCGCGCACAACCATTTTCCGCGCACTGCTCCATAACTTTGTGCACCTCATGCCTTTGCCATTTTACGAGCTTCGGACCTCGAAACATCTTTTGCGTGAAATACTTCATCCACTATTTCGCGCGCCACTTCAATTTTTCGTGCACGCCTCCAAAATTTCGCACGCCTCATGCCTTTACCGATTTTCAAGCTTTCGGCCTTGAAACATCTTTTGCGCGAAATACAATTTCGCGCAACCCGCTGTTTTGCGCGCCACACTTCAAGATTTCGCGCAACCCGCTAATTTTGCGCGCCACGCTTAATTTTTCCGCGTACCTCTTTCATTTCTCTCTCCTCAACCTTTTCCAAAAACATATCACTCCATTTTCCTTTGGCGATTTTCAAGCCCATAAATTTGGCAAACACTGGAAAACGGCGCCACCTTGTATCTGCTCTTTTTGTACCACCTCCAGATCATCCATTCCTTTGTCAAGGTTCTTCAATCAATCATGGATTGTTGAAAGCATCCCTTGAATCCGACAAATCACCATTTAAACCCCCTTTGTCAACACACTCATTCACCATGGTTTGCTTTGTCAACAAACACAACATAGATGTCTGCTTTGTCAACAAACACAATCACCTCAAAAATGCTTCAATGATACCTTGAGGTATTTTTTCCCAACAACTTTTTATCCTGGGATCACCTCCAAAAGAATCTTTCATGCTTGGATCCCTGTGAATTCTATAGGATACCAATTTTGTAGGCCTCATCTCCTAAGTTCCCACTACCAACACCCACTTTCGGTGCCTATTCTACCAGGAAGCTCTCCACCACAAAGGTCTTCTCAAGCACCCTAGTATAGGTGGGAATTAAAAGGTATTCTACTTAAGTCCTACTATCCCAACATAATCCCTGATCAAATGTTTGTGTTCTAAAGAACGGATCTAGAACCATATCTATGGAGTAATGCGAGAGATCAGTAAACCTTACTGAATACTCCTCTATGGTCAAACTTCCCTACTGCATGTGAAAAATCTTATGTATGTGAACTGATCGCAATGTGGCCAAATAGAACTCATCCCTAAATAGATGATCAAAGCCCGACTAGGAGATAGTTTTCTCATCATTTTACTGAGTCGCTAAGCTCCACCATCACCCAGCAGAGGCCTGAAGAAGACTTGTCATGAGGACCGCCATCTAACCTTCTGGTGTCCTCATAAGGTAGAAAACTTGATTGAATGCCTCTAGCCAATCCTCATCCACCTGGGGGTATGGCTCTTCTCAAAACCCAAGAGGTCACTACCTCTAAAACTCATGCAGTGCACTCATCTTTCATGCATTCTCTACTGGCACTACCAGTGCTAGATGCTACACAACATGTAGTAGTATAGCTGGTAAACCACTCGGATGTTCTACCTTTAGTATAAGCCCCTACACTGGTGCCTCGTCACTTAGTAGATCATCCTTGTGATCACACAGTGGAATCCTAGCTAGTTTTCTTCATGGAGGCATCCTAAAATAAAACAAGATGTGTCATGGTCAAAAGAGCATATCTAAGAAGATGAATTAAAAAGGACATAGAAAACACAACTCATTCTTATATGATGCATGTATCAATTTTTCCCTTGCAAACAATTTCTATATGTAGTGAGTCAAAAGGTAGGTGATCAGAGTACCGGTGTATAGATATGTTGGTCACCACACCAATACTAGAGTCCTTATCCTGAAAGCTGAACTCGAAACACTAAACACTATTTCCCTAAACCAATCTCACCAAATTCGGTCCTAAGGTAGAAATAACTCCTATGATGCCACTCTGTCATGACCTGACCCTATCGGGGTCTGACTAATGACTACCCCAAGCTATCCTCTAATATTCTAGGGGTTGGCAACCAGCACCAAGTAAACATATCCCATGAATGAGAGGAATTAGCCTAATGTACTTGTATACGCACACGTATATCCATGCCCATAAAATTATGAAATATAAAAAAATTAAAAACCAATGCATGCATACATCTATAATCCCATAAACAAAGTACAATAGTAAAATACTGAATGTGAAAATGGGGCCAAATACAATCCCAACTAAAAACTGTAAAGAGTCCAAACTACTCCAAGGGTGAGGATAACAATACCATGTAGGATAAAAATACCAATTAGGATACCCCAAAAACACTAAACATGAATAATAAAGTATATTCATATTAGTACAAGGATATGATAATAAATTTATAATATAAAACACCCAAATGTACTCAGGAAGGACATTGAACCACTAGGTGGTAACAACCAACTACCAGCCATAGGATTCTACTCGAATAACTACTCGTTCTAGGAGAATCCACTCCACTAGCCATTCCATCACTAGATATAGTCATTTAAGAGGTCAATATCATTTGTCCCTTCCCAAGAAATCTCACTAGTATTAGAATAACATGATAATCAGATAGGGGGTCATGCCCAAAATTGTTGGGGGACACCATGAACCCAATCTGGATCAACCCACTATATAGGGTATTATATGCCAATGATATTGAAAACCCTTTTGATATGACCAACAAGATGGAGGATCAATGCCCTACTCAAGGAGGTTATGTTGATTCCACAAACCCCACCTATGGTGTAAAGATGATAGAGTATCTCACTCCATCCTCATGAAGGGACACCTCAAAATCTATATGGGATTCATCCTCTTAAGGGGATCACAATCCATAGCTAAGAACATAATTCTGCATTGTACCCTCAAGGGAAAGGACCAAGGGGAAAACCACTAAACCGACATTGGTCTAAACTAAAGAGATGAAGAGATCAACATTTTCACTAAGGGAGTGCACAGTGTGTAAGTAGAGTGCATGGTATGTCTTTCTCAACCTGTATCTGGTCGTGTGGTGTTTCCTCACATGACATGTAAACCTCAACATGCACAGTATGTGAGTGAAACACATGGAATGTAGAGGTCACTCGACACCCTACCCTTGTTGCATGGTTGTGCCTGTGTACTATTGGTTATTCCCAGGTACTAGCCCATGTACACATGGCCATGTCTGTGTCCAAGTACACAGTGTGTCCATGCCCATGTACTCCCAGCCGTTTTCATTTCCAAGTACACAGTGTGTCCATTCCCCTATACTCCTAGTCATGTCTGTGTACCTTCCGAAGTGCGCATCAATCCATCATGGAGGGGTCACATGGAATGTGACCATGTTACATGGTGTGTGATATTTAACTCTAGCAGAAACCCTAACACCGAATCCAGGGGTCTCACATGGCATGTAATCCTTAAATAAACACTATGTTTATCGGTATTTTCCAAATCTGTCAGGATCTTCCTCTGTGTCATCTTGTACATCATTGAAGTCGTTGTCCTTATCAGATCCTACATATCATAGGTCAAACAAGACTATAGTAATTGGATATTAGGATTATGAGCTTCGATTTTTCTTAGGAAACATCCGCTCACACCGTCTATAGTTGTATCATCGAAACTGGTATGAACAGAAACTTCAAATATATTCTGACCTGCCTTTATTCATCCTCTATTGTCATCGCACCTTGATCAGTCCCTTGAACATGAACCACACCATTGGTATAAATATATTTCATCATATAATGGTCATTCAATGATCAAATATTAGGTATTCATCAAACCATGTGCCAAAGAAATTTCCCATGATGAATGTGTGAAGAACAGAAGAAGAAAACCACAAGCCATAAGATGTGAAGAACAAACCTCAACCTTTGTTCATTAGACCTCAATTATTTTTCATATAATAAGACAAAAAAATAGGGATAAAAACAACGAACAAATATAATTACATCATTTTGAATCTACCAATGATGCACGTATCAATTCTATTAATGGAATTGATCAAAATTCATCTGGGATTAAAGAACGGGATGGAAAACAAAAATAAACATCCTACCTAGATTTTGGATCAATCTTTGGTGAATAATGGTTATGTTTTACCATCGTTTATGAGATCCATGAACTTTATTGGCACAAAGATCCAAAATCTGATCCCGATCTTTCATCATTCACCAAGAATTCTCTCCAACAGCCATCTAAATCTCAAGGTTTTGAGCGGCCAACCTTGATAGTCTCATAACTATATATTTAAAAGAGATTTGATCGTTACATTGAATATAATAAATTAAATAAATTTAGTTAATTTATTATATTAATTCTGAACCTGTGATGACTTTTTCACAAACACCCTCATGCCGACAAATATTATGTCACGCCTAGGGTAAAACCTACATTCGGAACTCAATAGTGCCCTCATATTTCTGATCTAGGCCTCTAATCATGAGTTTTTCTTATTTTTCAGGAAAACTACATGCATGTGTTATTTAATATATTTAATTTATTTCAAACATTTATTTCAGACATATCGGGCCTCATAATCACACACCGTCTCAACACCTAGTCTCGAAAATAATCCGTATAATATCCGAAAATAATACATAGAAAATCCAATTCATTACATCTACTTCCTTCTTATAGGATAATGATTTATTATTGTCAACCAATAATGATTCACCATTTTTTTGACAAGAAAACCATATCTTTATGGTTCTCAAACCTCTCAAGTGATCCTACATAGTACTTATGTTTCGGGAACTAAACCTTCTATAATGACCAGTGGAGTCTGTTCCTATACCAAATCATATGTATCTTAAGAATTGACTTTATCAAAGTCAATATTTCTCCCACTATCCTTCTTGAGTATGTGTTCCCTCTCAATGAATATAGATTTCCTAGAAACTATAATCCTTTTATATGAAGGATCATATAGATAGTATCCCCTTGTTTCCTTGGGGTAACCTATATGGATACACTTCCTACCCTGAGGTGCTAGTTTGTTTCTTGAACTATCATTAATAAACACCTCACATACCCATGCATGAATATGTGACCAAACAAGTTTCTTTACACTCTATAACTCAAAGGGGATACTGATTTCCACTTTAGTTGGTACTCAGTTTAATATATTTTTCGATGTGTGTAATGCATATCCCCAAAAGGATAATGTAAGGCTTGTGTGAATCATCATCAAACTTACCATATCTAGCAATGTATGGTGCCTCCTTTCACTAACACCATTCCATTGTAGTGTATAAGGAGGAGTGATTTGAGATAAAATCTCATACTCCCATAGAAAGTCGATAAATTGTTGGTTAATATATTCACCACCTCGATCCTATCTAAGTTTCTTTATCTTTTTACCAAGAATATTTTCATCTTTATTATTGAACTCTTTAAACTTCTCAAATGATTCATACCTATACCCCATCAAGTAGACATAAATGTACCTACTCAAGTCTTTGGGTTAAGTCATAAAGTATGAGAATCCACCTCTAGATTCTACTAGAAAAGGTCTACACCCATTAGTGTGTACCAATTATAGAATCTCTATGGCCCCTTCACCTTAACCATCAAATGGTGGTTTGGTCAACTTTCCTTATAATCATGCATGAAATTTTTCAAGTGGTTTAAGCTCAAAAAAGTCTAAGTAACCATCTTGATATATATTTTTCAAACGCTTCTCATTTATGTGACCAAGATGGTGATTTCATAATTAGGTGTCAAATGAGTTGCATGAAATCAATAGCCAATATTTATTTTTCATAATTTAATACATAAATGTTGTTATTCAACTGTACCATACCATAACATATTATGTACTTATAAAATTAGAAACTCTTATTTAAAAAACTGAAAATAAATCCATCTATATCTAAACAAGAAATAGAGATGATGTTCATAGTAACACTAGTCTCATAATAACATTTATTTAAAACCAAAATCATTCATGTTAGAAATGTGAGGTGGTAGTCTATAATGGATAGAGCATCCATCCTCTCCCTATTGGTAGCTCATAGTTCCACCTCACATTTAAAAACCTTCTAAAATATACTTGGTTCCTATATTTGGAAATAAATATGAGAAACATATGTAGTATCTAATACCCAACTTGTAGATATGTAAAGATTACACTCATTAAAGAACATGCCTAAAGCTTCCCCTTTCTTCTTTTGTTGGATGTAGTTCCTCTTCCAATTTCCTTGCTTGCTACATGTAAAACACTCTGAATTCTTCTCCATTTCTTGTCATTGGATCTTATTCTTCTTGGAAGGACGGTGCTCTGAAGCCTTAGTGTCACAACCTACCTTCTTCAAGATGAGGTAAGGGATGGAAAAATGCCACGCCCTACCTTCCTAAAGATGAAGGAGAGATAATGACCCCCTGAGTCCCGCACTCAATAGGCCTCGGAGTGGCGAATAGCACCAAGGGTATAAAATCTCACACAAAATGGAAGTAATTACCCTTTTTAATGAAAACATGATCAGGATATAAGACGGTAAAAATCTTAAAAAACACCAAACATTTATATAAAGGAAACCAAAATACAACACATGTATGATTTAAACATAAACTATAACAAAAGTACAACCAAAGAACCAAAACAAGTACCAAAAGAAAGAGACTGAGCAACAGCACAGCAACTATCCCAACGCCCGAGCTAGTAAAGTCCAGCACAATCCTCAAAGTCCTCATAAAAACCTAAAAATAGTTTTAAAACGTAGGGTGAGTATACAACTATACCCAGTAGGAAAACTAAATCCACCTGTGCACAAGTGGGGGGACATACTAATGCCCCTATGAGAGAACAGTAGAATCTCAAAACACCTACCAAGGAGTACTAACCATACCATCCTCACCAAGGCACACTCACTAAATAACACAAGTTAGTTAAAGTATAAGTATAAGCACATCGACATTTGGGTACCCCACACCACTTTCCCAATGGTTAGATACTCATTCCTAACAACTAATGTATAGATGCTACCACTCTTCCAAAATGTAGTCCCACTCCCACAACCTACCCGCACACACCTGGGCATCAAACCACACACAAATCCCACCTACAGATACCTGGGCCACAACCACACCACACATCTCGTCTGCAGACACCTGGGCCACAACAACCATGCCTCTCACCCGAAGACACTTGGGCCTCATCCCAGAGACACTTGGGAAAAAAATCCTGGCCTACAAACACCTTGGCCCCTTGTCCACAAAAAACATGCCCGAAGGATCTTGGACTATGGTAAGCCTCAATCCATTACAGCCTACCCAAATACGCTCCAGAAGTAAGAAACTGAAAGAGGGTTCAAGGAATAAATTCAGTAACCATCCATCCATCCTCCCACCGAGATATTGAGAAAGACACCCCCCCCCCCCATAAAATGGGGGTGTTCAGCACATGGTGATCAACA
Source organism: Viscum album (assembly GCA_963277665.1). Lineage (NCBI taxonomy): Eukaryota > Viridiplantae > Streptophyta > Magnoliopsida > Santalales > Viscaceae > Viscum > Viscum album. Next base: position 1,303,406,002 of record OY728147.1, read on the forward strand.
AGGTTGGGGTGCGTATAGAAAATCACAAGGAACTACAATTTATATATATAGGTAAGCAAACACTCATCCCAATCTACAAGTCCCAAAACAAACAACCAACACACCAGAACCACTCTTGTTGCTACCCCTATATGCACAACCACACAAAAAACCACTGTCAAATCATAAACCCAACCCCTTTTTCACTTAACCACTTGACATTAATTAATTAAGGGTTTCACTTTAATTTATTATATAACTACCTAGGTAAACTACCAAGTACAACATCTGTAACCATTCTCAGAAGTCTAACAACCTGATTAACCAAACACATTGCAGCCAACCCACTTCGTTCTTCGATATTGCCGACATTGAACAAGGGAAGAGGGACCAAGGTAAAGCATTTCCATTTTAACACCCATTTATAAAAAAAATATAGAAAAAACAACCTATAGTACCACTACACGCCCCATTTTTCCCTAGAAATCCATTCAACCACTTCCAACAGTCCTTATTCAAAGTTATCCCGCTCAATCATCCTCTCACAACTAAACCTGGTAGCCCTACTGCACAACAACACCACACCCGACACACCTATTAACATGAAGTCACAACACGACCCAATCCTGCAACCTCATTGACCAAACATTTCCCAGATACAGTCTCACTGCATAATAAGTCCATAACCATATTACAGTTCTACAGCCCAACGTTGCTCGATGGCCACAGCATAAAAAAAGGCAATCCCACTGCCTACAAGTCCATCCATTCCAAAATCAATCAGTCTCTAAACCTGAGATCCAACACACCACCTGTACCACCCCACACACAAATCCCACAGTAACTACCATTAAACCACAATCCTTTTGCACACACATACCCCACACTTCTCATATAACCAACTCCCCTTCCCACTCTTATACCCATAACTGTGCTCCCAACAGCAGCACCACACAACCCACACAAAGTCACAAAACCCAACAGAACACAACACATAGCCACACCTATCAAACAAGAAATATTCAGGTTTGGTACACACTATTCTTTAGGTCCACTTTGATAAGCATGGGTGATCACATGAGGTTTTTCATCCTGGGGAATCCATTTCATTTAACCAATTATATGTGATTAAATAGATTTCATCTTACATCCATTTAATGAAGAATCACAACAAAAATATAAAATCACTAGTGCGCAAGCAAAGATCGCAAATGGCCATGATTTTTTGGAAAGAATACAGCCACAACAAACCATAAAAGAAACAAGATAGCAGGTAAAACAAAAGAACAACATCAAACTATCTTCAATTATCTACCAGTTATCTTTTAATCATCACTTCCTTGCCATTATTTATTACTCTTTTAATAAAATCATTCACCCGTTCATCACAAGGAATCATTATTACACCCACCCTACATGATAACAAATAAAGAGGGTCATAATAATCCCTACTTGAACGACAGGAAACCAAAACTCCTCCTTGCGTCAAGAACAAGGGATCACGCGAGCAGCAGAAAACTCTAAGAAAAATGAGAAGGAGGGGGATCTAGCATAGGCACAAGAATCCTCTAGAGAGGAAGTATTTAGGTGCACCAGGAGGGCAATTAAAACACCTTGGGAAGGGAAGATCCCAGTTTTGAAGATTTGAATCCTATATTAAAGGATGAATAGTTTCAAAATTAATCAACATGGGATCATGGTCAAGATCATGTGTTTTGGATATCTCAAATTCCCTAGAGAATTATGATATTAAATATATACTTAATATCTTTTGAAACACCCTTAAAAATTCCCATACAAGGCTTTAAATTTGGTTTATGTCAAATAATATTTAAGAGAGGTGAAATTAAAAAAACTTGGGAAACTGGAAATTTGACAAAGGGTGAAACATCATTTGATGTGCCACCATTTCAGTGTGGCACCATCACGGTGCCACCATTTATATGTGACAATATTTCAGTTCCACTATTTTGGTGTGCCACCATTTCAATTCTACTATTTTGGTGCCACTGTTTTGGTGAAACCATTTGGTGAAGCTGGATTTTTGGTGAACTCCTGAAACAAAACCACTACAACCCCAAAGAAAACCATAAGCATTGGATTTTCACAAATAAATGGCCCAAGGAAATTTGGGTCATTACATAAAATACCTCTCAAACTATTCTTGTCCCTGATAATTTAAAACCAAACTCAAAAAAAGAGGGGTCCGAACAACCACCTTGTAAGATACCTCTCAAGGACAAATCACCCCGCGTTGTTCAAAAACTAGGGAGAAAATCCCAACATTCTTGGACACCTCCTTGACATCTATCTCCTGAAAAATTGTATAAACACTAAGTCCCCACTGTCCCAAATAACCACACAAACACCAAAGGTCACAATGTATAGACACATGTATTAGGGATCTCCTTCCTCCATGTCAAGATATTGTCTGCTTTGGGCGGAACTGACTCGCCCACACAGGTTTAATCGCATCCATATTGATGAATCTTGATTAGATATTAGGTATTCCCCTCTCCACATGTTGGGAATTTCCACAAAAAACTGAGAACAAGGGAACAACGCATCCAATAATGAACAAGGTCAAGTATTACATCATAAAACGAAGCACAAAAGTAAAACACAAAAAAAAAATTTAAAACAACTCTGGGTGTTAGGAATGCATCTATGCATCTTGCTCCCAAGTACTTTTTTCGAGGCCACCATCCCCCCATAACACATGGAACAAAGGAATGCTTCATCCATGAATCACCTTCTCCTCATGATCCTCTATTATTACTAGTCGCTCCATGAACATCATGTCATCCTCGATATCCAAATCTCCCAGTCAATGACATGGGAGTCATCATGTAGATACTGATAGATTTGAGAGACATGGAAGACATCATGGATCCTCTCCAACTGCGATGAAAATGCCAGCTAATATGACACCTTTTCAACTTATCCCATCACCTCGAAAGGTCTGATGAACCTGGGAGAAATATTTCTCCCTCTACCAAACCTTCATTGCCCACGTCGAGGGAAAAACTTCAAGAAAACATGGTTCCCAACCTCAAACTTTAAAGGCCTCATCCTATGATCGACATACGATTTTTTTCGGTCTTGTTCTACCTTCATCCTCTCATGGACAAGTTGTTCCTTATCTATCATACTCTACACCATGTCCAGACCTAGAATAGTTGCCTCCCCAACTTCCTCCTAGCACAAGGTTGAACTACACGGCCTCTCGTATAGAGCTTCTAATAAAGCCATACCAATGGAAAAGTGATAGCTATTATTTTAAGAAAACTCTACCAAGGTAAAATGTCACACCCAAGACCCACTAAAGTCTATAACACATGCCCATAACATGTCCTCTAATGTCTAGATGGTCCTCTATATCTGTCATTCGTATGAGGGTGGAAAGCAGTGTTGAGGCATAACTGAGTGCCAAAGTCATGTTGAAATCCTCTCCAGACTCATGACATAAAACATGTATCCCGATATAAGACTATGTATCTTGGAAATCCATGCATCCACACCACCTCATCCACATATCTCTGTGCTAATATTTCCACTACACTCGACTCCTTGATCACTAAGAAGTGAGCTGATTTCGTCAACTGGTCCACTAATACTCAAAGAGCATCGCATCCTCCATGAGTCCTGAGTAATCCAATGATTAATTTCATTGAGATGCCATCTCACTTACTCTTTGGAACATATAAGGGTTGAAACAGACCACTGGGAACATGGTGCTCAGCCTTCACCTATTTCCACACTAGGCACCTTACCACAAACACCATCACTGCTTGCTTCAACCTAGGCCACAAAAATTATTCCCTCAAGCCTCGGCACATTTTAGAAACTCTCGGATACACTTCTAGGGGTGATATATGAAACTCATGAAGAACTCCCTCACACATTTCCACTGGAAAAAATAGCTTCCTGCAGAACAACATCTGATTCTAACTATCCACTGACCATCCCTCTGGAGCATCACCCTGGACAGCATGATCACACATCACTTCAGTCTCTAAGTCTCCCCACTGAGACTCCTCCACATATCTCATTAAGGAAGACTATACTTTCATCTAAAATAGATATCATCTACCACTATCTACCCCGTCATCCAGGCACAAAGTGGCCAACTCCTCTATTTCCTTCCAAGCATTCATGGATTCTCGAACTACCTCCTTATGTGGCTTAATGCTTAAGGAATTGGCTACCACATTCCCCTTTACAGAGGTTTAAGAGATCTTGAAGTCTTAGTCCTAGAGAAACTCCATCCACCTTTGCTACTGCAAGTTTAGGTCTCACCAGGAGAAGATATATCTCAAGATCTTGTGATCCGTGAAGACCACAAAGTGCTCCCCGATGAGATAATTTTTCCATAACTTCAGCGCAAATATGACTGTTGCAAGCTCTAGATCATGGGTGGCATAGTTACGTTCATGCGGATGTAACTTTTTAGACCAATAAGAGATCTCTCCCACTATTGCATCAGCACACATCCTAAGACTAGAATGGAAGAATCAAAAAACACCTTGAATATCACCCCTTTCTCTGGAAACCTAAGAACTGGAGCACTGACCAGCTTCCCCTTTAGGTAGCTGAAAGCTACCTGATGCTACTCACTCCACATGAAGGCCTAGTCTTTTCTGGTCAAAGATTTCAATGGAGTCTCAACTCAAGATAAGTCAGGTATGAACCTCCAGTAATAGCCTGCTAGACCTAGGAAGCTATGAACCTCAGCCATGTTCTTGGGTGATGCCCATGAAACAACCACCTTGACCTTTGATGGGTCCACTATTATCCCTTGTTGTGACACCACATGTCCAAGGAAGTGAACCTCTCACATACAGAACTTTCACTTGGATAACTTCTCATAGATCTGGTGGTGTTATAGGACCTCTAAGACTGTTGTGAGGTGCTCAGCATGGTCCTCCTCTAACTTTGAGTAAATCAGAATATTGTCGATGAACATAATGGAAAACCAGTCTAGGAACTTACAGAAGACAGAGTTCATGAGCTCTATGAACACATATGGTGCATTTATAACACCTAAGGGCATGACCAAAAACTTGAAGTGCCCATACCTTCACCTAAAATCAGTCTTCAGGATGTCACCCTCCTTCACCCTCAATTGGTGATATCCAGACCACAGATCTATCTTGGAGAACCAACCTGCTCCCCTTAACTGGTCAAAAAGATCATCTATTCTCAGGAGAGGGTAACGGTTCTTGACTGTCACCTAATTCAGTCTCCAGTATTCTATGCACATCCTCAATCCATCATCTTCCTTCTTCAAGAACAAGATTGGAGCACCCCATAGTGATACACATGGCTGGATAAAACCCCCCTTTCATCAGGTTGTCAACCTGAATCCTCAACTCCTGCAACTCATAAGGTTTCATCTGATAGGGATCCATCAAAATAGGATGACAACCAGGTTGCAAGTCTATTCCAAACTCAACATCACGTCAAGGGGGTGGATTCACAACCTCTTCAGGGAAAACATCCATAAACTCCTTGACAACTCACGGAACCTCCACCATCTCTATGTCTGTTGATCCTACTGACAGCTCGGTCGACAAGGAGAGAAGAAGATGCACACACTAACTACCCACCTGAAAGCTCCACTTGTCAACGAAAACTACACACTGGATATCCATATTTGAAAACATGATTCTCCTCCATAAGCAGTCAATAATGGAATGTACAGAGAACTTCAAATCGATGCTAAGGATGAAATCGTATGGCTGCATCTGTAGTAGAAGAAGATCCCTACTGGACTGATGTGGCCCCAATATTAGCTTACATCCCTAGAAAACATCAAACCGACTGGTCTGGGCTCCAACTAGCGTACTCAACACCAAGGGTATAAAAAGTCTCTCTATGTCTAGTCTCAAGGCATGGGCTTGACTAGGTGAAACAAAGGAGTGTGAAGCTCTTGAATCAAACAAAGCACATGCAAGAGTTCTAAACAGACTGACCATACCTCGAACAACCTCCAGCCCCACTGGAACTGCTGCCTCAGTAGTGTGCAACTGCCCAAGGCCAGCTCTTATACCCCTCTATTATCGACCGCCTTTCCAAACACACCCTGTTTGATGTTCCTAAGGATCACCCAGAGGTAGGCCTCCTCTAGCACTGTCTATCCTCAGTGGAGCGGGATCCCACTTTCCCTGCAGCTGGAAAGGTCTGACTAGAAACTACTACTGCTGGGGAAGGTGTTGAACCTGCCCAGCCCCACCTTACTGAGCTTGAACTAGGAACTGGCTCCAAAGATTTCCATAGCCTCCATAGACAAAGCACCTCAGTCCCAGACCCATGGGGAAAGGGTGAGGACCAGAAGATTGAAATTGGAACTACTGAGGCCTACTTCTTGTTGGCTGAAACCTAGAAGGCCCTGATGCCGGAGATCTATTGTTGACTGCCTTTCCCTTTAACGAACTCGGCTAGCTCCCCTCTTGCGGTACACCTCCCAGTAAGTGAATCCTCTACACTACTTCATCCATCTTCTAAAATTCTAAGTATGTCGGTACGGTAAATGGAGTGATGACATATTGAAGATAAGGTCGGAGTGCCACCTATAAGCATCTCACCCACGACTCATCATATGGAAAGAGATTAGAAACAAAGAGTAGGAGATCATTAAACTTGATCCTCAGTTCCCTCACTAACATACTCCTCTTATGAAGGGAGAGAAGCTCCTGCCTCTTCTCATCCTTCATTGTTGATGAAAGAAACTCTGCCCAAAACTCCTTCTCAAAGTCAGCCCATGAGACATCGATCTCTTTTCTCTCCCTAAGGTACAGTGTCCACCACTGACATGCCGCTCCTCACATCTGGCTCACTGCCAGAGGAACCCAGTACTCCCTCAGAGCACGAAACAAGGTAAAGGTGATTATCAACTCCTCAAGCCAGCCCACCGTCTCTATGTCTGAAATGATACCTTCATACTTCCCCAAGGTCTTCCACTGGAAAGAATGAAGGTTCTTTTTCCACAATTCATCTTCCTCCTCTCAATTGGCCCTCTGCTGATCAACCAAGTCTTCCTACTGGGCCTCAACTGCTCATACCACATGTGAGTGATGTCCGGGTGCCATAGCTGAAAAGGGTAAACAAGGAACTCATAATCCTAGGTAGTATGGAAATTTTCTTTTAAAAAATATTTCAAATATTTATTTAAATTAAATTCCCAAAACACCTAATACACACAAGAACACAAGTCACTATGATGCATGTACCTTTCCTAGGGCCTCTACACTCCAATCAGTGTAGCCTCACTTGGTCATTCAGTAGGTCCAAATTCCTTACATTGGATCAAGGAGGGGCCTAAAATCACGTGTCCTAGATAGTCTTCCCTAGTCTATTTCACACACCAAGATTGCTTAACACAGTTTCCCTACCATCCCATGAAATCCTCACTATTTCTAACTCTGAACTATATCATATCTTTCAACCATAAGCCTCTAATACCATTCTATCACGACCTTCCTTCTTCAAGATGAGGGAAGGGACAGAAAAGTATCATGCCCTTCCTTCTTCAAGGTGAAGGAGAGATAATGGCCCCTGAGTCCCACCCTCAATAGGCCCTAGAGTGGCGACTAGAACTAAGTATATATAATCTCACACAAAACAGAAGGCATTAACCTTTTTAATAAAAATAGGATCATGAGATAAAATAGTAAAAATCCTAAACAGCACCAAACATTTATATAAAGGAAACCAAAATCCAACCCATTCATGATTTAAACATAAATTGCAAAAAAAGTACAACCAAAGCACAAAAAAAAGTACCAAAAGAAAGAGACTAAGAAGTATCACAACAACTATCCCAATGCCCAAGCTAGTAAAGTTCAGGCCAGTCCTCAAAGTCCTTCTGGAAACCTAAAAATATTTTTAAAAACATAGGGTGAGTATACAAGTATACCTCGTAAGAAAACTAAATCCACTTGTGCACAAGTGGGGGACATACTAATGCCCATGTGAGAGAACAGTAGAACCTCAAAGAACCTACCAAGGAGTACTAAACAGCCCAGCCTCACCAAGGTACACTCACCAAATAATGCAATTCAAGTAAAGTAGTAGTATAATTAAATCAACATTTGGGTACCCCGCACCACTTTCCCACTGGTTAGCAGATCATTTATAATGGCTAATGGCTTGACATACCACTCTTCCAAAATACATTCATGCTTCCAGAACCTTCCCGCACACACCTAGGCCTCAAACCACACACAATCCCACTCGTAGACACCTGGGTCACAACCACACCACACATCTCTCCCACAGACGCCTGGGCCACAAAAACCATGCCTCTCACCCGAAGACACCTAGGCCTCATCCCAAAGACACTTGGGAAAACAATCATGGCCCACAAACACCTGGTCCCCTTGTCCACAACAAACCTTCCTAGAGGATCTTGGACTATGGTAAGCCTAAATCCATTATAGCCTACTCAAATACACTCGAGCGGTAAGAGCCTGAAAGAGGGTACGAGGAAGAAAGTCAGTAACCAGTCATCCATCCTCCCACCGGGATGTTGGGAAAGACACCCTCCCCCATGAAATGGGGGTATTCGATAGATGATTCTCAACATGGGTGAGGTGAGTATATAAAATCACAAGAAACTACAATTTATATATATATATATAGGTAAGAAAACACTCAGCCCAATCTACAGATCCCAAAATAAACAACCATCCCACCAGAACCACTCTTTCCACTACCCCAATATGCACAACCACACAAACTTCCACTACAAAAGCATAAACCCAACCCCTTTTTCACTTAAACACTTTCTATTCATTAATTAAGGGGTTCACTTTAATTTATTCCAGCACTACCCGGGGTAACTACCAAGCACAACATCTTCAACTATTCTCAGAAGGCGAAGATCCTGATTAACCAAACACACAATAACTAACCCACTTCATTCTTTGGTACTATAGACATTGAACAAGGGAAGAGGGACCAAGGTAAAGCATTTCCATTTTAATACTCATTCATAAAAACAACATAGAACAACCAACCAACAGTCCCACTGCACACCCCCTTTTTCTCTAGACACCTATTCAACCACTGCCAACAGTCCTTCTTCAAAGTTATCCCGCTCAATCATCCTCTCAGGACTAAACCCAATAGCCCCACTTCACAACAACACCATACCCAGCACACATATTAACATGAAGTCACGAAATTACCCAATCCTACAACCCCACTGCCCAAACATTTCCCAGATGCAGTCCCACTACATAACAAGTTCATAACCATATTACAGTCCCACTTCTCAACATTGATCAACAGCCACAACACAAACAAAGGCAGTCCCACTTCCTACAAGTCCATCCATTACACAATCAATCAGTCTCTCAACTTGATATTCCAACACACCACTCGTACCGCCCCACACACAAAGCCCACAACAACTACCATTAAACCACAGCCCCGTTGCACACACATGACCCATCCTTCTCACAAAACCAACTCTCTTACCCACTCATGTACCCATAACTGTGATCCCAACAAAAGCACTACACAACCCACACAAAGTCATAAAACCAAACAAAAAACAGCACAGCCAAACCTATCAAACAAGATATATTCAAGTTTGGTTCACATTGTTTTTTAAGTCCACTTTGATAAGCAGGGGTGATCACACAAGGGTTTTCATCCTGGGGAATCCATTTCATTTAACCAAGTATACATGATTAAACTGATTTTGTGTTACAACTATTTAACAAAGAATCACAAAAAAAATAGAACATCGTCAGTGTGAAAGCAAAGACCACCAACGGACATGATTTTCAGAATGCATACAGCCATAACAAATCATAAAAGAAACAAGATAGCAAGTAAAATAAAATATCAATGTTAAACTATATTTAATTCTCTAACTGCTATCTTTTAATCATCACTTCCATATTGTTATTTATTACTCGTTTAAGAAAATAATTCACCCGTTCATCACAAGGAATCATTAGTACACCCACCCCACAAGATACACAAATAAATAGGGTTAGAATAATCCCTACTTGAATGACAGGTGACAAAAAATCCTCCTTGCATCAAGAACAGGGGATCGCGCAAGCAATAGGAAACTCCAAGAAAACTAAGTAGAAGGTGGATATAGAACAGGCACATGAATCATCTAGAGAGGAAGTATTTAGGTGCACCAAGAGGGAAAGGAAAACACCCTGGGAAGGTAAGATCACAACTTTGAAGAGCGAGATCCAATATTAAAGGAGGAATGATTTCAAAAGTCATCAACATGGGATCGTGATCCAGATCATGTGGTTTGGATATCTCAAAGTCCCTGGAGCATTAGGATATTAAATATATACTTAATATAATTTTAAATTCACTTAAAAAATCTCAAAACTTCTCTAAACTCGTTTTACGTCAAATAATATGTAAAAGAGGTGAAACTGGAAAAACTCGGGAAACTGGAAATTTGGAAAAGGGTGAGACACCATTTGGTTTGCCATCATGTTGGTGTGGCACCATCATGGTGCCACCGTTTTGGTTTGCCACCATTTTGGTACCACTGTTATGGTGCCACCATTATGGTGCCACCATTTTGGTGAAACCGTTTGGTGAAGCTGGATTTTTGGCGAACACCCGAAACAAAATCACTACGACCCCCAAGAACACCACAAGCACTAGATTTTCACAAAGGAATGGCTCGGGGAAATTCAGGTCATTACACTTATACATGGAATGAGTCTTAAAACCCTTTTACTTTTTCTTCCTTTTCATATTCACCATAATAACAGTTGGTTTTTCACACCCCATATCTTTATCAACTTGGAGAATAAGAGTAAGAAGTTCTGAAATAGTCTTCTCGCTATTGTTCATATTGTAATTCACAATGGATTGGGATAAGTTTTTATATAGTGAAGATATAATGAGATCTATTCTAAACTAATAATGAATATTAAACCCTAATATGTCTAGGAATTCTATGTATCCAATCATCTTGACCACATAAGGTCCAGCTGACACTAACTCTCCAAGCTTGCACATGAATAACATGTTAGATATCTCATATATCTCTTGTCTCACCTTCTCCTAATAAAGATCTTGAAGGTTATAAATGTTATAATATGCATCCATATCCTCATATTTCTTTATAATGTCATTATACATAGATGTTATCATGAAAAATTGGAAATCCATTACATCATCTACATGTTTCAAGTAGAGAGATATGTATTCCTCACTAGCCTCTTTAGCAAGTGACTCATGAAGTGAGGTTTATGGCATGTATAATTTTCATTCATGGCATAGTGTAACACATAAGTGCCTATACCATTCCTAGAAATTTTCACTTATGAGAAGGTTATCCTTTTGTAATATGGATCATAGTGATACGGTCAAAGTGGTGTGGTTTAGCATTTCTAAAAAATTAAGAACAGATAATTAGTACTTCATTGACTACCAAGTCAGATTAATAAATTTAAATTAAATTTTATTAACCTCGCCCTATTTTTTGAAACATATTATCCTTCACCATTAGTTTCTAAATATCATATTTCATGGATATTCTAATGGAAAGGACCTATATTCCCCTTCTTATAACCCACACTTGGGTCTGAAAAGTTAATTGAAGGGTTTTAGGTAGGTGTAATTCACAAACTGCATTAACTCAAAGATCCTTGATCTGTTGAGTGGAATCCCCAATACTAAAATCCTAGATAAATATTTCTTTAACACTTGCCTCTCAGTTACACCATGTCCTTCTTGGACAGATAGCCCTTGATGTGAACCAAGTTAAGTCAACCAAAAACTTCAAGCTAAAAGTTTCTCGATAATTGAAATCACCCCAACTTAGGCCAGTCAAACACTCTAAACTATGGGGTTGACTCTAGATTAAGTAATGGAATTCTATATCGACTTAATATTTTAGTATCATGATTTTTATCTTTATGTTTAAAACCCAATTTTTATCTTATCACACGCCTTGTTAATATTAAGTGTATTTTACTTAAGTGATTCAACATGTCTGATAAAATTTACACATAATTCATTATTATTTTATTCCATATTACATTCTCTTTAATTAATTTATTAAGTGATTGTGTAGCATCCACAAACATAAATAATCTTCCATGAAACTGACAGAAATAAAATATAAGTGGCATGATCATGAGATTCTCTAATGGTTAGTTTCTCTAGAGGGTGAAAAAACTAACCCTAGACCCTAGGGTTAAACACCTTGAACCACACCTTGGTTTTTGTTATAATATTCCACTTGAACTCCTATATATTACCTCTATTAGTTTCACCTCGGCTCCAAGACTCGGACCGCCTCCTCTCACCTAGGAGCTCTAGTTTTATATAAGCTTTTAGTCGCATACATGTGAGGGTATCCAATGGATTGGATAATGGGGGTATAAATAAAAGAAATCATAGTCACGTAGACCCTTATATAATAAGGAGGGTATGACACTCATGTATTCATTTTAATTTAAATACAATAATATATTAAAAGAAAACCAATCATATACACAGGTCTGGTCTAATCTCATAATCACCCACACAACATGAAACAAATCATACATCTGAAATCTAATTAGCAGTTACTTTAATTCATTCTTTAATTAAGGTAAAACATCATGAATTATTATAATTTATTTGATTTATCTTAATTCCATTCAAGTATCCTTGAATTTCAATCATCTATAATTTTAAACAAAATAAATTAATTTTATTTAAAATTAATAAAGTGAACAAGTGTACTTGGAGGCGACAACATGTACTCGTCCAAACTACCTAACATGATCCTTATGCTTGTGCATTCCCTTAGAATCTAACACACATTGCATGATAGGTAATTACATGGCATGTACTATCAAACAAATGGCATATGTAACACAACACTAATGGAAAAATTACCTATACCAACAGTTTGGAACTATTGGTATTTGTCTCCAAACCGCTGGTATAGCCTGTACCAATATTTTGGGAAGCCATTTGGTGATTTGGAGTTGGTAAAGACCTATCCCAAAAATTTAGAAAAAACTATTGGGAAAGACCTATACCAACGGTTTGAAAACCATTGGGATAGGTCTTTCTCAAAGGTTTTCCCAAACCCTTGGGATAGGTTAATCTAAAAAAAAGTTACAGTAGAGGTTTGAACCCACAAACTACACATTATATATCAAAAACTTTACCATTATCCTCCACTTAACTTTTTTAATATATTTGGATATATATATGTGTGTGTGTGTGTAATTAATATATTTATTTATTTGACGATATTTGACAAAAATTATTAGTAAAAAATAAGGGTATTTATCCCAACGGTTTTCCCAAACCGTTGGGAAAAGTGGTCTCAAAAGACCCTTTCCCAACGGTTTTCCAAAACTGTTGGGAAAAGTGGATCCTTTCACAAACTGTTAGAAAAAGTGGACCCTTGCCCAATGGTTTTCCCAAACTGTTAGGAAAAGTGATCTCAAAGTACCCTTTCCCAATGGTTTTGGCAAAACCATTGGGAAAAGTGGACCATTTTCCAACAATTTGGGAAAACCATTGAGAAAGGGGTCTCAAAGTACCCTTTCCTAATGGTTTTTGTAAAACCGTTGGGAAAAGTGAACCTTTTTTCAACGGTTTGGGAAAACCGTTAGAAAAAGTGGCCTCAAAGTACCCTTTCCTAACAGTTTTGGCAAAACCGTTTGGAAAGGGGACCTATACCAATGGTTTGGGAAAACTGTTGGTATAGATACGTTGGTATAGGTGGGATTTATAGTAGTGTAAGTGAATTAAACTACATGTGATGTTATTAATGCATATGGAGAACTCTATATGAAAAGATCATACATAACTTATAATTTTATAATTTAAAAGAGAAATTAATTCAATGTATAATTAACAATCCTATGAAATGGAATGTACAATCAAATAAATGACACACAAAACACATGTGAATAGGTTTAATTATATAATTAATTCTTATCTCCCTGTCAAATTAATCACACTATTTATAGTAGACTATACATCATGTTTTGTTTTACATGACATGTAATATTTTCTTCATGTGGCCGCGACACGCGCTTAGGTACTGGGCATGTTTTTTGCTACAAACATGTACGAGGTACATGACATGTAACCTTCTTACATGATGTGTGTCCTCAAAGTTTCATGGTTTTTCAGTCCTCGTGTCATGTGAAAAATACACGGCACGCTTGGGCCCATCGTATTCTCCATCATGAAGTCATGAGGACTACATGTCGTATATGCAGTTACATGGCATGTGGTTCTTGAAACCATATACCAGCTTGGTCTTGATTTATGCGCTAATTTGATTTTATTGGATCATTGATCCAATTTTATTGGATTGATCTGATATCGATGTGAGATAAAGATGAGATATAGACTATATACACAGGTATACAGCGTGTAGTTTGGTGTATGCACCGTGTACACTTGTGTTATCTGTCCAGAACCCTTGGCATATTCAGATGGAATTTTTGGATGTTTCTTTATTTTAATTTAACCTGTTTATTAGTTATGTGAGTGAGAATGAAGAAAGGAAAGAGAAAAATAAGTTCATATTTTAAGAATGAATAGATATGGAGTAAAAGAAATTGCAAACATGTACCATTAAATAAACGATTAATATATAATTATAAATTAACTATGTGACCACTCTGATGTCACTTGTAGGTTCTGGATGCAATGGAAGTGCCTTTTTGGCATGACCAACTCATATTTTAGTCTTAATTTGCAAATAATTATTATTTTATATAATTAATGACATCATGATCAACATAATTCATATATTACTTGACTTGATTAAACACTGGAACCAAAAGTGGGGGATTTTCATATGTAATTTATAATTGATTTATAAGTAGATTTAGAATTACCTGAACTTGTAATTATTTCTTCATTGATTATCAAGTTGACTCAATCTCATAATACTATCATTGTGTTGCAGGATCCATGTGCAAAATCCCTCTAGCATTGATCCACACATGCACCAAAATCTCTGAACATCGTCAGGGAATCTTCAGGTGCTAGCACAGTCAATCTCGACTATTTGCATTGTTCATGGTTTATTGTAGTAGAATTATCTTTAAGGATGAATTATTCTTGGTGTTCTCTCAATGTATTGAGAGAATATGAGGAGAGAGAATTCTCTAGATCTCTAGAAATATCTCTAGGTCTTGAGAGAGATTCTCTCTATCTGTAGTGCACAACAAGTGTGTTTATGGAAAGTGATATAAGTAGATATTTATTATGGAATGTTTAGAGTTATAAATTTGAACATAGGACCCTTTTCAGTTCTATAATTCTTAGTTAACCTAATGTATAATAATAATAATAATATAAATATTATTATTATTCACTTGATATGTGCATCACTTAAGAATATATAAATAAATATCATTTACATCATTTCCAACCGGATCATTAAGCTTGGTCCTCTTATCCTCCTCGATATTTACCAAACCTTGAATATTGACTATTTATTTAAAAAATAAATATCACACCATTATTCATTGATATAATAAATATTTTATTCACCAAACCTTTCAAATAAATATTTTTTTTGATAAGGTTCCTCAACCAAAAAGTTTGAGTCATTTATTAATGAAAAGAAAATCTACAAAAGTGTGAAAAGCATAATTTTATTAAAATCTATTTCATAATGTGATGCAAAATCATCCGGAAGAGTATTTGTCCAAGTGAGATCCATACCAACTACTTTGTTTGCAAGCCCATCTACCACCATGTTCTCCTCCCGTAAAACATGTGTAGTAATTAAATTGAGGCTCGTGAGGTAATTCATACATTCCATCCATCAGGTCGTGAGTCTTCAAGAAAGATGCAGTGTACCATTCATGATAGCTTGTACAATAGTAGTGGAATCACTTTCCAAACATAAATTATTACAACCTTTTATTTTTGTAAAGAAAACAACATTAATGACTCCTTGCATCTCCACTTCAAGTGACAATGCCACTCCACATGATCCATAAAAACATCCAAGAATTTTTTCATTATGATCACAGAAGACCGCGACACACCCCGAGGGTCCTCGATTACCCTTCGATGCACCATCCGAGTTGATTTTAATCAAATTAGGAAGAGGGGGATGCCAAAAAACCTCTAACATTCCCACTATTGGCTTGTAATTCCCATATATTCCCAATCATCTCAAGACCACGAAATCATGTACACTATTATCCCAGAAATCCTTCTACACAATATTTGACTCCCTGACTACAACAAAAATCCTCATTAGAGCTGATCGAAGATAGAAATTTGTTCCATCATGGAGTGAAAAATTGTGGCCGAACTAGAGGATGTGCAATAGTTCAGCCACTATAACCTAAAACAAATTTCATAGCTGTGCAGAAAGGACGACGCAAGTGTTGTACTAAAAAAATGATCGCAGATAGTTCCCGATCAATCTCCGTATACCAAAGATATCAAAGATCTTCTTCCACAATGTTGAGGTAGTCACAAGGTTGATAAAGAGATGCTCTGGATCTTACTTGTGTTGATTGCATAAATAACACCTATAATAAAGGGAGACACTAAATAATTGTAATCAAATATCAGTGGGGTAATATGTTCTATGTCAATCTCCAGATAAGGGTAAGCCAAGAGGGTCTGATCCATGCCTTGTTGAAGTTTTTGATCCAATTGAAGTCACCATTTAAATCATTGATAACTCACTTAATCTTTTGAATAACTTGTGATTAAATATTAGCAATCAATTAAACCTAAATAATTATTAAACTACAAAACAAGAATAATATTTATTCTAACTTTTTAAATTCAACATTGAATTTAATCGAGATTCCAAATACACTTAGTGTGCGACCATCTATGCCCCTTTCTCAATGGTAATAGGGGAAGATGCCTAAAGTCTAATATTAGCGTCTAGAAAAATGTCAAAGCATCCATATAGAAAGAAGTTAATGTCACAATGACATAAAACCTTCTATGAACGTTTACTGTGTAATATAATGTCTTTATCATGATATATCTAATCAATCAATTTACAGACTAGTGTCATCAACCTATGTGATCGATGTTTCTTTCTTTGAATTATAGGAAATGAACATGCCCACAAAACACTATGGTCATTGATTCATCCAGGTAGTTTCATTCCCATCAAAGGGTCTAAGATATAAACTTTTGTCTAGAGATAGAAGGGATAAATCTTTTCTCATATTATCCATTAATGTAATATTTCTCATGACACACCCAACGTATCATACTTCATTGTGAACTTATATTGTCATGGTTTTCATTAATACATCAATATATGTGACTTATGGAATTCAATAATGATAAACTTAAAGTCCAAGGACCAATACACACTTCCGTAGATATGAACATCCAATAACACATAAAATTTGGATTTACTACTGGTAAGTCTCATTCTCATAATATTCTACTCTGAAAAATACGAAGGGCACACCCAATGAGAGGGTGTCTCAAAATCATATGAGTTTTCACTACTGATAGCCAGTATCGTTTGTTTCCTATCAAATGATATCATCTGAAAATAGAACATTTATTCAAGAATATTATCATGGAACCTCTAAGTTCTAATCATAGCAGAGAACTGCTATGACCTTTCAGCGTGATAGATATTATTAGGACATTATCATAGACTATGTCAAATAGAAGAACAATCAAAATGTGAAAATAAACATTATTAATATTCAAAACAATGAGTACATCCAATCATCAAGTACTTAGAAGTTGGTTTTAGGACATCAACTCCAATACAACAGATATAAGAAGCAACAAACAGAACCAGAAAATATGAAGGCGCAAAGGGAAACAATCTAAAGGTCAGGTTATTGCGGCTCTAAGACTTGTAATGAAACCAAGACAAGGATGGGACATATACCACATACCTTGGATGAAATCAAACAATGCACACAAGTCATTACCAAAAAACAAGCAAGTACAAGGCCTTAGGAACTGATAAAGAAGGTTAATAGTTGACCAAGACCCTCTTACTAGGGCTTGATCTCACCTGTGAGTCGTCGACGGTGAGCCACCATGAAACCAGTGGTAGTTATTGTCGTCGTCAAGCTCGCCATACTCCATCCTCTTCATCCAGGTGCAAGAAACGCCAAGTAGCAACATCACCATACACAGAAGAGCATCCATCACAAACTGCTTCAAAGAACACCAGGAACTTGTCAGAGCTCTTCGCCAAGTGTAACGACCCGAAATTTTGAATAAATCTTGTTTCCTAATTTTGTGTGTTATTTTATTTTTATAATCAACAAAACTGTTTCATTTGATAACATGAGTATAATTAAAATGAGACCGTTGGGTTTTGACTGTTATATGACCATTGGTCAATATGACTGCTGGAAACTAAACATTTTGATTATTGTCTCCAAATACAAGTGATCATGGTTAATTAATATAGAAAGAAGATTCGATGGCCTCATCCAGTAGTCTCGGGCCAATCGAAGCCCATCTAACGGAACTTGGGAAGGAGGTAGCACCATTGGGCATTGCTCTAGACCAAACCCAAGCCGAACTTCATCGTGTGAAGCTATAACAGAATCGCCTTCACGATAAGTTCAAACTGATAGAAATTACTACTCGTGAAATGTTGGTTGAGCTGCCTCAGATTCTCTCACCTTAGCACACCTTACACTTAGGTCCTATGCTGGGGTTATAGGGGGCTATGTAAGGAGACCGTAACTGCCTTTTGTAATCCTTTGTTTTAAATAAAAATTTTGATTTCTTCTTATGATGAAGTTTATGAATTTTCAAATGTCCGGATAAATATAGTATGCATATTTTTTATGAATTTTAGAGAAAGGATATTTTAAAAATATTTATGTAAACCTTAAATAATTAAAAATGTGTAATGATTTTCAAAAAATGTTCTTCTACAATTATGTTCAGTACGAAATTTAGAGTCTAATAAGATCAACTTAATTTTTGATGAATAGTAAATTATGAATAGTGATTTTATGCTTAGGATTAGTAATGTGACCAAATGGATTAGTAATCTCACTTAAATAAATTATTAATATAATCTAGGCATCTTGATTAAGTAATGTGATTCAATAAAATGGTTAAATAACGGTTTCATAAATTAGTAGTCAAGTATTAGTTTTTCGGGTGAATAGTATTTTTTAATTAAAAATTAAATTAAAAATATTTAGAAAATTATTTTTATAAAATGGACTTTATTTTTGAATTCAAAACATTGATATTATGTTAAGGTAATTTTTGGGGATTTTTCTTAAAAAATGAATTTTCAGTGAATAGTGTATTTATTTAAAAATTAAATTAAAAATATTTAGAAAATTATTTTTATAAAATGGAGTTCATTTTTGAAATCATAGCATCGATATTTGGTTAAGGTGAAATTTTGGGATTTTTCTGAGAAAGTTGAATTTTCGATGAATAGTGAAAATACAGTTTTTAAGTTACGGGTGTTTAATGACATCATTAAATGATGTATTAAGTATGTAATCAATATGGTCGACTTATGAATAGTAATATAAGGTATGAGATGTCCTAAGTGGGAAATACCATGGGCAAATACCATGGGTAAGCCCATGGTTTTGCCAAAACCACTAATGAGGTGTCCCTTGGCCATTAATGCCTTGTCCCCTCACTTTCCCTATAAATACCAAGACATCCTCTCATCCATTCGACTCCAAAATCATCCTCAATGAAGTTCTGGTCTCCTTACCTACCAAGGAGTCCTCCCAAGGTTCCCCCAAGCCCTCAAGGTCCCAACCTTTGAGTTTTAAGAGATACGTTTTAAGGTAAGGGATCCAAACTCTCTCTTTCTTTTCAAATACTCTCTTTTAAGTCATTTCCTTTATGCTCCATGTTATTATGTTGGAGGATGTTCTTTTATATTTCTCTTACTTCCCTTTTCATGTTCATATGATGAGAGATCACCTCTTACTCTCATCATTTCGTTTTATGAGTGTTTGAGTGGCGTCGTTAGGCTGCCGAAATTTTTGTAACGGATTCTTTCAGCCTTCTCATTTTAAAGTTCTATTTTCTTGTCAAGTCTTTAAAGTTCCTTTTTATGTTGGGGTATGATCTCTATATCTATCATAATGATATTTTATGTTCATATTATGAGAGACCCTATTTGATCTCTTCAATTTATTTTTTTGAAGTTTAAGTGACGTCGTTAGGCTGCCGAATTTTTAAGTGGTTCTTTCACCCTTCTCGTTTTCAAGATCTATTTTCATGTCAAGTCTTTCAAGTTCCTTTTTATTATGTTGGGGTATTATCTCTATATCTATCATACTGATATTTTATGTTCATATGATGAGAGACCCTATTTTATCTCGTCAATTCATTTTTTTTGAAGTTTAAGTGACGTCGTTAGGCTGCCGAATTTTTAAGGGATTCATTCACCCTTCTCATTTTCAAGTTCTATTTTCTGGTCAAGTCTTTCAAGTTCCTTTTTATTATTTTGGGGTATGATATCTATATCTATAATACTGATCATTTATGTTCATATGATTAAAGACCCTATTTGATCTCGTCAATCCATTTTTGGAAGTTTTAAGTGACGTTGTTAGGCTGCCGAATTCTCATAAAAGAAATCTTATTTTTTTTTGTCTTCCTTTCAAGTTATTCTTTTCATATGGTATATCATTCAAATTTCATTACCATGTTCTTAAATACTTTATATTTTGTTCCCCTACTATTTTATGTATCATTTATGAGTGGGTGACCCATGTCCCCTCTCTTTTCAATGTTTTCTAAAACCTCGTAACATAGTCGTTATGCTGCATAATTTCCGTCTCAAAATGTATCTCTCTTATTCTCAAATTCATTTATTTTATTAAGCGAATACTCAAAGCTCTTTATTCTAAAGGGGTATTCACATATATACCAAAATGTTCTATTTTAAATTCTTGTATTTACATACATGAGACCTGTTTTCCCTTTCTGTGGGTTTAAAGTGACTTAAAGATCATGTCTTTAAAGCAGTTTTTAAAATGTTATGATTATGAAATGAAACTCATTTCTTTTATTCTATATGGGTTGTTTATGAAATGATTGATGATGATATATGTGGATCACATGATAATAAAGTCAAATGAAGGGTGTGACCTAATAGCACTCCAATGCATTGGGTAAAGACTTAATCTCTAGAGATGACCATTTTTAACGACGCCTTGTTGAATAACCTTGGTAATTTTTTAATGACACCTTGGGGATGGACCTTGGTTAAACGGAAATGATTGTAAATATTAAATGTTGTAGCCACATATTCAAGTTATGAAATATGTTATTTTTATTATGATATGCCTCGTGATTTCTTTCTCATGCCTTAAAGTTGTTTTTCATGACATTGTTGATGTATCTCAAGTTCACATGTTAAATGTTTCCCCTTGTTTCCCTTACTGGGCATTCTGCTCACCCTTTCTTTTGATGTATGTCCCCAGGTTATGAGATACAGTAATGAACCTAGGATGAACATAAGGATAAGCATTTCAAGTGTTTAAGAAGAATTTTTTATGTTTTCATGTTTTAAGTTCCTGGTTTCCAAGACACTAAACCTTAAAGATCCTCGGTTTTGTAAAATGTAATGAAAAGTTATGTTATAAAAAGGCGGGATGCCATAGTTGGTATCAAAGGAAGGTTTAATTATTTGTGAAAATTAGGATATGAAAACTCTAGTAATAACCCTATAGAAAATTGTAAATATAAGAAATATTCTTGGTATTTTGGTGAGTATTGAGTAAGGGGTTGCCAAGAAAATACATCTCTGTCTAGATACGAGCAGGTAGAGGTGGCTCTGGCACATATGTACATAGGGGTAAAACCCAAAAACACCGCTTTGAGCGATACTCGAATGGGAACTGGTACACGACAACGGGCCTTGCTGCACTCTTGGTTACGATACTCTCAGGGGATATGCTTTGGTAAATTCATAAGCTTAGTATGAACCATTATTAAAGGAACAAATATAAAATAAAATAAAGATTCACATAAGAATATATGATCATGGATAACCTATATTGGAACCTAGGGGATAACAAGTTAGGGTATACTTTCCTTCTACAAGTTTATCCTTCTATGCTTAAAGTTTCCTTTTAATGATTATTGGCTAAGTATTTAAGCCCCCTAATTATACATTCTTTTCTTAGTTAATGGTGGGAAATGGAAGAGCATGTCCCAACAACCAATGTGATAGGAAATGTGATGATTTCCCTATTAATGTGACAGAGATGAAGAAAGATCAATTTGAACATATTGTGATTATGCCAAACCAGCTATCAAAAATCAAAATTAATAATTGGTACCTAGTTGAATACCCAAATTCATCAAGGAAGAAGAAGACAAAGTCTCAAGGATGTTCATCTGATAAAGTTGATAAGGTAAAGAAGACCCAATTTATTTTTTGCAAAAAGTGTGGGAAGAGGCACCAATGAGAATTTCACAAAGGAACCAGGAGATTTTTTAAGTGTGGGAAGGTAGGGCATAAAGTAGCCAATTGCTTTAAAAAAATAGATAATGTGATGAATGGAGATAAGGTTTGATCTAATGTACCTTATACATTTTGATGTCGTAAATGTGGAGAAGTTAGACATTATCCAAAGAAATGCTCTCTTGGAATGGGTGAGAAGCATGATGAGCATCAACAATCTTAGAGGACAAGGGAACAATGCAAGTCCTATGCTGAGATGGATCATGATGACTAAAGTACATGTAACTTCTTCGCAATAATTTTTTATGTCACGTTGTATTTTAGTTCGTGCTCTATGAGCACATCTTTTATGTTTTCTAAGATCATCGAGTCACTACCTAAGATGATTTTATATCATTAAGAAAAACATCTATTGTTATGTACCACATGTTGATGTAGTGAAGTTGTTCTTCTTAAAAAAGGTGATTAGGGGATTAAAAGATTATTATTATTTTGGAAGACGTTCACTATTTTGGGAACCCTATTTGATAGAGGTAAGTAGATTACTATGGTATTTTCTTTGAGGAGTAAAGGTTGACTTATATTTTGAATAATCGATGAATTTAAGGTGAACTTATAGTAATTTAGGTTACATATGGAAATGATTAACCTATCTTTGGGAAAATGTGATTAGGTTAGTTACTTTTGTTATAAGATGATAAGAGTGGTTGATGTTGTTTGGAGATGAACGATAAAGTCTATCTTGGAAGACTATGTTATGAGATCGTTCTTATAATTGGGTTTCAATCTTAGTTTGGTTTATTTTGAGGAATTTTAAGGACAGTTATTTATGGAATGGTCTATGATGAACTATGGGTAGTACCATGGAACTTTGAAGATTTAAAAGTAGTTTCCCTTCATATGGGATTCTTTCTTTTTGAAGAGTTGTTTTATCTTACCCTTTCTATTTTTGGGATAATGTTTAAAGATAGAAGAAATTGATAGTTAATCTTTTGTGGATTACGTGACTCTCAAGAAGATGATTCTTGTGTTTTGATGAGACCAAGTGTTTTTGAATGCTCATCATTTGGAGAAAAGATTAGTTTTGGCAGAAACTTATTAAAGGATGAAACTCTACTTGAAGGTAGGTATATTTCCTTATGTTTTTGTTCTATGTAGTAAATGAATTCCTCAAAATTATGAAAAGGAACGTAAAACAAAAACGTTGTTGGTTTACGTTTCCTACTAGGTAATTAAAGACCGTTTACACACATCATAAGTTTGTGATTTTCTTGTGGTTAACTTTCTCCTAATCATGGTTTCTATCACTCTCCCTCAGAACTTGACCCTTTTCTCCTCCATGTCCATGTTTTCCTACATGGAATCCTAGTGTGGGTTAACTCGTGTGACCTTTGTACTTCCCTTTATTTCTTTTAAAGTAATAGTTTTACTAACTCTTTTTCTGATGTGGGACTTTCAATGAAATTTCAAAACCCAATTTTAAAAATTGAGAGGACGCAATTTCTTAAGGGGGGAAGATTGTAATGACCCGAAATTTTGAATAAATCTTGTTTCCTAATTTTGTGTGTTATTTTATTTTTATACTCAACAAAACTGTTTCATTTGATAACATGAGTATAATTAAAATGAGACCGTTGGGTTTTGACTGTTATATGACCATTGGTAAATATGACCGCTGGAAAACTAAACGTTTCGATTATTGTCTCTAAATACAAGTGATCTTGGTTAATTAATATAGAAAGAAGATTCGATGGCCTCATTCAGTAGTCTTGGGCCAATCGAAGCCCATCTAATGGAACTTGGGTAGGAGGTAGCACCACTGGGCTTTGCTCTGGACCAAACCAAAGTCGAACTTCATCGTGTGAAGCTAGAATGGAATCGCCTTCGCGAGAAGTTCAAACTGATAGAAATTACTACTTGTGCAATGTTGGTTGAGCCGCCCTCAGATTATCTCACCTTAGCACACCTTACACTTAGGTCATGTGCTGGGGTTATAAGGGGCTATGTAAGGAGACTGTAACTGCCTTTTGTAATCCTTTGTTTTAAATAAAAATTTTGATTTCTTCTTATGATGAAGTTTATGAATTTTCAAATTTCCGAATAAATATAGTATGCATATTTTTTATGAATTTTAGAGAAAGGATATTTTAAAAAAATTTATGTAAACCTTAAATAATTAAAAATGAGTAATGATTTTCAAAAAATGGTCTTCTACAATTATTTTCAGTACGAAATTTAGAGTCTAATAAGATCAAATTAATTTTTGATGAATAGTAAATTATGAATAGTGATTTTATGCTTAGGATTAGTAATGTGACCAAAGGGATTAGTAATCTCACTTAAAGAAATTATTAATATAATCTAGGCACCTTGATTAAGTAATGTGATTCAATAAAATGGTTAAATAACAGTTTCATAAATTATTAGTCAAGTATTAGTTTTTCAGGTGAATAGTGTTTTTTTAATTAAAAATTAAATTAAAAATATTTAGAAAATTATTTTTATAAAATGGACTTTATTTTTGAATTCAGAACATCGATATTATGCTAAGGTAATTTTTGGGGATTTTTCTAAAAAAATGAATTTTCGGTGAATAGTGTATTAATTTAAAAATTAAATTAAAAATATTTAGAAAATTATTTTTATAAAATGGAGTTCATTTTTGAAATCAGAGCATCGATATTTGGTTAAGGTGAAATTTTGTGATTTTTCTGAGAAAGTTGAATTTTCGATGAATAGTGAAAATACAGTTTTTAAGTTACGGGTATTTAATGACATCAATAAATGATGTATTAAGTATTTAATCAATATGGTCGACTTATGAATAGTAAGATAAGTTATGAGGTGTCCCAAGTGACCAATACCATGGGAAAATACCATGGGTAATCCCATGGTTTTTCCAAAACCACCAATGAGGTGTCCCTTGGCCATTAATGCCTTGTCCCCTCACTTTCCCTATAAATACCAAGCCATCCTCTCATCCATTCGACTCCAAAATCATCCCCAACGAAGTTCTGGTCTTCCTACCTGCTAATGAGTCCTCCCAAGATTCCCCCAAGCCCTCAAGGTCCCAACCTTTGAGTTTTAAGAGATACGTTTTAAGGTAAGGGATCCAAACTCTCTCTTTCTTTTCAAATACTCTCTTTTTTAAGTCATTTCCTTTATGCTCCATGTTCTTATGTTGGAGGATGTTCTTTTATATTCCTATTACTTCCCTTTTCATTTTCATATGATGATAGATCCCCTCTTACTCTCATCATTTCATTTTATGAATGTGTAAGTGGCGTCGTTAGGCTGCCGAAATTTTTGTAACGGATTCTTTCAGCCTTCTCATTTTAAAGTTCTATTTTCTTGTCAAGTATTTCAAGTTCCTTTTTATGTTGGGGTATGATCTCTATATCTATCATACTGATCTTTTATGTTCATATTATGAGATACCCTATTTGATCTCTTCAATTGATTTTTTTGAAGTTTAAGTGACGCCGTTAGGCTGCCGAATTTTTAAGTGGTTCTTTCACCCTTCTCATTTTCAAGATCTATTTTCATTTCAAGTCTTTCAAGTTCCTTTTTATTATGTTGGGGTATGATCTCTATATCTATCATACTGATATTTTATGTTCAAATAATGAGAGACCCTATTTGATCACGTCAATTCATTTTTTTGAAGTTTAAGTGACGCTGTTAGGTTGCTGAATTTTTAAGGGATTCGTTCACCCTTCTCATTTTCAAGTTCTATTTTCTGGTCAAGTCTTTCAAGTTCCTTTTTATTATGTTAGGGTATGATCTCTATATCTATCATACTGATCATTTATGTTCATATGATGAGATACTCTATTTGATCTCGTCAATCCATTTTTGGAAGTTTTAAGTGACGTCGTTAGGCTGCTGAATTCTCATAAAAGAAATCTTATTTTTTTGTCTTCCTTTCAAGTTCTTCGTTTCATATGGTATACCATTCAAATTTCATTACCATGTTCTTAAATACTTTATATTCTGTTCCCCTACTGTTTTATGTATCATTTATGAGCGGGTGAACCGTGTCCCCTCTCTTTTCAATGTTTTCTAAAACCTCATAACATAGCCGTTATGCTGCATAATTTCCATCTCAAAATGTATCTCTCTTATTCTCAAATTCATTTATTTTATTAAGTTAATACTCAAAGCTCTTTATTCTAAAGGGTTATTCACATATATACCAAAATTTTCTATTTTAAATTCTGGGATTTATATATATGAGACCCGCTTTCCTTTTCTGTGGGTTTAAAGTGACTTAAAGATCATGTCTTTAAAGCAGTTTTTTAAACGTTATGATTATGAAATGAAACCCATTTCTTTTATGCTATATGGGTTGTTTATGAAATGATTGATGATGATATATGTGTCTCACATGATAATAAAGACAAATGAAGGGTTTTCCCTGATAGTACTCCAATGCATTGGGTAAAGACTTTATCTCTAGAGATGACCATTTTTAACGTCGCATTGTTGAATAACCTTGGTAATTTTTTAATGAAACCTTGGGGATGGACCTTGGTGAAACAGAAATGATTGTAAATATTAAATGTTGTAGCCACATATTCAAGTTATGAAATACATTATTTTTATTATGATATGCCTCATTATTTCTTTCTCATGCCTTAAAGTTCGTTTTCATGACATTGTTGATGTATCTCAAGTTCACATGTTAAATGTTTCCCCTTGTTTCCCTTACTGGGCCTTCTGCTCA
The DNA here is from genome assembly GCA_963277665.1 of Viscum album. Classification (NCBI taxonomy): domain Eukaryota; kingdom Viridiplantae; phylum Streptophyta; class Magnoliopsida; order Santalales; family Viscaceae; genus Viscum; species Viscum album. The sequence continues at coordinate 1,303,433,106 of OY728147.1, forward strand.
CCCTTTATTTTGATGTATGTCCCCAGGTTATGAGATGTAGTAATGAACCTAAGATGAACATAATGAGAATCCTTTCAAGTGTTTAATAAGAATGTTTTATGTTTTTATGTTTTAAGTTCCTTATTTGCAAGACACTAAACCTTAAAGATCCTCGGTTTTGTAAAATGTAATGAAAAGTTATGTTATAAAAAGGCGGGATGCCATACCAAGCATTGAGGACGATGACCTCTACTCCTCAACCACTCTTATTCTCCTTTGACAAGGAAAGAACCACCTGAAAACATTCCTTCATATCTTCTCCAACATAAAACTAAATCCTCAAACCATGGACCGCTCATCCCTACTAAAACATGCTATAGGAAATGGAGCAACACACTGCTAAAATCAAGGAACCATGTTGTGGTAATTATGTTGCGAGTCAAGCATAACAACCTCGTGGTTGATACAAAACGAGTAACACATGTGGATGGTTGAGAATCAGTCTATCAAAACAGCTGAACAACTAATCAGGACATGCGGGGCTCCCAAATCGGCTAGAATAGTAAGGTATAGATCATGCTTAATCTATCTTTGTGCGAAAAAAAATAAGAGACCAATATTGATCGCTTGATACACTAAATCAACAACCAAAGAGCATAATTTGGATGAGCCAAAGATTAATCCAGAGGAAACAAGACCCACGTAGCAAGGAACGGGCCAAGGTGAGCAATAGAACCAGCGGGCCAATGAACATCCCTAAGGCGCGTCCAGAAGGACTCAGAAGAAAGACCAACAAGAGCCCAACATTAATAAAAATCCATCATTTATATACCAAATTAAATGTAATTAAACCATGCCAAAATAAAACCAATTCAATGCATAAAAAATGTCATCTGATTTACAAAACCAAAGTTAATAAAATTTACATATGCTATATTTTTTAAAATAAAATGAATTACATCTTTAAAAATTTGACATTAATGTATATGATTAATAATGAGTATGGAGTGGGTGTTTTTCAATGTGGCGTATCATTAAAAAATAGTTTTGTTATGAATTATCATTAATTGTGTGGATGTCATAAATCATAATGAATGAGGTCTATTCATTACCCATCAAGTCTCTTCATATGGTCAAACCTTTTGCATTCTCACTGTTAGATTGGAATTAATTTTGTCCATTGGATCAACCCTTTTGTAATCTATAAATATGGTGGCATGATAATGGAAATGGGTGTGTGATTTTTTGTGGACATATACTTGTGTTCTTTATTTATTGTTCTATTGTGATTAAGACGTTTTACTTCATCATCGTCATCCAGAGCAATCGATATCGTCATACGCTTTTGCTTCTCTTCGCCTTCAATAGAAAAATTCCACAACATGTTATCAGCACGACTGCTCTGTGAAGTAATAAGGTTATTCATACTGGTAAGATAAATTTTCCCATGGAGAATATTGTAAAACATGGATTTCTCCCTCTTGACATTTCTTGGAAGAATTACTTATCGTGGATTCTGGATGCGCAGATGAACTTTGATGCAAACGGCCTCGGGGAAGAAATTAAAGTTTGCAATCACGCTTCCGCTCAAGACCGTGCCCAAGCCCTAATTTTCCTCCTCCATCACCTCCATGAGGATCTAAAGAATGAGTACCTCATGGTGAAGGATCCTTTGGTGTTGTGGCAGAATCTCAAGGAGAGGTATGATCACCTTCGACTTGTAATACTACCAAGAGAAAGGTTTGAGTGGATCCATTTGCGATTCCAAGATTATAAATCGGTAAGTGAGTAAAACTCCGCAATGTTTAAAATAACATCGCAACTCAAATTATGTGGTGATACTATCACTGATACCGATATGCTGGAAAGAACATATTCTACTTTACATGCCTCAAATGTCATTCTGCAACAACAATATCGCAAGAAAGATTTTACAAAATATTCTGAATTACTTTCTTACCTTCTTGTTGCTGAACAAAATAATGAACTCCTGATGAGAAATCATGAATCCCGACCTATTGGTGCGGCTCCATTCCCTAAAGCAAATGTGACTTCTTTTAATCAAGGTCATGGGAAGAATCGACGCAATCAAGGCCGAGGAAAGTCATTTGCTCGAGGTGGTCATACGCCAAATGAGAAGAGGAAGGGGCACCACCAGAAGTGGTCCAATGACGAACAACCACAAATGAAGAAAGTGAAGAGTGATGAAAGTAACTACTTTCGATGTGGCATGAAGGGGCATTGGTCGCGTACCTGTCATACGCCAAAGAATTTTGTTGATCTTTATCAATAATATATCAAAGGAAAGGAAAAGAATGTTGAAGCGAATTTTGCTGATCAGGATTTGAAATATGATGATGATATTACAAACTTTGATATTTCCGACTATTTTTCACACCCTGAAGGTGGTGAGCATATTGATCAAGCATGAATGATCATGATGGAATCAAAGTTTGATTTTTGGTTTTTTGTGGTTGAAATGAACATTGGTTTTATGGTTTTGTAATATTTTAAATATTTCATGTTTGATTTTGGTTTATTTTATTTTATTCCTTATATGCATGTTTATTTTCTTTACTAGAAATGGATGATATAAATCGTTATGTTGGGAATAATTTACATGATGAAGATATTTGTCTCGTCGACAGCGCAACGACGCACACAATTCTTAAACATGAGAAATATTTTATCACTATTAAAATGGGTAGTGCTCATGTGTGTACTTTAACCGGTAGTGCGCAATTAATTGAAGGCTCCGGAAGAGCAAAAATATGCCTACCTGGTGGTACCCAGATTTTGATAAACAATGCTTTGTTTTCTCCCAAGTCTCGATGCAATTTGCTAAGTTTTATAGATATTCGTAATAATGGATATCACATCGAGACAATGGATGAAGGAGGTGTTGAATACCTCTACATAAAAAATCATTAAAAATGAGCAAAAATTGATTCAAGAAAAGCTTTTGAGACTTCAGTCTGGATTGTACTTTGTCAATATTTGTACAATTGAATCAAACATGGTAAACCCGAAGTTTACCAACCATGATACATTTATTGTCTAGCATGACCGTTTGGGTCATCTTGGATCAATAATGATGAGGAAAATAATTAAATGTACTCATAGTCATCCATTGGTTGATAAAAGGGTTCTTACGCCCCATGATTTCTCATGTGCTACTTGTTCTCGAGGCAAATTAATCATAAGACCATCACCATCAAAGATCGGGACCGAATCCCCGATGTGTATGGACTTCATGGTGATATATGTAGACCAATTCATCCACCATGTGGACCATTCCAATATTTCATGATCATGATTGATGTGTCAACTCGATGGTCTCATGTGTGTTTATTGTCCACTCACAACCAGACATTTGCGAAATTACTTGCCCAAATAATATGGTTAAGGGCGCAATTCTCTGATTATTCAATCAAGCATATTAGGGTTGATAATGTTGGTGAATATTCATCACATGCTTTTAATAATTATTGCATATCATTGGGAATAAGCGTTGAACATCCTGTAGCACGTGTTCATACACAAAATGGTATAGTTGAATCATTTATAAAGAGATTACAACTGATTTCCAGACCATTACTTTTGAAAACTAAATTGCCCATTTCAGCATGGGGACATGCAATTTTGCATGCAGCAGCACTACTTCAAATAAGGACATCAAGCTATCGTGATTATTCCCCTTTGCAATTAGCTTGTGGTCATGAACCAAATATTTTACACTTACGGATATTTGGTTGTGTTGTATACGTGCTTGTAGCACCCCCGCAACGAACAAAAAAGGGACCCCAAAGGAGATTGGGGATATATGTTGGTTTTGAATCTCCCTCGATGAATAAAAATCTTGAGATTATGATAGGAGATGTATTCACAGCAAGATTTGTTGATTTTCATTTTGATGAAAAATTATTTCCAACACTCATAGGGGTAAATCAATCGACTTTAAAAGAAATATCATGGAAAGAGACTTCACTATTACATATTGATTCTCGTACAAATATGAGTGAACTTGAAGTTCAAAAGATCATTAATTTGCAAAATTTGGCAAATCAATTGTCTGATGCATTCAATGATTCAAAACGAGTTACAAAATCATATATACCTACTGTGAATGCACCAGTAAGAATCGATGTCCCGGAAGGACAATCTGATGGTATTACCAACAATGCTTCCAACCCACGCCTGAAGCATGGGAGACCACTTGGTTCAAAAGATAAAAATCCCCATCAAAGAAAGAGAAAACAACCTATGTTGGTTGAAGATATGAAAGAATTTGAAGATGATGTAAATATACCAGAAGTACATGAACACGATCAAGAGAAAATTTCAATAAATTTCACCAACACTGGAAGATGTTGGAACCGAGTGGAGACCATTGTTGATAACACATTTTCATACAATGTAGCCCTTGAAATTATTGATGAGGATCAAGGACCTAAAACAGTTAATGAATGTCGTGAAAGGCCAGATTGGGATCAATGGAAAGTTGCAATCCAATCTGAGCTATACTCACTTTCTAAACGTGAGGTTTTTGAGTTGATCATGAAAACCCCTGAAGGGATTAAGAATGTTGGATACAAATGGGTATTTGTGAGAAAAAAAATGAAAATAATGAAGTCGTGAGATATAAAGCACGACTGGTTGCCCGAGGCTTCTCACAAAAACTCGGGATTGATTATGATGAAACATACTCTCCTGTAATGGATGCAATAACATTTCGGTACCTCATGAGGTTTGTTGTACATGAGCAACTTGAATTACGTCTGATGGATGTAGTGACTGCATATCTTTATGGTGATATTGATAATGATGTTTACATGAAAATCCCTGAAGGATTCAAATTGCCGGAAAAATATCCTGGATCTCGAGATCTTTATTCAGTTAAGCTGAATAAATCATTATATGGATTAAAGCAGTCAGGGTGTATGTGGTATAACCGTCTGAGTAAATATTTGATAAAGGAAAGTTATAAAAATGATCCAATTTGTCCATGTGTCTTCATTAAGAAGATTGGATCTGAATTTGTGATCATTGCAGTATATGTAGATGATTTAAATATAATTGGGACTAATGATGAACTTTCCAAGACAGTGGAATATCTGAAGAAAGAATTTGAAATGAAATACTTTAGAAAGACAAAGTTCTGCCTTGGATTACAAATTGAGCATCTTAAGGATGACATTTTTGTTCATCAATCACGTTATACTGCTAAAGTCCTACAGAGATTTAACATGAATGAATCGCATCCATTAAGTACACCAATGGTTGTACGATCTCTTGATCGTGATAATGATCTTTTTAAACCACGAGTGGATGATGAAGAACTAGTTGGTCCTGAAGTGCCATATTTGAGTGCTATAGGAGCACTGATGTACCTTGCAAATAATACAAGACTTGATATATCATTTTCCGTGAATTTATTGGCAAGGTATAGTTCTTCTCCTACTCATCGTCATTGGACTGGTATCAAACATGTATTAAGATACCTTCAAGGGTCAAAAGATTGGGGGTTAATTTATTCCAAATCCTCATAACCAAAGTTGGTTGGTTATGCTGATGTTGGATACTTGTCTGATCCACACAAAGCAAGATCTCAACTGGATATGTGTTTACATATGGTGGAACTGCAATTTCTTGGCGTTCTACAAAACAAACCATTGTTGCGACTTCTTCCAACCATGCTGAGTTGATTGTTATTCATGAAGCAAGTTGAGAATGTGTTTGGTTGAGATCGGTGATCAATCATATTCAAAATTATTGTGGATTAAATATGAATAATAATATTCCCACCATATTATAAGAAGATAATACTGCTTGCATAGCACAGTTGAAAGGTGGGTTTATTAAAGGTGACATAACAAATTATATCTCACCAAAATTCTTTTTCACCCATTACCTTCAAAAGAATGGTGAGATTGGTGTCCATCAAATAAGATCTTGCGACAATCTCGCAGATTTGTTCACAAAGGCATTGCCAACTTCAACATTTGAGAAATTGATTTATAAAATTGGAATGCGAAAACTGAAAAATCTATCATGATTTTATAAGGAGTTGGGAACGTTGTACTCTTTTTCCCTTAATCAGTTTTTGTTTTCTGATATGGTTTTTAATGAGGCAACATAGCATGGAATCATTTTAATTTGGCTTCACTTGTTTTTCCCATAGGGTTTTTTTAAGTGAATATTTATATTAGATTCCATGGGATTATGACATCTAAGAGGGAGTGTTATGAATTATCATTAATTGTGTGGATGTCATAAATCATAATGAATGAGGTCTATTCATTACCCATCAAGTCTCTTCATATGGTCAAACCTTTTGTGTTCTCATGGAAATGGATGTGTGATTTTGTGTGCCCATATACTTGTGTTCTTTCTTTCTTGTTCTATTGTGATTGAGATGTTTTACTTCGTCAACGTCATCCCAAGCAATCGACATTGTCATACGCTTTCGCTTCGTTTCGCCTTCAATCGACGAATTTCACAACAAGTTTGCGTTTTTACGGGAAGGATAATGAGTGGATAAAAAAATTTAAGACATAAAACATAAATATAATATTTAATATTTAAATATTGAAAAAAACTAATGAGACAAGTAAACGTATATAAAAAATTTATAATTTAATGAAACTGTAAAATATAAATCACCAGAACGGAAAGGACAAGCCTTTTTGATTGGTAGAAAATGTGTGCCACGTTTTAAATTATGCAAATTATTTCTGACAAAGGGGTCAATTTATTGATTTATTATTAGAACTTTTATTATTTATTGATTTATTGATTTATTGATTTATTATTTCATTGGAAGGAGTCGTTTTAAATTATTTGAACTTTTATTTCTCATAGTGATGTAAGTACGATTTCCTTCCCACCCACCTAAGTGGCGCTGACGTGGCTAGCGCCCGAAACTATTGACATCAAACAACCCTTGAAACAAATAAAAATACAAAATTAAATTAAAGGCCACCATTCTTTCTTATTTATACCACGGGTTCTCGCCTCTTCCACTAGGTCTCGTCTCTCTGTTTCCTCGGCCTCCCGCAACTTCTTCCCTTCCATTCGTCAATTCCCTCGCCTCATAATCGATTTTCCTCTGAGAAGAGCTCCGGTTTGATTCTGATATTTTGTTGTTGCAAGACACACACAATCCGGTTTACATCTTCCACCTACCTGCTGCTTGATCACTGTTCTTCGTCGCTGCGGCGAGTGTTCTTCTGTCCCTTTCCTGTGGTTCTTTCTCGGGAACGGAAGGGAAAGCATGGGAAATCCACTGCCTCTGACGTCTCTGAATCACATCTCCCTCATTTGCAGATCCCTCGAGGAATCCCTAGATTTCTACCAGAACGTCCTCGGTTTCATGCCCATCCGGAGGCCGGGGTCTTTCGATTTCAACGGGGCATGGTAATTCCAACGAAACCCTAGCCTGCACCTCTTCGCCGTCTCTGTACTTATTTCCTTCAATTCTGTGAGTTCTTGACGATTCTTATTTCGATCAGGTTGTTCAGCTACGGAATCGGAATCCACCTGCTGCAATCCGAAGATCCGGCGAAGGTGCTGAAGAAAAGCGAGATCAATCCCAAGGACTGCCATATCTCCTTCCAGGTAACCCTAATTTGTTGTTTCCGTCACCCCGCTGCGTTTCTCTTGTAAATGCTTTCAATCCAATCGAAGTTGCTCTTCTATTTCATCACCGTGGGTGCGAATCGATTAGCGGACGCAATGGATCCTTCTAGAACCAATTTTCCTGTCCCCAAACAAAACCACGCCGTCCGTGTGCGTGATTCTGCATTTTGCCCTAATTTTTGTCGTGATGGTTGCAGTGCGAGAGCATGGGGGCGGTGGAGAAGAAGCTGGATGAGATGGGGATCGAGCACGTTCGGGCGAGGGTGGAGGAGGGAGGGGTGTACGTTGATCAGCTCTTCTTCCACGACCCTGACGGCTTCATGATCGAGGTCTGCAACTGCGACAATCTGCCGGTGGTTCCGCTGGCCGGCGAGGTGGCCCGGTCCTGCTCCCGCGTCAACCTCCAGAGCCTGCAGCGGCAGCCGCCGGTGCAGCCGGTGGTGCACCACTGATGCGCGGTTCTCCCCGAAGAAGATACTGTGCCTTGACGGTGGGGATTCGGTCGCCCACGGTGATTCCGTCGACTCCGGCGTTCGATGTGTTTGTTCGGCAATCGGATTCTTGTTCTGCACCAATTGCAGCAATGCAATTTAATTGGATGCAGTCAAATTTATTTATAAACTGACCTGTCTGGTCAGTTTGTGTTATTTTGTGTGGTTTTAAGAGTTGTGATGTGGTGTTTCTTGTCCTTTAAAAATGTTGTGGGCCCCACCGTGACCTGGCGGGTTTGTTTTGTGGGCCGATGGCAATGCCCGATCTTGATTTCAAAGTGAGTGAGTTGAGGTGGTATTGATTTCAAATCTTTATGTATGCATATTTCTTTCCTTTATACTCCACTCATAGACATATCATGTATGTTTATGGAGAAAGGAAAGTTCGATATGGGTGTAAAGACTTGTCCATTTACTGGTTGTGAATTTTAGAAAATATGACAGCTCTTGCCTTTATTACACATTAATTCATGATTTATTACATAAGATGACACGTAATACAACTCGAAAGATCAAGAAGTCTAATGTCTTTGAGAATTAGGTACATTACATAACAATTTAAAATAAGGGGCATATAGACATTATTGAAAACTTCCTTAACATGCTCATAACATTCCTTTGTTCTTAAAACTACATGGAATAACTTGGAGACATACATAAGAAAAGGGAATAAACATGGGCATAACATGAAGAGAGTGTTACATGTTCGACAATAGATAATTAAATGGGACATAAAAAGGGTGAGAAACATGAAACATGAACATTGAGTCATGATAAAACATGATAACATAAAGTTAACATGGAAATGTGGCAACAACTTTAAACATGACATCATAAACATAGGTCAAGACTAATCGCCAAGACATCATGGTGGATAAATTCTGGTGATGGATTAGGTTCACTCCCTAATCTCTTGCATGACGTCTCGTGAGACTAAAACATTACCCAATGCATTAGAGCGCTATATAATTCCAAGTGTACCCGTCATTTTCATATCAAGGAGTGTGGAATACATACATGGAAGTCCTTAATTAAAGAAGTATAAATGCATAAAGGTGAACACCTTTGATAGGGAATGAGTATGGGTATTCATTACACAATTGTTTGGCATGAGAAATCACGGTGAAATTTCGACAACATAACGATAGTTCTCAGAGATTCATAAAAATGGTTTAATGAGAGCGAAATGGGTCTCTCATTATTTGGACATCAAATGGAAAGTAAGAGGGATGTGGAAAAGCATATCCCGACATTAAGAATTGAAAATAACATACATAAAATGAAGAAGATGCTTGAATAAAGAGGAGAAGAAAAAGATCTCTTACCTTCAAAGGGTGGTTCCAAAAGCTTGGAAGGAGGTTAGAGTTTGGGGCACCTTGGGAGGACTCTAGATAGGGGAGAGCAGAGTAAGGACATGATCTAAGGTTTTTGAGTGAAGATGAATGAGAGCTTGAGTGAGTTTATATAGAAAAAGAGGAAGGGAGTTCTTTAATATTTTTCAAACTTAGGTTTTGGACTCCATATAATAAAGTAATCAAAACCATAAACTTTCTCATAGTTTTTGATCATGGTTTCTGCCAAAGGGGAGTGGTTTTCATTATTTTATAAGGGCAAGAGATGGATTTATTAAAATATTACCCTTGGTGATGTGGAAGTGACTTATGTTCTTAAAGAAGTGATTTTAAAACCTTAAAATATATTATAGGTTTTGGATTATTCATAAAGGATTTATAAAATTAATCAAATAACCTCAAAGTCATATTATTTTAAAGGATAAAGATAGATTTGGCCATGGATACCCTTTATAATATTTATTACATCATTTTCGGGTCATTATGATGTCATAATACACACCGTATATTTATACCGTATTTAATTTTTGCCCAAAAATTCGACTCAAGAAATTATGAAAAATTAATCATTGGATAATTTCGACATTCTGATTCAAAAATTAATGTTTATTTTATCCAAATAATTTTCAAAATATGTGAATTTTCACTTTTAAATAAGAATCAACATTTATTGAGAAATGTTGGAGTTTTTTTACAATAACAATTTTCAAACCCTTATAAAAATTATTTTTGACTACAATATATTATATTATAAACTATATTTATTAAATATTATTTAATAATAATATCTTATTAAAATATCATTTATTTCAAAAAATCATTAATTTATCAAAAGGAATGTCTTGATTGAAATTACATATTACCCAAAAATATAATTTTGTGTATTATCAAATCAAAATCATTTATAAAGTAACAATAATAAGAAGTAAATATAACCATTATACTATTAAAAATAAAATATACATATTCATATTATTAGGATCTTGATACATAGTCCTTTATTACATCGAAAACGCCCTAAGCGTAAGGTGCTCGATGGTGAGACTTTCATGGGGTGGTTGACATCCATGGATTGGGTTGTGATCTCAATGAGCTTGAACTTCTCTCGTAAATGATTTCTCTCATGCTTTGGCTATTAGATCTCATCTTGGGCTTGGTTAAGGGAAAATCCCAGTGATGCTATCTCTCTTGGAAGCTTCGATAAATGAGTTTCATAGGGTACTATCCTACTGGTTGAGGTCATCACTTCCTTTGTCTGTGTCAATTGGATTCGTCAAAACTCTTTATTTATACGAATCATATGATCACTGTTCAAGAACTATATTATCAATGGTTATGAAGCTTAAGGGTATTTTTAAATCCGATAAGATATAATAAAACCAAATAAGTGCATGTGTTTTCTATAACTATAATACATAATAGGGAATTTAATCCAAGCACAAAGTGAATTTTTGTTGGGACCACTTTTTGTATTTGTTGTCAATGGATGTCAATGAGGTTGTCAATGATGGTAAGATGAAGAAGAAGATATCCAAAGTTAATAGAGAATGGTTGAAGTGATAATGCATGGAGAATTGTTATGGAATCATAAGCATTGGATGCCACACTTGGGAAATTCTCTATGTTATTTAAATCAGACGATTGTTGCACTGATCCTAAGTTCAAAGATCTCCAAAGTTAATGGAGAATGGTTGAAGTGATAACGCATGGAGAATTTTTATGTAATCATAAGCATTGGATGCCATGCTTGGGAAATTCTCTATGTTATTTAAATCAGACGATTGTTGCACTGATCCTAAGTTCAAAGATCTCCAAAGTTAATGGAGAATTTTTATGGAATCATAAGCATTTGATGCCATGCTTGGGCAATTCTCTATGTTATTTAAATCAGACGATTGTTGCACTGATCCTAAGTTCAAAGAACTTGTGTTAAAGGAGACACAATGTTTACAACAATGAAGTATCATCCATTTGAGGATGATTTAAGTGATTTGGGATTCATGTTCCAAAAAGAAAATGAAGAAGAGGAAAACAGAGGTGGCGATGCATGGGTTGGTTTGAAGTACAAAGGTAGCCATGCATTTCGATGCATACTTAGTTTTTCAACTAAGTATTTTTGTGGCTTTACTTAAAAATATTGGGCAGCCAGCCAACCCACCTGGATAACCTTGAACAAGGGTACATGTGGGACTCTAGGTCGACATCACCCAAGGGAAGCCTGCTAGGCGAGTCAGCCAGCCGCATGAGGCTCGTGTGTAGGCCCACAAGAGTGCACATGGGGACAACATGTGCGTAGTTAGACCGAAGCTCGTGCAAAGGGTGGGTGCAGACTGTGCTTGTAGAGAACATGGTATGGGGCGGTACCATGGAGGGAGAGGGAGTAATATGAGCATATGGCAGAGTGGCTTGATACTTAAACTGCAGCTCACCCACATGTTCATTTCGATGTGGGACGATGATTTTAATAAACCGAGAAATCTTGACTGTCCATCTAATCTTGCATGAAATCTCGGACGCTTTTCTAATCCAGCACTTCTCTATCTAATCCTAGCTGCTCATAAAATCCATGCCCCGCTAGTTTGGATGAGATTCGTCCGATTGCACCCACAACATTTGATGAGGCAGTGTCGTCGTCTTCTTCTTCTAGCACTCGCCAGCGCCATTTCTTCTCACTGGAGCTGATGAAAAAATCATGATTGAACCATCATGATCGATCATTGACATCTAAGGAGGTTAATTGGATCATACCGAGACTATGCATGCAATCTTTGTCTTGCATGCATGCGTAAAACTTGAAGAAGAAGCTCAGTCGAAGCAAGCGAAGCTGCGAGGCCATGTGGATGATTCGTGCTTAAGTTTTGAAAGAATATTTCATGAAATCAAGATTTCATGCACATGATCAATCCACCAAAAGAGAGATAGGCCATGTGTATGAAAATGAAACTTTCCAAGATATGCAGTATATCTTTATCCGTGGTTTGAAGTTTTAAATGCTGGAGATCTCGACTAATTCAAGTGGAAGATTTGAAGATCTTATCACTCGATATTCTGACGTGAAAAATATTTGATCCCTACCTATAAAAGGGGAAGCCCCAAGCCGAAGGAGCGCACTACCATTAGCTATCCGAGAGATTCTGTTTTCAGGAACAGAGTATCTTCATACTTTCAATTGACGAAGGTAAAGTAGAGGGACCGCGAACCATCAAGGGTTTGTGAGGAGTGAACCATAAAGCATCTTGGTACATGAAGGAGGTCTGCACTCTTTATGCATAGGAGAACCATGCATCCCTTGCGTGAGGAGGAGCTGTGAACCATCCTAGTTTGCGAAGGAGATATACACACCTACTGTGCTTCGCGAAGAACTGAACACTCTGTACAAAGAAGATTCACGCGTCCTCTACATGAAGAAGAAGATATGTGCATCTCTTGTACGATGGAGGAAGATTCGTGAACCTATTTGGTTCCACAAAGAGAAGGTAAACTTCATCCTATTTGAATGGTGAAGTTATACTATTTGCAGGGTTTGTTTTGAAGAAGAAAGAGTTCACATAAAGATGGGAAATATCTACATGCATACACTCATGTGTATTATTTAAAGATACCTGAACCAAGTGAAATTTAAGGAAGATAAAGTGAATAAGAGGCTCGAGGACCTTTGTGACCAAAGGGTAGAATGTACATGCATGCACCCATGTGCATTATTTAAAGGAACTCAAGGCAGTGTGTATGTGAAAAGAAGTATCACTCATTCAGGTGTGCACAACGGACAATAGAGTGCACTTACATGGAACACATGCACCTAAATGAATGATTTAGAGACACTCAAGTGTGTGTGTGTGCATGCAAAGAAAGAGAGAGAAGAAGACAAAGAAAGGTACGTATATACATGCACTTATTATTTGAATACATCCAAGGCAGTATATGTGTGCACTTGTGAAGAAAGAACTAGGAGAAGTTTTAGTGCATTCTATTTTTGCACTAAAGAAAAAGATTGAATATAAGGGAATCAATTTGGTACTTCGATGCAAGCAGTGTATCATGCTGAATAGAGACAAATACTTCTTTGCCAATCTGTTGAAGAGACTGTCGTGTCGATAAACTAAGCAAGACTTCACCAAAGGTAGTGAGTTAGGGGGAGTCAACGGAAGTGATTCGAGAGACACAGTAATATATCCACAAACTTTTGTAAAGGCAGTGTGCCTAGGATAGAGTGATTGTGCCCGAACCTTTGTAATTCATAACTATGAAGAGTAGTGGACTTTGGTACAACCGGTGACCTATCATCGTATACTCCTTAGACGTATCCATTAGTGGTGAACCAAGTAAAAGTGTTGTGTTTTCCTTCTGTATGTGAATTTTTTAATTACTGCACATATCCATAATACAGGTTTAAACAAGTTCCTACCAATATGCGAACAAGATCCATCATTTTGTGAGAAAAAGGTGACACCCTGATTCACCCCCCTGGGTAGTCCGGGTTCCTATAAGTGGTATCAGAGGGAAAGGTTCTCATACGATGGATACTCTACATAAATCTATTGTCTGTTGAAGATTTGAGTTTCTTTCCTAAGTCAACAATGAAGTGCAGTTTGGATGAAGATTCAATTGTCTCTAAGCAGAAGTCGATATCCAAAAAAACCATGATGAACAGGAAAAAATAGAAGAGATAGTTGAAGAAGTCCCTCATGCCTAAAGAAGACGTAGTATCTAGTTCTCCATGCCTTCCTTATAATGAAGAAATATCAGGTTTGGAAAGTAAAAAGTAGGTGGCTTAGGCTTCCACCAATGATAAGGATAACCTTTTTACCTCATGAAAATCAAGTGATCAAGAGGTATGTCTTATCACTTTCCAAAGTTGTCCTTAGAATAAGGATTCCAGCACAAGTGGTGATGTTGATCAATTTATAACCTCACTTGAACTTGAAATTGGGAAATTAAAAAATTATCTGCATGATATTCCTGAAGAAAGAGCTACCTTTGTTTGTAGAATCTTTCAATGTATGCAGGTAGAGATCACCCAGTTGTAAAGAGAAGCTGACAATATGGAAAAGGTCTTATAAGTAAAAGTTCTTGAATTTTTAAAACTCTTTAAGAAGATTGAATCCTTTAATGAAACAAATATAGAACATAAAATAAGTTCCATAAAATACCTCAAGGAAGTTGAAGAAAAGGAGGAAGTCATAAGATCTCTTGAAGAAAATATCTTTGTGCGTGAAGAAGAAGTCAAAAGGTTTAAGAAGGCTTGTGAAGAGAATATGATTATGATTAAAGATTATAAAATCATCCTCAATATGAAATGTCTTGATTTGGAAGCCTAGTTGGTCAATCTTGAGAAGACATTTGTTCAGACTTCACAAAAGAAGGAAACAGTTTCTACTACTACTCCATGATTATTGTAGGATTATATGGTTAAAAGGACTCCAACATGTGATAAGAAGATCACGACCTCACTCATTGATCTATCACAAGTAGTTGAGAAGGTTTAGGTACCATCCATCCCATTTTGTACTCATGTTTCTAAATCTGTTTCTACAAATAGTGCAGGTTGGAAGAAAAATTCTAAATAAGTATGGATGAAAAAAGGTGATAAAAGACCTACCACCATGCATAGGATGTATAGAAATAATAACATGGAAGGTAGTTCCAAACAGAGAGCACAACACAACTTGAAGAAGACCCAACAACCTTATACAAAGGATATCAAGAAGTCAAGATTTGTGGGTCAATGATGGTTATGTAATAGGTTTGGGCATTGTGCATTAAATTGTTGGTACAATCCCCATAATGAAAAAAGCACAAAGGAAGCCCATCTCAAGGAGGATCAAGCTAGAGAGGAAGAGGCAACATCCACAGATCCAGAAGCATCTGTATACTGCAAACAAATTTGGAATGTTTGATAACATCTGTGATGTATGTAATGGCAGTGATCACAAGGTTAGTGAATGCCCATCTCAACATACATCTAAAGTTGATAAGAATATAAGACCACAAAATCTGTAAAATGTTGAAGAAGTTTCCATGGGAAGTGATTAGAAGAATGTTGTAAGACTAGATTCTTCCAAGAATAATCCAAGAAAGAAATGTGAGAATTCATTGGATTCTAAATCCAAGAAGGTGAAGGTAAATGCATCCAAAAGAACTACTAAGAAGTATGACACTCGGAAGAAGCCATGTGGAAGATCCAATCTTGATTCCTCAGTTCCTAATGACATATTGGTTATCTGGCTAGAAAACATGGAAAGATTGAGGAAAAATGAAGATGCAAAAGTCAAGGAAAGTACAAAAGGAAAAAAATAAGATTCCATATGATGAAGTCAAAGTGAATGAAAGGTTTCTATCAAAAGGAAACTCATGTGTTAAAGAAGTTTTGTGTGAGAGATGTAAGAAATCAGGTCACATTGCTAAAGGTTGCTTAACCTTACTACTAGAGAAAGAAGCATCCCTAAAGTGGAGGAATGGTGTATCATCCATAAAGGTTGTTAAGAATAAAAGTTCTCCACATAAAAAATAAGATAATGTAAAGAGATCCATGCTACCTCAACATAAACCAGAACAAAAGTTTAGATATGAAAGCATGAAGACTAGAGGAGATGGAGCAACTTGGTTGAGAAAACCATCTCAACCTTGATGTTCACATTGATGAAGCAAGGAGGATCCACCTTATTCCCTTAAAACTTTGTGTATTGTATTTTAGGTTATTATAAATGTAACACCCCGAGCTTCCACGATACGCTTCTCTTTCAATAATGCAATAGCTTGAATTGTACACAAGTTCGAGATTCTAACACACCATGACTAATCAAAATAGCCATTATGAATAGTAATACCCACTTTTTGAAATTATATATATTTTATATTTCAAAATGGACTTCATTTTTGGATTTGGAATATCGAAATTAGCCTATGTTGAATTTTTGGTATTTTTCAGAGAACTTCCAATTTTTTATGAATAGTGAAAAATACTTAAAAACAACTTTTTTAATCAAAATAATTTATAGTGATAAATTATACTATTGAGTGGTTTTAAAGTATAATTAGAATATATTTTTACCATTTTATCCAATGGTGGTCATTAGAATTAATTTCACTTTGAAATTAGACATAAACAATTGTCAATCTTTTAATATATATTGTTTCTTAAAAACACGCTATTTGTTATGACAGCGGGAATTAATTATAAAATTAATTAATGAAACTTATATTCTTCTAATTTTGTAAAATAGACATCATTTTTGAATTTGGAATATCAATTATAGCTTAGGGTGAAATTTTGGCATTGTTCTGAAAAAACTTCAATTTTTGATGAATAGTGAAACCACTAA
The DNA here is from genome assembly GCA_963277665.1 of Viscum album. NCBI lineage: Eukaryota > Viridiplantae > Streptophyta > Magnoliopsida > Santalales > Viscaceae > Viscum > Viscum album. The sequence goes on from OY728147.1 coordinate 1,303,449,888, forward strand.
GTGGTAGCTAAAAAACTGATTTTTCGTTTAAATGAAGCATTACTACTTCTGTGATTTGATTTTCATAAATCCTACATACATGGTTGTCATTAGGAAGTAAAATGTGGTTCAAAGGGAATAAAATAATTTTTTTGGTGAATAGTAACTTTTAAGTTTAATTAATCGCGATTAAAGGTAATTAGTGAAATTTAAGGTAAAAATGATATTATAAAAATATGAAAATACCTTTACACTTGTCATACCCTTATTGGATGAGTCATGGTCGACCAAGACAATCCATGGGTCAAATTGGGGACCCCATGGAGCCACTTGAGTAAGAAAATGACATTAATAACTTTTTATTTAAAGTAAAAATAAAATTGTCACAAACATGAGTTGTTTTACTAAAACAATTATTACATGGGGTTATATAAGATAAATGTTTGGCTATAAATATTAATTGGAAATCTAAAAATATTTCCTACATCATGGTAATTTTTTTATAATTTTTAGACATTAAATAAATTAAAATATTTATGACACCATGATGATGCAGCGATTACCTCATTAATTAACGATTTAAATAAAATGAAAAGATAATGTAAAATCTAAGGATTACACTTGTCAAAAACCTATTGGATGAGTAGATTTAGAACCCTTATCACCTTATCCTAGAAATATATCATTGTGGGACCTTTAGAATCCGAAAAACATTTCATAATAAAGTAACATTTCAATCTTTCCAAAAGTGCCCCTCCTCTCCTCTTATAAAAGGCCCCCCACCTCTACCACATTATTCACACCTTCAAGCCATTTGGATCGGCCAAACTCTTCCCAAATACTCTCCAAACTTTCCTATATTACTCCTAGAAGCCTCAATTTGGGCATAATTCTTCCCAAGGAAGCCTTTGGATCAAATCAAAAAGAGTTACCCGATTTTAAGGTAATGTCTTCTCTTATGTTATTTTGTTTTATTTTGCTTCTCCAACCCCTTAAACTCTTTTTATTTATTTATTTTGTAACAACACCAGTATCTTAAATATACTAGGATGTTTTTATGAGAAGGATTTGATTTACACTTACACACACCATCGTCTAATGGTTAAAGAACATACTATTTCTGTGGTTGGCGAATTTTTGCCTCACGAAATGATGATTGTTCAATATTCTTTTAACACCTCTAATGGTGTCCATTAAGATGTCACTATATTTATATATGATATATATTATGTTTATGTTTTCCTTATTCTTCTTTATTTTTCATTTATGGCATACCTTTATGATTTCCATTATGGGTAAACGCGATAATTTCATTTTAGGAAGTGCGGACTACCGCCCCCTCAAAGTGATTTGAATCGTTAATGTCATATGTGGGATGTATAAAGGATGGAGTAAATGATATTATACATGATATTATACTGGAATTATATTATACCTTTATATAATTATAATTTCATTCCATTAAAAACGAAATATAAATGAAAGTAGCATTCATGCGTACGTACGGCTTACCGTCTCCATGAACGGTGCATTTCATTTCTTACCTCTAAATGTTATGTAATATTATAAATGCATGTATCTACTGGATATATATTATATATATGATATCTACATCATGAATATAATATTGAAGATAATGGATATTCTACCACATAAATAACTTGTAATTATAATATGTTTATTGTTGACTCAAGTACCAAAGATCGACCAAACGACCGTTATTAACATAAATAATTACATAATGTTCATAACATGGTAATAAGTGATATAAAAGGAATAATGAACTTGAAAAAGGTTCTTAAGCAAGTAGAAATTAACTCTAGTTTATTATTCAGGAGATTAAAGAACGATCGAGTCAAGTCGGACACGAGGTAAGGGAACTTCTTAACCCAATTTCCATTCTTTGGGTTAATCTCCTACTTTCAAATTATGTCATGATATTATTATGTCCTATCTAGTATTTATACTCTCTTTATGTGTAAATATAGTGAATACACATAATAGATCTATTTTATTTAAAAAATGATCTTTGTAAGGGACTTCGTCTCAATCTCATTTCATTGAGGCATATTTTGTTTTATAAACAACTTTCTTTTATACAGTATATAAACCCCTTTGACTTTTATGTTTTTTTTCAAAAGGAATCTTTTTATACGAAGCGTTTTATTAAACGACAAAATGGAATGTTTTTTTTGTCGTACGTATGCGGTGACAACGACTTCTCCGCCGCCGTGACCATTATTTGAGTTTCGGCTTCCTCTACAAGCCATAACATTTTTTTAAATGAAAAATAAATACCGAGATTTAATTTTCTTTTATTTTGGTATTGAAAATGGTTTTTGAAAGTGCTTTTTATTATATCAATGTGTTGTATTGATATCTTGTGATTGAAATGTGGAAATGTTATGTTTCCTTTATGCATGTTTTATATGATACAATTATGTTATGGTTTATGATATGTTTAAACCTGTTCATATGAGGAATTCATTGGACTTAATAAGTGACGGGTGGAGCCCGTTATAGCTTTTCAATGCATCGACAAGTCTCATGAGACAAAATAGTGTCTTGGCACGGGGCTTTGACAAAATATTATTTGTAGTCTTGGCATGAGGCCTTGGCTACGTGGTTATGATAGTCTGACATTATGCATTCCATCATTATGAAAGTGATTATTGATATTGCATGTGATTATTCGACCAGTAAAATATCCATGTGAAGAAGTAAATGACATTATCTCATTTTACTTTTTCCATATTATGTTGAAGTTCATGTTTAAAAGGATTTTGTTTTAGTTATACATTGCCTTAAATGTTTATGTTTATTTATAAAAGCTTCTGCTAAATTGTTATCCTTACTGAGCATCTGAGATCACCCCTTTCAATGTTTTATTTTTCTCAGGATGTGGAGAAATATTTTATGACTGACCTGCAGGGATAGTCTGAAGGGGATATGGGTGTGGACTATGAAGACTATTTTATTGTAGTTTTTCACTTTATGATGTAATGTAACATTTATGAATGTATCTAGTGTTTACAAGGCTACTAAAATAATCGGTCTTTCGAGACTTGATCTTTTGTGATCATGCCAATGTTACGCAATAATGCACTGACTCTGGGTAACTGGGGTTGGGGCGTTACAGTTGGTATCAGAGGTAGTTTAGTACTATCCTTGGAAGATAGATTTAGATAAATTCTGATTAGATCACATAGCCCAAAGATAGACTTTGAGGATTAGTATAGAAGAACTTCCTAGAATTTTGGTATTATAGAGATTTTGTGAGTTTTCCGAGCAATAAATCCCTGTATGGATACGAGTAGGTAGAGGCAGCTCTAACACAGATGTACCTAGGGGTAAAACCCAAAAACACCTCTTTGAGCTAGACTCGAATGGGAACTGGTGCATGACAACGGGCCTTGCTGCACTCTTGGTTACGACACTCCCAGGGGATATGCTTAGGATAATTCTCATTTTCTTTACAAACCATTATGAAGGGTTTATGAGTATATACTTTCTCAAATAAAACATTTCTTTTTATGGTTATGGATTATATCCATAAATAGTTCAATTTATGTTAAGTGTTTTACAAGTATGGAATTATGTATTTTGATTCATAAACTAATCTAGTTTATGCCATTGTTTAGAAATGGCGCCTAGTGGGAGGAATGAAAACCGTATAAATGCACGCACTCCATGTAGGGATTGCCCTCCTGCTCAAGATAATTATTGTGGATCTGGAGATACAACTGGTGCTAATCAACTTATCACCATACTGGGGAAACTCACTCAGGTTATGAATAATAACCTTACTTATATGGAGCACCCTGATCCGCAACGTGGAGGATCAATGTTAGATCGTTTCATGAGGCAGAAACCACCAACATTTAATGGGAGTACAAATCCCTTAGTAGCTGAGAAATGGATAAATTCCTTAGAGAAAATATTCCATGCCTTGGGGAGTAGTGAAAGGGAAAAGGTTATCATGGCATTTTACCGCCTCACTGGAGATGCCGATCAATGGTGGTCGCTGATTCGAAACACAAAGGAAGATGAATAAGTATCAAGTATGGAATGGAGGGAGTTTAAGGAAATTTTATTAAAAAAATACTTTCCACATGACCATCGAGCAGATATGGAAAGACAATTTTTGAGTCTGAGGTAGAAGGAGGATGAGAATATCGCAAAGTATGAGACCAACTTTACAAGGTTAGCAAGACATGCTGCAGATTATATACGTAACCTAAGAAGTAAGATTGATCGTTTATTTGATGGGTTAAAACCATTTTTTCATCGAGCATTAGTCTCACAAACCTTCTCGTCATATGAAGATATAGTCTCGTGTGCTATCAAGACAGAAAATGAATTCTCTAAAATTTTATGACAATAAAGTAAAGCAAGAGAAGAAGAGAACAGTGTAACAAGAGACAGATAAAGGGAAAAAGGGAAAGAAGGATTTTCCATTATGCGATAATTGTGGGAATAATCACCTCGGTACTTGCCTAAAAGGAATGAGAATTTGTTATAAATGTGGAGAAAAAGGTCACCAGGCTCGTGATTGCAAGGGAAAGAAAGAGGCTATCAATGTTGAATGCTACAATTGTAGGGATATGGGGCATTATGCAAATGAATGTCCTAAGCGTCAGGGAAAGTTACCTCAGAAAAGGCCAAGGGATCAAGGACAATCTTATGTTGTTACTACAATTGAAGTGGAATAATTAATGTATTGGTGCTTTTGGACTCAAGGATTATATTCTGGTTATAAGAATAGTGTGATATATATAAGTATTGTACTGCAGTACTTGTTGTTTTCATTAAGGTTTTAATATAATTAAGTTAATCATATTTTTAGTATGTGGAAATAAGAGAAACTTTACTTTGTTTAGGGAATCTGATGTTACAATTGATTTTGGAATTTAAAGACCTTTTAGAGAAAGTCTGGACAGAGGTATTTTGGATAACTAAAAAGGTTGGAATGGATTAAGTTGAACTTTGGATAGTATTGTTTAAGGTTAAAACATTAATGAAGATTATTTTTTGGAATATTATTAGGAAAATGACAACCTGCAGGTCGGGGGATAACCCGTCACGTCGGACAAAGCTGCAGGAATTAAACCCACAACCGTAGTGCGACAAGCCTTTATTACCTACCACTAGCCTACATGAAGTCCCTGGTTATTACAAAATATTTTTCCTAATCTAAATGGTATGTGGTAATATTTGGAAACTTATACAATTAGGATAAATAGAATATTTTTGAGTTTTGTTACCATTTGGAGTGAAAGATGAGTTTGTGGTAGAAATTAGTTGAAGGTTGAAACTCTACTTGTCAAGCATAAATATATATATATACCTATCTCTTATTCTATGAATAAATTAATTCTTAAACTTTAGTAAAGGGATATTAAAACAAAAAAATATGTTATCCTAATACCTTATGTCTTGTTGAACTGATAATATTTTAAATCAACTAGATTGAAGGCTTTGAGGCCCTCAATTTTACACTTGTTTGTGATTGATGACCTCAATCACTCCCTACAAATATTTACGTTTTTCCTCCAATTATATGTCTCTAATTTCCACCAATGTTCTCCTTATCGAGATCATTATTTGGTGGTGACTTTTTCATTTCTCTTTCCCTCTTATTAAGGCTAAATTTTATTAACCTTATTTCTGATGTGGGTTTTCCACAAAGGTATTTTCTATTTTTAACCTTTTATTTTCAAAGAAAAATTTCAAATTGAGAGGATGCAATTTATTGAAGGAGGGGAGAATGTAACACCCCGAGCTTCAACGATACGCTTCTCTTTCAATAATGCAATAGCTTGCATTGTACGTAAGTTCGAGATTCTAACACACCGCGACTAATAAAAATAGCCATTATGAATAGTAATACCCACTTTTTGAAATTATATATATTTTATATTTCAAAATGGACTACATTTTTGGATTCGGAATATCAAAATTAGCCTATGTTGATTTTTTTTGTATTTTTCTGAGAACTTCCAATTTTTTATGAATAGTAAAAAATACTTAAAAACAACTTTTTTAATCAAAATAATTTATAGTGATAAATTATAATATTGAGTGGTTTTAAAGTATAATTAGAATATATTTTTACCATTTTATCCAATGGTGGTCATTAGAATTAATTTCACTTTGAAATTGGACATAAACAATTGTCAATCTTTTGATATATATTGTTTCTTAAAAACACGATATTTGTTGTGACAGTGGGAATTAATTATAAAATTAATTAATTCAACTTATATGATTGTAATTTTGTAAAATAGACATCATTTTTGAATTCGGAATATCAATTATATCTTAGGGTGAAATTTTGGCATTGTTCTGAAAAATTTCAATTTTTGATGAATAGTGAAACCACTAAGTGGTAGTTAAAAAACTAATTTTTCGTTTAAATGAAACATTACCACTTCTGTGATTTGATTTTAAAAAATCCGACATACATGGTTGTCATTAGGAATTAAAATGTGGTTCAATGGGATTAAAATAATTGTTTTGGTGAATAGTAACTTTTAAGTTTAATTAATCACGATTAAAGGTAATTAGTGAAATTTAAGGTAAAAATGATATTATAAAAATATGAAAATACCTTTACACTTGTCCTACCCTTATTGGATGAGTCATGGCCGACCAAGACAATCCATGGGTCAACTTGGGGACCCCGTGGAGCCACTTGGGTAAGAAAATGACATTAATAACTTTTTATTTAAAGTAAAAATAAAATTGTCACAAACATGAGTTATTTTACTAAAACAATTATTACTTGGGGTTATATAAGGTAACTTTTTACTATAAATATTCATTGTAAAGATAAAAATATTTCCTACATCATGGTAGTTTTTTTATAATTTGTAGACATTAAATAAATTAAAATATTTATGACACCATGATGATGCAGTGATTACCTCATTAATTAACAATTTAAATAAAATGAAAAGATAATGTAAAATCTAAGGCTTAAACTTGTCAAAAACCTATTGTATGAGTATATTTCGAACCCTTATCACCTTATCCTAGAAATATATCATTGCGGGACCTTTATAATCCGAAAATAATTTCATAATAAAGTAACATTTCAATCTTTCCAAAAGTGCCCCTCCTCTCCTCTTATAAAAGACCCCCACCTTTACCACCTTATTCATACTTTCAAGCCATTTGTCTCGGCCAAACTCTGCCCAAATACTCTCCCAAATTCTCTATATTACTCCTATAAGCCTCACTTTGGGCATAATTCTTCCCAAGGAAGCCTTTGGCTCAAATCAAAAAGAGTTACCCAATTTTAAGGTAATGTCTTCTCTTATGTTATTTTGTTTTATTTTGCTTCTCCAACCCCTTAAACTCTTTTTATTTCTTTATTTTGTAACAAAACCAGTATCTTCAATATATTAGTATGTTTTTATGAGAAGGATTTGATTTACACTTACACACACCTTCGTCTAATGGTTAAAGAACATAGTGTTTCTGTGGTTGGCGAATTTCTGCCTCACGAAATGATGATTGTTCAATATTATTTTAACACCTCTAATGGTGGCCATTAAGATGTCACTATATTTATATATTATATATATTATTTTTATGTTTTCCTTATGCTTATTTATTTTTCATTTATGTCATACCTTTATGATTTCCATTATGGATAAACGCGATAATTTCATTTTAGGAAGTGCGGACTACCGCCCCCTCAAAGTGATTTGAATTGTTAATGCCATATGTGGGATGTATAAAGGATGAAGTAAATGATATTATACATTATATTATACTGGAATTATAGTATACCTTTATATAATTATAATTTCATTCCATTAAATATGAAATATAAATGAAAGTAGCATTCATGCGTACGTACGGCTTACCGTCTCCATGAACGGTGCATTTCATTTCTTACCTCTAAATGTTATGTAATATTATAAATGCATGTATCTACTGGATATATATGATATATATGATATCTACATCATGAATATAATATTTAAGATAATTTATATTCTACCACATATATAACTTGTAATTATAATATGTTTATTGTTGACTCATGTACCAAAGATCGACCAAACGACCGTTATTAACATAAATAATTACATAATGTCCATAACATGGTAATAAGTGATATAAAAGGAATAATGAACTTGAAAAAGGTTCTTAAGCAAGTAGAAATTAACTCTAGTTTATTATTCAAGAGATTAAAGAACGATCGAGTCAAGTCGGACACGAGGTAAGGGAACTTCTTAACCCAATTTCCATTCTTTGGGTTAATCTCCTACTTTCAAATTATGTCATGATATTATTATGTACTATCTTGTATTTATACTTTCTTTATGTGTAAAGATAGTGAATACACATAATAGATCTATTTTATTTAAAAAATGATCTTTGTAAGGGACTTCGTCACAATCTCCTTTCATTGAGGCATATTTTGTTTTATACACAACTTTCTTTTATACGGTGTATAAACTCCTTTGACTTTTATGTTTTTTTTCAAAAGGAATCTTTTTATACGAAGCGTTTTACTAAATGACAAAATGGAATGTTTTTTTTGTCATACGTATGCGGCAACAATGACTTCTCCGCCGCCATGACCATTATTTGAGTTTCGGCTTCCTCTACAAGCCATAACATTTTTTTAAATGAAAAATAAATACCGAGATTTAATTTTCTTTTATTTTGGTATTGAAAATGGTTTTTTAAAGTGATTTTTATTATATCAATGTGTTGTATTGATATCTTGTGATTGAAATGTGAAAATTTTATGTTTCCTTTATGCATGTTTTATGTGATACGATTATGTTATGGTTTATGATATGTTTAAACTTGTTCATATGAGGAATGCATTGGACTTAATAAGTGACGGGTGGAGCCCGTTATAGCTCCTCGATGTATCGACAGGTCTCATGAGACAAACTAGTGTCTTGGCATGAGGCCTTGACAAAATCTTATTTGTATTCTTGGCACGAGGCCTTGGCTACGTGGTTATGATAGTCTGGCATTATGCATTCCATCATTATGAAAGTGGTTATTGATATTGCATGTGATTATTCGACCAGTAGAATATCCATGTGAAGAAGTAAATGGAATTATCTCATTTTACTTTTTCTATATTATGTTGAAGTTCATGTTTAAAAGGCTTTTGTTTTAGTTATACATTTCCTTAAATGTTTATGTTTATTTATAAAAGCTTCTGCTAAATTGTTATCCTTACTGAGCATCTGAGCTCACCCATTTCAATGTTTTATTTTTCTCAGGATGTGAAGAAATATTTTATGACTGACCTGCAGGGATAGTCTGAAGGGGATATGGGTGTGGACTATGAAGACTATGTTATTGTAGTTTTTCACTTTATGATGTAATGTAACATTTATGAATGTATCTAGTGTTTCCAAGGCTACTAAACTAATCGGTCTTTCGAGACTTGATCTTTTGTGATCATGCCAATGTTACGCAATAATGCACCGACTCTAGGTAACTGGGGTCGGGGCGTTACAATATAGGGAATTGAAGTTGAAGAAAATTATTAGGGGGAGAACCTGAGAAACAGTGATGAGGAGTGTTTCCCTTGATGGGGAGACATATGAAGAAGCTACCAAAATTATTATTCCAATGAGCATAAAATTTAATTATCCTATAAATTTCTTAAGGATCATGTCATTGGAAAAGTGAGTGCAGGAGTTTTAGGTTGATTGTTCCTAGAAAGATTCATCTCATATTTGTCTTCAGCTTGGAATGAAAGTGGAAAACCCTTGAAGACAAGTACATGAGTCCTCATCTCATAAGGTATCATATCAGTGGGTAATGGATAGCTTTTTTTTATAAATAAAATTATATTGTTTTCTACATTGAGAATAGATCGAGTAGACTTAAGTATGGATTGATACCCTTTTCCCATTAACTTTGTATTTATTGTCAATAAGGGGGAGAGAAGTGAAATGAAATTTTGATAAGTAAAAAGGGGAGAGAAAGAAAAGTGAGTCAGTGATAAGATTCACTTTGACATTAACACATTCATTTGATAGAGAACTTTGGGTATTTCCAACAAATACAAAGGGGGATATTGTTGGGACCACTTTTTGTATTTATTTTCAATGGATTTCAATGAGGTTGTTAATGATGGTAAGATGAATAAGGAGACTTCCAAATTTAATGAAGAATGATTGAAGTGATAATGCATGGAGAATTATTATGGAATCATATGCATTGGATTCCATGCTTGGGAAATTATTTATGTTATTTAAATCAGATGATTATTTCATTGATCCTAAGTTCAAAGAACTTGTGTCAAAGGAGACACAATGTTTACAATAATGAAGTATCATCCATTTGAGGATGATTGAAGTGCTTTGGGATTCATGTTCCAAAAAGAAAATGAAGAAGATGAAAATAGAGGTGGTGGTACATGGGTTGGTTTGAAGTACAAATGTGGCCATGCATTTCAATGCATACTTAGTTTTTCAACTAAGTATTTTTGTGGCTTTACTTGAAAGTATTGGGTATCCATTAAACCCACCTGGATAACCTCGACCAAGGGTACATGTGGGACTCTAGCTCGACCAGACCCAAGGGAAGCCCACTAGGCGAGTCAGCCAACCGCATGAGGGTCATGTGTAGGCCCACAGGAGTGCACGGGGGGGGGGGGGGGGTGGACGAGCTCATGCATAGTTGGACTGAAGCCCGTGCAATGGGTGGGAACAGAGCATGCCCACAGAGAACATAGTATGGGGTGGTACTTTGGAGGGAGGGGGAGTAATCTGAGCGTACGGCGGAGTGGATTGATACTTAACCCGCGGCTCACCCACGTGTTCGTTTCGATGTGGGATGATGATTTTAGTGAACTGAGAAATCTCGGTCGACCATCTAATCTTGTGTGACATCTCAGTTGCTCATCTAATCTAGTGCTTCTCTATATAATCTTGGACACTCATTGCATCTACACCCTGCCATTTTGAACGAGATCCATCTGATTGCACCTGCGGCATTTGATGAGGCAGCACCATTGTCTTCTTCTTCTAGCACTTGTTGGTGCCATTTATTCTCACCAGAGATGATGCAAAATCATGACTGGACCGTCATGATCGATCACTAACATCTAAGGAGGGTTGTTGGATCATAACGAGACCATGCATGCAATCTTCATCTTGCATGCATGCGTAAAACTCAAAGAAGAAGCTTGGGAGAAGCAAGCGAAGCTGCGATGCCACGTGAATGATTCGTGCTTAAAATTTTAAAGAAGATTGCATGCAATATTGATCACATGCACATGATCAATCCACCAAAAGATAAATAGGCCTCACGTATGAAAAGTAAACTTCCCAAGATATGCGACATATATTTATCTGCAGTTTGAAGTTTTAAATACTGGAGATCTTGATCGATTCAAGTGGAAGATTTGAAGATCTTATCTCTCGAGATTCTAATGCAAAAAAGATTTGATCCCTACCTATAAAAGGGGAATCCCCGAGCTGAAGGAGTGCACTGTCATTCACTACCCAAGAGCTTCTATTTTCAAGAATAGAGAATCTATGTGCTTTCAATCCTCAAAGGGAAATAAGAGGGACCGCGAACCATCAAGGGTTCATGAAGAGTGAACCACGAACCATCCTGGTATGCGAAGGAGGTCCACACTCTCTGTGTGTAGGAGAACCACACATCCCTTGCATGAGGAGGATCCACAAACCATCCTAGTTTGTGAAGGAGATCTACACACCTACTGTGCTTCGTGAAGAACTGCACACTCTATGCAAAGAATTTCCATGCATCCTCTGCGTGAAGAAGAAGATATGTGCATATCTTACATGAGGGAGGAAGATTTGTTAACCTATTTGGTTCCATGAAGAGAAGGTAAACTTCATCCTGTTTGAACGTTGAAGTTATATTGTTTACAGGGTTTGTTTTGAAGAAGAAAGAGTTTTCACAAATATGGGAAGTATCTACATGCATGCACTCATGTGTATGATCTAAAGATACTCTAACTAAGTGAAAATAAAGAAAGATAAAGGGAATAAGTGTCCTGATTACCTTTGTGACCAAAGGGTAATACGTACATGCATGCACCCATGTGCATTATTTAAAGGAACTCAAGGTAGTGTGTGTGTGTGTGTGCGCGCGCAAAGAAGTATCACTCATTCGAGTGTGCATAAGGGACAGTGGAGTGAAATTACATGGAATATGTGCACCTAAATGCATGATTTAGAGACACTCAAGTGTGTGTGTGTGTGTGTGTGTGTGTGCAAAGAAAGAGATATAAGAAGACAAAGAAAGGTATGTACATGCATGCGCTTATTATTTGAATACATCCAAGGCAGTATGTGTGTGCACTTATAAGGAAAGAACCAGAAGAAGTTTTATTGCATTATTTTTTTGCACTAAAGAAGAAGATTTAATATAAGGGCATCAATTTAGGACTTTGATTCAAGTAGTATATCATGATTAATAGAGATAAAGAATTCTTTTCCAATCTTTTGAAGAGATCATTATGTCGATAAATTGAGAAGGACTTCACCAAAGGTAGTGATCTAGGGGGAGTCAACAGAATTGATTTGAGGGACATAGTGAGCTATCCCTAAACTTTTGTAAAAGCAATGTGCTTGAACAAAGTGACTATTCCCTAACCTTTGTAATCCATAGCTAGTGAAGATTAGTGGATTTTGGTACAACTGGAAACCTTTCGGCATATGCTCCTTGAATGTAGCCCTTAGTGGAAAACCAAGTAAAAGTGTTGTTTTTTCCTTCTGTATGTGAATTTTTTAATTACTACACATACCCATCATATAGGTTTAAACAAGTTCCTACCAATATGGGAACAAGATCCATCATTTTGTGAGAAAAAGTTGACACCCTGATTCACCCCCCCCCCTCTTAAGGTGGTCTGGGGTCCTATAATTTTATTTATAAAAGTTAGGGTTTTGCAATCCTCCCTCCTTCAGAAATTTCTCACTTGAAATTTTCATTTTACACACTAAAATAGATAACGGTAACTCTGTTTCATTAATTTCTCTAGTTCCCACATCGCTTTTTCAAACTTTTGGTTTCACCATAGCACTTTGACCAGGTGCATTGTCTTATTACGTAGAAATTTGTCCCTATGATCTAAGATCTTCACTGTCTTCTCCTCATATGAAAGATCATTATCCAATGGTACCACCTCTAGATTTATCACATGGGAGGGGTATGATATGTATTTCCTCAAGAGTGATATGTGGAATGCATAAAAAACTAGAGATATGTTAGGTGAGAGTGTTAGTCAATAGGTCACTTCTATGATGTGATCATAGATCTCAAAGGGACCAATGTATCTTGGACTAATCTTTCCTTTCTTCTCAAATCTCATGAATTTATTTAATGGACATATGCATAGGAATAATTTATCTCTAACCTCAAAATCTAGGTCTTGTCGATGATTGTCAGCATAGCTCTTCTATCGACTCTGAGCAGCCTTGATGTGATGCTGAATGATTTTGAGATAATATCTAAAGCATATGCTCCTTGCTTTTGGAGTATACTAACCTTTCGGCATATGCTCCTTGCTTTTAAAGTATACTAAAATATCATCTATAAAAACTACCACAAATTTTTTGAGATAATCTCTAAAGACTCTATTTATTAAGTCCATGAATATTTCTAAAGCATTAGTGGGTCTTAATGGAATTAATATGAACTCATAGTTCTCATACCTTGTTTGGAAATCAGTCTTGTGGATATCCTTCTTCTTCACGCTTACTTGATAATACCCTGAATGAAGATCCACCTTGGAGAAGTATCGGGATAAATGTAGCTGATTGAACAAGTCATTAACCCATGGAAGATGATACTTGTTATTTATCATGATCTTGTTTAGCTCATGATAATCAATACAAAGTTGCATTGATCCATCCTTCTTCTTGATAAAGAGGACTGGTGCATCCCAAGGTGAATCACTTGGGAATATGAACCCTTTATCCATATTATTTTGTATTTGTTCATTCAAATCCTCTAGTTCCACAACATCCATTCTATACGGAGTATTGGATAATGGTAATTCCCTAGGTATAATATCGATTGAAAATTCAACCTCTCAGCTAGGAGGAAGACCAGATAATTCTTTGGGAAACACATCAGTGTATTACCTCAGAATGAGCATGTCTTTAAGGGTGATCTTTTCCTTATACTTAATCATTTGAATTAGATATGATTTCTCATAAGGAAATAATATCCATTCTTGATATTTTTTTTCAAAATAATATCCATCCTTCTCGTTGCACTTATACAGAATCGGGGGACAATTCACAATACAGAGAGTGATTTCCTTCTCATGATAATTTATGTTGGCTATATATAAGGAAAGACAATCCATACCCATAATTTCATCAAATTCTACTAAATGGAGTATCATAAGGTTCACTGTGAAGTTCAACCCATAAATTTTGATAGAGGATGAGTTATATATTTAGGATGAAATAATTTCCCCATTTTCCATTTTCACCAACAGCTCTACTTCCATGCTTTGTGGTGGTGTTTGAATAGTTATACTAAATTTGTGTGATATGAAGGAATGCATAGAACCAGAATAAAAAAGTATGTTCACTATTCTTGAATGAATAACTAATTTACCTGTCACCACTTCATTATCGAGATCCACCTCAGAGGTTGTAATGGCATAATATCACCCTTGCTTCCTTGGAGGTTGTTGCTATTGATTTTTTATGACAACCCTTGTCTTGTTGCATTGGTTTGAAAAGTGACCTTATTCATTATATTTAAAACATTTGACAAAAGGTTGAGGGTTGACTGGAGCATTCATCTCTTCTATTACTTTGGTGGGTTTAAACTGTCGACAATCGCCAGCTAGGTGTCATTCCTTCCCACACCTAAAGCATTTCCTAGTCCCCTTATGCAATTTTTGTGGTGCTTATTTCTTTACTTTTTACAAGTGGGATTTTGAAATTTCTTACCACTATTATATTTTTCCATTACATCACCATAATTAAACTCCAATTTTTTCTTCTTATCCCCATGAGACCCTTAAGATTCACCGATCTCCATTCTGACTTTGAGGGCACACTGGACAATTACCTCATAGCTATCAAAGTATTATATTGTTAGGGATTTTCATATACTAGGTTTTATATCACCAAAGAAGCATCCAAATTTTCATTCAGGGGTAACAAAAAATCTAGAGTCATATCGTGCAAGTCTTGTGAAGTTTTCCTCGTATGCCCCGATGGATTCTTTATCTTTTTTCTTGAGGGAAAGGAAATATATTTTTATTTTAAGTTGGTGAGTGTGAGGAAAAAATTTGTAGAAAAACATTTTATAGAATTCCTTTTTACCCAATCACCCCGATCTCTTCCTTAGGCTTCGTATTCTTAATCAATGTACACCACTGATCAACTTCTCCCTCCATATGATAAACAACTAGTATAACCTTCTCTTGCAAGAAACATTTAAGGTTTAATAAGATGTTCTCAATGGATTTGATCCATTGTTTTGCGATTAAGGGATCGAATAATCCATTGAATGTCGAAGGACTTTGTCACATAAAGGTCTCGATAACAGCTTGTTCTTTATTAGGTGGATTTGTGTGTTTCTCCTGATTACAGTTTCTATTCAAAACTTGAGTCAACTTAGAGAGTATCATCACAAAGTTCACGATTCTTGCTTGCATTGAGTTGGGAATCTTGTTGGGGTAGTCATCACATTACCCTTCACATTGGTTGTTTACTCGATTCCTCTTATTTATTTTCATTGGCTAGAATAAAGTGAAATTTGGGGATGAGTGTTTTTAAACTATTAAATACATAAATGGGAATACAATGTCATTAAAGGGATAACTTATAAATGAGATTTATTCCTTAACTTATGAATTTCTAGGTTTCAATCTATGTTATTCATAATGTATTTTCTAACATAGACACTTATGGGAATTTTACCCTTAATAATGGTTTATAATTTGTTTGTGGATTTACCCAAGCATATCCTCTGGGAGTGTCAAATTAGGATTGGAGTAAGACCCATTTTTATGCACCAGTCCCCGATCAAGTATAGCTCAATGCAGTGTTTTCAGGTTTTACCCCTAGTTATATCTGTGTCATACCGACATCCACTTGTAGTATCCATACATGGATGTATTTTCTTGGAAACCACTTACTCTATACTTTACAAAAATTTAGGAATGTCTTATTATGTTTAGTTTTATCCCTAAGGATTTCTCAAGAGTTTTCGAATCCTGATACCAAAAATAACTAAAATTTATTTTGATACCAACTATGACAATCCTTATCTTTATTACACATTAATTCATGATTTATTACATAAGATTACACATAATACAACCTAAAAGATCAAGAAGTCTAGTGTCTTTGGGAATTAGGAACATTACATAACAAATTATGACAAGGGGTACATTGACATTATTGAAAACTTCCTTAACATGCTCATAATATTCCTTCATTCTTAAAAATGCATGGGATAACCTGGGGAAATACATAAGAAAGGGGTGAGATATAAATACTAGTAAGGGAATAAACATGACATAACATGAAGAAAGTATTAAATATTAGACAATAGTAAATTAAATGGGTCATAAAAAGGGTAAGAAACATGAACATGAACATTGATGCATGCTAAAGCATGATAACATAAAGGCAACATGGAAATGTGACAACAACTTTAAACATGGAATCATAAAGATAGGTTAAGGATAACTGCCAAGACATCATGGTGGGAAAAGCATCATGATGGATTAGGTTCAATCCCTAATCCCTTTCATGACATCTCATGAGACTACAAAATTACCCAATGTATTGGAGTGGCATATAATTCCAGACGCACCCATCACTTTTATATCATTCACATGCATAAGTGTGTCACATAGATCATACAACATGGAATAATTTTTCATCGTATTTTATTCCACAATCAAGGAGTGTAGAATACATACATGGAAATCCCCAATCAAATAAGTATAATTGCATAAAGTTTAACACCCTTAATAGGAAAGGGGTATGGGTATTCACTACACAATTGTTTGGCATGAGAAATCATGGTGAAATTTCGGCAGCATAACGATAGTACTCAAAGATTCATAAAAATTGTTTAATGAGAAAAAAGGGGTATATCATTATTTTGAAATAAAATAGAAAATAATAGGTATTTGTAAAATCATATCCCAACATTAGGAATTGGAAACAAAATACATAAAATGAATAAGATGCTTGAATAAAGAGGAGAAGGAAAGAATCCCTTACCTTGAGAGGGTGATTCCAAAAGCTTGGGAGGAGATTATTGAGAGATTGGGGGCACCTTGGGAGGAATTTAGATAGGATAGGGAAGAGTAAGGATGTGATCCAAGGTTTTTGAGTGAGTAGGAATGAGATATTGGGTGGGTTTATATAGGAAAAGAGAGGAGAGTTCTTTAATATTTTCCAAACGTAGGTTTTAGACTTTATATAATAAAGTAATCAAAACAACAAACCTTCCCTTGGTTTTTACCATAGTTTCTTTCAAATGGGATTTGTTTTAATTATTTTATAAGGCCAAAGGCTGAACTTATTAAAATATTACCCTTAGTGATGTGGAAGTGAGTCATGTTCTTAAAGAAATGATTTTAAAACATTAAAATATATTACAAGTTTTGGAGGATTCATAAAGGATTTATAAAATTAATAAAATTACCTAAAATCGCATTATTTTAAAGGGAAAACATATATTTGGTCATGGATACCATTTATAGTATTTATTATATCATTTTTGGGTCATTATGATGTAATAATACACACCATATATTTATACTGTATTTAATTTTTACCTGAAAATTCGAGTATCTCAGAAAATTATGAAAAATTCAATGATGGATAATTTTGATGTTCTGATTTCAAAAATATTTTTTATTTTATCCAAATAATTTTCACTTTTAAATTATAATCAACATTTATTGGGAAATGCTAAGTTTTTTTACAATAATAATTTTCGAACCCTTATAATTTTTTTGACTTCGTAGAATTATATTATCAACTATACTTATTAAATATTATTTAATAATAATATTTTATTAAAATAACATTTATTTTAAAAATTCATTAATTTATCAAAAGGAATGTCTTGATTGAAATTACATATTACCCAAAAATATAATTTTGTGTTTTATCGAATCAAAATCATTTATAAATTAAAAATAATAAGAAGTAAATATAACCATTATCCTATTAAAAATACAATATAAATATTCATATTATTAGGGTCTTGATACATTTCCCTTTATTACATCATAAAACGCCCTAAGGGTAAGGTGCGTGATGGTGATACTTTCATGGGGTGGTTCAATATACATGGTTTGAGCCCTGATGTCGATGAGCTTGAACTTCTCCCATAAATAATTTTGATTGTGCTTTAGCTATTGGATCTCGTATTGGGCTTAGTCAAGGGAAAATCTCAGTGATTCTTTCTCCCTTGGAAGCTCCAATAAATGGGATTTATAGGGTACGATCCTGGTATTTGAGGTCATTACTTCCTTTTTCTGTGTCAATTGGATTTGTCAAAAACCCTTTATTTATAATAATCATATGATCATTATTCAACAACTATATTATCAATGGTTATGATTCTTAACAGTCTTTTTAAATCCAATAGGATATAATAAGACCAAATAAGTTCATGTGTTTTCTATAACCATAATACATAATAGGGAATTTAATTCAAGAACAAAGGGAATTTTATTTATAAGAGTTGGGGTCGTTATAGGGGAAGTTTGAATTTTTGATTCTAAAGCAAGAGTCATTTTGAAAATTGATTTTTGAATTTGAGTTTTGAGAGTTGGAGAATTCCAAGCAGATGTTTTTGGATATTGATTGAGGCCTGAAAGGTGTTTCAGGTGCTTGGACGAGTCTCAAGAGCTTCAAGTTGAATTTCATAAATTTTGGACAGGTATTACACAGTGCATAGTTGTTGCATGGTTAGGAGTAACCATGTATGTTGTCATGAAACAACCCATTGGGGCCCTCCTGACCAGTGACAAGTCAAGAGTGGCACAACAATCCCACCCACAATAGGCTAGGGGTTAAGGAAAATCACCGAGTAGGCATACCACATACATGGGAGGCCTTAGCCTAAATTACCTGTACACAGGCGCACATCTCGAAACACTAGTATAATACAAAAAGGCAAACAATTGATACTATAAATGTATTAATAACATTTAATCCCACATTAGAGTATGAAAAAAAGAGCACATAAAGGAACAAAGGGCCAAATACAAGCCACCAAAACTGTAAAGAAGTTTGACCTACTAGAAAAAGGAGACCGCTGACCAACGATGACTATGGGATTCGACTGTAGTCTATCTTACCCCACTGAGCACCACCTGCTCCTTGTGCATTTAGGACTCCTTTGAAAGGTTTTTTATTTTCATATGACACGACATGTGTAGTCTGAGCCCATGTAGGGGTGATTATAAACATACTCAGTGGGATACCTCGGAAACACCAAACACCAAACACAAAACATCAAGTAAGTGTCAGCCTATGGATCCTACTCAAGGATCTAAGGTAACACTCGTTGAGGTAACTCACTCATAGGGTCTCACCAACACTAAGGCATTCACAAGACAATGATACTCGAGTAGGGTATCACACCCAGGGCCTATGGGGGATACCTGACCCTATCCAGAATAACCCACTAGGAAGGGGATCACATGCCTTAGATATTGGTCATAGGATATTTGAACCATCATAGAGAAGAATGAGATAGAGGATTACATCTCGACCTATGTGGAGGGATACCTAACTCTATCTAGAACTAGAACACAGAGGGGATATCTCTTCCTCTACTTAGGACGAGATGCCTCATTGTACCCTCATGGGAACAAAAAATGAGGGAATAAACCCACACAAAAACAGTTCGAGGGGGAACACTCATGCTAAAACTAGATCCATCCT
Source organism: Viscum album (assembly GCA_963277665.1). Classification (NCBI taxonomy): domain Eukaryota; kingdom Viridiplantae; phylum Streptophyta; class Magnoliopsida; order Santalales; family Viscaceae; genus Viscum; species Viscum album. The sequence goes on from OY728147.1 coordinate 1,303,469,786, forward strand.
AGGTGTCACACAACATGTACATAAGGTTCATGTCCATGTGATATTTTCTCAGCTTGAAAGGAAAACCATTGTAAGGATGGGTCCTCATAATGTGTGTTCTTCCTAACAACACACTGACTAGGTCAGAAGTTTCCTTGAAAACTCCAAATATTTTATGCCTCTCCACTTTCACCATGATTATCATTCAAAAAGCTGGAAGATTATGCAGACCATACTAAAGTCATCATCATCACACCTTCGGAAAGGAACATCCACACGATCCGACTCACAAAACCATCATTACCTACACCACCATCAAATTTTTGTCATCATTTTCATGCCTCTGTCACACCTCCAATCCTAACACCTGATCCTATATATAGAATCCACATAAATGTTGAATCAAATTCTCCAGAAAAATGGGTTCCCAAATATAGTCAAATCTTCGTCCAATAAAATGATTACAATAAACGCAGAATGAATGGATAAAGGCATGAAACATAAATGAGAGCATCCAATGAAGGTCATGTTCAGTTGGAGAACATTTTCAAAATCCAAAAAAATGGGTGGATAAACAAAAGTCCAAAATAAACATCAAATTCTTAATTCTAGGAAAATTTTAAAAAATATTCAATAGATAAATCAACAAATAATTATTCATGAATTATTTTTTAAATAAATTAATTCGTGTTTATTATAAAAAACAAGAACAGGGAATAAAGCAATAAAACAAATCCCTACCTCCGATTGGTTCAATCATTGAAGGAGAAAACATATCCAAGTTTTGAACAAGAAGAACTTGATGAGATTGTTGTCGACTCCAAGGATACTTATCCAATCTATTGAAAATCAGTGGGAACAAGACTCCATCTCCCTAGGTTTGATTCTTACGACATGACTGGTCAAGGATGTTGAGAATAATCAAGGCTATTCAGGGCAACAAGCTCACCAAAAAGAAGGTTACCCTATGTTCGCCAAAAAAATTATGAAAATAATCTAATCAAAGGAATCCTCAACAAGAGGAGGGTTGAATAAATTAATAGGGATAATTATTAAATTAAAATCGCATTTAAAACCCCACATTAAAGATCCACATGTTTCTCCTTTGAAACAGATGAGATTTGAGAAGATCAGTGATAATTTCAACCATTTTAAAACCAGGTCAACGTCGCCACACCCTCTACCACAGCCTACACCACAACCTACAACACAATTGTGATGTTCATGACTAACCTAGAAATACGACGATCCCCTATGGAATGTTTCTGAAATTGTAGGTGTTTTCCTCACCACAATCTTTAAAATGGGTGTGTTGAGGTGTCTATGGTCATGGCCCACATGCGCTACCCCATCACTTCATGCCTATGGACACGCCCTAGACTCCCCATTTTACTTTTTCCATTTTGTATAGGGATCACCAGGGACCTCCACTATAGCGACCCAAGAATATCACACATGAATATTACACATTTTTAGATGAATATTCATTACATTTCATAAACAAATACCTGAGGAATGTAATAGTTAAGTGACATTGGAAACTTAGAACAAAATATTCTAATTTGGTGAAAGATATTCAATTTTTTCCACAAAGATATTCTCATTTAGTACTCTTCATAGACATACCCAACATAAAACCTTTCTTCCTAGCATAGGAAAAGGAAACCTAAGAAAGGGTGAGCACAAGTGCCCAGTAAGGGTAAAAATAGGAGATATAAATCTATGATCATATTAAAGAATAAGATAAGCATAAGGGTATGTGATCATGAACATAACTTACAAAGTTAATACCAAACCTGTCATGGATCATAAATATGAGTCAAGGAATAAAACTTTATCATTTCAGAAAACATGGGCCATAAGAGTGATAAATCATCATCAATCAATCATGAACCATAAAATCATGTCATAAAAGTATAACACCATCACAAATATAGATAACTATTTCATACATCAAGGTTAACTACCAAGACTGTAAACATAGTGGATCAAGACTTATCAACTATTTCCCATTGTGGACCAGGAAGCACCTGTTTCCCATTGTGGATCAGGATGCACCTGTTTCCTATTGTGGATCAATCCTATTGACTTGATTCTCATTTCTATCTCAAGAGATATAAATCTTTATCCAATGCATTGGAGGGATATATAGGTCCCTCCCATCACATTATAAAAACCATATTTATGTGTGCTAGAAAATCATAAACATTCATCATATCATAACCCATGAAATGAAATGGGTATCATAAACATTTCATCATATCATAACCTTTGGAAAAGAGATAGGTTTCATAATCATTTCAACATAGCATAACCCGTGAAAAGAAGCTAGTTTCATAAGCATTTTATCGTGGTATAACCTGTGGAAGAGAAATGGGTTTCATAAACACCATTCCATCAAAACATAAACCATTTAGAGAAAAAATATGAATGATATCCTTGGATCATATCCCTAGTAAGTCATAGGTAACACCAACAGTTGTCATATTTGATGGAATTTTTTTTAAAGATCATTTAAAACATTTCGTGAGGAAAATATCTTTTTCACTTTGAAAAATTCTTTTTAAAACATAACAAATTTTGAAAACCCTTTTCTTTGAAAATAACCATGAAAAATTATAAAGGAAGCTTTGAAAATCATTTAAAACACTTGTTAAACATAAAACATTTTCAAAATCCTTTTCCTGGAAAATGAGCTTAAATGATCATTTAAAAATGGTGAACCTTCTATAAATGGTGAAAATAAAAGGTCATAGAAGTAGGTTGTTTCTTGTCCTAAATAATCACAATGTACATCTATTTCTATTGACACTGCAAGTTCAAAAAGGAATATTTGTGAGAATTCATCATCCATTAAGAAAGAGTGGAATTCATCAAGAAAGTGTCTCCCTGAGTAAAGTGATCCATGATTTATGAAGAAACAACAACAACAAAGTTCTGAGAAGTTTTACTATCAGTCCGAAATATCAAGATTTAGAGGTCATTGTTGGTGTTGTAGAGTTTTTGAACATGGATCTTATTCATGTTGGTACAACATGTCTCTACCAGGAAATAAGTATGAATCAAGGGAGATTTATGATAAAAAAAGAAGATCAACTATTCCTAAAGAATTTGGGGAACTGAAAAAGGAATTTTAGAAGTTGAAGAATGTTGAAGCCTCAACAAATAAAAATGAAAACCTAAAGAGAGTTGAGTAATTTAAGAAATTTGAACAAAGTAAACATGTTGAGTCCAAAAATAAAGAGTTCTTGGTTATTTTTATATAAAATTTTTTCATGGCTAGAAAGTTAGAAGAAGCACAAAAATCAGTTAAAGAAATGGTAAAGAAGAAGGTTTCTAAAGATGAGAACAAAGTTTATAAAGAGTTATCAACATATGATGATTTAAAAATTTATAAAAAGTGAAAGAGATGTGAGAAAGAAGGGCATGTTACTAAAAGTTGTATGACTATCTTGCAAGCCCAAGGGGAAAACATGAAGAAGTTATTGCAAACTCATTGTAACAAAAATGTTACCAAAGTTGAAGAGAAGTTGACAACCTCATCAAAAGATTCTACATATGAGAAGGAACTTGTAACAAAATATGAGAAGGATGAACAGAAGAAAGAAAACACATCCAATGCAAAATCTAAGAAAGAAGAAAGTCAAGACCGAGAGAAAATTCTCAGTCCGAATGTTGCTTCTGAGAAACTACTAAGGTTCCTCCTTATTCCCAAAATATTTGTATATTTGGACTAACTTGCAGGGAATTGAAGGAGTTGAAGTTAGGAAGCCAGGATCTGAGTATCTTACTTTTCTTACAAAAGAAAGTAACGAGGTTATGAAAGAGAAATTTTTAGGAAATTTGTGTTTATACACTTAAACTTTATGATATGTTTGTTGAGATGGGTGTAGGTTGTTTTTATCTTAACAAATTTTTCTCAAATTTCCCCATAAATGAGAATGATAAAAGGAACATGAAAAAGTAATACATGGAAGTTGTTCTATGGAAAATATTGATAAACTTGATTATACACTCTTGTTTTCTACACTAGATTTTACCACGTAGACTTAGAGATCTTTAGTTAAAGGATCTTTGTTAAAAACTCATGTGATACAATTGTTCTCCAGATGAAAATTTTCAAGATTCATGAGTTTCCCCTTTGAATTTGATTGTCAATAGGGGGGGGGGGATAGGGGGAGTAAGAAGATAGAAAATCTCAACTGTTGAGAAAGACAAGTACACATATTGACTCAAAATTTGTTCGATTTTTGTGTGGAAAGTATTGTGTGAGTATTGACAATAAAAACAAAGAGAGAGAGAGACTGCTAGGCCCAAGTTGTGTTTTTGTTGTATTTGTTGACTATAGATCAAATATGTTTAATGTTGACAATAAGTGGAGAAGTTGGTTTTCGAAGGGATCTTGTCGGATTAACCAGAAATATGTATGAGATGCAGTGGACCTGGCGTAAACACAAGGGGAAACACGATTCTAGACAACAGATCTTCAGACGTAGATGATTGAATAGACACAGGTTCCGGTCAAAAAAATCTGACGATGATTTATTGATCATTCAATGATACTAAATCATAAAGAAGAAGTCTCATGATACAAGTTGGAGTGAGTAAATGGAAGAAACACTAGCTTCCAGATTTAAGGAGATCTAAATGTAGGTCATTGGACCAAGGAGAACCAAATCCAGGAGTTGTCAAGAATCTGGAAATGGGAATATGTTGAGCTTGAAGGATTTGCAAAGTGCTGATTGGGCCAATAAATCAGATGAACTTCAGTGACTGATCCATCGGACCATGAATAGGCACCAATCCATTAGATGGATGCTTCACACCGATAAAACATTGGATGAAAAACATCAGATGGACCAGAGTTGTTGACACTAATAGGTCATCGAATGCTGATGACACTGATCCGTCATCAGATGTAGTAGTTTAAGAAAACAGATCGGTCTGCGAAAATGTGTGAAGAATGCTATTGTGATGAGGAAATAATTGAGAATCCATCAGATTTAGAAAATGCATTGAACACACTTCTGGTTATAGAATGTGATCTGATGATTGAGTATGTTTTAATTGGGTCAAGAGAAAAGGTTGCAATGTTTGAAGTTGTGACATTATGATATATGTATCAATCAGACACATTTTTCATGAGTAAGTCCATTAAATGCAGTTTCTGTAAGAAAGTCCATCAGATTGAATCTGAGGCAGAAATATCAATTAGAGTCACCAAACAAAGAATGACCGGACTAGAGAATTGTTGGTTAATTCGAAGAGGATTGGAGTGTAGAGAAGATTCGAGAAGATTCGAGAAGGCTTTGAAATATTGAGAAGAGTTGAAATAGTCAAAGATGAAGCTCAAATGAATGTGAAATTCAGGGGTTTTGGAATTTCGTTGAGCGGGAAGAAGAATTGGTTTTCCCGCCTTTACCATTCTGGGATGCCTATAAATAGAGGGCGAAGTACGTTTGTACTTTAACACTGTTCACGTATGCGGAGAGCTGACACTTTGATGTTTTTGTAATGGATTGAGATCCCAACTAGAGTTTTGTTTCTGGTTGAAGTTGAGGAGGCTGCACCAAGTTCCATCGGAGCGAGATCCATCGAAGTGACTTCAATCGAAAAGAGTTCCATCATAGCGAGGTCCATCAGACAAAGAAGCTGTGAGTTGCCAATTGAATCTCTACTCAGTTGAAGCAGGAAGAGCATAAGCAGAATCGGACTGAGGCGAATCGGACAGAGCCCATCAGACTGAGGTTACCGAACGAAGGCTAAATCAAACTGACTTTTGCTGAGTAAGTTTTCCGGATAGAGATTCTAGAAATTGTTATTGAGCATATTCAGACTTGTTAAAGATCTGGATGACGTTTCAAGACCAACAAGTTGTTAAAAGAATTGTCAAAGCTTGAAAATTGTACACAGGTGAAGTTGATCCAGCTTACTTGTGGAGGAAGTGAAGAACTTTATGAAGTGGATCATAAAAGAAGAAAAGTGAAGCTTGTAGTTGAGGGGTATAAAAGGATTGTTTGTTGGGGTGTATATCCAGTTGTGGGAAAGTGGATAAGAAAAGGATAGTTGAGGGGTATAACCAACTATAGTAGAAAAGTTGACTATTGGGTTGTAGAAGTGTTTGTCACTTGTGCCCTTGTATTCCAGAAAGAAGTTGGTAAATGAATCCATGTTGGTGGGACTACCCAACATGACAATGAGTAGGTCTTTGTATCAAACCTTGTAAATATCGTGTGTTGCTCCATCTTTATTGTTGCATACAAAAGATGAGGTTGAGATTTTTAGTTGAGTGGATTGTAACTTTAAAAAGTTTCAGAGGTTAAGAAAGTTTTTTAAAAGGGTTAATAAAGTTTCTTATAAAAAGAAAAAGGAACCATTGGTTCACCCCACCCCTCTCATTGGTCTCGATCTTATTTGTGAACTTTGAAACAACGTTGCAGTAATGATGGTACGAGTCAGGCGTAAACAGCTACGTGGTCGATGCAAAGTCAGGAAGACACATGGATGGGTGTGAGTCACTCAATCAAAAATAGTCAAACAGCTAAGCAGGACACGCATGGCTCCCAAATTGGGTGGAACAGTAAGACACATATCGCACTTAATCTATCTCTATGAGAAAACACACAAGGGTGCAATGTTGGTCATTTGATCCACTAAATCAACTACCATGGAGGTGATCCAAGGTTTAACCAAGCGGGTAGCAAGGAATGAACCATGACCATCAATAGAACCAACGGGCCAATGAACAGGCCCAAGGTGCTTCCGAGAAGGTCTATGAGGAAAGACCAACAACATCCCAACAGTAATAAAAATCCATCATTTATATACCAAATAAAATGCAATTAAACCATGCCAAAATAAAATATATTCAATGCATAAAAAAATGTTAGTTGATTTACAAAACCAAAGTTCATAAAATTTACGGATGCTACGTTTTTTTTAAATAAAAGGAATTACACCTTTAAAAATTTGACATCAATGTATATGATTAATGATGAGTATGAAGTGGGTGTTGTTTCATGGGGTATCATTAAAAAAATAATTTGTGTTTTTACGGGAAGGATAATGAGTGGGTAAAAATATTTAAGACATAAAACAGAGATATAATAATTAATATTTAAATATTGAAAAGAACCAATGAGAAAAGGAAACGTATATAAAAAAATTAAAATTTAATGAAAATGTAAAATATAAATCACCAGAACGGAAAGGACATGTCTATTTGATTGGCAAAAAATGTCGCCCACGTTTTAAATTATGCAAATTATTTCTGACAAAGGAGTCGATTTATTAATTTATTGATTTATTATTAGAACTTTTGTCATTTTATTTCTCATAGTAATCTAAGTGGGATTTCCTTCCCACCCACCTAAGTGGCGCTGACGTGTCGGGCGCCCGAAATTATTGACATTAAACCACCCTTGAAATAAATAAATAAACAAAATTAAATTAAAGGCCACCATTTCTTTCTTATTTATTCCACGGTCTCTCGTCCTTTCCACTACGTCTCGTCTCTCTGTTTTCTCAGCCTCCCGAAGCTTCTTCCCTGCCATTCGTCGATTCCCTCGCCTCATAATCGATTTTCCTCTGAGAAGAGCTCCGGTCTGATTCTGATATTTTGTTGTTGCGAGATACACACAACCGGTTTACATCTTCACCTACCTGCTGCTTGATCACTGTTCTTCGTGGCTGCGGCGAGTGTTCTTCTGTCCCTTTCCTGTGGTTCTTTCTCGGGAGCGGAAGGGAAAGCATGGGAAATCCACTGCCTCTGACGTCTCTGAATCACATCTCCCTCATTTGCAGATCCCTCGAGGAATCCCTAGATTTCTACCAGAACGTCCTCGGTTTCATGCCCATCCGGAGGCCGGGGTCTTTCGATTTCAACGGGGCATGGTAATTCCAACGAAACCCTAGCCTGCACCCCTTCGCCATCTCTTCACTTCTTTCCTTCGATTCTGTGAGTTCTTGACGATTCTTGTTTGGATCAGGTTGTTCAGCTACGGAATCGGAATCCACCTGCTGCAATCCGAAGATCCGGCGAAGGTGCCGAAGAAAAGCGAAATCAATCCCAAGGACTGCCACATCTCCTTCCAGGTAACCCTAATTTGTTGTTTCCGTCATCCTGGTGCGTTTCTCTTGGAACTGCTTTCAATCCAATCGAAGTTGCTCTTCTATTTCATCACCGTTCGTGCGAATCGATTAGCGGACGCAATGGATCCTTCTAGAACCAATTTTCCTGTTCCCAAACCAAACCACGCCGTCCGTGTGTGTGATTCTGCATTTTGCCCTAATTTTTGTCGTGATGGTTGCAGTGCGAGAGCATGGGGGCGGTGGAGAAGAAGCTGGAGGAAATGGGGATCGAGCGCGTTCGGGCGAGGGTGGAGGAGGGAGGGGTGTACGTTGATCAGCTCTTCTTCCACGACCCCGACGGCTTCATGATCGAGGTCTGCAACTGCGACAACCTGCCGGTGGTTCCGCTGGCCGGCGAGGTGGCCCGGTCCTGCTCCCGCGTCAACCTCCAGAGCCTGCAGCGGCAGCCGCCGGTGCAGCCGGTGGTGCACCACTGATGCGCGATTCTCCCCGAAGAAGATACTGTGCCTTGACGGCGGGGATTCGGTCGCCGACGGTGATTCCGTCGACTCCGGCGTTCGATTTGTTTGGGAATCCGATCTTGTTCTGCAGCCATTTCAGCAATGCAATTTAATTTGATGCTAGTAAATTTATATATAAACTGACCTCTCTGATCAGTTTGTTTTATTTGGTGTCGTTTTAGGAGTTCTGCTTTGGTGTTTTTGTGCATTAAAAATGTTGTGAGCCCCACGGTGATCTGGCGTCTCTGTTTTGTGGGCGGATGGTGGTTTCCGCGTGGGTTAAGTTTATGGACGTATGGGTTAAGTTTATGGACGTATCCGTTTTCTGTTTTGCCGTTTTGCCGGGTAGTTACATTAGTAACTTTTAGTACAAATTTCCATCGGAAACATTTAGTGAAAGGTTGACTCAAATTTCAAATGAGAATTTTTAATGTGAATTTTTTACTAGATATTTTCATTTAAAATTCAGTGCAAATTTTCACTGAAAAATTCCAATAAAAATTCAATGTATGATGAAAATTTTCAATGCAAACTAAAAATACACAAAGAAACACATAAAAATACAAATATATATGATAATATTAAATTATACATTTCAAGTGTAAATTGTATTGTGTAAATTTTTCAAACCTATATACAAACATCCAAGTAAATTTGCATTGACATTTGGTGTTTTACATTTACATTGTAAATCTCCACCGATATAAATTTATACTGAAAATATGCAAATTTACAGTACAATACAAATTTTCAATTTGGATTTCCACTTAAATTACAAGTAAAAATAGATTAATACATAAATAAACAATGCAAATTTGCACTGGAAAATTACAGTGAAAATTTGAAAAGAAAATTGTCATCTTAAATGTCCAATTTGGATTTCCACTTAAATTATAATTGAGAATATATCAATACACAAATTATCAATGCAAAATTACAGTGGAAATTTCCACTGCAAATTTACAATTCAAATTTCTACTTAAAATTACAATGCAAATGAATTAATATAGAAAAAAATTGGAAATTTTCACCGGAAATTTACATTGAAAATTTGCATTAGAAACTTTTAGTGCAAATTTACAATGAAAAATTGCAGTTCATATTCCTATTTAAGATTCCAGTTAAAATTTCCACTTGATATTTACAATAATAATACTGGAATTTTAATTAATTAAATTCTAAAATATATACATGTTTACATTTTTACTGTAGCTATATTAATATGTGAATAATGTAATTTATGGTGAAAATTTTCAATACAAATTTTTGTTAGAAATTTCCAATACAGATATCAATAGGAAATTTATAGTTCAAATTTTCACATAAAATTAAATTGAAAATATATTAATATATAAATAAAAATGTAAATTTTCACTAAAAAGTAATTTAATGACCATTATTATATTTTCTACACTTATAATAAACAAAAATTGTCAAGACGTAATCTTTTTAAAAAATGACCTTATTAGTTTTCCCGTAAAATAATGAAAAAAATAGCCATAAATTTTTATATCTCGAAACCTTATTTGTTTTATTTTTAAATAATGGAAAAATTTCTATATAAAACACTAATGAATTTTAAATTTGCACTGAAATTTTATACTATAAATTTGCACTCTAAAATTGATTATGAAATATCTAAAATAAACGTTTTATATATATTTATTATATATATATTATTATTATTAAAAAAATTATTTTCTAATATCATTAATGTTTTATAATAACGGATTTTATTTTTACATTTTACAGTTATTTATTAAAACAGTTTACAAAGCAGGGGTATTATTGTCCAACCGTTGCAAATGAAACGTTTTGAATTTTAAAAAACGTTTTAAATCAAAAACAAGATCTGCTACCACATCACGTTTTTGCTGGGTGGAATTCATCCCGCGGTGTACTTGACCCTCAGGTCCAATGGACCTGAGATGATAATTTTCAATAATAGTGATATGTAGTCAAGGGCTTTAATAAGAGCCAATAGGGGTAGTTCAAAACTCAATTGCATTTCCCTTTAATGAGGGGGTAACGATTGTCCTATTTAAATTAGGGATTAAAATCGTCTCATGTTGGGCACCTGAACCTGACCCTCATGTTGGGGTTTTGGATGAAAATGCTTCCGTTATGCACTTTTGGGGTTTTTTATGCTGTTATTGTTGGAAATTCCCGTCAAAATTTCCACTGGAAATTCCTGTGTAAATTTCCACCGGAAATTTCTAGTGTAAATTTCCATCGAAAATTTCCTATGCAAATTTCCACAGGAAATTTACACTTCATATTTTCACTTAAAATTACAATGAAAATATATTAATACATAGGTAAAAAATTTAATTTTTTTTTGAATATTTGCATTAAAAATATCTAGTGTAAAATTTATGGATTCCTAAGAGTTTATAAACACTTCATAAATCATGTATAAGTAGAAGATTTTATTCCCAAGATACTCATTTTGCAAATTTCTAGTGCAAATATCGAATGGAAAATTCTAGTTCAAATTCACACTATAAATTACAAAGAAGATATGTTAATACACAAATAAAAAATGTAAATTTTCACCAGAAATTTACATTGAGAATTTACACTAGAAACCTTAAGTTCAAATTTCCACCGCAAACTTTTAGTGAAAGGTTCGATTCAAAATTCCAATAGAAATTTTTAATGTGCATTTTCACTAGATATTTTCATTTAAAATTTAATGCAAATTTTCACTAAAAAAATTCAATAAAAATTCAATGTATGATGAAATTTTCAAATGCAAACTAAAAATACACAAAGAAACACATACAAATACAAGTATACATGATAATATTAAATTATATATTTCAAGTGCAAATTGTATTGTGTAAATTTTCAAGACCTATATACAAACATCCAAGTAAATTTGCATTGACATTTGGTGTTTTACATTTACATTGTAAATCTCCATTGGTATAAATCTCTACTGAAAATATTCAGTGTAAATTCACAGTACAATACAAATTTTCAATTTGGATTTCCACTTAAATTATAAGTAAAAAATAGATTAATACATAAATAAACAATGCAAATTTGCACTAGAAAATTACTGTGGAAATTTGAAAAGAAAATTGTCATCTTAAATTTCTAATTTGGATTTCCACTTAAATTATAATTGCCCGAATGACCCGAATGCCTTCATTTTTATTGATTTTTGACAACCCCCTTTCAAGGGATGATGAGGAACCCTTACAAGGCCTGTAGGCTTAGAGATTACATGGCCCGTAGGCTTAGGAGATTACATGACCCGAAGGTCTTAGGAAATTCAACCAGACTATCTACAAGGAGCTGCCCCTCCCCAGCATCTTCATCCTTATAGTAGCTCTCCACCTTTGCATAACTATCTGGCTAGGCTTCCCGTGCAAGCACAGGCTGGTACCGATGACATAGACATACCCTCTCATTCTGACAATCTATTTGACTCTGCTCTGGTGAGTGCACCTGCTCTGAATCATCTTCTGGGGCTGCTCCTTTTTTGTAGTGTATGAGGCCTGCATTCATGTGGCCCGAAGGCCTTGAGGTGGCCCTAAGGCCTTAAGGTGGCCCGAAGGCCTTGAGAATATATCAATACACAAATAAACAATGCAAAATTACAGTGGAAATTTCCACTGCAAATTTACAATTCAAATTTCTACTTAAAATTACAATGCAAATGAATTAATATAGAAAAAAATTGTAAATTTTCACAGGAAATTTACATTGAAAATTTGCATTGGAAACTTTCAATGCAAATTTACAGTGGAAAATTGCAGTTCATATTCCCCTTTAAGATTCTAGTTAAAATTTCCACTTAATATTTACAATAATTATACTGGAATTTTAATTAAATAAATTCTAAAATATATACATGTTTACATTTTTAGTGTAGCTATTTTAATACATGAATAATGTAATTTATGGTGAAAATTTTCAATACAATTTTTTGTTAGAAATTTCCAATGCAAATTTAAATAGGAAATTTATAGTTCAAATTTTCACATAAAATTAAATTGAAAATATTTTAATATATAAATAAAAATGTAAATTTTCACTAAAAAACAATTTAATGATCATTATTATATTTTCTATACTTATAATAAACAAAAAATATCAATACATAATCTTTTAAAAAAAATGACCTTATTAGTTTTCCTGTAAAATAATGAAAAAATAGCTATAAATTTTAATATCTCAAAACCTTATTTGTTTTATTTTTAAACAATGGAAAAATTTCTATATAAAACAATGTATATAAAACATATATGAATTTTAAATTTTCACTGAAATTTTATACTATAAATTTTCACTGTAAAATTGATTATGAAAAATTTAAAATAAATGTTATATATATATTTTTTATATATTTATTATTATTATTAAACAATTTTTATTTTCTAATATTATTAATGTTTTATAATAATAGATTTTATTTTGACATTTTACAGTTATTTATTAAAATGGTTTACACAACAGGGGGTATTATCATCCAACCGTTGCAAATAAAATGGTTTAAATTTTAAAAAAACATTTTAAATCAAAAATTAGATCTGCCGCCACATCATATTTTTGCCAGGTGGAAATCATCCTGCGGCCTACCTGACCCTCAGGTCCAATTGATGGACCTGAGATGATAATTTTCGTTAAATCAGATGACGTGGTTGTACCACTCACTTCCATTCAATCCAGTATTGTTTGATAAGTATGATAGTCATGCTACAACATAATAATTATCCCTTATCATTGAAGATATCACAATTTAGAAGTCACCATATAGAAGATAGTTTGGCCATTTAAACATTTATAATCACAGTGACAATTTCATCAGCACACCTCAAGGGTGACAATAATAGAAGGGGACCTAAGAGTCATTACGTTCTAAATTAAGGCAACCGGTTGAAGGCAAATTCGATTTAGGAGCAACACATGGTGAAACTGATGTGTGACACATGATGCGTAATATAAAGCATCATGACTTTGATGGATAATTACTAGACCACCTACCTTATGTTTCTGGAGGAACACTTGTTCAGTATCAGCCTCTGGTTTGGTCTATATTAGAAGAAAACAACAAAACAAACAAACACCCTGAAAATATGGCATAAGAGCCTGCACCAAAATAGCCTCGCTGAGAGAAAGGCAAACAACGAACAAAGTCTAAGGAGCGAAACACTTATCGATAGCTATCCAACAAGACAATCATAAGTTGAATCAGAGTCCGAACAAAAGATTTATCCAAAAACTTAGCTTAATGGAAGAAGGAGCTCAATGGGAGAGAAGGAGAGGGTTGTCCACTATAAATAGAGAAGAAAGAACGGGTTTAATCATATAAACCCTTAAGGGTAAAATGGTAAATTTACCCAAATTTTAGGGGTCACACAGTTTGGTCGCACGGTTGGCCAAACCGTGCACCATGCATTGTCCAAGAAGGGGACCCGCACGGTTTGACCGCACAGTTTGAGGAACTGTATGCCAACCATGCCATTAGCCTCTGTTAAAAACTGTAGAACCCTAGCACGGGTGTGCATCCTGGGTCGCACAGTTAGGTCAATCCACATGGCCCACTTTTTCTCACTAAACACCCTGCATGGTTAGGAGAAACTATGCAGATTGGGCGACACAATTTCTACCAACCATGCAACCCAGTGATTTTTTCCACTGGTCGGGGTTCCGAGCTTCGAACAAGCCCTGAACACCCTCGTTTCATCCATATCCTCACTAGATATTCTTATTAGGGAAAAACCAAAGAACTAGACTGAAAATTAATGGATTTGTACCTTATAGAAAAGCCGGGTTTTTATAGTCTTACTCCCTTACAGGAATTCATCCCTGAGTTTTCTTTCCCAGGGTGGTGAAACCTTGTCTAAGAATAATTCTAGCATTTGAGAATGTACGTCGGCCTCCCACTCCCAAGTCTCATCCTGTACACGGTCGTGATGCCATAACACCCGTACTAAAGGGATAGACTAACCTCAAAGAGCCTTTGTTCTCCGATCAACGATGCGTATAGGATACTCTTCAAAATAAGCATTAACATCCAATTGACATCCTCAAGATCAAAAGTATGAGATGGGTCGACATGATAATAGCGAAGCTGTGAAACATGAAAGATGTCTTGCATGGAACAATACCTCTGAGGTAATAGTAGCTGATTGGATATTGGCCTCACTCTATCCAAGATCTGAAAAGGCCCAACAAAATGAGGTGACATCTTCCCTTGTCTCCATATCCATCTATGCCCAAGCCTGGTTGATACACGTAAGGAAACACGATCTTTGACCTTGAACTCCAGAGGTCATTGATGATGATTGACATACAATTTCTGTCTAGACTAAGTGGTAGACTTACGTTTCCTAATCAACTGCACATGCTCTAAAGTATCATGCACAAGATGAGGGCCAAGTAGCATTGCCTCTCCTACCTCTAACCAGCATAGGGGTGAACGACATGACCTACCATATAAGGCCTCATACGAAGCCATCTGAATTGTCACATGAAAGGTATTATTATAGTCAAACTAGATGAGAGGGATATTCTTCTCCCAAGAACCACTGAAATCCAAGAACACATGCCCAGAGCATTTTCTCCAATACCTATATCACCTGTTCCGACTGACCGTCGGTCTGGGGGTGAAATGTTGTAGCTCAGAAGCACCAGTGTAACCAAAGATTTCTATAACCCCTGCTGGAACCTCGACATGAAATGAGAATACCTATAAAAAAAGATAGTATGATGGACCCCATGTAGTTTTATAATCTCACAGGCATATAGTCTTCCCATCTCATAAACAGTGAAAGTCTCCCAGATAGGAAGGAAGCAGACCACCTTTTTCAGTCGATTCACAACTACCCAAACCACATTGGTACCTTGAGGTGACCTTGGTAATCCAACCACAAAATCCATTGCAACATCTTCCCATTTTCATTCTAGGACTGGTAATGACTGTAACAATACAATAGGTCACTGGTTCTCCACCTTCACCTATTGACAAGTAGAATACCTAGTGATAAAATTCGTTTTCAGGCATTTCATTCCCGAACACCAATACTCTCGGTGCATATCATGATAAATCTTGGAGATACTTGGATGCACTGCCCACTAAGAAGCATGTGAATCTCACATCAACTTCTCTATCATATCTCTAGGAACCTAGATACGCCCATGTATACATAGAATTTCATCTCTATTAATAAACCAATCCAGAGGCGGGTCCTCACCATATATACTATCCCATAGGACCAAGCCTTTAAGGTTTGAGAACTTACTCATCTTCACTCTCTCCAGAAGTGAAGAGGTCACTAATAGCGATGTAAGTACAAAATATCCACGACTTTCCTGAACCTCTATGTGCATCTCAAAAAATAGGGCCATAAGTTACCACTCACTACTAGCCTCCTAAACCACCTATGTCTGAGTTCTCTTGCACAGAGCATTGGCAACAACATTTTTTTCCCAGGCATATTGGCAACCTCAAAATCAATGGACTATAGGTATTCAACCCACCTTCTTAGCCTAAGGTTCAAGTCACACTATGTAAAAATATACTCGATGCTTTTCTGGTCTGTAAAAACCACGAAACACTCTCTAAGTAGGTAATGTATCCAACAACGCAAAGCATGAACAATATCTTCCAACTCGAGATCATGCGTCGGGTAATTCTACTCATGATACCTCAAATATCATGACTCATATGAAACAACTCAATATTACTACATCAGAAATGTTCCTAGCCAAATATTTGATGCATCACAATACACTGTATAGCTTCCACCCAACTCTAGAAGAATCAGGATCAGCACTGAAGTAAGCCTTCCTTCCAACTCCTGAAAGGCTGTCTCATAGGATTCTGACCATATAAGCTTCACACCCTTCTTAGTCAAGCCCATAATAGGTGTTGTTATGTGTGATAGGTCCTATATGAAATTCCTATAGTAACCATATAGTCCCAAGAAACTCTATATGTCAAAGAAGTTCTTAGGCTACTC
Source organism: Viscum album (assembly GCA_963277665.1). Lineage (NCBI taxonomy): Eukaryota > Viridiplantae > Streptophyta > Magnoliopsida > Santalales > Viscaceae > Viscum > Viscum album. The sequence goes on from OY728147.1 coordinate 1,303,486,332, forward strand.
CTAGGAAACTACAGCTCTCACATTCTCTAGTTCAACTGATACTCCCATCTCTGAGATAATATGAACAAAGTGAATCTTATATATCCAAAAATGGTTTTATTGAGCTTAGAATACATCTGGTGCTCTCTCAATGTATTCAGAATGATCTCAAGATGTTTTTCATGGTCACCTAGAGTATGAGAATACACCAATATGTCATCCAAAAAAAAAACCATGAAAAAGGAATTCAGGCAGGGATAGAAAACCCCATTCATTAAATCCATAAAAATAGTGGGACCATTCGTAAGACTGAGTGACATAACAAGATACCCATATAAATTGTACCTATTACGGAAAGCCATACATGGTATGTCTGAAGGTTTAACATGAACCTGGTGATAGCCTGATCTCAAATTGATCTTTCAGAACACCCGAGCTCCTCAGAGATGGTTGAATAGACCATCCATTCAAGGTAAATAATACTAGTTCTTCATGGTAAGATGATTCAATTTCCAATAATCAACCCAAAAACTGAGGGTTTCTTCTGCCTTTTGGTCGACAAGGACCGGTGAAACCCATGGAGAAGTATTGGGCTGTATAAAACCCTTGGATTTTAAATCCTCTAGTTGCCTCTTGAGATCTTGTAATTCAGTAATAGCCATCCTGTAAGGAGGAATGAATATTGTTGTAGCTCCAAGAACTAGCTCGATAGAGAATTCCACCTCTCTCTTAGGAGGTAGTTTAAAGACTTTGTTAGGGAAGCCGTCCTTGAAAAGGTTAACCATTAGAGGGAATTCAACCTAATGCATTCCCTGATCATTAAGATATATAAGCTAGCAATCTGGGCAGTCACTTCACCTAGACAAAGATTCTTTGGTCCATCTCTACCTGTCTAGACATCCCATTCACCCTTGTGAATATAATTAACACCCTCTAGTGATGTGAACGACACCCTCTAGTGATAAAAATCCACATATGCGTGATAAGGGACCAACCAAACCATCTAGAGAATGGAATCAAATCCCATCATATTGAGGACGAAGATGTCCTATAAGAAAAGATAACTGCCCACCTTAAGAGGACAATACTTGCATTGGCGTACACTATTCGATCGTATACACAAAGGGGTGTCAAGTGTCATCACGCTATAGGAGTACTCAATATTAAGCCCAAGGCTCTGCAAAATAGCCACATAGATGAAGGAATGCGAAGAAACCATATCAAATAAGGCATAAAAAATAGTAGAGGCTACTAGAATAGTACATCAAACAATATATAGCCTGACACCCTATTCCTCTGGTATAAGATGAAATGAATAAATTTGGCTTGATCCATGACCTTGTGTTGTAACCTAACAACCCGAACGGGTCCACTCTGATAATGCTATGTATCAAAAGTCCGACTACCTCATCCATGACCTCATTATCTATCTATATGGTCAGTAGTACTCAAACTACCTACCTGGAGAGGTGCTCCTGATCCTTCCCCTGAAGGTGGAGTTGATATGGACCCTCTCCCAGTAAACAAAGATGTGAAGGTCCTGCAGAAATGTTGAAGATACCCCAATCCACCACTACCTCGACACTCAACGAGGTCTCTAGGACACTAGGGCTTCTTATTCATAGGATTTCCACACCAGTGAAAAACCACATAACTATTAGTGGGTGTCATTTGGCTGCCACTACTCGCATGTGCAGTCTGGAAGCATTGCTTCCGACCACTAGTCGAACCACTACCCTGTCTCATTTTTGAACTTCCCTGGCTCACACCGTTAGCTTCTCTCACGTTCTGCTCAATGATGAGAGCCTAGTTTACTATATTAGATATGGTAGACAACCAAAACACATTCAACCAAGAACTAATAGGATGCCTAATCCCATACTCAAATCGTCTCGCTTTTGTTATCTCATCAGTAGTATAGATAGGTGAAAAGTGCCGAAGCTCTATAAAACCAGCTGAGAAGCCCATAAAAAAATCAAACCTTATTGCAGGTTCATAAAATCCCTAGCATTATCATCCCTTAGGGCCCTAGGGAAGAAGTAGTTATAGAAGCTAGATCGTAAATCCCTCTAAATCACTTCCTGATACTGACCTGCCTGGTTCAAAATATCCCACTAATGTTTGGTGGATTCACGAAGCATATAAGTATCAAGATTTAATATCCTCTTAGGAGGTGTCTCAAGGTGATAAAAGATAGATAAGGATATCTCAATCCATAAATATATATCATGGGGGCCACCATGCTCTGAAAAAGTAGGTAGATACTAATACTAAAACTCCAAAGTCAACCCTCCACTGCCACAAAACTGGGTTTCCACAACGCCACCCTTTAATGGCACTAAAAAAGCGATGTTAAAAGTGACCCTTTATCAGTGCTTTTTTTAGCACTGATAAAGGAACCCCCTTTATCAGTGCTGTTAAAGGGACCCCCTTTATCACTGCTTTTTTTAGTAGCGCTGATAAATGAGGGGCTTTATCATCATTTTTTTCCTAGCACTGATAAAGTGTACATTTTAAAAAAATTATATTTTATAAAAAATAATATATTAATATATAAGTATATTTATATTGATATAAATATAATATATATTTTTTAAATATATTTTAGATCAATTTGATATGTGGTAGACGCAAAACAGACACCCGGAGTAGAAATTATGGCCATTTGGAGGGATTGAGGACCTTTTAGTGCCTTGAAGAATATGAGAAGGTATTATAGTGGTCACCAGAGTGTAGGTCTAGTCTCAATTTTTGATTTGATATGTGGTAGAGGCAAAACAAACACCCAGAGTAGAAGTTATGGCAAAACGGACACCCAGAGCCAAACTTATGACCGTCCTGAGGGATTTTGGGCCTTTTTGGGACTTGAAGAATGTGAGAAGGGGATCCAGTGGTCACCAGAGTGTGTATATTTTCACAAGTTTTGATTTGATATGTGGTAGATCTAAAACAGACACCCGAAATAGAAGTTATTATCATTTGAAATTAAGAAACCCTCCTAGCGCCTAAAAACCTAAGAAACCTACAACTCACTAAAACGAGCATAACTTCTGCTCCAAGTGTCCTTTTGAGCACCGCGACCAGTAAAATCGAAGCTCGTAATATGAGTGAAGATAAAGTATAATCAAAACTGTGATAAGATAAAAAAACAGAAGATATATCAGTTATACCACTCCAAAAAAAACCCCAACTTCAAATGACCATAACTTTCGCTCTGGGTGTCCGTTTGGACTCTACCATATATCAAATCAAAGGCAGCGAAGAGATATACAAAAAAGGCTAGCTAAAACATGGTTATAATGTTTTACCGAACCCTAAAACCCTAAAAAACCATCTGAAGGCCTCCAAAACTCCGTTTCTGTGTCCGGTGCTCTGTCAATTTTTTCTTAAAATGACAATAACTCTCGATTCGTGTGTATGTTTGGCCACTGATACTTTTTATATCGTAGTTAGTTACATGATCTTAGGTTTGAATTGTCACAGAGCTGAAATGGACACCCGGATCAGAAGTTATGTCCGTTTCAGTGACTCTGTGGTTTGTTAGGTTTTTCAAGCCTCCGTTTCTAGCACTTTTGTCCTGTCTGCTGCTTTTTCAAACAGCTGTAACTTATGATATGCCTATCCGTTATGCCTCCACCACCTATCATATCAAATATCTTTTTATGATATTTGATTTGACTGGTCACAGAGCTGGAACGGAATCTCGGATTAGAAGTTTTCGTCATTACCCTGAGTTTAGGGTTTATTTGACTTTCTGACTGTATTTATGGGTTTTGAGGGTTTCTCCATTTTTTACCCGTTTTTCAAGTTTTCAGGGATTTTTATCATTTTCATAATGTACTTTTATTTATAATCAAATATATAACAATATATACATATTTTTTTATATATTCACACATAAAAATTTAATTTTATAAATAAATAATTAAACATATTTACATATAAAATATATTTCTCAATATATAAGCCTTATCTAAATAAAAAAACTAATATCCATTTTATTTAAAATACAAATATATGAATATTTATATATTTATATAACGTATGTGTATATATATATATTTGTGTGCGTCTGTATTGACAAACTGATATATATTATCTATATATTCTAAACATATGTATATACATATTAATATATAATATTTGTAAATATATATAAATATGTATAATTATACTTACATATACACATAATATATATATATATATATCTCTCTGTGTGTGTGTGTGTTGTATATATGTATTTATTTATTTATAAACACACATAAAAAAACATATTTTATAAATGTATTTAAAACTGATCTTATAAATATATATTAATATAAAAATAAATATATTAATATATAAATATAACTATATATACACACATTAATATATGGATATATATATATATATATATTAATATACAGATATATATATATATATATTAATATAACTATATATATATATATATTAATATAACTAAATATTAATATATGAGTAAATATATATATATATAAATAGATATATTAATAAATGAAGAGAAAAACAATATGGTGGAGTGGTAAAGGTTTAGGCGCGTAAACAATAGGTCCCGAGTTCAAATTCAGGGAGATGCAGGTCACGTGCGTGGGTGGGGAATAAGGGCTAGTGCTGTTAAAGTGGGTGGGGGCATTGTTAAAGGGGGTGGGGGTGGTTGGGGTGTGCGGGCTGGGGTGGTGGTGGTGGTGGTGTGTGTGTGTGGGGGGGGTGTTGTTAAAGGGGGCTTCAAGTGATATTGAAAACCCTCCCTGAATTGAAGAAATATATATATATTTTAATGTTTTTTTAACTTTAACAGCGCTAAAAAAGTGCTGATAAAGGAACCATTTATCAGCATCTTTTTTAGCGTTGATAAAAGACCCCTTTTATCAGCGTTTTTTTAGCACTGATAAAAGGAGTCTTTATCAGCGTTTTTTAGTGCTGTTATAGAGGACCCACCATTTATCTTCTCCTTGATTAACAGTGCTTTTCTAGCGCTGTTAATGCCCTTTTCTAGCACTGATAAAGACCATATTTGCAGTAGTGCTCCCATAGAATGGGAAGGTTACAGAGTTCCCTATATAGTCTGAATAAGCCAAAAAAACTCCCCTAAAAATGGACATCATCACCCATATTAGTTATAACAGGTGGTTCCATAGGGGGAATTGCTGGAGGTATCACTGGTGGCTTAGGCCTACCTTTAGAGCATGGTTTTTTCCACCCTCTTGGTGCATGACCAGAGGACGTCGTGGTGGAATAGACCTACAAATTCCAAACAGAAGCCTCAGATAGGTTTTGATAATGGTAAATATCACATATACATGAATAAGATAAGTACAAGACTTCCTATGTAAAAAAAACAACCCTCTGCATACTCCTAGAGCCAGGTCTAGGTGATAGGAATGATTATTTAGAACACAAGAGATGCCACCTACTGGCCACTACTAAGGTCAGGTCTAGGTCAAGCTCTGTGTTATAAGTCCAAGGTCCCAGTATACAGAGTGTCAATTACAATTTATAGAGTAAAACACCGTTTAAATTTCAATTTGAATCCCTTTTAAAGATAAATTCTATACAAATGAGAATGAAAATAAATGAAAGGGTAGGCTCTGGTTCCTGAAGGATACTAGGATGACACTACCTGCCTCGACCCATGCCAGATAATCTTTGAACAAGTAACCATATGTATACATATATATGGTCTGTATACATAATGACATCAATATCCATATATATGTATACTACCACTAGAATGGTCCCGAGGTGTAACTCTCACATCCATGAGTAGTAGCATGAGCCTCACAAGTGTCAAGGGACGCAATGATCAGTACCACAAGAATAAGAGATGCCATGCCTGAATCATAATATTGGGGTGCCATGCCCGTATCTCATAAAGGCAGGGTCATCATGCCTGTATATCATAAAGTAGGGTCTCCATGCCCGAATCATTATAATAGGGTCTCCATGACTAAATCATATCAATAGGGTCACCATGCTCAGATCATAACAACATGGCTGCCATGCCCGAATCATATCAATTGGGTCACTATGACCAGATCATAATAGTAGGGTCTCCATGCCTGAATCATACCAATAGTTTCACCATTCCAGAATCATAACACTAGGTTTTCCATGCCCGAATCATATCAATAGGGTCTCCATTCCCAGATCATAATAGTAGGATCACCATGCCTAAATCATACCAATAGGGTCTCCATGCCCAAATCATAACAATAGGGTTTCTATGCCCGAATCATAAAGCATAGGTGTTGTCGTTCCCATTTATCATAATAGTGATAAGTAGTCAAAGGATTTAATAAGATACAATAGGTAGTTAATAATTCAATAACATTTCCCTTTAATAAGGGTGTAACCATTGTCCTGTTTAAATCAGGTGACATGATTGTACCACTCACATCCATTCAATCCAGTATAGTTTGGAAAGTGTGGTAGCCGTGCTACAATGCAACAATTATCCCTTATCATTGATGGTATCAAAATTTAGAAGTAAAAAAAAACCATATAGAATATGGTTTATCCTTTTATACATTTTTAATAACAATGGAAATTTCATCAGCACACCTCAAGGGGTGGCAACAATATAAGGGGACCTAAGAGAGTTATTAGGTTCTAAATTAAGGCAAACTATTGAAGGAAGATTCAATTTAGGGGTAACGCATGATGAAACCAGCGTGAAAAAAAAACACATAATATAAATCATCATTACTTTGAAGGATAATTACTAGATCACCTACCTTATGACCATGAAGGAACACTCATCTAGTATCACCCTCCAATTTGGTCCAGATCGGAAGAAAATGAAAAAAACAGACAAATTCCCTGAAAATAGGGAATAAGATCCTACACCAAAATAGAATCTATGAGAGAAAGAAAAATGATGAAATAATCCTAATGAGTTAATCACTTACTGATAGATATTCAATTCAAATTGGAGTCCAAATGGAAGATTTATTTAAGAACCTAGCTTAATGGAAGGAGGAGCTCAATGTGAGAGAAGGAGAGAGATATCCACTGGAAATAGATAAGAAATAAGGGGTTTAATAATATAACACATTAAGGAAAAAATGATAAATTTAACCAAATTCCATGGGGTGCACGATTTGGCCGCATGATTAGCCAAACCGTGCGCCAACTATGTGCCACGCACTGTCTAAGGAGGGGCCTCGCATGGTTTGGCTGCATGGTTTGAGAAATCATGCACCAACCATGCCATTAGCCTCTATTAATCACCGTAGAAACCTAGCATGAGCATGTGGTCTAGGTTACATGGTTAGGACAAACCTTGCAGCCCACTTATTTTCACTGAACACTCCGCACGGTTAGGAGAAACCGCATGGAATGGGTTGCACAATTACTTTTAACCATTCGACCTAGTGGTTTCTTCCACTAGAAAGGGTTCCAGGATCTGAACAAGCCTCATACACCATCATTTCCTCTACATCATTACTAGGAATTCTTATTAGGTTAAAACCAAATATTTAGACCAAAAATTGAAGTATCCATACCTCATAGAAAAGCTGTGTTCATACACTTGACAACTTATGCAGAGATGAAGTGGTAGTGTTATGTGATATCCCATATCGCATGACACTTCATGTTTATTACCATAATCTTTGATATGGGGAAACCATGCAGATTGTCACAAACCGACCCATTGAGGCCCACCTAGCCAGTGATAAGCCAAGAGTGGCACCACAAGCCCGCCTCCAATAATCTAGGGGATGACGAAAAGCATTGAGTAGGAAAATCACACACATGAGAGACCTTAAAATAAAGTGACTATACACACACATATCTAAACACTAGTATAATGAGGAAATGTAACCAATTAATACTGTAAATTCATGCATAACATCTAATCCCACATCAGAGTAGATACAACTCCTATAATTTTGAAATCTATTCTAAATTGAGAATAGATATATCAAATATTAAATAAGCTTCAAATAGGATAATCAAAATAGAGGTGTGATATTCCACTCTAATACCAATTATTAGGATCATTTTGGGATGACCACACTGAGAGGTGGGTGAATCAGTGTGGGATGCCTGTTTATCACTTTAAACATTTATCCCTATCTTTACCTCCATTACTTATTTAGTAAATGGATCTCTTGTTGTCTTCACCTATATTTAGAAAGAATTCACATAAAATAGAAAATCACAAATAATGCCAATATTTTTTAATGAGGTTCACCTCCAGTGTGGATTACTAATACTCAGAGTACGATGGTTATTATCCCATGTGCATAGATTCCTTTTTATTATCAAATAATGCATGGGAAACATGATGAACTTGGACCCATTATCCTTGTACCAAGTACAATGCAAGCTAAAACTTTAAAGAATAAATATAGGATTCCAATTTTCTCATTTGGAAGTGACCAGTAGTATAACACAATTCTTATTCTCTAGAATCCAATTAATCTAATCAAATTCCTCTATATGTGGAAATCCATTGGGCTGCCTCTAATTCACTACAACCAAAGGACTATTTTGAAAATGCAACAATCTTGCAGGCTTCCTCTTCAACTTTTGATCTTTAAGAATCCATACGATATATTGAATTATTGTGTCAGGTTCTCAATGTCACACCCAAATTGAATAACTGAATGTGGTTTTAGTTTAAATTTTTTGAAAATTATTCTTTGTGCAAGAAAAATCTTAATTTCAGTGTGTGGTATCTTTTCACATCAACCAATTTCATCCATGTAAACCTGAAAACACCTAGTGCATGAAATATTGAATCTTATTATTTATTCATTCTCATACTTTATGAATGAATGTGCACACACTGTATACTTGGTGTCACTATTCTCTTTCACGTAAATATGTTTCAATTTCCCTTATCTTCACGCAACTAAGTATGTGGTATCTTAGTGGCTTTGCACAAAACTAAAGGGCTTCGTAGAAATCTATGTAATAGTGTATATACACTGGTAATATATTTCCTCTTCTTCATGTAATAGAATACATAGATTCTCACTTATTCTTCTTCTTCATGCAACTTAAAGTGTGCAGTTTTGTTCTTTGCAAACCAATGAAGCTCGAGGTTCTGTTTCTACACAAAAGATTGATTACTTTATGGTATCTTAAGGTTCTTCACATAGTAGTGCATGTACTTGAAACATTGATTATTATTTACACATTATATGAACACATGAATCTTCTTTATAAAGCTATGTGGATTATGGATACTCTATTTATCTATGAAAATATAGCTCTCAATATTTTTAATTGAAGCTCTTGAATCAGTCGATCAATATTTATAGATGAGGTTTACTATGTATTATCCGATAAAAACTCTATGACAATTAATGATATAAATTCCTATAAAGTATTCCATTTCAAAGAATGATCTTGAATGCCTGAAGATCTTTGAACTTTTTAATACTTTTAACATCGGTTTCCTTTATTTTTTGACATGTTGATGAATTTTATAGCATCTTACCGTTAATCAAATTCTTCCCCCCTCACAAGTTTGGACTCACATGCATGCGATGACGATCGCATGCAACACATTAACCTGATCTCACTTATGCTCTTGGATACTTGAATGGTCTTATGCATATTCATTTTCATTTGACTAATTATTATTATTTACATTATCTTATATATTAAAGACATGGATTTAATGCATGATTTCGGGCATGTATTCTTCTCTTAATGTGATAATTAGAGATGGTTGAATTGATGCACGTCGAACACTTGAATGGTGACCTTGATTGTCTCAAGATCACACACAAAAATCGTTTTGGTCAGAGTTTAAAGAAGAAGCATATATTTTAATGGAAGTTTGATATCAGTTCAATAAAACTAACAAGATTATTTCCATATATTTTAATACAAATGAATAGTGAATCACTCAATGATTATACTGCATATTATTCTAATTATTCTTCATTATCTTAATGATACTCAGCGTTATTTATACCACTTAAGTTGGTATCAGGTTTGGAACCTAGAACACAATACACACACCCTCATTAGGACACACCATACTTGTGTGGTCCACTTGGGCACCTTCATACACACTCAGCACACACCATGTGCATACCTGTATGCACTCTTGCAGGCACTATGCGTGCCCAATCTCTTTCCTCCATGGATAGTTAGGCCGACTGGATCTTCCATGTGGTTGAGCTTTCTCCCACATGTGTGGGATCAAGCTATCCCATCTAGTTGGATATGGTTTTCCATATTTAATATACTTAGTAATTACTAAGTATGAAAATTTACACAAAAACTCTTCTTCAAAATTATTCATCATGAAAAAATACACACGTATTTATATTTTTTATGCATGACCTTCAAATAACTTCATAAATTTAATTATTTTTATGGTCTTAAATCAGTTCCTCATGAAAATCAATATTTTCATTGTCTTCTTCACTTTCATTAGTGTAGACAATGTGCTATCCACTAACACACATTCTTTAAACATGTAGACTAGTTCATCAATAATCATAATCAAATCCACTTCATCCAAAATATGACCATGTGACCCTTGAAATTCTAAAGGATGGAACTCATTAAAAACTTATTTTCCAAATATAATGACATATTCTAAGATTATTCTTTTTAAATACTAAAAACACATCCAAACTTCTTTAATCAACATTTGAGATTTACAAAGTGATTCTCAACTTAATGCACATAGTTACTTGGGAAAATAACTTCAATTTTCAAAAAATATACTTGGGAACACTAATGAAATTTCAAGATATTATTATTTACTAAATTTATATTGAAATATTGTGATTCATCACTTAGTAACACATTAAAAAAATATATAACACAAACACAAAATAGAATCATCAATTTTGAGTTGAGTTTCGTTCTTCTACTGTAAAGGCGACCTTCCTCTAGAAGCTGTTTACCCTTTAATAGGGGAGTTCCAGTGTATGAGAGTTTGGGATCCATTTATAGACCCTTATTTATTTTTCTTAAAACCTATTTCTAGATGAGGAGTCACAAGTGTGATATTTTGGGAAGGATTTGCATCCAGAGATCTAGTGAAAGGTCACCCTATTTATGCTGTCGATGTATCTCATGGTTCTAGTGAGAGTAGATGTCATTGAGAGGATGCTAGTATAAAATAGATTATCATGAGGGGGGAGTCATTTGGATTCATCATGTAGTAGAGCTATGGTCCGGGGTTCCCAATTTCTAGGATAAAAGATCTTTCTGATGGTCGGAGGTAGGTCCCAACCCTCATCATCTTGTTTCTTCAGGGGTGGAAGCTCTTAGGTCCCCACTAAGGGATCATATGTATGTTTTTCATGTGGATGACGAGTTAATTAGAGACGAGAGTGCCCAAAATTTCTACGAAGGTAGTGTGTAGCAGGTGTTCCATTTCAAGTTCCTCTATCGAGGCGGTTTCATCTGAGGCAGCAGTAGGGTGCTCTGGCTTTGGATCGACACAGAAGAGACATGGTAGAAAGAGGACATCCCCATGATGTTCCTCATACTTAGAATATCAGATAACAAGTGTGGTGGTGGTCAACATCAGGAATAAAGATAATGTGGAGTATATCATGTTTAGTTGCATGATCTAGAGTTTCTAGCGCCAGGAAAGCCGTATGTCGTTCAAGGTACTCTTTTCTTGCTTTATAATTGGGTGTATGTTTTGTTTGAATTAAGAGATATTAACTCTTTATATAACATGCCATAGTTTGTGATTTAGGACTTGAGGTAGAGATTATTTTAGTTTCACTAGCATTGACTATACCAGTGAAAGGTTGAGCTTATTTGTATAAATTATATATAGACTATAAGCTTGTACTAGGGTAGCACTGATCTTAGGAAGACTTCCTATGTTTATGGATACATTAATTTGAAAACATCATATGTATTGAATGTATGTATTCAATGTAGGATTTTGTGGATTTATTTAGGAGGTAGGTTGAGTTCTATGATACTAATAGAGATCCCACAGTGCTCATTGGTGAGTGAGACCCTTGGATGGGATGAAGACATGTTCCATCCTTATCTTCCTAATAGATGAGCTGATGCTAAGTTCATAATACATTTAGCCAATGTAATGCCCCAAACCCAGTTACCTAGATTCGGTGCATTATTACATAACATTGGCATGATCACAAGGGATCAAATCCTGAAAGACCGATCAGTTTAGTAGCATTGGAAGTACTAGATGCGAACATAAGTTTTACATAACATTATAAAATGAAAAACAACAACATTGTGTATCCTTTTAACACATTCATATACCTTAGACTATCCCTACAGGTCATTCATAATATACTTCTTCGCATCCTGGAAAAAATAAAACATAAGAAAGGGGTGATCTCAGATGCTCAGTAAGGATAACAATATGGTGGAAACTATCATAAATAAGCATAAACATTTAAGGCAATGTATAAGACTAAAACACAAGCCTTTTAAACTTAAAAACTTCAGAATAATATGGAAAAGATAAATCAAATAATTCCATTTACTTATTCACATGGATATTCTACTAGTCGAATAATCACATGTAATATCAATAACCAATTTCATAATGATGGAATGCATAATACCGGACATCACAACCACATAGTCAAGGCCTCATGCCAAAACTACAAATAAGATTTTGTCAAGGCCTTGTGCCAAGACACTAGTTTGTCTCATGAGACCTACTAATTTATCTGGGAGCTATAGTGAGCTCCACCCATCACTTACTAAGTCCAATGCATTCCTCATATGAAAAGGTTGAAACATAACATAAACATTCATATTAAAACTAGCATATGAAATGTTAATACTTTAACCATAAACCATGAATGGTATAAAAATAACACATCCACAATAAAAAATATCACAAAACCTTCAATACAATATAGAATATTGTATCATAATAAATCAACTTCAAACAAGTATAAAATCCATCAAAGGATGTTGACATAGATAAAATCAAAACTATTTTAGAGAAATATATCTTTCTATTTTGAAATCATTTAAAAGCCACATAATTATAAAAGAAAAAATTTATTTTGAAAATATTCTTATAAGCTTGTAAGATAATATTCTATGGTGTTATAACAGCAGAAAATAAACGCACTCACTGTATAAGTTAAAATTCATTCTTTCCTTAATTTGTCCAAAAGGTCATAAAGAACCTTGTTTGGAAAATGATGAAAATATTCATTTCAAAACATTTTATAAAAAGTCAAAAAATGGTATAAATTAATTTAACCCATATTATAGTAAATAGTAAAAATGTTTTGAAATACATTTTTAGGAAACATAGATGTGGATGATAAAGAGGTCCCAATAGATACTCACGTATAAACAACCTCAGATAATGAAGAGATTGTAGAATTAACCCTTACCTTGTACTTTTACTTGATCGAGGGTACGTTAACCTCCTGTATAATAGTTAAATCACCGTTATTAAATTATAAAATAACCACATACATAAATATGATATCATATATGATCTTCTAATATTTCTTTGTTAATAACATTTCAGTAGTATCATTGTTTCGGGTGTTAAATGATTCGTTTTCCTTTATATGCTTGGTTATGTAAGCCATGTTTGTTATGGATAGGATGTATTTGATTCATATACATAATGATATTAAGTTATTAAAAATTATTTTTTAATCATAAAATAAAATTTATTCTTGAATAGTTACTATGGGGAATGAATCTCATCACGTTCGTGGAGACAATAATCCATACGTACGCACGGGCGACAATATTATTCTTTTGATGGTAAAATCATATGTAATTGGATGTTATATAATATATAAAGAATAATTAACATGTTATATTTATTATTTATATCAATTATACATCATTATTATACCCATCTAAATAATGAAGTGTTGAATAACAAACTACACCACTATGTGGAGACCGTAAGCCGTACGTACGCACGTATGGTGACTTTGTCATTTATAGGATGGATAGAATAATGAATATTGTTGTAACATATTTATAATAACATCTCAGTAATTATAAGGTATTGGAGTTATTATTTTGGTATGTAAAAAAAGGAAGTGTAAGAAGAAAATAACTTTGAAAGAGGTGGTGAAATTATTACCTCTTCTTCGGGTGTTTCCTTTTGATTTGATCAAAAGGGATCCTTAGGTTGGATTTATGATCAAATTAAGACCTCTAGGTTTAAGTGAGGGTAGTTGGGAGGGTATTTGAGAAGTGTTTGGCCAATTCAAATGGATTTTTAGGTGTGATTTTGAGAGAAGGGGAAGTACTCTTTTATAAGAGAGGTGAGGGTCACTTTAGGAAAAGCTTGAAATATTATTTTATTATACAATCATATTGGATTTATAATGGCTCAAAAAGAATTTATTCAAAGGATAAGGTGGGGATGGGTATAAAACCTCTCAAACAATAGGTTTTATATAGGTTTAGGTCACCATATTAACCTTATCTTTTATATTTAACTCTTAGTTAAATAGTTTAACTCTTACCATGTATTCTTGTATTATTATAATAAATGGTTAACAAACTTACTATAAAAATCCAAGAGAACCCCAAATGGTTAATTATTGATATATATAACCTTATATAATTCCTTTATAATAACCTTATATTTTTAGGAATATTAGATCAATTAATAATATTGTATTTTTTTTAAAAACTCATTTATGTCAATTTTAACATTATTTGGTATTTTGTTTTTGTGAAAGTCATAAAAACATTATCACTTCAAAAAAAATTATTTAATCAACACTAACACGTCATATTAACCTATAAAATTAGTTTAATTCTTCAGAAGTCTCAATTTACATTTATTTGGATATTTATAATATCAATTATTTTAATCTTTTATTAATTTGGTAATTTCTCCATCACCATTGTGTCATAAATAAATTTAATTACGTAATGTATAAAAATTATAAATAAAGTACCATTATTTAGGAAATGTTTTTAGACTTATAATTAATATTTATATTCTAATTTATCTTATGTATAACCCTATATTAAAAATGGTTTAGTTATTAAAATTCTAATTTAACACTTTTAACTATTCTTTAAATAAAATAATAATAAATGTCCTAATCTAATCCAAGTGGACCAAAAGGATCATATTTTATTCCTAAGGCTTATTTTAGTTTAAATAAACTTATCCAATAGAATTAAGACATATGTTAGGGTAATTATAATATCATTTTTTACCTTTAATTACCCTATTTACTTTTAACCGTGGTAAATAAAATTCAAAAGTTACTATTCACCAAAAATTATTTTCATCTTATTGAACCACATTTTACTTACTTATTTCAACCATGTCTCTATGATTTTTTAAATTCAATTCACAGAAGCGGTAAAATTATGTTTTATTCAAATTTGCAAATTCACCTAGAAGGTGGGTAAAAGACTGTAAAAAGTTCAATAAAATTTTATATATCTAATATTATTATAAAATGACTACAATGAATTACATTGAAAATATATATGTATTATGTATATATTTTTACCTAAAATAAATTTAAATAAAATAACTAATTTTTTAAATAAAATTTTGGTTTTAAACAATAACGCAGTATTTTTCACTATTCATCAAAAATTGAAAGTTTTCAGAAAAATACCAAAAATTCACCCTAAGCTAATTTTGATATTCCAAACCCAAAAATGAAATATATTTTGAAAAATTAAATTTATAAAATTTCAAAAAGTGGTATTGCTATTCATAACGGATAGCTTGATTGGTCGTTGTGTGCTAAAACTCCAAGTTGCGTACAACGCAAGCTATTGCATTATTCAAAGAGAAGCGTATCGTGGAATCTTGAGGTGTTACATTCTCCCCTCATTCAAATAATTTCTTCCTCAAAATTTCTAGAATATTACTACATAAAAAGATTCGGGTGGTTCTTCATGATAAGTTCCTCGAGTTCCCACGTTGCCTCTTCCATCTTATGGTTTCTCCAAAGAACTTTCACCAGACAAGTCATCCAGTTTCTCAACACTTGTTCTCTGGTATCAAGAATTCTGATAGGCTCTTCGCAATAAGACAAGTCGGGTTCCAGTTCTATTTCTTCATAGGTGAGTACATGTGTTGGACCGGGCATGTATTTTATCAACAGTGATAAGTGGAACACATCATAAACTTTAGAGAGACTTGGTGACATTGCCAAATGATAAGCTACAACTCCAATTTGATCTATAATTTCAAAAGGTCCAATGTACCTGGGACTTAATTTTCCCTTCTTACCGAATCCTGTAACACCCTTCCATGGAGATACCTTCAAGAAAACATGATCTTCTAATTGAAATTCCAAATCCTTCCTTTAGTTATTGACATAGATCTTTTGCCTACTTTAAGATGATTTGATGTGGGTTTGGATAACCTTCCCCTTTTACATTTTTTCCTCAACAAGTTCCGAGCCTACAAGTTTTCTTTCACTAACATCATTCCAACAAGTTGGTGTGCGACATCTCTTTCCATATAACGCTTCATATGGTTCCATCTAAATACTTGAATGAAAGCTATTGTTACAGTAAAATTCTACCAGAGGTAAATATTGATCTCACATACATTGAAAGTCAAGTGAAAAAGATCTCAACTTATCTTCTAAGGTTTGAATAGTCCGTTCTGATTTTCTATCAGTTTGAGGGTGGTAGGCAGTGCTCAAATGAAGTTCAGTATCCAAGGCCTTCTGAAGACTTTTCCAGAATCTTGATGTAAAACGGGGATCATGATTAGAAACAATCGATAGGGGTACTCCATGAAGTCTTACAACTTCATTAATATATAGTCTTGATAAATGTTCAAATGGTAAATCTTCTCTTATAGCAAGAAAATGTGCTGACTTGGTAAGATGATCAACAATGACCCATATTGAATCATTCCTTCTAGGTGTCTTTGGTATCCCCATGACAAAGTCCATCGTAATATCATCCCATTTCCACTCAGGTATGGGAAGAGGTTGCATGACTTCTCTAGGATGTCGTCTTATAGCCTTCACTTGTTGAAAAACCATACATCTTGACACATAATAAACAATATCCCTCTTCATGTTGTCCCGCAAAAAATGTTCCTTCAAATATCTATACATCTTAGTGATACCAGGGTGTATAGAGAAATTAGAGCTATGAGTATCATCCAAAAATTACCTTTTTAGATCAGGTATGTTAAGAACACAAAGTCTCTTCCCAAATTTCAAAATTCCATCTTCATATACGAAGTCAATCAATCTCCCATCATTCACAACTTTAATTTTCTTTTGAAACTCCTCATCATCCATCTGAGAACTTTTTATCCTTTCTAGTAAAGATAGTTTGACAACCATTTGAAAAAGTATTGATGTTTCACCTTCCATGATTATTCCCATATCCATATTTACTAGATCCATGAACATAGGATCACTTTCAACACTCATCTTGTTAAAAAATCCAGGATCCTTTCCTCTCAAAGAATCTGCTACCTTATTTTCCTTCCCTAGGAGGTAGTGTATCGTGCAATCATAATCTTTGAGTAGTTCAAGACATCATCTTTGCCTCATGTTGAGTTCTTTTTGTGAGAAAATATACTTTAAACTCTTGCGATCAGTATATATCTCACATTATCACCATAGAGATAGTGTCTTTATATCTTTAAAGAAAAGATTACAGCTTCTAACTCAATATCATGAGTAGGATAGTATTGTTCATGAATTTTTAGCTGTTGTGATGTATAGGAAATAAACCTATCATTCTATATAAGGACACAACCAAGTCCTTTCTTTCAAGCATCACTATAAATAACAAACCCATCATTCCACGATGGTAGAGTAAAGATAAAAGCATTGAATAATCTTATCTTCAGTTCATCAAAACATTCTTCACACTCTTTTTACAAAAAAATTTAACCCCTTTACACGTGAGCTTGGTTAATGGGTTATCCAATCAGGAAAAATCTTGGAAAAAATGCTGATAATAACCTACTAAACCAATAAAACAATGTACCTCAGTCATACTCGTCGGTGCTATCCATTCTTGTATTGCTCTTATCTTAGAAGGATCAACAAATATTCTATCCTTAGAGACAATATGGACAAGAAAATAAATCTCCTGAAGCCAAAATTCATACTTTCTAAAATTTCCATATAATTCATTTCTTCTAAGAGTCTTTAGAATAGCGCATAAGTGATTTTCATGATCTTCATAGCTTTTAGAGTAAACCAAGATATCTTCAATAAATACCACTACAAATTCATTAAGGTATTACTTGAAAACTCTATTAATTAGATACATGAAAATAGAGGGTGCGTTAGTTAGTCCAAAAGGCATTACTGTAAAATCGTAATGCCCATACCTGGTATGAAATGTTGTCTTTGGAATATCTTCCTTCTTCAAACAAAACTGATGATATCCAGATCGAAGGTCAATCTTTGAAAAATATTGAGCTCCATGAAGTTGATCGAATAAATTATCAATGTGAGGTAGGGGATACTTGTTTTTTATTGTTATAGAATTGATCTCCCTGTAGTCAATGCACAACCTCATAGATCCATCTTTCTTCTTAACAAAAAGAACTCAGGCTCCCCATGGAGAAACACTAGGGCGAATAAATCCTTTATTAGTCAATTCCTCTAGTTGTTTCTTTAGTTACACTAATTCCACAGTGTTCATTCTATAAGGAGTCTTCGATATGGGCCTTGAACTAGGAATTAAGTCAATGGAAAACTCAATTTTTCGTTTTGGAGGATGTCTAGGTAAATCCTTTGGAAACACATCAAAATATTCTTGCACAATAGGCACATCCTCTATTTGAACATTATTTTCCTCACCCATAATTATTTCACTCTCTTACTCCCCTATAATTAAATTTAGAAGAGCTATAGGGGGTGGATCTAGATAAGGATCAGGTGGTGATGTTTCTACTCTAAAGATATGGTACTCTTTATCGTCATAAAAAATTGTAACCTCCTTATTCTTACAATAAATTTTCGCATCATGGTCCAAAATCCAATCCATACTGAGGATTATATCAAATTAAATCATGGGTATGACAATGAGATCAGTAGATAAATAATGTTTATATGCCCTAATGAGAACTGATTCACACTTTATTGCAATGATAATTCCCTTAAGAGTTTTGACTGATATCTCCCTTGTTAAATAAAATTGTAAATATATAATTTTATTAGAAAACTAGGAAGATATGAAACAATACGATGATCCAGAATCAAATAAATCATTGGCTAAACTTAAGGAAACCATTAAATTACCCACCACCACGTTATTCGGAGCTTCAACCTCAACAGTAGTGATCACATAAGCATGGCCTTGATCCCTTGACCTTTTCTGACGTAAGTTTACCTCATACTTAGGAAATTAATTTTCATAATTCCCCATTTGTCTACAATTTTAGCATTCAACATTGATAGCCTATTTCTTTCACTTGCAATCACGATCTTGGTGGCCTTTTTCACCACACTTGTAATAGACTCCCATTCCCTTCAGGCAAGTACCAGGGTGTTTCTTCCCATATTTAATACAGGATGGAAATTCAACTTTTTCCTTATTACCCTTATTTCCATTTCCAGAGTGTTCAATAGATCTCTTCTTCTCTTGCTTTGCTTTAAAGTTGTAAGACTTAGATAATTCCTTTTCTATTTTGATAGCACATGAGAAAATATCTTCGTTTAATGAGAAGGATTGTGAGACTAATGCTCAATGAAGAAATGGTTTTAACCCATTGAAGAATCGATCAATATTACTCCTTGGGTTACATATATAATATACTACATGCCTTGCTATCTTTGTAAAGTTAGCCTCATACTTTGCAACATTATCATCCTCCTTTTTCCTCAGACTCAGAAATTGTCTTTCCATATATGCTTGATGGTCAGAAGGAATGTATTTTTCTAAGAAAATCTATTTAAACTCTCTCTATTCCATATTTGATACTTCTTCATCCTTATTTGTGTTTTAAATTAACGAACACCATTGATCTGCATCTCCCCTAAGGTGAAAACTGCCATGAAAACCTTTTCCCTTTCACTACTCCCCAAAGCATGAAATATTTTCTCTAAGGAATTTATCCATTGCTCAGCTATAAATGAATTTTCAGTCCCATTAAATGTTGGTGGTTGTTTCCTCATGAATCGGTTTAACATTTATCCTTCGCGTTGTGGATCAGGGTGCTCCATACAGGTAAAGTTATTATTCATAACCCGAGTGAGTTGTCCCAGTATGGTTATAATTTGTTCAGCACTGGTTTCATCACTAGCTCCACTATAATTATCTTGAGTAGGAGGGAAATCCCTATATGGATTATGTGTGTTGATATGGTTTCCATTTCTTCCACTAGGTTCCATTTCTAAACAATGAAATACAATAGATTAGTTTATGAATTGAAATACATAATTTCAAACTTGTAAAACACTTAACATAAATTGAAAAGTTTATGGATATAATCTATAATCATAAAAAAAATGTTTTCTTTGAGGAAGTATTTACTCATAAATCCTTGATAATGGTTTGTAAAGAAAATGTGAATTATCCTAAGTATATCCCCTAGTATTATTGTAACCAAGAGTGCAGTAAGGCCCATTTTCGTGTACCAGGATACCCTGGGTCAAGCTCGATACTCTCTGTCGGAGTTTTCACTCCTAGGTACATCTGTGCCAGATCTACCTCTACCTGATCGTATCCAGACATGGATGTATTGCTTGGAAAACTCACAAAATCTCTACATTACCAAAATTCTAGGAAGTTATTCTATACCAATCCTCAAAGTATATCTTAGGGTAATGTTATCTAATCATAGTTTTTCAAAATCTAGTTTACAAGGATTGTACTAAACTTCCTCTGATACTAAATGTAATTCCCCAACCCCAATTACCCAGATTCGGTGCATTATTACATAACATTGGCATGATCACAAGGGATCAAATCCCAAAAGACTGATCATTTTAGTAGCCTTGGAAGTACTATATACAAACATAAGTTTTACATTACATTATGAAATGAAAAACAACAACATTGTGTCTTCTTTTAACACATTCATCTCCCTTTGACTATCCCTGAAGGTCAGTCATAATATACTTTTTTCGCATCCTGGGAAAAATAAAACATAAGAAAGGGGTGAGATCAGATGATCAGTAAGGATAACAATATAATAGAAACTATCATAAATAAGCATAAACATTTAAGGAAATGTATAAGGCTAAAACACAAGCCTTTTAAACTTAAACTTCAGCATAATATGACAAAGATAAATTAAATAATTCCATTTACTTATTCGCATGGATATTCTACTAGACGAATAATCACATGTAATATCAATAGCCAATTTTATAATGATGGAATGCATAATTTCGGACATCATAGCCACATAGTCAAGGCCTCATGCTAAGATTACAAATAAGATTTTTTCAAGGCCTTGTTCCAAGACACTAGTTTGTCTCATGAGACCTATCGATGCATCTAGGAGCTATAGCAGGCTCCACCCATCACTTACTAAGTCAAATTCATTCCTCATATGAAAAGGTTGAAACATAACATAAATATTTGTATTAAAAATAGCATACAAAATAGTATAAAAATAACACATCCATAGTAAAAAATATCACAAAACATTCAATATAATATGGAAGATTTTATCATAATAAATCAACTTCAAACAAGTATAAAATCCATAAAAGGATGTTGTCATAGATGAAATTAAAACTATTTGAGAGAAATATCTCTTTCTATTTTGAAATAATTTTAAAGTCAGATAATTATAAAAGAAAACATTTATTTTTAAAATATTCTTATAATCTTGTAAGGGAAGCTTAGAAGGTGTTATAATAGCGAAAAATAGCCGCACTCACCATATAAGTTAAAAAACATTTTTTCCTTAATTCTTCAAAAAGGTCATAAAGTACCTTATTTAGAAAATGATGGAAAGATTCCTTTAAATTTTTTTAAAAAAAAACTCAAACAAGGGTATAAATGACTTTAAATTATATTATAGTAAATAGAAAAAAATGTTTTGAAATACATTTATAAGAAACATGGATGTGGATGATAAAGAGGTTCCAGTAGATACTCACGTATAAACAACCTCATATAATGAAGAGATTGTAGAATTAACCCTTACCTTGTAATTTTCCTTGATAGAGGGTAATTTAACCTCCTATATAATAGTTAAATAATTGTTATTAAGTTATATACTAACCACATAAATAAATATTGTATCATATATGATCTTATAATATTTCTTTGTTAATAATATTTCAGTAGTATCATTGTTTCAGGTGTTAACTGGTTCATTTTACTTTATATGCTTGGTTACATAAGCCATGTTCGTTATGGATAGGATGTATTTGATTCATATCCAGAATGATATTAAGTTATTAAACATTTTTTTAATCATAAAATGAAATTTATTCTTGAATAGTTATGATGGGGAATTAATCTCATCATGTTCGTGGAGACAGTAATCCGTACGTATGCATGAGCGAAAATATAATTCTTTTGATGGTAAAATCGTATGTAATTGGATGTTATATAATATATACATAATAATAAACATGTTATATTTATTATTTACATAAATTATAAATCATTATTATAACCATCCAAATAATGAAGTGTTGAATAACAAACTACACCACGACGTGGAGACGGTAAGCCGTACGTACGCACATATGGTGACTTTGTCATTCATAGGATGGATAAATAATGAATATTGTTGTACCATATTTATAATAAAATCTAAGTAAGTATAATTTACTAGAGTTATTATTTTGGTATGGAAACAACAAAGAAAAAGGAAGTGGAAGAAGAGAAGAACTTTGAAAGAGGTGGTGAAATTATTACCTCTTCTTCAGGTGTTTCCTTTTGAGTTGATCAAAAAGGCTCCTTAGTTTGGATTTATGATCAAAGTAAGACATCTAGGTTTAAGTGAGGGTAGTTTGGAGGATATATGAGTAGGTTTTGGCCGAGAAAAATGTATTTGGAGGTGTGATTTTGAGAGAAGGGGAAGTACCCTTTTATAAGAGAGGTGAGGGTCACTTTAGGAAAAGATTGAAATATTATTTTATTATACAATCATATTCAGTTTATAATGGCTAAAAAATGATTTATTTCAATGATAAGGTGGTTATGGGTTGAAAATATCTCAACCAATAGTTTTTAGATAGGTTTAGGTCACATTATTAACCTTATCTTTTAGATTTAACTCTTAGTTAAATAGTTTAACTTTTACCATGTATTCTTGTATTATTATAATAAATGGTTAAAAAACTTACTATAAAAATACAAGAGAACCCCAAGTGGTTAATTATTGATATATATAACCTTATATAAGTCTTTTGGACAAACCTTATATTTTTAGGAATATTATATCAATTAATAACATAGTATTTGTTTTAAAAACTCATTTATGTTAATTTTGACACTATTTGGTATTTTGTTTTTGTGAAAGTCATAACAACTTTATCACTTTGAAAAAAAATTATTTAATAAACTCTAACATGTCATATTAACCTATAAAATTAGTATAATTCATCATAAGTCTCAATTTACATTTATTTGGATATTTATAATATCAATTATTTTAAACTTTCATTAATAAGATAATTACTGCATCATCATTGTGTCATAAATAAATTTAATTATTTAATGTCTAAAAATTATAAATAAAATTAAATTATGTAGGAAATATTTTAATATTTCTAATGAATATTTATAGTATAATTTATCTTATGTATAACCCTATATTAAAAATGGTTTAGTTATTAAACTTTGAATTTAACAGTTTTAACTCTTCTTTAAATAAAATAATAATAAATGTCCTAATCTAATCCAAGTGGAACAAAAGGATCATATTTTATTCCTAATGTTTATTTTAGTCAAAATAAACTTATCCAATAGAATTAGGACATGTGTTAGGGTAATTATAATATCATTTTTTTACCTTTAATTACCCTATTTACATTTAATCGTGGTAAATATGTTAAAAGTTACAATTCAACAACAAATATTTTCATCTTATTGAACCGCATTTTACTTACTGATGTCAACTGTGTCTCTAGGATTTTTGAAATTCAATTCACAGAAGCGGTAAAATTACGTTTTATGCAAATTTGAAAATACGCCTAGAAGGTGGGTAAAAGACGGTAAAAAGTTCAATAAAATTTTATATAACTAATATTATTATAAAATGAATCCAATGAATTACATTGAAAATATATAGGTATTATGTATATATTTTTACATAAAATAAATTTAAATAAAATAACTAATTATTTAAATAAAAATTCAGTTTTAAACAATAACGCATTGTCTTTCACTATTCATAAAAAATTGGAAGTTTTTAGAAAAATACCAAAAATTCACCCTAAGATAATTTTGATATTCCAAATCCAAAAATGAAGTCCATTTTGAAAAATAAAATTTATAAAATTTCAAAAAGTGGGTATTACTATTCATAAAGGCTAGTTTGATTGGTTGTGGTATTCTAAAACTCCAAGTTGCGTACAATGCAAGTTATTGCATTATTCAAAGAGAAACGTACCATGGAAGCTTGGGGTGTTACAACCAATGATGTTTTATAGGGTTGTGAAAGAGTATGATGATGTATTTCTTGAAGTGGTTGCAGCATTTCCCCCTTAATGGGATATCAAGTTTCGGATAGAGCTACAACTATGTGCTTTTCCAATTTCGATGTCTCTATATAGGACGACATCCTCTATGTTGCGAGGGTCGTGGGTATAGATTGATATTATTTTGTAGTGAGGTTTTGTTTGGATGATAATGTCACCTTGGGGTGCTCTAGTTATATTTGTGGAAACGGAAGACGATAGTATACATCACTATATCGATTATCGTTAATTGAATTAAATGATACTGAAGAACCACTATCCTCATCCATGGATTGATGATTTATTTGATCAGCTGAAAGGAGATAGTTGATCCTCAAAGATCGATCTGCAATCAGAATATCATTAGATGTAGGTGAAGGATGAAGATATTTCGAAGACCACTTTCAAATGTCACTATGGAAATTACAAGTTCATTGTGATATCGTACGATGTGACAAACGCTCCAGAAGTGTTCACAGGTTTGATGAACACAAGTGTTCAGAGAGTTTCTAGATCGGTTCATGGTGGTTTTTATTGATGACATCCTTGTGAACTTCATATCTGAGGGGGATCACACAGAGCATCTGCAAGACACTATAGAAGTTCTTCATCATTAGTTGCTATTTGGGATGATATCGAAGTGTGAGTTCTGGGAAAATGGAGTTCTTTTGTTGGAGAATGACATGTCCCAACATATTGTAGTTATGGATCCTTTAAAGACTGAGACAATCGTTTCTTGGGAAGCCCCAAGATAGTTGTTGAGGTGTGGATATTCCTTGGTCTTGCAGGATATTATACACTATTATAAAATAGACCTTTAATAGTGTTTTCTTTTATCAACACTAAAAAAAGCACTGATAAAAGGGACTATTTATCAGTGTTTTTTAGCACTGATAAAATCTACCCTTTATCATCGTTTTTAGCACTACTAAAGGGTAACCTTTATCAGTCCTTTATTTTTAGTGTTGATAAAGGGTACCCTTTATTAGCGCTTTATTTTTTACACTAATAAAGGACCCAGATAAAATGAAATAATTAAACAAATAAAAATTAAAAATGAGTAAATTAAAAAAAATACTAAATTTTTTATTAATTAAATAATTATTGATAAAAATGAATAAATTTAATATACACACATATAAATTACAAATACTAATAAATAGTATATATTAAATATATAGATATGTAAAATGAATAAAATGAAATAATAAAACAAATAAAAATTAAAAACCAGAAAATTATGGAAAATATCAAACATTTTATTAATTAAATAATTATTGATAAAAATGAATGAATTTAATATACACATATATAGATTATAAACATTAATAAATAGTATATTAAATGTAGATATATAAATAAATAATTTTTTATAATTAAAAAACATTAAAAATGAATAAATTGTAATAATTAAAAAAAATTAAAAATGAATAAATTGTAATAATTAAACAAAAAATTAAAAATGAATAAATTAAAAAATTATTAAAAAATTAATTAATGAAATAATTATTAATAAAACATGAATAAGTTTAATATATATATATATATATTAAATATAAATAGTAATAAATAATATATATTAAATATAAATATAAAAAATGATAAAAATGTAACAACTAAAAACATAATAAAGTCTTATTCATTTTTAATGGGTTTTATACAGAATTATTCATTAATATATTTAACATAGAAATATATTCATATATATTTTCTAAAATATGATTTATATAATACAAAATATTGATGATTTACATTAAATAAGATATATATTTAGAGAATAATTATTTATAATTAAAAATTAATATTAATAAAAAATACTGACTAATTGAATCGAGTAATGAACATAATTGAATTTCATTTTATTTTTCAATTTAACATATATCAAATGTGTATAATATTTATTTCACATACATTAAGTAATTAATGTATTTAACGTGCACACAAATATTTTCGTAATTAATGAAATCTGATATAGATTCACATACACCTAATATTTATGTAATTTATTCAAATTTTAGTATTAATTTTATAATTTCATTATAAAATGATACATTTAATATATATTATGTCTTTAATCAGTAAATTTTATTTATTTATTTTTAATACCATTATAGTTAGGTATTCATTCATTTTTAATATTTTTTATTTTTTATTTTTTTGTGAATTTAATCATTTTCTATTATTTATTTATATATATTTATTTACTATTTTTTAATATTTTCAATATGTATTCATATTTATTTCAATATATATCCATATTTTTTAATAATTTATATTTAAATAATAAAACTTATCTATTTTTTTCAATATTGTTAAAGTGTACTCATTTTTAACATGGATGCATTTAATATTATATATTAATTAATAATGTTAAAAATACATTTTTAAACAAATATTTATAAATAAATATATTTATAAATGTATATTTACTATATTTATACATTTATATATTTATAATTATAATTTAATAAATATTATTTTAAAAAAAGTGATTATATAATTATAAATAAATAATTATATATATTTAAATAATTATAAAATCATATTTTTTTTATATAATGAATATATTTATTATATTTATATTTATATCTATTTATATTTACTTATATTTATTAAATAAATATGTATATAATTATATAAATATATATAATGATATAAAAAGATAAAAATAAAAATATTATTTTTTTAAAAATTATTTATATAATTTTAAATAAATAATTATATATTTAAATAATTATAAAATTATAATAAATATATTTAAATATTGAATATATTTATTATATATATATATTAAATATATATATATAATTATAAAAATATATTTACAATTTTTTTATTTATAATTATAATTATAAATCTTTTATCAGTACTAAAATTTTAGCGTCGATAAAGATGCCTTTTATCAACGCTTTTTTAGCATTGATAAAGATAGATCTTTATCAGTGCTAAAAAAGGGTTGATAAAAGCCTTCTTTCTCTGTTCTTTTTTGGAAGCACTAATAAAAGTGTTCCTAATCTATTTAAAGAACCTTAACGCTTTTTTAGCATTGATAAAGATAGATCTTTATCTGTGCTAAAAAGGGTTGATAAAAGCCTTCTTTATCTGTTCTTTTTTGGAAGCACTAATAAAAGTGTTCCTAATCTATTTAAAGAACCCTAACCAGTCACAGAATAGTCATGATATCCAAAGCTTTCTGTGAAAGCCACTTGCTGCCGACACTCCTTGTCGAATCCAAGATCGAATCAAGGCTCGAACAATTCCAAGGCTCGAATCCAAGGCTCGAATGATTCAAGGGTTGAAAGAATCCATGAATCGAATGAATCCAAGGTTTGGAAATATCTCTACTTTTTGTCAAATGATTCAAAGCTTTAATCCAAGGTATGTAATTTTCTCCTCCTCCTCACTCATTGATTGCTTGTTTGGTGATATCTTTTTGCATTTTTGTGTTCATTATCTATTGATATTCATTATCCATCACTTTATATTCTATAATGAATTTATAATTGGGGGTTTCTATGATTTTGGGTTTGTATCAACTCTCTAAGGGATTTTCTTGCTACCTTGTAGAATATTAAGAATTTAACACACCAATTTCATCCTTAAAGCATATTAAGTTTAAATGTTTTGAACTTTCTTCCATGGAAATAACTCACACAAAGTGTTTGTTAAAATTACACCAATGGTTTTTATTTTATAAATCAAAATGGATTTCATGTAATGATTTCTTAAAGTTTAGGTGCAGTTTGTTTGGGTTTATTCTATTTTGAAGCTTCAGTGGTATTATGTGGAGTTTTTTTATTTTATGTTCTTAATTTTATCTCTTTATTTTTTTCTTAATATCCCATATGAACATCCATATATATATATATATATATATTCATTTATATATATATATATATGAACATATTATTTCATGTAAATATGTAAGTCTATAGTCATATGAAATATAGATATGATTCATTCAATAAAACAAATGATAATTTTTTTTCATTTAAAAAAATGCATTCCAAGAGAGACTATTAATGCATGTTTTTTAAAATCATGACTTTGAGGCATGTTTGGAACTTTTTAAAATTACTTTGATTCTCACTTTTTTATTTTTAATAGAAAGAAATAAGTTTTTATAAGGATCCAACCTTAAAACATTACATAATATTGAGTTTTAGTAAACAAATTTACTTTCTTTCACATTGAGAATCATTTTAGGTTTAGGGTTTTAGAGAATTTAAACATAATACATATAGAACATCCTATATTTATACAGAGTGGATACTACCAAAACAATATCCATTTCTTTTAAAATATAAAACTTTTAAAATAAAAAATGATTTCTTTGAAAAATATTCATAACATTTAACTTGAATTCCATATTTATCTTACACATCCATATAACCTGTGAAAAACATTTGAAAACTTGGTGTGAGCACAAAAATCTCATTAAGGGATATAAAGAAAGAAATCATTAGTCAAGTTATAACATAAAAAATAATAAAACCTATTTCATAAAAACTCATAGCATGCATAGAAAAATCATGCAGTTACCTTGGAACATATTTATCATATCACTCTTATATTCACCCTTACAAATGGAATAACCAGTCAGTCAACTTCCATTTCTGGAGTACCCAATGCATTGAAGAGCTATAATGGGGCTCACCCGGTATATCTTGAGCTATAACGGGTTCAAAACAACATATCTTGTGCTATAATGGGGATCAATATTTCATATCTTGAGCTATAATGGGATCAAACCAACATAAACAATGTCCAAGGAACATATCATCAACAAAACTCTTGATAAATCATTTAAACCCATGAGAAAAACATATTCACATATCAAAATACCCTGTTTTAAAAATCAATTTTAAAATATAAAAACCATGCACATAATAAGTAAATAATATACTTCAACAATAACCATAAAAAATTATAAAGGAATCATTACAGTAATAGAGAATTAGTAAAATGGGACAACCTTCTCATACCTTATATAAAAGAAACAATTTTTTTTTGAATTTTTTAAAGAGGCATTTAAAAAGATTTTGAAAGGAATATCCCTTACAAATATCATATAATTGAAGTGAGAATTAATAGAATGAAAATAATATGTGTATAAACTATAAATTCACATAATAATACATAATATAAAGAAAATTTATCACAAAAATAATTTTAGTACCACATAATTAATGAAGTATAAGGTTAACCTAAAGAATGGAAATTGGGTTAAAAATCCCCTTACCTTGGATTCATCTTACTTCAAATGCCTTCAAAACTAATGTAAAATGGTTTAAGGAGTGTTATTAATATATTAAAGAACCATATTAATATTCATAAGTACTTATATGATATTCTCATAACATATTTCAACCCATTTATAAGTAATATTTTGTTATTTACATTGTTTCTGGTGCGTTCTTTACATGGTTTCCATGGTCGGTTCGTAATGGATTTTCTTGTTGAATGGAATATAAACTCCTGAAGTGGAATGAAATGGTATCTACATGTTTTTATAACTTTAAATTATACCATATATCATTTTTTTCAGATATGATTATGATTCATTAGATAAAACATTAATGATATTCATTTAGATCATTTTGGCGGTTCTTTGATAATCATAAACTAGTTTCTTTATATAATTCAATATTATGAATACATGTTAATTCCAGAACATAAAAGAGGTTATATCATACAATTTAAAACCTTTTTAAACCATTAAAATGTTTTTGTGACCATACATGAAGGCGGTAATGGAAATTGAAAACACATCGTGCTTGATGTCAGTAATTTGATACATCACAAACAATGTTTTTATTTTTAGAGTAAAAGGGAGAGTATAAAAAGTTTGATGATGGATTTTTCAATAAACATGATAAAATTTTAGTATATATAATATAATAGAGTTTTAATGACTCTCATATGAGGGTAGGTGATGATATTATAAGAAAAGAAAGAGTTGAAAAAAAATAAAAGAAAAAATGAAAGAGGTTTTTTACCTCTTGAATTCTCTTCCTTAAAAACCTCTTTAAGGCCCTTATTTTGGCCTTTTTGTGAGACAAGTAGGTATTGGATGTGGGAAAGAATATTTAGAATAATCCTAGTTAGAAATTGGACAAGTCTCAAAGTTTGAGAGGCATGAGGGGTGGTATGGAGGAGAGGATGATTTTTCCATTATTTTAATCATTATTTTATTATTTTGTTCAAGATGAGTAATAATGTTGGTTCTTGTGACCCAAAATAGCAATTAGTGCATGTGTGTTCTAACCGAGGGTTTTTAACTCAAAATAACATCATCCATGACTCAATAATTTACGTATTTAGCTTATTTCGTAAATTATCGTATTTCACTATTCACAAAAATTCAAGTATTTCAGAAAAATCCCAAAAATTCACTCCAACTATTTTTTGATGTGTATAATTCAAAAATGAACTCCATTTTTTGAAAATAATTTTCTAAATATGATAAATTTAATTTTTAAATCAAATCATAATTTATTCAAAAAATAAAAATTTTAAAACTATAACTGATTTTATAATACCTTGAAAAATTAATCAAGGTCTCATAAAATTATCTTATAACCATAAGATAAAAAAATAATAATTTATGAATCAATTTTATAAAAATATATCTTCTTTTAAATTATTAAATTAATTATAAAATTGTAATTAATATTTATGACTCACAAAAATGTCAATACTTAATTTATAATTTACAGAACATTTATTTACTAATTCCATGATATAAATATACCATGATTATACTTATATGATACATAAGTTTTATTTATACTCTCATAGGTGAGGTTACTATTCTATTGGCCAAATTACTATTCCAAATGGTCATGTTACTATTCCTAAGGTCAAGTTACTATTCCATCATTAGAAATTCCTCAAATTTCTATAAATATTAATTATTTTATTATAAATATATAATAAATTTAAATAGTTAATTCTAGAATGAAAACAAATTATTTTTCAAGTACCTGTATTGTTACATTCTCCCCACCTTCTGGAAATTATGCCCTCACAATTTTTAATTACTTATCAAACAAGTGAGGATAACTTTACCTCATAACATTCTTAGATTCCCAT
This sequence comes from Viscum album, assembly GCA_963277665.1. Taxonomy (NCBI): domain Eukaryota; kingdom Viridiplantae; phylum Streptophyta; class Magnoliopsida; order Santalales; family Viscaceae; genus Viscum; species Viscum album. The sequence continues at coordinate 1,303,517,951 of OY728147.1, forward strand.
GTTGATTCTTTTGTAATGGTATCTCCAAAAAACCTTAACCTAGTGGATTACCTTATTCTGCAATACTTACTCTCTATGACCAAGAATTCAAACAAACATTTCTTCATATGAAAGGTTCTCTTCTAACTGAACTACTTATGGGCTCAAAACATGAGATAGATCTGGCACATAATTTCTCAACATCAAAGCATGAAAAACATTGTACACCTATGATAAACTTAGAGGCAATGATACTCGGTAGGCAACTGGTTCAACTTTCTCCAGGATTTCAAAAGGTCTGATGAATCATGGACTTAGGTTTCCTTTATTACCAAAACACATAACACTTTTCCAAGGAGAGATTTTAATGAAAACATGATCACCTACCTTGAATGAAAGGTCTTTCCTCCTGTTATCTACATAAATTTTCTACCTGCTCTGAGATGTCCTCATGTGTTGCTAAATCATCTTCACTTTCTCAACTACTTTCTCTACTAATTATGGTCCTATCAACTTCCTTTCCCAAACTTTAGCCCAAAATGATGGAGTTCGACACCGCTTCCCATATAATACTTCAAAACATGCCATCTATATACTGGAATGAAAACTGTTATTATAAGAAAACTCAACTAATGAAAGATGCTGATCCCAAATTCCCTGGTAATCCACTGAACAAGCTCGAAGCATATCCTTCAATATTTGAATTGTTCGCTCAGTCTATCCATCATATTGAGGACGAAAGGATGTGCTAAAATTTAATTCCATTCTCAACAACTTCTTAAATATTTTCCAAAAATTTATAAGTGAACATGATATCACAGTTAGATACAATGGAGAGAGAAACCCCATGCAACCTAACAATCTCTTTGAAGTACAATCGGGAAAACTGATCTAAATACATAGTATCTCAAATAGGAAGAAAATTTGAAGATTTATTCAGTTAGTCAACAATAAAACAAATTGCATTATTACCCTAAGAATTATTTGGTAGTCCCACCACGAAGTCCATGGATATATTTTCCCATTTCCACTCTAGCACTAGAAAAGGCTGAAGCATCCATTTCAGTAACTGCTACTATGCTTTAACCTATTGACAAGTTAAACATTTCATGGTAAAATCAGAAATATTTCTTTTTATTCCATCCCACCAACAATACTTTCGAAGTTCTCTGTACATATTTGTGCTGCCGGGATGAAATAAAAATAGATAACTATGAAATTCACACAATAATATTTCTTTATCTGTTAATCGTAAAACACACATAATCTCTTTCCAAATCTCAAAACACAATTTCTATCAACATTAAATTTAGGCAAATTACCTTTCTTTACTAATTCTACCTTTTTTTGTAACTCACCATCTTCCTTCTATGCTTTCTTAATTCTGTTTGAGAGAGATGACTGCACTGACACCTAAAACAAAGAATAGGAATTTCCTACACCAACAACTTCCAAGCCAAAATTCATCAATTCATTAACTAATGGGTCGTGTTCCAAACACAATATGGTTAATATAGCATTTATTTAAAACAAAGAATCAACCACTCTATTTTATTTTCCATGATGGTAATGAATCATGAAATCATAATCCTTGATTAGTTCAAAAAATCTTCTCTGTCTCATGTTCCATTGATTATGAGTAAATATATACTTAAAACTTTTATGACCAGTATATATTTCACATTTTACTCCATAAAAATTATGAATCCAAATTTTTAATACAAAAACAACACTAGCTAATTCCAAATCATGTGTAGGGTAATTTAACTCATGAGGTTTCAACTGATATGAATGATAATCAATTACTTGAGATCATTCTATATTAGAACACAAACAATTCCTTTTAATGAAGCATCACTGTAGATGAAAAATTCACTATTTCTAGAAGGAAGGTCCAAAACCGGAGTATTCACCAATCTTCTTTTAAATTCCTAAAAACAATCTTCACATTATTTTGTCTAGATAAACTTAACACCTTTTCGAGTTAACTTAGTCAGTGGAATAGATAACCATGCAAAGTTTTTAACAAACCAGTGGTAATAGCCTTCTAAAATAAGAAAACTACGAATCTCAGTTATATTTGTGGTTCTTGGACATTCTTCAATAACTTTTGTTTTAACAGGATCAAAAGTTATACCATCTTTAAAAACAATGTGACCAACAAAAGAAATTTGTTGCAACCAAAATTCACACTTGATGAATTTTCCATACAGTTTATTTTCTTTTAATATTTGAAAAACAACCCTTAGATGTCTTTCATACTCTTCTTTAATTTTAGAATATACCATAATGTCATCAGTAAACACAACCACAAAATTATTCAAGAACTCATGAAATATTATATTCATAAGATCCATGAATATAGTAGGTGCATTAGTTAACCCAAATGACATAACTACAAATTCATAATGCTCATATATAATATGAAATGTGGTATTAGAAATGTATGCTTATTTTACTTTCAACTGATGGTACCCCAACCTCAGGTCAACCTTTGAAAAATATTGCGCTCCCTGGAGTTGATAAAAAAAATCATCGATTTGAGGCAAAAGATGCTTGTTCTTAATAGTGATTGTATTTAAGGACCTATAATCAATTAAAAGTCTCATTCAACCATATTTGTTTTTAACAAACAAGAAAGGAGCACCCCATGGTGAAGTTCTAGGTCTAATGAAGCCTTTATCTAATAATTCCTATAACTGCTTTTTCAACTTTAAAATTTACATTTGATCCATTTGATACGGGGGTTTAGTATTTTTCTTAGCATCAGGAATTAATTCAATAGTAAACTCAACCTCTCAATCAGGAAAAAAAACTAGGAAAATCATTAGGAAAAACATCAAGATACTCATTTACCACTAACACATCATTAATCTAAACAGTTCCCTTATTTTCAAAAATACATGAATGATAAATTTAATTTCGATATTTTAAGAATTTCTCATCTTCTTGATATGTTATCAATGGTATGGGTTCATTCTTGTACACAAACTTAAACTCTTTCTAAAAAACAATTTCTTTAGCTCTACAATCAATGTTAGCATGATAAACAGAAATCCAGTCCATACCTAGAATAACTCAAACTCTACTAGAGGCAATACAGAAAGGTTTGTAGATAAACTATTTCCACAGAAAAAGATAGGTACATTATTATAATTTATTTTTTCCTCAATATTTCCTCCAGGTGTTTTTACCATGAGTTCTAGCTTCATTTCTTGAGGTGAAATTTCTAATTTAGTAGAAAATTTCTCAGAAATGAAAGATTGTGTAAACCCTGAATCAAAAAACACATTGAAATATTTGGTAAAAAAAGAAATGTATCTAATACCACTTCGTTTGATAGATCAACATCTACTTAAGTAGTTTCAAAGGATTTTTCTACACCCATCTTCTTCAAATATTGTTGACTTCCCCCTTGAGTGACTAACTTTGGAAACACATTAGCAAGATGACCCAATTCCTTACAGCTAAATCATCTCACCATAGGCTTCTCATTAATTTTCAGATCATTTTCCTTAAACTCATGAGACATATTCCCAAACTTTCCACATCAGTAATATTTTCCATAATTTACAAGACATCCTCCAGGATTATTTTTACCACACTTTTGATAAGAAGGGAAATTGATTTTCTTACCTCTTGATTTTTTTGATGAATTATTCCCCAATTCCTGCCAACCTCAATGCTTTTTATTCTTATCATCACGAGACACAAACGTGTCAGGAAACTCCATCTCAACTTTTTCAGAATAATGAGAAAGTTTCTCATAGATTTTAAACTCTCATGAATCCAAATATCTTCATAAAAATGGTTTCAAACTAGATTAAAATCTATAAATCTTACTATCAAAGTCCCGAGTAAAATCTGGCATGTACCTGGACAGTCTCATAAAATTGGATTCACACGATACTACAAAATCATCATCTTTCTGCTTTAGTTTCAAGAATTTTTTCTCCATTCTGAGTCAAATAGTTTTAGGAAAATATTTTTCCAAAAAAAGACTCTTACAATTATCCCATTCCAAAGTATTAGGATTATCTTTTTTCTCTAGTATTCTTAACCATAAAACACTATTTATCAGCTTCACCTTTAAAATGATAAATGACTAGGGTTAACTTTTGGAATTTCAAACATCCCATGGCATCAAATATCTTTTCTAGAGCATTGATCCATCCTTCAGCTACCACTAGATCATATGATCTACTAAATGATGAGCGATGTTGCCTCATGAAATGCTCCAAAAAGACATGTTCCTTCATAGTAGATCATGTTTCTCTCTATAATGAACACCACCACCATTTATCACCCGATTCAACTAATCCATTACTATCAAAAACTGCTCGGTTTTAATTCCCACCATTCCAGGATGCAGATTCGGATAGATATCAGCCTATCAGTGCCTTCCTGCTTCATCTTCTCCGTTTCTTCCACAAAAAACCATTCCAAACAGACATATCTTAGATGAAACAACATGGTAATATTAAAATTTAATACCATTTTAAATTAACCATAAAGTAAAAATCATTTATAGTATTATATTAACATCATCCTACCCATAAAGTTATCTAAACCTTTCTTTGATACCAACTATAAGGACTGAACCTTAAAACATTACATAATCTTGATTTTTAGTAAAAAAATTTACTTTCTTTCACATTGAGGATATTTTTAGGTTTATAGATTTAGATAATTAGGACATAATACATACATAACATCCCATATTTATATAAAGTGGACACTACCATAACAATATCCATTTCTTCCAAAATATAAAACTTTTAAAATAAAACATGATTTCTTGGACAAATCTTTATAAAATTTAACTTGAATTCCTAATTTATCTTAAATATCCATATAACCTATGAAAAATATTTAAAAACTCAGGATGAGCACAAAAATATCAATAAGGGATATAAAGAAAGAAATTGTTAGTCAAGTGATAACATAAAAACCAATAAAATCAATTTCATAAAAACTTATTAGCATGAATAGAAACATCATTCAGTTTCCTTAGAACATATTTAAAATATCACTCTTATATTCATCCTTACACATGTAATAACCATTTTTTCAACTTCTATCTTTAGAGTACCCAATGCATTGGAGAGCTATAATGGGGATCACCTATCATATCTTAAGCTATAATGGGCTCAACCCAACATATCTTGAGATATAATGGGGATAAATCCATCATATATTGAGCTATAATGGGATAAAACCAACATAAATAATTTTCAAGGAACATACCATGAATAAAACTCTTGATAACTCATTTAAACCCATGATAAACACCTATTCACATATCAAAATACCCTTTTTTGTAAAAATCACTTTTAAAATATAAAAATCGTGCACATAATAATGAAATCATATACTTCAAAAATAACTACAAAAAATTATAAAGGAAGCATTATAGTAATAAATAATCATAAAAATGGGATAACCTGATCATACCATATATAAAAGAAACAATATTTTTTTTGAATTTTTTAAAGAGACTTTTAAAAGGATTTTGAAAGGAAAGTCCCTTAAAAATATCATATAATTGAAGTGAGAATTAATAGAATAAAAGAAATATGTGTATAAACTATAAATACACATAATAAAACATAATATAAAAACATTCATTACACAAATAATCTTAGTGCCACATAATTAATGAAGTATAAGTTTAACCTACAGAATGGAAACTGGGTTAAGAATCCCCTTACCCTAGGTTTGTCTTACTTAAAATGTGTTAAAACCTCCTATATAATGGTTTAAAGAGTGTTATTAATTTATTAAAGAACTATATTAATATTCATAATTACTTATACGATATACTCATAACATATTTCAATCCAATTATAAGTAATATTTTGTTATTTCCATTGTTTCAGGTGCATTCTTTACATGGTTTCCATGGTCAGTTCGTAATGGATTTTCTTTTAGAATGGAAGAAAAACTAAAAAAGTGGAATGAAATGGTATTTAAATGTTTATAAAACTTTAAATAATACCTTATATCATTTTTTTAGATATGAGTATGATTCATTAGATAAAACATTAATGATATTCATTTAGATCATTTTGGCGGTTCTTCGATAATCACAAACTAGTTTCTTTATATAATTCAATATTATGCATATATGTTAATTAAAAAACATAAAATAGATTATATAATACATTTTAAAAACTATTTCAACCATAAAAATTGTTTTATGACTATACATTAAGGTGGAAATGTAAATTGAAAACACATCATCCACGATGCCGGTAATTTGACAAACCACGAATGATGTTTTTATTTTTAGAATAAAAGGGAGAGGAGAAAAAGTATGATGATGAATTTTTCCATAAACAGGATAACATTAAATTATATATAATATAATATAGTTTTCATGAATCTTGGATTAGGTTAGGTGAAGAGAGTATTAGAAAAGAAAACGAGTTGAAAATAATATAAAAGAAAAAATGAAAGAGGATTTTTACCTCTTGAATTCTCTTCCTTGAGAACCTCTTTAAGGCCCTTGGTTTTGTCATTTTGGTGATACCAACAGGTCTTGGATGTAGGAAAGAAGATTTTAAAGAATCTTGGGAAGAAATTGGACAATTCTCAAAGCTTTAGATGTGTGAGGAGAAGATGGAGTGAGGGGTGATATTTATAATGGAGGAGAGGAAGGGTTTTCCATTATTTTAATCATTAATTTATTATTTTGCTCAAGGAAAGAAGTAATGTCGGTTATTTTGACCAAAAATAATAATTAGTTAATGCAAGTTTGAACCAAGGGTGCTTACCTCATAATAACATCATCCATGACCCAATAATTCATGTATTTAGCTTATTTAGTAAATTATCGTATTTCACTGTTCCCAAAAAATTCAAGTATTTCAAAAGAATCCCAAAAATTCACCCCAATAATTTTTTGATGTGTAGAATTTAAAAATAAACTCCATTTTTTAAAAATAATTTTATAAAAATGATAAATTTAATTTTTAAATAAAATCATAATTTATTCAAAAAATAACAATTTTAAAACTATAACTGATTTTATAACACCTTGAAAAATTAATCAAGGTCTCATAAAATTATCTTATAACCATAAGATAAAAAAATAATAATTTATGAAAATATATTTTCTTTTAAATCCTTAAATTAATTATAAAATTGTAATTACATATTCATGACTCACAAAAATTCCAACACTTAATTTATAATTTCCAAAAAATTTATTTACTAATTCCATGATATAAATATACCATGATTATAATTATATGATACATAAATTTTATTTATATTATCATAGGTGAGGTTACTATTCTATTGGCCAAATTACTATTCCTAATGGCCATGTTAATATTCCTAAGGTCAAGTTACTATTATATTAGTATAAATTCCTTAATTTTTATAAATATCAATTATTTTATTATAAATTTATAATGAATTTAAATATTTAATTCTATAATGAGAAAATTATTTTATAATTACCTGAGTTATTGCTTTTTTTCTTTGAAAATTAGTAGTAGTATCAAGTGTTATGGTCTTGTTGGTAACATGAAATGGTTTTTATAAAAAGTTATCATCATCTATGGAATATGTCTATATTAGTTTTGATGAGGTATGATTTTTTTATTTTAAATATATAGATCATATTGATGGGTGTTGGAAGGATGTTTGAATAGACATGTTTGGGTTATGTTGATTGTCGATTGATATGTTTTTTGAAAAGGCTACCATACATTCTATTACTATCATTATAGGGATTATATGCATCTTAGTGAGGAATGAGAGATATTTACAATATACTATCGATTATATTGTATGGGTCCCCACTTGTATCAAAGTCCATATGAGAGTGAAAAAAGGTAGGTTAATTGTGGGTCTCTGGTAGGTTATAAACATAGGAACTCATCATCATGCTTATAGGTGGTTTCAAAAAAATTATGTATAGAGTAACCTCATGGTATGTTTTGGAATTTTCCAAGATTACATATGCTTCATTTACTACTATTTACATGTATATTATTTTTGAATTACCCCACATTTAATATTGATCCATTATATAATGTGACTTATTTTTTATATTTTTTATTTGGATGTATTTATTTATTTATTTTTATGAATAATGTTTCATTTTATTATTATATATTATTCATCATTAGTATGGTTATAAAGAGGCATATTAAAGAACCCTAGAATATTTAAAGAGTCTATAATTATCTTCATTCAATAAAATATCAGTTATTAAGGTGAAAATATTTATTTAGAGAAGTTACAAAGATTAATGATATTTGATATACCATTAATATTAAATGAAATAATTCCTTAGGTTGTTATAACACTTTTTCCAAAAAATAGTATGGAGTTTATTAGATTATATATATGTTGTAATAATTATTATAAAATATTTTTAGGTATTCATCATTTTAGGTCTATATGTATTGGCTCCACCCCCAAGAATCTCTGATTACCATTCATATATATGGAATAAATCTTTATTCATTAAAATGTTTTATCAATACATTTTTAAATATTCTAGTTGATCGAATGAGAGTTTATTATTATTGTTTATCATATTTGGGTTTCTTATTACTCCTTAATTTCATATATTATATTTTCATTTGTTTAAGGGATTTATGAAAGACTTGATAGATCATTTTAATATAGGTTGGACTAGTATTAGTTATAAGATTAAAAGTATTAAAAGTGGGATTTCTCCTATAAATATAGAATTAATAGAGGCCCCAAGGATTAATATATCATAACATGTCCCTATTGAAACCCCTTAAATCATATACAAGAACGTGTATGCCCCCAAAATCTCACCTTTAATAGGTCATAAGTTACCCTTTTTAGAGAACACAATGGAGTATAACTGTCACCCTCATTAACTTCATGTCCTGAATAGTTATTATTGTAATTTGTTGCTTGATACTCATCCCCCATCTTTTTATGTTTCTTGAACTACTCTGAGTAGTAGTCACCCCATGTATGTCTACTGCTGAGAGTAGTTCAAGCAACATAGGTGCATGTTCACAAGAGATGGATGATGAGTCTCAAGCAACAAAATGCAATAATAAATATTTAGGAGATGAAGCTGATGAGGATAAAAGTTGTATATAAATTTCACTTTTGGATGAATTCATAGGATAACACCTACCATAGTGGAGTAATTATTTTCTTAAATTCAATTACCCATTTTTTTAAAATCATACTAAAATTATTTGAAACAATCAAATGTTTGGTTACCCTTATTAGAATTATATATAAATTTCAAATTTGATAATGAATATATTATGTGTATTTATTTATTTATTATAAAAATGAATATTTTATGAACTTAATAGGATGGATATGAATAAAAAATGGATGCACACTAATCATTTGAAAAAAGAGTATGAAGATGGAGTTAAAGAGTTTATCAAGTTTTCAATAGAGTTGATATCATGAAATAAATTAAAATGGAAATTGAAGATGAACTTTATGATTGTCCCAAGTTGTTTGAGAAGTTAAATAGATATGCTAAGAGACCATTGTATACTTGTTGTACTAAATACATAACATTTTTAGCTGTATTGAAGTTATATAATTTTAATGTTATCAGTGGATGGAGTGACACTAGTTTTACAGAACTACTTGGTCTCCTGAATGATATGATGGTAGAAGAAAATGAACTTCCATGTTGAACATATGATACTAAATTAATGTTACATTCAATGGGCATGATCTATAAAAAATACACGCTTTTTTACAAATGATCATATATTGTTTCACAAGGATTATGAATCACTCATAAAATGACCTAAGTGTGGCACAAATTGATACAAGAAAAATGAATCAAGTCCTTCAAAAGTTGTGTGGTACTTTCCTATAATTCCATAGTTTATAAGACTATATGGATTTCAGGAAAACATGAGACAATTGGAATGTCATGTAGATACTAGAATTAAAGATGAGAATATACTTCATCCACCAGATTCTACTTAGTGGAAGAAAATTGATTACAAGTATCTTAAATTTGGAAATGATCCGAGAAACTTTTGTCTTTCACTATATATAGATAGACTCAATCCTTTTGTTTTATAGAGTAGTACACATAGTATATTTTCTTTCATATTGGTAAATTATAACTTTCCTCCATGGTTATTCATGAAGTGAAAATACATTATATTCCCTATTCTTATATCTGGATCAAAGAAACCTGGTAATGATGTTGATATCTATTTGGATGCATTGATCGAAGATTTGAAATTGATATGGGAAACAAGTGTTACAATGTATGATTCTCATAGAAGTGAAGAATTCATATTGAGGGCCATGTTTTATGGGATGATAAATGACTTTCATTCTTATGAAAATTTATCATTATATAGCATTAAATGAATATTGGGGTGTCCCATTTGTGAATAATTCACACACTTAGTTTGGTTGAAATATTCCTCAAAAACTGTGTTTTTAGGACATCATTTTTTTTACTTCAATGACATAAATATCGATGTGGGATAAAAACATTCGATGGGAATATTGAATAAGGTACAACACCATCTCCACTAATGGGAGATAAAATATTTGATAAAGTAAAAGATATTGACACTGTTTTTAATAAACCATTTTCAAAAAACCTTACAAAATCAGGTTGTAAGAAGTGATCAATTTTATTTAAATTAATGTATTGGAATTGTTTGTACATTAGAAATTTTCTTGATGAAATTAATGTAGAAAAAATATATTTGATAGTTTTATTGGAAAATTGCTAAATGTTTCAGGAAAAAAGAAAAATGGAATCAAGGATAGGTTGTACATGATTTACATGGGGATAAGGGAAGAGTTGGAACTAGGGAAGGGTAAAGGGAAAAATTTTCTTCCTCTAGTAGCTTACAATCTTTCTAGATAGGAAAAATTAAAATTTTTATTTTTACTTAATAGTGTAAAAGTCCCATAGGGGTATTCATAAAATATCAATAATATCATGTCAATGAATAATTTGAAGTTATAGGGACTAAAATCACATGAATGTATTGTTTTGATGCAAGATTTGATTCCCATTTCTTTATGTTGCATTATTCCTGTAAATGTAAAATATGAATTAACCATATTTTTCTTCTTTTTAAAATCCATATGCAGTAAAGTTATAGACCTGATGAAGTTTCCAATCATGAATAAGGAGGTTGCTGTCATATTATGTGAATTAGAGATGTTTTTATCACCATCATTATTTGATATAATTGTCCACTTGATGGTTTAATTGGTTATAGAGGTTCAACTATGTGGTCTTATCCATTACAGATGGATATATCCCATTGAATGGTATATGAATATTTTGAAAGGGTATGTAAAGAATTGAAGTTGAACATAAGGTTTTATTGCTGAACGATATATTTTTGAAGAATCTGTTAAATTCTATATTGATTACCGATAAAATGTTGACACCATCGGTCTCCCAAAGTCTCATCACAGTGGAAACCTTATGGGAGAAGGGATTTTCAGAAGATATATTGTTACAATTACCTTCATAGATTGGGAGCAATCACACATTTACATTTTAAATAACAGTGAAGATGTTGATACATAGGTTGAAGTCCACAAAGAAATTATTAGAGATTATAATCCATCAAGGGATGAAGGATGGATATAAAATACACATAATCAATATTTTATAGGATGGTTTTGAGATCAAATTTATAAGGAGTTATCTGATTATCTGAATTCAAATGCCAAATGACTTTGATGGATAACCAAGGGAATTATTAAAAATGTTATATCTTACACTGGTTTTGTAATAAATGGTCATAAGTTCTATACAAAATAACATGACGACTTCAGTAGGATGTAAAATAGTGGAGTTATGCTTGTGTTGTAATGGATTCACATATCTGGTTCTAAGGATAAAAATCCAATATATGAAAATATCTCATATTTTGGCATTATCGAACAGATATATGAGTTTTATTATAAAACATTTCAAGTGATGATTTTCAATTTTAAATGGGTTGAAAATAGGAGTGCATTGAAGGTTAATAAAATGGGATTTTTGAAGGTGAATTTCAGTGTGGAAGGAGTAAAATAAGAGAAATTAATATTGGAATCATAAGCAATTAAAGTATTTTATGTCTTAGATCCAACAAATAATAATTGGTTGACTATTATGCTGTAGATTAAAATAACTATATGTTCAGATGAAAATTCAATCAAGGATGACCCTTTCATTGGGATATCACATTCAATTCATGCTAGTACCAATGTAGAAAATGTATTGCACATTATAGGAGACCACAAAGAGGGGATTTGGATTCTCAATAGAGGATCCAAATCCCTAAAACCTTTAAAAAAATAAAGAGAGTTCAATGATAAGGTAAAAGTGTTTTTTAATATAATATGTTTTTCCTCAAAATATTTTCTATTATATAATACATTAAAATAATCCAAATTAAATGTTTGACTACTCATGCAGACAATGTATTATGCACATGATGATGTTACCAATTTAGCAGAAGAACAAACTATATTGAAATTAACTATTTTGGAATATTTAAAGGTAATGTTAGAATATAAATTCTCTATTTTATCAAAAAATTATATAATGAAATGTAGATTTAACTTTAATTATTCCTTGTATATTTTGTTCATTTTAGAAGATTTATGTCCATATTTTATACCTTTATACAATAAAACTTGCATAAAGTTCTTCTCCCTCAAAACCTTTTCACCTATGTAGTATTGACATTTATAAATTTCCTTCAAGTTACCTCCAATACCTTTGTAAGAAGAGAAACGGCGTTGCCTATTCTTAATCACAAAGGTATTATTGATGTTTTAATTGTAAAATCATTTTCCATAGAATTAATTTATTATTTCATATTTATGTTTAATTTATTTATTTTTAGTATTGCTCATATATAATTGTTTTCTCATACAGGTGGATTATTTTTTTTGATTTGGGGTGGTTTGTTCGAAGCTGCTCAATCTCATGAGAGATTGGACTTCAAGTCTACAACTAAGATAATGAAAATAAGGAAATGGGTCAAGATTGTATACAACCATCATGAAAAGGTTAATTCCTAATACTTATTTAATTAATTTTGTTATCATTTTATCTACTATTTATAAGTTAATTTCCTTATCATTTTAATCAAATACTTATTTAGTTTTTTTAATAGATATTTTGGAAAGTCATATTTTTATTTCAACTTTTTATAATAAGCCACAAATGATAAAACATGTTTCTTTATTCCAATGATACCACACTTTCCATTACACTTCTTTTTCAAACTGCCAACACTATATATTAAGTTGATGTTTTTAGCTAAAAATTCTTTTTTGTCTAAGAACATCAACTCAATATGCAGTGTTGGCATTTCAACAAAGAAAGGAAATGGAAAGAATATTAACATTGGTAGTTCTGATTTTTGAATACTTTGTTATGTGTAGGAACCATCTTCACCTCAATCCAACACAAGGTGTAGCTGATATGACACATATTATGTCTTTTTATTTAAAATTGAAATTAATTTTAGTAAAAAAGAGAACTGACATAATCCAAAACAAAAAAATGCATTTGGATTTTTTTGTTACTTTAGTAAAATGACCCATAAGGAATTTTCTATGTATAGTAATGATACACATCTCAATATAATACATGATGTTCCTAGTATGACTCAAAGTGTCCGTTATCAATTTAAAATTGACATTTTAGTTCAAAAAGTTTTACTCAATGAAAACCAAGGAAATGTGCTCGGATTGTATGGATAATTTAGGAAAATGATTCATAAATAATTTTTGACATAAAGGAATAAATATCATGTCAAACCAAAACAAGATGTGATCGGTATGACTCACAATGTGTGTTTCCAGTTTAAAATGACATTTCAACAAAAAAGACAATTAACGTACTGAAAATTAATAAAAAACATTCAAATTGTTTTGATACTTTAGGAAAACAATCCATAAGTCATTTAGGATGTGTAATAATTAGACTCAACTCAATCTGATGCATGGTGTGACCAGTATGACTCAAAGTGCCTATTTTTATTTAAAATTGACATTAATTTTAGTAAAAAAGATAACTAACATACTCAAAATAAAGAAAACACATTCAGATTATTTTGATACTTCAGAAAAATGATCCATAAGTAATTTTCTAGATGTAGTAATAAGTATAACATCAATACAATATAGTATGTTCTTGGTATAACTCAAAGTGTTTGTTATCAGTTTAAAATTGACATTTTAGTTCAAAAATCATCACTCACTAAAAATCAAACAAACATGCCTAGATTGTCTTGATAATTAAAGAAAATTATTTTTAAGTAATTTTTGATGTGTATGAATCAATCTAGCATAAAAAATATACACGATGTGACTGGTATGACTCAAAGTGCATGTTTCCAGTTTAAAATGACATTTTAATAAAAAAGACAAATGATGTACTCAAAACCAAGAAAATGTATTTAGATTGTTTTGATAATTTATAAATATGACCCATATCTCATTTTATATTTTTAAGAATAATACATACCTCAATCCAATGCATGGTGTGACTGGTATGACTCTAAGTGTGTCATTTTATTTAAAATTGACATTAATTTTATTAAAAAAGACAACTGACATACTCATAACTGAGCAAACACATTCAAATTATTTTTATACTTTATGAAAATGATCCATAAGTCATTTTTGATGTGTATGAATCATCCACACCTCAATCTGATACACAATGTTTTTGTTATGACTCAAAGTTTACATTATCAATTTAAAATTTACATTTTAGTTCAAAAAGTTTCACTCACTGAAAACTGAGAAAACACTTTTTGATTGTCTTGATAATTTATGAAAATGATTTATAAATAATTTTTTATGTGTAATAATTATTATTTTGTCAAAATGACACATGACGTGACCTGTATAACTCAAAGTTCATGTTTCCAGTTTAGAATGACATTTTAGTAAAAAAGAAAATCGATGTACTCAAAACCAAGAAAAAACATTCAGATTGTTTTGATACTTTATAAAAACAATAAATAAATCATTTTTTACATTTAAGAATTATCATAACCTCAATAATATAAATGATGTAATTGGTATGAATCAAAGTGTCTGTTATCAGTTTAAAATTGACATTTTAGTTCAAAAAGTGTCACTCACTGAAAATCGAGAAAACACACTTTTATTGTATTTATAATTTAGGAAAATGAGTTATAAGTAATTTTTGATGTGTATTAATTATTATAACATAAAACCAATACACTATGTGACCGATATGACTCAAAGTGCATGTTTCCAGTTTAAAATGACATTTTAGTAAAAAAGACAAGTGATGTACTCAAAACCAAGCAAACACATTTTTCTTTTTTTGATACTTTAAGAAAATTATCCTTAAGTCATTTGGGATGCGTATGAATAATAATCATCTAAATCCAATGCACAGTGTGACTGGTAGGATTCCAAGTGAATCTTTTTATTTAATAAGTGTCATTTTAGTTTAAAATATGCATCACATCACCAAAACTGAGAAAATGAGGCTAGATTGTTTTCTCATCAATCTATTTGATATTAATTAATTAATTTCATCATAATTTTTATCTTATACTTATTTAGTCAATTTTCATGGATATAATTCTTGAAGCTGAATAAGAAATGGTGTGACATGTAAGAATCAACCACAACTCAATCTGATACACAATGTTCCTAGTATGGATCAAAGTTTTTTTTAAAAATTAACACTAACTATGTAATTTATTTCTTTACATTATTACTAATATAAGAATTATTTTATTATACAGGTGAATTCTTTTGATTGAGTATGGGTGGTTTTTTCGATAATAACAAGATTTGGGGTCAGGGGAAAAATTAAAAGGAACATTGATGTTTTTGAATGTATGTGATAATTTTTACTTACTCATACAATTGTATAAATCAATGTTTGAAATTTCTATAATATATTAATTTTTTCTTGTATTTTTGCCGTAAATTTTATTTCATTTAAATTCTATATTGGTACTTGATTCTGTAGTGTGCTGTTATAGTACACTACAATATTCCACTTTATCAATGATAATAAATGTGCTGAGAAAGGACACATTTATCAGTTCTTTTCTAGAAATGATAAAATCCTAGGGATTTTAATTGTGCTTTGATATTCAACACTTCTCTAGCATTGATAAAGGAAATTTTTAGCACTGTTAAAGGCCTCTTTTATAGTTGTGTATAGGAGATTCATAACCAATTTCTCTTAGGTTGTGACTCTTATAACATACTTAATAAAAAATTATTATGCATTCTTGTGGACTGATCAGTTTTATATAACTTTCGAGTACCTAAATGAGAAGTTGGTCACCACTCCAGTTCTTTATATACTAGAGGAGGGAGTCTAGTTCGAGGTTTTCTACAATGTGTCATGTATTTTTTTGGTTTTTGTTTTGATGTATTAGAGATAATCTATTTTCTATGGGTATTGGAAGTTATATCCCCATGATCTTAACTATTCCACCTATTATCTTGATTTGGAAGCAATTTTGTTTTCCTTGAAGTTATGGGGAATTTACCTCATTAATGATTTTTTTATTTTCACTGATTATAATATTATAAGGTATGTCTTATCTTAGCATGAAATAAAATTGAGACAGTGATACTGGATTTAATTCTTACAAGATTACGACTTTGAGATATCATATACACTGAAAAAGGGTAATGTTGTAGTAGACGCACTGAGCATAAAGTCACATAATGTGTGAATATATAGAATCTTGGAGAGTAATGGAAAAGATATTAGTGATGCATTTTGATATTGGAGAGGTTAGTGGTAAAGGTTTCCTTTTTCATATGACAGTGAAATAATATTTTGTGTAGCAGGTGGAGGAGTCCCAGCTAGGGGATTTTTGAGGTGGAGGTCTGGAGAGACCAAGTTTTCTTTGGTGATGCCCCTAATGGTTGGGATGAGGATGAACAACACCTGAAATTATTCCAAGCACTACTGGAAAGAAGAGCTATACCCATGGGGCTATTCCCATGGTTTTCTAAAACCATTGAGATATCTTGATTTACTAAGACTATACTAATTATTTTAACTAACCATTGGTACAACCACATAAATTGTGGCACTATCCCAATGGTTTTAAAAAACCATTGGTATTGGTTACCATATACCAACATTTTTTTAAAATCATCGGGATAGAGATTCTATACCAATGGTTTTAAAAAATCACCAGTATAGGCTTTCCCCAAATACCACATCAGATGTTCCTTCTCTCACATTTCAATCTAGAGGCCCAAGACCTAGAATTTGGTGTTTGAGTTTCCTCCCCACTGGTGGTGATCTCTCATCTTTTATTTTTTTTTACTTCGCTTCTTCTTCATTATTAAATATGTGAATTCTAAATCATTCAGGTATTCTATTAACCATCAATTTCATTTTTATTCTAGGTCTAAAACACTATAATAGATTCATTTTTTTTTTCTACATTTAATTTCTTTTGATATGTTTAAATATGCTTGTGGGTATTGAAACAATGGTTGTCCAAAACTTATATCGAATGTGAATTTGTTAATTTTCTGGTTGTTAATTATTTATTTTTCATATTTTCTATATGGAAAGATGAGGGTTTAATAAATATTTTTTTTATTTTCATATTTCATGGATCATTTTTAATGTAGATATCTTTTTTATAATATTCGTTTATCTTTGATGATGATATTAATGTAGGTAGCATAAAAATCTACCAATCATGGAAAAAATGTGGTTTTCTTTACATGTTGGTTTAAAATAAATGATTAATTATTCAATTAAATATTTTTATAAAAAATTTGTGATTATATCATTAAATTGAATTTAAATTTAATATTGTTTTTTCATGATGATTGTTAGGGGGTGGTCATTGGTTTATTTTATTATTAAAATTTAATGATATTATCTTAAATGTATTTTAGTTCAATAATGAGTTTGGTGAAAAGATAAATATTAAATAATTTTATTTTCAACTTTGATGTGATGACATAATAAATAATATGGTTTATGATAAAGACACAATTTTTGAATTATTTTTAGGATTTTATAGAATTTTCACATCTATTTACCTTTAATTTATAATAAATATTATACAGTCAGACCTTTTTTATTCTTTATAGTTTAAATCAAAATATTTTGATATATTTTATTTTTTTATGATTTAATCATTTTTAGATTTTTTTGCATCAATATTATAATAAATAATTTCAAAAAATTCCAGTAATAACCACAATCTAGGATAAAGGACTAGATATAAGGATGAGTGATAGATATGTTATATTCCAAAATCTTTAAATGAATAAAAATGGAAAAGGGAAAAATATATAGGGTATGTGTAAGATTCATTTAGAAGTGACTAGTTGAAGTTATGCGAAATTATCAATTTTGTATGAGTAAAATTTCATTTAATAAGGGATATATAAAGTGAAAAAATGTAAATTGAAAAAGATCTATGGTACCTTAAAAAATATATGGTAAATTCTTTGAAAAATTGGGGTGATCATTCCCTAAGGAATGGACATACTATAAAAATATAAGAGTCATTCTTTGATGAATTATGGTGAATTTTACTCTATATAAGAGAATTTTGAAAAGGAAGAAGATGAATGAGTCATTTTATAGAATCAAAATGTGACTTCTGGGAAGACTTTGAGATGCGAAAAAGTGTTCAATCCTAGAATTAAAATTTAAAATTATATTCCTTGGATGTGCTTGAACATAATATTAAATTCCATTTTATTATTCAGAAATTCATATAACATAAAAATTGAATTTCAAAAATTTGATTTTGGGATAAACAAAAAAACTTTTTATTCTTATAGTCTAACCAAATATGTATGTTATCCTCAAAATATTTTATATCACAACTTTAATAATTTTATGTTGATAAAGTTCATGGGAATGGATTAATGTAAGGATAAGAGTTGATATATTTCCATTTGAAGAATCTTTACCCTTCAACAAAGATACGTGGAAACTAATAAGAAAGTGATTAAGAGAATGGGATCATTAAAATGAATTATAAGAAGTGAAATACGGTATTATATACATTAAGGGAACATGAAATTCATTTGAGAATTTATAAACATTTCTTACCATCCAAGTTGGAATATCGAGCATATCAACATGTATGAAGACCATCCCACATGCTGAGTTTCCTGAACATTCATCTTTCTAATATTAATGGGGGATGGAATACATTATAGATATATTTATACTACTATTGAAAAATATTTTTCTTCTTCATCACATTATTTTTTTTCTCTATTAATTGTACACTAGATCTCTTGTGGTTAAACCAAGGAGACTCCCCCACCCACCAACTATTGTATTCTTTCATTTAATTAAATTTAATATCATGTTTTTATATTTATAGTATTTTGTTATATATAAAGTATTTTTTTGTATTTTATATTATGATTCTAATATAGAATAGTGTTTCAGTTATGGTTTCATATAAAGTGAACAATTATCATTTCCTTAAATATATTTTTGATTTAACTTCAATATTATTTAATTGCTTTTATGACATGACATATCACATTTTTTACAGAATAGATAGAAGTTGGATGTATGAAACTGATCGGATCTAAAGTGATTTTCAAAATAAGTTGAAGATATTTTTAGATTTTTCATTTAAAAATGCTTTAGATAGTGGTCATATACAATAACTATGTTATAATTATGTTGGAAGACCTTTGTTAAGTGATGGATAAGTTATATACCATATAACCAAATATGGTTTTCAAATAAACTACCTTTTCTAGTATCAAAATGGGGAGAAAATACAATCTCAAAATGTTCATGATCTGAATGAGAGTTTAGGATTGAAGAATTTATTAGATGATCGGTTTCTGTTTATTCGTCATCATGAGAAATAAAGGATGCAAACCCAAGAAGAATTTGGTACGAGCACACATGATGCATGTAATGAAAATGATTACGTTGACAGAGTGAAAAAATTGAATGATACTGCCACAACTCCAGTATATCGGTAATGTGATAAAACGAAAAATTTGGAATATTTAATCTGAATGATTCATAAAAAACCATTTCTAGGATTTATAATATAACCATATATTATATTTTTAACTTTTTTAAGGACTTAGGTCTAGATGATGCAGATATTACCTCAAATTATTATATGTCATGGAAGTTAGTTGAGAAACTTTGATTGTCTAAAAAAAATTCACAATTTCCCAAAATATTGTAGCTTATTCTGGGTAGAAACTACTGAATAAAATTATTGTATAAAAGTTGGTACATCCCGATGGAATCCAAATATTGATGGAAGACCATACCGTGTGCCATAGAAAGTAATGTGGAACTTTCCATTGATTCATATAATACATAATCTTTTCATGTCTGATAAAATATCAATACAAATGTGATGGAATGATACCGAGATAAAGAAGTAAAAGGATGAGTTTATTCATCCTTTATATGGATTTTCATGGAGGGCATTTAATACTCGATATCTTGATTTTTCAGCTGATGTGCGTAATGGGAGGTTGGTTTTATCATGGGAAGATGCTTACTTAGAATAACACATGGCTAGTTTTCATATATATTTATAACCATCCTCCATGGATGTGTATGAAAAAAACTTTCACTTTCATGAGTATACTCATATCTGGACCTTTTGATTTGGAAATGATATATATGTATACATGAAACCTTTAATAAAAGAGTTGAAATATCTTTGGAATATGGGTGTGCGCACATATAATGCATGTTCGAAAGAAATATTTCAGATGCATGCTATGATTATGTGGATGATAAATGATTTTTTTGCTTACTCAATGACTCCTAGATAGATCATGAAAGTAAAACTATCATGTCCTATTTTTATGAATAGTAAACAATCCATAAGACTTAAATATCTCTATAGTTTTAGTTTTATCATACATCGATGATTCTTTCCAATGGATCATCCATATAGGAATAATTATTGAAGGTTTGACAATAATATAGAGACCGAAAATCCACCTCAGTATATGAATGGTTCTAATATTCTTAATGAATTGAAACATGTTATATTTTCATTTGATAAGGGTTAAATGAAATCTAGAAAAAGGATGAATGTTTCCATTGAAAACAATTACAATTGGAAGAGGAAGAGTATCTTATTTGAGTTTCATTATTAGTTAACCAAATTTTTATGACATTTCTTATTAAATGTAATTATCATTGAAAAAAATATATTTGAATTTTTTATTTTAATTCATCTAAATATAAAGGGAAATAAAAAATATTATTTACGATCACAGCTTGACTTGGTGAATTGAGATATCAAAACAGAATTGCATCTTGTGTGTATTAGTGAAAATAAATAGAAAGTTTCTTATGCTTCTTATGTGACGGAACCTATAGATTTTTTTGGAAGTACTTGAGAGTATTACATTTTCTGATGGATATTAAAGGAACATATCAAAATGGGTGATTAGAAGATAAGTGAATCAAAAATATTTAAAGACTCATGATTATCACATCCTCTTTCATGAGTTGATTCCAATAGCTATCCTCTATCTACTATCCAATAATGTAAGGGTTTCAATTATTTGGTTGTTCTATTTTTATAGATATTTTTACTTTAATAAGTTTTCCAATTATTTATTGCAAACAATGTTGGTAGAGGCAGTGTTAATTTTGTGTGATTTAGAGAAAATATTTCCTCTATAATTTTTCACATGTATGCTGCATATAACTATCCATATTCTATAAAAAATAATTCTTGGAGGACATATTTATTTTCTTTTTATTTATCCAAATGAAAGGAATATGTACACATTGAAGTCTTTTGTCTGGAAAAGGAATCACCCCAAAGGTTCTATTTTGAAAGGTTGCTTGGCTCAATAATGTATTGATTTTTATTAAATATATTTGTTTTATGTGACTATGATATGTAACAAACCAATGAGAAATTAATAAGAGTATTATGAAAAAATTGAACCTAGTTTTCTATCACTTCCCCAAACATGAGAAATTCCAGGATCACATACATTGACCACATTAAGCCTCGAAGAGTGGGAGATGACACATTACATAGTTTTTTTTAACTATGATTTGTTCAATGAATACATCAAGTTAGTAAATTTAACATATACATGTTATCTCATCTCATTTAATTGTACATATATGCTAAACTATTTCCATTTTTTAGTAGGGAACATAAAAAATGATAAATAGAAATAATTGTTCTTTATCTTTGAGAAAGAGAGAGAATTTTCACAACAAAGAGTTTTTTATTTTCTTAAAATTGAAGGTATATCTATTAATATAATAAATTAAAAAAATTAATATTTATTTAATTTTAATATTAATTTATATTTTAGGTATTGAGTTTTCCTACTGACTCTGTCTCTGAGGAAATAAGAGTTTTGGATTTTGGTCCTAATTTTGTGGTTCGTGAATGAAAATCAATTGAGATCAATGGGTACATATTTATTATCACGAAAAAAGTAATGAACATTAGAAAAAAACATGACAGTGTTGTGGTAACTTTTACAATAGACCATTATACCAGTGCATCAAATAGTATACCTCAATTTAGAAAAGCATCTTAATATGGAGTCATTAAGAAATTATTAATATTGGATTATTACTCTCATGGTCGAGTCACTATAATAAAATTCAAGTGGTTTTATTTGATGATTATTCATGGTATATTTATTGATGATTTTTTATTTTTAGTTATTAAAATGACTCACACTCTTTCTACTGATGTGCCATATATAATGGAGTCAATAGAAAAACAAGTTTTTTATGTGAAAGACCATCTGCAACTTGAATCTGGCATCATTGTTGTAGTAATCCCAAGAAATATTTTTGATTATGGTGATGATGTAATTGACACCATCCCTTATTCCACTGACCCTAATCAATTTATTACATATGATGAATCCAATAGTTCAATTTTCAGACCTGATTCTGAACCTGGGGTTGTGGTGGGAAATATATATAATCATCTATTTGTGTTCTCAATTATTTTGGTTTAGCTTGACTTAGGTTTTTAATATCATTACTATTAAAATTTATTTACTATTTATTAAAAACATTTTGTATCCAACTTGACCTTCATGTAAATTTTCAATATATACTGGTTACAGTTTTCTTTGAGTTTCATTTTCTAATATTGAATTGAACTATATTAAAACCTACCAAACCAAAAAAAAAACTAAAACAATTAAATTGGAACAAAAAACAAGATGAATTGAATTGAAACATATAAAACTAATTAAAATTAATATCAAAACAAATGAAAATAATGACCTAACCAACAAAATGAAAAAATGACCTAACCCAAAATATGAACCAAATGACCAAACCCAATTTTTTTGGGACAAATGACCTAATCAATTGACCAAAATCAACCAAATGAACTAACCTAAATTTAATTATATTGAATTTAAAATATAATAAAACTATATCATACCCATGATAAACATGCTAATTTGAATGTATTTATTTTTCTATGACATGTATTTTCTATTTTGATATTATTCCCACTAAATTTAAAATTATTTTGTTATATTACTATATATCCTTTATTTGGTTTGACAATTAGTATTCCTTAATTAACTCATGTCTCATATTATTTATTATTTGGTTTACAAATTAGTTATTTATTTCTAATTAATTCCATATTTGTTTTCAAATGCAGGAAATTAGAAAAATTGATGAGATATGAATGAAAAGGATGACAAACAATAATCTTCGAATGACAGAGACGAGTGTCCATCCTTTGGTACATAGTGTGATTATTTTATTTCAAATATATATATCAATATCATATAATGTCATATGATTAATTTTGTTTTTAAATTTTAATTAGAACCCATAACTTAGATGAGAGTTATTATCTAACCATCCTAGTGGTACCAGTGGTCATCCAGATGATATGAGGGGGGGGGGGGTACTAGAGCCACACGCACCACTTAGTGTACCTGATCACACCATGTACTTTCCCTTAAAATACCATATAGAAAATCTTCTTATCCTATAGTGTTTTTAGTGGCACTAAATATATTTAGGATGCCTATGTTTTGACCACCATTTGCATCTGATCCTCCTTACCTATATTTCTCTTATCCGATGATGGCTCATACTCCCCATCCATATAATGAATTCACACAAACATCTATGCCATCTTATTTTTCTTATAATTCATTCTTGCAAATATTATACATTCATGATCCTTATACTTTTACTCTAACACATTCTTATCCTCCAGAGTAGATGTTAGGTCCCACTCCATTTGTACAAGTTGACGTTCCTTCAGAGAATAGGGATCTAACGTCACCCATTGATCATACTGAATTCAGTATATTTATATAACCCTATATTTTTTTACCATATTTTATTTTCATTATAAGATGTATCGATATAATATTTTTTTCTTTAACAAATGGATCTTACACTAAGTGGCATGGGAGTACATGCATGCATGCTATGTGGAACCTCTACATACAACTGATGGGGGAGTACAATGAGGACAATAAAATGATTGTAAAAACTGGGTGATAATGTAGGAGTTTTTTGGTGACGCTTGAAAGATACTCTGACATCATTCCCATTAGGCTACTCTCATTGAGACACATTCCAAACTAAGTAAAGGATAATGTTAGGGAACAAATATGGGTAAGAAAATTCATTATATTTAATGTTATATTATTATTGTATTTATATTAATTAATATTTTTATGCCAACTTCATTATAATTTTCCTGATGGTGAGGCTGTGAGGAAAGTAAAAATCATGGAATTAGGTGATTTGTGTAGAGAATATAAGAATGAGTTGTATAGTGACTGGTGTTCTAGAGTTGGTATAGATTTAGTGGCCACCCCTATCATGAATGAGAGTCCAGTAGCATATTATTGAGAAATTATTTCTTATTGTAAGAGTACCGAGTCCAAGGTATTAATAAAATTTTAGGTTTTTGAATGAAAATTACCATGATTTTCATTAATAAATATTTTTTTATTACTAAAAATTATTTTTATGGAAGATTCGGGATGAAAAAACAAGGATTCTATGAAATACCTCCACACTTTGTGGTGGACTACAATGCTAGACCATGAGAGAAAGAAGGTAAAACACTTATTTATAAATTTTCTATTTACATAAATTATGGAAATAAAATTTCTTCAATTGCACATGATTTGAATATTTTATATATTAAATCATAGTTCTTTATAACATAGGAATAAGATGTGGAATAGATCACTAATTGAAAAAAAATTAAATCTTTGAACTACCTACTTTGACCACCCCCATCCAACACACACAAAAAAACACCTCAGAGTGTCATCATCTACTTAGAATATGTTTTTGGAATGTTTTTTCAATGTATGGTGTCATATTCTAAAGTTTCTTATTTGAATTTCAATCTATCAAATATATTTATGAATATTATGGAACCTGTGAATTTTTATTTTAAGCCTCCTATTTTTTATGGTGATAATTTTAAAGATTGAATTTTTTTGATTCTTGATTATCTAAAATTTTTTATAGATGGTTTTATGTTGAGTCAATAAGGTTTCCTTATGACTTTTCCATTCCTTTATGTTTTGAAAATCACAAACACTCTATCTTAAGGAAAATTTTATTTTCCCTAAGATTTATCTTATTAAGGAAAATTTTCCTTCCCCAAGGAAATTTTCTTCTTACCTTTGTTTTAATTGTTCATGTTATAGTTTCTCTAAATCTAAGTCATTTTATTCCTAAGTGTAAAAATAGGTTTCACTTCTAAAACCTCATAATCCTATAAATACTTAGATATAGAGTATTCTGTTTTCAGATTCCGAATTCCTTAGAATTTAGACTCTGAATTCCTCAGAATTCTGACTCCGAATTCCTTATAATTCTGACTCTGAATTACTCAGAATTCAGACTCTGAATTCCTCAGAATTCCGACTCCCAATTCTTCAGAATTCAGATTCCAAATTCATTGGAATTCAGACTCCAAAATCTATAGAATTCAGATTCCAAATTCCTTGGAAAATAGAATCCAAACATCCATGATTTATAGTCTCCAAGTGTTTATTTACTCAGACTCCAAACTTTATTTTTCCTTAGACTCAAAAGATTATATTTGTTTAAGCAACCATATTTTGCTTAACCCCTCTTTTAGTTATGAAACAATGTCCTACAATCTGTTTCTAACTAATCATTGTTTGAGTTACATGTATACAGGTCCCTCTGAGATTCAAGGAAAAATATGACTATTGGAGAAGGGAGATGATCATTAAAAAAATGCCTATAAATAGGAAATAATTTGAATGAGAACATTAATTGGTTGATCACTCTAGATATTGTATGCTACTGAAGTAATTTATAGAGATAGAGACTCTCATGCCTTGTGATCATTGAACATCTTGTTCAGATTGCTTTGTGCGACTCTGATTTTTGTTGTGTACAGTCGATGACTTCTGGGGATAGGAAGACAGAGGTGCCGACCACCTTAAAGTTCGAGGACTTTCGTGGATAGGAAGACATAGGTTTAGACTAGCTTAAAGTTTTAGGGCTTGTGGGGCTAGAAATACAGATTCCGATATTCCTATTGAGGGCTTACCCTGGTGTGGGTAAGACAGACTTTCTTGAAAGTATAAATCAAGGGACCTTTATCCAAGGTTATTGGATACCCTACACTTTGGGTTAAAAGATTTCATACTCGTTACTTGTTTTGTTTCAAGTTTATTTTTGTTGTATTTTGATAAAGGAAGAAAGTATAATCTTCTTATACTTTCTTGTTATTTTTTATACTCTGATAAGTAATATTCTATACGCTTTAAGGTAGAATATTTTCCTTATAAACTTTTATGAAGTTTCATTTCCATAATCATATTTCTAGAACCTAGAAATTTTGTAGAACTAAGAGGTCTTGTGAATTTAAATTGTTTAAATTTGTTAAACATAGTTTTTCTTAAGGTTAAAAATGAATTTTTTAAACTTAAAATTCATCCCCATCTTGTAATTGAGAATCTACACTCATATTTAAATCCTATATTTTATTGAGTGTATTGATCATTATATTTGTATGAAAAATCATAGGCAATAGGTTTATGATGAAAAGGCCCCGAAGTTTTTGGTTGGTGTTTTAACTGAAATGGTATTTATAAATTATCTTTATTTTTTATAACTTTAGATACATGAGATACTTTAACATAGATCTATAGAGATCCCATGTTAAAGTAAAATGACTTGAATAATTCTATAATTATTTAATAAGATTATGTGATTCCTATAATAAGTGGTGAAATAAAATCTGTCAAAGAATAATACCTTTTGTTTACAGGAAAAATGAAGAAAAAGAATAATAATAAGGTGTTCAATGAAAAGGGTAATCCAAAATTTGTTAATAAATTTTATATTATTGATAAATTTAAAATTAACACTCATTTATTCATTTCTTTGAAATTTAATATTTCATATTCCCCCTTATTGATTAAAAGAGATAATGATATTGTTGATGAAGAATAAGTAACAACACCATTTAGTTTTTAATCTAAAGAATGTTCTTATAATAATAAAGATGAGCTTCAATCCTTAAGAAAAAATGTTCAGTATCAAAATATTAAAATGAAAGAAGGTTTTTTTATATTATAATTATCTCAATAGAATAAAATTATGGATCAATAATATTTTACCTTGAAAGAATCCATTGAAAGGATAAATGTCAAGATGAATGAGAAAAGTAATCCATGAGGAGAAATATATCAAAAAATAGAAGAAAAAATGGATAAGTAAAAGGTAATTAAAGTTAATGTGATCTATCTAAAGAAATATCTTGAAGAGTAAATGTAATATAAAAAAGTATAAAATATATAAATATAGAAATGTGGAGGATTTTTAAATATATAAAATTAGAGAATATGGAAATATATAAAAGTAGAGAATCTGGTAAATGTAATGAAATTCATGATGAATCTTGAAATTCTTATTGAAATAAATATGGATGAAATATCTTAATTTGTAAAATTAAGTGGTAATAATCTATTCTAGAAAATAAGATAAAGCTCATACTCATCATAAGAGTTCATTATTTCAAAGTGGTACTAATATTTTATGAAAAAATATCTAATAGAATCAAATAAAATTGATATAATACGTTGAAAATATAGGATGATAAATCCAATATGATGGATCAACAATAACATAAAAATATGAATTTATTAATTGTTTACCTTTTTATTACTTTGGGTATCATTTTTTTCTAGGATACTTCATGCTTGTAAAGGTGACCATCTTTTTATAAAAAAATTTAGTTTGTTTTTGAAATTGTTCAACAACATGATATTATGATTTAAAATTGTATTTTAAAGTATAAATCACGGGAAAGTGAATTTTTTAAATATGAAATAGTATCCCTTAAACCCTTACTTATTTTGTGAATGATTTTAGAGAATCTAAATGTTTTAAAGGTGGTGATATTATCATGCTAGTTTTCTTAAATGTGAATTAAATAGGATTAACTCTATTTTAAAATGAGGGGAGTGTCTAGAAGATTTGTCACATGGTTTAATGCAACTGGAATTTTCATATCAGGTTTGCATTGTGAATTCTGATATTTTAAATGTTTTCACATGGTTGTAATTAATTTTATATGCCTTCCTTAATTTGTATTGAAATTATGTGGGCTATAGGTTGTTGAAATTCATATAATTTAATTATTATATTCATTTTTCCTTTACCTCCATTTTTATTTCTATATTCCTCTTAAAGTTTGGGTAACCATAGAAACATTCCAAGTGCCTTTGAGTAGTTCAAACCCTTATCCTAAATAGTTATGGGTTGTGTAAACACCTCTCTCTCTCTAAATTTACCTATACATCACATCACAATTAGTTGGTGGATTCATCTAGTGGTATGTGAATGTGATTATTCCATTTAAATTCAATATTTTATTTTTTTCTTATTTCCGTTCATTCCTTCTTCTATGAAAATTATATATATATTGGGTTAATTAATATTAGGTCTTGTTGTATTGTTAATTGGGTGATTTTGATTCTCTACTATTACAATATGTAGTTACCCATGAGAAAGGGGAAGTATTCTGGAAATGAATGGAAGGGGGAAAAATGGAAATGTAAAATGGAGGATAAGCATAGATTCCTTATAATTCTACGGTTGACTAAATATTGAATATGCTTTTCCAACATTATATGACTTCCTAAGTGAAATGGGAGATACTCTAGAAATGGATATGAGTAATGGAATCTAGAATGATGTGTATGTATATATAAATTTTAACATGTTAAGTTAAACCTTTATTATGCCACTACATATTGTTAATTCTTAAATATATGCTATTATCTTAAATTTTTGCCATAATACTATTTTATATTTTTATGTATTGATTCCCATTTTTGATAAAGCTGCGTTGAAATTATACATGAAAATAGTAAATAAGGTAGGGATGGTAACTACACATAAATATGGAATGATAATGAAAATATGAAATATTATTTATGAGTCTTAGTCATAGAGACTTTTATTAAATGCATTCTATTGTGTTAAATTGATATTTTTATGTCAAATTTAGTGATCATGCTCTACCATGTTATGTCAATTATATCCTTTTGATTTTAGTTTTGAAATTTATTATTCATAAACTATTTTAAATTATGGTTTTCTACTTTCAATTTCATTTCAGAGGGATATTTTTAATATTTAAGGATCTGTTCCTTAAGCAAAATTGTTTTGCTCGAGTAGAAATACAAAAGATGGAAGCGCGATAAACAAACTGACACAAAAAAAGATTATAAGTTTTACATTGTTGATTTAAAAATTTAATATCTATTTTGTAACAAAATAGTTCATTTATATTTGTAACAATGTGCTTTGGAGTCCCTTGATGAGCTGGAAGCTAGAAACTTTGGGCCAAACAATCAATTACATCAGGTTTTGGGAGATGCATAATAGGTAGAGTATACTGTTGACCATAAAAGAGTATTAACCTGACTAGATATTGGAACAATTTAGGTTATAGTTTAGGTAGCGCTGAGATGAAAAAAGCTAATGCATGGGTAGTACAGGCTCAGGACGAGGAAGAAGAGGCCAAAAAATGGTCATACGGGAGCGTGGTCAAAATCAAAGGGCCAAGGATGAATTTATGAAATTTATGGAAGTGTTATGTCCATTAATTACACAAAATACCACCATGTATTGTGATTCATATATTTCAACGATGCATATGTTATATAATTCACCAAGTAATGGTCTTAGTGGTGGCTAAGACGATTATGGTCCTGACGATGGTGTTGGTGATAGTGAGGAAGATGGTGAGGATGACGATGAGGATGACAATGAGGATGATGGTGAGGATAACAACGAGGATGATGATGAGGATGAAAATGATGATGGTGATGATGGACATATTGATCCTTTATATTTTTAACTGATATTTATGACATTTGATGTTTTATGATTGGTTTTGAATAAATATATGTGATGTTTTTAATGTTTATTATCACTAGTTGAATGAATTAATTGGTTTTTTATGTCATCATTGTTTTTATATTGGTTGGTGATGTTTTTTTATGGTAATTGACCAAGGTGGGGTGATTATATGGATTCATGTTGCTATTTGAGAAAGGTGGGGGTACTATAGATTGGAGAATTAGGGGGGGGGGGTCTATACTAATGGTTTGAAAACTATTTGTATAGACCTATACCAATAGTTCTACAAAAACCATTAGTATACTAAAATTTCATTACCCCTTTAACAACATTTCACTAAGAACCAATGGTATTGCTCTATCCCAACAACCTATCTACCAATGGTTTAGAGAATCATTGGTATAGACTATACCAATGGTTCTCTTGCCTATCCTAATGATTTTGAACCATTGGTATGGCTAATATTTCCAGTAGTAAAGGTATGATTTTAATTACTTCAGTGATGCATCAGGTGGTGCTTCATGAGTTCCATAGCCCACTCTTGGAGGTATATCCTAGCATGAAAAATATGTATCGAGATCTAAGAGGTCATTTTTGGTGGCCTGGGTTGAACCATTCATTTTCATAGTTTGTGTCTTGATGTTTGGTTTGCTAGAAGGTGAAGATTGATCACCATGTTCCTAGTGGTTTTCTCCATCCATTAGATGTTCCTCAGTGAAAGTGGGAGGAAATATTGATGGAGCTCATTATTAGTTTACCTTGATCTTAGGGAGAATTTGATATTAGTAGAGGTTTTATCAAGGTAGTACCTAAAGGCGGTGGTGAGACTCAACAAAGTCACAAGGAATATTATCTCTAATCATGATCCTTGCTTCAACTTCATATTATGGAGAGGTATACAGAATTATTTTGGATCTTAGTTATACCTTAACACTTCTTTCCATTCGTAGATGGATGATCATACAAAGTGAACTATTTAGCCTCTTGATGGTATGTTATGTACTTGTGTCCTAGATTTTAGAGGTTCATGGATGAGGAACCTTCCTTTAATTAAGTTTTATTATAATAATAGTCTTTACTCCACCATTGATATGGCACTATTTGAAGTTTTTTTTACAACTGATCATTCTATTCTCCATTGTGTTGGATTGGGGTCATAGAGTCAGCAATTATCATACTAGAACTAGTGAAGAGCTAAACAGATTTGTTTTAGCTGATTCCTAAGAGGATAAATGAAACATAGGATCAGCATAAGTCTTATGATGATCAAAGGAGGAGACCTTATGAGTCCGATGGTGGAGATCATGTGTTTCTAAAGGTGACTCCTCATCATGGGAAATGAAGGTTTGTACATGGGAGTAAGAGTTCTCACTGTTTTGTTGGGACTTTTAAGGTGTTAGCTAATGTTGGATCCATTGCATATTATATAGCACATCCCCTGCAGATGAGTTGGATACTTGATGTTTTCCATACGTCACAGCTTCACCTTCATCATCATTATGAATCTCAAACCATCAATTAGAGTGAGATATTGATGATGATGTGACCTTCAAGGTGCATCCTATGGTGATATAATACCTTTAAGAGAAGGTGTTTCATGGGAATGATATTACCTTGGTTTGTATCTTGTGAAGACATGATGGAATGGAGGATAGAACCTAGGAATATGATTCACTAATACATGCTCAGTAACCTAAGTTGTTTTATGTTTATCTCTTCTCTTATAACATTTATCATTTTTGTAGTTTTTGAACTTTATTTGGCATGAGATGGTTTTTACCTTCCTTGATTCTTTTTTTACAACCTTTCTCATGTTTGAGAGGTATCTCCCTAGGGAGTGTTTAGGAGATGGTTGTTGGTGTTGTGTAGTTTTTTACTTTGTTACTTAGAGTGATGTGGTTGGGATCCTATGTTGGTGAGATTATTGAGAGTTATCTCATAGGGAAGATATTTTGATGACCCCATTTCATTTTTATTCTCTTCAAGTTTGGTTTAAATTCTCTAGGATGAGAATTGTTTGAGAGGTATTTGATGTAAGGGATTAGATACTTATATCCTATCCCTTTGAATATTTTTGAAGCTCATGATTCTTATAAGAATCCTAGATCAGGTTAAGTGGTGTTTGGGAGTAAAAATATGGTTTTAGGATCTATTCACGATGTGAAACATAGTTCATTCCATGAGTGGGTTTTTCATGGCTTGTGTGAGGGTGGTTTATAGGGTGAAATTCATGCTGTGTATGGTATATTCATGATGTGAATGGATTGGGGTTTAAATATGATGAATTTTTCCCTGAAATATCATGATGTGAACATGAAGTTCATGATGTGATCTAAACCCAGGTTTATTTGATTAGGGTTTCATGTTTTTTGAGGAATCTTAAAATTGGGACATCCATGACATGAATGAATTATTCACACCATGAAAGTGCACCTATTAAGACCTCCTCACCCTTGTTTCTTCTTAAAATCTTTTGATTCTCCCCAAACCCTAGGTGACCATCAGAGCTATCTCAAGGAATTTTGAATCCCTTTCAATAGGAATTATTCCCCAACTTCATGTGTTTGATCCGTGGTGATCCAAGTTTCCTTACGGGATAGGTGATCAGAGATCCAATTGTTGTTTTGTTCTTTTTTAGGAATTTTAAAAGGCTCAAGGTAGGGGATTCATTTCTACTCCTTGTTTTTATGTGAAATTGTAAATTTATCATGCTTTATATCTTTGGGTGATGGTGGAATTTACTATAATAAAGAATAGCCTATATCAATGAAAGGATCTATTTATGGTTGTAGTGATCAAATGTGTTTTTTCCATCATGATAATAGTTCGCCTCTTGATTTTTTAGATAGTGTTCAATCTATGTTATGCTTCAGTTATAATTTTTGTAATGATATGATTTAACATGTTTATTTTGATGAAATTTTTTAAAGAATGTAAAGATGATAATATTAGTTAGATAAAGAATTTAAGAGGCATGTTCTATAAACTATTATTCTTATAATTTGATTGAAATAAAATGATGCTTAATTTATGTTTAATTAAAATTTTCTTCCATATGTTAATGGAATTGGATAAAGAACATGAAGCTAGAAATGCTTGTTGTTGGAAATAATAAAGAGGCATGTTAATGAGAATATTCTTCCTTAATAATTACTGAAGTAGGAATTTATGCTTGAAAGAATGTTAAATAATTTATATCTTTAAATAGACTATGACTTAGGTTACCTATGGTTTCAACCTATGATAAATAAACTGGTTAATCCAAGATGGTAATAAAACTAGTTGTTTGATAAAGTTAAATGTTTACGCCCGAATGAGCCCGTTTTCTTATGAAGTCTATATGGATTGTTTTAGGGCATGAAATCCCTATTGACTATGTTGTTTTCTACCTTCTATGTTTTCTATGGATGATAGATTTTCTATGAAATGTGATGTGAGCTTGGGATAGATGATGGTTTGGTGATATATGGACTGAGAGGCCTAGGATTGTGGTACTAGTCGATGCCTTTGACAATGAGATGCATGGATATATGCATGATGGTGTCAGGGATGGAACCAAGATTGATGAAATCACTATGGAAAAAACAGGCTTTTGCGACGGGTTATTTGCAACGGGATTAATTCCCATCGCAAATAGTCCATACCAGAGGTTATTTGTGACGAGGTTTGGGGTCTCGTCGCAAAAGGTAATGCGCGGTTTGGCGCGTATTGCGCGCCAAAGTGCAGGAAGTTTATTTGCGACAGAGGCATCTTCCCGTCGCAAATACCGGCGGCGGTAAATAACCTTTTGTGACAAGATTTTTTCCCGTCACAAAAAATGTGTCGGCAGGTCATTTTTTGCGACGGGCCCCGTCGCAAATAGTCCCGTCGCAACTAATCTAATCGATATATACCCTCTCTGTTTTTTTCTCTTCCTCTCATTTCTTGCTTCCTCTCTCTCTCTAAATTCTATTTTTAGAGTAAAAAATTATCTGAGTTAGTTTTTTTTACGGAGAAGTTGTGAAGTCACTTACATCAATAGGAGATCAAGTTTAAAGGTATTTATATTTTATTTAATTTAGTATTTATTTCATTTTTTTATGTTAATTTTAATTATTATTGATTAGTTGTAATTAAATTAGATTTAAATTGTTTTGTTATCTGTATTTATTTGTAATAATAAATTGAAATTATTAATTGTAATTCTTAATAATTATTAATAATTAATAATTATTAATAAAAATTAGTATTGTCTATAAATAATTACTTGTAATTAGTAATTAGTAGTTGTAAATTGTAGTTATTAATATCAATTAACGCTAATTAATAATAGTTATGTTTAATTTGTAATAATTATGTTCAATTAGTAATAATTACGGGTAATTAGTAATAAATTGGAATAATTAGTAATAAATAGAATAATTAGTAACAAATATGTATAATTAGTAATAAATATGAATAATTAGTAATAAATATGAACAATTAGTAATAAATATGAACGATTAGTAATAAATAGGAACAATTAGTAATAAATAGTAATAAATAGAATTAATTAGTAATAATTAGTAATAATTAGTAAAAATTAGTAATAATTAGGAATAATTAGTAATAAATAGTTTTAATTAGTAATAAAAACGAATAATTAGTAATAAATAGGAATAATTAGTAATAAATAGAAATAATTATTAATAAATAGTAATAATTAGTAATAAATAGGAATAATTAGTAATAAATAGAAATAATTAGTAATAAATATAAATAATTAGTAATAAATAGGAATAATCAATAATAAATTGGAATAATTAGTAATAAATAGTAATAATTAGTAATAAATAGGAATAATCAGTAATAAATAAGAATAATTAGTAATAAATAGGAATAATTAGTAATAAATAGGAATAATTAGTAATAAATATGAATAATTAGTAATAAATATGAATAATTAGTAATAAAAAGGAATAATTAGTAATAAATAGGAATAATTAGTAATAAATAGTAATAAATAGTAATAATTAGTAATAATTAGTAATAATTAGTAATAATTAGTAATAAATAGTAATAAATAGTAATAATTAGTAATAATTAGTAATAATTAGTAATAATTAGTAATAATTCGTAATAAATAGTAATAAATAGTAATAAATAGTAATAAATACTAATAAATAGTAATAAATAGAAA
This sequence comes from Viscum album, assembly GCA_963277665.1. Classification (NCBI taxonomy): domain Eukaryota; kingdom Viridiplantae; phylum Streptophyta; class Magnoliopsida; order Santalales; family Viscaceae; genus Viscum; species Viscum album. Next base: position 1,303,553,467 of record OY728147.1, read on the forward strand.
TAAATAGAAATAAATAGTAATAATTAGTAATAATTAGGAATGAATAGGAATAATTAGTAATAAATAGGAATAATGAGTAATAAATAGGAACAACTAGTAATAAATAGGAACAATTAGTAATAAATAGGAATAATTAGTAATAAATAGGAATAATTAGGAATAAATAGAAATAATTAGTAATAAATTGAAATAATGAGCAATAAATAGCAATAATTTGCAATAAATAGAAATAATTTGCAATAATTAGCAATAATTAGCAATAATTAGCAATAATTAGCAATAAATAGCAATAATTAGGAATAATTAGAAATAATTGATAATAATTAGCAATAATTAGTAATAAATAGTAATAATCAGCAATAATTAAAAATAATTAGTAATAATTGGTAATAATTAGAAATAATTGATAATAATTAGCAATAATTAGTAATAATTAGCAATAATTAGTAATAATTAGCAATAATTAGCAATAATTAGCAATAATCAGCAATACATAGGAATAAATAGGAATAACTAAAAATAAATAGGAATAAATAGAAATAAATAGGATTAATTAGTAATAAATAGAAATAATTTGTAATAATTAGCAATAATTAGCAATAATTAGCAATAATTAGCAATAAATAGCAATAATTAGGAATAATTAGAAATAATTGATAATAATTAGCAATAATTAGTAATAAATAGTAATAATCAGCAATAATTAAAAATAATTAGCAATAATTGATAATAATTAGAAATAATTGATAATAATTAGCAATAATTAGTAATAATTAGCAATAATTAGTAATAATTGGCAATAATTAGCAATAATTAGCAATAATCAGCAATACATAGGAATAAATAGGAATAACTAAAAATAAATAGGAATAAATAGAAATAAATAGGAATAATTAGTAATAAATAGGAATAATTAGTAATAAATAGGAATAATTAGTAATAAATAGGAATAATTAGTAATAAATAGGAATAATTAGTAATAAATATGAATAATTAGTAATAAATAGTAATAAATAGTAATAAATAGTATTAAATAGTAATAAATAGTAACAAATCGGAAGAAATAGGAGGAAAACGTAATAAATAGTAATAAATAGTGATAAATAGTATTAAATATGAATTAATAGTAATAAATAGCAATAAATAAGAAAAATAGTAAAAAATAGTAATAATTAGTAATAATTAGTAATAAATAGTAATAAATAGTAATAAATAGTAATAATTTGTAATAAATAGTAATAAATAGTAATAATTAGTAATAAATAGTAATAAATAGTAATAATTGGTAATAAATAGTAATAAATAGTAATAAATAGTAATAAATAGTAATAAATAGTAATAAATAGTAATAAATAATAATAAATAGTAATAAATAGTAATAATTAGTAATAATTAGTTATAATTAGTAATAATTAGTAATAAATAGTAATAAATAGTAATAAATAGTAATAAATAGTAATAAATAGTAATAAATAGTAATAAATAGTAATAAATAGTAATAAATAGTAATATATAGGAGTAAATAGGACTAAATAGGAATAAATAGGAATAAATATGAATAAATATGAATAAATATGAATAAATAGAAATAAATAGGAATAAATAGGAATAAATAGGAATAAATAGTAATAAATAGTAATAAATAGTAATAAATAGGAATAAATAGGAATAAATAGGAATAAATAGGAATAAATAGGAATAAATATGAATAAATAGGAATAAATAGGAATAAATAGGAATAAATAGGAATAATTAGGAATAAATAGGAATAAATAGGAATAAATAGGAATAAATAGGAATAAATAGAAATAATTAGAAATAACTAGGAATAATTATTAATAAATAGTAATAAATAGTAATAAATAGTAATAAATAGTATTAAATAGGAACAATTAGCAATAATTAGCAACAATTAGAAACAATTAGAAACAATTAGCAACAATTAGCAACAATTAGAAACAATTAGCAAAAATTAGAAACATTTAGAAAAAATTAGAAACAATTAGCAACAATTAGAAACAATTAGGATCAGTTAAGTAGAAAATCAATTGTAATAAATTGTAATAACTTGTAATAACTTGGAACAATTTCTAGTGGATTGACGACACTCCTTTTGCTCGATGAATCTTCTCCTTTGAACTTTCACCGGCTCAAAACATTATGAAAAGTATGCTTCTACGTATGCATATCCAATCTCGTATGCACGAGTTTGAATATGCATTCGTAGGACCACATTTTTCATAATGTGTTCAGGCAGTGACAGTTTCAAGTGGATAATTCATCAACGAAAAGGGGACGCTTTTGACCGAAGGCTCATTTATAGGCAAATTTCTCACACAGAAATCACAATCAAGAATCTGCTCAGAGGTACACATATTCATTCTCATGCATACAAGAATGAATATGCGTACCTCAGAGTACATTCTTCATTGTGATTTCTGTGTGATAAAGTTGCAAGTAAATGAGGAGTCATACAAACGAGGAACCGTCAATCCACTAGAAATTGTTTTGCCTATAAGAAATGGTAATTATTAAGAAGTAGTTGTAATTATTTATCTTTTTTTAAATAGTGTTTTTATAATTTCAAATTATTCAAAATTAGTAATGATTTTATATTTTGTAGAAAAATATGGAACAAGGAAGTCGAAAACAATCATTATTATATGATCGCGCTTGGATAAATCAGCGTAGAAATCCAAAAGGTTCTGGTTTAAATCCTGTATATATTGAGGGTGTTGAATTTTTCTTATCATTTTCATCATCAAAACCAGAATATGTTTCAGAAGGAAAAATAAAGTTTCCTTGTAAAAAATGTACTCTGAGAATGTTTGACACATTTGACAAGGTTGGGATACATCTCTTATAGTTTGGTTTTCAACCAGATTATATTTTTTGGTATCAAAATGGTGAATGCAGTTCTAGAGGAAATACTAATAACTTGATTCCGGATCCATCACGGTTTCAAAATTTAGTACATGATGTTGCAGGTCCATCTGTTGAACAAATTGAAACTCAAGATGATATTGATTTAACTCTTGAGTGGGCACCATCGGAATTTTATGAGTTTTTGAGGTCTTCTAAGGATGCATTATATCCTGGTTTCAAGTTAAGAAAATTAGAATCTGTTGCAAAATTTATGGCTATTAAATCAGAAAATTCAATGTCAAACGACTATTTTGATCAGATATTTTCTTTGGTTAAAACACCGTTACCTGAAGGAAATGTGTTGCCTGCAAATTACTATGAGACCAAGAGGATGGTTCATAATATGAGCCTTATTTATCAGAAGATTCATGCATGTACAAATGATTTCATCTTATATTATGATGAAAATGATTTTTTGGATAGTTGTCCCACATGTGGACAATCGAGGTATAAAGAAGATGAACTAGGGAAGCCTGGATCGATTCTAGTAAAACAATTGAGATATTTCCCCCTTAAACCAATGTTGCAGTGTTTATTTATGTCTCAGAACACATCATCAAAGATGTCATGGAACAAAACCAAGATTTCAACTAATAAAAGCTTGAATCATCCATCTGATGGTGATTCATGGAATCATTTTGACCGTCTTCATCCGTCTTTTGCTTTAGAAGCCTGAAACATGCTATTGGGTCTTTCTACTGATGGTTTATGTCTGTTTGATTCTTATGGTAGTTAGTATTCATGTTGGCCTGTTTTTATAACTCTATAAAATTCACCTCCATAGATGTTGATAAAGGATACCTATATCTTTTTTACCTTATTAATCATAGGAAATCCGAAAAAGAATATTGATGTTTATTCAAAACCATTAATTGATGAGTTAAATGTATTGTGGAGTGATGATGCTAGTATATATGATGTTTCTACGAAACAAAATTTCATATTAAAAGCTGCATTGATGTGGACGATTAGTGACTTTCCGGCATATGGCATGTTATCTGGTTGGAGTACACATGGTCCAAAATCATGTCCTTACTATATGAAAGATAACAAATCCTTTATGCTCGCCAATGAAAAAAAAACCTTGCTATTTTTACTGTCACCGTTGATTTCTTCCAACCGATCATCCTTTTCGGAGGAACAAATCCCATTTTAGAAAAGGTACAATTGAAAGGGATGAACCTTAAAAAATTATCTCAGGTATAGAATTAAAATCAGTTTTATTTTCATTACCTCCCATCACATTTGGGTTAATAGTAAACAAATAGAAAATTCATGGCTTTGGGAAATAACATAATTAGATAAAACGAAGCATTTTTGGGATCTTCCATATTGGTTTGATTTGTTGGTCCGCCACATGTTGGATGTCATACATATTGAGAAGAACTATTTTGATAATTTATTTCATACAGTTTTGGATACACCAGGTAAGACCAAAGATACTGTAAAGGCACAATTAGATCTTGCCCAAATTTGAAAGCGACCAAAACTTGAACTATTTGAAAATGTCAGATCACATAGCTTAATGAATGAAAAATCATCTTATACACTGTCCAAAGAGATTCAATTACTATTTTGTCAGTGGATTGTAGATTTGAGACTTCCAGATGGCTATGCTTCCAATTTGGGCAGATGTGTTAAGAATGGTTATATTACCGTATTAAAAAGTCATGATTGTCATGTTATAATGGAAAGAATTATGCCAATTGGATTTAGAGGTTTGTTTAATTATATGATTTGGGATTAGATAACAGACATATCATATTTTTTTGAGACATTTTTGAAGCGACAATAGACTACGATGCACTATGAAAACTAGAAGAAGATATTGCTGTAATTATATGTAAATTGGAGAAAATCTTTCCGCCAACTTTCTTTGACTCAATGGAACATTTGATATTACATTTTCCACATAAATCTAAATTTTGAGGTCCATTATAGTTTCGATGGATGTACCCATTCGAGAGATGCATGCAGAAATTGAAGAAAAAAGTACGTAACAAAGCATCAGTTGAAGGCTCAATTGCTGAAGCTTACTTGCAAGAGGAAATTTCTTTTTTCTACTCTCATTATTTTGAATCTCAATATACCTCAAAACACAATCACATGGGACAAAATGAGGGTAATGTAATGATGAAATGGACAATCAATTATTAGTTTTTAATCTGCCAAATCTTGGTTTCGGTGGAGTTCATGAATGATGGATTTCAGATGATGAACATCACAGAGCTCATACATATGTTATGATCAACTATGAAGAAATGACATCATTTTTACTATGAGTGCTTCTCTCACTTATTCTAAAATTTATGTTATAGTATGTAAAATTATTTTATTTATAGGTTATATGATAATCATATTAAGAAACAACTTCCACAAATTACAATAGTTGCTCTTGAAGAACACAGACAAATTTTTTTTCTCAATGGTTTCAAAAACTGGTAACATAAATTATTGATGGTTTAATATCAATTATGTTTATTATTTATCATATTGATAATTGTTTTAAAAATTTTCAGGTGTCTCAAAACGCTGATAAAATCGATAAGAGAATGTGTATATTGAGTAACCCACTATCCAAAATAGTTAAATATTATAATGCATATGTGGTGAATGGTTTTCGATTTTATACACGTTCATATTGGGAATAAAAAAACAACAATGAACAATGGAGTTTGCTTGAAAGGATTGCATCATAGAGAAACTGAAGTTGACTTTTATGGCATTCTAGATGAAATTATTGAGCTGTGTTATCTAGGACAGAATTACATAACGATGTTTAAAGGTCAGTGGTTGGATACTAAGAGAGGCTTGTGTGTTCATCCGACTCATGGAATCGTCAATATTAAAAACAAAAGTCTTCTTACAGTAAATGAACCATTTTTACTATCTCAACAGGCACATAAAATTTATTACGCAATGTACTATGCTACTTCAAGAGACTTGAGTGATTGGTGGAGCATAATAAAAATGAAATCTCAAGAAAATCAGTTTTTACTCAAACTGAATGTGGTTCTGTTGAAGTGGGAGGAATTGAAAAATTTCAATAGACTCCTCAAAATCCATCTTTTTTCACAAAGAGACATGAATATCGATGATGACACTCCACAATTAAGGATCTATGATGACGAAGATGTTAATGATGTTAAAAATGAATTTGAAATGACAAGAGATGATGAAACTGAAACTCATATGGATATTGATGATGTTGAGGAGGAAGATGAAGACATTGACATGGAAAACTATGAAGATGAGGATGAAGATGGACATTGACACAATTAAATGCCGGTTATAATCATAACTAATATATGTCTATATATAACAGTTATTTTCAAATATCTGCTAATAACAATCATTTTGTGTTTCAGATGGATCCTGATCTATTTAGTGAGTTGCAAGAGGCTGATCTACCTTTGGATGAGGGGGATTGTAGACCATATGACCCTCAGCCTACTGACGGTTCAGGGGGTACATGGAGGGGGCACAGTCTTGCGTGACTGATGATTCCTGACCCTATCCCTGAGTGACATCTACGTCTTGGCTTTGATCCACGCTCACAGAGGTATGGTAACCTGTATATTTTAGTTAGATTTCATTAATTTATTTATATATATACTAATTGTTTGATTATTTATTCCTTTTTCACAGTTTTGCGCATGTAGCTATTGGACAGGGGAGCACTATCTTGCGCAATTATTTTTCTCAGCCATGGATCACATTGGAACAGATCCCCGTTGATGTGCGGCGCGACATGTTCGATCATTGGCTAGTACGAAAATAAAGAATATTTATTCTAAAATTTATTTTATTAATAACTTTATATTATAAATTATTTGTAGGGTTTATGCTATCCCATCGATGATAGTATGCGTGACATTATCCACGCAGCATGGAAAGTGTCTATGCATGACTGTTTACGTCAGTTTTTGCATAATTTGAGAAGAAAAACCATTAAGAAAGCAGGAGTGATAGAATTTGATGAGTCATGTTGAGCCTACCGACCAGAGTACATTTCATCTCATGTTTGGGATGAATTATGTTTACACTGGGTAGGTGGTGGATTTTAGAGGAGATCTTCAGTGGGATGGCAGAACCGGGGGAGACAGGAGGTGACACATCGAGCTACTAGCCGTACATTCAGTACGTATAGAGAGCATATGGTAAGTATATTTTTTAAATATTTTATATAACTTTAAATATAAACAATTTATTTTACATTTCTATAGGTATTAGAGCATCCCGATATTATGGAGTTCGATGTTTATCAGAGGATGTACAATGATCCATCCACTGGAGAGATTAGAGGTGATCACCAGCATCAGATTGTGGTTAGTATTTTTTTATTTTGACAATTAAATGCATATAATATTTTCATCATTTAAATTTAAATTGGAATTGAAGGAGTCATATGAGGCTGCGACCTCTCAGACATAGGCCGAGAGTCAGGACAAGACGACTAAGCAGACCAGTGCCCACCATTTCGATGAGGTGGTATGGATGCAGGCGACTCAGTATGACTTTGAGAAGGGTCGAGTAGTTGGTATCAGCTCTCATGTGAATCCTGGTACTTATTATGGTACCGTTGCGATGTCAGCATCCAGCTTGAGAGGAGCTCGTGGAGAGGCATCATCTTCGGCCTTACAGTATCAGGAGAAGTTGTAAACTCAGTCCGAGATTATAGAGAGTTTGCAGAAGTATCATGAAGAGATGCGTCAACAATAACAACAACAGTAGTAGCAGCACGAGGAGGAGATGCATCGATGGCAGCAGCAGCAGCAACAACAACATCATGAGCAGATGGAGTACATGCACCATCTGACTCATAGTTTAGGGATGAAGTTTTCTCCACCATCTTCTATAGCTCCTCCACCTCCTCCAGAAGATGACCCCTTAGTGATTTGTTTTTTATGTTAAAAACATTTTAATTGAAGATTTATTGTAATATGAACTATTTATAGTTTCTGTCTTTTATATTGGTACAAATATTGCATATTTTTTTTAATATTTTATTATTTATTATTATTATTATATTTTTTAATATTTTTTTTTATTTTACTAATAATAATATCATTTTATGATTTTTTATATTTTTTTTGTAAATATTGAGAATTGTAATAATTTTTTTTATTATTTTAATAACATTAATATTAATTTTATATTAATCATAATCTTATTAAATATTTTTTTTAGTATTATATTTTTTAATGTTTGTTTATTTTACTAATAATAATATTTTTTTTATTTTTTTTTATTTTAATATTATTAATATAATTTTTTCATTAATCATAATTTTATTAAATATATTTTTTATTATGTTTAGTATTTGCGATGGGACCTTTTGCGATGGGATCCCATCGCAAATAATTTAAATGTAATTTTTTGTTAATAGTATTTGCGACGAGACGACGAGCCCGTCGTAAATAATATTTGCAACGGGCCCGTCGAAAAATGTTTATATATATATAATGTATATAATGAGTGGATTATTTGCGACGAGATAGTTCCCCGTCACAAATAGTATTTGCGATGGTCCCGTCACAAAAAGTTTATTTTTATATAATGTATATAATCATAGGTTTATTTGTGACGAGGACATTTCCAATCGCAAATACTATTTTTATGACGGGACCGTTCCTCATCGCAAAAAATAGTATTTGCGATGCCGTTTTCTGCAACGGGATATTTGCGATGGGGCCCCTTCGCTAAAGCCTATTTACGATGGGATCCCATCGTAAATACATATAATTCCAGTAGTGAATGGGTTAAAGTTGGGACTACCCATTATTATGCTATAATCTAGATTCTTTCTTTCCATTAATCTATATTAAAGGCAAGTTGGCTAGGTTTCTTGTTTCTGCATTTCTTTCCCCACTACTGGAGGTAGTTGGTTGTTCTTGGTATTGAATCTATTTTATGTTTCTTTAGGATTATTATTATAGTAATTGGAATTATGTAATGAAAATTATTAATAAATTTTTTTAACCCATGGGTTTAGTGCTTTAATGGAGTGAAAATATTGATAATCTCAAGGAACCATGGAATCAGTTGGATTATGCCTAAAGGGAATGGAATTAACTTGGTGGTTTATGAAATATGAATGGAATAATGTTAATTAATGGCTAATGAATTTATTAACAGAAAGTGAATTTTTTTAAGGAAATAATGAATTAAATGAAATTCCTTAAATTCTCTAGTGCTTATAGGATATATAGTTCTTAACAGTGAAATATGGGTGTCTGAGAGATGATAACTATACTTGATCCTAAGATGAGGTTAATGCTCATAGTATAGTTATGGGATAAATTATACCCCACATGTTTTATGATTTCATAGCTACCCACCCATGTCATCTGGATGAATGACACCCATTGGACTCTTGGAGAGTGTTTTCCCCAGCATATAGGTTGGAAAGGAATAAACGACCGGATACTCACTCTGAATATGCTCTCTTATCTTGGTAGTATTATGTGCTAGTATGCACAATGGTTGTATTTCCCTATATATGTATCTAAAGGGATATAATGGATTGTGGTTATTTCATGAACATGTATCTCCTGATATAGTATCATATGGATTATTATAGGTATGAAGTGTATGGGATGTGATTGTTTTTGGTAAAATTAATAACATACAGGATATGGTGGATCAACAAAACTACTCATTTACTACTTGGAGATATGGAATGTGATAATGTGATACACGAGGCGCATCATATATAATGGTGTGATGCTGTGATACATGGGATGAATGTTATGATACTTTATCCTAGGTGTCTTCGGGTAGACTTACTTTTGTAGAGATATGGACAAGAACATGCAATGTTGGGGAAGAGTGGAAACTAGTGGGGAAGTGGTAGAGGGGTAAATTATTTTGATATTATATTATATTATTTTCTATATGTGATACATGGTGATAGATAGCCATGGTGAGTCTAGGAACTTAGCATACCTATTTAGGTGATGAGTTAGCTTCACTTGTTGTTCATTGGGATTTATAATGCCTTATTTATCTTTTTCATGAGAGGATATTGGAAGGATCTTATTGAGTATAACTATTATACTTACTCTACATATATATAAACTATTTTCAGGTCCATAGGAATTGGTTGGTGATCGAGCTTTACATTACTAGCTTGTGGGTTATTCAGCAGTTTCTTGGGATTTCATGGTTGTTGACAAGGATTATCTTTTGGAACTTGTAGTTCCCTTTTTTATAGTTTTTTAGTCATATAAAATTACATGGAAATAATCAAGTTCTTTATTTACTTTTATCTTGAGTTTTAGTTTCCGGGTGTTTCCATTTTATCTCTCATTTCTCATATCTTAGAGGGTAATGCATTCTATTTCTATATATGATATTCCCTTGATGATTGTTTCTAACTCATGGATTATTGAAGGAAGGATTTAGGTATCATTATCTATTATCTCTCATTTTCTACCAAGGAGTGGTAACTTTGCAAGGAGGGGGTCATGACATGACCTTCTCATTTCACCTTTCCCATTTTTCATGGGGATCACCACAGACCACCACAGATTGCTCCACGGTTGTGGTGTAGCCAATGTTAGGCCAAAAGAGTTCCAAAAACTAATTAATCATCCTAAAAACTTAACAAAACCCTCAAAATATAAACATTAATCCACACCTTACTCCAAAAATATCATTGAAAATATTCCAAAGTATTAAATAGATTAATTCATTACATTCTCCCCACATGAGGGACTTTCATCCTAAAAATTAAAAAAACCTTCAAGCACAGGTGGGGGTACTTGGATTACATATGGTTCACCCAATCTCACAAGCACTTTTGGAGGCCCTCATATTCCCAATGAACATGAACCATGGGAATCACTCACCCATAAAATATCTTCTTTTATCGATCCTTGATTTCCATTGGGTACTCCAAGAAGGTAGATCCATCCTCAATGTCCATATAATCCCAATCAATAAATTATGAGGATTCATACATTCATATACTTAGATGAGACATATGAAAGACTTCATATACTTAGTCTAATTGTGGTGGTAAGTCCAAGATGTATTCCACCTAACCGACTCTATATAGTATCTGGAAAGGGATAATAAACCTCAAAGATAGCTTTCCACCTCAGCCAAATCTCCACAGTCCTCATCGAGGTGAGACCTTCAGAAATACATGGTGTCCCTAATCTAACTATAATAGACACTTTTTTTATATATAAGACTTTTTATGGATTTGGGAAGTCTTCATCCACTCTAGTATGATCTACAACTTCTCTGTCATTTCTTGAACCAACTCTGAGACCATAAACACTATCTCCCTTAGATCCATCTAGCAAAACAATAACCTGTAGGGTCTCCCTTATAAGGCCTATAATGGTTCCATACCAATGGTGTAATGGTGAATATTATTTTATACAAACTCCATTAAGGGTAGATAATCCTACCATCTACACAAAAATCCAAAATATAGGCCTGTAACATGTCCTTCAAGATTTGAATATTATGCTTAGTTTGTCCGTCTATCTGGGGTGGAATGTCATGATCAATCGAAATCGAGTCCTAAAATCCTCTAGAAACCCTATAAAAAATCATGAAATTAAGTGAGCATCATGATCTGAAGGAATCATCAAGGGTACTCTATAAACATGGACTATATCTTTCACATAAAGGCATCCCAAAATCTCCCTCAAACTCTACTCTCATTGTCAAGGAAGTGGGATGACATGGAGAGTCAGTATACAATCACCAAAATATCATCATGACCTCTATATGATCATGTAATCCCCATCACAAAAAATATTTAAATACCATCCCACTTTAACTCTACCACCTCAACATGTTTTTCCAAACCCACTGGTACTTGATACTCAACCTTCACGTACTAGTAAGTGAGGCATCAAGAGTAAACTCAACAACACTTCTCTACATTCTTGGACACAAATATAGACACCGAAGGTCCTGGTATATGTTTACCACTTATGGATATATTTATAAGGGGGATGTATGAAACTCTATCAACACCTCCACCCATAGCATGACAAGTACCATCATCCATCATCAAAAAAAGATGACATACTACCTACCTTCATAAAATTCATTAGGATCATGTTCTATGAATATCTTGTCATGAAATACCTCAAAATATATATCTTCAAGTTGTGGTTACCTAACATGATGAAGAATTAGTGGGGTCACAACCATCGATCAAAGGTAATTTGTTCCACCCTCATCCACATGGGTCAACTGCAAAGAGGGAAAATAATATATTTCCTTTCTTAACAATTGAAAACATGATTTTTTACTGAGAGCATATTTCGCCATATTCCCTTTCCTAGGAGCATATAATATCTCAAAAATATAGTCCTATAGGAACTCCATTCATTACCTATACCTCAGGTTCAGGTCTTTATTTGAGAAGATATACCTGATACTCTTATAGTAATAATTTTATGGTGAATCTCTCTCTAATAAGATAATATTATTGATATTTCATGGAAAATACCACTGTTTCCAACTCCAGATCACGAGTCACATAATTTTATTCATGTTTTATTAGTTGTTGGGACTCTTATAAAACATCCAAGCCTATCTCTAGAGTCATTATAGTACACCATGTATTTGACTCCCTCCTCTGGATGTATCAAGATGAGGGTCATCATCAATCTATTTTGAATATCCTAAACATCCTTATCACAAACCAAGCCAGGGTTCCATCTAAAAAAACACCCAACCCAACCTAAGGAAAGGCCTAAGAGGTGTTACTGATCCTCTTGAGCTGGTGACTAGTTTCAATCATTAAAGAGAATCTATTGGAACAATTTTTCAGAAAGAAAAATAAAAATAAATAAACCAAACAAAGCGTATAGAAAAACCAAGAGGATCCATAAATACTAAATAAAAATAAATACACAGGATTTGAAATAAAACAATCATTAAAAAAACAAAAACTAGAACAAAAATAAACTAAAACTAAACTAGGACCCGTCTAAATCTCTATGTGACATTTTGGTCACCTCCATCCATAAGAACCAGCCTGCTCTATAGGAAAACCTAAAAAAAACCTAAAACTTAAAAAAATATTGGGTTTATCAACATCGAGTGGAAAATGTAGGTTGTAATCATAAATAACTCAGTATGTAAGCATCACATAGTCCATGCATTTTATTTCCTAAAATAGTCTATAAATACTAGATTTAAATACAATTAGAAAATATGTTTTATCATTTTAAAGATCCAAACACAACTTTCTAGAAATTATATTTTTAAAACAACACACACCACTTTCTATTTTCACAAGAGTTTTCATTCTCAAACCCTATTAAAAAAACCAAAACCCAATGAGAAACCATATCAAGTAATAAGAAGGCTATACTAAAAAAAGGAAATAAAACAAGTAGTCACAAACTAGTATAGAAGATAATCAAGTTTAGAAAAATAAAACAGAACATACATATAGTAATCACATGAATTTCTTAAACATATATAGAAGTAATCCCTAAACATACTTAGTTCGGACTCATCTACCGGTGTATGGTGCATCTCGATAGTCAATAACCAACTAGATTCTCTAAACTAGCCTCACTAGTGGCACTTCCCACCTAGCCTATCAACAAACCCAGAGGGTATAAACCCATATAATCAGGGTCATAAAGAAACCGCAACCCAATCCTATACCTGATTCCCCAGAATCCAATTATAATAGTACATGGAGAATGAGTAGGTCCTTGCATGTTTGTCATAATCCAATAATTTATATATTCCACCATGCTTTCCTAGCCTAAAATCTTACACCAACTATGTGATGAACCTATCCTCAATGGAACTACCATAGAGGTTCCCATTAGACATCAAACCATGTAAAAGTTACAATTAGGCCTACAGATCACATGAGTTACAAAACAACTTTACAAATCACCATAAAATACCAATAAATCCTTAAAATTTCCAAGTCTAATTCCATTTATATAATTGATTTCAAAACTAAGATTAAGACACTCCTTAATCTCAAAAGATACCAAATGGTCCTTTATATCCTTTAGTTACCAAACCAAACTCCAAAGTGAAAAATGGGCCAATATTTAGAAAAAAAAATTGAGAAACCACTTTTAAAGTTAATTATAAACAAAGAAACCATTTGGAATACATAGATAGTTTTAAATAAGACCTTTTAGAATATGGGATGGATGAGAAGGTGGAATAGGGAAAGGTGTTTTTAAAATTTAGGGTTTAAGGTGAACATCATTTTGAAAAAATCCATTATCATTTTGTTCCCTATCTATATGTGAACTCTATATAGATATGGATATGCCCACGTCTAATGGTGCAACTATACTAAACCATAAAAGTCCCAGAAACTAATTCAAATAATCACAACTTTCATTATTTCTAAATCACAATGAACCACATATGAGAAATAAACCACAAAAAATCCTTAAAACCATGCACAAGGATCAATTCATAAGAAAACCATATCACCAAAACCTAACCAAGGCTAAAAAAGTTCAATCTCACACCTAAGATACCCAAATAAATTTCAAAATTCCAAATGGAATTTTATAAAACACCTTGCATGAATATACATATATATAACTAAGTAAAACCTTTGAAAAACCCATTTTAAATAAATTTCAAACATGGGAATACCAAAAATCATAAAAATAACACATCAAAATAATTATTATCACATTTTAGAAACAATTTAGGAAATCTCAAGAATCAATGGTATGTTCTGGAAACGAAAATAGTGGAAACACCAACCTTAATGGTGTGAAAGTGAAAAAAACCCTTAGTGGAGGAAGAACTAATATCAAGGAGAAATCTACACACCCTAACATCAAAGGAGAAAAAGACACACATCAACCCTAGCCTTTAGGTTTCAACCAAAAGAGAATCAAGGAAATTGATACCATGGAATCAATAAGGAAGAAGAAGAGGATAAAATTGACCAAGAAATCTAAATATATCCACCTTAGAAGATTAGGAGGCCCCAAAAGAGGAGAAGGAACCAATAAGGAGGTGCTTAGGAGATCCCTTTATACACATATATCAAAGAAAAAGAGGATGGGCTGACTTTGTTTAAAATAGGGGAGGGGAGTAGAATATGAATTTTAGATTTTTTTTAAATACTTGGGAAAGTGGTACAATTTGGATGCGTAGTTTTCCAAACCATGTTACAATTGCTCACACCCCACCAGAGAATGATGAAATTTTTATGAAATGGTTGCATAGTTTAGGAAACCACGTGCCACCCATGCACCTCACCTTTGTAAAAAATTATAGAGCCCCCTGCATGCTTGAAGCACTATTTCTCCTAATCATGTGCAAGTCGTGTTCCTTGTCCCTAACACCAAAAGAAGGCTTCACATTTTCTTATGGGCATCACACAATTTGTCAGAAACCATTCCCATTCCATGCAATTCAAACCATGCAATAAGGAATTGAATATAAAATTCATTTTACCTCAACATACCACATAATTGTTCCCCAAACTACGCACAAAAACTATGCATAGAACCAAAGCACACCAAAAATCTCAAAAACTCAAAAATTATCCCCAAGAACTAAACCCAAAACACAAACAAAATAACAAAGGCCAAGAAAATAATAAAATAAAATAAAAACCATGTTCGGGTTATGAAAATTATCCCCACTATAAAAACTTTTTACCCCCATAAAATCACCCATCCAACTGAGGAGAAAAACTTGGGCTCAAAACAAAATGAAGATAAGCGCAAACATGAGCCTCATATTGATCCTTCACTCTAAAATTCACACTCAACCACCTCTAGAGGAAAACCACAAGGAGGAGAACCATTCATAGAAAGAGTAGGTTTCTCCCCCACAAGAAACCAACTCTCACAATAGAACTGATACTGGGAACTCCCAACATGGATCAACAAAAAAAACCTCCACCATGGACTAAACCCACAACACAAGGGGAAAACCATGAAAGAAAATCAAACTAATAAATGATTAAAAACTATATTTTTTATTTAAAAAATACACAAAAAACGCTAAGGCAAACACAAAAAAACCTATCCACAAGTCTAACCACATAGGTTCCTCAAAAAGAAGTTTAACCACAAAACTAAAAGAAAATGAGTCCACAAAGACTTTTATTAGAAGGAAGAATTAACAAAAACCAATAAAAATAAAATATAAAAACTTAAACCGAATCCACTATAAAGTCAGAGAAAAAAACTGGGTCAAAATCCATAACCCAACCATTCCCGACTATGTGGAAAGCTTTACTTTGGGGCCTCTAGATGGAGCCCTGATATATTGAAGCATATGATTCCTCATAGTTAAGAGATGAAAACCCCAGAGGGAACTTTATATTCTAGTAATTTTTCTTGCATAACTTATCCAGATGACCTAAACATCCACATAGATGACAAGTCTTTGGAAGACTATGACACAAAAACTTAAAATTCCCAAACTGAGCACACTAGAAGCACACAAGAGAACGTTCTGATGAATGAAAATTTAGAACTGATAAAGGAGAATACTTAGAAATAGGTTCCTATAACATACACTCACCAAATGGGGAATCTTCATGAGCACTAAGAGACACCAAATTTCCAACCACCACAGACTGCACTCTAAGAACCACCTCAGCTAGAAAATACTCTTCTATAAGCTTCTCAAACTAAAATTATATGGATGAGAGGAATAAATACTTAATTTCCAAATAAATACCCTAGATGAAGAGAGTATCCTTCAAATGATCCTCAAACACTATCTTTGGAGAAAAAAGAACCAGATTTTTAAAGTGATCAATATAAGTCTTCACCGTCCACTGACCTTGTTGAATACCCAAAATCTCTCCCACTTTATTCACATTCACCTTCTAAAGTATGAAAAAGTGTATTAATGTGGTATTAAAGTATTCCCACTTCATTCCAAATTATAATGATGATGGTATGATCACATTCCACTGATCCAAACCCAATCCCTCAAATGAACTCAGAACAACACGTACCCTCATGGATTCGAGAGTTCACAATGATCTGAAAACACCTTTGACTTCTTTAAGCCATTGTACAACCACCAACCAACATTGATCACCATGAAAAATAGGAAAAAAGAGAGAGGAATTCGATCCCACCACTCTAATGGGAGTCTGGGTAGGTCCAACCACTGTAAAATACTCACTGGAAACATTAGGGACCCTTTTGGGTGGCAAACTTGTAACGATACAAACTTTGGTTAATGAAAATACCCCTTGATCTAATTAAATGACTTAATATGTGAAATGTTCATACAACATATTCAATTATTTTTTATTTTTTTGGATTTTAAAATGCCATTAAGAATTGTGACCATTGCTAATATAGCCGTTGAACAGTGATCACATGATTAGTATAAATATGGGTTTTAACAATCTAATTTACTCAGACAAAGGAAGAGATGGCCTCATCCAGTAGAATTGCTCCATACGAAGCCCATTTTTTGGAGCTCAAAAAGGAGGTGGCATAAATGGGCTTCACTCTTGACCAATCCCAAGTCGATCTTCAACAGGTTAAGCTCGAACAGAACCGTCTATGGGAGAAGTGGAAGTTGATAGAGATCACTACGCGTGCAATGTTATCCGAGCCACCCCAAGAGTCTGTCACCATCACGCACCCCACCCTTCAGTCTTATGCTGGTGTTTTAAGGGGTTATTTAACAAGACCCTAGTACTATGTTTATGTACATTATTTTTGTATATAATAATGAATATACTTTCATTTTATTATTGTTACCTTCTAAATAGCATTTAAAGCACAAATAGTATTTTTAGTTAATGTTCAACTAAGAAATCTATTTTGATGAATTAATGTATTTTTAAATTAAATAATTTTTTTTAATAAAATATTATTATTATTATTAAATTAATTTTTATTAAATATAAATTATCGTGTAATTTTATGAATGCTATTGTAATTCCTGTTAAGGTTTGAAATCCATTTTTGTCAAAACCCATGAATTTTCGATAAATGTCGATTTTTATTTTAAAAGTGAAAATTAAAATATTTAGAAAATTATTTAGATAAAATGAATATTATTTCTGGAATCAGGACATCAAAATTATCCAATGGTGAATTTTTCATAATTTTGTGAAACAGTCAAATTTTTGGGTAAAAATTAAATACCATTTAAATATATAATATGTTTTATGACATCATAATGACCCAATAGTGATGTAATAAAATACTATAAGCCTTATGTTCTGCCAATATATGTTTTAATATTAAAATAATGTAATTTTGGATTTTTTTGAATTATTTTACAAATCATTAATGGACCCTTCAAGACTTATTAAACATCTTGTCTTTTTAAATTGTTTTCCTTGGGAGTGTGACTCACCTCCACATAAGAAACCCCATTATTTTAATAAGTTCATAATTTGGCCTTATAAAATGTTTTTTTCCAATTCCCTTTGCCAAAAAATATGGGTAAAAACTATGGTATGGTTTGTGGTTTGGATTAGTTTAATGTGAGGGTCCCAAACCTAAATAATAAAGAATTCCCTCACCTTTCCTATATAAACCCACCCAAGCTCCCACTTACTCCTCACCCAAAGCCTTTAGAGTTCATAAAACCTATTCCATCCTCTCTCTATAATCCTCCCAATGTTCCCTAATCTTCCAAGAATCCTCTATCAAGCCTCTTTCATGCCTTTGGAAGCATACTTCCAAGTAAGGGTTTTTTCTTCCTTTCTCATTTTGTCCAATTTTCTTTAAGTTGTTGTGACCTTTTAATTTCAATTATAAATGTTGGGGTATGGTTTCTCACCTCCACTATACTGACCTATTTATGTTTGAATTATGTGATACCCCTTTCTCTCTCATTAAATTCCCTCTATGTACACCCATTACTATGTCAAAATTCTGAAAATAATTTCCATCTCCTCATTTACATTCAAGAAATTATTTTGTATCAGGAATAAAAATTCCATTAAATTTGTTGGAAATGTATCTAAATAACCCCTTACTGTCCATGTCATGTAAATATGATGCGACACCCCTTACTCTCTCATCAACCATTTTTATGAGTTCTTATGTCACGCCGTTATGCTGTCGAAATTGCACCACATTTTTCCAAGCCAAATTCATTGTGTAGTGAATATCATGTCCATTTATCTATCAAGGGTATTCACCTTTATGAACATTTACATATTGTTTAAAGAGTTTCAATTATGTATTCCACATTCATTTATCATGTAATAAATAATTATGTTGAATGATTCAATGTTTTATGATCCATGTGGCACACTTATGCATGAAATGAAATGTTTAAGAAGGGTGCGCCCTGATAGTACTCCAATGCATTGGGTAAAGTATATTATCATGATAAATTATATGCAATGGGTGTTTAATCATGCTAATACAAGTTAAAGGAGGGTTTACTCGTGCTTCATGTGCAATGAGGGTTTACTCATGCTCTATGTGCAATGATCTTTGGCTCATGCTAATTCCATGTTAAGTGTTGTTGCCACATTTCCATGTTATTATTATCATGATTTATCATGACTTTATGTTTATGCTTATATTGTGCTCTAATGATAGGCCTATTTTCTAACATGTATTTTATTCATAATTTTACTCCATGTTTATTCCATTACTGGGCTTTATAGCTTACCCTTTTCTTATTCATGTCCTCAGGTTATCCCATGCAATGCTAAGTACGAGGGAATGTAGTGGTCATGTAAAGGAAGTTTTCAAAAAATATGTTGTATTTCATGTTTTAAGTTGTTATGTAATGATCCTAAGCCACAAATAGACTAGACCTCTTGATCTTCTATGTTGTATCAAGTGAAGTTTATGTAATAAATTATGTTTAATTATGTAATAAAAGACCAGAGTTGTCATAGTTGGTATCAGAGGTGGTACCCAACCTTAAGTGCGGTGCACTGCCTAGGTTGAGATGTAGGGCCCACAATGAGGATGTTGTGCTTTAAGGGGTGGTGATTGTAATACCCCCAAATGATAAAGGGTTAAATGAATAAATGATATGACTCATTTCAACAAGATGCACCTTCCTTTTCGGGAGCTTATCTGATTAAAACTCCACAGTTAAGCATGATTGGCCTAGAGTAGTGATCAGGATGAGTCACATTCTGGGAAGTTTCCCAGGGTGTGGGTGAGTGAGGACAAAGCACACTAAAAAGGGAAAGTGTTGGCCTATGAGGACTATCATTAGTCAGATGATCCGTTCGAGCACATGGGTGGGCCCCATGGTGGGGACCACGTGTCTACGGGGCAACTGGTGGTACCTGGTGGGCCAGGACCCAACAACCATGGTATGTCAGGGTGGCTGTGCTATCACTAGGAGCAATTATCATAATTGGTGTCAGAGGATAGGTTTAGTTATTTTTGGGATTAGGATTAGAAAAACCTAGAAAATCCTTAGAGACAAGACTAATTATAATAAAAACATCCCTAAATTTTGGTGAGTATTGATTAAGTGGTTTATCAAGAAAATACATCCCTGTCTGGATACGAGCAGGTAGAGGCGGCTCTGGCACAGATGTATCTTAGGGGTAAAACCTGAAAACACCACTTTGAGCTAGACTCGAACGGGAACTGGTGTATGACAATGGGCCTTGCTGAATTCTTGGTTACGACACTCCCGAGGGATATGCTTTGATAAATTCACAATCTTAGTATGAACCTTTATTAAGGGAATTAAAAAAAATTCCTCTAAGAATATATGTTAGAAAGTAGATCATGGATAACATAGATTGAATCCTATATATTCACAAGTTAAAGAAATAAAAGTTATTTATAAGTTATCAGCTTTTGTCTTTGGATTACCATTTATGTGTTACCCCGAACTCTCCTTTTATTCCAGCCAATGGCCGGTAATAGGAGGACTCAGGTTAATAACCGATGTGAAGATCAATGTGATGATTGTACTAATGAGATTCCCAATCTGATGGGAGCGGGAATCTCAAACTTTGTCATGCTTCTCTCTCAGCTAACTCAAGATTTGAATAGAAACATAGGTCAAGAGGAATGTTCAACCCCCATAAGAAAGAACAAGTCGCTATCGAGAGCGTCATGAGACAAAGGCCTCTTACTTTTAATGGATCATCTGATCCCTCAATCGCTGAATAATGGATCAACTCCATTGAAAAGATCTTCTCCATCCTTCTATGTTCTGAACAAGAGAAGGTTCTCCTGGCTGCTTATCGTATGGAGGGTTAAGCTGATAAATGGTGGACGTTGATCAAAAAATACGAAGCTTGAGGAGGAGATCGAGGCGTTGGAATGGAAGGATTTCTGGAAGATGTTTTTGATAAATATTTTCTGCACACCCTCCAACTTAAGATGGAAAGGGACTTCCTTGCCCTCAAGAAAAAAGATAATGAATCTATTGGAGAGTACGAGGAAAACTTCACAAGGATTTCACGATATACTTATGACTTTGTCGTTACCCCCAAATACAAGGTTGACTGCTTCTTTGGTGGGCTGAAACCTATCCTGCGGAAAGCGCTGGCGATTCGCGACTTTGACAGCTATGAGGAAATTGTCTGATGCGCCCTTAAGGTTGAAATGGAGATCAGATAATCTCAGGGGTATCATGGTGATAAGAAGAGTAAGGTGTACTTAAATTCTGGTGGTCCGATGGATAAATCCAATGGTTCTAAGACGATCCAGCACCCCACTTTCCAAAGATGCGGAAAGAAGCACCCCAGAAATTGCCTGAAGGGGATGAGGAAATGCTTTAGGTGTGGAAGGGAAGGGCACCTAGCTGTTAACTGCTGACAAGAAAAACCCACGGCTGAAAAAGAGGATAGGAATGATCCATTCAAACCTCAACACATTGTTCATTTCTACAAATGAAAAGAACCAGAGCATATTGAAAACCAGTTCCCTAAGACAAGGGTTTTTGGAGGCAACTGACAACCTCCAAGGTAGCAATGGTGAGCTTTTTCCATCAATACTTCCAAAGTGAACCCTGACAACAAAGTGGTGACAGGTATGCTAGTTATTCATTCAATAATAGAGAACATACTTTTTGATTTAGGTCTTACGCATTCTTTTTTATCTCGAAAGTTTAGTAGAATAATCCCAACACCACCAAAAATCATAGAAGTGAAGATGTCGGTGAGTACGGAAAATGGGGCAATCATTGCATCCCATGAATATAACTCCTCCCCTGTTATAATCTATGGATTGAACTTTCTGGAGAACTTCTTCATACTCCCTCTGGTGGAATTTGATGCAATACTTGGCATGTATTTTCTTTCCTTATATAGAGTCAACATAAATTTCCATGAGAGAAAAATCACTCTCCATGCGGAGAATCGACCCCCAATTCTTTACAAGTTCAAGGAGGAAGATAAACCTTATTTAGATCCATTATCTCAAGTGTAGATATTAATACCCTATGAGCACGCGTATATGGCTCAGATGATTGAGTCTAAGGAGGCAATCATCCTAGAAGACATGCCTATTATGAGGGAATTTGCTGAAGTGTTTCTCAATGAATTTCCTAGTCTTTCTCCTAGAAGAGATGTTTAATTCTCAATTGATCTTATACCTGGGGAGTTACCAATATCCAAGACTCTGTATAGAATGGATTTTGTGAATCTTGGAGAGATGAAGAAAAAACTATAGGAGAATCTGGATAAAGGGTTTATATGCCCAAGTGCTTCACCATGGGGTGCACCAATCCTCTTCGTCAAGAAGAAGGATGGGTCAATGTGCCTTTGCATCGATTATCATGATCTCAAAAAAATCATGATAAATAACAAGTATCCTCTCCCAAAAATTGTTGAATTGTTCGATCAGCTGCTTGAAGCACAACACTTCTCCAAGGTGGATTTACGGTCGGGATATTATCAAGTAAGTGTGAAGAAGGAAGATATCCCTAAGACTGCTTTTTATACAAGATACGGGAACTATGAATTCATAGTAATGCCTTTCGGACTAACCAATGATCCAACAATATTCATGTACTTGATGAATAGAGTCTTTAGAGATTAACTAGAAAAATTTTTGGTAGTCTTTATAGATGATATTACTATATACTCCAAAACCAAGGAGGATCATAAGAAGCATCTAAGGACTGTACTAGAGACCCTGCAGAAGGAGATGCTCTATGAAAAGTATAGAAAGTGTGATTTATGGTTGAAGGAGGTCTCATTCTTGGGCCATATCATCACAAGAAATGAGATATCTGTGGATCCCTCCAAAAAAGATGCAATTGAGGGATGGATGAGGCCAACATCATTAACGGATATCCATAGCATGTTGGGGTTAGCGGAATATTATCGACGATTTGTGAGAAATTTCTCAAGATTGTACGACCCTCTTACCAAGATAACTCGGAAAGGAGTAAAGTTTTATTGGAGTGATGAATGTGAATAAAGCTTCAAGGAGTTGAAAAGGAGGCTTATCACTGCACCCGTTCTCACTTTACCCACTAGTGGAGAGATTTTTGTGGTATTTAGTGATGCTTCAAAGAAGGTCCTGAGATGTGTGTTGATGCAAAATGAAAAATCCATTGCCTATGCTTCAAGGCAATTGAAATTTCATTAATAGAACTATCCAACACATGACCTCGAGTTGGCTGCAGTGATCTTCGCTTTGAAAATTTGGCGGAATTATCTCTTTGGGGAGAAGTGTGAAATATATACGGACCACAAAATCCTCAAGTATATATTCACACAGAAAGAGTTGAACATGCTCCAATGAAGATGGTTAGAGCTGATCAAAGACTTTGACTGCTCAATCCATTACCACCCCGGGAAAGCAAAAAAGGTGGCAGATGCCCTAAGTAAAAAGGACCCAACGATTCTATCATTAATGATAATTTAAAGGGATCCAATCTTACTATATTTGATGAAGATGGACATGAGAATCATAAATAAGGGAACATCATCAATCCTTTCACAAATTATTGCTCAACCATCTCTTTTGGAAAGGTTAAAGGATGCTCAAAATGATGATGTGGGAATTCAGGAAAAAGTGGAAGATATAGGAAAAGTAAAATCCTTAGAGTTTAATGTTAATGAAGAAGGAATTGTGAGATTTGGGAAAGGACTATGTGTTCCATCAAGTCTGGAGCTAAAGAAGGAACTTTTGGATGATGCACATAGTTCAAATTTCTCTATTCACCCAGGAAACACAAAGATGTATCGAGATCTCTGAGAGAATTATTGGTGGGATAATATGTAGAAGGAGATCACTGAATATACATCAAAGTGCCTAGTATGTCATCAAGTGAAGGAAGAGAGGAAGATGTCTAAGGGGATGATGCAACCATTTCCCATACCAGAATGGAAATGGGAGAACATCACCATGTAATTTTTCACCGGACTTTCGAAGAAATCCAAAGGCAACAATGCAATCTGGGT
The DNA here is from genome assembly GCA_963277665.1 of Viscum album. NCBI lineage: Eukaryota > Viridiplantae > Streptophyta > Magnoliopsida > Santalales > Viscaceae > Viscum > Viscum album. The sequence goes on from OY728147.1 coordinate 1,303,577,720, forward strand.
TGTTGTGGATCATCTTACAAAGGTTGCACACTTCATTTCTATTTTGGAGGATTTATCATTGGATAAAATGGCATAGATATATATCAGGGAATTGGTAAGGCTACATAGAGTACCACTATCTATTGTGTCCGATCGAGATCTAGACCTCCAAGTTTTGGAAGAGTCTTCAACATGCTCTGAATACTGAACTGAAATTCAGTATGGCCTATCATCCTCAAACTGATGGCCAATCCAAGTGTACTATCCAAACACTTGAGGACATGTTGAGAGCGTTCTCAATGGAATTTAAATGAGGATGGGATCAATATCTTCCTCTGGTTGAGTTCTCTTATAATAACAGTTTTCACTCGAGCATCCAAATGGAACCATATGAAGCCCTTTATGGGAAAAGGTGAAGAACACTGGTGTGTTAGGATTAGTTTGGTGAGCATAATCTTCTTGGACTAGAAATGGTCGAAGAAATGGTGGAGAAGGTTAAAACCATTCAGCAGTATATTAAGGCAGCCCAGAGTTGATAGAAGAGTTATGTAGATAACCGTTGACGAGACCTTGAGTTTATAGTTGTAGACATGTTAATTCTATGCATATCTCCATGGAAGAAGGTTATGAGGTTTGGAAATAAAGGGAAGTTAAGTTCAAGGTACATCGGCCCCTTCGAGATTCTTGATTGTGTTGGGGTTGTGGCCTATCGACTAGTACTTTCACCAACCGTGGACAAAGTACATGATATCTTTCATGTATCCCTCTTAATAAAGTACATACTGGACCCTTCACATGTAATCTCTTCCGAGGTGGTACAGTTGGAGGATGATATTTCCTATGGGGAGAAGCCAATAAAGATCTTAGATCGTAGAGACAAAGTTCTACGTAACAAGACTACTCATCTGGTCAAGGTACTTTGGAAAAACCATAAGTACGAAGAAGCAACATAGGAACTAGAGGAAGCAATGAAGGAAAAGTACCAGTATCTATTTTTTTCCTAGAATGTATAATGAAATTTCGAGGGCGAAATTTCTTAAGGGGGAAGATTGTAATGACCCAAACTTTGGTTAATGAAAATACCTCTCGATCTAATTAAATTCCTTAATATGTGAAATGGTCATACAACATATGCACTTCTTTTTTATGTTTTTGGATTTTAAAATACCATTAGTAATTATGACTGATGCTAATATATCCATTGAATAGTGATCACATGATTAGTATAAATATGGGCTTTAACAATCTAATTTACTCAGACAAAGGAAGTGATGACCTCATCCAGTAGAATTTCTCCATACGAAGCCCATTTGTCGGAGCTCAGAAAGGAGGTGGCATCATTGGGATTCACTCTTGACCAATCCCAAGCTGATATTCAATAGGTTAATCTCAAATAAAACCGTCTACGAGAGAAGTGGAAGTTGATAGAGATCACCATACATGCAATGTTATCCGAGCCACCCTAGAGTCTGTCAGCATCGCACACCTCACCCTTCAGTTTTATGCGGGTGTTTTAAGGGGTTATTTAACAAGACCCTAGTACTATGTTTATGTACATTATTTTTGTATATAATAATGAATATAATTTCATTTTATTATTGTTACCTTTTAAATATTTTTTAAATCACAAATAGTATTTTTCATTAATGTTCAACTAAGAAATCTATTTTGATGAATTAATGTATTTTTTAATTAAATAAATTTTTAATAAAATATTATTATTAAATTAATTTTTATTAAATATAAATGATCATGTAATTTTATGAATGAAATTGTAATTCTTACTAAGGTTTGAAAGTCATTTTTGTCAAAACCCATGAATTTTCGATAAATGTCGATTTTTATTTTAAAAGTGAAAATTAACATATTTAGAAAATTGTTTAGATAAAATGAATATTATTTCTGTAATTAGGACATCGAAATTATCCAACGGAGAATTTTTCATAATTTTCTGAGACAGTCAAATTTTTGGGTAAAAATTAAATACCATTTAAATATATAATATGTTTTATAACATCATAATGACCCAATAGTGATGTAATAATATTATATAAGCCTTATTTTCGGCCAATATATATTTTAATATTAAAATAATGTGATTTTGGGTTTGTTTGACTTATTTTACAAAGCATTAATGGACCCTTCAAGACTTATTAAACATCTTGTCTTTTTAAATTGTTTTCCTTGGGAGTGTGACTCACCTCCACATAAGAAACCCCATTATTTTAAGAAGTTACAACTTTAACCTTATAAGATATTTTTTTCCACTTATCTTTTCTAAAAACCATGGGAAAAAACAATGGGATGGTTTGTGGTTTGGATTAGTTTAATGTGAGGGTCCCAAACCTAAATAATAAAGAATTACCTCACCTTTCCTATATAAACCCACCCAATCTCCCACTTTCTCCTCACTCAAAGCCTTTGGAGTTATTTAAAACTATGCACTCATCTCTCTAGAATCCTCCCAAGGTGCCCCAAGCTTCCAATAAGCCTCTCTCAAGCCTCTCTCAAGCCTTTGGAAGCAGACTTCCAAGTAAGGATTTTTTTCCTTTCTCTTTTTTGTCCAATTTTCTTTAAGTTGTTATGCCCTTTTAATTTAAATTATAAATGTTGGGGTATGGTTTCAAACCTTCCTTATACTTCCCTATTTATTTTTTAATGATGTGAGACCCATTATTCTCTCATTAAATGCCTCCCATGAACAGCCGTTACTATGCCGAAATTCCGAAAGGAATTTCCCTCTTCTCATTTACATTCAAGAAATTATTTTGTATCATGAATCTAAATTCCATTAAATTTGTTGGAAATGTATCTAAATAACCCCCCTTACTATCCATGTCATGTAAATATGATGATACACCCCTTCCTATTTCATAAACCATTTTTATGAGTTCTTATGTCACGCCGTTATGCTACCGAAATTGCACCGCGTTTTTCCATGCCAAAGTCATTGTGTAGTGAATACCATGTCCATTTCTCTATTAAGGGTATTAACCTTTATGCACATTTACGTATTGTTTAAAGAGTTTCAAGTATGTATTCCAAATTCGTTTATTGTGTAATAAATAATCATGTTGAATTATTCAATGTTTTATTATCCATGTGGCACACTTATGCATGAAATGAAATGTTTAAGAAGGGTGCGCCCTGATAGCGCTCCAATGCATTGGGTAAATTATAGTATCATGATATGTTATGTGCAATGGGTGTTTAATCATGATAATACAAGTGCAACGAGGGTTTACTCTTACTTCATGTGCAATGGGGGTTTACTCATGCTCTGTCACGACCCCCTCCCACCAAAGATGCCCCTCCTGAGCTGGAAATGAAAAAAGGGAGATAATGACCCCCAAGTCCCACCTCCAGTAGGCCCCAGGGTGGAGAATAACACCAATGGTATGAGTTTTCAAAAATATGGGAGGCATTACCCTTTTTATTATTTAATATCGGTAAATAGGACAAGTCAACCACCAAATGGAAAAGAACAAGTGTATAGAAATAAACCCAAACCAATCCCACATGCATGTTCAAATAGTTCTGAAACAGTGTACAAGTAAAAGAAATCTCAAAAGTACAATACCAAAAGAAACAAGTGTACAACAACAGTAACAACTCCAACTGTCCGACTAGTAGGGTCCCACACGGCCCTAGTAGTCCTCCTAGAAACCTGAAAGTAAACGTAGGGTGAGCATACAAGTATACTCCGTAGGGAAACCTAAAGCTCTCGTGCTCAAGCGGGGAGACATCCTAATGTCCCGTGAGAAAAACAGAAGAAACCTAGCAAGGAATTATATCCACCCAACCTCACCAGCCACACTCACCAAAAACACAATCACAATAGGTTGTAGTATATAAGACCAAGAGTATTGGGTACCCCGCACCATTTCCCTTTAGTTAGCTACTCTTCCTAACGGCGAACGTCCTGACGCTGCCACACTCTCCCCACCCGCGCACACCTGGGCCTCACAACCACGTATCCCGCCCGCACACACCTGAGCCTCACAACCACGTATCCCGCCCGCACACACCTGGGCCTCACAACCATGTATCCCGCCCGCACACACTTGGGCCTCACAACCACGTATCCCGCCCGCACACACCTGGGCCTCATCCCGAAGGTTCTCGGGAAAAAGTAAAACCTTCCCAAAGAGTCTTGGGCTAAAACCACCCCAATCGAAACCTTCTCAAAGAGTCTTGGGTGTAAGGTCGCCTTAAGACATCACAGCCTAGGGAAGAAGGAGTAGGAAGGAGCTAGTAACTAAGGGGAAAACACCCTCTCCCATGAAATGGGAGTGTTTGGAACTACGTTCTCAACATGGGTGGGGTGCGATAAAACACAAAAGATACAAATACATATATATATATATATATATATATATATATACACCAAACACTTAGGCCAAACTATGGATTCTAATTAGAGAACTGAGTATGTGCCTCGACACTGCTACTACGAAGCATGCATACAACAAACAACCCAAACCCCATTTAGGTTTTCACATTTCAGCAGAATTAGTTTATTTAGTTCCTAATCTTCTGGGCAACCAACTGCAACCAACCATATCAATCGTTCGTGAAACATATCCCTTCCATCCACAAATAAAGTTAGGAAAACCCAAGAAGCACAACAAGTCCCTTATTATTAACCAACCAACCCATTGATTATTAATCCCGTTCCGTTACCAAGCCCCACCATTCATTAACTCTTCCACATTTTATTTATTATTCACAACCCATAGTTTGTTCACATTTAAACCCATCCCTGTAGCCCCGCTGCCAACCACCATAACCACAAACACTCCGAAACCCATACATCATCATCCCTTTGATAAAATTTATCACCGCCCTGCTGCTCATCACTAACATAGCATTCACACCAACCCACAACCAATCCAACCGTAGCCCCGCTGCTCACCTGATCCACAACAACCTACAAAACACCCCCTTTCACATAAACAAACCCCATCACATGCAACGTATCCAAGCCAACACCCACATGTTCATTATTCCATTTTGTTCAACTGGGGTGATCACACAAGGGTTCCAGATTTTAAATTAGCCAACTTTACGTGATTAAAAAAATTCCCACATTCAACGAAGTTTCCATTCACAAAAACGGTCTAGAAAGATAGGGAAACATTTAATTGCACAAGCAAAGGCCCCCAACGATCGTGATTTTCAGTAGGCATAAGCCTATTAAATTCACAAGATAATATCATAGGATATAAGATAAACATAACAACTTCCCCATTCCCATTCTTTAACCAGTTATTATCTTCATTTATTGGGTCAACCGTTTCTCATGAAAACAAGAGGATACCCACCCCATATGATGCGCAATTTAGAGAGAGACGAAGGTAAGATCCCTACCTCAACAGGTTCTGATCACAATGCACCCCCGGATCAACTTTAGAAGATGTCCGTAGGCGTCCGTCACTTCTGTCGAGTCCTGGAAAAACTTCCTCAGGTGGAAGTTTGAAAGGAAAGGCAGAAGGAAAGACAATGGATCCAAGATCATAAGTTCCTCATCGTTGTTACGATCCCGTGGCCGCTGACGAATCGTAAATCAGAGCTCAGATGAAGAATTTATGGAAGAAAAGGAGCCTTTGAGTCTCTTGGGAGAGCTCTGCTCAGAGGAATGGGGAGGAGAGGGGTGATTTGAAAAGGAGGAGGGGACCCCTCCTTTTATAGGTGAGAAAAGAAAAAGTACACAGAGTGTACTTTATGGTACACGATGTGTACTCGTCCGTTTCACACAGTCACCACGCGGCTTCCAACACGGCCCTCAACGCGGAACGCAGCCGTTGACTGGTCAACACACGGCTTGAAGGTAACACATACGCGGGGATGGACTACACGGTGTGAAGTATTGGATACACGGCATGTGACCATTTATTTTACATGGAAAGGACACAGCTCCAACATGGAACACAACCATTGACTGGTCAACACACGGTTTGAGGGTAACGCGTATGCGGGGAGGGACTACACGGCGTGTAGTATTAGATACACAGTGTGTACCCATTTATTTTACATGGCAAGGACACGACCTTGAACATGGGGTATACCCGGCGAGGGGGTACACGACGTGTACTCAAACTACACGGCGTGTAGTTTCAAAATTCTGGAAAGTGTGGGAAAAGTCCATTTTACCCTCTAGAACACTTCATGACCTTCTTTTTGACAAAGGAATGGGCCGGAGAGGTCCGGGCCATTACATCAGATACCTTTTAAAACATTCTCGTCCCTAATAATTCAAAAACAAACCCAGAGGAACCCAACAAGATACCTCTTAGGGTTCTCGTTATAACAGGAACCCAACCAACAACCCTAATCATAGGTGTTAGGAATTCCTTCTCCTATGTCGAGATATTATCCGCTTTAGGCGGCACTGAATCGCTTACACGGGTTTAATCACATCCGTATTAATGCGTCTCGATTAAGGATTGGGCCTTCCCACTTCCATATATTAGGATTTTCCAACTTACACTGCCCCCAACACCATACAACCCACACAATGCCCGGACAGGTGGGTTGGGGAAAAATTAATTCTCCTATATTGAGATATTATCTGCTTTAGGCGGCACTGACTCACCCACACGGGTTCAATCGCATCCTCATTAATGCATCTCGATTAAGAGTCAGGTTTTTCCCTTTACCCACACATCCAGACATGCTACACACTTCTAGAGAACAAGGAAACAAAATGTATCACAACTGACAAGCCAAGCATTCCATATATCAAAGGTACATAGTATAACACCAACACAAAGCTCAGAAGAACAAGGGAAAACACAAGTCAAAACAACTCCGGGTACTAAGCGTGCATCTAAGCCTCCCACTCCCAAGTGCTCTCCTCGAGGCTGCCATGTCTCCACAACACACGAACCAAGGGAATGGTTCATCCACGGAGCACCTCCTCTTTACGATCCTCGATTATGACTGGTCGTTCCTTGAAGGTCTCATTGTCTCCCATATCTAACTCTCCCCAGTCGATAACGTGAGAGTCGTCGTGTAATTATCGACGTAGCTAGGAGACGTGGAAGTTGTCATGAACCTTCTCCAACTGAGGTGGCAGGTCTAGCTGATATGCCACCTCGCCGACTCGCCTCAGCACCTCAAAAGGTCCGATGAACCTAGGTGAGAGCTTGATCCCTTTCCCAAACCTCCGCTGCACCCGTCGAGGGGAAACCTTCAAGAACACATGATCCCCCACCTTGAACTCCAAGGGCCTCCTCCGACGATCAGCATAAGACTTCTGTCGGTCCTGAGCCGCTTTCATCCTCTCACGTACAAGCTGGACTTTCTCTGTAGTGCTCTGAACTACCTCTAGCCCAAGAGCACCTGTCTCACCAACCTCTGCCCAGCAAATGGGTGAACGACATGGTCTTCCATACAAATCCTCAAACGGTGCCATGCCAATAGTAGAGTGGAAGCTGTTGTTGTAGGAAAACTCTACTAAAGGAAAGTGTCATACCCATGATCCTTAGAAATCTAGAACGCATGCTCGCAGCATGTCCTCCAACGTCTAGATAGTTCGCTCTATCTGCCCATCGGTCTGGGGGTGGAAAGCAGTGCTAAGGCGTAGATGGGTTCCAAAATCATGATGTAACCCCCTCCAAACTTGTGAGGTAAACTGAGTATCCCAATCTGAGACGATAGTCTTTGGAACTCCATGCAAACGTACCACCCTGTCCACATACCTCTGTGCTAAGGTACTCACCAGGCCCGACTCCTTAATTGATAAGAAGTGAGCTGATTTCGTCAGTCGATCCACCACTACCCAGATAGCATCATAACCACCCTGAGATCTGGGTAGTCCTATGACGAAGTCCATTGAGATGTCATCCCACTTCCACTCGGGGACATCTAAAGGATGCAACAAACCACTGGGAACACGGTGTTCAACCTTCAATTGCTGACACACTTGGCATTTAGCCACAAACTCCGCCACTGCCCATTTCACCCCAGGCCACCAAAACTGTTCCCTTAGGCCTCGGTACATTTTTGAAACTCCTGGATGTACCTCTAAGGCTGAGCTATGGAACTCATGGAGAACTCCCTCACGCATCACCTCCAGAACAAACAACCTTCCATGGAAAAGCATCCGATGTCGACAGTCCTATGACCATCCTTCTGGAGCGTTTCCCTGATCGACATGATTCCACATCACTTTCGCCTCGAAGTCCCCCCACTGAGACTCTTCCACCTGCTGCAACAAGGAGGACTGCACTGTCATCTAAAACAAACAGCCTCTAACACTTCTACCCTTGCATCCAAGTGCAAGGCGTCCAACTCTCCCATCGCTTTCCAAGAATCAGTGGATTCCCGAACCACTTCCTTATGTGACTTCCTGCTTAGGTCATCAGCTAAAATTTTTCCCTTACCTTCAGTGTAAGAGATCTCGAAGTCATAGTCTTGGAGAAACTCGACCCATCTCTGCTGCCGTATGTTCAGGTCACGCTGGGAGAAGATATAACGCAGGCTCTTGTGATCTGAGAAGACCACAAATCGCTCCCCAAAGAGGTAATGTCACCACAACTTCAGTGCGAACACTACTACTGCAAGCTCTAGGTCATGGGTGGCATAGTTACGCTCATGAGGGCGTAACTACCTAGACCCATAATAGATCACTTCCTTCTTCTGTATCAGCACACACCCCAAACCAAGGCTAGTATAGCGACCCATACTTTAAATACATGGTTAATACTTCAAAATTGAAGCATACTTATTATAACATATAAAAAAACCATGAAAGGACCATATAGGTATAGTTTCTTTAGAAACTTGGAAACAAAAACAACTGGTTCATAAAGCATCTACACTGTCTCCCATTTATTTCAACATATCTATAGTCACTTTTGAAATATCTTACTTAATACCCTTCTTCCAGACCTGGGGAAAGAAAACATACAAAAGGGTGAGCTCAAATGCTCAGTAAGGGTAAACAAAAGAAATATCAATCACATCAAATTCATAAGAACATAACATTTTGGAAACCTTACCCTGCAAAAGAGATCATAATTTCATAACATGGGACAAATCATGGTAGTGAAATGTAATCCCAATAATCATAACTTAAAACATGAAACTTTGTGGCATACACACATAATCATATATAATCATTTCTTATTAGTCAAGACTCATTGCCAAGACTATCTTAGTGGACAAAGTCCATTTCTGAACCAAGTTCACTCCTCGTTTCAGTCCTGTTTCACTGAACCGGTTTAACCTGCCATTCCAACCATGTCTATCTCATGATATATAAAATCTTTACCCAATGAATTGGAGGGAGATATATTTCCCACCCATCTCATAATGATACCATTCTTATGTGTGCCACAAAATCATAAATCATACATCATTGCATAACCCATGTAATACAAATGGGATTCTTAAACATCCTGACATCATAAAACAATTAATATAAGATAAAGGAATTCATAAAAATAATTCCATCACAACATAATCAAATCAATGTAATAATAGGGATAGAAATATAACCCTATATTATCTTATATGGAAAATAATTTTGATAAAACACTTGAACTCCATTCTTGAGGAAAATATCCTTTCTACTTCAAAAACATTTTCCTTTCTTAACATGTCATACAATTTTAAACTAAAAGAAGTTGATTAAAAATAAACTTGGAAACTTGTAAAGTAAGCTTCTTGGAAATAATGTTTTAAAAATACATTCATGCCATATAAGTTAAAAAAAACATTCTTCTCGTAATTTTTTTGGAAAAGTAAAAAAAGTACCTCGTACGAAAAACGACAAAAGATTCCTTTCATATCCTTTACTAAAAACTCACCGAAGGGTAAAATTGGATTTAAACAATTATAGGTGGATGGAAACAATATTACATATTGAGGAAACATGGATGTGGATGATAAAATACACCCCAGTAAATACCAAATTATAAACAATCTCGAATAAAAATGAGATTGTGATATTTTCCCTTACCTTAGGTCGGATTTGCTTCGTAAGTGTTCGAACCTCCTGTATGGTGATTTAAATAATGTTACTGACTTATTCTAGAATCATAATTATTGTTATTAAATCATATATGGTCATATTCTTAGCTTCTTATTAGTAATATTTCATTATTACTTGTTATTCGGGTGTTAATTACTTTTTGTTCTTATGCGTGTTTTGTCAAATAAATTCTTATTCTTCTCTTTAGGTTATAGATACCTCATTTACAGAATGGTATTAGTGTACTATATATCATATTTATTCATTCAATTCATTTATATAATCATTATGTAATGAATATCATGTAGAACGAATCGCATCACATTGTGGAGACGGTATTCTGTACGTACGCACGAGCGATGATATCGTTCCCATGATCGTGGAATTGTATTAGAGTGTATGTATAATATTTCAGAATCAATACCACTTTACAATAATCAAATATAGTTATTTATTTGCACCATTATACCCATCCAAGTAATGTGGTGATGGAAAATAGATTACACCATGGCGTGGAGACGGTATTCCGTACGTACGCACACGCGGTGATTTCGTTTTCCGTAGGATGGATAGATGGTGAAATAGGGTTGTTTCATACTTATAATAACATATAAGTATATGAGTGATACTTATTTTATTAATTCATAATTAAACAACTAAAGAAGAAGAAGTGGAAGAAGAAAAAAAGTTGAAAGAATCGGTAACAGACATTACCTCTTCTTTGAAGCGCCTCTTTGAGACCTCCTCTTAGGGCACTAAAATTGGTCTTTGAAGGAGACCAGGACATCTAGGATGTTTCTAGGGAAGCGAGGAAGTGAAATGGGTAGGGATTGGCCGAGCATGAAGGCTCAAATTTGTGTGAGGAGGATAGGGAGGAGGTTCCCTTTTATAAGGGAGGAGAGGGGCACCTTTGGAAATATAAGAAATATTAGTTATATTAAATCCTAACCCCACTTAAAAACTTCCAAAATGACTCATATACGAATATTAGATGAGATAGGGTTGTAATCTCATCAACCAATATAATTTAGACATTTTATGAATTTATTTTAAATATTATCAACTTGATTTATCCTTATTTATCAATTCAACTTGTCCACTTAATGCATCTGCTACCTTGTTTGCTTTCCCAGGGTGGTAATGAATTGAGCAATCGTAATCCTTAATCATATCCAACCATCTTCTTTGACGCATATTCAGATCCTTTTGTGTGAAAATATACTTTAAACTTTTATGATCAGTATAAATATCACACATTTCACCATAAATGTAATGCCTCCAAATCTTTAATGCAAAGATTTCCGCAGCTAACTCCAAATCATGAGTTGGGTAATTTTGATCATGGATTTTCAACTGTCGTGAGGCATAAGCTATCACCATATCATTTTTCATGAGAACACACCCCAGTCCCTTCTTGGATGCATCACTATAGATCACAAACCTTTCTCCACTACAAGGTAGTGTGAGCACAAGTTCACTGGATAACCTTCTTTTTAGTTCTTTGAATTTTATTCACATTCCTCCGTCCAAACAAACTTAACTCCTTTTCGAGTCAACTTGGTGAGTGGGTTAGATAAAATTGAAAAATAATTCACAAAACGTCGGTAATATCCAGACAAACCAAGAAAACTTCGGATCTCAGTTACTGTTGTTGGTCTCGACCATCTTTCGATAACCTCTATTTTTGCTGGATCCATAGATATCCCCTCTTTTGAGATTATGTGACCCAAAAATGAAACTTTTTGAAGCCAAAATTCACACTTGGTAAATTTGGCATAAATATTCTCCTTTCTTAGGGTCTTTAATACAATTCTCAAGTGATCTTCATATTCTTACTTGCTATTTGAATAGACAAGAATATCATCTATAAAGACTACCACAAACTGATCAAGATAGTCTCTAAAGACTCTATTCATCAGATCCATGAAGATAGTAGGGGCATTAGTAAGACCAAATGGCATCACTATAAATTCATAGTGTCCATACCTTTTACGGAAAGCTGTATTTGGTACATCCTCCCTTTTGACACTTAATTGATGATACCCTGAACGAAGATCAATCTTGGAAAATTATTGAGCTCCACATAGTTGGTCAAATAGGTTATCAATGCATGGGAGAGGATATTTGTTCTTGATAGTGATCTTTTTAAGTTCTCGATAATCAATGTAGAGTCTCATTGATCCATCTTTCCTCTTAACAAACAGAACATGTGCTCCCCAAGGTGACGCACTAGGGTGTATGAATCCTTTATCAATATTCTCTTGGAGTTTCTTCTTCAATTCCTACAACTCAATTGGGGCCATTCTATAAGGTGTCTTTGAAATAGGAAAAGCACTCGGTATGAGTTCTATTGAAAACTCAACTTCACGATTTGGTGGAAGACCTGAAAATTCTTCCGGAAATACATCATCAAATTCCTGTACAATGGGCATATTATTAATCATGAGTTTCTCTCCAACCATTTGATATAAATAACCATAATTTAGTGGAATCAAGACCCATAAGATAGAATAAATTTCCACTAGAAGGTTATGTTCATCCTTGCATCGATAGATGATCATAGATTGATCTGGAATATGAAATGTGACTTCCCTTATTTGGAAATTGATATGAGATCCATATAAAGAAAGTCAATCCATGCCAAGAATCACATAAAATTCCACTATAGGAAGGATCAAAAGATTTGCAGGAAGCACTTTCCCACAAACTTCAATCGGAGAAGAATTTTAAACTTTTGATGCGACTGTTGTGCCATTAGGAGTTATCACATCCAACTCAACATCTAATTGTTGAGGTAATACGGTGATACCCTTAGAAAATTCTTCAAAAATTAAAGAGTGGGTGGATCCAGAATCAAATAAAACATTTTCTACTTTAGAGTGGATGGTAAGTGTACCTCTCACCACTTCATTGTCGTACTCCACATCGCTGATAGTAATTGCATGTGACTTTCCTTTGTCTTTGGCCTTAAGAGTTTGTTAACGTTGATCATAATCATAAACCCTTGGATTTGGGAATTGATTGGCATAATGCCCCATCTCCTTGCACTTGAAACATTGAAGTGTAGTAGGTTCATTCTGTGTATCCCTTCCTTTGTTTTCATCATTATACATCTTCTTCCCATTATTTTGACATTCAATTGCCCGATGACCTTCTTTTCCACACTTATAACATTTTCTTGTACCCTTAAGACAATTTCCTCCATGTTTCTTTCCACACTTAGAGCATAAGGGAAAACTCATCTTCTTTTCAGTGTGGTATTTATATTTTCCTTTGAATTCAATTTTCCTCTTCTTATCAAACCCATGTGACTGATGGGTTACACCAATCTCCATCTCAACCTTGAGAGCACATCGAACAATTTCCTCGCAGCTATTGAAGTCCCTTATGGCTAACACCCTTCGAAGACTTGGTTTTAGTCCACTAAATAATCGATCTATTTTACTCTCAGGTTGGATAATAATTCCGGAAGCATACCTTGCAAGTCTTGTAAAATTTTCTTCGTAGGTACCAACAGATTCATCATCCTTTTGCTTCAGTTCAAGAAACTCATTCTCCATCTTTGTTCGAAGAATACGAGGGAAATACTTATTGAAAAATAAGTTCTTGAACTCGTCCCATTCCATGGACTCAATTTCATCCCTTTGCCTCGTAGTCTTAATAAGATTCCACCATTGATCAACATCACCTTCCAAACGATACACTGCTAAGATGACTTTATCATGTTCAGAACATTGAAGAACTGGAAATATCTTTTTAGTGGTACTGATCCATTGTTCGGCCACTAATGGATCAGAAGACCCACTGAATGAAGGTGGATGCTGCCTCATGAAGGATTCGATAGAATGTTGCTCCTTCCTTTGCCCATTTGGAAGTCCTGCATGATTCATAGCTTGAGAAAGTTGTGTGAGCATGGCTACACGATTTTTCATTCCATTTCCATAACGTTTGGTTGCTTAGGGGGACAATCATTGCATTGCCCGTCGCATTCCGCATTAACACAGTTTTTTCGCGTTCCATCCATTGACTAAAACCAAGAAGAATAGTATGAGCAACACTAATTATAATAGGAAAACCACATAATCAATAATAAAATTTCACACTTAAGGTCTTATCATAGGTTGTTCATGACCATTTCTAAAACACTAAGATTGTGTTCTATGCTTAGACATATCCTTAGGTTTCTTACTAAGGCTTTCACATCCTAGTTTCCAAAGGTTGACTATACCTTTCCTCTAATACCAACTATAGCGACCCATACTTTACATACATGGTTAATACTTCAAAAATTGAAGCATACTTATTACAACATATAACAAAACCATGAAAGGACCGTATAGGTATAGTTTTTTTAGAAACTGGGAAACATAAACAACTGGTTCATAAAGCATATACACTGTCTCCCATTTATTTCAACATATATATAGTCCCTTTTTGGCATATCTTACTTAATACCCTTATTCCTGACTTGGGGAAAGAAAACATACAAAAGGGTGAGCTCAAATGCCCAGTAAGGGTAAACAAAAGAAATATCAATCACATCAAATTCATAAGAACATAACATTTTGGAAATCTTACCCTGCAAAAGAGATCATAATTTCATAACATGGGATAAATCATGGTAGTGAAATTTAATCCCAATAATCATAACTTAAAACATGAAACTTTGTGGCATACACACATAATCATAGAGAATCATTTCTTATTAGTCAAGACTCATTTCCAAGACTATCTTAGTGGAAAAATTCCATTTCTAAACCGAGTTCACTCCTCATTTCAGTACTGTTTCACTGAACCGGTTTAACCTTCCATTCCATCCATGTCTATCTCATGAGATATAAAATCTTTACCCAATGCATTGTAGGGAGATATAGGTACCACCCACCTCATAATGATACCATTCTTATGTGTGCCACAAAATCATAAATCATACATCATTGCATAACGCATGTAATAAAAATGGGATTCTTAATCATCATGACATCATAAAACAATTCGTATAAGATAAAAGAATTAATAAAAATAATTCCATCACAACATAATCAAATCAATGTAATAATAGGGATAGAAACATAACCCTATATTATCTTAGATGGAAAATAATTTTGATAAAACACATGAACTCCATTCTTAAGGAAAATATCCTTTCTACTTCAAATTTTTTTTCCTTTCTTAACATGTCATAAAATTTTAAACTAAAAGAAGTTGATTAAAAATAAAATTGAAAACTTGTAAAGGAATCTTCTTGGAAATAATGTTTTAAAAATCCATTCATGCCGTATAAGTTAAAAAAAACATTCTTCTCATACTTTTGTCGGAAAAGTCAAAAAAGTACCTCGTACGAAAAACGAAAAAAGATTCCTTTCATATCCTTTACTAAAAACTCACCGAAGGGTAAAATTGGATTTAAACAATTGTAGGTGGATGGAAACAATATTACATATTGAGGGAACATGGATGTGAATGATAAAATACACCCCAGTAAATACCAAAGTATAAACAATCTCGGATAAAAATGAGATTGTGATATTTTCCCTTACCTTAGGTCCGATTTGCTTCGTAAGTGTCCGAACCTCCTGTATAATGATTTAAATAATGTTACTGACTTATTCCAGAATCATACTTATTGTTATGATATCATATAAGGTCATATTCTTATCTTCTTATTAGTAATATTTCATTATTACTTGTTATTTGGATGTTTATTACTTTTTGTTCTTATGCGTGTTTTGTCAAATAAATTCTTATTATTCTCTTTAGGTTATAGATACCTCATTTCCAGAATGGTATTAGTATACTATATATCATATTTTTTCATTCAATTCATTTATATAATCATTATGCAATGAAGATCATGTAGAACGAATCGCATCACATCGTGGAGACGATATTCCGTACGTACGCACGAGCGATGATATCGTTCCCATGATCGTGGAATTGTATTGGACTGTATGTATACTATTTAAGAATCAATACAACTTTACAATAATCATATATAGTTATTTATTTTCACCATTATACCCATCCAAGTAAGGTGGTGATGTAAAATAGATTACACCACGGCGTGGAGACGATATTCCATACGTACGCACGCGCGGTGATTTCATTTTCCATAGGATGGATAGATGGGGAAATAGGGTTGTTTCATACTTATAATAACATATCAGTATATGAGTGATACTGATGTTATTAATTCATAATAAAACAACTAAAGAAGAAGAAGTGGAGGAAGAAATAAAGTTGAAAGAATCGGTAACAGACATTACCTCTTCTTTGAAGCGCCTCTTTGAGACATCCTCTTAGGGAACTAAAATTGGCCTTTGAAGGAGAACAGGACATCTAGGATGTTTCTAGGGAAGTCTGGAAGTGAAATGGGCAGGGATTTTCCGAGCTTGAAGGCTCAAATTGGTTTTAGGAGGAGAGGGAGGAGGTGCCCTTTTATAAGGGAGGAGAGGGGCACCTTTGGAAATATAAGAAATATTAGTTTATATTAAATCCCAACCCCACTTAAAAACTTTCAAAATGACTCATATACAAATATTAGATGAGATAGGGTTGTAATCTCATCAACCAATAAAATTTATACATGTTAGGAATTTATTTTAAACATTATCAACTTGATATATCCTTATTTATCAATTTAATTTTATTTGTGGTAATAATATTCTAAATTTTAAATTATTATAAATAATTGTATAAGTGTTGTGAATTTTCCATAATTTGACACTTTATGATATTTTTGACCATATAAATTTTAATTTATAATTTTTAAATATTTTTGTGATTTTTAAACAATTTTATAATATGTTATTTTTATAAAATAACAATAGTGTCAATTTTGACACTATTCATTTATTTGAATTTAAATAAAATATATACAGACTATATGTTCGAACTAAAAGCGTTAATATATTTATAAAATGTCATATGTATCTAGAAAAGTAGTGTATAACATTAAATAGTTCATATAATATTTATTTTAATGTTTTTAAAACCATTTATTTGATATTTTAATTAATAAAATAATTTCAACATCACTATTGTGTCATAATTAATGATAATTATTTAATCCTTAAAAATTCTAAATAAATTTCTATGATGTATATAATTGTATTAGGTTTTTTGAGACTATTCATGTTTTAAGTTTCATTAAGTTTATCACTAAATTAAAATTATTATACTTATAATATTTAAGAAAGTGACATGTTGTCACATTCTTTGGTTTTAATAATAATTAAATTATTTTCATAGACAAAAGTCCATTAAATGAATCTAATCTGACACTTAGGTGATATGGGTCGACTTTTAGTCATCCAATAGGATTTTGGTAGGTGTTAGGGTAATTTTACAATCTTATATTTACCCTTAATTATCCGATTTATCTTTAACTATGGTAAATAAAATTTACCGTAGTTACTATTCATAATGCCCAAAAATAAAAAGTAGCCTATTAACATAATTTTAACCCACTGATTCCAAATATGGAATCCATTTTTCAAAATTTAAAACATATAAGTTGCAGTAATTAATTTAAAATAAATCTCGTTGTTAAGAAAATGGGTTTTAGAAGTTAAAACATCGCCAAAGATTGAAATGTTTTTACCTATGAATTCAATGTGAAATTAATTCTAATGAAATACATTATATTAAATGGTAAAAATATATTCTATTTATAATTTAAAACCATTAAATATTATAATTTAACCATACAAATTATCTCAATGAAAAAAGTTGTTTTTAATTAAAAATTAGCGTATTTTTACTATTCCTCAAAATATGAAAGTTATCAGAAAAATATAAAAAATTTATCCAAAGTAAATTTTTATATCCTGATTAAAAATAAGAATTTTATTTTTCCAAATTGAACTTATAAACATGTCAAAAACTATATTTAATGTGGGTGCGCCATCAAAAGGCGGCAAAACTGCATTTTTTGAAAAATACTTGTTTTACCCGAAAAATTTATTTTGTTCTCTTACCATGTTCTAGAAAATGTGTAAGATGAATAATAAAATTCAAAATTTAGTTAATACTATTCATAATGTATAGTTCATAATAATATATCGTTGTTTAGTGAAACCCGGTATTGCGTACTACACACGCTATCGAGGAAGGTCGTGATTGCGTGTAATGCAAGCCAAGTCCGTATTGTGTGCTGTGAAAGATTCCTTTGTTGTTGCGTATAACATAAGACATAAAAAAAATTTCTCATAAAATATTAGGGTGTTACATTCTACCCCCCTTAAATTGAATTTCTCCCTCAAAATTCGTCACTTCATTACAAACAGATGAGGATACATCTCCCTCATCATATCCTCAAGTTCCCATGTAGCTTCTTCTAATTAGTGGTTCCTCCATAAAAATTTCACCAAGCGAGTGGTCTTGTTCCGTAGGACTTTTTCGCTATGATCCAGAATCTCTATCGGTTGTTCTTTATAAGAAAGATCTTGCTCCAGTGGTATAACTTCTGAGCTGAGTACATGTGAAGGATCAGGTATATACTTTCTTAGGAGAGATACATGGAACACATCGTGAACTTGAGAGAGATTCGGTGGAAGCGCCAATCGGTAAGCTACCTTCCCAACACAATACAGAATTTCAAAAGGACTGATATATCTAGGGCTCAACTTTCCCTTCTTTCCAAATCTCATGACCCTCTTCCAGTGAGATATTCATAAGAAAACTTTATCACCCACTTCAAACTCTAGGTCTTTTCTTCGGTTGTCAGCATAACTTTTTTGTCGAATCTGAGCTGCTCTTATGTGTTGTTGAATAGATCTAACCTTTTCTGCCATTTCATCAACAAGATCAGGTCCTAATAGCTTTCTTTCCCCGACTTCATCCCAACAAGTTGGAGTCCTGCATTTCTTTCCATAGAGAGCTTCATAAGGAGCCATCTGAATACTGGAGTGAAAGCTATTATTATAAGAAAATTCCACCAAAGGTAGGTTTTGATCCCAAACACCTTTTAAATTTATAGATCATGCTCTCAACATAACTTCTAGTGTTTGAATTGTCCTCTCAGATTGACCGTCTGTCTGAGGATGATAAGCAGTTCTGAAACTCAACTCTGTATCCAGAGTATGCTGAAGACTTCTCCAGAACTTTGAGGTAAACCTCGGATCCCAATCAGATATAATAGAAAGTGGTACTCCATCGAATCTTACCACTTCCTTTACATATATCCTGGAAAGCTGATCTAGATAGAAATCCTCTCTAATAGCAATGAAGTGTGCAGACTTTGTAAGACGATCAACTATGACTCAGATAGCATTATTTCCTTTGGATGTTTTAGGAAGTCCAGTGACAAAGTCCATAGTGATGTTTTCCCATTTCCATTCTGGTATGGGTAATGGTTGTAACATCCCCTTAGACTTATGTCTCTAAGATTTAACTTGCTGACAAACCAAGCCTCGAGAGACATATTCAGCAACATATCTTTTCATGCCATCCCACCAGAAGTACTCTTTTATGTCCCTATACATCTTCGTGCTTCCAGGATGAATAGAGAATGAAGAACTATGAGCCTCATCCAGAAAATCCTTCTTTAATTCGGGGATGGGAGGAACACAAACCCGATTCTTGAACTTTATTATCCCATCACAATCAAGGTTGAATTCAAGAACATTTCTCACCTTCTTTTGTAACTCGACATCTTCTTTCTGTGCCTCTTGAATCTTCACATGTATAGATGGTTGAACATTCACTTGAAAAAGATAAGATTTCTCCCCTTCCATTAAAATTACAAGATCCATCCTTTGTAAGTCCATAAATATTGGATCTTTTGTGATCCTCATCATGGATAAGATAGCATGGTCTTTTCGACTTAATGCGTCTGCTACCTTGTTTGCTTTCCCAGGGTGGTAATGAATTGAGCAGTCGTAATCCTTAATCTTCTCCAACCATCTTTTTTGACGCATATTCAGCTCCTTTTGTGTGAAAATATACTTTAAACTTTTATGATTAGTATAAATATCACACATTTTACCATAAAGGTAATGGCTCCAAATATTTAATGCAAAGATTACTGCAGCTAACTCCAAATCATGAGTTGGGTAATTTTGCTCATGGATTTTCAACTGTTGTGAGGCATAAGCTATCACCATATCATTTTTCATGAGAACACACCCCAGTCCCTTCTTGGATGCATCACTCTAGATCACAAACCTTTCTCCACTTCAAGGTAGTGTGAGCACAGGTGCACTGGATAACCTTCTTTTTAGCTCTTTGAAATTTTCTTCACATTCCTCCATCCAAACAAACTTAACTCATTTTTGAGTCAACTTGGTGAGTGGGTTAGATAACCTTGAAAAATCCTTCACAAAATGTCGGTAATATCCATCCAAACCCAGAAAACATCAGATCTCAGTTACTGTTATTGGTCTCGACCATCCTTCAATAACCTCTATTTTTGATGGATCCACAGATATCTCCTCTTTTGAGATTTTGTGATCCGAAAATGCAACTTTTTGAAGCCAAAATTCACACTTGGTAAATTTGGAATAAAGCTTATCCTTTCTTAGGGTCTTTAATACAATTCTCAAGTGATCTTTATGTTCTTCCTTGATCTTTGAATAGACAAGAATATCATCTATAAAGACTACCACAAACTGATCAAGATAGTCTCTAAAGACTCTATTCATCAGATCCATAAAGATAGAAGGGGAATTAGTAAGACCAAATGGTATCACTATAAATTAATAGTGTCCATACCTTGTACGGAAAGCCGTCTTTGGTACATCCTCCCTTTTGACCCTTAATTGATGATACCCTGAACGAAGATCAATCTTGGAAAAGTATTGAGCTCCACGTAGTTGGTCAAGTAGGTCATCAATGCGTTGGAGATGATATTTGTTCTTGATAGTGATCTTCTTAAGTTCTCGATAATCAATGTAGAGTATCATTGATACATCTTTCTTCTTAACAAACAGAACAGGTTCTCCCCAAGGTGACGCACTAGGGCATATGAATCCTTTATCAAAATTCTCTTGGAGTTACTTCTTCAATTCCTGCAACTCAATTGGGGCCATTCTATAAGGTGTCTTTGAAATAGGTAAAGCACCTGGTACGAGTTCTATTGAAAACTCAACTTCACGATTTGGTGGAAGACCTGGCAATTCTTCCGGAAAGATATCATCAAATTCCCATACAATGGGAATATTATTAATCATGAGTTTCTCTCTAACCATTTGAGATAAATAACCTTCATTTAGTGGAATCAAGACCCATAAGATAGAAGAAATTTCCACTGGAAGGTTATGTTCATCCTTGCATCGATAGACAATCATAGATTGATCTGGAATATGAAATGTGACTTCCCTTATTTGGAAATTGATATGAGCTCCATATAAAGAAATCCAATCCATGCCAAGAATCACATCAAATTCCACTATAGGAAGGATCACAAGATTTGCAGGAATCACTTT
This sequence comes from Viscum album, assembly GCA_963277665.1. Lineage (NCBI taxonomy): Eukaryota > Viridiplantae > Streptophyta > Magnoliopsida > Santalales > Viscaceae > Viscum > Viscum album. Next base: position 1,303,599,104 of record OY728147.1, read on the forward strand.
ACCACAAACTTCAATCGGAGAAGAATTGTAAACTTTTGATGCGACTGTTGTGCCATTAAAAGTTGTCACAGCCAACTCAACATCTAATTGTTGAGGTAATACGGTGATACCCTTAGAAAATTCTTCAGAAATAAAAGAGTGGGTGGATCCAGAATCAAATAAAACATTTTCTACTTTAGAGTGGATGGTAAGTGTACCTCTCACCACTTCGTTGTCATACTCCACATCGCTGATAGTAATTACATGTGACTTTCCTTTGTCTTTGGCCTTAAGAGTTTATTGATGTAGATCATAATCATCAACCCTTGGATTTGGGCATTGATTGGCATAATTCCCCATATCCTTACACTTGAAACATTGAAGTGTAATAGGTTCATTCTGTGTATCCCTTCCTTTGTTTTCATAATTAAACATCTTCTTCCCATTATTTCGACATTCAATTGCCCGATGACCTTCTTTTCCACAATTATAACATTTTCTTGTCCCCTTAAGACAATTTCCTCTATATTTCTTTCCAAACTTTGAGCATAAGAGAAAACTCATCTTCTTTTCAGTGTGGTCTTTAGATTCTCCTTTTAATTCCATTTTCCTCTTCTTATCAAACCCATGTGACTGATGGGTTTCACCAATCTCCATCTCAACCTTGAGATCCCATCGAACAATTTCCTCATAGCTATTAATGTCCCTTATGGATAACGCCCTTCGAAGACTTGGTTTTAATCCACTAAATAATCGATCGATCTTACTCTCAGGTTGGATAATAATTCCGGAATTGTACCTTGGAAGTCTTGTAAAATTTGCTTCGTAGGTACCAACAGATTCATCATCCTTTTGCTTCAGTTCAAGAAACTCCTTCCCCATCTTTGTTCAAAGAATATGAGGGAAATACTTATTGAAAAATAAGTTCTTGAACTCGTCCCATTCCATGGACTCAATTTCATCCCTTTGCCTCGTACTCTTAATAAGATTCCACCATTGATCAGCATCACCTTCCAAACAATACACTGCTAAGATGACTTTATCATGTTCAGAACATTGAAGAACTGAAAATATCTTTTTAGTGGTACTGATCCATTGTTCTTCCACTAATGGATCATAAGACCCGCTGAATGAAGGTGGACGCTGCCTCATGAAGGACTCGACAGAATGTTGCTCCTTCCTTTGCTCATTTGGAAGTCCTGCATGATTCATAGCTTGAGAAAGTTGTGTGAGCATGGCTACAAGATTTTTCATTCCATCTCCCATAACGTTTGGTTGCTCAGGGGGACAATCATTGCATTGCCCGTCGCATTGCGCATTAACAAGGTTTCTTCGGGTTCCGACCATTGACTAAAACCAAGAAGAATAGTGTGAGCAACACTAATTATAATAAGAAAACCACATAATCAAGAATAAAATTTCACACTTAAGGTCTTATCACAGGTTGTTCATGGCCATTTCTAAAACACTAAGATTGTGTTCTATGCTTAGACATATCCTTAGGTTTTTTACTAAGGCCTTCACATCCTAGTTTCCAAAGGTTGACTATACCTTTCCTCTGATACCAACTATAGTGACCCATACTTTACATACATAGTTAATACTTCAAAATTGAATAATACTTATTACAACATATAACAAAACCATGAAAGGACCGTATAGATATAGTTTCTTTAGAAACTGGGAAACATAAGCAACTGGTTCATAAAGCATCTACACTGTCTCCCATTTATTTCAACATAACTATAGGCCATTTTTGTAATATCTTACTTAATACCCTTCTTCCTGACCTGGGGAAAGAAAAAAATACAAAAGGGTGAGCTCAAATTCCCAGTAAGGGTAAATAAAAGAAATATCAATCACATCAAATTCATAAGAACATAACATTTTGGAAATCTTACCCTGCAAAAGAGATCATAATTTCATAACATGGGATAAATCATGGTAGTGAAATGTAATCCCAATAATCATAACTTAAAACATGAAACTTTGTGTAATACACACATAATCATAGAGAATCATTTCTTATTAGTCAAGAATCATTACCAAGACTATCTTAGTGGACAAAGTCCATTTCTGAACCGATTTCACTCCTCGTTTAAGTCCTGTTTCACTAAATCGGTTTAACCTGCCATTCCAGCCATGTCTATCTCATGAGATATAAAATCTTTACCCAATTCATTGGAGGGAGATATAGGTCCCACCCATCTCATAATGATACCATTCTTATGTGTGCCACAAAATCATAAATCATACATCATTTCATAACCCATGTAATAAAAATGGGATTCTTAAACATCATGACATCATAAAACAATTCATATAAGATAAAGGATTTCATAAAAATAATTCCATCATAACATAATAAAATCAATGTAATAATAGGGATAGAAACAGAACCCTATATTATCTTAGATGGGAAATAATTTTGATAAAACACTTGAACTCCATTCTTGAGGAAAATATCCTTTCTAATTCAAAAACATTTTTCTTTCTTAACATGTCATATAATTTTAAATTAAAAGAAGTTTATTAAAAATAAACTTGAAAACTTGTAAAGGAATATTCTTGGAAATAATGTTTTAAAAATCCATTCATGCCGTATAAGTTAGAAAAAACATTCTTCTCGTACTTTTGTCAGAAAAATAAAAAAAGTACCTCGTACGAAAAATGACAAAAGTTTCCTTTCATATCCTTTACCAAAAACTCACCGAAGGGTAAAATTGGATTTAAAAAATTGTAGGTGGATGGAAAAAATATTACATATTGAGGGAACATGTATGTGGATGATAAAATACACCCCAGTAAATACCAAAGTATAAACAATCTCGGATAAAAATGAGATTGTGATATTTTCCCTTACCTTAGGTCCGATTTGCTTCGTAAGTGTCCGAAACTCCTGTATAATGATTTAAATAATGTTATTGACTTATTAAAGAATCATAATTATTGTTATTATATCATATATGTTCATATTCTTAGCTTCTTATTAGTAATATTTCATTATTACTTGTTATTAGGGTGTTTATTACTTTTTGTTCTTATGCGTGTTTTGTCAAATAAATTCTTATTATTCTCTTTAGGTTATAGATACCTCATTTCCAGAATGGTATTAGTGTACTATATATCATATTTATTCATTCAATTCATTTATATAATCATTATTCAATGAATATCATGTATAATGAATCGCATCACATCGTGGAGACGGTATTTCGTACGTACGCACGAGCGATGATATCGTTCCCATGATCGTGGAATTGTATTGGAGTGTATGTATAATATTTCAGAATCAATAACAATTTACAATAATCATATATAGTTATTCATTTTCACCATTATACCCATCCAATTAAGGTGGTGATGGAAAATAGATTAAACCACGGCATGGAGACGGTATTCCGTATGTATGCACGCGCGGTGATTTCGTTTTCCGTAGGATGGATAGATGGTGAAATAGGGTTGTTTCATACTTATAATAAAATATCAGTATAAGAGTGATACTGATGTTATTAATTCATAATTAAACAACTAAAGAAGAAGAAGTGGAAGAACAAATAAAGTTGAAATAATCGGTAACAGACATTACCTCTTCTTTGAAGCGCCTCTTTGAGGCCTCCTCTTAGGGCACTACAATTGGCCTTTGAAGGAGACCAGGACCTCTAGGATGTTTCTAGGGAAGTGGGGAAGTGGAATGAGCATGGATTTTCCGAGCTTGAAGTCTCAAATTGGTGTGAGGAGGAGAGGGATGAGGTTCCCTTTTATAAGGGAGGAGAGGTGAACCTTTGGAAATATAAGAAATACTAGTTTATATTAAATCCCAACCCCACTTAAAAACTTAGAAAATGACTCATATACAAATATTAGATGAGATAGGGTTGTAATCTCATAAACCAATAAAATTTAGACATGTTAGGAATTTATTTTAAACATTATAAACTGGATTTATCCTTATTTATCAATTTAATTTTATTTGTGGTAATAATATTCTAAATTTTAAATTATTATAAATAATTACATATGTGTTGTGAATTTTCCATAATTTGACACTTTATGATATTTTAGACCATAAAAATTTTAATTTATAATTTTTAAATATTTTTGTGATTTTTAAACAATTTTATAATATGTTATTTTTATAAAATAACAATAGTGTCAATTTTGACACTATTCATTTATTTGAATTTAAATAAAATATATACAGAAGATATGTTCGAAATAAAAGTTTTAATATATTAATAAAATGTCATATGTATCTAGAAAATAAGTGGAGCACATTAAATAGTTCATATAATATTTATTTTAATATTTTTAAAACCATTTATTTGATATTTTAATTAATAAAATAATTTGAACATCACTATTGTGTCATAATTAATGATAATTATTTAATACCTAAAAATTATAAATAAATTTCTATGATGTAGATAATTGTATTAGATTTCTGGAGACTATTCATGTTTGAAGTTTCATTGAGTTTATCACTAAATTAAAATTATTATACTTATAATATTTAAGAAAGTGACATGTTGTCACATTCTTTGGTTTTAATAACAATTAAATTATTTTCATAGAACAAAGTCCATTAAATGAATCTAATCCGACCCTTAGGTGATATGGATCGACTTTTAGTCATCTAATATGATTTTTTCAGGTGTTAGGGTAATTTTATAATCTTATATTTACCCTTAATTACCTGATTTACCTTTAACTATGGTAAATAAAATTTACCGTAGTTACTATTCATAATGCCCAAAAATAAAAAGTAGCCTATTAACATAATTTAGACCCACTTATTCCAAATATGGAATCCATTTTTCAAAATTCAAAACATATAAGTTGCAGTAATTAATTTAAAATAAATCTCATTGTTAAGAAAACAGGTTTTAGAAGTTAAAACATTGCCAAAGATTGAAATGTTTTTACCTATGAATTCAATGTGAAATTAATGATAACGACATACATTATATTAAATGGTAAAAATATATTCTATTTATAATTTAAAACCATTAAATATTATAATTTAACCATATAAATTATCTCAATGAAAAATGTTGTTTTTAATTAAAAATTAGCATATTTTTACTATTCATCAAAATATGAAAGTTATCAGAAAAATATCAAAAATTTATCCAAAGTAAATTTTTATATCCTGATTCAAAAGAAGAATTTTATTTTTCCAAATTGAACTTATAAACACGTCAAAAACTAGATTTAATGTGGGTGCGCCATCAAAAGGTGGAAAAACTGCATTTTTTGAAAAATACTTATTTTACCCGAAAAATTTATTTGGTTCTCTTACCATGTTCTAGAAAATATGTAAGATGAATAATAAAATTCAAAATGTAGTTAATACTATTCATAACGGCTAGTTCATAATAATATATCGTTGTTTAGTGAAACCTGATATTGCGTACTACACACACTATCGAGGAAGGTCGTGATTGCGTGTAATGAAAGCCAAGTCCATATTGTGTGATGTGAAAGATTCCTTTCGTGTTGCGTATAAAATAAGATATAAAAAAATTTTCTCATAAAATCTTAGGGTGTTACAGCCAGAAGCATCACAAAACACCTCATACAACAACCCTTCCTCTGGCAACCTGAGTACGGGAGCACTGACCAACTTCTCCTTCAGGTAGTTGAAAGCTTTCTGGCACTGCTCGCTCTAAAGGAAGACCTGGTTATTCCTAATCAAAGCTGTCAATGGAGTAGTAACTCGAGAGAAGTAAGAAACGAACCTCCGATAGTAACCTGCTAACCCTATGAAACTATGAACTTCTGCCACGCTCTTGGGTGCTGCCCATGAAACAACTGCCTCTACCTTCGACGGGTCTACTGACACTCCATGCTGAGACACCACGTGCCCAAGGAAGTGTACTTATTACATCAAGAACTTACACTTCGACAATTTCCCATAAAGCTGGTGGTGTCGAAGGACTTCTAAGACTACCCTGAGATACACACCGTGCTCCTCCTCTGATCTTGAGTAGATCAGGATGTCATCGATAAACACAATGATGAACTGGTCCAGAAACTCTCGGAAGACAAAGTTCATAAGTCCCATGAACACAGCCAGTGCATTTGTAACTCCAAAAGAGATCACTACAAACTCGAAGTGCCCATACCTTCACCTGAAAGCCGTCTTCGAGATGTCACTGTCCTTTACCCTCAGCCAATGATATCCAGATCGTAGATCAATCTTAGAAAACCAACCTGCTCGCTTCAGTTGGTCGAAGAGATCATCTATCCTTGGAAGGTGTTAACTATTCTTGACCATTACCTGGTTCAACCTTCGGTAGTCTATGCATAGCCTGATACCACCATCTACCTTCTTCACGAACGAAACTGGAGCACCCCATGGCGATAAGATGGGTCGAACAAAACCCTTCTCCACTAGATCGTCAATCTAAATCCGCAACTCCCGCAACTCTGAAGGTGCCATCTGATAAGGGGCCATCAAAATTGGATGGGCACCAGGTTGTAAGTATATCACGAACTCAACGTCACGTCAGGGGGGGGGGGGGGGTAGAGTCACAACCTCCTCGGGAAAAACATCGAGGAACTCCCCAACAACCTCTGGGACATCCATCTTCTCTGTATTAGCTGGAACCACTGATAGACCGCCTAAAAAGGAAAGGAGAGTCTCTACACGCTGGCTTCCCGCCTGATAGCTCCTCTCTCCAACAAAAGCTACACGTTGCCCATCCACGTCGGAGAACACGACCCTTCTTCGGAAGCAGTCAACAACGACACTAACAGAAAACAACCAGTCAATGCCTAGGATGACATCGTATGGCTGCATCTGTAGCAAAAGAAGGTCCCCACTAGATCGATGTGGTCCCAACGTCAGCCCACATCCCCGGAAATCACAAGATACGCTGGTCTGGCCTCCAACTGGTGTACTCATCACCAGTGGTACAAAAAGTCTCTCTATGTCTAGTCCCAAAGAATGGGCTAGACCAGGTGCAACAAAGGAGTGCGAAGCACCCGAATCGAACAAAGAAGAAACAAGAGTGCTGAGCAAACAAATCGTACCTCGCACCACCTCTGGTCCTGCCGGAGCTGTCAAATCTGCTGCGTGCAACTGTCCACGCCCAACTCCTCTGCCTCTCTGATGTCGTCCACCTCCTCGACCATGCCCTGGTAGAGGTCCCTGAGGAGAACCCTGAGGTTGGCCTCCTCCTGCAAAGTCTGCCCTCGGAGGAGCATGGTCCTGCTGCTTTTGGAAGGGCCTTGCCAGCAACTGGTGCTGCTGAGGTGGGCGCTGAACCTGCCCACCTCCACCGTACTGTGCTCGGGTTGGTCATCGACTCTGAATGTGCCCGAAACCTACACAAGAAAAACACTTCGGTCCTGGGCTTGTGAAAAAGGGATGAGGACCTGAAGATCTGAACTGGAACTACTAGGGCCTGCTCCCCACTGGCCTGAACCTGGAAGGTCCCAACGCAGGAGACCAGCTGCTGACTGCCTTCCCCTTCGATGAACCTGGCTGGATCCCCTCACATGGTGCACATCCCTGCAAGTGAATCCTATCTACAACCTCTTCCTTCTTCTCTACTACCAAGTACGTCAGAAGGGTGAAGGGGGTGACAGCATACTAGAGCGAAGGACGAAGCGCCTCCTCCAAATGTCTCGTCCGAGACTCCTCATCCGGAAAGAGATCCGGAGCAAAGTGCAGGAGATCCTTGAACTTGATTCCCAACTCTCGTAAGGAAATACTCCCCTGCTTAAGGGAGAGTAACTCCTACCATTTATCCTCTTTGATCATGGAATAAAGTAATTCCTCTCGGAATTCCTTCTCAAATTCAGCCCATGAAACCTCTGCCTCTATCCTCTCTCCGAGGTAGAGCATCCACCACTGTTGCGCCGCACCTCTCAGCTGACTGGGTGCTAGGGGAACCCAGTACTCCCTCGGAGCAAGAATCATGGTAAAAGCGATCCCTAGCTCCTCAAGACACACCTCCGTCTCCTTATCCAAAGTACTACCCTCGTACTTCTTGAGGGTCTGTCGCTGGAATAAACGGAGAGTCTTCTGCCACTGGTCATCTTCCTCCTCTCGGTCAATATTCAACTGATCGACCACCTGAATCTGCTGGGCCTCGGCCGTCTGAGCCACCTGGGGACGACGTCCAGGTGCTATTGCTGTACGGTAAACAAAGATAGCCTAAGCCCAAGTAGTAAGGAAATTTCTCAAGGTTTTATTTTATCATTTTTATTTTAATTTCTTTCCCAGAACACCCAAATAAAGTAAAACACAATCATGATGATGCATGTACCTTCCCTAGGGTCTCTACCCTGCAATTAATGTAGTCTCACTTGGTCGTTCAGTAGGCTTAGAGTCCTTGCATTGGATCACGGGGGGCCCTTAAATCCCATGTCCTAGATGGTCTTCCCTGGCCTATGTAATGCACCAAGATTAACTAACACTGTTGCCCTACCATCCCATGCAATCCTCACTGTGCCTAACTCCAGACTCCATCCTATCTCTCAACCATCAGCTCAGATACCATTCTGTCACGACCCCCTCCCACCAAATATGCCCCTCCTGAGCTGGCAATGGCGAGAGAGAGATAATGACCCCCGAGTCCCGCCTCCAGTAGGCCCCGGGGTGGTGAATAGCACCAAGGGTATGAGTTTTCACAAATATGGGAGGCATTACCCTTTTTATTATTTAAGATCAGGAAATAGGACAAGTCAACCACCAAAAGGAAAAGAACAAGTGTATAGAAATAAACCCAAACCAATCCCACATGCATGTTTAAATAGTTCTGAAACAAGGTACAAGTAAAAGAAAGCTCAAAAGTACAATACTAAAAGAAACAAGTGTACAAAAACAACAATAACTCCAATTGTCCGACTAGTAGGGTCCTGCACGGCCCTGGTAGTCCTCCTGGAAACCTGAAAGTAAACGTAGGGTGAGCATACAAGTATACTCAGCAGGGAAACCTAAAGCTCTCGTGATCAAGTGGGGAGACATCCTAATATCCTGTGAGAAAAACAGAAGAAACATAGCAAGGAATTCTATCCACCCAACCTCACCAGCCACACTCACCAAAAACACAATCACAATAGGTAGTAGTATATAAGAGCAAGAGTATTGGGTACCCCGCACCATTTCCCTTTATTTAGATGCTCTTCCTAACGGTGAACGTCCTGACGCTGCCACACTCTCCCCACCCGCACACACCTGGGCCTCACAACCACGTATCCCGCCCGAACACACCTGGGCCTCACAACCATGTATCCCGCCCACACACACCTGGGCCTCACAACCACGTATCCCACCCGCACACACTTGGGCCTCACAACCACGTATCCCAACCGCACACACCTGGGACTCATCCCGAAGGTTCTTGGGAAAAAGTAAAACCTGCCCAAAGAGTCTTGGGCTAAAACCACCCCAATCGAAACCTACCCAAAGAGTCTTGGGTGTAAGGTCGCCTCAAGCCATCACAACCTAGGGAAGAAGGAGCAGGAAGGATCTAGTAACTAAGGGAAAAACACCCTCTCCCATGAAATGAGAGTGTTCGACACTAAGTGCTCAACATGGGTAGGGTGAGATAAAACACAAAAGATACAAATACATATATATATATATACCAAAAACTCAGCCCAACCTATGGCTTCTAATCAGAGAACTGAGCACGTGCCTCGACACTGCTACTGTGAAGCATGCATATAACAAACAACCCCAACCCCATTTAGGTTTTCACATTTCAGTAGAATTATTTTATTTAGTTACTTATTTACTGGGCAACCAACCGCAACCAACCATACCAATCGTTCGTGAAACATATCACTGCCATCCACAAATCAAGTTAGGAAAACACAAGCAACACAACAAGTCCCTTCTTATTAACTAACCAACCCATTGATTATTAATCCTATTCCGTTACCAAGCCCCACCATTCATTAACTCTTCCACATTTTATTTATTATTCACAACCCATAGTTCGTTCACATTTAAAACCATCCCTGCATCCCCACTGCCAACCACCATAACCACAAACACACTGAAACCCATACATCATCATCCCTTTGATACCATTTATCGCATCCTCACTGTCCATCACTAATATAGCATTCACACCAACCCACAACCAAGCCAACCGCAGCCCCGCTGCTCACTCGATCCACAAACACCCACAAAACACCCCCCTTTCACATAAACAAACCCCATCACATGCAACGTATCCAAGATAACAACCACATTTTCATTCTTCCATTTTGTTCAACCGGGGTGATCACACAAGGGTTCCAGATTTTAAATCAGCTAACTTTATGTGATTAACCAAATTACCACATTCAATGAAGTTTCCATTCACAAAAATGGTCTAGAAAGATAGGGAAACATTTAATTGTGCAATAAAAGGCCCCCAAAGACTGTGATTTTTAGTAGGCATAAGCCTATTCAATTCACAAGATAATATCACAGGATATAAGATTAACATAACAACTTCCCCATTCTCGTTCTTTAACCAGTTATTATCTTCATTTATTGGTTAAACCATTTCTCATGAAAACAAGAGGATACCCACCCCATATGATGCACAATTTAGAGAGAGACGAAGGTAAGATCCCTACTTCAACAGGTTCTGATCACAACGCTCCCCCAGATCAACTTTAGAAGACGTCTGTCGACATCCGTCACTTCTTTCAAGTCCCGAAAAAACTTCTTCAGGTGGAAGTTGGAAAGGAAATTCCAAAGGAAATACAATAGATAGAATCTCAGAAGTTCCGACTCATTGTTACGATCCCGTGGCCGCTGACGGATCATAAATCGGAGCTCGGACGAAGAAGTTATGGAAGAAAAGAAGCCTTTGAGTCTCTTGGGAGAGCTCTGCTCAGAGGAATGGGGAGGAGAGGGGTGAGTTGAAAAGGAGGATCGGACCCCTCCTTTTATAGGCAAGAAAAGAAAAATTACATGGCGTGTACTCAACCGTTTCACACTATCACCACGCGGCTTCCAACACGGCCTTCAATGCGGAACACGACCGTTGACTGGTCAACACACGACTTGAAGGTAACACATACGCGGGGAGGGACTACACGATGTGTAGTATTGGATATATGGTGTGTACCCATTTATTTCACATGGCAAGGACACGAATCCAACATGGAACATGAATGTTGACTGGTCAACACACGGTTTGAGGGTAACGCGTACGTGGGGAGGGACTACACGGCGTGTAGTATTGGATACACGGCGTGTACCCATTTATTTCACATGGCAAGGACACAGACTTGAACACGGGGTATAACCGGAAAGGGGGTACACAACGTGTACTCAAACTACACGGCGTGTAGTTTCAAAATTCTGGAAAGTGTGGGAAAAGTCCATTTTACCCTCCAGAACACTTTGTGACATTCTTTTTGACAAAGGAATGGGCCGAAGAGGTCCAGGCCATTACATGCTCTATGTGCAATGAGCCATGGCTCATGCTAATTACATGTTAAGTGTTATTTCCCCATTTCCATGTTATGATTATCATACTTTATCATGCCTTTATGTTTATACTTCTATTGTGCTCTAATGACATGCCTATTGTCTAACATGTATTGTATTACTCATGTTACTCCATGTTTATTCCATTACTGGGCTTTATTGCCCACCCTTTACATATGCATGTCCTCAGGTTATACCATGCAATGCTAAGTACAAGGGAATGTAGTGGTCATGTAAAGGAAGTTTTCAATAAATATGTTGTATTTCATGTTTTAAGTTGTTATGTAATGACCCTAATCCCCAAATACACTATACCTCTCTGTCTTCTATGTTTTATCAAGTGAAGTTTATATAATAAATTATGTTTAATTGTGTAATAAAAGATCAGGGTTATCATAATACTCTAATAACATAATAAAAATGAAACGAAATAAACATCCAACTGAAAATTCAATAAAAAAGGAACCTACCAAATCGAAAAACCAAGATCAAAACTAAATAACCAAAAATAAAAACCAAAATCCTCTCTAAAAAATCACCACTTATATTTTAAGATCAAAACCACGAGGGAACTTTTCAAGATACCAAAACCCAACTCACTTTCAAATCCAATTCAATCACCAAAGTCCACTTTTTTTAAAAAAAACCCTGAAATCATTTTCCTTTTAAAAATATCTTTTCCCAAAAGCAATTTTCATTTTAAAATCCAATACCACCAATAGAAACCAAATAAAAAAACAACTCACACAAAACTCCTAGAATTGGGAACTAGTTACCATGCATAACCCGACTACATGGTTTAACATACCATGCCCCATGAAGGCATCAACCATTTTAAGTATCTTTAACTGTGCACTCAGGATCCACATGGTTTAGTACTCCTTGTAAGCTCACAATGGAGCACTTGTTGACTTCCATTATCATTCTCCAAACTACAAACTCAAAAACCAAGACAAAAGGCTCATCTCTTAGACTACTCATGGAAACTTGAGGATCAGAACGAGCAAGGGTTCATGACGTCCTTCCTGTACCTACCTATTAAGTCATGATAGTACTGATATTTAGTCTACCCGATACCCCAAATAAGAAAGGTATCCTATGATACCATTTTTTCATGAACTAGGCTGGGCTTATATATGACCCGACACCCAACTCGTCTCGAGACAAGGCCTGAGAGGCATTCCCGATCCTCTCGAGCTAGAAAATAGCACCAGACATCAATGATAGTCTATATGGTAATGATTTTTTCCAAAGAAAAACTAAAATAAATAAACCAAACAAAGAATGTAGAAAAACCAACAGGATACATAAATACTGAATACAAATAAAACCACAAGATCTGAAATACAAGAATAGATGAACAAAATAAAACTAGAACAATACTAAACTGAAACCAAATCGTGACCCGAGAAAATCTCTATGTGAAATCTTGGTCACCACCATCCATAAAAACCATCTCTCATTATAGGAAAACCTGAAAAAAACCTAAACCTAGAAAATATCTCGAGTCTACTAACACCGAGTGGCACATTTAGGGTGTGATCATAAATAGATCAGTAGGTAAGCATCATAGTGTCCATACATTTACTTTAACAAAAAATTCCATAAAAACTAGTCTAATATATATTTATAAAATAGGTTTTATCATTTTAAAGAACCAAAAACAACTTTATGGAAACTATCTTTTTTAAATAGTACACACTTCTTTTTCTTTTCAAAACAGTTTTCCTTCTCAAACCCAGTTCACAAAACTAAAGCCCAAATGATAACCCATATCAAGTGATATGAAGGATATGATAAAAATAAAGTAAATAAAACCAGAATTCACAAACAAGAAGAGTATATAATCAAGTGAAACATAATATAATAGAATATACAATTAGTAATTATAGGAATTTACTAAACATATCTAGAAGCAATCCCTGTATAAACTCAGTTTAGACTCACCTACTGGCATATAGTGGAACTCCATAGTCAATAACCAATTAGATACTATAAACTAGTCTCACTAGTAGAACTTACTACCTGGAATCTCAATAAATCCAAGGGGTACCAAATTGTATAATCAAGGTTAGAAAGAAACCATCACTTGACCCTCTAGATGATGACCATGAATTCCATGATAATAGTACATGGAGAATGAGGAGGTCCACACACATGTGGCATAATCCAATAACCCATAGATTACACCACGTTTTCTTAGCCCAAACTCTAACACCAACTATCCAATTAACCTCTCCTTAAAGGGACTACCATAGATATTTTGATCACACATCAAACCATGAAAAAGTGCCAACCATGCCTACACATAACATGAGTTTCAAAACCACTTTCCAAATCACCACAAAATACCAACCAAGCCTTAACATTTTCAAATCAAATTCCACTTCCCAAAATAATTTCAAAACTATGGTGTAAATAGTATTCAATCTTAAAAGATGTAAAACAATCCTTTATATCCTTTAGTTACCAAACCATAGTCCAAAGATCCAAATGGGAAAGCTTTAGAAAACACAATAAGAAACCAATTTTTAATTCACTTAGAAACCCAAATATCATTTAGAATACATTGTGAGTTTTAAATAAAACCTTTTAGAATAAGGGATGGAGCATAAGGTGGAAGAGGGAAAGGAATTTTGGAAATCCAGGGTTTAATATGAACATCATTTTGGAAAAATCCATTATAATTTGTATACCTGTCCATATGTTCACCCCGTTCACATTTGGATATGACCACATCCAATAGTGAAACTATAATAAACTAAAAACTACCCAGAAACCAATTCAAATAATCTTCAATTACATTATTTCCAAAGCACAATAACCCACACATGATCACTAAAGAACAAAGAAGCATTAAAACCACGCAAAAGGCTCAATTCACAAGAAAACCATATAACAAAAACATAACCTAGGAAAAACAAGGTCAATAACACACCTAAGATACCCAAATCCATTTTAAAATCCCAAATGGAATTTTATCAAACACCACACTTGCATATACATATATATAACTATGGAAAACCTTTGAAAAACCCATTTTCAAAAAATTTACATCATAAGAAGAGAAAAAATCATAAAAAAAACACATCACAAGCCTCGTTATCACATTTTAGAAATAGTTTAGGAAATATCAAGAATCAATGATATGTTCCAGAAAGGAAAATAATGGAAACACCTACCTCAATGGTGTGAAAATAAAATAAAACCCTTGGAGGAAGAAGAACTAAGACTAAGGATAAATATACACACCCTAACATCAAAGGAAACATAAGACACACATAAACCCTAGCCTCTAGGGTTCATCTAAAAGAGAACCAAGGAAAGAGAAACCTGGAACCAAGAAGGAAGAATAAGAGAAGGAGAAAATTGGCCAAGAAATCCAAATAAAATCAACTTATAAGCTTGAGGAGGCACCAAAAGTTGAGGAGGAACCAAAGAGGAGGAGCTTGAGAGATCCCTTCATGCACCTAGGTCCAACAAGAGGGATGATAGGATGATTGGTGTTAAAATAGGGGAGGGGTAGAATAAGAATTTAAATTTTTTTAAAGACATGGGAAAGTTGCACAGTTTGATCACATAGTTTTCCAAACCATACGCCAACTATGTGCACCCCATTGGAGAAGAAAGACACTTGCATGGGCTTACCACACAGTTTGGAAAATCATTCTCCTCGCATCTATCAAAAATTGTAGAGGCTTATGTACACTTTCCACATGGTTTATCCTAACCTAGTGCAAGATGTGCGCCTTATCCCTCACACCAAAATAAGGTATCATGGTTTCTCCTAGGACTCACATGGTTTGGTTTATACCCAGTCCATGCAAGTCAAACCATGCAAGAAGGAATTGAACTATAAATTCCCCCAGCCTCAACATGCCACACAATTTCTCCCCAAACCATGCATACAAACCATGCACATGACTAAAACACACTTGAAACCTCAAAAACTTGAAAATTATCCTCCAGAACTTGACTCGAACCTCAAAAAAAAAAATAATTAAGGACAAGAAAAGAAAAAAAATAAATAAGTGAAAACCATGGTTAGGGTGTGACAATCACTACTAAAAATTTAGGCTTTAACAGTGATAATTAAGGGGTTTTATCAATGCTTAAAAATCACTGATATTTCAAGAGATGCTAAAGGGGGGAGGGATTTAACAACGCTAAAAAAGCACTGTTAAAGGGACCATTTAATATCACTAAAAAAGTGCTGATAAAGGAACCCTTTAATAATGATTTTTTTGCACTATTAAGGGGTTCCTTTAACAAAATTTTTAGGGCTGTTAAAGGGTGCCTTTAAAAACAATTTTTATCATTGTTAAATGTTAGATTTTAACAACACTAAAAAAAGTTTTGTTAAAAAATATAGAAAAAATAAATTTTCATGCACCCCGACACCCACCTTTCTCAGTGCTCACAACCCCCTTTCTCAGTGATTTACACTACCCATCCACCATTATGCACCCCACCTCCCTCTTCTAGGCTAGAAGGATACAATAAATTCCTATGTGAGCCTAGATTTGATCCATGGACCTTTGTTACGCTACTGAAGCTCTTTACCACTATGCCATGCATGTTTTGTTGTATATTTAATACATTTTCTATTTATTTGTATATATTTTGAAATTTTTGATATATATATACAAAATTATATTTATTTAAATATATTATATATTAATATTCATTTATATATATTAAAATATAAATAAATAAATAAATAAATAAATATATATATAAGAATATAAATGTATATATATATATTTGTTAATTCACACTGATACATATATATATATATATAAATTATATATATATATATATTATTGCATTTGTAACGCCCAGACCCTAGTTTCCCAGAGTCAGTACATTATTTTAATGCATTGGCATGATTACAAGGAATCACGTCCCGAAGAACCGATCAATTTAGCAGTTTTGGAAACACTAGATACATTAATAAATTTTACATTACATCATAAAAATGAAAACTACAACAACATAGTCCCCATAGTCCACTCTCATATCCCCACATATTATCCCTACAGGTCATTCATAAATTACCTCTTCACATCCTGGGAAAAATAAAACATTGAAAGGGGTGAGCTCAGATGCTCAGTAAGGATAACAATATCGCGGAAACTTTCATGAATAAACATAAACATTTAAGGCAATGTATAACTAAAACAAAAGAATTTTTAAACTTGAACTTCAGCATAATATGGCAAAGATAAAAATCAAATAATTCCATTTACTTACTCACATTGATATTCTACTAGTCGAATAATCACATGAAATATCAATAACCACTTTCATAATGACAGAATGCATAATGCCAGACTATCATCACCACGTAGCCAAGGCCTCATGCCAAGACTACAAATAAGATTTTGTCAAGGCCTTGTGCCAAGACACTAGTTTGTCTCATGAGACCTACCGATGCATCGAGGAGCTATAGCGGGCTCCACCTGTCACTTACTAAGTCCAATGCATTCCTCATATGAACAGGTTTAAACATAACATAAACATTTGTATTAAAAATAGCATACGAAATGTCCATACTTTCTCCATAAACCATGAATGGTATAAAAATAACACATCCACATTCAAACATATCACAAAACCTTCAATACAATATGGAAGAGTTGTATCATAATAAATCATCTTCAAACAAGTTTAAAATCCATCAAAGGATGTTGACATAGATGAAAATGATTTGTAAAACTCTTTGAGAGAAATATCTATTTTTCTTGAAAAAATTTAAAAGTCACAAAATTTAAAAAAGAAGTCATTTAAAGACTTTTTTGAATCAAAGTTTCCCATACCAATTTGAAATTTTTTAAATTAATTAACATTTTAAAAACATTAATGTCCATATAAATAAATCCTTAAAAACCATTTTGAAGACATGGACATTAATGAGAAAGATTTAGAAGAATAAATATTTAAAACATTTGAAATGATGTTTTAGTAAAAAAATCCCTTAAAAGAATCCCTTTTAAAACTCTTTCATAAAACATGGAAATGGATAATAAATATGTCCCAATAGATACTTACGTAAAAACAACCTCGGATAATAAAGAGATTGTGAAATTAACCCTTACCAATTTGGTAACTTACGAAACATACACCCCATGAAAGAGGTATCATACAATGAATATGTAAATACACATAAATTAAAGTTTATTACACAAATAATACAATTATGGGAAGTACATACACCACACAAAATGTTATAGTGGCAATATGACATGAAT
This sequence comes from Viscum album, assembly GCA_963277665.1. Taxonomy (NCBI): domain Eukaryota; kingdom Viridiplantae; phylum Streptophyta; class Magnoliopsida; order Santalales; family Viscaceae; genus Viscum; species Viscum album. The sequence goes on from OY728147.1 coordinate 1,303,616,783, forward strand.
CTCATGGGAATAAAGAGTGAGATGAAATCCGCTTACCTTGTAATTTTCCTTTGTATAGGGTAGGGTAATCTACTTTATAATGGTTAAATGATTGTTATTAAATTATACAAGAATAATATACATTCTTATGATATCATATATGATCTTTTAACATTGCTTTTTGAATAATATCTAGTATTATCGTCGTTTCAGGTGTTAACTTACTCGTTTTATTTTATATAATTGAGGTCATCAATCACAAACAATTGTAAAATTGTGGGCCTCAAATCCACCGATCTATGATGATTTAAAATACCATCGGCTCAACAAAACGTAAGGTATTACAATAGAAATTTTTTGGTTTTAAGATCCCTTCCCTAAAGTTAAATAATTATTTTATCCATAAAATAAGAGGAAATATATATATGTATGTATGTATATATATATACTTGACAAGTAGAGTTTCATACTTAAAATAAATTCTACTACAAACTCATATTTCACTCTAAAAGATTTAAAATAAATATATATATATATATTCTATTTATCCTAATCGTATAGGGTGCCAAAATTAATGAATTTATAATTCACATATCAGACCCTTTAAAAAAACTACATTATTCAATCCAGGACATCACATGGGCTAGTGGTAGGTGGTACACCCTTGTCGCCCTTTGGTTGTGGGTTCAATCCTTGCGGCCTTTCCGGATGCGACGGGTTGCCGACCAACCTCCGGGTTGTCCTTTTTATGGAAATCCAAAAATAATCTCAAACTAGACTTATCCAAAATACTTCTGCCCAAACTCACAGTCCAAAATATATAAGGTAGGTAAACATAATGAAGATCCTTTTTTTCACGTAATAGCATATGAACACCTTCATCATTTATTCTTTTAAAATATGGTAACACCCTAAATTACCATAAAACTTTATTGATTACATTCATGCTCCCTTATTCCTTGTATAATATTAGATATATTACATATATCCAAAAAATTAGAATATTCCAACAATGATGAAATAAACAAACCATTAATCAGTGCCAAGGTAGTTAAGAATATCCAATATAATTCATCCAAATCAACCATCTCTTATTCTGAAATTACCACCTTAGTATCAAGACCATATTAAGGATTACCTTTACTTCAACCATGTATTTTCAAAAAAAAGTTTAAATTGATGTTGATTCACTTTTCATAGTACCATAATATCTCAAATCCTCAATGAAATAGTACTGCAGTACAATCCTTATTAATCTCCATAATTCATATAACCAGTACATCGTTGATACAACACTCAAATGAAATAATTCTTTAATAATAACATAAGAACACTAGTCATTCCTCTTCATCTGTGGTAGTATCATAACTTTATTATTTTCCAATAGCATCATTTGGTGCATACTCTAATGATTTGGACATTGGTTTGCATAGTGTCCCAACTCCTTGCAGATGAAGCATTGTACATTTGAAATTTTTTTCTTACCCTTTCAATCACGTACTTGGTGTCCTTTTCCTCCACACTTATAACAAACTCCCATTCTCTTCAATAATTTACCAAGGTGATTCATTCCAAATTTATCACATATTGGAAAATCCTTCTTTCCCTTACTCCCTTTATCCATATTTCTTTCTACCATCCTTTTCTTCTCTGGATTCCCTTAAAAGCCATAGGATTCAGAGAGTTCTTTACTGATCTTTTGATACTATTTATTCGTATGATGATAATACATGGGAGACTATTTCCTTTCTAATTTTTTTAATACCATGAATGATATGAACCTTATTACTATTTGGATCACACGTATTGCTGGAGTTCCCATTCCTTCTTCTGGGCGCCATTTCTAAACAATGTAATACACTAAGTCAGTTTATGAATCACAATTCATAATTCCAAACCTGTAAAATACCTAACATAAATTGAATAGTTTATGGATATAATACATAATCACAAAAAAAATTCTTTGAGTAAGTATATACTCATGATCCCTTCATAATGGTTTGTAAAGAAAATAAGAATTATCCTAAGCATATCCCCCGGGAGTGTCGTAACCAAGAGTGTAGCAAGGCCCATTGTCGTGCACCAGTTCCTCTTCGAGTCTAGCTCAAAGTGGTGTTTTCGGGTTTTACCCTTAGGTACATCTGTGTCAGAGCCGCCTCTACCTGCTCGTATCCAGACAGGGATGTATTGCTCGGAAAACTCACAAAATCTCTACAATACCAAAATTCTAGGAAGTTCTTCTATAATAATCCTCAAAGTCTATCTTAGGGTAATGTACTATAGTTTCCAAGGCTATTTCTAAACTTCCTCTGATACCAACTGTAATGCCCCGACCCCAGTTTCCCAGAGTCAGTGCATTATTTTAATACATTGGCATGATTACAAGGAATCACGTCCCGAAGGACCAATCAGTTTAGCAATCTTAGAAACACTAGATACATTCATAAATTTTACATTACATCATAAAAATGAAAACTACAACAATATAGTCTCCATATTTCACTCTCATATCCCCATATACTATCCCTACAGGTCATTCATAAATTACTTCTTCACATCCTGGGAAAAATAAAACATTGAAAGGGGTGAGCTCAGATGCTTAGTAAGGATAACAATATCACGAAAACTTTCATGAATAAACATAAACATTTAAGGAAATGTATAACTAAAACAAAAGCCTTTTTAAAATTGAACTTCAGCATAGTATGTCAAAGATAAAAATCAAATAATTCCATTTACTTACTCTCATGGATATTCTACTAGTTGAATAATCACATGCAATATCAATAACCACTTTCATAATGACGGAATGCATAATACCATACTATCATCACCACGTAGACAAGGCCTCGTGCCAAGACTACAAATAAGATTTTGTCAAGGCCTCATGCCAAGACACTAGTTTGTCTCATGAGACCTCCCGATGCATCGATGAGCTATAGCGGGCTCCACCCGTCACTTACTAAGTCCAATGCATTCCTCATATGAACAGGTTTAAACATAACATAAACATTCGTATTAAAACTAGCATACGAAATGTCAATACTTTCTCCATAAACCATGAATGGTATAAAAATAACACATCCACATTCAAACATATCACAAAACCTTCAATACAATATGGAAGACTTGTATCATAATAAATCATCTTCAAACAAGTTTAAAATCCATCAAAGGATGTTGGAATAGATGAAAATGATTTGTAAAACTCTTTGAGAGAAATATCCATTTTTCTTGAAAACATTTAAAAGTCACAAAATTTAGAAAATAAGTCGTTTAAAGACATTTTTGAATCAAAGTGTCCCATACCACTTTGAAACTTTTTAAAGGAATTAACATTTTAAAAACATTAATGTCCATATAAATAAATCCTTAAAAACCATTTTGAAGACATGGACATTAATGAGAAAGATTTAGAAGAATAAATATTTAAAACATTTGAAATGACGTTTTAGTAAAAAAATCCCTTAAAATAATCCCATTAAAAACTCTTTCATAAAACATGGACATGGATAATAAATATGTCCCAATAGATACTTACGTAAAAACAACCTCGGATAGTAAAGAGATTGTGAAATTAATCCTTACCAATTTGGTAACTTATGAAACATACACCCCATGAAAGAGGTATCATACAATGAATATGTAAATACACATAAATTAAAGTGTATTACACAAAGAATACAATTATGGTAAGTACGTACACCACACAAAAGGTTATAGTGGCAATATGGCATGAATCTCACGGGAATAAGGAGTGAGATGAAAACCCCTTACCTTGTACTTTTCCTTTGAAGAGGGTAGGGTAATATACTGTATAATGGTTAAATTATTGTTATTAAATTATAAAAGAATAATATACATTAATATGATATCATATATGATCTTTTAACATTGCTTTGTTAATTATATCTTAGTATTATCGTCGTTTCAGGTGTTAACTTACTCATCTTATTTTATATGTTTTGTTACATAAGCTGTGTTTGTTATGGATAGGTTGTATCTTATACATATCCACAATGATATCAATTCCTTAAACATTATTTTTAATCATAAAATTATAATTATACGTGAATGGATATGATGGGGAAATTAATCTCATCGCGTTTGTGGACATGGTAATCCGTACGTACGCATGAACGCTACTTCCATTTCATTTTTCATTTTAAAAGGAATCAAAACCAAATGATTCATAGGTATATTATTATTTCAGTATAATATAGTATCTTATATATGTTAATTATGTTCATTAACACCATCCTTTATACATTCCATGTATGGTATGAACAAGTCATATCACTTTGAGGGGGCGGTAGTCTGCACTTCCTCAAATGAAATTATCGTATATATATACGACATGAAACGAATAATGGAATGATATAAAATGGAATTACAAAAGATTATATATAAAATTAATATCATTAATATCATATTTAATTACATTTCCATCATAATGGCCACCATGAGAGGTGGTAGGATATAATTGGACAATCATCGTTTCGTGAGGCGTTTGGTTGCCATCCACAGAAACATTATGTTATTCACCCATTAGATGGAGGTGTGTGTAAGTTTAGTTACAATAATTCTCATAACAATATCCTAGTATATTTAGGATACTGGGTTTGTTACAAAAGAAAATAATAAGAAGATTTTAGGGGTTGGAGAAGTAAAATAAAAGAAAAGAAGCTAAGAGAAATCGTTACCTTTAATTTGGGTAACTCCCTTTGGTTTGAACCAAAAAAGACTCTTGAAGTGCCTTCTGCCTAAGGTTAGGATTCTAGGAATAGGATAGGGATGTAGGGAGCTTAATTGGGTAGAGGTTGGATGAGCCAAAAGGCTTGAAAGCTGTGATGAATTGGTTATAGGTGGTGTCCTTTTATAACGGGGAGGAGGGGCTCTTTAGGAATAACTTAAAGTATTAATTTATAATAAATTCATTTTCAGTTTCTAATGGATCAAAATTAGATTATTCAAAGCCTAAGGTGGGGATGGGTCTAAATAATTTCAACCAATAGATTTTAGACTGGTTTGAGTCATTATATTAACCTTATCTTTTAGTTTTAACTCTTGGTTAATTAGTTTGACACATACCATGTCACTTTGTATTTTTATATTATATAGTTAATAAACTTACTATATACTTCTAAGAAACCCCCAAGTGGTCCATTAATGATACACCTATCATGATAAAAGTCCTTTGGCCGAACCTTAGATTTTTAGGAATTTAATATCAATTAATAATATAATATTTGTTTTAAAAATTCTTTTATCTCAATTTTGACACTATTTGGTATTTGATTTTTGTGAAAATTATTACAACAATATTACTTCGACAAAAATTAATTAAATCAATACTAACATGTTATATTAACCTATAAAATTATTTTAATTCATTAAATGTCTCAAATTATATTTATTTGGGTATTTATAATATCAATAATTTTAATATTTCACTAATAAGGTAATTACTGCATCATCATTGTGTCATAAATAAATCAAATTATTTAATGTATAAAAATTATAATTAAAATACCATTATGTATGAAATATTTTTATCTTTATAATGAATATTTATAATCGAATTTATATTATGTATAACCCTATATTAAAAATGTTTTAGTTATTAAACTTTGATTTGAACTGTTTTAACTCTTCTTTGAATTAAATAATAATAAATGTCCTAATCTAATACAAGTGGACCTAAAGGGTCATATTTTATTCCTAAGGTTGTTTGTGGTCGAATTAAACTTATCAAATAGAATTAGGACATGTTTTAGGGTAATAATAATATCATTTTTACCCTTAATTTCCTTATTTACTTTTTACCGTGGTAAATAAAAGTAAAAAGTTACTATTCACCAAAAATTATTTTTATCTTATTGAACCAAATTTTACTCCTTGATATTAACCATGTCTCTCAGATTTTCAAAATTCCACTCACAGAAGCAGTAAAATTAAGTTATATGTGAATTTACAAATTCTCCTAGGAGGTGGGTAAAAGACGGTGAAAAAGTTCAATACATTTTTTATATATCTAAAATTATTATAAACTGCCTCCAATGAATTAAATTGAATTTATATAGGTGTTATGTATCTATTTTGACCTAAAATAAATTTAAATAATATAAATAATTATTTAAATAAAAAGCCGGTTTTAAACAGTTGGTCAGTGTTTTTCATTGTTCATCAAAAATTGAAAGTTTTCGGAAAAATACCAAAAATTTACCCTAAGCTAATTTTGATATTACGAGTTCAATAATGAAGTATATTTTACCAAATTCAAAACATAGAAGTCTCATTTATTAATTTAAAATTAATTACCGCTGTTAAAACAAAAAGTGTGTTTTTAAGAAACAATAACTATCAAAAGATGGACACTTGTTTATGTCCTTTTTAAATGTGAAATTATGTTCAATGACCAACATTAGATTAAATGGTAAAAATATATTCTAAATATAATTTAAAACCCTTCAAATTCATAATTTATCACTATTAATTATTTCTATTAAAAAAGTTGTTTTTAATTAAAATTTAGTAATTTTCACTATTCATCAAAATATGAAAGTTATCTGAAAAGTACCAAAATTTCACCCTAGGCTAATTTCGATATTCTGAATCCAAAAATGAAGTCCGTTTTGAGAGGTAAAATTTATAAAATTTCAAAAAGTGGGTATTACTATTCATAATGGCTACTTTGATTAGTCGTGCTGTGTGTTAGAACTCGAATTTGCGTACAACACACGCTATTGTATTATTCAAAGAGAAGCGTACCGTGGAAGCTTGGGGTGTTACAACATTTTTATAAGGTAAAAAATGGATAATTTATTACTTAAAATAAAATGAATAATAAATATTTATTTTAAATATTTAAAAATACATTTTTACATAAATATGTTGAAATATGTATTTATACAAGCTGTTTATTATAAGTAAATATAAAAAAATATGCATATATTTAATTATAAATAAAACTAAATTGTGAAAAATGATAAAATTTTAAAACTATAATATCAATATGAATGTAATACCTAGGAATAAATTTAGTCCCCACTGAAAATAGAAAATTTTTTCCCTTAAACACGGCTGAAATTCCATCAAATGTTAAAAAATTGGGGTCCCATGGGAAAAAACTCAATTTTGGAGGCCTTTGGGGCCTATTTTGACCTTAAAAAAATATTTAATGAGGTCCTCCTAATAAAAATGACATAAATCTTGTTGAAAGATTCAATTTGGTATATGATAGAGCTCAAACAGACACCGAGATCAAAAGTTATGTCTATTTGAAGTTCTAGTTACGTTTTGAACTTATTTTAGATCTTTTATTAATTTTTTGATTTTTTGATTTTCAAATTGTTATTAAATTAATATTAATATATAATAATTATAAAATTATTAATTAAAAATACCTTTTAATTATTTTATAATCTATTTTTACTAAATAACTTATATATTAAGTGTAATTTTTTCCCTTATCTAAAACATATTTAAAAAATATATATAATATTTATATAAATATAAATATATTTATACATATATTTTAATGAAATATATCTGTATTTTTTAAATTTAACTTTTATCAGTTCTTTTTTATAATCATTGATAAAGGCCCCCCCTTTATCATCATTTTTTACTAGTACTGATAAATGGAGGGTCTTTATCGGCACTTTTTTACAAGCATTGATAAATGGGGGGGGGAAGACTTTATCAGTGCTTGTAAAAAATCACTAATAAAGTGGGGAATTTATTAGATATTTTTTTAGTGTTATTAAAGACCCCATTTAATAATTCTAAAAAACCACATTTAACAACCCCCCTTTATCAGTGCTTTTTCTAGCACAAATAAAGGGGGTCTTTAACTGTGCTTTTAGTTAGCGCTATTAAATCCCTAGTGCTGGTTTACCTAGTTTTGTAGTAGTGAGTAATTCTAACACTTATCTGACCAAATGAAAGGTTGTACCTTATAGTCTAAAGTGTCCAGATGTGCCACAACCATAGAGAAATTTGGCACAAGTATTTAATAATATCCCTCCATCCCAAGGACTCTTCATACCTTAGTCACGCCATTGGGTGAATCCCAAGTAAGAACTACCTCAATATTTGTCAGTTCCACTGCCACTCCCCCCTATAAGATGACATCACCTTGAAAGTGGGACGATAAAATATATAATTGACACTTTGAGAGCTTCCCATAAAGTCAGTTCTCCTAGAGTATGTCCAGGACCATACTCAAATGCCTCATGTGCTCTACCTTTGACATTGTGTATAAGAGTATGTAATTTATGAAGACCACCATGAACTGATCCAAGAATGTCTGAAAGATCTTGCTCATGAGTCCCATGTAAACTGTTGGGGTTTTCTTCATGTTGAAGGGCACCATTAAAAACTAATAATGACCATAGGGGAACTAGAACACCATATTCAGTACATACTACTATCAAAATCAAAGCCAGTGATAACCTAACCTGAGGTCAATATTTGATAACCACTTCATCCCTTTTAGCTGATCGAATACATCATCGATTCTTAATAGCAGATACTTATTATTAACAGTCACTTGATTCAAGAAATTATAATCCATGCAAAACCTCAAGCTCTCATTCGTCTTCTTGGAGAATAATACCGGGGCCACCTAGGAGGATATACTAGGTCTAATGAAGACCTTCCTCTATAGATCCTCCAATAGTAGATTCATATCTTATTGATATTCAGGGGATATTAGATATACTTTCATTGATATCAGGGTAGTCCTTAGGTGTAGTTATAAGAAAAATTCTATCTCTTGATGGAGAGGTAATCCCAAAATATCATCAGGAAAGACATCCAAAAACTCCTCCACCACTACAGGAAATTAAAATATCATAGCATCTACAGATCCAAGGGTCATACTAGAAAAATGATAAGAAATTAGCATTATCCTTCTACAAGTTACCCTACACTACTACAAATATGGCTTTTATCAGCGCTAAAAATGGCTATTAACAGCGCTAGAAAAAGCGCTGTTAATGCCGGCGAAGATAAAGGGGGGGGGTCCCCTTTATCAGCGCTCCAAAAAGCGCTGATAAAGACCCCTTTTATCAATGCTAAAAAAAAGTACTGATAAAAGGGGTCTTTTATCAGCGCTAAAATGAAGTGATGATAAAAGGGTATTTTATCATCGCTTTCTTTTTAGCACTGATAAAAGACCACTTTTATCAGCGTTGTTTTTAGCGCAGATAAAAATAAAAAAAATAAAAAAAAATAAAAAAATACAGCCAATCTCGGGGGGGGGGGGGGGGTGGGCTTTTTACAGCGCTTGATCCCCCCTTTAGCAGTGCTTTCCCGCACCTCCAGCACCTGCCCGCACCGCCTACACCCTTTATCAGCGCTATCCATTTAAATCAACCTTATGCACGCACCCGTGCCTCCACCCAGATTTGATCTCGAGACCTCCCCCCTACGCACCTAAAGCCTTTGCCACTACCCTATATTGATTTGTTCTCTTATTCATGATATATCTATTTATTTATATATATATTTAGTTATATTTATTCGTATAGTAATATATATTTATATTAATATATATAGTTATATTAATATATATATATATATAGTTATATTAATATATATATAGTTATATTAATATATACATATAGTTATATTAATATATACATATAGTTATATTAATATATGTATAGTTATATTAATATATAGTAGTTATATAAATATTCATATATTGGTATTTTAAATAAAATGGATATTAGTTATTATTTAGATAAAGCTAATATATTTTATATGTAAAATTGTTTAATTATTTATTTAAAAAATTTAATTTTTTGGGGTGAATATATAAAAAATATGTACATATAGTTATATATTTGATTATAAATAGAAGTGCATTATAAAAAATGATGAAATTTCAAATAAATAATTTCAATATGAATGTAATACCTTGGAATAAATTCAGTCCCCACCAAAAAAATCCAATAATACCCCCTTAAACGAGGCTGAAAATCCACAAAATGTTAAAACATCTGGGTACCCCGACTAGAAACTCAGTTTTGGAGACCTTCTGGGCCTCGAAAAATTCTTGAAGGGGGTTTCCTTGATCACAGCGACGTAGAGCTCATCGCAGGCTTCAATTTGATATATAGTAGAGCTCAAACGGACACCCGAATCAAAATTTATGGCCGTTTGAAGTTCGAGTTGCGTTTTCAACATATTTTGGATCTTTTTTTAATTTTTTTAATTTTTTAGTCTTCAAATTGTTATTAAATGACTATTACTCCATAATAATTAGCATATTATTAATTAAAAATATTTTTTAAATTTTTTAAGAAGCCATTTTCACTAAATATCTTATATATTAAGTATAATAAGTGTAAATGTACATTTATACTTATCTAAAATATATTTAAAAATTATATATTATATTTATATCAATATAACTATATAACTATATTTATATATTAATTTTTTTTTAATTTTTTTTGAAGTCGACCCTTTATCAGTGTTACTAAACAAGCGCTGATAAAGGGGGTCCCTTTATCAGCGCTAAAAAAAAGCGATGATAAAGGGGGGGCCTTTATCAGCGCTAAAAAAAGCACTGATAAAGGGGGACTTTTATCAGCGCTTTTTTAGCGCTGATAAAGGCACCCTTTATGAGCGCTTTTTTGAGGGATGATAAAGCCCCCCCCTTTATCAGCGCTTTTTCGTTAGCGCTGATAAAGGGGTGGCGCTGGCCTTGCCCAGTTTTGTGGTAGTGCTAGTTTTCTCAAACTGAGATTCTTTCACACCAACTAATGAAAATATCATTCCATTTTCATGGATGTACTGAATCCTATGCCTGAAATAGTTAATACATTCATGTAATATAGAGAGATATTCCATACCTATAATGACATCATAGGGTCTCATTGTGGTTATGAAGAGACCCCTTAATAATCTATCTCATCCAAGAGTTAGGTCACACTATTAATAGAAGTGTGTGGTCACTGAATCTCCCCATGTTGGAGTCTCTAACTGAAAAGGCTAAGCTAAAGATTACAATGGAATCTCCAAGTCCTAAATAAGGGATATGGAAAGTAAGGAGTGGATCACAACCATGACTATCAAAACTAAATCTATAGTAGATAAGACATAGATGATACCTCATATCATTCTCAAAGCCTTCAGGCTAGAATCCTCCACTTCCTGTATCAATCCACACCACCAACCACTATCTCCTTGATCCTGGCATGGACCATATAGGGGTGATAGAGATGGAAATAGATTATAATTCTTACCACCTCTCATAGATCCTCAACTCCTCTACCAAGCCTATTACCCTTCGACCTCCCTTATCAAGATATTGCTTCTACCATGATGGTCAATCGAATGTCTCCCTATCTTCTACATAGTGGGTAGGGAAATCCCACATGATATGGCCTTTCCCATCACATGAGAAACATCGTATATCCCTCGGATTACTAGAATCTCTCTGGGATCCTTGACTGGATGAATCTCTATTCTATGACTATCTATATAACTAACTTACACAACTAGATCCCTATATCTGATGTTGAAAACTAGCAGTTGAGGTCTTAGTTCTAGGGTTCCCACTACCAGAACCAATAGTTGTCGATTGAACTTCTAAGAAGCTCTCTACAACCTAGGCATGATCTAGTACCCTAGCGGAGGAAGGGATGCAAAGAGATACTACTCCATTTTAGATATCTTCGCGAATTCCATAATCAAAGGACCATGATCAAAATTCATTATCACAAATCATATTAATTGAATATCATGAGAGGTCAGTGAACCTTGATGCATACTCTACGACTGACATGTTGATCTACTGGAGCTCTAAAAGCTCATGGATATGAACAGATCATAAATTCCCTAGATAAAACTTCTATGTAACACCCAAAAATTTTAAAATATGGAAATAATGTTTTATAGAATATATGACATGAAATAACAATATTATAAGATAATTTAATACCCCAATACTTTATGATATATTTATTTTTAAATAAATTTATTCTCTTTGATATCTTTCAGAACACACAACCCTAAATCTAAATAAACCGTAGTATAATATACTATTATAACATAGCCATTAATTTGGTGGGTATGAATAGTACTAACTAAATTATGAAAATTATATGGTTTAAATATGTATAAAATAAATTCAATGGTTATATATTTATTAGAAATAAAATAGAAACCATTTTAAAGAAAAAATTAATGTTTTTTAATTGTATTTTTCTAAAAGGCAATTTAGTCACGCTTTGTGCATATAATTTAATTTTTTTAAAAAAATTTAGAAAGTTTATTTTATAAAATTAAAATAATTTTTTAAATTATAATATCAATATTAAGTTAGGGTGTGTTTTTTTTGATTTTTTATAAAATATTAATTTTCAAGTGAATAGTAAAAAATAATGTCTTTTATAAAATTCTCATTTATTTTTAATAAATTAAGTCTAAATATTATTTTAATTTTATTTCAAAATAACATAAGTAATTTTTATTTTGGTATATGATATTCATGAAATATTAATAATCTTTTTAAAATAAATATATCTTATATTTTCTTACCTTACCATCCATTGAATAAATGATAACATTGTTCGTGTGTACGGTGGACTAACACCTTGCGAAGCGAAGTGATTCGTTTTTCCTTAACTATTTACATAGAATGTAATAAAGGGTAAATATAATGAATATATGTGATATATATGATATTATATTTATTCTTTAAAATTAATATTTTATCCACTTCCTTACCCTTTCACCCATTAAGGAAATGATAATATTGCTCATGCGTGTATATGACCTATCATCTCCATGAAGTGATGTGATTAATTGTACATGTTCAAAATCATATAATGATTATAATTTTTTATCTCATGATTTTTTTTGATATTTATAAAATTTATATCATTCTAGAGATTATGGAACTATAACTCATGTTCAAGATCCAGAACTTTCACGACGAAATATGTAGGAGAAAAAAAGGAAATTAACTTCTAAAACAATAGTGATAATGAAATATTATTATATAATGGGTTATAATATGTTGAAAAGGATCATATATGATATTTTAAATAATAAAATTATTCTATAATAAGTTAATAACATGTTTAAATTCACTATATTGGAGGTTAAAGCGCACTCAACTAAAGGGAAGTATGAGGAATGAGTTTCTTGACTTAATTTACATTCATTAGGTTATATGACAACTTCGTTGATTATATTACGCCAATATTATGTGTTAAATTACATTTAATAAATTTATAATTTTATTTACAGTTTTATTTTTTTGGATTTACATTTTTATGTATAATCACTTCATTTATTAACTCTCCCTTTAATGATATAGACATTGCATGGGTTTCAACCAAAAACTTCCTTCTTCGAGACACATGTTCTTTTATGCACCTAATTTATTTTATATTATGTATATAATTCCTATTTAAATTTTATATCTTTAATACTTCACATTTCATGGAATTTTATGTTTCAATTCATTCAATTCATCCATGGGGGTTTTATTTTAAATATTACCAAGGCAGTATGGGTTTATGCTTCAATCTCATTTTATTCAGTATTGATTATGATTAAATTTAAATTAAAGGAAATTATCTGATCATTATCAAATTAAAAATGTCCATTTTATTCTCCCTTTTCTATTATAAAATTTTCATGTAATATTACCATATTACTCTATTTTCTACTTAAAATGATTGAGATAATTTTTTAATAAAACCCGACTTCATTTCTCTCTTCGATCGAAAATAAATTTTCTTATATATCCATGTTTTATAAAATTTTTTCAAAAATTATTTTAATATTAAACTATAATTTTTAAAATTAATTTTCACCCATTTTTGACTTAAAAAAGGTTTAAAAGGAATCTTCCTATCATTTTACAAACAAGGTATATTTTGACTTCTACGAAAAACATGAAAGGAATATTTGTTTTAACATGTACGACACGAATGGTATTTTCCACCATCATGACCATTATTTTTCTTGAAATTTCATTTATAAGTTTACAAGGATATTTTAAAAGAAAAGTCTTTCCATAATATTTTGTGAATTTTAGTTTTTCAAAGTGATTTTTAAGGGAAAAGGTTATTTTTCTCAAGAATGTTTTTAATATTTTAAAGGTATTTGTATTCATCAACATCAATAAACATTAATGTTAGGGAATGATTTTAAGTTATATATATATGTCCCCACATGTATACCTAGATTAATTTCGATTCCTTTTATGGGTTAATACATGCCTTATATTCATTTATCAAATTCCTTCATTATGGAACTTACTTTGATTATGATATGGGACAAGATTATGCAACCCATTTTATTTCCATGGGTAATTCTTATGTTCATGACTTATGATTGATATACTTATATGAAACAAATATTAATGTACATTAAATGAATTTTATGGGTGGGCCTAGAATTATATATCCCTCCAATTCATTAATTAATTTCTTAGTCTCATTATATATGAGGTATGGTAATAGGGAGTGAACCTAATCCATTATGGAACTCTTTTCACCATGTGATATTGTCTTGGTAGTAATTTTTGACTTATGATTATTACATTTTTTATACCATTTACACTTTATCATGTTTCCATGTTCTTATGATACCTTTTTATTTATTTTTTTATTCCACTTGATTACCCATGTACCTTCTCTTTTATGATATCATGTTATGCCTTTAAGTCACATGTTATTCTTCATTGTAATTTTTATTTCCTTACTCGGATTTTTAGCTTACCTGTTTCTTTATGTATTATTAAGGCTATCACATGTATATTTAGGAGATCAAATGGATTTTAGGAGCTCAATATGGAAAATAAAATTATTATTCCTTGTATTATATATTAAGGACCTAGTTTTCTAAAGACACTAAGACTTTACGATCCTTGCATTGTAATTATTGGATATTTATGTTTAAGAATCATGTAATATTATATGTAAAAGGCTCCATAGTTGGTATCATAGGAAAGGTTTAGTTAACCTTGATAACTATGATGGGAAAAATTTAGTGATAACCCTAGGGATAAGTGTTAGAATATAATTATTTATAGAAAAATATCATGGAATATTGGTGAAGTGTAGAGTAAGTGGTTTAGAGAAAATTACATCCCTATCAAGAAATTACAAGTGGATGTGGTTCTAACATAGATGTACCTAGGGATAATAACTCTAAAAAATACACATTAGGCTTGACTCGTGCATTACCTGGTATATGATAGTGGGCCTTACTACACACCTAGTTTGAAAAACTTGTGGGATATGTTTTGGAAATTCACAAACTCTTTATGAACCATCATGATGGATTTGAATATATGATTATCATAGATGAATTTGGTTAAACCTAAAGTGTCTTAGATTGAAATGAAGGTTTCATTATTTAGAAATATTATAATTTTTTTTCATGATTATATTTTTTTACAACGATGAATATTGTTTCTAAAACTATGAATTATGATTTAATTCAATGGCGAGAACCAAAAATAACTTGGTTAACATTGAGTGTGATACACAATGTGTTGATGAGAAACCAAATGTGATTATGATTAGAGTAAAGGATATTGTGAATATTACTAAAAAGTTATCAATATATACGATTAATAGTTTTCACCTGAACCAACTCTCAAACTCACCAAATAATGTAAAGATATAGTTTGATAAGATTTAGGGTGGTGGAGACATAGAGGAAAGAAGATTTAGTTTCCTATATATCGAGAATGTGGAAAGAATCACTCAAGGGAATGTCTCAAAGGAACAAGAAGATGTTTTTCAAGTGGAGAAGATGGGAACAAAGTAAGTAATTGCTGAGGAAAAATGAAAATTTGACTTAAAGTAATTGAGGATAATAATTATTTCACTAAGGAATCATCAACATTTGAACGTTTTAAATGTGAAAATAATGGGAATTTTTAAAATCAATTTTCTATGGGGAAAGTACAAGAATATGACCAACAAGGTTTCATAAGTAAAGGTTTTCTATTTATGATGAAGAGACTACAAATGAAATATAAAAGTAAGTAGGTATTAAGGAATAGGATTATGAATCCTAGTCAATGGTTTAAGAATAAAGTGTAAGGATTGAAATGTTTATATAATGGAATTCAAAGATTATATGAGTCATGAAATATATATAAGTATTGTTATGTATAATTTTTTCATTAAAATTTGTAAGAATATATTGAATGGTACTAATGATATAGAAATATGATTTAATAGTAAGGAGATACTATATGAAAAAACTCATAATTTAGGAAAACAAAATCATGGAGATATGGTTGATATTGTGGTAATTTGTTGGTTTTGTAGAAAATAATGAGTTGTATAAAAAACCTTAGTAGTAAAAAAAGTGATTTGATGGATAATGTTATTTTTTGAAGATGATAATCTTATTCTTGAGAATATTATAGGATCATGGAGAATTATGAATATGATCATCACATATACTTTTTCCATAGTTTTAGAAAAATGAAAACTCACATGATGGATGACAACCAATTGTATCTAGAAAGGTTTTAGGGATTATACCCACAAACTAAGGGTGATATAGGTGAAATTACTACCACTGGACTCTGTGAAGTGCTGGTTAGTATGAAATTGTTTTTAATTTAACAATTTCAATAATAAATATTAAAATGATCAAATTTGTTTGAGGTTATTAATGATATTTTAAGAGACATTTTATTAGAAAGAAGTATATATAACCTTTGTGTTTAACATAAAGGATTATTTGGGATGAATTCTATTATGTTTTTGGATATGTAAGATGTGGGGTTTTAAGGATAGATACTTTTGGAATGGATTAAATTTAACTTTGAGAGTTACTATTGAGATATTAGAGATTAATGTGTGGGAAAACTCCTGCTTACCATTTTTGTTTTAGTAATGATTGGAGGAATAGATTGTTTTTCTTTTGTGTAATATATGACCCATTGGAAGTTTATTTTAGTACTTAAGGCATGGAAAATTCATCTTTAATACCCAAATTTTGGATAAAAAGATGATATTGTAGTTTAAATTAGTTAAAGGATGAAATACTACTTATCATGTAAGTATATTTAATTTGTTCTTAGTTTAGATAGTAAAAGAATCCCTCAAATCTAGGAAAAAGATTTTTAATTTTTTTATATTACCTTTATGTATGATGAATAAAAAATATTTTATATCATCACATATTTATTTTTTTGGGGTCCTTAATTTCCCATGATCTTTCACTTTCTTGTGATCAATGATATCTACCACTCTCAATAATTATTTATGCTTTTCTTCCATGTCTGTATATTTACTCGCCACTAATTTTCCCCTATATGGAAACCTAGTTATGTGATTAATTTATAATTTACCTTTCACTAATATTAATAGAAAGTTTTTATTAACCATTTTTAATTTTTTTCCACTAATAAATTTTCAAAAGTCAAATTTCTAATTTCTAAGATCATGATTAAATTATGAGGACTTAATTTATTTAATGGGGTAGAATGTAACACCCCAAGATTTTAAAAGAGGAACATAATGTTTGATATAATATATGAAATGAAACTCCAAGATTATAAGGTAATGGAACACCTCAATTCTTTATGATATATTTATTTTTAAATAAATTTAATATCTTTGATATTTTATGGAACACGCAACCCAGAATCTAAGTGAACCGTAACATAATATACCATTATAACTTAGCCATTAATTTGGAGGGTATGAATAGGAATAACTAAAATATAAAAATCACATGGATTTCACATATATAAAATAAATTCAATGGTTATCTATTGATTAGAAATAAAATAAGAACCATTTGAAAGAAAAAGAATTTTTTTCTGAAAAACTGTATTTTTCTAAAAGGTAGTTTAGTAATGATTTACGCACATACTTTAAAATTAAATCTTACAAAATTTATAAAGTTTATTTTATAAAATGAAAATAATTTTTGAAATCATCATATCGATATTATATTCGGGTAAATTGTTTGTATTTTTTAGAAAATATTAAATTTTTAGTGAATAGTTAAAAATATTGATTTTTAAAGAATTGTCATTTATTTTTAATAAATTAAATAAAATTATTATTTTAATTTTATTTATAATCAAAATAAGTATTATTTAGTTATATTAAATCCAATTAATTAAATTTAAATAATTATTATATTATATTTTAGTATAAGTTTATTTTTAGGCTTTAAAAAACATTCATTTCTTCTGAAAGCTACTTTAAAGTGTATAATGTTTATCTATTTTAAATAATTAAAATAGCCGTTAATAAAAAATTATTTAAATAATATTTATAGATTATATATATATTAATTTTAATTTAAATTAATCTAAATATGGTTACTTTTAATATAGTTAATATGAGATCATCTTTTCCTCAAAAAAATGAATTTATTGAAAAACTAATTTTTTGACACATATGTGGGTTTTATTTCAAATTAAATTCTACCCATTATTTTATTTTGAAATGTACCCATCATTTTGTGTGGAATAAATAGTTATTTATTAATTTATAAATTTATTAAAGTGGTTAACCTAGGTTTTCTTAAGAGAGGAGCACACAATAATCAAGTTTATCACTTTGAATTAGATGAAAAGGGTGTGTTTTTGAAATGGTTTGATTTTGAAAACAAAAGAAATAAACAATAAATAAATAAAATAAAGTAAAAATAAATCAAGAAATATATTAAAATATATGATATTATATGGGTGAGTAGGTATGGGTTTTTTTTTCAAATTATAATTCTACCCTATCTTTTTCTAAGCCGATTAAAGTGAGATTACACAATCGTTTCCTATCACTCCCTTAGTGAAATGGTGATTGTGAGAATAAACATTTTCAAAATTTCACCTTGGTATAAAATCCTTCTATTTTTGTTATATTTTTAGAAAACACCCTTAGTTTACTTAGGTAATTCCTAATCATATTTTGTTTATCCCAAACGATCAAGAGTATCCACTACCCCTTCCTCATGTGCTGATGATCATTGAGTACTTCACCACTAAGACCTTGCCTATTCCATCCTTTATAAAACAAAAAAAATTAGAGGTATATAATGATAATTGAACAAAGAAATATCAATAATATAATCTAAAACCAAATACAATCACACTTGATAATAAAAAAAGTTATAGAATATTGAAACCAACTTCGCAGAAGAGAGAAATGATTTTATTGTATGAAGCACAAGAACTCAAGAATTAAAAAAATAAAACCTCCACTTTCCCAATCACTAAAAAGTTTAACCCTAAATTTTAAGTTCAGATAAGAAGAAGTGGGAATAGGAAGATCTTATAAAACTACGAACAAAAAGAAACGAAAAGGAAGTACAAAAAAATTTCTTTTACAGAATCCATTTGTCATAAGTTTGCTCCATTTATGACCACTAGATGGTTGAATCTTGCCAAGGTTCCACCTTAAAATTATTCATAATTTATTTTTCTGTAGATACTCAAAATATCAATGATTTAGGACATGTTTACATATATTTGAGGCTAAATCAATGAATATCAGTTTTTCTATATGAGGAGACCCTTCAACTTTATCCACTTTGACGCATGCAAGAGCTTCCATAATGATCTAATTTCTTCATGAAATTTATTGCATGCATGAAATTTCTAGTACTATTTCATTTATAGATATAATAACCTCATTTGGAGGTTCTATATTTTTATATTACTTATTTAATGAGGAGTGATCAATTCTGTCAGATAGAAATATTTTTCAAATTGATTGATTTTTTTGGGCCAATTGGAGTTTGAATGAGCTCTGGGTCCAGTTGAAGAAGTTGTATGCTATATAAAAAGTAAGACTAAAACAATAATCAATATATTTTTTATTAATATTGAAAAATTTATTCTCAAAATACATAAGTCACAGAAAACTATTAAAATTCCATAATTTATGAGTTTTCAAATATTAGCCCAAGATTCACTAAAAATACTAAAATGATGCAAATATGCTCAAATTGTTAAATTGGAAGGTGTTAAATCATTTAAATACATATGTAAAATAATTTAAATATTATCTCTATCAATTCCTCCAAACCCATCACTTGGAATTCTAGACAATAAAGCATCAAAATCAAATCAAAGAAAATTCAAAACACATACCCATGAGATTAACCAACTTGACAACATGAAACAAAAGATTTCAATCCTCATAAAAAACCATTATTTTGAGTTATAAATTTATATAATTCAATCAATTTTCACTTTTTTTCTCCTAAAATGCAAACAAAACACTAACCTCAAATGAATTTTCTATCATCTCATAAAGTTCAATTTTCTACAAGGCTTTTCTAATTTAACCCATACAAGGGTCACACACAAGATGGATAAATTACTAAATCTCCACCCAATGCGAGTCAAGGAATTTTTTTATTATGAGTAATTTTTATTTTTTTTTCAATTTATTTTATTTGGTAGGATTTATATGTCAAAAATTCTAAGGCTGAATAAGAATATTTGTATCTTTTTGAAGAAAAATTGCATGATTCAAATTTTTACTCAAGTATGGATTCTTCCTCACTCCCCTTAACAAATTTTTTTTCTCAAAAATAATATCAAAATTTGTTTCATGTACATCCAAAACATTCTTTAATTATTAATATTTATGAAAGAAACTATTTCCCCAAATTATAGATTATTTTTTTCTCTTCAAAATATTTAGAATGGCATGAATTTTTTTTGAGAACTCCAGAAAGGCAGAAATTTCAATAGAATGTTTTTTAGAAACAAAAATATATTTATAATTTGATTTTACACCAAAATTTTCACCAAATTATATAGCACACCACAAGATATCTTCCACCCATACCCTTAAATCTAACTAGATCATGAAATTTCACTTCAAAAGCAAGTTGGATAAAGAAAATTGGCTTATAATGTGGATAAACTAATAGGATTTTCATGGATTATAATGGTTATAAGGATTAAATATACAATTAAATTTAGAATAAAATGAATTTTCTTGAAAAGTTCCCTTTAAAACTAAATAAATTCCTCAATATTTTAAAACAAATTTACTTAAAACTCTAAAGTTTTAAAAGAAATAAATTAAATTCAGGTTGAATTAAGCATGATTTAGTTATCTAAATAAGTTATGCGAATTTAAAGAATATGTCAAAAGGGTTCTGAATCCTCATTATAAAATTATTTTAAAGATAGTGAGATGTGGCATGGGATTAAAAAATCATAGGTATTTTCATGAAATTTTAAATTTTTTGAATTTGAAATAAAGTCATTTTCAGCATTCATTTATATTTAGTTTCTTGTTATGAATTGGTTAAATCATATATCTGGGTTTCAAAAATGGTAAAGGTAATCATTTGAGCTCAAAAGTTTCAAGAAAACACAAAAATTGAAAAAAACAAAGAAAATTTAAAAACACTTTTTTTTGGAAAAAATAGAAATGTGAAAATCCTAGACATCAATTCCCCCCAACCCCACACTTAAATTATGTAGTGTCATCAATTATTTCAAGTATATTTAACATGTGAGTATATTTTTGTTTAAATCATAGTAATAAGGTAGTGTTATAGATAAGTATAACCTGACTTAATGGTATGCAATATTGAGTTAATCTCCAAAGTGTCTCTCATTGAATACCTACAAGAAAAATTAGTGAAGATAACATAAGAAATTTGTTGAAAGAAAAGAAAATATAAATATAATGAGAAATAAAAATAAAAAAAGGATAGATCTTGGTTTAACCCCTCAAGTAGGCCCTGGGTCTTGTCTACCTTCAAATGGGAAATTCCAGTGGGTTATCCCCAATCTGATGGTGGAGAAAGTTTCTTTGATATGAACCACTAGAACTTATTTTTTAAATATTTCACTTCATACGTTTTTGAGGAATTCATGGTTATAGTATTACAAACCCTTCAATATTATAATTTAGTACAAATAATATGGTTGCAGAAGGAAAAGGAATGGTTTATACTCTTATTTGGAGACAAAATCTTTGGTCTATTAGACTTTAAATTAATATAGGTACTTTTTTTTTAAAGTTGGAACATTAATAATTTTAGGAATGGGAAAGTTAGTGAGAATTTAATTTTAAGTGAATTGAAGAAAAATGAGTTAGTATATAAATATTACCCTTTAAATAAAGAAACATTATATTCGGTTACTTATTGCAAAGCCACTAAGATCTCCTCATGTACACCCTCCAATAAATGTTCAACAGGTTTTGAGAGTTCTAGGTGTTCCTATTTAGGTGAATCATCTTTTTCTTCTTCATCATCCTCCAAGGAAATACAGGTGTTGGATGAATATTAAAGTTTAAAGTAATGGGATGTGATAATCCATTAAACTTCAATAAAATCAGAATGAAGAGATTTAAAAAAATATTATCTCCTTAAAGTGGATTGAATTCAATTACTTTATCAATATAAAGTGATTCTTGGAGTTGAATTTCACTTTACAGAATTAGGTATTCAAGATCCACCATTTTTTCTTCAAATCACACCACTTGGGTGGGTTATTCCTCTTGAAAATATAGATATATATAAAAAGGTTCTGGATCTTATACCTTTTCAAGGATAGGTAGATCATATTGTATCTCATATTCATTCCACAAGTCATGATAATATTGTTAGTCTACAGTACATAATTCAATAGTAAAATATTATTTGTCAATCTTCTTTAGTAATGGATGAGAGAGGTGAAATGTATCTTTAGGTATATCCTCCTTTACCTCCTTAGGTTCTTCAACATAAAATATGATTGGGGAAATCTCTTCCACCATTGGCTCAAGTTTGGGTTTCTCTTAATACTCACATGATATTTACTCTATTTGGCTATTCATATCCTATATCTTCTATTCAGTCCATTATAATTGATATTTTATAATATTATAATCCACTTGTACTTGATGTTTCACCTATGGAATTTATTTATACAAATTAGTGGGAAACAAATAAGACTATTTTTGTGGATCAACCATTTCTTGATAGAATTTCATGAATGACTTATCGAGTTCAATTAATTCTTTGTAAAATCTCTACAATACTAGGTATTCAAGGGAATATTTAAGGTCCAAGATGACATCCTTGAATTAATCCTCCCTAATTATTTGGTTTTTGTCTTCATATATTTTCTTATAAAATAAAGTAACACTATATTATATAGACCAAGGTGAGTTAATTTTTTTGATTTTCAATTTTAATTTAAAACAAAAAGTTATTTACAGTTAGATTGTTGGCACTGCCTCCCTAGAAATGATTCTATGTTTACATATGTTCCTATCATTCGGTGTGAAAAAACAATTGTTTACTAAGTTAATTTTTTTAAAGTGGTTAAACTAGGTCATCTCTAGAGAGAAGCATGCAATAATCAGGTTTATCACTTTGAATTATAGAAAAAGGGTTATTTTTGAAATTGTTTGATTTTGAAAACACAAGAAAGAAAAAAATTAAACAATTGATTAAAAACTATGATATGAGAATGGTGATCAGTTTGGGTTTGGTTATCCAATTTAATGCTTTCCTAGTTCTAATTTATCTAATTTTCTTTTGTGAAGCCGATTAAAGTGAGATTAGACAATCGCTTGCTCTCACTCCCTTGGTTAAATAATGATGCTGGGAATAAACCTTGATACAATATCAATCTGGTATAAACTATTTTAAACATGTGATAGGGTAGCATCAAATGAAATCTATTTACATGTGAAATTCCCAATCAGATATTTTTTATCCCAAACAATCAAGAGTGTCCACTACCACTCACACATGTATTGGCAATCCCTGAGTACTTCACCACTAGGTCCTAGTATATTCTATCATATATAAAATAAAACCCAGTAGAGGGAGATAATGATAATTGACCAAAAAATTATCAATTACATAATCTAAAACCAAATATGATCATACTTGATAAGAAAAACCACTATAGAATATTGAGACAAACTTTTACAGAAGAGAGAAATGATTTTATTATATAAAGTGAAAGAAATAAATCATTACAAATAGAAAAACCTCACCTTCTACAATCACTCATAATTATCCCCTCATTGGGAAGTGTATCCAAGAATAATTGGGAATATGAAACCATTTCAAAACTAAGAAAAAAATAAAAGAAAAGGAAGTGTAGAAAATTTTCTTCTCCAGAATCTATCCGTAAGATGTCTTCTCTATTTATTCCCACCAGAAAGATGAATCCTACCAAGTTTTATTATTAAAATTTGTTCATAATTTATTTTTATAAAAATAATAAAAATATCAGTACTTTAGGACATGTGTAAAAAAATTTACTCATTAATTAATGAAGATCAATTTTTCTAACCGATAAGACCCTTTAACTTCTTCTATTTTGATGCATGCAAGGACTACCTTAATGAGAGAATTTATCCATGAAAATTAATGTGAGTATGAAAATTCTATTCCTATATCATTTATATATGGAATCAATTTATTTTTAGGCTTTTATATAGATATATTATTTACTTAATTAATAGTGATCAATTCTATCATCCAAAAATATTTTTCAAAATGATTGATTTTTTGGGCCTGTTGGAGTTTGAATGAGCTCTAGGTATAGTTAAAGAAGTTGAAGCCCACAAAAAAGGTAGCCTAAAAAATAATCACTCCATTTAGATCAATGTTGAAAAATTTATGCTCAAAATAAATAATTTATAGAAAACAGTGAAAATTACAGAATTAAGATATTTTCACATTCTAGCCCAAAACTCACCAAAAATCCTAAAATGATACAAATAAGCTCAAATTGTTAAATTGGAAGGGATTACATCTTTGAAATACATATAAAAAATAATGGAAATATTAGATATATTAAAGTTTAATTTTAAAAAATGGATTCCAGATTTGGAATCATCCTAATTTATATTATCTAATATGGTCAAAATGGTTTTTGTTCATAATTAATAGTGAAAATAGTAAAAATTATTTAGCATTGTTAAGATAAAAATAGGTTTACCAAGGGTTAAACTAAAAATATAAGGGTAATAAATGACCCAAAAATTATCTAATTCCTATTTTATGTTCTTATTTATACCTTATGTATTATATGGTTCTAAATTGGTCTATTTTGGTGCCTTGTGGCATGATAAAAACATGGGTGGAATTATTTATTTTCAAAAATTCCATGTGTGTCCCCTCACCCACTTATAAAAGGATAGTCCCTTTAATATCCTTTTAAAACTTTAAAAATATATTGGTTTAGCCATGAAATACCCGAATAAATTCTATAATTTTTTATTCTCATACTATAAGTTTTTTTTGGTTAGAAATACAACCTAGGAAGGATTTTGGAGCAAACCAAAAGAAGTTGTCCGAAGAAGAGGTAACGTCCTTAACTGTGCATTTTAATTTATTTCATCCTCATCCTATTCCAAATATTATTAAACCATGATGATATAATAACATTATTTTATTATATATACTAATATTTTGTTATTTTAAGGGAATTATCTACAACTATCTCATCCTCCCTCAAATGGGAAACAAAACTGTTTATCATGTGTACAGTGGGCCACCGCCTCACAAACTAACGTAATCCATTTTCCATAACAGTCTATCAAGGATGGGTATAATTATTCATATAATGATTATATATGATATTTTTGATATAATTATACTTCTGTAATTATAATGTCACATATACCTTCTTACTTTCCATTTCGTATAGAATACAATAATGTCCCTCATGTGTATGGAGGACTACCGCCTCACGAAGCAATGTGATTATTTTTTCACTTACACTTTAAATGTAAGATAATAAGGATTAATTTGATATTTATATATTATATTCATGAAATATTAATCATTTTCGAAAATAAAAACATCATATAATTTTTACCTTACCATCCATTGAATAAATGATAACGTCGTTTATGTGTACGTCCGACTACCGCCTCATGAATCGACGTGATTAATTTTTCAATAACTATTTACATGGAAGGTAATAAAGGTTAAATTTAATTAATATATTTTATATATGTGATATTATATTGATTATTTAAAATTAATATACAATCCACTTATATACCCTTTCACCCATTAAAGAAATGATCACGCCGGTTATATGTACTCCCAACCTACCATCACCGTGAAGTGATGTGATTCATTCTCCAGGTTGAAAATTATATAATGATTATAAAGATTAATATAATAAAAAATGGTATTTATAACATTAATATCACTTTTTATATTATGTAAATTCAACCTATGATCAATATATGAAACTTTCATGACTAAACATGCAATAGAAAACAAGGCAATTAACACCCGAAACAATAGTGATAATGAAAGATCATTAATGAATGGGTAATAATATGTTATAAAAAGAACATATATGATATTATATATAATAATATGACAATTTTATATGTTAATAAAATGTTTAAAACCATTATACATGAAGTTAAATAGCACTCAACTAAATAAAAGCACGAGGTAAGGGGTTTATTGACTCTGTTTCCAATTATTATGTTATATGTCTACTTCATTGATTATATTATGCCTATATTATTTGTGAAATGACCTTTTGTTGATTTAATATTTTATTTTTAATTTTATTTTTTGGTATTTAAATTTTTCTACACATAATGACTCCATCGATTAACTCTCACTGGAATGATACAAACTTTTTAAGGGGTTCATCTCAAAACTTCATTCTTTAATATGTATGTTTTTTTATGCACCTAATTTATTTATATGGTACATATACTTAACCTTTAAATATTATATAATTAATTATTCATAATTCATGTTATTTTAAGTTAAAAATCATTTACTTCATTCATGGGGGGTTTGATTCAAATATTACAAAGGCAGTATGGGTTTATGCTTCAATCCCATTTTATTCGGGATTGTTTATGATCGTATTCCCATTAAAGGTAATTATTTAATAATTTTATAATAAAACACATATATTTTATTCAAATTTTTTATTCATGAGATTTTCATGTAAGATTACAATTTTCTTCTCTTTTATACTTAAAATGATTGAGTTAATGTTTTTAATAAAATATGACTTCATTTCTCTCTTCGGTCAAAAATCATTTTTCTTCCATATCCATGTTTTATAAAAATATTTTCAAAAACTTTTTTAATATTGAACTATGATTGTTGAAATTCATTTTTAGCCATGTTTAACTTTAAAAAAATATTTTAAAGGAATCTTCCAAGCATTTTCGGAACAATGTAATTTTTAACTTCTATTGAAAATGTGAAAGGAATATTTTTTTAACGTGTGTAACATGAATTTTATTTTACACCATCATGACCAATATTTTCCTTGTATAATCCTTTATAATATTCCAAGTATATTTTTAAATAAATTTTTTTCAACAATATTTTTTTAATTTTAGTTTTCCAAAGTGATTTTCAAAGTGGAAAGGTTATTTTTCTCAAGAATGTTTTTAATCTTTTTAAAGACATTTCTATTCATCAAAGAAAATAAAAATTAATTTCATGGAATGATTTTAAATTATCTATATATGTACCCCAAATGTATACCTAGCTTACTCTACCTTCCTTTTATGGGGTAATACATTATTTATGTTCATTTCTCAAATGAATTTATTATAGAATTTACATTGATTATGACATGGGACAAGATTAAGTAACCAATTTTATTTCCTTAGGTAATTCTTATGTTCACACCTTATGATTGATATACTTATGTGGCATGCATATGCATGTACATAAAATTAATGTGAAAGGGTCTTGGAATTGTATATCCCTCTAATTCATTATGTAATGCTTTAGTCTCATGATACGTCATGTATGAGATTAGGGAGTGAACCTAATTGATTACGGGACTCTATCCACCATGTGATGTTGTTGTGATAGTTATCCTTGACTTATGTTTATGTCATGTTTTATTTCATTTCCACTTTACCATGCTTCAATGATATTTTTATACCATGTTATTTATGTTATGCCTCCACTTGATTACTAATGTACCTTCCCTTTTATGATATCAAGTTTTACATTTGATTCACATGTTATGCTTCCTTACCATGTTTATTCCATTATTGTGATTTTTAGATCACCACTTTATTTATGTATTTCCTAGGTTATCCCATGAATATTTAGGATCTAAAATGGATTTTTATATCCTACTATGGAAAATAAAATAATTATTCCATCTTTTATGTGTTAAGAACCTATCCTTGTAAAGACACTAGGCCTTTACAATCCTTGAGTTGTAATTATAGGATATTTATGTTTAAGAATCATGTAATATTATATAAAAAATGTTTGTGTCTCCATATCATATATAAATATGCACAAAAAAATCTACCCAAGCGAAGCTTTCCTCATCATTCATCTGTATCACCAAGCCCCACCATCATCCGATTAACCGTTGGAGTAGGATCACCGGTAGGACTATCATCTGGTATGGAGGTGTCCTGAAAAGGCATAATTTATTCTCTACCACATTGGTCCAATGATTTTATTCATAGGGGATTATATTTTCAAAAAACCTAATTGGCATCTATTTCTATAACTTTTGAATCATTCTAAGGCTGCATGTTTTATATGTCAAAACTATAAACTTCTCAACAGGTGGATACAATATCAAAAATCCACCTAGAGGAAGCACCTCATACATAAGTCCCTGAAATAGTGCCTCATCACTTAGAGGATCATCACCGAGATCTTGATATGGAATCTTAGTTAGTTTTTATCATGTTAGAATCCTATAATATTCAAGATTCACCACATTCAAAAAAGAATGTCTCGATAGATGACCCAAGAAGGACATGATAACAAAAACCCATTCCTATGTGATTCATGTACCAAAGTTTTTACCACAACCAGTTCCTATAGGAATCAAGTCAATAATCAGGTTATCATAGGCTTAGTATATGAATATATCAGTATTCACACCATCACTGGGTTCCCTAGACTAAGATCCAAACTCAAGACACTTTAACACTATTTTTGTTGTTATAAAAACTCATAACAACTTAATCATCTCCAAACTATAGTCCTATGAAAAATGAACTTTCATATCACTCTGTGATGACCCAACCCACTGAGGTTCTCTTACCCAAATATAATCCAAGAGTGATTCCCCAATACTTCCACTAATATGTTAGGGGATAGTGGAAAGCACCAAGTAGACATATCACACATATGGGAGGCCCTAGCCTAAAGTATATGTACACATGTACACATCTACAAACACCAGTTTAATACTATAAAGTAAAATTATTGTAACGTCCCGGTTCTAGAATCCTCTTAGAGGTTCCCTGTACCAGGTTGGTCACATGGCCTCAAGCACATTTCCCTAAATGCCAGATGCTGCTAACTAGCAGTGAGGGCCTTGGGTGTGATAGTGGGGACTATGCCCTCATTGGCAGAGTAATATAGTGAAAATAAATAGATAAAAATAGCAGAAGCAGTAATAATACCATACAACAGTAAAGAACAGAATACTGAAGAAACAAACAACTAGAGCACATATATAAATTATGCATGACAGATATGTCTAGGAAATCATCCAAACAAGTCACAATGCTGGAATACATTAATAAATCAAAGTACAAAGAAAAAAATAAACACAAACACCATCGTAAGCCTGAGCTTGGTCCCATGCTCTCCAACTCCATAAGAATCAAGTACCTAAAGTAGAAGGGCTCTTGCCCTTATCTAGAAATGAAACAATATAATCTTTTTGGGCCCAAAATCATGACCCAAATTGGGTGTGAGATGAATCCCAATAGGCAACCACCCAAAGATATTTTCCTAACAGTCAGTGAATATATACATAGCTAGAAATAAGCAAAATGAAGCAGTAAATAAGGAAATACTCATAAGTAAAAAATCCTATAGTTTCAATTACATCAATTTCATTTATTAGTTAAGAAACCAATAATCATAAGTAACCCTATGGGAAGTACTCACAGCCGAACCACTTTGTTCAACCAAACAAACATAAGAAACCCTCTAGGAAGTACTCATAGTCTAAACCCTCTGGTTCAGCTTTAGCAAAGACACTCTGAGGAAGCACTCATCATCAATCCCCCCTGTGGTCTCATATCAGTAACTATAGACACTATGGGGAAGAAATAAATGTCCAATTCCCCCTGTGGTCTCATAATGAGGAACTACAAACACTCTGAGGGAGCACAAAGTCTATCCTCCCTATGGCCTCACATTATAACATTAAACAGACACTCTGGGAAATCCCTCAGTGTCTACTTCCCCTATGGTCTACTACACCAGGTTCCCATAGCCCTGTGTAATTCAATCATGCACAAACAATATATGGAAGCCAAATTAAACCTCAATAAATACTTGGATAAACAGTCTACAACATCTCACAACATTTCAGATAAAAATCACTCTATCCTAACAATACTAGGCATGAAAAACAAAGCAGCCAAACAGGAAAAGCTAGACCAAGTAGTCAATATCAAGAAAACATGGTAAACACATCTATAACAAGTTAAATAACACTATTAACAATAATAAATCATCTAATCGAGAACACAAGGCATAATAGAAAATAATAGGTCTAAAACCATAAACACACAATACCCCTAACAAGGGTATTGTGAAATTTTGCACATATAAATCAAATACTAACTATGGAAAGGCACAAAACACCTACCTTGGAATTGTACAATAGATATAAGTGAACATCAGGCCTTGAATCAACCTAGAATGCCGTATATATATAAAAATGATAAAAATATTCAACTGAATATAACTCATGAAAGAAGAGGAAACAGAAAACAAGTCTCTAGAAGAAGGAAGATATTACCATGGAGATTCCAACGCAATCGATGACAGTCAATTCAGAGAATGGATGACGAGTTGGGGGCTTGGAGAAGAATCACTAACCATGGATGCTCCTGGAGGAGAAGAGCAAAGAAGAAGGGAGTTCTGATGATTTGGCATGACCACAGTCTATTTAATGAAATAAAAATAAAGTACACGATATGTTATTCTAGGGTATATGCCGTGTACTTGCTTTAGCCGGCCTCCGCTTTAGGCAGTCTCTAGGTCACCCCACATGACCATATGTTCGACCATCACACAGCCAGCACACATATACCTACAGTAACTGAGTACATGGCCTGTACTTATAAGTACACAACGTGTACTCCTAAAATTTCTAGGAACTCCTCTTTTTCTCAAAAACAACTAGAAATGAAAGAAATACCTAAAAAGAAGATCTAGATTATTAAAAAATTCCCCCCTTAAAGAAATTCATCCACAAATTTCCCTATAAAGGTGTCGTAGAAGAAGAAACCTCAAACAGATCTGAACACTACTATCGTATATCAGCCTCCCTCTCCCAAGCCTCATCTGATACTCTCTCGTGTTTCCATAGCACTTGTACCAGAAGAACAGACATGCCATGGAGAACCTTCTCACTGTGATCAATAATATGGATAGGATTCTCTACGAATGATGCATCCACCTCTAGTTCAACATCCTTTGGTTAAAAGACATGAGACAAGTTTGAGTAGTAACGTCAAAGCTGAGAAATGTGGAAGAAGTCGTGAATAGCCCAGTACCTCTGAGATAACTGCAACCGATATGCAACCGGCCCGACTCTCTCCAAAATCTCAAATGCTCCAACATATCTCAGTGAAAGTTTTCCCTTTTTCCTAATACTCCTGTGTCCCAACCTCAGTGTGACACGCAAGAAAACCTGATCTCTGACCTTAATCTCTAGAGGTCATCTCCATCAATCAGCATAACTTCTGTCATGACTGTGCAGTAGCCATCATCTTCTGAATCAACTCTATCTACTCTGTGTTCTCCTAAAGAAGATGAGGCCCCAACATAGCTGCCTCTGCTACCTCCAGCCAGTATAAGGGTGATCGACATGGCTTACCGTACAATTCCTCTTAAGGTGACATCTGAATAGTTGCTTGAAAAATATTATTGTATAAAAAATCCACAATAGGTATGTGTATCTCCCAAGAACCTCTAAAATCTAGGATTCATGCTCAAAGAATGTCCTCCAGCACCTGAATCGTTCGCTCGGACTGGCCATATCTCTGGGGGTGGTAAGTTATAATCAGAAGTACCTGTGTACCCAAAGCCTTCTACAGTCCCTACCCGGATCGAGAAGTAAAATGTGAATCCATTTAAAAAACAATGGAGTGTAGAACCCCATGAATATGTACCATATCTTAGATTTACAACCTTCCAAGGTCATCAAAACTGAAGGTATCCTTGATCGGCAAGAAGTGAGAAACCTTCTTGAATCTGTCAATGACAACCCAAACTGCATCATTTACTCAAGGCGACCTTGGTAAACCTATCATGAAGTCCATTGTGACATCATTCCACTTCCACTTGGGAATGGGTAACTGTTGAAAATGCCCTGCTGGTCGTTGATACTCCGCCTTCACCTACTGACATGTGGAACACCTCATGACAAAACCAGTAACATATCCATTCATAATTGGCCACCAATAATAATGGTGTAGATAACGATACATATTGGTGACACTAGTATGAACTGCCCAAACTAAGGAATGAAAGTCCCACATCAGATCCTTGCATATGTTTGCTGACACCCATATGCGCCCATGAAAATGAAAGATCTCATCCCCGCCTTTGGTCCATCCAGGTATAGTGTCCTCTCCTGACACAGCTTCCCATAGGACTAGGCCTTTAGAGTCTGATATCTGTCTCATTCTCCCTCGATCAAGTAGAGTAGAGGTAATAGCTACAGAAGAAAGAAACATCCACCCCTGTCTGTCATGCACCTCCAAATGCATCTCAGAGAACAGAGCGATAAGCTTCCACTCACTGCTGGCCTCCTGAACTTCTTGTATCTGAGTCCTCATACTCAACGCATTAACTACTACATTGCTTTTTCTAGGCATGTATTCAAGATCAAAGTCAAAGGACTAAAGGTAATCAACCCACCTTCGCTATCCCAAATTCAGATCACGTTGAGTGGAGATATACTTGAGACTTTTGTTGTCAGTGAAAACCACAAAATTCTCTACCAATAGATAATGACTCCAATAACATAAAGCATGAAAAACTACAGCCAAATCGAGATTGTGTGATGGGTAATTCCTATCATGTGGCCTCAACTTCCGAAACCCGTACACAATGAATCCTCCCCCCTGCATAAGCACTACTCCTAGCCCGATACCTAATGCATCACAATAAACTATATAGATCTTGATCAGCTCTGGAAATAATAGTATCGGTGTTGAAGTCAACCTACCTTTCATCTCTTGAAAGTCTAACTCACAAGAATCTAACCACAAGTACATTTCACCCTTTTTAGTCAGGTCTGTCAGTGGCGCTACTAGGCGTGAAAAGTCCTGTATGAAGCGTCTGTAGTATCTAGCCTGACCTATAAAACTTCTTACCTCAAAGATTTTCTTCAGCTACTCATAGGAAACTACTTTTCTCACTTTCTCTGGTTCCACTGGAACTTATGTCTCTAAGACAACATGACCTAAGAAGTGAATTTGGTCCATCGAAAAGTGGCATTTTGAGATCTTAGCATATAACTGATGCTATCTTAGTGTACTCAAAACTATCTTAAGATGTGTGGTATGGTCATGTCGAGTGTGAGAGTACACCAAGATATCATCCATGAAGACCACCATAAAAGAATCCAAGTATGGATGGAACAATCGGTTCATCAGTGCCATGAAAACTGCAGGCGTATTCGTGAGACCGAACGAGATAACCACATATTTGTATCAACCATACCTGCTCTGAAATCCTATAAAAGTTATATTAGATGGTCTAACGTGCAACTGATGGTAACCATATCTAAAGTCAATCTTCAAGAACACCCAAGCTTCTCGAAGCCGATCAATGAGAACACCAATCCTTGGCAATGGATATCAGTTCTTGACCATCAACTGGTTCAACTTATGATAATCCACAAAAAGTTTATGGGTGCCATCCGCCTTCTTCAAAAACAAGATAGGTGAATCCCAAGGAGAAGTACTAGGTTGGATGAAACCCTTTTCCTGCAACTCCTCCAACTACTTCTTGGTCTTTTGAACTCTAGTGTAGCCGTTCTATAAGGAGGAATGGACACTAGTGCCACTCCTGGAATGAGCTCAATAGAAAAGTCTACCTGTCACTCCAGAGGAAAACATGAAAATTCCTCTAGAAATAAATCTCTGAAACGATCCACCACTAAAGGAAAATCCATTTGTGAAGTCCCCTGGTTATCCAGATATAGACTAGCAATCTGGGCTGTAACTCCTTCCAACCCATGATGCTCGGGTCCTGCTCTGCTTTCTTGGACATCCCATTCACCCTTATGAAGAAACGATCCACCCTATGGTGATGTGAAACTCACCCCACAGTGATAGAAATCATCAAAGTGTTGGAAGGGAACTAACCAGTCCATTCCGAGGATGACATCATAGCCCGTCATCTCTAAGATATAGAGGTCCCATAATATGTGACACCCACCAACCTCTAGAGGTCACTCCATGAACTATCGTACACTGGCCGTTCTTTTCCCCAAAAGTGTGTCCAATGTCAAGACATTAGAAGAAGTAAAGATATAGAGCCCAAGGCTCTCCACAATAGCAACAGATATGAAACTTTGGGAAACCCCTGTATCGAAAAGTGCAGAATATAAAACTGAGGTGACCAGGATTGTACCTCAAACTGTAGAGGGTCCAAGATCCTTCTCCTACTGGGTCTGCTCCACTGAAAAAGCCTAGCTAGTACCGCAACCCTGTGACCCTTCCTGACCACCCTAAACTGATCCAACCTATTGTCACTGAAAGCCTGCCGACTGGCTACCATGACCGTGACCTCCACCTCGACCTGAATGGCCGAAAGAACTCCAATTCTCATACTGATGAGAAACTGGTGGTGTTGCTTCTGAATGAGGAGTCATTTAAGAACTTTAATCACAAACTTTTAGTGAGAATAAATGACAGAAATGCGGAAGATATCCCATCTTTCCACAAGATCAACACTCCACTAGGTCTCTTGGGAAATTTGGCCTCGTATGCTTTCCATCCTGCACTGGTAGCACACCACCTGGCTACTAGAAGAAATATCCTATCCACTACGATCTCAAAGAGTAGACTCCCTATGACGCTTTCTGCTGTCAGTATGAGGGTTACCAACTCCGAATGTTGAACCCCCCTAGATCATAGCTCTAGAATCCCTCAGATTGTGCTCAGTGATTAGTGTCTGGTTGATTATAGAGGTTATGGAAGTCAACCTGTAGTTGTTCACCTGAGAGCAGATGTTGTTCCTAAGACCATCCTAAAAATTTGTCACCAGGAATGACTCATCACCTCCTAGGATAGGCGTGAAGCACTACAACTCATTGAAACGAGAAGAATACTCCATAACTAAAAGAGTACCCTACTCCAGACTCATGAACTCTCAGGCTCGGTCAGCCCTCAAAGTATCTGGGTAGAATTAATCATAAAAGGCACGTTGAAACTCATCCCAAGACATAAACTGCTAACGTTCCACCTGTGAGCTCACATCCCACCATCTCTTGGCAGAATCCCGAAGCATATATGTAGTGAGATTCACCCTCCTCTCTAGAGGCATCTTCAGATGATCAAATATGGAAAGCATGGATTCAAACCATGACTTTGCAGCCTGAGGTTCTCAATCCTCTATGAAGATGGGAGGATGTTGCTTCTGGAAAAACCGCGTCAAATCTGCCATAGAAGGGGAAGGATGTGGTACTCCTAGGAAATTCTGCATGAACATCATGAAGCCCTCTTGGAACTTTGAATCATCATCTGCATCAGGAATAATGGTTGGTTCTAATACTAGCACTACATGAGGATCTGCTAGTAGTCCCTGATCAGCCATATCTGGTGTCTCATCACTGCCCTATAATTGGCATAAAACCAGAGGACGTCTTGGTGGCATGACTCTGTAAGGTCAAACACATATCTTAGATCAGGATTATCAAGGACTGAAACATGGAAGTTCAAGAAGGAAACATGAGAAATAAAGAATTCAAGATTTCAAAAAAGAAGATACATAGCGTGTATGTCCCATACATGACTTGTTCCTTTAAGCGTCAACATAGGCTTGTACTCCTGCCAACCCTAGCCATGTAACATCCCATACACACGACATGTTCCTCCAAAACATGGTATGTACTTGAATCATTTTCCCCTACCCGAGTTCTTCTAAACAACTAACCCACATATTTCCCCTAGAACAAGACTACATGGTGTGTTTGTGCCAGATACGACATGTACTAGAAGAAACTTCACCAAACCATGTTTTTAGTCACACAGCTGGTTACATGGATGAATCTACATGGTGTGTTTATGCTAGATACTACATGTACTAACTACCCAAAATCCACCTGTGTTGTTAATCACATGGCTAGGCACATGGTCTAAACACACGACCTGTACTTATGGTACACGGCGTGTTCCACTGAAGATTTCCCAACCCCATATCTCTTCCCACACAACCAGTGACACAGTTAGAGACTACACGGCGTGTACATACATTACACAATGTGTACTTAAGAAAAAAAGTTCCCTCCCGAACATAAGGATACCTAGTGTGTATTATCATTACACACCGTGTATTATATGTTTTTACGGACAGTAAGCCTTAGAAACTACTCCGAAACCAAGAAAAACACTAAAAGGAACATTAAAGTGCCAAATTCTGATCCATGAGGTCCCATACTCCCCGCGAATCAAATATTGGAATCTTATACATGTCATATACAAGCAAAAAAGTGTAATGATCCACCAAATTATAATCCATGAGGGCCCATAACACCTTAGGGACCAAAGTTTGGCATTCATTCAAGTGAACTTTAAAAATTAGCAATAACCTATCAAAAAGCATGTATTCTATCAAGGAATCTATCGAAACAACATGCATATCTAGCACAATATCTATCATAACAACATTCAATCAATAATACACCCTAAATGGCATGGAAATAATTCATGACATGTGATATCTGGTAAGTGCCTATATGATGCATGAGATGGAATACCCTCATCTCATCTAGTTGTAATAAAAATAGAACCTCAATAATATCAATAATAACAACACAAAACACATGAATCACCCAAGGGTGAAATCAAATAAACTGAAATAATTGCAAAACTAGAAAATAGCAATAATAGAGGTAAATTGGATTTTCCCTGTACACTGGTTAGCTACTCCCGGGTACAACTTATTTCCAAGTACTTATGCCTTCCTATCCCTGGATATAGGCTCCAAACAGTAAGTCAAGAAGAAAATAATTCCTCTAATACCACTTTGCAACGTCCTGGTTATAGAATCCTCCCAGAGTTGCCCCATACCCGATTGGTCACATGGCCTCAAGCACATTTCCACAAATGCCAGAGGTTGCCAAATAGCAACAAGGGTATTAGGTGTGATAGTTGGAAACTATTCCCTCATTTGTAGAGTAACACAATAGAAATAAACATATAAAAATAGTGAAAGTAGTAATAATACCATACAATAGTAAACAGTGGAAGACTAATGAAACAAACTGAAGCCCATATATAAGTGATGCATGATACATATGTCTCAGAAAGAATACAAACAAGTCAAAATGATGGAATACAGTACTAAACCAAAGTAAAAATAAAATAAATAAACTCCAACAGCATCGCAAGCCTCATCTTGGTCCCATGCTCTCCAGATCCACAAAAATAAAGTAGCTAAAGTAGAAGGGCGCTTACCCTTATCTAGACCTGCAACAATATAATCTGTTTGGGCCCAAAAGAATGACCCAAATAGGGTGTGAGATGAATCCCAGTAGGCAACCACCCAAATATCTATGCCTAATAGATAGTGAATATATACATGGAATGTGATAAGAAAAATAAACTAGTAAACAAGGAAGTACTCAGAAGTAAACAATCCTATAGTTTTAATTACACCCAATTTCATTTATTAGTTAAAAAACCAATAATCATAAGTTACCCTCTAGGAAGTACTCAAAGCCTAACCCCTATGGTTCAACTAAACAAACACAAGCAACCCTCTGGTAAGTACTCATAGTCTAACCCCTCTGTTTTTGCTTAGGAAAGACACTCTAAGGAAGTACTCACCGTCAATTCCCCCTGTTTCCTCATATTGATAACTATAGACACTCTGGGGAAGAACTCAACTTCCAATTCCACATTTGGTCTCGTAACAAGGAACTACAGACACTCTGAAGGAGAAAAAAGTCCATCCCCTTTATGGTCTCACATCGTAATAGTAAACAGACACTTTGGGAAAGCCCTCAGCATCCATTTCCCATATGGTCTATTACAATAGGTTTCCACAGCCCTGTGTAAGTCAATCATGCAAAAATGATATATGGTAGCCAAATTAAACCTCAAGAACTAATTAGCTAAATAGTATACATCATCTGAAAACATGTTAGATAAAAATCACTCCATCCTAAAAATACTATGCATGGAAAACAAAGTAACCCAACATGAAAAGCTAGACCAAATGGCCAATATTACAAAAACATGGGAAACACATCCATAATAAGGTAAATAACCATATTTAAAATAATAAATACTCTAATCAAGTACACAAGGAATAATAATCAATAATATGGATAAAAACCATAAACACGCAATACCCCGAACAAGGGTATTGGGAAATTTTGCACATATAACTCAAGGAATAACTACAAAGAGGCAGAAACCACCTACATCAGTGTTGTATGATCGGTATATGTGAACATCAGGCCTTGAATCACCCTAGAATACCATAGATCTATAAAAACTCTAAAAAAGTTCAATCGAAGATATCTTATGAAAGAAGAGGAATTAGGAAATGAGGATCTAGAAGAAGGAAGAGATTACCGTGGAGATTCCAATGCAATCGAAGATGGAGGATTCAGAGAACAGATGTAGAGTTGTGGGATCAGAGAGGTATCACCGACCATAGACACTCTTGGACGAGATGACTAGAGAAGAAGGGTGTTCTGACGATTAGACATGACCCCAGTCCGTTTAATGAAATAAAAAAAAGTACACAGTGTGTACTTGCTTTAGCCGGCCTCCGCTTTAGGTGGTCTCCAGGTCACCCCACATGGCCTTGTGTTTGGCCATTACCTTTCCTGCACACAGCTACCCATGGAAACCAAGTACACAGAGTGTACTTATAAGTACATGATGTGTACTCCTAGAATTTCTAGGAACTCCTCTTTTTCTCAAAAACAACTAGAAATGAAATACATAACTGAAAATAAGATCTGGGTTCTAACACATATGATACTGTAAATGAATGTATAAAATCTAATCCCACAAAATAGTATGAAAAAGGAGTACAAGAAGATATAAAGGGACAAATATAATCCATAAAAACTATAATGGAGTCTGAACCTTAGAAAAAGGAGACCACTACCCAACAGTGACTATGGGATCTGACTATGGCCAGTCTAGCTCCAAAAATATTCACCTAATCCTAGTGTACCTAAGACTACTTTGAGAGTCTTTTCATCTGTATATGTCATGAAATGTTTAGGTAGAACCTATGTTGGGGTGAGTATAAGCATACCTAGTAAAACACCTCAGATCACAAAACACCAAACACAAAGAGAGTGTTAACTCTATATGACTAAGTAAAAAAAATAAATAATAAAAGAAAACAAATATTATCAAAGGAAGACTCATAGTCTCAAAGTATGGTATGTCCTTACTATTATAATTGGGATCCCGCTTAAGGCTCCAAGGTAATTCTCACTAAGGTAACTCACTCATCAGGTCCCTCTATTGATGACATTCAAAAGATGATGATGCTTAGGTAGGGGATCAGGGATAAGGCCTATGAGGGATACCTAACCCTATCTAGAATAACCCAATAGGAAGGATATAACACACCTTAGATATTCATCATGGGATACCTAACCCAATATAGGGAATAATGAGATAGAGGAGCACACCTTAGGCCATAAAGAGGGACACTTGACTCTATTCAGAACTAGCCCATAGAGGTGATCAATCATCCTCTACCTATGATGAGATGCCTCACTATACCTTTTTGGGAATAAAAAATGTGGGAATAAACCCATAATAAAATTGTTTGAGGTAGCACACTCATGATGAAACTAGACCCATACTTGGAGTCACATGGCATGTATATAAGGTACATGGTCATGTGATATGTTTTCTTCATAGAAGTCTAACCATCACATTGTGACATCCTTATGATGTGTGTATTTACTGACATCACACATAGTATATATTAAGTTTCACTAAAAAATATATATATTTTATGAATATACAATTCCACTATGGGTCTGGTCCTAAAACCCCATAGGTAATATGGACTGCGTTAGAGCCATCATTGTAGCACCTCCAGAAAGGAACATCTATATGATCCAGCTTGAAAAACCACTATTACATGAACCAACCTTGTATTTATATTATCACCATCACACCTTTATCATTACTCTAATCCTAATACCTTACCCCACACATAGAATCCACAAAAAAGTCAAATCAAACACACCATAAAACAAGTTTTGGATTTATTCAAATCACTAGATAATAGAATACCGATAATGAACATGGAATGAAGGGATAAAGGAATAAAAACAAGGTGAAGATACAATGAAGTATATGTTCAATGTAAAGACCCCAACCCTAGTATCTTTGAGTTGGTGGTTACTTTATTACATTGGCATAATATAAATGGAATCACATCCTGAAGGACTGAAATTTTTTGTAGTTTTGGAAAACTATATACATATTTGAATCTTATGCTAAAATTGAAAATATAAAATATAATATAGTGAATCCTTTGAGAACACCATTTATCTCCTAGATTAACCCTATATATCAATCATAATAAATTTTTTGGCATCTTGGGAAAAAATAAATCATATGAAATGGGTGAGCTTAAATGCTCAGTATGGTTATGTATAAAGAGAAATCTATCATAAATAAGAATAAAAAATTATGTCAAGTTATATAAAAAAACACATTCCATTTAATCAATAATTAAGAATAATATAGAAGAAATAAAATATGACCAAATAATTCCATATAAATAATCACATGATCCAGAAAACTTAACCATAGACATTCCATATCGACAAGGATTTGTGATGAGAATATAATAACGTTAAGGCTTCATGACAAGAGTCTAATATCATTAATGTTTTGTTCCAAGATTCTAATAAATTGGTAAGGCCTTGGCTAAAACCCAATCTAGTTTGTCACATGAGATATAATGATGCATAAAGGGGCTATAGAGATCCCCAAACATCACTTACTAAGTCCAAAAAATTACTCAAATGAAAGGGGTGAAACATAATCAACATATAATTTTTTATTAAAACTATTATATAAAATGTAAATAACTTTACCCAATCAGCAAACATAATCACAAACCATCCAAAGTAATATGGTGAATGGTATCAAAATATTATATTCCCAATCAAACTGATCATAAATAATTCAATAAAACATGATAGATGATATCATAATATATTAACATCAATTAATCATAAGAATCATAAAATTATGTTAAAATAGAAGAAAATAGTTTATTTTGATCATTGAAAAATTCCTGAGGAAAATATCTTTTTTTACATTTAAAACACTTATTAAAAAAACTGTACAACTATAAAATAAAAAATTTTATTTTAAAAGAACCTTATAAACTTGAATAATAAGCTTCAAATAATTAAGGCTTTATAAATTTATGAAAATTTTCTCATTCTGTATAAGTTAAAAAAACATTTGTTCCTTATTTTTTTTCCAGAAAAGTCACAAAGTACTTCATCTGGAAAACAACAAAAATATTCCTTTCAAACAATTTTTGAAGAAGAAAAACATATGTAAAAATGATTTCAAAAAATCATAGGATAATAGTAATTTTTTTAAAAATATTTTAAAGAAACATAGATATGAAAGAGAAATATTCCTTATAAGAGGCTTAAAGATAAAAGTTTTTGAATAATGAAGAGATTGTGAAATAAACCCGTACATATTTGTAATAAATCAAATCATATGCCCCATGAAATAATAAAATTCTAAAAATATTAAAATATCATGATAATAAACAAATTAATGATATAACATGTTATATGGGTTTTATGTACACCTTAGATAATATTATAGGGGCATAAAATCAAAAAATTCCTCAATGAAATAAAATTAAGATGAAGTCCCTTAAAAAGATCATATCATTGAAGTGAGAATTAATAAAATTAATTGATTATGTGTATTCACTATAAATATACATAAAACAAGTGTAAATAGAATCATAATATAATAAAAATTCATTTAATACATAATAATAGCATGGAATAAACAATGAAGTAGAAGTTTAACCCAATGAGGGAAAATTAAGATAAGAAATATTTTACCTCACAATTATATTTAGTTTTTTATACTTTAACCTCATGTATAATGGTTAAAATAATTTTATTAATTCATTCCATAACTATATTCATATTTATAATACTTTATAAGATCATTTTATAACATATTACCACTCTCTCATTCATCCAAATCTGACTGTCCATGCATAGATGAATGATTATTGCTATGTATCCTCATTTGGAGCTAAACCTTGTAGAGTTATGGTTGATATAACAAATAAAAACCACCATCGGTACCAATCCTATGAAACCTTTTGCGAGATAGCTTTTTGAGCGGTCATGTGAGGTGGAGGCTTGACATAATGATGTAGTTATTGGGGAGGGGTAGTTTCTTGTAGTTTTAGACTAGGTTTCTTCTTGTATGATTTTATTCTAGGTTTACCACTTTTTCCTCAATAATTATTTTGAATTAAAAATTTAATTTTCAGTCATAATGAAATAGAATAATTAAAGTTTATGGGAGTGTGTTCATTTTATGGTTTCATAGTCAGGTCACTTGTGTATAATTATGGATTTTATTGTTAAATGGAAATAAAACACCAGAAGTGAAATGAAATGGTATTCATGAATATCAATAAGTTTAAATGATACCATAAAATATTTTTCTTCCTGATGATTCATTTGATAAAACATTAATGATAAATTTTTAGTTTATTTTTCCGGTTTTTCCGATAATCATGAACTAGTTCCATTTTATTTAATATTATGTATATATTTAATTTCCATAATATTAACTAAGTTTTAATATATCTATTAAAATATTATTTAACCAGAGTAATAATTTTATGACCAGCCTTGAAGGTGGTAATGGAAAATGAACAAAATCATTATCCATAGAGAAAGTTGACCACCATAATTTGGATAATGGTTTTGTTTCTTTGAATAAGAGAAGATGAGAAAAATGGTGGATAGAAAATAATACATTAGAAATATAACATTATATTATATAAATTATACTATAATTATTACACTTTTATGGATGAATGAGTCTAATAGAATGCATAATAAAAAAAATTAAGGGAGGTTGTTTGAGAATGTTACCACTTGAATATCATCTCCTGTAAAGACTCTTTTAAGAAACTTGTAATTTGTCTTTTCGTTAGACCAGTAACAATTTAACTTGGTGAGAATGGAGAGGAGAGGGTTTGGTAAAGATTTTAAAATCTTAAAGGATTTTGAGGTGAAAGGGGGTGGTGAGAAGTGGTATTTATACTTGAGGATGGTTGGTTTTAAGTGATTAAATAATGATTATTTTATATTTAAAGTCAATCACATTTGAGTGTAATTAATTAAAATGAATATTATTGATAATTAATTTTTTAAATTATGGTTATATTCAATAAAAACATAAAACACCCATTTAATTTTGTATTTTTTAGGAATTTTAATCCTTTACCTTTTAACTTTAACCCACTATATCATTTTACCTATACTGTAGTGAATCTTTTTTTACCACAAAAACTCTTTTATGACTAAAAATAAAAATGACCTTAAAACATAATTTGTACCTCATTATTACAAATATAAAATCTATTTTACTTAATTAAATTTATAAAATTTATAAAAATCAATTCTAAATATGTTACTTATAAAACT
The DNA here is from genome assembly GCA_963277665.1 of Viscum album. Classification (NCBI taxonomy): domain Eukaryota; kingdom Viridiplantae; phylum Streptophyta; class Magnoliopsida; order Santalales; family Viscaceae; genus Viscum; species Viscum album. The sequence continues at coordinate 1,303,660,650 of OY728147.1, forward strand.
TATAATTTTTTTAAGGTTAAAATCATGGTTTTCAAAATTACTAAGCATGCATTTATAAATATAAAAATTATTAATTATTCCATTCTATAAATAAAATTTGATCAATAATTAGGGTTAATAAATTTTAAATCATGATCATATAATAATTATTTCATAAGAGTTATGGTATTTCATAAAAACAAGTATTTTCACTTTTTAACCTAAAAATCAACTTTTTTAGAAAATTCCCAAACAATTACCTTAAGATAATTTTGGTATGATGAGTCCAAAAATTTATTTTATTTTTTCAAATTAATTCTATAAAATTTTCAAAATTTAATTATATTTATTTTCTTATAAAATTAATATAAATCGCTTTTTGAAGAAAATATGTATTTAAAGAATGAAATGAATTTACTGAAAATTATGTGTTTATTTACTAAGAATAATTAATTTTTTTTAAATATTAACTTCATATTTATTTCATAATATAGTTAATATTATTCATAACCTTTAATTTAACATCTATTTTATAATGGTCATGTTAAAATAATAATATATTAGGGTTTGTTTAATCCCATTGTTCTGTGCAATGTATTATATCAAACATAGTGTTATTTAAAAATATCAGGTTGTTAAATTCTCCACCCCTTTACTAAATTTCAGCCTTGAAATTTGAAATTTCACTAAGAAAAACAAAGTTTTATATTTTAAATTTCCATTGTGGGAAACCCACATTGTAAGAGGGGATAATAAAACATCTTCTTAAAAAGAAGAAAATGAAATTGTGAAGGTCACCACAAAACTATGTTTTCGAATAAAAAAAATTAGAGGGAAGTGGAAACATGGAAATAGAATAGAAAAATAACTATTAAGTTGTGATGGGGATTGATTAGGAACTTGGTCATTATAAATTTTACCATAAAAAAAATGTAAATTTGTGATTGGTTAAAAGGGAATTGATTTCTTGTTAAGAAAATTAAAGAAATAATTTTTTTATTCAAAAGTAATTTTTCTAGAGCTAATGAGTTATTTTAATTCCTATAGTAATAACATAAGGAAATAAACTTACTTGAAATTTAGATTTTCATCCCTTAAACAATTTTCACTACACACTCATATTTTCCATAAAAGACAATTCAACATTTATTTCTCAAATAAAATTCTATTTATCTTATTCATAAAGTGTTGAAAAAATTAACTTATCCTTTATTTTTTAATTCTATTTCAATAAATAAAAACTATGTTATACTAACCGAGACATCACATAATCTAGTGGTTGGTGATGCACCCTTGTCTCCCTTCAGTTGTGGATTCAAGTATCCTGGCCTTTCCTGATGTGATGGGTTTTCACCCGACCTACGAGTTGTATTTTTTTTATAAAACTATATTAATATAACCATTACAAAATTTACAAAAAATTAACCTTAATATATTCAACATTAAATAATTTTTTTAACCTAAAAGGTTATCTCATATCATTCATTTTTCATCCCTAAAAATATAATAACCCATATTGCATCATTATTTCATGGAGTCTTTGGTAATCCAATGAAAAATTACATAGTAATTTCATCCCTTACTCTAACAAATGAATATCCAAAAGTGATTTTTTTATTACTTAAGAACTAAAATTCACTTTTAACAGATCATAAGATTCATAAAGAGTGAAAATTCATTACGTCTTTCTCAAAATATTTTCTAAAACCAAAAGGGTTGGTTTATAAACACATTAATCCTTAAAACCTCATAAAAAGTTCAACTTAAACCATTTCATAAATGGTTAAACATATGACCATTACAAAAGATCAAGATCCAAAACTTTAGAAATTAGGTCACCAAATTTTCAAAATTAACTTATTATTAATTTCTCAAACAACATGAATTATAACTTAATCGTCACATACCCAACATATAAATAACTTCATCATGTATTCTATTAAAACATTGTAATAATATTAATTATCATCAAAACTTATTGGAAACATGGATTCTTCCTTATTTATTAAGTAAAACATAGATTGTTAGATATTTTTCTTTAATCTAAAAATATTGTCAACTCCATCAATGGTAGCATAAACCGCTTTGTCAAAATATCATTAACCAGCTCCAAGGCAGTAAAAACTATCTAATTTAATTTATCTATATAAATCAACTCTTCATCCTAACAAAATTTTCTCAATATTAGGAACATATCAAATTTTATCTTTCCTTTTATCACATGTTTTCTAAGAATTTCAAATTTACACTAAATCTTTTTTCTTAGTACCATTCGACATATGCTTTAAAATCCAAAGAAATAATAATATAATAGGATCCTTAAAAGTTTTGAGAATATAATAAATAGAATAATTTTACAACATATTTCATTAATCCAAATACACAAGAACAATAATCATTCCACTTTAGCTGTATCAATATCATCAGCTTGACCTTGATCCATTTGATTATTCTGAGGTATATTCCCTTGAAACTTGTGGAATTCATTTAAATAGTTCCCCATATCCTTATAGTTGAAAAATTTAACATATTATTTATTTAAATTTAAATCACAACCCTACTAGCCTTTCTCTCTACAACAAACTCCCATTCCATTCAATCAAGTAATGGGGTGTTTCTTTCCAAAATTATCACATGTGGGAAAATCCTTATTTATTTTCTTCCCATTATCCATTTTTTCTCTTCTATCCTCTTATTATATTTATTTCCTTCCAAACCACAATAATTGGAGAATTATTTATTATTCTTTATAGCACAATATACTATATCCTTATATGATGAAAATGTCTAGAAGCCTAGTTCCCTTCAAAGGATTGGTTTAATCCCATCAAATATACAACCAATATTTATCTTTGGATTATGTACTTAGTTCAAAACATGCATGGATAACCTTGTAAAGTTAGCTTTATACTTATAAACATTTTATTATTCCTTTTTTCTTAGACCGATAAATTTTATCTCTTTATCCAATCGTTCTCTAGGAAATTATTTTTCTAAGAATAGTTCCTTAAAATCCTTCCATTCCATGTTTGTTATTTCTTCTGCATCCTTAGTGTTTTAAATCAATGACCACCATTGATACAAAATATCCCAAGAGATGATAAAATAACATGAAAAAATTATCCCTTTAATTATTTCCCAAGGAGATAAATATATTTTCTATTGAATATATCCATTGCTCAGCCACAAATGGATTCATAGTTCTAGTGAATGATAGAGTTTGTTATCACATGAAGCAATTTAACATTTTTAAACCACATTATGGATTAAAATGCTACTCCATACAAGAAATGTTATTTCTCATAACCTTAATTAGTTGTCCCAATATAGTTATAATTTTATTTGATCCATCTGGAGCTCCATCTCCAGTGGCAGCTCCAGCTCTAGCTTCATCATCTTGCATAGGAGGGCAACCCCTACATGGATTATGTGCATTAATATGGTTATTATTCCTTACACTTGGTGACATTTATAATTAGTGGCATAATCTATATTAGATCATAAAATTATGAAACATAATGTATAATCTCAAAACTACTTAATGTAAATTGAAAATTTAGGTATAAATAATATCTAAACCATAAGTTTAGTTTCATTGGGTGTATTTAAAAATTCTATTATAGAGTCTAACTCTATAATATACATTTTCCAAAATCAAACTCTTAAAGTTTATTCTAAAATTTCTTCAATACCAACTATAAATATCTTGATCGAAGTAGCCCAGAGTCGATGGGTACTTTATTACATTGGAATAATATATAAGAAATATCAACCCAAAGGACCAAAAAGTGTAGTAGTTTTATAAAACTAGATACATATTTGAATCTTATGTTATAATTGAAAATATAAAATACAACATATTAAATCCTTTGATAACACCATTCTCTCCTAGATTAACCCTACATATCAATCATAATATAATTATTGGCATCTTGGGGAAAAATAAAACATAAGAAAGGGGTGAGCTCATATGCTTTGAAAGGGCATGTATACAGAAGAAGATATAATAAATAAGCATAAAATCTATGGAAAGGTAAATAACAGAAACACATTCCATTTAATTAATAACCTGATCACAATATATCTGAAATAAAATATGATCAATAATTCCATATAAATAATCACATGAGCTATAAAACATAACTATGGATACTATACTAATAAAATAATCACATTAATATCAATAATTAATATAATAATGGGGGAATGCATAATTCCATACATCTGAAATATATCATTGAGGCTTTGTTCCAAGAATATAATACTGTCAAGGCTTCATGCGAATAATATAAAATCATCAAGGATTCATTCCAATAAACTAATAAATGGGTAAAGCATTGGCTAAAACCCAATCTATTTTTTTCATGAGATATATAGATGCATCAAAGGGCTATAGCAGGCCCCAACCATCACTTATTGAGTCCAATGAATTACAAATATGAAAGGGGTGAAACATAATAAATATAAATATTTGTATTTAAACTGTAATATGCAATGTAAATAACTTTCCCCAATAAATAAACATAATCACAAATCATCCGGAGTAATATGGTGAATGGTATCTAAATATTACATTCCTAATCAAATTGATCATAAAACATTAAAAAAATATGGTAAATGACATTATAAGATGTTAACCTAAATGAATCATAATATAATACAAATTATGCTGAAATAGATAAACATAATTTATTTAGTTAATTGAAAAATTCTTGAGGAAAATATCTTTTTTTAATTTGAAAATATTTATTTTAAAAAACTATCAAATTATAAAAAAATTTCTTTGAAACTAAAATTATAAAATTGTAAAGTTTTCTTCAAATAATTAATTATCCATGAAGGTAGGAAAATAAAATCATAATGGATAAGTTAAAAAACCATTCCTTCAGTATTTTTTTTCTATAAAAATCACAAAGTACCTCATTTAGAAAAAAACAAAAATATTAATTTCAAACTATTTTGTAATAATTAAAACATGTTTAAAAATGAATTTAAATAATAATTGGATAATAATAAAAAAATTTTGAAAATATTTTTAAGAAACATGGATATGGAAGAGAAATATTCTTCAGTCAAGACTTAAATATAAAAATTCTTGAATAATGATTATACTGTGAAATAAAACCTTACCACTTTTTAATCAGTCGAATTGTATGAACCATGAAAAATAAAAATTAAAAAAATTAAAATATAAATAGAATAAATAAATTCATTATATATCATGTCAAATGGAAATTATATACACCTAAAAGAATATTATAGGGTAATAACATTAAAATATGCCTCAATGAAAGAAAATTGAGGCAAAGTCCTTTATAAAGATCCTATCATCGAAGTGAGCGTTAATGATATTATTTGAGCATGTGTATTTTATAGAAATAAAAATAAAATAAATGGAAATAAAATAACAAGATAATAAATATTAATTTCAAATATAATCTTAGAATGACATACACAATCAAGTATAAGTTTTACCCAATGAGTGGAAATTGAGTTACAAAATATCTTACCTCACGCTCCCCATTAGTTTTAAATACTAAAAACTCATGTATAATGGTTAAAATAATTTTATTAAGTCATTAAATAAATATAATAAATATAATAATATTTATAATACTTCATAGTATAATTTTATAACATCTTACCACCCATTAATTAATTATATTTCATTATTTTCATTTTTTTAAGGCACGTTCGTTTCATTGTTTCATGGTCAGTTCACTTTTGTTTAAGTGTTGATTTTTTTATCAAATGAAATATAAAAATAGAAGTTAAATTAAATAGTATTCATGAAATGACATAATTTTAAATAGTTACATACATCATTTTCATTTCTAACATGTGGTGATACATTTGATAAAATGTTAATGATAAATGTTTAGTTTATTTTGGTGGTTTTTCCAACCATCATGAACTAGTTTCATTTTTTAATATTATGTATATATATTAGTTCCAAAACATGAAATAAGTTTTAATACAACTATAAAAACATTATTTAGCCACAATATTACTTTTAAGACCAATCTTGAAGGCGATAATGGAAAATAAACAAAATCATTATCTTGAGAGATGGTTAACTACCCTAATTTAGACAATGGTTTCATTTATTTGAAAAAGAGAAGATAAGAAATGGGGTAGATAGAAAATATTACACCAGAAATATAAAGTTATATTATATTCATGGTACTTTAATTATTATTCTTTTATGGATGAATTATGTGAAGGGAAGGTTGAAGAAGAAAATAAATTAAGACAGGTTGTTTAAGAAAGCTACCTCTTGAATATTACCTCCTTAAAGGACCACATAAGGAACTTGTAATTGGTATTTGGGTGAGACAAAAAATATAGAAATGAGGAGGGATGGGAGGATAGGGTTTCATAGAGATTTTATAAGCTTCATGTATTGTGAAGATAAATAGGGCGGTGAAGAGTGGTATTTATACTTTAGGAGGGTTGGTTTTAAGCGATTAAGGAATAATTATTTTATATTTAAATCCAACCACATTTGGGTGGAATTAATTCAAAGAATTTTATTGATAATTAAATTTTTAAATTTTATTTAATGTTAGTAAACACATAAAACCCAATTTAATGCTGTAGTTTTTAGGTTTTGTAAACTTTTACCTTTTAACATTAATCCGCTACATTATTTTACCCATACTGGAGTAATTTTTTTTTACCATGATAAATTTTTTATACCTAAAAAAAATAAACTTCTAACATAATTTGTAAATATTTATTCTAAATATTTAATCCATTTTAATAGATTCAATTTCTAAAAATTTAAAATATAAATTCTAAATATGTTACGCATATAACTCATAAAAACATTTTTTTAAAGGTTAAAATCATGGTTTTCAAAATTTCTAAGAATCTGTTTATAAATGTAACACCGTATGTATTATGTCATTACATAAATACATTTTGATCAAGAATAATTATTAATAAATTTTAAATCATGATCATATAATTATTATTTCACAATATTTATCATATTTCATAAAAATAGTATTTTCACTTTTTAACCTGGAAATAAACTTTTTTAGAAAATTCCCAAACAATTACCCAAAGATAATTTTTAGGTGATGAATAAAAAAATAAAATTTTATTTTTTTAAAAATAAATTCTACAATAGTGTAAAATATTAATTATATATATTTTCTCATTGAATCAATAATTTTTTTCAAGAAAACATATATTTGAATAACAAAATGACTTTAATAAAAATTATGTGTTAAATTCCTAAGAATAATTAAATTTTTATTGAATATGAAGTTCCTATTTATTTCATAATATAACTAATATTATTCACACCAGCGAATTTAGTGGCTAGTTTATAATGTTCTTGTTAAAATAATAATATTTTGGATTTTGTTTAAGCACGGTGTTCTGTGCAACGTCGCTATCTAACATAGTGTTATTTTATAATCTTAGGGAATTACATTCTATTGGTCAACATTTTCAGAATTCAAATAATGGGGTGAACAAAAAAAGTTCAATATAAACATAAAATTTCTAATTCTAGGTAAATTAGAAAAAAATAGTCAACAGATAAATTAATAAAGAATGATTCATAAATCAATTTCTAAATAAATTAATTCATGTTTATCATAGAAAATAAGAAATTGGAATAAAAAAAACAAAAAAAAGGAATAACTTAGGTTGGTTTGACCATTGATGGATAAACCGTTTACAAGTGTTGAATAAGTATAACTTGTTTTATTTTATACTGGATCCAAAGATCCTCAATCCTATCGATCAATTATCAGTAGTAACAAGACTCCATCCCCTAGCTTTGATTATTAAAAATAGGTTGAGTAGGGAGGTGGATAAGAGTAAATTTTATTCAAGGAATAAACCTCAATATGAGTAAGGTTACCCTAGGTTTAATTTTCTAGAAATCATTTAATCCATGGAATCCTTAAGGAGAAGTGGGTTGGATTGATTAATAGGGGTAAAAATTGATTTAAAACCTAATTCAAAACCCAAAATTGAAGATACACACATTTATCATTTGAAATGGATGATATCTGAAAATATTAGTGATGATTTTGGTTGTTTCAAAACTAGACCAACCTCACCATGCCCTCCGCTATACCTATACTATGAATGTGGTTTTATTGACACAATGAGAAAAATAGTGAGCTACTTTGGCATATTCCCAAAAATTTGTGCATTCTTCTCCCTATGAGATCCAAAAAATGGGGTGGTGAGGTGTCCATGTTCATCACCCATAGGGAGTTTCATAGTGATCCATTCCTATAACCACACCATGGTCTCCCTATTTCTCCTTTCTCATTTTTCACAGGGCTCCCCAGGGACCACCATTGATTTCACCATGACTATTGTATAGCCCATGTTGGACTGAAAAATTCTACAAAACTACTAATTCCACTGACAACCTTCATACCCCCCCCAAAACTACAATGACTCTGCACCTTACTTTAAAAATATCATTTTATATATTCCAAAGTATTAAATAGAAAAAATAGAGTTATTACATAGGTGAACAGTTCAAGGTGGTTTGGACTATGGGGATCAGTTCATGGTTTCCACATGATTAGGGGAAACTATGTGGGAAAATTATGTAGTTAGGTTTCACTTGGGGCTCAGAACATGGTTTAATACCAACTATGAAAAACCTAAAATTTAGTTTAAGTGGTGATTTTCAAGGTTGGTGAATGATTTGGAAACCTGGGCATCCAAACCGTGCTAGGGGGATGACTTGAGATAGAGTAAACTACAAGTTGGTGAACAGTTTGGAAAACCATGTATTAACCATTTGTGTAACACCCTGATATTTTAAAATAATAAAATTATATCCAATAACATATACGACATGGAACACTAAGACTAAACAAACTACAATATACTATTTAAATGTGACCATTATTATCAAGTAGTTAAAATTAGTATCATGACTAGGAATTAACACTTTCTAAAAATTATGTATACTTATTTTACATGAAGAAAATATATCGTTAAATAAGGACTCAATTTTTATTAAAGTCTTTACATGCTTCAAAAATATGTTTTCATTAAAAATATGTTTATAATTTTTTTGTGGAGATAATATAATTAATTTATTTTTTTAAAATTATATTGTAAAAAATGAACTCAATTTTTGAAATCAACATGTAAAAATTAACTTAGGGTGAAATTTTGGGATTTTTCTAAAAAGGGTGATTTTTTGGTGAATAGTAAAAAACATTGCTTTTAGTAAAACAATCATTTATTTTCAATAAAATAAGTAATTTAAAAGAAAAATTATTATTTGAAATTTATTTCAATATAATTTTTTTATTATTTAGTTATATATAATATAATTAATTACAATTTAATCATTTTTATAATAGATTTTGGTATAATTTTATTTTTAGGCTTAAAAATGCATTTTTCTGATTTTTTAAGTGCATAATGCTTATCTATTTTAATTAAATAAAATAACCTCAAACAAGGACTGATTTAAATAAAATGTAGATAATATATTTATATTTATATTAATTTAAATTCATATATTTATTATTTCTTGTCATAGAGTTAATATAAGATCATCTTTTTCTTAGAAAATGTATTTTTCTGAAAAATCACTTTTTGTCATGGTTTACAGGATTATTATAAAATGAATTTCTACCACTTATAGGGATTAAATTTAGTAAAATTGATTAATTTTTTTACTAATAATAATTTATATTATTAAATAAGTCTAAATTATTATTTTTTTCATTATGAATAATAAAAACAGTAACATTTATCACCACAGTAAAAGGGTAAATTGGGTTAACCTAGGTTAAAACTATGTGATAAGGCAGTAATTTTTCATCATAATTCTTATTGGATGAATTTATTTATTACCTTATCACCTTATTCATTATATTCAATTATTTATGGGATACATGTCCATGAAAGTGGCCTATATAATAATTTGAGTAAATAAAAAAGATAAAATGCCACTCTCTTAACTTTTAATATTTCTTTTATGATCACATAGGGATAAAAATAATCAGTGAGTGAATATTAAAGGTTATTTTGATTATAATTAAATTATTTTCATGAAATTATTTTCAATTAATTTTTAGTGATTATATAATTACATAATGATTATACAATGTTGACACAATGCTTGTGAAAATAGTGGAAAACTCAAGATAATTTTTTTTAAAAACATTAAAAGTAATGTATTTTGGTTGATTTATGGTTATAAAATATTTTTATATTTAATAATGATATATTATTGATGTTGAAATGGATTTTATTTTAAATTCATTATTAACTTCATGTCTTTAAAGTCAAATTAAATAAATAGTGTAAAAAATGTAATTAATGATATTTTATGTTAAATAGTATTGTATGAAATTATTTAAAAAATAAAATAAATCATGAAAGAGTAAAATTAGGATGATAAATGGTGTAAAATTTCATACCTTTTATATTTATGATTCAATTATTATCTTATAATTAAAATTATAACCCTTTTAGTTTAAAAAAGTTACTACCGTAGTTACGGTTGAAACTTGTTTATTGGGAGGTTAAACTAAAAAATAAGACCTAAAATGACCTAAAAAATCATGTAATTTATATTTATGGACATATTTCTACCTCATCATATCAAAAAATCAAATCCATGTCCCATTTGTAAGTATTTGAATTGAATATGACCTTATTATAATTTAATATTTTAGGAAATTCTAAAAGAGCCCCTTTCTTACTTATAGATGGGAACCCCCTATCCTATCCACTTCACACTTCAAGAACCATTTTTTAGACACTCCCTACCAAAATATTTTTTTTATTTCCCTTACCACATCATATAATCCTTGGTTTTATTATAAAACACTATTAGGAAATATTTTGGTGTAAACCTAAAGAGGTTGTTCAAAGAAGTGGTATCGTTCTTAACCAAGCGTTTTTGTTTTATTTCTTAGTCCACCTCCTTAAAATATTTTTCAACCATTATGATATAATAAAATAATTTTATCACACAAAATGATACGTTTTTCTGTTAATTTCATACCTTATATTCATCTCCTCTTCTATTAAATGGGAAACAAAGCTGTTGTTCGTTTGTACGGTGAACTACCGCCTTGCTAACCAATGTAATTTATTTTCCATCACCACCACTCATGGATATTTTTAATGATAAATTTAATATATATATATATATACAGATATATATATTTTATTCATGAAATATTTATTATTCTATATATATAATACAACATATAATTTCTCACCTCTCCATTCATTTAAAAATTATTACGTCACTCGTACGTACGTGTGGACTACTGCATCCACGAAGTGATGTGATCCATTTCTCAACACCACATTTAATGTATGATATATATATATATAAATATATTTAAATAAATAATATGATATTTATGTTATAATGGTCATTATATAAAGACAAATTAATACTTACCTTCTTTCCATAATGATCGTTAAAAAATGGAAATGATACTCATGATTTAGTATGGACTACCGTCTCCATGATTGTAACTATAGAGACCCTATTTCTACCTTATAAGAATTAAAAATATTTCTAGACAAATTTTTGTAGCCAATTTATGAGATAGTAATAAATTTAGAGACCCAATGTACTTGGGAATAATCTTATATTATGTGTGCACAATTTCTTAAAGAAAATGGGATAACTATTAAATAGAATATCAGATCCCAAATAAAAGACCACAGTTGAGTCCAGAATGTAAATTTTACCATAGGTGTGACCTAAAATGGGCTGGTATGTGAGATTTTGGATAAGATTAACATTAACAGTACATTTAATAGATTAATTAAATTATTAATTTAATTAATTCATTAAATTAACTCAATGAGTTTCATCTAAAAATTCCCCATTATGGGGATTTTCCTAGGGTTAACCACATAAACCCTAGGAGAATTGAGAGTAATTATTCATCCTTCTATAGGTTAATCAAGATCCAATGATTATGAGACTCTAGATCAAAGTAGATGGAAGTGTAGAGAACACAACGACTCCTCTCAATCGTTGGCGAGCACATTCTTTGACGGCGAATGATTCAATATCCCGGTAAGACAATTCAATTAATGTATTATTACCTTATTGATTAAATTGATTGAGAAGGATCATCCCTTTATATTATTAGCACAAATTTTAAGCTGTTTCATACACCCATGCATATATTTAATTGTTTGTGCAATTGTTTTCTCACCTCGGATTATCCCACTTGGATCCGTTGGACAATAATTCTTGGAAAATTTTTCTTGTGAATTTATCCAAAAATTATTATTTTTATTCATTATTAGACCACGAGGACATGATTAGACATTTTTGAGTGGGACTGAACCGGATTGGAACCTCAGATTCATGATAGATTCACATGCAACGAATGATTTGGAAAATAAAGGGAGAAAGGGAAAAAATTGTGGTATATAGGTGATGGTTTTATGGAACTAGGATCCGAAATCACAAAGGATGGAATGAGAAACGTTTGAGGTGTGCAGGGCTTGCGACAAACCTCTATAGATCAATGGGTACCATTTTCTAGCCACCAGATGGCCGAAAAAGACGAACAAGGGCATTCCCCTTTAATTTCTTGAAAATATGAGGCTTGATTCAAAGTGGAGAAGATGGTTTTGTATGTTTGGGTGTGAATATGACCTTATTGAATATTATTAACTATAAACTATATAGTTTGATGAAAACATGACGTGTAGGTCCTTGTATATGATGACTAGGGTTTCATGAGATTATATGTATCCCACACCATGTAGGACCCCTAACCATTGTGTGACTTTGTGCTAGTGACCAGACATGTACTCTGATTGTGAATGGGCATGGGAATGGCCATACACATTCCATGTGATGAGATACATAGATACAACTAGAAACCTTGGGAAAAACCCATGTGGAGAAATATACCGCATACCGAAGTACATATACATAGGCATGATACACATACATGACTAGGGAGCACAGGAATGACCCCAGGTTGCTGAGGCATGTTATGCAGTCCACCTACATGCCATATATTGATACATGGGTAGTGAGACATGTACCTACTGGTATATGACCAGGTAATAGAGTGGGACCACATTCCATGTGGGTATCCTCACATGTATTGTACCCCTAATTTCCTTATGAGGAAACTTTAACCCCTAATGTCTCCTTTGTTTCTACCTAAATTTTGTCTTGTAAGTAGACTATCATGGGTGTTTTTCCATGTAGAATATGATGGTGGAATCTGTAGTGTATTTTTAGATATGATTAAATATTTAATTGGTATTATTCTTATTTAGGTGATGCTTGATGATGAAAATGATCAGGTAAGATCACTAGAGAGATTAGAGTGGCACCCTATTGTTGGAAAAGACATGGGTCCTCAATCAAATGCTAGAGTGAAACCCTCCAGCTGGGAAAGGCATGGGTCCTCTACTGACTATTAGAGTGACAACCTCCTACTAAGATAGGGCATGGGTACTCTACCTATAAAACAAGTGGAACCCTCCTGTGGAGTCAGGGCATGGGTCCTCAACTATCAGAGTGGGCCCCTCCTTCTAGGAAAGAGAATGGGTCCTCTACTTATCCACTGATTGGTACCCTCCTACCGAGTCTGGGCATGGGTCCTAAACAATTAGAGTGGAACCATTTAGTGGGAATGAGAATGGGTCCTCTATTGAATACTGAGTGGAACCCTCCTGTTGGATAGGGGATGTATCCAATAGATTTTTACTTAGAAGAACACTCCTGTTGTACAAGGGCATGGGTCCTCTACCTAGAGGTTGTGACACTCGAATGTGAATCAAAATGGTGAGGTGTGTCTTGACTTGGATTTTTAATATTGTTAAGATGTGAGAGATGATGGGCATCAATGATGGACCTTTATGAACTGATGAAACTCTTTTCATGGAATGGGATATGAGATGAAGATCTACTCATCTCTCGTTTGAGTTTCTTTGGTTTGACCATATATATATATATATCCATATTGTTGGATTTTGTGAACTCTATTTATTTGGGTTGATTTGTCTGTCTATGTATTGCTATCATATCACTTACTTATCCCCCTTTATCATTCAGGGCGACCTACCAGGTATGTGTATACTCACCCCAACATGGGATTTTCCTGCACATGTCGTGTATTATGAAGATGATGGATAGGTTAATAGTGACTACGGAGGAGCTTAGGGATACCTGGTTCACTAGAAAAATTACAGTGGCTATAGATTGGAGACTAGAAGATGGGCTATCTCATTAAATATACTTTATAGTTTTTTTATTGGGAAATATTTCTTGTTGGGTTTGTATTTTCCCCTTTACTATCAGTTTTCACTATCATACTCTTGTACACCCTAGAGATTTTTTATGCTTGGTATATCTTCTATTATTTTTATATTATTATTATTATTACTTTCCAGTTCTTCATTGAGATAGTTGTGTATATGTGTATAGGTACATTAGGTAAAGGTCCTACCAAGTAAGATATTCCTTTTGGCATTGGTCGCTATCCCCTAGCCTATAGAGGTGGCCTTGGGGTAGTTACGGATTGAGCCCCATTGGGTCTGGTTGTGATAGATGTGTATCAGAGGTGGTTTTATACTTGGAGTTAAGTTTTGAGTAGTCCCATTGCAAGGATTTAGTTTGGATTAGGTAAAAATTGTTAAAGTTTTTCTAGTGAATATTTTAGGCCATAGAATCCAGTGTTGGTGTAGTGACTGATTTATGCATTCACTCGGACCTTGAATACCTGCTTGTTGACTCGGAATACCAAGACATTGGTTGTAGGGATCAATGGTACATGAATCATATAGGATTGAGTATTTGATTTTTCTTCTTGATTTTTCTCCCCATTATATATATATATATATATATATGTATTCCCATATGACCATGGTATGTCTTGATTAAAATTTTTAGGATTCCTTCGTGACAACATCTCGACATGTTACCAGTGCCATATCGTAAGTATGATATAATGAGTGATGAAGACTCAATTAAGGGTCTATCCCATGATATTATTCCTCTAAGTGGATAAGTAGTATCACCACCACCTATTGAGTAAAAAGATCATACTAGCAGGACCGACTGAGGATGCATGTAGGCTTATCACACTCCGCGAGTTCCAGTTCCAGAGTTGCTGAGGTTCCACAGTGAGCCGAATCCCATGGAAGTGGAGGATTTGACAGAGATAGTGGTTTATGTTTAAATATTATCTAGAAACATATGTATTAAGTGTTTCTTCTGATTTCTATCCTTTTCTAAGGATTAGTTGGGTGATGGTGGAGTCTTGTTACCCAGATGCACGATGAGTTGACACTCTCATGTCCCGACTTACAGTAGTTTTTTCGTAAGAATTACTACCCCTCTTATTTCAAATTGGTTTGGATTTAAGAGATTCTAGAGACATAGAAAGGATGGATTAAAGTGTCTGGGTACACTACATGGTTTATAGAACTTACATGGAACTTGCTTTACATGATCTGAGATGGCTACATTCGAGCACATAAGTTTGTGCAGGGACTCTGCAGAGATATCTATGCTAGCATGGTACCATTGTGAATCTGCATATATTATAGTGTGTTAGAGTGGGATATGGTGATTTAGAGTTTCCGATCAAAGGGGTGCTAGGAATTTGGAGATAGAAATGTAAATTACAGAGCCTAGTCGTCTGCAGTAGCTAGGAGACGTTAGTCGACAGGGTCTCAATATCAGAGATCTTAACAGGATAGGTCTCAGGAATGTGGTTAAGGAAATCACAGAGGACCGGGGAAGCCTGAAGAGGATAAATACTATGCTTGTGACGTTTGAGGTCACATGAAGTGTGAATGACTAACCAGACATGCTAAGAAGCATAGACATATATCTAAATTACCACCATGGCAGAGGTAGCACCGTGATCAGGGCCCTCCTAGGAAAGTGTAGGGTGGCCCCCAGGGAGGTGAAGACAATAGAGGAGAAGGTGGAGATCCAAGATGAGGAGATATCTGTGGTGAAAGATGTTATGATATCCTTCCACCACCACCATTAGTTGGTCCAAGTAAAACTCAGGGAGTTGGCACCTAGGGCTGCAGACAACTTCAAGATATAAGGGCATATGCCCCCATGACACATGAGATGATTAAAGGTATGACTTGTGTTCATTCTCTACTTTCCTCAGTATTATTAGACATAGTTACGAGTCATTCATTAATATCTATACTTCTGGTATGATATATGAAGCTCCCATATGAGGTTCTAGCCCAACATATTTGTCTTGAGGTTCCTACAAGGAACAATCCTTCTATATCTTTTGTCGGCCGATAGCTGAGAAATATCTGAAGGTTCCAGGCACAGTGGAAGCGTGGTTGGGATGACACCCAACTTTGATTTTTACCATGATCAATGATTATTGAAGGATCAATATGAATATTAAATCCACTCTCCACAAAATATAATCAAATTTTTAGATACAGAAAAAAGAGGCCCGAAAACTTAGAGAGGATCTTGCACATCATGTTTATAATTAATTTAATTAATTTAATAAAGAAAAATAATACATGTGTCTTTGGTATTTTTATTTATTGATGATTTTTATTGTACGGATTGACCCTTCTGGATTATCTCATTACACTTGTAAGTATCCAAACTAGAATCCCTCTAGCGGTGATCCACACGTGCTCCGATGGCTTCCAATCGACACCGCTCATTCTCCAGGTGCTAGTACGATGAAGCGAGTGTCTTGTGTTGGTCGTTCTTGATCACTCATTATTCATCCTTGAAGAACATCTCTCATTATTGATAGGCGAGAGAAGAATATTTGAGGGAGAAATTGTTTGGCTCAACAATTCTCAATACACCAGATCTGTAGTGTGGTGTATGGCACAATAAGCGTACTTGCCTATTTACATACATGAAATTTCAGTTACAATATTTAATTGCATAGAAACAATTAAATACATTCATGAACTTAGAGAAAACCCATGAATTTAATAATAATACCATGTTATTATTTATGGTGCACCAACTTGGGAAAACGGAATTATAAATAAAATTTTACGTTACAAAATAATAGAATCATTTTTTTTAATTTGTGCCAACTAGTTAAATAATTATTTACCATATTTCAAATAATTATTTTACTACTGGACTAAAATTGGTCTTCTCTAACTCCACTACCATTTATTGAACACCTGAATAAATAAATATATAATTTATTCTCTTAAATAAATATTTTATTTACAAACTAGTAAATAAATATTTATTAAATGTTCAATAAAATAAATAAATAAATTTAATTTATGAAATCATTTTAACTTGAATAAATTTATTCCACAATCTTGAGAATAATATTTATTTAATTAATTAAATTCAAATATAATTTAACCGAGACCACAAAAAACACTTAGTGTGTGACCCTCTAGGATTCTTTCTTATTGGCATTAGGCGGGCTTGACTAAAGTCTAAGAGTAATGTCTAGAAATGAGTCAAGTTACCCAAGATAAAGAAAACAAAGTTACAACAATGACATCCACATATGAACACTCACTATGTAATATAATCCCTTTTTCACAATATCTCATCAAAAAGGTTTCATGATTATGTTATCAACTTTTATGATTGATATGTCGTTCTTTGACTATATAAAATAAAATCGTCATTACACCTTGGCCATGGAATTTTGTGCGATGGTTCTATTTCAATAAAAGGGCGGAGATAGAAACTTCTATAAGTGGAAGGGAGAAATATATCCTCAACTTATCCATTAATAACATGCCACTCATGACGCACCCAATGTACCCTACTTCCTGCCAACTGTGTGCGTGACAGTTTTCATTAGTAAATCAAAGTGGGTATGTCATGACATGTATTAATGATAATCTTAAACTCTAAGGATCATTACACACACTAACAGATAGAAAAATAGGATGACACCAAAACATGCAGAATTCTTACTAGCGGGTCTATTCTCATAATCTCCTATCTTGGAGATTACCAAGTGAAAACTTAATGAGACGAAGTCTCATCTGCTTACGAGTTATCGTACCTGACGGTCTACATTATATGTGTCCCATTATAGAATTTTATATAACCAAATAACTATATTTAAGAATATTATTATATCATTTCAATTTTCTCATCATAGCAGGGAACCTACATGACCTTATCAATGCAACAAATACTCTAGGAAATTATTACATCATAGTCAAGAAGAACAATGAACAATATGTAATAATAAATTAAATATCTATGTATTAAAAGTAAAACCAATTGGTTTTAGGACACCAACTCTTATAAACTCCCACTTGTACTAGAGCCAACTACCTACAACTTTCCGTACGCTAGACCTCACATGATGATCATGTTTTTAATGAGTCAAGGATTTAGTCAAGGGGTCCGCCATGCCGTCTTCCATGGAAATATTGCTCACTATAACTTCACCTCTATGAGAAAAATACCTCAAGAGATGATACTTCTGAAGTATGTGCTTCATCTGCTGATGTGACCTTGACTCTTTTTTGAGAGACACCGCTGCAATATTATCACAGTACAGTGTGATGGGATATTTACTACTAGGTATCACATCTAGCTCCTGAATGAAGTTTTTCATCCAAACTACTTCTTTAGCTACCTCCGAAGCTATGATATACTCATAATCTACTGTAGAATCTATGACCACACTATTCCTTGAGCTCTTCCAGCTCACTACACCACCATTCAAAGTTAATATGTATCCCGTTTGCAACTTCATGTCATCTCGATCAGTCTGGAAAATAGAATTTTCATATACTATGATGAATAGATTCTCATCTCCTCCGTAAACCAGGAACATATCCTTATTACACCTCAGGTACTTTAGGATAGTCTTGACTACCATCCAATGGCGATCACCTGGGTCATCTTGATATATTCCTACCACACTCAATGCACAGGCGACATCTATCCTAGTACGTAGCATGACATACATGACTGACCCAATTGCTGATGCGTATGGATTAATTTCCATTATCTATATTTTCTCATGTGTTTGAGGACACATTTTCTTGGAAAGATAAATGCCATGTGATGCTGGAAACAATCCCCTCTTGGATTGTTCCATACTGAATCTCTTTAGTATCTTATCAATGTATGTACTTTGACTTAGGACCAGAAATATCTTGGATCAATCATGATGTATCTTGATCTCAAGAATATACACTTACTTTCCCAAGTCTTTCATAAAGAATAATTGATTCAACCATGCCTTAGAAGAATGAAAGACTAGTATCTCGTTTCCAATAAGTAATATGTCATCAACATATTCTATTAGGAAAACAAATCCACTCCCACTAAACCATTTTTAGACACAAGGCTCACATTCATTCTTGATAAAACCAAATTCTTGTATGGCTTCATCAAAATGAATGTTTCATGAACTAGATTCTTACTTTAATCCATAAATGGATTTCTGAAACTTTCATACTTTATTGGAATCCTTTGGAGTCACAAATTTTTTTGGCTGTGTCATGTAGACATCTTTCTAAAGGTTCCCATTAAAGAATGATGTTTTGAAATCCATTTTACAAATATCATAGTTATGGTAAGACACAAGGTCAAGTATAATTCTGATGGATTTCAGTATTGCAAATGGTGAGAAGGTTTCATTATAGTTAATTCCTTGACGCTATTTGAACCCTTTTGTAAACAGTCATGCCTTATAGGTACTGACATGTCCTTCCATGTCTAGTTTCTTCTTGAATACCCATTTTCAACCAACATGCCTTACATCAACTGTAGGATATACCAAAATTTGGACTTGGTTTTGGTACATGGAATCCATTTTAAAATTCATGGATTCTTGCCACTTGGAAACATCTGTACCACTTACTGCTTCCTTGTAGGTTAGAAGATCATTATTATCAACTAATAATGAGTCACCATAC
Organism: Viscum album; assembly: GCA_963277665.1. Taxonomy (NCBI): domain Eukaryota; kingdom Viridiplantae; phylum Streptophyta; class Magnoliopsida; order Santalales; family Viscaceae; genus Viscum; species Viscum album. The sequence continues at coordinate 1,303,680,510 of OY728147.1, forward strand.
TCAGTAACTAGAAAACTATACCATTCCGGTTCTCTAACCTCTTTTGTACTCCTACACAAAACTTGTGTCTCTAGAAGAGATTCTTCTTCCACAAGGCTTTGTGGAATCTATTCCTGTACCAACTCTTGTGTACCTTAAGCCTCAACTTCATCAAAGTCTATCACGCTCCCACTATCTCTTTTAGAGAAGTGATCCCTCTCAAGGAATATGGCATGTATAGCCCCTATAAATTTTTTTTCTAAGGGGTTGTATAGGTAATATCCTCTTATTTCTTTGGGGTATCCTATAAAGGTACACTTTGTGCATTGGGGTGCGAGTTTGTTACTTGAAGAGGCCTTAACAAACGCTTCTCTACCCCACATGTGTAAATTCGATAACATGGATTTTATTCCACTCCAAAACTTGTATGGAATACCATTTATCGATTTAGTTGGTACTTGGTTTAGTATGAGCACCACTATTTGTAACACATATCCCCAAAAGGATAATAGAAGACTCAAAAGACTCATCATTGAACTCACCCTGTCCAACAGGGTGTGGTTCCTCCTTTCGCTCACACCATTCCACTAGGGCATATTTGGAGGAGTGAGTTGGGATAGGATCCCAAACTCCCATAAGTAATCAATGAAGTCTTTATTAAGATATTCTCCACCTCGGTCTGAGTAAAGTTTCTTTATCTTCTTACCAAGATGGTTCTCAACTTCATTCTTGTATTCTTTGAACTTATCAAAAGAATCCGACTTATACCTTATTAAGTATATATATACATATCTACTAAAATCATTAGTAAAAGTTATGAAGTATGAGTAACATCCCTTTGATTCAACTGGAAATAGCCCACAAACATCAGTATAAACCAATTCAAGAAGTTATTTATCCCTTTCACCTTTCCCACTAAATGGGGGTTTGGTCATTTTTCATTATAAACATGCATGACATATTCCAAGTGGTTTTAGTTAGAAAGAATCTAAATATCCATATTGATGTAACTTTGTCAAGCATTTATTGTTTATATGGCCTAGCTGGTGATGCCAAAGTTGGGTGTGGTATGAGTCATGTGAAGTATATTTGTTATCAATTTCCATTACTTGGTCTGTGTAATCCCACACGTAAAGTCCGTTTTATAAATGTTCCCTACCATAACAAATGATATCTTTGTAAAAGAAGCAATATTTATTTCCAAACTTGAAAACAAATCCATCTGTATCTAATATTGATTCAAAAATAATGTTTTTAGTAACAGAAAGAACATAATAACAACCCTTTAACACCAAGATCATCCTAGTTGGTAATGTGAGGTGGTAGTCCTCGACAGCTACAACAACAATTCTGGCTCCATTGGATACTCGTAGATCTACCTCCTCTCAATGAATCTTCCTGAATCTACTTGGTTCTTGTATTTGGATACATAAGTGATCACCACAAGATGCATATAATACCTGATTTTTAGAAACAGATAGATTGAATTCGACAACAAACCCACCTGAAGCTTCCCCTTACTTCTTAGTCTGGGTGCAGTTCTTCTTCCAGCAGCCCTTCTTTCCACATGCAAAACAAGCAGCTTCCTGTTCGCTTGTATCCCTTTTGATCTTCCTTTTCTTGGAAGGCTGTGAAGAAGTTTTGGGATTAAATATCTTCACCTTCCCTTTACTCTTATTTACCATAAGGATATAAGGCTTTCTGCGCTTTATATCTTTGTCCATAGGAAGAATGAGGATAAGAAGATCAAATAGAGACTTCTCTATGTCGTTCATATTGAAATTGAAAACCAAGTTAGAGAAGCTCTGAGGGAGTGATGCAAGAATGAGATCGGTGCCTTGTTCTTCGAGGAGTTTAATCCCTAAAACCTCTAGGCACTCAATGTAGCCAATTATCTTGACTACATAAGACCCAATTAGGGCACCTTATCCAATATTACTTTGAAAGAGTGCCTTAGAGATCTCAAACCTTTGCTATCTTACTCTCTCCTGGTAAAGACCACAGAGGTTATTGAGTTTGTTATAAGCATCCATGTTTTCATGAGACTTAATTTTATCACTAGACATTGATGATAACATGAAACATTGAAAGTCAATTGCATCGTTCATATGTTTCTCATAGAATAGGAAATCCTCATCACTCGCCTCCTTGGAAGGTGGATCAGGTAATGCTGACTCCAAAACATAAGATTTCCATTCATGGCGTAAGATAAACCAATGGCATCTAAACCATTCCTAGAAGTTATTGCCAGTGAGGACGTTATCTTTATCCAAAATTGATCGTCGGGATAGTGTGGTTGATGAGCTTGTCAATTTTACTCTACAATTAAAAGAGTAGATCATTAGTACTTTATTGATTACATTTTATAAGAAATAATAAATTTTATTAAGTCTCCCACTATTTTATCCAGTCCCAATGACCCTCACCGTTTAAATTGAAATGTCCAGTTACCATGACATTCTAGTTTCAAGGATCCATATTCCCCTTTGCATAACCCCAAAAGGGTTGTTCAAGCTATTAGAAGTTATTTAGGTAGGCAGGTCTTTGCCAACTACGGGCTTTTAGCTCCTTGATCTGTTGAGTGGACTCCCCAATCCTAAAATCATGAATTTTAATTTCGTCAACTCTTTCCTCCAATATTACACCAAGTCTAGAAAGGGCTACTCCTATTTATGTAATATGGTAAAGTCAACCTGAATCCTTTCATAAGGGATTCCTGTATAAAAGTAAGTGTCCCAAAAAGGGTTGGTCAAACACATAGTTTTATTGATTTTTTCCCTTAATCAAGTAATAGAAGGCTTGTTATAACTTAATATTTTATTTGAAGTATTTTTATCTCTTATGTGTGAATTTATTATTGTCATTATCACATGATTTTTAATATTAAGTGGAACTTACTTAATTGATTAACCATGTCTTGATAATATTTATGCATAAGTTTGGTTTATTTTAGTTCCATCTTGCATGCTTGTTTAATTCATTAATTATGTGACAGTGACAACACATCCATAATGATAAACCATTCAACTAACAAAAATAAAATAAAGTAAATGGAATGATCACGAGCTTTTATAATGGTTAGTTTTTCTAGCGGTTGATAAACTAACCCTGACCTAGGGAAGAAACACATTGAACCTTTTGGGTTCATGTTTACAGCTTCCACCTGTCCACCTTTGTATCTCCTAGTATTGATTTTGTCTCGACTCTAGATTGAACCGCATCCACTAGCTTGGGAATATATTCCCTTTTTAACTCACATGTAGTTGAGGGGTAAAAAAGGGTTTTACATAAAAGAAACCTTGGGAATGCAGGACCTACATATTAATGAGGAGAAGACTCATAGGCCAACAAATTTAATTCAAATAAATAAATTAAAAGAAACCATCTACATACAAAGGTCTTGGTCTAGCTCATGATCATCCATACATGCAACAATATTTTTCCATAAATAAAACTAGAAATCAATTCTTTAATCATTCTTGTTTAAGATAAATCACACTCGAATCAATTAATTATCATCTTTAATTAATAAATCCTTTTATCTTAAACCCTTTTCTGAATTTCCTTGAGATTCCCATCCATTATAATTTTAAACAAATAAATTCATTTAAAATTATATTTGTATGAAACTTGTACCTTGGAGGAAACTTGGTGAATTCCTATTCATAACTACCCAATGAGTAGAAATAAATATTACATAGATGTTAAATTAAATAAATTTATATAAAACACCTATCACGTGTTGTGCCTTAGAGTTACACCTGCACAATGGTACACATCTCAAGGGTTTGTATAATATAATAATAAATTTTAATAAATCTACGTAATTTGGATGAGTACATGACGTGTAGTTCCAACTACATAGTGTGCACTATTTTCCACCATCTATTCGAAGTACACACCTAGGGAAACAACGTGTGAGTATACTTCAAAAATCTTCTGAGTACACGACATGTCCAGTGGTCCACATGCCGTGTAGTTACTCATTAAACGATATCCATCCAGGAAAGCCGTGTATGGGGGTACACGGTCCAACCGTAACCCGAAGGGACTACACGTCGTGTCCATTGGGACACATGACATGTAATCTAGAAAATATGTGCCACATGTTCCTTATCAACACACGGAGTCATTTAAGACTGAGAAAGACCCCAACACACGACTTGGTTTGGCGGACCGGTCTATTACATTTAATCTTGACTTACATGATGTGTACTGCCGAATACACGCTGTGTGTTCTGGTGTTGTATGGATAAAAAGCTTTGGCACATCCGAATGAGATCCTCTATTTTATTTTAATCAAAATGAAAAGAAAAAATCATTTCTGTATGGTGAACGAGATACGAAAGAGGAGGAATAGATCTCAAGATTCAGATTTGCAGAATGATTAACTTTAATTAAAACATCTAAATTATTAAATGTGTAATTCATCAATTAAATATTTAAATAATAATAAACTATGATGTAACCCCTGTGATACCACTTGATGGTTCTGGGCGCAGTAGAAGCGTGGTTTGGATGACAGCCAACTTTGATTTTTACCATGATCAATGATTATTCTGGGATCAATATGAAGATGAATTCCAGTATCCACGGAATATAATCAAAGATTTAGATAAAGATGAAAGAGGCCCAAAACCTTAGAAAGGATCTTTCACATCATGCTTATAATCAATTGAATTAATTTCATAAAGAAAAATAATACCTATTTCTTTTTTATTTTTCTTTGTTGATGATGTTGATTGTCAGGACTGACCCTTCTAGATTATCTCATTGCACTTGTAAGGATCCAAACTAGAATCCCTATACCTGTGATCCACACATGTTCTGATGGCCTCCAATCGACACCGCTCGTTCTCTAAGTGCTAACGCGGAGAAGCGAGTGTCTTGTGTCGGTCATTCTTGATCGCTTCTTCTTCAACCTTGAATAACGTCTCTCTTTCTTGAGAGGGGAGAGAAGAGGATTTGAGGGAGAAATTGTTTGCCTCAACAATTCTCAATACACAAGGCATGTGGTGTGGTGTATGACACAATAGGCATACTTGCCTATTAATATACATGGAATTTCAGTTACAATATTTAATTGCATAGAAACAATTAAATACATTTATGAACTTTGAGAAAACCCATGAATTTAATAATAATACCACATCATTATTTATGGTGTGCAGACTTGCAAAAAACTAAATTATAAATAAACTTCCACGTCAAAAAATAATAGCAGCGCTATTTTAATTTGTGCCAACTAGTTAAATAATTATTTATCGTCTTGCCAATAATTATTTTACTACCAGACCAACCTTGGTCCGCTCAAACTCCACTACCATTTATTGAACACCCGAATAAATAAATAAATAATTTATTCTCTTAAATAAATATTTTATTTAAAAACTAGTAAATAAATATTTATTAAATAATCAATAAAATAAATAATTGTATTTAATTTATGCTATCATTTTAACTTGAATAAAAGTATTCCACAATCTTGAGAATAATATTTATTTCATTAATTAAATTCAAATAGAATTTAACTGAGACCACCAAAAACACATAGTGTGTGACCCTCTAGGATTCTTTCTCGTTGGTATTAGGCGGGCTTGCCTAAAGACCAAGAGTATTGTCTGACAATGGGTCAAGGCACCCAAGAGAAAGAACGTAAAGTCAAAACAATGACATCCACACACAAACGCTCACTATGTCATCTAATCCCTTTATTACAATATCTCATCAAGCAGGTTTCATGATTGTGTCATCAACTTTTATGCTTGATACGTGATTCGTTGACTACCTGAAATAAAATCATCGTTACACCATGGACATGGAATTTCACACGATGGTTCTATTTCAATCAAATGTCTGAGATATCATCTTCCATAAATGAAAGGGAAAAATCCTTCCTTGACTTATCCTTTAATAACTTGCCACTCGTGACGCACCCAACGTACCCTACTTCCCGGCAACTGTCTGCGTGATGGTTTTCATCAATAAATAAAAGTGTGTAAGTCATGACAAGTATTAATGATAATTTTAAAGTCTAAGGATCATTACACATGCTCATAGATAGAAAATTATGATGACACCAAAACATATGGAATTTATAATAGTGGTTTTGTTCTCATAATCTTATTTCTTAGAGATTACCAAGTTCGAACTTCATGAGGGTAAGTCTCATCTGAGTATGAGTACTCTCACCTGATGGTCTGCATGCTATGTGTCCCATCATAGCATGTCATCCAACTGAAGAACTATATTTAAGAATGTTGTTATAGAATTTCAAGGTTCTCATCACAGTGGGGAACTGCCATGACCTTATCAATGCAAAAAATACTCTAGGAAATTATTACATCATATTCCTGTAGAAAAATGAACAATATGTAGTAATACATTAAAAATCAATGTAATCAAAGTAAAACCTGTTAGTTCTAGGACACCGACTCTTATAATATCTTGGTGGAGAGGTTATCGTGGGAAATTTTTATTATCATGAAAGAACCCTATGGAAACATCTTGGATATGGATTCATTTTCCATAGTTTAAGCCCAGATTGGATTTCACCAGAGATGAGTCAGATGCCTTCACACCGATAGAATGATATTCTCCTTTGTTGGTGAGATCGATCTCATGGCAGGGTTAGTGGGTTTTGTGAGTACGACTCTTAAGCCCTTCACCCATTATTTGGTGATTTTAGTACTTAGTTTAAGTGTCTCTTTAAGAATATATATTTCTTACTTCATGGAGAATTTTATGGATGTCTTCCCCAAGGATGTTTCGGGACTACCTCTGAGGTAGGAGATTGATTTTTGTATCAACTTTCATCCCAGGACCACTCAGATATCTTCTGAGGCATATCAGATATCCCCTATTGATCTTAAAGAGTGTAGTTGATGTTGGAGAACCTTTTAGAGAAGATATTTATTAGACTTAGTGTTTCCCCCTATCCATATCCAACGTTTTTCATGAAAATGGAGGATGAGAGATTACATATTTTCATTGATTATCATCGCCTAAACTAGAAAACGATAAATAAAAAGCACCCCTTGCTGAGGACTGAATACCTCATTGACTAGTTGAAAGGTTTGAGTTGGTTTTCTAGGATCAATATTCGGTCTGACTACCACCAGTTTAGAGTTTGCGAGGAAAATATTCTGAATCTAACATTCCAATTTCTCTATAGACACTATGAGTTACTTATGATGTCCTCTAGTGTGATGAATGGACCCAATGTGTTTATTCCTTTGATGAACCATATTTTAAAACCATACATGGAATAGTTTTTGGGTGTATTCATTTATGACATACTCATGCACTCTATGTTAGAGGAGAAGCACACAGAGCACTTGATGATGGCCCTAGATTTTATTTAAGAGAAAAAACTTTATTGTAAGCTCTTGAAGTGACAGTTCTAGATTCATGAGGTTCATTTCCTAGATAATGTTAATTTTGAGCATAGTTTGACCATAGACCTGAAAAGATCAATGAAATGATTTATTGGGATCCACCCAAGAACATTTTAGAGGTGTGGAGTATTCTTGGATTGGTGGGGGTACAACAGGAGGTTTTTAGTAGAATTCTATGAGATTATATCCCCTTTGACTGTACTGACACAGAAAGGTAAGTCATTTACCTGAACCGAGGAGTTCCCAAGACACTTTTATATTTTAGGGGTGAGGCTGATGAGTGATCTCATTTTGAGGTTACTGTAGGAGGGTGTGGATTAAGTAGTGTATTGCGATGCCACAAGAGCTAGGATCAATAACGTGTTGATGCAACAACATGTATTTATCACATATGGTATGATTCAGTTGAAACCCAAGGAGAATAATTATGCGACTCACTTCCTTGATCTAGAAGTGATAGTATTTTCTCTAAGTATGTGGAGGCATTATCTTACAGGAGAGCACATTTTGGTTTACTCAGACCATCAAAGATTCAAGTATGTCTTCATATAGAGATACCTGAACCTGAGATAGTGGCACTGGTTAGAGTTCTTGCGGGACTAAGACTTTGAGATAGTTTATAATTTGGGGAAGGGAAATGTAGTAGCATATTCCCTTAGCAGGAAGTCCTAGGATCTTTTTGGTGCAGGAGCATTATAAGCAGTTTATTTCCTTGGAACTGGACCTGGTTGAGCATGAGGGTGAATATTTTATTCAGTTTATGGCATTGTCCCCTCTACTACTCTATATTTTGAGAGATACCCAGTTGGGGGTTATTGAATATGAGGTCCTTCATGACTAGAAATCCATAGAATATTCACCTGATGGATTTTTCAAAAGAGGGAATCACATCATCCTTTTGTAGTAAGAGATGATGGTCCCAGTCCCGATGCTGTAGGAGGTGATGTGAGAGTTCCACAAATATCCTTTAGTTTTACATACTAGATTGGGGAAGATGTGTAGATACCTTTAGTGGTAGTTTTTGTGGGCCATTATGAGATAGATAATGGTTGAGTTCATTTCACGATGCCACACTTTTTAGTAGGATAAGGCTGAGCACCGGGTTCCAGTAGGTTTGTTTCATCCCCTTGAGATCTCAGAGTGTAAATGAGAAGAAATATAAATGTATTTTTTGATAGGGTTTCCATATAAAATGAATATCCATGATATCATATGGGTGATAGTTGACGGACTCATGAATTCATCACACTTCCTTGCTACTAAGGAGAATATTTCGGTGGAGAGTTTGGGGAAGATGTACGTAAGATAGATTTTTCATCTCATGGGGTTACCTCAATTATTGTCTCCAATAATGATACATAGTTCACATAATAGTTTTGAATAGTAATTCATGAATAATTTGGGATTTAAACAAGGATTATTACATCCTTCCACCCTCAGAAAAATGGGAATATTGAGTGCACTATCCAGGTGTTGGAAGATATAATGAGGGAATGGGTATTAGAATTCTGCGAAAGCTGGGAGGATCACTTTACCTTGGTATAGTTTTCATAGAATAATATATAACACTCTACTATCATCATGACACTTTTTAAGGCCCTGTATGAGAGAACTTTTGTGTTACCCTTATGATAGATAAATATTGGTGAGGAATCTCTTGTGGATCTAAATAGGGTGAAGGTGACAAAGGATAAGGAATAGGTCATTCATGAGTGGATTAGTTCATCCTAGAGTAGAAAGAAATATTATGAAGATTGAAATTTTACGACCTTAGAGTTTCAGAAGGGAGAACACATTTTACTCAGAGTATCCCCACAACGAATATTGTGGAGATTCATATTGGGATTCAAGCTATCCTTGAGGTTCATTGGGTCATTCAAGATCTTGAATAGGGTTGGAAATGTTTCTTATTACATTTATCTACCCCTAAAGTTGGATAAGGTGCATGACGTCTTCCATGTTTCACAGCTAAGGAGATACATGCATGACCGTACACATGTTATTGATTGGGGTGTTCTAGAAATCAAGGATGGAGCCACATTTTTGGAGAACCCAATGGCGACCGAGGATTGACAAGAGAAGACCCAATGTGGATGGACCATTCCCTTGGTTTGTGTACTGTGGAAGAATGGGAGCATGCAAGAGAATTCTTGGGAGCGGGATAGCCAGATGGAGAATCAGTATCATCATATCTTTGATTACTTTTTTTGGATGAAAATAGTAAAGTAGGGAATGATGTGAAGGCCCTATTTTTTCCTTGTAAGACTTTGAAATATTTCTATATATATTTTCAAAGCTAGGCACTAAGACAAATTGTGATTCCAAGGCCCAATGTGCCCGAGATTAATTTTATAAAAATATTAAATATATTTTTTATTAAACATGCATAATTTCTTAAATAAAATTGGATAACTCTTAAATGGAATACCAGATCAGAAACCCACAACCATTATTGAGTCCATAATAAGAGTTTTACCCTAGGTATAACCTAAAATGGGTTGACCCATGGAATTCAGATAAGATGTCCATTTCCAGTGCATTTAGTGGATCAATTAAATTATTAATTTAATTAATTAACTAAATTAACACAAAAATTTTCATCTATAAATTCCCTTTTATGTTGATTTTCCTAGGGTTATCCAAATAAACCTTAGGAGAATCAATATGTGTTCTTCATAATTTTTTTGGCGAATAAAGATATGATGATGACAGGAATCAAGATGAAAGAAGATTCAAACATAGAGAACATAATAACTCCTCTAAATCATTAGAGAACACCTTCATCAATAATAAATGATACTATATCTAGGTAGGACTCATCAATTCATGGATTATGGCCTTATTGATCAAATTTATTGGGCATGATCACATATTTCTGTGATCTTCGCTAATTGCAAGCCAATTTATGCTCCCATTTATAGATTTAATTGTTTATAAAATTGTTTTATCACCCTAGATCATCTCACTTGGATCCTTTGGCCAATAACACTTGGCCAATGATTGTTAATCTCTTTTTCTTATTCATTTCTCTCAAAATTCTTCATGTTAGACATCATTGGACCATGGTGTAATGATTCGACATTTTTGGGAGGAATTAAACCCAATCAGACCCCCCATATTCATGAATAATTCACATGAGATGACTAATTTTGAGAATCAATGGTGAGGAGAAATGAATCGTGGGATATGGGTAATGGTTTTACGGGCCTTGAGATCCAAAACCACAAAGGAATGGCACATGCAGTGTTTGATGTTTGTGGGGCTTGTGACAAACCTCCATTGATTAACAGATACCATTTTTTAACCACAAAATGGATGAAAATGATGAACAAGGACCTTCCAATTTGATTTCTAGTGAATATGAGGCTTGATTAAAAATGGTGAAGATGGTTTTGGATGTGCATGAATAGTTCTGTATCTCTGGAATATTCTAAAATATACACCATATAGTCTAAAGAAAACATGGTGTGTAGGGGCTTGGCAATGGTGACTTGGATTTCATGAGATTATAAGTATCACACACTATGTGGGACCCCCACACACCACCTAAACTTGTGCTGGTGATCCGACATGTACTCTGGGAGTACACGAGCACCATCATGTCCAGACACTCACTATGTGTTGAGATACATGGACATGACCATAGACATGGGAGGATTCCTGTGTGGAGATACATGCCATGTACCAAAGTACATTAATATAAATTGGATAAATGGACATGTGTAGGGTGAACTTGAAGGACCTTGTGTGGATGAGGCACACCATGTAGTCCACCTACACTGCATAAATGGATACATGGATAGTTAGCCGTGTACCTGGAGGTACCCAACCAAGTGATAAAGTCAGATAAAAACTCATGTGAGTTCCATCGCACACTATGTACCCCTACTTTCCTTCTGAGGAAACTTCAAACTCTTATATATCTTTCGTTTGGACTTAGATTATGGCCAACAAGTAGCCTATACTAAGTTTTTTCCACATAGAACTTGATGGTGGATTCCATAGTAGATTTTGAGATATGATTTAAGATGTTACAAGAATAAATCTTATTTAAGAGATTATCAATGATGACAATGATCCGGTAGGATCACTGGATAGATCAGAGTGACACCCTGTTACTAGGTAAGAAATGGGTCCTCAATAGACTTCTAGAGTGGCACCCTCCAGCTGGGCTGGGCATGGGTCATATACTAACTATTCGAGTGACACCCTTATACTTGGAAAGGGAATGGGTCCTCTACCTATCCACAAAGTGTCACCCTCATTCAGAGTTAGGGAATAATTCCTTGATTATTAGAGTGAAACCCTTATACAGAGATAGGGCATGGGTCCTCTACCTATCCACTAAGTAGAACCCTCTTACGGATTCAGGGCATGGATCCTTGACTATTAGAGTGGAATCCTCTAGCGAGACTGGGCATGAGTCCTCTAATGATTATTGAGTGGAACCATCCATTTGGATAGGGCATGAGTCTACTAGATTTTTACTGAGTGGAACCCTCCTATTTTACTAGGTCATGAGACCTCTACCTAGAGTTTGTTCCCCCTGACTGTATGAAACATTGGTGAGGTGTATCTTGACTTGGATATTTTTTGATGGGAAGATGCATGAGTTATTGGGCATCGATGATGGAAATTCAGGAACTGATGGAATTATTTTCATGGTCTAAGCTATGAGATGAAGATCCCCTTCTCTCTCAATTGGGTTTCTTTGGTTTGTCTACACACACACACACACACACACACACACACACACATATCTGTATCCTTGTTATTATATTTTTTTTCACTATCTTGATTTTGGTTGAGATGTATGTATATTTATTCTTATCGTGTCTCTTAATACCCCCATTCAACTTTTGGGGTGTCCTACTGGGTATGTATATACTCACCTCTGCCTAGGATTTTCCAACATGTGTTATTTCTTATGCAGACGGAAAACATGTCGACATTGAATACATATGATCTTAGGGATACCTTATGAATTAGACCACATATGGTGGTTAGATCTTGGATATCAAGATCTGGGATGCCTCATCACATTTAATTTCCATTTTTTTAGGTTGGAAAATCTTTTTGGTTGGGTTTGTATTTTTTCACTTTACTTTCAGTTTTCATTGTTTTACTCTTATACACCCAAGATATTTTTCATGTTTTTTCTATCTTATAACTATTTTATATTTTTATTATTATCCTGATGAACTTTTTTATTGATATGGTTGGGTTTGTGTTTATAATTACATTAGGTAAAGGTCTCCCCATGTTAGATATTCCTTCCAGTGTTGGTCTCCAACCCCTGGCCTATCGAGGTGGGCTTGGGGTAGTTGCGACTCGAGCCCCATTGGGTTAGGTTGTGACAATAACTTAGTTCATTTTTGAGGACCATCATTCATGGTTAGTTTTAAAAGTATAATTTATGTATAAAAATTATAATTATTTCATAATTATTATTCTGGATATGATGGAATAATGACCTCATTGACCATATTCAACCCTCCGATGTAATTTTGGACAAATGAATCGAACATCGTCAAAACGGACGATGTGAACTTAGTTAATTTATTAATTAAATATAACATGGTAAAAAATAAAATAAAAGTAATAATAAACTATTTTTTTTGTTAAAAAGTAAATAATTAACATAATTTTATTAATCAGGAAGATAATGAATGTACGTGATGGGTCGAAACTGAGGTGAGGGTTTTTGCCTCAATTTTCCTTTGTTGAGGAATATTTTATTATTGGAAACCTAATTTATTTAATTTGGTATATATACCTCCCATTTTGAAAAATATTTCATTAATCATTCACACTTCATGGTATTTTATTTTAAAATTAATTTTACCTCATCTGAGGGAACTTGACATGAAAGTTACCAAGTGGTAAGAAGTTTCATAACTCAATTTACTTTAATTTGGTTATATTACTTATTCATTATCTTTGATATTATAATATTATGTGTGTAATTTGTTTTGATTATTTTATGCTTTATTTAAACTTGTTTTATGTGGATTTATATTCGATTCAGATTATTAATTAATTAATTAATTAATTAATTCTCACTTCAATGATATGATCTTTGTAAGGGTTTATCATCTCAAATTGTATTATTTGGGACATATGTTAAGTTATAGACCTATCTCCATATATGAGGTGTATATATAGCCCCATTGACATGTTATATAATGATTATATTTATTTTAATTATATTTAAATTATTCATTTGAATTTATTCTTTCATGGGGCTTATGGTTCAAAAGTCACCAAAGCAGTAAATGTTTATTTCACAATCTCATAATTATCTAGGTTTGTTAATGCTTAAGAAACCATTGGAGGAATAATTTTATATTTATATATTAAAACAAATATATTTTATTATTATATGGTTATTATTGAAATTTTCAAGAAATATTATGATTTTCATCACATTGGTACTCAAAATGATTGAGAAGTTGTTTTTTGAACAACCAAATTTATTTATCTTTTCAGTCAAAAATGATTTTTATTTCACATATATATTTTACTTAAAATGTTTAAAGAATATTTTTATTACTATCCAATGATTTATTAAAGATATTTTTACCCATGTTTTAATTTTTATAAAATGTTTTAAAAGTAATCTTCTTTTCATTTTCCAAACAACATACTTTTTGACTTTTTACCAAAAATGTGAAAGGAATATTTGTATTAACACACATAGCATGAATGGAATACCCTATCTACAATGAACTCTAATTTATTTGAATCTTTATTTATATGTTTGAAGGTTTATTTTAAAATAAAATATTTTTACTAATATTATGGAAATTTTTATTTTATAAAAGCGATTCTCAATGTGAAACTTTGATTTTCATGAAGAATGATTTTAATGATTTTTATGGTATTTATATTTATAAATAATGAGAACCTGTTATTTTAATTATAATTCACTAGGGACATGTTGTAAATATACCATTTTTATTCTTTTTTTCAGTGGTTTATAATCCATTTGAATAAGGAAAGTGTTGAAATTCATTTTCTTGATTAATTTTGCTGTCATTAAATTTCCCTTGAAACATTCAATTTCTTGTGATTGATAAAAATTACACTTCCCTTAATTATTAATATTCATTGTTTTATGTATATGATTAATTCATAAACTATATATGATTTCTACATATGGTGTTTTACTTTGAATATTATTTGAATGACTAGGGAAATATTGATAAATCCATATTCTTTACAAAATAATGATATTTATGGATAAGTAATATTTATTATAAACTCAATTGATAATTCAATATATGTATAATACATTGAAAATATAATGATTTTTGGGGATCAATTATATATATATATCCCCTTGATGAATCAGCAGGTCTCATGAGGAAAAGCAGTAAGATAACATTAAATGGGTTTTTGTTGTATGCCTACCCGTAGTTTAATCTATCTTGGTGAATGGCCACATCAGTATAGATATCATGATATGTGAGATCATGGAACTTAATATTAAACATTTCATTCATTTATAATTTAAAAATTAATATCCATGAGATTGATACATTAATATTATCCATGTATTAGCTTCAATATCATGGGATTATTTATTTTTTATTATTTGAACATCAGTTATTCCTTCCATATTATTCTTCATGTTAATGTTATTGATTAAATGACATGTGTTTTCAATTTTTTACCTTTCTATATTGATTATGACTTATTGATTCATGATATCTTCCACTATACGTAACCTTTACCGAGCATATTAGCTCACCCTTTAATTGTTTTCCTTTCCCCATGATATAATGAAGGAATATTTAAATGAGTTTAAGGATGTGGAATATTTATTTTTACTATGATTTAACTTATTTTTTCAAATATACTGTTAAATTCAAGTATTCATATAGTTTACCAAGGATATTAAACTATTCATTCTTTTGGGATGAATTTATAGTATCTTATACCAATGTAATAAAGTAACCATTTATTCTGGGATACTAGAGTTGGATTCTTTACAGTTGGTATTTGAGAAAGTTTAGTAGAATCCTTGAGAACTGGATTTAGACAAAAATAGATAAGGGAACATAACCCTATGACAAACTTTGAGGAAATTCCCCAAACACACTAAGTTTATGATTCAGATGAGGATAGTTTAATATTTTTAGGTATCATCATGGGTTAATAAGTTTAAGTATAATTATAAGTTTAAAATAACATATTATATTTCAAACGTTTAATTTGGTAGAATTACCTTAGAGTCATTTATTGAGTTTTAATAGATGTTTGAGGTATATATAACCCTTATGTATAACTTATATTTTAGTTATAAGGTTATTTGAGGAATAATAATTTTATATTTTGTGGAAATAAGTTTAAAGTTATTTATAAGTTTTAATGTAAATATGATTATAGTTGTTAAGGTTATAATAGACAATGATTTTTTTGGATTTTGAAAAAATATGTATTTTAGAAACAATTTGTGGTTAATAAGTGCTTTGATAAGTAATGTTATTTTTTTAATATTTTCATCATATTTTTGGGAATTTTATAGGAATTATATTAATATATTTTCAGAAAAATGACTACCCACATGATGGGTGACAACCCATTGCATCCAACAAGGCCATAGGGCTTGAACTCACAATTGAAGGACAATAAGGGTGTGTCAGCTACCACTAACCTGTATGATGTATTGGTTAGTATGAAATTATTATTATTTTTAAATATTTTTATGGTTAAATATTAAGTTGATTTTGAGAAACACATTATAGGATCAAATCATTTTTTTATGATTTTGAGGTGATTAATGATATTTTTTGGGAAGCTTCATTGGGTTGAGATATATGTAAACTATGGGTTTAACATGTGTTTTAACATAAAGATTATTTGGGAAGAATACAATAAAATTTTTGGGGATGTAAGTTAAAAGGTATGAAATCACCTTTGAGGTTAAAAAATTCATTAATTTTGAGGCTATTGAGGCTAGTTTTGATGTAGGTCTATTTATTTATGGAATAATCTAAGTTGAACTTTAGGTAGAAAATTTTATGTTAAATATATCCTTTTATGGATATTACGATCCATTAAAAGTTAATTTTATTGCTTCAGGGATAAAAAATTCATCTTGTATATTCATTTCTTAGTGTAGTAAATAAAGTGTAAATTGATCAAAGGACAAACGAAGTATTAAATTTTAAAAATTAAATAAAAATATATCATGTAAGAATATTTTTTGGTGTTCTCTACAAGATATTTAAGAATCCCTATACTTAAGAAAATGATATTTAAATAGAAATGTTATACATTTACCTTCATTTCCAATGAATAAATGGCCTTTTTACCCCTCATAGATTTATGGATTGTGGACATAAATTTTATTCTAAACATGTTCTATATCACTATATATTAGTCCTTGGGTGTTAAGTTTCTCCTCTATGTCCATATTTTCACCTAACATTAATTTTCCTAAATTTGGAAACATAGTTTTCTATTATTTTAGATGAGCTTTATTTTACACTTTTCTTCATTTTAAGAGGAAGTTTTATTAACCCTTTTAGGACGTGTGTTTTCCATAAAGAGATTTTAAAATGTAAAACCATTGATTTATGAGATAAATTTCAAATTTCAAGGATGTAATTTGTTAAATGTGGATAGAATGTGACACCCTCATATTTTAATAGATGAACATTTTGTTCGATATCATATACAACAAGAAACACCAAGCCTAAACAAACTGCGATATACTAATTAAAAATGACCGTTATAACCTATCCATTAAAATTGGTGGCATGAATAGGAATAACCAAAATTTTAAATTTACTTATTAATATTTTATATGAAGAAAATATATTGGTAAATAAGTACTCAATTTTTAGTAAAGTCTTTACATGCTTAAAAAATATATTTTTTCTAATTTTTTATATTATTTTTTATAAGAAAATAATATAATTAATTTATGAAAATTTTATAAATTTATTATAAAAAAATAAATTAATTTTTAAAACCATCATCTCAAAGTTAACTTAGGTTTATGTTTTGGTATTTTTAAGAAAAGAGTGATTTTTAGTGAATAGTGAAAAATCTTGGTTTTCATAAAAGAAACACCTTTTCCAATAAAATAAGTAATATAAAAGTCCCATTATATTTTGAAATTGATTTCAGAGTAACATAATAATTATTTATTTAGTTTTAATATAATTAAATACATTTGAATCGTCTTTATATCATATTTTTATATAATTTTAATTTTAGGATTAAAAATGCTTATTTTTGAAAAATATTTTTAAGAAAGTAATGTTTCTCCATTTTAATTAATTAGAATAACCCCTAATTAGGAATTATTTAAATGAAATTTATATATTATATATCTATTTATATTAATTTAAATTCATATATTAATGATTTCTAGTCATAGAGTTAATATAAGATTACCTTTTTTGTTGAAAAATGTATTTTCCTAAAAGCCCTCTTTTCATCTCGTTTTTGGGATTACTATAAAATAAATTTATTCTATTTATAGGGATTGAATTTGGTGAAATGGTGTCACAAACTATCCCCTGGGGCCCGTGTCGTGACTACCCCAAGCCCGCCTTCCATAGGCCTGGGGCTTGTGACTAACACCGGAAAGGCATATCCCAAATAGGGAAGACATTGCCTTTAAACCTGTACACACACAAATAGGGAATTCTGTAAAAAGAAAACCAAAAAGGAAAGAAATTAGTAAAACCACCACAAAGTAACACTACTAAGAGTAAATTGTGTAAAATGAAAGTAAAGGGGCCGGAATACACTCCCAACTTAAAGAAAAGTACAACAAAATAAGTATAAGTTATGGACATTTTCCACCAAGGATCCTACCTGAAGGGTAGGTAAAATTCTCTTTCGGATGTCACTACAGCACACCACATCTATCGATCCACCTCCGAGAAACATCTAGTCCTGGCTCCCCAAAGTCTCGGTCAAATCTGTTCGTTGTCTGCACAAAACACAACCAGTGTGTCCAAATCCCATGCATGGGTGAGTATAAAAATTATTAGTAGGGAACTTTAGACCCCCCAAAGGTCTCTCATTAATCCAAAAAATAAAACACAAAAAATGAAATACCATAGAGCTAATACCACCAAGAAATATCTCAAACACATAGCACAAAGAAAAAAACTCAGGTCACACCAGGTATAACTTAAGTAGAGAAGTAAAGATGATTTGTTGTAAAAGTAGAAAATCATATTCTGTTGAGAGGCACTACTGATGATCCACATAGAGTATCTAGGTAATGACCCACATAGGATCACTAGGTGTTTACCCACAATGTATCACTAGGTTCTGACCCACACAAGATCGCTAGGTGATGACCCACACAGGATCGCTAGGTGCTGACCCACATATGATCGCTATTCATTCTTCACGTCACAACCAACCATTGGATTCTCGTACTTAGCTTGCTTGATTTTGAGAGGATCTTATCCTCAATCCATTTACTATACCTCAACAGACATAAATTACCACAAAGTGTAAGTGCAAAGGAACATCTCATCGTAAGGATCCCAACGTAATAGACAACACGTCGAATGGATGCATGGTCTCTAAGATATGTGTATTTTTGTAAAAAGGTCTCAGTTGGATTCGAATCTGATCCAAACTATACATACTCTAAAGTCTACCAAAACTCATGTACAATATCTCAGAAGGACCTCCCCATTTCAAGGATCTCAATGCCACCGATGACACGTCAATCAGACGCTCGATTTGAGAGATATGGGTGTTCTAGTGAAATGGGTCCTGGTGGGGTCTAGGTTCGGTCGGACTGACCCAAACCGACCTGGTCTAGGTTTGGTCGGACTGACCCAACCCTACCTGGTCCATCCTAGCCTCAATAGCATGGGTTCGACCTAGGGGTTCATCCAGTCTGCTAGAGGTAGATCGGCCTTCGGCCTTGTTGAGACATAGATGGGAGCCATGTCTAACTCCTCTGCTTCCGCGATCAAGCATTCATGGATCCTGCGTGCTGTGCCGCGCATGGTCTCCGATGGAACCAAGAAACTGTATCCTCCACATCACCTGTGGCACCGGTGTGGCACCACGAATCTCTATCACTACGATTGGGAAACTGTGGCCTCTGTCGTTAGCCCAGGTGGTCCGTACACGGGCTGTCATTTCCATGCTGCCACAGCTGACTAGTTGTAGACCTATTCCTCCACAGCGCACCGATGGGCGTGCCACCTCCCTTCACCCTCGACCAGCGCCGACGCCGACATGTTGAAAGTTTCTTCTGTGGGCCACCAGAGTTTCTTCTATGGTTAGTTTCTTGAACTTCTGTATCTGTGGAATCATTTTGCCTCCACCTTCACTAAGACAACCTCAAACTTTTTTTGTCACCATTTAGAGAAATCATCCATGAAGAATGCACATGTAGAGGGGCCCAGGCCTGGTTTGTGTTGGCCCATTCTCTCCACATTATAAGTTTAAAAACATGGGGAGGTTTGTGGATTTTAATTAAACCAATACAAGTGATAATATAATTTTGGATAAAGGAATCCCAAAAGAAGTCACCCTAATGAAAGAACGCAAGGTCTGTGGATTAACCTGTTCATGGGTTAATCCACATTCATCATTTGGAATAAGAATAGTGAAACTTTAAATAGTTCAAATCCCTACCTTCATTGACATTCTTTATCGTAATGTTCCATCCTCGAGGGTTCAAGGGGGTGAGCATCATTTGTCGCTTTCCAGATTCATCCTTTGAGGTATTTCTAAGTCGATGACCATCTCCCAACGTTTTTCATTCTTCATTAGAGAGAAAAATTACCGGAGGTTTGTCAGAGATTTTCCCATTTCTCCACTGTCCAACCCATTCATTTAATAAAAGGAAACACATTCCATCATTTCTGTTATGCTATGACGTTGCATCATTATACTTGTACAATGAGACATTAAGGGGATTTCTTAATTGCGCCTCGTCTTCACCTCATCACCGCATCACAGTATCTTCGCCCGCCTCTCAAAGGTGAAAAAGAAATATAAAATAATGTTTTAAAGTTATTTTATTCTTTTTCTAAAAAGTCCCAAAAATTATATTTTCCTTCCAACCCTTTCCAGTCAAAGTTAATTCATTTATATATGAATCCCGGAATTCCGAGTTCAATAGTACCCTCATATTTTTGATCCTAGAACTGTTTCAAAAGTTAGAAAAACCCGTTTTCATGTTTAGTGAATGTAATTTAAAATAATTTCAAAATTAATTTCCAGGCACTCTGGGCATTATAATCATATGTCGTCAAAGAATAAAGTCTCGAAATAATTTCATATAATTTTAAAAAAATAACATAGAAATTCAGAGACATTATATTCTACCCACCTCAAGGCTATACTTCACTGAAATCCTAAAAAGGGCTAATAAAACATGTGGAGGCACTGATCACGAATCTGATCCTCTCACTCCCATGTGCTCTCCTGGAGGTTCCCATACTATCACCGAACGAGCACCATAGGAATCAACCACCAATGAAGGACCCACTCTTGTTGATCCTCTATCTCCACCAGGAACTCCGCAAATGTCGCCCCATCATTAATGTTCAGCTCATCCAAGTCGATGACATGCGATGGATCATGAACGTACCTCCTCATCTGTGACATGAAAAACATTGTTAACTTGGTGAATCTATGGGGGAATATATAGGCTTTACTCCACCTATACAACTCTATCGAGGATCTAGAAAGGTCTGATGAACCTTGGAGATAACTTGCCACGCTTGCCATATATCTTCAATCCCCATTGGGGAGAGACCCAAAGGAAAACACGGTCTCCCTCATAGAACTCCAAGGGTATCCGTCTCCTATCAGTATACGACTTATGCCTACTCTGCACAGTCCAAAAATTCTCTTGGATGATCTGTACCCTCTTAGTGGTAGCCTGTACCAACTTTGGACTCATGAGTGTTGACTCCCCTGAGTCTATCTAGCATAGAGGTGATCTGCATGGCCACCCATACAAGGCTTTAAACAGTTCCATGATAATGGTGGAGTGATAGTTGTTGTTGTACACAAAATCCATCAGTGGTATGTGGTCCTCCCAATTATGACCAAAATCTAGGACATAAACAAGAAGCATGTCCTCCAAGGTCTGTATGGTTCGCTTCCTCTGACCATTCGTCTAGGGGTGAAAAGCTGTTCTCAAGTGCAGCCGAGTCCCGAACATCTTCTATAACTCCTTACAGAACCAGGATGTAAAGTGTACATCATGATATGAGATGACCATCAAAGGTACCCCATGAAGCCGCACTATCTCTTGGATGTAGAGGAATCCCAAGCCCTCTACCGATCCCTACTCTCGGATGGGTAGGAAGTGAGATGACTTGGTGAGTCAGTAAATGATCACCCATATATAATTGTGGCCCATGGACGTGCATAGTAACCTCGTCATGAATTCCATGGAGATACCATCCCACTTCCACTCCATTACCTCAAGTGGTTGTCTCAAGCCTTCCCAGACCTGATGCTCAACCTTCACTTGCAGACAAGTGAGGCATCATGAAACTAACTCTACTACCGCTTTCTTTATCCCTGGCCACCAGTACTGACGTCGTAGGTCCTAGTACATTTTTTCAACAATAGGATGTATCGCCAATGGGGATGTATGGAACTCCCTCAACACCTCCTCCGACAACGTCACGAGTACTATGGTGTATCTTTTGAAAAGGATTACATGCTCCCCACCTATTGAAAATCCATCAAGTGTGTGTCCTGAGGATATCTAAGCATGTCGGTCCTCACAATAAACATTCACAAGCTATGCCTCCCTAACTCACTATAAGAGTGGGGGAGTGAAAGTCATAGAATAGAGGTAAGTTTCTCCATCACTATCCGTGAATAATATCTTCATCATAGATAGCTGGTCCATTAAATCACTCAGTAGTTATAAACTAGACCTGCTGCTGAGTGTGTCTGCCACCACATTCCCCTTACCAAGAGTATAGACTATCTTATAGTCATAGTCCTAGAGGAACACTAGCCATCTCTGATGTCTCAAGTTCAAGTCATTCTATGAGAAGATATACCTAAGACTCTTGTGGTCTAAGTATATGGTAAACCATTCACCCATCAAGTAGTGTAGCCACATATTTAAGGAAAAGACCACTGCTGCTAACTCCAGGTCATGGGTCCCATAGTTTTGCTTATCTTGCCTCAAATGATGTGAGTTGTCGGTGATCACTGCTCACTTATGAATAAGGACACAACCCATACCCATCACTGATGCATCACAGTATACCACGTAGTCGATTCCCTCCTCTAGAAACCTCAAGATGGGAGCACTGGTCAAGCTCTGCCTCAACTACAATATGCTCTGCTGTCATTTCTCTACCAACATATAGGGGTTTCCCTTATTCTTTAAAGATTCAATAGGTGATTCTACTTTGGATAATTCAGTCATGAACCTCCGGTAGTGTCCATCCAAACCCAAGAAACTTCGTACCTCAGTCACTCTTCTGGATGGCTCCCAAGCAAGAACTTATTCTACCTTCACCGGATCCACTGAAACTCCATCCTTTGATATGATGTGTCCCAGAAAGTGGAACTCTCGTATTCATAATTGGAACTTCGAGATCTTACCATAAAGCTGGTTATCTTAGAGTGAATCTAGGACCATCCTAAGGTGTGTAGTGTGCTCCTTATATAACACTGAGTACACCAAGATGTCATCATTGAAGACTAAAAAAAAATGATCGAGGTAAGGCTAGAAGATCCTATTAATGATTACCATCTACACTAGTGGGGAATTGGTCACATCGAATGACATCACTAAAAACTCATAGCATCCGTAAGTGCATCTAATGTCTATCTTTGGTACGTCCTCATCCTGTACCCAAAGATGATGATAGCCTGATCTGAGGTCGATCTTTGAGAACAACCTCACTCACTTGAGCTGATCGAAGAGGTCATAAATCCTTGATAATGGATACTTGTTCTTCACATTCACCTGGTTTAGGCACCTAAAGTCCACACATATCCTCTAACTCTCGTCTTCCTTCTTGGAAAAAACCCCAGGTATGCCAATATAGAGACACTGGGCCTTACAAACTTCTTCCTCTGCAAGTCCTCCAGCTATACCCTCATCTCTCAGAGCTCCTCAAGGTCCATATGATATGCAAGTGAAGATATCAGGGTCGTCCCTGGGTATAAGTCAATGTATAATTCTACCTCTCTGCAAGGAGATAGTCCCATGATATCTTCTGGAAATACATCCTCATACTCATCCACCACTGCATGAAAAATCAAACTCCTCTCATCCACCCCACTGAGGGTGAGGATAGCCAACTAGTGAGTGACCAGCTGCATCCTCCTCCAAGAAATTCTATCCTATGCTGCAATGGTTCCCTTCTCTCCGATGAAAGAAAACTTGTTTCCATCACTATGGACACACCGTAGTTTGCACATAAAATAGTCGATCTTAGCATGGACTATAGATAACTACTCCATACCCAAGATGACATCGTAAGGCCTAAATGATGCTACTAGAAGATCCTAACTAAATATGTCACCTCCTAGAGTATGCTCACACTTCCGACACTAGTGTGTAATTGTCTAATCCCCTACTATAGGAGTCTTTAATCATAAGTATCGAGCCAACGTCTCCACCGGAATCTCTGAGCCTTGAACGAGGTCCCTGGTAAGGAAAGAGCGACTGACAAATGTATCTATAAGAATTGTAGATAAGGTGGAGTATACATAGATCATACCTCTAATCATATATGGAATTCCGTGGTTGTAGGCCTCCATCGCCTGAGATGGCCCCGCCCTTGTCCAACTACTCCAAGATATCACGGTGAAACTCCTGGGGGTGGTGGTGGTAGTTCCTCAAACCATCATCCACCCCTGCTGCTTGGCCTGCTCCCCTGCCACATTATCCACCCTGAAAAGATCCTTTCTTGAACCTATGTCACTGTCTCAATGGTCCCTCGAGTGCCTACTGGCCATCTATGTGGGGAGTTGGATAGTCACAAGCCACGTGCCCCTGTATGCTGCAAGAGTAACAAACTCTATACCTCTAATGACCTCCTCTACCTCACAAGCTTCGCACCTCCGACCCGGCATCCTAGGTTCATCGTCTAGATGGTTTGGCCTATTTGAACCTCTACATCATCTATCTACTGCCTGCTGCAGATAAATCAACTACCTATCATCCACTGGTGGCTTTCACTGTCGGTGCCTGCTCGGCTAGGATTATCTTTACTATTGGGGATCATTCTATAACTCTAACCAGCATCAAGATGTTTATAGAAATCATAAATACCATAATCTTCTATTGGAGTCCCTTCTCAAAGGTTCAAGCCCTATAGAAAGGGTCCCGTACCATGTCAGTGGAGTACCGAGAGAGGTCGGTAAACCACACTGAGTACTGGGCCACATTCAGGCTACCCTACTGTAGGTGCTGGAACTCATGAATATGCAATGAGCATTGTTTCACTGGTATGAACTCCACGTTGAAGAGGCTCTTAAAATATGAGCAGACAAGGGTTGCCTCCTCGTGTGTCTGGAGCATCAAGCTCTACTATCTCCCTAATATGCCCTGAAAAAGGATAATGGCTAGAACCACCATTTGGTCTGTAGGTGTCTCTACGAGGCGAAAAACCTGAGTAACTACCTCCAGCCAATACTCAGCTACCTGAGGATCTTTCTCACCTCAAAACCTCAGAGGCCTCTATCTTTGGAACTCATGAAACACACTCAGTCTATGTGCACTGTCCACTGGTGGGGCTTGTAGAAACTAATTCTCTTTGGGTGGTGGTGCTGTTGGTACACCACCCGAAGCTGCTATTGCTATAAGTGGTCCCTGAACCGACACCTCATCGCTCTGTGGACCATCATTGTGATCTCTCACTGGAATCCTGGATGGCTGTCTTCGTGGAGGCATCCTGTAGGTAAACAGATGCGCCAAGTTACTAAGTTAAACCTGGTGTTATGACTCAAAATAGATCAAGATAAAAACATTTCCAAAACACATTAAACTAGTGTTTTTGTATACCGAAACAGAAACATAATTTAGGGTCCTGGTTTATGGATATGTTAGCTTCCACCCCAACACTGGACTCCCTAGACTAAAATCCGAACTCAAGACACTTAACACTATCACCCCTAGTGAAAATTACAGGCTCTTAGTTCTTCTAGTATAACTGACCTCCCTTTGATACCACTTTTTAAGACCCGTCCATCAGGGACGATGTCATGACTACCCCAAGCCCACCTTCCATAGGACAAAGGATAATGACTAGCACCAGAGAGGAATATCCCAAAAAGGGAAGGCATTACCTTTAAACTTGTACACACACAGATAGGGAATACTGCACAAAGTAAACCACAAAGAAAATAAATTAGTATAACCACCACAATGTATCACTACTAAGAGTAAAGTGTGTAAAATAAAAGTAAAGAGGCCAAAATACAAGCCCAACTGAATGGAAAGTACAATAAAATACGTACAAGCTCTAGAGGTCGCTTGCCAAGGATCCTACATGAAGGGTAGGTACAACTCTCTATCAGATGTCACTATAGCACACCACATTTATTGATCCGCCTCTGAGAACCGTCTAGTCTTGGCTCCCAAAATTACTAGTCAAAGCTTTTAATTGTCTACACAAGATAGAACATGTGCGGGCGAATCTTGTGCTGGGGTGAGTATAACAATACTCAGTAGAGACCCCGAGACCCCTGAAGGTCTCTTGGTAATCCAAAAAGGAAAACACCACAAAGGAAATACCAATGAGGTAATACCACCAAAAAAGATCTAAAACACATAGCACACTGAAAAAGACTCAGCTCACACTAGGTATAACTTAAGTACATAAGTAAAGATGATTAGTCATAAAGCAAGATCATCTTATTTTGTTGAGAGGCTCTGCTGCTGATCCAAACATGGTCACTAGGTGTTGAGACACACTTGATCGCTAGGTCCGGACCCACACATGATCGCTAGGTACTGACCAACACAAGATCTCTAGGTTCTTCCCCACACAGGATCACTAGGTGATGACCCACACAGGATATTTATTCATTCTTCACGTCATAGCCAGCCACTGGATTCTCTCACTTAGTATGCTCGATTATGAGAGGATCTAATAATCAATCCATCTTTTGTACCTCAAATACCAAAAAGTCACACATAGAGTAACCCCAAATGACTATCTCGTCGTAAGGGTCCCAATGCAACTAAAGGTGCGTCGAATGGATTCCTGTTCTATAAGATAAGAGAATTTTTATAAAAAGAGCCAAGTTGGATTCAAGTCCAATGCAACCCGGACATATTACAACTTATACCAAAACTCATGTAGAGTATCTTAGAAGTAATGACCCTTTTCAAGGGTCTCAATTCCACCGACATTGCATCATCAGGCATCTGGTTTGAGAGATATCAGCGTTTCAGTGAAACGAGGACCGGTAGGGTCTGGGCTCGGTCCGACCTGGTCAGACCAATCTGACCCGGTCTGAACTAGGCCTGGCCCCGGTCTGACCTAGGCCTGGCCTGGTATAATGAGTCCTTCCTATGAGTTTTCCCAATCTTCCATAGGTGGACCGGTCATCGTCCTAGCCAGGATGCGGCTGGGAGCCCCGTCTGGGTGCTCTGGTGCCGGGATGGAGTAACCGCGACTTGCTGCGTGCCGCATCACACGTGGTCTCCGATACAACTGAGCTGTCGCGTTCTCCACACCAAACGTGAAATGAGTCTATGGGTTGACTCAGTCCACACAGTGCCAGCGTGGCATCGAGGATCTTTGGCGGCACGGTCGAGCGACGACTACATCTATCGTTGACACTGGCAGCCCAGAAACAGGACACCGTCTCCATTCCGCCATGGTCTGCCGGACATGGTCCTCTACCACTGTAGTGAACCACCTCCGTCCCCTTGCGGTCGCCACCATAGGCCACCACCGACACTGGTGGGTAGACAGTTTCTTCTGCAGGCCACCAAAGTTGCTCCGGAGGTCTGTTTCTTGATTCGTCTGCGTCTACAGAATCTTTAAGCCGCCACCTTTACTGTGGCGAGCTCAAAATTTATTTTCCAATATTTCAAGAATTTATGCACAAAGAACGCATGTGCGGAGGGGATCAGGACTTGTTCGTGTCAGCCCGTGCTCTCCGCGTTAGATTTTAAAAAACATGGGGCGGTTCAAGAATTTTAATTCAACCAACACAAGTGATAATATAATCTCAAATAGAGGAATTTCAAAAGAATTCACCCTCCTGCAAGAATGCATGCTCCGCAGATTAACCTATTCGGGGGTTAATCCACATTCTTCATTTGGAATAATAATGGGAAAACTTTAAATGGTTAAAATCCCTACCTCACTTGAAGTTTATTTCTGCATTGTTCCATCTTCAAGGGTTTAAGGGGGTCGATGTCGTTCATCGCTTTCTGGATTCGTACTTTGAGGTACCTAGAAGTCGATGATGTTCTGATAGCATTATTCATTCTTTTTTGGAGAGAAATATTACCAAATATTCATTAGAGATTTTCCAAAAGTTTAATTCTCCACTCTCCAATGTGTTCGTTTAATAAAAAGAAACACATCATAACATTTCTATTACGATGCAAATTTGTGTCATTTAACTTGCACAACGATCCATTAAGGGGATTATTTAATTGTGCCTGTTTTTTGCCTCATCCCTGCATCACATTTTCTCCATCCACCACTAAAAGGTTCAAAATAAAAATAAAATAACTGTTTAAAGTTATGTTATTATTTTTCTGAAAAGTCCCAAAAATTAACTTTTCCATCTAACCCTTGCCAGTTGAAGATAATTCCTTTATAGGAAAATCACGATATTATAATTTCAATAATTCCCTCATATTTTTTATCCGAGCACTGGTTCAAAAGTAAGGAAAACGCACTCTCAATCTTAATTAATGTACTTTAAAATAAGTTCAAAATTACATTCCAGGAACTCTGGGCCTTGAAATCACATGCCGTCAAAGCATACAGTCTCAAAATAATTCATTATAATTAAAATAAAAATTTTCACAAAAATTTAGGGTCATTAAAAATAGATTCAAAATTTTAAATCATAATAATTTATATTATTTAACAACAATTAATTTTTGTCATTATGAATAGTAAAGTGTAACAAGTTCATAACCATAATAAAAGGGTAAACCAGGTTAACCAAGTTTAAAACTATTCAATAAGGCATCCATTTTTTATCATAATTATTTTTGGATGAATTTATTTCTACCTCTATTACCCTAGTATAGAGATTAAATTATTTATGGGACACATGTCCATGAAATTGACCTATATAATAATTTAAGTAAAGAAAAAGGACAAAATTTCACTCTCTTACCTTTAAATTTATGTTTTCTGTTCACAGAGGTAAAAAAATATCTAGTGAATTAATATTAAAGGTTATTATGAGTATAATGAAATTATTTTCAAGATGGTAATTTATTTTTAATTTTTACTTATTATATATTTACCTTATATTCTTATACAACATTAACATAACACTTGTGGAAAAGTGAAAAAATCATTGTAAATAATTTAAAAAACATTAAGAGTAATATATTTGGGATGAGTTGTGGTTAGAAAATAATTTTATTTTTTATAATGATGTTTTAATGATTGTTAAATTGAATATATTTTAAATTAATTTTTATCTTCATTTATTTAAATTGAAATTATATAAATAGTGTAAAAAATGACATTAATGATATTTTATGTTAAATAATATTTTATTCAATTATTTGAAAATCCTTAAAACCAAGAAAGAGAAAAATTATCAATATAAATGGTCTAACATTTCATTACTGTTAAATTTATTATCCAATCGTTATCTTATATCTTTGATTATAAATTTTTTAGTTTGAAAAAGTAGTTACCACGGTTAAGGTTAAAACTTGTTTACCAAAGAGTTAAACTAAAATGATAAGGGTTAAAATGACCTAAATACTTGTCTAATTTCCATTTTATTACCATATTTGAAACTCATGCTATCAAAAATTATAATACTTGAAACATTTGGTTGTATTTGAATTGAATATGACCTTATTATAATTTAATATTTTAAAAAATTAAAAATGTGCCCCTACCCTCACTTATAAAATGGAACCCCCTCTCTTCACTTATCCACACTTAAATAAACATTTTTTTAAGAAATAACTACATAAATATATTAATTTGTTCCCATACCACATTATATAGGAATTTTTTTGATATAAACCCCACATGAAGGATTTTGGTGAAAACCTAAAGAGGTTGTCAAGAGAAGAGACATCGTTCTTAACCGAGTATTTTTGCTTTATTTATTTTTTCCAACTCCTTTAGATGTTTTTGAAAAATGATGATATGATTAAATACATATTTACCATATACTGATATGTTCTTATTTTAATGTAATACCCTTTATCCATCTTATTTTTCTATCCAATGGGAAATGAAACTACGGTTCGTGTGTATGATGGACTACTACCTTACAAACTGATGTAATTACTTTTCCATCACCACCTCTCAAAAATAGTTTTAATGTTATATTTAACACACACACACACACACACACACACATATATATATTATGTTTACAAAATATTTATCATTATGTAAAGATAATATAAAATATAATTTATTATATTTCCATTCATTTAAAAATGATAACATCGCTCGTGCGTATGTGTGGACTACAACCTCCATGAAGAGATGTGATTAGAGTCCCCACACCAAATCACATGGTTTTTATATATTAGTATATTTAAATAAATAATATTATTTTTATCTTATAATTATAATTATTTAAAGTTAAAATAATACTTTCCTTCTTACTATAATAATCATGGAAAAATGTAAATGATACTCATGCGTACGTATGACCTACGATCTCCATGATTGTATCATAGTTCATTTTTCCTAAACATAATTAATGGTTTATTTTCAATTATAATTGATGTATAAAAATTATAATTATGTCATTATTATTATTTTGGAAATTATTGAATAATAACCTCAAAGACCATAGTCAGCCTACTAATGTCATTTTTGACATCAAACAAAACATCATCCAAACGTTCGACGTGAACTTAATTAATTAAGAAATTAAATATAACATGGTAATTAAAAAAATAATTATGAAATTTAATATAGTTATTATTAAATTAAATAGTTAACATAATTTTATTATTCAGTAAGATAAGGAATATACGTGATGAACCAGACCCAAGGTATGGTATTTTTTATCAATTTTTCTTCTTTGAGGCATATTTTGTTATTATGAAAATAATTTATTTTATATGATTTATATACTACCCTTTTTATATATTATTTAATTAATCCTTTATAATTCATGGTATTTTATTTTAAAATTCATTTGACTTTATCCGTTGGATTTTCATTTGATAATTTTCAAGCGGTAAGGGGTTTCATAACTCATTTTTTCATTGGGTTATATTACTTCTTCATTATCATTGATTTTATAAGACTATGTGTGTAATTTTTTTTTATTATTTTATGTTATATTTCTAATTTTGTATGTGTATTTAAATTTTAAATACATAATCAATTAATTTATTAATTCTCACTTAAAGGATATAATCTTTGTAAGGGTTTATCATCTCAAATTGTCTTCTTTGGTACATATGTTATATTATGCACCGATATAAATTTATGATTTGTATATACATCACCTTTGATAAGTTATATCATGATTATCCTTATGATAATTATATTTCATGTTTTATTGGTATTTATTCTTTCATGGGGATTGTGATTAAAAATTTACCAGAATAATAATGGTTTATTTTACAATCTCATCATTATTTGAGATTGTATATGTTTAATTCTCAATTGGGTGAATCATTTGATACTTATGTCTTGAACCCAATATATTTTCTTATTATATGTTTATTCCTCAATTTTTTATGTAATAGTTCAATTTTTATATATTTGGTACTTAAAATGACTGATAAAATGTTTTAAAGAAAATTTAACTTAATTATCATTTTCAGTGGAAAATTATTTTCCTTAATTTTCCATATTTTTCTTAAAATGTCTTAATAAATATTTTTAATATACTTAAATTATTTGTAAATCCATTTTACCCATTTTTGACTTTAAAAAATTATTTAAAAGGAATTTATTTTTGTTTTTTGAATAAGGCACCTTTTTATTTTTACCCAAAATGAGATAGGAATAATTGTTTTAACTTACTCAACATGAATAGAATATTCCCAATTCCATGACCAATAATTCTATTGAATATTCCTTTAAAATGTTTTAAGGTTATTTTTGAATATTTTTTTTCCTAATATTATGAAATATTTTTTTTAAAATTTGTTTTTAAAGTGAGAAGTGTATTTTCCTCAAGAATGTTTTAATGGTATTTTTTCATATTTATATTAATTTATTACAAAAAAAATTTATTTTAATTATAATACATTGGGGATATATCATAAATATGAAATCCTTATTCTTTTACTGATTGGTTTATGATCAGTTTTACTAGGGAAAGTATTCACATTAATATTCTTGATTAAGTTTCTAGTAATTAACTTTCCCTTGAAATATTAAATTTGTTGTAATAATTGAACATTAAATTTACCAAAAATATAAATATTCTTTATATCATGGATTTGATTATTTCTTAAACTATATACCATTTCTATACATAGTTCTTTACTTTGAAAGTTATTTGATTGATTGTGGAAATCTTGATAAATCCACATTATTTACTCAATATGGATATTTATTAATAAGAAATATTGTTTTTCAATTGAATTGATCATTAAATATATGTGGAATGAATTTAACATGTAGTGATGGGTGGGGCCCAATTATAGATATCCCCCTGATATATTAAGAAGTATCATGAGAAAAATCAGTAATCTAACATTAAATGGGTTTCTAGAGTATTCTTGCCCCTAGTTTAAACTATCTTGGCATGATGTCTTTGTGGTATATATATTTTGATGTTTGAGATCATGAAATATAATATTAATCATTTCATTAATTGAGAATTTAGTAATTATATCCCCTGAGATTGATGCATTGATATTATCCACGTATTATCATCAAGATCAAGTGATTATTTATAAGGAATTATTTGATCATAATTTATTCCTTCCAAATTATTATTCATGGTAAAATTATTGATTAAATGAAATGTGTTTTTGTTTAATTACCTTGTTATATTGATTATGAATTGTATAATAGATTCTATTATACATAACCCCTATTAGGAATTTGAGATCACCTTATATTTGTTTTGATTTCCCTAGGATATAAACCAGGAATCATTAAATGAGTTCAAGGATGAAGAATATTTACTTTCACTATGGTGTAAATTATGTTTTCAAATGTAATTTATGATTCAAGTTCGTATCTAGTTTACTAAGACTAATAAACTATTCGATCTTTTGTGATATAATCACTTGTATCTTAAACCAAAGTAATAAGGTAATCACCAATTCTAAGATATGGTATTTAGGGTATTTAAAATATGGTTCCCTAGATTTTGATATAAATTTTAATATTATAGGTTTCCCCGCTTAGGATTTCAAGCCTCAACTCCCTCTTTCCTATTCCTCATGTACGCAGACCAGGGAATCGACCTCCTAATTTCCTCCTCAATAATCACTTAGTTTGGGGTGATTATGAGTTCATTTATATAATTATTCGATGTGTGATCGTCTTATCTTATTTCTCATATGATATAATTTGATGTTAGACGATTTAGATTAGGTTTTAGTAAATATTAACATAGTAGTGAGGTGGGAATCATATGAGATTATGAGGCTTTTACTTAGCACAAATAAATAATATCCTGATATAAAAAACGTATACTATTTCTCACTGTTTCAATGAAGTTATATCACCCTAAATATATTTTCTAGGGATTTTTCTAAAATTTTATGAAATTAACTATGAAGAATATGCTGATTATTGGGTCCTTCATGTGGCTTGGATTCAGGTGTGTGGCGGAAGTGCACTTCACGTCATTACTCGTAGTTTTGGTGAACACATAAACCATGGTGAGTTTTTAATCATTAAACCTAATTGAATTAAATTGATGATAAATTATGAGTTACAATAAATAATTTGAATAATTATTTATAAATTTTTATAAATAATTAAATTGATTTTTTTGGATTGATTCAAGTCCTCAGGGGCTGGTGCGAGACTTAGATAAGCTTAGGTGAGAGTGTCCATGCTTTTTCTAAAGTATGATGGAATCTTTTATGGTAGGTGGTCCCTATTTATTCCCTTATGGTATATTCATTTTGATTTTTTTTGCTATGTGATATGTGGTCTTTCCACTAATGAGTGATTAACCATGAATATAAATTGAATATTTTTATTTAAATTCCCTAGGAAATAGATAAATTATCAAAGGCCATGATGGAACCTTATGCACTAGCTTGATGTCTCATACATTGTTGGTTGAGGTCTTGATTATAAATAAAATTCATAAGATACATGTGATATGTAGGGGTTCTAGAAAGATGAGGATAGAAATGGTATAATTATAGATAGGTGCGTTTAGTTTCCTTGAGTAGGGGGATGTAATGGACTATAATTTCACAAAATCAAGTGTCACCTCAGAACCGAAGGGCAGGTCATCATGGAACTTGATATGCCTTAGATACCTGGGATTTGTGAATATATATTGGGGAGAGTGTTTATGCACCTCTAGCATGTGAGATACTAGGTGTGCAGACCCTAGATAGATTAGTGATTGGTTGGGTGATTTGACCGACCAAGGATGATTTTGGAAGATAGATTGTAAGACCCTGAGATTTCAATATAGATATTTTCCGTTAAATTAATACTATGTGTGATAGATTGTGTTACATTGAAAATTGAACTAAAATGAACAACTATATATTTTAATAAACTATGAGATCCCATTGTCATTAAGAGAATTATAAGAAGAGTAAAACCTCAAGTGAATAAAAATATAACAATTAAATTTTTTATACTAATTCCTTACATGATAATTTAATTAAAGATTGTATTAATGTGTTCTCATACCAATTAATTAATGAAATATAATTGTTAAAATATAAATAATTAATGAGATGTGATAAAAAATATTTAATGCTTAAAAGTAATATTTTTAAAGAACTATTTTATTAAAGTGTTGTGAATTTTTAATTACTATTTTTTAAAGAATAATTTTAATAAATTTTCAGATAATATTTAAAATAAAATAAACTAACATCTATCTAATAGTTAATAATAGAGAATTAATAATAATAAATTCATTTTATGATAAAAATGTATTTACTAAACATTTCATTTTCATGGGCTATGCATATCTATTTTAAGAAACTAAATATATCATGGTTAAATGATGATAAAGTATATTATTGATATGAAAAATATATGAACACTAATTTAATTAGTAATTTTTAGGAAATAATAATAATTATAGGTAATATTTGAAAAAATAACTTTCCTGTAGAGACAATTTTTTATTATATTCCATGATTCTAATTAAAAGTTAAATTTATAAATTTTAGAAATTGAGTTTAATAAAATTAATTTTATTTTTAAAATCACAATGTCAATATTATCCTAGGGTAAATTTTAGAGAATTTTCTAAAATGGGTATTTTTTAGGTGAATAGTTAAAAATAGAGTTTTTATCAATTCTATAACTTTTATGACATTATCCTGATTTAAGAATGAATTAAAAATTCACAAAAAAAATTTATTGATAAAAGATTTATTTTAGTATTAAAATAATGTATTTCAAACTTTATTTCAATATTTAGAACATATTATTGAGATTTTTCAACGTAAAGTAATATTTAACCTAATAAAAATTATTTTTAGTTCTTTTTCTATTGTTTAAGTATTCACATGGTTTAATTTGATTTTGGATCAATTTAAAATCCACATAAACCTAATTTAGTTAATAATAAACCTATTAATGTAATGAAAATTAGTAACCCTCATAATTTAATCCGAAACTCAAGTTTAAGATTAAAATTTTTTTTTCCACAAACTATTTGGAATGTGTAATACATCTATTATTTTAGAATTAATTTTAATCATTTCTGGAAATTGAATAAATTAAAATAGATTTTATATTTTATATTATTATTACCAATTTAATTTCTATATTTCATTTTTAGTCACAATAAATAAATAAATTACCTAGGTAAATGCTAAAAGTTGTAAAAGTGTTAAATCACGGGTAAAAACCAAAAATATCTTAAATAATTATCTATAAATGAGTGTATGGGGCCTATCCCTAACTCCCATAATATTTTCTTCATTTTTAGTTAGGTTTCAATCCATATGACTCAAAATTTTACTTTATTTTTATATTATATATTAAGTATTTTAAAAATACGATTCCCTTCACTTATAAAAGAAGATTTCCATCACTGATTAGGATCCACTCAAAAAAATTTATCACCACCCATTAATATATATAATTTCCTTCACAAAAAAAATTCTTCCATGCTCTTGAGCTTCTAGTCCCTATAAATTTCTCAAATCCCTTCATATTCAAGAAGGTTTCTGAGTGAGGATTTAATTATTCTACATAATTATTTTCCCCCCTTTAATCATTATTCCATATATTATTATTCTTATACCTCTTGTTATATTTTTTTATAATTGTATTATCATTATTTATTTAAAACATTAATATTATATAATGTAATATTATCACTATAAATAATATGTCTTAATTATTTAGTCATTATAATACGATCCTTTTTGAGTCGGTTCAACTAACTACACAAACAGAGCTATAATTATTATGTCTTGAATTATGTAAAAATATTAATATATGGTAATACTATATAATATTTATTAATTTATTATGTTCTCATACTTTAGGAATGATAATATTATAATGTTGGGAAAACATCCCTCAAGGTAGCATTGATGTATTTTTGGGTTGATAGTGTTTGTTGAAAAAGCAGTTTCTATGGTTAGTTGTAGAGTTCCTGAGATAGTTTTGAAAAACTATGTTGATAAAGAACCATGAAAAATGAATGGATACTCTAGGGGATGTTCAAAAAATCATATACAAGGTGGCATTGTTTCCTAGTGTTTTCTGAATTTTGGGTCCAAAAATTGGAGAATGGGGAAAAGTTTTATGGAAATATAAGTTGCACACAAGTGTTTAGGTGGTTTGTAAATCTGAGTTAAATTCATATTTCAATATTGTTACATCAATATATGTAAAAGGAAATAAGTACACAGAAGTTATGGAGTTGCGTGAATGGTGAGTTTGTGTGAGCTTGCATGAAGGAGGCTTGCGTGAATGAGACATGCGTGCTCGGAGAAAAGTTACGTGAGTTGCGGGTAGGGTCAAAAAAATTCCTATAAATTTTTGGATACCCCCTTATTTGAGGAATCTCAACACATAGAGAGAATTTGAGCTATGGATCATGCATGTAATGGGTGATGCACAAGTAGTGAGTTTCCATGAAATTAAGGCGTTGCACGCAAGATAGAAGTTGAGTGCGAGCAGTGAGTTTCACACAATAAGTGAGTAGCACACAAGTATTGAGTGGTGTGAAAGAGTTTTGTGCAAGTTAAAAGTAGAGAAAAAGCTGTTTTTATGCGAAAAAGGAACATGTGGTGGGAAAGGCATTAAATCAGTAGACAAGACACCCAAGAGTTACCTGAAAGTTTGAAGTTGGCCAGTACATCAGTGGAAAATTAGTATTCATCTGTGGACGAAAGTAGAAATTCAGCAGAGCATCTATCTACAACCGAGGATGTATTCATTAGTGATAATGAAAATATCTATAAGTCTATAAACTGTGATTTTATCCCTTCAAATAGTAGTGAGAATAGGAATTGGAAGATGACAATCCTTTCCACCAATAGTGATCCAGAGAAAGATACATAGGGAGTGACCCTTGAGAATGTAGTGAGTTGACCCTAAATCTTGTAATGGCAGTGAACCTGGTCATAGAACTGATCTGGACCAAACATTATTATTGGATGTGAGCCTTAGTGAATTTGGTACAATCAACCCTTTTCCATTTTATACTCCTTAGATGCAGCCTAGTGAGGGATAACCAAGTAAAAAACTTAGTGTCCTTGTTCTTTCTTTATGGATTTAATTTAATTTCATTATCATTATATAAAATTGGAAAGGACATGATCAAAATTAACATTAAAGAGCATAATAAGTTCCCCTTGTAATAAATAGGTCAATATCTAGTGGGGTAGAAAGAAGTTTTAAAAGAATACCCATACTATGATTCACCCTTCCTATTAGCATATCTAGGACAATTTTAGACCTAACAATTACTACTAGAGAAATATTTCTTTTATTAGATTTTTTTATAAGTTGGTTCAGTTTATTGTTGAATTTAAATATTAATTCTACTCCTATCCTGTTTTTCTATGGAAAAAGGAAGATCATAAAATAAGAAGTAGAAGTCTGGTGGTACTCATCAGTGTGGAAGTGTCTATGGAAAGTGTGTGACTAAGTTGAAGGAAATAAGAAGTGATCATAATAATGAATTGGATAAGTCTTATAATGAAGAAACTAATATTCCAAGTGACATTGGAACTACTAATGATGATGAAATTCCAATAAGGAAACTTATAGATGTTTTTGATATGAAAAATGAATTAGATCAGAAATTAAAAGAGGAAAAAATGTCTCAAGATATTTGGATCCAAGTTCTGGAAATTGAGGTCAACAATATAAAAGGATTAAATCAATGGATTATTGACAAGGATACTGATTTGTGGGATAAAAATGATTCCCAATATGAATAATTGAAAAATATTTATACAAATATAGAAACTCAGAAGCTTATGAAAAAGGAGAGAATCTGAACTCAGATGAAATTCAGAATCTGAAATCCAGAAATGATGATATGGGTACATAGCTATATGAACTAGTTCAATATAAACAAAGGATACAACAAGAGAATGCATGCTAATATAATTCTATTACTCATGAAAAATTTAAAATAAATTAGAAAAGTGACATTGTGGTTAAGATCACATGAGAATTAGAAGATAAGATGAGTAGTGGGAAGAATATCGAGAGAGAATATAATGCTCAACTTGAATCAAGGGATATGAAGATTGAATAACTAGGAGAAGAGATATAATTAGTGAATAAAGAAGTGGAGAAATATAATTCTAAAGGAAATCCTAAATTAAATGATTCTTTGACCTTACTATTTGATTATCCTGTAGTAGGTGATGACGAAATGAAAAGAAAATATGATATTTCCAAGGAGAAACAAGAAAATATTTTCTCATCTAAAAGGCCATAATGTTTGGAAAAAATTAGTATTGTATATAATGAATCCTCTCCCATGTGTGATGGAATAAGAGTTGTGAACAGTTCCAAAAATAGAAAAAATCCTATAAATAACAAAAAAAAACCTAAAAATGATTTTACAGGAATTAATGATAGAATCTTCTATTTATATGGGATTCATGTTCGTACATCTAGTTTTTGTTCAGAGTCTTTGGAATATATTTCATGCTGTGAAGACAAAAATATTTCTAAATATAAGATTAAGAAGAATAATCTTGAGAAATTTGAAAGAAGAATCTCTCATAAGAAAGTATCTCTGAATTTCTACGATTGTGAAAGAATGGGACAACATGATTATGTGTCAATAATCTCATGAGCTCAATATTATAAGAAAAACACATACTATATCAATATCTCAACTGATAAATTATGACATGAGGTATGTTCTTAACGGGATATGTTTTATATGTTATAATCATGAGAATTTGGTAAGATATTGCAATAAAAGGAAAGAAGGGAAGGAAAATGAACCCATAAAGAGATCCCCAACATTGGCAGTGTATAATGAAAAATCCTACATTGGAAGACAACATGATAAATTGAAAAATATATTTACAACCTTAGGGGAATCACAAGGATATCAATGAATGGAGTATCACGACACTTATATTAAACTCAAAACACATCTCTTAGAAATAATGTTAACTAACTTGGAAGAAAAAGATAGAAGATACTCCTGTTGTGATTAAGAAGAATAAAAATTCAGTGGAAGAATCATCCTTGACAAGAATTGGTGGCACGGATCAAATAACTGATAAAAGAAAAATGAATAAATAATGCCTAAAAAAATTCACATGTCATGCTGCATATTGAGTAGTGAAGGAAATATAAACATCCCTCCAATTGAGAAAGAATCAAGAGTATATGACAAGTGGGAATATTCCTGATCAAATAAAGAGTCATAAAAAATTGCATATTGGTGGATCATTAAAGAATGAAATTCATAATAACTGGTTAAAACCCAAAATTGTGAAAAGGCTAAGAATATAGAACCTAAATATCATAATAACACTCAACATGTGGGTAAATAATAAATAGTCATATGGAAAAAATAATTTTAGTTGGCCGGGAAGTTGGAATAAGGACAAAAATAGAACAACGTTTTGTATGAATGTATCAAAGGGTTGATCCATCAGGATTGACCATAATCCTCTTCTTGAGAATTCTATATATACCCATCTCTCTATGTGTATACATTCTATTAACTAATGTTTATGTGTTTCAATCTCAAGGGGATATATGATCCAAGGGGAAGTGGCATCAAAATATGATAAATAGTGATGTGATGTGCCCATAATTTCACCTAATTTAAATCAGTCACAAGAGATGAAGTATTAATCTAGAATAATTCATTGAAATGAGTTGATGGTTAATGGATGGAATTAATTGAGAACAATAGATAGTGATTTTATTATTAACTTTATATCTTGTCTCCTACACAAAGTTCTAACTCAAAAGGCCTAGTGGTTTTATTGATGGCTCATTGAAAAGTGCCACATGAGAATAAATTACGTTGGAGAAGAAAAATGATTGTGAGTATGAATAGTGTGACCAAAAATAGGAAGAGTTGTGTATCATAGGGCGGGGGGGGGGGGTAATTTAATCACCTAATCAAATTCAATATCTCGATGGGATATAAAGGATGAAAGTTTATGTTATCTAACACTAAGAAGGCCGATTAGTGGAGAAGTATCATAACTCATGTATTTCATAATTATATATTTTTCTCTAACAATATGGTATCAATTGACTATTTTCAGGATACCAAGAAGCTGTGAGAGAATGTAAACATTGTTTCAACATGATGCTACAAAAGTAGTTGAAATCAATGATGTTAATATAGTAGATAATGGATACAATCCTTAATAGGACATTGACTAATTTTATTATGGAAAAAACAAGAAGGCAAGAAACCCAGGGCAAGTAAAAGTGTAAAATAATGATTTAGATGAGGATAACGATGATGATCATGAAGAATTCAAATAAATATTTTCACAGAAACAAAAGAGTCAAGATGAAATTGATAGGTAGAATATCATTGGTGATCAGGAAGTGCCAGTTCAAGCATGAAGAATGAAGTCATTACAGCATGAATTATTCCTATCATCGGTAGAGCCTAAATGTTTTGATGAAGCAGGTGGAGATGATAAATGAGTTCAGGCTATGAATAAAGAGACCAACTAGATTGACATGAATGAGACATGGGAGATTATTTAGAATCCAATAGATAAGAATTTCATTGGGACTAAATTAGTATTTTGTAACAAATTTAAGGAATATGATATAGTAATTTGAAACAAATCATGACTAGTATGAAAAAGTTACTCCCAAACAGAGGGTATCAATGTTGATGAAACATTTTCACCTATTTTAAGGATAGAGACAATCTGATTATTCTTTTCCATAGTGGTGCAAAGAAAGTTCAAAGCATTCTAGATGGACATCAAGTTATCATTTTTGAATGGGGTTATGGAAGAAAAAGTTTACATTGAGTAAAAAGATGGCTTTATTATCCATGATGATGAGAACATAGTTTTTCTACTAAATAAGGCATTATAAGGGTTGAAGCATGCACCAAGAGCATGGTGTTCAGGACTAGATCAGTTTTTGAAAAATCTCGGTTTCCAGAAAGTTAGATTTGATTACAAACTATACGTGAACAATGATAGTAATCAAAGGGATATGGTACTAGTATATTTCCATAACATAATATTTTTTGGATTAGATGAAGCACAGTGAAAAAAATGTTTAAAATTCATGAAAATTGAATTCAAAATGTCAATGATTGGTGAACTAATGTTTTTACATAGTTTATAGGTGATGCATGGAAATAATGGTAGATTCATTTCTCAATATTAATATTCTAAGGAGGTTTTGAGAATTTTTGTAATGGATAATTCTAAGGAGATGAAAACTCTGGTGGATACCCAGATGAAACTGTTATGAGACGTTGAAGGTAAGGTAATTAATATCATAGAATACAGAAAAACCATTGGATGTTTATTTTACCTAATAATGATAAGACTTGATATTGTTTTTACCACATGACAAACAATGATATATCAAATAAATCCTAAGTAAATCCAATTTATTGTGGTTAAAATAATACTTTGTTATATCATGGGAACAATGGATTTCAGTTTAATTCAAAATGAAAAATCTCAGCATGAGTTATTGGGATTTACAGATATAGATTAGAAGGGTTAAATAGATGATAGAAACTCAATGTGAGATGGTGCATTCTATATTTGTGGATTTTTAATTTATTAGTTAAGAAAGATACAATATTGTATTTCATTGAGCACCTTAGAAGCTGAATATACTGTGGCCACTCAAGCTTGCACACAATTATTGGGGATGAAGTAAAACTTGATGATATGGGAGTTGAAGTGAAGTCTCTGATCAGAATCCATTACAATAATTCAAGTGATATAAATCTTTGAAAAAAATCCATTCCATCAATCAAGGAAAAAGAACATTGAAATCAAGCATCATTTTTTCATGGATATGGTAGAGCAAGGGCTTGTGTAGTTGGAGTATGTTCCTAAAGAACTACAGGTTGCATACATTTTGATAAAGTCCTCACCCAAAGAAGTGTTTGAGAGGCATCAAATGGATCTTGGAGTTCAACCGATTTACATTAGTTGGAAATGTGTGGATGTGGGACCCCTATCCTCAAGGTATGGTTTGTTTTTTCCTAATTCACTAATCTATGCTATTTACCCTATAACAGACCACAATGAAGTGACCTTCATGTTCTATGTTGAAGCGACCTTTTGATTCATTGAAAAAGGGGGAGAAATTTTGGATATTTAAGGGAGAAAAATGTATTAGTGAAGACATGAGGAGATTCTGATAGGAGGAGCAGCGAGATAGGGGGAGTAGTGAGTTAGGGGAGTTTTAAATCTAACTATTCCAGAGATGTTTGATCAAATGTTATATATCACGAAATATGGAGTTCTTTATGAAATCAGATGAGACGTTTTTGAATGAAGTGATTCATTGATGAACTTTGCATTATATGCTTGTTTATCAAGCCAAGCATGGATCTTTTGGGATTAGAGTATGTGTTGAGAAAATCATTGATCGCTATCTTGAATCACAAAAAGAGAATGATGGAATAATATGGAAGAATATTTTTTTAGGTATTAAAGTGTGATGAGTTGTCAACAAAACCAAAGGGGGATATTTTTGGGCAAAAATCCCTCAAGGTAGCATTGATGCATTTTTGTTTTGATTGTGTTTGTTGAAAAATTAGGATTCCATAGTTAGTTGTGGAGTTTCATAGATATTTTTGACAAACTATTTTGAAAAAGAACCATAAAAAAGGAATTAATTCTCTAGAGGTGATACAAAATTATCATATACAAGGTGGCACAATTTCATAGTGTTTTCTAAATTTTTGGGTCCAAAAATTGGAGAATGGAGAAAAGTGTTAATGGAAAAGGAAGTTTCCTGCAAGTGTTTAATAAGTTTAGAAAGTTGTACGAAGTTGTATTTCAAGATCATTACATAAAAATATGGAAAAGTAAAGAAGTGTTTTCAATTTATTGAGTTGTGGAAGAGGAGTGTTTTTGTGGGCTAGCTTGAAGGAGGCTTACGTGAATGAGACTTGTGCACTTGGGGAAAAGTTGTGTGAGTTTAAAATAGGGTTGGAAAAATTCTTGTAAATAGAAAGCCATCCCCATAATTTAAGTAAGATCAACACTTAGAGATAATTTGAGCTCTAGATCACACAAGAAGTGTGTGCAGTGCAATAGTGAGTTGCCGCACAAGTTTGTAGTTGCGCACAAGATGGAAGCTGAGCTCAAGTAGTGAGTTGCACACAAAACGTGAGTTGTGCGCAAGTACTTAGTTGTGTGTAAGAGTTTCATTCAAGTAGAAAGTGGTGAGAAAGATATTTTTCAATGAAAAAGGAACATGTTTGATGAAAGGCATTAAACCAGCATGCAAGACACCCAAGAGTCGCACATAAGTATTAAGTTTACTAGAAAATCTATGTTAAAGAAGTATTCATCAGTGGATGAAAGTAGAACTTCAAAAGAGCATATATATAAAAATGAAGATGTATTTATTAGTGATAATAAGCGGACCTTCAAGTCTAGAAACTATGAGTGGATCCCTTCCAAGAGCAAGGAGTATAGGAAGAGGAAGACATTGATCTTTTCCACCAACAATGAGCCAAGGAAAGAGACATAGGGAGTGACCCTTGGAAATGTAGTGAGAAGAACCTAAATCTTATAAAGGCAATGAACTTGGGAATATAAATGATCTATCTTGAACATCATTATTGGTAGTGGGCCTTAGTGAATTTGGTACAATTGGAACATTACTGTTGTATGCTCCTTAGATGAGGCTAGTGAGGGTGAATAAAGAAAAAATCTCTGGTTTCTTATGCTTTCTTTATTTCTTTACTTTTAGTGCATTATCATTAGATTAAATTTGAAAGGAAATGATCAAAATTAACATTAAATATCATAAGAAGTGAACCTTGTAATAAAGAGGTCAAGATCCAATGGGGCAGGAAGAAGTTTTAAAACAATATTCGTAAAATAATTCACCCCCTCTTAGGGAATCTAGGCCCCTTTTGGACCTAACATATAATAAAATCATTCCATAATCAGACTTATCCAATTAATTCTAGCATGCTTTTTTTGGTCAGTTTTATCACCTACATGAGCGATGATATGATTTTTTATCATGAATGATAATGGTAACATAAATATGGTAACCTGAGATATTAATATATAA
This sequence comes from Viscum album, assembly GCA_963277665.1. Taxonomy (NCBI): domain Eukaryota; kingdom Viridiplantae; phylum Streptophyta; class Magnoliopsida; order Santalales; family Viscaceae; genus Viscum; species Viscum album. The sequence continues at coordinate 1,303,724,905 of OY728147.1, forward strand.
ATTACTTTTTTATTTCTAAAATTGTAATTTGAATATTTAACCCAATATTGATCAATAATCATTTGTTCAAAAAAACTTATCTAAACAATCTCATTTTAAATTTCATCTTTTCAGATTTCACATAAAATTTCCATAGAATGAACATATAAATTCATAAATCATCTTCAAACATTTATTTTTACAATTATATCTATTCTATATTGGATAAACTCATAAACATAGAGTGACAACCTAAACCATTATACCAAAACCGATAAGTAATAACTGAAACCCTTAATTGTAAATAATTAATATTAAATAAAAAAGTAAAATTTATGAAATAAATCAACAGAAAAGATTATTAAGAAAGTAAATAAATATGAATTATGTTTTTAAACTAGTTATTAATAAGTTTATGGTTATCATACTATAAGTAAGAGTGTGTTTGACCATGCAGGAATCCAAGGTAAGGATTTATTTATCTCAATTTCAATTTCTTGAGACATATTTCAAATTGGGCACCATGTTTTCTTTATGTGGTATAATTAATACCCCATGAATGTATTTGGAAATATTATTTATTGAAATTAATTTATTTTATATAATCATATCAAATTATTTATTTAAATAACTTTTGTTTCAAGCATTACTATATTCGTTAGGGGTTTTCATCTCAATTTCCTTCTTTGAGACTTGTTTTTTATTGTGCATCTATCTTCTTCTATAAGTTTTATATATTTCAAATTTAGAATAGTATATCATGATTCTATATTTATTCATGGAATTTAAAATTTCATTCATATTCCCCCTTTAATGTTGTTTTAATTTAAAATATACCAAACTTGTAAGGATTTTTTTCGAATCAATTTTCTTTCATTGAGTCATAAAATACTTTCCTTGAGTAAGATCTTTAATATTTTTTTCTTCTATTTCTATATTTTATATTATTTTTTCTCTTTTTTCTATGTAATTTAAATTTTATAATTAATATATTATTCTTTGATCAATTTCATCCTTCCTAAAAATTCTATGTTGTAAAGAATAATTCTTTCCCTTTCTAATGACACATTTTCTTCCCTAATCATATTTTTATTCCTATCAATGTTCCCATTTTATTAATTGGAAACCTAAATATTTTTTAGATCCTATGATATTTATATTTCTATTTTATTTATCAAATTAATTTTTTTATCCTTTTTATATATTTGGGTTCCAATAAATTTATTTTAATGTAATAAAGAATTTTCATTTTCATGTGTGAAATTTTATCTTCCTCTCTAAGTTTATTATTTTTAATATAATTGTTTTTAAATTTTTACATAATTGGAATTATTATTAGGTTATGTTTTTCAATTTCCTATTTTTACCCCTCTTCATATGTGTTTATAAAATTAATTATAAATTTACTTTTAACAAATATGTTACAAAATACTCAACAAAACCCTTTTCATGATTTCACTTACATTTTCATATCTAACACCAAAATATATATTACTTAGGAATTAATGTTCATGGTAATCCTATAAATGATATTTTTCTCATTTTGAAATGTTGAATTTATGTTGATAAATTATATAATCTTGATGTTTTGTTATATAATACCATTTGGAAATGATATGAAACCGATTTTTCTTTTCATGTTTTTTTACGATAAGATGATTTTTTATTTTCTTATGGAATATATAAATATGGTATATCATTATAAAATGAGTGGGTTCTTATATCACCATCTAATGAATTGGTTAAATTTTTATATCTCAATGAGTTAAATATGTAGTGATTGGACATGATTGTTGCTTATCATTATTCTAAACATTATACATGGACATTATTTTTGTTTAGATTTGTTAACAACCTTGTATGTGGATATTATTATATTGATATTTATTCACAATGTTATGATTTTACTATGAATTTTTTTATTCTATGCTCCAATGTTATGATTCAAATCAATTGTATATGTTTTATGATTCCACGACGATCCTTTTATGACTCTATAATCTCATTCTATGATGATTATCTCTTATGATTCAATGAAATTTTAATAAAATATTTCCCCCATGACCAAGTCACATCACATGATTTTGAAATGAACCTTTATGACTCATTGATAAGATTTACCTTATTGAGTATTTGAGCTGACCTCTTCTTTTTTACCAATTCCCTAGTAAATTATATATAGGATTATGTAAAAAAGGAATTCTTGTGTAAATATGTTGTGAGAAATTTTGAATCAATTATATAAAATACGATACTCTGTTTCTAATCTCGAAAGACACTAAACCTTTAAGTCCTGGGGTTGTGTGAGTATTTGTGAGATGCAATGTTTAAATGAAAATTTTATTGTAACATTTTTATGTTGTTTAGCTTGGGTTTTCATGGTTGCAATCAGTGCAATGTTTATTATTTTTTTAGATTATGATTATAAAAAGTTAGTGAGAATACGAAGAATAAGTCTGAATATAAGAAACATCCTAAAATTTGGTAAATTATATAGTGTGTAGTTTCATAGAAATAAAAACCCTATATGAATATAAGTAAGAGGATGTAGTAGCTAACACATACGCACCTTGGGGTAATAACCCTAAAAAAGGATAGTTGAGTATTTAAATTGATCTTAAATATGTGGATAAAAAATAGGTCCAACTTCACCCTAGGTTTAACACTCTCAGGGGATATGGTTTTGTTTATTTACATTCTATTTATGAACCATTATGAGTTATTGTAATATATTTAGGTTAAACAACCTGATAGGAAAATGACTATGGGAAACCTAGGTTAAAGTGAAGGAGTTATAGGTTGATCCAATTATACCATAATTGAATAAAAAATATAATAAATTGAAGCGAATATTCCATAAGATAAGATATATTGGGATTGATTTTTCATATTTATATGATTATTTAATCTAATATTATTTAAAATCATCTTAAATAATTTTGTTTTAGTATTTTTTTGAAAACATGATCATGAAAATGATGTTGTGAAAGGATTGTATCATGAAACTCCTATGTCTCAAAATTTAATAAGGTATAATACTTGGTATAAATGGTTGATAATCTTAATATATGCCTATTATGATGGAAAATTTTATTTTCTTAGTCTTACCTAAGGCAGTGAGGCTGATATCTCAATAGAAATTAAATTTCAATTCATGGATACTCTTATGTCCTTCATTAGTGAGTATGAAGTTTATTTAATCGGGTAGAATATAGCATCCTAATATTTTAGTATATATATATATATATATAAATTAATACCATGTTTGATAAATTTTGGTTCATACAAAACATAACTAAAATCTACCACTATATATTTTAAAACATTATGGGTATACAATATCATTAATAAAATTACAAGAAGTGTAAAACCTCAAGTAAATAAAATAATAAAAATTTAAACATTTTATTCTAATTCTATTAATGTTATTTTTATTAAATACATATTTTATGTGTTTTAATACCAATTAATTGGTGATATTTAATAGTTAAAAGATAAATATTTAATGGGTAGTGATTATAAATATTTAAATTCTAAAAGAAATATTTTTCAAAGATTTTTTAGAGTGTTTTGTATCTTTAATTACTATTGACTGAAGAATTATTTTATTGATATTTATTATTAATATTTACAATAAAATAAATTATTCGTTATCCAATAGTTCCTAGTAGGAAAGTAATATTAATAAATTCATTTTATGCTTAAAATGTATTTTACTACAAATTACCTTTTTAAACACTTTTAATTTTTTAAGGAACTAAATATATTATGGTTATATGATGATAAATTACATTTTTCATATTAATAATAGATCAACACTAATTTAATTATTAATTTATAGAAAATAATAGTAAAAACAATCAATATTTGGAAAAGTCATTTTCTTATAATGGGAGTTTTATATTATATTTTATGTTTCCATTTAAAATATAAATTTATAAATTTATAAATTTTAGTTTTATAAAATTAAATTTATTTATTAATTAATCATGTCAATATTATCCTTGGGTGTGTTTTGTGAATTTTCTAAAATGGTTGAGTTTAAGGTGAATAGTGAAAAATACATTTTTATCAATATCGTAGATTTTATGACATTATCATGATGTAAGAATGTATTAAAAATTTATAATTTTTTTCTCAACCAAATATGAATTTAATTATTAAAATAATTCATTTAAAAGTAGTATGTTTAACTTTAAAACATATGATTAATATTTTGAAACCTAAAGTAATATTTTATCTTTATAATTTTTAATTGTTTTCTTTTTATTAAGTTTTCACAGGGTGGAATTCGGTTTTAGATTTATTTAAAATATAAATAAATCACATTTTGTTAATAATAAACCAATTAATGTCATGAAAATCAATAAAATTCATAATCTTATCCCAAACCCATTTTTATGCTTAAAAATAAATGTTTCTAAAAATTGTTTTTAATGTGTTATACATTTATTTTTTTTAGAATTTATTTTAATTAAATTTATAAATATAATCAACTAAAATGAATTTCATATTTTAGATCCTCATTTTAAAATTATGTTAAACGGTCTATTTCATTTTAATTCATAATAAAATAAATTACCTAGTTACATGTTAGTCTCTATGGTAATTCTAAAAAAGGTAAAAGTGTTAAAAACATAAAATATCTTAAACATTTATCTTCAAGTGATTGGATGAGGGATTTATAGACCTCCCCTAATTTTTCTTCATTCTTAGTCAATTTTTCATTCACAATCATAAAAAAATTTCTTTCATTTTATATTGAGTACTAAGTATTATAAAAAATATCATTTCCTTCACTTATAATAGGATCCTTACAAAACCCCATAAAATCCACTTAAAAAATCATAATATATCCCATGAATATTTTTAATATTTTCCCAAATAATCATTTTCTACATTATTAATATTCTGGCTCCTATAAATAGACCAAATCCCTTCATAATTAATAATGTTTCTAAGAGAATTTTTAATTATTATGTATAAGTATTTTTTTCTCTTTAATTATTCTTCCTTATATTTTCCTTCTACTAATTATTAAATATTATGTATCATTATATTGTAATTCTTTTTAAAATAATTAATAATATATAAAAGTAATATTATCACTATAAATAACATGTTTTAATTATTCAGCCATCATAACACGCTCTTATTTGGATAAGTTCTACCACCTACACGAACAACATTATAATGATTATATCATGAGTGATTCAAAAATCTTAAAAATCTTAATAATATATAATAATTGAAGAGAACAAGTTCATTATTAAAGAATGAATGTTTTATTTTTATTTAATATATCATAAATTCAATATATGTGAAAGACTTATATGAAAAGTTGAGTATGCTTGTATACGTTTGGAGAATTTTTATGGACACACTTGTTGGAATTGGGAATTATGATTCAGAAATTCTCTACATAATTGTGATGATTGTTGTGATGATATTCTATGTCAAAGAAATGTGTTACTAAGGAAACATTGTTTAAAATAAGTTTAGAAGATTTCAAAGAATATGAATTGTTGATTTTAGTAGTTGAGAGTGGTGTGGAATTTTAAATTGAGAAGGCCTTTGTTTTTTATCTTATAGATAGGAATTATTCTAAGTTATACAAAGGGGGCTTACTTAAAAAAATTCCAGCCGGACCGACCATGCAGTCCAAGATTGAAATCAATATTTTGGGACCTGTAGGTCAACCATTCTCGAGGAATCATCTAGACTAGCCCATGGGATGTAGGAGGTAGAGTGACCACAAGGATCAGGCAAGCTCATGTATAGGGATTATAGAGCGCATGCCCACAAGAGCGCATGGATTGGGCCAGTGGAAAATAGAGAGGAGGTGATTCCACCATGTGGGGTGGCATAGTGGTAGGGTATTCATGATTTTTTGTGGATTATGGAATGGATTTATTGATAAAATATGGCCCCTATATAAGGATATTTCTATATGGGATGACAGTAGAAGGATACTGTTCACCCATCGATTAAAAACTTGGAAATAAAATAGATGTCCAATCTGATTGCTCGGTTTGAACGTGAGGATTTTTTTGTGATATCTCTTCTTCCTCCCATGAATTATTCCATCATGGATGAATCCATCATGAATTATGGTTGCAGACTAAGATTCCACATATCAATTGACTGCCATGTTGGAACTTCCAAGATCCTCCAGGAGTTTAAAAATATGGCTAAGGAGGATGTTTTTCAAAGAATAAAATACTTTGAAAAAAAAACTATGAAAACTATGAAAATATATTTGATAATTAATGGTGTATGATGAAGGTTCTTTTCATACAATGCTTCACAGTGAATAAAAAATACCTTGATTATCCAAAAATGATGTTCTTTGTGGGTAGTGATGCTTCATGGTGAACCTCTTTCCCTGTTGATGATGCTATGTGGATGAAAATAATTTGTGGATAGATGATGCTATATGCAGGATGATACTATACATGGTTAAGGTCCTTTGTGTATGGTTCTTTGCGAGTTTCCATGCAGCATATGATGAGATTCCTTGCAGACAGTAGTTTGCAGTGATGTTCTTTTAGGATAATGGTTTGCGGATGAGGTTCATTGAGGGTGAGTTACTATGAAGAAGATGAATTATTTGGTATATAAAGTGTGGAGGATAGATTCATGCAGTGTATGAATTATAGACGATGAATCACTATGAAGTGTGGGGGTTTTAGTATATGGAAAGCATATCACTTGAGTTAGCGGCCAAGCAGTATGCGGCCATGTGAAGATGTTTGCAGAGAATAATAAATTATGGTTTGTAAATGAGGTGTTTCTAGGTAGCTATTCAGAGTCTGATGAATCACCTTAAATAGCTATAGACGTTTATACTATTATCAAATGATAACTAAATAAGGTAACCGATTAATATCTGCCTATAAATACACGAATAACTCTCACTAATTAGAATCATGAATTTGGGAGAAGTGTTCATTCATAGTGGAAGCTCTTATTCTTCTCCATTTGAGTTCCAAAAAGTAATATGTTCTTTTAGAGAAGGATAAAATACTATGTGAATTTCCATTCTATGAGAGTTTGTATTCTATGTTAATTTCTTTTCTAAGTACTGAAGTGCTACACTATGCGGTATGCATGTGAAGTACTGTGCAAAATTGAAAAACAATTAAAAGTATATCCATGAATCAGTTTTCGAAGAATTAAGAAATTTGACCAATAGTATGTGACTTGTCATATATGCTATGCTATAATCATTTCATGATCATAGGAATAATTTATCAAACTATTTAAATAACACACAGTGAATAGAAAAGTGAAGTACTATACAATGAATGCATTAGTTTTCTAAGTATCAAGAAAGAAGACCAACAGTATATGAATTATCATATATTCTATGCTATATTCATTTCATGATAATAGGAAAACTTTATCATACCTTTTTAGAAATAAACAGTGAATACAAAACTGATGTGCAATATGATCTGAGCATTAGTTTCAAAGCATCAAATAAGTGGACCTATAGTATCTGACATATTGTACATGCTGTGATATGTTATTTTTATGCGAATAGGATAAATTTTAAAATACCATTTGAAGTTTACATAGTGGAGAAGAAGAAAAAGTGAACATAACATAATTCAAGAGTCTATTAAATACTCATGATTTCATAGTGTATTTGAGTTGAGATTTAGAAGAAAGATTATTTTGAGTTGTGAAAGTTTAATCTTTCAAAAAATAATATTTAATAAATTGTGTGTATTAATTTCACACATTTTGAGGCTGAGAATTCATCAGAAGAAGGGTGAATCATTTCCTGAGAATTTTAATAAGTAATATATTATCATTCACTAGAAATCAGATGTTGAAGATGTTGGAGCTAGAATATACATGCAGGAGAATACTTTCATGTTTAAAAAGTATATAATTTAAGAATAACCATATCATTAAAAATCTGGTGTGAAAAAGTTTCAAGAAAAACTAGATTACTTCAAGAAGTTTTCGAATATGTTGAAGTTATGGAGGAAGATCAATTTTAAGCATTGAATAAGAAACCAAAAGAAAACAGATATCTTACCATTTTTGGATTAACAACATTGATAAGAAAGAGCATGTGACTAGGGTTTCTAACCAATTCCTGAGGAGGCTTGAGGCTAGGGGTATAACCAGTCTAAAATATAGATAATAGAAGATGGTTGGGGTGTCCAAACAACCAATTTATAAGAGTTAATTGATGGAGGTGTATAACCATGATCAATGGAGGGTTGACTATAGAGGTTTACAACTAGTTGCTGCCTTATATATTTTAATTAAATTATTATATATTGGAGAATCCATATTGGGGGTTTTAACCAACATGGAAAGGAGTAGGTATTTTTATCAAACATTGTGAATACCGTCTACTATTCTCTATATTATTATTTCAGCATAAGAAGTGATATTATAAGATATCAATGAGTGGTCTTAGAACCTTAACAAGTTCAAGTGGCTGAATTACAAAGAAAGAATTTATAAAAATTAAACTACTAATTCACCCCTTATTATTTTTTATCTGACTTGGGGCTCTATAATTTGTAATAGAGGGAAGGTCACCTCTAAATATCCTATAGAGTTTTTCTAAAGTGAAAATTTTAGTAAATGAGTGAGCTACTTAAGATGGAGAAAAAATAAGTTATGACTGAGGATACTGATATGGATATTTATTCCAAGACTCTAAATAATATAAAGAAGAGAGATAAAAGAAAGCTAAAGAATAATCTTATAGTACAGATAGTGATACCTCTAAATTAAAGTAATCCAAAAGGTATATGGTGCCGTGATTCTTCTAATGGTTATTCTTATAATGAATCCTTATGTAGTAGTGATGATTATGAATCACTTAGTGATATACTCCTTAAATTCCAAGAAGATCTGAAGAAAGTTCCATAGAAGTTGTAAAAAATATTTTTGATGGTGTCAAGGGTCTTCAAGATGAAAAATTATAGTTGAAAGAAGAGGATAATTCTATGTAAGATGCATTGGATAAAAGAGTTTGGATAACCATTACTCTCACAAAACTTGAAAAATAAAAGGAAGAAACAATTTATCTTTGTAATGAAATATATGTTGAAACTTATAAATAATTTTAAGGTAGTGTTTATGAAAAATAATTCTTTGAAATTGTATCTCCATGCATTTGAAAAATTGCACAAGGTTTCTATGGTTTTCAAAATATATTGACTAGAGGATAAAGGTAACTTGTTAAAGGATCTGGAAAATTATATGCATGAATCAAGAAGAATGCCTAAAGAACAAATAAATAAGCTAAAGAAGGATTAGAAAGACAAAATGAGATCAGTTAAGGATGAGAATAACTACCTCAACATGAGGTTCTTAGAGCTAGAGGTGAGACTGAAAAATCAATAATTACCATAAGATATAACTTCCAAAATAACTAAAAAAGGATGTTTATAATCAATTTTTATTGGAGATCATGATTCCATAAAGAACATGAGACCATCTTCTAATCAAATGGATTTATAATTTAAAAAGAAGGTATCCCATAACCCAAAAAACTATTTTATATACTAATGATATTTTAAGTGGTGGTATATTATTTAAACCCAACTTTGGGAATGTATAGATGGTTAAAAATTCTGATAAATCTACCACATCATGCGAGGATGTGAAAAAAATGATAAAGAACTATTCCCCAAGAAGTGAGAAGAAGAGAGGTTGTGGAACTAAAAAAGCATCAAGGTTCAAAATCTATGAAAAATAAGGATATTACATAAAAAATAAGAGAATAAGGTTAATGAGATATTTTTGGTGTTGCTAGAAGTTTTGGAACGAAGTATTGAAATGTTGGAACAAATTTAAAATTCATGAAAGTAATTGGCAGCCAACATTTAAATGGAGAAATTTTGAAGAAGAGAGAATACATTCACTACAAAAGAAAAAATCAGAGAAAATGAATCTATTTACAAAGAACAGATTTGAATGCTTTGAATAATTTTTTGAGTACTACAATAAAAGGGCTAACTAATAAGATTAGTATTGGTAAGTACCTTTCATTAAAAAATCATCAGATTATGTGAATATTAGACTACAACAAAAGAAAAGTTGGATAAGAAAATAGGGTGGAAATTTAGTGTTGAGATGTGAACAAAATAAAAAGGATGTTAAACAAACTTTAACTAAGAAAAATATTAAGTGTTCCTCTCCTATATCCACAAGAGAAAGAAATGAGTTAAGGAAATCACTACCCCTAGAAAAAACCTTGATCAGTTTGAATAATCACAACAAAAACAAATGTTTTGAAAAGATACATATCAAGGTGGTAGATATAGGTTAAGTGGTTTTTATGGTTCCTATAAAACATATCGTAAAAAAGAATACTATTTCTAGTATAACTAGTCATTACAAGAAATCAAAATAAATTAGAAAAGATTCAGGGTAAGAAAATGAGAATAGAGTCTTAGAAATATAATGATGTGACTAGAAATTCATCCAGACTTCCAAGAGATATTCCTTATGATGAGAATGGAAATATTTTACAATATAAAAATAGTGCTGTGTCATGGAAATTTTTTTATAAGAAAAATATTATTAAGAAATATTTCCTAGTTTTCTGGAAAAATCAATTGAAATTAGATAAAAAATTAGGTGTACTAAATTTAGAAATCAAGTGTCTATAGAAATTAAGGTGGAAAATAAAATTCCACACAATATTGGTGACCTGTATGTTAGGTGTAATGAATTTGTATATACTCCACACAATTTTATGGAGATTCTCCCTAATTACTAGGATCTATTTAAAATTAAAATGAAAGCACTGGATTCCTCATGTACTCAAATTAATAAAATCAAAAAAGAGACTTCACAAAAAGAAAGTACTAGGACTGGGAGAAAAGAATGGAAAAGGTTAAGAGACAACTCTTAGCTTGAATTTTACTCATTATAAACAATATGTTCTATAATTATTCCATTTTATATGAATGATTCTATACTAACATGTAGGTAATAGAATGATATGGATGAAACCTTTGAAGGGGAGCATTTATGAGATGAAGCTGTTAAATATTCACTACATAGTGAATGAGGAACTTCTCAACAAATTTATAAAATTGGAAGATAAGGTATTCCAATCACAACTTCATCCCTCATTATAAATTGAATTAATGCAATCAATTCGGGGGGGGGGGGGGGGGTATTGATTGATGTCAATATCAGACAAAGGGGGATCTATATCTGTTTCACGGGAACCTTAAAATGAGTTTATTTGAGTATGTGTAGAAGTTAGATTTTTTTGATAAATCTGATTATTTTTACCCCTAGTTTTGAATTTATAAGCATTATTTCACATTCATGGTAGTGTTTGGACAAAATAGATATAATTGGTTATGAATATTATTTTATACATCAAGTTATCCCATATAGACATAGTTTTGATTAACTAAAGGATCTTTGCTGAGAGAACCATGTAAGACCATTCCTCACTTATAAGAGATATTAAAATTATCATATAAGTGAGATAGTGATTATTTTATGAATAAATATGAGTTTAGATGAACCCATTTTACATTTATATTTATTATCAATAATAAGGAGAAAAATATTGTCTTTATAATGTGAATAAGTATCAACAAAAAATTCAAATGGGGAGATTGAAGAGAACACGTTTATGATTGAGGATTGAATGTTGTCTTTGTTTGAAGTATATCATAAATCCAATATAGGTGGAAGACTTATATGAGGATCTTAGGATTCTTGGAGATTCCTTGAGAATTTTTATGGACTAACTTGATGGAATTGGATGTCATGATTCGATAATTATTTATATAATTGTGATGATTGTTGTACTAATCTTCAATGTAAAATACATGTTTCATTGAGGACACATTGTTTACAATAGGTGTATAAGATCTAAAGGATTATTAATTCGGGATTCGAGGAGCTAAGAGTGGTGTGTCATTTTATATTGCGAAGGCCTTTTTTTATCATATACTTTGTAATTATTTAGTGTTATACAAAGGAGTCTTACTTGAAAAATTGGCCTACCCACTAGAAAAGCCAGAACAATATTGAGATTAGAATTGTGGGACCCATATATGGCCATACTCAAGGATGTATCTAAGATATCCATGGGAGGAAGGATACATAATTCCCACAAGGATGGAGCATGACTATGTATAAGGAACACATAGCATTCTCCTGTAGTCGCCCATGGATTTGGCAAGTGGGCCACAGAGTGGAGGTGATGTCACCATGTGGGGAAGCACTGTGACAGGGTATTCTTGATTTCTAATATCTTATAGAAAGGGTTTATTTATAAACTATGTCCCTAACACACGGATATTTTGATGTGGGATGGAATTACTTGAATATTATTCCCTCATATCTTAAAAACTCAAAAATAACATTATCGTCTACTATGATCACTTGGTTTGAACATGAGCCATATAATCTCATGGGATATCTATTCTTCCCCCCATGAATGATTCCTTTATGGAAGAATCCATCATGAATAAGGATTGCTTACCGAGAATCTATAGATCACTTGATTTCCACATTGTAACTTCCAAGATTCATTAGAATTATGAAAAAATAGATAAGGAATATTTTCCAAAAACTATAAAATACTTTGTTAAGAAATGTTATGAAAACTATAAAAATAAGTTCTCTAATGAATAGTGTGTAGTGAAGGTTCTTTTCATATAGTTATTTATGGTGAATAATAAATACTCTGATCATCCTCAAATGAAATGCTTTATGGGCGGTGATGCTTCTCTATGAACCTCCTTCATAGATTATGACAATCCACAGATGAAACTACTTTATAGAGAGATGATGCCACAACTGGATGATACTATAAATGGTGAAGGTTATTTTTGGGTTTGCATGCAGTTCACGATGAGATGTCTTGCAGACAGTAGTTCATAGTGAAGTTCATTATAGAGACTGGTTCATAAATGAGGTGCATTTCTAGTGAGTTACTATGAGGGAGATAAATCATTTGGTATGCTAAGTGATAAGGATATATGTATATAGTTCATGATTTGTGGAAGATAAATTATTTTAAAGTGTGAGGGTTATAGTATTCGGAAAGCGTATCAATTGAGTTAGTTTTCAAATTGTATGTGGATATGCGAATATGTTTGTGGAGAAAAATATATTTTGGTTTGGGGATGGGGTGTTTCTTAGTATCTATGTAGAGTCTGATGAACCACTTTAAACTTATTTGCACATTTCTAGTGTTATCAGGCGATAGCTTCATAAAATAACCAGTGAATATTTTCCTATAAACACAAGGATAAATCTCACTAATTTAAATCAAGAATTTGGGAGGAGTGTTCCTTCAAAGGAGAAGCTCTTATTATTCTTCTTTTGAGTTCTAAAAATCAAGTTGTTTTTTTAGAGCATGATAAAATTATATGCAAATTTATATTCTACAATAGGTGTTATGATAATATAATTTCGTTGCTAAGTGGTGAAGTTATACTCTATATGGTATTTAGGCGATGTGCTATGAGAATTTTGAAAAAAAATTAAGATCTTATTCAAGAATTAGTTTACTAAGAATAAATAAAGTTGACCAACAGTACACAACTTATCATTTATTCTAGGATATAATCATTTCATGATCATAGGAAAAATTTTAAAAACTTTTTCCAGAATAAACAATGAATAAAAATGTGAAGTTCGATATTATTCAAGCATCAATTTTCTAAGCATCAAGAAATTAAAAAAATAGTACACAATATATCATATATCATATGCTATGATGATTTCATGATAATATTAACAATTTTGCAAAGTGTTTGAGGAATATATGGTGAATATAAAACTGGTTTGCAATATGATCCAAGCATTAGTACGCTAAGCATTAAATAAGTGGACCAAAATATGAAATATATCGTACATGCTATGCTATGATCTTTTTATGTGCATAAGATCAATTTATAAAACTCTTTGAATTTTACACAATAAAGATGAAAAGAAATTCCATATAACATCATTCAAAACTCCATTCAATATTGATGATTACATGATGTATTTGATTTGATATTCAGAAGATATATTATTCTAAGTTATGAATTTTTAATCTTTCATAAATTAATATTGAAGAATTTTTTTGCATCACTTGCAAACATTGTTTGAGGTTGGTACTTTATCAGAAGAATGGAGAATCATTGCTCAAGTATTTGACTATAAAAGATGTAATCATTTACTAGAGATCATATATTGAAGATATTTAATCTAGAATATACATGTAGGAGAATATTTTTAGGTGTAATCATTTAGTAATCTAAGAAGAACCATATCATTCAAGATCTAGTGTGAACAAGTTTCAAGACCAGAAAGTTTAATTCAAGAAGCTATTGAAGATATTCTATTTGTAGAGGAATATCTATTCTATGTGTTGTAGAAGAAACCCGAAGAAAACAAGGATCCTACCATTTATGGACCAACAACATTGGGAAGAAGGAGCTTGTGACTGAGGTATTTAACTAGTTGCTAAAGAGGCTTGAGACTTTGGTGTATAACTAGTCAAAAGGAAGTATAAGATAATATGGTTAGGGTGTTTAAAAAACCAAGGCATAAGAGTTGGTTTTTGGGGTGTAGAATAAATATCAACTTGATGATCAACTATTGGGGCATATAACCAATTGCTAACTTATTCATTGTAATTAACCTCATATATAGTGGAAAATTAGTGTTAGAGTTATTAACCAACATGACAAGGAGTATTTATTTGTACCAAAACTTTTAAATACTATGTTTTGTTCTCTATCTTATTATTTCTTCATATTAAGTGAGATTTTGAGATATCAATTAGTGGTTTTAGAACCTTAACAAGTTCAAGAGTTTAAATAAAAAAAGAATTTGTAAAAAGTAAACCACTAATTAACCCCTATCAGTGGTCAATCTAGACTAGGGATATACAATAATGATTAATTTTATATTTTATCATACATATTTAATTATAATACTATAATAAAATCATTCCATAATCAAACTCACACATTTAATTATATCATGTTTTTGTTTGGGCCAGTTTAACCACCTACCCGAGTGATGCAATGAATTTTTTATTATGGATTAATATGGAAAATTAATTTATACATATATATTATATTAATATTTAAATAATGTTTTTTATTTCTTTAATGGAAATATAAATATTTTACACAATATTTATAAATGACTATTTTTTTCAATAAAAGCTACCAAAATAATATCAATTTTAATATCATCATCATGAATCATACCTAAACGTTTTATACAATGTACGTGGAACATAATAAATTATTGTGGAAATTCAATTTATAGTACCATTTATATTATTTAGGGTATTAAATCATGACCATGGAGTGAAAAATTTAATAGTTATAACAAAACAGAAAAGGAATGGTTAAAACTCTTGACTTCCAAGAATTAATATTGACTAAAAATAAGTGAAAATTATAAAATGAATGAATATAAAATATTATTTAAAAGGTTAATAAACATGGATAAGGTTCTGAAATATTTAATTATTAAATCTATAGTTATTATATAGGAACTTAGCATGCGTTCGACCAAGCATTAATCCAAGGAAAGAGTTTCTTTGTCTCAATTTAAATTTCCTAAAACATATTTCATATTATGCACCATGTTCCATTTATATGGTATAAATAATATCAAATTAATTTATTTTTACATATTATTTCATGAAATTCTTTGTATTTATATATTTATATCTTTCTCTCTCTTTTAATGTATTTTTATTCAAGAATTAATAAATTTGTAATGATTTTTTCGACTGAATTTCCTTTTTTGAGACATGTTTTGTATTAAGATAAGATCTTCCTTCCTAAGGTGTATATGCCATACCTTTGAAATAAAATATCATGATAATTTATTTATAAATTTTATTTATAGTTTCAATCATATGTCCTCTTTAATGGGGTTTTGATTTAAAAGAGATCAGATTCGTAAGGGTTTCCCTGACTCAATTTTCTTTCATTGAGTCTTAAACTAATTTCCCTGACTCAACTCTTATATATTTATTTTATGCTTATATTTTTATATAATATAGGATTTTTTCTATTTGTTATGGGGATTTTACATTTTCTCATAATTATATTCTTCTTTTCTTAATTTTCTCCTTCTAAAAAATGCTACGCTGTTAAGAATAATTCCCACCAATTCTAATGTAACATTTTCTTCCATACACATATCTTTCTTCCTGAAAATGTTATAATTTTATTAATTCATAAAAAATTTTTCCCCTAGGATATTTATATTTTCATTTAATTTCGTCAAATATAGTTCTTTTATCATTTTTAATTATGTGGGTTTCAAAAATGGTATTTTACAGTAATTCAAGAATTTATTTTTCACCCATGAACTTTTATCTTGTTATCTAAATTTATCGTATTTAATTTAATTTTAATTCAAGAGTTATATAATTTAAATTTTTATGAGGTTAAAATTTTCAAATTATCATTTTTACTTCTCTTCAAATGGATTTATGTAACAACATATAAATGTTTTTATAACCATGTTGTAAAATCCCTAAGAAAATACCTTTTTTATTCCACTTCCATTTTTTCCCTCTACCTGCAAAAGATTTATATATTATGAAGTAATTATAATTATCATCTATTAAATGAATTTATATTCCTTTTAGAAAATTTATTTTATGGTGATAATAAATCTAAACTTGATTTTAGGTTTTCTGTTACCATTTGGAAATGATATGAAACACATTTTTTATTTTCTTGGGTTTTTGATGATAAGATGATTGGTGATCATGTGTAGCATATATAAGTATGGTATATAATTATGTGATGGTTGAGGTTCTATATCACTCTATAACGCATTGATTAAGTTTTTATACCATATGAGATAAAGATATTGTGCATGAACATGATTTTTTTAGATTTGTTCACAACATTGTGTGTGGAAATGATTTATAATTAGCTTTGTTCACTACCTTATGCATAGACATGTCTACATTGAGATTATTCTCAATGTTATGATTTTACTATGCCTATGTTTATGCCATACTATAATTTTATGATTTTAATCCATGGTATATGTTTATAGATGTATGATTTTTCTTTTAGGAATATATAATCTCATGCCATGATGATTATCTATTATAATTCAATGATATTTTATCAAAATATTTCTTCTATTCTCAAATAATCTCACATTCCTTTGATCTAACCCCTAATGACTCATTGATATGATTTCAATTATAGAGTATTTGGGCTATCCCCTTATTTTTTTCCCATTTCCCATATAAACTATATATATAATTATTTTTATACGTATGTATTGTATAGATATGTTATGATAAATGTTTAAGCAATTATGTGAAATAATATTTTATGTAGCTAATATCCAAAGACACTAAACATTGAGGTTTTGGGATTGTGCAAGTATTTTTTATATTTTATGTTTAAATAAGGTATTTATTTTAATATTTATATGTGTTTATCTAGGGTCATATTTGAGTTGGGAATTATGATATTTCTCAAATTTAATGCTAGTATGATTTTTTCTATGAGGCTAATGAGGTCATAATATAACCATAATGAGGATGAGGTATTATATACCCGCCAAGTGATGGGATTATCCTAAGAAATGATATTGAGACCAAGGATCCATTTTATGGTGTTCATGTTATGAGGAGACATTGTGGAACTCAGTAGGTGACCTAGTGAGATGTTGACCTAGGAGATGGTTAGTGCGAGTTATGGGAAATGATAACTATAGGTGTAGCCTTCAAACCTGTATCATTTGTGTGATTATATTATAGATTTACTGATGAATATTGGTCCTATATTAAGAGGTTTACCCCTATTATATATGGTGGGTTTTGGAATATAGTCAACCCATAGTATTATTGTATATGATGTTACAAGGTAGATTCTTTTCCTTGTGAATTATACTATGAGTTGGGAATGAGGGATTTAATTCCATCATGCGATGTGTTATATGAGATGTCACGGGAGGGAAAAACTTCCTTCAAATCCCTATATAAAATTACTAGACATTTAACTAACATTTAGCCTTCGTTTTTATATGTATTTCCTTGGTGGGGACCTGAGAATCAACTTCTATGACTATCTATAATGATTGGGTGGTTACCTTGGATTCAACCTTAAAGTCTATATAGATTTCTTGGGTTGTGACTCTAGAATCAGATTCTATTCCTATATGTAATTCCTATATGGTAACATAGTATTTTAATTTTAGGTATATATGAATTTTTTGGGTGGTTTCTTATGAATCAAATACTATTCCTATATGAAATGTGTAGGTGTTTACATAGGATGAAACCTTTGGGTCTATATGGATTACTTGTGTGGTTTCCAAGGAATTAGTTTTTATTCCGATATGTAATGGAAAAATATTTACTTAGGATTTAGGCTCTAGGTCTATATGAATTTCATGAGTTATTACACATGAATTGACTCCAATTCTTATATGGAATGCTTAGGTGTTTACATTGAATTTATCCTTTGGGTCTATTTTTCATGTTCTTGCCACAAGCATAGAGACACTTTGGTATTAAATGAAGTAGGTATAGTCAATCCCAGGTGTCAGGTTAAAACCTAAGGTTTGATTATGATTATTTATTATGATTCAAAATTTTATTTATTTATTTATCTAATCGTATCACCTATGCATACCTAAACATTACTGTTTATGTTTGAGACCCCATTGGATTTTCCCTACCGAGTTTTACTCACACAATGCTTATGTTTTCATGAAAATTGGGTACCTAAGAAGAAATAACTATTCATAGGTTTGTGTAGGGTAGAGGTGCAGTGTAATATGATCGAGTTGGATAGTTTTAATAGTATTGAATATTTGGATGAGGTAAGGTTCGAGGGTAGATTTATAGACATATTTCCATTTTCTTCTTTCATTTATTTTGTATATGTGATAGTCCTAGTGAAAAATTTGTTGTTTTATGGAATGATAGTGCGTCTGTATGACTATACACTCCCACATTACATTTTATATAGAAATTTATGTTTTATTGATTTAGTGCACTCTAATTATCTATCATGGATTTTTTGGTTATTTATACTATTTTTTATTGTAATGTAAGGGTATAGTCTTTTCATGGTAACACCACAACCGCTCACTACTAGTTTCAAACTTTTGGAATATGGGGAAGCATGCCTGAGGTCCTTGTAGAATCTTTAGTCTAGGAAACACAAACTATACATGGGATAAAGAATTTTACAATGTGGAATCATTTAATTTTATTTTGTTTTGTATTAATATTTGGAGATATAATAGACATGTGATATAGGAATGTGTCAAAGATTGTGATGGACATTAGACTGGTGCATTGAGAACACATTTTTAAATGGGAATTCTAGGTTACCAAGTAGTTAGGCATACTATTTGTGGATTCTGTTGTTATGGTTGAGATATTTATTCAATATGATATGCATATTTTATATTTCTGAAATGGATTTATCTCTTGGAAGTTAGAAAGAGTCTTCTTTACATTAATAATCATTGGAATGTCAGATTCACATGAAATCCATGTGGTTGTGTGTGATTGATATCAAGAAATATGGAGATTTAATTATTTAAAGTGTCAATCACAACTTTTATAGTGTTTTTCCATGTAACCTTTTAGTAGATTTATAATCATTTAAACCACTATATATTTCTTATAATGACAGGTCAATACAAGAATATTATACTTTCCCTATTGCAAGGGATGTATTGTGAACCCTAGTGGGTGAATACATGAATTAAATACCCTAGTGATGGACCCCCTATGGGTGATTATGGTTTTAGTTCATAAGAAAAAAGGTTTTTGTTTATTTAAATCATTAATCACAACCTATATCATTTTTCCCATGTAACATCTTGGTGGAATTATACAAAATAGAACAATTTGATTATTGATTGGTCAACATATATTGTCATGGTACAATTTCATTATATGAATTTGTGTATAGATATTCGATCATGGTTATCGAGAGGGTAGTCTCTTATGCAGACATACGATTAGGATCAGTGCCCTAGTAAGTTCATGACTTGGAATATGACACCTGATATGTATATGTGAGAACCCTATAGTGGGTGTTGGCATGTCATTTGTCATATAATATTTGGTATGGGAGAATATATGTTCCATATGATGTAGGATCATTATGATATGTGGTTTATGGGATTGGTGGGAGATCCAAGTGCTTTGAGATGTGGATCTAGATGTTGGAGAGCCAAATGATATGGTTGATATAAGGTGTGATATATGAGGGTAACCCGATAGAGGGGTTAGCTCAAGCTTGTGAATAAATTTAAAGATGGGAAACATAGGTAGATATTTTTATTCATGAGATGGATGTATGATAGATTCTATTGGTTATGTGTTATAGGAATGGAGATGCCTTGGGATTTCATGATGTAAAGAACAAAGCGTGTTTTTGGAATTGAGGTTTGGTTTCGATGGGAATGATCAGTGGGACTACCAACCTTATTGATTTCAATTGTGGTTCCTTGTGAGGTAGAAGAATATGATCCTAGATGATTATATCTAGGGTAGATACAGTATGGGTATAAACTTTGGGTTTGTTACCATTCCTTGTTAATGGGTGATCATGTGATTTAACATAGCATGGATAAGATGCCTTGATTCTGAAGAGGGGTTATAAGGGTGATTTTAGCTAGATGAGACTGATATGTGGTGATAATGGTTATTGATTTATATATGTGATCCTAGGTTCAATTTTGTGAAACGCATGGGAGATTGAGTCATGTTGTGTGACTAGGTGGTATGAGAGTGTAGACCAATTAGATTCAATTGAGGTCGATGTAGAACACTTTGGTTATGCACAATGCCCATTGTTTTTAGATTAGTGATTAGTGATATCCGAGTCAAGGATTGATGGATTAAATGAAATTATAGTATGAATATTGACCAGAGAGATTTTATGAAATACGAAATGATACTATTTGGTGATAAGTTATTTTGGATATGGATTAGGGTGTTGTGGTATTATTGATGAAAGTGTAAAGTCCCCCGATTTAAAAATCTATCACATGGTGAAATCAGGTTGGTTATGGGACCTCAAGCGCACTTCCTCATAGGCCATTGGTTGATGATTAGAAGCTGGCGTGTGATATGTATTGTGCGGAGACTATACCCCCTAGTATAGATTATAATACAACAAAATTAAATAAGTATCAATAAATATTAGAGTAACAAAAATAGTAGAAAAAGTACAACATACATTTGGGAAGTGAAAGGAGGAATCACTAAATCAATAATAATGAATCATGTAATCACAAGATTATATGTATATAAATTTCAATACTAAAAGGATACTAAAAATTAATCAACTAACAAAAATAAACTCAAAAGTACACAGTCCCAATTCTTATGTCGGTTACATATCCAAACTCTTGCCCATCTAGTAAGCAACAATTAGCATTGAGGTCCCTTTTCCTTGTCTAAACTAGCATAAATGTAATCTTCTAGGATACCAAATAGAGTCCTGAATAGGGTGTGAGTAAAAATACATAGGTTTACACCACTGTTTCTAAACAAAAATAGTCTAATAATGAGTGCATTCAATAAAGTGATAAACATGTGTATTAATTAGTCAATTATTACAATACATAAATCAACCTGCTTCATCACCATTCCAAAAATATCTCTGAGCATGTAGAAAAATCATGATAATACTAACCATAAACCCAATAATAATCACATTCCTAGAGAAAACCCTCTATATAAGCATTTCAGCCTCTGGAAAAATCACTATATATAAGCATTTCAACATCAACTGGGAAAATCTTACTCTATAATCATTTTATCATGTACTAGTCCAAGCCCACTACATAAGAAATTCATAATCTTCATGAATAGACCCATATATAATCATTTAATTTTATAACAGGGCCTATATCACTGTATAATCTTTATAACATCAAACTGAACAAATCATAATAGCAAGGATATCACAATATCAAAACATAAGCCTCAATGGTTAATTATGAAAATTACTATTTGTCTTTCAATTATAATTTCATTTAAATATAAAATTATAAATAGCCATATTAGTATCCCACAAGCTATTACCAAATAGATTATATATTAAGAAATCACCTAAACTCTCATGTCATGCTAAACATGCTTTAAACCATTAGCTAATCCATTACTTATCCAGGGTCTGCTCACACAAAAGTTAGACACAATATAGGTCAAAATACTATTGAACCAAAAGGGATCCAAGGAATAATTAAATCCTCTATTTATCATCATTCATTATTTAATTAATCAATGTTCACATTATTGGGTCGCAACAACAGTATTATAGATAATCAACAATTAAATAGACCATAGGGTTAGGTTTATTCCACCTACCTGTATCTGTCGATCAACACTATGATTCCAATGAGTAACCCCAACAAGAACGAAGGTGTATAAGTCTAGAAGAAGGAACCTAGATCACATAACAATGATATCAATCCATTAAAAAATGAGGTCATGATATTTTCACCACAACAATGGAGAGAAACAAAGATAGAGAGGAAAACCTAATCAAAGCAACTTCCCAGAGATAAAATTCTTGAAAAAGATAGACGGAAAGATTAAAGTGATCTAAAATTTCTTATAAATTTTCTTAAGGTTGAATTAAGGTAGCTGAAAGTGTGTGTAAAATAAATCATATGCTCTGGCCCTCTTAGAAACTAATGGATCTGATAAATACACAGTGTGTAACCCTCTTTCACATCGTGTATTTATTATTTAAGAGTCATGTCGAAATTTATGTCGACTTGGTTCATTTTAACCTTGATCAAACATTACATGTCAGTTAATATATATTCATGGTGTGTAACTAGTTAATTTAATGAACCAGTTCACAAACTATAGTCATTTCACAGTATCTTTCATATGGTAGTTACATGTCATGTAACCCGATTACATGACATGTAAATTTTTAACAGACAGCTTTTAGCCCAGCTTTCACAAAAGAACTCGAACCACTTTCGAAGCATTATAGACTTATGAAAAACCCTCTTAATCCATTTTAAATGTTTAAACCTAAACTTCATTAATTTAAAATAACATACATCCCGGAACTTTTGGTCTTTTTCCAAAAAAATATATCTATCTCCAAATGAGGCTCAACCACAAGGATTTAAAGACAAGGAAACCCAAACAAAAGGGGTTTAAAACCAAACTGAAAATAATACATGACTGAAAATAATGGGATCTTACAACTTACACACCATATAATTTCTCATCCCTAATATGCTCAAAGAAACACTATGGGGTCTTGATGAAAAAATCTAGCCACTATGATCACATATTGGACTCCATCTCTTAGGTTTCCTCTTGAACATGACCATGCTTACCCTACACTTGAACATACTATAGAGATACTTCTCAATAGGTCTCACAATATGTATTATATTCTCTTAAAAGGATGCATAAGAAAAATCTTGACATCCTCGATTTTTACCATATAAGATGGTTAAAGATAATATCTCCGAAGGTAAAACTAGTGAAATAAATCATTCATAATAATATAGTGATGTAGAAGGGATAGTATATACACCATTGAATAACCCTTTACACTATCTAAAATGGTATTAAAAACTAGATTTATAGATTTCCCCATTTCCTGATATGGTGTTTCCCAAAACCAGGTGACTCCCAAATGAAAAAAAGATGACCGACTAAAAATCCCAAATGTCATCTCTGACATTCACCATATTATTTATTTATACTTTTCATGGTCACCAACTACCTACAAATCAACTGAACCTACCCATATGTCTCTATCATGATACTAGGTTCAACAATCGATGAATCACTTCCCTTCAACCAACAAAGAGGTGAATGGAATGACCTAATATAAAAATCCTCAAAATATTTCATTTGGATCAATTCCTGGAAGCTCCATGAGTTACATATTCTTATCCAATGAACCAATAAAATCCAAAACACAATCTTGTATCATATCCTTCAGAACATGAATGGTACACTCATATTTACCATTTTTCTGAGGATGATAGGCTGTACTCAAAATGAAATATGATCCCATATCCTTTTGAAGACCTTTCATCACTACGACATGATATGATGATCTATATCAGAGAAGATACTCTTTTGAAAACCGTGAAACCACATTATCTCATGAACATTGGGAATATATCATCAAAAGTGAAGTTCTATCTGATAGAAAATAATTGGGATACCTTTTTATGTCAATCCATGATCACACATACTGTATCATATTTACAGGGTGTCCTAGTTAATCCTATCATAAAATACATAGGGACATCATCATATTTCCTCTCAAGAATTGGAAAAGGCTATAAAATCCAAACATGCCTCTTATGATTGAATTTCACCTTCTGATAAGAGAGAAATTTCGCTACTAAGCCTGCTACCTGCTTCTTGATTCTTAAACACCATTCCTATCTATGGAGATCACAATACATCTTTTTCAAACCCAGACATATCATCTATCTGGAGGTATGAAACTCTCTCATTAGATCCTAAAAAAATCCTGTAGAAACCCATACATAGACACATAAAATAATAGCATTTACACTTCTAATAGATGATCCTGATGGTGTATCCCAACCATATAAGCTATCTCCAAGAACTAACACCTCTGTATCATATAAATTCTATTTCTTGATCTATTCAATAAGCACATGTATAATAGATGCCAAATTTAGAGATACTCATCCCTCAAACATTTGAACATATAGATGCATATATGAAAAGAGTTCCATCATCTACCACTCATCACAAGGCTCTGACACTACCTCTCTCTACGCATTCGGGCTAAAAACATTGTCAATGAAATTTCCATTTCCCATTGCATAAGACATCTCGAATTCAAATGACTATAGATACTCGATCCACCTACTCTGCTAAATGTTTAGGTATTGTAAATAAAATATGTACCTAAGTCTCTTATGATCCATGTATATTGTAAAACTATTAACCAGAGGATAGTGTCACCAACATATCATATCATTTACAACTAAAACCAACTCTAGATCCTAAGTGGGGTAATTCCTCTCATACAGTCTCAGCTGTTTGGAGCCGTAAGTAATGAATTGATCCTCCTGCATTAGAACTACTCTGAGTAAAACTTTGTATGCATCATTGTACATGTTATAATAATTAATTGAAACAATTAAAGTGAGTATTGGTGTTGATTTAAGCCTGCATTTTATCTATTGAAAATACCTTTCTCAAGAATTTGACTAAACAAACTTCATTTCCTTCTTGGTCAGCCCTGACACCAATACTTCCAGACAGTAGAAGTCATGGATAAAGAATCGATAATCACTTAATAAACCCAAAAATATTATAATCTTTAAGATTGATAAGATGCAATTATATATATATTTTAACTCCTTTAATTAAGGATTATTCATGGTTCACTCTCTACTTTTCCAAGTATTTGTTTATTTTTTCATAGATTGTGTTTTCAATACTCTAAACAAAAATATGAAGAAACTAGAAAAACATTATCATTGCACATAGTGAAAATCACTTAATCAATGTGTAGTCATCAACCAAAAATTTTCACAAGTCGTGAAGAAATTACAAGCCTTAAAATGATTACACGACGTAAATTCCCAATACATGTCGTGTAATGTTTGAATTTCAATTTCTGCTTAAAGTTTCATCCATAGGAAGAAGAAGATTATGAAGGTCAGTTACACATTATGAGATGATTCAAATCACTAAATCTTGAATATTGAGGTATAGATTCATTCTAGATCCAAAATACATGTAGAAAACCATGGATCAAGATTACACTAAATGAGATGTTTACACATCGTGTAATTTCTTGAATATTTACTTTCCAGCATGCATACAACATCACATAAACCATTTTTGATTCAATTTATCTTATTTTTCCAATAAATATATCTTTTATTTATTCATTATTTTCTCTCAAAACTCAAATATAAACATTTTTTCTACCATTTTATTTAAATCCAAGCATCATCGATTGTTATAAAACACGTTCTACATACCGGTTGTTTCCGTTCACCGTTCACCATCTCTTAACATTATCATTTCCATTAAAAAGAATATATGCCACATATTCTTGACTATTTACCATTTCAAGTATGTGATTTATTGATCGATTTATTATTTTTATTGAAGTATTCTTGATTCTTGGGACTCTTCTCAAAGACCATTGTATTTCAATTATTTTCTTAATTTACCAATAATGATTATAATTATTTGTTCAATATTGATTATTACCAGCATGAGCGGCTAAACCGCTGAGTGCAAGGGTCAAGAGTAGGGTTGTTCTAAACTTAATGAATCTCTAAATAATAACATGGTAATTATAAGGCTAGTAATAAGGTCACATGCAATTATTTATTCTATTATTTTCACCAAAGTTGACCATGGGATGTTTAGATGAACAAATATGGACTAATTGGAGTAATGTAGACTATGACCATTATCCTGTGATAATTTTTGCCATAAAATATATGATTATTGCATCTTTGTTCTTAGGTATATCTGAGTCAATGGGTAGTTTGATCTTAGATATATCTAGTTGGTTTGATTATAATCAACTTGTGATCTTTTCACCTCTTCGCAACCTAAGCCTTAGGATCATTTCAAGTTTGGATCGAGATTTTCATTTTTAGATGAACCTAGAAATTGATCATAATACCTAGCTTCTTCTTAAATTCTTAACCAAACCCAATATATTTAATCAAATTTCAAACAAAAATTGATTCGTGAGGACTCTAATAGAACTGGTTCAAATTCCAGGTTGCTTTCATGTCAAAACGCTTCCTGTGGGATTGACCCTGAACTATCATTATACTAAATCATTAATAAGTTTAGTTTTGGTTAAATATAAATTCTAATATGATTTTATCCCACATGAATTAAACTATGCATGTAGGAACATCAAATTTTGTTGCTTTTGTTAGGGATCATTTTACCTTGTTTAGACATGGGAACCTTTGACACGAACAACATATTACCTCACCTTTCCCCCTTTATCTTTTCATACTTTCATATTTATTATGGATGCCACTAAATATTTGTTCTTGCTACCTAGTGAATGTTTTAGGGCCCTATGAATTTTTAAAAGAGCCTTTAAGCCTAAGAACTCCTTATGTTTGAGCCAGAAATTGAAAGGCATACTTTTTTTACTCCACTATTTATCCATGGTTGGCCACAACAATCCTACAGGTCCCAACCCACCAAACTTGAAGTTGGCGTCACTGAAACTTTGAGAAGAAGAACCCAATATGAAACTAGAGAACACTATTATGGATTATGGATTTCTGCCAATCAATGGCACCATTCACAGTATTGTGATCCATCCTATCCATGAATATAATTTTGAAAACCTGCTTGGACTCATCAGTATGATCTATAATATGGGTCTTTTCAGCAGACTTCAGAGAGAGGATCCTCATGAACACAGGACCAACTTCCTAGAAGTCTATTATACCTTTTAAAACCAGAGAGTGTCTTATGATGTAATCCAATTATGAGTATTCTCATTATCCTTACATGATAGATCCAAGTATTGGTTTAAAATTGAACCTCCTGAGTCAATCAAAACATGGGATGAAGTAGACAAGAAGTTTCTGGATAAATATATTCCACCTATACAGACTTGGTTGCTTTGAAACAAAATCCAAAATTTTTCACAAAAACATTAAAAATCATCATGGAAATCTTAGGTTAAATTTAAGGAACTTACAAGGATATAACCTCACCATGGACTAGATGTACAACTCTAGATTCAAACCTTCTATCAAGGTCTCCAACTTGTTTCTCGTGAAGCGGTAGATGCTACTACTGATGATGGATTGATGATAAAAACAACTAAAGTAGGACGAGAAATGACAGACAAGGTATCACACTATACCAGTCCGTGGAATAGTGATCCAAGACCACCTCAGTGTGGAATTCACAAATTTGAAGAAAATACCTATCTAGCTGTACAAGTAAAGGCATTGAATTTTTTTAAACTTTTCAGCTACCTGCACCACCAACACCTCTTGATCCTATCATGGAAATTCAATCCTATGAAATTTATAGTGGTGAACAATCATATCAAGACTGTAGGGAAGGAGTTGATGATAAATAGATCCAATATTGTAATAAAGTTAATTGAAATCATCAAAACCAACAATACCATGTACCAAAAAAATATTATCAATAGAGGTTTCCTCAAAATCTATAGAAAAACAATCAAGGGTACTACTAGAATAGAAGTTGAAAAACACCACTCAGGAATCAAGGACCCCCAGGCTATCCAACAATGAATCCTATTCAGAGGCCACCAAAATAAGTGACGCCACAACCTTTCTCTCCTAGGTGCCAACAAAAATTCCAATATACTTTGAAAATACCACTAAAAATAGCCATACCTCTTCAAAAAACTTGGAAAATTTTCTCAGCACCTTTTTTCAAAATCCAGTTCAAAGGATGACCACCTAAGAAACATAAATGAAAAATAAAATGGTTTCCAACTAGAATATTGAACATAAAATGGGTCAAATCTAAAATAACTTTTCAAATAGATTTCTAGGTATAGTTCCTGTTAATACCAAGACTTACCAAATAAAAGAGGCAAAGGTAATGGTACTGAGGAGTGGAAAAGTGATATATTTTAAGAAAACATGAAGAGGAGAAGTAAATTTTTTTGAGGAACCTATAAAACCTCCAAAATTCATTGAAGAGGATGAAAAAAGTGTATATCTAAATAATCAAGATAAACCTCTATAACCACCACCTCATGAAAAATATTTGATACAAGGGAAACCCAAATGGGGCGTCTATATTATACCACCATCCCAAAAAACACCTCTCCCATTTCTAGAAAGGATGAGACATGGATGGATAAAATGGAAATAAAATTTCTTTTGGAGATGTTCAAGCAATTTTACATCAACATCACTTTTTATAAATCTAATGATCAAATGCCTTCTTATACAAAAATTATTGTGGAACTAATTTCCATAAAGATAAAAATAGAAACCTTGTAGTCATTTCCCTGAATGAAGAGTACTCTTCTGTTGTTCAGCAAACAATTATCCACAAAATGAGAGATCTTGGAAGCTTGTCAATTCTATTCACTATAGGAGAATGAAAATTCAAAAGAGCTCTATGAGATTTAGGAACTAGAATTAACCTTACGTCAATGAGTGTATTTCTAAATCTAGGACTCAAGGAACTCAATTAGACTAGAGTAGAACTATAATTTGATGACCGATCAGTTAAGTATTATCAAGTACTTATCGAGGATATTCTATTCAAAATCTATAAATTCATTTTCCAATCAGACATCATCATTTTGGACATGGAAGAAGAAGAAGACGTTCCCATTATCTTAGGTTAACCATTTCTAGCAATTATAAAGAACTGATTTATGTGAATCAATGAAGATTGATATTCAGAGTAGGTGAAAAACTAGTAGTGTTTGAACTATTGAAAGTAACAAAAAAACCTAATGATTCTTCTGACTGCCAAAATATTTTTCTCATAGAAGAAAATAATGACTACATAACCATTGAGGAATATTGTGATAAGTTATCTCCTACAAAGGGAGAGGAGTATGATATTGAGAAAAAAATACATAGAACCTCTCACAAGGGGAATGATCTATCCTTTCATACTATTACTCATTCATCCAAAAATACTAGATATTAAAGCTCTCACAAGGACATTCAAGTATTATTTTATTGAAACAATATATGCACATCTAGTCATCATTAACTTAGAGATGAAACATCCAGAAAGGATAAATTGATCAATATCCTAAAAATAGATAAAATTTCAATTTCATGGCGAGTGGATGGCATAAAATAGATTAGTCCCACATTATAAACACATAAAATTTTATTAGATGAAAATGAAAGACCAAAACGCCATCCCCTAATGTGACTCAACCCATTAATGAAAGAGGTAGTTTTGAAATATGTGTTGAAACATATGGATGCTAGAATAATGTTTTAATAAGTAAACTACAAGTAGTTCCAAAGAAATGTGGTCTCATAGTTATCAATAATAATGAAAGTGAATTGATTTTGACTCGCAACATCATTGGATGGAAAGTATCCTTGGACTACATGAATTTAAATAAAAAACTCAGAAAGATCATTTACACTTGTTTTTCATGGATCAAATGTTGGAAAGGCTCACAATCCATGAATTCTATTATTTCTTGGATGAATATTCAGTATTAAATCAGATTGTTGTTGATCAAAATGATTACTCCAAAACAACCTTTACATGTCCATATGTTTCCTTCACATATAGACACATGTCATTTGGTATGTTTAATGAACTGATGACCTTTCAATGGTGTATGACACACATATTCCATGATATGGTGGAGGGATTCTTTGAATTTTTTATAGATTATTTTTTAGTATATGGAAAATACTTAAATATGATCTTAATAAATATTGAATTTTTTATGAAACACTTTGAAGAGAAGTGTTTAGCCTTAATATGGAAAAAATGACACTTTATAGTTCAAAAATGCATATTCCTTGGGAAAGAAATCTCCAAGGATGGCCTAGAAGTTTATCTCGAAAAAATAAAAGTGAGGAATTATTTACCTGAGCCCTCAAAAATTTAATGAATAAGGATATTTATTGGCCATATTGAACTCTACTCATGATTTTTGAAAGAGTTTTAAAAAGTTTACCACCCTATAACACACATATTTGTAAAGTATACACCTTTTTAGTTCACCAAAGTGTGTTGGATGGAATTCAACAATATAAAGAAAATCCTAGTGGCTACTCCTGTTATCATTTCCCCATATTGGAAAAAAAACTTTGAACCGATGTGTGATGCAAGAGACTTCTCTATGGGGACTATCTTAGGATAGTGAGTTGGCCATAATTTATATCCCATCTATTATGCCACTAAAAACATCAATGAAGACCAGGCGAATTTCATAACCACTTAAAAAGAACCCACAATAGTGATCTTTGCATTTGAAAAGTGTCGCTCTAAATTAGTTTTGTCAAAAGTTATTTTGTATACTGATAATGCTACTTCGAAATATTTAATAAATAAAAAGGATTAAAAAACCTGATTGATATGGTGTATCCTATTGCTGGAAGAATTTGAAATAATAATCAAATACACCAAATTAATGGAGAATTGTGTCGCTGATCATGTATCCAGACTCATATTCCCCCTCAAAAAGGAAGATGATACTCTCGACATTAATGATGAATTCCTCGATAAAACTCTCTTCATCCTAAAAGAGAAGGCATGACCATGGTTATATGACATTGAAAAATATCTCTCCATGGGATACCTTTACCCAGAACTCTCCAATTAGAAATGAAAGATATTTTTTAAAAAATTCACATTACTACTAGAATAATATGATACTTTTTTAAGAATTGTTTTGATGGATTAATGCAACCCTACATCCCATTAGATGAGATCCAAATTCTATTAGACATGTTTCACACAAAAAACCAAGAGGGAATCATGGATTAGAATGCAGAGTATAAAAAATTATACAAAGTGGACTCTTTTGGACCACACTTCACCAAGATACAAGTGATTATAGTCAAAGCTATGATCAGTGCCAAAAAACAAGAATCAGTGGGAAAATAAAATAAATGAACTAAAAAAAATAATTGAAGTAAAACTCTTCGATGTGTGGGTAATAGATTTCATAGGTCCATTCCCTAACTCACATGGAAGGTTTAATATCATTGTTGTCATTAGCTTCATATCAAAATAGGTAGAAGATTAAGCTACAACTCATAATACCACAAAAGTGGTAATGGATTTCTTAAAGAAAAGTGTGTTTTCAAGATTTGAATTTCCCAGACCAATCATTAGTGAACTAGAAACACATTTTACCAATAAAGTAGTTAAAGGACTTATGCACAAGTACATAATCTAATATAACATCGGAACTCTCTAACACTCGTAAATAAGTAGGAAGTTGAATCATCAAATAGGTAAATCAAACAAATCCTTAATAAGACCATAGAAACAAATTGAATTGGTTGTTGTCTAAAGATAGAAGATTCACTATGGGAATATCGCACTGTGTAAAAAATCCCCATCGACACCATCCCCTTATGATTAGTGTATGAAAATCAATTCCAATTTACCATAGAACTAGAGCATGGGTGACACTAGGAAATTAAGAAGATAAATATGGATTCTCAAAAACCTGGGGTAGTTAGGATGCTACAATTAGATGAACCAGAAGTGATATTAATGGAAGCATATGATTATTCCAAAATCTATGAAGAGAAAACCATGAAATGGCATGATAATCACATTATATAATGAATTATTTTACCAGGAAATAAGGCCTTATTATTCAAATCAAGATTAAAACTATTCCCCAGGAAGATAAAATAAAGACATTTAGGACCCTTAGAGGTCTTACAAGTATTCCCTTATGAGATTATGAAAATTTAGAAAGGAGTATAACCACCATTAAAATTAAATGGTAAAAGATTGAAAATTCATTATGAACCATTCCATGAGGGACGTGTTAATACTTAAAAATTCATTTGATCACCAAAAAGTCAAGATCTCTATGTTAAATGAAGAACTAACTAGGTGGTTACCTAGGATAGGTCACCGTGTGATAGAATATGATAGAATAATCTTCCAGATGGCTTGGGTAATGCTAAGAGAAATAACCAGGATCATGTTTCAAAATGTGAAAAAAGTACCAATTGTGTAATCAAGTACATGACATGTATGATTCACAACTTGAAATTATTCAATTCATTTATTCATATCATGTACCAAAAATGAACATCATGTAAATTTTTAGTCTACTGACGTCATAAACCTAGGGTTTATGAGACAAACCCTTGAACCCACCCACACTACTTTCTTTACCACCACTACCTTTCCCACTACTCCACCCACCCCATCTTATCCAGAAGATCTCTGGGAAATGGAACTTTTCATCTTGGTGAATCTACGACAGATTACCCAACACCTACACATCCCTTTACATATTTATCTTATTTCACCACCCCTCCAAAACCATCACCCACTACATCCTCTCAGCCTCCACCAGCCTCTACTAACCCTTCATCATCTACTAACTCTACCCCATCCACCAACCCGACTGACCTTCCATTCAAGATGACAGATCTTGGTTCCCTGTAGGAGTTTCTATCATAGTAGTCCTAGAGGGTCAAGGGACCAAAAAAACACCCATATAATGAGGATCCATTCATTGATCCAACTTCCAGCACCACAACACCACCTCTAGCTGTTGATCTAGCATCCCCTTTTTCCATTGAAACTATCAATCAGGTGGGCCAGCTACAACCACCCACTATTTAGGACTGAAATTTAGATGTTCAGCTAAATGATTTTGGTTACTCTTAGTATATCATAGTCCCCTATACTATTTTTCTACTATGACTTGGTGCTCATATTTTTTCCCATTCACTATCTGTATTCAATATCAATGATGTATCATTGCACTTATTATATACATGGGATACTGTTTCTACTTCACTATTACTTGACTTATTTAATTTCATTAAAAAATTACAGTATCCATTTCTATATCTTTATCCACTTTTATGGTCATAGATGAACCTATTACATCACTATCTTCCCTCTTACTATAGATTAATCAACATTCGGTTGAGGTTGGGAACCATACTGAAGAAATATCATATAAGGCCTCAACCTTAATCATAGAATAATCTTGAGTTTAATCAATAATTCAAATTGATAATATTTTTAGGATTAGAGTTTTAGAGAATTAGGCCATAACTATTATATAATAAAACTATATAAATACCATGTGGACACTTCCAATAGTATCAATTAATTTTATAATGGATTTTTTAAAAAATAGTCATGATTTCTTTTCATTTTTAATCATCATAACTTTTACTTTATTCCATACTTGACTCTATTATCCCTTAAATCCTATTAATTTTTTTAAAAACTTAGGATGAGGACAAAAATCTCAGTAACTGATACACAAATAAGGAAAAATGTTAGCCTTGCAAAAACATGAAAAGCATGAATACCTTCCCATAAAGTAATACTTTTCACCTTTAAGAAGTAGTGAATACTCTTCACTGAATATAAGTTCATTGATTAACATTTTTTTAATAAAAATATTACCATAAAAACAATATAAATCACATATAACATGTAGAGGTAACATGAGACATAATAATACATAAATGGAATAACCAAACGGTTAACTTCCACACATATCACTCTTACAAATTGAATAGCCATACGACCGACTTCCATACCCAATGCATTAGAGGTTATAACATAATCACCATCAATGGTTTATCATGAAACCACCAATCTTTAGTTTATCATATAACCACCCATATTTGGTTTATCACATAACCACCCATAAAATGTCTATGTACCATTATATAATAATAACACATAAAATACTGCAATTATAAACACTTCACTCATAAAATTTAATTTGAAAACACAAGAAATAATCTCAAGATATTGAAATATAAAATCAATTTTCAAAACCATTTTCAATACCCAAATGCCCAAAAAGGTAATAAGGGATTTCTTTTCCATTCAAAAAAACATTAAGGATTATAGAGGAATCAAAATATCAAATAACTATTATGATGGTAGAGAAGTAAGTGTTTTTTCATACATTTCCAAAAAAACGTTCATTTTCTTGTTTTGAAAACAAAGTTAAATGGTTAATATAATATATTACTTTTGAAAATAATTGAAGGAAATTAAAATATAGACATAAAATATCATGTATAATCATTTTATTTCCATATAAAAAAATACGTAAGTTAACTTGATGAAGAAAAGATATGATAATTAAATCTATAAACATTCAAGGTGTCCCATACCACTTTGAACATTTAAATCTTAATCTCTGCAAATTAATAAATTTTTAAAAATATTAAATAACACTAGTATAGATAAAATAATGATATGAAATGTCATAGTGGCTTTGTATACACTTTATAAAATAATAAAGGTACATATTATCTAGAAATGTCTCAATGAAAGGAGATTGAGACAAAGTCCATTATAAGTATCCCTTTATGAAAACATTTGAGAGAAATTCAAAGGTTCCAATTTTAAATCATTCATGTACATATAAATACATTCGTAAAAAACATTTTTTAAACTTGGAAATAAAATATAATGATTAATAAGAATAAATCATCCAAACATTAAAACGAGGTTTTGAGTTAAAAAGACCCTTACCTTAAGTCTGACTCGTCACGTACAATATTTATATTCATGAATAATAAAAATATGTTAATTTATTCTTTCTTTAGAAAATTTTTTAATATTGAGTTTTTCTTTTATATAACTTATTACCATGTTATAAAAATTACATAATTTGTTAAGTTCTTATTGGATGTTTTATCAATATTCGGTAATTGGTTCGAAAATGAACATGGTTTCATGTCACTAGTCCACATGGTCATAATTCCTTCATATACAGAATAATATTCATGATATTATTATAATTTTTTTAATGAAATTAAACCTTTAAATCAAGACATTTAGTGTGTCTATTAAAAATGAACAATGTCAAAATCATGGAGATAGTAAGCTATACTTACGCATGAGTAACTTTTTCCATTTTTCATTGATCATTACGGAAAGAAATTGAGCATTATTTTATCCTTCCAAAATGATCATAAAATCATTGATATCATATTAATAATTTAAATATACCTATATATATATGTATGTATGTATCATAAAATTTATATAATGAATAAAAATGAGTGACATTGCTTCGTGGAGGTGATAGTTCACACGTACACACAAACGATGTTATCATTTTTATGCGCATGGAAAGTAATAATGTAATTGATATATTATTATCTTAGAATAATTAATATGTCATCAATATCACATTTGAACATTATTTCAATGACTATAACTAGTTATGAGAGATATTTATGAAAAACTAATTAGATCAGTTTGTGGAGGTGATAGTTCCCACATATGCAAAAACGATTGATTCCTTTCCCATTTAATGGAAGTGGATATGGATTGAAGTGAAGACATTATCATGATAAAATATAATATATCGAGGATAATGTAGTTATTATTTAATATTGGAAGAATATTATTTGAAGGAAGTAGATGGAAAAAATATAAATACCTAAAGAAAATGAAAGCTCTTCTTCAGATGATCAGCTTTGAAGACCGCCTTAAAACCTATAAAAAGGGTGGTCTTCCTAAAATAATCCCTCAAGAATTTGAGGAGGTATTATAGGAAGGTTTTGTTCAGATTTTGGCTGAATAAAAAGGTTTTTAAAGTGTCATTAATAGAGAATAATGTGTGCCTTTTTATAGGAGAGGGGAGGGGCACCCTTGAGTTATTAAAAGTATTATTTTAATATAAATTAAATTTAGATTCCAAATGAGTCCAAGTTGATTTATTTATTATATATAATGGGGAATAGTAGAAATATAATTTTAATCCTTATATTTTTGTTTTAACCTTTTTAACTCTTACCATTTTATCAAGTAATTTTCCCTTTGAGAGTTAAAATAATTACCAAATCATCAAAAACAGATAATTAATAAGTAATTAATGATATTTTTAGAGTTATAAAAACTTTTTGGTTGAATCTTGGTTTTTTATAAATTTTATATAATTTAATTATGTGTTTTATAATTTATGTTATGAATTATGTTAATTTTGACACTATTAATTACATGACTTTTTAAAAAAGTCTTAAAAACATGATTCTTTTGAACAAAATACATTAACTAAATACTAAAATAAAATAGTCATCATGAAAATTTGTGGATGGAATAAAATATTTCGATTTATATTTAGTTTAATATTATTAATATCATTTATTTTATTTTTTTATTAATAAATCAATTACTACATCATCATTGTGTCACTATTTAATTTAATTAGTTATTTCCTAAAAATGATAAATAAATTACCATGATGTAGTCTATTTTTTATAATTATAAATACTATTTATAGTCTAAGATATCACTTAAATAAAACCATATTAATTTTTATAGTAAGAAGATACATATTTATGACATATTTTCCTTTACTTTAAATTAAATGTTATAAATGTCATACTCAAAACCAAGTGGATACAAAAGGTCACAATTTCTGCCCAAGGATGGTCAGGGTCGATAATAACTCATCCAACAAGATTAGGAAAAGTTTTAGTATAATTTTATAATATTATAATATTAATTTTACCTTTAATTACCCTATTTATCTTTAACCATGGTAAATAAAATACTAAAGTTACTATTCACCAAAAATTATTTTGATCCTATTAGACCAAATTTTTTATACTGAGTATAACTAGGTATGTCTGTTTTTATAAATTCATTTCATAGAAGTGGGAAAATTTGGTTTAACACTAATCCCATTAATGGATCGATAAAATAGGTTTTTTAAGTAAAAAACTCAAAAGCTCACAAAGTTTTTCTATTTAATTTTAATTTGAAAAATTATCTAATGAACTAAATTGGATTAACTGATAAAAAATTCATCTAATTATACCTTAAAATCATATAAAAGAGTAGTCTTACAATATAAATAAATTATATGAAAAGGCAGTTCTGAATTAAAATGCAGTATTTTTTACTGTTCATTAAAATATGAATTTTACCATAAAAATACCAAAAATTCAACCAAAGTAAATTTTAATGTCCCAATTCCAAATAGGAATTCTATTTTTTCAAATATAACATATAAAAGGGACAAAAACTATATTTAAAAAGGGTTCTCCATCAAAAGGTGGTAAGATTATTTTTTTGAAAAATACTCATTTTATTCATAAAATTGAATTTATTCTTATATATTGTCTAGAAAACAAATAAATTGAATTTTAAACATCATATTTAATTTATATTTCATAAATATAATGCAACAAGAGTTATTTGATTATTTTATTAACACAATTATTCACACTAAAATAGTTTTTCATAAAAACACACCCTTTATATTCAATTGGTTTTTATTTTCATTTATAATTAATTTTCTAGCCTTTGAATCATTATATAAATATATTTAAACCCTATTTCCATAATTTAGTTAATATCATTAATTTGCTCCATTCTAACAACTATGCGATAACTATAACTTAATATAATAATATTAATAATATATTATTTTTCGGTATAACTCGATCTTGTGTGCAACATATGATTTCAAAGAAACCCATTATTGGGTGTCGGGTACACTATCATACATAGAATCCGTTTTAATTTAAAATTATTATATAATTCATAATTAGTAAGAAAATATGAAAAAGTCATCTCTTATAATTACATGGGAAGTTATATATCATTAGATATTTATACTTAGTAGCTGAAAACCCCACGAAGATCATAAATGTTATTCATTTTGCACCAAATTCATGCCTAATAAGATCCTTATGTGGTTAATCTTGCTAAGAATACACAAGATCTAAATGACACAACCACCAGTTCATGCTAGTGATAGAGGAATTCTGAGAAGATAGACCCCTTTTGATTGATTCTTTTGTCCATCTATCTGGCTCACAATGACTTTGTTAACGCTTCATGGGAGGAAAACATATTTCATTTATTTTCTTCCTTATTTATATTTCTAATTTATCTATTTTTACTTTCATAGAGTTTTATTTTTAGTCATAGGTCACTTTAAACTTTATGATACACACATATCTTCATTTATCTAAGATTACTTTTATTGCTATTCATTACGTGTACTTGCCCATCTTACTACATTCAAAATGATTAAAACCCTATGGACTAATGTTTTATCTATTATATAATTTTTCTTTCTAAACCATTAAGTTGGTATCCCAATTCATAAATTAACTGAGTTTTCCCTTTGCATATCACTCATTACAGAGAGCTCTAAATTCCTTGGCATAAATTTTCTAAATTTTCATGTCATTTTTCTATGATTTCTCTATCATATATCTTAAAATTTATAA
Source organism: Viscum album (assembly GCA_963277665.1). NCBI lineage: Eukaryota > Viridiplantae > Streptophyta > Magnoliopsida > Santalales > Viscaceae > Viscum > Viscum album. Next base: position 1,303,763,806 of record OY728147.1, read on the forward strand.
GATAGTGTGGAAATTTTATCATTTTAAGTGTGGGGGAGTCTTTCTTAAGATTTAATATCGAATAACTTGGATTATTTCTTATTTTTGTTTAACTAGGAGACAGTTTTCAATGGAAGCAGGATTTAAACTTCAAAAATCATTACACCCATTTAAGTAAATGATTAAGTTAAGTTGGAAATTGTGGAAATTTATTTTTTACTCATGTTTATATTTTGATAATGATTGTTGAGTTTAGTAATTTAATTCAGATTCAACCTTTTTAAAATTGACCTTGATTAACTTACTTTATTTTATACCCTGAGTGATTTCTAGTTATTATTATTTACTCCCATTACTGAGGGGATTCTAAGACTTCAATTTAATATTCTTTTATATGAATATTTCTTGAGTGAAACTTGGGTCATGTAAATCTATGAAAACATTTATTGAGACCTTATTAAGGCTTTTACTGAATAAATACAATTTTAATATTATTGAGGCAATCTTTGATGAGACAACTTTTCCTGAGTTTCACCTTAAACTTTTCTATTATTTAGCCTATAGTTTCCCTCAATGACTCGTTTAGGAGAGAAATATTCAAATATTATTATCCCTTCATACCCTACTCTTGGTTTTATGTATGATTATACTATGAACAAGTGTGGGGGAATTTTCAGCCAATGGAAATGGGATGTTTTGATTAAGAAGATGTATTTTTGTAACGAACCAACATTTTATCAATGGAATACCCTTCTTATAATTATGACTTATATTATAATCACGTTGGGATTAATAATTATATATAATGATAATAAAAACTATGTGACCATTAATCATAATTTTTCCACTTCTGTGTTTTGAATTTCAAAAACCTGACATACACAGTTGTGTTCAGGGTGATTTTTGGAGTCTAATAGAAAAAACTTAATTTTTGGTGAATATTAACATACCCCTATTAATAGTAATTTTACCCTTATGAATATTAAAAGCACCTATTATAGTATATATATAGGATTTAAGTGAAAGTATGATGTACCTATGTTTTGGAATAAGTAAATAAATGTTATATAAACTGTATTTTTCAAGTAAATTATGATTTTAATTAAAAATTAAATTAATCTTATTTAGAAAATTATTATTAAAAAATGGAATTCATTTTTGTATTCTACATATCAAAAAATGGTTAGTGTTAATTTTTGTTATCTTTTTGAAATACTTGAATTTTTGGTGAATAGTAGAAAACATTAATTTACTGTATAAATACATTATAATTTAAATACACTATTCATCATATCATAAGTGATGTAAGCGCCCCAATATAGAAATAATGGGCACTTATTACTATAATTTGTCATGGAATCATCATATTTCTTGTCTTGTAGAGAAATAATAAATTAATGAATATTATATTGAGAAATCCCTTCTCCCCTCCACTATAAATACCACCCTTCACACCCTCATTAACTCACACATATAAAGCTTCAATACATGTCTAAAATCTTCCCAAAAATATTTCATATCCCCTACCTCATGACTAAGATCTTTTGGTCTCATCAAAAGACCAATCCAATGTGCCATAAAAAGGATTCAAGGGGTAATTCCCCTCTCTCTCTTTTCCTTTAATTTCCTTCCAATTTCAAGTTCTTTTCTTAATTTCTCTCCACATATATTAATCCACATGGTATGGTAACTCAATTATATTACGTATAATGGAATTTTATGATACTAATGGGATAATATATCATCCAAACACCTTCTCCCCTGCTTTTAATTTTAGAAAGGAAAATTTTGTTCGTGAGGTGTTAATTTATCACCTTTAAGAACGACATGTTTTTATTTTCCTTTAACACTTTCAGATATGGTAATGAAATAATTTTTATGGTTGAAACAGATTATGTTATATTTATTATAACCTATTTAATGTTATGGAAAAAACTTATGTACATATTACTAAATGATTAAATAAAACAAGTTTGTTGTGGTCGAAAAACCGCCCGAATTAACACAAACGATCATCATTAAATACTTATCTAATGATTCATTCTCATGATATATAAAAAAATTATTTATAAGATCATTTAAAGTTATATAATATCATAAATAACATATAATTACAATTCTGGATGTTTATCCACGTTTTAAATGAACTTCCATTCATTAATACAAGTGAACCGTTCAATAAAACTATAAAAATGAACATTCCTAAACAATGAATTTACACACTATAACTCATCCAAAATACCATAAATGAACTTAATAAGACCTTAATGAATATTATTAATTTAAAAATGTTCTGTAATTGTTAATAAATTAATCTAATTGGGTTATATATGACATTAAATCTAAGAAAGTGACCAGATACAAGGTAAGGTGAAATTCTCGAACCCAACTCTCATACTTTGGGTTTTACCTCTTTCAACCCATTTTCAGTATTGTTATTCCTTAAGAAAAAAATTTCATCCTCATGTTTGTTATTTTTTATATAAATTTTTTCTAATTGATTTTATGATAGACCCAATGTTCTTCCAAAATAACTCTTTTTAAAAATAAACACCCTCTTTTTTTTACTTCTCAAAGATTGTTTCTACTTTACTCATCGTTTATTTTTCTTTGTCAAGAATGTTATACCATATTTATTTTGGGATCCAAATGTTTCTGAATGTATTATTTATGATTTAAAACCTATTACATTTTATGGTTTATTTTATGTTTAATTTTGACATATGTTCTATGTGGCATTCATGATAATGTAAATGTTATGATGTGATGGGTGTGCCTAGAATTATATAACACAATATGAATGTTGTGAAGTGATGGGTGTGCCTAAAATTATACAGTACTAAAATTCATTGGGTAAAGTGATGAATCCCATGAGTTAAATGGAAATGATGCATGAACATGATGCTAGCATTGTTCACAACTATGTGCGGTAGTTGACCACTAAGACATGAAATTTTATTTTTATGCATTACCAAATTTCAAGTCTTTTATTAATACTTCCTCTCATATTCATGATCCATTTCCTATTTTATGATTATGCTCACCCATTTTTATATTGTTCATATTTATCCTCTTATTGGGCTTTTAGCTCACCCCATTTTGATGTATATCCTCAGGTGATTATGTGTACTAAGAAGTTTTCAAAGGAAAATAAGAAGTTGGAGAAGAAAGGATTAAATAAATGTTTACATTTTATGTTGTAAATTTTATGTGTGGTCCTAGTTTTCCCATGAAACTAAACATTTGGATCCTTGTTGTGTAATACTATTATTTTTTTATATTCTAAATGATGTAATAGTAATGTAAGAAAAGGCTGGGTCGCTATAATTGTGTTGTTTACCAGACTAATTTTTTATGATGCATTTGTAATTTTGGAATTTTTTTCATATCCAATTCATTTGAAAAAAATTGTAAGAAAAAGAAAAATATTTTAGGTAGTGTATTAAGATGGTAAAAAATCTCCATTTCTAGTCTGATGAATCCCTGTAAGGATCATATGTTATTATGGGATGGATGTGAGATGTAGACTAAACAGGACTCTCAAAAAATAAATTAAAAGAAAAGTAAAGTAAATGAACATGGTACATTTTTTTTACATACTTGATACACTTAGGGATATAGTTTGATCTATTTGGTGAATAAACACCTTTTGATCTATAAGGAACCACATGACCACACTATTTCTTTTTTTCATACATTTATCTTTAGAGCATACCTTCATTTTAATACTGATTTTCACTTTTTACCCACCTACCCTCAACCTCAAAGTTATTTTCACCTTTTTTCTGAATCCCTCATGATTTCTTTTGTATAAGTATTTATGAAGTGGATATGATAGAACCAATAAAAGCCTATGGTTAGGAAAATTTATTCAGGGTATGGGCATAAATCTAGTTACATAGTTACCCTAAGTGATGAGAGAAAATTCATTGTTAGGTAAATTGTAAAGTGGGTATGGAATTTGAGAAATAGTTTTTAGATTGTAATTAAGAGACTGAGAATCTAAATAAACAAAAAATCTATGATACATGAATAATTTTCTCTGTCGGATTGATTTAGAAGAATAAAATTTTCATCTTACACTTAGTTTTATGTTCCTAGTTGAGATAAATTTTTCTTATTTTAATTTTTTTCTTTTAGAATCCCTATTGATATGGTTTTTTCTTAGTGATAATAAAATTATCAAGTGTGGAGGGATTTAAAAATATGAAATTGAACATATATTTTGATTTCATTTTATTAATAATTATTAATTCTTCACTCAATAATTCACCAGATATGTGTTCATTATTTTATTGATTAGGTTTTTAAGACCCTAAAGGAAAAGATGAGGAAACTGGTCAAAAATGACAATTACACATCTTGAAAATCACTTAAATTACGTGTAGTCATCTTTAAAAGGATATCAAAGTTCATAAAGTAAGTCATGAAGAAATTAAAATCCATAAAATAATTAAATTCTGTGAATATCCAATACACATCATGTAATGTTTGAATTTAAATTCCCAATTAATGTTCTTTCCGTAATAAGAAGCACATCACGAAGGCTAGTCACATGTCGTGATATAAGTCAAATCCCTAAATCTAAAATATTTAGGCTGATATTCATGCTAGATCATAAATACTTTTTGAAAACCATGGATCAATATTAAAAGATGTGAGATATTTACACGTCATGTTATTTCCTGAGTATTTACTTTCCAACACACATACAATAACACCTAACCCTTTTCAACTTCAATTTCTCTCATTTTTCCTATGGTTATCTATCATATTTATTCATTATTTTCTATTATAACTCAACTAAAAACATTTTTATACCATTTTTTATAAACAAAAGCATAATTGATTATTTCACAATGCATTCAATATTTTGTTTGTCCTCATTGACCGTTCAATGGATATTAACATTTCTATTTCTATTCATCAACGACTGCAAGATATGTTATTAATTATTTAATTTTTTAAGTAAGTTTTTGGTTAATTTATTACTTATTTTTCTTATGAAATACTTGAGTCTTAAATCTATACATGAAATTTTTTGTATTTCAATTGTTTTCTTAATTTACCAAGCATTATTATAATTATTTTTTCGATCTCGATTATTACTGTCATGAGTGGATAAATCACTTAGGGTAAGGGTCAAGAGTTAGTTTGTTCTAAACATAAATGAATCTAGAAATTTTAACTTGGAAATTTTATTTCTGGTAATTAGGTCACATAACAATTATTTTTTCTATTATTTTAAGCAAACCTAACCATGGGATTTTTAAATGAAAAAACCTAACCCGATTGGAGTCCAGTTGATTGTGAACATTAGTCTATGATACATTATTCCATAGAATCTATGATTAATTAATCTATTTTTTAACTAGATTCAAATCAAGGGATATTTTCATTTTAGATATATTTAGTTGGTTTTATCACAGGAAACTAGTGATATTTTCACCACTTCGCAACCTAATCCTTAGGATAATTCCGAGTTAGGATCGAGATTATCCTTTTTACCTAAAACCCAAAATTGATCATTTTCCCTAAATTGTTCTTGAATTAAATACTAATCCCAATATTTTTAATCAAATACCAATCAAGAACTGATTTGTTAGGACTCCAACATAATAGGTTTGAAGTCTGGGCTCCTTTCCTTCTAAAACACTCCCCATGGGATCGACCCCGCACTATCACTATACTATGTATTTTTAGCAAGTGTAGTTTGGAATAAATATTAATTCTAATGTAAACATAGAACATTTGAATTAAGTTTTGTATACAGGTGCATCGAATGAATTCTTTGGTATCTCTCATGATACCATGGACATAACTTTCACTGTGTCCACTAACACTTCTACCTCTAAGATGACATTGACCAAGAAGTGAAATTTATCAATTGAGAAACTGAATTTGGTTAGCTTGGAATAAAGTCAATTCTCTCTCAATTTACTCAAGATGGTTTCAATATTTATGGAATGATTTTAGATTGAATTCTAGTAATATAAGATGTTATTGAAAAAAACTACCACAAACTGATTAGAAAAGGGTGAAAGATCCAATTCATCAAGGCGATGAATATAATTAGTGTGTTTTTCAAATTATAAAGCATTACTAGGAACTCATACATGATATAATTACTCCTAGAATCAGTTTGAGGTATGTTTGATAATGTCACCATCAACTAGTGGTATCATTATCTCAAATTTTTCTTAGAGAATATCATATCAAATCTAAAATATTAAAAGATATCGTCGATAAGTGGAAGATGATTTCAGTTCTTGACCATCATCTAGTTTAATATCTTATAATACACACATAACCACAAAACCCCATCAAACTTCTTGATGATAGGATTTGGAGAACCCTATGGATTTTTTCTAGGCCTTATGAAACCTTTCACTTCCATATTATCTAACAAATCCTTTAAATATTGATTTGCTGGTGATATCCTATAAGGTGGAATAGAAATTGGCTTTACTCCCAACACCAACCCAATCATGAAATCAATCTTTCACTGAAGGGGTAAGATGTAGAAATCATTATTAAAGACATCCTGAAAATGGTCTACCACTAGAGTAAAAGTATCCCACTAAATTCCACCATCAACCATAACTAGTTTTTCTATCTGGGATGTGAGATAATATAACCTACACCGAATTGTTCCAACATGACCATCCCTAAGATTCCACTCAACCTAGTAATAATATCTATCTCCTCTAGGTGGTAGAAAGAAAAATCTTCTCTGGTAATAATTAATTTTATCTTGGTATATAAATAGCCAATCCATACCAAGAATAAAATAAAAATATACCATTTCTAGTATAAATAGTTCCCAAAAGAAATGTTGACCACCAATTTCTAGATAACATGACTAAAAACATTTAATATTTCCTAACCACACTCCCAAAGATCTATTAATGGTAAAATATCTATCTAATACTTCCAAAACCACACCCAAAACTTTTTCAAAAAGAACAGATAAAAATTAATATGCTGCTCATATATTAAAAAACACATGAAAGGGAAGATATACAAAAATTATACCTCTAATGGTAAAAGGTCCTACATAAATGCTTAATAGAGTAAACTATATAGCATACAGATAACTTTAATATATATCATAGGCTCAAGTTTTACTCCCCTAGAATATCACCTTTGCCTGGTACTTCTATTCCTTCACCGAGGTACCATTTCCCATGCCTCACCCAGAGCATCCTGTGGAACTCCAACTACCTATCTGCTGATGGGTTTCTGAGTCCTTCCTAGACTCTAGTACCTTTCCTAATCCCCTATCAATACTCTACAACTAAATTACCATACAAATATTATACAGGTGACCCAACCTACCACAAGCATGGAAACCTAAAGTAGGGTAAGGAAACTGAGGCTACTTATGGCCCAACTTTCCACACTAATAGAACTACAATTGAAAAAATTATTAAGATTGATCCCCATTTCCCTAAATTCTTTGACCACTATTTCCTTAGTGATAACTGTTATAAAAAAACTTCTTTACACCATAATAAGATCTCCTAATTCACCCTGATGAAATATCTTGGATTCTTCTTGAGGACTCTCCTAAATTTCTTTCAATGTTGAGTGCATGATTCATCACATCTATAAAAGTACTCGAGAAAAAGACATTAACTTCTGAAAAAATATAATTGTTAATACCATCTTGAAAACATATCTCCCTAGAGATGTCATAAACTACTAAATATGTTATAAAGCACTATAGGTCAGTGAAGCATCCAATGTAGTCTATCACTGACGTGACCTCCTCTATAAAATGTATGAACTTGTGACCCTTATTATCCCTCAATGTATCTGGATAGAAGTGGATCAAGAATATAACCTTAAATTCCTTCCAAGTCAAATCCTTTTTCTACCCAACTTTCTCAAGATTATACCACCAATTATTTGAAGGTCTATGAAGTATATATGAAGAAAAATTCACCCTCCTATCTACAGGTGTCTCAAGGTGATTAAAGATCGTCTAGACCAAAAAAATCTAGAACTCGGCTACCTAGGGGCCTCACTCCATAGTTAACATACATGAATGATTGTACTGAAACAACCTCATCACCTTAAACATCAAATGAATTGTGTGAATAATCTCTGTTTCTTTAGATCACATGACCCTTAATATGCTTTTGTGAATCTGAATATCTATTTGATTCTTAGGAGATATAAGAATATCTGGATCAATTAGTTTTGGAGATTGCGAATTTTCACTCTTTTGATTCTTAACTCGAATTCAATGAGGAGAAATGTTTTGTACAATAAAAATTAAATCCTTAGAATATTGTATTAAAAAAAGGTTAGCATCAACATGTGAGAAAAATAGAGAACCACTGAATCTTGGTCTATCTAAACATGCCTTACAAGTGTTTTAGTATGACATAATGGTTCTTTATTTTCATTTATCAAATATAAAAGTTATCACATATCATAGTTTCATCAAGGAAAATATATCACATGTAATAAATATATCCCTATCAGGAACAATATATGCCCTGATATATCCCTATGTGTATATCATAATGCATGCATACTCATTTCATTCCATACGAAGCCATTAGTATAAATCTTAGGAAAAAATAACATCACAAAACATGCGAATCACTCTAGGTGAAATAACATAAACTTTAACAAGAGGAGAACATAAATAGAAATCCCATCCCTAGGTACTAGGGTATTCTCACATACATGGGTTAAATAATCTCATGCATAATTTCATTACCAATTCATGACACATCCTATCATCCTTTATAACTTTCCCAAAGAGTACATAAATAGAAAATAACCCCATCAAACACCACCTTGTAACATCTCATAATATTTCACTCCCTTAGGGGGTTAACCTCCCCCTTTCCTATTCAATCCCCCATGGGTTGGGGAAATTTATAGTGTGTCTTGATGATGTTTATTGGTGTGATTAACCTCTATTGTTCAACCTTGTTCTTCCCATTGCCCCCTTTGATTTTGGATAATTTAGATTATGGATTATTCATGATTTATATTAGATCATGGTGTAAATAATTTGATATGATGAGTATTTTTCTCAACATTCATAGATAATTTCCCTAGACAATTGAAACACACAATTTATTTCTGTTTTAACGAAGGTAGATCACCTTAAATTTTTTCTTATAGGGGTTTCCCCTAAATTTAATGAAATTAGACATGGGGTTGATGCTGTTTATTGTAAAATATAGGTGGATTAGGTTCAGTTGAATGTTTATAGTGGACTAAACCATATTGCATACAGTTTCAACAAACAAATGTGACATGGTGAGTTTGTAGGGGTTGTGCCTAATTCAATTAAATTGAGAATAAATTATGAGTTTTTATTTTTAGCTTGAATAATTAATTTTAATTTATTATAATTAATTTAATATAATGTTTATTCTTGATATAGGTCATTAGAAGGTGATGCAAGACATGGATGGGCTTGAGTGGGAGTGTTAAGGATTTTCTTAAAGGATAGTAACATCATGTGAGTAGGTGGTCCATATGCATTTCCCTTTGGTATATGCTTTTTTGTTATGTGGAATATGATATGGTGTCTCTCCATTGATAGTTGGTTGACCTTAAATATTAAATTAGTTATTTTATTTAAATTGATTAGGTAATGTACAAACAGTTAAGGGCCATAATGGACACTTTTTCCGTGCATTGATGCATCGACCACTAATGAATAGGGTATTGACCATAAATGTTAGTAATGAGATATATGGAACATATAATGCTAACAATGAGTTGAGGGTGGGAATTTTGGAGATTGAGATAGGGACCTTTAGATTCCCTAAGTAGGGATTAGTAGTGGAATAGATATTGACAACTTTGGATCTCATCTTAGAACCTGAGGGTAGGTCATGAATAGACTTGAGATTCCTTAGATCCTTCGGCATGATGATTAGAATGTGGGAAGAGTGTTCCTCCACAACTAACGTGTGAGTACCTAGGTGGGTAAATATTGTGTAGATTAATGATAGGATAGGTAAGTGGAATGAACTAAGATGATCTTGGGAAGAGAGATGGGTATTTTGTCATCTCACTAGAGTAATTCTAGTATGATTTTTACTATAAGGACAATAAGGTCATGACATGATTATGATGAGGTCAAGGGACAATATAACCTTTATTTAATAGGATTTTCCAAGATATGAGACTAATGTTGAGGATACTATATCAAGTTTATATGTTATGATGAGATATAGGGGGCCTCAATGGGTTCATGAGTGATATGTTGACCATATATAGGATAAGTTTGGGCTATGAGAAATAACGATTATGGGTGTCATCATAGAACCAAATTTTTGTGTGTGGTTCTTTTATGACAATAGTGATGATGATAGGTCATTTGTTTAGAGGATGAACCCTATTACCTATGGTTAGTGTTGTTGGATGGAAAACCTATAATATGATTATATGAGATGTTACTAGGTATATAGTAGCCCCAGTGAATTGTTCTATGAGCTGAGTGAGAAGGAGGCACTACCCTCATGAGATGTGTTACATAAGACATCACAGGAGGGATTCACTACCCTCAAGCTCCTATAAAAATCCCTAAAAATTTACCTAGGATTTGGACTTCAGGTAGATATTAATTTCTTATGTGGTTACATGGGATGTAGTTTCTATTCCTATCCAAAATGACTAGGTGGTTACATGGTGAAATACCCCTAAGGATTGGGGCAGAAACCTATGAGGTTTGGAGGGGGGGGGGTGAATAATGTGTTTCATACTTTTTACAAATTAAAAATGAGCTTAGAATTTTTATCATATTTCGAATTTAAACTCCATTTCTAGTTAGTATAGTTGGATATATTTTAGATCAAGAAACAAATCATCATTCAGTTTCATGAAAGTAAAATAAATAAAACACCTGATATTTTTACGAACTAGGTTTTCAATCAGGTATGGATCCTTCAAATTTCAGTCTAAATATTTACTTTGGACCTAATATAAATTCCTAATGAGTTATAAAATGTCTTTGGGGTGTCTGAGGCAAGTTGAAATCTAAGAACACATCTTTTTTGGGAAACATGACATATTCCACGGTTAGTGCATGGTTGGCGCACAATTTTCGTAACCGCACAGATGGTCATTTCTGTAACGAACCACTTCTCATGGTTAGAGAATGACTGTGAAACCTATCTATACAAGTTCCCATTCTACCCAGGTAAACATGCATGTTGTGTGCACATTTTTTCAAACTGTGTGGATAAACCATGCACATGCCATTTTTCTGGGTACTTTTTCAGAATTCCCCTTAATGATCTTTGAACCCCCCTTCTTCCTTCTAATATGAGAACAAGAAGGATAAACCCTATTTCCTATCATTTTATTTATTTTTGAAGACCTAAGGTTGGAATAAAGATATATCCTTAATATGGGATCCATTAGAGATTCCTTTCATCACGTGGGATGTGCAATAGTAAGTACTTGAGTCTATTTAAGCCTTTCATCTTCTCTCATGCTCTCGACCAAGTTACTGACATATGAGAATTTTTATTCTTTTCTTAGATTTACTCTGATCCATGCCAAATAAAGGGCCAATATCAAAGTAGGAGAGTCTCACAAGCCTAAGGTGGGTGGTCTATAACTCATCCCTCAATTTTGTTGATTTTGGAACTGTTAAGTGGGCCCCACTGATTTCATTGGGTGGTGTTAATAGAATTTATATTCCATGCTTCTTCTCATTATAACCGTATGGTTATGCACTTTACAAATTTTTGTTTAGTTGATAGTGGTTATGACAAAAAATCCATTCATTACATGTATAATGTTTTTTCATAATTGGGGGTTGGGAGTTTTGACACGTTTGAGCTGCTGTTTGGGTGTGACTTTTCTTGACCCATATAAGAGAAATCTTTCCTTTTTTTTAAATGGATTTATTTAAATTTTGAATTGCATAATGGCAATTACCTTGTCTGTTTACCCTTTGACATGCCTAAGGTAAGTGCTTGATATTGATAATTAAATGTGAAATGGAAATTGGAAAGTATACTAAGTATATGAATTGAACGGATTAAATGTGAATGATTGATAGGTTACATGTATGTAGAACCCCATTGAAAATTAATGGAAGGTTGAAAAATGATCCATAATTATTGAATATGCCTTAAATGGAATTAATTAAGGTTTCATACTTCTTGGACTTATCACACTAATGAAAGGCAAGGCATGAACCAAATGACTTGATTAAAAGGTTTCATTCTAGTTGACCTTATCACACCTATAAAATTAAAGGCTTGAACCCAATGAAACATTACATGACTTCATACTTAAAAATTAATTTCTTGACTCGAGCTCACCTTGGATTCTTATCAGGGAATACTGTGAGCACTTAATAACCCCATTATAATTCAAGGATACATATTTCTTAGGTTGAGACCCACCTAGATCCTGATCCTTGTCTATTATTTGATGTACAATATGAAACTATAAGATTAATCCATATTATTAAAGGATGCCTTGGATACACTCCTTGGATCCAGCATTAACATGTACGTTCCATGGTTACAGCCCATACAACCCTATCTATGCTTAGCCCCATTTCAACTTGGATGATCAACTTGGATTGGATGGGAATATTTTTGTATAATTATTTGGAATATACTCATTTTATTACAATCTTATCCTTATCTAGGCTAAATTTACTACTGAGTTGGTGAACCTTGAGGTCTACGTTTCCTTGGTCATTACCTGGGAACTTCATTATTAAATGTCATTACATGTTTCCTTATAATAACTTAAAACCATCACTATTTTTAACAAGTGAATTATATATAAACTGTTAATAATATATGAATGGATTGGTTATGTTTTAGACACCAGCAGAGGGATGAAGTAGGTACTTGGGTATTTGGTTACATTTTACTTCTTTACTTTATACATGAATTCCTACACACTGTTACATTTCCATTACATGGTCCTAATGTTATAGAAACCATTGGTGATGGGCCACTAAGATTTATATCACACCATATCTAGGAATCATTTATTAATTGGAGTAGATTAAATGGTTTTAGGTGTTGACAAAGGGAAGCATACAACTATAAACACACAATTTCTTGTTGTTTAATATGGACCTTGATAGAATATAACCGAGTAAGATCTTGGGATGATTGGGATAGTATTTTATTTCCTTTATGTTTTTGTGGATCATGTTATTCCTTATATCTTGTATCCATGTTTTTTAGTTTTCTAGATACATTACATATTATCATCATTTGTTTTATGTTATTCCATTAACTTCAGTTATTCTTATTATTGTCTCTATTTTCTACTATGGCTTATATTAATTATATTACTTCCGATATTTACATCTATTTATATTCACCCACTAAACTAAACTTTGGTAATGAGATAATAGTCTCTCCATAGACACACCCTAGGACCTCACTACCAGTTGGTGGAATCTTCCATTCAGGGAGATATACTTGGGTCCATGAGGCCCATTGGGTTCGGGGTACCTGTTGAGTGGCCTCTGGGTTCGGGATATCAAAAATTGGTATGGTAGGAGTTACCTTTCTTACTTTACTATTTGGAGACAATATATTGGAGATTAGGAATGATTGGGCCTTGGCTATAAGTTGTTCTTGGCGCCACGAACCCATGTTCAGGGTAAAAACTAAGTTTCCTAAATTTAAAATTGTTGTTTTACTTTTTCTTATTATAGTTGATATTATTTCACCATTTGGTGAAACACATGTTTTGTGGAGTTCTTAGTTATTAATTTCTTTGAGGGTTTTCTTTCATACTTTTCTTTATGATATAAGGGCAAGAATCATTGTTACATGCATCATTTTAGGCCCCTGTAATTCGAATTTCTTGCATATTACCATGCCATATAGGTGAATTTCACTATTTGAATTTCTTGATATGACTATGATTATTTAGTGAGGTTTTGATAGTTATATTATTCTTTTATTACTCTTGGCTATGATTGTGTGATTGCCTATATCAATTCACGAGGTTTATGGGCCCTCAGGGGTTATGATGAGTGATTTTTCAAGTCAATACATTTTGCTATATATAAATGGGTGTTATTTTTGGTGACAGGTGTATAGCCACTAATTCATCAGAAATGGCTATCCATTATAAAGTGAATCATGAAATCTAAGATGAAATTGTTTCATATTATCATCCCTCCTTGTCATGTTTATGAAAGTTAAAAGAGTGAACCTGGTAATTAAATGTAAAATGAAATGAAACATATATTTTAGAACTTATAGATACCTGGCCATCTAAGTAGGTAGTTTGGGTAGTACACCTTTGGTAGTGAGTTCTCTTACGTTCAACTTCTTCTAGTGATGCTATCTTTATTCTTAATCTTGTTTTGAGGCATGTGATTGGCTATTTTAGACCAATACCACTATGATTTCCTTGTACCATACAACATGAAGGTGACGACGACCAAACTCCAGGCGTGGTGGAGCCTGAGCCACCTCTCTTACCTCTATAAGTGACACTTGAGGAACTTCTTGTTGTACCTAATTTGGGAATTGAATCCCATGTTCATGATAGCTTCCTACAATTTATGCAGTCCATGCATAGTGCCCCACAAGTTTCACCTATGATGGATGATCTGACTTGTGAATTCCAACAACAACATCCTCCTCCTTTCTCTGGGGATGGAAGTCTAAAGGCTGGTGAGTCTTGGATAGAAGACACCCTATCTATATTTGAGCATCTAGATATGACTTTAGATTGGATGGTCAAGATTTCCACACATATGCTTTGGGATTTGGCCAAGAATTGGTGGGATGTGTTTACCAAGGCTGGTTGTCATCAGGGAATGTTATTGGTTGATTTCTAGACTACCTTATCTAATTAGTTCTTTCCTCATATGATGAGAGCTAATAGATATAGAGAGTTCATGCATCTTGAGTAGGGTTCTATGTCAGCCATTGAGTGTTAAACGCATTTCACAGTGTCTCAGCGCTTTGAACCGCTTCTAGTCGGTGATAATATTTTATGTTCTAGAAATTTTGAGGATGGGATATAGTATGCAATAAGTATGCAAGTGAATGTATTTAACCTAACAAAATTTTCTTCAGTATTCAATCATGTGGTTATCTTTGAGCAAAAATTGAGGAGTGAAAATAGTACGGGGTATAAAGGATTAGTTCCGCGACAAGCCAATAGTTCTTTCAGTGGTAGAAAATATTCCCTTGAGGTTTCTCATCAGGGAAGTGACAAAAAAAGTGATAGTTTTGATAGCTCCATAGTGTGTCATCAATGTGGATGAGGGTAGAACCTGAAGCCTCATTGTGATGAAGACCCACTGAATTTCTAGACTTGTCTCCATATGGGGAATCTTCATTGTTTCCAGAGGACCTTTCCACCAACTTCGAGTGGAAAAGGATCCGCAACAGCTCCACCTTTTTGATCGAGTTCTTTTACGCTACATTAGGTGGGGAGATGGAATAACACCAGTAGGTCTAGTCAAGGAGGAGGTCATGGCCATGGTATCTAGACCCTTGATCACCAACATCGCCAACAGAGTAGTTTTGATCACAGTAGTAATTTTATTGGAAAGGGTCATGGAGTAGGCTAGTTGAATGAACTACAACCGATACTTGAGGATCAGGCTGCATGACCATCTACAGTTTGAGGTACTATTCTTGAGGCATCTACAATAGTATTTTCTTTATTTGATACAAGTATTTCAAACTGTTTTATCTCTGTATATATCATGAAAAGTCTCAGACTAGAGATATAATATTACTATGGTGTAATAACCCTAGACACATATTTAGGGGTATGAAAAGAGGTTATACACCAGTGTAGGGACTATCCCATGGAGTTAGGTAGTTACCCTTTATTATGGAACCTCTTTGTTCTCGAGATTACGGGCTTTGATGTCATTCTAAAGATGGATTTTTTGGTTCACTATCATTCCTTTGTAGACTAGTATCACCATAGTAGATCGTTTATGTCACTAGAAAGAAGAATTTATCTATATAACGGTGAGTGGGATGTCCATGTGGGTATATATGGATCATAGAACCGTGGTCTTGGTGAAGTGAACTCCCAGATCACAAGTCTCTTCATGGAAGATCAAGGTTTTCACCAAACTAATATCCCTCCAGTAGTTGATCGTTTTAGGGTTGTCATTCCTAGTGTTTTTTTAGCCTACCTTCCAAGAGATAGGTAGAGTTTATAATTAATATTGTTCCCAAATCAGATCTCATTTCCACTCTTCCATATAGTATGGCATCAACAGATCTTTAGGAGCTCAAGCGGTATTTAGAGGATTTCGAGGGAAACAGTTTTATACGGCCCATTACATCCTCTTGGGGTTCACCCGTTCTTTTTTACAAGAAGGTGGACAAAACATTACATTTATGCTTGGATTACATAAGGTTAATCCTGATTATGGTCAAGAACCAATATCCACTACCTTGAATAGATGATATCTTTGACCAACTCTGAGGAGAAAATGTCTTTTCCAAGATCGACCTGAGATCGGGTTATCATCTGTTACAAGTCAATCCATCATACATACCTCATCCAACTTTCTATAGTAGGTATGGTCTATATGAGTACATTTTTATACTATTTTGTCTTAGGAACATGCCCATTATTTTTATGGCTATAATGAATAGTTTTTTCCACCCCTATTTAAATTATTTTTTCATGGTATTTGTGGATGAAATCTTGGTGTATTCTTAAAATCGTAGATACCATGCCAAAAATATTAATATCATTATCAGTACACTGAGAGAGAATCATCTTTATGCCAACATTGATAATTTCTACTTCTAGAAAAAAAATATCACTTCTTGGGTCATGTTATATCAGAATCAAGAGTATATGTTGACCCCAAAAATGTTTGTGCTGTAGTTACCTGGGAGAATATGAAGAACATGTTTGACATACAATGTTTCTTGGGGTTAGTTGGATATTACATGAATTTCATAAAATACTTTTCCTACCTTTATCCACCTATTACTAGTATTAAAAAGTAGTGTGTCAAGTTCCTATGGTTTGAAGAATGTGAGAAATCCTTTCAGGAGCTGAAAGGGAGCCTTTTATCGACACCTATTTTGACTCTTCCAGAGCTAGGCATAGGTTATATCATCTTATTTTATGCATCAAACATAGACCTAAGATAAGTTATGATATAGGAGTAAAAATTCATTGCTTATAGATCTCGATAGTTGAGGCCTAATTAGAGAAATTACCTGACACACAACCTAAATCTTACAGCAGCTGTCGACACCTTAGGTTGCTGGGGAGACTATCTTTTGGGTGAGTGCATTGTGGTGTACATAGATCACAAGATACACAAATATATATTTTCTCAGGGTGACTTGAACCTCAGATAGTGGATATGGGTCTAATATCTACAATATACTGATTTTGAGATTTCCTATACACTTTTAAAAGGTAATGTAGTTACAGATGCACTGAGTTGAAAAACTCCAACACAGGCCATACGGGAAGATAGTGATGAATGGAAGTTAATAGAACTATTTTATGAGATGCATCTAGAGTTTCATGATAGTGACAAGCATTCTTACCTCTCATATTTAGTAGTTACCTATTACATTTTTTAGAAGGTGAATATTAGATAATTTTCAGATCCTGAAGGCTTGATTCTCCGTGAGAGTATATCAGAAGATAACACACCTCTGGATTGTTCTATAGATAAAGATGAAATCCTGCATCTAAGTGGACATATCTAGGTTCCTAGAGATATGAGAGAGGAGTTGATGAAAGAGTTCCATTCTTCTTAGTGGGAAGTTCATACAGGCATCTACAAGATGTATCGAGATATGTGACACATGTATTGGTGTCCTGAGTTGAAACATCAGATAAAAAAAATTTATCACTAGGCATTCCACCTATCAGTAGGTGAAGAAAGAGCACCAGAGACCTGCAGGCCTGTTATGACCACTTCTAGTTCAAGAATATAAATGGGAAGAGGTTGATATAAATTTCATAGTCGTATTATCAAGGTCTCCAAGGGGTTCAAATGCTATTTGGGTAGTCATTGGCCAACTAAAAAAATCATCCTACTTCATTCCTATTCAGGTGGCTTTTCTAGTTGATGAGTTAGAAAAATTGTATGTCCGTGAGATCATACGACTACAAAGGGTTCTACATACTATAGTTTTAGATAGGGATTCTTTTTTCACTTCATGGTTCTATCTTGGAATTGTCAGGGTTTAGAAAACTCTAATACACTTTTAGTTTTTAAAAGACTTGTTACAACTCATAAACCTAAAATTTTAGCTCTTGCTAAACCCAAAACTAATTTCTACTTAACTTTTATGAATCAATTTACTGCTGGTTACAATTTTCTTTCTTCTTGTGCTAATAATATGAATGTTTATCCTCTTTGGATTCTTTATCACAATTGCTTGACTGATTTGAAAATTAGTATTTCTTCTGACCAAATGATCACTTGTGATTTTACCTATGATAGCAAGCTCTATTTTTTCACTTTTGTCTATGCCAAAAAAAGAAATCAGGATTGTAGGCCTCTCTGGAAAAACCTTTCTTCCTTATCTAACTCCATACATGACCCCTGGCTGGTGATGGGGGAGTTCAATGCCATTATCTATCCTAGTGAAAAGCTGGGACATTCCCATTCTCCCATATCTTTTAGAGAATTCAGAGCCTCAATTGAAGATTGTAACCTGGTTGAATTAAATTTCATAGGTGTCAAATTCACATGGTAGCATAGGTATTATAACCGAGTTGTTTCTAGAAAAATTGATAGGGCTCTTGTGAATGTCTCGGCGCTTGATGCGTGGGATACCATCTCTAGCATCACCTTACCGAAACTTAATTCTAATCATCATCCTATTGTAGTATCCTTTCACTCAAAAAAAGCCAAATCTAGTCTACCCTTAAAATTCAATAACACTTGGTCCAATGATTAGGACTTCTCTCATCTCCTTCAAAGTTGTTGGAACTCTATGAGTCATCACTCCGATGTTTTTGCCTTTACCACCAAGCTTAAGCATCTTAAGCTATGTCTCAAAGGTTGGTGTTGTGCTAAATCCAAACAGATTGAACAGGACATATCTAGACTTGAGACCGATCTTAACCAAATTAAAATATCCTCCACTAACTCTAACTTTTCCTCTTACCCCCAAATCGAAATAAACATTGCCGTTAAGCTCAAATCCCTTTTAGCCCTCAAAGATAACCTTCGAAAATAGGTCTTCAAAATGAAATGGATCAAGGATGGGGAAAGAAACACCAAATTTTACAATTCCCTTCAAAGGAATAAGAAAATCAATCATCCTCTATCCTCTCTGAAAGATAATGACAATATTCTATCCGCTGAAGCTGTCATCTCTAACCATGTTGTCACTTATTTTGAAAATATATTCAATGGTCCTCATATTAACAAGAATATTCTTTCTGGGATTATCCTGACTTTGATCAATGAAGATGACAATTTTTTTCTCTTATCTGCTCCCCTGGACCATGAAATCAAAGCCACAGTATTCCATCTGAATCCTGATTGTGCCCCTGGTCCTGATGGCTTCAATAATGGTTTTTTTCGACATCACTGAGAGGTTGTCCACACAGATGTCTATAAACTTGTTAATATTTTTTTTAAGACAGGCTCCCTTCCTTTTGGTCTAAACGCACAATTTCTCAACCTTATCCTAAATGTGCCCAATTCCTCTAAAATCCATCCCTTTAGGCCCATTGCTCTAATCAATTCTATTTATAAAATCATTACCAAGCTTCTTGCCAATAGGATTTATTCTCTATGTAACAAAATTATTTATTGGAATCAATTTGGTTTGATCAAAGGTAGATCCATACAATATTGCATTTGCCTTGATTTGGAATGCACCAACTCTTTAAACAAAGTCTCCTGAGGAGGAAACATTTACATTAAGCATGATGTTAGAAAGGCCATTGATACTATTGACTGGACTTTTATTTTCAAAGTTATTCAACCTTTTGGATTCAATGATGTCTTCATCAGTAGGATTTACCCACTCTTCCACTCTGCCTCAATATCAATTCTGGTAAATGAATCTCCCAAGGGTTATTTTAAATGATCAAAAGGAGTTCGTCAATGTGATCCTCTTTCTGCCATTCTCTTTGCTATTATGGAAGACTACCTTAGTATATTGCTTTCCTCTCTTGTTTCTGAAGGTAAATTGAAACCCATCTCATCTTCCAGGAATCTAACTGTCCCGACCCATTGTCTTTATGCCAATGACATAATTCTTTTCCTCAATGGAAGTAAACAGAACGTTCTTAACCTTTAAAAAGCCTTATCCCATTATGAAGAGGTTTCAGGGCAATCCATCAGTTAGAACAAATCATTTATTTTCTTTGGGAAATCCTTCCCCCTCTCCCGAAAAGGTCACATTATATATATTCTTGGCATCAAGGAAGGTTCCTTTCCTTTTACTTATCTTGGAGTTACCATATTTTAGGGAAGAACGAAAGATATTTATTTTAATACTGTGGTTGATCAAGTGATTAATCAGATTACTTCCAGGAGATGGAAATCCTTGTCCATTATTGGTAGGATTTGCCTTGTGAAATAGACCATTATCTCCAAATTAGTTTATTCCCTCATGATCTGTAAGTGGACTCTTGCTATTCTCAAGAGAATTAATACTTATATTAAAAATTTTGTCTGGACTGGTATCATCATTGAATGGAAACTTATTACCATCCCCCAGTCGACCTACTGCGCCCCTATTGAGAAGGGTGGCCTTGATATTAAAAATCTCAAGTTATTAAACAAGTCCCTCCAAGCTAGGCTCACTTGGAGACTGATCGATAAAACCTCTAACTCACTTGATTTCCTTAGAAATAAATTTCTTTTGAGGTTAAAAAATTAGAATCTAAACTATGTCCAATCTTCTCTCTAGAACTCTCTAAGAAACTCGTTTTTCCTTATCATGAATAACTCTAGATGGTTGGTTATCTTGGAATCCACCATTCGTTTTTGGCTGGATATTTGGACAAGCTCCCCGCTTATCTCCATGCTTCCTACTAATACTTCTCATGATATCATTAACTATACTATAAAGGATGTGATGCATTCTAGAACCTTAGAGATCCCTGAATCCATTATGCAGGTGGTTGTTGGCAACCCTTTCTCTAGCGATGATGACTTTATGGTTTGGGAACCATCCCAAAATGGTATTCTTGACTCTAAATGTTTTTACAATCATTATTTCTCTGACTCTGAATATGACTTTTCCTGGTTAATTTTTTTAAAAACCTTGGACTAAACTTTCCAGGATTTATCTTATTTGGCGCTTGGTGAACAAGTGTATCCCTACTAAGACCTGTCTCCAATATTTTGGCATTCAACTTTGTTCTAAATGCCCTCTCTGGCATCAAAATTGAGAAGACATCAACCATCTCTTTTTATCTTGTCCTAAGGCATTTTCTATGTAGAATTTTATTGCTGACATATTTTATTGCAGATGGCCTCCTTTTGACAATATCCTCTTTCAGCTAAAGCATTGTGTAGAGCTTCAGTTCTCACCACAAATCAAAAACCTCTTCCTATCTTCCGTGGAAGAGCTTCTACACATTATCTGGTATGATATAAATGCCACTTTTCACAATAATCACTCGCCCAATCTCATTGCAGGTCGCACGAGAATACTAATTGTTATTAAAGATGTTTCCTCGATCCATAAAGCTAATTGTCACAACACGATCAATGAATTTGTGATCCTACAACATCTGTAGATTGAAGGCATATTTCCACATCCAAAACTTTTTCTTGAAGTCTTCTGGAAATCCCCTCTCCTTGGATGGATCAAGATCAATGTGGATGGGGATTCCAAAGGAAATCCAGGCCCTGCGGGTTGTGGGGAAATCGTCAAAGATTCCACAAGTCATTTCCATGGTTGTTTCTATGGAAGCTACGGGGTCACTTCCTACCTTGAAGTTGAGATGCTGGCTCTCATCCATGAAATCCAATTTGTCAAAGATAAAGGCTGTAACAATATCTAGATCTAAAGAAACTCCACCACCATTGTTAAATCTATTTGGAATGGGGATGTCCACCTCTCTTGGCCTCTTACAGAGAGTTGGAAGATCTACCTGAAATTAGTTTTGGAGATCAAATATATTGCCACCCATGCCTACCGTGAAGCTAATATGGTGGCAGATGGTCTTTCAAAAAAAGGGATATACTAGGCCATTACTTGGTATGATGAGTTTCCGGATGATATCCTCCCCCTTCTTACTAAGGATTGTAATAAAATTACCTCTTTCAGACTTCTATAATATTCTCGCCTGATTTTAATAATTTTTTTCTTTTTCGTGGACCAGGACATTTACTTTTTTTCAAAAAACTTCATGGTTATAGTAGGGTTTGCAAAAGGCTATGGGAACACTAGTTCTTCTAAGCACAAATTTTCAACCTCATACCGCTGCAAAATCGGAATGAAAATTACAGGTTTAGAGGATATTCTTTGAGCATTTGTCATTGATTTCAGTGGTTCATGGGAGAAAAATATTCCCCTATTTTGAGTTCTCATATAATAACATCATTTAGGGTAAAATTCATATCGATCATTTTGAGTCCTTATATGTTAGGCCATGCCGTTCACCCCTATGCTGGCTAGAGGTAGGTGAATCAGCCCTACTAGTTCCTCATCTACTTCAGGAGACATCAGAGCAGGTTTAGATAATAAAAAAGCTTATGAATACTGCTCAGTATAGATAAAAATATTATGTTTATCGCCATCGATAACCTCTTGAGTTCGAGGTTGGAGACTATGTTTTTCTTCAAGTATCACCGAGGAGAGGGAATAGATAGTTATAAAAGCATAGAAAGTTTTCACCTCATTATGTAGGGCCTAGTCAGGCTGGTAGCCTATGGGTTTCTATTACCATAGATGTATCATTCAATTTATGACCTAGGGTTGAGTTAGATTATAATTCTTTCATGCTGACCCATCTCATACCTTTGATCCCAAGGAAGTTGAGTTAAATGCTAATTTTATCTTTGAGGAGTATCTAATACGTATTGTTGACCTGGGAACAAAGGCTCTCCAAGGCCAGTCTATCCCTCTAGTATGAGTACTATGGAAAAATGACTATGTGCAGGATGATAATTTGGAGTGGGAGGATAATGTACATTTCCAATGGCTAGAGTTTTTCTCATACAATGTTTCTCCACCCATGGAAGTTGAACTTGGGGATGAGTTATTTTAAGGGGGGGGGGGTGGGATGGTAAGAACCCTATTTTTAAATCAGGTATGGATCCTTTAAATTTTTGTTGAAATATTTAATTTGGACCTAATATGGATGAGACATGAGTTAGAAATGGTCTCAGGGGTGTCCATGGAAATTTTAGATCCCAGAACCAATATTTTTGGGGAAACATGACAGGTCGCACAGTTAGCGAATGATTGACGCATGATTTGCCTAACCACACAGATGGTCAAATTCTGAACAGAACCACTTCATATGGTTGGCACACAATCATGCAACCTAACTATACAAGTGCCCCTTATTCCTATTTAACCATCCATATTTTTCACACGGTTTATCAATCCATGCAAAAAAACCATGCACATGCCATTTTCTAGGTACTTTACTGAATTTCCCTTAATGATCTATTAACCCTCCTTATTCCTCATAATATGAGAATCAGTGGGACTAAAACCTTTTCCTATAATTTTGGAGATTTCTGAAGACCTAAGGTAGCAATAAAAAGATATCATTCATCCAAGATCTTTTCGAGCTTCCGTTAATCATGTTGGATGCAAAACGGTATGTAATCAAGTCCATTAAAGCCTTTCCTCTTCTCTCTTTCTCCCGACCTAGTTATTGGTGTATGAGAATTTTTCTCTATTTCTTATATCTGATCAGATTCGGGAAAAATCAGAGGCCAATATTGGAAGAGGAGAGTCATACAAGATTAAGGTGGTTGATCTATAACTCATCCCTCAAGCTCTTTGATTTTGGAATTGTCGTGTGGGGACCACCAATTTCATCGGGTGCCGTTAATATAATTTATATTCCATGATTATACCCATTAGAACTGTATAGTTATGATCTTTCCGAATATGTGATTAGTTGTTAGTGGTCATGACCAAAACTCCATTCATTCCAGGTAGGATGTTATGCCATAATTTGGGTTTTGGTGTTTTTACATGTTTGAGCCATCATTCGGGAGTGACTTTTCTTGACCCGCTAAGGGTAAAATTTAATTTATTAAATTGCTTGATTTGAATTGTGAATTTCATAATGAAAATTATCATGTATGTTTACCACTTGAACCACCTAAGGTAAGTTCTTGATATTGATAATTAAACGTGAAATGGAAATTAGAAACTATACTAAGTATACGACTTGATCAGATTAAATGTGAATGATTAATAGGTTAAATGTTCATAGAAACCCTTTCTAAATTAATGGAATGTAGAAGAATGAGCCTTAATTATTGAATATTCCTTAAATAGAATTAATAAACATTGCATGCTACTTGGCCATATCACACTAATGATAGGAAAGACATGAACCAAATGACTTGATTCAAAGGTTTCATGCTACTTGACCTTATCACACTAATGAATGTAAAGGATTGAACCAAATGAAATATTGTATGAATTCATACTTAAATAGAAATGGATTGACTCGAGCTCACATTAGATTCTTATTAGGGAATTTTGTGAGCACTTTGGAACCCCATTCCGAACCAGGGATAGAACTTTCTTAGGTTGAGACCCACCTAGATCCGGATCCTTGTATACTCTTGGATGCCCGATATGACACCGTTGGATCACAACATTTTATTAAAGGATGACTATGATACACTCCTTGGATCTATTATTGACAAGTAAGTGTCATGGTTACTACCCTTAGGGCATTTTCTATACTTAGCCCCGTTTTACCTTGGATGATCACCTTTGATTTGGTAGGAATATTATTGTGGAATCCCTTGGAATATGCTCCTTGGATTACACTATTATACTTAGAGAGGCTATAGTTATTACAGAGTTGGAGACTCTTGAGGTTTATGTTTCCTTGGTTATTGCCTTGGAACTTCATTATTAAATTTCATTACAGTTTTCCTATTCATAACTTGGAACATTCACTATTTTTAACATGTGAATTATTTATAATATGGTAATAATACATTAAAGGAATAGTTATGTTTCAGACACTAGTCAAGGGATGAAGTAGGTAATTAGGTATTTAGTTACATTTCACTACTTTACTTTATATATGCATGCCTTCACACTATTACATTTCAATCACACAGGCCGAATGTTATAGAAATCGTTGGCAGTGTCCCTATGAGATTTATCTCACACCCTATTCGGGCATCGTTTTGTTCCCAAAGTAGATTACATGTTTGCTGGTGTTGACAAATGGAATCATATAGCTCCAAACACTTTATTTCTTGCTATTTAGTATGGTTCTTGATAGCAGATGACCGAGTAGGAGCATAAGATGCTTAGGACAATATTTGATTTCATTTATGTTTTTGTGGAACATGTTATGCATGATTTCTTATATCCATGTTTTCTAGTTTTTTAGATACATGACATACCATCATCTGTTGTAGTATATAATTCAAGTTATTTCAATTATTGTTACTGTTGTCCATATTTTCCAATGTGCCTTCTAATACTTATGTTGATTCTTCTATTTACATATGTTTATATTCACGAGTTGTTATACACTTTGGTAATGAGGGAATTGTATCCCCATTGACACACCCTAGGCCCTCACTGTTAGTCGGAAACCTCTGGCATTTAGGGTGATGCGCTTGAGTCCATGTGGCCCACCAGGCTCGGGGCACCCATTTAGAGGAACCCAAGTCTGGGACATCACAATTTTTTTTACATGGTTCAGTTTAAATATCTTCTCTTTATCATGGTATGTTATTTTTCCTAATAATGCATGATCTATTATAAACAAATGTTGAATATAATGGTTGGTTCCTCACACACATTCATAGAGTCTCACCATGCATATAAATGTCCACTTCTCATCAAAATTCCATAGATAACTTCTTAATGCATTCGAAGAGTTTCAATGTGATCTTCCTACATAACCCGAGTCCCATGGGCTCTATGAATTCACATCATGTATA
Organism: Viscum album; assembly: GCA_963277665.1. Classification (NCBI taxonomy): domain Eukaryota; kingdom Viridiplantae; phylum Streptophyta; class Magnoliopsida; order Santalales; family Viscaceae; genus Viscum; species Viscum album. The sequence goes on from OY728147.1 coordinate 1,303,789,859, forward strand.
TTAAAGTGTTCCTTTGAAGATCCTTTTAGGAAGTCAACAACCATATCTTTAAAGGATTCTTATGCATTAATAAGATAACCATACTTCTTCTCAGTAGTAAATGATTTTAATATAAACAAGTATTCAATAAAAATACATGTAACTTAGTCTTTCATAATATCTTATATTTACAGATCTTTATAACCCACTCAACTATATTTCACACTCAATCTAAACTCTTATGATATTTATTGATCCAAAATCTCTTCAACTCTAAAAGTTTTTTCATAAAAAATAATAGCTCAAACAAAAGGGTAATCTCTCATCATATATTCATCTTCTTTAAGATTTTATAAAAAATTATATTAATGGATCCTATTATTTCTATATATTTAACAACCAAATCATCTTTACTTCTGAATTGGGCTGACTTTCTCTCCTTATTATCTTCGAGAGTTCTCTAATTTTCTTCTGAGCTCACAAATCTTGGCTCTCTAACCATCAAACACCTTTTCCCCCCACCTTTATTTTATTTTTATACATAGGTTTCTGGGAATATATATTTTCTATATATGAAATATATAATATCTTAATATGATTCGATTCCAATGATCATTATCACTTTTGCCTCACCTTTTCTCATGTGTGTGATCCCATGATCTCTATATTCCTTTTTCCTTATCAACTGTTGTATCCTAGAAACAACCATAAGTACAATTTACTTTATATCTTCTCTTTTACTTATCTTTTATCTCAATTGAATGTAGTCTTCTGGATTCTTCCAATAGAATTGAGTGACTTATCTTTTTCTTAGAATATCTATCTCATGTTTCTTCATTTAGTACATAAAATTAAGAACTAATTCATGAAAAAATTATAAAAACACATCTAAGGCTTCCCAAAATTGTCATGACACACCTCAAAATATCCCAAAATTATAATTTTATTTAATTATTGTGATTTTGTCTTTTACAAAAGTTTCAGGTCGACCTGTTGAAATTTATAACTTTTAGGGATCTTTGTACATGGAACATGGTTAGACTGCATAGTTAGTGGTAACTATGAAGAAACTATATAGGTGGGTCTATGATCTTGATATATGTAGAAGGCATGATTGGTGTATGATTTTTTAAACCATGAAACCCAAACATATGGTGGCCATTTACTCTCTAATGAGGGGAATATATTTAGCACATAGTATGATAAAACATGCATCCAAACCATGTATAGTTCCCAGAACATTAAAAATTTGGGTTCTTCCAAAATTAACCATTTTTAAGACCCCAAATATGGGTTTTTATTCCCCATTTATATGTGTTAGTTGAGGGATCCTATGGATATAGTTATCCTAGTTCATCCCTCTTTTTTAAGGATCACATCTTTGATTCTTGGTATTGTTTTAATGGTATAACCTTCTCTCTTACTCTCATTCCCTCTTTATATTGTCTTATCCTTCTCCATTACCTTATCATAGTGCAGGGAAAACTCTAATTCTGGATTATAACCAAATGTTACTTGGTTATTGATGTTAGTGTGTGTGAATCTTATCTTATATCTTGTTATTCTTAATTATATGGGGTCTTTCACATTCACACATAGTTTTAGGTTGGTGGTTTCATGTTTTTTCTTTATCTTGACATTCCATATATGTTTGAGTTTTATGAATTTATTTACCTTAAATTATTGATAGTATAAATTTTTTAGAGAGGTTTTAAAAGTCAATTTTTAAAGAATTTGTTTTTTTAACTAATTTCAAAGGATAGAGGTGTATTCCATAGGTTTGATAAAATTCTTAATTGGGGTTTTATGGGGTTTTGATTATTTAAATTGATGATTTTGGATTTATAAGGTATATTTATGATTATATTTTGGGTTTTAGGTACTATATAATTTGGTATCTATATTCTTGTGACCTTTTGGCGATTTACCTTGCTGAACCCTCTAGTTTTGATAAATGGATTGAATTTAATTTCTCACTGGTTATGTTGTTGCTTCCTATGAGCATGGAAATATATATATATATATATATATATATGTGGTTAAAAACCTATATATGGATTTTTATGGATACATTTGTACGTGTATAGATATTATATATATGGAAGTTCATAGGAGGCCCCTTTTAAAACATTAGATTTTGGAAATGTATTTGGTTTTAAAATAGAACTTAAAATAGATTTCCAAACAAGAATTCATAAAATGGACTCCTAGGACAATTTGGAATTTCGTAAATAACTTTTTATGGATCTTCTTCTAAAATTCCTTTTAAATGGATTTTAGAAGATGCTACTTTCTTCAAATTCTTAAGTCCTAGATGGAGCCTTGAAATATTTTCTTTAAAAGTGTGCACCAAAATGTATCCCACCAATTTAGGGAGGGATTTTACATAGTCAGTGTGAGGAGGATGGCTGAGAAAATAGTTTCTGGCCTATTTTGATTCTTGATTGAGACTTTTTATGTATATGATATCTCAACTCTCATGCTTATTATTTCCATGGGATCTTATGCATCTTTGTGAGGGATAAGAGTTGTTTCAATCTAGTCTTGATGAGATGATCGAGATACACCATGAGGATGGATGTACCTTATAGTGACCTAAGTCCTTTTCATAATTCATTATATGATTTTTAACATAAATATCAAATAAACACAACTCAAGTATCTAAAGTCCTAGTGTCTTTAAAATACTAGGTACCTAAAACATCAAAATGAAATTAAAATAAAAATTTGTTATTTTAATCTCTATAATGAGATCATAAATCCATATAATATTATGAAACTACATAGGATAACTTGTAGAATATATAATGAAAAGTGATGCGCTATAAAGCCCAGTAAGGGAATCATCACGATAATGAAGATTGACATATTAGTAAAAAAGATATAACATAATATCATAAAAGACATATATAATTAATAATAAAATAAGGGAATTATTTAAATTATTTAGAGTCATAATATTATGGAATATTTTGAATTTAGAGACAAATTAAAACATTATATAACTAGAAGTCAAGGATAAATTACAAGAAAAAACTTCACATGATAGACAAAGTCCCATCACGGATTAGGTTTACTCCCTAATACCATTCATATCATCTCACAAGACATAAAAAATACCCAAAGAATTATATTTCTATTTTGGTGCACCCATAATAACATGTACATGAATATGTTTTCCACATAAGGAAGTAATAAAGAAGGCATGAGCATAAAAAACCCATGAAAGGGAAATAGGTTACATAATGATGTATTATAACATAGACAAATGGGATATCATAATGAATTCCCTGAAAGAAGGGATTAATTAATATTTAGACATTTATTGACAAATAAATAATAATAGGACATGAAAATTAATTGTAGGCTAATTAAAGACTTAAAAATTAGTGGAGAAATAATTTTGAAATTTTTTCTTTTAAGCGGGGTTTTAAGAAAAAGGGGCAACGAATCATTAAAAAGGGTAAGAGAATAATAATTTCTATAAAGACCAAAAATTAAATAAGATGATTTTTCTTGATAAAATTATTATTTATAAAAACCATGTATGGTTAATATCATTTCATTGAGTGCTAGTTGGAATGAGGTGAGAAAACCGAGATGTTCCCTTCAACCGGCTCTACTTAACAAAAGAAATTGAGAAGGGAACCTTTTAAAAATGTATTTCCCTATGAATTAAAGGTTAATTAAACTAGGTATATATGTGTGAGACATATATACAAAATATATAATAAGAATATAATAATAATATAGATAGAATAATTATGCAGGGATAGATGAAGCATAACATAATGAAAGTATGTTGGTTTGGCGAGATACCTTACATGAATTCTAGAATCATTATGAATTTTAACTTAACATAACTAATAATAAAATTATACTTTTTAAATATATGATTTAGGACATTATTTTAATATATTTGAATTGTTATCAATACTATATGTCATTTTATAGTCATTTATTTGTCTTTTAATTTCAGTTTCTACTATCCCAATGTCGTTTGTTTCTTGGTTGCAAGATCACATTAATTTGGGGATAATTATTGAAGTTCTCATAAAATGGGAATAAAACTATAGAAGTGAAAGTAAATGATATTCACATCCCTATAAAAATTTAAATTTTCTGTAGTATTTTTTTCCAATACATGGATGATTCATTTAGCATTATATAGTTAGTCAATTTAGGTGGTTTTACTTACTATCATAAACTAGATCCATTTTATTTAATTAAATGATTATTAATACATTAAAAAAATTTAAATAAGTTATAATATAATTATTATCACAATATATAACCATAATATTATTATTTTTACTATCCTTGTAGGTATTAGAGAAAAATGATGTTCGTTGTTTATGGAGTTGGTGAACCACCATATTGTAAACAATGTTTTTATTTTTTAAAGGTGAATATAATTGAAGAGAATAAATGATATATGTTACATTAAAATAATAAAATTAAAATATATTTATGATTTTTGATTCATTATTTCATGTTTTATGGATTTTTTTGGGGGTTGTGGAGGGAAAAAATTAAAAGCCTCGGTTGAGGGTATTACCTTCTCATTTGGATGTCTCCTCTTAGGATTACCCTTAAGAAACCTTATATTGGTATTTAAAAGTAACCAATGATTCTTGGTATTTGAGAGAGAAAAGGGGAGAGAATTTGGTATAGGTTTTGTAAACTATGGAAGTTAGAATGTGTGAGGAGAAATGGTTGTGAGGGGTGGTATTTATAAGGGTAAGAGAGAGATGTTTTTTAATATTATATATATTATTTTATTATTTTGGATCAAAAATACCAATAGTTATAAATATTGTGAATATATAAATAAAATAGTAAATGTGTGTTCGAAATAATGTTTTCTTACATAACCCATTATGTAATTAATAATGTATTTCAATTATACTGGAAAATATCATATTTTATTCTTATTTCACTCTTCAAAAAAATTCTATTATTTAAAAAAATTACAAAAAATTCACCGAAACAATTTTTTGGAATGTAGATTCCAAAAATGTAATCCATTTTATAAAAAATAATTTTATAAATATGAGAAATTTATTTTTTAAATAAAGTCAATATTTATTTAGATAAATACTAATTTTAATACAATAATCATTTTTTACCCTTAAAAAAAATATTTTCGATCTAAAAAAATTAAATTATTTTTATATTTAAAATTATTATTATTTTATGAAAAAAATTTATGATTTTTTTATGTCAAAGATTTATATTTTTTATGATAGTAAAAACAAAATATATAATATTTACAAAAATACAAACACATATTTTATCATTTTTAGAACATTTATTTTCTTGTATATTGATATTAATATGTAATATTTTAATTTTATAAGATTAATAATTATTATTTTACACTTATATAGGTGAGGCCACTATTCTCAAGGTTATATTAATATTCATAATGGTCATATTATTATTCTAATTGTTAGATTACTATTCTAATGGTAAATTTTCTATTTCAATGGTCAAATTTATAATGGTCATATGTGTTCTCTAATTTATGTAAATACATCATATTTTTTTATTTGTTCATTTATATTTTTAATCAGGTATATATATTTTTTCATTAACATAATGAATATTTTATTACTAAAATCTTATTCTACGACCACAATGTTGTCTGTGAGTGTGATTATTTTTGAGGGTCAAGCATATCCAAATTTTTATATTATAATTATCTAATTTTATAATTTTTGTCCCATTATAAAAAATTCAATTCTTATAGAAATCTTTATTCCTCAAATATAATTTTCAAATTAATATAATAAAATTTTATTTGTTATATTAGGTGGTTCATATGATTTATATAATAATGTATTAGAAAATATGACATGTCTATAAAAGAGGGTAAATTCCATTGATAAAATTATTTGTCATTACATTCCTACCCCTTAAAAAATTTCATCATTGAAATTTTATTTTAAATACTAGGAAGAAAATCGGTGGGGGTACATCTTCTTCATTGCTTCTTATGATTCCCTTGTATCATCTTTATACTTAAGGCTCCACTATAATATTTTGAATTGGTGAGTTGTCTTATTGCATAGAATTTTGTCTGTATTGTTCAAGATATTCACCTACCATTCCTTTTAATAGAGATCATTTTATAGCTTCACCAACAGAAAAATTTAATACATGTAAGGGATATGGTATTTATTTCCTCAAGGGGGATATGTGGAATACTTCATGTACTTGGGATAGGGTTGGTGGTAGTGTTAGTTGACAGTTTACAACATCAATGTGATCAAGAATCTCAAAGGGGCCAATGTACCTGGGACATATCTTTCTATTCTTCCAAAATATCATGACTCTCTTACATGGATATATGTGAAGGAATACTTTATATCCAACCTCAAACTATAGGTCAAATCAATGATTATCAAAATAACTCTTCTGTAGACTTTGAGTTTCCCTGATGTGTTGATGAATGGTCTTGAACTTTTCTACTACTTATTTAACCATTTTAGGTACCAACATCCTGCATTCTCTAGATTCATCCTAGATCATGGGTTTTCCACATCTATTTCCAGAAAGGGTTTCATTTGGATCCATTTGGATTCTTGTGTGGAATATATTGTTATATGAGAACTCTACTAGAAAAATATGTGTATCCCAAACTTATTTTATGTCCATAGTGTATGATCTCAACATGTCCTCAAGTGTCTGAATAGTCTACATAGATTGAAAATCAGTTTATGGGTGAAAATACATACTAAAGTTTTACTCAGTGTTCATAGAATGTTGATGATTTTTACAGAACATGGAGGTAAACCTTGGATTTTTATCAGATACAGTAGATAGTGGTTTTCCATATGTACTCAACACTTCTATAATATATATCCATGGATGTTTATCAAGTGATAATTCCACTTGAATAACAATGAAATGAGTAGTATTTTTAGGATGATCCACTATAAACTATACAACATCATTTCCTATGGATGTATTAAAAAACAAGTGACAAATTCCATCTTGTTGTTTTTATATTTCCTTATTGGTATGGGTAATGGTTGCATCATCACCTTGGACTTTGTTCCTTTCTTTCTTCACCTTCTATCTTAATTGGGAATTTGATATATATTCTATGATATAATTCTTCATATTGTCCCACTAATATTGCTCTCATATTTCTTGATATAGATTCATTCTCCCTAGAATATGGATAAGTTTTAACATTGTGCATCATTAAACTAGTCCTTATTTATCTCAGGATATTATGGTACACATAGTCACGAACCAAATCTTAAAACTCCTCCTTTATCAATTTTTAACTTTGAGGAATTTATTTTTCTTATAGATTGCACCTTATTCTATATTTCTATATCATCCCTTTGAGTGTGCTTAAAGTAATCTTAAAGGGATGTTTGGGTAATCATTTGAGAAAGGAATATTTATGCTCCTTACTTTATGATTATCATGACCATCCTTTGCATGTATAAGATGATAATATCCCTATTAATACTCATCATGGATATAATTGAATGATTCATTATACTTAGAGAATATACCGGTTTATTTTCCTTCTCAAAATGATAATGTGTTGAGCAGTCATAGTCCTTAATCATCTTTAACCATCATCTCTAGTTCATATTAAGATCCTTCTATGTGAATATATATTTTAATATTTTAAGGTTCATATATATTTTATACTTCTCCATATATAGATAATTATACTAAATTTTCAATGAAAATATTTATACATCTAACTACATATCAGGTGTTAGATAGTTCTGTTCATAAAATTTCAACAAACTTTAGGCATAAGCTATCACTTTTTCATTTGCATCAGTATATAAACCAAATCATTTTTTGAAGAATCATTATATACAACAAATAGTTCTACTCATGATGGAAGCATGTGGACTAGTGAATTGATAAAACTATTTTCTAATTCATTGAGGCTTTCTTTACATTAATTAGTGTAGGAAAACTTTACTCCTCTCCAAGACATCTTGGTTAGAGGGTTTGAAAATCATGGTATGTTTCTCAAAATTCATTGGCAGTACCAAGATAGTTTAATAAAATTATAGATCTTCATTATATATGCTGATCTTGGACACTCCTCAATTTCCATTGTCTTGGAAGGGTCCATATGTATTCCATTTTTAGTGAAAAAAATCTCATAATAATGATAATTATTCTTTAAAAAGCTCACATTTAATATAATTTTTATACAAATTATCTTTTTGCAATTTTTTTAGCATAATATTAAAATTATTCTCATTCATCTCATTGTGTTCGTAGTTTATCAGAATATCATGAAAAATGACAACAAAAATTTTATCAAGGTAAATCTAAATATTTTATTCATTAATTATATTAAAATTTTTGGAGAACTGGTAAGTAAAAATGGAATCACTATGAACTCAAAGGTTTTATACCTTGTTCAAATGGAAGTCTTTGGATTATCTTCCTTATTATCCTTTAATTAGTGATATCCTGACCAAATGTACACCTTAGAGAACTAATTTCTCCCATGAGGTTAATCATAAAATTCATAAATATATGATAGAATATACTTGTTCATTATCATTATTTTATTGAGTTCATGATAATAAATTTAGATAAACATTTACCCATCCTTATTTTTTATGAATTGGACCAGTACTACCTGTAGTGAATAACTCAAGTGTATAAAACCCTTTCCTAGATTTTCTTGTATCAGCTTCTTAAATTATTCTAACTCAATTGTTTCCATTTTTATGTATTATTGGATATGGTAAAAGATACATGTAAAAATTCAATTGATAACTCAACCTATCGATCAAGAGGAAGGCCATGAAACTCTTCTGGGAAAACATCATTATAGTCCCTCACAACGAGCATGTATTTTAGCACAATTCTATACTTTGTCTCAATTTTTTGAGATAAATATGATTTATAATAAGGAAATAATATCCATTATTGAGAGGAATATTAAAAAGAATATTCATTCTCCTCATTACACTTGTAATGAATCAGAGTATGAATTAGGTTGTGAAGAGTGATATCCATCTTTTGAAAATTGATGTTGGATTTATATAATTAAAGATAATACTTGCACAATATAACATAAAATTATACTAAAGGAAGTACGAAAATATTTTATAGAAGGTTTTGTCCAAAAAAATTGACTTTGGAGGAGTTATATACTTGGGATGAAATAATTACTCTATTTTATGTTCTCATAGATAACTAAAACTTCATGTTTTGAGGTGGTGTTTGAATATTTATACTAAACTTTCATGATATTAAAGAATGTATAGAAAAATAATTAAATATTAAATTCACTATTGTTTCATGAATTACTAGTGCACCAATCCACACATAATTTTGGGGATCCACCTCAGTAGTAGTCATATCATATTCTCTTACCTTATCTCTTGTATTTGGATGTTGTTTTAATTTATTATATCTAACAAACTTTGGCTTTAGATATTTGATTGTATAATGTCCATGTTCCTTCAAGTTGAAACAATTGACCATAGGTTGAGTGTTGATCTAAAACTTCTTTTCTTCCATCACATCAGTGAGATTATTTATCTCTCTTTAGCATTTATTTTCCCGATGCCGTTATTTTAGACACATTAATAATATAATTTTTTTATTGAGATAGTTTTCCGGATACATCTTCCCAAAATTCTAAAATGTGATCATTTTGTTTTTATTTATTCCTTAGGATTTATCCATTGTTCATTTCAAATAAAACACTATTTTATTATTTTTATCATCTACCCCAAAAGACCACTAATATTCACCAATCTTCATCATGACCTCAAGGGAATGATGATAAATATCTTTATAGATTTCAAGGTCTCAAATTTCTAAAGATTTTAAAGACTTTTCTTTAATATACTAAATGAGAGGTCCAACTTACTTTTAGTGTGGATGAAAAAGATGGAGGCATACTTGTAAGCCTTTTGAAGTTTTCCTCAGAAGTCCTTATAGAATCATCTTTCTTTTTATTCAGTCTAAGGAACTCCCTCTTCATTTTAATATGGAGTGTTTTGGGAAATTTTTTGTTGAATTTTTTTTCTTGAATCCATCCCATTATATGGATTCAATTTCTTCTTTGGGATTCATGTAATAGATCAATGTATAACACTGATCGACTTATCCCTCAAGGTGATAAATGACTACTATGACTTTATATTATTTCAATAATTAGAGGATCAACAATATCTTCTCAATATAGTTAATAAATTATTTCTTTATTAGGTTATTAAAATATCCGATAATAGTAAGTGGCCTTTATTAGATAAACTACTCAACCACAACATTCTAGTTCTCAAGAGGAGAGAGTTCCAAGTGATTTAATTCATTATTCATAAATTTTGTCAATTTATTTAAAACATCCATGAAGTTATTGGATACTACTCTAATTAGATAAGGTGTCTTATTATGTAAATCTTCAAATTGCCTCTCAAATTGGTTATTAGCATATTTTCTCATATTTCCCACCATTAAATAAAATAAAACAAACACAATTAGGGATAAGAATACTAAAAAAACCCTAAAAAGGAAACTATGAACTCAGAAGAAATAAATTATAAATAAAAATAAAGTACTAACTTATGAGTCTCTAGGATTTAGTCTAGGATATCCATGTTATTTTTCTTATTAGGTTTTATAAGATAATAATTTATTTAAGTCCTTCATAATGGTTCATAAACATGTTTGTGGATTTACCAATGCATATCCCCCAAGAGTTTAAAACAAGGTGTACTACAAAGAAAATTTTTTATACACCAAGTATAGGTCGATTTAATATCCAAAAATATATTTTAGGGTTATTAGCCCTAGGTATATCCATTTTAAATCCACACCCACTTGTAGTATCTAGAAAAGGAAGCAATTTCTTAGAACCCACTCTCCCTATACTTCATCAAATTTTTTGTATATTTTCCTATAATTTGATATGTCCATTAGGTTCTCACTAAATTATTCTAGTCATATTATAAAAATTAAACTCTACCTTGCATCTAATACCAACCATTAACATATCATTATATGTTTTTAACATAAATATCAAATAAAAAGAACCCAAGTATTGAGAGGCCTAGTGTCTTTGGAATATAAGTTACAAAAAATATCAAAATGGAACTAAAATGAAACATATTTATTTTAATCTCCATAGTGTCATCATAAATTCCTATGAGCTCCTAAAACCTCAATAGATAACCTACAGAATACATAAAGAAAATGGGTGATCTATAAATCCCAATATTGGAATAAGAATGATAACAAATCATAACATATGAGTTAAAAGGTAGAACAAGATATCATAAAAGAAAAATATAGTGAATAATAATACAAGAGAAGGTAATAAAGAATATGGGGTCTTAACATCTGAAAATATAGATAAAATAAAATATAAAATAATCATAATTGAAGGATAACCTCTACGACAACATCACACGGTGGATAGAGTCCCATCATAGATTAGGTTTTCTCTCTAATCCCATATATATCATCTCATAAGAACTAAAAATTACCCAATGCATTTGAGTGAAATATGGTTTTACCCATTATATAATTTACTTTCATATTTTTTCCTTTTAAAGAAATCATTCATAAGGCATAAGCATAAGAAAAACACCATGTAAGAAAATTGGTTACATAATAGTGTCTTATAACATAGCCAAATGTCATATCATAATGAATTTAATGAAAGAAGGAATTAAATAATTATTATATTTTCTTAAATATATAAATAATAATTTTACATTAAAATGAAGTCCAAGTTAATTGAATACATAAAAAGGAGTGGATAAATAGTTTTGTAAATATTCATTTTATGCGAGGATTTAAGAAAAAAGGGTAAATAATCATTAAAGAGGGTAAGGGAATAATAATTTATATAAAACCAAAAATGAATAAATATAGTTTTAAATAATAAAATGTGTACTTTTAAAAACCATATAAGGATAAAAACATTCTGTGAGAAGTATGTGGAATGAATTAAGAAACATAGAAGTTCTCTTTAATCAACTCTAATTAAAGAAATAAATTAAGAAGGGAAACTTTAAAACATATATATCTCAAAAAAGTGGAGGTAAATTAAACTAGGTATGTATGTGTGGGATATATATAAAAAATACTGAATCAATAAACAATAATAATAGAGTGATAAAGTGAGTTAATTAGAGATAAAACATAACCTTTAGAAAATAAGATTATTCAGGGAGATCATCTACCTTACCTACAGAATCATTCTTCACTTTCACTTAAATTCCAAAATAATCAAATTATATTTATTAAATATATGATATAGAACCTTAATTTAATATATTTTATTCAATATCAAGATTTAATGTTATTTTATAATCATTTATTTGAGATATCATTTCATTTCATACTGTCCTTAGGTCATTCATTTCTTGGTTCTAAGATCAGATTAAATTGAGGATTGTTATTGAATTTCATGTAATATAGGGCTAAAAATATAGAAGTTAAATGTGATGATATTAATATCCTTCAATAAATTTAAATGATCACCAATATATTTATGTGTTATGATATATGGATGATTCATTGAGTATAAATTTTGTTGTTATACGATTAGTTTATTTAGGTGGTTTTACAGACCATTATGATCTAGGTCCATTTTATTTAATTAAAGGATTATTAATACATTCTAAAACATGAAATAACTTATAATTTTATTATTAACATCATATTAAACATAATATTATTTATATTATCTACCTTGAAGGAGGAAGATATAAATGAAACATGTTGTCTATGGAGGTGGTAAACCATACATACCATGAAAAATGATTTTTTTAGAATGAGAAGAGAAGAGAAGAAGATGAATGATAGATATTACATTAAAATAGTTTCATTATAGTATATTTATGATAATGGAGTGATTATTTCATGTTTTATGGAATGTTTTTGGTGGATGAGGTAGAATAAAAATTAAAAGGCTCAGTTGCGGGTATAACATTCCCCTTTGGATGTATCCTCTTAGGCTCCCCCTAACATTATAAAAAAAATGGGAATTTACGATGGGATATTTGTGACATGCCTATTTCATATCAGAAATAGACCATATTAATGTACTATTTGTGATGGGAAACAAATTCCATCACAGGTAGTCTTTTCTAAATAACTATTTGTAATGGGAAAACATTCGCGTCACAAATACCTTTGGTGCGGTCTACATGCCAAACCATAGGGAAGTTATTTACGACATGATTATATTCCCATCAAAAATACCTTCTATCACTATTGATATTTGTGATGGGACTTACTTACCATCACCAATAATATATTGGTAGATAATATTTTGCAATAAGACCCATTGAAAATACCTTTGGTTATTATTAGTTATTTTTGACAAGAATTAAATCCCATCACAAATAAAATGTTCGCATAAGGGTATTTGTGATAGGTCTCATAGAAAATAACGTTTTAACCACTTACATAGTTATTTATAGTGGATATTATTTGCAACATCTATCCCATCAAAAATAGTCCCATCACAATTAATCTAACCTTTATATACCCCCACCTGATTTTTTTTTCAATTTCTTATCATCTTGCACTTCTCTCTTTCCCTCCACTTATATTATTCTCCTTAAATTTTTTAAAAGTTTTAAATTTAAATGGAATAAAATATTTTGCTTTTCTCCTAAAAAATGTTTAGTTTTAAGGTATTCGTTAATTTTTTTTAATTTTTAGTTTATTTGGTTTATTTTATATGAGTAATTATTATTATTAATTATAAATAATTAGTTTTATTTAGAATTACTTACTTTTATTTTGTAGTAATTATATTTAATTAGGAGTAATGTAAGTACTGAGTTTATCATATGAGGTGAATTTTTTTAATTTTGATTTAAATGTTTTGTTATGGCCTAATGGGAATACCTATTGAGGTTACATGTGTTACAAGGATATTTGAGGCTTTTTTGATGCCTGTAAGTAATTTTTTTGGGTGGAAAAGGAATATCTCATGGTTAGTAGAAACTATACGAAGAAGTTCACACAGTTACTTCTAACATTGTGTGGTAGGATGGTGTAGTCCTACAAGACTCACAGTTAGAAAAATTGTACGATTTGAGGTGCGTAGCCATGTGACAACCTCTTCAATTTTTGACAGTGGACTAAGATATTGTTTTCACCCAATTTGTGAAACCGTGCACACTAACCATGAAAGGTACCCATTCTTACATCAAAGGGTACACAGTTGGTGCATGACTTGGTTGACTGTGTGGCAAGAATGTACAACCCAGTATTTTGGGTGAATTTATGAAATTGGCCCTAATTAATCAACTAATTAAAACATTATTTTCATTTCACCCTGTGGAAAAATGATCCTACATGAGAGGATCCCTTTGAAATCAAAATATAGGGTTTTCCACATATCCTCCATATGATCTCAGAATCAAGCACTGTATGTCTCGTTGGATCTGCATCGGTGAGTAATAAATTCATTTCATACCATTTCCCATTATTATTGGTATTGAATACAAGATTTAGTTTCAAGATAATATGTCCTAATTTTATATTCTATATCCATTCTTCAATTTTATTCTAACCTAAGTTGAATCAAAAGATAATAATGGATGATCACTATAATACCTACACATAATAGGTGGTCTATACATTTGCCATTTGGTTTGGTGCTTTATTAATCAAGTTGATGTTATGTCGCCTACCAAACTTTTTGTTCTGACCCTATAATTGAATTAAATAATTGAAATAAATGAAATGGAATCTATTAGATATTCTATTTATTTTTTTGAGCTCATTTGGATGTTTTTTTCCAAGAAAGTCCACACATGGGGTGTGTCCTTTTCCATTTACACTTGTTAAGCCACGCAATGGGTGTTTTTTATAGTTTTTCTAGTTATATAAATACCTTTTTAAATTAATTGAAGTAGATTGGTTAATTTTTAGATGATCTGTCTCTATTTCTTATTGATGCTTGATTTTTTATATGTAATTGTTAAATGAGTGGGTATAAACATTGGTTGATTTTTAATGTAAATGGTTGAATGTGTTGGTGAACTCATTTGAATTGAATTTTATATGAATTTATGAATGGAAGGTGATTTTAATTGAAATGGTAGAGGATTACTTTGTTGGAAAACCATGGGTCTTGATTCCGTTTAGATTCCATGGTAGCTTCACCCATAGATCTTGTTTTATGGGAGAAGATAACTTGGACCGGTATGCTTCTGGGATCTTGATTTCATAGGATTCTAAGGGAATTTCTACTCATTGGATCTAGCTTTCAGGACTGACTTTGGATATACTCCGTTGAGATGATTCTTGGAATCCACCAGTGTCATTATAGAGTTTCCATCGAGATGCTCTTGGGACTTGATGAGGATGCCTTGGTTAAGTATACCTTGGATCTAACCCATATGGGTTTGAAATTATTGATTATATCAGAATTCCATGGGAAATGTGATATGAATTCTTATACAACTCCTCCGTGGTTTTTCTGACTCTTTTGGTTATATGGAAAGGTTGTGGTTAACATGATATGTATGGATGTAAAATGAGGCCGTGTTAGTTCTTTTTGTATACTTTATATTAGCCTTGTTATAGGATATTGAAACTTTTTTTGAAGGGAGCCTTGTGTGGCTATTCAGTATCACTAGATCCATAGTATACATTCCATGGGAGCTTTAATTTTATACTTATTATATGTTATACTTATCACTTTTATTTAGCTTGTTATATTTCATATCCAAGACTTTTTATAGACCTTTGGGATATTACCTATAGGGATTGTATCTCACACCCTATTTGAGAAACTATTTGGTACCCAGATATACTATATGAATGAAAGTAGGGATCAAGGAAATAACCCATATTTTGATGCATGATTTTGTTTCATGCTTATGATAAGGACAACACGATATCTAGTAGAGGATTTTTATGATATTTGATGATAGATTTTTTTTTGTTATTTTGGTATTTTTATATGTGAATTGTGTTGTACTAATACGTTCCTAGTTTGGATACTTTATAGACACATGTATGATCATCATCATCTATATATGATATTTCTTTAGGTATTTTCTCTATATTTATGACTTGTGTATTTATATTTTGTCTGGTTGTTACATTTTCTCCCTCTATTGATTATTATTAGTTTTCCAATGTATTACACTCTATTTATGAGGTTATAGTCTCCCCAAAGACACAACCTAGGCCATCACTACTTTTAGTAGTGCTTGGTGTTCAGGGAGATGCAATTGAGACGTTGTGGCCCACTGGGCTCAGGGAACTATTGAGTGGAATTCGGTTTTAGGATGTTACAAAGTAGTATCAGAGGGGTTTTCTTTTTCTAGTTTATTACTTGGTGACAATAGAAAATGATTGTAAGTAATTGGAATTTTGTAATAAGCTATTCCTGAGCATTTTTAACCCACATATAGGATAAAACTAAATTTCCTCAAATGGAAATTGCTATTTTCTAGATTTTGTATATTTCTATTGATTTGATTCCACCGTTGGGTGATGCACATGAATTGTGATATTATTATTGATATGATTATTCGTTCTATTTCATTTCAACCCAATGATATATGGGTATTCCATATCATACATCATTTTAGGCACCTCATAGAAATCACATGCCTTGTATTATGTTATGAAATACATGATATATTACTTGTTTGCATGATGTTGTGATAGGTACTGTGATAGATATACCTGAAATTGTGATAGACTTATGTTTAGTGAATTGAGAAACATGGTTGGTTCTTAATGTTCTTTCCATAACCAAAGTAGTGTTTTCCTGATTAGGCTATAGTAGGTACCCAGAGCTGCCAATTATGGTGTGTTGAGCCATGAACCATGATTCGCATAGACTAGAGCGTGTTATGGTGTTTATTGGGTGGATTTCATATTTCAGTTCATAAAGAGTATGAGACCTTATGGATTATATGTGATGCACCATTTTGTTCAAAAATTTAAAAGTTAATTTTGATAGAAATGAAATGGGAAATGTATATGAAAAAATGGAAAAATTGAACTTGTGAATATAGACTTGACATTGACCCGACTTTTGAGTGGGTGGTTCGGAGTGTCTTTAGTGACTTTTTTGGTTGTTCTTTTTTTATAGTCCTAGATTTCGGAGTAGGAATTGTGGTATGAACCAGTTATACGAATGTTTTTATCCATCCTATACTTTTGAGTTTTGAACATTGACATTGAATATTTTTTTGGAGTATGTTTGGCACTATAGAGGCATGCCACCATGAAGACCTCAAATCATATGCTAGAAGGGTGGAAACAACGATGATCTAGAGGAAGTGGTCCATATTATACCAATGGATCATACTATAGTGATAGCTGTGGAACCAACTATTGTTCTAGACATAGGTGCTAAGGCATAGTTCCATGAGGGTTTTTTTCTTCATGAAGAATTTTTTGGGAGCCCCACAACCTACCTTGTATCTGGATGAGTTGACACATATGTTCTATAAGTAGCATCCTCCCATGTTTTTAATGGATGAAGGACCACATGACAACGAGTTGTGTCTTGAGGCTATGATATTAATCTTAGAGAATCTGAAGATACGTCCTGAGAGGAGAGTAAATCTTGTGACCTATATGGTTCTAAGAGCAACAAAATGTTGATAAAATATTTTGAACCAAGATAACGCACTACGAAATATGGTTTTATGGGATTTTTAAACTTGGTTATATGGCTAATTATTACCTAAGACTCCAAGGTTAGAATGGGAAAGTTTGTTCATGTGTATGGAGAAGGTATCCATGACAGTTATAGAGTATTTGGAATAATTTATAGAGATTTAGAATTTTGTGTTGACATACTTTTCTGAAGAGTTATAAAGGGTGAGACACTCTGAGGAAGTGAGGTTGTGTCATAGGGCCATGATTCATTCCATATTTATTATGTACTGAATACCTTAAAGGAATAGAAAAACGAATCATCTATAGTTAGAGGAAAATTCTAGTATCCACCATTTTAATATCTGCTCTCTTTGAAGGTGTATCACATAGTTTAATATCTTTACCTTTGGTAGAAATCATTGGGATAACAATTCAGTTTTATAAGGATGTTATGATTATTGACACGCCATTGGGTATCAGAACAAAGGATTTAATTTAGTGAAGGGAATTCCCCCTTAATGTTGGTGGGTGTCACTTTATCTAAAATCATTATGTCCTCGAGATGACCAGGTTTGACCTCATAATCAGGATAAACCGTATAACGAAACTTATTTTCCTAACATGACTATTACATCATTTTAATAATCAAAACATAATAGTGTTACAAAACTAGGATCAAAAGTATTATTGTCTTGAAAAAATTATGACCTTACATAATATTTACACAATAAAACATAAAAAATATTTAATTACTACTTCTCTAGCTTCTTATTGTCCCTTGAGTTATCCTTAGTACAAGTAGTCACTTTAGGATATACGTCAATGAAAGGGGTGAGATTAAAACCCAATAAGAGGATAGATAAGAGCATGAAATAATATAACATGGGTGAGAATAATCATTATCATCACAACATAACCATAGAATCATCATCATAATCAAGAGAGGAAAAATTAGATAAAGGCATGGAATGTGGAAAAGCATAAAAATAAAACATCATGTTATAGTGGTCAACTAACACACATAGTTGTGAAAAAATATAGCATCATGTTCACACATATTTCACTTTTTTAGTGATATAAATCACATTAGAAAATTAATTGGAGTGCTATATAATTTTGGGCACACCCGTCACATCATAACATTTATATTATCATGCATGCCATATAGAATGTATATCAATATTGAATATTAAATAAACCATGGAATGAAATGAGTTTCATTTCATAAAAAATAATTTATGAATAAAAATTGGGGTTCCAAAAAGAAATATGGAATAACATACTTGACATAATAATTATCAATTTTGAGTGAAGAAGAAACAATCTCATGAGAAGTAAAAAATGTGTATTTAGAAAGAAGACTTTCTTTAGAAAAATCTTTTCATTTTTCATAAAACCAGATTTGTTACATGTATATCCTATAAAAGTGAAGATAATGATTAAGAAATAATATTTCGGGAGAATCCATAATTAAAATGTGGTGAAAGAGGGAAAACCCAAATAAACATAGTTGGGTTTGAAAATTCCCCTTACCTTATGTCCGAATGATTTCTTCATTTTAATATGATATATAATACCTTTTGATTAATTAATTAACAAATAAAGAACTTTTTATATATGAATTATATTCATTTTGGTTTTATTAAGTTAATTTATGGGATTTTCTATGAGTAATAGAGTTTAATTTCATCATTTGGGAGAGGTCATTTTCTTAGTTTTCATGATCGGTTCACTTATGTAGCTGAATGGAAGTTCATGTAAAATGAATATAAATATCCTGAATTGTTATTATATGTTATTAATGATATTATAGAAGTTAAATTTATCTTATAAATAATTTTTTATATGTTTTGAGGATGAATCATTAGATCAAAGTTAACAATAATCGGTTTAGGTAAATTTTGGCGGTTTTTCGATCACAACAGACTCATTTTATTTTATCATTTAGTATTATGTATATATGTTTGTTTCAGAACATAAAGAGGGTTTTAAAAAAAATTATAAAATATTTTTAAACCATTATTATTATTTCATTATCATTATTTAAGGTGTTACAGGAAAATTAAAGTGCATCGCCAATGATGTCGGTACATTGACACATGACGAGCAATGAATTCTTTTTTAGAATAAAAGAGAGAGAGGGAGGATTTTAATGATGGATCTTACATTAAAATGATTAAATTAAAATATATTTAAGGTACTGGTGTTATAATTATATTTTTATGAGTGTATGTTAGGGGTGAATAAGAAAATAAAATAACTCTAAAAGAAATTAAAAGAAAAGAAAGAGGAATTTACCTTCTGAATTTATCTTCCTTTAGAACCTATTTAAGGAAAATGTACTGGTATTTTTATGAGACCAAGGGATCATGGAAATATGGTACGGTATAGGGAAGAGGATTGGGTAGAATTTTGACAAGTCTTAAAAATTGGAAGGTGTAAGGAGAAGAGGTGGCGAGGGGTGGTATTTATAGTGGAGGAGAGGGGGTGTTTTCTCATTATTGTATTCGTTAGTTTATTATCATGGCTCAAGAATATGAATAGTTTGAGAATTATCACTATATATATTAAAATAATGAATTATAGTTTGATATTTTGGGGTCACATCATCCATACATCATCTATGACTCCATAATTCATGTATTTAGCTTTTTTCATAAATTATCGTATTTTACTATTCACAAAATTCAAGTATTTTAGAAAAAACCAAAAAACTCAGCTTTAACATTTTTAGATGTGTAGAATTAAAAAATGAACTCAATTTTATTAAAATAATTTTCTAAATAAGATAAATTTAATTATTAATTAAAATCACCATTTACTTCAAAAATCTAGTTTTTAAAATTATAACTGATTTTATAACACTTTAAAAAATTACTTTAGGTCACATAAAATTATCTTAAAATCACAAGAAATTAAAATATTATTTTAATAATAAATTTATGAGAATAAACTTTATTTTAAATTATTATATAAATCATAAAATTTTAATTAAATATTTATGACATACAAAAATACCAACACTTGATTTATAAATTTTAAAACATTAATTTGCTTAGACAATGATAAAATTATATTTTAATTTAATTATAAGATAAATAAATTTTATTTATACTTTAATGGGTGATTTTACTATTCATTTGACTGGTTAAATATTCAGAAGGGTCATATTACTATTACTAAGGGCAAGTTACTATTTCATCGGTATTGGTTCCATAACATATAGAAAAACTTCTTTAAAATTAATTAATTATTTATATGTTTTTATTATGGTATATAAGTTATTTTATGTGATTTATAATATATTATATTACTATAATAATGGAGAAATTCCATTGATAAAATTTTGGGTCGTTACATTCTTCCCCCCTTTTGAAATTTCTCCGTCAAAATTTTATTTTACATAAACAGGTGAGGGTACTTCTCCTTCATCGCCTAATCCAATTCCCAAGTTGTTTTTTCGTATTTATGGTTCCTCCAAAACACCTTGAAAAGGTGGGTTGTCTTGTTGCATAGAACCTTATCTGTCTGGTCCATAATCATTACCGAGTTCTCTTAACAAGAGAGACCATCTTCCAGTTGTACCACCTCTAAGTTGAGTACATTTGAAGGATCTGGTATGTAATTCCTTAGGAATGATACGTGGAACAAATCATGAACTTGAACCATATTCAGGGGAATTGAAATATAATAGGACACAACTCCTATGCGATCAAAGATCTCAAAGGGTCCAATGTACCTTGGTATTAGCTTCCCCTTTTTTCCAAACTACATGACTCCCTTCCATGGTGATATATTAAGGAAGATGTTATCTCTAATGTCAAACTCTAATTCCATTTGATAGTTATCAGAATATAGATTTTTCTAACTTTGAGCTACTTTGATATGTTTCTAGATAGCTTGAATCTTCTCTATCATCTCTTGAAAAAGATCAGGTCCAAGTAGCTTTCTTTTACAAACTTCATCCCAATAGATTGTAGTTATAAACTCTTTCCATACAGAGCTACATATAGATCCATACGAATACTCTAGTGGTAGCTATTATTGTATGAGAACTCAACCAATGGGAGATGCTGATCCTATCCACCTTTGAATTCTAACGAGGAGGATCTTAGCATATCTTCGAGCGTATTAATTTTCCTTTCTGATTAACCATCAGTTTGGTGGTGATGGCCGTGATAAAATTAAATTAAGTACAAAAGTATTTAAAAGCCCTTTTCAAAATTTAGATGTGAATCTGGGATCACAATCAGGTACAATCAATAGTGTAACCCCACACAGTGTCTCTACTTCCTTAACTCATATCTTTGAAATTTGTTCAAGATAGATTCCCAAATAATTATAAACTGGGAAGACTTAGTGAGTCAGTCCACCATAACCCATATTGTATTATTTACTTTGGGTACCTTTGGGAGACCAATGAAAATGTCCATGGTGAATTTCTCCAATTTCTAAATGGGTATAGGTAGGGGGTTCATCATCCATTTAGACTTATGTCACTCGACTTTAACTTGCTGACATATCAAGGACCATACGATATACTCCAAAATATCCTTCTTCATGTTGTCCCACCATAAGTGTTCTCATAGATCACAATACATCTTGGTGATACCAGGATGAATTGAGAAGGGTGAGATATGTGCATTTTCAAAAAGTTCCCTTTTTATCTCAAGAAATGAAGGCACACATAGCCTTCTTCCAAATTTAATCACACCATCATCATCGATATGGGACTCTTGAATCTTCCTTTCCTTCATTTCATTCATCTTTTTTGTAACTTTGGATCACCCATTTTTGCCTCTTAAATATTCTCTTGGATAGATGGTTGGGAAATAATTTTGGAAGGGTAGGATTTATTCCCTTATATTATGATTTCCAAATCCATCATTTTCATATCCATAAAGATAGGTTATTTCTCAATCTAAAACATGGATAAAGTAGCAGGTTGTTTTCTATAAAGAGCATCAGCTACATTGTTTATCTTGAGAGGATGGTAGTGAATAGAGTAATTGTAGTCCATGAATAGATCTAACCATCTCATTTGATGCATGTTGGGATCCTTTTTCATGAATATATACTTTAGGCTCTTGGGATAGATATATATTTCATACTTATCACCATAGAGGCTTTTATGGAAAAAATCAAAGCTGCAAGCTCTAGATTGTGCTTCACGTAGTTCTTCTCATGGATATTCAACTATCTCGAGTCATAGGCTATCAATTTATGATTTTTCTTGAGTACACAATATAATCCTTTCTTTAAAGAATCACTGTATATCACAAAACTTTCTAAAATCTTCGGTAATGTGAATACAAGTGAAGTGATTAACCTTATCCTTATATCCTTATAGTTTTCCTAACATTAATCCATCTAGACATACTTTACCTCTTTCCTTGTTAACTTAGTTAATTTGATAGAAAATCATGAGAAATTTCTCACAAAGCATTTGTAGTACCCAGATAATCCATGAAAACTATGAATTTAGGTGACACTAGAGGGTCTTTTCCATTCCTCAATTTCCTTTGTTTTTGAAGGGTCCATAGAAATTACCTCACTTGTGATCACATGTCCCAAGAATGTGACTTGATGCATCCAAAAGTCAAATATAATGAACTTGTTGTATAACTTCTCCATCTTTAATATAACCAACACAAGTCTTTGATGTTCTTTATGTTCCCCCTTTCTCTTGTAGTAGATGTTAATATCATCAATAAACACTACCAAATTTTTTTTCACAGTAATTTCTAAACACTCTATTCATTAAATCAATGTATATTTCAAAGTCATTAATAATCTTGAAGGGAATCAACAAAAACTCCTAGTGTTTATACATTATAAAAAGGTAGTTTTATGAATATATTCATTATTTGACTTTATCTGATGATATCTAGAATGATTGTCAATATTTGATAAGTAGTGTTATCCTCATAGTTTATTGAACAAGTTTTCAATCGAAAAATGATACTTGTTCTTTGTGGTGACCTTATTGAGTTACCAATAATCGATACACGACCACATTGATCCATCATTATTATTGATAAATTATACTAGAACACCCCAAGGTGATGCATTAGGGCATATGAACCCTTTGTACAAATTCTCTTGAAGTTGCTTCTTTAACTCCTCCGGTTTAGTAGGAGTTATCCTATAGGGACACTTTGAGATAAGAGTACCTCTGGGTATAGGTTTTATTGAGAAATCTACCTCACGATCTAAGGGAATTATGGGAAACTATTTAGGAAATACATAACTATATTCCCTCATGATGGGAATTTACCCTAGTTTAGTACCTTCCTTTGATGAAACCATTTTACTGAGGTATTCTTCTTCATAAGGAATCAATACCCACACTGTTGAAGGATTTTCAAAATTAGATTCACGATCTTCCTTTCATTTTTATAAGAGCATGGGATGACTCAGAATTTGAAAAGATATATTTTTTCCTAATATTTGATATGTTCCCTATATAAAAATATCCAATAAATTATCATTATAGAATCTAATTCTTCAAAGGGAAGTATCATGATATTTTCTGGAAGAATCTCCACACATACACCAACAGAAGAAGAGTCCAACACATGGGTAGTAATGATTGTACCACAATGTGTTTTTATGGATATATCTAGTTCAAGTTTTCATAGCTTGATTCAATTATTCTAGAAAACTTGTAAGATATAAAAGAATTTGTAGAACCATAATTAAATAAGACCTTTTCAATTCTTGAGTGAATAAGAAGTGTGCCTTCTTGCTTCACTTTCATTAGTGATGGAATAATCCTTCCCTTACTCCTTTGGATTTTGTGATTGATGATTCTAATTCCATTTAAGGACTTGAGGTTTAGTGAAATGACCTAGAGAGTACCATTTCTCTCTATAATTAAAGAATTGAACCTTGTGTTGTGCTCTCCTTTCCTCTACCATACTACCCCGCTTCCTCATGTCTTTTCTACATTCATGAGCTTGGTGGACTTTTCTCTAAAACACAACAAACTTTCCTATCCATTTGAGGTAGTTACCATGATTCTTTCCCCCCTTTTTTTACATGTGGTGGTTGAGTTTTATTTCCAAATTTCTCATTATATCCTCAAGATTGAAAATACATCTTTTTTTTCTTATCACTATACCCATGAGACCATTCTCCAAACCCCATCTCCAGTTTGAGAGCACATCAAAAACGTTCTTCATAACACCAGAAGTCTAAAATTTCAAGAGCCTTTCAAAGGAGTGGTTTTAAACCAATAAATAATCTATCAAGTTTCCTATCATAACCTGAAGCATACCTTGAAAGACTTGTGAAATTTTCATCATAGGCCATGAAAGATTCTCCTTCATTTTTATTTAGCTATATGAATTCTCTATCCATATTTTTATGAAAAATTCATGGTATATACTTGTTATGAAACATTATCTTAAAGTCTTACCACTCCATATAATCAATTTCAACCTATGGTTTGGTGTTCTAAATCAAATCCCACCATTGATTGACCCATCCATATAAATTGTAAACAGACAGAGTCACCTTCTTTTTCTCATAATAGTAAAGCATAGAAATGATCTTATCCATTGATTTGGCCCAGTATTCCATTAATGATGGATCATAATATCCACTAAACTTTGGTGGAAATTTCTTCATAAAACACATGATATCTAGTTTCTCCCTCTTAGGTGAAGGTGTATATTCCACATTATTCAGATTATTTTTCATAACTTGAGAAATTTCGGTAATCAATGTGGAGAAATTTTGAACTCCACCTCCTAAAGCATTGGGGATGTTTTTCAGGAAATACCTGAATTGTTCCTCACATAGGTTTTTGGCTTAGTTTCTACTGGTTCCCCCCATTTTCTAAAATATAAAATGTTAGAACAAAACATATGTCAATAAGTCATGAATATATATTTTTTCCTTAGTGAAATTAATACCAAAGTCATATATTGTGGGATCCCTATGTTTAGAATTTTCTAAAACAAAGATTCTTGGGTGATTACTTATATTTATTCTCATACTAACAGTTTTCTCTAAGGTTCTCTAATACTAATCCCCAAATTAACTATACAGTTTTGTGATACCAACTATAAAAACCTTTATTTTTATTACATGACTATTAAATTATTTTAAAGATAACAACATAATAGTGTTACAAAACTAGGGTCTAAAGGTTTAGTGTCCTAAAAAAATTAGGACTATATATAAAATTTTCAAAATAAAACATAAACATTATTTAATTCCTTCTTCTCTATCTTATTATTAGACCTTTAATTCTCTATAATACAAGTAGTTAAATGAGGATATACATCAATGAAAGGGGTGAGCTAAAATCCCAGTAAGAGGATAGATAAGAACATGAAACAATATAACATGGATGAGAATAATCATCATCATCACAAAATAATCATAGGACTATCATCATAATAAAGATAGGAAGCATTAGATAAAGGAATGGAATGTGGCAATTCATAAAAATTAAACATAATGCCTTAGTGGTCAACTACCACACAAAGATATGAACAAAGTTGGAATCATGTTCTCACCTAGTTTATTTTTTATCATGATAAAAATCACATTACCCAATTCATTAGAGAACTATATAATTATGGGCACACCCATCACATCATAACATTTATATTTCACTATATAATTCTGGGCGCACCTATCACATTATAATAATTACGTTATCTTGGATACCACATAGAACATATATTAATATTGAACATAAAATGACCCATATAAAGAAATGTGTTTTATTTCATAAATAATTATTCATAAATAAATTTTGTTGTTCCCAAAATAGATATGTAAGAACATAATTATTATAAGAATCATCAATTTTAAGTGAAGAATAAACAATCTCATGAGAAGTAAAAGATGTGATTTTAGAAAGAAGAGTTCCTTAATTTCATTTTTGTAAAACCATATTGGTAACATGTATATTAATAAATATATAATATAAGGATGAATAAAATATATTTAAGGGACATTAAATGAATATCCATACTGGAAATGGGGTGAAAGAGCGGAAACCCCAAGAAATAGAGTTGGGTTCGAGAATTCCCTTTACCTTATGTATGAATGCTTTATTCACATTAATATCATGTATAATCACATTATATTCAATAATTAAAAAATCAAGAACATTTTATACATTAATTTTATTCATTATGGTTTTATTAATTTCATTTATGATCTTTTCAATGATTAATAGAGTTTAATTTCACCGTTTGGGAGTGTTCTTTTTCATAATTTTCATGATCGATTCACTTGTATACATGAATGGAAGTTCATATAAAATGAGGATAAAAATAAAAAAAATTAGTATTTGTTATTAATGATATTACATAAGTTAAAATGATCTTATAAATATTTTTTTATATTGTATGAGGATGAATCTATAGATAAAAGTTAATAATGATCATTTTAGGTTAATTTTGGAAGTTTTTTGATTACAACAAACTCATTTTGTTTTATAATTTAATATTTTTTATATATTTTAGTTATAGAAAATCAATAGTGTTTTAACATATTTTTTAAAATATTTTTCAACCATTATAAGTTTTTTATTAATATAATTTAACGCGTTAAAGGAAAATGAAAGTGCATTGCCCATGATGTCAGTAAATTGACACGTCACGGGTGACAATTTTATTGTTAGAATAAAAGAGAGAGAGGGTGGAGTTTAATGATGAATTGTACATTAACATTATATAAGTATAAAATATTTAAGGTACTGGAGTTATCGTTCTACTTGGATGAGGTGATTTGAGGATATAAAAAGAAAATAAATTAAGTTGAAAAGAAATTAAAGAAAAGAACAAGGAATTTACCTCTTGAATTTATCATCCTTGAGAACCTCCTTATGGAAAAGGTTTTGGTTTTTTATAAGACCAATGGATCATAGATTAAGTCAAGGGTATAGGTATGAGGATTTGGTATAATTTGTATATGTATCAAAGCTTGTACGGTGTGAGGAGGAGAGGTTGTAAGGGGTGGTATTTATAGGGGAGGAGAGGAGTGTTTTCTCTGTATTATGTCCATTAGTTTATTATTTTTGCTCAATACTATGATTTTTTTGATAATTATCACTAAATATATTAAAATAGTGAAGGATAGATTGATATTTTGTTATTAAATCATCCATAAATAATCTATGACTCTATAATTCATGTATTTAGCTTTTATCGTAAATTATAATATTTTATTATTCAAAAAATTAAAGTATTTTTGAAAAAAAAATCACCATAAATATTTTTAAGCATATAGAATTCAAAAATTAACTCCATTTTATAAAAATTATTATTTAGACATGAGAAATTTAATTTTTAATTAAAATCAACATTTCCTCGAAAAATATAGATTTTAAAATTCAAAATGATTTTATAACACTTTAAAAAATTACTTAAGGTCTCGTAAAATTATCTTGAAATAATAAGAAATAAAAATATTAATTTAATAATACATTTTATGAAAATATAATTTCATTCAAATTAATAAATTAATCACAAACTTGTAATTAAATATTTACGACTTATAAAAATACCAACACTAAATTAATAAATTTAAAAACATTTATTTACTTAGATTGTGATATAATTATATTATAATTTAATTTATAAGATTTCTAAATTTTATCTATACTTTCATGGGTGATATTAATATTCATTTGGCCAATTTACTATTCATAAGGGTCACATTACTATTCCTAATCCGAAGTTACTATTTCATCGGTATAGGATACCTAAATTCTAGAAATACTTTTTATTTAATTAATTCTTCATTTTTAAAGTTTTTATTATGCTATATAAGTGAATTTATGTGATTTATACTATATGAAATTACTATAATAATGGAGTAATTATAATGATAAAAGTTTGGGTCATTACAGATTGGCTAGTGACTTATCAAGACTTCGTTGATTGCTATCACCAGAGGGTGACTTTCACATCACCAAAGGGAGTAGTCTACATGCACAAGGTTTATTCAACCTAGAACTTCTCTCTATGGGTTCAACGGTCCTTTTTGTATAAAAGAAAGATGGTACCCTTAAGCTATGCATGTATTACCAGGAATTTAACCAACTAATGGATCAGAACAACTTTCCCTTTCCATATATAGATGAACTGATTGATCAGATTCGAGAGCTTAGGTTTTATCAAAAATTTATTTGAGGATAGGATATAACCAGGTATGTGTTTGATCTAAATACATAACTCATATGACTTTTCATCACAGTTTTGGTCTATACAAGTATTTGGTTATGCTGTCTGGTCCCATGAATGTGCCAATAATTTTCATGGTGCTCATGAACCATGTTTTCCAATATTATCTAGATTTGTTGGTGGTTATTTTCATAGATGATATATTGGTGGATTCTCACAATCAATATGACCATACCAACCACATTACGATCCTTTTTGATACGCTGCAGGAGCATTAGTTATATGATAAGATCACAAAGTACCACTTATTAATGGATAAAATTCACTTATTCGGTCTTATTATCTCAGAGACATGAGTATTAGTAGACCCATAGATGGTGAGAGGTGTAGTTTCCTGGGATAATCCAAAGACATATTTGAAATATAGAGTTTCTTTGGGATAGATGGATATTATGTGAATTTCATAAAGGACTAATCATGACTAGAATGACTATTGATGGGATTGACTAACAATGCCATGAATTTTGTATGGTCAGATACTTATGAGATAACCCTTTAGTAAATGAAAGGAAGATTGACTTCGACATTGGTCCTAATACTTCCAGAGAAGGATAAGAGGTACACTGTGTAGTGTGATGTATCAGGTATTAGGATAAGATTAGTTCATATGCAGGAGGATAGAGTCGTGGTGTACGGGTCTCAATGGATGAGGCCACATGAGATAAATTACCTAACACATGATCTCAAGTTAGCTGTAGTTGTTCATGATTTGTGCTATTGGAAACATTACTTACTAGGAGAGTGTTTTTTGGTGTACATGGACCACAAAAATCTCAAGTGAATATTTATACAGAGTGATAATAATCTGAGGTAGTGAAGATAGGTTGAGTACTTATAATCTTTTGAATTTGATCTTTCTTATACACCTGGTAAAGGTAATGTAGTGGCTGATGCATTGAACCAAAGGACTCAAATACAGGCAGTCCAATTGGCTAGTAGTGAGGGGTAGCTTATGGATTTTTTTCTCTAAGATGAACTTGGAGGTGCAACACAGTTAGGGGAAATTTTTTCTTTCATTATTAGTTCTGACATATACTTTTCTAGATATAGTGAGGATGATTAATCATTCATATTATCAAGGTCTAGTTCTATCAGAGAGTGTGGTAGGAGAGTAACTGCCTCCTGTTTGGAATATAGTTGAGGATTAAATCTTGAGTATACATGACTATGTTTGGGTTACAATAGAAATATTCGAGGATAAGATATAGGAGTTTCATTCTTCCATTTGGGAAGTGTATCCTAATGTTACCAAGATGTACCTTGACTTGCGCCTTCTTTGCTGGTGTATGGGTTTGAAATGTGAGGTATCTAGTTTTGTTATGATGTGTTCCACTTGTTAGTAGGTGAAGGACGAATATCAGTGACTAGTCATACTTTTATAGTATCTTACTATTCCTAAGTGGAAATGGGATGATGTCGCAATGGATTTCATGACCGGTTTATTAAGTTCACCTTGAGGAAGCAATGTTGTGTCGGTTGTTATTGATAGGATCATAAAGGTTGAACATTTCTTAACGATCATGCAGACCTTTAGTGTAGATGAGCTTGGAAGGTTGTATATCTGTGAGATAATACAATTTCACGAGGTTTAGTGCACTATCATATTATATAGGGATTCCCGGTTTATATATCTTTTTCTTAAAGAGTTTACAGAGGGAACTGAGAACACATGTTCTTTTGAGAACAACATACCACCCTCAGACTGATGGTCATTCAAAGAATATGTTACATGTGCATGCAGATATGCTGCAGGCTTGCATCCTAGATTTTGGGGGCACTTGGGAGAGACACATAACTACTTTTGAGTTCTCCTACAATAATATCTATCATGAGAGTATACAAATGGAACATTATGAGGCCTTGTAAAGTTGGCCATGATGATCTCCCCCATGCCATTTAGAGGCGTGTAATGACCCGGACTTTTTAATAATTTTTGTTTCCATTTTTTGTGTGTGTTATTTTATTATATACTCAAAAAAACTATTTCATTTATTTAATGTAATGAGAATAATTAAAATGATACCGTTTGGTTTCGACTTTTATATGACCATTGGTCAATATGATATTCGGTCAATATAACCGTTGGAAACTAAACTCTTAATGTTGTGATTATTGTTTTTAAATACAAGTGATCTTAATAAAAAAAGAAGATTTGATGGCCTCATCTAGTAGTCTCGGGCCAATCGAAGCCCATCTGACGAAACTTGGGAAGGAGGTAGCACCACTGGGATTTTATAGCGACCCGAGCCTTTTACATATAACATTTCATTATTTTAAGCATAATTAACCATTAGAGTACAAGCCAAGGATCGTTAAGTCTAGTGTCTTAGAAGACTAGGTACATAAAACATAAAACAAGGGGCTAAAAAAATTGTTTATTTAATCTCCATAAATAACTTCTAACTTCCTTTGAGCTCTTAAATCTGTATAGGGTATGCCAGGGAACACATGAACAAAGGGATGAGCTAAAAATTCCCAGTAAGGGAATGAACATAAGGATATATCTCAAGCACATGAGTTAAGAGGCATGAAATAATGATATCCAAAGAATGAAACTTATGAAATAATTTAATATAATAATGGGACAATATAAACATGGAATCATATAAATGTGGTAGAATCATAAATCATATCTTCAGTACAGGTCAAGGCTATCCGCTAATCCCGTTTCCCATTTCAGTACAGGTCAAGGCTAACCGCCAATCCCGTTTCACATCTCATCTCATGAGACTTATCCTTACCCAATACATTGGAGTACTATCTGGGAACACCCATCTCAGCATATTAATTAATATTCATTCCACATAAATAATCTATCCACATAAATAATCATACATAATCAACCATACATAAACATAAGGGTACCCATGGAAAGAATTGGGTACCACAATCATGACCCCAAACATATCCAATGGCCGTATCATGAAAGTGTCCATGAAAGGAAAGTATTAGAACATAAATGGACATTAATAAGGTAATATAGGCATATAACATGGTAAGTGGTGTCAAATATTAGTTACAACATATAAAAAATGTATTTTAGAAGCATTAGCATTAAATCAAGTTTGTGCAGTCTTAAAGAAAACACTGTAGAGCTTCTCATTTAGAAAAGAGGACGTTCTTTTATATAAAACCAGAATTGAACCAAGAAGGTTTTCATAATAAAAATAATTATTTTATAAATAAAATTATTTTTAAAACATAGGATATAATGCACTTGAAATTTGGGTAAAATTTCTGGAAAGTCCCTTTAAAACAGGTGTGCTTATCGAAAAGTTCTACGGAGGGAATCTTTCAAAATTATGTATATCCTCGAAAGAATGTTATGAAAGGGTCTTGATATAAAAATCTTGCACAATTAACCAGAAGTCACAAGACTCTCATATATAGATAAGATAACACCATTTTTAAAGAAAGATAAGGCAACCCGAAAGAACAAAGAAGGTTCAGGTAGAATTCGTTATGATTTTATCAGCATGGTGTCGGGTGTGACCAAGAGGGATTGATGAGAGAGAAATTGGGTTTATCATCACTTATAAATCAAGAAGGAAGTATGGGGTAGGTTCTTAAACATATTCCATCATGTTCTAGTACACATAAAAAGGAAAATTATAGAGGACAATCTTGATTAAGAGAGAAAATGGGAGGATCCCTTACCTTAAATATGTTGGTGTTATCCACTTGATATAAATGACCTGAATAAAAAAATTAATATTATTAATTAAAAAATTAAGAAACTATTATATTTTTAATTTACTTATTATATCCCTTTTTAGTTCATTCAAATCCTTTTTTGATTAGTTATAAGGTTTAGTTTCATTGTTCGAGCTTGTTTGTTTACTTGGTTTTAAAAGAACGGTTCACTTATATTCAAGTTTGGATTATATGTAAGATGAATGTGGTTGTCCAGAACTGAAGATATATTATTTAGTGAACATACCGGAGATTACATTGTTTTAATTTTAATTTGGTTACTTAAAGTGAAGTATAATTATTATATATATAACCTTAGTGATAACTATTTTTATTAAACAATGGATTTGATTATGAGAAACATGTTTTTCTTTATAATTTATAACCATTTGTACAAAAGGGTTACAAAACCAAAAAGAGGATATATTACATGTATAATAATCTGGTTCAACCATAGCACAAATGGTTTCATGACCATAATTATAGAAAATGTTAGAAATTGATAAACCGTTGTCCTTGAATGTGCTAAATTAGAACATCTCAAACGGTGCTTTCATTTCTTTCAAATAAAAGTGTGGGGAAAGGAGAGAAGATAATGAAATATACCATTAGCATGAAAACACTACAGTACATTTATGTTACTGGATTTATCATACTATTATGGTGATGGGAGGTGAGGAAACAAATAAAAATAAAAGAACTTAAAAGAAAAGAAGAAATCGGGAAGTTGAATTTTACCTCTTGAGACTTCCTCCTTTGATAACCTCTTAAGGGGAGAGGTTTTGGTATTTTGAGGAGGATGAGAGATTTTAGACGTGGAGGAGGACCTTGGGGAGAGATTTGGGTAGAATAATAGAAATTCACAAGGCTTGAGAGGAGTGGAGAGAAGAGGGAGTGAAGTGGGGTTTTTATAGTGGAGGAGAGGAGGGATTTCACAATATTATAATCATTAATTTATTATTTTTTCACAAGATAAGGAATAGTAAGTATTCCATGACCAAGAATAGTAAATTGGTCATATGAATCCAAACCAAGGGTGGTGACATCAGCCATTATGCTAGGAATAGTCATTTATCTTATAATGTACATATATGGTAAATTACCGTATTTTACTATTCATAAAAAATTAAGTATTTCAGAAAAATCCCAAAAATTCACCCCAACCATTTTTGGATGTGTAGAATCCAAAAATGAATCCCATTTTTCAAAAATAATTTTCTAAATATTATTATTTTAATATTTAATTAAAATCATAATTCATTATTGAAAACCAATTTTAATACATTCATTAACTTATTCTAAAATATAGGTATATCGTACTTCCAACTTAAATATTATTTTTATACCACCAAAGGTGAGGTTACTATTCATTAGGGTATATCACTATTCATAATGTTATGTTACTATTCAATAGTGTAGGATACTATTAACCAAAAAATAAGTTTTCCTTATCAGTCTCCAAATAAGTTACTGATTACAACCGTGTAAGCCGGATTTTTTAAATTCTAAACACAGAAGTGAAAAAATTATGTTTAAAGCTCACTTATCACTTATTAGTTCATTATTTTGTGTTTTCAAGTGATTTTTATGACATATTTATAAGAAGGTAATTTCCATTGGAAAATACTGGATCGTTACAGCTTTGCTTTGGATCAAACCCAAGACGAACTTCATCATGTAAAGCTGGAAAGGAATCACCTTCAGGAGAATTTCATGATAATAGAAATTACCACTCGGGCAATGTTGGACAATCTTCCCCTAGATTCTATCACCTTAACACACCTTACACTTATGTCCTATCCTGGTGTTATAAGGGGATATGTAATGAGAACTTAGCTGCTTTATGTAATCCTTTGATATAAATAAAAATTTTCATTTCTTCTTATGGTGGAGTTTGTGAATCTCAAGTGTCCGGATAAATATATGACTTATATTATTAATGAATTTTGGAAAAAGGATATTTTAAAATACTTATGTAAACCTTAAATAATTAATAATGTGTAATGATTTTCAAAAAATGGTCTACTATAGTTATGTTCAGAAAGAAATTTAGAGTCTAATACGATTAACTTAATTTTTGATGAATACTAAATTATGAATAGTGATTTTACACTTATGATTATTAATGTGACCAAATGGATTAGTAAACTCACCTAAAAAAGTATTAATATAATTTAGGCACCTTGATTAGGTAATGTGATTCAATAAAATAAGTAAATAACTATTTCAGAAGTTATTAGATAAGTATTAGTTTTTTCAGGTGAATAGTGATTTTATTTAAAAATTAAATTAAAAATATTTTGAAAAATATTTTTATAAAATGGAGTTCATTTTTGGATTCAGAGCATTGATATTAGGTTAAGGTGAATTTTTGGGATTTTTCTCAAACAGTTGAATTTTTAGTGAATAGTGCTTTTATTTAAAAATTAAATTAAAAATATTTATAAAAATATTTTCATAAAATGGAGTAAATTTTTGAATTCAGAGCATTGATATTAGGTTAATGTGATTTTTGGGGATTTTTCTGAAAAAGTTGAATTTTAGGTGAATAGTGAAAAGATAGTTTTTAGTTTTTATTGTTTAATGACATCATTAAGGATGTAATAATTATGTAATCATTCTGGTCAACTAACGAATTGTAAGATAAAGTATGAGGTGTCCTACGTGGCCAATACAAAGGGAAAATACTATTTTCAAGCCCATGGTTTTTCCAATACCACCGATGAGGTGTCCCTTGGCCATTAATGATTTGTTCCCTCACTTCTCTTATAAATACCAAGCCTTTCACTCACTCATTTCATCTCCAAATCCTCACCAACTATGTTCTGGTCTATTTACCTCCCAAGGAGTCTTCCCAAGGTTCCCTCAAGCCTCCCAAGGTCCCAACCATCAAGCTTTCAAAGTTACTCTTCAAGGTAAGGGAATCTTTCACCCTCCTCTTTTAAGTCATGACTTCCTTTACGTTGTGTCTTATAGTTCAATTTTACTTTGAGGGGGATTGATCTTATATATCTTTATTACTGAATATTTCATGTCTAATTATTGAGAGACCCTTTCCGCTCTCATCAATTCATTTTCTAAATTTTTAAGTGACGCCGTTAGGCTTCCAAATTTCTCGTAAAAGAAATCACATATTCTCTTTCCTTTCAAGTTTCCTTTTCTTGTGGTATGTCATTAAAATATCCATACCATGTTCTTATATTAATGTTATTCTATATTTATATTTTAATATGATTTATTTATGAGTGGTTTACCCTTGTAACCTCTCTTTTATTATTTTCTAAAACCATGTTATATAGCCATTATGCTGCAAAAATTTCGTCTCAAAATTTCTCTCTCTTTCTCTCAAGAAATTATCTTATTTTATATATGTGAATATCCATACCTATTTAGTTTATATGGGTGTTCATAGTTATAAAAAATTATATATTTGATTCTAGAATTAAAATACATGTATCCCTCACTCCCTTTCCATGGGTTATAAATGACTTAACGATCTTATTTTTAAGAACTTTTAAACGTCACGATTTTGAAATAAACCCATTTATTTTATTATCTATGGGTTATTTATGAAATTTTTTATTATGATATATGTGGCTCAAATAAAATTAAAGACATATTAATGGTTCTCCCTGATAGCGCTCCAATGTATTGGGTAAATGATTAATCTCTAGAGATGAAAAGTTTCACGATACCTTGGTGAATAACCTTGGTAATTTTTATGACACCATGGGGATAGACCTTGGTGATATGTTCATGAATGTTCAAATGAAATGTTTTAGCCACATATTCAAGTTATGTTTCAAGTTCTTTTCATTATGATATTCCTATACTTCCATTTCTCATGTTCTTATGTTTTTATTTAAGTTCTTATTGATAACACAAGGCAATTGATTCCTTTGTTTACCCTTACTGGGTTTTTTGCTCACCCTTTACTTTGTTGTATGTCTCTCGGATATGAGACACAATATTTTTACATAGGATAAACATATGATGAATCCCTAAAAGTGGATTAGAATAATTTTTTATGTTGTTTTCATATTTTATGTCCCTGATTTCCAAGACACTAGACTTTAAATATCCTCTGTTTGTAAAATGTAATGAGAAGTTATGTAATAAAAAGGAGGGATGCCACAAGGTAGGTGAGACAACTTTACTGGTACTGCATCTCTTGTAGGAGACTTCTGTGCAGGTCCAATTGATTTTTAAGAGGATCACTACTGCACAATCATGACAGAAATATTACACCGATCACCATAGAAAACTTCTAGAATTTGAGTACGGGGATCATGTATTTTTACATTTTTCAATGAGGGTGGGACATAGATAGATAAGAAGATAGAGTAAGATTTCACTGATATATGTCAAGACATTAGAGATTTTGTTAGAGTTAGGGTGGTACCCTATCATGTGTAGTTACCTTATAGGTTCCAGTCTACCCATGATCTCTTATATATATCTCAGATGCGACATTATCATTTGGACCCATCTCATTCCTTTCATCCCGAGGAGGTTGATTTGCAAGAAAATACATACTTTGAGAATCATACTATTCATATTGTTGATATGAGCATGGAGTTTCTCCAAGGACAGTAAATTCCTATAGTATGGGTGATATGAAAGTATGACTATTTACTGGATGAGAATAGGGAATGATAGGCCTACGTTCATTCTCAATGGATGGAGTTGTTTTTAGAAGAATATTGACCACCCCTAAGAGTACAATTTATAGTTAAATTACTTTAAGGGAGAAGATTATAAGAACCTTGATTTTTGCATGAGGTATCGATCTTTTTAATTTCTATTTAAATTTATTGTTACAGCTTAATGTGAATACCTCGTGAGGTCATGGGTGTTACAGGGGTGTCTATGGATTGTTCAGATCCCAAAACCTAACTTCTGGGGCAAAAAGGCCTATCAAACGGTTAGTAAAAACTGTGTAGGGACGATCACATGATTACTTCTAACATTGCAAGGATGGACAATGGAGTCTAATAGGCCACACAGATAGAAAAACCATTTGATTTGAGGCACATGGTTAGGAAACACCCTCTACAGTTTTGGACATTGGGATTATACATGGTTGGCACAAGATTAGTAAAACCATGCACATTAACCATGCGAGGTGACCCTTCCTACAACAAAGGGCACACAGTTGGAACATAGTTTGGCCAACCGTGTGACCAAACCTTGTGGCCCAATATATTATTTTGTAAATTTATAAAATTTACCATATTAATATATTAATTGAAACCTAATTTTTATTTCCTCCTATAGAGAGAACCTCATATGTGAGAAGCTACCTTATAAATCCAAATATAGGTTTTACCACTGTTCCCCCATTTGATCTCTGAATCGAGCACCACCAGTCCCATTGGATCCACATTAGTGAGAACTAAATTACTTTAATGCTATTACTAATTATTTTTTGTATCCGTTTCACTATTTATGTGTAAGATAATATGACCTAATTTGAGGTTCTTCATCCATACTTTGATTTTCTTCTGATATGAGTCAAATCAAAAGCTGATACTAGATGGGCACTCGACTAAAAACCTAGGGTATCTGGTCTATACATTTATCATTTGGTTTGGTGCTTTATTAAGCTAGTTTTAATTATTCTTCCCACCAAACATTTTAGAGTTGCCTCATAATTGAATTGAACAGTTGAAATAAATTAAATGAAATCTATTAGGGATTTCATTTTGTTTCTTTGATCTTAGTTGGAGGTTGTTTCGCAACTAAGGCCACCCATGGGGTGTGCACTTTTCCATTTCTACTTGTTAATCCACCCATGGGGTGTGTTTTAGAGTTTTATTGTTAGAGGAATTCGTTTTATATATGAATTGAACTGGATCGCTTAATTTGCAGATGATTTTCCTCCTTTTCATGTTGATGCTGATTTATTTGGTTTATATGTAATTTTCAAATGAGTGGGGGTACTCATTGGTTTCATTTGAATGTAAATGGTTGAATGAGTTTGTATACTCATTTGAATTGAATTGAATGTGAATTGATGAATGGAGTGGGATGTGAATTGAAATGGTAGAGGATACCTTGGTTGGAAAACCATGGGTTTTAATTCCATTTAGATGCCCGGGTTCACTTCAACCATGGATCTTGTTTTAAGATAGAAGATGCCTTAGACCTATATGATCCTAGGATCTTGATTTCGTCGAATGCTAAGGGAATTTCTACCCCTTGGATCTAGCTTGCTAAACTCACTTTGGACATGGTATGTTGAGATGATCCTTGGACTCCACCATTGCCGTTACTGAGTTTCCATCGAGCTTCTCCTAGGACTCGATGAGGATTCCTTGGTTAAATATACCTTGGATCCAACCCTGAGGCGTCTGACATTATTGATTATACAACATAACCATAGGAAATGTTATATATATGTTTATACAACCCATTCATGGATGTTTTTTTGACTCTTCTGGTTCTTTGGAAAGGCCATGGTTGACATGATATGCATAGATGTGTGGTGAGGTCATGTTAGTTATTTCTCTACTGTTTGTAGTAGCCTCGTTATAGGATCTTGACACTTGTTTTGCTGGGATCATTGTGAGGCTATTTAGTTATACCTATTCCATAGTATACATGCAATGGGATCTTTACTTTCATACTGCTTATCTGTTTTACTTTTCACACTGCTTTTCCTTGTTATAATGCAAAACTGGGACTTGTTATTGAAGTTTGGGGGTTACCTACTGGGATTGTATCTCACACCCTGTTTGGGCAGCCGCTGGTTACCCATACAGACTATATTTATTCTGGTAGAGACTAGGGTACACACCCACAGTTTGATGCGGGATTTTGTGCCATGCTTAGGAACAAGGGACCATGAGACCAAGCAGAGGCTCATTATACTATTTAGAGATAGTACTTTTTGGCATTTTTTGTATTTTGATATGTGAATTGTATTGTACTACTATGTACCTTTTTTGGATTCTTTGTAGACACATGTATCATCATTATCTATATATGAGATTACTTTAGGCATTCTTTATATATATATATTTATGTCTTGTGTATTTATCTTTTGTTTGGTTTTCTCATGAGTTTCCTCTATTGATTGTTATTTCTATTCTGCTATATTACACTCTGATTAAGAGGGCATAGTCTCCCCACAGGCACACCCTAGGCCCTCACTACAAGTTTGAAACCTCTAATGTTTACGGAGATATGATTAAGGCCATGTGGCCAACCGAGCCCAGGGCACTGTTGAGTGGCATCTGGGTTCGGGACATTACAAGTAGTTTCTTTTAATTAGAAGTATTTTGTTTTAATTGTTAATAATTATTCGTAATTAGATGCAATTAGTTTAAATTAATAAAAAATAGTTTTAATTATTAAAATGAAATTAGTAACGATTAGTTATAATGATTAACAATTAGTAATCATTAGCAGTAATCAGTAATAACTAGCGGTATTTAGTAGTAATTAGTGGTGATTAGTAATAATTGGTGGTAATTATTAATAAATAGTGGTAATTATTAATAAATAGTGGTAATTAGAAATAATTAGTACCAATTAGTAATAATTAGTAAACATTAGCGGTACTTAGTAAAAAATAGTAAAAAATAGTAAAAATTAGTGGTAATTAGTAATAATTAGTATTAATTAGTGGTAACTAGGTGTAATTAGTAATAATTAGTGGTAATTAGCAATAATTAGTAATAATTAATTATAATTAGTAAAAATTTGTTATAATTTGTAATAATTAGCAATACTTAGTTATAATTAGTAATAATTAGTGGTACTTAGTAATAATTAGTGGTAATATAATAATAATTTGTAGTAATTAGTAATAATTAGTAAAAGTTTGCGATACTTACTAACAACTATTAGTAATTAGTATGAATTAGTACTAATTGTTATTAATTAGTAGTAATTAATAATAATTAATGGTGCTTAGTGGTCATTAGTAATAGTTAGAGGTAATTAGTAATAATTAATATTAATTAGTAATAATTAATTATAATCAGTAAAAATTAGTTGTAATAATAATAATTATTAATAATTAGTAGTAATTAGTAATAATTAGTAATAATTAGTGGTAATTAGTAATAATTAGCAATAATTAGTGGCAACTAGCAATAATTAGTGGTGATTAGAAATAATTAGCAATAATTAGTAATAACTAGTAATAATTATTGATAATTAGTAATAATGAGATATAATTAGTAATAATTAGAAATAATTTGGAATAATTAGAAAATATTTTAAAAAATTAGTAAAAGTTCGTAATAATGAGTAAAAATTAGTAAAAAACAACAAAAATTAGAAAAAATTTGTAATTTTTTTAAAAAATTAGAAACAATTAGTAAAATTTAGTAATGGTAACTAATAATTAGTAATAATTAAAAATAATTATAAATAATTACTAAATATCATTAAAAATTAGTAAAAATTAGTAAAACATACTAAAAATTGGTAACATGAGTAATAATTTTTCATAATTAGTGACAATTAGTAATATATAGTAAAAATTAGTGATAATTAGTAAAATTTAGTGATAATTAGTAATAATTAATGGTAATTAGCAATAAATAGTTGTAATTAGCAATAAATAGTGTTAATGAACAACAATTAGTAATAAATAGTTCTAATTACCAATAATTAATAATAATTAGTAACAAATAGTGGTAATTATCAATAAATAGCGGTAATTAGTAATAATTAGTCAAAATTAGTAATAATTAATCCTAATTAGCAATAATAAGTAAAAATTAGAAAAAATTAGTTATACTTCTCAATAATTAGTAATAATTAGTGGTAATTAGTAATATTTACTAATAATTTATAATAATTGGTGGTATTTAATTCTAATTAATGGTAATTAGTGTTAATTAGATGTAATCAGTAATAATTATTGGTAATTAGTAATAATTATCAATAGTTGGTGATTACTAGTAATAATTAGTAATAATTAGTTTGAATTAGTAGTAATTAGTTTGAATTAGTAATATTTAGTAATAAATAGTGGTAATTATCAATAATTAGTCATAATTAGTGATAATTATTAATAATGATTAAAAATTAATTGTACTTAGTAATAATTGCTAATAATTAGTAAAAAGTAGTTATATTTAGTAATAATTAGAAATAATTATTAGTAATGAGTAATAATTTGTTATAATTGGTAATAATTAGTGGTAGTTGTTAATAATTTGTAATAAATATAATAATTAGTGGTAATTAGTAATAATCAGTGGCACTTAGTAATAATTAGTGGTACTTAGTGGTACTTAGTAATAATTATCAGTGCTAAGTAAAAATTTATAAAAACCGACCTCTAATTTGTATAATTTATAAAAAATATAATAATTGAGTATAAATTAATTATATATATATAGTTTAAAATTCATTAAATTAATAAAATTTTTAGTAAATTTAATACAAGTAGTTTAAATTAACAAAAATTCATATAAATTAATAAAAAGTAGTTTAAATAATTTTAAATTTTTATATATTAGTATAAATTAGTATAAATTAACAAAAATTGGTAAATATTGATAAATATTAGTATAAATTAAAAAACTATCTTAAATCATTATAAATTTTTATAAATTTATAAACAAATAGTTTAAATTATTATAAATTAGTATAGATCAGAATAAATTATCCTAATGTTGTCTTTAAGCATTATAAATCATAAAAAATTATAATTTTTTTAAAATTGATATAATTTAAAATAAATTATTATGAACTAATTAAAATTAGTATAAATGTGTAATTTCTTTTAAAAATTGATATAATTTATGATTAATTAGTATAAATTATGAAAGATCACTAAAAATTTTATTTATTGTTATAATTTATAATAAATTGATATACAATAATATAAAATATTATAAATTAATAAACCTTTTTTACAAATTTATAAAAAAATTTAATGATATAAATTTTTATAATTTAATAAAAATATATTAAATTTTTATAATTTATTTTAAATTACTATGAAATAATACAAATTAATATAAATTACTCGACAAGTGAAAACAAAATTGGTAATCAATTATTTAGTCTTGAGCAATGATAAATTTGGATATGGTTGATACAAATTGGTCATTTCTCATGACTAGAAGATTGTAAATTCTATGATTTACACATTTGTAGAAATTTATAACATATTTTATTAATTTATAATAAATTATACTAATTTTTACTAATTTATAAAAAATATGTCAATTTAAACTAAATAATGGGGAATATAAACTAATTTATTCTAAATTATAATTTTATATAAATTAATAAAAAATTATCTTAATAAGTTCAAATACCAAATTTTTTAATTACCATGATACATTTTTTTTACTTTTTATATAATTAAAATAATAAATATATATAATTTTTTTGGATAATTATGGACCCAATAAATATTTAAATTTTTTAAATTTTATACTCTTTTTTGGATTGAATTTTTATTATATAAAATTAATCATATTTTTTTATTTTATGTTTTTAGAGAAATATTGAACAAGGAAGTCAAAAATAGCCTTTATTACATGATTTTGATATGATAAATCATCATAGGAGTCCAAATGGTTCTGGTATAGATCCTATTTATATTCAGGGTCTTAAATAGTTTTTATCATTTTCATAATCATAAATAGAATTTATTTTAGAAGGGATAATTAAGTGACCATATAAGATATGGGATTTGAGGAGGGTTGACACATTTGAAAATTATAGGGGTTATCTTTTGCATTTTGGTTTTTGAAAAGATTATGTTTTTTGTCATCAATATAGCGGACAACGTTCTCGAGAAAATATTAATAATTTGGTTCTAGATCTATCTTAGTTTTAGACTTTTGTACATGATGTTTCTGGTCCATCTTTTCAAAAAATTTAAACTAAAGCTGATATTTATTTCATTGATAAGTTAAAACCATCTCAATTTTATGAGTTTCTAAATTATTCTAAAGATGGTTTATATCCTGGTTTTAAGATAATAAAATTTAAGACAATTAAAAAATTTATGTCTATTAAATCAGATAATAGAATGTCAAATATCTATTTTGATTATATATTCAATTTGGTTAATGAACTATTACCTGAATGAAATGTGTTGACTATAAATTTCTTTGACAGAAAGAGGATGGTTTGTAATTTGGGTTTTGGTTATCATAAAATTAATGCATATTCAATTTATTGCATCTTATATTATGGTGAAAATTAGTTGTTAGTTATTTTTCCTATATGTGGATAATCGAGGAACAAAGAGGCTCAAATAGAAATTCTGGATTGATTTCTGTTAAAGAGTGGAGGTATTTCTTGATTACACCTATATTACAGTGTTTATTTATGTCTCAGAACACAATGTTATTGATTCCATGGCACAAAACAAATATTTCAATTGGTAAATGATTAAATCATCCTTGTGATGATGATTAATGGAAACATTTTGACATTTTACATCCATCTTTTACATCAGAAGCCCGAAAAGTGTGATTGGGTCTTTGAACTAATGGTTTCTATCCATTTTGTTATCATAGTAGTAAATATTCATGTTATCCCATATTTATAACTTTTTATAACTTACCTAATTGATGTTGATCAATGAGCCATATATCTTTTTCACCATATTAAATCTAGGACATTTGAAAAATAATATCCATATTTATTTGAAGCCATTGATTGATGAGTTAACTTTATTATAGAGTAATGGAGTGCATACATATAAAATTTTTGTGAAACTAAATTTTCTAATGAATGGTGCATTAATGTAAACAATCAGTGTCTTCAAAACACATTAGATGTTATTTGGATGGAGTAGACATGTTAAAAAATTATGTCTGTACTGTATGAGTGACAATAAAGTGTTTATTCTTGTCAATGGGAGAAAACCTACTTTTTTACTATCATTTCATTTTTATTCCTATTGATCATCCTTCATGAAGAAAAAAAGCATTTAAGAAAAGGTACAATTGAAATTGATAGATCTCCAATAATTATCTTAAGTATTAATTTAAAATCTATTGTCTCTTCATTGCCTCCCATTACCTTTGGACCCACTATAAACCCAAAAAATAGATGGCTTTGGTAAAATCACAATTGGATTAAGAAGAGTATTTTTTGGGAACTTTTATATTGGAAAGATTTGTTGGTACATGACATTTTGGGTGTAATGAATATTGTGATAAACTATTTTGATAATATATTTTATTTAGTTTTAAACAC
Source organism: Viscum album (assembly GCA_963277665.1). Taxonomy (NCBI): domain Eukaryota; kingdom Viridiplantae; phylum Streptophyta; class Magnoliopsida; order Santalales; family Viscaceae; genus Viscum; species Viscum album. The sequence continues at coordinate 1,303,834,540 of OY728147.1, forward strand.
ACCTAGTAAGACCAAATATAACATAATGGAATGATAATATATTGCACAAATTTTTAGGTGACCAGAACATGAGTTGTTTGAAAATGACCGATCATAGAAGTTAATGAAGCCAAAAGTAGCTTATGCACATTCCAAAGAAAACCATTTATTATTTTGTCAGTGGATTATGGATTTGAGACTACTAGATGGTTATGTTTCTTATATGCCTAGATTGTTTATAAATAATCACATTAAAGGATTAAAAAGTCATCATTGTATTTTTATATTGGAAATAATTATACTAATTAGATTTATAGTTTTGTGGATTTATTCTATTTGGGATATAATAGAACAAATATAATATTTTTTATGAGACATCTATGAGTTAACAAAGGACTATAAAACACTTCGTAAATTGTAAGAAGTTGTTTTAATATTTTATAAACTTGAAATTTGTTTTCATCCATATTTAATTGATTCAATGGAACACTTGATATAAAATTTTTTTACATGAAGAAAAATGTTTATGGAAGATATAGTTTTCATGGATATATCTATATGATAGATTTATGCAAAAACTGAAGAAAAAGGTAGGTAAAAAATCATTAGTTGAAGGGTCAATCGTAGAAGCTTATTCATGTGTGGATTTTTTCCTGATCCTATTTTTTCCAACTTCAATATCCTTAAAAACAAAATCTAATGGGTTGTAATGTGAGAAATATTGATGATTCACTAAAAATTAAATTATCAGTTCTTAAAAACCCTAAGCCTAGCTTTGGTGGATTTCATGAATGGTGGATTTTAGATGATGAACATAATAGATCTCATACATATGTTCTACACAACTATAGATAAATGACATTATTAGTATAGTGATTGATTCTATTACATATTACTTAATTCTTTTAAAAAATAAATAAATTTTATTTTATTTTTTATATTATATGGGGATCATATAAAGATAAAATTTCCACAATTTACTATAGATTCTCTTAAATAATGTCAATAATATAATACTTATTACTAGTCTCAAAAGCTGGAAAATTAAATTTTTTTTGGTTTAACATATGAAATAATTTTATTATCTATTATATTGTTAATTATTTTGAAGTTTTTCAGGTATCAAAACATACAGATAAAATTGATAATCTATTGTGTGTTTTGAGTTACCCACAATCTAAAATGGTTGAATATTATAATTAATATGCAGTGAATAGTTTTCAATTTCATGAACGTGAATATGGTGAATATAAAAAAACAATGAAAAGTGGTGTTTTCTTGAGAGAATCTCATCATAGAGAAAGTGAATTTCACTAATATGGAAGGCCGAATGAAATAATTCTTCTATGTTCTCTGGGATAGAAGTATCTAGTGATGTTTAATTGTCATTGGTATGGTACTAATATCGGGTTGCGTGTTCATCCGAATAATGAAATCATTGATATTAAATATGAAATCCTTCTTGTAGTAAATGAACCCTTTTGGTTGGATCATCAAGCACACCAAATATATTATGCCAGTTACAATGATTTTTTAAGAGAGTTAATTGATTGGGGGATAGTTATAAAAATGAAATCTAGTAAAAATAAGTTTATTCAAAGTGAATGTGGTTCTATTTAAGTGAAGGAAATTGAAAATTTTCAAGAGAAAACTCTAAATACATATTTTCGATGAAGAGAAACAAATATATATAATAACACCCCATAGTTATGGGTCAATGGTGGCGATGATGTAATACATAAATTTGAATTAATATGCGATGATGATGCTAAAACTACTATGTAAATTGATGACACTGAGGAGAAAGATAAAGATATTGACACCATCATATATGAATATGATGATGAAGATAAAGAATGATATAATTAATTGTCATATTTACTCAAAATAAAAATATATAATACTTTTTTTAATTATTTTCTAACAATATTCTTTTCATGTTTCATATGGATGAAGAGACTTATGATGATATCTACGGTATACTTGAGGAGGTGGTACTACCTAGTGATGAGCCTGATACTTTATCATCTGAAACTCTGGTTCCTAGCGGTGTATCTTTGAATCGAAGGGGTTAGGGGATTACAAGATTGATGATTTATGGCCCTATTCCTGAGTGATGTCCACATATTAAGTTTGATCCATGAAAACAGTGGTATGTTCAGTTGTGTATTTTAGTTAGTTTTCATTACGTTTCATTAAAATATTTATGTTCTAATTTTTTGATTATTTGTTCTATTTATTTTCAAAAATTTATGCATATAACTATTGGACATGAGAGTGCTATTTTGATGAACTATTTTTCTGGAGAATGGATGGCATGGAATCAAATTACCATTGATATTTGACACCACATGTTTGATCATTGAATGGTATGTTAATAAATAATAGTTATTTTGAAATTTATTTAACTATTAACATGATATTAGTAATTATTTGTAGGGTTTATGGTATACCATTGATGATCACATGATGAATTCTATCGAGGAGGCCTAGGAAGACATTATGCTTGATCGTTTTCATCTATTTTTACACAATTTGAGGAGGAAAATCATGAAGAAAGCACAATTCATGGATTTGAATCAGTCTTATTGTGACCAACAACTGGATTACATACCATCTCTAGTTTGAGATATATTATGTTCATATTGTACAAGAGAAAATTTTCCAATGAGGGCATTATTAGTTTGGCAGAGATGAGGGAGGTAGGTGATAAAACATCGAGCTAGTATTTGTACATTATGTATGCTTAGACGATATATGGTAATTAATTTGTATTAATAATTTATAGAACTTAAAACGTAAACTGTTTATTTTATACTCATAGTGACAGTTGAACATTCCAATATTATGGGTTTACCATTTATAATAGGATTTACAATGATCCTATCACTGGAAGGATTTTAGGTGGCCGTCAATATTAGATTGTGGCCAATATAATTTTTTTGAGTTTTAAAATTTTCTAAAAATAATTTTTAACTATTTTAATTTCAAATTGAAATTGATGGAGTCATATGTTGTTGTAAAACCTTATATATAGGATAAGATTCAGGCTGAGATTGATAGTCGGGTCATTGGTGAGGTAGGATTAGCTGACGCAACATGGATATAGAATATGCCAAATGCTTTTGAGAATGGTTGAGTGGTTGATATCAATTCTCGATCAATGCTTGATAGTTATTATGGTAATACTGCATGGTCAATTTCAATATTGAGGGGACCTCATGGGGAGTCATCATCATTGGATTCACATTACGAGGAGAATCTGCGAGTACAGAGTTTTATTATAGAGTCCATGCATTGTGAGAAGAAAGAGATTTGTCAACCATATGGGAAATAACATGAGGATATGTGATGAGAAAACCAAAAACTAGATAAATGGAGTATATATTTTGGATGACTCAGAGGGTTTTGGTGGAGTTATGTCCCCCTCCTCTTCTAGATGACACTCTCCCTCCCCTACCCCCTCCACAGTGATGTATATATTTATTATGTGAACATTTGAATTTAAAAAGTTTATTATTAAAAATGTTTAAAGTTTTATTTATTACAACTTTTTAATATTTTTTTTAATTTTTAATTTTTTTTAATTTTTAATATTTTTAACTTATTTGTGACTGGTCACTTGGCCTGTCGCAAATATGTTTTAGTTGTGTTAAGGCGCTTTGGACTGTCTTTTTGATGATAAAAAGTACTCTAGGGATACTCAGTATACACAAGGAGATAATTTTGTAGAGATTTGTTATGTTAAGGAAGTTTTAATATGTGAGGATAAGGGGTTGTGAAGGGTGGTATTTATAAAGGGAGGGGAGAATTTGTTTTGAATATTATATTAATTAGTTTATTATTTAAGATCAATATTATCAATATCAAAGATTATTGTGACTATATATAGTAAATAGTTCATATTATTTGTAAATAAATATTTATTACAACACCCCTTATTCATTTAATCATGTATTTCACTTAATGTTAACTGTCATATTTTGTAATATTTCGCTATTCACAAAAAATGAACAATTTCAGAAAAATTCCAAAAATTCACCCTAAACATTTTTTCAACCTATATATTCCAAAGGTGAAATAAATTATATGAAAATATTCTTCTAAATATGATTGATTTAATTTTTAAATAAATTCATTATTTATTGAAAAAATATCAATTTTATTATTATAATCATTTTTTTAACCCTTTGAAAAAATATTTACGGTCTCATAAAATTAAATAATTATAATAATGAATATTAATATTATTTTATAATTTTTCTATTAAAATTAATTTTATTTAAAATATTTAATTTTTTTATTAAAATTAAAATAAAATATATATTTTTTAGAAAAATCTAAAAACTTATTTTTGTATTTTTAAAAGATTTATTTACTTTTATAATGATATAAATATATCATATTTTCATTTCATAAGATAACTAAATATTATATTACAATTTTATCATTGAGGATAATATTATAATGGTTTGGTTATCATTCCAAATGGTGAGAGTTCTATTCCAATGGTCATATTTATGTTCCAATGATCAGATTTATATTCCAACTATTAAATTGTAATGATCATATGGGTTACCTATTTTCTTTACATACCTCATTTTGATTCACTTTTTATCCAAATATATTTTACATGATATATATATATATATTTTCATTATCAAAATTAATATTACATTACTAATATTCTATTCCATTTCTGTAATGTTTCTTGAGAGTCCCATTATTATGGGGGATTGAGTAGGTCAAAATTTTCATATTATAGTTATATTTTGTTCTATTTTTTAGAACATTGTAATAATTTATATTTTTATGTGAATTTTTATTCTCTTAATGTAATGTTGAAATTAATATAATAAATTTTTGTTGGTTATATCTTGTGGTGAATGTGATTTATATAATACTACATTACTAAGTATGCCACTTTTATATAAGAAGGGAAATTCTGTTGATAAAAGTATATGTTGTTGCATAACTAGGCCATATAAGGGTGTGATGTTGGTGGGGATAGTTAAGAGAAGTTGGGTGGTTATAGACTTAGGGTCATTGACTAGATTGGTAGATTATTTTAACCCAAGTACATTTAGGGTATCCTCATGGGATGTTTAGAAATAACACACGATTAACCATTATTTTTGATTTTTTTTGTATTTAGGTAAATAATTTTTTTTCATAATTTAGGATTATGCTATGAATTATCCCTCTACTTCCACTTTTATATTATATGTCTTTCTCCCATTTTATTTTTCTATTTATTTTGTTTCCTTGGTGTGAGTTGGGTTTTTTTAAAGGAAATGGTTTCCAAAATGTGTATTTTAAAAGAAATGGTTTTAAATGTTTTGTTAAATCATTGTTTGGGTTTTAAATATAATTTTATAGAGAAAATTATTTTTATTTTATATTAAAATAATAAAATACGTCTTCTATATATATGTTTATCAAACTATCATTGATGTTCTGTTTTTGAAAAGTAAACTTATGTAACCTCTAGTTATTTCTTAGTCAGATCTGTAATGCACACACCCTACTTATACTGGTAAATATCAATAGACCCGAGTTTGTTTTGTATCTTCAGGCTTAATTTTGGGATAAATTATGTAGAGAGTGGAATTTGGGATAGATTGGGACCAAGTCATCACATGGAGGTTCTGTCAAGTTTCATTTGAGATTTATTTTTGATTAGTAGTTGTATCTCCCATTATAAGAATCTGTATCTTGTATCCTATTTTTTATTGCTAAAATTATTTATTTATGTTTAGTTGATTATGTATTATGGATTTGTTTCATTTATCTATTTTAATTTTTATATTTTTATATTTGATTTTGACTTGTAAGGTACGTCCAATGTCTTAATGGACCATAACATAATTCCAGTTTAATTCCATTATAATTAAATCATTATTTATTGTGTGAAATAATCCCCAAATATTTCTCATGATTCCTTCAATTCTTATGATCATCGAGAGGGGATCATGGATTCCATTTGGTTATGCCACGTGCTAGCTAGAGTTCTCAATGGATTGATAATTATGGTTGGATTGTGAAAAATTGAATCAATGTTTAGGTTTCTTGGAGACCTATGTTCTTGAAATTCCCTATATTATTTTTGATATCTAGTAGATTAAAGATTATTTCTATTAAATCTAGATATGTGGGAGTGTTAATAGGGTCTCAAAATATTACTTTCACCGATCCTTGAGTAACCATCTATTTTTGTGTGTTGAGTCTTGATTTTTAAAATTTACTTATTAGGTTCTCATGTGTTTTGGATTATATTAGAGGTTTTTTGATGTTGCCTCTAATTTTTATAAGTGATTTAGAGAATTTTAAAATTTTGGAGGTGGATGATAAAGAAGAATAATAGATGAGAGGTTATTCCTGACAATATAACAAGCTATGAAGAGAATGTGTGAATGGTTTTTTTACTGTATAATGGTATTCTACATGGCTGGAAAATAGTCCACCAAACCATGCATCCAAACCAAGAAAATTCACTATAATCGATTGAAATTTAGTGTTGATCTCCCTTTTATCCAAATTCATTAAGTTTTTTGTGGATTCTATTTCACATGATTTAAAAGATATTTCCATGATGTTTTGATTATTTTTGGATTGATTTCAATAATTTTTTTAAATTAAAACTTGGTTTTCAAAAGTTTAAAGTTGGTTTTAGAAGAATTTAACGATTATTTTTGAAAATGAAAAATAAATAATTTATTGTCAAGGATGTGTGAAAGCTTTAAGAAGGGAGATATGTAGTTTTAAAATTGGTTTTTATAGGGAAGATAAATTTTTAAATTGAAGTATCATATTTAATGTGGGTTTGAAATAAACCTTTAAAATTTTGAAAATTTAGAATGCGAAGACTTCAAATGTTTTAAAAAGAGATATTTCAAATTATTTTTTATGGTATTCGTTGATTATTTTGAAATATTATTTTTAGTAGATATGTGTTTTTGATATGATTTATTTTTGAGTTTTTTTTGATTGAGATGTGTGTTTTCATTTAATTTAGATTATTCCTCCCAGAAATGTTTTATAGGATCGTGGGGATTCATGTTTTCCTTGGTTAGTTAATGATTCCACATAGACTCATGATAGAGTGTTGGAGTTAGATTTTTATTTGGTTATGTCTATATAATAGGGTTATCAATGTATGTTTAAAGCTATGGAGTGTCTTGAGCGTGTTTATAGAGTCTTATAATCATTGGTAACTCTTGATTCTTTGAGAGTGATAGTTGTTCTTGATATTTTTGAAGGGATGATTCTAAATCATCGGGGGATGACCATCCTAGATCAATTGAAAGTTGGTATGACATGTGATATCTTTATGATCATATCCATTCAACAATTCCATAAAGGATCATCTCTTTTTGAAATGACATCTTTCAGATCTCAGTTCCAAAGTACTTTCATTAGAAATGGTCCTATTCAAGGAGTTAGTAGTTAAGTAATATTTAGAAGAGCATGTTTTTATTGGGAATTCTATGATGGGTGGTGATCCTATATCTTCTAGGTCTAGTGAGGGTTATCAATATGTTGGGTAATGGAGACTATAGGAAAGTATTTGGGAAAGTTCCTTTATTTTGGAAGCTTCCACATCAAAGTAGAATAATTCCCTCATGTGATTTTGGTGTGTTTCGTTCAATAATTCCAATCCATATTGGACGGATGTTCTAAAGATATATCACCATTTTTTATATTTGGGACACCTTCAGATTTTCTATAATTTAAAGCATTAACAAGGAAGAAATACTTGTCCTAATAATCTTGATGGAAACCCCTTATTATGTTTTTAAGTGTTCCTCCATTCCCATTTTTAGTTATAATATCTAGTTTGTATTTTAGGATTTTGGTGTTTTGTTCCCACTTAGTGAATAAAATGGTGGTTTAAAATTTTTGTATGTTCATTTTTTTGGTTTGGTTTTTTTTTCTCCTTATCTAGGACCCTGAGTAGTGCATCTTCATAGTTAAATTGATCAACCATGTTAATACATTATTAAATAGTGGTGAGGCCCACTTTGGGTCTCCACCTAATGAAATATTGGTTGGTTTATTCAAGTGTGAGTGTGTTTGGATATAGATTTTTATAGTAATAGTTGATTTAGTGAGTTTTTAGATTTATTTAGAGATGTTTTTCTCTTCTTAGCTAGAGATTTTGGATTGATTTCATTTCTTTCTTAAAATGGGTGATTTTTAGGTGAAAAAGCATTAGGGTTAGTATTTTATCACACTAAAACCTCTCACAACCTTATTATTTTATTTATTTATTGATATTGGGACTTTTCGTTGAGTTTCAAGCCAAGCCATTTAAAATTTCTAAGTTTTAGGGATCTTTATATAGGGTGAAGGGTTAAACTTCATGTTCAATGGTATCCATGTGGAAACCATAGAATATGCTTTTAAATTTTCATAGATCCGTTTTACATGGTTGGAACCCATTTTTTTACCATATGTCCCCCTATGTGGTACCTATTTACTCTTCATTAAGGGATGCATGATTGGCCCCGTGTTTGTAAAAAATTGTATTCAAACCCTATATAGTCTCCAAATGGGGTGTTTTCATCTCCATTAGGTCATAACATGTGTGGGATACCATGGACACCGTCCACCTTTATTATTCCCCAATTTTGAGGTTCCTTTATTCGATTCTTAGTGTCATTTTTTGGGTATTTCATATTTTCTTCCTTTCATTCCCTATTTCTCTAATCTTCTCCTTGTTCCTTTCCATGGCTTCATGTTGGTCAAACCTGAAGTATTTATTTTTACACAATGTTTCTAATTTCTAAATGTTAGGGTATATAGATCCTATGTCAAGTCACATTATTCACATTTTTAAAGGTTTCATTGCATTCACACATGGTTTGAGGTATGTTGTTTCATGATTTTTCAATTTCTTCATATTCCATATGTCCTTTATATTTTTAAAATTGTTTCCCTTAAAATTTTGATCGTTTAAATGGATTAGATATGGATTATAAATAAATTTTCAATGTATTTTGTTATTTTAATTGATTTCAATGGATGAAGGTTAATTATATATGTTTTTTAAAATTATTAAATTGGGTTTATGGGTGGTTTAATTGTTTAAATATATGATATTGAATTTATAAGGATTCTGTAATATTATAGTATGGTTTTGAGGTATTATTTAATCATTTTATTGATTATTGTGAACTTTTTTGATTTAACTTATTAAACCCTTTGGTTTTTATAAATGGACTGAATTTCATTTCTAATTGGTTACCTTGGTGCTTCCTATGAGGTGTGTGTACATATATATATATATGTATATTTTGTAAATCTCTTATATATATATGTATACATACATGTATTGGGGTGTATATATATATATATGAAATTTTATTGGAGAAATATTTTAAAACATAGGATTTATAAAATTTATTTTATTTTCAAATGGAACTTAAAATGGATTTCCAAATATGAATTCGAAAAATACAACCCTTTGGCCCATTTAGAAGTTTTAAAATAACTTTAGAATATATTTTTTTCAAAATGGTTTTAAAAGAGATTTTGGAATATGCTATTATATAAAAATTATTAATTCCCGATTGGTACCTTGAAATGTATTCTTTAAAATTTTACACCCCATGAAAGCTATTCAATTTAAGGAGGGATTTAATAGGGGTTTTATAGGGTGGTGGGTAGAGAAAATTCTATTTGGATTATGTTTATTCTTTATTTTGGAATCTTATGTATAATATACCTCACTTCCCCTGATTATTGTTTCCATGGGATTCTAGGAACCTTTATAAGGGACGAGATACATTTCTATTTTGTATTGTTGAGAGAAAATAGACCCCTCATGGGGATGGAAGTACCTAGGACATAGGGGGGATACTGATGGGGCTAGTTGAAAGTAGCTTGGTGGTTATAGACTTAGTTCCACCGCTTTGACTAGAAGATGATTCCAACCTAAGTATGACTTGTGTATCTTTATGGGATGGCTAAGAAGTTCCCATGATTAAATATTCTATATTTTTTTACTATTTAAGGTATTTGGATACATCCCTGTTTCCATACTTTATGATTCTACTATGACATATAACTATCCTACAGTTTTATTTTAGGTTCCTATTCCCATTATATTGTTCTATTTTGTTAGTTTCTGTGGTATGATTTGAGTGTTTGTATAACGGAATGTGTTTTAGGAAAGATTATTTTTAATGGAATGTTTTTAATTGTTCCTTTAAAATATTTTGTGGGTTTTAAAGATGTTTGTTTAGAAAATATTCTGATTGGTTTCTCTTAAAAGAATAAAAATGTATCTTCTATATTTATTTAAAACTTGCATTTATAGATGAACAATGAATGAAATAGGAGATATTTATAGAAGTTAAGGAACCTATACCAAAGGAATAATAACTTGACCTTCAAAATAGTAATGTGACCATTAGAAACAATAATTTGACTAATGGAATAGTAACTTTACCTTTGAAAGAATAAATAAAATTTGGGAATGATATAAATGAAAACATGATATATTTATATCTTTATATAGGTAACTAAATTTTTAAATAATAAAAAAATATGTGTTTATATTTTTATAATTCAAAAATATATTATTACAATTTTATAATTAATATTATGATTTGAACGAAATCTATTTTCATAAAATATATTTATAAATTAAAAATTTGTTGTCTTATTATTATAATATAATTTTATGAGACATTAATTAATTATTCAAAGTGTTATAAAATAAGTTATAATTTTAAAATTGAAAATTTTCAAATAAATGATGATTTGTTTAAAAATTAAGTTAATCATATATTTGAAATTATTTTCATAAAATAGAGCCCATTTTTTAATTCTAAATTTTGAAAAAAGGATTGGTGATTTTTTATATTTTTCTAAAATAGTTGAATTTTTGGTGAATAGTGAAATACGATAATTTAATATATTTAACAAAAAACATGAATAATTGAGTCATAGATATTTGTTGGATTCTGTAAGCCCATAATCTAAAAATATCTTTAATTATTTTAATATATTTGTTTTTAATTATTAAACTATTTATAGTCTAGAGCCAAAATTATAAACAAATGAATAAAATATCCAAAAAACACACCTCTCCTCCACTATAAATACCACCCTTGCTCCCTCCTCTCCTTACACCTTCCAATAATTGAGCCTTATCATATTTCTACCCAATACTCTTTCCAAGACCCTAAAAAATGTATAGGAGTCTTTGGTCTTAAGAAAATATCAAAACCATTCCTCTTAAAGAGGTTCTCAAGGAAGATAATTCAAGAGGTAAAAATCCACTTTCTTTTATTTTATTTCATTTTCAATTTATTTTATTTTCTTATCCCAATATCACCACCCCTATACAATGTTACATGATAAATTTAGTGAAATTTATATATTTTAATCTTATTATTTTAGTATGAAATTCTCCATCCAGTCTTATCTCCGTTTTCTTTTATTTTAATGATGAAAACATCATCCGGGGGTGCCGATTTACCACCTTCATGGAAGACGTATTTTGGTTTTTCAATTATACCTTAAAGAATGACCATGAAACCATTTTTATGGTTAAATAAGATTATATTAATTGTATTAAATATAATATAATGTTATGAAACCATTATATATACATAATATTAATTAATTTAACAAAACTAATTTTTGATGATTGAAAAGAGGAAAAATAATCCAAAAGATTATCACTAACTCCCGATCTAATGATTCATCCACACCCCAAATAAATAACTGATTTATATTACCATTTAATATTTGGGAATATAATTAATAAAATTTAATTTCAATTTTGGAAAACTATTTTCATTTTACATGATCTTCCATATGTGTATAAAAGTAAACCGATCATGAAATCCAAGGAAATGAAAACTCTAGAATGACAAATTTTAACCATATAACTCATAAAAAGGCTATAAAAGAACTTAATAAATTTATAATTAATCAAATATATGTTTAATAGGATATAAATTAAAATATTAATGAATATAATTTTATTATTAAATATATTAACCACACGTGTATAACACTTGACATACAGTAAGGGTTTCTTCCTGAACATCCATTTTAATTTGGGTTATGTTTTCTCAATCTTAACACCAATGTAATTATTAATTATTTTTATATACTTATTCGAAATTATTTTTATATGTTCTAAAATCATGTATCCATATCATTTAATATTTATTTTGTGGGTAAATACATATTTTATAAGTTTTTCTTTTTCAATTCTTCCCAAAAAGTAAGCCCGATTAAAGAAAACTTCTCAATTACTTACTCATTTTCAAGTACCATCCAAAATCTATTTTAAGACATCATTATTTTTTTTAATAAAATCACTAATTTATCATGAAAAAATATTTTTTTTATTTTTTGTTTTATACAAACTATTATGACAAATAAAAATGATTTTTTCAAATGAAATCTTCTTTTCAAAGTGAATATGGTATTTCTCTCACGAATTCCTTGATGATTTTATTAAAGTATTTTCATCTATTTTAAAAATCTTTGTTGAATCATGTTCTTTGTTAAGACTTATCTCTTAGGATTATAATATTCCATATTTTATTAAACTATTTATGATCAGTTTAAATGCAGATATTCTACATTGATATCATTCACCATATTACTTAGAATGGTTAATGATTATGTTTTCTTGTTGGGGAATGTTATTTACATTTCATATGTATATGTTGTTAATGTTTCACCCCCATCATATGTGAAATGATTTGGACTGAGTAAGCGATGTGCGGGGCCCAATATATCCCCTCTATGTATCGCTCTGTCTCATGAGACAAAACAAAAATGGATTTGGCCAAGGCCTCAACAATTTATTTTTTGGTGTCTTGGTAAAGTAATTGAAGGTATGTTTATGATGTATGAAATTATGCATTACTTAACTATTATATTAGTAATGAATAATCCATGTGATTTTTCAAGTAGTATAATATCCATGGTTAGGCTTAATTATCCTGTGATTATTTGTATAGAAATTTTTATTCACCTTTTATTGATTCAATATTGTGCTCAAGATTATGTTCCAATAGAATGTGTTTTTATTCATTCACCTTGACTTATTGTTTATATTAGATTCTGCTACATTAATTAAATGTACTAAGCATATGATCTCACCCCTTTAATATTTTTTATTTTTCACCAGGATGTGAAGATGTATATTATGAATGATTTTGAGGGATAATCTAGGAGTTATGGGTGTTTATAATGGAGTTTCTATGGTGTTTTAGTTTCATGTTTCAATGTAATGTTCATGTATGTAATATAACTTTCTAAATTACTAAACTATTCGGTCTTTTGATATGTGAATTCTTCGATTATTTTACCAATTTAATAAAGTAAGGCACCGTCACCGGGAAACTAAGGTTGTGATATTTACAGTTGGTATTAGAGGATGTTTATTAAAAACCATGAAAATTGGATTTAGATATCATTGTTTAAGGAAAAAAACCCTAAGATATATGTTTAGGATAAACATATTAAAAGATCCTAGAATTTTGGTATGGTAGATATTATTTTTATGTTCCTAGAAATACATCCTTGTATGGATAGTACAAGTGGATGTGGTTTTGACACAGATGTAATTAGGGGAAACAACTCCGACAAGGTGTCCCAAGCCTGTCTTGGGGTAACCTGGAACACGAAAATGGGCCTTAATAAGGACCACATATGACACTCAAATGAGATATTCTTAAGATAATTCAAATTTTCTTTACAAACCATTATAAGGGATTTAAAATTAAACATGCCCCCAAGAAACCATGATTGTGATTATGAGATTAACTATGCATAAATTTCCAATTTATGTTAAGTATTTTTCATGTTTGAAAATTTTGAATTATGATTCATAACCTAATTTAGTGTCTTCCATTGTTTATAAATGGAGGATAGTAGAAGGAATGTAAACTATATAAATGTGTGTATCATATGTAGGGAATTCCCTCATATGAAAGATAAGGATATTAGTACTGGAGTTGAAACTAGTGCTGATAAATTGATAACAATACTAAGAAAACTAACTCAAGTTATGAAAAATATCCTTACCCATATGGATTATTCTGATCCATAATGTGGAAGAGCAATGTCAGACAACTTTATGAGACAAAATATTCTGTCATTATATGGGATTATAAACCCATTTGTAGCGGAGTAGTGGATAAGTTCATTAGATAAGTTATTTCTTTCTTTGGGAAGTATTAAATGGGAGAAGTTTATTATGTAAATTTATCATCTCTCTAGAGATTCTGATCAATGGTGGTTGTTAATTCAAAACAAAAGGAGGAGAACAAAATTGAAAATATGTAATGGAAATATTTTAAAGAAATTTTCATTGAGAAATATTTCCATTATGAACAATGAGTGTATAGGGACAGACAATTATTGAGTCTGAAAAAAGAGAGGATCAAGACATTGTGAACTATTAAAACAACTTAACAAGATTATAAAGGCATTCCGCGGACTATATACCTAATCCAAGTAGTAATATTGATTGAGTCTTTGATAGTTTAAAACCATTCTCCTGAAGGGAACTGGTCTACCGAAATTTATCATCATATGAAGATATTGTCTCATGTGATATTAAGAAATAGAAATAATTCTCTAAGTCATATGAAATTAAGGTAAAACAAGAGAATAAGTGGGTAGCAGAGGAAAAATGTATAACGAGACGAATAAAAAAGGGAAATTTCAACATGCGATATTTTTGGAAGGAAACTCCCTGGTGCCTACTTAAAAGAAAAAGGAGTCGGTTACAGGTGTGGAGAAAAATGCCACCAAGCCCATGATTGAAAGTGAAATAACGAAGCTATATATATATATATATTAAATGCTATAATTTTAGGGATATGGGAAACTACAAAATTGTTTTTCCTAAGAATCAAGGAAACTTTCCCAAAAAAAGGCCAAGGGAGCAAGGCCAAGATTATGCAATCATGATTGTGGTGGTTCAAGTTACTAATGATGTGGTGGAAAGTACTTTAATAATTTATTCAAACTTATCCAATGCTCTATTTTATTTTTGATTATCACATTATTCTATACCATATCAATTTTCCAAGAAAATTAGATATTTCTATTTTGATTTAGCGAAGGAATTATTAGTAAAAAATCCTAAGGGAAGTATAATTGCACTAAATATGTGTCACTCAGTCCCCTTTATGACACATAAACATGATTTAGTTTCAAACCATATAAAAAATACCTATTGTTTATTTTTTATATAATCATCAGTATGGAATGGATTTCAAAATATGATGCGAACAACTATTATAATAAAAAAGAAGTTAAAATTTGGGAGGAATATTTAGAATCCATAATATTTAGAGAAGAAACTTTATCATCTATTTCTCATACAGATATACCCCCCATAGCCCTACTGAATGAAATTATTGGGGAGGAAGGTAAACAATTATCTTTAGATGGGGAAATAAATCTCAAAATTTTGGATGTATCTATTGTACAAAAATACATTGTTTTATTCCTATTGGATTTACTTGGACATCCTATAAAGAGGAAAATTGTGTTCTCTATCGATTTAATCCCAAATAAAAGTCTAATATCAAAGAATACTTATAGAATGGCCACTATGGAATTATTGGATCTGAAGAGAAATATAGAGGAGTTGAGTAATAAAGGTTTTATTTGACCTAGTGTTTCTCCATAGGGAGTCTCTGTTCTCTTTGTTAAGAAGGAAGATGGATGCATGTGGATGTGCATTTATTATAGAGAAATAAATTCTATTAAAATAAATAACAAGTAAACTCTTCATCACATTGATGATATACTTGATCAACTTCATGGAGATAAATATTTTTCAAATATTGTCCTTTGTTCTAGATATCATCAATTAATGTAAGGAATGGTGATATTCCAAAGATCAATTTTCGAATCAGGTATGGATATTATGAGTTTACTGTAATGCAATTTGGACTAACTAATGAACTCTGTATTTTATGGATCTAATGAAAAAAGTTTTCAAGGAACATCTTGATCAATTTTTTTTGTATTTATTGATTATATATTATTATAATGAAAAAACTATAAATAACATGAGAACCACTTGCATATTTTAATGAAGATTGTTAGAAGAAAAGAGTTATATGAAAATTATAACACGTGTGAATTTTGTATTCAATCAGTTTCTTTTCAGGGCCATATTGTCTCTTAGGATGGAATATTAGTTGATCATATGAAGAAAAAGGTGGGTTTTAAATGGAATACACCAACAATCATAACCAAGGTATGTATTTTCATTGGTTTAGCAGGGTGCTATCTATATTTTGTTTATAATTTTACCCAATTAGCTAACCCATTAACCTAGCTTACTAATAAATGGGTTAATTTCATTTGGAAAAAATATTATGAGGAATGTTTTCAATAATTGGAGAGAACATGAGTGAATTCTCTAATCTTGACTCTACCATTGGGAAATTGTGGATTAGTGGTTTATAGTGATGCATTAATGAAAGGACATGGATGTTTCTTTTTGCAGAATGGAAAATTTGTTGCATATGTATAATGGTAGTTAAAAACTCATGAATAGATCTATGAAACTCATGATATTGAGTTTTCCACCATAATATTTTCTCTGAAGATATGGAGATACTATTTATGTAGAGAAATATGTAAGATATATATCGATCAAAAGTGGTTGAAATATATCTTCTATCATAGATAAATAAACTCGAGGAAAAGGTGATGTATTGAGATACTCAAGGATTATTATGGTTCAATAAAATATCTCACAGTGAAGGAAAATGAGGGAGCTGATTCATTTATCAGGAATGATCGTGGAGTTCTAAACAGAATTAGGATTATAAGGGATTCTGTGTTCATGGATCTTGTGATGATGAAAATTGGAATTATCAAGGAAGGTGAAACATCATTCCTTTTTCTATTGGTTTCCCAACAATATCTATTAGAAAGTATTAAAATTTTTAAATTGGAAGAAGATAATTTTCAAATAAAAATTAAAGATATAAATGTTGGGAAGTTGAGAGACATCATGTGTGAGGATGAAATTCTGAAATTTTAGAAGATGCTTTGTGTTACCTATATACCGGAGATAAAAATAAAGTTATTAGATGATTTTCATAGCTCTAAGTTCTGTATAAACCATGGTAAAACTATTATGTGTAGAGATTTTATAGAACATTTATGGTGGGATAATATGAAGTGATAAATTATTGATTATGTATCATGATTTTTAGTCTGTCAATATGTAAAGGCTAAAAGATAACATCCTAAAAGAGTCATGAAACTTATTACTTTTCTTATATGTAAATGGGATGATATTACTATGTATTTTGTCACTATATTTACAAAAAACACCAAGAAATAATAATTCAATATGGGTAATTTTTTACCAAATTACCAAATCTTCTCATTTACTGTCCATTAGGGAGGATTTTCCACTAAAGTACCTTGCAAAACTCAATATTAATGAAGATTTAAGACATTATGGAGCATCTATTTTAATTTTTTCTGACCATGATCCTAAATTTACATTGATATTTTGGAAAGTTATTCATAAATTTTGGATACTGAGCTTCATTTGAGCACTTCTTATCACCCTGAAACTGATGGGAAGTCTAAAAGGACCATTCAAATATTATAAGACATATTGACATTAGGGTCACTCGACTTTCAAAGTATGTGGGATTAGTATTTTACTTTGAAATAAATTTTTAATAATAACAGTTTCTATTATAGTATTAAAATAGTACCATATGAAGCATTGTATGGAAATAAATTTTATAGACCAACTTGTTGGTCTAAAGTTGGAGAAAGGAAGCTTGTAGGCCCAATGATTGTGGAGGAAAAAAGGAAATGTTAAGGACTATTCAAAAAAATATCAAAGCAGTAAAAAATTATAAAAATATCTATGAAGATAACTGGATGAAATATTTAAAGTTTTATATGGGATATCATATTTTTATGAAAGTGTCTTCATGAAAGGGTGTCATATGGATCGGTATGAAAGGGAAATTGAGCCCCAGGTACATCAGAACTTTTTAAATTCTAGAGATAATTGGAGATGTGGATTATTTTTTGGCAATTCCTATTATCCCTTTCAAATTTCATGATGTGTCCCACATCTCTTTGTTAAGGAAGTACATGCTAGACCCAACACATGTTCTCACATAAGAATAAATAGAATTAGAATTTAATTTATCTTACTGTGAAGAGACTATATAGATTTTGTACACTAGGGAACAAGTGTTGAGGAATTAGACAACTCATCTGGTAAAGGAACTTTAAAAAAATATTAAAATTGAAGATGAAATATGGAAACTAGAGGAGGTTATGATAAAGAACTATCCAAATCTTTTTAGGAGGTAACATTATGGAAATTTCAAGGATAAATTTTTTGTAGGAGGGGAGAATGTAACGAACCTGAATTATATAAATAAAATTTTCCCTTCATATAGTTATATCATATAATATAAATCACATAAAATCATTTATATAACACAATAAAAACTATAAAAATTAATAATGAATGAAATAAGTTATATTTATAGAAGTTAAGGAACCTATACTAATGGAATAGTAACTTGACATTTGGAATAGTAATGCGACCATTAGGAATAGTAATATGACAAATAGAATAGTAAAATCACATATGAAAGAATAAATAAAATTTGGGTATCTTATAAATTAAAATATGATATATTTATATGTTTCTATAAGTAACTAAATGTTTTAAAAATAATAAATTAAGTGTTTGTATTTTTGTAAGTCATGAATATTTAATGACAATTTTATATTTAATATAATTATTCAAAAGAAAATAATTTTCATAAAATGTATTCATAAATTAATAAATTTTTTTCTTATGACTATAAGACAATTTTATGAGACCATAATTAAATTTTCGAAGTGTTATAAAAGCAGTTATCTTTTTGAAAGAGGTATTTTTCCAGGAAATGATGATTTTATTTAAAAAATTAATTGATCATATGTAGGAAATTATTTTAATTATATGGAGTCAATTTTTTAATTCTAAAAGTTGAAAAAAGGTTAGGGTTAAATTTTGTGATTTTTCTAAAATAGTTGATTTTTTGGTGAATAGTGAAATTCAGTAGTTTCTGGTATTTAAGAAAAAACTTGGATTATTGATTCATAAATTTTTTTTGGATAATTTATTACATTAATATAGAACTATCCTTAATTAATATACTAAAACCAATCCTTTTAAAGAGGTTCTCAAGGAGGATAATTCAAGAGGTAAAAGTCATATTTCTTTTCTTTAATTTTGTTTTCAATTTCTTTTATTTTCTTATCCATCCCTCACCTCCCCTATCCAAGTGACATGATAACCCTATTTTATTTTATATACTATAATTTTATTATTTTAACGTGGAATCCATTATCGAGTATCTTATCCTTTCCCTTTTATTTTAAAGATGATATCATCATTTAAGAGGTGCCGATTTACCGCCTCCAAGGACGAAATGTTTTGTTTTTTAAACTATGATTTAATGGCTAGTAATAAAACCATTTTATGGATAAAATAGATTATAATATATGTATCACATCTTAAATAATGTTCTAGAACCAGTGTATATATAATATTAATTAATGAAACAAAACTAATTTTTGATGATCGAAACACTGGTAAAATAATCTAAATGATTATCACTAAATTTTTATCTAATGATTAATCCACACCACAAATAAAGAAATGACATATAAAACCATTTAATATTCAATAATTTCATTATTAACATATAATTTTAATTCTATAAAACTATTTTCATTTCACACGATCTTCCATTTGTGTATAATAGAAAACCGATAACAAAAACCAAAGAAAAGAACACTCCTGAACAACGAAATTTAATCTTATAACTCATCAAAAAGACCATAAAAGATATTAATAAAATTATAATAAATAAAATAAATATTTAATAGGCTCTAAATTATATTATTAATGAATATAATTTTATTATCTAGGACATTAAGATCAATTGAATAACACTTACAGACATATGGTAATTGTTTATTCTTGAACCTCCATTTTAATCTAAGTTATGATTTATACCTCTTTACACAAATTAAATTATTAATTATTTTTATATAAATATTATTTATTCTGTTTATATATTCCAAAATTATGTATAAATATCATTTAATATTTGTTTTATGGGGAAATACGATTTTTATAATTTTTTATTTTCAACTCATTCTTTTAAGCAAGCCCGATTAAAAGAAAGTTATAGATTTCTTACCCATTTTAAAGTACCAAACATAATATATATTAACACACAATTATTTTTCTATAATAACTAATTTTGTAATTAAAAAATATATTTTTTCATTTTTTGTTTTATATAAACAATTATGAAAAATACAAATGATTTTTCCAAAAGAACTCTTCTTTGCAAAGTAAATAGGGTATTTCTCTCAAGGATTCTTCAATGATTTTTTAGATTATTTTCATATATTTCCAAACCTATGTCGAATCTTATGAATTATAGATATTTATATATTCTAATTATCATCTACCATATATTATTAAATGGTTTACTATTGGTTTGACTCTAAATGTGCTATTTTATACCATTCACCATATTACTCAGAATTGTTAGCAATTATGCATAATAATTTGGCAAAGTTTTTTAAATTTCATATGTATTTGATGTTTATGCGTAACAATTTTAATATGAGGAATTAATTTCGGTTAGTAAGTGATGGATTGGGATCTTTATATCCGCTCAATGCATTGGTAGGTCTCATGATACAAAACAACAATAGATTTGGCCGAGGCCTTAACCATTTATTTTTAGGTGTCTCGGTCGAGGCCTCGATAGTATATTTATGATGTCTGACATTATGCATTACCTAATTTTGATATTAATAATTTCTAATCGATGTGATTGTTATACTAGTATAATATACATGGTTAAGATTCATTCTCATGTGATTATTTATATGAAATTATTTATTTATATTTTATTCTTTCTATATTATGATAAATATTATGTTCTAATGGAACATGTTTTTAGTCATTCACCACAACTTGTTGTGTATATTATATCCCGTAGTATTAATTACGCTTACTAAGAATCTGATCTCACCCCTTTCATATGATTTATTTTCCCCAGGATTCAAAGTTGTATATTATGAGTGACTTGTAGGGACAATATAAGAGTTATGGATGTTTCCAATTGAGTTTCTATGTTGTTATTCATTTCAAGTTGTATTATAAAGTTCAAATGTATAATATAGTTTCCAAAACTACTTAACTATTTAGTTTTTTCTGGATTCTACTTCCTTGTTTATTATAAAAATATAATAAATTAATACATTGGCTCTTGGAAACTAGGTTCAGGATCTTTACATCGATGATCCATTTTAGAAAAGAAAATGCATGGACAATCTAGCGATTGAATACTGAGCTCTATTATGATATCAAACTACTTTTTATCCTAGACATCACTATAACAATGTCTATTTTTTAGCTTCATTCATCATTTTGGGATTTCCCATGGAGTGAGTGGTATTTTGGATTAATCAGGACTAAGATATCATAAAGAGGTTGTGGTGGGTTTCATTTGAGTTTAAATTTTATTTAGTAGCTATGTTCTCTATTAATACTTTCTATATATTGTATATGGTTTTGTATCGTTGAAGTTATTTATTTATGTTTAGTTGATTTTTTATTTTATCATTATCATGTTTCTTTGTTTTACTTAGTATATGTTTATATTTTTATGACTTTTCATGGAAATACAATGTTTGGATGATCCAAGATATACTTCTGGTAGAACTCTATGGAGGTTTAATCATTATTTATTGGGTGAAATCATCCATAATGATTACTTGTGATGTATTAAACACTTTTCATCAGTATAAGTTGATTGGGGAATCCCATTGGGTATATATTAGGATAAATCTATCATCTAGTGTATGTATTATTGCATGACATTGTCATAATTATTTTATAGTTGTCTACAACAAGGTCCCTATTTTTATACAGGGAGTATCTCATATTCCCATTCAATAATTATTAGAAAAATATTGGATCATGAATCTTCTAAGAATCAGGATATTTATAACATGTTAGAATAGACCAAGAGTCATCCCAATTATTATTTTTTCTTTATAATTTAATTCTAAAAATCTCAAATTTTCACAAAGAAAGATCTGTAGTGTCACCAACTGACCTTAGCCTGGGCACAAGCTGTAACTGCCCCAAGCCCACATCCATTGGCCAAGGGGAGGTGAAATGTTCTAAAAGGAATATAATAAATTTGAGACCTCTTCTTAGGTAACTGTATTCACACTCTAGTCCATATCAAAGAAATAGTGTAGAATAAATATAATAAAAATATACAACAACTAGAAAGTAAACCAAGAATGCATAACCTCTAGGTTGTACAAGAGGAAGATAGTAAAAATTGGAAAGTAAGGGGAAAAAATACACAACCAACTAAAAATGCATCCCAACCTATAAAAACTTGAATGTAAACTATTGAGAGATCCCAACTCTTGTTCTTCAAGCTACCACCACTGTACGTGGTCCACATCACTCAGTATCCTTAAACTCCTCTGAAGTCACCACTGATTTTTCCATCATCTACATAAGAAATGAAATGTGTGGGAAAATCCCATGCAGGGGTAAGTGTATAATTTGCAACCATGACAACCTAAAATATGATGTTGTAGTAGTAAGAGATACAATAGTAATAGAAAGACAACAGATAGTACACAAGATTCAAGGTACAATGAAATAGAATAGATCAACCCAAACCGTCAGAGAGTGGCCTTGTTAAAAAACAAGGGTCACAATACAATGTTTATATGGACTATGCGTAGAGTCTTTTCCACCTATATCAGGAGAGTATACTCATCTAACAATGAGAAGCTAAACATGGGAAGAACGTGGAATACCTCACAAGTCTTTGCAACACGTGACACGAGATTAACCAAATCCAAAGGTATGGAAACAATGGAATATATATATATATATATATTCTCAGTCAAAGAAGCCTAGATGAGAGAGAAAGGGGATATCCTTATCATAACTCATTCCCATAAGAATAATCACGAATAGATCCAGAATTCCATCAATGATGCCAAAAATGTCACGCATCTTCCCAGAATTAACCATCTAAGTTAGGCTATGCCTCGTCAGTGTTCCATATTAATGAGGGAGAAAAACACCAAGTAGAGGACCTGTTCCCTAGTGCGTAATGGGGGTACCACTCTATAAGTATCCATAGAGGACCTCCACCCATACTGATGGGGGTTTCAATTTAGTTTCATAAGGACCCATAGACTATGCTGATAGGGGGTTTCACTTGGTGGGTAGAGGAAGCAAGCACAATCTAACAGGTGGGTGTGGGGGGGGGGGGGTGTTTCTAATATATTGGTCGAGTACCCACATATCTTTTTTGACATGGGGGTTGTACTTTGTTCATCAAGGACCTTTGTCTTATCCGAGAGGGTGTTCTAGTCAGAAGGTAGCTATAGAGGACCTATGTCCAAGCTAATGGGTGGGGGGGGGGGTCCACTATATAGATCAAAGACTGACACATTGATATGAAATGGGGTTCCACTTTGGTTATTGAGGATGGATGCCCTATACTTATAGGTGATATCCACTTAGTAAGCATCTATAGAGGAACCATTCCAAAGGTGATGTGGGGGGGGGGGGGTTATACTCTAGTATCTATAATGATCCATTGCCTAATCATTTCAGGGTTCAGGTGTCTCTTAAATAAGATATATTCTAAGAACATTTAACACCGTATCCCAAAGTTAACAATATAAAGAACTATCATGTTCTACATGGAAAAAACCCATATATTCTACTCTCTGTCCAGAATATGATTCCAAACAAATGAGATACAGAACTTGGATGTTTACTCAAAAGAAACCAAGTAGTACAAAATGTGTGAGAGGATCCACATGGTGTGTGGTCCAACTCCACCTCTTGGATGTGTCCCTATATAGCACATGTATACCAATCCATATAGAGGTATATACCATTTAGGCAGACTACACAGGGTGTCAATACTATTTTGGAAAATGTTGTGTCCTTCTGGCCATGACCATGTACTTAACCCTGTGTCTGTGTACTTAGATACAAGAATGTGTGCCACACTGTGTACTCCCACACAGTGTCCTTCCCATGTGATCCATCACACAGATCATCCACCTTGGGAATGGGTACATGACATATAGGAGTGCTACATTCTATTCCATCCTTATAAATTTCCAAAACCCTAGACACTGCAACTTGAGGTCAACATGATGTGTGTTCATCACAATACATGGCGTGTAGTTGTGTTTTTCAAAGGTTTCTAAATACTCTATTTGTGTCATAGATGTAATATTATCTTTTTATTTTAGCCTCAATTCTACCCAATATTTTTGGATCTAGCATCTACTGATGGATTCTGTCCCTTCAGTGACCAGAAACACAAATCCGAGTTTATTTTCGTGCAAACCCGTATGCACCATACACCTCATATTCTTATTTCTTTGAATATATAATCAATAATTTTCAAAAAAATCATGCTTGTCCCCTAAAGATCCTAGATATATCATCCTATATTTCATCCATTCCTTTTACTTCCTTTATTCATGATTCTATGTGTCCAATATGGCTCGGTACTTCCTGACAATGTCGAACCGGGACCGCGGGGTCCCACTAGTGAAGAACATGGAACAATTGAAGGAGAAATGAAAAAGAACAGATGTTTAACCATCATTGGCCAATTTTTCTTGTCCAATGATCAAGAACCGGAATATACGAGGATATCCAAGTCAGAAAACAATTTAATAACCAAATTAATCCATAAAAGAGTGCATTCCCATACCAGAATTGGTGAAACTATATAGATAGGATTGATATGCTACATCAATTTAATAAAAAAGGGTGTAAACCACAAATTGAAATACCCTACATAGACACTAGATCTTTTTTTGGAATAATTATCTCTCCAATTATATAATAAAGACATTACATTTGCTACATCCTAATCTACTCCGATCCATAGTTTTGCCGTCGTCTGATACGATCAACCAATGAAAGGAGGAATGAGAATTTAATGATGATACTAGGGTTATGAGGTGAACCCTGACCAATTAAACATGGTGATACATTAAAGTAAAAAAATTTAGGTAAAAATAAATAAATAAATAATTAAAATTAATTAATTACTCAACTGAACATACAACCAATGGGTGAGATTTCTGATTGCCATGTGCCGACCTATTTTAGGTCATGCGCAGGGTAAAAAATTCATTCTAAAATCAAATGTTGATTCATATTTCGGATATAAGATTTCATTTAAGAGTTATAACATTTTATTTAACAAAACTCATGCACTTTATATGAATATTTTTTTATTAAATTAATTTCAGGAACACCGGGCATCCGAATCACCCGCCACCTTAGGGCCTAGCTCTAGAAATATATATAGAAATATTTTAAAAAATTAAAAGAAAAGGAAAAGGTCTCTAAATCATTACCTAATTTAATATTTTATTCTTTTAAAATCAAATATATATATATATATATAACTTGGGATAATAATCCCATATATGGATCTCCCACTCCCAAGTTATCTCCTGCACGTTCCCATTCTACCACTACATGTGAACCAAGGTGATATTCTATCCATGCTGAGTCCTCCCTTATCGATCCTCGATATTCACAGGATACTCTGAAAATTTAGATCCATTCTAGATGTATATCTCTCCCTAGTTAATGACATGTGTTGTTTCATGCATATATATTCTCAACTACAACACATGGAAGACATCGTGAATCCGCTCTAGCTGTGTGGGTAGGGCGAGTTGGTAAGAAACCTTTCAAACCTTTTGCACAATCTCAAATGACCCAATGAACCTCAGGGATAAATTTCCTCCCTATACTATCCTACATTGTACTTATCATGGGTATAATCTCAGGAAAATGTGGTCTCCCAACTCTAACTCAAAGGGACTATGATGGTGATCTGTGTAAGATTTTTTTTCTACTTTGGTCCATCCTCATCCACTCATAGATGACCTGGACCTTCATCGTCATCACCTTCACCAACTTTGGACCCAAAAAGAATGTCTCACCAATATCTATCTAGAAAAGGGTGACCTACAGGGTCTCTTGTACAAGGCCTCAAAAGGTTCAATACCAATGGTATAAAAATAGCTATTATTGTACACAAACTCTACAAAGGGAAAGTGATCCTCCCAACTCTGGCCGAAGTTTTACCCACAATACCTAAACATATCCATGAAAACCTAGATAGTGTGCTCGGTTTAACCATCAGTCTCGGGGGGGGGGGGATATTCTGTATTCATCCTCATATGGATTCTAAATTCAACATGTAGGCCTCTACATAATAGCGATGTAAATTGTGCATCACGATTAGAGAGAATTGTTGCGTTAACCCCATGAAGGAGAATAATCTTCCATATATACAACTACCCCAAACACTCCACCAAAATATGCTCCCTAATTTGACGGAACTGTTCCAACTTCATGGGTCAGTCAACTATCACCCAGATGGCTTCATTAACCTTCACTAAACATGGAATTTCTATCACAATGTCCATGAATATGCCATACCACTTCCACTCTGGAATCTTAAGCGGCTGCAAAAAAACTTCCAAAACTTGGTTCTCAGCCTTTACCTGTTGACAGGAGAGGCCAAAAAAGATCAACGCGCCTTCACTCCATATCTTTCCAAACCACCAAAACTAACACTAAATGTCTCTCTACATCTTCCCCACACTAGGATGTATTGCCAGGGGAGGAGTGTATAACTCTGGGGTCACCTCCTTTCAAATCATGATTGGAACCACCATCCTTCCCTAAAAAAGGATGAAAATATTACCTCCTTGATAATATCCATATGAGGAATCCACCATGTATATATAGTCACAAAATAACTCACAGTTTATTTTATCTATCAGAGACTCTCTTACATGCTTGATAAATGAAGGTGTCAACACCATTTACTAAATAAAAGTTATTCCCTACTGCTCCACCAGGTTTAGCTGTAAGGATGGAAACTACTTCGAAGCCTTATACACCAAGTTAGTCTAGTAATTCCTACTAATATAATTATCTACTGTGTTTCCCTTCCCCATATTACAAATAATATTGATGTAATACTCCTGTATAAACTTCAACCAGTGTCGCTATCTCAGGTTAAAGTATCACTATGTGAAGATGCACCTGAGACTCTGATGGTCTCAATAAACCACAAATCACTCCCCCATATGGAATTCACTCCAAATACTCCAGGTGGAGACTACCACTTCCATATTTAGGTAGATAGTTTCATTGTTCTTCTCATGGGGACTCAACCTCCTCGATCCGTATGCAATAACCACATACCACTCCATCAACACGTAGTCAAGCCCAGATTCTAAGGTATCACAATATAACACATATCCATAACCTCTTATAGTAGTATCAACATAGGACCACTCATAAAACTTATCCTAAACTCCTTCAAGGCTCTCTGGAATTTATCAGTCTGGGTAAAGAAGCTGCCTTAACTACAAGAGTGTTGTCAAAGGGGATGAAATACTGGAGATGTTTTCCACAAACAAACTAAAGTCCCCTGCCAGACCAATAAGTCTCTACACCTTTGAGACACTCTTAGGTGGATCCCAAGAAAGAATTGCATCATTAAAAACTGGTTCCAGGACTAAAACATTTTTACCGATGACATGCTATAGAAATTAAACCACATGAATACAGAGCTACCACTTCAAGATATTTCCATAAAGCTGGGGCTCTCAAAGAAAATATAGAACTATCTTTAATTGTTCTACTTTCTAATCATCTAATGAAGAGTATATGAGTATATCATTGATGAAGATGACCGAAAAATGGTCCAAGTATGGCTAGAATATCTGTTTAATCAAAGATATAGACATGACTATGTCAATCGTTATACCAAAGGGCATCAGTAGGAAACATGATGTCTGTAGTGACATTAGAATGAAAGATTGGAATATCAATCTTAAACACCCTCAATTGGTGGTATTCAGAACTAATATTGATACTCAAGAACTATATTTCACCTTGAAATTGATCAAAGAGGTTATCAATTCTCGTAAAAAGTACATATTCCTTATCATTACCTAGATTAGGCAATGATAATCCACATAAAGTTGTAAACTACAGTCTACCTTTTTCTCAAACAACATGAGAGATGCCTAAGAGGATACACTGGGTATGATGAAACCCTTCTCTCAAAGTTACTCCAACTACAACTACAACTCCTGGAATTTGGTATGGGCCATACGATATTCCATAGAAGATAATAGAGTTGTCCTAGGAGGTAAGTTGATGAAAAAATCCATCTCGCACCTCAAAGGTAGTCCTAAAATTCCCTTGGGGAATCCATCCATATAATCCTCCATGATTTGAGGAATCAAAATGTCTGAATATACTAATGCACCAAGGGATATAATTGCTAACTGATGGGTGATGGGATGCAACATCCTAATTTCAGAACCCACTCATCTTACGTTGATATATCTCTCACCCATAAAAGTGAATCTTATCACATCAATGAATAGAAATCTGACGCATCTTCGGTGACCGAAAATTTGGGATCAGATCATGTAAAACCAATCCATACCCATGATGAGGTCACAAGGTTCCATCGTGATGACCAAAAGTTCCCACATGAATTTCTCTAGACTAAGTGATAGCTCGCAGTACCAATAGAAAAAATATATGGAAGAAGAATTCCCTATAAGAATATCAAGACGAAGCTTCTAGTATAACACCTGAAATATGAACTCCATATCTCACAATAGGTGAATAAAGATGAAGGAATGAATAGAACTTGTGTCTACTAATACATAATCAAGAGTTTAATAAACACAGACCGTACCTATAATCATCTCATGCGATGCAGGTTCATAAGCCTCTAATGCCTGCAGCTCCATGACCTCAGTAGCCAGCTCCCTTAACATGACAAGGGCCACTTGGTGGTGGTGGTGGAAGGATCTAATAACATCATCCATAATCCATAGCTCCCCCACTCCTCTTACAACTCATCATTTACAGAAACCAGTCTTCCCTTTCTTGGGAGATCCTTGATCATGGAACTTCCTCTACTGTGGCTATCTAACAGCTATTTTCCTGCACTCCTTAGTACATCGGGTTGAGAAATAAGATGCTATGTGACCTCACCCAGCACATGAAAAGAGCTTCCCCTCTCTAGGATACCTGGCCCTCTATACTTCCCCTGTCCACATGCCTGAGTCTGATTATGGTGAGGTCTCTTACACCTAGAACCTGTCATCTAGAATATACTTGGTGTTGTAGATGACTCATCAGTGTGACACACATTTCCATCTCCAGATTTCTGACATCCCTATGATAGAAATATATCAATCACTAGTTCCCACTCCAGCACCCCAACATAGGTTGGGATTCATAAGGGTACTATTCTAGCTCAAATCTCTTGGTATTGTGCCTACTCAAAGTTTTATCCTTAGAAGTAGCCCTCACAAATCATGTCGAGGGAGTATTGGGTAAAGTCTGTGAACCATGCTGCATACACAGCCACTCTCATCCCTCCTATTTGAAGCTCCAAAATCTCATGAATCCAAATTTATAAAAAATATTAGGGGTTTTACTTCTCATAGAACAATAGATGAATTCCAGTTAATGAGAGTGTTGACACATTGTGCATCTAGGTATCAAGACTCCACCAATGCTAAGTTGCTCTTTAAAAACAAATAGCTTACAGTGAAACCACCTGGTCCATCGATGTTTAGATAATCTTGAAAACAAAAAACACCAACTCAATCCAATCATCTCCCACATGAGGATTTCACTCACCATGGAAACTTAGTGTCCTCTTGTGCTAGAACTCACAGAGTGCACATAGCCTGCACACATCATCGTCCTCCTTAGCTGGTACAATATTCTTCTTGATAGGGGGATGTGATAATACCTTCCCAACTTGAGGAAGAAACTTGTGGGGTGGACCTAGAACTGAGGCCTCTTTGCTCATCTAATTTTCATCATGATCTAGAGATGGTATTCCGGTTGGCTGTTTTCATAGAGAAATCCTGAAAGTTATCAATATGTTCCACAACTAGATGAGAATATATATATATATATATATATATATATAAATGGGGATCTGACTCAAAAAGGACATTCAAATACTCAATCCTATATTATTCATGTATCATTGATCCAAGAAACCAATGTATTAGTATGTTGATTTGAAAATAATGTTTTCAAGGTCCTGGTGAAGAGATACATAATTTGTCCCCACCATCACTAGATTCCCGACCCTGATATACACACTCGAAACTCTTTGACACTGTTTCAATAATCCCAACCAAAACCTCATAATGAGACTACTCAAAACAACAAACCAAGGAACGAACTAGTCTGATAATAACATATCCTTACCCAAACCTAGCTACGGCTTGAGCTGTGACTACCCCAAACTAGCCTTCATAGGCTAGGGGATGGAGACAATCACTTAAAGGAATATCCTAAATGAGAGGAATTTTCTTAAGAACCTATATGCACACACCTAACTATATCAATGTAGAAGTGTAGGAGAACGATAATAAAAAGATGTAACTACAAGAAAGTAAAATAAGCATGCATATCCTCTAGGGTGTACAAGAGTATGGTAGTGCAAAATAAAAAGTACAAGTGAATAATACTTTCCCAACTTGAAATGTATCCCAACCTAAAAAAATTGGAAATTCATTTCTCAAGATGGCCCAGCTCTGGTTCTCCATGGGACGACCACCATACATGGTACACAACACCTAGTAACCCTAAGCACCTCTGAATTCACCACTGATCTATCTATAATCTGCATAAGACACGAAACATATGAGAAAAATCCATGCATGTGTGAGTATATAAATTCCCAGTAGGATGCGTCAAAAGCAGAAGGGGGGGGGGAGTAAGAGATACAATAGGAATATAAAGACATCAGATAGTACATAAGATGAAAGATATAGTGAAAAGGAATAGCTCACACCAAACCAAGAGAGGATAAAATCGTTTTAACCCATGATGATCAAAATGGTGTGTATATGGACTACACTTTGAGTCTTTTACACATATAGAAAGTGAGTAGAATCATCCAACCATGAGAAGAAAGACATGAAAATCATTTGGCATACCCCATGCATCTTCACATTCCATGTTTGGAGGGTAACCAAATCCAAAGTTATGGATATATATGAATATATATCTATATATATAATTAGTCAAATTAGGTTAAATGAGAGAGATATGGGATTTCCATCTCACAGCTCAGCTTAAAAATAAGTGTCGCCCAATGTTCCAGAAGTCTATCAATGATGACCAAAATCTCACTTGTCTACCCAGAAGTAATCATCCAAGTCAAGACACTCCTAGTCATTATGCCTCACAATCACGGGGCCCCAAATCCAAGTAGAGGATCCACACCCTAGTACATCAGGGGTTCCAATATGTAAGAATCCCTATAGAACTCACACCCATGCTGATTGGGGGTACAACTATGGTGTCAGGAGGACCCAAAACCTATACGTATATGGGGGTTCCACTCAATGGGTAGAGGACCCATACCCAAGATTATGGGGGATACACTCTATTGGTCAAGGACCCACACATTGGTGGGATATGGATGTTCCACTCTAGTCATCGAGGACCCGTTCCCTATCTGATAGGGGAGTTACACTCATAATGTAGATATAAAGGGTCTACACCCAAGATGAATGGGGGTTCCACTATATAGTCCAAGGATCGACACCCTGATGCAACATGGGGTTCCACACTAGTATCTTTGATGACCCTCTACATGATCACTACCATCTTCATGCATTGCTTAAATATACTCCATGTTCTAAACATTTGAAAACATATCCCGAATTCCACTAAGGGGGGAAACATTAAATTATATGTATAAATACGATCAGGATAGGCTACTTGTGGGCCAAAATCTATGTCCAAACAAAGGATATACAAAACCATGAAGTTTTCTAAAAAATAACGAAGTATTACATAGTGTGTGAGGGGACCCACATGGTGTTTGATCCCATTCCACTGCTTGGCCATGTCCCCGGCCAGAACATGGCTCCCAATCCAAGTATAAGTGTACACTGTGTAGGTGGACTACATGGCGTGTCCTAATTATCCGAGATCATGACCTGTCCTTCTAGCAGTGTCTCTGCACTTAACCCCGTGCCCATATACTTTGGGATACGATCGTGTGCATGGATGTGTATTGCCACATGGAGTCCTGCCCATTTGATCTATCACATGTCTCGTCCACCAAGGGAAGAGGTACATGGTGTTTAAGAGAGATACACACTATTCCATCATTAAAAATTTGAAAAACCCAAGCCACCATAGCCATAGGGATACACACTATGTTTCCATCATCTTAGATGATGTGTAGTTGGGTTTTTCATAGATTTATAGCTCCATGATCTATATGAAAAATATTATCACTACCTTTGATTTTGACCATAATTTAACCCATGATTTGTGGATATAGTGTCGACTGATGGATTCCTATCCTCTGGTGGCCAGAAACTCGAATTTGGTTTGATTTTCATGCAAACCAATACACACCACACACCCCATATTATTATGCCTTTGAATATTTGATCATATATCATCAAAATGATTATCATCGTCCCGTAACGATCCCAAATCAGTCCTCATCTCATCAATTCATGCCTCTTATGACATTTATTTGGGATTCTAGGGGTTTGATCAGGATTTCTAACACCTGAAAACATTGAATAGGGACCATAGTATCTGGAAGATGATGAATACGAAGAAATTGAGTAATAAAATCACAATAAATGATGTTTTACCATATTTTTACAAGTGTTCTTTTCCAAAAATCAAGAATGGTGATTTATGATTCTGAAAAAAATTTAATAACCAAATTAATCAGTACACGTGCACATGGTCATGACACAATTAGAAAAAATTAATAGAAGGGTTTGTTCTTCTAAATAAATTTTATCAAAAAGAACATAAAACAAAAATTGATGAGTCCTAAATGGATATTGGACCATTATTCCTCGAAGAACATGCTCAAAAAAATATTAAAGGAAGTTTTTGTGTTCACTGCATTCGAATTTTCTCTCATCCAGAGTTTCATCATCATCCAATATGGTCTGCCAATAGAAGGAGGAAGGAGAAGTTATTGACAGTCCCATCATTAAATGGCCAACCCTGAACAATTTTTCATGGAGATAAATTTAAAGGAAAAAAATTTATGTCAAAATAATAAATTAATTAACTTAAATTAATTAATTAATCCACTTAACATACTTCCAAAAGGTAAGTTGTTCGAACACCTCGCAGTGACCTATTTTAGGTCACACCTAGTGTAAAAAACATGTTCTATACTCTACCATGGCCTTATATTTCTGATCTGAGATTTTGTTTAAGATTTATCCCATTTTCTTTAATAAATATCATGTTCATAGTTTATAATATATTTAATATTTTAATAAAATTATTTTTGGGCACACTAGGCCTTGGAATAACACACCGTCTTAGCACCTACCTCTGGAAATATAAATAAATATATTTTAAATTTGTACACAACAAAAACCAGGTATATTTGTATATGATTTTTAGTAATTCTTGTGTGTTAAAAATCACATGAGGTATAAACATGATATGATATTCAAAAATATTATTGTCTCAGATTTTTTATAAAGTCTGACAAACTCAAATATCATACACCATAAAATATTTTACTTTATAGATTAACTAAAAAAATTATCTAATTACAATATCATACACAACTTGAAATATTATATGGGATTCAAATAATTTCTTATAGCTATACTGTATATCTCAATTCACAAATCTATTTTGTACATATGAATTGTCCCATGTGAAAGAAAATTCCATTTTCCATCTTTTAAAAAAAATTTATGCATAGGATAATTCCCTTTTTCAATTTTTAGATCCCCTATATCAGATATTTTTTAAACTAAAATATCATACATTCTTGTATTTTGAGATATTTTTCTTCATTATTCTTCATTCCCCAACATAGGATTTCCTTATTCCTTTAAATGATGTCTGATCTTCTTAAAATAAATTTTGAACTCTTCATTCCACTTCAAATCACTCCCAAATAGCTCCAAATATTTTCAATGATTATTACATTTTTTCCATATCTAAGAAAACTTGTTACAATGTTTTTCAATATATAAAATAATCAAGATCAATTATTTCCATAATCTCATATACCTTTCTTCCTTTATATCTACTTTTGTAACAACAAAACACCCACACTCTAAGATTTTGTTCTAAAATTGTAATCTTTACATTTACATACTTAATATAAAAACTTTTGACCTATTTTTTTCTATGGAAACCATAAAACATCAAAAGGAAAAATTGGACCACTTAAATTCTTGAAGAAAATTTTGGTTTCTAGTTTTATATTATTATAGAAAACCCCTACAAAAATAATACCCATGTTATTAAAAGAGATTTTTTACCGCCTAACCCAGATTTTCTTATTTCACATTAAGTTATCATCCCCATCCATATGAAATCCTTTCTAGAAATAATTTGTTCAACCTCATTTTTTATAGCCTGGGGGAAAAATAAACATAAGAAGGGAGAGATAAAATAATTAGTAAGGGTAAAAATAAGCATTAAAAATTGAATTTTCTCAAAGAGCATAAGAATTTCATAAGCGTACGAAGAAATATTTAAAGTACATGAGTAAATGAAAAAAAAACCTGTAAATACCTAAGTCAACAATCGAGAAACATACCAGAAGGATTTAAAATTAAAAATATTCATAAGTATCAATAATTATGATCCATGTGATATCAATGGTGAAAAAAAGAAACATTATAATCCCTTAGTAATCATAGGTAAAAAATATGTATCCTATAAATTTTTTCTTCAAAACTCATACCAGAAATAGCTGCAGACTAGTTAGATCTATAGGAGAAACCCTCTGGTAACTACCTCGTTGTTTCCTACCAATACAAGGTACAATACCTAAAGCATTGAAGAACTATCTGGATGCCCCCATCGTATAAGTTTTAATGGGATCAACTGATGCTATCCGGGATACCCCATCATATAAGCTATAATGAGCTCACCTGAAATAATATATGCCTCCCCATAATATAATTTATAACAGTCTCACGCATCACTATTTGTGACACCCCATTGTATAAGTTTTAATAGGATCACCCATCACTATTTGGGCCACCCCATCATACAAGTTTTAACAACCTCACCTAATGCTATCTGCATCACCCCATTATATATAATGTTCAAGAAACAAAAATAACATACATAGAGCTTATAAATAGTCATAAAATTTATAAAAACAACAAGTATTCCATTCATAACTTGATTAACCCATGGAAAATAAATGGTTTAATAAAAATATATTTGAAACATGATTAACACATGGATGGAAAATGGGTTCCCTAATAATCTATTTGAAGCATGATTAACCTATGGCTGAAAAATGGGTTCTATAACAATCTATATGTAGCATGATTAACCTATGGAAAAGAAATGAGTTTTATAATTTTTTTTTGGAACAATCTTAATCCATCGAGAGAAAGATTGAGGATGGAATCAATACACAATATCCCCATTAGAGTATAAGTAACAAAAATGGTTATTGACATTGATGAATGGAAATACCATTTAAATATCATTAAAGAAATTTTTAGGAAAATAACCTTTTTATTTTTAAAAACACCCTTTAAAAAACTAAATATTCAAAATATATTACGAAAATAATTTTTTTAAAACAACCTTGGAAACATATAAAGTAATCTTTAAAAATAATTTATAAAATTTCTTAAGAAAAATATTATTTTCATTTTGAAAAATAATGTAAAAAATTTTGAAAATAATTTTCTTTTAAAATAACATGGATAACATACGAATGAATCTTCCTATAAATTAATGGTCATGACAGCAAAAAACTCTGGTCATGTTTTACACATTAAAACCAATATTCCTTTAACATTTTTGTTAAAATCCAAACTGATACTCTTTTTAAAAATGAAATAAAGTTTCCTTTCATTTATTTAAAGAATACAAAATTAGGAAAAACTTATTTTAATAATTAATTTTAATATTTATAAAAACATTCTTGAAAATGTTATTATAAAACATGGTTTTGGAAGAAATAAATGTTTTCGACTCAAGAGAGAAATAAGGATGCTTTTTATTAAAAACAAATGTCTATAATTTTATGTACCAAAGAGTGAATAAATAGTATTATTACTTTAAAATAACATGAATAACTATATTAGAGGGAAAATAATGATAATTATAGGATTTTAACATCGGATACTTAATCTTACATAGTCCCAATAAAGGACGAGATTGAAACAAATGTTTCTTACCACTTTGGTAACTTTGAATCATAATACCCATTAGAGAATAACATTATATTTAACCTATAATATCATAAAAATAAGTGTATTAATGTTATAAATGGTCAAATAAGAATTATATACAAATCATAAAAGGAGATACGTGTATAATAGAACATACTTCTCAAAAAAGGAAAATAAAGATGTAAATCCCTTTGTGCTTGGGAAACTCTGAAACCATAAAACCCATTAAAGAGTGATCCTAAAATAGATATGTAAATAAACTTAAATTTAATTATAATAATCATAAAATTTATTCATGGGAAATATATACAGCACATAAAAGTGGTTAATATGGAAAATATCTCACAAAAATAAATGTGAGAAGAGAAAATCCTAACCCCAAGTTTGGTTCATCACGGTTGTTATTTATCATCATAAATAATTAAAATAATTAAGTTATTTAATTTCTTTATAATTTTTTTAATATTATTATTACTTATATTTTACCTATTAACATGTTATATATAATTACTTAAACAATTGATTTTACATCAAATGTTATGACAATATTTGTCTTGTGTGTCAAAAACGAAATAGGTTAATTGAATATGGTCAAAGTTGTCATTATTTAAAAATTCACAACACAATAATCATGAAATAATTATCATATATATAAATAAATTATAATTTTAAAACCATTTATAAATTATGGTTAAGAAAAATAATGTACGTTAAGATCATAGAGATTGTAGGTCTTACGTACACATGAGTAATGTTTCCATTTTCCAATAATAATCATAGAAAAGGGTTAAGTGTAATTTATCTTTTAATAACAATAATGATAATATAATAAATACCATATTATTTAATTATATATACTTATATATATAATTATTTTGGTTTGGTGATAAAAAGGATTCACATCGCTTTGAGTAGGCGGTAGTCCACGCATCCATGAACAATGTTTTCACTTTTTCAGTGAGTGAAAAGGTAAGAAAGAAAATTATTTTTAAATAATTATAAATTTATCATAAATATAATAAATATTTCATTTATATCACATATATTCATTACATTTATTCTTATTATATTTGATGCTATGGGTTTTTGAAAACCGAACCGCATCGCTTCACGGGGCGGTAGTCCTCTATACACACAATGGACGTTATCGTATCCCTTAATAAATAGAATATAAAAAGGTTATATGTGATTTAATTACTAAAGAGTTATAATTATTTCATAAATATAATACATAAAATTTATATTTATAATCATACCAACTGTGACAGGTGTTAATGGAAAAAAGAACGACATTGGTTCGCAAGGTGGAAATCCTCCATACACCCGGACAATGATTTCCTAACCCAATTAAAGGAAGTGGAGATAGTGTTTGGTAATGAAATTTTTATAATACCATTAAAATATATTTATTAAAATATATTTATCATATTACCTTGTTTTACTAATATATTAAAAATCTAGAGAAAGAAATAAAATAAAGACGCTTATTAAAGTTCATTT
Source organism: Viscum album (assembly GCA_963277665.1). Classification (NCBI taxonomy): domain Eukaryota; kingdom Viridiplantae; phylum Streptophyta; class Magnoliopsida; order Santalales; family Viscaceae; genus Viscum; species Viscum album. The sequence goes on from OY728147.1 coordinate 1,303,872,412, forward strand.
CCTCTTCTTTGGGCACCATCCTTAGGTTTGCACAAAATACTTATGAGATTGGATTTATTATTAAAATAAGGATTATATGATGAGGGGGGGAAAGTTTTAAAGTTATTTTCAGGTATTTTTTAATCCTAATAGGTTTTAGGGTGTGAAAAAGGGTGGAGAGTGGGTGTCCTTTTATATGTGGGGTGACTGAGAGGCATGTATTTTTTTTGAAAGAGTGAATTCCACCCTTGTTTTTTTCATTTAACTAGGACCTGAAAATATTCAATTATATATAATATGATGTTTATTTCCGATATATTTCTATAATGTTTTGGATCATTTTTACCCCAAATATTCTATGTTTAGCCACTAAGTAAACTCATTTTTACCTTAATCACTATAATTAATTTTATATGTTTTCACTAATCATTATGGTCGAAAAATTAGGTTTTAATTATTATAAATTATAAATTATTATGATTAAAAATATAGAGAACATTTTAGTTAATTATATTCAAATAATTTTTATAATTTAATTTAATATTAATCCTTCAGACGTAGCGAGAAAAGTGGGTTTTTAAAAATTTTATTTTTGAGAAAAAGATGATTCTATATTAACTATATGACTAATAATAACCATTGAATGAAACCAAATTTATATTTTATTTTATAAAACATATAAATTTCACATTCCCAATTTCATATTATTTTATATAATTAAAATGGAAAAATATTATGCATTTCAATACAGTTTAAAAAAACTAGTTTTTAAACCCAAAACAAACTTATACTAAGGACCAATAATTTGATTAAAATGTAATTAAGGGGATTAAATATAAATAAATAATACTTATTTTACTTGAAATTATTTTCAGAAAATATTTATACTTTTTAAATTTTTTAATTTATTAAAAATAAATGTCTTTTTAAAAAATCAATATTTTTCACTATTCAATGAAAAACTAATATTTTCTGAAAAGTAAAAAAATTTCACCCAAAGTAAAATTTTTATTTTACAATTATAAAAATTTAGTTTATTTTATCAAATAAATTTTATAAAAGTTCAAAAATTATATTATAATATTTTTTCCTAAAATACATTAAAAATCATTTTTGAAGATAACATAGTTTTGAAGAATAAAATCACTTCACTAAAACTTGATTGATTGTATACTGATAATTTTTCAAAAATTTATATTGAGTAGAAAATTTATAAATATATATTTATATATTTCATAAATTAGTTAATACTATTCATTCCCACCAATTTAAAGTCTTGGTTATATCAGTTATATATATCATGGGTTGTTTGTGCTCGGTGTTTCCTGTTGAATATTTTATCAAGCTTAAAAATAATGGGGTTGCATTCACCGAACGATGTTAAAGAGATTAAATTTATTTAAAAGGAAGTATACTATAAAGTTTATAGGAGTTAAATTCTCATCTACGTTTAGTGTTGTGTGTCATTTCCACTAGAAAAAATGATTTCATTCTTTTAATAAATTTGGGTTTACATCATCCCCCTTTATTATATTGCATCCTTACGTTTTGAACTTTATCTCAGTAATCAAAGGTTGGATATTTTAAAAATAACTTTTTTTATACCCACATTGTAACAAGGGTTAATAATAATTCTATTAATAAAAGAGAAAGGTATGTGAAAAGGTCATATGAAATAAGACATAACTAGATTTATAAATAAAAGAACATAGGTGGGTAATGAAGATATAGACATGGAGTAAGACAATAAATAATTTTATAGAGTGATAGAGTTAATTTATTATAATAAAGTGAGTGATAAATGGAAGGTTAAGTTCCTCAAACCCATAAATATGTGATGATAGAAAAGACCAGTGTTTTATCAAAATTTAAGGAGCTAGGATTACATTTTCCTTTAAAGATCCTTTTCCGAGGGTTGATGAATTCTCTTACAATCTAGACTAAGAGAATATGTAAATTTACTTAATTTACTAATATAATTCCATACTTTAATAAACTTCCACCACAATTTTATATTTTTTTCTTAATTATGTTCCTCTAGGAAGAATTTATAATACACAAAGTAGTAATATAAAATTTCAAAGGACCACATAACCCCAAAAAGTATAACAAGTTATTCGTTCTGTCCTTAGAAATTAACCACAAATAGAATGTTTAGAGTATTGAAAGATAAAGAAAACTTCATTAATTAATCTCAAAATTTAAATAGTAATACCTAAATTTCAAAATAAATAATTCCATAAATAACTATCCTTAAAATTATTCAAACATCCCTAACTATATTTGAAACCCTATGATTAGAAAGATTTGATCAAATTTTCTTCTAAGATTAATGACATTTTATTCCTAAAATAAAATCCTATAGGAATCTAAAATAAAATTTCTATTTCCTTGTATAAATTTCATACTAACTAAGATATTACATAAGCCAGTGGTAGGCATGAAACCCTTATCATCTTTTAGTCATGGGTTCAAGAACCACCACCTTTCTGGATGCAACATGTTATCACAAAACATAGGGGTTGCAATTTGTTTATCTAAACATGAAAAATAATTACTCATTAAAAAACACATAATGTTGATTTTAGGGGTTACAATTACATCAAACCTATAAAACATTTCAAAAAATATCATTAATAATTTAAACATTTTTTCTACTAAAAAAACTAAAATGTGGTGTCTTAGAATTTGAACTTCTGAGAAAACTTAATCTTATAGACCTATGGTTGTTTCCATGACTATTAAGACAACCTCATGTGAAAACAACACAATCTACAATGTTATCCAAAAATACATATAATACCAATTATAATATCCAAAAATCTACACTCTCTGGTTTGGTGATGAAATCATAATCTTTACATTTCCATCTTTGATAATAATAATTGTGACTGTTTTTTCCATCTAAACCTTACAAAAGAAAAAGAAAAAATTGGATCAATTATATTCTCAAGGACCTTTTAGGTTTATTATTTTATTTAATTTGGAAAAACTATTATATAAACACTACACATGTCATTAAATGAGTATTTCTACCACATAACCTAGATATTTATTTTTCACATTAGGTCATCATTATCCATATGGAATCCCTTATAGCTATAATTTTTTCAACCTCATGATTTATAACCAAGGGAAAAAGTACATATAAGGAGTGTGAGCTCAAATTCTCAGTGAACTTAAACATATACATTGATAGTTTAATGTCATAAAAAATAATAAGAAGTGCATATGGGTATGAGGATATAATTTGAGTGTATGAATGAATCATAAAATAACTCATACCCATCAATACCTAAATCATCAATCATGAAAAATTTCAATGACCATTATAAAATAAATATTCATAAGGATCAATAATAATGATCCATGCAATATAAAATGTGATCAAATGAAACATTATAATCCCTTAGTAATCACAGATAAAACATATTGGTATCTTGGAAATTTTTTCATAATAAATCATGTTAAACCCATGTTAGAAATAACTAGATCCTAGTTAAATCCATAAAAGAAACCATTATGAAACTCCCTCATTATTTCCTCCCATGAAAAAGTTCATTAACCAATTCATTGGTGTGCTATCTGGGTGCACCCATCGTATAAGCTGTGACATGATAAACTACCACTACCTATGATACTCCGTTATATAAGCTGTAATGAGATCACCCAACTCTATCGAGGCATCCCAATCATATAAGTTGTAATGGGATCACCCAGTGCGTTATGAGACTCGCAATCATATAATATGTAATGGGATCACCCGACACTATCTGGTCTACCCCATCACATAAGCTATAATGAGCTCACTCGATGCTAAATGTGACACCACATCATATATAATGTTCAAGAACCAAAACGAGTTTATAGATCCTATACATCAGTTAAAAACTGATAAAAAAGTATTATTACTTTCATAAGCTGATTAACCATTGGAAATGATAAGAGTTCTATAATAATATAATTGAAACATGATTAACCTGTGGAAAATAAAAGGGTTCCATAACAATATTTTTGAAACATTGTTCACCTGTGGAGGAGAAATGGGTTCCATAACAATCTTTTTGAAACATGATCAACCCCTGGAAAATAAAGGGGTTCCATATCAATAATATTGAAATAATATTAATCTATTCATATAAAGAATGAAAATGGTATCAAAATAAAATATCCCCATTTGAGCATAATAAACAACATGGGTTGTTGACATTGATGATTGTAAATATTATTAAATTTTTAAACAAATATTTTAAAATATTTTTAAAATACTTTTATTTTAAAATAACCTTTAAAAATTATGAAGTAATATTGAAAAAAACAATGGTCTTGATGATAGAAAATTACATTAATGTTGTAACACCTGAGATTTTTATGAGAAATATTTTGTTTTTATGTTATAAAAATTATCAAAGGAATTTTTCACTAAACACATCACTAGCTTGGCTTGATTTACACCCAACCGCGACCTTCCTCGATAGCTTGCGTTGTACGCAATACCGAGTTTCACTAAACAAAGATATGCTATTAAAATATTATTAAAACTAGCCCTTATGAATAGTAATAACCACGTTTTGGAATTTTTTAAATTTTATTTTTCAAAATGGACTTCATTTTTGGATTTGGAATATCTAAATTAGCCTTGGGTGAAGTTTTGGTATTTTTCTAAAAACTTTCAATTTTTGATGAATAGTGAAAACACTGGGTGACTATTTAAAAACCGACTTTTTATTTAAATAATTATTTATTTTATTTAAATTTATTTTAGGTAAAAATTGATACATAATGCCTATATAAGTTCAATTCAATTCATTGGAGTCATTTTATAATAATTTTAGATATATAAACATTTTATTGGACTTTTCACCGTCTTTTACCCACCTCCTAGGAGAATTTCCAAATTCACATAAAACTTAATTTTTCTACTTCTGTGAGTGGAATTATAAAAATCCGAGAGACACGGTTAATATCTAGGACTAAAATTTGGTTCAAGTAGATGAAAATAATTTTTGGTGAATAGTAACTTTTTACTTTTTTTACCACGGTTAAAAGTAAATAGTGTAATTATGGGTAAAAATGATATTATTATTACCTTAACACACGTCCTAATTCTATTGGATAAGTGTAATTCGACAAAAAACAACCTTATTAATAAACTATGGCCATTTAGGCCCACTTGGATTAGATTAGGACATTTATTATTAATTTATTTAAAGAAGGGTTAAATTAGTTAAAATCAAAGTTTAATAACTAAATAATTTTTAATATAGGGTTAGACATAAGATAAATTCTACTATAAATATTTATTAGAAAGATAAAAAGATTTTCTACATGATGGTATTTTATTTGTAATTTTTAGACCTTAAATAATTTAAGTTATTTATGACACAATGATGATGCAATAATTATCATATTAATGATATATTGACATAATTGATGTTATAAATACCCAAATAAATTTAATTTGAGATTTTTTATGAATTAAAATAATTTAATAGGTTAATATGACATGTTAGTATTAAATTAATTAACTTTTTCTAAACTAATCATTCTGTTATGAGTTTAACAAAAATCAATTACCAAATAGTGTCAAAATTGACATAAAATAGTTTTTAAAACAAATATTATATTATTAAATGTTATTTTGTTCATAAAAATATAAGGTTCGGAAAAATGACTTAGATAAGGTTAGAAATATTAATAATAAACAACGTGGGGTTCGTTTGGCTTGTTATAGTAAGTTTATAAACCTTATAGTGTAAGAAAACAAAAAGACACGGTAAAAGTTAAATTATCTAACTTAAAGTTAAATCTAAATGATAAGGTTAAAATAGAAAAATAAACTTGTCTAAAATCTATTGGATGAGAGGTTTTAGACCCATCCTCACCTTAGCTTCGAAATAAATCAATTTGGAGCTATTAAAAACCAAATATGGCTTTATAATAAAATAATATTTTTAGTTTTCCTAAGGTGCCCCTCTCCTCCCTTATAAAAGGGCACCTCCTCCCTCTCTTCCTCACACCACATTGAGCCTTCAATCTCTGCCAAACCCTGCCAAATTATCTTTTACACTTCCATAGAAACATCCTAGAGGTCCTGGTCTTCTTCAAAGACCAATTTTAGCGCTCTAAGAGGAGGTCTCAAAGAGGCACTTCAAAGAAGAGGTAATGTCCGTTACCGATTCTTTCAACTTTATTTCTTCTTCCACTTATTCTTATTTAGTTGATTAATTATGAAGTAATAACATAAGTATCAATAATATACTGATATGTTATTATAAATATGAAACAACCCTATTTCACCATCTATCCATCCTACAGAAAATGAAATCACTGCACGTGCGTACGTACAAAATACCGTCTCCACACCGTGGTGTAATCTATTTTCCACCACCACCTTACTTGGATGGGTATAATGGTGTGAATAATAAATATATATGATTATTGTAAATTGATATTGATTCTGAAATTGTATACATACACTCCAATACAATTCCACGATCATGGGAACGATATCATCGCTCATGCGTACGTATGGAATACCGTCTCCACGATGTGATGCGACTCGTTCTACATGATTTTCATTGCATAATGATTACATAAATGAACTGAGTGAATAAATATTATATTTATTACAATAATACCATTATTTAAATGAGGTATCTATAACCTAAAAAGAATAATAAGAATTTATTCGACAAAACACGCATAAGAACAAAAAGTAATAACAACCCGAATAACAAGTAGCAATGAAATATTACTAATAAGAAGCTAAGAATATAACCATATATGATATCAAAAAAATAAGTATGATTCCAGAATAAGTCAGTAACATTATTTAAATCATTATACCGGAGGTTCAGACACTTATGAAGAAAATCAGACTTAATGTAAGGGATAATCTCGCAATCTCAATTTTTATCCGAGATTGTTTATACTTCAGAATTTACTGGGAAATATATATCATCCACATCCATGTTTCCTCAATATGTAATATTATTTATATACTCCTATAATTTTTTAAATCCAATTTTACCCTTCGGTGAGTTTTTACTAAAAGATATGAAAGGAATATTTTGTTATTTTTCGTACGAGGTACTTTTTGAATTTTCTGGCATAAGTACGAGAAGAATGTTTTTTTAACTTATACGGTATGAATGGATTTTTAAAAAATTATTTTCAAGAAGCTTCCTTTACATTTTTTCAAGTTTATGTTTAATAAACTTCTTTTAGTTTAAAATTATATGACATGTTAAGAAAGGAAAAATGTTTTTGAAGTAGAAAGGATATTTTCCTCAAGAATGGAGTTCAAGTGTTTTATCAAAATTATTTTCCATCTAAGATAATATAGGGTTATGTTTCTATCCCTATTATTACATTGATTTTATTATGTTGTGATGAAATTATTTTTATGAATTCCTTTATCTTATATGAATTGTTTTATGATGTCACGATGTTTAAGAATCCCATTTTTATTACATGGGTTAAGCTATGATGTATGCTTTATGATTTTGTGGCACAAATAAGAATGGTATCATTATGAGATGGGTGGGTCCTATATCTCCCTCCAATTCATTGGTTAAAGATTTATATCTCATGAGATAGACATGGTTGTAACAGCAGGTTAAACCGGTTCAGTGAAACAGGACTGAAACAAGGAGTGAACTCGGTTCAGAAGTGGACTTTTTCCACAAAGATAGTCCTGGAAATGAGTCTTGAATAATAAGAAATGATTTTCTATTATTATGTATGTATGCCACAAAGTTTAATGTTTTAAGTTATGATTATTGGGATTATATTTCACTACTATGTTTATCCCATGATTATGAAACTATGATCTCTTTTGCTGGTTAATATTTCCAAAATGTTTTGTTCTTATGAATATGATGTGATTTATATTTCTTTCCTTTAACCTTAAAGATCATTTGAGCTCAACCTTTTGTATGTTTTCTTTCCCTAGGTCAGGAAGAAGGTTATTAAGTAGGATATGCCAAAAGGAACTCTAGATATGATGAAATAAATGGGAGACAATGTAGATGCTTTATGAACCAGTTATTTATGTTTCCGAGTTTCTAACGACACTATACCTATACGGTCCTTTCATGGTTTTATTATATGTTGTAATAAGTGTACTTAAATTTTGAATTATTAACAATGTATGTAAATTTTGGGTCGTTATAAATGTCTTTCGGTTTAAAACAAATAATCCTTTCACATTTTCGTTAAAATCCAAAGGAGTATTATTTAGAAAAAAATTATATTTTCCTTTAATTTTTTGGTAATAATTAAATTTTTTATAAAAAGTTATATAATAAATAATTTCAATAATTCTAATATATTTTAAATCATTTTTAGAAAACATGGTGTTGGAAAAAAGGGGGTTTCTGACTGAAGAGGGAAATAAAGATGATTTTTTTTAAATTTATTTCTCAATTATTTTACCATAAAATAGTTAAATAAGGGTAATATTACTTTAGAATAAAATTAATAAAAATAGGATAATAAAATTCATGTGAATTATAATATTTTAATATCAGAGACTTAATCATACACAATCCTGATAAACTATGAGATTGTAACAAAAAAATCTTACCACTTTGGTAACTTTGAATCATAATACCCATGAAATAATAAAAATAAATGAAAGTTGTAATATCATTAAAATAAGTATATTTATTATATAAAATGTAAAATTATTAGTATATACACTTAATTAAAATAATATAGGTGTATAACATAACATATGTCTCAAAAAAGTAAAATTAAGACAAAAATCCCTTACAACTTTCGTTCCTTTGAAACTATAAACCACATGAAAGAGAGATTATAAAATTGATATTTAAATCCCCCTAAAATTATTTAAAATAATTATAAAACACATTCATTGTATTTATATACTCCACACAACAAAAATAAATGGTGAATATGACATATATCTCACAAAAATAAAAGTAAGATGAGAAATCCCTTACCTCTAGTTTGTTTCGTCACACTTGTTCTTTATATTCCTGAATATTAAATTTATATTAATTATTTAATTTTTTCAATACATTTTTAATGTTTTGTCTTTATTTTATTACACTTATTAATTATTTATATATAATTACTTAATAAATTAAATTTACACCATATTTTTTGACTATATTCACCTTGTGTGAAAAAAATGAATTAGGTGCGTTAACTATGGTCAAATAGGTCATTATTTTAAAAAATCAAGAATTTTAATACTGAAAAAATTATCATATTTAAACATAAATTATACATTTAAAATCAATAATTAATTATGGTTATGGAAAATGAAGTACATTATGATCATGGAGATAGTAGGTCGTACATACCCATGAGTCACTTTTTCATTTTCCAATGATCATTATGGAAATGAGGTAGGTAAAATTTATCTATAAAGAATTATCATATTATCATAAATACCATATTATTTAATTATATATACTTATATACAGAATTATTTTGCTGTTGTGATAAAAATTAATCACATCACTTCGAGGAGGGATTGGTCCCCACGCCCACGAATGACGTTATAACTTTTTCAGTGAATGAAATGGTAAGAAAAAATGATATAGTATTTCTAAATAATGATAAATATGAAATTAATATTATAATTATGTAATTTGTATCACATATATTTATTGTATTTACTATTATTACCATCTGTGATACACATTATTTTAAAATGAACCACAACGCTTCGCGAGGCGGTAGTCCACTATACACATAGGTGATGCTATCATATCCCTTATGGAATGGAATATAAGATGGTTATATATATGATATAATGACTATAAATGTATAATTATGTTATAAATATCATATATAAACTTTATATCCACCATAATACCCAACCGTGAGAGGCAATAAGTGAAAAATGAATGACATTGGTTAATGAGGCAGTAGTCCGCAGTACACACGAATGATGTTTTCGTAACCCATTTTTTGGAAGTTCATAAGGTTTTATATAATGAAATTATTATAATAACTTATAAATATATTTAATATACTATGTAAATTATATAGGTATGGTCTATGAATAATTTATTTAGGTGTAGATAGAAATTAAATAAAGATTCTCATTGAATAACATTATCTCTTCTTCGGTTATCCTCCTTAGGTTTTCACTAAATCTTTATAAGGTTAGATTTAAGACCAAAAAAGTATTCTAAGATGAGGTTAGTTAAATTATAATGTGATTTGGTAAGTTATTTTCAGATCCCAGTATGTTTTAAGGTGTGAATATGAGAGGAGAGTGGGTGGCCTTTTATAAGTGGGGTGAGTGGTACACTTGTTTTTTTGAATGAGTGGATTCCGCACATGTTGTTTCCATTTAAATAGGACATAATAATAGTAAATTGTTGATAATAGGAGAGTTAATTTCTAAATATAATCATAAAATGTTTTTTGGACAGGATTTTGGTCATTTTTTCAGAAAATATTATTTTTTTAACCACTAAGTAAACCCGTTTTCCCTTAATCACTATAATTAATTTAAAATGTTTTCACTAATCATTACAGTAAAAAAATTTAGATAGAATTATTATAAATTATAAATTATTATTATTATTAATGTGGAGTAAATTTTTCCAAATTAAATTCACATCAGTTGTAAAATTTAATTGAAACTTAATCTCACAGACACTACAAGAAAAGAGGGTTTTTAAGAAGAGTATTTTTTAGAAAAAGATGATTCTATAAAAGGTATATAACTAACAAAAATCATTGTAGGAAACTAAATTATTATTAAATTATATATAATCCTTATATTTAATTTAAAATATTCCCCATTATATATTATTTTAATTATTTATAATGGATAAACCTTATGCATTTTGAAATAGTTTTTTGGAAAAAATTTTTTAAACACAAAACAAAACTTATACTAAAGACCAATATAAAGTTAATTAAAAACAAATTTTGAGGACTAAGTATAACTAAATAATAATGTGGTTAATTTAAAACATATTTATAATTTTATGTTAATTAATTTATTAAAAAAATTACTTTTTCAGAAATCTATATTTTTCCATATTCACTAAAAATCAATATTTTTTGAAAAGTACTAGAATTTCACCATAAGTATATTTTTATATTATGATTTAAAAAATGAAGTTAATTTTATAAAATAAATTTTATAAGAGTTCAAAAATATGTTATTAAAAAGTTTTCCATGAAAATAAATGAAAATCATTTTTAAAGAAAACATATTTTTGAATAGTAAAATATCTTTACTAAAATTTGATTGATTATTTACTAATGATTTCAAAATAATTTATATTGAGTAATAAATTTTTATATATATTTATATATTTTAATTTTTTTTAATAATATTCATACCCTCGAATTTAATAGCTGGGTCGTAATGGTGAGATATATAATGGCTCTTTTAAGCTTGATGTTGCTTATTGAATACACTATTGACTATAAAAATCATAGGTCTACATTCAATAAAAGCTTTTAAAGAGATTAAATTTATTTAAAAATCTGTAAATCAAAATGTCTCAAGGAGTTAAATTCTTATGTAAGTTCAGTTTTTTCATGTCATTTATGCTATTTAACATGATTTTAGTCTTTTAATAACTTGTGGTGTTATATCCTTAGACTTCACAAAACATCATCGAAGACATCTAAGACACATTGAATAATATCCTTCACGTTTGATCAACAAATTATCAATTATTTGGGTTTTATCTAGATTTTCACATGAATAATAATTCTTCAATCTTTCTGTGTGCTAGATCCTCCCATCTGTATTCCAATGAAACTATTTTTGGCTATAATTCTCCACCTATAACACTTGTTTCTAGATTTAGGAACAAATTTAAAATATTTAGAAGTTATAGTTACAACATAGAAGTTTCTTTTCTAGATATGCATTGGTATTAGTACTATTTCAACATTCCTTATTCATTATATTAATATTCCTTTTCAAATATAATTCCATCCATGTCAATCTCATTTCCCATAGTTTATAGGAAGAACCTTCTTCATGAATTGAGTGGAGACTTTAATCCATCACCCATGTTATTTATATTACTGTTGGCACACTCATTAACAATTATCCATAACAAATAGAACCAGATAGATGCTTAGACAATTTAATCTACCCCTTCGTATTTTTTAGTACCATTGAACTTATTTACTTAAATTCATGTTAATATTAGTTCACTTTTCCTATCCCTTTTAATGAAAATAAATAAAACTAATGGAAAATGTTTCTCTACACCTTTTCTAGAAAATATATTCTAGGGGTGAACTTCGAATATAAAAATTTCCTCCCTTTACTCATATGATTTCAAAAACCATCTTTTCCCTAGTGATGTTTTATTTAATTTAAAGAAAGAAGGGATCAGAAATTTCATAGTAGTAATCCTAAGTAAGTAGTATATAAGTATATGTGGCTTGAACAGTGTAGAAAGACATAATTAATATATCAAGGTATCAAATCTATCTATTCCCATTTTCCATTATGGCACCAAATCAAATTTTCTTCACATAGGGGTTTTACTATCACATTTTTCTAGAGATGTACAAACTTGTATTAAATATCAAAAAACACATCTAAAAAAATTAAGTGAGAGTTGTTTCCTCCCCATTTTTTAGTAAATAAATCCACATTAATTATTAGAAAAATCATAAACCATAATAGATATAAGAGATTGAGTTTCATACTTCAACCTTAACCCTTTGCTGGGGCTAACCAGATTCGATGTTTATGTGGTAAAAACATATCTATGATAGCCAACTATATTTTGATACCTCGACTTAATGGGTTATTTTTTATATAATCTTTCAGCATTATATAGTTATTCTAAATAAAATCTCTGTGAAGTCTCCATACTATCTAAAAATGAATACTAGTTGAAATAATATCCATGATGGATGACTTCATATAAATTAACCTTCAATTCCCTATCTATAGAACAATGGAAAAGCTGTGAGAATAAGGTGGGTATTGCAACATCACTTCAATGTGATTCACAAGGCTCATAACTATTTCCCAACTTAAAAAATATTTCTCTTAATAGAATAAAATACATTTTATTATTTATTCTTGTATATTATTTAGGTTTCTAGATCTGTTCTTCACTTATCATTTTGAACTTATTATTGATTTAAAATGTATTTACACTTGTAATGAGCTTATTTACTTGTTGAAGATGAAAAACTTATTTATTTTAAGAATAATATAATCTCCTATCCTCATCAATATTATTTAGAGTTATGATTAATATATTTTTTTCTCATTATCTTAATTATTCTTAAGTGTAGATTTATTATTTTCCCTTATTTTTTTTTGAAATTGAGCTCACTAGTGTCTTTGATTTAGATCTCATAAATTATCATCGATATAGAATCCATGTAAAATAGTTGTCAGAAATATTTCCTTCCATGTTTCTCATTCCACACACAATTTCGTCTTCCATTTAGCTTCCATTTTTTGGGATACATTTCAAACTCCTCACTAGGATTATTCACAACTAATTAAATCATAGAATCTATCTCTTATATGGATCATTTTATTGATTTTGTCTCAATACCTTTTGAATGTTTGTTCATGTAAATCTTCAAATGGGTTATAATACAGCCTATATTTCTATAGTTTAAGTATAGCTTCCCTTTAGGTAGAACATCATAGAAGTATTTATTCACATTCTGCTTGAGTGAAATTCTCTCATTGACCTTCTTAACTGATTTTTTTCCCAAGGAATATACACATTACTGCTTCTAATATTTATTCTTTTTTGATGTTTCTATCTTATATTCAGTATATTAATGTCACCTGATAAAATTATAGTATAATTTATCCTAAGAGTGACCACCAATATTTTAAAACTCACAATATTCTTCAAAACATTTAGATATTTTATTCATGGAAATATTACTCCCTTTATATGAAGTATGGTTTACTTTTATTGGTTTTATTATTTTTATTCGTATATTACCCCTAATTCTAAGGCTTCATAAACTGGAACACACTGACATATTCTTCCATAAATCAATATCTCCATTCTAGAATCACTAGAAACAACAATATCTTCCAAATAACCTTATTATTTTCACATTAGGTGTAGTCTACCCTACTTGACATGTTTGTTGTTTTTATACTGCAACCCCAAAAATTTGGGATTCATTGGGGGTGGGTAAACTTATTTGATGTACCCATATAATTCCTTGTCATAATAGTGGTTGTAAAAAAGTTTTTAATCTTCTTATTTTGTATAGGTTTTATTTTTTTTCAAAATTTAGAATAATAAGTCAGTGGATTCATACACATGTGAATGGTGTAATACCTTTTGGTTTGATAATTATTTGGAAGGTTCTCCAAAATATCTCAAGCTCTATTTTAAAAAATTTATATTATTTATTGAATATATAATATCATCTAAAAATTATGTAAAAGTAGGTTTTTATCAAATCTTAGGGATGTTCTAGTTTTAGACCCTTCTATATTTTTTAATTTTATATTCAAATCAAGACATTTTATTTTGAGAATATTCTTCTCATATTTAGATAATATAAGCCTGCCTTCCCATTCACACTTCAACTTTATGAAATTTATTCATTAAAATTTATACTATCATATATATATTTTTCATGTTCTTTTATCCTTTTAATTTTCACTTCCAAATAATCCTCATTGACTCTATGTTTTTCCTTGTGAGATATTCCAAGGCATAAAATCACTATTAATTGATTGTTAAAATTTTATCTCTTTCATCAATTCAAAATTTCATGTTTACGTCAATCATTAATAGTTTATATCTGCTAATTTTTAATGGTTTCTCCTTAAATTTATTGTCATTTGTGAGAGAGTTTAATTTTGAAATTTTCCTAATAACACATTTTTAATAAATGTAACATAATCTATTAGATGGGATTTTGTTCATCTAGATCTTGAATAAACCCAAATATATTAGAAAAAAATTAATTAGGAACTTTATTTAAATAAGTTCAAACCTCATAATAGAGGTTATCTATAACTTTAATCTCATCAGTATCACCACAAATGGAGCTACCACTAACACCACTCTAACTACCTTTATCTAGTGGTTTTATTTATTTGTTTATTTAGATTTTTTCTAATCTTCTTGGAATATTTCATATTCCATTTTTTATATTATTTATATAGTCTTGCAAACATGTAAAGATATTAGTATAATCTTGTTTTCTTTCATTTGGGGATCTTATAAAAACAACTATTCAAATATAAACCTCATCAGTTTAGATAAAAAAACTATGAATGTAAAAATAGATTATACCAAAGGAAATATATGCTCTGATACCACTTTAAATTCCACTGAGGATTTTTATAGACACTGGGGGGGATCAAGTGTTTCCTATTTTTACCAAATTCTAAATTCTATTGAAACCTTTTACCCATATTGGAATTTAACAACTATTTTTTGGTTTGTTTTATTGGATCTATTTTATTTGGAATAAGTAATCATCATCTACATTCCTTCATGTAATGAAAATAAAAAAGAATTTATTTTTTTATTGGACTCAGTTTAAAGGAATATTATTTTCTATGATTGGTTATTCCACCAAATCATGTATTCTCCATTATAAAAAAATAATGAATATAATGGTTAGTGATTCACACATATCCATGAAGTCTCATAATGAATAAAATTTATTACTTCTCATAATATTTCTAAAAACAAACTCTTGCTGAATTAAAATATTCACACTGTATATGCAAGTGTTACACTGAATCACCTTATTGGAAGTTGATCACAAGATCTACATATGTTTTTTATACATCAATACGATATATATTTTTTATTAATGACACATAATTATAATGCTAGAAAATTTTAAATAAAAAATAATACGACTAAGTCTCTACTTTCAGCTAAACTTCATAGATATTCAGAACTTATTCAACTAGATTTATCACTCAATATGAACTCAAATGATATTTATTGATCTAACCACACCTCAAATCTGAATGGATTGACACAAAAGATAGAAACTCAAATAACAATGCTGGTCTCTACTCATTTATTTTTCATTTTCAATATTTTTCTACAATGGATGTTATAAAATATTTTTTATTGTAGTGATTTGATACCCAAATGATCTTCACTTTTTAATTGGATCAGCTTTCTCTTCTTCATTTCAAGAGAACCTATTTTTCTTCTTATATCGTATCTCAACGATCACTATCTATTGAACACCATTTATATCACCTTTATTTTAATTTTTTATATAGGTTACCAATAATATATATATTTTTTATCCAAAATATGTTATATCTCAATGTGATTTCATTCCCAGGATCCTTCCCACCCTTTCCCCACATTTTTGTGTCTGGGTTCTCCCATGATATCTATATTCCATTTCTTCAACAACTGCTATCTCCTCATAATTTCTAGAAGTACACTTCACTTTATCTATTTTCATTTTTTTCTTATTTATATTCGCCAAAGGTGGTTTTAAGGTTTTTTTCAGTAGGAAAAAATGTAGTTCAAAATGTTCAAGATCACTCACACTCAATATTTAAAATATATATTAACTAACTAATATATATAGAGAATAAATTTAAATGAATGTTATAAAATGTTTTGAAAAATTGGATTAGTATAGTTATTTTTGTTATGCTGAATATTAAAATGCTTTAGTGTGTGTCATGAATTAGTTCAAGGAGTTATTTGTATCAAATTTAATTCCTTGAGACAAATTTCTTATTATACACCATGATATATTTGATATAGAGTGAGTTAATCCTATTTAGTTTCATTTTATATATTCATTAAATTAATGGTGTTTAAAGAGCTTTATCAAGTTTCTTCTTAAAACCATTATCTATTCAAAAGAAGTTGAAGTTGAAAGAGTTTTTGTTAACACAAATCTATTAGTTGAGTTATAATGAATCTTTTTGAAATTATTTCTTCTATTCTTTATTTCCTTCTCCCTAATTTTTTCACCAAGAAAAATTCTCTTCCTCTTAAGGGATAATTCTTTTTATATTTCGTTTGTTTACATTTTTTAAATTATTCCTCAAGAAGTATATCATGGTTCATAATAAATCCCATTATCTTTAATTATGGTCTCCCAGCCATGTCCATATTTTCCCTACCACCAATGTTCTTGTTTATATTTGGAAACCCAATTATGTGTTATATTATGTTATCTTTATATTTCCATTATCTTCTTTTTAAAATGAATATTTATTTCTCTTTTAATGATACTTGATTTCAAAAAATATATTTTAAAATAATAAAAAGGGTTTCCCTTGTAAAGACCCATAATTTCCATGGAAATTGTTTTTCTTAAATACATGGGAATTTTATGAGTCTGCGAAAATTTACGGCACTTGATTCTGAGGCCCGGTGTGCCCGGAATCAATTTATGCAGTTTTGTTCAGGTATGTTCAGTAAAAGTATGTATAAGGCCCCAACCTTAAACCTTACTTAATCTTGAGTTACTACAAGATTACACATTGAGTATCTTTTCAGGTTTAGATTTTTAGAGAATTAGATCATAAAACTTGCATTACATTCCACATTTAAAAAAAGTGGTTACATAAAGATAATATTCATTTTTTTCCATCAATGGAAACATATTAAAAATAAAACATGGATTCTTTCTTGTCACTTCCTTGAAACTATCATCATATCATGTACCTTTCCCTTGACTTGTGAAAAACATTTCAAAAAAAAAACTTGGGATGAGCATAAAAAAGCTCAGTATGGGTTATAAAAATATGGAAAGGAAACATGAGTTCATATATACATAATAATGAAATCATACTTTACCCATAAAACATAAGCACTTTAACATACCTCATCAAATCATGAATAAATAATAGAAATCATAAGACATAAAGGTAACTAGAGGCATTCATAACATTCTTACGTAGGGAGTAACCCTCTTGGTTACGTTTGGAATACCCATCACAGTATATTCCCTAAATCTCTTCAGAGAAACCTTAATGTTTCACTCCTTCGCGTTACCCAATGTATTGGAGAGCTATATCGGGCTAACACGCTCATAGTTTATCACGGAACCACCCATCTTCATAATAATGCCCAAGAACCACAACATAATCGTATCACATAAAACATGCATAAAGGAAACATAACATTTCCACATTTCAATCACAAGATATCAATACAACACATTGATATAAAAACATTATGAAAACCATTTTCAATACCAAAAAAAAGAAAAGTAAAACATGGTATTTATTATTCTTTTAAAAAAAGGTATGTCTTGTAGAGGAAGCCGAAACTCAAATAATGGTCACGATGGCGGAGAAGTCGTTGTCGCTGCATACGTGCGACAAAAACATTCCCTTTTGTCATTGAGTAAACGCTTCATATAAAAAAAAGATTCCTTTTGAATA
This sequence comes from Viscum album, assembly GCA_963277665.1. Lineage (NCBI taxonomy): Eukaryota > Viridiplantae > Streptophyta > Magnoliopsida > Santalales > Viscaceae > Viscum > Viscum album. Next base: position 1,303,890,752 of record OY728147.1, read on the forward strand.
AATGTAAAAGTCAAAGGGGTTTATACACCGTATAAAAGAAGATTGTGTATAAAACAAAATATGCCTCAATGAAAGTAGATTGAGACGAAGTCCCATACCTCGGGTCCGACTTGACTCGGTCGTTATTTAATCTCCTGAATAATAAACTCGAGATAATTTATACTTGTTTAAGAACCATTTTCAAGTTCATCATTCCTTTTATATCACTTATTTCCATGTCATGAACACTATGTAATTATTTAAGTTAATAACGGTGGTTTTAACGATCATTGGTACTTGAGTCAAAAATAAACCCTTTATAATTACAAGTTGTTCATGTATCCATTATATCCAGAATGGTATTAATGATTTATATATCATATATGTTATATATATCTAGTACATGCATGCATTTATAATATTATATAACATTTAGAGGTGAGAAATGAAATGCACCGTTCATGGAGACGGTAAGCCGTACGTACGCATGAACGCTGCTTCCATTTCTATTTCGTATTTTATGAAATGGAATCATAATGATATAAATGTATATTATAATTCTAGTGTAACATCATATATAATATCATAACTCCATCCTTTATACGTCCCACATATGGTGTTAACGAATCAAATCACTTTGAGGGGGCGGTAGTCCGCACTTCCTTAAATGAAGATATCACGTTTACCTATAATGGAAACCATAAAGATATGACCAAAATGACAAATAAAGAAGCTTAAGGAAAACCTAAACATATTATATATCATATATAAATATAGTGTCATCTTAATGGCCACCTTTTAAGGTGTTAAAATAATGTTGAACAATCATCGTTTCGGGAGGCAAAAATTCGTCATCCACGGAAACAGTATGTTCTTTAACCATTAGATGTAGGTGAGTGTAAGTGTAGCTCGAATCCTTATTATAACAACATCCTAGTATATTTAAGATACTGTAGTTGTTACAAAAGAAATGAATAAAAATATTTTAGGGGGTTGGAGAAGCAAAATAAAACAAAAGGACTCAAGTGAAGACATTACCTTAAAATCGGGTAACTCGCTTTGGTTTGAGCTCAAAGGCTTCCTTGGGAAGACTTCTGCCCAAAGTGAGGCTGAAATGAGTTAGAGAGGGAAGTGGAGAGACAAACTGGGCAGGGATTGGCCGAGACAAAGGATTTGGAAGTGTGGGTAAGGAGGTAGAGGTGGGGGCCTTTTATAAGAGGAGAGGAGGGGCACTCTTGGAAAGTAAAGAAATGTTACTTTATTTTAAAATGAGTTTCAGATTAAAAAGGTCCCAAATTGATATTATTCTAGGATAAGGTGATAAGGGTTTGAAATATACCCATACAATAGGTTTTGGACATGTGTAGGTCATAGAGTTTACATTATCTTTTCATTTTATTTAAATCCTTTATTAATGAGGTAATCACTGCATCATCATGATGTCATAAATAATTTAATATATTTAATGTCTAAAAATTATAAAAAAATATAATGATGTTGGAAATATTTTTATATTTCTAATGAATATTTATAGTAAAAAATCTGACTTGTATAACCCCATTTAAAATTTGTTTTAGTAAAACAACTCATGTTTGTGTCATTTTTACTTTTACATTAAATAAAAAGTTATTTATGACATTTCCCAAACAAAGTGGCTCCATGGGGTCCGCAAGTTGACCCATGGATTTTCCTGGTCGACCATGACACATACAATGAGGTTAGGACATGTGTCAGGCTCATATCATATTATTAAAACATTATTTTTACCTTAAACTACACTAATTACCTATAATCGCGATTAAAAACATAAAAGTTACTATTCACCAAAAAATTATTTTAATCCCATTGAACCACATTTTAATTCTTAATGAAAACCATGTATGTCAGATTTTTGAAATTCAAAACACAGAGGTGGTAAAATTTCATTTAACCGAAAAATCAGTTTTTTAAGTACCACTTAGTGGTTTCACTATTCATCAAAAATTGAAGTTTTTCAGAAAAATACCAAAACTTCACCCTAAGCTATATTTGATATTACGAATTCAAAAATGAAGTCTATTTTACAAAATTCAAAACATATATGTTACATTAATTAATTTAATAATTAATTCCCACTGTCAGAGCAAATAGCATGTTTTTATGAAACAATAAGTATCAAAAGATTGACACTAGTTTAAGTCCAATTTCAAAGTGAAATTAATTCCAGCGAACACTATCTGATTAGATGGTAAAAATATATTCTAATTTCACTTTAAAACCAATTCAAAAGATAATATAATCATATAAGTAAATTAGATTAAAAAGTGGTTTTGAAATAAAATACAACATTTTTCACTATTCATTAAAAATGAACTTTATCGGAAAAATACCAAAAATTTACACAAAGTAAATTTTGATGTCCCAATCATAAATAATAAGTTCATTTTAACAAAAATAGCTTATAAAATGGTCATAATATATATTTAAAAACGGTTTGCCATTAAAAGGCTGTAAAACAATCTTTTAAAAATATTAGTCTATTCCATGCTTAAGATTGGATTTATTTTCATTTTAAGCCTCTAAAATACTATCTAATTCATTAATAGACATAGATAAAAATATCTATTATTCATTACTTACTTGGGATGTTACATCCTCCCCCCTTTAGAAAATTGCGTCCCCGCAATTTATTTACTTTTCGAATAAGTGGGGGTATTTATCCCTCATCGCATTTTCAGATTACCATGTTGCCTCTTGAATTATGTGGTTTTTCCACAAAACCTTTACCTGATGAATCACCTTATTCCGTAACACTTGCTCCCTGTGGTCAAGAATCTGGACCGGTTGTTCCTCATAAGATAGGTTCTCTTCCAACTGAACTATCTCTTGACTCAAAACATGAGATGGATCTGGCATATACTTTTTCAGCATCGAAACATGAAAAACATTGTGTACCTGAGATAAAATCGGAGGTAAAGCCCCTCGATAATAAAATGATCCAACTCTCTCCAGAATTTCATATGGTTCAATGAACCTTGGACTCAGCTTTCCTTTCTTACCAATGTGCATCACACTTTTCCAGGGTGATACTTTGAGAAAAACATGATCACCTACCTCAAAAGAGAGATCCTTCCTCTTGTTGTCCGCATAAGTCTTCTGCATTCTCTAAGCTGTTCTCATGTGTTTCTGTATCAGCTGAACTTTTTCTGACATCTCTTCTACCAATTTTGGTCCCATCAGCTTCCTTTCAGCCACTTTATCCCAGGAAGCTGGAGTTCGACACCGCTTCCGATATAACGCCTCAAATGGTTCCATCTGTATACTGGAATGAAAACTGTTATTATATGAAAATTCAACCAAAGAAAGATGCTGGTCCCAACTTCCCTGATAATCCATAGAGCAAGAACATAGCATATCCTCCAATGTTTGAATTGTTTGTTTTGACTACCCATCTGATTGAGGATGAAAAGATGTACTAAAGTTTAATTCAGTACCCAACGACTTCTGAAGGCCTTTCCAAAAGTTAGAAGTGAACCTAGGATCACGGTCAGATACAATGAAGAGAGGAACTCCATGTAACCTGACTATCTCTTTAAGATACAAACAGGAATGTTGATCTAGGGAAAAAGTATCTCTTATAGCAAAGAAATGAGCAGATTTAGTCAAACGATCAACAATAACCCATATTTTATTATTACCTCGAGGGGTATTCGACAATCCCACAAGGAAGTATGTGGATATATTCTCCCATTTACACTCTGGCGCTGGAAAAGGCTGAAGAATCCCTTTCAGTAACTGCCACTCTACTTTAACCTGTTGACATGTCAATCACTTCACAGTAAAATCAGCAATATCTCTTTTCATTCCATCCCACCAATAATACTCCCACAGATCTCTGTACATCTTAGTACTGCCTGGATGAACTGAAAATGGAGATCTATGAGCTTCACATAACAACTCTCCCTTCAACTGTGAATCACAAGGCACAAACAATCTCTTCCCAAATCTCAAAATGCAATCATTATCAATGTTGAATTCAGGCAACTAACCTTTCTGAACCAGCTCTACCTTTTTCTGCAACTCACTGTCTTGCTTCTGTGCTTTCTTGACTCTGTCTGATAGAGAAGATTTCACTAATACCTGAAACAAAAAATAAGAACATCATGCACCAACAACGTTTATGCAAAATTTCATCAAATCCTTAACCAAAGGATCATGTTCCAATCGCAACATTTCTAATGAAGCATTACTTTTTCAACTCAAAGCATCAACCACTTTATTTGCTTTTCCCTGATGGTAATGAATTGTACAGTCATAATCCTTGGTTAATTCTAGCCATATCCTTTGTCTCATGTTCAATTATTTCTGAGTGAATATATACTTTAAACTTTTGTGATCGGTATATATTTCACAGTTTACTCCATACAAATGATGCCTCCAAATTTTTAAAGCAAAAACAACAGCAGCTAATTCCAAATCATGTGTAGGGTAATTTACCTCATGAGTTTTCAACTGTAGTGAAGCATAAGCAATTACCTAGTCATTCTGCATTAGGACGCAACCAAGTCCTTTCAATGAAGCATCACTGTATATAACAAACTCACCATTCCTGGAAGGTAGTGCCAAAACTGGAGCATTCACCAATCTTCTTTTCAACTCCTGAAAACAATCATCACATTCTTTTGTCCAGATAAACTTAACACCCTTCCGAGTTAGCTTATTCATTGGACTAGATAACCGTGAAAAATTTCTAAAAAACCTTTGGTAATAACCTACCAAACCAAGGAAGCTACGAATATCAGTTACATTTGTGGGTATTGGCCATTCTTCCACAACCTTTGTTTTTGCAGGATCAATAGTTATCCCATCTTTAGAAACAATATGACCATGGAAAGAAATTTGTTGCAAACAAAACTCACACTTGCTGAATTTTCTATACAATTTATTTTCTTTCAAGGTTTGAAAAATAACACTTAAATGTCTTCCATGCTCCTCTTTAATTTTAGAAAACACCAAAATATCATCAATGAAAACAACCAAAAACTTATCCAAGAACTCATGGAAAATTCTATTCATTAAGTCCATGAATATAGCAGGTGCATTGGTTAGCCCAAAAGGCATTACTACAAATTCATAATGGCCATATCTTGTATGAAACGCAGTCTTCAGAACATCTGCTTCCTTTACCATCAAATGATGGTACCCCGATCTCAGGTCAATCTTTGAAAAATATTGTGCTCCCTAGAGCTGATCAAACAAATCATCGATATGAGGCAAAGGATATTTTTTTCTTAACAGTGATGTTATTCAAGGCTCTATAATCAATGCAAAGTCTCCTAGAACCATCTTTCTTTTTAAAAAATAAAATAGGATCACAACATGGTGATGTGCTAGGTCGAAAGAAACCTTTCTCTAATAAATCTTGCAATTGCTCCTTCAACTCTAAAAGTTCAATTTGAGTCATTCGATAAGGGGGTTTTGAAATTGGTTTAGCATCGGGAACTAAGTCACCAATAAACTCAACTTCCCGATCTGGTATTATTCTAGGCAACTCATCAGGAAAAACATTAGGATACTCATTTACCACTGGCACATCATTAATCTGAACAGTTCCTTTATTTTCAACGATGTGTGCAAGGTAACATTCATTTCCATCTTTTACAAGTTTCTCGGCCTCTTGATATGTTATCAATAGTAAGGGTTCATTCTTGTACACAAACTGAAATCCTTTTTGAAAAGAAACTTCTTTAGCTCTACAATCAATCTTAGCATGGTAAATAGAGAGCCAATCTATACCCAGGATAACATCAAACTCTACTAGAGGTGGAACAATAAGGTTTGAAAGTAGGTTCTTTCCACAGAATAGGATAGGAAGATTCTTATAAATTCTTTTTTCCTCAACATTTCCCCCAGGTGTTTTTACCAAAAGTTCAGGAGTCATTTATTGAGATGGTATTCCCATTTTACTAGAAAAGGTTTCAGAGGTGAAATAATGTGTGGACCCCGAATCAAACAACACACTGGCATAATCTGAAAAAACAAACAAAGTACCTGATTCAACTTTACTTTATGGCCCGACATCTGCTGAAGTAGTTGCAAAGGATTTCACCACCCCTTTCTGCTTGTAGTCTAACTAATTCCCATCAGTCAAGCTCTTTGTCGGACACTCGTTTTCATAGTGACCCACCTCATTGAACATAAAAAATTTCACTAACTATAAATCAAATTTGAACTTACCATAAACTTTATCTTTTTCAGTGCAATCACGAGCCTTATGTCCCATCTTACCACATTGGTAGCACTTTCCAGAATTCAGAAGACATTCCCCAGCATGCCTTTTATCACATTTATCACAAACTGGAAACTTAGTTTTCTTATCATCAGACTTTTTTGAAGAATTCTTCCCTTTCTCCTTCCACCTCAGTCTCTTCTTCTACTGGTTGTTATAGAACACTTGATCATTGGAAAACTCCATTTCCACCTTATCAGCACATCGAACAAGCTTTTCACAACTTTAAACTCACGAGAAGCTAATGCCATTCAATATTTTGGTTTTAATCCTGAGTAAAAACGATTGATTTTACTATCAAGGTCTCAAATAAAATTTGGAGCATACTTTGCCAATCGAGTGAACCTCTCTTCATAGGAAACCACTGAGTCTTCCTCTTGCCTCAATTACAAGAATGGTTTTTCCATCCTAAGTCCAACAGCCTTAGGAAAATACTTCTCAAGAAACATACCTTTGAATTCATCCCAATCAAGAGAATCAATCTCATCAGTGTCCCTGATATTTTTAACCATTGACCACAACTGATCTGCCTCACCCTCCAAACGGTAAATAACAAGACTAACCTTTTGATTGTATGAACACCCCATGACATAGAAAATCTTCTCCAGTGCTTTAATCAACCCTTCAGCTAACACATGGTCAGATGATCCTCTGAATGATGGGGGATGTTGCCTCATGAAATGTTCCACCACTGACATGTTTTTCTGCGGTTGATCTGGCTGATCTCATGCATGGATACCACCACCATTTATCGCTTGAGTCAACTACGCCATTACTGCAACATACTGTTCAGTTCCAATTCTGACTATCACAGAATGCTGATTCAGAAGGTTATTTCATTCTTTATGCCTTCCTAGCACTGCTTCCCTGTTTCCTCTGCGGAAAACCATTCTGAACAAACATGTCTTAGATGAAGCAACATGGTAATCTTCAAATTCTATATCACATCAATTTGACCATAAAAAAATATTTTTGGATAATCATTTAATAGAATTATAACTCCTAAAGTTATCTAAACCGACCTCTGATACCAACTATAAGGCCCCAGCCTTAAACCTTACTTAATCTTGAGTTATTACAAGATTACACATTGAGGATCTTTTCAGGTTTAGAGTTTTATAGAATTAGATCATAAAACATGCATTACATTCCACATTTAAACAAAGTGGTTACATAAAGATAGTATTCATTTTTTCCATCAACGGAAACATATTTAAAATAAAACATAGATTCTTTTTTGACACTTCCTTGACACTATCATCATATCATTTACCTTTCCGTTGACCTGTGAAAAACATTTCAAAAAAAAAACTTGGGATGAACATAAAAAAGCTCAGTATGGGTTATAAAAATATGGAAAGGAAACATGAGTTCATATATAAATAAGAATGTAATCATACTTTACCCATAAAACATAAGCACTTTAACATACCTCATCAAATCATGAATAAATCATAGAAATCATAAGACATAAAGGTAACTTGAGGCATTCATAACATTCTTACATAGGGAGTAACCCTCTTGGTTACGTTTAGAATACCCATCACCGTATATTCCCTTAATCTCTTCGGATAAACCTTAAAGTTTCACTCCTTTGCGTTACCCAATGCATTGGAGAGCTATATCGGGCTCACCCGCCCTTAGTTTATCATGGAACCACCCATCTTCATAATAATTCCCAAGAACCACAACATAATCGTATCACATAACACATGCATAAAGGAAACATAACATTTCTACCTTTCAATCGCAAGATATCAATACAACACATTGATATAAAAACATTAAGAAAAACATTTTCAATACCAAAACAAATGAAAAGTAAAACATGGTATTTATTTTTCTTTTAAAAAAAGGTATGGTTGTAGAGGAAGCCGAAACTCAAATAATGGTCACGGCGGCAGAGAAGTCATTGTCGCCGCATACGTATGACAAAAACATTCCCTTTTGTCGTTTAGTAAACCCTTCATATAAAAAAAATATTCCTTTTGAATAAACGTATAAGTCAAAAGGGTTTATACACCATATAAAAGAAGGTTGTGTATAAAACAAAATATGCCTCAATGAAAGGAGATTGAGACGAAGTCCCATACCTCGGGTCCGACTTGATTCGGTCGTTCTTTAATCTCCTGAATAATAAACTTGAGTTAATTTATACTTGTTTAAGAACCTTTTTCAAGTTCATTATTCCTTTTATATCACTTATTTCCATGTCATGAACACTATGTAATTATTTAAGTTAATAATGGTCGTTTTAATGATCATTGGTACTTGAATAAAAAATAAACCCTTTATAATTACAAGTTGTTCATGTATTTGTTATATCCATAATGGTATTCATGATGTTGATATAATATATATCATATATATCCAGTAAATTCATGCATTTATAATAATATATAACATTTAGAGGTAAGAAATGAAATGCACCGTTCATGGAGACGGTAAGCCGTACGTACGCATGAACGCTGCTTCCATTACCACTTAGTGGTTTCACTATTCATCAAAAATTGAAGTTTTTCAGAAAAATACCAAAACTTCACCCTAATCTATATTTAATATTCTGAATTCAAAAATGATGTCTATTTTAAAAAATTCAAAACATATAAGTTACATTAATTAATTTAATAACTAATTCCCACTATCAGAGCAAATAGCGTGTTTTTATGAAACAATAAGTATCAAAAGATTGACACAAGTTTAAGTCCAATTTCAAAGTGAAATTAATTACAGTGAACACTATCGAATTAGATTGTAAAAATATATTCTAATTTCACTTTAAAACCAATTCAAAAGATAATCTAATAATATAAATAAATTAGATTAAAAAGAGGTTTTGAATTAAAATACAACATTTTTCACTATTCATTAAAAATGAACTTTATCGGAAAAATACCAAAAATTCACACAAATTAAATTTTGATGTCCCAATAATAAATAATAAGTTAATTTTTACAAACATAGCTTATATAATGGTCAAAATATAGATTTAAAAATGGTTTGCCATTAAAAGGCAGTAAAATAATCTTTTAAAAATATTAGTGTATTCCATGCTTAAGATTGGATTTATTTTCATTTTAAGCCTCTAAAATACTATCTAATTCATTAATAGACATAGATAAAAATATCTATTATTCATTACTTACTTGGGATGTTACAGAATGAGTGGAGTTTTTTTAACTTTTGAACCAGTGCTTGGAATTGAAATCCGAGGGCACCATTGAACTCGCAGCGCCAATAAATGCTTAAGAAGACTTTAACCTCGACGATAGTTGGTTGAGAATGAGAGTTAGTTTTGGGGTTTTAATTAATAATTAAATAAAAATAATGTGTGTCACTTATTTTTATTTTGTCGTTAAATCCTCCAATTGGATGTTGGGGGTGGGGTCCACCACAACTTAACCTCTCATGAGAGGTTATGGTGGTGGGGCCAACCCTAGCATAACCTCCCTTGGGAGGATAAATTTTGGTGGGGACCACCCAAGATTTTTAACCCCTTTAACTCCCATTAAATTGGAGAAAACCCTTGACCTTCCTCACTAATTAATTTAGCCAACTCCACCCCATTAATTAAGTGAGTTATCTCATTTAATTAAATTCCACATTTTGAATCCATTACAACAAATAAAATAATAGACAATCTATTATTTTATTTGGGTTGGCATCATCCTTTTGTTTGAAGGGAGAATCGAGGAGCTCTTGGAGGTAGAACGCCAAGGAAGGAAGAACTCTCCGACTAGGGACGACCACCGAAGAAGGACAAACACCTTCTTCCTTCTTCAGGTGTAACAAAGGAGGGAGCATCATCCTTGAAGAATGCCGAAGACACCATCCTCGACTTCTTCATTTTTGACATCAATGAATCGACGTCCGCATTTCCATGTCATCATCAACGAACAACGATACGGGGTAGGGGATTTGAATTAATTTTGTTCCGTTCTACATTGTTCAATATTGGATAAAGTTTTAGTGATTGATATCACCATAACGTGGAGGGATCGGGCCACACGAACATGGAACGAACCTCCCCCTTCGTTTTTACTTGCTTGTTGATGACAGTGGGGGAGCAACGGTGGGTGTGAAGGAATCCGACCGTGTAGAAAACTGGCGGCACAAGGCCGTCAGATCGCCGGAAGGGCGCAATGCTGTTGTGCTGTGCAAAGGAAGAGGTCACAGCGGTCCACACAGGTGGCCTCCAGGCCACCGAAGGGGCGCTACACCATCGCTCCGTGCGGAGGAAAGAATCAGTGGCCACACGGAAGATGAGAAAAGGCGGATGACCGCTGACAGTGCGGAATTGGCTGGCCGATTGGCCAGTCGGACAAGGCGGGACCCCCTTGGGTCCCACGGGTTACCGAACCGGCGCCTATCACTGGTTCCCTTTGGGATACAGGGGGCATGGCACCCCCCCCCCCACTTTCACGAGGCTAGGGTGGGGCTCACAGGGTGCCTCTATCCGCTGGCCAGCCGGGCCACACAGGCTGCCAGAAATCTTAGAGCGAGACGTTTCTTTTGGCATAACCCACTTGAGGTTTGGACACATTTGGTGTACGGTCGAGTTGGTTTGAACCTAAAATCCAACCAGGCCCTCGGAACGGAAATTCCAATAACTCACAGACCGGGTGTCCGTTTGACGCGCCATCTATTGCGTTGAGACCCCTATGATGAGGCAAACCTTTTGAGATACTTCTACATGGGACTTCCTGAAAGTTTCAGGATCGTCCTATAGCTACTGGAGCGGATCCTCCTTGAGAAGAGAGAGCGGAGTACGAAGACCTAGTATCTGGCTGAGACCTGACAACTACTGACCTTTTGACTCGGAGTGTTTAGACTAGCCCATTGGGGAGAGCCTCTATGTGATGCGGCAGACCCACAGTGGGGAGCACCTCTGTGTGACGTGGCAGACCAATGGTACTCGATAGGGGGAGTACCTCCACAGGCTATAAGGGGGAGAGCCTCTGTGTGAGCGCAACCGAACCATAGTGGGGAGAGCCTCTGTGTGAATGAAACAGACCCACGGTACTTGATGGGAGGAGTACCACATTAGTCCGGGATAGTGGTAAGCGCCTCTGTGTGACGCGGCATGCCCACTGTACTCGATAGAGGAGGAGTACACCATCCGCCGAGGTTCCGACAGTGTGACTGGGGATGTTACTTGATACTACCCCTAGAATAAAATCCTAGTTTGAGCTGAGTCAATGAATTTTGTGTTTTCCACATGATTGATATGGGTTACTAGTTAACTTAGGTATAAGTATGGGCATATACCAAAGAAATGGTTATTTGATAATTTCATACTTTGTGGTTTATCCTTATTGGATTTTGTGAGACCATGAGGGTCTAGGGGTCCCTACTGAGTATCGTTATACTCACCCCTGCCCGGGCTATGATTGCACCTTATTTTTTTGGTTGTAGATGATGGACAATGCTGACTAAGGCAGAGAGTAGTTGGGCTGGACGGTACCCGAAGGTGGACTAGTCGATGTGATGGTACACGGAGGAGACAGACGGATGAGAGTGCTGAGGAGGCCATCTGTACCCACCCTTTAGGTAGGAACCCTGGAGAATGACCCAATAGCTGTTTTAATTTTCTTCAGTTGTACTTTCGTTCTGTTGTACTTGTAATTTCTTGTTGGTCTTGGATTTCTGTCCCCTTTTACTTTCCAACACTTCTTTTGTATATAGTTTAGTTAGTGTTTTACTTCCAGTTGTGTAATCTAATGTGATTGTTTACATTTATAAAGGTAATGCCTTCCCAGTTTAGGGATTTATGCCTTTGGTGCTAGTCTCCATGCTTTGGCCTATGGAAGGCGGGCTTGAGGTAGTCACGATACGGGCCTTGGGGGATGGGTTGTGAAAAACTGGTATCAGAGGAGTCAGTTATACCGCAGAACATAGAACTATGATCATTATTTTCTATGAAGAAATAGTGTTAAGGGTACTAAGTGTGGTTTTTAATTCAGGGAGTCTAGTGTTGGTCCGGGCGGTCGACGTATCCATACACCAGGACCCCGACTTTTGATTTCTGACCCAGTTCATGAAAACACTAATTGCGTGCATGTTTCCAAAATTTTTCTTTAAGTCAACTCAACCAGGTCACCTCACCAGGTATAATCTTTTGACCATGTCGCATTTGTTTCTTTCAGGATGCCTCACTGTGGACGACCAGTTGGAGCCTGGAGGGTCATATGCTCAGAAAACCCACCGAGCGATGAGGCCTCAGTATAGGGAACATTACTAGCGGAGGCACCAGTGGTACCACTTCCCATTGTTCCACCGATGCCACTAGCCCCAGCAGTAGATGATGCACGCTGCTTGAGCGCATTGCACGAGTTCCAGTGCTAGAGGCCACCCAGGTTCTGTGGAGAGATAGACCCACATGTGGCTAAGGATTGGCTGGAGGCTGTGGGGAGAGTTTTCAGGCTATTAGGGACACCAACAGACTACATGGTGACCCTTGTTGCGAGCATCCTTCATGCATCATTAGTCAGATGGTGGAGCCTGATACTCAAGGTGCATGACGAGGCAATACTACTCTAGACAGACTTCAAGAGCCGTTTCTAGGCAGAGTTTTTCCCAGCCACCATTTGTGTGATGCAGATACAAGAGCTACTACATCTATAGTAGGGTAGCATGACTGTAGCTTAGTACTCAATGAGGTTCACCGACCTCTCATGCTACTCCACGGATATCGTACGTGACCCATTCTTTAGGACCCAGACATTTGAGCAGGGGCTCAGGAGAGAGATCAGGGCATCAATGATCTCCCTCTGCATCTCGACGCTGGTGGGGGTGTTAGAGAGAGCCCTCTTAGTAGAGAGTTTCCTTGCTGAGCAATCACCAGCAGTGATACCCACTACTAGTTGACATGCAGTGGAGTATTTTGTAGCTGGAAGTAGATAGATGATGCAGAGGTCCAAGAGGACGAGACCCATGGGCGGACAATAGTAGGCCTGAGGATTTATTGTGCGGGGCACCCGGGGTAGTGACTTACCTACTCGGAGGAAGATTTGTTACTCATGCGGTGGGAAGGGTCACATGGCTCGTGACTATCCGACCCACCATTCAGATGATCACCAGATAGTTGAGGGAACTCCCTGGCAGAGGCAGAGTTTCAATCGAGGTGGTCAGTAGGGCGTTGGCGGACATAGAAGAGGAGCTAGTTAAGCAGCTGGAGGTGGACGATGTTACAATGTGCTACTGCCACCACCACCAGAAGGTCCACCCCGACCACAGGTAGTAGCTGGATAGGGGAGATCTCAGCTTCAGGCAGCTGAGGGAAATTACCACGATGATCCAGATATGATTTGAGGTACAATCTGTGTCTACTCCACCTTAGCTGCAGCTCTTATAAACACAGATGTCAGTCACTCTTTCATTTCCACTGCTCTCGTTCAGAGCTATGACATTGCGACAGAGATGTTGGCTCGATCCTTACGGCTATAGACTTATACAGGATCTGATTCGATGATTAGGCACTGGTGCTAGTAGTGCGAGCTTACTTTAGGAGGTGAGAGATTCAGCTGGGATCTCTTAGTAGCAGCATTGAGGCCTTACGACGTCATCTTGGGTATGGACTAGTTATCTACATTCCATTCTCAGATTGAATGTATTAGGTGAAAAGTGAGGTGTGTCCACACATATCGGACCAGGTTTACCTTCACCAGTGAGAAGGGAGCCTTCGCAGCACATGAAAGACTTACTTGGATGAGGGTTCAACCGATCACTCACAAGTTGGCTTGCCTTACCCTCAGAGTAGTTGATGTGGAGTGTCTGACTTATCCTGTATTGGTGGACCAGTACGCAGATGTTTTCCCTGAAGATGTTCCAGGACTACTTCCTCGCAGATATGTGGACTTCTATATTAAACTTTACCCCGAGACGACACCGATATATAATCCAGCATATCAGATGGCTCCAGCTGAGCTTCGCGAGCTGAGGGTACACCTAAAGGAATTATAGGGGAAGGTATTCGTCCCACCCAGTGTTTCTCTATAGGCATCCCCAATTCTGTTTGCCAAGAAGGTGAATGGAAGCTTGAGGCACTGTGTCAACTACCATCACCTGTACTAGGTGACCATAATGAACAAGTACCCACTCCCGAGGATTGATGACCTCTTTGACCAGTTGAAGGGAGCACGGTAGTTCTCGAAGACAGACCTCAGATCAGGCTATCACCAGCTCATAGTTCGAGACGAAGATGTGTAGAAGATGAACTTCAGGTGTCGGTACAACCACTACGAGTTCATGGTTATGCCCTTCGGCATAACCAACACTCCAACAATGTTCATGAGTCTCAGGAACAAGATCTTCTAGCATTACCTCAATCGCTTTGTCATAGTATTCATCGATGACATTTTGATCTACTCGACTACTGAGGAGGAGAATGCCTACCATTTACAGTTTGTAATGGGAACACTCTGAGAGCAACAGCTTTATGGTAAGCTCTCGAAGTTCTAGTTATAGATTTGAGAGGTTCACTTCTTGGGACATGTCATCTCGGTGGCTGGAGTTGAAGTAGATCCAGCGAAGATTGATGAGGTACCTTTTTTGGGAGCCACCCAAGAGTGTGACAGAGGTACAAAGTTTCCTAGGATTGGCTGGATACTATAAGAGATTTGTTCCATACTTCTCTAGAGTTGCAGCACCACTATCATCCTTGGCGAAGAAGTGGAAACCCTTCGTGTGGTCGGAGTGGTGCAAGCAGAGCTTTCAGAAGTTGAGGCAGAGGCTGACTAGTGTTCCCATCTTGAGGCTTCTAGAGGAAGGTGTTGGGTACGTAGTTTACTGCGACACATCAAGGATTGGACTCAGGTGTTTCATGATGCAGGAGAGAGCTATGATCACTTATGGTTCTCGGCAGCTGATACAACACGAGCAAAACTACGCTACCCATGACCTGAAGTTTTTAGTAGTGGTATTCGCCTTGAAGATGTTGAGGCACTATCTGATGGGCGATCATTTCATAGTCTACTCTTATCACAAGAGTCTAAAGTATATCTTCTCCCAAAAGGACCTAAAACAGAGACATCGATGTTGGCTTGAGATCCTCTAGGACTATGACTTCGAGATAGTCTATTCTTCTGGGAGGGGGAATGTTGTTGCAGATGCACTCAACAGGAGATCTGGTATACAACTTCTAGGAGAGGCAATAGAGTAGCTGGCTGCCTTACAGATATCCTTCATGGATAGAGATGGAGCAGCCTACCTACAGTATCTTATAGTCACTCCTACACTTCTTCAGTGAGTCAGGGAGGCACATCATGGAGACGCTGACTTCAAGACACGACGTTCTCAAATATTCACAGGGCATGCACCTGATGGATTTTCTGAAGATGGGGAGCACGTCATCCTCTATAGAGGATGTAATATGGTTCCAGTGTCACTACACGAGAAAGTTTTGAGGGAGTTTCACACGTCGCCACTATCGGTACATCCAGGAGTGGCGAAGATGTACCAGGACCTTCGACGACAACACTGGTGGCCAGGTATGAAGAAGGTAGTAGTGGAGTTTATCTCACAGTGTCTCACTTGTCATCAAGTGAAGGCAGAGAACCAGGTACCAGCAGGCTTGGTTCATCCCTTAGAGGCCCCAGAGCTGAAGTGGGATGGGATATCCATGGACTTCATGATGGGTCTTCCACATATATCCATGGGTCACGACTCAATTTGGGTGATCGTCGACCGACATACCAAGTCGGCCCACTTCCTAACGATCAGGGAGAAGGGTTCAATAGAAAGATTGTGACACCTATATGTGAGGAGATTGTGTGGCTAAATGGAGTACCTTCATCTATTGTCTCCGATCGTGAGGCACGATTACTTCCCTATTAGGGAAGGGGTTGCCGAAGGCTTTTGGGACACAACTTTTCTTGAGCACCGCCTTCCATCCTTAGACAGATGGTCAGACTGAGCAGACCATTCAGACCCATGAGGACATGTTACGTTCTTGTGTCCTCTACTTTGGTTGCAGCTAGGAGGATCACTTACCATTGGTAGAGTTTTTAGACAGCAACAACTATCACTCCACCATCAGTATGGCACCTTTTGAGGGCCTATATGGTCAAACTTGTAGATGGACACTGTGCTGGACAGACCGGGGGAATCAGAACTAGTGGGACCAGAGATAGTACAGGCTACCACAGAGAAGGTGAATATCATCCATGAGTGGATGTAGACTATACAGAGCCGGCATAAGTCGTATTATGACAGGAGAAGGAGACCTTTGGAGTTTGAGGATGGCGACCACATCTTTCTATGGGTCTCACCCCAACGAGGTCTCCAGAGATTTGGCCTAGGGGGAAAGTTATCTCCTCGATTCATTGGAACTTTCTAGGTCCTTAGCAAAGTAGGCGAGGTGGCTTACAACTTGGCACTTCCACCTCAATCGCACCGAGTGCATGACGTCTTCCACATATCTCAACTGAGGAGATACGTGCAAGACCCTTCCCACATCATTGACCAAGGAGAGTTAGACATCGATGACGGGGTGACTTTCACGGAGGTCCCAATAGAGATTGAGTATCGACATGAGCAGGTCCTATGGGGACGTTCGATACCTCTAGTGGTCGTTTTCTGGTAGCCCAAGAACCTCCAGGAGAGCACATGGGAGCGGGTCACTCAGATTCCTTCTCAGTACCCCCTTTGGTCCCTTAGTTCGAGTTTCAGCTTACTGGGACTTAAAGCCCTATGAAGGGGAGAATGTAAAGACCCGTAATTTCTGTGTAATTTTTTTTATTAAATACATGGGGATTTTACGAGTCTGTGAAAATTTACGGCGCTTGATTCCAAGGCCCGATGTGCCTAGAAACAATTTTTGGAGTTTTTCAGGTACATTCAGTAGACGTACGAGCGGGATTTTTATAACTTTTGAACTGGTGCTCAGAATTGAAATACGAGGGCACCGTTGAACTCGTAGCACCGATAATCTCTTAATAAGACTTTCAACTCAACGACAGTTGGTCAAGAATTATAGTTAGTTTTGGGATTTTAAAGAATACTTAAATAAAAATAATGTGTGTGACTTATTTTTATTTGGTGGTTAAAACCTTCAAGTAGAAGTTTGGGGTGGGGGCCACCACACCTTAACCTCCCATGATAGGTTATGGTGGAGGGGACCACCATAGCATAACCCCCCTTGGGAGAATAAATTTTGGCGGGGACCACCCGTGCTTTTTAACCCCTTTAACTCCCATTAAAGTAGAGAAAACTCTTGACCTTCCTCATTAATTAATTGAGCCAACTCCACCGCACTAATTAAGTGATTTATCTCATTTAATGAAGTTCCACATTTTGAATTCATGCCAACAAATAAAATAATAGACAATCTATTATTTCATTTGGGTTGGCATCATCCTTTTTTTGGAAGAAAGAGTTGGGGAGCTCTTGGAGGTAGAATGCCAAAGAAGGAAGAACTCTCCAATGAGGAACGACCACTAAAGAATGACATACACCTTCTTCCTTGATCAGCTGGAACAAAGAAGGGAGCACCATCCTTGGAGAACGCAGACGACTCTATCCTCATCTTCTTCATTTTCGACATCAATGAATCGACGTTCTCCTTTCCGCGTCATCATCAACGAACAAAGATATGAGGTAGGGGATTGGAATTAATTTTGTTCCGTTATACATCGTTCAATCATGGATAAAGTTTTTCCAATTGATTTCACCATAACGTGGAGGGATCGGGCTGCATGAACACAGAATGATACTCCCCCTTCTTTTTTCCTCACTTGTTGATGACAGTGGTGGAGAAACGGTTGCCTTGAAGGAATCCATCCATGAAGAAAACAGGCGGCCCAAGGCCGCTGGGTTACCGGAAGGGCGCGGCGCCATTGCGCTGCGTAAAGGAAGAGGCCGTGGCTCCTGGCCACGATGGTACACATGGGTGGACACCGGGCCGCTGAAGGGGCGCGACATTGGTGCGCCGCGTGGAAGAAAGAATCTGAGGCGAAGGGGCGCAGCTCTATCACACGGCGTGGAGGAGGAGAACCGCGGACAGGACGTGCCATGATAGAGTAGCATTGGCTGCCGGTTGGGCCAACCACAGGCGGTGCGGAATCGGCTGGACGCTCGCCCAGCCAGACAATGCGGGACCCCCCCGGGTCCCATGGGTTACTGAACCGGTGCCTAGCGCTGATTCCGTTTGGGAGATAGTGGGTGTGACACCCCCCCTCACGTGGCTAGGGTGGTCCCCACAGGGCGCCTCCAGCGACTGGCCAGTCGGGCCACGCGGGCGGCTAGCCAAGCCTCACGTGCTGCCAGCCAGGCCACGCAGGCCGCTAGGCAGGCCACGCGGGCCGCTGGGCTGGACCCAGTGCCAGTTGGGCTACCCCCTCGGGCCAGGTCGGACCTGCAGACCGGGTCGTACCCTAGTCCAGGCCTGTTTGACCCGAGTTGACCCTTTCGCCCATAACATGGGCTACGGGTGTCCAATCGACGAACCATATGCAACGACAGAAAGCTTAAAAGAGACGGTTATTTTGGAATAACCCACTTTATATTTGGACATAGTTGGTGTATGGTAGGGTTGGTTTGAACCTAAAATCCAACCAAACTCACAAAACGGAAATGACAATAACTCAAATACCGAGCATCTGTTTGGCGCGCCGTCTATTACGTTGAGACCTCTTTGATGAGGTGGACCTTTTGAGATACTTCTACATGGGACTCTGTGACAGTTGGAGGAACTACCTGTAGCTCATTGAGTGGATCCTCCTAGATACGGACGAGCAGAGTAAGGAGACCTAGTAGCTGGCTGAGACCTGACGACTGCTGAACATTCGACTCGGAGTGTTTCGACTAGCCCAGTGGGAATCAACTCTGTGTGACGTGGCCGACCCATGGTACTCGACAGGAAGAGTACCTCAGCAGGCTACGAAGGAGAGAGTCTCTGTGTGAGTGCGGAAGACGCACATTGGGGAGCGCCTCTGTATGAGTACACCAGACCCACGATAATCGACGGGAGGAGTACCACAATAGTCCAGTATAGTGGGAAGCACCTCTGTGTGACGCGGAAGGCCCACTATACTCGATAGAGGATGAGTACACCATCTGCTGAGGTTCTGACAGTTTGACTGGGGATGTTACTTGATACTACCCCTAGAATAAAATCCTGGTTTGAGCTGAGTCAATGTCTTTTGTGTTTTCCTCATGATTGAGATGGGTTACTAGATAACTTAAGTATATGTTTGGACATATACCCAAGAAATGGTTATCCAATGATTTCATACTTTTTGGTTTATCCTTGTTTGATTTTGTGAGAACATGAGGGTCTCGGAGTCACTACATAATATCATTATACTCACCCCTGCACGGGCTATGCCCACACCTCCTTGTGATGGTTTGCAGATAATGAACATCACTGACTGAGGCAGAGAGTAGTAGGGCTGGATGGTACTCGGAGGTGGACCACTCGGTGTGACAGTACACAGAGGAGACGGACGGATGAGAGTGCTGAGGAGGACATCTATACCTACCCTTCAGGTAGGAACCCCGGAGGACGACCCGGTAGCTATTTTAGTTTTCTTCAGTTGTACTTTCTTTCAGTTGTACTTGTACTTTCCTATTGGGATTGTATTTCAAGCCCCCTTTAGTTTCTATCACTTCTATTGTATATGGTTTTACTTAGTGTTTTACTTCCAATTGTGTACTCTGATGTAATTGTTTACAGTTATAAAGTAAATGCCTTCTCAATTTTGGGATTTATGCCTTTGGTGCTGGTCGCCATCCCCTGGCCAATGAAAGGCTAGCTTGGTGTAGTCACGACATGGGCCTCAAGGGACGGGTCATGACATCCCTCCATGATCATTTATTTTATATTATTCTATACATTTCATTAGGATAATCTATATTCATTTTTGATGATCTATTTTTGATTATAAATTTTTTTAAAATAAAAATTTCTTAAGTTTTCACAATGCCTTTTTGAAAATAACTTTTTGGAAGTGACCCACAATATTATATTTTTATGATAATATTAAAATTGTTTTCTGAAATATATTTTTAATTTTTCCCCAATGTAGACACATATTTCGACTATATTGGTATTTATCTTTTAAAATATGCATCTACACCTTTATGGTTTTTTAATAAATTATTTATCTCTAATTTTTATAAATATATATTTTCAAATACTCATGGTAATATTTATTACCAAATTAATTTTATTAATTAGACTAAAATGGTATCATTAATTTATGTCAAACCTAATATTCATTCATATGATATGATCTTATGGTAACATCCAACTTATTTATCTGGATGGCCTATTTTTATAATGAGTATTATCATGTTACCCTTTTTATTAATAAGTTAATTATGATTTTATGGAATTATGTATGATTTCTTAAAGTGGAAAACATAATGTTATACATATTTAGGGTTCACCCGGACAATGCTAAAATGCATTGGGAAAGGAAGTAATCTGTAGAGATTGTATATTTATTATACCATAGTAGAGGGCCCTGAAAATATTTTAGGATACCTTAGTAAACAACCTAGATCAAATATGGTGAACCATGATTTCAATCCAATGTATTCGTTAATGAATTGTTCTCTAGATATGACATGTTCATGATAACTTAGAATAATTTATTGCTAATGTTTTTTGATTCCATAGTGAATAACCTTGGTAATTTTATTCTACAACACCACAGTGATGATATTTGGTGACATTTTTATGAATGTATCATGTTTATATTTTTGACCCATTTCTGAGTTATTATTTAGTTAATTATGATTATGTTATTCCTTATATAATTATCTTCAGGTTGTTATTATTATGTTCTCATGTTACCCCATGTCTTACCAATTTTATGTTTCCAATGTCATTTTTATACCTTAATGAGCATCTAATATCGCCCCTTTATTATGTTTACATTTTCCTAGGTTATCAAAAAAAGAAATATATAATATTTTTGTAGAAGAGTATCTTATTTGAAAAACTTTTGAGAGATATGTAAGACTTATTATTGATTAAGTAGTCACTAATATATTGGAAAAAATGAAATTTAATTTAAAAATATATTGGTTTTATTAGTTAATGGTTTTTCTAACTTTCTAAAACGATAAACATAATAGGTATTGGGAATGTTTGTAATATAATATTTTCATTTAGTCTTGTGTTTGATATGGTCATATCTATGGAGAATCATTTGTAATGTACTTGTTAGCTAAATTCCATATCAATTTTTACCTTAATTATAGTTTTTTACTAGCATTAAATTTATTATTATTTGGAAATATCTAATGAAATTAAAAATCTTCACTTGAGATGTTTTATATCAATCTAATAATTCCATCTCTTTCCTAGACTGATTATTTAATTTTTGATTCTATATTTCTTCCATTTATTTTGATATTAATGTATAGTTTACAATGGTCCATGATGTGAAATTTTCTACTAAAATAAAATCATCTTCTCTTAGCGTTAAAATAAATTTAAAATTTATTTTCTAAATTATTGGGTGTTGGTTTTTAATTTTATTTACTCCTCATGGAAAAACCATTTTTTTCACACACAATTCTTTATTTTTTACTGCATCCTCTTCATAGTAGTATATAAATTATACCAATCTGGTATATACCATCTAGTGAATTTATTTTATACATGATATTTTAATGTTTAAATTGATAATTTTATTTATTTTTAATGTTTTACTCCCAATTAATAAATTTATTAATTAATTTTTTGTTAATTCATATATTTAGAAAACATTTATATTAAATAACATAAAATTATGTTTTAAGAATAAATTTTTATTAGAAAGATAAATGTTAATTTTATTCAAAATATGACTAATGGATTTTTTATGTAGGTGAAAAATGGGATTTTCTACCGAACAAGGGGTTTGGAAACAAGAAAGAAGTTTGGATTGAGTAAAAAATTACTCATGAGGAAACATCATGCATAGGATGGTCCAGATCCCAGCTCATGTAAGATTAAGGCTCATACTTGTCACCATGGGATGAAGGAAATCCATGAATGGGGTGATACTTGACTATATTTCTGATCCACAATGAATGTGTTGAGTAAGATAAAGGAGATTTCACCCAGATTGGAAACTCATATGGAATTGGTGAACCATGAAACTATATATCATTTAACAAAAATGAGATTACGTTCGCTCGTGTATGCCTTGCCTCGATCAGACAGAAGCACCCAACACCTCAAATTCTCAAATATCACTAGACCACCACAACAATCATTGAGTACCGTCACTGTGGCTAAATTAGATATTGGGTTCGAGCCAATGATTCCCTAAGAAGGTTTATATCACTGTAGATAAAGTTATAGGACTTGAGAGAGACACATTGAACCCACCTTGAAGAAGAAGAGCCCTTGAATGCATGAAAGGTTGATATAGAATGAAACATCCTCAGATACATCATAAGAGAGAGTTTAATGGTGCAAAATAACCTCCCAAAAGAAAAATGGCCACTTAAATGTGATTTTTATCATATTTTATATCAAAGCTGAGTAAAAATAACATCAATAATTTCAACACACCATAGAGGGAGATACTATGGTTTATAGAGAGATGATGAATGTGAAACATTTTTTACTTTGGAAAGTTAATGGATATGGATAATAAAACTATGCATTAATGAAGTATGGGGTTTAAAAATTCCAATAGTGAAACTCCTTTAAATTGTGGCGGAGATAAGGAAGTAGATGAAAAGAAGTAATCAGTCCAACTTATCCCATGAACACTCTTGTAAAATTTTAAAAAGAATATATGTGAGGAATATTCCCTTGTGGATAATTTGATATTATGGTTTCCAATAGATACATGATAAGGGAGATAAATATAATTAGGATAGAGGATGTTTAAAAGAAATATGTTAAAGCTAAATCATGATGGTAAAATTTCTTTAAATTACCTGGCTACCAAACAAACTAGAGGGGATCAATTTATTGGGATATTCTTTGGATAGTTTAAATGGAGTTTTTTTGTGGAGTCATTATGGTTTATTTTCTTTTTATAGTTAAACTATCATGGATAGAATAAGATGTTAGTTTTTTTTTGGGGTTTTAATATAAAGTGATTTTTTTAATATTGTGTTTTTTTATAATTATTTTCATATTCGATTCTCATGCATATGATTTGAATCTCCATCACTTATTTATTTTATAATTTAATAACTTTTAACTAGTTAGGAGAGGGAGTGATTTAAATATTATTAATTAGAATTAGAATGACTATTTTATTTTAGTTTTTAGGATTCTTTTAGTGAGAGTTATAGATTGTGAGAATTATAACATAAAAATTTGGCCTATTTTTATTTATATGTTTAAATATGGCCTTGAGTTATCCAAACTTGAGAGATATAAAATACCATGAACAATGAGAAAATATTAATTTAGTGTGTTGAGATAATTTACCCAGATCAAGGGATTCATTATGACCTAATTCTGATAACATCATGACTAATATACATCTTTTATCTACATTGTTACTTATTGACTTTAAGAATTAAAATTCATTCTATAGTTCACCATACCTTATTTCTTCAAGAGTAGAGTAGTTAGTTAGTATTCAATTAATTAATATTTTTTCGGTCCTAATTATTGAATTTTTAGTGTTCCTTATTTATGTGGTTTTGACATCGACATCCATTAGCTATACTAAAATTTTTGTTGGTTGGTAGGTAGTTAGAGAAAAAAATATATAATATTTTTGATTAGAAATAATTAATGATTCCATCTATTCATACCAATTTTTTCATCATATGAGAATATGGTAATTCCCTAGGTTATTATTTAAGGAAAATATTTTCCCCTCCCATTTTTAAATTTATTGAGTTTATCTTTGATTTTTCTTTTAGTTTTTTCTTATATCATCTTTATGCTTGGGTATTCTATTGGTTGTGAAGGAAGTGATACAAATATTTATGAAAGAACACACTGACCTCTCTAGTAAAATATAATATTTTCTCTAAAAACTGATTAACTAAATGAGAATATTAAAACACAAGATTAAGAGTGAAGACTTCAAAAATGGATCCCCCAACCACACCCATGTAGTGATGAGCCACAATTATATAGGAAAGAATTAATTAATTATGAGTATTATCAATATTATTTGTTTATTAGATAAAAATAATAGACACAAAAGGGGAATATCACATTCCAAATATAATATAATAACATAGTGAAATAATTTAAGTTCATAAAGGCAAACTTGAGGTAATAACCCTTTAAAATTACAAGGTTGATAATTAATAGGTTTTTAATGGAATAATCCATCACTCTTGTCAGTGATGATGAAAAAGAAGAAAAAACATTTAAGAAAAAAACACAAATAAAAATAAGAATAAAAATAAGAAGAACACCCCATAATTGAAGAGGAAGACAATGAGGATGATGGGATGGAACTGTAGAGTTTTGGAATGACATGTTGAAAATTATAGAGGAGATGTAAATAGAACATGATACTCATAAAGAAACTCCATCACAAACCTAGAAACAAATAAAAGAAGAATAGAAGGAGGATATTTTCTATGTTTAGAGAGAACCCGATGTATTGTTCTAATATTTGAAATTATCAATATTTTTGTTACCTCCTCAAAGTTATAAAGAAGAAGAATAAGAGATGATGAATACCAAACTTGAAGATATTATCAAAGACTTCAAATAAAGGAAGTCTCAATAAGAAGGGAAGGATGAGTTTTACTAAGTGTAGAATACATAAGAATATATTTTTGCAAGATCAATCTACTATTTGGTTTCCTCATCATCAGATATTCTAAATGAAAATCACGAGGAAGAGGGGAAGAGCTGACTCAAACACACAATAAGTTCTAAATTGGTTAAATTTAAGATGGTTATCTCTAAATCATGTTGAAATTATGTGATATTATGTGGTAAGGTTGAGATAAATAACTGTTAACATGAGAGATTTTTTAAAGGAAAACCCATTTTTATTTCTTTTTAAGATTTAGTTTTTAATGAATTTCATAAGATTTATGTTAGGTTATAAGAAGTAGTTTTAATTTCATACATATATTTAATTTCATTTACCTTATTCTTTAACATGGGTATTTTATTTTTAAGGTACATCATTTATGTATAAGGAAACACAATGAAACATGAGAAGAAGGAAGAAAATTGAAAGGGAGGAAACTCTATTAATATGAGAGTTTTCTTTCTAAATTTTATATTTATCCACATTATTATTTTATTTTTGAAATAAATTTTATGATATTTTAAAAATAAAATCTAAATCCACACATTTTTATTTTTTCAATAAATATGGATTCTAGAGACAAAACTGTTATTTAGGAACCCCATCATGTTATGTTTTGGTTTTTATGAAAATGTGACTGATTGAGTAAAATAGGGACCTGAATGAATATGATAAATCCTATAAGTATTTATTTTATGAATAATTATTTATAATGTATATTTTATCCATGTTAATGAGATGTTTAATCAAATTTTCATGCTTTTAATTTCATAGGTTCAATTTTATTTATTTTTTATTATTGACATTCAATGTATTATTTCCCAATTTTACATGTTCCACATTCCTCAGTGGACTTCTAGGTTAATTATTCCAATATTTCTTGAGCATATTTATTGAGTGAACTTAGGAAATGTAAATAAAAAAATCTTTAATAAAATATTATTGAATCTATTATTGTATAAAGTCATATTTTATGTGATTATGTTATTTTTATTATTAATATATTTATACATAAACCATTATTTTACATTGATACTTATTTAATCACGAAGCTTTCATGAGTGAACTTGTTAGAGATGATCCACATTCCAATTTGATTATATCCTTTACTACCCTATCCATTTATTTCGTATGATATTCAAAAGTTAAAGTATGGGGGAGTGGTTTTCCATGATCGAACAGATATGAATATTATAAAGGAGAAGTTGTGAGGGGTGATTTTAATGGTATGCTAGAAAATAAAGGTTCAGGATTTAGTATTTTTTAAATTTCTTACCTTTATTGAAATAAAATAATGAAAAATAATATAAAAAAAATTATAAAAAAGAAAAAAAAGGGAAAAAGAAAAATTGAAAAAGGGTGATGTATTGGGATGATAAAAAATCACCATTATCCAAAAAAATAATATTATCATTTTGGGTTAGTTAGTGGATGTGATATTTTTTTCCATACATAACTATTAAAGAAAAGGAAAAAATTATAATTGAATAAAAAAATCAAGATAGTTTACATCTTTCATTATTCTTTCATTACTTCACATAATTTACTTTGATCTTAGAAAGAGTGTGTTGACACTTTGAAGGGGATATGTACAATACAATTTAGTTTTGAATATCATGTATTTTTATTAAGTGATTAACAACTTTTTGGAAGTTTAAATTTTAAAAATCAACACCTAACTACCTTAAGCCATGAAATAATTTGATCCACAATGTTAATCCATCATTTTTAATTATTATCTTTGTCAATACGATGGGGAGAATGTAGTTCCATTGCAATAATATGTGAGGAGAATTTATTCAAGGTATAAGAATAAATCTTTTTCAATTTTTTATAATAATAAATTATAGAAAATATTAATTTTGAGATAAAACATGATTAACATACTTGATAATATGAATTATAATGTTTAAATAGAGAAAATGTAAAGATCCATAAAATTAAAGTGGGATAAAGTAAAATAAAATGGGTTTATTAGTTTATTTGAAGAGTGTGAAGTTGAATTACTATTTCCTATCTGAAACGTGATAGTTTTTCTCCAAATTAATAATTTTTTAATCTTGTTTCTTTGATGGGTTAAATATTGTTATCATAAGTACCCTATATTGATTTATATTGAGATATATTCTTGAGTACAAGCATGGGTTTATGTATGGGGGTATTTGGTGTCTTTATTTTATACATGTCATTTTTAATATTAAATTCACAATTTTGTCGATTTTAAATTTTTTATATCCAATTAATTAATTTTTGAATATTTCAAGTTTTAAATAACATTAATGAAAAATAAAATACATGGATGTTTTTATAATAATTTTATTATGAAAAATAAATGTTAATTTTATTGAGAATTTTACTATGTGTTTTTTGTATGTAGGCAAAAAGAATAGAATTTTTAATTGTACAAGGAGTATAGAGCCATACAAGTAAGCCAACATGAGGGTATTGGCACATTTAGGGTCAAATAATTACTAGGGTGAGATAAATCCTATCTAATGTAATAGATAGGATAGTTTTGGTTAGGACAATTTAAAGGGAAGGGAGGAAATGGTTTATACCAAAATTAATATTTGAGTCAAAATTATGTTATCGAGTATGATAAAGGGGAGTCCACCCAGTTTGAAAACAGATTTGGGATCTAGGAACCCGAAAAATGTTCATTATTTAACAAAAACAACATCACCTTCTCTCACATATGCATCATATCACTCAAATAGAAGTGACTTCCACCTCTAATCCATGAATATAAGTAGAGAATCACTAAAATCACTAAGAACTAATATTGCAGCTTCCTAGGAGCTTGTGTTTCAATCCAATGATGAACTAGTAATTCTGAGATCACTATGTATAAAGTTATGGAGATCAAGAGAGACACTATGAAGCTTCAATGACGTAGAAGATCCCTTGCATTCATGGAAGGTTGATGATGAATGAAAAATACTCTCCTATGTGTTAAGAGGGTGTTTCATGGTGCATAAGAGACTCCCAAGAAAAAAATTTCCTTTGAAATGGAAATTTTAATCATGTTTCATTTCAAGAACGAGGCAGCGCAACTTCAAATATTTCAACAGACATAGAGGGATAAACTGTGGTTGATAAATAGAAGATGAAAAAAATGAATTGTGTTTTGGTGTGTTAATAGATGTGGTCAAGATAAATATGCATGAATCAATGCTTGGGTTTTTAAACACCCATTGTAAACTTGATTTAAAACTTGGTGGAGATATAGAAACAAATAAGAAGAATATATTAGGTGACCTAATTGCATTCAGGTGCTTGAAATATTTTTAAAAGAATATTTGTCATGAATATTTACATACAAATAATGTGATATGTAGGGGGTTGAGAGATACATGATAAGGAAGTAGAGATAAAAATTTGTTAGATTAGTTTTTATAAGAAGATATGAAAGATATATCTTTATGGGGAATTTTGTATAATTACATACCTATTGTGCACACTTGATAGGATTTAATTTCATAAATCTTCTTCTACAACTTTCACTAGTGGATATTTTGGATTACTTAGGATGCATAGAGTGTGATAAAGGATTTTCCACCAATCTTGAAGACTAATGCGGTATTAGGGAACCATGAAACTATTCATTATTTAATAAAAATTCATCACCTTTACTCTCATATGAACCGTATCACTCAAACAGAAGCACCTTCCACCCCTACTACCTAAATATCTCCATACCACCATTATAGTCACCGAGAACCACCATTTTGGATACCCAAGAGTTTGTGTTCAAGCCATTGATACACTAGGAAGCCCTATATCACCATAGATAATTTTCTAGAGATCTGAAGAGCCGCTAAAAACATGTAATGATTAGGAAGAGTCCTTACATCCATGGAAGGTTGATAATGAACAAAACATATTTGTCTATGTTGTATGAGGGCGTGTCATGGAGAAGAAGAGAATTCTAAGAACAAAATGACCACCAAATTGAGATACTGACCATGTTTCATATGAGGACAAAGGTAAAATGACTTCATGACTTTCAACATTTCATTGAGGGATAACCCATGGTTGATAGGGAATGACAAACACAAAATTAATTTTACTGCTACATATTAGTGGATGTGGTTGAGAGAACTATATTTGAATGAAATATATGGTTTACAAACATTCATGTTTCACCCACATTAAATTATGACGGAGTCATATAAGTGGATAAAAAGAAAACATTGGGTGACCTTATCCTATGAAAATTCTTGAAATATTTTAAAAAATATATTTTTTAGTAATATTCACATACAGATAGTGGAATATTAAATGGGTAGATAGATACATGATAAGGGATGAGAAATTAAATCAATATATATTTAGATTTAAAATAAGATATAAAATATACCTCATGAAGTGTAATTTCATATAAATAAATGGATACTACGCACACTTGAGATGATAAAATTATAGGGTTCTTCTTTATCTTCTAATATTAGAGGATTATCTAGAGTCCTTAGGTTTTAGTTTCTTTTTTATATTCAACCTCTCATAGATTTTATGAAAGGGTAGTTTTTTTATGTTTGAAATTAAATGGGATTGATTAATAAATTAAGTTTATTTTTATGGTTTTCATGTTGGGTTGTAATCCCCATTATTTTAAATCTCAATATATTATTTTTTTATAAGGCTTGATCATTGTGTTAGTGAGGTGTGGGGGTGATTTGAATATCTTTCATTTCAATGAGTATTGAAATTGTCTTTGAGTTCTAGTCTGATTTTTGTTTGAGTTTTGGAGTGTGATAACTATAACCATTGGGTGGTTTATTTGTTCTATTATTAAATAATGATTCAAGTTAGACACTCTCAAGTGATACAAATTACTATGAACATTGATAAAAAGATAAATAATAATGTGGATATTGTCTTACCAGATCCATGGATTCACTAAGAAATAATTTTAAAAACATCATAACTATCTCATATATTTTCCTACTTTTTATGCTTCATTAAATTAAGTGTGAATATTCCCAATATAATTAATTGTTACTTATTTCCTCTAGGGACAAGTAGTTATTTATCAATTAATTAATTAAATTAGTTTATAGGTATTAATTATTGAATTTATAGTGTTCCTTGTATTTGGGTGTCTGATAGGAATTAA
Organism: Viscum album; assembly: GCA_963277665.1. Taxonomy (NCBI): domain Eukaryota; kingdom Viridiplantae; phylum Streptophyta; class Magnoliopsida; order Santalales; family Viscaceae; genus Viscum; species Viscum album. Next base: position 1,303,920,804 of record OY728147.1, read on the forward strand.
TGTTGATGTATATGCATACCACCAACTAGAGTACCCTATATTTGAGTTGGTCTTAAAAATCTAAGAGAAAATTGAAATGTTAAAATTTGTGGAGGGTTAATTTTGAGAAAATTGATGTAGAATAAGATTTATGAAGTTATAAGAAATTATATATTTTGTTTTGGATGAGTAATGGTGATTAGGAGGGATCCCTGGGGCTCAACAGGGTCTGGGAGGGGCTGGGGTCATTGCAGACAACAAGCCATCTAGTAGTTATGACCACTGGATATCCAATTTTGAAATACCATATATTCTATTTAATTTTAAAAAGAGGAATTTAAATTTTCTCCTTGGGTTTTTGGGGTGGTAGCCACTCCATTACCCTCTCATTTTAGGGGGGTCCAAACCCCCCTCATCTCCCTTTATCCCATTGGATTTGGTGTGATTTTTGGATATTTTTCATGGTAGATCAAGGTATAGAATCACATCAATTATTATTATCCTCATCCTCCTTCCCGAGTGATTTAGTTTTGTTATGGTGTGTGGTTGTTTTGGTGATTTCACCTATCATACTGAAATCAACTTAGTTTCATGGGACTTTTTTTCTATCCAACTAAGGGACATCTTGAGATAATGTCCATTTTCTATCACTCATCATTTCAGTAAATCAATGTAACCATTAAATTTTTATTAGTTTTTTATAAAAATCTAAGTCAAATAAATAAATTAAGTGACTAATTTGGTTTAAATGATGGCCCGAGGTGATACCAAGAGAAAAATATAGGCCCTTCATGGATGTTAAGTCATGGTTTCAGTGTAATGTGGTGAAATTGTGTTTTTTTGGATTATTATGACATAATAGGTGAATTGTTTCAAATGTTTTAATTAGTTATAACTTGATTATAATTAATTATTTTGGTTTATATGGACTTGGATAGGCACATGGGTTGTGATGTGAGCTTTGGCGAGTCCGGTTATTGAGTTTCCAGGCTATGTACAAATGGAAAGAGCTTCATATTGATGTTGGCTATCCTCATTACGTAGATTTTGTATATAATGGATATTGTTTTAGGTGCATGTTTAGTGTGGTAATTTATTTAAGATAATTTAAATCTTAAAATTTAATTATCTACAATGATTAATTTAAATTAAAGGGTTTTATTTTATTTATTGGGTTAATTTCAATTAAATGGTATTTTATTTTTAATTGACTAATCTCCATAAAATTCTTAGGATGAAATGAGTAAAGTTATTGGGAAACTAAGGACTATATTCACTAACTTGATAACTTGACTTTTGATTTTATATATATAGACTAAGGAGATACCCATACACATAGACACCTCCCAGTGGGGGGTATATTGTGACTTGAAATTGATGACCCTAATAGGCCTGGTGAAAACCGATGAGATGTGTTAGGAAAAAAATGATATACCATCGGAATATTAGATATGTGTTGGGTGAGTTAAATTTCTTGTCATGAAACCAATCATAGAGATAGTACTTGATCCATCTCTCAAGACTATCGCCAGTGAGGCATCCCCTCAAGGCCTATAAGGCCATGTGATAACCTTGACACTGTTGTAATATGGGATGTAGACCGTGTATCAGGCTGTGAATTGAAATTATAGTTATTAACAAGGTTATTGACTGGGTTTCCTCTACCATAGTAATGATGTAGGGGTCCCTAGTGGGTTACCCTTTAAAGCTAAACCTGATTAGTTAGGATTGGACTTGGGTAGAGATAGTAGCGGTTGTCACCGTTGGACCTGTTCTGATCACGTTTGACTATGGGAATGAAATATATGGTATTGGGTTTAGGTATTAAAACAACATATCTCTTATATTTCTCCTTTATTCTAATATTGTTTGTAGCTATGATACCCAAACATGCTTCATGGGACTTGGATTATGTGCTTGACGTGAAGGGATAATGACTTGGTGGATGCTTGGAGGATATTCTTGTGATCCAGATTTTGATCCTTATGTTATTTTGCTGCAATGAGACTATTTATGATGTAAATTACAATGTATTTTGTTTTGAAACACATATTGATCCAATAAAAACTTTTTTTCCAAAGGTAGTTGGTCAGTAGGACATTTCTAGTAACATCTTAGAAAACACGTTGGTTAAGAGGATGGGAGGTCGGGCTCACCACAACCTTTTGAGCAGTATTATTACCTACTATGGAACGCTATTATATCTTTAAGACATATTCATAAATCTTACCATATCCCAGTGTAGGACATGGTTATTCCAGTAAAAAATATTTGATCGAGACAATGTTTTTGATGGAAACCTCTATACATATGAGAGGTTGCACATCATTAACTTATTAATTTGATATTAATTGGTTTTAAAGATAAATACTTTGGATCTCTGGAGTTTATTTCCATTATGTGATGTGGATTTTGTTTTATAGATGTATTTAACCTTAAAGATGCATTCTACGTATCCTATGATGTCAGGAATACAAACCCACATAGTTTGGCAGAATAATTCCGAGTTACACCTAAATAGGAGGTCCAAAATAGAGGCACATTAACTATACTAATGGGATGATCATTTCATATATCTAAACCCAAATGATTCTTTCTTTGTGTAGGAAACAACATAGAGAAGAAGATCCGTCACATTTCATGACAGCATACTATTAAATCTAAAAGAAGGAATTATACCATGAGTCCACTTGGAGAAGATTCATATGTATTGAAAGGGGAGGAAAAAATAAATAAGGCTGGGATTGTGCATGAGATACCCTAAGGTACTTTATATAGTAGTTAGGTTAGGTATGGTTATGTTATGGGGATTACACATAGGAGGAATCTCATTTTTTTAGTCCCATAAGATGAATGTCAACTCAGGGAGATTAGGGATTGATATGGACTTACACCTAGGAGGAAGCCCATATTTTTGGAATAATGAGAGGAATGTAAAATCATAGAGATTAGGTTTTGTTTGGGTATTACACCTATAAATAATCCCAAATTTCATGAATGATACAGAGAATCTAAAATCATGGAGATTGGGGTTTGTTTGGTGCTTACATCTAGGCAGATGCCCATATTTTTGGAACCATAAAGAGAATCTCTACTCATAGAGATTTTAATATTTAACTATGAGGTTTATCTTGAGTCGTGATTATTTAATATTTTGATGGCACTTATACCTAGGAGTATGCCTAAATTTTAGGAACCATGAGAAGTTTCTAAACTCATGGTGTATTGATATTTTTATGGGGCTTATACCAAGGAAGACGTATGTGTTTATGAAACCATGAGTACGGTCCAGAATCATATTGATTTATAGGTTTTATTGTGTATTACACCTAAAATGAGTCCCATATTTCTAGAATAATGATGAGTATATCTACTCATTGTGACTTAGAGGTTTGGTTTGGGCATATATCTAAAAGGATAGACACGTTTTTGGTACCTTGTGGAGGATCTCGACTCATGGTGAATTGGATGTTTGGTTGGGGATTACAAATAAGAGGATGACCATATTTATAAAACCATGAGGAGTATCTTCACTCATGGTGAATTTAAAGATTTGGTTTGGGCTTACAACTAGGAGGCTTCCCATGTTTCTAGAACCACGTGGTGGATCTCAATTTAGGGAGATTTAGAGGTTTGGTTGGGGATTACACCCAGGAGGATTCACATATTTCTAGAACCATGAGGAGTTTCCCATCTTATTTTTAACTAGAGGTTAGGTTTTGGATTACACCTTGGAGTATTTCCATGTTTTTACAACCATGGGGAGGATATAAACTCATAATTATTTAAAAATTTTATGGGGATTATACCTAAGAGGATGCCCAAATTTCCATAACCATAAGAAGTATCTCGACTCATGGTAAATTGATATTTTGATGGGTCTTAAACCAATGATAATTACTATGTTTGCGGAACTATGATGAGTATCTCTACTCATAGAGAATTATAGTTTTGTTTGGGGCTTACACCTAGGAGGATTCCCATATTTCTGGAACCATGAGAAGTATTTCGACTCATCGTGATTTAGAGGTTTTGTTAGTTCTTATACCCAGTAGGATTCCCATATTTTTAAAACTATGAGGATAATTTCGACTCATGAAGATTATGTATTGGTTGAGGCTTACATCTAGGATGATTCCCATATTTTTGGAACCATGAATAGAATCTCAAATCATTGTAATTTATAATGAGAAGTGAGGTTGTATGTGTTAAAACCCAAAACTTCCTTGACCTGAACAGAAATGTTTGTTTTGAGGTCCTAAATTTTTCATTAGGATAATTGATGGAAGAAAAGGGACTTGGATAGAGGCCCTACACCAGAGGTGGGAACTAATGTTGAGAGGGATTTTAGGGGAACAACCCCATGGTATGGAACATCATAAATGCGCACATTGGGCTAGCACATAACATTTTCCATATATGGATTTCCATATAGGGGAACTATCATTGGTGTTTTTCATAGGACTTCTATATAGGGTTGGTCACATATGATAATTCTTATAGGTTCTCTATATAGGTATTCCACGTAAGACTTCTGCATAGGGTTGATCGCATTGGAATGTCTGTATAGGACTTCACAAAGTGATTGATTCACAATTTATGTGGGAATAAAATGATTCTTCATACAAAAAAACCAATGGTCCACACAACATATAAAAGTATTTATGAAGTGACTTACTTATGGAGGTATTTTTTTATAGAGGTCCTTTATGGGATTACATAGAAAAGGACCTCCTTAGGGTGAAACTTGATAATTTTACCTATGTGGTTATAGGAGAGTGAATCCAGTCTGAGCTCATGTGATTCCTCCATCCATCCTTCTTTCTTCTCACCCCTAATTTTTTGTCTCAAAGTTGGCATCAATATTTATAGTCAATAGTGAGTCATCAAATTCCCAAAATATTTATCTGCATATCAACAACTGCATAGTAAAAGGTGGCTATATAGAAATATATCTTCACATAGAATTTTATTTCCCTATTAAGGAGGATGAAATTCACCACCTTAGAGAAAAAATGATAATAAAATACCATCATATAAAGGGGAAAATTTTAAAACTAATTGGATCCAAGAACTAATTAAAAACACTAACTGATTGCATCAACTAATTAGTTGTTTGAATAAACATATAGAATATTTTAACTGATGGAATCCAAAAATAGTAGAATCTATATACTGATGGAATCTGAGAACTGATGGAAGTGCTATGCGGTCAGAGAAAAGTGCTATGTGTGACTTTAGAATTTGTAAAATATTTTCCAGCTAAAATGAAACCTCATTTCAAATGGTCATAAATTTTGATCTGTAAGACTGTTTCAGATCAATGATATTTCTAGTAAAAGCCTACAAAGAAGTATACAACCTTTTATATTTGTGTATCAACCATATATGGGTGTTTTTTGTTGAAAAAAATTCTAGTAATACCCTAAAAAATAGAGATTAAGGAGGAAAAGACTTTTTATCAGTAATATGTTAAATCCATAGAAAACCTTTGGAGAGATGTTCTCAATACCTCACCATTTTATTGGGAAAATTTTATGAAGAATCATGATCCCTTAGTGTGTGAGATGTTTTACAGCACATGGAAATTAATTCTTCTCCTTCTTTCAGTATAGATATACATTTCAACTCAAACTAGACATGTGTTGTATAAGTGATGATGGTGTTATGGGTTATGTGGAAAAGTTCATGTAATTATTTTTTATTTCAATATACAAAAATGAGATGGTGTCATTAGGGATATACAAATGTGATTCCCAGGATCCAGCGATTGATCGATTCAAGAATATCCGAGGTGTTTAGATTTGACAAGAAGTTTGTAAGTGAAACCATTGTTTGCATAGATCGATAAGATCACAAGAATATAAATGATCTAGTGGTTTAGTCTTAAGGAGTATGATCACTATTATAATGATGATATGACAATCCACCCCTACGATCCATATAATTGAGCCTGGTGATATTACATGTTTTCGATTTAGATTCCTAGGATCCATCCATTTGGCATACTAACATGTAAATGTTTCTAATTATATAATTTCCTAGGATAATTGGGTATTGTATTAGATTCATTAAATATATATGGAGTTTAGAAATATTTTCATGATGTCTGTGATCTTTCTATTATGTTTTTATAGATATGTTGTTGGTTGTTTAAGACAGAGTATTTTTGGATGCCTAGGTTACACCCTAGGTTCTAGTATTTACAAAGAGGCATGGTCACCATGATGTTACCAGAGAAACTTTTATCATTTTATAAATAAGATATGGTCGATTAGGGTCCCATAACTAAGGATTTATAATGATATGTTATGGGGTACATTGGTTGGAATGATCCATGTGACATGCCTAAATACATTCTGTCATTAGGATAATGAATATTTTTTTGTTTGTTTATTTATTTATAATAAATATTTATTCTAATAATGTCACATGAGAATATCAATATATTTATATTATATTAAGGGAATATGTTTTGGGTTCCCCATTGAGTTATTTAATCATACTCTACTTGGTGTGCTACTACAACCAGGTACACGTTAAGCCCTCCCTTTTCGCAGGTTTAGGTTGGGATGAGTCCCAATATTGCGTGATCGAGATGGAGAAACTTGAGTCGTATATAAATATTGGAGGTGAGGCCTAAATTAGAGACCATGAGTTCATGTGTTTTTTTATATAATAATAATATATATGATTGGACCCGCGAGAGATCTTAATAATATGATTGTGTACTTGGATGATCATTTGAGTCATTATTTCATCCACATTCATTTATTATTACCAAATATGATTATTTCCTATTCATACTCTAGTGTCAATGATCATTAGTTATTTATGTTATGTTTTTTCACTATGATATATGGGTTATATTCTTCTCATTGTACCTCCTTAAACTACCATTACAAATCAACAACCTTTGGCATCTAGGGAGACATGTTTGAGGTCATTTTGTGAATTGGGATGGGGAACTGGTCAAGTGACATCTAGATCAGGGTGTTACACCAATATCATTAATTTATATAATCAAGTTTCTATAAAAAATAATATAAGATACAAATAAATTAAAATAATATCATAGTTGATATATTTATTTTATTTTGTGAAGTCTGTATCTGAAAAATAGATCTTTTATTTACTTCAGTTTTGGTCCCCTAAATATAAGCCTTATATTTTTTTTCACAACCTAAAATGTTATTCTAATACTCTATATATTGAATCCCAAAATCTACCACAACATTAACATTGAAAAAAAATCTCATTTTTTTTCTTGTAGATAAAATATTCCCTGATTGTGAACTTTACAGTTTTTAGCTAGCTGCAACACTCCTTTGGAAACCATTTTTGGAGTTTCTTTTCTTGTATTTGAAAACCTCCACCCTTGATGATGTGGTGGATTTTTATCATTTTTATAAACCAATATCTCCCCAATTTTTACTTAAATCTTAAATTATATATAACAGTAGTGTTGGTATAAACTGAGCTCTAGAGGTTCTCACACTATTCTTTACGCAAATATGTGTATTTGAAAATGTTAGACTATTATTATAATTGTTCTTGGTTCAAATTATATAATTAATAGTTTAGATGATTCAACTTGGGTGTTTTATTGATTTCTAAATTTAATATATAAATATATACAATTTATAATTTGAAAGTGATTCTTGTATTCAAGTGTTTTTAGTCATTCTTTAATTCTAATTATAATATTTTTAATATGATCATCATGCATCCAATGCGCCTCTGGTGGATAATTATATAGTTCTTTTATTACTTTTTTAATAAATTCCAACCATGTATCCTTGACATTTATAGAAACTTGATATAGTTTTTCCAATGCATGGGTCAATTTAGTAATAAAATTCATAAATAAAACATTCTCACATACAATCCTAATCAATTATTTATAACATAGAGAAAATATTTCCTTGAAATTGAGATATATTAATCCATGAGATTCAAAATCATTTTTGAATGTGTTACAACAACTTTCCTTTTCAACCAATTTATCTTCCATTGACTCACCTTACAACTATAAATGTGATTTTTCATCACAAAGACACTTGATAAATGGAAATAAATATATTTGAAACCTAATTAGAGTATTTATTTAAATAATCCACCACTTCAAAATAAAAATCACTGATTTATTCAATAAATACATCCTCATTATAGATCAAAACTTTTTATCGTAAGAATCATTTTAAAAATATTTAATAAAATAAGTAAAAGTTTAATTACCTTTAAGTAGAGGTCGATTTACTTTCTTCATTGATATTTTTAAAGATTCTTCACTTAAATTTTCTACTTATTTTTTTATATCTATGACTGAAAATTATATTTCTACTTTAATAGGGATGAAAAATAATGTTTATTTATGAGGAACTTCTAAATAATAATCAAATATTCACTTCATTTAATTCAAATAAAGCATAAGGTAAAGAGAAATTCAAATTTAACCTGCCAGAAAATTAGGCCCTAATACCATTGAAATTACCTTAGGATTATGTGTAGTCACCTTGGGGGGGGGGGGGTAGTGGTGAAGGATTAAACCTACTCCTTTCTATTCGAGGTTGTTTACCCTGAGCCACTAATTTCTCATTATCGACATAAGTAGTTAAAAATGGGTATAATCTCAACCTTGTACTACTTCTTGAATACACAAAAACCATCTTTCTATACATATATAAATATATATCATCTCACAAAATATAGTGTGTCTTTTGTTAGGTTACAATGTCTCTCTCAAATAATAATGAACAAGATCTTCTTCAAGACAAAATATGCCACTACATCTTCTAATCTAATCTCGATCATCAATAGATTCTTTGACTACATAAAGATATTCAAGAATAAAAAATATAACTTTATCTCTATAAATATATAATATCCTAGATATTTTACAAATTTCGATCAAAAAAATATATCAACCCGTTATTCATGGATATCGACTTATAATGTATAGTCTATAAAACTATATAAATATTATCCTTCCTCACCTTTTTTTTCAATCTTTCTCATTGCTTCAATCATTAGTAATACAATGTATTACTTATTTTATTATGATCCTCCTTCACATTATAATTTTAATAACTAAATATTATTAATAGAATTAAGTTAACTCATTTTTTACATTAATATGTAACATTTTCTTCTACTTAGAGTAGTATCAGGTTCAATATTCTATTCTTTAAGAGTATCAGGTTCTCTTCTTTTTAAGTGTTTCTACTTAAATTATTTTCTTTCTTATATTTTAAACTTTTTTATTTAGCCTCAAAAAATTATATTTTCAATATATTTAATATAGATTTTTTTTAAAATTTTAGTTCCAATATCCTCTAGCTCATTTTCCTAAACATTATCTCAGGGGTGTCTTCCAACAATCACAAATATTTTTTTACTTAAATTAATTATATCCACTACATTCTAAGGAATACCTTTTTTTTCTCATTTCTCCACTTTCTATGAAACTAAAAACATATCCATTTTATTCTACCACCATATTCAAAAATACTCTTCTCAAATGTATTCTAAAAATTTCATATAAATTAATTAGTGTTTATTATAATATAAAAATCATATTATGGAAAATACATTGTGGCATTTATTATGTCATCATGGAATGAGTGCTTCTGAGAGTACATTATTGAATTTAGTTTAATTTTGATACATAATATCTACTAAATATTCTTCTCTTAAACCATGAATATTATTTTTCTCATAATACCTATTGAAAAAAAAAATTCATTTATGATATTTATTTCAGTCTAGCGTAGTCCAAACATCGTTGTATTTTATTCTGAGAATATTCACATCATATTTGATCATTAATATTTATTTTAAAATTTTAATATTTAAAAATACTATATTAATTGAAAAAATGTTACTCCATTCTCTTCTTATTTAATCTTTATCAAATCATGTATTGAATCATGAATTGATAAACCATCACAATATTTTAATCTTGAGAAAATAACTTCATCAATAAGTAAAATAATATTTTCTATCAAATATTTATTATCTAGATTCTTAAATATTTATTCCTCCACAAAAATCATAATTTAAGAAAGGTGATGACTTTGAAAAACCATGAAACTACTCTTATAAATTAATCATTTTAATTTCTCATAAAGTAATGACTAATTATATATCTTATATCACCCATATGACGTATTATAGTACTCCAATGAAATATTAGAGTTACTATTATGAAGTAATAGAATATGATTATAAATTTTTAGCATCACTCTTATGAATTACTGAGTTTCTATTCCAAATCCATCAATTAATCATTTGAAGTCACATATAAATCTTACAAAGTGGTCAGACATTTTTCAAATTCTAAAATAATAATTATTATAAATTAATATAGTTACTCTTATAAAATAATTAGGACTTATCCAATTGGTAATCAATCTAAAAAATAAAAAAATTCTTAAAATAAAAATTAGAGTCAATTAATTTCATCATAAGTCCTTTATTATAAATTTAAAATAATTCAAATTAATTTAAAAAAATATAATAATATTTCCTATGTACTTTATTGAAATTATGAAGTCCTATAATGGCATGCAATCATTTTTCTAGGTGTTTCACTGAAACATCATTACCTTTTAATTTATAGTTTCACTTAAAATTATTCAAATCATCAACTGAGAGATATTTAACACTAACAAAATCATCATCTTACTAAACAAATCCTCAAATGCTCTGATTTTAATTCTACTAGCTCTTATAAAAACATTAAATGTCCTTTTATATATTCTATAATCATATATTTAAAGGATGCTAAAATATTAGTTCAACAAAATTCTCTTATAACTTCATTATAAACTATTATAGATAGTTCATAATTTATCCTCATAGCACTTTTCATGATTATATATAAACTAGATATGCATTCATAAGATATATATATATTCTATCTATAATATATCCAAATGTATTTTCAAATAGTATAACTACATTTTTAAATACCCTGATGTATTAGAAACATCTTCATCTTATTTTGTGGGTGGATTTTTGCTCTGTCACACAACACTCAAAGATATACATATTGAAATGATTATAAATAATAAATACAAGAAAAATAAACCTTTAATAAAATCACTTACATACAATTTTTATATCATATACACCATACATAAACATGTTATCTATTTTTATAATATATTGAGTGACTAAGAGACATGAAGAATGTCAGTCTTGTATAACCTACTCATATATTCTAAATTCTTCTAGTATAGACTGAATAGATCGAAGTACACATCACTTTTCATTTACCATGATGAATCAACACTTCACATTTCCCTTATCCAAATTGATATGAACCTTACATTTCAGTTATCTAGGTAGAGACATACAATTAATTTTTCTATCTGAATCAAGGGACCTGGTGTTATGGTAGTTACATGAGAGGAAAAATTATATCTTGACTAAACATCATAGGTGATACGATCAACAACATAAACAACCACCACATAATTATCTTAGTCAATGGATAGTGTGAGGGAGATATAAATCAATTTACATTTTCATTCTTGGTATCTTTTTAAACTTAGATAGTGGGGATTCCTATAAAACATGAACCCCTATTATATTAATGATATAGTCTACGAAACAACACACAATATACATGGTGGGTAATATATGATAAAAATTTATTTTGTGCCTCATGAGATAATTCCTCTTATATATAAAAAAACAAAAACCATTATAGGATTTACATTTCTTCAAAAAACATGGTTAAATGGGGATAAGAATTAAACTAAAATTTATACTTTGAGTGGTTAATTGTCATTTTAATTTAAAATATATAAGAAACCCATTTAAAATCATGATAAAAAATCTTACTTTTTAATAACATTATACATTATATATATTATTAAAATCATTTAGAATACTAAAAAAACTATGAATAAGAGTTAAACTTATCATATCCTTTGTTATAGGAAACCAAGGAGATCTTGTGGTTACTATATTTTTAAGGTTTTGAAAACTTATTGAATAATTTTCAAATTCATTCCACATATCAAGGTGGAAATATAAATATTCCTTTAAAAAAATTAATTTACTCGGTTAACAACTATAATGAAATATTGTTTCAATAATTATGATTTTATGATTTAAAATCCTTATATCCCACTATGTGGACATAGTATTCATATTTATTTACATTAAAACATCTAATGTTTTTATTTTTTGACTGATATTGATTTATTCATATAGAACTATTTATTAGATTTATACAATCATCAACTTTGAAAATATTCATTCAAACTTTACTTTGAGATAGTTTGGAACGAAGTTTTAATATAACAATTTAAATTAATAAATTTCTTTATTAACATATCCTAAACTTATTTAGGATGAAAAGTGACTTTGACTTTGATTTGGAATTGTATAATCATTTATTTACTACACATTTAACTTTCCAAAATTCAAATAAACTCTTTCCTGCCTTTTCAAAATTATATATTCACCAAAATATATTTATATTACAAACTTCTATGTGTTAGGGAGTAAAATCTATTTTATTTAGGGGAATATTTAGCAAATAAACTATTAGTTACCATATATATAAAAAATATTTATGTGTTTAGACCAAAATTATTGAAGAGAGAAACTTTATTTATTAAAATATACCATTGATGGGTGGTATGATCTTTTTCCATCATACATTAATAAATAAATCGGATAAAATAATTTTAGCCAAGAAAAAATTCAATTTATAGTTTCTTTTAAAACCATGATATAAAATTGGATTAATAATATACCTTGTGTAACAAAATAAATAATATTTTTTTTAAAAAATTTGTATTACAATTAATCTCTTTTCATTCAAGAGTTAATTTTTATTACATTAATACCTAATGTGGTATATCCAAAGAGTTTCTTATAACTCTGTATTCTTTTGAATTTTTACCCAATGTCTAGGATTTATATAATGAAAACTTTTAACTTCCCTAAAACCAATTTTTTTGGGTTGAAACAATTTGGGTTGGAATCTACTTGAATTTTATCTAATTATTTTTATAAAAAAATCTACCCTTTCCTTTTTATACAATTATCCTTGAACATGAGCTTAGAACTCCCATGTAATATTATAAGTTTAAGAAAAAATATATATTTAACTATATTATTTTTTAATAATCATTAACTACATTTTTTCTTTCATTCAATATTATTGAACTCATATATAAAAGAAATAATATGTTATATTGATTTTTAATGAACAACACCTTCATTAATGTAGATGATTATAACATAAAACGAAATGAGATTTAATATTCTAAGAAATATATATGGAACATAATTAATATAATTAAAATAGGAACAAAACCATTAGTAAATAAAAAGTCATCAAGATTGATGTATTCATGCTTTCAATCTCCCATAAAGATCATAGCGCTGATGATAACTATAAAAAGAAAGAAAAAACATTTTAAATATGGTAGAAATTTTAGGATATAAATGAGTGGATATTTTTCATTATTTTAATGGAGTATTAGTGGTTATATAAAGGAATCATAAGAGGTCATATGATCATTGAATATATTTTATTTGGATATATGGTTGTTGGATATATGTTTTTTGTGTATTCATATATCTAATAATTATATTGAAGATTTTATAATTTTACTATAGAATTTAGTAATGTGTTATATATTTTATATTTACTATATAGTAAATATATAATAAATAATATTTTAATAAAATAAAAATATATTAATTATTTTGTTAACATATCTTTTATTATAAAGAAATAGTTTGTATGAATTTTTTTTTAAATTTATCACTTTGATAGAATGATTTGAATAAAACAGGTTGATAAAATTCAAGGAATTAATATTAATATAAATAAATTATATCCAACAAACAATTAAGAAACTATAAGTGTTATAAATTTAATTATTCGTGGTCAAATAAATTTTTGTTATTTTAAAAACGTTATTTTTCTTATATATTATATGTTTTTACTTAAAAGTTAAATTACTCATATTTGGAGTGTGGAACTTAATGCAATTTATTAGAAATATATATATATATATATATATATATATGTAAATACATTTAGACTCATGGAATGATTATTAATTGATATGAAATAAGTATAAATCCATTTAATGATTACAACGACATTTTTCTAAAAAAATTACACTTTATAGTTTTTGAATTATTATTTTAAAATAAAATTTTAACAAATTTAGAAATTTATTTTAATAAAATATATTAATTATTTTTAATAATAATATGAAGACTATGTAATAATTTTAATTTTGTTTTTTGAAAAAAAGAAGTTACCAAGGTTAGAGGTGAGTTAAAATAGGAAATAGTTAAATGATGTAATAAGTAAATGTAATATGTAAAGTGATAAAATATATCAAAAAATATTTTAAAAATGCATGTATGAGGTAATTAATTCTCTATCATTATTCTTTTTCTATTTTTGATCCACTTTCCATTTAAAATTATATTTCTTACACACTAAATAATAAGTATTTTCAAATAGGCCAATCAAACTCATCCATAAAAGTAACCTTTATCTTCTAAATTCAAAAGAAATATATCATTCATCCAAATCTAGATTATATTCCCAATGTAATTCCGTAATAAGTTTCTCTAACATTTTAAATATTCGAGACACAATAAAGAGTTCAAAATATTTAATTTCATAGAATGTCTTTAAGGGAAGTTTCCACTCATCATTTTATGTATTATATTTTCCTTATAATTTTCTTTGTCTTATTCATCCATATATTTTTGAATTGCTTTTAAAGTTTTAATAAAATTTGTTTCAAATTATAATTCTTCAATAAAAATTATACCAAAATAACATAGTAATATATTATCACTCATTCATTCATTATAACACATTCTTGGTTAGTTTAGTTTTAAAACCTATATAAACGTTACTATAATATTTTCATCATGAATGATAAATGAAACTTAAATACCAATAATATTTGATATTAATGTTTTATTTTTTTTAATTATTAAATTTTAATATATAATATTATATTCTTTACTAAGAATAATTGTTTATTGATTCAAAATTCACCAAAAGAAAAAATTATAACCATCCATTACGAACCATAGACATAAAACATATAAAATTATCTTAGATCCCTAAAACTATAAAAAAAAATATAAATAATTTATATAAAATTTTTAGAGGGGATGCACACATTGTAAAAGTAAAAGTACAAAAACTATGATACGAAATCTAGTGTGGAATAAATAGAAAAATAAACTCATGAAGATTAATATTAAAAATTAGTAATTAATAAATGTATAAAAAAAATAAAGTAGTTATATAAAGTAAAAAAACTATAAATAATTTCTTTATAGGGATTAATAATGAACCTAAATTTATTGTATAGGGAGAATGATCATGTTCGAGCTTGTCTAAAGTTAAGGAATAATATTCCCATATAAATTTCTTTTCTTTAAGACAAGTTCCATATTTTTAATCTATTTTATTTTACATGGTTTATATAATTTATAATTTAAATATTTTATAAAAATTTACATTTAATTCAAAGTATTTGTGATTCGATATCATGTTTTATGTTTTATTGTATTTTGATTTAAGATTTACTAATTCTATAACATGGTTTCCTTCAATATATCCTCTTATTTGAAATCCATTATGCGAAATCTTCATTTGAATGAATTATATGTACTTTCCATTTAAAACCTATTATTTTATTTATTCTTATCATTTCTTTTAATTTACCTACAATATTTTTATATTATCCTCTGTATGCTTAATTCATACCATAATATGTTTATAAGGGGATTTCCTTCAATCTCCATTATTATTTTAATTCTCAATGAAAAAAACTCATTTTAATGATTTATATTCAATTTCCATATAAAGTAACTAATTTTTTTATCTATTTTTTTTAGTAATTTTCATGGTAATAAATTTTTTTCACAATATATTTATAATTAATTTAAACGTTATTTTGTTTATACAGGGGTTTCTTTTAATATATCATCTTATTTGAAATTATTAACATAAAATATTAATTTGAATTATATTTTTATAATTTCTATAAAAAATCTCAAATTTTCATCCTTTATTTCATTTTTGGTATTTTAAATCCAAATGCAATTTTCTATCATTCCATTTATTCTTAATTAGACCATATGATATTTATAAGGTGTTCTCTTTATCCATAACTCCTTTTGTGATTGAAATTCATTTTTCACTTTCAATCTTTTGTTATATATTATATATTGTATATTTTGGAATTATATGGCTCCATTATGTTCTTATTTTATAAAATATATAAATTCTATTAATGGTTACATCTTTAATTAACAAAAATATTGAAATCAAATATCTCTCCCCCTCTTTCAATTTTATTCTTTAAGATTTTCTCTTGACCATTGTTCTTAATTGAGATTCTCTATATCATATGTATATTTATTGAAATTTTTTTACTTTTATATCTAAAATATATAATTTTTCTCTTTTTTCCATTTTGGGTCCTTAAAATCTTTTTTTATTCTCTTATGATTGATCCATTTCCACCTATTTTTATGTTTTGAGGAATTTCATGAACCCATGTGTCTCTAAATTAATCATATATATGATTTATGTTATTATTACTTATCATGGATTTAATTTTTCTTTACTCTTATATATCCCTATTAGTTATTACTCATTCCTTATCCATTTTTATTATTTCTCCATGAATATATATACTACATGTAAATATACACTTCTTCATATTAACTCAAAACTACTTCAAAACATCTCAAATAAATCAAATTACTTCTGAATACATTTAAACTGTATTTAGATATAAGATAGTATTTCCAAAATATCTTTTAGTATATATATGAACATATTTGAATATTTCAATGATATTTTAGTACCCAAAATAATATAGCTCCTTGTTAAACTTAATAAACTTTTCAATAATAGTGATTTAAGGATTTATTAACAAATACAACACACTTCATAATTTCAACTCAGTTTTTAGTGCTCATTGATTAATATTATAAAACCTATTCTATAGTTCTCATAATGGTTAACATGAGGACGGATATTCAAGTTCCTTTTATAGTGTTCATTTCTATCTCATCATCTTCATAGAGACATAACATCTATCAGATGGGTTGTAGGGGTTCATCATTTGCGAAAATTTAGGTGATGAAAACCCATAAATGTGCCTGATCTATCCCATGATATAAAAATTTTAAATATAAATAAATATCCTAAAATTATGTACCATGATAAAAGAAGTTTTGTATTCAATGTGTTATGGTGTATGTCTGATGTTGATCACTAAATTAGTTGACAAAATCATGTTGCCTCTAAGGGGATTATACCAGCCAAAGGGCCCTAGATCATTTCTTAAGCATCCCTAAAAAAAGGGGTGATGGTGCCTTTAACTACTGATAAAATATGCCTTTCATGAAATTGCGTATTAGTAGGATTGAATACACTTGGTCATACCCAACGGGAGGGATCTCAACCCATTATAAAACCACCCTAGATGAGTTTCATTTTTTGAGAGATATTTACCTTAATAAATGTATGAATATAAATTAATTATAATTGGGATTATTTTTAATACCATAAATTAATTCAGTAAATTAAATATATTTATGATTAATTATAACTGATAATGTGGTAATATATATGCACTTAAATCAAGGCATATATGGAAGATGCATGTACTCTGCACGGGAGGTGGCCAATGCTTGAACTTTGCCTGAAATATTTGGTGTAATGTATTATATTATATGAATCATATATATATATATAATTTCATTACCAATAATCTCCCACTTGTACTAAAATCCATAATAAATTCATACAAAACTATTCAACTCTTTTTGACTCAATCCAAAATTCTATTTAGATACAGTTTTATTAAAAAATCTTAATTTTTGATAAGACAATTTTCCCAAAACATAATCCTTATCCAAATATCTAACTATGTAAACCTATGGGTCTTAGTTGAACCTAAAACAAATAAAAAATACCTATTTTATAGATATATGAAAAGAGTGTAATCTATGTCAAATATTTGATCTCTCCAAGGGGTTTTCCTCGGAGAAATACAATTATTTGAATCCACTATATAGAATATTCTTTTTGATAATTTGTATATATTTTCTATTAAAAATATAACATTTTATTTATGTATATAAATTTGTTAATTTATAATCAATTCAATTGTTCTCTCAATCTATTTATGCAATATTTAAACTATATGATGTTTTTAAGGGGTTTCCTTTAATCTCTTATCTTATATGAAATTCTATTAAAAACATTAATTTGAATTATGTAATTTTAATTTTGTTCTAACATATCCCATTTAAATTCTTCAAGTCATTTT
Organism: Viscum album; assembly: GCA_963277665.1. Classification (NCBI taxonomy): domain Eukaryota; kingdom Viridiplantae; phylum Streptophyta; class Magnoliopsida; order Santalales; family Viscaceae; genus Viscum; species Viscum album. Next base: position 1,303,939,142 of record OY728147.1, read on the forward strand.
TAGTAATTTATATTCCAATCAATGTTTCTATCAGTCTATTTATGCTTAATTATGACATCTTGATGTTCATAAGCTGTTATCTTTATGAATGTTTTATTTTATGACTGGGATTCATTTTCCAATGTCTACCATAATTTATATATTATAATTTATATATTTTAAAATTATATTACTCGATCATACTCATCTTTTATATTATATTTAAATTCATTTCAGTATCCCTACTTTAATTAACTATAATATTGAAATATACCCCTCCCTATATCTTATATTCCTTAAAATTTTCTATTTCCCGCTATATCAATTTGATATTCTCTATATTTTATATTAATTTTATGAATTTATTTGAAATTTTCATTTAAAATCTCTAAAATATTTTTCTTTTGGATATTTTTTGTATTTAAAATCTTTTTTATTATTTTGTTATGATAAATACGTGACACTAATTAGCTTAAAATTATCCCACTTATAGATTAATTAAAACACACTTATAAACATGAAATCATATATAATATCCCTGTATTAAGATCAATATGATACACTTGATCCTATAATGGACAAATAAAATTTTATATCCTTCATGAATTAGAACATTTTTTACATGCGAGAATCTCTATCTCTTCTTTAGAATGATCAAAGTGATGACATAAAATGAGAATTTTGAATTTAATATTCCTTAATATTCTTTTTTATTATTGCAAAAAACTTTATGGATGGATTTTATTCAAGAATAACATTTTTCTTATACAATTTTCCCTTTTATTATTTTTATTTTAACCTTAATATATTCAAGAGTAGTAGGTGTGTATCTCAATATTTATTCTATCTTTTTTTTTTCTATGATGTTAAGGATTTTTAATAATAATAGCGTTGATCTCAAAGTAATTTTCCGTAACAAAATTTATTTGAATAATTATTTTATTAATAAACCTAGAAAGATCGCATAAATAATGATCCTTATTTACAACATAGAAACTCACATAAAATTCAACATCATGATCTATATTAAATACAATTTTCACCACTTTTCAAAAATCCATTGAGAGTTATTTAGAATAGACCATTTGATATATGGAAATATATCTTTCTTACTCAAACATCCACTAGTTTTATTCTAGGATCTTATCATATCTCAAAGATCTTTGATTATTAATTCTCTTTCAAATTTATAAAATACATATTTAAATATATATTAATGTATTATGTTTTTCTATCCATTAAACATAATATTACTCTTTTCTTTAAGAATCCATAAACCCTTATTATTTATATATATGAATTAATTCCAATATTAAATATAATTTTGTTGAGAAAATATCTAACTCATGGTAAAATCCTCAAGACCAATATCATGTTGAATAATTACTCAATACCAATGCATCATGATACTTATTCATTTATGAACAACATAACATCTTCAGATTTAATCACATTTGACATGGGAAGATGCCCATTTAATCAAACAGGAAATTTAACAGGATCATAAATATCATTTTAAAATCATACATTACTCATCTGTATCATTAGAGTTAATCATATGAGATGTAAGTTTATTTTTATAATTTTTCGATAATATTTTAATTACTCTTAAATATCTTCAAAAATAATTTTATATATTTTTTAAGATTTTAGAGTTAATTCTTCATGTTCATATATTTGTATTTGAAATCATTTGTGTTATTCTTACATACAACAAAATAAATTTAGGGTCACTATTTTGTTTCCATATGGGATCTTACAAATTCCTTTTCCTATTTTCATATGTCTCCTAGTTATTATGTAATCTAAATAACTCCAAAATTCATCAAACTGACTAGAAAAACACCTAAAAAACATCTCAAACATTTTAAATTAATTTTGAATATATTTAAACCATGTTAAACTAAATAAAAATTATTCAAAAATATATTATAGTATATATGAAATAATTTGAGTATTTCATTGATATTTCACTACCTAAAATACTCAAGATCTTCGTTAAACGCATTAAACCATTAAATTATAGTGGTTTAAGACCTTATGAAAAAAATAAAACACCCTTCAAAATTTTAAATCATCTTTTCATACACCCTTTTTTTATTAGTCAACCTATTGTATTTTCCTCATGATGGATAGCATAAGGATAAATACCTAGCTTCTTTTTTCTACATTCAAAACCAACTCCTCTTATTCATAGAGATATAACACCTATCTTACAGAGTTTATAGGTTCATCATATGAACCAAGGTAGTAGAAGAAAACCTATAAATGTGCCTAATATATCTTTAATAGAATCAACATATAATATAAATGATGATCATAAATAGGCATACCTGGATAAAAAATATCCATCTTTAATATCTAATGGATTAGGATTGATTTTGATCACTAAATAATTGCATGAAGGTCTATTACTTTTAAGGAGATTACACTAGCCAAAGGACCCTGAAATATTTTCTAAGTATCCCTAAATGAATAAGGGGTTCTATCAACTTTAAGTAGATATAAACTAGGTATTGGGAGGGATTTAGAATCAATAGTATTTAATAAAATTTTCAGTACCCAATATGATAGATCACATCCCTTTATATAGACATCCGTAATGAGTTTCATTTAATGAGAAATGTTATCTAAATTCAATGTGTCTGTATATTTTTATTCTGACTGGAATTATTTATTAAATTACTTTAATGAAAAAAATCCATTTAATATGTTCATATTTTATTATAAGTAATTAAATTTCATGGGAATTTGTATGAAACTAAAACCATGAATATGTGGAAGATTCATGAACTTTGCGTGTGGGGTGGTAGATGCATTCACTAAGCCTAAAATGTTGGGTGGAAATTAGTCTATCATATGTATCTTATATATATATATATTTTATCACATAAAAAAATCTCCCACTTGTACTAAAATATATAAGTAATTCATGAAAAATATATAAAACTCTGTGAATCCATCCAAGATTCATTTTCTGATATGGGTTTATTGTGCTCTATTTTTTTGGATCAATAACTTTCTATGAAACATAATAATGTTATAAATTCCTAACTATGTAACCATGTGGGCCTTAGTATAATTGAAATAAAATATAAAATTACTATTTAAAAGATATATAAAAAGAGTATCCTCTATAAAATCATGAGTCCTACTAAATCTACTAAGAGGTTGGGTGTGATATCCATAAAATATATTAATATCTATATACATCCATATAAATCATAATATGTATCATATAAGTAATATGTATACTTATATAATACATTTTTTGTAGTGGATGAACCCAGAAAGAACAGAGCTGGTGTTCACTACCGTTACTTTCGAATGATTACAAGGAAGTAAATAATGAAGGACCGAAGAGTTTAGTAGCCCTAGTAAACTAGATACATACATTATTCCTGTATTAAAAATGAATACACTTATTAAAACATAATTTTTTTCATGGATTAATTTATTCCATCTATTATATCCCTAATTATCTTGCATAGTACGTTTTTGGATTATTGGGGAAAGGAAACATAATAAGGGTGATCTCAACTTCCAATAAGTGTAAAGTATAATAGAAAAAATAATGAATCAACGAGAATAATAATAATGGCATGGTAAATAAATGAACAAACATATTATGTAATAAAAAACTAAGAATAAAGTGAAAAAATAATACTAAAATTTAATAATAATATACACATTCTATTAAAATAACTAGATAAAGAAAAATCAAACTATAAAGGTAAGAAACTAAAACACATGCAATTTAATTAATGAAATTGAAATTAAATGTATCGATAGATCTGGTGATGAGTAATCTCATGGATTAATATTGAATAAAACTAAATGGGATAAATTATTAATTATTAGACATCATGTTTCCTAGGTATAGGGAACCCTTCCGTCTAGACCATTCACAAAACAATTTAGTATATTGTGTAGAAATAGATTTAATTTGCGCAATTAATTCATCTCATGAGACTTCTGATGCATCAAGGAGTTATCTATAATCTAGCCCCACATGTGTCTTACCTCTCCAAATTAACCCTCATATCAAATAATATAAATAAATAACAAGCCTTATAAAATATCCGTATTGAATAAAAGATACACATTTTTTATTATTTCCCCAGATAATAAAAAAATTCAAATTGAAAATCATATCAAAAATGGTATATGGTTTAGGAAATAATCATATCTATGAAAAATTATATTAATACTTAAGGGAATTTATTGTCAAATGATAATTGAAAATTTAATATTTCAAGAGGAATAAAAGTAATAAAGGTAGTAAATGTCAATAATATCTTAGACAAATCGATCAAAAACCATCTAGAATAAGAATAAGGATGATATTAATAAAAAATATTTGAAGTTGAGTAGAAATAAAGGGTTGTTTTAATTTCTAAATAGAAATAGTAAGAAATATATCTAATAATAATTATTTATGAAGAGGTCCCTTTTTTTGAAAAATATTTTGAAAACATTTTTCTTTTAAAATCAAAATTTAAACACATTTTTTTAAATTATTAACCTTTCAAACATGTAAATAAATATTCTAAGAACTGACTATGGTAAAATATATACCTTCTATTCGAGGAAAAATAGAATTCCATTTTCACAGTAAAAGTTTTGAAAAATTTCTTATTCAGAAAGAAACAAGAAGATACATTTGAAAACATGGGTAAAAGTCAAGAGGGTAAAAAGGTATTTCATAAATCATTTAGAAAAGGTTAAAAACGTTTTGATTTTTTTAATAAAACATGGTGTTTAGAAGAAAATAGGCTATCTGAGTAAAGAGAGAAATGAATTCGGGGTTTCTTAAAAACATTTTCTAAAACATTTTGAGTACCGAAGAGTGGGAAAATGGTACTAATACCAGTAAAAGTTAATGAATAATCGAAAGACAAGAAAATGAAAGCATTTATTAGAAAATGATCAAATAGTTTCCTCTGATTGAAATTCATGTGTAAATAATTCCGAAGAAAATAAGACTGTAAAGTAAACCCTTGAAAAGATTATAATTTTAGAGTGAGAATCTATCTATGAGTACATTATGTGTATCAAATGTAAATCCCCATATAGAAGTAGAAATACATCAATAGATATTAAAATTAATTATACACATAATCATATAATATTAATCACAATGAGGAAATAATATTACCTAATGAAAAGAAATTGGGTTATGAAATTGTTTTCCAGTTGGAACTTCTAACTCGAATCCCCTTAGATGAACTAATTCAAATTGAAACTCAAAATATCATGAAAAATTAATTAATCATGATATTATAAGAAATATTGGTAGTATTTACACCATATATAATAAATTTTGTGCACAAAAATAAAGTGATTATTTCAAGATAAATTTAATAATTACAAAATAAAGTGATATTGAAAAGATAACCATACAAAATGTTCTCTAAGAAAATAATCTTTAAACATTCCAAAGTATCCCATACCACTTTGAAACATTTAAATCATAATATAGATAATGTAATAATTTTTAATTAAATTTATAATATCTTTGGAATAAATATATTAATTATATAACATGTAAAATTTCATTACATACACTATAAAAAAGAAACATGGTGCACAGTAACAAATAAGTCTCAATGGAATGTAAATTGAGATGAAATCCCTTGCCTTGTGGTTAATTTTTGGGTGAAAATCATTTAACATCATTTATAATGGTTTCAAACATGTCACTACATATTATAATAACTATAATCATATATATTTTATCTTATATTAACTTCTTATAGTATATTTTTTTGCATTTGATAGTAAACATTCATTACTTTCACTATTTCGAGTGTTAATTGCCTAGTTTCTCAAGCATGTTTTTACTTGTTACTTGTAGTTTTTCTTATGTATGTCATTGTTCAATCATATAAATAATTTTATAAATTATTTAATTATCATATATATGCAGTATATATATATTTAGAATGATCTAAAATATTTTAAGACAAGAGAAGAAATGCACCGTTCATGGGGATGGTAGACCGTACGCACGCAAGAATGGTACTTTTATAACTTTTTCATATTAAAAGAATTAAAAGAAAATTATAAATATTTATATTATAATTATGGTATCACATATATTTTATATAGGTTATATAGGTTTATTAAAACCATCCTCTATACATTTCACATATAGTGTGAATGAATCACATCCCTTTGAGTGGGCGAAAATCCACACTTCCACAAATGATGTTATCGTATTCTCGCAAAATGGAGTGCATATGGTATGTTTTATAATAATTAATGAAGTATAAATACATTATAAATATCTTATATTACATATATAAATAGTGTTTCCAACATAATTTCAAACCATTGTTGGTGGTAAAGGAAAAATGAACAACTTCATTTCTTTATGTGGTAGTTCTCTGTACACATAAATGCTAAGTTCATTACCCATTAGATACAAGTGTGTGTATGCATAGATATAAAACAAGATATAAAAAAATATAATTATATTGGGGATATTTTTATTATTATATAATGATGAAATAATAATAGTTTAATGGATGGATAGTGGAAGAAATCTAAAGAGCACGAGGAAAGATGTTACCTCTTCTTTGGGTAACGCCATTTATTTTTTCCCAAGGGATTCCTTGGATTGATTTATACCCAAGGTTAGTATTATAGTTTTAGGTTGGGTATGTTAGGGATCCATTTTGGAATATATTGGTTGAGAAATAGGGGATTTATAGATGTCACGAAGTGTGAGATGTGAGTGCCTTTTTATTGTGGAGGAGGACTGACACTCATATAAATTTTTGGAAAGGGAATTACACCCTCGTTTTTCATATTAAAAGTGGATAAAATAATGTAAAAAAAAAACATTAAAATGGAGGTTAGGGTAGAAATATGGTCATAAATTTGATTTTGGACAAGTTTTTAAGTCATTTTAGTCCTTAAGTTTAAGGTTTTGTCTCTGGTTAATCTAATTTTTCTCTTAGTCGTTGTAATTAATTTTAATTATTTTGACGAATATTTTTGGTCAAAAAATAAGTTGAACTTATTATAAATTACAAATCACAGTTATTACAAATATGGATTCCATTTTTCCAAATTCAAATCATATAATTGAAAGAAATTAATCTAGATTTAATCCCACAGACAAGACGATAATGCAGGTTCTTAAAGTAAAAAAAGTTCCAACATTTGTTATTTTTTTATATCCAATTTCAATATAAAATTTATTATAATGATAAAAATTATATTAAAAGATATATAATTTATATAATTAATCTTTAAAACTACTAAAAAATATAATTTATTGTTATAAATAAATTAGACAAAAAGGAGTCTTGAGTAAAAATTTCGTATTGTTCATTATTCATCAAAAAATGAAACTTCATAGAAAAACAAAAAACATGAACCCTAACCAACATTTAATGTTCATATTTAAAAGATTAAGTATATTTTATATAAAGAATATATAAAATTTCAAATTTTTTTCTAAAATAGGTTCTCCATTAAAATGGGGTAAATTTGTCTTTTTAGAAAAAAACCATTTTTAAGAGAAAAATAGGATTTATTCGTATCTTATGCCTATCAAATCAATTAGATTAATATATAAAATATTTTATTAAAAATATAAAAAAATATTTTCTCAATATAATTTACCCATTGTAATTAATTTTATTTATTAGGATAAAACAGTCTTGTGAGCATAAAAATTAAAAAGTTCTCTTTATATTCAAATGTTTCTAATATTAATTAATTTATACCCTATAAATTCATCTAAGATTTGTGTAAAAAATAAATTTTTTTAATTTATTTAATACTATTAATAATGTATCATTTATATATTATTGTATTAATTAATCATATTTTAATAATATATTATTATTTGAAAAAACTCGGTCTTGAGTGTAATGAAAACCCTTGAAGAAACTCGTTGTTGTGTGTGACATATGTTAACACAGTGTCACATGAATTTACATTTATAAATTACTTTAAATTTATTTGAAATTGTAAATATATTATAAATTATTGGGATAATATATTACCTTACATGCTTGTTGTTGTGTTTCATACAAGCTAGGAAATATAATATTCCTACTTTAGATTTTTGGGGTGCTACATTTTTCATAACATTTAGAGACCCCTGGACATGCAATATGTTATTATGGTATAGTATATCCACTATTTTATTGATTATTTTAGAGAGACTAACCAATTCAATGAATACATGACATTTTATTCATTAAATATATAATCGCATCACAAATCCCTCATTTATATATTTAAGAATATCAGAAGTAACCTAACATAATATGGCCAAGAATTTCCTCAGTCCGATACAATCAAGGGAAAAATATATTAAGTCATAAAAATAGTTTAACAATACCATATTTGTTATTATAATACCATGATATAATATGAAATATATTTTTTTGAATGAATTTCTTTGAGAGCTTGAGATACACAAAACACCATGTTTTAATGCACTAAAATATACTATTCATATTACTATTTAACAAGGAAGTTATGAATTGAATTTTAAAATTGGAAGTTTGAATAAAAATAACCACATTTTAAATATTAATTATGATGGTTTTATATAAATAAAACATATTTAATTTTTGGTAAAGTCTTTATAGGTTTCAAAAATACTATTTTCTCCCAAAATATTATTTATTTATTTTTATCAAAAAAATAATAAAATTAAATTAGAAAAATTTAAAAAATTTATTTTATAAAATTAACATAATTGTTTAAATATGCATTTAAAAATTTTCATAGGGTGATTTGGTTTATAATTTATGGAAGGATTAATTTTTTTGTGAGTAGTGAAAAATACTGATTTTTATTAAAAATGACCTTTTCATTTTAAGAATTTACAAAGTAATATATTGTTTAAAAAAGGTTTTAAAGTAAAATTAGATCAATTATATTATAATTATTCCAATTTATTTAATTGGAATCAATTTCATGTTGAATTTCAATATTTTTTTAACTTTTGAATATTTTATCTTTGGAAAACCGCTTCCTAGTTGCGTCTACGGGTTTCATTTTGATTTTTTTACAATTATGTGAATAGAATATAGAAAAATATATTTTATACTAAAAATAAAAATAATTAATATTATATACTAATTTCAAATTATTTTTGACCAAAATGAATATTATAAACTGTAAAAATTAATTACCGGAGTTAATGTTAAAATAGGTGTACTAGGGGTTAAACTGTATGGATAAGGGGTACAATGGACTATAAAACATTCCAAAACACAATTTATGGCCTTATTTACACCTTATAACCTATAAGTTTTGATAATGACCCATTTTGGATCCTTATGGATTGTGAAAAATGTGGGTATAATTTATTCTTTTCAAAATATTCCATGTGTATCATCTCACCCAATTATAAAGGCCACCCCAAACCATATCATCTTCAAATTTATAAACCATTTAGTTTGGAGAAAACCTGAAAAATATGTTTATTTCTTACCTCAATAATTATTATGACATAATAACTCCATTATATGAAATATATTTATATTCTATTATGTTAACCTAATAACCTATATCCTCCCCAACTTACATCAAATGGGAAATAAAACTGTTAATCTTGTAGAAGACGGACAACGCCTCACGGACCGATGTTATTTGTTTTCCATATCCGCCTCTAAAATCTGGATATAATGAAGGATTTATTATTTATACATGATATTTATGATAACATTAAACATTTTTAAAAATAACAACACATATTCATTATTATTTCATAACCCATTGGAAAAGAATAAAATCGGTCGTGTGTATGGAAGACTGATACCTTTCCAACTGATGTGATGTGTTCTTAATTTATGTTTAGAATGGATGTTAGTACGGATATATTAAATGAATATATATATATATATGATATTTTTTGAAATAATTATACTTGTTTAATTATTATATCAAATTTACCTTCTTACTCTCCATTCTGTGGGGATACAAAATCATTGATTATGGGTATGATGAACTACTACCTCATGAAACGATGTGGTTTTATTTTCACTAAATATTTAATAGATGGTAATAAGGGTAAATTTAATTAGTATATGTGATATATAATATAAACATTTTTTTAAAGGAGAAATATTTTTTTTTTCATATAATCTATTGAGAAAATTGAAATACTGTTCATGGGTACGTACGACCTACCATCTCCATGAAAGATATAATTAATTGTATATATCTAACTTTATTGGATTACTATAAATAAATATATAATAAGTAAATATATATACTATATTTATATAATTTTTAAAATTCTGGAGATAATGTAACTTTGATCAATGTTAAAGGGTAGAAGATTCCAAATCAAAACATAAATGAAAAACAAAGTAGTTATTACCCAAAACCTGATTTTAATAAGAAATTATTAAAACAAGGGAAATTAAATGTCAAAAATAAATAAAATATCGTATGATAAATTTTATTATGGTTCTATAATATCTTAATAATAATATTATGTTTATTATATAAGAGGTTCAAACATGTATAATGATATTTGATATATAAGGTAATAGAATTTTGTCTTAATTTTCCTTCTTTAAGACATATGTTATGTTATGAACCTATCTTATTTTATAAGGTGTATATAAAACCCCTTTGTCAAGTAATATAATGGATTTATTTATTATCATGATATTTTATGTTTCATTAATTGTTATTTTTTTCTGGGGCTTATGATTCAATATTACCAAAGTGGTAAGGGTTTTATGATACAATCTCATCATTTATTGAGATTTTTTATGTTTATGATACTGATGATGAAATATTAAGATCCATATCTAAAGAAACTCATTAATTTTATTCTCCTATGGTTATGTCATGATAAAACATGTTTTCCCTTCATTTTACTCTCTTTTGGTACTCTATGGATTCAAAAGAATATTTTTAAGACAAATTTCTTTTATTTATCTTTGCAGCCAAAACCCCTTTTTCTTTCATGTCCATGTTTTCTAAAAATAATTACAATTTTTTTAACATTATCCAAAGAAGCAATTAAATTTTTTTTTATCCAAGTTTGAATTTTTAAAACATTTTTTAAAATTAATCATAATGTCATTTTTAAATAGGGTATGTTTGGCTTTTATCGAAAATGTGAAAGGAATTTTTGTTTTAACGTGTATAGAAGGAATTCAATTTCCAAAAATTGTGAACATTCTTTATTTTGAAGATAAAATTATAATATTTTAATGTTCTTTTCAATGAAAAATAATTCTTATATATTTTATGAACTTAAAAATTTTTAAAAATCATATTTTCAATTAAAGGTTATTTTTTTTCATGAAATGTTATAAGTGATTTTTCATTAAAAATATTTTTCCTTATAAGGTGAAATGGTTTTGTGTAATTTAATATTTTTCTATTATATGATACAATGATATCAAACTTATTATTTATCTATATGGTTTGTATTTAGTATGAAATTATGTTTATATAACCCGTTTGTTTTCCACAGGTTATGCAATGACGAAATTTGTAATGAAACCCATTTATTTTCATGGGTTCTAATATGATACAAGATTAATGTTGCCCATTTATTTTTAGGGGCTCTTATATGATGGATTTTTAATAATCTTTAAACACACATATATATGATTTTCATTATATAATGGGTGAGACCAATATATCCCTCAAATGAATTGGGTAAAGATTGATATCTTAGGAGATAAACAAGAATATAATGGGGGTGTGAACCCATTTTATTAATTGAATTTTTACACTATGATATTCTTGGGTGTTAACACCGACTACTATTTTTTTGGGGAGTGAACCCATTCTACTATGTTAGTTTTGTAAATGAGCCTTGACTACTAAGGAAATGATTTTCTTTTCTTAAGTGTATGACAAAAATCTATTTATTATTCTAATGTTATGTACATATGGATCTTGTTACTTGATTACATTATGATTCATGTCTTATGAACTATGAATATTTAATCAATTACTCATATTTATGATATATAATAACTATGGCATGGTTTTAAAATGTTATTCTCTTATTCTAATACCCTTATACCCATAATATGTTGTTATCTCCCTTGTTTACCCCTACTAATCATTTGATCTAAATATTTCTTATGTTTCATTTACTAGGTTATAAGGAAATATATTATGTATGGTATGTATAAAAAGGGTAATTTTTTGGAAAACATTAGTGGGAGATGACGTAGACCACTCACGTACCCTTTTTTATGTACCTATTGGAAAAAACCCCAAAACGTTGCATTGGTATTGACTCCAATGTTTATTTTTTACATGAAAATAGGTCATACTATACACCCAGTGTGACACTATAATGGGATATGTGTAGAGACCTAGCCCTAGATATCCTAGATCTAGTGTGTTATACTTAATACATTTGAATGATAACAAGGAATAAATCGCTAAAGAAACAATTAGTTTTGTAGTATTAGAAAACTAGATACATAAATGAGTATTGTATAAATTAATATATTGATTACAACATTAAATTTTTTCTTCTTTCTAAATTAGTAACTCTGACGATAACTCTAATCCATATAGTAAATCCATGGATATCTTTCATAGTAATATTCTTGGATTCTGGGGGAAAGAAACATAATAAGGGTGAGTTTAAATGCTCAGTACGGGAAAAATAGAGTGGAAGAAATAATGAATCAATGAGAATGTTTAGTATGGAAAGGTAAATAACTGGATATACATACCATTCAATTAACAAGATAAGGTAATATCAATATGGAAGGTTAAGAAACTGAAACACATGCCATTTATTCAATGAAACGAAAATGAAATGTATCCATAGATATTTTGATTCATTATCACATGGATGAATAATAACTGAATCATGAAAATAAAACACATCCATAGATATATCGATGCAAAATCTCATGGATGACTAATATCATAATATAAATGAAGAAAATAATTAATTTTTGGATTCCATGTTTTTTAGGTACGTGGTACCTTTACGTTCAAGACCTTTCACAAGATTATTTAACAAATTTAGGGTAAAAACCCATCTAAGGTGGCTAGCAAAATGAATCTTCCCATGAGACCACCGATGCATTGAGGGACTATCTATAATTGATCCCCACCCCTTTCATACCAGTAAAAAATAGTCATCATCTATGAAATAATTTATTTGACAATGTTCCTTATCAAAAACCCATATGGAGTAAGATATATATATTTATCAATATTAACCTAGATAGTAGAATAACTATTAAAGTTGACATTGTATGTAAAATGGTATACAGTTTAGGCAATAGTAACACCCATGATAAATAAAATGGATAATTTTGGGGAAATTAAATGTTAAATGATTATATGAGACTGAATATTTCAATGGGACTAATAAATTAGTCAAGTAATTCTATGTGAATACTATCATTGGACTAATAAATCAAAAACAATCCTAAGAAGGAATAAGGATAATATCAATACAACAAATCCCATGTGGAGTAAAAATAAAGGGTTGTTGTCATCGATGAAATAAAAGAATACATTTTAAAAATATTCTTGAGGAAAATATCATTTGATTTTTAAAAATAACTTGAAAATATTATTCATTAAAAATAAACCTTTAAACATGAAAAGGATTATTGAAAGGAACGATGGTGGATGAATATGTACACATCATACGAGGTAAAATGAATATTCCTTTTGTATGAAAAAATGTTACAAAATTCCTCTTTATGAAAGATAAAATAATATTACTTCAAAAAATTGGTAAAATAAAAAAAGGATATAAATTTATTTACAAAACCATTTTATAAACTTTTTCGACAACCTTTTAATTAAACATGGTTTTTTGAATAAAACAGTTTCTCTGATGAAAGTGATATAAAGTCAGGTTTTTTGAAAATTAATTTCTAAAAAACATGAGTACAAAAGAGTGAAAAAAGGTACTGGTACTTAAAACTGGTCATGATTAACCATAGAATAATGAAATTTCTATATTAAAAAAGAGTTATATAATTTCCTCAAAGGGAAATACTATTTAAATATTGTTAAAGTTATTATTAAGGAAAATAATATAAAAACATCCCAAAGTGTCGCACACCACGTTGAAATATTTTTAAACATAATCATCATAAAGGGAAAAAAATTTATGAATGTTTATAATATCATGAGAGTAATTAGATTCATTATATATCTTATAAATTGTTGTATATACACCAAGTAAAATAAATTATATGCATAACGACAATTAATCCTTAATAGAATGTAAATTGATATGAAAATCCCTTACCATGCATTTCTTTTCGGGTGAGCATCCTTTAAATTCGTGTATAATAAACTTATATTAATTTTATATTTTATTAAGAAATTGTTTAATGTTTATAATTACTTTATTTCACTTATTACCTTATTGTGTACAACTACTCAAACAATCAGGTTTACATCGGGTGTTTTAGACCAAATTCAGTTTATGTGTCAAAACAAACATTATTGGTCAACTATGGTCATAGGCTTGATTATATATAATCTAAAAAATAATGAAAATAAAATAATTATCATATTTATACATCAATTATACTTTTAGAACCAATAATTAATTATGGTTATGAAAAGTGAATCAATGTTACAATCATGGATCCGGTAGGCCGTATGTACGCATGAGTAACATTCCCAATTTTAAATGATCCTTATGAAAAGAATGTAAGTAACACCATATCATTAAAAAATGTTCTATATATAATAAATATAATATTATTTAGACAAATATACTTATATATATATATATATATTATTTTTTGGTGTAAAAGGAATGACATCATGATGAGGAGGCAGTAGTCCACACGTCCATGAATAAAATTACTACTTTTTAAATGTCTGAAAGGGTAATAAAGAAAATTAAATATAAATATATATAAATATATTATATTTCAAGAAATATAATTATGTCATGAATATCATATAATATTTTATGTATCATATTTTCAATTAAAACCATCCTTTATACGTTCCATGTTTAGTGTGAACAAATCACAACGTTTTGAGGGGGCGGTAGTCAGCACTTCCTCAAACAATGTCATCATATTCACATAAAATAAAAAGTTTTAAAGGTAGGTGTAATAAATTTTTTAAATAAGTATTAAAACAAAATAAATATTAGATATAATATATATAAGCAGAGTTTCCATCATAATGGCTACCATGAGAGATGGTAGGAAAAAATTGAACAATCATCATTTCGTGAGGCCCTAGTTCACTGTACATAGAAACATTATGTTCATTACCCATTATATGGTGGTGTGTGTATTTCTAGGTTAAAATATCAGTATAAAAAAATCTTCGTATTTTGAGGATACAGGTGTTTTCACACAAGAATAGAATTTGTATATTTTTGGGGTTGGAGAATGGAAATAAAACTAGAGAGATTGAGAAAAGATAATACCTTTTAATCTGGAAACTTCTTTTAGTTTAACAAAAATTCATGCATGTAAGGTATTATGACCAAATTGATGATTCTATTTTGTGTTTAGGGATGTTGGGAGGCCATTTGGGTAGATATTTTCCAATCTTAAGAGGTTGGATAGGTGTGCGTAATGGGTAGAGGTGGTATCCTTTTATAGAGAAGAAAAAGGATTCACATGGTATTCTTGAAAATAAGTTATGTGTACACAAGTTATTAACTAAAAAAAGTTATAAAAACCCTAAAAACCTATTAATATAAGGTTAATGGACTAAATATTTCCATCCAATGAGTTTTGGAAAAGTAGATACATCATTCAGTCCCTTAAACATAGAGTTTTAGTTCATTTTAAGCCTAACTAGACCTTAGTCACTGAAATTAATTTTCATCACTTTCACTAATCATTTTTGTCAAAAATTAAGATGAAATTATAAGACAAAATTTTTTATATGTTTTAAAATTGTGTATGTAGTATTTTCAAGATTCAAATCACAACGCGGGAAAATTAGTATTAATGCTAATCTAAAAGAGAGACATATTAATTGGTTTTAGTTATAAATTGTTCAAAATATTTTTATGTTTTTATATTGAATTTCAAATTTAAATTGATTAAAATGAACTAAATTATATTAATATATCTATAATTGATCTAATTTGACTATAAAAAAATTTATAATATAATTTTAAATTAATAATTATTTAAACGAAAAGACAGATTTTAATTAAAACAAAATATTTTTCACTATTCACTAAAAAAATGATGGTTCTTAGAAAAATACAAAAAATTAATCCTAAGATAATTTTGAAATTAGAAATGTAAAAATAAAGTTTATTTTATCAAATTAAATTCATATAATTGTTAAAATTAATATTTAAAATAGGTTTACCATTAAAAGGAGGTAAAATTGAATTTAAAAAAATATTTTTTTTATGTGTGAAATAGTGTTTGTTCTTATCTTTTTCACATCAAACCTAATGAATGGATATAAAAAAATTTTATTTAATATGTAACATATATATTCCACTAACATAATTAAATAATTATAATTACTTAAATTTATTATGATAAAATAACTTCGTGAGCATAAAAAATGATTTTATATAAACACATTATTTTTATATTTAATTTGTTCCAATTTTCATTTATAATTAATTTTTAACCTCTGAATTTATATTATATTATTACAAACCATACATTTTCATAAATTAGTTAATGTTATTCATAACTAATAATATAACAGATAGGTTATATCATATTATATTAAATAATAACGTTTTAATTACAGATTGTTTCTCAGTAAGACTCAATATTGCACATACAGAAGGCCACCAAAGAAGGTCACTTTTATATGTAACAAAATATATGTATAAAGGTTGTTGTTGTGCATGATGTACACTAACTCAGTGTTGCGTTCATTTTAAGTTAATTCAGTGGTTCATGCATTGAAATACATAGAATATATTTTATATAGTTAATATATTATAAATTATATAGATATTATATTACATTACATTTTTTCTATTGTGTATCAGAAACTCTATTGAATACAAGGTTCTTTAGTTTTTCTAGGGTGTCACATTCTTCCCACCTTATTTTAATTGATTCCTCACAATTTAAACCCAATCTTGGTAATAGATTGATTGATATTTCCTAAATTAGAATCCCACATCACCAGAAAAGTTCATGAAATATCCTCAAGAAAGGAGAGAATTGAAAGTAAAAAAGGTCACAAGGAATAAAATGTAACTAGTTCTCTAAGTAGGAGAATATTAGTGGAATGTAGAGATACATACATTGAGGAAAAGTGTAAATATTTATGGGGAGTGAATGAGGCCATCAATAAAAAAGAAGTGAATGACCAAGGGAAAGTTGAGGGCCTCGAATATATAAATATGTGATGATTTAGAAGACAATCAGTTAAAAAAAATTAAGGTATTATGACGACATTTTATTTTTAATTCATTTTATTATAGTTTTATAATTATTTTACTGACCAAGAATATAATGAAATATTCTTACCTATTAGGTTTCAATTTCATATGAAAAATATTAAATTTTTATTTTTCTTAGATCAAATTGTGTTTCATTTCCATACTACCAAGAATTAATTACTAATAAGGAATTATTTATACCTGAAGCACTAAGAGAAACTTTTAGATCATCATAATATTGACAATTACAAATATTTTTTCTTAACTATATTCCAAAAGAATTTTGATATTATATTAATCCATAATCCTCAAAAGTGGTATTAATGGTTTATATTTAACATTTATTTATCATATTTTTTAACAAAAAAAATTAACCAAGACATTGCATAGGTTAGTGGTTGGCGCAAATCTCTTATCTTCCTTCGGTCATGGGTTCAAGTACCATGGACTTACCAAATTTGATTGGTTTTCACCCAGATTACAGGTTGTCTACTTCTAAAACAATATTAATTTGTCTTTCAAATATAAATATGATAGATATCCTTAAAATTAGGTTAATCTCTAAATAAAATTTTAACTAAGGTTTTAAATACAACCTCAATACATAAATACCTCATCCATTTTATTCCCACAAAGGACCTTCCTTGTTCTAGGGTTTATCTATAATATCATTAGTTGGATTTATTAATCATAAACCCCTATCTTCAATCTAAGACTACTTAGTTTTATCCTAGGTTACTTATAAAGTATCCAAATCCTTCATAATGGTTTGTAAATGAAAGGTGTGTTATCACATTCATATCCCCTGGGAGTATCAAACTAGGTGCGCAGTAAGGCCCGTTGTTATATACCAAGTTTCCCCAAGTCATGCCCAAAACACGTTCTTAGTGTTGTTACTCTTAGGTACATCTGTTCTAGAATCAATTCAACCTATATTATCTAGAAAGGAATATATTTCTATGAAGACCCATATAATCTATACTTTAACATCATTATAGGGTTTTCACCTATACTTTGTCAAATTCAGCACTGGGGTTAGGTTTTGTAATATAGGTTTTCCTAAATCTAGTTCTTGAGGTTGCTACTAAATATCCTTTGATAGCAACTATAGTGAGCCAGACCCAAATATCCCTGAGTTAGTGTTTCCACTAAATACATTGGAATTATTTCAAGGAATCAGGTCTCAAAGGACCGATCATTTTAGGAGTCTTGGTAAACAAGATACATAAATGAGTATAGTACAAATGAATACATTGATTAAAAAATAACATTTTTTATTATATCTAAATAAGTAACTCTGAGGATAGCTCTAATCTATCTAGTAAATCCTTGCATATATTTTATTTTAATATTCTTGGATACCTTGGGAAAAACATTACAAGGGTGAGCTCAAATGCTCAGTAAGGGGAAAAAAGAGTGTAAGAAATAATTAATCAATGAGAATAGTCAGTATAGAAAGATAAATAATTTGAAATACATGCTATTCAATTAATTAGATAAGGGAATATAAATATTGAATGTTATGAAACTGAAACACATGTAATTTATTTAATGAACTGAAAATTAAATGTATCCATAGATATGTCAAAATATTATATCATGGATGAATAATAACATAATCTTAAAAATGAAACGCATCCATAGATATATCGACACAAAATATCATGGATGAATAACATCATAATATAAATGAAGGAAATGATTAATTATTGGATTCCATGTTTCATACGTACATGGTACCTTTTTTGTAAACACCATTCCAAAGAATGTTTAAAAAATGTATTGTATAAAACCCATATAAGGTGGATTTCCAAATGACTCATCCCGTGAGACTACCGATGCATCGATGGTCTATGTATAACAGGGCCCTGCCCATGTTGTACCAGTCCAAAACATTCATCTTCTATCAAATAATTGATTTAACAATGTGCCTTATCAAATATCCATATAGAGTAATAGATACAGATTTACCAATATTAACCTTTATAGAAAAATAAATATCAAAGTAGACACTGTATATAAAATGGTATATGATTTAGGAAATAGTAATACCAATGATAAATGAAATGGATAATTTTTGGGAAAATTCAATGTTCAATGATTATAAGAGAATTAATATTTTAAGGGGGCTAATAAATTAATCAAGGTAGTGAACATGAATACTATCTTGTGGAAAATAAATCATAAACCATCCATAGTAAGATTAAGGACGGTATCAATACAACAAATACCATGTGGAGTAAAAATATAGGATGCCATCGTCGATGAAATAAAAGAATTTATTTTAAAAATAGGCTTGAGAAAAATATAATTTGATTTTAAAAAATCTTATTAAAATATTTTTATTTAAAAATAAAAATTTAAAACATGAAAAATTCACTTCAAAGAAATAATGATGGATGAATTTGTACGTGTCATACAATGTAAAACAAACATTCCTTTTGTATGCCAAAAGGTTTAAAAATACCTCATCGGGAAAGTGAGAAGAAGATTCCTTCGAAACATTGGTAAAATATAGAAGGTTAAAAATTTCATTACTAAATCATTTTCGAAAAATTGTTGAAAACCTTTTAATAAAACATTTTTTTTAAATAAAATAGGTGCTCTGACTATAGTGAGATATAAATCTGGGTTATCTAAAAAACATTTTCTAAAACACTTGAGTACCAAAGAGTGAAAAAATGGTACTAATACATGGAAATGGCCATGATTAACTAGATAATAATAATTGTTATATATTAAAAAATGGTTTTATAATTTCCCCAAATAGAAACACCATTGAAAGATCATTAATGTAATTATTGGGGAAAATAATCTTTAAACATTCTAATGTGTCCCATACAATGTTGAAATATTTTAAAACATAATACTCTTGAAAGAAAAACACTTTTTGAATGTTTACAATATCAAAAGAGTAAGGAGTTTCATGATATATCATGTAAAGGGATGTATATACACCATGTAAAAGAAACTTATTGGATAATAATAATTAAGCCTCAATGGAATGTAAATTGAGATAAAAATCTCTTACCTTGCATTTACTTTCGGGTGATCTTCCTTTAAATTACAGTATAATTAAGTTATGTTAATTTTATACTTTATTAATATCATTTTTAATGTTTACAATTTCTTTTATTTAACTTATTACCATGTTGTGTACAACTTCTCAAACAATTAAATTTACATCATGTGTTTTTTTTACAAAATTCGGTTTATGTGCCAAAAAAACTATTATTAGTCAACTATGGTCATGGGGTTCATTATATAACATCTCCAGAAAAAATACATAATAAAATATTTATATATTAATTATACATTTTTGATATCAATCATTAAATATGATTATGAAAAATGATTCAATGTTACAATAATGGAACAAGTAGGCCGTACATACGCATGAGTAATATTCCCATTTTCAAATGATTGTTTTGAAAAGAAGTTAAGTAACAACATATCATTACAGAATTATCATTATATAATAAATACCATATTTTTTTAGTAAAATATACTTATATATAGAATTATTTAGTGTAAAAGTACTTACAACATTTCGAGGAGGCAGTAGTCTACATATCCAAGAATAACGTTACCACCTTTTAAGTGTGTGAAAGGGTAATAAAGAAATATATATATATATATATATACATATTTTATATTCAAATAAAGATACTTATTTCATTAATATTATGTATATTTTTTTGTATGTATCAATTATTAATTAAAACCATCTTTAAATGTCACATGTTTAGTTTGACCGGATGACAAATCTTTGAGGGGGCTATTGTCCACACTTCCTGAAATGATGTTATTGTGTTAACGTAAAATGGAAAGTATTAAAGGTAGGTGTAATAAAATTATTATAGAAGTATTAAGACAAAATAAATAATATATATAATATATATAAATTGTGTGTCCATCATAATGGCCACTATGAGAGGCGGTAGGGAAAAATTGAACAATCATTGTTTTGTAAGGCAGTAGTTCACCGCACACAGAAAAATTATGTTCGTTACCCATTAGATGGAGGTGTGTATATGTGTAGGTATAAATATTAGCATAATAAATCCTATTATATTTAGTTTACAGGTTGTGTTACACAATAATAGAATAAGTATATTTTAGGGGATGGATAATGGAAATAAAACTTGAGAGATTGAGAAAAGACATTACCTTTTAATAGAGAAACTTCTTTTGGTTTAACCAAAAGGAATCCACAGAAGTTATTATGACCAAATGTAGGATTATAGGTATAAGAGAGGGATTTTGGGTGGAAATTTGGGAATATATTTCCTGAAAATAATAGGTTGGATAACTGTGAGGAATGGGTAGTGGTGGTTGCATTTTATAGGGAAGGAAAAGGAATCACATGGTATTCTTGGAAAGATGTTTCGTGTACACATGTTATCACCTAAAAAAAGTCATACCAAACCACCAAAAATAATGAATATAAGGTTAATGCACTAAATATTTCCATAAAATTATTTTTGGACAAGTGGATAGGTCATTTGGGCCCTTAAACTTAGGATTTTAGTTCATTTTAAGACTAATTACGCCTTTATCACTGTAACTAATTTTAATCACTTTCACTAATATTTTTTGAAAAAAATTAAGTTTATCTTGTTTGAAAGAAATATTATCTTGGTTCTAAATGGGTATGTTATATTTCCAAAATTAAAATAACAGAATAGGGAAAATCAGGATTAATGCTAATCTCACAAATAGATGAATTAACAGGTTTTAGTAGGTAATGTTCAAAAGATTGTTGTGTCTTTATATTCAATTTGAAAATTAAATTGATTATAATGAACTAATTTATACAAATAGATAAATAATTTATCAAATGTGACTTTAAAACAAATTTATAATATAATTTAACATTAATAATTATTTAAATGAAAAGGAAGTTTTTAATTAAAATGTCGTATTTTTCACTATACACTAAAAAAATAGTTTCCTAGAAAAATCGGAAAAATTCATCATAATATATTTTTGAAATTATAAATTGAAAAACAAAGTTAATTTTCTAAAATTTAAATTCAAAAAAGTTTCAAAATTAATATTTAAAACAGGTTCTCAAGTAAAAGAAGATACAATTGAATTTATAAAAATATAGGTTTATATGTGTGAAATAGGGTTTATTCTTATCTTTTGCACATCAAACCTAATGGATGAATATAATTTTTTTTGATTGAATATATAACATATATATTAAAATTAAATAATTAACTAATTATAATTATATTAATTCATTATGGAAGAGATCTTAAAAAAAGTTTGATATAAAAACATTCTTTTTATATTAAATTAGTTCCTATATTCATTTTTAATTAATTTTTAACCTATAAATTAATATTATATTATTATAAACCACATATATTCAAAATTTGAATAATAGTATTCATAACTAATAATATAACAACTAGGTTATACCATATCATATTAAATAATAATGTTTTAATTATAGATTGTTTCTTGGTAAGACTCAATATTGCATATATAGAAATCCATTGAAGAAGGTCACTTTTGCGCGCAACACAAGCTATATGAGGAAGGCTTTTGTTGCATACACTGTATGCTGACTAGGTCTTGAATGAATTGAATGCAAAATTGGCAGTTCATGCATTGAAATATATATAATATGTTTTAAATAGTAAATACATTATAAAGTACCTAGATATTATATTACCTTATGTGCTTACTGTCGCGTGTCATTGAAGCTATCAAATATTATATTCTTTAGTTTTTTGGGGGCATCACAATATGCTATGGTTAATTCAAATTTTCTCTATGAACCATACTAAATGATTTGAATATATGATGACGATGAATAAACAAGGTTAATTATGAGGTATGTATATTTAATATAAGGTTTGTTGATTTATAAAAACTATACATTATTTTTCATGACTATGTGTTTATACACTATGTTTATTATTTCGTACACTATGTTTTTTGGTTTTAGTCGGTGGTTGGAACCGAAAAGAACGTTGTTAATGAAGAATGAAATGAAAAATGCAACGATATTAATCAAGATCACATAATATATTATGTGATCTTGAAAGAAAAATCCCATTGCTATGTTCACACATCTTTCTCAAGGAACGAATCATGCTGAACTTCCAAATGAGTAAAGGAGGAAACAATGTTTAGTTGAGTCCTTCATGATGTATGGTCCACCATATATTTATGATTTTTTTATTCTAGTTGTTGAGTAAAGGATCTATACCACTGAAGAGAAATTTTCTGCTCTCCAGTTTTTAGAACATGAAAAAGTCATTTTATCTATCTATCATTTGGAAGGTGATGTAGATCAATAGTGGAATCTCATCAAGAATTTGAAGCAACGTGATAAAATTGACTCCATGGAGTGGGATTAGTTTAGGAGATTATTTTTCAATAATTAATTTAATCATATTCTGCGTATAATAATGGGGAAGGAATTCCAGGAGCTAAAGTAGAATGATGATAATTCCTTTGCTACCAATAAGGAAAATTTTACAAGACTTGCAAGATACATTTCTAGAATTATCATCCAACCTCAAAGTAAGGTTAATTGATTATTAAATGGATTAAAACAAAATCTCCAAATAGTGTTATCCATTAGTGACCTCAATAGCTATGAAGAAATATTTTAATGTGCTCAGAATATAGAAATATATAAATATAGATTGGTGTTACCTATTAATGATATGATTTTGACAAAAAAAGGAATATAGAATTCAAAGGAAACTCTAAAAAGCATGGGAAGAGGAAGATGATATTTACATCACGATTCAATTATGGAAGGAAATGTAATAGACCAACCCAAGTCAACCAAATCATAACCCCAAGCCATGTGTCACATGGTGAAGTATAAAAAAACAATAGAAACAAGACTTGAATATATCCAAAAAAGTAATACAACTAGAGTAAAATATAAAATAATAGAAAAATAAAAAATCCATAAAATAAAACAATAATAGGATAAAAAATAATGTATAAAAAATATCTATGTAACAAATAATCAACTCTAAACCAGCCAACAATGAAGGAAATTAACAAGGAGAAGAAGACATTCTATAACGTTCCCTTCCATTTACCTTTATCCTATAATGATATATATAAAACTCCCCAATGGGAAAGTTATTGTGTGAGTACAATACCTAGTAGGATACAAACACTGAGTCTATATAGGGTATAATATCAAGAATGAAAAATTTCTATCTTTTAAAACAAAAAATTTTACAAATCATGTTCATAAATCTCAAATACATTTATATATCATTTTCACTTTGGTTTTTATAAAATCCTTTCATATTATCGAACTAGAAATATGAAAAGTATAAGTGGTAAAATTGTAAATCATATCCGTGAATCATATTGTAATCATCTAAACATATATTTATGAAATACCATCATGAAATGTCTTATGATACAACCACATATAAATAACCAATGAGAATCTATCCATGATAAAAAACACGATGCTATAAAATAGATGCTAATGACCAACACCGGATCATTTGGGTTATAGCATATGGAAAAAATACATACTAGAAATAAAAGAGCCCAAACCTGTTCAAATGTTAGATCAATCCGATATAGAATCCCACCACAGTTCATCGATATTCATAATGTTACCCCTAATAGAGCCACACACACTAAGGCTCTCTTTATCTATATCCAGATTCCCGTAGTTGTGCCACACACACTAAGGCTACCCTTATCTATTTCCAGACGACGCCAAGTTTCCCAAAGTACCATGATTTTAAAATAAATTTTTAAATCATGCTCACAACTTTACAAAATATTTTCAAAGGCTATTATATCCACTTTGGTGGTTGAAAACCCATTCCCAAATCAAACAAATCCTTTTTCAAAGTAAGGACATCTTTAAAAAGAAATTACCTTCCAATAAAATTTTTGAAACCCCATATCAATTCAAATTAATGAACAATAAAAATTAATTTATCTAGAGTGATATGAAATAAATCAAATTAACTCGTTGTATAGGCACACCTACATTAAAATGTTATAAAACATCCCACAACCGATAAAAGTGATTGGAAATAAAGAGGTTGATCTTTGAAAGGTATGTCACATCAAGGAACTCAAAGGATTGATATAAAACACTATCTGATCCTGAATTTGAAAATAACCACAACCGAAACCATAACTGCAACCAAAACCAAAGAAGAATCCGAAGGAACGCTTACCTCAATACACCAAAATTTTCGTTTAGAAGAGGTCTCGGAAAACTACTGCTAAATCCCGTTTCGGTAATCAATTAGCGGCAGTTTTAACTGTTTCTAAATCGTTTTTATTTTTTTTATTTTTTTAAATTTTATTTTTATTTTATTTTAGTTTTTAATTTTCCTATTTAATTAATTTTATTTAATATTAATTATTCATTATTTATTTATTTTCATAATTAATTAATTAATTTTTTTATTTTCTAATTTCTTTATTTATTTTTAATGTATTTTTTATTTGTTATTTATTAATTATTATTTATTATTAATATGCTAATACCTATCTCCACACACAACCCCATGTCCATGCACATGCTCATTCATATATATAGAAATTATGCGTTGGGGGAGATTTGAACTCATTACCTCTTACTTATTCTCCAAAGACTTTACTACTCTAGTAGACTCTTCATGTGGTTAATAAATCAAATTTAATATACATGTATATATATATATATTTATGAATTAGAAAAAAATAATACATAACTTATAGATAAACACTAAATAATTATTAATCAATAATTATTAATCAATACTTATTAATCAATAATGATTAATCAATAATCAATAATTAATAAGTAATAATTAATAATTTACAAGTAATTATTAATATTTAAAAATTACTAATTACAAATTACTAGTTAATAAATAGAATATATATAAATAATAAATAAATATATATATAATATCGAAATAAATGGTACATAAAAAATAGTAAATAAAAAATAGTAAATAATAAGTAATAAATAGTAAATAAAAAATTGTAAATACTAAATAGTAAATAGTAAACAGTAACTTGTAAATAATAAATTCTAAATATTAAATAATATATAATATATAATATATAATATATAATATATAATATATAATATATAACATATAACATATAAGTAATGTATAAATAATAAATTAATTAAAAAATATTTTAATATATGATAAATAAATAAAAAATTAACTATAAATTAATAAATAAATAAATAAATAAATAAATACTAAATAAATAATAAATAATAAATAATAAATAATAAATAATAAATAATAAATAGTAAATAATAATAATAAATAATAAATAATAATTAATTCATAATACAAAATAATTAATAATTGATCATTAAGAATTAATAACTATTAACTAATGATTAATTTTTAAAAATTTATAAATAATTAATAAATAATCAATTAATAAATAATAAATAATTAAGAAATAATGAATAATAAATAAAAAATAAAAAATAAATAATAAATAATGAATGAAAAATAGAAAGTAAATTAATATTTAGTAAATTTAAAATTTTTTTTTTAAATAATAAATAACAAATAACAAATAACAAATAATAAATAATAAATAATAAACAGTAAATAATAATGAATAAATAATAAATAATAAATAAATAGTTAAATAAATAAATAAATAATAAAGAATTAAGAATTAAGAACTAATAATTAATAATATCTAATAATTAAAAATTGATAATTGATAATTGATAATTTTTAAATAATAATTAATAATTAATAATTAATAATTAATATTCATTATTTAATATTTAATAAATAAATAATAAATAACAAGTAAATAATAAATAATAAGTAGTAAATAATAAATAATTAATTAATAATTAATAATTAATATTAAATTAATAAATAAGGAATAATGAATAAATAAATAAATAAATAAAAAATTAATAATTAATTAATAATTAATTAATTAATTAATAATATATTAATAATTAATGTGTACATAATAAATAAATAATAAATATTAAATAAATATTATATATTAAATAAATAAATAAATATGTTTATTAATAAATAAATTGATAAATAAATAAATAAATAATAAATAAATAAAAAATAAAAAATAAAAAATAAAAGATAAATAAATAAAAATTAATTTAATAATTAAAAATTAATTAGTTAATAAATTAATATTATATAAATAAAAAAATAAATAATTATAAATAAATAAATAAAAAAAAACAAATAAATAATTAAATCATAAAACGCTAAGAACCTCTGAAAACCCTAAAAACACTAAAATGATCATAAAAACTGATCCGAGACTCCTTTTTCAGTGCGACAACTAGTCAAATCGAAGATCATGAAATGAGCTTTAATATAAAATGTGGTACAGGCTGAACAAACACATGGATCAAAAGTTATAACCGTATGAATTTTAGGAAATCGAGGTCTACAATTAAAACCTCTATTTCGGAGGTCTTCTGGGCCTTTTTTGGGAAAATAAGAAGGGGTATAATACTTATTGAGTTAGTAACATAACTAAACTGCATAGAGGTCATTGGAAGCTTTGATTTTCTATGTGGTAGAACCCAAACGGACACCCGAAATAAAAGTTATGGCCGTTTGAAGAGTTCTATTTTTAGCTTTTGAAATTTTTCTATATTTTTGTCCTTTTATTATCATATTATTTAATTATCACATAGTTTTACCTCATTTGATAAGCTTATCTTTAACTATTTGTGGAGCTAAAATGGATTCTCAGATCAAAAATTATGTTCATTTAATGCTGAAGTCTGTTTTTCTACTTATTGAATATTTGTTTTCAGTTTAAATTTTTTATTAACTAAAAATTATAAATATTTTTTAATTGACACATTATAAATAATTAAAATTATAAATAATAAACTATATTTTATTATCAATAATAAAAAAATCATAATTTCCAAATAAATAATTTTTTTATTTTTTTCTTTAATTTGGCAGTGTTTTTTTAATAACCATAGATAAAAAAATGTAATTTTTTTGAGGAAATTCTAAAACAATAATAAAAAATAATTTAAAAATATTTATCATTGATTTTTTCCCGACAATTTTCAAAACCACTGCTAAAATATTTTCGATTAAAAAGTATGTGGCAGTTTTAAAAACCACTCTTAAAACACTTTTTTCTTCTAGTGTCTAGAGGGAACACCACAACAACCTTGATGTTTGATCTCCAAATGAATGATCCAAAAGGGGAATGGATCTATGAAATCTCATAGGGTGAGATATGGGTTGAGAGATGGAGGATTTATGTGGAATAAAATAATTGAAAACTTGTACAATCCACTAAAAACCCTAACCATGATACACACATGGCTTGTAAAACCATTACGTGTCGTTTATTACACAATGGTTGAAATCATCGAATAACATACCACCTTTCTAATAAAAACCTGATTTTTTTTCTATTGCATGACATGAACCATTTACAAGACTTGTAAACCTTTCATGACCTGAACATGATTAATGATAACAGCCCAATAACCATTACATGGTGTAAAATCCATTTACACAGCATGTTATCACCCAACAGATAGTAAACAACCCAGTTCATAGTAGAAAAACAACAAGGCTCATGAGAAATTCTCCAAACTTGGGGGGAAACCCATAAACCCATTAACAAATTTATACCTAAACTCCATTAATTCAAAAAAACATATATACCTAAACTATAGGTCATTTCTTCATAAAATTATCTCCATCCTTTAGAAGTTTGAAAACACACCCAAACAAAGATGATAAACAATGAATAAACAAGTGAGTACCTGAAATTAATTACAGGGTGTTACAATATCAACACCATAAATGCTTTCTACCCCCAGAAATCTCTTAGATTCACCGACCTAGTAAAAGTGAGGCCAATTACTTCTTTATGAATAATTCCTTCTCCCACATCTCGTGGAAGTCCCATCTTCACTGCCATAGAACCCGAAATGAAGGAACCTTTTTATCACATAGTTTTTTCTCTCGACAATCCATAATTTGTACTAGATGCTCAACCAAAGTGGTGTTGGTGTCATGATTAATATACTCTCATCCAATCACATGGGAAGGATATGCAATATGATTACTAACATTGGAAACATGAAAAACATCATGGATAGAAGTCAAAATAGATAGAAAGTTAAATGGATATGAAAAATTCTTTAGTCATCCAATGATCATAAAGGGTCCCGAAAACATCGGTTCTAACTTTCCCAGCTTACGAAATGGACAATGTCCCAACCATGGTGATAGTCTAAGAAAAAACTGATCACCAATATCAAACTTCAACAGATGAAGATGGAGGTCTGCGTAACATTTTTGATGACACTATACCATGATCAATCTCCACTAGATAAATTTCACCCTCTCCATGGTCTCCTAAACAAGACTCAACCCAACTAAGTACCACTTACCCAACTCTACCCAGAATAAGGAAGATCTACATATCCTCCTATATAAATACATTAAGGGAGCTATCTTTATCGAATCATGATAACTATTTTTATTTGAAAATTTGACAAGACGAAATTTTTCTCCCAAGATCCTTCAAAATTAAGCACACAAGCCCGGTGTGTGTCCTAAAAAAACTCAGTATCCCTCTCTATTTGTCTATCCATATGTAGATGATAATATGGGATCAATCTAATCTGGGATCCCATCTCCCTTTTCAAACCATTCGGAATCCTATACGTGAACCTTCGATCCTTATCAGAAACAACCATAGAGGGATCCCTATAAAGTCTCACAATGTCTCAAACAGACATGTCCCCTTGTTATTCCACCTTTATCATCTCCTTAATAGGTAGAAAATGTGTGGATTTCATAATTCAATCAATGATTCCCAAAATCACACCCTTCCCACTAAGAGTCTATGGAAAACCAATGATGAAATACTTGGAAATATCATCCCATTTATATACAAGAATGGGTTAGTTCTACAACAAACAAGTAGGCCTTTGGTGTTCTGTGTTAATTCTCAGAAATGTAAGACATCCTAATACAAAATCCACAATATAGTGTCTCATCTTTTAACAGAAATTACATTTTCTCAAGTCACGATACATCATGGTTCCCCCAGGGTCTAGAGACCAACAAAAATATGTCCCACCATCCATTAAATATTTTTCTAGGGAAAATAGAACAACCAACCTACTATATAATCAAAAAGCGCCACCTGGAGACTACGAACACTCACCCAAAAGCTCCACACTATAAAGGATTTTATGAAATCATTGGAACTTTGTGTCTATCACCTTATTTAGCTAAAATCACTCATAAATAGAAAGGTTCATCTTTAATTGAATCCAAGAACACCGTTATACCAACATCTTTTACTTCCAAGCTCATCTCAATAAACAAACTCATTTGAGATTACTCATCAACTGATTCCTTCCCAACTTGTGTCTATAATATTATTATAAACACATTAATAGCCACATTACCCTTCCCAGGGTTCTATGAAATAACAAAATCAAATATATAAAGGTATTATACCCAACCTCTCTATCATATGTTCATATCCATTATATTTAAAATATATTTCATACTCTTACGATCAAAATACATAGTAAACCCCTCCCCAAATTGGTCATGATTCCATGTTTTGAGTTTATGCATAATTTACTCCAAATCAAGATCACAGAGAGGGTGGTTCTTATCATGAAGGTGTAACTGGTGTGAGACAAGAGAAACCACTTATTTTTCTTGCATCAGGACACATCCCAAAACCATACTGGAAGCATCACAGAAAATATCCTAACCCGAATCAATTAATTGAATAATCAAAACTGGTTCTAAATTAAAAATCACCTCAATCACCTCAAAATAGCTATAACACATATTGTTTCAATAAAATTTTATAACCTTATTGTTTAAAGTAGTCATCAAAAATTCGATATTATATAAACACTAAACAAGTCGCCTATATTAACTAGCTACACCAAAGATGATCCAGATATCAAACACTTTCTTAGATTTTTTCCGAGTTCATTTCTTCTAGTACCATTTAAGGATCCATTAGGATTCTCCACTCAGATATCTCATTCTCCAAAAATTTCACTTCCTAGATGAAAAACTCACAATAAGAAATATTTCCATATAGACAATGTTCTTTCAATGTTAAAAGAATGATATTGAAATGTTCCCTGTGCTCCTACTCCATCTTGTAGTACACAAAAATATCATCCATCAACCAAAAATATACATTCTAAGAATCAATGAAAGATTTTGTTTTTCAATTATATAAACACTTTAGGAGTTTTAATCAGTCGAAATGACATAACCAGAAACTCAAAATGCTCATACTAGATTTTAAACATTGTCTTAGGTATATCCTCTTCTTGGAATCTCAACTAGTGGTACCTTGACCAAATTTCAACATTTGAAAAACAACATGATCATATAAGATGGTAAAAATTATCACTAATCCTAGGAAGAAGATATTTATTAACTTAATAGTCACCATATTTGACTTCTGATAGTCAATGAAAATTCTTAGGCCCCATATTCTTTTTTAGAAATGAGGATAGGAGAATCTCACAGTGGCACTCTAAGAAGAATAAATCATTTATCCACTAGGTCTTCAATATAGAATTTATGTTCCACCATCTTATTAGGGGTAATTTGAAAATTTTTCGTAGAAATGGGCATCATACCAGGGAGTATGTGAATCATAAACTTGGCCTATCTCTATGGAGGTAAACTAGAAAAATCATCTAGAAAGACCTCATGGTATGAAAAAAACACAATAAGAAGTTGAAAACCAAAAAAGTGTCAACTGCATCTTGAAACATCTATAAAAATTGGCATGATATTACCCCATCATAATGAATAATGGTCCCAACCCTTCCCAATCTAGAGTCTTACTCACCCTAAAAAACACGAGTGACGCCATAGGTAGATAGGCACTACACCCAATGATTAAAAAATTCTATCTAGACCATAATACTAAGGATTAAATCCATTATGATAATAAAATCATATATGTAAATATCATGAACTAAAAATTTCCATACCACCTCTAAGAAGACTATCTTCACTTGACACATGGGACACTTGAAAAATTATTTATACATATTTACGAAAGGTGTGGAAAGATCAAACAATTATGGTATATTATATGATGGTAATACCAAAACATAAACTATATTTTATGATATAAAATAATGATTATGAATTAAACAAACAAAGACAACAACAGATAAATCAAAATAAACATATTAACTTTAATTATAGACGGCCCTACTTCAAATTCCTTTGGTGTATACTCCACCAAATAAAGATGTCCAATCTCATATCTTTCCGGATCTTTCTTAGTCACATGGACACCCCCTTATCCGGAGGATATTAACCACCACCCTTTTAAGAATATGCATAAACCTATGAACCCTTTGTGAATGTGAATCTTGCATTACTACCCTGGTAAATTCTATTACAAAAGAATTTTAGATGGCCAGATCATGCCAAAAAGATGAAATGTCTTGGGAGCCTCTGAAAAATTCTTCTTAATATGACCTAGCCTTCCACACTAGTAGTAAAAAACCTATTACTAACCTAAAAAATCTCTTGAAGCCATTCTTAATGATACTGACCACCCTTGCACTTCCTCTTCTAGATAGAGGATACACCCAAGCTAAAAACTGAACCAACTAAACCTCCAGCCAATCCTAACATCCCTATAATGTATTCCCCATCCAAAATTTATTTTTCAACTACCTAATAAAAGTTTATAAGGGGTATTATAATTAACATAGACTAAATATAATTCCTTCATCCCAACTCAAACCTCCGAGCCTTTAGGTACTCATTGTTGACAGAATTTGGTTTTAGATGCACCAACTCAGGTTAAATACTCTTGAATGGTACACTCTGCCTACTCCAATGTTAGAAACATTGGGGTCTTTATTAAATTATATATATCCAGGTAAAAATATTGATTATATTTTTTTGAAAGAACCCTAGGTGATGTCTTTTTACAACATATCTTGAACAATAGTCCCCACAATCTCCTTCCGAGTCCCTCAATCATATATATGGAAACCCCCCTTAGATTCTTCAAGAGTTTTAAATAAGTTTAAGATCCTATCAATCTAATCAAGACACTACTCATATTCCTATTTTCCTTTTAAACAAGGGAAGACAGGTGGATGTTTCATAGTAAACTCATATCCATGATCCACTACATGTCCTAGGTTCCCAACACACAGATGACCTAGATTCTGAATTGTGTGGATTATAGCTTCTAATAAAGAAGGGTTTAATATAATATTTTCCTACTGAAACTATCTTGAATCTTCCTCTGTCATATTTGGAAGATATATTCTTGGATAAATTGTAATAATTACACAAGACAATAACCAATTAGATCATTAACAAATTCCAAAATCATATGAAAACATTTCATAATTCAGACTAATGCTTTAAAATAATAATAATTTAATGTTGTTATAAATTCTACTGAAAAAAACACCACACTTAAGGAAGTAACATTTCCATTTTAATAAAATTCCAATAGAGTTCATTCAAATTTCCCAAAACATCAAGTCTCAAAATACTTAAAAATTCCCTAACCACCTATGATAACTTCGATTCAATCAAAAAATTGAGATGTACAAGCCCCTTTTCAACACTTACTATCTAAATTCCTATGGTCCTAAATCCTATATATCCAAGTAATATAACCAAAATCAACCAGTGTCAATAAACATTAGACTAAGGCATCCACTAATACCAAATTATAATAGACCAACATGGGTTAACCAAATCATATACCAGAGCCAACCAACAGATGGTGTGGTATAATAACAAATTTTGGAACAAGTCTTGAATAAATACAAATAAAGACATAAAACTAATTTATAATGTTGAGGAAATGAAATAAAATAGATAAAAGACAATCCAAGTCATAAAAATATAGACCAGAAAGTATGAGAAGTTTCTGTATGACCAATTATCACCTCTAGACCACAGTTCTATAAAGGAAAATACCATAGGAGAAGCCAACATGATACAAGATTCCCTTCCCATTACCTATATCATTTAATATAATAAATTCAATGACCCAAATATAAATATAGGGTGTGAGCACAAATCCTAGTAGGATTTAACTATAGAGTCAATACATAGTCTAATATAAAGAATCTAATAATTCTAGCATTTAAAACAAAACAGTTTTACAAATCATTCTAATAAATCCAAAATCCATTTATAAATAATTTTTCCATTGGTTTTCATAAAATCATTTCTTATTCTCTAACAGAAAAACTAGAAGTGGAAAAATAGAAAATCATATCCATGCATCATAATTTAAGTGTGTAAGCACATATCCATGGAATACCATCATTCAATGTCATGTGATACAACTATATGTAAAAACATGTGAGAAAAAATCCAGGTAAAAGTCAACATGTGTTAAAAATATATAAATGACCAATCACACTATTATTTGGGATCTAGTATATGAGAAAATACATACTTGACATAAAAGAGGCTGAAACAGGACAAAAATTGGATCCAAATAATACTTAGTCCTTCCAAATTCTATAAATATCCAAAAGATCACCTCCTAGGGGTGACACACACACTAAGGTTACCCATGTTTATTTTCTGATGCACCGAATGTTCCCAAAGTGTAAATATTTTAAAATAAATTTTAAAAACCATGTTCAATTTAAAAAAAAATTAAAATTCAATTCAATTCTCTTTGATGTTTGAATACCCAATCCCAAATCAAACAAATCCATTTTGAATTTAAAACCCCTTTAAAAACATTTTCATTTCCAGGAAATATTTTGAAACCCCATATTACTTAAAATTAAAGAATAAATTATTATTTTTATCAAAAATGATTATTAATTCATCAAATTTACCCACTTCATAGAAACACCTATCTCAAAATGTTATAAACCTATCCTATTTTGAAAATTGTGATTTGAAACCAAGGGATCTTCTTTTAAAAGGCAAGGCATGTCAAGAAACAAGAAAGGATCAATAAAATAAACTATCTGATCATTAATATAGACACAGACATAGAAAAAACCATTGTCTCAACCAAATCCATAGAACAATCAGACATAACACTTACCCAGAGAGAAAAACCACAACAACTTTGAGGACTGATTACCGAATAGACAATCCAAAAGGGGTGGAGATCTCTAAAATTACATAGGGTGAGATATGGGTAGAGAGAGGGAGAATGTAGGAAGAATGAAATAATTATGCAACTTCACTATGCCCTAAAAACCTAGGTTGAGATACTTACACACCATGTAATCCCATTACACATCGTGTATTCCCTGAAGGCTGAAATTACAGGAAAACACAGCACCTTTTTAATAAAAACCCAATTTTTTTCACTCCATAATGTGAACTCTTTTCATGAAATGTAAATGTCTCAAACCTTGAAATTGATGCAAGATATATTTTTGGTTACCATTACATGATATGTAGTTTATTTACATGACATGTAATTTTCCAATATATTGAAAACAACTCAGAGCTTAGAATAAAAAGAACAAAGTGCCTGGGATGTTCTTGAAACTTTTGGAGAACCCCTCATGTCCATTATTACATTTCTTTCTGGACTCCATTAATTAAAAAAATCATGCATCCCCCAACTTTAGGTCATTTTCCAAGAGATTATCTATATACGTAAGATGCCCGCAAACTCACACAGACATGGTTAATAAAAAAAGAGTAAATAAGGGAGTACTATTGGATATCAATATTAGATATATTTATATTAGTATATAAAGCATATGTTCTTTATGGATCAACTATAGGGGGTGAACTGTAGTTTTGAAAACATATTTTACAAAAATTTATGCATACCAATTTACAAACATCTTTATGTATATTATGTTAGTTCTAGACTTGGCCCTTAATACAATTGTTAATGTATCATAATCAAGACAATTATGATAATATCAGAGTATATTGATCATAATCAGAATATATATGACTATATAAGAGATTTTTAGATTCACATTGGATCTTATTAATGGTTTAGACTGTGTTTATGAAATTTAGAATCATTATGATAAAAATAATACATACAAGCACAAAAAAATGTAAGAATTGTATGAACCAAGTAACAATATATAAAAATGTAATAATTACATAAAAATATTTTAAAGAATAGAACTATTTTAACCTTAAGAGTAAGGTAGCCACAAACCATGGATAAATAAATCCCTCATTTTTTATTTATAATAAAGTTCGTCTTTCAACAATAATAAAATCCCTCAATACGATTATTGGATTCTTTGTCAACCTAGCCTCTGTACCCCCTGATCTGATAGATTATATATATCTTGCTATCCCCACAAGCCCTCAATTATTATATCAGATTATACATCTTTTTATCCCCACAATCCCTCAATTTTAACCACAGATCAGAGGCATAATTATAATTCAAAATTTAATAAGGAGAAAACCTGGAATGGTTTCCATAAGACAAAAAAACTCAAGACAATTAAAAATACTAATAATAAGATATTAAAATTGTGTATTTTATAGATCACTCACAAAATGGAAAATTATAAATGAAATCAACCATCTCCACACTCTTTGAATGATTGGGTATTTTTAGGAAACTGTCCCAAGGATCATATTTTCTCACAATGATCATACTTTATTTGAGTTTGTTATAACAGATTCCATACTTGGAATATAAAACCTCTTAAAAATTTAACATAAATAATTTTCCACTATCATATTGGTGTACAACATTACAGAGTAAAAAATATTTCAATACTATAGTTATAATTTTTCTATATTTTGAATATAAACTTAAATCAGTCCAAATAACTTACTTATGTTTGTCATTGTGATAATATTCATAAGTATGAGTCCAATGTTTATTGGTTTTGGAATCAATATGATTATTAATACTTCTTAAAACAGAATATGAAAACAATTCTTATATCTAATCTAATAATGGTGAATCTAATGTTTATCAGATCCATACTCATTACAATAATCTTAATTTAAAATATTGATTCATATCAGTGAATAATTTCGAATATATATTTTTAGTATGGTAAAAGATTATGTTTTCTACAAAAACATTCTAAAAAAATTATTACATAAAAAATTAGTAGCAATTATATAATAAAGTGCTTGAAATTTCCAAAACAAAAGGAACGAAAAAGTCATAATTATAACATTTGACCCAAAAATATCCCCATTTTTGGAAATCACAATACCAAAACAAAAATGAATATATAAATTTGAAAAACTTATAGTCTATTTACTTTTAGGTAATTCGTATTTAGAGTTGAAAAATAAAATCATAACCCCCCTGAGTTTTTATCTCTTCTAAATATGATGGCGAAAGTTGGTGAAAACAATTATTTTCTCCTTAGTATAAAATCTCTTTTAAATAATTTTTTTCTCCCCCTCACTATAGAATTATCCATTTTCATATTAATTTCTCCCCGTTTTTATAATAATCTCCCAAAAACAATAATATTTCCTCCTTTTTGGATTTACAAGAAAGAATGGGGAAAATTATTTAGTTTCCTGAATATTTTTAGAAAAACTACTATATGAAACAATATAATGAAATTCCTAGTCACCCAAAAATTAATGAAAGAATATTCAACCAACCAGAATTATAAAAAATTCCAATTAATTTTAATGGGATGAAGAATTCATTCATTCATAGAAATGTTTTTATAATACAATTTCAACAAAAGTTCAAAAAGAAAAAATATTTTAATCTTTCTTCATCAAGGAATTCAAAATAGTCTCTATCTTCCCGAACTCTTTTCTTTCCGACTCAAATGTTTCTTTTATTTGATATTGAGACCAAACATTATCTTCTTGAATTTGAAGTACTTTAAAAAAAATATTTGTTATAAATTTTCAAACATATTATTTCCCCATTATAATATTTTAGTATTGAGAATTGCATTTGAAAATATTTCATCTTCCCTTTTTTCTCTTTCACTTCTTCGGTTCAGTTTTCAGTTGTATCCTTAATAGTTCAATGAATTTCACCCTTGACTCCATATCCTTAGATTACTTACTGATGGGTTTTCTTGATTTATTCATATGATTCTTCATATCCTCAAAATAATCATCATATAACTAAACAACAACATTGATTTGATAAGACCATTTTACGACTTGATTTCTTGAATTCTTGTGAATTTGAGAGATTTATCATAAAACTATTAAATTTTCATTAGTCTGGATGATAATTTTTTTAAACATATATAATGACCCCAATTTCTCTTTAATAATTTCATGAATAATTACTCCTCCAGATTCTTGTATAGGGAAATATGGAATTGTTCCATAAAGTCTTTTTTAGACTTGGATGACAAAGTCAAGTCTTTGAGAAGTAATCATATTAAATGAATCTGATTCATTTTTCCAATTTCTAGGAGATTAATATGGCTAGTTCTAACTTTCACTTCTTTTCCTTTCCCTTTATCAACTTTCGTTGGGACTGATTTCTCAACTTTTTCTCCAACTTTCTTTCTATTAGATAATTCAATTATCTCCAAATCATCTTTATCATCTTCTGAATCTTATTTCATATATATCTTAGAAGATGATTGAGATTATTATTATGATTATTGTTCCTTTTTATGATTTTGGGATTTTACTTTTTGATCGATTTTAGAATATAATTCCAGCAATGATTCCATTGATGATTTTAAAGAAAACTTATTAGGCTGAGTCTCTATTTTATTATAATTTTGATGGTCTTATTCATTTTGATCCTCATAATATTCATCCTTTTTATCCTATTTATCTCTATCACCTTCCTTAATTTCATTTATTCTATATATTGTTAAATATCTTCACCATTTTGTTTATAATCATAATCACCATCTTCTTATTCAAAAAATTCTTCAAAAAATTCATACTAAAATCCTTCTTCTTGTACTTCTTTTTATTTGGATAATTTATCAATCCCTAGAATGCCTTCATCAATTAATTAAAAAATATACTAATAATTATGAATTGATATTATTAATTAAACTTTACTAGATGGTTTTGATTCTTATTAATTTTATTGATCAACTAGTGGTGCTGATTCCTATTTAACTAATTTATATTTTCCTTCATCATTAATTGAAGAAATATTGGCATGTACAATCCCAATTTCTTGTAAGGATAATATGGTATCCATATTCACCTGATATAACTAATATATAGGTAAAAAAATTATGGAGGCTTCCTCGATGCCTTTCATCAAGGATTCAACAATTCATACACCTTGGGGATTATTCTTCTATTTACTTTTCTTCTCCTCTTTATCTAAGGAATCAATGACATGCAACTTCAAGGCATTAGCCTTAGCTTGGTTTATTATAATAAATAATCCTATTGACTTATTTTCTTATTTAATTTTTTATACACTCATGATATAATTCATCATGAACCATTATATGTTTATTTATTATTGATGAGGATGTCTCTTCTTTCCTTTTATTTTTAAGATCATCCGACTCAAATTTATTTTTTTCTACTGATCACCCTGTCCATATTCATTTGAGGGTTCTGCTTCTGAAGTTTTCTAAATAAACAAATATGTTTCAACAATAACATTATACCACATTATATTCATTATATTATCAATAATGAAAATAATATCTATCTTCTTCACCTTTGATTTGTTTGAAATTTTGAAAAATTCATCCAATCAACCATTATCGGGGTTATCACATTTGGGAACATAATAATATATGATTTAATGTATTTATTCTTGAAATTTTATGTGGTATTAAAACTTAATCGAATAATATCAATATTTCTCATTTTGACGAAGAAATACAATATAAAAACATCAGATACTTTCAACGTGTCCTTATCTCTATTACTTGGAATTAAAAAACCCTACATCCATAGAACAACAACTATATTATTTGGAGTTAGGTGTGAAACATTCTGAACATTCTCATGATGATTGAATAGGGAATCTTCTGCCTTTTTTTATCAAAAGAACTAAGATCATCATGTAATTTTGGATAAAGGAGATATACCTCTCCATCCAATGGAAGTAAAACAAAATTTGGAGGATTTATTATATGAAATTCAATATCCTTTTCCATAAATCATATTTGAGATTTTTGTTTCCATCCTATTTGAGAAAATTGACTAAATTATAAAAATATCAAACAAAATCAAGGTAAAACAAATCGTAAAACTGATTAGTGTTTTATAATCACAAATATTTACAACCTAAAAGATCTATAATCTTATTCAGGATAGAATCATATATTTCCAAAAAATATATTTCTACTAACCTTTCATAGAAAAAAACCTTTTTTTAAAATCTTTACCAGAATAAACTGTATTCAGAGATTAGACTAGTGATTCAGAAATGAAGGAAAGTGAATTTTTTGGCTTGAGAGGCTTGAAGGGAAACAAAAACATGGAGAAGAATGCTTTATATCTGGTGTTGGACACAAGGTACCCAAATTTATATAAGATATTAAAAGTGTGTTTTTAAATTATAAATCAAATCCAACAGTAGATATTTCAACACTTTTGATCTGATGGTTGTGATTCATCTAAAGATTTATTTTAATAATTTTTGAACATTGAAGGTTTTAATAATATTCTTGTATTAGGTTTGAATATAATTAATAGTTTTTAGCAATAGTCTCTAAGATTTTTTTATAAAACTATGAGTGAAAACAACAATGAAAGAGTTAATACATTGAGAATGTGTAAAAATTAGAAATAAATGAGAAGTTCCTTTTGGAGTGAAGATACTCATTAGTATGAATTAATTGTTTTTATTGGTATTTTAATAAATATTATATTTGATAATAAAATATCAAATAAAAAATTTTTAGACAAAAGTATTATTATAAAATTTTTTAAAGAAAATTAATTACAATTTTTAAGGAAAATCATTGTAATAGTTTTCACTTATTGATTTTTTTAAAATAAAAAAAATTTAAAAACAAAACCTGAGTTTATAAAATTATATTACATTTTTTATGTCTAGAAAACAAATTTGGGATTCTAGCTCTAGAAATTTTAAAATTAAATATGTGTCTGTAAACCCATTGTGATAATAATTTTAATAAAATTAAAAATTTTAAAAACATAAATGTTTTTGAAAAATATCAAACAAATTTACTACCCCTATGAAAAAAGTATGTTGATGTAAGGATATGGGTAAACAAGAAGTAGATATGAAATATCACTTTATATTGATTATTCAAAGATTCACTTTGATATATTACAACATATCAGATGTTAAAGTGTTTGTAAAAATATCAGCAAGTTAATCTTGAATTCTAATATATTATAAAATTATACGACATTTTAATGTGTGATCCCGAATGAAATGGTTTATTATATCTATGTGTTTATCAAGTGAGTGATGTTTTTGGGTTTTTTCTTAAGGTAATTGTACTAGAATTATCACATAGTATTTGAGTTTCTTTAAAACTAATGCCATAGTCGAGTGTGTGTTTTATCCACAACACTTCAGCACAAAAACTTCCTACAGCTACATTTTTGGATTTAGAAGTGGAATGTTCTACTAAGTTAGGTTTCTTATATGACTAGGAAACTAGGGAATCTAATAAGAAATGAAAAGTTTTGGATGTGCATTTTCTATCCATTCTACAACCACTGAATTCAGTATCCAAAAAATGTATTAATTAAAAATCATTACTCGAAAAAATAAAAATGTCCTAAATCCATATTTTTCATAAGATAATAAAAAATTCATTTTACATATTTAAA
Source organism: Viscum album (assembly GCA_963277665.1). Taxonomy (NCBI): domain Eukaryota; kingdom Viridiplantae; phylum Streptophyta; class Magnoliopsida; order Santalales; family Viscaceae; genus Viscum; species Viscum album. The sequence continues at coordinate 1,303,981,181 of OY728147.1, forward strand.
ATGAGATTAATTTTTATTTTCTTGATTTCTTACACTAGATAATACATAAAACATTAAATCATAGTGGGTAGAAGTTAAGTAATGAAAACTTTCTATTATTCCTATAAAAATCTTTTGATCAACTGGTAACCTAACATCATCAAGATCAAGTTTATTTGAGGTATCGATGAGAGTAATAATAATTTTTTTTTTATTTTTGTATCTAAACATTTTTTGAATATATTTTATAAACCCATGTGGGGTTATAAATGTTATTTTTTTTGAGTAGTTGGATAAATAAGAAAATATATTAACTCACCCATTATACTCATCACAAAATATGATTCTATAAGATCCATAAAAGAATATATTAGGAATTTTTTAGTTGATCTGAATATAATTTCATAAACATAGATTTTAAAAATCACAATATTTTTGTTAATTAATTTTATAAATAGTGTTGAATATTAACTTATCTTAACAAATATGTTTTGTAACAAAGTCCTATTAACCTATCATACGAGTCTCTAGGGTATATTTTTATGTCAAAAAAAGGATTTTGTATGTTTATAAATGTATTTATGATGTTTTTTTATTTTAAAAAATAGGGACTATTCAGAAAAACTTCTTAGTGAACATATCTATTAAGAAAAGAACACTTCACATCAATTTGAAAATGATAGAAAATAAATAATCCAGTAAAGGAATGTAGAATACGAATTCTTCAAGTCTAGGTACCTATGCATAGGTTTATTCATAGTATATTTCATATTATTGGTTATAACACATAATGACAGGTATATATTTATTTTTAATGATTATTACATTTTCATCATAATTGTTTTTTAAAAAACCCACATTACTATAATTATAGAATTTCCACTAGGTTGTTCAACCATGGTCTATACATTTTTCCTCTCGAATTCATTTAGTTTATCTTGTATTGACTTAATCTAATCATCATCACCTAAATCCTCATTAGGACCCTTAGGTTTAAATTAAGAAAGGAAATAGAGATGTTATATTTCCTTTCTTAAGGAACCTCTACTCCTATCTAGTTGATCAACATCGCCTATGATACTATCACTATGATGATTCCAAAGAAACATCTAACTTCTTTGATTTTAAAAAGTATGTTCTTAAACATATGGTAAAAAATATTCATGAGGGATAACATTAAAAACTTTTCTTTATTTATTTAATTATAAGAATAATTTTCAAATATTGGTTGAAAATTAGTTTTAGAAATAACATCTAAAGAGGATGTGGGTAGAGGTTTTATAAAACCAAAAGGGTCAGTTTCATTAAACATAACATGCACTATTTTCTCAATAGTATATGTATTTTTATGAAAAAACCAATATTCCTTAAAAGTAGTGGAGTAACCTAAAAGTATTCCTTCAACAGATTTGGGTGAAAATTTATGTAGATTATCTTTCATATTCAGGATGAATACTTTGAATCCAAAAACTTTAAATTAAGAAACTTTTTGTTTTCCACTAGTACATAACTCATAAAATGTTTTTTTAATAAAAGGCCTGATTAATAATAGATTTATAATATAGAAATCAGTACTAACTACTTCATCCCATTTTTTTTTGCAATTGAGTATTCACTCAACTTGTTTCTTGTAATTTATTAAGGAACTATAATTATTCTTTCAAAAACACAATTTTTTGAGGGGTTTTAGGAGATGAAATGTTATGTTATATTCATTTGTTAGTACAAAAAGTTTCAAAAAAGTAATTGAAAAATTATCCACCATGATCACTGTAACTCCACAATATTTCAATGTACGTTATTTCTTCAAATTAATTCAGTAACTTGCACTACACACCACACCAAGTTCAAGAGCACCACAACTTATCAAACTAGTCGTTCAAAAGAGGTTATGAATAATATTAACTAAATTTTGAACTATATATAATCCTTATAATTTTATAATTTATATTATGAGTTTATTAGACTAAAAAAACAAATTTACTTTTTTCTGATAAAAGTAGTATTAAAAAAAATGCAACTTTAAAGACTTTTAATGGAGAACCCTTTTTAAGTCCAATATTTGAACCTTTTATATATTCAATTTTACAAAATAAACTTTTTCTTTAGAATTGGGACATATGAATTTAGTTTCAACAGTTTTTTTTTGTTTTCTGATAAATTTCATATTTGTGTGAATAGTGAAAATACTATATTTTAACTACATACAACTTTTTTAATCAAAATAATTTTTAGTGTTAAATTATACACTTTAATGGTTTGGAAGTATAAATATATTATATTTTTACCATTTAATCCTATGTTATTCATTGGAAATAATTTCACTTTTAAATTGAACATAAACAAATATCAATATTTTGTTAGTTATTATTTCTTTAAAACACGCAATTTGGTTTTGACAACAGGAATTAATTTTTAATTAATAAATGAAACTTCTATGTTTTGAATTTGGTAAAATATACTTAAATTTTTAAGTCAAAATATTAAAATTAGCTTAGGGTGAATTTTTGGTATTTTTCTGAAAACTTTAAATTTTTGATGAATAGAGAAAAACACGGAGTTATTGGTTAAAACCGAATTTTTAATTAAATAATTATTTATTTTAATTAAATTTATTTTAGGTAAAAATAGATACATAATACCAATATAATTTCAATATAATTAATTGGAGTCATTTTATAATAATTTTAGATATATAAAAATTGTATTGAACTTTTTACCATCTTTTGGCCACCTACTGGGAGCATTTCCAAATTCACATAAAACTTAACTTTACCGCTTCTGTGAGTTGCATTGACAAAATAATAGAGACGTGGTTGATATTAGTAAGTAAATCGTGGTTCAAAAAGATGAAAACAATTTTTGATGAATATTAACTTTTTACTTTTATTTACCACAGTTAAAAGTAAATTGGGTAAATAAGGGTAAAAATGATATTATTATTACCCTAAGACATTTATTAATTCTATTGGATAAGTATAATTTGACCCAAAATAACCTTATGAATAAAATATTATCCTTTAGTTCCACTTGAATTAGATAAGTAAATTTATTATTATTTTATTTAAAGAAGAGTTAAAAGAGTTAAAATCAAAGTTTAATAACTAAAACTATTTTAATATAGTTTTATACATAAGATAAATTCAACTATGAATATCAATTAGAATTATAAAAATATTTCCTACATTATGGTATTTTATTTAAAAATTTTAGACATTAAATACTTAATTTCTTTTATGACACAATGATGATGCAGTAATTATCAAATTAATGAAATATTAAAATAATTGATACTATAAATATCTAAATAAATGTAATTTGAGACTTTTAATGAATTAAAATAATTTTATTGGTTAATATGACATGTTAGGGTCGGTTAGATTAATTTCTTTCAAAGTAATACTGATGTCATAAATTTAGAAAAAATAAAATACCAAATAGTGTCCAAATTGACATAAAATAGTTTTTAAAACAAATATTATATTATTAATTAATATTATAGTCCTAAAAATCTAAGGATCGGAAAAAAGACTTATATAATAATATATATGACATTAATTAACTAATTGGGGTTCAATTTGAATTTTATAGTATGTTTATTAACCATATAATATAAAAATACAAAGAGACATGGTAAATGTAAAACTATTTAACTAAGAGTTAAATCTAAATATTAAGGTTAATATAGTGATCTAAACCTTCCTAAAACCTATTTTTTATAGGTTTTCTACCCATAACCATCTTATCCTATAAATAAATCATTTTGGAGCCATTATAGATCGAAAATGATTTTATTATAAAATAATATTTCAAGATTTTCTTAAAGTAACCCTCACCTCTCTTATAAAAGGGATCTTCTCCTTCTCTTAATTTCACACCTCCAAAGCCTTTTAGATCAGCAAAACCATACCCAAATATCCTATTAAATTTACTCCACTCTTCCTAGATGCCTTACTTTGATCTGAAATCCAAACTAAGGAGCTCTTTTGATCAAATCAAAAGGAAGAACCCGAAGAAGAGGTAAATATTTCATCACCTCTTTCAAGATATTTTCTTCTTCCACTTCCTCTTGATTTGTGGTTTACATTATAAAATAATAAATACAGTATATTATATAAAATGTGATGTTATTATAAAAATGGTACCACCATAGTCATTATTATATCCATCATATAAATGACAAAGTCACCATACGTGCATGCGTACGGATTACCGTCTCCACGTCATGGTGCCGTTTGTTATTCAAACACTTCATTATATGGATGGGTATAATAATGAGTATAAATGATGTAAATAATAAATATAACATGTTAGTGATTCTGTATATATGATATAAAATCAAATTACATACGATTTCTCTATCAGTATAATGACATTGTCACTCGTGTGTACGTACGGATTGCCGTCTCCACGACGTGATGAGATTCATTTCCACGTTCACCATTCAATAATGATTATAAAATATATATAACATTAATAAGTATGTAATATATGACATAATAATTATACTGGATATATGAATATATATATATATATATATGTACTTCCATATATCTTATTCACTTAGTTCCGTTCAATATGATATGAAAATGGAAACAACGTTTATGTGTACGTACAGTCTACCATCTCCAAAAAAGGTTTTTTACATTTCATATATATTTGTATTATACATATTTATATTCTAAATATATATGATTTTTTATATTTTGGATTTATTTAAATCAATATCTAAGTGAAAAAATCAAGCAAACCAAGTTAAAACACGTACGATAAAGAAAACGAGTATTACCCGAAATGTTAATTTAACAAGGAAATTATTATTAATTGGGTAGTATAAAGTCATAAATGAATCATGTATGATATAAAAAATATTGATATGGTGCTGGAATAATTTAATAACATACTAAAATATTTATATAGGAGTTTTAGCATACCGTCAACTAAAGGAAAGTACAAAGTAAGGGGTTTCTTATCTCACTTTTAATTCTGTGAGATTTCCATATTTCACCACTTATTTATTTCTTATGGTGTATTATGTTCTTCCATTTGATATATTTTATCATGGTTCTCTTTATATTCATGATATTATTTGATTAATTTTGGGGTTATTGACTATTTTTCATATGACTTAATTGATTATAACTAGGTAAGGGTTAATTTCACAATCTCTTTATTTTCTGAGGTTGTTTTTACGTAAGTATCTACTAGGAAATATTTATTATCAATGTCCATGTTTTATAAAAGTGTTTTAAAAGAGATTATTTTTAACATAATTTTTACTAAAACATCATTTTAAATATTTTAAATATTTATTCTTCTAAATAATTCTCATTAATTTCCATGTTTTTAAAATGGTTATTACATATTTATTTATATAGAAAAGAATGTTTTTAAAATGTTAATTCCTTTCAGAAGTTTCAAAGTGGTATGGGACACTTTGATTCAAAAATGTATTTAAATGTCTTCCTTTATAAATTGTGTGACTTGTAAATGTTTTATGAAAAGGGATATTTCTCTCAAAAAATTTTACAAATCATTATCATCTATATCAACTTCCTTTGATGGATTTTAGAATTATTTGAAGTTTATTTATTATGATACAAAACTTCCATATTTAATTGTGTTATGTTTGAGTGTGGATGTGTTATTTTTATACAATTAATGGTTTATGGATAAAGTATTGTCATTTCTTATGCTAGTTTTAATATGAATGTTTATGTTATGCTTAAACCTTTTCATATGGGGAATGAATTGGACTTAGTAAGTGATGGGTGGGGCCCGCTATAGCTCCTCGATGCATCAATAGGTCTCCTAAGACAAACTAGTGTCTTGGAACAATTCCTTGACAAAATTTTATTTGTAGTCTTGGAACAAGGCCTTGACTATGTGGTTATGAAAGTCTGGATTTATGCATTCCATCATTATGAAAGTGACTATTGATATTACATGTGATATTCGACTAGTTGAATATTCATGTGAATAAGTAAATGGAATTATTTGATTTTATCTTTTACATATTATAATGAAGTTCAAGTTTAAAAGGCATTTGTTTTAGTCTTATACATTGCCTTAAATGTTTATCACTATTTATGAAAATTTTTACTATATTGTTATCCTTACTGAGTATCTAAGCTCACCCATTTCTATGTTTTGTTTTTCCCAGGATGCAAAGAAGTATATTTTGACTGACCTGCAGGGATATTCTATGGGATCTCAGGGTTTTCTATGGAAAAAATGTTGTTGTAGTTTTCCATTTTATTATGTAATGTAAACTTCATGTATATAATCTATTTTCCCAGACAACTAAACTGATCAGCCTTTTAGGACACGATTCCTTGTAATCATTCCAATGTATTAAAATAACGAACCGACTCTGGGTAACTGGGTTTGGGGAATTACATTCACTATAAATTGTTATCACGAGATTTTTTTTATCAGTTTTATCTTTGTATAAAAAAATTTGAAATAGAGAAAACATGAAATTTAATTATGAGAAAATAAACCCATGCGCATCCAGTGTAATAATCAACCAAGATGTAAACATAATATTTTCCCCCAATACGACCAGTTTGTGTAGGAAAAAATAAGTGAATATACACTAAATTTAATGCATCAGTATTTGATAATTTACTAACAGATCTAAAACTAGACTAATGTTGCTTAACGTATTGAAAAGGGTCATGGACTTTTGAAGAATGAAACCTGAGTTATAGTAGATCATTTTCCTAGTTAATTGAGATAATTTTCCAAGGTTAAAATGTCCTATCCTTCTATTCCATGACCAATATTTATATTTTATTGCAGTAAGGAAAGATAAATCTTGGGTCCTGAGGACTTCGATGTTATGTGTGTATGCATTCCCACACTAATTGGATGAAATAATTAATTCATCCATGGAATTATGTAAAAAACATTTATAAGTCCTAAAATTAACATGGTAACCTTTAGGAAATAATTGAATTATGATTATATGGCTCTTCCTAAGACCTTTAACAAATAAAATATTTGAAATTAAATATTTACCAAGAAAAATTGTGTTACCTATTTCAATAATATCTCTCTGAGAATTATCATTGAAGGTAACTTTTACACCTTTTATCTTGATGATATTTTCAAAAATGTTTTTGTTACAATTAATATGATTGGGATATCCACTATCCCTATAAAAAGTATTTTTTTTACCGGTACCAGCATTGTTTTCATGAAAACAAAAATATTAGACTTTCAGTACCCAAGCCTTCTTCGGTCCGATATTTTTAGAAAACAAAATTTTAGGAATCTGTATTCATTATAAAAAATAGGCATTACAAAAACCTAAGAATAAAACTATATTAAGGTAAAATTTTATATTCCAATTTCCCCAACTTTAACAGTTAGTACAAAAGGGTTCACTTTTTATAATAACATAATTATTGCTAAAAATAGGTTTTTTATTCAGAAAGTCCATTTCAGAGCTATTACCATGGGGATATATTTGGTTATATATTTTGAAAATGTTTTCTTTACTAGTTTTAATGTTTTATAAAACTAACTTCCAAAAAAAATTTGGATTTTAGTTTTGCAACTAAATTCTCATCCTCTTAAGAAATAGATTTAGAATTGAGTTAATCAAAACTAGATTGTAAAATATATTTTTCATAAATAAATTTTTCTATAACATTATAAATAGTATCTTTTTTGGAATTATACTTATAATAATGTTTATATAGATATTCTACTTCCTTTGTAAAAATAAATATTTTTGAATTAGCCTTATCAATTTTCTTACTAACTTTAAAATTTTTATTTTTTAACAATTTAGCAAAGTGAGATACTTCATCATCAATTGGAAGCGTGTTATCTTTTGCTGAGAAACATTATTCATCAAAGGATGTATAATCCATCTCATCCGGACAATTAGAATTCAAATAATAAATAGTAAGATTTTCTGTATTTGGTTCCTTATCCATAATACATTGATTTATAGGGGCACATGATCATAAAGTCCTATGTTCCTTTGTCCAAAAATTTCTTGATCAAATGAATTTTATGAAGATTTACCTACACTTGAACTCCAAGTGTCATTAGACTTTAGAAATTTATTTCCCTTAAACATATAATATTTTTTATCATTTCCTTCAGAATTAATATATTTTCTTCCATTCCTCTTTATCTTTGGATAATCTGGTCTGATGTGTCAAATTTCTTTCATTCATACCAAGAAACATTATCTTTCTTGTAACTTATTTCTTTATAGCATTTATTATAAAGATACTAAAAATATTTCTTTATAATGATATTATTCATCCTTCTAGATATGTTATCTAATTCAATTTCAGAGTGTTAAAAAGTACTTGTATCTTATTGTATAACAAATTTTTTATTCCTTTAATGTCTAACAACTTTTTTAGGAGTTTGATATTTAGTAGGCATGATTGTTATAGAAAAAGAAACACCACTGTTATTGTTTTTATTTTTCTCAGCACCTATTTTTAATATACTCTCCTATTGCATCCGGGTTCTAATAAGATTATCTTGGGTGATATTACTAACCTTCTATGTTTCATCCAAAATTGTTCTTTTAGACTCTCATTTATTTTGAATAATATTTTTTATTACATAAAAAGGTATTTCATTATCTAATCTTTTCTCACCAATTTATTTTAGACTATTAATAATCATCAAGAATATCTAATGTATCTTGGTGATAGATTCTATCAAAAGAAAATATAAATCTTGATAACTGGATATTACCATTTCTCTTCTAGTTTCAACAACCTTAGATGTACCAAAATTTGTAACCTATAACGTATTCCAATTACTATTATTAGATTGATAAGATGATATTTGGGTATATATGCTTCTCATCATGGATTATAAAAAAGTGTTCTTTACTCTGTATTTTAGTTTTTACTCTTGAATTTCTTGTTTAGAAAAGATATTAACATCTTTATCAAGAATCATATAAATTATATTAAGAATCACAAAGTTATAAACTCTTCTATTTATTACAAATGTATTCAATATATATCTTTAATATTTATAGTCACCACTATCTGAAATAGGATTTTTATTTGGATTGCTATTATATATTGATCCAACATTAAAACATTTCATCTAAATAGAACAATTTTTTTTTCTAAAAATACATTAGTGTAGTAAATTTTTATTAACAAAAATTTTATAACAAAACAAAATATACATGAAATAGTAAATACAACAAAATATTAGCATGAATTCAAGCAGTATAATCCCAATCTAATAACAATTTTTTGATATCAATAATATATATATATATTAATATTAAGAGCTAAAAAATATATTCTTGATGGATTAATTACAAGATGGGGGTTGAGGGGGAGAATTATAGTTTTAAAAACACAGTTTTAAACAATTAAACTAAAACAATTCACAAGCCTCTTTAAGTAAATTCTATCAGATTCAGACTTGGCCTATAGTTAGATTACTAAAGTATCATAATCAGGATGATTTCGATAATATCAGAGTGTATAGATCATAATCATAATAGATATGACTAAATTAGAGTGCCTAATATTCAAAGTAGATCTGGTTAATAGTTTATATTATGTTTATCATATTTAGAATCATTTTGATAAAACTAATTCGTACAAGTATAGTAGAGTGTAATGATTATAATGAATAAGTTACATTATACAAACATTGTAAAAATGACATACAAATATTTAAAATTAATTTAACTATTTTAAACTTCAGTGTAAGGTGGCCACTAACTCTGGAAAAAATTATCCCTTGTTTTATACTTACAAGAAAGCGTATCATTCCTCTATATGGAAATCCCTTGATAAAATGACATGTTTCTCTATCTATAAAGCTTTAGGGGTGATTTATTAGATGAATTATATTTTTATATCTATCCACGCAAGCCCCCAATAATAATATTCGATTCTCTATCTTACTATACCCATAATCCCTTGATCTTAATCATAGATCAGATGCACAATTACAATGAAAATGTTCATAAGGAGACAATCAGACAAGGTTTCCTTACAACTAAAAAACTAAATACAATTACCAAGACTAAGAAAAAGATATTCAAGATATTTAATATCCATATATCTCACACAATGAGAAATTTCTAATGAAATAAATCAACTCAGAACTCTTGGAATTACTAGGTATTTATAGGAAACCTTTCCAACATTAATATCTTCTCCCAACAGTCATATTTTATATGAGTTTGTCACAAATACATGGACACTAGGAATTTGACAACTCATAACCGTATGAAATTAATAATTATACAACATCATATTGGTTTACACCAATGTTGTTTTGAAATTATTAAAATAATATAGAAATAAGTTTTACATATTATAAATATAAAATTATATCGGTTCCAAGAACATCCTTATGTTAATCATTATAATAATATTTATAATTACGAGTCCAATGTTTATTAGTTCTTGTATCGGTTAGATAATTAATAAATTTTTAGTTTGAAATAAAATACTGAAAGTCTTATATCTGATCTCATAAGGGTGAATCCAATGTTTATCAGATCCATAACCATTATGATAATCATAATTATAAATGTATTTTTATTTTTTTTAATACTTTAGACTTAATTATAAGTATTGTAAAAGATTATTTTTCTTAAAAAACATTCTAAAATTTTTAATAAAAAAAATATTAGTGATGAATTATCTAAGAAACAATCTGTGATATATAAAACAAAAGGAATTAAATGGTATAAGTATAAATGTTAACTCAACAATTTCAAAAAATTCATAACGGGGTGTTAAATGAAGCATGGGGGAAATTTTATTAATGGTACTGTTATATTTTTTATGTGTTCAAAGGTTGGTCATTAAGAGATTGAATGCCAAAGTGATGGGAGGACGTTAACTATTTAAATGAAAAGAAAGATAACTCCAGAAGATTCACCACCCACACTATAGTGTTTCAAATTCAAGGAGTATGAAAACCATTCTAACTAGATCCCAATTATGAAGGTTAATAATGATGATCAATGTCATCAAAATATTATGTTGATGAATAGGGTAAAATATCATTTGATCACTTTTTATGATGATGGATGAGATAATGATGTGTTGGAAGGTACAATTACAATCCACTCTAGAACTACCAATGTCATTTTTGACAAGGGATCTACACATTATTTAATATCTGAATAATTTATAAGGGTTTCAAGATTCCACAAATGTGATTAGATGTATAATTAGTATTGAAAATATTTAATGGTATGTTTATCACAAATTAAGTATATGATTACTATGCAGTTAATGTTTATTGTAATGCGCTTCCTGTAAATCGTGTCATTCTTAATCTACTATAATTGTATGTTATCTTAGGAATGGATTGAATTTTTATATATAAAGATCATATAAATTTTTATGGAAGATAATTAATGGTTTATATTGCAAAATATATAATTATGTTATATTAGTGAGATGATAAATATGAACTTATAATGGAAAAATATCCAATGTATGGGTTTTGATTGCTGTTAATAGGTGGAATTTATCTCAGATCATTGGGGTGAAACTCAGCATCAATGATATACCAATTGTAAGGGATTTTGTCATTTTATTTTTCTGAAGAGTTTACTAAGGTTCAATAGAATCATTAATTTGAGTTCTCAATAGAAACACTACAAGGTCCTCAACTTGCTTTAGAGAATCCCTATATAATGGCCCCGATTGAGTTTTAAGAATTAAAGAAGAAACTCTTGGTGAATCTTGAAATGGGATTTACTTAGAAAAGTGTGTCACCTTGGGGTTCATAATTTATTTTTGTTATGAGAAAGATGAATCAATGTTACTATACATTGATTATTTGGATCTGAATAAGATAACAATCAAGAAGAAGTATCATGTATTCCATATTGATGACTAGTTTAATGAACTATATAGAGCGAAATACTATTCAATGATTTACGTTTGTTATAGATATAATTTATTGTTGGTCAAGAAGGATGATATACTCAAGAAAACATTCCATACATGGTATAGACACTATGAATATATAGTGATTCCATTTGATCTTAAAAACTACCATTCTATATTTATCGATTTAATGAGTAGAGTATTTATAGGTCACCTTGAACAGTTTATAGTAGTCTTTATAGATGATATTCTTATCTATTAAATGATCAAGGAAGAGCATGATGATCACCTGATAATTTTACATATGACCCTTAAAATGATAATTTATATGAAAAATTTATAGATTATTAATTTTTTCTACAAAAGGTTTCATTTTTTGGTTAAATAATCTCAAGAGAGGGTATATTAGTGGATCTATCAAAGACAGAGGCTATTGAATGTTGTCTTGGAGAAAGAATAGCGACATGGATATGAAGTTTTCTATGTTTGGAAGGATATTATCAATTTATTTTCGGTAAAAACTCATGAATATCAAATCCACTCACTAAGTTATATTTAATGAGAGATGAGTTCATTTGGACATATGAATGCAATGTAAATTTCAAGGAACCGAATAGAAGATTAGTTACCACATCTATGATTACATTACCCTATAGTGGAGAAGGGTTTATAATCAATAGTGATTCATAAAAGAATGGATTTAGATGAATTTTAATGAATAATTACATGGTTATATCTTATTCCCCATAAAAACTGAAGGTTTATGAGTAAAATTACCCAACACATGATTTGGAGTTAGCTAAAATATTTTTTTCACTAAATATTTAGAGGCATTATCATTATAGATAAAAGTGTGATATATATACTATTAAAATAATTTTAAACTATATATTTATAAGGAAGGTTTTGAATATTCATAAGAGAGTATAGTTCGAGGTGATTAAGGATTATAACTACTCAATACATTACCACCATGACAATGAGAACAAGGTAGACACTATTTTGAGTTAAAAAGATCATGCAATATTATCCATGATGAGGATGACAAAAGATTTGAGATTTATAGATTTTAAAAGGATGGATATGGAAATCCTAAATAAAGTGGAGATATATTATATTTCTCAAATGAGTGTTTAACCATCTATCCATGTGAAGATTATAGAGGTGCACAAGGAAGATGTGGAGGGATAAAAGAAGGTGATAAATTTTCTAGAGTTTTTTAATTGATCCTAATGGAATGATAAGGCTCAAGACACATTTATTTGTTAAATTAATATCATATTTGAAGAAGTATATTTTAGAAGAGGTTTATAGTTCTTCATTTTATATCAATACTAGATGTAAAAATATATATGGAGATTTCAAAGAGTATTTTTGGTGGGATGGAATAAAGAGAGATATTATAGAGATTTTATCTTGGTTGTTAGTCTGTAAGTAAGTTAAGGATAATATAAAAATGTCTAAGGGTATGTTAAAACCAATACCCATACTAGAATGAAAATTCGAGTGGATCACCAAGGATTTTTTTCATTTCACTCTCCAAAATATATAAAGGTAATAATTATATATGGGTTGTAGTTGGTCACCAAATAAATTAATAATTGTTCAACCTTATTTGATAATATTTCTCTCCAAATTAGATTGTCATGATATAAATTAATAATGTTTTAATTCTTTATGATGTACTGCATTCTAGTGTATCTTACCGGGATTCGAGATATTCATTGAAGTTCTGGAGAAGCCCTTTTCAAGATCTTGATACAGAGTTGAGTTCCATCACTACATATTATCCTAAGATAGATAGTCAATATAAGAGGAAAATTAAAACCCTATAATATATATTGATATATTTTTCTCTGGATTTCAAAGGTGTTTGGGATGAACCCTTGCCTCTTGTTGAGTTTTCTTACAACAGTAACATTCACTTGAGTATTCAGATGGATCATTATGAATCCCGCTATGAAAATAATTTTAGTAATCTTATGTGAATGATAAAGTGGTATATGGTATGATATTGGGACTTAAAATAGATAAAGAAATTATAGACAAGGTTAGATCCATTCAGTATTACATAGGGGTAGCACAATGTTGGTAAAATATTTATGCTGATACTCATCGACATGATCTGGAATTTGTAGTTGGTTGAAAGGTGTTTCTAAGAATTTATTCATGGAATAATGAAATTGTATTTTGAAATAAGTTCATTTTAAGCTCTAGTTATATCTGTCCCTTTTAAATTCATGGTCGCATTATGATGATAAATTATTGGTTGACAGTCATTCTAAAACTCTCTCAAGTCCACAATGTCTTCCACGTATCTATATTGAGGAAGTAGATACCTAACCCTTAAAAGGAACTGAACTTATAGGTTATACCATAGGATGAAAATATTTCTTAATATGACAAACTGTTGAAGATTATATACCATTGAGTGAATGTCATATGATATAAGACTACTCACATGGTCAGATTTTTAGGTCAAAACAACCAATTTGAAGAAGCTACATGGAAACCTAAAAATGCAATGAGGTCGAAGTATCCTTAGTTTTTATACTAATGCCATTATATTTTCAGGGTGAAATTAATTTTAAGTGGAGTGGAATGTGACACCTCTAGATTTTATGAAATGTTTTTTTCATTGAGTAAATTTTTCCAATAGCTTGCGCTGCACGACCCACTGAGTTTTAACAAACTAGAATATACTATTTATATTTGTATTTAACAAGGTCTTTATGGCCTATATTTTTATTATAGGGATTTTAATAGGAATAAAAAAAGATTAAATATTAATTATAAATGTTTTTTATAAATAAAACATATTTAATTTCTGGCAGTCTTTATATGTTTCGAAAATTTTATTTTCCTAAAAATTGTTTTTTATTTCTTTTTGTAGAGAAATAATAATATTAATTTTTGAAACTTTTTGACTTTTCCAGAAAAGAAAACATAATTTTTTAAATCTACATTCCAAAATTATCTTAGGTTAAATTTTTTATAATTTTTTGAAAAGATTAATTTTTTAGTGAATAGTGAAAATTATTGAGTTTTTTTAAATGCCACATTTTCATTTAAATAATTTACAAACAATACTATAATTTAGTTTTTATAAAAAACATTAATTATAATAATTATATTTTAATTAATCCATGTTAATCTGTTTTAATCAATTTGATGTTTAATTTTGATGTTATTTTTTTAAAATTTTAATATTTTCTTTTTGGAAAACTGTTTTCTCATCATGTCTACGAGTTGAATTTTCAAATAAAAATTTCTAGTTATGTGAATGATATTTGAATAAATGGATTCCAAATTTAGAATCATCATAATTAATATTATATAATAAATTCAACTTAATTTTTGGAAAAAATGAATAGTTAAAATAGTAAAAATTAATTACCATAGTTAAGGTTAAAAGTAGTATAACGGGGGTTAAACTAAATTGATTAATCATAAAATGAAATCAAAAGATTTAAAAAACCCATTTTATGGCCATATTTAGACCTTTTAGCCTCAAATTTTCAATAATATCACATTCTTGAGACTTTTTCATGTGAAAAACTTGGGTACACTTTATTCTCTTAAAATAATCCCATGTGCTTCCTCTCCCCCACTTAAAAATGGCCACCACCACTCCCCTCCTATACCAAATTAAAAAACCTATTTTTTCAGATAAAAAATCAAAATATATATTTATTAATTTCAATCCAAAACCATATAGTCCTTATTTTTAATAATAATAACTCCTAAGAAGGATTTAGGTAAAACTGTAAAGAGGCTCTCCGAAGAAGAGGTAAAATTATTAAACTTGCATTTTTTATTTCTTATTCCACCCCCATAAAATGTTTTTCAACTATTTTTATATAATTAAAATAGTATCTTCTATATAAATATATTTTTTCATGTTATTGGAATAACCTATATCTATCTCAACTTTCATCAAATGAGAAATGAAACTGTCAATCATGTGTACAGTGGACTAACACCTCGCGTGTACGACCAACTACCACCTCATAAACCAAATTCATTTATTTTTGATTTATTTTTTAATTGTTTGGTAATAATTAAATACTAAATTAATATATATCACATTTTTGAGATAATTATACTTATAAAATTAATTTATAACATATACTATCTTGTTATCTATTATGTGGGGGATATGATAATGTCGTTCCTCTGTACAGCGGACAACAGCCCCACGAAGTGATGTGATTAATTTTTTAAATAATGATATATATGGAAGGTAATATAGGTAAATTTAATAAATATAAGTTATATATAGGAAATAAAAATAATTATTTACCTTTATTTTATTTGAATCACTATGAAAAGGGAAACAACCTTCATGTATACGTACAACCTATCATCTCCATGAATGATGTAATTGATTCTCTATCTCTGACTCTATTGGATTAATCTAAAAAATATGTAATTTATATATATGATATTTATATAATGTTTAAAATAATTAATATTATGTCACCCGGATGAAATAAAAACTACTGAAAATGAAAAATCAAAACATATACGAAAAACATAAATGATATTACCTAAAACATGATTTTAAAAAGGAATTTTTAATAAATAAGAAATAAAAGGTCAAAAGTACAAAATATTTTGTATAAAACACATGATTATGGGTTTTAATAAATATATAACAAAATAATATTTATTATAATAGAGGTTTGAAGGTAGATATTATAGTTGAAACTTACGGTAAGTAATTTTTATCTCAGTTTTCCTTCATTGAGACACATGTTATGTTATTATCTTATCTTCTTTTATGACCTCTATATAAAGTAAATATGTAAAAAATATCATGAATTTAATTATTCTAATGATATTTTAGGTTTAATTTAATTTTATTATTCTGTGGGGTTTAAAATGCAATGTGTCCAAAGTGGTATGGTTTTTGAGATACAATGTCACCATTTATCGAGATTATTTTTGCTTATAATTATGCATCTAAAATATTATGATACATATCTCAAGATAAACATGAATTTAATCCCAATATGTTTATTTAATGATATTACATGTTTTCCATTCATTTTCATCTCCTTATATACCCAAGATTTCAAAATATTTCATTAAGAATAATCATCTTTATTTCTATTTTCGTTCGAAAAACCTTTTTCATCGATATTATTATTTTCTAAAAATATGTCCAAACATATTTTTAATAATAATCAAAGGATTTATTAAATAAAATTTAACGGTGTGTTTTTTTAAATTTTTTTTAATGAATCTTCAAGTTCTTTTCCAAAGAAGACCCATTTGGATTTTACTGAAAATTTGAATGGAATATTTGTTTAAACGAAAAACGTTTCCAACCATTACAAACATTTTTTTATTTGACAACTCCTTTAATATTTTCTAGTTTACTTTAATTTAAAATGATTTATACTATATTTTATGAAATAAAAATAACTTAAAAATCTTATTTTTAAATAATGGTTATTTTCCACATGAAATATTCAAAGCAATTTTTCATTAAAAATGATTTTCAATAAAAGATTAAATGATTTGATGTTTCCTAATATTTTCTGAGGATATGATCTAATGATACCATATTTTTTATTTTATTGGTTTTTTTATGTTTATGATGAAAAAATGTTTATGAAAACCATTTCTTTTCCACAATTTATTCTTTTAAGATATGTTTTATGAAAACCATTTTTTTAGTGGGTTATGATATGATTAATTTTTTATAAATAAAATACCTTTTCATGTGATATAAGTTGATAAATGTTTTATGATCCCCTGAAAAATGCATGAATTATTTTCCTTTTGTTATGGGTGGGATCTATATCTCCATTTAATGCCTTGAGTAAATATTAATAGCTCATGAGATAAATAGGACTAGAATGGGGAGTGAACCTAATAAAGTTATTGACTTTGTACACTGTAATATTTTTGGGTTTGAACCTTGAATACTACAAGGGTTTGGGGAGTGAACCCATTCCACTATGATAGTATTGGGAATGATCCTTTAATTCTAGGTAAATGGTTTTCTATACTTATGTTTATTCCATAAATCCATGTCATATTCAAATGTTATGTTCTTATGCATCATTTTACTTGACTCCATTATGACTCATGTCTTATAAACTTCCATGATTTATGCCATGAATCATGTTTATGATATATGATATGAAGGGAATGGTTTAAAAATATTATTCTAATTTTATCATACCCTAATTCTCATTACATGTTGTTATCTTTATTTTTTACCCTAACTGAGTATTTGAGATAACCCTTTATTATGTTTCCTTTCCTCATGTTATGATTAAAGTATTATGTATGATATGTCTAAGAATGGTTCTATTTATTATGAAAATGGCAAGAGATGACATTGCTCACTTATGGACAAATTATTTATGTGTTAGAGTTTCCAAAGGCACTAATCCTAAAATATTATGGAATAAATCATTATGTTTTGTAACAAATATTTATATATTAAGATATAATATCAATGTATGATAAGTGTGGGTATTTATAGTTATGCTGTAACCAATATCATAATTTGAAAATACCCAAACAACCCATGGTTATATATGTCTCTATTTACTTTCACAATAAAGGTATCAAAATATAGAATGTTCCCATGATAGGTATCCTTCCAAATCTAGGTAGGAATGATTAATAGTAAACTTACACACTTAAGTATACTGATGACCATATGACATTGAGTGGGATATATTTTAGTCTCCCAATAAAAGTAATAAGTCTCTACTTATTACCGGATGAATGTATTCATCATATCTCATATACAATCATTTATAATTAGTACATGATTATATTCCTTCTAATCTTTACATATCATCAAAAAACGTACTACTCCACAATGATCATGGATTAGAGACAAGTAAAATTTGTAACTTGAGGGTATACTAACATTAAACAATTCATGAAAAATTAATTACTTCACGCATGAAGGAATGATAAAATAATATCACTTTTATAATAAAATCATGATACATTTCACAATGATTACATCAATATATTATGTATCAATTAACTAGAGACCTAACATGACCCTAAAACTATTGTCTAGGTAATGTGTTCATAAATAAATTTTCTATATTGACCTTTATTTCCACCCATGAGATCTTTAAATTTCTCCTCTCAATGAGCTACCATATGAGATGGTATTTTAAATTGATGTGTTTGGTTTTTTGGTGAGACTGTGGTTCTTTTTACTAAGAAATAGATCCATGTAGATCACAGTAAATATCAATATCGCTTTGAATTCTATGAACCAATTCAAGTTCAAAGATTAAATTCCCAATCTAAATAGCTTATTTCACAAAATCATATAGAATAATGTATTATTCTGTTATCGTTTACACATCTATAGTGGATTGTTTAGAACAATTCCATGTGATATCTCTATAATATAGAAAAAAGATGAAACAAGATAGAAATTTCATATCATCTTTGTTATATTTAAAACTCACATTTTTCAAACTTTTAAATGATTATAATATTATCTTACAAAAACCAACTATATATCCTAATATTTCTTAAATAATTAAGAATGTTCTTTATAATAATCTTGTGACTCTGACCTAGGCTGGATTGGAATCTACTTGTTACAGTAATAGAATAGGTGACATCAGGCTGAGTACACAACATGGAAACCATGATAAAACATACAAATAGAGCATAATAAATTATATCTATCATTACGGACTCTTTAGAAGTTTATTGTACCTTATTAAGATTCATTCCATGAAACATTAGTAATTATACATTCTTAGAGTTCTCTAGGAAAAATTTCTTTAGAAATTTATGGTTGTATGTGTTATAACAAAGTCTAAGTATCCAATTTGATATATATATATATATATTGATCTTCAAAACATATATATAGGTATCTTGACCCATGTCTCTCATCAAGAAGCATTTAATCTACCATATCTTCATAGAATAAAGTGTTAGGATTTAATTTTTCATATGTAGTATACAGTCCACAAAAAGTATCAAGATGTTTACCACACTAAAACTAATTAACTCATACACACATGAATAATGAATTTTTTGATAAAATCAAACTCTTTAATTGCATCATCATACATGTAATTCAATCATTAAAAAGTTTTATTTACTTCATAAATAGAACATTGTAACTTGTTAACCTTAAAACTCTCATTTAGAACATCAAAACCTGCTAGCTATATTATATAAAAAACATGACTAAATTCCCATTAAATATAATAGTTTTAAAATCAATTTTTATATCTCATAATCACAATGAGATTCTATAGAAGTAAAAATATTAATGTACTTTATCATCATAATATCCAAAAAGTCTCATTATAGTAACTACTACGAATTTTCTATAACATTTTCCAAAAAATTATGATTTATTGGTAGAAAACATTCCATCCATGATATATTTATTATAGTAAACCAACTTTAAACCTATGGGTATTACCCTATCAGGAGCATCCCCCATGTACCAAACTTGGTTAGTTTACATAAAGTCCATTTCAAATACCATGGATTTTAACAATTTCTTAGAATCAGAAATATGAATGGACTCATGGTAGGTAGTAGGTTTATCTTATATGAATGTGAATTAATCACCATTACCTAGAAGAAATATAGAGACATAGTGTTTTAAACATATTAGTAAATGATTTTATACATAAACAAACAACAAATTACAAGACAAGAAATGTAAAGTCTAGTGTCTTTGGAATATTAGGTACAGAGTTAATCATCATGAAAATATATTTTATTTAGTAAAAATAATAATATCATAACATAAATTGAGATACAGTAACTTCATTAGATAAATTTGTGAATACATGAACAAATGGTATGATCTAACAAGGCTAGTAATGCCATAAGTAGAGGGAAAAATAGAACACATGGGTTAGAAGGGAAAACAAGACGGAAGAAAAGGAATGAAACATGAATATAAATATAGAATAATAATACGTATAACATGGAAAATATAATCATTGAATTATAGGAATATGAAAAAAATATATAAAATGACATAAAAATGAGTTAATGTTAACTAACAAGACTACATCACATGGTGGAAAAAGTCCCATAAAGGAATCACGTTCACACCTTATCCCTACATGAATTCTCATGAGACTAAATATTATCCAATGCATTGAGGCACTATCTGGGTTTACCCATCCTAACATGTTCATGAATCTATGTTCTATATGAAGAATCATACTTATATAATCAAATATAAACTAAAGGGTTACCCATATAAAGGATTGGGTACCATAACAATGTCAAAAGGCATTACAAAAAGGAATATCATAATTTTGTCCACTAAAGAATGTATTTAAATAATAAATGGACATTAATAATGAAAATAGACATATATAATGATATGTTTTGTAAAACATGAGTGAAAACATGTAAAAATAGTGTTTGAGAAACTTTATATGCAAAACATTTTCATACGGTGTAAGGAAAGTATTAACGACTATTTAAAGAGGAAAAGGCATAAATTTTTATATAATACCATAATGAAACCAAGTTATTTTTTGATGAATAAATAGGTATTTTATTAAAATAATGGTGGATTAAAAAATATTTTTTATAACACATTAAAATGGGTATGAAATCAGGAAGTTCCCTTGTATCAATCTTGCTTTTGAGGTAGAATTGAAAGGAGATCCGTTATAAAACTTATATTACCCCATCAAAGAGGTATGATATGATATTTATATTTGTTTATTGAACATATAAACCTATTTTATGTTATGTATATAAAAATAAATAAGAATTACATTCCAGTATATAGATATGAAGAGTAACCCGAATGAAATATGGAGGTTCAGGTAGAATCCCTTACCTTATGTCCTAAACAGTTCTGCACTTGATCATAATTTTGGGGATAATAAAATTAAATCCATTAATTAATTAATAAAGAATATATTTTACATATAATTGATTTATAATAATTTTATTTTGTTCATTTATGTCCTTGGTGAGTTAAGGTTTTCAATTTCATTATTTGATATTACTCATTTTCTTAGTTTTCATTATTAATTTGCTTGTATAAGAGTATGGAAGTTCATTTAAAATGGAAATAGAAATACATAATTTAAGTTATAAGTAATTAATTGAAATAAATAATTGTTAAATTATAATATTATTCATTTGTTTATTTTTGGGGAGGATGAATCATTAGATAAGATGTTAGTGATAATTGTTTGGATTATTTTGGGCTGTTTTCGCTCACAACGAACTTGTTTGTTTTATTATTTAACATCATGTGTGTATAAGTATTACCGAACATTACATAGAATATAATAAATATATTATAATATTTCTAACCATGAAAATGGTTTTATGACTAGCCATTTAGGCATCAATGGAAGATGTAAATTTTTTTTCCTTGAAGATGATAAATTACCACCACATGAACAACGTTTTCATTATTAGAATAAAAGGGAGTATAGAGGGGTTTAATGACAGATTATTCCATGATAATAATAATATGAAATTATATTTTAGTTATTAGAGTTATCATAATATTTTTATATGGGGAGTGGAGGAGAATAGGTGGCGAGGGGTGATAGTTGTAGTGGAGGAGAGGGGGGTTTTCTCATTATTTAATTATTTTGAATCAAAACTATGAATAGTTTGATAATTATCACTAAATATATTTTAATAATGAATGATAGTTTGATATTTTGGGCTTACATCATCTATAAGTCATCTATAACTCCATAATTCATGTATTTTGCATTTATTGTAAATTATCATATTTTACTATTCACCAAAAATTCAAGTATTTTAGAAAAATCTCAAAAATTCACTATAACCATTTTTTGATGTGTATAATTAAAAAGTAATTTCCATTTTGTGAAAATAATTTTAAAAATATGTGAAATTTTATATTTAATTAAAATAATCACTTCCTTAAAAAATATATATCTTTTAAAATTATAACTAATTTAATAACAAATTAAAAATTTAAATAAGTTATCTTAAAATTATCTTATAATAACCTTAAAAAACAAAATAATTAATAAAATTTATAAAACTAAATTTTCTTTTAAATTATTAAATTAATCATAAAATTGTAATTAAATATTTATGACTTACAGAAATACCAATAATTAATTAATAATTTATTAAATATTTATTTACTTATACTATTATATAATTATATAATATTGTCACTTATAACATGGATAAATTTTATTTTTAGTTTCATTGTTGATGTTACTATTCAATTGTTTGATTTAAAATTTATAAGGGTCACATTTCTAATCCAAATGTTAAGTTAAAATTTCATCAGTATAGGTTCCTTAAATTCTAGAATTAATTCTTGTTTAATTAATTATTCATTTATAATGTTTGTATTCATTGTGAAAAATTATTTTATGTGGTTTATACTATATGAAGTAATTATAAGAAGATAGTTTCCAATGATAAAATTTTTGGTCATTACATTGTTCTCCCCGTATGAAATTTCTCCCACAAAATTTCATTTTACATACTATGGTGAAAACAGGTAATGGTATTTATCCTTCACCACCTCCTCCAGTTTCCTTATTTCATCTTCGTACTTATGCATTGTCCATAGTACTTGGACTAGGTGAGTAGTCTTGTTGCATAGAAATTTATCTCTATAATCTATGATCTTCACTGGTTGATCCCAGTATGAGAGATATTTTTCCAACTATACCACCTATGAATTTAGTACATGTGAAGGATGTTATATGAACTTCTTGAATAGAGTTATATGGAATACACTAAGTACTTGAGACAAGGTTAGTGGAAGTGCTAGTAGATATGCCAAAACACTGACACGATCAAGAATATTGAAGGGACTGATGTACGAAGGACATAACATTCCATTATTCCAAAATCTCATGATCCTATTCCATGGATATATACAGTGTAATACCATGTCTCAAACCCTAAAATCAAGGTCTTATTGATGATTATACACATAACTCTTATTTCTACATTGGGATGCCTTGATGTGCTGTTGAATGGTTTTCACCTTCTCCCCCATTTCTTCTATTATTTCAGGTCCAAGCCCCTTATGTTCACCAAATAAATCCTAGCATGCTGGTGTTCTATATATTTTAACATAAAGGGATTCATATGGAGAAAATTGGATTCTCATGTAGGAACTATTTTTGTAAGAGAACATTACCAGAGGAAGCTATTGATCTCATCCTCTCTTGAAGTCCATATAACATATCCTCAACACATCTTCGAGTGTATTAACTTTCCCCTAATACATTCTATCAATTTGATGATGATATGTCGTACTAAAGCTCAACTAATGCTTAGATCATGTGAGAAACATTCCTAGAATGTTTTGGTGAATCTTAGAACTCAATCAGATATGATTGATAGTGGTACTCCATGCAGGCATACCACTTTCTTGATATATATCTGTGTAAGTTGATCTAGTCAGAAATCCTCTCTAATTGAGATAAAGTGATATTTCTTTATAATATGATCCAAAAATATCCATATAGCATTGTTTCCTCAAGATATATTCATAAGCCCTATGGAAAAGTCAATGTTAATGTTCTCCAACTACTATATTGGTGTTGATGTTGCATCACCCCCTTAGACTTTTTTCATTTCTTCCTTCACTTGCTGACATACAAATTTTTTTTATGTATTTTTAACAATCACATTTTTCATACTGTCCCACCAATAGTTCTCTCAGATATCTCAATGAATATTTGTGCTTCCTAGGTGAATAGATAAGGTTGAGCTATGTACTGCTTTCAGAATCTCCTTCTTTATCTCTGGATTGGATGGTACACATAGTTGTGACCCAATTCTCATGAATCCTTCCTGATCTATTTTTAACTCTAAGGATTTTTCTTTTCTTATTTCTTTTGACATTCTTCTAAATTTATACATCATTTAATTGAGAATCCTCTATTTTCTCCGTAAGGGATAATTAAGACATAATTTAAGAAAGGGTTATTGATGTTCCTTCATTAATGATTCCCATATGCATAGTTTGAAGTACAGATAATATTAGATCCTTTTTAATTCTCATCATTGATATATATGTAGGATAATTTCTACTTAGATCATTCACTACCTTATTTTCCTTACGAGGATAGAAGTGGATTGATCAATTATAATCCTTGATGATCTCTACCCATCATCACTAGTGCATATTAAGCTCATTTTTTTTGGAATATATATTTGAGACTCTTGTGATTAGTATATATCTCAGTCTTCTCCGCCTAGAGATAATACCTCCATATTTTGAAAGTAAAGATCACAACTACCAACTCTAGATCATGTGTGGATAGTTTTTCTCATGGATATTCAACTTCCTTGAGGCATTATCTATCAATTTATCACGTTTGATCATCACACAACCTAATACATTCTTTGAGGAATTTTTTAATCCACTAATAGTACCCCACATATTGGTAGTGTGAGCACTATTGTAGTGAAAATCTTCTTATTCAAATATTTAAAGTAGCCTTCAAATTTAATGGTCGATAAATTTTTTTATCCCTTGCATGTCAGCTTAATTTTTAGGTTCAACAATCATGATACGATCCTATAAAATCATCAGTAATAACCATATAGACCAAGTAAACTACAGATCTCTATTATAGATGTTTTATTAGACCACTATTCAATTTCATTTTTCAGGTAAGGGTCCACATATATCCTTTTTCTCGTAATTACATGCCCTAATAATGATATTTCCTCTGTAAAAAACTGACATTTATTGTAATTTTCATAACGTTTCTACTTTCATAAATTCTTTAACACTGTATTCAAATACTCCTCATGTTCCTCATTTTTATTGGAGTATATCAGAATATCATCAACAAATAATACCCCAATTTTATTGAGGTAATCTATAAATACTCTATTAATTATTTCCATAAAAATTTATGAATTATTAGCGAGTTTAAGGGAATCACTTTGAAATCATAATGTCCATACCTTGTTATCAAGGAATTCTTGGGAATATCTTCCATCGTAACCTTTAATTGGTATTAACCCCACCGAAGGTCCACCTTAGAGATGTAACTGTCCCCATATAACTGATCAAACAATTAATATATCCATGGTAGTGGATACTTATTCTTTATCCTGATTTTGTTGAGCTCACAATAATCAATGCATAGGCACATTGATTCATCCTTCTTCTTTATGAAGAGGACTCAGATACCCTATAGTGAATCACTTGGGTGTATAAAACCCTTATCCAAAATCACCATTAACTACTTATTTAGTTCTTCCATATCAATAGTTTATATTATCTATGGTTTATTTGATATAATAAAATATCCATAAATAAGTTCAATTGAGAACTCAACCTATAAATCCATTGGAAGACTAGACAATTTTGTAGGGAATTCATCAGGGTAACCCCTCACGATGGCCACGTATTTGAGAATGATTCTACCATTTTTATAAATAATTTGAGATAGATATGATTTCTTATAAGTAAAGAACATCCAAAATTGAGATGATGATTCTGAATGAGATTCAACTTCCTCCTTACACTTGTAAATAATTGGAGGATGCATCGGGATGTAAAGAGTGATCTCCCTTTCCCAACATTTTAGGTTGGATTTATATAAATATATTCAATCCAATAATAATATATCCTCAAACTCTAAAAATGTATTATTCCAATATTTTATGGGTGGTTCAATCCAAAAATATTAACTGTAGAGGAGTTATGAACTTTGGATGCAATAATTTCCCCATTTTCCATTCTCATAGAAAACTCTTGCTCTAAATTTTGATGTGGTGATTGAATTTTTCTAATAAAATTTAATTATACAAAAGAATGTATATAAATAGAATCAAATTATAAATTCTATATTATTGACTGAATAACCTAATACTGGAAACCACATCATTATTGGGATTTACCTCAGTAGTAGTGATGACATATTCCCTTCACTGTTTTTTAGAACTTGTTGTCATTGATTTCCACCAATAACCCTTTTCTTAGTGAAATTTGTTTCATAACTCCCATGTTCATTGAAGTTAAAACACTGTACTATAAGTTGAGTGTTGATCTGGACCTTCTTTTCTTCTTCTACATTAATGGGATTCTTCATATCCCTTTGATAGTTATTTACATATTCCATTATATTCCACATTTAAAGAATATATTGGTTCCCTTTAAGAAGATTCTAGGATTCTTCTTCCTACACTTTTGACATGTGGTATGTGTGGCCTTCTTTCCATAATGGGATTTATCAACCTTATTAAACTCTATTTTTCGATTTAAATCACTAGGCCCAAAAGAAAAATGAGAATATTAAATCACCGTTTCAAGATTGAGGGAAAAATGGAAAATATACTCATAACTGTGAAATTATCAAATCACCAAAACGATTCATTGACTCGAATTTAGTCCCCTAATGAAGAGATATACCTTGATTTCAGTTTTCATGACGAAGTCGGAGGCATATCTTTCCAGACGTGTGAAGTTTTCTTTATACACCCGGATAAAATCATCTTCCTTTCACTTCAATCCATGGAATTACCATCCCATCTTTAGTTTGACGTTTCAAAGTAAAAATTTATGAAAAATATTTTCTTGAAATATTTTCATTCCATGGAATCAAATTCCCCCTTAGACTTTGTGTTCTTGATCTGTGTCCACCACTGATCAGAAACCCCATCAAAACATTAAACTACCAACACAAATTTATCTTCATTTGAGTACTAGAGGACATATAATATCTTCTTAATGGATTTAATCTAGTGTTTTTTAAGGATGGGTTCTGAATATACACTAAACATGGGAGTTATTTTCCACATGAATGAATCGATGAAAACATTATCTTTCTTTAGAGGAGTGAATTCCACATGATTAAAGTTATTATTCATAACTTTATCCAGATGATTAATCACTTTTATAATGTTTTGATAATTTTTCCCATAATAATTGGAATATAATTAGGTAAATAATCACATTTAATATCCAATTTATTATCGGAACAAGTTCTAATATTTCTAACCATTAACTATGAAAAATAAAGTATAATTAGGGGGCTTGAATACTTTTCTAATAAGAATATAAAAATAAAACATTAAACATAAAAGGGTAAACTTGAAAATTAATAGTATATCATAACTTTTGATTCTAAAGGTTTCAAAATATTTTATCCACAATCTATTTTCTAACATATATTCTTATAGTAATTATTTTACTTTAATAATGGTTTGTAGCGAGTTTATGAGTTTTCAAAATTATAACCCCCAGAGAGCATCAAACCATGTGCATGGTAAGTCCAATTGTCATGTACCTAGTTACCTCAAGTTTGGCTCTAAACCACATGTCAGAGTTTTTAAACCTAGGTAAATCTATTCCAGAACTATATCCACTTATAGTATTCAAATAGGGATGTATTTTCTTGATAAATCACATACTCTATACTAACCAAAATTTAGGGATGTTTTCTAATAATTATTGTTATCCATAATGATTTTTCTAGAGTTTTATAAACTTAATCCCCTAAATAGCTAGTCCTTTATATAATACCAACTAAATAGACTCTATCCTTTTACCCATATCATTACGTGATTTTAATAATAACTAAACATAAAAATTCAATTCCAGGATCATAAGGTCTAGTGACTTTGGAAGATTAGATACATAATTAATCACCATGATAACATATTTTATTTAATATCCATAATGATATACTAACTTCTATTGATGTACTATAACTACATAGTATAATATATGGAATACAAGAACAAAAGGTATGAGATAAAAATCTTTGTAAGGAAATAAGCATAGGAATAATACATAAGACATAGGTTAGAAGGAAAAACATGATGGCAAAAAAGGAATGGAACACGAACATAAGTAATTAAGAATAACATGTGTCACATGTGAACATATAATAGTGGAATCATTGGAATGTGGAAGCAACATATAATATGAAATAAACATGATTCAAAGATAACTGCTAGGACAAATCACATGGTAGAAAAAGTCCCATAAAGGAATAAGGTTCACCCTCTATCCCAACATGAGGTCTCATGAGAATAGAAATTATGAAATTAATTGGAGAAATATATAGGCAAAATTATCATAACATCTTTATGAATATGTTTTACACATTAATAATCTTATATAAGGAATCAATCATAAACATAAGGGTTACCCACAGAAAGAATTGGGTATCATAACCATTTCAAAAGGCATAAAAAGAAATATCATAATTTTGGTCATGAAAGAATATATATAAATCATAAATGGGAATTTATAAGGTAAATAATAATAGATAAGGATAGGTTAGGTTAAATTGGAGTGAAAAACTATAAAAATAGTGGTTAAAAACATTAGAAATAAAACATTGCAGTACAGTTTACGAATAACACTGAATAATATTTAAAGTGGAAAAAACAATATTTTATTTAAAACTAGAATTGAACAAAGATATTTTTTAATTGTAATGTTATGGATTTAAGTAAAATAATTGTGTATTAAAAATAATTATTGAGAGCACTTGAAATGGGTATAAAATTGGGAAGTTCCATTGAACCAGGCTTGCTTAACGAGAAGAATTGAAAGGGGAACCTTTATAAAACATGTATTACACCGTCAAAGAGGGATTTTATGAACTTTATATTTTATTTTGGAATATATATATAATTTAAAATATTTACATAAAAATAAATAATAATTATATTTCATTAAAGAGAGATAAAGAGTAACTCGATTGAAAAATGGATGTTCGTGTAGAATCCCTTACCATAGGCCTGAAATAGTTCTGTACATGATCTTAATTTCCTTGATAAATAAATTAAATCCATTAATTAATTAATTAATTAAGAAAATTTTATACATGATACTGATTTATTATTATTTTTTATGTTTATTTATGGAATTTTTGATGACTTATAGTGTTTAATTTCATCATCCAAATGTGCTCATTTTCGTAGTTTTCATAATCAGTATAATATTATAAGAGTATGGGTGTTCTTGTAAAATGGAAATATAAATATATAATTAAAAATATATGTTATTAATACACATAAAAATGTTTAAATTATTATATAAGTCATTTATTTATTTTGGGTGAGGATGAATAATTAGATGAGATGTTAGTGATAATCATATGGATTATTTTGTGCTTTTTTTCTCACAAATAACTTTTTTTTATTTTATTATATAACATCAAGAGTATATAAAAATTCTTTAAAATTACATAGTCTGAAATTAATATATATATTTTTAACCAAAAAACTATCTTTATGACAATCCTTGTAAGTGTCAATGAGAAATGAAAATCTATCATCCTTGAAGGTGATAAATTAACACCTCATGAATGATGCTTTCATTTTTAGAATAAAAGGGAGAGATGATAGGTTTATTGGTGGATTGTTAAATTAAAATAATAACATTACAGAATATGTAAGGTACAAGAGTTATAATTCAATTTGGATGATGGGATGTGTGGATAGAATAGATAAGAGTTGGAAAATAAATTAAAAGAAAAAGAAAGAGGATTTCACCACTTGAATATCTACTCTTTAAAAACCTTCTCAGGGAAATGTTTTTGGTATTTTAATGAGTCAATGTTCTCCTAGAATTATGGGAGGGTATTGGGTAGAGTTGAGAATAATTTGTACAAGGAAAAAATCTTTCATGATTTGGGGAGAAGAGGTGGTGGGGGGTAGTATCTATTGTAGAAGAGAGGGTTGTTTTCTCCTCATTTTATTGATTAGTTTATTATTTTAGATCAAGACTATGAATAGTTTGAGAATTATCACTATATATATTAAAATATTTAAGCATTGTATATAATTTTGGGATTACATCAGCCATAAATCACATATGACTCCATAATTCATGTATTTAGCATTTATAATAAATTATCGTATTTTACTATTTACCAAATATTCAATTATTTTAGAAAAATCCCAAAAATTATCCATAACCATTATCGACATGTTGAATTTAAAAATGAGCTACATTTTATGAATATAATTTCATAAAAATGATAAATTTAATTTCTAATTAAAATCATCATTTACTCAAAAAATATAGATTTTAAAATTATAACTGATTTTATAACACATTTAAAAATTAAATAAGGTATTATAGAAATATCTCATAATCCTAAAAGAATATTAATTTGCAAATAAATTTTATGAAAATACATTTTCTTTTAAATTATTAAATTAATCATAAATTTTAAAATAAATATTTATAACATACAAAAATACCAACCCTTAATTAATAAGTTCTAAAATATTTTTTTACCTATAATATGACATAATTACATAATATTTTCACTTATAAGATGTATAAATTTTATTTATAATTTCATTGGTGAGGTTACTATTTAATTTTCATGTTTACTATTTATATGGGTAACATAACTATTCTAAAGGCCAAGTTAATATTTCATATGTATATGTTTCTTAACTTCTGAAATACTTCTTATTTAATTCATTATTTATTTATAATGTTTTTATTGTGTTTTCAACATGATTTTATGTTGTATATACTATATGAAAAAATTATAATAGGGGAGCTTCCAATGATAAAATGTTGGATCATTACAAGAAATCCATATCACTCAGGTTCCTAATGAATCGAACCCTACCATCGAGGTTATAATGTCACTTAAGTCAGTTATTATTCCCCAAATCTTGATGTAAATGAGTCAATTTATATATCAGGAAAAATTTATATTGTTGGTGTTAAACTTCTCTAAGTAATAATTTCTTCCCACTAACATATGTACTAATTTTCTCCTTCTCAACGAATATACTATATTGGGAAATATTTTTTTTGATCTATAGGTTTATAAAAGTTATATACCATAGTTTATTTAAGAAAACAAAAAAATATAAATTTATATGAATTTGGGTCAACCATATTAGAATTCAATCGTCCTATAAATTATTCAAAACCCCAAATATCCATAAATAATAATTTTAATATTTACTATACCATATGACATATAGTGTTTTCTAAAAAACATTAGATGAAATACATTTTTTGGTATAAAATAGTCAAAAGATCAAATAACAAAAATGTATTAAGAAGGTAACACAGAATCATCATCAATTGAACAATGTCCAATATGATACTGTTTATCCTCTCAAAAATAAAATTCCATTATGGTGTACCAGGAGGAGTGTTTTTTAGAAAAATTCTAAAACCTGTCATATGATTGGAGAATTCCTAACTTAAGAATTCACTAATTAGATCTAATAATAGAATCATAAAACTTTTTTCTAATTGATTATGTAAATATTTTCAAAACTCTTAGAACTTTTTAAAAACTCCATCCTTATATATCATTAGATATAGATAACCATACAAACTAAATTCATTAATAAATGGAATGAAGTACCAATAATCAAGGATTTAATATTAACTAATTCATCTATATAATTTACTATTTATTGGATATAACAATCAACTATCCCTTTCAACTTTTCTCCCAAAAGATACATTGGACATCTTTCCCAATTAATAATATTCACAATTCTTAAATGATTCATAATCAGCAGGTTTCAATAATCCATATTTGTAGAGTATTTAGATTCATTTCCCATTTATATATTAAATTCTATAATTCCAAATTTAGGATTGATAAATAACCTTGAAATTTTATTCACAATATTATAAATAAGACTATCTATGTCTAGAATATATAATCTATATAACGTAGTCACAATGAAAAATAAAAATTCATTTTAATAAATATAATAAATATTTCTCTTAATAATGAATGAAAATTATTTCTTTTCAAAAAATATAAGGAATTGAAATTTTCATTTATATTAGCAATATAATGACAGTTTTCTAATTCAGGGATTCATCTATGTGACAATGTTTTATCATATACACTAGCCTCTATTATAGAAACTCTTAATCATTTATGTATATAAATATATACTTCACCCTTTATCTGTTTCCTCCTATCACTGAGTCTATGTTTATCAGCATAAATGTGTAACACATACCCAATACATAATAAGCATGTGTTAGAGTTAGGGGAATTTATCTCTATGACATTTAGAGTCAAAATATATAAATGATGTCTTGATAGGATTTTTCAATCCTAGATACCTATTTTAAGTGTTATATTGGTTACACCTATTAATGATTATAAAATTATTTCTGTGATGTAAGGTATAATCTACAAAAATGAATATTAGTGCGTGATTATAATGTTTCATATATTTTAATTAATGAATTTTAATGAAATATATACTACTAAAAATGATGAATCCAAAGATCATATCTATTTTGGTAGAAAATACCCATATTAATCCAGGAATTACATTAGTTATTACCTAAATAAGGTATAAATATATAGATTGGGATGTTGGACTACTAATGTTGATCCAACATATCCCATGAAATTTACATTTTTATTATCTAATAAACCCTTCCTACTTTATTTATGATATTGTTTTCTAAGATTGTTTACTAGGTTTTAGATTATTCTAATGTATTCAGTAGTTAATTTCATTAAATTTGAATTTTGGATGTTTTTTCTCAAAAATATGCCAAAGTATGAAAATTATTCTATGGGAGGTTTTGGATACATGGTGGAAACAACTACATCAGTCATTTGACTATGTAAAGGAAATGACTACATCAAATTGAAAACTTTGTTAGATCACCTATGTGGAAATTCCCAACATTGATTAGATCACCTATGTGAGAAACCACCAACATGATCAATCAGCTACATAAAATGGTTACATAGAGTAATCTAATATCTGAGCAATCTCCTATGTGATAAAAAAAATATGTAAATTGGATATGTGAAGGAATCGCTTATATGAATCTCCTACATAGTGAAATCAACTACACCGCTTCAATTGGATATTTCAGTTTTATAAAATGTCTACATAAAAAATGGCTATGTTGTTTAAATTGGATACATAAAATTCATCTTTGTGAATAAAATTACTATATGATTTAGTTTGGATACATGATTCAAAATGGGCTATGTGGATTCAAATCTGCAATTTGTCTATGTGGATTCAATTATTCAAATTGGATATGTTGGGATGTCGGTCGGTATTTATTACCATTTAAGCACTCGAGTGATGTTTTTAATGCTTCTATAAAATCATAAAATGCTAAAATTACACTTTAATATAAAATCAAAAATAAAAAGAAACAAGTACCAAGATAAAAAGGATGAGATATTTTATTTTTATCTACTATTGCTGATGAATTTCAAGGAGAAATACCTACCACTAATCCTTATTTTCTACAGATCATGTGTTGTGAAATTAAATAAGATACAGTGAATGAATTTCAAAATATAAAATAAGAAGTATAAATCCTTTTATTCATGAGAAGTGACGCACATCAAAGAATATTATGAACTAATTCTCAAAGATATCTATAGAATGACACATAGTTTTTCTAAAAAAACAAGTAATAATAAGTATCATTTCATCAAGAGTGATTGTTGATGATTATTTATTTGTTTAGAATACTCTATTTGAGCTTCTTATTCTTAAAATCATTTCTCATAGTGATCCTTATTTTTCTATCAGTTAAATCTTAAAGTTGATATATTAAATTTGTAAACCCTTAAAATTGTTATTTTATTCTAATGGTTCCCAAAAAATAACCTTTGAAGGATGTTGTTTGAAATTAATTTATGGAGCATGATAGAAATATCCTATGCTTAATCCAAGTGATGGATGCTTTCACTCAGTTGTGTAGTCCCCAAAAAAGGATTGGATGGCCCAATAAAAAGGGCTGGTCTTGTGGAAATCATTACACTCATAAAGAAGAGTGGGGGTGGATTGAAATATGTAACTTCTCTTCCCTGAACCACAATTAATCATTCTATGGCTATTTATTTTCATTATCCCATTATTTCCATTGAATTATATATTAATGAAAATATCAAAAATCATGCATAAACAACAGATTTTGGTTTTTATTTGTGAGGAAAAATTAAAAAAATACAATTAACCCCCCTCTTGAGTATTAATATGGTCATTCTCAAAAAACATTTGGTATCAGAGGCTATGATTCCAATGTTCTAAGATATTCAAGTTAAAATATAACTATATATTCAATAACTAACACTATGAATAAAAATATATAAGGAATTTCAATTGTTATAGAATCTTATTTTAATGGTATGAATTGTGGCTGTTGGAAGTAAAAAATGAATATATATCTAAAGAACCATAGTTTGAAGGTTTTTATCAATGTTATAATGGCTTATGAAATTCTAGATATGGAACTGGATACCTGGGATATAGAATCCAAAGAATAATATGTTATTAATTATAAATCAATTAATGTTGTAAAATTTGGATTATTAATGGATGGGTACAGTAGAGTTTATAAAACTCAAACAACTTATAAAATATGAACTACAATTTCAGATGTCTATGAAGTAACATATAATGTAAAACATCTTAGATACAATACTAAAAAACTAAAGATTAAGAATATTTTAATGATTTATAGAGAGAACATTAAAAATATGAATGGGAGACTCAAAATAATCATAAATAATGTTGCTGATTTATAGACACATATCACTAAACTATATCATGCTCTGAAATTTATTATAATTATACCACCAAGGTTGTGTGGTATTTTAAATACTATCAGAAAATCAAAAGAGGACATAAATATAAAAATTGAAAATCTTATTCAATCTATGATGATGGATGGGGTAGATATGGAAGACGAAGATGGAGAACATAGGATAATTAAGAACTAAAATGATGCTTTAAAAGTATCAACTTCAAGGGATGAGAAGAAGTGCACAAATGTTTAGATAACTCAATCTTCTGATGAACATTATTTATTTAGTTTTTATTCAAAAGGTCATATTTCTCACTTCTTTATAAAATTCAAGAGGTTCTATAAACAAATAAGAGGTTATAGGAATCCATTGAACAAATTTAGGTAGTTAGTTTAAATTTATATTGAATTAATATGTTGTGAGTGCAAGAAGCATGGGAATACCAAGCCTGATTTCTTGATATTGAATATTAAAAAAGTCAAAAAATAAATACTTTAATAAAGTTGGTTACACGAAAAATTCTAATAAATACATGAACAAATCATGGAGTGCTTCAACTTATTCTAGTTATATTTAATCTTCAGAATCAGAATATGATATAGATAATAAAAAATCAAACATGTGTTTTATGGAACATAATGATGAGGTACATTCTTGTTATTCTATTGATCATGGAAATGAACCAAAAAATGGAAATTTCTTATTTTATTAATTGGATTAATATTTTCCTTGTTAAAAGATAAATATAAATATTTAAAAAAGAAAAATAAACTCTCAAAAAATAATATGAAGTGATTGTTAATGGAAGGATTAACAATGAAAATTCTAATTTTACAAACTACATTGGAAGATACTACTATATAATGTATTAAACATGGATATAAAATTGAAAAATTACAAAAATATGTTCAATAATTTAAATATTCTACTAGTGTGTTTAAAAAAGGAGAAAATTGTTTAAACAAAATCCTTAATAATAATAAAACTCATAAAAATAGATTTTTAATAGGGAGTGAAGGTAAAAAATCAATGTTTTTCCAGAACTATTTTTAACTTTATTCCAAGAATAGAAACCTTTCAAAAATTACTTAATTTAAATGTGGTGAGATAGGATTCTATAAAAATGATTATAGATTTGGAAGAACATAGGTCTATGGATTTAAAAATGTATTCTTTATGAAAACTTTTTCAAAATTTTGTGCCAATGATTTTTTAAACCCCAAATCAATTTGGGTTACAAATTCATTAATTGTTAACCTTTATGGACCTATGAAAATATAAGTACTAATACAATTTCTTGTTTCAATTTTCAATGTATATATAACGGTAATAGATAAACAACAAAAGATGGTATATGGATAGTGAATTCTCATGTCATATTAGTTGATATTTCTCTAATTTTAACAATTTATCAATGATAGATGAGTTTATTGTCATTTTTGGGGTGAATAATAAAGGGAGGATTATATGATTTAGATATTTTGGTAATACAAACACTATCTTTATCAATAAAGTTTTCTATATGGAAGGCTTAAAACAAAAATTGATAAGCATCTATCAACTTTGTGCTGAAGTTTATTTTACTGATTTTTTCAAATAATGCATTTTTTGTTTTCGAAGATAAAATTCTTAAATTTAACGTACCAGGAATAGAGAATGTTTAAATTCTAGATCTTAATTATTTGACTAAACAAAAAGTTAATTGTTTATATGATGAAACAAACGAGTCATGTATATATAATATAATATCAAGAAATTATAATGTGTGTTCTTTGATAAACGTTTAATAAAGAAATTTATTTTCATACTTACCCCAACTTAAATTGAATAAAAATAATCTAGGTAATGTATACCAAATGGGTAGGTAACACAACTCATATTTTAAACCAATTAAATAGTTTTCAACTTATATCACACTTGTAATTATTCATATAGATTTTTTGTCCATCTTAAGTGGAAAGACTAAGAAGAAAATATTTTGTCTAGTTTTAAGAAGATGTTTTTTTAAGATTTACTTAGGTTTTATTTTTTAGTGTTAAAATTTATTCTTTTTCTATTTTTATATGTTTTTGAAAACATGTAAAAAATAGAAATATTCTAGAATTATTTCATTATGAAATGACTATAGTAGAGAATTTGAAAACCCTGATTTCAATGCTTATTTCTCAAAATATGATATCAATAATACCTTTTCTTCCCAAAGACACTTTAATAGAATGGTATTTTTGAAAGAAGGAACATGAGTTTACATGAAATTTCTATAACTATATTATGTGAACATAACCTTCCTATTCATTTATAGGATGCAATTTTGAATATAACATGCTTTGTTATAAGAAAATTTATAATTAAACCAATTTTAAAGAAAACACCCTATGATCTGTGGATTAATTGAAATACAAATTTTGGATAAATTAAGGTTTTTGGTTACAAGGTTTATATTCTATGAACCAAGGATAGTCTTGGTATGTTTGATCTAAATGATGATAAATGAATCTTTCATGGCCATTATACTACTTCAAAATCATATATAGTTTTCCATAAATAATCAAATATTGTTGAAGATCCAACTTGTGTGATATTTTATGAAAGTGATACTTTTGATCACAAATTAACAAAAATTGATGAACTAAGTGATTATTTTGAAAACACGATATCTGAGCCTATTTTTGATGAAAAAGGATGAAAAATTGGAAAATTATTTTCAAGAACCAAATCCAAGAATGTTAGATACTAGTGAACCTAAAAGTGTGATTCTTAGAATTCCTAGAACCCTTATGAACCATCCTTTCTAAATTTTTATTGGACATTTAGATGAAGAAATTAGAACTTAAAGGTGTTTAGGAAATATTGTTGAGTTTTATACCTTTCTTATTATAGCTAAAACCAAATTATATAAAAGTAGTCATAGTATATGAAAGTTGGGTTATAGTTATACAAGAGTAATTAAACTAGTTCAAGAGAAAAAAGGTATCCTTATTGGTTAATTGACCTTTGACTATCATATTATAGGAAAAATGTTTTTATGAATAATTTTTTTGATCTTGGTATGATAACTAAAAATAAGGCAAGATTTGTAGCAAAATGGTTTAATTAGAAATATGGTATAGAATTTGAGGAGAACATTTCCATATTAGCTAGATTATAGGTCATCCAAATTATTTTAGCCTATCCATAACACATAAATTATAAATTATATCATATGGATGTAAAATATGATTTTATAATTGTTTTTTATGGATGAATTTTATATTGAACAACCTTTGGGTTTTGGTAATCTTCATTTTCCAAATCCAATTATCTAACATAACAAGGAACTTTACGCTCTTTATCAAGAACCAAAATATTTGAAAGGTCATTTAAGTTATTTTATTTTATCAAATGGGTTTTATATAGGTAATAAAGTTCCTAATTTATTGTAGAAAATATCATATTCCAATATCTTATTATTTCAATTTTGTGGTGATGATGTACATTTTAGTTATAGAAATAAAAAATTATGTAATGTATTTTTAAAACTTATTCAAAAAGATTTTGAAATGAGAATTATGGTAGAATTAAATTACTTTATTAGTATTAAAATTTATAAAAACGATATTAGGAATGTGTTCAATCAAAAAATATATAATAGAATTACTTAGAAGTTTTAGAGTCGAAATCAATTTTGTAGATAACACCATTATGAGTTTTAATGAAAAATTATCTTCGATAAAGATGGGAAACTAGTTGAAAATGAAATTTATAGAGGAATAATTGGGAGTTTATAGTATTTGACTTATATTTGGCCAGATATTATGTTTTTAGAATTCCTTTTTTACTTATTTCTAGATAATTCAAATCATTCGCATTCAAAAACATCCATAAAAGATTTTATGGTATTTAAACGGAACAATGTATCCATCTTTACTTTTTCCAAAAACTTATAATATTTATTTAATTTAATACTCATATATTGACTTTGGTGGTTGTATTCTAGATAGTAAGAGTACATTAATAAATTTCCATATTCTAGGAAAATCCATGGTATCTTGTTCTAATATAAAGCAATTGTCTACTGCATAATCCACTAAAGTAGAGTCATATATTTCAGCTAGTAGTTATTGTGAACAAGTGTTATAGATGAGACACTCCTTAAATGATTTTGGATTCAATTATAATGAAGTATCAATTAAATTATATAAATTAAGCACTCTAAAAAATTCTAAGAATCGAATAAATCATTCAGGAATAAAGGATATGGACTTAAGGAATCATTTCTTAATAGATCATTCTAAAAAATGTGAGATTAAACATGAATTTATATCTACAGATAAATAATTAGATTTTAATTTCATTAAAACCCTTCCGTGTTAATTTTTGGACATTATTTAAATATAAAAAACTTTATTAGTTTTTAAATAGATTTAACATAGTTTAAATATTTTAATTTAAATGAATTTAGTTACTTTATTTTTGTTGAAATTTAAAAATGAGTATTCTTTTATCTTATTTAATTAAATGATATTTGAAAAATATTCTTACATGTTTTTTAGTTATATTTAATAAATATAAGTTTATTTATTTTATCTTCAATTTTTGTTTATGTTATTCATTTATTAGTACAATGTAACCCAAAAAAGAACCCTTGTATATAAAAACATAGGGATTGGGGAACATGGATGAATACAGAATCAGCTCAGAATCCTTTTTTCCATTGGTTTTTGTAACCTCATATTGAATGTTAAATTTCATCCATAAAATCTTGATTCCTATTTTAACATCAACCATCCTATTCCAAATGGAAAATTCAATGTGTTTCGATGATGGAAGTTCAGGTTTGTGTAAGAAATCCAATGGAAATAGAAGATGAATTCTTGAGGGAAAATACATATATATGGAATGGTTTAAGGAAACCAATACAATGTTAAATAAAGTGATTTTGTTTCATTTTTTGTTTTTTGATAAGAATAAGTTAGGTTTTCTTTTTGGGTAATAATTTAGTATGTTTTTGATGTATGATGAGTTTCAATTTAATTAAATAGATGAAGCAATCTCATCAATTGTTAATGTAGTGATTGTAGTAGTTTGTTTTATTTTAATGGATGAAGTATTTTGTTTTCCTAAATAGTTTTATTTTTATTTTATTTATAAATTTTTTGGGAAATGATCAATAGGTCTAAAAAAGTGATAATTTTTTTGGAACCTCTATTTTGTAATGAAACATGAAAAAAATACATCTATTGGATGGAAAGTTTTATGTATGTTTGTGAAGAAAGGTATATCACAATAAGAATGAGAGATGAAGAAATTTATTTTTCAAGATATTTATTTGATGTATATCTTGATCAATAAGGTAATATAGATTTTTCCATGATACATGGTCATATTCATCCATAATTTTTGTAAAGTAAAATTGATGTTAAACTAGAATCCTTGTAGTAGATTAATTTCTTTGGTTTTGAAGAAGAATAAAATATATTTAAATGATGGTGATGATATTAAATGTTATGAATGTAATACCCTATCATCACTTTCTTTAAGACAACTAGATATTTCAAGTATTATGATTCAAATTATTTTAATGAAGATGTTTTGTAAAATGTGACTCAGGGGGAGTTATTTCAGAGCTCGCTACATAGTGATTCAACAATAGTCAAGATAGTGTCCAATATTAGAGTGGAGGAGACAAAATTAGTAATAACTGAGTCTTTTGTTTGAGCTATATGTCCTATAGTTGGTGATCCTATCCAGATTTTGGTGGACATGGATGATCAGAATCAAGTTGCTGGTGAAGTTTATATGTTTTCGGAGGAAAATCAACATGAATAGAAAATTGTTAAGAAAACTGCTATGACTTCTCAAGATAATCCATCCAAAACTACTCTAGGGAGTTATAATGTTTATAAAATTCTAGTGTTTGTATATATGTAAGAATATGATGTTCTAATTTTTATTGGATCACCTATTTATAGAAAAAGAGATATTGATGTGGTATAGTGTATGAAAATCATTACTATACACCATCGGTACAATCAACACCATCAACTACTCATAAAATAGCTCCTTCTATTATTAAGAGATCAAAATTCTTGAAATGTAAGTGTTTTATAGTGAAGTAATTATAGAGATTGAGAATATAAGAGTATATTGTTTTGACTTAAAAGTGTAGATGTTTTCTCAAAAATTGATATAATAGAACTAAAAGAGACCTCTATCTCAAAATCATATTTTAAAAAATTATTTGGAATGTTGGATTCCTAATATAAAATTATAAAAAATCATTCAACATATCAAACTATTCTATAAGACAATTATAATGTATGATATAAAAAACGTGATGAAATTAAATCTGTGGTAAAAGGTTTGATATATGTTTTTCATACAAAGGATGAGTTTTGTTGTAACGAACTAATCATTTATGAATAAAATTACATTTATTTTAATATCTTATAGAAAACACATGCACCATTTTTTTATTTTTGGGTTTAAAGAACCGTTAAGTATTATTACCATTGATAATATAGCTATTGAACAATGATAACATGATTGATATAAATATAAGGTTTTTAAAAAAAATCCTTCTGACATATAAAAATCATAAGATTACCTTATACAATAGACTCAAGCCATATGAAGCTCATTTTTCATGGCATGGAAAAGAGGTAGCATCAAAGGGCTTCACTCTTGACCAAGCCCAAAATGAGCATTGACATGTTAAGCTTGAATGGAATCACTTACGGGAGAAGTTCAAGTTAATAGATATTACCACCTGAGTGATGTTATCTGTGTCACCCCAAGAGTCGGTCACCATCTCACATCTTACCCTT
Source organism: Viscum album (assembly GCA_963277665.1). Classification (NCBI taxonomy): domain Eukaryota; kingdom Viridiplantae; phylum Streptophyta; class Magnoliopsida; order Santalales; family Viscaceae; genus Viscum; species Viscum album. Next base: position 1,304,023,346 of record OY728147.1, read on the forward strand.
AGGTATTATGTGGGTGTTATAAGGGGTTATATAATAAGAAATTAGTTACTTTTTTTGTAATACCATTTTATCAATAAAGTAATATTCCAGCAATTCTTTTATGGGAATAATATTTCTAAAAAAATGATAAATTTGATAAACTGATTTTTAGGTAAAAATTGTACTTTTTAGAGATATATAAATTATATTAAACTGTGGTTTTTATTAATAAATTATAAAAACGATTCTTATAAATGATGATTATATCAGTTCCTTATATGTAAATGATTTGGTAATTTGTTTGATAAGGGTTATATTTTTTTAAAATATAAAACAGAAAGTGTATTTTTAAAGAACTTATTTTAATGAATAAATAACTATTTTTTTTATAATATATTATTATAAAATTACTTTTTAAATAACAACTGATTATCTAACTTTTATGAAGAAAAATTCAATATTTATCAAGGTTTGAAATCTGTTTTTTGTTAAAACCTGTGAAATTTAAATAAATGTTTATTTTCATTTTAAAAGTGAAAATTCACATATTTAGAAAATTATTTATATAAAATTAATATTATTTTCGAATTTATGAAGTCTAAATTATTAAACATTGATTTTTTTATAATTTCTTGAGATAACTGTATTTTTGGTCAACAATTAAATATTGAATAAATAAAATATGAGTTTTCTGATATCACAATGACCCCAAAATGATGTAATAAATACTATAATGGGTATTATAGGATCTTTATATGTTTTTAAAGGAAAAAAATGTGATTTAGATTTGTTTTACTTATTTTATAAAGCCTTAGAGAATCCTCCAAAATGTATAATGTGCATTATGATTTTAAATTCATTTCTTCAATAATGTGACACACATCCACATAATCAAGGATAATATTTTAATATGTTCAGCCATTTTACTAATAAAATAATAGTTTCCACTCCACATTGGAAAAAACCATGTTAAAAAACCATGATATGGTTTGTGGTTTTCAATATTTAATTATATAGATACCAAAACATAAGTTTGTGAAATATTAAATAATTCTCCCTCATTTCATATAAAAACCAACACAATATCCCTAATATTCAAAAAAAAACAATTTTATCACGTCCCTAATATACTGTCCATTATCTAAAATCCTCCCAAGGTTCCCCAATATCTCAAGAAACCCCTCTTCAAGCTTTTGAAATCAGACACTCAAGTAAGGGATCTTCCACCCTCCTCTTTTATCAACTATTCTTTTAATGTTATGTCCTTTAATTTATATTATTCTAATATTTGGATATGTTATTAAATATCCTCATTACATTAAATTTTATGTATAAACTATGAAATCTTCTTTAACTCTCATTTATCTCACTTATTAACCTATATGTACACCTATTACCATGCATAATTTCAATAAGGGATTCCTTCCCTTTTAATTTTTATCCATGTTTGTTCATGTTTTTATACCCTTTTATTTTCAATTAAAAATGTTTGGGTATGATTACTCACATCCACCATACTTTCCTCCTTATGTTTTAATGCTGATATACCACTTTGTATCCCATTAATTTCTTCCATGTACACCTGATACCATGCCGAAATTCTATAGAGGATTTCTCTCTTCTTATTTCCATTCAAGTATTTATCTCATATTATGCATCTAAATTGTATTTAATATTTTGGGATATTATTTTATATTATCCCCTTACTATCTATTTCATTTATAAATTATTAGAGACCCATTTCTATCTAATCAACCCAACTTATGAATTTCATAATATGACGTTATGCGATCGAAATTTCACAGCGTTTTTCCACGGGAAAATCATCTTGTGGTGAATAACATACCAATTTATCTATCAAGGGTATTGAAATTTATTCACATATACTTATTTATTTGTAATTAAATTTATTTATACCACATTTCTTAATCATTTAATAACTTATGATGTTGAATTATTCTATGTTATATGATCCATGTAGCACATTTATGCATGGAAAAAAATGTTTATGAAGGGTGCTCCCTCATAACACTCCCATGCATTGGGTAATATTTAGTATCATGATACACAATGTTCTATGAGGGTTTAATCATGATAATTAATGTGAAATGATTTTTTACTCATGAAAATCCATATGGAATGATCCTTGGTTCATGCTAATATGATGTGGAATGTTGTTTCTATATATCCCTGTTATGATAATCATGCTATATCAGGCCTTTATGTTCATTTTTTTCTTATGATCCATTGATATAACTATTTCCTAACATGTATTATATTCTTCTTGTTATTCCTTGTTTACTCCCTTATAGTGAATTATATCTCACCTCTTTCTTATGTACGTCCTCAGATTATCTCATTACAGTGTTAAGTAAGGAGGAATGAATTGGTCTTGTAAATGAATATTTATATAAATATGTTGTATTTTATGTTGAAACGTACTATTTAATGTTCCTAATTTCCCAAGACACTATACCTCTCGATCTATAGAGTTTCCTTAAGTGAAATTTTATGTAATAAATCATGTTTTAGTGTATAATATAGACCAGAGTTGTTATAGTTGGTATCAAAGGATATGTTTAGTTAATTTTGGGATCTGGGTTATAAAACTCTTGATAATTACTTAAGGATAAGACTGATATATGAAAAATAATCCTTAATTTTTTTGAGTATATTTTATGTGGTTTATTAAGAAAATACATCCTTTTCTGGATACAAAAAATTAAAGGTGGCTCTGCCAGAGAAGTATCTAGGGGTAAAACCGGAAAACACCGCTTTGAACTAAACTCAGTTGGGAAATGGTTCATGGCAACGGGCCTTGTTTCACTCTTGATTGGACACTCTGGGGGCATATTTTCTAGAAAATTAATAATCTTAGTATGAATCATTGTTATGCGAATAAAAAAATTCCCTTAAGAATATATTATGGGAAGTAGATCATGGATAACTTAGATTGAAGCCTATAAATTCATAAGTTAAGGAATTCAATGTAATTTATAATTTATCACTTTTTTTCATTGGATTACCCTTATGTGTTTAATATTTTAAAATACTCATGCCTAATTTTCTTTTTTATTCTATCCAATGGAATGTAATAGGAGGACTCAGGATAATAACCGATGCAACGATCAATGTGATGACTATTGTAATGAGATGCCCAATCTAAAGGGAGAGGGAATCACATACATTTTCATGATACTCTCTCAGTTAACTCAATTTTTGAATAGAAACATGGGTCATGAGGGCATCCCCCCCAGGAAGAACAAGCCACAATTGGGAGCCTTTGGAGACAAAGGCCTCTTACTTTCAACGGATAATCTAATCCCTTAATCACCGAACAATATATCATCACCATTGAGAATATATTCTCCATCTTTCAATGTTCCAAATAAGATAAGGCTCTTATGGATTCTTATTTCATATAGGGTGAAGCAGATCATTGGAGGTCATTGATAAAAAATACAAAGCCTTAAGAAGAGATCGAGGCATTGAAATGAATTATTTTCATAAAAGTTTATTCGATAAATATTTTACCCGCACCATCCAACATAAGATGGAAAGGGACTTCTTCACCCTTAAGAAAAAACAATGAATTCCTCATAGAATACGAGGAAAAATTTACAATCCATTCATGATATGCCTCTGGCTTTTTCGTTACCCTTGAATGCAAGGTTGACTACTTCTCTGGTGGGATAAAACCTAGCCAACAGAAATCCCTAGGGATCCATGACTTTTATAGGTATGAGGAAATTGTTCGATGTGAACTCAAAGTAAAAACAGAGATAAATGAATATCAGGGGTATCATGGGGATAAGAAGTAGAAAGTGTACTTTTATTTGGGAAATATGATGGATAAATCCAATGGTACTTAGAAATTATAGCACCCAACTTATAGATGGTGCAGAAATAAGCACCCTAGAAATTGTTGAAGGGGATGAGGAAATGCTTTAGGTGTGGAAGACATGGGAACATTGGCATTAATCACTGAATGAAAAACCTGCTACTGTGATAGAGGAGATAAAAATTCCATTTGACCCTCAACACATTGTTCATTTATACAACTGCAAATAAACATGGACCTTTGAAAACGAGTTTATTAAGCCAAGGTTTTTTAGAGGCAACCAACAACATTCAGGGCGGAAAGGGTTAGATTTTACAATCACTGATGTGGACGTGAATCCTGAAAAAGAATTGGTGATAAGAAACATTTATATTCAATCAAAAAAATAGAACTTACTTTTTGACTCCATTTTTACACATTCTTTTATTTAATAAAGGTTTAGTAGAACAATCCAAACACCTATACAAATCATGGAAGTAGATAATTTTGCGAGAAAGGAAATGAGGAAATTATTTCATCCAATGAATATAACTCCTCCCCTATTAGAATTTGTGGATTGAATTTCTGGGTTAACCATGTCACACTCTCTTTGGAGGAATTTGATGCAATTCTTAGAAGAGATTAGCTTTCGCTATATAGATCCAAAATAAATTTCCATGATAGGGAAATCACTCTCCATATGGGGAATCAAACCCCGATTCTATACAAGTGCAAGGAGGAGGATGAATCTTATTTTCCACAATCACATCCAGTGTAGATATTTTAGAACTATGAGCATGAGTATCTTTCTTAGATGATTGAGTATATGGAAGGGATCATCCTTGAATACATGCCTATTGTGATAGAATTAACCGATGTGTTGCCTAAGGAATTTTATAGTCTTCCTCTTAGAAGAGATTTTGAATTATTGATTGATATTACACTTGGGGAATTGAAAATATCCAAGACATTATATAGAATGACTATTGGGGCGATTGATGATCTAAAGAAACAACTATAGGAGAATATTGATAAAGGGTTTATATGCCCAAGTGCTTCCCCATGGGGAACACCAATCAAATTCTTCAAGAAGAATGATGGGTCAATGCACCTTTTCATTGATTATCATGAACTAAAAAATCATGATAAAGAACAAGTATCCACTACAATGAGTTGATTACTTTTTTGTTCAGCTATGTGGAGCACAATACTTCTCTAAGGTGAATCTACATTCAGGATATTAGAAAGTAAGGGTGAAGAAGTAGGATATCCCCAATACTTCTTTTCCTATAAGGTACAAGAACTATGAATTCATAGTACTGCCTTTCAGACTCACTAATGATACATCAATCTTCATGGACTTGATGAATATAGTATTTAGAGATTACCTTGACAAATTTGTGTTATTCTTTATTAAAAATATTATAATATACACAAATAACCCAGTAGAAACATGAGGAGCATCTAAGAACTGTAATAGAGACCTTAAAAAATGATAAGTTCTATGAAAATTACAAAAAAATGTGAGTTATTTTCGAAGGAAGTCTCATTATTGGGTCATATCATCACAAGAAATGAGATATCTGTGGATCCCTCCAAGAAAAATGAAATTGAGGGATGGCCGAGGCCAACATCTGTGTCAAATAGCCATATCTACTTTGGGTTAGGTAGATATTATCCCCGATTTGTGAGAAATTTTTAATGAATTTCAAACCCTCTTACCAAGATAACTCATAAAGGATTCATGTTTTTTTGGAATGATGAATTTGAAGAGAGATTCAAGTATCTGAAAATGAGGCATATCACTGCACTCGTGCTCACACTGCCCACAAGTGGATAAATTTTCATTGTATTCAGTGATGCTTATAAGAATACCATGGTTTGTTTGTTTATGAAAAATGAAAAATTCATGCATATTCTTTAGGTAAAATTAATTTTCATGAGCAGAACTACAGAAAACACGATTTGGAGTAGGCTGCAGTGATCTTCTCTTTGAAAAGTTGGCAATATTACCTCTTTTGAGAGAAGTGTAAAATATATACGGATCACAAAAGCCTCAAGTATAAGTTCAAATAGAAAGATTTGAATATGTTCCAATTAATATGGTTGAATCTGATCAAATACTATGACTGATCAATCTATTTCCACCCTTGGAAAGAAAACAAGGTGGAAAATGCTCTAAGTGGAAAGGACCCAATGATTCTATCATTAATGAGAATTGAAAAGGATCCAATCTTCTTAGATTTGATAAATATGAACATGGGAATTATAAATAAAGGAGTAACATCAATCCTTTCACAGATTATTTCTCAACAATATCTTTTGGAAAGGTTAATGTATTCTCAAAAGGACGATGTGAGAATTTATAATAATGTGGAAACTATCAGAAAAGGGAAATCCTTAGAGTTCAATTTTAATGTAAAAGTAATTGTGAGATTTGGGTCAAGAATATGTGTTCCATAAAATCCAGATTTAAATAAGTAAATTTTGGATGATGCACATAGTTTGAATTTATCCATTTCCCCTAGAAACACAAAGATGTATCGAGATCTCTGAGAGAATTATTAGTGGGATAACATGAAGAAGGAGATCACTGCGTATACATAAAATTGCCCAGTATGTCAACAAGTGAGGACTGAGAGGAAGAAGTCTAAGGGTATGTTGTAACCATTACCCATACCAACATGGAAATGGGAAAACATAACCATGGACTTTGTCACATAACTTCTGAAGACATCCAAAGAAAACAATTCCATTTGAGTTGTTGTTAATCTTCTTACAAATACTGCATACGTCATTGCAATTCTAGATGATTTCTCACTAGATCAAATGGCATGAATATACCACAGGTAAGTGGAAAGGCTTCATGGTGTACCACTATCAATTGTATCCGATCGAGATCTAGTATCCACGTCTATGGTTTGGAAGAGTCTCAACATGCTCTTGATAATGACCTGATCTTCGGTATGACTTATTAACCTCAAATGGATGTCAAATATAAGTGGAGTATCCAAACACTTGAGTAAACCTTGAGATAATGCACAATGGACTTAAAAAAAGGATGGGATCAACATCTTTCTCTGGTTGAGTTCTCTTACAACAACAATTTCACTAAAGTATCCAAATGGAACCTTATGAAGCCCTTTATAGGAATAGGTGCATAACAATGACATTTTGGCATGAAGTTGGGTAGTGAAAACTTCTAGGACTTGAAATGGCTGAAGAAATGGTGGATAAATTTAAGACCATCCAACATCACATTAAAGATTCTCAAAGAGGAAAAAAGTGGAATGATGATAATCATTGAGGAGAACTAGAGTCTCATGTTAGAGATATGGTAATCCTCTATATATCACTGTGGAGGAAAGTTATGTGGTTTGGAAAGGAGGCAAAGATTACTCAAAGGTACATCAGCCCTTTTGAGATCCTTGATTTCATTAGAGTAGTGTCCTATCGACTAGCACTCCCACCAAACCATAGGAAGTTATGAGCTAGAGTTACCCACATCTGTTTTAAAGTGGGAAAATAAAATTTTTAGGGCGAAATTTCTTAAGGGGTAATTTTTAATGACCTAGTCATTTATGAATAAAAATCTATTTCTTTAAATGTCTTATAGAAAACACATGCACACTTTTTTTTATTATTTTGGGTTTAAATCACCATTAAGTATCATTATTGCTGATAATATAGTAGTTAAACAATGATCACATGACTGATATAAATATAAGGTTTTTAAAAACAATCCTTTTGACACAGACAAAGGAGAGGATGACTGCATACAGTAGACTCGGGCCGTACGAAGCTCATTTTTCGGAGATCAAAATAAAGGTAGTGTCACTGGGCTTCGCTCTGGACCAATCCCAATCGGTGATTGAACACGTTAATTTTGAATGGAATCGCCTATGGGATAAGTTCAAGTAAATAGAGATTACCACCCGAGTGATGTTATCTCTGCCACCTCAAGAGTCTATCACCATCACAGACTTTACCCTTTGGTCATATGTGGGTGTTATAAGGGGTTATGTAATAAGTTATTATTTACTTATTTTTTAATCCCTTCTTATAAATAAATTCATATTCCAACAATTCTTTAATGGGAATAGTCTTTCTTAAAAAATGATAAATTTGATAAACTAATTTTCTGGTATAAATGGTACTTTTGATAAATATATAAACTATAATAAACTTTGGGTTTTATTAATAATATTATAAAAACAATTCATATAAATGATAATTATATGAGTTCCATATATGTAAATTATTAGGTAATTAGTTTGATAAGAGTTATATTTTTTTAAAGGATAAAATAGAAAGTTCATTTTTAATGAATTTATTTTAGAGAATTAATTAACTTCTTCAATAACTAACATTTTAATAAAACATTGTAATCAAATTAATTTTTTTGAATAATATGTGAGTATATAAATTTTATGAAGTCAAATGTAAATTATTTCAATGTTTGAAAAGTGTTTTTTTGTCAAAACCTGTTAATTTTCAATAAATATTGGGTTTCTTTTTAAAAGTAAAAATTCACATATATAGAAAATTATTTATATAAAATTAATATTTTTTTGAATAAGTATGTAAAAACTATCCAAAAGTGATTTTTTAATAATTTTTTGAGACAATAGAATATTTGGGTAAAAATTAAATACTGTATAATTAAAATATGTATCTAATGACATCATAATGAATCAAAAATGATATAACAAATACTATAATGGGTAATATGGGAACAATATATATTTTTAAATTAAAATAATGAGATTTTATATTTTTTTTTCTTATTTTATTAATCCTTAGTAAATCCTAAAAAATGTGTAATATACATTCTGATTTTAGTTTCATTCCAATAATAATGTGTCTCACCTCAACATAATCAAGGATAATATTTTAATATGTTTGGCCATTGGAATTATAAAATAATTTCTTCCACTCCACATTAGAAAAAACCGTGGGAAGGATTGTGGTTTTGAATATATATATAGATTCCAAAACCTAAGTTTGTGAAATATTCAAGAATTCCTCTCTTATTTCGTATATAAACCCACCCAATCTCCCACATATCTTAACCTAAAATCCTTGGAACACTTCCCGACTCAGACCTCACCTCTCTATAATCCTCCCAATTCACTATAAGATCTCAATAATCACCTCTTAATGCTTTTGAAATCACACACTCATGTAAGGGATCTTCCACCCTCCTCTTTTGTCAAGCATTCTTTCCTTGTTATGTCGTTGTAATTTATTTTATTAATATGTTGGGATATGTTGTTAAATATCACCATTACTTAAATTTTTATCTATAAATTATTATATCCCCTTTCACTCCCATGTATTTCTCTTATTAACCCTTATGTATACCTGTTACCATGTCGAATTTTTGTAAGGGATTTCTTCTGTTTTCATTTTTATCGAAGTTTCTTCATGTTTTTATACCCTTTTATTTTCATTAAAAATTTTGGGGTATAATTTATAACCTCCCCCATACATCATTCCTTATTTTTTAAGGATGTGATGCACTTTATCTCTCATTAATTCCTTTTGTGTACACCCATTACAATGCCGAAATTTCATAAGGGATTTCTCTCTTCTTATTTCCATTCAAGTATCTCTCCCATATTGTGTATCTAAATTCCATTTAAAATGTTTGTATATTATTTAACATGATCCACTTACTCTATATTTCAGGTATAGATTATGTGAGACCCTTTTATCTCTCATAAACCCATCTTATGTATTTTCATAAGACGACGTTATACTACCGAAATTCCATAAGGGATTTCTCTCTTCTTATTTCCATTCAAGTATTTCTCTGATATTATGTATCTAATTTCAATTTAAAATGTTGGTATATTATTTATAATGATCCCACTACTGTCTATTTCGTGTATAAATTTTTTGATACCCCTTTCTCTCTCATCAACCCATCTTATGTGTTTCCATAAGACGACATTAGACAACCTGAATTGATTATCGTTTTTCATGGAAAAATAATTTTGTAGTGAATACTGTAACCATTTATTTTTCAAGGGTATTCACTTTTATTCAAATATACATATTCAATGTAACTTAAATGTATTTATACCACATTCTTTAATCATATAATAACTTATGATTATGATTTATTCCATGTTATATGATTCATGTGGAAAACATATGCATGAAATGAAATGTCTATGAAGGGTGCGCCCTGATAGCACTCCAATGCTTTGGGTAATGTTTAGTATCATGATACATCATGTAAAATGGGTGTATAATCATGATAATTAATGTAAAATGTTGGTTTACTCATGATAATCCTTGTGAAATGAGCCTTGGATCATGCTAATATCATGTTTTATGTTGTTTCCACATTTCTATGTTAGGATAATCATGATATATCATGTCTTAATGTTCATGTTTCTCTTATGCTCCATTGATATGCCTATTGCCCAAAATTTATTTTATTCACCATGTTATTACTAGTTTAGTCCCTTAATGGGATTTATAGCTCACCACTTTCTTATGTATATACTCAGGTTATCTCATGTAGTGTTAAATACGAAGGAATGAGTTCGTTATGTAAATGAATTTTTTAATAAAGATATTATATTTAATGTTTTAAGTTGTTATTTAATTTTCGTAATTTACCAAGAAACTAGACCTATAAATCCTCAGAGTTGTCTTAAGTGCATTTTTATGTAATAAATCATGTTTAAGTGTGTAATAAAGACCATGGTTGTTATAGTTTGTATCAAAGGATAGGTTTAGTTATTTTGGGATTAGGGTTATAAAACTCTACTAAAAGCCTTAGGGATAAGATTGAGTATAAGAAAATAATACCAAAATTTTGGTGAGTACAAAGTAATTGGTTTATCCAGAAAATACATCCTTGTCTGGATGCAAACAATTAGAGGTGGCTTTGGAACATATGTATCTAGTTGTAAATCCCGAAAACACCAATTTGAGCTAGACTTGAACGGGAACTGGTGCATGATAATTGGACTTTCTGCACTCTTGGTTCGATGCTCCAAGGGATATGATTTGGTAAATTCATAAGCTTAATATGAAGCATTATTAAGGGAATAAATAAATTCCTCTAAGAATATATGTTGAGAATTAGATCATGGAGAACTTAGATTGAAGCCTATAAAATCATAAGTTAAAGAAATCAATGTAATTTATAAGTTGTCACTTATTTTCATTACATTCCCCCTCTTTGTTAAATAGTTTAAAATAATTACCCCTAATTTTCCTTTTATTCTAGGCAATATCATATAATAGGAGGACTCATGATAACAACTGATGCAAAGATTAATGTGATGACTATTCTAACGAGATTCCCAATTCGATGGGAACATGAATAAAAAACGTTGTTATGATACTCTCTCAGTTATCTCATGTTTTGAATAGAAATATGGTTAATGAGGAATGTCATACCCCCCTAAAAAAAGAAAAATCAACAATTGAGTGCTTCATGAGACAAAGGCCTCCTACTTTCAATGGATCATCTGATCCTTCAATATTCAAACAATGGATCAACTACATTGAGAAGATCCACTCCATCCTTCAATGATAAAAACAAGAGAAGGTTATTCTTTCTGCTTATCATATGGAGGGTGAAGCTGAATAATGGAAGACATTGATAAAAATTACGAAACCTTTAACGTCCCGGGTCCGGGTGCCGCCCAGAGGTGCCCCATACTCGGTTGGTCACATGGCATCAAGAGCATTTTCCCAAATGCCAGAGGCTTCCGACTAGCAGTGAGGTCCTTGGGTGTGATAATGGGAAAACTAACCCTTCATTGGCAGAGTAACATATCCGAAATAGTAATAATACTATAAAAAAGTAAATAGTGGAAGACAAAAAAAATGAACAACTGGAGAACATATATAAATGATGCATAATACATATGTCTAGGAAAACAGCCAAACAAGTCACAATGCTGGAATATAGAAATGAACCAAAGTACAAAGAAAAAAGATACATTCCAATAGCATCACAAGCCTCGTCTTGGTCCCATGCTCTCCAGCTCCTCAGCAATAAAGTACCTAAAGAAGAAAAGTGATTTACCTAATATAAACCTGAAATAATATAATCTGTTTGGGCCCAAAATCATTACACAAATAGGGCGTGAGACTAATCCCAGTAGGCAACCAACCAAAGATCTGTGCCTAATAGTCTGTGAATATATATGGCTGGAAATAAAAAAATAATGTAGTAAATACATAAGTACTCAAAAGTAAATAATCATACAATTTCAATTGCATTCAATTTCAAATTTCAAGCAAGAAACTAATCCCTAACAAGAAACCCTCTAGGAAGTACTCACAACCTAACCAATCAGGTTTAACCAAAACAATACAATCAACCCTCTGGAAAGTTCTCATAGTTTAACCCTCTGGTTCAAGTTTAGCGCATACTCTCTGAGGAAGCACTCATTGTAAATTCCCTCTATATTCTCTTATCGGTAACTAATAGGTGATCTAAAGAATACTCGACATCCAATTCCACTTATGGCCTGCATCGAGGAACTATAGACACTCTAGGGGAGCACTCAACATCCATCCCCCAATGGTCTCACAATGTAATAGTAAAATAGACACTATGGAGAAGCCCTCAACGTCCATTATCCCTAAGGTCTACTACACCAGGTTCTCACAGCCCTGTGTTAATAAATGAAGCACTTCAATATTTGGTATCCAAAGTAAACCCCAATAACTACTTGGATAAACATTCTATAACATATCATAGCATGTCAGATATTATTTACACCACCCTATCAAAACTAGGCATGGAAAGAAAAGCGACAACCTAACTGGAAAAGCAAGACCAAAAGGTAAAAATAAGAAAACATGGAAAAACATCAATTGCCTAGAAAAGTTAACCTTATTCAAAACAATTAACCTCTTTCCAAATAAACAATGCATAACAGGTAATAAGAGGGATAAAATCATTAATACGCAATACCCCATTCATGGGTATTGGGAATTTTTGCACATAAAACTCAAGGACTAACTATGGAAAGGCACAAACCATCTACATTGGCATCATGAGATCAATATACAAGAATATAAGGCCTTTAATCACCATATAACTACGTAGATCTACAAAAACATTAAAACGGTCAACTGAGGATATCTCGCGAGGGAGGAGAAGTCAGGAGATTAAGTTCTAGGAGAAGGAAGAACTCACTGATGCAGATCCAACGCAACCGATGGAGTTTGATTTGGGGAACAGATGGAGAGTCTGTAGATTAGAGAAGATTTGTGGCCATACAGTCACTTATGGATGAGACAGATGAAGAAGAACATGGTTCTTTCCATTAGACATGACCCTGATCCATTTAATGAAAAAAAGTACACGACATGTTCTTTAAAAGTACAAGACCTGTACTTTACTTTTCTGGCATCCACCTTAGGTAGTCTCCAGATCACCACACACAGCTATGTGCATGACCATTACATGGATAGCACACAGATATGTGCGGAAACTGAGTACACGACAGGTACTTATAAGTACATGGATTGTACTTCATAAATTTCCAAAAAACATATCTTTTCCTTAAAAAAACCAGAAAGGAAACATTCCTGAAAAGAACATCTGGGTTCTGGAAAACATCCCCCCTTAAAAAAATTCATCTCCGAATTTTCCTAGAAAAGAAACGTGGAAGAATAATCCTCGAACAGCTCTAGCCACTACGATCGTACATAAGCCTCTCTTTCCCAAGTCCCGTTCTATACTCTCCCATGCTGCCATAACACTCATACAAGAGGAACATACCGACCACGAAGAACCTTCTTACTCCGATAAATAATCTAGATAGGATGCTCCTAAAATGAGGAATTCACCTTTAACTCAACCTCTTTGGGTTGAAAAACATGAGACAGGTCCGATAAGTAACATCGAATCTAAGAAATGTGGAAGACATCATGCATAGCACGATACCTCTGTGGTAACTGCAACCGATAGGCAACCGGTATGACTCTCTCCAAAATATCAACCGGTCTGACGTACCTCATTGAAAGCTTACACTACCTCCTAATCCTCCTATGTCCCAACCACTATGTGAAATGAAAGAAAACTTGATCTCTGACCTCGAACTCCATAGGTTGTCTATATCGATCATCATAATACTTTTTTCGCGATTGAGTAGTATACATCCTCTTCCGAATCAACTCTATATGATTTGTGGTCTCATGGAGAAGACAGGGTCCCAGCCTAGCTACCTTTCCTACCTCCAGCCAACATAAGGGTGATTGGAATGGCCTACCATATAAAGACTCATAATTTTCCATCTGAATAGTTTCTTGAAAACTATTTTTGTAGGCAATCTCCATAAGTGGTATGTGCTTCTCCAAAGAATCTCCAAAATCCAGGATGCATGTTCAAAGCATGTCCTTAAGCACCTGAATCGTACGCTTGGACTGGAAATCTATCTGGGGATGGTAAGATGTACTCAGAAGTACCTATGTACCTATATCACTCTGAAATCCCTGGAAGACACAAGAATTAAAATGTGCATCCCTATCTAAAACAATGGTGTGTATAACCCCATGTAGACGTACAATCTCTAAGATGTACAACCATCCTAGATCATTAACACTGAAGGACTCCTTGATCGACAATAATTGATAAACCTCTATGAGTCTATAAATGACAACCAAAAATGCATCATTACATCAAGGAAACCTTGAAAAACGTGTCACAAAGTCCATCACCACATCGTTCAATTTCCTCTAAGGAATGGGTAACTACTGAGAAAGCCCTGATGGTCACTGATGATCCAGCATCACCATCTAAAAGGTTAAACATCTCATGACAAGCCTAGCTACATCTTTCTTCATACCTGGCCTCCAAAATTGATGGTGTAGATCATGATACATCTTCATGACTCCAGGATGAACTTCCCAAACTGAGGAATAAGAGTCCCACATCAACTCCTTGCAAATGTCTGCTGCCACCAATACACGCCCATGAAATAGAAAGATCTCATCCAGGCCTACTGCCCAACCAGGAATAGGATCCTCTTATGTAACACTCTCCCATAGGCCTAGGCCTTTAGAAACTTATATCTGCCTAATTCTCACTCGATCAAGAAAATTAGAGGTAACTGCTACAGAAGATAGAAACGTGTGCCCCTATCTGTCCTGCACCTAAAAATGCATCTCAGAGAGCAGAGCCATAAGATACAACTCACTACTATCCTCCTAAACTACTTGTACCTAAGTCCTCTTTCTCAATGAATCAGCCACTACACTTCCCTTCCCAGGTGTGTAGGTAAGATCAATGTTAAAATACATATGGTACTCAATCCACCTTCAATGTCTCAAATTTAGGTCACACAGAGAGAATACACACTTGAGACTTTTTTGGTTGGTGAAAACCATAAAATGCTATCCCAAAATGTAGTGTCTCCAATAGTGTATAGCCTGAACAACTGTACCCAGCTCAAGATCATGCGTTGTGTAGTTCCTCTCATGTGGCTTTAACTAGTGAGACCCATATGCAAAAATCCCTTCTCCCTCCAAAATCACTTCCCCCAGCTTGATACCTGATGTAACACAGTACATAGTATAGCTCTTTCCCGAATCTGGAAATACTAGTATCAATACTGAAGTCAACCTCCCTTTTTTCTCTTGAAAGGATAAATCACAATAATCTGACCATAAGTACTTCACACCCTTCTTATTCAGGTTCGTTTGTTGCGCTGGTAAGCGTGAAAAGTCCTGTATGGAACTTCGGTAGTAACCAGCGAACCCTAGAAAACTCCATACCTCCAAGATGTTCTACAGATGCTCCTAGGAAAATACTGCTCTCACTTTATCTATGAATTCTGATACACCTGTCTCTAAGATAACATGACTCAATAAGTGAATTTGGTCTATCTAAAAGTGGAATTTTGAGAGCTTAGAATATAACTGATTCTCTCTCAGTGTACACAAAATGATCTCAAGATGTGTGATACAGTCGTGTCGAGTGTGAGAGTTCACCAAGATATCGTCCACAACGACTACCATGAAAGCATCCAAGTACGGACGGAACACTCGGTTCATTAGTGCCATGAAGATCACATGCATATTCCTGATACCTAATGACATAACCACATTATCGTATCAACCATAACCGCTCCAAAAAGATGTAAGAGGTATCTCATATTGTCTAATGTGCAACTGATGGTAACTGGATCTCCATTCATTCTACGAGAACACCTGGGAACCTCAAAGCTGATCAAAGAGATCATCAATCCTTGGAAAGGGATTTCGGTTCTTGACCATAAACTCGTTCAACCTCCGATAATACACACAATGTTTAAGGGTACTATCCACCTTCTTCGCAAAAATTACAGGAGAACCCCAAGGAGAAGTACTAGGTCGGATGAGCCCCTTACCTAGAAAATCCTCCAACTGCTTCTTGATCTCCTGTAACTATGGTGTTGCCATCCTATAAGGACTAATGGACACTAGTTCCACTCCTGGCATGAGCTCAATAGAAAATTACACATCTTGCTATAGAGGTTAAACGAAAAAGTCCTTTAGAAAGACATCCCTGAAATGATCCACCACTAGAGGAAAGTCCATCTGTGAAGTCCCCACGTCACCTTGATATAGACTAGAAATATGGTATGTAACTCCTCCCAACCCAAGATGCTCGGGTCCCGTTCTGCTCACCTAGACATCCCATTCGCCCTTATGAAGAAATGATCTTCCCTTTGGTGATGTGAATCTCACCCTACGACGATAGTAATTGAAAACAACCTGGAAGGGAACTAACCAATCCATTCTGAAAATGACATCACAGCCTTTCATCTCTAGAACATAAATGTCCCATAAGAAGTGACACCCACCATCCTTTACAGGTTACTCCTTTCACTAACTTACACTGGCAGTTTTAGTCCCCAATGGAGTGTCTAACATCATGATATCAACAGAAGAAAAGATATAGAGACCAATGCTTTCCACAATAGAGTCAAATATAAAGCTACAGGAAGCCCATACTTCAAAAAGTGAAGAAGCTAAAATTGAGGAGACTGGGATCGTACCTCGAACTGTAGAGGGTCTTGGATCCTGATCATGCTGGGTCTGCTCCACTGCACAAGTCTTACATGCATCGCATCCCTGCGACCCTGCCTGACCAGCCTGGGATGATCCAACCTGTTGTCACTGAAATCCTGGTGACTGGATACCATGTCCACGACCTCCACCTCATTTTGAATAAATGTAAGAACTCCAGTTCCCAGACTGGTGGGAAATTGGTGGTGCTGCGCCCAAACATGGAGTCATAGAAGAACCACTATCACTAGTTGCTGGTGAGAAGAACTGTCAAAAGAACTAAAGATGGCCCATATTTCTTCTTGATCGACACTCCAATAGTTCTCTTGGAAAATGTGGTCTTGTATTCCCACTCTTCTTGCACTAGTATAAAACCACCTGACTACCAGAATGAGTGTCCCACCTCTTCAGATCCTCACACTTAGACTCTCTATGGTGCTTCCTACTATCAGTAGGATGGATACCAACTCCAGATGTCGAACCGCCCCAACTCACCACTCTGGAATCCCTCATACTACACTCCATTATTAGCACCTGGTTGTCTATATAAGTGATGGAATTCAACTTGAATATGTTCACCTGAGATAAAATGTCATACCTGAGACCATCCTCAGACTTCCTTTCCAGAAACAACTCATCACCACCTAGAATAGGCATGAAGCACTACAAATTTATGAAGCGAGATGAATACTCCATAATAGAAAGATTACCATACTCCAGACTCATGAACTCTCAGGCTCGATCTGACCTCCAAGTCTCTAGGTAAGAGTAATCATAAAACACATGCTGTAACTCATCCCATGACATAACCTACTAGCATTCCTCCTGTGAGATCACATCCCACCATCTCTTGGCGGAGTCTTGAAGTATATAAAAGTAGGCTTAAACCTCCTCTCTGAAAGAATCTCCAGATTCTTGAGGATAAAAATCATGGCTTCTAACCATGAATCTGCAGCCTGAGGTCCTCCTCCCCCTATGAAGGTGGGGGGATGTTGCAGCTGGAAAACTCGTGTCAACTCTGCCATAGAAGGGGCAGGATGTTGTACTCCTCGGAAGGTGTTCATAAAATTCATAAAGCCCTATCGGAACTGTGTGTCATCACCTAGGTCCAGAATGATAGCTGGTTCCATGACTAGCACAATTGGAGGATCTACTAGAAGTCCCCAATCAGCCATATTCAGTGTCTAATAACTACCCTATAATTGGAAGACAACCGAAGGATGTCACGGTGGCATAAATATTCAAGGTCAAGCACACAACTTAGATCAAGAATAACCAGGGTTGAAACTTTGATGTGTGAGAAGGGAACGAGAGAAATAAAGTATTCATGTTTTTCAAAACATGGATACATGGCATGTATAATGACTACACAATGTGTTCCCTTAAGCCTTCACATGGGCATGTACGTTTTCAAACCCAGGTTGTGTAACACCCCATACACATGGCGGGCTGTCCTAATACATGGCGTGTACTTGAATCCTCTTTCCCTTCCCTAGTTCTTCTACACTTATAAGCCACATAGTTCTCCTAGAACAACATTACATGGCGTGTTACCACCAGAAATGACATGTACTAGAAGAACCTCACCGACCCATGTTTTTAGTTACACGATATGATACAAAGGTTTCACTACACGACATGTTCATGATGGACACAATGTGTATAACTTAAGATTTCATATATCCTTGTCTTTAGTCACACTGGTGGACACATGGTCTTCATAAGATGGTGTGTACATCTGGCACACAACATTTTCTACCAAGATTTTTCCTAACCCAGTGTCTTTTCCCACACAGCCTATCATATGGTTAGAGACTATCTGACATGTAAAAACAGTACATGACATGTACTTAAGAAAACAGTTTCTTCCTGAATCGAAGGACACATGGAATGTACTCATCATTACATATCGTGTATTCTGGGTTCTTCAGGACAGTAAGCCTCAATAACTACTCTAGAGCCTAGAAAACAATAAAACGAACACTTAAGTGTCAAATTCAGATCCGTGAGGGCCCATACTCACCAAGAATCAAATCTTGTCATCTTATACATGTCATATACAAGCATAACTATGCAATGAACCCCTAAATCTCGATCCATGAGAGCCCCTAACACCTCAAGAACCAAATTTTGTCATTAATTAAAACTAAACCTTACACAATTTAATACTCTATAAAACAGTAGGTATCCTATCAAGCATCTATCACTACAACATTCATATTTAGAACAAAAACTATCAAAACAACATGCAATCAGTAATTCACCCTAAATGGCATGGCCAGAATGCATGACATGTGATTTCTAGCAAGTGACTATATGATGCATGAGATGGAATACCATCATCTCACCAGGTTGCAACTAAAATAGAACCTCAATGATATCAACTATAACAACACAAAACATGTGAATCACCCAATGGTGAAATCAAATCAACTGTAAAAATTTTAAAACTAGAAATATCACAATATATGACGTAAATTGGCCTTTCCCATTACACAGATTAGCTACTCCTAGACAAATCTTATTACCAAGTACCTATTCTTTTCTATCCCGGGCTATAGGCTCCAAACAGTAAGTCAAAAAGAAAATAATTTCTCTGATACAACATTGTAACCTCCCGGTCTCGGGTGCCGCCCAAAGGTGCCCCGTACCTGGTTGGTCAAATGGACTCTAGTGCATTTCCCCAAATTCTAGAGGCTACCGACTAGAATTGAGGGCCTTGGGTGTGATAATAGGGAAAATTTGGCCTCAATGGAAGAGTAAAACAATAGAAATAGTAATAATACTATGCAAAAGTAAACAACTATAGACTGAAATAATGAACAATTTAAGAACATATATAAATGATGCAGAATACATATGTCTAGGAAAGCATCAAAATAGGTCATAATTCTAGAATATAGCAATGAACCAGAGTAAAAAGAAAATAGATATACTCCAACAACATCTCAAGCCTCAGCTTGGTCCCATGATCTCCATCTCCTCAGCAATCATGTACCTGAAGTAGAAGGTCACTTTACCTTATCTATACATGCAACAATATAATCTATTTGGGCCCAAAAGCATGACCCAAATAGGCTGTGAGAATAATCCCAGTTGGAAACTACCCAAAGATCTGTGCCTAAGACTCAGTGAATATATATGGAATACAATAAGAAAAAGAATGTAGTAAACAAGGAATTAATCAAAATTAAACAATCCTAAAGTTTCAATTGCATTCAATTTCATACACCAAGAAAAAAATTGTTCACAAATAGGAAACCCTCTGGGAAGTACTCATGGCTGAACCCCTCGGGTTCAACCAAAACAACACAAGAAACCCTATGGGATGTTCTCATAGTCTAACCCTCTAGTTCATCTTTAGCACCGACTCTCTAAGGAAGCACTCACCATCAATTCCCCCAATAGTCTCATATCAGTAATTAATAGGCACTTTAGGGAAGAAATCAATTTCTAATTCCCCCTGTGGCCTACATAGATGAACTATAGACACTCTGAGAGAGTACTCAACGTTAATCCCCCCTATGGTCTCACAGCGTAACAGTAAAAACGACACTCTGGAGAAGCCCTAAAAATCTATTCTCTCTAGGGTTCAATACACCAGGTTCTCATGGATCTATGTTAGTCAATTGAGAACATCGATATATGAAATCCAATGTAAACCTCAATAACTACTTGGATAAATAATATATAACATATCATATCATCTCATATTGTATTTACTCCACCCTAACAAAACTAGGCATGGAAAGCAAAGCACCAGCCTAAGAGGAAAAGCTTGACCAAATGGTCAAAACAAGAAAACAAGGTCAAAGCATCAATAGCCTGGAAAAGTTAACCCCATTCACCACAATCAATGTCTTTCCAAAAAAACAAGTCATAATAGGTAATAACCTGGATAAAACCATAAACACACAATACCCAGTTCTTGGGTATTGGGCACTTTTGCCCATAAAATTCGAAGTCTAACTACGGAAAGGCACTAACCACCTACCTCAGCATCGTGAGATTGATATACATGAATATCAAGCCTTGAATAACTCCATAATTCCATAGATCTACAAAAATGTTAAAACGTTCAACTGAGGATATCTCATGTGGGAGGATAAGCTCAGAGATGATGTTATAGAAGGAAAAATAACTCAACGATGTAGATCCAACATGACTGAAAGAGTTTGATTCGAATAACAGAAGCCAATTTTGTGGCTTGGAGAAGATCTGAGGCTGTACAGTTTCTCTTGGATGAGTCGGATGAAGAAGAATAGGGTTATATCCATTTGATGTGACCTTGGTCTATTTAATGAAAAAAGAAAGTACATGGCATGTTATTTAAAAGCACATGACATATACTTGCCTTTTTCGGACATCTCTTTAGGCTGTCTCTTGGTCATGAAACACAGCTGTGTGCTTGGCCATTACATGGCCAGGACATGGCTATGCGCAGAAACAGAGTACACGACGTGTACTTATAAGTACACAGCGTGTACTCCAGAAATTTCCAAAAACATCTATTTTCTCTAAAAAACATCCAGAAAAGAAACATACCTGAAAATAAGATCTAGGTTTTTACAAAGAATAATAAAAATATAGAGGCATTGGAATAGAAAGACTTCTAGAAAAAAAATTTGATAAATATTTTCCCTACACCCTCTGACTTAATATAGAAATGGAATTCGTTTCCCTCTAGAAAAAAGATGATGAATCCATCGAAGCATATGAGGAAAACATCAAAAGGCTTGCATGATACACATTTGGCCTTTTCGTTACCCTTTAATGTAAGTTTGACCACTTTTTTGGTGGGATAAATCCTATCCTATAGAAATTCCTAGCGATCTATGACAATTATAGCTATGAGAAAATTTTCTGATATTCCCTCAAAGTTGAAATGGAGATCGAAGAATCATAGGGGTATCATGGGGATAAGAAGTAGAAAGTGGACTCTAATTTGATAAGTTCGATGGATAAATCCAATGGTTATATGAAATTACATCACTCCACTTGACAAAGGTGTGGAAAGAAGCACCCATAAAAATTGATTGAGGGGATGAGAAAATGATTTAGGTGTGGAAGATAAGGGCACCTGGCCTTTGATTTCCAGCAAGAAAAAGTCGATGGTGCAACAGAGGATAGGAACAATCCATCAGACCTTCAAATCATTGTTCATTGATAAAATGAAAAGAATCAAGGAAATATTTAATCTAATTCCCTAAGACAAGGGTTTTTTAGGCAATCAACAACCACCGAGGCAGTAAGGTAAAGCATTTTTCATCACTACTATTGAATTAAATCCCAACAACGAAGTGGTCATAGGTATACTATTTATTCATTAAATAATAGAGAACATAAATTTTTATTATTATTCTACACATTCTTTTATATCCTGAAAGTTTAGTAGAACAATCAAAAAACCACAATAAATCATGGAATTAGAGATGTCAGTGAGAACAAAAAAGGGGGAAATTATTGAATCCCATGAATATCACTCCTAACTTATCACAATTTTTGGATTGAACTTCCCTGCAAACCTATTTGTACTCTCTATAGTGGAATTTGATGAAATTTGTTTATGTATTGTCTTTCCCTATATAGAGCCAACATAAATTAACGTGAGAGGTAAATCACTCTCCATATGGTGAATCAACCCATGATTCTTTACAAGTGAAATGAGGAGGATGAATCTTCTTTAGAACCATTATCTCAAGTGTGGTTATTACTTCCCTATGACCATGTGTATCATTCTCAGATTATTGAGTCTATGGGGAGGACTATCCTTGATGACATGCCTATTGTAAGGGGATTCAAAGATGTGTTTTTTGAGGAATTTCCCAATCGTCATACTAGAATAGATTTTGAATTCTTGATTGATCTTATACTTGGTGCATTTCCAATATTCAAGACTCCATATAGAAAGACTATTGTGGTACTTGAGGATCTAAAGAAATAACTATAGGAGAATCTGGATGAAGGGTTTATATGCCCAAGTGCTTCACTATGGGGTACATTAGTCCTCTTTGTCAAGAAGAAGGATGAGTCAATGCACCTTTGCATTTATTATCTTGAGCTCAAAAAAATCATGATAAATAATAAGTATTCTCTTCCACAAATTGATCACTTGTTAGATCAGATATGTAGTGCAAAATACTTCTCCAAGGTGATATTCGGTCAGGATATTACTATGTAGGGGTAAAAAAGAGGATATCCCCAACAATTTTTTTTGTACAATGTACAAGAACTATGAATTCATAATAATTCCTTTCGATGTCTCTAATTTTGTAGAAATCTTCATGAACTTGATGAAAAAGGTATTTAGGGATTACCTCAAAAAAAATTGGTTGTGTTTATAGATGATATTATAATATTATCCAAAACCAAGGAAGAGTACATGGAGCATCTAAGCACAACACTAGAGACCTTGCAAAAGGAGAATCTCTATGCAATGTAAAACAATTGTGATTTCTGGTTAAAGGATGTCTCACTCTTAGTTCATATCATCATAAGGAATGGGATATTTATAGACCCATCAAATAAAAATGAAATTGAGGGATGGTCAAGGCCAACATATGTGATGAAAATCAGTAGCTTCCTTAGTTTAGCTAGATATGGTGGCATATTTCTGCTAAATTTATCATTATTTTCAAACTCTCTTACCAAAATAACATGGATTGGAGTCGAGTTTGTTTAGAATGATTAATGTGAAGAGAGCTTCAAGGAGATGGAAATTAGGCTTATCACTGTGCCCATGCTCACACTACCTACAAGTGAAGAACATTTCTTGGTGTTCAGTGATGGTAAGAAGAAGGGTATGGGTTGTGTGTTGATGCAAAATGACAAAGTCATTGCCTATGCTTCAAGGAAATTGAAATTTCAGGAGACGAACTATCCAAAACATGATCTAGAGTTCGTTTCACTAATCTTTACATTGAAAATTTAAAAATATTACCTATTTAGAGAGAAGTGTAAAATATATACGAATCACGAAAGCCTCATGTATATATTCACACAGAAATAGTGGAATATGCACAAATGAAGTTGGTTAATGATGATCCAATACCAGGACTTCTCAATCCATTACCACCCTGATAAAGAGATCAGGGTGAAAATTTCTCTATGTATAAAGGACCCAACAATTCTATCATTGATAAGAATTGAAATGGATCAAATTTTCATAGATGTGTAGAAGATGGACATGTGAATCATAATGAAGGGAACATCATAAATCCCTTCAAAAATTATTTCTCAACCATCTATTTTGAAAAGGTTATAAGATTCTCAAAAGTATGAAGTGGGAATTCAAAAGAAAGTGTAAACTATCAAAAAAGATAAATCCTTAGATTTAAATGTTAATGAAGTAATAATTGTGATATTTTCATCAAGACTATGTGTTCTATAAAATCTGGAGTTAAAGAAATAAGTTTTGGATGATGTAAAGATTTCTTATTTCTCCATTCACCCTGGAAACAAAAAGATGTATTGAGATCTCTGAGAGAATTATTGATGAGATAACATGAAGAAGGAGATCACTGAGTATACATCAAAGTTCCTGGTATGTCAACAAGTGAAGGCTGGGAGGTGGAAGTCTACGGGGATGATTGAACCATTACCCATACAAACATGGAAAAAAGAAAACATCCCCATGGACATTGTTACAAGAATTTCAAAGACATCAAAAGGAAACAATCATATCGGGGTTGTTTTGGATCATCTTGAAAATACATCAAATTTAATTTCAGTTCATGATTTTTTCTCATTTGATCAATTGTAACAAATATATAATAGAGATGTGGTAAGGATGCATGGTGTACCACTATCAATTGTATCTGATCAAGATCCAAGATTCACCTCTTTGTTCTGGAAGAGTGTCTAACCTGATCTGAATAATGAGCTGAACTTTAGTACGAATTATTACCGTCAAACTTATGTCCAATCTAAGAAGACTATCCAAACATTTTAGGACATGTTGAGAGCAAAGTAAATGGACTTAAAATGAGGATGGGATCAAAATATTCATTTGATAGAGTTCTATTACCACAAAAATTCCCACTCCAGCATCCAAATGGATCTTTATGAATCCCTTTATGGGAAGAGGTGTAGAGCACCAACATGTTGGGATGAAGTCAGGGAGAAGAAACTCCTAGGTCTAGAAATGGTTGAAGAAATGATGGATAATGTTAAGACCATCCACCATCACATTAAAGTTGCTTAGAGTCAACAAAAGAACTATGATGACAATCATAAATGTGACTTAGAGTTTTATATTGGAGACATTGTATTCCTCTAAATATCACCATGGAAGATAGTTAGGAGATATGGAGAGAAGGTAGAGCTTAGTACAAGGTATATCAACCCTTTTGAGATCCTTGATCGCATTGAATAAGTGGCCTATCGACTAGCCCTCCCACCAAACAAGTCTCAAGCACATGATGTATTCTTTGTATCTCTCTGGAGGAAGTACATACCTGACCCATCACATGTACTCAATCTGGAGGTCATACTAATGGATAATGATGTCTTTTATGAAGGGAAGATAGTGTAGATCTTTGATCATAGAGAAAACGTTCTACGTAATTAGACGATGCCCTTCTTCAAGGTGTTGTGGAGAAACCACAAGTTTGAAGAAGCTATGTCGGGACTAGAAGAAGTAACAAGGAAGCATTACCCTAATATATTTTAGTGTGGCAAAATAATATTTTAAGGTTGAAATATCTTAAGGGGGGAATTCTGTAACGACTCGATCATTTATGAATAAAATTCTATTTTCTTTTAATGTCTTATAGAAAAGGCATGAACTTTTTATTATTATTTTTGGGTTCAAATGAACGTTAAGTATCATTAACATTGATAATATAGCCATTTAACAATGATAATACGACTAATATAAATATAAAATTTTTTAAAAAATAATTTTGACATAGAAAAATTAGAGGATGAACTCATCTATTAGACTCGGGTCTTTCGAAGCTCATTCGTCAGAGCTCGGAAAAAAGGTAGTATCACTGGGCTTCACTCCTGACCAAGCCCAAGATGAGATTCAACATGTTCAGCTTTAATGGAATCTCCTAAGAGATATGTTCATGTTAATAGTAATTAACACCTGAGCGATGTTATCTGAGCCACCCCAAGAGTCTGTGATCATCGCACACCTTACACTTAGGTCTTTTGTGGGTTTTATAATGACTTATGTAATGAGCTAATAGTTACTTATTATGTAATACCTTTTTAGAAATAAAATTCTTCTTCCATCAATTATTCTATGGGAATAGTCTTTCTTAAAAAATGATAAAAATGATATATTTATTTTTTTGTAAAAATGGTACTTTTGAGAAACAAATATATTATATTAAACTATGGTTTTTATTTTTTATATTATACAATCAATCATTATAAATGATGATTATAAAATTTTCTTATATTTAAATGTTTATGTAATTAGTTTGATTAGAATTGTATTTTTTTATAGGATAAAACAAAAAGAGTATTTTTAAAGAATTTATTTTTTGGAATTAATGAATTTGTGAAAAAAAAAATATTTTAATAAAAAATTATAACATCACATTTTTTTAATAATAAGTGATTATATATCTTTTATAATGTCTAATGTAATTTTTATCATTGTTTGAATACTATTATTATCAAAATCAGTGAATTTTTATTAAACGTAGGTTTTCATTTTGAAAGTGAAAATTAAAATATTTAAAAAATTATTCATATAAAATGAATATTATTTTTGGAATTAGGATGTTGAAATTATCAAATGGTTAATTTTGTATAATTTTCTTAGATAGTTGAAGTTTTGGGTAATAATTAATTACCGTATAAATAAAAGATGTTTTGATGACATCATAATGACCCCAAAAGGATTTAACAAAAACTCTAATCAGTATCATATTCCCATTAATTTTTTTTTCAATTATAATAATTTTATTTTATATTTATTTTACTTATTTTATAATGCCTTAGTGAATCCTCCAAAATGTATAATATACATTAGGATTTTAAATTCATTTATTGAATAATATGACACACCTCCAAATAATCAAGGACAAAATTTTAATATGTTCTGCCATTGGACTTATAAAATAATTTTTTCCACTCCACTTTGAAAAAAACCATGGGAAGGTTTTTGGTTTTGAATATTTAATTATATAGATTCCAATTCCTATGTTAGTAAAATATTAAAGATCTCCCCTCTCATTTCCTATATAAACCCACCCAATATACCATTCCTATTCAGTCAATGTCTTTGTAACACATCCCTACTCTGCCCTCCCTTATCTAGAATCGTTCCAAGGTTCCCCAAGCTCACAATAATCCCCTCGTAAAATTTTTTAATCACACGTTCAAGTAAGTGATCTTCCACCATCCTCTTTTATCAAGCATTCTTTTCATGTTATGCATTTTAATTTCTTTTATTAATATATTGGAATATGTTATTAAATATATTATTTATTTAAAATTTTATATATAAATGATTCTATCCACTTCCAATCTCATTTATCCTTCTTATGAACACTTATGTAAACCCGTTACCTTACTGAATTTTAATAACGAATTATTTCAATTTTATTTTTATCCAAGTTTCTTCATGTTGTTATACCCTTTTATTTTCAATTATAAATGTTAGGGTATGATTTATAACCTTACCTATACTTTCCTACTTATTTTTTATTGATCATATACACCTTTATCTCTCATTAATTCTTTTCGTATACACCTGTTATCATGCCAAAAGTTCGTAAGGGATTTCTCCATTCTTATTTCTATTAAAGTATTTCTCCCATATTATGAATCTAAATTCCATTTCATATGTTGGGATATTTTATTACATGATCCCATTACTACCTAATTCATATCAAAATTATGATATACCGTTTTTTCTCTCATCAACCGAACTTAGGAATTTCGATAATATGACGTTATGCTTCCGAAATTGCACCGTGTTTTTCTAAGCCAAAATCATCATGTAGTGAATACCATACCCATTTATCTATCAAAGGTATTCACCTTTATGCAACTATACATATTTAATGTAACATAATTGTATGTATTATACATTACTAAATCATGGAATGAATTATGTTGTTTAATGATTCCTTGTTATATGATCCATGTTGCACACTTATGAATGAAATGAAATGTCTATGAAGGGTGCTCCCTGATAGCTCTCCAATGCATTAGGTAATTTTTAGTATCATTATACACCATTTTCAATGAGGGTTTACTCATGATAATTAATTTAAAAAGAGGGTTTAATCATGTCAATCCATTTACAATGATTCTTGGCTCATGATAATATCATGTTGTTTGTTGTTTCCACATTTCCATGTTATAATAATCATGCTATATCATGAGATTATGTTTATTTTGGTATTATGCTCCATTTATATTCCTATTTCCTAACAAGTATTGTATTCATCATGTTATGCCTTGTTTACTCCTTTACTGGGCTTTATATCTCACTTATTTTTTATTTATGTCTTCAGGTCATCCCATGTAGTGTTAAGTACAGAGGAATGAGTTTGTAATATAAATGTTGTTTCCAATAAATATGTTTTATTTCATGTTTTAAGTTGTTTTTGAATGATGATAATTTATCAAGACACTGGAACTCTTGATCCTCAAAGTGGTATTAAGTGAAATTTTATGTAATAAATCATGTTTAAGTGTGTTATAAAGAACAGAGTTGTTATATTGGTGAACTTAGTACGCTGGTTACATCTCAAAGAGCTGTATCATAGAATCCTCCACCAATGCAATCAGTTTTATATTAGGAAGTTCTTGATTGATTCAAAGCTTTCAAGATGAAGTAAAATTGTATTTTCACATTCTAAATATAATTGTGTTATATCAGTTCGAATTTATACATAAATTACATAACTTTATTACTACACATTATATTTCTACAATTTTCATTATTTATAGAATAAAGTTAGTCAAATCATGTCAAAGTTGAATTTTGTTTCGTCTCATATTCAACGGTTTCAAGATGATATGCATTATCTATTTATTTTGGATGATATAGAATATGATATTTTTGGTCTATTTTATGATACTCAGGAGACATTTAAAAAGGCTAGCGATGGATTAGATATGTGCAAGAGTGACCAAACAGATCATCTTGAGAAATATCTTGGAGATGTGGTAGGATAAAATTTGAGTATTTTAAAGAAACTAAGAAATTTACTTTCCCACATCATTAAAATTAATTTCCAAAACACTTGAGTGTTTTTCAACAGTATAATGAAATCTATTTGTTGGTTTTCACTCTGTATAAATTGAAAAAAACACATTTATATTCCAAATAATAAGAATTTTTAGAAGAGTTAATTCAAGATATATGAAGGGAGTTGTTTCTTTACAAACCTCATTTTATTTCAAGTTCAGTTGAACCACAACTATATATTTGTGCCTATATTTTTAAATACTCAATCAATGATGTTAATTTAGATGTTCATAGTTACTAGAACATGTCAATAGAACCTATCAGAAAGTAAATTTGATTACTGGTAGGCTAATAAATCTGAAATAAACTGTGGAACGTACTATTAATAAGGTTCTTATGGATATGTTGTCTGAAATTTCATCTACAATAATTTCCCCTCTATTTTCCCCCTGATGTCAGTGAGTTTTCATGTTTCTATTTAGGGAATATATAGCATCTTAATAATTTTATCAGGAATGGATTAACATCATTTTCTCAAATTCATATGAAAAAATCTATTTTCAAACTTAAATTTTGAAAGTTAAATTTAATTTTGAGGATCAACATGTGAGATTAATCATTGTCTTAGATAGGAAGAAGGATACCTCTTTTTCTTGATCTTGATATTACTTCTCAACAAACAATACATAAAATCAAAGGTGTTTATTATGATTTAGTAAAAATAATGGAAAAACCATATACCTCCAGAACCGCTTCATCCTTAAAACCACCTTCAATAAAGAAAACAGGGTTCCTTGAGTGATATTATATAACATTATTGAGTGGATGTATATTTTTTACTTCAATGTAATTACTAGAATATTTTTTATTTATTTATTTATTTTTTGTTTCTTAGTTATTTTTTCATTTAATATTATTTATCTCTTTATTTTATTTGGCGAAAATCAATCTTTCCATAATACCATATATTTATTTTCACTAAATTTAAATAATTAATAACTCTAATTTTATACTTTAATATGTGTTTTACCCCTCTTACACTTACTTTTTAGTGAATCAAAATGCAAAGAAGTGTTCTTTTTTAAAAGGGGGTAAGTTTTATACTATTTATACCTTTTTTCATTTAATAAAAAGGTTGAAAAAGTATTCTAAAAAGGATAGAAGACTACACCTTGGAATAAGAAAATTAGTATCTATATAGGACGGATAAATGCTAAAGTTTTAAAATTTATCTTTTAAATTATATTAAACCTTTAAAAATAATTATTTATTTAACATCAACTAGTATATATAATGGGTTTTATGAGTTTTAAGGGTTTTTTGATCACCAAAAGGGAGATATTGTAAAAATACTAAGGTTGATACAACATATCTTATATAGTTTAGGTTTTGAAGATCTCAAAATCACTTTATAATTTACTGATGATCTTGTTTTCTAATTGGGTTTATCATGTTTTAGATTATTCTTATATATTGAGTGGTTAATTTCATTAAATATGACTTCTTAATGTTAGTGTAGGAAATATTTCTAATACTATAAAATAAGAAATGTAATAGTTTTGGATACATTGGGAAAATGGATACATGAGGAAATTTTCTTTGTAAAGAATTTATATATTTCAAATTTCCTACATTATGGGATCACCTATGTGGAAATTTTCAATGTGGAGAAGATAGACTATGTGATAAACAACCTATATAACTAATCAACTACACAAAATGGTTTCTTGGAATAATCTGATACATGAGAAATCAAATTCATGATCAATCAACTATTTAAATTCGCTATATGAAAGCAATAATTATTATAATCACCTATGTAATGAAATAAGCTTGGCCTCTTCAATTGGATAAATCATTTTGGATGAATTTTCTAGAGGAAGGAAATGCATATTCTAGATCTATCAAATATTTATGATTTTGTTTCTTGAATGATTCACATACATGATTAAATTTGGACATGTGACACGAAATTGGTATGTGGATTCAAATATCCATTTCATTTATGTGGATACAATTCTTCAAATCAGATACGTCATGCTCTAAGTTGGTATTTACTATTGTTTAATCACTTAAATGTTTTTAATGCTATTATAGAATCCATAAATGATCAAATTACTCTTTAAGATAAATTTAAATATAATAAGATCCTGGTATCGAGATAATAAACGATGATATATATTAATTTTATCTATTATTATTGGTAATTTGTTGGAGAAAAATGTGTCACTAATCACTATTTTCTACAGATCATGTTTTATAAATATAAACAAGCGGTAGTGCATGAATTTCCCAATTTATTTTATGCGAGAGATGACCATTAATGAATGATAAATGAAACAATATAGATAATACATAGAACTCTTTCTTAAAGATCTCTAGAAAATGACACTTTGTTTCTCTACACATAGAATGTAAAAAGTAGACTTTTTAAATTTTAATTGATTATTGATGATTCTTTCTATGTTCATAAGAATTTTATTGAGCCACTTACTCTTAAGAACATTTCTATAATAGATCAATCTTTTTCTATCAGATTTATATTATATTTGTGACTTAAAATACGTAAACTCTTTCTATTTTTATTGTTTATTATAAAGGATCTATAAAATATTACCTTTTAAGGTTATTTCTTTTAAATCATTCATGGAACATATATGAAATATCATTTTCTTGTACAATTTGTTGAATTATTGAAGTAAGTTGTGTAGTCCCTTAAAAAGGACTGAAAGACCTTGGTAAAAATTTTGATATAGAAAAAATCAACTCACACAAGGAGAAGGGTTGTGGTTGAGTGGACTAGGGAACTTATATTCCTTAAACGACTATAAATATATCCTTTTATATTTCTTTTTTTCATTATCTTATTTTCTCTACATGATCTATTAAATAAAATTCTAAAAATCATTTACAAATAAGGGAGGCTGGTTTTTATAAGTGAAGAAAAATTTAATGAACTCAACTCACCCCCACTGGAGTCTTAGTATAGTCATTATACAACAATAAGGAAAACATCCCAATCATAAAAAATTTGGTTCTTGGATACTTAAGCTAGTAAATCTATTCTAACATTCATCATACGCATAAAATAAACTCTATTCCCCATGTATCAAAATTCTTAGCTTACCCAACCAATAGAATCAAAATAAAACACCAAGAATAAGATAATAATAATAGTAAAGGGGAATTAAAATGAACTATTTATACATAATAAGACAATTTAGAGTCACTTATTAGTTTATGGACTTAGAAAAGAAAATATAGGCGCAGTTGGATGAGCATGACGTATCTAGTCAGATGATTAAGTTCTTTACAATTGTTACTTTGCAAGAAATTTCACACTTAGTTTTTAAGGGTTTTTTAATTTTACAAGTATGGTCTAATTAATATACATGATATTAATATTTAATTTATAAATATTTCATCTTATTAAATATTTATCTTTTCTTTTTTTATTCATTTTGTGCATGAATGATTTTAATGTTTTATTTTTGGAATTCCTATTCCAACCAAAAATTTTATGTGTTCAAACTATGTTAATGTGAAAATTTGACATAACAAATTTTTTATAATTATTATCCAAAATACATAATCCATTTATATTTATATATATATATATATCCAAATACATCATATTCATAAGGTAGATGAAATTTTAATTTAAAGGAATAATGTTTTATGAGTTTGAAAATATATTCATGATTAAGTCCAAAGTGACACATATCAAACCCATTATCTTTCTAGAATAAGGAATATGCCTCCAATATGATTGTTAGTTTGACCCCAAGTCCCTATCCCCAAGGATATTTCACTCAAGAAAAAAATAAAATCATGATATCATTAATACCTAATATTAAGAAAGTATATTCAATAACTATTATTAAGTTCAAAACTATAAAAAACCGAGGACGAGGTTAATAAAAAATAAAATTTTATGGAGTCATCCCTAGAATTTAATGTAAGGATCTATCTCTTAGATGAAATTTTCCAAAGAAATAATGAATAGACATGATTTAAATTATATAAAAATAATTTATATGTGAATATTATAAGGAATAATTTTGAAATGATTAAACATTTCATAAATTTTAACATGAGATAAACTGTTATGAACTATTTATAAATAAATGTTTACTACAAATATTTTATAGTTTATCTAAACATTATGAATATTACATTATATTGGATATAAATGATTTAAATCTAATTTTATTGTAAACAATTTCATATTACTCATTATATGACGTTTCAAATTAAATATATGATATCTTTATGAGTTTTTAACATTTTGTAATTTGATTTCTATTATATAAACTAATTACAAAATCCTAATATCATATAATTAAAATTATCAAATTCATGAACAAATATATCATCAAAAACATTTTTATGTGGTCTAAATAATAATTTAAATAAGGCCCCTTTTAATTTTAATTGTTCAAATTATTTTATTTTGAAAAAATAAGAATTTTTAATATTATATTCTTTATAATTTGGCCTTATTTATGTAACATAAGAACAATTTATAAATTAATTATATAATTTCTTAACAAATACTTTATTTTAAAATTAGAAGGCATTCAATATATTTTTGTCAAAGGTAGAATTCATTTTAATATGATTTATAAAAAATATATAAACTATATATTTTTGAAAATTAAATTCTTAATACTATCTCTATAATATTGAAGGAATATTGGTATTAATTGTTTTTATAGTTAATTAATTTTAAAAAAACACTTATAAATTTTATAAATATTCCAAAATATATAATTATATTATTTATAATTAGTTTATAAATAACCCTAATTAATGATTATTTTTCTTCATGGAGTAGTGATGAATATTACTTTATCCTCTTAATATAAACCACTTCTTCTACTTTATATTATGTTATCATATTAAACTAATTATATAGTGATGCTATGAAAATTACATTATCATATAATATAACACATTTAGGGAGAAAAAATTTAATTTATAAAAAATTATTATATTCATTTATTAGTAAAATAAACAAATTATTTCGATGATGAAAAATCTCTGATACCACTTATGGGTTTTAGGGGTTCTTTATGTGGACATAGAAACCCGATTAAAGAACATAAAAGTGAAAATTCATTCCTTGATAGAATAAATATTTATTATAAATAAAGAATATAAACATGAACACCTAGATAATAGTGACATCCATATCCAAACTATGAGGGTGTGCACATGATGTTGATCACTGGAACAACAAAAGTAAGCCTCTTGTCTTTGATGAGACTACACCAGCCAAAGGACCCCAAAACAATCCATCAGTATTCATGAAAATATATGGGTTTTTTCTTTCTTCAACTATCTATAAAACATGTCTTTATAGGAGGAGAGTATTAAGATGATGGCGTATAATTGGTCAAACCCAATAGGAGGGATCTAACCCCTTAATAATATAACCACCCTCAAAAGGTTTTAGTTACAGAAAAAAACATCAACTATATTCAACGTATCAGTGTACATTTATTTCTATTGGGATTATTAATTTAATACCTATATTGAATTCAATTAGGTTTATCCATTCATAATGGATTATAACTAATGAGACTATGTGGTGAGATGCATGTACCTAAAGTATTACACAATGGGAGATGTATACACACAACCTTTAAGGTAGCTAATGCATGAAATTGGCCTAAAATATTATGTGAAACATATTATATAATTTGTATCATATGTATCATATAATAATTTTTTTAATTTCATAAATAATATGGTTAATAATTATATTCAATGAAACTCTTATCATCAAAGTAACCTTGCACCCATGATATCATAACATCTTCACATATTTACTAATGTTGATAAAAAGTGTGTAAAAAAATTAGTATGAACAAATACTTTTACATTTTTGATATAACTTATAATAATAAATAGATAAAATATTAATTTCTTATCAATTTAGTTAAAATAATCAGGTTCATCACACTATTATATGATTTAATGCTGTGTACTCCAATATGAAATAATACTAAAAACTCAATATTTTTTAAATGAATATCAACATCAAATCATTTATTTACCTTACTAAGAGTTTTCATTAAAAATTTAACAATCTGGGGGTAATTCAATCTATATTATCAACTTTAGAAAGAACATATATTAACATAACTTAATATTGGACTCAAATTCAACACATCATCATTCATAGGATAGAAAATATTTCAACTTGGATTTGCGGTCATTGCCCAAAATGAAAATATATGTTAATTTTGACTTAACCAATTTTATTATCTACCACCCTTATTTAATATAAATTAAAATTTTAATAAAATATGTGATTCATAAATTAAAAAATTTTAATTATACTTAATCATTGATCGGTGTAGAAAAATAAGAGTGACCAATTTACTCACTAACATTGTCCTTCGACAACAATTTATTCCTTAAAATATTTTGATCATTAATTTAATTAATTTATCTTATTTTTCCTCCTTAATGTTATAATTTATTATTTAAAAATAATGATTATAAAATTTGACAAATATAACTCAACATTGACACCCTAAATCACATTACAAAATTTCTATCATCATACAAAAAAAATGAATTTTTTTCAGTATTCCACATTTGTCTCCCTCTCTAAGGGTGCACCCCATATTCTCTTTCGTACGGTCAATATCCCTTTCAAATATACTCCAATTATCACATTTTTAAAATAAATATATCATAACTAACAAATTACATTATGATAAATCACTTCAAATATAGAAACTTTCTTCCTATTATAATATTTTTAAAACATTATCATCAAAATAATTATCTTCTTGAATGTATCAGATTTATTTTTCTAAACATAAAATTAAAAAATATAAATAAGTGAATAAGGTGTTATTTTCAATATGTATTATTGAGATCCACATAAATGAAATTTTTTATAACATATAAATTCCATTAATTTTAACTCAAATATCCACAGTACACTTTATTATTATCTCATGACTTTGTATTCTGTAATTTCTTTGGAAAAAATGGTATTCTTTGTCCACTGAGATATATCGTTGTATATATTTCTCTTTTCTATTTATTAATCAAAGAACATGTATTCATTAGTGATCGTTACATTTATTTTAGTATTTACTGCTAATATGATATCATGATCATATATTCCCATGAAATGTGTCCATATTTATTAATCTTGGAACAGAACTTATTAGGAATTATTTGGTTATCATATTTTAATAATTCTTTAAGAAATTGGAATTTTTATTTCTTCTCATCCATATATTCTACAAAACCAAACATCTTTTTTCTCTCATGGATGGATTCTATTATTTGATACTCCATATTTCCTCTATTAAATGTAACACACATGTTTTGATTGAAATATTCAATGGTATGTCATTTTCTCTTATAATAGAGGAATGTTCTCCTCGTTTGTGTAGCATCATTATTAGCCTTCTTTGGAATATCTTTCCAATATTTGTCTTTTATCCTATAACTCAATATAAAATTTCTATTGTGTTATTCTCTTGATTATTTCTTAGATTCTTCAGTAATATTTTCTAGCAGTTATTGGAACATGTTTAGTGGAATTTAATCATTAATATCACATATTATAACTACTTTTAATGTAATTTTCATTGAGATTGTCCAATATTCTATATTAGTTGGAGAAAACTATATTTCTTAATCTATTCAATGTAATTGTATTCAGCTCATATCTTCCCCTTAATGTGGGCCTATCTTATCTTCATATAATTAATAAATAACTCCAATAGTCTGTATACTTAAGCCCAATCCTTTTATTACCCCAAAAAATTTCCATTTAATCATGGTGTTACCATTTGAAAAAATTATATCTGGTCTTTATATTCTTTTTTTCTATAAGTATTCCTTGTTTGGAAGTACATTTTTGGGAAATGATTTCTGTATAAGTTTTGAAATACACATTTGATATAATGGTGCGTTTCCTAAAAAAATTTCTCAGATCATCATTACCAATTTTTTTTTGTAAACTACACTGTATATTTAAAACAAGTAATTTTTTCTAAAATAACGGTATCCTTTTTATTTAAACCTATAGTTGATTTATCCTCAAATAATTTCAAATTATTATTTCAAATATAATGAAATCCTTTGAGATTTTAATCCACATATATATATGCATGGTGGAAATTCTTATGTCAACCATTTTTAAGATTAAATGTAACCACATATAGATTTTTCCATTTGACTTCCAAACAAAGGAAATTAATGTAGATATTTGGTTTCTCATCTTCAATTAGCATAATTTTGTCTTCATAACCATTTCTGATCATTCCATAATGCGTTTCATAATATCCATTCACCATTTTATTTTCTTGAAAATAATTTTCAAGATTCATTATCCTTTATTATTTATATCTAACCATGAATTCATGACATCAGTTATAATAATTTACTTTTATTTCAATTTATAATTTTTCCCTTTAATAGCTTTACTCAGTTCTTCATTATCATCATTTCATTTAATAAATACCTTTGGAAATTGCAGCCAACTATCTTCAATATCCTTGTACCAAAAACATTTTACATATTTTTTTGGAATTATTTGTTCATATCAACACATTTTGTATCAATGATACCTCAATTATTTAATTATCTCCCTCATATAGGGTACTTTCCTCTTGAATGTCTTTAAAAATACATAGGAAAAATGATAACTTATTCAATAAAATTCTATAGG
Organism: Viscum album; assembly: GCA_963277665.1. Taxonomy (NCBI): domain Eukaryota; kingdom Viridiplantae; phylum Streptophyta; class Magnoliopsida; order Santalales; family Viscaceae; genus Viscum; species Viscum album. The sequence goes on from OY728147.1 coordinate 1,304,061,047, forward strand.
ATTTTCTTGAAAACAACATTGGATTCAACCTCTGATTTCTTAGTAATATGATCTTCCCAACTTGAACATGGTTTATCTAGTATAAAATATTGAAAAAAATTTCAATTACCTCATCATGAGGTAATTTTTTTGAAACTCTTTGATAAGAAGTGTTTTAACTTTCCTAAATAGTGTATTGGATAACTGGATCTTCCCTAAATATGATAGATATGATTTTTCTATGTCTACCAATTGTAGAAGCAGAGATTTATAATTTTTAACTTTAATTATAGGTTAGATCTTATTAAAATTATTTTCTTATATATTATTTAGATTTTTAATATTTTGGTTGATATAACTTCAATATTTTTTTAATAGTTAACTCACAAACATCATCAAATATATACATCATAATTTCTTCTAAAATAGAAACTCAAAATGCAAACTATTTGGAAAACAATGTAAGAACCCTGAGGGGGGGGGGGGGTATTTTTTACACACTAAATTTCTATTTATATTGTTTTTGGACCCATAGTAAGCATATATCTTTTTTTACTGTTTGAAATAAATAAATTAAATCACTCTATTTATCTTCATGTTTATTAAAAAAATATTAAATATAAATATACAAATAAAATCTCATGCACACAAAATGGTTTTAATTATTTTAGAACTAAGGGATAATTCTTGTAGCATACAGATGGTGATGTAAAAGTGTAGCCAATTCCACTATTTTCACCTCAAGGGACGAGTTTTTTATGTCCTCATTACTTTATAAAAAGGAATACACACCACACATGGTTATGGAAGGAATAAATATTAATCTAAGGGGTGGTCATTATTATCCCCCTTTGTGAACAACTTTGTAGATGTAAACCCTCAATCTTTATATGTGAGGGTCTCTTCAAGATCAACATGTGATTCATCTTTCTTCATAAGTCCAAAAATGATAATTTGTTAAGTTTATGTTTAGTATTCATCAATAGAATATATGTCCTGATGATAATGAATACACAACATGAGTGTTAATCAGTTGTATTCCACATGAACAAATAAATAATACTTCATACTATCAATGAATACAAATCCGTATTGGAATTATCTTGTTTCAATTCTAATTTATCTTCCAAATATGGTGATGTAACTAATTATTACTCTCGGAGACTTCTAAATTGAATTGAACTAGAAATATTAATGGAAATATTCTATGTTTATACTAATTTTTATTATTGACTGAAACAAATATTTCAATAATGTTTCAATACCTTCTCTTATAAAATTACTATAAGTAGTTATTATAAATTCACTATTTCATCTATCATCTGATTCAACGGTTTGGATAAATTATTCTTCTAATATTTTTGATGATAATTCCAACTTAACCACAAGTTTTACGGTGGTTATAATATCCTAATTAAACTAGGTCAACATCATGAAATAAATACACTATATTTTGAATTAAAATATAATTTTAAAGATATTCTATAAATAACTTGTTCACATCACAATGGTCCTCACCATGGAGTGGTCATTTATTTTTTCAAATTTATCATGGTTTCATTATAACAACCCTACTCTATATTTTACATTAATACATGATATATAACATAAAATTACACATAATACAACCTATAATAACAATAAGTCTAGAGTATTTGGGAATTTCTTACATAGCATAATATATTGAACTTAGGATACAACAACATTATTGAGAAGTTCCTTAACATGCTTCTAAAATTTCCAGGATATTAAAAATACCTGGGATAACCTTGGGACATACATAGGAAAGGGGAGTTCTATAAATCCCAGTAAGGGAATAAACATGGAATAACATTAATAAGGTAATACATTATAGTTAAAAGAAATATCAAGGGGTAAAAAAGGAGTGAGAATCATAAACATGAACAATGAGGTGTGATATATCATCATAATCATAAAGGAAATTTGTGAAATGTTGAAACGACTTAAAATTTTCATCATAAACATTGGTCAAGGGTAACTACCAAGAAAGCAAGATAGAAATAGTTCCATCATCGAATAAGTTTAACTCCCTATAAGAAAATGATGTCCCGAGAGACTAAACATTACCCAATGCATTGGAGAACTATATAATTACATGCTCACCCATCACATTAATTTCATTCTCATGCTTAGGTGTTCTACATGGATCAAACAAAATGGTTTCATTCATCATCATATTTTATTCCACGATCATAGATTATCAAATAAATACATTTAAGTCCCAATTCAAATATGTATTAGTGTATAATTTTTAACACCCTTGATAGGAAATGGGTATGGTATTCACTACATAATTTTTTTGGTATAAAAAATCATCGTGAAATTTTAGCATCATAATAAAATCACTTAGAAATTTGTTAGGTTTAAAGGGGGCATAGGTACCCTGAGAGGGTGTGTGGTGGGGGTGAATCAGGGTATGAATATTATTTTCCAAACTTATTCCAACCCCATTGGATCTTGACCTCTCTATTACAGGGGTCACTTCTTATGCTCTTTAATGTTAATATTGATTGTTTCATTTCAAATTTTATCTTATGATAATACACTGAATGTAAATCAATAAATCGGTCACAAGGACACATATATTTTTACTTTGTTCACCCTCATAAATAAATTTCTAAGGAGCATACAATAAAAATGTGCCAATTGTACCAAGATCGCTAAGGATCACTACAAATAATTATGTTTGGGCTAGATCACTTATATTCTCAGCCTCACTGAATTTACATGGTTTGGGGTTAGCTCACTAATTTCTTTAGTTTCATTCCTTATATCTATTTATATGGCTCACTACAAGTGGAAAGGTTCATTGTCTTCTTTTTCCTTTGGACACTGCTCTTATAAGGGATCCACTCACTATTAATGAACTTGTGGGTCCCTTCATTTTCATGAATGAATGCATCCTTAACTGTAGATAGATGATCTATTTAATTTCCATATTCACTCATAGATTAAATGCACTTCTCCACGTGCTATTTGTTTGTGTAAATTACTTTTGAAAAAAGTTTTAGTCCCTTCATGAACATCCTCAATTCCTCTGAAAAATGCTTTGCACCTCTTGGTGTCAGTGATTCACAGACCAGATTTTTATTCCACTAACCTTACCTTCTTTGTTTACAGTTTCTTCTACCATGGATCACTTGTCATCCATGGATGGAAGATGTCCCATGGGCTTCCTCTCCTTTGTAGACCCTTCTTCCATTATGGGCTACAGTGCCCTGAAAAAACCCTTTCATGAACTATTCCTATAAACTGCCTCCTTCACAGAAATAATCTCCCACAAACTACTTCACCCTTAACAGAATTCCCTCTCATGAACCATTTCTCTTCAGGGAATCCTACCTCATGAACCTTTCAAAACTTTCTGATTTTTTTCCTAAGGAAAGGTACTTTTTGATGAATACCTCTTCGAGTAATGATGAGATTATATGTCCTTATATAAGAAAATAGATCCCTAAAATTTTCAAATATGATTTTCCAAAAGCTTCAATATGGTAAATCCATCACTATATACTAATATACGGTCTGCATAGCACTTTGATCAGATGTGGAGACCATTCAATTCTATAAAATAATACCCTTTATGGTTTGAAAATTGCATTTGATGAAAAAAAAACTACTTTAAAAAATATAAACCATGCTCATTTGCAGTTATCTAGCTTTGTTAACAAACAAAATCACACCCAAAAACATCAAGAGGACACCATGGGTGAGTTTTTTCCCAAAAATATCCCTCTTTGGGTTTGTTGACAAAACTTCATATTTTTATACATCGTTAATGCTTCTACCATCTTCTACATCCATTCGCTTCTTGCGATTAGAATATCTATCAAGGATTTTCTCAACACACACTATAAGCCTACATAATCCATGATTGGTGTGAGAAATAAGAGTATAATGAAAACTTCAGCAATGATTCACTTCATTTAATTTTTATTCCACTCATATAAATCATCGCTAACCTCAAGGAAAATTGTTATTTCACCAATCATTGACATTTGAAACTCACTTTTCATGAACTCAAAAAATTGTATACACTATGCTTCATCTAATCCACCAAAGATTATTTCACCTACAAGTTGTAGTAGCATCATCCTTTTATTACTGTCATTTTTAACATAGAGATTGTAATAAAGTCCACCACACTAAAATCCTAAATTGTTCAAAAACAAATTGAGTCTTGAATACCAAGATCTTGGTGCTTACATCAACCCATAACGTTCCCTTCTCAGCTGAGAAAATATGTTTTCATATTCTATTTTCATGTAGATACTTATTTGACTTCTCCTTTCACATCACCAATTTCTTTTTCTAAATCATCATTTTCCACTTCAACTTTATTCAAGGTGTGTCACTCATCATCCCTATCCTCTTAAAATATAGATAAATATAAATTATTATCCCTCTTCATTCATGCACCTTTTCAAAGATCATTGGACAAAATAGGTTGAAATTTGAACAACACCAGGACATATCGATTATATAAAATTCCACCATTGAATCCTTTTGAAACTATGAATTGAAACATTAATTCTTTTATCTATTTTGAGATATAAGCCATATCATTTATAGTTGGAAACACTTTCTTGATTTATAACAAGTGAAATTACCACTTGTAACCAAGTCACTAACATATCCTCTAAGTCCACTGAGTAAGAAATCATTGTAGGAAATAAGTGTTCATGCCAATTAAAATCAATGATTTCCATTCCATTCAATTACATCCATAGATTATAGCAGCATGAAATTCTTCATTTCTTAAGGGGACTCTATTAATAGATGAATATCCATATACTATTGTGCTAGTGACCATATCTCACTGATAATATTCATCTTTTTAATGATTTAAATCATTAAAACAGATTATTGAGATGAATCTAGATGTTGAATTTCTCATTAGAATGTGGATTCCACTTGTTGAAAACATTTTTAGTCTTCTCTCACAAATTATTTGTTTCATGACAACTATTATTTTATAACATATTTTTAGAAAAAAATAAATAGTCATTAAATAAATGAATTTTTTTGCTTCTCCTATAATCAGTCTTCTCTCAGTGGACAACTGAAACCTTAATTAGGGAATGATGCCAATAGTTATATTCAGTCATCTCTCGAGTGCTGGATCATATAAGTATAGCCTTAACAACAATTAAATTTTGAAGTAGACTCTTAATTATTTTATTTCCTTTTTCCATAGAACACAAACTTTAGATAAAAATTTGAAAATATAATTGTTTGAAAAAACCACTTGTTGAAACTGATATCATATAAGAATTTAAAATTTACAGATTATTCTTTTGGCATATGTCCCCATCCAACTTTTTCACGCATTCCCTTTCAAAACACACACCCCATGGATTGTATCTCCCGCTTAGTACTACAAAACATATAGTAAATATCATAAATATTTAATTCATGGGGAGAGGGGAACCTCATGAATCTTCAAGAACTGTACTGTGGTTGATCCAGATGGATCATGCCTTTTATTCCTGGGAAAAAATTATAATATTTTTTGCATGTTCCAACTGCCCACCCAACAGCTATTGTTCTGGCCATATGAATAAAAATTATTTGACCACATTATGATTCTTCACCTGATATGTGGATTCTGTATCCTTGGCATTTTTCAGAATTTTGGGTTTAAAAGCATTTGTGAAAATTTATTTCATTGATGCTCTGCTGATATTCCACTTTTCATGACTCTTTCTTTGAGAGGGAATATTTATACTGGTCATCTTCTCTAGCTTCTTCTTCTGTTGTATGTCTCATTCTATTTCCTTCACCTCTCTCCATGTGGTATAGCATGTGAATTATTCAAGTCATTCATTATTAATTTTTATTTTATAGTTATCATAGACTCCACACTATTTCTTGCGACTAGTGGGTTCTTCTCTGAAAGAGAATTCTTCTTTCTCACAACTTGAGTAGCTCCACCCTTTTTTATTCTTGGTTCATTCATATTCAGTCCAAGAGGGATATTTTGAGTCTAACATTGGAGGTGATTGATAGACCATTCATTGACCTACGTGGGATTTTTCTAAGATATTAAATATATATTTCGACTTATCATTTTGTATTAAAGTATATGATTTCTCATTATACACCACTGTAGTTGGGGATTTCCATTTGATTTCATTTTCTATCTCTTTTTTATTCTATATATAATATCATTCTAAATTCCTATGATTAGAACATATAAAACATATTCCATTAAAAACATACCTCATGTAATCATTTATCGACTGAGATTTCGATACGTTTTTATTTTTTCTTCCGACATTGAGCTCCTAGTATACTTTACACATACTCATGGTATGTCCCAGTATTCCACAATACAAAAAAATGAATGGACACAATCTTTTGAGAGACTTTTCTTTCAAATTTCCCAAGATTCTTCTTCTTATTATAAAATCTAGAAATATTTATATTGTTTTGGCATGAAATATATTCAAACACCTCAAAAACACCTAATGTATGATCATGCATTCCATAGAAATAAAACATGTTTTCATTAAATCTTATAAAATCCTTTTTAGGTCTACTTATGTTATCTAAATGATTTTTCCATTTTTTGAACTATTCAGGGATCTCTTCCTATTAACATGGGAGAGGGAACATCATATCCAATAAAAATTTTTCTAAACCTAAATGTCATTTGGGATGATGAAATACTTTCATGTTTTTCCTTTAAAATATCATATTCTCTTTTCATTTCATTATCTCTAGCGAAAGGATAAAAAATTTTAATTTCAGAGAATCATTCAATTTTGAATTTCCTTTTTCATTAGATTTCCACATTTTTTTTCTTGAATTTCTCTAGATCTTATCCTAATTATTGAATCTTATTATACCTAAATTTATATTGGGAATTATTATCTTTTATAAGAGTTTATTCAACTAGTTATCTCAACTTCTAATTCTAGGGAGATCATATATATAATTTCATATTTTTTCTTTTATTTTAGAATCATTATGAGAAATAGAGTCATTACAACATGAAATGTCTTTCTATAGCCATTGGATTTTCTAAACCAGTTCAGATTACTATGTAGAAAGATCATCATTTTTGGAATATAGATTCTGAATTTCTTCTGAGTTCAAACAATTTCCCTTGTAATTGTCTTTGAGTTTTTCTACCATTGTAGGAATATTTTTCAGTTCTTCAACTTAGGAATCATTCTTCTCCCTTTGATCAGTATCCACATCAATAAGTCTTTTATTTAGGCCTCTGAACTTGTTGACATCTCTTTCCATCACTGGGATTCGGATATCCTTAGATTTAATTTCATCATCCACTTTTTGATACAATTCATTTGTTACATGTAAAAATTATACTTTTTCCTTCATTTGAATTTATTCTTCATAAGATATTATAGTATCACTTTGATTATCTGGTTCTCCAGTCAACCCTGTAGCATCATTGAATGAGTAAACACTTTCTTTGTTTAATTCATCAAAATAATTCTTCAGTACACTGTTTCTTTCCTTAAACTAAATCAAACTATTTCAATGGACACTTCCACACCGAAGAATATGAACAAAATACTTCTTCTTCTTTGAAATTATACTATTTTCCATGGAAAAAAATATAAGACCAGACTAAATATTTAACATCAATAATTTATTGAACCATGTAAGAAACAAATATATGAAAAAATAAACCTTTTCTATGTTACCAAATATTAAGTTCAAAATGGTTCTAGGTACCCTGAGGGGGGGGGGGGGCGTGAATCAGGGTATAAATATTCTTTTTCAAAATTATTACAACCCCAATAAATGATGAACACTTTATTACAAGGGTAACTTCTTACTCTCAATAATGATAATGTTGTTCACATCCTTTATAATTCTATCTGATGATAATGAACTTAAAATAAAGCAATAAAGAATTCACGTAGACACATAGATTTTACTTGGTTCACCCTCACTCTGGTACATCCAAAGACCATACAATGACAATGTTCTTATTATACCAAATTTAGTGAGGATCACTTCAAATAATGATGTTTGGTCTAGATCACTTCTATGCCTAGGCTCACTACCATTATAAGGTTTATGTTAAGTTCACATATTTCCTAAGGTAACTCCCTATGTCTTTTTTTTTGGATCACTACTAGTGGAAATAATCATCGTCTTCCTCTTCATTTCATCGTTGCTCTTATAAGGGATCCACTCATAGATATTTTACTTCTAGGTCCCTTAATTTGCATGAATGAATGCATCCTTTAATGTAGATAGATTCTATATTGAAGTCCAATTTTCACCCATAGATGAAAACCATTTTCCCTCATACTATTAGTTTTCATAAATTACTTTCATGATCTATTTGGGTCCCTTCAATAACTTCCTCAATCCTTTATGAACTGCCTTGCACCACATGGTATGAGTGATTCATAGCCCATCATTATCTTGCACAACCATCCCTGATTCATAGATAATTTCTTATCTTATATACTATAACTCCTCGATGGATGGATGATGTCCCACATGATGCATCTCCTTCGCTGACCCATCTTCCTTTACGAGCTACAGTTCCCTAAGAAAACCCTTTCATGAATTGTTCCTTCAAACTACCTCCTTCACAGAAATGATCTCCCATGAACTGCTTCACCCTTCATATAATTCTCCCTCATAAACCACTTATCTTTATGGAATCCTCCCTTATGAACCATTCAAAAATTTATGAATTTTGTCTTAGAGAGAAGGTGTTTTCTAATGATAATTACTCTAAGTAATGATGGGTTGAGATGTATTTATATAGGCATATAGATCGAAAAAATATGCTAATATTATTTCCCCTAAGTTTTCGATGTGGTACAACCATCACCTCATACTACTATGCAGCCCACATAGTGTTTTGATCCTCTACATGAAGAGATCTATTTCCTGAATGAAAACCCTTTTTGGCACCACTAATCACCACCTTCTTTCTTCAAATGAGGAGTTATTTTGAGAACTACATCCGTTATATAGACTCCATGGATTATATAAACTATTTTTCATTTGTGGTCTACATATCATTATTTATGGTTCGCATAGCGCTGCTATGTGGAAATAATTCCTTTGATAATTTTCTATCACCATTCCATAAACCTCCTTTGTAGTTTCTAAACTATGGTTCTCCATCTACAAACTACATTCAATGAAAAATATAACCATTAAAAAAAATAAAACTCCCAATTTTGAGGCCCAAATTTTTTTAAAACACTGGGAAACTATACCACAATAAAAACATTCTTTATAAATCCCCAACCATACTCATTCATAGATATATGGATTTGTTAACAGACATAATCCAACCCAAAAACACTGAGAAGAAACCTTAAGGGATTTTCCCAAAAAAATTTAAAAATTAGGTTGATGATAGTTATTGGGGATCACAAAATTTATATATTAAATGGGTAGTAATAGGGAAATAGAAAGATATATCACATAATTAGGAATTAGAAATAGAAGGCATAAGATAATAAGGATACTTTAATGAAGAGGATAATGTGAGGATCCTTTACTTGAGTGTGTGACTTTAAATGCATGGGGGGATCTTCAAGAGAGTTTGGGGGAACCTTGTAATGAATATATAGAGGTTAAAAATAGTAAGGACATTATAAAAGTATTTTTAGTGAAGATAAATGATATCTTGGGTGGGTTTATATAGAAAATGAGTGGGGAATTCTTTACCATTTCTCTAATTTAGGTTTTGGACTGTATATAATAAAATAACCAAAACCAATAACATTACCATGGTTTTTCTCATGGTTTATACAAAATGAGAGTGATATTCATTGTTTTAATATACCAAGGGCCCCATTTAATAAAATAATATTCTTTCTTATGTGGAAATGAGTCATACTCTTAATGAAATGATTTTAAAACCTTAAAATATATTAATGGGTTTGGAAGATTCATAAATGCATTATATAATTAGTCAAATAAAAATAAAATCACATTATGTTAAATGTAAAACATATATTTGATCTTGGATACCCTGTATAGTATTTATTACATCAGTTTTGGGTCATTATTATGTCATAATACACACCGTATATTTATACAGTATTTAATTTTTACCTGAAAATTCAATTGCCTCAAAAAAATGAAAAATTCACTATATGAAAATATCTACATTCTAATTCCAAAAAAAATATTTATTTTATGAAAATGGTTATAAAAATATTTGAATAATCACTTCTAAATTATAATTGACATTTATTGAGAAATGATGGGTTTTTTTGAAAATAATTGTTTTTGAAAAAATATAAAAATTACATTTGACTTCTTAATAATTATATGATCATTTATATTTCATATATATTATTTAATAATAATAATTTATTAAAATAATATTTATTTCAAGAATCCATTAATTCATCAAAGTATACCCCTTGATTGAATTTGAATACGACAGAAAAATAAAATTTTTAATTTGTTATATAAATTAAAAAATATTATAAAGTAATAATAATAGGATGAAAATATATTCATAATTATATAAAAAATATTGTTCATACTCATATTTCTCAGGTCTTGATACTTATTAGTTTAAAACTTTGTAAAACTCCCTAAGAGTAAGGTGCGTGACAGTGAGACTTACATGTGGTTGTTTGGTGTACATGGTTTGGGATGTGATCCCGATGAGATTGAACTTATCCTATAAAAGGATTAGGTCATGCTTATGTAATTGGATATCATATTGGGATTGGTCCAGAGAAAATCCCAAAGACGCTATCTCCCATGGATGCTCTGATAAATGGGCTTCATATAGTCTGATCCTATTAGTTGAGGTCACCACTTCCCTTGTTCGTGTCAGTTGGATTTGATAAAATGCAATATTTATACAACTCACCTGATCACTATTCAACTACTATATTATCAATGGTAATTATTCTTAATGGAATTATGAATCCAAATGGATAAAACAAAACCAAATAAGTGAATTTTTTTCGATAACCATTTCAAATGATATGAAATTTAATGAAAATCACAAGGGGGATTTCATTTATATCATTTCAGGTCGTTAAAATATTCCCCTCTTCAACACTTTTTCCTTCAAAATTTTATTTTACTATAATAAAATAGATGACGGTAACTCTATTTCATAACCTCCTATGGATCCCATGTTTCTTATTCAAACATGTTGTTTCTCCATAGTACTTTGACCTGGTGAATTGTCTTATTTTTTAGAACATTGTCTCTACAATCCAAGATATTCCCTAGTTTCTCTCCATAATAAAGATCATTATCAAATGGTAAAAACTATAGATTGAGTATATGTGAGGGGTTTGGTATGTAATTTCTCAATAGGGATACATGGAATACATAATTTACTCTAGATAGGTGAGGTGGAAGTGACAGTCAATAGGCCACCTCTATGATGAGATGAAGGATCTCAAAGGGACCAATCTATCTGTAGTAAGATTTCACTTATTCCCAACCCTCATGAATTTATTACATGGAGATATATATATTTAAATACCATGTCGTTAATATCAATATCAAGGTTTCATCGATGATAATTATTATTGCTCTTTTCTCAACTCTAAGAAAAGTTGATGTGCTGCTAAATGGTCTTCACATTTTCAACCACTTCCTCAACTATTTTAGGGCCCTGTAGTTTATGTTTGCCAACATCATCACAACATCCATGTGTTAGAAAATTTTTCCATTAAGGGTTTCATATGGATCTATTTGGATTCTTATGTGTAAACTGTTATTGTATGAGAACTCGATGAGAGGAAGATGTTGATACCATCATCCTTTTAATCCAATTGAGAATTATATGAACATGTTACCAAGTGTATGGATAATATACTCATATTGGTGATCAGTTTGAGGGTGATAATCCATTCTAAAGTTCGTCTTAATATTCAGGGCATGTTGCATACTATTCCAGAACATGGAGGCAAATCTTGGGTCTTGATTATATAGAATCGATAGTGGTTTTCCATGTGGGCTCAACACTTCCCTAATGTATATCCTTACTAGTTGATCGAGTGAGAAATTCTCTAAAATCCTAATGCAGTGTGCTGTCTTTGTAATAAATTCCACCAAAACCCATACATTACTATTTCATATTGATGTCTATGGAAGATGATTGACAAATCCCATGGTGATATTTTCCTATTTCCATGTAGGTATGGGTAATGTTGGAATCATCCCCTTGTATTTTTTCCTTTCTGTTTTCTCTTTGCATAAATAAAAGACATCTTGATGTATAATCCATGATCTCTTTATTCATATTTCCCACCAATAGTGATATCAGAGATCTAGATACATATTTATGCTTCTTGGGTGTATGGATAAGGTTGAGCTATATGTATCATATGAAAGATCCTTCTTTAACTCATGATTTGATGGTACACGTAGTCTTGAACCAAATCTCACAACTTTCTACTCATTAAATTTTTACTCTAGGTATTTACTTTTTCATATGTTCACCACTTTCTTATGAATCCCCTCATCATTTATTTGACCATCCTTTAACGTATTTAGATGGTATGGTTGAGAAATAATTTTTGAAAGTATTGATGATGTTCTTTCATTTATGAATCCCATGTCCATCCATTTCAAATATAAGATGATAGGATCCTTCTCAATTTTCATCAATGATAAAATTGATTGATCGTATCTACTTAGAGTTTCTACCACATTTTTAACTTTCCTAGGATGTTAGTGAATTGAACAGTCATAGTCCTTGATCATCTCTATCCATTTTCCTTGGCGCATATTTTCCTCTTTATCTATTAATATATACTTGAGGATTTTGTGATCGACATATAATTCAAAATTCTAACCAAATAGACAATGTAAACATATTTTCTAAGTGAATATCATTACTAACAACACCAGATCATGCATTAGGTAGTTATATTATTGGACTTTCAACTACATTGAATCATCTTCTATGACTTTATCATTCTTTATTAACACACAACTGAACCCATTCCTCAAAGAATTGAGGAATAATAGTAAAATATATACATTTGGGGGTAGTGTTATATTATGTGTAGGGATAAACCTCCTTTTAAGATCTTGAATATCTCTTTACCTTCATCATTATAAGAAAACATGACTCTATTCCGATTTAGCAGGGTTAAAGGGCTTGAAAATCATGAGAAATTTATAAAAAATCAATGATAGTACCCAGATAATCCAAGGAATCAACAAATATCTATCCTAGATGTTGTCCTCAACCATCCTTGAAATGATTTTATTTTTGAAGGATCCATATATATCCCATTTCTTGTGATGATATTCCCCAAGAATGGGACTTACTTTAATTAGAAATCATATTTTCTTTAATTATTATAAAAATTCTCTTTTTGTATGATATTTAGCATAATCCTCAAAATCTCCTCATGATACTCATTGTTTTTGAAGAATATTATAATATAATATACAATAACTACCACAAATTTATCATATAAATATGTAAATTCCCTATTAATCAAGTCCATGAAGATAGATAGAGTGTTATAGAGTCGAAATGGAATTACCATGAACTCATAGTTCCCATAACTTGTATGAAGACCAATCATGGGGATATCCTCCTTCTTCACCCTAATTTGGCAATCTCTTGACCGAAGATCCCCCTTAGAGATGTATTGTGCCACACTTAGCTAACCGAACCAGTCTTTAATCCATGGAAGAGAATACTTTTTCATTATCATGATCTTGTTGAACTCATAATAATCAATACAAAGGTGCACTGACCCATCCTTCCTCTTGAGAAATTGGAATGGTGCACCACATGGTGATTCACTTGGGCATATAAACCCTTTATCAAGATTCTCCTATAACTATATCATATGACCTTCATGTTTGACAAAAAACATTGTATATAGAGTCATGGATTGTAAGACCCCAACCCAACTAACCAATAAGACTGTAGCCGAACTATTTGGTCACATGACCTCATGTGAACCTCCCCATATTCCAAAGACTACCAACTAGCAGTGAGATTACAAGGAGGTTATAATGGGGAGATTATACCCTAATATTATAGAATCACAACAATATAGTAAATAAAAATCTACAAACAATGATATAAACCTTTATAAATGAATAACGAAGCTGTAGAAGAATAATATATACTGAATATAAAATAACTAATGCTAATGTATAACAATTTATGCATGTACGATTGATAATACATTAAAAATATAGTAGACATATAGTAGAAAAAATATACAATATAACAATAAAGAAAATAAAATAAAATCTCAACGGGGCATCTTGAGATCCACCTTAGTCCAGTGCTCCTAAATCCCATTTATAAGAAAGATAGATCAAAAAATATTCTATGGTTCTACGAACATGAGATATATTTGTCTACCCTATTATAGTTGCAACCAGAGTAGGGTGTGAGATATAAATCATATTAGGTTACCACCCAAGGTTTCTAAAACTGAATTCAATCCATGAATATAAAGTAATGTAGTGAATATATATAAATTATAATAAATAGAACTGAATAATAAATAGAAGCCTTCTCAGGTTCTTGAAGGGAACCTGGAAGCTTTATATACTTCATATCATGGATAGAAAGAATGTATGACTAGTAACTATATATATAGTAGTAATATATATAGTGTAGTTTCATCCACCTATATGAACCAAGTACAGGTGGACATAAGTGTCCATATACCTAGAATACTAGGTGATAGCTAGACTAGGGGGGAACTCAGAAATCCATAACTAGTCTAGATGAGCCTAAAAGAAAAAAGAAACAGGGTACATTCCCTACATCCCAATAGAGTGTGAGACATCATGAAGGACACTCTGGATAGTGAGTGTGCCATCACACCGACACTAAAAGTCATGGGTGTGCCCCCATGCCAACACTCAAAAGGGACCTTTCATAATATTCCCACCATCTATATAGTATCAATGGTGTGAGGCATCACAAACTCATTACCCGATGTTAGAGACCATGATTCCTCCCTACTCAATAGGACACTTACCATCGTTGAATATCCTATGTATAAAGAGTAATCATATAATAATAATAATTCAATCCATAAATAATTACCTCCCATTATTTTCATTTATAAATCACATTTAACCATAAAGAAATTACGTTTAATTATAGAGGCTTATAATCATGAAATATCATCATTTCCTTTTCACTCTTTACACTACATTTCACTTTAAACATTAAATAAAATAAAATAAGGCAATTATCTTGAATAATCCACTCCCTTTACATTTCATTCAAATTATATCAAAAAACTCAATTAAAGGAAACAACCACCTTGAATAAAAATAAATTAACAATTTTCCATTGAATCTATGAAATCATGGAAAATTATTTCATATGTTTCAAGGGGGAACTTAAAAGGTACCATGGAAAATTAGAGAATTACCCATAGAGGGAATCTGATTCATAAGATAGGCTATAAAATTAAGTGTTTCTTTGGTTGGGATAAAAATTTATATCAAAGGAGGGAAACTCCATTTAGAATTATCAAAGGAGTCCATGTAAAAAATAAAAAATAGGGATAACCTTAATAAAATATTATAAAAATCATCAATTCCATAAATAAAAGAAAGGTGAAGTTTACTAATTAACAATTTTTAACTTCACTGAAGACACACCTCATATGGTGGGTTTGATTATAAAAAAATGTCATTATTAATCAATTAGTAATTTAGTCATAATTAAATATCACATTCAATAATAACATCTCAATTGAAAAGAAAACAATTTATAGTGATACCATTCTGAGAAATTCAATTATAATGTTCAAATTGGAACCTAGTTTGTGTCATTACCATTTGGTAAATTAGTTCCATGGGGAAATTCATTTATAAATCCAATAAAAATTCTTATTGAGAATTTGGGGTTTTAATCAGTTAATTTTAAATGGGAAAATGAAGCAGGCACACCCAAAGGTGTGTTTGTGATAGAGTTTGACATCCTCAAACTACAAAAAAAGTATCAACGAGTTTAATACATGATATTTGAACAAAATTATATTAATGAAATAATTTTAAGGAATCACTTGGTAAAGGCCACTGTGCGGCGCAACAAAACTATTTTAAAAATAAAAATAACATAAGTTGAACACCATAGACCATTTACATCATGATTAAGAAATCCCACACATCTAGTATTGAGGTCTGATTCAGTCTAGTTGGGATGATATATAAAAAATGGATGTCCACCTTAAAAATGGGAAAAATGATATTTAACAAAAAAACATGATAGAGAAGATATTAAATGAAGAATGATTCAAAATGAATCAATAGATTACCAATGTAGAACCATGGAGACCGAAAATGTTTGATCCATACTTCAGACATAGGAGATATTTTAAAGCCAATGTTAATCTTAGAAGAGGTAGCCCAAGGTGAAACAGAAAGAGTACACATTGATAGAGGAGGATAAAATAAATAAAAAACATAAAACATCATTATGAAAAAGGTCATTTTACATTAGAAATTAGGTCGTACGGTTTGTCCATACAGTTTTTCGAAACCCTGTGCCAACCATGTGGCACCCACTGTACAAGAAACCCAAAACACACAGTTGATCTAGATAGTTTACTTAACCATGCACCAGCCAGTTTATTAATAGTGATTAGGTATTACCTAAGTGAAACTAACCATGCACATCACAAGAAATGCCTTTTGTACCTCTGAAACATGCTACACAAATATCTGTTGGGGGCCTCACAGTTTCAAAAAAATCAACTTCCAAGTGCATACCTTCCAAACATCGGATTTTGAGTCCCAAAAATCACAAAACTCAATGAGAAACCCCAAGATAACCTTAAGAATTTACCCAAGTCTAAAAACAACACATTGATGATTTCCAACACTATGAATTCAAATTCGTTGCTCGGTTCAAAGAACAAACCATCTGTTAAATACCAAAAATTCAAATTCCCTAGGAATTTTTCCATGGATAAAAAATGGGTCAATTCAACCTCCCCACAGAAGAAATTATCCTCCTTAGAAGCCTTTGGGGTCAATGAAATCTCACCCGACCTACAAGTGTCTTCAAGTTTTGTTCAAATGGTCACGTTGTGTTTCCAAAAACACAATGTACCTCTGAGCATTACTTAAGAATATGAATCTTATGACATAAAAAACATGGTAAAATTCTCTAATTCTAATTGAAACACCTAAATGGGGATTACAAGATCCCTTTTATCTAGATACCTAGTCACATAATTATCTATTTAATATTTTAGGTGATGGTTTTCCCCACCATAGGAATAAACCCAAAGGGTATAATTCTAATCCAAGAAACCTCCACTCTAGGAATTTTATACCAAGGCACATATATAAACATTCTAGTGATGCTTTTGGAATGATTTATTTAATATGGATAACCATATTACATACAATGTCTGATCAGGGATGTCATTGAAATGAAATGGTTTAATCCAGATCGAACGAACGAAAACTGCTCATGATAACTTTCCCCAGAAGACACTACTAACCCTAATACTACACTGGCCTTAACTTGGAGGCATGTTTTAAAACATGTCTCTTCAAAATTATACATCGAAAAACAATTATAAGAAGTATATCCACCTCTAGTTGACTTATCTAAATGATTATTTTCTTAAACAGAATGTGCATTACAACCTGGATTATAGTGCCTTCTTCTAAGGCTTCTTGTATTTACAGTAATCATGTTCACAAATGTCATACTTGACATCCAATGATGATTCCTAATTAGTCCATCACTGATGCTTTTAATTTTTTATTCCATTATACGAAGAAGGGTGTAACCCAAATCTATCCCACTATAATGGAAACCCATTAAACATCACCTCTTATCCCAAAAACATGTATGGGATAACTTAGGATTCATTAAACTGGAGACCAAGGAACTAACCAAAGGTAGTCTATAATCTATGTTTATAAGTGAGACCTTGGCACAAGGCCACCATTTCTAAATCAGAATTTTGACTGATCCTAGAGTGACATCCTCATAGCGGTAAATTCATAAGAAAAGTGCTAGGTTTCCAAGAGTCAATCCAAGGAACTCCAACATTGGAGCCCGATTACCATTCAGGACTAACAAAACCTCTACAAGAACCATTCATCAGTCTAAAACACCGAGAAAACCATCAAACAAGCACAAAAACATTTAAAAAATTCTCATGAAATAATATCAACACACTATTAGTGCAATAGGGATGGTGTTATGATATGGGACATTCTAACCACTAATAATGAGTACATTAAGAGGATATCAGGAGTTACCAAAAGATTTGAGACACTTATATCACATTAGAGATGAAGTTCTAGGTATGGTTCTGACCCAACCGTACCCAATTTTTGAAAATAAGATTAGTCAAACCACTACTGGTTAGCCTTTTGGAAGAACTTTAGATTCACCTCCTAATGACTCTCCATTCTCTAATCAAAAGCCTTTACACATGAGGCATCCCATGATCGTTAAAACATAGAAACCAAAGTCTATCCATGACCAAAAGTGTTTCTAAACGATTGGATTCCCAAAAATCCATTTCAGCCTCATGGTGCTAAGAAAGTAATGGCATGATTTAACAATTTCATGCCATTAGGGAATTCGATAAATACCATTAATTTACCATGGTCTTCCTTGGTTGTGTTCCTTATACTTGGAAGGGAACTTATTCACTAAAACAGATGATACACTTCCCAACTTAGAAGTTCCCTATAAATCTAAAGAAGAGAAACACAATACCCACTTACAAGCCTGCTAGGTAATATTTGACTTAAACATGCATGTGATACTCCTTTGATTCACACTAAAAATTTTCAATACATATAGAATAAATACCAAAAACAACCTAACTGGAATTTAAAAACACCCAATCCTCATGGAAGGTCTTACCAAGAATTGGAAAAAAAATGATTCCATTAATTCCCATGTCACTCTACTATAAGGATTCTTTGATAACATTATCAACAGCTCAAGGTTTAATGATTTCACCAAACTAAACCAGTTTGTTTCACCATCTAACACTCGAACGATATCGTGTTTGTGAATTCACACTATGATGACACTTCAAAAGATAGATTACACATCCTCAATGCAGTCCATAGTCTATATTCTCTATACATCAAAGTATCAGGTGGCCTATAAAATATATTTAACCCCAATTATTTCAGCCACATATGACTAGTTAACTGGAAAATGAAATACTGAGTCATCCATCACTATAGAATAAGAGAGGATCACATGACCTATAAAGCGGCCGACCATTCCCTAGGCATGTCCAACATACTGAAACCAATCATTAATCGTTTCTCATGCCCATAACATGGGTTAATAAAACCGTGACCACCCAAGGGTGTAATTTTGAATCTAAGAGTACTAAAAGGGAAAATGACACATGAATGATAACATACAACAAAAATCATGGACTTTAGTAAAAAATTTAAGCTCTAAGGGTGATACCTACCTTGGGATACCCCCTTAAAAAGAAAAAAATTCAACCATATCACTACGCCACATAAAAATATTATGCTAAGACTCATTCCTATCACTCCAACTTTTTCAAAAAGAAAAAAGAATTCCTACAATAAACGTTCATTATTCCTTTCCAAGGTGATGCAATAAGAAACTCAAAATACCAATCCATGAAGGTTTAAATGAAGTACCCCACTTTAGGTTCCTTTTTTAAATCATTACATTGATTAAAATTTAATCCTTAAACACTTACAAGATTTAACAGAACATCAATGTTTCATTAATAAAATTAAAGTACTTGGTAAAAGATAAGTTGAACTACCAAGGTCCCATTATGTTAATATGAGTTCATCAGAATTCAACCCAAGAACAGGTGCTTAATAATTAAAATATAAAACCCCCATATGAGGTTTTCTCATATGAAATATGATCCAAATGGCCTACTTGGTCCCACTTATTCGTTTTTTATGTTAACCAATTCATTTAAGATTAAAATTAAATAGCATGTACAATTAAAACCATTTCAAAATATATTTTGGTCACATAAACAATGTTTTGATTACATGGGTGTCCACCAAACCAATATGTAAAACACCCATACACATTATGGACCGAATTCTGCCTCCCAATTAATAGAAATGAATTTTATTTTAGAATATAATATTCTAATATATAATGGTTTAGTTATATGGGTAGCCATCAACAAATTAATAAAGTGCTCATATACATAACAATTTGGCATTTGGAACCAATTAATCAAAACCAATTCACTTTAACATTTAAACTTTAACATCATTCACATATTTAAAAGCACCCTTAGATATATTCACAAAGATCAATGTTTTTTTTGAATACATGGGTTACCTTTACAAATTATAAGGATCCCATACCCATGAAAACAGAATACTGTCTCCCTTTTGCATTGCTACCAATAAATTCATCCCATGAAATCAATTTCATATTTAAATCATAACTATGCATGTTATCAAAAATAGTAAAAATAGAAATCATGCTAATAAGAACAAAATCATGGTATAGAGGTAAGACAAGCTAAATAAACATGACACATGGAATATAAACACTTATTCATGTTATAAAAACATGCATGTTGTTAAATATAAAAGCAAGGAATAACACTCATGACACACAATTCAAAATCGCTTTCCAACATAAAAATGAAACTACATAGAATAGAACAAGCCTGGAATGTGATTGTCCATGTTCATATAATAAGGAATGTGATCCTACTTCTTTCCAGACCAGGCCAAGGGAAAAATAAGATAAATCATATAAATCAATATGAAGTGTAAATTACACCAATCACTTAAGGTGAAATCATAATCAACTATAATAGAAAATAACATGAACAACAATCCTATCCCAGGAAACATGGACTTTTCCCTGTGGGTGGGGTGATCAGTCCCAAAAAAAACTTTATACCAAATTGTAAAACATTCTTAGTCTCTTATCTTCCAACCCAAAATAGTAATACATGAAAAAAATTACCCTCTAACACCACTTTATAACACAAATTCTAAGTAGACACTAAGACTGTAGCCATATTGGTGGGTCACATGGCCTTAAGGGCCCCTCCCAATATTCTTGAGGCCACCAACAAGCAATAAGGGTCTAAGGAGGTGATAGTGGGGAGACTATAACCTCATATCAGAGTAGAAAAATATTATAGTAAATTAGAGTCAACAAACAACAACATAAGTGGTTATAAATAGATTACAATACAATAAAAGAATAATTTACATATAATAAAAATTGGGCAACACTAATGTGAAACAAAGGATGCACATTGAAATTATAATACATTATTAAAACAATAGAAATACAATATGAAAAAGTATACAATACAAAAATGAAAAAAAGAAAAGAAAATCCTCAAGGGAAATCTCCATAAGAACCCAGAGCCCCATCTCAATCCTGTGCTACTAACTCCCACGTAAAATAAAGATAGCTTAAGAAATTGTCCATGGTCTTGCGAACATGATATTTAATCTAGTACCCCAATGAAATAATGTCATGACCAAAGGTGTAAGATATAAATTTTACTAGGTTAACACACATAGTTTATATAGAATCCAATAAATGGATATAAACTAACGTATTGTGAAGGTATTAATGATAATAAACTGAAATAAAAAAATGAACAACAACCCGATCAGGTTCCTAACGGAAACCTATAAGCTCTACCTACTTAGACTCATGGAAAGAAATAATGTCTTACCAGAATATATATATATATAGTAGTAATATATATATAGTTTAGTTATATATTTTTTCATCTATATGATCCAAGTTCATGCATATATATGTGGCCTTATACCTGGAATACTAGTTTCTGATTGGACTAAGGTGTAACTCAGACATCCATAACCATTCTAAATGAGCCTGAAAGATCATGTAATAGTTTACATGATCTAAATATCTATAGAGATTGATAAATCTTGAAATACTATCAATATGGTGAGTGTTCCATCATGTTGACACTCTAATTAATGATTTTGCCAACATTATTACACTCACAAGTGATATTTAATAATATGAACACTATCTATATAGAATAAATGGTGCAGGATGTCATAAACTGAACACCCTATGTAAGGGAGTTTGATTACTCCATTCTCAATAGAACCTTTAAAATTTTTTCACAACATATGTATATGGTGTAATTATATAGTAGTAATAATTGAATCCATGAGGCATTATCTATCTTGATTTTTATTTTTTAATCCCATTTAACTATAAGGGCATCACATGTAATTATATCATGTACCAATAATGCATGGTCATCATGACATTACCACCAATCTTAGTTCATTTTATTTTAAACGTTAAATTAATTCAATGAAGAAAACCACCTTAAATAAGACTTTCCCTTTACATTTAATTCTATTTATAACAAAAAACTCAATTAAAGGACACAACGATAATGAATAACTTATCAGTTAACAATGTGCCATTGAACATATCAAAACATGGAAACTCATTTTTTTGATCAAGGAGACACTTGAAAGGTACCATTGCTAGTTGAGAAATCACCTACATTGAAAATCCCATTCATAAGTTATTCCAAGAACATATGATGTTTCTTGGATCATTTGAACATTTATATCAAAGGGGGAAAACTCCATTTAGAAATAACTATGGAGGCTATTTAAAAAAATGTCATATTTTTAACCATAAAAAAAGAATAGGAAAAACAGTAGTTCCATAAATCCATAAAAGGTAAAATTACCTAATGATCACTTTTTAATATCAATGACATCACACCTCATTTGAGGGGAGTTATTATAAAAAGATGAAATTGTTTAACAAAAATTTATTTAATCATAATTAAAAATCCCAACCAAGAATCACATATCATGTCACCAAATAAAATCATTTTAGATTGCTAATATACATGGAAATTCCATTAAATGGTTCAAATTGGTACCTAGGAGGTTTCATTACCATTTGGGAAATTAATTAATAGGGGAAATTCCATTAACAGTCCATGTGGAACACTTAAAAGGTGTTTGAAGCATTTAATCAGTTAATTATAAAAGGGAAAGTAAATATAGAACACCCAAATGGGTGTCTATGATAGAGGTTGAAAAATTCAAACTACTAAACAAAGATCAACAAGAGTAATACATAGTGTGTGACATAATTTATATTGAAGAAATAATTTTTAAGGCACCATGCAAGAAAGACCGGCGTGCAATGAAACAACACTATTTAAAAAATTATGAAAACATGAGGAAAAATATATAGATCACTTAGATCTTCCTTAATATGTTCGACTAATCCAATATCAAGGTATGATTATGTTTAGTTTGGACGAAATCAAATAAATTGACATCTTTCTTTAAAATAGGTCAAATGATCTTGCACCATGATAACTTGATTGAGAGAATATTAAATAAATAATGATTCAAAAGGATTTGAGAGATTACTAATATAGATCCATAGGCTCTGAAAAAATTTTATTTAGAATTCCAATGGAGGAGATATCTTGAACCCCAAGTTAGGTTTGGAAGAGGAAACCCTGGGTGCAAGGGAGTGGGCTCACATAGATTGAGGATGATGAAATAAAGAAAGAGGAAACCTAAAACCCCATTATTTAGGAATGGCCATTTTACCCTCAAGAATCCATAAAAGGGTTTGGAATAACCTTTCTCCAGCAATGTGTCACCCACTTATTATGAAACCCAACACACACGGTTATGCCACATGGTTTTTCTAACTGTACAACAACTATGCGATGAATAATTATTAGGTACTACCCATGTGAGAATAACTGTGTGGGATCAGTGCATGGTTTGGGTATACTGTGTGTAGATCATGTGAAACCTTATACACCTCTGAAACAGGTTGTAGTGTTTTCTACTCGGGGTTTTACTGTTCTATAAAAAGTCTACCCCTTGTGAAGATCATCAAAACTTTGGATATTCAGGGCCTGATGCTCCCAAAACCCAACAAGACACCCTGAAAACCCCTCAACAATTAACCAAGTCTTAAAAAACACATTAAATTGTTCCAACTCTTAGAATTGAAATCTAAATCTAAATTCATTGAATTACATTTCCAACAAGTGCCAAATATTCAAATTCCCTTTAAATTTTTCCTTGGCTCAAAACACATATCGTTATATGGATAATGGAACTACCCCAGGTATAATCTCGATTGAAAATTCAACCAATCGACTAGATTTAAGACCAAGAAATTCATTAAAGAACTCATCATCATATCCCTTATAATGGGAATGTATTTGAGGATGGTATTTTCCATATACATAATTATCAGAGCAAGATATAGTTACTCATAGGGTAATAATATCAATTCTTGATATGTTGGTTCTAAATAAGATTCATCCTCCTCCTAGAATTTGCATAAAACTAGGGGTCCATTCATGATATGAAGATTGAATTCCTTCTCATGGAAATTTATGTTGGATTTATATAAGTAAAGCTAATCCATACCCACAATTGACTCAAATTCATCCAAAGGGAGCATGAAATGGTTCTTTGGAATGTTTATCCCCCAGATTTTGACTAGGGATGAGTTATATACTTGAGATGAAATAATTTACTCATTTTTAATTTTCACTGATAGCTCCACTTACATGATTTTTTCTGGGTTTTGAATAGTTATACTAGTCCTTCATGATATGAAGTAATGAGTAGAACCATAATAAAAAGTAAGTTTTCTATTATTGAATGAATAACTTACATACTTTTAACCACTACATTTTCAGGATCTAGCTCAGTGGTTGTGATGGAAAAATATCACCCTTAATACCTTGGATGTTGTTGGTTGTCTCGGAAAACCCGGACTTAGTGCATTGGTTTATGAAGTGGCTTGGTTCCTTGTAGTTTAAGAAAATAAAAATGTGATTTTGAGTTGACTAAAGCATTCATCTGCTCCAACACATTAATGGGAATCTCATGTCGAAAATTTCTAGCTAGGTGTCATTCATTTTGAAACCTAAAGCTTTTCCTATCTCCCACTAGGAAATTTCTAGGGTTCTTCTTTCACCACTTATGACAAGTGGGATATTGAAATTTATTAGAACCACTAAATTTCTCTACTGGACCCCTATAATTAAAATCCAATTTTCTCTTATTATCCCTATAATACCATTGAGATTTTCTGATCTTCATTTCAACTTTGAGTGCACATTAGAAAATTTCCTCATATCTATCAATGTCTCAGATTTAAAGAGATTTTCATAGACTAGTTTTTATTCCCCCAAAGAGGTTTTCAACCTATCACTAGGGGGTAACGGAAATTCAAGAGGTGTATCATCAAATTATTATGAATTTTCCCACATGCTTCTCTATAGATTCATCAACTTTTTCCTAGAGGGAAAGAAAATACAATTCCATTTCATATGAGAGTATGAGGAAAATATTTATCGAATATAATTTTCCAGAATTCCTTCCACCCCATCATTTCGATCTCTTCATCTTGATTCATATTCTTGATCAATGAATACCACTAATCAGCTTCTCCTTTAATATGATAAACAACCAATAGAACCTTATCTTGTTAAGAATAGTGATATATGGAGAATAACATTTCAATGGAGTTGATCCATTGTTCCATGATTAAAGGAATAGATGATCCATTGAAAGTTGTAGTCCTTTGTCACATAAAGAACACAATTATATCTTGTTCTTTTTTTGGGGGGGTTCAGTGCTCATGATGATCAATTTTTATTTTTAGAACCTAATTCAGCTAAGGGAGTATCATCCCAAAGGTCACGATTCCCACTCCTACTAGGTCAGGAATCTCGTCAGGGATGTCATCACATTTCCCATAACATTGTATTTTTACCAGATTCCTCCTATTTTTGGCCATTTCCTAGTTTAAATGGGAAAATTTGGGACTTATATTTTAGAACTATTAAAAATATATATTGTAATTCAATGACATTAAAGGGATAAATTATAAATTACATGCATTTCCGTAACTTATGAATTTCTGGGCTTTAATGAATGTTATCCGTGATCTATTTCCTAGCATATATTCTTATGGACATTTATTGTTCACTTAATAATGGTTCGTAACGAGATTATGAATTTACTAAAGCATATCCCCGGGGATTTTCAAACAAGGTTGGAAGTATGTACTATTTTCATGCACCAGTTCTGGGTCAAGAATATCTCAAATCGGTGTTTTGGGGGTTTACCCCTTTGTACATCTGTGACAGACCCCCATCCACTTATAGTATCCATAATATTTTTCTTAATAAAACACGTAATATATAATTAAATAAATTAGGTACGTTTTCTGATACTTATTCTTATCCTTAATTATTTAGCTAGATTTTTTCAATACTAATACAAAAAACAACTATACTTTTCCTTTAATTAAATCTATAATAACCTAGATCTGTATCAAAAGGTATTTCACGATTTAATATATTAAATTTCACATAATGAATCTTGGAAGATCAAGAAGCCTAAAGAATTTGGTAATTAGGTACATATCATAATATATTGAACATGTGATAAACCAACATTATTGAAAACTTCCTTAACATGATTCTAAAATCATATGGCTTCACAAACTGCACAAGATTACCTGGGGACATACATGAGAAATGAGTGAGATATAAATCCAATTAAGAGAATAAACATGCATTACATAAATATTGTAATGAATTTTAGAAAATAATAATATAAATGGGGAATAAAAGGAGTGATAATCATAAATATGAATAATGAGGCTTGATATATCTTGATAATCATAAAGGC
Source organism: Viscum album (assembly GCA_963277665.1). Lineage (NCBI taxonomy): Eukaryota > Viridiplantae > Streptophyta > Magnoliopsida > Santalales > Viscaceae > Viscum > Viscum album. The sequence goes on from OY728147.1 coordinate 1,304,087,714, forward strand.
AACCTGAGAAATGTGGAAACAACATAAAACAATATATCATAAGCATAGGTCAAGGATAACTACCAAAACGTCAGGATGGAAAAATTCCCATAAAGGAATCAGGTTCACTCCCTGTCCCAACATCACATCCCATGATACTAAACATTACCCAATGCATTGGAGAACTATATAATTCCAAGAACACCCATCACATTCATTTCATTCAAATGATTATGTGTGGCACATAGATAAAAAAAATGGTTTCATTCATCATCTTATTTTTCCATGATTAGGGAGTCTAGAATATATTCCTTTAAATTCCATGTAAAATAAGTATTAGTCTACAAAGGTGGACACTCTGGATAAGAAATGGGTAGGTTATTCACTACACAATTTTCATGGAATGGAAAATCATGATACAATTTGGGGTACATAACTACATCTCATAAAAAATTATAAAATGGGTTGATCAGATATAAAGGGGTCTCTCAACATTTTGAAATCAAAAGGTAAGTAATATGGACATGTAAATACATATCCCAACATTAGGAATTAGAAATAAAAGGCATAATATAATAAATAAACATTAATAAAGAGGAGAATGAGAAGGTCCCTTACCCGAGTGTGTGATTTCAAATGCATGAGGGGACCACATTGAGAGGTTGGGGGAACCTTTGGAGGAATCTATAGAGGTAACAGAAGATTAAGGATTTAATAAAGGATTTTTCATGAAGAAAAATGTGAGATTGGGTGAGTTTATATAGGAAATGAGTGGGGAATTCTTTATCATCTCCGAAACATAGGTTTTTCACTCTATATAATAAAATAACCCAAAATCGAAACATTCCAATGGTTTCTGACCATGGTTTTATACAAATAGGATTGGTATTCATTATTTTACAAGGTCAATGTGTGTATTTAATAAAATAATACCCTTTATTATGTGGAAGTTATCCATACTATTAAGGAAAAGATTTTAAAAACTTAAAATATATTAATGGGTTTGGATGATTCACAAAATATTTATAAATTAATTAAATAAACATAAAATCAAATTATTTAAAGGAGGAATCATATATTTTGAATTTTACACCATTTATATTATTTATTACATCATTTTTGGGTTACTATCATGTCAAAATAAAAGTATTATTTTTATACAGTATTTAATTTTTACCCGAAAATTCTAATGTTTTAGAAATTTATGAACAATTCAGAACTGGATATTTTCAAAGTTATGATTCCAAAACTAATATTCAGTTTATAAAAATATTTTTATAAATATTTTTAATTTTATCTTTAAAAATAATAATTAAAATTTATTGATAAATGTTGGATTTTTTTTTGATAATAACAGTTTTTAAACCCTTATGAAAATCACATTTGACATCATAAAAATTAAATGATAATTTATATTTAATAATGATTATTTAATAATAATTTTTTTTAAAATTTTATTTATTTCATGAATCCATCAATTCATCAAAATAAACACCTTCATTGAAATTTAATACGATTTAAAAATACAATTTGTGTTCTATTTTATCAAAATAAAATAAATTTATAAAGTAATAACAATAGGATGAAAATATATTCGTTATTATATAAAAAATAAATGAAATACTCATACTTCTGTGATATTTATATATATATCCATTTAGAACATGGGGAAACACTCTAAGAGTAAGGTGCGAGATGATGATACTTTCGTGGGGTGTTTCAACATAAATGGTTAGGTCTGTGATCTTGATGATCTCTAACTAATCTTATAAACGGTTTCTCTTATGCTTATGTTGTTATATATCATCTTGGATTAGTCATACTAAAATCCAAAAGATTTTATCTCCCTCTTAAACTCAGATAAATGGGATTCATTGGGTACGGTCCTACTGTTTGTGGCCATCACATCCTTTGTCTGTGTCAATTTTATTTGTTAAAACCTTATATTTATACAAATCATGTGATCACCTCCCAATTGCTATATTATCAATGTAAGTAATGATTAATGGTATTTTAAATCTAATAGCATATAATAAAACCAAATAATTGAATGTTATTTCTATAACCAATTACATAATAAGACAACACATTAAAATCACCAGGGGGGATTTATTTTTAACAATTCAGGTCATTATAGTTATTCAATGCATTATGAAAAAATTATTAGTCAATATAAATATCTATAAATTCATAAGAATAAATTATTTACAATACCTATGATGATAAATATGATTTTCTAATTCTTACTTATCATAAAACCTATCATTGAATAATCTTTTTATTCATGGTATGATCCATTTATCTTACACAATGAAATGTTACACATATTTCTCATAATCATGTGCTATGATGAGATATAAACCCACTATCCCATCTTCACTATTCATTTAATTTTTATGCATATTCTATTTCATCATGAAATACTCCCTCATAGTGGGAGAATATACAAATATCTACAGCCACTGAAAACCATCTCAACCCCTTTATGGTATGTCCATACCACCCAATGTGTGGCATATTATAACGTATTTATTTCAATTATAATGTTAAGGAATGTCTTTTATATATACCCAATAAGTACCCTTATGTAACATGCAAGTGAATCAACAATTTTATAATTTTTCTTAATTTTAGAAACTTATATATCAACAAATGAATCTTAAATATCCCATATATCCAAATATTCATGGTGTCACTCTATACTTGTGGTGTGACTTGTTCCTGCAAAATTCGTCACATCATGATCTTTTTAATTGTTCTATTATTTTTATAAAAAGACATTAGTCACAATGTGATCATTGTTATCATTCCTTGACTTACTCGAGATGACACTAATATCTATACCAGCATATCCGATGGCTCCCGCGGAGCTTCATGAGTTGAGGGTATAATTGGAAGAATTGTAGATAAAGGGGTTCGTAAGACCCAATTTTTCTCCATGGGTAGATCCTGTGTTGTTTTCCAAGAAGGTAGATGGGAGGTTGAGGCTTTGCATGGACTATCGATGCCTGAATCCGGCGACCATGAAGAACAATTATCCACTACCGAGGATAGACTATCTCTTCGGCCAGCTGAAGGGAGCTTGGTGGTTTTAAAGATAGACCTCAGATCATTCTATCATCAGCTTTAAGTGCGGGATGATGACGTACCGAATACAACCTGGAGATTCTGATATGTACACTATGAGTTCTTGGCGATGCCTTTTGGCTTGACCAACACCCCAGTAGTGTTCATGGGACTCATGAATAGGATCTTCCACCCATACCTAGATCACTTTGTGGTGGTTTTCATTGATGACATCTTGGTGTACTCGGTGTTAGAGGAGGAGCACTCCACACATCTACAAGTAGATATGGATACACGTTGAGAGAACCAGCTTTATGGTAAGATCCCAATGTGTGAGTTCTAAATACAAGAGGTCCACTTTTGGGAACACTTCATCTCAGAGGCTGCAGTTATGGTGGATCCCGTGAATTTCGAGGTAGTGATTTCATGGGATCGACCTAGGATCGTGACTTATGTGAGGAGTTTCCTATTGCTGGATGGCTACTACTGAACATTTTTACATGACTTTTCTAGAGTATATCCACCCTTTTAAACTTTAAAAAAAGGGACAACCCATTTTATGGAAAAAAGAGGTTCCATCATAGTTTCCATGAGATGAGGTGGAGAATAACGAGTTCCCAAATCTTTAGTCTACCCAAAGAAGGGGCTGGATATATAGTTTTATGTGACACATCAGGGACCAGACTAGGATGTGTCCTAATACCGGAGTGAGTGATGATCACCAAAAACTCACAATAGATGAGGAAACATGAGCAGAACTATGTGACCCATGACCTGAAGTTAACAGTAGTGGTCTTTTCATTGAAGATGTGGAAACACTACATGATGATTGAACAATTTACTATCTTATCCAATCAAAATAGTCTCAACTATATCTTCTCACAAAAGATTCTAAACTAGATATAGTAGAGATAGCTGGAGTTCCTGCAGAACAATTACTTTGAAATAGTCTACACTCCTGGGAAGCCGAACGTAGTAGCGGACGTGCTCAGTAGGAGGTCGAGTCTACAACTGCTGAGTGAGGTGATAGAGAAGCTATCTATGTTACAGATATCCATCATGGATAGTTATGGAGAAATGTACCTCCAGTATATGACTATCACTCCCCCACTCCTTCACTGAGTTTGGGAGGCACAACTTGGAGACGTTGACTGCGAGGTCTGGCATTCTCAGATATCCTTAGGACAGGCTCCTGGTGAATTTTTGATTGGTTGGGATCACATCATTATTTTCAGAGGATGCACCATAGTACTAGTGAAGTTATGAGAGTAGGTGTTGAGGGAGTTCCATACATCCCCTTTAGCAGAACATCTTGGTGTGCAAAAGATGTACTAGGACCTCCGACATCAGTAATAGTGGATAGGTATGATGAAAGTAATGGTAGAGTTCATTTCATGATGCCTCACTTGTAAGCAAGTGAAGGGAGAGTATCTGGTTCCAACAGGCTTAACACAACCACTAGAGGTACCAAAATGGAAGTGGGATAGTATTTCCATGGACATTGTGACTGGGATACCACACATGTCTAATGTCCACGACTCTATCTAGGTTATCGCTGAACGACTCACCATGTTGGCCCATTTTATACCCATTCGATAGCAGGGATCAGTAGATTACATGGGACACCTCTATGTTCAAGAGATAATATGACTTCACAGGATACCATTGATGATCATTTCAGATCATGATTCTGGATTTACATCCCGATTGTGGAAGGGATTACAAGAGGTATTCGGGACTTAGCTACACTTGAGCACCACCTTTCACCCTCATATAGATGGTCAGACGGAGCGAACCATACAGACACTCTAGGACATGCTTTGTGCTTACCTCCTTTATTTTGGCTGCAGTTGGGAGGACCACCTACCATTCACATACAACAATAACCATCACTCCACCATCAGCATGGAACTATTTGAGGCCTTGTATGGGTGACCATTAAGATCCCCTCTATGCTGGACATACCAAGGAGAGTCATCCCTTATGGTTCTATAGTTGGTACGAGCTACCAATGAGAAGGTGAAGATCATCCAAGATTAGATGAAGACTACACAAAGCAGGCAGAAGTCTTATTTCTATAGGAGATGGAGACTGTTAGAGTTTGAGGAGGGAAACCATGTCTTTCAACAGGTCACACCCCAATGAGGATTGCAATGATTTGGCAAGGGCGGAAAGCTATCTTTGAGGTTACTCAGATCTTTCAAGATTCTCAGTAGAGTTGGAAAGGTGTCCTACCACTTATATCTTCCCCCACAGATTCACCAATGTATGGAATTTTACACATCCTGTAGCTGAGAAGATACATTCATGACCCATCACACGTCATCGACTGGGGAGAGCTGGACCATGATAATGGGGTGACTTCGTTGGAGTTTATAGGGGGAATTGAGGATATATATGAGAGGGTCCTTTGTATATGGTCGATTCCTCTGGTGTGAGTTTGGGGGAATCATGAGAACTTTTAGAAGAGAACATGGTAGTGGGAGGCTATGATTCATGCCCAGTACCCCAATTTGTTTTCTACGCTTTTATTCTGGATTTTGGGGACATAAAGCCTTAAGGCCGAGAGAGTGTAATGACCTAGAAATTCTATATATTTTTATTATATGGAATTATATCAGGACTTTGAAATTTGGGGACATGTGATTCCGAGACCGGAGAGCCTAGACTGTATTTTTTAACTTTTTTAAAGGTAAATTTAGTAAACATGTGAGTGAGATTTTGTATCTTTTGAACTAGTGCTTGGATTGAAAATATGAGGGCACCATTGAATTCGCAGCCATGATATTTAATTTTTCAAATCCTAAATTTAACCATAAAGGGTTGAATGGAAAATTTAAGCATTGGATTTTCGGAAAAATAATAAAATAACTCTTTGAGTTATTTTATTTTTTCTTCAACCATTCAGCTATGGTTTGTGAAACCACAACGTAACGATGAGCATTAATTGATGGCTATTTAATGACTCATTTCTTTGGCTGTGTAATTGAAACACATGTCTAAATTAATAGATCATTAATTAAGGTTCATTAATGAAGCACATTAATGAACACATCATCATGATCATTTTCTTTTTATTATTAAATCCCTTGGTTAATGGATTAACGACCATAGGGTAAACCTCTAACGTTATACCAATGAAATCTCCCTCTAATGAATAACAAAGATTGAGCACGGATCGTTGGAGGATTTGATCTAGAGATCTATAGGTAATGACAAGCACCAATGAACTTAGAATGCCTATGAACACAGATCTTTTCCTTCGTCCGTAGCACCAAATACAGGTAGTGGATTTATTTTCTCTTAGTATTTAATGATTCCTTTGATCTCTTTCTTGAAAAATACAATGAACGTGGATCAATTGACAAACAGGTTGATCCATGAATCATTTGATCTTGCAGAAGGATGCCATGGGGATTTTGATTTGTGGTTATTTTTAATCTATGTGATGATTTCAATCTTCCCCATTATAAAACACTAACCCGAAGGGTGTGGTCCATTCCTAATAAGGCTAGGACTCTCCACTGATCTTGGATGTTTGAATTCTTCATGGGAGACTGAGAAATGTGACCACAAGGTGATTAGGTGGGCTTCACAGTGAATAAGGTGACCTGAGAGGCTTGTAGGCATAGAAGATATTGAAAAAGTACCACTGGAGAATCTTCGGTGGCCCGTAGAAGGTGCCTTTAGGGCGGCACCGCCGATGCGACACCGCTAGAAGGGCGGCAACAGCCGGCCAATGATGGCCTCATGGATGAGGCGTCGCTCGCCGGTAGGAGGTGGCCTGCTCTCGCCACCTGCACAAGAGGACAGTGGAATGCCCATCGGCACACCACATCGGCAAGGTGTTGTGGCTAGACGACCATGACGGTGGAGGATGGGGTGCTGCATGGAAGGTGAGGGGATACTCGGCTGGCTCTGCTGGTTGTTAATCAAAGGTGGGGCAGCGCTAGGTGAAAAAACTAGACTCCATGCATCCAGTTAAGTAAAAATGGCATGGACCAAGTGGGCTGGGTTCTTCAGGTGGTTGTGCCCTACCAGCCGGGCCGGGCCCCCTATGGGCCGGACCAGCCAACCCGGACGGACCCGCGCCAGACGTTCCGGACCCATCACCTGGCTAGACCAGTCACCTGGCCAGACCTGTGGGCCAAATGGAAGGATCCACTACTAGGACAGACCCAAGGTCCCAAATGGTTGGACCCTTACCAAACCCTTGGGCATGGTTAGGTCGGTCCAATCAGTTCTTACAAGACTTGGACATGACCGGGCCCGTTTCACTAAAACGGGCATAACTCGCAGAATGGGCCTCTTATTGACGAGCCCTCTACGGCACGATGACTCTTGTGACAAGGAATTCCTTTTGAAATATACTAATTGAGTTTTGGTAGAATATGGAGTACAACCAGGTTGGATTAGACTCAAATTTAACCTGGCCCTATTTACCATTTTTCCTATATCTTACAGACCGGGCATCCGATTGATGTTCCGTTAGTCGTGTTGGAACCCTTACGAAAAGATAGTGATTTGGGTTAGTTCTATGTGGGAATTCACGGATGTAGAGATAAAATCAGTGGCTTGAGGAGAGTATCCTCTAGAATAAAGTGTACTAAGTGATGGAGTCTAGTGGCTGACTGTGATGTGATGAAAGAATAGAGATCCTATATGGGTCAACACCTAGAAACCCTCTGTGGGTCAGCACTTAGGAATCCTTTGTGGGTCAACACATAGAGATCTTATGTGGGTTATTACTTAGCAATCCTCTGTGGGTCAACACATAGGGATCTTTTATGGGTGATCACTTATCGATACTCTGTGGGTCAGCACGAATATATCTTTTGTTGGTAAAAAATTAGCGATCCTCTTTGGGTCAACACCTTTTGATCCTCTATTGGTCAACACCTAATGATCCTCTTTGGTTCATATCCTAGCGAATCTCTATGAGTTAGCACCTATTGACCTTCTGCGGACTAGCAGAAAATCCTCTCGACATAATAAGATGATCTAGCATTATAACTAATCATATTTATTTATAATCATTAAGTTATATGCCTGATATAAGATATTTTTTTACTTTGGGCTCTGTGATTGAGATCATGCTATGTGGTTTTTCTCTTGTGGGATTCTCAAAGACCTTTGAAGGTCTTTGTGTCCCTACTGAGTATTGTTATACTCTATCCTACATTGGCTTCACCCTCACCTTATTGTGTCTTGTGGAAATGACAAATAGCTTGATTGAGACATTGGAGAGACTGGGATAGACAGTACGTGGAGGTGACCGATTGACGTGGTGAGCCACAATGATGAGCTATACCTACCCTTTAGTTAGGATCCCTGGAATATGATCTATGGAGTTTGTTTTTCCTTTTGATGTACCAATCTTTTAGTTGGGCTTGTATACTGGCCCCTTTTACTTTCATTATTTACTTTTACTCTCAGTGGTGGTTTTTAGTGGTTTTTGTTCTACAACTATTCCATTTTTATTTGATTTTGTGTAGTGTGCCCTATTTTTGTGTGCACAGGTTTAAGGTTAATACCTCCCTTTTTTGGGTTTTTCCCTTCCGATGCTAGTCACCAACCCCTGTCATATGGGAGGCGAGCTTGGGGTAGTCACAATACATTGCCCAGGGGATGCGTCGTGAAAAATGTGGGGGGATAATTCCATACAAACTAAATTTGATATTACCTTGGTGAGTAGACTTTATGGATATGGAGTGACAGGTTGGTTGATTAGACTAAAATAGATATGGATTAGGAAAGGAGGTGCTCCTTTTTCCATCTCTTGAGAGAAATGAAAATGTTTTTTTCCATATGATGATGGTGAGGACATGAAATGATAATGATAAGGAAGAGGGGAATATTTCCCATGAGTGATGGGTGTAGATCCATGATATTTAAATTAGATCATGTAATCCCAGAGGTGTGTCCAAGAATATATATATCTAGGGGTATCCCAATGGGTTCCCCTATGACATGTTGACTCTAGTGAGAGGGTGTTTATGGAAATTAGTAGTGATGATTACATGTGTCACTTTAAATCCATAATCAACATTTGAGAATATTATGGCTATGATGATTACATTTCATACATTAGAGAGTCTGAACATCTTTATGTGAGTTGGGCTCTAGAGGATAACCAACCCTAATGAGATGTTACGAGAGTAAGTGATACCCTCCAAAATTTATATACACACTGGGGATGCATAGGTAGGGGATGTGACCCATAAAACATCTCAGGATTCCCTAGGCATGCTCTTTGGATCTACGGTTAGGGTATGTGATCCACAAAAAGATTTTGGTAATATGGAATACCTAATTGGGAGTTCGCTGGTGTGCCTATATAATAGGTGGTATTTCCCCTAGTGTTTATCCCATGTATACCTATTGTGTCATCCCCTTGGTGCTTATCACATATATATTGGGTGGGTCAATCCATATTTTTTTCCCATGAATATCTGGTGAGTCATCTCCTAAGTATTTATCTATTTTACAATGAGTGTGTCCCCCCCTGAGTGTTTATCACATGTATAATGGGTGGGATAAACCTCAGGTGTTAATTTCTCATATTTCATGTGGGTTAACCACATAGTTTTATCTATTATAGACTTGGTCAGTATGACCCTAGGTGTTTATCTTTTGTATATCAGGATGAGTCATACCCAAAATGATTATATTTTTTGGCATGCTTATGCGACATGATCATAGAAACTCTGACACTTTCCAAATACAGTATGGTAATGGTACTTGTCCTTGGGTTGGACTTGGTTCTTGTGGGGGTTTCTTATTGTTGGAATGATTAGATGATGTGTTCAGAGACTCAAAAGTATAACACCACCAAACTGCTTTCCATCACATGGTAGTGGCATATATTTTATCAAGGATTATCCTTACTTACTATCTCATTTATTCATATGTTACAACATATCAATAAGTGATATTGTCATTATATGAATTCATTGTATGAATGCATAAAATTCTCTACATTTCATTTTATAAAACTAATTATAAATAAATTATGATAATTAAAATAATCAATATTTGGTTCTAAATAAATTGAAGCCATATGGGGATAGAGATAAATAGTATATATCTATATCTGTGTGTGTGTGTGTCTGTGTGTGTGACACCCCATTTTTTTTGATTAAAAATGAAATTTTTATTCAATAGAACTTTTGAGAAAAAATTGGGAAACTGATTCATCCAATGCCAAGGATCAACTAACACAGAAGGAAGTCACATTATCACTAAAAAAGGCCAAGAATATTAGAATCACTTTCCCATTATTTCCCACATTGATGTTATTTAACCATTGTACTTGGGTCTTACTTGATTAAGTCATAAAAATAAGTGTTCACTTTGTCCCTAGTCTGGAAATTCTCTTATGCATTTATCCTTTGTTCATTGAATCCCGTTGCCAAAATCAAATCTTGTTAATTGATCCATACCCTTTAATCCTTGATGATATTAATTAAAAACTCCCTTTCTAATATTTTATCCAAATCCTCCCTTGGTCCATTTAGTTTGATCATATTTTCCTACATATCTTCCTTATAATGGAAAATTAGTTCAAGGTAAATCTATTTCTCTAAAACTTCATATTCCGCCACACCACCCTACCCTTTATCATTAATTTCTCGACACTTGGCCTTTATATTTCCACTTATTATGTCCAAAACCATCTTACATTCCTAGCATCGAGGTCCTATTTTACATTCAATTTCCTTCTCCCAAGTAATTGATCTTATTATCACCGGCTTAGGTAGTTAGAAGTGGTTTTTTCTCCTTTTAATTTTCTTCAATTTGAGAAAAATGAAACCCCCTCATTGTAGGGGCCCTTCCATCCCTTAATCTTCTTTGGTATATGATGTCCTCTAACATTTTCTTCCACACTACTAATAGATATTTGGATATAAATATCAATATCATAATCAAACTTAGTGAAAATATGGTCACACAAGCAGTACTCCTCATGAAAGTGTGTTTTTATGCCCAAATCACCTAGAATATCCCCATGATACTAAAACAAGTATTCAACCTTCAAACATCCATTATAGTGGTATTTCCTTGATATTTTCTTCTCCTGAACCACCCCTTCGTCCAAAAACCCTTCAAAGAGATTACCATTATTGATAGTTTCCATATCTCTTCTAGAAATGGACACGGTCACTTCATTATTTTGAACCCATAAAACCTACATCTTTCTGTGGCATGATTTATCTCCCTTGACAGCCACATGAGAGATACCTTAATGATCAGGATCATGACCATTGGGCACATCCAAACCAACCAGTGGCCCCATACGATAGACTAATACATTCTATGGTTGCACTGCCTCCTTGATGGACTCTGAAAAATCATGGAAAAATTTTATGTGCCCTTCTGGGGATAATAAATGAATAACAAAATTATCCTGAGATTCCTGTTCCTGATCAGGGGTTATTGAAATTTCTAGATCTAATCACCTATAATCCAACACCACCCCTTCAAGAAAACCTAAAACCATAGAAGAAAATGAGCACACATCCACAGATCCTCATGGACAAAAAGGACCTTCATTGGCCTATAGACACCCAAACCTAATCTTATACATTCAAAAATATCCACCAACGTTTAATCAGAGATCTTTGTTCTTGCCTCATGCTAGTTAGATACAACTAGACTTGACCCAAACTAAATCTCTTTGAGGGCCTTGAAAACAAATGGCCTTACATTTCTAGTCCCTGCAACCACTATAAAATACTAATGGATCGTGCCCCAACCATTTATAAGACAATCAGAAATATTACTAGGACTCATAAATAACATCCAAATTATAATAAAGATATTCACATACTATGATCAATAATCATTCCAATAGAGGTCCTGATACATCAACCTAAACACATATTTGAGTTGAAATCAGGTGGAAATTGTAAGACCACATGAATTGGTAAAAGAAACACCCAAAGATAGATCAAGGAGCTCCAGACCATGTGAGGTTTAGATCATCCTATGAAAAAAATGAATCATCAGATGCCAGTTGTCGAGAATACCAACTGACACACACTTCTAAAGTCCCCAATAGTAGAAGAAGAACCCGTTGAAATCATTAACAAAAGTATGTTGATTCCTAAAGGAAGCCACCAAACATTGTTATGCTTTTTAGATACTATCGTGTTTTTTTGATGTCTTTGTTTGGGTGTTCTTGCAAGATTACCAAAGACAGAACCTCTTTTTGGAAAAAAACAACCTAATGTTCTAGGATGTATATTTATTTGAACTAGTTTAGTCTGGTTATAAATGTGTTGATGAATTAGTGGGTTTCTTAGAAATATTAGAGAATGATCAGAGTAGGCTCTTTGAGTTTTTTTGGTAAACATGAATTTTTTACAGTCTACTGGGTGATTACATGATATATAAAGATACTACATGTTGTGTAATGGTTACCAATAATATTCCATGAAATAGGTTCAGGGCCAGAAGGCTTTACATGCCTTGTAATGGGTTATCATAATGTATTATAAAAAACATTTTTAATAGGAAGACAATTTTTATTTTAGCATACTTGAGCTTCATGGATTACAAGATGTGTAATGGGATTACACACCATGTAATACTTGAAAGATGGGATTTTAGGGTGATGAATGGATTATTTATCATTTTATTCATATGTATCTATTCTACCCCTAAACCTATAAGCTCTCAATGGGTGTGTTTGCAGTTTTTCTTGGTGTGAATTTTCTTTCAAAGGTTGATCTCATGCTTTCCAATCATCATTGTCAAAGGTATCTAGGGTTATACTAGTTTAAAGTATGTGTTTTTATATAATGGGTTAATGAAATGGATTGCTTTTTTTCATTATAAATTACATTAGGTTGTTTACTGATTTTAAGTGATATGATATTTAAAAGGTTTTATTGGAAAGGTAAATGTATTCAAAATGGGGTTTGTTTGAAAATAGACATGGTTGATTTGGAAATGGGTTTTCAGACACTAAAGAATAATATATTGGATAGGTAATTGTTTTATAAAATTGGGATCGTTTGTTTAAAATTGTATTTTCACAATTGGCTCATTGGGAACCCTGGTTGAATTTGGAAAGAGTAATAGGTAGCCTTAGTTTGAGTTGAACCACTATGAGGTAGCCTTTTGGATATTTATTAAATTTGGTAGGAATCAATATTTTTTGGATCTAACATTATTAATGTTTATGATATAGAGTGTCTACTATACATTTTCACATAGTCTAGGGACCAATATGAGTTTTTTTTTCATTTATGGTTATAAATTTCATGATTTTTTATCATGGTTTGTTGGCCATAGATTTTTTATGAGGTTATAACACAGAGCTTCACATGATTGGTTATTTCATTAATACAAGTTTACTCACTTAACTCTCAATGAATGGATAATATTTCCTATTTTAATCAATTTTATTTATTATATTTCTAGTTTTGATAATATGAAAGAATCTATAAAAACTATTGGGGAAAATGATTTGTAAATTTATTAGATTTATAGAAATTATTTTTAATATTTTTTTGATTTAAAATCTAGAAGAGTTGTATTTTTAATATTATATGTTGTATTTACACTATGGTGGAATCATATTAAGAATTGTGATAACACCCTAATTATTCATTTAAGTGGTAGTAGATATTGTATTGTAGGATACAGGTAATGAAATGGACATCTTGTAGTTTGTCAGGTTCTACTTTGGTGTTTTCCTTTAGTTTGGGTTATTTTGGTGTTGACTACTAGTCATGTGGAGACTCGTTGGTGTTTCTTTATTCCTAATTTTGGGTTTACCAACTTTGGATTGGATTTTATTGATTTGGTTGAATATTTTTTTCCACGTATTACTCTGGTTGTTTTTCTTGATTCATTATGTTCAATACTTTTTCTATTTTCTGGCTTTACCTCACCATGTTATGACCAAATCAGGTGCACTGCTTGTTTAACCTGGGTTGGTCTATTACAATTTGGTGTCAAAGGGAAGGATCAACTTGATGTGTGTTAAATATACCTGATTTTGGGTCCATGTATTGGGTAAATAGAAGTTAGCATCATGAGAATTTGAATAATAAGTACGATAAAATGGCATATACATCTCACTTCTATTATTGAACTCAAGTTACCATGGGTGGTTAGTGACTTTTAGAAAGTTTGATACACTAGTTTCAGAGTCATTTAAATGAATTGTATGTGAATTTTCTTTAAATTGACATATTCCATTTTTTAAATTTATTTTATTATTAATAATTCTTAATTTCTTTAATTTTTTTTGAAGAATATAGTTGATTGATGAATATTTTCCTTATATTCATGGAATTTTCTCAAGATCTCATTAGTTATTGTCTTGTGTTTATTATAAAATTCCACCAAGAAAAGTTATTTGAAACATGAGAGTGGAAACTATGGGATAGGTCCCATAGGAGAATCCTCTAGTGGGTCCTTCTTTGGTAGATATTGTTATCTACACCATTTGGACTCTCAGTCAAGTAGGTGTTGAAAACCCATAAAATGTAGTTGTTCATGGAATATATTTTACTATACGGCATCAACCCATCTTCTATGGTGATAATGGACCATATAAATCTGATGGTTTGATTGGGAGGATTAATAGGTCCTTCAATTTATTGATTATTCCTAAATATTTGAAGGTGGGGCTTTCCACATACATGATTAGGGGACCGAGAAGGAGATGGTGGGACTCTGTTGTACAATCTAAGTCTCACAAGTACCATACCGGTCCTTCTATAATGAAAATATTCAATGAAAATGTGAAAATGATTGAGAGTCTCTAACCTTTGGGTAGGGGGAACTTACTGTTCTGAATTATTCCAGTCATTTGTCTATGTTGGTTAATCTGGAGCCGTATATTATCCCTAATGTGTACCTAAAGGCATAGAAGTTTTAGTTAGGGATGAAACAAGTTATCAAGTAAATGAAGATTCTCAGGTTCCTTTTGAAAATTTTAGAGGTATTTTACAAAATATCATTGGATGATGTAGAGGTAGATGTGAAGATATGTTTGGGTGGAGCTTAATTTAGTGTAGTAGTCATCTAGATTGTATATTCTATCTAGAAAAAGAAACTTAAGGGTGGTCATCTACCTTCAGAAACATTTTTAGGGGATTCATCAGGGTAAAAGAAGATTGTTTTCAATCATTATGGGTAATTGTTTCATAGAAGACTTGACTTAATGTTTGATCCTTAGAATTGGAATCATGGTAGATTATTTTTACATTTGAAATACTTTAGTGAAATGATGTCCCACGGAAGTTAGGTAGGATCCACTCTCAGAAAAGGTTTTTAGGTATATACTGATGGTTTAAATGGTGGTGGGTCAAATCCTCAGTGCCAAGGGGGATGTTCGTGTGGCTAAGAAAAACTTATTTCCATGCCTTTGGGAAAGAGGTACGATCATGGTTTCAAGTCTCTTGCATGTTGGGGGATGATAGTCAACTTTGAAGTAGAATAGGACCTCTTGGTGCTTGATCTTGAAATATTTTAATTGATTATGAGCATGGATTTGATGATTAGTGTTAAGGTATTTATAGAATATTATCACGTTTAGGTATAGTTTTTATCAACTGATGGGGTCATTCATGTATTTCCAGGTGAGTGAGACTTTAGATCAGGAAGGGAAAGGCCTATTATTCTTTTTGTTGGGGTAATATTATGTTACTTGTTATAGATATTTATTATTAAAATTTACCTTTATTTGGGTGGATTAATTTCTGTATTGGTGAGCGTGTACCCCAAGGTATTTTTAGATGATTTTATGTTTTACCTCCAAGGAGTTATATCAAGTTTACTATTGACCTTCTCTCTAGTATGATGATAGTTTATATTCCATCTTACCGAATATAACCTACTATGTTGGTTGAAAATGAGGTCCATATTGAGGATATATATTCTAAGAGATTTATTCATACAAGTGTGTCACCATGGTATTTTTCTGTCCTCTTTTATATGAAGGCATACATAAGTCTCATACTTTATATTGACTATCAGATGTTGAATTAGATGACCGTCAAGAATTTTTTTATTTTCTTAGGAATGATGTTATTTTTTACTATATTAGAGGGGATGTTGGGTTTAAAATATTGAACTATGGTTAGGGTACGACCAGATGAGGTATGATATGTGGATATACATAAGATAGAGTTATAGAGCCCATATGAGAAATTTATGTTTATAATTATTCCCTTCAGCCTGAATAATGCTCATGTGGTGTTTATGGCTTTGATGTACCTTATTTTTCATCAGTTCATAGAATATTTTGTTCTTGTATTCATGGATGATATTTTGGAATTCTCCAATATAGATTAGGAGAACAACAACCATTTGGATATAATTTATGAAACCATTGAAGAACATATTCTCTATGGTAATCTTTCCAAATTTTATTTTTTGATACATGAACCGAAATTTATAGATCATGTTATATCTAAGAGGGTGGTCCTAGTGGATCCTGAAATGATACAAACTACTATGTATTGGGATCAGTCCAAAATATGTTTGATATCCAAATCTTATTGGTCTTCGCTGGTTACTATATATAGTTTGTTCAATATTTCTCTAGAATTCGTATTTAAATACTAATTTGACCTTTATGGGTGTAATGTTTCAATGGAACAACAAATATTAAAGATATTTTGTGGAGTTGAATATAAGATCGAATTCAGCACCAATTTTGATTCATTTGGAACTAGATTTGGGCTATGATGTTTTTGGGATTATTCTAGTATAAGTTTGGGATGTGTCTTGATGCAAGGGAAATAGGTGATGGAATATGTTTAATTTCAGGTACACCCTCACAAGTACAACTATGATACCCAAAATTTTGAGTTGGAAGCAGTTGTGCATGAACTCAAAATGTTTTGTCACTATCACTTTGTTGAGTAGTTTATAGTGTATTCTGATCACAAGATCTCGTGATATAGTTTTACTTAGGGAGATCTAATCATGAAACACAAAAAAATGTTATATTAGATTCAGAAATTTTATTTATATATTACATACACCCCTGGGAAATGAAATGTGGTTTTTTAATATTTTATAATAGAATTACTGACACAATCCATGAAGGAATCAATATATATGTGGTCTATAGTAATTTTTTTGATGAGATGAGCTTGTGAGTAGAAGAGGATAGTAGAGAAGTGTTCTTGGATTTGATGAAAGATAACTCATATTTGGATGAGTGAGTTTGGATCAAGAAGATCAAAAAACACTAACTTCTAATACTTTAGTAAAATCCTTTACGATGGTATACCTTAGGCGAGTGGTTTCTGCCTCATAGTGGTTCATTCTGATTCCATGGAAGTTGGATTTTATCATTTTCCTTAAGGATTGAGTTGTTTAATAGTAGAAACTAGTCTTGTTGATCTATGTAACATGGGACTGAAGATATTTATCACAACATGAGACATTGATATTAGTGATAGGAGATGAGGCTGTCAATTTTAGATTTTCTATTTTGATGCCTTACTTTTCAAAAAATTATGTTGGATCACCAGAGACATTCTAGTTTGTTGCATCCCCTTTCCATTTCTGTATAGAAGTGGGATGAGGATTCTATAAATGTCCTCCTTGGTTTTCCACAAAAAACGTATTGGAAGGATTCAATTTGGGTGATCATTTATTGAATCATAAAATTAATGCATTTCATCTATATCAAGGAGAAAAAGAAGGAAAAAGATCTTGGGGACTTGTTTTTTCGAGATATATTAATACATTAAGGGTTCCCTCTTCGGTTGTATCTGACAAGGACCCACGATTCACATCAAGGATTTGTAAAGGATTACATGAGGTGATGTGTTCAAAAATTAGATTGATCATGACTTATCATCTGTAGATGGATGTATATATAGTGAGGAAAATAAAACTTCTTCAAGATATGCTCTGATCTTGTGTTATTGATTTTGAAGGATCATGGGAAATGAATTTTTCTCTAGTCCTGTTTTACTATAAAAATAGTTATCAATTCTCTATTAGGATACATCACTTTGAGGATTTCTATGGAAATCCAAATATATGTACCCTGTGTTGGTAAGAGTTTGGAGAGCGGTCTATGGTTGGGATAATTCTCATTTAGGAGATGACATAGATTGTATTGTTGACCCATAGGATATTGATCATGATATAGAGTCAAGTTAAATATTTAGTGGACCATAATCCTCAGCCACTTGAGTTTGAGGTTGGTAACCTTGATTTTTATAGATTTTCACCTCACATGGGACATCATTAGTTGGGTAAGCTGTGTAAGTTAGAATGGAGGATTGTGGGATCCATTTAGACCATTTAATGACTGGGACGGGTGGTATATCAGTTGGAATTTACATCTAGTTTTACATCTATCTTTTACATGTTTCTTGTTTCCTAGCTAATGAGTTGTATGCTGAATACATCCCATGAGATTAGATGGGAGTATGTTTATCATGATACTGACACCACTTTGGTTGATTGGACAATTCCTATTATGGATCACTGAGCAAAGGTACTACATGAAGATTAGATATCCATAATAATTGGGAGATGAAATTGTTGATGAGGTAGCAGTGGCCTACACATTTTTCAGTTCTAGGAATCTGAGGTATTTTTAGGGTAGGAAAGTGTTTATAGTGGGGAAATTACGAATCCCCACTATGATTTTTAGGTAGTACCTTTATTTATTTATTTTTTCATCCTTGTTTGGGTGTTTTTGCAGGCTTTTTAGGGGTATAGAGACTTTACTGGGAAAAATTAACTAAATGTTAGGGATTTATGTTTATTTTAATAAATGGAGTCCTGGTATAAATATGTCAGAGACTTTGCATGGTTATTCTATGGTTTGTAGAAATCTTGGAGTAGGGGATTTGAGGTTTTTTTCTAAACATGTATGGTCTATAGTCTACTAGGTGATTAGTCCCAATTTAAAGGTATTACATCATTCATATTGTTTTCTAGGTAGATATTGTGAAATAGGTTTAGGGTGTGAAGTTATTATATACTATGTGCTGGGTTCACCTTTTTTCTATGAGAAACTAGTTTTAAAAAAGGTGATGTTTTTTTGAATATTTGAGCATGATGGATTACATAATGTGTAATGTAATTACATGGCATGTAATAGTCATGAGTTTGGATGTTATGGTGTTTCATGATTGATTTATCATTTCATTCATTTCCATTCCTTCTATCCTAAACCTAGAAGCTCTCAAGGGTGTTTTTTGGATACCTCATACCACTCGACATCATTTTATAAGGTGTTTGATCATTGTTGTGACTGCGGTGTTTTCTACAATTTTATGGTGTGAATTTTTTTTCACGTTCATTCTCATGGTTTCTATTTAGTTTTTTTGAAGGAATCTAGGGTTATACTAGTTACAGGAAGGTGATTGTATTAAAAAAGGCTAATATAATGAATTTATTTTTTTATTGGTAAATTAATTTAGATTGGTTGTTGATTTGAACTGATATGTTGTTTGAATTTTTTTCTTGGAAAGGGAAATTTTATCAAAAAGATGTTTTTCTCTCAAAAAGGATTTTCTTGTTTTCAAAATGGGGTTTCAAACATCAAAGAGGATTTTATTGTATGTTAAAATGTTTTATAAAATTATGAGCATCAATTTGAATATGTATTTTGATTATTGGAACATTGAGAACAGTGGTGCATCAGGAAATAGATATGAGTTTCCTTAGTGTGTGTGGAGTCACTCTTAGGTAACATACTGGATGTCGATTGACTATTTTAGTAATAATTTTTTTCGATACAATGTTATTCCTATTTAGTGTCTTGTGTATTTAGTATGTGTTTTCCCATAGGATAGGGCCCAATATATTGTAAATTTTCATTAATGGTTATTTATAACATGATTTTTTTATTATGAATTTTTGGTCGTAGATTTTCTTATGAGGTTGTATCACATAAATTCATATGATAGGTTATTTCATGGATATGTGTTTAATTTATTATATCTCAATAAATGAAATTTTTTTCTGGTTTAAATCACATATTTTTTCATATAGATGGTTTTGAGAATATGGATGTATTTGTGAAACAAAAATGGGAAAATGGTTTATAAATGGAGTGAATTTATGAAAACTCTTTATAAAACAGTTTTTTTAAAAGCTTGTTTTATTGCATTCTTGATATTAAATGTTGCATAGGATCTATGGTGGTATCCCCTTGAGAATTGTGCTCACACCCTACTTTTTTATTTTTGTGTTCATGGATATCGTATTGTAGTATTATTTTATAAGGAAGGGTATCTTTAACAAGTCTGCTAATCGATTGGCCTTTTCCTTCAGTTTGGATTATTTTGGTGGTGACTAATGGTCACATGGAGACTTTTTGGTATTACTTTACTCATTCTTTTTGGTTTAACCAGTTTGGATTAGATTTAATAGATATAGTTGTATATTTTTCATCTACATAGTACTCTGTTTGTATGTCTTTACTTTTTATATACTAGAATTATTCTATTTTCTTTCTTTACAAAACCATGTTACGGCCCATTTAGGTGTACTTTTTTATATGATTTGGTCTATAAATATATATATATATATATATAATATTCATGTATCACTTCTGAAATTATAAGCTCATTTTATGAATGTATTAGATGGATTCTATATATATACTTCATTCATCATATTAATGTTTAAATGCATCTCATGCATGTATATTTAGTTTGCATAAAAAAATATCTCACTTTCCTTGATATATAACAAATAATTTTTAAAAAACATTATAACTCATTGTGAATCCATACAAACTCTTTTGGATATTATTTTTCATCAATCTCACTTTATTTTTAACAAAAAATTATTCTAAAACTCTATCCTTATCCAAGGTATTAACTATAAGAATCTTATTTCTTTAGAAATATTGAAAACATCTATGAAATACATGTTTCATAGAGGTAAGAAAGGGGTGGCCTCTAACAAAGTGTTATTGCTACTCAAGATACTAAGGGGTCAGGTGTGTTCTCTATCAAACATTCTCATATCTCTATAAGAAAATGTTTACCAGAAGATGTATTATATATATATATATCATATGTATAATTATATAACCCCCTTATCCATGATATCAAATGACCACTTAGCATGATACATATTGTTATAGTATTCACATATCATCATTTATTGATTATTTAAAAAATAATGAACAAGTTGAAGAATACATCACATGTCATTCATTTATATGATATGTACATTATAGGTTACTTATCAAAGTAGTTGGACATGTCATATTTAAAAAAACTAAGCATGGACTTTTATTTTTTGTTAAATTCAATCAACAGAATAATGTCTCTAACTTGTCATTCAAGTGAAAAAATCCCATTTCGGTTGTGATCCAAATGAAGAAATGTTCAACAACAAACCAAACCACCCTTTTATTAAATAATTAAACATGTAGACTTGTTTTTGTAGGGTATTAAGCATTATGGTTATCATGCTAAGTATTTATCCATCCTTCGGTGAAAAGGATTTACAATAATTATACAAAGATAAGTATATTGATGACTTTATTTCATTCCATGAGATACACTTTATCAGATCGATAAATTTAATAAGTCTATTCTTTTTACCTCATGAATCAATTATTCAAATATCATGTAAAAATATTTTTAATGATAAAATATTCTATTTAGGCTAATCATATAATATCATTACAACCCATTATAATTCATAATGATCATTTATTAGGGAAAACACAAGGTCACACTTTGAGGGGATATTATCATTTTACTATTCATGTAAAATAAATTACATTACACATGAATGAATGATAATTGGAAATGTCATTTATTATATTAACATGATATATTTAAATCTATTGAAACTAATTTCTTATGTTTCTAAAACCTAGAGATTCATAATGAACCTCATGTTGCAATTGTGATAATGGATTCATCAATCGATCTTCTAAATTCTCTAGAGTATCCACCCAACTGATCTTTACATCACACATATCTTTTGATATACCATATTAGATGGTATTTCAAAGGATTTGTTTAGTACTTTTATGATACTAGTTTTCCTAATACTGAGTAAAACCTTTTTGTGGTCATAATAAATATTAATTGAGCCATTGAATCTAGGATTCACTCCATGTTCAGAATTGAACATCTTAATAAAAATAGCTTTCCTCACACCATCTAATAAAAAAATGTGTTCTTACTCCATTTTGATTCATTTATAGTTTCTTATTTGGAAATCCTATATGACGAACCGTCCCTCAGAGCCCTTGTCGTGACTACCACAATCCCGCCTTCCATAGGCCATGGGCTGGAGACTAGCATAGAAAGGCGTATTCCCTAAAACTGGGAAGACATTGGCTTTCTAACTAGAAAACTCACGTAACCAAGCACACAGAAAGATACGAACACAAGAAAACTATATAACCAAAAGAGTGATGAAAGTAAAAGTGGCCGGAATACAATCACAATAGTAAAGATATAAGTACAACTGAAATACAATACAACTGAAGAAAGAGAAAGAAAACTACTAGATCTTCCTCCGAGGTTCCTACATGAAGGGTAGGTATAGATTTCCTCCTCAGCACTCCACATCTGTCCATCTCCACGACACACTGACACACCATAAGGTCCACCTCCAGGCACCGTCCAGTCCTGGTACTCTCATTCTCAGTCAGTGTTGTCCATCATCTCCACCAAATACAATGAAGTGCGAGCAAAGCCCATGTAGAGATGAGTATAACGATACTCAGTAGGGACCCCGAGACCCTCAAGGTCTCTCAAAATTTCCCAAGGATAAACCAAAAATCATGTAAACTAGTGACAAATCTACTTAGGTATATTCCCATATATATACCGAAGTTATCAAGTATGCCCATCTCAATCATGAAGAAACACAAGGTCCAACTGAAAAGCCCAAAGCTCAAATATTCCACAAAGGAAGGAAAAATCATGAAGGTAAGCACCACATATGTACAGACTCAGCTCACACCAAGTATAAATTACGTACAATAGTAGAGATGATTATATGTGAATACTAAATCATCTTACTCTCTAAAGAAGCTGACCCACACATGATCACTAGGAGCTGACCCACACTAGATCGCTAGGTTCTAACCCACACAGGATCACAAGGAGATGACCCAGATAAGATTTCTAGAAGCTAACCCACACATGATCCCTAAGTGCTGACCCACATAGGATCACAAGGAGTTAACTCACATAGGATCGCTAGGAGCAGACCCACACAAGATCTCTAGGTGCTGACCCACAATGGATCAAAAGGAGCTAATCCACACAGAATATCTAGGAGATGATCCACACAAGATATTAAAGAGCTAACCCACACAGGATCGCAAGGATCTAACCCACACAGGATCGATAGGAGCTGACCCAGAGACGATCGCTAGGTGGTGAACTTTATAGGATTACAAATAGATGACACACATAGGATCACTAGGTGCTGACCCACACATTATTACAAGGAGATGAACCAAAATGGATCACTAGTATCTTACCCACACAATATCGGTAGGTGCTGACCTACACAAGATCGCAAGGAGATGAGACACACAGGATCGCTAGGAGCTGACCTACACAAGATCGCTATTCATTATTCTCATCACAGCCATCTACTGGGTTCCCACATTAAAATATACTCATCTCTATGAGGATACGCTCCACAATCCACTGTTTGATACTCCAACTTTCACATATTCCCACTAAGAAGTATCTCAAAGGTGCACCATGTCATAGTAGTCATAACGCAACAGACGGCACGTCAATCGGACGCCCGTTCTGTGAGTTTTTATCCTTTTAGTTTCGGGGGCCCGGTTGGATTCATGCTTGATCCAACCCGACCATACCTCAACATTACCCAAAAATTCAGTGGGGTATACTCAAAGGGACCGCCTCACTCTAAGATTTCCAACACCACTGATGATTCGCCAAACGGACGTTCGGTGCCAATGTTATGGCCCAAGTAAAGTATAGGTTTGTATCCGGTCCTAGTTTGGTCCAACCCTGTTGGACCGACTCGACCCGGTCCATGGTGCGGCTCGGCCTGCTGGGTGGTCCGGTAGGCTACGAGGTGCTGCAGAGTTTGTGGGTGCCCCGAGGCAGCGGAGGCCATGGGTCGGTTCAGTTGCGTATGACCGCTCGGTCGGGGGGTGCCACGAGGGCACGGGGTGGCTCAGCCCGACCTCGGTTGGCTCTGTCGGGAGGGCGGAGTCCGCAGGGTGGTGTTTGCTCTGTCGCGGGTCAGCAGCCTGGCCACGGGGTGGCGACTTGGTCATGGATGGCGGTGTCATGGGGCACAGAGGCCATGAGGTGGTTTTGGTCGTGGGGCGGCGCCATTGTGTCGCCTCCTTCGTCGCGACCAAAGGTGGTGCTGAGGGCCATTATCATGCCCCACCATGGTTCGTAGCCATTCCCCCATCACAATCAACAATTAATCACAAGGTTTACGAAGAGGACAAGCAATGTTTGACTGGCCCGCACTATCCACTTTAGAGTGGAAGAAAGAGACTATAATTCTGTCTTGAATTACGAAGAATTATCAAGAACTTAAAGAGAGAAGAATTTCAAACAACCACCCTACAACCCTTGTCAATCAATAATACCAATCACAAAAAATAATTAGAAGGGGAGAACATGGTAAATTATTATCATATCGAAGTAAACGCCAACCTTGGATTGTTCATTGATGTTGGAGTGAAAAGGAAGTCAAATAAGGAAAATAGAATTCCAATTATTGTCGCTTCTGAAACCACGCTTTGATGTCGGGATCACTCGTCATCCTCTTCCTTGATTTCTGAAGAATGTTCTTCGAAGGTGTTCTTCATTGGAGAAGTGAAATAATCCCAATATTTCTCCTCTCCCGAAATCCACCAAATTAGAAAGTATCCAAAATGATATGTTTCCCCAATTTAATTGTTGGTACAATTTCAATTTGGGTTAATTAATTACATAGGTTGGCATAATAAATTTAAGGGGGTGGCACCATTTAAGTGGGGGAAGATGAAGAGGCTTCCCCACACTTATGATGGAGTTCAATGGTTTGAAGGGGTTATTAGACTTGGGTGGTACCCACCTCCATAACCTCTCATGGGAGGTTAGGTTTGGTGGAACCAACTCCATAACCTATCAGGAGAGGTTTTAGTTCAGGTTGTCCCAACGTGTGAAATGTCCACATGGGAGGTTTCAAAATAAAATCAAAATAAAATGTTACTCCATTTTATTTTATTTTATTCCATAAAAAAAACCCAAATTTTTATCTTTCACTCATGACCCACTACGGTCGAGGTGAATGTCTCCTTAAGAGAATACTGGCATTTTGAGTTCAATGGTGTCCTTAGATTTTAATTCTGAGCACCAGTTCAAAAGTTAGAAAAACCCACTCACACGTTTACTGAACGTACCTGAATGAAAGTTTAAAAATTCATTCTGGGCACTCCGAGACTCAGAATCATGTGTCGTCAATTTTCATAGACTTGTAAAATTCCCATATATATTTTAAAGAAAATTACATGGAAAATTTGAGTCTTTACATTCTCCCCACCTTTGGGATCTACGTCCCCGTAAGCCACAACTCAAACTTGGTAAACAAGTGGGGGTACTGAGCACGCATCTGAGCCTCCTACTCCCATGTGCTCTCCTGGAGGATCTCATGCTGCCAAAGAACGTTCACCATAGGTATCGACCACCCACAAAGGACTTGATCATGTCGATCATCAATATCTACTAGAACCTCTGTAAAAGTCTCCCCATCGTAGATGTCCAGCTCGCTGTGGTCAATGATGTGAGAAGGGTCATGCACGTATCTCTTCATCTGGGATACGTGGAAGATGTTGGGAACCCGGTGCAACTGAGGTGGAAGAGCTATGTGGTAAGGCACCTTTCCAACTCTGATGAGGACCTAAAAGGGTCCGATGAACCTCAGAGATAACTTTCTGCCTCGAACAAATCTCTGCAAACCTCATCGAGGTGAGACCCGTAGAAAGACGGGGTCACCATCCTTGACCTCCAGAGGTCACTATCTCCTTCCGAAATAAGAATTATTCTTTCTCTATGCAGACATCATCTGTTCCTGGATGATCTGCACTTTCTTTAGGGTAGCCCGTACCATCTCTGGTCCCACTAGTGCTGACACCCCTAGGTCAGTCCAACCAAAAGGTGATCAGAAATGTCGCTCGTAGAATGCTTCCAAAGGTTCCATCCCAATGGTGGAGTGATAGCTGTTGCTGTATGGAAACTCTAACAAAGGTAAATGATCCTCCCAGTTGCGACTGAAGTCGAGGACATAAGTACACAACATGTCCTTGAGGGTCTAAACGGTCCGCTCAGTCTATCCATCTATCTGAAGATGGAAGGTGGTGCTCAAATGAAGATGCATCTCAAAAGCCTATTGCAACACATTCCATAGCTGGGAAGTAAAATGTGTATCATGATTTGAGAAAATCATCGAGGTTACATTATGTAGCCATAAAATCTCTTGAACATAGAGGCGTCCCAAGCTCCCGACTGAACCCTGCACTCTGATCGGTAGGAAGTGGGACGACTTGGTGATTCAGTCGATGATCACCCAAATTATGTTATGACCTCCAGATGTACGTGGATGTCCTATCACTAATTCCATGGATATCTCCTCCCACTTCCACTCTGGGTCTTCTAAAGGCTGAACCCAGCCTACTGGCACCTGATGCTCTGCCTTCACTTGCTAACAAATGAGGCACTAAGAGACAGACTCTGATACTGCTTTCTTCATTCCCGGCCACCAGTGTTGTTTTTGGAGATCCTGGTAAATTTTCTCCACTCCTGGATGTAATGCTAGAGGGGATGTGTGGAACTCCCTCAACACTTCCTCCTAAAGTGAAACTAGTAACATGGTATATCCTACGAAGAGGATGATGTGCTCCCCACCTTCAGAAAATCCATTAGGTGCCTGTCCTATGGATATCTGAGCACATCATGTCTCGCAGGCAGCGTCCCCAAGCTGCGCCTCCTTGACTCACTGAAGAAGCGGGGGTGTGACTGTAAGAGAATGAAGAAAAGATGCTCCAACTCTATCTACAAAGGATATCTTCAAAGTGTCCAGCTACTCTGTTACCTCGCCTAGCAGCTATATACCCGATCTCCTGCTGAGTGCATCTGCTACAACGTTCCCCTTCCCATGAGTATAGACTATCTCAAAGTAATAGTCTTGGAGGAACTCAAGACAACGTCGCTATCTCAGGTTCAGTTCCTTCTGAGAGACGATATACCTAAGACTCTTGTGATCAAATGACATTGTAAAACGTTCTCCCATCTGATAGTGTTGCCTCATCTTCAAGGAAAAGACTACTGATGCTAACTCCATGTCATGGGTAGTGTAGTTCTGCTCATGCTACCTTAGTTTTCGTGAACAATAAGCGTTAACTGATTGCTCATGCATTCAGAAACATCCGATTCCAGTCCCTAATGTGTCGCAGAAGACTACATACTTTACCCCATCCTATAGAATCCTTAAGATAGAGGCACTAGTCGGCCTCTACCTCAGCTCCTGAAAACTCAACTGGCATCTCTCCGACCACAAGAAGGGTTGCACCTTCTTCGTCAATGCCGAAAGAGGTGTTCCAACTCTAGAGAATTCTGAAAAAAACCTCTGGTAGTATCTAGCCAAGCCCATGAAACTCCATACTTCTTTCATACTCTTGGGTGGCTCCCAAGAAAGTACTACCTCAATATTCACTGGATCCACTGTAACTCCAGCCTCCGATATGAAATTTCCATGAAAGTGAACCTCTTAGATCCAGAACTTGTAATTTGAGATCTTACCATAAATTTGGTGCTCTCAGAGTGTATCTAGTACTACCTTCAAATGATAGGCATGCTCCTCATCAGTAGCCGAAGAGATCATAATGTCGTCAATGAAGAATACTATAAAGCGATCAAGGTATGGCAGAATGATCCTGTTCATGAGTCCCATGAACACTGCCAAAGAGTTGTTTACCTCGAATGGAATAACCAAGAACTCGTAATGGATGTACTGATATCTGAAAGCCATCTTTTTCACATCCTCGTCTCGTACTCTATGCTGGTGATAGCCTGATCTGAGGCCTATCTTCAAGAACCACCGTGCTCCCTTCATCTAATCAAAGAGGTCCTCAATCCTCAGAAGTGGGTACTTGTTCTTCATGGTCACCTTGTTCAGGCACCGATAGTCAACACAAAGTCTCAAGCTTCCATCTTCCTTCTTGGTGAACAAAATCGGGGCAACCAAAGGGGAAACACTAGGCTGGATGAACCGTTTCCCATATAAGTCCTCCAGATGTAACCGCATCTCACGAAGCTCTACACGAGCCATCCGATATACTGGTGTAGATATTGGTGCCGTCTCAGGGTACAAGTCAATGTAAAGTCCACATCTCTATGAGGAGGTAGACCCGGAACAGCATCAGGGAAGGCATACGTGTACTAGTCCACCACTATAGAAAAACTCGGACTCTCCACATCAACCGATCCAAGGGTAAAGACAGCTAACTAATGTGTAATCGGTTGTAACTTCCTCCGGGTAAGTCCATCATGCACTTAATAGGCTCCCATAAATTTGGTAAAGGTAATCCTGGTCCCATCTATGTCGACACACTGCACTATGCACCTAATACAGTATATTTGAGCATGGACTATAGATAACTAGTCCATACCCAAGATGACATCGTAAGGCATCAACGCCACTTTTAGGAGATCCTAGTCGAATATCTTGCCTCCTATAGTAATCTTGCACTGTCGAAACTCGGGTGTAATCTTCAAATATGCACCCGTAAGAGTCTGTATCCGTAAGGATCGAGGCAACGGATCCATTAGAATTTATGAGCTTTGAATGAGGGCAGTGATAGTAAAAGATAACCGAAACCTGTCTCTATAAGTTCTGCAACTAAGGTGGAGTAGACAAATATTGTACCTCATATCATCTCTAGAGCACTCTGATCATAGGCCTCAGCTGCCTAGAGATGATCTCTCCCCTATCCACCTACTCCCTACGATTGGGTTAGACCTCCTGGTGGTGGTGGCAGTAACATCTCGAATAATCACTCACTGCCAGCTACATGGCCAGCTCCACTTCCATGTCCTCCTGCTCCCTGAGGACCTCCTCGGTCGAATATATGTCATTGTCTAGGCTGTCCATCGATCATCTTCTGATAATATATACAATGGGTTGTATAGTCACAAGCCATGTGACCCCGGCCACCGCATGTGTAACACTACCTGCTCCTGGCATGACTGGCTCCGCCTTGGGTGCCCCACACAACCGATCCCGAGTCATGCAGTCCTCCACCTATAGGCCTGGTCTTCTTAGACCTCTATGACATATGTCTACATCAAGCTATAGAAGACTCTTCTATGTGACGACTGGTGGTGGGTCTCACTACTGGTGACTACTCAATAAAAAACTTCTCCACAAAGAGGGCTCGCTCTAACACCCCCGATTACGTCGGGATGCTAAGTGAGATCATCAAAGCCCTTATCTACCACAAGAGTCCCTTCTCAATGGTCTGGGTCCTGAATAATGGGTCTCGCTCCATATCAATGGAGTAACATGAGAGGTCAGTGAACCTCATTGATTACTGAGCTACAATCATTCTACCCTTTTGTAGATGAAGAAGCTCCTGTATGCACACTGTGTGAAGATTCATTGGAACAAACTCTACCTAAAATAGGCTCTCAATATCTTCCCAGAGAAGCATCACCTCATTGTGAACCTGGAGCATCATGCTTCAGCATCTTCTTGATACTTCCTGTAGAAGACTGGAGGCAAGGATCACCATGAGATCAGATGGTGTACCAACCTGTCGGAAGACTCTCACTATATCCTCCAACCAATCCTCATATGCACATGGGTCCATCTCTCCTCAGAACCTGGGTGGCCTCTGGCACTGGAACTCATGCAACACACTCAGGCAGCGTGCACCGTCTTCTGCTAGGGACGGTGGAATTAGTGTACCAATAGGTAACGGTACCGTTGGTGCCTCTACTAAAAGAGGGCCTTGCACTGAGGCCTCGTCACTCGATGGGTAATCACTACCTACTACTCCCGTAACCCTAGCTAGCTGTCTGTGTGGAGGCATCTAGAAAAGAAACTGGTGCTCCATGGACAATAAGTTATACCTGGTGATCTCACTCAAAGTGTTCACAAAAAAGACTCTTGAAAACACACACACAATCAGTGTTTTCGTGCACTGAATCAGAAATTAGAAGTTAGGATCCTGGTGTATGAATACGTCGGCCGTCGCACCAACACTAGATTTCCAAAACTAATAACCACACTCGTAACACTTAACACTATTTACATTAAAATAAAGATCAGATTCTTATGTTCTACAGTAGAACTGACTCCTATAATACCAATTTGTCATGACCTGTCCCCTAGGGCCCATACCGCGACTACCCCAAGCCCACCTTCCATAGACCAGGGGATGACGACTATCACCAAAAACACTTTTACCAAAAACAGGAAAGGTGTTTCCTTTATAACCTGTAAACTCACGTAAGAAAGAACACAACAAGATACAAACACAAGAGAACTATATAACCAAAAGAGTGCTGAAATTAAAAGGGGCCAGAAAACAAGCCCAACAGTAAAAATACAAGTACAACTGAAATACAATACAACTGAAGAAAGAGAACAACATCTACTGAATCGTCCCCCAAGGTTCCTATCTGAAGGTTAGGTACAGATCACCTCCTCGACAATCCACATTCTCCCATCTCTTCTGCATACCGACAAGCTATATAGTCCACCTTTGGGCACTGTCCAGTCCTGGTAGTCTCTTTCTCAGTCAGTGCTATCCGTCGACTGCTCCAAACACAATGAAGTGCGCGCGTAGCCCGTGCAGAGGAGAGTATAACGATACTCAATAGGGACCGCGATACCCTCAAGGTCTCACAAAATCCCCCAAGGATATACCATAAATAAAGTAAACTAGAGACAACCTTACTTAGGTCTATGCCCGTACATATACCTAAGTTATCAAGTATGGCCATCTCAATCATGAGGAAACATAGGGTCTAACTCAAAATCCCAAAACACAACTGTTCCTCAAAGGAAGGAAAAATCACGAAGGTAAGTACCAAATAGGTTTAGAATCATCTCACACCAAGTATAACTTATGTATAGTAGTATAGATGATTATATTTAACTACATTATCATCTTACTCTGTAAATAAGCTGACCCACACAGGATCGCTAAGAGATGGCCCACACAGGATCTCTAGGTGCTGACCCACACAGGATCACAAGGAGATGACTGATTAGACACTAAATGAGGATATCATTCATTGTTAATATATATAATATTCATGTTATTTATTATTCATAAACCAAATTTTAGTGCATTTTAAACTTTGAACATCATTTCACATTATGATTGTAATTCCTTCTTAAAATGCACTATTATGTGGTACATTTTTTATCATCATTTAATGTACACAATGATCTCTATTTTATTATCATATTTAATTTTCAGGTTTTTAATTATATTAGGAACAGTTCATATTTGTGGAGTGTTGGAAGATTCACATTAAAAGACCACAAAAATGGGATTTCATTTAAACAATTATGGAGAAGGCAGATTGGACACTAGCCCACTGATGAGAAAGTGGGGCCCACAATACAGACCCAATGAAGCCCAAATTTCATGGGATGATATAAGACATATATAGGAACAAATAATTCATTATGAGATAGTTCTAATTTGGCCTTGATGGTAGTTATTAAAGTGGCCCAATTTGGAGATAAAATTCTGGACTAGATTCTAAGGCCCATAAAATCATCCCACCAATATAATCATATCCCGTAAAACCCATATTCTTTTGGGCTGAAAATTTTCTGAGAGATAGGGGACTTCTGGATATTAATTGTTTTCTTATATGAACCACACCAATTCGGCCATCTAGAAGGTCTTCTTGGCGCGTCTGTTCGGTGGAAGAAAGCTGGCTGCCACCTCGGGTCAAGGGTGGAAAAGTCTACTCTCTCTTATCTTTCCACCCACGTAGGCCCACCACCATTAATTGAGGTTAATTACACTGTTTTAGGATCGACCCAAGGCTTAAAATTTTTTTATTTAAGGAAGCGGTGATAGATTAGTTGACATGTTTGGAGCTTTGTTTTCATTGTAATTTTATTATGTCGATTTGGTTTGTAACAGTCTTCTTTCTCATGTAAGTTGTTCGAATCACCTTAATTATTAATAAAATTTCTTGCTTTCCTTTTATTCTATTTTTCTTTTTATCACATAGATATTTTTTATTACTATTTAAATTTATTCACACCATACCTTTTTATATTCTTCCCACAATGGTGGAGTGATTGCTTGCTTTTTATTATTTTTTACTTCTCCAATTCCTCTCTCATGAGTCTACTTTCCGCTTCCATTGAAACCATAGAATTAATGGAGGTATAAATCTTTTATGGGTTGATCCAAGGGAGTATAAAGGGGCTGGTTTGGATGATATTTCTCACTCCATTAATTTCTAATCACTTCTTTTAATAGAGAAATTTGTTTGATGATCTTTAATCTTCTTCATCCTTGTTAAATTTAAAGCTGCACACTTCAAGTGATAATATAAACCGTTACCTTGATGTGCTCAAAACTCTCATCATTCAAGTATATATGTGATTATTATTAAAGGGTTTAGGTATTAAACTAGTAAGTGATGATGTTTTTTGATATTCTTAAATTAACACATCTCAAATATAAGAAATTGAAATCATTAAAAAAAGGAATTCATCCAATCCACCCCAAGTGATAACCTAGGATCAACTCATTATCTTAATTTGAATTAACTTAAATCTGTTAGTGATACCTTAAAACCATCTTAAATCAACTCATGTTGGCCACTTCATAGCCAGAAATAATCCATAGAATGTACGTGTCTATAGTTTACTTCTTATGTCTTTGAGGATTCGACAACCCAAGCTAAACTACAAGGACCGTTCTACCTTCATCTATTGGGTAAATTTGAGCATGAATCTAATTTTGGAACTGTTTCCAGGGACCCAAGTAAGTCATATCAACAAAAAATCTATTTTTCCCCATTTCTTATATTCTCACCCAAGATCTATTATCTTGTCCCTTTCTCATTTTTTCCTTTTGGTGCATGTTCTCTTACACATGCTATCAATCAAACCGTCTAGTTAGGGTAGAAAGTCATAGGGTTGGGGAGTCAAGTGGACCTAGGGGATTGTTTCCATTAGATCCTAATCCTCTTGATATTATAGAGTCTAAAATTGTGCCCATTTCAATGGAATTTATTCAAACAAACCAACTCATTAACTCGGGTGGAAACCAAAATGAAATCCAAATGAGCCAGCCCCAAACTCAGGGAATGTGGTCGATCAAACCATGAATGACTACCTCAAACCTTCCTAGACCAATTCCCCCTAATTAATTAGATAAAATTACCTAAGAGATGAAAATACATCTTTAAACCCCATGTCCTGAACCAACTTCCCACATTCCATGGAATGGAGTCTGAGATACCCAACCTTCACGTTAAGGAGTTCAATGATATTGTAGAAACCATGTATCCCCCACATCAACTAGAATCAGCTAAGTTGAGGCTATTTACTTTTCCTTTAAAGGATCAAGCTAAAAATTGGCTAAAAAATTTGAGACAATCATCCATCAAGTCATGGGATGAACTACAAAGAGAATTCTACAAAAAAATACTTTCCCCACCACAAAACAACTGCACTGAAAAAAAATATCCAGAAGTTTTTTGAAAAAGATGGAGAGACATTATATGAAACTAGGGAGAGGTTCAAAGACACTCTAAAAATGGTTACACACCATGGTTTTTATATTCCTGAACAAGTAAAAATTTTCTATGAAGCGTTGGGTCCAGGGAATAAACAATTCATTGACATGATGTGTGATGGAACCATTAAAAACAAATCCCCAAATGATGTTTACAAGTATCTGGAAATCCTTGCTGAACAAAACCAAACATGGAGAACTTCACCTTATTCTGAAAGGCCACAAAGAACTATTGGAATTCATACACTTAGAGAAGAGGAAACCCTTAAGGATAAACTCGTAGCACTCTCTAGGAAGGTTGAAGGGATAGAACTTAGGAAATTCCATGAAATCCAAACTGTAAAACCTATTTGCACAATTTGTGAAAAGCATGACCATAAGAAAGAAAACTTCCCAACTATTTCATCCATCAAGGAGGTTCTTTAAGGAGGACCCCTAGAAAAAGTAAATGCTTTGAACTTTCAAAAGCCATAATACCAAAACACTTTCAACCCATGGTATAATTACCACCCAGGATTCTACTAGAAAGATAACCAATAACCTAGCCAACCACAGGGAAAAAATCCTTACCCCAATTAGAACTACCAAACCCATAACCAGTTCCAAACCCAACCTATCTAATACCTACAGCCACCAGTCCATTTTCAACAAACCATACCACCTCCAAAATACCCCTAGGATAAACCAATCTTCTCCAGCACCAACCGGAACTGTTCCACAAAGCCTACTAGAAAAACTGGGAAAACAAATGGACAAAATGAACTCAGAATTATCTTCACATAAATAAGAACTTCAAAGCATCAAAACTGGAAAGGCACCCATGCCTACTCAAGCGGTACCATCCTCAAATTTAAGGGGAGAGTCAAGTTGTACTCAAATAACTCATGGACAACTAAAGTTTATGACTATTTGGAGAAGTGGGAAATAAATTGAGAAACCTGAAAAACTAATTCAGAACCAATTTTAAGATTCAAACTTGAATGAAAATTCAAATGAACTAAATGATCAAACTACAAAACCCTATAACATTTTCAAGTAAACAACTCTTCAACAAACAACCCCACAACCTACACCATTTCCACAACGCATGAGGGGGAAAAGAAATACTGAATTGAGTGAAACATTGAGGTAAATCTTCTTGCAAGTCAAGTTGAACATTCCTCTTATCAATGCAATCCAAATCACACATCCCAACTCAAAGTACCTTAAGGGCATGGGAAATTTTAAATGAAAATTTTCACATAAAAACCAAGTCATTTTGGCTGATAATGTGAGTACCACCATTCAAGGGACCATTCGTCCTAATTTGAAAGACCCGAGTTTCCCTTAAATCAATGTTGAACTTGAGGATAGGAAAGTTTCAAGTCCTCGTGTGACCTAGGTGCTAGTGTCAATCTCATCCCCTATCCTGTGTACTTCCATTTAGGCCTAGAATAACTCCAACCCACATTAATCACAATTCAACATACTGATCGTTGCATTAGGGTTCCAAAGGGGATTTTAGAGGACGTTCTAGTAATGGTTGAAAACTTCATCTACCATGCTAACTTCATTGTCCTTGAAAACCATCCAAACATAGGAGAGGAACAAACCCCAATCATCCATGGTCATGATTTCCTTGCAAAAATCAACTCTGTTATCCGAGTTTGAAATGGGAACATGACCATAACCTTTGGAAACATGAGTCTAGACTTGAATATCTATAGCGCAAGATCACAAATAGAGGATGATGAGGACATTCGTGGAGTAAACATGATAAGAATCATTGATAATGAATCCATAGAACATCAAGAAATATTTGATAAATGTTTAAGTCAAGATGAGATTGATTTTACATGTTCACAAGAAAAATGCTTATCTCCTTGGCTTGAATCATTTTCAAATAGCTCTTATGATAAAGTCTTAGATCCAAAAATTAGTGAAACCTTTCAGGAAACCACTTTCATGGAGACCACTAAAACTTCCTTCCCTAAATATGATCAAGAAAATCTAGTAGCAGAAACTTCTAAATGTGGGAAATAAATCCTATCTAAATCTCTAGGAGACAAAAATTGATCTTGATCTAATGTCCCAATCTTCTCCTAAAATTATGAACCAACCTAATCTTGAATAGAAAGAACTTCCCACTGCATTCAAGTATGCCTTCCTAGGGGAAATCAAACACATATGATTTTTATTTCTGCTTCTCTTGAATCCAATCATGAGAGGATGCTTCTAGATGTCTTTAGGAAACATAAGAAATCCATTGGTTGGACCCTATCTGATATTCTTGGGATTAGCCCACTTATTGGGACTCATTGGATTGTTTTGGAATGTAATTCAAAGCCATGTCATCAACCTCAATGACAACACAATCCTAATCTCAAGGAAGTAGTGATAAAAGAACATCTGAAATTGTAAAAAGATGGTATCATATATCCCATAGCTGAGAGTGAGTGGGTTAGGCAAATACAAGTGGTTCCCAAGAAGGCAGGAATCACAATGATAACCAATAAGGATGGATAGATTCATCCAACTAGGGTGAGTAGTGGATGGAGGGTCTGTATTGATCATAGGAAGCTAAAATCATTTACCAAGAAGGATCATTTTCCCTTACCATTCATTGACCAAGTCCTTGAGGGAGTGGAAGGTCATGCCTTCTACTGTTTCTTAGATGGTTACTCGGGGTATAATCAAATTGAGGACTCCCTAAATAATCAATGTAAGACTACATTCACATGTCCATTCGGAACTTTTGATTTTATGCACATTCTCTTTGGGTTATGCAATGCCCCTGGAACCTTCCTGTCACGAACCGAATCTAATCACCACCAAAACCAGCACCAAACCTGGCTCGTGACAAGGCCAGAAGGGTATTCCCGATCCCCACGGGCTGGCATAAGTGCCTGGGTAACAGAAAATGAAATTTGGGAACGATTTGAAACAATTATAGAAGATTATAACAACTGAAGAAACCCACAATGGATATCCCAAGAACCTCCACATGGAAAGAGGGACCTCCCTCAAGCCATATCCACCACACCGTATCATGATGAACCGCTAAAAACCCTAACTATTGGCACAAAAGTTGTATCCAATCATGCGTCAACAAAAATAACCAAGTCTACTTACACCCAAGGGTGTAAGTAGGGTGTGAGCCAATGCCCAGTAGGATACAAACACTAAGTTATTCCATGTGGTAAACATTAAAAGATGAAAAGCATGCATGTTTTCAAAAACATGTAATTTCTAGGCACAATTTCTAAAAGATGCAACTTCAAAAAAAAAATCAGTTTTTAGGTGGCCTAATTTGAAGAATCAACACTTTTAAAATAAATTCAAAAGCTACTGAATTTTTCCAGCCAAATATACCTTATGCCGGTGGTAAGTATAAAGGATCTAATGAGCACAAGTGATAGGAAATAACCCCTAGGCACTAGCTAGATGTGGGTCCCTGGTACCTCGTATCTCGGTGAGAGTAACCCTAAAAAATATCTGTTCTTGTGCACGATCCACTAGTAGGGAACATACCCATAACCTAGTTGTCCCAAATCATCATCATCATAGTTTAGTTAGAGTTGTAAGCGTCAATCATGCTAAGTGAAACTGAGGCCAAACCCCACGGATTCACTAGCATTCCAGTACACATCGACCCACCTAGATACCCGTGTTTTCCCTTTGTGCTCAAACAAGTTCAACAAGACAAGAAATATATTTTTCACATGAAAATATCACTTCCACATCACACATTAACCAAACAGTCCCATGTACATCACACAAGTCACAAATTCCACTTTTCATTCAAATGAATTTTGAAATCAAACTCACACCAAAATAGCCCACAACACTTTTTTCATAACTTTCACAATCCAACACATCCTTTAAAAATTTTATAAAGTCCCTAAAAATATGATAAACATCACATAACAACCCACTCACATGTTTCATAAAACCCTTTTATAAACAAAATCCATTTTTTACATCGCACTCACACAAATAACCCACATCACGTTCACACATCTTTCACATTTCAGTAAATACATTAGACATTTTTATAAAACACTACCAAGAGGATACACATCACATGAAAAACCAATTCACATCTAAAATGGTGCATTTGAAAGTATAAAAAATCCAAAATAGTTTTCCAATATGGTTTCACCTCTTACATAAATCATTAAACCATTCAAAACATTCATAAAACAATTCTAAAGAGTGTACCAAAGCTTTTCACATAAAACCCATTTCAAAACTGTATTTCAAGGACAAAATCACACCAATAAAAATTCAAAACAGAATTGGAAGCCCCAAAAACATTTATTAAACTACCCCAAGTGTTTTGAAAACACCTCAAACAATACCACAAAAGATCCACATAAAAAGCACACATTTTCAAAATCACATTCAAGAAGTACAATAAGGTTTTACACCTTAAAATAATTAAAAAACCCAGTTTAAAACGTAATGACAGACCAATACCCTACCAATTCAGAATTTTTATCCCAAAGAAGATTTATTAAACCAATTTCATATGTTATAAATCACACCCAAACAATACCCTAAGGGTTACACATGAAAAACACCCACTTTTAAGCTAAAATGAAACTATAAAAATAAATACTTAACCAAATACAAAATAAACAATTTCCTCACCACACACAACATATTAATAACATGAATAATAACTAATTCAAGTAAACTAACTCATCTAGAAATGATTACACATGGAATAACATACCTTTTATGCTGAAACCCTCAAAACATGGTGTGAAACATCAAACGCATCACCACCACACCTAAATGAAGATAAATCTCGACCTAGACCACAATATTTGACCAAAAATACACCAAATAAATCCCTAGGTTCTAAAATCAACTTATGGACATGAGGAACTTCAATAAAGGGTGAAAGTAACCTTAAGGAAGGGGAAGAAATCACAGAAAGAAATACTTACTTGAAACATATTGAATAAAACGAACCAAATACACCAAAATTTGAATCTCCATGAAACCAATAATAATATGTTGGCTTTAATGGGGATGAGAAGGTCATGTGTGGACTGAAATGTGGGAAAAAGAGCAGAAATTGAAGGAGTTATGAATGAAATGATTTACCTATTCAAATCTGGAAGATTTGAGAAATCCTAAAATGTTTCTCCCAAATTAGCTAACCAAATGAGCTCAAAAGCAGTGAAACAGAAAATGGGAGTGATTCTTAGGTTTTTTTAATTTTATTAGGAGGTGGAATCACCGAAAAATTGTAAATATTGAATGTGATATTAAAATATTAAAAATAAAACTTAAAACAGGAAATGGGCTTTCAAGCTAGTGAAAAACCTTAATAAAAAACCCAAATCCATCATGATTATGGATTTTTATGAGTCCCAAATGGATATGGTAGTTTTCATATATTATGGTATGAAAATTTAAAAGTGTAATTGTTGTAAAATCGTGAAAAATGAATGAGTTATAAAATAAGAAAAATTGGGTTTTAAATTTGGAAATGAGCTCACGGTATGGCCCAAATTATGAAAACCCACCATTTCCACCAAAATGAATGCGAAACCGCCCAAAAAAGAAGTAATGTCAATTAAATGACAAAATAACTTTAAAAGAAGTCATTTTTGTGAAAATTATCCCCACTATAAAACTTTACGCCCTCAGAAAACCACAGTAAGGCCAAATACAAAAACTAAACACATCTGATAAACCAAGAAGTAATTCATTGCCAAGATTCACACCCAAAGGCCAAAACACCTCTAGTGATCATTTAAGGAAGTATTAATCTTATAAAAAACTTACTCCACTTTCCTGAATCAATCAATCACATTCAAGATTTATCCCAAATGAAAACTCCTTAAACACAATCTGAGAAATACTCAATCAATTTACCTAAACAAACAACAACATCGAACAAAGTTACACTTACCCTACTATAACTAAACCATTGGGCACTCTCAAATCTAAATCATTACCTAGGGAAGATGTTGGTAGTTATATATCTCCAAATTATAATACCTACTTCCAAAACAAGACCGATGGAAAAAAATCTGAGTTACTCGTATGAAGAGACACAAATGGGCTCCCCACCGTAAGAGACATCTTTATTTTTTCTCGAGACAGAATTAGGAAACTAATAGGGGAGGCCCAAACATAATCCCTAGTAAAAGGGGTATACATCCATTATAAATTTACTAAATAATATGCATGATACCCATGGTGGGTCTCCCCACCACAAGAACCAACCATCTTAACTGACCGGCGTGGGCAGACACGAAAAGACCCAAAAAATTTAATGATTTGGGAAGGCTTCACAGTTTTCCCACACAGTTTGGGAAACCATGCACTAACTATGCAGATCATTCTTTTCACAAGGCTTGCTAGCACATGGTCACTACTAATCATACACAAACCTCCTGCTCAGCCTGCCTATCCAAATTTCATTCCATTATCCAAAGACTCAATGGAAACCAAAGGGGGGGAGATATTGGGTGATGACACGGGTATAAGGCCACCCACCTATTTCCGCCGAACGAGAACAAGATAAGAAGGATGATGACAACATAGGTTTAAACTCTTCCTATCTTTCATATTTAGGATAGGACTTTGTAGAAGGTTTTAGATGACACTGGGTTTTCCCCTGACTACGCGCCAGCTTCTCTCTAGGACCTATGGCTGGAGCTCAAAATATTGAAGAATCTTCGGCCTCACAGTTAGGATGTGGAAAACCGTGTGTGGAACATATTCTTTTGGTGCCACAAACAACTAAATAGCATACCCCGATGGGTTCACCAAGACATAACACACTCCATAACTCATTTTACTGAAACCTGACATTACACTAAAACAAGGTATTAGAAGATGAACAAACATCACACCTTTTTTCTTTGGGTGAGAAACAATAGTAGGGAAGGACACACATAAACACCTTCCTCTAAGATAGTGGATTTGATGTTTTTACCAAGTAAGAGATACTCCCATCATAATAGATAAACTCAGAGGATTGTGCGATCTTCACCTTTACAGTCAAATGAGAACACAACATCACAATGCATCACCGAACATGACCTTTGCGATTGATAGAAACAATACATGGAATGGGACCTTATGATAAGTCCTTGAACAACAGACAAGTCCAAAAAGTGGACACAATATCCTCTCATGACCAAAATCCCAAAATTGGTGGTTTAACAAGAACTCTTTCTTCAAAGAAACTATGAAGAACCCAGAGGCCCTCTTAGACACCATCGAGACACTCATCCACACTAACAACCCCAGAACACTTACACCTTCGATGAATCAGGAAAATTAAGAAACTAATGTCTCTTTAAACCTTCCACAAGCACTATCCCAATAAAAAAGGATCCAAAAATCAACTAAATGAATGGGTGTATACTCAATCAACAAAGATCAATAAAATATTCCTTCTATTGATCAACTGGAGGATTTTCCAATGGCGAAACAATATGGGTTGTACTTCAGTTGTGCATTGACCCTTAATGGGGGCGTACCTTATCCAATGAGAGAACCCAAAAACCTATCCAAGATGGTCTATTGGTCAAAACATGCCACAAACCAGATCCAAACACATGAAGGTAACCACTATAAGGTGTCCTGAAACATATCTCAGAAGAGACTACTAACCCATTCTTCTACCCAACTTGTCATCCAAACACAAACCCAAAACATGGTTAGAACAAGAGGGGTTCTTGAACACAAAAAATTCCACAACATCAACATTTAAAAAAAACACATAATTCACAACATCCCAAACCAGTCATCAAGACATCATTTTTTCCTTTAAAAAAAATTCTTTGAATGCAAATGGTTCAGCGACTAGAGTATCCACCAATGGTACCCCATGGGCCTTATACATGCATGTTTTTGTACCACACTAGGATCCCTAATCATATAAATCCAATAACTCATCAATTAATTCCATTAACCATCCATCATCCCCTATAACCCTATGAATGTGGTATCTCATGGAAATACCAAAGCTTAGAACAAAAATCCTTTCCACTTTTCAAAACCAAAACAATCAACCAATACTTCCTATTTCTCAAGACGGCTAACCATTGTATAAAAATCACAATCATTCAAATGAATACTCAATTTAAATTCATATACATCAATTTCAAAACATCTCATCCCATTAAAACACCCTTTTATTGTTTAAAAAATTCTATTGGAAACACTTTTTCAAAAGAAAATTCAATATAGTTCCTGCTTTCAAAAGAGGTGTAAGAACACCATTTTACATTTCAACAAAAATATGAAAATTCATTTCCACCATTTCATAAATCAATAAATTCCTTCATTATTTTAAAATCATTTCACAAAAACTTTATTCTTCTTAAAACCAAGTCACATTAAAACAAATTTTCCAAGATTGCAAAACTAACACACAAAACAATGCGAGAGGAACTAGTTTCAGTGGGTGACTTGGACATATGGTGGGCGGCCATATCCCAATAACTTCACTATCACATAGAGTGTTCTAGGGAATATCCCCAACTCCACATGGCTTGCCAGGCCCTGTGAGCTCACTGAGAAAATTAACCCAACTCTGTTTCATTTCCCTTGATCATCATGACACCAAGAAAACAAAAGGACTTAGATAAATCCCAAATTCCCCTGGAAAATTAAATACCATAATGAGGTGTGGTGATCAGAAACAATACCCATAAATGGAATATTAAGTCCCAGAAATCCTAACTGTAGACTATACTAACGCTTCCCCAAATAACATGACCCAAAGAGTTAACCAGAACCCCCTTTGATACCATTTTGTCACGAACCGAATCTGATCATCACCAAAACCGGCACCAAAACCGGCTCGTGACATGGCCCGAAGGGCATTATCAATCCCCATGGGCTGGAAGAAGATCCTGGGTAATATAAAATGAAATTTGCGAATGATTTACCCAAGTTTAAAAATATAAAACAACGAACAAATCCAATAAAACAAATCTGTATTTTTCAAACAAAATCATCTTTTAAAAAAAATTCAGAACTAAATTACATAATTTAAAACAAATATAGAAGACTATAACAACTGAAGAAACCCACAATTAATATCCTAAGAACCTTCACATGGGGAGAGGCACTGCCCTCAAGCCATATCCACTACACCATATCATGATGAACCACTAAAAACATGAACTGCTGGCACAAAAGTTGTATCCAATCCTGCGACAAAAAAATTACCATGTATAATTACACCCAAGGGTGTAAGTAGGGTGTGAGACAATTCCCAATTGGATACCACCACTATGAGATTTCATGTGGTAAAAATTAAAAGATTATAATCATGCAAGTTTTCAAAAACATGTAATTTCTAGGCACAATTTATAAAAGATGGAACTTCAAAAAAAATCAGTTTTCAGGTGGGCTAATTTAAATAATCAACACTTTTAAAATAAATTCAAAAACTACTGAATTTTACCAGCCAAATATACCTTATTCCGACGGTAAGTATAAAGGATCTAATGAGCACAAGTGATAGGAAAAAACCCCTAGGCACTAGCTAGATGTGGGTCCCAGGTACCTCGTATCTCGGTGAGAGTAACCACAAAAAAATATCTGTTCTTGTGCACGAGCCACTAGTAGGGAATATACCCATAACCTAGTGGTCCCCAATCATCATCACCATAGTTTAGTTAGAGTTGTAAGCGTCAATCTTGTTAAGTGAAACTGAGGCCAAACACCACAGATTCCCTAGCATTCTAGTACACGTCCACCCACCTAGATACCCGGGTTTTCCCTTTGTGCTCAAACAAGTTCAAAAAGACAAGAAATATATTTTTCACATGAAAATATCACTTCCACATCACACAGTAACCAAACAACCCCATGTACATCACACAAGTCACAAATTCCATTTTTCATTCAAATGCATTTTGAAATCATACTCACACCAAAATAGCCCACAACACTTTTTTCATAACTTTAAAAATCCAACACATCCTTTTACAATTTTATAAAGTCCCTCCAAATATGATAAACATAACATAAAATCCCAATCACATGTTTCATAAAACCCTTTTT
The DNA here is from genome assembly GCA_963277665.1 of Viscum album. Taxonomy (NCBI): domain Eukaryota; kingdom Viridiplantae; phylum Streptophyta; class Magnoliopsida; order Santalales; family Viscaceae; genus Viscum; species Viscum album. The sequence continues at coordinate 1,304,131,533 of OY728147.1, forward strand.
ATAAACAAATTCCATTTTTCACATCGCACTAACACAAATTGCCAACATCACATTCACACCTCTTTCATATTTCAGTAAATCCATTATATATTTTTATAAAACATTTACAAGAGGATACACATGACATGACAGACCTACTCACATCTAAAATGGTCCATTTGAAAGTATAAACAATCGAAAACTGTTTTCCAATATGGTTTCACCTCTTACATAAATCATTAAACCATTCAAAACTTTCATAAAACAATTCTAAAGAGTGTACCAAAGCCTTTCACATAAAACCCATTTCAAAACCACATTTCAAGGAAAAAATCACACCAATACAAATTCAAAACATAATTGGAAGCCCCAAAAACATTTATTAAACTACCCCAAGTGTTATACAAACACCTCAAACAATACCACAAAAGATCCACATGAAAATCACACAATTTCAAAATCACTTTCAAGAAGTACAATAAGGTTCTACACCTTAAACCAATTAAAAACACTTTAAAACCTAATTTCACACCAATACCCTACCAAATTAGAATTTTCATCCCAAACAAGATTTTTTAAACCAATTTCATATGTTATAAAACACACCCAAACAATGCCATAAGGGTTACTAATGAAAAACACCCAATTTTCAGATAAAATGAAACTATAAAAATAAATTCTTAACCAAATAAAACATAAACAATTTTCATAGCACACAAAACGTATTAGGAACATGCATAATAAGTAATTCAAGCAAACTAACTCATCTATAAATGATTACACATGGAATCACCTACCTTTTATGCCGAAACCCTCAAAACATGGTGTGAAACATCAACCGCACCACCGACACACCTAAAGGAAGATAAATCCCAACCTAGACCACAATATTTGACCAAAAATTCACCAAATAAATGACTAGGTTAGAACCTCAACTTCTAGACATGATTAACTTCAAGAAATGGTGAAAGAAACCCTAAGGAAGGGGAAGAATTCAAGGAAAGAAACACTTACTTGAAACATCTTGAATAAAACGAACCAAATACACCACAATTTGAATCTACAACAACCAAACCTAATATGTAGGCTTCAATGGGGTTGTGAAGGCCATGTGGGTACTGAAATGGGGGAAAAAGAGCAGAAATTGAAGGAGTTATGAATGAAATGATTTACCTCTTCAAATCTGGACAATTTGAGAAATCTAGAGATGTTTCGCCCAAATTCTATAACCAACTGAGCTAAAAAGAGGTGTAACAGATAATGGGAGTTCTCCTTAGGTTTTTTTTATTCTATTTGGAGGTGTAATCACCGACAAATAGTAAATATTTAATGAGATATTAAAATATTAAAAATAAAACTTAAAGCAGCAAATGGGATTTCGTGCTAGACCAAAACCTTAATAAAAGACCCAAATCCATCATGATTATAGATTTTTATGAGGCCCAAATGGATATGGTAGTTTTTATATATTAGGGTATGACAATTGAGAAGTGGAATTGTTGTAAAATCATTAAAAATGAATGAGTTATAAAATAAACCAAATTGGTTTTAATTCTGGAAATGAGCTCACGGTTTGGACCAAATTTTGAAAACCCACCATTTCCACAAAAATGCATGCAAGACCACCCAAACAAAGAAATAATTTAAATTAAATGACAAAATAACTTTAAAAGAAGTCATGTATGTGACACATCCAATGGTGCATGATGAGAATATTCTCAAACATTGTAGGGGATTTTCTTGAGGTCTTTATTGATGTCTTCTTTATCTTTGGGGATATATCTGAAGGATGTCTGAGGAATGTGGAGAGCATCTTGTCAAGATGTGAAGAAAAGAATCTGGTCCTAAACTGGGAAAAATGCCATTTTATGGTTAAAAGGGGACTAGTTCTAGGCCATCTAGTCTCAGGTATGGGGATTGAAGTTGATAATTCCAAGGTTGACATCATCCGTCACCTTCCATCACCCAAAACTATCAAGGAAGTGTGGTCTTTCATAGGAACTGCTGGTTTTTATAGAAGATTCCTCAAAGACATTAGTTCAATATCCCATCCCCTTTGTGCTATCCTATTAAAGGATGCTCCATTTGTTTGGACATAAATCTATGAGGGTTCATTCTCCACTATCAAATCCTCTCTCACCTCTCCTCCCATTATGAAATCTCTAAATTGGAACCTTCCTATCAATCTTATGTGTGATTACAATGACTTTTCTATAGGAGCTGTGTTAGGACAACATTTTGATAAAAAACCTTATGTCATTTCTTATTCAAAATAATCATTAAATGATGTGCAATTCAACTACACCACCACTAAAAAAGAGTTTCTTGATGTTGTCTTTGTGTTAGAGAAATATAGGTCCTATCTCTTAGGATCACGCATCATTGTCTTCACTAACCATTCAACACTAAAATAAATTTTCCATAAACAAGATTCCAAGGATAGAATAATTAGGTAGTTCCATCTCTTACAAGAATTTGACATCACAATCAAGGATAAAAAGGGTGTAGAGAATATTGTAGCTGATCATCTCTCTAATATAGAATTAAAAGATAACTCAAATCACCTTTCCGTGTCTAATTCATTCCCTGATCAACACCTATACTCTGTGAGTGACTACCCTTGGAATGACGACATAGCCAACTTCTTAGTTACTAGAGTCATACCAAAATTATTAGCGACACAAGATCGAAGGAACTTCCTTTCTATTGTTAGGAACTTTGTGTTTGATGATCCGCACCTCTATAAGTTCTGCCCTGACCAAGTCATTAGGAGGTGTGTCCCAAAATCTGAATAAGAGTCCATCCTTATATTCTGTCATAGTGAGGCATGTGGAGGTCAATTTTCCTCTATGAAGACTTCTTCTAAGGTTCTTCAGTGTGGTCTCTTCTAGACCAACCTCTCAAGGGACTCCTACAAATTTTTTCAATGCTTTCATAAGTTTCAACAAGGAGGGTTAATCACAAAAAGGAATAAAATTCCACTCACTCCCATCTTAGTGATTGAAATCTTTGACTACTGGGGAATCGATTTCATGGGTCCCTTCCCAAACTCTTGGGGATACCTCTACATTCTCTTAGCTATTGATTATGTCTCAAAATGGGTTGAATTCAATCCCACCACGTCTAATGACCATCATGTTGTGATCCAATTTCTAAAAGAGCACATATTTTCTCGATTTGAAATTCCTAGGGCTATAATCAGTGATTGAGGAACCCATTTCTGCAACCGTCCAATGTCTTCACTCATGTGTAAGTATATTATTTCTAATAATGTTTCCACTGTATACCATCCTCAAACCAATGGTCAAGCTGAGTTAGAAAATATGGAGATTAAGTATATTCTTGAAAAAACTATCAATACATCTATGAAAGATGGGTCCGAGAAACTATTGGATGCTCTTTGTGAAAATGGTACAACATACAAAACCATCCTAGGAATGTCACCATATATGTTGGTTAATGGAAAATCATGCCATTTACCAGTTGAAATTGAGCTTAAGGATTTTTGGTCAATTAAGAAGATAAATTATGACCTCTCAATGGCTAGAACAAAAAGGAAATTAGTTCTCAATGAACATGAGGAACCAAGGATAGAGGCTTATGAAAATTCAAGGATTAATAAAGCTAGAGTTAAAGCCTACCGATCTGGGAATGTCAAAGTAAATCAATTTTAACCGGGAAAATTCATGCTCTTGTATAGCTCAAAACTTCATTTACACCCAAGAATGTTAAGGTCTAGATGGTCAGGTCCTTTCATAGTGCATCATATGTACCCCCATGGGGCAGTAGAGGTTCATGATCCCACAAGTGTTTTACATTTTCAAGGTCAATGGTCAAATATTAAAACCATTCATTGAATCATTCAATAAATAAGAAACAGAGGTTGAGTTAACTAAGCCAACCTATGTACTAGAAAAAAATTGATAGTTTAAGGATCCATGTCGGGATAACGACATTAAAAAAAAGCACTGCATGAGAGGCAACCCATGGTTTTCATGTTTCCAATATTTTCTGAATATTATTGATTTTTCAAATAAGATTAATAATTCATATTGATATTTTAATAACAAATAATTATACTATTGAAAAGTTCTTATTTTATGAGTATGGATGGGTATGAAAGGGGAGCACCATATTAATCTGTGTCACGTGGTGTGATCGTTGTGTAATACCTTACCCTAAAATTTAAAAAGAATACAATGTATAATAAGTTTGTTTTTATGTGTTAGTATGATATAATAAATAAAAATATAATAATAAAAAGAGGACACATCATAGGTCATGGGTCAAACCCCTTCACAACTGGCGAATCTGCAGGGAATCGAACCCAGGACTGAAGGGAGACAGGGGAGCATTCTTACCACTGACCTGTGACTTATTTTGCTTCCTTATTCTATAATTTTTATATATATACTTATATTTTATTTTTTTATTATATTAATTAATAAATATACATATATAGTTTTGTTTTGTTGTTGTTTGTTTTCCTTTTTCCACTATGGAACTCTCCGAGTGACATGAAGGTCAAAGGAGTAAATTGGAGCAGTAAGAACTTCAACTACAACCACCAGGTGACTTTGTTCCATGTTTACTATTTCAAATTTATTTTAGAACTCATATCATTTAACTCTACCACCTTTTAAATTGTATTCTAATTAAACACTAGGGACATTGTTATTTTATGTGGGGGGGAGGTAGATGAAATAATTTTTTTTCTTTTGTGTGAAAAAAATGATTTGAAAACAAAGTGTGTAAATGGAAGGAAACATTTCTTTAACATTGAACCTGGTAATTCACATTTCACACATTGAAACTGAATATAAAATAATTTATCATTAACCAATTCTAATTTTAATCCATATATAATTTCATGATCATAGATATTTTGGGAAGTGTGGCTGTCTAATGTGAACTTCCACCATTTAGATTTTCATCCAAATAAAAAAAGACCAAAACACACATCCTTTGGACAGTGGGGTATTTGTTTGAGTTCATGGGGTCCCCCTATTAAATATCATAGGTTTCAGGATCATTTTTTTATATGATTATTCAAAAAAAATTTAAAAAGAAAACAATAAATTTAACGTAGGGCAATGAAATGTCATAATGTGTGGTTTTCGACACTTGGGAATCGTGACTCCATAGTTTTTTGTCCCAGAGTAAGTAATTTTATTTCTATTTGTTGTAATTTGAATTTTTTTATTGAGTTAACTCGATATGATGCCTGAGTATATGGGCTTTACATGATTCCCTATGGTCATTGAGCCTATGAGTCATCAACAAAGTCTCCCTACAGGGGTTGACTCTTTTGAGTGAAATTTTAATTACCATAGAAAAATTTCATAAACAAAAAAAAACAATAAAAAATTTGAATAATCATCTTAATATTGAAATATGATTCCACCTAGCGCTTCCATCATTTCCCTCCTGAATAAAGATGAACCCCCATGTCTAATTCGATGCATAACACATCATCACTCTTAATTGATATTGGACGAAATATGGTGATGAATTTGAACCAAAGAGTGAGCTTGGGATTGGGATACACTTATGAAAATATCATGTATTAAAATATTTTTTTGGGTTTCATGATTGTTTGGTATAAGGGTCTTTAGTGGTCATTCTGTATTAAAATGTTTTGGGAAAAGGGAATTTGAATTTCATATTATTGAGATATATTTTACTCGGGACTAGAAAAAATAAAGTTGGGGGGTGTGATTATCCACTAAATGAGGATAATATTCATTGTTAATATATATATATAATATGCATGAGATTTATTATTCATAAAAACCATTTTAGTGCATTTTACTCTTTGAACATCATTTCACATTATGATTGTACTTCCTTCTTAAAATGCACAATTATGTGGTACATTTCATAACATCATTTAAAGTACCCAATGATCTTGATTTTATTTTCATATTTATTTTTCAAGTTTTTAATTATATTGGGAACAATTTATACTTGTGGAGTGTTGAAAGATTCACATTGGAAGACCTCCAAAATGTGATTTCATGCAAACAATTCTTGAGAAGGTTGATTAGACACTAGCCCACTGATGAGAATGTGGGGACCACAATACAAGCGCAATGAAGCCCAAATTTCATGGAATTATATAAGAAATATATAGTAACAAATCATTATTGAGGATCCAGTGGTAATTTGGGCTTGATGGTGGTTATTAAGGTGGCCCAATTTGGTGATAAATATTATGGGCCATATTCTGAGGCCTATAAAATCATCCCACCAATTTGATCATATCTCAGAAACCTCATATTCTTTGGGGTAGAAATGTATAGAGAGCTAGGGAAAATCTGGTTCTTCATTTTTTTTCTTCTATGGACCACTCTAATTCGGCCATCTAGAAGGTCTTCCAGGCTTCTGTGCTTGGTGGAAGCAAGCTGGCTTCCACCTCGAGTCAAGGGTGGAAAATTCTACACTCTCTTAACGTTCCACTCACCTAGGCTCACCACCATTAATTGAGGTGACTTCTACTATTGTAGGCTCAACCCAAGGCTTTAAAAATTCCTTTTAAGATAGTGGTGGTAGAGTAGTTGAGAGTCTTAGAGATTTGTTTTCATTTTAATGTTATTATGTCGATTTGGATTTGTAACGTTCTTATTTCTCATGTAATTTGTTTGAATTACCTTAATTATTAATAAAATTTCTTTCTTTTATCTTATTGTGTTTTTATTCTTATCACTTTGACATCATTTCCTTATGGTGTGAATATATTTTCACCATACCTTGTGATATTCATCACACAACGGTGGAGTGATTGCTTTCTTTTTATTGTTTTTTTACTTCTCAAATTCCTCCCTCACGAGTCTACTTTCTACTTCCATTGAAACCATAGAATCAATTGAGGGATAAATATTTTATGGATTGATCCATGGGAGTAGTAAGGTGATTGTTTGGAAGTTATTTCTCACTCCATTAATTTCTAATCACTTCTTTTAATTGAGAATTTTGTTTGAAGATCTTTAAACTCCTTCATCCTTATTGAATTTAAGGCCGCACACTTCAAGTGCTAATTGGAACCTTTACCATGAAGTGGTCAAAAAATGTTGATCCTTAAAGTGCATAGGTGATTAGTATTAAAAAGTGTAGGTATAAACCAGTAAGTGATGATGTTGTTTGATCTTCCTAAATTAACCCATCTCAAATAAAAGAAATTGAAATCCTTAAAAAAAGGAATTTATCTAATACACCGAAAGAGTAACCTAGGATAAACTCATTATCTGAATTTGAATTAACTTAAATTTTTTAGTGATACCTTTAACCCATCTAAAATCGACCCATGATTTCCACTTAATATCAAAAAATAATCCATAGAATGTACGTGTTTGTAGGTTACTTCTTAGGTCTCTGAGAATTTGACAACCCAAGCAACAAGGACTGTTCTACATTCATCTCTTGGGTAAATTTGAGTGTGAATCAATGTCCCACAAAGGATCTCTAGAAGCGGACCCACACAGGATTTCTAGGTGCTAACCCACACAGGATCGCAAGCTGCTGGCCCACACAGGATTGATAGGAGCTGACCCACACAGGTTCTCTAGGTGCTGACCACACATGATCGCAAAGAGATGCCCCACACAGGATCACTTGGAGTTGACCCACACAATATCTCTAGGTGCTGACCCAAATAGGATCTCAAGGAGCTGCCCCACACAGGATTTCAAAGAGCTGACCCACACATGATCACTAGGTGCTGACCCACATAGGATCGCAAGAATCTGACCCACACAGGATCGCAAGGTGCTAACCCACACAGGATCGCAAGGAGCTGACCCACACAAGATCTCTAGTAGTTGACCCACACAGAATCACTATGTGATGATACACACATGAATTCAATGAGATGACCCACACATGATCTCTAGGAGCTGACCCACACAGGAACACTATTCATTCTTCTCATCACAGCCAGTAACTGGGTTCCTGCACTAATCATGCTCGTCTCTGGGAGGATCCGCTCCACAAACCACTGGATGATACTCCAACTACCACTTAGTCCCACGAAGAATTATCTCAAAGTTCCACCATGTCATAGTGGTCTCAATGCAATAGACAGTGTGTCAATCAGATGCACGGTCTGTGAGTTATTAGCCTTTATTTCCGAGTTCTCGGTCGGATTCATGCTCAATCAAAACTGACCATACCTGAACTTTACCCAAAAATCCAGTGGGGTATATGCAAAGGGACCATCTCACTCCAAGATTTCCAGTGCCACTGATATTTCGTCAAACGAACGTTTGGTTCCAAAGTTATGGCCCAAGTAAAGTATAGGTTCAAATCAGGTCCGGGTCTGGTTTGACCCGGTCAGATCGACCCGACCCGGCCCGTGGTGCGGCCCGGCCTAATGGGAGGTCTGATAGGCTGTGAGGATCCATAGAGGCCATGGGGAAGCAGAGTCTGCGGGTCGGCTCGATCACTGATGGTGGCTCGTCCAAAAGGGTTCTTCGAGGGTGCTGGGTGGCTCGACCCAGCCCGGGGCGGCTTGGCTGGGAGGGAGGAGGTTATAGGGTGATGGCAGATTAGTCATGGGTAACGGCCCGACCACGGGTGGCAGACCCTCTACGGAGGGTGGAGGCTTGGCCGCGGGGCGGCGGCCCGACCACGGGCAGCGGTTCCACCGTGGGGGGCGGCATCTCGGCTGCGGGGTTCAGCCGTGGACGATGGTGCCATGGGGCGCAGAGGACACGGGGCGACGCCGTTGTGCTGTCGCCTTCGTCGCGGCCTACAGTTGTGTCAGCCACCGTTCTCGTGCCCCACCGTGGTTCGTATTCATTCCTCCATCGCGATCAATAATTAATCGCAAGGTTTGCAGAGAGGATGGGCCATGTTTGTTTGACCCGCACTCTCCGCCTTAGAGTGGTAGCAAGAGGTTATAATTCCTTCTTGAATTACCAAGAATTATCAAGAATAGAAAGAGATATGAATTTCAAACAACCACCCTACAACCCTCTTCAATCACTAATCCCAATCCAGTAAAACAATTAGAAGGGGAAAACATGGGAAGTGATTCTCATATAGCAGTAAACCCCTACCATGGATTGTTCGTTGACATTGGAGCGAGAAGGAAGTTGAAGAACGCGAAGAGAGTGCCAAAGATCTTCACTTTCGAAACCATACTTCGATGTCGGGATCACTCGTCGTTCTCATCCTTGATTTCTAAAGAATTTTTTTGATGGCGTTCTTCGTTGGAGAAGTGAAATCCTCCAAATATTTTTCCTCTCCCCAAATCCACCAAATTGCAAAGTATCCAAAATGATATGTTTCCCCAATTTAATTTTTGGTACAATTTCAAATTGGGTTAATTAATTACACAGGTTGGCATAATAAATTTAAGGGGTGGTACCATTTAAGTGGGGGAACATTAAGAGGCTTCCCCACACTTATGAGGGTGTTCAAGGGTTTCAAGGGGTTTTAAGCCTCGGGTGGTCCCCGCCACCATAAACACTCATGAGAGGTTAGGATCAGTACACTAAAAAAAGGCCACTATAGAAGGGGTTATTTTTTAGTTTAGAAGTGGTTATAACCACTTCTAAAGACATTAGTGGCGGTTATGAGAAACCACCATTAATGTGTCCACCTACTGTTAGTATAGGCGGTTTTGAGGAGGCGCCGGTAAATGTGTGATGAATTTAGTGGTTGTTACATTAGAGGGGGTTTAAAACCCCTCTAATTGTGATGACAATTTAACCTAAATGGGTCTAATTAGAGGTGGTTATAACCTCAACGACCTCTACTAGAGGAATTAGGGGCAGTTCAAAAGGCCCCTAACTGTTAATTCTATTAGGGGCGGTTTTACACAACCACCCCAAATGCTTCTCTTTTTTTATATGAAAAAGTCTCCCCAGTCTCAGGCTGTGTCCCCCAGCCTCCTCATTCCTGACATATTGTGTATTTTCGGTCGCATCCCTTGTGTGTCTCCTTGTGTCTCGGTCTAATCCCATATGTGTCTCAGATCTGTCCCCATGTGTCTCGGGTCTCATCCCCTGTCTGTCTTGGGTCTGTCCCCCTGTGTCTTAGGTCTATCCCATCCCTCGGTCCTCGTGTGTCGGTATCCTGTGTCTCAGGTCTATCTCTTCCCCTAGTCCTCGTGTGTTTGTATCATGTGTCTCGAGTCTGTCCCATACCCCTGTCCTCGTGTGGTCTAGCCCTCAGTCCCTGGTTCTCATGTGTCTCTACGTCGGTCCGTGTCTATGGGTGTTCATCGCCTAGTCTCCACATGTGTGTCCCCAGTCCAGCCCCATCTGCATGTTCCTGGTCCATCCCCCGACCTCTTCTCGGTCCTTCAATTTGGAGGGCTTCTAAAAATTTTGAAGCTTGCGGGATTTGAACCAATCCCCTCCATGATATAAACCCTGCTCCTAAACCACCACCTCAAAGCACATTTGGTTTATTTAGTACCTATATTATTCTATTTATATATATTGATAAGTTTATTGAAATATAAATTATTTTGATAAATATTTAAATACTTGTAATAAGTTCTTTAAAATAGGCATATATATTAATGAACATATATATATTTACAAATATACACATAATTTATATATTATTGTATTTATATATATTAATAAGTTTATTAAAATATAAATTATTAAAACGATTTATTTAAATATATATAATAAGTTTATTTAAATAAGAATATATATTAATAAAAATATTTATATTAACAAATTTACACATATAATTTATATATTATTGTATTTATATATATTAATAAGCATTTTAAGATAAACATTATTTGCATAATATATTTAAATAAATTAAATAAATAACATGTATCAATATTTATATATATATATATATAATCATCACACCTCTATAAATTATATATATTTAAATAAAATTATGTATGTGTTTATTTATAAATACATTTATATCCAACACACACAAACAAAAATATTTATTTATAAATTTATGTGTAATTTTTTTATTTAGTGGAATACACATATATTATATATTTATATATATATTATTTATACATAAAAAATTATATATATATATATTAATTACATATTTATATGAATATATTATAGATTTTATAAATACATTTATATATATATACACAACATATACAATATATATATATTATGAATTTTTTAAAGAAAATAGTAGGGGTTCATAACCCCTCTCATATCTTAAATTAGAGGGGGTTGTGAACCCCTTCTAATGTAAGACATTAGTGGGGGTTCAAGAGGGGATTTTGAAACCCCACTAATTTCTTACATTAGAGGGGGTTTTGAACCCCCAGTATTTTCTAAAAAAACAATTTCGTATAACACACACACATAACACCACTAAAATACAACTGAATATATATATATATATATCTCTCTCTCTTTGTGTGTGTGTGTGTGTGTATGTATATATATAACATCTCTAACAGAAGATATAGTGACTATAACTAAATACATAAGACCACTAATTATTAAAGTAGCGACATTTTTAACATAATCATCTCTAAATCCAACTACATAGTAAAAAATGCTAAAATTTTCTGAGGGGGTTGTGAAACCCCTCTATGTTTGATGATTAGAAGGGGTTGTGCAGAACCCACTCTAATGTTATAAAAAATGAATTTAGAGGGGGTTGTGCATAACCCCCTCTAAATAACCCCCTCTAATGTACTGTTTTTTTGTAGTGGTGGTCCCCACCTCCATAACCTCTAATGGAAGGTTTTAGTTCAGGTGGTCCCCACCTGTGAAATATCCACATGGGTGGTTTAAAAAAAATGTTACACCATTTTATTTTATTTTATTTTTTCACGAAATACCCAAATTCTATCTTTCACTCTCGACCCCCAACGGTCCAGGTGAAGGTCTCTTTAAGCGAACACTGATGCTATGAGTTCAACGGTGTCCTCAAATTTCAATTCTGAGCACCGGTTCAAAATTTAGAAAACCCGCTCGAACGTTTACTGAACGTACCTGAACAAATGTTCTGAAATTCATTCTAGGCACTCCAGGCCTTGGAATCACGTGCCATAAATTTTTGTGGAGTCGTAAAATTCCCTTATATATTTTAAAAAAACATTACCAGGAAAACATAGTTTTTACATCCTACAACAAATTTCTCTATTGTTTAGTTAAAAAAAATCCATATTCACATTTCATGTCATCTTTTTTGGACTAGAAATAGACATATTTGTATCCATTTACATAGAGATCATCCTCTCATCAAAATTTCAATAAAATATCCACATTCCTTATAAAGTATATAAGGATATTATTCACATCAATCTAGTGAATATCACTAGGATGTTATTGGTATATATTTTTTATGTTCATATAATTCGAGACATCATGTCAAGTAAAAAACATAGAATAAATGATAGATCTTAAAGAAGACACATAAGGATTCATATCCATCCTTTTTAACTCTTTATAAGAAATAAAAAATTTCCTAACATTCTTCCATGAAACAATGGAAAAGTTATTTTCTTTGAGTTCTCCATGAAAAATTACTTTATCACTTTGCTGATATATGTGTTATAACTTTTTCTAAGAAAAATCTAAGATTTATCTATATATATCCTCATACTGAGTATGAAAGCTACTTAACCCACATATTTTAATGACAAAAATTCACAAAGAATATATTTATAGAGTGATGTGTTGAGATATCATTTCAGATTTAATATGATATCATCTATATACTGTATTAAAAACACAACTATAGTCCCACTAATCTAGTTAAATGTATTGAAATTATCTCATGCTCATTGAAACCAAATTCTTTGATTGAATTATGAGACCAGATATTATCGATCGAAGAAATTTTTTTTATTCCATAAATTGACTTTTCCAACATGAAAACCTTAACATTCACATTTGGAACGTAATGACCATGGAATTTATCATATAAAAAACATCCCCTAAATTCCCTTTAAGGATTGTAGTTTTTATATCCATATGATATAATTCATTATAAAAATGTTATTCTATGTCTGAAAATATTAGAATATATTTCTTCGTCAGAACATGTGAAAATGAATCTTTATAGTCAATACATTGAAATTTTTCATCACCAATTTCAATTAAAAATTATATATAGGTAGACACTCTACCATATTTATCAATTTTATAAAATAAAAACCACTTTCAACCTATGTGTATCACCCTTTCAAGTACATCCACAAACTTCTAAACTTGGTTAGTGCATATGGATTCCATCTCAGATTCCATGGATTTTAATCATTTATTAGAGTCAAAACACACAATTTACTCTTGGTTATATGTTGTTTCATCTCATATTAATGTGAATTCATAATCATTAGCTAAAAAATAAACATATATTTCCGGATCCCAACAAACCATACTATATATTTTAGGTTCATGGGTAATTTGAATCATTTATCAATTTAAAATTCATTATGGAACCATCTCAACTTCCATCATGGGAACATTTCCTATTTTTTTACCTAAACACATTCATGTTTAACATTAATCTAACTGAATACTCAATCCATGTGTTGTTTTTATAGTAATACATTATCTTGAGCCACAAAAATATAATATTTAGTAGGGTGGTATAAATAATAACCTTTAGTTTCCTTAGTATAACCGATAAATTAGCATTTTTCTTACATATGGCTGATATTTTCAAAATCCAATCATTATAAACGTTCTTTGAAACCATTAATACACATAAAATAAATAATAGGTTGTTTCCCAGTACATATATCATATGTTTTCTTTATGATTAATTTATATTGAATTCATTTTAGTAAGAATACAATAGTCTCCAAAGAATATCCCACTAATGAGATAGGAAGATTATCTAAACTCAACATTTATTGAACCATATTTAATATGGTCGGATTCTTACATTCATTTACCTCATTACATTATGGTTTTCTGAGTGGAGTGAGTTGTGAAAAAATTCCACAGTCTCTCAGATGAGATATGAATTACAGGATCTGGTACTCACCACCCCGATCTGGTGAATATATTTTAATAATTTTTCCTAGTTGATTCTACACTTCATTTTCTAACTCTTTTATATTTTGAAAAGATTCAATGGAATGATTTACTAAAAAAAATTCCCATATCAACCAAAGTCATTGGTATATGTAACAAACCACCTAAAATGGCTATTTTCTTGTGTACTCATTAGTCTGAATACATCACTATGTATATGATCTAATAAAGATCTAGCAATCTCACCTCTTCCCCAAAAGGTGAATTTTACATTTTTATTAATATGTATGATTTACATGTATCAAATTATTCATAGAAAAGGATCCCAATATTCCATATCTATGAAGTCTTTGAAGGAATTTCTCAATTATGTACAAGAAATCAATTACAAAGGTAAGTGAAATTAGAATCAAATTTGATGCTGTAATTATGAATGATAAAAACAAGATTATCCATATCTATAATATACAGACCATTAATTATAATCACTATTACATAAAAAATTTCTTTATTACATATATATATTAAATCACATTTTTAATTATTAAAGAAAATTCCATCTTGTACAAATAGTTTACATAAATAAAATTCATATTTATGGCGGGAGAAAAATAAAAGTTTTTTTAGTTCATAGTCAATATTATTAGATAATTATAACATAAGTGTTGCACTATAATTTAATAACTCCTACCTCATTACTAGCATGAATACACACTTCACCCTTTAGAAATTACCTCTTGTTGTCGAGTCTATGATTTTTAGAAAATATGTGTAATGTTCACTTGGTATCTAGTATCCTTGACTAAAATTTGGAGGAATTTATTTCTATAAAATTCACATTTAGGGGATTCAAATTATTTTAATTTAGAATACTTCTAAGTCATAGATTCAAATTTTTTTGTGTTCTCTAGGTCATCCGTTTTAATGATCTTAAAACTATTAATGTGATGTATTCTATAATCTAAAACAATACATATCACTAGAAGATTATCATCTATTATATCTATTATTTAAGGGATTTAAATGAATGTAGTCCCAATAAGAATTATTATCCATGTACATCATATAAATTTAGTGATCCAAGATAAATATTTCACTAATAACTGAACCTTATTTTGTGTGGAAGTATTTAATTTAATTATTTAGGTATGGATTCATCCTAATGAAAATATTTTTGATTCTTGGATAGTTAAAAAAATATCTCTTTATCTAAATCCATCATATGAATTCTCTCAACTTTATTCCTCTCGTATCCAAATCCTTTGAGTTTTCTAGCTAAGTGGAACATAATTAAAACACTAAAATCATGGTAACACAAGAAAATATATGGGAACCCACTTTTTAATGAAACTACATATTAGATACTCTTAAGTTGCTAATTAATATATTTTATGAAACAAAACTATATAAGGGCACTCAACTTCGGTATTAAACTACTCAGATGAATGATCTACATATCAACAAGTGTTTCTTTGGAAGTTATATCACACTTAATATTTTTGGGGTTTCCCTTTAATGTATCCCCAATTTAATATTCATCATATACATATTAATTTCATAACTATTATATTATATTTATTTTTATTATTATTTTACTTTTCATCTCTTTTGTGTATTCCTAATTTTAATGATTTAGTTTGTGAAATACCTTTTAAAACCACAAACTTAATGCGTTCATATGAAATTAGTGTGTAACTATTACAACACCCACAAGTTTGTGTTAACCACCTCCAAAGGATGCCATGTATATTCATACATATTCAAATGCATCAAATGAATAAGGTACACGACTGCTTCTTGTAAAGGCATAAAGACATATGCGATTTAAAAACTCCACATGAGTAAGCCTAGAGTAATAGATATCTATACTCATTCATGTCACTATCCAAGGCATAAGACTCTTGTAAAGTATGTGGTGAAAACCTTAGTCTTTCTACTCAAGATACTTTACTCCATAGAGAATCCAATCCATGAATTCTCGAGAAACTACTATTAATGGTCCATGCCTAACAAATATTATCAAGGTCGTAACTATAATTAAAGATAGAGGTAATTGTATATAGAAACATAATATTATTATTCATAACATATCATTACTTTAGAGTCTCTATCCTATAATTAATTTATCCCATTAATGGGTACACACAATATTAAAATTTCATAAAAAATTTAACAAACATGAGTATCTAATAAATTTAATGAATAAATAAGAAATATAATTATTTTCCAAAACATGAAATATTGATTAACTATACATAAATAAATTTTATTAATAAAATTTTAATAATTTAGTAAAAATATTAATATTTACATCTATTTTAATATGAACACCTTCAAATTTAATACTATATGTCAGTTATTTGATTTTCCACGAATTACAAACATTTCATATTTCAATTTATATTATATTTACATTTTATGTAACCAAAAGATCTAAATAATTTAATTTATAAACACTTTATAAGTAACCTCTTATGGTTTGTAAATAAACCATTTATTTCTAGATTATAAGGAAATCCATTTGACTTATCCAAAGATATTTTGAAATATTAAACTTTAATTTTTGGGAAAAATGTTTCATAATATATTTTCTAATTATAAAATAATTATAATTAATTTATAATTTTATAATTTTTTTAAATTTTAAATAATCCAAAAATCAATTTTAACATGCTATATAAATAATTTATAAACTATTAAAAACATTTAATGTGTCAATTTTTTAACACTTTTATATTTACCCATATATAGAATTAATATTTTATATAAGGGTATCATCCCTTAACTACTATGAAGACACTCTATGTAATTGTATTTATCCATTATCTCAACATATATTCATTGTAGTAGGTTTGGACCCATACACATAACAAACTGTATAATGGTAAAAAAAAATTTCATAAGCATGTGTAAATCTAGTCTAAAGGTTTCCTTTAGGCAGATTGATTTAAAACTGTAGTTTAAGGTAATAAAAGTATAATATTTATGCACATTAATTACATAAAGTAAATACCTTTACATAAATTCTTTTCTTATTGGTAATGTCAAATTTTTTATGTTGTTTAACGGTAAACAAAAAGGACTATTAAAAAATAGTTTTGATACCCATATGCGTAAGGGTAATGCACTGGAGAACTTTATATAAACTCTTTACGTTAAGGTACCACCATTAGAAAACCCATTTTTTTGACGTTTATAATGATGTTACAATTATTTAGACCTTTTTGGTATGGATATCACGTATGGGTAAACCATATTTACCTTTATGTATGTCACGAAAGGGTCTATAAACAACACTTGTTTATATGAAAATGATATTTTTCATTTTTCTTCAAAATAATGTGATCAAATAATTTTTAAATCTTGTATAAACTCCCTATGATGTGACTGGTGGGTTTTTTATGAACATATAATGATCATATGTAGTGAAAGAAAACCCAAAACATAGAATGATTTTCCTTCAATAATCAAACACATTAAATAACACAAAAATGTGATCACATGTAAAATTCATTCATCATAATGACTTGTCATCCCTTCATAGGGAATGTTGTGGAGGACCATGAGGAGTAGTGAATGAATGAATCTTTCCTTTTCTATGACATAGGGAATAATGTTTTCCAGAATTATTTGTAAGGATACCAGAGATACTAATAGTGTGCTAGAACCTTTTTAGGTGAGATGAACATGGCTCAAGAAGAAGAGAGATTTAGTATAGGATCACATGTATCACACCACAACACCCATTTCTATCTCATTGAAATAGTTTATATATTCAATGAAGTGTTCTACTAATTTTTTATCTCATTTATTTAAACATTAATATTTATGAATCAATTAAAATGTCAATAGATTCATTCATCATATGAATTCATAACGCCCATTACATTTCATTAGATGAATTTTTTTGAATGAATGCTAAAATTTAAAAGAATCAACACCTGGTTCTAAACAAATGAAAACAATTCAAGGAGAGGGAGAGATAATATATATATATATATATATATTATTTTCATGTAATACATTCATGAAAAATACAGACATCATATATGTATAGTATATATATACTTCATGGATCATATGTCTATGTACATGAATCTCATGCATGTATATTCTAGTGAACATCCAATAGTTCTATGATGAGATACTCAAGGACGATTTATATGTATTCCAATGGTGTGTGGGATTCATATAGACCATAATGGGTATGAATAGGCATTTTATAACTTGATGATGACTCTAGATTGGAGAATGTGTTCAGTTATTTAAATTGTATAAAATAGTCTATATAGTCATATCCCATATAGGTTCTTAATGAAATTATACTTACCTATAACAATATATATATTAATATTTTACATGGGTCATTATAGAATGATTCCTTTATATATATATATTAGTGTGTGAATGTGACCATATCCTCTTGGGAGATGTTTGGTGTGAAAATGCTTAGAGAGGGATGGTTCCATAGGAATGGTCATGGATTTGGGAATGTTATGGTTGTTATGTGGTTGTGAAAACCTATAATGGCTATTTTCTAAAGAGGTTTCTAGTGGTATTTTGAGGTGGGTTCATGGATACAACCCCATAGGCCATGATCGATGTTAGATATGATTTATGGATCATATGGGAGGAACTAGTGTCTTTGATGTGTGACTCATGATATAAGTGAGTTGGTATATTTTGATAGTTTAGGGTAACTCAGGAGAGGGGTTATCCCAAAATTATGAGTTCCATTTATACATGATGCCTAGGTAAGTGGTTCAGTTTATGAGACGATGCATGAGAGGTGATACCAGAGATTTGGTATAAACAAGGTGATTACTTAAAGGATCATGAACATGAAATCAGTTGGTTGATTTTGATATTGAAGTTGTAATACTAGGGAAATATTAGTAGGATACGTAGATGTATGTATTTGTGATATTCTTATAACTATGTGGTTATAGTATAAATAAATAATTCAATTATAGAATGAATCTTGGATTCTAGGTAATTATATGGGTTGCCTCAATATGTGAGGGATGTCAAGTTTCTTAGAAAAGACCATAAAGGGTGAACTTTTGATGATATTGCAATTATATGAAGTATAGTAAATGGTTTTTGGTGTGTGATACATGTTATTATGGAAAATAACTCAGGGGATCATGATTCAAGTTACACGGATTGAGGTACAGGAGTGTACACATATTGGATTTATATGTACTGGAAGCAGTATGTGTTGGATATATGCATGTTTAGTTGACTTATCAATTGGTTAAATTTTATGTGTGGTATGATGATTTATTGTTTTGTTGAGGTATTATAATTTTGTTTTGCCTAAGAGTTATGAGGAAATATGAAATTTAAATTAATTGTCGAGGAGACATCAAAATATGATTTGGTGTGATAGAACATTCAATATGTGACTTAGTATTGGTTAGGTAATTATAGGAATGATGTGTATAGATTAGGAGGAGAGATACATGTTTTATAATTTAACCCATTTAGGTTTTATTTGTAGAGTATTTTATGTGAATCCTTACGATGATGAGTGCACCATCATCCATGGAGGTATGAACCTCATATTGGATGGGTCGTCGATGAGTGGGATTGTTTAGTGGATGGTAGATCTATCTTTTTGAATTCAAGTGTTGATGAATTAAATTTCTATTGTTTCATGTAAAGAAATATATTATTAATTCAAATTCAAAATTTTATGGATAAAATGATTTGGAATTAAAATTGTGAAGGAAATTTGATGGCACGAGGGTGATGCAGATCCATAGTGTGTTGGTCCTCAATGTACAACATGATGACTTGTTGGATGGTTGACGATTCAACCTTGAAATGTCCTAAGGATTTGGGTTCAGACTCTGGGGTGTATATTTGGAAAATTATGGGGTATATATAAGATTTAAGGCATCATGATTGGGTAAATAGATAACATATTGGAGGCTAAAGATGTGTGTTTTTGGGAAATTTTTTCCATAGGGGTCCAAACTATCATTTTGTTCTGTGATTAGATGTGGAAGGATAGAAACCACATAAGCTATCTAATTATAGACATGGAAGGTGTATTTTATGGTTTTGATAATGTTTCTTGATGAAAATTTGGCATTATTAATTTCATTTCATGAATAATGGAGGCTCATCCAATTCAGTTGGAAATCAAGAACAAGGTACAATACTAGTCTTTGGATAAAATTAAATAGGTGTTTGGTTGTGGTGAGTTTGAAACCACATTTAGAAAGTTGATGGACCACTGAGAGTGTGTTTTTTCATGCAGTTTTGATGGTGGTATCATCCTGGATCAGAATCATCTGTTACGGACTAAATTACATATGGAGACACTATAAACCTGACGATGAATCACTTAGTGGAATTTTGTGCAACAAGATGGATGGGTGCAATGGGGGACCATCTTGTTAGTTTTATAATAGTATAAGGTGGTTGTTCCAATTTATGAGTTGGGTTCTATGTTATTTCAGTTGACTTGTGAAAGATTTTCAACTTTTAGAGTTGGAGTGTGAAAGGTTTATATTGAATAGAGGATCGACATAGGTCGGTGTTATCAGTTGGAAGGTTGTTGAGAATTATTGGGGATGATAACTATTATACTTTTGAGGTTTTAAAAACCAATCCCTATAGGAGTAGTTATTTTTGGAAAAAATTTAATTTGGAAAACTAGGTAGATGGTTCATTTTGTAAAATGATACTCAAATAGATAATATGAGAGTTTGAGATTCTTGAGATATGATCTTTGGATAAGTTTTGAGGCTAAGGAGGTGCCTATAGTGCTCGAGTTATTCCCAATAGATTTGGATTACATTTTAAGAGTTTTATAGGATTCTTCCTAGGATAAAGGGTTTGGTGTGAATGGTTTAGAAAGATTCTATCTAGCTCTCTATGTGAGAGGATGTTTCTATTTTTTTTCTAATCAACATGATTTTTGAGCATGGTTAGAGCTAGTTTTAGACGAAATCATGAAAATATTCACGTAATATATGTTATGTGTCTTAGACCTAGGGATTTCTCCACCATTGTAGATAACCCTTGAAAAATTTAATCGATTTATTTTTCATGATTAGTGAACGGGTTGATATACATTGTAGGAAAACCATTTTTTATGCAACATAGATAGTGTACGATGCATGAATGTCACATAGTTTAGGAATCCCCATTTTCATACCATGAAACTCAATAAATATAGAAATTTATGGTTCCCTCTATATTTATTAAGATGGAAATCTCACCTCTTCATTTATCTCTAATTAATAGTATAGGGGATTCTCCCCCACCATCATATTTGACCCCCATCAAGTTGGGAGAGTTTTCTCTTTCGTTATTCATCAATTTAAGGTACAATACACCTCTTTCACCCTACCTTACTCATTATAATTATTTTAAATTCCATTGAACAATGTTGGATTTGATAGATATGGATGGATATGTCTTTCAGTATAACTAGAGGACATCCCATGGCTATATCCATAGTTCTTCACATGACATTTGTTCTATGTATGTCACTATGATAAATTTATTAAGTAATTTATACTTAATTTTAGTTAAATTCGTGGTTAACAGGGTAGATGTTGTTTTACATTTTCTTGAGGATAGTATTGGGGCCATGCTATAAAATCTCTTTATGTGGTTGGTTGAGGTACGTGTGTCATGGTTGGTCTTGGTGTGTTGTTCTGTGTTTACATAGTGCTCATTTTGTTAAAATAATTAATTATAATTTTTTATAATTAATTATTTTTGATTTTTAATGTGGTGTAGGAGCTTAGGTGGAGGTACTAGGGAAAATGAGGACTTAATGAGGTAGGGAAAGGAATTGAAAATGATAGCTTATATGATAACTCCTTGATAGGTAAGAGGTCCTATGTACATACCCCTATGATATTTATTCATTTTATTTATGACACTAATATTTTTTGTCTTACCACTATGTGGTTTCTATCTTTTTTATTAAATAAATTGTTTTATTAAAATGAATGGCTTGGAAATAGACAATGCACCTTTGGCCATACTGGACCTTTGTGCACTAGGTGATAATCCTCTTCAACCGATGGTCGAGTTATTCATTATATTTGTGTTCTTTTAGCCACATAAACCCCCTTGAGAGGATATAATTAGATGGTGTAAGAAAAATGGCCCTTACTAAAGGTTACTTATGGCCCTAAAGTAAGGGAATTTAGAGGGATGTGAATGAGGGTCCCAAGTAGGCATTAGTAGACCCCTGAGGTTCTATTGATTATTCTTGATAGTGCGGTGAAAATAGAGCAATTGTTCCACCCCATTCGGATTGAGATTTCTTGGTTGATAAGAATCGGTGGAGATAGGTAGATTGGTTTGGAGAGTAGACATAACAACATATAATAATATAATGGATATGGGCCTTTAAAGTATCTTGAAAGTTTTTCCAATTAGGATATCCATAAGTTTTCAGTCAGTCTGTGAGAAGATCGTGTAAAGGAATATGGGTGTATTACCCCTAAGTGATGCACGCTGAACTGAGATATGTAAATGGTATCATGAGATATATGCAAGGTTTCTATGAAAGATGATATCTTGTGGGACCCCAATAGATTTCATTAGCACCCTTTACCCATACACCAGGATCCAATGTTAAAATAATACTCTAAAAATGTTTTATTTTATACAAATAAGTGGACCAAATTTTAAATTCTATACATAATAATTCGAAAACAAATATGTATTTATTTACAACACATAGAATATTTTTAGGTATATAGATTTAAATAATTTAGAAAAATAATATATATTAAAACCCATTTATTTATCATCATGTGGAATATTCCAATTATACATAGATTTTATGATAGCCTAATAATTGTTCAACATTTTACTCAAAATATGTTCCTACTATACAGTCATCTTTTTGGTCTGGAAATTTTTTTTCAAGATGTTTCACCGTTGAATATTATTTAATTATTACACATCATTAGGCTTTGGGAAAAACATTTCTAAATGTGGAAAGATAAAAAATCATAGTAAGTGATACTGAAATCATAGAAATCCATTAATCCATTTGACCTCAATAAAGACCCATAAATAGTTTTTTTCCCATAATAAATTTGAATTGAAAACAATCATTGAATTTTGAAATCAACTTTTTTCCTATTGTTTTTTAAAAAACATTTCATAAGTAAGCATGAAGAGAAAATAATAATTAATGATAGTTTTTAAGAATCTTGAATGATTCTCCTTAAAAAGAAAAGTTTTACCCATATAAGATTATAAAAATTATTTTAAAACTAATGTCATTTTACTACCTTATGAAATAAAAATATTTATAGAAAAACCATAAACAATTATAACATGAAATATATCTAAGAATAAAAATATAGTTAATCACATGGATTACAATAAATAATATCACAATGACAGAATGCATAGTTTTATACATAAAAATTATATGATTATAGTATTTTTATAAGAAATAATAAATATATCCTGAAATCCTTGTAACAATACATTATAAATAATTAAGCTGGAATTCACCAAGTACTCAAGAAAGTTTGTCTCATGATACCTAGAAATTCATCGAGGGGTAACCTATAACAAATAATATCCCATCACTTACTAATTAAAAATTATTCATCATAAAAAATAAATTAATAAAAACACAATACAATAACAACAAAAACATTTTTACTAAAAATATAGCATAATAAGTATTAGTATTTTCCCTTGTTAAAAAATAGAACAACATTATCAGAACAGATTAAGAAAAAAAACTTATATGGCATCATTAGAATATATACTTTGTAAATCATATGATCATCAAATTGTTTTGACATAGATAAAGATACCTATAAATTAATATTCATCCCTTTCATTAAAAACATTGAAGAAATATTCTTTTATTTTGATAAAACATTGAATAAAAAATTCAAAAATATTGTGGAAATATATATTTCTAAAAATAGCTATAAAAAATTATAAAGTAATTTTTAAATAAAAATATGATCTTTAAAGAACTAAAATATGTTCATTCTATATACATTAAAATAGAATATTACTTTAAGATAGTTATAAAAAGTAAAAAGTGATCCATATAAAAAATCAGAAAATATTCTTTATAATTTTTAATATAAAGAAAAAGTAGTCAAAAATAATATTTAAAAATAATTTAAATATAGATAAAACCACTTTCGAAACATTTCATAAACATAAACATGGAGGAGAAATATTTGGAAAGGAATATGTAAAAAAGCTTTCAAAGGAAAACCACTAACCACTTTGGAAACATTTAAATCAAAATAACATTAAAGAAGGGAAAATTAAAATGATTTATAAACCACAAGAATATTAGTAAATTTATAAAAAAGTATAACTATATTGGATTAAATATACAAGAAATAAAATACTTTTTCAAAATGGAATAAGTCACAATGAAAATAAATTGAGATGAGAAATATCTTACCTTGTCTCCCAAGCTATTTATTCAATCGCAAAATCCATAATAGTAAAATTATATTATTTTTGTACTTTTTAAAAGAAAAATTTACTGTTTATTCAATTATAATAATTATTTTTTGTTTCATTTATTATCATGACAGAGTTACTAAATCTGCTATGTTTAAATTGGGGGTTTTCTGGATGTTCAATTCATAATTCCAAAACAACTTTGATATGATAAACATCGTAAGAGGGGTTATGGTTCCTTAATTTTTAGTATATTAAATTTTAGAATTATCCATGAACGGATGACCTAAAAATGGAATCAGATCGCTTTATGGAAGTAGTAGTCCAAACATACACACAAGTGACATTATCAATTATTAACGAGTGGAAGGGTATGTTTGTGAGTAATATATTATCCTAAAAAACAAATAATTATTCAATCAATATTATATATATCTATTAAATCCATCATAATAACTATCATGGTGAGATGGTGATTAAAAACAAGACATTTTACTTTGTGGAGGTTATAGTCCACACACATGTATGGGCAATGTTTTCATTTCCCATTGAGTGGAAACGAAGATGAATAAAAGTTATTTCATCATCATAATAACATTTAATTATATCAAATGTGTTAATTTTTATTATACCATCATGTTTAATAAATAATTTATCCCCTCAGAATAATAAATAATATAAAATAACTAATTTTAGAGTTATTACTTATCTTTGGAAATCCTCAATTTTTTTGTAGAGACATGAGTTTCTATGGGCTTTGTAATTTGCACAGAAATTTGAATTTTTTCTTTCAGATACTCATGAGGGATAAAATGTTCATTTACCCATGTAGATTTTCTTGGCTAATTTTCTTGAACACTCTATCGGTCCCCGAATATGGTGATTTTCCTAGGACATGATTTTGGGCGAGTTCCAAGCCATTAAAATTTTTGGAGATTGTTTAATATTTAATAAATTAAATAATAATTTATTCATGTGGGTAGCTAGGACAATATAATTTGAATGTACTGTAAAATTTCGATTCTGAATTTATGGTTGTGTCTGGAATGTGGGATACTTCTTATTATGGACTAACTTCTAGTTTTAGGACTTGGGAAGAGTATTAAAATGGTAAATGATTAATTAATTAATTAAATATATAGTTTAATTAAATGTGTCAAACCAATTTGGGGTTCCTCAAAATGGAAGTAGAGGAGAGGGAGACTCTTTTACATGTGACATCTGGAACAAGGGTAAAGGGGGAAGTAGATTTCATCAGCCTTCATCCTTTTCCTAGATCAGGACTAGATCGAGGTGGAATAGCTTTCAGGAGCATATTTGAGCCCAAAACATCAGAGTTTAAGCCACGAGGTAGGACATTTTTTTACTTTCATACCACTACCCACATATGTTATTTTTTTTAATGTTTGAAATCCATAAAATTATTTCTACGGACCCCATGGAGGTCGGTCAATGATTAATCGTGAAAAAAGTGGGTTTCAAGAGGTTTTTTAGGGTTTCCGATTCGGAAAGCCGAACTACACAACATGTATTTCTAAGAACACATACCGTGTGTTTTTAGTTTTTAAAGAAGAAGAAGATAATGAAACCACATTGATTCTAATTTAGAGGACAATATGTTTAGCTTCACTTAGTATGTGGCCAGGTATATGGCCATAATACCTGTGTAGGGGGATACATGGCCATGTAGGGTACATGACCAGACCCCATGTGGGTGACACACCGTGTGTGAGTACATAGAAAAATAGATGAAGGTTATAGGCACAGTTGAAGCATGCAATGGCCAGTGCCCAAATTTTGTTTTCTATCATGATCAATAATCAATTCGAGATTTCAATGATGGTTAAAAATGTAATCAATATAATTGAATCAAATAATAAAGGAAAGGGATATAATTCTGCGACCAAGTACTAGATCATCACGTATTATTTATAATTAATTAAATTAATTAATGAATTACCTTGTGTGAATTATTTACTTATTGATAGATCTAATAATAGATCTACATTGTATCATCATTGTGTTGTAGGAATCAACAATATATTCCATCTAGTGATGATCTAAAAATGTCCCACAAATCTCCAAACTTTTTGTAGTGGAATACCTTGGTGCTTACATGGAAGATTATATCACATGCATTGTTTTCCTTTAATCCCCATGCGAATCACCTCCTAAGAGTTATACTTGTTCTATCTATACATGATATGGGTAGGTAGAGGAAGATCAATCTATATTATTGGGAGCATTCTTAATGATAAGGAGCTCTCGAGGGCATGAGAGTATTTTCTCTAGCTATTATTGTGCAAAAAAAATTGGATCTCTAGGAAAATACTATAATTGGGATTAAATATTTCTAGGTTCTGGAAAAATATATATTCACAAGTCCCATTTAA
This sequence comes from Viscum album, assembly GCA_963277665.1. Taxonomy (NCBI): domain Eukaryota; kingdom Viridiplantae; phylum Streptophyta; class Magnoliopsida; order Santalales; family Viscaceae; genus Viscum; species Viscum album. Next base: position 1,304,158,279 of record OY728147.1, read on the forward strand.
TATTAATTTAATCCTTTGTGGATCCCCTTGTATTAAAATAATAATAATTTTAAAATTATTACCTCAATATGTACTTAACTTGAGAATTAAATAAAATATTATTTAATATAATATTATACAATATATATTATTTCTCAACAGACCTAAAAGCTTAGTCAACCATTTCTCAAAAATATTTACCACGAATTGAATAATGACTATTTATTTAATAAATAAATATCATAGAATTATTCAACAAAATAAATAAAAAAATATTATATTCACTAAATAGAAAATAAATATTTATTAAACATTCCACTCACATAATTTTCTCTCAAATAACTGGTGAAATAATGTATGTGATCAAGCATAAAAGGATAATTATGAAACCATGTATGGGAATAATATTTATTCAACTTGTTGAATAATGAATAATATTATATTATTTAATCGGGATTCAGGATATACTTTGTTTGTGACCCTCAACGAATATTTGTTAGCGGTATTCAGTGAAGTAGCACAAAGTCAATGGTTACCATATTTCAACATAGCAAGACATCCATATAGAAATAATTTAATGACACAACGACATAATACGACATACATATGCTTACTATGTAATTCAATCTATTTAACATTGTATCTTTAATCAAGAAGGTTTCAGGGAAATGCCATCAAGCAATGTGCCAAATGTCTCTTTCTTCGACTTTATATAAATAAAGGTTTCCTATAGAACACCAATGCCTTTGATTTTTTTAGCTATATCCTTTCCATCAAAGGGCATGAGAGATCAAAATTATATTAAATAATGGAAGTGGAAAATCCTTTCTCGCAGCACTCATTAATGCAATGTTACTCATGACGCACCCAACATATCGTACCTCACTACGAACATATGTTGTCATAGTTTTCATTAATACATCATAGTGAACGACGTAAAATATTAATCAATAATGATATTAATGTCCAAATATCAATACAAACATATGAATATAGGAACATAAAATGAAACATATAAATGTGGACTTCTTACTAGAAAGTCTCTTTCTCATAATATCCAACCCTAGATATTACCTAGGGAATAAACAATTAGAGTGTACTATAATGTCCTATTAGTCCTCACCCCTGATAGGATATGTAATATGTTTCCATAAAATGATATCATCCTCCTTTAGAACATATATTTTATAATAGTTCTGTAGCTCTTCTGGTATCTCATCATAGTAGGGAACTGCTATAGCCTTTTAGAATGATAGATACTCTCTGGAGCTCTTCATGGTTAGGCCGTCATGAGAAGTTTTCAGCACCTCTTCCCATGATATTACCATTTTGTTACACATTCTCAACTATAACAGGTTTGGATAGATGGATTTTAGTATGTTTTGTGAAGTGGTTGTTATGTCAATGTCATTTTCCCCGGAGGTGTGTCTTGCAACAAGTGACAATGTCCCATGGGGATTTATTATTTTTATTAATCTACGTTTTGGTGTTGATGGGTATATCATTATATTTTTTTGGTTCCTTGGGTCCTTAAAGTATTGGATGATGTTCTTTTACTGGCGTGGACCACTATGAAGGCCTTATTACTATTTAATAATTGAAGATTGATTGTTTGGTGCTGTTTTTTGTGGATCATTCTGTTTTATCATTGATCAATGCAGTTACTTTAATTTTTTGATGTTGGTGTGTTTGTTTTTAATTATCAAGTGTTTTTAGTGCTCTAACCAGCATCATGGGTTTTTATTTTTCACCAACTATGACACGGACTACTCTGATATATTCTGATCACCAACGATGCTGATGCTGATGATCAGATGATTACGATTCAGGGTTTTAAATCAGGGTGCATGGATTGATGCGGTTTACGGAATGAGGTTTTGACATGTGGATTTATTCAATATTGTGTCTTATTTTGAATTTGAAATTTGAAATTTAATTTTGATGTTTTGGGTTTGATTTTGGATCTTATATGCTATTAATGTTTGTGGTTTTTGAAAATTTATATCCAATATTGCGGCGTTCCCATTCAACTATGATGTTGTTTTTTCAGATCCTCCATTGAGACAAAAAAACATGTCATGAATGTGACTTCAAATTATTCTGATGCATCTAAAATTTAGTAACAGTAAAAACCCCGATGGAAAGCTCCTCATCTCCTCGATAAAAAAGAAACTTATCCTTAGTTATTCAAAGATACATAGGGATATCTTTAATAGTAGACCAATACTTATCTCATTGATTAACTTGATATCATCTTACCATAATATAAGGCCCCAGCCTTAAACCTTACTTAATCTTGAGTTATTACAAGATTACACATTGAGGATCTTTTCGGGATTAGAGTTTTAGAGAATTAGATCATAAAACTTGCATTACATTCCACATATAAACAAAGTGGTTACATAAAGACAGTATTCTTCATTCCCATCAATGGAAACATATTTAAAATAAAACATGGATTCTTTCTTGACACTTCCTGGACACTATCATCATATCATGTACCTTTCCCTTTACATGTGAAAAACATTTCAAAAAACTTGGGATGAGCATAAAAAACTCAGTAAGGGATATAAAAATATGGAAAGGAAACATGGGTACATATATACATAAGAATGCGATCATACTTTACCCATAAAACATAAGAACTTTAACATACCTCATAAAATCATGAATAAATCATATAAATCATAAAACATAAACGTAATTGAGGCATTCATAACATTCTTACATAGGGAATAACCCTCTTGGTTACGTTTGGAATACCCATCATAGTATATTCCCTAAATATATTCGGAGAAACCTTAACGTTTCACTCCTTCGCGTTACCCAATGCATTGGAGAGCTATATCGGGCTCACAGTCCATTAGTTTATCACGGAACCACCCGTCTTCATAATAATGCCCAAGAACCTCAACATAATCGTATCACATAAAACATACATAAAGGAAACATAACATTTCCCCATTTCAATCACGAGATATCAATAAAACACATTGATGTAATAAAAACATTATGAAATCCATTTTCAATACCAAAATAAAAGAAAAGTAAAACATGGTATTTATATTTCTTTTAAAAAACGGTATGGCTTGTAGAGGAAGCCGAAACCCAAATAATGGTCACAGCGGAAGAGAAGTCGTTGTCGCCGCATACGTACGACAAAAACATTCCCTTTTTTCATTTTGTAAAACGGTTCGTATAAAAAAGATTCCTTTTGGATAAACGTAAAAGTCAAAGGGGTTTATACACCATATAAAAGAAAGTTGTGTATAAAATAAAATATGCCTCAATGAAAGGAGATTGAGATGAAGTCCCATACCTCGGGTCCGACTTGACTCGATCGTTCTTTAATGTCCTGAATAATAAACTTGAGTTAATTTATACTTTCTTAAGAACCTTTTTCAAGTTCATTATTCATCTTATATCACTTGTTGCCATGTCATGAACACAATGTAATTATTTAAGTTAATAACGGTCGTTTTAACGATCATTGGTACTTGAGTAAAAAATAAACGCTTTATAATTACATGTTGTTCATGTATTTATTATATACAGAATGGTATTCATGATTTAGATATCATATATGTCATATATATCCAGTACATGCATGCATTTATAATATAACATAATCATTTAGAGGTAAGAAATGAAATGCACCGTTCATGGAGATGGTAAGCCGTACGTACGCATGAACGCTACTTTCATTTCTATTTCATATTTTTTTATGGAATGGAATCATAATCATATAAAGATATATTATAATTACAGTATAATATCATATATAATACCATTAATTAAATCCTTTATACGCCCCACATATGGGATTAATGAAATCAAATCACTTTGAGGGGGCGGTAGTCCGCACTTACTTAAATGAAGATATCGTGTTTACCCATAATGGAAACCATAAAGGTATGACCAAAATGAAAAATACATAAGCTTATGGAAAACATAAAAATATTATATATCATATATAAATATAGTGACATTTTAATGGCCACCTTTGAAGGTGTTAAAGGAATGTTGAACAATCATCGTTTCGGGAGGCATAAATTCACCATCCACGGAAACAGTATGTTATTTAACCATTAGATGTAGGTGTGTGTAAGTGTAGCTTGAATACTTATTATAACAACATACTAGTATATTGAAGATACTAGAGTTGTTACAAAAGAAATAAATAAAAAGAGTTTATGGGGTTGGAGAAGCAAAACAAAAGGACTCAAGTGAAGACATTACCTTAAAATCGGGTAACTCCTTTTGGTTTGAGCTCGAAGGCTTCCTTGGGAAGACTTCTTCCCAATATGAGGCTTCAAGGAGTAAGAGAGGGAAGTGGAGAGACAAAATGGGAAGGGTTTGGCTGAGCCAAAGGCTTTGGAAGTGTGGGTAAAGAGGTAGAGGTGGGGGCCTTTTATAAGAGGAGAGGAGGGGCACTCTTGGAAAGTAAAGAAATATTACTTTATTTGAAAATGAGTTTCGAATTTAAAAGGTCGCACATTGATATAATTCGTGCATAAGGTGATAAGGGTTCGAAATATACCCACCAAATTGGTTTTGGACATGTGTAGGTCATAGATTTTACATTATCTTCTCATTTTATTTAAATCTTTTATTAATGAGGTAATCGCTACATCATCATGATTTCATAAATAACTTACTTTATTTAAAGTCTAAAAATTATAAAAAAAATACTATGATGTAGGAAATATTTTTATCTTTCCAATTAATATTTATAGTCAAAAATATGAATTTTATAACCCCATTTAAAAATTGTTTTTGTAAAACATATTATGTTTGTGTCATTTTTACTTTTTCATTAAATAAAAAGTTATTTATGTCATTTCCCAACCAAAGTGGCTCCATGGGGTCCCCAAGTTGACCCATGGATTGTCTTGGTCATCCATGACACATAAAAGGAGGGTAGGACATGTGTCAAGCTCATCTCATTTTATTAAAGCATTATTTTTACCTTAAACTTCACTAATTACCTCTAATCGCGATTAAGAACTTAAAAGTTACTATTCACCAAAAAATTATTTTAATCTCATTGAACCAAATTTTACTTCTTAATGACAACCATGTATGTTGGATTTTTGAAATTCAAAACACAGAAGTGGTAAAATTTCATTTAAACGAAAAATCAGTTTTTATAAGTACCACTTAGTGGTTTCACTATTCATCAAAAATTGAAGTTTTTCAGAAAAATTCCAAAAATTCACCCTAAGCTATATTTGATATTCCGAATTCAAAAATGAAGTCTATTTTACAAAATTCAAATCATATAAGTTACATTAATTAATTTAATAATTAATTCCCGCTGTCATGACAAATAGCGGGTTTTTTTGAAACAATATCTATGAAAAGTTTGGCATTAGTTTATAACCAATTCCAAAGTGAAATTAATCCTAATGACAACCATTGGATTAAATGGTAAAATTATATTCAGATGAAACTTTATGACCAATTCAAAAGATAATCTAATCTTATAAATAAATTAGATTAAAAAACAGTTTTGATGTAAAATGCAGTATTTTTCACTATTCATTAAAAAATGAACATTGTCATAAAAATACCAAAAAATCACACAAAGTAAATTTTGATGTCCCAATCATAAAGAATAAGTTTATTTTGACAAACATAGCTTATAAAATTGTCAAAATATAGATTTAAAAATGGTTTTCCATCAAAAGGCAGTAAAATAATCTTTTAAAAATATTAGTGTATTCCATGCTTAAGATTGGATTTATTTTCATTTTAAGCCTCTAAAACACTATCTAATTAATTAATAGACATAGATAAAAATATCTATTATTCATTACTTACTTGGGATGTTACATCCTTCCCCCTTTTAGAAAATTGCGTCCCTGCAATTTATTTATTTATCAAATAAATGGGGGTACTTATCCCTCATTGCATTTTCAGATTCCCATGTTGCCTCTTCCATCATGTGGTTTTTCCACAAAACCTTTACCTGATTAATCACTTTATTCCATAACACTTGCTCCCTATGGTCAAGAATCTAGACCGGTTGTTCCTCATATGATAGGTTCTCTTCCAGCTGAACTACCTCTGGACTCAAAACATGAGATGGATCTGGCATGTACTTTCTTAACATTGAAACAAGAAAAACATTGTGTACCTGAGATAAACTCGGAGGTAAAGCCACTCGGTAAGCAACTGGTCCAACTCTCTCCAGAATTTGATATGGTCCAATGAACCTTGGACTCATCTTTCCTTTCTTACCAAATCGAATCACACTTTTCCATGGCGATACTTTGAGAAAAACATGATCACCTACCTCAAAAGTAAGATCCTTCCTCTTGTTGTCCACATAACTCTTCTGCCTACTCTGAGCTGTTCTCATGTGTTTCTGAATCAACTGAACTTTTTATTCCCTCTCTTCTACCAATTCTGGTCCCATCAACTTCCTTTCACCCACTTCATCCCAGAAAGCTGGAGTTCGACACTGCTTCCCATATAACGCCTCAAATGAGCCATCTGTATACTAGAATGAAAAATGTTATTATATGAAAATTCTACCAAAGAAAGATGTTGGTCCCAATTTCCCTGATAATCCATCGAACAAGCTCGTAGCGTATCCTCCAAGGTCTGAATTGTTTGTTCTGACTGCCCATCTGATTGAGGATGAAAAGCTCTACTAAAATTTAATTCAGTACCCAAAGACTTCTGAAGGCCTTTCCAAAAGTTAGTAGTGAACCTGGGATCATGGTTGGATAAAATGGAGAGGGGAACTCCATGCAACCTGAATATCTCTTTAAGATACAAAATGGAAAGTTCATCTAGGGAAAAAGTATCTCGTATAGCAATGAAATGAGCATATTTGGTCAAGTGATCAACAATAACCCAGATTGCATTATTACCTCGAGATGTCTTCGGTAATCCCACAACAAAGTCCATGGATATATTCTCCCATTTCCAATCTGGCACTGGTAAAGGCTAAAGCATCCCTTTCGGTAATTGCTGCTCTGCTTTAACCTACTGACAAGTCAAACACTTCACAGTAAAATCAGCAATATCTCTTTTTATTCCATCCCACCAGTAATACTCCCGCAGATCTCTATACATCTTAGTACTGCCAGGATGAACTGAAAATGGAGAACTATGAGCATCACATAACAACTATCTCTTCAACTGTGAATCAAAAGGCACACACAATCTCTTCCCAAATCTCAAAACGCAATCATTATCAAGGTTGAATTCATGAAACTTACCTTTCTGGACCAGCTCTACCTTTTTCTACAACTCACTATCTTGCTTCTGTGCTTGCTTGATTCTGTCTGATAGAGAAGATTTCACTGATACCCGAAATAAAATAGAAGAACATCCTGAACCAAAAACATCTATTCCAAATTTTATCAAATCCTTAACCAAAGGATCACGTTCCGAATGCAACACTGCTAATGAAGCATTACATTTTCGACTCAAAGCATCGACCAATTTATTTGCTTTTCCCGGATGGAAATGAATTGTACAATTATAATCCTTGATTAATTCCAGCCATCTCCTCTGTCTCATGTTTAACTCTTTCTGAGTGAATATATACTTTAAACTTTTGTGATCATTATATATTTCACTCTTTACTCCATACAAATGATGCCTCCAAATTTTTAATGAGAAAACAACAGCAGCTAATTCCAAATCATGTGTAGGGTAATTTACCTCATTAGTTTTCAACTAGCATGAAGCATAAGCAATTACCTGATCATCCTGCATTAGGACACAACCAAGTCCTTTCAATGAAGCATCACTGTGGATAACAAACTCCCCATTCCTGGAAGGTAGTGCCAAAACTGGAGCATTCACCAATCTTCTTTTCAACTCCTGAAAACAATCATCACATTATTTTGTCCAGATAAACATAAAACCATTCCGAGTTAGCTTAGTCATTGGACTAGATAACCGTGAAAAAATTATAAAAAACCTTTGGTAATAGCCTTCCAAACCAAGGAAACTACGAATCTGTGTTACATTTTTGGGTCTTGGCCATTCTTCAACAACCTTTGTTTTTGCAGGATCAACGGTTATCCCATCTTTAGAAACAATGTGACCAAGGAAAGAAATTTGTTGCAACCAAAACTCACACTTGCTGAATTTTCCATACGGTTTATTTTCTTTTATGGTTTTCAAGATAACCCTTAAATGTCTTTCATGATCCTCTTTACTTTTAGAAAACACCAAAATATCATCAATGAAAACCACCACAAACTTATCCAAGAACTCATGGAAAATTCTATTCATTAAGTCCATGAATACAACAGGTGCATTGGTTAGCCCAAAAGGCATTACTACAAATTCATAATGGCCATATCTTGTACGGAACGCGGTCTTTAGAATATTTTCCTCCTTTACCTTCAGCTGATGGTACCCCCGATCTCAGGTGAACCTTTGAAAAAAACTGAGCTCCCTGGAGCTGATCAAACAAATCATTGATATGAGGCAAAGGATATATGTTCTTAACAGTGATGTTATTCAAGGCTCTATAATCAATGTAATGTCTCATAAAACCATCTTTCTTTTTAACAAATAAAACAGGATCACCCCATAGTGATGTGCTAGGTCTAATGAAAACTTTCTCTAATAAATCTTGCAATTGCTCCTTCAACTCTAAAAGTTAAATTTGAGGCATTTGATAAGGGGGTTTTGAAATTGGCTTAGCATCAGGAACTAAGTCAACAGTAAACTCAACTTCCCGATCTTGTATTATTACAGGCAACTCATCAGGAAAAACATTAGGATACTCATTTACTACTGGCACATCATTAATCTGAGTAGTTCATTTATTTTCAACGATGTGTGCAAGGTAACATTCATTTCCATCTTTTACAAGTTTCTTGGCCTCTTGATAAGTTATCAACAGTAAGGGTTCATTATTTTACACAAACTGAAAGTATTTCTGAAAAGAAACTTCTTTAACTCTACAGTCAATCTTAGCATGGTAAATAGAGAGCCAATCTATACCCCGGATAACATCAAACTCCACTAGAGGTAGAACAATAAGGTTTGCAAGTAAGTTCTTTCCACAGATAAGGATAGGAAGATTCTTATAAATTCTTTTTGCCTCAAAATTTCCCCCAGGGGGTTTTACCAAAAGTTCAAGAGTCATTTCTTGAGATGGTATTCCCATTTTACTAGAAAAGTTTTCAGAGATGAAAGAATGTGTAGACCCCGAATCAAACAAAACACTGGCATAATCTGAGAAAACAAACAAAGTACCTGATACAACTTCATTTGATGGCCTAACATCTACTGAATTAGTTGCAAAGGATTTCACCACCTCTTTCTGCTTGTAGTCTAACTGATTCCCATCACTCAAGCTCTTTGTCGGACACTCGTTTGCATAGTGACCCATCTCATTGCACTTATAACATTTCACTAACTGCAAATCAAATTTGGTCTTACCATCACCCTGATCTTTTTTAGTGCAATCACGAGACTTATGTCCCATTTTACCAGATCGGTAGCACATTCCATAATTCAGAAGACATTCCCCAACATGCCTTTTTCCACATTTATCACAAACTGGAAACTTAGTTTTCTTACCGTAAGACTTTTTTGAATAATTCTTACCTTTCTCCTGCCACCTCAGTCTCTTCTTCTGTTGGTTGTTATAGAACACTTGATCATCAGAAAACTCCATTTCCACCTTCTCAGCACATCAAACAAGATTTTCATAACTTTTAAACTCATGAGAAGCTAATGCTCTTCGATATGTTGGCTTTAATCTTGAGTAAAAACGATTTATTTTGCTATCAAAGTCTCTGATAAAATTTGGAGCATACCTTAACAATCGAGTGAAACTTTCTTCATAGGTAGCCACTGAGTCTTCATCTTGCCTCAATTCCAAGAATTGTTTTTCCATCCTAAGTCGAACATCCTTAGGAAAATACTTTTCAAGAATCTTACCTTTGAATTCATCCCAGTCGAGAGCATCAATCTCATCAGCGTTCCTGATATTTTTAACCATCGACCACCACTGATCTGCTTCACCCTCCATACAATAAATAGCAAGACTAACCTTTTGATTGTCTGAACAGCCCATGACATCAAAAATATTCTCCAGTGATTTAATCCACCCTTCATCTAACACAGGGTCAGATTATCCTCTGAATGACGGGGGATGTTGCCTCATGAAATGTTCCACCACTGACATGTTCCTCTGCGGTTGATCTGGCTGATCTCGTGTATGGATACCACCACCATTTATAGCTTGAGTCAACTGCGCCATTACTGCCAGAAACTGTTCAGTTCCAATTCCGACCATCTCAGGATGCTGATTCGGAAGGTTATTTCCTTCTGCATGCCTTCCTAGCACTACTTCCCTATTTCCTCTGTGGAAAACCATTCTGAACAATCATGTCTTAGATGAAGCAACATGGTAATCATCAAATTCTATATCATTTAAAAAAAAAATTTGGATAATCATTTAATAGAATTCTAACTCCTAAAGTTATCTAAACCAACCTCTGATACCAACTATAAGGCCCCAGCCTTAAACATTACTTAATCTTGAGTTATTACAAGATTACACATTGAGGATCTTTTCGGGTTTAGAGTTTTTGAGAATTAGATCACAAAACTTTCATTACATTCCACATATAAACAAAGTGGTTACATAAAGACACTATTCTTCATTCCCATCAATGGAAACATAGGTGTGTTTTAGTTTAGCTTTAATCCTTCTTATAAAAACATCCTAGTATATTAAAGATACTGGAGTTTTTACAAAAGAAATAAATAAAAAGTGTTTAGGGGGCTGGAGAAGTAAAACAAAAGGACTCAAGTGAAGACATTACCTTAAAATCGGGTAACTCTCTTTGGTTTGAGCTCAAAGGCTTCCTTGGTAAGACTTCTTCCCAAAGTGAGGCTTCAAGGAGTAAGAGAGGGAAGTGGAGAGACAAAATGGGAAGGTTTTGTCCGATCTAAAAGCTTTGGAAGTGTGGGTAAGGAGGTAGAGGTGGGGGCCTTTTATAAGAGGAGAGGAGGGGCACTCTTGGAAAGTAAAGAAATATTACTTTATTTGAAAATGAGTTTCGGATTTAAAAGGTCCCACATTGATATAATTAGAGTATAAGGTGATAAGGGTTCTAAATATACCCACCCAATAGGTTTTGGACATGTGTAGGTCATAGATTTTACATTATCTTCTCATTTTATTTAAATCTTTTATTAATGAGGTAATCGCTGCATCATCCTGATGTCATAAATAATTTAATTTATTTAAAGTATAGAAATTATAAAAAAATAATATGATGTATGAAATCTTTTTATATTTCCAATCAATATTTATAGTCAAAAATCTGACTTGTATAACCCCATTTAAAAATTGTTTTTGTAAAACATATTATGTTTGTGTCATTTTTACTTTTTCATTAAATAAAAAGTTATTTATGTAATTTTCCAACCAAAGTGGCTCCATGGGGTACCCAAGTTGACCCATGGATTGTATTGGTATTCCATGACACATACAATGAGGTTAGTTCATGTGTCAAGCTCATCTCATTTTATTAAAGCATTATTTTTACCTTAAACTACACTAATTACCTCTAATCGCGAATAAGAACTTAAAAGTTACTATTCACCAAAAAATTATTTTAATCTTATTGAACCACATTTTAATTCTTAATGACAACCATTTATGTCGGAATTTTGAAATTCAAAACACAGAAGTGGTAAAATTTCATTTAAACGAAAAATCAGTTTTTATAAGTACCACTAGTGGTTTCACTATTCATCAGAAATTGACGTTTTTCAGAAAAATTCCAAAAATCCACCCTAAGATATATTTGATATTAGAATTAAAAAATGAAGACTATTTTAAAAAATTCAAATCATATAAGTTACATTAGTTAATTTAATAATTAATTCCCACTGTCATGACAAATAGCGGGTTTTTTTGAAATAATATCTATGAAAAGTTTGGCATTAGTTTATGACCAATTCCATAGTGAAATTAATCATAATGACCACCATTGGATTAAATGGTAAAATTATATTCATATTACCCTTTAAGACCAATTCAAAAGTTAATCTAATTATATAAATAAATTAGATTAAAAAGCAGTTTTGATGTAAAATGCAGTATTTTTCACTATTCATTAAAAAATGAACATTGTCAGAAAAATACCAAAAATTCACACAAAGTAAATTTTGATGTCCCGATCATAAAGAATAAGTTTATTTTGACAAACATAGCTTATAAAATTGTCAAAAGATAGATTTAAAAATGGTTTGCCATCAAAAGGCAGTAAAACAATCTTTTAAAAATATTTGTGTATTCCATGCTTAAGATTGGATTTATTTTCATTTTAAGCCTCTAAAACACTATCTAATTCATTAATAGACATAGATAAAAATATCTATTATTCATTACTTACTTGGGATGTTACACATAATCAATGAATAGGGAACATCATGGCTAGTACATATCATGGAATACAAGATTAATCTTATCGCTGAAGCATATAAGATATTTCCCATTCTCTCTCTATCCTGTTGTGTTTGTGGACACATTTTCTTTGAAATATGAAAACCATGAGACACTAGAACTAATACCCTCTTATATTGTTTTATACTAAATAAATTTAGTCTCTAGTTAATATATATACTTTGACTTAGTCCAAGGAGCCCCTCGGATCTATCATTAATGATCTTTATCCCTAGAATAAAGTCTTATTCACCGAAGTTATTTCTTATGAAACTTTTGTTCTACCATTCCTTAATAAAACGTAATATTGGTATATCATTTACAATAATTAATATTTCATCCACATATAGTACAATAATAATTAATTCATTTACACTAAACCTCTTGTTATCACATGGATCACATTTTTTATTAATGAAAAAAAATTATTTTATATCTTCATCGAATTGAATGGACTTTGACCTAGATTCTTTCTTCAATATATAAATGGATATCCAAAACATGAAAAACTTTTTTCATCACATGCAGTCACCAACACTTCTGGTTGTGTCATATAGACATCTTCATGAAGGTTAACATTAAGGATTAAAATTTTGACATCCATCTTCTAGTACTCATAGTCATGGAAATATTTTATAGAGTGTTAAATTATGATATACATAATCACGGAATCTAGTGAAATGGTTTCATCATATTCAATTACATGATGTTGTTTAATCTCTTTAGTAACTATATTTTCTTTATAGTAATTTGTTTACCTTTGATGTACAATTTTCTATTAAATATCCATTTGCACCTAGTGGGATTTACATCAATGGGAACACTTACTAGAACCCAAAAATGGTACTGATACATGTATACCACTTTAGAACTCATCGATTCTCTCTTTCTTTCAGCCTCTGTGAACCCTACTTCCTCTTTTTTGGAGAGAGATTCATTATTGTCAGCAAATAATGAGTCACCATATTTAATGAAATGAAACCCATATCTATATGGTTCTCATAAATGTTTTGTACTCCAACAAAATATGTATGTTAGAGGTACTAATTCATATTTGGGGACATGTGGAACTTGTTATTATACCAAGGAGTTTTTATTTTGACCGTAAAATTCATCAAATTCAATCTTGCCCCCAGTATATTTTTGAGGAGGTACTCCCTCTCAAGAAAGAAGACTTGTCATACGACAATAACTTTCTTATCAGAGGGGTTTTATAGGTAGAGTCTGTTTATTTTCTAAGGATACACTATTAAGACAATTTTTTTACCCAAGGGTGATTGTTTCTTCATGAGAATGTCTTAACAGATGGCATCCAATCCCATGTCACGACCCGTCCCCCGGGGCCCATATCGTGACAACCCCAAGCCCGCCTTCAATAGGCCTGGGGATGGTGACTAGCACCAAAGGCATAAATCCCTAGAACTAGGAAGGTATTTCCTTTATAAACAAGAAATACACACAACAGAGTAATCTGGGAGTAAAACACAAAGTAAAACTGTATACAAAAGGAATGCTGAAAAGTAAAGGGGGTCAAAAATACAAGCCCAACTATAGAGTACAAGTGCAACTGAAAAGCTAGTACAACTGAAGAAAAGGGACAAAAATGATGAAAGGTGAAGAGAATCTCCTGGATCATCCACCACGGATCCTACCTGAAGTGTTAGCAAAGATATCCTCCATAGAAATCCACTTCCGTCCGTCTCCTCTGGGTACCAACTCGTAGTAAGGTGCACCTTTAGGTACTGTCCTGTCCTTGTACGCTCAGCCTCCGTCAATGCTGTCTATCGTCTGCAACCAACACTACGAGGTGCATGCATAGCCTGTGCAGGGGTGAGTATAACAATACTCAGTAGGGACCCCGAGACTCTCAAGGTCTCACAAAATCCAACAAGGATAAACGAAAAAGTACGAAATCAATAGATAACCTTGCTTAGGTATATTCCCATACATATACCTAATTTACCTAGTAATCCATCTCAATAACGAGGAAAACACAATGTTGCGGACTCAGCACAACGAGGATTTTATTCTAGGGGTAGTATCAATATGAACCCTTGACTGCTGGAGAACTTATTCTCTATCGAGTACAGTGGGTCTACTGCATCACACAAAGGAGCTTCCCACTAACTTAGACTACTAAAGTACTCGTCCTGTCGAGTACCGTGGATCTGCCACGCTCACAAAGAGGCGCTCTCCATCGTGGGTCTGTTGTGCTCACACAGAGGCTGTAGAGACACGGATTTTGGCCTTGTCAGACTTTGGAATATTTCTAGGAATCATTCCAGAGCTAGGCGCGAAGATGGCATGCGATTCCGAGGCCCGGTGTGCCCGGAATTAATTTTATAAAAATATTAAGTATTTTTATACTATGCACGTGGAGGGGGTGTGATATCTCATAAATGGTAGCTCGGAACGGAAATATGATGGCACAGTTGCGTCCGGAACGTGTCGTTAACCTTTGCCAGGGTGTAAACTTTGCGGGCGCGGGTATGTGGTGAGAAACACCACCAAGGGCATTTTCGTAATTAAATGGAGAAGTTAGTGTGCGAACGTCGGCTCAAATAACTTCTGAACGAAGTCTTGGATGGAAAATCGGAGTCCGTTGTTGCGTTCAGAACGGCGAGTTTACCCTAGGGGTGACCTTACTTTTGTTCGCATCGGGCGTCGGGTCTGAGGCGGGTTTGGCGCTGACGGGCGGCTGATATAAATATCAGCCCCCCCCCCCCCCTTGTCGTTCCTCTCGACGTTGTTTGCCGCCGCTCCACCGAATCGAGCAGACGAAGTTACCACGAGCTCGGAATTCGACGGCGGGAGTTCCAGGAGTGTGCAACGGAAGTTCTGAAGCGCGGATCTAAGGTAGAACGTCGGCGTTACGCCCGCAAGGTAGGCGGATTTGAGTTTTAACCCCCGATCCCGTTTTTGCTGCGTTTTTCTGCAATTCAAAGCCGTAGTAGTATAGATCGGGTCCCGAGGGTCATGTAGATGCCTCCGGATCGTAAAACGGACCACCGGGGTGCCCCGGCGGCGCGTGGCGGAGGGCCGCCGGCCAGTGTGGGCCGGCGGCGGCGGCCTGTCCGGCCTCTTTTACCATACGTGGGTCTTTAAACCCCCGTATTTTGCAATCCAGGAGCCGGATTCGCGCGCCGTTTGCGGTGATGCGACCCTGACGACGAGGCAAACCCTCCGGTGTAGGTTCGAGGGATTAAAGGTTGGGGATCGTGGCCCGAGAGGTAGAATCGTCGTATAAAATAATATTATTTTATTATTTTACGACTTCGGGCCGTTGTAACTTCTACCCGGAGCGTCTGATTGACGTGTCGTCTGTGGCATTGAGACCCTAATGGTACGACAGACATTTTGAGATGGTTTCTGGGTGTTGGGTCTGAGAACGGGGTGCGGGCCCCACGAGGCCGGGTTTTGGCGTTTGCGGAGAAACACAGCTTTTGCACCAGGAGTCCGATTTTGGCGGATGAATAGTCGATCCTGTGTGTTTTTCCGAGAGGATCGCAATGGTGCAATCCGTTCGATGAGTTACGGAATCCAGGCGTGGGCTCCACCCGAGCTGGCCTTCGGTGAATAGTACCTTTTTCACCGGGTGTCCGTTTTGGACGAGCGAGTAGTCGATTCCGCTTGTTTTTCCGAGGGGATTGCCGTGGTGTGATCCACTCGATGGGTTTCGGGATCGTTGTGTGGGCCCCGCATGAGCTAGCTACGGTGAATAGTGCCTTTTTCACCGGTGGTCCGTTTCGGGCAAATAAACATCCTATCCTGCATGTTTTTCCGCGTGGAACGCGATGGTGGCCTCAGTTTTGGCTTTGGAGGTGCGCAGTGTGGCATTGTGGCGGGTCGCTCGGGTTAACGACGTTTGGACCAGTAGTGGTTGAGGGTTCTCCCTTGGTTCGTTTCTATGAGGGTTCGTGTGGTATCATAACCTTCGTATGTGTTTGTGATCCTCTCGATGGGATGTTTAAACTGTTAGAGTTGTGGTATCCCTCTGGTGGGCCCGGAGTGGATCATCTAGCATCTTTACCCAAGATCGGGTTCTTGGTATCGCTGTGACCGGTTATTCACGAGCAGCGATCCCCTATCTAGCAGGTTAACCCTGTAGCGTTTCTGGCATCATCGGGAATATGATCCCCTACGTGGTGGGTCATGCACAGTAGGGTTGTGGCTTCATCGGGTTTATGATCCCCTACTCAGCATGTTGTTTATAGTAGTGTTGCGATATCGTTGGTTATACGATCCCCTACTCAGCACTTGGTGTCGGTAGGGTTGCGGTATCGTAGGTTATGTGATCCCCTACTCAGTGCGTGGTTTCGGTAGGGTTGTGGCATCGTTGGTTCGATCCCCTAGATCGCGAGTTATACCAGATAGGGTTCCGGTATTGTTGTGTCGATCTTTATATGGACGATGATCCTCTATCTGAGTGTGATGCTTCTGTTGAGCACCATATCGGGTTGTGGTATCCCCCAGCGGATCCTGGGTGTGATCACCTATCTGTGAGAACTACGTATGCCAGATCGGGTTGTGGTATCCCCCAGCGGACCCTGGGAGTGATCCCCTATCTGTGAGCTACGTATACCGGAGTGGGTCTTGGTATCCCCTAGCGGACCCTAGCGGCGATCCCCTATCTGAGGAGTTTGGTGGTTATGTTGTTTCAGCGATGTTTTCTCAGTGATGTTATCCGACGAGCATGGTCTCTCGGGTGAGCGTCTGAGATGTTTGTTTGGGACCCGATGGAGTGTATCTCTCGGATGAGTGTCATCTGGTATGACAATGTTCATGTGGTGTACTCTCCTGGTTTTGGATAGTTGCTGGTGATGAGGTCGTTACCTCTTGTTGCTTTGTGGCGTGAACTGAGTATATCTGGATTGTTCAAGGTGTATGTATGGGCATAAACCTGAGCTATGCTGAGCTGACTAGTTGTGTTTAGCCGAGGATGGTCACGAGATGGAGTTTCTATCTCGTCTGGGTTTCCTATGGCTGGGTTGAGCGGACTGTTCCTTTTAATTGCTCCCTTGGGTTTTGGATTTTTGGGGTGCCTACTGATTATGTTTATACTCACCCCTTCACGGGCTTTGCCTGCACATGTTTGTTTCTTGTGCATACCACAGGACTTTTGACGGAGTCCTAGGAGGACCCGGAGAAGGCGGAGCTTAGTGAGTGAGTTGACCGGGGTGTCTACGGAGCTGTGCTGAGGGATCTTTCCGACGGGTGTTTGTGGCAGTGTTCCCCTTCATCAGAGCAGGTTGGACGTGCTTTGTAGTTTTCTTTGGTGGGCCCTATTTTCCCCCTTGTACTTTTGCTATTGCACTCTGGTTTGGGATAGATTGTATGCATGCATTTACTTTTCAGTTCCTATATCTCTGTACTATTTCATGGAGGTGTTTGTGGGTGCGTGTGTACAGGTACCTTAGGATAATGCCTCCCATGTGTGTGATGGCCTACTCGGTGCTGGTCACCAGCCCCTAGCCTTTTGGAGGCGGGCTTGGGGAGTCGCAGCTCGAGCCCCGTTTGTTCGGGTTGTGATAGAGTGGTATGAGAGGAGGTTCCACCTTTGGGATCTCAGAGCGTAGCTGGTCTAGCTATGAGTTTGGTTTGGGTTGCATAGCGGTGGTGTTAGGGTGTTTCGATTTCGGCTTTCAGGACAGGGACTCCAGTGTTGGTGCGGCGGCCGACATATCCAAACACTAGGACTCTGATAACCTTACTTTCGACTCGGGACATTCGTACACTGGTCGCAGGGACATAACAGTACATGCATCATATAGGACTGGGTTTTTGGGTATTTCCTTCTCCTTCTTAAGTCAGCTCTCCAGATATACTTTTTGACTTTGGTGCGTCTTGAATGTTTTTCGGGATGCCTCCACGATGATAGCCAGCGAGGGTTCCACAGCAGAATTGTGATGACGAACCACCCCGTGTAGAGGTTGTGGAGCAGGGAGCATGTTCTGAGGTTGCACCTCCAGGTGGTCGGCCGGTTGAGCCACCACCTGTCGAGCAGCTGATTGTGCCGGCGGTGCAGGACAAGGTTGCGCGCATGCTAAGTGCGCTGCACAAGTTCCAGAGGCAGCGACCTCTGAGGTTCTGGGGGATCCAGACCCCCAGGCAGCTGATTACTGGCTTGAGGCAGTCACCCGAGTTTTCCGCCTAGTGAGGACACCTCCAGATCATATGGTGGTCCAAGCGGCGAGCCTTTTGCATGGTTCTGCCGGGCGATGGTGGAGTTTGGTGACACAGTCCCATGACGAGGAGACGCTCACGTGGGCAGAGTTTGAGCGGCTCTTCAGGGAGGAGTTCTATCCAGTGACGCTGAGGTCAGTGTGGATCCAGGAGCTTCTGCAGCTTCTTCAAGAGAGCATGGCTGTGTCGGAGTACTCAGTGAAGTTTACAGACCTATCGCGCTACTTCCTGGATATGGTTCGAGACCCGTTTTTAAGGCTTAGACCTTCGAGCAGGGCCTATGCAGAGACATCCGAGAAGGTGTGGTTTCCTTGTCCCTGCCCACCCATGCTATAGTGATGGAGTGAGCGTTGGTGGTGGAGAGATTTCTGGACGAGCAGATCATGCCTGTTAGTGTTGGGCACGCGAGAGATGAGACTTTGTCAGTCGGATCGACATCTGGTAGCCGACGACATACTCAGGGGTCAGGACGTGGTCGACGTTTCAGGAGGCGACCCCAGAATGAAGGATTTGAGGCTCAGGGATCGTAGTCCAATTTTGGTCAGCCGCAAGAGAGGCAGTGTCACGCTTGCGACGGTCGGGGACATCTTGCTAGAGATTGTCCGACCCGGCGTGCTGTTGAGAGGGAGCCGGAAGATGGACCGCCTTGGCAGAGGCAGCGTCTCAAGAAAGAAGGTCCGCAGGGCGGTGGACGTGGCGGTGGAGCTGGTGCAGTAGGAGGTGGTGGTAGGCAGTACCCGTTTCCACCACCCCCACCCCCAGGTGGTCCACGCCAAGCTCAGGGAGCTGGTGGCCGAGGGCGAGGACAGCTGCATGCCCTAGAGGCAGTCTACCTAGAGGCACCGCAGATGGATAGAGGTACGCCTTGTGTCTTATCTACTTACTGCAGTAGTTTGTTAGACACAGTTTAGCGGTACCATTTCCTTTCTGTTTCTTGATCGAGTTTTGTTCTAGGCATTGGTAAGACCATGTGTGGGTGTTGTTCGGAATGCTTTGAATGTGTGAGGAAGAGGGATCCTTCCCCCTCCGAGACACATTTTTTTGACGCGATTAAAATGGTGTGGGCGAGTCAGTTCCGCCCAAAGCAGATAGTATTCAGGTGTGGTGGATGGGTCCTTCTAACTTATGTGTTCGGGCATGGGTGTTGGTTGTTGAACTCGCTGGCGTGGGAGACCCAGTTGAGAGTCCAGTCACTTCCCTTGAGCTCAGGGCTTTTAGGGGACGAAAAGTTTAAAGGGGGGGCGGATGTAGCGACACAGATATTGGCCTTGTCAGACTTTGGAATATTTCTAGGAATCATTCCAGAGCTAGGAGTGAAGATGGCGTGCCATTCCGAGGCCCGGTGTGCCCAAAATTAATTTTATAAAAATATTAAGTATTTTTATACTATGCACGTGGCAGGGGTGTGATATCTCCTAAACGGTAGCTCAGAACGAAAATATGACGGCACGTTTGCGTCCGGAACGTGCCGTTTAACCTAGGTGGGGTGTAAACAGTGTGGGCGCGGGCCTGCGGTGAGAAACGCCACCAGGGGCGTTTTTTTAATTAAATGGAGAAGTTAGTGTGCGAGCGTCGGCTCAAATAACTTCTGAACGGAGTCTCGGATGGAAAATCTGTGTCCTCCGTTGCGTTCAGAACGGCGCGTTTACCATAGTGGTGACCTTACTTTTGTTTGCATCGGGCGTCAGTTCCGAGGTGGGTTTTGCGCCGGCGGGCGGCTGATATAAATATCATCGCCCCCCCCCCCCTTTATCGTTCCTCTCAACGTTCTTTGTCGTTCTTCGCCGCCGCTCCGCCAAATCGAGCAAACGAAGCGACCACGAGCTCGGAATTCAACGACAGACGTTTCAGGAGTGCGCAGAGGAAGCTCTGAAGCGCGGATCTAAGGCAGAACGTCGGTGTTACGCCCGCGAGGTAGGCGGATTTGAGTATTAACCCCCGATCCCGTTTTTGCTGCGTTTTTATGCAAATTGAAGCCGTAACAGTATAGATCGGGTCCCGAGGGCCGTGTAGACGCCTTCGGATCGTAAAACGGACCACCGGGGTGCCCCCGATAGTCCACGGAAGATCCGCCAGCGGGGCACCGGCGCGGCGGCGCCGGTGACGCCCGACGGAGGGCCGCCGGCCAGGGTGGGACGAAGGCGGCGGCCGGTCCGGGCCGGTCCGGCCTCTTTTACCATCCCGGGGTCTTTAAACCCCCGTATTTTGCAATCCGGGAGCCGGATATGTGCGTCGTTTGCGGAGACGCGACCCTGACGATGAGGCAAACCCTCCGGTGTGGGTTCAAGGGATTAAAGGTTCGGGATCATGGCCCGGGAGCTAGAAACGTTGTATAAAATAATATTATTTTATTATTTTACGACTTCTGGTCGTTGTAACTTCTACCCGGAGCGCCTGATTGATGTGCCGTCAGTGGCGTTGAGACCATGATGGTACGGCGGACTTTTTGAAATGGTTTCTGGGTGTTGGGTCTGAGAATGGTGTGCGGGCCCCACGAGGGCGGTTTTTGGCGTTTGCGGAGAAACAGAGCTTTTGCACCAGGAGTCCGATTTTGGTGGATAAATAGTCGATCCTCTGTGTTTTTCTGAGAGGATCGCAATGGTGCGATCTGTTCGATGATTTTCGGAATCCAGGCATGGGCCCCACCCGAGCTGGCCTTTGGTGAATATTACCATTTCACTGGGTGTCCGTTTGGACGAGCGAGTAGTCGATTCCGCTTGTTTTTCCAAGGGGATCGTCGTGGTGTGATCCACCCGATGGGTTTCGGGATCGTTCTGTGGGCCCCACACGAGCTAGCTATGGTGAATAGTGCCTTTTTCACCGGTGTTTCATTTCGGGCGAGTAAACATCCTATCCTCTGTGTTTTTCTGCGTAGAATGTGATGGTGGCCTCGGTTTTGGCTTAGGAGGTGCACAGTGTGGCGTTGTGGGGGGTTGCTCGGGTTAGCGATGTTTGGACCAGCAGTGGTTGAGGGTTCTCCCTTGGTTCGTTCCTATGAGGGTTCGTGTGGTATCACAACCTTTGTATGGGTTTGTGATCCTCTTGATGGGATGTTTAAACTATTAGAGTTGTGGTATCCCTCCGGTGGGCCCGGAGTGGATCCTCTAGCATCTTTACCCTAGATCGGGTTCTTGGTATCGCTGTGACCGCTTATTCACGGGTGGCGATCCCCTATCTAGCAGGTTAACCCTGTAGGGTTTCTGGCATCTTCGGGAATATGATCCCCTATGCGGTGGGTTGTGCACAGTAGGGTTGTGGCATCGTCAGGTTTATGATCCCCTACTCAGCATGATGTGTATAGTAGGGTTGCGGTATCTTTGGTTATACGATCCCCTACTCAGCGCTTGGTGTCGGTAGGGTTGCGGTATCGTTGGTTATGCGATCCCCTACTCAGCGCGTGGTTTCGGTAGGGTTGCGGCATCGTCAGTACGATCCCCTACATCGCGAGTTATACCAGATAGGGTTCCAGTATCGTCGTGTACATCATTATATGGACGATGATCCTCTATTTGAGTGTGAAGCTTCTGTCGAGCGCCAGATCGGGTTGTGGTATCCCCCAGTGGATCTTGGGTGTGACCCCCTATCTGTGAGAACTACGTATGCCAGATTGGGTCGTGGTATCCCCCAGCGGACCCTAGGAGTGATCCCCTATCTGTGAGCTACGTATCCCAGAGTGGGTCTTGGTATCCCCTAGCGGACCCTAGCGGCGATCCCCTATCCGAGGAGTTTGGTGGTTATGTTGTTTCAGCGATGTTTCCTCAGTGATGTTATCCAACGAGCGTGGTCTCTTGGGTGAGCGTCTGAGATGTTTGTTTGGGACCCGATGGAGTGTATCTCTCAGATGAGTGTCATCTAGTATGACAATGTTCATGTGGTGTACTCTCCTGGTTGTGGACAGTTGCTGGTGATGAGGTCATTACCTATTGTGGCTTTGTAGCATGAGCTGAGTATATCTGGATTGTTCAAGGTGTATGTATGGGCATACAACTGAGCTGAGCTGAGCTAACTAGTTGTGTTTAACCAAGGATAGTCACGAGATAGAGATTCTGTCTCTTCTAGGTTTCCTCTGGCTGGGTTGAGTGGACTGTTTCCTTTCAGTTGCTCCCTTGGGTTTTGGGTTTTTGGGGTGCCTACTGAGTATATTTATACTCACCCCTGCACAGGCTTTGCCCGCACATGTTTGTGTCTTGTGCAGACCACATGCCTTTTGACGGAGCCCCAGGAGGACCCAGAGCAGGCGGAGCTTAGTGAGCGAGTTGACCGGGGTGTCTACCGGAGCTGTGCCGAGGGATCTTTCCGGTGGGTGTTTGTGGCAGAGTTCCCCTTCTTCAGAGCAGGTTGGAAGTGCTTTGTAGTTTTCTTTGGTGGGACCGGTTTTGCCCTTTGTACATTTGCTGTTGCACTCTGGTTTGGGATAGATTGTATGCATGCATTTACTTTTCAGTTCCTATATCTCTGCACTGTTGCATGGAGGTGTTTGTGGGTGCGTGTGTACAGGTACCTTAGGCTAATGCCTCCCATGTGTGTGATAGCCTACTCGGCGTTGGTCGCCAGCCCCTGGCCTATTGGAGGCGGGCTTGGGGAGTCGCGGCTCGAGCCCCGTTGGTTCGGGTCATGAAAGATTGGTATCAGAGGAGGTTCCACCTTTGGGATCTCAGATCGTAGCTGGTCTAGCTATGAGTTTGGTTCGGGTTTCATAGCGGTGATGTTAGGATATTTCGAGTTCGGCTTTCAGGCCAGGGACTCCAGTGTTGGTGCGGTGGCCGACGTATCTATACTCCAAGACTATGATAACCTGCCTTTCAACTCGGGACATTTGTACATTGGTCGCAGGGACATAACAGTACATGCATCATATAGGACTGGGTTTTTGGGTATTTCCTTGTCCTTCTTGAGTCAGCTCTCCAGATATACTTTTTGACCGTGGTGCGTCTTGAATGTTTTTCAGGATACCTCCACGACGACAGCCAGTGAGGGTTCCGCAGCAGGATTGTCCTGACGACCCGCCCCGTGTAGAGGCTGTGGAGGAGGGCGCAGGTTCTGAGGTTGCACCTCCAGGTGGTCTGCCGGTTGAGCCACCACCTGTCGAGTAGCTGATTGTGCCGGCGGTGCAGGACGAGGTTGCTCGCAGGCTGAGTGCATTGCACGAGTTCCAGAGGCAGTGACCTCTGAGGTTCCGGGGTGATCCAGACCGCCAGGCAGCTAATGACTGGCTTGAGGCAGTCACCCGAGTTTTCCGCCTAGTGAGGACACCTCCAGATCAGATGGTGGTCCTAGAGGCGAGCCTTTTGCATGGTTCAGCCGGGCGATGGTGGAGCTTGGTGACGTAGTCCCATGACGAGGAGATGCTCATGTGGGAAGAGTTTGAGCGGCTCTTCAGGGAGGAGTTCTATCCGGTGACACTGCGGTCAGTGCGGATCTAGGAGCTTCTACAGCTTCGTTAGGAGAGCATGACTGTGTCGGAGTACTCAGCGAGGTTTACAGACCTGTCGCTCTACTCCCTGGATATAGTTCGAGACCCGTTTTTTAGGGCTCGGACCTTCGAACAGGGCTTACGCAGAGATATCCGAGCAGGTGTGGTTTCCTTGTGCCTGCCCACCTATGCTGGAGTGATGGAGCGAGCGTTGGTGGTGGAGAGCTTTCTGGCCGAGCAGATCCCGCCTATTAGTGCTGGGAAAGCGAGAGCTGAGACTTTGTCAGTCGGATCGACATATGGTAGCCGACGATAGACTCAGGGGTCAGGACGTGGTCGACGTTTCAGGAGGCGACCCCAGAATGGAGGATCTGAGGCTCAGGGCTCACATGACAGTTTTGGTCAGCCGCAAGAGAGGCGGTGTAATGCTTGAGACAGTCAGGGAAATCATGCTAGAGGTTTTCCGACCCGGCGTGCTGCTGAGAGGGAGCCGGCCGATGGACCGCCTTGGCAGAGGCAACGTCTCGAGCAAGGAGGTCCGCAGGGCGGCAGACGTGGCGGCGAAGCTGGTGCAGTACCAGGTGGTGGTAGGCAGTACCAGTTTCCACCACCCCCACCCCCAGGTGGTCCACACCAAGCTCAGGGAGCTGGTGTTTGAGGGCGAGGACAGCTGCATGCCCTGGAAGAAGTCGACCCAGAGGCATAGCGGATGGATAGAGGTACGCCTTGTGTCTTTTCTACTTACTGCAGTAGTTTGTTAGACACTGTTTAATGGTTCCATTTCCATTCCATTGCTGGATCGAGTTTTGTTCAGGGCGTTGGTAAGACCCTGTTTGGGTTTTGTTCGGCATGCTTCGAATGTGTGAGGAAGAGGGATCCTTCCCCCACCGAGATGCGTTTTTGTAACTCGATTAAAATCGTGAGGGCGAGTCAGTGCCACCCAAAGCGGATAGTATTGAGGTGTGGTGGATGACTCCTTCTAACTTATGTGTTTGGGCATGGGTGTTTGTTGGTGAACTCGCTGGCGTGGGAGACCCAGTTGAGAGTCCAGTCGCTTCCCTTGAGCTCAGGGCTTTTCAGGGACGAAAAGTTCAAAGGGGAGGAGGATGTACCGACACGGATTTTGGCCTTGTCAGAATTTGGAATATTTCCAGGAATCATTACAGAGCTAGGCGCGAATATGGCATGCGATTCTGAGGACCGGTGTGCCCGGAATTAATTTTATAAAAATATTAAGTATTTTTATACTATGCACGTGGCGGGGGTGTGATATCTCCTAAACGGTAGCTCAGAACAGAAATCTAATGGCACAGTTGCGTCCGGAACGTGCCGTTTACCCTAGGTGGGGTGTAAACTTTGTGGGCACGGGCCTGCGGTGAGAAACACCACCAGGGGCGTTTTCGTAATTAAATGGAGAAGTTAGTGTGCGAGCGTTGGCTCAAATAACTTCTGAACGGAGTCTCAGATGGAAAATCTGAGTCTGCCGTTGCGTTCAGAACGGCACCTTTACCCTAGCGGTGACCTTACTTTTGTTCGCATCGGGCATCAGATCCAAGGCGGGTTTGGCGTCGGCGGGCGGCTGATATAAATATCAGCGCCCCCCCTCTTATCGTTCCTCTCGACGTTCTTCACCGCCGCTCCGCCGAATCGAGCAAACGAAGCGCCCACGAGCTCAGAATTCGACGGCTAACGTTCCAGGAGAGCGCAACGAAAGCTCTGAATCGCGGATCTAAGGCAGAATGTCGGCGTTACGCCCGCGAGGTAGGCAGATTTGAGTTTTAACCCCCGATCCCGTTTTTGCTGCGTTTTTCTGCAAATTGAAGCCGTAGCAGTATAGATCGGGCCCCGAGGGTCGTGTAGACGCCTCTGGATCGTAAAACAGACCACCGGGGTGCCCCCGACGGTCTGCGGAAGATCCGTCAGCACGACACCGGCGTGGCGGAGGGCCACCGGCCAGGGCGGGCCGGCGGCGGTGGCCAGTCCAGGCCGACCGGACCGGTCGGTCCAGGCCGGTCGGCCTCTTTTACCTTACAGGGGTCTTTAAACCCTCGTATTTTGCAATCCGGGAGCCGGATTCACACGCCATTTGCCGCGACGCGACCCTGACGACGAGGCGAACCCTCCGGTGTGGGTTCGAGGGATTAATATTTCGGGATCGTGGCCCGGGAGCGAGAACTATCGTATAAAATAATATTATTTTATTATTTTACGACTTCGGGCCGTTGTAACTTCTACCCGGAGCGTCCGATTGACGTGCCGTCAGTGGCGTTGAGACCCTGATGGTACGACGGACTTTTTGAGATGGTTTCCGGCTGTTGGGTCTAAGAACAGGGTGTGGGCCCCACGAGGCCGGGTTTTGGCGTTTACAGAGAAACATAGCTTTTGCACCAGGAGTCCGATTTTGGCGAATGAATGGTCGATCCTGTGTGTTTTTTCGAGAGGATCGCATTGGTGCGATCCGTTCGATGAGTTTCAGAATCCAGGCGTGGGCCCCACCCGAGCTGGCCTTCGGTGAATAGTACCTTTTTCACCGGGTGTCCGTTTTGGACGAGCGAGTAGTCGATTCCGCTTGTTTTTCCGAGGGGATCACCGTGGTGTGATCCGCTCGATGGGTTTCGGGATCGTTGTGTGGGCCCCGCATGAGCTAGCTGTGGTGAATAGTGCCTTTTTCACCGGTGCTCCGTTTCGGGCGAGTAAACAGCCTATCCTGCGTGTTTTTCTGCGTGGAACGCGATGGTGGACTCGGTTTTGGCTTAGGAAGTGTGCAGTGTGGCGTTGTGGCGGGTCGCTTGGGTTTGCGACGTTTGGACCAGCAGTGGTTGAGAGTTCTCCCTTGGTTCTTTCCTACGAGGGTTCGTGTGGTATCACAACCTTTGTATGGGTTTGTGATCCTCTCGATGGGATGTTTAAACTGTTAGAGTTGTGGTATCCCTCCGGTGGGCCCAGAGTGGATCCTCTAGTATCTTTACCCTAGATCGGGTTCTTGGTATCGCTGTGACCGGTTATTCACGGGCAACGATCCTCTATCTAGCAGGTTAACCCCGCAGGGTTTCTGGCATCATCGGGAATATGATCCCCTATGCGGTGGGTCATGCACAGTAGGGTTGTGGCATCGTCAGGTTTACGATCCCCTACTCAACATGATGTTTATAGTAGGGTTGCAGTATCGTTGGTTATATGATCCCCTACTCAGCGCTTGGTGTCGGTAGGGTTGCAGTATCGTTGGATATGCGATCCCCTACTCAGCGCGTGGTTTCGGTAGGGTTGCGGCATCGTCAGTTAGATCCCCTACATCGCGAGTTATACCAGATAGAGTTCCGGTATCGTCGTGTCCATCTTTATATGGACGATGATCCTATATCTGAGTGTGAAGCTTCTGTCGAGCGCCAGATCGGGTTGTGGTATCCCCCAGCGGATCCTGGGTGTGATCCCCTATCTGTGAGAACTACATATGCCAGATCGGGTTGTGGTATCCCCCAGCGGACCCTGGGAGTGATCCCCTATCTGTGAGCTACGTATACCGGAGTGGGTCTTGGTATCCCCTAGCGGACCCTAGCGGCGATCCCCTATCCGAGGAGTTTGGTGGTTATGTTGTTTCAGTGATGTTTCCTTAGTGATGTTATCTGACGAGCGTGGTATCTCGAGTGAGCGTCTGAGATGTTTGTTTGGGACCCGATGGAGTGTATCTCTCGGATGAGTGTCATCTGGTATGACATTGTTCGTGTGGTGTACTCTCCTGGTTGTGGACAGTTGGTGGTGATGAGGTCGTTACCTCTTGTGCCTTTGTGGCGTGAGATGAGTATATCTGGATTGTTAAAGGTGTATGTATGGGTATAAACCTGAGCTGAGCTGAGCAGACTAGTTGTGTTTAGCCGAGGATGGTCACGAGATGGAGTTTCTCTCTCGTCTGGGTTTCCTCTGGCTGGGTTGAGCAGACTGTTGCCTTTCAGTTGCTCCCTTGGGTTTTGGGTTTTTGGGGTGCCTACTGAGTATGTTTATACTCACCCCTGCACGGGCTTTTCCCGCACATGTTTGTGTCTTGTGCAGACCACAAGCCTTTTGACGGAGTCCCAGGAGGACCCGGAGCAGGCGGAGCTTAGTGAGCGAGTTGACCAGGGTGTCTACCGGATCTGTGCCGAGAGATCTTTCCGGCGGGTGTTTGTGGCAGTGTTCCCATTCTTCAGAGCAGGTTGGACGTGCTTTGTAGTTTTCTCTGGTGGGCCCTGTTTTTCCCTTTGTACTTTTACTGTTGCACTCTGGTTTGGGATAGATTGTATGCATGCATTTACTTTTCAGTTCCTATATCTCTGCACTGTTTCATGGAGGTGTTTGTGGGTGCATGTGTACAGGTATCTTAGGATAATGCCTCCCATGTGTCTGATAGCCTACTCGGCGCTGGTCACCAGCCCCTGGCCTATTGGAGGCGGGTTTGGGGAGTCGCGGCTCGAGCCCCGTTGGTTCGGGTTGTGACAGAGGTGCTACCCCTCGTAGCCTGCTGATGTACTCCATGTGTCGAGTATCGTGGGTCTGCCACGCTAACACCGAGGCTCTCCCCACCTTGGGTCTACCGCACTCACACAGAGGCACTCCCCACTGGGCTAGTCGAATCACTCCGAGTCGAATCGGTCAGCAGTCATCAAGTCTCTGCCATCTACTAGGTTCCTACACAAATTCATGCTCATCTCTAGAAGGTCCACTCTACAAGCTACTACTCAATACTCCAACTATCACGAAGTCCCACGTAGATGTATCTCAGAGGTCCGCTACGTCATAGGGGTCTCAACAAAATAGAAGACACATCAATCAGGCGCTCGGTCTGTTAGTTATTAGCCTTTTGTCTCGGGGGCCCGGTTGGATTCGTGTACGATCTAACCTGACCGTATCTCAACTATACCCCATAATTTAGTGGCGTATTCTCAAATGGACGACTTCACTCCAAAAATTCTGGTGCCCCTGACAGTTCATCAAAGGGTCATCTGGTGCCAACGATATGACCAAAGAAGGTAATGGGTCAATAGTGGGCCTGGGTTCGGTCTGACCTGGTAGGACCGACTCGGCCCAACCCAGTCTGGGCCGACCTGCTTTGGGTTGACCAAGTCAGACTCGTTGGGTCTGACTCGACCCATTGGGTGGGTCAGCCCACTATGTTTGGTCCTGTTTGTTGGGCCCGGTCCAGCGATCTGTAGGGGCAGTTTGGCCCAGGCTCAGGGCCAGTTTGGCCCGGAGTGTTGTGAGGGTGAGGCCCGACGTGGCTTGACCTAGAGGGTGTGAGGGAGCCGGGACGCTGGCTTGGCTGGGAGCGTGTGGGTCACGCGTAGGCCATCTCGGGGGTAGCCGGTTCAGGGGGCGCACGCGGAGTCCATCTTGGGGGCGGCCAGGCTAGGCACAACAGGGCGTTGGGAGGCTGCAGGTGCGCCGGGCAGGCCATGGTGGCGCTGGTAGGCCACCGGGAAGGGCGCAGCAGGGTCCGGGCAGGCCGCAAGGGTGCCAAGCAGGGTGCCAGAGGGGCACGGGCAGGCGGCCTGGGCACTGGGCAGCACACCGGAAGGCCGCGGGCAGCCCGGTTCGGCAGAGCTTGGGCTGGCGTGGGCTGACGGTGCGTTTTGCGGAGGCTGCAGGTAGCGTGACCTTTGTCGTTGCTGCCTCCATCGCGTCGTCGTTGATACATCGCCATGACATAGAATGTCACAAGAAGAGAGAGATCGATGGATGATGTCGGGCCATGTTAGGTTGGCCCGCACCCTCCATGTTAAGGGAGATATCATTTGTTTCATCAAGAGAAGGATATGATCAAAAATACATCTGCGTCAATCCCTTATCATCTGTTGAAGAGGGTAAAAAAAGGTATAACTTCAACAAGTAATAAATCCTATACCTTTTGATTCATCGACCAACGTTCGTCGTTCGTTAAAGGAGTTGCACATAGAAGACGATGAAGTTCTTCATTCGCTGCATTCGTCATGCACTCCAAATCTCGGGCTGCGTCGGCTGTGGAAGACACTCCACGTCAGTAGGTTCCGAGGGAAGAAGTCGAATATGGTTGTTGGCAATCTTCGTTCTTCATTTAAAGATGAGGTTCCTCATTCTTCAATGGGAGCTTTTCTACCTAGCTCTCCTCTTCCTCCCTTCCGCCAAAATGAAACATGCCAACAAAAATAATAGATTGGTTATCTATTATTCCATTGGAATATAAATCAAAAGGGGAGAATAAATTAATTGGCTATATCTAATAAATGTGGAGGATTGGACTAATAAATTATGCATTGTCCGATTAATTAAAATGGAGATGGAAAAGCTCTTCGTCATTAATGAGGGAGAGTTTTGAGGTTACTCTCCTCCCATTAATAGGGGACGGGTGGTCCCCACCCCTATTATTTAAATGAGAGGTTATGGTCTTGGGTGGTCCCCACGTCGTAACCTCTCGTAGGAGGCTGAATTTGGGTGGGTCTCACCACCATAACCTCTCATGGGAGGTTAGGGTGTGGTGGTCCCACCACCAACTCCCATGTGGTGGTTTTGACCAACAATCTTCACACATGGCAGCTTAAAAAAAATAAAGTGTTGTACACTTTATTTTATTATTTTTTTGTAACATGAAAAAAACTAACTTTTATTCTCGACCATCTGTCGTCAAGGTGAAAGTCTTATTAAGCGAATACCAGCACCGTGAGTTCAAAATTGACCTCAAATTTAAATTCTGAGCACTGATTCAAATGTTATAAAATCTAGCTTGTACGTTTACTGAACGTACCTGAACAAAACTTCATAAATTGATTCTGGGCACACTGTGCCTCAGAATCAAGAGATGTAAATTTTCACGGACTCGTAAAAATCCCATGAATTTAAAAAAAAAATTACACAGAATTGCTGGGTCTTTACATTATCCCCACCTCAGGGATTTACGTCCCCATAAGCTACAACTCAATCTAAGGGAACAAATGAGGGTACTGAGCACGCATCTGACCCTCCTGCTCCCATGTGCTCTCATAGAGGTTCCCGTGCATCAAGCGAACACACACAAGAGGTATCAAACATCCATGAAGGACCCGCTCCTGTCGATCGTCAATCTCCAGTGGAACCTCCATGAAAGTCGCCCCGTCATCTATGTCCAGCTCTCCATGGTCAATGATGTGGGAATGGTCATGCACGTATCTCCTCAGCTGAGATATGTGGAAGACATTGTGCACCCGGTGCAACTGAGGTGGAAGATCCAAGCGGTATGAAACCTCTCCAATTATACTAAGAATTTGAAAATGTCCAATGAATATCAGAGATAACTTGTCACCTCGGCCAAATATCCATAGACCTCGTCGATGTGAGACCCGTAGAATGATGTGATCACTATCCTCGAAATCCAGAGGTCTCCATCTCCAGTCAACATACAACTTCTGCCTACTCTTTGCAGTCTTAATCTACTCTAGGATGATCTTAAACTTCTCCGTAGTAGCTCGTACCATCTTTGGTCCCACCAGTGCTGACTCCCCAGGGTCTATCTAGCACAATGGCGATATACAAGGTCGACCATACAAAGCCTCAAAAGGTTTCATCCCGATGGTGGAGTGATATCTGTTGTTGTGGGAAAACCCCACCATGGGTAAGTGATCCTCCCATCTACGACGGATGTTGAGGACACTAGAATGAAGCAATTCCTCGAGGGTCTGAATGGTCCACTCGGTTTGATCATCTGTCTGGGGATGGAAGGTGGTGCTCAGATGTAGTTATGGCCCAAAAGCCTCCTACAACCCCTTCTATAGCTGTGAATTAAAACATGCGTCACGATTAGAGAAAACAGATGATGGTAGTCCATGTAGCTTCACAATCTCCAGCATATAGAGGCGTCCAAATCTCTCTACTGAAACCTGGTCTCTGATCGGTAGGATGTGGGCCGACTTGGTGAGTCTGTCAACGATCACCCAAATTAAGTCGTGACCCCTGGATGTACCTTGAAGAACCATCACGAAGTCCATGGATATCCAATCCTACTTCCACTCTGGGACCTCTAAGGGATGAATGAAGGATACTGGTACCTGGTGCTCCGCCTTCACTTGCTGACATTTGAGGCATCGAGAGACAAACTCTGCTACTGTTTTCTTCATACCTGACCACCAGTGTTGCCGAATTAGGTCCTGATACATCCTAAACACACCTGGATATACCTATAGAGGGGATGCATGAATCTCCAACATCACTTCTTCATGAAGTGACACTAGCACCATAGTACATCCTCTGAAGATGATGTTGTTCTCCCAACATTCAAAAATTCCATCTGGTGCCTGCCCTGTGGATATCTGAGCATGTTGTGTCTCACAGTCAGCATCCCCATGCTATGCATTCATGACACACTAAAGGAGTGAGGGAGTTACCATAAGAGACTATAGGAAGACTCCTCCCTCTTTATCCACAAAGGATATCTGTAAGGCAGTAAGCTTCTTTGTGTCCTCTCCCAGCATCTGTATACCAGATATCCTGCTACGAGCATCTACTACAACGTTCCCCTTCCCAAAAGTATGGAATCTCTTGAAGTTATAGTCCTGGAGGAACTCAAGCCATCAATTCTATCTCAGATTCATGTCTTTCTAAGAAAATATACACCTGAGAATCTTGTGATCGCAGTACATTATAAAACGTTTTCCCATCAAATAGTGTCGACACATTTTCGAGGCAAAGACCACTGCTGATAACTCTAGGTCAAGGGAAGCATAGTTCTAATCATTCTGTCTCAGCTGCAGAGAACCATATGCGATTACTGCTCACTCCTGCATCAGGAGACACCCTAGTCAGTTCCCGAATGCATTGTAGTAGACTAAGTACCCTACACCTTCCATTAGAAGCCTCACGATGGGGGCACTAGTCATCGTATGCCACATCTCTTGAAAGCTCTACTAGCTTCTCTCCAACCACACGAATGGTTTCCCCTTCATCTTCAAGGCTTATAGTGGTGTTGCAACTCCGTAGAAGTATAGAACGAACCTCCGATAGTATCCAGCCAATCCCAACAAACTCCGTACCGCTGTCACACTCCTGGGTGGCTCCCAAGCAAGTACCACCTCATCTTCGCTGGATCCACTGCAACTCCAGCCTCCGAGATGACATGTCCCAAAAAATGAACCTCTAAGATCCAAAACTAGCACTTTGAGAGTTTAGCATAAAGTCGGTGCTCTCGGAGTGTGTCCAGTACTACCCGAAAATGGTAGGCATGATCCTCATCAGTAGTTGAAGATATTAGAATTCCGTCAATGAAGACTATGACAAAGTGATGAAGGTATGACTAGAAGATCATGTTCATGAGTTTCATGAGCACTGGTGGAGCATTGGCTATGGAAAAAGGCATAACCAAGAACTTGTAATGGCTGTACTGACACCTGAAAGCCGTCTTCTACACATCCTCATATCGAACTCTGAGTTGGTGATAGGCTGATCTAAAGTCTATCTTCGAGAACCACTGTGCTCCATTAAACTGATCAAAGAGGTAGTCAATCCTCAAGAGTGGGTACTTGTTCTTCAAGGTCACCTGGTTCAACAGAAAATAGTCAACAAAAATCCTCAAGCTTCCATCCGCCTTCTTGGCTAACAGAATCGGGGCTTCCTAGGGAGAAACACTGGGCTGGATGAATCCTTTCCCTTGTAAGTCCTCCAGATGTACCCGCAGCTCACGAAGCTCAGTGGCAGCCATCCGATATGCTGGTGTAGTTATCGGTGTCGTCCCAGGGTATAGGTCAATGTATAATTCCACCTCTCTGTGAGGTAGTAGTCCTGGAACATCGTCAGAGAAAACATTCGTGTACTAGTCCACCACTACAGGATAGCTCGGACTCTCCACATCTACTACTCCGAGGGTAGGGGCATCCAACTGATGAGTGATCTACTTCACCCTCCTCCGAGTAAGTCCGTACTGTGCTGAAAAGGTTCCCTTCTCGCTGGTGAAGGTGAACCCGGTCCCATCCGTGCGGGCACACCGCACTTTGTGCCTAATACATTCTATATGAGCATGGACTGTAGATAACCAGTCCATACCTAAGATGATGTCATAAGGCCTCGACGCCGCAACTAGGAGATCCCAGCTGAAGCTCTCTCCTCCTAGAGTAAGCTCGCACTATCATCACCAGTATGTAATCGTCGAATTATCTCCCGTAGGAGTCTCTAGCCATAAGGATCTAACTAACAGATCCTTCAGAATCTCTGAGCTCCGAACGAGGGATGTGCCAATGAAAGAGTGACTAGAACATGTGTCTATAAGAACTGCAGTTAAGGTGGAGTAGACACATATTGTACCTCGAATCATCTCTGGAGTGCTGTGATTATAACAACCCGAGATTTTATAAGATGTATTATTTTTAATTTCTTTCATATCTTCTATTGAACGATACACTAAGAGTATCTTGCACTATACGCAACACCGTATTAGCTTGCAGTATACGCAACACAATTCTTGGATCGTGTTATACACAATTTCAAGTTCATTTGATAGAAGTTATTCTACGCAAAATAAATTTATAACATTATTATTCATTTATAAATTTTCTAAAACATTTTATGTGAACAAAATAAATTTTTCGGGTAAAATATGTATTTCTCAAAAAAATGTAGTTTTGTCGGCTTTTGATGGTGAACCCACTTTAAATCTAGTTTTTGATATGTTTATAAGTTCAATTTTACAAAATAAAATTATTCTTTGGAATAAGGATATAAAATTTCAACTTGTATAAAATTTTCATGTTATTCTGATAACTTTCATATTTTAATGAATAGTAAAAACATGCTATATTTTAATTAAAAACAACTTTTTTCAGTGTAATAATTTATATGTTTAAATTATAAAATTGAATGGTCTTAAAGTATAAATAGAATATATTTTTAACATTTAATATAATGTATGCTATTAGCATTTATTTTACCTTGAATTCGTAGGTTAAATCAATTCAATCTTTTGTAATGTTTTAAACAAAAACCCGTTTTCTTTCGACAACGAGATTAATTTTAATTTAATTTATAAAAAATCTGTGTATTGAATTATGAAAAATGGATTCCATATTTGGAATCAGTGGGTCCAAATTTTATTAATATAGTAATTTTTATTTTTGGGCATTATGAATAGTAACTACGGTAAATTTTATTTACCATAGTTAATGGTAAATCAGGTAATTACGTGTAAATATAAGATTATAAAATTACCCTAAAACCTGAAAAAATCCTATTGGATGACTAAAAGTCAACCCATATCACATAAGGGTCGTATTAGAATCATTTAATGGATTTTTTTGTATGAAAATAACTTAATTATTATTAAAACCAAAGAAAGTGACAACATGTCACTCTCTTAACTATTATAAGTATATTAATTTTAATTTAGTGATAAACTTCATGAAACATCGAACATGAATGATCTCCAGAAATATAATGAAATTAGCTACATCATATGAATTTATTTATAATTTTTAGGGATTAAATAATTATCATTAATTGTGACACAATAGTGATGAAGAAATTGTTTTTCTAGTGAAAATCAAGAATATAGTTTTTATTAAACTAATATTGACCATAAAGGCACAAAAACCTGACCAAAACTTATTTTTCATGTAAATATAAACCATAATAATTCAATGGTCTAATATTTGACCATTTGGAGCATTATAAAAGCGATTATGACCCTTATATTATTTTATTTTAAATGATGCCAATGTTTTCACCTTCAAAATGTAATTAATATAAAAATTTAAATATTGTGATTTTAAGATGATAAATTAAAGTAAAAGTATTATTGTGAAAGGTAATAGATTTATCTTCATAATAGGATTTTATTTTTAATTTTTTTTTCAACAAATTTGTATATTAAATAATTATACAAAAATGATGTAGTAATTTTTTTATTAATAGATAAACCAAATAAATGGTTTTAAAAATAATAAAATAAATATTATATGAACTATTTAATGTGATCCACTAATTTTCTAGATATATATGACCTTTTATGAATGTATTAATGCTTTTATTTTGAACATATATTCTGTTTATATTTTATTTAAATTCAAATAAATGACTAGTGTCAAAATTGACACTATTGTTATTTTATAAAAATAGCATATTATAAATTTTTTTAAAAATAAAAAAAATATTTAAAAATTATAAATTAAAATTTATATGGTAGAAAATGTTATAAAGTATCAAATTATGGACAATTAACAACAAATATGTAATTATTTTTTAATTTAAAATTTAGAATGTTATTTCCACAAATAAAATTAAATTGATTAAATAAGGATAAATCAAGTTTATAATGTTTAAAATAAATTCCTAACATATATAAATTTTATTTTTTGATGATATGACAACCCTATCTCATCTAATATTCTAATATGAGTCATTTTTGGAGGTTTTTAAGTGGGGTTAGATTTATTATAAATTAATATTTTTAATATTTCCAAAGGTGCCCCTCTCCTCCCTTATAAAAGGGAACCTCCTCCCTCTCATCTTTACACAACTTTGAGCCTTAATGATCGGTCAGAACTAGGAAAATTCTCTTCTCCACTTCCCTAGAAACATCTTAGAGGTCCTGCTATTCTTCAAAGGCCAAGTTTAGTGCCCTAAGAGAACGTTTAAAGGAGGCACTTCGAGAAAGAGGTAATACCTTATACCGTTTTCTTCAAGTTCCGTTCTTCTTCTACTCCTTATTCTTTAGTTGTTTCATTTTGAAGTAATAACATCAGTATCCCTCATATACTGATATGTTATTATAAATATGAAACAACCCTATTTCAACTTCTATGCATCCTACGGAAAACAAAATCACCGTGCGTGCATACGTACGGAATACCGTCTCCACGCCGTGGTGTAATATGTTTTTCCACCAACACCTTACATGGATGGGTATAATGGTGAAAATAATAACTATATATGGTTATTATAACATCATACTGATTCTTATACATTATACCATCAACTGCAATTCAATAATTATGGGAACGATATCATCGCTTGTGCGTACGTACGGACTACCGTCTCCATGACACGATTTGATTCATTCTCCATGATTTACCATACATGAATGATAATAAAGTTTATATAATGAATAATAATGAAATAAATGAAATAATAATTCTACTGGATTTTTGTATATATATATGTATTTCATCGATTTAGTTTCATTTAATTCAATAAGCAAATGAAAACAGTGTTCATGCGTACGTACGACCTACCGTCTCCATGAACGGTGTATTTCATTTAATTTATAGAACTATAATATATATGTATATGATCAATATATAATATATATAAATCATGTTTTTCATTCTGGAATAATGTAAATCAGGATATAAGTAATAATACCAAGAAACGACAAGTCAAAACACATATAATAAATGAAATGATTTTACCCAAAACGCTACTTTAACATTGAATTTACAAAAGAAAGGGTAATATAAAGTCATAATTAAAACATATATGATATCATAACAATTAATTTGATTATTTAATAAGTCAATGACATTATTTAAATCATTATACAAGAGGTTTGGATCCATACGAAGCATATCAGACCTAAGGTAAGAGAAAACAATTCCAATCTTGTTCTTATCCGAGATTGTTTATTCGTAAGTATTTACTAGGGTTATTGTTATCATCTATGTAAATTTTCCTAAAAATGGTTTCATGTATTTTTAAATTCCTTTTTACGCATTTTGACTTTTACCCAATGGTATGGAATAAATCTTTCTTTTATTTATCCTACAAGGTACTTTTTAACTTTTTCGACAAAAGTATGAGAAGAATGTTTTTTTAACATATACAACATGAAAGGATTTTTATAGTTTTATAAAGCCTTATATTCATAAAGCTTCCTCCAAAATATTTCATGACTATTTAAACAAAATCCTTTTATTTTAAAATTGCATGATGTTTTGTGAAAAGAAATTGATTTTGAAGAAGAAAGGATATTTTCTTCAAGAATTCATTTCAAGTGTTTTATCAAAACTACTTTCTATATAAGATGACATTATTTCATATGTGTATGTTTCAATTATAATGTCTCTATGATTTACATAGTTTCAATTTTCTTATGATGAAATATCCATTTGTTTTATATGGATTATGTGATGATGGGATGATGTTTATGAAACCCATTTTATTCCTTGGGTTATGATGAATGTTTTATGTTTATTTTGTGGCACAAGTAAGAATGATTTCACAATGAGATGGGTAGGACCTATATCTCCCTCCAATTAATTGGGTAAAGATTTATATCTCATGAGATAGACATGGCTGGAACGGTAAGTTAATCCGGTTCAGTGTTACAGTACTGAAATGAGGAGTGAACTCGATTCAGAAAGGGACTTTGTCCACTAAGATGGTCTTGGCAGCAATGCCTTGGATACTATGGAAATCATAACATGTGCTGAATGGTTGCCACAATTACATGTTTTATTCCCTTTATATTTTATCATGGTTGATGTTCTATTATGATATATGCCTTACGTACTTCCATGATTTATGTCTTTTCTCAATATTTTGTTGTTTAAATTTCATGTTCATGTTTTTGCTTTCAAATGTTTATGGATTGTTTTATGTTATCTATGTTTGCCCTTACTGAGCATTTGAGCTCACCGTTTTTATGTTTTATTTTCCCCAGGAAATAAAGAAATGTTTTAGGTAAGGAAACAAAAATGGGAAGATCATTATGGGAGTTGTTGAAGATATTTCAACATTATTAGATGTTTATATACCGAGACTCCAAAGACACTAAACTATTACGGTCCTTTTGTGTCTGTTTTTGTTATGTATTAAGTATTCCACAAAAGTAATGTAATGTATATGTACGTCAAGCATCAGGTCGTTATAGTTGGTATTAGAGGAAAGGTTTAGTCAACCTTTGGAAACTAGGATGCGAAAACGTTAGTGAGATACCTAGAGATATTTCTAAGGTATGTCTAGGGATGTCCCTAAGGATAAGTATACGTATAGGATATAGTCCTAAAACTATGTTAACGATCTTAGAATTTATCCTAAGATGTTAGATACTGAGGGTACTCCCCCTTTACTATGTTGTTTTCTCTAGAATTATTTTTTCCTCTCACAAAATTCTTTTGGTGTTTTAGTCAATGGAGGGAACCAGAAAGAATTCGGTTAACATTGAATCCAATGAAAAAATTAGTGACTATGAGAAACAAAATTGTGCAATGCCCAGAGAGAATGATATTGTGATTATGCAGAATCAGTCATCACTATATATGATTAACAAGGTGAAATTTAGTGGTATGCCTAATTCATCAAATAAAAGGAAGATAGACTTTTATGCATGTTCGCATGTTGAGTAGCATAAAGAAAGGAAGATTGAGATTTCTAAAGAAGGGAAGAAGATTCTTGAGGAATACCTCAAATCGAGGGAAAGATGTTTTCTGTGTGGAGAAAAGGGTCATAGAGTGACAGACTGTTATGGAGTTCAATGTCTTATTTGTGGAGAACATGGGCATTACCCAACTCAATGCCCTGACCTAAAAAGATACTTCTCGATAAAGGAAGGAATTATTACAGGAAAATCATTGAAGAGTATTGATTGAAGTGTTTATGTATTGGTATTCAAGAATAATGTTGTTGAGGTACTTTTATGGTTTATTAAAATATTTTTGTATTAGTATATTGTGGTTTTTAATAATTTTATGGTACCGGTAACCATGAAAAGTGATTCAAATATTTTGGAAAGCAGATGATATGCGCATAATGGAGGGATAAGAAGATAATGAGATGTTTGATTGTATTCCTGAGCTCATGATTGACATAAGGACTACGAGATATCATGGTTTGAGTATATAGAATTTTGAGGATTTTGGTAT
Organism: Viscum album; assembly: GCA_963277665.1. Lineage (NCBI taxonomy): Eukaryota > Viridiplantae > Streptophyta > Magnoliopsida > Santalales > Viscaceae > Viscum > Viscum album. The sequence continues at coordinate 1,304,198,120 of OY728147.1, forward strand.
GTGGAAAGTGTTAACTTTTAACTGCATTCATGTTTTCACTAAGGTTCAAAAGGTATTCATTCTTCAAGAGAATACATGATTAAGGTATTCACATGATTGTAATTTGACCAAAAAAATATATCTTATGATATATGGGGGATAAATAATGTCATTCACGTGATTGTTATGTGACATTTCAAGTAATCATTTTCTTCATACTATGAGCTTGGGCCGATGTATTTTAGATAAGCCTAAAGATTGGAATGGATTATGTTGGACATAATTTAGTAGTGTCACCCCATCATTCACCTAAAGCATTAGGCTCCACTATCTGCCTGATCCTTCCTGAAGGAGACTCTCGACAAGATTCAAGATGAAATCTACTGGTGTCCCTACTAGCCTAAAGACTCTTACCAAAACCTCAAACCAATCCTCAGCTACCTGTGGGCCTGTCTCACTGCTAAACATGGGCGGTCTCTAGTGCAGGAACTCATGCAGTGTGGTGAAGCGGTGTGCATCTTCTGCTGCTGGGGCCGGTGGTATCGGTGGCCTAATAGGTAGTGGTACCGCTGGTGCCTCCACTGGTAAAGGGCCCTGCACCGAGGCCTCATCACTTGGTGGGATATCTGTGCGTATAGCTCTTGGGGATCTAGCTGGTCTTCCGCAGGGAGGAATCCTAAAAGAAATAGACGTGACACAATCAAATGATTATACATGGTGAGATGACCTGGTTGACATGAATTAAAAGAAAATTTTTTAAAACATACACGCAATCAGTGTTTTAATATACTAAGACAGAAATCAAAATTCAGGGTTCGGGTATGAGAATACGTTGGTCGTCGCACCAACACTGGACTCCCTGAACTGAAAGCCACACTCAGTACGCTTAACACTATTTCTTCAGTGAAAAGAAAGATCAGAGTCCTACGTTTTGTAGTAGAACCAACTCCTATGATATCAAATGTGACAACTATGTCCTGATGACCGCACAACCACCTCACCTTTATAGGACTATTGGGTCCTGGCCAACCAGGTACCACTAGTTGCCCCGCAGAAACATGGTCCCCACCATGGGTTCCACCTACATGCCTGAACGGGTCATCTGACTACTGACAGTCCCCACAGGTCAACACAAGTCCTTCATAGTGTGATTTTTCCTCACTCGCACACACCCAAGGAATCTTCCCAGAAGGTCACCCATCCTAATGACTACTCCAGGCCAAGCACGCTTAAATATGGAGTTCTAATTAGACATGATCTTGAAAAGGAATGTGCTACTTGTTGACATGAGCCATATCATTTATTCATTTAACCTTTTATCATTCAAGGATGTTACAATCACCCCCTTAGAGAAAAACACCCACGTTGTGGGCCCTACATCTCAACCTAGGTAGTGCATCACACTTAAGGCTGGGTACCACCTATGATAACAATTTGTCATGACCCATCCCCCGTGGCCCATATCGTGTCTACCCTAATCCCTCCTTCCACAGGCCAGGGGATGACGACTAGAACCAAAGGGGTAAATCCTTATAACTGGCAAGGCATTGCCTTTATAAACTAGAAACACACACAAAAGAGTATGTTGTAAGAAAAAAACTAAGTAAAACAGTATACAAAATGATTGCTGAAAAGTAAAGGGGGCCGGAAATACAAGCCCAACTGTAAAGTACAACGACAACTGAAAAGAGTGTAAAACTGAAAAAGGTGCAAAATAGCTGAAAGGTGAAGAGAAGCTCCTGAATTGTACACCTTAGATCCAACCTGAAGGGTAGGTACAGATAGCCTCTACAGCACTCCATGTCCATCCGTCTCCTCCAAGTACCGACTCATAGTAGGGTACACCTCTGGGTACCGTCCAGTCCTCGTACACTCAGCCTCCATCAACATTGTCCATCGCCTGCATCCAACACGGCGAGGTGTGGGCATAGCCCGTGTAGGGGGAGTATAATGATACTCAGTAGGGATCCCGAGACACTCAAGGTATCACAAAATCCAACAAGGATAAACCCCAATGTAATAAATCAACAGATAACCTCACATAGTTATATGCCTATAGATATACCTAAGTTACCATGTGATCCATCTCAATCACAAGGAAAACACAAAGTTACTTACTCATCTCAACCAGGATTTTATTCTAGGGGTAGTATCAATATTAACCCTTGTATGCTGGAAAAATCCTTCTCTATCGAGTACAGTGGGCCTTCCGCATCACACAGAGGCACTTCCCACTAACTTGGACAGCTGAGGTAATACTCCTATCGAGTACCGTGGATCTGCCACACTCACACAAAGGTGCTCTCCACCATGGGTCTGCTGCACTCACACAGAGGCGCTCCCCCTCGTAGCCTGCTGAGGTACTCCACGTGTCAAGAACCATGGGTCTGCCATGCTCACATAGAGGCGCTCCCCACTGTGGGTCTGCCGTGATCAAACATAGGCTCTCCACACTTGGCTAATCAAATCACTCCGAGTCGAATCGGTTAGCAGTCTTCAAGTATCAGCTAGCTATTAGGTCCCCGCACAAATGCCTGCTCATCTCTAGATGGTCTTCTCCACAAGATACTGCTCGATACTCCAACTATAACGAATTTCCAAATATATGTATCTCAAAGGTCCGCCACGTCATTGGGGTCTCAACGCAATAGGAGACGCATCAATCGGACGCCCAATCTACTAGTTATAAGCCTTTTTGTCCCAGGGGCCCGGTTGGATTTATGTAAAATGCAACCTGACCATCTCTTAAATATACCCCAAACTCCAGTGGGTTATTATAAAAGGGATGGCTTCGCTCCAAGAACAATGGTTCCATTGACGGTTCATCAAACTGTCATTCGGTGCCAAAGATATGGCCAAAGAAGGTAATGGGGTCAATTGTGGTCCCGGGTCTAGTCCGACCTGGTCGGACAGACTCAGCCAAACCCAATCTGAGCCAACCTGGTCTAGGTTTACCCGGACAGACTCGCTGGGTCTGACCTGGCCCGTTGGGTGGGTCAGCCCGCTATGTTTTCCCCGGTTCGTTGGGCATGTCCCAGTAAACTATGGGGGAGGTTCGGCTTGGGCTCGAGGCCCGTTCGGCCCAGACTGTTACGAGGGCGCGGCTCGACGCGAATTGTCCTAGAGGTCATGAGGGATTCGGTATTCCAGCTCATCTAGGAGCATGCTGGTTGCACAGAGGCCAACTCGGGGGTGGCCAGTTCTGGGGGGTGAGCATGGAGGCCGGCTCAGAGGCGGCCTGGCAGGGCACAGAAGGGCACTAAGAGGCTGTGGGGGTGCCGGTAGGGTGCCAGATAGGCTTCGGGTCACCGGAAGGCACCGAGAAGGGTGCAACAAGGGTTGGGCAGGCCGTGGGTGTGTCAGCAGGGCTCCGGGCAGGGCGCGACATGGGAAGGGCAGGCCGCGGGTGTGCCAGGCAGGGTTTCAGAGAGCTGCGGGCAAGCGGCCTGGGCACCAGGTAGCACGCTGGGATACCATGGGCAGGTGGCTGCAACACCGAGCAGTGTACCTGAAGGCTGCGGGTAGGATGGTTTGGCAGAGCTTGGGCCGGCGCGGACCAACTGTGCGTTTTACGGAGGCCGTGGGGAGCGCGTCCTTTGTCGTTGCTGCCTTCGTCGCCTCATCGTTGATATATCTCCTTGCCGTAGAATGTTACAAGAAGAAAGAGATCAACAGAGGATGTCGGGCCATGTTCGATTGGCCCGCACCCTCTGTGTTTATGGAGATATAATTTGTTTCATCAAGAGAAGAAGATGATCAAAAACACGTCCGCATCAATCCCTTATCATCCATCGAAGGAGGTAAGAAAAATGTATATCTTCAACATGTAATAAACACCCTACCTTTTGGTTTGTCAGTCTACATTTTTCATTAATTGATGGTGTTGCGGAAAGAAGATGATGAAGTTATTCATTCGCCTCATTCATCACGCACTCCCAATCCAGGGCTATGTCGGCCGTGGAAGACACTCCACATCGGTAGGTTCTGAGGGAGGAAGTCGAAGATGGTTGTTGGCGTTTTTCATTTTTCATTGGAATATGAGGCTCCTCGTTCTTTATTGGGAGCTTTTCTCCCTAGCTCTCCTCTTCCTCTAATCCACCAAAATGAAACATGCCAATAAAAATAATAGATTGGTTATCTATTATTCCATTAAAATAGAATTCAAAAAGGGAGATTAAATTAATTAGCTCCATCTAATAAATGTGGAATATTTGCATAAGAAATTATGCATTGTACAATTAATTAAAAGGGAGGTGGGGAGGCTCTCCCTCATTAATGAGGGAGGGTGTAGAGGTTACTCTCCTCCCATTAATAGGGGTCGGGTGGTCCCCACCCCTATTACTTAAATGAGAGTTTATGGTCTGGGGTGGTCCCCACATCGTAACCTCTCACGGGAGGTTGAATTCGGGTGGATCCCACCACCATAACCCTTCATGGGAGGTGAGGGTGTGGCATTCCCTCCTCCAACTCCAAAGTGGAGGTTTTAACCAACAATCTGCACACATGGTAGCTTAAAATAAAATAAAGTGGTGTACACATTATTTTATTATAAAAATCCAAAAAACTAACTTTTATTCCCGGCCATCTACCGTCGAGGTGAAAGTCTTCTTAAGTGAATACTGGCACTTCAACTTCAACGATGCCCTCATATTTCAATTCTGAGCATCGATTCAAAAGTTATAAAATTTCGCTCGTACGTTTACTGAACGTACCCGAACAAAACTTCAGAAATTGATTTCGGGCACATCAGGCCTCGGAATCAAGCGCCGTAAATTTTCGTAGAATCATAAATATATAATGAATTTAAGAAAACAATTTCCACAGAATTTATAGGTCTTTATATTCCATTCATGTGAATGGAACAAAAATGGATTCTTTCCACACCATAAATCGATTAGAATCCCATTTTATACTTTAGTTGTTACTTGGGTTAATGTGTATTTATAACTTTTTAATGAATATCCCCAAATAGTTAAAAGAATATTTGTATGGATAATTATTAATCTTTACACGTCTAACAAGCTATGATTCTTCCTCTCACCAACACCATTCCACTGCGGTGTGTATGGTGGAGTGTGTTGAGATAGGATCCCAAAATCTTATAGAAATTTGGTAAAATATTATAAATGATATTCACCACCTCGATCCAATTAAACCTTATTTATATTATTTCCAAGTTGATTCTATACTTCATTATTTCATTCCTTGAATTTCGCAAAGGACTCTAACATATACCTCACCAAGTAGATATAAACATATCTACTCAAGTCATCATTAATATATATGAAGTAATAATGCCCACCTATAGATTCTACTAAAAATGGTCCCCACATGTTAATGTGTACTAATTTTAGAAGATTTGTAGCCCTTTCACCCAATCAACTGAATGAAGGTTTTTTCATTTTCCCTTACAAACAAGTATTGTATCCTTTAAGTCGTTTTAGCTCAAACGTATCTAAAAAACCATCTTGACATATATTTTTAAATTATTTCTCATTTATAAGACCAAGAGGGTGATTCCATAGCTGGTTTATATATGAGTCATTTGAATATGATTCATTATATATGTGCAATACATAGTTTTTGTAAATTATAATATAAACATCATTATTTAAATGTTCCATACTATAACATTTGTTATAATTATAAAATAAACAACTCATACTTCCAAACATGAAAATAAACTCATCAACATATAGGAATGGTAAATAATTTATATTCTTTTTGATTTTTTGTATTTAATAAAAATATAATAAAAGAACAACCATTTCTGTTGGAAATAAAATTTAGTAGTCAACAATGTCTGTTAGAACCAAGCTGGATGGAGAATGATGCAATAAGAGGTTTCTTTTGAAGAGTGTTGTGATGTATTTTCAAAAAGGATAAATCAATTAACTTTTTCAAGGTCTTGAAAATTTTGATGTTTCTTTGGTGGATTGTATTCCACAAATATCATAATTTTGTTGGAGAACATTTGATGAATGATTTATGATGGAATGGGGGAGTAAAGAAATTTCCAATCATATTTATTTTTGATTGGAAAGAAGTATGTTGTTGAAAGACAGGGAAGTTACTATAATTTCACTAGAAAATATGATGATGCTTATGATGATTCATTAAATGTTAAAAATCATTACAGATAAGGTTCATGATAATATAGTTGACTACAAGATAATTTGGTTGGTATTACTGAAGCATGTTTTTAAGGAGGTTTTATTTCCCAGTGTTTGTCATTTTTTTAGTCCTCAAAATTAGGAGTTTGCTATTTTGGAAAAGGAAGAGTTTTTGTAAAGGATCCCACAGAATGTAATGCACGAACTATGAAGGATATTCATGGAATGAATAGTAGGTATGCAGAGCATCGAAAAAAAGGATAGATTCTGTATAGTAGTACTATGTGGACTGTGAAGCACAATACACAGATGGTACACAGACCATATAAGAGAAATGGTTCATGTGTTGATCATGGTTCGTAGGAGACTTGCGGTTCATGGGTGGTCAAAATTTCATTGTGAAGGATATCGTTCACTGAATGCATGTAGTGATTTATCCTCCATTAAGAATGAACACTGTTACCTTGACCACATACTAAAATGGTCCGTATAATAAAATGTTTTGTGAGACAATTTTGGTTCAGAGGAGAATCCCAGTATGTGGTTATGGTTGTACCGTATCGAATATTTGGAATATTTATATTAGCGAGATTTTCAGATCTATTTTCCTATATAAAGAGTTCCAATACATTCATTAATGTATGAGATATATTTTCATAAAATAGTATCTTTGTTTCTAGGAAGAATTTGTCTATGTTTGAAAGAGTTCACGAGAGATAATTCTTTGAAAGGAAGCAGTTATCTGAGGATAAATTACACATTGGATTAAGTTTTCCATTGAAAAATAAGCAATTTAGGAAATAGGATGATGTAGTCTGTAGAATAAGGAATTCCACAGAGGCAAATGTGGTACATGGAGAAAGTACATAAAGGTGGTATGTGGAAGTGGTTTATAAAATAAGTTCACGAAGATGGCACATAGATCATTAGAACTACACAGAGCATTAATAGTTTGAGGAAGAAGATATGGTTTTTGAATCACTTTCGGTATGCGGTGTAACTCACTTCACGGAGGATAGAGATATTTTTGCAGGGGAAGCTGGACAATTCATAAAGGACTCATCAATGTTCCTACCAGCTTCTAGTTAGGAAAGAGAAGAGTTGTTTTGAAATATCCTGTTTGTGAAAGCTGATCAAGAAGCACCTAAATATTGATTTTCATCATTTTGTACTAGAAGAAGTGTAATCCCAATTAGATTATTTTCATAGTGCTACACGAGTGCAAGGGAACATCCTACTCATTGTTTTCCATATCAAAATATTTTTTTCTTATGGATCATGTGGTATTGGATTGTTTCCAAGTCATACCAAGGACGTAGGTACTCTTGTTGAGTAGTGAACCTTTTTAAATTCTTAGGTTACTATGGTTATATGGTTGAATGTGTTCAATATGGAAGGACATATTTAACAATATAGGAAATTTTTTTCATAATTAAGGAAACATAAAAGAAAAAGATATCATTGATTCACCTCTATGCCACTTAGTGATACATGGATCCTTTCTGGAAAACTTCAATGTCTAGAGTTTCCAGTCTCACACCATTAGAAGCACTGAAATCAACCTATCCTCTATTAATCTATTAGAATCTACTTTGTTCCTTCATTTTGATACATATATGAGATCCACAAGCTATTCCTCATAACCAATGTGTAGATATTGAAAGATTACACTCGATAATGAATATACCTTTAACTTCCCCTTGAATCTAGGTTCAGTTCCTCATTCAGTGTCCAAAATTTCCACTTGAAAAACATACTTCCACCTTTACTTCCCATAAATCTAGATATTTCTATTAGTGGAAGGATGGTGCTTGGGATATTTATACATGTTGTGGGTCGTGGGACCCTTCTATTTGTTCCTCATTTTTTTATTCACCATAAGGATTATGTGTTTATCATGCCCCATGTTATTATCCACTTAGAAAATCATATTCAGAAATTTTGAAAGAATATTCTCATTATTGATCATATTGTAATTAATAATAAATATTGAGAATGTCTTGGGTAGTGATTGAAGTATGATATCTATATAAAACTCATCTAGAAACTTAATATCTAGGAGGAATAAACAATAAATTCATCCAATAATCTTGACTATATTGATAGATATCTTGAAGGTGACACACCATTCCATATGAATCCATTCCCTCATGTGGCTTCAAAATCCCACTATTCTTTAATGAAATCATTATACACAAAACATATGTATCATTGTTCCAATGCTTCTGATATAGAGAAATATCTTTATCTCTGGCCTCATTTTTAGGAACATTAGGAATTGGTTTTTCTAGAACATACAATAACCTTTCTTAGAAAATGACAACACATAAACGACTTTCCCACTATTATAAATTTGTGCTGGTGATAAGGTTTTACTTATAATGTATGGATCATAGTGGTATGTTTGATGTCATTTTTATAGTTTTTTATAAATGTAATATGAGAATAGATTTAGCACTTTATTTGATAAAATGTAGTGAAATAAATAAATATTATATTGATTAATCCCCCACTACTTTATCAAAACCCAATTGATCCCTCTATTGGATATGGAATATCGGATTTCATGAACATTATAGTGTCAAGGATATATATTACCATTTTCATTACCCCAACCTTGGATATTAAAGTAACATTAATGGTTTTAGATAGGAATTAAAAACCCCAATGGCATTAACTCACAATTACTTGATATGATGAGTGGACTCCCCAATCCTGAAATCCTTAAATTGTATTTCCTCAACCCTTGCCACTCAATTAAACCAACTCCAAATATGGTAGTCAACCCTAGATGTGAACCATGTTATGTAAACCCAAAAGACCAAGTTATAATTCCCCAATAATTGGAACCACCCCAACTTTGGCTGTTCAAGCACATTGAACTGTAGTTCAATTTTAACTGAAGTATTGGAAGTCTATATCAACATAATATATATAATTTTGGGATTTTATACTTTCTGTGTAAATTTATTATTATCATATTTATTTTATTCTTGTTAATATTAAGTGGATTCCATTAAGTGATTAACCCTGAATTATATCATATATACTCATAAGAAAATTTATTTTTGATCTATCTTTCATGCTTGTTAATTTATTAATTCAAGTTGTCACGGTAAAAAATACATGACAAAACATCCATAAAACTGGATAGAAATAAAATTATGATGTTTCCTGATCACGATATATTTCTACTAGTCAGTTTATATAGTGGTTGATAAAAAAACTGCTGACCTAGGAGAAAAGGAACCTCAAACAAATTAATTATATTAAGTAATTAATTAATTATTTTATCTTAATTATCATCTAAATTTCCCTGATATTCTCATCAATTATAAATTAAAAAAAATATATATAAATTTATTTAAAATTAATTGTGTACATAAATTCACATTTGAAGAAACACAGTGAATACCAATCAGAATCTACCCAACATGTATTCTACTCATATACTATTTATTCTTGTGATATATGGTAACCATGAATTGTCATGTATGTTCATGAAATGTGATATCAAAATAATGATTATATGAATTAAACGATTTGTTTTTAATGTGTTATGATTTAATGCATGTAGAGTAACATATGTAATAGGACTCACACATGGTGTGATTATCTGTTCATTATGTATAAATTAATTAATCATACACACACATATATATATATTAAAACCCATTAGCTGGAGTGTCCTATAAACATAATGATCACACACAAGAAATTTTTTGTATGGTTTACATAATAAAATAAATTAATTTTAATAATGTGGAATTTGGTATAAGTAAACTACATGCACAAGTTTGTTACATAGTGCTAATGTTTTTAACTTTTTATCCGAGACACACACCAAGGGACATGGAGTGTATATTGTGCCATAGAAAAATTATAGTATATGAAATTTAAAAGGGATGCACAACAAGTTTTCTCCGAGTTACATGGTCACTAGTAAATTATGTCATGTATGAAAATACATGGGTCATTTATGACTTATAGGATAAGACACTATGTACATCAGCTACATGATGTGTACTCTAACTAACCATACAACAGGATTATATTGTTAACATGTGGCATTAGAAATTAAATTCACCAATTGTATTCAATGAAAATGATTTTAATTAATTGTATATTAATTCCCAGTACTTTTAATACTAGTATAGAGTGTGTAACTCAAATTACACCATGCGTACTCTTGTGTTATCTAGACAGAATATTTGACAAATTCAGATGAAATATTTGATTTTATTTCATTCTTATAATTAATAATTTTTATTTGATCTACCTGTAAATAAAGTGAATAAAGAATATCTCATAATTCAGTTTAAAGAATGATTAAACTAGAATTGAATACTTAATCAAAATTAAATAAATAAATCAATTATCTTTAATGATTATAAATAATTTTTTGATTTCTCTGATACCCCTTGTAGGTTTTGGGTGCAGTGGATGCATGCGATGGGTCTTGTCAAAAATTTATTTTTATCATGATCGATGATGAATCCATGATTTACATGACGATGAACATCGTAGTCAATAGAATAAAATTAAAGAAAAAGGAAAAGGCATAGAATGTAGGTACAAAGCTCATGATAATCAGATATTATTTATAATTAATTAAGTTAAATAAATAATTAAATTTCATAAATTATTTATTCATTTAAGGATCTGGAAACAAATCTACATTTTACCATCATTGGGTTGTAGGTATCCGGAGAAGATTGCCTCTTGCAGTTATCCACAAATGTTTGAAAAATCTATGAATGTCACTGTAGGAATCTCTGAGATCCATCATTATAGATCCTATAACATGAATCGTTCACCTTTTATCACTCTGAGAATTGATTCCAAATAATTCTCATTGATCTCACTACCCTCGAGGGTGGAAGCTGTAGGTAGACTGCTCTCCGTTCTTGGGATCTTTTTTGGACGGTGATCTATATAAGTATTGAGATGATTTTTTTTTTCAGATGTTGATGTGAATAATAAAAATAAATTGGATCTCTAATAAAATAATATAACTAGGTTTAAATACCATTAGGGCTTAAAAATAAATATTTTCTCATTTCCCCTTTAATATATACTTAATACCTTGAAGAAACCCATGTCTTATAATAATAATGATAATATTATTATTTTCTCAACATGTACTTAACATTAGAATTAAAAGAAATATAATTTTATCAAATAATATTCACTATATAATATTTCTCATCAGACCAAAAAACGATGTACTCCATTCCTATAAAATATATATCAGGCCTTTAATAATGAATATTTATTTAATAAATAAACATAACTACATTATTCACCAAAATATAAATAAATATTACATTCACATCATAGAAGTTAAATATTTATCAAATATTCTGCTCACATACTATTCTATGGAATAACCAGGGACAGAATATATATGATCAAGAATACATGAATTATTGTTAAACCATGTGTGGGAATTATTTTAATTCACCTTTTTATATAATAAATAACAATATATTATAAAACTAAGATTCAAGATACCCTTTGTGTGTAGTCCTCTATTCCTTTTTCATAGTGACATTTGGTAAAGCAAGTTAAAGTCAAAGGATAGTATTTAGAAACACACCATGGAACCCATAAAGAAATAAGTTAATGCCAAAACACTATAATACCTAATATTAACACTTACCAAATAATATAATCCCTTAAACGTGATATCTCTTTTCAATATGGTTGCATCCCAGTTCCATATACTGTCTCTTCATTTGATTTTACGAAAATAAAACTTGCATATACAACACCATGGACATAGATATGTTTATAATACATCATTTCCATCAAAGGGACCGAGATATCTACTTCCATTAAAGAAAAAAAGGAAAATATAATTTCTCTCATTACTAATTAATGAAATACTACCGATGACACACCCAACATATCCTACCACACTGCAAACAGACGTCATCACAGTTTTAATCAATACATCCAAGTATGTGACTTATTATACGAATAAATAATAATAAGAAATTATAATGATCAATACACACGTATGAAGATATGAACATCCAAGGACACATACAAATGTGGATTTCCTAATGGCGATTCTCGTTCTCAAAATATCCTATACAAGATATTACCAAGGGTGTACACCATGCGAAGGTGCCTCAATATCCTACGAGTCTCCATCCCCAACAGTCTGTATCAATTTTTCCCTCAAATTATATCATTCAACTATAGAACATATATTAATGAATAATTTTTTATCACTTATAGGTTCTCATCACACCGGGGAAATGCAATGACATTTGAGCACAAAAGCTACTCTTAGGACATTATCACATACTATATTACACATAAGACCAATAATGATGTGATATGATGTTTATCAACATTAAAAAATATGAATAAATATTATTATAATGTACACATATGTTTGTTACAAGGAACCAACTCTAACAATAGGGACACAAGACCAGGTGATGTTAGGTACACAAGTATGTACCCCATGTTGGGTACATGCAACATGCCTCAGTAACATGCCATGTACATGGGTTTTACATGAAAATTTATATTGGAGTAAAATCCCATGCGGGGATATGGGAGTACATGCTCTGTGATGTTGTATACACACTGTGTAATGACCCTTTTTATCCTTTTAAGAGTTTTGGATTTTTTTTGACAACTTGATGTTGGATTTGGACATGTGAGGAGTCCATTTTGATTGATTTTATATATATATTGAAATGGTTGGATCCTTTAATTATATGGAGTTCATAGGGATGATTTTTTAGACCATGATAGATTAGTTAGAGGATTTCATTGAGATATGGATCCATAATCTTCAATTTGGTTGGGTTGTGAGCTAGGAGGCCAAAACAAGGATTGTGAGCTCAGTGTTTGGAATGACCTGAGAGTGACGTGGCCTGCTAATTGAGGTTACATAGATTGGTCTTCAAAAATGGAATTGAATTGTATCTATGTGTAGATCTTGGTTTTTCTAGGAGTATCGAGACCATTTTCTAGTTGTTAGAGTAGTGAGGGAAAGATCATGTGTTGGTGGGTTAGTGTGGTTGGAAAATCTAGGTTTGGTTGATATTTCAAGAAGATAGTGATGACCAAGACCCATTGTAGTACTGATTTGATTCTGAGGGACCATTGAGGATATCCCAAAGTGGGATTCTTTTCTACTTACTTGATTTTGAATATTGTGGTAGTAATGTGTGTATGTATATCTATGTGATATTTTTGATAGTGTGATAATTAATTGTGGGATAGGGACTAACGTTCCAAATAAAAATGGGGTTTCATAATGATGCTCTAGGACCACAATATATATTTATGTGAATGTGATAATGGGTTGTGGGATAGGTAATGATGCCTAAAATACCCATGGCTTTCCAGAATGATGCTCATGGCCCCAAATATATGATTGTGTGAATGTGATAACGTGTTGTGGGATAGGGACTAACACTCTAAATACCCATAGGGTTCCACACTAACATTTTAGACCCCTAATATATATTTATGTGAATGTGATAATGGGTTTTGGGATAGTGACTGATAATCCAAATACCCTTGGGGTTTTAGGATGATTCTCTCGGTCCCCAATATATATTTATGTGTGAATATGAACAATGGGTTTTAGGATATGGAAAGATGCTCTAAATACCCAAATGGTGCCAAAGTAATGATCTAGGCCCCCAAATATAAATTTATGTTTGAACGTGAATAATAGGTTTTGGGATAGGGAAAACTATTCCAAATACTAATGGGGTTTTAGAATGATTATCTAGGACCCCAATATATATATATATATATATATATATATATTAATTTGTTAATGTGAATGATGGGTTATGGGACATCGACAGACTCCCTAGATACCCATAGTGTGATAAGATGATTATGTAGGTTCTAATTGGGTTATGGTTGATATAAATGGTGGACTGATGCTCTACATATATGGATTAGGTTCTAGATTGATAGTTCTAGAACTATAATCAGAGATACTTGGGTGAGATTTCATAATTTTCTTGGTTGCACTTTATCACTGAATGGGCACGAGGGACTAACATTTCTTGGTACTTAGTAAGAGATAACGAGTATGGTCATGTGTTTTGGTTGGGAATTCTATGGGGGAGGAATATATATGTTTTTTTGGAATCACAGATATAGAGATGTGCTCAAGGACACCCCAGATTTGGCCAAGGTAGGTATGCTGACTAGAGATGCATAATTAAGGACAAATCATGGTTTTATTTTATTTATATTTTTGTTGGTCTGATCATATTGCATGAAAAAACACATTTGAAAATTTATTATAGGTTTACTGTTAAGATGAACCATTAATATTTATTTCTAACCCCATATACGTGAAACTTTGTGTGCATGAAAACCTTACATCCACTTACAGGTTGATAATTGAAGCATGATGAATGAAGTGGGGGCCCCAAATTTCATGGTTGAGTGGGATGCTCATGTGGAGTGGTAAGGTCAGGATAGAGCCACTAGAAAGTGTTCTGGTGGCTAGGTATGTGATATGGATTAGAGTTAGCATTAAGGCCTTTTTTATTTTATTTTTTCTATTATTTATTTGTGTATATATGATCAAACTAGTGGGTGGTTGGTGTTGTATGTATGGAATAAATGTTTAGGCCTTTAATATATTTAATTTTATCATAGCATTTTTTAGTTTCTGTTTATTTAGTATTCCAAATTTATTTTCTAATGCATATGATATTTGGTTACTTACTTATAGTTGTGAACTAATATATGGGGGTCTAGTCATTTACATCCTCTTTAGACACCATCTACTAGTTGTAAGACTCTAGAATTTGAGGAGGAATGATTTAGGTATTGCGATCTATCATCTTAGGGAACCAGATTTAGTGGCACCCGGGTCGAGTCATTACAATGTGGTTTAAAAGGAGGTTATATTCATATTATTTCACTATTTGGGGTTTGGTAGATAGGAGGTATAGTAATTTGTTGGAACATGATATGAATATCAGGATAGTGTGTCATGAAAATCTATTCATGTAGGAAGTCAATGTTAGTATGTCTTGGGATTGATGTTCTATATTTGTGAACTAATAGTTTTATGTGATTTTTTTTCGAGCGATGTACATGTCATTTGGATTTGATTGTTTATGATGGATTTTAGGTTGTTGTCTTGTTGGAAAGAGTCCCAAGAATTTTTTTTTTGAATATTATACTGTAATGGGAAGAGACATCTCATGCATTATGCTCGACATATAGAATCCAAATGTTTTAGGCCTACTAGTGTGTGATTTTATGATTTTGTTTATGGAAGGTTATATGGATCTATGATGACACACCTATTGAGAATGATAGTGGGGCCCCATGTACGGTTGGTGTAGTGACCATGGTGGTTTAGTTCAGTGTGAGTATGGGATCTTTGAAAACAATGTGGGTGGTTTTGTATAAGGATAAGTAGTACGTAAATGTTCTCTAGGGAGAGGTTTGACGTGTAGATGCTTGGAGTGGAAGGGAACCCTAGTTGCTTGCAGTTGGTTAGTATGTGACCCATTATAGTGTAAGACCCTAGTGGAGAGTGCATGGGTTTTTTGATGTCATTTTAAAATGATATGTGTAAATATTGATACCATATGAGTTATGGACTTCTACAAGTTGTCTTAGACCTTGGTGGTTGGTCCCACTAACTTGTCACGAGACTTGATCATCGGGCTAGGCGGGAGATCCTAGTGACCTTTGAGGAGACTCTTGTTTTGATAATGATTCCGGGAGACTTTTGATGGTGACCCGAGAGAGTTTTATACAAACAGAAGATATTTTTGGGGTGTCTGGGGAGTAAATTAATGTCTTGGGACATTTGAAAATGGTGTAGAAACGGTGTAGATGTGTTGAGGTTTAGGATCATTGGATGGATTTTATAAGAGGGAGCATTTATGGGATAGTGTTTCAACTATGTTGTTGGTTTTAAAAGGAGAAGGTTCACATTGTTTACTTTGACCAGGAAAAGGTCTTGCATGAGATTTGAGCCTGGGGGAATTGAGTTTGATCAAGAGCACATAAAGTGCGTGAGTTTTGTGGTATATTATTTTGAAGTAAATTTAATGAGGCATGACTTGCTGAAGTGAAAGAAGGTTTTGCAGTTGGGACACAAAAGATCACGTAATAGTTATGTTATAATTTAATTATGGGTAAATTATTTCTTTTGATATGATTTATTATTTAACCTATGGATCAGATGTTACAATTGTGTATGTTCAAAGTTCAGGATGTGGGAATGCATTTAAGACTAGGATGAGAACTATTGCGGTTGTGATGATATGCTTATCAGAATTGTTAATAGAGGCCTTTGAGAGAGAGTAGTTTTTTTCATAATGGATTTGGTAATGACAACAATTTTTGATGAAATCTTAATATATCTACCTTCAAAGATGATCACACCCAATATCTTGACGTGGCCCTATATAGGTTAAGAGAGCATCGACTATCTACAATGCTATATAAATTCTATATTAGTTAATAAGCGGCCTCATGGGTGGTTACACACATCTAATGGTGAATTTAAAACAATACAGTGGAGAGAACACCATAAGATTTATGTGAGTGGGGTATTTGGTATTGATTAAATATCAATGAATACCATGGGTTTCATTCTCAGATAATGGGAACAAGTGATAGTTGATGTTCTATTTTGTTTCTAGGGTGGGAGAGAGATAGAGATGTATAATTTTGAGGTTGGGTTTGATTCTGGAATGAGCAGTGGAAATGAATTTTGGTTAGGACGAGATAATAAAGATACTCTAATGATGGGGAGTATCTGTCTAGATACGAATATATAACCATTGTTCATGTAGGGTTGAGGTTACAATGGAAACCACATCATGTAGGTTTATAAAATAATGAGTATGTGTTTTGATTGGTCTCTATGAAGATGTGAAGAAATATATATTATAACAGGAAGTTATTGGTTGAGACTTATATTTGGTAGAACCAAGAGTTTGATGATGATATTTAAATGGTGTTGTGAAGTATCAGGATGGACGGGTGTGGTTAGGCATTGTTCTAATGGATTTTTGGTGGTGGGATGTTCTAGCCTAGAATTTGAAGTATTTTTCATCATATATTAGTATTTATGAAGTGTATCTATGTTTTCATCCATGAGTAAAATACATCAATTTCATTATGTGTTTATGAACAAGGTGGGTCGGGATGTGTGGTTGGAAGGCCATAATTGCTTCTTATGGATAAGTAGGATCATTGTAGGATTGTTGAAAATACATTAGTTTCTATTGGTTTTTAAAATTGGAAAAAATAAATTTTTATTTTAGGTTCTAATATGGGAGAAAATTTTATTTCCCTGGAATATGGTCTTAGATAATTTTCCTGACAACTCCGTTGTTCCTGAAATAGGACGATTACCCTAGAAGAGGAGTTTGGAGAAATTCTGAGGCATAATAGTTTTTCTAGAATGTTTAAAATTTAGTAAATTAAATTTTTAATTCATCATGAGGGTTTTACTGAAAATATAATCTGAAAAGATCATCATATTTAGTTTCGGACTCAGTTGTTCATTTTGGAACATGGGATATTACCTTGGTGAGTCATAAAATCTCTACGGGTTTGGGGAATCATGATGCATATTAAAAGGGTAACTGATTAATAAATTTAAATTAATTAAATGTGGATAATGGTAAATATAGGATTCCATACTTTTTCCATGGTAGATATTAGGACTAGTTTGAGGTACATCCACTAATGGGAACAGATTTCTAGCCAAAGCATCGGTGTTTACACCATGTTTTTTTACCAATTTTTGAGTTTCATGCCATGATCCCCATATATTAGTTATTTTTTATGTTTTCAAGTTATATAATTATTTATATATATCCCATGGGTTTGATCTATGAATAAATGGGGAAGAACAATGGGTTTTGGGAGATCCACATGTGTTTCCCATTCAGAAACCCCATCTACACGATGTGTCGTTTTAGGAAAGCATCCCATGTTTTCATCCTATTCATGGAAGAAGAGGATTAGATGATGTCATGATTAGTAGTTTAAAGGAAACACCATTTAGTGTCACTTGGTGTGTGGATGAGTACATGGCCATATGAACTGTGAAGGTGGAGACATGACCATGTAGGATACATGGCCAAACCACATATGGGTGACATGTCATGTGTGATTACAAGATTAGATAGGGACACATGGTCATGCCATTTGAGGTAAATGGGTAGGTAACCTATGCAAGGTATAGATCCTGTGACTGAATTACACTCATTTTACTTGGGTTTTAGATTCCACATTCAGATGGAGTAGACAACCATGTATGGTTATGGGAGTACATGGTTAGTGCTCTCATATGCATGTTGTGTACTAATATTTTATATGATCTTTGAGGGGTTTGGATGTTTTGACACCCTGAAGTCAGATTTTTCATAGAGGGGATTCCATTTCTAGTGCTTTTCCCTATAGATAGTTATCATTGTATCGTTTTCGAATAAAGAGGATATCTTGATGGTGTGTTGGACCATGTTAGTTTAGAAGGAGGATTACCTTGAGAGTTTTCTTTATAATGCTCTAGTGGGTTTGGTTGTGAGCTTGGAGTCCCTGGTGAGGGATTGTGAGCTTGGTGTTTGGGATGGTGTTAGTGTTCCATGGGAAGTTAAGTAAGGTTCTTTGGATGGATCCCCAAAATTGGGATTGAATATAATATCTGGGGATATCTTGGTTTTTCCTTTTTTATCATGACTAGTTTCTCATGGTTAGAGTAGTGAGGGCCATATTCTATGTTGGAGGGTCAGTGTGGTTGCAGGATTCAGGTTTTTTTATATTATTGGATGGAAGGGACAGTTTGGTGCCATTGTGGTGTTGAGTTTAGTTTGAATGACTATTTAGGGTCTCCCTAAGTGGGATTTTTTCCAGTTGTGTGCTTTTAAATATCATGGTATCTATGTGTCTATGGATATCTATATGATATTTTTGATTGTGTGATAATGGGTTGTGGGATAAGCACTGATTCTCTAAATACCCTCAGGGTTCCAGACTGACTCTCTAGGCCCCCAATATATATTTAGTGAATGTAATTACTAGTTGTGGGATAGAGAATGTCACTCAAAATACCCATGCGGTGCAAAAAAATGATCTAGACCCCCAATACATATTTATGTGAATGTGTTAAGGGGTTGTGAGATAGGGAATGTCACTCAAAAAACCCATGAGGTTAAAAACTAACACACTAGGCCCCCAATATATATTTATGTGAATGTTATTATGGCTTGTGTGAGTGGGAGAGATGCTCTAAATATTCACTGGGTGCTAGATTGATACTCTAGGACCTTGATATATATATATATTTTATGAATTAACAATGGATTGTATATGGAATGATGCTCCAAATACCCACGGTGTTCTAGAATGATTATCTATGACCACAATATATTTTTATGAGTGAATGTGAACAATGATGTTTTGGATAGGGAATGATGCTCCAAATACCAATGAAGTGCCACACTGATGATATTGGCAACTAATATATAAGTATACAAGAATGTGAATGAAGGTTTATTGGATAAGGAATTGTGATCCAAAAAATCATGGGGTGTCAGGATAATTACCTAATCTCAGATTGTGATATGGGTTGTATGGATGATGGATTGATGCTCTACATCAGGGTATTAGGTTATAAACAGATTCTCAATGAATTAATTTTGGAGGTAGTAATGTGATATTCCATAATTTTATTGGTTTTACATAAGCATAGAATTATAAATAGAGACTGATGGTCATGCGGTTTGGTTGGAACTTCAATGATGGAGAAATATTTATGTTTTTATGATGTATTGTAATAAAGATGTACTCAGAGACACCCTGGTGTTGGAAAAAGTAGGTATGATCGATCATAGTTTACAACTCATGGATTGATGATGTTTTCATCTATTTTTTATTTTAGTTATATTTATAATAGGCTGAGCATATTTCATGAGTGTGCACTTAGAACAATAGATTATAAGTTAACTCTTGGGGGTGGCCTACTGAGAATTGTTTCTCACCCCTGAAAATGAAGCTCGATGTGAATTTATACCTTATGTCTTCTTTTAGGTTAATAGTGGATGCATGATGGATCATGTGGAGGCCTAAGATTTCATGGTTGAGTATGATGCTTGTGTGGAGTCTTTAGGTCGGGCAGGAGTATCTTCATAGAGTTTTGGAGGCTGAGTATGTGATATGGACTAGAGTTGGAAGCCTAACATATTGTATTTTATTTTTCTATTATTTTATATGATATTGGTCTAGAGGGTGGAAGGTTTTTTATGTATTGAATTTATTTTCATGCCTTCATAGAATTTCATTTTATTATATGAAGTTTTATTTTCAGTTTATTTATTCTTCTTCATTTCTTTTATGATATGTTTGATGTTGAGTTATATAATTCTAATTGTGCACTATAATATGGGGGCATAGCCCTGTCACATCCAATTTGGTCCCTCGCTACTAGTTGGAATCCTCTAGAGTATGAGGAGGTGTTCTTGAGGTTTTTTAGTGAACAAGCTTGGGGAACCATTTTTTGTGGAACCCAAGCCAAGATGTTACAGGCTTATAACTTAAGCCTTATTATGATGGTATTATGGGGAAAATAAAATCTTTAGGAAATATATAGGATGTTCGGGAAGGTATTTATTTATATATTTTATAAACTAAATTATTTATGAGGTATGAGGAAAAGATTAAAGGAGTTGTTCTTTTATAAGTGATATGGATTACAATATGAAAAATATATGAAATATCACTATATAATATGCATCTAACACATGTAAAATGGATAAAAAGTTCCATATATATATGAGTATATGGATGATAATATCAAAATAAAATTTAAAAATATAAATTAATTAATTTTTATCATTTTATATCTTGTATTTTAGTTTAAACCTCACATTAACCCTCTTTAACCATAACTATTATAAATCATTTTTTGTATGTAGGGGTCAAGAATGTAATTTAAAAAATAAAAAGTGGATCATATGTGAACCATACATTATATGATCTATCATTTCCCAGCCATTAAAGTTAATATAGGAATTTAATTATATTTTAATTTTCAAAAAATAGTTTTTAAAAATTAATTACTATTTATTGTCATTTTTGGGAAAATTTACAAAATCTTTCTTTTAAGACATCAAGGAAATAATGGAATTTTAATATAAAAACTTTAACCATCAATTATAAATTAAAATTATCCAATAAATATATATAATCAAATAATTCATTTAAAAAATTATACATTTAATGTTTTTTAAAATAATTTACATTCTTTTTTTACTACCCGCAGAAGCGCTGCATCAGTTGTGCTTAAGAATTCAATGTAATTTTACCATCCCTAAAAACATAAAATAAATTACTATAATAAATGTGGTTTTGTATAAATAAATTTTATCATCTATATTCATTCATATATAATTTTTATAAACATCCAAATATTGAAAACATATACGTGAAATAGAGTGTTATGTTTTAATTACTCTTTGATTAAAATAATATAAAGCTCATAATAACTAAAAGTTGCCTAAAATTTCTATATTTCCAAATATTTGATGATTATATATGAAATAAAGATATAAAAGGAGATAAAGAAATTTTGTAGATAGATATTGAATCTGTATCTCATAATTTTAACCTTGATTATCCCATTTTACCCTTTACTAGGGTAATAAACCTTTATCATTGTTACTATTCATTTTGACTAGAAAATGAAATAGAAATTATTATATAATTTGAATATGGTGATTGAAAATATGGAAAAATTTTTATAGGATTTAATTTAATGTTTTATAGAAACTATTTTTTAAATAATTTCACGAAGAATAATGTAAAAGTTATTTTAAAAAAATATCTCTATTAAGTATAAAAACAATTTATACCCAAATCAAATATAATTTTTATTCCCATGAATTTGGATGGATTATGTTTATTAAGAAAACTAATATGACTTTAATATAAATCCAATACAAAATTGAATATTGAAAGTAATTTTATTAAAATTAAATAAGTTATAGTTTTAGAAAAATAAGTAATTTTTACTCTTCATTAAAAAAATCAACATTCTAAAAAAATACCCAAAATTTATCATAAGATTACTTTGACATGATAATTTTTTAAATGGTTCCCTTTCATAAAAAATTATTATTATTTTAAATATTTATAAACAAATCATGATATCGATGCATAAAAAAATAGAAAAAACCATTTCTGATTAAAATGTAGTATTGAAGTAGAAAATGGATTGATACTCATTCCTTATATAGTAACCTCTCACGAAACAACCAACCAGGCCCCATCTAACTAGTGGAAGGCCGAGGATAAACTACCCAAAGTGCAACTCCATTGAAATGGAGATGGAAACATGAACCAAAATTTCTATTCAAAATTGGAGGCCTTTACAAATAGTACATATACGCATGCACCCACCATCTCCTTATAAGAGTGAAGAGAAACAATAATAAAATACAGTAACATATGTTGTAAAATACATGAATTTAATAACCTATATGGAATATAAATTTGTGTGAATAAATAATCTTAAAATTAAAGAAAAAAATACTTTCCAATCTAGAAAAGGTGTCCCAACCAGACAATAACTAGAAAATAAATGTTGAGAGAGGCTAACTCATGATCTTTAAGCCCTGACCACTACATGTGGTAAGATTCATCAAAGTATCCCTAAGCTCATCTAAAATCACATACTACATGGTTTTTGTCATTATAATAAATGAAACATGTGGGAAAATCCCATTCATTAGTGAGTATATATATACACATAGTAGGAAGTCCTGGCAACTAAAGAGGGAGAAGTTTAAGACACTATAAAATTAATCATCTCATCAAAAAAAAGGTATGTCAGTCAGTATATGAGACAATAACCATAGAGAAAACCCATATATTCTTGACAAGAATCCTAAATGAGAGAGAAAGGGGATCTCTATCTACATTACCCAACTAATAAAAATGAGTCTTCAAATAGTTCCAGTAGTCCATCATCAATTCCCAACATCTCGTGTGTCTGTCCAAAGTAATTTTGATGAGTACCCACACCTAAAAACTATACACATAGTCAATGGTGAAAAAGTATCCAATGTAGAGGACACATTCCTTGGTTAAAAAAGATGGTTCCACTCCGCAGTTATAAGACCCATTCATTAGTAAAAAAGGGTTCCACTCAGTGGGTAGAGGACCTATACCTTGGTACTATAGAAG
The DNA here is from genome assembly GCA_963277665.1 of Viscum album. Lineage (NCBI taxonomy): Eukaryota > Viridiplantae > Streptophyta > Magnoliopsida > Santalales > Viscaceae > Viscum > Viscum album. Next base: position 1,304,221,432 of record OY728147.1, read on the forward strand.
GGTGCCACTAAGTAGGTAGATAACCCATTACCTAACATAGTATAAGAGTTTCACTCTCTTAATAGAGGAAAAATTCCCTATAATAGAAGTAGGGTTCCACTATATGGATAGAGGAAACATTCCATGACACAACAAGATGGTTTTACTCTATGGATAGAAGAACCATGTCCTATCACAGTAGGAGGGTCCCAATTTGTGGATAGATGATCCACTTCCTGACAAAGAAGCAGGGTTTCAATTTTTGGATATAGTACCCAATACCTAACATAGTTTTAGGGTTCCACTATATTGATTGAATATCCATGTGCTGACAAAGCTAGAGTGTTCTACTATGTGAATAAAGGACTCATGTATTGACCCAATAGATGAGTTCCACTATGTGGATAAATGGCCCATGTCTTGACATAGTAGTAGGTTTCCACTATGTGAATGTAGTACCCATGCATTAACACAGTATGAGGGATCCACCACGTTAATGGAGGTTTTTGGGGGACCGATTGCCTAGTACGATAGGGGAATTTCCAACCCCAACTTCTCTCTGATAATCCTACCTGAACAATATCATTATTGAGCACCTCCTAAAAAATAATCATACTTGGAACATGTCATGTCATATCTTGAAAGAAACTATGAAGGGTTTCATCACATTATATGAATAAAAATATTTAGAATAGGATACTCACATGCCAAAATATGAGTTAAAATGAAGGAGATTTGAGTGTTAGTAGAATAATAATGAAATAAATGACATGTATGGGGTCCAGATGGTTTGTGACCCCGCCTCATATCCTAGTCATGTACCTATCCATTCTTGGGTACCATCCCATGCCCGTGTACACCTAGGAATTCCAATATACACCCATTGTATACTGTTGGTTTGGAAATAATCTTGATGAATACACGAGACTGTTTTTTGTTCCATCAAGAAAAATAACAAATCATTTATGTTCCATCAAATATGGAAAAAATGACCAAAATATTAACATAGTTGTGATCCTCATGAAAAAACACTAATGATATGCTATTCGCTTGCCCAAAGCTGACACCTGGTAAAAAATCACATTTAACCACATCACATTGGAACAAAATTTAAGAGTGCTGAGCTATGAGTCAAAATAAATTACCCGATATTGGCCTTAAAATGTTTACCTCAACATCGAGGTCATGATACCTTGGATAGTTCTTTATTTTGACACCATATGTAAAAGATACATCAAATACTATATTCCGTTTTATTATTATTTTTATTATTATTTATTTCTTCACGGTACCAATTCATGAGTTCTAAAAAGGTATTAAAAAATAGTTAGGAAATGAACGTCTCATTGTCAATGTCATGTTGTCATAGACAGTTCCTCATTATGATGTTGCAATAAGAAGTTATAGCTAAGGAAATGTTTTTATAATAATAATAATAATAAAAACAATAATAAAAACAATATATTATATTATTAATATGAGATAATATGAATTGATCCACCTGCACCCTCTTCTTCATGATATTTTCTAGGGATCTCACACCCTTCCTTCCTTCATTTAATAAAATTAAATCCGATTTTATTTTTGTATTAACTCCACCCAAAACACCTTCTTTCACTATGCATTATAAAAATCCCTTATAGTGATCTTCATCAAAAAAATTTAATTTATTAATTTATTATTAATAATGTTAATAAATATTATAACATAAGTTATTATTTTTAAAAATAATAATAACTATAATAAGTTATTAGTATTAAAAACAATAATCACAATCACAAGTTATTATTATTAAAAATAATAATAACTATCACATGTTAATAATAATAATAATAATAATAATAACACTCACATCCCATCCATGGATAGCTGGAAATTGGATTTCTTCCATTCAACTCTGAAAAATAATTAACATTCATCCAAAATAACTGTATGCCCCCAGACACGCCTCTCATGACCCTATTGCTCGATCCCATCGCACTGCACATTATTATCTTACATAAACTAGGAAAACATGAATCCTATTTCCAATCTTGGACCACCTCTAATCAACCAAAGTCCTTGTTTTTCCTTAACCACATCCCTGATCGTGAACCTAAACCCACAATACCGATCAGGTTTATTCACAAAACACTATCCAACTCATTCATCAATCCATCCTCAAACCATCAATCCACACATCTTTCTTGTTACCAAAATTAATATGTGTGTTTGATTATACTCAAAACTGCCCCAAAAATGTCAAACTACAGCCCCACTGGACAAAGTTGAAGATCACAATGAACGAAGAGGAGAGAATCATAAGAAAAAGGAGAAACATCACTGGACAATCAATAAACTGTGGGGATCATGCAATGAAAAATTATGGCCAATCAAAATAAGATAAAATACATGTTTTATCATTAAATAAAAAGTTTTATAAACAACAATTAATGAGTCCTACCTATGTCATGGATTATTCTTTGGTAATGAACATATTTTCTTGAGGTAAAGGAGATGATCCCGCTATGTTCTTCCTTTATATCATGATTATCTATGATCCCATCATCTTTTTAATTAGATTATCATTCATAGTTCAATGTTGATCCACCAATGATGAATGATATACCCTCCTCTTATATTTTGAAATATTTGTGTGGATAACCCTAGAAAAGCATCATTAGAGGGTATATATAGTGTATTTAATTATGTACTTTAATAAAACTGATATGTAAATTATTTATTTATTCTAATTAAACATACCCTCCAATGACTTCCTGATCTGATCATATAGAATTGACCATCTTTAGGTCATTCATATGGTAAAATCCACACTCCATATTCAAAATCTGTCTCATATTTCTGATCCAAGACTCTGTTTCAAAATTATTCCACTTTTAAAGGAAAAATACGTGTGCTTGATATAAAATATATTTAACAATTTTAAAAAATTAATTATAGGATCACCAAGAATCATAATTTCACATGATTATAAGTTCTTGAATCCAATAATAATTTGAGAAAAATTTCAATGTCTTATAGGAAAAGAAGATATTATACCCATTCATTTTTCAAATATTTTCATCCACAAAAAGAAAAAACGAAGACAAAATGTTCGGATATGAATCACATATTCGGATCTCCCCCTACCACAATATCCCCCAATAGTTTTTCTTCACTCTAGATAATTACACACCAAAGGAAAACACATGCCCAAGAAGGGTATTTTTCGGAATGTTATCCACTCCACTAGGTCCTTGAAAAAGGATACACCACTCTAAAAACCCATATTACCCAGGTCGGTATCATACAATGAGTCATGCACATATATACTCATCTGGGGTAGGTGGATAACACCATGAACATGGTCTTACTACACTATTAGGGTCAAGTGTTACACCAACCCACTACCCAAGAAAATTATCTAGAAAATGTCTAATATTCCTTACAGATAGTCCACCATCCTTGTAAAATAATCACGATACAAGCCCTTCTCATGGGAGTACTATGATTGGTAAAAAAACACCTTGGCCCATTTACCACAACATGATTAGTTCCACCAGACATCATTGAAAAATGATATCATGCTACAATAATTCATGAAAACATCATGAATGTATCCACTAGAAATATCATCCTGAAATATATTTTTGTTGATATCCTATAGGAATTCCTCCATAACTACTTGAAGAAGGTAAAGGGTAATAATAATTGACTAGAGGCATGATGCACTATACTCAACCAAAAAAGTGCCAATTGCAAATAGGTTAATTGATCTATCACAAAACTCAACATACGTAGATATAAAACCTCCCTCTGAGAATTTTCTTCTATGACCACATCCTTGGTGGCCGTCAAACTCACCCTGCATCAGCCTCTCTAGGGTCCACTATCACTCCCATGTCTGAGAAGACATATCCCAAGAAATGTACCTTGGAATAAAGAACTATCACTGTGAAATATTACCTATCACTAGTACCCCTAATCATGTCTAGAAACATCCTCCCATGTCTTTAGTTCTAAAAATATGTTGTTGATGACATGGGGGAACCATCGCTGAAGACTACTATGAATCTATCTAATAAAGCCTTTGGATTTGAATCATATTTTTTGTGAATATGATGGGGAGTTAAACGCACAAAAGGGTTTCAAGAAGAAATAAAATAATCTACAATATATCTACAAATCCATAGTCAATAAATCCACCTATTGATCCTGGAGCTAGTGATATCCCATCCTAAGTTCATACTCTCAGATCCACTTTCCCTCCATCTATTGGGAGAAGAAGTCATTGATTCTTAGTGGTGGACAATAATCCCATATAGTAACATAAATTGGGTGACTGTAATAGTTACTTGACTTTAGTCACCTTTATTCCCCTAATGTAAAAAACATTGGACTTCCCAAGAAGACAAACCTGGTCTTAAAAATCCCCCTCTTTGCAAACTCCTCTAGCTACACCTCCATCTCTAAAAACTACATGAGGTCATATAATATACTTGTGGATATATTTGTTCAACCCTTGTTATATTTGAAATAGAAAGAAAAATCTTGTAGGTAAGGTGAGCCTAGAATGTAATCAAGATGGATTCCAACAAAATCCTCTACCATCATTGGAAGCTAAAAGATCACTGCATCCACAACTCTAAGGGTAATTATATACAACTTATAAAGAAGTAGTTGTAACCTTCCACAAATGATCTCATCTGATCCTACTCGGAGATCACTCCTTATAAAAGGGAGATAAATTCATCCTAAGAAACTGTAAGAACTACTAGACTCACTGGAATAAATAAATAGAGCATGCATGGTAAAGAACTAGACCATAGAAAGGAAAACATCATAGTGTCTCACTACCTCTATGGAAAGATTTCATACAACGATCTCTCTCTACACATATAGTAAGGTCACCCCATCATTAAAAATGTTTTATAAATAATCTTTGCTGTAGGGGCCTCCAGCACCATGGTTGAGAAAAAAGGACCCTACTGGTATTATGATGCCTCAAATAGGGGCTATTTCTAGGGTAATTTGGCTTATTACTATGAGTTTTAACAATAGACAAACTAGTGAATAGACTTTCCATACCTCAAAACATATTTGAATCCACTAAGCTAAATGATCCAACCACATGAAGATATCCATTCAATTTCCCAGCTGATCACTACAACTAGGGATCCCTCTGATAGCATAGAACATAAAAACAACCTTGAACATAAAATCCAAGAAACTCATCCACCACACCTCAAAATTGTCCTGTTTAGGCATAACTGACTAACCGTCATGGTTTTTAATCACTTAGAAGTGTGAAACTCGGTGGGGGATGTTCCCCTCTTTCTAACATTTCCTAGTCCACAACAAACATCATAAACAAATGACTATACTGATGTCCCTTATCACCCTAAAAACTCTCTCCACTAGGAACACCATTAGAATGGGTCCTATCTAAGAATGATAATCACACCTCAAGATAACCCCCTTCATTAACTACATGAGAAGGGGGAGCCTATCTCAATACCAAAACTGGTCGATATTTATCTCTGAAACCTAGGATGAAGACTCAATATAAGAGGGTCAGCTATCGGTAACTCTGGATCCTACAACTACTGCACAAATTATATAGACTTCCAATGAAACCATCCAATTTTTTTGGGCCTACAGAAGATAGAAAACCCAAACCACTTCCTTGAGTGAAACCTCTAACGCTTGAGGTTCTCTATCATCACAAAACCTCAATGGTCTCCATCACTGGGACTTTCATAACCTATCAAACCTATGTATATCAGCATCTTAAACTATTTCAGCTATTGATTTCTCAACAAATGGATGGAAATATTACAAATCCATAGAAGTATCTTTGCACTTCTCAACTAAAGGTAGCACTTCTTGGTACCCACTTGGAGAAAACACTACAATCTTGGGTCCCAAAATTGAGGTCTCATCACTCAATCATTCATCATCATGAAACTGTCTTGAAATCTTAGATGGTTGTCAATATGGTTTCATCTTGAATGTTATCAAGATATAATATATTCAATTATCCTTTACGAGGAGTTGAATAAAGAGGGGATGTCAAAGGAATCACTCATATGTGGTGGGTGTATCATTGATCACTGTAATTGATTTATTCGTATGTTGAGTCAACAAATAAATAGTAGGAGTCTTGGTGTATGGATACGTCATCCACCACACCAATACTAGGTTCCCTGGCCAAATATCTACACTAAAAAAACATTGAAATTGTTTCCCCAATTCCCAACAAAACCTTATAAAGGAAAAAACATTGATCTCCTTCCTAATGTCAAAACACACATGATGAAAATTTTTCATTACCCAACCCACAAGACCGACTTGGAAGGTGGAAGGTCGAGCCGAAACTAGCCTAGGTACACCTACATTGGCCAGGGATGTTGATATGTTCTGAAAGTTAATAATAAAATGAGATAATTTTCCTAATGTTCCTATACACGTGCACCCAACCATATCCATGCTGAAGTGTAGTGGGATAATTATAAAATACCATAACCTCTAGATTACAATATATGCACAAAATGATCTATTAGTTATAAAATAGAGTATGATAATGTAATCTGAAATGTGATGGTTAAAATACAAAAAAACCCAAAAAATATGGCTTAACTAGGCTAAAAATGGAAAAGAAATGTTGAGAGAGATTGAATCCAGATCTCCAAGCCTACCGTATGTGGTCAAATGCACCCAAGTATCCCTATGATACTCCTAAATCACCACCAACTTGTCCTTTATCTGCATAAGGTATGGAACATTTGGGGAAATACCATGCAGGTTTCAGTATATATATATATCCAATAGGATGCCTTGAAAAGAAAATAATGAGTAATTAAATAATGATAGGAGTAGTCATCTCATCATAATGAAGGTATGTCAATCAGTTACGAGAAAAAAACCATAATGAAAAACCAGATATCATCAATAGGAATCCAAAATGAGAGAGAAAATGGAAATCCACATCCATATCCATTCCATGAACAATGATTCTGCAAATATTTCAATGCATACATCATTAATTCCTTACACTTGGCATATCTATCTGAGGTAATTGTGTACATAAACCACACCTTTCCATTGTTCCTCATAATTTATGGGGACACAATCACCATGTTAGAGGACCCATTACAAATTATTATAGGTGGTTTACACTCATAAGGTAGAGGAACCATGATCTCCTCTAATAGGAGGGTCCCACTTAGTAGGTAGAGTACCCATGTATTGGTACAACAAGAGGGAGGCACTAAGTAGATATGGGACCCATACCCTAATACAATAGGAAGGTTCCAATTCATCAGTAGGTGAACCATTCCCTATCATAGTAGGAGGGTTCAACCGTGTGGATAGAGGATCCATGCCCTGACACAATAGGAGGGTTCAAGTCTGTGGATAGAGGAACCATGCACTGATAAATCATGAGGGTTCTACTATTTGGATAGAAGATCCTTACACTGACAAAATAATAGGGTTCAACTCTATGGATTGAGGACCCATTACTTGACCAAGTAGGAGGGTTCAACTCTGTGGATTGAGGACCCATGACATAACACTGTAGAAGGCTTCCCCTTTTTAATAGAGAACCCATTTCCAAATATAGCATGAGGGTTTTACTCCATAGATAGAGGAACAATGACCTAGCATAGTAGGAGGGATTCATACTTTCAGTAGAGTTGTTTGGGGTACCCACACTTGGTTACAATAGTGGTTTTCCAAACAAAGCCTCTCTTTGATGGTCTTCCCCAATCAAAGATATCATCAAGTGCTACCTAATGAAGCGTCGCACTAAAACCATCTTGCATCACATCTCAAATTCCACAAAAAAAAAATCCACCTTCGTGTTCTATGTGAAAAAACACACATGATATGATAGTTATAGGCCAAATTCCATGTTAAAATGAAGGGAACACAAGTGGTAGAAGAATTATAAAAAATTAGACACTGTTTATGGGGTCCAAATGAAGTGTGACGCCACCTCATTGATTGGTCATTCAGTACCCAAAATCTTATAATATTAGAAATGTATGAACCCCCCGCTAAATATTTTTTAGATAATTTAGCAGCAGTTTATTGAAAAATGCCATAATTTTATTTTTTTATGAACTCGACACTTCTCCTCTGACCCCTCAATGCTTAACCCCCAACCTCCAAATCCCTACGAACCGTCATCACCACTGATCCCATACCTCATTTCCGATATCGTATATCACTACCGATCCCAATGCTCACCACCCATCACTGACCTCTCAGATGGTCCACCCCCCCACAACTCTTCACCCCGACCCCCTAACTCCCCAAAGCCCTACCCGACCCCCAAATCCTCACATCCAATCCCAACCATGGGTGCAATCATTTTTTAAAGAATGATTTTCATGGTGTTTTATTTTAATTTCAACTCTTTGGAGGTATACGTTACCATGAAATGGACTCAATTTAGAATTATAAGCATGTGTTTACTTTGAAAATTCCATTTTTATGAATTTTTTTTCTATACCAATGGTTTTTTGAAAATATTTCTTGGTGTTTTTCAGTTGGTATAAATGGGTTTTTACATGAATACCATGTTTTCATATTTTATGTGGAATTCTTTATTATTGAAATATTCTAGTGAAATCTCTTATTTTATTTTGAAATTGTTATCATGTTTTGAATTTGGTTTGGACCCAATTATTATTTTTAATGTCTAAAAACTAGGTTTTAAATTGAACTTGATTAGGAATTGAGGTGCTTACCTATAGATATTTTTTAAAAGGTTTTCTGTATGTATTGAAAATTGGTATTTTAAATGTGTACATTATTTAAAACTTCTAAAATTTCTTGTTTCATTATTTTAAATGGTTTGATGGATGTAGTTGTCCTTTTTTCATGGTTTCCGTATTTCAAAGAGAAAGAACCTTGTTGAAGTGTATCTTTGAAACTTTTTAAAAGAAATGATTTATTTTTGTGGACCTATTAAAATATTTCATTTTTTATTTATGTTGTTTTTGAGAGAAATGGATGTCATTGGCCGTGAATTATTTCTTCAAAGAAGAGAACACATGTGTAAGGGTGAGATTGAAATGTTTTAATTTTTTTTGCTTTCCATTATCTTCTATGTTGTGTTTGGTAATTATTTCCTGAAATTTGAAATGTTCTTTTTCATTATAAGATATTTTTTGGTGTCGATGTAATGTTTATAACATTGGTTTTAAATGGTAGATGTGAAAGGAAACCCTTAATTCCCCTTTCTCATTTAAAACTTGTGTGGTTTTCTGGTAAATATGTGTTTCTTGTTGCTCTTCATTCAAGATAATGTTATAATTATGACTTGAGATTATGTTATGTATGTATGAAGTACTACATGATTGGGTGTTAGGGTTGAGTGTAGTTTGATTATTCCTATGTGTTATACATGTCTCATTTTCACTATTCCTTAGTTTCAATGCTGTTTATGAGAAACTAAATACTAATTAGATTACCTAACTTATTTATCTAGTTTGTTAATGTGTAACTAGTATCAAAATAGTAATTATTGGAACATGGTCTTGGTGGGGGGGTTTTCATCATGAGGCTTGTGCAGGAAACTTAGTTTTTAGTTATATATGTAGCATAAGTTGATAGATAATTAGTTCGTGTGGTTATGCCCAAATTTGATTAACTACTTATCACATAAGTATTCCAAGGTAAGATCCCAAGAAACATTCAATTATATGGTTACTTAATGATTTAGGGGAATTTTATCCAGTTCAATATTATATCATTTACACTTATTTATTCATTATGAAATCTTTCTTCTTTATGTTGTATTATATGGCTACATAGTGATTTAGTGGACTATTATCTAGTGCTATATTATATCATTTCCCAAGATTTTTTCATTATGGAATCTTTCCTGTTTATATTGAATTTTTATATTCCTTATGTAAATATTTTTATTACCCATTCATGGAATTTATATTTTGTGTGTTATATTTAAATATATACCATTTTACCCTTGTACATGCTTTGAATTCTATTTTTTACCCTTAAGTAAGCTCTAAAAAGATTTTTACAAGTGGTTTTACCTTTACACAAGTGATTGTTACCATTACAGAAGTGTTTCTTAACTTTAAAAAAGTGTTTCTTACCTCTATGCATGTGATAAGATACTCTTAAGTGTAATGAAGAAAATAAAATTTACCCTTGTTTAGTGAACTAACTACCTTTAAATAGTGTATGGATTTTGTTCCCTTTAATAATACTTTATAAAGTGATTATTACCCTTATGTAAATTCGAAGTGCCTTTATACAGCTTTTCTAGTAACCTTTACATGACCAGTTTAAGTAAAATCTTACCATTAAAAACATTACTAGCTACCCTTATGAAAGGATTATAATTTGTTCTTACCCTTACATAGAATTATAATTTACCTATGTACAATATGTGTAAAACACATCTTATCTTTATGTGAGATTTATAATTTAAAGGTTACCTTTATGAAAATTTCAAAAAATGTGAGGTACACTTATCCAACATGTGAGAAAAATATTTTACCCTTACGTGTTCTATATTGTTATAAAATTTACCTATTATATTTAAGTAGTAGCTTCTCTCATATGTTTTAATGGTGTAAAAACACTGTCACAAGAAAACGATAAATGGAATAAAATACATTGAGTAATTTTTAATTCGAGCATGATACTTTAAACAATAATATGCCTCTATTATAATTTCTATATTTTGGATTTTAAATGTATGGTGAAGAATGAAGAAACACCCATGTGTAGAAGATTCAATGGGTTTATAAATAATGTCATCCATTTGTGTTTTTTCTTTAAATTGATGCGAGGGAAATACGTGGATAAATAATAATAAAGACATTTAGAAATTTATGCATTCATTATACTAATATTTGAGGCATTTCTATTGGCCCTATATTTTCTTATTATGTATCAGTTAAGAAAGGGTCGATGTTTACAAATCTACACCAGTTTCTTCATTGAAATATTCTAATAGTCCAAATAGTTTTATTTTTTTCCTGAAGTGTGTGTAATTATTATTTCACATATGGTTATATGTACATTTAAAAGGTATTGTATGGTTATTTAACATATTCATATTTTTTTTCAACTAGTATATATGAATCTCTTTTCCTATTTATTAATAGTTATGTGTTTTTTTCATAATTTGTTGGAACATTTTGATATATATGGATAAAAGCAAGATCAAATTTTTGAGGAAAACATCTCAGTATGCAAAGGGTTTAGATGAGTTTTTAGATTTTTCAATTCCCAATTTCTCTGTTGATCAGAGAATAAGATGTCCATGTCCGAAATGTAAATTTAAAATTTGGTTGAAGAGATATGATGTTTACGAACACTTGATATTGAATAAATTACCTTCTCATGATTTGTGTTGGATTTATCATGGAGAATGGAATTTTATAAAAAAGTTTAGCATTGATGTCAATCCAAATAATGATCTCCAAACTTTTTCGAAAATGAAAAATGAAATGAAAAACCTTATAAATGACAAATTCAGCATTGCAAGACACCAACATCAATATAAAATCATATTAAAACATCTAGTTGAGGGTTTTAAAAATAGAAACATGATAAGTGATGTTTTTAAGACTGTAGGAGAACCAGATAAAGATTGCAACATATCCTTGGATCCTCCTCTAGATTATTTAGAGATTAAAATAAGAGAAAACTTCACTGAGCAGACATATGCATTCTATGGTTTAGTTGATAATGTAAATCAATAATTGTATAGTGTATTTTTAAAATATAGAAAACATTCTTTTCAGGTGAATTTGTACCTTATAAAATGACTTTGTGGATTTAAAAATAAATCGATGGCCATGATGTTAGAATTGTTGCATGATTCATTTCCTAAATCAAAGATCCATGAGTCTTTTTATGTAATAAAAAAAGTTTTATACAACCTTGGTTCAAATTATTCAAAAATACATGTGTGTCCCAATGATTATATGATTTATTAGGGAGAACATACAAGAAAATACTATTGGAAAAAATATTCTTCTTTATTAGAAAAAGATTTATCATATAATCCTAAGAATGTTCTGTTGGGAATGGATGCTGATTGATTCATCCCATTTGGGACTTCGAGTATAGTTATTGCATTTGGATATTTTTTTAATCCATTACAATCTTCCTAGATGGATTTGTATGAAATAAATGTCTTTTATCATTTCAATGATTATTCCATGAAAAAAATTTCCGAGAAATGATATTGATGTATACTTGAAGAGTTTAATTGATTAATTAACAGAGTTATAGAGAAAAAATGTTCAGACATATGATGCATCTTTTATTAAATTTTCCAAAATTCAAGCTACTATAATGTAGACCATTAGTGACTTCCCTAAACATGAGAATTTATTTGGTTGGACCTCTTACACAGGTTTGGATTGCCCTATTTGTAACTTTTATTTTTATACCAAATGGATACCTCATAGTAGAAAATGGTTCTTCTTGTCTCATCAAATATTTCCCGATGCATCTCATATATTTCAGCTGAACAAGTCAAAATTCAATAAAAGGTATGCTATGACAATTTTTCAATTAAAACTAGGGATAACGATAGATTCTATAGAATTTTAAATCATGTGAAGGTATCTGATGGGTATTAAAGTAACATATCAAGGTGTTTTGACATAAATCATCATAGGTTACATGGATTAAAAATCCATGATTCACATATTTGGTTACAATAATTACATTGATTTCAATTGAATTCATTATTACCTGAAATATTTACTACTGTTTTACTCCAATTCTACACAATTTTTAGACAATTATGTGAGAAAACTCTCCATACATTCCATGAGTTAATTCCAACCTATAGTTTAAAAATAAAAATAAATAAAAATACATTTTCAATATGAAATTATTTTATTAAAAATAATGCTATAATTATATAAAATTATGTTTATTTTGAAATTATGTTAAAATATATTAAATTTTGTTTATTTTATTTTTAGAATAATTTAATAGTGTTTGTACGACATCACTTGAATTTTATATTTGATTTATTATGCATGATAGGTTTTATATTTATGTATTATGTATGGATATGAAGAATGAAGTAATTCTTTGGTAATAATGTGATAAATTGAAAAACAAGATTTTATGTAAATAAATGTGATAAAATTATTGTTATTCTTTCAAAATTTGATAAATTGATTATAAATATTTTATGATTTCCCATATGAAATGTTTAATTTAACTATGGTATAATACTATGTTGTATTAATGACAATTTCCTTGATGGTTTTGTGTTGGCATACCTTGTTAATGATATGCTTCCCTTAAACTACATGTTTGGTTATTGTGGTTGTTGATTTATTGTTATAAGGTAAATATATGTGCAATTAATTATAATTATATCATTATTTATATATTTAGTATAATTTTGATATGATATCATGAAGTAGATGTCATTAGTGAGGAGGAATGGATATCTTGATGAAATATTTTCAATTGCATGGTATGTTGAATGATGATGTGGAATGGAAGTAGTGCGATGATGGGTTGATAGAAGAGACATGTTTTCATAATTAATGTGTTTTCTTGTATGTTATGGTGGTCTCTGTGATGTTTGTATAATTTATGTGATATTTATTAACCTTATTTTTTGATTTTGAATTGTACAGGTATTCAACTTAAAGTAGTGGATAATTAATCAAGGAAACACAAATAGAATTACATGGGACGAGTTTCATGAATTATTTAGGAAGTATTTTATTTTCCTTGTACAAGTTGATGACAATATAAAAAAACCTAAAAATTATCTAATTGGAGGTTGGGATGATTGACCTAAGATATAAGTCATAATGTTTATGGAATTATAGGGTGAGATGATGACTTAGAGTTCCAGCAAGGATATATTCTTTGGGTTGGGTAGTTTTAGCAATATTAAAATCAGTGTGTTTATTATTATTATTTTCACTATAAAATAGTAGGGATCATTGATAAAAATTTCATAGGGTTGAATATGATTCTGGTTCATTTAGGGGTTTTTAGCAATGATTCAGTTTATCTTTATGGAGTGGCATATATTTCATAGGTACCCCCCGTGGTGGTAACATTTCGAGATGTTTTATTGATTGGAAGAAGTGGTGTTGAATTTGATTCTTTCATTGAGAGTGTTGGAGGTGTGTTTGTCATGTCTGAGACATATTTTTCTACAGTGGTTAATCATTAGAAGTTTATTATTCTGTATTTTTATTATTATTGAGAAATAAAATAATTTTTTAGTATCTAATGTAATTGATAATTAATTTTTTAGCCTTTATTTCAATTATTTTAGTTTTTTGTGGTCATGGGAAGAAGTTTGGAGAGAGACTGTTGGGGAAGGTATTGGTTCTATATAAAATTTCAATTGATGAATTTTATCACACTGTGATTGAGTGTGTTTATCCATGGAGAATAACGAAATGACATAAAATGAGATGTTGTGGTGGAGGATTAGGTAATGGGGTTGTGATATTGCTCTATTTAGCTAGTGGTATATTATTTGTGGCATGAGGAGTTCAATTATGGAATGGAGGTTAAGATATGATTCTTGGGTTTCTTTATGTTTGGGAATATACAGTCTATTGCCTCATGACCATGGTTATTACATCATGATACATAAGTTGTGTTTTCTTGGTCTTGTGTGAAATGTAATGAACTCTGGGGGTTGTGTCGTGGTTGTTGTTTGGTGTGGATCACAAATACGGTAGATAACCATGACCTACAAAACGATTAATGGAATTTGTTTGTAGTGGAATGATGGTAGTCATTACACCATGGATTTCCTTGTTTATGTTTAAATTAGTTTATTTCACTGAGTTTTAAGGGATAATTATTAGGGGTATTTCATCATGATCCTCAAAAACATGTTTGGTTATGAATCTTAATGTCATCATTCTTTTAGTGACAAGATGATTCCATTAATTTTAATTTTTATAAAAAATATTTGGAGTACCATCCCCTTATTTTTATCTTCTTTGTTCCCGTGACACCATGATTCCATTTAGTGTTTCTATTATGTTGTTATGGCTATAGGTTCTCGGGATGAAGAACCAATAGATTGTTTTTTAATTCATGACATAGTGGCAGTTTAAAAAACTGATAGATTTAGTTTTTTTTCACGCCATTTTTAACCACTTCTCTATAATATTATTATTTTTGGGATATGTTTAAAACTGACTCCAAAAATGAAACAATTTGAATTTGCGATGGTTTTACCCTTATTAGTGGATGTTTTTTGGTAAAAAATTCATACTTTATCAGAGGTTTTAACCGACCCTATATTGAAGTTATTTTTTTAAAGTGAAAACCATATCTAAAACTAAAAAAAACAGCCACATAATACACATTCTATGAAACTTTCTAGAAACCATCAGTTAATGGATGGAACTTCCGCCTGTTAATTCATATCTCCAAATTTAACTGTGTTTTTTTGAAATCATTGTAGGACTATCTAGTGGCAGTTTGAACCCCTTCTAGATAAAAATCCTCCACCACACTGGCATTTTGTCATATTGATTTACCTATACTATCCTAGGTATTGGACCATTCCTTTATAACCCAAGCCGGTCCCGTTTACTCCCAGAGTACATGGTGTGACTAGATGAAATCATGAGGAATAGATGGGATTCATCATCATTCTATTGGGATAAAATAAGAAACCATAGATTTGTCATCACAAACATCCATTAATGAAAAAATTAACCACCACATTGTGATTCTTATAGATGAAAACTCAAGATAGGCTATTCACGTACCCAAATCAGACACATGGTGAAAAAACACATTTAACCATATCTAACCTGAATGACATTTTGTGGGACCATGGAAGGTGTTTGAATTAAATACTCGATATTGGTCTTCAATCATCAATGTCAATACCAATGTCATGAAGCCTCACACAGTTCATCATTCCAATACTATATAGAAAAGATATGTCAGATACAAAATTTTCTAATAATAATAATAATAATAATAATAAAAGTATAATAAAAATAATAATTATTATTATTGGTCACTTTATGGACCCCAGACATGATCCAAAAAATTTTATCCAGCATTGGACTTGATATAACATTACCAATATAAGAGTGACGTTTCCATAGAGGATTCATCATTCTGACGTTCCACAAAAAAGTTACAACTTCATCAGTGGGTTGGTAATAAAATTAATAATAATAATAATAATAATAAAAATAAAATAATATTATATTATTAATAAGAGATTAGTTTAATTGAGATTCACCTCTATTCTAAACTTTTCTTGCTGGGGAGTACACACACCTCCTTCATTCTATTAATAAAATTAAATACTATTGTATTGTTTTGTTAACTCCACATAAATATCATTTTTTTCCACGTCTCAAGAAGATCCCTATCCTTGATCTTCATCTATTATTTTTATTACATTATTTTGTTATTATCAATAATAATAAATAAAAACCCAATTTATTATTATTAAAAAAATAATAACTATCACAAGTTTTTATTATTAAAAATAATAATGAATATCACAAGAAAATAATAATAATAATAACAAAAAGTGACCATCAACTGTTGGATGAAAATTGTAATCTAGATCTTATTCACTAAAAAGATCTTAACATTCATCTGTAGTAATCAAACATACCCAAAGGTGCCTCTCGTGTTATTACTAATTGATCTCATCATTCTACACATAATTTTCACACATCAACTAGGAAAACATGGATCCCTGAACCGATCATGGATCACCTTTGATCGATCACATTCCTCGTAGCACCTCGATTTCATCCTTGATCACAAACTTTCACCTGTTGTACCAATCCAATATGTTCAGAAAATATAATCCCTCTTTTAAATAAATCATTCCATAAATTTTCAAATATCTTGTTTTTCATGCCACTCCAATGAATCTAGGGGTTTAGTTGTTCTTGAACCAACCTAGGAAATGTCTCACCATGGCCCCATAGGCCAACAAACAAAGAGGTTATAAATAGTTTTAAATATATTTTCACAAAATATGAAAGCATTATTACTCAAATAACATTTCCACTAACAAATATACTAAACCTAAGGTTTTTATTACCATAAATGTCCCCCAAAAAATTCTTATGCATATGAAACCACATCATATAAAACCTAAAAATTAGTGTCTATACATTTAAAATTATAATCAAGGTTAGTCTTATTAACCAATGATTATATCTAAAACTCTTGAAACATCCACATTTTAATAATAATAACATAGAAATTTACTTAAGAATCTTCTTTGATACAGGTTATAGTGGCCAAGAACCATACCCCCAGATCTGGATGTAAAATCATACCCCTATCATATTGGATTTAACAACAACTAATGTGACTACAATTTTAACATCCATAATTAAAAATTAATAAAAATCCATATCCACTTACATACTAAAGAATATTTTTAGGTCTAAATCATTAGATAATGAGAAAACATATATTAAAACCCATGTATTGGTAATTAAATGTTTTGTTTTACGACTATACCTATATTTTATAATTTCAAAATACTTCTTCAGTATTTCCTGGAAAATTGGATTTTATTATTAAATGAAGGTTTTAATTTTATAAATTTATCTTAATCTAATACATGTCATCTTTTAATTTTCTATAAATCATACACATCCTTAGTCCTAATGATTTTTGTTTTAAATTAGAGGATGATCAAAACAAATCATTTTTGGGATAAAAAATAGAACCCTATTAATCCATTTGAAATGTATGGAAACCAATAAATTAATTTTCCTTTCCACATATTAAATATTTAGTTTAATATAATCCCCTACTTAATATTGAAGTTAACCTTTTTCCAAATGTTTTTCATAAAAAAATTCATAATAAAGAAAAAAATAAATTTTTAAAATTTATATGTGTTTCTTGAAAAATATTAAATTATTTCCCGATAAAACATTTTAACCACATGAGATCATAGTCATTATTCTAAATGAATGCTGATTTTTTTATCCTATAAAATTAAAATATTTCCATGAAATTTTTTAAAAACTAAAACATGAAATACATGCAAGGATAAAATATAAATAATCACATATATAAAAAGAAGTGATTACATCATGATAGAATACATAATTTTGGACATCATAGTCTTACGTGAAAGGACTTAAGCCAAGAAATCATAAATCTGTCCTGAACTTATCTTTCCAAGGAATAAGAAATAATTGGAAAGGTAAATAAAAAATACCCATTCTAGTTTTCCTCATAAGATCAAATAACAACTTGATGGGATAACTATAATATAATCGCACCAATCACTTATAATGTGTAATTAATTTCTAATATTAATGAAATAATTAAAAGACATTACTTAATGAACATAAAAATTCATATTAAAAATGATCACATAAAATGATCATATTTTCCTCAACCAATAAATTGATCAATAATATCATAATCAAATGAAACAAATATGTTGTAGGGTATAATTTGAAAATATCCATAGTAAAGTATAATATTCATAAAAAATGTTTACTTAGATGAATGTAACATAAAATAACATTTGATATTTTTTCTAAAACATAATTATAATATCATTTTATTTTTATAATATTTTAAAAAAAAGTATCAGAACATGGATAAAATTTATTTCTTTGAAAATAACCATGAAAACTTGTAAAGGATGATTCAAAGTAAATAAATTTCATGATGATGTGAAAATATTGTGATTTTTAATATATTCAAAGAGAAATTAGTTCCATACTTTTGTAAAATACCAAAAGTGTGTTGTATGGAATAAACTTCAAAATATTCCTTTTAATATTTTATAAATGTAATGAACCAATGTAGTAGATCTTGTAAAAATGTTGTTATGTTTGATAAATTAGGTTTCACAGAATAACCAACAAGAAAAACCCCAAACTTTTTACGTAAAAACTTATATATATATATATATATTTAAATACTAATATAAAAAACCATTAAATGTTATTATTTTGAAAATATAATTAATTAATATTTATTAATATCCATAAGGCTATTTTTAATAAAATACATATTTATATTTTTTACTTTTTAAAAATAAATTTATAAAGTTTAAAATTAATATTTGAAAAATAACAATCTTTTTTTAATTCAACACATGAAAATTTAGTTAACATGATTTTTTAAGAGAATATATATTTCTAGTTAAAACAACGTTTTTTTGAAAATTATAATTTTTTTTGATTTTCTAATCATTTAAAAATAAAACAGAAGATTTAAAAACATATTAAGTAATATAATATGTATTTATGGAATAAAATTATTCACATTAATATGTTATTTTAACTTAATAATCCTAAGTCCTAAATTTTTAGAACAAGATCACAGTGTATGTTTAATAACAACTATTTTCTTTCATTTCATTTAATTAATAATTTTCAAGACGGTATTTAGTTTTGGAATAACTTTTAATCAACAAAAAAATTATTTTAATTGTTATAAATCAATTTATGTCATTAAATTCATTAAAAATGACAATTTCTTTTTATATATAAATTTAATTCTAAAAACGTTATTCTTCAAAAAATGTTTTTATGGGACTATGTGTGTTTATTTTAAAATAAAACATTCACACATTTAGAGATTTTATATGACAAAATGAAATTAGAATTTGAAAAAATAAGTTAAAAATTATTTAAAATTGTAAATATTATTTTTTATATTAAAATTAATTGCTAAGGTTAAAATTTAATTACTAAGGTAAAAGTAAATCAGGGATAAAATTAGAAGTAAAAAAAATAAATTAATCAAGCTTATTCCAAAAACGAGAGTATTTTTTTTCTATAATCAGTACCCCACATTTTTCATTTTTTCCTTTTAATATTGAATATTAGCTTTATATTACTGAAAATGTAAGGGTAACTTCCAAAACTACCCTTCCATTCACTTAGAAAACACAAACACTTTCAAAACCTCAAGACTCAACTTAAATTTTATTTTTTTGATAATATTCCATATTTATCCCCCCAAAACCCTAAACCACAGTCAAAATCATAAGGTCACTATTTTTTAGCATTATGTTTTTAATTCATAGTATAATTTCTAGGGAAAATCTAATAGCATGATGTTAGTATCAACTTCTTCTTTGTGTTTCCTTCTTAGATTTTACATTAATAAAAAAACCTAACATTATTAATATTATGAAATTAATATGAATAATATAAATAAATTTAATTATATTAATTTTACAAGAGTTATTAAATCATTTCCATCCACAAAGAAAAAAATAATTTCAAACACGCGTACATTCCAATTACCTCCACCACAAAGTGATGTTGTCGTTTTTTTATATCGGCACCTCTCATGGATGAAATAATTTATGTATTTAATTAATAGTTATGTTTTATTTTTCAAAAATAAGATTGTTTATTATTCATTTTTCATATACCATTATTCCATCGACTTAATGAGAAATTGGCTATTTAATTTCATATATGGCAGACTACCACCTTCCCAAACAATAAATTTCATTTATCGCCACCACCCGTCGTTGATGTTCATAAGAGAGTAATTAATGAGGATTTATAAAAATAATTAAATATTTAAGATTCTTTAAAATTAATATTATCATTATCGAAAAACATTCCCTTAGTCATGAAAACTTTATAATAAATAGCCATTTTGGTCAGTTTGACTACCAACGTAAAAGATGTTATAATGATGGCCTCATAAATGATTATTGAATAACTTGTAATTTTAATATCATGTAATAATGATATATTTTAAATTTTCATATATTTATTATATTTTTGGTTAATATTTGAAATATTTATTAATATATCACATTTTTATCATTAAAGACGTCTAAAACTAGTTATCGTGATTTACATTTTCATATAACATATTCCCTTATTTCAAAGAATGAAAATGATACTTAAGAGATAATTTTAAAAAAATATTATTCTATATCAAATATTCTAGAAATTATGAAATTGAGACAAATTTGTTAAAATTTTCCCATTATTATGATTTTTTTATGAAAAAAACTACGACATGTTTTAACACCCAGTAATGAAAATAAACTATAACCAGTTAATATGTTTGTAATAAATGGTTATAAAATACATATATAAGGGATTTATATTTATTTTATGTGTTTTATATAATTGATTAAGATAGTTATTTATTATATATAAGTTTAAATAAATTCCATGGAAATCAATTTAAAATGTATGGGCTTTGGAAACACAAAACTTATTTCTTCGAGTTATTCATTTTATCCTTGCTTTTTTTAAAAAAACCCCATATTTTATATTTTTTTATATAGATGATGACTATATTTTGACTAAGTTTACCAAAATTTCCATTTTAAACGACTTTTTCTCTTTTTTTATAGGGTAAAATAATTTTTGATCCAAATAAATTTCCTTGGAGGGTTTTATTTTCACATAAAAAATGATTGTTTTTGAGAAAATACTCATAACAATGAATTTTATTATATAATATAAATTTTTTTTTCTAAAATTGATTTGAATAATTTGGTTCCCATTATCATAAAATGATTTATATCCCATTATGTTATATTTCAAGTTTCACCCTATATTTTATTTAATTATGTGATTATTTTGGGTGATAATGTTATTAGTTTAAAATTACTTAAAATCATGTAATTTTATTTCATTTCTTTTTAATGTTTTCATTAAGATATTATGAATATTGAATTCATGTGGAAAATATATGCTTGGATGATATATGGTGGGGTTCTATATCATCCACCGACACATTGGATTGTGTTTATATCTCATAAGATAGTTAGGAGTTGGCATAAGAAATTTGATTACATAGGTTTTGGTATGATGTGTTTTCGCACATTTTTTTTGCATGTACATAGTGTGCTTATTTACATAGGAGTGTTATGATGGGGGTTTTTTCCTAGAGTTTTTCTTATTCGTATAGTTGTTCCACATTCCCATTTTTTATCAGGTTATGATAAGTTCTAATAATGCATTTATTTTCTTGGAAATGCCATGTTTTCTTGATTATACCTTATTTTTATTGTATTCCACACCTTTATTTCATGCTCATATGTTATATGATTGTTGAGTATTTTTTTAGGAATGTCGTATATTTTATACATCATTAGTGATTTTTCATGATCTTACCTTACAAAAAAATATTTAATTAACATTATCTATGGTGTTTGGATTGTTTATTATGTCATTTATACTATCCTTAAGTTCTTCTTAATGTTAATTATCTTCCACATTATGATATGTTTTAACTTACCAATCTTCGGATATCACCCATTTATTATGTTCCCATTCACAATCTATAATGGATATTATATAATGTGAGATTCCTAGAAAGGGTGTAGGTTTTGTGTTTATTGCGAAATTCTTAAATGTGTGGTGAAATATAACATTTATAGATCTAATATTTGAGAAAATATACATTTTAATCCATTGGTTGGGAGACTGTTTAAGTGAGGTATTATATAAATCTTGAGATTAATATATTATTTCTGTTAAGAATAACTTTATTCACTTAAGTCGGTTTCAAAGAAGGGTTTCTGTGTTTTTGGATATTAGTTTATATAAGTTTTGAAAAAAATCCCATGGATAAATCTTATGGATTTGTTTATTTATTAGATACCACTCTTATAATTGGTTAAGTTTAGATTGTGTGGTTTTCCATACAAGTACATCCATGTTGGGACACAACAGGTTGATGATAGCTTTAGAATAGATTTACCTAGAAGAAATAATAATAACTTTCTAGGTAATGTTACGTTAAATATTTATTAATTATTTTTTTATTAATTTATATACATTATAAGAGTATTTTTTCATTTTTTACTTAGAAGAAAAAACATTATTTCTAACGAAATACATTTTTTAGGCATTATATTGTTAAAATAAAAATATTTATTTAAAAAATTTATAATTTGAAATTATTAAAATATATCTAATTTTTTAATTCATCATTTTAAAATTCCTTTAAGTTTATTTTTTTGACTATTTTTGAAAATGTTTGATTTTTTAATGAATAGTGGCAAATGGTAGTTTTTATTGAATATTTTCTTTTCTTTTCATATATTTACAATTTAATATTATTTTAATTATTTAATTTAAAATATAATTAATTAATTTTTTAAAAATAATGCAATAAATTTTAGTAAAATTAACATTATACTTCAATTTGGCATAAAAACATTTTATACTTAGAAGGAATTTTTGTTTAAAAAATCATTCTTGATCGAGTTTTGTGGATTTAATTTTATAATAAAGGTCGAAAATTTAGTGAATTGAATTTTATAAAATTCATTAAATATTTGGAGTCATAAGAATTAATATCAGGAAATAATATCAACATTATTTTTGGTCATAGTGAATAGAAAATATAAGAAAAATATATCACTACAGTTGAGGTTAAAATAGGTTTATCAGTTGTAAAACTAATGAGATAATGGTTAAAATTTCTTAAAAAAATCCGAAATACTATTTTATTGAAATATATATAACCAATATCATTTATTATTTTGAAATGATCCATTTTGGGTCAATTTATCTTGCGTAAGATATTAATATTTTTTTATCTTTTTGAAAATGATAAGTTTGTCCTCTACCCCACTTATCAACGGAGACCCCATCTCCTCTCATCTCCACACATCAATAGAATATTGTTTGTAATAATACATATAAAAATAATTTCCTAACATCTATATTAATATTATATAGGCTTTGGTTTAACCATTAAACCAACCTAGATTGTATTTAGGTATAAACCTAAAATGTATTTCTATACGATATGTGAAGTTCATAACCAAGCGTTTTCATTTTATTTCATCTTCCCCAACATTAAAATATTTTTAAAACAAGCAGAAAAAATAACAGAATAATCTGACATATATTGATAAATTTTAATATTAATGAAATATCCTATGTTTATCTCCATTTTTTCATCATATGAGAAATGAATCCATCGTTCATATGTATAGTAGACTATCTCATCGCAAAGAGACGTAATTCCATTTCCACCAAAAACTCTCATGGTTAGTAACAATGGCTGATTTAATGTATTTATATGAAACTAATTATGTATTTATAATTATTTAATGATAATCTATCATCATTTTTCTTACTATTATATCAATTTAAAAATGATAACATCGTACATACAAACATGTGGATTACCACGTTAATTAAGTGTTTTGATACTTTTTCTCCTCCACAATTTTTCTAAATACTCACATTTGTGGAAGAATGTGAAAAACCATAAAATAAAAATAGGAGCATCAGACCCTAAAACTTCTATAAATTTAATCTTCAACATATTGGTGGAATCCTCCATATATATAATCCAAGATAGTTTAGTTACCTTTATATTGGGATCATCTTTGATTTTATCTTCAAATTGATAGACCAATTTGGACCACATCACTTAGATAATATATTTAAGTTTATCAAAAAAATAATATAACTTTTAAGTTATACTAATCATTATTAAATGATAGAATGATACTTACCTTCTATCTATCATTCCCTTTGAAATATGAAAATTTTAAACAGGGATATGTACAACCGACTGTATCTATGATTATAACACAATTATGTTTTCATAACCATTTTCATGGGGGGTTTTAAATTTATAATTGATGTATAAAAATGATAATAATTTCATTAATCATTATTATTGATATAATGGAATAATGACCACTTTGAATATTTCTATCCAACCACTACAACAAAAACCGTGTTTAGCGGCGGTTTTGTGCCGGCGGTTCACAAAACCGCCTCTAAACGTTTTCGCCGAAAGGTTTCGCGGTGGGTTTTAATAAACCGCCGCAAAACCCAAAATTCATTTTCACAATCCCGACCCTTCTTCCCCCACCCCGATCATTCCCCAAACCCTCGTGCCCTCCCTTCTTCCTCTAACCCCTCGGTGACCTGCAATCCTCGACCCTCGACCCCTGGCGACCCGCGACCTCCGACGACCCGTGACCTCCGACGACCCACAACCTCCGGCGACCTGCGACCTCCGGCGACCCGCGACCTTCAGTGACCCCGTGACCTCCGTCTCCAGAAACCCCGTGACCTCCATCTCCGACGAACTAATTACTAGGTGATTACTAGTTATGTTGTTTGTTCAATCCCTACTAATTGGAAACCTTGTTGTCCCCCTCATTGGGGTTTACCTATACTAATCCACTTACACTGGTTTCAAGATCAGTCTTTATGGTGTAAATTAACCCAACATGAATACTTATCTGTAATATATTATTATTAATACTTGATAAATCAGTAGATTAGTATGCCATCAAATCCATATTTCTGACACTAGTTCATGCAAAGAAAATAGTGGTATTGGTGTGAATCTCACCAGAATTTGGGTAGTTAATCATTCATAATTCTGAACTATGAAATCATTGGGGGAGATATCTCTGTAATGTCATAAATGATTAGACTGCATTGTGTAATTGATAATTTCTTACCATGTATCCATATTAACAGCTAAATATTCCTTCATTGAAGGATCCTAGCTATAAGAATCCATTCACCCCTACTCATGATGCTGGGTAAGAAGGAATAACAATGTGGAAATATGACACGACTCCGCCACATCAACAAATTCATCCCTAACAATCTCTATCAGGTTCCCACCCCCATATCACCATCTATAATAATCTAGATAAGGTTGATAGACACCCATGTTTGTCGATAAGATAAATAGGGTTCATTCCTATGAGGTACAAGTCACACAAGGATTTGAAGGCTTTAGTTAATCTTAATCCCTCTCTCCCTAAGGGCTGCACTGGGAGTTTCAAATCCCAGTCCAATGTGCAACTACTTCTGGAGTCTTTCAATGGAGTGATATTATGACTCACACCCCTATGTAGATCATGTAAGGGATATCTGATTCATCGCAGCTATAACAACCACTCGGGAGCCTCCAGGGAGGGATCCCACCAGTCGTTGTAAGCACTACCCCACCCACCCCTTATACTGAATAACAAGTGGTATACACCAATTTCATGTCGTCCCTGGTCTAGATAATTTGACAATAGCATCAAATCCCATGTTTAAAGAGATTTATATCATGGTTAATGATCTTATACAGCTCCAGCGGCCCGTTCCACCGCCAACATATACTACCAGTTCCCTACTACTATATTGTAGGGGATCTACAACACCCGAAATGGATCGAGAACTCAGCCACCACACCAGTAGTCTTGGATGAATCTTTTAGTCATCAGAACGATTATTATCCATCATGGGAAAACAAATGATTATGATATATATTATGGATGTCCTCCCCTTATCATTATCGGAGATAGTGGAGGTCCTCCCCTCTATTTCACTCATCACAGTTGTCGTCCTCATGTCACATGAATCAATCCAAGTGGAGGTACACCCCATATAGTTGATATTCATAATTTATGTCATCCCCATGATTATAATTCTAGATATAGAGTTACTCCCAGTGTATCAAATCATCATCAAAGAGATCATCCTCGCGTCATTCCCAACTCAAGTAGATGTCCTTCCCAAAACAACATTGACTAGAGTGATGGTCCTCCTTGCTCCACCCCTAGTTAGCATGGTGGTCCTCCCCATGTTTTAACTATCTTTAGGGGATGTCTCCCCACTCCATGTACAATTATAAAGGAGTACATCCACACTTTATTGACATACATTGATATCATCCTTCTGTCCAGTTTGACTAGTATTAATTCCCTCCTCATTCTACAACTTTCAATAGACATGGAGTTCATCCAAATTTTCTCACAAACTCCAACAAAGGTCTTCTGCACTCCAACACCCCCAAACCTTGAAGGTCCTCCCAATGAATTTATTAGAATACACAATGATCTTCTTCATGTTCCTCTAGATAGACACACGGGTGGTCCTGACACCCTGGATCACCAAAGAGGAGGTCATCCCCACTCCCATGACAGCTGATACGAAGGACCTATATTTTAATGGTTAGCTCTCTAGGGTGTACTCCCCACTCTAGTTCCAACCTAAAAAGGGTCCTCCCCATGATAAATATTTTTCCTATTCCAATGAACCACCCTGGATAATATGAAAGAATCATCGCCACTAAAGGAATAATTATGAGAATTGTTAAATTATTGTAAATCATGTCCACTTATCTGATTCTGAAGATAAGTGGGTCCCACTGATGGTGTCCTCACCTCGACCCTCTACATTAGAGTTTGGGGAATGAACCTAGTCTGTGAGTTTATTCATTTCATAAGATGAGATGTACCAGATCCTTAAATCCCTTCATACATACAACAAAGGAGAAGAGGATTTGGATCCCTTCCAGAATATCACATTGCAATCATTTATTTAGTTTACAGACTCATTATACTCCTCAACATGATATCAGAGAGAGTTGTTTTGGGTATGATTGGTCGAAATCACTCACAAGATTCTCAACTGACAACCTCTTCCCTTTCACATGAATATGTGGAATATACTATGTCCTATAAGAAAATGGTGAAGTAGTACGTACCATCATTGAGATACAATCTAGTAGGTGGTGGACTATCATCTCATGCAACATTATCCCCACCAGATAGTCCACTACCACAATGGTATACAGAACCATTTTTTTCAAGTTCCTGAGCCACCCAAAGTATAAGAATGTGTAAAAGAAGAGTTAAACTGCACTTCTAAGTGGAGAATATGATATGAAACTATAACCACTGATCAGTTTTCTGATATATTAAGGATAATCACTACTTCCAACATCATAATTCTGGGGTCACTCAATCATGATAGGGTTTTTTTTTCAAACCATTTGGGAGACACATTTCTGCCTCTTGAACCTTACTTTGAATTATATAATATCCCAGAGCATTGGGACGGAATTTTCCATTAATGTTACATGGTTTATTTAGCAGGGCTTCTCGTGTCGTATCCACCCACACCAACAAGATACCACCAGTACCATCTACAATAATGTATTCATAACATTTTTCTAATCCATATAATTTTTAAGGAAGTGTCCCCACCAGTACAAATTTTCATCGTAGGGAATTATGTTTCTCTCCACTTCAATACCATCCTATGATAGCCAAATCTGCCCAATGACGTCAGTAATGTGCCTCTGTGCATATTCGCTTGGTATATAGATGAGATTGTTACATTTAGGGAGGGATAAACTAAATTAAATTCTGTATAAGAGGACCCACCCTTTGTTGTAGCACAACATCTACTGGACACCCCAAGTGTTGACACCCACCATCAAAGAAAGACACATGGCCTTTCAGATTCTTCTAAGTAATTACCCTTACACCAAGACCCCAATTAGGGTAAAGGACCGACCAGGACTGCTAATCCCTATGACCCGTCTAGTTCAATGTAGAATATAGTTGATCCTGGTATGACTTTTATGTTTCAGCATCTTTCCGAATAGAAGATTCCCAGTAATGAGCTCCATGTTAATTAGTTTCTACAATATGGAGATATATGATATAATCTTCTCCTATATCCACTATAAAATTAAGGGAATCCAAAATTCATTAAGTAAATAATTCCCTTTAATCTAAAAAATCAATTTCCTCTCAATTCGGTAAATTTAAGAGCCTATGACAAGTGATCACACTATTTATTGCCTAATCCACCAAAATTGAATGAGAAACTTCCTCGAGACCTGGCTCTAGTAATTCCCCCAGTATTATCTTATGGAATTCACCCAGTTGTTATACCTATCACTTCATGGGTGGTTTATCCTACCTACCATATTGATGATATTAGAAATTCATTAGTTTTCATTGATCCTGGCCCAGAATGGAATCCTTTCCTAGAGGACACAATGGAAAACCTCATCATATCCTTTGAGGCCCTAGAAAAGTGATAGGTGGAAATACCACATGATGGAATTTCATAACATGCATCGGTTTATGATATGTCAGCACCAATAGAATTTGAGAATTCAACAATTCCCCCCTTCAATGGGATGTGTAATCTGCTACAACACCTAGCCCATTTTATTTCAATGTGTGGCCCTATGTTGTGAACTCTATAATTGTAGGAAGACACAAAGCACTATGCTTTGTGCTAACATTAGAAGGGCCAGAGTTTTTCTGGTACATCTAGTTATCCATTGGGTCTATAGCTTGTTGGGAAGACCATCATAATCAATTTATTTTTCAGTTTAGCACCACCATGGGAAATTCCAGAACATATGACTACTTTATTTGAAAACAACGACCAGAAGAGTGAGTCATTGACATTGTCGCTAGGTGGAAGGGCCTCATGAATTCACTTGACAAGTCATTAACTCACAAATATCTACTGATGATGTGCATGGTGAATGGTAAGGCTAAACTGGTTCCCTCCCCCATCACTCCAAACATTATAGGTGGATTCAAAAAATTCTCTAACATGACTCATCGCCAGGAGAAATCCATCCAACATGCTAAGAAGGTGTTAATTTTTTCACTCAGGTATCCTATGAAAAGAGACTCTATGTTCTAGATTGATATTGTTTCACAGGTTGAGTCCCCTAGTGTACTAGAATTTTTACCAGTAGATCAGCCTTTATAGCCTCACTAAGAAATCAACATCTTACTCGGCCTCAGGCTATACATCAACCACTGTAGAACGAGTCAGCACCACCCCCTCAAGAACTACTACCTAGTCTAGTTAATCAGGATTTATCACCGTATCAGCCTCCATACCCTCATCAGGGTTAGAAACTTATAGATCCCTTTAAATATAAGAGAAATTGGACCTACAAATTTTATGAGTATTAGTCAAATTCATATTTTATCTGGCATAGAATCATTGGGTTTCAGTTGATCCAATGGAAATTAGGGTAGTGAATTTATGGTAATATTTGAGTCACGAATTTGATATCAAGATCTTATTAAAACACAATCGATATTATAGGGATTTTTTTATAAATTTATCTCTATTTACATAACTAATAAAATATATTTTCCAAAAATGGGTAAGGTTAAAAAAAGAATACATAATTTTATTCTTACATTTATGATCACAATCAGTGGTTGAGCACTAACCCATATTTATGTTAACGTACCCATTTAATTTTCATTTATCAAAAATCATGGAAAAACATTTCTCTCAAAAACCCCTTCTTAAAAAAATGAAAATAGTCATTCCAATTTGATATATCAACTTATAAATTAAGAGAAATTAGGCTAATTATCATAGGCTAGAGATGGAACCACCTACCTCAAAGCTCAAGTCACACATTCCCGTAATGGGATCCACCAACAATGAAAACCCAATGATGAAAACGAAGGCCCTAGAATATAATAAAAACATTAATATTGATATAAATTAGAAAAGAAGGGGTTGGTGGAAATGGAAAACACCAAATACATCAAGAAAAGACATCCGCCGCACCACAACTAACCAAGGAATGGCCTCCATAATGAGATCTCCCAAAGGATCTAGAAGAATACACAAAGATTCAAAATCATAGGCCACCAGATCTGATAATGTTACCCTAGGGTTCCACCATTATCAAGAGAAACGAATAATCAGAAATATTTCTTACCCAGAGAGATGTGCCACAACTATAATAAAAGATCCAATGTTGAATGGATCAATCTAGATGGAGGATAGTCTCCCAAAAAATTTGAGAAGATCTCTAGGTAGGGATCCAAGGGCCTGGAGAAAAGAACTGAAACCAAAATAGCCACTCGCCTATTTTAAATGTGATCAATGAATCATCTTTATTATATTATGCATAATTTATGATCAATGGGTCATATTTATTATATTATACATACTTTATGATCAATTGGGCATCTTTATTATATTATGATCAATGAATCATCTTTATTATATTATGCATACTTTATGATCAATGTGTCATCTTTATTATATTATGATTCTACAATCTTACACTATCGTATATTTTGTGTAGGCACATTATGATATACATTGATAAAAGCTGGATCACATTACCGAGGAACACACCTCAGTATGTTAAGGGTTTGAATGAGTTTTTAGATTTTGTGATTTCTAATCGATCCGTTGAAGGGAGAATAAGATTTCCATGTCCTAAATTTAAATTTAGAACATGGTTGAAGAGGGATGAAGTTTATGAAAATTTAATACTGAATAAATTCCATGGTCAATATTTGTGTTGGAATTGACATGGAGAATCGAACAATATAGAAATATTGAGCACTGTTGTTAATCCACAGAATGAGGTCCCAAGTTCATCGACAATGGAAAATAAATTGAAAAACCTTATAAATGATGCATTCGACACTGCAAGACACCACTATCAGCATCAAAACATATCAGAACAACTAGAAGAGGGTACTACAAATTGCAATGTGACAAGTGATGTTTTTCAGACTGTAACACAAGTAGATCAAGATTGGAACATATCATTGGAACCTCCTCTTGATTTTGTAGAGCCAAATGTAACAGAAAACTTCACTGAGAAAAATGTGTTTCATGATTTAGTTGACGATGGAAATCAAGAGCTGTATAGTGGGTGTTTGATATATTCAAAGCTTTAATTTCCGCTGAAGTTGTACCATATCAAATGTCTATGTGGAATTAAAAATAAGGCAATGTACATGATATTGGAATTGATTCGTGATGCATTTCCTGAAGCAAAAATCCCAGAATCTTTTTATGATATGAAAAAATTTGTTAACAAGCTTGGTCTGAATTATATAAAAATACATGCGTGTCCCAATGATTGTATGCTTTATTGGGGAGAGGATTCAAGTAGACAGAATTGCAAGAATTGTTCTTCTTCTAGATGGCAGTCAAAGGGTGATGTTGGAAGTCTGACTGAACATAATTTCATGAAGAAGAAGAAAATGAACACACCTGAAAAGGTTTTGCATTACTTTCCTTTGAAGCCGCGATTGCAAAGATTTTTCAGGTCATCAAAAACCGCCGAACACATGAAGTGGCATTCTTTAGATAATAACAATGATGGGCTAATGAGACTTCCACGAGATTCCCAATCATGGAAGAAATTGGATTCATTACATCCAGATTTCTCAGATGATCCTAGTAATGTTCGATTGGGATTGACTGCCGATGGATTCAACCCATTTGGGACTTGGAGTACAAGTTATAGTATTTGGCCAGTTGTTTTGATCCCTTATAATCTGCCTCCGTGGATGTGTATGCAACAATCATCTTTTATCATATCAATGATTATTCTTGAAAAAAAATGCTTGGAAATGATATTGATGTATACTTGCAGCCTTTGATTAAATAATTGTAGGAGTTACGGAGTAACGGTGTTGACACATTTGATGTTTCTTCTAAAAAAATGTTCAAAATTCATGCTGCTTTACTGTAGACCATTAGTGACTTCCCTGGGCTTGGGAATTTATCTAGTTGGAACACTTATACGGGTGTTTCTTGTACCGTTTGTAACTTTGATTTTGAGCCCAAATGGCTACCTCACATTAGAAAATGGTGCTACTTATGCCATCGAATATTTCTTGATTCATCTCATAGATTTCGGCTGAACAAATCAAAATTTAATGGTTTCATTGATCGTAGACCACCTCCAAAGTTGTTAACTGGTTCTGAAATATTGACACAACATGAAAATGTTGAAACAGAATTTGGGAAGGTTCATCATTTGAATGATAGCGGAAAAAGGGTCCGAAGTGCATCGTCAAGTGAAATCAGAAGGCAAAAATGGAAGAAAAAAAGTATATTCTTTAAACTTTCGTATGGGGAATTTAATTTGTTGCGCCGAAATCTTGATGTGATGCATATTGAGAAGAATGTCTGTGATAATTTGACTTTCACATTACTTAATGACCGTGGAAAGTTAAAGGATCATATTAATGCTCGCAAAGACTTACAAGTAATGAACATAAAACGCGATCTCTAGCCAGATGAGAATGAAAAGTATGCTCCGACCATTTTCGCAAAGAAAAATAGGGATAAAGATACGTTCCTTCGAATTTTAAAGAATGTGAAGGTATCTTATGGGTATTCGAGTAACATATCGAGGTGTGTTGACTTGAAGAATTGTAAGTTACATGGATTGAAAAGTCACGATTCACATATTTTGTTACAGCAGTTACTACCATTGGCATTGCGTACATTATTACCTGAAAAAGTTACATCTGTTGTACTCCAATTCTGCACATTTTTCAGGCAATTATGTGAGAAAGTTGTACATCCATTTCAGCTTGACAACCACCAGGAGATGTTTGTATTGACTCTTTGTGAAATGGAGATGATCTTTCCTCCATCATTTTTTAATATCATGATGCATTTACCTATGCATTTGGTTGAAGAAGGTAAATTAGGAGGCCCCGTTCATTATCGATGGATGTATCCAATTGAGAGGTATTTTATTTATATGTTTTCCAGTTAAGTAAACAATTTTTGACTTTTAAATAAATGCATAATATTATTATTCTATTTCACAGATATCTTGGGCATTTGAAATCATACGTGAGAAATAAAGCTCAACCAGAAGGCTCTATTGCTGAAGGCTATTTGGACGAGGAATGTCTTGCCTTTTGTTCCAGGTATTTAGATGATATTTAGACAAGATTTAATCGAGTTGGACGTGTTGAAGACACATCAACTCAATCTCAAATGCATCAGAAATCGAAAATATTTCCTGCTATTGGCCGATCAGTTGGGAGGACCTCAAATGTGACATTGACAGAATTGGAATTATTATAGGCACATAGATATGTGCTACTGAATAGTGAAATTGCAGATCCATTTATTGATGAGTTGAGGATACAAACAAAGTGACGAATGAGATTCCGAACACAAAAAGAGAAAGATATAACGAAATATGTGAATAAAGAGGTTGTAGAATGTTTTGCACGATGTGTAAGTTCATAAATATTACAATAAATAAGAATATTAGTTTGACACATACAATTTTTAAATCTATTAAATTATATTTCTTTTTTCAGATCATGAATACTGATACTCGAGCAGAGTTGTCAAAATATTTGAAGTTTCTTTCTAGAGGTCCTATAATGCAAGTTAGAAAGTTTGACACATATAATGTGAATGGCTTTCGATTTCGTACAGTTGATCAAGAAGTGGGTTTGAAAACACAAAATAGTGGTATATTTACATTTGATGAAGTGGGATACTATGGAAATCTACATGATATTATTAAATTAAACTACCATGTACATTTTTCTGTTGTTTTATTCAAATGTAAATGGGTCGATATTATCAGATGTGTTAATAGAGATTCATTGAAATTTACTTCTGTGAACTTCTCTTGCTTGATGGATGTTGGTGATCGTGAAAAGAATGATCCATATATCTTAGCATTGCAAGAAAAAATGGTATATTATGTGAATTATGTTTTGGATGAAGGGTGGAGTGTAGTTACTCACGTAATACAAAGAGATTTGTATGATATGGGTGATGAAGTGGAAGATTTGTCCTCTAAAGTTGAATGACATCAACAACAGGAAGCAAAATTATTTTTCCATCATGATATTGAAAATATTAGTCTTACAAGGATGAATGAAGTGGATGAAGCAATGGAGTAGGAAACCAACATTATTGAAGTGGAAAATGATTGTATGTACAATTATTCATTCACGAAGCAACCACTTGTTTCATTTATGCAGTCATTCATTATCATTGTTATATATATTTTGTTTGTTAGTATTGGGCATCTATTATCATTTTTAATTTTTTTTTTCTGAATATTTTTTTTGAAATATATATTCTGAACTTAATTTTATTTGATTAAATGACAGGAATACCAAGGAGGAAGCGGTATACTATTTCTTCTAGTTCTGCTATGGATGCCAATCCATCTCGGTCACTCCCCAAGACATCTGAGGCACTAGCTGCCTACACCCCCGCACCATCTCCCCCTGCACCATCTCTCACACCATCAGAGAGCCTCCCATTAGAGGTTGAGTCATCGACTCCCCCTATAGGTGCCTCATCAGTTGGGCGGCGACAGACCCCTTCCAGTTCATCCCGGGCATACTGGAGGGTCACAGTCATAGGTATAAATTTTAATTAAATAAATTTATTGCATATTGTTTATACTAATTGTTTGATCATTGAAGATGAAAAAAATAAAACCGTGGAGAAACACTTAAAAAGCTCATATTTTTGGAACTTGAATGGCGAAAAGATAGTCATTCCATTTGATTCTTATGAGGTCCCTACGGATGATGCTGCGGGGTTACTTGGCCAGATTATAGGTCAGTTTGCAGCGGAGCCCATTTCCCTTCCCATTTCATATGATGATTGGAGACATATGACTCCAAATTGGAAAAATGAAGTTTTCGATTCTCAAAAAAAGGTAATTTTATTACATTATGGTTTAATTGAATGTCATGTTACTAATATGTTCAAAATGAGTTTTTATATACAGATGTTCTTCCACTTCACAGTTGCTGATCTGATAGCATGGAAGTGGACTTTGAAAAATCTCGGTAAAAAATGGAATGATTTCAAATGGAGTTTGTGGTGTGATGTCAAAGATACTTCGCTGACCTTGGAACAAATGTATGAAAAGCTACCCAGTGGGGTACCGAAAGAGCAGTGTAAAGTTTTTGTTGACAGACATCGTGATGAGAAGCGGATGGTATTGAAATATATATTATTATATTATCCTCATTTTACATTAATACATGTATATGAAGAGTAGATGACATTGGATACATTACTGTCAAATTTCATTTTATTTATTTCAGGATCTCTCATGACAAAATGCATCAAATAGGGCGAAGTAAGTCATCCCTCACACAGTGGGCTCAAAAAGCATTTCTAGAAGCCGAATGTCATTGGTAATTTTTTAAATAGTTTAAATATTTATAATACAATATTATCTATTTAATATATTGAATTTTTGATTTATCTTTTCTTAATTCAGTCACAGAATTTAGGGCACGAAGCCTCCCGGACGGAACTGTGGTTGGATGTTCACAGAAAATCAGATCAGTCTTTTGTTAATGAGACTACCAAAGAAGTTGGGCTATGAAGTAAAATTTTTATTATAATAACTTATTATCAGTTTTTACTGTGTTAATATGTATTGATATTTGATTTATAGGTAAAAATTAAAGAACTATGGGATGCCAGTCCTAGGAAGTCCTACTCAGTATCCTAGGATGACCCGATTGCTCAAGTCCTTGGGAAGGAGCATCCTAGTAGAGTGCACGGGATGGGTTTGGGACCCATACCATCTGGGGTCTTTAGAAGGCCATCAGGGATTCCATCCACATCTACTCATAGTTATGGTCAGCCCATACATGAAGATTCTCAAAGTGAGATTTCTTCTCTACGAGCCACAGTTCAATACCAAGGGGCTCAGATATCCACTATGCAGAAAGCGTTGACTGATTTATATCAGTAGATGAGCAGATATGCCCCCAGTGGTAGTGCACCGAGTAGTGGTGAGCTGGTAAATCAGAAAAAATCACAATCATTTATTTTGCAAACTTTTATTGGTTTTAAGTTTAATTATAAATATGCAACAATATATAATTTTCAATATAATGTTGTTACAAGTGGCAGCAGGAGATAGAGGTGGAGTGGGTGACGATGCATCATCGGACCATGAGTAGTATTGTTGATGTGTTGAACAAATATGGGAAAGGTTGGTTTGTATATATAACATGTGTGGTGTATGGAACCTTTAAAAAACCATTGGTCTTGGAGGAGCTTCAGTGGATAAATTTTAATGATCACAATAACTGAAGTGCCCAGATCAGTGTGAATCACTGAGAGGGGGAGGGGGTGAATCAGTGATCCCTTAATACTTTTTACTAATTGATTCTTATCAATTAAACCTCTCTGGCTGGTTAAAGCCTCGATCCACTCTTCTTGTATCTCTCAACCTTTCCCGGATAATGCAGTAATGAAAAGGCACAGGACACAAGGATTTACAAGGTTCGGCACCAAAGGCCTACATCCTTTCCATGCTCTCTCAGCATGGATTCTCCCATTATAATCTGTTAGTATTACAATGGTCGATACAGAGTCCCACTGTATCTCTCCTGAGTCCCACAGGAGGGTCTTTATACTGCTTCACACAGTGTTACCAGAGTCCCATTGGCCTGCTCCAGAATCCCACTGAAGACTTCTTCTCCCTGAGTCCCACAGGGTCTTCTCTTGGCTCCTCGAGTCGCACGAGTAGCTCTTCTTCACTTTAAGCTTCTTCATGTATCCTCAGCAGTATGGGATAAAGACTGCTGGCCTTGCTCTGTACCTCTGATCACTTGTGATGATCAGGGTCTTCTCAATCTACTGAAAACTCAGACAAACAATATCTTTCACTTTAGTCTGGCTCAGTCTCAGTTGCACACCACTGATTTAGCACTGTTCACGTGTGCACGTGCATGCATGCATGCATGCACTCTTCCTTTCCTCTTCTTGGTGCAGTAGACCCACAAAGGGTGTAGTATCTTTAAGCACACACCTTCACTGAACTTCACACACTTAATTCAATTTGCTTACACACTTGAGTGTGTTTTACTTTGGTGTGAGTTGTCTTCTTCTTCGTCTTCTAATGTGTATACACTCTTAGTGCACACACTAGGTTCGGCCAACTTCTCTTTGTTGTTTTGCACACACAAATTTGTTAATTGATTTGCACACACACAATGAGTGTATATTTGGCCTTCACTTCCTCTTGCACACAAACAAAGTATTCTTTGTTCTCCAAGTGTGCACAACCTCTTTGCACAAACTTAGGCTTCAGCCTCCTTGTTTTGTTTGCACACACACTTCCTTTGTTCAATTAGCAAACACAAGGCTTGGCCTTCCACTTCCTCTTGCACACACAACTTGGATTTAGTTGTGGTCTTCCTCTCCTCCTTGCATACACACGGCTAGGGTGTAGTCTTTATTAAGCACACACACACAAGGTGTGTAATTCATACTACCCGAACCTCCTTCCAATGTGAAGGGCGCGCAAGGGGTGCGGCCACTTCCACTTCTTCTTCAAAGAGCACAAGGTATGAGCCGCGGACTCTCTTCTTCTTCAAAGCGCAAGGCACACTTGGTGCACAAGGCAGCGTGCAAGTGCTCAAGGCCTCTAGGGCGCGCAAGCCTCGGGTGCAAAGCACCTTGGGTGCAAGGCACCTCACCCACGGGGAGCGCAAGAGCTACTGCCCCGGGTTCTTCCTGCCGCGCAAAGGGATAGCGCGCAGGGGACTCCTTCCCTTCACCTCTTTCGCACAAGGGGTGCGCGAAAGGAACTCCTTCGGGCCTCGGGTGGCACCGAGAACAACAGCTGCGCAAGTGCATTGCGCGGCGGCTTCTTCTTCGCGAGGCAGAGGCACACGCGGGACACAAATCTTCAACAAGGTTTCAGCAAGCATTACCGTGCTTCGGGTTCTCTTTTTATAGGCAGAGGGATGCTTCACCTCTTCCGCGGGATTCAAATCCAAACTCCCGAAATATTCGGATCTTCAAGATTTTTTCAAATCTTGAACTTTCTTTCCTCTGTTTCAACGCGGCTTCCCTTATTTTTCGGCCTTCTTCTCATGCATGCATTTTCGAACGTTTGCATGGCCTCCTTTAAGTCGATACATGCAAAGCATAAACCAACATGGCCTCGCACCTTCGGGTTGCTTCGGCCGAACACGAAATTATTCATTTGTTACATGCAAACCCATATTTATGCATGGATAGGTTCAGTAGGGCCAGACGAACCGAATGGAGTCTTCATCTTCGTCGGAGGTGGCCAGACACTCCATTTCTATCCTCGGGGAGGTCTCTGGTTTGAAGGAAGCTCGCGGGTGGCAGTGGCTCATCGCGGGGTTGAAGACAATGCCCAGTGCCGTTGGATCAATGTTTTAATGACCTCGGACGACTGTGATTAAATCATCGTCGCACAGATGGTTCGTGCGGTGGAGATTAGACGCGCGATGAGATGTGCGGCTCAGATTCAATCCCAGCGAAAAAACTCGTTCCCACATCGAAACGGCGCGGGATTTTGCCGCGGCTTATTACCCAGCCGCTGCCACAACTCGCCAGTTGAACTTCTCCCCTCCCGGTGCCGCCCCGCACCGGGTTCTCTCTGCGGGCGCGCTCTGCGCCCACTATGCTCCCTGCGGGCGCGCTCCTAGCGCCCGCTATGCCTCCTGCGGGCGCGCCACTGGCGCCCACTATGCACACTGCGCTCCTCCGGGCGTGCCCCAGGCGCCTCTGTGGTGTCTGCGGGTGCGCCCCTGCTGCCCTGAGCTCACCCCATGGGTTCCCCCTTGGGCGTGGCGCCTTAGGCCCACATGAGCCTTGGGGTTGAACCCACAAGGTGCTCACGGGCTGGCCATATTTTTTTGGCAAAGTATAGAATAAGACTTTGTCAAAAACAAGTTTCTCCTCCATATAAAATATGCCAATTGCCAAATGCCACATGCCTATCTTTCTCATTTCTCCTTCTTCCTCTCTTCTTCTTCATTTGAAATTCCTCCATTATCTTCAACATTTATTTATCACTTAGGAATGGGAATTCTTGAAGGTTCTTCTTCATCAATCGAGCTCCTGAATCACTTATAATCTTCAATGTCTTCGTTGATCTAATCAGAGATCAAATTGGGACTTCTTCAGATTCACATGAACTAAGTGTTAGTGCATGGACTTCATTAAACCACTTCACCCACTTAGAAGTTGTGGATGGATCTTCTTTCATCTCCAACTCCTCATGCATTGTCACTACAATGCATGGTCTTCTAATCATGTTGTGACTTTGTATCATCTTGATACAAGTTCTTGGAACTCTAAGAACAGCTCAACAATCGTCTGATTTGATGATGCTCCATCATCATTCATTCTTCAAGTGGTGTAACTTAGTATCATATTGATACAAGTATTGAAACATTAAGATCAGTTCTACAATCGTCTGATATCCATGGAGAATGTTTCAACCATAATCTCCTATGCCACTTAGTGAATCTCCTAAGTGACATTCCTCTAAGTTCCATGGCCATTCTCCTTCATCACCATCACCATCACATCCTTTGACATTCACATCTTGACTCCTTGACATCCATTCATTCCAAGACAACTTCATGCCTCATTGACAAGAAATGCAACACAATTCACTTCAATCTCCCCCTTTGTATTTGTTGTCAATACACCACTTCAGCACATATGAATGGGTCAATATGTGTGCCAATATTTTCTCCCCCTTATTGGCAATCAAATGCAAAGGTGTGGTGTGGTTCACTTTCACAAATATCTTCCTCCCTTTGAATAGCATCTTCTTGAAAAACACTAGGAGAGGGATGATGTCACATGTTCTTCTTTAGCAAAGAACCTTTAGTAAATCAACTCTAAGTCTACTTGGGCTAACCCGGTGTAGAAAACAAGAGTGATGTAACCAAGGAACTCAATGCTGTCCACATTCACTGTAAACATGTGAGATCATGCTTAGGGGTTTGAAATTTTTTTTTTCAGATATAACAATGAATTGCTAAATCCTGCACATACTTCACAAAACTCATTAGAAAGTTCAGTGCAAAGATAAAGCTACCCCTTTCATCCATTTGTCTTCAATCAATACTCCCCCTTAATTGACAAGATAAACTCAATTAAGAAATAAGGGATGACAGTATGATTGGAATACCTTCACTTTTCTCAAGATGGAATTAAATATCAGAATCCCATCTTCTCCAGATTGGCTCCCCCTCAAGGGGTGCACTCCATTCTGTCCAAACCATCCTCCAGCTGAGAATGATCATCATCTTCAATTCCCTGCAATGTCAGCACATGTAAATACCAATAGTATAAGGGAATAAGATGGAACCTCCTTGGTTCATCAATGTGAACAACAAGGTTGAGAAGATTCTCTCAACCGAGATGTCCCATTTTCACCAGTCTTCACACTTGCACATTTGATCTTCATTGATGATTGTGCTGGTGTGGTTCTCAAAACATCTTCATGTGAAATCTTCTTCTTCTCTTTTTCTTTAGCAATTGCCAGTAATTCCTCTTCAGCTCTTTGTAGATCTTTGGCAAGTTGCAACTGATTTGGCCATATGACTAGTAAATCATTTGGAAGAGTGGCCTCAGTTTTGGAAGTTCCACATGGTTCCTTAGATACTGTCAAGCTAACTTTCTTAGGCAACTTGTTTTCAATCAATCCCTTCTTCTTCTTCTGGATTGATTGTCTTTTTGAGTCCAGTCTGCTTCTATTCAGTTCCATGGCTTGTTCACAAAGATCCATGGTATGACCTTTCTTTCCACAGTAGAAGCATGTCTTCTTGGTGGCTCTTCTTGATGCATCACCCTTCTTGGATTTGAATTCCAAGGACTTCTCTTCATTCTTTAAACTCTTCTTGGGAGCATCTTCCACTTTCTTATGATTGCTTCCCAAGGATTCTTTCTGAGCCAGGTTCTGTGATCTTTTCTTCTTTTGAGCTCTGGATACAGTTGGAGATTGACATGTATCTATTTGACCACTTTTGCAAACATCCCAGATGTTGTCAAGTAATCCAAATCTATTTGCAGTAAACAGATGTCTCTGGACCTGTGGATGCTGCTTCTTTTCTTCTGGCTTGCTCCCCCTTGGCATGGGCTTCCTCTGTGCTTTGGCATTCAGTGGATTGTACCAACAATACTTTGCACAATGCCCATACTTGTTACAACACCAGCATTGTCCCACGAATCTTGACCTCTTCAGTACTTCTGATTGTAGGGTACTTTTCTTGACCTGTTGTGCTGTTTCAGGAGAGCTCTCTTTTGTCTTCACCATACTTGTTTAGAGTTATTCTTCCATCCTGCACTTTTTATGGAAACACAATTAGAAGCATCAGTACAAGATGGTATGGATGGTACCTTCTTTCTAGAAGATGTTGCACTTTTATTAGAGGATGTCTTTCTCTTAGAATCATCCTTCTCAAAGCTCACTTGAGTGGAAAGATTTCTTCTTCCAGCTGTCTGGGAGGTTTTGGCTTTGGGTGATTGCTGATTTTTCAATATCACCTCCAATTCTAAGCATTTCATATTGAGAGAGTTCTTCTCATCCTCAATAGTTCTTAGCCTTCCTTCCCATTTCTCTTCCAGCTGCTTTATCTGGTCTTCATGCACCTTTTTCATTTCAAGCAATGAGTTGTCCAGCTCCTTCACCCTTTTTACTTTGTCTTCAAGTTGAGCATCTTTAACAACCATTGATACTCTATGCCTCTTCTCCAGTGTATGGTAAACATATTTGATTATTACTTTAAAGATTTCTTTCATAGAAAGGCTTCTTTTCAATTCTTCACAAGTGTCTTCATATCTTTCATTGCAAAGAGATACTGTTTCATCTTTAGCCTTCACCAGCTTTCTGAGAGTGTTGGTTATTCCAACCCTTTTTGCCAGCTGATCTTCCATAGCATTGGATTCTTCTTCTAACTGTGATTTTTCTTCATGAAGATCATGGATGCCTGTAGCTATACACTTTTCCACTTCCATGGGAACTATCTTCTGAAGATATTTGAGTACACTCTGAAGATCATTCATTGTTTCAACTTCATCACAGCTAGGACATGCTTTCTTCATCTTCTTGGCCTGTTTCTTCTTTCTATTTTTCTGAGTCTTGGCAGATATCTCCATTTGAGGCAGGTCACTCATTTCCTCAAATCTGCACTTCATAAAGACTCTCTTGGATCTTTTAGAGGTAACCTGGCTCTGATACCAATTGAAGTGCCCAGATCAGTGTGAATCACTGAGAGGGGGAGGGGGTGAATCAGTGATCCCTTAAAACTTTTTACTAATTGATTCTTATCAATTAAACCTCTATGGCTGGTTAAAGCCTCGATCCACTCTTCTTGTATCTCTCAACCTTTCCCGGATAATGCAGTAATGAAAAGGCACAGGACACAAGGATTTACAAGGTTCGGCACCAAAGGCCTACATCCTTGCCATGCTCTCTCAGCATGGATTCTCCCATTATAATCTGTTAGTATTACAATGGTCGATACAGAGTCCCACTGTATCTCTCCTGAGTCCCACAGGAGGGTCTTTATACTGCTTCACACAGTGTTACCAGAGTCCCACTGGCCTGCTCCAGAATCCCACTGAAGACTTCTTCTCCCTGAGTCCCACATGGTCTTCTCTTGGCTCCTCGAGTCGCACGAGTAGCTCTTCTTCACTTTAAGCTTCTTCAAGTATCCTCAGCAGTCTGGGATAAAGACTGCTGGCCTTGCTCTGTACCTCTGATCACTTGTGATGATCAGGGTCTTCTCAATCTACTGAAAACTCAGACAAACAATATCTTTCACTTTAGTCTGGCTCAGTCTCAGTTGCACACCACTGATTTAGCACTGTTCACGTGTGCACGTGCATGCATGCATGCATGCACTCTTCCTTTCCTCTTCTTGGTGCAGTAGACCCACAAAGGGTGTAGTATCTTTAAGCACACACCTTCACTGAACTTCACACACTTAATTCAATTTTCTTACACACTTGAGTGTGTTTTACTTTGGTGTGAGTTGTCTTCTTCTTCGTCTTCTAATGTGTATACACTCTTAGTGCACACACTAAGTTCGGCCAACTTCTCTTTGTTGTTTTGCACACACAACTTTGTTCATTGATTTGCACACACACAATGAGTGTATATTTGGCCTTCACTTCCTCTTGCACACACACAAAAGTATTCTTTGTTCTCCAAGTGTGCACAACCTCTTTGCACAAACTTAGGCTTCGACCTCCTTGTTTTGTTTGCACACACACTTCCTTTGTTCAA
This sequence comes from Viscum album, assembly GCA_963277665.1. Classification (NCBI taxonomy): domain Eukaryota; kingdom Viridiplantae; phylum Streptophyta; class Magnoliopsida; order Santalales; family Viscaceae; genus Viscum; species Viscum album. The sequence continues at coordinate 1,304,265,016 of OY728147.1, forward strand.
TTAGAAAACACAAGGCTTGGCCTTCCACTTCCTCTTGCACACACAACTTGGATTTAGTTGTGGTCTTACTCTCCTCCTTGCATACACACGGCTAGGGTGTAGTCTTTATTAAGCACACACACACAAGGTGTGTAATTCATACTACCCGAACCTCCTTCCAATGTGAAGGGCGCGCAAGGGGTGCAGCCACTTCCACTTCTTCTTCAAAGAGCACAAGGTATGAGCCGCGGCCTCTCTTCTTCTTCAAAGCACAAGGAACACTTGGTGCACAAGGCAGCGTGCAAGTGCTCAAGGCCTCTAGGGCGCGCAAGCCTCGGGTGCAAAGCACCTTGGGTGCAAGGCACCTCAACCACGGGGCGCGCAAGAGCTACTGCCCCGGGTTCTTCCTGCCACGCAAAGGGATAGCGCGCAGGGGACTCCTTCCCTTCACCTCTTTCGCGCAAGGGGTGCGCGAAAGGAACTCCTTCGGGCCTCGGGTGGCACCGAGAACAACAGCCGCACAAGTGCTTTGCGCGGCGGCTTCTTATTCGCGAGGCAGAGGCACACGCGGGACACAAATCTTCAACAAGGTTTCAGCAAGCATTACCGTGCTTCGGGTTCTCTTTTTATAAGCAGAGGGATGCTTCACCTCTTCCGCGGGATTCAAATCCAAACTCCCGAAATATTCGGATCTTCAAGATTTTTTCAAATCTTGAAGTTTCTTTCCTCTGTTTCAACGCGGATTCCCTTATTTTTCGGCCTTCTTCTCATGCATGCATTTTCGAACGTTTGCATGGCCTCCTTTAAGTCGATACATGAAAAGCATAAACCAACCTGGCCTCGCACCTTCGGGTTGCTTCGGCCGAACACGAAATTCTTCATTTGTTACATGCAAACCCATATTTATGCATGGATAGGTTCAGTAGGGCCAGACGAACCGAATGGAGTCTTCATCTTCGTCGGAGGTGGCCAGACACTCCATTTCTATCCTCGGGGAGGTCTCTGGTTTGAAGGAAGCTCGCGGGTGGCAGTGGCTCATCGCAGGGTTGAAGACAATGCCCAGTGCCGTTGGATCCATGTTTTAATGACCTCGGACGGCTGTGATTAAATCATCGTCGCGCAGATGGTTCGTGCGGTGGAGATTAGACGCGCGATGAGATGTGCGGCTCAGATTCAATCCCAACGAAAAAACTCGTTCCCACATCGAAACGGCGCGGGATTTTGCCGCGGCTTATTACCCAGCCGCTGCCACAACTCGCCAGTTGAACTTCTCCCCTCCCGGTGCCGCCCCGCACCGGGTTCTCTCTGCGGGCGCGCTCTGCGCCCACTATGCTCCCTGCGGGCGCGCTCCTAGCGCCCACTATGCCTCCTGTGGGCGCACCACTGGCGCCCACTATGCACACTGCGCTCCTCCGGGCGTGCCCCAGGCGCCTCTGTGGTGTCTGCGGGTGCGCCCCTGCCGCCCTGAGCTCACCCCACGGGTTCCCCCTTGGGCGTGGCGCCTTAGGCCCACATGATCCTTGGGGTTGAACCCACAAGGTGCTCACGAGCTGGCCATATTTTTTTGGAAAAGTATAGAATAAGAGTTTGTCAAAAACAAGTTTCTCCTCCATATAAAATATGCCAATTGCCAAATGCCACATGCCTATCTTTCTCATTTCTCCTTCTTCCTCTCTTCTTCTTCATTTGAAATTCCTCCATTATCTTCAACATTTATTTATCACTTAGGAATGGGAATTCTTGAAGGTTCTTCTTCATAAATCGAGCCCCTGAATCACTTATAATCTTCAATGTCTTCGTTGATCTAATCAGAGATCAAATTGGGACTTCTTCAGATTCACATGCACTAAGTGTTAGTGCATGGACTTCATTAAACCACTTCACCCACTTAGATGTTGTGGATGGATCTTCTTTCATCTCCAACTCCTCATGCATTGTCACTACAATGCATGGTCTTCTAATCAGGTTGTGACTTTGTAACATCTTGATACAAGTTCTTGGAACTCTAAGAACAGCTCAACAATCGTCTGATTTGATGATGCTCCATCATCATTCATTCTTCAAGTGGTGTAACTTAGTATCATATTGATACAAGTATTGAAACATTAAGATCAGTTCTACAATCGTCTGATATCCATGGAGAATGTTTCAACCATAATCTCCTATGCCACTTAGTGAATCTCCTAAGTGACATTCCTCTAAGTTCCATGGCCATTCTCCTTCATCACCATCACCATCACTTCCTTTGACATTCACATCTTGACTCCTTGACATCCATTCATTCCAAGACAACTTCATGCCTCATTGACAACAAATGCAACACAATGCACTTCAATAACCTCAGGTGGTAAAGAGAATGATGTGTTTGTTTCATTGGTTAGATGATCTATGGTAATAGGCTCTTTGATGTTTCTATTGTAAATTCAGCATTGTTAATTTGACTCATTAGGGTGTTGCATGTCCAAACAGCCATGTTGAATGGATATCACTAGATAAAGATGGATTTCTGAGGTGATTTTCATGATCATTAATAGTTTTTATGAGGCACGTAACCACATCACATGAAAACCAATGCAACTCCCTTCCCATGAAGCTTCCCTCTTTTCTAACTTTTATTTTATGAACATATTGGGAGATTGTTAGATGACATGTCATATGATAAAAAAGAATAATCATAGGGGTTTTACATGATTAATTTGGCTATTTTATGGGGCTTCACATGATCCGGAACAGATCACATGAATTTCATAACCCCTTTGCATGATGTTCCTAGGGTCATGTGATCATGAGCCTCATTGAAGTTCTCATGGTCATTGTGACCTCGGTGATTAATCTATATGTATACATGCTATAATTTCAATTCCTTTGGGTATATATTAATAACTATGCTTTGGGTATTTCTTTGTTCCTAAAATATACAATGCTCATTTGGCTAGCGTCAAAAAATTCCCCCCCACAAAAGTGATGTTCGAAAGAACAAGGACTCAGTTATGAGTTAGGAAATGACTTCATGAGTCTCTTATGCATTCTCTGGTTGGAATTCAAATCATCCTTTTTTCTTCTATAAGTCCATTCATATTCCTTGAGGTTCCCTATAAATAGGGGGTGAGAGGCTGGTCATTTGACCGGTGACATGAAGCTCCATAGCTCTCAAAACCCTATCTCTCGTGCGTTTGTTTTGCAAGACAACTTTGCATGACCTCATCACAAGAACCATACAAGAGACCTAATCAGGTGATCATCTCACTTGACCTATTTGTGTGATCACTTTGTCTAAATATATCACTTAATCAATCCATGAACTAATCACTGGTAATTTATTAGAACTTTGATGCGCTCCCTTGGCCATTAGTCTATCTTATGTGATTCAGTTGTCTCTTGAGGATTTTTTCATGATCAACTAATCTTTATGTGATTCATATGACCTTCACATGGTAACATGATTATATATATTATGAAAAATCATGTGATCAAAATATGTTTTAGGTTTATGTGATTTTCGTGACCTAGAATGGATCATGTGGTCCACGTAATGTTTTCCATGTTATGCACTTATTTTGTTTGATTAGCACAACTAATTCTCTCTTAATGGTTACATATCTTCTAATATATTCTCTATTCTCTTTAAATATGCCCTCTATTTCTCAAATGTCTTCTTATGTGGTAGACTGGAGAGACCTTATTTCCTAGAACCATAATGTCAATCATCGATATAAAGTATTTTATAACAATAATGTTGTAAATGTTCTTATTCTGACTGAAAAACAACCCATTTAATCCTCGTTCCTCATCTTTATAGGACAAACGACTAGTAGTGATCCCTCCCCTTTCTTCTTTGGCACACTTTGATCCATACACTTTAATCCTTTATGGAAAGAAATATCTTTAATTTTGATTATCTGTAAACTATAAGTATAAATCCATGTGACCCCCAATCTCTTGTTTCATTTGATGTTATCTTGTGTTTCATTCTAAATCCATAATTTTAGGTATTTTGTATGCTTTAGTAATTCTTATTTAATTGGATCAACTTTTTCATAAACATTAAATGAAAGGGTGTTTATGAATATTGCGTAGGTGGTGCATAAATTTTCTCCTTATTATATATATGTTGTATGTGTTGTTTTGTTTGTTTTCCAGGGCAGTGGTGGAGTATAAACAGAAATTCTATTTTTTTTCCGGGTCAGCATTTTGCGGCGGTTTTAACCGCTTATAATGTTTTACCACATATAAATTTAGCGGTGGTTTAAACCGCCATGAAATATATTCGGTAGAATGATTAGCGGCGGTTAAAACCGCCGTGAAATAACATCAGAATTAACGGCGGTTTTAACCGCCGCTGAGTAGGTGCCTGGCACGCCTGAATTTCGTGGTGATTATTGCCACCGCTAATTAAATAACCCTTAAAACTGCTGCTAAATTTACCAAAAACCACCGCGAAATGAGGTACTACGACCCTTTTCTTTGACCGCCGTGAAATGCATAAAACCACCACTAATAGATTGTCGATGCCAAGTTTAGCGGCGATTTCTGTAAACCACCACTAATAGGCGGTTTTCCTATAGTGAACTGATGTCATTTTGGGATGAATATCATCAAAACATCCAACGTAAACAAAATTGATTGACTAAATAAATATAATATGGTAATAAATAAAATTAGAGGGATAATACAGCATACATTTTTTCATAAGAATGTAAATAATTAACATAATTTTATTATTCATGAAGATAAAGAATTTATTTGACGTATAAAACTCAAGGTAAGAGACACATTAACTTAAAAGACACTTTTTATATATTGTAAAGATTTATTTTATAAGTATATCTCTTCTGTACATACATTATTAAAATTATTTCTTGAATGTAATTTGGATATAAATTAATTTTAAGTTAAATTTTATGTAACCTTATAATTTCTTTAATATTTTTCCCAAATGAACATTTTTAAATATTTAATATGGAATGTTTTTCTAAAAGTAAAAAAGAATGTTATATTATAATAAATATGATGATAAAAGAGTTTCTTGTTGTACTAATTTTTTTTTGAAATTTTGTTTTTTTATTAGATTTCTTTCTTTCTTTAAAGAAACTACATCCTTCTATTTGTTGTCTGTATTCTCTTAGTGGATTTTAAATTGAATAGTTTTTAAATATCCAAAAATGATTTCATTATGGGTGAAATGAATATTTTATGACTATGATGATGGAAATAAAATATATCATGTTTTATGATTATGTTATTGTTCTTTGGAATTGATAATGATGATAGGTTATCTTGATTTAACTCATTATTATTGGTGAAAGAAATATATCTTATGATGATGGGTGAGCTCAATTTAGCTCATGATTATAGCTGGGATTGATATAGCCCCCCAATGAATTAGTTAAAGGGATAGAGTTAACCAATTTGTTTTCCCTAGAGAGATTTTTAGAATTCACAAGGTATGTTATTCCATTTTTAGGAGTCATTGTAAGAGTTATATAAAATTGAGGTCCCAAGTTACCTACATGATTTATCTATTTTTTCAATGATTTTCCACAGAAATGTATTGATTTTATAAGGAAAGGTATTGAGTATAGGTTTGGTGGTATGTTTATATGACATATAAAAGGAGTAATGTATTAATTTGTGAAAAAAATTCCATGTGTTTTTCATGATTTCTATAAAACCTTTATAATTTATATTTTTCCATTTAAGATTTGTTATGACATTTTTTCTAAAATTCTTTCACCAGAGAAGCAGATTTTTTAGTAGGGAAATTTTTATTTTGAGTTAAAATTTTATCTTAAAAAAATAAACTATTTATGAGTATAAATGGACTTACATGTTTCTTTATTTATTTTTATATGTTTCTTACTGATCATTTTCTTGACATTTTATTATTTTTTTCATAGGGGTTTAAGGATCAGTAAATACAGTGATGATGAAAAGATTAAATTTGTGACGATATGCCATGATAATAATAATTGTTATATAGTGAATGTTTAATGGTTGGAAAAAATGGCTAATGAGTAGAATTTTCCATACTATGATATAATATATTTTTTATGATGTGGTGATGAGATAATTCTCAAAAAATATGTAATAATAATTTTTTTATTAAGATTTAGTTTTATATAATTTTTATGTTTGGGATCATATTATTGGTATCAGAGGTAAGGTTTAGATACTTTTAGAGGATATAATATTCTATGAAAATTCCATAAAGATATTTAAATTCTTGGTTATCTTTTTCCTGAATTGGAAAATTACACTATTACTTCAAATAAAATATGTTTGTTTAGGAGGGTTTTACTTAAAATAAATGTTTAAGATGAATTTGGAAGGCACAATGATGGAAATATCATTTATAAATATTTACTTGGAATGGAAGGTATTGGGGTTGAGTTGTTTTTTCAATGATAGATTAATTGATGAAGGATATAAATAGTGGCGACATCCATATTAGAGGGAAAACAGATCTAATATAATGGAATATAATTATGGTCGATCATTTTATGAAAAAAAAACATCTAAAATTTGGGGGATATTAATAATTAATGGTATATGAAGGATTTATTATAGAATTAAAAAAAAATATTCCAAGTCATGGGTTTTTTGAATCATAAAAATGAAACACTTTCTATTTATCGTATTGAAGATAAAATTGATCAGTGGTTGTCAATGATTATGAATACTAAAAAGTGACGAGATTGATGAAATGGAAAGGGACAAATTTTAGAATATTTCTCTTGAAAGCTATTTTGTTTGACTTAATATAGAAAGGCAATTTATGGAATTTAGGAAACACAAGGAAGATTCAATGGACATGTATGAAGTAAACTTCACTTGATTAGAAAGGTACACACCAAATTGTTTCTATGATTTTGATTATAAAATTAATCATTTATACCCAAGATTAATGAAATTATTCTGAAAAAATGGAAACTCCTGAATTTAGATGTTATTAGAAACTAATTCATTTTTTAGAATTTTGTAATGGAATTTTTAATTAATAAGGTGTTCTATAATAATAAATATAAAAATAGGTCTAGGTGGTTGAAATATGGGATGAATAATTCTATGAAACTTTAATGAATGTAAATGATGTTTGTAGTTTGTGATATATATGGTAAAAATAACCACAAGTAATGTCTTATGAAATATGGGAAGTTCTTCTAATATAGAATATTTTCACATTTGTCTCATGATTTTGTATAAAAAATATCATTGTAGTGGTAAGACAAATTTTGATAAATTTGAAGCAAGGTGTTTCAAATATAATGGTATTGGTCATTATGAAGATGGATTTTTGAATAAGTGCATGAATTATAGGAAGTCATCAGACTGTATTTATAAGGTTGTGCTAAAATAACTCTCAACAAAATTGGAAGATGTTTGTTCATAAATAATGTGGTAAAAATTTCCATAATTATTTATTGAGATTATGATAATGTATTTCTTTCATCAAGGTCAACACATTATATATATTTTGGGAAATTATTGATCAAATAAAAATTTTACCCCATTAAATGAATTCATGATTTTTGGTAAAAAAATGGTATGTGCTAGATAAGAAAAAATTTACAGAAATATTAATCTTATGATCTATGGATGTTTTTTCTGTTTAAACCTTGTTTTATTTCACTTTATAGTGTTTGATATTATTACGAGTATGGAATAACTTTTTTTATCATGTAAAGATAGATTATAGATTCAAAGATTTTATTTTTTAGAATAAGTTTAAATTTGTATATATGATTGTATTCATACAATTGATAACATATCGAGAAGCTAAGAAAATTTTAAAACATGGAAATGAATGTTGTCTTGATCATGTAGTTAAAAAAGAAATTTTTCATATGATTGATATGATGGTAGTAAAATAATATCTATATGTATTTCCTGGTGATATTCTTGGTGTTTGACCTAGATAGAAAGTGGAATTTATAATTAATTTATTTCTCGAGTTTAATACAATTTCAAAACCCCTTAATAAATGGATCATGTATCACTTCTAGAATTGAAAATGTAGAAATAATAGTTTCTTGATAAAGGTTTCATTCGACCTAGTACTTAACTATGGGATGACCATGTTTTTTTAAATAAATATGGTTCGATAAATCTTAACATTGATCATATGCCATTTTATAAAATTAATATAAAAAATAAATATAAATTCACTCATATCTGTGGATTGTTTGATCATCTCTAGGGATCATAATATTTTTCAAATTTTAATGTCAGGTTTAGGTTCCACAACTAATGTTTAATGAGGGTTAAACCACTGTGTATAATTTTAATACAAGGTATGGGAATTAAGAGTTTTTTTTATTCCCTTTGGGTTGAGAAATGATCTACATGTATTGATGGATCTTATAAATACATATTTCCACGAATATTTAGATAAATTTATGGATGTGTTTGTTGTTGATATTTTGTTTTATTCTATAATTTAAGAGGATCAAGAAAATATGAAGATTTTAATGAAAATATTAAACAAAATGTAGTTAAATAGAAAATTTATTAATGTTTTTTTTTTCAATTATATACGATTTCATTCCCTCTATATATCTTAAATAGATATGTCATTACTGTTCATCCTGCTAAAACCCTAGTGGTTGATGAATTGCGAAGGCCTAAAAATTATACTAAGATTTTAAATTTTTTAAATTATTTGGATATTAGAAATAGTATTTTGAAAACATTTCAATGTTATCACTCTCACAAACTATGTTAACCTAAAGAGGATTTGATTCATTATAAATAAAGGAATGCATTTATTTTTGTAAGGCATTGGAAAGAAAATTAGTGAATGCTTCAGTTTTCTCCCTTTCATATAGAAATGAATAATTTTTTATATATAGTGATTGTTTATTTATGGGACAACTATTTTGTAATATTGAATGATCATGTATTTTCTTATTCTTCACATCAATTAAGACCCCATGAGTAAACTTATCCTACACATGACCTTAAACAATTAGATTTAGTGTTAAATTTAATGACATATAGAAAACATTTATTAAGAGTATAATTTTAAATATATACTGATTACAACGGTTTGAAGAATATATTAACTCACAAAGAGTTCATGACGAGACATAGAAGATGGATATAATTGATAAAATAGCTTGAATAAAAATAATCTTGACCATATTAGAAGGGAAAACAATTTAATTGATACTTCAAGTATAAAAGATAAAGATACATTAACCTTGTTAGGTTTTTAACATGAACATTTGGTTAAGGATATGATGAATGATGTCTTAAATATTGTGCATGAAAGAAATACCACTATTATATTTCAGGTTTTGGTATCATCAACTTTTTGAGACATGATTAATCAATATTAGAAGGAGGAAAGTGAGTTACAAGAAAATGTAGAATCTATAAAAAGGGAACGTTTTTCTAATTTAATTTTGATGAATAAGGTGTTATAAAATTGGGAAATAGAATTTGGGTGCATTATGTTTCCCATGTGAAGGGATAATTGTTTCTTGAATGTCATAGTTCTCTATTTTCTATTCGTCCTAGTAACACTAGTATTTTTAGATACCTTCAGAAGTATTACTGGTGGGATATTATGAAAATGCCTTCTACTAAATTTATAAAGATTTTTTACTTATAAAAATGTTAAATAATAATGAAAATTAACTATGGGAATGCTTCAATATTTTCCATTACCAAAATGGAAATGGTAAAATATATCTAGGTATTTTATAGTGGGATATCAATCGATTCCATGAGATAATAATGTGATATGGGTAATTAATGATTTTTAAATAAATATTTTATTTCCCATTCTACTTGAGTTGCTATATATTTAGATCAATTTTCTTTACAATATTTCATGGAAATAACCTGGTTACTTGGATTTCCTCTCTTTATTGTATCTAACCATAATCACTGGTTCACATATAATTTTAAGAAAATTCTTCATAAGTTGGTGGGTACTTAATTAAATTTTAGTACAACTTCTCATCCTTAAATAATGGACTATTAGAGAGAATTATTTAGACATTTCATGATATTTTTTAAGATTTTTATACGGAATATCAAGAAATTTGAGATCAATATTTGACTTTAGTTGGGTTTTATTATAATAATATCCTCCATTGTAGTATACATATGAAAAATTTTAAGTCATTATATGAGAAGTAGTGTTAGTATTCAATATATTGGGATGATGTTGGGGAAAGAATGTTTTTGGGACAAAATAGTTGAAGAAAAATTTTAAAAGGTAAAGACAGTACAAAATCACTTGAGGATGGATCAACAAATACATGAAATATATAAAGATAACCGAATAAAAGATATTTCTATTTATGTTTTAGATCATGTTTCTTAAAGTTTATATAAGTAAATTCTCTATATTTTTTTTAAAATGGAAATATAAGTCATAATTTCATTAGAAAATATAAGATTATATATAATATTTATTTGGTTGGTTCCCAAGTATAAATCTCTTCGATTATATCTTAGGTGCATGGCCTCTTTAATGTTTATTTGTTAGGAAAATATATGCCTCATACATCTCATGTTTGATCCTAGAATTAATTAAGTTATATGGGAAACATTCTTATAATGAATTAGTTGAAAAATTAAAAAAAAATAGAGAAAAATATTTTTAAATTAAATGGATTCAAGGGGTAACAATTTTGTGTGAAAACCATATTATTTTTGTAACAACATGAGAATCTGAAAAATGATATTAAGGGAAAATTACCCCACTTGTTCACCTAATTAATAAAATTTTGACTACATCATTTTAAAAGGATATAAAAATGTAACAACACATTTAATGTTATGATAAATAGTTTTCATTTATTTTTAAATATTCATAAACTATATTTTACAAAGATATAATCATTAAATGAAATTTAGGCAATTTTTTAAGTCAAAATGAAATCTTAATTTCTAACCAAATTGGGTTTTCATGCATTATAACATTTTATTTAAATAGATTATTTCTGAATTATAGATTCATAATTTTAAAATTTTAGATTTTTTAAAATTTAGTAAGTCAAAATTATCTTAGGATGATTTTTATTAATTTTCTAAAAAGATGTATTTTTCAATGAATTTTGAAAAATACAATTTTTTGTGTAATATTTTTTCCTTTTCAATAATTTTAAAGGAAAATATATATTTATTATTTTTAATATTCCATTAGTTGATTTTTATTAAAAAAATCTAAATTTTGTCATTTAACCAAAATAATACTTTAATTTGGTGTAAAAACATTATATACATTAAAATGGATTTAAAAAATATCATTTTCATCACGTATTTTGTGTTGTATTTTAAATTGAATTCTAAAAATTATGTTAATTGAATATAAGAAAATGTATCATAATAATCAATATTAGGTAATAGGTTAAACTTAATTTTTGGTCATAAGGAATAATAAAAACAATAAAAAACTAGCTACCACTGCTAAGGGTAAAATAGGTTTACCAAGGGGTTAATCTAATGAGATAAGGATTAACTTTATGAAGGTCCATGTTTTTATAGACATGGAATTTTAATTAAAATTTTACATTTTTATTTGGATTGTCTTGTTGGGTAAAATGGTTATTTTCACCTAGAAGATGATCTTCGATAATTTATATGACCCCACTGTTGGACCCAAAATATTGTGTTTTCTTACGGATTGGATTTTGGTGGAAATACGAGATAGTCAAATTTTCATGGAACAATTAAAAATAACAATTAATTAAAAAAAATATTAATTTATTTTTACACATTCATTTAGATATATCTTTTTAATAAAGATTATAATTTTGATTAAATCTCTACCATTGAGTTTGGAATAGAGGTTTTTTCCTAAGTGAGACATAAACTCTATTTGGATATTTGGTCGAGCACCTTTTGTAACGACCGAAAGTTTCATTAATTGAAATCACTCTTGATATAATTAAATGTCTCTTTATGTTTATATAAAATGTCAACTTCTTTGGTTTTATGTTAAGAATTTTGACCATTGCTAATATAACCATTGAACAGTGATCACATGATTAGTAATATAGGGCTTTAAAAGATCTAAATTTACTCAGACAAAAGATGGAATGACCTCGTCCAGTATAATTTCCCCATAGAAAGCCCATTTGTCAGAGCTCGGAAAAGAGGTGGCATCCTTGGGCTTCGCTCTTAACCAAGCCCAAGCTAAGCTTCATAATTTCATGCTCCAACAGGACCGTCTACGGGAGAAGTGGAAGTTGTTAGAAATTACTAGTCGAGCGATGTTATCCGAGCCACCCCAAGAGTCTGTCACCATCGCACACCTTACCCTTTGTTCTTATGCGGCTATTTTAAGGGGTTATGTAACAAATATCTAGTACTATGTTCATGTATATTGTTTTTGTATATAATAATGAATATACCTCCTTGTCATTTTTGATACATTGTAAATAGTTTTTAATGTACAAATAGTGTTTTTAGTTATTATTTAATTAAGAATTATATTTTATTAAATTAAGGGATTTTTGAATTAAATAATATTTTAATTACTAAATTAATTTTTATTAAATATAAATGATCTTATATTTTATGAATTCAATTATAATTTTTATTAAGGTTTGAAAGCCATTTTTGTCAAAACCTGTGAATTTTCGATAAATGATGGTTTTTATTTTAAATGTGAAAATTGACATATTTAGAAAATTATTTAGATAAACTAAATGTTATTTTAGGAGTCAGGACATCGAAATTATCCAACGGTGAATTTTTCATAATTTTCTTGAGACAGTCAAATTTTTGGGTAAAAATTAATTACTGTTTAAATATATAATGTTTATGACATCATAATGACCCAATAGTGATGTAATAAAATACTATAAGCTTTATGTTCGGCCAATATAAGTTTTACCATTAAAATAATGTGATTTTGGGTTTCTTTGACTTACTTTTCAAAGCATTAATGGACCCCTCAAGACTTATTAAACACCTTGTCTTTTTAAATTAATTTCCATGGGAGTGTGACCCACCTCCACATTAGCAACCATATTATTTAAAGAATTTTGGACTTTGTCCTTAGAAAATATTGTTTTCCTATTCCCTTTACCAAAAACCATGGGCAAAAACCATGGGATGGTTTGTGGTTTGGATTAATTTAATATAAGGGGTCCCAAACCTAAATAATAAAGAATTCCCTCACCTTTCCAATATAAACCCACCCAAGCTCCCACTTCCACCTCACTCAAAACCTTTGGAGTTCGTACAAACTCTGACCTACTCTCTCTAGAATCCCCCCAAGGTGGTCCAAGATCCCAAGAAGCCTCTCACAAGCCTCTCTATATCCTTTGGAAGCACACTTCCAAGTAAGGGTTTTTTCTTCCTTTCTCATTTATGTCAAATTTTCTTTAAGTTGTTTTTCACTTTTAATTTCAATTATGAATATTGGGGTATGGTTTCACACCACCCTCATACTTCCCTCTTTATTTTTGAATTATGGGATACCCCTTTCCCTCTCATTAAATGCCTCCCATGTACACCCATTACTATGCCGAAATTCGGAAAGGATCTTCTCTCTCCTATTTTACATTGAAGCAATACTTTTGTATCATGAATCTAAATTCCATTACAATTGTTTGGAAATGTATCTATATAAACTCCTTAAATTCCATTACATTTAAATATGATTAGCAACCCCTTTATCTCTCATCAACCATTTTAATGAATTCTTATGTCACGTCGTTATGCTGCCGAAATCGCTCTGATTTTCTAAGCCAATGTCATTGTGTAGTAAATACCATGCCCATTTCTCCATCAAGGGTATTCACCTTTATGCACATTTACATATTGATTATAATGTTTATTATATGAATTCCACATTCCTTTATCGTGGAATAAATGATTATGTTTTATGAATCCATGTTTTATGATCCATCTGGCACACTTATGCATGAAATGAAATGATTAAGAAGGGTGCACCCTTATAGCACTCCAACGCATTGGCTAAAGTATAGTATCATGATACATAATGTGCAATGAGTTTTGACTCATGCTAATTCAAGTGCAATGAGGGTTTACTCATGCTTCATTTTCAATGAGGATTTACTCATGCTCTACGTGCAATGAGCCTTTGCTCGTGCTAATTCCATGTTAATTGTTGTGGCCACATTCCCATGTTATGATTATCATGCATTATCATGCCTTTATGTTCATGTTTCTCTTGTGCTCTATTGATATGCCTATTGTCTAACATGTATTATACTCCTCATGTTTTTTCATGTGTATTCCCTTACTGGGCTTTATAGCTCACCCTTTTCTTATGCATGTCCTTAGGTTATCCCATACAATGCTAAGTACGAAAAAATGTAGTGGTCATGTAAAGGATGTTTTCAATAAAGATGATGTATTTCATGTTTTATCTTTTTATGTAATGATCCTAATCCCCAAAGACACCTAACATATCGATCTTCTTTGTTGTATGAAGTGATTTTTTATGTAACAAATCATGTTTATGTTTGTAATAAAAGAAAGGTTGTCATAGTTGGTATCAGAGGATAGGTTTAGTTATTTTTGGGATTTGGAAACCCTAGTAAAGCCTTAGATACAAGACTAAGTATAATAATAAGATCACTAAGTTTTTGCAAGTACTGAGTAACTGGTTTATCAAACAAATACATCCATTTCTGGATACGAGCAGGTAGAGGCGGCTCTAGCACCGATGTATCCTAGGGGTAAAACCTGAAAACACCGCTATAGACTCGAACATGAACTGGTGCACAACAACGGGCCTTGATACACTCTTTGTTATGACACTCCCGGGGGATATGTTTTGATAAATTCACAAGCTTAGTATGAACCCTTATTAAGGGAATTAAAAAAATGCCCCTAAGAATATATGTTATAAAGTAGATCATGAAAAACCTAGATTGAAGCCTATAGACTCATGAGTTAAGGAAATAAAAGTTTATTTATGAGTCATCAAATTTTTTCTTTGGATTACCTATTATGTGTTACCCCTAACTTTTCTTTTATTCTAGCCAATGGTTGGTAATAGGGGGAGTTAGGCTAACAATCATTGTGAAGATTAGTGTGATGACTGTACTAATGAGTTTCCAAATCAAATGGGAGAGGGAATCTCAAATTGTGTCATGCTTCTCTCCCAGCTAACTCAAGTTTTTAATAGAAACACAGGTCAAAAGTAACGTTCAACCCTCCCCCCCCCCAAGAAAGTACAAGTCGCTATCGAGAGCTTAATGAGACAAAGGCACCCTACTTTTAGTGGATCATCCAGTCCCACGATCGCTGAACAATGGATCAACTCCATTGAAAAGATCTTCTCCATCCTTCAATGTTCTGAACAAGAGAAGGTTCTCTTGGAGGCTTATCATATGGAGGGTGATGCTGATCAATGGTGGACGTTGATAAAAAATACGAAGCCTGAGGAGGAGATTGAGCCGTTGGAATGGATGGATTTCTGGAAGATGTTTTTCGATATATATTTTCCACGCACCCTCTGGAATAAGATGGAAAGAGAATTCCTTTCCCTCAAGAAAGAAGATGAAGAATTTGTTAGAGTGTATGAGGCAAACTTCAAAAGGCTTGCACGTTATGCTTCCGGCTTTGTCGTTACCCCCGAGTGCAAAGTTGACTGCTTCTTTGGTGGGCTGAAGCCTAGCCTATGGAAAGAATTAGCGATCCGGGACTTCGACAGCTATAAGGAAATTGTCCGATGTGCCTTGAAGGTCGAATTGGAGATTGAGGAATCACAGGGGTATCATGGGGACAATAAGTGTAAGGTGGAATTCAATGTTGGCAGCCCGATGGATAAATCCAATGGTGGTAAGAAGATCCAGCACCCCACTTGCCAAAAGTGTGGAAAGAAGCACCCTGGAAATTTCCTTAAGGGGACAAGGAAATGCTTCATGTGTGGAAGGGAAGGGAACCTAGCTGTTAACTATCATCAAGAAAGACCCGTGGCTATGATAGAGGATATGAATGCTCCGTTCGAACCGTAATTCATTTTTCAATGCTACAAATGCAATAAACTGGGTCATTTTGCAAATCAATGCCCTAATCCAAGGGTTTTCGGAGGCAACCAACAACCTCCAAGATAGCAAAGAAGAGTTTTTGCCATCACTTCTGCCGAAGTGAACCCCGACAATGATGTGGTGAATGGTACGCTAGTTATTCATTCAAGAATAGTGAATGTACTTTTTGATTAAGGTTCTATGCATTCTTTTATATCTTGAATGTTTAGTAGAACAATCCCAGCACCACCAAAAATCATGGAAGTGAATATGTCGGTGAGTACAGAAAATGTTACAATCATTGCATCCCATACGTATAAGTCCTCCCCTGTTATAATCTATGGATTGAATTTCCTGGAGAACCTCATCATACTCCCTTTGGTGGAATTTGATGCAATTCTTGGCATGGATTGACTTTCCTTATATAGTGCCAACATAAATTGTCAGGAGAGGGAAATCACACTCCATATGAAGAATCGACCCCCGATTCTTTACAAGTGTCAGGAGGAAGATGAATCTCCTTTAGTTCCATCATCTCAAGAATGGATATTACTGCCCTATGAGCACGGGTATCTGGCTCAGATGATTGAGTCTAAAGAAGAATCCATCCTTGAAGAAATTCCTATTGTGAGAGAATTCAAGGAAGTGTTTCCCGAGGAACTGCCTGGTCTTCCTCCAAGAAGAGATGTTGAGTTCTCAATTGAACTTATACCTGGGGCACTACCAATATCTAAGAATCCATATTGAATGGCTTTTGTAGAGCTTGAAGAGCTGAAGAAACAACTATAGGAGCATCTGGATAAAATGTTTATGCGCCCAGGTGCTTCACCATGGGGTGCACCAGTCCTCTTCGTCAAGAAGAAGGACGGGTCAATGCCGCTTTACATCAATTATCGTGAACTTAACAAAATCACGATAAAAAAAAGTTTCTTATCCCATGAATTGATGACTTGTTCGATCAGTTGCGTGGAGCATAATACTTCTCTAAGGTGGACTTGCGTTCAGGATATTATCAATTAAGGGTGATGAAAGAAGATATTACCAAGAGTGCTTTTCGCACAAGATATGGGCACTATGAATTAACAGTAATGCCTTTCGGACTCACCAATGCTCCAAAAATCTTCATGGACATAATGAATAGAGTCTTTAGAGATTACCAAGAGAATTTTGTGTTAGTCTTTATTGATGATATTATAATATCCTCCAAAACCAAGGAGGATCATGAGGAGAATTTAAGAACTGTACTAGAGACATTGCGCAAGGGGAAGCTCTATGAAAATTATAGAAAGTGTGATTTCTGGTTGAAGGAATTCTCATTCTTGGGTCATATCATCAAAAGTAATGGGATATCTATGGATACCTCCAAAACAGATGCAATTGAGGGATGGACGAGGCCAACATCGGTGATGGATATCTGTAGCTTCTTGGGGTTTTCTGGATATTATCGACGATTTGTGAGGAATTTATCACGATTTTCCAAACCTATTACCAAGATAACTTGGAAGGGAGTAAAGATTGCTTGGAGTGATGAATACGGAGAAAGCTTCATGGAGTTGAAAAGGAGGCTTATCACTACGCCCGTGCTCACTTTACCCACAAGTGGGGAACATTTTGTGGTATTCAGTGATACTTCGAAGAAGAAGTTAAGCATTGTGCTGATGTAGAATGATAAAGTGATATCCTATTCCTCAAGGCAGTTGAAAATAAATGATAGAAACTATCCAACTCATGATCTGGAGTTGGCGGCTGTGATCTTTGCCTTAAAAATCTTGCAACATTATCTCTATGGAGAGAAATGTAAGATATATACTGACCACAAGAGTCTTAAATATATATTCACACAGAAAGAGATTAATATGCGCCAGAGAAGATGGATAGAGCTCATCAAGGATTATGACTATTCAATACATTACCACCCTGGGAAAGCGAACAGGGTGGAAGATGCCCTAAGTAGAAAGGATCCATCGATTCTATCAATGATGAGAATTGAGAAGGATTCAATCTTCTTAGACTTGATGAAGATGGACATGGGTATCATAGAGAAGGGAACATCATCAATCCTTTCACAAATGATTGCCCAACTGTCTGTTTTTGAAAGGTTAAGGGATGCTCAAAAGGATGATGTGGGAATTCAAGAAAAAGTGGAAGCTATCAAAAAGGGGAAATCCTCGGAGTTTAATGTTAATGAAGAAGGAATTATGCGGTTTGGGAAAAGACTATGTGTTCCATCAAGTCCGGAGCTGAAGAAGGAACTTTTGGATGACGCACATAGTTTGAATTTCTCCATTCACCCAGGGAGCACAAAGATATATTGAGATATTCAAGAAAACTTTTGGTGGGATAATATGAAGAAAGAGATCGCGGAATATACATCAAAGTGCCTGGTGTGTTAGCAAGTGAAGGAAGAGAGGCAGAAGTCTAATGGGATGATGCAACAATTTCCCATACCATAATGGAAATGGGAGAACATCACCATGGACTTTGTCACCGGACTTTCGAGGACATCCAATGGAAACAATGCAGTCTGGGTTGTTGTGGAATGTCTTACAAAGACTGCACACTTCATTGCTATTCGGGAGGATTCTTCCTTGGATCAACTGGAACAGATATATATCAGGGAATTAGTAAGGTTGCATGGAGTACCACTATCTATTGTGTCTGACCAAGATCCAAGATTCACCTCTATGTTTTGGAAGAGTCTTGAACATGCTCTGAATACTGAACTGAACTTCAGTACGGCCTATCATCCTTAAACTGATCGACCATCCGAGCATACTATCCAAGCACTTGAGGACATGTTGAGAGAATTATCAATGGACATTAAAGGAGGATGAGATCAACATATTCTTATGGTTGATTTCTCTTATAACAATAGTTTCCACTCAAGCATCTAAATGGCACCATATGAATCCCTATATGGGAAAAGGTGCAGAACACCAGAATGTTGGGATGAGGTTAGTGAACGTAAGCTGCTTGGACCAGAAATGGTCGAGGAAATGGTGGAGAATGTGAAAACTATTCAGAAGCATATCATGGCATCCCATAGTCGATAGAAGAGTTATGCAGATAATCGTCGATGAGACCTTGAGTTTAAATTTGGAGACTGGGTGTTTCTACGCATATCATCGTGAAAAAAGGTCATGAGGTTTGGAAAGAAAGGGAAGTTAAGTCCAAGGTACATCAGCCCCTTCGAGATTTTTGATCGTGTTGGGACTGTGGACTATCGACTAGAATTTACACCTCCCATGGCCAAAGTGCATGATGTATTTCATGTATCCCTCTTAAGGAAGTACATACCAGACCCTTCACATGTACTCTCTTCTGAGGTGGTACAATTGGAAGATGATCTTTCTTATGAGGAGAAACCAGTGAAGATCTTAGATCATAGAGAAAAATTTCTATGAAATAAGACAATGCCCCTCGTCAAGGTGTTGTGGAGAAACCATAAGTTGGAATAAGCGACTTGGGAATCAGAGGAAATGATGAAGCTGAGTTACCCACATCTGTTTTAGTGTGGGAAAAGGAAAATTTCGAGGGAAAAATTTCTTAAGGGGGGAATATTGTAATGACCCAAATTTTCATTAATTGAAATCCCTCTTGATCTAATTAAATGTCTCTTTATGTTTATATAAAATGTCAACTTCTTTGGTTTTATGTTAAGAATTTTGACCGTTGCTAATATAGCCGTTGAACAGTGATCACATGATTAGTATAAATATAAGGCTTTAACAAATCCAAATTTACTCAGACAAAATAAGCGATGGCCTCGTCCAGTAGAATTTCCCCAAACGAAGACTATTTGTTAGAGCTCAGATAATAGGTGGCATCCTTGGGCTTCGCTCTTGACCAAACCCAACCTAAGCTTCATCATGTCATGCTTGAACGGGACAGTCTATGGGAGAAGTGGAAGTTGATAGAAATTACCACTCGACCGATGTTATACGAGCCACCCCAAGAGTATGTCACCATCGCACACCTTACCCTTAGGTCTTATGCGGCTGTTTTAAGGGGTTATGTAACAAATCTCTTGTACTATGTTCATGTATATTATTTTTGTATATAATAATGAATATACCTCTTTGTCATTTTCAATACATTGTAAATAGTTTTTAATGTACGAATAATATTTTTAGTTATTATTTAATTAAGAATTATATTTTATTAAATTAAGTTATTTTTGAATTAAATAATATTTTAATTATTAAATTAATTTTTATTAAATATAAATGATCTTATAATTTTATGAATGGAATTATAATTTTTATTAATCTTTGAAAGCCATTTCGGTCCAATCCTTTGAATTTTCGATAAATGACAGTTTTTATTTTAAATGTGAAAATTAAAATATTTAGAAAATTATTTAGATAAAATAAATGTTATTTCTGGAATCAGGACATCGATATTATCCAACAGTGAATTTTTCAAAATTTTCTGAGTCAATCAAAATTTTGGGTAAAAATTAAATACCGTTTATATATATAATGTGTTTTATGACATCATAATAACCCAATAGTGATGTAATAAAATACTATAAGCTTTATCCTCGGCCAATATATGTTTAACCATTAAAATAATGTGATTTTGGGTTTGTTTGAATTACTTTTGAAAGCATTAATGGACCCCTCAATACTTATTAAACCCCTTGCCTTTTTAAATTAATTTCCATGGGAGTGTGAATCACCTCCACATAAGAAAACCTATTATTTTAAGAAGTTCAGACTTTGGCCTTATAAAATATTTATTTCCTCTTCCTTTTTAAAAAAACCATGGGAAAAAACCATGGGATGGTTTGTGGTTTGGATTAATTTAATATAAGGGGTCCCAAACTTAAATAATAAAGAATTCCCTCACCTTTCCTATATAAACCCACCCAAGCTCCCACTTCCTCCTCACTCAAAGCCTTTGAAGTTCGTCCAAACTCTTCCCTACTCTCTCTATAATCCTCCCAAGGTTCCCCATGCTCCCAAGAAGCCTCTCACAAGCCTCTCTCTAGCCTTTGGAAGCACACTTCCAAGTAAGGGTTTTTCTTCCTTTCTCATTTTTGTCAAATTTTCTTTAAGTTGTTTTGCCCTTTAAATTTCAATTATGAATGTTGAGGTATGGTTTAAAACCTCCCTCATACTGCCCTCTTTATGTTTGAATGATGGGATACCCCTTTCTATCTCATTAAATGCCTCCCATGTACACCCGTTACTATACTGAAATTCCGAAAGGAACTTCTCTCTCCTCTTTTACATTCAAGAAATGCTTTTGTATCATGAATCTAAATTCCATTACAATTGTTTAGACATGTATCTATATAACATCCTTACTGTAAATTACCTGTAAATATGATGAGAAACCCCTTTCTCTCTCATCAACCATTTTTTTGAATTCCTATGTCACATCGTTACGCTACCGAAATCACACCGATTTTCTAAGCCAATGTCATTGTGTAGTGAATACCATGACCATTTCTCCTTCAAGGGTATTCAACTTTATTCACATTTACTTATTGATTATAAAGTTTCATGTATGAATTCCACATTCCTTTATCTTGGAATAAATGATTATGTTTTATGAATCCATGTTTTATGATCCATGTGGCACACTTATGCATGAAATGAAATGTTTCAGAAGGGCGCACCCTTATATCCCTCCAATGCATTGGGTAAAGCATTGTATCATGATACGTCATGTGCATTGAGTGTTTAATCATGCTAATTCAAGTGCAACATGGATTTACTCGTGCTTCATGTGAAATGAGGATTTACTCATGCTTTATGTGCAATGAGACTTAACATGTATTGTACTCCTCATGTTTTTCCATGTGTATTCCATTACTGGGCTTTATAGCTCACCCTTTTCTTATGCATGTCCTTAGGTCATCCCATACAATGCTAAGTACGAAGGAATGTATTGGTCATGTAAAGGAAGTTTTCAACAGAGATGTTGTATTTCATGTTTTAAGTTTTTATGTAATGATCCTAATCCCCAAAGACACTAAATCTATCGATCTTCTTTGTTGTATCAAGTGAAGTTTTATGTAATAAATCAGGTTTAAGTTTGTAATAAAAACAAGGTTGTCATCCCGTTTCCATTTTATTATCATTTTAACTTTTTTATTTTCCACTTTTACTTATTCTCTTCTTTATTTTTTATCATGTATTCCCCTTGTGGGGTTCTGATTGTGTGACCTAGATTTAAAAGGAAGAGATGGAGAGAATGAGATATATAGAGGAAGAAAAGTCCTGACATGGAGCTTGGGAGGATTAAGATCATCGTGCGGTAGAAGTGTAACTTGAATTGATGTGAAGAATTAGTGGATCCAATTAAATGGTGGGAAGATTTTATATTAATTCATTAAATCATTTTATATTTACCATTTTTTAGTTTTAGATACCTGTTGTTACTGTTAATGACCGTAGTGGTTTAATCTATGCTTAGACATGAGAAAACTCAGTGCGGGTTTTTTCCAATGGTTTAACTTTCTAAAACATTGATTATATGATGTGTAGTTAAGATACATACACCATCTTTTATTCTTATTTCGGGAAGATGAATTTTTGGAATTACATGTTTTATATTGGGAGTACACATCATATAGGGGTACTTGTCTATGTATTTGTGTACATGGATAGATTGAAATTTTTGAACTCCTCTCTGCATACTAAGGGAACAGACTATATAATCATACTAAAATTAGTATTCGAGTACATGACTATACATCTAATGTAGATTCACTATACCAAATAGGGCATACTTCCATACCCTATGTGGGTTACATGATATATTTAAGTACAAAACCATGCTAAAAAACATGTCCATGCAATGTGAGGCACACAGGTAGGAACCTCTTATTAGGTTAATACTATGTACATACCCCAAACATCATGTAATTGGGTCTTATATTACATTTTTGGATGATGTACATTCCCATGGGATTCTTTGAGAGTACACACCACACACTTTGGTATAAATTCCATGTTTTACTCCCTTACAACTCATTTAAGGGTTTTTTAATGTTTTGACACCTAAATATTGAATACAACACATGTGTAGTCCAATTTAATTTTTTCCCACATCAATCATGATGGTGGAACCCTTTGGGTTTTTGGAGGCCTTTATAAAGCGTTTTGGTAAATAGAATCAATAGTTAGGTTGTTCATCTGGTAGATGAATTCATAATTTTTTTTACTGAGAGTGAGACTTGTAGTGGGACCGAGTTGAGGGATGTGATGATGGAAATTTTACTTGGAATGTGTTCTAAAAGTTCCTTTTTAGATATATCTTAGAGAGACCTTGTTTAGAGGGACTAAGATGTGAAATTATTATTTTGTTCTGGTTGATTGTTTTAGAAATCCTAGAGTGAGAGCATGATCTGAGATAGTTATGATCCATCCCTCTAGACAAGATTTTTTAGTATCTTTTTCCTCATGAAAATATTCCTTGGGAAATATTCCCTTATGGTCTTGAGTGATACATTTATTCCTAATATATAATTTCATGGATGAGATCCTATTCTATTTGAAATTATATCCCCCATGAGCGATACCTGGATTTATGCTAAAAATTCCCTGGACATGCTCATAGGCTAAGTTATATTTGGATGTGGATGACTGAAATTAGATGACATGCAATTACACATTTCAAATAGTGTTTCACATTTATTATTGAGAAATTATCCAGGATTGATAAAAATATAGTTGAGTGATGCCTAATATAGTCCCTAAGGGTTGGGGTAAAACACCATTTGTACATTTTCTATTATACATTTAAAGATACATGGATTCCCTTTATGGAGTTCCTAGGATGGACCTATAGGACTTCTTGATAATCTTTAATTATTACTTGATTGAGACTTTTGTTTGTGGTATGGAATGAATTTTATGGGATAATTAGTTAGATGTAATTATACTATTACTAGGTTATTTAATCAAGAATCTTGGGATAAGATCATAGGTTAAAGGATATTATGTTATTCTTGATTAAAAATAGTGGACATGGAATTTCATATATGGGGTTGAAATATCAGACCGAGGATATGGGTGTGAGTTTTATAAAGTTTGAATTAGGTTTAGATTGATTATATAGGTATTACCTCTTTGATTTGTGGGTTTAGAGTCATATTAATATGTCCAGGCACCATGTAATATTTATGAAGTGAAGTGATGTGGTTTGGTTATTGTTTCCATACATGTGGTTCCCATATGTTAGTTTGGATGCATGGTCTAAGTGATATTCTCAGAGACATCTCAGAAACTAGATAAAGTAGGTATAGTCAATCAAGATTAAGGGACCAAATATAGACTATGGTTTTAATTTATTTATTTTATTCATATTTTTATATGGTTTGCTGATCATATTTCATGAGCATGCACTGATGACAACAGATTATAGGTTCACCTTTGGGGGTGTACTACTGAGGTTTATTTCTTACCCCCTTTGCATGCACCTCATTGTGTATAGACCTTATGTATTATTTATAGTTGATCATGAATTTATAAGGGATTGGAATGAGGCCTAGGGTTTCATTATACAATGGATCCAATTGTGTGGATATCTTATGGTCTGATTAGAGTAGCTCCATATTGTGATGGAGATCAGGTATCTGGCTACACTCAAATATAGTGGCATATCCTTATACTTTTATTTCTATATATTTAATTTACACCTATAGATGTGATCATACGAGAGGGAGAGTATCTATTGTATGTATGCTATGGTCATTTGGGTATTTACGATATTTTTTTAATAATTAATTCCTTTTTATATTTTTCGATTCCGTACTCAGTTTATTTATTTTTATAGATGATGTTTAATTATTTCCAATGGTTTAATACTCTAAGATGATGCTATAGTCTCCCCATAAACACACCTAAGTGCATGGTTGCTGGTCTGCAGCCTCTTATGTCTAGAAAGGCATGCTTTAGACCTTGTCTACAACTTGTATGGTTTCTTTTTATATGGTAAACCCATATAATACAAGACACAAATGACCAAAATACTTTTAAAATTAAATTAGATTTACATATTATGACCCTATATCATATTATATTAAAAAATGGTCAGTTTTAGATCCATTTATATCTTTTAGAAAATTAATATATTATAATATTTACAGAAATTTCAAATGTTCCCTCTCCCCCCCTTATAAAAAGACACCCTATATCTTCTATAATCTACACTTAAATAGCCTCTATTTCACCAAATTACTATAAAAATAACTTCTAAACATCCCGCTCCACATCCCAAGGGCATTATTTTAATCAGAAAATTATACTATGAAGGCCTTAGGTATAATCCTAAAGGGTTCATCTGAAGTATATGAATCATTCCAATCCAATCACTTTCATTTAATTTATTCATATAACTCTTTCATGTTTTCTATAGACATTGTGAAATAATACAACCCTTGAATTTCATATAATATGATACTATTATGTTAGTGGAAAAACCTATATCCTTATCCTTTTCCATGAAATGTAAAATGAAATCATCATTTGTGTGGATGGAGGACCACCGTCTTGTGAGCTAATATAGTTTGTTTTCCGACACTACCCCTCAAATATAATTATACTGATGGATTTAATATATATATATGATATTAAATAAAATTATATCATTATATAAATATAATATAACATATTTCTACATACCTTTCTATAATTTGAATAATTATAACATCCTTTGTAAGAATGTGAGGATAACCACCTCTGTAAAGAAATGTGGTATGTTTTTCATGACCACAACGCATGTATGCTATATATAAGTGTATTTAATAAAATAATTTGATACCTATGAAATAATTGTAACTCTATAAATATAAAACTAGACCTACCTTATTTCTATAACACTCCTTGAAAAATGAAAAAGTTATTCAGGTGTACGTACAACCAACCGTCTCTATGATTGCAACATAGTTCTTTTTTCGAAACCGACATTCATGTTTAGTTCTAAAAATTATAATTTAGTATAATAATGATAATTATTTCACTATTATTATTTATGTTATTTAGTTATGACATATTTGAAAATAATAAACCTGTTGAATTAATTTGTGACATATGAGTCAAATGTCATCAAAATACTCGATGTGAACTTAACAAATTAAGTAACTGAATATAACATGGTAATTAGAAAAGAATAGTAAAATTTAATTTTTTTAATAAAAAAGATAGTTTACATAATTTTATTATTATTAATGATAAATAATGTACATGATCAGTTCAACTTGATTTAATGGACGATTTACTATATAAACCTCATTTTAAATATTTTGAAGATTTATATTCTAAATACTTTTCATCCATTCTGATATTCAAATTCTTTTTTGAATTTTTTCTTGGAATAAAACAATTATAAAAGAAAATATATATCACTTTTTAACTTTCATTCAATAATTATCATAATGAATCCTTTTAGGTATTTTATATAGAGCTTTTTTGAATAAAATAGAAAAGAAATATTATATTTTAATATATATGACCTTATAAATTGTTACCAAAACTATAATTGTTATTAAATATTTGGATTTATTTTCAATATTTAATATTTTATTTAAATAATAACACGCCATTCCTATATTTAAGGTATATTCAAACATGGTTTAAAATAGAATGGATATTTTAAATCCCTAAATTATTTTCTTATTGGTGAAAAGTATATTTTAATGAAAATAATGTTGGAAATACATGGTTTCATATTTTATGATTATTTTATGGTTCCTAGTCATTTTTTATGATGATGGGTGAGCTTAATATATCTCATGATGGTGTGTGAGACTTTTATAGATCATGAAGAAGTGTGGTCCTAATATTGCTCATGATGACTGGTGAGCACAATATAGATGTTCAATTCATTTAGTAAGGGGTGGGATTTAACCGGTAAGGTTTCTCTTAAGAGATTATTATAATTTATTTGTTAGGTTATTACATTTTTGTGATTTATTAAAATAATTATATAGTAATTATTTCTTAAATAACCAAAAAGATTTATCTATGTTTTCAATTGGTTTTAATTAAAATATTGTTCATCCATAATTTAAGCGAATGATATAATGTTTAGATCTATATTTGTGATACATATTATAGGTGAGATTTTTAACTTTGAGACAAAAAAATTAATGTTTTTTTCATGCTTGAAAAGAAACATTTATGAGTTTTATTTTTTCTTTAATATTTCATATGAAATTTTTTATGAAAATCATTAGGAAGGGAAGACAATTTATTAAGTAAGGAATTTTTTATTTTGAGATTTAAATTTATTTTGAAAAAGGAAAATTTTTATGAGTATATATGTACAAATGAGTTTATTATTTATATTTAAATGTTCCATACTGATCTATTGGTTCTTATTATATGCTTTAATTGTTTTCATAGGATTTTAATGATGAGTAGTGGAAATGATTTGGTCAATATGAAAATTGTGAAGATATATCATTAAAAATAAATATATTTTTTTATGATAAATGTTTTGTATTACGAAAGAAATTGATACTGAGAGGACATTTCAAATTTTGGATTCAAAATTTATTTATTTAAGTGTAGTAAAACAATTCTATGAAACATTAAATCTAATAGATCCGTAGGAATGAAAAAAAATTAATTTTTATCGAAAGAATATTTTTTATAGACTATTTTCGATCAGGTAGTTAGTATTTGATTAAATGTTTATGAAATTTTATAGGTTAGTATAATGCGTCTAAACACCCTTAATTGCTTCTTAAATTATGATTATCTTAACATAATATTTGTTATTTCTATGTTTCTTCATATAATTTATGTATATTTAAAATTATTATCTCAATAGAAATATATGTAATATGACGTTGGAAGGCACCAATAGAACAACATAATTTAAAATAATAAAAAAAGGATTTATGTAATTGGTTCCATGAAGTTTTTTGTTGTGACGGATCAGTTTACGTACACTATAAATTGTGGTGGAAAAAATTCATGAGAGAATCTAGAACCACCATAGAGAAAATTCATGATAGTGGAATTGTTTTTTATACAAACCCTCCAAAATTCTGTGGATCTTCTATCTCAGTGGTATTTGAGAGGTGAATTAAATCCTAGGAAAAGATATTCAAATTCATGGGTTTTTTATATCAACAAAACTTAACTATTTTTTATTTATCATTTTTAAGGTGAAGTAGATTAATATTAATTGACAGTAAGAGCAATTGAGAAAGAGAAGAGATTGACTTCATGAGATGTGATCTTTATAAGAATTATTTTCATAAGAATGATTTTCCAAAAATTTTTATAATAAAAAATAAATTATTTGTAATAAAGAAATATAGGAATATTTAGTGCGAAAAAAATGAACAAAACCTCAAAATATTATCATGTTTTGTAGAAAATTGCCTATGGTTTCTTGATATTAATATTATTTTTTTTACCCAGGATTAAATCCATGATACAAAATATTAATCGGTTGTTATACATTTAAAAGTTATGAGAAATTGTTTTAAATGTGATGAGAATCTATAAATATAGTTTTATGATGATATCCTACTCTTTGATAAAAATAAGAAAAATAAGTCAAGGTGGGAGAAAATGGGAATAATCCATCCGTGAAATATAAAGGTAATAAAATACTATTTTAATTTAAAAGTGGTCATTATGAATGTATTATAAAATATTGGAAGTGATTCCGATGTGTTATGTTTGGGAATGTGGATCCTGATTTCAATGAAAAAGAACTTGGTAGTGGTATGGCCAATTTTTATAAATAAGGAACAAGAAGTTTTAAGTGTAACGAGATGAGTTATTATATCGTTTCATGTATAAAGAAATGAATGAATTAAGGGAAGTGGTAATACTATAAGTAGAGGGGTGTGGTGAAATCCTTTCAACTGCATTAGTAATTGGATCATCAAATAATGTGTTAATACCTATATTACATGTTTCTTTTGATTATGAAAATATATTTTTTAATTGAGAGTCAACAAATTCTTTCATTTGGGAGAAATTTTTGGGAAATTTAAATTTTCACCTCAAGAAATGAATTCATGGATTTTCGTAAAAACATCTTGGGGTTTTACTATATAAAAAATAATATAAAATAATACAATGTTAACTTACATTAAAGGTTTTACCTATAAATCATTTTTTCATTCCCATTGTAAAATTTGATATTATTACATGTATGTATTGGAAATATGTTTATGATGTTAAGATATATTACATAAGAAAAGAATTTTTTTTCCAAAAAGAATTTCAGTTTGTCTATAATAAGGAATTCATACCTTTGATATCATATCTAGAAGCTAAAAATAATTTTAAAGTTGTAAATGAAAATTTTATTGTACATGTTATTGAAATGAAACTAAATTTTCTCATTAATGATGTGTTGGAAGGAATATAATATCTAGATATTTGTAATTACTATGTTATTAGTATTATAAATTAATAGGATGTTGAATTCATTATAGAAATAATGGATGATGCTAAGAAATTTTCAAAAAACCCTTATCGAATGGCTTAAGCATAAATTATAAGAAATGAACAAAATACTTGTAGAAGTTTCTTTATAAGTTCATTATTCATCATAGAACTTTTCTATGGGGTGCTATTTTTTTTGAGAAAATGAAATGAGGTTCCTTTGGTATTTCCATTGAAAATATAGATTCAAATAATATCATTGTTAATAAGAAGTATCGATTACCTTAAATTGATTAATTAATTGATCTATTTTAGGTATCTCAGTAGTTATTGATGGACAATATGGGGTATGGGTATCATCAATAGAAGGTGAAGGTGAATGAAATCTCTAATGGAATGTTTTGTACAAGGAATAGGCATTATGAGTTTTTAATTATTCCCTTCAGGATTAGAAATATACCAGATATAGTCATAGATCATATTAATTGAGTTTCACATGAATATTTGTATAAATTTTTGGTTTTGTTTACTGATAATATTTTTGTTTATTGGGAAATTTATGACGTTGAAAAAATATGTATTATTCGGTAAACCTTGTAAGAAAATAAGTTATAATGGAAATTTATTACATATGATTTTTTGTTACAACAGATTTCATTCATTAGTAGTATCATAAATAAGGAAGGAATATATATTGATCCTACTAAAACTAAAGAGTTTGATTAATTGACAATACCTACAAATTTTACTGAGATTAGTTGGCATATTGGATTAATAGGATATTATGTATAGTTTATTGATACCTTTTTACTATTATCATGACCACAAACCATGTCAACATAAAACATATTTTGGTTTATATGGAAGAAAGAATATGATGAATATTTCAATGAATTGAAAATAATATTATTGAATTCTCATGTTTTTTCACTTCCCATAAAAATAATGAATTTGTTATCGAGAATTATTCTTCATTGAAAAGACTGGGATGTGTTAAAATATAGAATGATTAGGTAATTGATTTTCATTACCTAAATTAAAATATCTTGAGAAAAATCATACCACATATAAAATTGATCCTGAGATTGTTGGGTTTACATTAAAAATTTAGATACATAATTTATATGAAGTAATGTGTCAAATATATACCGATAAAAAATATATAAAGTTTATATTAGATTAGAAATAATTCAGCATGATTCATATGAGGCAGGTAAGACTGATATAATATTATTACTATACACCCCTTTACTGTCCAGGAAATGAAAATATAAAATGTGATGCATTAACTTAGAAAGATAATTATACTTTAAATATGTTTTTTTAAAAAATCATTTTGGGTAATTGTTTTGTTAATAATGTCTTAAAAATTGTGAAGTTATTAAGTAGCTTGGTTTTTTAGGTTTCAGTAAATTCAAATTTTTTAGATAGGATTGGGTAATATCAAGATAAGGTCATTGAGTTATAAAAAAATATTGAATATGAAAATAAGGGTAAGTTAATATAATTTAATATTGATAAATAATGTGTCATCTAAGATGGGAATAGATTAGGTGTGGATTTTGATTCAAATTATAGGAGATAATTTAAAATTGAATCTCGTAAATCTTATTGTTCTGTTGTTGCTAGAATAACTTATATGTATAGAGAACTTCATGAGTATTACTGGTTGGATAGAATAAATGCTGATATTGATAAATTTATTACAAAAGTATTGAATTGAAAATATTTTTATGTTGATTGAAGATTAACAAATGGGATAATTTTTCCTTTTTCAGATTCAAATTTGAAATGTGGAAATACATCCATCGATTTTGTGGGTGGATTACCGAATATTCCTCGAGGAAATTATTCGATTAGGGTTATTATTGATCATTAAACTAAATTGGTTCAATTATTTCCCACTTGAGATACTATGTATTTGGAACATTTTCATGACTAGATATCAAGAAAATATTTACGTTACATGGATTTATTATCTCCATTATATCTAAACATTCTCCTAGGTTTACTTCTTTTTCTAGAAAAGTCTTTTGAAGTACTTAGGTAAAAAATTTAATTTTAGTAAGGATTTTAATCGTAAATATGAAATAAAATTATAGGGAATGATTCAAAAAAATGATGTTAATTTTTTTTTAATTTATTATCAAGGAAGTTGGGATCGACAATCATGTTTGATTTAGTTTTCTTATAATAATAGTTTTTATTCCAGTAAAAAAAATGGAACCTCTAAAAGTATTTTATGGAATGTAATGTTACAATATATTTATTTTGGATGATGTTGGGGAACTAATTCTTGTGGGACTATAATTCATTTATTAAATAGTTGATATTTAGAATATGATTCAATATCACACAAGATTTTCTCATAGCATGACAGAATGTTACATAGATTATCAGAAAAAAATATTTTTTTGGGATAAGTGATCATGTTTTTCTTAATATATCTCTAAGGAAAAGTGTTTTATGTTTTTGAAAATTAGATAAGTTAATTCAATGGTTCATTGAAACATATAAAGTTCGTGAATATTTTGGATTATTTTAATGCTGAGTCTACTTTCCACTGAGTTAATTTGAGTTACTTTATGTATTTCACATTTTATTTTTATGAAAATAAGTATCACTTTCATCTCAGCTATAGATCCATGAAATGATTTAGTTTGTAGAAAACCTTTATTATTAAGTATAATTTCAGAAATACCTGACTATAGAAATAATTTTTAGTGGAATAAATAAATTCACCAGGTTATGGTTTTGTTTAAAAATCATATGATTGAAGAAGAAATATGGGAATCATAAAATTCAATGAAGAAAAAATATCCCCACTTGCCTATGTAATGAATTAAATTGGGAGGTTGAAATTTCCAAAAGTGGGTATAAATTTACAAAAATAGTTAATTTTACAATAAATCATTTTCATTTGTTAATAGTTATTCATTATTTTGATTTTGTAAAATTATTTTCATTGTATGAATATTAGGTAAATTTTCCATCAAAAGGGAAAGTGATTTTTTTATTTCCAAATTGGGATTTTAATTAAATATATTATTTTATTTTAAAGATTGGTATCCAAATTAATGAAATTAAATTTCGTAAAATTTAATTCATTTTTGTGTTTATCTGATTAAAATTATCATAGGATAAATTGTTGATAAATTTCTTAAAAGTTTGATTATTCAATGAATCGTGAATGATACTATTTTTGATTGTAAATTATATATTATTTTAAAGTTTATAGAAGTTAAAAAATATTTTTTTAATATTTTTAGAGTTTAATTAGTTACTTTTAATTAAAATATGTAGGTAAATTTTTTAATCAACGTTATAAATTAATTTTGTGAAATTTGTTTTTTCTTAAAATATATTTTTTATAAATAATATTTTTTCATTATATATTTTTTTATTAATTTTAAATAAAATTATATCACATATATTAATATAATTGATCAAATTTAATATATATTTTTAATAATAATAATTAACATTAGTTAAAATTTCCAACTTAAATTTTTATCATAAAGAATGGTAAAATAATTAAAAATCGATCACCTTGTTTATGGTTTATATAGTTTTTCATGGGAGTTAATGTAATGAGATAATGGTTATAATGGGATAAATTTTTTTCTAAATTTTATTTTAGTTCTATATTTAGGACTTATATCATCTAATATTTTAAATCGGTCCATTTTGGATCCATTTTTCATTAGTAATACATTAATATATTTTAATCCTTTTAAAATTCTCATTGTGTCATCTCCCCCACTTATAAAAGGAAAATATATCTCTACTACTATCCTCACTTTAAGAGAATTTTGGTTTTGATAATACCTACCAAAATACCGTCCTAACATCCCTCCAAAATTCTAGAGGCATTTTTTATCATAAAAAAATCTAGGATGGCTTTATTTATATACCTAAATTGGTTGTTTGAAGAAGATTCATCATTATTAATCGATCATTTTTTGTTTTATCTCTTCCTATAAATTATTAAAATATTATTAAAACATGATTAAATAATAATAAAATTATCTTTCATATATAGAGATATTCTTATGTTACTTTAATAACCTCTATCTAGATCATACTTCCCTAAAATGTGGAATAGAACCATCATTCGTGTGTATGGTGGACCACTGCCTCGGGAAACAATGTAATTAATTTTCCATCACTACCTCTGAATAATAGTTAAAATGATAAAGTTAATGCACATATATATTATATAATTGAAATATTTATCATTATATATATAACATATCATTTTTTTCTCTGACCTTTATGTCTATTGAGAAATAATAATGCTGTTCATGCGTACATATGGATTACCACCTCCACAAAGACATGTGATTAATTTTTCCTGATCATATCACATGGATTATATAAATAAGTATATTTAAAAAAATGGTAATATAGTAATGATATATAATAACTATATAATGATAAAATGATATATAAATTCTTCCATAATTTTATTAGAAAAATGAAAATGTTACTCATGCATATGTACGACGTACCATATCCATGATTGCAAGAGAGTCCATTTTTCAAAATCATAACTCATGATTTATTTTAATTTTATAATTGATGTTTAGATTGAAAATTATGTCATTATTATCATTATGGAGATTATATAACAAAGACCTCTTTGAACATAACCATCCAACCAAAGTCATTTTGGACATATAAGTAAAATATCTTAAAAACATCGGATGTGAACTTAATTGATTATGTAATTGAATAAAACATGATAATAAAATAAATAAAATAAATAAAATAACTGAAAATATTATTAATAAATTAAATAATTAAAATAATTTTAATATCCAGGAAGATAAATAAAATACATGTTGAGTCAAACTCGAGGTAAGGAATATTATACTTTTAAAACCACACTTTACCTACCTTAAAGACTTATTTTCAAAATATTTTACTTCCATATCCATATGATTAAAATTATATTATTAATTTATTTTGGAAAAATTATTATAATGTGTATTTTATGTCATTTTTAATTTTTATTCAAGTATTTTAAATAATAATATTTTTATGTATTTTATATGAAATATTTTTTTAAAAGTCAATTAATTGTTCTCCTTTAACATATAAAGAATAAATATTTTTCCCCACTATCAAAAATGTTATTTGATGTGTCAAATACTTTATGTTATTTTATGTTTCGTTCAATGAAAAACCATCCTTCCCATTTTTATGGTATCTTCAAAAAGGGTTGTAAATCAATTATATATTTTTCTATCCAGAAATATTTTTCTTATAGAATAAAAGAACATTTTTATGAGTATAAGGATGGAATAAAATATTTAATGTATTATGATTATGTAATGGTTATTGTTAATTTATAATGATTATAGGTGAAATTGATATTTTTCCTAATGATGGGTTATATTGATTCAAATCATGATGACGAGTGAGGTCGATATAGTTCATGATGATGGTTGAGCCAAATACAGCTTCACAATTTGTTGGGTAAAGTGATTGAGTTAACTTGTTAGGTTTACCCTAAGAGATTATTAAAATTTTCCTGGTTGCTTATTCCATTTTAAGAGTCATCATAATTATGATATTAAAATTATGTCCCAAGTTTCCAACATGATTTATCTATGATTTATATGTGTTTTCCAAAAAATTATTCTATTTCAAAAGTTAATATATTTAGATTAATTCAAAATGAATATTTTTTTATATCTTAAGGGTAGAATGTTTATCTTTGGGAAAAAATATCATATGTATTTCATGATTTTAAATAAATTATTATGTTTTTTATTTATTCATTTAAGATTTATTATTAATTTTTTTGAAACTATTTTGTCATATTATATGACTTACCCTGTAAGAATATTTTTATTTTTAATTCATCATTATTTTATAAAATGAAAAAATTTTCAATGTTTTCATTCACAAACATGTTTCTTTATTTATTTTTATATTTCCCATATTAATCATTTTTTAATGACGTGTTTTTAAATTTGTATCTAAGGTTTTTTTTGGATTAGGGAAAAGTATAAATACAAGAAGAAAATTATTAACATTTATCGAGGGAAAAAATTTTATATCTTAAATTTTTTGTATTTTGTTAAAAATGTATACTGTGGTAAAGTGTCTTCTTTATTATGTAGTAATTATTTATGTAAGGATGATGAACTAATTTTAAGAAAATATAATCCTAAATATGTATAGTAATTAAATAAAACTAATTCTTATATAAATAATTAATTTTACATATTTTGTTAAGATGTTTCTTAATAATTACCCATAACAAGGTGTATTGGGTTTTAGCTCAATCGTGATCTGGTGAATAAAGAAGTTGTCTAATTACACACAAGGTTTGACACTCTTAGGGAATATTATTTGGTTAATCATGTTATATTTATATACCATTTTAAATTTTTTGAATATATATAACTAGTTTAGTTAGAATTTTAATCATAGATAGATTATGTTTAATCTTTATGTTTCATAGGTTGAAATATTCACATCATTTATGAAACTATCCTTTTAATTTTATAGTTTCGTTTTATGAAAATTAATTAATTTTTGTGTAATATCCTCCATTTTTTTCATTTATTTAGGTTAATTGCTGTAACATGAAAGAACCAAGTTAAAAACAGTTGAAATGGAAACTTTAAAGATTTATCCAATAGGAATCCCAAGGATAATGGAGGTTAAATTGAAAACATCATGAAAATAATCACCCAAATATCTCAAGCTGTATGAAAAACCAAAAAACACGTCATCCCTATGAAATAAGAAGAGTTGAAGTAAATATTTTTCACAATGTATTTTCCTCAAACTCTATCCATAAAATTTGAGTTACAATTTAGTGCATTTAAGCAAATAGTGGATAAATATATTGGATTGTATGAATAAAATTTCAAAATACATGTGAGGTTTTCTTGAAATTTCAGCTATGGTATTGAGAGAAAAAAATTATCATTTCTTTACAAGCATAAATAATTTTTTTTGAAAGAGAGTTATACATAAGATACATTAGTAGATTGGAAAAAATTGTTTTTATGGATCTTATTGGGGAGATTAAAACTATTAACCCTTAATATTAAAGAAAAAATAAAACGGAATTGGAGTATTATGGAAGAATTTATGATGAGACACATGGTGTGAAGAGTGCCCAATTTCTTATGTGTAATGAATATTGGAGAAAGCACCTAGGTAATTGTATCGAGGTATTGGGGAAGAGTTTCAGTGTGGTAATAAAAGACATGAAGATGAAGACTACCAAACTATGGTTAACAGGCCAATTAATGCAATATGATAAAATAAGGTCCTAGATAATGATCTACCCACAATACACTAATTCAAGTGTTAGATGTTCAAATATTATTTGTTACAATACCCTAACCCTTAGGACAATTAATAAAATCAAACACATATATGTGATGACCCATATTTTAGTAACCTTGATGTAGTGGTTATGTTACTTGGGAACTAGACATAACTAATTTCATCCAAAAGCACCAAATAGTTTAGTAGTGTTGGTGAACTAGATACATAATTAAATTTCACATATACATTTGAGAACATAAAACAAAAAATGTTTTATCATATTAGAATATCACAATCCCTATTATCATATCAATATGTTTTAATCAGAACATATTTCCTGGAATACTTGGGAAAAAAAGAAATCGGTGATATTATATGTTCAATAAGGGTATGCATATAAAAAAAGCTAAATTACACATTGATAATATAATGGAAAATAAGTTGGGATCATATTGTTCCCTATAAATAATTACATGATTTAGAATATATAAATGCAAATAATAACTATTAAAATTATCAAATACACATTAATAAATGTGTTTATAATGATGTAATGAATAGTTCTAGAGATATTAAACATAAATTTGAGGCCTCAACCTTAGAAATATATACCATGACAACCTCATGCCATTAAATGTTATATATACGTGCAAGTCCTGGACCAAATACCTAAATTAGTTTATCTCATGAGACCTAACATTGCATCTATGAAATATACAATTCATGGAACCACCTATCACTTAATAGGTCCAAATTCATTCATCATATAAATAAATAACAATACATAATCAACTACCTTGAAAATAAACTACTATGAATATTGTATGAACTAGCATAAGGAATATCAATATTTCCCCTTTTAAAAATAATCATAAGACATCCATAAAAATATGGTGGATTGTATCATAATATAATAATCATATTAAATCACATTATTCAAAAAATAGGTCAGCATAGACTAAAATACTTTAAAAATATCATTGAAAAATTCTTGAGAAAAATGCACATTTTTTACATTGAAATCAATTATTTAAAAACATCACACATATGACGGAAAATGATTTATTTGAAAATAATCCTTCAAAATCATAATGTAATATTTAAATAACATATTGTTCATGATGATTTGAAAAATCCATTCATTAAATTTATAATAAAAATACATTCCTTTCACGCAGTTTTAAAAAGGTTAAAATGTACCTCCTTAAGAAAATGATAAGAATATTCCTTTCAAAAAATTTTAGTAAAAAATTAAAAAATGGATAAAAATATCATTATTATATCATTTGGGAGTATTATAAAAATCATGTAAATTTTTTAAATAAAATTTTGATATGGTTGAAAAATAGTTCCCATGTGAGTTCTGAAATATAAATAGTCCTGAATAATGTTGAGATTGTAAAAGAAACCCTTACAACATGTTTGTATTCTGAATCAGAATCCAAATGAATGAAATAAATTCAAATGTAAATTTAAATAAAATAAATAAAAAGATATTATTGATATATTATATCAAAGGAAATATATAAAAAATATCAGTGGTGAATATGACAAATGTCTCATAGAAGTAAAAGTGAGATGATAAACCCTTACCTCAAGTCCAATTTCATTTATACATATCAGAATATTATCTATAATATATAGATATATATTATAAAACTATTACATCACCATAATAATATATATCATACCTTATATGATTTATCTATAACATTTTATCAGCCACTTATTAATAATTATTTATTAAAATCGCCATTTCAGGTGATAACTGCTTCACATTTCTGATTTTTTTTGGCTTCATTGGGTTTTTATGTACAATTTAAACATTATTATATCACAAAAATAATTTTAATAGAATTATAATTATCATTTATATTCATTATATACATATTTAGGATCATCTGTAAAATCTATAGATAGAAAAATTTATTTCACTATTTATGGAGACATTATGATGTGCGGTCAAATGAATCATGTTTCCATTTTTTGATGTATTGAAGTAAATAAATTTGATAATTATTATCCTTTCTATAATCATTATTATATAATAATTATCATATATTTTAATAAAATACGTCCTTATTACTATCTAATTAAAACAGAAACGAAAAAATACATTTCTTCATAGAGTTAGTAATCCACATGTACGCACGAGGGATATTATTGTATTCAAACAGAGTGGATGGTAAGAAGGTAGATATGAAATAAGTGGTAAAATTATTTTATAATTATCGTATATATAAATCAATACCATCATAATTCTCATCCTTAAAATATGTAAATGAGAAATTAATTCTATCGTTTCGTTGATATATCCTGCCATATAAATGCACTTGCGATACTTTCACTTACCATTTGATGGGAAAGATAGAAGATAATGATTATTTCATTAAAATTATAAAATTTTAGTCTGTTTAAAATAAAACCATTAACATTTTTTTAGAAACCAAATATTTAGAGAAGGTAGAATAAAAAATAAAAAGACAATGATTGGTTAATGCGGTTACCTCTTCACTGGAATAACCTCTTTGGATCTCCTCTTATGGATCTGAGGGTTGTTCCTTTGGGATTAAAATTACCTATATAATGTGGATAATAATGTTTGTAATCGATTATTTTAGGGTTTTTTGAGTTAGAATGCTCAATGTGATGTTAAGAATTGAGAGAGGGGGTTCCCTTTATAATTGAGGTGTGGGGCACTTTTCAAATGTATTAAAAGATTAAATTATAATAAAATCATTTTCAAGAAAAATGAGTCAAAATAGAATGTTATTATAACATAGGTTATGATATGGTTTATATATAGTAAAAAAATAAAATTTGGAGTGGTGTTCTTGGTGTTATAAACCTTATCCTTTGGGTAAAACCCTTAATTAAATTATTTTCACATTAACCACACTAATTTTCTTCTCACTCTTGAAGGGTTATAATTTTAGAATTTAGAAATAAATTTACTTATAAATAGAAAAGGTGTAAGCATTGGGACAATATATTACTTTCTTTCTAATTTAGAATATTTTAATTATTTTTAAATAATTTAACAAAATATTATTGTGATAAATTATGAACGATGTTAATTTTGACACAATTTATTTAATTTGACTCAAAATACATCAAGGAAAAGCTAAGATTTGAATGAAATTGTTTTTCATATCATTAATATTCCATATTCGTATAAAAATTCATTGAATACTATATGTCCCCCAAATTATATTACATTTAATATTTTTAATATGATTTATTTTATTTTTTATTAATTATTTAGATACCAAATTAGTTCTATGAAAACATTTAATGTAATTATGTCTTCACAAAAAATTATAAATATATTATCATCATGAATATAATTTCATTATTAATGAAACTGAAATTTATATTCTTTGATAAATTGTTTTTCCCTCCCTAGACACATAATAGATATTTAAAATTAAGAAAATGACATTTTGCAACATTATTTATTTTAAATAACATATTTGTCATTATCATTTACAGGTTTCCATTAAAAATATTAATTTCTATCATAAGGTGATAATGGTAGAATTAAACTCATCCAATAAGAGTGAATATGAAATATTATGACCATAAGACATGTTTTAACCTAGAACAACTTGATTTATATTTTATTGAGGTGATAAATTTTACCATAGTTAGTATTGATATTTCCAAAAATATATGGGAAATATTTACCCAATTTTTAAATCCTGATTAAAAATATGGAATTAATTTTATTGAATTAAATTTGAATAATTTAAATGAATTAAATGAGAATAAATGCGCAAAACATGATGAAAATCAATTTTTCAGAAAAACACTATGCATAGTATAATTTTTAAAGATAATTTCAATAATAAAGTTTATTTAAATGAACATAATTGGATTACTAATAATATAAAAAACAAAATTTTGTTTTAAATAATTCAAAAAAATATTCATCTTTCAAAATTTTTGAAACAAAAAAATGGATTTTAATAAAAATTGTATTTTTCACAATTTATTAGAAAATAAATTTTTTTTTTAAATATATGAGTTTTTCACCGTAGGATAATTTTGAAACAAAAATTTTAAAAATAATATTTTTTTATAAACTAGAAATTTGTTATAATTTTTTCTCCCAAAATTAAATAAAAATTTTATTTGAAAAAAATGTATTTCATAAGGCCTAAAATGACCATAAAAAAGATTCATTATTTTATTAGAATTAATCAATGAATTTCTATTGAGTAGGCCATATGTATATATATATATCATAATTTAGTTAACAATATTCATATCCACCAATTCAATGACTAGGGTATAATTTTTTACCTTAAACAATAATATTTTAATAGTATATTATTGTTCTATTAGAATCATTGTTGCACATTGTGTAAACTATCAAACATAGTGTTACTTTAAAATCATGGAGCGTTACATTCTCCAAATTTCAATAAATTTCATCCTTTCAATTTGATCTAATCCTTGATTATCAAGGATTGATAGATGAAAATTACTTTGTAGAAAACACACATCCTAAATTGGGTAAATAAAAAATCCTCTTAAAAATATGGAAAAATAAATATAAAGGTCATCTGAGATAATTCATAAATTGATCTCCAAACAAGAGAAAATTAGTGGAAATTTAAATATTGAGAAATAAGATAATGATCTGACCAAGTACAGATATAGAGTGATAGAGAATGTGGTAATGAGAATGTTAACTATCAAAAAACTGTAAATAGATGATTGTTTAAAAGACCATTGATTTATCAATAAGAAAAGTTAAAAGATAATGTTTTAATTTTAGGGAAATTTTTAAAATTTTGAGGGATTATTTTACTATCTAGATAAATTAGTTGAGAAAATATACTTACATGATTTATTTCCATGTCAGAAGAAAAGTCTCATCCTTCGGTTTTGCTTCAATATGTTTTTTACATCATATCTTATGCCATGATATGGACATCTCAGATATATTTTGTGAGTTTGAAGTACTAAAATAATATTTTAACAAATAATAATATCCATATGTCATTCCTTTAGCCACTAAACCATTTACAAACAAAAATGATTAGCATAGGTTATTAAATATGATAAATCATGACTTAACATCTAAGAATAATATCTATTGTTCAACTAAATCAATTTTATAAATAATAAACTATAATTATCCACATAAATATGTCGATGAAATAAAAAATTACAAAAATTAAGGAATAAGGTCACCTAATTTCGAAAATCAACATATCATTAATCCCCCATAAAGGGACTCTCAATGTTACACGTAAATACCTTGATCACAAGATAATAACTTCAATTGGTATATAAACTTAATGAAAACATGCATACTTCCATGAAATGAATTAATCCTCATAAAATATTATATTATAAAATATAAATCCAAAACTAGATTATACATAACTGTAATTACGTTTTGATCAAATCACTAAACATTTGTTTGGTCACCAATACTATTATATTTATATATCCAATGTTAATTTTATCTTTATCTAAACTAAAGACTATAAACTCAATATAGAAAACATATTACATGTTATCTTTTATGTATTCTTTTATTCTTTGAAAATATAACCTTACTCCCAAATCACTTTTCTTGGTTATCAGTACTATTCACAATATGATTTCTAATCCTTGCAGAAAAAGTTTTGTATTATAATCCTTAAATGTTTTCTTATTCTTATAACCAAAGTTTCATTTATAAAATTACTATTAAATATAATTAAATAATACAAATATACCATTAATTTAAAAATTCCAAATTGGTACTAGTAATAGAAAAATATTTTCTTTGATCCCTTATCATCTTCTAATGTATATTCCCTTGATGCTTAGGGAAATGTATTGCATAGTTACCCATCTATTTATAGATGAAACAAAAAATGTTAGTGTTTTATTTATTACCCTTGAATTTACATATCTGATGGACTTTATTGCCATAGTTGAATCGAACTAAAATTCCATTCAATCAAGTACTAGGGTGTTTCTTTACAAAATTACCACATTTATGAAAATAATTCTTTCTTTTATTCCATTTATTCATTTTCTTCTCTTTCTTAATCTTTTTATCATCTTTTCCATTAGATACATAAGACATGGATAATTATTCCTCTTCTTTCATATCACATTATATTATATCGTCATATTATTTGAATGTTTGAGAGACTATTATACTTATGAAGGATTAAATTTATCCCATCAACGGAATTTTCAATGTTGGTCATTGGACTATGTATGTTGTCCGAAACATTCCTTGATTAGCATGTAAAGATATCTTCATAATTATAAAAAAGATCAACTTCCTTTTTTCAAAAAGTGAGGTATTTCCTTTCCATGTATTCTCTCTATTGACAAAGAAAATATTTTTTACAAGAATAGTTCCTTAAAATCATTCAATTTATTTCCCACTATTTTATCCCTATCCTTAGTATTTTGAATCAATGTGCACCATCACCCTCATCCCTTGAGAGATGATAAATTTCCATGAAAACATTGTCAATTTAATTTATTCAAATAGTAAGAAATATATTCTCTAAAGAAATTATCTAAAGATATGTTACAAATATATTCATAGATCCACTGAATGATGGAGGATACTGATGAAAAATGATGCATAACATTGTTACACAACATTTTGGATCAGAATAATATTCCATATGGCATGGTTATTATACATAACAAGTATTAGATTCCCAATGTAGTTATAATTTTTTTAGCTCCAATAGCTACACCATATCATGAAACATATCCAGATCAGCTTAATTATCATTCTCTGTAGGTAAATCCCTAAATCAATTACATTTATAAATAATTGTTCCATCCCTTTATGTATGATCCAATTATTTGAAGTGAAATATACTCGATAAGATCTTGAAATTATGAATCATAATTGATAATTTGAAAACTAGTGAGTCCCATAACATAAATTGGAAATATTAAGAATATCAAATCAAATAGTAGTAATATTTTATTATTCGGGAATATTGTTAATTCTAAAGAAATGTTCATGTTCCCAAATCATTGTTTTTGTAAATCTAGTTATCATGGATTCTAAAAAACATGATTAGATAATGAATGTAAATCCTGTGATTCATGTATCAAAGATCTAGTGTATATTTTATTACATTGTCAATAGAAACAAGGAAACAAATTCAAAATTAAAAATGGTTTAGTAGCCATGGTGACCTGGACATATAGTTGAATTCCACAGGTACCTTTGAAAGAATATAATAAAAGATTTTGTTTTATTTGGGAACATCATTTTACCTATTAGAATATGCCTATGTATTTATCATAATAAAATTCTTGGTATCCTAGGTAAATGAAACATATGAAATGGGTAAGATATTATAATCAATAAGGGTATCTATGAACATAAGCTACATAGGCATGAATAATAAGGATGGAAATAAATGATAATCCAATAATGTCATATAAATAATCACATGAGTTAGAAATTAACCATGGATATAAAAAATATTTGAATAATCAAAAGGAAATAAATAAAATATTTTGTAAAAAATGAAGTCATATTGTTGTACATCTAA
The DNA here is from genome assembly GCA_963277665.1 of Viscum album. Taxonomy (NCBI): domain Eukaryota; kingdom Viridiplantae; phylum Streptophyta; class Magnoliopsida; order Santalales; family Viscaceae; genus Viscum; species Viscum album. The sequence goes on from OY728147.1 coordinate 1,304,309,167, forward strand.
AACATAATTTTGAGGCCTCAAGTTAAGACATATATATTGTAAAGGCCCCATGCCAAGAAAGTATAGATATGTTTGTGGGGCCTCGACCAAATACCCTTGCTAGTTTGTATCACGATACTTACTAATTCATCAAGGGATATGTATTTTCGAGCACCACCCTTCACTTAATAATCCCAATTCATTCAACATACTAATAATTGAATTAACATAATCATGTTCCTTAAAAATCAACAATTTTTTATATTAGTAAAATTTTTATATATAAAATTATTAATTTTCACAATAAAATTGTTCAAAACCTATCCATTAAAATATTTTAGATGTTCTGATTAGAAAATATCCTTATTATAGAATAAAAATTAACAAATTATTTTGATGTGGTTTAAGATAATTTTAAAATATCTTTGGGAAATTCATAAGAAAAATACACATTTAACATCTAAATCACTAATTTAATAAAATAAAAAATATAATGGTTTTTTAGAGAAAGAACATTTTGAACATTTAAATTAAAATGAAAAGAAAAAAAAACTCAGGGTTTTAGGGAAAGAATATAATATTATATAAGTTAAAAAACAACCATTTCACTCTATTTTAAAAAGTATAAAAAATAAATCCTTTAGAAAATGAAAAGATAATTTCTTTAAAAATATTGTGTAAATAATTTAAATAGGGGTAAAAATTAAATTAATAAATATTTTTAGATTAATAAAAACATTCTTTAATATTTTTTAATTAAAATAATTATATGTAAGAAAAATTTTCCCCTACCAGGGACTTAATCATAAACAATGCTGAATAATGATTAAGATTAAGAAATATGCCCTTACCACTTGAGAATATTGTGAATCATAAACTACGTGAACAAAAAAAATTCAGATGAATATTTAAATACCATGAAAAATTGATTCATTATATAATATATCAAATGGAAATATATAAAAAAATAATAAAAAAATTAGTGGTGAATATGACCTATGTCTCATAGAAGTGATTGTGAGATGAGAAACCCATTTCCGATGTTTGATTTCTTTTTGAAGTGTCCATAATTTTGAAAAAATAAATATTTTTTAATATAAATATATTACACAATAATAATTATATATATAATAACATTTATTATTTCCATATAACCTTTTATCATCCATTTATTTATAATTATTTATTAAAATTATTGTTTTGGGTGATAACTTCTTTATTTTTTTATCGATGTTTGTGTTCACTTGTTTTTATAATTTTACATTTATCGTGGTTATATCATATAAATAATTTTAATCACGATATAATTATAATTATTATTCATTATATACATATTCAGGTTCATCCGTAAATGTTTTGGATATAAAAATGAATTAAACAGTTCATGGAGATTATAGGTTGTATGCACTCATGAGAACTGTTTTCCTTTCTCAGCGGATGAAAAGAAAGAAAGTTGAATAATAATTAAATATTATATAATAATAATTATTTCATAATTACCATATATATTCATAAAATCCTTCTTTATTACCATCTCGTTAATATAGAAATGAAAAAAATCACATTGTTTGTGTTTGTGGTAGTCCACACATACGCACAAGCGATGTTTTTGTATTCCAAAAGATTAGATAGGTCAGATTGTATATTTGATTTTATAATTAAAAGGAATGATTTATTTCATTATTATCATATGTTAATATTAAAACCATCATAATTATAATCATTAAAATATGGTTTTGAAAAATGATTTGTATCACTATGTGGAGAGGATAATCTGTGTGCATGCACTAGCAATACATTCACTTCCCATTTGATGGGAATGTGGAGTGGATAATGGTGGTTTAATTATAATTATAAAATTTATGCAATTTTATGATCATTATTCTACCATTTAATGATAAATACAATATATTTATAGGATGTGGAAGAAGAAGTAAAACAAATTTGATCGATTAAGGTGACTTCTAATTTGGAAAGAACTAATTTAGATCTCGAGTTAACTATTTATGTGTCCATATTTTTTGATATAAATAACATATATAATGTGTATATAGATGTTTTAATGGGATTTTTTCATTTGTTTTTCAATATATATGACTCAATGATATGTGAAAAATCGAGGGAGGAGGTGCCATTTTGTAATTGATTGGACGTGCACTTTTGGGGTTTCTTAAAATATTAAATTAGAAATAAACTCATTATCAAGAAAATGAATCCAAATGGACAGGTATAAGAAACATGGGTATTATGTGGTTGAAATTTTATAAACCAATAAAATTTTAATAGTTTTTGTGGTGTCCTAAACCTCATCATTCGGTTTAGCCCCTTAATTAACCTATTTTAACATTGACGTCAGTAACATATTTTCACTATTAAAGGGTTATAATTTAATATATAAGTCAATACTGAAACATAAATGGTTAAAGGTTGAAATTTTAGGCCATATATTATCCACGTTCTCCTTTATTAATATTTTTATTTCGTTTAAATAATATAAAAAATAAATTATTTTGACAATTTATCATTAAGGTCAATTTTGACACTATTCATTTAAGTTGACTTCAAATGAAATTATACAAAGTTTAATTACGAATATAACTCATCAAAAAAAATATCATAATAATTTAAATAATTCATCGAAAACTATAATTCAGTGAAAATAAATATCTATAATTTTTTTTAATGTAATTTATTTTATGTTTCAATTAATTAAATTATTACTGTGTCAGTGTTGAAAAAGTATTTCAGGAAATTATTTTCAAATAATAAATTAGAAATAAATTATATTTAATAATAAAATTTAATTATTCACAAAATAGGGATTTATATTCATCAATAACTTGTTTTTTCACTATGTGGACACATAATAGATATTTAAAACCTTAAATATGAGATTTTGTATCTTTCTTTGTTTTAAATATTATATTGGTTATTTCATGAAAATTTTACATTTAAAATTATTTATTTATATCCTATTGTTATAAGGGTTTTATTAAATTAATCAAATAAGAGTTGTGATGAAATATTATGACCTTATAACTTAATTTTAGTCAAGATTAACATGCTTTACCCTTTGTTGTGGTAGTAAATTTGAGCACAGTTACTATTACTATTGAACAAAAATAAACGGAACCTGTTCATAAAATAGAAACCTAATGATTAAAAATATTATTTTTTGTCAAATTAAATTTATATAATCAAAATAAATTCAAATTAAAATAGATGGAAAAAATGTGATGAAAAACATTTTTTCTAGAAAAATGAATTTTTATACATAAAAATATTTTTATACTAAATTCAGTTATAAAATATATTATAATTAACATAATTGTATAATTAATAATATAATATAAATAATTTTATTATGAATTAATTATGAAAAAAATTCAACTTTTTAAATATTTGAAACAAAAATACAGTTTAAAAAAAATTATGTTTCACTACTAACTAGAAAATCAATCTAGTTCGAAAAATATGAATATTTAACTATAATATAATTATAATATGTTGATTTAAAAACTATTATTATATTTTTAAAATAATGTTTATAAATTTTAAATAAATTAATTATATTATTTTCTCACAAAAATAAATGAAAATCCTTTTTGAAGAAAAAATATTTCTAAAGCATAAAATAATCATACTAAAAATTGAGTACCTATTTTCTATGAATTAATAAATTATTTTTTATTGGGTAGTTGCCTTACATATATTTTTCAAAATTAATTTAATAATATTCAAACCCAATAATTCGAGGCCTATGATATTATTATAACACTATATAATAAAAATTTAATTGTTTTTTATGGATCGTTTGGACTCGATATTGTGTGTTGTGTATACTGTATAACATAGTGCAATTTTAAAATAATGGAATGATAGAAACTATATATAAAACCTTGATAATAATTAAGGGACTTCACAATCACTATTGACGAGGTAGATCATGATAATGTAGTGATAAAAGGTACACTTGTTCTATTTTCTGTATCTATTTGTTGGTTATTGGATTCTGGTTTATAACTTAATTGTATATCTCACATGTTTCACTAGAATGTGGAATAACCACCAAAAATAATATACATTGAACTATTATTGAAAACCTATGGTGGAAGAATGATCACTTCTATGATATATAAATCTACTCCGATTATAATTTATGGGGGGATACTTCTAAGGAATATAATTATTTTTCCCTCAGTTGAATTTGATATAATTTTGGATATGGATTGTATTTCTCTATAGAAATAAGATATCACATAACCATTGTATTGGTGGGTATTAATATGACTAACTATATTATAATTTCTTTACAAAAGTTTAAAATTAAGTCGTCAGTTATCAATTGATTATAAATGTAAATAAAAATCATTTTAAAGGAAAATATTTTTTTTTTCTAAAAGTAGTTTGTCCATGAAATATATTATTATCATAGAAAATTAAATTATTCACTTTTGGGGAATTATTTTAATGAAATATATATTATATATTCGTTAATTTTAATAAAAATGAAATCATTTTTTTTCAAGGACTGATACATGAATAATTTAATTTTTATACTTAGAGATGTATTTTGTTTTCTATAAAGTTGTTTTTTCCTGGGATTCACGTTTATTTTAAAATAAATTTCAAGAGATTTTTGAAAAAAAATTTAAAAAAATGGAATCCATATTTGGAATTAAGATGCTGCTTTTTTTAAATAATCCTCTTTTAATTTTTTTACCAAAATTAACAGTAATAATGGTAAATGTTATTAACTCTATAAAATGTAAATTGGGTTATTATTGATCAATGCTAAGTAATAATAAAAAATTTTTACTTTTTAATTATTATTGAATAGATTTAATTTTACCATTATCACCATAGTCATGAAATATAGTTTTTTAAAGGAAATGTTTAAATAAAAATGACTTATGTATTATTAAATTAAAGGAAGTAACAAAATCTTACACTCTTAGTTTATAATATCCATTAAGTGTTCACATTGGGATAAAAACAATTTATGATTGAATATTAATAGGAATTTTTTGATAATAAAATTATTTTAGTAATAGACATTTATTTCTAGTTTTTTGGGGTTATATAATTACCTTAAATACTTAATAAAGGATAAAATAATATTTATTAAATTAAAGGAAAAATAAAATAAATTTTATAAAGAATATTAAAAGTGGTATATTTTCAATAATTTATAGTGTTACGTTATTTTTTATATAAATATCACATATTAGTGTAATTTTAACAAATTATTTATTAATAAAATATTTTTATTTATGCCTTTTAATTCAAATTAAATGAATAGTGTCAAAATTGAAAATAATGTTATTTTATGAAAATAATATGTTATTTAAATTATATAAAATACATAAAAATATAAAATATAATATGTAGGATTATATATATCCCTAAAAGTTATAACTTTAAAATTTATAGGCCATTTTTAACCATTTGTCTTGGGTAGGACTTTAATATATTTTAATCTTTTCGGGAATTCTAGGGGTGCTTATCCCCTCAATTATAAAAGTAAAACCATCTTTTCACTTATTAATGCCATATTGTGATATCTACCTTGAGAAAAAAAAAATTTATATTCTACTCTTCCCTTTTCACACTATAGTGGTTTTGGTCTTCCAGAAAAATAAACCTTAGAGCCCATAATAGTTGTTCTAATGGAGTTATTTTAAAGGAGAAGTAATATCCTTTATCAAACAATTTCTTTTTAACTGTTTTTTAATATCCCATAAATTTGTTAATTTAATCTTAAAATAATAAATTCATCATCCTTATTACAATGAAATTTTATTATGTTTATGAATCCACCTTTATTCACCCATTTTCTGTCAAATGGGAATTAAAATTATAGATCTGCATAAGTACAACATATCCTCTCCGAGTATTGATATAAATTATTTCTCCTCGTGAAATTTTATTAATGAGTACTATGATATATTTAATTCTTATATATGATTCTTATGAAATAATCGTACTTTTAGAATGATAATATCACATCTACATCCTCATCTTTCAAACCATTGTCAACTAATAACATCAATCATTCGTATTTGTGGACTGACACCTCCATAAAGCAAAGCAATTCAGTTTTAATTTCTCTTTTATTTGGATTGTATTAATATTAGATATAAGGAATATAAATGATATATGTGATATAATAATGATTCTAAAAATTTGATTTATTATTTACGTTTATTTTGTTTCATCTATTAAAAAGTGAATAAAACGTTCATGCATACGTATGACCTACTTATTGCATGAATGTAGTAATTCATTTTTATATATCTAAATATTATGAATGAATCTAAAAATTCATATAATGAAAATATATTCTATTTATATTATGATTAAAATATTTAATATTATGGAACTATTATCAACATACATTTATCCAAACTCCTAAAAAAAATTCTCAGGATAAATTAAACATTTAACACTCAGAAATGATGATTTTAAGGAATTATTAATAAAAAGTGTTGTTGAAATGTTACTAAGGGATAATATATTATATTATAATAATATTTATGATTATAGTATAGAATTATTAAAAATTTATATTTATTATACAAGAGGTTATATTTCTTTTAAAAAAAAGTGAACTGAAGGTCATGCTTTTTTGTTATAATCTATTTATTTATTAAGATTATTTATGTTGAAATTTAAAGTCATAAAATCTTATGATATATATCTCAATAATATAGTTTATTTTTTCTTTCCATTATTATTTCATTTGAATATATTTTTTATTTTCATTTTCCACTCTTAAAATAGTAAAGTGATAGTTTTTTAATTAAAATTGATTTTATCCCATTGTTTGTTCAAAAAATTATTTCTCTTCCACATCCATGTTTTAGAAATGTTTTTACTATTCTAAAAGGACTATTTAATCTCATTTTTACTGATTTTATATTTTTTTATTCTTGTTTAGATGGAATATTCTTATCATTTTCCAAAGAATGTACTTTTTGATTTTTTTAATAAGTTTAAAAAGAACATTTTTTAACATGTATGTGAAGAACTAAATTTCATTCCATCTTGACCACTCAATTATATAAAGAATATTTTATGTGTTTCCAAGGTTATTTTCAAATAAAATTGATTCTTTAATTTTTTTGAAACCTTTTTTTTTATTTTAAAAAGTTATTTTTAACTTGAAATGCAATCTTCGCCAAGAAGGCTTTAATGACCCATTAATTGTATTTCTATTCATCAAAGATAACAAAACCTATGAAGGGTGATATTTAAGAAAAAAATATAAATATGTTGTATATCTTTTATAAAAAACTTGTTTTTGTGTCTATGTTCCCAATTGAAATTGATATATTCTATCTCTGTGTATATTGTTATGTTATATAATTAATATTCCTCTACAGTGATTTGATATGTATTTATGAAATGAATGTGACACTATAATTTGTATTAAGAAATGGTTTAGTTAAAATTATGAAATTTAGAAGTGAACAAATAGTGGTAACTCTAGAGAAATGTCCAATTACATGATAAAGTCCTAATGTTTTGGTCATGAATAACCTATTTTAAACCAAACGTTTCATAGAATAAGGTTTCAGAATTTAGACATCCTATAATTTATTATCCATGATCATATAGTCTTTTAGTATGATCATTGCTTCTCACAATATGATTTTTTTCACCCAATCGGTGGATACTAAAGGATTTGTGTTAATGACAAATGTGATGTACAATGTAATGCCTCTTATCCTAAGAAACCAATTTTTATGAGAGTTGGAATGCAAAAATTATTGCGATGATCAGAAAACATTCTCAAGTATTGAATCATGATGAGCTTCCAAAAGAGAGGATAAGGGAAAAATGTTTTGGTGAGTCCATTATAATGAAATTAACACCTTTTTAGTAGGTCTTATGATTCAATTTTTGTTGAGAAATGGATCAGTTCCATCAAAAAGATATTTTCCATTATCTAGTGTTTGCAACATGAGAATGTAATCCTATATAATTATCATTTGGTTTATGAGGTGGATCAATTTTGTATTCTTATCAATAATATGAGGCAACATGATTAAATTTACCCTATAGTGTGTGACGAGTTTCAGATCATAGTTTTAAGTAATTAATTTTCTTTTATTATTTTCATTAAAATGGTGAATTAATTCCTTTATCTTAAAAATAATGATTTTTAATCGGGAGGTACCTATAAGGGAAGCATTATAGGCAATGTGAGGTAAGCTTCTAGCATTATAATTCAACCAAAAATTATGTTGACTTATTAATCACTATCTTAAAACCAAGTACAAAAAGGTGTTTATCTATAATGTACTTTAGTAGCTATGAGTAAATTTTAAATTTTTAATCATACTGGATGTAGAGAATTTATTTACACAACTATCTCATGGATTTGATAATAAAATAAAGATGGAATTAAAAAAATATTCTAAAAACCATTTAGAGAAGAAGAATATATTTCCTCTATGCTAATTTTTTCGAAGTAATCATGGATGAAATTAGCATAAGGAAACTTGTAAATGTTTCTTGTTTGGAAATAGAGGTCATCAGGTAATCAAATGCTGAAATGTGGGGAAGAAGTTATCATATGTTGTGAATAGAGAGAAAATACTAAAAAATTAACCACCCACATTCTAGTGTTTTAAATAAAATTAGTATGGGAACTATGACATCCAATTCTTATATATAAAGGTAAATGATACTGATCACTACCAAAAAACACTTAAACCAAGAGATAAAGGGAAGTCTCATGTGATCACTATTTCTGACACAAGATATAATAACGACAAGTTGGAAGGTACATATATCATCAACTCTAGAACTTTTATTGTATTATTTGATTTGGAATTTACCAAATATTTTGTATCTAATAAATTTGATAAGGGTATAACTATACCACCTACACATTTATATGTTTAGTTAGCAATAAAAATCCATAGTGATATGGTGTTCATATCTCATGCATCTGATTCATCTCTGGTTTAAGTTTCTTTGAATTTCCTTCCTAAAAATATTATTAATCTCACTTTGGTTAAGATCGATTTTTTCCAAAGAAGTTATTTGATTACTTTACATAAACCATCCATCAAATGATGAGGAATGGAAGTAACTTTTGGTATTCCTAACCATCCTATGATCATATTTTAGTGTGGCGATAAATATAAAATTATGATTGAAATCACATATACTATTTTTTCTCAATTCCAATTCAAAATTAATAATTATCCTCGATGGTTGGGAAGAGACTAAAAATATAATATAGTATTATTATATAGGATTTTTTTTATGCCTTTATAGAAAAAATTATTGGTCTTTCACTGAATTGTGAAGTTGAATTCTCGATTGAACTCATACCTAGTTGTACACATATTTCAATGAGTCCATATAGAATGAACCCTATTGAGTTTTTGTTTATGAATTAATCACTTTGAATGAATATTATAAATGGATTCATTTTTTCATGTAAACCATCATGGGGTGAAAAATAACTTTTTGTAAAGAAGAAATATGGTACAATTACACAATGCATTGATTATCCAGAAATGAAAAAAGATCAATATCAAGAATAATTATCATTTACCCCATAGTGATGCCTTGTTTGATCACCTACATAGTGCTCAACATAATTCTGAGATCATGATTCATTATAGATATCATGAATTTAGGGTCAAGAAGGAAGATATTATCAAGTTATTATTATGTAAAATGTATAGAAACTATGAATTTATAGTAATTCGATTAGGTCTAAATAATTCCTCCACTATCATTATGAATTAAATGAAAAGAGTCTTTAGATATTACCATGATCAGTTTTTGGTAATCCATGTTGGTTGTATTATTATACCTTTAAGGAGTAAGGAAGAGGAAGAGTATCACTAGAGAATTATACTAAATAAATAGATGAAGTAGAAGCTTTATGAGGACATTAACATGTTTTAATTATGACTTCAAAACGTTTCAGTCCTTAGTCATATAATATCATGTGAGGGTCAATTAGTAGATCCTTAAAATACCTAATTTATTAAAAAATCATCCAAAACAAGCATAGTGATTGAGATCCATTGTTTCCTCAATTTGGATGGACATTTTCTGTGCTTTGATGATAATTTATCATGGATTTTCATTCCACTAACTATTTTAACTTGTAAGGGTGCTAGGATCCTTTGTACATAAGAATGTGTAGAAAATTTTATGGAACTAAGGAGAAGGATAGTCTGTGAACCTATGCATTCTTTTCCATATAGTGGAGAAGGATTTTTAATCTATAGTGAAGCATTAGATAATATTTTGGAATCTGTATAATGAAAAATTATTTGGGGATATCTTATCCATTACGCGAGTTCATATTTTTTTTTAGAAAAACTAAAAAAATCTTGATTTGGAGTTAGATATGATAAATTTTTCATTAAAAATATGGATTCATTATATTTACATTGAAATGTGTGATATATATACTAATCATAAACGTTTTAAGTAAAATCTCACATAAAAAGAGTCTATTAAGCATAAGAGAGGATGGTTGTAGTTGATTAAAAAAATGATTGATCAATATATAACTAAACTAGGAAAGAAATTAAGGTGGTAGATGTTATAAGTCAAAATAATCATGCTATACTATCTATGATGAGGAACATAAATGATACAATAATTTTGGATTTGAAAAGGTGGATCATGAAATTATTAATAAAGGGGAAAAACAATATCCTTTTTAAATGAGTGTTCAATTATCTACAAATGTGAAGATTTAAGAGGTGTAGAAGGAAGATATAGAACTATTGGAGAATGGGATAAATGATCTTGAGTTTAACCATGATTAGGATGGGATGAAAAGGGTTATGTATTGTGTATGTATTTCTTTCATATGATATGTGAAGATGGTTTTGTTGGATGAAGCTTACAGTTCTCCCTTCTCCATTCATCATGAAATTACACATATATATAGGGATATAATGTGTATTTCCAGTTGAGAAAAATGAAGAGAGATATTTGTAAGTATTTATCTGAATTCTTGGTATGTAAACCTGTTACGGTCGAGTGAATAAAATATATACGGATTTTACATCCATTACTCATACATGAATTGAAATGGTAAAGCATCACCATGAACTTTTTCAATGGATTCCACATAAAAATAAATAGAATCAAGTTATATGGGTCATATTAGATCGCAATATGAATTTAGCACACTTAATTTATATTAGAGATGATTTTTGTATTGATTATCTTGATATAAAATATATTAAGGAAATGGTTAGGCTACATGTAGTACCACTTTTTATTGTATCTAATCAGGTACTGAGGTTTTCCTCAAAATTCAGATGAAATCATTACCATGATTTGGATAAATAGTTGAGATTCTACATGACTTATCATCCTTAGAAAAATTTCTATTTTGAGAGATAAATAATAACCATATAATATGTTACTAGATCATTTTCTTGGTATTTTAGTGGTTGTTGGGATCAACACATTCCTCCAGATCCGTTTCTTACAAAAATGGATTTCACTCGATCATTAAGTTGTCTCCTTAAAAATACCTATATGGAAATAATAATAGAATTATGAAATTATGGGATGATATTGGATAAATAAACCTATAAATTCCTGATTTATTTGAATACATGACAAAGATTGTCATATCTAATCAACACCACACTAAGAAAACTTAGTTTCAATTGAAACGTTTTCCTGATAATCATCGGGGTAACATGAAATTTGATGTTAGTCAGAAGGTTTTTATTTTATTTACTCAACCTAAGTGGTTTAAAAGATTCAAAAAATGGGAATATTAGACCTTGGCATATTTCCACATTAATTAGTCTTGATCGAAAATGGATGGAAGCTTATCCATTGGTGCATCCACAAAAGCTCCCCCAAGTACAAGATGTATTCCACATATCTCTCATGAGGATATACATATATGATAAATAAGATGGGGTAGAATAATAGAAAAAACCCATATAACATGATCTTTATAATGAGGAATAAATATTAAAAATCTTGGATCATATAGGTAAAGTTATATAAAACATAACTACTGGCGCGGAGAAAGTTCTTTGGAGAAATAAAAAATTCCAAGTTGCTACCTGAGAAAATTAATATATATTGAAAAATATATCCAAATTTGTTTTTATTATAGTGATAAATTTTTAGGATGAAATTAATTTTACAGGGTGGTATAATGTAACTCAATGATTTTTAGGAAATATTTTATTACCTAAATTTAATTTCTTTGATAGCTTCTGTTATATGAAACCTCAAGTTTATATGAAACATGATATTGTATTAAAATAATATTATTTGAAGTTAAAGTTATATCCTATACATTTAATTAGTGGGAAAGAATAATAATGACTAAATAATTATAAATTTATTGTTTCATATGCGTAAATTTTTTTCATTGATAATCAACTCATTATAAATGAAAATAATAACCAATTGAATAAAAAACTATTTTTTTTGAAAAACTATTTTTGTGCACACAATGTATTTTTATATTAATAATTTAAATTAATCATTTTCTGTGAATTATTTTAATTACATGTATATATTACATATTCAATTATATTTTTATCATTAATTTAGTTTTTTGTATTCATGGGATAACAATAAACAATGTTTAATGCCAAAACTCTATTTTTCTAAAAAGCGATGTTTATCACCAATTTCATAATTATTTTAAATTTAATATATTATTATTTTAGAAATTGAATTTGATATAATGGATTCCATATTAATATTATGAAGGTTCAAATGTTATTAATATGCCCTTTTATTTTTTGTCACGACAAATAGTAATAGTGTTCAAATTTTTCACCTCAGTAAAGTGTAAATTAGATTAATCTTTGTTAAAACTAAGTGGTAATGATATAATTTTTCATAATTTTTTTTATTTTATTAATTTAATTAATCCATTATCACCTCATGGTCTAATTTTTTTTTTAATTTACACATGTCTCTGAAAATGACTTATATATTATTTAAATAAAAAAAGTTGCAACATGCCACTCTCTTAGTTTTAAATATACAATTTGTGTTCACATAAGGACAAAAAATAGTATATAATTACTATTACTATTAATTTTTTATAAAAATGATATTATATTTAGGTTAATAATTTTTTTTCAAATTTTTATTTAATATATAATTATCTTATATGAAAACAAAACACTAAAATAGTATTTATTAAATTAATGGAAAAATAAAATAAATTATATTGATAATATTAAAATTGTTATATTTTGAGTAAGGTATAGGTTTAAATGAATTTATAATGTTAATATGAAATATTAGTGTTATTTTAAATAATATTATACAAATTAAAACATTTCATTTATGTGTTTTAATTCACATTAATGAATATTGTCTAGATAGGAATTAATGATATTTTATGAAATTATATATTATAGTATTAATTAAAGGTCATAAAAATATTAAAAAAGGATAAAGGGGATATTATATTTTCTATTATGGAATTAAATTCTTGATTATAGTCCACATGGGTACATTTTCCTTGATAATGAATTTAAAATAATTTAAAATTTAATGAAATTTTAAGAGTGAATCTCCTCAGAATTGTAAAAGGGAACACCTCATTTCTATTCTCTACACCACATTGAGCATTTTAGATTAACCAACCTCTTTGAGGTTATCATCTCCATAACATATAAAAATTATAGAGTAACTAGAATTCCCCAGAAAAATTATTTTCAAATATTATCTTACCTTATATAAATATATTATATTCTTCCTAAAACAATAACATCATTGTATTTAAAATATTAAAATGTTATTATGATTCTAAAACAACATTTATTCACATTTTTCCCATCAAATAGGAAGTGAAAAAAGAGCTTTTGCGTATGCATAACTTATTATCTTAAAGGATACCATCCTAAAACTTTCACTAGAGGTTTTATGATAATGATGATTAGATGTTTATGAATCATACTCCATTTTCATTGGTTATTCCATGATGAATTGAATTTTTTTATCAAATACATTTAATTTTACCTGGGTTATTAAATGATGAAATATTTATGAAACTCATTTATTTTCATGGTTTCTAATATGATTATTGTTTTATGATATTGATGCACAAAAATTAAGGATTTTAAGTATCTGAAATGTGGGATCTATTTCTATCAAAAATTCATTTAGAAAATATTTACATATCCTGAGATATATAGGAATGGAATAGTGGGTGAGCCCAATTTTGTAACGGAATATGACCACTATGATAGACTTGGGGGTGAGCCTTTAATACTATGATAGATTGGGGAGTGAACTTAATCAATTATGATAGACTTCATAATGATACTTGATTACTAATGAAATGATTTTCTATACTTATATGTGTTATAAAATGTCTTATCTTATACCAATTTTATGCTTCCCTAGATTATATTATTCTATTCTATTATGATTCATATCTTTTAATCTGCTGAGATTTATAATATGATTTATAATTATGATCTTTGTTATATAGGGACTGATTTTTTTATGTTCTAATCATGTTCTCATACCCTTTTTTCACATTATTATTATATGATCATTAATATATTTATTTTATACCCTTAATAATAATCTCATTGAACCTTTTATTATTTTTCCATTCACAATGTTATGAAGAGGGGTTCTATATATGATATGTCTAAGAAGAGTCCAAGTTATGAATAAATTATTGGGAGCTGATGTATATAGTTTATGAACCATTTGTTCATTTTTCCATGCTTCCAACGGTAATAGACCATTATGATTATGGAATGAATTATTATGTTATGTAATTAATATTCCTAAACTAATATATGATACCCATTTATGAAAAGTATGGGTCACTGTACTTCCACTTGATATTTATATTGATTTTTCAATCAAAATAATAATTTGAACTTTTATTTTCTCAAATATTCTATATAAATAGATCATAGTGAACTTAAGGATTTAAATAAGAATATTCACGGTAATTTAGAGAATAATTCTTTACACTCCTATGATTATTTATAGTGTGAACTATTGCCCTTTATCAAAAATAATAACAGATTTATGCATATTTACATAGATCATCACGCGCTTAATAAAATCAATACTAGGAACATGTATCCTCTACTGGGTATTGATGTTATATTTGATGAAATAATAAGAACAATATACTTCCTAAATATTGAACATTGATGTGGCTATCATTTTTAAGGGTCAAATTGGAATATATTTCAAATAAATCTTTCCATATGAGTTTTGTCCACTATGAATTTAGAATGATTCCATTTTTTCATATTAATTATCTCTATATCTTAATAGTTTTAATTAATAGTGTATTTACATTATACATTGATCAATTTGTAGTTGTATTTATAGATAATACTTTATCTATTAAAAAAACGATGAATATTAATAAAATTTATAGATTATGTTAAGGACCATGAAAAAGGAGAAACTATATTCCAAATTTAGAAACAGTGAATTTTGGATGTAGAATGTATTATTCATGGTTCATGTATTCATAAGTAAAGATATATTAAACGATCCAACAAAGATTGATGTTTTTGTGAAAAGGCCCTGAAGAACCTATCAAAATGAGATCTATGGTTTTACTGGGTTAACATGTTATTAGTTATTCTTTGTGAGAAATTTATTTGGGATATAAAATCCATTAACTATGTTAAAATCCAATAGAGTATTGTTCTTTAGGATAGTGTATTGTGAAGAATTTTTCAAGGAACTAAAACGGTGGTTGGTCACCATTCATGTAATTACATTATATTGTAGTGGGGAAGGTTTTTTAATATATAAAAATTTTATAAAAATAGTTTAGGGTTTCATCATCATGAAAATGATACTATAATTACTGATACATCACATTAATTAAAGAATCATGATAAAAAAAACCCAACACATGATTTAGAGATGGTAGCAAAAATCTTTTTTTATTAAATATATTGTTAAATTATCTCTATATAGAAAAGTTTAACATATAAATTGATTATAAGATCTTGAAATATATATTCAATATAAGTAATTGAGTATGAACCAATGGATATAGTTGGAATCGATAAAAGATCAAAATTTCTTAATACATTACCTCATGAGGAAGACAAATAAGGAGGCTAATTCATTGAGTATGAAATACCAGGATAAAATATCCTTGATTAGGATTGCAAAAGAAAAATACTCATGGATTGAGATTGGATAAACCACAATTTCATGATGAGAGAAGATAAATCCAATATCTCCTAACTGATTTCTCAACCTTCTATTCATAAAAAGATCAAATATACATAGATAGATGATAAAGAAATACCGAAAAATGTAGATAACATTCTAGAGTTAAACCTTGACAAAGATGATGATATAGTTATTGGAAAACAAATATGAAACCCATCAAAAAAATTTAATAAGAAACTTTTTGATAATTCACATAGATCATCATTTTCTATTCAACCTAGAAGTACAAAGAATTATAGAGATAGGAGACAAGACCTATGGTGGGAAAATATGATGACCGAAATTATAGAATATGTATCTCTATGCTTAGTATGATATGAATTTAAGCCGGAATGAAAATAATATAATGGTATCCTATAAAAATTAATAATTAAACAATGAAAATTGGAAAAACCACCATACGATTCAACATATTACCTCTTGAAAACATTTATAGGCCATATTTATATTTGGGTCATTGTCAATCAACTTATGAAGATAGTGTATTTTTGTTCCATAAAATAATATTTCTCTATTAAGAAGCTTGATAACATATATGTAAGGTATGTTGTGAGGTTTCATCGGGAAATTATATCCATAATATCTAATCATGATATAAATATTTATATGATGTTTTTTGAAGTATTATAAAAGTGTTTGACATAGAGATTATCTTTAACACTGCATATCAGTGTTAGATGGATGGTTAGACTAAGTGGACAATTCAAAATCTTGAAAATATGTTGAGATCTAGTTCAATTTATTAGAAAGTTTAATTGAAAAAAATCCCCTAGGAAGAGTTCTCATATAATAAAAGTTTCTATTATATCGTAAAGATGACACCATATTAGGCTATGTAAGCGGAGATATGTAGGACTACAAAATTCTAGGATATATTTGGATATAAGTAGTTTATAGTTCATGAATTTTTATAACAAATTATGGAGATACATCAATTTTTTCCACATGTGAAATTGGCACACAATAATTTAAATAATTATGTATATAAGCATCAATTAGATCCAGATATTGAATTTGGTGACAAGGTTTTTCTTCATATATCTCTATGAAATCATGTTATGTGATTTGAGAAGAAATAGAAGTAGATCCCTAGATACACCAGTCACTTTTAGATCCTTGATCATGTCAAGGTCATATCATTTCACTCAGTTCTCCCTCATGACCCATATAAGATGTATGAAAATTTTTTTATATTGAATTTAAGGAAGTATATACTAGATTCATCACATTTACTAAGCAAAAAAAATCCTCAATTTTAACATGATATTTTATTTGAAGAAAAACCTATGAAAATTATAGATCTAAAATATAAAGTAATATGGAACCAGATCATTAATATTTTCAATATACATTATAGGAATAAAAATTGTGACTAAGCTAGATGGGAACCTAATGAAGTGATAATAATTTTTCTCTTAAGATATTTTCTACTTTGTAATAAAATTTCACAGGTGAAATTATTTTTTAGGGGGATAGAATGTAAAAACTCAAAATTATAGACCTTTTATTATAGATGTTATATTCAATAAAATGTGATGAATTCTACCACCAATGTAAAAAACCAATTTTTTTAATAAAATATTACTAACAATTCTATAATATTGGCTAAGATGGTGAACTATTTAATGTTTTTACCTTTAAAATATAAAAAATTAACATGGGTTAATAATAAAAATTTTCATTTTCAATTAGATTCATATTTATGTTCATTATACAATAAATATAAATTAATAAATTACTTAATGTAAATTTTATGAAATAAAATTCATTTTTAAATTCTGCACATAAAAATTTACTTGGTATATATTTTTTAATTTGTTAAAAAATATTTCATTTAAGTCAAAATATTTGGTTTCTAAGAATATTATAACTTTTATAATTTTTTATTATGTAATCATATCTATGTTGTTAAAAAAATATTTTATGTAGTATAATATGTATTTAAAAAATATAATTATTCCTTTTAATATATTCTATGACCAAATAAATCATATATCAAACATTTTAGAACAAATAAAGATTGTTGGTTTAATAAACAATGTTTTTTTTTCATTTCATTGAATCTAGTTTTTTACAGTGGGATTCAGTTTTGACTTTCCTTTTATGCCAAAAAAAATTAGTTTATTTATATCACATAAATGTTTTTCATTTAAATCGGTAAAAATGATATTATTATCTTGTATATAAAATTTTATATAAAAGAATTATTTTTCTAGAAAAAGTTTTTACATGACTAAAATTGGTTATTTTAAAATAATTCTTTAGATAATTAATGATTTTATTTGATAAAATTATTTAGGAAATTTTAGATTAGAAGATTCAAATTCAGTAAAATTTTAATTGTTTTCATTAAAATTAATTACTAGGGTCACAGAATAATTTCCCAGGAAAAAGTAAAATAGGGTAAAAGTTACAAGATAAAATAAAATCATTTAAACACTCAAGTTTATCTCCAAAATGAGTGATCGTGGTGATTTTTGACCCATAATCACTTAAAACTCCACATTTAACCTTTTGGTTTTTTAATTTTCATCTTGAATTGTAACTTTAACTTATTGATAATATAAGGGTTACATATAAAACTACCATTTTAATTACTTATTAAAATTCTACACATCCACTACATCAAGGCTCACATTTCCATGAAAATTTTCCTTGAAATACTTTAATTTTTTTCCTCCTTGAAATATATAAAACATATAAATTATTCAGATCAATATTACTTAGTAAAATGCCTTATGTTTATAAAGAATTATTAGATAAAAATTCATGTCATCGATGAAGTATCTAATTCTTCTTAGTGATTCTGTAATAAATTATTCAATACTAAATATTAATAACATTTTAATAATAATTAAGTAAGTATAATTAGTATTCGTATATTTTATTTTGTTAATCGGAAAAAAATTATTCAATAATTTCCATCCACTAAAAAAATTGAATAACATCAATCACACGTGTGAGAAGATTACCACCTCCACAAAGTGATGCAGTTAGTTTTTTATAAGCCCATATCAAGGATAATATAAAATATGGATTTGTTGAATAAATATGTTTTATATATCAAAAATAAAATGATAATTTATAATTTTCATATTCCATCATCCCACCCATTCATTGAGAAATTTGATCATTTTTTGAGGGTTTGGTGGACCACCACCTCCACAAACAATTAATTTAATAATTCATAACCCCCATATTTTATGGTCCTAAGAATGGATTTAGTGATGATATATTATAATAATAAAATATTTATTCTTAATAATATTTCAAATTTTAATTATCTAAATACATTCCCTTTCTTATGAATACATTATATTTCATTTCCATTTTTTTAGTTTTACCTTTAATATAAGAAACTATATAACAATTAAGTAATAAATTAAAATTAGATGTAATTTAATTTTTAGAACTTTTAATAATTTTATATTTAATTTTTTGTATGATTCATGAATTTAAAGTTATGATTTTTTATTTTTATTAGTATATCATATTTTTATTATTAAACACGTTGAAAATTAGTTATCACAATTTCCACTTTCACAAGTTGTGTTACATGTTTTTACCTAATTAATATGGGTCTTATGAAATCATTGAAAAAATTGATTTTTTTAGGTTTAATGGTATATGAATGATGAAATTCAAACCAATTATAGATAAATAATCCCATATTCATGAGGTTTTTGTGAAATAATCCACACAAATTTATATAACAAGATTAAGAAAATAGACAATAATCAGTCAATATATATGCAATATTTTGTCGTAAAACAGGTATACAAGGGGTATTATATTTATATTATGGTTATAAGATATGTTATTCTGATTTTTATTTTCATTATATAATATATTAAATCACATACATGGAAATAAATGTTATGTTTAATGTTTTTGGTAACTCAATCTTCTTCCTTTGAGTTATACATTTTCTT
Organism: Viscum album; assembly: GCA_963277665.1. Classification (NCBI taxonomy): domain Eukaryota; kingdom Viridiplantae; phylum Streptophyta; class Magnoliopsida; order Santalales; family Viscaceae; genus Viscum; species Viscum album. Next base: position 1,304,329,296 of record OY728147.1, read on the forward strand.
ATTGTTTTTAATTCCCATATCCTCATTGTATTTATATTTTAAAAGTTTTTATCTATTTAATTTTTGGGGAAAATGTTTTTTTTATACAAATCCATTTCCATTATTTTTATTTAGAAGGATACTTTTTAAAATGAGACACATTAATATGAATTTTACAACAAAGAATACAAATGGTTCTAAAAAAGTTCATTTAATGATTTTATTGATTGTCTTCAAATGATATATCTTCAATGGGGTTCTATTTTAGGGTTAACCATAAATATTTTTTAATTATGTGATATTTTTGGTGATCATATTTTTAGTGTCAAATAATTTATTTCAGGTGGTAATTTTATACCCTTTTGATATTTGATAATCTAAATATTTTCCATGGGTTCTTTATGATATAGTGATGAAAGGTTTTAAGAAGAAAAAATATATATGGACATTGATGAATTGTGTACTATATAAAACTCAAATGAATTGATTTTTTTAATCTCATGATAATAGAAAAAATGGACATAATGAGCTCACTCACACATGCATCATATTGAGGTTTTTTCTCACATTTTAGTGCATATCCATAATGTGTTCGTTCACATAGTCATGGATATGTTGGGTTTTCTCACATAGGTTTTCGTATGTTTTTTACATTCCTTTATTTTTATCATGTTATTATAAATTATTCAATATTCATTTAATTTCCTTTATATTCTGGGTTTTCAGGATTATTTTTTATTTATAATGTATTATACACTTTTATGTCATGATCAAATGTTTTATGATTATGAAGATTTTTTTGAGCCATATCACATATTTTATGCTATCTTAATGTTTTTTAGGAAATTATTTTACTCTAAAATTTATAAATTAATACAATAAAAGGTATTTTGAATTTTTTGAGGATATTAATGTCTTTGACATGTTATCCTTCATGTTATTAATTTGAAACTTTATTATTTTTTCCCATATTAAGAGTCCCCACTCACACATTTCTTATAATTTCACTCCCAAAGTCATGAAGATGATTATATCATGTGATATTTATATAATGGTTCAAGGGGATCAAATTTATAGGGAAATATTTTCAAGAGTTAGTAAATAATATATTTGTGAAACTAGTATCCAAGACAATAAAACATCAGTTCCTTGGGTTCTGTGACTGTTTGAGCAATTTATTATTAAAATCATGATATTAGAATATTATTTATGTTATTTTTATCTTGGGTAAATTTTTAAAGGTAAGTCCAAAGTAGTTTAATATTAATTTTAAATTATTTCACCCATAAACAACTATAATAATGAAACATTTTATTGACATGGATGTAGAGGAGACTGATTCTAAAAGGCATACATTAAAACAAGGATTTAAAGGAAAAATTATCATGAAATTGGTAAATTTTAAAGCAAAATAATATTACGAATATAAAATTAATTTTTTTAAACCACATGAATTCTTGTAAATTAATGATCAAATACATCCATAAGGTAGTCAAAAAAACACAAATATAGAAAAAAATTTTATAAAATAAAATAAGTCTAAAATAAGGGAAATTGAAATGATAAATCCCTTACCTCGTGCCCAACATCGAATTTCGGTCCTCTGCTCCTAGATAATAAAATAATGTTATTCTTGTACATGATTAATGAAATATTAGTTTTTATTCCATTAAAGTTATTAATTTTATTTATATCATTACCAGGAAATTTTCAAATACGGAATAATTTAAATTCACATCAATCATTTTGAGGACATTCTATTCATAATTTTTTAAAAAACTACTATAGGTTGGACATGGTCATAGTTGTTATGGTTAAAACATCTTTAGAATATTAATCACAAAATAATTATCATATGTATGCATTAAATAAAATTTAATAATATAACATGTGATTTGGAAATGAGAAATAAATCACAGCACTTCACAGAGGTTGTAGTCCACAGGTCTGCATAATCGACATCTTCATTTATTAACAAGTTAAAGGGTAAGATGGTAAGTAATATAGAATATTTATAGAATAATAATTATTTCAATAATATTTTATATATCCATAAAATCATTATTAATAATAAACTTATGCGGTGGTGTTAAAAAATGAAACATATCACTTTGTGATGGTTATAGTCTACAGGTACGCACGGGTAATGTTTTCCTTTAAAATAACATTAAAAGGAGACTAGTAAGGGTTGTTTCGTCATTATAATAAAATTTTATTGTAGATAAGCTACTGGTTTTATTATATACGAATTTTAAAAACATAATTAAGATGTTATAATAATAAATACAATGAATGAAATTGGTTATGAGTTATTCCTCTCCTATTGAAATCCTCCATTGGCACACACCATAAGAATTCATAAGATGATATCAGGGAAAAAATCACTAAAAAATGGGGAGAAATTATGGGATGGTATTTGGGTAGATCTTGGCTGAAATAAATTTCCCTTGTGATGTGAGGAATAGGGGATATGTGGTTCCTTTTTATAAGTTAGGTGTGTGAAAATCACATAAATACACAAATTATTAATGTATATTTGGTTTCAAACTCATGTAAAAATGATCCAAAAGAATTTATATATATTTATTTGTAGGATTTTTTTAAAATTAATTAATAATATAAAATTTCTACATATATAAGTTTCATTCTAAACCTTTTATTTTGGTAAATCCCACTCATTGACACTATTTAACCACAATCATTGTAAAGAATTTTTCAATCTTTAAGGGTAATAAAAGTAATTTTGAAGATTTATAGTGGAATATAGGTGAAAAATTCATGACAATATCTACAATTTCCATACATTAAAGCTAATATATTATTTTTATTACTTATTATATATATAAAAGTAATTTTTAAACATTAAATACCATTTAGATTCATTTTCTAGAATATTCTAAAACGTTGACATTTAATACATCACTACTATAATTAAATTATATTATAAAATCATTAAAAATATCTTATAGATAATAATTATTCAAAAAAGTAATTTAACTCCTTAATTCATCCAATATATATCTATTTTTAGGTTTTTGAAAATTAATAAGTAACTTTTTCTACTGCTTTCACAAGTATTTGATTGACATTCATTAAGAGTTTAGGGTTATTTTAATACATCTAAAAAATAAAAATAAATTACAATAATATATATAAATTATTTTTCTCTAAATTTATAATCTATATTCATGCATATATAATTTTAATATATATCCAAATCATGACAACATTATAAGTTAGAGAGAGTGAAATTGTATAATTAATCATTTCATAGAATAATATAAATGTTAAAATAAAAATAAAGTGTAAAAAAATTGACATATATTCTAATTTATGATGATTATGGATGAAAAAAGACATTAAATGACATTAAGAGATGTTTTTGAGATATTTTTAACCTGTATCCCATAATTTCAGTCTCAACTATCCAATTTTACCCTTTAACAAGATGATAAACTTTTACCATTATTACTAATCTTAATGAATATAAAATTAAATTAAACTAATTACAAAAATAGAATATAATTATTTTATAAATATGACCTTTTTTATATGATTCAATTAAATTATTTTGTAATTTTTTAATATAATGTAATCAAGTGTAATAGAAACTGTTTCATGAAAATATCCATTTTAAGCGTAAAAATGATTTTATACCAAATCAAGTATAATTTTTATTACTATGGAATTAATTTGATCATTTATAATAAAATTAAAATTTGTGATCTTTTATAAAATTCTAAAATGAAATGTAATAATATAATTACTTTTATTAAATGTAAATAAATTCTAGTTTTTTCAAAATTAGTACCTTTCAGTATTTTTCAAAAAAATAATCCTTTTTAGAAGATAAAAAAATTATTTGTTAATATTATTATCAAATTTATATATAAAAATTAATTACCATTTTTTAAAATACAATTTATATATGTGGAATAAATAGATAATTATCTCCACACCCAAGAATCAATGAAACTATTTTTGGAAAATAAATATTTTTGTATTATACAATGCATTTATACTCATATATTATATAATAACCACAATTAGGTGACTGTTAATTTATTTTAGAAAATATATTATATATAAATTTTATTAAAAACCTTTATCGATAGTGATTATCTTAATTTATTTATAAAAAAATAATTTGTTCATAAAAATCTTTTTTCAGAAAAAATAACTCCATTAATATTTTATGATTTTATTTAAAAATAAGAAATTATTTATTGAGAAATAATTGGTGCATCATTATGAAGAAAAACTCTCTACAAATAATTTATAATAAAAATATTTCAATTACTTGGTTATAAGAATCATATTTAAATAATAATATTTATATAGTGTATCAAAGTTCATTCGAGTTTGGTGTTGCATGTGGTACTTGCCCTCAAACATAGTATTATTTATGAGAGTATCCAGTAATGAAATATTTGGGTTTTATAGTCCCCATGTGACATATTTTCACTTGTGAGAGGGTATGTATGGAAATGGGAAGCGATGATTATAGGGATCACCTTAGAACCCAAATTTAAATTTGATCCTCTTATTGTTGCGATGATTACATGACATGCAATAGAGAGGATGAAATTGTTTATGCAAGAAAGGTTTGGATATTTTCCAGGCCCTGATGAGATTTTACATGAGGACGTACATCCTTCTTCAACGTATATACCCATATAGGATCTGCAGGTAGGGGATGTGACTCATCCCACATTTGAGATGCCTTTTACATTTTCCTAGGATCAGTGGGTATGTGATACGACCCAAATAAAAATTTTGGTCGTATAAATTTACATGATTTTGAGTTTTATGATGAGCTCGTATATAGATTAGGTTATCACCAGTGGTTTATCCAACATATTCCAGGTGGGTCACTCCCTAAGTATTTATCTCTTGCATAATTTGTGGGTCAACCCTGAGTGTTTATCCCATATATTATAGGTGGGTTAGTGCTTGGGTGTTTATACTTTTTATACCCAGTGGGTAAGGACCTAAGTGTATGTCTCATGTATATTGGTTGGGATAGACCATAAGTGTTTATCTCATGTTTCCTTAGTTGGAAATATCCTAAGTGTTTATCTTGCGTATACCATGTGGGTCAGCCCTAAATGTTTATTTATTTTCTATTGAGTGGGTCTCCTATAATGTTTTTATCATTTGATTATTAAAATTATTCAAACTATAAGTAATTAAATTAGTTGGAATGATTATGTGAATTTCTTAGAGACAGTTTGATGCTATAAAAATAAGGTCTAGTAATAGTTACCTGTTCCATGGTAGGAATTTCCCACTTATGGGGTTAGTTGTGATTGACACAATTATACAATGTTTGTAGAGAAAATTTATCCATAACTAAAGAATCTATAACTAACCATAGGTTTACCAAGGAACCTAAGGGGAAATAAATTTTTATTTATTAATGTTCATCTGTTTATTTTTTATCTAATCATATAACGTGAACAAAAATGTATTTACTAGTTTGGTAAGGGAAAAATATTGTGTTTCAATATTGAGTTATACTCAGACCATTCTAAGGTTTCTTTGGAACTTGGGTACTTTAGTATACTCTACTCACCTAGATGTTCAGGATGGGTAGCAGATTTAGATTGGATCATTTAGCTAGATGGCCTAGGTGGGTTTAGATATTGGGATGATGTAACACCCCAAGCTTCCATAGTACGCTTCTCTTTGAATAATACAGTAGCATGTGTTGTACACAACTTCGAGTTCTAACACACACCACAACCAACCAAACTAGCTGTTATGAATAGTAATACCCACTTTTTGAAATTTTATACATTTTATCTTTAAAAATGGACTTCAATTTTGTATTTGGAATATCGAAATTATTTTAGGGTAAATTTTTGGTACTTTTCTGATATCATTCATATTTTGATGAAGAGTGAAAATTAATAAATTTTAATTAAAAACAATTTTTTTAATCGAAATAATTAATAGTGATATATTATGAATTTGTTTGGTTTTAAAGTATATTGAGAATATATTTTTACCATTTAATCCAACGTTGGTCATTGGACATAATTTCACATTTAAACCGAACATAAACAAGTGTCAATCTTTTGATAGTTATTGTTTCTTAAAAACACGCTTTTTGTTTTGACAGCAGGAATTAATTTTAAATTAATTTCTACCACTTTTGTGTTTTGAATTTGGAAAAATGGATTCCATAGTTTGAATCATGATTCCAAAATTGTGTAAATAGGTAAATCTTATTTTTAGACATTTTGAATAATTCCTTCGGTAAATATTTTATTTACCATGGTTAAAGGGAAAATCCGGTAAGTAAGGTTAAAATAATAATATTATAATAATATTAAATTACCTTAAAACGTGTCCTAAACCTACTTGCTGATACTTTTCTGATCATGGGCATCTTTGGGTCGATTTTGGGACCCCTTGGAGCCACTTGAAAGTGATAATAACACTTTATATTTATTAAGTTAAAGTAAATACAAAAATGACATAAGCATATATATTTTAGAAAAAAAAATTTTACATAAGGTTAAATGTGTTGTATTCTCGACTATAAATATTAATTAGAAATATAAAAATATTTCCTACATAATATTATTTTATTTATAATTTTCATACAGTTAATAATTAAATTTATTTATGACACAATGATGATATAATTTTTTCCTTATTAATGAAATAATCCAAAAATTGTTATTATAAAAGTTAAAATAAATATAATTTTAATGTTTTCACATCATCAATAAATTATATTTGATAATATGGCATGTTAGGATTTCTTAAATGAATTGTTTTCGAATTAATATTTTTTTAGACTTTAATAAAAATCAATTATTGAATAGTGTCAAAATTGACATAAATGAGTTTCTTAAAAAAATATTATATTATTAATTGATTTTCTATTTCTAAAAATCTAATGATCAGAAATAAAACTTATATAATTATAGGTTTATAATTAATGGGCCACTTTGGCATCTCTTGGAAATATATATTATGTTTATTAACCATATAATATAAAAATTCAAAGTGACATGGTAAATGTCAAAATAATTAATAAAGAGTTAAAACTAAAAGATAAGGTTAATAAAGTGACCCAAACCTGTCTAAAACCTATTGGTTGAGTTGTTTTCAACATATAACCACCTTATAAATTTCATTATTTAATTTTCAGACATTATAAACCGAATATAAATTTATTATAAAATAATATTTCTTGCTTTTCCTATGGTGCCCCTGACCACTCTTATAAAAGGGAACTCCACCTTCCCTAAAATTCATACCTTCAAAGCCTTTTGGATCGGAAAATACCTACCCAACTATTCTTTTAACATCCCTCACCATACCCTAGAGACCATATTTCGATCATAAATCCAACTTAAAGAGCCCTTGTGATCAAATCAAAAGAAAGAACCCGAAGAAGTGGTAATGTTTTCACCACCATCTTTCACGTTCCTTTCTTCTTCCACATACTTTTTCATTGTTGTTTCCATTATAAAATAATAACTCTAGTATATTCTATAAAATGTGATGTTATTTTTGTTATGGTATGACCAAATTCATTATTCTATCCACCCTTTTAATGACATGTCACCATACGTGCATACGTACGGCTTACCGTCTCCACGTCGTGGTGTAATTGTTATTCAAAACATTATTATTTGGATGGGTTTGATAATGATGTGTAATTGATGTAAATAATAAATATAACATGATATTGATTCTGTATATATGATATAACATCCAATTATATATTATTTTAATATAAAAAGAATGATATTGTCGCTCATGCGCACGTACGGACTACCGTCTCCACGAACGCGATTAGATTCATTCCCCATCGTATCCATGCAAGTATAATTTTCATTTGATGATAAAAAATAATGTTTAAGGACAAGATATCATTCATTATATGAATAAAATACAAGCTATACATAAAAAACATGACTTATGTAACAAAACATATAATAGAAAATGAGTAAGTTAACACCTGAAATGACGATAATACTAAGATATTATTAACAAATCAACGTTACAAGATCATATATGATATCGTATTAATGTATAAGATTATCGTATAATTTAAAAACCATTATTTCACCATTATATAGGAGGTTAACCTACCCTCAACCAAGGAAAAGTACAAGGTAAGGGTTAATTTCACATTCTCTTCATTATTCGAGGTGGTTTATAAATAATTATCTACTAGGACCTCTTTATCATCCACATCCATGTTTCTTAAAAATGTATTTTGATTCATTATTACTATTTTATAGATTGTGGGTTAAAGTAATTTATACCCATTATGAATTTTTATAAAATGTTTAAAAAGTAATCTTTCTGTCATTTTCCAAACAAGGTCCTTTTAACCTTTTCGACAAAATTATGGTAAGAATGTCGTTTTGTAACTTATACGGTGGGTGCAGCTATTTTACGACATTATAAAATCGTCAAATCTTTCCTTACAAGCTTATAATAATATTTTTAAAGTTAATGTTTTATTTTATAATTATGTGTCTTTTAAACGATTTAAAAATGAATATTTTATGAATTTGTGAAAGGTACACTTTATCAAGATCATAATTTTAAATGTAGTAAAGATTTATATTTCTAAATATTTTTAATTAACGTCCATGTTTTCAAAATTATTTTAAGAATTTATTTATATGGACATGAATTTTTTTGAAATGATATTTCTTTTCAAAAGTTTCAAAGTGGTATGAAATACTTTCATTCGAAAATATCTTTTAAATTACTTCCTTTATAAATGTGTGACTTTTCAATGATTCCAAAAAAACAGATATTTCTCTCAAATAGTTTTGATTTCAACTATGCCAACATCCTTTGATGGATTTTAAGCTTATTTGATGTTGATTTATTATGATACAAAACTTCCATATTGTATTGAAGTTTTTGTTATATGTTTGACTGTGGATGCGTTATTTTTATTCCATTCATGGTTTATGGAGAAAGTATGAAATTTCGTATGCTAGTTTTAATACGAATTTTAATGTTATGTTTAAACCTATTCATATGAGGAATGAATTGGACTTAGTAAGTGATGGGTGGAGCCCACTGTAGCTCCTCGATGCATCAGTAGGTTTTATGAGACAAACTACTATCTTGGCACAAGGCCTTGACAAAGTCTTATTTGTAGTCTTGGAACAAGGCCTTGACTATGTTTTTATGATAGTCTGGAATTATGCATTACATCATTATGAAAGTGGTTATTGATATTTCATGTGATTGTTCGACTAGTAGAATATCCATGTGGACAAGTAAATGGAATTATTTCATTTTATTTTTTCTATATTATTCTGAATTTAAAGATTAAAAGGCTTTGGTTTTAGTAATACATTGCCTTAAATGTTTATCCTTATTTATGAATGTTTCTGATATATTGTTATCCTTACTAAGCATCTGAGCTCACCCCTTTCTATGTTTTATTTTTCCCATGATTATACAAAGTGTATTGTGATTGATATGTAGGGTTAAGACAAGAGAATAACGGCATTCATAAAGGATAATTTATGATGTATTTTATGTTAAAAATTGAAATGTAAAGTTAATGTATATAATCTATTTTCCAAGACTGCTAAACTGATCGGTCCTTCGGGACTGGATTTCTTGTAATCAATCCAATATATTAAAATAATGCAACGACTTTGGGTAACTGGGGACAGGGCATTACTGTTGGTATCAGATGATGTTTATCAATAACTTTGGAAACTAGATTTAGATAAACTCTGATTAGAGAACATTACCCTAAGATAGACTTTGAGTATTAGTATACAAGGACTTCCTATAAATTTTTTAATATAGATATTTTGTGATTTTTCCATGAAAATACATCCCGGTATGGATATGAGTAGGTAGAGTCAGCTCTGGCACAGATGTACCTAGGGGTAAAACCCAAAAACTCCACTTTGAGCTAGACTCGAATGGAAACTGGTGCATGACAATGGGCCATGCTGCACTCTTGGTTACGACACTCCCGGGGGATATGATTAGGATAATTATCATTTTCTATACAAACAATTATGAAGGGATTATGAGTATATACTTACTCAAAGAAAACATTTTTATGATTATGGATTATATCCATAAATTGATCAATTTATGTTAGGTATTTTACAAGTTTGGAATTATTCAAATAATTTCATAAACTGACTTAGTAAATGCCATTTTATAGAAATGGTGCCCAGTAGAAGGAATGTGAACTCTAGAAATACATATGATCCAAAGAGTAAGAAGGATCATATTTTACATGGTATTAAGCCAACATTTAGAAGGAAAATGGTGTCTCCTATTCTCTCAACATATGAAAAAATTGTATCATGTGTTAATAAGATAAGTAAAAAATTATTTAAGTCCTATGGTTTTGAAGGGAATCAAGAGAAAGAAAGGATGGAAGAGAGAAATATGGATAAAGGGATGAGGGAAAAGAAGAATTTTCACATATGTGATAACTGTGGGAAGAAACACTCTGGAACTTGCCTGAAGGGAATATGAGTTTGTAATAAGTGTGGAGAAAAAGGACACCAAGTACGTGACTGCAAGGGTCTGAAAATGGTTTCAAATGTACAATGCTTTGTCTGTAAAGAGTTGGGAAACTATGAGAACCAATTTCCAAATAAACAGAGTATGCCCCAAATGATTCTATTGGATAATAATCAAGTTATGATACTACCACAGATGGGGAGGAATGATTAGAATTATTATGTTGTTATTAGAAAATTATGTCATTTGAGTGTTGTATAAAAAATATAATAGTTATAATAATTATGGAGTATATAAGGATTGTAATGTAGTACTATTTCATTAAGTACTTGAGATTGTGTGGATCCAAGAAAAGTTACTCAATAGTAGGTTAAAATTTTGGAAAATATATTGTTGAGAGAAAGATAAACCATAATATGGTTCTGATACCAAGGTAGTGATTTTGGAATAATACGTGGTTGATTTGGATAAATTATATTGGATATTCTTGAATACCATGAAACTGATTAATAATGTGTATATTCAATCATTGTTGGAGTTTACAACATTTTTGGATGGAAGGAGTATATCCAGTACTCTATAAGGAATAAGGGAGCATGAATATAATCAATAATGTTTTATGGTGTTTTAAAAGAATACATGACGAAGGTGTTCACAAGTTATTATGCAGAAAAAAGGATCTTCATTATGTCTACCTTACTTATAAATTTGGGACTACGAGTTTAGAAAGAAGTATTTTGTATAATTCTAATTTGAGATTATTTTTGGTTTTCCATAAAAGGATAACCCGGAGATCGGGTGACAACCCGTGACGTCCGACAAGGCCACGAGACTTGAACCCGCAACCGAAGGGCGACAACGGCGTATCACCTACCACTGGCCCACGTGATGTCCTAGATTGAATAATTTAGTTATTTTAAGAGGTTTGGCAGATGAATTATAAATTCATTTTTCTAGAACCCTATATGAATAGTATAAATAGAATATTTTTTTAGTTCTATTACCTTTTAGAGTGAAAGATGAGTTTTTAGTAGAAATTAGTTAAAGGATGGAACTCTACTTGTCAAGTATATATTTTTCTTCTTCACTTATTCTATAAAGAAATTATTTCTTAAGCATTAGTGAATGTAAATTAAAAAAAATGTGTTATCCAAATACCTTATGTTTTGTTGAACTGATGGTATATTAAATCATCATAGATTGATGAATTTAAGGCCCTCAATTATACACTTGTTTGTGATTGATGACCTCAATCACTACCTATAAATATTTAAATTTTTCCTCCAATTATATGTCTCTAATCTCCACCAATGTTCTTTTAGTTGAGATCATAATTTGGTGGTGACCCTTTCATTTTCCTTTTCCTCTTACTAAGACTAAATTTTATTAACCCAATTTCCGATGTGGGTTTTCCCACAAAGGTATTTTCTATTTTCAATCATTTATTTTAGAAGAAAAATTTCAAATTGAAAGGAAAAAATTTATTGATGTATGGGAGAATATAACACCCCAATCTTCTATGGTGCGCTTCTCTTTGAATAATACATTAGCGTGTGTTGTAAGCAACTTCGAGTTCTAACACACACCACAACCAATCAAACTTGCCGTTATGAATAGTAATACCCACTTTTTGAAATTTTATACACTTTATCTTTAAAAATTTGATTCATTTTTGGATTGTAATACCGAAATTATCTTAAGGTGAATTTTTGGTACTTTTCGGATAACTTTCACATTTTGATGAAAAGAGAAAATTACTAAATTTTAATTAAAAACAACTTTTTTAATCGAAATAATTAATAATAATGAATTATAAATTTTAGTAGTTTTAAAGTATATTTAGAATATATTTTTACCATTTAATTAAATGTTTTTCATTGGAAATAATTTTACATTTATACCAGACATAAACAATTGTCAATCTTTTTATAGTTATTGTCTCTTAAAAACACGCTTTTAGTTTTGAGAGTGGGAATTAATTTTAAATTAATTTCTGCCACTTCTGTATTTGGAATTTGGAAAAATAGATTCCATATTAGGAATAAAGATTCCCAAATTTTGTAAATAAGTAACTCTAATTTTTAGACATTTTGAATAATTACTTCGGTGAATATTTAATTTACCATGGTTAAAGGGTAAATCTGGTAAATAAGGGTAAAAAATAATATTATAATAATATTAAATTACCACAAAACGAGTCTTAACCCTATTTGTTGATACATGTTAGACCATGGGCATCTTTGTGTCGATTTTGGGACCCCATGGAGCCACTTGTAAGTGATAATGACACTTTATACTAATTAAGTTAAAGTAAATACAAAAATGACATAAGCATATATATTTTAGAAACAAATTGTTACATAGGGTCATATATGTTATATTTTAGACTATAAATATTCATTATAAAGCTAAAATTATTTCTTACATAATGGTATTTTATTTATAATTTTTATGCATTTAATAATTAAATTTATTTATGACATAATAATGATACAGTATTTTCCTTATTAATGAATGAATTTAAATAAGTAGTATTATAAATGTTAAAATAAATATAATTTTAAAGTTTGGATGCCATCAAAGAATTTTATTGGTTACTATGACATGTTAGGATTTCCTTAATCAATTTTGTTTGAATTAATAAAGTTGTTATGACTTTAACAAAAATCAATTATTGAATAGTGTCAAAATTGACATAAATGAGTTTTTAAAACAAATATTATATTACTAATTGATATTATATTCCTACAAATCTAAGGTTCAGCAAAAGGATTTATATAATTATATGTGTATCATTAGTGGACCACTTGGGGGTCTGTTGGAAGTAAATAGTAAGTTAATTAACCATATAATATAAAAATACAAAGTTACATGGTAAATGTCAAATTAATTAACTAAGAGATAAAACTAAAAGACAAGGTTAATAAAGTGACACAAACCTGTCTAAAACCTATTGGCTGAGTTGTCTTAGAACTATAACCACCTTATAATTTGAATAATTTACTTTGGATCCATTAGAAACCAAATATGAATTTATTATAAAATAATAGGTTTATCTTTTCCTAAGGTGCCCCTCAACCCTCTTATAAAAGGAAACTCCCCCTTCTCTCAAATTCATACCTTCAAATCCATTTGGATAAACCAAAACCTTCCCAAATATTTTTTTTAAAATTCTTTAAATTCAACCTAGAGGCCTTAGTTTTCTCATAAATTCAACTTAAAGTGACCTTTTGATCAAATCAAAAGGAAGAACACGAAGAAGAGGTAATGTTTTCACCACCCACTTTCATGTTTCTTTCTTCTTCCAATTAATTTTTCTTTGTCAATTCCATTATAAAATAATAAATACAATATCTTCTATATACTATGATGTTATTATAATTATGTTACAACCAAATTCATTATTCTATCCACCCTTTGAATTATATGCCACCATACGTGCGTACGTACCGCTTACCGTCTCCACGTCGTGGTGTAATTGTTATTCAAAACATTATTATTTGGATAGTTATGATAATTATGTGTAATTGATGTAACTAATAAATATAACATTATAATTATTCTCTTTATATGATATAACTTCCAATTATATATAATTTTAATATAAAAATAATGATATTGTCGCTAGTGCGTACATACGGACTACCGTCTCCAGGAACATGATAAGATTCATTCTCCATCGTATCCATGAAAGTATAATTCTGATTTGATGATTAGAAATAATATTTAAGGACTTGATATAATTCAGTATATGAATAAGATACAAACTTTCCATAAAAAACATGAATTATGTAACTAAACATATAAAAGAAAATGATTAAGTTAACACCCGAAACGATGATAATACTAAGATATTATTAACAAAGCACTGTTAAAAGATTATATATGATATGATATTAATGTATATGATTATTATATAATTTAAGAACAATTATTTCACCATTATACAGGATTTTAACCTACCCTCATCCAAGGAAATGTACAAGGTAAGGATTTATTTCAAAATCTCTTCATTATCCGAGGTTCTTTATACATAATTATCTATTGGGACCTCTTTATCATCAACATCTATGTTTCTTAAAAATATATTTAAAATAATTATTACTATTTTATAAACTATTATTTAAAGTCATTTATACCCTTGTTGAATTTTTATGAGATTTTTCTAAAGTAATCTTTCGTATTTTTCCAAACAAGGTCCTTTTTAAGCTTTTCGAAAAAATTATGATAAGAATTTATTTCTTTAACTTATACGGCGAGTGCAGCTATTTTATGCTGTTATAAAATCATAAAAGCTTTCCTTACAAGTTTATCAGAATATTTTAAAAGAAAATGTTTTATTTTATAATTATGTGACTTTTAAATGATTTCAAAATTAATATTTTATGAATTTTTGAAAGGTACTCTTTATGAAGATCAGAATTTTAAATGTCTTAAAGATTTATCATTATAAATCATTTTAATTAATGTCCATGTTTTCAAAATTATCTTAATGATTTATTTATATGTACATGAATGTTTTGAAATGATATAAATTTTCAAAAGTTTCAAAGTGGTATGGGACACTTTGATTCGAAAATCTCTTTTAAATTACATTATTTATAAATGTGTGACTTTTCAATGATTAAAAAAAGAGATATTTATCTCAAATAGTTTTTATTTCAACTATTTCAACATCCGTAGATGGATTTTAAGCTTATTTGTAGTTTATTTATTATGATATAGAACTCTCATATTGTATTGATGTTTTGATTATATGTTTGACTGTGGATGGATAATTTTTATACCGTTCATGGTTTATGGAGAAAGTATTGACATTTCGTATGCTAGTTTTAATACAAATGTTTATGTTATGTTTAAACCTATTCATATGAAGAATGCATTGGACTTAGTATGTGATAGGTGGAGCCCGCTATAGCTCCTCGATGCATCGGTTGGCGTCATGAGACAAAAAAGGGTCTTGGCACAAGGCCTTGAAAAATCTTATTTGTTGTCTTGGCACAAGGACTTGACTATGTGGTTATGATAGTCTGACATTATTCATTCCATCATTATGAAAGTGGATATTGATATTTCATGTGATTATTCGACTAATAGAATATCCATGTGAAAAGTAAATGGGATTATATGATTTTATTTTTTCCATATTATGCTGAAGTTCAAATTTAAAAGGATTTTGTTTCAGTAGTAGATTTCCTTAAATTTTTAGGCTTATTTATGAAATATTCCTCTATATTGTAATCCTTACTAGGAATTTGAGCTCACCCCTTTCTATGTTTTATTTTTACCAGGATTCCTAGAAGTGTATTCTGATTGATATGCAGGGTTAAGCTAAGGGAATAATGGCATTCATAAAGGATTGTTTATGCTGTGTTTTATATTTAAAATTGTAATGTAAAGTTAATGTATGCAATCTATTTTCCATGACTTCTAAACTAATATGTCCTTCGTGACTTGATTCCTTGTAATCATTCCAATGTATAAAAATAATGCACTAGCTCTGGGTAACTGGGGTTGGGGTGTTACAGATGAGGTGAGGCAAGAGGATGTTGTAGAGCCTGTTATACTTTTATTTGTGTGTTATGTTTAATATATATATGTGGTTAGCTTGGTAGGAATTCTATATTGTGTATTGATTTTTTCTCACACCTTTATTATTATTATTATGGTCATGTTTAATGGTTCGACAAACTCTGTTTTTTTTGAATCTATGAATGATATTTTGTATTTTTTTAATTCTCACTAATATATGGGGGTATATATGCCCCGTGGTATGAAACTAGAAACTATATATAGGTTAGTAGAATCTTGAATATGAGGATTTGTTTCTGAGGTATAGCCTTCCTCGATCTAGTTACCGTTCAGAGTTATCTGGGTCAAAACACAACAAAAGATCCTTTTCAAGTCATCATTTGCCATCAACTTTATGTGATCATAAAAATATAAAACACATAATGTCTTGGTTGCAATAATATACCCCTTTGGATTTTGTTTATAATTTTATATAAACCCATTCAACTATATCTTTCCACATCAATATCCACCATAAATATGAATTTATATACATCTTTTAGATATATTTGTAAATAAAATACCAAGGATTCATATTTTATGGAAATTTTATTTTCAATCCTTACCTCCCTTTGGGTTTTTTCCAATTTTCTTACTTGTTTAGACCATTATTTCTCTAAAATATACAGGGGTATATTATTATCCATACTCTCCCTTAAACCATATAATTTCTTATCTATATTTTTAATGATATCTATTATAGTCTTATTAGGACATGTTGATTATCCTTAACTTATGGAATGTATATTTAGAGATATTTTCCTCCCCCTTCTTCTAGGAATTCTATGCAAATCCTTTTGATTTTAGGCGCTTTCAAGATATTCAAAAAGAAGTTTTAAATATTAAAATCTTTGATCCATTTACCATATTAAATCTTTTAGAATCTCTAAACCCCTTATTGATCGAACATTTTGAACTATTTATCACATTGGGAACTCTACCTTTTTCACTTCATCTGTGAAAATAGTTGACATTTTTTTTTGATATTTTCACTTTTCAGTATATGAAACTCTTCCTCTTATTACATACATTTTATTGAAATATCGTTATGAAATTTTACAGTTTTCTATTATTCTTTATTAAATTTTATATACTGACTTTGTAGGAACTCGTTGTAGGAAAAAAGATTATTTGTTGATAATATAATATTTTTTCATGTTAAATACACAATTCCATTAATGAGTGTATCTTGGGTTTTCAATTCCTTCCATAATTATTCCTATGGTTTCACTTAGACTTATGTAATCACATCAAATAATGAACACTAAAGTTCCATGTACATGATTTATACACCATGCTAAAAAATGACACTTCTTTTTTATAATAAACTTATGCTACCAATTGACATCCCTTATCGTTCATTTATTTATAGATCTCATGATTTTCTAAATAAGGATTAGAAAATTTGAATTCTCATTAACAATCCCTTGGAGTACCTTCTGTTCTTCACACCAAACATGGATAAATATTTCAGCATGTAAAAACCACTTATTGGTACTGAATGTTTCCTCTATGTAATTTTTATTATTAAATAAGTAATTAACCGATACAAGAATTATTTGTACATGAGGAAATAGATATCAATTCATTGACTATTACTAATTATTCCTTTATGTAATCATCTATTTCACTGGTGGAAAGTGACTTATTAAGATATCTGTTCATATCATTTGCTGATCACCAAATGTGATATAATAACAGATGGTCCAAAGATAATATTTTCTTACATTTTGTTATGAAATTAAATGATTTAATCCCATAAATTTTTATTCTTAATTATCGCTTTTTTATGTGTTTGAAATATTGTTCACTTTATTAATATAATTTTATTTTTTATCGAGTTTCATATTTTTGGTCATAGGCTTTTTACATTGATTCAAAGGGAAAATTTGATTTTTTATGATTGACCTATTTTTTTGTATGATCTCTACTAGAAAATTCCTTGTGTTGAATCCAACCATATGATAACCAAATAAAGCATTCAGATAGGGCCTTGAATTTTGTGCAGAGTATTAATGAATTTTAATTATGGGACCACATATAAAAAAAATAATAGCTTAAAGAACCATAAAATTTGAATAAAAATAGATAAGAGGTCGATATAAACCATAAATAACTATATATTCTCTAGATATAGCATTTTTATGCCCCCAAATTAATGAGAAATAATAGAATTTGAATTCAAAGAGTCTTATAGCATAATAAAAAGTAAATATAGTAAAGTGAAATGTCATTTTATTAAAATTTCCAATTAAGTTGAATTTATATATATATATTTAAGATATATTTAATAAATTTATATAATATAAGTTTCTGAGATACATCTATTTATTGGTATAAATGTGAATTAAAATTTATACGGGCGAATTTGAATGAAAATGGATCACCCTACATTATTATAAATATATACATCCACATCTATTCAAAAAGTTATCCATTTTGACAATAAAAGGTTAAAATTTTTCTAATTTTTATCCTATTTTATATTTCAATATATAGATTTATGTTAATATATTTATTTGTTTCTCTTTTCTGTATCCCACATTGTGTTTATTCTACTCCATGGTTGTGGAGAACTTACCCTTACTATTGTTCAAGGGGGTGGGATGATGGTTTGAGTTTGTTATGATTTAATTATTTATATTATTTTATTGTCATATTTTTGTAGTAATTAAAAGGATTGTTTTTTTGGGGACACTATTATTAACCTTATGTTGACATCTCCCATTACTTTATCCATTCTACTCTCTGTCATCATTTCAGTATTACATATGCGGAGTAGTATTATTGTGGGGATGTGAGGTAAAGAGGTCTCTTAAATATATTTCTAGATATATTATCATACAAGTAGGAATCTTGGTGTAGGATTCTCACTATTATGAAAAGATTATATTTAGTTGTTTATCATACCTAAAACATAAATGAATATATAGATAATTAAATTTTAAATAATATTGATTGAATCACTATAAACTCCTAAGAAGAAAAATTCTCTTTCTGATAAATCGTTCACTCAAGAATTATTATTATTCTAGTATATATATGTGTCTGTCTATATATGTGTATATATATATGTCACCAATATATATTATCTTATGGTTATTTATTATTTATTATTATATTATATAATATACTAGTAATGATAAAATAATAATATTGTGTAAGTGGAATCCATGAGGGATCAACCCTAGGGTGTGTACTATATTATATTATAAGGTAATTATTAAAATATTTACATTGGAATCATGAAAAATCCATCTATAAATATGAAAAAATATTAAGGTAAGAAAATTAGTTGTACATACTTATTTCTATTAAAAACCAAAAAATTCCCAAATGTCAAAATGAAATAATATAGGTTTTTAGTACATATCATTCATGACATATATATATTTTAATAGTGATTAATATTATTATTGGACTATTTAAAAATAATTGGAACATTTTTATAAGGATTAAATTTAAATTAATTAGTTTAATTTAAAATTTAAAATGATTCAATTAGTCAACAACTAAATTAATCTTATTTCTAGTTTTATGATAGAATTAAAAAAAATACAGTAAAAAGAAATTCATGTCCCTATTTAATTAAATTAATACATTGAATAGGTATAGGATTCACATTAAAACAACCCTATTTATATTCCTATAAATTTATTTAAGTATGGATTCACTCATCAGCAGAATCTCAAGGTAAAACTACTAAAAGAGATGGAAATTTTTATGAATATGTTTTATTTTATTTTTCACTAAATTATTATTTTTTCACTATTTATATTGAGAATTTTTATATATAGACGTTCCCATAATTCCATTGGATAGTGATGAAGAAATATAAGTAGATAATATTGGGTAGAAAATTGTTTTGTTATTGAAGATGACCAAATACTAATGGATGTCTTTGATGAATCAACTAATAGAATAAACAAAACTGGTCATAAATATAGATTTATGTTTCTATTGGATTACTTTTTGTCAAATAAGATTATTTAATTATTTACACCCATTTTCTATGAATAATTGACACTATTTGGTCCCAAAATGGTCTTTGATAAAAACACCACCCACAAGGTGGTGGTTAAAGATGAAAAAGAGTTCAAGGGCCCCTAGTGATTTTACTACCTCTTCCATACCAAATATAATTCCTAATATACTAGGAAACCACGTTATTTGATAGGTATCCCCACAAGATTCCCCTGTACTACTATAAAACATATAATCTACTCTATATTATCAAATGTGGTAGGGAAATTTATTCTTTTCATTGGGGGTTCCTACACTTGGAACCCATTTAGTTATTTCTAGAGAAATAACATGTGGTCATTCATTCCACAAAAACCCATCAACCATTTGACTGGGGATTATCACCTAAATTCACATGAATAGGGGATGTAGAAATTTAACACTTTTTTGGGTATTTCTATTTATATTTATCCTCTTCCCTATTCTCTTTATATTCAAATTTTTATGTTTTTTAGTAAAATTTTCATTTCTAGGTATCTTTATGTAAGTATAAAATGGATGTCTCAAGGATCCTAAATCGAAGCTACCACTACCCAAATAAAATCTATATGTGTCTCTCTTTTATTAAAGTTTTAAATCCATGTATTTTTAATATGATTTGATAAATCAAAGGGATGAAAAATATTTAGTGTGGGGTGGGGTGGGGGTTTCAACATAATTATTGGATTTTTTTATTTTTGTGTTTTGTCTTTTAAGATATATAATTATTCAACTTCTTTCCACTTTTAATTTTTTTTGAGTTTTTAGGATCTTAAAATTATTGAAATAGTTTTTGAAATTTAGAGCATATTTATATTTTATCCAGATTCTTAATTTTAATATTTAACGATTTAAATGACTAATAAAAAGTGTTTTGTTTGACAATTTATTATATTTTTATTAAAGGAAGTTTGGGTGATTGTGAAACTAATGAGAACTAATATTGCTTGAAATTGATATCTTACTCAAATGAACAAGTTACTAATCCTTTTTGACATATTTTTATAATTATAATTTTATTATGAAACTTGAGTCTTATTTTTGGATCAACAACAAATTGTTTCTATATTTTTAATGGATTTTGTAGTTTAAGTAACGTTTCATCTATTTTTATGGTACCATTTTGGAATCCAATCATTACATAATATTTTATATCATTCTTACTTTATATATAATCTTTATTAATCCTCTATAAGACATTAAATAAATTTTTAGGAATCCATATTATTATTCATTTAAACCTTTCCAATACTGTCTATAAGTTAAATGTGTGATATTTATTTAACAATATTGGGAGGGATGAATAAGATGAGTTGTACTATTATTTATTGAAGAATATATTCAATATAAAATGAAAAATTTCAACAGTTGTTTTCTACTATTTTTGGGAGAAAAGGAAATATAGAAAGATGTGGGGTGAACTAAAACATCATTCATTAACCAAGGAAGACAATTCAAATAATATCATAATAATTCAATCCTCTATCTTCATTTAAATAACAAAAATCCCCCCTCAAAATTCCATAACTAAAATAAAACAAATATTAATGCAACTAATGCTTGCAAGAGGGAAGAAATATTATTGTTACTAAATAATCTCATGTTTTTATTTCATGATGAATTATAGAGGTTTATAGGTTACTTTTTTCAAGGGGATAAAGTATAATGTCATTTTTAATGGAAATTATTTCTTTCAATGTTTCACAAATTTAGTTACACCCTAATTTTTTATAACACTAGTATGTTAATATTTAAAACCTTACAACCCACATACATGGAACAACCCAGGTAAAATACCTCCTGATAAAAAAATTTATAAATCTGTATTTGAAGATACTATGAATAAAATTACCACATTTAGATCATGAATGTTATTCGTAATGAGAAAAAATCCATATTATAATGCATGAGTGAATAGGTAAATACCTTTCTAGTTTGGTAGGTCTGTACAACATGAACATGAGGATTATGATGATACTGAATGTTATTTTATGACTCATTTAGGATTTTTAGAATAGAAATATATGTAGTATTGATGAAAGTTTATTTGAGTGTTTGAGTAGAGTAATGTTTCCAATTACAGAATGGGATGTTTTTTAACCTTTTTATATATGATTCCTAAGAGTTATAGTGACCCTAGAATTTACACATATCATTACATGATTTTGAGCATAGTAAAGGATCATATTACAAGCCAAGTATCATAAAGTCCTATGTCTTGGAAGATTAGGTACATAAAACATAAAACATAGAACTAAATAAAAAATTTATTTATTTATTATTCATAATGATCTCCTAACATCCACTATGCTCAAATATCTTCATTGGATAAAATTACGATAACATGAAAAAATGGATGATCTAAATATCCCAACAAGGCAATAAAAAAAGGAATAAATCTTTAGAACATGGGTTAGAAGGAATGACATCAATATACAGAAAATCATTGAACAAAATAGATCATTACATATAATAATGGGATAATATTAAAATGTATTCATATTAATTTGTAAGAATCATAAAACATGACTTTATCATGATTAAATGCTCATTTCAAATAGAGTATTACAAGACATGGTTAACCGACAAGACTATTGCACATGGTAGCAAGAGTCATGGATAACCACTAGAACTGTTCCACATAATGTCTCATGAGACTAAACATTACCAAATTAATTCTAACACTTTCTAGGGGCAACCATAATTAAATTCTCATGAATATTCATTCCACATAATTAATCATACATTATTAATCGTATATAAACATAAGGTTACCCATGGAATGAATGGGTATCATATTCATTTGACAAGGAATAATGAATGAATGTATCATACAAGTGTCCATGAAAGAATGTAATTAAGATATATATGGACATTAATAAGTTAAAATAAGAATATATGAAGGTAAATTATGTCAAAAAAATCGAAAACATGTAATAATACTATTTAAATTTTTTTTGCATTAAAATATTTTAGTGAGGTTTTGAAGAAAATACTAAAGGACCATTAAAATAGAAAAGTGAATAAACATTTATATAAAACTAAAAGAGAACCAAGAATGTTCTCATAAAAAATTTAGTGGTTTTATAAAAATAATTTGGGCTTAAAATCAATTATATAGTGCTCTTGAAATTGGGTTAGAATTCAAGAATTTCTCTAAAAACAGGTTTGGTTTTTTGGAGGTCTTGAGGAGGGACCACATAAAAACATGTATATCCCCAAAAGAGAATAATGAATGGAAAGTTATAAAAGAGTTTTCAGAATTTAAACTGAATTTTTAATATTTACATAAAATTAATAGATAACCCCATTTGGGTAAAAATAAATATAGAGAGACCCAAAAAATAATGGAGGTTCAGGTACAATCCCTCGGCTAAAGTCTGATGATGTCCTTCACTTGATATTAATATCCATGATAGCAAAATTAAATTAATTGATTAACATTTAAATAACTTATATTGAATTTAATGGATTTATTATAACCTTATTAAGTCCACTAATTGCATTTTTGATTGGTTAAGAGGTTTAATTTGATTGCTTGGAGGGGTTTGTTTCCTTGGTTTTCATGATTGTTTTACTTATATACATGTAAGGATAAACATGTAAGATGAGACTAGTTATCCATAATTGAAGTTATATGTTATTAGTGATCATCCAATTTATTAATTGGTTATAAAATTTATTTGGTTTTTTGGAGTGAAGATAAATCATTATCTAAAACATTAATGATAACTATTTTGGTTAATTTGATGTTTTTATCACATCAAACAAATTTTTCTTTATAAATCAATATCATGTGTACAAAAGATTCTAGAACCTTAAATTAGAAATAATTCATATATTATAGTCTGGTTAAACCATAAAAATGGTTTCATGATAATAATTTAAGATAGTAATAGAAATTGAAAACCCATCATCCTTTAATGTGTTAAATCAACACATTTTTTTCTTTTCATTTATTTTATAAATGTAGGGGAATGGAGAGATGATGATAAATTCATAAATTATCCTAATAAAATTATAGTACATGTAAGGTATTGGAGTTTTCATCACATTTTGATGAAATGATGGGATGAAATAAATAGAAATAAAAAAAACATAAAAGAAAATAAAAGAAATGAAAAGAGGAATTTACCTTTTGAATATAACTTCCTTACGAACATATTTTGGGAAGAGGAGTTGGTCATTTGAAGAGACCAAGGGCCACTGGACGTATGAAAGGGGATTAGGGATATATTTTATCATAATTTGGACTAGAAACAGGGTTTGAGTGGAGTAAAGAGAAGAGGTGGTGAGGGTTGTTTTTATAGTGGAGGAGAGGAGGGGTTTCTCAATATTTTATTCATTATTTTATTATCTTGCTCGTGACTAGAAATAGTAATGATTATTGTGACCCAAAACAGTAATATGTGCATGTGAGTTCAAACCCAAGGTTCTTACCTTATCAAAACATCATCAATGACTGAACAAATTATGTATTTAGATTATTCCATAAATCATCAAATTTTACTATTGACAAAAAATTCACGTATTTAAGAAAAATCCCAAAAAATGACCCCAAAATTTTTTATATGTGTATAATCCAAAAATAAATTTAATTTTAGGAATATTTTTTTTAAATATGAGATATTTAATTTTCAAATAATATCATCATTTACTTGAAAAATACATATTTTTAAATTATAACTCATTTTATAATACTTTGAATAACTAACTAAAGCCTCATAAAATTATCTTATAATTTATAAACATCAAAACAATAAATTATGAATAAATTTTATGAAAATTTTATGTCATTAAAATTATTAAATTATTCATAAAATTTTAATGAAATATTTATGACTTAAAAAAATTCCAACACTATGATATAATCATATTTTATTGTCACTTATAAGATGGATAAATTTTATTTATACTTTAATAAGTATGGTAACTTTTTCAATTGGATGAGTTACTATTCATAATGGTCAAATTACTATTCAGAAGGGTAAAATTTATATTCATAAGCGTGAGTTACTATTCACCAAATTTTTTGTCTTATCTGAATCCAAACATCATACTAACTATAACTGTGTATGTTATATTTTTAAAAATTCAAATTGTAGAAGTGAGAATATTATGTTTAAAGGTCACATAGTAATTATTTATTCATTGTGCTGTGATATCATGTGACTACACTATATGAAATAAGTATAAGAAGTTAATTTTCAATGATTAAACTTTGGGTCGTTACATTCTTCCCCCCTTATGAAATTCCACACTCAAAATTTTGTTTTACATTCTATGCTATAAATAGGTTTGATTAATTTTCCTTTTTTACCTCCTCCATTTCCCATGTTGACTCTTCATACTTATGGTTCCACCACAGTACTTTGATCATGTGAGGAGTCTTGTTGCATAGAACATTATTTCTATGATCAAAGATCTTCATTTTATTCTCCTTATAAGTAAGTTCATTCTCTATATGTACCACCTCTGAAGACAGTACATGTAGAGAATCTGGCATATTCTTTCTTAAGAGGGATAGATGGAATAAATCTTGTACCTTAGACATGGTAGGTGGATGTACTAAATGATATGAAACCACTCTTAAATGATGATGATTCTTAGAAGGGTCGATGTACTTGGGATATTGCTTTCCTTTCTTCCAAAACCATATGACCTTCTTCCATGGAAATATGTAGAGGAACACTATGTCTCTATCTTTGAAGTCAAGGTTTCATTGATGATTGTCTGCATAATTATTTGGTCAAATTTGGGCTACCTTGATGTGATGCTTAATGGTTTTCACCTTCTACACCATTTCATCGACCATTTTAGGTTCTAGCATCTTACGATCACTGGCTTCATCCCAGCATGCCAATGTTCTTCCCCGTTCCCTATAAAGGGCTTCATATGGTTTAATTTGGATACTAGAGTGGAAACTGTTGTTGTAGGAGAATTCAACTAGTGGAAGATGTTCGTCCCATCCTCATTTTAAGTCTATAGAACATGATATCAACATGTATTCTAGTTTATGAATAGTTTTCTCATATTGGCCATTAGATTGGGGATGTTATGCCATACTGAAGATCAGTTCAGTTCTTAGATCATACTGAAGAGTTTTCAAGAACATCAAGGAATATCTAAAATCTTTATCAGATAAAAATGATATTTTTACTATATGAAGCCTTACGACCTCTTTTATATATATATCCATGCAAGTTGATCTAATGAGAAGTCCACTTAAATGGAGGTAAAGTGAGTTGTCTTTATAAGATGATCCACAATGACCCATATAGCATTGTTTCATCTATATGTTCTTAGAAGTATAGTAACAAAGTCCATGGTGATTTTTTCCCACTTCTATGTTTGTGTGGGTAGTGGTAGTGTCATTACCTTAGAATTCTGTCTTTCAAAATTAATTTGTTGACATACCAGAAAATTTGATTTATATTCAGTAGTATCCTTTTTCATATGGTCTCACCAAAATATCTCCTGGATATTTCAATACATCTTTGGGCTCTCTAGGTCAATAGAGAAGGTTGAACTATGTGTGGTATTGAAAAGATCATTTTTTATCTCTGGATAAGATAGTACACATATTCATTACCCAAATCTTATAACTCCTTCCTAAAAAATCTTAAACTCATAGGATTTCCAATTTCTAATGGCTTATACCCTTTTCATAATTTCCATATCTTTTCATTGAGCTTCCTTTATATTCTATATGAGGTATGGTTGAGAAATCATTTGAGAATTGATTGTTGATGTTCCTAAATTAATGATTCCCATGCCCATCATCTTCAAATTTAATAATATTGCTTCCTTTTCAATTATCATCATTTATTAAGATGCATGATCCTTTATACATAGAGCATCCACCACCACATTTTCTTTACTGGGATGGAAGTGGCTTTTGTAGCCATAATTCATTATGATATCTGACCAGATTTGCTTCTGTATTCTAATATATTTATATGTGAATATATATTTGAGACTATTGTGATATGTATATATCCCACACATTACCCCATAGAGATAATGCCACCAATTTTTCAACTCTAAGATCACAGCCAACGACTCCAAATCATGCATAGGATTGTTTTTTATGGATTTGTAGCAGCCTTGTGGCATAGGCTATGGCATTATCATTTTCAATCAGCACACAGACTAATACCTCATTTAAAGAATCACTATACACTGGAATGTGTTCTCCAATTGTTGGGATTGTGAGTACTAGGGATGTGGTAAGACTATTTTTGAGATCCATAAATTTTTTATCACATTCTTGCGGCTGGAAAAAATTCACCCTCATTCCTATAATATTTTTCATCAGGGTTTGAAAATCATGAAAATTTATTCAAAAATCATTGATAATACTTAGCTAGACCCAGAAAGCTATGGATCTTTATTACAGATGATGGACTATTCCACTATTCAATTGCCTTTGTGTTGGAGAGGTCTAAAAATATCCCTTCGATAGTAATAACATTCCTCAAGAATTATTCTTACTCCATCTAGTACTCACATTTAATTTACTTTGCATAAAGTATCTCCCTTCACAATGTCATCATCAAATTATTCAAAATCTTCTCATGTTCTTCTATTCTCTTGGATTATATCAGAATGTCATCGATAAATAATACCACAAATTTTTCAAGGAAATATCTAAATAATCTATTCCAAAATACATGAATATTTACAGAGAATTAGTGAGTCTTAAGTGTATCACTATGAACTCACAGTATCCATACCTCGTTCGAAATTCAGTCTTGGGAATACATTCCTTTCTCATGTTTAATTGGTGATATACTTGTTGAATGTACATCTTAGAGAAATAAGTGGCCCCACGAAGCACAACAAACAAGTCATTATCCATGAGAGGGGATTCTTTTTCTTTATCATAATTTTATTGAGCTCACAACAGTCATTATAGAGGTGAATTGGTCAATCCTACTTGAATAAGAGGTCTCACACACCTCATGGTGAAGCACTCAAGCATATAAATCCCATCTCAATATTATCCTATAACTTCTTCTTCAGCTCTTCCTACTCTATAGTGTCCATTATATATTGTGTCATTGATATAAGCATACATCCACGAATATGTTCAATTGATAACACAACCTCTTAATCAAAATGAAGACCAGACAATTCTTTATAATCCTCCATAAACTTTTAAAGAATTGGAGGGTTCTTATGGATGTGAAGAGTAATCTCCCTCTCTAGAAAATTTACGTTGGACTTGTATAAAGACATCCAATCCTTTCTTAGGATAGAAAAAAACTCCACCAAAGGAAGTATGACAACATTTTCTTGGGTGGTTCAGTCCACAAAAATTAACTAGGGAAGATTTATATAATTTGGATGCAACAATTTTCCAATTTTCTATTCTCAAAGATAACTCAACCACCAATTTTTGTAGTGGTTTTTGAATAGTTATACAAATCATTCATGATATGAAATAACGCGTAGAACTGGAATCAAATAATACATTCACTATTCCAAAATTAAAAATTAGAATACCTATCATAACATATTTTTTCAGCTCCACCTCAACAGTAGTAATTTCAGAATACCTTACTTGTTGCATTAGAGGTTGTTGTTTATTTCCATCGACAAACTTTCACTTAGGATAATTGTTCACATAATTCCCAAGCTCCTTGCAGTTGTAACATTGCACTATAGTATTAGTGTTGATTTAAATTTTCCATTCTTCTTCCACATTAGTGGGATTATTCATATCCCATTGGCAGTTCTTAGAAAGTTATCCCATTCATCCACATTTGAATCAATTCGCATTACCCTTTAGACAGTTCCCAGGATACCTCTTCCAATAATTTTGACATGTGGGATGTTCTATCTTCTTTCCATCATTTGATTTATATGAGAACCACACATATTAGACTCTATTTTCCACTTTTTATCAACCGAACCATGAGACCATTGATAGTATTCGATCTCTATTTCAACATTGAGGGAAAAACGAATAATCTCATCATAACTATAGAAGTTACAAAACACCAATTATTTTCATATACTCGAATATAGTCCACGAGAGAGTTGATCCACCTTGATTTCAGTGTTCATGAAAAATCTAGAGGTGTAACTAGAAAACCTTGTGATGTTTGCTTCATACGCTCTATGGACAAATATTTATTATCATTATGTCAGAGGAACTCTCTTTTTATCTTGAAATTTAGAGTTAGGGGAAAATATTTATTGAAAAGAATTTCCTTGAATCCATCCAAATAAATTGAATAAATTTCCTCTTGGGAAATCCTATTCATGATCAGTGTTCCCAATGATTATATTCCCCAACAAAACAATAAAATGTCAACATGAAAGTATCTTCTTTTGAGCACTAGAGGACATATGAAATCTTTTAAATTGAGTTAATACACTATTCTACGAGGAAGGGATCAGAAGATCCTCTAATCATAGGAGGCATTTATTGTATGAAGGATTCAATGGAAACATTCTATTTCCTTTCAGGAGGAGGGATTTCTACATGATTCAAGTTATTATTCACAACTTGAGAAAACTAAGACAAGAATAATTATTATGTTATGAGTAGTAATTGCCATTATATTTGGAAAATAATTATGTAATTCTTCACATTCCCAATAACATTTATTATTGTCACGTGTTCTTATATTTCCAACCATTAACTATGAAAGATAACGTACAATTAGAGGGCTGGGAAAATTAGCTATTTTTCATAAAATGTTAAATTAAAAAAAGGGTAAAATCATATTCGAAAAGTCTATCATATATTGTGATTCCTTAGGTTTCAATATTGGTTATCCTTGATCTGTTACATAACATATATTCTAATGGGATCTCTTTTTTTGTTCCCTTAATAATGGTTTGTACTAATCTTATGACCATACCAATGCATATCCCCCAGTAGTGTCAAACTTAGAGTGCAACAAGTCACTTTGTCAGACACCAGTTTCTATTTGAGTCTCTCTCAAAATGGTTTTTTCATTTTTTACCCCTAGATACCCCAATTCCAGATCCACGTTCACTTGTTCGTTACCATAAAGGGATGTATTTTATTAATAAACCACTAAATCGATACTTACAAAAATTTAGGGATGTTTTATTATACTTAGTCTCATCCAAAAGGTTTTTAATAAATTTTTATATTCCTAATCTCCAATAATAACTAGAATACCATTAGATACAAACTATAGAGGCCCTAGACTTTTACACATACCATTACATGATTTTATGTATAGTAAATCATCATATTACAAGACAAGGATCGTAAATTATAGTGTATTGGAAAACTAGGTACATACAACAGAAAACATGGAACTAAATTTGATATTCCATTATTTATACTTCATAAAGAGATACAAACTTCCATTGCACTCAAGAATCTTTATAGGATAAACTGGGGAAAACATGAATAAAGGGATGAGCTAAAAATCCCAGTAAGGTAATAATAAAAAGAATAAAGCTTTAGAACATCGGTTTGAAGGCATGACATAATGATAAAAAATGAATGGAACATATGGAATGAAAAAAATATAAACCTAGAATAATATAAAAATGGATTCATAGTAATGTGGAAGCTATATAAAACTTGAATTTAGACCAAGTAAAGTCTTGTTTCATAGAGAGGATCATAAATCATGGTTAACCACCAAGGCCATTCCACGTGGTAGCATGAGTCTAGGCCAGCCACCAAGACCATTCCACATAACATATCATGAGAATAAACTTTAAAAAACTCATTTTAGAACTATCTAGGTACATGCATAAAAATATGTTCATGAATATTGTTTTCACATAAAAAATCATACATAAACAGAAATTTACCCAGGGAAAGAAATGGGTATCATAATGATGTCATAAAGAATAATGAATGGGTGTATCATATAAGTGTAAATTAAATAATATAACTTAAACATACATGGTCATTAATAAGTTAAAATAGTCCCATATTATGGTATGTGATGTCAATAATAAGTGACAACATGTAATAAGATTATTTATGAAATTTATGCATTAAAACATTTTCGTGCAGTTTTAAAGAAAATACTAAAAATAATTTTAATTAGAAAAGGTAATAATATTTTATATAAATCCATAATTGAACCAAGAAATTTTTCATAATAAATATATTTGGTTTATAAAAATAATTTTGGATTAAAATTAATTTTCGAGTGCTCTCGAAATTGGTAAAGAATTTGGGATGTTCCCTTAAATGAGTTTTCTTATCATGAGGTATTATGTAGGGAACCGTATAAAAACATCTATATCCCTTAAAGAGAATGATGAACGAGCCTTCATACATGTTTTTGGATAATTTGAAAATAATTTAAAATATATTCATAAAATTAACAGATACCTTAATTTGTGTGAAATGAATGATATAGAAAACTGTAAAAATAATGGATGATCAAGTAGAATCCCTTAATTTTAGTTCGATTGTTTACTTCAATTTATTTTAATTTACTAGATAACCCAATTTAATTCATCAATTAATACATAAAAAACCATTAATTAATTTAAATTATTTAGTATGACTTTATTAAGTTAATTCATGTCCTTTTTGATGGGTTAAGAGGTTCAATTTCATTGTTGGGATGTGTCTATTTCTTTGGTTTTCATGGCTATTTTTCTTACATACACGTAAGGAAAACATGTAAAATGAGAATGATTTTCCAGAATTTGGAGATATACGTTATTAGTGATAATCCCATATATTATTTGGTTTTAATATTAATTAGATTATTTTTTGTGATGTTGAATCATTATATATAACTTCAATGATAATTGTTTTGGTTAATTGGTGGTTTCTTGATCACATCAAACCACATTTTCATTTTAAATTAATATCATGTTTAAAAATATTATAAAACCTTACATTATACATGATACATATTATATTATAGTTCAACCATAAAAATTGTTTAATGACTAGAATTCAAGATACTAATAGAAATTGAAATCCTGCTATCCTTGAATGTGATAAATTAACACATCTCATATGGTATTTTCATTTCTAGAATAAAAGGAGGGTAAATGAGAGATGATGATGTCTTATTCCATCTTAGTAACCAAACTATAGTACATATAAGGTTCTAGAGTTATCATTGCATTTGGATGAAAGAAAGTTAGGAAGAAAAAAATAAAGGAACTTGAATGAAAATAAAGGAAATAGAATGAATAATTGGTCTCTAGAATATAACTTCATTAAGAACCTATTTTGGGAAAAGGATTTGGACTTATATAGTGTCCAAGGTTTCTGAACATCAGAGAGTGTATTAGGGAGATATTTGAGTAGAATTTGTACTAGGCCCAACTCTTGAGCTGAGTGAAGAGAAAAGAGGGGGGGGGGGGTTATATTGGAGGAGAGGAGGGTTTTATCAATATTTTATTCATTATTTTATTATTTTTCATTAAAATGAGAAATAGTAATAATTATTTTTTCCAAAAAAAGAAATATGTGCATGTGAGTTTGAACCCAAGGTTCATACCTTAGTAGAATATCATGCATGACACAATAAACCATGTATTTATATTATTCGCTAAATTATCGAATTTAAATATTGCCAAAAAAATTCATGTATTTCCAAAAAATTCAAAACATTCACCCCAAATTTTTTTTGATGCGTAGAATCGATAAATGTTCTCAATTTTATTAAAATAATTTAATGAATATGTGATATTTAATATTTAAAAAAATCCTCATTTACATTGAAATATTATTAATTATTTTTACCAAAAAAAGTAATATGTGCATGTGAGTTCGAACCCAAGGTTCTTACCTGAGTAGAATATCATCCATGACTCAATAAACCATATATTTATATTATTCGATAAATTATTGAATTTTATTGTTGCCAAAATAAATCATGTATTTCCAAATAATCTAAAAAATTCACCCCATATTTTTTTGGATGCATAGAATCAAAAAATGATCTCAATTTTATGAAAATAATTATATGAATATGTGATATTTAATATTTAAAAATATCCTCATTTACTTTGAAAAGACACGTTTTAATATTTTAACTGATTTTATA
Organism: Viscum album; assembly: GCA_963277665.1. NCBI lineage: Eukaryota > Viridiplantae > Streptophyta > Magnoliopsida > Santalales > Viscaceae > Viscum > Viscum album. The sequence continues at coordinate 1,304,362,364 of OY728147.1, forward strand.
ATACTTTGAAATTTTAACTAAGGTACCATAAAAATATTTTATAATTGTAAGACATAAAAAAAATAATTTTTGAATAACTTTTATAAAAATAAATTTTATTTTAATTCATTCATAAAATTTTAATTACATATTTATGACTTATAAAAATACCAACACTATGATGTTATTATATCATATTTTTACTTGTAAGATAGATAAATTTTATTTATAATTTCATTGGTATGGTTAATTATTATTTGAGAAGAATTAACATTCAGAAGGGTCATATTACTTTTCATAAAGTTTACATTACTATTCATAAGGGTTAATTACTATATTCAAAAAATTACTTTTGTCTTATTGACTCCCGAAATCTTACTCATTGCAATCATGTATGTATGATTTTTCAAAATTCAAATAACATAAGTGAAAATATTAATTTTAAAGGTCACATAGTATGTAGTAGTTCATTGTGTTGTTATTTAATGTGATAATACTATATGAGATAATTATAAGAGGGGTATTTACATTAATTAACCTTTAGGTCATTACAAGAGGAAAATTTTAATAGTGGGGGTTTTATGAAGCTCATATGATAGCATAATTCATTATTAAATTTTATTTTTAAATCCCAAAACATTTTTTGGTTAATTTTTATATTTTTCAGTTTTATAGATATTTTTTAATTTATTGTGATAACAGTAATATTTTTCAATTTTATTCTGTTTTTTATATTTATCATAATATTTTCTACCGTAGAAAAAATTAAGAGAAATTCATTTTTCTATAGGATTAATTGGTAAATTTTATATATTTCATTAAACTGGACATAAGAAACAATTCATCTATATCAGACCTAAAAGAAAAAATAATGCTATGTTTTGAAATAAATGAATTATTTTGATGAATTTTATTGTGGGGTACATATCTCACAAATTAGTTTTCCAAATAATCTTTCAAATTGTATAAAAACTGAGATGATTTTAAGTTAAAATATTAATAATTTTATATTTTGGAGATGTATCCATTTTATGTCCATAAATTCTTGTGGATCCAAAGAAAAAAATATAATGAGTGTGTAAGGATAGAAATATTTACATTTATAATGAATATATATATATTTCTTTACATGTCTAATGAATATAAAACATTTTTTTTCTAAAATATTATTCATATGAGGTAAATTTAATAAAAGAATCCTTTTTGGTATTTGGTTATTTAATGGGCTGAATAGGTGTGACTATTTGGTGGGTAGAAATAGAGTCTAAATAAACCATCCCACATGCTTATTAATTTTTTTCTCTATTCATAAAGTTAGTGATTTTTAATAGCTATGGAGAAGCGATTTTATGTTGTAATAATATTTCATATATCAGACACTCAAGCACACACACACACACATATATATTTCACCTTTTATTTTATTCCCTATCTTGTTTCTCCCTATTTGCCTCCCTAATATCCATATTTATTAAGAACTACTACATATTTTCGATCCATGGGAGAAGTTGCAATGTTTTGTGTTTCTTTTACTCTAATTTATTTTCTAATTTTTTCTAATATTTTGGAATATTTTAAAATTATTGATGTCTGTAGTCTCCCTTATTTCCCTATTACTGTCTTCTTCCTATTATTTATCTTTTAAAACCTACTCCATCATTTCAATTATATATATGGTTTAATAGTATTGAGGAAGTGATGTCTGCTGAATAAGTATCCTAACTATATTTTATGTGATATTACCCTTAATATAGTGATCTTGATGTATAAAAAACACCATTATAATTATAGGGTATGATGTGATAGTTCTTGATCCTAACGACGAATAAAATACTAAGAATTATATTTTAATAAAAAAATTACAACACTGTGAACTCCGAATAACTCCATTCTTCTATCCAATAACATCTTATCTTGGTGATTATTCTTCTACAAAAATCGATTTTTATTTTTATATATCAATATTTTAAACACCTGCATTTCATTTGGGTTAGGCTTTCTGTTGTATTATATTATAAAACCTAATACTCACAATATAATAATTGTGTTGTTTATGTTACCTCTAGATGATGTTTTATCTTTAGTGTTAACCATGCTTCATTCGCATGTTAATAAAAAAATATTGAGTTTGGATTCATAAGACATACTTCATTCATTTAGACATTCCAGATAAGTATTTAGCACCAAATTAATTCTAGACCACCATCTACTTTATTTAAACTTGTTCATAACAAAATTAAATTCTATAATCTTATCTAAAATAAAAATTGGGTTTCCTACACACATTATTGAGTCACATGATTCTTTGATATCATTTCATGTTTTGTAATTCCTAATATCAATTGAGATTTACAATAAATCTAGATCTAATTTTTTCCATTATCTTCTTTTTGTAAAATCACACCCCATAAATCATTTCATTCCCTTAGATATACATCACTTCAAATAAGGATTAAAAATGTTTAAATGCATTAGGAGTGGGTTACTTCCAACACATTTTTAGTTTAATGAATTTTATTGGTCATGGTAAACCCACAATTTATACATAATTTCTTCCAACCCTTGATTATTATTATTCCTTAGATAAAATTACTTGGTAAGACTTAATTCTTGTTAGGTTATTTAATGTTATCTATCTTATTTTTCTTGGGATTCACCACTAGAGTGTTAATCATCCAAATTGACATGTTTATTTATTTAATTCACCTCCAACGAATCTTTTTTCAAGTTTCTTATACTATTGAAAGGATCTGGACTCAGTCAAGTTGTCTTATATTTTTGTATTATTTATAAAACCTCTAATTAATTATTTATTTACATAATCATCAAATATCATTACATATTTAAAATAATCATTCAACCTAAGTGAGACATTAAAATAGTATACATTCATATTTATCACAAATCAAGTAGAATAATTATTTGTTCACAAAATTATCATTCATTATCCCTATGAGGGAGTCAGTAATTAATCCATTATTATTAATAATGAAACCATTCATTTTGATTCATTATATTGAGCCTATAGCAGAGTGATACAAGAACCTTATTTGCATTTAATAGACCAAGGTTTTTATACCTGACAAAGTGTGGATTTATGAGTTTCTATAGTAGCTACTGCAGTTTTAATATCATAGTACTATAGAAGATGAAAATTCCACCTGATTTAGGCCTATAAGATAATTAAATGGGTCTTCAGGATACAAGGACTTTGGAACCAATTCCCCCTCAAGATAAAGGTTTTCTGAGCCCCCAAAAATTAATTTTTTACACATAGTGAACAACTCATTAGTGTATCACATCAGGTAGTTTATGCCACTTATCAATAATCATCATTTCCTGGTAGGTGACTCGAAAAAGAGATATGTGAATTTTGACATATCAACTAGACCTCTAATATCTTGGGATTTAGGGGTAATATTAATTGAAATTGAAAATTAAAGAGAAACATGATGATTCTTGGAATAGGGGGATATAGGTCATGTGAATGGAGATGATGTGAAAAAAACAATGTATCATGGAAGTTAGAGTGTCTTTGATAAATGTAGACATTATGGGATCGGTAGCTTGAAATAGAGGTTACTGTGCTTGAACTTATCATATGGTCCCCTGACCAGATGTGGGTTAAATAGGGGTTCTTTTCCATGTCCTTACAGTGGGGAAGTCGAATGAAATGTCTGGTGGTAATGTGTCTGTGTCCGTGGGGAGGGGGGCTTTATTGTGAGAATACAAGGATAATAATCTGAAATTTATCTGCTCATCTTGGGCCTTCAAGTCACAGGGCCATCATTTCATAAAATTATAATTGGTCTTCAGGCCACTTGGACACCGAATCATGTTATAATTACCTTTAATCCTAGTTGAAAAGGGTTTTTCCATTCCTTAATAAAAATTATGAATGTTTGAACCTACCTTTAAAAAATTGTAATTTATTATTTTGCATTATAGTTGTAAAAATATTTTCCAAATAAACAAATTTCATTGAGTAAAACCTTTTCCCCAATTTGTTATAGGAATGAATAAATTATTTAAGACAACAATAAATCCTTTATTGTTGTAATTTCAACACATACATCAAAGGTTATTTGAAATAAGGCATCTCACATTAAATTCATACCACATGTAATAATTTCTCAATTTATATTATGATATAATATATTTCCTTCTTTAGTTTGATCCCATGGTCTTTTAGAAAAAAAATCATAGTGTATCCTAATATTCTGTAGAAGTAGTTGTTTCTAGAAACATTATTTGAAGATAAAACCCTTACAATTTTTTTTAGAATATTTTATTTATTATTTGATACATAATTTTTTATTCAAACTTTACTCTTTTTGACACTTTTATGGGAGGGATCTCCATCATTTAATTATATTTTTTTCAATATCTTCTCAAGATACATTATCCTCCGATCCATTTCCTTAAATTGAGTGTCCAGATTTTAAAACATTAAGCTATATACATTTAATTATTTTATCCTATAGTGAAGTTGTGTTTTGGAGAGATAATGCTAGCCTTTTATTCTCTATTTTAACCATTTTTCCTACTTCATGTGAAAGATATTAAAGTTGAGTACCTTGTTCTATTATTTTTTTATTGATTCTCAAGATTTATATATTAAAGGATCCTACAATTAATTTAAACTATTATCCTAAAAACCAAATTTATATTGAATTTCAAGTTCAATCCATGCCTAAATTCAATTTGGTCCACTTTCTCATATAGAAGTTAGATACCATCATGGTTACTGCATAAAATTTTCTAGAATAATGAATTGGTATTTTTTAATTCCTCAGTAGAATCTCCAACCTCTCCAATATCTATTTAAGAATAATAAATTTAAAATTTTCATTAAACTTATAGAAAAAGTCAAAAAAAATTTATAAATTAAATTATAATTAATCACCTTGATTGTAGAGTTTATATTCCAAATGATTAATTTATATTCCTTTCCTTATTTATTTTTCCATAAGGTTGACATTAAAAAATATGTTCACAATTTTATAATAATTACTAAATTTTTATTTATCTCTTGGGGTTGGATATTCAATTTAATTTAAATTTAGTTGATTCTCATAAGTTTTATTTAATATTTTTCAAATATAAAAAACACTATCACAGTGGATGGTCTTTCTGACGACCATGTTGGTGATAATTCTCTTAGAAACTTTTGTGTCTCAGCATCCGGAATTCAATATCTTTACTTTCTCAATTCATCATATGAACTATATAGTATAAAATCTTCTTGAAAAAATATTTATGAAAAAGATAATTTTTTTTTTCATACATTAGATTTAGTATTATTCATAAATGGAGGCTTCATCATTGAATGTATGTGTGAAAAAAAATGGATATTCATTTTTTTCAGTAAGTATGAACCTTTTGGATTTTATAAATCCTATTATTTTTAGAATGGGTGTACACAAACCTTGATAGGGAAGGGGGGAGTGATCAGGGTGTGCAAAAATTAAAATGTTTCTTCCATTTAGTCCAAATGTCCATAAATATTTTAGTTTTTATGTTCATGAATTTTCATTCAATATTTAATTTATCATTTTTTGAGTTTCATATGTGTTTGGGGATTATATGTAATAGTTTTATAGGATATGAGATTATTTTTGTAGAATTCTACATAATTATGTGTTTTTAAAGTTTAGAAATGATTTTTATTAAGTACAGAATAACCCTAACATATTGGCTTTGGAATAGGAATACAGTTACGTAAGTCCACGATGACCTTTACAAAATTACCTTAGATTTATGTTTACCTTTACATAAATCCCTAACTATGGATATAACCCTTTTTCAAGATAGTATCCCCATGAAAATGTTATTTTTTCCAGAATAAAGTTAAGGATCGAAATATTTATGTTGTGTAAATGTATCCTCCTTAATGAAGAATTTTATGTAAAGGTAATATGGAATTACATTATAAAAAATACTATATTTTGTAAAATTGTAGTAATCGATTTCTCCTGAATTCAAAGGTATTAACCCACATTGGTTAAGGTAAATTAGATGATATTTAAATGTAGTAATATCTTTTTTATAGAGGTAAAATACATTACATTTATATAGAACATGATTTCTATTTTATAAAGGCTACAAAATATGAATTTTACACAGACCCCTTTTTACTCCATAAGGGTGGCATTTTTTTGAGGAAATTCCAGTGTACTTATAGATTTGTTATAAAATATTTTTACATGATATAATAATAGTATTTAAAATTTTATTAATTATTTAATCAATTTTTATGAATTAAGATATCATTTTCCATCATAAAAGATTAACAGTGAATTAGATTTGATACTCTAAAAATATATAATGTGTTTAGAGATTAAATATTAAATTTGTTAATTTAAACTATAGGGAATTATTTATTTAGGTATGTAATAATACTTCTCTCTTATCTATCTTAATATATAGTATATTTTAATGATTTAAATGTAGAATCATGTTTTTTAAATTATAAAACTTGTCACTAATTTATTTTTTATGCCTTTATTGTTTTATAACAATACTTTCTAGGTAATTAAATGAGTTTTTAGAGAGAACTAACTAGGTGGTTTGAAAACTATAACATATCTTCCATTTTAATATTTTGAATTTAACCCTCCCCTTATTCCGTTATATGTTTTTCCATCAAATGTTTCTAAAATAGATCAGTTGAGGATCATTCAGAGTGCCTTTGATCTTTCCATTCCATGATATTAATAGTGTATTATGATTTCAATGTTTTGAGAACAACAATATCTCTTACAATACTAATACATCTCATCACAGTAGTTAAGGAATTTATATAAAATCTATATATATTCTAGACTAAAATATTGTTAATATGTTTTTTATTCATCTATGAATCTCCTAATGAACCCTGAAACCTTTGATTAATTTCTTATTGAAACTAATACTTCTGATTATTAAAATTTTCCCCTTGATTGATTTCCCTTCAATATAATTATTGGGAGTCATAATTATTTTTATTTTAGAAATATACACTTTATGATTTGGACCAAATTTTTTTTTTCACTTAAATCTTTGATGATGAAACCAAACTGAAAAATACATCAAAAGTAGTATGTTATTACAATTACCTTAGGTTCAGAATGGATTGATCAGTTTAATGTTTCTCATAGGAAATTTTATTGTCTTTAGGAAACATCCTTCGATGATATTTATAATTTCAACAATGAATGATTAAATTATACGTAGTTTTATTAATTTATTCCTTATTCATTTAATTATCCTTATATTGGGATGAATATGCTATGATTTCATATTTATTTATGGGTCATGATGTTCTGATATTATAATATATGATTCCCCTAGTGAAAGGAGAACTAATATTGTAATGAATTAAAAAGTGGAATATGGGAATAGATATAAGGTGGAAAATATAGGGATATATATGGATAAATTAAAATATTCCTCTAGAACTCTTTCATGATACAATTAATTGATTATACATTAATATATGACTTTATATTAAATTGTTATATTTATATTATAATTATTGGTTATTTGCTATAAATTTATATTGGGAATGTTGTGTTGGATTTTTTTTATAAACAGGATGTTATAATAAGACTTCAATAGTTTATAAATTTGGAAATTAAAATAAGATAATAGATCATAAGAATGAATAATAATTGAAATGTTAAATGAAAACATATAATAACACTAAAAAGAACATAAAAATTAAAATGTTCATTTCTTATCAAGAGTTTCTATTCCTTGATTTTATCTATAACCTTTGTGAGATCCCATAGTATACTTGAAAAATAATCCTTATGGTTAGAAAAATAATTGTATTTTCATCACTTGTACTGAAAAATCATCATTTTAGAGTTTTTTGTACTTATCTCATAGATGATATGATATTATAATTTTTTCAATGATGGAATATAAATTCACCAATAGACGTCAACACACCAAAACTATTATTCTTGGATTATTCATACCTATGCTTCAACAAGTTTGTTCTTCTTCTTCCACAAGTTCTTTCATAATAGTGAGAAATAACCACTTATCCATTCCCGCTTCATTTTTTTATTTCTCATAAAAGATCTTAGATACCCACTCACATAAACATTATAAAGAAACTATAAATACAAAATATTCATCATTAAATTACTCTTATCACTATACTTAATTAAAATATTTAAAAAACCATATTAATATTTGAATTGAAATATCTAGAATTATCATTACTTCTTTTGATAAAATATTATATAATAAATGAATTACATAATTATATGTAATTTCACAGAAATAATAAAATAATAAATCCCGTTTTTCATTCTTTGAAATTTAATTTATATCAGATTAAATCACAATGTATTAATTAATACAAGCATGGTACTATGGCATAATAATTAATAAAACAATCATGGGATTCTGACACATAAATACCACTGAAATTTCACATCCTTCCAACAATAATTATTGAAAAACCCATATGATAAAATTAATATGAAATAAACCCTTATAATTAACCATGTAATCCTTCATTAATATCCAACAACCATAACTTCTCTTCATTCAACTTTCCCATATTTCACTTTTTCTTAATATTTTCATTAATATCCCACCACCATAACTTCTCTTCATACAACTTTCCCATATTTCACTTTTTCTTAATATTAGTATCACAATAATCCAATTTTATGATATGTGTTTATTTAGATAAAAAATGAATCAAATTATTATAAACCAATTTAAATGAATTAATTTTATTATAAAATAATGTATGGTTATTAGATAATATCATTAGATTTTCAAAAATAAATTCTATATTAAGTAGTATAAAAGATACACAACACCGAGTTAAAACAAATCTAAAAATATTATTATTAAAATATGACTATTATAACCAAGATAGTAAATTGGTGGGTACAAATACAAGTAACTAAATTTTTAAATTTAAATAAAATTTCAGGTAAAAAATGTTTTAATTAATACTTGGGAAATAATCACTCATTTATTAGTAAATCCATTTTCCATCAAAGTTATGTTATGTTCAAAACAAATTTCATAATTTTTATGAGAGAATTATATAAATAATTTTTGTAACATTTATAAATTTTTTATAATGAAATAAATATCATTTTAAAATCATCATATCAAAATAATCATATGGTGAAATTGTGAAATGTTTCTGAAAAGTTTAGTTTTTCACTGAATAGTGAAAATGTTGGTTTTAAAAAATATATATTAATAAATAAATTTTAGACTACAATTAAATTTCATATTAGATTTAATATTTCATTAATTAAAATTGTTTCAATATAATCTGATTAGGTGTTTTAAATGAATTTTATATTTTAATTTAGTGTAAAAACATTTTATATTTTAAAAAGTAATTTTTCAAAAAAATAGTATTTTTGCCATTTATTATAATTTTATTGTATGTTATGTTACAAAAAATTATATGTATTTAATTATGTAAATTATGTTTTAAATTATAAATCAAGAGGAACAAATTGAAAAAAAGTTCCATTTAATTTTTTTCATTACGAATAGTAACCGTAGTATTTTTCTCACCATGGTAAAAGGTAAATAATAGTTAAAAAATGAAAAGAACTATAAAATGAACTTAAAAATTGATAAATTTTAATTTATGAGTATATATCATCCATAATCATCCAAAGTATGAATATATATCCATTTTTATCCATTTGGGTGTGATAATGACCTTTATAATGTTTTATGTAATGAGAAGTAAAAAATGACCCATTGTTGTCTTTAATAATTATATAATTGTTGACATCTAGATAACTAAAGAATGTGTTATGTTGTAAATATTATTTGGAAAAAATTAAATAGACTTGTCATATTAAATTATTTTTAATTTCTAGTGAAAAAATAGTTATCATAAATGCTTAATAAAGAGGATGCAATAATTATTTCTTTAAGGAAAAAATAAAAAAATGATATTAACTTTTTTGAAAGTTGTATAGTATTTCTGTCTTAATTTAACCCATTAAATTTCATGATAAATATAATATTTTAGGGATGTATTAAAATATTTTATTCTAATTTTATTTTGTTTCACTATCTTATAAATGTCAATGTAAACGAGTAGTTCTAAAATAGATATTATTGGAATTTTATAAAAATAATATTTTGTTAAATGATATAAATTTTTTAAAAATTCTATATTCATAAAATAGATTAATATATTATTTAAAATTTCATCCATGTTCTATTTATGTGAACATTATCCTGTTAAAATACCTATCACATCTCTTAATGTGTAAAAAACATTGTTATCATGATTAGTGTAAAATGGGTTGACGAGGGTGGGGGTTCAAACCAAAAATAAGGAATTCATAAAAACCATAAATCTATAATTTTTTTCTGTATTCATACCCATTATCATTATATATTTTTAATAAATCATATTTTTGGAATTTTAAAATAAAAATTAATATTTATTAATTTAATATTTAATGAAATTCAAAGAGTGTCCTCCCCACTCTTATAGAAAGGAAGATTTTCTTCCCTTTCTATAACACATCATGAACCAATTGTTTATCCAATACATACCCATATAACTTCATAATATATATTCCCACATTCTATATGTCATATATTGTTCATAATACCAAAATTAGAGGGATTAAGGTGTAATGCAACAGAGATAGTTTAAAGAAGATGTATTCTTCTTAACAAAGATTTTTGGTTTTGTTTAATCATCCACCTCCTTGAAATGTAATCCAACCATGATGATATAATAAAATATTTTTCAACCATATACATAGGAGATATAATATAAATATAAAATCCTATATCTATTTGAAGCCTCTTTCAAATGGAGTGGAATCTATCATTTGTGTGTCGGGAGGACTACCGCTGAGCAGATTGAAGTAATTCATTTTCCTCCGTCATATATAAAATATGGTTATACTGATTGAATTAATGTTTATATATTATAATAATTAAACATTTATCATTAAAAAATTATAATATTATATTTAATTAAATTTCTGTCCTTTCCATTCACTAATGAATGATAATATTAGTTGTGTATACATGTGGACTACCACCATCTTAAAGCGTTGTGAATAAGTTTTCATCACCAAAACACATGGATGATATATATTAGTATGTTTTAGAAATATTAATTAATTTATGATATAATTATTAATATATAATGATAAAATAATTTTTAACCACATTCAATAGTGATCATTGGAAAAAAATTGTTTCTCATGCGAATGTACTACATATGGTCTCCATGACTGTAACATAGTTCATTTTTCTTAAAAATAACGCATGATTAGTTTTTTAAGAATAATTTATTTATAAAATAAGAAATTATTTCTGGATTATAATTCTAGATATAATGTTATAATGACCCATTTGACCAGGGAAACATGAAAAAACTCGTTTTAAATTACTGAACTTCCTTAAAATAAACGACATCGTCTTAAATGAATAATAGAATAAATATTAAATTTAAATATATAAAACAAATGGTTAAATGATAATTTAATAAACTAAGGAAATTATTACTTAAAAAAATTATTAATATATGTTTATTTTACATGAGTAAAAAAAGACACATTAAGAGACTTGGTTTAAGGTATGTGATTTTGCCTCAATTTTCTTTTATTGAGCCTGATTTTAATGTTATAAACCCATTTTCATTTATATGGTTCATATACAACCCATTTTACATTTTATATCATTGATCATTCATAGTTCATGATATTTTTGTACATTTCAAGTGCAGTTGAATAGTGTGATGGGTCGTGGAAAGCTTTTCGTTTGGTCATGATCAATGATTAATTCTAGATCTACACAACTATGAATTACACTATAAAGATAATTGAATCAAATAAATAGACAATAGATAGAACAAAATAACCATGTGTAGGATTATCACTATAATTTAATATTAATTTAATCAAATAATAAAGTACCTTATGTTAATTATTTCATCATTTACCAATTTTCCAATAGACCTATGTTGTATAATCATTGGGTAATATGAATAAATATAATATTCCCCCTAGTGGTTATCCACATATATTTCAAAAATATACCCACAAAACCATATTAATCTCCTTATTCTTTCATGGAAGATCCTATCTTTCATTTTCCCCCTTTGATCAAAATTAGAATAACTTTAAATGAATTCACATTGATCTCCCTTGACATGAGAGTGGGAGTTGGAGTATGATCACTCTCCGTTCTCAGGAGAGTTATTAGGGAAGGTAGCTCTCTTGGGCTTGGGGGGATTTTTTAATTTTTTTGTTCCCAATATAAGGAAATGAATTGGCTCTACTTAAAAATAATATAATTGGGATTATAGATAACTTTGGATTACAAATAAATATTTTAGTAAGTTCTCTTTAAAATTTTATTTAGTCTCTTTGGAAACCCATGTCAATAACAATAACAATAACATTATTCCATGAAATTATATTTACCTGAGAATTAAAAATTGAAAATAATATATTAAAATAATATTAATACATGTAATATTTCATTATGAATAATGTATACTCGGCCTGTCATTCTTACATAATATTTATTTTTCCTTGAATAATGCATATATATTTATAAAATATATATAACTGCATTACTAAAAAATAAATCTATAAATATTATATTCAATAAATAAAAAATTAAATATTATTCTAAATTTTATTTTTCGAATAACTAATTATGAAATATATCCAACTAAGAAAACATTAATATTTATTAAACAAAATGCGAGAATAAAATTTATTCAACTAGTTAAACAATAAATAATATTCTTTTATTTAATTGAGATTCTTGGATAGACTTTGTGTGTTACTTTCTTGGACCCTTTCTCTATAGAATTAGGTGAAGCTACCTAATGTCAATGTTTAACATCTAACAACATGTCAATTCACCCATATTTACAAATAAGTTAATTTAGTAATGAAATAATATCTAACAGGGACACCCATTATGTAATATAAATTTTTTATTGTGATATCTCTAATCGAGTAGCTTCCATGCTTCTGCCACCAACCATTGGGCTCGACATCTCTTTATTTGAATTTAAAGAAATCAATGTTTCCCATATAACACCATGGACTTGGATTTATTTTGGTTGTATCATTTCATCAAAGGTTGTAAGGTATAAAGTTTCTTTTAAGAAAATTAGGGAAAAATCCTTTCTCACATTATATATATATGAAATATGACTCATGAATCACCCAACATATCCAACCTCAATGTGAGAATATGTCAAATGATCTTTTCAATCCATAAACTATGTGAGATATAACATTAATTAATAATAAAATTAAAGTAAAATGATCAATAAAAACGTCCAAAGATAGTAACATTGAATGACACTTATAAATATGGATTTCCTACTAGTATCTATCAATCCAATAATATCATACATTGAATATTACTAAGAGAATACACCATTAGAGGGTTGCTCAAATTCCTAAGATTCTCCTCGATGGATATCCTCTAAAATCAATGTCTCTAAATTGATATCATCAAGATATAGAACATATATTTGAAAATAGTGATTCTACTCTTCTGGGTTGTCATCATATAAGATAGCTTCTATGACCTTTTAGTGTAGAAACTACTCTTAAAACATTATCACATACTATGTTATAAAGAAGAAAAATAATGATGTGATAAGAAGTTTATTAATATCAAAAAATATGAATACAGGTTATCATAAAGTACATAGAAGTTGGTTCTAGATAACTAACTCTAACAGAATCCCTCTTACACTAGAGCCAATAGCTAACAATGATCAGACTTATAGCTCTCACATGAATCTCATACTTCTTCTGAGGTAGGCCTTTTGTAAAGGGGACTGACAAGTTCTCTTATGTGGGTACTCTTCGTACATCAAATTAAACCCTCTGATAAAAATCCATCCATTAGAGAAAATTTATATGTATTTTCTTTATTTTTTTCATGTGACCTTGGATATTTTTTAGAGACACTACTATAGTATGTTCTCAATGAAATGTGATAGAATATTTATTTCTAGGTAGTATATCAATATATTGGAAAAATATTCATATCTAGGAATATTAATTGGATACTTCAGAAGCTGTTAAGTACATATAATCTAATATAGAATTTGTGACAACTGAATTCATTGAACTCTTAAAGGTTAAATCTCCTCCATTAGGACTAGAAATCATATAATGAATACAATATTATATAATTTTGAACATTTTAAAAACTATAATTATTATAACCCTTGATAACCAGCTCATTTTCTCCTCGATACACAAATAATCTATCCTTAGTTCTTATCTAATACTTGATAATAGCTTTAAAATATGACCAATACTATTCTCCTAGATCTTCTTGATATCTTCCTACCAAGCTCAATTCTTAGGAAACATCAAGACTAGTATATAGAATGTAATACATGATTGATCCTATCATTCTATCGTATGTGATTGTACTCAATCTCTCTTTCTCCATTTTTTTGAGGAATAATTTTCTTATAAATATGTATACCATGTGATAAGGAATTAATCCCCTATTTTATTTTTCCATATTAAATTTCATTAGTACTCAGTCAGTAAATTTACTTTGAATTAGTCTAATTTTACTCTTCTATCTAACACAAATGATCTTCATCCCAAGAAAATAGGCTCCTTTACCTAGGTATATAATTGAGAAACACCTTTTCAACCTATCCTTAACATACTATAAGATTAGTATGTTGTATTCAATAAGTAATTTTTCATCAACATGTACTACAATTACAACGAACACAATCTTGTTAAACCTCTTATAATCACATGACCCACATTAATTTTTAACTAAACAAAATTAGTTTACAATATCCTCTAATTTAAAATTTCATGAGTTGGATTCTCTCTTGAATCCTTAAATATGTCTCTATAACCTGAAAACAATTCTTGAAACACTTAGAGTAAAAAACCCTTTTATTTATATCATATAGAAATCTTTCTAATGGTCACCATTAAAGAAATTAGTTTTTACATCCATCTGTGAAATTTCATATTGTTGGTAAGCTACTATAGAAAGAATAATTTTGATGGATTTATGTATGGAAAATTTTGAAATGGATTCATCATTTTAAATTCCTTGATTCTATTTAAACCCTTTATCCACTAGACTTTCATTATTGGTATTTAATTCACCTTCCATGAACAGTTTCCTCTTTAATACCCATTAGAACCCTCTGGGATTTATATCAACTAGGGTGTAAATTAGGACTCAAAATAGTTTTAATACATGAAATACATTATATAATACATAAATTATTTACATCATGTTTCCTTATAGATCTTTACAATCTATTTGTACAGGATACATTCATCAATGTTAACCAATAGTCATCCACCACCTTACGTGACTAAAAAACCATTTCTCATTGGTTATATTACCTCTCTTGTACTCTTATGAAAAACTTGTGTTTTAAGAACTACTTATTCCATTATGACTTGTAGAATTTGTTCCCCTAACAACTCTTTTGTATCTTGAGCATCAATTTTATCAAATTCAATCTTTATCCCACTGTCTATTTTTAGGATGTGCTCCCTCCCAAGAAATATAACATGTGTAGTGAATGTAACATTCTTATTAGGAGAGTTTTATAGGTTGTATCCCTTTATTTTCATAGGATACCCAACAAAGACATACATTTTGACCTCAGTTTGTATTTTATTAAAAGATAATGCCTTAACCAATTCCTCGAAACCCCATACACATGTATGCACCAAACTAGTTTTCTTTCTACTCCACAGATTGAAGGAAATTCATTTTTCTTCTTCAGTTGATACTCAATTTAGTGTGTGTGGTGCAGTTTGTAATGATATACGGAAAAGGATAATGATAGACCCGAAAAAATCATCATTAACCTTACCATGTCTAATGAGGTACAATTTCTATCTACACTAACACAATTCAATTGTGTTGTATAAGGTGAATGGAGTTCATATTGAATCCCAAACTCCATAAAATTCAGATAAAAATTAAGTTAAGATATTCAAGACTTTTATCTGATCATATATTATTTATCTTCCTTAAATGATTATTCTCTACTTAATTCTTGAATTACATGAATTTTTAAAATGGAATAGATTTACACTCATCAATTAGACATATTCATAACTACTCAAGTCATCAGATAAAGTTATTAAATGTGAATACCCAACTCTAGATTTTTCTAAAAAAGGTACAAAAACATCTGTGTGCACCAATAATAAAATACTTATGGCCCTTTCACCATGTCCACCTAATACCAATTTGGTCATTTTTTCTTATAAACAAGAATATCATATTTCATGTGGATTTAGATTATATGAGTATAAATAAACACATATGAATATCTTTTTCAAATTATAATCTTGTACATAAATAAGATGTTGATTGCATAGATTGGTGTCAAATGAGTAATGTGAACATGATTTGTAATATTTTTCCAAGACTTGGTTATGGTAATTTAATAAATAATTTTTTTTAAATGTTCTATATCATAACATATATTGTCTTCTTAAAAAAAGAAAACTTTTATTTCCAAAATTGAAAATAATATAATCTTTCTATAGGAATGATATAAAAATTATTTTCTGGGTAACCATTGGTACCTAATTAAAATACTCTAAAACAAAAAACATATCTATATTCATTGGTATGTGGTAGTTAGTAATGGATAGAGTAGCCAGCCTCACACTATTGGTAGCTCAAAGATCCACCTCTCCTCTAGAAATCTTTAGGAATATACTCGGGTCATATATATAGATATATATGCAAGCAAAAAAAGATGTATCTAATACCCAATTAGTATATATTTAAATATTACACTTGATAATGAATGCACCATTATATACACCTTATATTTGGGTGTAATTATTCTTCTGTTGGCCTTGATTTCCACATGAAAATTAACACTTATTTCTTTTCTTTACCCTACCATTTGATCTTCCCCTTCATGGAATGATGTTACCTATGTGATTTAGATTTTTTGTGAGTCTTGGGATGCTTTTCCTTCTTCTACATTTCCTTATTCACCATAAAGACCACGAGTTTTTCATGCCCCATGTACTTATCTCCTTGTAAAATCTTCCTAAGAGGTTTCAAAGGAATATTCAAATTATTTCTCATATTATAATTTTAATAAAACAAGATATGTTCTTGGGTGGTGATGAAATTATGGAATATGTTAGAAACATATCTTGGAAGTTAATCCCTATGATTTCTAATCATGCAATGTAGCAAATAATACTTAATTTATGATTACCATTTAGCATTGAATCTCCAATATTAGTTCTAATCAATGAATTGGAGATCATATATCTCTGTTACCTCACCATCTCTTTATAGATATCCCTATGTTGAGAAATCATTCAATATGCAACAATAATCACATGTTTCTAGAAAATATCATTTGTATTGGTTGATAGAATGAAACACTAGATATACGTATAATCATTAAGATGTTTCTTATAGATAGAAAACTCTTTATCACTACCCTCTTTTCCATGCACTTTAAGAATTGGTTCTTCCATCACAAACAATTTCCTTTCACGGTGAAGGATAATTCAAAAGTTCCTTTTCCACTCATTGAAATTTATCCCAGTGATAATGTTATCCATCCAAATTATGGATCATAGTGATATGTTGAAGTCATTTTTTTTTGATATTTCTACAAATTAGATGAGATTAATTTTAGTACCTTTTCTGATAAAATCCAGAAAAATTAATTACGATTATATTTATTAATATCCTAGTATGTTATTGAAACCCAATAGACATCACCATTGGATTCATAAGATCATGTTGGATAGAAATTATAATGTAAAGGATCTATATTCCCCTCTCATTACCCCCAATTTTTTGGTCATGATGTTTGACAGATTTCAGGTTGTAATTATAAATTCCAACTATATTAATTCAAAATTCCTTGATCTTTTGAGTGGAATTACCAATAAAAAAATAATTATATTGGATTTCTTCCACCTTTTCCTTTCAGTGATACCGTGTACTACTTTTATAGTCAACCGTTGATGTAATTTATTTTATGTCAAGCCAAAAAATCATGTAATAATTCCATGGTAATTGATACAACACCAGCTTTGTCTGGTCATGAATATTTAACTATGGTTTGGTTTCAACTGAAGTAGTAGAAGTATTTACCAGCTTATATATATAATTGAAGGATTTTATGTTTTGTGTGTCAATTTCCAATTATTATATTTATTACATTATTTTTTAGGTTATGTAGATTTATATAAGTGATTAACCATGACTTAGATGATATTTATGCATAATCATATTTATTTTAGTTATATCCAACATTGTTGTTAATTTTATTGCTTCATATGATCATAACAGGAAATCCTTAACGAAATAACCATAAAACATCACAGAAATAATATTATAAAATGGCTTGATCTAGATATTTTACTAATGGTTAGTTTATATAGTATATGATAAGATTACTGTCAACCTAGGGGAAAACATCTCGAACCAATTAGGTTTTGTGTCACATCTTTCACACATCCACCTGTGTATCTCTCTTGTATTGGTTTCACCTTGGAATCATACTTGAAATTCCTCTAAAAAGATGGGATATCCTTTCATTAAATATGATTTTATTCACATGCTTGTGAGGGGAAAAGGTTTTACACAAAAGAAATCATGGGAACACATGCACTAATATAATGAGATGAGAGATTAAAAGGAATAAAACAACTTAATTTAGAAATAAATTAAATGAAACCAATAACATACAAAGGCCTCATATAATCTCATGGTCACCAACATGCATGAAACGAATTAAGCATTTAATAAAACTATAATTCATGTATAATCATTCCAATTTAAGACCAATAATGCTCAAATAAATTAATTATCTTGTTTAACTAATCAATTAATTTATCTCAATTCTCATCTCAAAATCCACAATATTCCCAACCATAATAATCATTCAAAAATTAAATAAATTTAATTTAAATTATATATGTACAAAAATGTACCTTGTGGGAAGCATGTTTAATACCCATCCAAATATTCCCAATATATACCATACTCGTATATGGTTTATTTGTGAAAAATGTGGCACATATGACTTACCAAATAATTTTATAAAGTGTAATATCAAATTAACTATTACATAGATTACAATATTTTTCATTCATGTGTTACGATTCAATGCACATAGAGTAATAATTATACTTCGTGTGAAAAATGATATGTAGATATGAACAATACAAAAAAAATTGAACATTTATATATATATATATAAACACATCACATGGTTAGTCTATCAAATTAATGAACACACCCAACCAAATTTTGATAAGGTTTATACAATATAATGATTCAAATTTAATTCTATGAAATTTGGTATAAGTACACAATGTTTACAATACAATTACATGTAGTGTACATTTCTCACCATCCCTCAAAGACACATACCTAATGATTCAACATGTAACTAGACCTAATAAATATTACATAAAATAGAATGTACTTGAGCTACATAGTGTGTGGTACCTTGGTTTCATGGTCACTAATCAGTGAGGGATTTTTTGAAGATACACAACCTGTATTTGACTAAAGGGATACACAACATGTACTTGGGCTACATGACTTGTAGTTCAGAGAACCAAATGCTAGGCTGGCCTGGTCTACACATGGTTTAAAATTAAATTCATCAAATGTATTCATATACATGTTCCTCTCGGTACACAATTTATACTGTTTTGTTATCTAGCTAGAATCCTCAGCACCTTCAAAAGAGATATTCGATTTTATTTCATGCATTAAATTAATATATAAGACTAGATATATTGGAAACAATAGTAGAAGAATCATATATCTCAATTCAATTTAAGTAATTACTAAACATGACATTAAAAATAAATGAAAAATTAGTAAATAAATAAATGATCATTAAAAAATTATAAATAATTACATGACCCCATTGATACCTATTTTTGGATCCGATCACAACGTAAGCGTGCGATGGGTTGTTCCCAACTTCACTTTTTATCATGATCTATGATGAGTCCAAGATTTACATGATCAAGAATTCTGTGATCAATATAATTGATTTAAATAAAATAGATAAGGGATCAAATACAGGAACTAAGGCCAAAATCATCAAAAATTATTTATAAATAATTTAATTAATTAAGGAATTATGTTGTGTGAATTCCTTCATCGTTGATGGATCTAAAAATATATCTACACTGAACTATCATTGAATTGTAGGAATGGAGAGTATATTTCCTCTATATATGATTCACACGTGTTTCACAAATCTTCAAACAACAACATAAGAATCATTGGGTGATAGCATGGAAGTACCTATCGCTAGTATCGTTCACCTTTGACAACTATGAGAACCACAACAAAAGTGTTCTCTTTGATCAATCTGGATTAGATAGTGGGAGGAGGTGTAATATCTCTATATTTTCTTTGGTGTATCACAAGAGAAAAGAGCTCTCTAGGTCTTGAGAGGATTCTATAAATCTGTTCTGCGCAATAAAAAAATAATGAAATCAATCTATTTGTAAATAATATAATGGGGATTATATATATCACTAGGTTTTAGAGATAAATATTTCTATAAGTTCTATTTAATATTTTATTTAATCCATTCTACACCCAATAAATAATAATAATAATAATATTATTTTTATTTATTGACATTCCCTTAACTTGATAATTAATAATTAAAATTTCAAATTTCAAATAATATACAATATATAATATTTCGCAGTATGCCATTTAGACTTGGACTTACATTCCTCCATAATATTTATTGGGCCTTGAATAATGTTTATTTATTTATTGAATAAATATCAAAAAATTATTTTAGAATAATTAAATAAATATTATATACACTAAATCAAAAATAAATATTTATTAAATATTCCGGTCAAATTTTATTCTCTTGAATAAATGGTGATTAAATATACATGTTCAATAAAACATGAATAATTATTCAACAAATTGTGGGAATAATATTAATTACACATGTTAAATAATAAATAATATTATATTATTTAAATGATATTCTGGATAGACATAGTGTGTGTGACCCTCTATGCCCCTTTCTTAGTGACATTCGTTGAAACATCCTAAAGTCCAAAGTTAGCATCTAGTTTCCCACCAAGGCACCCAGAGAGAATGAATTTAATGTCACGATGACGTAATACCTTATACTAGTTCTAACTGTGTAATATAACTATTTTATCATGATATATCAAATGACATTGGCTACATCCTTGTTTCAAATACCTATGTGCTTGATGTCTCTTTCTTTGAGTTTTGGGAAATCATACAAGCCCATAGATCACTAGGGCCATAAAATTATTTAAGCCTATATAATTTCCCACAAATGGATTGAGATATCAGCTTATGTTAAATAATATAATGGAGAAATGATTTCTCATATTATATATCAATTTAATATTACTTATGACACACCCTACATATCCTACCTCACCACAGACATTTGTCTTCACAGTTTTCATCATAAGATTAAACTGAATGAATTAAAATATCCATTAATAATAATATAAATGTCCATGGATCAATATAGATTTATTCTTATTAGAACATACAATGACACATATAAATTTGGATTTTCTACTAGTGGGTATCATTTTCAAAATATCTTACAATTGATATTACCAAGGGTGCACACCCCGAGAAGGTACCTCAACGTCCTGTAATCCTCTACCCAAGATAGCCTGTATCATTTGTTTCAATAAAATGATATCATAAGACTATAGAAAATATATATTATAATAGATTTATAGAACTTATTGGTTCCCATCATAGAGGGAAACTGCTATGACATTTTAGTTTGACAGCTACTCTTAGAACATTATAACATACTTTGTAGTGTAAAATAACAGTCATCATGTGATAACAAGTTTATTAATATTAAAAAATATGAATACATGTTTCCATAATTTACAAATATGTTGTTTCTTAGGAACCATATCCCAAAATTTTGAGTTACAATTGGAAAATTGTTTTTCAAATGGGATTTAAATAGAAAGTTACCAAGTGGTAAAGTATTTATTAACTCAATCTACTTTCATTGGGTTAAAAATATTTATACTTAATGTTTTAAGACATTAATATGTGTGTATTTATTAACCATTTTTTTATTCTAAATTTATTTTTTTGTCAGGTTTTATAATTTTTAAACATAATATTTTTATTATTTAAGTCTAAGTCCAATGATTTGATATTTTTAAGGGTTGTGCATCTCAAAATTCCTTTCATTGGTACATATGTTTTTGATATGAAACTATATCTATTTTTAGTTATTTATTCTCCCAATTTGACATCATATATAATAAATACTCTTATTTTTTTTTGATATTTAATGTTTTAATTGATATTGTTCATTCATGGCGATTATGAATGAAATTTCACCAATGTGGAAAAGATGTTATGTTACAATGTACATTCTTTTCGAGGATATTTATGATAAAATTTACTTGATGGGGGAAGTCATATTATATTATTTTATTGAACCACATATCTTTTATTATCCTCTTATTATGAATTTTTTTAAATGTTTAATTTTAATTTTCACTATTATTGATTAAATAAATATCATGAATGTTATCTTCCAATTGTGTATCTTCTTTGGGATCCAGAATCATTCTCTTAAATATACATTTTTTCTAAAAATATTTCTAATTATGTTCTATTATAGATATAAATGATTTTATTGATCTATTTTAAATGATTCTTTACATTCTTTTAAAAGTTTTTACGAGTAATGTTCTTAGCCTTATCGAAATGGGACACCTGACACCCTTTATAAAATGTTTAAAAATAATGGTTACTTTTAATTGTTAGAAAAAAAATATTTTTCCACCATTATGAACATTATTTAATTTTTATATTCTTTTATTGGTTTTTAATGTTTTATTCAAATAAAATATTTTTAATTTTTTTGAATTTGTTTTGAAATATGATTTTCAATATAAAAAGTGAATTTTCCAAAATAATGAATTTATTGATCCTTTAATGAGATTTCAATATATAAACTTTAACAAAACATTAAGTTACTAGTACTCCACATTCGTTATTTTTTATTTATACTATAATATCGTATGATTTTTAAAGGAAACACTATGTTCGATAACATATAAAATACACCACATCGAGCATAAATGAGAAAATACATATTATTATTTATATGTAACCATTATAAACTAGATATTAAATTTGAATGTATGAATAAAAATAGTTTATTTATGAAAAAGTATATTTTTCCTACTCAATATAAAATCACTGAATAATTATTCATTATTAACTTCTTATTTTTCATTGTAGTCATTTTATTCATCGAAGATACTTCAAAAATGAGTTTTCTTGATTTTCATGATGGAATATAATAATTAATTTTTAGATGTTATATATAATTTATTTGAAAAAATTATAAATATTATTTAATTCATCATGTCAAATATATCTTAAAATTAATTTTTGAGAATTTTCTAATTTATTTTTTTCAAGGAATAATAAAAAATACTGCTTTTTGTTGAAATATTATCATAATTTTATTGTTTTTTCAATATAAAATTATGTTTTTGATTATATTTAAATTTTAATTAGTTAATTTTGATTTAAAAAAAATTATTTATATTTTTGAAAATATATTTTATAATTTAATTTCGTATAAAAATATTTTATAAGTGAATGGTTTCCGAAAAAAATGGTTTTCATTGTGTTTGGATGTTTAATTTTAAATTAAAATCCACAAATTATAAGTTTTGAATTTTGGAAAATATAATTAATATTTTTAATCAAATAATATTATTTTATTACATAGGTACTTTTAATTTTTAGTCAATATGAAAAGTAACATTTGAAATTTTCGGTCAATATTTAAATATATGACATTTTAAGGCCACATGGACTAGATTTTTACCATTATAGTATTTTATTTAAGGAAATTTCAAACATTGGACACAGTTGTTTTTAATAGTTGTAGTATTTTTATATGATGCTTTCTATATTATATGTTTATATATAAATATTATTTTGAAATATAAAATATTTTTATAATTAATAGTAATTTAATTTCAATAATTGGGAAGAATTAATGTGATTAAATGGTTGCACAAACCTAATACAATAATTATTCAATTATTGAAAAAATGTAATATATAAAATTAATAATATTTAAATGAACATTATTTGTGAAAAATAATATGATAAAATAAGTTTATAGATTAAATTTAAATATAAAGTGTATAATTAAATAATATTTTATAAATATAAGTATTATCTTTATATTATTAAGGTCATTGTAATAAATATCTCTAAAAGTGAGATTATTTATATTTTATAATAAATAATATTTTATTTAATGAAATAAAATTCCAACAAATATGGATTCAAAACATGTAATTTGGATAATATTTTTAAATGAAAACCATGGCCTATTTATATCATTATTTTATTTAATATTAAATATGTTAACCCTTAAAGTGAAAAAATCTTTGTTGTCTCAGAAAGACTAAACAAGATTAAATATGGGTTAAAACCAAAAGGTAAGTGTATAAATATAGTAAAAAAATGTAATTTTTATTTTTAGAGTTTATTTTGAACCATAAAAATATTAAATATTAAATATTTATTTTTTTATTTTTAATTAAAAATAAATTTAAATTATCATAATATTTTCAAAAATGCCAAGAGAGCTCCTCCGCTCTCTTATAAAAGGGAACCCCATCATCTCATTTATTCACAATTAAAATATTTTTTTGAGAAAAACTCCCAAATACATTCCTACAATATATACCAACATTATATAGGTATTTATTTGATTATAAAACCAATCACTAAGGTCTTAAGGTGTTAGGAATGGGAGGATTTACGATGAAGATGTATAGATTTTATCTGCATGGATTAGTTTTGTTTCTTCTTAAACGTATCAAAACTCGTTTGATCCCATGATAAAATAATAATTTAAGTATAATTTATATACTGATTTATTAATTTGTTATTATAATGACCCATATCTAGTTACTATTCAATCAGATGAGAATATAATTTATCGTTTGTGTGTACAACATATCACCACCTCATGAACTCAAGTAATTATCTTTCGATCACTCTCCCTAATGAATGATTAAAATGATGAAATTTATATTTATTTATGATATTAATGAAAAACTAATCATTCTGAAAATTTAATATACCATTTTAATTCTTACATTTCAATGCACTGAAAAATGATAGCTTCATTTATGCTTAAATGTGGACTACTACCTCTATAAAGTTCTATGATCCATTTTCAGCACCTAATCTGTTGAATGATTTCTATAATTATATTTAAGGAAATTATAGGATATATATGATATTATGATTGTTATGACATTATAAAATAATACATAAATTTATTCCACAATTAATTTTTGCAATATGGAATTGTTACTTATACATACAAACAACCAATAGTCTCCACGATTGTAACAATGTTCATTTTTCATAACCACAAGTAATGGTTGAATTCTAAAAGTATTATAGATGTATAAAATTGATAATTATGTAAATATTATTATTTTTTATATTATGGACTCATAAAATCTCTGCCATAGTCAACTGAAAAAAGTTATTTTAGACTTAAGTACCGTATATAATCATCACCTCATACGTGAACATAAGTTATTATGTAATTGTATATAAAATGATAATAAGTGATAAAAAATTAATGATACTCATGAAAAATGGTTCCTATGAAACTAGAAATTTAATTTAATTTAATTATTTTGGATTTCAAAGAATATACATGACATTTATGACTCAATTTAAGGGACATTTTTCAAATCCTCTTTTAAAGTTTTCCTTAAAACATTTTTTATTCCATATTAATATTTTATAAAAATGTTTCAATAATTGTTTTTATTCATATTATTTTGTTTTTAAATATATATTCCCCATGTTTTAATTTTTACAAAATGGTTTGAAATGAATGTTTATATTGATTTAAAAATAAGGTACTTTGATACTTTTCTGAAAAACATATGGAAGGATCGTTGTTTTAACATTACCACATGAGATAACTTTACACATTCATGAGTACTGTTTTATATGAAGATTAATTTATAAGATTAAATGAATATTTTTAAATAAATTTATTCATCATATGTGCACAATCTTCTTTTTAAAGAAGTGTTTCTCTTCATGTAATGTTTTTGTGAGGGAATACTTCATATATTTTTTATAATGTTATGGTTGTTGGGAATTATTTTTAATGATGGTGCTTTTTTATAAACAAAATATTGATGGTTCCATTATATCCATTTAATGAAATAGATATTACTATGTTTTAGTTTTACAATTATGTTTATTTGAAATGTAACAATGATGGTTACACTATGTATAACCATGACGGTAATTTCTCATATACCCATGAGGGTTATTTATTATTTATCCACGAGGGTTAGTGCTTAATAAGTATGATAGAAAAATAATTCCCAATGTAACCTATTTTATTTATTTATGCCTGCTATGTTTTTAAAGTTATATAATGTTTCCACAATGAATTTTACTATTCTAATACTTAATGGAATGTATAAGTTATATTTTATTTGAGAAATATATAAATTTTTTAAAATGTTTTCATGACTTTTTTAAATGAAACCTAAATGGGTTATATTATTGATGTTAAAATTTCTTATAAAACATTTTGTGGAGAACTTTAGAAGTAAAGGTATTTCTTGGGTAAGAAATGTTTATTTTTAGCCTAAAGTAAAATTTTCTTCGATTCCTAGACTAACAATTTGTTTCTTTATTATTATATATATTAATGATATTTTTGTACTTATAACATGTTTAAAAAAATAAATGAATTTAATGATGTGTATCAGTAAGTTTGATGTCATTTTAATTGTGTTGAATATTTTTGATGAATGTAAATCTTGTTTTGTTTTAAAAGATTTATATAACGAGGTAAATTTATAATGATGAGAAGCGTGCTTTTGTCAAATTATTGTTTTTATGTATGAGTGAAAACCTAATTATTGAAGTCACTAAACCTAAAAAAATACTCAAATGGCAGGGAATGAATTTTTGTCGTAAAACTAAATATTATGTAATGTTTATGTTAAAGTCCTTATTATTGGTATAAGAGGATGTTTTAGAGAAATTTGAAGATTATGAATTTTTCTAATGCATATGATACATTTATTGGATTATTCTCTTAGTAAAGTACATATTTTATATCTTTTTCAGTTTGAGGAAAATCACTTTTAAATGGAAGCAGGAGGATCCCAAAGAATATTTCTAAACCTTCCTGATGAATTTATTGAAAAAATAAATTAAAATTCATCACATTAGGATTTTAAAACATAACATACCCTGAAACTAACCTACAAATAGTTGTATAAAATATGAAACACCTCATTTTTACCTCAATAACACTATGGTTCATGGGTTGTTTTTAGTCAATTCCTAATTTACATATTTTGTATCTTTCCATAAAGGGTAATAACAACATGGTATTTTAAAAATTTTACCATGTCATAGGAATTTTAAGAATATATAGATTTTAATATATGTTTTGAATAAGGATATCCATATGCCGATTATTTATATTTGGTTTTACCATAAAATATTAAAGGTCATACATATGGTATTTTAAAAGGAAATAAAATTTCATGTATTAAAAAAACATATATCTGAATTTTTTTTATAAAAAACAAGTTTTATCCATTGTTCCAAAATTATTAGATAGAAAAAAATTATTTTCAAATATATTTATCTACTAAATTCATTAAAACCCAATTTTTATATGGTGAATTTGGAAAAAGGAATCAAGGAACTTTGTAGAAGTATTGAATATTTTTTGCGAGCTTTGGACCTTATATCTTCCTAAACCAAATAAAAATGAAATCATAAGGAAACCATAACCAAGGTATGAAATTATTTTATCTTGGAATATAATTATTTAAATCATAGATAGATAAAATTTTAAATTTTGATTTGTAAAATACTTTTTAAATAAATATATCAAGGTAATTATTGGTTTGGATGATAAATTAAAGGTATGAGAAAAGCATTTATGTTATTTATTTTCCTTAATATTGAATATATTAAGGTTATTTTTTAGGATGTTCGTCACATTTATTAAATAGTTGTAATGGTTATATTAATATTTTTTTAGAAATTAGAATTCAAAAAATAGGGTGCGTACATATTGTATTTGGAACGACATTGATTTTTTAACCCACAATTGAAGGGGGTTAAGGCTACAAAACCATAGACTAGACTACATGAATTTTCTGTTATTATGATATATTTGTTTAGTTAAAAAAATTTCTATAAGAAGAATAATTTTTTTTGGGAACAGAGTATTTATCATATATATTATCTTTATTATTTAAAGATGATATGTGATTTAATTGATTAATTTTATTTTAGACTAAAATAACAATAATTTTTATGGAGCATTATAGGAGTAAGGTAAAGAGAACATTAATGGATTTTATTTTAGGAGTTGAGGTTGATTTAACTTTTGGAGGCACATATGATCATAATGTGGATTTATTATTATTACAATGATTTATAGAAATTATTATAATATCTTGGTGATTATGTGATTAAGATAATTGTATCTTTGAATTAGGCATTATGAGTGTTTTTAATTATTTATTTATAAATATTAAATTTATCTTGGAAGACTATGTGACCAAATAATTGTGATTTTTTAATTTAATATTTGTGTTGAATATTTTTTGAGTATTTTTATGCATAGTTATATGTTTAAGGATATAAATTGAATTTTTGGAAATTTTATTAAATTTTGGAGAATAAGTGTAGTTTTTGTTCATATGAAAGTGTGTTAATTTTTGGAATTATTATTTATGGTATTGAAAATTTTGGTATTGGTAAAGTAATAAAAACATGAGTTGTATATTTTAATCCTTTTGTGTATTTTTTATCCAATAAAGATTATTATAATGATTCAGGTACGAAAAATTAATTTTGAATAATCATTATTTGGATCAAAAGAAGTGTTTGTGGTGAAAATTTATTAAATAGTGAAAATTAACATTTGAAGAAATTAATTTTTCTTATGGTATTAGTTTAAGTAGTAAAATAATTCCTCAAAATTTGGAATGGAATTTTGAATAAAAATGTTTTTCCATCTCTTTTTCCTATTGATAAATCAATGGCATTTTAACCCATCACATATTTATAATTTTGTTATAGTTAAATTTCTCTAGACCATATTTTCATCAATTAATAAGAGTCATTGGGAATTATTTTTCTCTTCCATGTCAATTTTTCTTCAGTTCCCAATTATGTTCTACTACTTTTATATCTAACTTTTCTTAATTCATATGACTTTCAAACACCCCCTTCTCTCATATCAACTGGATGTTTTATTAATCCTTTTTACTATATGAGATTTATACAACGGTAATTTGAGAAGTCAAACCCTGATTAAATAATGACATCAAATTGTGAGGAAGTAATTTTTAAGTGTGGGGGAATGTAATATCATGATATTTTAAAAGAAAAACAATACTTTTTTATAGAGTACATTATACACCACATCAATTTTTAATAAACAAAAAAATATTGGTATATATTTGTGATAATTATAACAAAGCTATTAAATTAGTGTGTATTAATAGTAATAATTGTTTTATGAATAAATATAAATATAACACTCAATATAAATGTAATTATTTGTTCTCAGGAATTAATTACATAATTTTTATTAATGTTATTTTATTCTTGAAAAATACATTTCCAATAAAATAAATTCGAAATTTTTATGAAGGAATATTATAATTAATTTTTTAGATAATATAGAAAACAAATTTTAAAAAATTAACTATATTTTTTAATTCACCGGGTAATATTTTTCTTAAAATGATTTGTTTATAATTTTTTGAAGAAATTTATTTACTAAGGAATAATAAAAAATACTGATTTTTATTGAAAATTGTATTTAATTTTATTGTTTTTATGAGTTGAAATTACCTTTTTGATAAGTTTTAAATTTTTATTATTTATTTTTGATTTTTATTAATACAATTATGGTTTCTTAAATGTATTTCATCTTCTAATTTATTGTAAAAACATTTTTATGGTAATAATTTTCTCTAGAAAATTATTTTCATTCCGTCTTGCGAGTTTAATTTTATATTAAATTTGGAAAATTCCCTATATTTTTTTTAAAATTGGATTAAATATAAGAAAACAATGGTTCCTAATTTAGTGAACATGATTATTTTATTTTTATACAGTATAAACATAACAATAATTTTTTTTATTACGGTAATGAGTAAATCGAGTAATTTAACATTCATATAAAATGATTAGAACCATAAAATGACATAAACAATTTCCTAAATATTATTGAATCAGTATATCACAATCATCCAAATTTATAATACATGAATTTTTAGGGAAACTTGGATTATATTACGACCTTTATAATTTTTTCTTTAATGAAATGTCAATCATTTCACACTCTTGTTTTTAATAAGTAAATTATTATTAATATGGTGTTACCTTGAGCATATGTTCAATAATAAATAGTATTTTTAATGATTAAAAATTTTCATTCATAATTTTAATTTATTTTTTATGATTAGGGATGAAATAATTTCCTTAATGTTTTTCATAACGTTGATACAAATATTATACAACTGTAGAAATAATAAAATAGGAAATAATAAAAATATTAAATTAAATAAAACATGAGACAAATAATTTAGTGAAAGAATTTTAATTTTGGACATCAAAATTTATGGATATAATATTTTTTTCTATATTTCAGTTTCAAGTAAATATTATTAAATTCAATTTAATGAATAGTTCTAAAATTTATATTATTGATATTTTATAATAAAAACATTTTATTAAATAATATAAAATTCCACAAAATATTAAAATTTGAAATTTTAAGAAGGAAAGGTTGAAAATATCAACCATTGTCAATTTATGGATCATTTTTCATTTTTAGTAACTATATTTACTCTTAAAGTGTATAAATTCATGTTTTATGGGTTAGTGTTAATGTGGGTATGTAAGGGTTAGAACCAACAGATAAGGGTGTTTATATAGTAAAAAATTATATATTTTTTAGAGGTTATTTTGACCCATAATCATCCTAAATTCTAAATAAATCACATTTGATTAATTTTGAATTGATAATTAATTTAATTTAACATAATATTTATAGAAATACCAAGAATTCCCATATGCTCTCTTATAAAAACATATATTCTTCTCATTTATTAAAAATTAACAACCCTTTTGGTTGATCTAATAAATTAAAAATACCTTATTAGAACATATAAGAACATCCTCATGGTATTTTTCATATTTGATATCTGTAAAGACCCGGATTTTTTATGTATATATTTTCATTACATGGAATTATTACGAGCCTTTGAAAATTGACGGAACCTAATTCTGAGGCCTGGTGTTCTCAGAATGAATTTCTGAACTTTTTTTGAGTATGTTCAGTAAACGCATGAGAAACATTTTCTATCCCATGAACCATTCCTCGAATTAAAAATCTGAGGGCACTGCTGCATCCATAGTGTCAGGATTCTATTAAGCGAGGCTTTACATTGACTGCAATAGGTCTGGAGAAAAAGTTACATTTTGTGACTTTTTAAAAGAAATGAAAAGAAATTATTTTATTATTTTATTTTCTTTTTTCTTCACCAATAGATAGGTGGAGTGTGGGGCCATCATTTTGTAAAGTCAATAAATTGCTTGACCTGTCAATCTTATGTAACGACGTCATTAGGTAATTATGAAGGTTCCTAATTAATGAGCCCACATTAATTCCCCACATCCTTACATACCCTCTCCCTCTCTTATATATATATATATAGAGTTTAGGGAGGGGTATCATAAAATATTATCCAAACAATGAAGTGATGAAGGAGTGCTGAGATTCTGAACCCATAGAGGACGAAGCCGATCCTAGTGGGAGGTGTCGAGTGACACTAACCCAAAAACTGAAAGACGATGTATGAGTGGCATAATAGGGAAGCAGTTGTGGGAACAAAGAACACAATCCACCTTCAAGCGCGGGCTGTCTGTAACAGGTTTACAAGGTAGGGGTTTTGATTCTCGTTTATTTCAAGTGAATTTATGGAACCCCTCTATCCTCTCTCTTGTTTATGAGATAATGTGTAGGGGATAACGTAATGAAGATGGCCCAGACCCTCCACAATATTTGCAACACCCATGAATTCGCTGTGGAATACTGCCAGCATGGAGACATTGAATGAATAAAATGAAGGCATGTCCCAATGCACACTGCAAGAGGATGTTGCGACACAAATCTGTGACGGTCATCGGAACGACTGGAATCAGCCCGCCGCCGAGGAGTTGCGGCGGGCCATTGCGCACCGCTGGTGAGAAAGAAGGGGTTGTTTCTCATCAGCTGTGAAGAATAGAGGAAGTGGGGGGGTGCAGTCATATGCCCCGTTGAGCAGAGGGCCATGTCTCATCTATCGTGGTGATCAGAGGAAGCGGCTGGCCCTTCGATCGTCCGCTTAAGGAGAGGCGGAACAACCAACGCGCCACCGACAAACAGGAGGCGGCGTGACCAGCGCTTCACTGGAGGATAGGAATCGACAACTAAAGTTGTGGCATAGGCCGAACCCGTGCCTCCAGAGGGTTTTGCAGAGACAGGGTGGTGCCCACGCGGTAGTGATGCTTCGCAAACCAAACGACCTCCGGGCCGTTTGGGGGTTTAGGAGACCGAGGGGTCACTCACACAAAACCATCTAGAAAGAACCCCACAGTGGTCTGCACTCCCTAATGAACAAGACCTCCCCCTAGGTTGGGCCACACTCCACCTCAAACCTAATCGTACCCCTATTCAAGTCAGATCGCGCTTCCCCATGGTCGGGCCGCCCCCTTGCGCCCCTTGCGGTTCACCCTTCGCGGGATTCCACATTACGGGACGTGCCTCCCTAGAGGGACACCATTATGGGCCGCCCCTTGTAGGCTGGGCTAGACCTCTGCACAGTTGGCTGAGCCCACCACAGCCCAGCCTAGACCAGGTCGGGTCGGGTTGGTTCAAATGGGTCAGACCGGACCCAGGCCAACCAGGACCAGAAACACATAAAGAGCCATATCTTGTGAACTACACGTCCATTTGACGAACTGTCTGTGGTATTGGGATACCTGGATGGAGATGGTACTTTTTTGTTATACTCATCTTGAGTTTTGAAGATTGTTGGAGTATGTCTGGGTTGGATCAAACCCGATTCCAACCGGGCCCCCGAAACAAAAAAGCTTATAACTCACAGACCGAACGTCTGATTGATGCACCGTCTGTCGTGTTGGACCCTTTACGACATGGAAATTATTAGGGTTACAACTTTCCAAAGAGTATTGGTGGAAAAGGTAAAACTGATATCTTTATGGAATATTCTATGGAACTCAAGGACACCGGGTACGAGGAATCCAGTGGCTGGTAGGGTGACAGAGGTTTGAGATAAATCCAACTGAGGCCAGCACTCACCTATCCTGTGTGAGTCAGCGCATACCGATACTGTGCGGGTCAGATCCAATGTGGATCATTGCTCAGTAATCCATTGTGGGTCACCATACAATGATCTTATGTGGGTCAGATCTTGTGTGGGTCAGTGCTCGACAATCCAGTGTGGGTCATGGCATACCGATCCTGTGTGGGTCAAATTTTGTGTGGGTCAGCAGGTGTTAGTTAACTATAGACTCTGGGCCGGCCGAATCCACTGTGGATCATTGTGGGGGTTCGTACATATTGATCTTGTTTGGGTCAGACTCTTTATAGTCAAAAGTAGTTCTTCTTGACAGAATAAGATGACATAGATTCACGATTAATCATCTATACTTATATACATCACTAAAAAACCTTGTTTGAGCTGAGACTCTTTTTGAACTATGTCTATTGCCTCGTGCTTTGTGACTAAGATAAATATTTTTGGTTTTCATTTGTGGAATTATGTCGGACCTTAGAGGGTCTCGGGGTTCGTACTAGGTATTTTTATAGTCACCCCTGCACGGGCTTCACCCACACCTTGTTATGTCTTGTACAGACGATGAGAAACTAGGTTTAGGTTTGAAGGACCTTGGACAAGGTGGTATGTGGAGGAGATGGGCAGACATGGAGTGCTGAGGAGGAAATATGTACCTACCCTTCAGGTAGGATCCTCAGAGGGCTGTCCACGAGTTGTTATCTTTTTTTTTTCAAGTTTTATTGTACATTTCAGTTGCACAAGTACTTTTCCAGTTGGGGCTTGTATTCCACCCCCTTACTTTGAGCAGTATTTTACTACAACAATTACTTAGTGGTTGCTTCTATTTATGTTTTAGTCTGTGTTTTTGTACATTTTTAAAGGAAATTATTTCCTGTTAATAAGATACAGATTTTCATTGCTAGTCGCTAGCCCCCGACTATTGGATGATGGCCTTGGGGTAGTCACGACAAGTGCCCCGGGGGACGGGCCGTGACAAAGTGGTAACATAGGAGTCGGTTCTACCAAAGAACTAGGGCTATGATCTTTTCAATATAGAAATAGTGTTAAGTGTTATGAGTCTAGTTTTCAGTTCAGGGAGTCCAATGTTGGTGCAGCAGATGACGTATCCATACACCTGGACCCTGAATTTTGATTCCTGAATCAGTGCACAAATAAACTGATTGAATTTGTTTTTTTGAATGTTTTTCCTTTGGATTTATTTTTGAGTTATCTCACTAGGTATGATTTTTTGACCGTAGAACACCTGTCTTCCTTTAGGATGCCTCCTCATAGACTGTCTACCATGATTCCTGAGAGAGTATGCAATGAAAACCAACCGTGTGATGAGGCCTTAGTGTAGGGCCCTCTTACGGTGTTACCACCTTTGAGTGGTGTACCAAAAACACCACTGCCCATTGGAAATCCACTTCCATCAGCCCCACCAGTAGAGGGATAACGCTGACTGAGCGAGATTCATGAGTTTCAGTGGCAGATGCCTCTGAGGTTCTGAGGCGAGATGGACCCTTAGGAAACTGAGGACTGGATGGAGGTCGTAATCAGAGATTTTCACCTAGTTGGGATACCAGATGACCTTATGGTGATCCTAGAAGCCAGTCTCTTATAGGCAGCAGTAGAGAGATATTAGAGATTGATGCTCTAGATACATGAATAGGAGAACCTAGTGTGGGTGAACTTCGAGAACCTTTTAGGGGCAGAGTTATTCCTAGTGACCTTATGCTCTGTGCGTATATAAGAGATTCTCCACCTATAGCAGGGAAACCTGGCAGTGGAAGAATACTCGATGAGGATCAATGATCTCACCTGCTACTCCACTAACATGGTACAAGACCCTTTTCAAGGCCCAGACCTTTGAGTAGGGTCTTCGTTGGGAGATCAGAGCATCGATGGTATCACTTAGCATACCAAGGCAGGATTGGGTACTAGAGCGAGCACATTTGGAAGAGAGATTCCAAGCTGAGTAGGTGCCATCGGCGACACCCGCCACCGGGTAATACGTAGTAGAGTCATCTATGGATGGTAGTAGTCAGATGACATAGAGGTTCAAGTGGACCTAGCCTTCTAGTGGATGGCCTCAAAGCGTATGGTCGGAGGTGTAGAGTTCTCGAGGAAGAGGAGGTTAGATAAAGGACATGCAATGCTACACGTGCGTCGGGCAGGATCACATTTCTCATGACCACCCGAATCGACGTACAGAAAACCAGAATATGGTCGAGGGACATCCGAGGTAGAGGAAAAGGTTCGATCGAGGAGGTCCGCAGGTAGTAGGTAGATGTGGAAGTGGAGCTGGTCGTGCAGTAGGAGGTGGGTGATAATATGAGGTCCTACTGCCAACACCACCAGGTGGTCCAACCCAACCATAGGGAGTGGGTGGATAGGGACAAGCCCATCTCTAGGCAGCTGAGGCATACTACCAAAACACCCCAGATATGATTAGTGGTGCGATCTGTGTCTACTACACTGTAGGTGCATTACTAATAAATATAGGTAATATTCACTCGTTTATTATCACGACCATCGTTTGGATCTCAGATATTCCGGTGGAGCTGTTGGCTTAATTGTTATGGCTAGAGACTCCCATAAGAGAATATTCGATGACTACATATAGGTGTCGGTAGTGTGAGCTTACTTTGTGATGTGAAATCTTCGGCTGTGACCTCTTAGTAGTGGCATCGAGGCCTTACGACATCATCTTGGGTGTGGACTGTTTATCCACATTCCATGATCTGATTGACTATATTAGGCACATAGTGTAGTGTCACACAGATGGTACCCGATTTTCCTTTACCGGCATGAAGGGAACTTTTGAAGCACAAGATGGACTTAGTCAGTGGAGGGTGTATCCGATTGCACATAATTTGGCTAGCCATTCCCTCGGAGCAGTAGATATTGAGAGTCCAAGCTATCTTGTAGTGGTGGACCAGTATGTCGATGATTTTTAAATAATGTTCCAGGACTACCTCCACATAGACAAGTAGAATTCCACATCAAACTATACACCATGATGACACCAATATCTACACCATAATATCAGATGGCTCCCATGGAGCTTCGTGAGTTAGGGGTATAGTTGGGGGACTTACAGAGAAAGGGGTTCATAAGGCCCATGATTTCTCCATGGGCATCCCTCGATTTTGTTCTCTATAAAAGAAGAAGGTAGTTTGAGACTCTGTGTGGACTATCGGTGCCTCAACAAGGTGACCATGAAGAATAAGTATCCACTGCCAGGGTTTGATGATCATTTCGATCAACTAATGGGATCTCATTGGATTTCAAAGATAGACCTCTGATCAGGCCATCATCAGCTCATAGTACGAGATGAGGATGTGCATAAGATGACATTAACATGTCGGTATAGCCATTGCAAATTCTTGGTTAAGCCATTCAACATGATCAATTCCCCTGTAGTGTTCATGGCACTCATGAAAATGATCTTCTTGCCATAACTCAATCTATTTTTTGTGGTATTCATTTAATACGTCTTAGTGTACTCACCGACGGAGGAGGAGATAGTTCGGGAGACACTCCGAGAGCACCAGCTCTATGGTAAGATCTCGATGTTCCAGTTCTGGATACAAGAGGTCCACTTTCTAGGACATGTTATCTTAGAGTTTGGGGTTTTAGTGGATCCAACGAAGATAGAGGATGTGGTTTCTTGAGAGCCACCCAAGAGTTTGACCGAGGTGGAGAGCTTCTTGGGGTTGGCTAGATACTACCAAAGGTTTGTGCCTGACTTTTCTAGAGTTGTGGAACCCTTGTAAGCTTTTACGAAGATGAGAAAACCCTTCGTATGGATGGAGAGATGCTAGTAGAGTTTTCAGGAGCTGAGGCATAAACTGTCGAGTGCCCCCATCTTGAGGCTACCAGAAGAGGGTGTTTGGTATATAGTGTAATACAATGCATCATGGGCCAAAATCGGGTGTGTCCTAATGCAGGAGTGAGTAGTTATCACCTATGGCATACAACAGTTAAGGAAACATGAGCAGAACTATGCAACCCACAACCTGGAGATAACAATAGTGGTCTTTACCTTGAAGGTGTGCTGATATTACTAGATGGGAAAACGTTTTACAGTTTACTATGATCACAAGAATCTCAGTTATATCTTCTCTTAGAAAGACCTGAACCTTGTACAACATCGATGGAAAGAGTTTCTCCAGGATTATGACATTGAGATAGTCAATACTGTTGGGAAGGGGAACATGTTAGCAGATGTACATAACAGGATGTCTGGTCTACAGTTGCTGAGTGAGGTGACATAGCAGCTAGCCGCGTTGCATATATACATTATGGATATTGATGAACAAGAATTCCCCCAGTCTTTGGCAGTTACTCCCCCAATCCTTCAGTGAGTTAGGGAGGCATAGCTAGGGTACTTTGACTGTGAGGCTCAATGTGCTTAGATATCCACATGAAAGGAACCTGAATGATTTTATAAAGGTGGGAGCATATCATCCTCTTTAGAGGATGTACCTTGGTACTAGTGGCACTACGAGAGGTGGTGTTGAGGGAGTTCCATACATCCCCACTGGCGGTATATCTTGGTGTTGTGAAGCTATACCAGGACCTCAGGCATCCACACTAGTGTCTAGGGATGAAGAAGGCTATAACAGAATTTTTTTCCTGATGCCCCAATTGTCAGCAAGTGAAGGCCGAGCATTAGGATCCAGTAGGCTTAGCACTGCCACTAGAGGTGCCAGAGTGGAAGTGGGATGGGATCTCCATGGAACTTGTGACAGGGTTTCCATGTACATCAAGTAAAAATGATTCTATATGGGTGATCATTGAATGACTCACCAAGTTATCCCACTTACTACCCATTTTAGATAAGAGATATATAGAGGGAATATGATTCCTCTATGTACAATAGATTGTATGAATTCTGGGGGTTCCATCGACAATCGTCTCAAACTGTGACACACATTTTACATCCCGGTTGTGGAATGTATTATAAGAGGCAATCAGGACTCAGCTATGTTTGAGCACCTCATTTTGTCCCTAAACGGATGGTCAGACAGAGTGTACCATTTAGGCACTTGAGGACATGCTTCATGAATGCATCCTAGATTTTGGCCACAGTTGGGAGGATCACTTTCCCTTTGTGGAGTTCGCATACTACAATAGTTTTCACTCGACCATTGGTATGGAACAATTCAACGCCTTGTACGGTCAACCATTCAGATCACATCTATGTTGTACAAACCTAGGGGATTCATCACTTATGGGTCCAGAGTTGGTACGAGATACCATTGAGAAGGTGTATACCATCCAGGAGTGGATGAAGAATGCATAGAGTAGGAAGAAGTCTTATGATGACCGAAGATAGAGAACTTTGTAGTTCTATGAGGGGGCCATGTATTTTTGTGAGTCTCCCCTCGATGCGACCACAATGAGTTTAACGAGGCAATATGTTATCAGCAAGGTTTATGAGGCCATTTCTGATAATTCAAAGGATAGCTGAGGTGGAATACCTTTTGGAACTTCCACCGCAATTGGAGATGAGAAAGACGTCTTCCATGTATCCCAACTGGGGAGATACATGCATAACCAATCTCATATTATCAACCACAGTGAGCCGGACTTCGATGATGGGGTTCCATTTACAGAGTTTCTAGTGGAGATTAAGGATCAACAGAAGTGGGAACTTCATGGATGTTCGACAACCCTAGTGCATGTTCGCTGGCATCAAAAGATCCTCTAGGAGAGCACATGGGAGTAGGAGTCCCAGATTCATGCTCTTTACCCCCATTTGTTTTCTTAGTCTATATTGTGGATTTCAGGGTAAAAAGTCCTAAGGTGGGGAGAATGTTAATACCCATATTTTACATGTATTTATTTAATTATTTGAAATTATTATGAGCCTGTGAAAATTGACGATGCCTGATTCCAAGGCCCGGTTTTCCTGGAATGAATTTCTGACCTTTTTATTTGGGTATGTTCAATAAACGCGTGAGTGGGTTTTGAAACTTTTGAGTTGTTGCTCGGATTAAAAATCTAAGGGAACCGTTGCACCCACAACACCAGGATTCACTTAAGGGAGGATTTACATTCACCACAGCAGGTCTGGAGAAAAAGATAAATTTTAGGCCTTTTTAAAAGAAATGAAATAAAATAATGTTATTTACATTGACCGTAGCTAGTCAGTCGCGACGATCAGACAAGGTGGCCGACACTTCGGCTGGTTGTGGAAGGAGGTGTGGAGCAAACAATAAGCAGCCGGTGAGTGAGAGGGGGTGTGACCAGCATGCTACCAGGGGAAATGAATCCACTACTGATGTTGTAGTGGAGGTCGAACCTGCGCCTTCGGCGAATTCCATGGTGACCGAGCAACACCCACGTGGCGCTGCCTCTTTGTAAACTGAACATCATCCGGTCCATTCAAGAGTTTTAGGGATGATGGGGTTACATACCCCATGCCGGATAGGGTGGAACCCACAATAGGAGAGCTCCCCCTTGGACCAGACCATGCCCCCTCTGGCCTGGCCGTGTTCCACCTCGGACCAGACCACGCCCCACCTCTCGTCGAACCACGCTCCACCACGGCCGGGCCACCCCCTAACTGGACACCCATTTTACGCCACCCCCTTGAAAGCTACCCTTTATAGGCCGCCCCCTTGTGGGATGAGCCCACCACGGCCCAGCCTAAACCGGGCCGGGCTGGGTTGGTCCGACGGGGTTGGACTGGACCTGTGCCAACCGAGCCGAAAAACACAAAAAGGGCCATATCCTGAGAACTGGACACCCATTTGACGAACCATCTATGGAATTGGGATCCTTATATCTAGATGGTATCCTTTTTTATACTCATAATATGTTTTGGAGATAGTTGGAGTATGATAGGGCTAGATTGAACTCGAATCCAACTGGGCCCTTGGAGCTAAAACACTTATAACTCGCAGATTGGGAATCCGATTGACATACTATCTGTCGTGTTGGAACCCTTACGACATGGATGTTATTTGGGTTACTCTTTTGTAGAGTATAGTGGTGGTCCAGGTATAATAGATATCTCGATGGAAGATTCTACGGATCTAGAGTGCACCGGGTGTGAGAAATCCAGTGGCTTGCAGTGATGCGGAGGTTAGAGATAGATCATACGGAGGTCGGCGCTCAACGATCCTATGTGGGTCAGTGAATTACGATATTTTGTGGGTCTACTGGGGTTTGTTACCTACCAACTTTGGATGGGTCAGATCTCGTGTGGATGATTTCTGGGGTTAGTACCTATCAATCCTATGTGGGTCAAACTCCGTATAGCCCAAATCAGTGCCTCTGGACAAAATAAGATGATCTTGCTTCACGACCAATCATCTCTACTTCTGTACTTCACTGAAAAAACCTTGTTTTAGCTAAGAATATTTTTTAGTTATGTCTATTTCTTCATGCTATGTTATTGAGATCATTGTTTGTGGATTTACTTTGTGTAGAATTATGAGATACAATTGGGGGTCTTAGGGCACCTACTAGGTATTTTTATAATCATTTCTTCACAGGATTCACCAGCACCTTGTTGTGTCTTGTGTTGATGATGAGCAGATAGGCTGAGGTTTGAGGATGCCAGCACTAGGAGGTACGCGGAGGAGACGGGCAGACGTGGAGTGTTGAGGACACGATCTCTACATACCTTTCAAGTAGGATCCTCAGAGGATGACCGAGGAGTTGTTTGATTTTTTTTCAGTTGTATTGTACTTTTCAGTTCCACTTGTAATTTTCCAGTTGGGACTTGTATTCCGGCCCCTTACTTTCATCACTCTTTTAATACAACAGTTACTTTTTGGTTGCTTCTTTTTCATTCTAGTATGTGTGTTTATACATGTCTAAAGGCAATGCCTTCCTATTATAGGGATACACGTCTCTAGTTCTAGTCGCCAACCCCTAACCGTTGGAAGGCGGGCTTTGGGTTCTCACAGCACTGGCCCCGGGGGACTGGTCATGACAGAAACATTCTTATAAGACTTATTTTGTTAGGAAAATGATTATTTCTCAAGAATATATATTGATATTTGTGCATGTACTAGTTTTGTTTCTTCTTGAACATCACAAAAAATATTCCAACATTCTAAAATAAAAACATTAGTGTTCTATATGTAATTATATGTTATTATTTTAGTGTGACAAACCATATACATATCATCTACCATAAATGGGGAAAATAATTCATCGTCGTTGTGTATGACGGACTGTCACCTCACGAATTGATGTAATTCATTTTCCATCACTATTAATCATTTTTTTACATTAATGGAATTAATATTTATATATGATAATCATGGAGTATTAATAATTTTTATAGGATGACATATCTTTTACGTTCTTACATTTACATGAATAG
Source organism: Viscum album (assembly GCA_963277665.1). Taxonomy (NCBI): domain Eukaryota; kingdom Viridiplantae; phylum Streptophyta; class Magnoliopsida; order Santalales; family Viscaceae; genus Viscum; species Viscum album. Next base: position 1,304,404,172 of record OY728147.1, read on the forward strand.
AAAAATGATAGTTTCATTCTTTCATACCTATGGACTACCAACTCCACAAAGAGATGTGATTCACTTCTCATCACCACATACCATCAATGATATATATATAAGTACATTTATAGAATTAATTATATATATATATATATATGATATTATTATCATTATTTAATGATAAAATAATACTCACATTATTTCAATAATTATTGATGAAAAATAAAAACTCTACACATGTGTACCTATGACATATGGTTTCCATGTTTGTAACATAGTTCATTTTTCATAAAGATAAGAAAAATTCATATATAAATATTAGGGAAATTTACATAATATCTTATAAGTATTTATTTGACAATTCAATAAGATCTATATTTTTTATAGAAATTATTTTTTCAATACTCATAATAGGAATGCTAAAGAAATGAAAAATTCATCATTACACATCATGAATCTAAAGTACATGACATGTAATCGTTGATTAAAACAAATAAAGTAAAATTATATACCATGAATAAATAGTAGATAGCATGGACCATGTACAAGATGTGAATCCAGATTAAAATTCACAAATTTCATAAATAATAACTTGATGAAGATACTTGATTTTAACCATGTTAACATTGTATAAATCATGAAACATAATTGAAAATGAAGATACAAGCCATGAAATCCAGAGATCCAAGAACATAAGAGAAATTTGATGATTTGATGTACAAAATGGGAAAGATACTTAAACACTGAGAATGTATCATTTTAGAAGCCACATAAATCTTATTCATGATGTTAATCAGTTACATGTCATGAAAAACACATGCTCTTTAAATATGAGAGCACCCTGATGCAGATAGATTGCTACGAAGTATAAACTCTTTCCCCTTTCTTAAATTTAATTACTATATTATTTTAATGTTGTTTCTATTAAAGTACATTACCATTTTATTTATTCCTTTTGACCATTTTTATTATTCCAAGACTCGTTATTGTGTGTTTTTGTCTATTTCTTGAATCCAATTTAGTTTGTTGTTCAATAATTGTCAACTAGTGTGTTCTTTCTTGTTTCATCAATCAATATAGTATTTTATTGATATAATAGATTTAAATTTTGGTTTTCATTGATTTGAACTAATTAATTCTAATGTTTATCATGTTATTTCATGTTTACCTACTTCCAATTAGTACAATAGTTTTCAGCTCATCTTAATAGGGTTAGGTGTTGAGAGTTATAGTATGTTTTAATACAATGAGTCTCTAAATAGTAACTAAGTAACCCAATAGAATATAATTATGTTATAAATTTTTTTAATATAAATATTTGGAATCTACCATGACCATGAGATATTTAATAAAAAAAAACCATACTATATAGAGTTGAAAATTATATGACTAACAACTCTTAATTATCTATAATGTGAATCCAAGACTCTTTCACATATGATGTCTACTATCTCTGAACCATGGAGTAGTTTCTATCTTATGTAGATAAAATTAGTTGGAACAAGACCTATTGGTAAACATTGAACTACTCCACAACCTAGATAATTTGTATACACCATGATAGATTTATGATTACACTTTTTCATAGACCCTAATGTTGAACCTTATCTATTATATTTTCTGAATTAAAACCAACTATATGTAGTTTTATTAAAACAAAAATGAAGAGAGATTGTGAGTACTCCATCCAATTGAGTACTTACCACTAGAATTTCTATATACAAGCTATCCATATGGAATCGACCCCGTACATCCACTATGATAATATTTTTTAACTAAGAATATTTTGGGAAATATAAATTTTAACCTAATTAATGCTTGCAAGTAATCATCAGCACTATGTAGGCTGGTAAAATGTTTGTTCCATTTCAAATAAAATTTTTTCTTAGGAACAGTGATATTCACTCTAAACCATGGTATTCCTTGCCTTAATTTATTTGTACTCTTTATTTTTAAAATATTTCCCCCATACTAGGACCCTATTACACTATTTTATTTAGTGTACTGAATGCAGCAGGGTTCCCAACCTTGTTTTTTGTGTCTAGATGAACCCAAAATGTTGGATTTCAATCCTAAAATTGAACGATCTATTTTTTTTCATGTCACTATTTTTCATTTTTGTATACAAAAGTCAATAACCACCAAACCTCTAATATTCAAATCCTAACAATTAGGGAGAGTGAACAATGTTATTAGAGAGAACTATCATTGATTATGGTATTTTATCTATCCATGGTGTTGTTCCCAACATTTTTTTTTCTCATATTCTGGTGAAAAAAAATTCAAAATCAATCCTAGACTAAAAAATATGACACAAATCATAGGGAATTTTTTTTAAAATAAAAATCCAAATCCCATGAGAACATTTCAAATATATTAGAGGTATCAAATACTTTTCACTATAATGGAATATCATCTTACACTATTAGACTTCACATCTCCACTTTGTCCTTTCATAAGAGGGACAAATATTTTCATCAATGTGGAGCGTCCAAGTACATCATTAAATGGGACAATTGAGAAAATATATTCTCTTATAAATAGTTTACACATATATAAACCTAGATGATACGAAATAAAATTTAAAATTTCAACCATGTGGAAAAAGATCCAAGATTGGAATCTTGAAACAATTTTAAAGAGATAATAATTAAGGGAAAACAAAAGAGACTTTATGAGTGTCTTAAAATCCAAAATTTCCGCCATGGAATCTATATTGATGAATTCACTATTATAACCAATTCCATTGAAGTAAGTCTCACGATAATGAAACCTGATGATAAAATAGAATTTTCAGTAATGATTGACCATAATGACAGTTTGTATCAGTGTGAGAGAGGATTCCCTGGCATTGAATCCGTCATGTGGAAGAAACTATCTGTCTCATAGGACATGTTGAAGATCACATAAAGAATCTTGAGTCTGTACAGCTACATGATACACCACCTCTCCATTCCACTTTTATGGAGATAAAATCTTATGATATGTGTGGAGGCCCACAACCATACCAAGACTATAGGGTATGAATTAGAGAGCCACAAATCCAATATTATAATTACATGAATTATATCCAAAATAATCACTTGGTTTAATAGCCTCACAAATTTAAACAATAGTATTAATAGTAGAGACTAAATTAAAATCAACAAAAATTAAATCAAGGATATTATCAATAATGGAGTGGACAAGAACAACCATATAACTAGGGACCACTTGGGTTCTCACATAAACAGTTATCTTCTAAATGAAAAAACATATTGAAAACATACCTTTTTCACTTATATCTCAGCAGTTTCCACCATATCAACAACTATAGTTTTAGTAAACATCCCCAATAACCCCATAACAAGTCCCATATCTGTATTCATATATTTAAAACCCTATAAAAACCTCCAATCGGAAGCAATATCATAGGACTAATACCCAAGAGGATTAAATGAAAAACCCAGGAGGTTACCTCTAAAATCATGAGCACATAATGAGTCAAATCTCAAAGTCCCTATCAGAAAAATCACCCCGTACATTTTCTAGTAACAATGAGACACATATGAGAGATGAGGATATTAATATGGTTTTATGGGAAAGAAAAATGTTGAACTTTTTACATCCATGCACAAGTAAGGAAGATAATCATGGAAAACATGAAACATTTGTGACAATAATCCATATAGATGATGAAAATATCACAAATATTGTTTCCAAAGGAAAAATATGGAAGATAATCCAAATGATAATGCACCAATGTAGAATTAGAATAAAAATAAAGGTGTTTATATAGAACCACCACCATACAATCTCCCTCTCCCATTTACATAATGGACAAGACAGAATAAATGTTAAATCAATTGGGGAAAATCGCTTGTATTTATTGACATATTCATAGACCCACATTGAGTTGTTTGGAGAAAAAACATGATATTTTTGTATCTGATGTTATTTTATTATAATAATCATGCTTATAATGAATTATATTATATATGTTACCCTAATTTTTTATCTTTATTTTTATTATCTACCTACCAGCCCTCAACAGCAAGAAAATCTAAACTATATTTCTTATACCCTCATAGTTAATTGTGTATTTTTATTTATGAAATGGATATGATATAAAAAATTAAATCCTATAGTTAAGAAAATGTATTCAGGGTATGATCATAACTATTGTTTTACTCTACCTTGAGTGATGAGATTAAATTTATAATTTGGTAAATTTCAAAATGGATGTATCTTTTTAGGAATTGTTCAGAAATTATAAATAAAATGATAATGAATATAAATATGTAACTAAGATATGAGGAATGAATGGTTTTATCTATAGGGATAATTTTGGAGGAATTGATTTTTTATCTTGCATTTAGTTTTATTTGCATGATTTCAATACATGTTTCCTACTTAATTTTTTTTTTCATTTGGAATCCCTCTTTAGATGATTTTTTCTTGAGGACATGAAATTAATCAAATATGAAGTAGTTTTATAACATGAATTCATATATAAATTTTGTATTTTTTTATTTTTAATGATTCCTTATTCAATAATAAAATACAATTTGAGGTGTTTTTATAGGAATTAGTAATTCAGGACTCAATGGAGGAATGCTAGAAAACAGAAAAATTCATTGTTACACATCTGGAATATAATTTAAACTACATACACTCTTATATTAGACCAACAATAGATGAACATAATCACATGAATCCAATGTACAATACATGAACCAAGTGCATGATTTGAATGCAGATTATTGACCATGAACGAATTTTGTATGAACCTTATGAACATTCACGATGTGTACCATATTCAAGACATTCAAAGTTGGTATCCAAATTTTTGTTAAAGATACATGTTTTTAAATTCAGAGATCCATGATCATTGTATAATTTTATGGATCTCATGTACATAGATTGAATCCATTGAGTCAATATGAATTAATTTATGAAAAGTTCACTTAAGGCATATTCACGACGTGAATAATTTGCACATTGAGAATATATCATGTTTTATAAATATGAGACCACCCTGATATAAACAGAGGATAGGGAACCCTAAAATATTTTCCCTATTTCTCCTAAATTTCATTCCCATTTTATTTCAAACTATTTTATATTTAATTATTTTTACCTTTTAAGCATTCCTTTATTACTACTATTTGATTCCAAGACTCGTTATTTGTATGTTTCAATGCAATGTTTGAATCCAATTTCATTTACTATTAAATACTCATATTATATTGAGTTGTTCATTATTTCTTCATTCAAGATAGTATTTTCATACTTTAATAATATTTTAACTATCAATTTTTTTTAATTATTTATTTATCATCTTGATCATGTTATTATTTATTTATAGGATTTAAATTGAGACCATCATGTGAGGATAATCAATTTATGGTTAGGGTATATAGTAGGGGCATGCTTTATAATAATGAATCTCTAAATAAAAAACTGATAACCCCATAGATATTAATTTGGTTTAAGAAAACATTCAATATCATTATATTTCATCTATTATAACCATTAGGGAAGTAATTTAACAACCATTACCTAATTGGAATGGATAAAGCTTGGACCAATTACTCATGGTAATTTCTTTATATAATCCATGATCTCTTCACTTGGGTATTAAAATATATCTAATACAAGGAGTAGTTTATATATAAGGTATATATAAATATTCATATCCAGAACTATTTGTTGCATTTGAACCACTTTTATGGGTATATCAAAGTTATACCCTAAAATAGATTTAGGATTACCCTTCTTACAAAACCATGAAATTGACCCTTATACATTTTCTTTCCTAAATTAAAAATGAAGCTACATTGTTTTAGTAAAAAAAAAGATAGAGGGGTATATATATATATAAAGTATAATAAAACTAGGTTTTCTATCTAAAATATTTCTTTATGGGTTTGACCGGGCACAACCACTGTGTTAAACTTTTTTTACCTAAGTGTTTCTAGGTAATATGAATTGTGACCAGATCAATGTTTGCCCATAATCAATGATAACTTGTGGTTTGATAACATTACCATATGAAATTGTTGAATTTTAAAGTATAATTTATTTTTAAAATTTATAATTATGTAATGACTATAATTTTGGATATGAATGAATCACATCCTCTTTGACCATAGTAAACTGAAAGAATTAATTCATACATAAGTACTTAATTTCATAAAAATGTCTTATGCAAACATAATTTGTTAGGAAATGGTATAATAAATAAACATAAATGATATAAAATGTATAACAAACTTTATAAAAGGTTCATAATAGTTTATAAAATTAAAAATGGTTTATTATAACATCCATAAATCCAAAACTCTCTCACATGGTAAGAAAGGGTTAGATATGAGACTTCAAGCATGCCTCCTCATATTCCAATAGATTCCAATTAGCAGTGGGGGTGTAAAGTGTATAGTGGGGAGAATAAACCCCATGGTAGGAAGTTTCATATCAGTGGTTCAAAATATAAAAAAATATAAATAATTATCAATGTAAATACAAAACATAATCTTACATTTAAGGCCAACTAAATAATCCAAAAATGATAATGTAATAATGTAATGATGTGATGAATTATAACTAAATGAAATGCTTGAATAATATTTAAAAAAGAATATAAAAATTAATAAAATACTAAAGGTCCCTGGTCCTAATACCCCTGTCGAGCCCATCTATAAACTTCTTTCCAACATCAAGAAAGTAATCAACAAAAAGTTCATTTTCCCTTGTCCAAACCTATATCCATGAAATCCTCTCGCTGCCAAACAATGTCCCAAATAGGATTTTAGTATAAGTATAATGACCCAACTGCTGTTACCAAATGTCAGTGCATTATTTTAATACATTTTCATGATTACAAGGAATCATGTCTCGAAAGACTGATCAGTTTACCAGTCTTGGAAAATATATTATATACGTGAACATTACATTACACATTATAAAATAAAACAAAACATAAATGATACTTTTGACACTCCATTAATCCCCTAGCTTAACCGTACTTATCAATCATAATACACTTCTTAGAATCCTGGGAAAATAAAATATAAGATAGGGGTGAGCTCATATGTTCAGTAAGAATTACGATGTAGTGGAAACCTTCACATATAAGCTTAAGCATTTAAGGCAATGCATAAAACTAAAAAAAAGTAATTTAATCACAATATCAACCATAATATTGAAAATATAAATCCAATAATCCCATTTACTTATTCACATGGATATTCTACTAGTCAAATAATCAAATTCAATATCAATAGCCAATTTTATAAGGATAGAATGCATAATTCCAGACTTCATAAATATATAGTCAGGGTCTTGTGCCATGACTGCAAATAATATTTTGTCCAGGCCTTGTGACAAGACCCTAGTTTTTATCATGAGACATACCGATGCATCAAATAGATATTTTGGGCTCCACACATCACTTAAAAAGTGCAATGCATTCCTCATATGAATCAGTTTAAACATAGAATAAACATTCATATTAAAACTGGCATAGGAAATGTCAATAAATTATCCATAAACCATGAATGGTATAAAAATAACACATCCACATTCAAACATATCACAAAACCATCAATAAAATATGGAAGATTTGTTTCATAATAAATCTACCTCGATCAAGAATAATATCCCATAAAATATGTTGACATAGTTGAAAAAGATCAATAAAAATATTTGAGAGAAATATCCCTTTTTCATGATATCATTTAAAAGTCACATAATTTATAAAGGAAGTATTAAAAAAGAAATTTTTGAATAAAAGTGTCCCATACCACTTTGAAACATTTTAAAGGAATTAAAATTTAAAAAAATTAATGTTCAAATAAATAAATCCTTAAAATCATTTTAAAAACATAGACATTAATAAGAAATGTTTATAAGAATAAATTTCTAAAACCGTTGAAATGAAGATTTAGTAAAAGGGTCCATTAAAATAATCCCTTTTAAAACTATTTAATTAATCCTGGAAATGGATAGTAAATATTTTTCTGTAAAAACTTACACATAAACAATCTCAAATAATAATGAGACTGGGGAATTAACCCTTACCTTGTACTTTCCTGTGGTCAAGGGTACGTTTATCCTCCTGTATAATGAACATATTATGTTATTAAATTGTAACAAAACCATATTCATAATTACTATATCATACATGATTCATTTATTACTTTATAATACCCATTTAATAATGATTTTCATTTTAAATTTACATTTCAGGTAACAATCACTTTTTTATCATACGTATTTTAACTTGTTATTCTTGATCGTATCGTTTAGATCATGATCTGAATACATCCAGAATATAATCATTGATTTATATATCATATATATTTAGAATATAAATATTTATAACAGATATATATATGAAATATAAGGCACCGTTTATGGAGATGGTAGGTTGTACGTACGCATTAACATTGTTTCCGTTTTCATATCGTAGTGAACGTGGGAATGGATATCGTCACGCCGTGGAGACAGTAATCTGTATGTACACACGAGCGACAAAATCATTATATTGATGGTTAAATCATATGTAATTTAATAGAATATCATATATATAGAATCATTAACATGTTATATTTATTATTTACATCAGTTATACTCATTATTATACCCATCCAAATAATGAAGTGTTTGAATAACAAACTACACCACGACGTGAAGATGGTAAGTAGTACATACACACGTATAGTGACTTTATCATTCATGTGATTGATAGAATAATGAATATGATTGTAACATTTTTATAATAACATCTAATTATATAGAAGAAACTGGAGTTATTATTTTAGAATGGAAACATCAAAGGAAGAGGAAGTGGATGAAGAAAAGAACTTGAAATAGGTAATGAAATATTTACCTCTTCTCTGGGTTCTTCCTTTTGATTTGATAAAAATGGCTCCATATGATGGCTTTAGTAACAAAGGAAGGCCTCTAGGATGATGGGAGGAATGTTGAGAGGATATTTTGGCAGGGGTTGGCAGAGCCAAATGGCTTTGGAGGTGTAAAACTAAGAGAAGGGGAAGTACCATTTTATAAGAGAGGTGAGGGTCACTTTAGGAAAAGATTGAAATAGTTTTTTATAATAAAATCATTTTCGGTTTCTAATGGCTCAAAAATGATTTATATAGAGGATATGGTGGATATGGGTCGAAAAACATCAACCATTCGGTTTTAGACATGTTTAGTTTACCATTTTAACACTGTCTTTTAGATTAAACTCATAGTTAAATAGTTTAACTTTTACCGTGTCTTCTTGTATTCTTACACTATATGGTTAATAAACCCACTATAAACATCCAAGAGAACCTCAAGTCGTTTATTAATGACATATTTAATATTATTAAATACTTTTATCCGATCTTTATATTCTTTGTAATATTATATCAACCAATAATATAGTATTTATTTTAAAAATTAAATTAAATTAATTTTGACATTAATTGGTATTTGGTTTTTGGTAGAGTCATCAAAACATGATTACTTCAAACAAGATACTTCGAATAAACCCTATAATTTCATATTCACCATTAAAATTCATGAATGTCATAATAACTTTGAAATTATATTCATCTTAATATTTATAATACCATTTATTTTATTCATTCATTAATAAGGTAATTACTACATCATCATTATGTCATAAATAAAATAAATTATTTAATGTATAAAAACTATAAATAAAATAAAATGAAGTAGAAAATATTTTTAGATTTTTATGGAATATTTATAGTCGAATTTATAATTTTTGTAACCATATATTAAAAGTGGTTTAGTTATTAAACATTGAATTTAAAACTTTTAACTCTTCTTTAAATAAAATTATAATAAATGTCCTAATATAATACAAGTTGATCAAATAGCATAATATTTTATGACGAAGGTTGTTTTTGGTCGAATTAAACTTATCCAACAGAATTAGGACATGTGTTAGGGTAGTTATAATATCATTTTTACCTTTAATTACCCTATTAACTTTTAACCATAGTAAATAAAACTCAAAAGTTACTATTATACAAAAAATATTTTCAACTTATTGAACCACATTTTAATTACTGATATCAATCATGTCTCTCGGATTTTTGAAATTCAACTCACATGAAGTTGTAAAATTATGTTTTATGGAAATTCGCAAATGTACCTAGAAGGTGGGTAAAAGTGGTTAAAAAGTTCAATAAAATTTTATACATAAAATTTTATTATAAAATGACTCTAATGAATTACATTGAATGTATATATGTATTATATATCAATTTTGACTTAAAATAAATAATAATTTAAATAAAAAGTCAGTTTTAAATAATAACGTTATGTTTTTCACTATTCATCAAAAAATTGAAAGTTTTCAGAAAAATACCAAAAATTCACCTTAGGCTAATTTTAATATTCAGAATTCAAAAATAAAGTCTATTTTTCAAAAATTAAAACATTTAATTTGCATTTATTAATTTAAAAATTATTTCCCGTTGTCAAAACCAAAAACCTTGTTTAAAAAACGTAAAAACTATCTAAAGATTGACATGTGTTTATTCATATTTAAAAGTGAAATTACTTATAATTACATACATTGTATTAAATGATAAAAATAAAATCTAATTATACTTCAAAAACATTAAAATTCATAATTTAACTCTATAAATTATTTTGATTAAAAAATTTGTTTTCAATTAAAACATAGTATTTCTCACTATTCATCAAAATATGAAAGTTATCAGAAAATACCAAATATTTGTCCAAACTACATTTTTATATCCCACTTCTGAAGAACAATTATGTTTCATTAAATTGTATATATAAAAGTGTGAAATTTGTTTTTTAAAAAGGGTTCTCTCTTAAAAGATGGTAATATTTCATTTTTTAAAAAATACATCTTTTATATGAAAAATTGAATTTGTTCTTATATTATGTATAAGAAACACATAATATGGTTGTTAAAAATATATAGATTATAAAATATTTCAAAATTCAGTTAATGCTATTCATAACCACTTCTTGAACGACTAGTTTGGTAAGTTGTGATATGCTCGAACTCAGTGTTGCATGAAGCACAAGCTATTGAATTAATTTAATGAGATAACGTACTATAAAATATTGGGGTGTGGCAATAACTTTGTAGGATAGAACTCCTAAGTCTAAACAAATCCTGTCTGATAATAAGTGTATATAATAAAGTGATAAATAGGTGTAATAATTATTTCCACAATTAAATAAACACATCAGCCTACTTTGGTGCCAAGCCAAAATATCTATAAGAATGTCTTATGATAATGAAAAAAACAACCATATATCCAAGATAAAAAACCTCCTTCGGAGCCATTCCATAATAACTCTAAGAGTTTATCATGAACATACTAACCACTATATAACTAGTGTATAATTATAACAATCAATCCAGGGTAAAACCATATATGCATTACAACATTTCCAAGTTAATTACCTATAAGAATAACAACATATCTGGGTCAAGACCCTATAATAATTTCCTCATTTCCAAGTAATATCCCTATAATAATTACATAATTTTCATGTCAAATCCCTATAATAATTACAACATTTCTGGGTCAAATAACTATAAGAATAACAAGTTTTTTTTTCAAGTCCTTATACGCATTACAACAATGGGATAGGTCGAGACCGCTCACTATCAGCATTACAAAATATACATTTAAAATTGCATAGACCTATCCCATTATATAATAATCTCAGTATAGAGCACGAATTATAACATACATCACAGATTTCAAAATATCCCATCATTAATATCAATGGTTAATTATGATAGTTGACATTATTCTTTCACATCCCACATCACAATTCAATTTACAATTGATTAATAATTAAATAAATAATTAATAATCCAAAATTTTGTGATTCAATAATAATAATTCACATTAGGTCACATGTTATCAAAAAAATACTTCAAGCCATTAGACAAGTAAAAATAAATTTGAAACCAAAGTGATTTAAGGGATAATATCATTTAATTATTTGATTAACTTGGGTGCATGAAATGAGGGTTAAATCAATATATTTAACAAGCATTGTAATTATAATACTATAGGGTTAAGGTTTATACCCTTATATTTATCTGTTGATCCAATAATGATTCCAAAAACCAACATCTATGAGGAAGAATTTGAGGATGATTTCAAAGTATTTATTACATGAAATGTAATCATTATCAAAACCAAAAATGTATTTGACAATGTTATTTTACTAAAATTTGTTTCAGAAAATGAGAGAGGGAGAAACCTAACCAAAAACAAAAAACGAGGATTTCTCACACAATTCGGACATTATGAAGGAGTGTTGGCACCCAAAAAAACCAGGATAATTTCTTAAGGGTGAGAGGAGAAGAGATTTAGCGAAATAGATATAATTTCAGCTGTATAACATGTTTGAAATAGTAATTCGGGAAGTTATAGAGCATGTAATGCAGTTACTTGTCATGTAAATTTTTTAATGGTATTTCATGAAAACCCTGTCACCTCATATTTTTTTTAATTAAAACCCCCAAAAAATTAAATGACATATAATCCCTTTAAATTATGTGTAAATTTTATTCATTTGAGTTTCCATCCCATTTTCCCATTAACTCATCAAACCTCAGTTTAATATTCTCAACCTAGAATGAAATAATTTTTATCATTAGTTAAAATTATAATTGGTCTCCATGAATTAAAACAAAAATATGTCACAAAAATTTAGGTCATTCTCCCCATTAAGGATCTCCATCTCCAAACAAGAGTCTGTCACCAAGGATCAAATTAATTACTCATAGATAAATGTACCGGAAAAAATAAAAGCTCTTAAAAATTCCCCCTTCTAATAGCTCATCTGCAAGATACTTGGAGCATCCCTATGAGGTCTCGATAAACAAGTATGGACACTATGTTGGAATATCAAACTACCTCTCCCATGTCTCCTCCTATACTCTCCCATGATGCGACTACCCTCGAACCAATTATATAGTCCATCGTCGAAGATGTTTCTCGTGAAAATCCAAAACCTAAATCGAATTCTCCTGAAAATACACTTCATCAAAACACTTTACATCAGCCATGTCTATCACAAGGGAAGGGTCGAGATGATATCTTCATAGTTATGACATAAGGAAGATGTTGTGTATGGTATTGTAGGACTGTGGAAGCATGATATGGTATTCCACTGGACCAACAATTCCCACTATTTCAAATTTCCCAACAAACCTATGCACTAGCTCTTCCTATTTCATGATATGGTGATGTGCATACCATAGTGACCCATGAAAGAAATCATAGTGAACATCATCAAATTCTAGTTGTCATCTTCTATGGTTAGCTTATGATTTATTCCTATTTTGTACAGTCACCAACCACTATCTGATCAACTGAACTTATTCATATGTCTTCTTCACAAGACTAGACCCAACAAGTGATGATTCACCTCCTTCCAGCCAACAAAGAGGCAAATGGAATGCCTTCCATACAGTGTCTCAAAAGGTTCCATTTGGATCGATGCTTGAAATCTATTATTATCTAAATACTTAGGAATTATCATATGTTTCTCCTATGAACTACCAAAATACAAAACACATGCTTGTAACATTTCTTCAAAAACCTTAATAGTGTCCTTTAATTCTCCATCTGTCTATAGACAATAGGCTGTGCTTAAGATAACTTGAGATTTTATAGATTTATGAAGGCCCTAAAAAATGTGATGTGAGAAAAATATTTTTGAAATGATACTCATTAGAACACCTTGAAACATAACCGCCTCACACACAGACAAATTTCCCAATTCATTAACTATAACGTTTTCCCTAGTAATAATGAAGTGGTCTACTTTATTTATTCGATCCCTAAAAACCCAATAATACTCTTTTTTATAGGTCATACTTAGAAGTCCTATCACAAAATCCATCATGACAGCATCCCGTTTCGATTGTGGAAGGGGTAAAGGCTATAAAATCCCAAAAAACAATTATTCCTAGCTTTCACCCACTGACAAGTGAAGCATCTATCCAAATATATTTCCAACTCCTTCTTAATTCATGAACACTAGTACTATCAGTGGAGTTCAAGATACATTTTCGGATAAACAGGTTGTACTTCCAATATAGAATCATGAAACTCCCTCATCACGTCCTCGCACCAGTCCATATGAACCCATAGTCAGCCATATAAAAATGAATTTCCACTACAAAGTAACCATCCAAATGGTGTCTCCCAACCATATAATTTGTATCTCATAAATGATCCCTCCAGATTATACAACTGTTCAGTATTAATCCTTTCTAAATGCATTGGTAATACATATTTAGATTTCCAAGATAATTACCCTTAGATTACTAAATATAAAGATGCATATTCATAAAAATGACCATTCTCCTCCAGTCATAAAAAGACTCTTGTACTACCTCTGTCTGCATCATTCATGTAAAATATTTAGAAATTATGTTTCCCCCACATGGTGTATAACCTAATTTGAAGTCTAATGACTGTAGATACTCAACCCACCACATCTACTAAAGGTTCCGGTTTCACTTATGAAAGATGCAATTGATGATCTTGTGATCTGTTTATAACAAAAATCTCTCACCCTTGTCATATTGTCTCTAATATTTAAGGGCATGAACCACTACTTCTAACTTCAAATCCTAAGTAGGGTAATTTCTTGCATGCAGTATCAGCTTCCTAGAGCAATAAGAAATTACATAATCCCCCTGCATCATAAATCATCATATTCAAAATCTAGATTCATCATATTATACCACATATTCTCTACCTAGCATAGGTAATGTGATGATAAGTTTTGAGTTAATCTTTCTTTTCAACTATTTAAAAGATCATTCACAAGCGTTAAATAAAACAATTCCATATTTCTTAGTCAAAAAGGATATTGGTGCTTTTAATCAGGAGAAATATATGATAAAATGTTTATAATAACCTGATAAACATAGAATAACATGTATTTGAAAGACTTTATGGGGATTTTACCTAGATATCATGGCTGAAAATTTATCAAGATCCACTGAAAATCCCACTTCTGAGATGAGATGGCCTAAGAAGTGCACTTTATTTATCCAAGAACTACATTTGATTAGCCTATCGTAAATCTGATGCTCTGTCAAAGTACTCATGATAATGTAAATATTTTTGACATGATCATATATTGAATGAGATTACACTAAGATATCATTGATCAAAACCCCCAAAAACTGATCCAAAAAATAATTAAATATCCTATTCATTAAGTCCATGAATGCAAGATGCAAATTAGTCAACCCAAATGATATAACTATAAATTCATACCATCCATAACAGCTCTTAAAAGCATTCCATGTTATGTACTATAGTTTCACCCTTAACTGATGATATCCTAATCTCATGTTAATCTTATAGAATATCTTATGACCTCTCAACTGAATGAAAATATTATTAATGCATGGAAGAGGATACTAGTTCTTGAGCATCATCTGGTTTAACCTCAGATAATCGACACAGAAGTGAAATGATCCATCATCCTTTTTGGTGTTGTGATCTAGAGATCACAATGGATATATAATCGTCAGTAAAATTAATTTAGGTTATAGATATGCCAATTGTAAATTCAACTCTGAAAGTTCTTCTCATACTATTTTATTAGGTGGGATAGAAACTAGCTCTACTCCCGACACGAACTCGATCATGAAATCAAACTCTATCTCGGTTGATATCCATAGTAATCATCAAGGAAAAAATACCAAAAATATTATACCTATAGGAAAAAATAATCCTACCTCATTAAACCATTATTTAGAGAAATAATAGTGATTTGAGTCACGAGACAATCCAACCTAAACTTTATTGGTCATGCATGACCAGCAGGAAGATTCCACTCACCTTGGTGAGAATAGATATATTATTTTTGAGATTATAAGGTAACTCACCTCCTATAATACTCTATATGGTCCAATCATTTCATGGACAAAAATTTCCCAAAATAAAATTTAACCACCAATATCTATAGAACACATCTTGAAGCATTTGATATTCCCTGACCAAACTACCAATAACGTGCCAATGGTTAAAAAACCATCTAATAATTCTTCATGAAATCCCAAAATGGTTTTAGAAATAGTAGATACAAATAAATTTAATTCTCCTGTATCAAAGAAAACACAATCTATGGTAGATGATATAATAATCATACCTATGATGTTAGATCATCTTGCATCCATGTTAGTTGGAGTAGTATGCAAAATATAAAAATCACTTGTCCATCTATCCTAGGCTCTAGTTTGACTACCCTAGTCTATTTCTAATTCATGGAACTATGTCTAAAGCACTATGGTACCACATCCAATGCAACATCTTGAATGACCAGTGGAACTCTAATTACCAGCTTGCTGAGGTGTTGTTGATCCCCTTCTTAATTCTGGTGCTTCCCATTATCCTCTACCACTAATCTACTATATAATATTTTAAAATATCATATAATTATAAACCATTCTTCTATAGACATTACACACAACTATAGGGTAATGACACTATGGAAACCTGTGACCAAAATTTTCACATTGATAGCACTAGAATAGAACATGATATTTAGATGGTATCCCAATTCCCTAAATGCTTTTCCCACTACAAATTTGGGAGACACTATCATAATATATCTTATTACCACCCAAAGAAGAACTCTAAGATTTCCCTGATCAAATTACAAGGAGGATTCTCCGAGCCTCTCTTGAATTAGCTTCCAACATGAGATCCAATTTCACCACCTCTTAAAAAAACGTCAATGGAAAACATTTACATGTGACCTGGTCGTATTGAAAATACCATCCTAGAAACATCTCACCATGTAGATCTCATCAACTACCAAAGATGAAATAGTGCGCTATAGGTTGGTAAAATGTCTAACATATTCCAGCACTGACAAACCATCCTACGTAAGATGCACAAAATAATTATATTTTTTATCCCTCAAGGTTTAGGATAGAAATAGATATGAAACATTATCTCAAAGTCCTTCTTAGATAGCTCATCATGCCATCCAGCTTCCTCTAGAATATCTAACCAATGCCTGGCATATCCTTGAAGCATATACACAACTAGAACCACCATCCTATACACAGATGACTCAAGATTAATAATGATTGCTTAGATTGACCATATTTAGAACTCTTCCTCTTGGATGTCCCCTCTCCTAGTAAAAATAGGCATATGATGAATCTGAAACACTCTTGTCAACTCAGACACCTAAGGAATGGTAAAAATAGTCTCCCTTTACAAGGATCACAATATCCTCTAGAATCTATCACCAAGATGAACATCCATATGCTCTTGAGGAACAACAGGGAGTTCCAGAAATTCTATGTTTGGATCGTGCTTATTACCACTCTCTTAATGCTCAGGTCAAATAACTTATGATGAAATATAATCTAAAATACAAACACACTCCTTAGAGAACTAGCTAGAAACATGGTCATCTAAACATGTGACTAGAATAAAAAATCCCTATCTCTGGGTATATTTATAGATGGATTATAAATATTTTAGCATGAAATGAAAACTCATTTAATTTATCTATGGAAATAGATATCTCATATCAAACTCATATAGGAAAATATGTATCACAAGAAAAAAATGGTATGCCCTTATTATGAAAAATGTTTGTTGATATATCCTTATGTGCGTATTATGATCCATGTAAGCTTATGTCGTGCCATACCAGGCAATGAGTACAAAACTTAAGAAAAAGTAACATCATAAAAATAATCTTCAAACAATATGTGAATCACCCAGAAGTGAAATATCATCAACTGTAACAAGAACACAAAACATACAACAATCCCACCCTTGAGAAGTCAGATTTCATGCATACATGGGTTAGCCACTCTCATGAATAATCTCATTACCAAGTCCCGAAACATCCTAGAATCCTTTATCCCATTTAAATATTGTAAGGAAAACAAAAATAAAATAAATCCTACATTCAATACCAACTTTTGATGTCTACCAAGTTGGAACTCTCTCACATTGTATGAAAGGGTTGGTTACGAGACCTCTTTGAACCCCCCCCCCCCATCCGAGTGAGGATTCCAACTAATAGTGAGGGTGTAAAGTGTATAGTTGGGATACTATACCCCCTTTTATGATTTTTAGTAACAATTAAACTAACCAAAAGAAATAATAATCAAATAAAAACATTGTGGAAGAAAACAATTAAATTAAATTAAATAATACAATGTTATTAAAGAAATAATGTAATGACGTGATAGAATGTTGCAAAAATCATTACTATAAAATTACAAGAATAGACTACAATGCTCAATGTCCTGACTCCCAATCCCCGCATTAGTCTCATCACCAAACTCCAGCCTAACAAAAAATATAATCAATTGAAATATCCTTTTCCCATGTCCAAACCTGCATCCATTCCATTTTCTAATGTTCCAAACAACATGCCGAATAATATTTTAGTATAACTCAGTAGGTCAACACCATCATGCCTAAACAAATCCAGTTTGATAATAAGTGTATAAAATAACAAGATAAAAATGTCCATTAACTAATTCAACAATTAAATATATACATCATCCTACTTTACTGTCATTCTATAATATCTCTAAGAAATTATTACGACCATACCAACCACAACCATGTATCCAAGGTAAAAAAACTCCTTCAGTGACATACCAAAATATCTATGAGAACGTATTACAACTATTTCAACCACTCTGTAAAAATGGTATAATCACAACAATATATCTGGGTCAAATACTTATAAGAATTACCACATTTTTTGGTCAAATACATATAATAATTACATCATTTTAGGGTCAAATACCTATTATCATTAAAACATTTATGGTTCAAATCACTATAAGAAGTAAATCATTTATTGGTCAAAGACCAATAATAATTAATATTTTATTCGTTAAAATACCTATAATCAGTAAAACATTGGACTAAAATAATCCCACTCACTATTATCATTACAACATATTCATGTGAATGTTCTTGGGCCTAAACCACTATAAAAGGGTCACAACATGGAAAAAAACATCTCATAAAGATTGGATATCAGAACATCACATCATATATCTCATTGTTTAATTATGTGTATTACAATTATTCTTCAGAATGATTCATTTTTAATTCAATTCACAATTAATTAAAATTATATCAGTAATCAATAAGCCACAATTTTGGTATTCTATAAAAAGAAATCAATATAGGTCACATGTCATGCTAAAAATACATTAAGATATTATATAACTAAAAATCCATTTGAAACCAATAGAATTCAAGTGATAATATAATTCAATTATTTAATTAATTTGGGTGCAC
Source organism: Viscum album (assembly GCA_963277665.1). Lineage (NCBI taxonomy): Eukaryota > Viridiplantae > Streptophyta > Magnoliopsida > Santalales > Viscaceae > Viscum > Viscum album. The sequence goes on from OY728147.1 coordinate 1,304,423,482, forward strand.
TCAATAAGGGAACAATCACGATATTCAATAAACCTAGATGTTTTGTGTAAAGACTTGTAAAATTCAAGGGAAATTTTTTCTTAATTTTCTTTGGAATTTTACAAGAGTGCGGTTTCAGACGGCACCTGATTCCGAGGCCCGGTGTGCCTGGAATCAATTTCTGAAGTTTGGCTCGGGTACGTTCAGTGAACGAACGAGTGGGAATTCCTAACATTTGATCCGGTGCTCGGAATTGAAATCCGAGGGCACCGATGAACTCGCAACGCCGATATTCGCTTAAGGAGACCTTTTCCGAAGTTGCGTTTATTGCGGGACAAAAGTTAATTTTTGGGAGAATTATAAAAAGTAGAATAAAAATGTGGAACACTTTTTATTTTACTTCTGTTAGTTAACTTCTCCCAAAGGGAGTTAAAGGTGGGACCAACATCCACTTAACCTCCCTTGGGAGGATTAAGTGTGGTGGGGCCCACATGAAACCCAACTTTTCAACTTCTCTCAAAACTCCCTTTAACCCCACTTTAAATGTTTTGACAACATAGCTTATTAATTAGGTTGAGTTGTTTAAACTTTTTTCAAACCTTTGAAATTCAAAAAGGTTTGGTTGAGTTAATAAAATAAGCTCTTAGCTTATTTTATTTGGTTATAATTGTTTAGCCATCTTGAGAGCTTTTTGGGTTCTTCTCCTTCTTCTTCAAACATTGACGAAGAACGCTCAAGCTTTGACGAAGAACGCTCAAGCTCCGATGAAGAACGCCGCTCCTCTCTTCTTCGTCTTCCGTGTCAACGGAAGGGAACGCCGCTTCCTCCTCGGACATCCTTCGTCGGCATACGAAGATTCGCCAACGACGTACCTCTTCAGACGTACCTCTTCGTCATCGGATTTGACGAATGACTACCGCGACGCCCGACCTCCGTGACGTTGTCTTCCGCAGGTCGTTGACGATCTTCGAACTTGAACCCAATGTAGGGGTTGTTGTTAATTGTTTATTTATTTATTCTTGTTCGTGGTTCTAGCATGACTAACATGAGGATATTTAATTATGTGTTATCATTTAACGTGAGGGGGCCGGACCGCATGAACACGGCCAACCCCCCTCCTTTGTTCTTGTTGATTTATCTTGCGGATGAAACAAGATGGCGTGGTGCCGTCGCACCATGCGGATAATCGCACGTTTATATTGCGCGGCGCCGTCGCGCCGCGCCGAGGAAGGATCATCAAGAACGCGACGCCGTCGTGCCGCGTCAAAGGGAAACGAAGGCGCGTCGGAGGGGCGCGGTGCCGTCGCACCGCGCCGGACGATGAACACCGCGGCCGGTTCCGGGCCGCGGCGAGACGGGAAGACCGGCGGCACGCCGGGCCGCCGACGTCGGAAACCGGAAGGGGACCGACTTTCTGGTCCCGTTGGAGAAAAACCGGCCGGCCATGTGGCCAGCCGGAAGGTCAAAGACTGGGGGAATAAATTCCCCCGGTCAACTCTCAACCCCCCCCATTTATGAGGAGGGGGGAGGTTTCCTTGAGGGGGGCAGGCGGCCCCCCCGGTTTCCCTCAAGCAGGCCCCCTCGAAGGGGGGCCGGTTCACAAAATGGCGCGGCTAAAAGCCTCACCGCCATGCTGGAAGCGGGGGCTTAGCCCCCCGCGCGTGACCCCAGCGGCGCCAGGCCGCGCCGCCGCGCCGGACCGCGCCGTCGCGTCGGTCCGCGCCGCCGCCGGCCGGGCCGGGTCGGACCCGGACCCCCCGTTTTCGAGACGGATTCGGTCATTTGGCCATAACTTGAGCCACGGACCGCCGATTGACGAACCGTCTGCGGAAACGCGATCCTTGGATCGAGAAGGTCGTTTTGGTATATCGCACTCAAAGTTTCGGAATAATTTGAGTTTGGCCGGGTTGGTTCGTTCACGAAACCAACTGGGCCTTCGGAGCGGAAACGCTCATATCTTGAGCTACAGACGTCTGATTGACGTGCCGTCAGCTTTGTTGTGTTCCGCTTAGTGAGACGGATCTTTTGGCATACTCCGCCCTAGGTTTGGATGCAGGTGGAGTACGGTCGGGTTGGTTTTGCCTTAAAAACCAACCGGGACCCAGGGACGAAAATGCCAATAACTGTCAGATCGGGCGTCCGATCGACGCGCCGTCTGTTGCGTTGAGTTCCTGTTGACGATACGTAACTTTTGGATACATCAACTCTGGACTTTTTGAAAGATGATGTATCAGCCTCTCGGCTCATGGAGCGGATCCTCTTGTTCGAGCTTGCTGTGTGCGGGAACCCTAGTGATGGCTGCGACTGTGACTGCTACTACTACTGCTTCTACTGCTACTGTGACTGCGACGACGACAGTACAGAGATCCTGTGTGGATTCGACGACGATGACTACAGCACTCAGCGATCCTATGTGGATCAGTGCTACAGGTCCTGTGTGGGCCTGATCCTGTGTGGGTCCGATCCTGTGTGGGTCTTTGCGCTCAGCGGTCCTGTGTGAACCAGCACCTACAGGTCCAATGTGGGCCCGATCCTGTGTGGGTCTTTTGCGGGCGTTAGTTACCTATCGATCCTTCGTGGGTCTGACGACTTAGATGGATCAGAGATCATCTTTATCGTCTTTTGAAGAAGTATACCTGTGTGAGATGAATCCTGTTGTTTTCCTGTGTGGATTGTGTTGTGCTATCCTGTGTGGATTTCGTTTTGCTTTCCTGTGTAGAATATGTTTACTTTCCTGTGTGGACTGAGTTGTAGTTGGGCTCGGAGGTTGGAGCGTATTTGAAATTGATGACTTAGGTATATGTATGGGCATATACCTAAGCAGTGTCGGTATTTTACTTCGTGTTTGTACCTTTCATCGTGGTTTATACTTTGTGGATTTGAGAGACCTTCAGGGGTCTCGGGGTCCCTACTAAGTAGCTTATACTCACCCCTGCACGGGCTTTGCCCGCACTACGTTGTGTTGGTTGCAGACGACAGACATCGTTGATCTTAGCTGAGGCTTGCAGAGCAGGACGGTACCTGGAGGTGGACCACTGGGTAGGACGTGCTCGGAGCGGACGGCGGGACCCGTGGAGCAGTGGAGCTATCTGTACCCACCCTTCAGGTGGGATTTCCAGTGGACAGCTCGTTGTATCGGCTTTTACTTTTCAGTTGCTGTTTTCCCTTTCGAGTTGTACTTTACATTCAGTTTGGGTTTGTATACTGGCCCATTTACTTTTCCACACTTTCAGTTGTACTATGCTTTTGCTTAGTGTTTACTTTCCGCTTGCTTACTCTGTGGTGTTTGTTTACTTTACAAAGGCAATGCCTTCCCTTTTTACTGGGATTTACGCCTTGGTGCTAGTCGCCAGCCCCTGGCCTATGGAAGGCGGGCTTGGGGTAGTCACGGCACGGACCCCGAGGGCGGGTCGTGACAAATTGGTATCAGAGGAGTTCGGTTCTACCGCGAACTCTGAACTTTTCTATGTGAAGAAATAATGTTTAGTGTATTGAGTGTGGTTATCAGTCCAGGGAGTCCAGTGTTGGTGCGGTGGCAGACGTATCCGTACACCTGGACCCAGACTTCTGATTCCCGACTTAATGCACGAAAACATTGATTGCGTGTGTGTTTCAAAGTTTTCTTTATGATTACTTATATCAGCTCACTAGGTATACTGTTCTGACCGTGGTGCACCTGTTTCCTTTTCAGGATGGCCCCACGATGGCAGCCAGCTAGGGTTCCGAGAGTCGAGTGTGACGACAGCCCACCGAGCGACGAGGCCTCGGTGCAGGGCCCTTTGTCAACAGTGGCACCGGTGGTAGCTCTACCCGTCGAGCCACCGATACTTCCAGCACCAGCCGTTGACGATGCACGTCGCCTCAGCGCACTGCATGAGTTTTAGCGCCAGCGACCACCCAGGTTTCGCGGGGAGACGGATCCCCAGGCAGTAGAGGACTGGCTGGAGGCAGTGGTACGTGTGTTTAGGCTAGTGAGGACACTAGCAGACCTCATGGTGATCCTCGCTGCGAGCCTACTACACGCAGCAACAGGACGATGGTGGAGCATGATGCTCCAGGTGCACGATGAGGCATCTCTACTATGGACGGACTTTGAGAGCCTCTTCCACTCGGAGTTCGTCCCAGCCACCCTTCATGCGGTGCGTATCCAGGAGCTTCTTCAGCTGCGGCATGGTATCATGACGGTCGCTCAGTACTCGACGAGGTTTACTGATCTCTCGCGCTACTCGACCGACATGGTACGAGACCCATTCTTCCGGGCCCGAACCTTCAAGCATGGTTTGAGACACGAGATCAGGGAATCACCGATCTCCCTCAGCATACCGACTCAGACAGGAGTACTGGAGCGGGCCCTCCTGATCGAGAGCTTCCTTGCTGAGTCTACACCAGCGCAGCGATCCACCGCAGGGCGGCACGTGGCAGAGTCATCTGCACCAGGCAGTCGACGGATGACTCAGGGGTCTAGACAGACCAGACCTTCGGGCAGACGACCTCAGGGCACTGGCTCAGTAGTGCGGAGCACAAAGCGAGGAGCCAGTCTTTCGAGAGGCAGACAGTGCTACTCGTGCGGCGGGAAGGGCCACATGGCTCGTGACTGCCCGACCCGCCGTGCCGAGGAGCAGCAGACAGTTGAGGGACCACCGAGGTAGAGGCAGAGGGTTGACCGTGACGGTCCGCAGGGAGGAGGCGGACGAGGCAGAGGAGCTGGACGAGCAGCCGGTGGTGGGCGACGCTTTGAGGCTCTGCCACCACCACCACCAGGAGGTCCACCCCGACCACAGGGAGCTTGCGGGAAGAGACAGGCACAGCTCCAGGCAGCAGAGGCCTATGACCACGGCGCACCCGAGATGATTCGAGGTACTATCTGTGTCTATTCCACCCTTGCTGCAGTACTTATAGACATAGGAGCGAGTCACTTTTTCAAAGCCGCTGCCCTTGTTCGGAGCTCGGAGATTCCGACAGAGCCGTTGGCTCGATCCTTACGGCTAGAGACTCCTACGGGAGCAGACTCGACGATTATGTACTGGTGCCGGCAGTGTGAGCTCAATCTAGGAGGCGAGAGATTCGGCTGTGATCTTCTTGTAGTAGTGTCGAGGCCTTACGACGTCATCTTGGGCATGGATTGGCTATCTACGGTACATGCACATATTGACTGTTTTAAGCGCAAGGTGCGATGTGTACGCACCGATGGGAGCAGGTTCACCTTCACCGGTGAGAAGGGTGCCTTTGCAGCACAGGATGGACTTCTGCGGAGGAGAGGACAACCCATCACTCATCAGTTGGCTAGCCTCATCCTTGGAGCAGTTGACGTGCGGAGTCCTGGTTTTCCTGCAGTGGTGGATCAGTTTGCGGACGTTTTTCCTGACGACGTTCCAGGGCTACCTCCTCGTAGAGAGGTAGACTTTTATATTGACTTGTACCCCAGGACAGCCCCGATATCCACTCCAGCATATCAGATGGCCCCCGCTGAGCTTCGAGAGCTACGGGTACAGTTGGAGGACTTGCAGGGAAAGGGGTTCATCCGACCCAGTGTTTCACCCTGGGATTCCCCGATATTGTTCGCCAAGAAGGCGGACGGGAGCTTGCGACTTTGTGTTGACTATCGTCGCCTGAACCAGGTGACAGTGAGGAACAAGTATCCGCTACCGAGGATTGATGACCTCTTTGATCATATCATGGGAGCACGATGGTTCTCGAAGATAGACCTCAGGTCAGGCTATCATCAGCTCAGAGTCAGAGACGAGGATGTGCAGAAGACGACCTTCAGATGTCGGTATGGCCACTATGAGTTCTTGGTTATGCCTTTCGGTGTAACCAATGCTCCAGCAGTGTTCATGGCTCTCATGAACAGGATCTTTCAGCCATACCTCGATCGGTTTGTCATGGTCTTCATCGACGACATTCTGATTTACTCTACGACTGAGGAGGAGCACGCCTATCACTTGCGAGTTGTACTAGACACACTCCGAGAGCAGCAGCTTTATGGTAAGCTCTCGAAGTGCTATTTCCGGATACGTGAGGTCCACTTCTTGGGACACGTTATCTCTGAGGCGGGAGTTGTAGTGGATCCTGCAAAGATTGAGGCTGTGTTAGCATGGGAGCCACCCAAGAGCGTGACTGAGGTTCGGAGTTTCTTGGGACTAGCTGGATACTATCGGAGATTCGTGCCAGACTTCTCTAGAGTTGCGGCACCACTCAAAGCTTTGACAAAGAAGGGGAAACCCTTCGTGTGGTCAGACAGATGTCAGCAGAGCTTCCAGGAGCTGAGACAGAGATTGACCAGCGCACCTATCTTGAGGTTGCCTGAGGAAGGAGTAGGGTACGTAGTCTACTACGATGCATCAGGGATAGGACTCGGATGTGTTCTGATGCAGGAGCGGGTAGTGATCTCCTATGGATCACGTCAGTTGAGGCCGCATGAGCAGAACTACGCTACACATGACTTGGAGTTAGCAGCAGTGGTCTTCGCTCTGAAGACATGGCGACACTATCTGATGGGTGAGCGCTTTATAGTCTTTTCCAATCATCAGAGTCTCAGGTATACCTTCTCGCAGAAGGACTTGAACCTGAGACAACGGCGATGGCTCGAGTTCCTCCAGGACTATGACTTTGAGATAGTCTATACTCCTGGGAAGGGGAACGTAGTAGCCGATGCCCTTAGCAGGAGGACGGGCATTCAGCTACTTGAGGAGGCGACGGAGCAGCTAGCCTCTTTACAGATATCCTTAATGGATAGAGATGGAGCAGCCTTCCTCTAGTCTCTCACAGTCACCCTTCCACTACTGCAGCGAGTCAGGGAGGCACAACGTGGGGACGCTGACTGTGAGACACGGCGTACAGAGATATCCTCGGGACAGGTACCTGATGGTTTCTCCCTTGGAGCAGAGCACGACATCCTTTTCAGAGGACGTACCATGGTACCAGTCGCTTTACGAGAGGAAGTGCTGAGATAGTTTCACACTTCTCCTTTGGCGGTACATCCTGGAGTGGCAAAGATGTACCAGGACCTCAGACGACAGCACTGGTGGCCGGGCATGAAGAAGGCAGTAGCAGAGTTCGTTTCTCGATGCCTCACCTGCCAGCAGGTGAAGGCAGAGCATCAGGTACCATTGGGCTTGGTACAGCCCTTGGAGGTTCCGGAGTGGAAGTGGGACGACATATCTATGGACTTCGTGACTGTACTTCCATGCACTTCCAGAGGTCACGACTCCATATGGGTGATTGTTGACCGACTCACCATGTCGGCACACTTCTTACCCATTAGAGAGCAGGGCTAAGTGGAGAGCTTGGGACGTCTCTACGTTCAGGCGATTGTGCGGCTCCACGGCGTGCCATCATCTATAGTCTCTGATCGAGATGCTCACTTTACTTCCCGGCTTTGGAAGGGGTTACAGGAGGCGTTCGGGACGCAACTTCGTCTGAGCATAGCCTTTCACCCTCAGACGGATGGTCAGACGGAGAGGACCATTCAGACTCTCGAGGACATGCTCCGCACATGTGTCCTCGACTTTGGTCGTAGCTGGGAGGACCACCTACCCTTGGTGGAGTTTGCGTACAACAACAGCTACCACTCCACCATCGGGATGGAACCGTACGAGGCGTTGTACGGCCGACCTTGTAGATCCCCTTTGTGCTGGACAGACCCAGGGGAGTCAGCACTTGTGGGACCAGAGATGGTCCAGGCCACGACAGAGAAGGTCCAGGTCATCCAGGAGCGGATGAGGACAGCTCAGAGCCGGCAGAAGTCATACGCTGACAGGAGGCAGAGGCCACTAGAGTTCGAGGATGGCGACCACATCTTCTTGCGGGTCTCACCTCGACGTGGTATTCGGAGATTTGGCCGAGGCGGCAAGTTATCTCCGCGCTTCATCGGACCCTTCCAGGTCCTCAGCAGGATTGGTGAGGTGGCTTATCGCCTGGATCTACCACCTCAGTTGCACCAGGTGCACGACGTCTTCCACGTGTCTCAGTTGAGGAGATACGTGCACGACCTGACGCACATCATTGACCATGGGGAGCTTGACGTTGACGATGGGGCGACTTTTACGGAGGTCCCGGTGGAGATAGAGGATCGACAGGAGCGGGTCCTGTGTGGTCGATCTATTCCTCTTGTGCGCATCAGATGGCATCACGGGAACCTCCAGGAGAGCACATGGGAGCGGGAGGCTCAGATGCGTGCTCAGTACCCTCATTTGTTTCCCTAGTTTTTGATGTATCATTACGGGGACGTAAAGCCTGAGGTGGGAGTAATGTAAAGACCCGTAAAATTCAAGGGAAATTTTTTCTTAATTTTCTTTGGAATTTTACAAGAGCGCGGTTTCAGACGGCACCTGATTCCGAGGCCCGGTGTGCCCGGAATCAATTTCCGAAGTTTGGCTCGGGTACGTTCAGTGAACGAACGAGCGGGAATTCCTAACTTTTGATCCGGTTCTCGGAATTGAAATCCGAGGGCACCGATGAACTCGCAGCGCCGATATTCGCTTAAGGAGACCTTTTCCAAAGTTGCGTTTATTGTGGGACGAAAGTTAATTTTTGGGAGAATTATAAAAAGTTGAATAAAAATGTGGAACACTTTTTATTTTACTTTTGTTAGTTAACTTCTCCCAAAGGGAGTTAAAGGTGGGACCCACATCCACTTAACCTCCCTTGGGAGGATTAAGTGTGGTGGGGCCCACACGAAACCCAACTTTTCAACTTCTCTCAAAACTCCCTTTAACCCCACTTTAAATGTTTTGACAACTTAGCTTATTAATTAGGTTGAGTTGTTTAAACCTTTTCAAACCATTGAAATTCAAAAAGGTTTGGTTGAGTTAATAAAATAAGCTCTTAGATTATTTTATTTGGTTAATATTGTTTAGCCATCTTGAGAGCTTTTTGGGTTTCTCGCCTTCTTCTTCAAACTTTGACGAAGAACGCTCAAGCTTTGACGAAGAACGCTCAAGCTCCGACGAAGAACACCGCTCCTCTCTTCTTCGTCTTCTGTGTCAACGGAAGGGAATGCCGCTTCCTCCTCGGACTTCCTTCGTCGGCATACGAAGATTCGCCAACGACGTACCTCTTCAGACGTACCTCTTCGTCATCGGATTTAACGAACGACTACCGTGACGCCCGACCTCCGCGACATTGTCTTCCGCAGGTCGTTGACGATCTTCGAACTTGAACCCAAGGTAGGGGTTGTTGTTAATTGTTTATTTATTTATTCTTGTTCGTGGTTCAAACATGAATAACGTGAGGATATTTAATTATGTGTTATCATTTAACGTGAGGGGGCCGGACCGCATGAACACGGCCGAACCCCCTCCTTTGTTCTTGTTGATTTATCTTGCGGATGAAACAAGATGGCGTGGTGCCGTCGCACCACGCGGATAATCGCACGTTTATATTGCGCGGCGCCGTCGCACCGCGCCGAGGAAGGATCATCAAGAACGCGACGTCGTCGCGCCGCGTCGAAGGGAAACGAAGGCGCGGCGGAGGGGCGCGGTGTCGTCGCACCGTGCCGGACGACGAACACCGCGCCCGGTTCCGGGCCGCGGCGAGACGGGAAGACCGGCGGCACGCCTGGCCGCCGGCGTCGGAAATCGGAAGGGGACCGTCTTGCCGGTCCCGTTGGAGAAAAACCGGTCGGCCAGGTGGCCGACCGGAAGGTCAAAGACCGGGGGAATAAATTCCCCCGGTCAACTCTCAAACCCCCCCCATTTATGAGGAGGGGGGCGGTTACCTTGAGGGGGGCAGGCGGCCCCCCCGGTTTCCCTCAAGCAGGCCCCCCTCGAAGGGGGGCCGATTCACAAAATGGAGCGGCTAAAAGCCGCGCCGCCATGCTGGAAGCGTGGGCTTAACCCCCCGCGCGTGACCCCAGCGGCGCAAGGCCGCGCCGCCGCCGGCCGGGCCGCGCCGCCGCTCCAGACCGCGCCACCACGCCGGTTTGCACCGCCGCGCCGGTCCGCCTCCGGTCGGGCTGGGTCGGACCCGGGTCGGGTCGACCCAGGGGGGTCGGGCCGGGTCGGCCCGGACCCGGACCCCCCGTTTTCGAGACGTATTCGGTCTTTTGGCCATAACTTGAGCCACGGACCTCCGATTGACGAACCGTCTACGGAAACGTGATCCTTGGATCGAGACGGTCGTTTCGGTATATCACACTCAATGTTTCGGAATACTTTGAGTTCGGCCGGGTTGGTTCGTTCACGAAACCAACCGAGCCTTCGGAGCGGAAACGCTCATATCTTGAGCTACGGACGTCCGATTGACGTCCCGTCAGCTTTGATGTGTTCCTCTTAGTGAGACGGATCTTTTGGAATACTTCGCCCGAGTTTTGGACGCAGGTGGAGTACGGTCGGGTTGGTTTTGCGTTAAAAACCAACCGGGCCCCGAGGATGAAAATGCCAATAACTCTCAGACCGGGCGTCCGATCGACGCGCCGTCTGTTGCGTTGAGTTCCTGTTGACGATACGGAACTTTTGGATACATCAACTCTGGACTTTGTGACAAATGATATATCATCCTCTCGGCTCGTGGAGCGGATCCTCCTGTTCGAGTTTGCTGTGTGCGGGAACCCTAGTGCTGGCTGCGACTGTGGCTGCTACTACTACTGCTTCTACTGCTACTGTGACTGCGACGACGACAGTACAGAGATCTTGTGTGGATTCGACGACGACGACTACAACACTCAGCGATCCTACGTGGATCAGTGCTACAGGTCATGTGTGGGCCTGATCCTGTGTGGGTCTTTGCGCTCAGCGGTCCTGTGTGAACCAGCGCCTACAGGTCCTATGTGGGCCCGATCCTGTGTGGGTCTTTTGCGGGGGTTAGTTACCTATCGATCCTTCGTGTGTCCGACGACTTAGATGGATCATAGATCATCTTTATCGTCTTTTGAAGAAGTATACCTGTGTGAGCTGAATCCTGTTGTTTTCCTGTGTGGATTGTGTTGTGCTATCCTGTTTGGATTTTGTTTTGCTTTCCTGTGTAGAATACGTTTACTTTCCTGTGTGGACTGAGTTGTACTTGGGCTCGGAGGTTGGAGCGTATTTGAAATTGATGACTTAGGTATATGTATGGGCATATACCTAAGCAGTGTCGGTTGTTACTTCGTGTTTGTACCTTTCTTAGTGGTTTATCTTTTGTGGATTTGAGAGACCTTCAGGGGTCTCGGGGTCCCTACTGATTAGCTTATACTCACCCCTGCACGGGCTTTTCCCGCACTACGTTGTCTTGGTTGAAGACGACGGATAGCGTTGATCATAGCTTAGGCTTGCAGAGCAGGACGGTACCTAGAGGTGGACCACTGGGTGGGACGTGCTCGGAGCGGACGGTGGGACCCGTGGAGCAGTGGAGCTATCTGTACCCACCCTTCAGGTGGGATTTCCAGTGGACAACTCGGTGTAGCGGCTTTTACTTTTTAGTTGCTGTTTTCCCTTTCGAGTTGTACTTTACTTTCAGTTTGGGTTTGTATACTGGCCCATTTACTTTTCCGCACTTTCAGTTGTACTCTGCTTTTGCTTAGTGTTTACTTTCCGGTTGCTTACTCTGTGGTGTTTCTTTACTTTACAAAGGCAATGCCTTCCCTTTTTACCGGGATTTACGCCTTGGTGCTAGTCGCCAGCCCCTGGCCTATGGAAGGCGGGCTTGGGGTAGTCACGGCATGGACCCCGAGGGCGGGTCGTGACATTTTGAAACTATACGGTTAAGGTTTTGATGCCGAACTTTTATCCAATTATCCATTAACAATTCCAACAACCAATACCAATGAGTAAAATGGTTCAAATGATTGTAAAGTGGTTCTAAGATTAAAACTAATCATGATCAAAAAAAAATATTATTATTGGACAAGGTATTTCACCGCAATAGGTTGGAGAAGGAAGAAAAGGAGGAAGAAACATATCAAAAACCAATTACCTAGGTGTTCTCTCACAAATGGGAAGTTTTAAAGGGATGTTGACACACAAAAATTTCCTTGAGAATTTTGTAGGGTTGAAAGGAGAGGAGTTACTATAAAATTGAGAAAATGTTAGATGTGGAACATGTTTAAAATAGTATGTTGTAAATTTATATGGTGTACACTGTAGTTACACATCATGTAAATGTTTTTAATGGTATTATCTGAGAAACTCATTGTAACAACCCAAGATTTTATAAGATATATTCTTTTTAATTTCATTCATATATTCTGTTGTACGATACTCCAATATTATCTTGCGCTGTACGCAACACCGTATTAGCTTGCAGTATACACAACACTAATCTTGGATCGTGTTACACACAATTTCAAGTTTGTTTGAAAGTAGTTATTCTATGCAACATTGAGTATATATATATATATATTGAATTTATAAATGAAATATGGTTGGATTATGTCATACGAAACAACAAAGGAGTCTTTCACAATATGCAACCCGGACTTGGCTTGCATTACACGCAATCACGACCTTCCTCGATAGTGTGTGTAGTACGCAATACCGAGTTTGACTAAAACAATATATTGTTATAAGATTATTATGGGCTAGATGTTATGAATAGTATTAACTAAATTTTGAATTTTATAACATTATTATTAATCTTACATATTTTCTAGAATAAAGTATGAGAACAAAACAAATTTTCGGGTAAAAAAATTATTTTTCAATAAAATGCAGTTTTACCGCCTTTTGATGCTGCACCCACTTTAAATCTAGTTTTTGACAGGTTTATAAGATCAATTTGACAAAATAAAATTCTTTTTTGTAATAAGGATATAAAAATTTACTTTGGATAAATTTTTCATATTATTCTGATTTCTTTGATTTTTTAATGAATAGTAAAAACACGATATATTTTAAATAAAAAAAATGTTTTTCATCGTATTAATTTATGTCATTAAATTATAATATTTAATGTTTTTAGAGTATAAATATGATATATTTTTACCATCTAATATGATTTATGTCATTAACATTTATTTTACATTGAATTCATAGGTTAAATCAATTCAATCTTTTGCAATGTTTTATACTAAAACCAGTTTTCATTTAACAAAGAGATTAATTTTAATATAATTTCTGCAACTTATGTGTTTTTAATTTGGAAATATGGATTCCATATTTGAAATTATTGTGTCCAAATTATATTAATATACTACTTTTTATTTTTTGGAAGTAAATTTTATTTACCATCGTTAAAGGATAATCAGGTAATTAAGGGTAAATATAATATTATAAAATTACCCAAACACTTGTCTTAATTAAATTGGATGATTATATTTCATCCTAATTCCTATTTGGGTTGAAATGGTATCCATTATAACCCACTTGGATGTGATAATGACCTTTAGATTATTTTATTTAAAGGAAAGTGAAATATGTCTCACTAAAACTTTAATAATTAAAGTATTTTTAATATAAGGTTATAAATAATATAAATTCGTTTATAAATACACATTTGAAATATAAAATGTTTTTATTTATCAAGGTAATTTATTTGTAATTTTTATGAGTTATTTAATTACCTTATTATCTTATACATTAATGATGCCAAAATTATTTATTTAGTAAATAATCAATAATATTGTCTTTATTGAAATAGTTTTATATATTAAAGGTACCAAAAACCAGATAAAAACTTATTGGTAATGTATCTATACACAATAATCATCCAATGACCGAATATATGATATTTTGGATTCTAATAAAAGTGAGTATGACACTTATATTATTTTATTTTATATGATGTCAAAGTTGTCACCTTCATAATTTAATAAATATAACTTTTTAAACATTGGGTGTTTTAGAAGATAAATCCAAATAAATGTATTATTATGAAATATATATGATTTATAATCATCCTATTATTTTAGTTTTAATTTTTATGCCAAAAATAAGTATATTTAATATTTATACAAAAATGTTGTAGTAATTATTTTATTAAGAGAAATATCAAATAACTGGTTTTACAAATAGTAGAATAAATATTATATGAACTATTTAATGTTATACAATAATTTTATATATTAATATGACATTTTAGGAACATATTAAATATTTTATTTCGAATATTTCCTCTGTGTGGATTTTATTTAAATTAAAATAAATGAATTGTGTCAAAATTGACACTATTGTTATTTTATAAAAATAACATATTATTAAATTGTTTAAAAATCAAAAAAAAAATATTTAAAAATTAAAAATAGAAAATTATTTAGTATAAAATGTCATAAATGATCTAATTTTGGATAATTCACAGCACATAAGTATTTATTAATATCAATTTAATATTTAGAATCTTATTACCACAAATAAAATTTAATAGATTAAATAAGGATAAATCAAGTTGATAATGTTTAAAATAAATTCCCTACATGTCTAAATTTTATTGGTTGATGATATTACAACCCTATATCATATAATATTTGAATATGAGTTATTTTTTGGAGGTTTTTAAGTGGGTTTAGATTTATTATAAATTAATTTGTTTAAGATTTCCAAAGGTTCCCCTCTACTCCCTTATAAAAAGGGCACCCCTTCCATCTTCTCTTCACACCCTTTTGAGCCTTGAAGAACGACCTAACCATGCCCATTTCTCTTCTCCACTTCCATAGCAAAATTATGGAGGTTCTGGTCTTCTTAAAAGACCATCTCTACTTCTTTAATAGAAGGCTTAAAGGAGGTGCGTCGAAGAAGAAGTAATCTCTTTTTCCGATTCTCTCATGTTTCTTTCTTCATCTACTTCTTCTTCATTAGTTATCTCATTATAAAGTAATAACATCGGTATTAATTATATACTGATATGTTATTATAAATTTTAAACAACCCTATTTCACCTTCTATCCATCCTACGGAAAATGAAATCACCGCGCGTGCGTACGTACGGAATACCGTCTCCACGCCGTGGTGTAATCTGTTTTCAACCACCACATTACTTGGATGGGTATAATGGTGTAAATAAATAACTATATAAGATTATTGTAAAGTGATATTGATTCTGAAATATTATACTTACAATTCAATACAATTCCATGATCATGGTAATGATATCATGGCTCGTGCGTACGTACGGAATACCGTGTCCACGCCGCGATGAGATTCATTCTCCGTGTTAACCATTAATGAATGATTGTAATGTATATATATTTAATAATAATAAAATATATGACATAATGATGATACTGTATTTATGTATATATATATATATATGTATGTCATCTACTTCATTCCATTCAATTCTATAAGGAAACGAAAACATCGTTCATGCGTACGTACGACCTACCGTCTCCATGAACGATGTATTTCATTCCATTTATTGATCTATCCTATATATTTATATTCTGAATATATATTATATATAACTCATTTCATACATTCTGGAATTATGTAAATCCGGATATAAGTAATAATATCATGAACAAAAAGTCGAAACATGTACGATAAATGAAACGATTTTCCCTCAAAATGATGCTTTAACATGGAATTTGCAAAAGAACGAGTAATTTAAAGTCATAAGTAAACCATATATGATATCATAACAATGAAAACGATTCTTAAATAAGTCAATAACCTTATTTAAATTATTATACAAGAGGTTCAGATACATAAGAAGCATATCAGACCTAAGGTATGGGATATTGTTGCAATATTAATTATTTTCTATTCGAGATCGTTTATTCGTAAGTATTTACAGGTGTTATATTTGTCATCAATGTACCTATTTTATAAAAATTATTTCATGTATGTTTAAAGTCCTTTTTACCCATTTTAAATTTTACTACATGGTATGTAATGAATCTTTCTTTTACGAGGTACTTTTTTACTTTTCCGGCAAAAATACGAGATGAATGTTTTTTTAACTTATACGGCATGAACTGATTTTTACAGTTTCATAAAGCCTTATTTTCATGAAGCTTAATCTTCATGATTCCATGATTATTTTCAAAAAATTCCTTTTCTTTTAAAATTGAATGTCATTTTTTGAAAAGAAAATTATTTTGAAGAAGAAAGGATATTTTCCTCAAGAATTCATTTCAAGTGTTTTATCAAATCCATTTTCCATCTAAGATGAAATTATTTCATATGTGTATATTTAAAGTATAATGTCTCTATTATTTACATGGTTTCACATTTCTTATTATGCAATTATATCCATTTGTTTTATATGGATATGTTATGATGGGATGATGTTTATGAAACCCATTTTATTCTTTGTGTTATGATGAATGATTTATGTTTAATTTGGGGAACAAGTAAGAATCATTTAATTATGAGATGGGTGGGACCTATATCTCTCTCAAATGCATTGGTTAAATATTTATATCTCCTGATATAGACATGGATGTAATGGCAGGTTAATCTGGTTCAGTGATACAAGACTGAAATGAGGAGTGATCTAGATTCAGAAAGGGACTTTCCCCACTAAGATGGTCTGGGCAGGAATGCCTTGGCTACTATGGAAATCATAACATGTTCTTAATGGTTTCCCACAATTACATGTTTTCTTCCCATTCTATTTTATCAGGATTGATGTTCCATTATGATATATGCCTTACATACTTCCAAGATTTATGTCTTTTCTCAAGATATTGATGTTTATATTTTATGTTCAAGTTTTTCGATTCAAATGTTATGGATTGTTTTATGTTATCTATGTTTACCCTTACTGAGCATTTGAGCTCACCCTTTTTATGTTTTTTCCCTAAGATATATATAATGGTCTTAGGTAAGAAAAAAAGGGGAAGAGATTTATGGGAGATGTTTAAGATCTTTCACCATGATTAGAAGATTATTTTTTCGAGTTTCCAAAGACACTTAACTATTACGGTCCTTTTGTGTCTGTTTTCGTTATGTGTTAAGTATTATGAAAAAGTAATGTATTGTCCATGTACGTCAAGATTTAGGACTTTACACTCATAATATCAAATTTTTTAATGTGAAACCCACTAAAAAATACATGACAAGTAATCCCATTTTAGGAAGTGTAATTATAAATCAAGTGAGTTTTTAGACGATAACGCTATAATGCTCCAAATCTTGATTTAAACTTCTTTAACATAATAAGAACCCATTTTAACATAGAGTCCCATTAATACTCAGATACTATTTTTTCAAACAAGAATACATCCCTGAAATTTAGGTTAATTTACCTAACAAGTATCTATCTTTTCGAACAATACCTGACCACCATGAATTAAAGGAAAATAAAAAAGAGATAAATAATTAGAAAAGGATAGAATTTTATATTTATTAATAAGGAATATAAATAATGTACATGACATGGATGACATGAGGTAAGGGACTTTATTTTAAAAATCTTATTTTAATGTTTTACCTAAAAGTATCTTATTCATGAAAATCTATTTTTTATAAAAATGTTCTAACTATTGTTTTTATTATTCTTATATTTTTTTAGGGTAATTTATACACATATTTGACTTTTTTATAAATTTTTTGAAGTGAATAGATTTTTATTTTCAATATGAGTTAATTTTTGACTTTTCTAAGAATAATACAGAGGAAATGTTTTTTTAACTTATACGGCATCACATGATTCCCCTCCCTTAACAACTCATATTTTATTTGAAGCATTATTTATAATATTACCTAGTAATTTTCAAATAAAATGATTTACATTATATGTGTATAGTTTTATTTTTTAATAAATGATCTTACTCATGGAATATTTTTTTGATGCAATAATTCATGTTTTATTTTTCTATTATGGTTATTGGGAATTGTTTTTGAATATGGGGGGTAATTTTATAACCCATATATAGGATGGTCTGTTATATCCCTCCATTGCATTGGGTATGTCAATGTTATAATTTTATTGTCCTGGTTATTCCAAAAGTAATTTTGATGGTTACTCCAAGTATAACCATGTGTGTTATTTTAATTATAATTGGGGTGTTTATTTTATATGAAGTTGTGATAGTTAATCCAAATGTAAGTATGATTAAAAAATTATTCCACATGTTACTGATATTATTTGTTTATTCCTTTTATGTTTTTACGAACTATAATGTGTTCAAAATTTATGTAATTGAGATTATATGAAAAGGAAATTATATGTTAAATTTAAATTATGATAAGTAAGACATTGTGAAAACTAATACTTGAGTTTATTTTGTTTATAATTAAATTGTTATGGGTTTTATTATTTACCTTAACATTTATTTTGAAATTTTTTATTGAAACAATTATTCCAGAAATGTGAATTATTGGGAAATAAAATCAATATTTCAAGCCCCAAATTTATTTCTATAAGTATTTCAGGACTAATATATATTCATTTCATTTCATATACTGTAAAGATATTTTAATATTCATCACATTTTAAAAAAATATTATTCTCATTATTTTTGGATGTGTAAGGTAAATAAAGAGGCCTTCTTGAGTGTCTTAATATATTTTCATAAAAGTAAATCATGTTTTATTTTTAAATATTTATATGGTGGAAAAAAATTGATAGAAATCTGAAATTCCCACTTTGTATTGTATATGTTTTTTAAGTATTATTAATAACCAAATTCTCTAAAACTTAATACTAGAATAGATCCTAAAATGTAATATAATGTATTCTTGACATGAAAATCAAAATGATATAATGTATAAGGCCTAGTCCTTATAGATACCATAATCATTATTTATCTATATGTATATGAATCTTCAAGGATACTTTCTAGGAACACAATTCTCTTCCATGGGTGAACAATGTCATGAAAGGAAAATGGGTGCTTCTATGAGTTATAAGATGAGATGAGTGTTATATAGAATTTTTTCATGTTATGGTTCTTGGATATTTTTAATGATGATATATGGTAACATTATAAATTAATGACAGATGACTAACTTATAATCAAGGGATGGGTGGTTATATTATAACCAATTATGGGTGGGTCCGTGATATCCCTCCAATGGATTGGGCATAGAATTATACCAAATTGTTTTTTGATTTGTAAGAGTGATTGTAAAATTGATATGGAAATGATGTTTCAACTTACCAATATATTTTATCGTTTCTTTACATGGGTGTTTATGGGAATGTTATTTATTCATAAGGTAATATAATGTGAAAATAATTTATGTAAATTATTTTCTACTTCTTATGGGTGAAAATATATAGTATTTAATGATTAATCAATCAATATTTCAACACATGGATCCTGAGTATTGATTACAATAACTCTTTTAATTTTGAATGATTTATTCTATGTATCATTATTTATGATCTAGGTATTGATGGGTACTATTTCCCTTATTTTTTAACATTAAAAAGGATTAAATCATCATAAACTTATGCTAATTTTACCCTCACAAATGAAATTCAATTGTAAATGATTATATCTAAACTTACTTTTCATTTGAGTGTAGCATTCTTATGTTTCCTTTTATTGTGTTATTACGAATGGTGAAAATTAATTTTTGTTTAAGGGGTTTCATATGTGGAGAAACTGGGGAAGATTAAATAGATATTTTGGAACTTTTTTTATGAATCCGTATTGTTAAGAGTTTGTATTATTTCTCTAAAACGATAAAACTAAAAGGTACTCAATTATGTAAGTGATCAAACAATTAATTTACATCTTTTATAGTTTAGATTATTAAAATTGGGTCACATTTATGGGTATCAAAGACATAAATTCAAATCTTATGATTTAAACACTGGATCCGACAGTACGGGTTCATGGTCTTTATCATTAATATAAACATATGATTTATAAAACATCAGTTATTAATATATTTTCATTAGATTTTTTACTTAGAGTTATGGATACCATTATAGGTTTATATATTTAATTTTTATCATAACTTCAAATTCTTAATCACACATTTTATGGTTTTATGAGATGGAATTCTAATACGGCTAATGAAATTGTGGGAGGCATTGCATTTAGTTGAAGTATATGCACCACTGATGTTTAACATGAAGTATTATTTTTGGAATTATGATTGAATTTTATTTCATAGGATTATATTATCATAAAGTTTATTTATGGTGATTAAGTTTTTATAATTAAATCATTATATTAACTTGGAGATCATATAATTAGGGTATATACATTTTTTGGGCCCATGACGTTATGAGTTATTAATTTTAATTAGAGATAAATGTTGAAATAATATCAGGATAATTTATGATTAAATAATTTTAAATTTTATGTTTCAATATTTTTCAAGATTATTTTTAGTAATTTTATGTACAATTATTTATGGAATGATTTATTTTTAAAATTCTGTTTTATTGATGAATTTTATAGATTAAGGTATTGTTTCTTCATATGAAGGTTTATTCAACATTCGAATTATTTTACACTATGCTAAAAATTTTGGTTTCGGTTAGAATATAAAAATATAAGGAATTACATGTTATCATTCCATGGGACTATGTAATCTATTAGAAGTTGATTTTTGTGATTTGAGTGTAAACAATTTAATCCTTAATACTAATCGATTTGAGATAACATAATATTTGGGTTGAAATAGATTAAAGGACGAAATTATAATTAACAAGTATGTATTTATTCTTATTTTATTCAAGTATATTGTAAATAATTCTAAACTATAACAAAAATATCTGAATATATATATTTTTGGCAATTATATTCTCTTCTAATGAATCAGTGGTTTTTTCTGACCACTTTGGTTTATGATTTTCTGTCAATAAATTTTTAGAAAACATGTTCTCTATCACTATCTATAATTCCTTGGGTATTATTTTTCTATTCCATTTCTATATTTTAACCTCGAACTAATTTTTTCTTATTTGACAACAATGTTTTGGGTTATTTAGGATAACCTTTGTATTTAATTTTCTCCATTTTTAATATGATTGTTTTAGCCATTTTCACTATTAGGGTTCCAGAAATAAAATTTCATATTTAAAACCATTGATTATCAATAATTTTCAAATTATGAGTATGATACATATTAATGTGGTAGATGATATACAATTAGAATATTTAAAAAGATATAAAATGGATAACATTGTAGAATATATGAAACACCAAGATTTATGAACCCTAAAATATCATTAATTAACTATGAATATCATAACCCAACCATATAATTTTATAATATACATTGGATTGAATACTTTTTTAAATACATATAATGGATATTATTAATAAAAACTTATTTAAAAATTTTGAGGATATAACCACTCCATTATTTTTAATGGAATTTTATTCTTCAAATATTTATTTCAGTCAATTATTTTTAATAATTTTGTGTATAGTGACCATAATTTTTATTGCACGACTATTACATAATTTAAAGGATTTTTTTTAACAATACAAAAACAGCATCCAATTATTTGGTTCTAGGGAAAATTTGGTAGATACATAACATCTGCATAATAAAACATAAATATTTAATTAAAATGTTATTCTTTATAACATTAAATATCATTTTCTCATTAGTTGAGATAATCAACCACATATATATATTGAAGAAATTTTTGATCTCAAAGACTAGTAATAGGATGATTAAGCGGCATGAATCAACAATACTTCAGTGAGAATAACAAAAGAGTAGGATCATGAAAAAGTAGTGGGAATAATAATCATCATGATAACATAATAATATGATCATCATCATATTCACGATTGGATACTTTAGAAAAATGCATGGAGTGCGGTAATGCATAAAAAAGAAACATCATGTCTTAGTGGTCAAATAATAAAAAAGGTTTTGAATAGATATAACAGCACATTTATGCATAACATCTGCACATAGAATAACATCACCACTTTAAACAAAGATAAAATCAAGTTCACGCATAATACACTTCATATTAGGAGATAAATCACACTAAAAAATTTGTTGGAGGGATATATAATTGTAGGACCACCCATCAGATCATAAAATTTAAAAAATCATACGTACGCCAAAGAATATATAAAAAATTCTCATTAAATAACCAATGGAAATGAATATTTTTCATAAGGATTTAATAAACAATAAATTTATGAATAATCATTGGGTTTTCCAAATGAATGAAGAAAAAATATTTGATATATTATAATTATTGAGAGAAAAGGACACAACTCAAAATGAATAAAAGATGTGTTTTTAAAAGAAGATTTTTTAGAAAAATATTTAATTTTTTTTGAAAAACCAACTATGAAAAATGTTTATCCTAAAAAAGGATATGGTTATGAATCATTGTTAATGTCCCGATTACATCTAACTATGTTCAATATTCTGATTCCAATTCTCCAATCCTAGTCAGTCTATTGTGGTAGGATTTAAGTATGTTATGGTATTGTATCATTGAGTGGGTGATAATGTTGAAGGCAGATCAACCTATAAATGCTCTGTCCCTTCAGAATGATAAGGTTTTGGTTCTAATGGATGTTTGTTATTCTGGTTCTCATTCATTTTTTGGTGTGAAGTAGTTTGGTTCTATAAAGGAAGATTATTCTAGTGGACTGATCTTGTCGGTATTGTAGATACCAATAAAAGAAATGGAGAGTCTGGTTGTTTGAATCAAGGATTATGAGGCTCTCATAATGATGTTCTTCAGTTGTCTGCTCATGGTGGTTCATGGATTCAATTATGATTTAGCTTTACTAGCGTGGCGTGAATGTTTTTGTGAAGATGGTATCAATGTTGATGCCCATTAGTGACGAAGATTAATAGGTTTTCATGAATCCTCAATTTGAGTATGGTACAAGGCTCATGGAATTATTGAATTTAGAATGTTAAAATTTTATGGTTTAATCTTGGGATGTATTGTTCTCTTTGGTGATTTTTTGTGGGGATTTTCCATGTAAGGGCTGCTACATTACTTTAAAGTTGATATTTTGAAATAAAAAAATGGGTTTGGAATCTAGAAAAGAAGAGGGAAGAATAATGAAATTTTATTTAATGAAAATTTAAGTAATGTCCACACTAAAATTTGTTTTGATAAAGGTATAACCCAAAGAAAGAGAGTTGAGATCGATAATCCCCATACATTATGTCCCAAATCATTAATCATGTGCAATTACAATCCTATATAATCAAATTGGATTCATTAATTACTTAATGTAATTCTTTTTATACATGTATTTGATTTATTATAATTTTATTTAGTTCATATTTGTCCGTTTTTATGAGCTATAGTATTAAATTTCATTTATCTTGGAGGGGTTGTTTTCATGGTTTTTATAATTAGTTCACTTGTATATATTAATGAAAGTTCTTGTAGAATTAGAATAATTATTCAGAAGTAAAATTATACATTTCTAATGATCTTCCTGATGCATAAAAGGACTCATTTATTATTCATTTTTCTTCTATGAGGATGATCCAATAGATAAAATATTAATTATAAAGTTTTAGTTTTTTCTTTAAATCACAATATAATTTGGTTTTATTAATTAAATTTTTTATAAATGAGATTCAAAACATTGAACAAGTCATATTATTCACATCAAAATTTTGATTAACCGTAATAATGGTTTTATAACCATCCTAGATGGCAGTAATGGTATATGAAATCTTGTATTCCTTGATGGCGGTGAATTTCCACATCACGAACGATGTTTTAGTTTTTAAGAACAAAATTAGAAGGGAATTGATTTGATGATATATATTCCATTAATATAATAAAATTACTGTATATACGTGATACTAAATTTATCATGTAACTCTTGATAGGGGATGCGAAGGGAGGATAAGAAAAGAAAAGAAATCAATAGAGAATGAATGAGGATTTTACCTCTTGAATATTGTCTCCTTGAGAACCTCCTTAAATAATATAGGTTTGATATTTTGATGATAATATTGTGTCACTAACAAGGGGAAGAGTCTTGGGGAATGAAATTGGTTAGAATTATTATAAGCATCAAGAATTATGAGGTGTGAGGAGAAAGGGTGGCGAGGGTTGGTATTTATAGAGGGAGGAGGTGGGTGTATTGACTAATTTTTTATTTTTTTATTATTCTGGATCAAGACTATCTATAATGTTGATTTTGGTTACCCATAAAGTAACTAGTAAATTTTATTTCTAAATAATGGATTATTATTGACACACAAATTCAGGTTTTTTGATTAAAAAAAATGAAATTATCAAAATTGTCTTATTTCTCTATTCACTAAAAAATAAACTATTTTAGAAAAATCCAAAATATTTACTATAACCATTTTTAGATGTTTAGATTTAAAAAAGGGAAAAAATTTTATGAAAATAATATTATAAATATGAATCTTTTATTTTTAAATTTAAATCATTACTTATTAATAAAATACATATTTTAATATTATAACTGATTTTATGACACTTTTAAAAATAAATTAAGGTATAATAAAATAATATAATAATTATAATAAAACAAAATATTAACATAGGAATATAAATTATGAAGACATATTTTCTTTAATCATTATATTAAATATAAATTATAAAAAAAACATTACGTTTCACAAAAATACCAACACTTATTTTACCATTTTTAAAACATTTATTTACATATACCAAAGATATAATTATAATATATTTTCATTCATAAGATGCATAAATTTTATTTATACATTAGTAGGTGAGGTTACCATTCTATTTGATGGGTTACTATTTTAAATGAGCATATTAATATTCCAATTGCCTAGTTTCAATTCCATCTGTATAGGATCCTTAATTTATATATATATCACTTATTTGATTCTTAATTTATGAGAATAATATTTTTTATTGGCTTGTATATGTGATGTATGTGTTTTGTAACATTATTATATGAAAGGAAATTGCATTGAGAAAATAATGGGTCGTTACATTCATTCCCTCTTTTGAAAATTCACCTTTGGAATTTCATTTTACATAATAGGATACAATTATGTGAGGGTATTTTCCACCATCGATTCCTCCAGTTCCCATGTTCCCTATTTATGCATATGGTTCCTCCATGAATCTTTGACATGATGAGTCATCATATTTTGTGGGAATTTGTCACTATATTTCAAGATCTTCTCTTGATACTCATCCTAAAATAGGCCAGTCTCCATTCATAACACCTCTAAATTCAGTAAATGTGAGGGTTTAGGTATGTACATTATCAAGAGAGATACATGGAACACATTATGAATGCATGATATATTTATTAAAAATTCAAGTAGAAAGGCTATTTATCTTATCTAATCATGGATCTCAATGGTACCACTATACCCTGGGCTAAGGTTCCCACTCTTTTCAAACCACATGAATCTTTTCACAAGTGATATTTAATGGAAAAAATTGTCTCCAACTTGAAATTCCATATCTAGTTGATGGTTGTGAAAATAGATCATTTTTGGACTATAATCATCATTGATATGTTATTGGATTGATAGTACCTTTTCACCCATATCTTTCACAATATTAGATAAAAGTAAGGCTTTTTCTATCATATTCAAAAAAATTAGAGTGCTGCATTGCTTCCAATATAGACCATTATATGGGGACATCTGAATACTCGAGTAAAAATTATTATTTCATGATTACCCAACCTTTGGAAGATTATGATCCCATACACCTTTGAATTCCATTGACTAGTCTCTTAGCATTTCATTAATAGTTTTAATAGTCCATTCACATTGGCCATCAGTTCGGGGGAGAGATGTTTCAATTAAATTAAACATTGTACCAAAATATTTGTTGACAACTTCTTCATAATTTAGATCTAAACCATTGATCACAATCATAGAGGATTTAAAGAGGCCCCTATAGAGAATCATCACTTCCTTCACATAAATATTATAATTTTTTAAGAGATTAACATTCATAAATAGAAATTAAGTGGGAAGTTTTAGAGAGTCTATCCATCACAACCCATCATGCATTATTTACTTTAGATGTTTTTCAGACACCAGTGAAAAATTCTATTGTGACATTATCCCAGTTCTATATAGTTATAGGAAAATTTTTGATCATACATTTATAATTATTTAGATATTCATCTAATTACTGACATAATGATTATCTTGAGACATAATACACAATATTATTCATCATGTTCTCTCACCAAAAGTGTTCTTGAATATTATAATTCATTTGGGTACTTCTAGAATGGATGGAGAAAGATGAGCTATACTCATTATCCCATATAGACTTCTATATTTCAATTGAGGAAGGAATACAAATTCTGTTTTGAAACTGAATAAAACCATAATAATCAATTTAGAACTCCAATAGCCTTTCATCCATTACAATATTAACTATCTTTTATAACTCCATACAATCCCTTTTTGTCTCCACTACTATTGGATAAATGTTTTGGAAATAATTTGGGAATGGTAGCAGGTATCCCATGTTGTTATGATTTCCAAATCCATCCATTTCATATTCTTAAATATAGGGTATTATTTAATCCATATCATGGATAGGTCTGTAGTTAATTTTCTACGAAAAGTATCATATAATTTTTTTCTTTACCAGATGGTAATGTGTAGTGGAGTCATAGTCCTTAATTTTCTCTAACAATATTATTTGATTGTTGTTGATCTCCTTATATGTGAAAATATATTTTTGACTCTTCTGAATGGTATATATGTCACACTTCTCATCATATAGGTAGTTTCATATTGCTTTCAAGGAAAAACACAACTATTAGATCTTGATCATGTGTCAGGTAGTTCTTCTAATGTATCTTCAACAAATGGGAGGTGAAGGATATCACATTATCATTTTTCATGGGTATAAAACCCATGAAATTATATGAGGAATCACTAAATATCACAAAACATTCTCCACTTATTGGTAATCTGAGTACTTGGGAAGTGATTAAACTCTATTTGAGAACCCAGAATCTTTCCTTGCACTCTTATACGGAAAAATAATTTACCACATTTGTGGTAACATAGTTAGTGGGTAGACAGTCATGATACATTTCTCACAAAAAAACGATAATACACTGCCAGACCATAAAAACTATATATTTCTATAACACAAGTGGGTTTAGACCATTCCTCAATTTATTATGTTTTTCAATGGTCTATAGAATTTCAATCACTTTGGATCACATGTCTCATATATTTAAATTTCTAATTCCAAAAGTCACTCTTTCTAAATTTGGAGTACAATTATTCTGTCCTTAATACTTCCAACAAAGCCCTGATTTGTTATTAAGTTTCCTCTTCTATATTTTAGTAGATGAGAATATCATTTTAAAATAATACCAATATAATTTCTTATTAGTTTCTAATAGATATATTCATGAAGACTATAAATATTAAAGGTGATTTTTAAATCCAGAAGGGAATCAATACAAAATCACAGTTCCTAAACCATGTTTGAATAAAAATCATTTAAACATCATCCTTATTGACCTTAAATTTATGATATCTAGATTAAGGATTCAGCATTAAGAAGTATTGAGCTCCTCAACATTGATCAAACAAGTCCAGAATCCTTGGAAGATGTCACTTTTTTATAGTGATCTCTTTTAGTTCCATATAATCGATACATAGTTTCATGGATCAATTCTTCTTCCTAGAAAATAGAATTGGCCCACCACAAGGTGATTCAATAAAGAGTATGAACCATTTTTTCAAATTATATTGAATATTATTCTTTATCTCTTCCACTTCGACCAAGGAAATATTGTAGGGGAATTTTTAGATAGGAATTTCTTTGTGTATATGTATATTGATAAATATTCCTCACAATATGGGGGAAGGGTGAGTAACTCCTTAGGAAATATATCAGTATATTCCATCCTAATAGGTATTTATTCAAATTTTATATTTTCCTTAAACAAAACTATTTCTTCTAGGTATATCTTTTTAGAGGGTATCACAACCCAAACCATTGATGTATTTTCCAAAGTAGAGTCATCATCTTATTTTCATTGATAGAGTAGAATGGTATGTTCTTGAATATCAATCGATGTATCAATTTCCCAATTGTTGATGTGTTCTCTATATAATTCGATATAATCCATGCCTAAAAAAGCATCAAAATTCACCTAGAGATGAATTATTAGATTTGATATAAAAATATACATCATACACGAATAGGGTAATAATCCAACATTTCAGTTTTAATGGATGAACCACTAGGTATTCTTATAGATATCTTCACTTAAAGGTATTAGAGCATTGATTGAATTTCTCTAGAAGACATGATGGATATAACAAAACGTGTAGAACTATACTTAAATAAGTCTTATTCCATTACTGAATGAATAAGATGTGTACCTGGAACTAATTTGTTTTCTTGATCCACTTCAACATTTTTAATGTAATATAATTTCTCTTTATATTTTGTATTAAGTGGTTTCTGATTCTAATTAACCTCAAGCACTCGAGCATTAGTGCACTGGCTTGAATTATTCCCTTTCTCTCTATAGTTAATGGATTGAACCATGGGTTGTGGTCTCCTTTCCTCCATAAATTTGGCCGACATCATTATGTCTCTTCAACATTCAAGAGATCTGTGGGCCTATTTTCCACTCATGAATCATTTTTCTATCCCCTATATATAATTACCCAAATACTTTTTCCCATATTTTTGACACATTTGTTATTGAATCCCCTTTCCTCCATTTAAATTTAAAAAACAAGCAATAAATGCCACTCTTCTATTATAATCTATATAACCATGGAACAACTCTATAAACTCTATATTTACTTGAGTGAACATCCAACCACTTATTAATAACAACCATTGAATCCATTGAATTTTCCACTAAATCAGTGAATGGCTCGGAAAAAATACCCTATAATATTCCAAAGTGTGAAAAAATATTTTTTTCATAATGTTGAACTGATCCACCACAAATTCACTCCTCCATGATGGTTGGCCACTAATCCTTAGGCTCACCCCCCATATGCCAAAGGATATCAAATAGATGTGAGGATCTAATATGGTGATAATGGAGAGATTATACCCACCTGTGGTGATAAAAATTGTGGTCCACATATAAATTTTGTAGTAGGAGAGAGAACACAAACAAAAATATTAGTAGAATAAAATCAATGAAATCATGATAACGATGTTGTTGTATAATAAATACCATTAATATATAAACATAACTTTTAATAGTAGGGTCATAAGAGAATGATAATTAGGGTCATTCATGGATGGAAAAAACAATACATGCATATATAAAACTTGATAAGATCAAAAGTATACCCCAATGGATTTAGATAAACCAAAATTGTCCACTTCCATCCATCTATTGATATGTATTATGACTTGATCACTAAGGACCATTTCCCATGCCTAACCCCATAGCTGATCTCAGACACATAATATCTCAGCATGATCTCTATAAGTTCGAGTATATGAAAAAAATATATGGAATAAAACATGTGACTGCATATATATATATATATTAAGTAGTGAGGATATATGGATTAACACCCAAGGAATCCCCTAACCAAAGATAAAATATGGTGAACCCTCTGGTTCCACCCAAAAATATGTCACCTGACAAAAAATTCCATAAATCAACTACTCGATGTCCAAATGAGACACCCAAATAATAAGTACGTAGTCCCCCAGAACTACATTCAAAAGTCCCTGGGGGCTCAATGTCTTGACATTCCAAGGAACAATAATGTCTTTCATCCATCCAGTAATCACCGTTTTCTCAACAACCAATTTACCAAGGCATAATAATATTTATCCTCTAATAAATAATCACTATTGGCACAATGAACAACCTTTTAAGGCATGGTGATATATGTTCCCCTAAAATCAAGTATCTTGCACTCATATATAACAACGATTATCTTCCCCTAACTGATGGTACCAACACCATCAACTAATGGCCCATGATCATCCATAAGGATTTCTATGGTGAAGATCCCAATCAAATATGATGGTCAACATAATCCTCTAAGAAGCATAATATATGAGGAACTCCACCCAAAACAAGTGATAAATAGAACCCCATCATATTCCTATCTAATTAAACACAACTCTAATGACACATCATCCAAAATTGGTGAGATAAAACCACCAAAAACCTAAGAAACCTTAACTGGAACCTTTTTCTCCTTCGACCATGTCACTATTTTTTAATTGTTGACCAAAACTCATGTCTCAAGATCCATGACCTCATCCGAATGACCTCATAGTCTTAGTATGATGACCATATAATAATCCTGGGGATCATCATCGCCCTAATCTTTAGGCCAAGACCAACCTAATGATAACCATAACATCAATTTAATTTATCAATATCACCTTCATCCTTTGGAAATTTCTGTCATTTTACAAAATAAGAAGGTGATTATTATTCATAGTTAATATAATTCAAATTACCCATCCCACCTAAAATACCCAAGTTGGTCCATTCCCCTTTCTTATATGGACTACTTGTAGTGATGCAAGATCTAGTCTATATGCATCACCTAACGTCAATTAAATAATTTAAAAAAAAAATTTTAAAAATTAGGGGTCTCTCTTAGACTACCCACATGGTTTATAAAGAACACACCACATATAATCCATGAAATCATGGAGAAATCAAGACTCCATATACCTTAGGATAGAAGGTGACCAATTCCATGATACAAGCCTCTTATGACATCCAAAATGACATAAATTGGTGTTTTAGATGAATTTGCAAAAAATTGGGCAAAAGGGATAAAACAAGTTTTTAAATTCCATGTGTATAGATAAATAAATAAAAGAGGCCAGGGAATAGAGTATTTTCCGATGCACTTCCAATGTTGAAAATGAATGAAGGATTAAAGATTAGATAAATAAGGTTTATGAAATCCTAAGAAATAGTAAAACCAGATATGACCCCTATTTTGTGTTATAAATGGTGGATGAAGAATTAGGATAAATGGAAAATGGGGGGGAGAAAAAAATATAAATTAATCCCAAATAAACGAACCAAATGGTTTAGCTACATGGTTTCTCAAGCTATGCACAAAAAGTGCGGTTCTCTATGCCAAATCACTACATAAACATAATCTAGGTATATAGTTTACTGAGCCATGCATATCAAATGTGTTATCAATCAATTAAAAACTCCAGAGGTGATTTAATGACCATGTGAACCCACCTACATGGTTTGAAAAACCATGTCCAGTGTTGTAGGGTGGTCACATAGTTTAACATGAAACTAACTAGTAACCCTAGGGCACTTTTCAAGACATAAAACCCCTATAAAAGAATAGTGTCAATAAACCTACTAGAATTATATTCTGATGGCCAAGAGAGGAGTTGGTCCAAACACCAATATAATAAAAGACCAAAAGGATAAGGATTTTTGACCCACAAAAAATAGTGACATTACTGTATCCCCACCTTAACATAGCTCATCTCCAAACTATCAAGATTTAGGAGATATGGTACCGAATGTACCCATACCTTTCATATCAACCTACTCTACCCCAATTATTAGTAAATAGAAAAATACAGTAATGGTGATCCACACATTAGGAGTTACCCACCATGTTGATACTAGACCTAGATATTAGAATTCAAATTGTCTACCCACCACCTCTAGAATCTAAAGTCCTAAAATGATGCATCATCATTCGGAATCCCCATCAAGTTCTAAAATCATGCTCATTACATAATCTAAATCCTTAATGTCCAACATATAATTATATACCCATTTATACCTATTCTATACAAAACTCTCATCATAACCACGCATCTCATCATATTACCATTGATCCGACATCTCAATAGATGTACCCAAATAACCCCACATCACATTTACATATTCAATCGCATCATTATCCCAATACCTACATACCTCATATAAAAATAACATCACATAGATTCCTATAAATATTCCTAATATAATTCACCCACCCCAGTTACATAGAGTCAGTGCATTATTAAAAAATATTGGCATGATCACAAGAGATAAAATCCCAAAATACCAACCAGTTTAGTAGCCTTCTAAGCACTAGATACAAACATAAGTTTTAAATTACATTATGAAATGAGAAACAACAACATTGTGCCTCATTTTAACACATCCTTCTCCCTTAGACTATCCCTACAGGCCAGTCTTCACATCCTGGAAAAAATAAAACATAAGAAAGGGGTGAGCTCAAATGCTTAGTAAGGATAACAATATAGAGAAAACTATTATAAATAAGAATAAAAATG
Organism: Viscum album; assembly: GCA_963277665.1. Classification (NCBI taxonomy): domain Eukaryota; kingdom Viridiplantae; phylum Streptophyta; class Magnoliopsida; order Santalales; family Viscaceae; genus Viscum; species Viscum album. The sequence continues at coordinate 1,304,455,459 of OY728147.1, forward strand.
TAAAGAAATGTGCATGACTAAAACACAAGCCTTTTAAGCTGAAAATTCCACATAATATGGAAAATATAAATGAAATAATATCATTTACTTATTCACATGGATATTCTACTATTCAAATAATAACTTGTAATATCAATAGTCAATTTCGTAATGATTGAATGCATAATGCTGGACATCATAACCACATAGTCAAAGCCTCGTGCGAAGACTAAAAATGAGATTTTTTTCAAGGCCTTGTTTTGAGAAACTAGTTTCTCTCATGAGACATACTGATGTATCGAGGATCTATATCTGTCCCACCCATCATTTACTAAGTCCAATACATTCCTCATACGAAAAGGTTGAAACATAACATAAACATTTATATTAAAACTAGCATATGAACTGTTAATACTTTAACCATAAGCCTTGAATGGTATAAAAATAACACATCTATAGTCAAAAATATAAAAAAACCTTCAATAAAATATTCAATATTATATCATAATAAATCAACTTCAAATAAGTATAAAACCCATCAACGGATGTTGTCATAGATGAAATTCAATCTATTTGATAGAAATATATCTTTCTATTTTGAAATCGTTTAAAAGTCAAATAATAAAAATAGAAAACATTTATTTTATAAATATTATTATAATATTATAATGGAAGCTCCAAAGGTGTTATAACAGTGGATAATAAATTCACATTCTGTGTAAGTTAAATAGCATTCTTTCATTAATTATTTGAAAAGTTCTTAAAGTTCCTTGTTTGGAAAACAACAGAAATATTCCATTAAAAACATTTTATAAAAAGTAAAGAAAGGATATAAATAACATCAACCCATATTATATTAAATATTAAAAATTATTTGAAATACATTTTTAAGAAACAAGTATGTGGATGAAAAAGAGGTCCCTGTAGATACTCACGTGTAAACAACCTCACATAATGAAGATATAGTATAATTAACACTTACCTTTTACTTATACATGATCGATTATAAGTTAGACTCCTATATAATAGTTCAATCATTGTTGTTAAATTATAATATAACCACATACATAAATATGATATCATATATGATCATCTAAAATTTCTTTGTTAATAATATTTAAGTAGTATCATTGTTTTAGGTGTTGAGTGATTCATTTTTCTTTATATGCATGGTTAGGTAAGCCATTTTTTGTAATGGATAAGATGTATTTGATTAACATCCAGAATGATATTAAGTTATTAACCATTATTTTTTAATAATAAAATAATATTTATTCTTGAATAGTTACGTTGGAAATAAATATAATCGCGTTCATGGAGACGTTAAATAGTACGTACGTACGAGCGACAATATCATTTTTTAGATGGTAAAACAATGTGTAATTGGATTTTATATAATATATAATGAATAATTAACATGATAAATTTACTATTTACATCAATTATACATCATTATTATACCCATCCAAATAATTGAGTGCTGGATAATAAAATACATCATGACATGGGGACGGTAAGCCGTATGTAATCACGTATGTTGACCTTGTCACTAACAGGATGGATAGAATAGTGAATATTGTTTTAATAAATTTTTAATCACATATCAGTATGTATAAGTTATTGGATTTATTATTTTGGAATGGATAGAATAATGAATATTGTTTTAAAAAATTTTAATAACATTTCAGTATGTATAAGTTATTGGAGTTATTATTTTGGCATGGAAACAATAAATAAAGATGAATTCGAAGAAGAAAATAACTTTGAAAGATGTGTTGAAATTATTACCACTTCTTCTGGTGTTTCTTTTTGACTGGATCAAAAGGGATCCTTAGGTTGGATTTATGATCAAAGTAAGGCCTCTAGATAGAAGTGAGGGTAGTTGGGAGGATATTTGAGCAATTTTTGGCTGAATCAATTGGATTTGGGGTTTTATTTTGAGAGAAGTGGACATATCCTTTTATAAGAGAGGTGCGGGTCACTTTAAGAAAAAATTGAAATATTATTTTATTAAAAAATCATATTCAGTTTATAATGGCTCTAAAAGGATTTATTTCGAGGATAAGGTAGGGATGGGGCATGAAAACTTCAATCAATAGGTATTATACATGGTTAGGTAACCATATTAACCTTATCTTTTAGATTTAAATCTTAGTTAAATAGTTTATCTTTTACCATGTATTCTTGTATTATTATAATAAATGGTTAATAAATGTACTATAAAAAGCAAAGAGAATCCCAAGTGGTTCATTATTGATATATCTAATATTATATATGTCCTTTATATGAACATTATATTTTTAGGAATATAATATCAATTAATAATATAGTATTTGATTTAAAAACCCATTTATGTCAATTTTGACACTATTTAGTCATTTGTTTTTGTGAAAGTGATAAAAACTTTATCACGAAAAAAGATTATTTAAATAACCCTAACATGTCATATTAACTGTGATAGTTATTTTTAACCATTAGATGTCTCAATTTACAGTTATTTATAGATTTATAATATCAATTATTATAATCATTCATTAATAAGATAATTACTGCATAATCATTGTGTCATAAATAAATTTAACTATTTAAATTATAAATACTATAAATAAAATCCCATTATGTTGGCAACATTTTTATATTTCTATTAAATATTTATATTCGAATTTATCTTATGTATAAACCTATATTAAAAATGGTTTATTTATTAAACATTGAATTTAACACATTTAACAATTCTTTAAGTAAAATAATAATAAATGTCCTAATCTAATCCATGGGGAAAAAAAGGATAATATTTTATTAAAAAGGTTAAATTTAGTATAAATACAATTATCCCATAGAATTAAGACAAGTGTTAGAAAAATTATAATATCATTTTTTAAATTTAATTACCCAATTTATTTTGAACTGTGGTAAATAAAAGTCAAATGTTACTATCAACCAAAAATAATTTTCATATTATTGGACCAAAATTTACTTACTGATTTCAACCGTGTCTCTTTGATTTTTCAAATTAAATTCATAGAAGCGGTAAAATTACGTTTTATGCAAATTTGGAAATGCATCCCAAAGGTGGGTAAAAGAAGGTTAAAAGTTCAATAAAATTGTATAAATCTAATATTATTATAAAATGAGTCTAATAAATTACATTGAAAATATATAGGTATTATGTATATATTTAAGCCTAACATATATTTATATAAATTAACTAATTGTTTAAATAAATATTCAGTTTTAAACAATAACGTAGCATTTTTCAATATTCATATATAATTGAACGTTTTTAGAAAAATACCAAAAATTCACCCTAAGCTAATTTTGAGATTCTGAATCTAAAAAGGAATTACATTATGAAAAATAAAATTTATAAAATATCAAAATGTGGGTATTACTATTCACAACATTTAGTTTGATTGGGCGTGGTGCGCTAAAACTCCATGTTGCAAACAATACATGCAATTACATTATTCAAAGAGAAATGTACTGTGGATGCATGGGGTGTCACATTATTGCCACTGTAATATAATTTATCACTCAAAATTTCTAGAATATCACTACGTAAAAAGATTAAGGAGGTTCTTCATGATGAGTTACTCAGGATCCAACTTTGCCTCTTCCATGTTATGGTTTCTCCAAAGAACTTTCACCAGAAGAGTCTTCCGATTTCTCAACACATCTTATCAAGTATCAAGAGTTTTCAAAGGCTCTTCAAAATAATACAGGTCAGTTACAAATTCTCTTTATTCATAAGTGAGTACAAAAATTTGGTCGTGCATGTATTTTCTTAAGAGTTATACATGGAACACATCATGAACATTGGAGAGGCATGGTGGCATTGCCAAATGATAAGCTTCATCTCCAATTCGGTATAAAATTTTGAATGTTCTAATGTACCTTGGACTTAATTTTCCCTTCTTACCAAATCGAATGACACCCTTCCATGTAGATATCTTCAAGAACACATGATCCCTTACATGAAATTCTTAATCATTCCTTCAGTTATTGGAATAACTATTTTGCCTACTTTGAGCTGATTTGATGTGGGTTTGGATAACCTTCACCTATTCCATTGTATCCTCAACAAGTTTTGGGTTGCAAATTTTTTTCACCAACATCATCCCGAAAAGTTGGTGTGCGACATCTCTTTCCATATAACACTTAATATGGTTCTATGTGAATATTTGAATGGAAGCTATTGTTATAGTAAAGTTCTACCAAAGGTAAATATTGATCCCACATAACGTGAAATTAATGTGAGAAAGAACTCAACATGTCTTCTATGGCTTGAATAGTCTGTTCTGATTGTTGATCAGTTTGAGGGTGGTAGGCAGTGCTCAAATGATGTTTTGTATCCAAGTCCTTCTGATGACTTTTCCTGAATCTTGATGTAAAATAGAGATGAAGATAAGAAAAAATCGTTGTGGGTACTCCATGAACTCTTACAACTTCATTAATATATAGTCTTGATAAACATTCATGTGGTTAATCTTCTCTAATAGAAATAAAATGTGCTGACTTGGTAAGGTGATCAACAATGACCCATATTACATCAATACTTCTAGGAGATTTTGGTATCTTTATGAAAAAGTCCTTCGTAATCTCATCCCATTTCCACATAGGTATGGGTAAAGTTCGAATGAATCCTATAGGATGTTTTCTTCTAGCCTTCACTTATTAAAAAACTGTACATCATGATACATAATCAATGATCTCCCTCTTTATGTTGTCGCACTAAAAATGATTCTCAAAATCTCTATACATATTTGTACTACAAGGATATATAGGGAAATTTGATATATGAGAATCATCCGACAATTCCCTCTTTAGATTAGATATGTAAGGAACACAAAGTCTCTTCAATAATTTGAAAATTCCATCTTCATATAAGTATTCAATCAATCTCACATTGTTCACAACATTAATTTCCATTTGAAACCCCTCAACATTAGTCTAAGAACGGTTTATCATTTCTAGTAAAGATGGTTTGGAAACCACTTGAAATGGTATTGATGTTTCAACATCCGTGATTATTCTTGTATCCATCTTTACAAGATACATGAACATAGGATATCTTTTAACTCTCATCTTGTTCAAAACTCCATGACCCTTTCTTCTAAAAGCATCTTCCCCCTTATTTTCCATCCATGCATGGTAGTGTATAATGAAATCATAATCGTCGAGTAGTTAAAGCCATTATAATTTCCTCATGTTGAGTTATTTTTGAGAGAAAATATACCTCAAAATCTTGTGATCAGTATATATCTCATATTTTTCACCATAAAGATAGTGTCTCCATATCTCCAAAGAAAAAACTACAGCTTCTAAATCGAGATCATGAGTCTGATAGTTTTGTTCATGAATTTTAAGATGTCATGATTCATAGGAAATAACCCTATTATTATACATGAATACACAACCAATTCCTTTCATTGATTCATCGCTATAAATAAAAAACCATCATTCCCTGATGGTAGATTCAAAATATAAGCATTGAATAATCTTCTTTTTCGTTCTTCAAAACATTCTTCACTCACTTTTATCAAAACAAATTTAACCCCTTTACGTGTTATCTTGGTTAATCGGTTAGCTAATTGAGAAAAATATTGGAAGAATCACTGATAATAACATGATAAACAAATAAAATTACATACCTCAGTTATACTCGTCAGTGCTGGACATTCGTGTATTACTCTTCTCATAGAATGATCAAAAGAGATTCTATTCTTAGAGACAATATGACCACGAAAATAAATCTCCTGAATCTTGAATTCACACTTGCTAAACTTCCCTTATAATTCATTTTTCTAAGAGTCTTTATAATAGTGCCCATGTAATTTTCATGATCTATATAGCTTTTTTTGTAAATTAAGATATCACCAATAAATACCACTACAATGTCATCAATATATTCCTTGAAAACTGTATTCATTTGATCCATGAAAATAGTGGGTGCAATAGTTAGTCCAAAAGTCATTACTGTAAACTCATAATTCCCACACCTGGTACAAAATGTGGTCTTTTGAATAAATTCCTTATTCAAATAGAATAGATGATATTCAGATCGAAGGTCAATCTTCGAAAATTATTGAGCTCCCTGAAGTTGATCGAATATATCATCAATGCGAGGTAGCGGATAATTGTTCATTATTTTTATAGAATTTATCACAATGTAGTCAATGTACAACCTCATAGATCCATCTTTCTTATTTATATAATTAATAGAGGTCCCCATGGAGAAACACTCGAGTGGATAAATCCATTATTACTCAATTCATCTAGTTGTTTCTTTAGTTCCACTAATTCGACAATGGCTCTTCTATAAAGGGTCTTCAATATAGGCCTTGAACCAGGAATTAATTCAACGGAAAACCTTATTTTTTGTTCTGGTGGATGTCCAGGTAAATCCTCTAGATTCACAATAACATATTCTTTAACAATAGGTACACCCTATATTTGACCATTCATTTCCTAACCCATTGTTATTTCAATCTATTCCTCCCTAATAATTGACTTTAGTAGAGCTACTGGGGGTAGATCTAGATAAGAATCAGGTGGCGATGTTTCTTCTCTAAAGATAAGTTACTCTTTATCAACATCTAAAATTGTTGCCTTCGTATCTTACAATAAATATTCACATCATGGTCTAAAACCCAATCCATACAGAGGATTATATCAAATTAAATCATTGGTATGATGAAGAGATCAGTAGATAAAAAATGATTATAGGTTTTAATTGGAACAAATCCAGAAAACATTGTTGCAATGATACTTCACTTAGTAGTTTTGACAAAAAACACCTTTGTTAAATCAAATTGGAAATATCTAATTTTCCTAACAAACTAGGAAGATATGAAATAATACGATGATCCAGAATGAAATAAAGCATTGGGTAAACATGAGGAAACCATTAAATTACATGCCACTACATCATTCAGAGCTTCAAACTCAGTAGTAGTGATTTTATAAGAATGGCCTTTCCCTCTTGGGCTTTTCCGAGGAATGTTTCCCTAATTATTAGGACATTCATTTTCATAATGCCCAATTTCTCTATAATTGTATCATTAATCATTGATAGCCTCTTTATTTCCCATGCAATAACGATCTTGGTGTTCTTTTTTCACCACACATGAATGAGACTCCCATTCCCTTTAGTCATGTACCGAGATGTTTTTTCCAAAATTTACTGTTGTATGGAAATTCAACTTGTCCCTTATTCCCCTTATATCCATTTCCAGAGTATTCAAAAGATCTATTATTTTCTTTCATTTATTCAGAGTTGTAAGACTTAGAGAATATCTTTTATGTTTTTATAGAACATGAGAAAATATATTTTTATGATGATAATTATTGTGATATTAATTCTCAAAGAAGAAATGACTTTAACCCATCTAAGAATCGATCAATATTACTCCACGGGTTACACATATAATCTATTGCATGACTATCTAACCTTGTAACGTTAACCTCATACTTTGCAACATTAGTATCCTTTTTTTTCCTTAGACTCAGAAATTATATTTTAATATTCTCTAGATGGTCATGAGGAAGGTATTTTTCTAATAAAACGTTTTTAAACGCCATCAATTCAATATTTTATACTTCTTCTTAAAACTTTATGTTTTAAAATAAGGACCATCATTGATCTGAATCTCCCATGAGGTGATAAAATCCAAAAAAAACATTTTCCCTTTTTCTACTCCCCAAATCATGAAATATTATTTCTAAGAAACATATCTATTGATCAACTACAAATGGATTTTTAGTCCCATTTAATTTTGGTGGTTGTTTCCTAATGATGTGGTCTAACATTGATCCTCCACTTTGTAGATCAGGGCACTCCATACAGGTAATTTTATTATTCATAACCTAAGTGAGTGGTCTCAGTATGGTTATATGTTCTTCAACATAGGTTGCATCACAAGCACTACTATAATTATCTTGGGTAGGATGGAAATATCTACATGGATTACGTGTATTGATACAGTTTCCCTTTATTCCACTAGGTTCCATTTTTAAACAGTGGCATATACTAGATTAATTTATGTATTGCAATACATAATTCCAAACATTAAAAACACTTAACACAAATTGAATAGTTTATGGATATAATCAATAATCATACAAAAATGTTTTCATTTAGGAAGTATTTTTTGATAAATCCATCATAATGCTATGTAAAGAAAATGTTATTTACCCTAAGAATATCCCCAAATATTTTCGTAACCAAGAGTGAAACAAGGCCCGTGGTCCTGTACCAAGATAACCAGGGACAATCTCGAAACTCCATGTCAGAGTTTTAACTCCAAGGAACATATGTTCTAGAGCCACCTCTACCCGTTCGTATCCAGATAAGGATTTATTTCTTGGAAAACTCACAAAATCCTTATATTACCAAAATTCAAGGTAGTTCTTATATAATAATTTTCAAGGGCTATCTTAGGGTAATGTTTTCTTATCAAAGTATTTCTAATTTAGTTTCCATGGTTTGTACTAAACTTTTTCTCATTCCAACTGTAACTCCCTGATGCTAGTTACCCAGAGTCTTTACACTATTACATAACATTTTCATGATCACAAGGGATCAAATCCCGAAAGACCGACCAGTTCAATATATTTGTAAGAACAAGATATAAACATAATTTTTATATTACATTTTGATATGAAAACAACAAATTTTTTTATCATTTTATCACATTCATCTCCCTTAGACTAACCCTATCTGTCAGTCATAATATACTTTTTCGCATCCTGGAAAAAATAAAACATAAGAAAGGGGTGAAAATAGATGCTTAGTAAGGATAAAAATATAGTTTAGACTATCGTTAATAAGCATAAACATATAAAGTAATGTATAAGAATAAAACACAAGCCTTTTAAACATAAAATTCATCGTAATATGGAAAATAGAAATCAAATAATTCCATTTACTTATTCACATGGATATTCTACTAGTCAAATAATCTCATGTAATATCAACATCAAATTTAATAATGATAGAATGCATAATTCCTGACATCATAACCACATAAGCAAGGCCTCATGGTAAGACTGCAAATAATATTTTTTCAAGGCCTAGTTCCAAAACACTAGTTTGTCTCATGACATCTATCTATGCCTCTAGGATCTTTCGTGGGCTCCACCAGTCACTTACTAAGTCCAATGCATTCCTCTTTTGAAAAGGTTTAAACAGAACATAAACATTCATATTAAAACTAGCATATGAAATTTTAATACTTTAAACATAAAACATGAATTGTATAAAAATAACACATCCACTATCAAACATATTAAAAAACATTTAATAGAATTTGGAAGATTGTATCATAATAAATCAACTTCAAACAAGTATAAAATCCATAAAAAGATGTTGACATAGATGAAATCAATCCTATTTGAGAGAAATATCTCTTTCAATTTTGAAATTATTTAAAAGTCACATAATTATGAAAGTAAACGTTTATTTTGAAAATATTATTATAATCTAGTAAGGGTAGGTTCAAAAGTGTTATAAAAGAAGAAAATAGCCACACTATCCGTAAAAGTAAAACAAGGGTATAAATGACATAAACAAATATTATATTAAATCGTAAAAATGTTTTGAAAATCATTTTTAAGAAACATGGATGAGGAAGATAATGTGGTCTCAGTAGATACTCATGTATAAACATACTCAGATATTGAAGAGATTATATAATTAACCATTACTTTGAAATTTTTATTGATATAGGGTAAATTAACCTCATATATAATAGTAAAATGACTGTTATTAAATTATAATATAACCACATACATAAATATAATACATATATGATCTGTTAATATTGCATTATTTATGATATTTCAGTAGTATCATTGTTTCAGGTGTTAACTGATTTATTTTCCTTTATATTTATAGTTACGTAAGACATGTTTTTTATGGATAGGATGTATTGGATTAATTTTAAGAATTATATTACATTATTAAACATTATTGTTTTAGAATAAAATGATTTTTATTCTTGAATTTCTATGATGGGGAATGCATCTCATCACTTTCGTGGATGATGGTAATCCGTACGTACTCAAGAGCGACATTATCATTATTTTGATTGTAAAATCGTATGTAATTGGATATTATATAATATATAATGAATCATTAACATTTTATATTTATTATATATATAAATTACACATCATTATTATACCCATCAAAATACTGAAGTGTTGAATAACAAACTACACCACGGCGTGGGGATGGAAAGCCGTACATACGCTTGTATATTGACATTGTCATTCCTAGGATGGAAAAAATAATTAATATTGTTTTTACATATTTATAATAACACCTTAGTAATTATAAGTTATTGGTGTTATTATTTAGGTATTCAAACAACAATGAAATGTTAAGCGGAAGAAGAAAAGAACTTTGAAAGAGGCGGTGAAATTATTACCTCTTCTTTCGGTATTTCCTTTTGATTTGATCAAAAGGTATTCTTAGGTTGGATTTATGATCCAAGTAAGGCATTTAAGTATAATTTAGGGTAGTTGGGAGCATATTTGAGTAGGGGTTGGCCATTCCAAATGGATTTGAGGTGTGATTTTGAGAGAAGGGGAAGTACCCTTTTATAAGAGACGTGAGGGTCACTTTAGAAAAACCATGAAATATTTTTTTATTATACAATCATATTCGGTTTATAATGACACAAAGAGGATTTATTTAGAGGATAAGGTGGTTAGGGGTCGAAAAACTCTCAACCAATAGGTTTTAGACTAGTTTAGGTCATCATATAAACCATATCTTTTAGATTTAACTCTAAGATAAATTGTTTATCTTTTACCATGTATTCTTGTATTATTATAATAAATGGTTAATAAAAATACTATAAAAAGACAAGTGAACCCCAAGTGGTTCATTATTGATATATCTATACTTATATAAATCCTTTGGCAAACATTATATTTTTAGGAATATTATTTCAATTAATAATATAGTATTGTTTTTAAAAACTCATTTATGACATTTTGATACTATTTGGTATTTTGTTTTTGTGAGAGTCATGAAAACATTACCACATCAATTTTTTTAACCAACCCTATAATTTAATATTAACCATTATAATTATATTAATTCTTCAAAAGTCTGAATTTACATTTATTTTTATATTTATAATATCAATTATTTCAATCATTCATTAATAAGGTAATTACTGCGTCATTATTGTGTCATAAATAAATTTAAATATTTAATGTCTAAAAATTATAAATAAAATACCATTATATATGAAATATTTTTATATTTATAATTAATATTTATAGTTTAAATTATCTTATATATATATCCTTATATTAAAATGGTTTAGTTATTAAACTATGAATTTAACACATTTAACTCTTCTTTAAATAAAGTAACAATTAATGTTGTAATGACATAAAATTAGACCAAAATGATCATATTTTATTTATAAGGTTTATTTTAGTCGAAATTCACTTATCCAATAGAATTAGGAAAAGTTTTAGGGTAATTATAATATCATTTTTACCTTTAATTACCATATTTACATTTAACCGTTGTAAATAAAAGTCAGAAGTTAATATTCACCAAATACTATTTTAATCTTATTTAACCACATTTTATATACTCATGTAAACCACGCATCTCCGATTTTTAAAATTAAATTCATAGAAGCTGTAAAATTACGTTTTATGAAAATTTGCAAATGCGCCTAGAAGGTTGGTAAAGGACAGTAAAATGATCAATAAAATTTTATATATCTAAAATTATTATAAAATGACTCTAGTGAATTACATTGAAAAAATATAGGTTTTATGTATCTATATCTACCTAAAATAAATTTATATAAAATAACTAATTATTTTAATAAATTTGGTTTTAAACAATAACGCAATGTTTTTGCCTATTAATCAAAAATTTAATTTTTTAAGAAAAATAAAAAAAAATTCAACCTAAGAAAATTTTGATATTCTTAATCCAAATATGAAGTCCAGTTTTAAAATTTAAATTTAAAAAAAATTAAAAATAGGGTATTACTATTATTAATGGTTAATTTGATTGGTCGTGGTGTGCAAAAACTCCAATTTGCAAACATCGCAAGATATTGCATTTTTTCAAAGAGAAACATACAGTGGAAGCTTGGGGTGATACACCCAGTTTGAAAAAACCTCATATATATATATATTATGAATCACAAATGATTCCATAATTTTTACCAGTTCCTACTTAATCCAAATAAGTAATAAACATGCACCTCATTCCTCAAACTGGAAATTACAAAATAAAAATAAACATGATCACTCCCATGACGTTCCTATAAGTGTACTTGGATACGCATTATTATTTGTACCTTGTAGCTCTATAAATTTCAGATGTATTGAATCCCACCTACATGAGACCTACCATCGCTAGAAAGTTTCAAAAACTACCACCCATAGAACTTACTTTTGGGACTCTCAAATTTTCCAAGACCTATGCCTGTAGTTAAACCACTGATACCAGATCCAAGTACCACTCCTAGTCCTAACTTAGATCCCTAATTGTGATCATGACCCTTTCTCCTATATATCAAAGAAGGATTCCTTCATAACCTCTCTATATGACTTATCTGGCTGCATGCCCACCACTCATACAAAAATCGATCAAACTTGGTTCAAGAATGTCGTGGTTACTGTACTGTAAGCATACCACTAAAGTCCCACTTCTCAATGGACTAACTGAATCTTTGGCCTGAATTACATACTGAGAATCCCCATATACCCAATTTTTTATACTAGTAGTATCATCCATAAACTCAAAAAATTCTTTAATCCAAATCAAATATAATCACTGTGTCAATATCACTTCGACTATGAACAACTGATTGAATGAATCTAAGAAATACGTCATCCTAAAGTTGTTTACATGCACTTTTCGAGAAATCCATGATGCATTCTAAAATCACCTCTACTGAGGGATGTTGTCTCCCACCATTGCTGGTCAAAATCATGACATGTCATTGATGTATGTTTTATAGTACAACAAAAATTTCTTCCCCTTATGATGGTTCATGAAATCATGGGATATATCCTCCATCAATATCTTTGGAAATATGTTCATGAAGAAATTGACCTCATAATCCTTCAAATGCATTACCTAGTGTCTTAAAACCTCAACCTGTACATCCCACCATCAGTTTTATGGCCTTGTGAATATGGTGTTGGCTAGCTTCACTTTCCACCCTGGGGGTTTCTCAAGATGATCAAAGATAATAAAAAATGATATATTCAATATTTTTGATGTGGTCTACCCCCATCCAAAAAATAGCGATGGGTTTTGAGAATGGAAATCATGTATCAAAGATTCAATATAAGGATCTGCTCCCTATGGTCCCCAATCAATACCCAGTATGACCTGAACCAAGCCCACTATGAGAATTTCATCAAACTATTGTCCAATTAATTCCATATGGGGCTTTCACTCCTGTACCAGATCTTATACCTATAACTCATGATCATATCAACCCTTTATGGCCTGAACAAACTCCCTAGTAGCCTCATCCTATGCAATCTCATGAAACACCATATTACCACCATCCAGATGATCCACAAAGTCCGTTATAGGCAGAATCCAACTGAATACCAATCATGATGGTCTGATATCCATAACAGTGTGTGTGTATGTGTGTAAATAACATATATAGAAAGCTATAACATGCAGCGCATTGGACCACCCTTATATCCCCCTTCCACATCATGTCAAAAGACATCTGGCCAAAATACCTCATACCAAACCATATCAGATTTAGGTATCAAGTATCATTTAGCCTCATAGACACCAACCTACCCACATCAGAGATGAACATCACATAGATTATTGTCTCATGGACACTTTCCTACCCATATCAGAGTGAGTAATCACATATAACAAATATCAATTCAGGGAAGCTGTGTATAATTTGACCGTAGAGGATATATATGAAAACTATTCTTAGCTTCATTTTTCACACATCAAAAGAGTCACCACATTTTATCATCTCTACCTACTTGAAGTAGAGTCATGAAAACATTTCACATGCATATATAATCACATATCGATATCATTGTATCCACATGCTTGAGATAACTGAGTAGAATTCCACAAAAAAAGAAAGTCAGGAAATCACTATTTAGATTATTTTTTAAAAATTTCATTAAACCCAAACTCACTTAGTTCATTATGGGATCCCAATAAAAATTAAAAAATATATACAATCCAATGATATTTTCATGATTAATAATAAAACATCTTTTTCCAAACCTATCCAAGGGTCCAAAGAGACATAATATAAAACATCACACCTATATGTGCCACTGAAGGTGAAAATCAATCAACTATTAAAGTGGAAATCAAAACATAAATTTTCCACCCCTAGAAACGTGGTCTATCCTATGTGCCTGGGGTCCTAAGCATCCAAACACAAGATATTTACCTAGTTTTTTCTAAATTTTAGTCTCTGCTATAGAATAACCTAAATAGTAAGACTAAAAAAATAAAATAAAACACCTTTGACACCATTTGTAATTCCATGACACGATTCTCTACCTGAATAGTGTTTATCTAATATTGTGGAGACTATAATCTTACGTGGTGATAACAATAATGGTCAATATATAAATATTTCAATATAAGAAGTGTAATAAATCGTAGAAAAAAATAATTTGTCCATATGTTTAACCAAGAAGCATTAGGATATGAAATTACATTATTAGAAAAATAGAATATGTCATAATGGGGTTTTAATAGATAGATAACTATGTTCTTTCATTTTTGACCATAATAGTACATCCATATATAAAATATGAAAATATCAAAATTAAAGTCCAGCTAATGTAAAGGAACCACCATGTTCCAATTCTATCAATTACATAGTAATAAATACCATTTGATCACTAAGGTCTATATATCGAGAATAATCCCTTACATGATATCTAAGACATAGATTCGACACGTGTCCCTAGGGATGTGGTTAGGTTGTGAGAATAATCACAGTATGAAAACACCAATGCATGAATTTATTAAACTTTTATTATGGAAGTTTATTCTAAATATAAATTATGATTTAAAGCACACACATTTCTTAATTAAACAACATACCATATGATCAATAGACACATATATGTTCCTACGTTCATCATACATCATTGTTATAAGTGTGAGTATGATCCCCCAAATTTATATATGGAATGAAAAATTTCATTATATATATATATATATTTGTAGTAGTGAGGAACCCCAGCTTAACACCCATCACATCCCTTTATGAAATATAACATCAGTTGTACCCTCAGGTTCGATCAAAAAATATACCACCCAACACCTTTTGAAATAAGTCAATCACTCATTGTCCTAGCATCATGAATAAATAATAATTACCTCTTCCCTTAGATTTCATATTATAATACATTTTTGTCTTAATGGACTAATGTATCAAGGTCTAGCAATGCCTTTCCTCCAACAAGTAATCATCATTTGCACAACATCCAACATCTTTAGGAACATCATTATCTATACTCCAATAAATATTCAATTACAGGCCACCAATAAACATCAGAAAGATCGATGATATAATTATTATATAAATAATGTTTGAAAACATCAAATATAATGTCTATACCTCAACCCAAAACTTATGGTCTCAACACTATGAATAAATGTTTCATGACCATCCATGTGGAATTCTACGTTGAGCACTCCAAACAAATTCAATGGTCCATACCATCCCACAATTCACGTAATCTAAGGGGTCCTCCAACCACAATGAGTGGTCAAAAACACCTCATCTGAGCCTTATCCATGTTCTGAAAAATATAATAGAGTATAAACTAACAAATATGAGCATATATCATGAAACATTTGTAGCCACATCATCCAAAACCACTCGCCCCTATAACCGTGTCAATAAATCCAATAGTTCAAAACCATATCACATCTCGAGAGCCATGACCTCATCCTGATGAACACTTTTCCTCAATCTAATGACCATTTCACTACAACCTAGTGATCCTCATCACAACAATCCCTAGGTAAAGACCAATGAGATAAACTATTCCTCCTCAATACATGTTATCAAAAACACCTCTATCATTAAGAAAAGGCTACCACGTTCCCATAAAACTAAGAATGAAATATAAAAAATTGAATTAATTCAAATTGAATAGTTGTATTAAACATTATGGGTTTTTAAAATCCACTTACCTAGCTTTACCACATTTACTGAAGCAAAATCATGCCCATATAAATCTTGTGACATCAATTGAAAAATATATTAGTAAGAATTTATATAATTTGGGGTCTATCTTAGACCACCCACATGGAATATATAGAACACACAAAAAATTATCTATAAAAAAGGGAGAAATATATGGACTACCAACCTTGGGATAAAAGGTTATCTCTCATTTGATATTGGTGTCGTACTCGATCTAAAATGAGTGAAATCCACAATTTAGAAAAACCAACTAAATGAAGGGGAAAAGGGCTTGTGTGAAAATATAATTCCCAAAGCGAGATAAATGAATAAAATAAACTATAATATTAAAGGCCTAATTGATGGACCTATAATTAGATATTCAAATGACCTATTAGAGCTCAGATTCAGAATTTATCTTAAATCATCCAGGAGAAAAAAATGGGAGATCACCCCTACTATTTTTGAGAAATAGAGGAGAAAGAAATAGTCTGAAAAGAATTAAGAAATAGGGGAAATAGTAATTCTCCCAAATAAATGACACACATGGCTAGGTTTCTAGGTTTGGCTAACTGGGCGCTAATCGTGTTGTGGTCTCTACATAAACACAAGACATGAACAAAATAGGCATTAGGTTTTGCAAAATATTCGTATACTATACACAAGACAACTATTTAAAACTATAGAGGTGGTATCATGGCCATACAAACACATATGCATGGTTTGAAAAAATATTTATAATGTTGTAGGTGGGTTGCTCAGTTTCACATCGGAGGATTCATGGTTTGTCCAAACCATGTGTGTTTTCTTGAACTTTCGCAAAACTTTGTTTCTAGGTCCCAACATACCCAATACTCACCAAAATTCTTGATACATTTTCCAATCATTAAACCCCATCTATAAAAACTATTTGGTTTAATAAAACTCACAAAATTATGATCCAAATATGAAGATAAGAGTTGGTACAAAAACTAAAATGAAATATTCAAATAGGATGTGTTTTTTTGACCCATCAAAAAATACAAAAAGTTGGAATTTAACACTTAAATAAATCCTTTAAAAAATTTATTACTATATTATCATTGAAAATGTGCATTTTTGTCACGTTGAAATACTAATGTTTAATTTAAAATAGGGTTTTATTATCCTTTAAATATTTGATAATTTTACCAAATTATACATCTCTCATTTATAGATATTTTTACTTCATTATCTATGTCTGATACCTGTATTTTTGTGTCTATGTGCTTCCTTTATAATTTTTTTCTAAATTTTCTAATTTCTTTTAGGTATACTGATTCCTTTAACACTCATTAATTATATTTTTGTTGAGTTGTAAAGTATTACAATTTTCCCTCATACATTATTAAATAGATTCATCTAATTAGGATATTTTAAGGGAGAACCTTTAGTAGGAGGATAAAAACTATATGTACAACCTTCCATAACATCAAATATAATATATAATGAATATAAAAATATTCTTTCTTTATAGATATGAATGTTCTTTAAAAATAATAGTATCCCTTTATTTTTAATATATTTACAATAATCCATGGGAAACAACTTCTTCATTATCAAGAAAAGGTTGATCCAATAAAAGGAACCTTGATCTGACACCAATTTTAAGGAACATACATGAATAATTTGACCATTTATTTGGGGTGAGTAAATAGTTAATTTTATTAATGTGTTATTATTTTAAATCATCATTTTTGTTAATTAAATAGAAACGAAACTGATGATCAGAACAAAAAAATACACCCATAGGAACAAAATTATTTACATGGTTCACTATTTAACAAGAGTAGAAAGTCATTGGAATGATATATTATCAATCCAATACTACAAAATTTACTTGAAAAAACCCCTCACAGTTATAATAAATATTGTATATCCATCTCTCGTTTGGTAATGCAATAATTTAACTATTCAATTTATCGTTGAATAGATGATATGATAAAAAAAAAGTTTTCCACAAATTAAATAGCATTTCTCCATCCATTTAAAAGATTCCATAACTGTACTACTTAGATTATTCACACTCAATCATTTCAAATTTAGTTCTTATTCTTCTTATTATAAAATTTCTTTCATAACAATGCACGTGAACCACTTATTTACCAAACTATCCCCAATTTTTTTCATCCATAATAAAATCTTTCCCTTACACTTACAGACATACATGATCCGTTATAGCTGTAATTATAAATTATGGAGTATTAGTTACTTATTCTTTTCCTTATTAATTCAAATATTTACAATGAGTCTTAAATATTTTAATTTAAATCCTCAAAACTATTTGATATATTATATATGGAAACATTTATTAAGAAAATATTCTATAAATATATGTAACTACATGTACATGAGAAAAGAATGATACATATTCATCCTCTATTTAACATTAATTTATTCAACATAAATTTCCACATATACATCAATACATGGATGATACTGTGACATGATCAATGATTATCCCATCATGGAATTATTCTTCATAAATTACATTGAAACGAATAATATTTGAAAAAAAATAACTGTGAAATCCCCCACATGAAAATAATATTGAAATTAATGCACGAATTATGTCATGGTATTCATTATTCGGGGCTCAACAACTTCTCTTTCCATCATTAAAATTTCATTAAATTATAAATATTAGAGATCATGTTCACGATATACCAATATCATGATATGTATGGATTTAAAGAAAGAGAATCATATATCATCATATTATATAACAATTTTCATGAATGAACGTAATACTACAATCATGTATAATAAAATAATTGAAGGTATGCACTTGTTTATGGTTTAAGAAGACTATTTATACTATTACTGATAAAAGGATTGTGTAGGATTACTATTGAAGAACAATGCTTATTAGTGTCTCATATCTTCCACTAATTGATAATACATTTGGTTTATTTTTCAATAGATTAACCTACTCAGCAAGACAAGGTCACTTAACCCAATATGTGTATTCGCGATCACTTGAGCTATAGTTCAGTACATAAAAAATCCATCATGAGGTAGGTTTGTATTTCTTCTTGTACTATGATCCCCATTCACAATGATTTAAGTTGATATTAATTCACGTGTTTACATGAAAAATATAATTCCAAATATCATGTAAATCTCATGTGAATTCATCAATTTCTTATGTTGGATATATAGACCAAGAATTAATATTTAATATGGATAGTAATGGTTCTTCGTGTAGTCATTAGACAATCCGGGACTTTATATTTCAAATTTTCAGTCTATAATTACCTATGAATTCTTATTTCATATATGATAACATCCAAATTTATGAATCAAAAGATTTCTATTTCACAATATCTTATCCTAGGTAAGATTTGTGAGATTAAAAGACAAAAAAACCTTTATAAAAAACTCAATTTATGTATATGTTAGTGATAAAATATCCATGAAATTTTTTTATACATTACTTGAAGAAAAATACAAAAATGTTTAGAAATTAGAACTCCAGATTTCATAACATATCTATTTATGTTTTAATAACAAAAAGAAAACCCTTAAATAATCCTAGTTCCAATTTAAGAGAATTTTTTAGGATCCAATGATATCTCAATACCTATAAGTCTCCATATCCTAAATTTTAAATAATCAAGAATTAATCAAATTTTTTATAAGAGTAATATTTAAATTTGTGTGATATTGGTATTATTAGGGTCATATATTTGTTTCAAAAAATTCATAATTCTTTTAATTAATTGGATAGTTCCCTCAATTTAAATATGAGATGTTAGTATTTTCGATAAAATATTGTGTGGAGGGTCCCAAGATGTGGTTGTTTCCAAGATGTTTAGTATAATTTAATTTTATATTAAAAAACGTTATTATTGAATAATTAATGAATAAATCATATTTTTATGAGAGTTATCATTATATTACAGAGTTATTGGTATTATTATTGTCATATTTATGAGAAATTTCATTATTGGTTTAATTAAGTGGACACATACCTCAATTTATTTTTAAGAGGATGGTATTGTATTTGGAGGAATTTGTGAAGGATTCTGAGATGTGTTTGTTTCTTATAAGTCTAATATAATTGAATTTATAATTAAAATAGTAGAGTATTGAATAAATAAAGGTGGGTTATTATTATTAAGAACTTTTTAGTTGTTTTTATCTGATGGTTATGAATAACTATTTGAAATTGAGACTATTTTGAAAAATATTTCACCCAAGAACATTGTAAGGATTTTGATATGATTCATCTTGAAGGTGTTGTGTACAGTGCATGTTATTAATATTGAATGAATTTTTAAATTTTCTACAATTAGAAATCATTATGTTAAGTTTTGATGTTTCCCATTATTTTATTTATGTTCATTATTATTTTAATTTGTTTGATTGACTCCTCAATTATTTATGTTTATTTCTACTAAACATGTGTGTGTTGTAATGGGTCATGGAAATGACTCATGAATATTTTATGGTATATAATGGATCAATTTTAACTAATACTCATACACTATGGATGATATTTCACCATGGTTGTGTCATGTGTTGGGTTATTATGGCTCCAAGTTTAGAATGAGTCGTAATGGTCATAATGTTGAAATGTTATGGAAATCAGGATTTTTGATAAAGATTAAGATATTAGGCTTCTTTTTATAAAGATGTTATGATGTGGTGATGATGTAAAAATTGACATCAGTTGAGAGTTGGGAACACTTATTCTGTTGACATAAGGATTTTTGATTTATTGGCCTATATTGAGAGATAAAATTGACTATTTTCATCTTATAAAATGATATGATAATAATGGGTTTTTTAACACTAGTAATGAGATGGGTTTTAATATTTCATGTGAATGTTTTAATGGTTTTGAAAAAAATATCACTTCTATGATGTGGCATAATTATCCAATAATGATTTTACAATTTATTTATTCCTTTTTTGTTATCGTAATTCCTTGAAATATTAAATCTCCATTATTTAATTAAATGTAATAATAGATTATTCATATGTTGTAATACCTCTATAAGTGATGCTGTTAAGGAAGAATAGTTGGAAGAATATTAATATACTTATCATCTTAACACATAATTTGTTTTAATTATTTGATTTCCCATATTTTACCCCATCACTTATGTTTCACATGGATATTGAATTGTTTTGAAATACGATCATGTTGTTTGATACAATGTTATCACCACTACAGTTTTATTGATATATTTTGAAAGGTAGATTAATTAGGGTTAGAGATTATACTATTCAGGTGGCTGGTATGAAAATTTATTGCATTCATGAATTGTCAATTTATATACTATACATATTTTATGTACATATGGTCTAGAATTTGATAAGGGTTTTTTTAGTTTCTATAAAGTTGATTGGTTGATTTTTTATATCTTATTCCTTAGATATAATGAGGGGAAAACCCCTCATTTCTGTAAAATATTCTCCAATCACTAGTTTCCGACACAAGAACTATTATAGTAAGGATTTGGGGCCACATACAAATCATATACATTCCTAGAAGGCATTTCAATGGGAGGGGGTTATTATAAAGTGGTATATGTTATATTGGATGAGTTATTAGATGAAATATGGAGTTAGGAAGAAGTATATAATGGGTTTCTAAGGAACTAATTTTATCTAACCTAATATTTATAATATTGAAGGAATTATCTAGTAAATATATATTTATTCCCCTTTATAAGTGACACCAGAACCTTAAATTCATAATAATCTATTAAGATATAGGTGTTTCATTCTCATGATTGTAACCCCCTAGAAACATGTACCTCTCGTATTGATAAGTTTATGTTTTTTTGAGTTCCTTAATAACTGAAAAAACATGTTTCTCTTGAGGAGTAATAGGATGGTCTTAATTTATATTAGAATGCAACCGATTAAAACACACAAATGGACATACATATTTTCATAATAAAAAAGAACATTGTAGTGTTCAAAATGTGTTAAAATTCCTAGGAAACATCCTACATAGAAATGCTTAATAAATATCCTATCAGAAATACAAGAAGGCCCCCTAGAATGAAAACAAGAATGGTAAATAAAGTAGATCCTTCAGGTCAGTGAATATAAAGAATAACACCACCATAATCACATAAACTATGCTGAGTATAAACGGCATAATAAGCACCATTTTCTTCTTCTTCTTGAGTTTAGGACACTCTGAGGGATGGTTTTATAGGGAATCAACCCGAACGTTGCTCGGGTGACCATTGAAAGCTAACAGTTATAACTATATCCGTTGTAAATTTTTAGGATAATTGAAATTATTTAAATATTAATTAGTTTCCAAATATTATTATTATGATAAAAATTATAATTAAACCATCATTTTTGAACTCTAAAAGGATCTGAGTTAAAAACATAGTCACACCCTTATGTTATTTTGAAAGGTATTAAAGAATTCAAAGCACATTGAAGGTATTAAAAATTCAATGTAACGATTTTAATTTCAAAAATAATGTTGTATATTATGTTTATATTCTTCAAATTAAATTATGGTTTTTATTAAGTTAAGTTTTCTATGATACTAACACTAAAATTATCATATAGGTTTATTAAAATCACTTTTTTATAACTTTTTGTGTTAAAAAGGTTTAGTGTTTGTTATTTTAGAAATACTTTTAACTAAGACAATGTTTATTTGGTATTAATTAATGTTTAAAAATATAAATTGTATATATTTTTAATAAGTGAATTGATTTCTATTATTTAAAACTTTTTAAATTTGAGTGTATGCCTTTATAGAAAATTTGCCCACTAGGGCCTACCCTTTTTTGCTGGGGCTGAGGAAGCATCTCACAAGAAGTGGATGGGCCTAAGCCCTCAACCTAAGCCAAGGCCTGCCTGATCTCAGGTAGAGGTCCCCTGAAGGGTGCATGGGAGCAGGAGCTCAGAGGTGCACCACCATGGGGGTGAGGCCATGGAAGAGCATTGGTAGGCCAAGGCCTGCAGGAGCGGGGGGGGGGGATCCCATGTATATGGCCCTCTTCATGAGTACTGTGTGTTTTTTGAGTAGTCGTTGGGTGGCTCGGGCATATAAGGGAGGAAAAAACAGCTCACAGTTTCAATGTGTGATGTTTTTTTCATGAAAAACACGATCTGGGCCATTGGATCATGTCTCGCATGATCTTGTCCGGTGATCATGGTCTTGTTTTCAACCTTCTACAACTGCGGTTTTCCACTACATTTTTCTAGTTTGTTCGATCTACAACAAATTTAATTGTGGCCATCAGTGGGTTTTAAAATGTCGTGTCAAGCCGAGAACATTCGATGAAACTCAAATTTAATCTGAGCCGCTTGTTTCTTTTTAAATTGGTGAACACGCCTCAACCCTTGAATCTGGATCAAGATTTATCTGGACCGTTAGTTTTTCTCTCTGATTTCCCTTTTTTCTGTTTCATCTTCTTCCACCATCGCGTGGGCTTACACCAGTAACCCAACACCTATGGCATCCTCTCGTTTTTATCACTAGTGACCACCGGGGACCCTTATTGTCTCCCATTTTCTCAAGCATGACACCACCCATTTAATGCACCAATAATGGTTACATTTTTGTGAGAAAAGTTGTGTTATGTTTTAATATATAAGTAACAGGTTTCACCTGAAATAACAGTGGGTTTTTCTCTATGCTCAAGCCGCTAGCAAGTCCCAAAAAACCTCCCTCAAGTTCTCCTCCCCTGGTTTTAAATTAAGCCTTTCGTTTTGACATGGTTTGTTTTTTTGAATATACAGATATATATATCTATGTGTATATGTATACTCATATATATATTTATTTTAATTAACCATACAGGTTAGTCGATATGATCCTTATAATGGAACCTAAGTCTCTAAATTCTTTATTTTTGGAGTGTTTTTAAGTTGTTTAATTTTAAAAAAAATTAATACATACTATATATATACATATATATATATGGTTATATGTACATTAGTTATATATATATAAATATGCATGGCATTCATTTTTGAGTATAGGCCACGAACACTCTCTCCATCAAGAAAATATTTAAAGATAAAAACTTCAAATCCAAGAGTAGTATTTGCATTTGATGTTTTTATATAATTGATAATGCACTGTGCATATAGATATATACATAATTTCATATATATATATATAAATAAATAAATATATATATATATATTTAAAATGTTATATATGTTCGATTTTTAATATAATTGTATGGGGAGGTATTCATAAATCAAATTTTATGACCAACGGAATGACCTGTACTATATAAAACATTATTAAAATAATATCCTTAGGGGGTTAATGCACAAGGATGTGCCAATGTTTTTAGTATAAGTGTGGTTACATACATATATCTTATATGTTGCATGAACCTTTATTATACCCATTTTGAGGTCTTTAAACATTAAGTCTCGAGTTTAAGTGGAGATTTAAATCATAAGAAATGTTGTGTTATTGAAAACTTATATGCACATTTATGAGTCACTTTTTTTCTTATATTTTAAATGATCCTGATTATAGTGATGATTCATGTGTTTTATTATAGAGATTATTCGGTGATATAAAAAGGGTTATCATCATTGAATGATTTAGCATCTGCAAGCTTAAAGACCTACATGAATTTTTTTTGTTTACTTTTTAATGAATTGGATAATAAGGTTTTAGAATAATGAGAACAACATTGAATGTGAAAATTTGTATTTTTTTTTCTTATAGCACCTTGGATGTTAATCTGCGTGCCTTAATCAGCCTTTGTTTTTACAATATAATGAAAGCCATATAATTGTTATCTCGATTTTTAATCATCTAGATGCATGTATGAATTTATATGATATGTAAATGATAAAGGATTAAATAAAATTACTATGAACAATTATGTGTGAAGTTATCCAACATATAATACTTTTAATAATTAAAAATGAGTAATTAAATATTCAAAATTGTATGGGACAATATGAATATACAACTGTTTTTGGAAAATGAGGAGTGTTTTGGACTAGTAAATCCTGAGTTGGGGACCGGTATAAGTAAGCCCTCTGGGTTGGAGTCTGGTTACATATACTCTCTAGTATAGAGTCTGGTTATAGATGCTCTTCGGGTTGTGGTCTGGTTACAGTTAGGCCTTAGTCTTAGCTTGAGGTATTGACAAAGAAGTCCAACTATTTACATTCCAATATTTGGATAACGATAATTAATTAACCTAATGGGTATTCGACTAGTATAATATCAAATGTTAAGAGAAAATACTTATGAGTATAAAAAAAGTAAGAGTTTATGGCATGACATATGTAAAAAACTCCATGAATGAGTTTCCAATATATAAAATTGAAGTTGTTTCCTTTACACGCAACACTAATTATTCATCGCTCTTAGCTATTTTATTTGTGATTACATATTCTTAGGCCTTAAATGTTTAGAATATCTTTTATTTATTACACCAAATAAGCATGCCTATTTTTGAATCATATATACTTATAACTCTATTATCTTGTTTTTAATTGAGCACTTTTATGACATGTTACATATGTTAAAGCTTTTTTTAAGAGAAATGTTCTATGGAATGTTTTAAAGAATGTTTTCCAAAGTTACATTGGTTTTATTTAAAATCCCTTACTAGGAATTCATATGCTCACCCTACGCTTTGATCTAAATTTTTCAGGTAACAGCTTTTAACAGATGAAAAATTTCAGAAGTAGCCAGTTTCACAGAGCCCTAACCGAATTCGATCCTCTGTATGGGACAGAATGGGTAGTTTTTCATTGAATGATTTTTTTGAACGTGACACATAATGTTTAGAAGGCACCAGATCCTTGTTTTTTGGGGTTGGGACTTCACAGTTTGTATCAAAGGAATAAGATTGGATAACTCTAGAAAACCAGAACTGAAACAAAGAAAAAAAATAATTAATCATTACTAAATATGATGTTTTGTAATTTTCAGATCAATGATGAAGGTAATAATATTCTGTCTCTTCCCAATGAGGCCTTAGAAACCATAATTTCAATATCCATCCATGAAAATTATTTAAAATATGCCTATATCCATATGTCATGCAAACATTTCTATCAAATATCCAATTCTTCCCAAGTACATCAACTCCACTGAAGAGCGGGTTTGATTATATATTTATGATGCAAGCCCAATTTCTGTCCTACAGATGACATGGAAGCTACTATGAGGGACTTTTCAGATGTTTCACTATAGAATAAGACATCTAGTACCTCACGGCCTTCAAGAAGCTGCAGCAGCGGGAGACCTCTGCATGGTGTATATGTGTCAAGTCCTATCATATGTCCATTACAGTCAAGTAATGGACTTCAGAGTTCTTGAATACGAAGCCACCCGATCGGTGTATGGACATGAAGTGCATACTTATGTCTCTCAACTATAAAACCCTCATGTTAAATTATGGAGACACCATAAGTGCTCAAACGATATAGAACATGATTTCTCAGGTTACATATGGTTTAGGGAGATCGATAGTTTTGAACATGATCTTGGGATTCCTGTATTAGGGAAGTGGGAAAACCATTATCATTTCTCTTCTTATGAAAAAGTGGTGATACGAGAAAACAATTTTTTATTCCTCCTTTACTTATGCAATCTTTTCTTTGTTTATGTTTCTAAATAGGTTTCATTGAGTGAACTTTCATCACAAATTTTCAGATGGAAGGACAAACCCACATGTTATCTCATCCTTTTGAGATACCGGAGATTATTGCGATCAAATCCTGTGAAGAAGAGTATCGTCCCTTTGAAAATCTGGGAAGAAGATGCAAGAAACTATATGAGGTGAAAAATAATCTAGATATTCTCCGCACCTGTCAAGGGAATGCTTCCATCTACTACCTCATAGGCTCGGCACAATTAGACGAGTGTATGCGAAGAGGAAAAATACCACAAAGGAATTTTCCTATGTTTCACCCTAGGCCGGAACTATATGGCCATGGTATGATTTCGAGAGGGTTCTTAACAGGGAAATATTTGTTTGACCAACATGTCCCAACTCCTCAGTTTTATCTTATACGACAACGTCTATAACTTTGATGTTCTCGATCGAGATGTAGTTCGGCATGTTTTTGTGTGTTGGTCGATTCATACATTTCCAAAATTGCTACTGTTCGAGCCTCCCTCTGGAAGCCCAATTGTTCGATGCTTGAGTTCAACCCCTTTTGATCAAGGAGTGTCTGGATCAAAGAACTTGAGGAGTTGACCATAAATTTGGGTTTCCCACTAAACGCACCGAAGGATCCTCTATGGTGGGGGATGTGGTGAGATCATCAGAGAACCAATATGGTTATATGAAATGAATTGCGAGGACACAATTCTTCGAGGGGGGGGGGGGGGGTAATATAACACCCCAACAGCTTTTACCTCTAGTATTGATAAGTTTATGATTTCTATTTTGTTTTACATTCTTAATAACTGAACAAGCCTATTTATCATGGGGAGTAATATCATGGCTTTAATTTATATTCGAATGAAACCGAGTAAAAAACAAAAATGGACACAAGTCTTTTCATAAAAAAAAGGACACCATAGTGTTTACAATGTGTTAGGATCACAAGGAAACATCCAAACCTAAAATTACTAATAAAAATCCTATCAGAAGTAAGGGAAGGCCCCCTAAAAAACAAAAATAGATAGTAAATAAAGGAGATCTTTCAGGTCAGTAAAAATAAAGAACATCACCAACATGATCACATAAACCGTGCTATGTATAAACGGCATGAAGTGCACCATCTCTTTCTTCTTCTTGAATTTAGGACACTCTGAGGCATGGTTTTATAGGGAATCAACCTTACCATTGATATGGTAACCATTGAAAGCTTACAGTTTTAATTATAGAAATTTTAATTTATTAGTATAATTTAAATTATTTTAATGTTAATTAGTTTCTGAATATTTATGTTATGATTAAAATTATAATTAAACAATAATTTTTAATCTAAAAAAGGATATGAGTTAAAAACATTATTTCACCCTTTAGTGATTTTGAAATGTATCAGAGAATCACAACACTTTGTGAATTTTTCAATACAGTGTAATAATTTTCATTTCATATATAATGTTCTAAAATATGTTTAAATTATTCTAATAAAATTATGTTTTTGATTAAATTATGTTTTCTATGATACTAGCACAAAAATTATCATATAGGTTTATAAAAGTCTCTTTTTTTATATCTTTTTTTGTTAAAAAGGATTAATGTTTATAATTTTAGATATACTTTTAACTAAGAAAAAGTTTATTTCCTATTAATTAATGTTTAAGTATATATATTCTATATAGTTTTAATAAATTAATAGTTTCCTCTTCTTTAAAAGATTTTAGTTTTGAGTGTAATATTTTATATAAAATTGGACTGCTAGGGGAAGCCCTTTATGGATAGGGCCGAGGGAGGAAACTCAGACGAAGTGGCTGAGCCTATGCCCTCAGCAAAAGCCAAGGCCACCAAGAGCTCAGGCATAGGTCCTCTAAAGGGTGCACGTATAAGGCTTCGACCTTAAACATCTCTTAATATTGAATTAAATAAATAATTCACATTGAGGATCTTTTCAAGTTTAGAGTTTTAGAGAATTAGAACATAACTACTACATATCAAAAGTTTACAAAGTAGACACTTCTACTAAGTTTCCATATAAAAAAACTCTTAAAAAGAAACATGTCTAGTTCCAAGTTTTATATAGCATGACTTTCCCTTGATCCCATCCTTGAACCTATTCCACATTAAGTCTTGTGAAAAACAATTCAAAAAAACTTGGGGTGAGAATAAAAAGCTCAGTAATGGATACAAAAAGAGTGAAAACTTTTAGTTTTTCAAACATCAAGTAAATCATGTATACTTTATCAAAGTAATACCTTCACCTTCATGAAGTAGTAAAAACTCTTCACTGAAAAAAATATCATTAATTACCCTTTTGTAACTAAAGGATTACCATAAAACCCATATAAAGAACACATAACATATAAAGGTAACTTGGGACATAAACATACTTAATTGAAATAACCATACGGTCGACTTCCACACATATCACTTAATGGGATATCCATGTGGAAAACTTCCATAAATACTTAATGGAATAGCCATACGGTCGACTTCCATACCCAATTAATTAGAGGTTATAACGTAACCACCCATCCTGGTATTCACGGCACCACCCGTCATATGGTTTATCACGTAACCACCTATCAAATGTCCAAGTACCATTATAAAATCATAAGAATAAAACAAAAATAATGGAAAGAAAACATTTCCACACTTTGATCACAATATATCACTTAAATATATTGAAATAACAAATCCATTATAAAAACCATTTTCAATACCAAAAAAAAAGAAAATAAAAACATGGTATTTATTTTTCAATAAAAGATAATGGCTTGTAGAGGAAGCCGAATCTCAAATAATGGTCATGGTGGCGGAGAAGTCATTGTCACCGCATACGTACGACAAAAACATTCCCTTTTATCGTTTAGTAAAACACATCGTATAAAAATATTCCTTTTGAATAAAAGTAAAATTCAAATGGGTTTATACACCGTATAAATGTAATTTGTGTATAAAATGAAAAATGCCTTAATGGAAGGTGATTGAGACGAAGTCCCTTACCTCGGGTCTGACTTGACTCGATCGTTCATTAATGTCCTGAATAATAAACTTGGGTAAATTTCTATTTGCTTAAGAACATTTTTCAAGTTAATTATTCCTTTTATATCACTTATTTCCATGTTATAAACATTATGTAACCATTTAGGTTAATAATGTTGGTTTTGTCGATATTTGGTTCTTATGTCAAAAGTGGACTTCTTACAATTACATGTTGCTCTTGTGGTCAAAGGTTCCTTGTATCCAGAATAAAATTCCTGATTTGGATATCATATATATATCATATATATCTAGCATATACATGTATTTATAATATCACATAATCATTTAGAGGTAAGAAATGAAATGCACCGTTCATGGAGACAGTAAGCCGTACGTACGCATGAACGCTACTTTCATTTCTATGTCATATTAATGGAATTAAAACTAAATGAGAGGTATGTATATTTTAATTACAGAATTATATTAATAATTTAGATGTAACATACATCACATATATCCATTATATATATGTACTTATAATAGTAAATTACATTTGGGGATAAGAAATGAAATGCACCGTTCATGGAGACGGTAAACCGTACGTACGCATGAAAACTACTTTCATTTCTATCTCATAATTTAATGGGATGAAATAATAATGATATAGAGGTATATTATAATTTCAGTATAACATCATATATAATAACTTTAAATCCATCCTTTATACATCCCACATATGGCATTAACGAATCAAATCACTTTGAGGGGGCGGTATTCCGCACTTCCTAAAATGAAATTATCGTGTTTACCCACAATGGAAACCATAAAGGTTTAACACAAATGAAAAATACAGAAGCAAAAGGGAAATATAAGAATAATATATATCATATATAAATATAGTGACATCTTAATGGCCACCATTAAAGGTGTTTAAAAGAAGATTCAACAATCATCGTTTCGTGAGGCAGAAATTCACCAACCACAGGAACAATATGTTATTTAACCATTAGATGTAGATTTGTCTAAGTGTAGCTAGAATTATTATTATAAAAACATCCTAGTATATTTAATATACTGGATTTGTTACAAAATAAATGAATAAAAAGAGTTTATGGGGTTGGAGAAGCAAAATAAAACAAAAGAACACAAGTGAACAGATTACTACAAAATCAGGTAACTCACTTAGATTTGAGCTCAAAGGCTTACTTGGGAAGACTTCTGCCCAAAGTTAGGCTTCAAGGAGTAATAGAGGGATGTGGAAAGACAAAATGGGCTGGGGTTGGCCGAGCCAATGGCTTTGGAAGTGTGGCTAAAGAGGTAGTGGTGGGGGCCTTTTATAAGAGGAGAGGAGGGGCACTCATGGAATGTAAAGAAAAGTTACTTTATTTTAAAATTATTTTCGGATTAAAAAGGTCCCACATTGATATAATTCCAGGTTTAGGTGATAAGGGTTCGAAATATACCCATCCAATAGGTTTTGGACATGTGTAAGTCATAGATTTTACATTATCATTTCATTTTATTTAAATCCTTTATTAATGGGGTAATCACTGCATCATCATGATGTCATAAATAATTTAATTTATTTAAAGTATAAAAAATATAAAAAAATACTATGATGTATGAAATATTTTTATCTTTCCAATGACTATTTATAATGAAAAATATTACTTGTATAACCCCATGTAAAAATTGTTTTAGTAAAAGATTTCATATTTGTGTCATTTTTACTTTAACTTTTAATAAAAAGTTATTTTTTTCATTTCCCAACCAAAGTAGCTCCATGGGATCCCCAAGTTGACCCATGGATTTTCTTTGTCTGTCATGACACATCCAATGAGAGTAGGACATGTGTCAAGATCATCTCATTTTATTAAAACCTTATTTTTACCTTAAACTACACTAATTACCTCTAATCGTGAATAAAAACATAATAAGTTACTATTCACCAAAAAAAAAATTTCAACCCCATTAAACCACGTTTTACTTCTCAATTACAACCATGTATGTCGGATTTTTTAAAATAAAATCACAGAAGTGAAACAGTTTTATTTAAACGAAAAATCAGTTTCTTTAACTACCACTTAGTGGTTTCACTATTCATAAAAAATTGAAGTTTACCCGAAAAATACCAAAACTTCACCCAAAGCTATATTTGATATTCTGAATTTAAAAATGATGTATATTTTACAAAATTAAAATAATATAAGTCACATTAATTAATTTAATAATTAATTCCCGCTGTCATGACAAATAGCGTGTTTTTATGAAACAATAAGTATCAAAAGATTGACACTAGTTTAAGTCCAATTTCAAAGTGTAATTGATTTCAATGACCACCATTGGATTAAATGGTAAAAATATATTCTAATTTAAATTTAAAAAAATTGAAAAGATAATCTAATAATATAAATAAATTATATAAAGAAGAGGTTTTGAATTAAAATACAACATTTTTTCACTATTCATTAAAAAATGAACTTTATCGGAAAAATACCAAAAATTCACACAAAGTAAATTTGGATGTCCCAATCATAAAGAATAAGTTTATATTGACAAACATGGTGTATAAATTTGTCACAATATAGTTTTAAAAATGGTTTTCCATAAAAAGGCAGTAAAACAATATTTTAAAAATATTAGTGTATTTCATTCTTAAGATTGGATTTATTTTCATTTTATGCCTCTAAAACACTATCTAATTCATTAATAGGAATAGATAAAATTATATACTATTCATTAAATACTTGAGATGTTACATCCTTCCCCCCTTTAGAAAATTGTGTCCTCCCAATTTATTTACTTATCGAATAAGTGGAGGTATTTATCCCTCATTGCATTTTCAGATTCCCTTGTTGCCTCTTCAATCATATGTTTTTCCACAAAACCTTTACCTGATGAATCACTTTATTCCGTAACACCTGCTGCCTGTGGTCAAGAATTTTTACTGGTTGTTCCTCATAAGATAGGTTCTCTTTTAGCTAAATTACCTTTGGACTCAAAACATGAGATGGATCAGGCATATACTTTCTCAACATGGAAACATGAAAAACATTGTGTACCTGAGATAAACTCGGAGGTAAATCCACTCGGTAAACAAATGATCCAACTTTATCCAGAATTTCATATGGTCTAATAAACCTTGGACTCAGCTTTCCTTTCTTACCAAATCGCATCACACTTTTCCATGGAGAAAATATGAGAAAAATAAGATCACCTACCTCGAAAGATAGATCCTTCCTCCGGTTATCCGCATAACTCTTCTGCCTGCTCTGAGCTGTTGTCATGTGTTTCCGAATCAACTGAATGTTTTCTGCCATCTCTTCTACTAATTCTGGCCCCATCAGCTTCCTTTCACCCACTTCATCCCAAAATGTTGGAGTTCGACACAGCTTCCCATATAATGCCTCAAATGGTGCGATCTTTATACTGGAATGAAAACTGTTATTATATGAAAACTCAACCAAAAAAAGATGTTGGTCCCAAATTACCTGATAATCCATCGAACAAGGTCGTAGCATATCCACCAAGGTCTGAATTGATCATTCTGACTGCCCATCTGATTGAGGATGAAAAGCTATACTAAAATTTAATTCAGTACCCAACGACTTCTGAAGGCATTTCCAAAAGTTTGAAGTAAACCTGGGATCACGATCAGATACAATAGAGAGAGGAACTCCATGTAACCAGACTATCTCTTTAAGATAAAAACACGAAATTTGATCTAGGGAAAAAGTATCTCTTATAGAAAGGAAATGAGAAGATTTATTCAAGCAATCAATAATAACCCAGATTGCATTATTACCTCGAGATGTCTTCAGTAATCCCACAACAAAGTCCATGGATATATTCTCCCATTTCCACTCTGGCACTGGTAGAGAATGAAGCATCCCTTTCGGTAACTGCCGCTCTGCTTTAACCTGATAACAAGTCAAACACTTCACAGTAAAATCCGCAATATCTCTTTTCATTCCATCCCACTAGTAATACTCCCGCAGATCCCTGTATATCTTAGTACTGCCAGGATGAACTGAAAACGGATAACTATTAGCTTCACATAACAACTCTCTCTTCAATTGTGAATCACAACGCACACACAATCTCTTCCCAAATCTCAAAACACAATCACTATCAATGTTGAATTCATGCAACTTACCTTTCGGAACTAGCTATACCTTTTTCTGCAACTCACTGTCTTTCTTCCGTGCTTGCTTTATTTTTCCTGATAGAGATGATCTCACTGATACCTGAAACAAAACAGAAGGACATCCTGCACCGACAACTTCTATTCCAAAGTTCATCAAATCCTTAACCAAATGATCAAGTTCCAAACGCAACATCGTTAAGGAAGCATTACTTTTTCGACTCAAAACATCAGCAACTTTATTGGATATTCCCAGATGGTAGTGAATTGTACAATCATAATACTTGATTAATTCTAGCCATCTCCTCTGTCTCATGTTCAATTCTTTCTGAGTGAATATATACTTTAAAATTTTGTGATCAGTATATATTTCAAACATTAATCCATATAAATTATGTCTCCAAATTTTTAAAGCAAAAACAACAACAGCTAATTCCAAATCATGTGTAGGGTAATTTACCTCATGAGTTTTCAACTGACGTGAAGCAAAAGCAATTACCTAATCATTCTACATAAGGACACAACCATGTCCCTTCAATGAAGAATCAATGTATATAACAAACTCACCATTCCTGGAAGGAAGTGCCAAAACTAGAGCATTCACCAATCTTCTTTTCAACTCCTAAAAACAATCATCACATTCTTTTGTACAGATGAAGTTAAAACCCTTACGAGTTAGCTTAGTCATTGGACTAGATAACCATGAAAAATTTTCAACAAACAGTTGGTAGTAACCTACCAAACCAAGAAAACTATGAATCTCGATTACATTTGTGGGTCCCGACCATTCTTCAACAACTTTTTTTAGCAGGATCAACAGTTATGCCATCTTTTGAAACCATGTGACCCAGGAAAGAAATTTATTATAACCAAAACTCACACTTGCTGAATTTTACATATAGTATCTTTTCTTTTATGTTTTTCATGATAACCCTTCAATGACTTTCATGGTCCTCTTTATTTTTAGAAAACACCAAAATTTTATCAATGAAAACAACCACAAAACTATCCAAGAACTCATGGAAAATTTTATTCATAAGGTCCATGAATACAGCAGGTGCATTGGTTAACCCAAAAGGCATATCTACAAATTCATAATGACCATATCTAGTACGGAAGGCAGTCTTCATAACGTCTGCTTCTTTTACTTTCAACTGATGGTACCCCGACCTCAAGTCAATTTTCGAAAAATACTGAGCTCCCTGGAGATGATCAAACAAATCATCGATATGAGGCAAAGGATACATGTTCTTAACAGTAATATTATTCAAGGCCCTATAATCAACGAAAAGTCTCATTGATCCATCTTTCTTTTTAAAAAACAATACAGGAGCACCCCATGGTGATGTTCTTGGTCGAATGAAACCATTATCTAATAACTCCTGCAATTGTTTCATTGACTCTAAAAGTTCAACTTGAGCCATTTGATAAGGGGGTTTCGATATTCGATTAGAATCAGGAACCATGTCAACAGTAAATTCAACTTCCCGATCATGAATAATACTAGGAAACTCATCCGAAAAAACATCATGATACTCGTTTACCACTGGAACATCATTAATCTGAACAGTTCCTTTATTTTCAACAATGTGTGCAAGGTAACATTCATTTCCATATTTTACTACTTTCTCAACTTCCTGATATGTTATCAAAATCAAGGGTTCATTCATGTACAAAAACAGAAAATCGTTCTGAAATGAAACCATTTTAGCTCTGCATTCAATCTTAGCATGATAAACAGAAAGCGAATCCATGCCCAAAAAAACATCAAACTCTACTAGATGTGAAACAATAAGGTTTGCTTGTAGATTCTTTCCACACACAAGGATATGAAGGTTATTATAATTCCTTTTTGTATCAACTTTCCCTCCGGGTGTTTTTACCATAAGATCGGGATTCATACCTTGAGATGGAATTTCCAATTTACTAGAAAACTTCTCAGAAATGAAAGACTGTATAGACCCTGAATCAAACAACACATTGGCATAATCTAAACAAACAAACAGTGTACCTGATACCACTTCATTCGATGGCCCAACATATACTGAAGTTGTTGCAAAGGATTTCACCACCCCTTTCTGCTTGTAGTCTGGCTGCTTTCCCCCAGTTGAGTTCTTCGTTAGACACTCATTTTCATAATGACCCATTTAATTACACTTAAAACATATTATCGCTGGCTTTTCATTGCCTGCTTGATCATCTTCCTTACAGTTACGATCAATATGACTAGACTTACCAAACCGAAAGCACTTTCCAGACTTGGATAAAAATTCTCCAGGATGCATTTTACCACACTTCTCAGAAGATGGAAATTTGGTTTTATTACCTCCTTGCTTCTTTGATGAATTATTCCCCTTTGCCTGCCAACTAGACCTCTTATTTTGTTGTTTTTCATAGAACACCTGATCATTGGCAAACTCCATTTCCACCTTCTCCGCACATTGAAAAAGTTTTTCATAACTTCTGAACTCACGAGAAGCTAAAGCCCTTCGATACTTTGGCTTTAACCCTTAGTAAAAACAGTTTATTTTACTATCAAGATCTCATATGAAGTTTGGAGCATACCTTGCCAATCGAGTGAACTTTGCTTCATAAGCAGCCACTGAATCATCCTCATGCCTCAATTCGAGGAACATTTTTTCCATCCTAAGACGAACCACCTTAGGAAAATATTTCTTAAGAAACATACCTGTGAATTTATCCCCGTGAAGATCCTCAATCTCATCACTATCCCTGATATTTTTCACCATCGACCACCACTGATCAGCTTCACCTTCAAAACAGTAAACATCAAGACTAACCTTT
This sequence comes from Viscum album, assembly GCA_963277665.1. Taxonomy (NCBI): domain Eukaryota; kingdom Viridiplantae; phylum Streptophyta; class Magnoliopsida; order Santalales; family Viscaceae; genus Viscum; species Viscum album. Next base: position 1,304,492,163 of record OY728147.1, read on the forward strand.
TGATGTTCTGGACACCCCATGACATCAAAAATCTTTTCCAGTGCTTTAATCCACCCTTCAGCTTGCACGGGGTCAGATGATCCTCTGAATGATTGGGGATGTTGCCTCATGAAATGTTCCACCACTAACATGTTCATCTGTGGTTGATCTGGCTGATCTCGTGCATTGATACCACCACCATTTATATCCTGATTCAATTGTTCCATTACTACAACAAACTATTCAGTTCCGATTCCGACCATCTCAGGTTGCTGATTTGGAAGGTTGTCTTCCTCCTGATGTCATCCCAACATAGATGCTTTGTTTCCTCTACGGAAAACCATTCTGAACAAAGAAATATCTTAGGTGAAGCAACATGGTAAACTTTAAATGATATATCATTTCAGTCATACCATAAATTAACTTATAATTTAACAATTTTCTAACTCCTAAAGTTGTCTAAACCGACCTCTGATACCAACTATAAAGCCCCGGACTTAAACATATCATCATATTGAATTAAATGAATAATTCACATTGAGGATCTTTTCAGGTTTAGAGTTTTAGAGAATTAGAACATAACTACTACATCTCAAAAGATTACAAAGTAGACACTTCTACTAAGTTTCCATAGAAAAAAAACTCTTAAAAAGAAACATGTCTAGTTCCAAGTTTTATATAGCATGACTTTCCCTTGATCCCATCCTTGACCCTATCCCACATTAAGTCCTGTGAAAAAATTTCAAAAAAACTTGGGGTGAGAATAAAAAGCTCAGTAAGGGATACACAGAGAATGAAAACTGTTAGTATTTCAAACATCAAGTAAACCATGTATACTTTATCAAAGTAATACCTTCACCTTCATGAAGTAGTAAAAAATCTTCACTGAATAAAATATCATTACTTACCCGTTTGTAACAAAAGGATTACCATAAAACCCATATAAAGAACACATAACATATAAAGGTAACTTGGGACATAAACATACTTAAGTGGAATAACCATACGGTCGACTTCCACACATATCACTTAATGGAATATCCAGACGGCCAACTTCCATACATACTTAATGGAATAGCCATACGGCCGAATTCCATACCCAATGCATTGGAGGTTATAACATAACCACCCATCCTGGTATTCACGGCACCACCCGTCATATGGTTTATCACGTAACCACTCGTCAAATGTCCAAGTACCATTATAAAATCATAAGACATAAAACAAATATAATGGAAACAAAACATTTCCACACTTTGATCACAATATATCACTTAAATATATTGACAAAACAAATCCATAATAAAAACCATTTTCAATACCAAAATAAAATAAAATAAAAACATGGTATTTATTTTTCATTAAAAGGTAATGGCTTGTAGAGGAAGCTAAATCTCAAATAATGGTCATGGAGGCGGAGAAGTCGTTGATGCCGCATACGTATGACAAAAACATTCCCTTCTGTCGTTTAGTAAAACGCTTAATATAAAAAGATTATTTTTAAATAAAAGTAAAATTCAAAGGGTTTTAAACACCGTATAAAATAAATTTCTGTATAAAATAAAAAAATTCCTCAATGAAAGGTGATTGAGACGAAGTCCCTTACCTCGGGTCTGACATGGCTCAATTGTTCTTTAACGTCCTGAATAATAAACAAGAGTTAATTTATATTTCCTTAAGAACCATTTTCAAGTTCATTATTTATTTTATATCACTTATTTCTATGTTATAAAAATTATGTAACCATTTAAGTTAATAATTTTTGTTTTGTCTATATTTGGTTCTTAAGTCGAAAGTGGACTTCTTACAATTACATGTTGTTCGTGTGGTCAAAGGTTCTTTATATCCAGAATGACATTCCTGATTTGGATATCATATATATCATATATATCTATCATATAAATGTATTTATAATATCACATAATCATTTAGAGGTAAGAAATGAAATGCACCGTTCATGGAGACGGTAAGCCATACGTACGCATGAACGCTACATTCATTTCTATGTCATATTAATGGAATTAAAACTAAATGAGAGGTATGTATATTTTAATTCTAGATTTATATTAATAATTTAGATGTAAAATACATCATATATATACATTATATATATGTACTTATAATAGTACATTACATTTGGGTATAAGAAATGAAATGCACTGTTCATGGAGACGGTAAGCCGTACGTACACATGAACGCTACTTTCATTTCTATCTCATAATTTAATGGGAAGAAATAATAATGATATAGAGGTATATTACAATTCGAATATAAAATCATATATAATAACTTTAAATCCATCCTTTATAGGTCCCACATATGGAATTAACGAATCAAATCACTTTGTGGGGGCGGTAGTCCGCACTTCCTAAAATGAAATTATCGTGTTTACCCACAATGGAAACCATAAAGGTATACCACAAATGAAAAATACAGAATCATAAGGGAAAAATAAACATAATATATATATCATATATAAATATAGTGACATCTTAATGGCCACCATTAAAGGTGTTTAAAAGAATATTGAACAATCATCGTTTCGTGAGGCAGAAATTCGCCAACCACAGAAACAGTATGTTCTTTAACCATTAGATGTAGATCTGTGTAAGTGTAGCTCGAATTATTATTATAACAACATCCTAGTATATTGAATATACTGGAGTTGTTACAAAATAAATTAATAAAAAGAGTTTAGGGGGTTGGAGAAGTAAAATAAAACAAAAGAAAACAAGTGGACACATTACCTCAAAATCGGGTAACTCTCTTAGATTTGAGCTCAAAGGCTTCCTTGGTAAGACTTCTGCCCAAAGTGAGGCTTCAAGGAGTGAGAGAGGGATGTGGAGAGACAAAATGGGTAGGGTTTGGCTGAGACAAAGGCTTTGGAAGTGTGGGTAAGGAGGTAGAGGGGGGGCCTTTTATAGGAGGAGAGGAGGGGCACTCTTAGGAAGTAAAGAAACGTTACATTATTATAAATTGAGATTCGGATTGAAAAGGTCCAACATTGATATAATTCGAAGTTAAGGTGATAAGGGTTCGAAATATACCCATCCAATAGGTTTTGGACATGTGTTGGTCATTGATTTCACATTATCATTTCATTTTATTTAAATCCTTTATTAATGGGGTAATCACTGCATCATAATGATGTCATAAATAATTTAATTTATTTAAAGTATAAAAATTATAATAAAAATATTATGATGTAGGAAATCTTTTTGGATTTCCAATGAATATTTTTAATCAAAAATCTGACTTGTATAACCCCATGTAAAAATTGTTTTAGTAAAACATTTCATGTTTGTGTCATTTTTTACTTTAACATTTAATAAAAAATTATTTATGTCATTTTCACTATTCATCAAAAATTGAAGTTTTTCAGAAAAATACCAAAACATCACCCTAAGATATATTTGATATTCTGAATTCAAAACTGATGTCTATTTTAAAAAATTCAAATCATATAAGTCACATTAATTAATTTAATAATTAATTCACGCTGTCATTACAAATAGTGTGTTTTTATGAAACAATAAGTATCAAAAGATTGACACTAGTTGAAGTCTAATTTCAAAGTGAAATTGAATCCAATGACCACCATTGGATGGAATGGTAAAAATATATTCCAATTTCACTTTGAAACCAATTAAAAAGATAATCTAATCATATAAATAAATTAGATTAAAAAGAGGTTTTGAATTAAAATACAACATTTTTTCACTATTCATTAAAAAATGAACTTTATCGGAAAAATACCAAAAATTTACACAAAGTAAATTTTGATGTCCCAATAATAATGAATAATTTTATTTTGACAAAAATAGCTTATAAAATTGTCAAAAGATAAATTTAAAAATGGTTTTCCATAAAAAGGCAGTAAAACAATCTTTTAAAAATATTAGTGTATTTCATGCTTAAGATTGGATTTATTTTCATTTTACGCCTCTAAAACACTATATAATTCATTAATAGGAATAGATAAAAATATCTATTATTCATTACTTACTTGGGATGTTACAACACGAGAGAAAGAGCGCAGAGGCGCACCACCATAGGGGCGAGGACACGACAGAGCATGGTAGGCCAAGGCCTGCCGGGGCAGGGCGTGAGCCCGTGTATAGGGCCCCCTTCATGTGTGTTGTGTGTTTTCCGAGTAGTCGTTGGGAGGATCAGGATTATAAGGGAGGTGAAAAAATCTCACAGTTTCAATGTGGGACATGTTTTTTTAGGAGAAACGCTATCTGGGCCATTGGATCACATCTCGCACGATCTAGACTGTCGATCACCATCTCGTTTTGACCATCAGCAACTACGGTTTTCCACCGCGTCTTTCTATGTTGTTCGATCTACCACATATCTAATCTTAGTAGTCAGTGTGTTTTAAAATGTCGTGTCAATCCGAGACCGTCCAATGAAACTCATATTTAATCAGAGCCTCCTATTTCTTTTTAAAAGCACAGATGCACCTCAGCCCTTGGATCAATATCAGGATTGATCTGGACCATCCCTTTTTCTCTAGATTTACCTTTTTCCATGTCGTCTTCTTCCTCCTTCGTGTTGGTTTACTCTAGTAACCCAAAAACTATTTCACCCTATCGTTTTCTTCACTAGAGACCGTCTGGGACCCTCCTTGTCTCCCCTTTTCATTAAGCACGACACCACCCATTTAATGCACCACAAAGGGGTACAATTTTACGTGAAATGTTGTGTTTTCTATTTATATATAAGTAATATGTTTCACCCCAATGAACGGTGGGTTCTTCTCTCTGCTCAAGCCTCCATCAAGTCTCAGCTAACCTCCCTCGAGTTCTCCTCTCCCTGGTTTTAACGTAAGGGTTTTGTTTTTCCTTGTTTTGTTGTTTTGAATATACAGATATATATATATATATATATATATGTGTGTATAAGTATACTCATAAATCTATGTATTTTAAATAATCGTAAAAGTTAGTCGATATTCTCCTTATAACTGAACCTAAGTCTCTAAATTTTCTATTTTCGGAGTGTTTGTAAGTTGTTTAATGTTTACAAATTTTAATACGTACTATATATAAACACACACAGACACACAGATATATATATGGTTATATGTACACCGGTTATATATATATGAATATGCATGGATTTATTTTTTGAGTATAGGCCACAAACACTCCATCCATCAAGAAAATATTTCAAGATAAAAACATCAAATGCAAGAGTAGTATTTTCGTATGAAGTTTTTATATAATTGATTATGCACTACGCATATAAATATATAAAAACTTTTATATATATATATATATAGAAAATGTTATATATGTTCGGTTATTAATAGAATTATTTGGGAAGGTATTCATAATCCAAATTTTTTGACCAAGGGCACGACCTTCCGTATATAAAACATTGTTAAAAAAATATCCTTAGGGGGGTTAAGGCACATGGATGTGCCAATCTTTTTAGTATAAGTACGGTTACATACATATATCTTATATGATGCATGAACCTTTATTATAACTAGTTTTTAGGTCTTTTCACATTAAGTCCCGTGTTTAAGTGGAGATGTAAAACCTAAGAAATGTTGTGTTTTTAAAAAATTATATCAACATTTATGAGTCACTTTTTTTCTTATATTTTAAATTATGTTGATTATAGTGAAGATTCATGCTTTCTAATTTGGACATTAATATATGGTATACAAAGGATTATCAGCATTGAATGATTTATCATCTTCAATATTAAATCCCCACATGATTTTTTTGGTTTACTTTTTATTGAATTGGTTAATAATGTTTTAGAGTTATGAGAATTAAATTTCATGTGACAAATTAAAATTTTTTTGTTTTTCTTTTAGCACCTTGGATGTTAATCTTCATGCCATAATCTGCCTTTATTTTTACTATTTAATGACTGTCATATAATTGTTAGCATAGTAATTAAACATCTAGATACATGTCTCACTTTATAAGATATGTAAATGTTACACGACGAAATACAATTACTATAACCAATTATGTATGAAGTTATCCAAAGTAGTATACTTTGAATAATTAAAAATGAGTAATTAAATATTCAAAATATTATGGGACATTTTGAATATACCACCCTTTTTGGCATATGTGGAGTGTTTTTGACTAGTAATTTCCGGATTGGGGACCTGTATAAGTAAGCCCTTCTGGTTAGAGTCCGGTTACAAATACTCTTTGGGATAGAGTCCGGTTACATATGCTCTCTGGGTTGGGGTCTCTTTACAGCTAGCCCCAGGTCTTGGCTTGAATACTTAACACATAACTCCAACTTATTAAATTTCAATATTATTCTTATGATAATTAATTAACCTAATGGGTATTCGACTAGTAGAATATCAATGGTTAAGAGCTAGTACTTATGAGTATCAGAAAGTAAGAGTTTATAGAATGCCTTTTGTTAAACACTCAATGAATTAGTTTCCAATATATGAAATTGAAGTTGTTTCCTTTACACCCAACTATGATTATTCATCACTATTAGCTATTTAATTTGTGATGACATATTCTTAGGTATTACAAGTTTGGAATTTATTTTACTTTTTACACCAAATATGAATGCCTATAATAGAATCATATATCCTTATAACACTAATAGCATGTTTTTAATTGAAAACTGTTATGACATGTTACATATGTTAAAGCTTTTAATTAAGAGAAGTTTCTATTTAATGTTTTAAATAATGTTATCAAATGTTATTTCGGTTCATTTTAAAACATATTGCAGGGAATTCGTATTCTCACCCTACATTTCAATTTAAATATTTCAAGTAACAACTTTTAACAAATGAAACATTTCAGAAGTGTCTGGTTTCCCAGAACCCAAACTGAGTTTTATCCTTTGTATGGGACATGATCTGTAGTTTAGCAGTGCTTGTATTTGTTTGAACATGACACATCTAGTTCAGAAGGCCCCAACTTTTTGTTTTTTAGTGTCCAATCTTCAAAATGATATAATATAAGGATCATGATAACCAAATAATCATGTTTCGTTGAGAATATACTTATTCCATTATTGAAAACATAGGATTGGTGCACACAACATTTACATAGGTTTAATTTATGTTTAATTTTTTTTTTTGATTATTATTTGTGTGTTATTTTATTTTTAAGCAATATTGATGTGATTCAGCAATAATAACCTTGTCACATTCAACTATAGAAGATTTATTCACACTGATTAGGAATGTTATCATAAATATCCTGAAATGATGAGGTGTTCAGTTTTTTATTCATAATATTCCATGATAAAATTATAGTTTAATAATTATTTATTGTTAGTTAACAAATTGTTCCATTAGAAATTTATAGTTCTTTTTAAAATTATATTATTATAAACTAATATGATTTTTTATTTTCGAATCTTGTTTATATGTTTGGATATTCTTTGTTAAGATTAATGATGGTAAGATTAACACACGTGAGTGGGGAACCATTAAGCATGTAAGAATTTGAATGTGTTATTCTTAAGGTAAATGTTTTTATCTTTTCATGGACAATGAAGCATTTTAAAGGATTGTTTTTGGTTTAAAAACCTTTTTGATTGATTTCTTATTTACCATAACTTTTATGTAATATTTAGTATGTTATGAAATTTATAAAATTATTTTTTGTCATATATCTTAAAATTGAACTTATTATGATATGGTTGTTACTAAATATGTTAAATAGAACTAATAATTTATGAATTTTTTCTGGAATAAATTCATGTTCTCTGTATTATAAAATTTTTCATACAAATCATAATGTAGTTTTAAGTTCTATAGTAATGAAAATGTAAACATAATGAAATTTTATAATTACATCCAAATATATCTTAGGCATAGTATGAAAGGATGATACATGGTATGAAACTGGAAATTGATTTGATACACATAAATTGATTGGTTATATATAATATTTCTCTAATTGAAAAATTCTATTTTATTTTTTTGTTTAAGAATAATAAAATAGGTGACATGTAAAAATTATGCTTATTCCCTGTTTGTTCGTGATAATTTGCGAACAATAAAATAAGATTAAAATTTTTCACCTAATTTACTTTGTTATGTTTTGGTTAAATGTAAAGAATGTAGGATGGATAATTTGTAAATAAGCAAGGAGTTGGAAATCATGATTGAAAATCAATGAATAAATTAAAATATTTCATGTAATAAGAAGAGATTATTATATGAATTTGAGTAATCATTAATGTCATTGAAATCAATGGTCTTTCTAAACATTTCATGAGATAATGATATTATATGGTTAATAATATGTTATGAACTTATATTAATTGGATTTTTTGATAAATAATTATATTCACTGTCAATTAAATGTTTAATTAATTCCATGATATTCATTTTTTGTCATTTATTTATCATCCTAAGATAATGAATTATGAAATAAAACATTATAGAATTGTTGCTGAAATCCACTGATGGGTTTAATATTATATGGAAAATGTTGTTAATTATTGAAATTTATGATTTTTTAGTAAATTAATTGAGTTATATGTGATTATTATTTTTTGATATGGGTGGATAATTACTAGTGGTTTGTTCTCTATCCATTAATTATTTTCATTTTGTCTTTTGTCTATTTCTTTGTAGATATTTCTCTTTAATTGCTGATAATTTCTTAATAACTTTTCTGATCTGAAATGGATTTGTACTATGGTTATTTGTTTATTATTTATCAATTTTATAACAACTTATATAATTTATTTGTTTTCTAAACCCCGATCATAGCATATTATATGAATTAGATCCATAATGAAAGGATTCCATTACTAGAATTAATGATGTTGACCATCTTTGATCCATATATGATTTCTTTATAACACATTGATTGAAGAAACGTCGGATACATATAAAAATGAATATTTTTGGAAATAATAATTTCCCTCTATATATTCATGAATATAAATCCTTTATATGATTTTAAATTATACAACAACTTTGGGTAAGTGAAGTGTTGTGATGTTCCCTATGGGTATGAAATGATTTAAATGATGTATAATATCATTGTCTCTCTTGGTGAATAGCTTAGAGATTATGGATGTAGAGACCCAAGATTGACGTACACGGAAATTACATTACTTTTGCGGAATACCTAACACATGAAAAAAACAGATGTCCAAAGACCGTATTAGTTTAGTGTCTTTGGAAACTCAGAACATAATTTTCTAATCATGGAGAAAGATCTTCAATATATCCCATAATGTTCTTCCCCTTTTTTCATACCTAAAACCATTATTTATTTCTTGGGGAAAGAAAAAATAAAAATGGTGAGCTCAAATGCTCTGTAAGGGTAAAAATGGAGATCATAAAACAACCCATAAACATTTGAACGTAAAAATATGAACATAAAACATCAAAATCACGAGTAATGACATAAATCATGCCAGTACATAAGGCATAGATCACAAAGGAACATTAATCATGCTAAAATATCACTATAATAAAACATGTAATTGTGGAAAACCATTAAGCACATAATACTATTTCCATAGTAGCCAATGAATTTCTTCCAAGAGTATCATAACGGAAAAAGTCCATTACTGAACAAGGTTTTCCAGCCATTCCAGCCCTGTGTTACTGATCTAGATTTACTTACCATTCCAGCTATGTATATCTCATGAGATATAAATCTATATCCAATGAATTTGAGGGAGATATAGGGCCCACCCATCTCATAATGAAATAATTATTTCTTGTTCCACAGAATAAACATCAATTATTCAACACAACCTAATGAATAAAATGGATTTAATATACATCATCCCATCATAACATAATCTATATTAAACAATGGATATAGTTTCATCATAAATAAAATAAAACCATATAAATAATAGGGACATTATACATGAAACATATCCATATTAAATAATATCATCTTAGATGGAAATGGTTTTGATAAAACACTTGAAATGAATTCTTAAGGAAAATATCCTTTCTTCTTCAAAAACATTTTCTTTTCTACAAATGCTGTGTGATTTTAAAAGAAAGGAATTTTGTTGAAAATGATCACAAAATATTATAGAGGAATATTCATGGAAATAAGGGGTTATGAGTCCTTAGAAATCCATTCATGCTATATAAGTTAAAAAATATTATCATCTTACATTTTCTAGAAAAGTTAAAAAGTACCTCGAACGGTAAAATAAAGAATGATTCATTCCATACCACAAAGAAAAACTCAAAATGAGGTGAACATGACATTAAAAATAAATGAAATAATATAAAAAACCATATGAAAACCTTTTTTATAAAACATGGACATGGATGATAAATATAAACCATGTAAATAATTACGAATAAACTATCCCAGATAAGAATGAGAGTGGAATAATTATCCCTTACCTTATGTCCAATTTCTTCTATATGTGTCTGAGAATCCGATATAATTTGTTTAAAAATATTATTAACTTGTATCAAAACCATAATAATATTTATGTTATCATATATGATTTACTTACGGGTTTATTTTACCCATTCATTTGTCAATTCCATGTTAAAGTTGTGTTTTGGGTAAAATTGTTTCATTCAGCATACGTGTTTTGACATGTAATTATTCATATGATTACCTAGAGCATGATTACTTAATTCCAGAATATAAAACATGATTAATATATAATATTTATTCATAATATACATATATATAATAGAAAGATAAATGGAATGAAATACACCATTCATGGAGACGGTAGGCCGTACGTATGCGTGAACGCTATTTTCGTTTCGCTATTAAATTGAATGGAAGTAAGTAAATAACAAATACATAAATATAGGTTCATTATCATGTCTATATTTCATTATTTATTTATTATATATACTTTATAATCATTCTGGAATGGTTAACATGGAGAATTAATCTCATCGAGACGTGGAGATGGTAATCCATACGTGCGCACGAGCGATGATATCATTTCCCTAATTATTGAATGGAATTAGAGTGGAGGTTATAAATTCTAAGAATTAGTATAATTCTATAATAATCATATATAGTTATTATTTCCACCATTATACCCATACAAATTTGGTGGTGGTGGAAAAACAGATTACACCACGGCGTGGAGACGGTATGTCGTACGTACGCACGCGCGGTGATTTCTTTTTTCGTAGAATGAATATAAGGTGAAATAGGGTTTTTTAATATATATAATAACATATAATTATATTATAGATACTTATGTTTTTACTTTATAATGAAAAATCTCATATAGAGGAAGTAGAAGAATAGAGAAGCATGAAAGAATCACTAGAAGAGATTACCTCTTCTTTGACGCACCTCCTTTGAACATCCTCTTAAGGGACTAGAGTTTGGGTTTTGAGAAGACCAGAATCTCTAAAATGTTAATGGGGAATTTTACAAGTGTAATGGGCAGGGTGTGGCCGAGCATGAAGTCTCAATACGGGGTGAGGAGGAGAGGGATGAGGTGCCCTTTTATAAGAGAAGACATAGGCACTTTTGGAAACCTCACAAATATTAATTAATAATAAAATCAAAACCCCCATAAAAACCACCAAAAATCATTAATTGTGAAGATTAGATTAGATAGGGTTGTAATCTCATCAAAAAATAAAACATATACATATTTTATGTTTATTTTAAACATTATCATTTTGATTTATCCGTATTTTATCGATTTAATTTTATTTGCGGTAATAATATACTAATTTTTAAATTGTTATAAATACTTACTTATGTTATGTGAATTTTCCATAATTTGATACATTATTAAATTTTAGAGCATTTAATTTTCAATTTGTAATTTTTAAATATTTTTGTGATTTCTATTCAATTTAATAATATGTTACTGTTATAAAATATCAATAGTGTCAATTTTGACAGTATTCAATTATTTGAATTTATATTAAATCCAAAAAAATATGTATTTGAAAGAAACCTATTTAATAGATTAATAACTTGTCATATTAATCTAAAACATTCATTTAGGACATTAATTTGTTCATATAACATTTATTTTAATATTTTTAATACCATTTATTTGATATTTCTCTTAAGAAAATAATTACAACAACATTTTTGTATATTTATCTAATATACTTATTTATTGCAAAAAAATTAAAATTAAAATTAAAATAATATGATTAAGATAAATATAATATCTTCCATAAGAATACTGTTACTAGAATTTACCATATAAAAATCACAACATTTGAATTGTTATATTTATTAAATTATGAAGGTGACAACTTTGACATCATTTAAAATAAAATAACATAAGTGTTATAATCGATATTTTAAGGATCAAAATGGTCAAATATTTGACCAAAGAATTATTATGGTTTACATGTTCACTAACAATATGTTTTGGTTAGGTGTTCGTGCCTTTCATGGTTACTATTAGTTTAATAAATACTGTATTATTGATTTTTCACAAAATAAACAATTTCTGCATCATTAATGTACAAGGTATTAAGGTAATTATATATTTCTTAAAAATGAAAAACAAATTACCATGACTAAGAAATCCATTTAATCTTTAAATTGAGTATTTATAATCGAATTTATATTCTGTATAACATTATATTAAAAATACTTTAATTATTAATGTTTGAGTGAGACATATTTCACATTCTTTAAATAAAATAAATTAAAGGTGTTAATCAAATTCAAGTGGGTTCCAAAAGATACCATTTTTACCCAAGTATATTTTAAGACGAAATATAATCATGTAATTATATCAATACAACTGTTAGTTTAGTTTTATAATATTATTTTTACCATTAATTACCTAATTTACCATTAACTGTAGTAAATAAAATTTACCTTAGTTACTATTTATAATCTTTAAAAATAAAAAGTATCCTATTAAAAAAATTTGGACCTAATAAATCCAAATATGGAATGAATTTTTACAAATTCAATATACATAAGTTTCATTATTTAATTTAAAATTAATCTGGATGTGGAGAAAACATGTTTTAAAAGTTAAAACATTGCAAAAGATTGAAATCTTTTTACCTATGAATTCAATGTGAAATTAATGAAAATGAAATAAATAATATTAAATGGAAAAAATAAATTCTATGTATAATTTAAAAACATTCAATATTATAATTAAACCATATAAATTATATTGATGAAAAAAGATGTTTTTATTTAAGATTTAGTGTATTATTACTTTTCATCAAAATATAAAAGTTAATAGAAAAATATTAAAAAACTATCCAAAGTTAATTTTTATATACATATGGAAATTTTTAAGTTTATCTTGTCAAATTTAACTTATAAACATTTCAAAAACTATATTTAATGTGGGTGCGCCATCAAAATGTGGTAAAACTACATTTAAAAAAAATACTTATTTAAACTGAAATATTTATTTTATTGTCATTAAATGTTCTAGAATATGTGTAAGATGAATGATAATGTTATAAATTTAAAAATTTGGTTAATACTATTCATAATGGCTAGTTCATAATAATAATATAATAATATATCATTGTTTAGTGAAACTCGGTATTGGGTACAACACAAGCTATTGAGGAAGATCGCTCTTGCGTGCAACACAAGCCAAAAATCATGTTTGTGTACACTACAAGCTAATACAGTTTTGCGTATATTGCAAGATAATATTGTTGTATCATCAAATACAAGAAATCAATGAAATAAAAATAAATATTTCTCATAAATTTTCGGGGTGTTACATTCTACCCCCCTTAAAATGAATTTCACCCTCGAAATTCGTCGGGGTTATAAATGGTTTACCATTGAAGGTTTATTTAATAGAATCCCACTTCATAAAAAGGAATACATAAACTATATTTGAATATGGAAGGTTGTAAACATAACAGTCACCCAAAGTAACTCAACAGTGGGTTTCCACATAAGAGAATATAGATGAAAATATGGATATAAAAGAGATATTTAACCATTATGTTCTGATGAATAATGGTAGAGAACATGGCTATGAAAAAAACAAAAATCACAAAGACATAAATTTGTTGTTGATCTAAGAAAACATCTGATTCATTGAATATGAGGGTACTAGGACAACATTTTTAGTTTTCATGATCTTTTCAAAAAATTTGAAAATTTTGAATTAGTAGAAATACTTACTTGATTTTGATACAATCTCACCGTTGGTTGCTCATTGAAAAATTTCCACTTCATATCTTACAGAAATGAAGATGAATTTGTCATTAATAGAGTGTTAGCAGATAATGTGATAGAATGATGGGTCATTCCACCTGTCTCATACAAAAGGTTATAAAAAGTTATTATATATTCATAAGTCCATATATGATGATATTAATCATATATGGCTCCAAAAATGGACTTATACTTCATATATCATACCACATAGTAATATAAAACTAATTTCTCCAAACAAGGGACTTCTTCTAGGCCTGTGGTAGGTGATAAAGGCCTCTCGCACATCGGTTGTGTGTTCGATTCCCATATCCTTGACCGACACGACGGGTTGTCGCCCATCCTACTTGTTGTCTTTTTTCTAAAACTATACTATTATAAAATTTCAGAAATAATATCTAATAGTTCTAGCCTTAATCAATACTATATGATGTCTAAATTAATCTATCCCAATATTTAGGCTTATCCAAAATACTTATGTCCAATCTCATAGTATAATGAAAAAGATTATTAGAGGGGACATCTACCAAGCATGTAAATACCATCATTTATCACCCATATATAATAAGACATATCTTGTTTGTCACATTCCTAATAAGTGAATACCTTAATCATGTATTCTATTGAGACATTAATTACCATAACATCTTATTGATAACATGAATGCAGTCAAAATTTAACTCTTTCCATGTACCAAAATCCCAAAAATTCCTGATATTGAAACTATGATATCACTTTTTCCTTATATTAGTCATGAGATCTTTAATACTATAATTTTTTTTTCTCCTTATCCCTTCATTATGCACATATCATTTTCTTTCAAAAAATATTTCAATCACTTTTCATGGTTACTGTTTCAATAAATTATTGAAAATCACAATAAACCAATAGATAGGTATTCCAATATTCCACGATACTATAAATGAGATTCCACAACAATATTTTAGAATCCCATTACATAAACACTTAATCATTCCACCACTTCATTGTAATATTCAAAATCAACAATAGTGATCACATGTGACTTCCCTTTATCATTTTCCATAACAGTTTATTGATGTCGATCATCATTAATCACTTGATTAGGGCATTGGTTAGTATAATGCCCAATTTCCGTGCACATGTAGCATTGAAGTGTTGGTGGTGCATTCTCTATAGTCTTTTCTCTATTCACATAATTAGATACCTTTTCCCCATTACTTCAACACCCAGATGCTAGATGACATTCTTTTCCACACATATAACTTTTTCTAGTAAATTTAAGAAAATTCCTACCATGCTTTTTTTCCACACTTTGAGCATTAAGAAACATTAGTCTTCTTTTCACCATTTTTTGAGACTTTTCCTTGAACTCTATCTTTTGTTTCTTGCCAAAACCATGATATTGATATGTAACACCGACTTCTAATTCTTCCTTGATAGGACAAAGAAAAATTTCTTCATAGCTATTGATGTCCCTTATATCTAAATCCCTTCTAAGTCTTGGTTTTAGGCCACTGAAGAATTGATCAACTTTACTTTCAGTTTGGGTGATAAAGCTAGATGCATACCTTGAAAGACTTGTAAAACTCACCACATATATTCCAACAGATTCATCATCCTTTTTATTAAGCTCAAGGTACTCCTTTTCCATCTTTGTTCAAATATTACGAGTGACGTACTTATTGAAAAACTAGTTCTTGAACTCGTCCCATTCCATAGATTCAATTTCATCGTGGGGCCTTGTATTCTTAATTAGAGTCCACCACTAGTATACTAAACCATATAAATGGTAAACAACCAAAATGAATTTTTTATGTTTTGAACAGTGAACTATTGGAAATATCTTTTCAATGGTACTAATCCAATGTTCAGTAATAAGTGGATCAGAAGATCCATTGAAAGAAGGTGTACGTTGCCTCATGAAGCAATCAATAGAATATCGTTCCCCTCTCTGATCATTTGGAAGTCCAGAATGATTCATAGCTTGTGTAAGTATAACAATAATATTTTTTACTCCATATCCCATAACATTGGTTTGTTCAGTAGAACAATCATTGCATTTCCCATTACATTGATCTACATGGTTCAATCCGGGTTTCATCCAACCTCGAAAACCCAAAAAGAATAGTGTGAGAGGCAATAATCATACTAGGAAAACAACATAATTAAGGCGGATTACATTCATTATATAACATCTTAGGTTTAATTCTAATATCATTACCTTAATTCTAGGACTATAACACATAATTATACCTAACCATCGAGACATCCCTAGAAATACCTAAGAAATATCTCTAGGGATCTCACTAAACTTTGGGTATCCTAGTTTTCAATGTTTAACTAAACCTTTGCTATGATACCAAATATAGAGACCCAAATCTTTAAGTACATGGAAATTACATTAAATTTGAAAAATACTAAATACATGAAAAGAACAGACTCCCAAATATCGTATTAGTTTAGTGTCTTTAGAAACTCGGAACATAATCTTCTAATCATGGTGAAAGATCTTCAACATCTCCCATAAAGTTCTTCCCCTTTTTTCATACCTAAAACCTTTATTTATATCTTGGGGAAAAGAAAACATAAAAAGGGTGAGCTCAAATTCTCAGTAAGGGTAAACATGGTGAACATAAAACAACCCATAAACATTTGAAAGTAAAAACATGAACATAAAACATTAAAAACAGGAGTAATGACATAAATCATGGAAGTAAATAAGGAATATATCACAAAGGAAGATTAATCATGATAAAATATAATGGGAATAAAACATATAATTAGGGAAAATCATTATGAACATAATATGTTTTCCATAGTTGCCAAGGTATTGCTGCCAAGACCATAATAGTGGACAGAGTCCATTATTGAATAGGGTTACTGGCTGTTCCAACCCTTTATTACTAAACAAGATTTACTTACCGTTCTAGCCATGTCTATCTCAGGATATATAAATCTTTAGCCAATTCATTAAAGGGAGATATAGGTAACACCCATCTCATAATGAAATCATTCTTTCATTTTCCACAAAATAATCAAAAACCATTCATCATAACCCAATGAATAAAATGGGTTTCATATACATCATCCCATCATAAAATAATCCATATAAAAAATGGATATAATTTTATCATAAAAAAAATAAAAAATATAAATAATAGGGACATTATACATGAAACATATCCTTATTAAATATTGTCATCTTGTATGGAAAATTGTTTTGATAAAACACTTGTAATGAATTCTTAAGGGAAATATCCTTTCTTTTTCAAAATAATTTTCTTTTCTCAAAATTCTGTGCGATTTTAAAAGAAAATAATTTTGTTGAAAATGATCATGAAATATTATATAAGAAGATTCATGGAAATAAGGAGATATGAAACCACAAAAAAAAATTCATGCCGTATAAGCTAAAAAAACAATCTCCTCATACATTTCTAGAAAAGATAAAAAGTACCTCATAATGTAAAAAAAAGAAAGATTCTTTCCATACCACATAGAAAAATTGAAAATAAGTTGAAAATGACTTTAATAATACATGAATGAATTGTAATAACATTATGAACACATTTTGTATAAAAAATGGACATGGATTATAAATATAACACTAGAAAATACTTACGAATAAACAATCTCGAATAATAACAAGATTGGAATAATTATCCCTTAACTTATGTCCAATTTCTTTCATATGTGACTAAGACTATTGTATAGTGGGTTTAAACATATTATTAACTTGTATCAAAATCGTAATAATACTTATTTTATCATATATGATTCACTTGCGAGTTTATATTACCCGTTCATTTGTCAATTCCATTTTAAAGTAATGTATTGGTTAGAAGTGTTTCAGTCATCATACATGTTTTCACTTGTAATTATTCATAATAATACATAGATCCTGAATAATTAATTTAGAAATTTAAATCATGATTTATATATAATATATATTCAGAATATTCATATATATATAATAGATAGATAAATGGAATGAAATACACTGTTCAAGGAGACGGTAGGACGTACGTTCACATGAACTGTGTTTTCATTTCCTTATTAAATTGAACGGAAGTAAGTAATTAACATATTCATAAATACAGTATCATTATAATGTAATATATTTTATGATTATTTATTATATATACTTTATAATCATTCTAGAATGGTTAACATGGATAATGAATCTCATCGCATCGTGGAGACAGTAATCCATACATACGCACGAGCGATGATATCATTTCCATGATTATTGAATGGAATTGTAGTGGATGTTATAATTTCTCAAAATCTATATGATTTTATAATAGTAATATATAGTTATTATTTCCACGATTATACACATAAAAGTATTGTGGTGGTGGAAAAATATATTACACCACGACGTGGGGATGGTAAGCCGTACGTACGCACGCACGGTGATTTCATTTTTCATAGGATGGATATAAGGTGAAATAGGGATGCTTCATAATTATAAAAACATATAAGTATATCAGTGATACTTATGTCATTACTATATAATTATATAAATCATATAGAGGAAGTAGAAGAATAAAGAAACATGAAAGAACTGGTAGAAGAGATTATCTCTTCTTCGACACACCTCATATGAACTTCCTATGAATGAACTAGAGTTGGTTTTTTGAGAAGTCCTGAATATCTAAAATGTTACTAGGGAAGTTTAGAAGTGTAATGGGTAGGGTTTTTCTATGGGTTAAGGATCAAAATGGTTTGAGGAGAAGTGGGATGATGTGACCTTTTATAAGAGAAGAGAGGGGCACTTTTAGAATCCTAAAAAATATTAATTAATAATAAAATCAAACCCCACTTAAAAACCTCCAAAAATCACTATATGTGAAGATGAGATGGGATATGATTTTAATCCATTAAATTTATAAAATTTATACATGTTTTATGTGAATTTTAAACCTTATCATTTTGATTTATCATTATTTAATCAATTTAAAATTATATTTGGTAATAATATTTTAATTTTTAAATTGTTATAAATACGAACTTATGTTATGTGAATTTCCCATAATTAGATATATTATTATATTTTATACCTTATAATTTTCAATTTTCAATTTTTAATTTTTTTAATTTTTAAACAATTTAATAATATGTTATTTTTATATAATATCAATATTGTAATTTTTGACACTATTCAATTATTTGAATTTAAATTAAATACAAACAGAAGATATATTTGAACCAAAATATTTAATAGATTCATAACTTGTCATATTAATCTAGAAAATTCATGGAGGACATTAATTTGTTCAAAAAAAATTTATTTTAATATTTTTTAAACCATTTATTTAATATTTCTCTTAATAATATTATTATTAAACCATTTTTGTATAATTATTTAATATACTAATTTCTTGAATAAAAATTAAAAATAAAATACTATGATTCATATAAATATAATTTCTTCCATAAGAATACTTTTACCCGAATTTATCATCTTGAAGCCACAACATTTAAATTGTTATATTTATTAAATTATGAAGGTGATGACTTTGACATCAATTAAAACAAAATAATACATGCGTCATAATATATTTTATAAGGCTCCAAATGGTCAAATATTCTACCATTTGATTCTTATAGTTTGACTTTACACTAATAATTAGTTGTTTTCAGGTGTTTGTGCCTTTTATGGTCACTATTAGTTTAATAAAAACAATATTATTGATTTTTCACTAAATTAACAATTTCTGCATCATTAGTGTATAAGATATTAAAGTAATTATATATTTTGTAAACATCACAAATAAATTACCCTCATGAAGAAAAAAATTTTATATTTCAACTTAGTATTTATAGTTGAATTTATATTCTGTATAACCATATATTAAAAATACTTTAATTATTAATGTTTGAGTGAGACATATTTCACTTTTTTTAATAAAATAAATTAAAGGTCTTAATCACAACCAAGTGGCATCCAAAAGATAAAATTTCGACACATGAATATTTTATGATGAAATAAAATCATCCAATTATTTTAATACAAGTGTTAGGGTAATTATACAATATTATTTTTACCCTTAATTACCAGATTTACCTTTAACTGTAGTAAATAAAATTTAGAGTAGTTATTATTCATAATGCCCAGAAATAAAAAAGTAACCTATTAAAATAATTTGAACCTACTGATTCCTAATATGGTATCCATTTTTTCAAATTCAATACACATAAGTTTCAGTATTTAATTTAAAAAAAATCCCGCTATTGAAAAAAGGTGTTTTAAAAGTTAAAACACTATGCAAGATTAGAATGTTTTTACCTATGAATTCAACGTAAAATTAATAATTATGACATAAATAATATTAAATGGTAAAAATATATTCTTTTTATACTTTAAAACCATTAATTATTATAATTTAACCATATAAATTATCTTGATGAATAAAGTTGTTTTTAATTAAGATTTAGCGTATTTTTCCTATTAATCAAAATATGAAAGTTAACAGAAAAATATTAAGTAAGTATAAAAAGATAATTTTTATATCCTCATTAAAATTAATAATTTTATTTTGTCAAATTTAACTTATAAACGTGTCAAAAAATATATTTAACGTGGCTGCGCCACCAAAAGGCGACAAAACTGCATCTTTTGAAAAACACTTATTTCACCTGAAAGATTTATTTTTTTCTTATACCATGTTCTAGAATATTTGTAAGATGAAATATAATGTTATAAAATTAAAATTTTTTAGTACTATTCATTATGTCTAGTTCATAATAATATTATAACAATATATCGTTGTTTAGTGAAACTCAGTATTGCGTAAAACACAATCTATTGATGAAGGTCGCTCTAGATTGCAAAACAATCCATGAATAGTGTTTGCGTATACAACAAGCTAATACAGTGTTGCGTATAGTGAAAGATAATCTGTAACGCCCCGACCCCAGCTACCCAGAGTCGGTGGATTACTTCGTAACATTGTCATGATCACAAAAGATCAAGTCTTGAAAGACCGATTAGTTTAGTAGCCTTGGAAACACTAGATACATTCATAAATGTTACTTTACATCATAGAGTGAAAACTAATAAGAAAGTATTCATAGTCCACACTCATATCCTCTTCTGACTATCCCCGCAGGCCATTCATAAAATACTTCTTCACATCCTGGAAAATATTAAAACATTGAAAGGGGTGAGCTCAGATGCCCAGTACGGATAACAACATAGCGGAAGCTTTCATCAATAAACATAAACATTTAAGGCAATGTATAACTAAAACAAAAGCCTTTTAAACATGAACTTCAACATAATATGGAAAAAGTAAAATGAGATAATTCTATTCACTTCTTCACGTAGATATTCTACTGGTCGAATAATCACATGAAATATCATTAACCACTTTCATAATGATGGAATGCATAATGCCAGACTATCATAACCACGTAGCCAAGGCCTCATTCCAAGACCACAAATAAGATTTTGTTAAGGCCTCGTGCCAAGACACTAGTTTGTCTCATGAGACCTGCCAATGCATCGAGGAGCTATAGCGGGCTCCACCCGTCACTTATTAAGTCCAATTCATTCCTCATATGAATAGGTTTAAACATATCATAAACCATAGCATAATCATATTACATAAAACATGCATAAAGAAAACATAACATTTCCACATTTCAATCACAAGATTTCAATACAACACATTGATATAATAAAAATGCTTTCAAAACAATTTTCAATACCAAAATAAAAGAAAGTTAAAACTTTGTATTTATTTTTCCTTAAAAAAAGGGATGGCTTGTAGAGGAAGCCGAAACTCAAATAATGGTCACGGCGGCGGAGAAGTCGTTGTCGCCGCATATGTACGGAATGAAAAACATTCCCTTTTTTCGTTTAGTAAAACGCTTCGTATAAAAAGATTACTTTTGAATAAACATAAAAGTCAAAGGGGTTTATACAAATTATAAATGAAAGTTGTGTATAAAACCAAATATGCCTCAATGAAAGGAGATTGAGACGAAGTCCTTAAAAAGATAATTTTTAAAATAAAATAGATCGTTTATTTGTATTCACTATATGTACACATAAAGAAAGTAAAAATACAAAATAGGACATAATAATATCATGACATAATTTGAAAGTAGGATATTAACCCAAAGAATGGAAATTGGGTAAAGAAATTCCCTTACCTCATGTCCGACTTGACTCGACCGCTCTTAAAACTCCTTAAAAACGGGTAACTCTTTTAGATTTGAGCCAAAGGCTTCCTTGGGAAGAATTCTGCCAAAAGTGAGGCTTCTAGGAGTAAGGGAGGGATGTTGGGAGAGTATTTGGGTAGAGGTTGGCCGAGCCAAATGTCCTGTATGTGTGAATGAGATGGTAGAGTTGGGGCCTTTTATAAGTGTAGAGGAGGGGCACTCTTGGAAAGTAATGAAATATTACTTTATTATACAATGATTTTCGGATTCTAAAGGTCCCACACTTATATAATTAGAGGATAAGGTGATAAGGGTTCGAAATCTACCCATCCAATAGTCTTTGGACAAGTGTAAGCCTTGGATTTTACATTATCTTTTCATTTTATTAAAATAGTTAAATAATGAGGTCATCGCTGCATCACAATGATGTCATAAATAATTTAATTTATTTAATGTTTAAAAATTATAAAAAAAATACTATGATGTAGGAAATCTTTTTATCTTTCCAATGACTATTTATAGTCAAAATTATGACTTATATAACCCCATGTAAAAATTGTTTTAGTAAACCATTTCATGTTTGGGTCATTTTTTACTTTAACATTAAATAAAAGGTATTTATGTCATTTTCCCACTAAAGTGGATCCATGGGGTCCCCAAGCTGACCCATGGATTTTCCTGGTCGGCCATGGCACATACAATGAGCGTAGGACATGTGTCAATCTCATCTCATATTATTAAAACATTATTTTTACCTTAAACTACACTAATTACCTCTAATCGTGATTAAGAACTTAAAAGTTACTATTCACCAAAAATTATTTTAATCTCATTGAACCACATTTTACTTCTTAATGAAAACCATGTATATTGGATAATTGAAATTCAAAGCACAGAAGTGGTAAAATTTCATTTAAATGAATAATCAGTTTTTATAAGTACCACTTAGTGGTTTCACTATTCATCAAAAATTGATGTTTTTCAGAAAAAACCCAAAACATCACCCTAAGATATATTTGATATTCTGATTTCAAAAATGATGTCTATTTTACAAAATTCCAAACATATAAGTTGCATTAATTAATTTTATAATTAATTCCCCCTTTCACAACAAATAGCGATTTTTTAAGAAACAATATATATCAAAAGATTAACAATTGTTTATGTCCAATTTCAAAGTGAAATTAATTCTAATGAACACCATTGGATAAAATGGTAAAAATATATTCTAATTATACTTTAAAACCACTAAATAGTACAACTTATCACTACAAATTATTTTGATTAAAAAAGTTGTTTTAAGTAATTTTCACTATTCATAAAAAATTGGAAGTTCTCAGAAAATTACAAAAAATTCAACTTTGGATAATTTCGATATTATGAATACAAAAATAAATTCCATTTTGAAAGATAAAATTTCTAGAATTTTAAAAAGTGGTTATTACTATTCATAACAGCTACTTTGATTAGTCGTGGTGTTTTAGCACTTGAAGTTGCGTAAAATGCAAGCTATTGCATTATTGAATGAGAAATGTATCGTGGAAGCTCGGGGTGTTACATTCTCCCCTCCTTCAATAAATTGCGTCCTCGCAATTTGAAATTTTTCTTTGAAAATAAAAGGTTGAAAAGAGAAAATACCTTTGTGGAAAACCCACATCGGAAATAAGATTAATAAAATTTAGCCTTAATAAGAGGGAAAGTGAAATGAAAAAGTCACCACCCAATTATGATCTCGATTAGGAGAACATTGGTGGAAATTAGAGACATATAATTTGAAGAAAAACGTAAATATTTGTAGGGAGTGATTGAGGTCATCAATCACAATCAACTATCAAATTAAGGGCCTCAAAACCTTCAATCTATGCTGATTTAAAATATCATCAGTTCAACAAGACATAAGGTATTAGGATAAAACATTTTTTTGTTTTAATATCCCTTTACTAAAGTTTAAGAATTAATTTATTCATTGAATAAGAGATAGGTATATATATATTTATGCTTGACAATTAGAGTTTCAACCTTCAACTCATCTTTCACTCAAAAAGATAATAGAACTCAAAAATATTATACTTATCCTAATTGTATAAGGTTACAAATGTTAACACATACCATTTAGATTAGAAAAACTATTTTGTAATAACCAGGGACTTCACGTAGTCCAGTGGTAGGCGATTAATCCCAATCAGACTATGGTTGTGGGTTCGATTCCCACAACTTTGTCCGACGCGATGGGTTGTCACTCGGTCTGTGTGTTGTCCTTTTTATAAATATCCAAAAATAAACTTAACAATAGTATCCAATGTAAAATATAATCCATTCCAACCTTTATAGTTATGATAAATACTTCTGTCCAACTCACAGTCCAGATTTTATGAGGAAGGTAAATATAATGAAGCTCCTTTATTGTCTGCGTAACAACATGTGAACACCTTCATCATGTATTATTTTAAAACATTGCAACATACTAAATTACCATAAATCCTTATTGATTACATTCATGATCCATTATTCCTTATAGAAAACTAGATGTACTCTTTCTATCCAAAAATGTATACAAATCATTAATCAGTTTCAAGGATGTTAAAAATATCCAACATAATTTATCCGAATCAATCATGTATTATTCCAAAATCACTATCTCGGTATCAGAACCATATTATGGTTTATCTTTCTCCCAACCATATATTTTCCAAAAAATTTAACATACTGTGGAGTCAGTTTTCTTGCTTCCACACAATATAAAGTCCTAGATGAAATAGTACTGCAGTACAATCCTTATATACTCCATAATTATTATAACCAGTACATCATTGATACAACACTCAAATTACAAAATTCTTTAATAACAACATAAGAACTCTAATCATTCCTCCTCATCTGTGGTAGTATCATAACTTGATTATTATCCAATAACTACATTTGGGGCATACTCTGATGATTTAATCATTGGTTTGCATAGTGTCCCCACTCCTTGCAGATAAAGCATTGTACATTTGAAACCTTTTTCTTACCCTTGCAGTCACGCACATGGTGTCCTTTTCTCCATACTTATAATAAACTCCCATTCCCTTCAGGAAAATTCCACGGTGTTTCTTCCCACAGTTATCACATATTGGAAAATTCTTCTTTTCCCTCGTCCCTTTATCCATCATTCTCTCTTACATCCTTTTCTTCTCTTTCACCCCTTCAAATCCATAAGACTCAGAGAATTATCTACTTATCTTATTAACACATGATACTATTTCTTCATATGTTGATAACACATGGGAGAATATTTCCCTTCTAAATGTTGGACTAATACCATGAAAGATATGATTCTTCTTACTATTTGGATCATACGTATTGATGGAGTTCACATTCCTTCTACTGGGCACCATTTCTATACAATGCCATAAACTAGGTTATTTTATGAATCGAAATACATAATAAAAAGCTTTAAAACACTTATAATAAATTGAACTATTTATGGATATAATCCATAATCATAAAAAATGTTTTCTTTTTGGAAGAATATACTCAAAACAATTCATAGTGGTTTGTAAAGAAAATGTGAATTATCCTAAACATATCCCCTGGGAGTGTCGTAACCAAGAGTGCAGCAAGGCCCGTTGTCGTGCACCAGTTCCCGTTCGAGTCCATCTCAAAGCGGTGTTTTCGGGTTTTACCCCTAGGTTCATCTGTGCCAGAGCCGCCTCTACCTGCTCATATCCAGAAAGGGATGTATTGCTCGGAAAACTCACAAAATATCTATAATACCAAAATTCTAGGAAGTTCTTCTATACTAATCCTTAATGTCTATCTTCTGTCTATGTGCTTTAATCAGAGTTTATCTAAATCTAGCTTCCAAGGTTAGTACTAAACTGCCTCTGATACCAACTGTAACGCCCCAACCCCAGCTACCCAGAGTCGGTGCATTACTTCTTAACATTGGCATGATAACAAAAGATCATGTCTCGAACGACCGATTAGTTTAGTAGCTTTGTAAACACTAGACACATTCATAAATGTTACATTACATCATAAAGTGAAAAACTAATAACAAAGTCTTCATAGTCCACACTCATATCCTCTTCTGACTATCCCTACAGGTCATTCATAAAATACTTCTTCACATCCTGAAAAATATTAAAACATTGAAAGGGGTGAGCTCATATGCTCAGTAAGGATAACAACATAGCGGAAGATTTCATCAATAAACATAATCATTTAAGGCAATGCATATCTAAACCAGAAGCCTTTTAAACATGAACTTCAACATAATATGGCAAAAGTAAAATGAGATAATGCCATTCAATTATTCACATGGATATTCTACTGGTCGAATAATCACATGAAATATCATTAACCACTTTCATAATAATGGAATACTTAATGCCAGACTATCATAACCACGTAGCCAAGGCCTCGTGCCAAGACCACAAATAAGATTTTGTCAAGGCCTCATGCCAAGACACTAGTTTGTCTCATGAGACCTGTCGATGCATCGAGGATCTATAGCGGGCTCCACCGGTCACTTATTAAGTCCAATGCATTCCTCATATGAATAGGTTTAAACATATCATAATCCATAACATAATCGTATCACATAAAACATGCATAAAGGAAACATAACATTTCCACATTTCAATCACAAGATTTCAATACAACACATTGATATAATAAAAACGCTTTCAAAACCATTTTCAATACAAAAATAAAATAAAGTTAAAACTTTGTATTTATTTTTCATTAAAAAAAGTGATGGCTTGTAGAGGAAGCCGAAACTCAAATAATGGTCACGGCGGCGGAGAAGTCGTTGTCGCCGCATATGTACGGAAACAAAAACATACCCTTTTTGTCGTTTAGTAAAACACTTCGAATAAAAAGATTCCTTTTGAATAAATGTAAAAGTCAAGGGGGTTTATACACCGTATAAAAGAAATTTGTGTGTAAAACCAAATATGCCTCAATGAAAGGAGATTGAGACGAAGTCCTTAAAAAGATAATTTTTAAAATAAAATAGATATATTATGTGTATTCACTATAGGTACACATAATGAAAGTAAAAATACAAAATAGGACATAATAATATAATGACATAATTTGAAAGTAGGAGATTAACCCAAAGAATGGAAATTGGGTTAAGAAATTCCCTTACCTCGTGTCTGACTAGACTTGACCGCTCTTTAACCTCCTTAAAAACGGGTAACTCTTTTTGATTTGAGCCAAAGGCTTCCTTGGGAAGAATTCTGCCCAAAGTGAGGCTTCTAGGAGTAAGGGTGGGAAGTTGGGAGAGTACTTGGGCAGAGGTTGGCCGAGCCAAATGGCTTGAAAGTGTGAATGAGATGGTAGAGGTGGGGGCCTTTTATAAGTGGAGAGGAGGGGCAGTCTTGGAAAGTAATGAAATATTACTTTATTATAAAATGCTTTTCGGATTCTAAAGGTCCCACACTTATATAATTTGAGGCTATGGTGATAAGGGTTTGACATCTACCCATCCAATAGTCTTTGGACATGTGTACGCCTTGGAGTTTACATTATCTTTTCATTTTATTAAAATCGTTAAATAATGAGGTCATTGCTGCACCACAATGATGTCATAAATAATTTAATTTATTTAATGTTTAAAAATTTAAAAAAATACTATGATGTAGGAAATATTTTTTTCTTTCCAATGAATATTTATGGTCAAAAATATGACTTAAATAACCCCATGTAAAAATTGTTTTAGTAAAACATTTCATGTTTGTGTCATTTTTTACTTTAACATTAAATAAAATGTATTTATGTAATTTTCCAACTAAAGTGGCTCAATGGGGTATCCAAGTTGACCCATTGATTTTATTGGTCGTCCATGGCACATCCAATGAAGGTAGAACATGTGTCAAGCTCATCTCATATTTTTAAAACATTATTTTTACCTTAAACTGCACTAATTACCTCTAATCGTGATTAAGAACTTAAAAGTTACTATTCACCAAATATTATTTTAATCTCATTGAACCACATTTTAATTATTAATGACAACCATGTATGTATGATTTTTGAAATTCAAAACACAGAAGTGGTAAAATTTCATTTAAATGAAAAATCAGTTTTTATAAGTACCACTTAGTGGTTTCACTATTCATCAAAAAATGATGTTTTTCAGAAAAAACCCAAAAATTCACCCTAAGCTATATTTGATATTCCGATTTCAAAAATGATGTCTATTTTACAAAATTACAAACATATAAGTTGCATTAATTAATTTTATAATTAATTCCCGCTGTCACAACAAATAGCATGTTTTTAAGAAACAATATATATCAAAAGATTGACAATTGTTTATGTCCAATTTCAAAGTGAAATTAATTCTAATGAACACCATTGGATAAAATGGAAAAAATATATTCAAATTATACTTTAAAACCACTCAATAGTATAACTTATCACTACAAATTATTTTGATTAAAAAAGTTGTTTTAAGTAATTTTCACTATTCATAAAAAATTGGAAGTTCTCAGAAAATTATAAAAAATTCAACTTTGGATAATTTCGATATTACGAATACAAAAATGAAGTCCATTTTGAAATATAAAATTTCTATAATTTTAAAAAGTGGTTATTACTATTCATAACGGCTACTTTGATTTGTCGCGGTGTTTTAGAATTCGAAGTTGCGTACAATGCAAGCTATTGCATTATTGAATGAGAAACGTATCGTGGAAGCTCGGGGTGTTACATAATACAGGTGTAGCATACAACACAATACATTAATGAAATTAAAAATAATATTTCTCATAATATCTCGGGATGTTACAATGAATTATATATCATAAAAAATAAAACATGGATGAATAAATAAGTAATGAAATATAAATTATATTCCATTCCAATGGGTTTTCATTAGCATGGTATCAACAAGAGTAAATTGGAACCCAATGAATCTATTATTCTGCAACAGAGAACCAGTTATGTTGTCTAATGTATGGTCTATCAAAGGAAGGAAATATATTTCCAAATTTGAAAAATTATTAGGAGAATATTCCATGATAAAAATATAATTTTAATTTATGATGAAAATAAAAGAATCAATTTGAAAATTTTACTACCCTAAAAAAAGATTTTTTTTATTAAATTAAAAAGTTTGAAAAGGAGTTGTATTCAAATGTAAATCATTTGAAATAAGTTTTTTCATATTTCAATTATATATATATCATTGAAAATCACAAAAAAATTACATTTAAATAAAAAAGTAGTTTGTGTTATTTTAAATTTAAATTTATTAATACATTTCTTTCAAATATTTACTGGGTATATCTTTAAAGGAACCATTCCTATGATATACAACTCTTTTATAATGATTAATGAAATAAATAATGTGGGAAAAATGTTTACTTCCCCATTCATTTGAGATAAAAATTACGATTTTATTCATTTGTTTTTGAGATTTTTATTAATTTTCATACTTGTAATAAGTTATATTTATTGCCTATCTCTACCCATTTAATGATTTGAATGACTGTTCTATATTTGAAATGTATATACCCTTAAATATTATCCATTTATTTTGTTTCTTAAAATATTGTTTTTGATGAAATTATTGAGTAGAATAACTGTTTTAGAGGTTTCTAATTTGAGGTAAAAGATTTTCCCCAAAAAATTCATTTATAATTACATGAATGTCATATATGTTTTTGGATGTTTTATAGTAGTTATAGATTTCATGGGAATGTTTTCAATGAATTATAATTAAGTAAATGATATTATAATTTAAAAATGATTTTATGATTATTTCAAGCAAGACACATATGGGTAGACTTCATAATAGGGAGGACACTTATGTACAAAATTGACAAGCTTTGGGAAATCCCACTTGAAATTTACCTATATATAAACCCATACTATTGGAAGTGAACCATATGTGGGACCCAATACCTATTTAAATGTATTTTTTTCATATACAAATGATTTTTGAAGAATCTACAAGACATGTAGTGGTAACATCTTTATATTATTAACCCATATAAAGAAAACCTGGAATTACTTTTAAACAAAATTCACCATTTTTTATATTGGTTGTCTCTTATTTGTCTTCTATTTAAAGTTTGTACCCAAACAACATAAATGAAAATATGATAACCCTTATAGAAACCACAATCTTATAAATAATTTTAAACCAAATTTCCTTTTTTTAAACACCCTTTATAACATGTTATGGTAACCCAAGTTAACATTTACAGAGTCCACTTCTTACTATATAGGGGTAGCCATATCAATACAAAATATATCATTATTCTAGATTTTTTCCATCATGAATTTCTAATTAAATAAGGTAGTTTAAAATACATATCACTATTTAATCAAGATTTATGACTGAAGATTTCATTTTCAATCATAAAAAATTAAATATTAATCAGATTTTAAACAAAATTTACTTAAATGTTTTTTGATATTTAATGTGGTATTTATTAATTTAATCCATTGGCAGTTAACTAGCTAGGTATCGAATAATATTTTAATTTAGGATATCTTTATATAAGGAATATTGGATTTATTTTAATAAAAAATAAATCATTTTAATGGAAAATCATGGAAATATATAGTATTAATGTATTTATTTGTTTGTGATGATATTTTTTCGATATTTAAATTACTTGAAAAAGAGAAATGTCCATGTTGTTTGAAAAATGAATTTTGAAAATAGTTTTAATAATTTTAACTACTCCTTCTCATCATTCTATTGTCTATATATCCTTAGAATGATTCATGGAAAAAGATATATAGTGGAGAATTCTATATGCCCTTGTGTCATCCAAACTTCATCCCTAATAGTATATTATGAGTTAAATTATATGATAATACCTCCCCTTTTTTCCCCTCATGTAGTACATCACATAATGTAGGGGATTTTTTAACATTTCAGATATCTTTTTGAATAAAAAATATTTATTAATGTGGTCTAGAGAAATTGGTTGTTACACCCATTATATACTTCATAAAACGCCCTTCTCTTGGCCTATTAATTTTCCAGGGAAAGGGTTCATTGATGTAATATTAAATTCAAAAATATATGTTAAAATCAAGTTTTTTATGTTTAAGATTATTCTAGACTCCTTATATTCATAATATAATGGGATGAATATTCATATGTAACACTGGTTTGTTGGTTAAGAGATTTTGATCATCTTATTTTAATACATAATTTTCCCCATGTGGAAAGGGAACTATTTTGGAAATGAATGGAATGGGAGAATATGTGAATGGATATAAGGATGTAAATCTTGAATAATGGGGATACATACAGAGTAATTAATATGTTTGACTAACCCTATTTGAAGATAATACTTATTGAATATAAATATATTTTTGATGTTATGATAAATTGATATTGTAATGATGTAATTATTGAGAATTTATATCACAATTTACATGGAAATTTATGTGATGATTTTGTGCTTAAATAAAAAGTTAGATAATGGTAACATTGACATAAAAATATAATAATTAAATTAAAACTGGGACCTTAATAATAATAATTATTAAGAGTATAAACTAGAAATTATGATTATGTTTTAGGAGCTTCCTCTAGAATAGCTTAGATATAGAATAATATAGAATAAAAAATGAGTTTATATAAGTAATATTTAAGGTAAAGTTATAGTGGTAATATCAAGGAAATAATTTTGGAAATATTTAAGAGTCATTTTGATTAAATGGCAAGTTCTATATATTTATTTTCAAAATGTTAGAATTTCTATTTGAGTGTGACAAAATGGGTTTTAATATTATTTTTTTACCTAAAAGGTTGGTATACCACAATAGAAAATAAAATAATGTTGATAATGGATTAATTTATGGTAGGTAATTATTATTATAAATATTTTTTGTAATAATAAGTATAATTGGATACAAACTTCATGGAATATGATAACATATAAAAGATGTTAATGTTAATAAATAAACACAATGATGTATATGATTTATAGTATAAATGTATTTCATGGTGTGTATTATTAAAAGTGGGTAAATTAATATTTCTTTTATTATCAGTGTTTCTTAATAAATTCTTCTATATTTTCATTACCTTCAAATATTTTTTAATATTGGATGTAATATTTTAATTTTATAATTGACTATTTTGATTGTTTGATACAAAATTTGTATCGGGTATAATTGATCATAGTAATTAATCATACATTTATTACGGGATTTATTTGAAAAAGGTTAACATGAAAACATAACCAATGGACATGATAGATTCAAGGTTATGTATTGTTTGGGATTTTAATGTCTCAAGGTGTAGCTATTTTCATTGAAGTGATGATGTGGAAATGCGGAGAATATTGGGATCATTAACATATGATGAGAGTAGGTCATTTTCTATCATGGAGAAGTGGTTATGTGTGGATGGATGGCATTGTTTAAGAGTTGGTATTTACTTTTGTGTTTATAAGATTATAATTGGGTGATTTTGAAAAGTTGAGAAACGAGATGGATTTTTAGTAACATATTTTGTGAAAAGATAATTATGGGTTGAGGGTCATAAGTTGAGATTAATTACTTATTGCTTTAAGGAGTTTTTTAATGTTGGGGGAAGGTGGAATTATATGTGACGTGGTATGATATTTTGATGATGATTATATAATTATGGTGTTCTAGGGCTATATTTATTTCTCCATAAAATATAGAAACCTCACCGTCTACTTCATTTTGATAAACCATTAGTTTAATGTGTGAAGGGATTAACATGTGATACAATTAAGTAAGAAAAGTTATTATAAAATTAATCTATTTACGAGCATAACCACTTACTTTTTCATAGATCATTTCACATATTTTTATCCTAATTCTTATATAATAACAACGATGTTCTTTATTAAAACTCAATTAAAGATTTATAAAAATAAAATTAAATAATAGAAAAACCAAAATACAGACAATTCTAGTGTATTTGGTAATTAGGTACATCTAATAAAATCTTAATCATTGGGAAAAATAACATTATTGAAAAATTCCTTAGCAAGACTCTCAAATTCGATGGATTTTAAATCATCATGGGATAACCTGGGAGGAAAACATAAGAAAGGGGTGCTCTATAAAGCCTAGTAATGGAATAAATATCGTAAAAGGTACTACATATTAGAAAGTAGTCATATCCATAGGAAATAAAAATATTATGAATCGTAAACATAGACAATGTGACATCATATAGTATTATAATCATAATGTGAGAAATGTGGTAACATGTTAAAAAAATTCAGAATAAACATAGGTCAAGGCTAAGAAGACATGACTTCTTGGTGAAAAAGTTCTCATTTATTAGTCAGGTTCAGTACATACCCCAACATTATGTATGATGATACTAAACAATACCCAATGCATTAGGGAACTATATAAATCTGACCACACCATTCACATACATCTCATTATCATCCTTATGATTTCCACCTAGATAATACAACATGGATTCATTCATCATGTTAATTTCTTCCATGATCCTGGTGTTTTGAATAAATACATGTTAATACACAATAAAAATTAAATATGAATAATGGTGAAAACCCTTGATAGGAAATTGGCATGGTATTCACTATATAATTGGTTTGATATGTAAAATCATTGTGATATTTCGGCAGAAACATTGTGTCATATAAAAATTCATAATAATTGGTTGATGGGAGAGAAATGGTTCTCTCATCAGATAGACACCAAATTTTATGTAATAATGACATGAAAAAAATATTAAAACATTAAATATTTGAAATAGAAGGTATACAGTAGGGATGAAACTCGAATGAAGGAGAGAATCCTATGTACATTTCAGCATGGAAACATGGGTACATAACGAATAATGGAAGGCTTTATGAGAGTTAATGGAAGATTATAATATTTATAAATAAAATGGATAGTAATGTGAAGATAGAAAGGCATCCCCAAAATATGAAAATTTTATTATATATATAAAACATAAATGTAGTGATTGAATGGAAATGAAATGAGAGATATCTCTTGAAATATTTCTACATGGTAATGGGTATACATAAAAATTCATGGAAGGCATAATCAGAGTGAAAAGAGAGAAAATTATTTTTACATAAAAATAAATGTAATGGGGATATGTAAGAACTGATCCCAATATAAGAAAAAAAGTATACACATTACAAAAAGAAGTGCTTGATAAAAATAACAGAGTTGAAGACCACTTATAGAATATCACCATAGTAATGAATAGGTATGCGTAAAAATGAGCGAGTTTAAATGATCTATAATTTATATAAAACTAATTGGATAGTAAGACAATTATTATGAATGAAAATATACGAAATTGAAATTAAGAAGACTAATTTCAAAAGATGTGCTTTAATTGAATGAAGGAGAAAAAGGTTCCATAGTTGAGTGTGTCACTCCAAAATCTTGGGAGGGGATTATTTTGAGCATGGGGGTTCCTTGGGAGGAATTTAGAGAGTTTATGGAATATTATGGAAGTGATCAAATGGGTTTGAGTGAAGCAAAATGGGATATTTGGTGGGTATGTATTGGAAAGGATAGGGGTTCATTATTATTTAATGTTTGGAATTTTTATAATAACATAACCAAAAGCACAAACCATACCGTGGTTTTGGACCAAGGATTATTCCAAATTGGAGTGTTTACAATTATTATAAAATTACGTGGAACGAACATAATATGATAATTCCACTTCTTATGTAGTTGGTGAGTCATACTCCTGAAGAAAACTTTTTTAAAACTGTAAAAAAATTAATGGATTTGGAGGATCCATAAAAGATTTATAAATTTAACAAAATAAAAATGATATGATTTTTAAGGGAAATAATATATTTGTTCATGGATACCCTTTATAGTATTTATTGAATTACTTTTGGGTCATTATGATATCATAATACCCAAATTATATTAATATGATTTTTAATTTTTACCTGATAATTTTCTTGTAATATAAAATTATAATAAAGTCACATTTTTATAATTTTGATTATTTGGATTCAAAAATAATATTCATTTTACCAAAATTATTTTCTAAATATTTGAATTTTTTTAAAATAAAATTAACAATTGTTAAGAAATTCTGTGTTTTTTGACAACAACATTATTCAAACCATTATCAAAAGTACATTTGAGTTCATTATAATTATATGATAATTTATATTTTATAAAAATTAATTTATAATACAAATATATTAAAATATTAATTATTTAAAAAATACATTTATTTATAATTTCATTAATTTAATTTTAATATTAAGAAAAATTAAATTTTTGTTTATTGTATCAAAATAAAAATCACTTACAAAGTAATAATAATAAGATTAAAATATACTCATTATTATTTTAAAACTAATGTATATATAATTATTTTGGGGACTTCATACATGTCCCTTTATTACACTAGAAAACACCCCTAGATTACTGTTCACGATGGTTGGACTATCAGGGGTTATTCGACGAACATTGTTTGAGCTATGATCTCATTGAACATACAATTTTATGAAAAAACATTCACTCATGTCTATGTTTTTAGATCTAATATTGGTCTTGGACTAAGAATATTACTAAAACATATATCTCCCTTGGAAGCACTGATAGATGAAATTCATTGTGTATGATCCCATTGGTTGAGGTCATCAATTCCTTTTTCATTGTCAATTGGATCTGTTAAAACCCTTTGTTTATACTAATCATGTGATCACTATTCAATTAATATATTGTCAATAGTACTGATACATAATGGTGTTTCAATACAGAGAGGTTATAATTAAATAAAAAAATTTCATGTTTTTTTAATCATATTATATAATAATGAATTTAATTTTAAAAAATGGTAATTTTGTTTATTATAGTTCAAGTTGTTACTATTTTACCACTTTAAGAAATTTACATCTTTAATTGGTCATTTTCAAAACTATACTAGATACTGGTAACTCTTTTTCAACACCTCATATGGTTCCCCTATTTCTTATTCAATCATCTTGTTCCTCTAGAACACTTTGACAGGGTGCGTTGTCTTATTTCCAAGAACTTTTTTTCCATGATCTATGATCTCCACCAGATGTTCCTCTTATGAAATATTATTCGCCAATTGTAATACCTCTAGATTGAGTACATTTGGGGGGTCTAGTATGTAATTTATTAATAGATATACAATAAATACATCATTTAATTTAGATTTGTTTTGTGGGAGTGCTAGTTAGTAAGAAATTAGTCCCATATGATCAAGGATCATAAAGGAGATGATGAATATTGAAATAATCATTCATTTATTCCCCAATATCATTACGTTATTCCATGGATATTTTGGGTGGAATACCATGTCTCCAACATCAAACTCTTAGTCTCATTGATGATTATCAGCATAGTTCTCTTTTCGACACTTGGTAGCCTTGTTGTTATTCCAAATTGCCTTTACCTTTTTAACAATATCCTTAACCATTTTAGGATCTATAACTTTTCATTCCACAATATTTTCCAAACATTTATGTGTTATCCCCATATTCCTGTAATGGGATTCATAGGGATCTATTTGGATTCTCATGTGAAAACTGTTTTTTTAGAACTCCACTAAAGGAAGATGTTTGTCCCATATTCCTTTTATGTCCATTGAACATTCTTGAAATATTTAATCCACTGTTTGAAGATTCATCTCAAATAGGCCATCAGTTTTAGGATGATAGAGCATACATATATTCAACTCAGTGTTTAGAGAATTTTGGAGAATTTTCCAGAACGAGGCGGTGAATCTAGTATCTCAATTAGTTTCTATCGATAGTGGTAATCCATATAGCTTTATCACTTAAATGATGTATATATATATATACATTTTTATCTAGTTTAAATTCTCTAAAATTTTGATAAATTGAAATTTCTTTGTAAGACGATCCACAACAACCCATATAGCATTGTTTTCCCTACATGTATTTAGAATTATAACAGAAAATTCTATGGTGATGTTCCCCCATTTCTATATTGGTATAAGTAACGGTTACATTATCTAATTAGAATTATGCATTTCATCATCCAATTATTGGAATAATAGGAACTTTTATGTACATTTAGAAATCTTTTAATTCATATTTTCCCACCCAAAGTGCTCACAAAGATCTTGATACATATTTTTTATATACATGGTTAATGGAGAAAGTTGAACTATAGGAATAATCCAATAGTTCCTTCTTTAAGTCATTATTTTATTACAAAAATATCATTAATCCAAATCACACAACTCCTTCCTCAATAATTTTAATAGTTGAGGATTCACACTTCCCATTGATTCTTCGTTCTTTTAAATTTCCTGATCATTTATTTGAGCATCTGTTATTTTCTCCATGAGGGATGATTAAGAAATAATTTGAGAATGTATTGATGATGTTCATTACTTAATTATTAACATGTACATCCATTTCATATCTTATAATATTGGATGCTTCAAAATTATCATTATTTATAATGATGATAGCTTTTTTCAATATAGAGAATCTTCCACCCAATTTTCTTTAGCCAAATAGTAACGTATTAAGCAGTCCCAATCCTTGATGAGATTTAAACATCTACACTAGTTCATATTTATCTTTTTATATGTGAATATATATTTTAGGATCTTGTGATTATTATATATCTCCCTCCCCACATTGAGATAATTCCTTATGATTTTCAATGAAAAGATCATAACTTCCAACTCCAGATCACGAGTGGGATAGTTTTCTAAGAAATATTATTTTTCCTTGATGTATAAACTTTTAATTAATCATTTTTCTTTAGTAAAATACCTTATTCTTTCTTTAAATTATTTCCATATAACAAAAATATTTCCTCACTTATTGTTAGTATATGCAATGGTTTTGTGACAAGCCTCTTTTTGAGATCATTAATGCATTTTGAACATTATTGTTTTTCCGAAAAACATCACGCTCTTTTAAGAAATAATGATAAAAGGGTTTTAAAATCACAAGATATATCTCACAAAACTTCTATAATACCCATTTTACCCAAGGTAACTACATATATTTGTCATATATGTTATTCTTTTCCATTTTTTAATTTATTTTTTTTGAAGGGTCCCATTTCTTATGTTGATACTCCCTAAGAAATATACTTCTTTCAACCAAAACACATATTTGATGTACTTGGAATAATTCTTATCATTTCATAGGGTCTTTAGCACAATGGTAAAATTTTCTTAATGATCATCATTTCTTATAAAGTATATTATAATATTATCAATAAAGAATAAAAAAAGTATGTCAATGTAATATTTAAAAAATCTTATCCATCTAGTCCATGATGATTTTTTGATCATTAGTGATCCCAAAATTCATCATAAGGAACATATAGTTCCGGTAATAATGAAAAAATTTATTTTGTGGATATCATCCTTACTCAACATAATATAGTAATATACCATCCAAATATCCTCCTTGAAGAAGTATTATGATCCAAATATCTGATCAAAGAAGTCATCAATATATGGAAGAAGATAAATATTTTTTATTATGATATTTTTGATATCACGATAATAAATTTAAAGGAACATTGAACCATTCTTCTTCTAGATGAAAATGATAGGTTCACACAATAGTGAAGTACTTGGGTGTATGAACCCTTTATGTAAATTATCCTACAATTGTTTCTTCAACTTCTCTTATTCCAAAAAACCATTCAACACAATGTATTTGATAATGATAATTCTCGAGGTATATAATCTATATTATATTAAACCTCTCGACAAGGGTGAAGACTTGGGAAGTACTCAAGAAACACATTTGTGTATTTCCTCCCAATAATAATTTCTTAAAGGATGATTCTATCCTTTGACTCTATCATTTGACCTATATACGATTTCTCATAGCGAAATAATTTCTATTCTTAGAATGTTGTGTTGTAAATATGAATCTTCCTCTACCTGGAAATTGTACATAATTATTGGATTATTCAAGATATAGAGAGTTATTTCCTTCTAATGGGACTTCATTTTGGCTCTATATAGGGAAATCCAATCCAAGTATAGAATTACATAAAATTCCGCCAATGGGAGTATGATTTTTTTTTGGGATGTTCATCCCAGAAAAATTAATAGTGGAGGGGTTATATAATTGGGATGCAATAATTTCCCCATTTTATAACTTCAATGATAGGTCTAATTTAATGATTTATTATTATGTTTGGATTGCTCTACTAAACATTCTTTATATGGAGGAATAAATAGAACTGGAATAAAAAATCATGTTTAGTATTATTGAGTGAAAAAATAGCATACCTATCACCACTTAATTACTAATATCCACCTCCGGGGTTGTGATGAAAAAGATCACACTTTATACCTCAAAGGATATTGGCTACATCCAAAAACCCTTATCTTAGCGAATTGGTTTGCAAAGTGCCATGTTAACTTGTAGTTGAAGCAATTAAAAAAGTGATGATGTTTGAATGGGGAATTCCATTTCTCCTTCAAAATAGTGAATTTCTCCAATTATAAATTTTTAGTGATTATTGCTTCCTTCCCACACTAGAAGCAATTTTTCATCCCCCTAAGGCAATTTGGGGGGGGGTGATTTTTTCGGCATCTTTACATGCATTATGCTGAAATTTAGTAGAACAATTTGATTTCTCTATCCAAAATCCATACTTTTACTCTACTTTAAGTTTATATTACCAATAATACCCTTGATATTCACTGATATACATTCCGATTTTGAGAAAACATCGTAAAATTATCTCAAAGCAATCAAAGTCACAGATCGCTAAATCTTTTTATAAACAAAGTTTTAGACCACCAAAGAGGTTGACAACCTTGAATTTAGGGGTAATGAAAAATATAGAGTCATATCTTTCTAGTATTTTGAATCTTTTCTCATATAAATTGATATATTTTTCATATTTCTACTCGAGGAAATGTAAATCCCCTTCCAATTTATGTCGTATAGTGTTAGGAAAATATTTATTGAAAAATATTAACCATAATTCCTTCAACTCCATTGATTTAATATTTTGTTTAGGATTTATATTATTGAGCAATGTCCACCACTAATCAATATCCCCTCCGTATGATCAAAACCATTAGAAACATCTCTTTATCATAAAATTTAATGATAAAGAATATTATCTCAATGGATTTGACCAATTGTTCATTGATTAACAGATCAGATGATCCATTGAAATTTATATACCTTTTCCAAATAAGGCTTTAAATCATATATTCTTATCTCTTATTGGGATTTCGATTCTCCTTCTAATCAAGATTTCAATTAATATCGCGTTTTTACTAGTATAGTATCACAACATTGATTTCAATTCTAGCTCACATCGTGTTGGCCATCTCATTTCGAAAGTCATCACATTTCGCATCATACTACATTTTTACTTGATTGCTCATATTTCGTTCCATTTACTAGAATTAAAAGAAAATTAATGATGATTATTTTATAATATTAAACACATTATGGGGAATCCAATTTCATTAATTGGATAACTTGTAAATTAAATTTATTTTCTTAACATATGATGTTTTAGGATTCAGTCTATGTTATCTATGTTCTATTTTGTAAAACATGTTGTCATGAGATTTTTCCCTTAATAATGGTTTTCAAAGAGATTTTCTATTTTTCATAGAATATCCCCAAGGGGTGTTAAATGAGGTACATTTTAAGATCCATTGTCATGTACCAAGTTATCCAAAGTCAAGCCCAACACACCTTGTCAGAGTTATTAAACTTAGGTACATCTATACCCAGACCACATCAACTTGTATTATCCAATCAGGTATGTATCTTCACGATAAACCACTTAATCAATACTAACCAAAATTTAGGTATTCATTATTATACTATGTCTTAAACCTATGGCTATCATTAATGTTTTCTAATCATAGTCTGAAAAATAACTAAACATTATTTATGATACTAACTATATCAACTGTGTTCATTATTAAAAAATATTTCATGATTTGTTTCATAGAAGTACACATTATACAACACAAAAGATATAAAATTACATGTTCTTTGTGAATTAGGTACAAATAATAACATCATGGAAATAATATACACCCAAATTATTCAAAACATCCTTAACTTTCTTCTAAAATTCCATGGATTTTAAAACTGGACGGGATAACTAGGAAAAAACACTAAAAAATGTTGAGAAATTAAGCCTAGTGAGAGAATCAAAAAGGAATATGGCGATACATTTCATATAATAGGAATATAAATATGGAATAAAAATATTAGTAAAGATAAACAAGAACAAAGAGACATGATATAACATGATAAACATAACATGGGAAACAAGGAAACAACATAAGACATTGTATCACAAAACAAAGGGCAAGGATAAAACACCAAATATTCAGGGCGGTAAATTCCCATAATGGAATTAGGTTCACTCCCTATCACAAAATGATGTATCATGATACTAAACACTACCTAATTCATTGGATTACTATATAATTATGGTCCCACTCGTCACATTCATTTCATTCTTATAGTTAAGTGTGGCACATAGATCATATAATATGGATTCATTTTTCATCATAATTTATTTGATAATTAACGAGTGTAGAATAAATATATGTAAATATCCAATCTAATGAATATGTTCATTAATGTGAACATCTTTGATAGGGAATGGGTATGGTATTCACTACACAATTGGTTTGGCTTGAAAATACATGATGATGTTTTAGCATCATGGTGACGTCACATAAAGATTCATAAAATTGGGTTGATTTGAAATAACTTTCTCTCTCATAATATTGAAACAAAATGGGTATTAATTGAAAAATGTAGAAACATATACCAATATTAGAAATTTTAAATATAAGGAATAATTAATTGAAGAAACAATAATGATGAAGGGAATCCTAACTATATTTCGTCAAGGTAACATGTCTATATAAAGGATCATGAGAGGATTAATGAGAGTTAAAATATGATCAAATTATTTATAAAATAAAATTTATAGTAATGGAAATATGTAATAACATATCCCAACCTAATCAAATGTGATTTTAGATACATAACATAAATGCAGTGCTTGATTGGAAATTAGAAGAGGGAAATCCCTTACTAAATTTCACCACGGTAACGGGAGTACATAAAGGATCTTGGAATTATAAATGAGATGGAATAAAAGATATATATATCATATAAAATAAATTTAATAGTAAATGAATAATTATAAATCAAAATATAACAATGTAAAATTAAGTAGACTACATTTAAAGGATGTGTTTGAATATAATGGATGAGAGGAAGGTCCCTTACTTGTGTGTGGGAATCCAAAATCATGGGGGGGGGGGGATTCATGCGATCTATGTGGAACATTGGGAGGGATTAGGAGTATGAGGTCTAGAGTATGAAAATGAACTTGATCCAAGGGTTTTTAGTGATTATAAATGAGATATTGGGTGGGTTTATATTATAATATTTGTTGATTTCTTTATTATTTTGGTCATGCACTCTATAAAAAAAATAAAACACAATCCATCATAGGGTTTTATCTAAATAGGAGTGGTTCTCATTATTGTATAAGGCCTAGGGCCTAAAATTTAAAAATAATTACCTTGTTTAGGTGTAAGTGTGTCAAAATCTTAATGAAATTATATAAACACCTTATAATATATTAGTAGTTTTTGAGGATTCGAAAATTATTTTTAAATTAACCAAATAATAATAAAAATAAATTATTTTAAAGGCAAAAAATTTATTTTTCCATGGAAACCCTTATATTATTTATTACATCACTTGTGGGTCATTATGTTTTCATAATTCACTATATATGTTTATAAGATATTTCTTAAAAAAAAGCTAGACTATCTTAGAAAATTATGAAAAATAAACCATTTGATAATTTCTACATTATCAATTCCAAATTAATATTTATTTTATCTAAATAATTTAAGGAAATTTTTAATTCTTAAATTTTATATATATAAAAAATTATTATAAATATATGAGTTTTCTGAATATATCACTTCTTGATCCCACATAAAAATTTACAATTGAACTCATATAATTTATATGATCAATTATATTTGATAAAAAATATTTAATAATAATATGTTTTTAATATATTATTTATTTTTAAAACACATTAGTTCTTAAATTCATAATCTGAATTTGAATATTAATCACAAATACGATTTTTATTTTATTGTAGCAAAATAAAAATCATATATAAAGTAACAATAATAAGATGAAAATATATTCATTATTTTATAGGAAATATTCTAAATATTCATGTTTCTAGGTTCTTGATATGTATCCATCTAGGAAACTAGAAAACTCATTGAGTATTAGGTGTGCGATAATTAGAAATTCATTGGGTGGTTCAATGAACATGGATTGGGATTTGAAATTGATGAGCTTGAACTCATCAAAAAAGTAGTTTCAGTCATGCTTATGTTGGTGGAACTCATATTGTGATTATTTAAGAGAAAATTATAGAAATGATATCTCCCTAAAAAATTATAATAAATGGGCTCCATAGTGTATTATCTTAATAGTTGGAGCCATAACTTCATTTGTGTGTGTCAATTCGATTTGTCAAAACCCTATATATATACTAAAAATTTGAACGTTGTTCAATGTCTATATTACTGATGGTAATGGTACATTATGGTTTTTTAAATAAATTTGGATAAAATAAAATAAAATAAAATGTTCATGTGTTTTCTCTAACCATTTACTTAACGTGAAATTTAATTAAAACAAACAAGGGGATTTTATTTATAATAGTTTAGTCTTTACATATAATTCACATGAATAGAAGGGTATTTAAAAACATGATCAAACTGATTATAAACAATTGATCATACTGTATAGTCTTTTTTATCGGTTTTATATGATATATTTATGGGGATTAAAGATTATATTTTTCCAGTATCTTAAAAAAAATC
This sequence comes from Viscum album, assembly GCA_963277665.1. Classification (NCBI taxonomy): domain Eukaryota; kingdom Viridiplantae; phylum Streptophyta; class Magnoliopsida; order Santalales; family Viscaceae; genus Viscum; species Viscum album. The sequence continues at coordinate 1,304,536,275 of OY728147.1, forward strand.
GGCACCCTTCATGAATTGTTCATTATTGTATTGTATGTATTACATGTAGTTATAATTAATGATTTTAAAATATTAATTTTCTATTTATTATAGAGTTGATTGGGGGATATTTTATTTCTAGTTCAATGTAATTTATAAGGATAATAACTTATATCTATGTAATATATATCATATAAACTTGTCTTATACCCAAGGAATAATAGAGGGAAGAATTGGGGGGAATTCACATCTCTTTTATTGACCTATAATGGGTTTTGATAAGGGTGGGTCTTTATATTTTCCTTTATTATAGGGAAAACATTAAATCTTCCTATTAATCTTGATATTTACAATAATAAATATTAAAATTTAATATAGAAAGTAATGCACATGTAAACAAAAGGATTTTTATAGGGTGAAAAATAAGGAAAAATCCAAGGATAATTCACATAGTGATGTGTTAGTGTTCCTAAATATTCTCTACTAACGTATGGTAAACGTATGTCCTTAGGTCACAATGAATCTATTCCAATGAATATAAAATATGAGTTACCAAAGTTTCCTTGGATGTGTGAGGATTGAATTAATTTTTTTGATAATATTATGGAAATTCAATGCTTGATCAAGATGAATAAAATATACAGAATAATGTTGTTGTATGTGAATAGGAGTGTTTATTTTTTATTTAAATAAAACAGTGGACTTTGACGACTATTGGTAAGCCCATAACCAGAAATAATTATATAATTAATCCTCAAGATAGGAAAAATAGTAACTCTATAGAGTAATATCCATAATAATTGTAAATATAGTTTGATAAATCTATATATTAAGGAGATTGAAAGTTTTTGATTGAAGAGAAACATCTATTTGACATTGTTATAAATTATGAAAAATATTTAATGTGTAATACATATATAGGATAATAAATATTTAGTTTAATAACACTTGGATTATGTCTTCATAAGAGTAAAGATGACCTAATGTCTTTGATGGTTTCCATGATTTATGTGAATAATTTTGGAGACAATAAGGGTATTTATATTTAAAATAAAATAAATAATATTAAGGATTATATCCATGTGTAATGTAAGGATCATCTATGTCCTATGTGTACATTCTCATGTAATTCATAAGGATTATATCATGATGTGAATAAGGATTATCTTGTGTAGTTGAATGAAATAAGTGACAAGTCTTGAAATGTATAGACATCCTTCAGTAATGTGAAATGATAATCCATTATCTTTTTATATTTTGTTCATTGATATATATACATCATCTTATATACATATGGATAAACTAGATACATCATAATGGTGAAGCTACCAACAAAATAATTATTCTCAACTTCATATGCATGATGTCTAGTCTATATAAATATTGAAGTAATTTTAGGATTAATACATGGACCATAAGAATACTGGTTTGTCTATATAATCATGAGCACATAAAAAAATAATAAATTTATATTGACATAAATAATATGTTATCAAATATAATATAAAAATAATTAAATTACATAGAATTATGAAATAGAATTGAAATAATTTTAAAAGAATCCTGATTATTTGATAATCCATGATTTTATTCTGTTTTGAGAAAGATCAAATGTGTGGAATATGAAAGGATCAATTTGAGGTGTTGCATTATAAATTTAAAGAATATTTTTTAGATTTCAAGAATAATTTTGATGATGGTGATTGAAATATTTTGTTGTTTATAAAAGTAATAAATCATTATGACTCTTATTGATTGAAGGAGTTTTAGATTTTAATGATTCAAATAATGTGTATGAAACCTTAATGAATATCTTGGAATTTTTCAAAAGAATTAAATAAATAACTTTCATATTTAGATTAATCTAGAAATGGGAAAAATGGTGATGTGAGTTCTAAAATGACGAGAAGTTCCAAACAACTTCAAGTGTTTTTGAATTTCATATAGCTCTTCATGATGTATTAAATATGGATTTTTTGTATGATTTTGAGTAGTATAAGGAAACTGATCCTAATATATGGAAATGGGAAATACTTATTCATTGAGATAAAATAATAAGAAAATAGTTTTTATGGTTTTTTATTGGGGCCACTGTTGTTCTACATGAAAAATAATAATAGATGTGGGATCATGTTTTTGTGTGTGGATAATTTCATTGGCTTATATGATTTCTCCAGCTCTATTATATTTAATTAGAACTATTAATTCCTCATAAAAAAATATAGGATTATCCTTCACAATTGTATGAATATATTAGAGAAAGAAAATATTAATGTGTCTTGTAATATGTGTCATCATAGAGTAAGAGGAGAGAAATGTGTTCTTTTAAAATATATGGGTTTTCTGAGTTAAATTTGATATGAACAATAAATCATGAAGGAAGAAGAATAATTTGAGAACTATGAAATAATGAGATACTCCAGAAATAATAGTAGAATATGTCACTTTATTATTTAACAAATATGATATAGACAACATAATGATATTGGTAAATTAAATTAATTTATTGGAAGGTTCTTATGATATTGAATTTCTATTAATAGATCAATTGATTCATGAAACAAAACATTAACAAGTACAATTTGGCGAAATATTGAGCACTGGTGTAGAAGATTTGATTTTTTTATTAAAAGTTTCTGTAGAAAGAAGAGCTAATATGGAAAGAAAAATCAATCTACACAAAAAATATTTTACTACATAGATATCATTAAATATTTAAAAAAAATATAGATACATTTAAGAATAGTAGGAATATGTATATACCATTAATAACTCTTATCTTAATGAAAATAAATAAATAAATAAATAATGAATAGGGAGTAAATCTCTCTTGTGGAGTAAATATATGAATAATAATAATGAGATAATAACTCTGAGGAATTTAGTGTTGAAAGATAATGGAAATATACGACCAATAATAATGAAATTATTTTACAATGGAATGAGAGAAAATAACATGTACTATCGAAAAATGGACATGAATTTTCATGTAAATTAGAGAAATATGGAATTCGGTTTGAAATCCTTCTAAGGGAGATAAAATAGGATTAGATTATTTTGTTCACTCAATTTAAATTGGTTAATAAGGTGACAAAAAATTATAGCCTAAAATTTGATGACTATGTGTTTGAATGGTGAAACATGGTAGACCACATTTCTAATAGGTGTATTAATTGTCTAGTTTAACAAAGAGAAAGGATTGATAAAACTTTAAACACAAGTGGATTTTAATATCATGAATGATATAGAAAATAATGATACCATACAAAAAAAGACGAATGAGAATGTGAAGTAATAATCTCAAATAAAATGACCATACAATATATAAAATTAAGATTATATAAAGAAATAAAAAATAAAATAAGAATCTTTAATTATATTGTTAAATTAACACTGATATTGGTATGATGATGTTCTGAAATTAAAAAAAAATAAATTCTTCCAATATGTGACTAGAACTAGAAAATCATCGGGGGAGGTAGAGTAGAGAGTTAATAGTGTGTTAGAGATTACATGAATAAGTTTTATGGGTTAAAAAACATGTCTCATCCCCACTTCGATAACCTATATGAAAAAATAACTAGCCTTCTCCCCATATATAATCGGTATCCCTTATGGGAATGAAATTGAATTTGTAGAAGTGTGTGAAAATCCATTGGTGTATTTCTTTTAAGAAGGATATCTATCAATAAGTTTATCATTATGTCTTTAATATTTAAATATAGATAGCCTTGATGAAATTAAAATTTTCCAATATTAATTATTTTTTATCAAGCTGGGATTGTCTAACCAAATAGAGATACAACACCTTTCACTTGAGTTTTCTGATGTTTGTACTCAGGTGATTGTAGTTTCTTGAAATTTATTTCAATATAGTTTGAAAAACCCCCATGATTTGAGAATCAGATGTGGTATAACAATTATAGTGGCTAAAAGAATCATTTTTTCAATTAGCCACTACTTTTTCTATAAATGGTTAAAAAAATTACACTTCTAATTTATTATTTAATTGATCTTTGGAAATAGAAAATATAGTTCCATTTTTCATAATTAGAATTAATGTTAAAATTAGAACTTGGATCAAATAAAATGCGGAGAAGATGTGTTGTCTTAAAATATTAAGAGTTATATAGAGATGCATTTTTCATAGGATTATATTGCCATATCATGTTAAAAGGTTGGATAAATATATTTACCACATTTTCATTTACTTCCAATTCAGTCAAAAAGGCATATTACATTTGGAAGAAAATTTTGAATTAATAACAAATATAAGGAGGAGATTTATGTTCCCTAGATTTTGTGTATCTTGATTTGTATTAGTAATTAATAATATGGAAATTCAACGTGTGATCCAGAAGAATTAAATGAAGATAATTTTTCTCTTTTACTTTTTAGTGATTTATTATTTCAGGTTGTCAAGGAAACATCGAGGTGTTAGTTTCTCAATGAGCATCCAGAAACATAATATGATTGTTGATGTAATCGTGAATTTAAGATAATCTCTAATGAGGCAGAGTAAGATCAACAACAATTATTAATAGATTTATAAGAAGAAATTTATTATTGACTTTTAAGACTTGTGATTAGTGAAGGAAAAAGACTGTTTAATTTCTTGAAAATTATGAGAAATGGTCCAAGGTATAACACATTTTATGAACACTAAATATTGAGTTAAATAACACATCGTTAATGTATTTTTAAGTTTAAATATAGAATGAAGTCAATTGAAGTAGAACATATTTGATATGAAGTAATATAGAGTTTACAAATATTTTCTAATTTATGAAAGCCTAGAACCACAAGGATCATATCCCTCGGAAATGTAAAGGTCATCTATGCCCAATACAAATATCATCTGGTACCTTAAAAGGTTGGTCCATCGATGTGTTTATAGATCATCAATTAAAATTGAGTGAAAAAATTGACATGTCTTGAGTTCAGATGACATCATCAAGTAATTATGTATTGATTATCTAATGTTTATGTGAATATCATTCTATTATTCATATACATTATCTACTCAGAATATATATGAACTTAATACTTTTTAAATATTATGTAATCTATTTAAACATCAATATTTATTTATATTTACCAGGTTAGATATATTTAATACTCATATGGTGATACACAGGTATGGTTTCTTGTACTATAAAAAGATGACTTTTTTGTGTAGGAATCAATGTTAAGGTAAATTCTATGTTTCTATTGGTTGAAAACCTATGTTTATATATATCAATTATGATTGAGAACGTCACCTGAGATGATGATGTATGTATGAATTAATGTTTAATATTTCATGATTCTTCGATAATCCATGATTCAAGAATATTTTGAGAATGATAAAATGATTTAAAGTTAATTTGAATAAGTGGATTAATTACTTTATAGATGAAAAGAAACATCATGAGTTTTTAAGAATAATCATGAAAAAGATTAGGCAAATATTGGGTGGTTCAAAAAAATCCTAAATACTTATTATCTAAGATAGATGAATGGTTTAATGAAAATAATTATTGGATAATGGATATCAAACTGAGATAGAAGGATGGAAATTTATCAATTCCTCATAAAATGATCGTCCATAATTAGTTAAATACAAAAGTGAAAAGGCAATTGTGATGGCACAAATGACAATATTTAGGGGTTTAAATAACACATCATTATTTGGGATTCAATCTCGGGAAGTTGAGTATGAATTTGAGGTGTTGGTTGTGTGTAATGTTTTAATATGAATAAATAAAATTATTCATGGATGCATTCAAGATAAAATAAATGAAATATTTACACCATTGATAGTGCATATGTAGTTCATAAATATTTAAAGATGAATTTAATGTCGATTCTATAAAATATTTTGAAAAAATATGGAACCCAATCTTTATTTTGAAATAATAGAAGACTTTTTCATCATGATAAATTAAGTGTGAAAGTCTTTTTTCGGTATTTTTAGGGGATAAACATGTGAAAAACTAAAATAGGAATGAGATAGGGGATATCATTTGTTGCATGTGATTATGATATATTGGACTTACATTATATCTCATCTGTGCATTTATATATGGTAAAATTAATAAGACCCTACACAAAAGGACATTATCACCAATAAAATTGTATTCATTATGTTTATAAAAAATTGAAGGTGTTATGTATGTTTTTTGCGGACTCTGATTAAGTTTAGAGTTCCAATTCCTCTCAAAATAGATGTGCTATTTTGTGATTACTAATATAAGAAGAAGATATCTCAAAAGAAGAAGAAAAAAAGTGAGAACTGAGAGTGAAGATTCCATCACTCTTGAAGAATAGTATGAGAATACATAACATGCATTGTTGGAGAATAAAATAAAGCACCAAACTAGCACTGATGAAGAAATATATGATGGGTTTCAATGAAGAAAATTAAAGTGATGAGGAAGAAGAAGATTTAAAGACCACTACCTAATAAGTTTTAGTGTAGAGATATGTTGTGAGAGGTATTATAACAAACCATTTTATTTTACATGAAATGTGTATCACAAGAAATTATTATTTTCCAAATCAGTTCTCGAGTACTATTTGAATAAGTGAATAATAATATGTTTTTTTGGAAGAAACGAGATTAGGAAAAACATAAAGGCCTAGTTGTATAGAGAAACTAAGAAGACTATAAGAAATTCAATGACTATATATAATTGGTGATGGATATTTTTTGGTAGTATTGAAATAAATCGGTAATATCTGTGATATAATTCATGAATAGAAAGTCATATAATGGGTTCCATTAATTCTAGTATGAATAACCCATGGATGAAATTTTAGTCCACTTTTGTAATATTTTACATAGTCACATATGTTATATGGTGACCTAACATGTGTAGTATGGTGAACCCTACATCATTGTAATACTTGGTGAACCCAATCTAATTAAAAAAAATATTACATATGAAAAAACAATGTCACAACTAGAGTAAAACAGGGAGAGGAGTGGGTTTATTATTTTCAGCCCACAGATTATAAAAATAAAATTCAATGACCTCTTTTTTATATTATGAATTATTTAAGGTTATGGAATATTGGGTATAAGTAAAAATCACCAATTCATATCAATACCAACAATAGAGTTTAAAATACCCTAGGGAAAATGATGAAAATAATAATTCATATTTTGAAAAAAATTTAGAACTCCTGAATTTCCCACTCTTACCTGTCTACACAATTCAAATGCACCATAAATTGGTATCATAGACTTGTATATATCTACATGGAAATATTAAAAATTTAACACTTTGTTTTATTTGATTAAATGAAGTGAAAGTTTAAATTGGAAGAGAACTGGGTATAAAAAGTCTCTTAAAACCCTATTAAACCAAATTAGAATGTTATATAAAAATTAATTTAAGGCTAAAAATAATAAATAAATAATGATGATGAGAATGAAATGGATGGATATAGATGATGACCTACTAGCTAATGTCTATTAGAGGGGTGTATGTTTAGTTAAATATTTTGATAATTCTTTTTCTTGTGTTTCAAGATAATACTGTGATAAATACAATTTTAATGGATCACTTAGTGAATTTTGTAGATAATTTAATGATTCCTTAGAGAAATTATGCATTGATGTTATGAAATGTATACTTTATTATTTATAGTGAATGATTAACGAGAAGTCATATAAAGAAATAGAAGCTGATTTCCTGGAATATGGTTTCGAAAAGAATGTGAATTATTACAACAAACTCACAATGATAAAGAACCCAAGAAAATTTTTTTGATGTTGAATTTTTTAATCATTTATGTCAACAAAAATTCAATGAGTTTATAAATGTGATGATTTAAGAGTTGGTCTTACGTTGCATGACTTGAGAAAATTTAGATTAAAATTTTTCACAATAGGGCATAAAATGTAAAAGGTATGAAAATTTTACATGAATAATGAGAAAATATATTTAATGTTGGATTGTTATCATATGAAGTATGGACTATGTTGTGTATTTAAAAAATGGATCTTACCCACACCGTCCATATTTGGTAGATTTTAACCACTTTTGAGGTGGGAAGTCGATAAAATAGCCAACCGGTATGGTTTGTATAGGTATGGAGTTCTTGGTGTTCCCACATAGTATCATTCATAGGAACAATAGTGTGACACTATATTAGGTGGAAAAATGACATATGGGGCCCCCAACATGGTGAAATGCGACATCTGTTACATGCAAACAAGTAATAAATTATAATTATCAATCAGAACACATTGTATTACAAGTAGGGTCTCAAATATATTCTTATTTTATGTGGGACTCCAAGTTATAGTTTATTGGGAATTATTTCTAAAAACATGATAAAGAATCAGGGCTTTCCAATGAAATTTTCATAGTGGTTGGACTGTGACACCATGATCATCTTCCATATTTACTTTACTTGAGTGTTCTATGTTTCAGGATATCTATGTAAAATTTTTATAGAATATTATACCAAACCTTCTTCATATAGTTACATAATTTTGAATATTCATATTTGATCAAAATCAAATGAAACATTATTTTCAAGTGTAAATAAAGGTCAAAACGAGGCTTCTAAGAGTGTGTAAATTCGATATTTTTAATGAAGGTGATTTATGTAATCATGAATTATGAGATAATTAATGTTATATTTGAAGCGAGGCAGTTCAAATTAGTTTAGTCAGTGAAATTCATTTTCAAAATACCACTGATCTCACTCAATCGTAATATAATATTAACAAGTGTGTTTTTTTTATTTTGGAGAAAGAAGATACAAAGAAAATCTAATGTTCATAAAAGATAAAGGTTCCCCACATTATCTTCACATGTGAAGGAGAATGGAACATGGTAGGTGTTTAAAATGTTTTATACACATTCATATTATTTTACAAATATTTCATTTGTGAATGAATATATATTTCACTAAAAGCATCTCCCTTTGCTTCCATGAAGTACATTGAGAACCACAAGATAGTGTTATATACACAATACTTCACAATGATATTAACAAGGGAGAAACATCACATAGTGGACAGTTTGTTTGTGTGAAGGATTTGAACCAGAAAGATGTAGTAATTCCTTGAATGATTTATTTGTGTGAAATAGAATACAAAATGTGTGAGTTTAATTATATGTGATATTTTAATAAAATACAGTGAGGCAGTGTTCACACGTGTATTATATAACTCTTTGATGTGAATTAGTAATTCTTAATAAGTGATTATAATAGTATGTGTGTAATATACACAACCACTAAGGAATATGGTTGGAAATGTTTTTATCTATACAAGGTGTGAATGAATAAAAATTTCTAGAATGTTCAAAAAAAACTTTTTCACAATGTGAATACCAAAACCGAGGAGGAAATACATTATTTACACATGCATGAAAGTTGAAAAAATAAATAAATAAATAAATATATATATATAAATATTTCATGATCAGTTAGTAGTGATTTGAGAATGAAACCAGGTGTGGTTAAATGAAATATTATCAGTTATTCAATGGGATAAGATATGTTCAGATTAGTCAATGATCAATGGAATGTGAGAAATTCTAAATATTTTGTTTATCAGTTGTTTAAGTTATTAACTATTGTACATGAATATATCTTGTGATCCAATTTTTTTCTAGAGAAATAAATCATCTCTAGAAAGTGTAGATGAATTATAGAGTAGAAATATATTTTTCTATTAGGGGATCATATATTGTGTTAATGAAGATTATTTGGAGTCTTCAGTGGGACTTTAAAGTAAAAAAATCTTCTATTTGGAATTTATAGTAGGTCGAGGGGTTTATAGTAACATTGTGTGACACAGTACAAATATATTCATTTGGGAATCATGACCTGCTATTGTAGGTGGTAGCTTGTGATATCTAGTGGGAATTTATATTAGAATACATTGAGACATAGTCTTTAAGGGAATTGTATTTTCCTTGTTATAACTACTTAAATAATTTAATGAATCTATAACTAGGGGTATAACTGGTTACAAAAAGGATGTAGGTCATAGTAATGAAACTAGTAAAAAATATTGTCTCTATGTTTCTTTTTAACTGTTAATTGCATATAGTACCCACTCCTCATTATAGGTGAAAATAGTTTTAGGGGGGTTTAAGAAAAGAAAACAATTCATTAAAAAAAGTCATTCCAGATTCTCCCCAATTGTAGTGTGATTGTATAATCCTTGGACACTTCAAAATCAAGTCGTAGACAAGGAATAAACATCCACACATTACAATAAAATATTTTCTTTGGTTAATGAAAAAATAAAAATATTTATTTATGATAATATTTTATTTTATATTCTTTAAAAAAAATTTATCTATAATTTATATAAGTTTTATCAGGATTCTATGAATGTAAAGGATACACAAATGGAAGCCAATACAAATACGAGGGAAGGTGGGGGGATTTCTAAATTCATTACATGAAATAAATAAATACTTGAGGTTTATGATAGAAAGATTAAAAGTAAGTGGTAATAAATTAAAAGAATAACTCTTGATGAAAATATTTCCCTCAATGTAATGTTCCATGATTTAGAGGTAAAATTGAAAAAAATATAATCTATAGCATCCCATTTTTCATATAAATGGAGACCTACCACAAATGTTTTCAATGATATTTATACATACAATAAGACTCCAACATATTACAGAAGGATCATGAGATCTTGAGTAAAAGCATTCACCATAGTCTCTATAAAATATGTTCCTCAATATTTGGTTATTTAGGATTTCAAAAAATTTAGTTTTTAAGAAGTATAGTGAGAATGTTAAATAAATACCAATACAAAAATAAAAATGGGATAATACACACAATAATATTTCATGGATTTGTATGAGAAATTCTATGTATATAATTTCTCCAATTAAATAAATTAAGTGAATTGTTTCAAACCATAAAATAACAAGACAAAGAATTTTGAAAATATGGATAAATGATTTTAAATATAAAATAAAGATATGAATTGGAAGGTTTTGGTGTAGTTGAATTATTGGACATAGATCTATTAATTTGTGGTAAAATATGACAACATATAAAAATTAGAGAAAGAATAACCATATAGGGACTATAGGTGCAAACATATTGTGAAAAAGAAAATATTATAAAGAAAAAAAACATGTATCTCAAAAAAGATTTGTGTATCTTGAAGATTTTTTAATTTTTTGAAAACATATATGGCCTCATTTATGAAGAGTGATAGAATTTATCTAATATTCAGAACTCTAATGCTAATTAAAATAGAAAACCATAGTAGAATAATAAACTGTAAAGGAAGAGTAAGTATTAATTGAGGACTAAATCAATGATGAATCCTAATGAGATAAAAACTGAATAGGATATTTAAGGTATATTAACAATATGGAAAAATAATATAAATTAAATGAGTCTACATTAGAAATATAAATAAAATAAAGGACCATTTAAATATGTACATGAATTCCATTGTGGTATAGATTAATATGGAAATAAAATGGGAGTCCATCTAAGAGGGAGAAAATTGGATTTGATTAATAGCTGAAACTATTTTTTCTGGAAGTTGAGAGTATTACAAGAATGTGAAGAACAAAATATTTGGTAGGATTGTGTGGATGGTTCAACAAGGTTGAAAAAATTATTAATATTTGTATAGCATGGGTTATTGAATAGGAAGAAAGGATACCGAAAAAAGGTAAATAAAAAATTACTCATACTATCAAGAAATATTTTTTAAAGAAGGATACTTTTTATAAAAAAGATGGATGTTCTTTTAAATAAAGTTTTGATAATAATATGACCACACTAGTTGGAATGGACAAGGATATTGAGTAAGATAAAAGATAGAAAACTTCTCTAATTTATAAGATAAAGAATTACAATCTAATTTATAAATTTGAAATTTGTAATAAATACATGCTTCCTAATAGTTAGTAGACATGTAAAGTCAAAGGATGAGACAAAATAATGAGTTATGAATGTATCATGGATGTAAAGACGTTGTTTTTTCTATTTTGAAATAAATATTAAGCCCACTTTTCAAACTGAGAAGCTAAATAGCACCCAACTTATTACTAGATTAGATTAGAAATTATTATATACTATGAAATGATGATAAATAAGTGACAAGAACATCCCTTGAATGAGATCTACACTGAATCAATATTCAAATAGTTTTATAAGTCAATAAATTATATTTAGATTTGGTAAAACTTCAGGAAATTTGAATGTTGTGGTATAACATTCAAATCCCAACATCTTTTTTCTAGGATATTTATATTTATCATGTGGGGGTAGTTGTATAATCAAAAAGGTAGAAATTACCTTGCACATGAATGTTTTAAATGAAAGTGTTCAAATAACTACATATTTATGTAAATTGCATGAAAACTATATTGAAAAAACCAAACAATATTAGAGTTATAATTGGTATAACCTATAATATGGTTAATTGATAGATTCATTATCTCTATTATTCACCATTTGTTTCTATAATATACTACAACACATATAAACAAAGCTGATTAGTTTATATAATGATTATAAGAAAAAAATTTCTCCCACCCTTCTCAGTTTGAAAAAATAGATAAATAGGAAGGTGGATGAAAACTAAGGAGAATAACATGTGTTTTAGTAAATTTAGAAGAGTTTGAGGGATATATATATTTTCATTGGAATATAATACCATACCATATTGGTACATAATGGGAATTCAATTTTCATAATTTGTATTTATTTCCAATTACGAGAGAAATGATACATGGAAAAATGAAGAACAATTGTAATTGTTAACAAATATAATGGGGGTAATTGTAGTTAACTTATATGTGTGAATTTTGAGTTTTATTGTATTTAAATATCATGGAATGTCATTGTTTGATTAGGAATAATAATGTTAAAAGATATAACATCATTATACAAGTTTATGATTCCTTTTTTTAGGTAGAAATGAAATTTTAAGGAGTTTGAGTCTTTTTATGTAGCCCATAACATCTGATGATTATAGAGAAAAACCTCACCTCAAGAAAAGTACTATGGCCAGGGATTAGTATTAATAATAGTTGTTAATTGAGATGGAACAATTTAAGGATAATAAAGACATTCTATTTACCAAAATAAACATAGAATATTTTGTGTTAAATTTTTATAACACATATATGGTGCAAAAAATCATTGGCTATTGAATATTTAGTTTAATAATACATGTAAGAAGAATCACATAGAGTGGATTTTTTCAGACTTCGTTTGATGTGGGTCAAATTTAGATGTGGTTTTATGGAGGATACAATTTTTGATGAATTTAAAAATCCAAGATCAGTATGTATCATACCCCTAGGAAATGTAATGGTCATATATATCTTATGTAAAAATAATCATGTACATTGTATGAAAGGTATCCAAATGTAGGTAAGGATCATCTTGGGATATTAATTGGGTAAAATAAATGTATTGAGAAATATAAACATTGTCCATGTTCTGTGAAAAGATAAACCCTTGTGTGCATAAATATCATTCATTGAAATGTGTAAATGATTTTCTCTATATAGGGATAAAATTTAAACTATATGGATATTTTCATATTTCTAAGTATTTTTTATTCCAATTATTAATGAATAATTATATACTTAAGGATCATCTAGGTCAATTTAGGGATGATTTCATGGGCTGCATGGAAGATTGAAGATGTTCATACGAATCAACACTGACAAAAATTCTGTGTTTCAATAGAATGAAATATTTATTATTACAATTTAAAATTAGATGAATAAAATCACTTGTGTTGATGCTAGAGATAGGAATTTATTTTCCAAGAATCAATATACATTGATAAGATATGACCCATGCCGATTTTGAGAAATATAAATATTGATAAATATGAGTAGATCATGGGGATGTTTTACTTGGTAATGTAAAAGAAACTTCATATATTTTACTGAATAATAAATATGTATTCAAATCAAATAAATTATTATTCATAAATTTTCTAAATCATTATAATTAAAGATGAATAAGTGAGTTTATGACATTCATGAATGATATAATTGGGATACATATAATTTTAAAGGTTAAAATTTTTCCAATATTTTAAATGAAGAACATTATGATTTGGTTAAATATGAAAGTAAAAAAAATATATTATCAAAGGAAAGTTTTAGTAATTATTAGATTACATATAATGAGAACAATTGATATTAAATTTTGAGAATATGGTAATTTTTCAAATATTCATCTAGAGTGTAAAAAAGTTTTCTAGTATTTTTGCTATTCTTTAGGGATTATCTAAAGTATAATTTATGAGAATCTTCACACTACATCTGTTGATTCTATATTTCATATGTCCTTGAAAGATGAAATGAATATTATTTTTTTGGTCAATGGTGTTTTATCATCCATAAAAATGCACGTTTTATCAATTTTTATACCTTAAAATTTTGTTCTGAAGAACAATGAAATTATTTACAATAGCTCTTCCTTTCACTCCAATAATGCATGAAATTATAATTGGGATAGTTGTTTAAAACTATCAAGTCCTTTTCAATAATGGTGTATCAATATAAATGTCATTTATAAAAGAATACAATGTTTATATTAGAAACTTTTGTGGGATGAAATCACAGAAAACTTTCTGTATTCCACCATGATTTGGTGAAAATTTGGAAATGATCCCATTTATTGGGATGAAAATTCTCATGGCTCAGTCCTTTAATGTAAATTTAATTGGCGTGTGCAACCAATTTTGGAAATATCATGGTGTATCATAGGACCCAAAGAAATTTCGTTCTAGAAAATTTTTTATGGGATTTACTAGTTATTTAATGGTATTTATTAATATGGAATGATTTATAGAGAAGTTTTAATAGACAACCTGGGACACTTCGTTGAGGACCTATGTACATGCCAAGGATTGAATATTTTCAACACTCATCCATGTTAGAATATATGGGACAATGAGAATGCAGTTTTTCACAACATAATCTGGAATGAAATCAATTATATTGGTTCTAAATATTTATAACTCATCCAACCTCTTATTAAATAATATAGGTATTTTCATATGGCACTAGCTATAAAGGTTCTTCTCCTATTAATCTTCTCCCCATTTAGTGTGACTACACAGTAGTGGAGTAAGATGTGTTCATAGGTTAAATAGATACCATGTAAATGATTTGAATGTAAAATATTTGAATATTGTTTTGAAGGGATTATGAAAAGTTGTAGTATTGTTCAAGAATCCTTAGGCTAGGTAATTATATCCTTTTAGCTAATTTTTAGGAAAGAAATTTAGTGATGGATGAGGATTTGACAATTATCCAAGGTATAAAGCTTTGTAAGAAAAATTTTATTCCATTTTTTAAAGTGGAATAAAAATCTTCTATTATGGTACAATTAAAAATTTATATTCCAAATTATGATGGATAATAAATTATTACAAGATAATAAGTGTTTTTGTTGCTCAACCGACTATGAATGTTATTCACACATGGAATGTGAGTGACGTTTAGGTGGATATTTTCTATTATAAAGGTTATCATATTATAAAAATCATATCTTATCAGTGTATTGGTTATTTTTCAATTACTTTTCTATGATTTATGCAGTGTATCCTTTCATACCTCACTATTTACAGCCCCTATGACTCGCTTTCATATTTATTTTATTTTCTTCCTTCTTCCCTTCATTTAAAAAAAATTTTCATTTTTAATTCATCTAGATATTTATTTGATAAAGAGGAGATTAATAATATATGATTATATAATAGATAGAAGGATAAAATAAAAAAACTATGTTTCTTGGTTAGGCTGTGAATACTTTATGGCAATTGAATACCCTCAATAATTAAGAAAATAAGATAGTTTTTGGCCATGGTAAGTATTGGTGATGTGCTTCAAGATGAGGATAGATTGGAATGAACTGGTGTGATGAAACTGTAAAGAAACTATTTGTGATAGTTTAATCCGTTTGTTTGATGTTGAGGATAATCACCTATTAAAATTTTAGGATCTTGAATATTTTTTATTGGGAATCTAGGTTTAGTATAATCCATTAAAAAAATAATCGATAAAAATATTAAATATATAGAATACATGTCTCAAAAGGGATTTAATGAAATATGAATTAAATATACTATATCATGACCACACATTATGAAAATGAAACATAATAATAAATTTTTCATTTTCTACATTACATGCGGTAATGTCATTTCTGGTAAAAGATAAAATGACAGATTTATATTTTAATAGATAATAGGGGTTCAAATGGTAAAAGTCGAAAAGATATAATAAATTTTTGGGATGTAGTAAAAGGTTTGAAACACTTGATTCTCCCCACTCAGATATCTTCACATTTCAATAGGGACATATAGTGTTAATCGATTTCATTTCACATGAAAATAATTATATTTAATATTTTTAAAGATAAATAAAATACCATACATGAAATATTTTTCCACCCCCTTCAATTGATTGATTTGGTGGTGAAACTATTAAATCTTCTTGATCCTTCTAAAATGAATTATAAAAATATGTTAATGGAAACTCACTTTACTTCTCCTTTTCTATATTCCTCCTAGAATAAAATAGTTCCACTATGTTTTCACTCCTTCTCCTCTAGATCATCTAAAATTTGTTTTTATAAAGAGTCATATTTTTTAAATCCTTGATTTAATAGTTAGGATTGATCCATATTTTTTAAATTCTCTAATATCATTTAAAATGTACTAAATTTTTTATTATTTTCATTTTATAAAAATTAAACTGCTTTTAACTTCTTGAAATATTTTCCATATATTCAACATTTTGAACTCTAATAAAATATTTCATATATTATGGATATATATTTTTCATAGCATGATACTCCTCACTAACGAATGATCTTTTATTTCATTATACTCATCAGAGAGAGATCCCATGTATTGAAACATAATTATTATATCAAACCCACATTCAAAAAAACTATAAAATATATTATTTATAATATTTACAACGACCAAAACTACATTTTATGTGTTTTCATGGCATTTAAACATGCTGTATTGGGATATTCTATTTCATGATGTAATCAATTTATCATCCACAATGCCTAATATCGCACTATTCTCATGGCTAATAGACACCATTCCATCTCAAACTACAGTCTTCTATTCACCTATAATTTCATTATTTTATCTATTCATTTATGTTAGGACACACTTACCCCTAATCTGGGAATATATGAAGAGTTAGAACAAAAAAATATTTCTTAACCCACTTCATCATGTGGCCATCCTATTGAAATGATGTCCTCATTATTATTTCTTTCTCTTATAATGAAATTGAAGGTCTCTTAAAAAAACAAATCTTACCAAAATTACATAACAGGCTATAAAATTTTTATTATTAAAATTTATTTCCAATTAAAACCTTACATATAAAGAAAAGGATCCCATGTAACATTCAAATCCAAAAATTCACATCTTGAACCATGTTTTTAGAAACTTAAGACCGTATGAAATATTGTTTTTATAATAAATTCAATTTCTATATATTTAATTCAATAATACAAAAATTATATATTTTGTTACAAAAAACAAAATTATTTTTTCCTGAATTAACTAATTCAATGATTTTTTTACAAAATATTTTCTGCGATTAAAATTTTATTATATAATATAATTGTTATCACCTATGAGTTGGATCGATGATTATGAATAACATTAACATAATTATTATTTTTTAAATTCATATATGTAAAAATATTTATCGATTAATAAATTTGAAATGAAAATAAGAAAATTTTAAAATAATGTAGATCATATATTAGAAAACTAATTTTCTTGTACACAAACATGTTTAATCTAAATAAAATAAATAAATCCATTTAGTTGAATGATTTTTATAGATTATATAGATTATATATTAAATAAAATTTTGAACTATAACACCAAGATATTTTAGAAAATATATCTCCTTAAATAATATTATTTCTTCAATGGATTTAAACATAGAGTTTAAATAAACTACAATTCAATATTAAAATAATATTGATTAATGTGACAATTATAATCTCATTTTTAATACATTTTATCCAAAAAATTGTGTTTCTAGAGTTTTAATATTATAATTATGTTATAAAAGTTTTATAAAATTCATTTTAAAATTTTAATTTAATTTTCTAAATTATTCATTATAATATTATCTTAGGCTTGTTTTCTTAGATTTTTTCCTGAAATGAATGATTTTCCATTAAATATTGAAAACAAACCTATTTTCATAAATCAACCATTTTATTTATATTTATTAGTCCATATATGTTTTGAATTTTATCTCAATGTAAAATAATTAATATTTTTTGACAAGTATTCTAATTAATTAGATATTAATAATTTTTATAGCTTTTTTTGGTATAAGTAAATTTTTGTCCTAAAGCACATTTTTTACAAGAAAACTTTTTTTGTTTTATGGTATTTATTTTCAATTATATTTTTCCAATAATGTGAGTTGAATGTGGAAAAATAGATTCCATTTTTGAAATCAAAGGGTCCAAATTTTTTAAAATGGTTCTTTTTTTGTTCATAAACAATAGTAAATATTATAGTTTTATAACCATGATAAGGGTAAATTGGATATCTTACATTAAAAATAAAATTAAATTAAAATTAAAAAACACCCAAACCCATGTAAATTTTACTGGATGAGTTAATTTCATCCATAGTCATCTATTTTTGGTCATATGACTTTTTGTGTCCATTTGGATGATATTATTACCATTATATTATTTTATATCAAGAATAGTTAAACATGTCACACTCTTGTTTCTGAAAACTATAATATTGTTATACGAGGTTTTTTATAAACTATTCTTGATTATAAATAATATGTTTAAATCTATATTATTTATATTTATGGTCCTAATTTATTTTTTATTTTATCGTAAGAAATATATATCCTAAATGCCTCCATAATGCTGATGTTACAATTATTCAATTAATTGAAAACATAAATAAAAGATATTCAAAATATTAAATGTATTATAATATTATATAATTAAATTGGTACATATACTTTAATTGATGAAAATGTTATTTTTGAGGTGTAATAAAATATTTTTTTTAAATTTTTTATTTTTTCTTAATTTTATTTATGTCTTGTATAATAAAGAGGGGAATATTGAAAATAATGATATTTTATGAAAATAATATATTTTTAAATTATAAAAAAATTATAAAAAATATTAAATAAAGAAAAATGGGATTTGATATAGTATAAAATATCATACCATATTAATTTATACTTATTATAGAGAAATTTGGCTCTAGAAGAGTAATTTATAATTTATTGTTTTGATTAATTCCAAAGTTTCCCTTCACCTCAATTATAAAAGATCCCACTATCACTCACTTATTTGAATCATATTGAGCAGAATTGTCCTACAATTCGATTCCATATAATATTATACAAATCATTTTAAAATTTATTAGTGGTTTTTTATTCTTAAAATACCAACCCTTGAGCCCTTGAGAGAAAATCTAAGGGAGTCATCCCCGAGAAGATGTGATTACCCTATCCAATCAAATTCATTTTCTAATAATTTTTATATCCTAAAAATATATAATAATATTTTAAAAAAATAATAATTTAATTATCCTAAATATTCTCAAATTTTATTATGATAATGGTGAAGAAACTATACATCATCCTCCCCATAAAATAAGAAGCTATACAATCACTCATGCATTCAAACAACTTACCTTCTCTATATAATGGTAGAATTCATTTTTCACAAAAATCATGTATGGATGAGTAATAATAGTATATGAATATCTATATATAATATTTATAAAATTTTTAAAATATAAATGATAATATCCTTTATACTTTCTTACCTTCCATACTGTTGGAAATTGATAACATCGCTCATGCATACATGTAGATTACAACCTCTAAGAACATATATGATTACTTTTTCATTTATATTTTTACAAGGATTGTAAGGAAGATTGTTATGATGAATATATATTATATTAATTATATAATAATAATTATTTAAATGTGAATTATTATTTTCCTTTATTTCGATGCATCATGTAAAAAGTAAATACAATGTTTAGGCGTACGAATGACCTAACGTCTCAATGAATGATGTAATTAATTTTCCATCTTTATCAGTATGGTTGAGTTTTTGTTTAAATATAATGAATAAATATGATATAATAATCATGTTGATGTTTTTTATAATTATTAATAATAAATTTAAATTTATTATATTGGATGTTCAGGAACTTTCAAAAGAAGTCCGACCTAAGGTAAGGGATTTTCATCTCGGTTTTATTTATATGGGAGACATGCCTTATAAACTAGATGTTTTTATGCTATATATACTACCCATGAATTTATTTTATGATTTTAATATAAATATCCATATGATGGTATTTTCTTTTATGTTTTATATTAGTCAAAAGTTAGTAATGTGCTAATGGTTTATTTCACAATCTCATCATTATACTAGATTTTTATGTTTAAGTGTCCACTTTGTAATATTTGTATTCCTTTCCAAAATTTATAAAAATATTTTCAAAACGGTTTATACTATTCTCCTATTTTTTTAAAATTTAATTTTCCCCATATAAAATTTATACAAAATGGTTTCAAAATAATCTTTTTTTTCATTTTATCAACTAGCTTATTTATGAATTTTCAAAAAATATTATGGATGGAATGTTTTTCTGACATAAAATGAATGAGATGATTTTTTATAATGACATTTTATTAGTAATAATTATTTAAAAAATAAATTTGTATTTAATTATGTTATATAATATAATACACATAAAAAATATAGAGAAACATCTAAAGAAATTAACTAATTAATAAAGATCATTACATTAGTCACCTAGGAAAATAATTAATGTGCAAAAAAAATTAAAATTATAATTTTTTTTTCTAAAATGTAAAATATAAAAATATAGATCACCCCAATCTTCATTTTTATACCCCCGTGACCAAAAATATATAAATGAAGCCAAATAATAGTAAACCAATCAACATCTTAGAAACTGAAAATATATATATCCTTGGGAGGAATTCAACTGAATACTGAGTGAAGGAATGAAGTGGTATATATAAAAGGAAACATGACCATTTTAATTGTAATGTTATGATTGTAATTGTAATATGATCATTGGAATAGTAACATTACAATTGGGAAAAGTAACCTGACTGGTAGGAATAATATCATAATTGTTAGAGTATTAATTTAAAATATTAATAATAATTCATGATAAAAATTTTATTTTCCATCACATCTATGATATTATTTTGAAGCCATTTATATTGAATATCAGTACATGTTTTTATTTTTTTATTTCCATGAGTTATTGTGAAAAATATGATAATTTTTGTTGGAAGGACTCTATAACACTGTTGGCGCACAATTACTGGTAACCATGCACCCTATCCAGGTAACTATGCTACAAAGTGGTGTTTTGGACGAAGTATTATTTCATTCTTAGAGCATGGTTTGTAAACCGTGATGGCTAAGAGAGAGGCATTCCAACAGTAGACTTTGAAAACCACATGATCAATACATGATTTGGACAATTTTGACAACTAACCACACAACCTGTCCATGTCATTATGTATATAGATTTTATATTTTTTTCCCTTCTCATTTAAACCCTCAAAATCATCCCCTCCTCTATCCAACATGATATTTTCATCCCAAGAATCCTATTTTCCCCCTCTTTATCCCTTAGACCTCAATTATTTTGTGAATTTTGGTGGATATATTCAAGATACTTTAAGAAAGTGAGTTTCTCCTTTGTTTCCATGCTCTATTCTAGAGTTTTCTCTCTTTTTGTTGGGGATTTATTTCTCCAGTGAATAGGGATATGATTTTAAGGGTTGGATCGTGAGTTTTTGTGTTTGATAAAATTTTTTAGGGATACTTCTTTCTTTATTGTGGTACAGTTAGATATTCACACCAGTTTTAAGGTATTTCTACACCTGTGGTAAAAAATTATGTTTTTAATAATTATTTGATATTTTTTATGATTTCATGGGTGTTTTATAATGTTATATAATTAATATGTATTGTGTTAAAGTGGTTTTTAAAGGATTTAATATGTTTTTGGAATGAAACTAGTTTTTATAAATTTAATTGGGGGTGTTTCATGTGTAAACTCTTTTTAGGCTAATTGGAAATGTGTTATAAATTGTTTAGTTGAATTTTTTAATTAAGTATGTGGTAAAAATCACATTTATAAAAATGTTTTGGTGTGCGTATGATTTTAAAAGGGAAATTTGGTTGTGAAAATATTGGCATTTTTTTGTGTGTATGTAAGGAATTATTTTCCTTGTGTAATATAAAACTGGTTCACTATGTGAAATGTTGACCTTGGTTGTGAACAAAGGTAACCTCAGATAAATATGTTGGTAGAGTAGGAGTAGTGTGCTATTGATATTAAATTGGATACATCTAGGTTTATCCTAGAGGGATTTACGATGAAATAACTAAAAAAATATTGATGATGATTAGAGAACACCAGGACATTGGGGTGTCCCCTCTTAGTGGATCAAGCATTGGAACACTATTAGTAGTGTTTTATATTCCATGTTTCACTGAGATATGATGATCTAGTGTACCATTACTATCTAGTTCCTAGGGGGTCTTCTAATTGAATATTTTTTTGGATATAACGCACTTACTATTGGAATATGATATGATTTGACTGGTTATCCCCAAATAAACCATGGTTAAATTTAAAGTTTCTATTCATTAATGTTTTTTCAATAATGTTTGTTTCCGTAAAGGATGATTCCCTAATATGTTCCCACTTATTCATTTATAAAACATGCATGTTATTTTCCTTATATTGTTTAAATCACATAATCTATGTTGGTTGGAATATTACTAGGCTTAGGATCACACCCTACATACACCCTTGTGTGTAGGTAACATCATAATGTTTGTTGCAGGTAAGGGTAAATTTTTTGCAGTTGGTGGTTCAGGTTGCTAGTGGTGCATCATGGCTTGGTGCTATAGAGGTGTCTTAAGGGTGATTCTCTAATTTCCATGTGGTGGTTTTTGATTTGTGTTTTGGACCTTCTTTTTATAACAGTCTTTTTTGTCTTTATTTAAATCATGGAACATAAAATATGGAAATTGGTAAAGGATTGTTTGGTTTTGATTTTAAGTTTTTGATAAATTAAATTTTTTGTTATTTTATACTTTTAAATTATTTTTAATCATTCCCACATGTTATTATTGATACCTCATCACTTGGGCCAGCCCGTGGATATTGGGAACACCCTTTGGGCCTTTCAACAGACTATTTCGAGTACCGATTCAGATGAAGAAATGTCTTGGTTCTGGAAATTTATCATTATAATTTATGGTAATACTAATATTATAATGAAAAAATTAAATATTATGAACAAAAAACTCAAATAAAATATAATCATATTTTTTAAAAACTATATTTTAATATATTTCATAAAAATGATAAATTTTATGTTAAAAATTAAGATTATGTATATTAGAAATATAATTTGATAAAATGATTATTATTTTTGAAATTGGACCATCTAAATGTTTCATGTGTGAATATTTGGTGATATTTTTAAATACTTCAACATTTGGATGAATAGTAGAACACTGTTTTCACATAACTGATGTATCAAAAATTAAATAATAAATAATTTCTTAACAACATAATCCTTTTTATAACATGACAAGAAAAAATTATATATTTAATTTCATAAATTACTCTATAAATTAAAACACTATTAATTTAAAAAACAAATGGAGAAAATTCCATATCCTTAATTAAAAAAATACCCCATTACTGAAGTATAAATAAAACCACTCATTTCCCATGTAAACCCAGTCATACCTCAATTTCCAAATCCTAAAATCAAGAAAGATGATTCATCTCAATCCCTTTGTCATCCTTAGGTAAATTATAGTGTAATCCAACACCATGAATAAAGGGATTTTTAGGGTCGTACAATAGAAGCTGCACTAAAGATTAAGTATATTTTGATTAACTCTTCTCATAATTTTTATTCTTCTATTTCTTTTTCACCATCCTTTTTAAAACAAAACATATAAGATTAATTTTTAATTATTTTAACATTATATTTATTATTTTGACCTAAATTATGCAACATATTTAAAATGTATATAAATTTCAAAATCTTGTTTCTTGCTTTTCTAACAATGCCTCATTGAAGGTTAGTTAACCACCAATAGATATTTTTTCAGGTAAATGTTTATAAACACCTTCATGAATAGATAATATGGAATATATATAGTATCTAAATATGTAATTACATGTTTTATAATCTTATGGAGTTAATTGTGCTTATGTATAAATTACAATCCATGTAAATAGTGAAATCGATACAAAACTGGAAAATATAATGATAATATGATATAAAAAAATTGAATTTTACAAAAGTGTGTAATATAATGGATTGTAAATAATATAATGGATAGATAGTTTAAAAATTGAACATAAATCTCTTCTGGAACTAGGATTTAATAATCTTATGTTTGTTATACAAGGGGGTGTAAAAGAGACAAAATGAATCAGGATTTATAGTAAGGGGATTCTCAAACTCAATTCCTAAATTTTGGTTATCCTCACTTCTATAAAAGGAATTTTAATATTATTTACTTCAAATGTTCATTAATAGTTATTTTAGGGATATAAATTATCTGACCATGATATTTTTTTAGAAATTATTTTTTAATGTGACTTAAATGTCAAAAACACCATACATTACTCCTATAAAAATGATTCTTTTCAACTTATATCCAAATTTAATTTACCTTATTAATTTGTTATCAGAAATTATTATTCATGTATGTATTATTTATTAAATCCTTATGAAACCCATTATTTTCCTTGTCTTTATTTCATTACTATGATTGTTATATGTTTTATATGGAATGCACGACTATGAGAATTTATTATGTGGCAAGTGAGCCTAAAATTACAGACCCTCCAATGAATTGAGTAATGTTATATATATCATTATATCATATTCCATATTCATGGTATAGATTATAGATTTTCTTAAAATGAAAACATTATGATTTAAGTATATATGTTTTTGGGAACATGGTGGTAGATTTCTTCACAACTATGTATGATATTTAAGCACTAAGACATGAAATTTAATTTTATGTATATGACACAATCCATTAATTTTTTAAATGTTTACCTAATTTCTATTGTGATGATCCCATGGTTATGGTGTGATTATGGACACCAATGTACTATTGATTCACGTCCTTCATTCACCTCATGTAATACCTCCCATTAATAGGATTCTAGCTCAACAAAATCACTGGTTTATATCCTCTGGTGATTACCTATACTATGAAGAAATGGAGGGACACATAGTTGGTGGAGAATAAAAAATAAAATAATGTTACAATATTATTTTTTAAAAGTGATTCTGAGAGTAATTTTATCCCGAAACTAATCCTTTGGATCCTTGATTGTGTTGGTATTATTTCTTTCATCTTAAAATTTTTGAAATATTTATGTAATTAAAATTACAGTTCACTGTATTCAGTATTAGACATTGATTTTTTATATATGAATTAGTATTAAAAAAATTATTTGAAAATCCTAAGGATAAGTCTTAATATATATAATCATCATTTTTTTGGTAATGTAAAAGTCTTTAAGGTTTTCAATAAATGAAATCACCATATGTATTTAAAATGTGGATGCACCTTTGACACAAATGTACCAAGATGAAATATCCCTGAAAACACCGTATTGACCTAGACTCAATTGGGGAAATATGATCTACAACAGCTCTTACTGTAGACCTAGTTTGACAATCCTCTGGGATATTATTTTGTTAATAAAAATGATATTACATGTCATTTTGAACGATACAAAACTAAATTATAATTTTCTTTTTAAAGATATAAATATACTAAACCGCATTATCCTTGAAGTATCAGTTATTTAAAAGGATAATCCTAGGGATCCCATGAAATATTCCATTATATTTAAGTGAATAAAAGAATTAATTAATTATTCATTATTTTTGACTTACATAAAAACATTTCACTTTTATAAAATATCGGGAACCAAGAGAGACTATAATAACAACCACTATTAGGGATATTGAATTTTTTTTCCAAATGAGTATCCGAATGTGATGGGATGTGTTGTTCAACCCATTAAAGAACCTCATAGAAAAATAATTGAATCTAAGAACTGTAACCCAATCAATATTGAATGCCCAACATCACCTAGGAAAGAGAAAATAGTTCTTGAATCCATAATGTAGCAATGTAGATTGATATTTTGTAGATATTTTGATCGAATTACTATTAAATAGTGTGTTAATTCAATAGAGATGATCTTTTCTATTTAACATTGTTTTGAGCTTAATAAGCTTATGTTGTCTGTCAATAATTTATATGGAGAGTCTGATCAATGATATGAACTGATAAATAATACCAATAAAAATTAAAAAATGGTTGAAATGTAGTTTAATAAAATTTAGAAGTTATTTATTAATAAGTAATTCCCTCAAAATATTCATATAAAGATGGATAGAGAGTGATTCCCTACAGCTTAATAAAAAGGATAGAGAATCTATAAATTATTATAAGGAAACATTAACAATGTTTTCAAAATACACATTATGTATTGTTATAATAAATGATAAAAAATAGATATTTCTTCTGGTGTATTAGTACCACCCCTCTAAATGTCTTCTCCTGTTCATGAATTTTGGAATTATGAAAAAGTTATCCAATGTTATCTTAGATTATTGATATATTTTTAAGAATATTTTGATGTATATGAATATAATTAATGAAAAATGTAGATTAATTGTAGAGTATCTAATGGGTATGGTTGAATGAAGTATCAACCAACAACTTGTAAAAAATATGGGAAGAAGAATTATGGTAACCACCTCAAAGGAATATAAAAATGCTATGTGTGTGGGAGATAAGGCCTCTAGGATCATTAATATAGAAGATACATGAATATTATAGATAATGTGATGGAGGAAATTATATCACCACTCATGTTTTAGTGCTTCAAATATTGGTAGTAAGGGAAATATGCATTCTTGTAGAGTAAACCATGGGCCCTTGAGGGTAATCAATGGTAGTAACCGAAAAAATAGAATTGGAATCATTAGGATACCACCACTACTAAGGTGGATCATGAAAATGAAGTCATATAAGGTACACTTACTATTCAATCAATAATTTAATGATTTCTACTTTGTTCTAGGTTAAAACATTCCATTATATCATACATGTTTTCTAGAACGATCAAATCACAACCTTAATACATTGAAGTTGATATAAAAATAAAAAATAGGGTATATTAGTCAATGTAACCCAAGTATTGAACCGTTATCTTATTAGTGTGTGTGGGAATATTTTTCCCACATAGTCTAAAAATCCTTCCATTTTCGGAATTTGATGATATACTTGCAATAAACTAGATTTCACTATATAGAGCACACATAATTGATCGGTAAATTTTAATACCGTTTAATATCCCTAATAATAATATGAACCTCTAAAAATTAAAGGAATATCAGGAATATCCATTAGAAAATCCAACAAGAGTATGGTTTTCTAGACCCTTGGAATAATCGCTACATTCCAAAAGGGAATAGTCAAAGTATGATATCAAACTAGACGAAATTCCAATTGTGAGGAAATAAAAAAATTTACTTCCTAAAGAGACACATGTGATTCTTATAGATCATGAGGAAGAGTTTTCATGAAAACAAATTTCTAGATCCACTCATATCCCTAAATTCTCCAAGATGATGACCACTATCAAACTAGAGAAGTTAATGAAGCAGCTTCTAGATCATTTAGAAAAGGGTTCATACACCCTAGTGCATCACTTTAGGGTGTTCTAAAACTCTTCATAAGGAAAAATGATGGATTAATGATGGAGTACATCTATTATCAAGATCCCAAAAATAATACCATAAATAACATGTATCCACATCCATGGATTGATGATTGTTTTGATCAATAATGATGAGATAAATAATTTCCAAAGGTGGAGCTTCATTCATGATATAATGAGATGTTGGTGAAGAAAGACGATATTTCAAAGACAGCCTTCTGGACAAGGTATGGGAACTTTGAGTTTATAGTGATGACCTTAAGACATAATAATGAACCTACAATATTTAAGGATATGATTAATATATTATTTCGAGACTACATCAATGATTTTTTATAGTTTTTATAGATAATATACTAATATTCTCCAAGATAAAGGAGGGACATGAAGAAAATTTAATGATTTTTCTAATGACATAATGGAAAAAGAAAATGTATGATAAGTTCATTAAGTGTGAATATTTTATATATAAATCCATATTATTGGGGTATGTGATTGCCTGTGAAGGTATTTTGTGGACCATTCAAAGACAAAGGAAATTGAGGAATGGAGCAGATCAACTAGTACATAGAAATCAATAGTTTTATTGGATTAACATGGTAATAATGTAATTTTTTGAGAAATTTATTATAGTTTTATTTCACTCTCATTACGTTAACACAGAATAGGGTAAATTATGTATTGAACAAAGCATGCGAATATAACATTAAGGATATTAAGATGTGGACAATCACTGATCTAGTAACAAATATACTATCACATGGACAATGTTTTTCTATATATAAAGATTATTTAAATAACTCACTAGGTTTTGTACTCATGAATAATAATAAATTGATAGCCTATGCATCAATAAAGGTAAAGATCCAAGACAAGGACAACCTTAAAAATAAACTATATTTTGGAGATATGACCATCGCTTGGAAGATTTGATGGCACTACCTCTATAGAGAATAGTATGATATGCATTCTATTCAAAATAGTTTGATGTATATTGTGAAAAATAAAGGTAATTGACATGAATCAATTAATATGTTTAGATATTTTCAAGTAATTTTATTTTTATATTCAAAACCAACCTAGAAAGGTGAATAAAGAAAGAAAATTCTCTGATCAGAAAAGATCCTAGTACTATATATATGATATGAACCAAGAATTCACTTATCTAAATAGATATTCAAAGGATATTTTTTGAAATAATAAATACAAAGAATACCTCATACATTTTTATAATGATTGCACAACTGTATATCCAATATAAGATCAAGGATCCACAAATGAAATATTTGGATGTTGAAACCATCAATAAAGAAATAGAATAATGCAAGATTAAGGAATTAAACATTGAGGATAATGGTTTCATTCGGCATGGAACAATAATTTGTTTAATTACATCACTGAAGATAAATAATGATCTAAAAGAGAAATCACATTGCTTATCTTTCTCCATCAATCCTACAAATACCCCGATGCACCATGATCATCAAGAGAACTTTTTTTCAGACAACATGAAAAGGAGATCAATAAGAACACCTGAAATTAATTTGTATGTTATCAAGTTAAATAAGAGGGGAATAGTCTACATAGATGATGTAACTACTTCCCATACCCAAATTGAAATTGGAGAATATCACCCTATATATTTTCACCAGTATCCCAAATAATTCCAAAGGAAATAATAAGATATGGTCAATGTTGGACCATCTCACCATGAATGCCGAATTTCTTACCACATAAGATGATTTATCTATGGAAAAAATTACTAAGATATATGTAATCGATGTGGTGATGTTTAATGGGGATTCACATTCAATCATCTATAATTATGATCCATGTTTATCATTTAACTCAAGAGTGGTCATCAATATTCTCTGGGTACTAAATTGGCTATCTGTATAGACTATCGCTCCCAAATGATGGCCACAACGAAGGGACTATTTAGATCACCATGGATATTCTAAGAGATTTATCTAAGGAACATAAAGGAGTATGTGATTAACATCTCGCATTGATTGAGTTACCATATGAAAATATATATAACTCATGTATTCGAATGAATGTATATAAAGCTCTCTATGGAATGTGATGTAGAAATCTATCTTTTTGAGATGATGTTGGTGGTCAAGATCTATAGAGTCCTGATCTTTTGGAAGATATTATAGAGTATGTTTGTGCCATCCAACATCATATAAAATCATCTCATATTAATAAGAATAGATATGTTTACAACCTTCTAAGGTACATGGTGTTTGAAACTAGAGAGAATGTTTCCCTTAGAATATAAAAATGGAAGAGAGTCATGTGGTTCAAAAATAATGGAAAGGTTAGGCCAAGGTATATTTCTGCTTTTAGATCATTAATCACATTAGATCACTAGCCTATCATGACATACATCCACAAGGTATTGATCAGGTTTATGATATGTTCTGAATATATCTCAAGACAAATTATATACATGATCCCTCAAATGTACCAATTCCATATGTGGAACAACTAGAAAACATCATCTATTATGAGGTGCAGTTGTTGAAGATCATGAATCCTAAATTAAATGTTATAAGAAATATAAATAAACACCTTCTAAAAGTGTCATGGGTGAACCATATGTATGAACATGTGATGTGGGAACCGGAAAATAATAAATCCTAAGTACAGTAATCTATTCTCAACTGATAATTTGATTTGAAATTTTTAGGATGAAATTTATAATGAGGGACATAATTTAATGACCTAATGTTTATTAGTAATATTTTTTTCTTAATAAATGTATATTTTATTATATTATATTACATTGTACACTTAAATAATATATAGACACAAAAAAATATTATCTCATTAATAATCATCATTATATTAGTAAACCATTAAAATAATTACAATTACAAAAATTATTATTCGAAGAAAATTTAAAATAGAGAATCTAAAATGGGAAAATATTTATCTCCCAAATATATTAAGATTATCACCCCAATGACAAACAATACAAAAATGAACCAAAATAATAATAAAACAATCAAAATTGTCAAAAATAATCATATTAAAATTTTGGAGTAATTATTTTGAATATTAAAAGAATGAATGAATTGGTATATATAGGAAGTAATTTTACAATTGGAATAGTAATTTTATAACATAAATATGAACCAAATAATTTGAATATAAACTTGACCAATGAGAAGATGAACTTGACAGATAAGAATAGTAGCTTATCCATTGGGATAAATATATTACCTAAAAATAATAAAACATGATATAAATAATATTTACCATAATTAATTAATGTAATTATAAATATTATAATTCCAAAATAAATAAACACCATAATTAGAAGTCTAAAATAAAATATTGTCACATTTTAAATTATCTGTACATTAAAACATTTTGTAAAAATAAAAATTTGTATTATAAAAATTAGAAGTACATTTTTATTATTATTTTGGATGAATATAATATAATTTTTTCAATCATCATGTCTGAATTTTCAAAGGGTGACTATTTGGTAAATTTTGGAAGCATTTAAATATAACGAGTATAGTAAAAAATTTGTATGTAAAAAATCAAAATATTATAAATCACATCATTCTTGATGTTATATTGAAATAATACTTTAAATAAATCAATGTTTGGATGGAATAAATTGGATTTCAAATTTTTTTTATTAATATAAATTAAATATAAACTAAAAATATAAAATATAACATTCCAAAACCTGATGTCAGAGGTGTTCCCTTAATATAACATATTTTCTTGTTTTTCCTCATTATTTTTTTAAAAACTAATCAATTAGAATTACAAAGATGTTTATTGACTTAAAAACCATTATATTATATTTATACATGATTCATATTGTCAAAAATTCAATATTATATTTTTTACCTTAACAATATTATTTTATTTATTATTTTATTTTTAATAAACCCCTCTCCACATGTATAAATAAAACCCCTGCCTCCCTTTAAAAAACCACTCATAGATGACTTTATAAATTATAATATCTAATAAGAACCTTCCCCTAAATACCCATAGAATCCTTATAGATGTTCTAGAGTAATCCATCTCAAAACATCATGGGATTTTTAGTGACATACAAGAGAATACACAGTAAGGATTAAGTGTGTTTCAATTAACTCTTGCCTTTCAATTTCTTCTTCGTTTTTTATTTTGCCACACATTTTAAAACAAAATTAAAAAGTTTAATAGTCTGGTTTCATAACATTTCTTTTAATTATGTGACCTTAATATAAGTATCATATATACTATATTTATAAATTTCACATTTCTTTTTCCCACTCTTTCGATAATGTCCCATCAGAATCCAATTAACCCCATACAGAGAAATTGAAAAGTAATTTTTTTAACCACAATTATGGATGGATAAAATGAATTAAATATAATTTATTATTATTGAATTATATGTATTCTATTTTTTGGAAGTTAATTATACTTAAGCATACATGAATTTGAATGAAAATAGTGAAATCCAAACAAATGGGAAAATATATTGAAAAAAAGATATCAAAATATGTAATGTTTAACAAAGACTATTAAAAATTTGATTCCAATTATTATATAGATAAAAATTAGAATCAATATACAGAATTTTTTTATATAGCTATTTTTCAATAAACCAATGTTAAATATTCAAGAGGCATAAAAGAAAAAAACAAACCAGGATTTAAGGTAAGCGGATTATCAAACCCAATTCCTTTATTTGGGTTATACTCTATTATATAGTATTAATTTTCATATTAATACCCTGAAATTCCCTTTTCCTTTTCTTTTAAGCATATACATGATCATATCTTATCTATAATTTTTCTATGAAAATCTCTTTTCTGAGTGACTTCAATTTCCAAAACATCTAAAAGTACTCCTCTTGAAATGTTTATTATCTACTCAAGAATAATGATAGTTTATGTCCCAGTATGATTTCCAAAATATTTTTAAAAACCAAAAGGGTTATTTAAGAAATTTTTATTGATCAAATCCTTATAAAATTTATTACCTCCCCAGGGTTATTTCATAACTATAATTTATATACATTCTATGCGGCATGCATGATTGTGGGAATTTATGACATGATAGGTGGGAATGAAATTATATATAACTCCAATGAATTATGTAATGTAATTCATCACCTGATAATTTTTGTAATACATGTGAAGATGATGCTAGATTTGTTCACAATTATAATTTAATTATTTTTTCACATATATTACGTATGAACATGATACCAGTTTTTCCACAACTACGTGTGGTATTTGACCACTAAGAAATGATGATACAATTTATTCATATGACACATTCTTTATCATTGCTATATTATTAAATTATATTTATTGTGGTAATCATATGATTATTATTTGATTATTCTCAACCTTGTACTATTAAATCAAGTGATTTATTCACCCCGTACTATTATGGATTTTATTGGGATTTTATATTTTCTCTTTTATTAATGTACATCCTTATGTGATTATTTGTACTTAGGGGGATGTGAAGGCCACTAAGATAATATAGACAAAGGAATTAAATATTGTTTCAATTTTATTATGTAAAACTAATATATGTGCCATATTTACCCAGGTCACATATCCTTTGGATCTTATTTTGCATCGCAATTATGTCGTTTATCTTAAATGTCATGTAAAAGTTATGTAATGAAAAATTTTGGTCACTATAGTTTGTATATATGAATTGTTTAGTTAATTTGGGATTTACGATTAGAATATTTTACTATAAATTCTAAAGGTTAATTTTAAATATAGAAAAAATTCATATTTTTTTAAAGAATTAGAGTACACATCTTACAAAGTTTGAAATCCCAATCTGGATAGTTCATGTGGATGTGGCACTAACACATATTTACCTTGGGGTAACAACCCTAAATACACCATATTGGGATAAAATAAATTATTAATTTATACCTGATAATGTAAATTACTTCAAACCTAGCTTGAAACTCACTGGGGATATTCTTTAGTAAACTAGAATATCTATTACAGACCATTACAATGGATATTTAGCTTATGTAATTACTCCATTTTTTATATGATAAATACTGATGTATAAGATCCTATAAGTGTTGAATATAAAAAAGACAAATCCTAGGGATCCTAAAATACATTTTATCATTATTATTATTGAAAAATATGAATTCGTTAATCATGGGTTGCTGACTTATGCAAAAAAAACTATTTTAAGAAAATGGTGGGAACCAGGAGAAGCCGGTATAACATAATCTGTGAGGGAAATTTAAATGATTTCTCAAATGATAATAATTATATATTTGGATGTGGAGTCTAAAATTTCACAGTAGTAATTACCCAACTATCTCATTGTAAAAACAATAACATGAATAATTTAGAATGTCCAACTTAACCAATGAATGAAAATCTAGAGCTGAAATATGTTATGTGGACATGAACACAGTTGTTTTCCATATCGTAAAATCCACTTGTTTTGGGAATTTGGGTTAACCAAATAATGAATGTTTAATATATTCTAAATTATTCGGATAATGAGTTGGTAAATATTTCCATCTATCATTTAGATGAATAGGCTGATCAATGGTAGGAACTGGTAAAGAATACTAACCTGAAGGATGAAATGGATGATTTCATGAACCAATTTGGGTTCAACCATGAACAGGTAACCCAAGCTAGATGACGACATGGATCAAAGGGAATTCCAGATCCCCACGGGGTGGAAAATAGTACTGGAATCAAAACAGACATTTGTAAATAATTTTGTCCATAAATAAAACACATCTATAAAAACAATGTTTCTTTAAAAAAATAAAAACTAGCAGCATGAAGGAAATAAAACCGCACATAACTCCCCGTAACCTTCTAGGTCACCATCCAACATAAACCTACCTTTCTCCACTAATAAGTAACTCATCTCGGTGAACCACCAAAAAAATGAAACCAACAACTGGAATAATAAAATAGTTATTATCATCAAAATGATATGTATGGATGATAATAGTGAACCATATGATCCAAGGGTTTCCTTTCCCAAAGTAGTCCATTAATAGAAGATTGAAATAAAAATATCAAAGTAGGGCTTTCACATTTTTATATAAGAAACATTATTTTCCCATTTAAAAATCCTAAAGATCCCACATAGTATTTCAAAAACCATTTTCCATTTTATAAACTAAACCCATGACAAGAGATACCAGAGATATGCAAAATTAAAATAGGTAAAAAATGCAATATAGAAAAAAACTAGTATGAAATAAATAAAAAAATTAATGTAAATAATTAAATAACCATGGGTGGACCTAAAAATCCCTAGAAGACTCCTAGACATACTGGTTTCAGATCCACCTATCAGAGTATGGTGAAGCTCAAAATTATATAACCAAATGGCTGCTGATAACTGGCCAAAACTATTGGAAAAGCCCGCTGGGCCTAACAACAAATCCAGTGGGTACTTACAATTCTTATCAAGGTTGATCAAAAACTGTAACTCGATCTTCTAAACGATGAATAAGAACCCATGGTGGTTATATTACTGTGTATGTACATGTCCCTCTCAAGTGTGACTCAACTCACAAGTCATCACCACACTTTTCAATTGGCCTTTAGTTTGACATAATGAAATTCCATAATGATAATATTGCTCAAGCTAGTTTTAAACAACACTAAAAACCACTTTTGTATTTAAAAAGTAGAACATGCCTTTAGATCTAAAGACTCTATTTTGTACTTAGGAAAACATTTCATACTCTTAATGAAAAATAAAAAATCTTATGAAATGGGTAAACAACCCCTTGAGCCAAACAATCACGAAAACACACACTAAAGGCCCAGCATTCACACCCATGATATTAAATTTCAAACTTTTCATAAAATCCACATGAAGTACCAAAACTTATTTAGGAAACCAAAAAACAAATTAGAAACCAAGGATTTAGGACAACACTATTTTATAGATTTTATCTTCATTTGAGGAAGCATCCATGTGTGGAACTAGTGCACCCATGGGTCTACCAATATCCGATGGTTCAATACCTATCCAAGAATACACTCAAAAGGACCATTTACAAAAAATAATTTTTTTTTAAAACTAAACCCATCCACCCACATTGTTTTGAAAACACAAGAATGATCCCATGAAATCCATAACATTCATTTTCAAATCATTTTTAGCACAATGGAATATTCAAACATTGTCCAAATTGTTATCCACAGACAAAAATTTATTGAAACAACAATGGAATTAGTCAATCTTTTATCACATTGGTGTAGTTAGGCATACTTAAAGAAACATAATAAAACATTTATTTTAACAGTTTATAACAATTTAAAACGCCATAGTAGACAATTTAAATGAAAAATTAGGCTATAAATCATATAAATTAAATAATTCGAAGAACCCAAATGTAAAATGAATGCATCCGAAAGGATAAAACTAGATTCACCGACATCAACCTTGTGAGAAAGAAAAACTTATTCAACAAAAGAAAAAAATGATCATTGTGGTCCCTTTACACACCACAAAGCTGAGATGAAACACACAAACAAAACCTACTATTAGGGTTTTTCACAAATGTTTAAAAACCGAAAAATATTGAAATAAAAATAACTGGAGTAGGATACCAGTGATGGGGGAGGAGGCTGCCAAATATGTCGGCCAGAGCGCTGGGGAAGAATGTGTGAGGCCAACAGTGCAGCGGGGGGGGGGGGGGGGTCGGTTGGTACAGCGAGGCCGACGTAAGGAGGAGGTGGGGATGGTCGACCAGTGTAGGGGAAAGACCAGAAGTACCGAGGGGTGAGTCCGAATGTGGTGAGGGGAAAATAAGAACATGGTGAGCAGCGAGGCCAACACATGGAGGAGGTGGGTTCCAGAGGTAAGGCCGCCTGTTGGGGTTGTCACATGTGCAAGTGGTAGAGTAGGGGCACCGTTGCATGCAGTGGGTAAGGGGAGAAGGGGGAGGGGGTAGCACTGGGTCTTTTATTTAGTTTATAATATAAATAATAATAATAATACAATAACTGTAATAATAATAATAATAAATAATAAGAAGAAGAAAAATACAATTTTAATATCATGAATAGTAATTATAATTATACTATTAGTTATAATTTGGTGCATTTCATTTTGAATAATAAAAATATTAATAATTATTTTAATAATAATTTTTAAAAAATAAAATATTTTTAACAATTCTTAGAAATAAATAATATAGTTATCAACACAATATTATTATTATTATTACATTTTAAACATTTTACTTATTTAATTTACATAAAAGGTTTTAATTTTGGATGATGGACTTGAACATAGGCAACTAGGCTGACCGCGCGACTTCTTCTAATTATGCAGTGCCTGGACACTAGTCTGAATCCCACTAATGTAATTAAGCATAAAAAAAGTTAGACTTGTGCTCAAACAACACCTCGACGAGATTAACTGATGCCATATAATAATAAATTTAAAAACAAATTAAAATTTGGTGTTTGAAAATTATCCCCACCACAGACACATTCAGCCCCTAGAAATTAACCTGGCTGAATGATAGGCAATAATTGAATCCATGTGCAATTGAAACCAAATGAAACCACAAAATATGAGAATGAGGGAACATGAGAGGTTTCTACACATCACAAGAACTAAACTAGTGAGAAAAATTAACACCCCAAAATACCACCCTAGGATGGGGGGTGGAGACGCAAGAACTACCAACTAATCCAAACTATCATTTATATCACGAGAGAAAAAACACCACTGCTGAAACATGGAACTCTCGACTCAGAACAGAAACCCCCAACACTAGAGAAAAAACTCCAAGAATAACTTAAACCAATCATTGAACCTAAACATTACTAAAAAAATCAATTCTTCCATAGGTTATTACATCTCCAAACAAACACACATAACCGATATCAACCCATACATGGGCCAAACACAGTATTACAAAAAAACCTGATTCGTAAAACAATAATCCAACAAATGGAATTCTTGGATAACAATGGAACAAGTTCATCACATTCACCCATTGAAAGTATGAACTTACTATAACATTAAAACATTAATATTATAAAAAATAATGATAATAATTTAAATGTTCCACTCCCAACACAGAAAAAACACGAAGGAATTCCCTACACCCTGGGTAACTCCTAACTATGCGTGATCATCACCCCAATACCTATGTCTAGAGATATGAAAGATGAAGCATCTCCTTCCTCACAGTCAGGAACTGAAATATTTCATTCAAAACATCTTCTTCAGGAGACACTTCTAGAAAAACATCTATAGATGACCCAAACACCTTCATGATATGGCATCTTCAGAGGGATGTGACAAGATGGATTTGTATTCCCTAAACGTCAACACTAATTGCATACCATTCAATAGTCCAAAATCTAAAAGCCAGAACCACTATAGAAGAATCCATTGGAAAAATTCCTTCTAGAACACCCTTCTCTCTAGATGGGAAACCTTCACAAAACTCAACCACCACCAATATAAATCCAAACTCCAATGAAAAAGTGTCATTCAACATACACTTATCCTTAACCAAACCCACCATTTAAAACAGACAAGAAACTATCTTTAACAAACTCGAAAGTTCCCCACTACCCGAACACACACTCTACTTCCAAAACCACACAACTTCCAAAAAACACAATTACCAAGATAAACTAGCCACATGTAAAAACAACTAGAACATGGAATGAATCACTGGCTATAATAGCAACATTTCAAGGAAGAATACTCTGAGAAACATGAAAGATACACTCAAAAGCAAAACCCTCATTTCCAGGGTAGTAGAATTATAATACACACATATAAAAACACAAGAAAAATACATTTTTCTAAATTACAAAACCCACATTTCATGAAAAAAAATCTATGATTCACATTTTCATTCAGTTCCATTTTAAAAAAATTGAGATAATCCTTAAATACCAAAACCCCACCCATGGAATCTTATGAACCACCATATATGTTTTCATCCATTTCCACTCATATCACCCGTACGTAGGTGACAACATGGACTTCTCATGTCTAGCCACATATATTCATAAAATCCTATAGAATAACAAGGGTCTAACTTTCCATTCCATTATCAAATCCAAAAATAAAACAAAATTTTCAAACAAAAAATATTTCCTCATTTAAAAACCCATTTCACTAATTTCCAAAACAATTTGAAAGAAAACCCCTTTTACCAGTTTTAAAATCAATAGAAAATGTTCTCTTTCATTTGAAAACCAACTTAATTTCCAAAAACACATTATTCACCAAACTAAATAAAGACAAAGAACAACATGTCAACAAAAAAATGGAATGGGGAATTGGTGTTTATGCCCAACCCGATGACATGGTCATGAGCCACGCACCAAGAAGTAAATAATATTAAGAGGAACGTAAATCTAGAACTCAAACTCAACATGGGTTACTACTCTATGTGGGGTCACAGCATGACACTGATTCACCTCTATTGTCATCCCTCAAACTATATGAAGGAAAAAGACTCAAAACCTGGACTACCCCTGTTAACTCATGTATCGTCATGAGCAGTGGAGATCAGGAATAGAACTATAACATACCTCTTGATCCCTAACAATCCGAATATCCATCTACTGAACACCCCCAAATATCAAGAGTCTCTTCCGATTCCATGTTCTCACGAACCAACCTACATTGATCCATGAAATAGTCAACCGATCTTACCAAAGAGATGGGAATAATGGAATTCCCAATCACTAAAGGCTAGAAACTAGTTATAGGCCTAAAAAATAACTTATGGGAACAATTTGGACCATAAATGAAACCCATGTAAATTAACAAGGATTGACATTAAAAAACTACCAGCATAAAAAACCGCCCACAGCTCAATCTGAACTTCTAGGTCACCACAAACCAAAGATCAACTTTTCTCCACTTATGAGATAGTAATCTAGGAGAACCTAAGAAAAAATGGAACCAACTATTGGATTGATAAAATAGGTGTGAGCACTGAAATTCTCAGTGGGGATGCCAAATTTTAACCACATAATCCAAGTATTTCTTATCCCGAAGCAGTCCATTGACTCATGTTTGAAATAAAAATAAAAATGTAGGGTTTCACATTTTAAAATAAGTAACAAGATTTTAGCATTAAATAATACAATATAAACCACATACTATTTTCAAAATCATTTTCTATTTTACAAAGAAAATCCAAAACAAGAGATACCATAGCTGTGATAAAATAAAACATGTAAAAAAATGTCAAGATGTAAATAAACAAGTACGATAGAATTTAAACAAGAAATGAAAAAAATTAAATAACCAAGATTGATCCTAAACATCCCACGAAGACTCCTAGATGTACTTAGTTCAGAGCCACCTTCCAGCCTATGGTTAAGCTTCTAAGTCTATAACCAACGGGCCGCCCAAAATTGACCAAATGTAGTGGCAATGCCTGCCTATCCTAATAATAAATCTTGGGTGTGAAAACCCATATAATTGGGTTTGACCAGCTACCATCACTCGATCATCTAAATTCCTCCCAAGAACACATGGTTGTTATATCCCTTTATATCTTGGTGGCCCTCACATGTGTGACTCGGCTCACAAGTCATCACCACACATTCTAACCCCAAACACAGATGCTTTTTATGAATTCACCCATACCCTTGATTATAGATCCCCATATACTAATATATATATATATATATATGGGACTATGTTTCAAACATACAAAGTAAAACATGGACCATAACCTCATTTGATTATCCAAAACACTATATAAAACACTTGGAGTAGTAAATTGGTCCTTTAGTTTTATATAATCAAATGAATTTACCATAATATTTAACATGATGTTTTTAAACAACTCTAAGCACCAATTCTGTATTTAAAAATCTAAATGGGCCTTTATGTCCAATGTCACCGAGGTATTTTTAGTAAAACCTTTTAAACTATTAAAGAAAGACACACAAACTTATGAAATGGATAAAGGGAATCTTTAGCCTAAAATTCACTAAAACACACAATAAAGTCCAAATGAGGACAACCATGAGATTACATTTCAAACCATTCATAAAAGCCAAAAAAGGAAACAAAAACATTATATAGGAAACAAGAACCAATTAGAAAACTATTTCTTTAAGAATACACTATTTTAAAGGTGCCATCTTATTTTTAGAGAACATAAATGTGTGCAACATGTGCATCCATGGGTGTGCCAACATCCAATAGAAAAAAACAATCCTAGAAGACACTCAAAAAGACCATTTCCAAAAAAAAATATGTTTTAAATGTATACCCAACCATCCATATTGTTTTTAAAACTCAAAAATAGTCCTCTTAAATCCATAACTCCCATTTTATAGCCATGTTTAACACAATTTCAAATTTCAACATCGTCAAACCATATGCACAAGAAAAAATTCACAAACAAGAAAATATTTTAACTACATAATTAATTCTATCAGATTGTAAAACCCTTAATTTCTCCTTAAAAGTGAATATTCATTTTATCAAATTTTTAGTGTTCATTTTAATGTCCTAGAAATTCCATGTAATATTTTTGATTAAATGGGAATTTTATGAGTCCTCAAAAATTGACGGCGTGTGATTTTGAGTTCCGGAGTGCCCGAAATGAATTTCTGAACTTTTTTTGGGTACTTTCACTAAACATGTGAGAAGGTTATTCTAAAATTCGAACTGGTGCTCGGAATTAAAATCTAAAGGCACAATTGAACTCAATACTGTGTTTTTCTCTTAAAGTGGCCTTCACCTTGATCACAGTGGGTCGAGAGTGAAAGAAAAATTTTGATATGTATTCCTTCAAAATACATATGATGTGTTTGATATCCTTATTTACATGAAACCTTTAGTTAATATTATCCCATGATATAATAAACTCTTATAACATAAACATTGTCATGAAATGTATGAATAATATTAAAAACATTATAAAATATTTATTGA
Source organism: Viscum album (assembly GCA_963277665.1). Lineage (NCBI taxonomy): Eukaryota > Viridiplantae > Streptophyta > Magnoliopsida > Santalales > Viscaceae > Viscum > Viscum album. The sequence goes on from OY728147.1 coordinate 1,304,578,060, forward strand.
AACGTTTTCATAAATTTATAATTTTTTTGTTAATTTATTTTTAAAATATCATTTTAATTTGTAATGAAATAATTTAATAATTAAAAGATATTTATTTCAGTGATATTTTTTATATATAAGTTATTAATTATAATATGAGAATAATATAATGATTAATATTAATAATTTTTTATAATTTTTTTTGAATAAACATCCATACATTATTTTTCAAATGGCTAGGGATGAAGATAAAATTATTTAGTGGTAAAAAGAGCATTTTTTATATAAAAAAACATTAATGCGTACTTTCTGTCTTTATCACAAAAAAATAAACCAATAATTATTAAAAAAATTTATAAAATGTTATTTGTATTTTTTAATAAAATATTGAAACATTTATTTGATGAAATTTAATTTGAATGGTCAAAATTTAAATTCATTTTATACTTAAAAATTCATTTTTTTAAAATGAGTTTTTATTTTGATTCATGTATAAATATTATAATTTATTTGCCTTAGAATGGAATTTTATTTTGATAAAATGCATTCCATATTGGGAATTATAATTATAATTTTTTTTAATTATTCCACATTCAAATTTTTAATGATAATGAACAGTAAAAATAGTCAACATTTGATAAATGGTTAAGCATAAAATGGGTTTAATCTAGGGTTAATCTAATAGGTAAGTGTAATATTTAATAAAAAATATCTAATTTTTATTATATGAATAAAAATAAACATTATATTATTATAAAATCAGATTCCAAAACATTTGGAAGAATATACATGATAAAGTAGTTCATTCTAATTAAATACATTAAGTAATTACAGTTGTGTCCTTTCCCACCATTATACAAAAGACAGCACATATATTCTATTTTGAAAAAATATTTCTCCTAATAGATCAAGAAGTAATTAAAAATCATTTTTAAAAACCTTCTAAAAATCCTAGTATTCATAGTCTATTGAAAATACCATCCTTATATGGATTATGGTGTGAGCTAAATGTGGTTTCCCGAAGAAAAGGTATAATTCTTAATTGATTACTTAAAATTTTATTTCTTATTTCACCTTATCAAAATTTTTTATATACATAATAAATTTATTAATGAAAAATTATAAATATATTCTTATTTTATTATGAATATTTAATATTAATTGTCCACCACTTTTCCGTCAAATGGGAAATGAAATTATCATTCGTGCATATGTAATGATTTTTTCCTCCATGTAGTGCTCTGATTCATTTCCTATCATCGAATTAGATATATATTTATAATGATTAATGATATAAATATATATGATATTTAATATATTTATGATTTAATAATGGTTCATTAAGGGTAAATTATTTTTTATCTACCCTTCCTTATTTTTGATCGAAAATAAAACAATGTTTAAGTATATCTACTGACAACTGTATACATGAATAGTGTAATTAGTCATTCTATATCTAAATTTTTTGGATATATATATATATATGAATATAATAATTATATATGAGATTTATGTCATGATTTAATATATATATATTTGTATTATTGAACCATGATGACAGTATAAGGATTGGAACTTCCAAACCACAACTTACATGAAAATTGAAACAATTATAGAATAGAAACAACAATTTTTATAATAAATTATTAAAAAATGGATATTGAAATGATATAAGTTTATATTATATGACTTTATAATTGTTTGTATTATTCTCAATTATAATATTATGAATTTAAAATTATCATAATAGATGTTGGATATCATAAAAATAATTTCAAACTTGAGGTAAGGGTTTTACATAAATATCACTTTATTTTTGAGATTGAATGTGATTAAATATAAAAAGATTAAATTTTATAATATATATTTTGAATATAATATTTGTTTTTCATATCCTATGGTTATTTATATAAATTAATTTATTTTCATTTCATTTTCATCTTTTAAAGTATAGAATAGTCTAAAATAATAATTTATGGAAAAACAAATTTGTTGGCTAGATGGTACATCGATGAATCTTAGAGTCGATAGATGACTTTTGATGACAATAACCAGACACATCTGGCATTAAATTTTTTCTACATTGTATGATACTAAATTTATTCCTGGGATACAGTTATGATATTATGAAAAATGGAAAATATAATACATGGATATGTCAACACTTTTCAAATTCTTAATTGGATCATGATAGTTTCTAATATCTTAGATCATCCACCTAACCTCTCAAAGTTAAGTATTTGTTCTATGTATCCCTCCTAAGGAATTATATTCCTTATCCTTCAAATGTTCTAAAAACATAGGAAAAAAACATGATTTTTAACTTCCTTTTGAATAAAATGTAGTAAAAATATTGAATAATGGAGATAAATTTATTAAGAACAAGACTGCTCACACTGTTAATGCTCTGTGATGGAATATAAAATTCCTTGAAGAAACATGAAAATTAAATGATGTGATGAATTTCAATTACCTATAATTATTTATATCATAGTGAATTATTTTTTATGGATAAATTCATCTGGGGGTGCAGAATCTTACACCCCAATATTTGAAATACATTTTCATTGAAATATATTTGATGTATTTGAACACATACTTTACACACAACCCAGAGATTATATGAACCCATGATAATGTATAATTGTATAACCTAGAATTTTTATTGGTGAGTATACATAACATTCACAAAATTATGATATATATATTAAGAAATTTTTTCCTAAGTTGAAATGCATTTATTAATTTCAAAAAACTAATTATTAAATTCTTAATGAAATCATTTAATGATTAAAAATATATTTTTTGAAGAAATTTATATTTATACTAGAAATAAATTACTATTTCAAAAATAAATATTTCACTATTAAATTTTTTATAGTAAAATATGTGAATAAAAATAAAAATATTATTTATATAATTGACATAAATTAAGAAAATATTATTCAATGTTAAAAGGGTTACTTTTAATAAATCTAATATTATATATTCAATGTGTTTATGTATAAATAAATAAATAAAATATTTACTGATTAATAGTTTAAATAAAATTTATATATTATATATTCAACAAAATATTTTGACATCCATTTGAATTTTTAATACTTAATGAATGAAAATAATTGTAGTTTATTTCTTAAAAATGCATTTTCCAAGAAACTAGACTTCAATGTGTTGCATATAGGTATTTTAATATAATTTTACACCAATTACATAAATTTAATTTTATAGAATTGATTCTATATTTGGAACCATAATTTCCAAAAATTGGTAATGAGTAGACTTGTAATATCCAGTTACCTTGATCAGGTATGTTTTCCCTTTTTTGGAGTCCCCTTCTTGTTTTTGAAATACCAAGATGTGATTTTTTGAGTTTACTGGAGGTTGCTGAATATGTACATGTCAGGAACCTGAGGTACATGTTATGTACAATTTTCTGTTTTTTTGTTGTGAATGGGTGATCATAGTGTGAGTAAGTACAAAGTAGGTACACATCATGTACATTTAGTACCTGTCATGTAGGGGTTAAATAACTGATTTTAAACACAATGAAATGGGTTTTTCAACGTAACTTATCCAGCGTGGCCTACAAGTTGTGACCAAGGGTTACACATCATGACCCGGACTGTTCCTAGGTTAATGTCATGTGTTCAGATATTTTGGTTTGGTCTTTCCTTATGATATTGGTTTCTCTCGACCCTAGACCTCTCCCAGGTAAGTTTGAGAGTCTTATCACCTTCAAGATCGATCCGATGGCCATTGAGTATTCATTACACATGCGGTACATCCCACAGGGAATGTTTTACTTATAGTTCTTCCTTTCTTGTGATCACGGAAGTACCCTAGCCTCGCGTTATTAGATCCACTGATCAATTATTGGATGGTTCTTGATGAATTCTTCTAGATCAATTTAGAGTTCTCATTCCAAAGTCCTTTTCCATTATTAGTTGTGGTAAAACATGGGTTTGTTCTTGAGTTATGTTGGTTTTATTCAATATACCTACCACTTCTCTTTTGAAGTTAATAAATACTTTTATGGGTGGTTTGATTCTAGGGCCTTCGTTGGCATTGTTGGATTTGGTTGGTTTTGGATTCTGTTACGGGCGTGTGTGCCCCAAAATTTGTGGCAGGTTGTTCTGAATCTAGCCTATGATAATGAACATGCTTTGTTTGATTTGAAAATTTCATTATAAAATGATTTATGAAATTGGGACAATTGTTTTGTTTATTGTAAAATGTTATTGAAATAAGAATAATTTTGTCTGGAATTTTAAAGATAGATTATAATTGGTTTTGAATGGTTTTCAAAGAATTAAAATAGCATTTTTGAAAAATAGTAAAAGTGTTACCTTGGGTACATAGGTGTAAGGTATATCTTGAGGTCATCGTCTATTTATTTTTGATTATCAATGTTGTTTATCTTGGGGATTTTTTCTATTTCCTAGGCCTGTTTGTTAGTGAACAACATTGACATTTGGGGGGGGGGGTTAATCATGGGGTATTTTTTTTTGCTGAGGCCTGTATTATAGGATAGGTTTTAGTTCTAATGACTCCTGTGGTATGATTAGTGTGTTACCTAGACCTATATTATTATTTTGTGTGTGATACATGTTCTCTTGTTTTTTATTTCATAGATTTATGTGTTTTCTATGATATACATGTTTATGATTGTGGAAAAATGATATGGAAAATGTGGTTCGAAACTGATATTCATGTTTTTTTTGAAATATGGAAAAGGAAAATGTTTATCATGTTTTCTATAAATATTATTCACTGCTTATCATGCCATGTTTTATTTAAAAAACAAGGTTACTTTTTATATATAGAGACTTTTAATGGATGACTGGGATGAGATCCAATTTATCCAATTAGCTCACACCCTATGCAGTACTTCGATGGTGAGTAGACCTTTGTTTTTCTTCCATTTCAAGGAAAGGAAAGGCGCCATATTTAAGTAGTGGAGTTCGTGTCAGCTTGTATGGGTAACTCATGTTGATATGGTTGGAGTTCACCCATGAAATTGTTCTAGTAGCTATCGATTTTGAGTCCATTATAGTAAGAGTGGTCTTTGGGAGTTATTATATACTATTACAATTGATTTGATTCCAATATTTTATTACAGTTATGGCTCATATATTTTTTTAGTTATCCACTGTTCTTTAATTTTCTTGTATATGTATTCCATGTGGGTATTAAGGATGGGTGAATTCATTCCCTCAATTTTTTCATTCAATGTATATTTTCTTTTGACATGCCCATGGGCATCAGGAAACACCCTTCAGGTATGTGATGAAATGGGTCAGGTGCTAGGATTAAGGGTAACCCAGGTTAGTTTGTTATAGTTTGGTACCATTGGGGGTGGTGTTCTTAATAATCTTTTCTTGGGATGTCTATTAGACTAGAGATAAGTCTGTCAGGACTTGGGAGGTATGTTGTGATGGGTGTCAGACCAGCTCTTATTGTAATGAGACTTATGATTCAATGGGATGTCATGATATGTGTCTTTTGTGTTGGGTTTTGATTTTAATATCACAGTTTCTATTTATGGGTTTTTTATTTTGAACTAAGATTTGTTCTGTTTTTTACCATTCTTGTGTTTTGGTATGCAATAATACGCCTCTATGAATTCTTCTACAGGTTCCTCAGGAAGGTGAAACAGATGCCCTACAAGGAATTCCACATATAGATTATAATCCATCAAGAATATCATAAGAGCAGTCTGTGCTGTCGATTAGGATGTTCCATGATTTCAAAATGAAGTGGTTTAAGTATATCCGGGAGTCAGAGGAGAAAGTGATCGATTGCCAAAGTTTTCTTGCGAGAAGACACTATCCATTAAAGGGACAACTAAACCTAAAGAGGAGGAGGATTGCATGCATAGTTTGATCAAATATTCACCTTCTTAGAGACACCTAATAATATCATATTGAAGTGTGAAACATTCATACCCAAGGCTTCCTGAAAGCATTGTGACTCAATGTTTTAAGAATACAAACATGTGTGATGGGATTGGAAGTGTTTGAAAAAAAATTTCTTTCAATGGTTTTGTATAGAGTATCCGATGTTGAAAAAATCATTGGAGATCCTATCATTACAGAATGGAGAGCGTTCAATGTCAGCCTACAACAACAACTTTGCTAAGATTTTCCATTTTTCCCTGGATGTGGTAAAGAAGGACTAAATAAAGGTACACATGTACCCGTAGGGTTTGTGACCAGATATTAGAATGTAGGTGTTCATGATGATTCTATCTACCAATGCAGAGACAATGGAAAAAGAAATGATGGTAGAGATAGACCTTGAAGGAAAATTTGACATTACAGCTTATTCTATTCCAACTGGTGATAGATTCAGTGGAATTATTAGGAAGAAGAGGAAGTTCTAGGACTGTCATAGGTGTGGTTGAGGTGGGTCTCAGAAGTTTGTCTCCCCCACACCATCCATTACAACTGACAGCGTGCCTTTGACTTGCGACTAGTGTGGGAATTGGGGTCACACTAGGCGTTCATGTCCTATTCTCATGAAGAAATTCAATAGGCATTGATGTGTTGTTAATTTAAAACGTCTCTGTCAAGATACGAATACACCTCATTATGGTTACTATTCATCGACTCCAAGGCTACTACAGTGTAGTCATAAGCTTCAATGACTATAGGGTTCTATCCATAGGCCTTAGGAGTGAAGCATTTACATTAAGTAGATGAGTGTCCAATGGATGTTGATATAGGTTTATCAACATTGATAGGTATGCTTCTTATTGCTGTATCCGTAGTTACTGCATTGATTGATACTCATTCCTTCCACTCATTTAAATCTGTACATTTTGTTGGTATGTTTAAAGTTCCAATGGAACATATGCCCCTTATAATGGAGTTAGACATACCTCTTGTAATGTTGAAGGAGAAGGTGTTCATGTATCGTTCTTGTTCTTTCATAATATGCGAGACAATTTTTGTCTGGGATATTATCATTCTTCATATTGATCTGTTTGATGTCATCATTATTATGGATTGTATTTTCAATCATGGTGCTACTATTGATTTCTATCATTGGCGTGTTTCGTTTCATGCTTCCGATGGGATCTCTATTGTGTTTCCGGGGGTGTGGGTTCCGAGATCCAATCATGAAGATCCTTCCCACCTAGAGATCAAGTGTTCTTTGTCTGCCATTGTTTTTGAGCATGATGAAGTTTCATCTGTTGTTCATTTGTGTGTTGTGGTCTATTATTTTCATGATGTTTTCCCAAAAAAGTTCTCTTATCTTCTTCTAAATAGGGAGGTTAATTTTACGAATGACCTAGTACTGGGAACATAACCAATATCGATGCCTTCTAACTATATGACACCAGTGAATTTGAATGAAATCTATACTCAATTGGATGACATGTTAGAGAAGGGTTTTGTTCATCCTAGTTTTTTCCTTGGGCATCCCCAGTGCTCTTTTCAAATATAGATAATGGTCCACTTCAGTTATGTGTGTACTATCAGAATTTAAACTAGGTTATGGTTAAGAACTAATATCATTTCCTTGTGTGGATTATTTGTTGGATCTATTTTATAATGAAAAGTGGTTTTGAATGTTCGATCATTGTTCAGGTTATCATAAACTCAATTTTTGTGAGACTGATATATAAAGGATGACCCTCTAGATAATGTATAGACATTATGAATATATTTTGATTCTTTTATATATGACCAACAATCATACACTTTTTAAAGACATGATGAATTAGATATCTTGAAAATATCATAACACTTTTGTGGTAATGTTCACTGGTGATATTCTAGTTTAATCAATGTATGAGCATGAGCGTGAGAACCATATAGATATTTTTCTAAATAATCTGATAAAAAATATATGTATTTAATGATTTCAATGTTCAGTTTTTGTATTCATGAATTGATGTTTTTGGGGAACAAAAGTTCTCAGCATGGCTTATTAGTTAATCCAAAGAAGGTAAAATATTATTTTTCTTCGAAATAACCTCATAATGTCTTTGGGAAATGAATCTTCCTTGGTCTTACTGGATACAACTGACAGTTCATCATGTATGTATCTTAATTGGCGTAACCTGTAAATTATCTTACCAAGAAAGTAGTTAGATGATAATTGGGTGAGAAGTGTCATTCATCCTTTGATGAACTGATTTTTTTATATTGGAACCTAATCTGATATTACATGAGCCCAATAAGGGGACATGGTGTTTTGTAATAAATCTGGTGATGGTTTTGGATGTGTAATGATGTATGATGATCATGTGGTAGCTTATGGCATTCCTCAACTAAGAAAATACGAGAAAAACTACCAACTCATTATTTAGAGTATTTGTATGCGATGCACCATCTCTAGTGCATGTGAAAATATCTATTTGGGGAGAATTTCACAAATTTCTTTGATAATATGATTCTTATCTATATATTTTTTGAGATTAAATTTAATCTCATATAGATATGATGGGTAGAGTATTTTCATTCATTTGAATTTGGCATCTCCTACAACTTAGGGAAAGGTAATGTAGTTGCAGACACATTAAGTAGAAAGGTACCATCACTGGCTGTTCTGGAATCGGAGGTAGAGTGGAATAATTTGTGGATTTTTTATCAGTTTCACTTGAATGCTCAGGAAAATGATTCGGGTATGGTTGGGGCTAGTGTTCAGCTTTCATCATCACTCCTAGGTTCAATCATGAAAAGATAATAATAATTTTATGTGTTCTATAAGATTTAGGAAGACCGTTATGGTCGGGAGATAGTTCTTGGTTGGTCTCTTTCTTCATATGGAATACATCAATTAAGGATGTGATTTTTCCTCCCAAGAACTATGAGAATTTTATTTTTTTAATTGTCAAAGCTCTTCCTAGGTATTTTATTCCATATCTACAAAGTTGTATTATTACACGAGAAGACAACTCTGGGGTCCAGGTATGAAGTATGGCATTGTCAATTATGTGTTCTTCTATTAAATGTGCTGATGGATAATGATAGAGAACGTGGAACCTAATAGCACTATTCGTCATATTCTAGTTTTGGTTTTTATGTGAGATGAGGTGTCCATGGATTTTTTTGGTGGATTACCATGAAGACCCTGAGGAAAAATGCTATCTGGGTGGTTGTTGAGTGGTTTATGTTGTCTTATCATTTTATTTCGACCAGAGACACCATTAAAGTTAGAGATATTGATAAGATGTATGTACAGGAGATTATGAGGTTACATGGAAGTCTTAATACAATTGTTTATAGATCAGGATCTGAGGATTACCTCATGTTTATGAAGGATTCTTCAAGAGGTAATGGGGATTCAAGTCATGTTGATAACAACTTACAGTCCCCAGACAGTTGGGAATACAATGCATGTAATTCAGATCCTAGAAGATATTCTTCATGTCTGTGTCTTGGATTTAAGTGGATCATAGAATAACCATCTAGGATAGGCTGAGTTTTATTACAACAACATTAACCAGTCATCGATCAGAATGGCTGCTTTTGAGGCATTGTATGGTAGCCCATGCAGATCGCCTATTTATTGGGAAGAGGTGGGAGAATTTTCTTTAGTTAGACTAATCCTAGTTCATGAGATGCCAAAAAATATTCATGAGGTGCGAGGATGTCTAGTTAAAAAAAGAGTTGAGAAAAAATTTATGAAGATTTATGGAATCATAATTTGGAGTTTTCAATTGGTGATTGGGTTTCCTTGAAAGTTTCTACATTATTGGTTAATCGTTGACTTGGAAAATAGGGATAGTTGGCTCTGCGATATGTTGGACCATTTGAGATCACTGAATTACTAGAGAATGTTTCATATAATTTATCATTAATAGCTTAGTTGATGGGGTTTCATAACATTTTTCATATATCTCAGCTTCAGAAGTATGACCCCGATCCCACATACATTTTGAGTTGTAAAGAAATTGACTTAGATCTAGATGTTTCTTTCTATAGAAACCACTTGAGATCATTGAATCTCTATAGAATGTATTGTATCAAATTTGGACTCCATTGGTTAGAGTTATATGAAAACAAGGATCAGATTCCCATTAGACTTGGGAACATGAGTCATTAATGAGGGACCAGTGGCATCATCTTTTTCCAGGTAGTATATAATCCACATGACTTCTCAGAGATGGAATGTACTTATAGTAGGAAGATTTTAACATAATGTTACCCTGATTGGGTATGTTTTTCAATTTTATAATTTCACTTATAGTTTTTATAATCTCTAGATGTGATATTTTGGGTTTACTGTAGGTTTTACAATAGGTACATGTTGTGTACCTAAGGTACACATCAAGTACCTATTGCTGGTTTGAATTCATGAATAGGGGATCCTGGTGTGAGTATGTAATTAGTAGGTACATGTTATTTAAATTAGGTACACATTTTTTCAGGGTTAAATAATATATTTGTTACCTCATGTTATTGTTTTTTGGTGTAAATTTTCATGTGTGGATTACACATCGTGAGTAAGGGGTCCATGTCATGATGTGGCCTGCACCCAGGTTAAAGTCACACATTAAAATATTTTGGTTTGGTTATTCCTTTATTTTTGTTAATATCAACCCTAGTCTCTTGCAAGGAGATATTGAAAGGTTTATCACCTCCTAGATCGATCTGATCTGTATTGGATCTTCAATGCATTTTTGGTACATCCTATGGGATAACTTTCCTTTCCGGTTCTTTTGTGGTTGTGATTGTGGTAGCACCCTAGCCATTAATTTTTGGATACAATGATCTAATATTGCATTATTCTTGATATATTCTTCTAAAAGTGTTGTGAGATATCATTCTAGAGTCTTTTTCCTTTATTGGTTATGGAACGACAGATGTCCATTCTTGAGGTATGTGAGTTTTCTTCTATCTACTGACCACCTGTCTTTTAAATTAAATCAATCTATTTTTTGCGGTTTGATTATAGGGCCTTCATTATCATTATTTTTGATCATTGATTATGGATTATATTGTGGGTGTGTGTGCCATGAAATTTGAGATAGGTGGTTTTGTCTCTAGCCTCTGATAATGAACATTCCTATTTTTTTAAAATGGTTTTATTAATTGATTTGTTAAATGTGAATGATTGTTGTGTGTGTTGAAAAAAGTTTTTGAATGAAAAATGGTTTTCCTTGGATTTTTATTAAAATATTATCATCGTTTTTGAATGGGTTTTAAGGCCTTTAAATGGGCTTATGAAGAAGAGGACATGGGTTACCATGGGTACATAGTTGGAATGAATAGATTCAGGCCATCATCCATTGAATTATGATTATCAAGGAGGTTTGTTTTGAGAATTTACTATATTTAAAAGACCCATTTTTATAGGGGACCAATAGTAACATTTTGGGGTGTTACTCATTGGGTATTAATCTATTTCTTAGTGCTATGTTCTAGGATCAGTGATTGTGCACTTGATTCTTATGGAACGAGTTTTCTACTACCCAGACCTGTAGTATTCATTAGTGTGTGATAAATGTTCTTCTATTTGGTATTACTTGAATTTATGAGTTATCTTTGATATGAATGCTTATTCTTATATAAAATTAAAATGGAATATCATATTTCAAACTGATATACTAGCTTTTGTATAGAACAATTGAAAAGGGAAATGATTACCATGTTTTCTATAAAACTGATTTACTTCTATAATTCGATGTTTTATTTTAAAAATTAGCATACATAGTTTATTATATAGAGACTTGTTATGGAACACCTTTGTGGGATCCAACTGAACCAGTTATATCACACCATGAACACAACTTCTGTGGTGTGCAAACCATTGTTTGTCTTCTAGTGAAACGAAATGAAAGGAACCCTAGTGAGGTGGAGAGGTTCATGGCATCTAGGATGGGTAGTTGATGTTTATATGGTTGGATTTCATCCATTCCATCATTATAATAGCCGTCGGTATTTATTCCATTGTATTCAAAGTTGTCTTTTAGAGTTTTTAGTAGCTATTATAGTTTTTTGTTTCCACTATTTTCTTAATGTTTTGGCATATAATTTTTTAGACTTCTTAAATTGTATTCATTTTTTGTACATTTATTCCATGTGGTTTTTTTGGTTATCAAAAATTGATCCATGGGTTTTTTTGTTCGATGGCCAGGTGCTTGTTTCCAGTCCATGTTGATCAGAGAACAAACTTTGGGTATGTAACTGATCGGGTCAGGTGCTTATTTTTTGTCAAAATTACATGAATAAATAGTAAAACATTATGACCATGGTTATGTTAAAAATGAGTTTACCTGGTTAGTGGGTGGGTTAATATAATATATAGAGGTATTATATTAATAGAAACATGTATAATTATTTTTTGGAGAATAAAATACAACATTATCTTATCTTTTAACCCTTTTCCATTTGGTAGTATTATACATGAGAAATAAATTAATTATATTTAAATATTATAAGTAGTTAAAAGTGTGTCTTATACGTCCCTTATAATATAAAAAAAATTCCTCTCATATCCAAACATGAAGATATTATTTTCCTAGATAATACTGAATTAAATAAATTCATAAAATATCCACCACTTAAAATTTGTACTTATTTGATCAAAATAAAAACCATAGATGGCTTAATGTGTGAGAAGAATGAGGTGGTCCAAAGTAGAGGTATAACTCATAATGGAATACATTCAAGTATATTTATTCTTACGCAATATATAAACCTATTTTATATATAATCATATTATGAATCAATATTTTAAAAATAATTAGATGTTATTGTGATTATTGAACAACCATTTTGTACCTTCTTTCCGACAAAGGGGACATAAAATTATATCTCTTGCATGTATGTGGACAACCACCTCTGCATAACTATATGGTTAATTTTCTATCACATCCTCAAGTAGATAAATTTAGTGATGTTATTAATAGATATATAAGATATTTATTATGTAATAATGTTAATGAAATGATAAAATATTTTTTCTATTTTTCCATCATTTCTTTAGAAAATGAAAACAATATTCATGTATACATATGTCCTACAATCACAATGAATATTGTGATTAAATTTTCATTATATACCTTATATATATGGTTCTTAAAAGATATATAAATATATTATATTATATTTACATAATTATTAAAATTTTTTTGACAGTGTAACAATGAATATAGTATCAGTGCATAAACTATCAAACCAAAACTAACATGAATGAAGCAACATTTAACACTAAAAAATTGATTTTAATAAATAATTATTTATCAAAATTTATTGAAATGATAAATTTTTATTTTATATGATATTATTAGTAGGTGTTTTATTTTTTATATAAATTTAAAAAATATATATTTATTATACATAACATTATAGGGATTATAAAACAAATTGAACATGAGGTATGTGTTTTACATTACAATATATTTTTTATCGAGGTTATGTATAAAAATATTCTAAATGATTAAATTATTTAATATATCCATCTAAAATATTATGTATTTAATTCAATTTGATTTATTAAATTTAATTACATTTTTCACTTTCATTTTACTCTATATACACAAATTTTTAGAATAATTTTTTGAACGAGTACTAAAAAAATTATTCGGAAGGGAATATTTTCCATGAATGTCAATTTTTTCATTATTTTTTTTTTAAAATTTTTCTAACTAGAATATTAGGATTTTAAAAACCTTTTATATTTTGATACATTTTATCTTTAAATTTTTTTAAATAATCATATTTTCATTTTTTAATAGATGTAATATTTCCAAAAAAGTGTGAATGAAATCATTTTTTTAACATATCCCACAGGAATAAATTGTATAGAAATAATGGGTAATATATTCACTGAATAGTACATTAAAATATACATGGTAATTTCAAATGTATATTTCTTAATTTTTTTCAAAAAGCTATTTATTTTAAATCACTGATTTCAAAATATAAAGCGTATTCTTGTAAATATATATTTTAGTGATACATTAAATAACTTTTTTATACAAACAAATAAATAGTTATTACTTATTATTTAGTATGAATATGATTCTATGATACTATCCTTATTAGTTATATGAATTTTTATTGAATTCGATGACGAAATCATTATAAAAAAATTTCTTTTCCATGGATTAGGCTATAATGAAATGATAAATATTTTAATAATCTTAATATTGATATATGAATGTATTATGATTATTTTATGGGTTGAATATAGAAATAACACAAATTAATTGGTTAAATATTGATGTTTTATGAATTAAAACGCTACACATGATGTTATCCCATGACAAATATTTGGTACATTGTAGGTTATGTCTTTCCAAAATCAGATACATGGGTGGATATCTAATTAAAAACTTGTGTTGAATATCCTATAGTGATTGATTGAAACATGGTTAGTAGCAAATGTGTGGCCCAAACATGGGACCAAATAAAAGGAGGTGTATGATTTGTAGAATTGTGCATAGGATTACACAAAACTATGTGAGAAAATAAAGACATGAATAAAATCATAACAACATAATTTGTGTATTGTATTCAATTATGTGTTCCTAAATGTATGAGGGGTTATTCCCTTGGACACTGATGAAACATGGTGTGAACATAGTTTGAAAATCATTGTATTGCAACCATGAACCTCATTATAATATAGGGAAAATGAATATATATTTTTTTGGATTTTAAAATATAAAACATTCCTTCTCCATTTCAGTTTTCATACTAAAGGGCACTGTGGGAGATCTTCTCTATCTTCTTTAGGATTTAAAACCTCTCTGTCATCCGAGCTCTGATTCCTTTCCCATCAGTATAGTTAAATTTATTTTTGTATGACCTTCAACCTATTAACTTTCTTTATCAGTTTATCTCATTATGTTTGATTATATTTATTTGATATAAAATATTCCATATTTGGTGTTTATTCATCTATGTATCTATTCTATTCCAATCAAGGATAAATCTAAAGCTGATATTGTTAGTTCCAAAATGGTTGAAGAAACGGAAAAATGGGGGGGGGGGTTAATTGTATTTCTTTTAAAATTAAAATTATTGTAATCTTATTGGCTGTAAATTTATTAGTTCAAATATAAAATAGTTTACCCATGATGATACAACAAAATAAATATAAATGAAAATTCAAGAAATTAAAATATGAACACAATAATTGTATAGTATATTGGATCTAAATGATCACACCATTACTTTTTATACAATAACAAGGTCTATGTTACCCTCTATGGTATATTTATTATGAAGGAGAGTGAAAAATATTTATATCACCATTTTTATACCTTGAGTCTTATCCCAATTTTCTTTTCATTTAAAGGATCAAGAAAAAACTATCATTTAATAAGAGAAGACCCATCCAATTCTTTTAAAGGATCAATCCGAACCTACTTCTGATTTTAGGTTTAGAAAGACCGAAATATTTTATATGAGAAAACCAAATACAACCTTTTATAAAGGGAAATTCGACATAAAATTTCACTTGATCAATCATAACATTATCTATGTTATGGGTGAAAAGGATCCAATTCTTTTATGGGGATTTACTAAACAATGACTATAAAAGAGGAATCCCATTAATCTATTATTTTATAGGTTAATAGAAAGCATATCTGGCAAGGGGACATAACAAAACTATAATAGTATAGAAGAATTAATTTCCTCTTTTATTTTATAGGTTTTGAGAATCCTAGTCATCTAAGTGGATAGATAAAAAAGTGTACATTTTTGTAGTGTTTTATAACACCGTATAGGATGCACTATGTGTGAAAATATAGATCAGATAGGTACATCATAGAGATGAATAAAAAAATTTCTTGGGGGATGGTCCCTTATAGAGATTCTAATACCCTGATAATTTTGTGTTCAGGCCCTTCAAGGTGACGAAACAATGAACCTTAGGTAGCCAGTAGAATAATTATTTAATAAGATGGACAATGAAGAGCCATGACATAATTTTTATCATTTGTAACATGAACGAACAATGTAAATGTGACATCTATATACACTGTAATTCATTAAATGTTATTTTTATATATAAATTAGTACTAACAATTTTATTCACTTCAGAAACAACGATAATCATTCAAAAATTACAATGTTATGATCATTACATAGAGGTAATTTTTTTTTGTGATATACTAAAAAAGTAAAACGTGATGTATTATAATATATAGCATGGAATATCTTCTTAAAATTTGATAATAGATAAATAGTAATATTCCCTAATTTATGAGATACTAACCCTCCATTTTTCAAAATAATTCAAATAAAAACATTTCACTTTTATCCTCTCTCTCAATATAATATAAATTACATGTTGATGAGATTGAAATTTTTTAGAAAAATTAATAGAATGGTTGGAAAACAATATTCATATCCTTAAACAACTCTTAGAAAATTTTAATGTGAAAATCATTATATTTCAAAAGACTTGAATAATAATTTAACCTCAGACAGTATATATGAGAGTTTTCAAGACAATATTATAATAAAAAAATATGTTTAGAAATTAAAATTTGTGAAATGAACAACTATTTCAAGATATTATAGATTTAAATATAAAAATTATAATTTCATTATATACTCAAAATCCCTCTGAATTAAATATGAAATATTAATCCAATCATTTATAAAAATTAAAAAGTATTTCTAAGGGATAAATATATTTTATTTCTACATAAAACTGATAATTGCTAAAAAAGTATTATCTTAAATTAAAAATCCAATAAAAATGATGTTTTTTCCTCTTAATAAAGCATTATACTTATTAATTTTAAAAATTAATTTACAAATGAGAATATCCTAATCAATTCCATATTAGATAAAATATTTAATACCAAATTTAAGTAAACATATTTATATTTTATAAATTATATTTAAAAATAAGTGTAACTCCACATTAATTTAAACTCCCTTTTAAAAATTATATAATAAAATAATTATCACCATAATAATAATTTCAATAGTGAACACTCCAAAAAAATCCTACATTAATATGAATGGGCACCATGAATCAAGTCATAAGATATTAAATGAATTTTGAATGTAACAAGATGATAATATCATAAAAGTAATCTATTATTGAAAACTCAAATAAAATATTTGCTATCTCTATAATGGTATTAAATAGATTCTAAAAATAAATGGTATAACCGAAAAATAAAATATAGTATTTATTATTATACAAAATGAAATAATAATTCTTATAATTCTTATGAAGAAATGATAAAAAAATTATAATAAAATTTTAATTAGAATATAAAAATTACTTATTTATAAATAATTTATTGACCATAGAAGAATATGAATTCATACCCATAATTAACCATGTAATAGAAAATTCTAAAAAATTATCCTTGAAATTATATTTAGACATAAAAAGCTTTTTCAACCAAAAGATATAGTGAAATTAAATCTTATTTATTGATAATAATTATTCATAGAAGGAAAATATTTCTTCCTATAGTTTTTAGATTTAGGAATGAACATCTAATAATCAACATTCAAGTTTATCAAATTTTAAATTTCAAGAGAATAAACATTCTAATAATAAAAAAGATTCATTATTATATAATCAATGATCCATTTAGTTTCACAATACCCTTTATACTTATCTTTTAGTGATACATGTACATAATTCATTTATTTTATTTTTCATGTATATAAATTTAAAATATTCCTTAGATCTTCTATACATGGATTATTATTTCCTGAAATGGTAGAAACAATATAATAGAAACAAATAACAATCCTTACTTATAATTATCCCCTATATATTATTAGAATTTACACCATATGACGACAAATAACTTGAACAAGAATGCTGTGGAGAAGATGTAACCTTATAATTTTTCCACAAAAATGGAACATTACCACTTTCTTTTTCACTTTTAGCCAAGTTGTGATAGCTTTAACAATCACCCTAAATAGTGAAATAATTATTTATTTCTTCTTGGCCTTGTATTTTTTTCGTGGATTAATTAGGTTAAATATATGTTATTATCCTCTAACCACAAAAAATTGGAATAATCTAAATTTAAAATTGAGTTTCCTCGAATAAAATCCCCTATTAAAATTATTTCACATTTTAATGGATGGATTTTCCTTTTTCATGTGAACAAAATTTAAATTATTGGGGAGAATAGATTTAATTAAATCTTCATCTCCAAAGTTAGTTGTCTCAATATGTTTACAAATAACATATGTGGTTATTCAACTAAAAATATTTTTATAAATACTTATATTGAAAAACAAAATAATATTCATGACCTTCTAATAATGATCATATTTAACAACATAACCTATTTTCAAATCAACCAGATTAGATTTAGTAAAATACTATGTTTTAATGAAAATATGCCAAATAGAATATCATTACACTTTTTATATATATTCTTTTATATCTCCAACTCAGTGTACTTACTACAATTTTAATGTTCTAGAAATAATGGATTCAAACCACTTGTATTCCTCAAATTAGAAATTATTAAAATTGATACACTCCTTAGACTTAATAAATACTAGGATAAAAAGTTAACATAATAAAAAATAATAAAATAATGAAAGATATATTCTCAAGATAACCAAGCAGTGATACTAATTTTGTGGTGTAAAAAATAATGAAAAACCAACTTATCCTATAAAATTGTCATCACTAGATACCAAATGTTATGTCCTAGAGGGTTAATGGAATTGAAAAATAGTGGGGTGAATTGTATTTATTTTATTAATTAATGGTATTTTAAATTCTACGAGAATAAATTGATTGGGATAAATATTATACAATTAAACCACAATGATATACAAAAATAGACAGAATGTAAGACTCAATAAAGTAATAGATAAACACAAAACTTTTATAGTAGTTTAAAGATAAATGATCCCATATATACTATTAATAAACTAACCTAGTGTATGATACCCACAAAAGTATATTACTTTTTATGATGAGGGAAAACTTTTTACATATGCCTTTTTCAAAGCTATAGGGTAAACCCAATTCCAAATTATTTTACAATTTTTTTTTAAAAATTTTTTTTCCAAAGAGGACCCATCATATACATTTAAAAGATCAATCCAAACCTCGTTCCTTTTTTGGGTCTAGAGGGAATTTAGTCTTTAAAGGTGAAAACCTAAACGAGGATTTAAATGGTGTAGAAAAAACCTATAATTTCAAAAGGCCAGTTCTAACCTCTTAAATATTACATGGAAAGAGAAAACTATACTTCTAAGGGTAAAAACCAAACAAAACATCTTACAAAATAAGTTTATTCCTTTACTATTTTATGGGTTATGAGAAACACAATCTTCTTATGGGGCCATACCATAACCAAACAAAACATTAGTGATGGTATTATAACCAAGTGTATGTTTTAGTAAGTGTGAAAATAAATCATAGAGAGTTAAAAAAATGGAATAAAAAAAAAATTCATCGAGAGAATGATTATTGAAGGAGATGGTGGTATTTAGATTAGGTATAACTCATGTCCTTGATGATTTTAAAAAATAATCTCAGGAGATAAATAATTTAATTCATAAAGTAGTCGAACAATGAAGATTCATGACTCAGCTTCGAACATAGACTACATGAAAGAGTAAATTTAGAAACACATCTTTAATCTCAGTACATAATGCCACAATATTTTTATATATAAAATAGAAACTTGTATTTTTTATATTTATGATATAGTGACACTTCTTTATAAAAAAAATTAATATCTTCACATTAAATATCAATTTATTATCACTAATATACAAAAAAAAAATTAAAAAAAATTTACAACTAAATACAGTAGTGAATATGTCCATATATTTTGATAGTAAATATGTTGGAATACCAATATAACATTTGAGAAAATAACACTCAATTTTTCAAAACAACTGTAATATAATTTATTTTATTTTGGAGTTTTCTCAAGATATTTTGTAAAAAATGATGTATATAATAGAAACTTTTTTAACAATTAATTAAATAGACACTAATAAATATTGATATCATTGAAAAAAAATCCTAGACCATACTGTTGAGAAAATAAACATATTTCTGAATATTTGAATTTGGTTATTTCTTGTTTTAAAATTTCATCATTAATATAAGTGCGCAAAGAATCCCATGAGAAGCATATTTAATTAATCATTAAACAACACAAAATCATTTCTCATGGATTTATTATAATTAACGAGTAATTATAGAATAAACATAAAAATAATTATATCGATAATAAAAATAAAGAAAATTTATTTGTGAAGAATAATGTAAAATAAATCATATCTCTAGGTTTTACAAAAAATTGTAGAAATTTGAATAAGCCCATTGGAAAAACCTTATAATTGATTCATGTAGCTGATTCTTATATCCATTTGACCAAAGTGAATTGACATGGAAAAATTAAAATATATTAATTTCATGTAAGAATATTCATAAAAGGAATTTCACATATCTGATTTATGTAAGGTGCATGATGTATCCATTTCTTGTAAGATTATTCTGATAACCATTTTTCACTACGTTGTAAAATTATTCACATATAAAATAATTTTCAAGTAACTGAATAGTTGTGTTTCAATTTATTATGTATTTGAATTTATCATGAAGACGAATTCATGTAGGTGATACTGGAAAATTTTAGTAAACATAAAAAATATTTTTTAAGACTTAAAATAACCCATTGAAATGGAAGAATTAACATTGGTTACAGTTTAATTATATTAAGGTAATATGACTTCCCTTATAAAAAATTATGATCAAATTAATCATGTTTCAGTCTCCAAATATTTCATCAAAATACTATTTTAAATTTTTTCTAAAAGAATTTTTATTTGAGACAGAAAACATACAATAATTTCTCTCTAAATTTAGTACATGATATAAATCAATTAATAGTTTTACATCATCGAATGAAATTCTTTTCATATTTTTATATTCCAAAAAAATAAATAATAAATCAATTTGAAGTTGTATTCAATTTTATAGATGAAATATGTAAGGTACATGATTCTAGAAAATTATAAATGTGTATTACAAATTGGATACATTGATTTATAATTGGATATGTGGTGAACGATAGTGGGAAACATGGTAACTATAAAAAACATACAAAAATGGTATCATAAGGTCCGAAATGGTGTATATATACTAGAAACTCAACATGAAACTTGAATAACATGAAATTGATAATTGAAAAATGAAATAAAATTATATTATAATCTAATAAATTTCAAGATATAATCAGTTTTATGTGTAGTTTAATTAATACATAAGTTAATAAAGATAACTAAAATTTAAATTAAATATTAATCAAATTGATCTCTTTATTTATCAACATATAAGACAAGAAAATAATGTAACCGTTAATTAGACTTATGTTAGAGATAATAAATCATGTATTGTTATCAAATTTTTTAATCATTAGAAAATTAAAATAATAACATACTAAATATGAATCTCAGTAAAGACATAGAAATTATAATTAATTACAATATGATATTTTTTTAATTATCAGAACAAGGATTGGTTAAAGGAGACACTCAATAGATATAATAATAGTGTTCTTCTAACATCAAAATGTATGTTTTAAATATCCATTCTCTCGGAGACATTCTCATTAAAAAATTCATCCATCGAGCTTCGTGATATAATCTATGTGCAATAATTTGTAAATAATTAAAATTTTAGATTAATTTTTGGAAATTTTTCATAGACATCTTATGAAACCAATTGATCCTATTGCAGGCTAAAACCTCAAAAATGATAACCCCATTGGATGAGCGTAAAACCTACCACCCAAATTTAGGTATGCAATAATTGTTTATGATTTTATATGAGGTTAATGTAATTGGATAATGATTGGTTAATGATTGGGATACTTTGGGAGGGATTCAAAACAGTTAGGAGGATTTTCTAAGGAGCATGGACTAAGCATTGATTGTGGAAATTGTGCAGGATCTCCAGTTAACAATGTAAGTGGGGGGAGAAAGAATCACATTGTTTACACATGATTTGTCTAACCATGGGAGTAAACCATGCATGGTCTCTATTGAGGTAGTATCATGTGCAAAATTATCACATGTTTTGCCTAACCATGTGCGCTAACTGTATGTAGCATTAAAATTTAGGTTTTTAATTATGTGTTTACTCAGGAGTTTCCCTAAACTCTTCCTCTATTGTCCAATACAAACCCTACACAATTTTTTATTTCAAGGTATAGATGTGATCTCCCACTCATTTTTATGCTATTTTAAGGGTTTTTATTGTTTAGTAATTGTGGTTCTCTTCCAATAGATCTTCTCCCTTGGATATTTCTTTCTTTTTCTTTAAATCTAGTTCCGACTCTCTCTCATTTTTGTATATATAATTCATTTTCATGTAGATATATGATTTTTTTCCTAAAATTATGATATTGAAGCTTGTTGATATTAGGAAAATGTATAAAAGGGGGGTTTGGTGAAGATTCACCAGGATTTGTGGTGTGGTTTGGAGTTTGTTGATTTCACTGAAACCCTATGATAGGTGAATTCTCTCTTCAATTGACTATTTTTGAACTAGAACCGTTTTTTTCAATTAATTGGGTTTTTTTGATTTGTTTTTTGTGATCATGATGTTAAAAGTTATTGGAAATTAATTTTGTGATAATGTGTGGATGTTGGAGAAAATGGGTTATTACGATGAAATATTCTTTGATGTTGGATATAAAATAATGATTTTAAAATGATTTTCTTGGTTTGATTAATGGAAATGATTTGTGAAATAGTTTTTCAATAAAATGGGGTTTCTTTATTGAAATGTAATGTGGTAATGATGACTCCCTAAGATATTTTTTTATTATGTAACAGTTGTTTCATAATATTGTGGCCTTGGTGTTCTATGTTCTTTTTAATTGGAATGAGAAATTTATGACTGTTTTTAAATGATGAGATGTTAGGGGGGAGTACACACTATAAAAAGGAAATGGATAGTGGATATAAGATCCACCATCAATGAATAGTTGGTGGTAAGTACAACTAGATAGTAAAACTTGTCACCAATCCATGACGAGAAGTTCCACCATGATCGTTTATTGGGTTGGGTATGTGAAGCACTGTTATTAAATATTCTATAAATAGTTGTTCTATGATGAGATTTTCAATGGGATATGGCATGGTTGTTTTGGTTTCCATTATACTGGGAGGATTTGGGTGGAAAATTTCTTGGTAAGGGTGTTTTTTTCATATTTCAAATTTTTCAACAATTTGATGTTTTATATAAAGTATTGTATAAATGTGAAAACATTTCAATCCTACAGGCATGTTTAGGGATGTTATTTGAAAAAAAATACTCCGATTATGGAACATTGTTGTTGATTTCTATAGGACTAAGGGAATTGTTATGGAATATTTAGGTTAAATGGTATATCCTTGGTAATGCATTTCATTGGTTTATACTTTTTACATGCATCACAAAAATGTGGTTGCTCATAGATTATTTGGTTGGTTGTTTTTCAATAATGTAAAAATTATTCCTTAATTGTTCTTGATGACCTTGAAATTTATTTCCAGCCTATGGTGCCTTGGAAACATCACCTTAGGCCATGTAGCATCTCACATCAATCTTAGGCCAATGAGGAACATGCTGGATGTTACAAGTAGTATCAGTTTGTTCAGTCCTTGTTTTTTCTAGTTTGTTTTGTTCATTGTCATTGATTTTTGTTCTTGGTGATGACCTTAATTCTTGTTCTATTATTGATTTGAAACAGTAAAAAATAATAGGGTTTTCGGAACATAAAATTTATAGCAGAAAAGAATGTAACTAACACCATTATGTTTCACATCAAGATACTAGTGATTTTTGTACATCCGTGTTTTGGAGACACTTATAGTCACTAGAAATCTCATTTTCTTTGGAGTAGCTAATGAGATCAGCATGACATGCATGATTGAAACGACTTCCCACACGGATTGATATTCCATTGGCATAATGATTTATATTGTTACATGGATATATAGATTTCTTTAAAAAATAATCAAAAAATAATCAAATGTATAGCTTTGAAATGTGAATAGTTTTGGTATTTTTTAATATGAATCAATTATCAATAAATGTTGGATTTTATAAAAGTGGTGAAACATTGGAAATGTGAACTTCTGGAATGTCTGGTTGTGATAGCGGCAAATTAATTTAATTTAAAATTATAATTATTTTCTTTCTAAGGTTTCGAGACTTGTTGTTGTTTTTTTATTGATAGAAATTGAATCCTGTAGGAGTCCTAGAGACTAGACCAATGATCCGATTAAAAATGTGGATGCACATGGCCCGAGGTGACCTAATAACTAGTTCAAAGTATTTTTTTTATTTCCAAGCCATGGAAAGTGGGAATAAAGGGGATGAGCCAAATCCTATTGATCAATAATATCAATTTCAAAATTAGAATCCAACTATCTTTTGGTGTGATTCGGAACTAGAAGAGAGGGAGGCATGGTTGAATACAATTAATATGATATTTTAATTATTGGGAACACCGTTTGAGCTGAAAGTGAAACAAGAGACTTACATGTTAGAGGATATTGACCTTCAAAGGAGGTAGTTCTCAGTACATGCTAAAGTGGAAAAAGGTATTACATGGGGGGTTTCTAAAAAATTGTTTAATAGATAGTTCTGCCATAACACATTCATAATTTTATGTACAACTGATTTCTTTTGGCTAAATAAATAAAACATCTTAAAAATGTAATATGCTTTTAGGTTTATGATCCTAGTGAGGTCTGAACCTGAGGTGGCGGTTAGTACATCATTAATGAGACATATATTTGAAGTTGGGTTGAGGTAGGGAATTTTTTCTAAAATATATGTACTATGTTTAAGAGATTTCACAGATATGTTGAATATAATAATTGTTGTTTAAAGAGATATTTGGGATTTTACAGGTGGGGGAAGAATTTTGGTTTCTATAAAATATATGGTTCATGGGGAAGAGGGACTGTTATTTCCAAGGTGGGAGTTTGGTATAGAACCTTAATAAAGGATCAATGAATCTTTCACTGATTCCTTGACATGATGATTTTAGTATGGTTACATGGGCCACATCAAGAGATATTGTATGACACAAACTCCCAAGTGGAATAACTATAATATGATGTGTGGAATATTCTGCATTATTGTTTTAATGCTCTCAGATCAGGAGTTCATGATACTACTCAAGGGTCATAGGCATATTATGACTTGATAGGGTGGGGGTAGCAACATACCCCTCATCAATAGAGAAATGTTATTCATGGGGATTTCAAGAACACCACAACTCCAAAAAAGAGAAATAAAGAGAAGTGTGTGGAATGAAAGCAGTTGATTGGGGATGAGTAGCTTGTGATGGATGACTAGGAGAGACCCTCTATGGTACGAGGTATAATTATTTTAAATTCTACCTTGATATAAGTGTTTTTCGATATGGGTTATTCACGTTATTTTATTTCTTATCATGTTGTTTTTTATGGTTTTAACTGTGGAAACGATGCCATCGTCTTCCAAACATTAAATTCCTCTCAGTCAAAGAGAGTGTTAATCCTTCCTATGTATATAATTATATATATTTGTCGATCATATTTATTTGGTGTTAGAATTATTGGTCCTTAATATGTATGTTTATGATATAATCCTAGGAATGGATTGGTTGGAAATGTATAAGTCGCACAATTACTGTTATGCATGAATGGTTAGTTTTACAATGGACGATAGTTTTGAATTTTTTTTGGGGGAGTTAAGAATGGAAAGAAGTGTGAAAATGTCATGTTGTCACCACTAGATGGCACAATATCATATCTGTTGATAGAATTTTCATTGGCATCAATGGAAAGATTTTTTCACAACATTTATCAAGTGGTTGTTGATAAATTTTTGGATGTATTTAGTGAAGAATAATTGGGGTTTCCACCCTTGAGAGAGGTGTAATTTAAGAGATATATCATTCTGGGGACCCATATTATATCAATTTCATCTTACCTAATGAAACCAACATAATTAAGGGCATTGTAATTGATGTTGGAGTAGGTAGAAAACAAAGGGTTTATCCTGCCATTAACATCACTATAGGCATCACAAGTTTTATTTTTTAAAAAATGGTTGGAACTCCTCGATTGTGTGTTGATTATTGTAAACATAACTAGGCCTTGATAATTAATTGATATCCAATTACATGAATTTTTTATTTGTTCTACTAGTTTAAGGGAGCTCAGTGGTTTTTCATGACTGGACTATAGTCTGGATACCATCAATTTCATTTGCAGATGGGGGATATTCCAAAAATAACATTCAAAATAATATATTTCCAGTATGAATATGTGGTTATGCCCTTTGGCCTTATGAAATAACTAGAAGTGTTCATGAAATTGACGAATCTATTATTTAAGAGATATATGGATTCTTTTGTAGTGGTATTTTTTGATAATATATTGGTGTATTTCAGGACATTATGGGAGCATAAAAAACACATAGAATAGTGTTGGGGGTGTTGAGAGGAAATCATTTATATTCTGAAATTTATAATTGTGATTTTTGGATATATTTTGTTTATTTAATTTTCCATGTTATTTTTGAGAAAGGCGTTTTGGTTGATTCAGAAATTATTGAGGCAATTATTTTGTGTTAGCCGCCAAAGAATGTTTTAGAGATATAAATCTTCCTTGGACTAGCTGGGTATCATCATCATTTATTTCATGATTTCTCATGATTGGACATACCAATGAAATAATTGAGTAAGAAGAATGTTCCATTTAAATGGAATGAGTAGTGTTAGAAATATTTTAAATGGAGTAACAGTCTCCTAACATCAGTACCAATCATAGTTTTTCAAGAACCCAAGAATGTGTATGTGGTGTATTGTGATAGATCAGGATCAGTTTTGATCTATGTTCACATGCAAGGAGATCATGTGGTTGAATATGGCTCATGAAAGTTGAGGTTTCTTGATAAGAACTACACAATTCATTATGTGGAGTGGAATTCTATAGTTAATGATTTAAAAATGTTTCATAATTATAAATTCAGTGTGAAATTAATAGTATTTACTATTCATAAGAGTTTAATGAACATTTTCATAGAAAAGGATTTGAACATGAAGAAAAGGATCTGGATGGAGTATCTTCAGATGTTTAACATTGACTTGATGTATGTACCAGGAAATGGAAATCCAGTAGAAATTTCATTATGTAGGAATTCGTATGCTCATGCAGTAAAACATACACAATATTAGTCGTAGTAGATGTTATATAGAGGTGAAATGTAGTAGGAATGTGAGGAAAGGGGCGAAAGAGTGGTTTTTTCTGCCCTAATTACATACCGACCAAGATGCGATGGATAAATGGTCATAGAAATATAATTCTGACTGTATGAAAACTATGAGGAAATCTAATGGTAGAAATGTTGAGGGTTGGGAACTAAATGGGTTTTCAATTAAGTCCTTTCTGAATTAGACGGTTGTATTTGTGGCTTTCAAGGATGAAATTATTAGGGATTATCATCATTCCAGATGGGTTGTTCTTCCAAGAATTAAAAATATGTATAAGGAATTTAATTCACAATTCAAGTGGTAATGTTTGAAAATGTAATTTGAGAAGTTTTTCAGAGATGCTTGACTTTTCAGTAAGTCTGGACAGAGCATCAGTGACCATCAAGTATATTTTAATCTTTACATATCCCTATATGAATTTTGTATAAGATACTAATGTATTTTGTTACAGGTCTCCCAATAATGGTAAAAAATCACGATGTTATATGTCTTATTGTTTAACGGCTCACAAAGATGGCCTATATCATCCCTATGCATGAATATCATATAGTAGAGGGTATGTCCATGATCTATATCTGTGAAGTGGTAAATTGGCATGGTGTTCCAGTTTTGATTATATCAGATAGAGGTCTAAGGTTTAGATATCATTTTTTGGAAATCCTTGAAGAAATCCCTTAGGAACCATTTGAAAATGAGTATAATGTATCAATCTCAGAAGAAGGGGAAGCCTGAGAGGATGATATAAACATTATAAGATATGTTACAAGCTTGTTTGAAGGATTTTTTTGGTTCATGGCGTATCCCTTTCCATTAGAGTACTTCATTAACAATAATAGTTATCAGACCTCGATACCTAAGGCTCTTTTGGAGTCATTATATGGGCATATGTGTCATTATCCAATTTATTTGGAGGACACAGGTGAGAACTCAATGGTGGGACACATCCTTGTGGAAGAGACTATAGAGAAGATCATGCTGATCAGTAAGTGAATAAAGATTGCTCAAAGTCATCAGAGACCATATGCACACCATATTCAATTCCCATTATCATTTTAGGTGGGAGATCATTTGTTCTTGAGAATCTCTCCTAGGCATGGACATCATTAGGTTTGGAAGTGGGGTACGTTCTCTTCAAGGTATATTTTTACTTTTGTGATACTTTGGAGGGGTGGAGAAGAGGATTATCGACAGGATTTTACACCCCAATTATGGGTGGTACACAATATATTCCATGTTTCTCAGTTGAAGAAGTACCAGCTGGATATTGACCATGTGATTTGATAGGATCATTAAGAGCTAGAGATGAATTCTTCCTTAGTGCAAATTCTAGTGTGAATTGTGGATAAGTATGATAATGTCTTTTATTGTAAAAACATCAGTCTTGTTTGGGTTTTGTGGTAGCATGGTCAGAATCATAAGGATACTTTGTAGTGGGGGAATGAGACTGTCGAGCAATGGCCCAAGCTCTTTCTGCAAAGTGATGGTTCTCTACATTCTAAGAATGGAAATTACAATGGTGGGAAGAATTTAGAACCCCAGTTTAAGGTATATAAACATTATTTGTTCCTTTTTTGTCGATAATGTAATTGGGAAATGTTTGGGTAATGTTAGGGAGTGCTTTGGTGGGATGTGGAATGGTATGGATCATTTTATAGGGGATATCAATTTGTGCATGCTTTGGGGAAACCGTGCACGATCTCCAGGTATCTGTTTTAGAAGAGGTAGTGGGATTCACATGGTTTTTGCATGTTTTTTCAAACTATCTGAGGAAACTATTTAGGGTATCTGTTGAGGTTATATCATTCACATAGTAAGTGCATGGTTTTCCAAACTATATGAGCTAAATTTGCATGGCAATACAAATAGATGTTTTAATTATGGGTTCCCTCATGATTTCCCATAAACACCTTCTCTCTTCTACCATAGAAACCTGAAACAGTATTTATGGTTCCCAAGTGTTATAGAGGCACTCCAACTCATTTTGGATGTTTTTCTAATGGATTTTATGTTTCGGTGATGGTGATTCACTTCTGGTGGGCATTCTTTCATGGATCTTTCTTTGTTTTCCTTAGATATATTTCTTCCCCTTCCCCGAATTTCTATATCTACAGAAATCTCACATAGATCTAGGGTTTTTGTTTCCTAAAATTAAGAGATGGGTCTTGTTGATAATATAAAAAGCGAACTAAGGTCGTTTTGGTTGATTTTACACCTGTATTTGTGGTGCAGTAGGGAGTTGGTCGATTTCACCAAAGCCTTATAGTAGGTGAATTTTCTCTTAACTCCACTTATCTATAACTATAAAAGTTGTTTTAAATTTATTTTTTTCATGAATTTCATTTTTATCATGACGTGAAACATCATTTGAAATTCATTTTGTGATGATGTTAAGATAATAGTGAAAATGGGATATTGAGGTAAAAAATTATTTGATTTTGGATTTTAAAATGTTGATTTTAAAATCATTTTCGTGGTTTTATTTATGAAAATGGTTATTGAAAATGGTTTCTAACAATAATTTTTTACATTATTTGAATGTAATGTGGCATGGATGATGACCTAAGGGATTATTTGTTTATTATATAGTTGTTTCATAATGTGGTTTCCTTGATGTGTTATGTAATTCTTTATTGGCATTGAGAATTTTATGACTGTGTTAAAATGTTGAGAAGTGGTTCGGGAGTACCACTATAAAAATGGAATATAGTTGATATAAGAGATACCATCAATGAAAAGTGGACATGAAGTAACACTAGACTGAAAAAAGTAGTAAACGAGATTCGATATGAAGTTACCCTCTGATTTTTTATCGTGTTTGTATTTGAATTACTATTAATTTATAGGTGAAAATTGATGTGATAACAAGTAATGGAAAATGGTTTATGGCATGGTTCTTTATATTTTACTAATATTGTGTGGATATGGGTGGAAAATGGCTTATTGAGGTTCTGTTTGTATTGTTGTAAATTGTTAAACTACTTGATGTTTTATATAAACTATTTTATATTAATGTGATATTGGTTCTATCCTAGTGGAGTTTGTAGGGATGACAATTGGGGAAAACCAACTGAGTATTTTACTCAACCCCTACTTTGGTAGATTGGTGGTTTTCAGATGTTATTTTATGAGATACAGTTAAGGATATAATGTCTCTTTTTGGAAGGGGTTTATCGTGATTCTAGAATGAGTTTATAGTGATTGGAGCATGGATCTTGTCTTGGAGTTGTAGAGTTATTTCATAGCATATTAGGTTGTGTTTGGTAGTCTTACACTTGGTACAATGATTATGGAACACTGTGGTCGAGTTGTATAGGTATATAAGAATTGAAATGGAATTAGATAGGTTAGATGGGATTTCCTTGGTAATGTATTTCTTTGGACTACAATGATGACATGGATCATGAAAATTTGGTTGTTCATACTTTATTTGGATTGTTGTTTTCTTGAAAGGGAAAATCCTTCCCCAATTGTTTTTATGCCCTTGGAATTTATTCCCATCCTTTGGTTATTTTGGGGCATTTCCTAAGTCCAAGTACCATGTCATCTCCTTCTCAAGCCTATGAGGATGGGGTGATGTTACAATGAGTCCCTCTATATATGTGATCCTAGAAGTCTATTATATTCATTGGAATTCCTTTTAAATGTGAATTTTATTTACTTATAATTAATAAAAACTTGTTTTATGGAAAGGAATGTAACTTTCACTAGGACCATTATTTTTTATGGACAAAAAGATTAAAATTTATGAATTACCTTACATGATTTTTTATACTATAAAATAAAATTTAATGGAATAGTAATGATTCATGGATTGAAACATGGTCTAAGATTATTTACAAATTGTTCAAATTGATTGTTTAACTTTTTTTTTGTTATAGGTGTTTTCAAACTCGAGTGACCCTTGGATTTATAAGTGAAATCCTTGAGCACACAAATGATTCCCCCCGATTACTTGATCTAGTTTTCAAGTGATATAAACACATTATAATTATTTCATTATCATATTAGTACATGAATGAACTCACATTTTACTAATGAATCAATCACTTTATGTTTGAAAATAATAATTTTTTGGATAATTTATATGGATTCATCATGATGTTTTAGAACATGTGATTCCTTGGAACATCACCTTGGGCCCCACTCATTCTTAATCTAGGATTTACTTTTTATGTACTCCAAGTAATCATTTTGAGACTATTGAACAACGTAATTCAATGTGTGTACCATCAGATTACACCTAATCCATTTTGGCATGGGTTCTTGGTTACTAATATGAACTGGCCTAGTCTTCTAAAGTCAAGGATGCCTCAATTTATTCTTTGGTTCCCTATAATTATTATTATTATATAGAAAATAATAACATATTGATGAGATCTATGTTCTTACCATTTACAATTTCAGAAAAATATCGTATATGGGGATGCTGGTATGGTCGGATAGGATTCCCAGGAGGATACTGAGCCAAACATGCTTATTATATGATTTAATTATTCTACTTTTGAACATTGTTCCTACATATTGATATATTTATACCAACATAATCAAAATATTATAGATACCATTTTTGGTGACCACCTATGTAATTATCATACCCAATTTGGGATACTGATTAATAACCATCTAGACATCAAGGTGAAGATTATGAAAAGGGAAAGGGTCTATATTTAGATGTATGAATTATATGATATGATGGTGTATGGGAGTAGATGATAGAGAATAGTATTGGGATTATTTAAGAGTATAGTCTTTTGTAATTTTTTGTATTTTTTATATAATTTACTAATGTATCACCATTTATAATTTTGTTATAGTATCATTATGTCATCCATATTTTCTACAAAATATTGATATTTTTTGTTATTCAATAGTTTATTAGATATGGATGATTAACCTAAAAAAAATTCACATTGTTGTTGATAATCCTAATATTTCATTATCTCTCTTTTACCAATTGTGTCGAATCTTACATAAGTTCAATGCTTCCCTATAGAAAAACCATTTACCATTGCTTCTTTTTGACAACCTATATCATAAAAGGCTGTGGGGTTGTGGCTATGTGGAAAATTGATATTTGTTACTAAAGAGGGAATGGGTTCCAAGACATCATAAAGTTGTATTAGATTATTATTTTCATTTAATTATTGTTTGATAAGGTTGGATTGGATATTAAATAAGTATTATAATTTTTTATTGAATTTGTGTATGGTAGTAGGTAACCCATGTTCAAGGAAATTTCCAAATTTTCAAGGATGGGATTTGATGATCTAGAATGTGTATATTATAGTTATACAAATTTCACCATTAGGTAGTGCACATGATATCTAATGTTTTTTTTAAATTATATATTTTATCTTTAACCTTAGGCTAGTATGGAGAGGTTGTTTTTTCACATTCATCATTATATGAACATATAGATGGACAGGTCATGCATTATTCTATGTCATGCTTACTTATTTTGTACATTTCATGATGCATATTTCTCGTTCCTTGATAGTTATAATTAATTAGGTGATAAAATTTCATGTAGGGATAAAATAATTGGATTAATCAAATTGTATACATCAACCTAAATGGAGTTTTATGATATTGAATTTTAGTGGAACCTTAATTATCCAGTTATAGTGAATTTGATATAGGGGCCATAAGTTGAAATTATTAGTTGGATATAATTAAATGGATTCTAATTGAAATTGTTTGAGTGTGGGTGCCTTAAAAATAGAGAAAAATTATATATCAAATTGAATCATAATAAAATCATTTTTCTAGTTACATGTAGTAAGATTTTCAACATATTAGGTATACGACTTTATAAATTTGGAATGAAGTCCAATTCTTACTAGGACTTGATATATTTATATATATGGATATACCTGAATTATTGATTACTAAAACTAAAATATAGTGGGTTTATTTTAACCGGGGATTCCAATTATAATATTATGGGAGTTTTACTGTGTAACATGTAATTGAAACATCATATACTAGAAAAACTATGAATGAAATGAATTATTTCTAATTCCATGACCGTAAATCTTAGGAAATCATGTTAGTGTGTTTTGGATAGATAACCCATAATAATATTATTATTTATGAGAAATCCCTTAAGATTTTATCAATTTATGAGGTGTGTACCATTAAATTATAGTTATATGAGTCTATGATGTCATTAGTTATAATTCCAGGAAGGTGGTGATCTCTATAAACCTTCGCTGGGGGACCTAACTTGCTAGTAGTTCCATATGAGGAACCACTGGTTTTAATTCATATTATACCTAACAATAAAATTTATTTTCAATTTTGTGAAAGGTAATTATCATAGTTTTGTATATAGAGGAATCAATATAACCTTTAGAGTTTATGTAAGAGTTGATGAAGAAATTATAGAAGTATAGCCCACATAAAATATTTAGGATGAGTGTTCCCCACGATTACTAATCATTCTTAATTTAAATTATATTCTACACTTTCACATTTGGAGATGCCTATAGAAGGATGGTTAAGCTCACCACTTATATTCTTCGGGGCACTTCCATGGGATGTTATTATTTGATGAATCAAACTGGCCAACATCGAGGTATTTTTTTGGGAGATTTATAATCTCACTTATTTTTTTAATTATATCCTAGGATGATAATATCTAATCGAGGATAATAGTTTATGAACCTAGAGTTGGGAACTATTTTTGTTATAGACTATTCTTCTCAATTAATAAGGCTATATGGAATTGCACCTACTTTTTCTAATGGTGAGTTTCCCATGATAGATGTTTTTAGGATGAGATCAAGTATTCCATTTGATCATAATTAAGTAAATTATGACCAACTACAATTTTAGAGATATTGAACAAGAAATTCATTTCCTATTGAAACATTAGGGATGTTAGGGGCATGGGAATGTGGTTTAGCACCAAGGCAGGGTAGTTCATCCTGTGGTAGGAATCATCATCTGATGTGTTCTCTAATGAATAGTGGAATCCAGTGTATCAACACTGGCAGTTCTATAATATTCTATTAGTGTGAAATAGGGTAATGCAAAGCCTTGTTGTGACCGAGACCCAATTGAGTATCAAGCTTATAAAAAAATGGAATATCTTAATCCTTTCCATCTATTCATAGTAGAATATTATCATCACTAGCTCAACATTTTGAATAAGGATTAGGGTAACCGTGTTGGGTTGGGTGTTGGAGCACCACCGAGTAGACATTTTAAAGAGATTGACATGGTGGAGTAGGATAGATTCTGGATATTCATCACCAGCATAGTGGACCATTCTCGGGTAGTCAGTTTGAAGCTCAGGGTCATTGATAAAGAATTATATATGTATTGAAGACTATAAACAAAGAAAATGATGATATGCTATCAATAATATATGGTACGATACTAGTAGAATCTACTTTGGTATATTTAATTTTTTATGTATGTTCATCCCATTATTTTATTTCTATGACCTTCATCAAATGGATAATGATTTATGTTTTGTACTTATATGGAATGAGGAAGCTAGATGCTCCATTGGAAGTATGGTCCCAATGTGTACACCAATTCAAAGAGTTCCCCCATCAGTGTGATAGTTATAATTTCTTATGGGACATCATTGTACACTAAATTATGGGACTATACATCATTCTAAAGATGATATGGTTGGTTTCATATCCCTCCTATGCTGATTGAAATCATTAGATGGTATCCTTCACATCACCATAGGGTGATATTTATATTAATAAATGTGAATGAGACATCCATACAGGCCATGTTTTAACTAAGTGTGATTGTCCAGGAGGAGTGAAAATCTGGATTTCTATAATTTATATGGATGATGCTATAATATGTTATAATAAATAACCTTTACTGTAAGTTCATTCTAAAGATGTATTTCCTGATAAATTTTCCATATTACTTCTTGATATAAAAGTATATATTACTATGGAAATATTACCGTGGATATCATTGATGTTTATTCCAACTAATAGGATATATACTATTGAGTTTCAAGAGGTGAATAGGTAGGAGGAGTACTTGGAGGATAACGGTTTCATCTGACAAAATAATTATCATTGGGTTTTACCCATGGTTTTCACCCAGAGGGAGTATAGGGAACTTTCAATTTGTGTGGATTACAATCGATTTAATAAAATTACGGTTATGAATTGATGTCTAAAACATCATATAGACAACCTATTCGACTAGATATAAGAGGATCTGGTTTTAATGATGGTTAATTTGAGTTTATGGTGTCATCATTTATATGTTATCCCTTCATAATTATCCCATATAATGTTTCAATGTATGTACCACCTTTATGAGTATCTAGTAATTCTATATGATTTGAAGAAAATACCCTTTCTTTTTATGGCTTCGATGAACCAGTTTTTTCACTCACATCTTGATAAATTTGTATTATTAATCTAGTATGACATCATGGTGTATTCATATAATAAACAAAAATATCCCCAACAAATATATATAGTTTTAATTACATTGAGATATAACTACAGTTATACAAAGAACAATATTTTGAGATTATGGTTCATTAATGTTAAGATTGCGGGTTACATCATCTCATAGGTAGAGGAATCCAATAGTATAGGGAATAAGAGAGTTTTCACAAACTAATTCTTATTTTCTACCATTAACTGGTTTATCATTTATTCTTGGTTTCTCTCTTGCGTTTTGGATGTTTTTTATATAAAATTATCAGTTCTGTATGATTTTACCTATTGTGGTGGGTTATCAAAATGATTAATGCGTAACCATGTGACCTCTTATAGTCGAGTCTCTTTTTTGTTCATTTTGTTCTTACATGGGATGAAAAGAATTTTGTTTATATAGTGCGTCTCCTTAGAGAAACCATGTGGGTCTTTTAGTGTTTCTGATCAAGGGCATATGACCATAACACCATTATCCAAATCACATAGAAGGAGTGTTCATGGTTCTATAATTTTTGACTGAACCATTTCACACTCTTGGCATATGGTTTCCCAAAATGTCTGATCGAACCGTGCGGGTGTCCAATGTGTCATGAAAGGGAAAAATGGTCAGTGTATAGTTTGGGAAACCATGTGGTGTAACCATACACAGTTCACATGTGTCTTAATATTGTGAAATTAACCTTCCACCACCTTTTAATTTTGACCATAAAGCCTCCCATTCTCCACATTTGGTTATTGTGACTCAAAGGTGGTTCCTCCCTTCTTCCCCCCACTTACATCATCTTACATGGATAAATCCATGTGGATTTATTCATCTATTGGGGTGACATATTCATGAAACATTATCACTACTTTATCCTATTCTTTATTCTCTCATTTTCTCTTGATTTTCTCTTATTCCATAGTCTTTCATTTATAATGATTTCTTTCTTTTGGTTTAAATATAGGGTTTTGTTGTGTCAAGGTTCTTTCTTGGTGTTCTTGCATCTTGGAACCTTCATGGGGTTGTTTTGGGTTGATTTTTGTCAAAGCTTATGTAAATAGATATTGGAATACATTTAGATATTCCATAAAATTAAATCAACATGGATCAATTTCTTTTCACACCTTTATTAAATTCTATATAGTAATTTATTGTGTTATATAGTAGATATTTTATATGGAATAATGTGACTCAATCTGGTTTTTTAATTTTATAATGTAATTGGGTTATGTTTTTATACTAAGTGCTTAATGAAATGCACCTTTGGCCTTTATAAATGTATCTAAGTAAATGTGTTTTGGTTTCTAAGATGGATTTCTAGGAGGTTTTTGTTTTATCAATGACGTTTTTGAATCTGTTTGGAAATGGTTTTTCATTCAAGGATATCTTGAGGCTCATTTTTCACTTTTCTAAAATACGTTACATTGAAACTCTACCGAGGATGGTCTTCTTACAGTATTAGATGATAATGTGAGTGGGAGGTCCTTAGTATTGGACTTATCTCATGTGTTTATGGTTGATGGAAAGAGGTATGAAATCCATTAGGCTTATTTGGGGGTGGTGCATCATTGTGTTTTTTGTATGATGAATATTTTTGATCAATATATTTATAGTTTTGTTTTTGTTGTTTAGAATTTCTATACTCACCCCCACTTTAGAGTTGACATGGAAACCTGTAATAGCTATCATAAAATCAATGAAAATTTTCTATTCTAGTTTATATTATTCTTTGGATATTGTTCCTTAATATAGACCTTGATCTAATTTTGGATTGTGCCCTTCTATTAGG
Source organism: Viscum album (assembly GCA_963277665.1). NCBI lineage: Eukaryota > Viridiplantae > Streptophyta > Magnoliopsida > Santalales > Viscaceae > Viscum > Viscum album. The sequence goes on from OY728147.1 coordinate 1,304,615,442, forward strand.
GAATGTTGGATAATGATGAGAATTTTGGTGGATTGATGGAATCATGTGAGGGGAAACTACATGATTAATTAGGTTTGAGTATGTTATAGATTATCCACTAATCTCCTAATTTTTCCTTATTCTCTAGGGATTATTTATTGCTGGTGAATGATTTGGGTTCCTTTTTTCGGTGGATACTCATGTGTTCTATTTTCCATTTCCCATGTCGTGTGATTATTTCCCCTTGATTTTTTGGTCTAGTTCTTTGTTAAAATTGGAAAAATATGTTTTTAAATGTTTTATAGAATTTTTTTTAAGAATTATTTACAACCATTTTCCCTCTTTATTTTAAAACCTCACACCTTTTTCTTACCCTCATACTATTTAAATTGTTACATGTCTCCCTTTAAGAAAAGGAAATTGTTGTTATTAAGAAGTTGAATAGAAAATTATTTACATTAAATAGAAACATTTGTGTAAAACCTAATTTTATATATTTTATTTGAATCCAATTATTGATGATTAATTTTTTAATGAAAATGCATTTGTAATTGATTAGGTCATTACACATACTGAGTTTTATTACTCATCCTTAAATGTATTATCTTTTAGTATGAGGTGTATGTTCCTGATTGGTCTTGATTGTCTTGGTAGATGTTGTGTTTTGGAATCAATGACTGACCCATGGGGTCACATGGTTGTGTAGTGGTCATCAGGTTCTGTTGGATTTCATTTATATTTTATTATATCTATAGTTATTGTGTAGATTCTCAGTTTTTTTATTGCATTTTGTTTTGGATAATCTTTTATTTTTGTTCTTATATTTATTTATTCCTTATGAGAAATAGGTCATATTGGTTCTTTTTTATTCACTAGGCTCTTTTTACTATCCTGGGAGGATTAGGAATTCTCTTGGTACTTGTTTTGTGATGTCTTTGGTTACTCGTGTTGAGCCAACCCAGGTTGGTTTATGACAAAATGGTTTCAATGCCTAGGTTCTTTAGAGGACCTAACATTCAAAGTTTCCATTTTTTTATTTGGGATTTCATAGTAGATTAAATTGGAATGTCATATCAATGGTGGTAGGTATGATGATGTGTCTTTCTAACATATTTTGTATTGATCACTGGATTACTAATAATTGTTCGGGTTTTCTCGGTTTACATTGTTCATGTGGGTTGTTTAATTTTTCTGGAATATAACTAGGAGTTTGGAATGTGGTCTCAGTGAGATCGAACAACCAGAAAATCCTTCTAGAAAACAAGAATACAGTTCTAAGAGACTCTTTGTGAGTATGGAAATATTGGTATATGGCCTACAACAAAATGGAAAATTCACCCATTGATAATAGTTCCCCCCTCCATAGGATGTTTTTTGGGTCTTTTGTATTTTTATATCATTTTTAAAAACCTTGTTTTTAAAATGCTGAAAACCATATTTCTAGTGGTTATGTTTGGGTTTTTGAAAATGATAAATGTGTTTTTAAATTTATTTCAATGATTTTTTTGGAAATGGGTTTTTACTGAAATTTATTTGGTGTAATTATGTTTATTTAAAAATGAAGGAAATTCTTTTAAAATGAGGAATTAGGTTTTTAGAATGGAATTATTGGAATTTTTTGAATGGATTAGAGTAAAGAATTTGATAATACATTCAAATTTTGTGGTTAGTGAGTTTTTTATAAAACACATGTTGAATTTATGGTTGTGTGTTTTCTTATGGTGAGTTCTTGTGAATAACTTATTTTAGATTATGTTATTGGATTTAAAATTATTTTTATCCCCACCACAAAATTTTTTATTGAAATTCAAGTTGTATTTTTGGGTGGTTCACAAATAGAAGACCCTCTAGTTGATAAACTTAAGTGTTTTCTCCTTGATTTTCATAAGATGTACCCCTTTCTATTTTTAGGTCTAGCAGATTCTCTTGAGGAAGAATAGAAAATCATAAGAATTGAGAGGATATTAAGTATTCAAGAGTATTATGAGTCTATAAAAGGCGAATTTTTATGTATTTTTTCATGAAGGTATGTGTTCGAATTGGTGGAATTATATCATTTTGACTAAGCCTCTAGAGGACCCCCTGATGAATTTTCCAAGGCTTTGTTCACAAGTGGATACTTCAATAAGGCTTTGATGGAGAAGAAGGAATTAGGGATGGAAAGCCTTTAAGAAGGTGATGTATCATTTTTATAGTTAGTTATTTGATTCATTGATATAGTTTTGGATATTCTCTTTTGGACCATGGATGATTCTATAAAATCTCAACACTTTGAGATTGAGATTCTTTCTGTTCCGCATGCAATGGTGTCATAATTAAATCTAACAATCTTTTTTGATGTGGTAAGGAAATCTCTTCAGGTTGGAGGTAAATATTTAGGGGTGATCAAGGCAGCCAATCCTCCTCCAATCCCAAGAAGTGAAGAAGGGAGCCCTAGTAAAGAGAAGGGGATGAATTTGGATGTTGTTTCTTGTAGTGGAATAGTGAAGAGTGATTTAGATCTCTCTTCAGCTTCATCTAGGATAAACGTTCTAGTGTGTCATCAATAAAACATGTAGGGTCGTAAGCGTCCATATTTTCTAGAAGCTATAATTACATTACAAACTTTTGGATGTTTAGGTCATTTGAAATGGATAAATTGCATGGTTTCAAGGAAGAAGAATCGAGCTAGATCTCCCCCTTGAGAAGATAGTCCACCCTTTTTCTAGAGTAATGGGTTAATATAGGTTTGTTTGAAGATCCTTTTATTATAATTTTATACTTATTCTATTAGTTGTGGCTTGTAGTGTTGCATTTTTTTGAAATATTAAATGGTGTTGTGGATCTTTTGGGAACAATTATATATATATTTGAGAATCTCTAGTATAATGTAAATTTATTTTTATGTATTATTAATCTTGTCTTCTTGAAGTAAATAGTGTTTTCTTTGTGTGTTTTTTCTTTTTGTTGGGTTATTTATGGTGTTGGTGTGAGATATTTCAAGTCTGAAGGCTCAGTGCATGGGGAATTTTGTTGGTTGGGAATCCAATTGAAGTTTTAAAATAGTGGTGAGTCCACCATGGCCTCCCATGTTGATTGAATTACACCATGAAATATATTTTCATTCATTTTTTTCCTCTCAAGAGTTGTTTTAAAATCCCCTAGCTTTCTTTGACATTGTGTTGAATTTTACACCTTTTGATAAAATTTGGGACCTTGGATTAGGCCTAGTGGGTTTTTGTCCTGATAATATGTATGGTTGGTGGTTTGGGTTTTTCATTTTTCTTTGAGGAGTAATTAGAGTCCAATTTTTGTTTAGGTATAAGTTTTGTCTTTCACCACAGTGGTGGTTGTGGTTCCTTTGATTTTAAAGAATTCGATAATGTGGTTGAGTGATTATTTTTTTGTTACATGATAAAATTTAATCATTACAAATTTTTTGGGGTAAAGCATAGTGGTGGAGAGAATTGTTACACCGCAGTTTTTATTTTAATCATTTAACCTTTTTTATTCTTTTGTTATTGGTTTATATCATTATTTTTTTTGGAGTTTTTGAATTTATAATTTCATTTTTGAGATGTTTTTTCAGTGGGTGTGAGGATTAGTTACACAATTAAAGGGAAACTCTTTTACCTCTTACAGATTGGTCTTTTTTGAGATCATTTTGACCATGTAAATTTTGAATTTCATGTCCTGCGCATGTTTTGATTCCAACTGTATGGATCGCAGGAGAAACTGTGTTGGTATTTGGGTTTCTATGGTCATGGGGGCATGTCCAAATCATGTTCACCCAAACCGTATAAAAGGCATGTGTATGATTTTTCATATTTTTACCAAACATGTCGCGTGGTTGGAACACATTATCTTCAATCATGCATCCAAATCATGCGGGTGTCTTGTATGTTTAGTAATGGGGTGCACATTTGGGGCGTGGTTTGAGAAACCTTGTGGCCTAACTAGGTAGAGTTCCCATTTTCCTTAAAATTGTGAAACTACCCTTCTAATCAATTACAATTTTTAACTAGAAAACCTCCCATTATCTATATTTAGTTCTTGAAACTCATAGGGGTTGACTCAATTATTACCATTGAATCTAATATATTTTTTGGGTGAATCAAAGTGGATAGATTAATGTTTTGTGGTAATATATTGAGTTAATCTTATCATCTCATCGGTTACCTCCTTCTTCTCTCATTTTCTCTTTAGTTCCTTTAATTGTTTTGTCTCTTGGTTCTTAAGTTAATTATTATTTAGTTTTAAATTTGAGTTTTTGTGTTGTTAAGGTTCCATGTATGGGTTCTTGCATCTTGTATCCTTCATGGAGTTGTTTTAGGTTGCTGTTGTCGAAGGACATGTGGATTGAGGTAGGTTCACCATTTCAATTTACATTAAATTAATGAAATATTTGTTTCTTTCTTTTTTAAACAATTATTTAATTCTATATATTGATGCGTGATGTTTTGAATAAATGTTTTATTGGGAATCATGTGAGTTCCCAATGGGTTTTAATTGGATGATATAGTTCTATTGGGGTTTTCACACTACAAAATCGATGAAATGCCCCATTGTACTTTATAAAAGTGGCATGGTAATTTTGTTTTAGTCTCTAAAATGAATTTATATTTTATTTTTTAATTAAAAATCAAGTGTTTTATCCTTAAAAGATATAGTACAATATTCAGTGCTTGCATAAATCCCATTTGGGACTTTTTAAAAAAATTTCTTTGAAAAATCATCTTGGATTCAACTATTTCTTTGTTGGATGCTAATAGGAATGGGAGGTAATTGATATAGAATATCCCACGAGAATTTATTGATGATGGAATAAGTTATAAAACCCCTTGAGGTTATATAGGGGTGGTGCATAATTTTGTGGTTTGTTTGATGACTATGGTTATATATATATATCTCTGTGTGTGTGTGTGTGTGTGTGGTTGGTTGTTTAAAATTGATTGGATCACTCACACATTAGAATTTACATGGGAACCTAGAATAGCTAGAATATTTTCAAATAATGTTTTCTATATTAGTTTAGATTAAGCTCTAGCAAGTGGACCATAATATGGACTATGATCAATTTCGTGATTATCCCCCTTGGATAGATAGGTTAGTGTATGACCAAAAATTTGGGTGGATTGATGGAATTGGGTGAGGTTCCCCAATAGGATGAATCATTATTGATTATTTCCCATATTATCCACTATGATCCGAGTTTTTACCATGTTCCCCTAAACCAATTTATATAAGGAGGATGATTTATTTTCCTTGATTCTTTTAATACTCATTTGTGCTATTTTATAGTTCCCTAACTAGGTCACAATTAATCCATGATTCTTTTGTGGTGTAATTATTTTATTAAAGTTAAAAAAATGAGTTTGAAATGTTTTACACCTTCTATAGAACTTTACATTAAAATATCACAAATTATTGTAACCCTCTATTTATTTAATAATCTAAGTGTATCCTTATTGAAAATGAAACCTATTTTTTAGAAAATGTGAAATGGACTTAGATTTTTTTGAAGAGAAAAATGTTAGAAAATATATATTTATAAATTTTATTTTAAACCATAAATTTATCATTATTGTTTCAATGGAAATGAATTGGGAATCGATTACTTGGGAATTCCTACTGCGTTTTAATACTCATTCCTATATCTTTTATTGTTTTTAGTCTCATGAGATGGTTCTAACTATGTAATAATCATTTTGGGTGATGTTTGTATTTCAAATTGGAGATAGACCCCTGGAGTAACATGATGGTGTAACAATTATCTGGTTTAGTTACATTTATTTTATTTTTTGTTTTATCTATAGTTTCTAAATGTAAATTAATTATTCTAATTTTATATTGTTAGAGATTATATTATATTATTCTGATGTTTCAATTTTATTTATTTAGTGAAATCATTCTCATTGATACTTTATGAGTACCTTGGAAGCTATCTCCATCATGAGGGAATCAAAAATATCTCTAGAAACTTATTACAGGTCGGCTCAAGTGAACAGTTAGGAGGCAACCCCGGTTTGTTCATGAAAAATAGTTGTCGTTTCTATGGATCACCCCATGATTTTTTTGAAGTACAATGTATCATGGGGATAGATACCTATTATAGGCACTTCATTAAATATTAATCCAACCATAAAATATCATTTTCAAGATTAAAAATGTTTTTTTAGGAAATTCATGATGTCAAACACTTATGAACTATCCTGTTAGAACATGAAAGGAAGGATTAATTTAGTACCGATCCTGATTATTCTAGAGTTTTCATGAGACTTTATTGTTTCTTATTATGCATCCGTTATTTGTTTGGCGTGGTTATGATATAGGGAGATCATGTTGTGTTGTACATGTCTCATCAGTTGTGGCTACATAAGAGGAATTACCTAACACATGACTTCATTTCAGTAGCTGTAGTAAATTAATTAAGTTATTAAAGACACTACATGCTACAAAAACTCATTATATTGTATAAAAACCACAATATCCTAGAATAAATCTTAATATAGTGCGACATAAATATGTAAATATGAAAGAGGGATGAATACCAATAATTATTTGATTTTTAACTTGTAGATATTCCTGGGAAGAGAAATTTTGTGACCATTTATCTGAGTCGAATGTATCCTGATCAAGAAGTTCACAAGGCTAGTGGTGCATAGAAGTTGATTATCCAATTTTTTGTGTTTCAAATAGAGTACAAAAATAATCATGGGAATCCAGTACTTATCGTCTTATAATTTTATTCTTCATTTCTAGATATAATGAAGATGATAAAATTTTCAAAATCCAAGGACGTGTTAATGAGTGTGATTTTTAAAGGGGAGGATCTTCCGCTAGGCTAAACCATTTATGGAGATGATATTTTTCTTATTTAATTTTCATCTTGGATCAAAAAAAATTTAGAAGAATTTTTAAGATAATTTTTCACTTTTCACCGGGAAGTAAACCTCCATATTACTAAGACATACCACAACATACACTACCAGTATTAGTGTCCAGCTATGAAAAGGGATATAATCGACATTGTTATCATGTGTTACACCTATTATGAGGTGATGGTAGAAAAATAATGGCCATTATGTATTTTCATCCACTTGAAATTTTGTAGTATAAGTGGGATTATTTCAATATAGAATTCACGATGGTATTTATGAGTCCACCTTAAGGGAGTGAAATTATATGGGCGATCATCGAGAGGTTAACAATTTTTTCATACATTTTTTTATTAGAGTGAATTTCTCAGAGGATGGTCTATTTAGAATTCACATTTGTGAGGTGATTATGCTTCATGGAGTTCCTCGTACAATTATATCATTCAAAGATAATAATTATACATTATGGTTTTGGTATGGGTTTCAAACATATCTTGGCAGATAGGTACTGTTGAATATAGGTTTTCACCCATAGATTAAGTAAGAATTTAATAATTTGATAAATGTTTTTGAGGAAATTATCTGATAATATTTCCTCAATTTTGGAGTTTTTGGGAAAATTATAAACCATTAAGAGAGTATTAATGTAATAATAGTTTCCATGATTCTATACATATAGACCCTTATGTTCTCTTCTATGGTAGGCTAGTTAGATTGATTCTGTGCTGGTTAGAGGCCAGAGAGGTAGCTAACATATTCCAACCACCATCGATGAACTCTTAAGTTCATGTTTAGGGATTGAGTATTCCTGTGAGTTTTTACTAGACTAAGAAATAGATAGATTCAAAAAAGTGATGGAACTACCACATAAAGTTTTCCATGCATAATAACGTTTTCCATTTTCATTATTACTTGTTCTATATCATTGATCCCCAAGATATTTAGTTGGAAAGTTATTATTTTTTAGGATTACCCAATTTTTATTATTTTATAGATAATGAAGGATATATAGGGTAGGTATATTACTCTGGTTTGAGTTTTATGGATGCATTCCTACACAAAAGATAAGAACTAGGAGAGAGAGGATGAAATACAGGCTTAGTGGATAGATTTTTTCTCAGATGATGATCAACCAACCTTAGGTAAACTCAAGGGGAGAGTCATCTTAAGTTGGGGAGGTTGTAATATCTCATATTTTTTAATGAGATGATGATATTTTTATATTTATATTTCAATATTAAGTTTAAATCTAAAACATGATCATAAACTATTAATAATGATTATAGCAGCGTCAAGAGATTTTTTGGGGAGAAAATATCTTGTTTTTGATTTAACAGTTTAAGGCACATGGTTGGTGAATAGTTAGAGTAAATTTTTGGCTAATCTACAAGGCCCAATATATGAAGGTGCATAATTTGTTAAAATATACGTAGGAGAACTTGTTTGAGGAACTAGATACCTAATGAAATTTTACACCTCTTGGTTAATATATCAAATATCTAACCATGTGATGTTTGGTTTCCTTAGATAGTGATGGAGCACATTTGGGTATGGTTTGGAAAACTGCATGACTTATTAAAATCCATGGAAAATGACAATTTTGAAACTTCGTCATTAAAAATCTAAAACACTCCATGCTTTAATTTTTTAAAGAATAGAATGTTGTGAGATTTCGTCTCCATCTTCCTTAGTATCTGATCCCTCTCCCTCATCTATGTTTTGAGTAATTTATCATCAATTAAGTTATAAGTGTATTGATATGAGCTTCAATACATTAGCTTAATTTCTCAATTTCTATCCCAATATATGATGTTTTTTGTAGGAAATCTAATATGCCCTATTTTCTAGGTATTCATCTATATATCTACTTTGATCCACTCATTCCTAAATCATATGCTAAATCTAGATAAATATTCATATACCACTATAGGTAATGAATTATATATTCTTTCCTAGAAAGTCTCACCAGTTTATAAATAATTTCATTCTTCCACATGTTAAAATATTTTTTAATTGTTTTGTAATTAATTAATGTGTTATATTAACTATGTGAGCTATGACCCTAGCCTCTTATGAGACCCATTGACCTTGTTAGAGGTTCTAACCTCACAAAAGATCACCCATTTGGATGACTTACTATACACATGTAAGAAATGAAACCTATTTCAGGTGTGGGCATGAAGTTTTTCAGTTAACAAGATTAAATTACAATAAATGAATATTTTTTATATTGAATGGAATATTCATTCCATATGGCCACATATTTTCTATGTAGAAAATGATTAAAATGTAATAATTATCTTATTACACTTTTTATTTCATAAAGGAAAAGATAATGTCTTCTATGAAATGGAATGATAATGATTCATGGATTAACACATGGCCTTTTATTACCTAAAATGGTTCTAATTAATCAGGTATAATTTTTTGATTAATTTAGTTGTAAGACTAGATCCAACATTAGATTTCTATGTGAGTTACTTCATCAATTATTGGACACCACCCGAATTCATTGAGCTATTTGGTAAGGTAGAAACCCACCTCATAATTTGGCCTTTATCTTACTAGAGCATGAATTAATTTGTATAGAACCAATGATCCATTCACTATATATGTGAAAATTATAATTTCATGGATTGTCCATTTTAGTTAGATTGAGGCCATTAGAAACATGAATTCGTAAATCATTCCCTTGGTATCTAGTCATGATTAGTTTGTGATTTTGTTTGTATGTAATACATGTACTTATTTGGAGACTTTTAACCATCAGATTTCCAATGGTGTACCCCTTGGATTACACATAAAACATTTTGGCTAGGATGAATTGTTATTACTATGAGCTAGATCAAAATTTTAAAGTCAAGGATTTTATGATTTCACTTCAGTCCAATATAATTGTTATTATCATATTTAAATTGTCACCATATTCATTGGATCTAACTTCTTATAGGTTACATATTTAGAGAAGTCTGATGTAGGTCGAAGAATTCATGGTGGGGTGGGAGTTTCATTAGAAACATGATCCCAAAATGATATATAAGGCCTTAAATTTATATATTATATAATCAATTCTTTAGTCAATAATTCAAATTGAAGATATTTTCAGGTTTACTATTTTATAAGATTATCCCATAACTAATACATAACCAATAAAATATTATAATGTAGAAACATCTACTCAGTATAAATTTTTCACAAAATAAAAATATATTAAATAAATCATGATTTATTTTCACGAAAAAGATATTCTTATCTTTATTTGAAGTTTTACCCATCCTTATTCCATGTGGTAAAACTTTCAAAAACGTGGGATAAGAACAAAAATCATAGTAAGGGATACAAAATAATGAATGAAACTGTTAGTCCACCAATATTTTTAACTCATTAAAACATTTTCACAAAATCATAATTTTCACCCATAAAACCTAACCACATTAACAAAAATCATGAATTAATAAGAAAACATATTCATAAATCATAAATTTAATATGGGTCATCTATATCATACTTACAATGTTGTTTTTACAAATACATAGTGAGTAATAATAATAATTACATTTTGAATACCCATCATAGTATATTACATAAATATCATAGGAGAAACCCTACATTTTAACTTTTTCTCATTACCCAATGCATTGGAGAGATATCTCAAGCTCACCCACCCTCAGATTATCATGGTACTACCCAAATACACTATTAATTCCCTATAACCAGAACGTAATCATAATACATAAAAAGAATAAATAAAAATAATATTTACATTTTAATAACCATACATGATTTGAAGATATTGATATAATCATCCCATTATAAAAAACATTTTCAATATCAAAATTCCAAAAATGGGAAATTGGTATTTATTTTTTCATTTAAAAACATAACATCTTGTATAAGAATCCAAATATCAAATAATGGTGATAATGATGGAACATTTATTTTCGCAATGTATGTTGAAAAAAATTACTTTTCTTCATTTATAAAAAAATTCATATAAATATATTCTGTTTTAACAACATTAAATAAAATTTAATATCTATGAGTTTTATTATAAACAATATAAAATAAGTTGCTGTATAATATGAAAACATTCCTCAATGAATGAAGCTTGAGATGAAGTCTTTTACCTTAAGTCTGACTCATTATGTACAAAATTTACATTCATGAATAATAAAATTAGGTTAATTTATAATTTCTTCAGAACCATTATAATATTTATTATTTATTTTATGTCACTTATCACCATATTATAAAAATTACATAATTTATTCAGTTCGTATCATATGTTTTGTCGATGTTCAGTACTTGAGTTGAAAATGAACATGGTATGATTTCAATAGTATATTTGGTAATAATTCCATAATATCTAGAATAAAATAAATGACATAATTATCACTTTTATAAATTAAATATACTTTTAAATTAACCATTTATTGTGGTTATGGGAAATGAACAACATCATAATCATGTAGACATTAGGTGTTATGTACACATGAGTAACGTCGTCATTTTTGAATGATGTTTATGGAAGTACGAGAATTATTATTTTATTATTAATTAATGATAATATCATAATTAATATCATATTAATAAATTATACATAATTACATATATAATATAACTTATGCAGTCAGTAAAAAATGAAAACATCGCTTCGTGGAGGTGACAATTCACACATACACATGAACAACATTATCATTTTTATATGCATGGAAAGTAAAATTGTAATTGATATATTGTAATTTTATAATTATTAATATGTAATTAATATAAAATATTAACATTAATTAAATAATTATAACTAGTATTTAAAGGTGATGATGGAAAAAACCATATCGGATTGTGAGGAGGTAGTCCGTTGTTGTAACACCCCGATATTTTATGAAAAATATTCTTTTTAATTTCACTAATGTCTTGTGTTGTACGCTACACCAAAAGGAGCTTGCACAACACTCATCCATGACTTGCCTTGCATTACACGCAATCACAACCTTCCTCGATAGCGTGTGTAATACGCAATACCGAGTTACACTAAACAACGATATGCTATTAAAATATTATTAAAACTAGCCGTTATGAATAGTAATAACCACTTTTTAAATTTTAGAAAATTTAGCTCTCAAAATGGACTTCATTTTTGGATTTGGAGTATCAAATTTAGCCTAAGGTGGAATTTTGGTACTTTTCGGATAACTTTCATATTCTGATGAATAGTGAAAATTACTAAATTATAATTAAAAACAACTTTTTTAATCGAAATAATTAATAGTGATAAATTATTAATTTGAGTGGTTTTAAAGTATATTTAGAATACATTTTTACAATTTAATACAATGTTGTTCATTTGTTGTAATTTCACATTTAAACCAGACATAATCAAGTGTCAATCTTTTGATAGATATTGTTTCTTAAAAACACGCTATTTGTTTTAATAGCGGGATTTAATTATAAAATTAATTAATGAAACTTCTATGTTATGAATTTGGTAAAATAGACTTCATTTTTGAATTCGGAATATGAAATATAGCTTAGGATGAAATTTTGGCATTGTTCTGAAAAACATCAATTTTTGATGAATAGTGAAACTACTAAGTGGTAGTTAAAAAACTGAATTTTGCATAAAACTTAATTTTACCGCTTCTGTGAATGGAATTTCGAAAATCCGACAGATATGTTTAATATCAAGGACTAAAATGTGGTTCAATGAGATGAAAATAATTTTTGGTGAATAGTAACTTTTTACTTTTATTTACCACGGTTAAAAGTAAATAGAGTAATTAAGGGTAAGAATGATATTAATATTACCCTAACACATGTCCTAATCCTATTGGACAAGTTTATCTCGACCAAAAACAACCTTAAGTCTAAAATATTATCATTTAGGCCCACTTGGATTAGATTAGGACATTTATTATTATTTAATTCAAAGAAGAGTTAAAAGAGTTAAAATCAAAGTTTATTTACTAAAACATTTTTAATATAGGGTTATACATAAGATAAATTCTATTGTAAATAGTCATTATAAAGATAAAAAGTTTTCCTACATAATGGTATTTTATTTTTAATTTTTAGACATCAAAAATGTTAATTTATTTATGACACAAAGATGATGCAGTAATTATCTTATTAATGAAATATTGACATAATTGATATTATAAATACCAAAATAAATGTAATTTAAGACTTTTTATGAATCCCACTAATTTTATAGGTTACTAGGATATATTAATGTTGATTTAATCAACTTGGTTCGAACATATAATTCTGTTATGACTTTCACAAAAATCATATATCAAATAGTGTCAAAATTGACACAAAATAGTTTTTAAATCAAATATTATATTATTAATTGTTATTTTATTCCTAAAAATATAAGGGTAGGCCAAATGACTTAGATAAGGATATATATATTAATAATAAACAATTTGGGGTTCGTTTGACATGTTATAGTAAGTGTATTAACCATATAGTGAAAGAAAACAAAAAGACACGGTAAAAGTTAAATTATTTAACTTAGAGTTAAATCTAATTGATAAGGTTAAAATAACACCCTAAACTTGTCTAAATCCTATTGGATGATAGGATTTCGACCCATCCCCACTTTATCTTCGAAATAAGACCCTTTGGAACCATTATAAACTTATTTTGACTTTAATGTAAAATAATATTTTGAGATATTCCTAAGGTGCCCCTCTCCTCCCTTATAAAAGGGTACCTCCTCCCCCTCCTCCTCACACCAATTTGAGCACTCAAGCTCGGCCAACCCCTGACAAAATCCCTTCTCCACTTCCCTAGAATAATCCTAGAGGTCCTGGTATTCTTCAAAGACCAATCTTAGTTCCCTAAGTAGAGGATTCAAAGAAGCGTTCCAAAGAAGAGGTAATATCCATTACCGATCTTTTCAATTTATTTCTTCTTCAACTTCATCTTATTTAGTTGTTTCATGATAAAGTAATAAAATCAGTATTTCTTATATACTGATATGTTATTATAAATATGAAACAACTCTAATTAACCTTCTAAACATCCTACGGAAAAAGGAAATCACCGCGCGTGCGTACGTACGGAATACCGTCTCCACGCCGTGGTGTAATCTATTTTCCACCATCACCTTACAAGGATGGGTATAAATGTGTAATGAGTAACTATATATGTTTATTATAAAGTGATATTGATACTTAAATAGTATACATACACTTCAACACAATTCCACGACCATGGGAACGATATCATCGCTCGTGCGCACGTACAGACTACCATCTCCACGACGGGATGAGATTCATTATCAATGATTAGCCATTCATGAATGATTATAAAGTATATATAATAAGTACTAATGAAATATATGACCTAATAATTATACTTTAATTATTTATATTTATATGTATGTCATCTACTTAATTCCATTCAATTCAATAAGGAAACGAAAACATCGTTCATGCGTACGTACGGACTACCGTCTCCATGAACGGTGTATTTCGTTCCATTTACTGATTTATTATATATGTATATTCTGAATATATATATATATATAAATCATGTTTTATATTTTGGAATTAAGTAATCATGATCTAAGTAATCATATGAATAATTACAAGTTAAAAACACGAACGACAAATGAGACGATTTTACCCAAAACGCCACTTTAACAAGAATTTACAAAAGAACGGGTAATATAAAGTCATAAGTGGACCATATATGATATAATAACAATGAATATGATCCTTGAATAAGTCAATAACATGATTTAAATCTTTATACAGGAGGTTCGGACACTTACAAAGCAAGTCGGACCTAAGGTAAGGGAAAATATCACAATCTCATTTTTATCCGAGATTGTTTATACTTTGGTATTTACTGGGTTGTATTTTATCATCCACATCCATGTTTCATAAATAATATTATTTCCATCCACCTACAAGTTTTTAAATCCATTTTTACCCTTCGGTGAGTTTTTAGTAAAAGAAATGAAAGGAATCTTTTGTCGTTTTTCGTACGAGGTACTTTTTGACTTTTTCGACAAAAGTACGAAGAATGTTTTTTTTAACTTATACGACATGAATGGATTTTTAAAACATTATTTCCAAGAAGATTCCTTTACAAGTTTTCAAGTTCATTTTTAATCATCTTCTTTTATTTTAAAGTCGTATGACATGTTATGAAAGGAAAAATGTTTTTGAAGTAGAAAGGATATTTTCCTCAAGAATGGAGTTCAAGTATTTTATCAAAATTATTTTCCATCTAAGATAATAAAAGGGTTCGGTTTTTATCCCTATTATTACATGGATTTGACTATGTTGTGATGGAAATATTTTTATGAATTCCTTTATCTTATATGAATTGTTTTATGATGTCATGATGTTTCAAGAATCCCATTTTTGTTACATGTTTTATGCGATGATATATGATTTATGATTATGTGGCACACATAAGAAAGGATTCATTATAAGATGGGTGGGACCTATATCTCACTCCAATGCATTGGGTAAAGATTTTATATCTGATGATATAGACAGGGCTGGAACGGTAGGTTATACCGGTTTAGTGAAACAGGACTGAAACGAGGGTTACTCGATTCAGAAAGGGACTTTGTCCACTAAGATAGTCTTGGCAATGAGTCTTGACTAACAAGAAATGATTCTCTATGAATATGTGTGAATGCCAAAAAGTTTCATGTTTTAAGTTATGATTATTGTGATTACATTTCACTACCATGATTTATCCCATGTTATGAAATTATGCTCTCTTTTGCAGGTTATGATTTCCAAAATGTTATGTTCTTATGAATACGATGTGATTGATATTTATTTTGTTTACCCTTACTAAGCATTTGAGCTCACCATTTTTTGTTTTCTTTTCCCCAGGATATAAAGAAAGGTTTTAGGAAAAAAAAGGAATATCTTTATGGGAGATGTTGAAGATCTTTCACCACAATTAGAAGATTTTATTCCGAGTTTCCAAAGACACTAAACTATTACGATCCTTGTGTGTGTGTTTTTGTTATGTACTAAGTATTCCGCAAAAGTAATGTAATGTCCATGTACGATAAGCTTCGGGTCTCTACAGTTGGTATCAGAGGAAAGGTTTAGTCAACCTTTGGAAACTAGGATGTGAAAACGTTAGTGAGATCCCTAGAGATATTTCTGAGGTATGTCTAGGGATGTCCCTAAGGATAAGTATACGTATAAGATATAATCCTAGAACTACGATAACTATCTTATAATTTAACCTAAGATGTTAGATATTAAGGGTACTCCCCCTTTACTATGTTGTTTTCCCTAGCATTATTTTGCCTCTCACACTATTCTGTTTGGGTTTTAGAAAATGGCTGGAAACAAGATGATTCACAATAATGGAGGATATGATGGAAAATGGAATGATATTCTTCATGAGCAACCAAATGAAATGGGATTTGGATGTCCAAACATCATTATTATGCCGAATCATCAATCTCATAATATGATCAATAAAGTAAAATTTGGTAAGTTTCCTGACTCGGCTAATAAGAGAAAGATGGAGTTCCATGATGATCATAGAGGAAAGAAAGTTCAATTTCCCCTATGTAAATCATGTGGGAAGAGGCATCAAGGAGAATGTTTCAAGGGAACTGGATGATGCATTGGGTGTGGAAAAGAAGGACACAAAGCAAGTAAGTGCAAAGGAAAAGGGTCGGTTAACACCATGGATGAGGATAATGGTATTGCTACGACATCAAAAATGGTTAAGTGTTTTAAATGTGGAATGTATGGGCATTATTCAAAAAAATTCCCTAAGGGAAAGACTCATGAAGAGAATCAGTATGGTCATATGGGTAGTATTTATATGGATGATGATGAAGAGACTACAAATGATATGTGAGATGAAAGAATTTTTGAAGCTCGGTCAATGGATTAAGAATGTAGTGGAATGATTACATGTTTATCATGTGTAATTTTGTATAAGTAATCTCATGCTACTATGGAATAAAGAGACATCTATGGATTGTTACACTGTTGTCTTTCCTTGTGTTTTGAAAGTGTATGATTAATGTTACCAGTATCCATGAAAGGTTATTCAGATATTTTTGGAATGTAGATGATATGCGCATAATGAAGGGATAAGGAGAAAATTAAATGTTTGATAGTATTCATGAGCTCATGATTGATATAAGGACTAAGTGATATCATGGTGTGAGTATATAGAATTTTGAGGATTTTGGTATGTGAAAAGTGTTAACTTTTAACTGCATTCATGTTTTCACTATGATTAAATGGGTATTCAAGAGAATACATTATTAAGGACTTTGATTGTTTGGAATGTGACCAACAAAACATATCTTATGATATATGGGTATCAACGATGGTGTTAAATCTCTGGTAATCGTTTTCACTATGTTATGAGAGTGGACTGCAGTATTATGGATAAGCCTAAAGATTGGAATGGATTATGTTGGACATAAGTTAGTATTGTTTAAGGATAGAAGTTTTTTTTCGATATTATTGATGGGATGTTACTGTATTATATTTTTAGAAAAAGTACAACCTGCAGGACGGGCGACAGCCCATCGCTTCGGACAAGGCTGTGGGAATCGAACCCACAACCGAAGTGCGACTGGCCTTTATCGCCCACCACTGGCCTACATGAAGTCCCTGTATAATAGAAACTAGTTTTATTATATTAAGCAGTATGATATATGAAGTATAAGTCCATTTTAGGAACCATATATGATTAATCTCACTATAGATCGACTTATGTATATAATTTTTGCTAACCTTTTGTTTGAGACAGATGGAATGACCCGTCATTCTATCACATGATCTGCTAACACTTCACGAATAACAAATTCAACTTCATTTATTTAAGAGATGAAGTGGAAATTGTTCAAGGCACGAACAATAGTGCGATTGTACCAAAATAAAGTAAGTATTTATTCTAATTCAAATTCTTCAACTTTAGGGAAACGATCTTGAAAACCAAAAAAATGCTGTCCTAGTGATCTTATATCTGATTAATCGGATGGTACCTTAGATCGTCACAAATTTATGGATTTGTGATTGTTGGATTTTCCATAGCCATGTTCTCTACCACTCTCCATCAGAACATGATGGTTAGATTTTTCTTCCATATCCATATTTTCACCTATGTGGAAACCCAGTGATTAGTTTATTTGGGTAATCGTTACATTTCATACTTTAGTTTTTAAAGCCAAGTTTTGGTATTCCTTTTTACGATGCGGGTTTCTATTAAAGAAACTTTCTAATAGTAAACCATTTATAACCCCAATGAATTTCGAGGGCGAAATTCATTTTAAGGGGGGTAGAATGTAACACCCTGATATTTTATGAAAAATATTCTTTTTAATTTCACTAATGTCTTGTGTTGTACGCTACACCAAAAGGAGCTTGCACAACACTCATCCTTGACTTGCCTTGCATTACACACAATCGCAACCTTCCTCGATAGCGTGTGTAATACGTAATACCGAGTTTCACTAAACAACGATATGCTATTAAAATATTATTAAAACTAGCCGTTATGAATAGTAATAACCACTTTTTAAATTTTAGAAAATTTAGCTCTCAAAATGGACTTCATTTTTGGATTTGGAGTATCGAATTTAGCCTAAGGTGAAATTTTGGTACTTTTCGGATAACTTTCATATTCTGATGAATAGTGAAAATTACTAAATTATAATTAAAAACAACTTTTTTAATCGAAATAATTAATAGTGATAAATTATTAATTTGAGTGGTTTTAAAGTATATTTAGAATACATTTTTACAATTTAATACAATGTTGGTTTTTTTAATCGAAATAATTAATAGTGATAAATTATTAATTTGAGTGGTTTTAAAGTATATTTAGAATACATTTTTACAATTTAATACAATGTTGGTCATTGGTTGTAATTTCACATTTAAACCAGACATAATCAAGTGTCAATCTTTTGATAGATATTGTTTCTTAAAAACACGCTATTTGTTTTAATAGCGGGATTTAATTATAAAATTAATTAATGCAACTTCTATGTTATGAATTTGGTAAAATAGACTTCATTTTTGAATTCGGAATATGAAATATAGCTTAGGATGAAATTTTGGCATTGTTCTGAAAAACATCAATTTTTGATGAATAGTGAAACTACTAAGTGGTAGTTAAAAAACTGAATTTTGCATAAAACATAATTTTACCGCTTCTGTGAATGGAATTTCGAAAATCCGACAGACACGGTTAATATCAAGGACTAAAATGTGGTTCAATGAGATGAAAATAATTTTTTGTGAATAGTAACTTTTTACTTTTATTACCACGGTTAAAAGTAAATAGGGTAATTAAGGGTAAGAATGATATTAATATTACCCTAACACATGTCCTAATCCTATTGGACAAGTGTATCTCGACCAATAACAACCTTAAGTGTAAAATATTATCATTTAGGCCCACTTGGATTAGATTAGGACATTTATTATTATTTAATTCAAAGAAGAGTTAAAAGAGTTAAAATCGAAGTTTATTTAATAAACCATTTTTAATATAGGGTTATACATAAGATAAATTCGATTGTAAATAGTCATTAGAAATATAAAAAGTTTTCCTACATAATGGTATTTTATTTTTAATTTTTAGACATCAAAAAAGTTAATTTATTTATGACACAAAGATGATGCAGTAATTATCTTATTAATGAAATATTAACATAATTGATATTATAAATACCAAAATAAATGTAATTTAAGACTTTTTATGAATCCCACTAATTTTATAGGTTACTATGATATATTAATGTTGATTTAATAAACTTGGTTCGAACATATAATTCTGTTATGACTTTCACAAAAATCATATATCAAATAGTGTCAAAATTGACACAAAATAGTTTTTAAATCAAATATTATATTATTAATTGTTATTTTATTCCTAAAAATATAAGGTTCGGCCAAATGACTTAGATAAGGATATATATATTAATAATAAACAATTTGGGGTTCGTTTGGCATGTTATAGTAAGTGTATTAACCATATAGTGAAAGAAAACAAAAAGACACTGTAAAAGTTAAATTATTTAACTTAGAGTTAAATCTAATTGATAAGGTTAAAATAACACTCTAAACTTGTCTAAATTATATTGGATGATAGGATTTCGACCCATACCCACTTTATCTTCGATATAAGACCCTTTGGAACCATTATAAACTGATTTTTACTTTAATGTAAAATAATATTTTGAGATATTCCTAAGGTGCCCCTCTCCTCCCTTATAAAAGGGTACCTCCTCCCCCTCCTCCTCACACCAATTTGAGCACTCAAGATCGAACAAACCCTGCCAAAAATACCTTCTCCACTTCCCTAGAATAATCCTAGAGGTCCTGGTCTTCTTCAAAGACCAATCTTAGTTCCCTATGTAGAGGATTCAAAGAAGCGTTCCAAAGAAGAGGTAATATCCATTACCGATCTTTTCAATTTCTTTCTTCTTCAACTTCTTCTTATTTAGTTGTTTCATGATAAAGTAATAACATCAGTATTTCTTATATACTGATATGTTATTATAAATATGAAACAACTCTAATTAACCTTCTATCCATCCTACAGAAAAAGGAAATCACCGCGCGTGCGTACGTACGGAATACCGTCTCCACGCCGTGGTGTAATCTATTTTCCACCATCACCTTACAAGGATTGGTATAAAGGTGTAAAGAGTAACTATATATGTTTATTATAAAGTGATATTGATACTTAAATAGTATACATACACTTCAACACAATTCCATGACCATGGGAACGATATCATCGCTCGTGCGTACGTACGGACTACCGTCTCCACGACGTGATGAGATTCATTATCAATGATTAGCCATTCATGAATGATTATAAAGTATATATAATAAGTACTAATGAAATATATGACCTAATAATGATACTGGAATTATTTATATTTATATGTATGTCATCTACTTAATTCCATTAAATTCAATAAGGAAACGAAAACATCGTTCATGCGTACGTACGGACTACCGTCTCCATGAACGGTGTATTTCTTTCCATTTACTGATTTATTATATATGTATATACTGAATATATATATATATATAAAGCATGTTTTATATTCTGGAATTAAGTAATCATGATCTAAGTAATCTTATGAATAATTACAAGTTAAAAACACGAACGACAAATGAGACGATTTTACCCAAAACGCCACTTTAACATGAATTTACAAAAGAACGGGTAATATAAAGTCATAAGTGGACCATATATGATATAATATCAATGAATATGATTCTGGAATAAGTCAATAACATTATTTAAATCATTATACAGGATGTTCTGACACTTACAAAGCAAGTCGGACCTAAGGTAAGGGAAAATATCACAATCTCATTTTTATCCGAGATTGTTTATACTTTGGTATTTACTGGGGTGTATTTTATCATCCAAATCCATGTTTCATAAATAATATTATTTCCATCCACCTACAATTTTTTAAATTCATTTTTACCCTTCGGTGAGTTTTTAGTAAAAGAAATGAAAGGAATATTTTGTCGTTTTTCGTACGAGGTACTTTTAGACTTTTCCGACAAAAGTACGGAGAATGTTTTTTTAACATATACGGCATGAATGGATTTTTAAAACATTATTTCCAAGAAGATTTATTTACAAGTTTTCAAGTTTATTTTTAATCATCTTCTTTTATTTTAATGTCGTATGACATGTTATGAAAGGAAAAATGTTTTTGAAGTAGAAAGGATATTTTCCTCAAGAATGGAGTTCAAGTATTTTATCAAAATTATTTTCCATCTAAGATAATAAAAGGGTTCTGTTTTTATCCCTATTATTACATGGATTTGATTATGTTGTGATGGAAATATTTTTATGAATTCCTTTATCTTATATGAATTGTTTTATGATGTCATGATGTTTCAAGAATCCCATTTTTGTTACATGTGTTATGCGATGATGTATGATTTATGATTATGTGGCACACATAAGAAAGGATTCATTATAAGATGGGTGGGACCTATATCTCCCTCCAATGCATTGGGTAAAGATTTTATATCTCATGAGATAGACAGGGCTGGAACGGTAGGTTATACCGGTTCAGTGAAACAGGACTGAAACGAGGGTTACTCGATTCAGAAAGGGACTTTGTCCACTAAGATATTCTTGGAAATGAGTCTTGACTAACAAGAAATGATTCTCAATGAATATGTGTGAATGCCACAAAGTTTCATGTTTTAAGTTATGATTATTGTGATTACATTTCACTACCATGATTTATCCCATGTTATGAAATTATGCTCTCTTTTGCAGGTTATGATTTCCAAAATGTTATGTTCTTATGAATACGATGTGATTGATATTTATTTTGTTTACCCTTACTGAGCATTTGAGCTCACCATTTTATGTTTTCTTTTCCCCAGGATATAAAGAATGGTTTTAGGTAAAAAAAGGAATATCTTTATGGGAGATGTTGAAGATCTTTCACCACGATTAGAAGATTTTATTCCGAGTTTCCAAAGACACTAAACTATTACGATCTTTGTGTGTGTGTTTTTGTTATGTACTAAGTATTCCGCAAAAGTAATGTAATGTCCATGTACGATAAGCTTCGGGTCTCTATAGTTGTACACACAAACAAAAATTTCATTTCCTATTAAATGAAATTGGATATGGATTCATGTGATGATATTAACATAATAACATCCCATTATATTGAGAATACCATATTTATTATTTCATCATTGTTTGATGATATTTGAAGAAGTGGAAGAAGGAATAATATTAAAATACGTAAATATAAACAATACATATTTTTTGATTTATCACCTTTGAAGAACACCTTAACACCCTTAAGGATGGATTTATTACTAAAATAAGTCTTAAAGAATGTGGAGATTGATTTTTTATGGGTTTTGGGAAGCTATTGGATGAAAAAATGGTTATAGTAGTGCGAGTACTATAGAAGAGTGGGTACCTTTTTAAAAGAGAGGGGAGGGGACCCTTAGAAAATCTTAAAAATATTAAATTAATATAAATTAAATTTTAATGCTAAATGAATCTAAATTGAGTTTTGTCGAAGATAAGATGTGGATGGTTCTAAATCCTAGAGTCCAATAATATTTACACATGTATTAATATTATTTTAAACCATATCATTTCATTTTACCATTTATTAATCAATTTTAATTTTAAATGTTGTAACAACATTTTCAGTATTTAGAGGCTAATAATTTTACTTATATGGAGTAAATTGACCATAAATGGAATATTTATGAACCTTTAGGAAATATCACTATAACATTTTATATTTTTTTTATTTTTAAATATATGAATAAAATATGATTTCTATAAAATATCAATACTCTCAATTTCGACACTATTATTTTCAAAAAATTTAATAAAATCCAAAAATAGAGATAACTTCAAAAAAACCATTGAATAGAATTATAATATTTAATATTAACCATGTAAATCCTTAAAAGACTCTAGTTATTTAAAATTATATTAATTTTAATATATATCATACCATTTATTTGATATTTCTATTAAGCAAATAATTACATTTTAACTATTGTGTTAGTATTGGTGGTTTTTATTTAATATGTAAAAAATATAAAAAATTCCTTGATATAGTTAATTTTATTATATTTATGGAGACTATTAATTACCAATTACATATCGTATGTGTTACTATATTAAATGAGTTAATTATGATTATTACATGTTACTGGTAATCAGTTACTCATCTAATAGGATGTTTTCAGGTTTTAGGTCATTTTATTAACCTTATCTTATTATTTTGTTACCTAGATTACCAGATTTACCTTCAAATACGATTTAGAAAAATTATCGTAGTCACTATTCATAATAACCAAAAGATAATAGTAACCTATTTATAGAATTTAGACCCTCTGATTCAAAAAATGGAAACCATTTTTTAAAATTTAAAAATCAAAAGTTTCATTAATTAATTTAAAATTAATTCATGTTGTTAAAAAATGAAAATGAGTTTTTAAAAAGTAAAACTATCAAACGATTGACATGTGTTTATAAAAAATTTCATTTTGAAGTTACATACAATAAAAATAATTGAATTAAATGATAAAAACATATAATTATACTTTCAATCAAGTTATATATATAATATAACAATTTAAATAAATTATATGAAAATGTAATTTTGAATAAAAATGAAGTATTTTTCACTATTCATTAAAAAATGGAAGTTATCATAAAAAAACTAAAAATTTATCCAAACTAAATTTTAATATCCTAATTCCAGAAAAGATGATTATTTTAAAAAATAATACATATGAATGTTTCACGATCAACTATTAAATTTGGTTATCAATCAAAATGTGTTAAAACAACCTTTTAAAAACATTAGATCGTTTTATTCTTACAAATCATTTTATAATTTTTTTAATCCCAAAAAGTTCATTGGATGAAACTCAAAACATTTAGTTTACATGTCTAAAAATATATATTTAGTTCTTTTCATTCCTTCCTATACAATAACAACGAGATAACAACAATTTAAAATCACAATAGTATGAATACATTATTTTTCTAGTATAACTCAGTGTTGTGTGCCACAAAATAATTCAATAAAACACATTATTTCATGTTGGGTATGCTATTAGACATTGATTATCCTTAAAAGTAGAATAATATCTAATTTGTAAATATTAATAGATATGAAAATGCTTTATTATATAATTACATGTAATGTTACATCATTCCCCCTTTTGGAAATTCCATCATTGAAATTTTGTTAACTTATCAAATAAATGGGGGTATTTCAACCATATATCATTTTTAGATTACAATGTTTCCTCTTGAAATAAATTTTTTTATACAAAACCTTATCCTGATGAATCACCTTATTCTGTAACACAGGTTCTCTGTGTTTAAGAATCTTGTATGGTTGTTCCTCATAAGAAGGATTCTCTTCGAACTAAACTACTTATGGAAACAAAACATATGGTAGATCTGGAATATACAATATTAATATTGAAACAATTAAAACATTTTATAAAATGGATAAACTCATAGGTAAATATTCTCTATAGAAAATTAATCCATCTTTTTCTAATATTTCATTGGGTCCAATGATCTTTGGACGCAACTTCCTCTTTTTACCAAAATGCATCACACCTTTCCATGGAAAAACATTATGAAATATATGATCACCAAACTCAAAATAAATAAAATTCCTCTAGTAATTTTCAAAACCTTATTTCATATTCTAGGAAATCCTATTGTTTCTCTGAATCAATTACTTATTTCTTTGCCATATCTTCTACCAACTTTGGTGCCATCTGCATCTATTCCATGATATAATCCCAAAAGTAAGAGTTTGACACCACTTAAAAATCCTCAAATGGTTCCATCTATTTACTATATAGAATATTTTTTTTTTAAAAAAACCAAAGAAATATTTTGTTCACAAATTCAATGGTAATCCATAAAAAAAGTATATAGCATATCATATAAGGTTTTATATGTTTGTTTTTTCTATCTATCTGATTGAGTATGTAAAGCAGTACTGAAATTTATTTCTGTACCCAATGACTTCTGAAGTCCTTTCCAATGTTATAGTGGAAGCTGGATTTATGATATGATAAAATAGAGATAATAAATCCATTTAGCTATCTATCTCTTTAAGATATAACTGAGAAATTTGATATAAAGATAGTGTATCTTGAATAGGAATAACATGATAGGATTTAGTTAGTAAATAAACAATAAGTCAAATTGTATAATTACTTCAATTTTTATTTGGTAATCCCACTATATAATATATAGATGTGTTTTCTATTTTACACTCTAGCACTAAAAGAGGCTGAATAATCCCCTTAGGAAACATTCATTCTTTTTTAACTTGTTGACATGTGAAGCACATTATATTAAAATCAGCCATATCGATTTTCATTCCATCCCACCTGTAATAATATTGAATGTATATATACATCTTAGTGATCCCATGGTGAACTAAAAATGGATAACTCTGAGCTTCACATAAAAACTCATTATTCAACTGGGAATAATAAGGCACACAAAACCTCATCCAAAATATAAAAAACAATCTTTAACAATTTAAAATTATTCTAACTTACCCTTTTGACCAATTCTACCTTTTTCTATAATTCAATATCTTATTATGTTCTTGTCAAAATATATTTTATAAATTAGGTTTCATGGAAAACAGAATCAAAACGGATATATTTTTGGCATAAAAACAAACCCTGAAAAATTTGATCAAATCGTTAATCAAAGGGTTATGTTGCAAATTTAACATTGTTGATGTAGTATTACTTTCTCAAATCAAAACATGAGATTCATTGTTTTCTTTTAAGGATGGAAATGAATCATGAAATCATCATCTTTGATTAATTCCAAAAATATACTCTGTATCATTTTAAATTATGTATATGTGAATATATACATAAATATTTTATGGTTATTATATATTTAAATTTCGAATCCATATAGGTGGTGCGTGTGAATTTATAATAAAAAACACTAGATAATTAAAAATATTGTGTAGGTTAATTTAACTCAGGAGTCTTAAACTGACGCAAAGCATAAGAAATTACTAGATCATTCCAAATTATTGCACAACTAATTTCTTTAAAAGAATCATCTATTTAGATAACAAATTAACCATTTTATGAAGGCCTGACCATAGGTGTATAATTCACCAATAATTTTTTAAATTCCTAAAAAAAATCATCATATTATTTCGTATAGATGAACATAAAACCTTTTTAGTTAATTTAGTCATTGGGTTAGATAACAATACAAAATTTCTAATGAACCTCGGGTAATTGTCTGTTAATGCAAGAAAACTATAAATCTTGGTTATATTATTCAGTCTAGGACATACTTCAACAACATTTCATTATTAATGATCAATATTTATTCCATATTTAGAAACTATGTGACCATGGAATGAAATTTATTGTAACCAAAAATGAAACATGATGAAATGACCATAATTGTTTTTCATTTATTATTTACAAGAAAAATCATCAATGAATTTTATGATTCCCTTTACATTTATAATATACCAAAATGTCATAGAAAACACAACCACAAATATATCCAAGTAGTCATAGAATATTATTTTGATTAGATGCATGAATACAACAAGTGCATTTTTTTAACCCAAATGACATAACTAAAAATTCATAATGGCTATATCAAGTATAAAAATCAATCTTTTAAATGTCTTATTCCTTTAATTTAAATTGTTAGTATCCTAACCTTAATTCAAACATTGGAAAATACCGTGGTCCATGGAGTGGATCAAACAAATCATCAATATGAGGTATGGGATAATTTTTCTTAAAATAGAAGTTATTCAAGGATCTATAATCAATGAAAATTCTCATTGACTAATATTTTTTAATAAACAAGACAAGAGGACCCCATAGTGAATTTCTAGGTCGAATGAGTCCATTAACTAATAAATTTTGAAATTGCTTCTTCAACTCTAAAAGATCAATTTGTGCCATTCAACTTAGGGTTTTTTAATTGGATTAGTATCAAGAAAAATGCTAATAATAAATTCAACTTCTTGATCAGGTATAATACAAGTAATCTCATTAAAAAAATGACAACCTAATCATTGACCATTAGAACATGATTAATCTAAAAAGTTATTTAATTTTTAATTGTATGTGAAATATAATAATAATTTACATATTTTAACAACTTCATAGATTCCTAATATGTCATCAACTGTAATGGTTCATTCTTGTACAAAGAAATGAATTATTTCAGAAAGGAAAATTCATTATCTCTATAGTCAAATGTAGCATGGTTAATAAAATTTCATATATACACATGAATAACATCATACTATACTAGAAGAAAAAACAAAAAGGTTTGTAGGTAGACTCTTTCCATATATAAGGATAATAATATTCTTATAATTTATTTATTTCTGAACATTTCCCCTATTCGTTTCACCATAAGTTCTGTATTCATTTAATGAGGTAGAATTTTAAATTTATTGGAAACATTCTTTGAAATGAGTAAATTCTTAGTCCTAAAATAAAAAAAATTATATGAATAATCTTAAAAATATACCTAATACCACTTCATTTAAATTCATAGAATCTATTGAAGTACTTGAATAGGATTTACCCACACCTTTCTGCTTATAGTATGGATGCCTCCCATCAATAAAATTCTTCATCACACACTCATTTACATAATGACTAATCTAATTTCACATAAAACATTTTATTAACTACAAGTAAGATTTTTTATTACCACTACCATTTTATTTTTTAGTGAAGTAGTGACCCTTATTCCCTATTTTACCACATTGGATACATGTTTTTTATAACATTAGATCCAACAAGATGCCAACTCCCTTAAATACATTGGATTTAATACCGATTAAAATAAAATGATTTTACTATCATGATAGTGGGTAAAATATGGAGTGTACATTTCTAGTGTAATGAATTTTTCTTCATATACAGCCACTAAGTCCTCATACTACCTCAATTATAGGAATTTTGTTTCTATCATATATCAAACTGCCTTAGGAAAATATTTCTCAATAAATATATTTTTTAATTAATCCCACTCAAGAGCATCAATATCCTTAATATTAATGATATTATTAACCATAGACCACTAATAATTAGATTAACCTTTAAAATGGTAAACAACATGACTATGATTTTGATTTTCTGAATATCCCACATCATCCAAAATATTTTCTAGTCCTTTAATCCACCATTCAGCTAGAATAGGGTAAGATGATCTACTAAATAATAGTGGATGTTCCTATATGAAATGCTCCACTACTAACATGTTCCACTATGGATGATCTAGTTGATCACATGCATGAATAACACCATCTTTTATATCCCAATTCAATTTCACTATCCTCACAACATGCTAATTAGTTCCGATTACGACAATATCAGGTTTCTTGATTTGGAAAGTCGCTTTCCTCTATATATCGTCTCAGCACTTCTTTATAATTTCATCTGTGGAAAACCATTCTGAACATATATATCAAAGTTGAATGAACATAGTAATCTTCAAATTTTATAACATTTTAATTTTAGAATAATGTAAAAATTATTTGTGGATACTCCATTAACAATATCCTAACCCCTAATGTAATATAAATTGATCTCTAAAACAAACTGTACGGATTTAGGCTTAAGCATTACATAATATTGAGTTATGTCATGAATTCATATAGAGGATCTTTTTAGAATTAGAGTATTAGATAATTAGTCCATATCTATTACATAACAACTCACATATTATAATGTAGAAACATCTACCCAGTATCCATTTTTTTCCCAAAAAAATCATTTTTAAAAAATGATTTCTTATCTCAACAAAAACACACTTAAATTCTCTCCTTATCTTATCCACCTTATACCATATGGAAAAAATTTCAATAACATACGATAAGAACAAAAATATCAATAAGACATAAAAAATAATTAATTAATTAGCTATTCCATTATAATTTTAAATTCATGAATGTTTTTTAAATAAATCATAATTTTCCACCTTGAAACAAAAAATGATTAACATAAATTATAAAATCACACAATTCCTAAAAAATTATTATAAATCATAATTCATAATTTAAAATTTCGTCACCCATATCATACTTACATTTTAGCTTTCATTGTTACATAGGGAGTAACCTTTATTCTTATATATGGAATAACTATCTTAGTATATTCCATTTATCCCTTAGTCAAAACCCTACTATTTGTCTCCATATCATTATCGAATTCATTTGATAACTATCATAGGGTCACCCACCCTAGGTTTATCCTAGAACCATATGCATACATAAACAATGTATAATAACTATAACATAATAATAACACATAAAAAAGTATAAGAAAAAATAACATTTCCATTTTGAAATCACAAATTATTATTTCAAGATATTAACATAATAAATTCCTTATAAAAACTATATTTAATTATAAAATAACTGAAATGTGAAAATGGTATTTATTACTCTTTAAAAAATATTTTATCTTGTAGTGAAATCCAAATAACAAATAATGGTCACAATGTCAAAAAATTCAATGTTTCTATGAATTCTTGAAAATTCCTTTTTTATATATTAAAAGGATTTGTATAAAAGTATTAAATTTGTATCAAATTATATAAATTTAAAATTTAAATGGTATTATTATACACCATATAGAATAAGGTAGTGTATAATATAAAATTATCCCTCAATGGAAGGAGATTGAGACAAAGTGCCTTACCTTGCATCTGACTCGTCTCGTAAAATATTTATATTACTAAATAATAAACATAGGTTAATTTCAACTTTCTTGATATCCTTTTAAATTTTTTTATACATTTTATTTAACTTATTACAATGTTTTTAAAATTAATTAATTAATTAAGTTAATTTCAGATTTTTTTTCAATGTTATGTACGTGAGTCGAAAACTAACATGGTATGATGTCAATATTCCATGTGGTCATAAGTCAATCATAACATGAATAAAATTAATTACATAATAATTAGATTTATATATTATTTAAAATTTTTAATCCATAATTTAATTGTGGTTATGAAAAATTAACAATGTTATAATCTTGGAGACAATATATCATACGTACACATGAAAACAATCTTAATTTTTCACTGAATGTTATTGAAGTAAGGTATTTGTTATATTATCATTAAATAATGATAATAACATAATTAATTTAATATTAACCATTTATATATATTTATATATATCACACAAGTTATGTAGTGAATAAAAATGAATCCAATCGCTTTTTGAGGTTATAGTTAACTGGTAAGCACGAACAATGCTACCATGTTTATGTTCATGGAAAATAAATATTTAATTGATATATATTTATCATATAATGATTAAAATTTAATTAATATTACAAATTCACATTAAAGAAATAATTATAAAAAGTCTTTTAAAATGGTGATGAAAAATATACTATATCAGTTCGCAAGGCGGTAGTGAGCCGTACACATGAACGAAAAGTCCATTTCCCGTTTGGCGAAATTAGAGATGAATTCATGTGATTATATTAACATAATACATATAATAATATTTAGGACACAATAATTTTAATTTTATCATCATTTAAGGGTATTTGATGTAGTGGAATATGGAATAATAAAGAAATAATAAAATAAAAACAATACCTCTTTTCAGTTGATCACATTTTAAGAACACATCAACACGTCCGATGATGGTGTTAATCATAATATAAGGTCCTTGGAATGTGTGGAGGATTTCTAGGAAGGGTTCAGGAAAATATTTCTTAATCCTATTTTTTTTTTCTATGTGTGATTTATAGAGAAGAGTGGGTACATTTTTATAGGAGAGGGGAAGGCCACCCATGGAAACTCATAAAATATTTAATTAATATAAGTTAATTTTTAAATACAAATGACTAAAAATTGGGTTATGTCAAAGATAATATGGCCATGTATAGAAATAATCTCATAAAATAATTTTTATACATGTGTTTATTTTATGTATAACATTATCATTTTGGTTTACCCTTAATTTTTCTATTTTAATTCTAATTATGGTAATAACATTTTAAATATTAATAGGTTATGAATTTACTTATATGGGGTCAATATACTATAAATGAAAATTTTATTAACTTTTATACCACATCATAGTCACTTTTTAAGTTTTAATGTTTTTTAATTTTAAATAATTCACTAATTATTATTTTATAAAAAATCAATTGTGTTAATGTTGACACTATTCATTTCGTTGAATTTAATTCAAATCCAAACCGAGAGAGAACATACTTGAATTTATTTAATTAACATAAAATATATTATAATCACCTTGAATATTTCTGGAGTAACCGAATTAAATAAAAATATATTTATTTTAAATTTTCTCAGACCATTTATTTTAAATTTCTTTTAAGAAAATAATTATTGTATCCACATTCTGTCTACAATTATAGTAAATATTTTTTCTATAATAAGTCTTAACAAATTCTAATGAAATATATACCTTGACTCTCTTTATAGATATTATTTAATATCAATGATATATCATATTTATCAATATATTAAAATTATTATCCTTATAATAAATATGTGTGTGACATTTTCTCACTTTCATATCAATTTATTTTATTTAAAAAATATATATATGTCATTTTTAAGAGAAAATTCCATTAAATATGTTAATTCATATCCACAGGTGTTATGGGTTAATGGTTACTCATAAATTAGGATTTTGGTAGTTTCTAGTGTAATTTTATTATCCTTATTAGATTATTTTGTTAAATAAAGTACAAAATTTACCTTTAACCATATTAAATAAAAATCACCGTAATTACTATTCATAACCAAAAAAAATAAATCTAGATTATTAAAATAATATGGAATAAGTTCTTACAAATATGGAATCCATTTTTCAAAATTTAAAACACAATTATTTTTATAAATTTATTTAAAATTAATCCCCATTAGCAAAATGAGAAAATACGTTTTTAAAAATTTAAATATATCAAATGATTGACATGTGTTTATATCCAATTTCAATGTGAAATTAAATAAAATGTTAAAAATTTAATAAAATGATAATAAATAATATAATTAAACATTAGAAAAATATTAATGGATAATCTAACAATTTAGATAAATTAGATGGAAAAGCAGTTTTGAATTAAAACGCAGTATTCTTCACTATTCATTAAAATATGAAAATTATTAAAAAATTACAAAGAATTCATCCAAACTAAATTTTTATGCCCCACTTACAAATAATAAGTTTATTTTTCTAAATTAAACTTAAAAATATTTCAAAAACATGATTTAAAATGTGTTCACCATTAAAAGGTTTTAAAACTACCCTTAAAAATTATTAGATCTTTTTATGCATAAAATTAGTTTTATTCTTATTTTTTCCCATAAAATTTATTGGAAGATAGTAAACAGAATTATTAAACTTGTTCAGATATAATATAATTATTTATATTCATTCCCTCCAATACAACTGTAAGGCGATAACTACCATTTAAACTAGGTATCATAATACCAAAAGACTACTATATTTACTCTCACAAAATGGAGTTGTAAAAAAACTAATCATGGTAACCTATATATTATATATCAGACCGTGATCCATAAGCCTATTAGTAACTGAAATGACTTCATGGGCGCATGTCGGGACACGAGAAATGGATCTACATTGGATGAATAATTCATGTGATAGAATGTTGTTTGTGATTAAAGGACTGAACATAGGTTTGTGATTATTTTTTCATTTATTATTTTGGTATTTATCTATATTTTTTTATAGCATGTAAAAATGTAATACTATTTCTAGTTTCTTTGATAATATAATGAAATGATCCCCATTTTATTTATTACATGGAAATTGTGCCTCTACATCAGTTAATTTGTTATGGATGATTTGATTCAATTTCTCCATGTTGTTGGTGATACATTCACTCTTTCATTAACTATATATTAAAACCTTTATCCACTATTGAGGGAATAATATCCCAACCTTCACACTCTAGTCCTTCCTAACTAGTTGGAAACATGGGAAATATAGGGATGTGAACATGGGGCCTTGTTCTGCAGTGGGATTTTTTTGTTATGAGTGAACTGGATTCATGACATCATTTTAGCATTACCATAATATTAATATTATTAGGATATTTCAAAAATTTGTGAAACTTTTTTATAATAAGATCACTTGTTAGTGTTATGATATCATCGATCTGATTCATTAATTATTTTATTATTCCTGTCATATGAAGTACCATGATTTTTTTGATGACATTTTATTATGAAATATGAATTAATATTTATGTTTTTCATATGTTAATATCCTCATTTAATACACTTATGATCATGTTATAGTTATGTACTCATTAATATCTCCATTGTTAACCCACAATGAGAATTAGATCTCACCCATTGTTAGATTCTCTTTCCCTTAGATATGAATACATGTTTTTTGTATGATGTGCCTAACAATTTTTATATTTCTGAGAAGCATTAGGGTAGATGATGTATTTATTTTATCTACCAATTTTTATGTATCTATGTTTCCAATGACACGAATAAGTTTTATTTACATAATGGATTATAATAATATATAACACATATTCGTATAATGAGATGTAAAATTTATGTATGAAATTTTTGGGGAGCTTTATTAGCGGGGTTTACTTAGTGTGGGAAATATTTACCAATCAAAACTCTTTCTTTTTACAACTACACATATTAGAGTTAATATATCTCAAAGTATTATCTCACAATCCATCTGTCTGACAAAATTTTTGTTATTAAACAATAAATAATTATTTAATACATAAAGATCTGATTTATACAACCCCCAAAAATCATTATAGATTTTTATTGGGGAAATTATGTACATTGTACATTTACTTCAATATTGGATACGCAATCATTATTTAAAAACATAGAAGTATGACCTTATATTCTTAGATCTTCTTAAACTATATGGGTCAACATAAAGATGTATATGAGATATGGGTGATCATTAAATACATGTAATTGAATAAAAAGAAAATTACATAAGGTAAATAAGTACATGTAATTCAATAGAAATTTAATGGAAACATTTCTGTGGAGGGAATCACAATATTGAAAAATGGGTCCTGATATAACATGGTAACGTAAAGAAAACAAAGAAATTTACTATCAATAAAAAACAAAAATGTATAAACATAAATCAATTCTAGCCTCCAAGAAATAATTAAATTTTTTCATAATATAACCTCACATACCCCTTAAATGGAAGAGTTTGAGTTAAATATATGTAAATACCAAATCAATGAAGGATATATATAACTTGGTAAATTACTTAGATTAGAAATAGAGATGGGTATTCACAACATAAATGTTCGGCATAAATAATCGTTGGATAATTTTAGTAACTTAATAGGTGTACATAATGGCATATAGAAGGGGTGAATGATAGATAAAGGGTTATATGATAACTTGGTAATCATATTTCATGTGTTAGGGATGTGTAAAATCACATCATAATTTTGAAAATATGAAATAAAAATTCATTACACAAAGAAGGTTCTTGAATAAATATGATAAGGATATGATCCCTTACCTTGGAAGGGCGATTATAGAAGCATGTGAGGATCTTTTTAAGTGATTTTTGTAACATTGGAAAGTATTCAGTTCGGTAAAAAAAGATTAACATCATACTATAAGAGTTTTTAGTGATGATTTATGAGAGGTTCGGTGTGTTTATATATAAAAATAGTGGGTAATTAATTAATAATTTATAAACCTTGGTTTTGGAGTCTATATCATAATATAATAAGAAACCCAACCCATCCGATTATATTTCTCATGGTTCATTATAAGTAATATTTAATTTTTTTAATTTTATAACTTCATAAACCAAACATATAAAATAATTTCCTCAGTGATGTGTAAGTGAGTCATCTTTATGATGAATTTATTTTCAAACTGTTAAATTGAAGATTGGTTTTGGAGGATTCATTATAGGTTTATAAAAATAAAACATAACATCAGACACAAAATATATTAAAGGGGAAACATAATATTTCTAGTTTATAATATTCATTCTATTTATAACATCACTTTTGAGACTTTATGATGTCATAATACCTAACTTACTATTATATCATAATTAATTTTTTACACAAAAATTATACTGTAATAGAAAATAATGAAAAATAATCCATTGGTTGATTTCAACATTATGATTTTAAAAATAATATTCATTTTATCACAATACTTCTTAAAATATATGAAATAATTGTATTAAATATCATATTCCTATTTATTAATCTTACTAGTAATGCTGATAATTATTGTTTCCAAATATTTTAAATAGCTGAATTTGACTTCATAAAATTGAAATATAATTTATATTTAATAAATGTTTTTAAATAATTTTATTTAATTATAGTATCGTTTATTTCAAAAAATTAAGTTAATCATAAAAAATTGTGTCATTATAGATATTCTATATTTCCAAAAAGAAATCAATTTGTGTTTTATAATAAGAAAAAAAAATTTATCAGTATCAAAATTTAATAATTGGAAAAGTGATATTAAAAAAGATAAATAGAAATACTTTTTATTATATATTATATATACAAATTCATAAAATTTGCTTCTTGATATATATGCCTTTATTACATCATCGAATTCCTCTAAGTGTTTGTTGTGTGATGATGATATTTTCTCAGGGTGGTTCAATGAAAATGGATCGAGACTTGATATTAATTAATTATTAATTATCCCCAAATAATTTTTGACCGTTATTTAATAGTATAATATTTGCCTAGTATTGGACAATGTAAATACAAGTGATGTTATCTCCCATCAATGCTTTGATAAATGGACTTCACATTATACAATCCTACTTTTCAAGGCCCTTAAATACTTTATATGAGTGAAATGGACATTATCATACACCTAATATACTAACATTTATTGTCACTATACAATTCTATATTATAATTAGTTACAATTCTTAGTAGGCTTTTAAATTTTATAGACTATATAATGATCCAAAATAATCAATGCAGTTCATGTTTTTTTCATTAAATAATTTTATAATAATGAATTTCCTAAATTTAAAATCATAACTTCATTTATAAATATTAGGGTTGATACATTAATCCCAATTTAAGAATTTATCACTTGAAATTTTCATTTCACACAATGAAACATATGATGGAAATTCTTTTCGACACCTATTCCAATTCCGACATTGGATCCACAAAATTATGGTTACACCACAACACATTAACCAAGTCATATGTCCGATAGTGTAAAAATTCGACTTTATATTCTAAAATATTTACAAGATTCTCCTTTTATGAATGGTCATTCTTCAATTATACATCATATAGGTTGATTATATGTGAGGGTTCTATTTGAATTTTCTTGATAGGGATACATGGAATACATCATGTACTTGAGATAATTTTTGCAGGGTCCCTATTTGATAGGCCTCTACTATGATGATTTCAATGATCATTGTTATAATTAATTCTCTTAGAAATACTAAAAATATATTTTAAATGTTCTATAAAATTTCTTTTCATTTAAGTGATTTTAAACACCACCATTTATCAGTTCCAAAAAAAAGAACTGATAATGGGGTCATTTAATAGGACATTATTCCACACTGTGAAAGCCCCAATTTATTAGTAGTATAAAAAACCTATTAAAAATTACCTTTACCAGTGATTAAAGAAACAATGATAATATCACTTTCTGTTAGCTCATTTTAAGCCCTCTTAATGGTATATTTTATAGAGTTCTCAAAAACCCTTTGTCAAAACCTTTTCCCCTCTTTGTTTTCATTTTCCACCACTCACCCCATCCCATGTAACATGATTTTACACATCCCTTTTTATGTTCTTAGAATGGTAAAATTTCAATGCATTTACAATTCCCAACATCCTATTCAACACCACATGTAGTTGGATTCATTCTTTACTCCACTCTTTTGAATCAAGAAAACCATTACCATAGTACGACTTTGTGTGTGTGATATATGTATTTATATTTATTAAAATATGATATATATTAATATTAAGTTAAATATATTAGAATATAAATATAAATATATATCTGTTTATGGAAGCACACACATATTAATATATAATAATAATATATTCATTGGACTTATATATTTATTAATTTATTTTAAGAATGTAAAAAATGGTTAGATATTTTTTCCAAAACATTTTTAGAATTTATCAATATATTGTATATTTAGATATAAATATATGAAACTATTTATATAAGTCCATATATTTATGTACATATAATTATACATATTAGAATTTAATTTTATATTTACATATTACTATTTTTAAATTTATTTCTTTTACTATAAGAGAAATTCATATAACATATTTAACTTTATTGATAACGATTGAATAAAAAAATAAATTTATATATGATGTATATACATAAAATTGATAACCCAAAAAAATATATTAATATTTCACAAATACAAAAAAAAATATAAATGTATATATACATATTTATTTAAATATATTAAAATATATATATATATATGTGTTTGTCGATATAATAATTTTTATATATGAACATTATTTTTCTAGGTATATATATACATAACAATGAATTATTATGAGGTAAATAAAATGGTTAATTTTTTATTTTAATAAAAATTAATAGTAAATATTTATTCAATTTGGTTTTTATATATTAAAAGTTGTTTTATATAAATATTTTAAATTATTCATTAATAAAATAGATTTATTTTAAGTCAATATAAGAAAATATTTTTATATTTCATTTTAAATAAAACTACATAGTGAAAAATAATACAAGTGAAAAAGTGTAATATATATATATATATATATATATTAATATTATTCATGGGAATAAATTTCGTGTACACTAAAAAAATTCAGGTAGAATATCTTAATTGAAGCTAAACTACAGTCTATTATTAAAAAAATTAAAGGAATCCCAACTAAACACTCTGTTTAAGAGGTATTTATAGCCTTTTTTAGACTAGAAAAAATAGCTTGGGAGCACCCTCGTCAACACTATGTAGATATTTTCATATGCTACAATTTTTTATCTCGTAAAGCTTAAATAGGAACATAGATCAACGGTTATTTCTATTTTATGTCCATGTCATGTTTTTAACTTATCATAGATATTTCATTAGTTTATAGAATTTTTATTACATCCTATTTTCATTAAATGACAATTATGGTCAAATAAATAGATTATTATTAATTAATATTTTTATTTTATGATATTTAATATTATATTTTTTCTAAATATATTATATATTTGGTGAAAATTCATATTTAGTCCTAGAAAATTAAAATTTAAAAAAATATTTTATTTTCCTATAATTATAAATATATTTATTTATTAATATATAATTTTTAATAACATTTTTTTTCAAATATACCCTTCATCAGTTTTAAAAAAATTTGATGATAAAGAGGGATCATCATATAGAAAAATTACTGATAAAGTGAGGACTTCATAAGTGTTTACCAAGTTTTTATTAATGGGGCCTTTAACAGCTTTTTAGCATTGATAATGAGACCCCTTTATCAATAGTTTCAGAAAGTTCTAAAAAAGGGTTTGTATATATATTTTTTCATCACTGATATGGGGTAGAAAAAGATAAAAAAAATTGTAGTATTGCATCTCAATAGGGATGATGTATCTATTAATTAGAATTCCCTTATTCTTAAAACTCATGAATTTCATCTATGGTTATATACAAAGGAACTCTTTATCCCTAAAATAAAAAATTCATTTTCATCGATGATTTTCTAAATAGATTTACTATTGGATTTTTGTGTATTTTTAAAATACAGAATAGTTCTAACCTTATCTATTATTTCATAGATAATATATATAGTCCCATTAGATTTTTTATACAACTTCATCCAAGTATGATGGAGTCTTACACCTCTTCCCATACAGAGCCTCATAAAGATCCATTTTAATGCTAGAATGTAAACTATTTTTATATGTGAACTCCATTAAGTGGAGTTGTTAGACCCAAATTCCTAGAAAATACATTAATCATGATCTCAGTAAATTATCTAAAGTCTAAATGGTTATTTTGGACAAACCATCCATCTTATGGTGATAAAATATGATGAAGCTCAGTTATTTAAACAATTCTAGGAAGGGGTTTCAAAAAATTTGTGCCAAACATTAAATATGGATAAGCCTCAGTTATTATTTGATATCTATGAATTCATTACATACACCTCATGTATTTATTGGTTATTTATTCAAGAGATAAATCTTCCATTCTATAAATTAAATGTTATATCTTTATAAAGATATTTTCAAAATCCCAGATTATAAAATTGCATTGAGGTGCCTTGAGGAGCCCTATAATGATGTCTATGGTAATGATTTCGCATTTATATACTGTAATGTGAAATAGTTTTATCATACCATTAGTCTTATATCATCCAACCTTGGATTATTGGAATACCAATCATTGAGATAAAAAATCATCAATCTTCCTTTTTTATGTTATCCTAATAGAATATTTGGTTGAAATGTATATTCATCTTACAGTTCATAGATAAATAAAGAAATATTACATATAAAAATATTCCAGATGTTACCTATTAATTTATGGTTTTATGGGACACATATCTTGGTTACAAACAATTTAAATAAATCATTTAAATTATAAAATATTCAATATTCACTTCTATTTTCTAGACCACCTTATATTTTTCTAGGACTCCTTGATCCTCTCAAGAATATGTGGTTTATTATTAATTTGATTAAGGTAGAATAAATATCATTTTATTATTACTATTATAATCCTTTTCATATACATGAATATTATATGTGCTATTTTGTATTAGTTATATGATTGAGATGCAATAATTGACCCATTTTCTATCTTCACATAAAATATTAATTTCATTTTTTGAGCTTGTATTTGTTTAGTGATAATAAAATATCATGATAATAATAAATTTATAATACCATATTAAAATATTACATTTAATGTTAATAAATTAATGGCACACCTTAATTTTGATATTGTATTTTATTTATAATGTTTTACTACATCCAAAATAAACACAGGTATTACAAATTTCAATATATTAAACACAATAATAGAAATCTTTTTGAATTGAAAGGATAAATTTTAAATGATCTAGGTTGTCTAGCCTATGAATTTTATGGTTTCAATGTAATTTATCCATGATCTATTTTTTCATATAAGACATTATATCAGATTTTATTC
Source organism: Viscum album (assembly GCA_963277665.1). Taxonomy (NCBI): domain Eukaryota; kingdom Viridiplantae; phylum Streptophyta; class Magnoliopsida; order Santalales; family Viscaceae; genus Viscum; species Viscum album. Next base: position 1,304,656,050 of record OY728147.1, read on the forward strand.
CCTTTATAATGGTTCTTAATGATCTAGTGAATTTACCAAAGCATATCCACTAAGGGTTTTAATCAGGTCTTCAATACATATTGTTGTCATGCACTTGGTAATGATCTAGTCAAGATCCATAACATTTTTAGAATTATTACCACTTGATATAACTATACAAAAACACATCTAGTTTTTGTACCCATACATGGATGGATATTCTTTGATATACTTACTCTATAGTTTACAAATAAAATCGTATGTTTTTATAGTGTTAGTATTATCCTTAAGGGTTTCACTAGGTCCTAATAATCCATATCTAGAAAATAAATAAACCTTTTTAGGATACTGATGATGAGAACACATATTTTTAACTTGTTAATTCATAATTTATAATTATTATGATTCACTTAATACAACCTTAGATGATATTGATTGCTAATGTCTTTGAGAAATATGGTACATAGAACACTAACTAGAAACATGTGTGAAAAATCATTATCTAAATCCTCTAAGAGGTTCCCTTATATTCTATGTATATTCTAAAACAACACGAGATACCCTAGGGATGTATATATTAAATGGGGGAGCAATAAATCCAAGAAAGGTAATTAATAAAAAAAGAGTATGGAAATTTAGTAAAGATTAAAAAAGAAGAATATCTTGGTAAAATAAGATGGGTGATAATCATATCCTTGATGAATGGAGAAAAATATAACCAATTAATTTAAAAGAAACATTGGAATTTGAAAAAAAAACATAAAACAGGACATCATAAAAATAAGGAAAGGATAACTACCATGAAAACAAAACATAGTGTTCATATGATATCATCTTGTGTACCGTACATTGCATATCATGAGATAAAAACATTTCCTAATGAATTAGATGGATATATAATTATGGTCTCTCCCATGACTATAATATCATTACATAATTAAGTGTGACACATAGATCATAATAAATAGAGAGTTATGGTTACATACATGTAAATACATAATAAATAAAGGTTATGAAAAATTATGTTAATTACCATTAGTATAAATGGGTATCCAATTACCTAGGAATCAAAAGGTTGGTAAGGTGAATCTGAAAAAAACATATCCCAACATGAAAAATAATAAATTTAGATACAGAACTTTGAAACATTCTTGAATAAAGTGGAGAAAAGATCCCTACCCTGATAGAAAGCTTGTAAAAAAATGGGAGGAGCTCCATAAGAGATTAGGGGAACATTGGTAGGGAGGTATAGATGTATGTCCAGAGTAATATCTTAGTAAAATATTTTTTAAAGAATAGGAATTGGTGGTTAGGTGGGTTTTATAGCACAAGTGATAAGAATTTTTCATTATGATTCAATCATAGGGATAGAACTCTATATAATAAAGTATTCCACTCCCCAAACCATACCATAATTTTTTCCATGGTCTTTCAAAAATTATATTGGATTCCATTATTCTATAAGGAAACAAAATAAACACATTATAATAATGAAAATGGTGATGCCAATGTGTGTTATGTTTATATAGAATTTATTTTAAAACCTCAAAATATATTATAGATTTTGGAGGATTAATTATGTGTTTATAAGATTAACCAAATAACATCAAAAAATATTTTTTAAAATGGAAAAAAATTTCCTTTAATGGATAATATTTATTGTATTAATTACATTATTTTTTGGACTTTAGAGCATCAGAATACATACAATATAAATATATAATATTTAATTTTTACCCAAAAATTTTATAGTATTATAAAATATTGAAAATATTCACATTAGATAATTTTGAAATGATTATTTCATAAATAATATATAGTTTATCAAAAAAATTTCTCTAAATAGGATAATTTTAATTACTAAATGAATCATCCTAATTTATAAAAAATTATTGGTATTTGAAAATATTTTTATTCCGATCACTATAACAATTACATTTGACTTCAGAAACAGATAATAGAATTTTTATTTAACTAATATTAAAATATAATAATAATTATTTTAAATATCATTTAATTAAAAAATTCATGAATTAAAAAATATAATATTTCATTTGTAATTATATATCTCCCAAAAATATTTTTTTTAACATTATCAAAATTTAATTTTTATCAAACTCATTATAGATTTATTTGAATGATAATTTTGAAATGGGTTAAATATAATAATTGTTTTATTAGGACTAAAATATAGAAATTCATACTATTAGGGATTAGATATATATTCCATTCTTAAAAAACAAAAGTCATTATGTTTAATTTCTACGATGGTGATATTTTCATGTGGCGGTTTAATGAACATGGTTTTGGACAAGATATCAATGAGCTAAAATTTCTCCGAAAAAAGGGTTTTTATGTGCTATAGTTATTGAATCACATATTGGTATTTGTCAATGGAAATTACTAATTATTCTATACCCCTCATAAGTAATAATAAAGAGTATTTATAGGCTACGATCCACCTAGATGAGGCCAAAATTTCCCATTTTATGTGTCAAATGGGAACTATCATTACCCTTAAAATTGTAATATTAATAGAGGAAATAAAAAAAATTATAATACTTTTCTATTATGCGTAATATAATTTCATTTTTTATGGAGTATATAATGTTTTTTAAATACTGAATATAGTTTAATTTGTATTACATATTTTCTTAATAATGTATTTAATAATTTTAAAATGGGAATTCAATTTAAAAAAGATCAGTTAGTTAAATTATTCATGGTTGAATAATAAAAAAATAAAAAATAACCAGGGGATTAATATTTATGAGATTCAGTTGTAGTTTGTGATATATCCATATGTTTATAGTGGTTGTTTTTATATACACCCAATAATAACATTTGATTATCAAAAATCCACTAGGAGATAAAGTTTGTTCTTGAACTCTATTATATAATAAGATCTGGGTTATTGTTTTCCACCCAAACTCAGTCAATAATTACCCACATAATTTTGTTATGTAACAATTTATAAATAATAAATAAAAACTAATTTATTTAATGTATAACCAAAAATATAGGCTCGATTATTCATTAGACTTTCATGACTTAATATTCTTTATTTATTATATTAATTTTCACATGGATTACCCTCTATATCATCTTCATAATAGTCTACATAATGATATAATAAGACACATCACATTTTATAATTTATTAATATTCTATATTATTATAAGATCACTTAAATTATTATATAATACTAAAGAATATAAGATTCATTATATGTATCTTCCACTATTTTTTAATCAACCACTAAGATAAAAAATTATGTTAATATCTCTATATTTATTCACTTTCCTACACAATATTTTTAATAGTAGTAGTTCTATCTTTCAAAATTTCCCCCAACCATTTATTCTTTTACTAATTCCTCACTATATATGTTAGAAATAATACATTATTAATATTCATTTGTTCAAATATAAAAACTCATTTAATATTCTGCATCATGATATTTGTAACACCTGATATTTTTATGAGAAATATGTTGTTATTATGTTATATACATCATCAAAGTAATCTTTCACTAGAAACAACTCAAGCTTGGATTTCTTTAAACGCAATTGCGACCTTCCTAGATAGCTTGCGTTGTACGCAATACTGGGTTTCACTAAACAACGATATGCTATTAAAATATTATTAAAAATAGCCGTTATGAATAGTAATACCCACTTTTTGAAATTTTATAAATTTTATCTTTCAAAATGGACTTCATTTTTGGATTCGTAATATCGAAATTATCCTAGGGTGACATTTTGGTATTTTTCTAAAAACATTCAATTTTTGATGAATAGTGAAAATACTAGATTACTATTTAAAAACCGACTTTTTATTTAAATTAATATTTATTTTATTTAAATTTATTTTAGGTAAAAATTGATACATATTACCTATATAAGTTCAATGTAATTTATTGGAGTCATTTTATAATAATTTTATTTATATAAAAATTTTACTGAACTTTTCACCCTCTTTTATCCACCTCCTTGGAGAATTTGGAAATTCACATAAAACATAATTTTACCGCTTCTTTTAGTGGAATTTCAAAAATCTGAGAGACACTGTTAATATCAAGGACTAAAATTTTGTTCAATGAGATGAAAATAATTTTTGGTGATTAGTAACTTATTACTTTTATTTACCACGGTTAAAAATAAAAAGGGTAATTAAGGGTAAAAATGATATTATTATTACCCTAACACATGTCCTAATTCTATTGGATAAGTTTAATTCGACCAAAAACAACCTTAGGAATAAAATATGACCATTTTTGTCCACTTGTATTATATTAGGACATTTATTATTAATTTATTTAAGGAAAGGTTAAAATAGTTAAAATCAAAGTTTAATAAATAAATATTTTTTAATATAGGGTTATACATAATATAAATTCTAATATAAATATTCATTAGAAATATAAAAATCTTTCCTACATAATGGTATTTTATTTATAATTTTTTAGACATTAAATAATTTAATTTATTGATGACACAATGATGATGCAGTAATTATCTCATTAATGAAATATTAACATAATTAATGTTATAAATACCCAAATAAATGTAATTTGTGGCTTTTTATGAATTAAAATAATTTTATAGGTTAATATAATATGTTAGTATTTATTTTATTAACATTTTTATAACTAATCATGCTGTTATGATTTTAACAAAAATCATTTACCAAATAGTGTCCAAATTGACATAAAATAGATTTTAAAAAAATATTATATTATTAATTGTTATTTTATTCCTAAAAATATATTTTTCGTCCAAATGACTTAAATAAGGTTATATATATTAATAATAAACAACTTGGGGTTCGTTTGTCTTGTTATAGTAGGTTTATTAACCATATTGTGTAAGAAAACAAGAAGACACAGTAAAAGATAAATTATTTAACCTAGAGTTAAATCTAAATGATAAGGTTAAAATAGTTACTTAAACTTGTCTAAAATCTATTTTATGAGAATATTTCGACCCATACCCACCTTAGCTCCTAAAAAAATCAATTTTGAGTTATTAAAACCCGAATATGACTTTAAAATAATATAATATTTTTAGGTTTTCCAAAGGTCCCCCTCTCCTCCCTTATAAAAGGGAACATCCTCCCTCTCCTACTGACACCACATTGAGCCTTAATGCTCGTCCAAACCATGAAAAATTATCTTCTCTACTTCCCTAGTAACATCCTAGAGGTCCTGGTCTTCTTCAAATACCATCTTTTGTGCCCTAAGAGGAGGTTAAGAAGAGGCGTTTCAAAGAAGAGGTAATGTCCGTTACCGATTCTTTCAACATTATTTCTTCTTATACTTCTTCTTAATTAGTTGTTTCATTATGAAATAATAACATAAGTATCAATAATATACTAACATGTTATTATAAGTATGAAAAAAACCCCATTTCCCCTTCTATCCATCCTATGGAAAACGAAATCACCACGTGTGCGTACGTACGGAATACCGTCTCCACGCCTTGGTGTAATCTATTTTCCACCACCGCCTTACTTGAATGGGTATAATGGTGTAAATGATAAATATATATGATTATTTTAAAGTGATAATTATTCTGAAATAGTATACATACACTCCAATACAATTCCACGATCATGGGAAAGATATCATCACTCGTGCGTACGTACAACCTACCATCTCCACGATTTGATGAGACTCGTTCTGCATGATAATCATTGCATAATGATTATATAAATTATCTGAATGAATAAATATGATATATATTACACTAATAACATTCTGTAAATGAGGTATCTATAACCTAAAAAAATAATAAGAATTTATTCGACAAAACACGCATAAGAACAAAAAAAGTAATAAACACCTGAATAACAAGTAACAATTAAATATTACTAATAAGAAACTAAGAATATGACCATATTTGATATCATAACAATGACTAAGATTCTAGAATATGTCAATAAAATTATTTAAATCATTATACCGGATGTTCAGACACGTACGAAGCAAATCAGACCTAAGTTAAGGGAAAATCTCACAATCTAATTTTTATCAGAGATTGTTTATACTTCATAATTTACTAGGGAATATTTATCATCCACATCCATGTTTCTTAATATGTAATATTATATATATCTTCCAACAATTTTTTAAATCCAATTTTACTCTTCGGTGAATTTTTAGTAAAAGACATGAATGGAATCTTTTGTAATTTTTCATACGAGGTTCTTTATGACTTTTCCGGATAATGTACGAGAAGAATGTATTTTTTACCTTATACAGAATGAATTGGATTTTTGAACATTATTTCCATGAAGCTTCCTTTACAAGTTTTCATGTTTATTTTTAATCAACTTCTTTTAGTTTAAAATTGTATGACATTTTAAGAAAGGAAAAATGTTTTTGAACTAGAAAAGATATTTTTCTCAAGAATGGAGTTCAAGCATTTTATCAAAATTATTATCCATCTAAGAAAATATAGGGTTCGGTTTCAATCCATATTTTTACATTGATTTGATTATGTTATGATGGAATTATTTTTATGATATCTTTTTATCTTATAATGGCATGATGTTTAAGAATCCCATTTTTTATTAAATGGGTTATGATGTGATGTATGATTTATGATCTTGTGGGACACATATGAAGGGTATCATTATGAGATGGGTGGGACCTATATCTCCCCCAATTCATTGTGTAATGATTTATATCTCATGATATAGAGATCGCTGGAACAACAGGTTAAACCGGTTCAGTGAAATAGGACTGAAACGAGGAGGGAACTCAGTTCAGACATATACTTTGTCTACAAAGATGGTCTTGGCTATGACTATTGACTACTAAGAAATGATTCTCTATTATTATGCGTGTATTTCACAAAGCTTCATGTTTTAATAAATGATTATTGGGATTACATTTCACAATTAAGATTTATACCATGTTATGTCATTATGATCTCTTTTGCAGGTTGATATTTCCAAAATGATATGTTATTATGAATATGATGTGATTGATATTTTTTTTGTTTACCCTTACTGAGCATTTGAGCTCACCCTTTTGTATGTTTTATTTTCCACATGACAAGAAGAAGGATATTAAGTAAGATATGCCAAAAGGGACTCTAGATATGATAAAATAAAAGGGAGACAGTGTAGATGATTTATGAACCAGTTGTTTATGTTTCCTAGTTTCTAAAGACAATATAACTATACAGTCCTTTCTGGTTTTATTATATGTTGTAATAACTGTGCTTCAATTCTGAAGTAATAACAATGTATGTAAATTATGGGTCGTTATAGTTGGTATCAGAGGAAAGGTATAGTCAACCTTTTGAAACTAGGATCTGAAAGCCTTAGTAAGAACCCTAAGGAAAAGTCTAAGCATAGAACACAATATTAGTCTTTTAAAAATGGCCATGAAAAACCTATGATTAGACCTTAAGTGTGAAATTTTATTCTTGATTATGTGGTTTTCCTATTATAATTAGTGGTGCTCACATTATTCTTCTTCGTTTTAGTCAATTTCTGGAACCCGAAGGAACCATGTTAATGCGGAATGTGACGGGAAATGCAATGATTGTCCCCTTGAGCAACCAAACATTATGGGAACTCGAATGAAAAATCATGTATCCATGCTCACACAACATTCTCAAGCTATGAATCATCCAGGACATCCAAACAAGTAAAGGAAGGAGCAATATTCTGTTGAATCCTTCATGAGGTAGCATCCACCCTCATTCAGTGGGTCTACTGATCCATTAGTGGCTGAACAATGGATCAGTACCACTGAAAAGATATCTTCAGTTCTTCAATGTTCTGAACATGATAAAGTCAACCTAGCTGTTTATCGTTTGGAAGGAAAAGCTAATCAATGGTGGAATCTTATTATGAATATGATTCAAAGGAATGAAATTGAATCCATGTAATGGGACAAGTTCAAGAACTTATTTTTCAATAAGTACTTCCCTCGTATTATTTGAACAAAGATGTAGAAGGTGTTTCTTGAACTAATGCAAAAGGATAATGAATCTGTTGGTATCTACAAAGAAAATTTTACAAGACATGCAAGGTACCCTCATGGTATTATTATCCAACCTGAGAGTAAGATCGATCGCTTCTTTAGTGGCTTAAAACCAAGTCTTCGAAGGGCGTTATTCATAAACGAATTCAATAGCTATGGGGAAATCGTTCGATCTGCTCTCAAAGTTGAGATGGAGATTGGAGTAACCCATCAGTCATATGGGTTTGATAAAAAGTGGAAAATGGAGTTCAAATGGAAATCTAAGCACCACACTGAAAAGAAGCTGATTTTCCCTTATGCTTAATATGTGGAAAGAAACATGGCTGGAGTTGTCTTAAAGGTACAAGTAAATGTTTCAAATGTGTAAAGGAAGGTCATCAGGAATTTGAATGCCGCAATGATAGGAAGAAGATGTCTGGTGATGTGAACAAAGAAAAGGATACATAGAGTGCACCTCCTACACTTCAATGTTACATGTGCAAGGAAATGGGGCATTATGACAATCAATTCCCTAATCCAAGGGTTGTTGATGATGATTGACGTCATCAAATTTTTAAGGCTAAAGACAAAGGAATGTCACATGCAACTTCTATCAGCGATGTGGAGTACGATAACGAAGTGGTGAAAGGTACAATTACCATCCACTCTAATGTAGAAAATGTTTTATTTGATTTTGGATTCACCCACTCTTTTTTTTTCTGATGAATTTTCTTGGGGTATCGCAGTATTACCTCAACAATTAGATGTTGAGTTAACTGTGATAACTCCTAATGGCACAACAGTCGCATAAAAATTTATAATTCTTCTCCGATTTAAGTTTGTGGGAATGTTCTTCCGGTAAATATTATGATCCTTCTTATAGTGGAATTTGATGTGATTCTTGGCATGGATTGGATTTATTTATATGGATCTCATATCAATTTACAAACAAGGGAAGTCACATTTCATATTCCTGATCAATCTATGATCGTCTATCGATGCAAGGATGAACATAACCTTCCAGTGTAAATTTCATCCATCTTATAGGTATTTATTCCACTAAATGAAGGTTATTTATCTCAAATGGTTGGTGAGAAACTCACTTTTAAGAATATTCCCATTGTACGAGAGTATGATGATGTCTTTCCTGAGGAATTTTTGGGTCTTCCACCAAATTGTGAATTTGAGTTTTCAATAGAACTCGTACCGGGTTCTTTTCATATTTCAAAGACACCTTATAGAATGGCCCCAATTGAGTTGCAAGAATTGAAGAAGAAACACCAAGATAATATTGATAAGGGGTTCATACGCACTAGTGTGTCACCTTGGGGAGCACCTGTTATGTTTTTTAACAAGAAAGGTGGATCAATGAGACTCTACATTGATTATCGAGAACATAAAAAGATCACTATTAAGAAAAAATATCCTCTCCCATGCATTGATGACTTATTTGACCAACTACACGAAGCTCAATACTTTTCCAAGATTGGTCTACATTTTGGGTATCAGCAATTAAGGGTCAAAATGGGCGATATACCAAAGACGTCTTTCCGTACAAGCTATGGACACTATGAATTTATAGTGATGCCATTTGGTCTTACTAATGCCCATGCTATCTTCATGGATCTGATGAACAGATTCTTCAGAGACTATCTTGATCATTTTTTAGTAGTCTTTATAGATTATATTATTGTCTATTCAAAGAGCAAGAAAAAACATTAAGATCACTTGAGAATTGTATTTAAGTCCTTGAGAAAGGATAATCTTAATGCCAAATTTACCAAGTGTGAATTTTGGCTTCAAAAAGTTGCATTTTTGGGTCACATAATCTCAAAAGAGGGGGTATCTATGGATCCAGCAAAAATAGAGGTCATTTAAAGATGGTCGAGACCAACAACAGTAACTGAGATCTGAAGTTTTCATGGTTTGGCTGGATATTATTGACGATTTGTGAAATATTATTTACAATTATCTAATATACTCACCAGGTTGACTTGGAAATGAGTTAAGTTTGTTTGGACAGTGGAATGTGAAGATAATTTCAAGGAGTTAAAAAGAAGGTTATCAAGTGAACCTGTGCTCACACAATCTTATAGTGGAGAAAGGTTTGTGATCTACAGTGATGTATCCAAGAAGGGGATAGGGTGTCTTCTCCTATAAAATGATATGGTGAAAGCTTATGCCTCACGACAGTTGAAAATACATGAGAAAAATTACCCAACTCATGATTTGGAGTTAGCTGCGGTAAACTTTGAATTAAAGATTTTGAGGCATTATCTTTATGAAGAAAGGTGTGATGTTTATACTGATCATGAAAGTTTAATGTATATTTTCACACAAAAGGAGCTGAATACACACCAACGAAGATGGTTGGAGTTGATTAAGGATTGCGACTGCTCAATTCATTACCACCCTGGGAAAGCAAAAAAAGTTGCAGATACATTAAGTCGACAAGACCATGCTAGCTTATACATGGTGAGGATAAAAAAAGATCCAATATTTATGGATTTACAAAGGATGGATCTTGGAATTATAATGGAAGGGGGAAAATTGTATCTTTCTCAAATGAATGTTCAACCATCTATACATGTGAAGATTAAAGAGGCACAAAAATAAGATGTAGAGTTACAAAAGAAGGTGAGAAATTGTTCCTAAATTCATCCTTGATTGTGATGGGATAATAAAGTTCAAGAATCGGGTTTGTGTTCCCCCCATCCCTGAATGAATGAAGGAGATGCTGGATGAGGCTCACAGTTCTTCATTCTCTATTCATCCTGGAAGCACGAAGATGTATAGGGACCTGAAATAGTACTTCTTGTGGGATGGCATGAAAATAGATATTGCTAAATATGTCTCTCGATGCTTGGCTTGTCATCAAGTTAAAGCTTTGAGATAGAAGTCTAAGGGGATGTTACAACCATTACCCACACCCGAATGGAAATGGGAAAAAATCACTAAGGACTTTTTCATCGGACTTCCTAAAACATCCAAAGGCAATAATGCTATCTGGGTCATAGTTGATCATCATTCAAAGTATGCACACTTCATTGCTATTAGAGGGGATTTATCTCTGGATCAGCTTGCCATGATATGTGTAATGAAAGTGGCAAGATTTCAGGGAGTACCACGTTCCATTATATCTGATCGGGACCCGAGTTTTACCTCAATGTTCTGGAAAAGTCCTCAGCATACTCTAGATACAGAGTTGAGTTTCAGTACTTCTTATCATCCTCAGATAGACGGTCAATATGAGAGAACAATTCAAACTCTAGAGGATATGTTAAGAGATTGCTCTATGTATTTTAAAGGTGGTTGGGATCAACAACTACCTTTGGTGGGATTTTCTTATAATAATATCTTTCACTCTAGTATTCAAATGGCTCTTTATGAATCTCTCTATGGAATGAAATTTTGAACTCCAACATGCTGGGATGAAGTTGCGGAACGAAAGATATTTGGACCTGATCTTGTTGATGAGATGGAAGAAAAGGTATGATCTATTCAACAACACATAAGAGCAGCTCAGAGTCATCAAAAACGTTATTCCAACAACCGAAGAAAAGGCTTAGAGTTTGAAGTGGGTGATAAAGTGTTCTTACGAATATCTCCTGGGAAGAGAGTAATGAGATTTGGAAACAAGGGAAAGTTGAGCCCTAGGTATACCGGTCCTTTCGAAATACTGGATTGTGTTGGGGAGGTAGCATACCGATTGGCGCTTCCACCAAATCTCTCTCATGTTCATGATGTGTTCCATGTATCACTCTTGAGAAAGTATATACCTGATCGTTCACATGTACTCAACTCAGAAGCTGTACCGTTGGAGTAAGATATTTATTATGAAGAACAGCCGATAGAAATTTTGGATCGTAGAGAAAAAGTCATATGAAACAAGACCACTCTCTTGGTGAATGTTTTATGGAGGAACCACCAATTAAAAGAACCTACATGGGAGCTTGAGGATATGATGATGGAGTGGTATCCTCATCTGTTTGTTATAACGTGACGAATTTCGAGGGCGGAATTCATTTTAAGGGGGGTAGAATGTAACACCCAAGATTTTTATGAGAAATATATTGTTTTTATGTTATATACATCATCAAAGGAATCATTCACTACACACAACACTAGTTTGGCTTTCTTTACACGCAATTGCGACCTTCCTCGATTGCTTGTGTTGTACACAATACCGAGTTCCACTAAACACTGATATGCTATTAAAATATTTTTAAAACTAGCCGTTATAAATAGTAATACCCACTTTTTGAAATTTTATAAATTTTATCATTCGAAATGGACTTCATTTTGGGGTTCGTAATATTGAAATTATCCTAGGGTGAAATTTTGCTATTTTGTCTGAAAACATTCAATTTTTGATGAATAGTAAAAACACTAGGTTACTATTTAAAAACATACTTTTTATTTAAATATTTATTTATTTTATTTAAATTTAATTTATGTCAAAATTGATACATAATACCTATATAAGTTCAATTTAATTAATTGGAGTCTTTTTATAACAATTTTAGTTATTTAAAAATTTTATTGAACTTTTCACAGTCTTTTACCCACCTTCGAAGAGAAATTAGAAATTCACATAAAACGTAATTTTACCTCTTTTGTGAGTGGAATTTCAAAATTTGAGAGACACGGTTAATTTCAAGGACTAAAATGTGGTTCCATGAGATGAAGATAATTTTTAGTGAATAGTATCTTTTTTACTTTTATTTACCACAGTTAAAAATAAATAGGGTAATTAAGGGTAAAAATGATATTATTATTACCATAACACATGTCCTAATTCTATTGGATAAGTTTAATTCGACCAAAAAAACCTTAGTAATGAAATATGACCATTTTGGTCCACTTGGATTAGATTAGGACCTTTATTATTAATTTATTTAAAGAAAGGTTAAAATATATAAAATCAATGTTTAAAAACAAAACCATTTTTAATATAGGGTTATACATAATATAAATTCTACTATAAATATTCATTATAAATATAAAAATATTTCTTACATAATGTTATTATATTTATAATTTTTTAAACATTAAATAATTTAATTTATTTATGACACAATGATGATGTAGTAATTTTCTTATTAATGAAATATTAACATAATTGATGTTATAAATACCCAATTAAAAGTAATTTGAGACTTTTTATGAATTAAAATAATATTATAGGTTAATATGACATGTTAGTATTGATTTGATTAACTTTTTTGAACTAATCATTCTTTTATGATTTTCACAAAAATCAATTACCAAATAGTGTCAAAATTGACATAAAATAGTTCTTAAAACACATATTATATTTTTAATTGTTATTTTATTCGTAAAAATATATGGTTCGGAAACATGACTTAGATAAGGTGATATATATTAATAATAAACAACTTGGGGTTAGTTTGTATTTTTATAGTAAGTTTAATAACCATATAGTGTAAGAAAATAAGAAGACACAGTAAAAGTTAAATTATTTAACATAGAGTTAAATCTAAATGATAACGTTAAAATAGTAACCTAAACTTGTATAAAATCTATTGAATGAAAATATTTAGACCCATCCACACCATATCTTCAAAATAAATCAATTTTGAGCTATTAAAAACCCAAATTTGACTTTAAAATAAAATAATATTTTTTGTTTTTCCAAAGGTTCCCCTCTCCTCCCTTATAAAAGGGCACCTCCTACCTCTATTCTTCACAACACGTTGAGCATTCATGCTCGGCCAAAACCTGAAAATTTCGCTTCTACACTTCTCTAGTAACATCCTAGAGGTCCTGGTCTTCTTAAAAGACCATCATTAGTGCCCTAAGAGGAGGTTAAGAAGAGGAACTTCAAAGAAGATGCAATGTCTGTTACCGATTCATTCCACTTTATTTCTTCTTCTACATAATATTCTTTAGTTGTTTCATTATGAAGTAATAACATCAGTATCACTCATATACTAATATTTTATTATAAGTATGAAACAACCCTATTTCACCATCTATCCATCCAACAGAAAACGAAATCACCGCGCGTGCGTACGTACGGAATACCGTCTCCACACCGTGGTGTAATCTATTTTCCACCACCACCTTACTTGGATGGGTATAATGGTGTAAAGATTAACTATATATCATTATTTTAAATTGATATTTATTCTTAAATAGTATACATACACTCTAATACAATTCCACGATCATGGGAATGATATCATCGCTCGTGCGTACGTATAGCCTTCCGTCTCCACGATGTGATGAGACTCGTTCTGCATGATCATCATTGCATAATGATTATATAAATAATTTGAATGAATAAATATGATATATATTACACTAATACCATTCTAAAAATGAGGTATATATAACCCAAAAGAAGAATAAGAATTTATTCGACAAAACACGCATAAGAAGCGAAAAAGCAATAAACACCCGAATAACAAGTAACAATGAAATATTACTAATAAGAAGCTAATAATATGACCATATATGATATCATAAAAATGAGTAAGATTCTGGAATAAGTCAATAACATTATTTAAATCATTATACCGGAGGTTCGGACACGTACAAAGCAAATCGGACCTAAGGAAAGGGAAAATATCACAATCTCATTTTTATTTGATATTGTTTATACTTCATAATTTACTAGGGAATATTTATCATCAACATCCATGTTTCCTCAATTTTTAATATTATATATATCCTCCAACAATTTTTTATATCCAATTTTCCATTCAATGAGTTTTTAGTAAATGATATTAAAGGAACCTTTTGTCATTTTTCATACGAGGTACTTTTTGACTTTTTTCGGCCAATGTACGAGAAGAATGACTTTTTTTTAACTTATACGACATGAATGGATTTTTAGAAAATTATTCCATGAAGCTTCCTTTGCACGTTTTCAAGTTTATTTTTAATAAACTTATTTTAGTTTGAAATTGTATGACATTTTATGAATGTAAAAAAAATTGAAGTAGGAAAGATATTTTCCTCAAGAATGGAGTTCAAGCATTTTATCAAAATTATTTTCTATCTAAGATAATATACGGTCATGTTTCTATCCCTATTTTTAAATCGATTTGATTATGTTATGATGGAATTATTTTTATGATGTCTTTTTATCTTATGATGGCATGATGTTAAAGAATCTCATTTTTTATTACATGGGTTATGCTATGATGTATGATTTATGATCTTGTGGAACACATAATAATGGTTTCATTAATATATGGGTGGGACCAATATATCCCTCAAATGCATTGGGTAAAGATTTATATCCAAGTGATAGACATTGCTGGAATGGTAGGTTAAACCGGTTCAGTGAAACATGACTGAAACTAGGAGTGAACTCAGTTCAAAAATTGAATTTGTCTGCTAAGATAGTCTTGGGTATGAGTCTTGACTACTATGAAATGATTCTCTATGATTATATGTTTATGACACTAAGCTTCATGGTTTATGTTATGATTATTGGGATTACATTTCACTATTATGATTTACCCCATGATATGATATTATGATCTCTTTTGGAGGTTAAGATTTCCAAAATGACATATTCTTATGAATATGATGTGATTGATATTTCTTTTTTTACCCTTACTAAGCATTTGAGCTCACCCTTTTGTATGTTTTCTTTTTCCCATGTCAGGAAGAAGGATATTAAGTAAGATATGTGAAAATGGACTCTAGATATGATAAAATAAAAGGGATATAGTGTAGATGATTTATGAACCACTTGATTATGTTTCCCAGTTTCTAAAGACACCATACCTATACGGTCCCTTCATGGTTTTATTATATGTTGTAATAAGTGTGCTTCAATTATGAAGTAATAAAAATGTATCTAATGTATGGGTCATTATAATATTCGTATTCAGTCTCCCCTATTATTGCATGAAAATTATCATTATAAAAAAATATAGGTTTTATCTTATGAGATAAAAATCACAGTCCAAACAAAGATACCGTTGATTTTTGCTCCCGATATAGCCTGTGAGATGGCCTGCTGTCGATTTTCGATCACCATAGGTTTTAGACTATTATCTAAGCATAAAAATTTAACTATTTGTGAATGATTTTTTCTTGAAAATTCTATTACAAGTTGATGACTTACACTTGAATTATAGTTTGAAAAATATAAAAATCATGGAATTATACATATAAAATAAGACCTTATAATAATAAGAGAAACCAACCGGGGCATAAAATATGTAAATATATCTAATAAAATACATATAATTGCAATTATAATAAACCTAGAATAACATTATTACTATAATCAAATATAAATAATAAGAAAAATTAAAATTAGGAGTGGTTAGAGTAACTATGATGACTTATAAAACAATCCATTTTAGGTATCTTAACCACACCCTTGCATAATCATTATGATAAAATCCATTTCATTGTAGTTTAAATACAATACAAAAGTCATATTTTTTATTCTAAATATAACATATAAAAAAATTATTTTAAAAAAGGCAATCTTTTAATGACATTTGGGTTTCATTATTTCAAATTAAAAACACCATTATTTTTTTCAATAATACATGTATTTTATAAAACAGAGGAAAAATAAAGTAGTGTAAATTGAAAACATCGATGTTGGAAATGAAACTTTTATCAAGTTTTAAAATTTTGAAATTGAAAAAAGAGGAATATATTTGTAAATTTTTTTCCAAGAGGAAGAAAGAATTTTTTTCTAAATATGTTTTATATTATTTGAAAATAGTAAAAAACATGATTAATGAGAAATAATAATAATTAATACATACAATAAAATAATGGATGAAATAAAAAAAGAATGTAATCACCCACATCACGGAACATTGGATCCATAGATATAGTATAGGATAGAAAAACTAATTTTCACCAGATGAAATTATAATACTTAATGCTCATTTATACCTTATGTATCCTGATTAGTTGAAAAAAAACTATACATAGCATGTTCATAACTCAAGTACACTGGACATAATATGGACAAAAATATTTTATCACTATTAAATATACTTCCACCTTAACTACCCATGGTTTATCTAAAAAAAATGTTACATTTCAACATTTAATACCAAATATATATACATATATACAATTAAAAAATTCACTCTCTCAACTATTATTAAGAATAACTAAAGACAACCATATTAACCATGAATATCAATATATGAAACATATCCCACATCAAAGAATATTCTATAATCTTTTAAAATATCAATAGTATTATAACTCTTGTAAAAGAATTAGGAATGATTCTACTTTAATAAAAAAATTTACATCACTAGAATCTATTTAAAAAAATAATTAATAATAGTGAATATAATTTAATAAAAAAAAGTACATAATAATTATTGAAATCAATATCATATAAAAATAATCGAAGTGTCACAAATATTCAATAAATCACAAAATTTACCATATAATAACCAAGAATGAATTAAGTTATAATTTAAATCAAGTAAAATTATTTTGTGAAATAAAACCTCCCATTTGAGTATGTAATTGATTTGAATATATATATAGGAATTAAATAAAAAATTAGGTGTGAATAGAATATGAAAATATATATTTTTCATTTTATATATGAGAAGAATCATTTTATGTTCGTTGGAAAAAGATATATAATCTAGCTTCTATTGGAAATAATATATAACTATATCTAGTAATTCTTTAAAATGTTTAAATAATGGATTAAAATATGAAATCAATCATATATTTAAATTTAAATATCTATGTACATTTAAACCTACCTCAATTATTTTAATTTTCTAAAAATATTATTAATTCAAAAAAAGTGGAGGAATTAAATGGGAATCCGAAAATAAGAGAGGAATTAATGGAGGGGTTCTTGAAAATACTAGAATTTGAATTTCAGGATAAAGGGATCCTAAATATTACATTTTTTGGGTGATATTGGTAGAATCAAAATTTTAATGATATAATCAATCTGCATGGTTTTGGAAATAATGAAATAACTGTGAAATGACCCCTAATGGGACATAATAATTTCCTCATATATTGGTTACATGTTTTGAGAATTTATGTTCTATATTGGTGTAGAGGAGCCCTATAGATAGGTACCCCAAACTATCTCTTAAAATCATGTAATAAAATCTTTTTTATTTCTATCAAAACAACAACTAATGAAATTTTTCATTTTATACATAAAATTAATTTTCATGGTTACAAATGAATACTTAATAAAATCCTAATGGTTTTAATAGGATATGAATCATCAAAACAATTATCTGTAAATTTATTCAAATAGGTTTTGATGAGAATTTTGTACATTGTGATAATCATGTGACACCTAAAACATTTAAAATATTAGAGAAAATAAAACTCAGACTCATCTATGATCATAAAAAATAAAAATGAAAGAAATAAAAAGATAGAGTGATTTTGGATTGTAAAAATATTGAAACAAGTATTTGTTATTTAGACATCCGATAATAAAATTTAAAGAACATCTAAAATAATTATTACATATGATTCCAAATTCTCATTTTATATTTTCAATGATATCGTTAGAAATAAATTGAGATATTATATTTAAAATTCCAAAATTCCAAAATTATTTATTTAGTTTGATAATAAAAAACAATCACTCTTATTTTACATGTATATATGAAAAAATTGTATAATGATATCATGGTTTCAATCATCAACTCATGGTGAAATCTAAATTTTCTAATCTAAACAGCATCCTTAGATTTTAGAACAAATTAATCCAAAATAATTCTGAAATTTTTTCTCTTAATATCAATGAATAATCCTTATATTTCATAATTCTTCACCAACTAAAGAAATCATTTATTCTTGAATGAAATCCAAAATAATCCTATATATCCTTTGAAAATATGACTTTACTTATATGTATTATAGAAGTTAATGTTACATGCGACCAATTGTTATGAATTTTTTGTAATATTTTACGGAATATTATGTATTCATTGAATTAATATTATATAATCTGTGAAAAAATATTTGAAATAATTTTTACCACATTAATAATCATCCTATGATATAATTTTGTATTGTATATTATATTGTAAACTCTATGTTACTCTTGTATATACCTATACATTTCCAATTTTCATTTCTTAGTTCTTGAATGAGACTTATATATTTTTCAACTACCTCCATGATATTATTTATGAAATAATACTAAATGTAATCATATTTAAAAAGAAAAAAAAATAAATCCATAATATATTAAGAAACAAAAAATAATTTAGTATATTCTCAAATAATATTTAGATATATTAGAATTATTCATTAATATCATGTTATATATAAGAAAATTATTTACTATTTTAATTATTTTACACTAACTCATAAGACATGCCTCTTTGTTAAGAATATTCTAACATCAAATAAAAAATCCCTAATCATTTATCTATAAACAAAAAACCAATATCAGTTATTAATAATCTCATTAATCATCATCAATGTGTATTAGTCATGTAATGGTATTGTCTTATATTTATAATATAATAAAGTGTATAATACTTCCTTCTACTAAATTTATATCCAACGCCTCATATTTATTATGATATATAATTTTTCAATAATTATGATCCATGAAACTATTCTCAACATAATAAAATTTAATTTATGATATCATTGCATCATCACACATTAAACATTGTTAATGAATAGTTCATACACATTCTTTGACATAAAATACTACCCATATCTTCTTTAGTTTTCTCAAAAAACCATGTAGAATAAATTTATCTCCCTCAACAATATCATGAAACTCATCAATCACATCACATTTCTCTTTGATTTCATTTAGAAAATCCAAAAATAAGTAGTAAAAAGTGAATCTTCAGTACCATATAAATAATGGTCACAATGAATATTTTACCCTAATTAACCATATTCCTTCTATATGTATCATTATAGTCAGTACATATATCTCCATTCTATGTTCTCAATAATAATATAAAGAGAGTGTTGCATATTGATAACATATAAAAAACATCATAATCCAAGGGACTAACAATAATAGGTCTCTATTTTGATTATTTTTAGAGATAAATAGATATTATTTATTCACATCAACAATTTCACATTATTTATATGGAAGAAGATAATTTATAATACTTTATTTCATAGTGGATATTTCAAAATATTACTAAAATGATAATTTTTTTTAAAATTTTTATACAATTTTACACATATATCACAAATTTATGTTAAATTAACTCCAAATATTTTCATGGTTCTATTATTTTGTTCATTGTTGTAAATATTTTAAAAATAATCTTTTTGAATTTGTAAAATGATTTTGAAAATGATGTATATCATTATTTTAAAAAACATATTGTGAAGATTTTATGAAAATTATTTTCATGATTCAACTTCCATTTTCTACTCATTCATATATGAAATTATTTTATGCTAAAAACATATTTTCTAGGAAATATAAATATATTTGGTTTTTTTGTTGAAAAATTCGTTTATGTAATTTATTTCATTAATATTTTTTTAATATTGCGTAATAACAAATAGTTTTCCTTACTAAATCATTTAATTTTTTAATCTTTTTCAAAATTATTTTCAACTCTCTCAATGAAATATTCCTTGTATTTCCTCTTATTATATTTTTATATCATAAAAAAGTGTTATATGAAAATAATATACTGGTTTATAGACACAATTAACTGTTTATACATTGAGATGAGGAAATTAAATATCTATGGATGAATTGATACGTCATGATATTTTCAATTATTTATCCTTGAATATACATAAATTAGAATATTATTATAACACCTTCTTATTTTGAATACTATATTTTTTCTCATGTGTTATGTGTATTAACCTAGATTAATGTATAATTTGATTTATTGGTAAAATGTTTAATTATAATTTTATAGTAATATATTTATATGGTTCAAATAACCTATACCTAATTATTCTAATGAAAGTTTATTAACCTTAATATCAGTTATCATTATTTGGATAATTTTTATACTGAATTAATATTTTCATATATCATGTTTTATTTAAATCCCTTTTTATGATATGAATTGATATGAGATTATTGTCATGTTAATATAGAATACTTTTTCAATTATATATCATTATGTTGTTGGTGAGACCAAATATAAATAGGAATCTTGTGTAGTTTATAAATATTTATATCTCATGAGGTTATTATGTACTGATATAGAGGTTATTATCCATGTCCATTATGTTTTTGAAAACATGTTGTCATTTAGTCCACAAATATAAATTTTTTTGTTGTTAACTATAACATATGATTTTAATTCCAATGGTTATGTATTTGACACATTCTTATTCCAAGATGCAATCCTATTACGTGGTATTGTATTATTTTACAACACTATGTTTCATAATAAATGTTATAAGATTCAACTTATTTTCCATGTTATATTTTTTTCCTTCAGAATCATCCTTATAGGTTTTCTCCCAGGATTTGTGATTATAGTATCAATCCATGTAATTAATTATATTTAATCCACTGTCTTATTCCATTTCTCTCACTTCCTTTTGAACAAATTAAAAATTCTCTGTACCACATTCATAATGTTATTCCCTTTAATGGGTAATTGAGATAAACCTTTACTTACAGTTCCCCATTTTCTAAGAAAATGTTATATAGGAATCTTTTTAAGAGGGATTACTTCATGGAGAATTGTTGAGAATAATGTGTAAGATTTTCTGAGTAATAAGATAGTTATGTAGATAATTTTAAAGATATTAATACTTTGGGTTTATGAGTGTGCGATTTCATTTGATATGGTATATCTAATAATTTAAAACAATGAAGATCATTTTTAATAAACATATTTTATATTTGAATATGTGTGTAACATATGTATTTAAGGAAATATGTCACAATTTTTGGATCCTAGTTGATTTAGTTAGTGTCAAATAAGAGTATATTTATTTTTATTGATTAGTTTAAATAAAACAAGAGGATAAAACATAAAAGAGGCTATAATCAATTGATATCATAATATTTTTACAGAACATATTAAAAATTAAAAGAAATATTTCATAAGATAAAACATTTTAGGATTGATTTTATATATTGTCATGATATTTTACTCTAATTTTATTTGAAATTTTTATATGTTACTATCATAAACTATTTTGTTTTTAGTAATGTAATGGAACATGGAGAAATAAATAACCATTGCAATATTTTTATGATGAGGATGAAAATAATTTAGTGGATATTATTATCCATGAATGTTTAAACTATGGATAATAATTATAGTATATATATATATGCAACGTCCCTACCCGAGGTCCATTTAACCTATTTCCTAAGCTGCTGGGTCACATGGCCTCAAGCATACTTTCATATATATTCCAAAGTTTTCTACAATGTATCATGTGTGTAAATTTTGTATAGTTTGGATACTATACCCTCAGATCATATTGTCATAGAGGATTCATTTAGAAATAATCAGTAGTAGTAAAACAATATATATACTTATAATAAATAATTAACTATAGAAGTGGAAAAGATAATTAAATATGTATAAAATAAAAGAAAGAGATAACTGAATATGTATTAATATATTCAATGATTATATATAGAAGTTTCTGATTCACATGTGAATGGTTTATTGTAACACAGAAAGGAAATAGATAGATACAAGTACCAAACACATGAAAATAAAAAGGAAAAAAATATGAAACAAATCCAAGAATCTTGAGATAATGCCAGATACTCAACTCCTCAGATTCATCTAAAAGTAACCACTTCAAATTCTTGTAGCCGATCAATAAAAATATATATTTTTAACACAATTAGTGATTTATTCTAAATATATTCTTGGTATAATAGACTATGTAATTCAATTATAAAATAAATAACCAGACCACTGTAGTTCATATGGGATACATGAAGGCTCTACCTGCATCAGTTCAATGCTAGAAAGAATTTCTAAATAGTCAATATTTATATAAGTAATAACTATATATAAAAATATACACATATATAGTATAATAATATATATTTCATCAATAACACCATGATATTTTGTAAATTATTATTATTTTTAATTAATTTTACAATTTTTTTTTTTTCCTTTCACATAACACTAAAAATTGTTTATTTTATTTTAAATTAGTATTTTTGGATTACGTTATATGCACCACAATGTTAATAATTCATTACAAACTATATAAAGGTTATCTTTATCTAGACATATCCCTATGGTCAGCTTGTGTTCCATATAATAATGACTTTCCTTGATGGCCTGCGTAAAACACGTGTCCATGTTTTACCAAACACTACTATATTATATAAAAATTACAATTTAATATAATAATAGATGACCTAGATGTTAAATTAGTTCTTATGGGAAGTGTTAAATAATTTATGAAAATAAATTTCATAGAGATATATATGATGAATTCATATGTTATCAATTAATTAGAAATGAATATGAAAACTGATTAAATATAAAATAAAATATTAATATATTTATGGTAACAACGATATTTTACCATAATAAATTAAATTATTTAAAATTATTGATGGATATTAATGTAATAAATATTCAATATATTCAATAATTTTTTTTTCATATAATATATTTGTTAGAGATAAGACATGTTCAATCCTAATTTTAAGAAAAAAAAATCCATAATATTATATAAAGGCTCTTTTAATTCCTTTTAATAGTGAACCAATTTAAAATCAATATTATTGAACACTTATAGATATTTCAAAATTATCTTTATCTTATAATGATAAACATAAAAATTATGATAAGATTATCATATGATATTTTTCTGTAGGGTTTCATTTTTTATAGAATAGTTTAAAATACTAAATTTTAGCTCCAAACTACATTTTCATCTAACTTAATTATATAGTTAAATTATATATTAAAGTGGTTTCACCATAAAATTGGATAATATTTTTATAAATTAATATAATTTAGTTCATTTGGATCAATTTGACTTTGTAATTGGGTATAAAAACATAGCAATCTTTTGAATGTTTTGACATTAAAAACCCTCATTATTGACCCGACTGTATGATTAATTTAAAATTAATTTCTGGAACATTTGTGATTATAATTTTTAAAATTGGATTGAATTTTTTAATGAAAATAATTTATAATTTATAAAAAGTATATATTAGTTTTGACCAAAATAATTATGGAAATTAATTAAAATAAATTACAAAGATTAAAGTAAAATTCAGTTTAACTAAGAAATAAAATTATATTTAAGACACAAAAAAACTTATAGAATTGTGAAACACCGATTTACTAGAAGTTATTAGGATATTAACCTTTCATTATAGTGTTTTTGGTTCTTTTTTAATGTAAAAACCAGGATTTAGATAAGTTATTTTTCAAAAATCCCAAGTGTGTCATTTCAATTCTATATAAAATGTCTACATTTTTTATTCTTAAAACATATAAAATAACATATGATAGGACATTATCATCCAAATAACCCTCCCAAACCTCTAAATTTCTATTTTAATCTTCCCTATTGGAATGAAGTCTTCCGAACAATCCAACTGACATAAATCCAAAGAAGTTACCCAATTAAGAGGTAACACCTTCTCTCAACTGTTTTCCTTTAATTTTCCATCTCTAACCATTCCACTTACATTATTACAAGTTGTGTAACAACACCAGTATCTTTAATATACTTTGAATTTTTAATCTTTAGAGTTATTTCTACACATACAAATTCCTTCATTTAATGGGTAATGAACATACTGTCTATGTGTACGACGAACTTTCGCATCCCAAAACGATGATTGTTAAATTGCCAAAACCATCCATCATGGTTGAAATTATGATGTAAAATATATTTACATATATTATATATATATATATATTATTGTGTCTTTAATATTATTAATTTCTTTAAAACTCATATCTTTTCGCTTACTATTTTTTGTAAATAAGATAATTTCGTTTGAGGATGTGTGGACTACCGCCCCCTCAAAGTTTTGTGATTCATTAACACTCTAAATGGAATGAATTAAGAATGAGTTTAGTGAAATTATATGGTATATATAAAATGAAAATTTAATTATAATTATATTATATATATACATATATCATTTTATATCATTCTTTCAATAAAAAATGGAAACAATGTTCATGCAAACATACAGATTACCGTCTCAATGAATGATGAATTACATTTAATAATTATATATTATATAGATTATTTTAATAATAAATTTTTTCATATAAAAGATATTTATAAAATTTTTTACATTATAGAATCATTATATATTTATAGGGACCCACAATATAGAAAATTAAGACACATGTGAAGAGCAAAGTGAATATTATCCGATGTGAATCATTATGATAAGATAGGTAACAAGTGGGTAATATAAGGATTAAATAGAAACATATATTTTATTTGATAAAATAATATAGTTCTTTTAAATATGTCTAATATGTTTATATTTATTATACAGGTGGTTTGAATGTGTACAACAAGAGTCAAGTCACAAGGTAATGGGATTTCACCTCACTTTTAATTTCTGTGAGATACAAGCAATGTTCTCCATTTTTTCATTTATTATGGTGTATGGAATTATAATGACTGTATTAAATGTATATTATACATAAATTTGTGTTTAGTAAATATATACATTTTATGATACTTCTTTCACGGTGTTTAAGATTCAAAAGTTATCAAATCAGTGAAATAATTTTGTCTCAAATTACATTATTTGAAAGTCATGTTTTTTATGAAATTAAATTTTATTTCAATGTGCATACACATTTTTTAAAAGATATATCCGAAAAATTATTATTTTCATGATATTATCACATTCATTTAAATTATTTTTCTTACATAGAGAGAATTATTCTATGTTACTAAGTGTTAAGAATTTATTAAAACAATCAAAATTTCATGTTTGGATATGCTTATGCTTATTTTGATGAAATCATACAATACATTTCTTATGAAAATTAATGAATTATCTTATCCTCAATTTATTCCAAAAATATCCATGAATTGGAACAATTTTTCAACTCATTGGTACATAATATATTTAAGATTTTTTTTTGAAAAAGCTCAAATTTACCCACTCTTCATTTGGAAATATATATTACATCAATACTTTGTTTTCTATAAAGGATTTCCAATTAAATTATACCATTTTCGTCTAATTATCAGATGAAATGTTTAGCATTTTTTTCTTTTACAAATATTTTCTATGTAATATTCTTGTCTATTTCCTAATAAGTCATTTTTCTAACCTTTTTACAATGTAAAATGAATGTTATTTTTCCATCTTATGACATGTATAAATTTTCCTGTTGTCATTTCATTGAAGCTTCATTTTAACATAAAAAAATGTTATTTTTTATGAATAGGTTTTTAAATGTGATATTCAATTTTTTTTTCAAAAAACACTTTAAACTATCGTTTATATGTTATGAATGACAATGTGTTTCAATATTTTTTTTCAAGTCTTATTTATAATTTTTGAAAGTTGTTATTGAGAAATGGTTTTCAAATCAGTTTCAATATCCTATTATATGTTTTTAATTAAAATGTTTTTAAAAAAATTCATGATTTACTTATATGTTTTGAAATTATTTTCAAATAAATGTGTTTCAAAATATTTTGAACTTCAATTCACTTGTTTTCAAGTTAAATGGGTTTCAAAGC
Source organism: Viscum album (assembly GCA_963277665.1). NCBI lineage: Eukaryota > Viridiplantae > Streptophyta > Magnoliopsida > Santalales > Viscaceae > Viscum > Viscum album. The sequence goes on from OY728147.1 coordinate 1,304,682,661, forward strand.
GTTTTTAGGTTTTTCTATATGTTTTCATAGATTTTTAAATGAAAAATGTTTTTTTGAATTTTTGAATATAATTTTAGACGTTTTTAAGGAAAATGTTTTTAAAAATGAGTTCAATTATTCTTTATAACATTTCTATGTATTTTTTTGAAATTTTTTTAAAATTATTTATTTATTAAATAACATTTTTCAAAGAAAAAATGATATATTCCTTTGGAATTTTTTTGAAATATATTTCAAATTTTTTTTCCATCCAAGATAAATTTTGTTGATGTTACTGATGCCCTGATTGGAAATGATATATAGGTTCCATTTATAGTCTTTCTATAAATAGGTTATTATTAATGTCATGGTATTTATAAAACCCATTTCCCTTTCAAGAGTAATATATTTATGAAATCTTTTTATCTTTTATGTGTTATAATTTTGATGAAATGATTTTGAAAGACACCATTTTCCAAATTTTTATAAATGATTACATGTTTATAATAACGACTTAATTTCATGAGTTATGATATGATTATTTATGACCTTGTAGAAAATGGATGTATGATAAAATTATGATATGGTTGGGACATATATTTCTCTCTAATGCATTAGGTGGAGATTTATATCTTATGATATATAATAATATGGTCTTGGGAATGAAGCATGACTACAAAGATGGTTATGGGAGTGAACTAGGACTACCAAGATGGTTTGAGGAGGGAACTAATGCTACTAATAGGGAAATATGAGTAAATAAATACTACAAAGATGGTATAGGGACTAAAATCGTACTACCTTGGTTTCTTGGTAGTGATGCATTGGCTATAACGGAAATCATATTATATTTTTATGTTTCTACAATAATTAAATGTTTTCTTCCTATGTTTTTCATTCATGACTTATGATTTTAATTATATTATGATCCATGTCTTATGAATTTACTATTTTGTTACGATCTATAATATGAATTTAATGATATTCAAATGTTATTCTCATGTTTTATAAATTTTTATCATGATATTGTTACACATTTTCTTTATTTACATTAACTGAGCATCTAATCTCACACCTTCTGTCACAACCCATCCCTCAGGGCCTGTGCCATGACTACCCCAAGCCCGCCTTACAAAGGCCAGGGGATGGAGACTAGTAAAAAAGTGGTAAATCCCAAAAACTGGGAAGTAATTACCTTTATAAACTAGAAACACACACTATAGAGTATGTTGGAAGAAAAACACAAAGTAAGACTATATTCAAAAAAGAGTGTTGAAAAGTAAAGGGGGATGTAAATACAAGACCAACTGTAAAGTACAAGGAAACTGAAAACAAGTGCAATTAGAGAATGGTAAAAAACATAAAGGTGAAAAGTAGCTCCTAGAATGTCCACCACAGATCCTACCTGAAGGGTAGGTATATATATCCTCCCTAGAACTCCATGTCTGTTAGTCTCCTCCATGTTCCGACTAATCGTAAGGTCCACCTCCGAGTACAGTCCATTCCTAGTGCTCTCAGCCTCCGTCAGTGTTGTCCATCGTCTGCATCCAAAACTACAAGGTGCGGGCATAACCCTTGCAGGGGTGAGTATAATGATAATTAATAAGGACCTCAAAACCATCATGGTCTCTCAAAATCGACCAAGGACAAACTACAGAGTAAGAAATCAACAGATAGCCATTAATTAGGTATATTCCCATACATATACCTATGTTATCAAGTAACCCATCTCAATAACGTGGAAAAAAAGAAGTCAATGACTCAGATCACATAGTTATACAACTTATGTCAAGTGATATAGATGATTAGATATAGGCAAGGAATCATCTAAGCTGTCAGACCCACACAGGATCCATGACCAGTAGTTGGAGTTGTCGGACCAACACATGATCCATGAGTAGCTATTATGTTGGACCAACACAGGATCAGGAGCATAAGTCAAAACTATCAGACCAACACATGATCAAGTAACATTCGTCAGAGCTGTCAGTCCAACACATGATCCAGGACTAGCTATTCTATTAGACCAACTCATGATTCAGGAACAGAAGTCAGAACTATCGGACCAACACATGATTCATGAACAGTCGTCAGAGTACAGCCAACCCCAGGGTTTCCACAAAGAACGATTTATTCTGGGAGGGTACTCTCCTCAATACAAGTGTCAATACATCAACATCTATGATGTTCCACGTAGAAATATCCCAATGGTACGCCTCTTCATAAAGGTCTCAATGCAAAATATGGTGTATCGATCGGACGCCCGGTCTGTGAGTTAATAGACTTTTCTTCAAGGGGCCCCGGGTGGATTCATGTACGATCCAACCAGACCGTTTCTCAAATATACCCAAAATCTATTGGGGTATTCTTAAAGAGACCATCTCTTTCCATGAAAACCAGCACCATTGACTGTTCATCAAAGAGACGTCCGGTGCCAAAGATAAAGCCAAACAAAAGTAACTGTCTCTAGTGGGCCTTGGCCCGGTCCAACCTGGTCTGGTTCAACCCAGTCAGCACCGCGTGGGTCAGGGCTCGGGTGGCTCGGCATGGATTGCCGAGCGGATTCGGCCACCGACGCCGTGAAGGATGCCGCGGGCCGGCTTGGCCGGTTCGCCTGAGAACCGGGGCACTGGCAGGCCGCGCGGGGCGCTGAGTAGGGCGCTGGTAGGACGGGGGGCACCGGGCAGGGAGCGGTTAAGCCGACGTGGGGAGGGTGGTGCACATGCACGCAGGTGGGGCGCGAGCAGCGAGCGGGCAGGCCGGCAGGGTAAGGGCAGTGCACGGGCAGGCCAGCTGGGCGAGGGCAGAGTTCGGGGAGGCCGACGGGGTGTGCGGGTTGTCCACGGTGTGTGCGGGTAGGCGGTCGGGCCCACAGGTAGGGCGGTTGGTCGCGTTTAACGTAGGGGCTTGACTGGGGGCGGTGCGTGACACCGCATGGGTGGCGTAGTTCATAGAGTCCGCGAATTGCGCGACCATTGTCGTTGTCGTCTCAGTCTCCTCATCTTTCTTACGTCGCCAAGCCGAAGAACGCCACAAGAAAGAGAAATGACAGAGGATGTCATGCAATATTATGTTAACCCACACCCTCTGCGTTTAGGAATATATCAATTGGCTCAACAAGACAAGCCGTTGTTCATTAACACGTCTTCAACAAACACTTTCTATCCGATGAAGAAGATAAGAAATGGTATAAAATCATCAAGTAATATACCCCCGACCTTTTGATTGTTTGTCATCGTTTATTGATGGTGTCATGGAAAGGTAATGAAGGAGTTCTCCATTTGTCATTTTTTTCACGCTCTCCCAATCCCAGGCTGCGTCGGTTCATTGACGACGATGAGGACAGAAGATCGGTCGAAGAAGTCCCGTGTTGAAGGAGGGTTCTAAGGAAGAAGTCGAGGAAGATTGTTATTCGTTGGAAGCGTTCTTCAATGGGAGTCTTCTCCCAATATTTCTCCCAAGTTCCTCATTTCTCTCAACTCAACCCAAAATAAAATCATATCCAAATAATTGATTAGGATCTATTATGTCCGTTGGTGTATTTTCCAATAGAGTGATTTTGTTAAATGACTTAACTCATTTAATTAATGGGGTGGAGTTGGCATAACAATTCAAAAGAGAGAATTAATTAATTATCTCAACTCCCCTAATTAATGCTTGAGAGTTGGCACTAATTAAATTAAAAGGGAGTTGGCTCCATTAAGGTGGTAAAGGTCAAGGGGTATCTCCACATTTAATGGGGAGTTGAGGAGGTTTTACCATCCTCCATTAATAGGAGGTTAATCCTCGTGTGGTCCCCACATCATAACCTCTCACGGGAGGTTATGCTTGGGTGGGACCCACCACCATCACCATCCAAGGGAGGTTAAGGTGTGGTGGTCCCACCTCCAACTCCCATGTGGAGCTTTGTACCACCCATCCTCTACATGCGAGTTAAAAATAAAATACAATGAGCTTACATAATTTTATAAATTAACACGAAAACCCAAAAAATAACTTTTATCCGCGACCCACTACCATAAAAGTGAAAGTCTTCTTCAGCAAATATTGGCACTGCGAGTTCAACAGTGCTCTCAAATATTAATTCCGAGCACCAATTCAAATGTTATAGTAACCCCATCATACATTTACTGAACGTACCAAAACAAAACTTCAAAAATTGATTACGGGCACACCAGGCCTTAGAATCCAGCACTGTATACTTTAACAGACACATAAAAATCCCATGTATTAAAAAAAATTTCCACATGATTTTCGAGTCTTTACACCATCATATATTTCTTTACCATATGATATGAATAGATATTTAGGTATAAGTTTTATTGGTTGATATATTTGTGGGAGATGATGAATATATTTCCCCAGGATAGAAGATTTGTTGTCCCATTTTCTAAATATGGTAAACAATTATGGTCCTCATGAATGTATTATTGTAATGTATTTAATATTCATTTAAATTTATGTAATATCCATTTATGATAAGAATAGGTCATTATAGTTGGTATGAAAGGAAATTTTTTTTCAACCTATTGAAACTAGGATATGAAAACATTAGTGAGATCCCTATGTATAAATATAAGGATATGTATTGGGATATTTCAAAGGATAGGAATAATTATGATAAACTGGTTAGTAAAAAGACATATACTTTTGGTAAAGAATAATTTTAATGTTTTCCTAGAAATACATCCATGTCAATATTCAAAAACCAGTTGTAAAAATGGTATAGATGTACCTAGGGGTATGAACATCGACAAGATGTTCTGAGTGTAACTTGGGGTAATATGGTACACTACAATGAACCTTTCTCCAAACATAGTTTGACAGTCATTGGGTATATTATTTGGTATTTTACATACCCATCTTGAACCATCCTGATGGATTTAAATATTAGTTGTCTATGATTTACCTAGGATGAAATTAGCTATTCATAGTTAAGGAAGGTTTACTGATTTATAAAATCTATTAGTAATGGTTTTCATGACTATCTGGATTTCTTCTATTATAATTAATTCTCTAACTATGCATCTAGTATTAGTTAATTTTGCGAAATAGAAGGAAGTGGATAAACATTGAATTTGATGTATGTTTTTCTAATGATTAGTTTTGTCAGATGATTAGTGGGGTGATTGATGTTTTGATTAAATCTAATTAGTTTTGACATAACATGATTATAAATGTGTACCTTAAACAACTTTTGAACTCCACAAGGAAGAGAAATATGGATTTTGTAGAGATTTCGGGTAATGGATACCATAGAGGAAATAAGATTCAGGTTCTATTTTTTCATGAATATGGAGAGAGACACATATGTGAATGTCTTATAGGAACAATAATATGATTTAACTATGGTATAGAATGATAAATTTAAGTTACTATGGGAGAAAAAAATGAAGTGTTATGTTAATGTAATTTATGAGAATATTTTCCTCCCCAGGGCATCATCGAACGTTATGGTTTTTATGTGTGTAATAAATGGTCGTTAGGAATTTAAATTTACCAAGTGGAAGATTCATAAAGATGATAATTAAGGTTGTATAAGTATTGCTTACAATGCTAATGATTCAGTGACTAAAAAGTAAATGTGAATAGAAATAGGTATTTTATAATAGAATAAGGTATCCTTTCTAATAACATAATGATGAAGTGGAATAATAATATCTTTAATGTATATGGATTCAATAGCTATGTTATATGAATGGAAAAATATATAAGGATCATTCAGTTTGTGTTTTAGAGTGTGGATTTTCAAGAACATGTTGAAGGGTTTTGATGGATTAGAAAAGTGATTTAATGGAAAGGTGATGTCCATAAAGAACATGATTAAGGTAAATACCTCCCTTAATATGTTCCCCATGTTACGATAATTTTGTTTTGATAATCATATATAAGATATGAATATGTAAATTGAATGATACTTATAAACTTGTAGCTAATTAAGGGATTGATGATATGTAGTTTATGCTATCATGGATAATGATTACAACTTATTGGATTTCTGGAATATATCCATCAATCTATGGAATAAGGAAGTGTGCCTATTTTACATAAGAATTTATTGTAATTCAGGTTGTTAACATTTTACAATTTAATTTACTCTGAGGATATTCACATGTTTGTAATGTAAAAACTATGAGTTGTATTGTGAAATATTGAGGAATCAACGTAAATATGATTTCATGACTCTCATTATAATGTTTTAGATTTTAATTATTTAGTAGGTCTATAAGGTTAACCAATCATGAAATGTTTATGATAACCTTTATAGAATATATTTATGCACTAATTTAGTATTGAAAATCGTGGTTAAAAATTCATTTTGGGACAAAAATTATTTCATGTACATTTATTATATTTTGGAAATTATATTATAATGGTTTTAGAAAAGTTCATAATGAATGTTAGTTGAAAACCAATCATTTTTCTGAAAGGATGTGGATGTTGATGTCATGACGAAGGATGATAATGGTTTCACGCCTACCATTGGCCATTGTGTTGTATTCATTATTGTATAATTATATTTGATGAATAATTAATAATGATGAAACTCTTGTCCAAATTTTAATGTTTATAGATTAATTTATTGACCATGTCAAATTTTAAGACTAGTGATAGATAAATAGTTATACTTGTCATTATATTTTTGTCCTCAATATCTTCTAAATTTTTTTATTAATTCTAGAAGAAAACATAGTTTATTGATATCAATTTTTTAAGTAATGGATGAATTATAAATAGGTAAAAGCATAACTAAAGAATAAAATTTTGTTTATAGAAAAATATCATGTATGTATATATTTTTTATATTCTGGGTCAACAAAATAATTTCTCAACATTTAAATAAGGATCAAAAGAAAATGTGTTGTCAAAATACCATTATTATTTTTAAACCAATGTCCTTTTACATCAATAGTTATTTATAACTTTGAGGACCTCAATTTTTATTTAATAATTTAAATGTTTGTGATTAATGAACCCAATCAATCCCTATAAATATTTATGATTTCCCCTAGTCAAAAATTCACTCCGAGCCTATGTTCTCTTTTTTGGAAATCCAGTTAAATCGTACATTGGGTAAAAATTATGTTTTTAACATTCCCTTTTTAAGGGAATTTATAGTAATAATTTAAAAGATGTGGGTTTCTATGGATGTACCATTAAAGTGTCAAACCGTTGATAACCTAGATGAATTTATAAAGAGAAAATCATTTTAAATGGGGTAGAATTTAAAACCTTGATATTTTGTAAACAATTTTTTAATTAATTGAATAATTGTGATATTTATAATTACACATTACACTAAATATAACTATATTTATATAAAATCACTAATTTTGGATTATGTTATATGAAAAACCATGTAAATAATTCACTACACAAAACATATATTTTTTTCTTGATATATAAATAACACAATGTTTAACTTTTGTCACATTCAACGTGGACTTTCCTCTTTGTCTTTCATAACATACATGTCCATTTTTATCCAAACAAGAATATATTATTAAAATGCAATTATTTTACATAATAAGATATAACCTAACAATTAAATTAGCATTTTTCAACAATATTTATTAATTTTGAAAATAACTTTTTTACACAAATATAAGATGAATTCACCTATTATAAATTAAATATAAATTAATATTAAAATTAATTACTTATAATGAAAAATATTAATATTTTTATGGTCAGAATGATGTTTTATATAAATAATTAAATTAAATAAAAATATTGAGTAATATTAATTTAATATATTTTCTAGATATTTAATTAAATATATTTCATGTTCATCCGATAGATTATATAGACATAAGATAAGAAAAAAATAATTTCATGCATAAAAACTGAAATTTTATATAAAGGTAGTTTTAACGACTATTAATGGAGAACACATTTTGAATACAAATTTTAGAACTGTTATAGAATTAGTGCTTCAAGATAAACTTCATCATTGAAATAAAAACATGAATATTACTTCAGAATTATTTTATGTGATTTTCAATAAGGTTTCATTTTTAATGAATAGCTAAAAATATTGTATTGTAGTCAAAAACTATGTTTTCATCTAATTTATTTATAGGGATAATTTATATTTTATTTTTTCATTAAATTTTTAATGAGAAATATTTTTTATTATTAACATAGTTTAGTTCATTTATATCATTTTCTATATGAAATTTTTTATAAAAACATATCAATCCTTTGAATGTTTGTACATTAAAAACTCGCATTATCAACCTGATTGCGGGATTAATTTTAAAATAATTTCATCCACAAATATAATTAGAATGAGAAAAAATGTATAAAATATTTGGAATCAGTATAATTTATAATGTATTGTAATTTTAAAATTGATTCTTAAAAAAATATTAGGGAATGTAATTAAATTTAATTACATCGAATATAGTAAAATGAAGCTAAAATAAAGACTAAACCTCAATTTTAGGACCCAAAACAACTTACAGGATTTCAAAAAACACATTTTATGGAGATTATTTATCCAATAACCTGATATTATTGATTATTTTTGGTTTTTAATGATTTGGATATGAAAAAACGTGGGTACACCTTATTTGTCTTCAAAAACATCATGTGTATCCTTTACCATTCCTATAAAAGGACACAACCTCCCCCTATTCTTCAAACCACTCAAAACACATGGGTTTATCTGAGATATACCAAGTAAATTTTTTGATATCCCGCCATTACTCCTTGAATCTTCTATCTTGGATTTTAGTCATCCAAATAATCTACTGGCATAAACAAAATGTAGTTACCCTATTAAGAGGTATCACCTTATCTCAAACTCATTCTTTTTATTTTACTTCTCCAAAACTTCACTCTAATAATTAAATGTTTTAATAAAAAAATAATTATTCAATATATAGTGAGATTATTTTAATCCATGGTTTCTACCTACACATACACACACCTCCATTTAAATGGTAACGAAGAAACTGTTTATGTGTACGATGCACATCCGGCTCACCAAAAGATGATGGTTCAATTTTCCTTACCAAATCTAATGGTGGACATTATGATGGACACTGAAATGAAATATAATATATATATATATATATATAATATTATGTATTCCATTTACAACACATATCTTTTTTACATTCCATTTCATGTAAATATGATAATTCTATTTGAGGAAATGCGGACTACCACACACTCAAAGCGATGTGATACATTCACAGACCACATGAAATGTATTAAATATAGGTTTAATGAACATATTGAATATATATAACATTTTAATTAACATGGAATGATATTATATACATATATACATTATCTCATTTGTATTCATTTTTTCAATACAATAATAAAAATAGAAACATCATTCATGACTATATATAGCTTACCGTCTCCACGAGCAGTGTGTTTTATTTCACAATTCTATATTCTAATGAATATAATTATACAAATATAATATATATAAATTATATTTTTTTTCATTTTTCACATTCTTTAATCATTATATAGTTATAAGGACCAACAGTGTAAAAATTTAACACACATGTGAAGAACGAAGGGTATATTATCTGATGTGAAATCATTACATATGATTGTTAAAAAGAGGGTCATATAGGGTTGTAATAAAACCATATATGTTATTAGATATAATAAAATGGTTATTTAATATATTTATAATATATTTATATTTATTATACATGTTTTTTGAATGATTACAATGAGATTCAAGACATAAGGTAAGGGAATTTCATCTCTTTTTTTAGATACATTCTATGTTCTCCACTCATTCCTTTTCGACACATGTGTTGTTATACACCTTATTTATATTTCAAGGTGTGTATACATCCATTTAAATTGATATATCTATAAATTAATTATTTTAATGACATTATATTATAAATTTTATTTTATTCTATAACATGGATAGTATGATACCATGTTACAAACTTATAAAGGTTTATTAAAACAATCTCATCGCTTTTCAAGATTGCTTTTGTTTAGGATTCCTTTGATGAAAAATTATGATCCATACTTCATTTAAATTCATGAATTATCTTATTATATAGTTAATCATGATTTTTTCATGTATTTGTACCATTTTTATACACTTTTACATAATATAGTTAATAAAGTGTGTTAATGAAAACAAAACTTCACCCTATTTCCATCGGAAATCTACATTCCTTCAAAACTTTTTTTAAAATGGTTTCACAGAATATTGTATCATTATCTGATTATCATTAAATGTAATTATTAATCCATTTTTATTTTAACTATATTTTAGTGGGTATAATCTTGTCACTTTTTAAACAAGGAATTTTCCTAAACATTTTATCATGAAAAATGATTGTTATTATTTACACTTAAGACATGTACGGATTTAATAACCATTATTTCATATAAAATTACTTTTAATTTTTATAGGTTAATTTTTAGTATTTTTTTTCAATGTTACTTATATTGAAAAAAATTTAAATCATATTTCAACCTTCTATAAAAAAATTTCAAGGAAATTTTCTTTAAAAATGTTTTGTATCATTATTTATATGTTTCTAAAGTATTTTAATACAAATGGTTTTAAAATCATTTTCAACATCTAAAAATATTTTTTTATGTAAAAATAATTTTCGAAAAATTCAATATTTCCTTATATGATTTCAAAGAAATAGGTTTTAAAACAATTTAAAGCTCCTTACATATTTTTTCAAGTAAAATGGTTTGGGAACATTTTAAATAATTATATATTTATTAATGTGTATTAAAAAAATATTTTTTTAAGATAATATAATATATTTTCAAGGAAAACTATTTTAAAACTGAGTTCATATAACCATTATTTGTTTTCAGGATAATTTTTCAGAAAATAAAATTTTAATGGATTCATATATTCAAAATAATTTATCATAGAAGAAAGGATATTTTCATTTTGAACCATTTTTGAATTATATTTAAATGTTATTTTACATACAATATAACATATATTGATTTAACTCATGACCATATAATAAATTATCTAAATGTTCTATTGTTATTATTTCTATGAATGGGTTATGATTAATGTCATGGCCATTATAAAACCTATTTCTTTTCATGGGAATCATTTTTATGAAATCTATTTTTCTAAGATAGGTAATTCTTTTTATGAAATGATTATAAAACCTATCGTTTTTCATAGGTGATGATATGATCACATGTTTATAAAACTCATTCCATTTCATGGGATATGATATGATTATTTATGATATTGTGGAACATTTTTGAATGATTTTTTTTATTATTTATGTGGGACCTATATCTCCCTCCAAAGCATTGGGTGAAGATTTATATATCATGAGATAGACAAAGATGGTATTTGGAATGAACTTTGACTATTGAGATTTCTAGGGTAGTGAGCCATGACAACCAAGATGGTAGGAGGAGTTAACTCATGCCACTAAGATGGCCATGGGAGTGACCCATGAATACCAAGATTTCATGGAGAGTGACTCTATATTACCAAGATGATAATGGAAGTGATCACTTAGATACTATCGATATCATAATATATACTTAAGTGTACACAATAGTTACTTGTTTTATTCTTATGTTCATCTATCATTAAGTATGATCATTATTATATTGTGATATATGTATTATGAATTTCCATTCCTTACTATGATATGTAATATAAAGGGTATGATCTTTAAATTTTATTCTCATGTTCCATACAATTTGTTAATGTTATGATTAGACATTTTCTTTATTTACCCTTAATAAGAATCTAGAATATCCTCTTCTAATGTTTCTTTTCCACAGGTTAGGATGAATGGTTTTTGGTAGTAGTACTAAAGGTGGAGATCTTCATGGGATATTTTGAAGATCTTTCACTAAGATAGAAGATTTTGTATCCATGTTTCCAAATACACTAAACTAGTATGGTCCTCATGATAGTATTATTATAATGTACAGATAAAAAATCTAAAATGGTTTAATATATATTTATGTTAACCATGGGTATCTATAGAATCCACATATATGAACAAATTATGTGCTGATGTGAGTGGACATGTACCTGGAATACATGTTTCTTGCAGGAATGGGGTATATCATAGATATCCATTACAAGTCTATCGATCCTATTAACTGAAGGAAAATAGAACTTTTCGTATATCCTAATAGAGTGTGAGATTCCATGAAACAACACTCAGGATAGAGAGAGAACCATCATTGAAAAACACTAGTCATGGAATATGGTTCACAAATCCCAGTGTCCATATAATATCATGAGTTAAAGACACCATTCTCATCACATGATGTAAGGGATTGTGATATCACCATGGTCAACAGTCCATTAACATCATATGACAACCTATATAAAGGAATATTAAATGAATAACTAGCATTAAGAATTACCATCGATCCATCAAATAAATTCCTTCCACATACATATAATTTATTCATAATTATTTAAAATATAATACATAATGTATATCCTGTTATGGATGTCATTAGCCATGTTCAATTACATTTAGGTCATTTCGATTCATACGAAGAATTTTATAAAGAATAAAAACGTGGAATTGACATACCATCCCTTCAGTAATTCCATTTTAATCTTAATGATTCATTTTAAGAAAGGAATCACATCATGCATTATCCATTTCATCTAAATAAGCCCATTCAATTGACATAAACATGAAAATTTCACTTATAAGTCTCAAGTGTAAATTGGAATGTGTCATGTTTAATTAATTTAACGGGATTCTATCACATTGGATAATCCATCCTCTACAATCCATTAAATATAACTAATTAATTCAACTCATTAAGACATTAATACTCAAAATATAATATCGAAGGGGTTACTTAGATTGTGACATGTGAAATAATCCAATTTCACACTTTGGAAATTCTTATTATAAAATTGGATAAACACATAAAAGGTTTTTTGGATCATATAAAACTTATATAAATGATGTCAAATTAATTATAAAGATAATATGGGAACCGTCTAGCAGTTCCAATAATTTCAGTCAGTTGACCAAAATGGTCATTTTCATGTGGCACACCCATGGGGTGACCATATATTGTATGCACGTCCTCTAAACCACCAAATGAGAATCAATAAAAATATAACAATTTTTAATGAAAATTTATAAATGAATAATTAAATATAATTGGGATGCGTGGTGAAAGCTGGCATGTGGTAAAATGAAATAGCTTTGAGGCAACAAAACTCAATGGGAAAACAATATGACCACATAATTCATGGCCGTCAAAAAATCCCCACACATTATCAACCCCAAATTGAAGATATGTTAGAATAGATATTAGAAAATATATATATAAATATAAATATGTCAAATGATAATGCACCTAAATTGAATAATGTATTAAATGATTAAATTTTAAAGGAGTTGATAGACTAGGGGTGTTTACCATGACCGATCTGATTCATCCAATGGATCGAAGAACAGACAGTAGAAGGAGAAGTTATTTAAATTTTTAGATTTAGGGATTTCATGATCACATTGGAGAATAAGAATCTAGTATGTATACTATAGAATAAAAGGAAATTAATAAATAGGAATATAATCTAAAAGAGGGGAAAATGTCTATTTCGGCCCAAAATTATGGGGAACATGACTCATGTCCATGGCTTCCCAACTGTGCACCAACCATGCATGATTGATTTTATAAAAGGATCACCCCACATGGTGAGTAGAATGATTTGAATATTTTTGAAGAGACCAATCCAAAATGATCTTTCCCACATATATTATAATATGCACAACCACGAATCTCAGGTCATGTGGTTGTAGACAAAACTTGTGGCCCAATTTCTTTTTCTATTTTCATGTTCTTGGCTCAGAAAGAGCCTTATATTCATTGATGACCTCTATAAATATATAGGACATAATTATTAGATATTTGAATTTATTTAAATTCAATAACTAGTGATCCATAATTTCTTCAAAAATATGGGTTGTTACAACCTCCTCTCCTTAAAGAAACTATTCCTTATGTTGGAATTTTGAGGGTGAAGATGTATAAATAGTGTAGAGTTATGGCCACTAAAAATAGTTATCAGCTAACAATTATTATTCCTTCTCTTGTACTAAATCATGATTCCGTAACACCCATACAATAGGAATATGAATTTCTCAGAGTTTTTGTATGCCCTGATACACTATATGCACTAGATACTCAGCAAAGGAAGAATCTAAATCCATTCAGCCTCATTAGTTTGAAAAGAATGTTTCGGGTTTGGAAAGTATTGTTGGATAAGAGTTACATGAATTAAATCATGTGTAGACTTGTATATCTGAGGATGTTCCTTTTGGTAATCCACTAGTCTGATATATTTCACAACCTGGATGGTTCTAACAAACTATGGTGAGATCTTACCCTTCTTCTAAATATGTTTATGTCCCAACCTGGGTGATACTTTCATGAAAAACCAATCTCTGACGTCGAACATAAGTGGTCACCGATATTTATTTTCAAATCACTGATTTCTAGACTAAGCTATTGACCTGTGCTTTCTAATCAGCTAGATCTATTCTATATCCTCATGTAGAATACTATATCCAAACATAGCTAGTTCACCTTCCAATAGCCAGCATGTTTGTATTTTAATGGCCTTTCATACTATAAGGACTCATCCTTAAAACATAACTTAATCTTGTATGATATTAATAATTCATATTGAGGATCTTTTCAGGTTGAGAGTTTTAGAGAATTAGGACATAACTATTACATCTTAAGAGACTACAAAGTAGACACTACTACTATAACCGATTTCTCAAAACAATAAAAATACTAAAATAAAAAAGGACTTATTTTCATGATATAAAACTTCTTGAATACTTATTTTCTCTTAACCTTCCTTATAACCTGTGAAATACATTTCAAAAACATAGGATGAGCATAAAAAACTTAGTAAGGGTTATAACATAATGAAAGGAAACATTAACCTACCAATAAATACAAATCAATGAAACCATAACTTTCAATCATAACATACCTTCTAAAATATTAATATTTATTTATAACTCATAGAAATCATAAGACATATAGGTAACTTGAGGCATTCATAACATTCTTACGTAGGGAGTAAACAACATGGTTACGTTTGGAATACCCATCATAGTATATTCCCTAAATCTCTTCAGAGAAACCTTAGTGTTTAACTCCTTCACAATACGCAATGCCTTAGAGAGCAATCACGGGCTCCCTTGCCCTTAGTTTATCACGGAACCACCCATCTTCATAAACAATTCCCAAGATCCATAACATAATCATATCACATAAAACATGCATAAAAGAAACCTAATTTTTCCACAATTCAATCACAAGTTATCAAAATGACACATTGAAATAATCAAAACATTATCAAAACCATTTTCAATACCATGATAAAACAAAAGTAAAACATGATATTTATTTTTCATTTAAAAAAATGTCATGGCTTGTAGAGGAAGCCGGAACTCAAATAATGGGCACGGCGGTGGATAAGTCGTTGTCACCGCATAGGTAAGACCGAACATTTTTTTTGTTGTTTAGTAAAATGCTTCGTATAAAAATATTTCTTTTTGAATAAAAGTAAAAGTCAAATGGGTTTATACACCTTATAAATGAAAGTTGTGTATAAAACAAAATATGCCTCAATGAAAGGAGATTGAGACAAAGTTCTTTACAAATATGGTATCCTTATATTAACGAAAAATCAATTACATATATATGTGTGACAAACATAAATACACCCAATATAAGTGGATATTATGTGTAAATCAATCATAGGGCATCCATACATATTCATTGCACGACATAATCATGAAGTATAGCATTAACCCAAAGAATTGAAATTGGATTAAGAATTTCCCTTATAGAAATTCGACAACCTAACGACTTCATATTAAAATTTATAATATGAGTTGAAGAGAGATAAAAAGGGTATCTCATCACATGGACATAAAATATAAATAAATAAGGATATATAATAACTTATCCAAACATAAGAATATGTAAATTAAAAGGCCTATCAAAAGAAGTCTTTAAAAAAAAGAAGGGTGAAATGTTCCCTTACCGATTTGGGTAACTTTCGAAATATACACCCCATGAATGAAGGATCATAAAATGAAGATGTAAATAACCATAAATTAAAATATTTTACACAAATAATACAATCATGGGAAGTACATACAACATACAAAAGTAAAAAGTGGCAAAATTAGCATGAATCTCACGGGAATAAAATGTGAGATAAAAACCATTACCTCATTGTAATCAATCGAGTCATGTGACCAAATGATAATAAACACCAAATGAATAAAATAATACCATGAATATAAATATAATAATTATAATTTATATTAAATGGAAGTACACAATACGCCACATGAAATAAATAAGTGGCAAACAATGGAAATCTCACAGAATTAAAAGTGAGATAAGAAATCCCTTAAGAAAATTCTACTGCCTAACGACGCCACTTAAAACATCTAAAAATGGATTTATGAGATCAAATAAGGTCTCTAATCACATTAAAATAATACATACAGTAATAGGAATAAAAAATAACATCCCTCAACATAAAAATTTGGAGCTTAAAAATGAGATAAAAGAGAGTACTTAAAAAGAGAGAGAGAGGTAGGATCCTTTACCTCATGTCCGACTTGTCTTGTTCTTTTCCCTATATTCCTGAATAATAAACATTTTTCAATTTATAATTTCTTAAGATACTCCATTATTTATTATTAATCAATTCATATCAAATATTATAATGTTATTATAATTATTTAATTATGTGAGTTCATACCATACGTTTTTGTCGATGTTCGGTACATGAGTCAAAATTGAACTTGTTTAAAAAGAATTGTCCATGTAGGTATAAGTACATCATCTCAAGAATATTATTAATGATTTAAGTATCATATATATATATATAGTATATATTCATTTTATACAATTACATATCATTTAAAGATAATAAAATGAAATACACCATTCATGGAGACGGTAGGCCGTACATACGCATGGATGCTACTATCATTTATTTGTCATATTAATGGAATTAAAAATAAATGAGAGATATATATATTATAATTCAAGGATAATATATATATTATATAGGCAAATATGTTCATTAACTTAATTATTTATACATTCCATGTATTTCATGAACGAGTCACATCACTTGAGGGGCTGTAGTTCACACTTCCTCATATGAAAATATCGCATTTTCACAACATGCAAAGCCTAAAGGTAGGTTTTAAATATAAAATACAGAAGAATAGAGAGGAAATAAATATAATATATAATATATATAAATATTGTTTAATATTAATGGCCACCATAAGAGTTGTTAAAATAATATTGAACAATCATCGTTTCGTGAGGCAGTTTTTCGCCACCCACAGAAATAGTATGTTCTTTAACCATTAGACGACGGTGTGTGTAAGTGTAAATCGAATACTTCTCATAAAAACATACTAGTATATTTAGGATATTGTTTTGGTTAATTAATAAAATAATAATAATGTTAGGGGTAGTGAATAAGGAAAATAAATGAAAGAAACTCGAGAGAAGACATTGCCTCTAAATCGGGTAACTCTTTTTGATTTGAGCCAAAGGCTTCCTTGGGAAGACTTCTGCCCATCATGAGGCTTATAGGAGAAATATAGTGATGTGGAGAGATAATAAGATCATAGGATGTAAGTTCCATGTTCTTGAGAGGTGTGAGAAAGGTTTTAGAGGTTGGGAACTTTTATAAGAGGGAGGAGGGGCACTCTTAGAAGATCATGAAAAATTACATTATTATAAAATGATTTTCGGATTTTAAAGGCCCCAAAATTATATATTTAGAGTATAAGTGAATAAGTGTTCGAAATAGACCCTTAAAATAGGTTTTTGGAAAGTGTAAGTCTTAGATTTTATCATATATTTTCATTTTATTTAAATCCTTCATTAATGAGATAATCTATGCATCATCATGGTGTCGTAAATAAATAAATTTATTAAATGTATAAATATTAAAAAACAAATACCATGATTTAGGAAATCATTTTATAAATCCGATGATTATTTATATTCTACAAAATCATTTATATAGACAAAATTAATTTTTTTTTACTTGGGTGTTATATACTTTTGTTATATTTTCCTTTCTTAGAAAATAAAATGATAAAATGTCACTGTCACCCAAAAGTGATTCCATGGGGTCCCTAAGTTGGAACAAGACATCCCATGTTCGGAAATGACACAAAAAATAGCATTAAGATTCATGTTGGGGTCATTTTATATAATTATGATATTATTTTGTTACCCTTACCTACAAGATTATTAAGTAATCACGATAATTAATGATAATTACCATCGTTACTATTCATAATTTTCAAAAACAAGAGACTTAATTACATAATTTGGACCTTATAATTCCAAATATAGAATCCATTCTACCAAATTTTAAACACATAAATTGCAGTAATTAATTTAAAAATAATTCCCGTTGTCAAAACCAAAGATGGGATTTTAAGAAGTAAAATCTATCAAGAGATTGATTTGTTTATACATCCAATTTAAAAGTGAAATTACATCCAACGACAAAAATTGTATTAAATGACAAAAAAATAATTAAATTACACCTTAAAACCAATTAAAAATACAATATAACTATATAAAGAAATTGGATGAAAAGGCAGTTTTGAATTAAAATGCTGTATTTTTCACTATTTATTAAAAAATGAACATTATTCGAAAAATACGAAAAATTCTCCCTAAGTTAAATTTGATATTCCAAATTCAAAAATGATGTCCATATTACCAAATTCAAAACATATAAGTTTCATTAATAAATAATATAGTTAATTCACGCAGTCAAACAAATAGCGTCTTTTAAGAAACAACATCTATCAAAAGATTGACACTTGTTTATGTCCGTTTTCAAAGTGAATATTTTTCTAATGAACAGAATTAGATTAAATGTTAAAAATATATTCTAGTTAAACTCTAAAACCAATTAAAAAATAAAATAACCATAGAAATAATTTAGATTAACATGAGGTTTTAAATTAAAATACAGCATTTTAAAAAAATGAACTTTATCTGAAAAATACCAAAAAGTTACACAATGTAAATTTTTATGTCTTTATTATAAAGAAGGATTTTATTTATTCAAATATAACATATAAAATTGAAAAATCATAGATTTAAAAAGGGTTCACCATCAAAAGGCGGTTTATCAGCCTTTTAAAGAATATTAGAATATTTATTATTAAAAATGGATTCATTAGCATTTTAAGAATCCAACATTTATTAAATAAATGTAAAAATATTTAACAAACATATATAATCACTTTTTAGTTCATTATTTGCATTCCCTTCATTACATAGTCTAGGAGTTTACAACCATTTACAAAAATTTTCTTATATTATTAGTGTGCATCGTATGATTTAAAAGAAACTCATTGTTGCGTATAGGGTACACCATCGAACATAGAATCCCCTTTAAAGTAATTTTATTATTTTATTGAAAAATATTAATAAATATGAAAATTTCATATTCATTATTTACCTGGGATCTTACATCCTTCCCCCCTTTTGGAAACTGCGTCCTCACAATTTTAAAATTGTGCTCAGAAACTTCATTGAAAGCCCCACATCGGAAAAAGAATTCAATTAACTATCACATTAAAAGAAATAAAGAGATGTACAAAGGTCACCTGAGACAAAAGATACTAGCATTCCATGAAATCATGGATATGGAGGAAAAAGAACTATCACAGTCTGATAGAGAGTGATTGAAAACAATATTAGGAGAAAGTTTACCACCAGAAAATCACAAACTTGTGATGGGTTAAACCGTCTTTGATTCCCCAGTAGGAAAAGTTAAAAAACAACGTTTTTGTTTTAAGATACTTTTCATTGAGGAATTTATTTATGAGCTTAACTGAAACATAAGGGATAATACTTACTTGTCGTGTTGACTTTTATCTCTTACTATATTTCTAAAAGAAACCCATATTTTATCCAAATGGTGAGTATTTAGGATGACTTGTTCACATTAAGAGCTCTATAATCAACTTTTAGAGAATCACCAAATCCAAAAAAAATATTTCCAATGTTATTAGACCATAACCAAAACTAAACTTCTTAGTATGAGATCAGATAATCCCAAAATAAAAAGATAATATTTTACAAAAAGAAAAACTACTCTTAATCTTAAAAAAAATTCAAACAAAACCCAAAGTTCATCAAAGACCGTTAAAAAAATAGTTCTCCATAAAATTCTTCAAATTAATCCAAACTAAGATTTAAACCCAAATCTTCAACGTATTTAATCACATAGTCTTCCGAGGTAAATATTAACATTTATCTCTAAATAACATCATTTACTCTTAAAGTCTCATATTGAAAAGTAAATAATCTAATCACATTTCCTCCATGATAGGTTAATAATTTCCACAGATAACCCAAAATAAACATATTACTAATTTGTAAGATCATCTAACTACAATGAATTAGTCATAATAACCAGGGACTTCATGTAGCCAAGTGGTAGGGGAAAAATACCAGTCACACTTTGGTTGTGGGTTTGATTCCTATAGCTTCGTCCAATGTGACGGGTTGTCACATGGTCTGTGTGTTCTCCTTTCTCCAAAACAATATAATTTTTAAAAATTTCCCCAAAAAGAGATAAAATATTCAAAAATAACCATAACAAAATTAACCTCTAGTTTATCTCTTGCCTTTCATTTTCTATCATAACATATATTAACCCATAATTACCTCAAAAGTAAGGATCATATAAACCCTAATAGTTACCTTTATAATTATTACCTGAACATCCACATAGAGTTGGTTCTCTCATACATGATTCTTTAGATAACTCACAAAGGTTAAAGTTGTTAATCATGACTCCTGATAGTTTGTTGGGAATAACCCAATGAGTTCTCATTGTAGCTCCCACATAATTTAGTTGCTCTTTCAGAAAACCATCACAGTTTTTTTCACATCTGCTATTACTTTTGTGGCGACTAGATCTAGACATTTCCTAAAACCAAAAAGGTTAGTGTTAGTATATCATTAGAAACATCAAATAATATATTATGAGGAGGGTAAATAATAAGATATAATAATTCATGTTATCTTAAACTCATTCACTTTATCTAAAACTATGTCACTTTCGGAAATCCTAACCATTATTATAATGTCACTGGTCTTAAAGAATACCCTAACATCTAAAGTTAACTAAAACAACATCTAATACCAACTATAAGGACCTGGCCTTAAAACGATACTTATTCTTGAATTAAATTAATAATTCACATTGAGGATCTTTTCAGGTTTAGAGTTTTGGATAATTAGGACATAACTATTACATCTCAAAAGATTACAATGTAGACACTACTAATATAACATATTTTTCACAATAGTAAAAAATCCTTAAATAAAACAAGAATTCTTTTCTTGATATAAATCCTCTTGAATATTTCCTTTCTCTTACCCTTCCTTATAACCTGTGAAAAACATTTCAAAAACCTGGGATGAGTATAAAAAGATCATTAAGGGTTATAACATAATGAAAGGAAACATTAACCTGCCAATAAATACCAATCAATGAAACCATAACATTCAATAATAACATACCTTCTAAAATCATAATATTTATGTATATCTAATAGAAATCATAATACATAAAGGTAACTTGAGGCATTTATAACATTCTTACGTAGGGAGTAACCCCCATGGTTACGTTTAAAATACCCACCACAGTATATTCCCTAAATCTTTTCGGAGAAACCTTACCCTTTAACTCCTTCGTGTTACCCAATGCATTGGAGAGCTATCACGGGCTCACTCGCACTTAGTTTATCACAGAACCACCCGTCTTCATAAATAATTCCCATGAACCATAACATAATCATATCATATAAAACATGCATAAAGAAACTCAACATTTCCACATTTCAATCACAAGATATCAATACAACACATTTATATAATGAAAAAATTATAAAAACCATTTTCAATACCAAAATAAAATAAAATTATAACCTGGTATTTATTTTTCATTTTAAAAATTTATGGCTTGTATAGGATGTCAAAACTAAAATAATGGTCATGTCGGTAGAGAAGTCTTTGTCTCCGCATACGTAAGAAAAAACATTCAATTTTTCGTTTAGTAAAATGCTTCATATAAAAAGATTCCTTTTGAATAAAAGTAATAGTAAAAGGATTTTATACACCGTATAAAAGAAAGATGTGTATAAAACAAAATATGGCTCAATGAAAGGAGATTGAGACGAAGTCCCTTACAAATACGGTATACTTAGATTTAAGATAAATCAATTACATAAATATGTGTGAAAAATATAAATACACCCAATATAAGTGGATGTTAAGTGTAAAAAAATCAGAGGTCATCCACAAATATTCATAGCACGACGAAATCAAGAAGTATAGGTTTAAACCAAATAATTGAAATTGGTTTAAGATGATTCCCTATAAAAATTTGACAGCCTAACGGATTCACTTTAAAATTCACAAAATTAGTTGATGAGAGATAAAAAGGGTATCTCATCACTTGGACATAAAATTTGTAGAATTAATGATATATAATAACATATCCCAACATAATAATATTTAAATTAAAAGACCTAAAAAAGAAGTCTTCTAAAAAAAGAGGCTTAAAAGTTCCCTTACCGATTTGGATAACTTTCGGAACGTACACCCCATGAAAGAAGGATTATAAAATGAAGATGTAAAAACCAATAAATTAATTTATTTTAATATAATAATACAATAATGGGAAGTACATACACCACACAAAAGAAAAAAGTGGAAAATGTAGCATGAATCTCACGGGAATAAAAAGTGAGATAAAAACCCCTTACCTCGCAATAATCAATCAAGTTGTATGAACAAAAGATAATAAACACAAAATGAATCACATAATACCATTAATATAAATAGAATCAGGATAATATATATTAAATGTCAGTAAAAAATACACCATATGAAATAAATAAGTGTCGAACAATGGAAATCTCACGGAATAAAAAGTGAGCTAAGAAATCCCTTACGATAATTCGGCAGCCTAACGACGCCACTTAAAACATCCTAAAAGGATTGAGGAGATCAAATAGGGTCACTAATCATATAAACATAAAACTTATAGTAAGGGAAATATAAATGAACATACCCCAACATAAGAAATAGGAGCATAGAATAAATGAGATAAAAGAGAGTACTTAAAAAGAAGGAGAGTGATAGGATCCCTTACCTCAAGTCCGACTTGTCTTGTTCGTTTCTTTATATTCTTAAATAATAAACATTATCCAATTTATAATTGATTAAATACATCCTTTAATGTTGTTTATTCAATTCATATTACATATTATAATGGTATAATAATTAGTTAATTACGTGAGTTCATATCTGGCGATTTTGTCGATATTCGGTATATGAATAAAAAATGAACTTGTTTGAAAATAATTGTCCATGTAGGTATGCGTACATCATTTCCATAATAGTATTAGTGAATTAAATATCATATTTATCCAGTACATATTAATTTTATTCAGTTCCATAACATTTTGAGATAAAAAAATGAAATGCACCGTTCATTGAGACGGTATGTCGTACGTACGCATGAACGCTGCTTTCATTTCTTTGTCATCTTAATGAAATTAAAAATAAATGAGAGATATATATATTATAATTACAGTACAATATATATGTTATATAGGGAACATAAGTTCCTTAATTTCATTCTGTATACATTACAAGTATTTCATGAACGAGTCACATCACTTGAGGGGGTGGTAGTCTACACTTCCTCATATGAAATTATCGCATTTGCAAAACATGAAAGCATAAAGGTATGTTTGAAATATAAAATACATAAGCATAGAGAGGACATAAATATAATATATATCATATATAAATATAGTTACATCTTAATGGACACCATAATAGGTGTTAAAATAAAATTTAACAATCATCGTTTCGTGAGGCAGTAATTCGCCACCCCCAGAAATAGTATGTTCTTTAACCATTAGACAGAGGTGTGTGTAAGTGTAAATCAAATAATTCTCTAATAAAATTCCTAGTATAATGTGGATACTTGTGTTTTAAGTAATAAAATAATAATAATGTTAGGGGGAGTGAATAAGGAAAATAAATGAAAGAAACTCGAGAGAATACATTACCTCTAAATCGGGTAACTATTTTTGATTTGAGCCAAATGCTTCCTTGAGAAGACTTCTGACCAATGTAAGGCTTCTAGGAGTAATAGAGGGATGTTTAGAGATAATATGAGAATAGGATGGTCTAGAAAAGGGCTATAGAGGTGTGGGTAAAGGGGTAGAGGTGGGGGCCTTTTATAAGAGGGAGGAGGGGGCACTCTTAGAAGATCATGAAATGTTACTTTATTATAAAATGATTTTTGGATTTTAAAGGTCCCAAAATGATATATTTAAGGGATAATGGGATAAGGGTTCTAAATACACCTATTAAATATGTTTTAGATAAGTGTATGTCTTAGATGTTACCTTATCTTTTCATTTTATTTAAATCGTTCATTAATGAGGTAATCACTGCATCATCATGGTGTCATAAAAAATTAATTTATTTAATGTTTAAAAATTATAAAAAATAACATGATGTATGAAATAATTTTATCTTTATAATTATTATTTATTGTCTAATAGATCATTTATTTAGAAAAAATTAAAATTGTTTTACTTAGGTGTCACATACTATTTTTCTATTTTCCTTTCTTAAAATATAAAATGATAAAATGTCACTATCACCCAAAAGTGATTCCATGGGGTCCCTAAGTTGGAAAAAGGGATCCCATGGTCGGAAATGACACAAAAAATAGCATTAGGACACATTTTGGGGTCATTTTATATTATTATGATATTATTTTATTACCCTTACCTACCCGATTACTAATTAATCACATTAATTAAGATAATTACCGTCATTACTATTCATAATGTCCAAAAAAGAGTATTAATCATATAATTTGGAATTTCTGATTTCAAATATGGAATCCATTATATCAAATTCAAAACACACCAATTTTAGAAATTAATTTAAAAATAATTTCCGTTGTCAAAACCAAATACGGGTATTAAGAAGTAAAATCTACCAAAAGATTGATTTGTTTTTACATCAAATTTAAAAGTGAAATTACGTAAAATGGCCAAAATTGTATTAGATGATAAAAAATTAATTAAATAACACCTTAAAACAAATTAATATGATAATATAACTATATAAATAAATTGGATGAAAAGGTAGTTTTGAATTTAAATACTTTATTTTTCACTATTCATTAAAAAATTAACATTATCAGAAAAATACCAAAAATTCATCCTAAGATAAATTTGATGTTACAAATTCAAAAATGATGTCCATATTACCAAATTCAAAACATATAAGTTTCATTAATAAATTATATAGTTAATTCCCACGGTCAAAAAATAGCGTATTTTTAAGAAAAAACATTTATCAAAAGATTGACAATTGTTTAGGTTGGTTTTAAAGGTGAAATTAATTCTAATGACCACTATTAGATTAAATGGTTAAAATATATTCTAATTAAACTTTAAAACCAATAAAAAAAATAATCTGACCATACAAATAAATTATATTAAAAGGAGGTTTTGAATTAAAATACAACATTTTAAAAAAAATTAACTTTATCAAAAAAAATACTAAAAATTTACACAAAGAAAATTTAGATGTATTGATTTTAAGAAGGATTTTATTTTGTCAAATATAACATATAAAAGTGAAATAACTTGTATTTTAAAAGGGTTCTCCAACAAAAGGAGATTAATCGGCCTTTTAATGTATATTAGAATATTTATTCTTAAAATTGGATTCATTTTCATTTTAAGCCTCGAACATTTATTAGATAAATTTTAAAATATTTAACAAACATATATAATATCTTTTTACTTAGTTAAGTTCATTCCCGCCATTACATTGGCCATGTGTTTTATACCATTTACAATTGTATTATTATATTATTAGTGTGCATCGTAAGATTTCAAAGAAACTTGTTATTGTGTATAGGGTACTCCATCAAACATGGCACCCCCTTTAAACTAATATTATTATTTTACTCACAAATATTTATAAATATGAAAATGTCATATTCATTATTTACATGGGATGTTACACATACAAGTTTTCTTTGAGAGCCACTTCAATGATAGGATAATAGATATTATTATAATAAAAATCCACAATAGGTATGTGTTTCTCCCACAAACCTTGTATATCAAGGACGCATGCACATAACATGTCCTATGGCACCCGAATCATACAATTAATCTATTTGTTATTCTATGTGAGTCCTATTTTTATGTTTTTTTGAAACCAAAGGATTTAGTAACACCTACTAGATTTGTGTCATGAAACAAGAATATCTCTAAATAACAATAAAATGACGATCTCTATGAATAAGTACAACCTTTATGAGAAACAAACTTCCTAGATCATAAATTGTGAATTTATCTCACATAGGATAGAGCCATGTGAATTTTTTATTATGATCAACAACAACCATCATAGTATCATTTCCAAAAGAATATCATGGTAATCCAATCACAAAGTCCACTCACACATCTTCCCTCTTCCACTCATTAACTTACAACCACTGTTAAAGCCATGGCAGTAACTGATGTTATGAATTCACATGATGAAAGGTGGGACCCCTACTAATGAAGATGAAAATATTTTATTTCAATGTAGGCCACCAATACTGGAGCTAAAGATCCTATTAAATTTTGGTTATGTCTGTGTTAACTGGCCATACTATGACATGGATATCATCCACTAGCTCCTCTCTGTGGTCTCAAGAGTTTTTTACATTCCCTTGGAACAATAAGGTATCTACCCCATCCATGGTCTAACCAGATATTGTATCATCATCTGAAACAATTTCCATTAGAAAAATGAATTATGGATGAAATAGTTACACCATTAATACTCATTCTAAAATATTATAATTCACTAATAATGCTATGAGGATATTCTAACCATGGTACACCAAAACCTCAATGTGAATCAATAAGAATATGCCATACTATTCTATTGACTACTAGATTCCTAACACTCATGTAATATATTCCTTCATCTAAGAGCCTCAGAAAAATGAATTCTCCTTTATTTGCATGCGTGAAAGCTCAAAATCAAACATCTATAGGAAGTCAACCCACCCGTACTACTTGATATTCAGATTACAATTTATGAATATATATTTGATACTTTTTTGATAATTGAAAAACATAAAACTCTCTATTATATGATATTGCCTCTAAAAAACAAGGCATGTGCTACAATAGACTTTTTAGTGTTATTGTTCAGGTAATTTCATTCATGAGGCCTCAATTGATGAGACACATATGCGACAAATCAATCTTCCTTTATCAGAATAGTTCCATGTCAAAAACCAGATTTTTCACTATACACAATATTGTTTCTTCATATCTCTGGAAGAATCAACCTTAGAATGTATGTTAATATTCCCTTAAACTCTTGGAAGGGTGTTTCAAAATATTCTGACCAAAGATATTTCACAACTTTATTTTCAATCATGTTAGAATCATTATTAGTGAAGAGAAATCTTCAATGAAATATATGTTATATACAAAATTTACTAAGAAAAATATAATACTAAACACATTATTAGGATCCTCCTAGGAAACTAATAACCTCATTTTCTCTAGGTCTACTAAAACTACAGACTCTAAGATAATTTTACCTAGGGATTGGACTCTGTAAATCCAAAATTAGAATTTACTGATATTATCATAAAGTTAGTTCTCAAAAATTGTATTAAGAACTATATAAATATAGTTTTCGTGGACATTTTTGGACTGGGAATACACCAATATATCACTAAAAAATACATCCATAGATGAATCTAGATAATGCTGTAAAACACATTTCATAAGATCCATGAAAATCACAGTTGTGTTCATGTGACTGAACAACATAACCGGGTACATGTATAAACCATACCTTCATTTGAATGTTGTGTGAGGGATTTCAAATTTACTGAAATTCCATTTATGATTTCCCAAACATAGATATATCTTTGAATGCACTTTCTCTCCTCATACTTAATTAAATAGGTTGTCTATTCTAGGATGTGAATTCTTATTTCATAGAATGATTTGGTGAAACCCATGATAATCTATATAGAACATAAGTTTAATGTCCATATTTTTGGAAAAAAGGAGAGGTGAACCACGAGAAGATGTGATGGGACATAAAAATACATTAGACTTAAGATCCTCCAATTTCATATTGTGATCCATAAGCTCTTTAGGTTCCATTATATAAGGATGAACAATAAATGGTACTGATCCAGGTGTAATCTATAAAGTAAACTCTACATATTGAACTGGTGGTAGACTAGAGAAGTTGTCAGGAATTAAATCTATGTAACACTCAACTATAGAGGAAAAACTAGTGGGTCATAATCACTAATCATCTAGGAAAAGACACATTATCAAATTTTTCACAATACAAATTCTCTTCTAATTGTGTTCTACTCATTTTGACAATGAAATTGAATTATCCTTTATTCGCATGCCTAAAACCCTGTGGTGATAAAAATTTCACCCTCTAATGATCACACTCGATAAGGACTTGCATGGGAACTAACCAGTCCATTCATATTCCTATGTCAATTATTGTATTGTTGTGGATATAAAAATTCAACATGAAAAGGTAACCTCCTATATCATGGGGACTATTTCTACAATAGAAAACACCCTCTAAATTTATGTCTAATAGTGTGAATGTCCTCATAACATAATATATGTGTTCCTTATCGAGTCCGAGAATTCCCATAACAGTTTCAGATATGAAATATTGATATGTGCCCATGTCAAACAATGTAGTAACTAAATTTAAGACAACTAAAATAGATACTCATAAAATAGATGGTCTAACACTATGCTCCTCACTTAGGTGGGAAGCATCATTGAACGTGCTCGTACCATGGTCGTGAGTCACTGCTTGACTGCCCTAAGAAATCCCACTCTTCAATTTCTATGAATCAAAAGTCTGACTACCTCTGCCTTGACCGCCAGCTCAACCAGATCGATTGGTGATAATAACACTACTTGAATGATGTGTTCCCATTGGTCCATCTCCTTACTAAGGAGAAGGTGTATATCCCCTTTTGTTATTCAATTGACGGAATTAATATAGAAATTATATATATGACCCATCTTTCTGTATCCTATAAAATCAACTAGACCATACAGACACTTGGGTTTTTGTATTTTTTAGATTTTATCACTTGTGATAGATATGAAAGCAATCTGAATAAGATATCTTACTACAACCACCCATTGAGTAGCCTAAATGCGCCATTTTAGGTAAGAATATAAACCACATATTTCTCTATGTTCTGAAATTCCATAAGTTACTCCATTATCTTCTATTGAGTTTCGATCTTCTATAAGGACATGGATAATGATTTCATAAATGGATGTCAACCTAAAAATGATTACATATAATAGAATGGTGTATACAAACCAAAACATTAATCCCCTAATGTTCAAAAAATCATCAAGTGATAGAGAAAGAGGCGACCGATATAACTTATAGAAACATGTAGAACATTCCATGTCAGATATGCTCCCCTACAATAGGTTCAAAAATTATCTAGCTTTATTAGCCATCGGTGTCTAAGGAAATAAATGGTAATAGAAGATGGCCTGTAAATCCACCCAGACCATATCACGATGTCTATCCACATAGTTCATAACATCCCACCGCTATATGGATTAATCATGAATCATATATACCACTGGATTGATCCTCCACTCTCTAAGAGTCTCTTGACAATTGTATATAGTTTGGATCACCTCATGATAAGTTACTAAAACATGAGAAGATGGTTTGATGCTTCTACGGAATCTCATGGTTCAAATCATCCATGAGAAAGAATATTGAACTACCCATTGCGTCAACTGTAACTAACAAAGGAAAGCATCATAGAGCTTGGGATCTATGTGAACATAAGGAATAAGAAGAGTTGGGTGATGTGGAACTACATGAGTAATAAAAAGCATAATAGGGCCCCAACACCTCAGGATCATGGTCTTCACCACCTTGAAGGCATATGATTAGAGGGAGTCAAGGTTTCATGACACTACAATGGAAAAAAACTCCTCTGAAGAGATTCAATCAATTTATGTGATTTAAATTAAGAAAATATGATTATTATAAATCCTTCCCATTGAAGTGATCATGCAACTCATCCTTCTTCAAAATCCAGTTACTGACATAATAAAAATACCCTAATAAGGCATAGAACATAAGAGATCCCCACTTCCCACTAGATAGGCCATTCTTGGGTCCATGTCTTTGTGTATTCCATATATAATATGGCTATTTTCCTTTTAAAAGTAATAATAGTAGTTAATTTATGATAGTATGATAATTTCAATCATTTATAATGGCTGAATCATATGGTCTACCAATTTTCTATTTGTAAAGGACCACACTCATTATGAATCAAAACATGGAGTCCACTAATCCCGGATCGTCACATCTTCTAGCTCTTGCAATCCATCGTCCATAGCACAATCTTCCATAATTTGATGCTTATGGTGTCTTCTTTAACCTATTTTTTGAATACCCTATTATGTTAATGAAACAACGTTATAAATAATTTTTTATAATCACTATAAGATGTATTCAGAAAATTATATATAATAAATAAACTAATAATATGCAGATGGTAAATTCCTTATATAAATAAATGTAACATCGAAATATGCAATAAATATTAGTTTAATTGTTCATATTAGTGATTCATGTAATAATTCTCATTTCTCCCATATCATCGAGAAAAAGATGAAACACATCATCAATTAGAATAATAATAATATCCACAACAAAGCATGTGCATCTCCCAATTGTAAAATGATATCAACATGAAGATTAAAAAGGATAACTACAATTTATTCCAGGAAACAAAGCCTTTACCTCAAACATGGGTTCACAATGCCCAAGAATGTAGTATGAAAATGTTCCAAGCATTACCAATCAACTATATATGGTCTCAAAATTGTATGTCAATAAGGGAACCACTCTGATACAACTCTATAAAATCTCAAACTGTGTTATACTTAACCTGTTCCCAATGCTTGTGGGTCATAGGGCCTCTTGTGTCCCTCCTATAGGCCAAACGATTCTTGCTAATAGTGAGTGTGTAAAGGTGGTATACTGGGGAGGCTATACACCCATATTAATGTTTCATAGCTGATATAATTAGATATAATCAAAAATATCATAATCACATATATAATTATATAATCAATTAACTTTAAAATCATAAACTGATTACTAAAAATGTATAAAGAATAAGAATCGTGAAATTGAACAACTGATAATATAATCAAAAGCCTATATTGGAGAGTCTAATATATACAATCATGAAATGCTATAATATATAAATGAAACATTATTATTCCAGAATTATATTGAATAATATAAAATAGGGAAATATTAAATGTCTCCCTAGATGTGGAACATATGTCAAATACTCTTCTCATAACCTCAATATAAAAGTATTCATGTCAAAGACCAATAATAGGGAGATTTCCATTATCAGTACCTATCGATAGATAATCTTCTCAGGTACTAATGGAAACATGAGAATGGTATGAGATAAAATCTCATTGGGTCGCAACCAATGATGGATACATGCAATCTAAGTAGTTCGCATGACTAAAGAGTTGGCTGGTATAACAAAATTAGTAAATCAATGTTGAAATAAAAAACTATGCTAATCATGTTCCTAATGGATTCTTGATGACTCAACCTCTTCGGATCATTGTTAGAAAAAATGTCTGAAAATAACTATATATATTGTTGTAATATAAATATATAAATTATAATTATATATATTTCATCCACATATATAAACAAAGTACATGCGGATGTAGGTGCCCATAAACCATGAATACTAGGCTCTGGATTTACTAGGGTGTAACTCAGAGTTACATTACCAATCTAAATAGTAGATAAGCCTAGGAAATAGGATATATTCCCTACATCCCAATAGATTGAGAGATTCCATGAAACAACACCAAGGATGGTGAGTGAGCTATCATGGAAACACTCTAATCATAGAAGATGGTTCATCGAGCCTAACATCCATATAGTATTACTAGTGTGATATGTCTTGATCAACACTCAAGGTAAGGGAGATTGATAAAACCGTTCTCAATGGTTCCTTACCATCATATCAAATACTATACAAAGGTATATTAAAATTATAACTTGAATGGGTTATTACCATCCATCCATCTTCTATATTCATTCCATACAAATATAAATGAGGAATAACCATTTATAAAATAATACATATGTCATAACCTCCTACACCTATCATTAGTCATGTTCAATTCCATCTACGTCCTTAATATTAATATAAATAATTTTATAAATAATTAACAAATGTCATGGACATTCTATCCCGTAGGATCATTCCCATTAAAACCAATTGATTTATTTTAAAAAATAAACCTATAATTCTATATCTATTTATTTTATATCAACATGTACATTTTTAAAAAACCTAGAAAATTTATTTATAAAGATTTAGTGTCAATTGAAAGGTGTCATGGTAAATTAATTTAAATGATTACACAATATTTCATAATCTATCCTATAAAATCTATTCAAGTTAACAAATTCATTCAATTTGTTGAGACATGACAACTAAATTTTTATAATCATGCATGTCACATAGAGGGTGACATGGGAAATGATCAAATTTCATAATTAAAAAATTATAACTATAAAAAATGAAAACAGAAAAAAGATTCCTGGTATCATTTAATATTTTATAATTAAGGGAAAATACATTTGAAATTAAAGATGGAAACTATTTAATTGTTCTGGACTTTTGATCCAATTCACGAAAATGGTCAATTTCACTAACCACACCCATGGGGTGACCCAATATGATATGTGAAATCTCTATACAACCAAATGAGAATTAATATAAATATAAAAAATTTATGGATAAATTATAAATTAATGCATCAATATAGTTGGGATTATTGAAAAAATCATGTGGGGGACACAATGGAATTACTACAAAATGAAAAAACATGAAGGGAAAATAGTTTGATCACCTACCTCGATGTTATAGATGTCACCTCACTCAATATCATACCAATATTTGAATCTGTGTTGAAAAGATCTTTGAAACCATCAAATTTCATGAAAATAAAAATAATATTTCACCTATAAATTGTAATGGATTCTATGATTAACATTGATTGCAGTTGAGAGTGTTGGGGAACTTATTAAGATTGATCTAAAGATTCCAACAGATCAAAGAATGGACACTGATCAAAAGAAGATAATTAATTTCATAACCTTAGTGTTTTCTTGAGATCGATATATAAGAAAATCAATTTAGAGAACTTGAAAACTAATGGAAAATAATGAATTGTATTATAACAAAAAAGTTAAAAAAACTGGACATTTCAGCCGAAAATTTAGAGGATCACAGTTTACCCCCATAGTTTTCAAAGCATTCACCAACCATGCCCCGTTGTCTATATAGAAGTAGAACCATTCGTATTTATGCACATTTTTTGACAAACCATGTTCACACTATTCCAAATTGCTCTTTCCCATATCTACAACCAGTCACATTGTTGTATGCCTTGGGTAGCAACATTGCAGAAAAACTATGTGGCTGAGTAACTTTCCCCTTTTGGAGCTATGAACTCTAAAAAATCTCTGGACTCACCCTTGGCCTGGATGACTTGATAGGGAATCATTATTAAGGTTTTTAATTACTTCAAATTTAAAATATAATGATTTGTATCTTCCATGAAAATAAAGGTTGGTACAGTATGTTTGATAGGTTTTTGGAATGAAAAATACAACTTGTTCATTATTTGTTTTCAATGTTAGGAGAATCAATTTTCAAAATTGATTAAGAAAAAATTTAATTACTTCTATAGAAAGGGGGTGTTCAAGATAAAAATTTTCTCATACAATCCAATCCAAATAGAGATAAATTTCCATGATTTTGAGGAAAATGATGAGGAATATATTGGGTCTTTTGAGAATAATGTTGCATCAATTGAAAGATACTATTATAGAAAATTATTTAAAAGTGCATATATTTTTACATACTAGATAATCATTATTATCAAAAATATTTGAGAAAAAAAATAAATCTCATCAATAATGTTAGATAAGTGATGACTTTTCTTGTAATTCTTGGGATTAAGAAATTAGGTTCACAGTATAGCACACATATGAAGTCGAAAATAATTTAAATATACCCTCATATATATTTCATTGGTGAAATGAAATTCAAATTACATGGACGTTTTTTTAAATGAAGAAATAATATAACATCTTTGGTATTAGAAAAAATATTCGTTCCCAATATTATATGTCCATAATTATTTTTTATATTTTTCTTTTCATTTAATAATATTTAGTTTTAGTGTTAGAAATATAATATGATATATAGAGTTAAAATGAACAATTTCATATTACATTATGTCGTAATATTAAAAGATAAAATGAAATGAACATTAATATGACATGAAATATTGGTGTTATATAATTTAAAAAATAACAAGGGGAATAAACATTTAATTAAATTTAGAATAGAATTAATGATGTATTCACCCTAATGGTTCCCCTAATGATCATTCCATTGATGATAAAAATTGAGTGAACAAAAAATTTAAAATATTGTAAAATTTTGAAAGGAGTGAGGGAATATAAGTTCAACGACTCATATTTTTCCCAGTTTAATTTTTATAAATTTATTAAGAAAACTTTGAGAGAAGGCGTTGAGATGATGTTTGATTCTGAGGCATGGTGTATAGGAAGTGATTCCTTAAAAAATGATATGTTTTTAATATAATGCACATGTGAAATTAATGAAAAAGTGAAATATCTTCTAAATGGGTTCCTGGATCAAACATCTAAGGGAACAGATGAGAGAGGGTAGTGGCTTTACCCTAGGCTCTTCTGAACTTCAGTCACTGGAAGTTTTCTAAGGGAAAATAAAAAAATGGAATTATTTTAAATAAAATAATTTTTTTTAAATTCCTAATAACTCATAATTGGCAAATCATATTTTAAATAATATACCACTATTAACTTCAAAAAGAGGGTTTTCTTAGGTTAGGCCAAACCTCTCCCTACACAAGACAACTATGAAATATAGTTTTTAGAGGTGGACATCATTAATATATTTAAAATAAGAAATCTATTTAACATTATGTGAGGGCATAGTGGTGGTTTCCCTTTTTAATAAGCCTTTTAAAAAATATTGGGTTATCACAATATCCCTAGAGATTTCATAAGGTAAGGAGAATGCGGGTCTCTCATAGGAAATGATTGATTGGAGGTCAGAACATGGATCATGCCTCAACGAATTGACAAATGACAACAACATGGTTTTCCCTTCATCAATGAAAAATCCAAACCCATGGATGGGGGTTGTTAATTTGTGAATCAATAACCAATCTAATTTTTCAGTGAAGAATATGAACCATCCCATGAACAATTTGATATGTGGTTCAAAAATTGTTTTTGGATTTGTAATCATGAAGGTTGAATATCTGAAATGATTTCCATTGAGATATTTTATTTGTTTCTTATATGTTATTCAATTCTAGCATGAATTTATTGAGGCCAAAAAGAATAACGAAAAGATCCATTTGTTCGGGTGTTCTTGTGCATTTATCACTTTCCCCCAATTTTCTTCTATTTTTTAGTTCATCACAATTTATAAACAAGGGATTTTTGTAACTTATAGTTATGGTTCAGGATATAATATAAGATATTAGAAACTATTGAGGTGAAAAAACAAAGTCATGTAGCACTTGGATTAGGAATCAACCTATAATGGTTCAAGGTGGTCGGTGCAGCGGCGACACTGGTTGGCTAAGGTGATACGGTGAGGTCTATCAAGGTGGAACAAAAAAGTTGCATGTTTAGGAACGACGCACACCATATGGTTTTCCGCCTATAGGGTGGATAGTGGAAGAGGAAGTAGTGGTCCTAAAGGATTCTAGTCCAGGTAGGTAGTGGAGAAAGATTGTCATCTGAAGGAATGCCTATGGAGGCGTGCGAGGTCGCAGTCTAAGAGGGACCGTGTGGGAGCCTTCAAAAGTGAAGTACGTGATCTACAATTAGAGAGACAACCACTGAGGTCCATATACATGGTGGCCATCCCATGTAGATCCCGAAAAAAAGGAATCCATGGGGAGGGTGATGGAATATGGGGCTTTTCGCATTGAACTTGGAGGCCGCATAGACCGATATCACATGATGAAGCCGTGAAATGAAGGAGCCCACCCGCCCGCATTTGGATGGGCTGGCGATCCAACTGACCATGCCCAAATGGTCTTGCATGTGAGGCCCAACATGCCAACCCCAGAGGTTTAGTGGGCCAGGTTATGACTACTAGATCAAACAGGGTTTGGTCGATGGGTAAGGCCCGAACAGACTCGGACCAGACCCAGGTCCTATGTTTTCACAAAAATAGAAATAAAATTATTATGGAAGGTCTATTTGATGAGAAGTATAAGGAATGAGGACCCTTACAATGACACTATTCATTTTGAGATGAATTGGTGGTGTTTTTGGAATGGATTTGTATTTGAGAAGAGATTCCTGTAATATTTTCATCAAGGGTTTAGTAAGAAATTACATCCATATCACTGGACAGTAGTCCAACTAATGGTTGAGTTCTAGATAGAGTTGTGGTAACCCTCCTTGGGACTAAAATGATCCTCTGTCACCCGCGATGGATATTTGTGCGAATTGATGTAACCTCCCAATGTATTGAATTAGTCTACATTTCGTGTGTCGTATCAGTTGGGTTGTCCGTATTCTCAATGAAGGCTCCCTTATATTATGAGCCATGTCGACACGGTTGTAGGTTTTCCCATGGGAAATCCCCTACACTGTAGAATAATATAGATTGGGTTTTTGGTATTCCCTTGGAAAGATCCCCTCTCAATATATCATGATGTTTGACTAGTATGTCCAATTTGGCCTATGTATATATTAGTGGGACCTCCATGCAATATTATCCAATGGAATCATTCCTCAAGGAATGAGGTCTCCCGGAACGACCATTCCTCATTAATAATATTATGGTACAATTTTTATTGTGAAATTACTCTTTTTCATATAATTGGTAGTGGATGAGGCCTTGAGTCTTGAAAGCCTTTTTGAGTAAAAATGAATGTTATTGTTATATTTTATTGTATACATATACATTATTTGAGATGAATGTATCTTCTTAGTGATGTTCCCTATGATGTATTTTAATTTTAGTTTCGGTGTGTCCTACTGAGTATTGTTTTACATACCCATGCACGTGCTTTGACTGCACATGTCGTGTCATGTGACAAACATTGATTCTTTAATGGAGTCCTCGGTGGACCATGAACAGGTGGTACATAGAGAGAGACTAAATAGTTTAGGTGTGCTTATGTGGATTTAGATAACTGTTCCTATAGCTACCCTTCATGTAGTGTTTTCTATATATGAGCTTGAGGCCCCTGATCTATGGACACTTTCATTTAGGTGGGCTTATATTCTGGAAATTTGTACATTACTATAAATTATATTCATGTCATACATGGCGGTTTTTATCTAAATGTACTCATTCATTTTTAACAAAGTGGTTTTTCATTTCAATATTTTTGTCTTGGAGAAGTGTGTATGTGTGTGTGTTCTTGTACATAGTAAAATGCCTCCCATTTATGGGATTTTCTTACTTGGTCTTGGTCTCTATGCCTAGAATATTGGAGGTGGGTATAGGGTAGTCATGATAGGGGCCCCATGGGGATGGGTCATGATAGAGCGGGATCAATTTGTGGCCGGTAATACTTTAAGACCAGGAGTCTGTGAGATTGGTTTTGGTAAACAATATTAACTATTTTGAGTTCTTCTTTTACGACATGGACTCTATTTTTGGTGCAGTGGTCGATGTATCATTACACCGGGGCTATGTAAAACATCTTATTTGACATGGTACATGAAAACATTGTTTGCAGGGAATAATAACCGTATTTTAATCCTATAGGAATGGGTTGTGTTTTCCATGTCATCTTTGAGTCATCTCACCAGGTATACTCTTTTTACCGTGATAAATCTTGGTTTCTTTAGGAGGTATTCACATGCCAGTCAGTGAGTTTTCCACAATATGATAGGGTGTTTTACATTATGTAAGATGAGGCCTCCCTAATGCGATCTATTCACATAAAAATATTTCTTTAGGATGGTTAGTAGTTGAAACGTTCTCTTAATGATTTGTTCGTTGACCCTCATCTAGTAGTTCAGGTGAATGGACCTTTCTTGACTGAGTTGTGGATGGATCATTTGTCAATAGATCATGATATGCAGGATTGGAGTGCATATCATAAACATCTGAGGCAATGATTGCTTGGGACACGGGGTAAATAGGACCTACCGATAGCAGATGCATTTTGTATGTTTCAATTAAGAGCTTCTATAAGAACTTCATGGGGAACATTACTTCCATGAGGGATATGTTTCTCATTACATTTCGTGAGAGGGGAAATATGGAATGATATTTTCCTAGTGGTCATGATGTAGTGAGAGATGTGGCTGAAGAACTTCCAAGGAGGAGGTAGAGGTAGAGGACTATAGATCAACTAGGCACTGGATGTGGTAGATGAGCTAGGGATGATGTGTGAGGTGGCCAACATTTTACCATGTTTCCAAAACCACCCCAAGGGGTCCATAATGGAATCAAGGAGTTGGATGACAGGGTAGGAGACAGTTTTAGGATCCAAAGGTTTATTACCATAAGACACTAGGAATGGTTCATGGTATGATCTCTCTTTTTTACATTAGCTGTAGTATTGATAGACACATGTTCTAGTTATTTCCTTTCCTACTACATTTATTGTTTGACACATAGAGATTCTGGTTAAAATGTTAACATGATTCCTATGTTTAAAGACACATAATATAAGAGACTTTATAATCACATACTAGTGTTGATAGTGTGATTTGACTCTTAAAGGAGAGAGTTTCTATGGGGATATC
The DNA here is from genome assembly GCA_963277665.1 of Viscum album. Classification (NCBI taxonomy): domain Eukaryota; kingdom Viridiplantae; phylum Streptophyta; class Magnoliopsida; order Santalales; family Viscaceae; genus Viscum; species Viscum album. The sequence continues at coordinate 1,304,721,736 of OY728147.1, forward strand.
ATTGTAGTAGCATCAAGGCCTTATGAAGTCATTCTCAGTAAGGAGTATTATCCATGGTTCTTTCTCAGATTGATTGTTTTAAAAAAATTGTGTGGTTTATCCATGGTATTGGAATTAGATTTCCCTTTATAGGAAAATGGTAATTCCTTACAGCTCATCATGGACTCATACATGGGAGGGTGAAACCCACTTCATTTCAATTTTCTAAATAGAATCTCGATTTAGTGCATGTTACGAGACTTCAGTTTCCTGTAATATTGTATGAGTGTGATGAAATATTTCCTAATTATGTTCCTATATTACCTCCTCGTAGTGATTTTAGTGTACATATAAAGGACGTCAATAGGAAGGGCTTTGTGAGACCCAGTGTTTCACCCCAGGAGGACCCTATTTCATTTGCTAAGAAGGAAGATGGGAGTTTGACATTATGTGTGAACATACAACACCTAAATAAGGCAACCATTGAGAATATTCTCCACAATCAAGGATTGATCACCACTTATATCATATGAAGGAGGCGCATTGGTACTCAATGATTGACCTCGTATATGTCTATCAATAGCATCAAGTACAAGATGAGGATTTAACTAAGACAACCATCATATGTATATATGACCACTTAGAGAATTTTATGATACCATTTAGCATTATTAACACCCCATAAATTTTTATGGGACTCATAAAAAAATCTTCTAGCCGAACATAAATCTGTTCATGGTGTTCTTCATCGAAGAAATCCTAGTGTACTCAGCATTTGAGTTAGAGAACGTGATACAATTGATTATTTTCATGGACACACTCCGAGAGCACAATATTTATGGTAATATCACTATGTTTATATTATATATTTAGGAGTTCTACTTTTTGGGACATATCATTTCATTGGTTGGAGTTTTAGTGGATATTGTGAAAATTGAGGCAGTTCTTTCTTGGGATACACCTATGAATATTACTGAGGGGCGAAGTTTCCTAGGTTTTTATCATTACAATCAGAGGTTTGTACCCAACATTTCATAAGTTGAATCACCCTTCTATACCTTGACATGTAAGGGGATACCATTATTATGAATAGAGAAGTTCTAGTAGTGCCTTTAATAGTTGAGATATTGGAGATTTCTAGAGTTCCTCTATGAGTATTAAACTAAGAGTGTCTATACTCATAGGACGGGAAACATAGTGGCTGATGCTCTCAGTAAGAGATCCAACATGTAGTTTCTGAGTGAAATGTCAGAATGTTTTTCTATGTTTCATATATCCTTCGTGGATGGAGATTAAGTAGCTTACCTCTAGTTGATGGTTGTCATCCCTCCATTCTTATGGCGAGGAAGGGAGGCACAACTTAGGGATGCCGATTTTGAGGCTCTAAGAAATCAAATTTCCACAGTGCATTCCAATTATGGATATTAAAAATATAGGGAGGGAATTTTTCTTTTCATGGGATTCGCGATAATACAAGTGGTATTGCGAGATGATGTTATTAGTTAGTTCATGAATCCCCTTTAATGATATATCTTGGTGTGGAAATGATGTAGCAGGACATCTGAGGTCAGTTTGATGGCCATGGATAAAGAAAGAAGTTTCCATGTTTGTTTCTCAATGCCTTACATTACCAAAAGTGATGAATGAGCATCTTGTTCCAATGTGCTTAACAAAACACATTGATGTGCCATAGTGTATGTGATATGGGATATTAATGGTAATCATGATGGGTTTACCACATACAACTAGGTGCAAAATACCATCGGGGTGATCATTAAAAAACTCACCAATTCATCCCACTTACTAGCTATCTGAGAGTAGTGTTCAATAGCGATATTTCTATTCCCCTACATGTAGAATATATCTTAACTTCATAGAGTTCTATTGATGAATGTTTAAGATCGTGATCCTCGATTTACATCCTGGATGTCAAAGGGATTCTAAGAAGCATTTGGGGCTCAGTTATGATGGATCGTATCATTTCATCCACAGGCGGATGACTATACAGAGTGGTCCATTCAGGCTTAGGAAAACATGCTTCGGGATTTCATGTTATTTTTTGGCCACATTTGGGAGGACCCTATTCCACTGGTGGAGTTTACATTAAAAAGGAACATGCCTTCAATCATTAGTATGGAACCATTCAAGGATTGGTATGGACACAAATAAATGCCACCACATTGTTGGACATACCTAGGAGATTCAGCACTCATGGACCCAACGTTTGTGTAGGAGACCCTAGAAAAGGTGGTAGTCCTCCAGGAGAAGTGGAATACTGCACAAAGCAGTAAAATTTTTTTTGTTGATAGGCGATGGAGACCTTTGGAGTTTGAGGAGTGATACCTAGTGTAACTTTGGGTCTCACCTTGATATGGGATATGTGGATTTGGCCAGAAAAAAGATATCACCTAGGTTCATCGGCCCTTTCCAGATACTATGTAGAGTTTTTGATGTGATGTAACACTATGTTTTACCTCCACAGTTGGACTTGGTACAAAACATCTTCGACGAGTCTCAGCTGTGGAGATACATGCATGATTAATCACATGTCATTGACTGGGGTGAATTTCGCTGAAGATACTGTACTGATCGAGGATCGAATGGAGAAGAACTTTTGTCAGTTTTTGATTCCTTTTCTGCACATTCAGTGTGAGTAGGAGAATCTCTCGAAGAGATCAGGGGATTGGGAGGCTCAGATTCGTGTCAGTACCCAAATATTTTTGAGTACCCATTTTTGGATTTCTAGGACATAAACACCAAATATGGGGTGAATGTAACAACTGGTATTTTCCCAAGTTTTATTTTTATAAATTAATTGTGAAAATTCAATGACATGGCTCTAATACAACGTTCAATTCCAATGATTAGTGTGCCTCAAATGATTTGATGAAAAATGATATGTTTCTAAAAGCACAAGCACATGAATTTTCTAAAAAAGTTATATATCTTCTAAATGTGGTCTTTGATTAGATATCTTAGAGAAATTTTGTTTTTATTATAGTGGCTTTACCCTTAGTGTGACCTAACATTAGTCGGTGTAGGCCTTCTGTGAAAAAACAAGAAAATGAAAAAACAGTAAATAAAATAATTAAATAATATTATTTTAATATTAAAATAAATACTACTCATAAAAGGTAACTCATATTGGAAATATGATAAAACTATTAAATTTCTAAATAGGTTTTTTAGGTGAGGCCTAAACTCGGATGGGGCATGCCATCTCTGAAAAATATTTTTTGGATGTGAACATCATTAGAATATTTAATTAAAATATTTTATTTAATGTGACATGGTGACACATGGGTGGTTCCCCTTTTTAGGAAGCCTTGTTTGAAATACAGGGTTATTTCTTTGACTATAGAGTTTTGTTAAGACATGGATATGGTGTCTCTCTCACAATCAATGGTAGATCATAGGTCACAACTCAGATAAAAAATCAATGAATCAATGAATGATGAAAAAGAAGCTTCACCTTTCATTAGAGATCGATCTAAACACCAGGTAGGGTGCTGTTTCTTTATGATTATTTCCCTACTCGTAATTTCCTATGACCAACATGGAACATACAACGAACAAGATGATCCATAAATTGATAATTATTGTGGGTTGTGTAATTATTTGGTTGAATGTCAAGGATGATTTATATTTAATTATTTGATTCATTTAGTATCCATTATTAATTTCAAAGATGAATGGATAAATGGATGCATGAAAAAGGCTCAGGTTCATTTATTGTTTGTTCAACTTTTTGTCTCTTTCCCGCAATTTTCTTTCATTTTTTGGTCTTTGAGAAGTATAGACAATGGATCGTTCCACATTCGATATGTGGTGATACGATTAATGATAGGGGACTCAACAACATGTATGTGAGAGAGAAAAGGAACAATATACTCAGATGAAGCAATAGAGATTGGGGTTACCAGAAGGAAGCTAGAGTGGTGGGTCTGGTTGGCTTAAGAAGCACTGAAAGGCCGGTCCAGGTGGCACGATGAGGCAGCCGACATAGGCGAGGCCAGAGTTGGATGAAAAGGTACCTATAGGGAGGCCAAAATTGGAGGCATCAATGGCCTAGTGAGAGGATACGATTGATGGATCACAAAGCTAGATGTAAACCAGATGAATGGGCGGTGGTGGGGTGTGTGGCTATGGTTTAGGCAAGACTTCTTGGGAGCCCACTACGGTGGAGGCTACAAAGGACAATCCAAATGCAGCCACCGGGGGAGATGTATGTGTCAACCATCACACATTGGGTTCATGGTGGTGTAATCGATAGTGATGGGGACGAGATGAGTTGCCATTTGTTTTGAATGTGGTGGTGTCATTTAATAGGAGCACACAGATGGGCCCTGCAATGAATTAGTTGGCACTCTTATAGCATGACAAGCTGGACGGATAGGGCCTCCCAACCAGGCCATGACCAATGGATTGGTCTATACTACGAACAATGGTACGAGCCATGTCCAGTTAGCCGGAATAGACCGGGTGAGGTATGTGGGGTCAGGCTTGGTCTGACATGAACATGATTAGTGTCAGACTATTTTACTAGATTGGTCGCATCTTTCAAACAGAATTCTTATTTGATGAGTTGTCTACACCATGTGTACCCTTACAATAAGGTGGTCCATTTTGAGATGGACTGTTGGGTTTTTAAAATGGAAAAGTACATGTATAGAGTTTCCCTTTGTACTTTCCTCAAGGGTTTGGTAAGACATTAGGTCTATATAACTGGATAGTAGTCCACTCTAGAGGCTGAGTCCCGGATATTGTTGTGTTATCCTCCCTTGGGAATGGGGCGATCCTATTTCCCCCATGATGTTGTTTTGTGGTAATTTATGTGACCTCTAGGATTAGTGCATTAGTCCCCCATATAGTGTACTATATTGGTATGGTTGTCAGTATTTTTATGAAGGATATCCTACATTCTAAGCCACATTTCTAGGGTTGTTGGTATTCTCTATGGACGAACCCTTACATTACGGGATAATACATATTGGGTTTTGGTTATTCTATAGGAAGGATCGCCTCTCTCTATATCATGATCTTTGTCAAATATTTTCAATTTGGGTGCAGCCCAAATTAAAGGGACCTATTTGCTAGTGTCTCCAATGAAACCATGGTTTTAGGTGTGAGTTATCCTAGAACAAGCGTTCCATGAGAAGAATCATGTGGCTTATATTTGGTTTTGACTTACCGATTTACAATGTAGCTGATAGTGGATGATACCTTAAGTCTTGGAATCCTTTACAAGTATACCTACATGTTCTTATTATATATTTTGTAGACATACACTTCTATTGATATGACTGTATCTTCTCCGTGATGTTCTCTCTGTGGTGTTTTACTTTGTGATTCAGGGTGTCCATTAGAGTATTAATTTACACAACCCTACACGGGCATTTCCCACATGTGTCTTGTATTGTGCAGACCATCAACACTTTGATAGAGTCTTAGGAGAACCAGGACTAGCTTGTTCTTAGAGAGAGATCAAACAGTTGAGGTGTGCTCCTATGACTTTAAAAATCTATTCATGCACTTAACTTGAAGGTATGGTTTTTTTATGATAAGCATCAGGACATTATGCTACAAAATCTATCTTATTGATGGGCTAGTATTCTAGCCCAGTTGTACTTTAATAAACCTTACTTTCCTATCGTACTCTTTTATTTTTATGTTAGTGTATAAATGCATTGTTTACATAGTGTTATTATATTTCTATATTTTTGTTTTGGATAAGTGTGTGTAGAGGTACCTAGAAAAATGCCCCCATTTGTATGATATTTCAACTCAGCACTAGTCTCCAGGCCCTATCCTATTAGAGGTGGGCCTAGGGTAGTCACATCACCTGCCCCTCTGAGATATGTCATGACAAAAACGAAGGATTTAGAATATGTATAGGCGGTCACATATTGGAATAATGAAGGGTAATATAATGAAAATATTCCAATTAGATATATGGTAATTGGATAGATATTAATTGGGAATACAATCAACCCTTATGTATAGTGATGATTTTATAATTAAAATTGTATAAATATAAAAAAAATTCATAAATATTATTTTTCGTATATAATTTATATTTAATTAATAAAATTGGGGAAATATATAAAAATTCAATTAGGAAAATTACATTTACTTTATGGAAAATTTTTATATGACTTCTGATTTTATAGAAATTTTATAGCTTCAAAATATTTATTTTAAAAAAATAATACAATATTTATTATTATTATTTTTAATAAAAAAAAAAATGACCTCCCAGAAGAATGTTACACAATATACGGAATAAAATATAAATTATTCATTTCCAAATAAATATACGTTATTTAAAAAAAATTATTGACATTATATATTAAATATTCTAATTTTAATATTTAATTTCTCATATTTTCAGTATGAAATTACATGAAATGTTTATCTTATATGAACAGACCCACACACACACATATATAAATGAATTAATATTTAGTGAATAATTATGAAATAAGAATTATGTCACAGCTCAAAAGATATTTTCTGTGATTTTTTGTTGAAATTTTCATAAAAATTAATTATTTTTTTCAATTTTAGAAATTAAAAAAAAAAAATTCTATTGAATACTTTGTATAATTATAATGAAATTATATAATAGGATTTTTTTTATGTTCAAAGAAAAAAAAATCAGTTATCAAGGTAAAAATTGTGTTATGATGGTAAAAGAAAAGACATGGTAAAAAGTTTATCTATGTTATAATGTGATAATTTTTTTAAAATTGGTCATTAAAAATTTGAAATGAGTTAATTAAGGACCAGTCCTATTAAATTTAAATTTTTTGAACGTTTCAATCAAATTACATTCCATAAAATTAAATAATTAGTATTTTTGAATATGTCTCTGAAAAGCATAGATGATGGCCCATCTTCTACCCACTCGAAAACACAAAAATAAAATAATTTACTCTATAATACAAGTATTACCTCATTACATAAAAATTCATTCTATTTTTGGACTATTTTTAGAGTATATTGAATCCCAAATCAATCATTTCTAAGACAACCCTAAGGGGAAGATCCTATATTTAACAGAAGTATTATAGTTTCATCAATTATTTTATTTATATAATTTATTGAAATAATCTTGAATATTATTTATAACATGAATAACATTAATTAAGAATCGTTATTTGTCTAAAAAGTTAGTATTTCAATAACAGGAAAATATATTCTTACTCATTCATTCGTTATAATATGTTCATTTTTAGTTTAGTTTAAAAATATGTAATAATTTTATAGAACATTTACATCATGAATAATTTTGAAATCATATTTCATAATAATATGAGTTATTAATGACAAATTAATGTTTAGTTTATAATTAAAAAATGTTTATATATATATAATTATTCATTGTTAAAAATAATTTTTTATTGATTGAATATTTCAAAGATGAAAAATTGTTAACCGTTGATAACATACTAGTACCATAGTTCCATGAGAAAAATAATGGGAACCTAAATATAAATAATATATATGTAAATACTTTATATAAACGTTTTAGACATGATTGACATATTAGAAGGTATAAATAGAATAATCCAACATATCGAAGCAATCATGGTTCAAATAAAAATGTTAGTGCACAATAGATGATTAATATAAAATATAAGTTACTATTCTTAGGTAAAAAAATGTCATGATATTTATTAATAATGAATATAAATTGAATATATAGGTAGAATGAACAATTTGATTAAAGTCAACTATTAATATAAGGAATTATCACCTCAAATTCCATTCTATGAGACAAGTTCCATATTAAACATAAATTACTATATTTCTTGTATATAAGATGAGTGAAATATTTTATCACAATTTTATTTTGATTCATGTGATCTAAAGTTTCAATATTATATATCGCTTTCAAAATATTTTGACCCAAAAATTTCAAATATTTGGGTGGTTTCCTTTTATATTACCTTTTATTTGTAATTATCTATGTCAAATCATAATTTAAATAATTTATATTAATATTATATATAATATTATATTATATATATTCTTTTAATTTACTGTAACTTCCGAAGAATGTTGTTTTCTCTATATCAATTTATTATTAATTAGTAATATATGATTCTTGAAACCTATTATATGAAACATTCCTTGTCAAACATTCATTATAATTTCATCAATTAACTTTTTAACTAAAATAATATAATTTATGAATTGTCTTTATTTCTATTAATATACTTACCCACCATTTTTCATTGAATCTATTTGTTTATATACATATAATAAGTTTTTTAAAAGTATTAATTTTATCTTAAATATTAATTAAGATAATTTATTTTTAAAAATACAGGGATTATTTAAATTTATATTCATTCTAAAAATCCCATTTTCTTTCTTCTTTTCATTTCATACAATTTTTATAGTTGCATTTTTCTTAATAAATCTATTATGATTACATAGAAACATCCATTATTTGTATATTCTACTATATATCAATCATTTCTCTTAGGACTAATATTAAATTAATATTGTGTATATTTTCTTTATATATTATTCAATATAAACTTTGTAATTATAATTACCGATTATTCTCTTATTTAATGGTATTAATAAGTTCTTTTCTCTATCATATCAATAAATGATTACATGATTGATATAAAATCACACACACACCCACACACACAAACAGTCATAAAAACCTAAGCACACAAAAATAATCCACCACCCACACACACACACACTCTCTATCTAATACAAACACCCATAGATAGCCTCTCTCTATCTCATTATCTCTCTCCTTCTTCAAGTATTCATTCAATCCAACTTATTATTTTATTTTATCCATATATTATACTTATTTAAATGATTTATTTGATCATTATTTATAAAATCACTCTTTCCTTCATCTTTTAGTAATTTTGTGGATTTAAATTTACTTGAATTGTATTCCATCATTTTATTCACATTCCCCACATTTTGATATTTATTATGAATTTTATGATTAAATATATATCCATTGGGTAAAAATAAAATTTTATTGACTATATTATTCTTTATTGGAAATGTTTTACAATATATTTTTTATATTTAATTTACTCTAATTTTTTATGTTATTTAATTTCTTCACCAGGATATATTTTTGAGTGCTTTATATCTGAAGAACTATGATGCTGAATTGGGTAATTATCTATCACCAATTTCGGTATTCCACTTCCATTATCTTGTTATTTCTTATAAGAGATAAATATTTTTCAAAATATGTAAGTAGAATACTCATTTTTTCACCTCACCTATTTGTTTCAACATATATTGAATAAAAAATTTATTATTCCATTCATAAATGTATTTTATTTTGTTACATTATTTAAATTATTAAAGTTATCCTTTCAATTTTTAAACCATTTTCTAATATTATCTCTTTAAATTAATTTTAGTTCCTTATATGGCTATATTATAATAATTTTTATTATTTAAATATTTTTTAAAATATTTTTTCTCAATTTTAGAAAAATATTTTTAAATTAAGATATAAATAAACATTATTAAAAAATAACTCTTTTTAAAATTGGTATCATTATTTTTAATTCCTTTTATTTAATTTCTAATATAATATACAATTTTATGAAATTATTACATGTTTGAGAAATATTTCAAACAGATTCATATCTAAATATTTTAATGTTTTATAAATTTCATGAAATTTATGATTTATCAATTTATTTTAATATTTATGATTATATTTCCATTTATTTAAATTATTTAATTTACATAATATTACATAATGTGTTATTTATTTAAGGTATTATTCATATATATATTAGTACTATTTTATTTATATTTAATATCATTATATTTTTTATGATAAGATATGTTTATAGGTAAATAATAAATTGAATCAGGACCTTAAATTCATATTTGTATATGGTCATGATGAAATGAATCCTCAATAAAAGGATTTATAAATCACCCCCTTTCCGTTTTTTATCATCAACCATTATTAAAGGTAACATTTATTTCAAAACCATTCCATTGTAAATTACATATAATTATGTACCTTGATAGGTGATTGTTCATATGGATATCTAAATCCCATATATGTTTTCACCTATATTTATTTTCATTTCTATTTTGAATGAAATATTTTTATATTTATTGATAAATCGCCCCCGTTTTTCTTTTCATATCATAAACCATGACTAAAGATAATATTTATTTTAGTATTATTCCATTTTGAATGCCTTAAATTTCAATCTCTTTATTTGGGATGTTATAAAATATAATTATATCATCTGTTTAATCATGGAAATATGTTATTGTAACCGTACATGTTTTACAGTATATAGTGTATATACCATGTACCACATATTTGTAATTTAAGGGTATATTCCATGATACCATCTATCATTCATTGAATATTTTTGACACCTCATTGACTATTTTATATAATGTATGTTATTTCAATGGTTAATTCCTACAATTAAATTTGATTAATATATTATTTTTATTTTTATGTAGAAAACATATGTATGTATATATCATTATGTGATGAGTGGTCCAAAATTTAAACTTTTCTCCAATGCATTCAGTAATTATTTATATCTCGTGGCATCACAATGGTTTAGGGAATAGGTGTTTAAACAAATCCATTATGTTATAGGAGATGAGTGGTTAACCTCATCCATTATGGTATGAGACATAAGTAGTTTTTCTAGACTACTATGATATTAATATCATTTTGATTATCTATAACAAATTTTTATGTTATCCTATGATTATATATGTTCCATATAATAATAACATTATAAAAAGTTATGTAATACCCATTTAGTATTTTACATCACTATGATTCCTGATTTATATTACATAATAATACTTTAATTGATTGTATATTTTATTATTATTGGATCAACCTTATGGTTTCTTTTCTATGATATATGACGGTTTTATCAAAACCAATGATCAATTCTTTTGATTTTATGTTTTATTTCATTAATAATCTCACTAATTTTTTTGACATGTTTTTAGATATTGATGAATAGAAGATAACTAATCTTTCCCTCATTGATAATGTTTTCACTATTTCTTATTTTCTAATATCATTCATTTATTATGTATTGATATATTCCATGTATTATTAGGCTCCACTACGGTGTTAAATGAAGTTTATAATATTTTATAAATTCCTTTTAATTCAACCACATAGATTGGTTAATATCCAAATCATCTCATACAAGAATAAAATCAGCCTAACCTCATATGTAATAGTAATATAAAAATCATAAAAAATATTTATTTATGAGTTTTAGTGTTAAAAATAAACTCCATAATATTATTGGTTAGCCACAATAATCACATATTATCCACTATATTTCCATGTAGCTGTAGAGTGGACCCCAAAAATAGTATTATCATAGTGTCTCACTTTTCCCACACTGTAGGTTCCCACAAAAGATGATATTTTTTATCTATAAGTTTAATACAATGTAATAATAAAATACTCTAATACTTTACCCTTGTTCCCCACTTTTTTTGATCTACATCCATGAACACACTAGATCAAATGGTCTACACATGTACATTTAATAACCGTGACAACCCAAAAATCATGTACTTTTCAATTGGTCTAGTTAAATGTTCCATAGATCTTCAAGAACATTAATATTCTTATTTCCATTAGAATTTGGTCATAATAGGTCTCTTACTTCTTGAATGGGTCCTATCATATATCTCATTTTTTTTCATGATACAATAGTGTACATAGTTATTTAAATTATCATGACTCAAAATACCTCCAAAATTTAGTATTTAATACCAACATTATTTTATATTCATATATCTTCATTAATAAGATATATAATATTTAGAATATGATAACTTCTAAAGTCTCGATTGGTAGGAAATCTAAATGTTCACTTTTGGAAAATATTTCCCTTTTGAATTGACATTTAAAATATCAATTAAAAATCCTTATTTATATTTCCCAAATACATAAGCAGTTTTCCTCTATAAAACCTCAACTAAATCATATCATAATAAATATTTTTTATGATAATACATGTGTACATGAAACCCAATAGTGTTTCCATGTGTCTATATTCATCACATCATGGAACTCATCTCACCCCAATATCATTTCTTCTACTCGTAATATTTTCATGAATCCAAATTGTTATAATTCATTGTGATTTTTATGTCCTTGAATATAAAAATATAATTACATTCTGATTTAGATTATCTATTTCATCAGAATATATTCTACTGGATTTCAATATTTCTTTTATATTATAAACATACAAAATTTAATCATTATATTATCTGATTTGTTGAGTATTTTTATTTTCATATACTGTGAAAAGAATCATATCTCGTGAAATATATATCCTAGACGAGTTTCTAATTTTATGAACTACTGATCTTATAAGGCTCCCACATCTCATTAAACCATTTTATAAAGTGTCAATCAAATGAGAACTCAATTTATACATAGAATGATTTTTATAAGAAATACGTATCTAATGTTCCTAATTATCATGAACCAACTTATTAAGCATAAGATATAGTATAAATTTATATAAGAGATTACATTCACTGTGACTCTTATAATGATGATTAAATAAATTTGAAATTATAGTTTTACCTTGTCAAAGTTCATATTTTCTGATAAAACTGCCTTTTTACACTTCCCATGTTAGGAAAATATTATTTCATTTTTAGGGTCTCTTATGATGTTGGAAATTATTCATATAATGTATGAAATTCACGATTAAATATAAATCAACCAAGAAAAATCAACATATTATATTCAAGAAGATAATGATTTATCATTATAGGGTAGTTGAAATCATACTTAAAAACATATCATGACTTAAGTAATGTTTATGTAATTAGGTAAATCACCAACAAAGATCAACATTTAGATATTTTATTTCACCTTATAAATGGTTTTTTTAATTCATAAAAAATACATTGAACTTTTATACATATTACGGGGCATTCTAAATCACGCAAATCAATCTCAAAAAAAATATCATTTAATTTAATAAATTTAACCATAACTCCATTTGAATTATGTTCCCTTACATTGGAAAGATATTTTTTCACACATCAACATTTTGGTTTAATATCCCCAAAATGACAACTTATTACTTTTTTTAATATTCATTAAAAAGAACTCTCAAACATTTACCTATACTCGATATATAATAAATAGTTCATCTTTCTTCACAATTAATAGGGATTATAAATTGAATCAATTTATCTGTGTTCTCTAAATAGAAACACAAAAATTCACTATTTCCGTTCAACTTAGTAGAAACTAAATATTTTTTAAAATCATGCTTTTACATTCCTTAATCAAATCCATATTATAAAAAAACTAAAACATATTCACCTAGAAACATCAATCTGAGACATTTAATTAGTATTAAATATTCCATAAATATGGACTAAAGTAAATGCAATTCACCTCTTCCATATTGATAATAAATGTAAAATACATAGTTTTCTTATTTCATTTTCATAATTATTCTATGATTCTAAAAATATATTCTTTTTTATATTTTTTTATGTAGCATCATATGTTGATCTGCATATGAGATAATGATGGAGGCATATGAATTTTGTAAAAATGAGCACTTAGTTAGTGAAATCCAAGACAATATGGTATGTCCGTGTATTGAAAAACAAAAGGGATTTAACAAATGTGATCAATGGTATTCCTCAACCAACAAACATATGATACAAACATAGATTTTTTTCAGGGGATGTTTCAAATATGTTTTACATGAGGTATTTAATCCATCCCACATATCAACTAACACATGAAAACATTCCATGTGTAATCAAACAGACATCGTGATCCTATCATAATTTCCTCAAACTACAATCTACCAATATTTATTAAAAACATTATAAACCACTGAATAATATAATAAAATTCCATACATGTTAGCATAAAACCCTAATAAATAATGTATTTATGAGGAACATCATAGTTCTTCAGTATAAATAACCAGGATGAGTTTTTCATGTCCACATAGACCTCATATTTTTATCAATAACATCAATGGCTGATTTTTTTTTATTATTTTTTTCATAAAAATATTCATGTTAGTATTTGACCTCTAAATAGATTATTTATATAGATTTTTCATCTATATTTTAGTTATTATTAGAAATTCATTACAAGATTCTTGCATAAACATTCACTTCTATTCTTCATACCTGATATGATAATAATATATATATATATTATTATATTAATGTTGATAAAAAATTTGACATAGATTTTATAGAATAATTTTATACTAAATGTTTACAATACCCTTATCAATATTAATATATTGATTTGAAATCATTTTCATTCTAATGGAATTAAAAATAATTATTGACGTTTATATTTTTAATCTATTTTATATAGATATGTCCTATATGTCAAGATTTATTTTTGGAAATGTGATTTATTTTGGTATTTTTCACTTGAAATTTTTGTAGTAATAATAAATTATGAATTACATATTTTTAAACTATAAAATTCCTTCCCATTGAAAATTTTGGGAATCCATATTGGTAAGATAATTATATAAAAAATGCATTTTTACAGCTAGATAGATCGATTTTGTCTTGGAATGATTTTCTTCATTTCTATATAGTTATTCTTCAAGATTAATTATTGTGTTATCGTGTCGGGAAACCGTCAATTTTGATACATAATCCCATTAATTTATATAATTTGTTACATAATTTTTCAACCTTTTTAACAAAATACATATTAAATAAATTCATTAGTTTTATCTTTCCATTATTGAGTAAGGAATTTTTGTCAAGAAAGAGTTCCAATTCATTTTTATCTATTATTTTAGTAATATTACTCCTTATCCATCAACACATATAATGTTATAAAAATTCTCTCAACGTGATCCAGAAATTACACATTATCATCAGATTGATTTATTAGTGATGAGTTGGTTCGTTCTTTCCTTATCATTAAATTATTCTTCACACTATGAGTATATCAGTTCACACTATTCCCCATTTAGAGATCTAATATCATCCATATTTAATTTAGATTCATTCACATTGTTATTTGGTAAATTTTTTCGACAGAGTCCAATGTCATTATAATAATGGATCCTTGGATATTTTTTTTTTTATATTATCCGTTCTTTTTTTAAACAACTTGTATAGAAGAGAAATAATATTTATGAATTATTCATCATATTCCTCAACATCTAAATCTCTTGAAATTGGATCCTTATTATCATTGAAAATTAGTTTTCTCATTGCATTAAGGACCGACTAATTTTTAATTTTTATGTGAAATATTTTTATTTATCAATTCATAACAAATTAAAATATTATGAAACTCATAAAATTAATGGTATTATCTATCTTATAATGTTAATAATTTTAGAGGAAAAAAATCCAAAAATATTTTCATTAGATTTTAAATAATAACAGGGTCATTTATATTCTCCCAAAACCCTTTTATTTTTCTCATAATATTATTAAATCATAAAAATATTTATTAATATTATCATTACAATCCATCTTTATATCATCAAAAGAACTTATATAATTTTTAATTTTTTCTTCTTTTACATTAATATTTCCTTCAGAACAACTCATTAGTTTATCTCATGTATCTTTTTCAGTTTTAAATCAAATGAATGATATGTATAAATTTTTGATAGAGAAATAAAAATAGATTTTTTCTTTTTTTATCAAATTTCATATTTCCCTTGTTAATAATATGTTATCAGTATTCCCTTAGAAATGTGTCCAAAACCAATAGTTATAACACATCCTACTCCCAGGAAAGTGAATGAAAGTATGGAGAATTTATATTCTTCTAATTTTGTATGTTCTTATCATTTAATTTAAGCACACATTTTATGCTCATATAATTATTAATATATGTCCTTAGTAACATATAGGATCCTTAGAAGAATCCCATTCTAGGAGTGACACTACTTTTAGAGAACATGTCTTGTGACAAACATCTAATGAATGGGGATTGTAAATTAGTGTTATATATATATTAAATTATTTAAATTCCACTATCTATGCTAGTTAAATTTACATCTCCCTTGTATTTAAATTAAGACAAGAAAACATTCAATGTTAAGAAAATAGATAGAGAATAATACACATAGATTTGAATGATTTGTATTTTATAGCATTATATTTTATCTATTTTGTTAATCATCCTAAATAAAGAATATTATACTATACATTCATGTGGTTATTCTATGGAATTTAAACACCATATTAGAATAAATTACTTAAAATATACAACTATATATTCTAATTAGAGAGTAAATGTTCCAACTATTTGTATGATCCAAGAATAGAAATATCCTCTTACTATTTGAGTTACTTCTAGAGAACATGGGGTGGATCTCCTTCTATAAACACACTGGATCAATTTTGCTACTCATTTACCATCAATAACATTGAAAATTAATAATAAAGATATGGTTTTCCAGTATTTTCCACTATTATTCATATCATTAATAATAATCTTATGGTTTCCTTAAATATATAGGCAAAATTTTCCTCATCCTTCTTGAATGGATGCTATGTAAAAACCTAATGTGCATAAACTATGATCATAAAGTGATATTAAATTATTTGTATATAATAATAAGGATACCTTAGGATGCAGAAAATTAGTAGTATTGGAAGAATAGATATATAATTTTTTTTAAATTACACTGTAAAAAAATTCTAAAAAACCTTGAGATAAATATTATCCTTCCTTGAATATTAATGAAATTTATACATAGTTATCTTCTAGGTTTCATGAAGCTAAATAAAAAAGATATCGGTGAGATAAAATACTTAATAAGTAGTTGTGTATAATAAATTAAATCATAAAATAATATTGGAATATGTACTTTGAAAAAATGATCCACATAATTTCATACATAAATGTAACTTCTGGCATAATATATCCATGAAAATAAATAAAATAAAAAGGATAATAATTATTGAACTAATAACGATAAAATGAAAAATACCGAACATCATAAAAATAACATAAAGTATAGATAACAAAAAATATTATTTAAATTGGTACGATATATTCTCATACCATAGAATATTCTTCTCATTAGATATACTAATGCATTGGGTGGATATATAGTTCCATTACGAAACCATCACTAATTAAGTCTAATGGATTTAATATGATGTACCATTATAAAAGAAATAATTAGAGGTAATGGAATCATGTACTTTTCGTGTGATGAGTTCTCAATAGATATTAAAACATATTTAAGTAATTTTATATTGTAGGAGGCTAAAGAAATATTAGGAAAATACTTTATTATGGTTCATAAAAAAATTTTGATTCATCCAAATAATATCCTTTTGGGAGTGTCTGTCTAGTTTTGTATTCCTTGGACTACTCATCATGCACTAAGAGATGATTGGGATGATATTAAGTCATATTTTTTTAGGGTAATTACAACTAGCTTCATCTATGACAAAAAAAATCCCCAATCTAGTATCTAGATTGGTATGAAATTATATAGAATATATGGGCACTTTTTTTACCAAATATTATGGAATTTTTTTACTATTGATGTTTTTAATTTTATATCATATTTTGAAACTAATTAATAAATAGAAAATGGGGGAGCTATTGTGATATAGACTTCTTAATCACTTGAAATTTAATATAAATTTTAAAAAAAGAAATCTATTTCAATGTATACACTACATATAAGGATACAAGTGATGAATATGAAATAAGTCAAAAAGAATTAATGTTGAGATGATAGAATATTTATGGATTAGGTAATATTCAAATAAAAACTTTTCTGAAATATAATTCTGTTAAATTAAATTAGAATAACATTAATAAAAAATAATTCATGATAAAATTAATTTAATAGGTAGTTTATAATTCATGTAATTATTGTGTGTATAATACACACCATTAATCAAGGGAATATAATTTAAGATGAAAAGTAAATTACTATTAATCCATCATAACTTAATGTTCCATAACATCTTTCATATCCAAAATCACTATTTTAATCACATATTTCATGACTGTATTTATACTTATAAAATTTCATAAACATCACTTTTAACTAACTTTTGTCAAATATATTTGTTATTATTATTTTATTTTCATGAACATATTTTGTAAGCATTTATTGTTCATTTAGTACTGGTATCATAATAAAGGTTTCAGTTCATATTATGATATTAAATGTTAAAAAATTTAATAAAATTATATTTATTGGAATATTTGTTTTAAAATTATATATAAATTATTAATTTTATTTTATATGTATTTTATTTTAGATTTCAAATGATGAAGTTTCTAACAAGATAATTTTCTAATTTGTGATAAATAAATGGGTGTTACAATAAATATAATTGTAATATTTATATGATCTTTTCATATCCATTAAAAATATAATTTTACCATTAATATTTAATACCACCATTATTAATCTTTATATAGTTATTTATGATATAAATATGTAACATTTTTCAAGTAGGTGATTTAACCAACCCATAAATGAACATACTGTAATATGTTGGAGGTTATTGTCAAAAAAATGATTCTTTTGGAATAATTTAATTTTAAAATAATGACAATGATATTGTTTATATTTTATTAAATAGTGGATCAATTTTTATTTTAATTTGAAAAATAATAAAATACTAGAAGAAAAAAAAAATATGTTATATTCATGGAGTCTCTAGTCTGAATGAATGCACAACTAAAAGATTTATTTTTCATATAAAGGAAGGAAAAAGGGAATGTATTATAATAAAAAAATATCAATAATGTTACATATACCTTATTAATATATATAATAGTGCTCTCAAACCAATTTATATGGTGGTGATGAAAAATCAACCGTGCACTTTTTTGAGGTTATAGACTACACATACACATGGCAACATATTCATTTTTCAAACATTTTTGGAGGTAAGTAGAAAATAAATATTCAATTAGTATAATAATATTTCATTATATTAATATTAATTATTTTATATTACTTTTATTAATAGAATCAGTTTGATGGGGTTTTCAGATAGAATATTTTAGAGAATTCGGTTTTGATCACTATAACTCCCCTTGTATATTATCCCATATGTAACTACATAATGATTCATAGATTGACATTTTTAAATCAAAAACTCTTCAATTGTGTCAGGATATGGTGGAGGGGATTCTAAAATAGAGTTTTCATAAGTATTATTCACTATAATTTGTGGATAATGGGATAAATGTCATTTACATTTATAGGTAGAGATAATGAAATTTTGATAAATACAACTAGATAATATATAAAGGTATCATGCTTCACATGTAATATAGATAAAAATAGAAAAATAAGGAAATTAATTATGGTTATTGTTTGATAATTCCGCAACTATCCATTTCTATGTTTTTTTAATCTTTTTATGTCTTTTTACTCTTCTATTTTTTTTGTTTTTACCATGGTAATTGATTTTTATCTTTGTTAGTTACTTTTAATTCCAAAAAATAAAACTCTACTTATTTAATAATTTTCACATATTTATTAAAATTATGAAATCTTTTTTATCATAAAAAATTTATATATTAATGACATTTTAACATTAGTATATTTTGCATGTATAAACCCATTTAAAATTTTTTTATTTATATGCATACATTTAATGTTTAGGAAAACATTTAATTATTTTTCATATTTTAAGAAGACTAATTTTTTTATTAACAATAAATAATTTTTTTATTTAAAATAAAACATAAACTGAATTTTAACTAGTGATATCTTAATTAATATATAAATAACAAAAAAATAATTAGAATAATATTTCCTTATTCTAAAACTTCATAACATGGATATCTTAAATTGGAAATGTTATTTTAAAATTAATCATTTTTCTCCATAAATACGATTTTTTGGTAAATGATTTATTTGTTATTAATTTATACTCATATCTTGATATATTCATAAACTCTACGTCGTTTTGTAAAAAAAATTTATTTCTAACCCAAAAATAGAATCTTCTTTAAAAATGAGAAAAAATCCTTATAAGATAAATTTTAAATGATAAATATAAATATGAAAAAATTATTATGACATATAAAGTCTACTATTTTATAAATTTAACTTGTAAATATATTCCTGAAAAAATATCTATGTATTTTACATTCTTTATTCATTTTAGGATATTTTGTTTAACTTAAAGAGTAAGGTATCAATTATTAAAATATAATTCCCTTAAAAAATTTAAGATTAAACAATTATATATTAGCTATTTTCAAACCATATGTGAGTATTCCATCATTATTTCTTTAGTAGAATACCATGTTTCCTACTTTACTTCATAATTTCATCAATGAACATTCATGAGCTATGTTTTTGCATTTTGAAACACTTACTCTATACTATCATGAGTTTGGATAAGATCTTCTATATAAAACAATTTATTTTGAAACACTATTCTATCATATTTTACTAAATTCATTTTATAAAAAATATATTTCATCAAAAATGAAACACATAAGGCATCTTATACTGTAGAATATTTGGGTTACATAGCTAATCAGTAAGCTACAACTACAATTTGTTCTATAATATTAGAAGTTCCAATGTACTAAAGGATTAACTTCCAATTTTTATTGAATATTATAAATCCCTTCCATAGTGACACCATTATGAATAATTGACCCCACATAAAATTATAGGTCTATTCCTTGATAATATATAAATATATCTTGTCTATTTTTTGTGATTTTGATATAATTTATAATATTTCATACATTACCAATTACCAAATCAACAAGTTAAGGGAATTTTTGATTCCATTCAGTATTTTATTCAAAATATGTTGGATTATAGAATTTTTTCCAATATAATAACTCATATTTTTTCATATGGATGTTAAACTAGAAGAACTAATATATATGATTTCCACTAGAGGTATATATTGAACCAATTCTCTTGATAAGTCATACGAACATGATATCATCATGCCTTCTAATGTCTCAATAGTACATTTAAATGGTCCATAATTTAGGGGATGATAAGTAGTCCTTATATGTAACATACTATCATGATCAATTTTAATACTCTAAAAATATTTAGATGTTAAATGAGTGTAATGATTAGATAATATGCATATTGGTTCACCTAAAAGCCTCCTAATATCGTTGATATTGTTTTGTGGAAGGATCTCAATGGAAAGATAATATATTACTTATAATAAATGTGAATATTTTCTAAGGATATTGACAATCAAGAATATATTAGTTTCATTCCTTGGAGACTTTAGAAGTCTACTAAGAATTTACATTTTCATATTCTCCTACCTCTAAGTAGGTATAATAAATGGTTTCCTAACTAAAATTATTTTTTGGCTTTCTACATCTACAATCTGTAAATCTATGAATCACAACACAATGTTTTCAATTAACCACCTTATATTATCAAAAAATAAATTTACTCATATATCTCTAAATATAATTTTTATACTTGGGTGTATAGTGATATTTGGTTCATGTATTTATGTAAATTCCCCCTCATAAACTATTGTACAAATAACAAACCCAACCTCCTTCCAAACATTAGTATTCTATTTTTATAGATGAATACTACCAATTTATCATCAATAAATACATTGGTATTCAATTATAAATATTTTTAATTGAAATGCATTCTAACAATATTTTCCCTTAAATTTTATTTGGCAATTCCTGGGAAAATTTATGTTGCACCCCCTTTCCTAAAAAATTAAAATATCTATCATTACCAGATCCTTCAATATAAGATCCTTTTTAATCATCATCATGGCCATAAATCTTTGTTCCCTCCTATTGAATCCATTATCTATATTTTTTTACTTCTTATGGTGGGATTAAAATATTCAATAATTTTCCATTGTAATTTTTATATATATAATTTACCTAATGTTGATCTAATCATGAGATAAAATATAAATCAAACGTTTTTGGTTTAGATATATGTCACATATTTATCAATAGGGATATTTCCTCTCTATTATAAAGACACATATTAGAGATTCCAACTAATCGTAACGAGTAATATGTTTTTGTTTATAAATTTTCATCTACCTAAATTTATAATAAACCACACTATATTTCTACATAATGACACAACCTAATCATTTGATCAATGCATCCTTCTATATTAAAAAACATTCCGTTCTAGAAAATTTATTAAATAATAGTTTATTAATGAATATACACATTAGATATTCAAAACATTCATCACAATCTCAAGACCATTTGAATGTAACCCATTTAAATGTGAGCATTATAAATCCCATGATCAATTGGGGAATGTTTTATACAAAAAACCAATATTAATGTGAAAAACTATTTAAAAGAACAATATAATTTATACTTTTCCATGTAGTCCATTATTTGAAAAACGTTTTATTTAGTGGATCAATATCCATTCAATCATTTGAGACTATATTTAAATCAAAAGACACATCATGGATTCAAAATTTTAAATTACAAAATTTCAAATATAAATCATTTTTTGTAGTTTTAATATATTATTCATAAAAAATACCCAATTTTTCATATATTTTGTTGTATGTAATGAAATAATTAATGAATACCACAAAAATGTTATCACAAATATTCTTTCTTACTTTTTTTTTCATTACCTATAAATATAACGATCATTAGTGAATCCTAAGGGGATTACCATAAATTCAAACTCTCTATACCTCATATAAAATTTAATTCTTGGTATCCCCTCTTTATTAACCCTTAACTCTAAGAAACCAGAGTTAACATCAATCATTTAAAAAATATAATGTTCCTGAGATTTGATCAAATATGTTATCAATGTTTGGTAGGGAAAAATAATCCTTATATTAATGAAATTTAGTACCATATTATTGATGGAAAATATCATAAAACCATCATTATTTTTCAAAAATAATACAAGGTTACCCATAATGAAACACTAGTTAATGTAAATAATTTTCAAATAACTCATGTTGTTTTTTTTCAAACAATACAAACACTATATGTTCCATTATATTATGAGTTTTAGATGTGGTCTTTGTTTTAGGAATGAATTTAATTGAAAACTCAAATTTAAACTCAAGTGGATGAATAGGTAATTAATATCGAAATAAATAAGCTTATATTTTACTATTAGTGAATCATATACCCTTATGATGAATTTCAATCCCTTGTTACTGTTTTATCATCTTATTCTCCCATTATTTCATGGATGTGAACTAATGGTGGTGGTTCTAGGAATGATGTTTTTTTTAATGTATATTACATGATAATGGGAAATTACATAACCGACTCATGAATAATAATGTCCTTTAATTGACAATAAATTATATATTTATACATTATGTTCCATTGCATTCCATGGATTATTTCAAAATCACCATTATTTATAAAAAAAATCACATATGGGAGATTTTATAAATCATAAAAGTGGATGCTTAGTAAATTTTCATTGTAATAATATTATTACTAGATGTCTTGACATAAAACTCCATTGTTAGAATAAGAATGTAACAAATAATTTTATTATAGAATATGAATGATATAATGGTATGTGGGGATCTAAAATCAAATAAAGCATTAAACTACATTGACTTTAGGTTCAATATACCAATTATAACATAATGTGTGAGTTAAGCCTTGAATCTAGTGATCGTACATGCTAAAAAATTATCCCTTAACCTTTTCTAAGTAAAATTCCAAAAATGTTTGTGGTATTGGATTGAATAATTCCTCATATCCATAAAGTTAATTAATTTATCATCCAATATTCTATTATACCTTTTTACTCATGAGCTTAATGGACTATTTATATTAACTATAAATAAACTCATATTCTATAAATTAAATTGTCAAGGTATTCTATTACACATGTATTATATGTGGCATATTACAGTCCCACTTTCTACCCATTTCCCTCACTTTTCATTACATAATGATTAGAAGAACACATATTCTCAAAATTTCCATTAATGTCACAAATTAAGGAAATATCAATTTAAATATTAAAATTTATTAAAACTATATACAGAAAAGTGAAATAATTACGATAGATTATTTAACATTGATGTCTTTAATTCATGCCATAAAATAATTGGAAATTCCCATTTTCCAGTTTACATCTATAGCCCACAATAAATCTATAATACCTTAAAAAAGAAACCTGATAATCAGAAACATTTTCCTTCTATTTCTAGAGATGATTCAAGAATTTATTATATATTTCATCAATTTAATCATGATGAATTTATATTTCAAGGAATATATCCTTAAAATTTCTCTAGTAAATGTGAACTATTGTGATATCATCTTTAGTGTTTTGAATTAGTAACATCCATTGATATTCATCTTCCTTGAGATGATATACTCTCAAGATGAATTTTTTTTACTAATTCACAAAAGCTTAAATAGAATATAAAGTAACTAGATGCATTTATTAGCAACAAATGGATTTTTATATCCAAAAAATGATAGATATAGTGATCACATAAATCATTAGTTCATAGTTTATCCATGTTATCGAAAAATATGTCTCTCTATATAGGAATTATTATTTATTATAATCCAAGTCTAATCCTTAAATATGGTTATGATCATATCGTCCCCAACTCAAACCTCACTGAATTTATCATGAGGAACATGCATTCATTGATATAGGTATTTCTATGGTTTCCATTATATAATTTTTACACCATTTTAAACTATTTTTAGGAATTTAATTGAATCATGATATTGAATTTAAAATTAAAATTTCTATTAGATTTAATATAAAAAATTAGTAAAATAAAAATGGGTTGTCAAAAAACTTTCTATTTCTAACAAAGTTCTTCTGAATCTATTCCCCAAGGTTAATATTCGAAATTATATGATACCAATTATAACATACCATTCTTTATAAATAAATATTTTTTAGTGATATTGAATTATTGGTACATAATTTAAGATTTTCTTTATGATCCAATAGTGTAATAGTATTGGATGAAAAGATAAAAGCATTTTATTATCATTTCAATTTTAAAAAAATTAAACATAAATAATCTATATTAAAATCATTTTTACTTATAATATATCCATGAAAATATCACACTATCTACTTCTAGGATTCAACGGGGAATGAACAAAATATTGTGGTTGAATGATCAGTAAGTTGTAGCGTACATTAAAAGTTATATTTACTAAGTATATGGTAAATATTATGGAAAATATTATGGATTATAATAATACCCCAATTAAATTATTTTTTTTCTTAATATACACCACTAAAAATATAAAATAACCCTATTATTGTTGAACTTATTCTAATGAAATTTATAACATTCTAAAATATAAATATACAATCACATACTTGATTCACCATATCATATGGTGGTGGGATATACATATGTCAATACCAAAGATAGATTATCTCAGGAATCATACTGATATATCAAGAAGATATATAATTCTAGGACCAATTACAACTATGTAACTCTAATATATTCATTATATGTATTGAAAATATATATTATAATTTTCCATAAGGAACCTATTTTCAAAATCACAGATAATAAAATGTCTATCCGAATAATATAAATATTAAATTTTTAATATTTACCAATTCAATGTAACAATATGTTTATCCATGAGAATTTTTCATAATAAATTTGAAAATTATGGGGTTTTCTTAAATATAATAGGCTGTACCTTCCCCAAATAAATAAATATATTAAATTTGATAAGAAAACATTTAATTTATTCTTTTATCAATAGAAGATAGAAATTGAGTTCATTAGATTACACTAGTATAAGACCAATGAAATGGATGATAAATTGTCCATTCTTGTTTATAGTGAAAATTAATTTCATTAGGAGAATATCTCATGGGAGTTTTTAGTCTAGTTGGTAGTCTTTGGACAACTTATCATGCACCGATTGAAGATCGAGTTGATATTTATCCAAAAAAATTCAGAGATGATTACCCCTTTTTTCATCTATACCATAAAGACATCATCAATTTTGTATTCAGTCTTGGATTTAATTACTAGAAACTATACACACGTTTACATTTCGAAAACATTATGGTTATTTTTACACTATAGAAATGATTGAGTTGTATGAATATTTACTTAACTCTTGAGTCAAATGATTATACAAGATGTGTAATGAAATAAGATTCTAAATATTTGTCAATTTAAGAGAAAAATGGAAAAAGTAAATCCATATCAGATTATACCACACAAAAATGAAATGTGTGGTGAATTTAGAATAAGTGTCAACGAACAAAATTTTACATGAAAACCCCTTACTACTTTGGGAATTTTCATTTGAAAAATATCTTAAATATAAATCATAAAATTCAATTTCAATTTCCGTAAATAAAATATCATTCTTGATATTATAAATAATATAGGATTTAAAAATAATTAATAATTGAAATTGGGTGTATAATATATGAAATGCCTCAAAGAAAAATTAATATGAGATGAAGAACCCCTTACATATATTCATGCTTATCAGAACACATTCTAAAATACTCTATAGAAAATGACTATCTTAATTGAAAATTTTAGAAACAAATTAATATCTATAACCATTTATAACCTTATTTTCTAACCATTTTTAAAAAAATATATTTGTTTTCAACATTTAGATTTCATCATGAAATTATAATTTTTGTTGTTGTTTGAAATATACTAGTTTATATATCGAAGCATTGATTATTATTTATAGATAAATATTTCATACATAAAAGATAATTTTAGGTACATTAGAAAAAAAATTATAAATATTTATAATGATAATATTTTATTTTACTATTATTTTTGTTAACATTGGTAATGATGAAGATGGTGATGATATTTTTTTTTCAAATTTTCAGTGAACAAAACGTTTGTATAATAATAATATTATTATTATTAATATTAATTTCACATTTAATGAACCCTAAAAAAAATTTCTAATTATTTTTTAATAACACATTTATTTAATTTTCTACATTCATCATTGATATCAATTTATAGAACTATTTGAGTATGTGTTTAATCCGAATTATACAATAACATGCTAAAATATGTGGGTGAGTATGGTTACGAATTTTTTTAATGTGAATAATATCCTTATTATTTAATAATAATGTAAATATTAATTTCAATAATTTTTATAATTAATTTTTAATTTCTTTATATAAATAATAAATGTAATGATGAACAATTACATATGTCATTGACATGGATGTGGTAGTCCACACATTCAAATGAGTGATGTGTTCATTTTATAATGAAAATAAGTAAGATGGTGCATAATTTATAATTTCATAATATTAATTACATTATAAATAACATATAAATATTTTAAAATTTAGTTTATAGTAATCTATGTAAGATGGTAATGAAGAATCTAGAATGTGATCCATGGAGGCTGTTATAGAAAAATATTCATGAAAACATTGTAATTCATTCAATTTATTTGGAGAAAGGTAGAGAATCAATATTACATAAGTATGATAAAATTTCCTCTTATTAGTAATAATTATGTCATTATAAAATTAAGGATTGAATATATTTTATGTGTAGAATAAAATAAAAATTTTAGATCATTATTGGGAACCTTACATCTAATTTGGATGTTCGAAATTAGATAACACCTTAATACAACTTAGCTAGATATTATGTTAATAAAAGTGTTTATTAGACACTGGTATAGAGTGGACGAGAGACTAGTTTATTGATTTGGTTGTAATATTTTTTTTATAATTATTGATGAAATGTGTTGGGGTGAGACATTTTTATACGTAAATAGAATGGTATTTTCATTAATATAATTTCTTTATTTAATGATGGAACGTGTTTCGTATTGATGAATCCTGTAATTTTGAATATTTCTAAATGGGATATTAACTTCAATAATTTCAATCAACCAATCCAAAATTCTCATTTCTGTGTTAGATTAGATGGCTTGAATTTGGGGTTTCAGCATCCCCAAATTCTATATAGTCTTAAAAATTGTTTTTGAATCCTTGTAAATATGGATAATCAAACAACAAATGAGGATATTGGTTTCTATGTTAGAGTGTTGAATAATTAATTTTTTTAATTAATACATTCTATCATGATTTATTTCATTTCCATTGATAATATATATGTGGTAAAAGTTCAGTATGAATACATACCCCCTTTTTGAAGGAACACCTAGATGTGAATTCGAGTCATATGGTTAAAAAAGAAGAATATTGAGGCCAATTTATTGGAAAATGGTGATATTTTTAGGAAAAATGATCTTGAAAAATGGAATAAAAAGATAGACAATTATATTTAATTGATGAATACAATTATAAAAAATTTGACTCTACATTATGATGAGGAAGAATGAGGGATTGAAATACATGGATCCTCCATGACTATGATAAATGATGAAGTGTTAATTAATGTCGGTGTATGAGGGAATTTCACATTTATCAATGGGGATGAAAATACTAATATTGAAATTTCTCATGGAATTAAAACTCTTATTGAATAAATTCACAAAGTGCAGTAAAATAGTGTTTATAATACTTATAAAAGTTATGTAGTCCCTCAGTAAAAAATAGATAAAATTAGAACACCCATTTTTTATATAATGCCATCTATTCATAGCCATATCAATATATATGTTCCCACTAATAATGAATTAAGTAGAGTGTTGAAACGATGTCAGGAAGCCAACCATATTTGTCAGTTATAGTTGATATTTATATCTGATTAAGAGTAAAGAGTTATCATGAGATATATATAATATATCAGATGCCATCCTTCAAATGTATAGGTTGGCTCATTTAGAGGTGAATGTTCAGGTACATATTATATAATTATTTCTGAATACATGTATATTTTAATATAACTTCCTAGTGCTTATATTTAGAGCTTGGATTTGGCTTAAATGAACTCAAAGAATCAAAATAATTGAGGAGAAATTATCTGAAATGTTTCTAAAAAATAAATTCAAGAGGGTTCTAATTAATGTATTATTATATGCAATAAGGTAATTGTTAAATATTTCCCATTGTATAACTTTTAAAATGTAAATTATTTATTGATGGAGGGTGATAGTAGTTTTTAGGAAAATGTGTTGTCTCCTATCAGGTCTATACTAGAACCCTCTACATTGGTGATATCAATAGAACCCTGATTACTTTCACTTGAATGAAAAAATATTATGGGTAATCTAGAAATTTATAATTTCAGTTATCTCTATAATTTTTCTATCTAGAGGAGTTCAACAGATCATAGAACAATAAAACATGCAAGTAGTATATATGATATTCTAGAGAATGTTCCATGCTTGATCATGACCACTTCTGAGCATATGCTAGAAGTGGGATACTCTGGTGTGGGTAACCAATGAAATGATAAATTAGAATGTCCTAGAACTTATGAAATGAAAATTATTTTTTCCATGAAATAAATTTGGAATAAAAGTTATTGTGGGAATAAAAAATGGAGCTCTTTCTCCTGGAATTAGATTAATTGAATATGTTTGTTTTGAATTGTTAGGTCCTTTACATCAATGAAGAAAAAATTTATCTATATCTTTTTATAAGTGGTATTAATCCTTATTTTCATGTTATTTTTAAAACCAAGTGTTTTATACAGTGAATATTCTCTTCAGATTATGAGTTGCAGGTTCATTAGCAGAAACGAACCCATTAATGACATAAAAACTATGGATGTTTTCACATTTGAGGTTAGATGTTATATATAGTATCAATTATTATTAGTAAATGGTTTTCGTAGATTTAGTTATATAGGAATGGAAAATTTTGTTCTCTTTCATTTATTTATATAATGGATATTACAAAAGAAGATATTTACATAAATTTCACAAACCAACCTAGGTCGACCAAAAAACAATCATTCAAGCTGGTCCACGACATGGCTTGAGAGGCATTCCCTGTCCTCTAGGGTTTGATACATGTTCTAGTGCATCAATAGAGTAAAAATGGGGACAATTTATCCCAATTTAAATAATTAAAGCGGTGGAAAATAGGAAAATGCCAAGTAAATAAATGACACAAAATAAAAAGAATAGCCAAAATCCCATACTAACATGAATATGACCAAAAATCCTCATGAACCAAGAGTCACTCAACAATCCACAACCAACTCTCACCCACAGGGATCATTCTCGATTCGAACCTACAATAGATACTAAAAACCGGAAAACACTATAGGTGTGATAATTAAAACTCACTATGCTTCCCAATAATCTATTACCAAAGCACTACATTTTAATAATGAATTTACAAATTTTGGGTTTGAATTAAAATATATAAAATATGGGTTTCCACACAAATTTAATTTCTAAAACAAGCAATAATCTACTTCCCTTTATAATTTATGAACAATTTTATTGTTTTAAAGGAGAAGGTGCATTGAATTTTTAAAATATCATTGCAAACAATTTAAAAACACAAAATTTAGTTATTAGCCAAAAGTAAAGACACACATAACACAAAAAAACTCTAATGACTATGGAATAAGTGGAACATAGGGACCAGAATCCAAAATTGACCTCTGAATCATCTGCCACATACAATAAAGCACTAAATGGAATTTGGGTCAAACCTAGGGGCTCGTGAAAAATACAGAGCGTACTGTACATGTGACTTATCCTGAAGGAATTCCCTACTCAATGATAGCATAATGCCCAAACACCAGACCATCACTCTACCTAGCCTGATTGAGGGGCCCAATCCCATAACAATAATAAAAAAACACTTCTCTTCTATAGTCCACTAGCCAGTGCGTTATCTAAAACAAGTGAAGTAATCCTTATTAGAAGATTCGCTTACTCTATAAGGATTCCATGTCTAAACTTGTAAATAACGGGGGGGGGATGAGTCAGCAAATTCAGTCATGTAACTATTCACGATTCAAAAACATCACACTAAACTCACCAAAATTTGACATGCACAACAAGGTCACCCACCAATCACTCCAAAGAGGGTTTTCTAAATAATTTATTTTATTAAAGCGGTAAACATGCCTTAATCAACATTAAATAAAAACATCATTTCTCAAGAGAAAAAAAACACATTCCCATGCATAATAAGAAATCATTTATCATTAATCTAGAACGACACATGAAATTCTGGGATTTTTTTCAATGGAAAAACGAGCATTTGTTCACTATTGTGCGTCAATTCAAAATAAGAAGGATCATTATTAAAAAAAATAATTATCTAATACTATTTCTCATTTAATAAAATTTACTTAAATATAAAGTAATTAATAAATTCTAAATTTAATGGAGAATTTCGTTGGGGGAATACCTTGACTCGCAGTCTAATCACGGTGACGTGACACACCTCATGTGGGTGCACCAGCACCAGAAGCTGATAATTGTAGAATTGCAGAATTACATCGCCAATGCACTGTGACAAAATTAGAACTATTTAAAACATAGAATATGGAAAAAAATAACTCAAACAATTAACCATCATAAAAATAGATAAAAACATAAAAACACTAACTTAGAATAATTTAAATTAATGAACCTCACATAACCCACATCAACACAGAGAAGTGCTCAAACAACAGGGTTGCGTGATAGTCGGAAAGGGGAATTTTGCACCAGTAGGGACCATCCTTGGCTGGAAAAGTGTGTGTGATGCACCAGTGATGGGATAGATGCAGAAATGTATAGGCTCAATGTTAGTGACTCGGTAAGGGGGGACATGATAGCTACCGAAGTGTACAGTAAAGGGGATCATGGGGAACCACGCAATGACTGAGGGATGGAAAAGTGGTCCTAGGGGAATTGTACGAAAGAGTAGAAGGTTCATGGGATATGTCAGAGGCGTGTTGGTCTGAGGATGCACACAGAGACTAGAAATGAGGGTGTGTGGTGGCCAGAGCAGCACATGCTAGGGTTGTACGCACACCAAGTAGGAGGGGGGTGGTCTCGACCAGAGGTCGTACGAGATAAAAGGGAGAGGGTGGAGGCTATTTATGAACTAATAAAGGAAGATGGTTTTGTTTAGGATGAGGAAGGACTGAGGGGTTATAAATTCATGAAGGCGAGGCCATACCGGAGGATGCGTCTGGGGTGATGGGGTGTGCTGCAATGTCGAGGGGTGTGTGTCGGCTGAGTAGATCAGAGGGGGGGGGGGGTGCGATGTTGTTGATGTTCAGCGGCATGTGGAGGGAAGGTGGCCGAGTTTCAGGTGGTTCTATTTGCTGTAGAGGAGGAGGGAAGTATAATAGCTGGAGGGTAGGGGTGGTGAGCTGTGGGCTGGTGTGACTTCGTCGTAGGGAAATAGGGTTGGGTGATGGGTCCTCTTTGAGTGTGTTGAAGGAGGGAGGAAGAACGTTGAGAGGGGTGCAGTATCATTATAGGAAAGGTGGGATGGGTGCTGGGTAAGCCGAATGTGCGTAGGAGGAGGGAGGCAGACTGCAGATGGTGTGCGGATAAAGAACAGGGGGCAACCTTATGGAAAAGTTAAAAAAGAAAAAAATATAAATAAATAAATAAATAACGAAAAAATTAAAAAAATAAAAAATATTATTTTATTAATATTCATAAAAAATAATAATAATAACATTAATAAAAATAAAATATTAATAAAACAATTATTTTACTAATAAAATGACATTAATAATAATAATAATAACAATAATTAATAACAATTTTAATCATAATTATCATAATAATAAATGTAAAAATTTATATTTTTATATAAAAAGTGTCCTTGATAACTTTAATAACAATACTAATAATAATGAATAACAATAATTTAATTTTATTAATAATAATTTTATTTGAATAACATAATTGTGTGGTCCGCACACGCCTCTAGTAGCTTACTTCGAACTGTGCATGGACTTTTGTCTAATCCAGAAGCTATTGCACCGGTGCCAAGGCAATCTACATGGTCTATGCTAACCATGTGGTTCCTACACACTGGTCTAAAACCAACACAAAAATTCCATCAAAAATAATAATATAATAATTAGACAGGTCGGGGTGTGACAATTTTCCCCACCATAACAATTTTCGCCCCCAGAAATCCATAATAAGATCAATACCCAAAGATGAAAATCCTAAATTTTCACCCACCCCAAAAATTTTAAGCACCTCCAGTTGATCGATCCAAACAAACACTGAACTCCCATGACATTCAACCTATCCTCAAATAATGAACACTTTAAAAACCACCCAAACAAAACCCAAAATGAAACTCTGATACTAACACGGGGAGACCCGAATGGACTCCTCACCATATTAAACAAGAAAAACTAAACTCAATGAGTCACATGATGGGTCTCCCCATCCTAGGTACTAACAAGATTAACCGAGCTTGAAAGCTTTCAACACAGACTAGGAACACCACAACAAGGGTAGGGGAGGGAAGGGTCCAACCAATAGATCGTCAAAACTGTCGTCATCACCATATCCACAACATCACACCCTCCAAAAAACACAAATGCACTACACTAGAGACATAGATTATACCATGGTATTTTTATAACATTGGGGTTCTCTTAACTACGTGCCAGCTTCACTACAGAACATATGGCAGGAGCTCTGATGATTGATGCATCTCCTGCCTCATAGTCAGGCTTAAAAAATTTCTCAAACAAAACACACGAAATTGAGTTTCCCCAAACACACTTATAATTAAATAGATGTTTCAAAGAGTTTCGTCAAAACAAATCATAAAGATGAAGGAAAAGAAACACCCCAAAATGTTACATATGAAGAATACTATATCCAAGAAACAGTACAAAAAGAAAAACCTCAAACCAATCAACAAACATCACCCAACTCTTGCTGATGGGTTGAGGTGAGGATCGACAAGAGAGGTTTGGCTTTAGCACAATTCTATGAAAAACCTCTATAGAATCGTTTTAAGTGACCCAGAAATCCATAGGTGTGGAACAGTTTTAGAGTACTCAGGAACATAGGTCTCTTGTGCCCTGTTTACTACACTGGTGACCGATCAGAACATTACTATGTGAAGAAGATGACTAAAGGTTTAGAGCCCTCTTTACTCCTTTACATGTTCCACCAGCATCAGTCTGCTTCCCATTATTCTTATCACTATCTTTTTCTCTGCTTCACAAGTTGGGAGGAGGATTATTCACCTCAATTACTCATGGTGACTATACTTCGGTGCGAAAATTTTATCTCACCACACCAGGGAAGGTGACTACGTTGAACTCTTCCACCTTCGACTGCATATCATGACGTAATCAAATCTCAAAACACTTATCATTCATAGGATCATTTCCAACATACCACTTTTCATATGGACCAAGTCCAATAAATGATGAAATAATTCCAACACCTATCCAACACCTTGTAAAGGGCTCACAAATCCATTCTCTTCCACACCATTGTGACCATAGAAATGTATTAATGGATAAATGATGACTTGATGAAATTTTAAGTGAGATCTTCTTGAGGCTTTCTTCAAGACATAAACATCTACCACTTTTAGGTTGTACCATCAATCATAAAGGTATCCAACTTCACATTCATTGACTCAGGCAGCAGAGAGAAGGAAAGTTTTTCTCTATCTTCTACTGTCACTCCTCTACCTCAATAAAATTGTCCTTTCCATAAAATAGGGGAGGGATCAACATCCAAAACTCAAAGATGTAGTCCATGGAATGATCAACGAGAAGATTTTCTAAGGATTCAGCACCTAAAGCTACATCTTCTGAATCCATTGAACCATCATGGGGGGGGGGCAAACACTAAGGAGCAAGAAAACAATAAGTGGGGTCAAAAATGGTCATTAACATTTTAAATTCAACTTTTCCCAATTTCGACTACAAAACATTACTAATTTTTTTTATGTAATGAATACCCAAGAAATCCACAAGAAAGAACTAGTGTCGATGGGTGAATCATACATATGGTTTGCAGCCATACACCAGTTACACCAACAAAAAAAAGTGCACTCAATGGTAGTGCTCCCGATTCCACATGGATTTTCAGACCGTGTGAGCTCATAGAGGTTACTTTCCCAAATCCCATTTCATTTAACAATACCAAAAAAACCATAAGAATCATTGACATTTCCAAAACCAGAACATCCTCTGGTAACCTGAGGTT
Source organism: Viscum album (assembly GCA_963277665.1). Lineage (NCBI taxonomy): Eukaryota > Viridiplantae > Streptophyta > Magnoliopsida > Santalales > Viscaceae > Viscum > Viscum album. Next base: position 1,304,756,798 of record OY728147.1, read on the forward strand.
CAGAATGATTAAGAATTCATGACGTCCTTCCTGTTCCTACACCTGAAGTCCCAAAAATAATACTCCATCAACCATGATGATCCCAAATAATAGTGGGTGCTCTAAAAAACAATGTCCGCTTAAGATATGACCTCATCTGATACCATTTTTTTTATGAACACCCCCAGGTTGATCGTGAACCACTTATCTGATCTAGTCTGCAGAATGGATCGAGAGGCATTCCCTATCCTTCTAGGTTAGAGACAAGCACTAGGGAATTAATAGAGTTAAAATTTGAATGATTTCACCCAATGTAAATAAATAATGCAGCAGAATTAATATAAAAATGAAAAGTAAATAAACGACATCAATGAAATATAAAAGCCAACAACACATACTAACCTGAACATGGCCAAAACAGCTCATGACCTCAAGATTTTCTCACCAAACCACAACCAACTAGCACCCACAATGAGCAAGCTCGAGTGGAACCTGAAATAGAAACTAAAAATTGGAAAACACAATAGGTGTAAGAATTAAAACTTAGCAGTAATTACCAAAAATATATTCCCAAAGCACAACCTTTAAATAAATAATTTACCAATTTCCGATTTGAACTATATTATATAAAGTATGGGGTTCCAAACACACATTCATTTCTAATACTAGTAACCCTTCATATCCCATTTTTATTTAAGAACATGTTTTTTTGAAAGGAAAAGGTTCATAAAATTTTGAAAATATATTTGCGAACAATTTAAAAACACAAATTTTAGTTACTATCCAAAAGAAAAACCACACATAATAGACAACACACACTATGTACAATGAATAAAGTGGAACAAAAGGTCCATATACCAAACTAGAACTCTCAATTGTCCGCAACATACAAATTATCACTAAAGGAAACATGGGTCGAACCTTGGAGATTGTGATCAATCCAGAAGATACTATACATGTGAATCATCTTGATGGTATGCCCTACTCTATGACGTCAAAACACCCTAATGCTTGATCATTGCACAACCTGGCTTGATTTCGTGGCGAGATCCCATATAAATAATAAAAAAACCTCCCTTCAATGGGACACTAGTGATGGCCTAATCTAAAAAAGTGCATAAGTCGATTTTAGAATATTCCCTTACTATGCCTAGTTCCCATGTCAACAGTTATAAATAAAATGGCAGTGAGTCAAAAAAAATTATCAGGTAACCAGTCACGATGCTCAAATATCACACATAACTCACACAAATTTAACGTGCACAACAATGTCACCCACAAGTCACTCCAAAGAGGGTTTTAAAAAATATCTTATTTTGTTAATGTGCTAAAGGAGCATTATTAATCATTAAAAAAACCACCATTTCTTCAGAGAACCAAAACATTTGATTGCACATTAGATGAAATAATTTATCATTAAACAAAAACTACCCATGGTTTTTTTAATTATGTTCGAAGGCCAAATAGTCATTCTTAAACTATTGTGATTGAATTCACTAGGAGAAATTTTCAAGTGCCATGTATAAAATAAATAGATTTTTTACATCGAGTAATAATTCCAAAAATAATTATCAATTACTATTTCTCATTTACTGAAAATTAATAAAATATCATGTTGTTAATAAAATTTAAATTTTAGGTGAGTGTAGGGGGGGACTTACCTTAACTCGATGTACAAGCATGATGACGCGACACACCTTGAGCAGGCGCCCTAGTATGTGCAAGATGATGCTTTTAGAATTGCGGAATTACCACACATATGTGCTGTGAAAAAATTAGAACAATTTAAAAAATCGACCTCTGACAAAAAAATAACTCAAAAAATAAAAAAAATATATGTCAGAATATATTAACACAAACGTTGAATAATTTAAATGGATGAACAATGCACAAGCCCCCTCAACACAGAGATGCACTCAAATAGTGGGGTTGCGTGACTGTTAGAAAGGGGTGGCACACAACAGGAGGGACTATCCCTAGCTAAAAATATGTTGTCCAACGCACCAGTGAGGGGTTGGACATAACATAGTATAGGGTTGATTCTAGGGACTCGGAAAGGGGGTCTGTGATGGCTATCGGAGAGTGCAGCAAGGGGGGTCGTGGGGCACCACATAATGAGTAGGGGATGTCAAAGGTGTTGCGTGGGAATTTTATGGCATATTGGAAGGTTTGAGGTTCGAGTAAGAGGCGCATCAGGCTGAAGATGCACACGGAGACTGTAAAGGAGAGCGTGTGGAGGCCAGACATTCTCCAGCTGGGGGTTTATGCACAATGGGAAATATGGGGTGGGGGTATCAACTGAAGGCTAGGCGCGCTAGAATGGAAAGGGTGGCTGCTAGCTGTGCACTGAGCAAGGGGGAGGGCTGTAGCTGAGATGAGGTAGGACTAGGGGTTTGTGACACTGGATGGTGGGGCCACACTCGAGGATGCGTTCAGGTTGCTGGGGTGCGCTGCTTGGCCGAGGGGTACGCACCAGCTACACAAAGTAGAGGGTAGGGGGTGTGATTTTGATTAGGTGGGGCAGCAGCTGGAGGAAAGAACACTGAGGTCCGGGTGGGGCTCATCGCTGTAGAGGAGGAGGGAAATAGAACAGGAAGAGGGTAGGGGTTGTGGGCCGTGGGCTGGTGCGACGTCGTTGCATGGTAGGAGGGTCGGGTGTTGGGTCAGCTGGGAGTGCGTAGAAGTAATGCGGCAGAACAGCCAAAGGGGTATGACATCGTCATAGGACAAGATGGTCAGGCGCTGGTTCAGCTGGGAGTGCACAAGAGGAGGGAGGCGGGCTACAGCTAATGCGCGAAGGAAGAACAGGGGTGGATAGCCATGTGGAAAATAAAGAAAAAATAAGGAAAGAAATAATGAAATAAAGAAAAAATAAAAATGAGTAAATAAAAATAAAAATAAGAATATTATTAATACTAATAATAATAATAATAATAATAATAATAAAATTAACAAGATATAATATTCATAAAACATTTATTTTTCTAAAAAAATATCATTAATAATAATAATAATATTATTATTTAATATTATTAATCATAATGATCATAATAATAAATTTAAAAATTTTAGTTTTAATAAAAACAGTGTCATTAATAATTTTAATAGTAGTGCTAGTAATAAATAAAAACACTAATTTAATTTTTATAATAATAATTTTATTTGAATTGGGAAACTATGATGTCCGCATGCGCCTCTAGAGACTTTATGAGAACTGTGCGTGATCCTTTATCTGATAGATAAGCTGTCACACTGGTGCTCGGGCTATCTGCGTGGTAATTACTAACCCTATGGTTCCAATTAACTTGTCTAAAACCTTTCCCAAAAATACTATCAAAACAAATAACATGATAATTTGACTGGTCGAGCTTTGATAGGAAAAGAATTTAGTATCATAATAGTTCAATAAATTATTCCTTGATTCATTTTGTGGATTTCAATAAAATGCTAAATTTGGATGAGTCCCTAGGAATTGTTAACTACAGTAAATTAGTTATAGGATTGAAAGAGTGTATTTATAATATTAATCATCATGAGGATAACATTGTGGGGGAAAATACACTTGGTATATGAAACATTTTATTAAAATAGTGTCCAAAAAATGGTATGATGTGTTTGTTAATGACTCTACCCTATATAAATAAACCTCCATTTCTTACTCAACTATTGGTAATGATATCTCAAGAAAACATACTTTTTTGAAAAATCAATTTCACTAGATAGGTTAATCCTTCATTTTCTTTCAGATTAAATAATGCATATATTTTGTATCCTGATTTAAAAAAGTTCATTCATGATATATTGAATTGTTTCAACTATAAAGATGATGCCTTAGCTTTGTTTATTATAATCAAGGCATAGCTAATTTTCTGTAATTGACCGTTTGTCATCATTATTATTGAAAATATTACCTGGATGGAATCTTTTCTTCACTCTCTTCAGGAAAAAAACACTATGTGTGACTTTTCCATATGCCATGATCCTCAAATTGTTATCAAACTTTATCTTAATACCATTTATAATGTCAAAGAAGGTATTATAGGGGACACTTTAAAAGTGAAAAGGAATAATGTAGGTAATATGAATATTTTTTTAATACTATAAAAAAATTTGGGAGATCAATAAAAACATTGATATTATAAATGATAATGGGGTTATTTTTTATTATAGAGATGGTTTGGATTATATGGTAGATATTTTTATATTATTCTATTTAATGACCACAACACACATTGAGTTAATTGAAGATATAATTCGCAATATTTTCAATCACAAGTATAATTCATACTATTGTACAAAACATATTGATTATAAAAATAAAGAAGCAATTTTTTTTCTAAATATAGCTAAATATCCTATGACAGATGGGTTTGAATAATATTTCATTCAGATATTTTTGGAGAACATGTGATGTGATTTTTGTAGACATTTTAAATAATTTATTATGTTTGAGAAATTATAAGAGGTAATCAATGGATAGAATCATTCCCTCATTCTAAAAGTGAAAAATGAAGAAGGGATATAAATTTTCAATCCTATGGAGCCATTCAACACTATTTATAATATCATTAGAATAATTTTTTCTAATATTTTTGCTAGTAGTGCTGGCAGGATTTTCTTATTGAATATGTTTGGTTTCATCAAAGGTAAGACTATTCATGATTGTATTATTTCTTCCACTAAAGGTGTTAATATATTTTGGAAGTATACCAGTGTTGGTAATATTTATTCCATTCTTAATTTTAAAAAAACATTGATATATTTAAGTATATTTTTATTTGCATGGTTTTATCCAAAATGATATTTGATGAGGTTTTTATTAAATGATTTTTGCACCCTTCTAAGATCAGCATGTGATTCAGTGATCATCAATGGATCTCATAATGAATATATTACAAATTACATTGGTGATTGGAAAGATGAACCCCCCTCGAATATTTTTATCTCAATTGATGAATATTTTTTGATCTTTCTTTGTCTCAACATTTATTATACTGGATAAAATAAATTCATTAAAAATACAAGGGTCTTTATCCACCCACAAATATTTTGAATTATGATGATATTATCCGTTTCACTCAAGGTAACAAATGAAATGTAAAGAACATTAAGAATTCTAATTTTGATCATGAAAATGTCTCTAAGAATGAGGTCACTTGAAATAACTCATATTTATAATTTTTAAAAAACATTCCTACAGCCAGAGAAGTGTATATCATTAATGAGTTAGGAATTATAGAAGTGGATCATCCATTTACTTATCAATGTGTCCATCTATTTTAATGAAAACCACATGTTTCTCATTTAACTCACATTATGTGCTAGAAAGGTGTCTAATTGGCCTCAATGAATGGAAATACACTTTTGACATAAGGATGAATTATTCTTGTAAGAGAAATAATTAATTTTAAATGTTTATATTCATTTAGGGCTTACAATTGGTCATATTATCTCATCAATAGTGTAAATGTTTCTATAGATAACATTTTCGTGAGGAAAAGGATATTTCAGATATGACTAAATATCGTCCCATAGAATAAATGTTTTAAACTTTTTTATTATGGGAGTACTTTCATTAAAAATATATACAAATAACATCATTATTTGTCAGATAATTTAATAGGGAATATCACTATGGGTATGTTATATGGAATATCCTTTCTGTGATGATGAATCATGAATATTCTCAAATAAGGGAATTTAAATAATTAGGAATCATCTATTTAGATGATCCTTATGGATTCTTATTATATCATTTGATTGATGTATCATAGGTTAGGGAATAACAATGAAACTTATAATTTTGTGTTTAAAACCTATACATGTACGAATATTTTGAATGAACTAAACTTTCTTGACATTATAATTGATGTGAACATTTTAATCAAATAGAAAAAGAAATATATATTGGAAATGCCTGACATTAAAGTCATAAAAATGTTGATTAGTTATAAATTTATTAATGATGATGAATTTTTGGTATGGGGACCTTCCTCTAACGGCTTAATTTCTTACTATTCATTCTAACAAGATGTATCTAAAAGAACAAGAGATTATGGGAAAGGTTTTTAGTAGAAAATGGATTTCTCTATTAAGATTATATCATAATTGGTGGGAGATATATTCTAAAATTCCCAATAATGTTTTTCTTTAGTATATAGGAGTAAACATTTGTTCAACATGGGTACTATATAACAAACATATAGAATACATTCATTATGCTTACCTTATCAATGATAGTAATTCATCCTCGTTTAAGGATGATATCAATCAATTGGAAGTGGTCATTCCTCATGCAACTAGAATTCCGGATCAGGTTGCAGCCTCTATCCAAGAATAATTTAAACCACATTCTTGTGGCTAGTTCAGATGTTTTATATGTTTCATGGATTGGTATATATAATATTATTTATGAATGTTATTATTTATTCATTAAATTAGTTCTCATTAAAAAAATATCTATTATGAAGATTTAACAATATCTCCAAAATTGTTATTTTGATAATTTAAATTATGGTCATTCATTGCTTAGGTTGCTTTCTATTATATGAAACTTTCTTCCCCCATCTAGATAATTGGATGTTTTGTAGATGTCACACTCGAAAATAGATAAAATTAATTACACATTGTTCTTCTGGAGGGAATCCAGGACCTACATGTTATGGTACAATTTTCATTAAATATAACAAAAATGTAACTGGAAAATTATATGGTCCATGCAGTTTAATTACATTTTCAAATGTAGAAAAAATTACTATAATCATTGCAATTGAAATTGAAAAAAACGAGGACGCCTTAATTTTTGAACATAATGTGAATCTTCCACTATTAAAAAAGATGTCTGAAATGAATTTATTTAACTATCATTGAATCTAATTTCTAAATGAATGAAATGAATAGATTATATTTTTTCCATGTATTATAATATCACACATGATTATATGGAATTTTTTTTGTATTATGGTTTTTACAATAAAGTGATTTTTATTCCAGATATCATTTTTCTCAATTACATACATGATGGTATTTGAATTTTCATTAATATAATCTTTTTAAATAGTAGTCTTTAGTCATATAAAAGATTGTTTTTTATTATTTAAGGGAGATTTTACTTTTTGGAAAGACCTCAATCTCAAAAAAGGTGTCTCATAGGGATAATCTGGCCAAATTAATAAATGATTGTGTAAGGATGAGTTATTTTATAGAATCACTCAACCATTGATTTTCACAGATGATTTAAAAATGTTTTAAATCCTTTTACACCAATATTTTCTATTTTATCATTTCTACAATGGTAATTAAATTTTATATCTGAAATTTACCATTAATGCCAATAATAATATGTGACTTCTTATATAATTTCAAAAAAGGATTTCAAATAAGAAATAAACTTTATAAAATAAAATATTAATTTGTAAAAACACTAATTTTTTACATTAGTTCTTATAGTTAGTAAAAAAATATTTTTAGAAAAAGTTTCGTTTTATAGAAAAATATTATATCTGAAAACAATATTAATGTTTTTATTTTAGTGAATTGATTTTTTTTAAAAAAAATAAGCAGTGTGTTAATAAAAAATGAAATATTTTCCTATGAAACCATAATTAAATGTGAAATACTAAATATATTATTCATTATAAAATTATTACAAAATATACAAAATTATTAATAAGGGGTTTTTAAATTCAACATAGTATTTTAAAATGAATTATATTACTTCAAAAATAAATTTTTACTGTGTCATATTTTTTTATACATTCAATGTGATACTTAAATATCGGTATAGTCTTAAATAAAATAGACTCTGTAAAAAAAATTCATTTTATATTTTCACTAAAAAATCTATTACGTTAGAAAAATAATAAAAATTTATTATAAGGGAATTTTGACCTGGGTAATTTAAATATGCTATATTTTTTAATTAAATTAAAATTAAATAAACATTGAAACATAAATTCTACATATAAACATGAATAAAGGCCCATTAGTGTGCACACACTGAAATATTTTTTGGGATTTAGTGTTTATCTACAAAATTAATGTATTTATTATTACATCCTAGCTTGAGTAATATCATTTTATTATAGATACATTAGTGTATGTAGTTATTTTAATTTTAATTACTCAAATTCTCTCACAACTTATTTCTATGTTTCATGTATTATTTTATATTTATAAAAGATAATGAATTATATTTGTCATATTTGAAATGTGGAAACTCATCATATATCAATTAGTATGAAATAAAAATATAAAATTTTGGAGGATATATATAAATAAATATTTTATTTATAATATAATTAAAAATAATTATTTAGATCTCGAAAATACTCATGACCGTCCATTTTTTTACACTTTATAGTTTCCAAAAAGCATGAATAGAATTAATATTTAATTCACATGTGTGTGGAAGTACGAAATGTTACCAAATATCTATTTTCCTCACTATGTATAACAAATAGTACCATAGTATCATGTATTATTTATATGATTATATATTGAACAATAATTAATCTAATTAATTTTTTTTATTTAATTCATTGAATATCCTAAATTTGTTTCATCATATTTAATATCTTAAATTCTATTAAATATATTCTTTAGGAATTCAAAATTTCCTCCTAAAATGAATCTTATGAAATATAAAGCATGATGTTTTAAGACTATTTTTGTATTGTAGTTTTCATATCTTATGAAATGACTCAATTAATATGTGTTGGTCTAATTATATTATTTTTTAATCACATAAGATTATCATATTTCTGGGCTCCTACATCGTTTGAATTCATCTTAGGAAACATAACTTCTTACAAAAATGTCTTCTTAGATGGTATCTTCATCTTGCAAGTTGGATGATTATTACAAATAATCTTATCTAAATGATATATTATTATTTAATTTATGATGAAATTTCAATCAAGGCTCTAAAGATGGTGACAATCTCTTATGAAGAACATTTTTACTTTTTCTATGATACCATTTATCATACAAACCCCCTTGTCACTCTTTTGATCTCAATAAAGTGTCTTTCATAGTTTCCAAGGACTCTTTTGTACTTTTCATTAATTAATATATTGTATAAAATTAATATTTTCAAAATAATCATCCTTACACAATATTATTATCATCCTTATAAATAACATGATTCATCTATATAAACTAGGTGAAATCATCCTTACACACTTCAAATAACCTTTGTAATGTATATGGGTTGATACATAATCATTCGATCGTACGGATCAATACATAGAAATTTTCCATCATCTCGGACAATAAATTCTATACTTCTTAAAAATTGGAAACAAAAATTTCAATATACTAGAAGGACTTCTAAATCTCAAAAAATAAATCCAAAAGGTCATTTTTACTGAATTTATATGTAATAAAAAGTAATACCATTTGGATCCTATATATTTACATCATATATCTACCATTTCAATAATTAACATAGTGTTTAGTTATCCCAAAAATATGGGATTATATCCTTTAGGATATTGTTTTTTAGAAAAAAAATCTCATCCATGTAGCATTTTTCCTAATTTAAGGACTGGTTTGTCAATCAAAAAAATTTGAGGTGCTAATATATGTATGTTTTCCGACCTTGTTCTTCCAGAAGTAAAAAAATAATTTTACATTAAAAACTGAAGATTATTACTCAACCTAAAAAAATAGGACCTTTCTTCATCATAAAATTATCATCATACATTATTAGTTATAGATTTTGGAACACCAATCTCCCTTTTTCCATTGATGATTTTTGCATGGTTATTTCTATGTGTGATTTATTTTTTAATAATGTTAGTCAATTAATTGGTAGTTTTAGGATGTAATAAAATATTTTCTTATTAAATATTTCTTGAAAGTAATGTCTTGAGTTTATGGAGTTTTTTTTAAATAATAATATGTGTGATCATTTAAAATAATGGATATGATGTTATGTTACAAAAATTACTATCATGGTTTATGTGTAATGTATTTATTAATTACAATATATATGAATGAGTGAAAAAAGTTACTTCATCCCATCCCTAATTTTTAGACAAAAATATATTGAGGACATTAGGGAGATTTAGGTTTTATTATTTAATATATTAGTACAAAATCTTTAATCAAAAACCTTACTGAAGTAATTGAAATAACAACTTCATGATTAGATTAAGACTATATAGTGGCCCAAATGACTCAAATTAAATTATAAACTACATCATATTGATAACATGAGTTATGAATATTGAATCCTTATCCAGGATACACAAAAATTTACTCCAAAACATTATATTTTTTAATATATATCTAGTCCATCATATATCATATTTAGGTTATATAGCATTTAAAAATCATCCAAATTCTTATGTTTTTAAAATCTAGGGATCTATAAGAAAAAGTTATATAGTTCGAGGAAATCATTACCATTAATAGTAAACGTTTTTTTTTCATCTTATCTTGCTATTACAATAGGTTATTTATTGGTTTTTTCATGTTAAAATTCATACAAATTGCATTGCTTACTCAAAGTCATTTCCTTGATTGAATATTGGCCCATAAATATTCTCCTAACATCCTCATCCGTATCAATAGTTAATCAAAATGCAATTTTTTTTTATATTTCAAATTTTAAATATAAAAAATATATATTGATAATATGAGTATAATGTTTTATAATATTTTTTTAAGATTTTTCATGAAATTTTTCTCACTAAAATAAATACTCATTTTAATATAAAATAATAATATTTTTGGATAATGATCATTATTTTACTGAATCCTTTTGTCCACATTTGATGTTTTCTCATTATTAACTTATTTAGGTATACTATCTTGTTGATCCGATCTTATATTACTCTTATATAGTGGTAAGTGTAAAAATATTTTCTCATACAAACAATACAAGTTATCTCATACCTATTATTTTCATATAATAACTTTAACATCATCCATGGAATGTTTCATCCAAATATTATATATAATAAAATCATCTAATATTATTATGATCACCCATTTTCCAATTTAATTATATATGAAAATAAAAGGGTAGAAATATTTTGAATAAACCAACATTTTTGGATGATTGAGGCTTGGAAGGATATTTTTATAGAAAGAATATAACAGATTCTATTTTAAGTGGGTTTTAATATATCATCATATTATCATATAACATCTCCTAATGTATTCAAAAAGCGACTGTAATTATTATTTTTAGATTATTTTAATTTTCATATATTTCTAGTAATGGTGGTTAAATGGTAATTTCAAAATTACTCCAAATATAATTTTTATCATGATGGTGTATTTTCTTGGGCCTAGTGTTTAATTTTATATCAATGATGTGTCAGAATTTCTTTGGTGTGTATGGATGATGTGGCAATTCGTAGAAAATTGTTTTCGGTTCACTTGATGAAATTGCATGTCAGCCTCAATTTATTTTCCTTATTAATGCTACTACTAGTTTACAAATCATAATTTCAAATACATGTTTTAATAAGGACACATTGTTTAGTATAATTTTTAAGATAATAATAATTTTTTCCCATGACAAATAAATTAATTTTTTCTATATAGAAGTCATTATAGATTGTATTTATAATTTATATATACTTATAATATATCTAAATATATTTTGATAAGATGTGGGATTATTAAAAAATAGGGTCCAACCACATGCTTGACAAGTCCAGGATTGAAAAGGAATCTCTAGGATCTAGAAGCTAACCATTCCTAATAGAGCTATCATGGGATAGCCTATGGGAGGAGTAGAAATGTTGGAAAGCATAGTGTAAAAAATTTTCTACTAAAAATGAGAATGAGGTTGGTAGATATGGAATTCGATAGGTGCATAGGTTGTCCCACCACCCGCAAAGATAAAGCCCATGGTTTGTGTAAACTGTGATGTGTTTCAAACCGCATATCATCCTCGACCATGAAACAAACATGGAATAATTAATAATCCAAACCCAAAACATGGTGAAGTATTATAAGGGGATTATACATTCATGATGTTCTTCATCCATAATTTATAATTAAAGAAATTGGAGGGAAATATGATCATATCACTTTGAACCATCTTATCAACTCAGGATATCATCATCTACTTCTCAATACTTGTGTTCCAATATTCACAAAATTTTATTCAGAATCTACAAGGATCGAATATTAATCCATATTCCATGATGATCTCGATAAAATGAGGACCATTTTAACATCCTGATATCAAGAATACAGCTACATATTTCATTCCTACAGAAATTAAAATACATGCGTTGTCTAAATAAAAAATGCATTTGAGTAAATTTTTAAAATAAATAGGAGAATTACAAGAATTATATGTTGGGAATGATGTGATAATTTCCTAAAAAATAATATGTGGAAGAACCCAGTATCATGGAAGAACAGAATTCATATTTTCTAGTACATTCTTGTGAAAACCAAAATGACTCTAGTTATATGAAACATGTCATGAAAAAAATATAACTCTAAGCCACGACGTGACATAAACACTAGAGGTGTGGTTTTGCAAGACCTAAAGATACTAATCTAGAAAAGATGATATTTGATGGCTATGAATTGGGATTCTAAATTTAGAATATTTCATTTCTAGTGAAATAGGGCACCACAAAACACAGTTTCACTAGGTGAGGGTTCTATATCGATACCACTAGAATAAATAAAGAGAAGAAAACCACCGTCCTTTTGACATGCGTCTTAACACACCTAATAGCTAAATAAAAAACTTGGTTCCATGAAACCATTCATATGTGTATTATATATGTATTTGTAACCTTATATTTCTTTAAAATGTATGAGATAACATAAAATTGTGTACACATATATTGTTTTAGACAGAAAAGAAGAATATTGGTCCCAACAACATGGGTTTGCGTTAATCACTCATATGATTAACATGCATTAAGAGACTGTTAATTTGAAGAAAATATTTTTTGAATATGAATATAGTTGTCTTTATATTGAGAATCCAATTCATGATTGGATGAATTGATACCAATTGGGTTTTAGAAACCCACACACTTATTTACATGTATCAGAAAGTAGAATGTGTGTTTTTCTTTCATACACATGTGAATAACAGTTGAGTTACCCAAATAGTATATAGATGTCACATAAAATATTAAATAAAACAAATATTTTTCATTGGGGTTATGAACATGATATAGCCATCAAAACAGAGGTTACGTGTTCTAAAAAGAGGATTTAGATTTTGAATGTTTTATTCATCCATAATATATTGAATAACTTGTTAAAAACACTTTCACAGATCCATATTATGATAGGACATTAAAAAAATGAATAACATACAAGAGTATAGTTAAATAAGTAAATTAGCCACCAATGGTGATCAAAACTAAGGATAAAGACTAAAATACTTATAAGATATTAATGATACGTTAGTTATACATGAGAAAGATTGATCCTAAAAGAAAATGGATGGACATAAAATATCATACTATTGTGGAACACTCATTCAAAAAATGTGAATCATTCTTGTTGATTTTAGGAGTAGTTTACATCTATAAATAGATATAATATTATAATAAGCCTCTCACTTAGTGATTATGAATATGAATAGTTTAAATTGGAGTTGAATGTATTGGATGTATTTTGGTTGGATCTAAATAAAACAAATCATCTCAATTAAAACCAAAACATTGTAATCACATGTTTGATTGTGAAGAATCCATGTTGGGAGGTGGGGATAAGAAACATTGAAATTAATAGGTATTTCTACCAATACTTTTAAATATCACATGCTTATTTTTATATTACTACCACTACACAATAATTTAGGTCATGTTATATCATTAAGTGGGTCATGAAAGTCAACCAATTGAAGAGGATGAATTCAATTAAAAAATAATTCATTAAAATTAAAAAACTAATTCACCCCTCTCTGTATAAAGGTCAATCTATCATGGGGAACAACATGTGGAATCAGAGGATAGGTTCCCATGAAAAATATATGTTATAATTTATAATGTTTTGAGCCAATGAAATTAGAAAATAACCTTATATGGAAATTTATACCTAGTATTAGTAGAATATAATGAGGAAACGAGAAAAATAGATGAACAATAATCTTATAACAATGATAGAGACTCTAGGTAATCAAAGCTGTTGATTTTGAAAAAAATATTTTGATTAAAATTATTTTGATGAAGCCTTATCATGACGTGATGATGATAAATCATTTAGTGACATTAAATATGTATCAATGAACATAAGAAGAACATCTCAAAAAAAGTGTTAAAACATATTATATAAGGAATCGATGATATTCAAGAAGAAAAATTAGGCATAGAACTAGAAGTTAATGCAAAGAAAGAGGCATTGGAATAATGATTTATTATATCCAATAGTTTCAAAACCCTTATAAAAGTATAGGAAGAAACATTTTTATATGAAATGATGGATATTTTAAATATTTTATTGAGTTTAAAGGAAGTAACCCTGAGAAATAATTCATTGATATTCTATTTTTATAATCATTCATGGAATTTGAAAAATTATTCTATGCCTCTATTATTTTCAATTATTCATATTATGAGGATAAAGAAATCAGGTTAATGGAGTTTGATAATTCAATGAAAGAATCAATAAACATGAAATAATAGAAAATGATGAAACTGAAAGAGCATCTCTAAATAAGATAAGATTAATTGATGTTGATAAAAACTTACTCAAAATGATGTGTTTAGAGCTAGAGGTGAGATTAAAAACTCATGAATCACCACAGGTTGAAAAATCTCATATTATTGAAAAAATATATGCATCATCAAAATTATTTTATTGTATTAAGCAATAAAATGTTTTCATCTGAACTTCCCATAATCAAATGGAATCATCGTCCAAAAAAATGGTATCCCATAACCCATAAACTATCTTATGAACTAATGTTGTTTCAAGTTCTGGTATGGTTTTTAGGAAAAAATATATGAAATTATGTATGGTGAAAAGTCTTGATAAACCCATCAAATCAATGGTGGCTATATAAATAAAAATTAATATATATTCCCCATGAATATTCCAAAAAAGTGTTTTTCTAATAAAAAACAAGATGTTTATTTTTTTTGAAATCCTGACATACTACCCCACAAAAATGTGAAGAATGATCAGATTCAATTGTTATCCTTTCTGGATGTTTCGGAATAGAGAATTTAAATATTCAATGAAAAATTATATTCATGAAAACAAATAATGGACTATATTTATTGGTAAAATTTTAAATAAAATATAGTACATGAATCAGAGATGAAAAATCTATAAGAAAGGAATGATGACAAGTCAATCTTGAGATGTGATAAAAAATAATACTAGTAATCAAAATAGAAAAAATAACTATGAGAGCTCCTCTTCTATATCAATAGTAGAAATAAATTATTCATGAATGTCACTACCCCTTGAAAAATTATGTATTCATTCTAAGTATAATAATAAAAAAACTATATGTAACCAATACATATAAAGGTGGAAGCTCAAAGCTGAGTGGTTTTTGTTTGTGTTTTCAAACTTTTGGGGAGAAAGGATACTATTTTTTGTATAAAATGTCATGGAAGCATAATAAGAATGAATATTGTGGGATAAATGGTAAAAATGAAAATATAATGTCAAAAAAATATTGATGTGACCTAATATTAAGCCAATCATGCAATGACAAACTGTTTTGAAGGATTACAATAAGTTACTTGAAGATGTAATCACAAAGCTAAAAATGATAATGAATGAATAATTTTACTTCCATGAGTCCCGATTCTAAAAAATAAAAGGGTATACAATATATGAATAATTTATTTTAAGGGAAGATTATTATAAGATAGATAATGTTAACAAAGTTTTCATGGTTTCTAAAAAAAATTGATGTCAGATAAATAATTAGTGGTAACTGAAAACCATGTTAATGGTAAAAGAATGTAACTGTATATAGAAACTGAGGAAAGGCTAACTAAAATAATGAGAAAAGAATATGAAAATTTTAGAATATGATCTAACCCTAAATTTTAGTCCTAACAAACAAGATGGTGTTATCTTATATAGAATTAGTGGAAGATGTTATCTATTTATATATAGTGAATATGGATATTATATTTTGATTTTAAAAAATGACTGATGTGGTATGATAACAACACTCACATCCTTCATTATTAAGTATATTTAACATATCAATTTAGGGGGATTTCATGATTGATGTAAGGTTGTCACAATGGGGTAGATATAAATATTTTTTTTAAACTTTTCTAGTGTATTGGTTGAAGTGTCTGTTGGATTTAGAATTTCGTTGAAAAAACATATCTATAAAAGTTGATTTGAGGATTATAAAAAAAGGTTTTGTATGAATAGTTATTTTATAGAAAACACATACAACCATGTCTATTTATCTGAAATTTTCCTTGCTAGGTCACCCAACATGCTCATTGAGTTGATTCAATAAAGAATATTTTTATGAAAAAAATGTTAGATCATCCCTACCTTAAAATTCCACGATATATTTTCAATGAAAGCAGAAGAACATGGTTTCCAACAAAAAATGAGAGGAGAAAAGAATTACCCTTTTCATTTCATTTCCAATAAGGGGGATAATCTTTTAGGATATTTATTGATTTATAAATATGTGATGAAATATTGAAAGGAAAGTTAAAAGAGGGAGAAAGTTGGGCCTAGTGTTGAATTTATTTTCATTGGCGTATAATTATGTGTTCATCATTTTTAGTGGATATGATTATTCTTTGAAATCAATGATGGATTCATTTGATTGAATTGGATGTCCTACTTGAGAAATTTACCTTTTAAATGATAAAATTATTGGGATAGTCTTATATTAAATGATATATTTCATGGATGACCAAATTTTTAGAAGAATATTTAAGATAAGAATAATTTATGATGGCCATGAAATATACATTTACATTTTTTATGAAGGAGGAATTTTAAAAAATATTGGTATTTTATTTTCACATAGAATACCTCTAATAATATTATGACAAGCAGTGGCCATTATATAATATTAGGGCCAACAAATAGGCCACCCTTGCCCAGGTTAAACCATGGATCTGTAGGACCCAGAGGTCAGCAATTTCCGTGGGAGGCTTCCCAATCTAGCCTATATCAGAGAGATATAAGGACTTTTGGCTTTTTTATATAATAATAGATGATTTTAATCATAATTTTCCATGAAGTACAATCCATGTTTCTAAAAGTATAGGTTGTTTGGAAGAATAGATATATTATTATAAAATATTAATCAAGATTACAAAATCATTTTATTATTATTTACAAATTATCTCCTAACACAAGTTGATATCTTATAACTACCTAGGATAACATAGGGAATACCAAAACAATTGGTATGGGCAAAAAATCTAATATGGGAATTACTAAGAAAATGAAATATCACATGAGTTAAAATCAATTACATGATATCATAAAATATAGGGTCAATGAATAAAAATATACAATCATAAAATTTAGTACATGGAATCATATGAATATTGAGATATTGGAATGTAGCTGCAACATATATCCTAACATGAACATGATTCAGCTGAAAGTACTAAGACAATATCATATGGTGGACAATGTCTCATAATTGATTAGGTTTACTCCCAAATACTTTACATGAAGGCTCATCAAAATAAAGATTACCAAATTAAATAGATAACTATAAGGGTGCAATTACCAGAATATTTACATAAATATGTGTGACACATAAAGAAATCATACATAAGAAAATGTCATAATTGTTAACAATAGAAATAAGTTGTTTTCATAATCTTGTCATAAGGCATAAATGAATGGTATATTACAATGGTATATATAAAAGAATGGACTTAAATCATTATTTTTCATAAATTAAAGAAAATAAGAATAAATATATTATAAATATATACAACTAATATAAAAACATGAACATGCGTAGTTAGGTATTATTATAAATGTGCCACTTATGTGCATTATTAGGAAAAAAAAGAATTATTGAACTTGATTAATATTTATATAACATATGAACATAATTTTTATGAAATATATTTTAATAATGATGATGTAAATTGGGAAAAATAGGGAGAAAATTTAACCCAAGAGTAATTTTGATGTTTGGAGAGATCCCCTACCATTTGTCTAAATGCATTATGCACTAGTAATTAATGTCCTATATAATCAAATAATATTCATTGATTACTTAAAAAATAACCAAATATATTTTTATATTATTTATTATAACTTTTTTATGTTCATTTATTACAATTTTGTTAGTTATAATGCTCTATTGCGTAGTTCTATGAGCATTTTATTTTCATGGTATTGATTATCATTTTACTTGTGTAAAATTTTGTATGTTTTTTTAAAATTGGGAATATGTATCAAGAAGTGAAATTATATTGTATTAATGAAGTCAATTTTTTTAAAATGTTCCCATAAATAATTTGTTTTTATGTTGTGAGGATGAATCGTTTGATAAAACATTAATGGGAATGGTTTATAATTTTTTTGTAGTTTTTCAATCATCTTGATCTAGTTTAATTTTATCTATAATTCTGCATATAAATTATTTAAAAATATGTTTTTTATTTTTTATATTAAAATATGGTTAAACTATAATAATTTTTTATGATCATCCTTTATTGAAATATTGGAAAATGAAAATTATTCATCCATGAAGGTGGTGGACTGACATATCACAGACGACGATTTCTTTTATTGTAATATAAGGATAGAAGAATACATTTTCTGATGTCTGTTACATTAAATATATTTATATATTAATATATATTATTTATTATTCTACAGTTATCATGATTCTATGAATGTGGTATTTTGAGGATATCACATGATAAGGAAAGAAATTAAAATAGAAGGATTGATGATTTTACCTTTCGATTGGGTTATCCATAAGAACCACTTCAAGGAACTTGGTTTTTGTATTATTTTGAAACCAGAAGATCATGAACATGGAGAAGAGTCTTGAAAAGGTATCTATTGTAATATTGAAAATTAAAAAGTCTTAGATTTTGTTTGGAGAATAGGTGGTGATGGTGGTATTTCTATGGAATGAGGGGTTGTTTTTTATTTTTCTATTAATTAGTTAAATATTTTTTCTCAAGGCAATTAATAGTGTTTATTTTATGAGTAAATATAGTAAATGGATTAAGAGAGTTAAAAATAATTTTTTCTTACATCAACCAAACATCATACATGACTCAAATGTTATTGTCTTTGTTATATACCATAAATTACTATATTTAACTATTAGGAATCTATTCAACTATTTTAGAAAAATCCAAAAATTTCAGTCTAAATATTTTATGACATTAAGATTTAAAAAAAGGATTTAATTTGATGAATATTGTTTTCATTATTTGATAAATATAATTTATATATAAATCAACATTTAATTAATACCCACTAAATTTAATATTACAAATGAAATTAGGATGAAATGAAGAATTGATTATGGAATCATAAAAATATCTTATAGTTATATTTATAGATAATATTAATTTAAAAATAAATATCGTGTAAAATAATTTTTTATTAATCAATTATATTAATTATAAATTCCTTAATAAAATTTTATGTTTAAAAACACTAGAATATAATTTATCATTTTTGAAAAAAAAATTAGTTATACCATGATATAATTAAATAATAATTTTATTTACATGATACCTAAATTTTATTTATAATTTAACAACATAGGCTAATATTATAATTAATATATCTCAATTCCTTATTGTTAGATTCCTATTCCAATAAACAGGTTACTATTCTAATAGTAAATGTTCCACAATTTCAATAAATAATTATTATTTGAATAATTATTATATTTTTTGTTAAGGTTAAAATTTCGTTGTAAAAATGAATATTATATTATTAACATAAATTTTTTAGTGTGTTCTCTATGTGATATATGTTTTTTATAAAATATCTATGGGAATATCATTGCTAAATTGTTTAGTATTTATATTCGACCTCCCATATTAAATTTCTCCCTTGAAATTTCATTTTACATACTAAGATGAAAACATGTGATGATATTTATCCATAATTTATTCCTCGATTTCCCATTTCACCTCTAAAATACATATGGTTTCTCTATTGTTTCCTAAATAGGTGAGTATAATAGATGCATGGAACTTTATCTATATGGTCCATGATCTTCACTGGCTACACCTCATAGGAGACATCGATTTCTAGTGGCACCGCCTCCGAGTTCAGTACTTGTGAGGGATCTAGTATTTAATTCCTCCATAGGGAAAGGTGGAATAGATCATGTAATTGCTATATGGTTGGTTTAATTTCTTGTCATTATTCTATATGTCCATCCCGATATTGAATATCAAATGTGTTGATGTACCAAGGACTAAGATTTCCTTTCATTCAAAATATTATGAATCTCTTCAACAGAGACATATAGAGGAATACCATTCTACCAAAATCAGTATCTAAACCCCATAAATGATTATATATATAGATCATCTATTGGTATTGGGAAACAAGAATATAATGAAGGATGGCGTTCACTATTTTATTCACTTCCACTATCATTTTATTTCCCAATAACTTATGTTCACTGACATCATCTCTATATGATGGTGTTCTAGATATATTCTTATATGGGCCTTTAAAAAAGTCTATTTGGATGCTTGATAAGAGGCTATTATTGTAAGAGAAAATAACCAGCCGAAGATGTTGATCCTGTCCTCTCTTGAACTCCAATGAGCATGCTTTCAACAATTCATCAACTGTTTAAATAGAGTTCTTATTTTTTTCATTCGTTTAATCATAAAAAGATGTTCTTAGATTAAAATAATTATTTATAGAATATTTGAGACATTTCCAAAACATGTAGGTGAATCTCAAATCGTGATTTGACATAATCTATAATGGCACTCCATGCAGACACACAAATTTTCTAATGTATATTTGTGAATGTTTTTAAAGTGATAAGTCCTTGGAAATTTTGATAAAGTGATCGATTTTCATAAGAACATCCACAATGTACAAAAATATTTTATTTTTTTTATATTTATTTGTTGGTATAGTGAAAAAGTACATTATGATGAATTCCTATTTCAATATAGGCATGGGTAATGGTAGAATCATACCCCAATACATTTTTATTTAAGCCTTCACATGCTGACATACCAAGAAATTTGAGGTATAATCAGTGATCTCTTTTTCAATATTTCCCCAAAAATAATTCTCTCAATGATCTCGATATATCATTATTGTCACTTGATTAATATAGATGGTTGAGCTATGTGAATAATTTTGGAGAACTATATTTATTTCCGAATTGTACGGTAGATATATTAATGACCCATATATCCTAATTCCATACTCATCAATTTTGAACATTGAGTATTTTACATTTCTTATGTCTTACTCATTTTATTTAATTTCCTATAATATATTTAAGAATACATTATATTGTCTAAAATGTATGTTTGGGAAATCATTTGTGAAAGGAATAATGATGTACCTTCTTCTATGGTTCCCATGTCTATCCTTTTAAAGTATAGAAATATTGGATTATTCTATGTGCTCATCATAGATAAAGTGAAAGGATCCTTTCTAATTATATCATCTATAGTGAACCGATCCTTTAAAGATATCATTATGTGAATTTAAGAGTAATTAAACATAAAATTAAAAGCCAATGATTGACAAGTCTAATTTCATTGAGATTAAGTAAATAATTAAACATTATGATTCCAAAATATGAAAAAAATTATTCAATAATCGTGAAGAAATACCAAATACCTATGACCCCTTACATCATCATATGATAACTTGGGGATAACATGGGAAATGGGATGATCTAAGAACCCCTTAAGGGAATAAACAAAATTATAAATATTATATAATGAATTAGAAGAAATAGAAAATGGATAAAAAAGACATACGACATTACTAAAAAAGAGTAATCATAATAAGAATCATATAACCATTGATTCGTTGTAATGTGGAGGAAAAATAAAACATGACATTAGACTGAGTCAAGTCTCACTTCATAAATAGTAGCACATGTGAAGGCTAATGACCAAGACTATTTCACAAGGAGTAGGAGACATGTCTAACCATAAAGACTACTACATATAATTTTTCAAGAGACTAAACATTACCCAATGAATTGGAGCACTATCTGGAAACAACCATAATAAATTATTCATGAATATGTTTCCTCATTGTGAATAATATATTCAAAAATCAATCATAAAGACAAGGGTTACCCAAAATAAGAATTATGTTTCATAACCATTTCAAAAATAAAAAACATAAGGGACTCTCACAATCATGTTCATGAATAAGAAAATTTAAATCATACATTTACATTAATATGTAAAAATATTAATACACAATGATAGTTTAAGTAAAACAGAAGTGAATACATTTAAAATATTCATTTCATAAGCATTAAAAATAATACATTTTGGCAGGCCTTAAGGAAAATAATTAAAAGCATTTAAAGAATAGAAGGGAATAATATTTCATATAAAACTAGAAGTGAACCAAGAATTCTTTATTAATCAAATTAGTAATATCATAAAAGTAATCATGTCTAGGTATAGATTATATAGTGCCCTTGATATTGGTTAGGAATTCAAAAAATTCCCTTTAATTGGTCTTGCTTACTGGGAAAAATTGAGTAGGTATGCTTTTTAGAACATGTATATCCTCGAAAAATAAAGTTGAATGGATCTCGATACATGATTTTTGAACATTTACTAATTATTTATAATATTTATATAAAAATTAATTGCAATTTCACTTGGTTAAAGAGAGTGGAAGAGTAACTCAAAAGAATAATTAAGGTTCAGGTAAAATCCATTACCTTTTTTAGAAATTAATGTCTTGGAAAAAAATTTAAATAATTAATTAATCAGTATATTACCCTCTATATATGTATTTTATTTATTATAAAATTATTATATTCCTTTATGGACATTTTTATGGTTTAATAGTTTAAATTTCATCAATTAAGAGCATTGGTTTTCTAAGTATTCATCACTGTATTACATGTATACATATACAAAAGGTCGTATTAGATGGGAATAATTATATTTAATTTTACCAATATGTTATTAATTATATTCTAAAAGTGAATTTTTTTGACAATATCATTTTTATGGAAATATTATGAGTCATTAGATAAATAGTCTGTTATAATCGTTCGGGTTTCTTTTAGCAGTTTTCGATAAAAATGAACTCATTTAATTTTATAAATTAATACCACATGTAATAAATGATTATAGAATATTAAATAAAATATAAATCATTTGTAATATTCAGGTTCAGTAAGAATATTTATTTCATGACCAATATTTAAGAGTGAAATTGGAATTAAAATCTACATCGTCCATGATTGTGATAAATTAACACATCCTAGACAATGTTTTCATTTTTAGTATAAATGTTTGGGGAAACACATATGATGATGAACTATTCCATTTTCAAAAAAAATCTACTATATTTAAGGAAATATAATTATCATACCATTTGGAGGAGGGGTGGTGATGAGAGAAAAAGAAAAGAAACAACTTTAAAACAAATTAATGGAAAGGGAATATGGGTTTACCTATTTGATTCATTCTTCCTAAGAACCTCCTTATGTGATTGGTTTTGAAATTTTCGTAAGACCAAAAGCTCTTGAACATGGGGGATGGTCTTTGGAAGAGTTTTGAGATGAATTTTGGAATGTATAAAGGATTGAGATGTGTAAGGATAAGAGGTGGTGAATGGTGGTATATATAGTCAAGGGTAGGGAAATTTTCTGAATATTTAATTCATTAGATAATTTTTTTTTAAAATACGAGTAATAGTATTGATTATTGAGACTAAATACTATAATTAGATTATGGGAGTTCTAACCAAGGGTCATTAAATCAAACAAAACACATAGAATATTTTATTTATCTTATAATGTATATATACTGTAAATTACATTATTTCACAATTCATAAAAATTAGAGTATGTTAGAAATGTCCAAAATATTCACCCTCAACATTTTTATATATTCATTATTAAAATATGAAATCCATTTTATGAAAGTAATTTTTTATATATAAAAATTTTAAATTTTAAATAACTTCATAATTCAGAGGATATAATATAAATTCTAAAATTATCATTGATTTATTATCACAATGAATAATTAACTATGGTATCATAAAATTATCTTTTAATAATAAGGAAAAAACATTCTAATTTATGAATTAATTTTCTGAAAAATTAATTTTCATTTATGTTATTAAACTATTCATAAAATTTTAAATAAATATTTAAGACTTACATAAATACCAACCCATAATTAAATTTTTTTAATTATTTATTTAACTATTATAAGATATAATTATATCATATAGTAAAACATAATATTGATAAATATTATCTATACTTTCATTGGAGAGGTTGATATTCAATTGGTTGTTTTAGTATCCATAATGGTCATGTTAAATACGCATTGTTCAAGTTCCTATTCACTTGGTATATGTTCTTTAACTTAGTTAAATGCCTATTATTTCCATAATTAATCATCTATATAGTTTTATTGTGTTCTTAATGTGATTTTATGTGACTATACTATATGAAATAGTTATAATAAGTGAATTTCATTGATAAAAGTTTTCAGTCATTACATTCCTTCCGAAATTTTAAATTCCACATGTGAAATTATGTTTTACATTCTATGTTTCAAAAAGGTTTTGTTTCTTTTTCTTCATCCCTTCCTATGATTCCCATGTATCAATTTTATACATATGGTTCCATAATATTAATTTGACCAAGTTATTAGTATTATTACAAATAATATTATTTATATTTTTTGAGATCATCACTGGATGCTCTTCATAAGAATCATCATTATCCAACTGTACCACCTCTAAATTCTATACATGTGAGGGATCCAGTTTTTAATTCATCATGTGACATATGTGGAATAAATAGAATACTTTAGAAATGTTAGGTCTAAGTGAAAGTCAATAGGAAAAATCTTCAACATGATAAATTATCAATAAGGGGTCGATGTACCTGGGAAGAAGATTTCCCTTATTCAGAAATCTCATGATCCACATACCTGGATATTTTCATAGGAATACCATGTATCCAAATTTAAGCTCATGGTCACAGTAATGATATTATTCAATCCACTTTTTTTATTTTGGATTTACTTGATGTGATATTGAATGGTTCTCACCTTTTACATTATTTCATCAACCATTTTAGCTCATAGAAACATATTATCACCGACTTCATCCTAGTATGATGGTGTTCTACACATTATAACATCATGGGATTCAGATATCATCATTAAAATTATCTATTGGAAAATATTATTTTAAGAGAACCAATCTAAAGGTCGATGATTTGTTATAATCATTTTAATTCCATAAATCACACTATAAAAATTAATTCTCGAATCAAAATAGTTCACTCATATTTTCCCTCAGATTTGGGATAATAGGCCATATTGAAGTTTATCTCAGAGCTTATAGAATGTTGGAGAATTTTATAGAACATCAAGGTGAATCTTAGATCTGGATTATTTACAATTGATAGGGGTACTCTATATATCCTTACCACATAATTAATATATATATGTGAAAGTTTTTCTAGTAAGAATTCTTGTCCAATTTTGATGAAGTGTGTCATCATTGTTAAATAATCCATAGTAACCAATAGAGAATTGTTTCCTCTGGATGTCTATGGAATTCTTGTGAAAAAGGCATGGTGGGGTTCTCACAATTCTATTTTTGTATGGAAAATTGTTGATTCATCCCTTTATAGACTTTCATCCTACACTTTCTGGCATACAAGGCACTATGATGCATATTCAGAAATCACATTTTTCATATTGTCCCACTAACATTTCTCCCTTATATCTTGATAAATCTCTATCATCCCTTGGTGAATAGATAATGTTGAGTTATGTGGGTTATTCAGAAGATCATTCTTTTTCTATAGATTGGATGGTACACATAGTCATGATCCAAATCTTATGACTCAATCCTCACAAATCATAAGCTCAGAGGATTTACCATTCATCATTTATTCCACCATTTTCTAAATTTCCATATCATTTCATTGAGCATAATTTATTTTCTCCATAATGGATGGTTGATAAATCATTTGATAATGTATTGGTGATATTCCACACTAAATAATTCCTATGTTCTTATGTTGTATTGTCTTAGAATATTGCACCCTTCACAATTCTCATCGTTGACTAGGTTGTGGGATCCATTCTACATAGATCATATGAAACCTTATTTTACATACCCTGATTGAAGTTGATTGAGAAGTCATAATACTTTATGATCTCTTACTATATTCATTGACACATTTTAAGATCCTTATATTAGAATATAAATTTTAGACTCTTGTGATCCGTATATATCTCATACGCGTGCCCATAGAGATAATGATGCCAGATTTTATACACATAGATCATAGATGCCAACTCTATATCACGTGTGGGATACAATTTCTCATGGATTCTCAACATTATTTGAGCTATAGGCTATCAATTTATATATTTTCATCATTAACATGCCTAATCCATTCTTTGAAGCATCACGTTACACCATAATGAGTTCCCTAATTATTTGAATTGTGATCACTAATGTATTGTTCGCCCTATTTTTCTTCTCCTTCAAACATTCTCCAAATTCACTGGTCTAGAAAACTATTCTCCATTCATAGATATCCTGGTTACTATGTCCAACAATATTGAGTAATTCATAACAAATCACTGGGAATACGCTGATATTCCAAGGGAACTATCGATTTCAATAATAGATGTTGGCCTAGGACACTCTTCAATTTCCTTTTTTCATGGAATGATCCATGGATAATCCTTTTCTAGTAAAAAAATTCCCCAATAATGATACATCCTCCATCCAGAACACACATTTACTATACATTCAATATATTTTATCCATTTTTATAATCTACAACACAATATTCAAATGTTCTTCATGTTCCTAATTTCACATTGATTATATTAGAATATCATCATCAAATACTACCACAAACATGTCCAGGTAATCCATAAATTCTCTATTCATTATGTCCATGAATATTAGGGGATAATTAGTGAGTCCAATGGGAATCTAAATGAACTCATAGTGTCTATAACATTTTATAATGGATTTTTTGGAAATATCTTCTTTCATCACCTTTAATTAGTGATATCCCAACCGAAGGTCCAAAATTGATAAATAATTGGCCCCATATTACTGATCAAATATTCATCTATCCATGTAAAGGGAATAATTTATTTTTTTGTGTTTTTATTGATTTCAATGTAATCAATGCATAATTGAATTGCTCTATTATTCTTCTTTACAATGATGATTATTTCAACCCATGTGGAAGCACTCAGAGGTACAAATAACATCTATATATTCTCCTATAACTTCTTATTTATATCTTCTAGTTCAAAAATGGTCATTCTATAAGGTGTTCTTGATATAGGAAGAGATCATAGAATATGTTCAATTGAGAACTCAACCTCTAGTTTTGGTGGAAGACTAGAAATGTCATTAAGTAATCAAATATTTTAATCCCTCGCGATGGTCATGTATTCACGGTATTCATATCATATGTCTCAATAATTTGAGAAAGATATTATATCCTATATGGATGTAATAACCTCACATGAGATGATGAATTTAAAAATGATAAATCTTCTTCTTAACAGTTGTAATGAATTGGAGGATGCCTTTTGATGTGGAGGGTGATCTCTCATTCCTGACAGATGATGTTGTCATTGTATAAAGATATCCAAACCATGCCCAAATTGAATCGAAATCTACCAAAGAATATAAGAAAATATTTACTAGGATGTTTATCCCATAAACAGTTATCGTTGTGGAGTTATGTACATTGGATTAAACAATTTCCCCATTATTTATTCTCACAAATAACCCAGCGTGAATATTTTGAGGTGGTGTTTGTATTGGTTTACTAAACATTCTATATATGAATGAATGCGTAGAAAAAAAATCAAATAATATGTTCTATATTATTGAATGACCAACTAACGTACTTGTCATGGCATCATTGTCCAACACCACCTCATTAGTAGTTATTGAATATTTCTTTCCATGTTTTCTTGGAGGTTGTTGTTGATCTCCTCCAAAAAATATTGTATTAGGGAATAATTTTGAAAAATCACCATGTTCATTGCAGTGGAAACACATCACTACAAGCATAGAGTTGATTTGAACATTCCATTATTCTTCTACATTAGTGTAATTCTTCAGGCCCCTTCAAGAGTTCATATCTAGATACCCCAGTCTACACCTTTTAAAAACTTTTCGGTACCTTTTATACAGTTTCTAGGACACTTCTTCCCACAATTTTGATAGGTGGAATACTCAATCTTCTTTCCATCATGGGATATATTTACTAATACCACCAATTTAAATTATATTTTATTCATTTTATAAATAAGACCAAAAGAGAATTGAGAGTCTTCGATATCAATTTCAACATTGAGGGCACAATGAAAAATCTCCTCATAACTATCCAAGTCTCAAATCAAGAAGAATTTTCGTAGATATGGATTTATTCTAATAAAGAATTTATCTGTATTTATTATAGAATTAATGACAATGCTAGAGGTGCATATTTCAAGCCCTGTCATGTTTTCATCATACACATCGATAGACTAATATTCCTTATTCATTAGTTTGGGGAACTCTCTTTATATTTTAAAATGGATGATTTGGGGAATATATTTATTTAAATTATTCTCTTGAATTCCTCAAAATATATGGAATAAATTTCCTCCTTATATTTTTTATATTTTATTAATATTTTATTACTATCCCCCACTAATCATAATCCCCCTTAAATCAATAGAACAAAAACACAATAATCTATTATTATGAGAACTACATAAAAAATAAGATCATCTCAATGTAGTTAATCCACTACTCTATGAGGAATGGTTCATAAGATGCACTAAACATGGTATGAATTATTTTAATTATGGATTCAATTGAAACATTAATTTTATTTAAAGGAGGTAATTGGACAAGATTTATGTTTTTATGCCTAAATAGAGCTAGTTGTACATGTATTGTCAAAAGTCATTGAGCACCCATTACTATCCTATTTGGATCTTAATTAGGAAAACCGTCACATTTCCTGTCACATTTATTATTGGAAGATGTTATTGTGTTTTACTCCAATAACTAAGAAAAAGAATGTGCAATTACGGAGATTCTATAATTATCTAATAAGCACAAAAAAGATGATTTAAACATAAAAGAATAATATATTAACGGAAAATAATATACTAACTTGGGTTTCCCAAGGTTTCAATCAAGGTTATCCATGATCTCTTTCCTTACATATAATCATATGTGATTTTTATTACAAAATATTGATTCCAAATGAGATTATGAATTTACAAAAGCATATCCATCATGTGTGTAAAAAAAGATGCACAATGATACCCATTTTTTTGTACCAGGATACCCCAAGTGAGGACCAAAATACCATGTTAATGACTTTGTTCCTAGGTACATATATTTGTGAACCAGGTCCACATGTAGTATCTATATAGGGAGTTATTTTATTTATAAACAACTTACTCTATACATAACAAAATTTAGGTTTGTATTCTTAGACTTAGTCTTATCTCTAATGTTCTTTATAATGTGCTCTATTCCTAATATCAGAAAATAACATAACAATAAACTCTTATACCAACTATAGTAAACCAATATTTTACAAATATCATTATATGATTTTAATCATGACTAATTACCAAATTAAAATACAATGATTGATATTTATATTGTCTTAGATAATAGGAAAATATTTAAAATCATGATTACCAAATAAGATCTTATTTTTTAATTCTTCAGAAAGAGATCATAACATCCATTAATTCATAACATCGACATAGGATAAAGTCAGGATAACATGAAAAAATAGATGAGGTAAATGCCCATTAAGGGAATAAACACAGGAATATAACTCAGTTCATGGGTTAGAAGTCATAACATAATTATTTCAAAAGGAATGAACAATCATTCAGTATATGAAACCATTTCATGTGATCATGTAATCAGGGATAAAAAGTAGTGTGGAAGAAACATAAAACATGAAATTATCCTGAGTTAAGACTTGTTGCACAGAGAAAATCATGATTCATGAATAACCACGAGGACCATCACACATAGAGCATGATTCATGGATAACCACCAAGACAATTGCATATAAAATTCTTATGAGACTAACCATTATCCAAAGAACTACAGAACTATCTTCACACTCCCATCATAACATTTTAATGAATATTTTTTCTATATAATGAACATAAATAAACCATAAAACATAAACCGAAGGGTTACCCATAAAATAATTTATAATCACAATTATGTTCCTGAAAGAAAATATTTAATTCATAAATGGACATTCATAAGGGAATATATGAAGATTTTATGATAGGTTAAGTCAAACTGATGCGAATAAATGAAAAATGACATTCAAGAAACTTAAGATGAAAATCATTTTAGTACAGTTTATGGAAAATATTATAGGGCATTTAATGAATAAAATGAAATAATATTTTATTTAAAATCAAAAGTGAACAAAGAATTTTTTTCAAAATAAAATATGTTATTTAAAAAATGGAAACTTCAAACCGGATATATTGTGCACCTGATTTTGTATAAAAATTCTATATGTTCCCTTAAATTTGGCTTGCTTATGAAGTATAATTGATCCCAGATCCTTTTAAGAACCTATATATCACAAAAAATAAGGATGAATGATTCTTGATACATGAGTTTTGAACATGTAAAAATTATTTATAATATGTACATAATATTGAAATATATGTTAATTTGTGTAAAAAGGGATAAAGTGAAATCTGAATGAATAATAGAGGTTCAGGTAGAATCCCTTGCCTTTAGTATGAAGGTGTTATTCACATGTTCTTAATGTCCTAGATAAAAAAATCAGATTCATTAATTTACAATTTTAGAACCCTTTATACATTTATTTTATTTATTTTAACATTATTGTGTTTTATTATGGCTTTTTTGGTGGGTTAATATGTTTAGTTTTATTTTTTAGGAGTGTTGCTTAAAATGGTTTTCATGATTGGTTTATTGGTATACATGTACGAAAGGACATATATAGCGAGGGTAATTATGTTGAATTGAAATTATATGTCATAAATTGTATTACATATCATAAAATGATCATATATATTAGTTGATTTTATGGAATGATGAAAATGATTATATAAATAGAAAATCATAATTGTTTGGGTTTATTTTGGCGTTTATCGATCACAAAGATCTCATTTTTCATTATAAAATAATATCATGTGTATGAATTTTTTTCCAGAAAATTACATAAGTCATATGATGATGAGTTATTCAATTATTGAAGTGCCCAGATCAGTGTGAATCACTGAGAGGGGGAGGGGGTGAATCAGTGATCCCTTAAAACTTTTTACTAATTGATTCCTTAATCAATTAAACCTCTATGGCTGGTTAAAGCCTCGATCCACTCTTCTTGTATCTCTCATCCTTTCCCGAATAATGCAGTAATGAAAAGGCACAGGACACAAGGATTTACAAGGTTCGGCACCAAAGGCCTACATCCTTGCCATGCTCTCCCAGCATGGATTCTCCATTATAACCTGTTAAAATTACAATGGTCGATACAGAGTCCCACTGTATCTCTCCTGAGTCCCACAGGAGGGTCTTTATACTGCTTCACACAGTGTTACCAGAGTCCCACTGGCCTGCTCCAGAATCCCACTGAAGACTTCTTCTCCCTGAGTCCCACAGGGTCTTCTCCTGGCTCCTCGAGTCACACGAGTAGCTCTTCTTCACTTTAAGCTTCTTCAAGTATCCTCAGCAGTCTAGGATAAAGACTGCTGGCCTTGCTCTGTACCTCTGATCACTTGTGGTTGATCAGGGTCTTCTCAATCTACTGAAAAACTCAGACAAATAATATCTTTAACTTCAGTCTGGTCCAGTCTCACTGCAATTCAACTTCATGCACTGAATGCATGGAAACTCTGATTCCTCAAGATCTTCTGGTCTTGGACTTCTCAATTGCACACAACCAGATTTGGCTTTGTTCACGTGTGCATGTGCATGCATGCATGCATGCACTCTCCTTCTCTTTCTTCTAGGTTCAATAATCCCACAAAGGGTGTAGTCACTTTAAGCACACACCAACTCCTTGAACTTCACACACTTTGTTCAATTTGGTTACACACTTAGAGTGTGTTCTACTTTAGTGTGGGTCACTCCTTATTTCTTCTAAGTGTATACACACTTCTTAGTGCACACACTTAGGTTCGGCCTTGTTCTTGTTTAGCACACACAATTTATTCTTTTAGTCTTCTTTGCACACAAGGCTTTGCCCTTCACTTATTCTTGCACGCACAACCCATAGCCTATCTCCTTCACTTTGCACACACACAAAATATGTTCTTTTATTTGTTCTTCAAAGTGTGCACCCACAAGGCTACGGCCTTCCTTGTTCACCTTGCACACAAGCAAAGTGTGGTATACTCCTTATGCACACAAACAGCCACGGCCTTCCTTGCTTCATTGCACACACTAAGTGTTCTTCATGTTTCACACACTAGTGTTCAAGCCTTGGCCTCCTACTTCTTTTTGCACACACACTGCCCGTAGGGTGTCTTCTTCTTCACTTGGCACTCAAAGGGTGCAAGGGCTCGGCCTTCCTCCACTATTCCACCCAAACACTAAAGAAGTCGCGCAAGGGGTGCGACCAACCTCTCTTCTATCGCGCAGGCACTTGGGTGCACAAGGCAGCACACAAGTCCTCGGGTGTGCAAGCCTCAAGAGTGCAAGAGCACCTTGGGTGCAAGGCACCTCAACCACGGGGCGCGCAAGAGCTACTACCCCGGGTTCTTCCTGCCGCGCAAAGGGATAGCGTGCAGGGGACTCCTTCCCTTCACCTCTTTCGCGCAAGGGGTGCGCGAAAGGAACTCCTTCGGGCCTCGGGTGGCACCGAGAACAACAGCCGCGCAAGTGCTTTGCGCGGCGGCTTCTTCTTCGCGAGGCAGAGGCACACGCGGGACACAAATCTTCAACAAGGTTTCAACAACCTTTTTGAGAGCTTTGGGCTCTTTTTATAGGCGAAGCAGAGCCTCTGCCTTCCGCGTGGGATAAATCTCGAATCCCCGAAATCTTCGGATCTTTAAAAACTTCAAATCTTGATTTTTATACTCTATTTCAACGCGGGTTTCCTTTTCTTTTCCTTCGGTTTCCTCCACGTGCATGCGAATTAGAACGCATGCACGGCCTTCGTTAAGGCTTATGCATGCACAGCATGCTCTCCACGTGGCCTCGGCAACTCCGTTTGCCTCGGCTGAAGTCCGAATTCTTTCTCGATGCATGCATGAAACATTTTAATGCATGCATGAGTTCAGTGTGGCCAGACGAGCACGAGGGAGCCTTTGGCTTCGAAAATGGTGGCCGGGAACTCGAATTTTGTCTTCGGGGAGGCTCTGGTTCGAGCGGAGCTCGCGGGGATGTGCAGGGAGGCCTCAGCCGAGCTCGGGGAAGAGGACGAAGCCGGGGCCGTCAGATCAGATCTTCAACGGCCTGGATTAGATCGCGGCGCCGCGGATGGATCGTGCGGCGCAGATCAAGCGCACGATCAATCGAGCGGCTCAGATTCGCTCCCGGGAATTTTTCCGCGTCCCACATCGAAACGGGCCGCGGAATTCTCGCGCTTTATCACCCTGGCGCTGCCGGCTTCCCATCAGTTGCACTTCTCCCCTCCCGGTGCTGCCCCGCACCGGGTTCTCTCTGCGGGCGCGCTCTTGCGCCCACTATGCTCCCTGCGGGCGCGCCACTGGCGCCCACTATGCACGCTGTGACACTCGCGGGTGCGCTCATGCACCCCTGCCGCGCTCCTCCGGGCGTGCCCCAGGCGCCTAGCGGTGTCTTGGGTGCGTCCTGCCGCCCTGGACTCGCCCCACGGGTTCCCCCTTGGGCGTGGCGCCTTAGGCCCACATGTGCCTTGGGGTTGAACCCTCAAGGTGTCCACGGGCTGGCCAATTTTTTGGCTAAGACTTTGTAAAAAAACAAAGTCCTCCATGTAAAATGCCATATCAAGCCCTTTCATTCTTCTTCTCAATTTTTTCCCTTCTCTACTTCTTAAGAATTCCTTAATCCTCCTCAACATATAATCTTCACTTAGGATGTGGAATTCAAAAGGTTTCTTCATCTTCAACCGAGCTCCTGAATCAAATATTTCTTCAATAAACTTCATTGATCTAATCAGAGATCAATTGGAACATCTTCTGATTCACATGCACTAAGTGATAGTGCATGGACTTCATTAAACCACTTCATCCACTTACAACTTATGGATGGATCACTTTCAACTCCTCATGCATTGTCACTACAATGCATGGTCTTCTAATCATGTTGTGACTTTGAATCATCTTGATACAAGTTCTATGAACTTAAAGAACAGATCAACAATCGTCAGATGTAATGATGCTCCATCATTATTCATTCTTCAAGTGGTGTAACTTAGTATCATATTGATACAAGTATTGAAACATTAAGATCAGTTCTAATATCGTCTGATATTCTTAGAGAATGTTTCAAACCATCATCTCCTATGTCACTTAGTGAATCTCCTAAGTGACATGCATTTTGGTACCATGTCCATTCTCCTTCATCACCATCACCATCACATCCTTTGACATTCACATCTTGACTCCTTGACATCCATTCATTCCAAGACAACTTCATGCCTCATTGACAACAAATGCAACACAATGCACTTCAATCTCCCCCTTTGTATTTGTTGTCAATACACCACTTCAGCACATATGAATGGGTCAATATGTGTGCCAATATTTTCTCCCCCTTATTGGAAATCAAATGCAAAGGTGTGGTGTGGTTATCTTCCAGAAATATCTTCCTCCCATTGAAAAGTATCTTCTTGAAAAACACTAGGAGAGGGATGATGTCACATGTTCTTTTTAGAAAAGAACCTTTAGTAAATCGGCTCTAAGTCTACTTGGGCTAACCCGGTGTAGAAAACAAGAGTGATATGACCAAGGAATTCAAAGCTGTCCATAATTCTCTACACATGTGAGATCATGCTTAGGGGTTTGAAATTTTTCAGATATAACAATGAATTTGCTAAATCCTGCACAACTTCACAAAACTCATTAGAAAGATCAGGTGCAAAGATAAAGCTCCCCCTTTCATCCATTTGTCTTCAATCAATACTCCCCCTTAATTGTCATGATGAATGCAATTAAGAATCAAGGGATGAAAGTATGATTGGAATACCTTCACTTTTCTCAAGATGGTATTAATCTAAGAATCCCATCTTCTTCAGATTGGCTCCCCCTCAAGGGGTGCACTCCATTCTTTCCAAACCATCATCCAATTGAGAATGATCATCATCTTCAATTCCCTGCAATGTCAGCACATGTAAATACAAGTGATTAGGGAATAAGATGGAACCTCCTTGGTTCATCAATGTGAACAACAAGGTTGAGAAGATTCTCTCAACCGAGATGTCCCATTTTCACCAGTCTTCACACTTTCACATTTGATCATCATTGATGATTGTGCTGGTGTGGATCTCAATACATCTTCATGTGAAATATTCTTCTTCCCTTTTGCCTTAGCAATTGCCAGAACTTCATCTTCATCTCTTTGTAGATCTTTGGCAAGTTGCAACTGATTTGGCCATATGACTAGTAAGTCACTTGGAAGTGTGGCCTCAGTTCTGGATATTCCACATGGTTCTTTTGATGCTGTCAAGCTACCTTTCTTAGGCAACTTGTTTTCAATCAATCCCTTCTGCTTCTTCTGGATTGATTGTCTGTTTGAGTCCAGTCTGCCTCTATTGAATTTCATGGCTTCTTTACAAAGAACCATGATATGTCCTTTCTTTCCACAGTAGAAGCATTTCTTCTTGGTGGACCTTCTGGATGCATCACCCTTCTTGGATTTAGACTCCAAGGTCTTCTCTTCCTTTTTCAAAATCTTCATGGGAGCATCTTCCACTTTCTTCTTGCTTCCCAAGGATTCTTTCTAAGCCAGGTTCTGTGATCTTTTCATCTTTTGAGCTCTGGATACAGTTGGAGATTGACATGTATCATTTTGACCACTTTTGCAAACATCCCAGATGTTGTCATGCAATCCAAATCTGTTAGCAGTAAACAGATGTCTCTGGACCTGTGGATGCTGCTTCTTTTCTTCTGGCTTGCTCCCCCTTGGCATGGGCTTCCTTTGTGCTTTGACATTCAGTGGATTGTACCAATAATCCTTTGCACAATGCCCATACTTGTTACAACACCATCATTGTCCCACGAATCTTGACCTCTTCAGTCCTTCTGATTGTAGGGTACTTTTCTTGACCTGTTTTGCTGTTTCAGGAGAGCTTTGCTTCTTTACTGTCTTCATCCATATTTGTTTGGAATTATTCTTCCATCCTGCACTTTGAGTAGAAACACTATTAGAAGCATCAGTACAAGATGGGATGGATGGTACCTTCCTTTTAGAAGTTGTTGCACTTTCACTAGAGGATGTCTTTCTTTTAGAATCATCCTTCTCAATGCATACTTGAGTGGCAACATTTCTTCTACCAGCTGACTGGGAGGTTTTGGCTTTGGGTGATTGCTGATTATTCAATATCACCTCCAGTTCTAAGCACTTCATGTTGAGGGAGTTCTTCTCATCCTCAACCATTCTTAGCTTTCCTTCCCAATTCTCCACCAGTTGTTTCATCTGGTCTTCATGAACCTTCTTCAATTCTTGCAATGAATTGTCCATCTCCTTCACCAATTTGACTTTTTCTTCAAGTTGAGCATCTCTGACATTCATTGAAACTTTGTGCCACTTTTCCAGTGCATGGAAAACATCTTTGATTATTATTTTAAAGAATTATTTCTCAGAAAGGCTTCTTTGCAATTCTTCAGTAGTGTCTTCATATCTTTCATTGCAAAGCGATACTGTTTCATCTTTAGCCTTCACCAGCTTTCTGAGAGTGTTGGTTATGCCAACCCTTTTTGCCAATTGATCATCCATTGCATTGGCTTCTCCTTCTAACTGTGATTTTTCTTCATGAAGATCATGGATGCCTGTAGCTATACACTTTTCCACTTCCATGGGAACTGTCTTCTGAAGATATTTGAGTGCACTCTGAAGATCATTCATTATTTCAACTTCATCACAACTAGGACATGATTTATTCATCTTCTTGGCCTATTTCTTCTTTCTATTTTTCTGAGTCTTGGCAGATATCTCCATTTGAGGCTGGTTGCTCATTTCCTCAAATCTGCACTTCATAAAGACTCCCTTGGATCTTTTAGAGGTAACCTCCCTTTGATACCAATTGAAGTGCCCAGATCAGTGTGAATCACTGAGAGGGGGAGGGGGTGAATCATTGATCCCTTAAAACTTTTTACTAATTGATTCCTTAATCAATTAAACCTCTATGGCTGGTTAAAGCCTCGATCCACTCTTCTTGTATCTCTCAACCTTTCCCGAATAATGCAGTAATGAAAAGGCACAGGACACAAGGATTTACAAGGTTCGGCACCAAAGGCCTACATCCTTGCCATGCTCTCCCAGCATGGATTCTCCATTATAACCTGTTAAAATTACAATGGTCGATACAGAGTCCCACTGTATCTCTCCTGAGTCCCACAGGAGGGTCTTTATACTGCTTCACACAGTGTTACCAGAGTCCCACTGGCCTGCTCAAGAATCCCACTGAAGACTTCTTCTCCCTGAGTCCCACATGGTCTTCTCCTGGCTCCTCGAGTCACACGAGTAGCTCTTCTTCACTTTAAGCTTCTTCAAGTATCCTCAGCAGTCTGGGATAAAGACTGCTGGCCTTGTTCTGTACCTCTGATCACTTGTGGTTGATCAGGGTCTTCTCAATCTACTGAAAAACTCAGACAAATAATATCTTTAACTTCAGTCTGGTCCAGTCTCACTTCAATTCAACTTCATGCACTGAATGCATGAAAACTCTGATTCCTCAAGATCTTCTGGTCTTGGACTTCTCAATTGCACACAACCAGATTTGGCTTTGTTCACGTGTGCATGTGCATGCATGCATGCATGCACTCTCCTTCTCTTTCTTCTAGGTGCAATAATCCCACAAAGGGTGTAGTCACTTTAAGCACACACCAACTCCTTGAACTTCACACACATTGTTCAATTTGGTTACACACTTAGAGTGTGTTCTACTTTAGTGTGGGTCACTCCTTATTTCTTCTAAGTGTATACACACTTCTTAGTGCACACACTTAGGTTCGGCCTTGTTCTTGTTTAGCACACACAATTTATTCTTTTAGTCTTCTTTGCACACAAGGCTTTGCCCTTCACTTCTTCTTGCACGCACAACCCGTAGCCTTTCTCCTTCACTTTGCACACACACAAAATATGTTCTTTTATTTGTTCTTCAAAGTGTGCACCCACAAGGCTACGGCCTTCCTTGTCCACCTTGCACACAAGCAAAGTGTGGTATACTCCTTATGCACACAAACAGCCACGGCCTTCCTTGCTTCTTTGCACACACTAAGTGTTCTTCACGTTTCACACACTAGTGTTCAAGCCTTGGACTCCTACTTCTTTTTGCACACACACTGCCCGTAGGGTGTCTTCTTCTTCACTTGGCACTCAAAGGGTGCAAGGGCTCGGCCTTCCTCCACTATTCCACCCAAACACTAAAGAAGTCGCGCAAGGGGTGCGACCAACCTCTCTTCTATCGCGCAGGCACTTGGGTGCACAAGGCAGCGCACAAGTCCTCGGGTGTGCAAGCCTCAAGAGTGCAAGAGCACCTTGGGTGCAAGGCACGTCAACCACGGGGCGCGCAAGAGCTACTGCCCCGGGTTCTTCCTGCCGCGCAAAGGGATAGCGCGCAGGGGACTCCTTCCCTTCACCTCTTTCTCGCAAGGGGTGCGCGAAAGGAACTCCTTCGGGCCTCGGGTGGCACCGAGAACAACAGCCGCGCAAGTGCTTTGAGCGGCGGCTTCTTCTTCGCGAGGCAGAGGCACACGCGGGACACAAATCTTCAACAAGGTTTCAGCAACCTTTTTGAGAGCCTCGGGCTCTTTTTATAGGCGAAGCAGAGCCTCTGCCTTCCGCGTGGGATAAATCTCGAATCCCCGAAATCTTCGGATCTTTAAAAACTTCAAATCTTGATTTTTATACTCTGTTTCAACGCGGGTTTCCTTTTCTTTTCCTTCGGTTTCCTCCACGTGCATGCGACTTAGAACGCATGCACGGCCTTCGTTAAGGCTTATGCATGCACAGCATGCTCTCCACGTGGCCTCGGCAACTCCGTTTGCCTCGGCTGAAGTCCGAATTCTTTCTCGATGCATGCATGCAACATTTTAATGCATGCATGAGTTCAGTGTGGCCAGACGAGCACGAGGGAGCCTTCGGCTTCGAAAATGGTGGCCGGGAACTCGAATTTTGTCTTCGGGGAGGCTCTGGTTCGAGCGGAGCTCGCGAGAATGCGCGGGGAGGCCTCAGCCGAGCTCGGGGAAGAGGACGAAGCCGGGGCCGTCAGATCAGATCTTCAATGGCCTGGATTAGATCGCGGCGCCGCGGATGGATCGTGCGGCACAGATCAAGCGCGTGATCAATCGAGCGGCTCAGATTCGCTCCTGGGAATTTTTCCGCGTCCCACATCGAAACGGGCCGCGGAATTCTCGCGCTTTATCACCCTGGCGCTGCCGGCTTCCAATCAGTTGCACTTCTCCCCTCCCGGTGCCGCCCCGCACCGGGTTCTCTCTGCGGGCGCGCTCTTGTGCCCACTATGCTCCCTGCGGGCGCGCCACTGGCGCCCACTATGCACGCTGTGACCCTCGCGGGTGCGCTCATGCGCCCCTGCCGCTCTCCTCCGGGCGTGCCCCAGGCGCCTAGCGGTGTCTTGGGTGCGTCCTGCTGCCCTGGACTCGCCCCACGGGTTCCCCCTTGGGAGTGGCGCCTTAGGCCCACATGTGCCTTGGGGTTGAACCCTCAAGGTGTCCACGGGCTGGCCAATTTTTTGGCTAAGACTTTGAAAAAAAACAAAGACCTCCATGTAAAATGTCATATCAAGCCCTTTCATTCTTCTTCTCAATTTCTTCCCTTCTCTACTTCTTAAGAATTCCTTAATCCTCCTCAACATATAATCTTCACTTAGGATATGGAATTCAAAAGGATTATTCATCTTCAACCGAGCTCCTGAGTCAAATATTTCTTCAATAAACTTCATTGATCTAATCAGAGATCAATTGGAACATCTTCTGATTCACATGCACTAAGTGATAGTGCATGGACTTCATTAAACCACTTCATCCACTTACAACTTATGGATGGATCACTTTCAACTCCTCATGCATTGTCACTACAATGCATGGTCTTCTAATCATGTTGTGACTTTGTATCATCTTGATACAAGTTCTATGAACTTAAAGAACAGCTCAACAATCGTCAGATGTAATGATGCTCCATCATTATTCATTCTTCAAGTGGTGTAACTTAGTATCATATTGATACATGTATTGAAATATTAAGATCAGTTCTACAATCGTCTGATATTCTTAGAGAATGTTTCAAACCATCATCTCCTATGTCACTTAGTGAATCTCCTAAGTGACATGCATTTTGGTACCATGGCCATTCTCCTTCATCACCATCACCATCACATCCTTTGACATTCA
Organism: Viscum album; assembly: GCA_963277665.1. Taxonomy (NCBI): domain Eukaryota; kingdom Viridiplantae; phylum Streptophyta; class Magnoliopsida; order Santalales; family Viscaceae; genus Viscum; species Viscum album. The sequence continues at coordinate 1,304,797,498 of OY728147.1, forward strand.
CATCTTGACTACTTGACATCCATTCATTCCAAGACAACTTCATGCCTCATTGACAACAAATGCAACACAATGCACTTCAATTATAATATATTTTTATAGTATATGTGAGGTACTATAGATATCATACCATATTGATGAGGGGAGGGGTGGAGTGACAGAGAAATGAAAGGAAATTGAAAAGAAATTGAGAGAAAAGGAATATGGATTTTCTTCCTGATTCCTTCTTATTGAGAGCCTCCATAATGGTTTGGTTATATTATTTTATTAATAAAAAAATCTCCTAAAAATGGAGGTGGTGATAGGGAGGATATTTTAGATGAATTTGGACATAGATAAATTCTTGAGAGTTGTGAGGAGAAGAGGTGGCTAGAGGTGGTATTTATAGTAGAAGAGAATGTTGTTTTCTCATTATTCAATTCATTGCAATATTATTTTAGACAAGAAAATAAATATTTTGGATTACTAATACTAAATATATTTATAATATCATGATATTTCAAACCAGACGTTCATACATCATTCACAACTCAATGAGTAGTGTTTTTTACTTATAATGTATGTACACTGTAAAATATCATATTTCACTAATCACAAAAAATTCATATACTTTAGAAAAATCCTAAGAATTCACCCTATCCCATTAAATGTGTGTATAATTCAAAAATCAATGTAATTTTATGAATTTTTTTTCTAAATATGATAAATTTTAATTTTAAATAAAATAATAATTTACATGGAATAATAAAAATTATAAATTAATAAATAATTTTATATCAATTTGAAAATTTAACTAAGGTATAGTAAAATTATCTTATAATAATAATAAATAAAAATAAATAATTAGGATTAAATTTTATGAAAATATATCTTTTTTTAAAAATTTAAAATATTTATAAAATCGAAATGAAATATTTACGAATTTTTAAAATATGAAGACTTAATTAATAAATTTTAAAATCTTTATTTACATATACTATAATATAATTATATCATATTGGCACTTATAATATGGATAAATCTTATTTATAATTTCACTCGTGAGGTAACAGTTCAATATTCTGATTTACTATTCATTAGGTTCATCTTACTATTCAAAAGGTCATGTTACTACAAATTTGTTATATGTTCAAAAACTTCTTAAAATTTCTTTTATTTATTAAATTATTAAATTTTGGAGTTTTTTTTCTTCTTAATGTTATTTTATGTGATTATAATATAAGCCATAATTATAAGATGTGAATGGAATTGATAATTTTTTTGCGATCTTACATCATTTTCCACATTATTTGATTTTCCTAAATGATAGTTGATTAAGAATTCATAATTAATGGTGATATATAACCCACTTAACTAGAATATTTTAATTACATTATATTTGAATATATAAATGAGGATCTCTAGATAATTATATATCTCACACTACTCCTAAAATATATAATGATTTTATATTTTCAACATGATGACAGAAAACACCGATTCTAGATAATGTATGTGACATTTTTACAATCGATATTTGGTATTCCATGATTCGTAGGTTATCAATTTATCATTTATCAACAGTACACAATCTAATACATTTTTAAAGAATAATTTTATACCACAAATAATTCCCCACATATTAGTAGTATATGTAGTGGTGCATCTATAAGCCAAATTTTCGTTTGTTTAAATGATTCATTACATTCAATGGTCTAGAAAAAAACTAATCCTTTTCAATTAATCTTACTTAGTGGTTTCTCCAAACATGATATATTCCTAAAAAATGTTTGATAATACTTATATAGACAAAGGAAAATAAAAATATCCCCTACAAATGCTGGTCTGGGCTACATCTCAATTGTCCTAGTTTTAAAAGTGTCCAAAATCATTCCTTTATGGGTGATAACATGAAGAATGAAATATAAATTATATATATATAGAAATCATATATACTGTACTCTATATATAATTTTACATCATAAAATTCTATGGAAGAATGTTCAATTTCTCCTCATGTTCCTCCTTTATTTTGGAGTGCATTAGAATACCATCAATAAAGTGAACCAAAGCTAATCAAAAAAGAATAAATTAATGAAGTCCATTAAAATTGATGTAAAATTAGTGAGTTTAAAGGGAATAACAATGAAATCATAGTTTCTATACCCCATTTTAAATGTATTCATATAAATATGTTCCTTCCTCACCAATAATTGGGGATATCTGGATCGAAGGTCCACCTTAAGAAAATACTTGTCTCCAATTATCTTATTTAAAAATTCATCCATCTATTATTGGGGTAATTTTTTTGTTATTTTAATTTTTTTATCTCATGATAATAAAAGTATATGCACATTATCATGTTCCTATTCTTGATGAATGTGACTGGCTCACAACACTGTTAATCACTAGGGTGTGTTTAATTGTTTTCCAGATTCTCTTGTAATCACTTCATTAGTTCCACTAATTCAAGTATTTATATTATATAAGTAGCCGATGATATTGGAAAATACCATAGTATAAGAAAGAATAAGAACTCATCTTCTCTATTAAGAGGAAGACAATCCAATTCTTCATGAAAAACATTAGTTTTGTCCCTTATAATGGGAATGTCATTGAGTATGATCCTCTCCATTGTGTCCATAATTTGATCTTGATATGAGTTATCATAAAGAAATATTATTAGAAATTTATATGATTATTTAGAGGGAGATTTATCTTCGACACAACTGTATAGAATTGGTGGATGACTCGAGATATGATGATTGATATCCCTTTCTATACTATTGATATGGGATTTATATAAAGATAATAAATCCATGCCCAATATAACATAAAACTCACTAGAGGAAGTAATAAGAGATTGGTTTGAGGTTCAAGAACATATATATTAAGTCTGTAGGAGTTATATTCATTAGATGAAAGAATTTACCCATTCAATATTTTCAATGATAACTCACCCTATATATTTTGAGGTTGAATTTGAATTAGTCAATTAAACATGGAATATATAAAATAATGAATTGAACTAGATTCAAATTGGTAAACAATTACTCATGAATCAAAAAAACATCATACATGTTACCACCTCAAGGTTATGAACCACCTATGAAATAGTGATAACATATTTCGTTCCTTTCATCTCCAGAGTTTTTTTGATTGTCATTGAATCTGAAATCCCTTGCATTGGTAAATTGGTTCTCAAATTCCGATGAATCTTATAGTTCAAACACTGTATTAAATGATGAGTTTTTATTGGAGACTTCCCATATTATTTTTCAATAGTTGGATTATTCAAATTCCTTCAGTAATAATTTTCCCGATTCATTAGTCATCCACATCTGAAGCGTCACTTGGTTAACATTAGGAAGATCCAAAGATGCTTCTTCCCACAAAATTGACATGTGTGGTGTTGGTTTCTCTTTCTTTCATGTTATATATCTATTGATCCTCCAATATTACACTCTAATTTCTATATATTATCTTTAGGGGAATGAGGAAAATGATATTTTTTTATATCCATTTTAGGATAAAGATAAAAACATAAATTTATTTCAATTTCATCAAATTATTAAATTTACAATAATTTTCAAAGACTCATCATTAATCCGCTAACTATTTGATTCATCATTCATTCAGTGTTCATAAAGATGATGGGGGTTTATTGTGAAATATTTATATTTCCTTCATCGAATGACTTGTTATATAATTAGTACTCATATATCCATATAAGTACCTCTCTATATTAAGACAATGTGTTTCAAAAAATATTTGTTTAAAAATATTTTAATTAATCCTTCCCAATCGATGGAATCAATTTTCACCATAAACACATTATTTTGTTCAGTGTCTACCACTAATCATCTTCATCTTCAAAAAACTAGACACCTAGTTTGACATTGTCTTCTTCTAAACATTGGATAATTGATAACATATTCTAAATGGAGTTAATTCATTGTTACAATATGATTGAATTGGAACATCTACTAATGATAGGATATTTTTTTTGTATAAATTATTAAGAAACATCATGATATTTCATTAGGGAAGAAGGTATTTCTACATGACTCATGTTCTCATTCATAACTAGATCCACTTGATCTATAACTGTAATGAATTTTGGACCCACCATTATAATTTTATTTGGAATTTCATTAGGGAAATAATAAAAATGACCTTCATCTTGGTTATTAGAATGAGTTCTCCAATATATGTCAATTTATTGTGAAATTAGAAAAGGAACAATATTATGGAGATTTAATATGAATATAATGGGAATAAAAAAATAAAACCATAAACATCAAAGTAACATATTATAAATTAATTTTATATCCTAACATATAATTTACCATATTTTAACACAGTTTATTCATGGTGGTAGATTTATCAAAAATGTTTTTACTAAAGTTCTATAGACAAAATACTAAAAAAATAACTACACTGACTATTTATCCATACAATATTTATTAAAACCATTTACACATATTATTAGTTTATTTTAACAATAAATATCCATGAAACTGAAAACATGGAACAAAAATACGAAACTTTTTTAGAAAACTGGGTACATAATTAAAAAACATGAAACCAGATCAAGAAAAGTTTTTATTAATACACTGTAATGAGTTACTGACTCCCATTTGGCTCCTAAAACTGGATTGGATGACCATAGAAATAAATAAAAAATTAGTTGCGCTAAATAGCTCAGTAAGAGAATAAACATTGGAAGAAATCATAAAAAACTAGATTAAATGAATAACATGGAAACATAAATGGTATGGATAATGAATAATTGAATAGATTAATAATATATAGATCCTAGAATGATATGATATTAGAAATATTTAAATGTTAATGCATCGCATTTCATGAAATAACCTTTTGTCAAATATAAATTCCAGGGCAATATCAAATGGTGAACACCATCCTATAATGTATTACGTTTACCACAACATCCCATACATGAAAATTAATGAGACTAAAAATTACCCAATTAATAGGAGAACTATCATGGTGCACCCATCATAACTTGAACATCCATATTTGTTCCATATAATTAAAAAAACACAAGGAATAATCATAAGGGTTACCCATATAATAAATTGTTTTTTTTGTAATCATGCAATACGCTATAACAAAGGGCATATTACAGTTGTATACCTGAAATTAGTGATTTAAATCATTTTTAAACATTCATAAAAGAAAAATTAGAGTATATCATGGAAAAATATGTCCAAATAAATTTAATACATGAAGAAGAGTAGTTAGGTGACATTAAAAATGTACAACAAAGGTGTAGTTTAAGGGAGAAGAATAAAGTGATTATAAAGAGGTAAAATAAACAATGGATTGTTCAGAAAAACTAACAGAGATTATTTTTCATGATAATATGATTTATTTTAGAAAAAATATCTTTTAAAATATTTTTTATGTGTACTTGAAAAATATTAAGAAATAGTGTTGTTCCCTTTTAATCGAGATTACTTATATGGAGTAATTGAAGAAGGAATATCTTAAAACATGTATTTCCCCTTAAAAAAGGATAAATTGTACTAGATACATATGTTTATTATATATTAATATAATTTATAATAAAAATAGAATAATAATGAAGATATTAATGGCGGAAAATAGAGATAATGAATATCAAAAAATGTAATTTGGATGTTAAGATACATCCCTTAACTTATGTCTAAATTCATTCATTACTTGCACTTAATGTCCTTTTTAAAAATTAATATTAACTAATTACATAAATAGAAAACATTAATATGTTTATTTTATTGATATAATTTATTTACATTCATTTATTCCAATTTTTATGCGTTACAAAGTTAAACTTCATCATTTTGGGAGAATTTTTTTAATGGTTTTCATGGTCTATTTAATTCTGTATAGTTATGGATGTTCTGGTCAAATTTTAGAATTTATAGAGATGATATATTATAAATTATTAATAAACATAAATTAGTTTATGTTTCCCCGCACACCATTTGGTTTTCTTGTATGGGGATGACTCTTTTGAAAAAATATTAATGGTAATTGTTAAGTTTATTTTGGTGGTTGTTTGATTATCTCAAAATAGTTGTATTTTATAAAACATTCACTCTATATATTATATCATGAAAAATAAATATGTTATAATATAAATATTATATAATTTTGAACCATAATAATTCATTTTTTTACAAGCCTTGAAGGTCATAATGGAAAATGATAACTCATCATCCACGAAGGTAGTAAACTAACATACCGGGGATAATCTATTAATTTTAGATTAAAAAGATAAGAGAATAAACTTTATGACAGATAATTAATTATGAAAATAAAATTCCAGTATACATATTACACTAGAAATATCTTGATTATTTGGATAGGATTTTTGTGAAATGATAGGAAATAAAATGAAATTAGAAGATAATGATTGAAGATTTTTCCTCTTGAATGTGAAATATTTGAGGACCTCTTTAAGGCACTTGGGTTTGGAATTTTGTCGATCCATTAGTTCATGAACATGGGTACGAGGCTTGGAAAGGTAATTGGGTATAATTTCTATAATATAAAAGTTTATATGGTTCAGTGAGAAGTGGTGGTGATGAGTGTTATTTTTGAGATCATAAGAGGGGTGTTTATATTCATTAGATTAATGTTATTGATTAACAATATAAATAGTGTTTATTACTATGAATAAATAAAATAAATAGTTTATGATTGTATTAACCAATATTTAAAAACATAATGTATACATCATTCATGTCTCAAAAAATCAAATCATGTAAAATATTAAAAATGATATTATTTTATGATTCACAAAAATTTAACTATTATAGAAAAATAAAATGAATCAACTTAACCATTTTAATATTTTAATATGTCAAATTATTAATCCATTTATGGAAAATTAATATAAATATAAATATATGATATATAAATTTTTTCAATAAAATAAGCATTTCTTCAAAAAATACTGAATTTAAAAATATAATTGCATTTAAGACCCTTTAATAAAATAATTAATCGATAATTATAATATATAATAAATATAATAAAAAATATTATTTGTTTGTGAATATATTGTATTAGAATATACATTATTTTAAATCATTATATTAATTTTATATTCATAAAAAATTTCATTTAACAAAAACAGAAATGCTGAATTTAACATTTTTAAAACATTTATTTACTTGTTGATATATGTAAGTAATATTTTCATTTATAAGACACGTAATATTTTTATAATCACCTAGGTTAGGGTACTATACTAATGTCTGGATAACTATAAATAATGTTTAAATTACAATTCAAACGTCCATGTAACTATTCCAACATTATATGATATTTAATTTATATAATTTCATCTTATTTCATTAATTCAAGAATATTCACTCAAGGTTATAATTTAAAATTAAATAGGAATATTATATTATTAACATTATTCATTATTTATAAATCATTCTCTATGAGTTCATTCCTTCAAGTGGATCGAGTATATCCAATTTTTTTAATTATTGATATCTTATTTTCTTTTTACTATCCTACTGTAAAATTTGAAATCCATATTGGTTTATTTACTGACAAATTTATCATTACTAATTTATGAATAGAATGATATCTGGGTTCTCCATGAGATGTATGTATTTTAAAACATAAGAATATAAATTCCATTTATTGAATTCGTAATCGTTTTAATAGAGGAGTGTGGGTAGGCATAATTCCAACATATTTTGGGTGGTCCTTGTATAAGGCACATAGAGAATGTCCTCATCAAGAGAATAAGATGGTCTAGAAGACCACTAGGCTGAAGCCTATGGTGCATTGAGAAAATAATAGGTGCAAAACCTCATAGCTAGCTCAACTCAAAAACACACATGAGACTATTACTATACCATAACCTCAACTAAATGAAAGTCAAATGTGGGACATGGCCAAACATGACATTGTTTTCCCTTCATTTAAAATGATTTAAATTACATGGTATGACAATAAGATCACTATTAACAATTTGATATTCTCGGGTAATCATCATCTATATATTGATGCCCGAGAGACACTATTTTTTAAAGGTCATACAGAATCAATACCACTCAAGAAACATGACACCTTCCATGAATTTGTTGATAGAATAATTTTTTTAATCATCAAAATATCATGTGTGGAAATATTTCTTCCATTAAACGTATTATTATAAGAATATACTCAAGTGAATGAATTCGTGAATTGCATATAAGTTCATTTAGATAATAGTATAATCCCATGCTTTAAAAGATAAAATGTATTTTAAAATTGAATGCATGTGAATCTACGGAAGAAACCAATATCAGAAAAATGGAAAAAATATTCATTGGAGTAAAAATGATAAATATAGAATAAATTAGGTTAGATGAGATATTTCATTATATGATATAAAATTTTCAGTTTCATAGTGACACAAAAAATGGATGAGATATGGTGCAAGGAATGATGATTATCATCTATAAGGGAGAGATTTCAAGGTTGATAATTATGAAACAACATTGATAATATCACATTTGTGGTGAAATAGAGGACCTTGCAAAATTTTTTAGTGAACAGAGGTCTCCACAAAACAATGTTTTATGATAAGGTAGAGAATGATCCCATGGGCATTTAGAATTGTGTCTAAAGATACTCAAAGGCCGAACAAAGAACCTCATTCTAGGAATGCATTTTATGTTTTGAGATATCCCTATATGTATAATTATAGTTTCTATGAATAATATAAGTTTCCAAAATATATTTCACCATTACATTTTTTCTCATGAATATGAATAATATTGGTCTCACAAAATTTTATGGTCATGAACCCTCATTGGATAAAATTGTGTTAAATGACATTTCATTTTTTGAAAAAAATTTGTAAAGTGGTATATTGTGGTTTTGTAGAACATAATCTTTTGTTTACTTACTTACATTGAAATACTTTGTGTTTGAGAATCCTATACACTCAATAACATGAAAATGAAAGTAAATGTTTTGTTTCATGCATCCAGATGTGGAGAAAATTTTAGATAAAAAAAAATGAAGAAATAATATAAAATATTGAATAAATTATATTTATATGATTGTGTTTAAGAGACTGATTATACCATGAAAACATGACTCATTTGTACATGAATGTGGATTGAGATTCTATAAGTATTACCTTGCACAATACATTGAGTAATTTATGTTCAAAAATTTCACACAACCGGGTGAGGTTGTGACTTCAGAAATAGGAAGTATTAACTCGGGCATAGTTGCACTGAGGAAACTGGCCATTATTGGTGATCAAAATTATATAGAAAGGAAAATAGATTTTTAAAAGAATGTTGAATATTCTTAAAGAATAAATGATTAAGTTATATACTACAAGCATATTGAGGAATATCAATGGTCATCCTATAATAGATCAATATGTCACCAAAGGTAATGTATTCTATTTAGTTTTGGGTTAAAATGAAGTCTTCTATTTTGTGACATAGAAGATGGAATCTCTCTGTCAGTTCAGGCATATAAAATGCCTTTCGGTTGAATCAGAATATAGTGAAATTATTTTCTTCTTAGCCTGAAACAAATAAAGTCCCCTATTCATAACTATATAATTGAAATCAATATTTTGATATTGAAGAATAAATAATTGGGGAAATAACTAACATGGTAGTGAGTACATCCTTCTTTCTTTCTATATAAATATCATTTGATTCCCTCTCTATCACATCCACTACACATGACGTGATACTGAGAGACATCATTGAGTTGACAGAGAGGCATAACATGTCTATGTGGTTGAATTAAAAAGAAAAACAATTATTTAAATTAATCCCCGGATTCACCCCTCCAATCCCAAGGGTAAATTTAGCCTTAGGAAATATAGATTTGATATGAAATTACTTCTTTTTTGTGTTAATTATTTAATTTTTAGAGATATTAATTTTTTAAATGAAGGTTTTTTATTAATGTAGTATTAATAATTATAATATTATCAGTCATTTCATTAATGAATAGTTTATTTTAATTTCATAAAAGATATGAAATTAAAATATTATGAGATTTAATAATATTGGGATTTTGGAAAAATAGTTTTCAAATACTTGTGAAGGGTTTGAGGATTGAGTTCATTATTGAATGATTTTAGTTTCCCTGAATTTGTATATATTATAAAATCCGTTTGAATCTACAATGATAAAGATATTTCATAATGGGTTGATGATACATAATAATAAAATAGATTAAATATGTGTTAAATGATAAGTAGGAGAGATTTTTGAATAATAAAATTGTTAGAACTATTATTCTTATTAAAGTATGAAATGAGATGAAACAAATTAATGGATTGTTATTATGGATATTTATAAAATATAGACAATATAGAATAGTGAATCCAAATATTAAATTGATTGTATTTTTTTATGATAATATTTGAGAATGATAGACATATATGAAATTGATGCTAATATTCTTATTGATGAATAAATATAATTATATAATTTTTTTTTAAGATTTATGATATTTATGAAAGGGTGTACATTAAATTTATAGGTGATGGGAATATATGATTCTTTGGTGATAAAATTTTAATTACATATATAATTAGTTGAATTAGATGGAGATTAATTCGTGAAATATATTTGATAAAATATGTGTATAATTTTAAAATATAACAATAAATTAAATCAATGATTTTTTGTTATAAAATTCATATAATTTATAGTTCAACAATTTAAAGAATCATATTTTTTTGAAATCCTATTGATAAATATCAGAGCAAAATATTTGCTAATTGTTTAAGTTGATACATAGAATATAGATCATATATTATTGAGAACACATAGAAAATAACATGTAGGTGAGATGCATAATATCTAATATCATTGAAAAGGGTCACAAAAAGGATAAATGGGGTTAGAGATACATTCCAAAAAAATTTGAAGCATGTATAAGGGATAGAGTATTAAATTAAATTATGTTATATGGTGTCATGACATACTTTCACAATTCTATGCCACATTATGTAGTTGCAGCGCTACTTTTATAGTGATTCACACTATGTCATGTGAATTCTACAAAGTCATGAAACATTGGAATGTGTCTACTATTTTGAGAATGGTATTTTTATACATAATCTTTTGAAATATTAAGATTTTATAATTCCATGGTAATTCTTGTGGTAATTAAATATGGTATGAAGCCCAAAATAACCCCTAATGTCTAAATAGAAGGTTTTAAAAATATATAATGTAATGATATATGAATTGGTTTAATTTAATTATGTAATTTTATATTTTGCAGATTTTTGATAAGGTTACTATATTTATATATTCATAGTATATAAAGAATATTTTCAATGTGTATTTGTTGAATTTAGATAGGATTGTTGTAGAACATGGTGGTAGTACAATATATGCGTGTTTCATTATTTTATTCTTGTGATATGAAATAGTGATGTTGTTGTCATGGAATGTTTCATAATAGTGCATAGTGTAAATGTTGATGATAGTGGATTATATAGTTATATATATTGGATATGTGATGTGGTGATGATGATATATGAATATGAGTGTAGATTCCATGAGGGGATACACCCATTAATACATAATGATTTATATAGGGAGGGTAATTACAAAATCTATGTAGCATTTTGTGGACATATTCTCTACAAATGAAAACTCAAATGAACAATTATTGTCTTAGAAAGTGCAAAGAGTCCAAAATAACTTTTTTTGGATACAATATTGGTGACTTACCTATGGGTGGATTGCACATTTTTTATATAGTTATTCTTATTGACTTCCCTCTGGTTTGGTTTTTAATTCATGAATATAATAAGATTATATTTAGTTATTTAATGGTGGATATCTACAAAGCTATATCGATGTTTAAATATATAAATTCCATAGGATTCCTATTTTTGGATTGTTATCTGGTAGTGGTATTGTATTAAAGACGTCCATATTGGTGGAAAACTAATTATGAATATTAATATGTGCTCCCAATGGGAAGCAAATACTATTTTTCCTTGATGAGGATGTGTGATTGTTATTTTATAATAACAGTCTCTTGATGAACATTTATTGGAATTGTAGTTTGGGTTTTGAAGTATGTTTCTTATGGGGTTTGAAATAGAGGATGGTGAATGATGAACTTACGTGTTGGTGGTTGTTTTATTGCTTTTTTTTATTTCACAAATAGATAAATTAGTGTGCTTTATTCATATAGATAAATTCATTTTATGGGGAGGTTCCAACTGAGTTAATTAATATGATCACTCAAACATTCTAAATTTCCTTCTAGATTATAAGGTAATATTATGATGCATCCTGAGGTTACCAAATCTGAATACATGGGAGAGAGGTTGTTGGAGGAGGATAATGGTATACCATACATTTGATATATAGAGGATGACAATAATATGGATAATTTTCCATTTTGGTTTGTCTTTAATTTCATTACAAGAAATTATATACATCATTCATCGATTGTGGGTGGGGTTTTTATTTTACTTTCAAGGTTTTGGTTACATGGAAAAGTGATGGATGCTTTATCAATGATTTTGAGAATAATATATGAACAAAATAATTTATAAATATGAATTTTTAATAATTATTTATTGGAATCCTCATAAAAAATATTTTATTATAAAGTAATTACACTTCCTGAATACCTTACATGGTGGACGAATGAAATTTTATAATGGATAACAAGGAATTATATGAGCTAGATCCCTTATTAAATTAGAGAATGTTTTCACTTTGTAGTGACCTAAATATAATTTGTATTTAATTACATATTATTTCCATAAACATAGATCCTTTACATCCAAATGAATTTTAAATATTCAACGAATGTGTCCCTTCATGGAAACCAATTTCTTATACGGTCGAAGATTGGATATCCTTCATAATTTCTTTGATCTAGTATATATCATATACCATTGTAATTAATAACTATATTCAATAATATTCATGATTATTTTAATTTTTATAACATCTATAGCCCCATGAACTATATGTTTTTCATATAAATATCCGATATAATATTAATTAGGAAGAGGTCTTAGATTTTTATGGGAATAATGATGAAGAAATCATTCCTTCTTTGACATAATATTCACAAAAAATATCAAAAGATTAACTAACATAGGTAAAATATCGAATCTATATTGAAGGGGTATAAACCCTATGTATAAATGGTTAGCATTTACCCACCATTTGTGAAACACGTAAATGCATAAGCTTCAAAAATTTCCATTTGAGGATCCCATACATGTGCAACATGGTTGTTACTATATATGGTAGTTGTATTTTAATGGTCATACTCTTCATAAAAACGACCATTTTAAGAGGACCACCCATTCAATGTAATATTTATATTTCAATAATCACATGTCTTTCATAGTATGTGGTTCCCAATACATAAAAGGATATATTGACATAAGTTTTGTTAAGTTGGTTCACATTTCACTATGTTTTTCTCACAAAGGTTTCTCATGCATTATCCCCCATATAAACCTCCTACATGTTGTCCTAATATATGTGATTATGTCATTATTAATAGTATTTTCCCCCTCTATTCATCTATTTATTGGAGAATCAGAATCTCCATAATTTTTATCCCTAATAGGAAGGATAATCCGAGTAAATTAAATCATACCCTTCTTTGTTAAAAATAAAACATGCTCTAGGGAAACTAGTTGAATATTTTTTTCTCTAGAAACTAATATTGGATATTCTAAAATAGCTTCCTTCATTCATATGAATCTATCCATCCATCCCAAATCTATTTAATGAGACATATCTATAAAATATTTACAAATATTGTGGAATAAGAACATCGTTTGACTAGTTTTCCACTCTTATATGATATAATATACTATCTTATATATGGGTTCAAATTGAAATGAAGTGAATTCAAATGGGTTTCACCCTTTGTAATCCCTATATTTATTTAACCAAACCCTACTTTGAAAGAGAAATAAATTTCATTTCTCAGGCATAAGTCCCATGCGAAAACATCTATAAGAAATATTTCTACGTGGTTTTAGTTATATTACCATAAAATATAAGAAATAATAGTTTTTACACAAGACATTAAACATCATTTAATTGGTTCTAGTTATATTATCTTGTATAATTAGACACTTTTTCCATATATCATGATCTAAAAGTGCACACCTCTACATATATGATCCACGATCATTAAATTTGTACTACGAAGTCTTAGGTGCATGTTAATAAAATTTAGGACATTATTTATTGTCATACATACAAAATGGATATTACATGATCATTAAGTACCATATAAAAATCAGTTTTGATTCCAATTACATGGGTAAATATGAATCTCTTTTGATGGTCCCAATACCTAATCCCTAACTCATTTCATTTTCTATATGGAGATAAAATCTCAAGTTCTAACTATATTTCCCTAAACTATATTAACATAAAGAAATTAGGGAATTTCAAAGAACCTCTCATGCATATACTATCTTAAAAAATTCACATATCCAATCGATCAATTTAAGAAAATGGTTAATCAGAATTGTTTCTATGAAAAATATTGCAAATATATATATCAAACAATAACATGGTTTCAAAAAATCTTCTAATATCTAATATTTTATTATTTTACCAACTATCCTATAATATTTTGAAGTATAATACCTAAAACACTTTTAAAAAACATTAATGCCCCCACAAATATAGAATACATGCCTATGGAAATGAAAACTCAATAATTTTTGAAATAGAGAATATTGAACCGGATTTGAAATCATTTACTTATGTAAGAGATTTATTCCTTATATATTATCATTTTTGATACTATATTAATGGTTTTCATGTATCTGTCTCTAATAATATTTAATTTTTTTGTTGATAATTTAACATGAATATTTAGTCTCTATAACCATCCTAGGGGAAGTTACAGAATAGGTTTTGTTTCTATAAACCATGAAATAACAACATATCGAAAATATAATGCTAAAACTATGAATGTTTTTGGCAGAATCCATATATGAAGGCCATCACCCTATTGGTTCCACAAATTGAAATTGTTGATTCTATAGTGTAATAATACATGTATAATATAATATTTCCTACTACATAGAAATCTAATGAAAACCAATAGAAGTTGATGGAAAAATGTCGACATGACTAGAACAGGTTGGTAGGGGGTATACCAATCGAATCAAGAATTTGTATTATTTCAGAAATATTTCCGTAGAACTTTTTAATTTGTCCCTTATGTTGATATAATATCGTGATGAAGACATTTTTTACACACGTATTTTTTCCCAGGATCCACCTTGGAAAACTTTTATAAATCCTAGTGTCCATTATCCTAGTTAAAACCATACATACCGAAATCCATGAACATAATTTGTATCCTTGGTCACTCATAAAACATTATATATAAGATGGATTCACTAGAGTACATCCATATTAAATGTCGAAGAGGTGCGTTTTCCCATAACCCAGATGACATCCTTGAAACCTCTGGTATATCTCGATAGTTACATAAGAGAGATTTCACATCACAATCAAAGAGATTCCATAGATCTCATCAAGGTAGGCACTAATTTTTACTCCAATAAACCCTTTACATGTAATGAAGGTAAATAAACATTGAATGGGTCCTCCATATAGTCTCGCATGAAGCATATCTTGAGGAACTCCTCCAACCACCTATTACAAACGCCCTCCTTGAAAAAATACAAATGTTATCAACAATAGTGATACTATTTGTATATATTAGTAACCTAAAAACAATATTTTTCATTCATATGGACATGGATATTTATGTAACTCTATTAATCCTCCTCATAGAACTCATTATAGAAGGACCATGATATTTTTATGAATATGAATGGTTTCCTCTAAATAGTGAATTACAGTCTAATAGTGTTGAAGTTATTTTCCATGATACTTATTTTTTGAGGATCACTATAGAGTGTAATGTAAAATTCACACAGAGGAACTACATTTGAAACATTTAATATGTAAAAAAATTGAAGGTCTTCTATCACATATTTTTCAAGAAGGATATCCCCATGAAAAAATTATATATATAGTGGAGTTCTCATCCATCAAAATGAACTATAAAATTATGTCCATTAATGTCCTCTCTAGGTAACTAGATATAAATATTTTCCTATTTTTAGTAATGAAGAAATTATTATTATTATTATTATTATAGAGTATTTTTATTATGTTGTTCATTCAAAAAATAATATTAAAAAATATATTTCCCCCCAAGGAAACCCAATATGGTTGTACTCTACAATATGAAATATAAAGTTCACATAAATGTCATCCTCATTACAATGACCATGAAACTAGAAATCATTGAGGTCCAATCCACTAATACTACAATAATGGAAATCTTATTGATAGTGAATTTCCTCAATATGAGGTCCTCCCCATGTGACAATCATCCCAAATTAGTCCATCCTAAATGATATTATTTCAAAACGTAATTCATCTACAATGATCAAAACAATATAAATTTGTAGTGTATTATACTAATTAATTAGACAGTTGATTAATCAATCATCATTTTTTCCTAAATAGATAATACAATATTATTATTTGTCTTAGATTTGATAATAATTTTTCATCGTTATATAATGTAGTAGGAATGTGGCCTTTTTTGTGTGACCAGGTTGATGAAATATTCATTTGAAAATGAAATGGTTATAATATTATGTGGATGAAGATTGAATAACTAAAAATAATATTTATTTTATAGACAATATTTACCTCCATGTTCTTAATCCCCATCATCCTCAAATAATAATACATCCCTCACCTTTGATTTAATATTCTAAAGACACTCATCAACCTGAGTCCTAAAATCATACCATATATATAGTACATCGATCACCTTAAGGTGTGAATTATTTATTTAAAGATTATTTTGTTACTCTTATGGTATATTAACACCAAGTATATCAAGAATCATGACTCACTAGATGATTATTTTATAAATAGATATAACACATACCTCTATTTCTTTAGGGAGACTACCGCATTATTACGCATTAGATGATGGGGTGTGTAACATACCAAGTAAGTAATGAATAATAGATATTTTTATCTATGTCTATTAATGAATTAGATAGTGTTATAGAGGCTTAAAATGAAAATAAATCCAATCTTATGCATGGGATACACTAATATTTTTAAAAGATTGTTTTACTCCCTTTTGATGGAAAACCATTTTTAAGTCTATCTTTTGAAAATTTTATAAGATATATTTGTCAAAATAAACTTATTATTTTTGATTGGGACATCAAAATTTACTTTGTGTGAATTTTTCGTATTTTTCTGACAATGTTCATTTTTTAATGAATAGTGAAAAATACTGCATTTTACATCAAAACTGCTTTTTAATCTAATTTATTTATATTATTATATTTTCTTTTGAATTGGTCTTAAAGTGTAATATGAATATAATTTTTCCATTTAATCCAATGGTCGTAATTAGGAATAATTTCACATTGGAATTGGTCATAAACTAATACCAAAATTTTCATACATATTGTTTCAAAAAAACCCGCTTTTTGTTATGACAACGGGAATTAATTATTAAATTAATTAATGTAACTTTTATGATTTGAATTTTGTAAAATAGACTTAATTTTTGAATTCTTAATATCCAATATAGCTTAGGGTAAAATTTTGGAATTTTTCTGAAAAACTTCAATTTTTGATGAATAGTGAAACCACTAAGTGGTACTTATAAAAACTGATTTTTTGATTAAATGAAATTTTACCACTTCTGTGTTTTGAATTTCCAAAATCTGACATACATGGTTTTCATTAAGAAGTAAAATGTGGTTCAATGAGACTAAAATAATTTTTTGGTGAATAGTAACTTTTAAGTTCTTAATCGCGATTAGAGTTAATTAGTGTAGTTTAAGGTAAAAATAATGCTTTAATAAAATGAGATGAGCTTGAAACATGTCCTAACCTCATTGGATGTGTCATGGCCGACCAAGAAAATCCATGGGTCAACTTTGGGATCCCATGGAGCCACTTTGGTTGTGAAATGACATAAATAACTTTTTATTTAATGAAAAAGTAAAAACGACACAAACATAATATGTTTTACGAAAACAATTTTTAAATGAGGTTATACAAGTCGGGTTTTTGACTATAAATATTCATTGGAAATCTAAAAATATTTCCTACAAAATATTAATTTTTTTGTAATTTTTAGACTTTAAATAAATTAAATTAGTTATGACATCATGATGATGCAGCGATTACCTCATTAATAAATGATTTAAATAAAATGAGAAGATAATGTAAAATCTATGACCTAAACATGTCCAAAAACTATTGGGTGGGTATATTTCTAACCCTTATCACCTTATCCTAGAACTATATCATTGTGGGACCATTTAAATCCAAAACGCATTTTCAAATAAAGTAATTTTTCTTTACTTTCCAAAAGTGCCCCTCCTCTCCTCTTATAAAAGGCCCCCACATATACCTCCTTACCCACACTTCCAAAGCCTTTGGCTCGGAAAACTCATGCCCATTTTGTCTATCCACTTCCCTCTCTTACTCTTTGAAGCCTCACTTTGGGCAGAAGTCTTCCCAAGGAATCCTTTGAGCTCAAACCAAAGGGAGTTAACCGATTTTAAGGTAATGTCTTCACTTGAGTCCTTTTGTTTTGCTTCTACAACCTCCTAAACTCTTTTTATTTATTTCTTTTGTAACAACTCCTGTATCTTCAATATAGTAGGATGTTTTTATAAGAAGTATTCATGCTACACTTTCACACACCTACATCTAATGGTTAAAGAACATACTGTTTCCGTGGATGGTGAATTTATGCCTCCCGAAACGATGATTGTTAAACATTACATTAACACCTTCAAAGGTGGCCATTAAGATGTCACTATATTTATATATGATATATAATATGTTTATGTTTTCCTTAATCTTCTGTATTTTTCATTTTGGGCATACCTTAATGGTTTCCATTATGGGTAAACGCGATATCTTCATTTAAGGAAGTGCGGACTACCTCCCCCTCAAAGTGATTTGATTTCGTTAATGCCATATGTGGGATGTATAAAGGATTTAATTAATGGTATTATATATGATATTATACTGGAATTATAATATATCTTTATATAATTATTATTCCCTTCCATAAAAAAATATGAAATAGAAATGAAAGTAGCGTTCATGCGTATGTACGTCTTACCGTCTCCATGAACGGTGCATTTCATTTCTACCTCTAAATGATTATGTAATATTATAAATTCATGAATGTACTGGATATATATGACATATATTATATCTAAATCCTGAATACCATTCTGGATATAATGGATACATGAACAACATGTAATTATTAAGGGTTTATTTTTGACTCAAGTACCAATGATCGTTAAAACGGCCGTAATTAACTTAAATAATTACACAGTGTTCATGACATGGCAATAAGTTATATAAAAGGAATAATGAACTTGAAAAAGGTTCTTAAGAATGTATAAATTAACTCAGGTTTATTATTCAGGACATTAAAGAACGATCGAGTAAAGTCGGACCCGAGGTATGGGACTTCGTCTCAATCACCTTTCATTGAGGCATATTTTATTTTATACACAACTTTCTTTTATACGGGGTATAAAACCATTTGACTTTTACGTTTATCCAAAAGGAATATTTTTTATACGAGGCATTTTACAAAATGACAAAAGGGAATGTTTTTGTCGTACGTATGCGGCGACAATGACTTCTCTGCCGTCGTGACCATTATTTGGGTTTCAGCTTCCTCTACAAGCCGTACCTTCTTTTTAAAAGAAAAATAAATACCATGTTTTACTTTTATTTTATTTTGGTATTGAAAATGGATTTCATAATGTTTTTATTACATCAATGTGTTGTATTGATATCTCGTGATTGAAATGGGGAAATGTTATGTTTCCTTTATGCATGTTTTCTATGATACGATTATGTTGAGGTTTTTGGGAATTATTATGAAGAAGGGTGGTTCCATGATAAAATAAGGGTGGGTGAGTCCGATATAGATCTCCAATGCATTGGGTAACGTGAAGGAATGAAACATTAAGGTTTCTCCGAAGAGATTTAGGGAATATACAGTGATGGGTATTCCAAACGTAACCAACAGGGTTACTTCCTACGTAAGAATGTTATGATTGCATCAAGTTACCTTTATGTCTTATGATTTCTATGATTTATTCATGATTTGATGAGGTATGTTAAAGTTCTTATGTTTTATGGGTAAAGTATGACCTCATTCTTATGTATATATGTACCCATGTTTTCTTTTCCATATTTTTATATCCCTTACTGAGCTTTTTATGCTCATCCCATGTTTTTTGAAATGTTTTTCACAGGTCAAGGGAAAGGTACATGATATGATGATAATGTCAAGTAAGTGTCAAGAAAGAATCCATGTTTTATTTTAAATATGTTTCCAATGATGGGAATGAAGAATAATATCTTCATGTAACCACATTGTTTATATGTGGAATGTAATGCATGTTTTATGAGCTAATTCTCTAAAACTCTAAACCCGAAAAGATCCTCAATGTGTAATCTTGTAAAAACTCAAGATTAAGTAAGGTTTAAGGCTGGGGCCTTATAGTTGGTATCAGAGGTCGGTTTAGTTAACTTTAGGCATTAGAATTCTATTAAATGATTATCCAAAAATATTTTTTTTGAAATGATATAGCATTTGTAGATTACCATGTCGCTTCATCTAATACATGTTTGTTCAAAATGGTTTTCCGCAGAGGAAACAGGGAAGCAGTGCAAGGAAGGAATGCAGAAGGAAATAACCTTCTGAATCAGCATCCCGAGATGGTCAAAATTGGAAATGAACAGTTTGTTGCAGTAATGGCGCAGTTGACACATGTGATAAATGGTGGTGGTATCCATACACGAGATCAGCCAGATCAACCGCAGAGGAACATGTCAGTGGTGGAACATTTCATGAGGAAACATCCCCCATCATTCAGAGGATCATCTGACCCAATGTTAGATGAAGGGAGGATTATAGCACTGGAGAAGATTTTCGATGTCATGGGGTGTTTAGACAGTCAAAAGGTTAGTCTTTCTATTTATCGTTTGGAGGGTGAAGCAGATCAGTGGTGGTCGATGGTTAAAAATATCTGGGACGCTGATGAGATTGATGCTCTCGACTGGGATGAATTCAAAGGTATGTTTCTTGAAATGTATTTTCCTAAGGTTGTTCGACTTAGGATAGAAAAACAATTCTTGTAATTGAGGCAAGATGAACACTCAGTGGATACCTATGAAGAAAGGTTCACTCGATTGTCAAGGTATGCTCCAAACGTTATCTGAGACCTTGATTGAAAAATCAGTCGTTTTTACTCAAGATTAAAGCCAATATATCGAAGGGAATTAGATTCTCGTGAGTTTAAAAGTTATGAAAAGCTTGTTCGATGTGATGAGAAGGTGGAAATGGAGTTTTCCGATGATCAAGTGTTCTATAACAACCAACAGAATAAGAGACTGAGGTGGAATGAGAATGGTAAGAATTCTTCAAAAAAGTCTGGCAGTAAGAAAACTAAGTTTTCAGTTTGTGAGAAATGTGGAAAAAGGCATGCTGGGGAATGTCTTCTGAATTCTGGAAAGTGCTACCGATGTGGTAAGATGTGACCTAAGGCTCGTGATTTCACTGAAAAATATCAGGGTGATGGTATGGACAAATTTGATTTGCAGTTAGTGAAATGTTATAAGTGCAATGAGATGGGTCACTATGCAAACGAGTGTCCAACAAAGAGCTTGAGTGATGGGAAGCAGTTAGACTACAAGCAGAAAGGGGTGGTGAAATCCTTTGCAACTACTTCAGCAGATTTCGGGCCATCAAATGAAGTTGTATCAGGTACTTTGTTTGTTTTCTCAGATTATGACAGTGTGTTGTTTGATTCAGGGTCTACACATTCTATCATCTCTGAAAACATTTCTAGTATAATGGGAATACCATCTCAAGAATTGACTCCTGAACTTGTGGTAAAAACACATGGGGGAAATGTTGAGGTAAAAAGAATTTATAAGAATCTTCCTATCCTTTTCTATGGAAAGAACCTACTTGCAAACCTTATTGTTCTACCTCTAGTAGAGTTTGATGTTATCCTGGGAATGGATTGGCTCTCTATTTACCATGCTAAGATTGACTGTAGATCTAAAGAAGTTTCTTTTCAGAAAGACTTTCAGTTTGTGTACAAGAATGAACCCTTACTGTTGATAACTTATCAAGAGGCCAAGAAACTTGTAAATGATGGAAATGAATGTTACCTTGCACACATCATTGAAAATAAAGGAACTATTCAGATTAATGATGTCCCAGTGGTAAATGAGTATCCTGATGTTTTTCCTGATAAGTTGCCTGGAATAATACCATATCGGGAAGTTGAGTTTACTATTGACTTTGTTCCTGATGATAAGCCAATTTCAAAACCCCCTTATCGAATGGCTCAAATTGAACTTTTAGAGTTGAAGGAGCAATTGCAAGATTTATTAGAGAAAGGTTTCATTCGACCTAGCACATCACCATGGGGTGATTCTGTTTTATTTGTTAAAAATAATGATGGTTCTATGAGACTTTTCATTGATTATAGAGCCTTGAATAACATCACTATTACGAACAAATATCATTTGCCTCATATCGATGATTTGTTTGATCAGCTCCCGGGAGCTCAGTTTTTTTCAAAGATTGACCTGAGATCGGGGTACCATTAGCTGAAGGTAAAGGAGGCAGATATTTCGAAGACCACATTCCGTACAAGATATGGCCATTATGAATTTGTAGTAATGCCTTTTGGGCTAACCAATACACCTGATGTATTCATGGACTTAATGAATAGAATTTTCCATGAGTTCTTGGATAAGTTTGTGGTGGTTTTCATTGATGATATTTTGGTGTTTTCTAAAAGTAAATAGGAGCATGAAATTCATTTAAGGGTTATCTTGCAAACCTTAAAAGAAAAGAAACTTTATGGAAAATTCCGCAAGTGTGAGTTTTGGTTGCAACAAATTTCTTTCCTTGGTCACATTGTTTCTAAAGATGGGATAACCGTTGATCCGGAAAAAACAAAGGTTGTTGAAGAATGTCCAAGACCCACAAATGTAACAGAGATTCGTAGTTTCCTTGGTTTGGCAGGCTATTACCGAAGGTTTTTTAGAAAGTTTTCATGGTTATCTAGTCCAATGACTATGCTAACTCGTAAGGGTGTTAAGTTTATCTGGACAAAAGAATGTGATGATTGTTTTCAGGAGTTGAAAAGAAGATTGGTGAATGCTCCAGTTTTGGAACTACTTTCTAGGAATGGGGAGTTTGTTATCTACATTGATGCTTCATTGAAAGGACCTGGTTGTTTCCTAATGTAGAATGATCAGGTAATTTCTTATTCTTCACGTCATTTGAAAACTCATGAGGTAAATTACCCTACACATGATTTGGAATTACCTGCTGTTGTTTTCGATTTAAAAATTTGGAGGCATCATTTGTATGGAGTAAAGTGTGAAATATATACTGATATCAAAAGATTAAAGTATATATTCACTCAGAAAGTGTAAAAAATGAGATAGAGGAGATGGCTCGAATTAATCAAGGATTATGATTGTACAGTTCATTACCATCCAGGAAAAGTAAATAAAGTGGCTGATGCTTTGAGTCGAAAAAGTAATGCATCATTAGCAATGTTGCATTTGGAACGTGATCCTTTGGTTAAGGATTTGATGAACTTTGGAATAGAAGTTTTTGGTGTAGTATGTTATTCTGTTTTGTTTCAGGTATCAGTGAAATATTCTCTATCAGATAGAATCAAGCAATCACAGAAGAAAGATAGTGAGTTGCAGAAAAAGGTAGAGATGGTTCAGAAAGGTAAGTTTCCTGAATTCAACATTGATAATGATTTCGTTTTTAGATTTGGGAAGAGATTTTGTGTGCCTTGAGATTCACAGTTGAAGAGAGAGTTGTTATGTGATGCTCATAGTTCTCCGTTTTCAGTTCATCCTGGCAGTACTAAGATATACAGAGATCTGCGGGAGTATTACTGGTGGGATGGAATGAAAAGAGATATTTCTGATTTTACTGTGAAGTGTTTGACTTGTCAGCAGGTTAAAGCAGAGCGGAAATTACCGAATGGGATGCATCAGCCTTTACCAGTGCCAGATTGGAAATGAGAGAATATATCCATGGAATTTGTTGTGGGATTACCGAAGACATCTCGAGGTAATAATGCAATCTGGGTTGTTGTTGATCTCTTGACCAAATCTTCTCATTTCCTTTCTATACGAGATACTTTTTCCCTAGATCAACTTTCCCGTTTGTATCTTAAAGAGATATTCAGGTTGCATGGAGTTCCCCTCTCCATTGTATCCGACCGTGATCCCAGGTTCACTTCTAACTTTTGGAAAGGCCTTCAGATGTCGTTGTGTACTGAATTAAATTTTAGTACAACTTTTCATCCTCAATTAGACGGGCAGTTAGAACGAACAATTCAGACCTTGGAGGATATTCTACAAGCTTGTTCGATGGATTATCAGGGATGTTGGGACCAACATCATTGTTTGGTTGAATTTTCATATAATATCAGTTTTCATTCTAGTATACAGATGGCTCCATTTGAGGCGTTATATGGGAAGCTGTGTCGAACTCCAGATTTCTGGGATGAAGTGGGTGAAAGGAAGTTGATGGGACCAGAATTGGTAGAAGAGATTACAGAAAAAGTTCAGCTGATTCAGAAACACTTGATAATATCCCAGAGTAGGCAGAAGAGTTATGTGGACAACAGGAGGAAGGATCTCTCTTTTGAGGTAGGTGATCATGTTTTTTTCAAAGTATCACCATGGAAAAGTGTGATGTGATTTGGTAATAAAGTAAAGCTGAGTCCAAGGTTTATTGGACCATATGAAATTCTGGAGAGATTTGGATCAGTTGCTTACCAAGTGGCTTTACCTCCGAGTTTATCTCAAGTACACAATGTTTTTCATGTTTCAATGTCAATGAAGTACATGCCAGATCCATCACATGTTTTGAGTCCAGATGTAGTTCAGCTGGAAGAGAACCTATCTTATGAGGAACAACCGGTCCAGATTCTTGACCACAGAGAGCAAGTGTTACTGAATAAGGTGATCATTCAAGTAAAGGTTTTGTGGAAAAACCACATGATGGAAGAGGAAACATGGGAATCTGAAAATGCAATGAGGGATAAGTACCCCCACTTATTTGATAATTAAATAAATTGTGGGGACGCAATTTTCTAAAGGGGGAAAGGATGTAACATCCCAAATAAGTAATGAATAATAGATATTTTTTATCTATGTCTATTAATGAATTAGATAGTGTTTTAGAGGCTTAAAATGGAAATAAATCAAATCTTAAGCATGGAATACAGTAATATTTTTAAAAGATTGTTTTACAGCCTTTAAATGGAAAACCATTGTTAAATATATCTTTTGAAAATTTTATAAGCTATGTTTTTCAAAATAATCTTATTCATTATTATTGGGACATCAAAATTTACTTTTTGTGAATTTTTGGTATTTTTCTGACAATGTTAATTTTTTAATGAATAGTGAAAAATACTGCATTTTACATCAAAACTGATTTTTAATATAATTTATTTATATGATTAGATTATATTTTGAATTGGTCTTAAAGTGTAATCTGAATATAATATTACCATTTAATTAAATGGTGGTCATTAGGATTAATTTCACTTTGGAATTGGTCATAAACTAATGCCAAACTTTTCATAGATATTGTTTCAAAAAAACCTGCTATTTGTCATGACAACGGGAATTAATTATTAAATTAATTAATGTAACCTATATGATTTGAATTTTGTAAAATAGACTTAATTTTTGAATTCATAATATCAAATATATCTTAGGTTTATTTTTTGTAATTTTTCTAAAAAACTTCAATTTTTGATGAATAGTGAAACCACTAAGTGGTACTTATAAAAACTGATTTTTCGTTTAAATGAAATTTTACCACTTCTGTGTTTTGAATTTCAAAAATCCGATATACATGGTTGTAATTAAGAAGTAAAATGTGGTTCAATGAGATTAAAATAATTTTTTTTGAATAGTAACTTTTCAGTTCTTAATCGCAATTAAAGGTAATTAGTGTAGTTTAAGGTAAAAATAATGCTTTAATAAAATGGGATGAGCTTGAAACATGTCCTACCCTCATTGGATGTGCCATGGCCGACCATGAAAATCCATGGGTCAACTTGGGGAACCCATGGAGCCACATTGGTTGGGAAATGTCATAAATAACTTTTTATTTAATGAAAAAGTAAAAATGACACAAACATAATATGTTTTAAAAAAACAATTTATAAATGGGGTTATACTAGTCAGATTTTGAATATAAATATTCATTGGAAAGATAAAAATATTTCTTACATCATAGTAGTTTTTTTATAATTTTTAGACTTTATATAAATTAAATTATTTATGACATCATGATGATACAGTGATTACCTCATTAATAAAGGATTTAAATAAAATGAGAAGATAATGTAAAATATATAACCTACACATGTCCAAAACCTATTGGGTGGGTATATTTAGAACCCTTATCACCTTATCCTAGAATTATATCAATGTGGGACCTTTTAAATCCGATACTCATTTTCAAATAAAGTAATATTTCTTTACTTTCCAAGAGTGTCCCTCCTCTCCTCTTATAAAAGGCCCCCACCTCTACCTCCTTACCCACACTTCCAAAGCCTTTGGCTCGGCCAAACCCTGCCCATTTTGTCTCTACACTTCACTCTCTTACTCCTTAAAGCCTCACTTTGGGCATAAGGCTTCCCAAGGAAGACTTTGAGCTCAAACCAAAGGGAGTTACCCGATTTTAAGGTAATGTCTTCACTTGAGTCCTTTTGTTTTGCTTCTCTAACCCCCTAAACTCTTTTTATTTATTTCTTTTAAAACAACTCCAGTATCTTCAATATACTAGTATGTTGTTATAAGAAGGATTCATGCTACAAATACACACACCTACATCTAATGGTTAAGGAACTTATTGTTTCCTTGGATGGTGAATTTAGCCTCCCGAAACGATGATTGTTCAACATTCCTTTAACACCTTCAAAGGTGGACATTAAGATGTCACTATATTTATATATGATATATAATATGTTTATGTTTTTCTTTAAGCGTCTGTATTTTTCATTTTGGGCATAACATTATGGTTTCCATTATGGGTAAACACGATATCTTCATTTAAGGAAGTGCGGACTACCGCCCCCTCAATGTGATTTGATTTCGTTAATTCCATATGTGGGATGTATAAAGGATTTAATTAATGGTATTATATATGATATTATACTGGAATTATAATATATCTTTATATTATTATGATTCCATTCCATAAAAAAAATATGAAAATAGAAATGAAAGTAGCGTTCATGCGTACGTACGGCTTACCATCTCCATGAACGGTGCATTTCATTTCTTACCTCTAAATGATTATGTAATATTATAAATTCATGAATGTACTGGATATATATGACATATACGATATCTACATCATGAATAACATTCTGGATATAATGGATACATGAACAACATGTAATTATAAAGGGTTTATTTTTGACTCAAGTACCAATGATCGTTAAAATGATCGTTATTAACTTAAATAATTACATAGTGTCCATGAAATGGAAATAAGTGATATAAAAGGAATAATGAACTTGAAAAAGGTTCTTTAGAAAGTATAAATTAACTCAAGTTTATTTTTCAGGACATTAAAGAACTATCGAGTCAAGTCGGACCCGAGGTATGGGACTTCGTCTCAATCTCCTTTCATTGAGGCATATTTTATTTTACACACAACTTTCTTTTATACGGTGTATAAACCCCTTTGACTTTTAAGTTTATCCAAAAGTAATCTTTTTTATAAGAAGCATTTTAAAAAATGACAAAAGGTAATGTTTTTGTCGTACGTATGCGGCGGCAATGACTTCTCCGCCGCTGTGATCATTATTTGGGTTTCGGCTTCCTCTACAAGCCATACCTTCTTTTTAAAAGAAAAATAAATACCATGTTTTACTTTTCTTTTATTTTGGTATTGAAAATGGATTTCATAATGTTTTTGTTACATAAATGTATTGTATGGATATCTCATGATTGAAATAGGGAAATGTTATGTTTTTTTATGCATGTTTTATGTGATATGATTATGTTGAGGTTATTGGGCATTATTATGAAGACGGGTGGTTTTGTGATAAACTAAGGGCGGGTGAGCCCGATATAGCTCTCCAATGCATTGGGTAATGTGAAGGAGTGAAATGTTAAGGTTTCTCCAAAGATATTTAGGGAATATACTATTATGGGTATTCTAAACATTACCAAGAGGGTTACTCCCTACATAAGAATGTTATGAATGCCTCAAGTTACCTTTATGTCTTATGATTTCTATGATTTATTCATGATTTGATGAGGTATGTTAAAGTGATTATGTTTTATGGGTAAAGTATGATCTCATTCTTATGTATATATGTACCTATGATTCCTTTCCATATTTTTATATCCCTTACTGAGCTTTTTATGCTAATCCAAAGTTTTTTGAAATGTTTTTCACAGGTAAAGGGAAAGCTACATGATATGATGATAGTGTTAAAGAAGTGTAAAGAAAAAATCCATGTTTTATTTTATATATGATTCCATTGATGGGAATGAAGAATACTGTCTTTATGTAACCACTTTGTTTATATGTGTAATGTAATTCAAGTTTTATGATCTAATTCTCTAAAACTCTAAACCCGAAAAGATCCTCAATGTGTAATCTTGTAATAACTGATGATTAAGTAAGGTTTAAGGATGGGGCCTTATAGGGTGAGTTATGGAGGTTATGTTTCACCCTTGTAATTAATTTATAGAAAAATATATACTATATTTGTATTGTTATTAACCCATGTCAAGATGATAATATTATACATATTTATATCAATTTTCTAATAAAAAAATCCCTTATCTCCTTAAAATGAAAAAAACTCAAAGGGAATGAGAATGTAAAAGGACACTACAAAATGTATATAAATAGGTGAGGAACATGGTGAGTGTCATTATATTTCTGTTTCTTAATATGATAAAATATTATCCATTGATTATTTATCAATTTGAACCATATGTATTGATGAATCATCTAGAACATACAAAAATATAAATGTACAACTAAAATATGTATATGATAATTACTATAAAAATACATATGTTCCTCATTTCAAAAGGTATGGTGGAATTATAACACATAAAAACCCCATTATACCATTAATTGTATGGAGGTATTCCAAAGTAAATTATGCACATTCTTGGTGAAGAACAATTTACTCATGGCTATGGATACCTATATAGGAGTCACCCAATTTTATTTTCAGATTAAATATTTTTGAATCTAAACTTTCATCAATGATATTTTTTATAATATTTAGTGGTAACTTTATTAAATCTAAAATTAATGAGAAATAACTCACTACATGTCAAAAAACCATAAATAAGAAAAATTGGATTTATTTAGGACTATAATAGAAATTAATTTATCAAAAACGAGATAATGAAGAATGATTTAGATATTTATATTTAGGGTAACTCTAAGGATAATGTTGGTTCATATAATTTTAATTGAGGTGAGGATATGAACTATTCTAGGAGGGTTTGATAAATAAATTGCCTTGATTAAGATCCCAAAAATTATACAGATCATGAAACTGAATGGAATGAACATACTTATGGAGAGTTATCAATCCAAAACATAATATTTGGTTAATAATGAAAAGAATAAATAAATAATCGTTATTAGAGAGAAGCACATACTTTTTGTTCTACTCAACATAATTAGTTTCCAAAGACATAATGAAATAGATTCATGGAGAATGGTAATGGTGTAGATGTATCTTTAAAACACCCATCATA
Source organism: Viscum album (assembly GCA_963277665.1). Taxonomy (NCBI): domain Eukaryota; kingdom Viridiplantae; phylum Streptophyta; class Magnoliopsida; order Santalales; family Viscaceae; genus Viscum; species Viscum album. Next base: position 1,304,827,416 of record OY728147.1, read on the forward strand.
GAAAGATAACGATGTTGTGTTTTCAAAATTATTTGTCCCTAATATGAGGTAAAAAAAAGAATCCAATGAAAATAAATACTGGGAAAACAAATTGAAACCAGCCCAAGGAATGTAATTTCATAGCAGAATAAACCAGGCCACTTGCAGTTGATTCCCTTCGACTAGAGGACACTGATCAATTCACAGAATAAAAATTTTGCTTCCCATTTCAATTGTGTTTAAAAAAACCAATTCATTTGATCTCATATCCAATTTATAATCACGAATAAACTCTACTAAGTTAGAATAAACCCTTAGTTTATAATATTTATCCATGGTCAACTCTAGAATGTTACTAACAAACAATTTTGGATATAATTCCACATGAATATCATGTAAGTTTCCAAGAACAAATGTCTACCTAAGTGGTAGTTTTATATGATTTTATATAAATATATTTTTTATAGGTTGATTCAAAATTGATTTGATCAATAAAAATGAATCCATAAACAAAACCCTATATTAAATGTGAGGGTTTGACTCAGGTACCATGTAATTTTTAGAAACAATTATTTTTAATGTCTATGATATAAGAAATTTTTTTATCACTTGAATCATTTCTCATAACCATCTAAACCAATTTTGGTGGTTCTAGATAAACACGAAGTATTAAGGCCCATATGTTTCATAAAATGTAGAATGGTTTTACATTTGTTTGAATAAAAAATACCCTATTAGATATATTCCTCAATAGTAAAATCTCCAAAATTAATTCCATTCCAATTTGGTCACTACATTATGTATGGATATCATTTTTACTCTACCAATATAATAAAATTAAATACAGGATCGAAAAGTGATTTTTTCTTAATTTAAGTTTTTGACCTATTTCTTTGAAATACAGATCATATAATAATAGCTATCAGAAAATTTCACGGAGAATATTGGTGACGATTATCAAAAAAATAATCCCAAAAAATATACCAATTGATTTCACTAATTTGATATGGAAAAACAATATTTAATAAGATTCAATATGTCTTTCCCAAACCCACTTACGAAAAACAATATCTTTACATCTAAGGATGTTTAGTAATATAGTACCATCTATAGTAAATATAAAACTAGAATATGTTCTATCTATAACTCCTAATCCAAGAAAATAAAATTCGATAGATCCTCATAAGAAACATTAACAATAGAAATATCCAAAAAAATCATAAGGTTTATAAAATCATTAGTTTCAGAAGAAAATCAATAAATAGGATGATCAAAGTCTACTGCTTCTAAAATAAATTGGTCATAAGATATTTTATAACCACTATGAATGATTTTTGTTCAATATTTCAAAGATAAAATATCTTGAAAAATATTACATGAATGATCACCCATCCTAATACCATATAACTAGAACATTGGGACCAAAAGAAAATATTTAATTGTCTTATAAAATCTACTCCTAAACATGGATTATAAAAAATTGTTAATCATGGTCAGCTCAAATGGTTCATATAGATTTGGAATCCTCTACCACAAATATAGAAGATACAGAAATGTCGAAAATATATGAGAAATATATAAAATATTTGATATCAATATGACCTGAATTTTGTTCAATAATATGTGCATTTTCTTTAAAAACAATAAGTAAATTAATAATGTCCCCAATTAAATCTTAAAATTATGACTACAGTTTATAAACATCAGCCACCCATATGTTGACAAAATTTTTATTCGAATATAATGGAATAAGAGGATGAACAACCATATGCAAGAGAAACAACAATGGGAAATAAAAGGCATTAAATATGAAAATTTAAATAGGGAATTAGGTAAATATTATATGTCATATACACATATCCCAATACATTGAGATACATTACCAGAATATAGGATTAATGATATTTGGTCAACACATACCAAATTATTTTGATACGATATATATACACGACTAGCGAGGAGTAGTGTCTAGTTACTTACACATATATTTAGTTGGCATCATATGACATAATAAACCCTCACAATCATTATATGTGAATGAATTTAGCATAGATGATTAAATTTATAAATTTTATCTTGAAACTCAACAAGTGGGTTCATTTTCCATTGCAAATGAAAAGGATATATAATTTCTTCTAGATTACCTTACAAATTTAGAATATGTTATTTACCCCATCAATAAAGAATTGTTTGATATAAGTATTGAGGAAACCAGATAACCCACATTAGTGAGTTTACCCATTAGTTTATAAGAATAGAGTAATTATATTACATTTAATAAACAATGTTGGGAATTGTTAATATGGAATTATTCAGGGATTCCATGATGGAAATATCTGGAGGTTTGCTTCCACCAATTCCTACCAATTACCCACCATTCTTATAAAAATTATAATGAAGGATGCATCTTACATTTCAGTCTAAGAAGGAACATGATGAAAATAGTTTTATAAAAAAAGATATACAATATAATTTCTAATATGCTGATTGTATTTTATATATTTTCTACACAAATAAATGTATTGATCATTTTAATAATATCATAAATTTTATGGATTTATAGCACCACCACTTAAATGATTTATTCCATGTTCTAGTTTGGAAATTTATTTTATAAGATTAAATTTTTCAATACACATCCATTGTTGATAGTTTCTACCATTACAATTAAATCCAATTTACCAAAGCAGATGGGATTCTATAAAAATTTTAGTTACCGAGTGGGTGTATTACTAATGGGTAACTACTTTTTCTATATAGGCTAATGATTACACTCACAAATGTTCTATGAACAATATCATTAATATTATTAGTTAAATAATTTATAGTGTTATGTGTATGATCTCATTATAAAATTTATCTTGTATTGTGATTAAATTAATTAAATTAATATAATTTCCCAAAATGTGTAGCCATAAAGTCTAATTGAGAACCATCTAATGCTCATGTTCATAGACTCTTTAGATAAGTTCGTGAATTTTTTATTCTATGTCATGGTATATAAATTTATCATGATAAAAAATAAAATAACCAAAATTTACCCTCCCAAAAATGTCAATGAGATAAGAAGACATGAATGATTCCATGTTTACATTATAAATTTTATTACAATACTCACTAATCAGTGTTTCCCAATTATTAATATGATGATGAATGGAGTAACCAGTAACATGAAAAGAATTTAATTTTATATAATATTATTCTTTATAAAATTCATGATACACATAAACAATATTTTTGTAGGCTGTGATATATAGAATATATAATATTATATGACCATTATAAAATGGAATATAATTAGAGACAATATTAGTAACAATGATATTATTTAAAATATGTATAATTGTGTAATTAAATTAATATTTATTTATTAACTAATAATGAATATGTATAAAATGTTTAGAAAAATATATATTTTCTTCAATTAAAAAAAACTGTATTTCGGAAATTTCTAACATGGAAATTTTATCAGTCAGAAATTTTATCTGATTAAATAAATTATATTTTCGAAAATGTTATGTAAATATTATATTATGGTGAAATATTGTGATTTTTTAAAATAGGATTATTTTTTAGTGGGTAGTGAAAAATTATGGCATTGGTAAAAGAGACATTCCATTTTATTATTTTTTTTAAATGATCCATTATATTTATAATTTGATCATAAATTAACATAAGTAACTTTTTATCAGATATTTTAACACCAATTTTATAGTAATAAACCTTATACTTGGAATTGGTATATGATAGTTTTTTGTTTTAAAATCATATTTATCCAAAAACTTTTTTTCTAGGCATTTTATCCATTTATATTATAAATTATTTAAAAAAACATATAAACATAATATTAAATAATGTATTTAATATATTGATTCACATGGTTTAGATTTGTTAAATATTTATCTTTCATTATTGTCCATTTTCAATAATAACCATGGTAATGATTTGTTACTTTAGAAATGGTGAAACAGATAAAACATGGTTAAAACCTTGAGATATAGATTCAAAATCTTTCTAACACATGAATTTATCATATTTTTTTAGAGTATTGAATAATTTATCATCCATGATAGTAAAATATGGCATCTCGTACCCATTATGATTTTATTATTAATAATTTATTATTTTAAGAAAATTATATATAAAAGTTGTCACTCTATTTGTTTCAATATCTTTAATATTTTGTCATAGGGTTTTAAAGGTATTATAATTGGTTATAAATGATTAATTTATATAAATACTATATTTTTATCATGATTATATTTTTTATTTTTATTAATGGAATAATTGAATTAAATTTTTACACTACATTAACATAATACTTATTCGTGTAGTAAAAAAATCAAATAAATGATTTAATGAATATCAAAAGTACAAAAATTGGATGAATTTTGTTTATTTCATGAAATTTTTAGATAAATATAAAATATTAGTGTTGTTTTAATATTTTATTGTCAAATTCCATTTCTATATTGGTTTTAGTATTGTAAAATTAAATTAATAGTCCCAAAAATGATTATAATGAAATTATATGTTAAATAATATTTTATTAAATGTTGTAAATTTCAAATAAATTTAAAAATAAGTTAATATTTATATCAAATTGTATAATATTTTATCAACAGAGAATTTATGATCATCTAAATAAATAATATTTATATTTACTACCCTCAGAATTTAATTTTTTTCCATGAATAAGGTTAAAAATGGTTAATGAGGGTGTTTAACAAAATTACAAGATTTGAAAGAAATTTTATATATTTTAAAATTATACTGTTCGGAGCTTTATTAACCTTATAATTTCAAATATTTTAAATCATATAAATTTTTTAAATTGATGTAATTGTGACATATATAATTTTTAAATCATTTATGTAATTGAGGGTTTTTCCTATCATGAAATTTTAAAAGGGAAAACCATCTTCTTCCATAATCACAAAATTTGAGAATTAAATATCAGAAAATTAAGTTCCCTATTACCATTATATATTCCTTCCCTTTGTCCTGGAGCTCTTTTCATTTCAAAAATACAATTCCTTCAATGATTAAATAGTAATCCAATGTAGGTTATGGAACAAAAAGATATAACTCTTAACCAAGTACATTCAATTTTATTAATTTTTCAACATAATATAAATATATGGAATAAATAATAAATAATGAATTCATTATATTAAATATTTTATTATTTTAATATAATAATTTAATAAAAAGAATCGACCTCGATTATATCCAATGGAAAAAATAAAACATCACTAATTTGTACATGTTTACCACCACCACTATAAGGTAATGGGTTTCATTTATCATCACTACTTAACATTAATTATAATTAAATTTCATTTATTTAATATACATATATAATGTATTATTAATGTTCCATTGAAAGAGTATCAAATGAGGGGCAGGGTGAATCACTTGTTCAATTTTTATAACTATCAAAAAAATTAGAATCTTAATACTTGAAACCTATTATGATTTTTATTCTTATCATCTTTTTGTAAGTACTCATGCATGGAAAAGATGTATAAGAAAAATGAAAACAATATTTATAAGGTTTGGATTCAATCTGAGAACGTCCGTCTATTTCATTTACAATGTTGTGGGTCTATGAAAATACACTATTATAAAGATGTAAATACAACTTGTGCCGACTCACATTAGACACATTCTTTCTACCGATATGAAAGATTATACCTACTCTTATCAAATTATAATGTTTTTTTAATAATTGATTCAAAAAAAAAGAATCAAGGCCTTTTTTAAACATCTACACAATTTCACATTCTGAATCCCAATTCAATTTTTCTGGATCTGATACTCTCAAACTAATGATGTTGGATATTGATTTTCTCAGTTTAATGATGCTGCATTATGTATATTATTTCTATCAACATAATGATTCTATAATCAGAATCATATTTCTTTTAATACAATTATGGTGTAATTTGGACATGATTTCCTTTAATACAATGTTACTGTAATCTGGATCAATTTTCATTCAATACATTTATGTTGTAATCTGGAACTAATTTCATTCGATACAATGCTACTGTAATATGGATCTTATTTCTTTTAACACAATAATTTTGTAATATGGATCCCATTTATTTCAATAAAATTCTATTTTAATAAGGATATGATTTCATTCAACATGATGGTTATGTATTCTGGATCTGATTTTATCAGTAGAATTACAATGTACTCTAGATCTTCCATCTTTTAGAGCAATGAATTCAGTCTGAACCTACAAAACTGAAACTCTTCTCAAATGATAAATTTAAGTCATCTTCAATCATATGGGAACTTTCACTTTTTAATTATCTAGTATTCCATGTTTTTTTTGTCTGAATTTTGTGATTGAATGAATGATCTTAGGATGAATTTATATATGACTCAATAAACAATGGTGGGAATATTGAAAACATTCCCACGTCCTCAAATATCAAAATCTATGAATATATATTTTAATAAAAACATCAACATTGAATTATTTATACCTCCTTTGATTTCACTGATACTTAAGAAAAATTGATATTCATTTTGGAACAGTTCAATTAGTCTTACAATTCCCAAATTATTATGATATTTTTCATTGTCAACTCATTATGATCTGTTTATTTCTCACCTTTACTATGTTATGTTTCTATATCTATCTCATTAAAATCTTCATAGAATACTAGGTACGATTATATCATAATTTTGGCCATGATTCTCTGCAAAATACTGGTTATAGTTTTATTAGAATGATTGTTACAATTCTCTATAGAATTCTGGCTACAATTCTCTTAAAACGAGGGTTTCGATTTTCTTAGAATACATGATACAATTATCTCAGAATGCTAGTTACAATTTTATCCAGATAACTGGTTACAATTCTCTTCATATGATGGTTAAAATCATATTAGAACACTAATAACACAAAATCAATTAAGTGGATCTGATTACAAAAATCATATTATGAAAATATGAATATGAAAATCTGATTAAAAAAATACATTTTCAACTCTAAAAATCATCACACCTCGTTACCATTTTTTCAAAAGATTTTATCATGAATTTTTTCATGACTTATGAGAAGATTTTTATCCGAATAGTGTTGTTTAATTCTTTATTATAAATTATGAAAGAATTCAATATTTTGACTTCACACTCTTCATTCAAAACCCTTTAGCACCTTTATTCATTCTTTGATTATAGTAAATATAATCTTCTAGAAAATAATAAATTCTACATCTGATTCATTTGGATTAAATGGTCTGAATACTATAAATATTGATCCAATTATTTGAATTAAAGCATTCTATTTCAAAAAAAATTAGATCTCTACAAATAAAAAAAATCGATAAAAATATTTATCACAATGTTACTTATATCTCTCCTTTTCATTTGTTGAAAACACTCATAAAAACTTTTCAACTTGCATTATTTTTTAAAAAAACATGTTTTTTAATTTTTTAAAAGCATATCCCTTCTCAAAAGTGAATTTTCTGAAACTACAATATGAGATAAACTAATGGTTTTGATGGAATTACATCCCTCATTGGAAAGAAACTTTTGTGTCCATTTATAGATATCCTATCATAACTTTATTCATACATTATTTTTCTATCCCCCATTATTTCATTTATTATTTTATTTTCCGCTCACTTTTCTATTCACTCACCCCTATTATATGTTGACCACAACTTCATATTTATTGAAGAAATATCTGTTTTATACATTTTAACCACCACTTCTTATATAATACATTACATTGTAGGGGGATAATCATTATGAGATATTGAATGACATATGGGGTGGATAGGAATTGAGTTACAACCTCAATTCCACAAAACATTATTTCTTAATATATTTTGAAAAAATATCTCCAATAAGATACATTGTTGAAATGTATTACAATAAAAAAATCTAGAAGAATATTTATCGTTTATAATGTAAACATCTATATCAATAATTTTTGGTCTTGAATGTTGTACATGTTTCTTAGAATGATCATATACATATTGATTATCAAAAAGTATCTTAAATTGTTTAGAAACATTAACATTCAAATCGTCCAACAGAACATTCATCCAAAATAGTTGACTACAGGCATGAGTTTCTCCAATATACTCAGATTCTGTGGTGATCAATGTTTCTGAAATTTAATTATTACTATTCAGACTCACACAACATTCCCCAAAAAATTATTTTTCTCATAAGGTTTATTTTTAACCAACAAAATCTACATCTCTAATGGTATTAGTATATGCCTGAATCTTTATCGCATAGTTTATTTTTTATAATAACCCATGTGAAGTTGTTCCTGTAAAATATCTCAGAATTTTCTTTTCTACCAAAATATGTGATTTAATTGGATTACATTGATACCTGACACACAAAGTCACAACATTTGCAATATTTTGCCTTGTATTGATGCTTCTTTGTATTCTATCATCCCCGTCTTCATCAACAACAAAAAACATGGAAATGTTTATCAAAATAAAATATGTATCACATGATTTTAAAAAAAACACGTTTAACTAAAAAACACTATGTACGTGGATAAAATCTATGTATAAAATAGGAGTGTATAATAAATGTTATCAATGTTTTCCATTATTCACCTTTCATGTAATACCATTTCACATTTTCTCAAAATTCTCATTCCTAGCGAAATCTTGAAAATATAATATTTAATATTATAATATCATAAACCTATATATACAACTATGTCAAAATATTCCTGATTATAAATATAACATTCAAAACTAACCTTTTTATAACCCCATTACATTATTTATTAAGAAATATTATGAAACTAAGAGTCAGTTGACTTACTTCAACTCCATCAATTCAATTGTAGTTAGTACAAATACAAAAATGTTATAGGAATAAGGGGGAACCTTATAAGATCTGAAAAGTATATTTTAGAATGAGATTCTTCTCTTAGTATTCTATTATTATTATTATTCTTTTATTTTTCATAAGATGTATTTACTTACTTATAATCACCATTCATATATTTTTTAATAAGTTTTTTTTCATCTATAAATTCTTCTAATAAGATTGACATCATTTTTCATATTCAATAACCTTTTTGTTAAAATTATTTTCTAACAACTCATTCATCCCTTATTCTAGTTCTTTTAGAAAATTCAAACAAATTTTAGTAACATTCCATTCTACCTCACATATCATGTAAATTTTCTAATCATTCAATAGAAAATCTATTTATATCTTTTTACTAAAATTTATAATTTCTTCAGAAACTTTTTTGATTCCCATTTAATCATCCAAATGATGTTATTCTTTAAACATCATAGCCTTTTGAATTTGATATCTCCAAAATAATAAGAACATCTTATTTTTAGGCTCATATTAAATATTTTTCTCAACTTTCATAACATAGTTAGTTTTACCACACTTAGCATTCTTTATATTACTATTTTTTAGGATCATTTGATATTATTTGTCCATCATTTCTCCCCCGTGATTCTTAGATTTCTCATGGTAGTTACAATTTATGGAATCATGAATAGGATATGTGTCCAAAAATTCCACAACACCAATAGTGTACACTGAATTTTGATTTTTTAGACCAATAGTAAAAAAATTATTACTTTTTTGTTGTTTTTGTTTCTTAAAAAACAATGGATCATTTTCCTTTGGTGTATCATTTCTTAATGAATTCTTATCTTTCATGGTGAAATATTTTCTTACATCATTTCTGCACCCATTCCTTCCCAAAACATTTTTTAGAACCAGAAAAGATAAAACCATTAGATGAGACAATATTATTTGTTAGAGAATATGTCACCATATTCTCGTATTGATCCCTCTCAGAAAATTTAGATGTATATGTTTTTTCTTCTACTTTTTTTTGAAATTCCCATTCACCATTCTCAGGGTACTTTCAGACTCAAGATGTTTTGATAGAATCTTGTTAACATTATCTTCCGTAGTTTCCAGCTTCTTACTATGATATTCAATCATACTTCATTATTCAGAAATTATATGTTTGTTAAAAAATCTCCTTGTAGTATTATTTCTACTTATTGATGAAATCTTCTCTTTTATCATCAACTTCATCACAATATTTCATTATCATTTTGATTTTTTTATTGATATATTTTTTAAGATAGGCATCATTTTGTGTTCTGAGATGATACTCTCTATAAGATTATTCACCTCAATATTCACTCTCTGAGGAATCTTCTGTATTCTCAAATATAGTAATGATTATTCTAAATTTTTCTAAACTATCTTCTTCCAGAGAATTTATATTTTAGGTGAACTTGATTCAACATTCTTACATAACACAACCATTTTTTTTCTAGAACACTCTATATTTTATCAATTGTAGGACTTTTATTCTTTATCATTTTATTCCGGTTATTCCATTGACATTTTTCATCAGAATCATTTAGATAATCATCAGAATTCTTCTAAGAGATATTAAAAGAAAAATTTCCTATTTAACCACGCGTAAAATATTTGAGATGAATATTTACTCCATAATTTTATCTTCATATTTACTAGTTGTTGGATATTAGGGAGATTATTTTTTTCATTAAATCCATAATTTTCCTTATCACTCGACTCACAAGGAACAATTTATCAAAATCATGTGTATTCACATTTTTTATAGATTTAAAATCCATTTAATCTTTCATATTGTTTTTTAATATATATATCATTACACATTTCATAAGAAAAAACAATGTTATGCAACTCATCAAGAGAATATTTTCTGATGATGAAATTTTATAATAAAAAATGTCTGGAAATTTTCTCGTGAGTTTCTTCACAATTGTATAATATTCCAGGAAGTCTCTGAATCTTATGATATTAAAGATAATTTCATTTACTCTTGTGAAAAAATCATCATTTTTTTCATCATCTCTCATTATAATTCTTTCATATATATTATTCTAAATTTTTTTATTTTCTTCCTTAAATTTTTTTCTATTTGTAAACACATTCTTTCTTTCCTATATACATTTTGAACTATTGAGACCCATCAACCTATGATAAAAATAATATTATAAATACGTAAGGATTTAATTTATATCCAATCCATTAACTTAAATGTTTCTTTTATCATCAGAAGTGCTTGGAGAATCTTTTTAAATAGGTAATAAAAAATAGTAGCAACATCAATAACTTTATTTTCATTATCTATGAGAAAAATAATCCTAATATTTTTTCAACCATAATATTTACTTTAATTGAATGATGGAATTATTTTACTATTGAACGTATTCATATTACCATTGATAAGGATTCAACTAGGGATCCTGCTCTAATTCCAATTGAAGTTCCATCGATCAAATAACAACTGTGGGGGGGGGGGATTAATCAATTGTTCACTTTTTTAAGTTTCAAACCATTTATAATCATTTCCCATAAAACCTGTTAATATTTATATCCTTTTCAATTTTTTTTAAATACTCATGCATGTAAAAGTGGAATCAACCAAAAGAACATAATATTTTCAAGGATCGACCTCAATGTGAGAACCCACATCCTCACCATAACCACTCATGTGTGTCTATGGAAATCCAAAATTATGAAGAAGTGAATATAACTTTCTCCAACACCCATTAGACACATTATATCTCAAGATACACAATATTATACTAAATATATTCAGTTTACAATATTTTATTTTTAAAAAATTAACCCATCAAAAGTATCAAGATATTGATGAAATATCTCCACAATTCCTCAGTATGAATCCTTAGTCCGATTTGGTGGGATCCAATTATCTCAATCCGATGATGTTGGATATTTATTTTCTCAATGAAATGACGCTAGATTCTAGATCATATTTATTTCAATACAATGATGATGTAATCTGGATATGATTCGATTCCATTAAATGATTTACTAATCTGTATTTGATTTCTTTAAATACAATTTTGTTCTAATATGGATATATTTTCTTTTAATATAATGATGTTGTAATCTGGATATTATTTCATTCAATAGAACGCTAGTTTAATCGAGATCCAATTTCATTCTATACAATGATTTTTTAATATAGATTCGATTTCATTCAATATAATTCTTCTTTAATCAAGATCTAATTTTTTCAAATGAAATTATAATGTATTTTCTATCTGATTTCTTTTAGTACATTGATAATATATTACTGATGCGATTTCATTTAGTACAATAGATTCAGTCTCAATCTCTAAAACTCAAACACTTCTCAAAGGATCAATTAAATTATTTTTCAATCAAATGGTAACTTTAACCTTTTAATTCTCAATTACACAGCCTTTTGTGCATGTATGAATGTTGTGATCGAAATCATTATCTAAAGAAGTATTTATAGGAGATACAAAAAAAAGGAGGAATCTTGAAAACATTATCTCTTCCTAAATTATCAAAATATATAAAAATATATTGTATTTAAAACTTCAACATTGACTTCTTCGACATTGCTTATATTTCTCTGAGATTTTCTAAATTTTGAAATTCAATTTTGAACACTACAATTCAGCATACCTTTCACAAATCATTATGATATTTTTATTTATATAATAATTATGATATATTTCATTCTCATATTTATAACAATCCTTTTCTTTCTCAATCTCATTACGATATTCACATAATGCCAGTTATGATTCTCTCATAACGCTGGTTGCGATTCTCTAGGGAATATTATTAATGATTCTTTCCAGAAGCTTGTTTGAATTCTCTATAGAATAATGGTTACAATTCTCTCAGAATGCTTGTTACGATTCTTTTAAAATGAAGGTTTCGATTATCTATGAATGATGGGTATAATTATATGCAGAAAGCGTGTTTTGAATCTCTCATTATGATGGTTACGATTCTCTCTAAATGAAGATCATGAAAACCTGATTACGAAATTTTGATTATAAATATATTATCACTAAAATATGATTAAAATTTATGATTATTAAAATCTGATTATAAAATTCTAGTCTTGCACTATGAAATTTGTCAATGCACTTCCCCATTTCTTCAAAATCTTTTATCATGAATTTTTACAAGACTTATGAGAAATTCTTGATTAGAAATGCATCATCTGATTTTTAGATAGTATTAAAACATTTTATTTCCAGTTATCATACTCTTATTTCAAAACAATTACGTAGATTCATTCTTTTCCTACCTATAGTAATGATAATCTTCTAGAAAACAATAAATTTTACCCTTGATTCACATTGATGAGATGGTTTGAATATGAAGTAGATGGATCTGGCTCCTGGTAAAAAAGTATTCCAATAGAAAAAGGTTAGTTGTCGGCAAACACTAAATATTTGTTAAATTTGTTTTTTCAGGACTGTAATTCACTGATATTATAATATTTTTTAAATTATAAACTATGATTCACACTTATTTTCTTTTATACATAGAAAATTGTAAACATCACTCATGTGTACTTATGGTTTTTCGTTGCCATGATGCAATAAAACCTTTTTTTTCATCAAAACATTATAATAATTATTATGATATTGTATATAATGATCAAATATTATAATTTTTATGTTTTTAAAATTTTATTTATGATGGGGTCATGACCACTATATACATTTTGGGAAATCTGAACCGAACCTTGCTTGAAAAATAAAGCAGTTATCACTATGAAAATTGTTCACAACCTGATGATAGTTTATTATATATAAATCATATATGTTATGATATATTTGGTAATTTTATTGGAATAATTTTATATTGAATATATACATATTATATAAGATGTATTGAAATGTATGAATCAAGAGGATACTTGAGCTAAGACATTCTCTTCTCACTTTTATTTCTTTGAGTGAGATATATATCATATTCACTAGATGCTTCATTTTGGAAGTGTTTATACAACACAAAAACCTATATTATGATTATTTTAATTAAAATAAAATGGTTTTACAAAATCACATAATTTTTCTTTCATTAATTATGTTTTGATTCATATACTTCCAAAGTTGTAAGGGATCTTTATCATTATTATTTTTCACCAAGGAATGCTATATTTTATGCACGTATTAATTTTTGTGAGGATTATATACAAATAATTTTATATGTTTTATTATATATCCTTATTAAATATAGTATTTTAATTTTTTATTCAAATTATTCCATCCTAAGGTATTTGATTTGAATGTTACTAAATGGTTAAGGGATTATCATATAAAATTGTCTTCTTTAAGGTATATGTTGTGTTAAAAACCTATTTTATCTAAGAGGGGTATTTTCTAAATAATCGATATATAATGTCATGAGTATTATTATTTCAATGGTATTGATAATTCCTTTTGATTATATTCCTTTTATTGGAATTATGATAGAAATGTTTCCAAAGTTGTAATGGTTTTATAATACAATGTAATTTTATAGGGATTATTTATGATGAAATTTTAAATTATAAAATTATATGATATTTACCTCCCAAGTATTATTTATTTAATTATACAATTTTTTATTATGTACACAATTTGTTTTAATTTAATTTTATCACTTTTAGTAATTAAGAGGATAAATGAATGTATTTAAGGAAAAATTATTTTTTTTACTATTTTATTATGAATATTTTTTGTCTATGTCCTTATTTTATTTAAATTTTTTTGAATAATGTTCTAAATATTAAAAAATGATTTAATAAATAATATTTTCCCATTTATAAGATTTTATAATTAATTTAAATAGAATATTTCCATATCTTTATTTTGAACCAGTAATATTCAACTTTTAAAATCATTTGAAAAGAATGTTCTCTATTGATGTATATGGAATGAGATAGTTTTACCACCATAATGTTAGTTATTTACATAATTATTGCATTAAATGATTCTATGACTATTTATTTACAATGGATTTTCTTAATATTTTTAAATTTATAGTTAAAATGTTATCAATATAAAAGTATATTTACTCTTATTTTCTTTTAAAGTTGTTTATATCATTTAACTGAATTTTTAATATATATCACCATACTATATATTATTGCATAGAACACTATGGATATTATATAATTATAAAATTATGTTTATTTGGAATAGATATAATCATTATAACCGTAAAAAATCTATTTCATTCAAATGGGTTGACAATGTTTTTATGAGATCTTTATGAAACACGTTTATTTTTTGGTTTGTTATGATATGCTGAGATGATTAATTTTATATGATAATTTGGTGAACATATATATAATTATCATTTCTTTAAATGTGGATACATTTTATTCTTCCAATAAATTGGGAAAGTCATTATATTGTCGGTGATAATTAGGAGAAACTTGTTCATTTTGTCAATCCACTATGGGAAACATATAGGGATTCTAGATCCATTGTGATAGGGGAAAAATGTTATGAATCATAATAAATATGATATAAAAAAAGTGTGTATTTATACTATGCTATGACAAGAGAAACATTTTCTTATTCATAATCTATTATGATATGATTCTGTGGGTACTTTTCCTAGACATATGATATGGTTTCTATTCATATGATGGTTTAATACTAATACGACATTTTGATATTATAATAATGTCATTTCAAGATGCATGATATATTATTGATGATTCTAAAATTTTGTGATATTCTAATGATTTATTCCATTACTCATGATTATGATATGGGTTTGTGTGTGTGTATGATTTCATATGTATAATAAAATTTTAGCATACCCTTATTCGTAATATATTCATAAATAAGATCAAAACATTAAATATCCTATGTTAAATCTTACAGAGCATATGAGGTCAATCCATTGGGGGTATTAATGATTTTTATTTTTAAGGTTTTTTATTTAGATATTTTAGAGATTGGTGCATGATGATTTATTCATATATGATAAATTATTCATACCATTTTATTTTTGGTAAATATTTTTCATACTACGAATGACCTGTTTATATTTTATTGATCTTATGATTCGTTAAATGATAATATTACTACTTGAGGCATAGAAAATAATAATGAATATCCTTTTATTGGAAAAAGATATTAGATATAAGAGGGAAATGATCAAATCCGAGCCAATACATAGAATTATTCTTATGAAATGCCAATAAATCATATTATTAGATTATCACATATAACCTATATTGATAATAAAATACTCTCTCAACTCTAGGAAAATTTTTCTAAAATAAAAATGTTTTCCTTTTTCCAATATACAGGATGGACAAATTTTATCTTTATCCAATACTGGTTTATAGTCTATGGTACTAAATTTTCTATATCCCCATATATTATTCATATGATATACTTTTTAACCTATATATACATACTTTCATTTCTCAAGAAATTATCCGTATATCATTGTACGATATATATTTTTACAAATTTTATTTTTAAATATTCAATATTTTATTATGCATAAAATATCTATTGGTGTAAAATTTTTGTTAGTGATGGAGAGATTGAGACATGGACACTTTTTTTAAACTATACTATGATCTATATAAAACCTAGGATGCAACATTTTGATTTAGGTGAATTGAAATATACTCTAAAATTTTAATTATCTGACCATTATAAACTACATATTAAATAAAAATTATGTATAGGAATAATTGTTTTTTAAAAAATGTTTGTAATGTTTTTATAAAATAAAAATTTATTTATTAGCATATAAAAAATATATACACATTTAATATTAATTTCATTTTCAGTCTCAAAAATACTTTTTCCTCAAAAATGGTTTTTATTAAATCTTGTGTATGGAAAATATAACATTTAAAAAATTTATTAGGGTAAATATGTTTCATTATATGAAATTATTATTTAAATATTATCTTAGGGAGATTTTATTGCAAATAAAATTATTTTTCAAGGAATTGTAGAAAAACCGGTTTCAGTAACTTTTTTATTTATTTAAATTCAAGTTACAATTTTAAAACTAATAATATAGTTTTTATTTGATATTAATTTAATATAACTGATTTAGGATTAGATTTAATATAATTTATTTCCATTTAATTATAGTTTTATTTACTTCAGAATAAGTTCATTTTTATGATGAAAAATAAAAATGGTTATTATTTGTTACCTCAATTATTGTAAAAAAAATTAAAACATGGGTTAATACTTTTGGATAAGACTTTTAAATGACAATAAATCATTTTATCATCCTATTTAATGATTGGATGTTATAGACACTCTTAAATTCAATTAAAATTTGTAAATTTGTTTATATTTTCCTTTTATTATGAACATTCTATTAATTTAAGAAAAGGATATACAAAAAAGGTGACCATCTTTCTTTTAATACCCAAAAACGTTCTCATAGTGATAAATTGAGAAATTTATTAGAAATTAATATTTTAAATATGATTTATGTTTTATAATTGTAATTTATATTCATTTTTAGTGAGAAAATAATTTTATAAAATTATTATGAAATTCAAATACAAAACAATTTCAAAAAATAGGTAAATCAAATAAATGATTTTAAAAATATAAAAAGTAATAGAATATGGATGAATTTTTATGTTAAATGATTTTTTATATAGATATATAATATTATTTATGTGTGAATGGTTTATATTTTTTTAAGTATATTTATATTTATTTTATGTTAATTAAATTAGTATTCCCAAAAATGACTTTGAAGATAATTTGTGTTATATAAAATTTTCTTAATTTGTTTAATATCCATAAAAATATTGTAAGGGGAAAAATGTGGTGTGAAATTGTATTTAATTTCATAAATTGGCCTTTATTGTTCTAATTTCCACCATATATTTAATTTTATGACCACTGAACTTTAAAACATGTTTTACATGGGTTATGTTTTCAAAGGATTAAGAAGGGGGTAAAACAAACATATTATGTATGAAATGAAACATAATATTTTTTAAATTTTCTCCCTTAAATATGACTTATACATTGTCATGTACTAACTTCACAATCCTAGACAATTTAGGACAATTTACATTATTACTAAATATATTAAATTTATATTGTTTATGTAATTATATGTTTTTAATTTCCCAAAATTATAAAGACAACCTCCTCTTCTCAGATATTAGTAAAGTTTTAGTACTATATCATAATCTACACCCTGATACTATAATAGTTTCATTACCCATTTCCTAGAACTTTTTTCCTTTCCAAAATACCATCCTTTCTGGATTGATGTAAAAGTGAATATTAGTTTCTCATAGATTATGTTCAACACTCAACCTAAATGATGATTAATAATTCATACTAGGAAAATTAAATATCATTTTCTATTATAAAAACTATAAAACTATATTAAAAAATATAAAATAATTATCCCATTTTTTTCTAAATACTAAATTGTTAATATGATGATTAAATCCACATTATTTTCATAATATGGGAAAGGGAAATTTCACTTGTGCGTAAGTGTTGACTTCTACCTCCATTAAGTGATGTGTTTATTTCTTTACCACTATATCACATCTTTTATTACAATACTACATATAATCGGTATATAAGATATTTATGATATTATTATATTTTTTAAGGGTCAATTTTATATAATTTTCTTTCATTATATCCAATGAAAAGTAGAAACATCACTCATTCATAGTCACTCATTCATAGGTCATGACTATCATATCCATGAAGTTATATAATTAAATTTTCAATACTCCTTTACTTTATAATATATAATGGAGTAGGAAATTATTAAATATAATAATATTTACATAAATAAAATTTTATAGATGATGGAACCATGATCAAGGTACAAATAATTATTCTTCCAAACCGAATCATGCATGAAAAATGAAGTAGTTTTCAATGGAAATAGTTATTTCAATAAATAATTTATTATAAATGAGTTATACGATATAATAAGTAAATAATATATTGTAATATATATATGATTATGGTTCTAGAAAATATTTTTATTAAATAAATATTAATTATATAGGGGGTTTGAACACATATGAAACAAAATGATATCTAAGGTAATGGTTTCAAATCTCACTATTATTTTTATGAAGCCTATTCCATATTAAACAGTTTTTCATTTTTGGTGTATAAAATACCCATTAATATATAATATAGTTTTTTATTTACATTATTGGTATTGACCAATTAAATCAATTTTCACAATTTTATTTCACGTGGTTTCATAAATTTTTAATGTTCTAAGGGTCCATCATTTATATTTTGTTTCATTAATACATATTTTATGTTATTATCATATTTCTTTTTATGAGGTGCATATATTGATCATGTAATATTTTATATTTTTTATAATAGATAAATCATTTAATTTAAAATCTAATGTAATACTCTTTCATCTATGTGTATTTCAATTGAATGTGTCCAACGTTGTAAGGTTTTATAATCAATTTGTCTTCGTTCAGATATATTTCATGTTACAAACCTATCTTCTTTATGATTAGTATCTACTAACCCACTAATTAGACGATTAATATATATCATTATGTTTATATTATTTATGTTTTATTTTTATTTTATTCCATTGATGTGATATATGGAACATATTTCTCCCCAAATTCTTTTATATTTTCTTCTAATATGTATTTATATGGATAGTACATGTTTCAATTTTATTTTATAATATTTATGTATTCATGATATGGAATTAATTTAATTAAAGGAAAAAATTTGCGTTATATTGTGGATTCGAATCATTTAATCCATGTCAATATTCTCTTTAAAATAAAACTTGTTAAATAATTTTTTTAAAATAATTATCTTTTGTATTTTTAGGAAAGTGCAAAATGATTTTTTTAGATAGAATCATTGGATTGTCCCATCATCATGAATATTATATTATTTTATTATAACTTTAAAATACTCAATAGTTATTAGAAAATAATTTAAATTTCTTTAAATTGTGGAAGTTTTTAGTTAACATGCTATCATTGGAAAATGTTATTTTATAATGTTTTAATAGAAAATATCATATGATATTTTAATGGTATTTTTAATATTTGTAATCATCCTTTAATGATATTTGTGAAATCCATTTCTTTTAAATGAATGATGATATGTTTAAAGGATGATTTTCTATGGTATTGTGGAGGACATATTTATTGGTTTCATAATGTGATTAGTGGTTCTGATATGTAAATATAATGGAATGCATAAATACTTTTCTCTATTGTAATATATATATGGTAACCTCGTATATGATATTGATACACTATAAGAAATATGATGTGATTCATGATCCACTATGATATGGGAAGCATGTGGTGATTCCTTATCGACTGTGATATGGGAAAGAAGTGGTGAATCATTATCTTCTTTGATATTTCAATCAAATAATAAATCCCAGTTGACATTGATATAATGGTCTCTATAGATAGAAGAAAAATATGATTTTGTTTCAATAGTGATGAATGTACCAAAATCTTATGACATATTGGTATGGATGTGATTTGAAATCAAGGAACATGATTTATTTTTTATGAATCCCCAATTTTGTGACATAATAGTGATTTATGATTTGGATAATGATATTATTATGTAAATTTTTGGTACGATATTATTTTTATAATAACATGTTCTCATAGAACTATGATTCAGATAACCACATATATGATCATTGGTTGATTTCTCTCAGGTTAAACCAAAATGATCATTTCTGATCACTCATTCTTATGTGCTAATTTTTCATCCATTTAAGAAGATGGGTATTATGTTTGACATGTCTACTAGGGTGACAAATGTAATGAAATATATTTTAAAATATTAATATTGTACTTTAATAAGATATTTATCTATGTATTATCTATGTACATTAATCCTTTATGTTCTTGGGCATGTTTAATTAGGAAATCTTTTTAAAATTCATAAGAATTATGTAATATCTATGAATTTTATTCTTTGGTTTCTATATAAAATAATATTGGGATAATTATATTTGGATTCTGTTTGATAGTGTCATGAAATAAAAGTTTCACTAAATCATTTTTATTCCACTCAAGGAACACCCTGATATTTTATTAAATATTTCTCTTTGTATAATTTTGATTTCATTGATATCATATATTATACACAACACCATGTTGAAACAAACCAAGTTATACTTATTAAATAATATTATTTAATGTTTTGGTTATCACAGTATTGCTGGATTATCAATTATAAATAAATAAAAGTATATTATAAAAAATGAATGGTTTACGTATGAATAAAATGAATACGTCCATTATGAATAAATTAGAAATATAAACACAATTTAATTTAACAACAAACAAGATGTTTTTTAAAACACTATTTCTTTGCATGAAAGGTATATTTATTTTTATAAATTAATCTAAACAATAATGGTGAATTAGTTTTATTAATTATACATATAATATATGCTGTAAATTGTTTTATAATTTTTATATTATTGTTTTGACATGGTATAAGTATTAATCAGTTTTATTCATAAAATTGGATTGTTTTAAAAAGTAGTTCTCATCAAGTTTTTTGAACTAATATTACCATCATCTACTTCTTTTAATATTTTAATGGTTTACGGGACAATTGAAATAAAAATTATTTAAGTAATATTAAAATTGAAAAATACTAAAAAAAAATTACACTCCGAGTTTTAAATTCATATTATGTGTCCATATACGGGAAAAATAATTTTTCGAATTAATATAAATTTCTATTATGATTTATATGAAAATATATTCAATGTGGAAATTTATATGTAATATTTTAAATTATATCATTTCCTTAAATTTTATTGAGACACAATTACAATGATTCTTCAAATAAGAGAAATAAAAAAGAAATGATTTAAATAATATCAATAGTAATATAATTTATGATTTTTTGGTAATTACATGAATAAAAAATATTAATATAAGATAATATTTTTGTGTTAAAGCATTATATTATAATTTCAACCTTTTCTTTTTGTATTTTAAGTGAAATTAAATGAATAGTTTCATTATTGACATTAATGAAATTTTATGAAAATAATATTTTTTAATTTATTTTAAAACAATCAAATAAAATTTAAATAAGAAAACACAAATAATATTTGGTCAAAGATATTTCCACTTGTACATTTATGATAAAATAATCTCCTTATAATTAAAATATAAATCTTTAATGGTAAAAATATTTAATAGTAGTAATGGTTAAAATAGATTAAATAAAAGGATAAAAAAATATATTGATTTCAACACCGGATCAACCATGAAAATTATTATTGTTTTATTATATTTTTACTACCTATAATATTATCATAAAATACATATCCATTTGGAATATCATTGGATATGTAATTAAATTATTATATTTTAATTTTTTATGAAATTCCAAAAGTTCCCATCCCCTCACTTATAAAATTCCATATTTCCTTTCACTTTTTGAAACTATTTTTAGAATTATAGAGTGACCAAAACCTAAAAATATATATTATAAACAATATTATAGTCATTTTATATGTGATGATATTCCCTAAAGACCAACCATGTGGTTCATTAGGGGAGATATGTACGAGTTTCTTCAATGAAGAGGCAATCACATTAGCTGATAACATTAATTTTAATTCTTCTTTTACTTCCAATAAATTATATATACTGTTAATTAACTTATAAATTAAATTTTCTAAATTTTATGAATTATTATATTGAAAATTAATGATCATTTTTTCACCATATGTTCAAACAATTGGGAATTGAACGTCTCGCTCGTGTGTAAGTATGACTTTCCATCTACACCGATGAATACAATTAATTTTCCATAAAATATTTTATGGATTATTATTATTGTGGGATTTATTTTTTTTATATAACCAAATTACTGAATTATACTTATTAAATTATAATATGATATCTAACTTCTTACCATCAAAACCATTGAAAATGATATCATCGCTCAAACATATCTGTGGATTACCGCCTCCTTGAAGTGATGTAATTCATTTTTCATCTCAATTGAAAATAGATGGTAATACAGATTTATTTTATGAGTATATTTTATTTATATAATATAATAATTGTTGTATAATGATAAATTTTTTTACCATACCTTAATCTCAATTTTCAAAAAGTTAAAACAATGTTCATTCTTATGTATGGTGTGCCATCTCACTGAAGAGTATAATTAAATTTTCTATTGGAAAATTTGATGTATGAATCCAAATAAATAAATTATATATATAAAGTAAAAATATATGATATTTATTTTAATATATACATTCTGAAAATGATATAAAAAATCGATGTAATAGGAAATGGACTATTGAACTAAATCATTTTACCCATGTATAACATTTTCAAAATAATTTAAATGTAATTTTATATTCATACTCGGAATAAGGTGCTATTTAACTTTTACTAAAAATTAAAAAGTAATGATTTCATTTAAAAAATATGGAATTAATTGAATTTTATAAACTCATGGATGCAAAATGATTTTATATTTAATTTACATTTTTATTTATTTATTTTCATATAAACGGTTTTGTATAATATATTGGAATTGTTAGATTTTAAATAATTTATTTCAAATGGGATAATATAATTTCCTGAAGATTTTTTTTAATGGTACATAAATTCGTCAATGACAACAACCTTTAGTGTTTCATATGTTTTAATGGTGATATAATCCAATGGAAAAACTGTTATTATTTTTATGGATGTTTTGAGACTATGAAGATGTGATGTTTATAGAACCCATTTATTTTCAATAATTTATTCTATGATGGATAACTGAAATGATTAGGAAGCATGTTTTCATTACATGGTTATGATATATTTATGTCATGAATGTTTTATGTTATTGTGGAACACATATATTTGGATTTTATTTTGTTATTGGAGGGAGTATAGTTATATATTATATAATTAAAATTTTAATTTATTATATATCATGAGGTAATTGTGGAAAACAAGTCGATGTGATTGTTCTATTATGATAAACAATAAGATTTTCCTGATCCACTATAATAAATAGGTGTTAAATCAAAATGTGTTATGTTTTTATGGTCTTTGTACTTGACCAGGATATATTAAATGGCTTCTATACATTTGATTGCACCACACATTTATGAAATTAACTTATTACTTATGACAGATTAATGAAGACTCCTCACTATTATGATGTTTGTATTTGGAAATGATAATACATTATACAATAACATTTGTATATTGTGTTGGAAATATTGGGCAATAAATATTTGTGTTATAGTTAAAATATCAAACATATATTATAAACTTATTATTTCATATTATAATCAAATAATATATCCCATGTTTAAACATAATGAGAATCTATGATCTCCAATTCTTATTATTATTTTCACTAGGTTGTGGGAAGTGGTTTTATGTAGGGAATGTACATGTAGGGTACTAAATGTGAATCTTTTTATTAGAGGTTATGAATATCCTTCATGAAATAATAATATTGTTCTTCTAGACTACCAAATAAACTAAAACATTACGGTCCTTGATCATGTATTCATGGAATATATTTAATATTCCCCTAAAAAGAAGAGTTTTTTACATAGAAAAAGCATGTGTATTTAATGTTGGTATTAGAGAAATTTATAGTTATCCATTGCAATGTATGAGAAGAGAACATTTATGAGAACCCTAGGGATAATCCTAAGTATAGGTGAATAAGTTATTCTGTTTGAAATGAATTTCAATGAATTATAATAAATGTATGGTTTCAGGTATTGAGAAAAGGATGTCATGATTTTAAAATCCTATAAAAAAATTTCATGACATTGGGTTTTCACTATGATTATCATTTCAAACACATTTACTTTTTGGATTTACATAATGTATAGAACTATATGAAATCATACAAATATATATTTTATGTATAATTAAATTATTTTCCAACTATGCAAGAAAATATTTTGGGATATGGAATTAAGAATCTTATTACTATACCCAAAAAACATTCTCAATCAAGAAGTCAAGCAGATATTCCTAATATTTAAAGGAATAAACAATGAAATGTTTAATCTTAAATATGAAAAAATAAACCTTCATTATGTGGATCTTATGATCCTCTAGTAGATGAGTTGTTCATTACGACTACTGAGAAAATATTTTATATTGTTTAGTGATCATAACAATAAAATTTTATCCTATCCATTTATTGTTTACAAGTTTGATAATATAAATGGTTGAATTATATTTATAACGTGATTCCAAAAAAATAAATCAGCCTACTAAATGAGATAAGTTGAAGAAGAAATTTTTCATTATGTACATCCCTCACATTCTACAGAAAAATATGGATAAGGAATTATTTTAGTGGAAGAAAAATGATAATTAATCTATTGGTACTTATAAAGATGAATTTATAATACATACAGAGTATTACTCTAGTTTAATCCTTATCCCAAAATGAAAATTTTATTTATTCTTTGTGGTCATATAAAGATTTATTTAAAATGAATTAACTATAAGAGACATTAGTAGAGACAAATAAAATATTTGTTGTGCACTGAAGGTGGAAATTAAAATTTTAGATTCCAAACATTCCCATTGTTTTGATATGAAAAGATAGAATGTGTCTATTTAAAACTAAAATTGATTAGAAGGTGTAAAAAATACATTGATCTATATGCCACCAATTTAAGAATAAACATGAATGTATTTTCTTGAAAAGAAAAAGAAGGTATATTAAATAAAGAATGTAATCTAAAAATTCCTGCGCATTTTGAAAGGGGATAAGTATATCAGTAAATGCAACCAATGAGAATAATAAAACAGCTCATGCACCACCCATGATATAATTCTATAAATGTAATGACTATGAGAATTACGAAAACTAATAAATAAAAATGTTTTATTTTTATGATGATAGACATTGAAATCCTCTAAATAATAATTAAAAAGTAAAATCTACAATGATCAGTATTTCTAATGTGTGTTATGAGACTGGAATAATGAAATGCCACTTATCAAAAACTATAGAACTATTAATGTATTATTCTACTATACTTTTACCCACTATTTTATTTTTTGAAGAAAATTATAAGGGTATCATAGTGATACCTGAATGAATAGATGTTGAATTATTAATGAAAATCCATAATAGTGTTATGATCGAATCTAATGTTTATGTTTCTCATCTTATGTTTGGATGGGGAATTTTATTCCTAAAGTTATATTTAATATCCATCTAGTTGAATTTTTTGTTATTTTAGTTTAGAATAGGATTTCATTACATAATTAATACATCAATTACTATGAAATAAAATGGACATTTGATATTTTAAATCAACATATGATCTCCTATTAGTGAAAATAAAATTATAAAATTCTAACAGTATTAAAATCCATGATAAGGATCTTTATTCCAATTACAAGGGGTTTTTTATATCATATGGTTGAGGATAATGTAATAATTGAAGTAATGATTATTGTATTAGTGTTATTTGACATATTTTTGGAATAATTTCCATGCCTTCCACTAAATCATGATATTTATTTCTCAATACAAATCACACAAGGTTCTACACATATTTCAATTACTCCATGTAAAATGGTCTTGATTGGGCTGCATGAATTACAATATAAAATCTAAGATAATCTTGAAAAATGGTTCATTAGGACAAGTGAATAACCTTGGGGTGTTCTTATATGTTTATTTAAAAATAATAATGCATCAATGTGCCTATTTATTGATTATCAAGTACATAAAAAATTAAATTCAAATACAATGTTTCCTCTAACCCTTCTTTAAAAATTCTTTATCAACTCAAAAGAGATGAACACGATTATAATATTCATGTTTATTATATATATCATCAATTGGAGTCCATCAAGTAATTATATAAAAATATTATATTCCATATATGTTATAGATTCTATGAATTTATAGTGAGGCCATTTAAAATAATAAAATCCCTCATTCTATTACAGGATTAAATTAATTAAGTATTTAGATAAAACATTGATTATTTTTTGGAATTTATTATATTAAATTTTATAAAATATTCATGGTGAATAAATTATAATTAATATCACATTAGAATTGTACTCATTACCTTGATGAAGAAGTTGTAAAATTTGAAATTTACCATGTGTGAATTTTATATTTCATGTGTTTCATTTTGGGTCATATAATCCTATGTGGGGGTATTTTGGTGGATCCTTCAAAGTTAAATGATTCTGAGAAATAGCCCACAGAAATAATAATTAATATTATCTATATTTTATTATATTTGAGGTATATTATTGGGGAATTATGAATCATTTCTTATGAATTTATAATCAATCCAAAAATTTAACATTAATGGAATCAATATCTCTTATGAAAGATGAATATAAGGAATGTTTCAAGGATACAATGTGAATTCTAGTTGGTGAACATGTGATTACACTATCTATGAAGTGGATAATATTTTTTAATCTATATTGATAAATTATTTACATGATTGTTATATGTTCTTATGTTGTAAAATATGATTTTAGATTATTCATCCGGACAATTGATTGGTAATGAAAATAATTACCCAAATTAAGATTTGGATTTAGAGGTAGTAATTTATTCATTAATTGAAATATTTATCTATGAATATAATGTTGTAATATTTGTACAGATCATACAATTTTGAAGAATATTTATCACACATAAAGAGTAAAATATCCACCAAAGAAGATGGTTTGAGTGGATTAGAAATTGCGACTATTGAATACATTAACAACCAGGGAAAGAGAAGTTGGTGTCTAACTCTCTGAGTTGAATTGATAATAAAATATTATTTATTATAAAGATCATGAAAGAAACATTATTTATATATTTTAAAAGGTTTGATCTATAAATCATTATGGTTGGAGGAAAATATTGTCTTGATAAATTGAACATTTAACCATCAGTCAATGTAAATAATAAAGAGGTACAACTTGAATATTTAGAGCTATAGAAGAAGGTGATATATGTTTTTTAAGTTTATCCATGATTTTCAGGGAATAATATAATTTTATAATAGTTTATTTTTTTAATCCAGACACAATTTAAAGAAGGAGAAGTTGGATGCCCATAAAATTTCATGATTCATTTTTAATCCTGGATGCACGATTATCTATAGAGATATGAAATAGTATTTTTTTGAAATAAAATGATGTAAGATATTTATTAGTATGTAAATTAGTTCATGGTAAGTTAGCATGATTATGATAATATATAACAATATAAAAATATTTTACATCCATTACCCACATTATATTGGTAATGTGAAATATCACCATGTATTTTTCATTAGACACCGACAAACATCTAAGTAGCATAATGAAATTTGTTTTCTAGTTTATCTATCTACTATTATATATCACCTCATTACTATTGGATAATATCTTCCTCTATATAATATTTCTAGGATTAATATTAATTAAGTGTAAATGATTCATGGATTGCCGAATTCCATTGTATACGGTAAGGATATGAGGTTTACTTCAATGTTTTAGAAATTTTTTCAGTAAGTTCTGGATATATATCCATGTTTTCATATAGTCTATCATGCATATATAGATGTAAAATCTAATATAACATGTAACACCCCAGGTAAATAAAGAGTATGAAATTTTCACATTTATCCATATTTGTGAATAAAATATTAATATAACTTAAAAGGGGACGTTATGCTCGATGGCGTACCCAACACGCAACAACGAGTTTCTTTGGAATCTTACGTTGAACTCTAATAATAAAATAATATTATTTTAAATGGAAGTTAACGCCTAGATTTTGTGATGGAGGGAATGAATAGAAATAGCAACAAAATGATTATATATGTTTGTCAAATATTTTTACTCTTTACAATAAATGTTAGAGGATTAAAAATGCAAATGAATCCAATTTTAAGCGTAAACATTCTAATATTATTTAAAGGGTCGATTAACTGCCTTTTGATGGCGAACCTCTTTTAAATCCACCTTTTGACAGTTTATGTGTTATATTTGACAAAATAAAATTCTTCTTTAGAATCGGGACATCAAAATTTACTTTGTGTAAATTTTTGGTATTTTTCCGATAAAGTTCATTTTTAATGAATAGTGAAAAATGTGGTATTTTAATTCAAACCCACTTTTTAATATAATATATTTATATTATTATATTATCTTTTTAATTGGTTTTAAATTAAAATTAGAATATATTTTTACCATTTAATCCAATAGTGGTCATTGGAATTAATTTCACTTTGAAATTGGACTTAAACTAATGTCAATCTTTTAATAGATATTGTTTCTTAAAAACACACTATTTGTTTTGACAGGGGGAATTTATTATTAAATTAATTAATGCAACATATATGTTCTGAATTTTTTAAAATAGAAATCATTTTCAAAATCGGAATATCAAATATAGCCTAGGGTGAATTTTTTGTAATTTTCTGAAAAACTTCAATTTTTGATGAATAGTGAAACCACTAAGTGGTACTTATAAAAACTGATTTTCCATTTAAATGAAATTTTTCCAACTTTGTGTTTGAGTTTCAAATATCCAATATATATGGTTATCATTAAGAATTAAAATGTGGTTCAATGCGATTAAAATAATTCTTTGGTGAATAGTAACTTATTAAGTTTTTAATCGCGATTAGAGGTAATTAGTGTAGTTTAAGGTAAAAATAATGTTTTAATAATATTAAATGACCTAGAGACATGTCCAACCCTCATTGGATGAGTCATGGCCGACCAAGACAATCCATGAGTCAACTTGGGGACCACATACAGCCACTTTGGTGGGAAAATGACATAAATGCCTTTTTATTTAATGTTAAAATTAAAATGACAAAAACCTGAGTTGTTTTACTAAAAGAATTTTTAAATGGGGATATACAAGTCAGTGTTTTGACTATAAACAGTCATTGGAAATCTAAAAAAATTTCATACATCATAGTATTTTTTTATATAATTTTTAGACATTAAATAAATTAAATTATTTATGACATCATGATGATGCAGCGATGACCACATTATTTAACGATTTAAATAAAATGGAAAGATAATGTATAATATAAAAACTACAAGTGTCCAAAAACTATTGGATGGGTGTATTTCTAACCCTTATCACATTATCCTTGAAACACATCAATTTGGGACCATTAAAATCTAAAACGCATTCTAGAATTAACTAACATTTATTTACTTTCCAAGAGTGCCCCACCTCTCCTCTTATAAAAGGCCTCCACCTATTCCTCCTTACCCACACTTACAAAGCCTTTGGCTCGGCCAAAACCTTCCCATTTTGTCTCTCCACATCTCTCTCTAACTTTTATAAGCCGCACTTTGGTCAAAAGTCTTCCCAAGGAAGCCTTTGAGCTCAAACCAAATGGAGTTACCAGATTTTATGGTAATGTCTTCACTTGAGTCCTTTTTTTATTTTCCATCTCCACCCCCCAAAACACTTTTTATTACATTCTTTTGTAACAACACCAGTTTCTTCAAAATACTAGGATGCTGTTATATTAATGATTTGAGCTACACTTACACACACCTTCGTCTAATGTTAAAAGAACATACTGTTTCTCTGGATGGAAAATTTCTGCCTCACGAAACAATGATTGTTCAATCTTCTCTTAACACCTTTCATGGTGGCCATTATGATGTCAGTAAATTTATATATGATATATAATATGTTTATGTTTTCCTTAAGCTTCTATATTTTTCATTTATGTCATACCTTTATGGCTTCCATTATGGGTATACGTGATATCTTCATTTTAGGAAGTGTGGGCTACCGCCCCCTCAAAGTGATTTGATTCGTTAATACCATATGTGTTACGTACAAAGGATATATTTATTGATATTATATATGATAAAATACTGGAATTAAAATACTATATTGTATCATTATGTTTTAATTCCATTAAATATGAAATAGAAATGGAAGTAGCGTTCAGGTGTACTTACGGCTTACCGTCTCCATGAACGGTGCAATTCATTTCATAACTCTAAATGTTATGTAATATTATAAATGCATGAATATACTGGATATATATGATATATAGTATATCTAAATCATGAATAAAATTTTGGATATAATGGATATTTTACCACATGAACAACTTGTAATTATAAAGAGTTTATTTTTTGACTCAAGTACCAATGATCGTTAAAACGACCATTATTAACTTAAATAATAACATAGTGTTAATGACATGGTAATAAGTGATATAAAATGAATAATTAACAAGGAAAGGTTCTTAAAGAAGTATAAATTAACTCATGTTTATTATTCAGGAGATTAAAGAATGATCGAGTCAAGTCGGACCTCAGGTAAGGGATCCTACTCCTCTCTTTCTTTTTATGTACACTATTTTGTGTCATTCCTTTTAAAGAACATATTTCTTGTTATTGGGATGTTATTTTATATTACACTTACTGTAATTTTTATGTTCATATGATTAGTGACCCTATTCTCTCTCATCAATCCATTTTGGATGTTTTGAGTGGCGTCATTATGCTGCTGAATTTTCGTAAGAGATTTAACATTTCTCTTTATTTTGAAGTACTCTCCTTTATGTCACTTCTTTTAATCTCCTCTTTGTTATGTTGGGGGATGTTCTTGTATATTCCTCTTTCTGTAAATTTTATGTTAATATGATGAGAGACCCTATTTGATCTAATCAATCCATTTTTGTGGCGCTGTTAGGCTGCCAAGTTTTCGTAAGGGATTTTTCTTCTCACTTTTATTCCCGTGAGATTTATGCTACATTTTCCACAATGTCCATTTAGTGGTGTATGTACTGTCAATTATTTTACTCATTGTGTAATATACTTTCATTTATGAGTATTTACATCAATGTTGTATTGTCCTTCTTTCACGGGGTGTATGTTTCGAAAGATACCCGTGTCGGTAACAGAACCTTTCACCCTCCTCTTTTTTAAAGACTTCTTTTGTTATGTCTTTTATTTAACTTGCTAGTATGTTTGGATATGTTATTATATATCCTTATTTATGTAAATTTTATGTCTAAGTGATGAGATACCATTTTCTCTCTCATCAACTCATTTTCTGAATTTTGAAGTGATGCCGTTAGGCTGTCGAATTTTTGCGAGGGAACTTTT
This sequence comes from Viscum album, assembly GCA_963277665.1. NCBI lineage: Eukaryota > Viridiplantae > Streptophyta > Magnoliopsida > Santalales > Viscaceae > Viscum > Viscum album. The sequence goes on from OY728147.1 coordinate 1,304,859,361, forward strand.
TAACCTAATTTTGATTCATTGGGATAAACTTGCACTCCTTGAATGTGTCGTTATATGAATATGTGTGAATAACCTATGATTTTTTTACACTTAATATCCACTTATATTTGGGGTATTCATTTGTCACACATAATTATGTAATTGATTTATCCTTAATCAAAGGATACCATCTTTATATGGGACTTCGTCTCAACCTTCTTTCATTGAGGAATATTTTGTTTTATACGCATTTTTCTTTTATATGGTGTATAAACCCCTTTTAATTTTACATTTATTCAAAAGGAATCTTTTTTCTACAAGGCTTTTTACTAAACGACAAAAAGGAATTCTTTTTTTAACGTACGCGGTGACAATGGCCTTTTCCACCGCCGTGAGTATTATTTGATCTTCGGCTTCCTCAACAAGACGTAATGTTTTTAAAATAAAATAAATACCATATACTCTATTATGTATTTTGGTATTGAAAATGGTTTTCATAATTTTTTTATATCAATGTGTTGTATTGATATCTTTTTATTGAAATGTGGAAATGTTATGTTCCTTTTATGCTTGTTTTATGTGATAAGATTATATTATGGTTCTTGGGCGTTGTTATGAAGACGGGTGGTTCCGTGATAAACTAAGGGCGGGTGAGCCCGATATATCTCTCCAATTCATTGGGCAATGCGAAGGAGTGAAACGTTAAGGTTTCTCTGAAGAGATTTAGGAAATATATTGTGGTGGGTATTCCAAACGTAACCAAGAGGGTTACTCCCTATGTAAGAATGTTATGAATGCCTAAAGTTACGTTTTAGGTCTTATGATTTCTATGATTTATTCATGTTTTGATATGCCTATGTTTTATGGGTAATGTATGATTTCATTTTTATGTATATATGAACTCATGTTTCTTTCCCATATTTTTATAACCCTTACTGAGCTTTTTATGCTCATCCCAAGTTTTTTTTGAAATGTTTTTCACAGGTAAATGGAAAGGTACATGATATGATGATAGTGTCAAGGAAGTGTCAAGAAAGAATCCATGCTTTATTTTTAAATATCTTTCCATTGATGGGAAAAATGAATACTATCTTTTATGTAACCACTTTGTTTAAATGTGGAATGTAATGAAAGTTTTATGATATAACTCTCTAAACCTGAAAAGACCATCAACATGTAATCTTGTAAAAACAAGGTACATGATATGATGATAGTGTCAAGGATGATTGAAGAAAGAATCGATGCATTATTTTTAAATATCTTTCCATTGATGGGAAAAAATGAATACTATCTTTTATGTAACCACTTTGTTTAAATGTAGATTGTAATCCAAGTTTTATGATCTAATTCTCTAAAACTCTAAACCTGAAAATATCATCCACGTGTAATCTTGTAAAAACTCAATATTAAGTAAGGATTAAGGATGGGGCTTTATAGTTGGTATCAGAGGTCCGTTTAGATAACATTAGTGGTTAGGGTATTCTCAAGCATAAGTGACAGTACCATAATGGATGGGATTTCAGAAAGAGTCCTAGTTTTCGATAAAGTGAATGGGTAAGTATATCTTTGTGGTTATCTCCCTCATTAGAAAATGATGGTTTTGTTGATATACTCACACTAAAATTTCTGTTTTTAGTGAATGGATGGATCTAGCATGCACCAAAGTGAAAATAGGTTTGAAGGAAACTGTGGTGGTTCTCTAATTAAGAGACTGGATGAAATGGTGTATTCAATTAGGAAACTCATGATTGTTCTAAACCAACTATCAAGGAGTTATGATCAAACACTTGAACCTTGGTATGTTATGTAATGCATCATGTATGAGATGACCAATCGATGTGGATGTTCGGGTAATAATTATAAAGGTAACCATTAGGGTTTATAGGATCCTTACTTTTGAGGTAATTATGGGTTATTATATGCTATGATGGAAAATGAAAGGCATGAGACAAACTTGAGGTTAAAATATGCTATGAATATTTTTGAAGATTTTATCTCATTTTGGGGAATGTTTTGAGTATTATATAGTTTTGGAAAAAGGACAACACACAGACCGTGTGACAACCCATCGTGTCAGACAAAGCTGGGGGAATCGAACCCACAACCAAAGTTCAACTGATATTTATCACCTACCACTGGACTACGTGAAGTCCCAGGTTATTATGACTTATTCTTTTTAGTTAGGTGATTTTATGAATTAGGTGTAAATTTATTTTTGGTTATCTATGGAAGTTTATTAACCTATCATGGAGGATATGTGATTAGGTTAATTACTTTTCAATATGAGACTTTAGGAGCAACTAATGTTGTTTGGAGATAAATGATACGATCTAACATGGAAGACTATATGACTAAATCCTTAAAATATTTGGGTTTAAATCTTAGTTTGGTTTACCATGATGAATTTTATGGAAAAATTGTGTATCGAATGGTCCTCATTGAACTCTGGGTTTTGTTGGACAAATTGTGTATCGAATGGTCCTTGTTGAACTCTGGGTTTTGTTGGACAAGTTTTGGAGATTAAGAATAGATTTTCTTTTTATAAAGGGTTATCCTTTTCTGGATTATCTGATCTTGTACTAGCCTTTTTGGTTTTGGTTTTGGTTAAGGTCTAAAGATATGGGAAGTATATAGTTCTCTTTTGTGGATTAGGTGATTCTCTAGAAGTTGATTATAGTACTCATAATGTGAACAAGTATTCCTAAATACTCATCTTTTGGAGAAAATATGAGTTTGATTTTGGAATCTAGTAAAAGTTGAAAGTCTACATGACAAGTAATTATGTTTCATTATGATATAGTTAAGATCAAAAATAAATTCCTCAATGAAAAGTAACTTAAAACAAAAATGTTGTCTGTTAACTTTTCCTACTGGGGAAACGAATACCGTTTAACCCATCACAAGTTTGTGATTTTCTTATGGTTAACTTTCTTCTAGACATGTTTAATATCACTCTCCATTAGATCATTACCCTTTGTTTTTTCCTCCATGTACATATTTTCATACTTGGAATCCTTGTATGGGTTAACTTGGGTGACCTTTGTACTTATATTTCTTTATTTTAAAGTGATTGTTTTACTAACTCTTGTTCCGATGTGGGATTTTCAATTAAGTTTCCAAGCCCAATTTTAAAATTGCGAGGACACAATTCCCAAAAGGGGGGAAAGATGTAACACCCCAGGTAAATAAAGAGTATGAAATTTTCACATTTATCCATATTTATGAATAAAATATTAATATAACTTTAATGGGGATGCTATGCTCGATGGCGTACCCAACACGCAACAACGAGTTTCTTGGGAATCTTACGTTGCACTCTAATAATAAAATAATATTATATTAAATGGAAGTTAACGCCTAGCTGTTGTGATGGCAGGAATGAATAGAACTAACTAAAAAATGATTATATATGTTTGTCAAATATTTTTACTCTTTACAATAAATGTCAGAGGATTAAAAATTCGAATGAATCCAATTTTAAGCATAAACATTCTAATATTTTTTTAAAGGTCGATTAACCGCCTTTTGATGGAGATCCTCTTTTAAATCCACTTTTTCACAATTTTATGTGTTATATTTGAAAAAAATAAAATTCTTATTTAGAATCAGGACATAAAAATTTACTTTGTGTAATTTTTTGGTATTTTTCTGATAAAGTTCATTTTTTAATGAATAGTGAAAAATGTTATATTTTAATTCAAAACCACTTTTTAATATAATTTATTTATATGATTAGATTATCTTTTGAATTGGTTTTAAAGTAAAATTAGAATATATTTTTACCATTTAATCCAATAGTGGTCATTGGAATTAATTTCATTTTAAAATTGGACTTAAACTAGTGTCAATCTTTTAATATATATGGTTTCTTAAAAACACGCTATTTGTTTTGACAGCGGGAATTAATTATTAAATTAATTAATGCAACTTATATGTTCTTAATTCTGTAAAATATACATCATTTTTGTATTTGTAATATCAAATATAGCATATGGTGAATTTTTGGTAATTTTCTGAAAAACTTCAATTTTTGATGAATAGTGAAACCACTAAGTGGTACTTATAAAAACTGATTTTCCATTTCAATGAAATTTTGCCGCCTTTATGTTTTTAATTTCAAAAATATGACATACATGGTTGTCATTAAGAAGTAAAATTTGGTTCAATGGGATTAAAATAATTTTTTGGAGAATAGTAACTTATTAAGTTTTTAATCGCGATTAGAGGTAATTAGTGTAGTTTAAGGTAATTATAATGTTTCAAAAATATGAAATGACCTAGACACATGTCCTACCCTCATTGGATGAGTCATGGCAGACCATGAAAATCCATGGGTCAACATGGGGCCCCCATGGAGCCACTTTGGTTGGAAAATGACATAAATACATTTTTATTTAATGTTAAAATTAAAATGACACAAACATGAGTTGTTTTACTAAAACAATTTTAAAATGGGGTTATACAAGTCATATTTTTTACTATAAATAGTAATTGGAAATATAAAAGGATTTCCTACATTATAGTATTTGTTTTATAATTTTTAGACATTAAATAAATTAAATTATTTATGACATCATGATGATGCAGCGATGACCTCATTATTTAATGATTTAAATAACATGGAAATATAATGTAAAATCTAAGACATAAACATGTACAAAACCTATTTTATGGGTGGATTTAGAACCCTTATCACCTTATCCTCTAAAAACATCAATGTGGGCCCATTAAAACCCGAAACACATTCTAAAATAAAGTAACATTTCTTTACTTTCCAAGAGTGCCCCTCCTCTCCTCTTATAAAAGGCCCCCACCTCTATCTCCATACCCACACTTCCAAAGCCTTTGGCTCGGCCAGACCCTTCCCATTTTGTCTCTCCACATCTCTCTCTAACTCTATGAATCCTCACTTTAGTAAGAAGTCTTCCCAATGAAGCCTTCGAGCTCAAACCAAAGGGAGTTCCCAGATTTTAAGGTATTGTCTTCAATTGAGTCATTTTGTTTTATTTTCCTTCTCCACCCCCCTAAACAATTTTTATTAATTTATATTGAAACAAAACCAGTATCTTAAATATACTAGGATGTTTTTAAATTATGTATTCGATCTAAACTTACACACACCTTCGTCTAATGGTTCAAGAACATACTGTTTCTGTGGATGTTGAATTACTGCCTCACGAAACGATGATTGTTCAATATTCTCTTAACACCTTTCATGGTGGCCATTATGATATCACTAAATTTATATATGATATATAATATGTGTATGTTTTCCTTAATCTTCTGTATTTTTCATTTATGGCATAACTTTATGGCTTCCATTATGGGTATACGTGATATCTTCATTTTAGGAAGTGCGGACTACCGCCCCCTCAAAGTGATTTGATTCGATAATACCATTTGTGGTACATATAAAGGATATATTTAATGATATTATTTATGATTACATACTGGAATTAAAATACAATTATGTATCATTATTTTTTAATTCCATTAAATATGAAATTGAAATGGAAGTAGCGTTCATGCGTACGTATAGCTTACCGTCTCCTTGAATGGTGCATTTCATTTCTTAACTCTAAATGATATGTAATTTTGTAAATGAATGAATATACTGGATATATATGATATATATGATATCTATATCATGAACACAATTCTGGATATAATGGATATTTTACCACATGAACAACTTGTAATTATAAAGAGTTTATTTTTTTGACTCAAGTACCAATGATCGTTAAAATGACCATTATTAACTTAAATAATAACATAGTGTTCATGATATGGTAATAAGTGATATAAAAGGAATAATTAACTTCAAAAAGTTTCTTAAGTAAGTAGAAATTAACTCAAGTTTATTATTCAGGAGATTAAAGAACGATCGAGTCAAGTCGGACACGAGGTAAGGGATCCTACTCATCTCTTTCTTTTTAAGTACACTCTTTTATGCCACTCCTTTTAAAGAACATATTTCTTGTTATTGGGTTGTTATTTTTTATTAATCATACTGTAATTTTTATGTTCATATGATGAGAGACCCAATTCTCTCTCATCAATCCATTTTGGATGTTTTGAGTGGCACCGTTAGACTGCCGAATTTTCGTAAGAGATTTAACCTCTCTCTTTCTTTTTATGTACTCTCCTTTATGTCACTTATTTTAAGATCCTATTTTTTATGTTTGGGGATGTTCTTTTATATTCCTATTTATGTAAACTTTATGTTAATATGATTAGATACCCTATTTTATCTCATCAATCTATTTTTGTGGCGTCGTTAGGCTGCTGAGTTTTCGTAAGGGATTTTTCATCTCACTTTTATTCTCGTGAGATTTATGCTACATTTGCCACAATGTCCTTTGAGTGGTGTATGTACTACAAATTATTTTACTCACTGTGTAATGTACTTTCATTTATGAGTATTTACATCAATGTTGTATTGTCCTTCTTTCACGGGGTGTATGTTTCGAAAGATACCCATGTCGGTAAGGGAACTATTCACTCTCCTCTTTTTAAAAGACTTATTTTGTTATGTCTTCTATTTCACATGATAGTATGTTGGGATATGTTCTTATATATCCTTATTTAAGTAAATTTTATGTCCAAGTGATTAGATACCATTTCCTCTCTCATCAACTCATTTTCTGAATTTTGAAGTGACGCCGTTAGGCTGTTGAATTTTTGCGAGGGAACTTCTTAACCCAATTTTGATTCATTGGAATAAACTTGCACTCCTTGAATGTGTCGTTCTATGAATATGTGTGAAAAACTTCTGATTGTTTTACACTTAATATCCATTTATATTTGGGGTATTTATTTGCCACACATAATTACATAATTGATTTATTCTTAATCCAAGGATACCGTCTTTGTATGGGACATCGTCTCAACCTCCTTTCATTGAGGCATATTTTGTTTTATACACAACTTTCTTTTGTATGGTGTATAAACCTCTTTCAATTTTACGTTTATTCAAAATGAATCTTTTTTCTACGAAGCGTTTTACTAAACGAAAAAAAGGAATGTTTCTTTTAATGTACTCAGTGACAACGACCTTTTCCGTCGCCACGAGTATTATTTGATCTTTGACTTCCTCAACAAGCCGTAATGTTTATAAAATAAAAGAAATACCATATACTCTTTTATGTATTTTGGTATTGAAAATGGTTTTGATAAAGGATTCTATTATGTCAATATATTTAAATGATATATTGTGATCGAAATGTGGAAATGACATCATTCCTTTATGTTGGTTTTATGTGTTATAATTTTATAATGGTACTTGGACATTTTATAGGTGGTTACGTGATAAACCATATGATGGGTGGTGCTGTGAATACCAGGACGGGTGGTTACATTATAACCTCAAATGCATTGGGTATGGAAGTCGGACGTATGGCTATTCCATTAAGTATGTACGGAAGTTGGCCGAATGGCTATTCCATTAAGTGATATGTGTGGAATTCAACCGTATGGTTATTCCACTTAAGTATGTTTATGTCCCAAGTTACCTTTATATGTTATGTGTTCTTTATATGGGTTTTATGCTAATCTTTTGGTTACAAAAGGGTAAGTAATGCTATTTTATTCAGTGAAGAGTTTTTAATACTTCATAAAGGTAAAGGTATTACTTTGATAAAGTATACATGGTTTACTAGTTTTTTTAAAAACTAATAGTTTTCATTCGTTGTGTATCCCATTCTGAGCTTTTTATGCTCACCCCAATATTTTTTGAAATGTTTTTCACTGGACTTAATGTGGAATAGGGTGTAGGATGGTATCAAGGGAAATTCATGCTATATAAAACATGGAACTAGACATGTTTCTTTTTAAGAGTTTTAATTTTATGGAAATTTAGTAGAAGTGACTACTTTGTAATATTTTGAGATGTAATAGTTATATCCTAATTCTCTAAAATTCTAAACCTGAAAAGATGCTCAATTTGAATTATTTATTTAATTCAATATTAAGTAAGGTTTAAGGTTGGGGCCTTATACAACCAATAAAATATTATTGTATATTTTGATATATTTTTATATTTATTAAAAATTTAGTTTGGATGATCACCCCCTCTAATCACGTTTTATTAAAACAATAACTGTCACTCGAGTATTCAATATGATGATAGGAATCCCTATATGGATAGACATATAGAAATTAATACTATTGGAATGAATTGAGATGAAAAATTTTATATTTACATGATCATTATTAGTAAATAATGATAATATTAAATTTATTCAATATCATAGCAATGTAGCTCAGAGTCAATAGATAATTTATTATTAGAGTCATCAAATTGTTCTAAAATATAAATTTGGGGACAATATTTTTTTGTGAATTTATCTATGGATGTAGGTTATGAAATTAATAAAAAATATAAAAATATTCCCTATGTATATTTTCCCTGTGGTGATTATTGATCTATTTGTAATGGTATTATACAACATGGAACTTCCACTGAACCTCATTCAATTTCAGGATGTTGTACATGTATCTCTCATCTGAAAGTACATACCTAATCTATGGAATAAACTGAACAAAGATATTATACACCTAGATCATGAAATTTATTGATCATAATAATAAATAGTTGTAATATTGGATCATATATAAAAAGTTCTATATATCATGACTACTCAGTTGGTGAAATTTATTGTTGAGAAATCAGAAATTTGATAAAGTTACATGGGAACTAAGGTATTTAATGAAATGGAGATATAATCTTTTTGGCATCAGTGTCTTGAGTTTCGAGAGAAAAACTATTTTAAGGGTGTTATAATGTAACACTATTTGATTTTATGTAATATTTTTCTATAAATACATTTTATTTCATTGATAGCCTGTGTTACATGGAACAATAAGTTTAAACGAGCAATGGTGTGCCCTTAAAATATTATTATTTGATATGAGAGTTTTCACCTAGCCAATTGATTGGGGTGTATGAATTTGTATAAATAAATTATATAAAAAATATGATTTATATGTTTAGAAATCGAATTTTATGTTTATGAATTAATTATAAATTAAAATTAAAATATCATATGAAAACATGAATGATATTTTCCATAAAAACATTTGTTATGCACGAAATGTATTATTATATTTATAAATCTATTTAATCAGCATATATTAATTTATTTTAATGATATTTAAATATAATGTATTCAATAAAATTATTTATAATTTATCCAATATTTTTTTATATCTTGAATCAGTATAAATCATGTTCTATTTTTAATAAATATTTTCTCTAAACATTAGTATTCATTATTTATCCATGCTTATTTTAAATTTAATTTTCAACTCAAATAAAAATTATATTTGATAAAATGGATTTTATATTTTGAATTAGGATATTCATATGTGGTATATATGTCTCTTTAATTTTCAGAAATTATTTATAATATCCTTTATATAATTCATGACCATGGTAAAGGATTTATCTGGTTAATCTATGTTTAAAAATATTTGATAATTCCATAATTGTTCGTCATAATTCCTATTGGTTGAAGTAAATTCATCCTATATCACATTAGTCATGAAATATAATTGTTTAAGTGACAATTTTTCTCTGAAACTAACCCATATAATATTCCATTCATAGTTGAATTTTTTCACTCCCTTAATTTTAAATAACTATTATGTACCGACATAGGGAGACACGTATATATGAATAAATCTAAATTTATGTTTTTAGATTAATTAAATTATTTTCATGAGGTTAATTTATTAATTATTTTTAGTACATATATAATTCCCTTAAATTATTATGATACACCATTGAGTTTGGGGTTCCACATATTTTCTTTATTAATAAGAAATATTTATCTAAAGGAATATATTTAAACAAAAAATATTCCTTTAGGTATTTTTTGTCAAATTGATGTGTATTGTCAAAATTGACATCAATGATATTTTATCAATATAATATTTTATTTAGTTCTTTAAAATTCATAAAATTCATGAAAGAGTAAGATTTGATAAATATATGGTGATATAATTAACTCATTTGCCATTTATGATTATATTTAAACTTATATGTAAAATGTTATCCCTTTAAGAGTGAAAAATACTGTATTGCCGTTAAGGTTAAAATATGTTTATGGTTAGTTTAAATCAAATTATAATGCTTTAAAAAGAATATAGAACAATGAAAATTCAATTATTTAATGGTATTTAAAATATATATATTATATAATCATATAATCTTTATACTTTTATAGTAATTTGTGAAATATAATGAATTTATTTTATTTAAATTTTTTAAAAAATTCCAAGAGATCCCTTCCCATCACTTATAAATGGTAACCTATATTCTCTATAATTAAAATCACTCTAAGACTTATATATCTTAGAAACATAAACAATTCATTTAAAAGCTCCATTAAACATGTTATAAAGGGTACATTGTCATAAAAATTCCCTCTTTCGGACATTAATAAGATATCTAAAAGAGTGGTTTCAAAGAAGATGTTATGACCTTAACCGATCACAATATTTTCATGGATTATTTTACATCCCCTAAATATGTTTCATTCTTAATCAAATAATAACATAAAAATAATAAATATAATTATGTTTTTATGAAAATTAAACCACTAGAATTCTCTATCTTTTAAATCAAGTGTATTTAAATATATCACTCCCACATATATACAACTTATAGTCTCCAATAGAGATAACATTTATTTTCCTTCAAAATGTTTTATAGAAAATAAATTTTATGGGTTTATTACATAAAAATGATTTTAAATAATATTAATTATTCAATAATAATAAAATCATATCTATATTCTATCCTTAAAACTATTGAAAGATGATGAAGTTGTTAGTGTGAATGTTTGGAATACCTACTGCAAAAAGCAATGTGATTCATTTTTTATCTTTATAATTTGTTATTCGTAATAAGGATAGATTCGTTAATATATTTGATTTATGTTATATAATAATTATTCTAGAATTATGAATTATTTTTTATATTTTTTTATTTCCACCCATCAAAAATTGAAAATAAAATTCATGAGTACATGTAGCATATCGTCTCCATTAACATCATAATTCATTCTATAAATAATTTTTTCTAATAAACATAGATATGTATTATAACGACCCATATTTTACATACATGGCTATTACTTAAAAATTGAAGCATACTTATTACAACATATAACAAAACCATGAAAGCACCGTATAGGTATAGCGTCTTTAGAAACTAGGAAACAAAAACAATTGTTTCATATATCATCTACGTTGTCTCTCATTTATTTCATAATATATAGAGTCCCTTTTTGGCATATCCTACTTAATATCCTTCTTCCTGACCTGGGGAAAACAAAACATACAAAAGGGTGAGCTCAAATGCTCAGTAAGGGTAAACAAAAGAGATATCAAACATATCATATTCATAAGAACATAACATTTTGAAAATATTATCCTGAAAAAGAGATCATAACATGGGATAAATCATAAAAGTAAAATGTAATCCCAATAATCATAACATAAAACATGAATCTTTGTGTCATACACAAATAATCATATAAAATCCTTTCTTAGTAGTCAAGACTCATTTCCAGGACTATGTTATCGGACAAAGTCCATTTCTGAACCGAGTTCACTCCTCGTTTCAGTCATATTTCACTGAACTCGTTTAACTTGTCGTTCCATCCATATATCTCTCAGGAGATATAAATAATTCTCCAATGCATTGGAGGGATATATAGGTCCCACCCATCTCATAATGATAACATTCTTATATGTGCCACAAGATCATAAATCATACATCATAGCATAACCCATGTAATAAAAATGGGATTCATAAACATCATGCCATCATAACATAATCCATATAAGATAAAAGGAAATAATAAAAATAATTCCATCATAAAAAGTCAAATCAATGTAAAAATAGGGATAGAAACAGAACCCTATATTATCTTAGAAGGAAAATAATTTTGATAAAACACTTGAACTCCATTCTTGAGGAAAATATCCTTTCTACATCAAAAACATTTTCCATTCATAAAATTTCATATAATTTTAAACTAAAATAAGTTGATTAAAAATAAACATGAAAACATGTAATGTATGCTTCATGGAAATAATTTTCTAAAAATCTGTTCATGCCGTATAAATTAATGAAAAACATTCTTCTCGTACTTTGGCCGGAAAAGTCAAAAAAGTACCTCGTACTAAAAAGGACAAAAGATTTCTTTCATATCTTTTACTAAAAACTCACAAATGGGTAAAATAGGATTTAAAAAATTGTAGGTGGATGGAAATAATAAAACATATTGAGGAAACATGGATGTGGACGATAAATATTCCCACGTAAATTATGAAGTATAAACAATATCGGATAACGATGAAATTGTGAGTTTTTTCCTTACATTAGGTATGATATGGTTCGTATGAATCTGAACCTCTGGTAATATAGTTTAAATTATGTCAATTGACTTATTACATAATCATATTCATTTTTATGGTATCATATATGGTCATATTTGTATCTTCTTAGTAGTAATATTTCATTGCTACTTGTTATTCGGGTGTTTATTGCTTTATGTTATTATGCGTATTTAATCGAATAAATTCTTATTACTCTTTATAAGATATAGATATATCATTTACAGAATGGTATTAGTGTAATATATATCATATTCATTAATTAAATTCATTTATATAATCATTATTCAATGAAGATCATATAGAACGGGTCGCATCACATCGTTGAGACGGTAGGCTGTACGTACGCACGAGCGATGATATCATTCCCATGATCGTGGAATTGTATTGAAGTGTATGTATAATATTTCAGAATCAATACAAATTCACAATAATCATATATAGTTATTTATTTTCACCATTATACCCATCCATGTAAGGTGGTGGTGGAAAACATATTACACCATGGCGTGGAGACGATATTCCGTACGTATGCACGCGTGGTGATTTTGTTTATCGTAGGATGGATAAGAGGTGAAATATGGATTTTTCATATATATAATAAAATATAAGTATATTAGGGATACTTATGTTGTTACTTCATAATGAAAAAACTATATAAGAGGGGGTAGAAGAAGAATGGAACTTGAACAAAATGGTAGAAGGTATTACCTCTTTCTCGAAGTGCCTCCTTTAAACATTCTCTTAGGGAACTAGAGTAGGTATTTTGAGAAGACCAGTACCTCTAGTAGGTTTATAAGAAAGTGTGGATTTGAAATGGGCAGGGTTTGTCAGAGATAGAAGGCATAAATTGGTGTGAGTAGGAGAGGTATGAGGTGCCCTTTTATAAGGGAGGAGAGGTCCACTTTGGAAATATAAGAAATATTAGTTTATATTAAATCCCAACCACACTTAAAATCATCCAAAATGACTCATATGTTACGATTAGATGAGATAGGGTTCTAATCTCATCATCAAATAAAATTTATACATGTTAGAAATTTATTTTAAACATTATTAACTTGATTTATCCTTATTTATACATTTAATTTTATTTGTGGTAATAATATTCTAAATTTTAAATTATTATAAATAATTACATATGTGTTAAGAATTTTCCATAATTTGACACTTTATGAAATTTTAGGCCATATAAATTTTAATTTATAAATTTTAAATATTTTTGTGATTTTTAGACAATTTTATAATATGTTATTTTTATGAAATAACAATAGTGTCTATTTTGACACTATTCATTTTATTGAAATTAAATAAAATATATACAAACGATATCTTCGAAATAAAAGTTTTAATAGATTCATAAAATGTCATATATATCAATAAAATTAGTGGATCATGATAAATAGTTCATTTAATATTTATTTTAATATTTTTTAAACAATTTATTTGATATTTTAACTAATAAAATAATTTCAACATCACTATTGTGTCATAATTAATGATAATAATTTAATCCCTAACAATTCTAAATAAATTCATATGATATAGATAATTTTATTACCTTTCTGGAGACTATTTATATCTGAATTTTCAAGAAGTTTATCACTAAATTAAAATTATTATACTTATCAGATTTAAGAGAGTGACATATTGTCACTTTCCATGGTTTTGATAATAATTATATTATTTCATGGTCAAAAGTCCATGAAATAAATATAGTCCGGACCTTAGGTGATATGGGTCTACTTCTATTCGTCCAATATGATTTTGTCAGGTGTTAGGGTAATTTTATAATCTTATATTTACCCTTAATTACCCGATTTACCTTTAACTATGGTAAATAAAATTTACAGTAATTACTATTCATAATGCCCAAAAATTAAACGTATCATATTAACATAATTTGGACCTACTTATTCCAAATATGTAATCCATTTTTAAAAAATCAAAACACATAAGTTGAAGTAATTAATTTAAAATTAATTTCGTTGTTAAGAAAACGGGTATTAGAAGTTAAAACATTACCAAAGATTGAAATGTTTATACCTATGAATTCAATGAAAAATTATTTCTAATGAAATGAATTATTTTAAATGGTATAAATGTATTCTATTTATACATTAAAACCATTAAATATTATAATTTAACCATATAAATTATCTCAATGAAAATGTTGTTTTTAATTAAAAATTAGCATATTTTTACTATTCATCAAAATATGAAAGTAATCAGAAATGTATCAAAAAAAATTTCAAAGTAAATTTTTATATCCTGATTCCAAATAAGAATCTTATATTGTCAAATTGAACTTATAAACATGTCAAAAACAATATTTAATGTGGGTGCACCATTAAAAGGCTACAAAACTGCATTTTTTGAAAAATACTTATTTTACCCGAAAAAATTATTTTGTTCTCTTACCATGTTATAGAAAATGTGTAAGTCAAATAATAATGTTATAAAATTAAAAATTTATCTAATAATATTCATAACATCTAGTCCATAATAATATATCATTGTTTAGTGAAACCTGGTATTGCGTACTACACACGCTAACGAGGATGGTCGTGATTGCGTGTAATGCATGCCAAGTCAGTATTGTGAGTTGTGAAAGATTCCATTGGTGTTGCGTATATCATAAGGCATAAAAAATATTTCTAATAAAATCTCAGGGTGTTACATTCTACCCCCCTTAAAATGAATTTCGCCCTCGAAATTCGTCACTTCATTACAAACATATGAGAATAACTCTCCCTCATCATATCCTCAAGTTCACATGTAGCTTCTTTTAATTGGTGGTTCCTCCATAAAACATTCACCAAGAGAGTGGTCTTGTTCCATAGGACTTTTTTAATACGATCAAGAATCTCTATCGGTTGTTCCACATAAGAATGATCTTGCTCCAGCGGTACAACTTCTGAGATTAGTGCATGTGAAGGATCGGGTATGTACTTTCTCTAGAGAGATACATGGAACACATCTTGAACTTGAGAGACATTCGGGGGAAGCGCCAATTGGTAAGATACCTTCCCAATATGATCTAGTATTTCAATAGGACCGATATATCTAGGGCACAACATCCCCTTCTTTCAAAATCTCATTACCCTCTTCTACGGAGATATTCATAAGAACACTTTTTCACCCACTTTAAACTCTAGGTATTTTCTTCGGTTGACGACATTACGTTTTTGTCGACTCTGAGCTGATCTTATGTGTTTTTTAATAGATCTGACCTCTTCGGCCATCTCATCAAAAATATCAGGTCCTAATATATTTCTTTCCCCATCTTCATCCCAGCAAGTTGGAGTTCTTCATTTCTTTCCATAGAGGGCTTCATAAAGAGCCATCTGAATACTGAAGTGAAATCTATTATTATACGAAAATTCCAACAAATATAGGTGTTGATCCCAACCCCATTTGAAATACATAGAGTATGCTCTCAACATGTCTTCTAGATTTTGAATTTTCCTCTCAAACTGACTGTCTGTCTGAGGATGGTAAGAATTGCTGAAACTCAACTCTGTATCTAGAGCATGCTGAAGACTTAACAAGAATTTCAAGGTAAACCTCGGATCCCGATCAAATATAATAGATATCGGTACTCCACGAAATCTTACCACTTCCTTTACATATATCTTGGCAAGCTGATCACGAGAAAAATCTTCTCTAATAACAATAAAGTGTGCCGACTTCATAAGACGATCAACTATAACCCAAATAGAATTATTGACTTCGGATGTTTTAGGATGTCCGGTGACAATGTCCATAGTGACGTTTTCCATTTCCATTATGGAATGGGTAATAGTTGTAACATTCTATTAGACTTTTGTCTCTCAGCTTTAACTTGCTGACAAACCAAGCATCGAGAGACATATTCAGGAACATCTCTTTTCATTCCATCCCACTAGAAGTACTCTTTCAGGTCCCTGTACATCTTTGTACATCCAGGATGAATAGAAAATAAAGAACTATGAGCCTCATCCAGTAGCTCCTTCTTTAATTCTGGGATGGGAGGAACACAAAATCGATTTCTGAACCTTATTATATTATTACAATCAAGGTTGAATTCATGAACATTTCTCACCTTCCTTTGTAACTCTACATCTTTTTTCTGTGCCTCTTTAATATTCACGTGTATAAATGGTTGAACATTCATTTGAGAAAGATAAGATTTTACCCTTCGATTATAATTCCAAGATCCATCCTTTGTAAATCCATAAATAGTGGATCTTTTGTGATCCTCATCATGGATAATCTAGCATGGTCGTGTCGACTTAATGCGTCTACCACCATGTTTGCTTTCCCAGGGTGATAATGAATTGAGCAGTCATAATTTTTAATCAGCTCTAACCATCTTCTTTGATGCATAATCAGCTACTTTTGTGTGAAAATATACTTTAAACTTCTATGATCAGTATAAATATCACACCATTCACCCTAAAGATAATGCCTCCAAATCATTAATGCAGATATTACCGCAGCTAACTCCAAATCATGAGTTGGGTAATTTTTATCATGGATTTTCAACTTTCGTGAGGCATAAGCTATCACTATATCATTTTGCTTGAGAACAAACCCCAGTCCCTTCTTGGATTCATCATTGTAGATCACAAAACTTTCTCCACTATAAGGTAGTGTCAGCACAGGTGAACTGGATTATCTTCTTTTCAACTCTTTGAAATTCTCTTCACATTCCTCCGTCCAAACAAACTTAACTCCTTTCTGAGTCAACTTGGTGAGTGAGTTAGATAACCTTGAAAAATCTTTCACAAAACATCGGTAATATCTAGCCAAAACAAAAAAACTACAGATCTTTGTTACTATAGTTGGTCTCGAACATCATTCGATAACCTCAATTTTTGTTGGATCCACATATATCCCCTATTTTGAGATTATGTGACCCAAAAAATGAATCTTTTTGAAGCCAAAATTCACACATGGTAAATTTGGCATAATGTTTCTCCTTTATTAGGGTCCTTAATACAATTATCATGTGATCTTCATGTTATTCCTTTCTCATTGAATAGACAAGAATATCACCTATAAAGACTACCACAAACTAATCAAGATAGTCTCAAAAGACTCTATTCATCAGATCCATGAAGATAGAAGTGAAATTAGTAAGACCAAATGGAATCGCTATGAATTCATAGTGTCCATACCTTGTATGGAAAGACGTCTTTGGTATATACTCCCTTTTGACCCTTAATTGATGATACCCTGAACGAAGATCAATCTTGGAAAAGTATTGAGCTCTGCGTAGTTAGTCAAATAGGTCATCAATGCATGGGAGAGGGTATTTGTTCTTGATAGTGATCTTGTTAAGTTCCCGATAATCAATGCAGAGTCTCATTGATCCATCTTTTTTCTTAATAAATAGAACAGGTGCTCCCCATGGTGACGCACTAGGGCGTATGAATCCTTTATCAAGATTCTCTTGGATTTGCTTCTTCAATTTATGCAACACAATTGGGGCCATTCTAAAAGGTGTATTTGAAATAGGAAAAGCACCCGCTATGAGTTCTATTGAAAACTAAACATCACGATTT
The DNA here is from genome assembly GCA_963277665.1 of Viscum album. Taxonomy (NCBI): domain Eukaryota; kingdom Viridiplantae; phylum Streptophyta; class Magnoliopsida; order Santalales; family Viscaceae; genus Viscum; species Viscum album. The sequence continues at coordinate 1,304,877,294 of OY728147.1, forward strand.
AGTGGAAGACATAGTAATTCTTGCGGAAAGATATCATCAAACTCTCGTATAATGGGAATATTATTAATATTGAATATTTCTCCAACCATTTGAGATAAATAACCTTCCATTAGTGGAATCAAGACCCATAAGATGACATTATCCTGTTTAGAACATTGAAGAACTTAAAATATATTTTTAGTGGTACTGATCTATTGTTCAGCCACTAATGGATCAGAAGACATGCTGAATGAAGGGGGACGTTGACTCATGAAGGACTCAACAGAATGTTTCTCCTTACTTTGTTCATTTGGATGATATGCATTATTCATAGCTTGAGAAAGCTGTGTGCGCATGGCTGTAAGATTTTTCATTCCAGCTCCCATAACGTTTGGTTGCTCATGGGGAAAATTGTTGCATTGCCCGTCGCATTCCGCATTAACACGGTTCCTTCTGGTTCCAGCCATTGACTAAAACCAAGAAGAATAGTGTGAGAAACACTAATTATAATTGGAAAAGCACATAATCAAGAATAAAATTTCACACTTAAGGTCTTATCATAGGTTGTTCATGGCCATTTCTAAAACACTATGATTGTGTTCTCTTCTTAGACATATCCTTAGGATTCTTACTAAGGATTTCACATCCTAGTTTCCAAAGGTTGACTATACCTTTCTCTGATACCAACTATAACGATATGGAATTACATCTAGTGGACTATAATTGATACCTATCAGGTAACTCCATGGGAAGCTACACCCCCTGGGCGGGACACACCACCATCCCCAGTTGCAGCCATTTTCTCATTAAGCCCTTGGGCAGAGAGCCATGCTTCGTCCAATGCTCACATGTGAGAGTTCCCAAGGATCGGATTCATTCCTACCTCCTTTGCCTCTAATACCAACTATAATGACTCATACATTACATACATGGTTATTACTTCAAAATTAAAGAATACTTATTACAACATATAAAAAACCATGAAATGACCGTATATGTATGTTTTCATTAGAAATTGGGAAACATAAACAACTGGTTCATAAATCATCTACGTTGTCTCCAATTTATTTCATTATATCTAGAGTCCCTTTATGGCCTATCATACTTAATAGCCTTCTTCCTGACCTGGGGAAAATAAAACATACAAAATGGTGAGCACAATTTCTTTGTAAGGGTAAACAAAAGAAATATCTAACATAACATATTCATAAGAACATAACATTTTTAAAATCTTATCCTGTAAAAGAGATCATAACATGGGATAAATCAAAAAATTAAAATGTAATCCCAATAATCATAACATAAAACATGAAGCATTGTGGAATACACATATAATCATAGAAAATAATTTCTTAGTAGTCAAGACTCAAAGACAAGACTATCTTCGAGGACAAAGTCTATTTCTATACCGAGTTCACTCCTCATTTCAGTCCTGTTTCACTGAACCGGTTTAACCTGCTGTTCCAGCCATTTCTATCTCATGAGATATAAATCCTTACCCAATGAATTGGAGGGATATATAGGTCTCACCCATCTCATAATGACACAATTCTTATGTGTTCCACATGATCATAAATCATACATCATAGCATAACCAACGTAATAAAAATGGGATTCTTAAACATCATGCCATCATAACATAATCCATATAAGATAAAAGGACATCATAAAAATAATTCCATCATAAAAAAATCAAATCAATGTAAAAATGGGGATAGAAATATAACCCTATATTATCTTAGATGGAAAATAATTTTGATAAAACACTTGAACTCCATTCTTGAATAAAATATCCTTTCTACTTCAAAAACTTTTTCCTTTCTTAAAATGTCATATAATTTTAAACTAAAAGAATTTGATTAAAAATAAACCTGAAAACATGTAAAGGAAGAATCATGGAAATAATGTTCTAAAAAGTACCTCGTACTAAAAATGACAACAGATTCCTTTCATATCTTTTACTAAATACTCACCAATGGTTAAAATTGGATTTAAAAAATTATAGGTGGATGGAAATAATATTACATACTGAGGAAACATGGATTTGGATGATAAATATTCCCCAATATGTTATGAAGTATAAACAATCTCAGATAAAAATTAGATTGTGATATTTTCCCTTACCTTAGGTCTGATATGCTTTGTATGAATTCGAACCTCCTATAATATGGTTTAAATAATGTCAATTGACTTATTACAGAATCATATTCATTGTTATGATATCATATATGGTCATATTTGTATTTTCTTAGTAGTAATATTTCATTGCTACTTGTTACTCGGGTGTTTATTGCTTTATGTTCTTATGCGTGTTTCGTCGAACAAATTCTTTGTACTCTTTATAGGATATAGATATATCATTTACTGAATGGTATTAGTGTAATATATATCATATTAATTCATTCAATTCATTTATATAATCATTATTAAATAAAGATTATATAGAACGAGTCACATCACATCATGGAGACGGTAGGCCATACGTACGCACGAGCGATGATATCGTTCCCATGATCATGGAATTTTATTGAAGGGTATGTATAATATTTCAGAATCAATAACACTTTAAAATAATCATATATAGTTATTTATTTGCACCATTATACCCATCCATGTAGGCTGGTGGTGGAAAACATATTACACCATGACGTGGAGACAATATTCCGTATGTACGCGCACGCGGTAATTATGTTTACCATATGATGGATAAGAGGTGAAATAGGGTTGTTTCATATTTATAATAACATATCATTATATGAGGGATAATGATTTTGTTTCTTCATAGTGAAACAACAAAAGAATATAGAGTAGAATAAGAATGGAACTTGTAGAAAATGGTAGAAGGTATTACCTCTTTCTCGAAGTGCCTCCTTTAATCTTTCTCTTAGGGCACTAGAGTTGGTCTTTTCAGAAGACCAGTACCTCTTGTCGGTTTCTAAGGAAGTGGGGAAGTTAAATTGGCAGATGTTGGCCTAGCTAGAAGGCTCAAATTGGTGTGAGGAGGAGAGGGAGGAGGTTCCCTTTTATATGGGAGGAGAGGGGCACCTTTGGAAATATAAGAAATATTAGTTTTTATTAAATCCCAACCCCACTTAAAAACATAAAAAATGACTCATATTTAAATATTAGATGATATAGGGTTGTAATATCATCAAACGATAAAATTTATACATGTTATGTATTTATTTTACACATTATCAACTTGATTTATCCTTATTTATCAATTTAATTGTATTTGGGGTAATAATATTCTAAATTTTAAATTGTTATAAATAATTACATATGTGTTATGAAATTTCAATAATTTGAATCTTTATGACATAATAGACTATATAAATTTTAATTTATAATTTCTAAATATTTTTTTGATTTTGAGAAAATTTTATAATATGTTATTTTTATAAAATAACAATAGTGTCAATTTTGACACTATTCATTTAATTGAATTTAAATAAAATATATACAGAAGATATGTTCGGAATAAAATCTTTAATAGATTCATAAAATTTCATATGTATCTATAAAATTAGTGGATCACATTAAATAGTTCATATAATATTTATTTTAATATTTTTAAAACAATTTATTTGATATTTTAATTAATATAATAATTTCAACATCACTATTGTGTCATAATTAATGATAAACATTTAATCCCTAAAAATTCTAAATAAAATCATATTATGTATATAATTTTATTAGATTTCTTTATACTGTTTATATTCATATTTTCATGAAGTTTATCACTAAATTAAAATTATTATACTTATAATATTTAAGAGAGTGACATATTGTCACTTTCCTTGGTTTTAATAATAATTATATTATTTCATTGTCAAAAGTCCATTAAATAAATATATTCCGACCCTTAGGTAATATGGGTTGACTATTATTCATTCAATATGATTTTTGCAGGTGTTAGGGTAATTTTATAATCTTATATTTACCCTTAATTACCCGATTTATCTTTAACTATTGTAAATAAAATTTACCGTAGTTACTATTCATACTGCGCAAAAATAAAAAATAGCCTATTAACATAATTTGGAACCACTGTTTCAAAATATGGAATCCATTTTTTAAAATTCAAAATACATAATTTGCAGTATTTAATTTAAAATTAATCCCTTTGTTATGAAAACAGGTTTTAGAAGTTAAAACATTGCCAAAGATTGAAATGTTTTTACCTATGAATTCAATGTGAAATTAATTCTAATGAAATAAATTATTTTAAATGGTAAAAATATATTTTATTTATACTTTAAAACCATAAAATATTATTATCTAACGATATAAATTATCTCAATGAAAAAAGTTGTTTTTAATTATAAATTAGCGTATTTTTACTATTCATCAAAATATGATAGTTATCAGAAAAGTATCATAAATTTATCCAAAGTAAATATTTATATCCTGATTCCAATGAAGAATTATATTTTTTCAAATTGAATTTATAAAAATGTCAAACACTGGATTTAATGTGGAAGCACCATCAAAAGGAGGCAAAACTGCATTTTTTGAAAAATAGTTATTTTACCTGAAAAATTTATTTTGTTCTCTTACCATGTTCTAGAAAATGTGTAAGATGAATAATAATGTTAAAAAATTTCAAAATGTACATAATAATATTCATAATGGCTAGTCCATAATAATATATCGTTGTTTAGTAAAACCCTGTATTGCTTACTACACACGCTATCGAGGAAGGTTGGGATTGCGTGTAATGCAAGCCAAGTCAGTATTGTGTGTTGTGAAAGATTCCATTAGTGTTGCGTATAAAAGAAGGCATAAAAAATTATTTCTCATAAAATCTCAAGGTGTTACATGTATATTTGGAAAATTTCTAATACACCTATAATATTTTAAATTTTGAGTGTTATATAACATTTTTTAAATTAAAAGGACTAGGACTTCGAAATTGAATCATGCTTGAAATACAAAGAATCTATTTCCCCTAAACGTTAATTTAATAAGAATGTTTCATTAAATGACTGATTATATTTTCATAAATAAATAAAAAATTGAATTATTTATTTTAAAATTGTTATGGAATATATGTGTTAACAATATCTATTTATTTTTTAGGAGGTTCTAGCTCGTATGGAGTAATGTGAGACTTGATATTAGGGATATATCATTCCATTGAATTTTAATCATGGTGGTTAATGATTGACTTTACCTAAAGTTAGTTATATTGTATTTTCCTAAAAAATCAATTTAATTTATTTATCCTCTATTTATTTTTTTATAATAGAATTATTTTCATTTATTTTCTTCAATTTAAGTACCTAAAGATACTGAAATAATGGTTTTATGTAAAACTAAACTAGTTTTACTCATACGTTGTAATAATTATCTTACATGATAATGTTCTCTAAAACTATTTTGAATAATGTTTTTTTTATTTTACCACAATAATTTATTGTCTACTATAACTTCTTATTATGTTTTCAAAAAATTGTTTTAAAATTAATATTAGTTTCATTTCCCAAAAGTGGAACATTGTCCATTTTACTAAAAAATTGAATGGAATATTTTTTCAATATATAATATAACAATTAAATTACCCATTTCATGAATTATAAATGATTTGAAGATTAATTTACAAGGTTTAATAGTTATTATCTACTAAATTTCTTCCATAACATTTTGGATATTTTAATATTTTATATAATTTATTTCAACATGAGATGAATATTTTGATAAATAATTTTTTATTGAAATTTTAATTCAATAAAGACCAAAACCATAAGTTACCCCCTTTATCCCTAGAAAACTAATCATATTCATAAACCACTCTTAATCTTAGTACTATGTTCTAAAGTCTCATAGATAATAAGGAATCCTTACTTGTTTGAAATAAAGTTAACACTCTTGGATTTTATACCCCATATATTGAGAGTAATTTCCATGACCCAATAAGGTGTAGATAAATATTATAATAAGGATTATAAGTTTTATATATTAACATCATCATGTTAGTAATAATATCTATGAAGCACTTGGTTGATGAAAACCTTCTAGATTATACTATAGACTATCCTTGATTGTCTCGATGAAACAGAAGATGTTAGTTGCGAATACATGATTCCTAGGGGTTTATTCCTGATTTGTTTTCCATATTTCTTATCAAAAAAGAAATAAATAATTTGAGATCGACCATATATGATAGTTAATGTTCCAAAAAACTGGTTATGATCAATTAAGTGGTTGGATAATCAGTTGTACCATGGTTTTATGAATTTTTGTCTTCTATAAATTCAAACTACCGAACTATTTAATGTAGTTGAATAAGAGAAAGAGAAAAAATATTTACAAGTTTCATTAATGATAATCCTACTCCTTTCCATATTGGTCAGACACAGTAGTTCCCTAATTAATTATAAAAACCAATTTATCATTGTATAGTTGGCTATACACCCCAATTCTTATATAATGATTGGTTAGACACACCCATCAAAATCATCCAATACTGGTATTGTCACCCAAGCAATAATATTCATATTTAGTGTTGATCCAGAAATATAATAATCTTATCCAGTGATAAAAATTCACTAGTAGAAAACTAGTTGTTCCTTTATTATGTACAAATATTAATGGTCTTCAACAGATTCATTAATAAATGTTATTAGCCTCAAAACTCATTTCAGATATTGAATGATATTAATTGATATACTGAAATTCACGGGTACAAGCAATCACCTTATTAAATAATTACATAGCTTTAGATCATTCCAAGAACTATTCTTATATAATAGTCTCAAGGATTCTAATTGGATAATTCAATTCCGTATAGAAAATCTTATATCCTACATAAGAAATTTTATACAAAAAAATTTATGTGCAGTAGGCTTCAATAAATTCCATGATTTATATTCTTTCATAAAAACCATCAATTAATTTTTTTAGGAAAAAATATTTAATTTACTTCATTAAATAATAATAATATACGAATTACCCTTAGTGTTATATTTATTTCCTCATATTTTTTCTCCAATATTTTGTGGTTGTTAATTCACTCATTAACATTTTAAACACCCCATTATTATGTGGGTATTCAATTCACACATGCATTTATAATATACCCAAATCTATTTTAATTATTTTCATCTTCATTTCAAATATCCATTTTGGTATTTAACATATTCTTATTCATGTGAGTATGTTTTCACCCAAAACCAAAATCTGTAGGAATGCATTCATGCAACTCATTTAATAAACCATATGCCTAGATTTATCAATCCATATTGGGGTCTGAAGACACACATGATTCATATGTATGCACATATTTATTTTTGAAATACATTAGAGGCTTGGTCCTCAATATCACACGAGGATTAATGATTTCACATTTTACTCCCAATCACCCAAGAGACTTCGCATGTGTCATAACTTCTCACATGACTAACTAATAACCAAAAAATTTCTATTTTTTCAAATATAATTTTAAATATCACCTTATAATTTTAGACATCATCACATTTAATCACCAAAAACAATGAGGTTCTGCTTCATTCATTTTATTTATGCATGCAATGTGAATCTATATGAATAGATTATATTGATCATACCCATGAATAAATATAAATGTTTAACACTCCCAGATTGTAGTTTTATCAGAAATATAATGAATCTCTGGATTTTTAAATCATGAATGTCAATGAATTAAAATCATGAATGAAATGTGCATAGATATCACCTACATAACAAGGGATCACTGTGGACATATCAATTATGTTCATGACATCAACCATTATCTGTATTTCGTGAAAATAACATTAGGTCCATCCTACATAGATGTCTGAATCATCCTAGGATGATGAAAAAGTCACTAAATTTATAGGACATATCAGGTTGCATCAATCATATACCTATCATTATATGTGATTGTTTTTATAGTTGTGGAATAGTTCCCACATTGTCGTTGTCCCAAACCAACTACTGTAGCTTCATCAGTTTATAAAAAAATCACTACTTCTACCCTACAATGAGTAAATACTGGGGTGCACTCCTGAACTAATTTCCTTCCAATACTACCTTCTATGTGGTGTGTCCATGCCCATATTATGGACCTTATACTTTTCCCCATGCACATGAGGCTAATGTTCCCCCCTTATTGTCACATAATAGTTGTCCCTTGCTTACACCCATTTGGCATGGTTGACTTAGTCCCATAATAACATATGTTCAAAACTTGGACTAGGTTCCCTAGTGTGTTGGGATAATTTTTTAGGGAAAAGTTTACTTATAAATTCTATAGTAAATAATTAATATTCCGAGACATCCTTAATTAAAAAAACAATCCATATTTTTCTCAAATTTCCATTATTATTTTAAAATTATTTTTAATAAAATAATATATATAAATATATATTTTTCATGGTATCTATCTATTGAAATTTATCATTCATTTATTCATCGATATAAACATATAAAATTATCCATGTAATATTTAATTCATCATCCTAGTAAATATTTTCATGGGATTCACTGGTCGTATTTCTAGTTTCATTCTTCTTTTAAACATGTCTACGATTTTGAAGAATTTATACAATAATAATTAGATTAAGACATGTAGAATTTCTGAAACATGAAATCATATTCTATCATTTGAATAAAGAAGAAATATCTAGTTATCACCACTTCTTCCACTAACATATAACGAATCATTGTAAACAAAAGAAATATAGGTTACAAAAAATCCCCTTTTTATGTTGTCTTCAATATTAACACATATCATTCATGTCAATATATGACGTAAATCATCTCTCCCTAATTTTAATTCAAATTCAAGGGACATGTTAGGGTTTTATAATATCATCATTCATTTTGAAAAATATATTCTCATAATAAAATAATAAATGGATCAAATAACCTAATACATAGAAATGTGATATTAGTTAATCAAATAAATGATTACATGTACTAAAGAAGTGTAGTAATCAAATGTTATATAAATGACATTTACTAGGATGCTTATAGTGCATTTTCAAATGTGATATCAATCTCATAGTTACTCAAATATAAATTCTGTGGTTTCCAAATTCCAATTTATTCACAGAAATGATAAATCATGAACTCATCAATAAACACATTAGAAGGTTCATTTTCACAAGAAAATTCCTTATTGTTCATTATTTTCATAATTAGTGATATCCTCTTTAATAAATATGAATATGAGATAGAAAATAGGGTCAGATTGGAATACTTAAAAACTCATATAGCGCCCACCCTCAATTCATTGACACATTTTTATCATTAAAATGGTTTCCAATCATGAACCTATATTAGATAACTGATCATGTTGTCATGAAATGATTTCCAAAACCTGCACCATAAATTCCATAAATTTTTGCTCAATATACACAAAATAATAGGGAATAAATAAGATATTATTTTAAATTTAGTGGAAACATTCAAGTAGAGTGTTCTATATTATTTTTTTTCTTATTCATCCCAATATAATTGTGGGATGTGTCTTCTATTTGTGATATTATTTCTTTATAGTAATCACTATGACATGATGAATCATATCCTTCAACAATATAGGATAAATATTTACTACCTCTTTTGAATGAATCAATTTACCGTATTTAAAAAATTTAGTCACAACAATTATTCTTTTTAAAGTGGATTACCTATTCTTCTTATAACATGTCTTCCTTTGGGGTCCCATCTCATAGTTATAAAAAAATTTCTTTCTTTGGAAACTAATAAGTAAAATATAAGTGGAAATTACAATTCCAGCAATTCGGTGATTTTTTTTCTTTCCGCTTATACATTCAAAACCGTATTCAAAAGAGATAAATAATATTATCAAAACCATATTCTCCTCCCACATCTTTTAAATCACAAGATTCAATTGTTTACTCATTATTTTTTAATTTTATCTTGATACAACTTCAATTTTCATTTTTTTTCTTCAGAAGAGATTTAGATGTTCTCATATCATAAGGTATGGTAATATTGTGACGTTCATAAATAAACTAATAAAAACTATCTTCTATTTTTGAGATATTGTAAAAAAAATAATATCAATCATTACTTGTATATTTTTTTAAATGTAATTGAATCATAATTTTTCTCACAAAACCATTTGATTTATCTCACTATATATTTAAATGTTCTGAACTAATCACCCAGGTTTAAATCATCAATTGTCTTTATGTTTTTTAATTTTATTCTCCATACATGTAGAATCTTCTTTACCCAGATGTCTACATACTAACTATTTATAAATTTCTCCCATATACCAATAGAAGATTAAAAAATCAATATTGTGGTATAAATTGATCTAAAATGACATTTGGATAACATATTGTGATTTTATATAATACTAAGAAATTCCACTTATCAGCTTGCATCATGGGAGAATCTTAACAAATAGGTGGAAATGCTATTTTTTATTATATATAATTTCAATGTTATGTGAAATGAGGAAGGAAAGAATCATATTTCTCATAATATGATAATTTTTTCCATTTAATTTATGGACTCCTTCAATTGTCATTGAATTTAAATTATCTTTATGTATATAAACTCCATGTATCTTTAGAGGTGGTTTCCTCCTAATACTAATTGAACTGACCAATGAAAAATTTGGTAACATTGAGGGGGGAATCAATGATGCCCTTATTTTATGAATATTTATTTTTTTTAAATTCAAACACCCAAACTATTTGATGCTATCAATCTACATTGTAGAAAATCTCAATAACTATCATCTGAAGTAAGAAAATAATAGAGATTAGCACAATATATTTTCATGTTTAGGTAATGATTGGTCTTCACCACTACACGATTGTTAAACAACCCAACATTTAATCTACTTTTTATCTCCCCATGGGAATAAAATTGGTCAGTCAAATCCATTCAAAAATTGGTTAGAAAACCTAACAACTCATTATGTAGTTTCTTAGAAACCCTGGCTAATTTTTTTTGTTTGGTAATACAACCAAACCAGAAGACTATAGTTGATATAAATACACTCCAGTTACATGACTTCAATTTAGAGATGATCTAGGAAGATTAATATATTCTTCACAGATAGTCTTACTCTATAAGAAGTTTGGATGTCACATCATTCTATAGAAGTCTTCAAGAACATAAATGGATGAAATGATCAATATTGTCTATATTGAAACTCTTTTTTGATCAAATATGATATCAATTTTCTTTTTCAAAGACTCAGGTGAATGAAACCACCATCATCATGAATTACCCAACATTTTCTCACTCTCAAAAAATGTTTTTTATTGGGGTTTTAAGGATTCCCAATGGATATTACAGGTGAGTGTTAGAATTTTCATCACCTTCATGCACATATTTATAAAAATAGATGTTTTTTATGAGGTTTTAATAAATTTTATAATTTAAATTCACCTATTTAAATTCTCAATTAAATATGGTTATAATTAAACACATTTAAAATCTTATTATTGGATTAAACATTCCCAAATTACATTGGGTATTATATTTATTTCTTCATCATTAAATCCACCATTATTTGTTTTTATTATTTCACTCATTATAATATTAAAAACCCCAATATATTGGGGTCATTCATTTCATTCATGGAAATAGATAAAACTCCAATGTTCTTGGAGTTTTTTCTTCTTCATTTCAAAACCCCAATTCGGTGTTGAAATTCTTCTTCACATGGTAATTATGCACATTTGACTCACTTATGTATGAATGTTTTTAAGAATTCTTGCATGAAAATAATTTATAGTACTAATGATCATGCTTACCCATTCTATCATGCTTTGTGAAAACACCCATGACTCATAAACATAAATATATTTAATTTTGAAGTATGTTAGAGACTCCTGTAGAATATTCTCATGTAGAAGATTGGGTCCACATCTTGATATCAGTCTCTTGGGACACATGGGTTACGGAATGAGTTATTATGTGGATAACATGTCGCCCATGGCCCTTGTAATTATTCATTCTATAGAATATATAATCAAATTATCATTTTAAATAGTGGCTCATTTAATCACTTGAATTATTAGGATTATTCTTCATTTTTCTTCAGGAATGTAACATAAATAATCATTCATGAGTATATCAATAATACTAGTACATAAATATCAACATTTAAAAATTATAGGTGGCATATTTCATTTTCAACCATTATTCATAGTATATATGGTTAATTAAATTATATGAATGAAAATCTTGTTTGAAATGTGCTTACATATCTCAAGGATCATTGGAGATCATTATGTCCATATTTACTACGTTCGTTGCCTCAACCACATTCTTCGTGTCTAAAAAACTGTTGTAGATCAACACTACACAAAAGAATATGTTTCTAGTGGGGGAATAAAATACCACTAATTAATTCATATGGTTCATATCGTCTCAATTCAATGTCTTTGATTATATACGTATATCTTTAATGTGGGTGAATAATTACTAGATCTCTGAATCACTACATCAACTTTCTCTATGGTAGGATCTTAAGTTAATCGAATAGTTTTTTCCACTGCCCCACCAAATGTGACTAACAAGGTAAAATCAGAAAAAATTCCTTAGCATTATGCCTCTAGTCTAATGTGGATAAATCCTTGTTATGAGCCTTATAAATCGGCCCATCCATGAGTAGGCTATGTGCCCATCTCCTTGATACTTGATGAATGGACCTTGATGGCCCCTATAGGTCCTAGTTTACATGGTCTCAAAAGAACCCATGGTTGAGCCTTTTTCTCTATTTAGTAGTGGCATTGAATTATTTTTTAAGGCCACCCATACTTATAAATAATCTAAGTTGAAATTGAAATTCAATGCCATCATCAATAATAATTTCAAGAAAACATCATCATAATATTTTTTTCCTCTTACTTAAAACATTTTATGAAAAAATATATTTAAACAAAATGTTATCATGTTCCCCATCAATTAAATATCCTAACAAATTTAATCTTCAATATGGATATCGAAAGTTATGCATGGAACCTTAAATTCAACATGAAAATAAATATTTCAATGTGCATCACTTGTCGTATGCATGGTTCATTTATTTTTTGTCAAAGGTTTATCAAAATTCAAAATAAAATCATCAATCTATATATTATGAGATAAATAATCTCTCTATAATTTTATCTATGGACATTAAAAGAATCCATCAGAATTATCCAAGAATTAGAAATTCTTCCACCAATTTTTTTGACATTTTGATGAAAAACTCAACCAAATCTAAAACACAACATGTTATGGTGTATCTCTACATATGATAAAATTATTAGGATAAATATATAATTTAAATTTATCCAATAATCAAACAAAATCATTAGGATCCATCCAAGAACCATTTCCCCATCCCATTTCGCCTTCCACACTTCAATTAATTAAATGGAGCCTCATGAAAATAAGTACTCCCCTGACAAGAATGTATGAAATGATTACACACCACATTTTTATCTTATATTATCTATGAATATTGCGACCCAGACTTATCATACATGTGTATGACACCAATTTTTATTAATATTATCTACATTATAATAATACATGAATGAGGATGGTAATAGTTTACACTCCTTGGAAAAATGAAAAAAGTCGAATATAATGGTGTAAAATTTTCATCATCTCCCATAAATATCACCACCTTTACTACATCCCCCAAAAACCATTATCTATAACATCGAGAAAGAATGCATAATAAGAGGCTAGATCAGATGGTCATAAAGGGTGAATAAATTAAATGTTTATGTATAACATGAATTAAGGGTATAAAACGTCAACATAATATTTAATGATTGTACTATTCATATTAAAGATCATAGAAAATATTTTTAATTTAATTGATATAGATCATATTATAATTAATTTCTAAAGTCATGATATAAAAGAATTGGGAAAAAGGAATTTTTGTAGACAAATAATCATATAATATGGTTTCTATAGTAGTCAAGGTATCAATAAATAGGCCATCTTAGTAGTACGGGTTCACATCATATACCATAATGGTTGTCATGGTTTATTCCATGTCCATTATATTAGCATGAGTTCACTCATAATAACATCCTGGTAGTCATGGTTCACTCCCATGGACTTCTTAGTATAATTTAACCACTCATCATACCATCTTGGTCTTCATGGTTCACTCTAATGGCCATCCAAGTAGCCATAGTTCATTCCCAAGACTATCATAGTCTATATCATGAGATATATATATATCCAACACATTTGAGGGAGAAATATATGTACCAACAATATCTTATTGAAATTATAAAAACATTTTCCACAAAATCACAAAAAACAAAATCCTAACAAATGAAATTAAGTGGGAAACACAAACAGAAAAACATCTAAAAACTAGTGCAAAAAAGATACATGATTCATTATTATTTCCTTAAAATCATAAATCATGAATGAGAATTAGATTTCATAAACTTGTAACAAATGAAATAAAAAGGGGTTTCATAAATTCTATGACATTAAGCATAACCCATTTATAGAAATCAAATGATTGAACCCTTTAGATAATTTCTATATGGTAATGAAAAACATCAAGAGTTGTCATATTTGATAGAAAAAACAATTTGAGATAACTTAAAAAAGTTTTTTCCGAAGAAAATATATATTATTAATTGAAAAATTAATTTCAATACATAAAACCATTTGAAAATAAATTTCATAAAATATACATTGAATAGTAATAAATAATACTTTGAATCATTTTGAAAATTAAAACCATATTCCATGAAAACATACAAAAAAATATTTAAAATATATTAAAAAACATTTTCTTTGAAAAAACATAAAAAACATATAAATAATGCATGAAATTGTTTTGAAAAACATTTAAAATGAAAAAATTTGAATTTATCTTCAAAATTATTTGACAAAAATAGCATTGAAAAAAATTTGAAAACATCATATTACTAATTGACAAAATTATGAAAACAATTTACATTGGAAACTTATAAAAGGAGACTGAAAATATTTTGGAGAGAATATTCCATGAAATTAAATTTTTTATATTAATTCTCTTAAAATTTATCCATTTAAGAATGAAATGGATGATTCTATTGAATGAAATCTGCTAAATCTGTACATTGCATACATGTTAAAAAGAACAACCCTTTTTAAAGGTAAAAAGGATAGGAAAAAGCCTCATTCAAAAAGTGACTAGAATATTTTGTTGAAAACATTGGTAAATTAAAAAAAGGGTAAAAATAACTTTTATGTATCATTGGATTTTATTTTAATTATATTGGAAACACTTTTTAGAAAAAATAGTTTTGAAAGATGATAAATTGATGGGTGAAGAGACTGTAAATTTAGGCTTTCATAAAAAAAATTTATTTAATATATTATGTACCAAAGTGTTTAAGAAATAGTATATTTATATGAATAAGTAATTTAAAAATAATGAAGTTGTAATTTCATGAATATTTTTGAGATATGTATTATATGATTTTCTCATAAGATAGTACACGTAAACAATCATCAATAGAGATGTGATTGTCTCAATGATCTCTTATAACATGGTAACTATAGGACATACTCCCCATGAAAGGAAATTAAATTAAATGAAACATAAAATATAATTAAATAAATTAAATTTATGATATAACATTTAAAGTATAATTATATGCATCTATAAATTAATTTAGGTGCATAACCAAACATAAGTCTGAAAGAAGGAATATTGAGACCAAAATATTTTTCCGATTTGGTATCTTTTGAAACATAAACACCATGAAATAATTATCATTAAATTTATATGTAAATAAAATTACATTTATTTATAAGATACATAAAATACAATCATTAGTCTTATATTCACGAGAAAAAAAGGAAACAGAGGCAAACATATCATATATATCAAATTGATAAATAGTGAGATGAAATCCCCTTACCTTTTTTATTGAATCTCATCGTACTCATTCATACGGCCTGTATATAAAATATATAATTATTATACATATTTTAACAAACAATATTATTATATCTAATAAAATATATGGTGTTATTATGACATTATATTAACCACATGTTAACCATCCATTTTTAAGGTTTCACATCGGATAATATTCTATTTGTTCTTCAAATGTTTCTTAATTTGTTATATCATTGGTACTTATAAATATATTCTTAAATATAACCATGATATAAATATAATTTATATACATTATCTTTTTATTAAATTTTTTTATAGAATATAGAAATATGAAATGGTATACACTTTTCATGGAGACCAAAAGCTGTACGTACTCTTTAATGTTGTTTCCATTTTAATTATCATATTAAATGAATGAAAGAAAATTAAATAAGTTCATATATTTATTTAATAAAATTAAAATTTCACTATAATGTGATTTGTTTCATATAAATTCCTTAACCCCATTATTAATACATTCTATGCGTTGTGTGAATGAATAAAATTGCTTTGATGGGAATACATTCCACACTTCCTTCAATGAAATTATCATATTTACAACCAATTGAAAGTTAAAAAAAGATATTCATTATAAAAGGAAAAAATAAGATTAAATATTTATTAAATATGATATAAAATATATATAAGCAGGGATTCCATAATTACAACCATGAGGGGAGTTATGTAAAATTTAGCAATCATCATTTTGTGAGGTGGAAGTTTGACTTACACATAAACAATATATTTGTTACCTATTAGGTGGAAGTGTGTGTGATAGACAAAAAAATATCATAAAAACATTATAATATATTATGGATACTAGTATATTTATATATCATGCAAATAATAGACTAGAGGAGGTGGAGAATAAAAATAAATGAAAGGAGATTTAGAGAAGGTGTTACCTCTTAATCCGATAACTCTTTTTAGTATGTACCAAAAAACTTCCTTGGATATATTTCTTCCTAAAATATGGGTTCAAGGAGAAAAGGAGATATATTGGGAATTTTAGGGGTATTTATTTTATGAACATAAAAGGTTTGAGAGGTGTGATGAAGAGGGGTAGGTGGTGGCATTTTATAGGGATGGGAAATGACTCACTTGGTATTTTTGAAAACAAGTTAGTTGTACCGATTTTGTTATCTATGAGAAGTCAAAAAACTAACAAAACTCTATAATTATAGGTATATTTCTGAATAGTGGAAAACAAATATTTGTTTTACAAGTGACTAAGTTATTTTGGATTTTCAATTTTAGCCTTAGATCTTAGTTAAGGTTAATTTTACAGTAACCGATGTAATTTATT
The DNA here is from genome assembly GCA_963277665.1 of Viscum album. NCBI lineage: Eukaryota > Viridiplantae > Streptophyta > Magnoliopsida > Santalales > Viscaceae > Viscum > Viscum album. The sequence goes on from OY728147.1 coordinate 1,304,894,474, forward strand.
TTAATGACTATCACAAATATTTTTTATCAAAAAATAATTTATTATTATAATAAATAAGTAATTATTATTTTTATAAATATTGTATCCATTTTTCCAAATCATAATCATATATTTGTAAAAAATTAATTTAAAATTATTCCCATTGATTGGTCGATAATGCATGTTTTTAATGTAAAATCATTCCAAAGTTTTCTATCTTTTTAATCCCAATTTCATGTAAAAATTATCTCAATGACATATATTATTTTATTTGATTAAAATTTTATAAAATTAAACAGTTAAACAAAATTTTATTATAATTTGTCTTTAAAAATAATTTAGATGAAAATTAGTTTTCAACTAAATGTTAGTACATTAAACTATTCATTAAAAATTGAATCCTAGAAGAAATATAAAGAAAAATTATCCTAACCTAAATTGTATGATTCTCTATAAAATATGAATTTTATTTCAACTGATTATGTCTATATTGGTTCAAATATTTTCATTCAAGGTGGGTTATTCATTAAAAGTCATTGAAACTACGTTTATAATATATTTTTTGTTCTAATTAATTAAATTGGGGTGGTTCTTTTCTTATGTATACAGAGTATATTGGATCAATATAAAAAACATTTTATTGAACATATAATTTTTATAATAAATTAATATCACCATGTAGTATTAATTGTTTTTAATTATTAGGTTAAAACAACTTTCTGACTATAAAAAAAATAATATTTTCCATTATATTCAATATGTTTTTATACTCATTTCTAATTAATGGGTAACATATGAATTCATGTTATTTTCTTATAAACCATAAATTTTAAAAAATTTAATTATAAATATTCGTAAGAAATAATTTAGTAGCAATGTAATAACTTATTATTTTAAATGATAACATTTTAATGGTATACTATTGTTCTATTAATATCAATTATGCAGGTTACAAAAGCCATCACGAAAGTCATTGTTACATGTAACACAAGGTAACCTAGATTTTCAATTTAGATAAATTTGATATTTATATTGTGTGAAGTGCATGATTAACTTGGGGTTGCATATATTAAATCCAAATATAGTGCTTGATAATAAAATAGTACATTTTTAGTGTTGAATGTAATATAAAATATCAAAAATAATCAATTAATTCAAAAAAATAATTCACAAAATCTCAGGGTGTTATATTCTACCCACTTAAAATGAATTTATCCCCTGAAACTCATATTTCTTATCAAAGGTTTAATAAATAAATATTCTCGTTATAAAAACCCAAATCATTAAAATTAATAATAAAAGAACACTCAAAATGTAATGTTGTATCAATATTGTAAACCCAATGTAACATATAAGTGGTTTTACACATGGGAGAACATCGGTCGAAAGTGGAAACATGGGCCTGGAAGAGAAATCTATCCATTATTTTTTGATAGATTATATGGTCTTGAGAATGTTAATAACAATAAAGGCATCAAAATCTACAATGAACTGATGGAAAATCCAATTCATAAAAAATTGAGTTATGAGGAAAACTTTTTTGGATTCGAGATAATTTTTTCGAAATTTAAATTATTTTCATGAAATGATATACTTGTATGATTTCATGGAAACCTCACCCATTGTTGTTATGTGATCCAATACACCAACTTCTCCAAAAAGTATGGTAAATTTTTTATTCTCAACGAACTAACATATCATTAGATCCATGGTATTCTATCCTATATGTCTTAAGGTATCATCAATAATAAATTATTTTAATAGGTTTTAAATCAAGATTAAATCCTAATGTAGTATGAAACTAATTTTTCTCACAAACTTTATCCAGGGTTTAACACAATATTTTCACTAATGGTTAACCGTATTATCCTGTGGAAAGATGAAAATCCAAATCATTATAATGAGGGTCATGAAACATGCTTCACATTGGTCCCCAATATACCACAAATTAGATTGTAGTTGTCACATTCCAAACATTTTAACACCCTATAGGAAAACATTCGTGGAACATAGTGACAACATGAATTACAATAAATACTTCTAGAACACAAGAACACTTCTTTTTTTCCAAGGATTTCTAGATATATTCCATAAATCTGTGATTCTGTAATCATCATCAATGATTGAATAATCAACTTTTCAATAAGTGCATAATCAATTACAAGGTAATATGTACCAAAATATTTACTTATTCATATTTAACATATATTAATCCAAATAATATTTTAATAAGATAAGAAAAATATTATGGGTTATTTTTCCCTTAGTTATTATTTTTTCATTCACATCATCTTGACATTATGACTATTTTCAATTCCATTGGAACTAATAACAATTTCATGTAAATCCACAGTAAAAAACATACACTGAACTATATTTTAGTATTTCACATTTTATATAACATACTTCTTGAATCCAAATACAGAATCTATTTTATCATTCCACTTCACCATTATTTTATTATCAAGGCTACATCATCCTATTACACAATACCTCTTTCCATTCACAATTCATTTGTAGTGTCTTAATCATCAGCATTGTAACCATTACTCATACCACATTAATGGCCCTCTTCATGAGATTTTCTCTTTGAAAATTTGGTTACATAATTACTATTTATCCAACACTTAAATCACATAATCATTTATGATGCCTAATGGGGGACAATATTCTCATACCTTCTGTTAACAGAACTCTTCATTTTTCCAATGCAACCACTTTCTTTGTGTCCTTTCACATAGTAAAAACAACTTCTTGTTCCACTATGAAATTAAATTAGGTGAAATTTTCACATTCATGGAATAATGAATGCTAGATCTTCTTTCCTTCATGGTCTCCATTACCTGAACTCTTAGAGAACTCTTTATTTCTCTTCCTTGATGAGTCTGAGAGATGGTAAAGGTAGATATTGTTTGACATGTTTTCTGAAAACTAATTTGGCATAATCACACGATCACTCAAACAAGTGATCATATTACCTTATTTTACATCATAAAATCATTCTCCACATTCAATAATAATCTAGTTCCTTCCATTTCCCACCATGGAATAAAACAAGAATCATAGTATGGGCATTACTTATCAATGAAAAAAACCACATCATCATGAGATTAATTAAATAAGAGATGCATAAATCATGATAAATTCCATAATATATGATACCCTAGTATCATCACAGGTTATTCATATAAAACATATTTTTAAATCCTTCATGATGGTTTGTGAAGAGTTTGTGAAATCTTAAAGCATATCTCTCAAGAGTGTCAAACTAGGTGTGTCACAAGACCCATTGTCATGTACCATATTACCTCGAGTCATGAAAGAAACTTATTTTCAGTGTTTTTAACCCTATGAACATCTATTCCGATGCCACATCAACATGTAGTATATATTAATTAATTTATTTCTAGGAATCCAATAACACTGTCCTTTATCAAAATTCCAGGACATTATCATAATTGGTGACTCGTCCTTGTACTTATCCTGAGAGACACCCCTAGATGTGTCCTTAAAAATATTCCAAGGGATGTTACTAAAGTATTCTCATCCTAGTTTTTAATGGATGTATACACATCTCCTTTTATACCAACTATAGAGACTCATGCTTAACATACATAAATTTTACACCATTTTAGATGAATATTCAATACATTACAATAATATATGCATGAGGACTGTAATAGTTTTGTGTATTTGGAAACATGGACACAAAATCATTGATCATTTTAGAAGATCATAAAAATTTTCCATAAAGATATCAACCTTTATTAATTCAATGAAAAATCATTCTTCATAACTGTGGGAAAGGACACATAAGAAGGGATGAGCTCAAATGCTTAGTAATGGTAAATAATTGAAATATGTAAGCATAACATGAAAACATTAGTATGGAACATGTGAATAAAAATGATGATATTACCCAAAATATTATAGAATATAATAAATATTGTAAATTAATAATACATGGATCATAATGGAATTATGATCATAACTCATGAATGGAAAATAGGCGAATAAAACATGGAATTATGGAAGATACATTACCATATAATATGATTTCCATAGAAGGAAATTATCAATAACAAGACCATATTTTTATAATGTTATTGCTCCCAAAACCATAGTAGTATAATACTCTTGTAAACCTTATTTAGAAAATATGTCTTTGAAGGAACACAATTTTCTGACCGAAGAGATTGTAAATTTAGGTATTATTTTAAAATAATTCTTAAATATATTAGGTACTAATGATTGGATAAGTGTTAAAATTATATAAATAAATCATTAATATCTTCAGGATAATAAAATTAATTAATTATCTTGAGATATGTGTCATAATATTTCATAAAAGGAAGTATAAAGATAAATTTCCTTGTAAAGTGATGAGATTTTTCCGATGAACTCTTCTAACATGATAAAATGGAATAATACTATAATTGTTAGAAAATAAATTTACATGAAAAATTAAATATATTGAAATTATTTGAATTCATTATATAATAAGAAAAATAGATGTATATACTTCTATAAATTGAATTTCAGTGGATAAAAAAACATGAGCCTCCATAAATGAAAATCGGGACAAAACTATTTCACTATTTTTCTTTCATTTGAAACATAACTCTCATGAAAGAATGATAAAAAATGTGTATTTTAATACCCATAAATTTATTTATAAGACACATAGATTAAAATTATTGGTATTATATTTACAAAAAAAGGAATAAGTTGTGAACATAACTTGTATCTCATGCAAATAAAAATATAGATGTTATCCCATAACATTGTTTCTTGACTCACATTGTACTCATTAAAACAACCTATAAGATAAATATAAATTTATTATTAATATTTTAATGATCCATGTTATTATACCGGCTACTGTATATTTTATTTAATATATCCCTATATTTACTTATTTTTAACCATCAAATGTGAAGGTTTCAGTTCTGATAATATTCACTTTGTTCTTTGCATGTATCTTAATTTGTTATATCATTCGTATTTAAAGTAATACTAGGATTAAATAATGTAATCATTTATATAAATATCATATATATAAATATATTTTATTTGTATTATAGTAATCTGTATAATATATAATTGTTAAATGGAACAATCTATTAATGGAGACGGTAATCCATACATACACATGAAATTAACGTGTCTACACCAAATGGAATCTAAGAAGACATGTGTTATAAAAGAAATAAATAGTAATAAAAAATAATAATAAATATATATAATATATATAAATATATTTTCTATCAAAATTTCCTCCATTATAGATGGTGAGGAAATTTGAATAATCATCGTTTTGTGGGGAAGATGTTGGCCATACAAATAAATAATATGTTTATTACCCATTGGACTAAGGTGTGTGTAAGGGAAGGTATTACACTACGAATAAAGATATACATGTATGTTGATGATAATGGTTCTGTTATAAAACTATAGAATAATGATAGTGGAGGGGATGAAGGAGGAAAATAAATGAAATTAGCTTGAGAGAAGGTATTACCTCTTAAATGGGTAACTCCTTTTGGATTATGAAAAAAATGATTCTATGGATTTCATTATTTCAAAACATAGGATTAAAGGAGGAAGGGAGAGTCTATGTAAAATATATTTGGTAGATCATGTATGTATATATGTTGATTTAGTGGTCTGAATAAGAGGGAGTGGTTGATACATTTTATAGAGAAGGGAAGAGTCTACCTTGGTATTTTAAAAAAAAAGATAAATATAGCCAAGTTTTTACCTAAAAAAAGTCACAAAAACCAAACAAACCCATATGATGTAAGCTTTAATCCCAAATAGTTCTGATTAAATGGGTTTTTGACATGTTTCAAAGTCATTTTGGGTCTCAAATTAAAGGTTTATCCCCTAATGAAGCTTAATTTTACCTTAATCGAAGTAATTGATTTTAATTACATTCGATATAATTTTGGGTGAAAAAATAATTTCAACAAAATAAAAATAAGAAATTATGATTATTAAAAATATGGAATCCATTTTTCCTAATTATAATAACATAATTGGATGAAATTAATTTTAAATTAATCCCATAGTCGGGTCAACAATGGAGGTTTTTAAATGTAAAACATTGAAAATTTTGGTATGTTTTTATTACCAATTTCAATATGAAAATGATCTCAATGGCATAAATTATATTAACTTTTTAAAAATATTATCTAATTTATCATTGAAAAAAACTTACAATATAAATTATCCATAAAATAAAATATACGAAAAAGAAGTTTTGAAAAAAAAAATTATATTTTTAACTAATCATTAAAAATGAAAAGAAACAGAAAAATACCAAAAAAATAAACTAACATAATTTTTATGTTCTCATTAAAATTAAATGATTATTTGGAAATTTTATGCCTATTAATTTTCAAAAATATTGGTTTATTCATGGTTCTCTATTAAAATGCAGTAAAACTACCATTAAAAAATAGGTTTTATGCATAAAATTAGGTTTATCCATATCTTATGTTTTTCTAATCTATTGGATTAATATAAAAAATATTTTATTAAATATATAAAATATTTATCACCATAATATAATCCAAACGTTTTAATTAAATTTATTTATTAGTTTAATACATCTTTGCCACAATAAAAATATAAATATTTCCCTTTATATTCAATCGGTTTTCGTATTCATTTCTAATTAATTAGTAAACTATGAATTCGTATTATATTTGTATAAACCATATATTTTCATAAGTTAGTTAATAAAATTCATAATCACTAATTTATGTGTTTGTTAATGTATTATTATTTTAACCAATATAAATTTAATGATATATAATTTTTTTTGTAAAAATCAGCCATGTGTGTTATGCAAACCATCGAGGAAAGTCATTGTTGTGTGTAATGAAAACTCATCTAACTATTCCATGTAATGAAATATAAAATTTATGTTTCATGTTGTAAATTATTATCTTTTTTTTGTGTATAAAAAATAAAAAAATTGTTCCATAATATAATTTAATATATTTTCAATGTTCCAAGAAATTTAAAATATCAAAACGATTCAACTAAATGAAGAAAAAAAATTCACAAAATCTCTGGGTGTTATATTCAATGATATATCACATCATCTATTAAGAAAACATCATGAGGCCTTAAGGATACTTTTATATTTTGAGATGAATGTTCCTACTCCCAAATCATGTTGTGAAAAAAGACGGATATCACAAGAAAATTTCCCACCATTATCTCATTTTCAGGGGATTATGTGTGAGTAGTCATCCATGGTATTATATATATATGTGCCGATTTATTTCTAAATAAACCAAATGTTGAAAATATTTTTTGATTCCTAGTGGATAGAGGGTTTGGTATCAATGTTCTAGTGACCTAAAAACTCCACTATCAAGGATATAAAGTGGAAAATCTATGCTCATAAAACATTATAATTCATGTATATGAAAAGATATGTACATAAATTATTGGATGGATTCATCCGAATTACAAACATTATGATGTATTAATTAATTATTAGTTCACGGTAGTCTTTAAAGACACAACATTTTTTGTGTTTCTAAGGATAACATGAATACACATGAATGTAGTCATCCATTAATTGTATAATCAATTACTCAAATAATCACACAATGACTTATTGAGGCTTATCCATATTTTATATTTACCCTTTGGTTGTTTTTATTATAATTTTATTTATATTAATTACTGAATAATAAGTACAATGAATCCCCAGGTGAATTCACATCACATGTATTAATGTATTCACTACTACTTATACAAGCCAATTGTAACATCCTAGGTAAATAAAGAATATAAAAAATTAATATTTATTAATATTTTTCAATTAATTATTAATTTATATTTATATTGGTTTCTATATTTTATGGCATACTCAATACACAACAAAGGGTTTCGTTGAAATCTAACGTTTCACACAACGTTGAGTTATAGTGAAAAATTATATAATAATATTATTAATTTAAATAGTAGTTAACAAATTATTATATTATTTTTGATATGAATAAAACTAACTAAAATATGATTATGTATGTTTGTTAAATTTTTTTACATTTATCGAATAAAATATAAAGTATTAACATGTGAATAAATCTAATTTTAAGCATAAATACAATAATATTTATTCAAAGGTCGATTTGGCATCTTTTAACAGTGAAACATCTTTAAATACTGTTTTTTTCACTTTAATATGTTTTATTTGACAAAATAATATTCTTATTTTTGATTGGGACATCAAAATTTACATTGGATGGGATTTTGATATTTTTATGATAATGTATATTTTTATGAATAGTGAAAAATAATGTATTTTAATTTTAGATGCCTTTTAATCAAAATTATTTATATGGTTATATTATCTTTTTAAATGAATCTAAAGTGAATAATAATATATTTTTATTATTTAAACCTATGTTAGTCAATAGAGTAATTTCACTTTGAAAATGGACATAAACAAGTGTCAATCTTTTGATTGTTAATATTTCTAAAAAACTTGTTTTTTGTTTTGACAATGAGAGTTATTTTTAATTTAATTCATACCAATTATGTGTTTTGAATTAGGGAGAATGGTTTACATATATTTAATCAGGAGGGGAAAATTTTGTAAATAGGTAATTTTTATTTTGTGACATTTTTATTATTTACTTCCATAAATATTTTATTAACCATGGTTAAAGGGTAAATAAGGTAAATAAGGTAAACAAAGTATTATTATAATAATATAAAATTACACTAACATGTATCGTAATCTTGTTAGTTCATAACTATTCGACCATGGGAATCTGTGGGTAGGTTTTGGGACTCTATGGGTCCACATGGGAGTGAAAGTGACACTTTATATTAATTAATTTAAATTAAACAATAAAATGACACTAACATATATCTTTTAGTAAATAAATTTATATACGGGGTATTGTAAGTTATATCATTGACTATAAATATTTATATGAAAGATAAAAATATTTCTAACATAATTATATTTTTTTATAAATTAGACATCAAATAAATAAAAATATTTATGACACAATAATGATGAAATGTTTACCTCATTAATGAATGATTTATGTAAATAAGATTACAATGATTAAAAAAATATCCAAAACTTGAGAAAATATTATTGAAATATTTTATTTCAAACATGAGTCATATTATCATTGCTTTTAATGAGTTTTTGACCTGTAGGAACTCAAAATAATTATATAATAAAATAATATTTTCAATCATTCCAAAAGAGCCCTTCCCCCCTTATAATAATCTCCCACTTCTAACCCATTCCACACACTTCTCATACATCATGGATCATCCAAAATCGCACAATTAATCTACCTAAATCACTATACTCATCCTAGAAGACTTTCCATAGGCATAAGGAACATCAAGTAAACCATATGGTTTAAACCAAAGGGAGTTACACGATTTAAACGTAATGTCTTCTCTTTAGTTTTTTATTTTATTTTAATTCTCCAACACCCTAAAATCTTTTTATAAATTTATTTTATAACAAAACATGTGTATTTAATATACATGTATGTTTCTATTTGATGGATTAGTACTACACATACCCACACGTCCATTTAATGGGTATAGAACATATGGTTTCTCTGGACGATGAACTACAACATCATGAAACGATGATTGTTCAATATTCTCCTACCACCTATCATGGTGGCCATTATTATGGCATTGGATTTAAATATGATATATTTTATGAATATTTTTTTTCTATGTTTTGGTATATTTTATTTACAAACATACCTTTATGATTTAAAATATGTGTAAATACAATAATTTCATTTGAGGAAGTGGGGGCTATCACCCACTCAAGGTTATATGATTTGTTCCTAACATAAAAGGAACATATAAATGATGATGTTAATGAAATAATTTTACATATATATCATATGTTATAATACTGTAATTATAATATACCTAAGTACCATTATGTTTTCATTCCATTAAATATGAAATTTAAATGAAAGGAGTGTCCATGCGTATGTACGACTTATTGTCTCTCGAAAAGGGGCATTTCATTTATTATATCCAAATCGTATGTAATATTATAAATAAATACATATAATGGATATATATTATATATATTATATCTAAATAAAGATTACAATTATATATATAATGGACTTTTTACCACATGAACAACTTGTAATTATAAGAAGTTCATATTTGACTCAAGTACCAAATATCAACAAACAACTTTTATTAACATAAATGATTGCATAATGCTTATTACATGGTAATAAGTGATATAAAAGTAATAATATACTTTAAAAATTTTCTTATGTAATTATAAATTATTTTAGCTTATTATTTAAGATATTAATGAAAGAACGGGTCAAGTCAGACACGAGGTAAAAGGTTTCTTATCCCACTTTTAATTCTGCGAGATTTCAATTGTTCACCACTTATTTATTGATTTTTGTGTATTGTGTTCTGAAATTTGATGTATATTATCATTATTCTATTTATATTCATGTAATTTTTTGATTCATTTTGTTGATATTAAATCTTTTTCATACGACTCGATAATTACAATGTGGTAAAGGGTATCTTATCTCACTTTTAATTCTGTTAGATTTCATTGTTAGCCAAATATTTATTGAATGGGGTGTGTTGTGTAGTGACATTTGATATATATTATCATGATTCTATATATATTTATGGTATTATGTGATTCATTTTGTGGTCATTATCTTTATTTCATACAACTCGATGAATTACAATGTGGTAAGGGATTTCTTATCTCACTTTTAATTCCGTGAGATTTCTATTGTTCACCACATAATTGTTTCATTTGGTGTAGTTTTTACTACCACTTGTTATATATTATCATTATTATCTTTATATTCCTAGTATTATCTGATTTATTTGGTGGTTATTAACTTTTTTTCATACGACTCGATTGATTATAATGTGGTAAGGGGTTTTCATCACACTTTTTATTCCCGTGAGATTCAAGATATATTTTCTACAATTTCCTTTTGTATTATGTATGTACTACCAATGATTTTATTATTTGTGTAATATAATTCTATTTATGGGTATTTATATTTTCATTGTATAATATTTCGTTCATGTGGTGTATGTTTTGAATGTTATGAAATCAGTAAGGGAACATTTCAACCCCCAATTTTTAAAATAATTCATTTATATTATGTCTTTAAATTTCCACTTTATTATGTTGGGATATATTATTATATATTTCTACTGTTGTAAATTTTATTTCCATGTGATGAGATACTCTTTTCTCTCCCATCAACTATTTTTCTGAAATTTTTAGTGATGTCATTAGGCTGTCGAATTTTTGTAAGAGAACTTATGAACCGAATGTTAATTCCTTGGGTTAAATTTCTACTTCTTTATTATGTAATTCTATGAATATGTCTGAATGAACTAAAATTTATTTACACTTAATATCTAATTATGTTAAGTGTATTTTTATTTATCACACATTATCATGTCATTGATTTTTTCATTAATCTAATGATATTATCTTTGTAAGGGACATTGTCTCAATTTACATTCTTTTGAAACTTATTTGTCGTTATACCCCAATTCACTATTATATGGTATATATAATTCCATTTAAAATATAATATCATGAATCTATTTATTCTCATGATATTATAATATTTGATTAATTTTATTCCTCAATAATTTGTATTCATTCATCTCCCATTTTGTGAGGAACTCTTTTACTAAAATATCATTTTAAATGTTTTAAATAATTATTCTTCCTAAAATTTCACATTATTCTCCATGTTTCAAAAATTGTTTTAATGATTTATTAAAATGGGCCTAATTGTTATAAAGTGTAAATTATTCTCAAAAGATTCAATGTGGTATTTGAATCATTGATTCAAAAATATATTTATTAAATGTTTTAAATTGTTTCGAAAATTATTTGGTAAAGTAATATTTACTTTAATATCTTGATTTGATATATTTTCATTGGAATGTGGAAATGTTACCTTTTTCTTATGTCTTTGTTTTGTGTTATGAATATTTTATGGTTCTTGGCCATGGTTTATGTATATGGCTGGTTCTGTGGAATACCAAGGGATGGTGAGCCTGCGATAGCTCTCCTATGCATTAGGTAACGTGACGGAGGTAAATGTTAATGATTCTCCCAAGAGATTTATAGAATATACTGTGATGGGTATTCCAAATGTAACTCTCTACGTATCTATAAATTATACAATGTATGTATGACATGAATTCCACATGCTACCTTTATGATTTATGATTTCTATGTGTTATTCATAAATCTTATAATTTTATGAGATATTTTATTATTGAAAAGTACAGTTTATTTTAAATGTATTTATTGATGGGTTAATGTTTATATACTTATTTTATAACCCTTACTGGGATTTTTTCTCTCATCCCTAATTTTGAAATTTTTTTCATAGGACATAATGATGAATAGGGTTAATGATGGGATGAAGGAAAAATTCATGTTTTCTAAAACATGGAACGAGATATGTTACTTATTTGATGAGTTTTTATTTTTTGAAAAAAATTGAAACTGAGTAAATGTGTATACATTGTAATTTTTTGAGATGTAATGTTTTAGTTATGGCCTAATTCTCTAAAAATCTAAACCAGAAAAGATCTTCAATGTTAATTATTAATTTAATTCAATATTATGTAATGTTTTAATGATGAGTCTTTAAAGATGGTATTATAGGTCAGTTTAGAAAACGATAAATATTATGAGTTTTCAATAAACACATGGTTAGTCCCTGTATTTATTATTTCATTTAAATAATTGTTTTATAAAATTTCCAGATCAAGGATTTTCGGTTACAAATGGAAGGGGGAGGATCTAAAATGACATTCCTATCTCTTCCTGATGACATGCTTGCAATAATTTTTACAAATTCATGTTTAAGTTATTGTGAATCTTTTTATAGCATGAAAATAACTTGCTAGAAGTTGTTTGAGATATCAGACACCTTTATAATACCATTATATCATCTTGGATCATGCATTGTATTTAATCAAATCCTAATTTCTCAATATTCCCATATTTTCAATATAGGTAAATATTATCAAGGAATTTTTGAATATTTTACCCTATCAAAATATTTTGATTCATATTATGATTTTCAGAAAGGTGCTAAAGAAGGAGACCCTTGAACAACCTATTTATATATTTTTTCAATATAGTCTCTCAACATATACATATGGTATTTTAAAAGGACTATTAATTTAAAGTTTCAACTCAAATTTGGTCAGACTTTTTTATAAAAATCCTAGTTTATTAGATGTTTCAAAATTATATGGCATACATGATTAGTTTCAAGAACTATTTTTCTACGAAAACCTATATGACAAACATTATACAAGGTGTATTTTGATGATGGATGTAAATTATTTTGAAGGATCTCAAAATCATTGTTGCAATGCCTGGAAATTCTACATATATGAACAAAATGATGATGAGACCATATGAACACCAGGATCAAGGAATTAGGTTTATTCTATTACGAATAGTTATATGTTATCATATGGAGGTGAAAAAATTACAATATATAATTTGTTGTGGTCTTAATGTATTGGGATGAAAATTAAAGGAATAATTAAACCATTGAGGATAAAACATGTTAGGGTTATTTTTGAATTTTATAAAAATTGCAACTTATAAGATTATTGGCAACCCGTCGCTGCCAGAAAGGTCGTAGGAATCAATCGCATATCTGAAGGGCGACAAGGGCGCATCACTTACCACTATCCTAGATGAAATCCCTAGTTAGTAGGAATTATTATTTTATGTCAAATGATTTAATGTATCCATAATAATTTTATTTAGGATATTATGATTTATCAAATGGACACAATTAGTATAGGAAAATGATTTTTTAGTTAAGTGATAAAGGTTCTTTTGGAAGAAATTCTCTCTTTTGGGAACATTGTATTGAGGAAAATAAAATACAAGGGGATTTAATTTGTGGATTAATGGTTGAAATTTTATTTTGGATGAATCTATGTTGTTATTGTGTATAAAAGGGGATTTCAGTTATTTATGGAAATTATTAATCTATCCTAGATATTTTGTGTTTAGGTTAATTACAATTAGGTAAGAAAATTTACGATTAGTCTATGTTTTTGAGATAAATGTTAAAATTTAAGTTGGAAGACTATGTGGATAAATCCTTCTATGTTTTGGGTTTCAATATTAGTTTGTCTTATTTTTAATAACTTTAAGGACAATTGTATATTGAGTGGTATTTCTTTAACATTAGGTTCTTTTTTTTGTATTTTGGAGAATAAGAGTTGTATTTATTTTTATAAAGGATTATTCTTTTGGGGATTATCACATCTAGTACAAAAAAATTTTGGTTTGGGTTAACGTATAAAGATAGGGGAAATATGTAGTTAATAATTTTTATATTATGTGATAATCTAGAAGTTTACTCTATAACTTTATATGTGACCATGTCATCTTGAATACTTATCGTTTGGAGAAAAGATGAGTTTGTGGTATAAGTTTATTAAAAGATGAAACTTTATAGGACAAGTAAGTATAATTCCTTATGATCTTAGTCTAGTTATCATTAAAATTCATTAACTATATGAAATGTATCATGTATAAAAAATGTTATAAGCTCTCTTTTAAGTTATGACTTTTACCGAACCACATATTTATGTTATTTTGGTGGTTAATATTTCATGATCATGTTCTCTATCACTCTCTATTAATCTATGAGTGTTAGTTTCTCTTACATTTCCATGTTTTCATGGAATCCTAGAATCTATTGTCTTGGGTGAATTTTTTTTTCTTCTGTTCAATTATTTTAAAGAGATTTTTTATGGAATCTTTTTCCAATGTGGTACTTTCAATGATGTTTACAAACCCAATTTTATATTTCTGAGGACACAATTCCCAAATGGGGAGAAAGATGTAACATCTGAGGTAAATAAAGAATAAAATAATTTCATATTTATTATTATATGTGAATTATATATTAATTTTAATTTAAATGGTATTCTAGGTTCTATGGTGTACTCGATACACAATAATTGGTTTCATTGAAATCATAATTTGCACACAGTGTTGAGTTATACTGAAAAATAATATAATAATATTATTATTTTAAATAGTAGATAATACTTATCTCTTGTATTGGTGGGAAATAATAGGACTAACTAATATATTATTATTTATGATTTTTAAATGTTTTTACATTTATCCAATAAAATTTAGAGGCTTAATATGCGAAATAATCTAATTTTAAGCATAAATACTCTAATATCCTTTAAAAGGCCGATTTACCATTTTTTGATGAAGAACCCTCATTAAATCTAGATTTTCAAACTTCAATATGTTATATTAGATAAAATATAATTCTTCATTAATATCAGGACATCAAAATTTACTTTGGATGAAATTCTGGTATTTTTCTAATAATGTTAATTTTCTATGAATAGTGAAAAATACAGTATTTTAATTCAAAATTCCTTTTAATATAATTTATTTATATAGTAAGATTGTCTTTATAAATCGTTTTAAAGTTTAATTAGATTATATTTTTACCATTTAATATAATGTTGGTCATTATATGTAATTTCATTTTGAAATTGGACATAAACTTATGTCAATCGTTTGATAGTTTTTATTTCTTAAAAAGGCTCTTTTTGTTTTAACAACATGAATTCATTTTAAATTAATTTCGCCCACTTATTTGGTTTTAATTTTTAAAAAATTGATTCTATATTAGGAATTAGGAGTTCCAAATTGTGTAAATAGGTAACCATTAATTTTTGACATTATGAATATTTACTTCAGTAAATATTTTATTTACAATGGTGTGGGGGTAAATATGGTAAATAATGGAAACACAATATTATTATAATAATTTAAAATTACCATAACGTGTGTCTTAATCCTATTGGTTGATAACGTTTTGACCATGGACATCTTTGGGTTGATTTAGGGACCCAATAGGGCCACATGCGAGTGATAATGACACTTTATACTAGTTAATTTAATGTCAAGACAAAAATGACACAAACATATATCTTTTAGAATATAAATTTATTCATGGTGTTATAAAAATTATATCTTATACTATAAATATTAATTTAAAATATAAATTTTTTTGATACATCTTGATATTTTTTTTTATTTTTAGATATCGAATAAAAAAATATGTTTCACAAAATAATGATGCAATGTTTACCTCATTAATGAATGATTTAAATAAATAAGATTATAAAGAATAAAAAATTATCAAAAACCAGTCCAATTATTATTGGATGATTTTATCTAAAACATGACTCATCTTATCTTCTTATTTAATGAGTTTTATACCATTAGAAACCGAAAATAAATACATAATAAAATAATATTTTCAAGTATTTTTAAAGAACCCCTCACCCCTTATAAAAATCCCTCACATATAACCCATTACACACTCAAATAAAAGCCCCTTGTATAGTAAAAAATCTTACCAATTAATCTTCAAACATCTCTCTCCTCTTAATCTATTCCTTACCTTAGGCTGGAAGCACTTCATGTAAACCTTTCGGTCCAAACCAAAGCGAGTTACCAGATTTAAAGGTAATGTCATCTCTTAAGATCTTTTCTTTTATTTTACTTCTCCAACCCCTAAAATCTTTTTATTACTTTATTTTATAACAAAACATGTATCTTCAATATACTAGGTTGTTTTTTGATATGGATTTAGACAACACATACAGAAACCTCCATCTAATGGGTAATAAACATATTGATTCTGTGGACGGTTAACTACTACCTCACGAAATGATGATTGTTCAATCTTCTCCTACCACCAATCATAGTGGCCATTATGATGGAAATATATTTATATATGATTTATATTATGTTTATGTTTTCTCTATGCTTTTTTAATTTTTATTTACAAACATACCATTATTCATTCAAACATGTGTAAATACGATAATTTCATTTGGTGAAGTGCAGACTGCCACCCCCTCAAGGTGATATGATGCATTAATGACATACATGGAATGTATAAAATATGGTATTAATTAAATTATGTAATATATATATCATATGATATTATACTATAATTATAACAAACCTATTTATCATCATGTTTTCATTCCATTAAATATGAAGTAGAAATGATAGTAGTGTTCATGTGTCGGTATGGTTCACCGTCTCTATGAACAGTGAATTTCATTTCATATTTGAAAGTGTTATGAAATATTATATATATATAAATATACTGTATATATATTATATTTATTATATCTATTTCATGAATATAATTTTTTAGATAATGCACTTTGACTATATGAACAACTTGTAATTATAAGAAGTCTATTTTTGGCAAAAGTACCAAATAACGACAAAAATAATTATTAACTTAAAAGATTGCATAATGTTTCTGAGATTGTAATAAGTGATATAAATGGAATAATAAACATAAAAAGTTTCTTATGAAAGTATATATTATCAATAGCATATTATTCAGGAGATTAATGAATGAATGGGTCATGTCGGAAACTAGGTAATGTGTTTCTTATCTAACTTTTAATTTCTTGATACTTCTATTGTTTTCCACTTATTTATTGAATGTGGTGTATTGTGTACTGAAATTTGATATATATTATCATCATTCTATTTATATTAATCGTATTATTTTATAAATTTGGTGGTTATTATCTTTTTCTCATACGACTCGATAAATTACAAACGTGGTAAAGGGTTTGTTATCTCACTTTTAATTATGTGTGATTTATATTCTTCACCTCTTATTTATTGAATGTGGTGTATTGTGTACTTCCATATGATATATATTATCCTTATTTTTTATATAAATGGTATTATTTGATTCAGTAGGTGGTTATTAATATTGGTTCACATTACTCAATTAATTACAATGTGGTAAGGGTTTTCTTATCTCACTTTTAATTATGTGATATTTTCCATTATTCGCCACTTATTTATTGAATGTGGTGTATTGTGTAATGAAAATTGATATATATTATCAGGATTCTCTTTATATTCATGTTATTATGTGATTTATTTGGTGTTTATTAACTTTTTTTCATATGTCTTGACTGATTACAATGTGGTAAGGGGTTTTCATCTCACTTTTTATTCTTGTGAGATTAATGCTATATTTACCTCTATTTTCTTCTATGTGGTGTATGCAATGGCCATGATTTTATTCATTGTGTAAAATTATTAAATTTATTGGTATTTACATGTTCATTGTATGATCCTTCTTTCATTTGGTGTATGTTTCCTATATTACCAAATCGATAAGTGAACTGTTCACATTTCTCTTTTTAAAAAACTTCATTTATGTTATGTATTTTAATTTCCACTTTATTATGTTGGTATATATTTTTCAATATCCTTATTACTTTAAATTTTATGTCCATGTGATTAGATAATCTTTTCCATATTAACTACTATTTTTCTAAAATTTTAAATGACGTTGTTAGGCTGTCAAATTTTTGTAGGGGAACTTCTTAACCAAATTTCAATTCCATTTGTTAAAATTAAACATCATGATTATGTCACGAAAAGAATATATGTGAATGAACAATGATTCACTAACACTTAATCTAAGGATATCTTCTTTGTATTGGACTTTGTCAAAGATTACGTTTTGTAGAAACTTATTAGTTGTTATACACCAATTCACTTTTATATGGTGTATATACTACCCTTTGACTTATTATAACATGAGTCTTTTTATTCTCACGATATTATAATAATTTATTAAAGTTATTACTCAATTATTTGTATTCAATCATCTCTAATTTATTTAGTAACTCATTAAGTAAAATATCATTTTAAATGATTTGATGATTTATTCTTCAAAATATTTCACATTAATGTCCATGTTTAAAAATTGGTTTAAAGGATTTATTTATTTAGACATGATTGTTTTAATTTTTAAATTACATTCAAATGTTTCAATGTGCTATGGGAAACTTTTATTCAATAATATCATTATTAAATGTTTTTAATGGTTTTTAAAATGGTTGGATAATGAATTGTTTACTTCAATATCACGATTAGATATATAGTGTTTGGAATGTGGAAATATTATCTTTCTTTTAGGGTTGTGTTATGTTTTTTGAATATGTTATGGTTATTGGGAATTGTTAATGTATATGGGTGGTTCCATGATAAACCTTGGGCAGGTGAGCCTAAGATAGCACTCCAATGCATTGGGTAATGTGACAGAGGTAAACGTTATTGTTTCTCATAATAGATTTATAGAATATAATGTGATTGATATTCCAAATGTAACTCCCAACATTTCTGTGGAAACTAAAATTTAAATACGATATGAATTCGATAACATTCCTTTATGATTTTTGATTTCTATGTGTTATTCATAAATCTTATGATTTCATGAGTTATGTTATGATTGAAAAGTATGGTTTCCTTGATTTGTTTTTACTGATTGGTTAATGATTCCTTTCCCTATTTTATAACCCTTGCTGATCTTTTTTATGATCATCCCATATTTTGAAAAGTTTTTCACAGGAAAAAAAGACGAATAGGGTCAAGGATGGGATCGAGGAAAAATTCATGTTGTCTAAAACATGGAACTAGACATGTTACTTTTTTAAGAGTTTTTATTTTATGAAAAAATTGAAAATGAGTAGAAGTGACCACATTTTAATTTTGTGAGATGTAATGTAATATTTATAGAATAATTATATAAAAATATAAACCTAAAAATATCCTCAATGATAATTATTAATTTAATTCATGATTATGTAATGTTTTAAGGCTAGGTCCTTATACCCATGGGATGTCTTTAAGAGTACTGTTCTAACAAAAGTGTACAATTTGGAGGTGAAAATCTTGATCTATAAGATTATTTATATATTATTGAGAAAAATGGGTGATCCCAGATCACATACTACTCATATGATTCATTGGTGATCCCAAATAAAGTGTAAGTATCCCATTGAACATGCCAATGATCCTTCCACATTTTAATCAATTGGTGTTTTCCCATGTCAACTAGAGAGTATGATTGAATAATAAGAGGTCAATTATGTTCTAATTATTTTACATGATTAGTGGAATACATTTAATAAGATCATAATTTATATTAACTAATACATCCACCAATATTATATCCTTATATATAGAATATCTTATAACCATTTATAAGGATTATTCCCTGTAGTGCAAGGTGAATTCATAAAACATCATCATTTTCATGAGGATTTGAACTCCATGAAATGTCTATATGATTATAATGAGGATGTGGTAGAAAATTTATTTTGAACATATGAAGTGGGATTTTTTTTACAACCATCGATTAGTTGATATTATTGAAACTCTATATTGAGGGAATATTGAGGTCAAAATCAATCAGTAATGTCATGTATCCCATTAAGATTAAAGAGTATATCACATTCCAAAAGTGACACCATGATGTATTTGTCTTGGAATATGAAGAGATTTTTGGGTTCAATACCCATTTTTTCTTTCTCCATATGGCTCTCCACATCGGCCTCAATAGATATAAATAGACATCTAGATAAATTCACCCAACCCAGGGTGACATGTTCAGGGGTAAAATTGAATGGATAATTAAACATAAGTTACTTCGGTGGATTAGTTCCCTAAGTGAATTTCCCTTTTACTTATAATCCATAAAATAAATAATAATATCTGATTTTCATGAAATTATATTATCTCAACAACGACTATCCCAAGGATGACTACCCTATACTAGTCACAGAGTTTAAAATTGATCAAACCACAGTGTTTTAATAATTCTCATTCATAGATGGAGACTTTGAAAATAATAAAATATATATGGATTCAGATAATTCTTTGGCCACTACATTCAAGTCACCATGTGTAGAATATTAATATTGGTTTATAACCTTAATATTATATATTTATATAGATATAGATGAGTGAACATTACATCACATATTCAAGAAACATTTCATAAAGATGGTGGAGTTCTATTTGAATGAGAAGATGACCATATTTGGCCATGTATAATACAATATCAATGTTATAAAGAATTTGTTCTCCATTCTACATGACATATTAAAATGGTCAACCCTTTGATGTTCGAGTATAATATTACTTATGGGAAATAATTTTTTTCATTTTTTAATACGTAATAATTTCTGTTGAATCATATAATATCAAGAAAGTTTTTTAAATTCTTGTTCTGTCTAATATTTAGGATCTATGATCCTTTTATTGAAATTTAGATAACATAAAACGTTTTAATTCCAATATGGATGTGATATGTAATTCATTATTAATGATGATTAATAACAATCTATATATGAGTGTTATAAACAATTTTAATCACTTCTTATGACATGAGGTGGTAATTTATGAATCTTATAGTTTTATGGTCTCACATCTATGTAATACCATGACTTATCTATCTAATGTTCAATAGATATCTCTTGGTTCTCATATAGCCTTCATGAATAGTAAAGATAATAAAAAAAGACTTTAACACCAAATTTTTATATTTATATATATTAAGATATCATATTCCCCCATCAGTTAAGAATAAAATACCACAGTCTTTAACGTCCTAAAGCTGCATTGTGAACCGAAGCATCATGATGTCAAATTTATTTTTGTTGCTATATCTATTAAGAATATACTAAATGATCTCATATATAGTATGTAATTTAAATTATGGTCAATGATCATTTTTCATTATTTTGTTGACTTCATACATTATAATTATTTCTGGGGACAAATATAAAAATATTTCCATTCCACATATCCAAAATCTGAATATTTTCCACTGGATGATGAGTTTTATAATAGATATATTATCTATTTTGAAAAATATTTTTTAATTTTGGAACACTATATATATGTTTCCTCTTGAATACCAATAGAGAAGATAATATATGATGATCAACTTATTTGGCTCATCCTTGTAATTTTTAGTTCCACTCACACAAATTCCATTATCCCATATTCATTCTTCCTATTGGAGGGGTGAACCAACAATAAGGTTGATTTTTATCCCACAATACTACCCTTTAGTTTTCTAATGAGATTTCGGTTCTTCAATTTAATGTTATGGGTATCTTTGATAGGTTCATAAATAAAATTAGTTATTAATATGTTATCACATTTTAGGATCTTTTCCATTATTAGAGGACAACCATGAGATAATAAATTAATTTCCCTTTATACTAAATATGTATCATATCTGACGAACATATAACAATATAAGGGGGATCTATAAAACTTATCCACCTCCACATATAATATTTAATGGAGAATCATGGTAATCTATGTGGATCATCCAATAGTGTGTCACATGCCATTTTAGAGAGATAAATGGATATGTGAACCAACATGACCATGATTCCACCCATGAAAGACCCCATAATTTCTCTATGATGTAATAATAATTTTGTTAGATTGTTAAATTTATAGAAAACCTATAACATGGGTTGTTTCCATTAGTCATACTAGATATACAACATAATC
Source organism: Viscum album (assembly GCA_963277665.1). NCBI lineage: Eukaryota > Viridiplantae > Streptophyta > Magnoliopsida > Santalales > Viscaceae > Viscum > Viscum album. The sequence continues at coordinate 1,304,916,948 of OY728147.1, forward strand.
TTAAGTTGGAAGTGGGTTTCATTCTATGTTATGGACACAACATAAATAATTATCTCTACAGTCGTAGCTTTCATAGTTTCATTTTTAGAATTCCTCATCCTTCAATTGATTCATTTTATAGGTTCATGTCCTGATATCGAGGTTTATATGATTTTACAATTTTATTCCTACTCTCTAAGAATAGAAACATGTATTTTTTACATGGTTGATGATTTCATTTTTTTTGGGAAAAATATACATGATATTATAATAGATCACATTTATTCCTCTACTAATGGACGCATAATTTTCATATGATGCTACATGATACATCTATGAAAATATGGGTTATTTTTTCATAAAATTCAACTCCTAATTAAAAATCCATCAATCATCCTCTCACTAGAAAATATGGTATGAATATTTATGTATTTACATAGTATAACTAACATGGTTTTAAAACCATATTTATTAATGAATATGTGATGAGGTTGACATTTCAAAACCCTCAATTTATTGGGTGTAAATTATGGTTGGTGAAGTGAATCATTGTAGACAATGTGTAGAATATAAGTCATGGAAATATATTGGATTTTCATGTAAGACTCTAGGGAACATGGTATCTTTATTTTTTCTTGGGTTTTTGGAACATCAGGAAGATGTAAATCTCAAATATTATATCTGGATATGCCCTCATATTGGATTCTACATTGGCCTTTTGGAACTCCATTATCCAATTTAAACTATTTATCTTAAGGGAAAGTAGAGACCCATGAATTTTGATCACAGGGCTGTGGATATTTTTTCAAATTTTAGAACATATTTAGATGATTCCATGTCAAATAAAATTGTTCTAGAATAGTCTGAGATACTACCATATTTATATAAAATAAACACGACTGGAGTTATGGGTAATAGAGAGGTGATTTTCCAAATCATATCTGAAACACAAGTATATCTAAAGGATTTTTCTGTATCACATGATCTTCATCATGATGATTCTGTAATGACTATAAAAAGGGGTCTCTTGGAAAGCAATATCCGTCAAAACTAGTTTAGAATTTACATTTCCAGTTAAATGATACATTCAATAGAAATGGTATTCAGAACTAATTTTTGGTGTTTAGAGATAGTGACCTAACATCATCTGATGGTGGTAATGGTTGGGATGAATGAAATGAATATAATATTATTTTATGTGGAAATAGTGATGAGAATTATGTGGATATTGATTATTCCTCTAAAACATGACCATGTGATACCACGAAAGTAGAACATGCTAAAGAGTACCTCTGGTCATATTCAATGTAATGAAAGAATAACATTATTAAAATAGATATGTTAGTTAAACATGTTTAGAGTCCACACAGATGGACGAACAACTCAATTTTACCTAAAAATATAGATAAAAAATCAATAAACAATTAATTCATCAACAATAAGGGTCTTATCTTTCATGTAATACTTGAATCCCCTCCCTGTGATGAAATAATAGAAATACAAGTAGCCAAGGTTACTATATGAAACCAAATAGATGTAATAAACTTCCATCGGTCTGGAAAAAGAAGATAAGGAGGTTGTAGATATAGAGAACACCAAGTAGATTCTCATTAATTATAATGATGAAATGTTATAGGAGTCCTTAATGATCAATAAATCTATGTAGGGCTTCCTAAAAATGTACAAAAGTCCATTATGAGTTTATTTGAATGAAGATCAAGCATGCTGGATTGATAAATAGAATCACATTTTGATATGTGGTTTTAATGAGGGAATATCTTGACTAAAGGAAGTTTTGCACACTTAACAAAATATATAATATCAAATATATGATATATTTATGGAAAAACCTTAAATGTAGGTCACCTCCATCGAATGGAGACAATTATAGGTAAATAATTCTGAAAATTTTAAACTGTACATGAATAGATTGATTATTTATTACTGGGATTGATGTATTATATATTCTAAATTTTTCAAGCATTCAATTTCCATTAATAGTTCATCTGAAATAATTAAATTAATTTTTTTCAAGAACATTTAATCTATATATTTTTATGCTACTAATATAGTATTATGATCTCCCATGTGGTTTGGGGTCAGTGATTATTTCTTGATCATTGGTTATGAATGCATAGAGTTCACATATAGTTTTAGTGAAAACATAGTCTATGTGAACATTTTATATCAAAAATATTATCATATCTATTACAAGAAGAACTCATGGCCATTATTTGTTAGGTATACATGTTTTGGGTGCCAAGCATTTCAAGAAAGTGAAAATTTTTATATTTATTGTTAAAATATTTAATTAATTTTTAAAATAGGAAAAATCCATCTCCTAAATGAAGTTATAGTCCATCTTTTTATTATGTTTGAAAAATCTGAAATTTCTTATTAGTTTAGGATCCCTGACAAAATTATCATAGTTTATGGTACAAACATTCAATACATTTAAATGAATAAGGAGTATGCCAAATTCTATAACTTATGTTACCACATTTTCTACTATCATGTTGGAGTGTAAGGATATATCGAGTAACTCAACAATTTCCCATATAAAATTTTTTAGAGAATGATAGATCTAGAAATGAAGAGATATTATTGGAATCTATCCAACATTTTGTGGGAATAGTTAACCATGATCTATTCGTCAACATAGTCATCTAGTTGCTCCTTGGTTTACGGAAGAGAAACATAGTTTTCCATTAATTACAAAAAAATATTTGTCTATAAATCCTTAGTTAGTCATTTGATTTGTGATTAAAGGTCATGGATCTTGCAAGCATAGTTGGAATACATTGTTGAAAACTTTCCATAATAGCATAACAATCTCAAGGTCCACCATTATTTATTTTTTGGGTATTATAATAAAAGGTACACCTTTTCTTAATCCCCCCATGTTATTTTGTGTCGGTATTGGTAATTCTCATATGGTAAAAAGAAAACTATTGAATCTAGATACTTCATGGGAAGGCCCCTTAACCATGAATAAGGAATATTCTAATAGGAAATATTCATTGATCACTAAAAGAATGAAGTGTACAACAACCCCATCCAACAAAGGTTTTCTCAAGATTTACAATGTATATGATGCACAAGGCCCATAATAAACCCTGAAAATAAGACATTAATATGCATGAAAAATATTTATTCAAAAATAATGTTCAACTAAATGATAAATCATCCTTATATAATGAAATAAAAATATATAGTTAATAATTATACTTTAATGGTGTTAAAAAATACTATATTCTTCATTATTTTTTTTAAATTATTGATATTCATCCTTACCATATTATGTTAATTTCCGTAGAATTATCTATATCACATGGATTTAAACTATGTGACGTCTTGGTCCTAAAAAAATTAAATTTATCTATACATAAAAAATATTTATTTATTATTTTCGATATAAAAAACTATATGAGAGTCTTGAATTGATAATATGATTCCCTGATTCAAATTATTCTTACCTACCACAACACACCATGAAATAAAAGTGGCTTGAATCCTATTCCCTTTTATATTTACTGATTCCATGAAATCTCGTATTAATTCCAACCACAAGGTACAATACAATTAAAAAGTTTTCTTTAGGAATCATTTTAAGCATATGTTATACCACCTTTCACTTCCCATAATTTGTATGATACTACACTCTACCTTCTTAAAACTGTGATCATGATCCTTGTAGCTAAATTATTCCCATAACTACTCATATCTTCATTCCAATTTTTCATATATTTTTATTTTCACCCAAATCCCATTTTTTAATCCCACAAAGAATTTTAACAATCATCTACTATTTTATGAAATTAGATATTTAAGTTGGTGTTTTAACACATATTATTTTCATACTGATATAACACCCCATGTGATGTGACATTAATTAATGGATTTTATATTTCCTCAGTCTCTCACTAAAGAAATGATAAACACTCCCCCTATATATTGTAAATTAAATATATTTTTATGGATAACTACTCATTATAATATGTTTCTTCATTACTTTTTCATATGATACATAGTGTATTTTAGAACCTCTATCAAGGGTCTAGAACAAAATACCATTATACCCCACCGTTTCATATTATTTAGTTCCTATATTATGTGTATGTTTTCTCTCATAACTTCAAGACATCATCATTATCCACGGATATATCCATTGCAGTTTTAACATAATTATATTTATATTTCAAAAAATAATCACTACCTTAAACATCATCCATACATCCTTAGGTATTTCTATATTAACACTGGGATATCAATTCATGTCAGTTTTATTTTCCTACAATTTCTACATGGACTACATCACCCTTTGGTCAATTTTGTATTATCTTAAATCCCATCACATCAACAGTCCAATTTCTGTGAGGTTTAACATTGAATAACCACCTATGCTCCATACACTATACCATTAAACTAGTAGAAACCCTAATAATCAATGATTTATGACGTTAAACATCAACCTAATTGTTTCTATAGTATGACCTTGGATCCACAAAATTATCAATATAATTGGATGATGTTTTATTGGGATGAATTCTATGGTCCTCCATTGAATAGTGAATTGATGTTATCATTACAACTCATTACTAGTTATAAACATATTTCAAAATACTATATATATAATTATCTCGATTGATTTATGGAAAATTAAATAAAACGAAGTGATAATAATGAAAAAAATTTCATTTGGGAAAGTACTTTTCCTTAGGGTGTGTTTTTTAATTTTATTATGATGAAAGATTCTTTAATGAAATAATGAATTGATTATAGAGAACTAAACATGATAACTATCAAGAATATGTTTCTTATAACCCATGTAAATGAATTGCTTGATCAAATACATAGAGTTCAATAGCTTTTGAATGTCGGCCCCCATTATAGATATCATCAATTGAGATTCATGAAATACAATATACGTAAGACGGTATTCTGTATAAGGTATAGACTCTATGGATTTATATTGAGGATATTTTTTCCTATTAATTCACTTTCTATGTTCATGGATTTCATTAATGGAGTTCTTAGAAGTTACCATGATAAGTTTTTGATAGTCTTCATAAATAATATTTTTATATATTCAAAGGGAATGTATAGGGATAAAGATTTCATGAGAATAATATGATAAAAACGTGTAAGGGAAAGTAATTTTAAAAATTTATAATGTTTTATTTTTAGATTCATAATTTTTCATTCAGGGGTATATAATATCAAGTGAGTGTATTTCAGTGTTTTCTTGATAGAAAAGTTTTTTAAAAAAATTTCCTAGACAAGCCATAATTTATAATATATGTTGCTTTATATATATTAGTTAATATTATTGGTTATTTAATATTGGTTCACTAACATTATTTTTTTCCACATTAATTAATAATTCTTTATTAAAAACAATATTTCAAGTGATAACTGATTAATTTGTCAATTATGTTTTGGTTCAGTAGTTTGGTCCATTTAATATTATTAAGGTTCCATAATCTATATAATTATAATCATTATATAAATATAATATACATAAATTATATATATATATATTGATTCATCTATATAATTATATATTAAAAAATAAATTTCATCATTCAAGATATGGTAAGATATATATACGGATGGACATTGATTCCATTTTTTATTGATGTAACATTATAAATTTAAAATAAAATTCACCACTAGAAGTTAATTTTGTTATAATATATAACATATATATTTATTAACTATATTTGTGTTACCATCCATGTCAAAATAAAACAACAAACTCATCACGTTGCCTTATGGAGGTGGTAGTCTACACCAACAGTTGGGAAACATTATAATTCACCAACTAACTACAAGATAAAGAATTAGTGGTTATATTATTAATAAATATATATAATTATTTAATAAATATATTATATAAAATATAAATCCCTCATTGTATACATATTCGAAATACAGTAATGGAAAACAAATTACAGTGGTTCGCAAGGTAGTAGTATGTAGTACACATGATGAGCGACTTTGTTCCCATTTTGATATAAGAGTAGATGGATATAGGATGTGATATTAGAATAATAAACTCTCTATTTATAGAATAATCTAGTTTCATTATTTCTTCAAAATTTTAGAATGTTGGATGTATGTATAAGAAAAAATAAAAAAAATTCATGGCATAGAACTATACCTCCTCTTTGGAGAGCCTCATTCTGTTTATAAAAAAATATTTAGATGGTTTTATTATTAAAATAATTTCTCAATTATGTTTTTAGGGATCTATATAAGGAATTTTTGTTGAATTCATATAATCCCAAAGTCTTTGGAAGTAAAAATAGGATAGAATATTGGGTTATCATTTATAATTGAATTTAGTGGAATACTTGTAATATTTCAATGTCTGAAAAATTTCTAATGTCACGTTTTTGATCCAAATGAAGAAAATTGATATTGATGAACATAATATCCGATAAGTTAAAAACATGTATATAAAATAATAATTTCACATGTCATTGTTCAGTTTAACTCTTTTGTTTTTTATTTTCACCCATAGTAATCATATTTTAACCTTAACAATTTTAATTAATATTTACTGTTTTACAATTAATTATGACCAAACCATAATATATAATTATTAAATAATATTAATTATTAAGATTAAAACTATGTAAAATATTTTATAAAATCAAATAAAAATATTTGGGATAGTTTAATTTAAAATTAAACCCACAAAAGCGATGAAAAAGATGTTTTCCTTTGAATTTTTTATTGTAAAAAGTATTTATATCCATTATGAATATAAAATTTATTCAAATAATATAAATTAGATTATTTATAATATATTTTAATTAATTTTACTTTGAAATTCATAATTATAAAATTAAATTTTTTAATTTTTTTAAAAAAGAAAATTTTCCTTAAGAATTATCATTTTCAATATTTTTCAGAAAATTAATATTTTTATAAAATTCTCCTAAATTAACAATAGTATAAAATATAAATATAGGTATAATAATTGAAATTCATATTATAAAGTAAATTTTCTACTGCTTAAAAATATTCATTTAGTAAGATATTCAAAAAAATTTATAAAAACATTTTCAGAGGGAAAAACTATTTTTGAAATATATAATGATCTTTATAAAAATTAATTATTTATTTAATAGTTTATTTTAATAATATAAACCCAATACACATAATTGAAAAAATTTCTTTATTCTTATTCATACTTCCTTTTTTAATGGATAGGCTATAACAAACAGGTTTGAATAATAATATAAATAGTATATTGTGGTATGTCAAAACTCATTGATCTGTGTAATGAATGATATTGATGAATTTAAATTTATTGGTTTTTTGTCATAAAATATTAGGTTTTTATATTATAACACAATTTAAATTATATTATTCTTATAATAAAAATTTTTTGATACAAAAAATGAGGATACTTCTACCACATTATATGCTCGGGTTTCCATGTAGCTTTTTCAGGTTTGTGGTTTCACAATAACTGTTTGACTAAGTGAGTGATCTTATTTCATAGAACATTATCTTTATGATCTAAAATATCTTTAGGATTTTATTCAACATAAATATCATGATTCATTGTTATAACCTCTATGTTTAGTACATGTGATGGATCATTTATGTACTTCCTTTGAAGTAATTCATGGAACACATCATGGAATTGAGATAGGAGCAGTAGAAGAACCTTAGAATGTGAAAATTTCCATACATAATAAAGAATATAGAAAGGATAAATATTCTTAGTGATAAAATTTCATTTCTTCTCAAATATCATAACCTTATTACATAGATAAATACATTGAAAAAATCTTCTCAACATCTTTAATGTCCAGATCACATAGTGGATTTCTAGCATAACATTTCTATCAACTCTGACCATCCATGATGTGATATTCAATGGATATGAATTTATCTACCATTTACAAAGTTTTATTATGTATTAATAGATTTATTTATCCAAATTTATCCTACCATGTTTTTTATCAAAAACATTCCATTGAGTAAATAATAATGATCAATATTAATGTTGGAGTGAAATCTATTTTTGTAAGAATTGTTGACTATATGATTATGTAGATCCCAACAAAATTATAAATATATATATAAGATATTAACAAATTTTATAGGGTTTAATGGTTATATTAGACTAGAAATATACAAGATTATGATATATAAAGATGAAAATATACGATGTATCGATGTATTAATGTTGACAACACCAGATTTTCTAGGTAATCCTCATATCCCGATTTGATACAATTGAACGTGGTAATTCATTGAACCATATCACTCCACTAATACATATCTTAGTTATAAAACCTATATGAAAATATTATTTGGTATTGCGAAGTGTGAAAAAATCATAATGAAATCAACTACAACCCATATAGCATTTGACACTTTAGATGTTTTGGGGAGTCAGACAAAAAATCCACATTTGTATTTTCCCATTTTCATTATAGAATGGTAAGTGGTTGTAAAAACCCCTTATACTTTTGACACTTTGACATAAAATGATTACATAAAGATAACTTACATACATTTCCTACAATAAAAATATTTATGTTTTCTGACCGAAAATATTCTTTGATATCTCTATACAACATTTCACTTCAATGGTAAGTAGCTAATGGAGAAACTATGAGACACCTAAAAAATATCCACTATGAAATATTTTATAGATGGAAAACATTAACAGTTACTAACCCATATAATTCCATAATAGTTAAGGATATAATCATGAACATTTCACACCTTCTTTAATATATGTTAATATTTCTTATATTCCTCCTTAATCATAACTTGTATATATAGTTCAACACTAGTTTGAGAAACTAATGACTAATCACCATCCTGTAATATTTACAGATACATCCATTTAAAATAAATACATATTGGATCTTTTTATCATCATTATAGTTATGTTATCATTATCTATTCATCTCGATTCATTATCCATATTGTTCGCTTTCCCATTGCTTTAATTTTTTTCCTACCATAATATTTAATCAAATTCATGTATATTATCTGGAGAATATTCAATTCATTATATGTAAAAATACTCTTTAAGAATACATGATCAGTATACATGTCACACTATTCACATTACAAATATTTCCTCAATATCATTAATAAAAACATTACCAAAACATACTCCAAATCATTAGTTTTTAATTGTTCTCAGGATCCTTTAATTTTCATGCGGCAGAATTTATAAACATGTCATTCATAAAAAAGAATCATCCTAGTCCCTTCTAGATTCATAGGTATTGATTAAAAATAGCTACCACTATAATATTTAAAATGCACAAGTGTGTTGTCTTACCATATCATCAGTTTCATGAATTTTTTTAGAATAATTTGTCTAGAGGAACATAGAACCCTTATGAGTTATCAAAATGGAGGGATTAGAATATCATGATAAATTTCACATAAACCATTGAGAATATCAATCCAAAATTTGAAAATGTTCCATCTCAATCATAGTTGTTATTTTGGGCCAACATTAAATTGATATAGAGATTCATGGAACAATAAATATTCCCTATAATGGGAATATATAACCTAAAAAATTCTCAATTGATCTTAATTATCATACTTTATATTTAAATATATAAATATATCATTTATAATTACAAACAAAAATGATCAAGGTAATATCTAAAGACACTACTCATTGAATCTATGAAGCTAGCTGGGGAGTTTGTAAGACAAAATAGAATCATTATATAATCATAATTTCTTTACATGGAATTTAATTCTATCTTGAGTATATCCTTCTTTACCATAAATTGATGATATCCAAAATAGGACATCCTTGGAAAAATATATATGTCCACACAGTTCATCAAATAATTCATCTATATGGGGTAAAAAATATATTTTCTTGATTATAATCATGTTTAGATCATAAAAATTAATGTAGAGTTGCATCAATCCATATTTCCTTCCAAAAAAGTTTAGTTTAACTATAAGGATACAATCATGGATGAATGAATCTATTTTCAAGATTCACCATGATTTTAGTATTCAATTCATGCATCTCAATTAGGTCCATGTTGTTGGGAGTATTTATAATTAGTGTAGAACCATATATCAATTCTATCCAGATCACAACTTCACAATTTGTAGGGTGAAAAGGAAACCCTTCCTGAATGAAATAAAATAACTTACACATAATAGGAATATATTCAATGTTCAATTTCTCACAAACCAATTGAGATAAAAAAGCCTTTTTAATAAAAATCATGATGTATATAATAGATTTTATTTCTATATGAATTTATTATTTATCATCACATTGATAGATTCCCATTGGATGGTTTTAAAAATCAAACCAAACTCCCCTTCATTAGAAATTGATATATTTTATAGATATACGTATATAAAAAATCACAATTAGGGATTGTCATATTCATTTAGAGGAAGAGTAATAAGATTTTCAAGAAGCACACATACAAAAACATCAACTTGATAAGAATAATATACTTTATATGAAATCATCATAACATTTGGTTTTTCAATAATAATATAATATATAGTTTATAATATTAATTAACATTCCTTGTGACTTTTATTGATATATATGAATTCATATAACTATTCAAAAATAGGTTAATTTAATATTTGTGCATTCAAATTTGCATCACAAATTAATCATTCTATCAACAATCCCTTATTAAACCAAAATGATATATGTGATCATCAATTATCTTTTATGAGAGTGATCAATTATATAATCATAAATATCAGGATACATTCTTCTAAGTAAATAACACCTTAGTTTTATCCTACTTCATTCTTGGTTATCATCAATTAATTTTTTTTATTTCTATTCGTAAGGAGTTTTGGATTGTACAAAACTTATCCCCTAGGAGTGTCAAACATGGTGTACAACAATGATAGTTTCCATACACTAGGTGAAAGTTGATTCACAACCCAATGTTCCATCATTGGGGATATTACTTATTGGTAAAATAGATCTAGAGCCACATCCAATTATTTTATGGAGACATGGATGTAATTTTATGGAAAACAATATCTCAATCATTCACCAAAAATCATAGATTTTTTAATAATATATATATATATATAATAACCCATAGGGTTATCAAAAAAGGTTTATCATCATGTTTCAAAATTTTGCCTAATAGTTTCTCTAACACCAACAACACATAGTTATTATATATTTATATCATCTTATTTGATGAATTTTTTTTCAAAACATAACAATAAAACCTAGAATCACATAGCATTAATATCTTTAGAATCATGGAATTGTAAACAACTTGCTGACAAGTGAACTACATCATATCCCACATAGTTATTTTTAACTATAATAATTTATAAACATAACTTTTCAATATTCCTAACCCATGGAAAGTAAACATATCAAAATTTGAGATAAGATATTTAGTAAGGGTAAAAAAAGTAAATAAAAACATAAAAACAGAATAATGTAGTAAAAGCATGAGATTAATATTTGGAAACCATACCCTATATATTATATACAATTATATATAGTAGTATCCCAAATATTAGTAGTTCATAAATAATTAATCATAAAGGAATCAAATAACAATATACATTAGACCATAAGAATGGAACATGGAATAGATAAATGGAAAACATATAAGCATATAAAATAATTTCCATAGAATTAATGAATCGTTTCCAATATTGTTATAGTGGAATAAGTTCACATCCCTAACCATAATAGTAATCAATGTTCCCTCCCAATACTATAAATTTAAATAGAATAGATTAATAAATTGGGTTGAGTCCCCATTATAGTCCTGTTTTAACCATGAGATATAAATATTTACACAACTTATTAGAGAGATATATAATTCTAAGTCCTCTCAACACATAATTAGAATAATAAATATCTGTCGCAAAAAATAATAATTCATTACTCAAATAATCGATAATTAATATTAAATTTATATCAAACAAATTAATCATGGTGTAATTCATGTAAAAAATCTGGATACATAATAATTTAATCAATTCATCATTGAGTAACCCATGGAAAGTAACATTATTCGTGAATTTATTTTCACTATAATCATAAACCATTTATTAAAAAGATATTTATGGTAACTTAAGATAATATTAACATTCATCCATAGTCAACATAAGAGTTATTTGTGCTTAATGAATATAAATATCATAAAAATATTATTAAAACATTATTATGGATAACATCATTCCATTCTGAAATTAGTTATTTAAAATATAAAAATTAAAAAAACATTAAAAAACATTTTCATTGAAAATAATATTGTAATAATATAATAAAAGCTTCAATTACTTTATTTTTAATGGTTGTATAGTATTTAAATCATGCAATGTATGACAAAACACATATTCCTTTCACCTTGTATAAAATTTATAAGTACCTCATTTGTAAAATGAAAAGAAAATTCCTTTTAAAACATTCTATAAAAATTAAAACATGGGTGAAAATGGATTTAAATATTAATATGATAATAATAAAATATTTCATGAAAACTTTTTATTAAGAATTGACAAGGAAGAAAAAGGATTTTGGGATGATTAGATAGACCCCATTAAATTTTCCTTAAAAATAATATTTTTGAAATTTGATTACATAAAGAGTTTAAAATGAAAGATAGAATTTTTATTTGGAGAAATAAATATATTATAATAAAATTAATTATTTTCCTCAGAAATAGATAAAAAAAATTTCATCACTATAATCATAATCAAAAATAATTTTGACAAATTATCAGATTGTATCAAAAATTGCTTTCTAGTTTGGTGACATTTTAATCATAAGAACCATGAATGGAAAAAAATTAGATCGGTAATTTTACCCAAAATATTTTATTATAAGAATCATAAAATACATTCATGTGTATTATATACACAAAAAATAATATTTATTGAATATGGAATGTGTTCCACATAAATATAAGTGAGAAAAAATACCTTACCTTTGTTAGGAATTCATTAATATGGGTTAAAAACACATGTCTAAAAAAATATTTTTTATTTAAAAATATAATATGTAACCATAATTATATATTTCATACCATTATTTTTTTACATATATCCTTTTAACACATATTTATTAATAACACATTGTCAAAATCACTTTTCATGGGGATAACTACTAGAAATTTTCATGTAGGTTTTGGTTTGGTATTTTTGGTGATTATATGTTGATTATTATTACATAATACTCAAAAATTAAATTAGGATATTAATATAATATAAATAGAATATATACTTATTTATATTCATCTATAATATTATAGATATATAAATGTATTACTATGTTCATGGAGATGGTAGGTTCGACGTATGCATCAATGTTGTTCCGTTTATTGAAGGATGAAAAAAATAATGAAAAATAATAAATAATTTTTTTGAATACTATTTATAAAATATATATCATCTATATTAATTAAATATATAATTATTATCATCTATATAAAATTAAACAAAAACATATCACATCGCTCTGTAGAGGTGGTAGACCACACGTACGCATGAGCAACAATATCATTTTTCAATGCATTGGAAGGTAAGAAGTAAGATGTGATATTATATTTTATTTATTTTATTTATTTCACAAATAAAACATATCATATTTAAATTAATCATTATATCATTCATTGAGATGCATTAATGGAAAATGAATTACATTTGTTGATGTGGTCGTAGTCCATCATACAAAATATTAATAGTTTCTATTCCAATTTTATAGAAGAGGAGGTGGATATAGGTTATTCTATTAACATAATAATATCTAAAAATATGTTATACATTGGTGTTATTATTTCATTATTGTTAAATAAAATTTTATGTAGGTTGAAGAGGAATAAAAACCCAAAAAAACTATAGTAAAAAACTACTCATCTTCATTAGAGATCCAGATTATGCTTTTACATAAAGACATAAAAGGAGGGTATTATATTAAATTCAAGGAATATAGGATTTAGGTTGGTAATTAAGGAATGGTTATGGGAAATTATTTTCAAAAAGAATTCTATAGAAGTGTTAATATGATAAGAGAGTGGTTCCCTTTTATAATTGATTCGATTGACAAAATAATAATTTTTTAATGCTTTAAAATAATGGCTTGTCTCTTTCAGGGTAAAAAAAATAAAAAATTGATAATTATAGAATATAAGATTATATTATGTGTAAATATGACCCTCAAATACAAATATTAAAAAATTATGTCATTTTTACCATTATATTTTTTAGTTTAGCCCTGAATAAATCTATTTTAACCTTATCCAAAATAATTGTTTTTTATTTAATTTTCATTACGAATTTTTTTAATTTTTCGATAATACATAATAGTAATTAGTATGAATAAAAATATGGAATCCATTTTAAAAAATTAATTTCACATAACTAAATAATATTAATTTAAAATTATATTAGTAGACGTGAAAAAAATTATTTCGCATATAAAAATTATTTGTTAGTTTAATTTTTATTTTGAAAAAACTGTAAATAAAATTGATTTCAAGGACATAAATTTTATTTATAACTATATAATAAATATTATTTTACATTGAAAACCATATTTTATAGAATATATTATTTAATTACTTAAACGATCAATTAACTTTTAATAAAAATCAGAACGTTCAATATTAAAAAAAATTTAGACATTTCAAAAAATTATAAAATTTTCACTCTATGATAAATATAAAATCTATATTTAAAAATATAATTTCATTTTTTCAGATAATGTTTCTAAAATATATAAAAAAATAATTTTTTCAATAACAAATAATAAAAATCATTTTTGAGGAAAAATGTATTTTTGAAGAACATAATGACCATACAAAAAATTATGTACATAACAATAAATAAATTTTATTTAACTAAAATGTTTGTAATTATTTTAAAAAGTATATTTATTCATATTCATACCCCCAATTTTGTCGATGAGTTATAATGATCATGTTTAACTACAAATATTAATGGTATATTATGGTTTGTTAAAACTCTGTTTTCTGTACAACAAAAGCTCTCAGAAACATTATATTTATTTAAAATTAATATTTAATAAATAAATGTTTATTAAAAATATGATAGATAATCCTATAGTTTTATAAAATAATTTGTCTATTTGAATATGTAGAGAAAAAAAACATGATTTGATGAATCAAGTGATGTGAGTTTAAGGGGATATTTTGGAACTTGGTAGCCAATTAAAATTATCATATGCTCAGGTTATCTTTTAAACCACTAAATAATCATATTTTTTCATTGGAATGACCGTATTGAACATTTTTCAAAAAATTATGTTCATGATTAGGGAATTTATATATTTTTTTAGTTCTATTACTTATAACATATTATGAAAGGATGAAGATATTAACTATAAGTTCACACTACATGTAATGTTAATTTTGGTCCACTAAATCAACAATAACCCCTCATAGATTTATTATATAAGGATTATTTTTTAATTTGGGGTTGTAAACATTTAAAACTATGATTCTTTTACATTTTTTAATATTCATGGAGTTATTTATTTGGAGTTGTTTTACTTTCACTAATATTCATTAAAATATATAAATTTTAATAAGGAAGAAAATATTTATATTAATAAGCACATTATGTCATTCAAAAAAATTATAGAAATTTTATAGTGGTATTAAAAATTTATTTTCCCACGTTTTTAAAGATAACTATAATTATTTGTGTTTTTTTTATCACAAACAACTCAATGAAGATACATGGTAGAGAAAAAAATTATGATCTTTTTATGGTGAAGGTATGGAACTTCCCTAAAAAACACGAATAATAGGAATAATTTTTATTAATATAGATTTATTTTTATTATCATCCTTTGTATTGGGATTTTAAATATCACTTGTTTAGTAATTTAGAATTGGCCAAAAGAGCTATTTTAATGTTTATTCATTAATATTTTATGTACATTTATCCAAGGAATATATGGTAATAGTTTATGCTTGTTTTTATTATCAATAGTTGTTCTCCAATTTCAGTGAAGGGTATGCTTCATTTTTTGTTGTATCATATTTGATAAAATGGTTTTCAGGATAAGGGGAAGTCACACTCCCTCATGATTTTAATGGTACACAACATGATTAATTATTTTTTTAAGGAAATGATAAATATTATTAATACTATACTTGAAAATATATTTAATTTAACAGGTGGTTGATCATAAAATATCTAATATTCAAACATGGTTCAAATCATTGATGATATTAGACACTTTTTTGTGACTTTTGGTTTATTTAATAATTATAGGCTAGGTGGGGTATTTTTTTAGGAAGAATATGTAAGATGGTGAATAAATGATAATATATAGAACTACATTATATAGATTATGGTTGTTTGAGTATTTTTTATCATGAGTTTTTATATCAACAGGTTCAATAAAATATAATGTGAATTTAACAAAATTATCACAAAATTATTTGGATCCAACATCTAATTGTTTATGATTTAATCTAAATCTAGCTATTCTATTTATCATATTGAAATATTATTTATGTAAGGTTAAATAATACATAATAATTTATATTATTTTTCCAAAAATTATTTTTATCCATATAATTATTTTCATATATAAAAAATCCATGAATTACAAAATTATAAATAAAAAATTTTAATTTAATGATGATTAAACAAGAATTGTTCTCAATAAAAGTAACATACCTAATTTATAATATTATTTACCAAATAATAATGCTACTAGAATAGGTGGTGAATTGGGGTATGCCAAATTTAAATATTCCATTAAATAATATTTATTTCTATTCTTTTTGGAAGACATCTATCTTCATCACTAAGTTTGAAAATAATAGTAATACAAAATATAAGTAATTATAATTTGTTTAACAACATTAGGACATAGCCAATGATTATACATTTATGATATTTTCATTAATTAAAATACATCATCCACACTACTTATAAAATATTTGAAGTGGAATCAATATCACTATTAGTTTATAACCACACACACTAAAATGGATCATTTTATTACATTAGAATGAAACATTTTCAAAAAAGTGGATAAGTATGTACTCACAATTAAAAAGGAATTGTAAATATAATTACATTAGTAATAAAATAATACAAATCATCATTATATTAATGTTATAATAATCCGAATTATTATTTGTTTGATTATGTCTATAGTACCCAACTCTCATTGGATATTCTAAAGTTCCTCAATCTATATCCCTTATCCAATGTATGTGTTTTGTAGTTATAGAAACCCCTTTATTATATTTCTCAACATTAGTAGATTTTCTCCTTATATAAAATAACACAATGTTTTTTTATCCTCATATATCATGAATCCTACCATTTACTAATAATGGAGAGTCAAATACATCAAAAGAGTAAAATAATATTCTATCCTCAACCTAAATACTCTATGTTTGAAAGAGTTTTAATAATTCATTATTTATATTTCTTATCCTATAATTTACCTCATTACTGTATTTGAAAAACATATTTGATAAATTCATAAATATATAATTACAAATATCATGGTTGAATACTATGTAACCACTAACTTCATAGACATTAATAATTCTATAAGTAATAATACATAATAACAAACAATTATAAATCCCTAAAAAATATGAAAATATGATTATTAATTGGTGTTTAATTATTTCAAAAAAATTGGCGAAGTAGAAGAAGGTTTTATACTGATAGAAAAAAATCCAATAGTAACACAGTTATGGAGTATATAATAATTTTTTAGTCTAGTACTTCATATTAATTCACATAAATTATTTAATTATTATAAAAAACCATTGTGGACTTTTTAATGATGAAATTTCTGTTGAAATAAATGATGAATATTATACCATTAGAGGAAATAAGGTAACTATGATACCTCAATAAAGGATGAATGTTTTTGAACAAATCATAAGAAAATAATTAAAAAATTATCATCATGTGACAAAGAATTTATTTTATAGAGTTTATTCAATGTTATTGGATGTTACGAATATTCTTGATATAGAGTAAAATATTCATGCCACAACATTCTATGAATTACACATTTTTTGTTATTGCACCAATTATTCAAGGTTACGAATTACTATGTTATTATTTATATTAATAAATTATAAACTAATGGAAGTGTTTTATTTGATGAAAATGATAAATATTTCACTATAATTTGAAATAATTTAATAATTAATTTCAATGTAAGGAAATAATTATGATATGATTTACAATGTGGAATGAAAATCTCGGAGTGGATTACCAAAAATATAATATTCTCTAATGTGGTGATTAGAGGATTTGTTTATTCAAGGTAAATAACTATGTAAAGTGATATTTGGGTTTGTTATCGAAGGGGAAAGTATGAATCATTTGTTTATTTGGGGGAAAAATAAATTTATTTCTCACAAAAAGTGGAGATATTTAATACAAGTGAGATGATATAGTAGAGACACAAATGTTTTATCAAGGGAAAAAGATAATGAAAATTTTCAAGTGGATTTTATCAAATTTTATTTGTATGAAAACGTAAATATGGAGGTTTTTAATAGGATGGTGTTAGTGATGTGTTTTAATTGTTGATATTTTCATTTAACTATTATTTTGTTATAAGCATGAATCATATGGAAAATGAAAATTTTTTAATCAATGTAGATGTTAAAATAATTATTCTCATGTTTCAAGAGAGGCATACCACGCATGATTGAGATATTAGGTGATATATTGATGAAGTTATTTTTTAATAAATTCAATGGGGTAAACTATTAAAAAGAATATATTAAGTGTTTTAGGATCTATTCGTTGACCCATGTCGATGATAAATATTAAAAAAAGTCAAAATACTATTATAATAATTTAAATAATTTATTTAGTTTGTTCATAATTATGAATGATCATTCTAGAGAATAAATAATAATTACATAATGAAATAATAACCTTGTATTAATTTTTATAGTATACCATTGGAAATTAAGGCTTAAACATAATGATATTTCCTTGATAACCTGAATGATATTGGGCCTAGTAACCAAAAAACCTCAGTCTCACCTATAAATTTCATTATGTTTTTCTAAATATTGGGGTTTGATTAAATTATTGGAATATTATGGATTTATACTTGGAAACAATATAATATAAATGGATGTCAAAACCAGTAGTTCAGCATGCATGTTGGGGTAAATGGAAATAAATTTCCAAAATTCATTGGGATCAAAAAAAATATCTATTTATCAATCCAAATTCTAAAAATATTAATCATATATTATATAAAGATGAATATAAATCCAATACATGTCCAAGGTGTCCTCAATTTTTAATAATTGGAAACATTAATAAAAAAATGATTTACAGAAAACCACCAATCCAGAAAATCCTAATAGTAATAAAAGGGCGTCTCACATGTGATGAATCCCATGAAGAACTATCGTATAAATCCCCTATGTATCTTCTACAAAATACTCCATAATTTGAAAAATGATCCACCAAATATCTGGGGCCCATGTGGAACTACCCTTTGTTCTCTAGTGCATTCCCTTTACCCAAATTATATATAGTGTTATTTCAATTCATCAAAAATGGTTATGTGTAGGGTTTGAGTATGAAAAATCAGTAGTTAGTAGCCAAACACCTTTAAATACCTCTTATAAACTCATGTGCATATAATATGTTATATATTGATATATTAAAACAAAAAATACTAACCTTATTATAAAATAATAAATTATATTACTTATGAATAAATAACTAAAACCATATGCTTTTATGGTCCTTAAAATGAAATTAATAATCCAGCAATAGCCCAAAATCATTAATGTTCTAGAGGATTAGAAATCACGTAGCCTTTATATCATCATTAAAATGTATAAAAATTTAAAGAAGGATCCATCCCATTGGATATGATAAGGGTATAAAAATGTAGGTTCATAGACATTCCAATAGAATATGGGGAAGTGGAATAACATATTAGAATGTCATGATCACACCTTATCACCAAGCTTTTGATTTGGTTATAACAACCAAATACACCTTCTTATACAATTAAATGTTATAACGTTCCATGTAACAATAAAATATAAACACAAAGAATAATTTACACAAAAAACTATGTTCTTAATTGTAAATAACTATCCCATAAAATAAATCCACTTTCTATTCACTAAAGGAAACACATAGAAATTACATTTTTTGTATATTTAGAAGGATACTACAATGTAACATGGAACATGAAAATAACTCAATATATTCTTATAAAAAGAGAAGATTCAATGTAAAGTAAAAAAAACCATTTAACATTATAAAATATATATGAAGTATTTGATTACAAGGAAATTTAAAATATTTAATTACATACACATAAACCTATCATGATTCCAAACAAGACATTAATGAGTAAGAGTGGGGATATGCATTTACTTACCAAAAAATGATATGTTTTCCTTTAGGTTGGATAGAAAAGATTATTCTAATAAAAAAATTGAACCAACCATTTATAACATGAATGAAGGGTTTTAGGTCACTAGGATAAATAAAGTTTCTAACTGTTAAGAATACCCATTTTAGTTTTTTAACATCCCCATGTTTAAGAAAGAATAGTAGAGAGCCATACTAATTATGAAGCATAATAGGAATCATAAAAACCAAAGAATTTGGGTGAGAAGAGATAAATTAGATTCATTTAAAAGAAATAAAGATGAAGATATTTTAGGGGAAACTGAAAATTTACCTTGTCAAAGAAGAGCTTCCATCGATGAATGAAGACCCAATGATTAGGGTGTAATGTAGTGTGTATCTAGGATGAAATAGATTGGAATGAGAAATAGAATAGAAGATAAATGGTTGTAAAAATTAGCAATTTATTAATCCCCCTTTTGTGAAGTATTATATTAGTGTTTAAATTTCCAAATTGAATCATTAACATTTGTTTTTATCCCATGAAACATCTCAGTTTCTAAATGAATACATTATTTACCAAATGGTTCAAACAATATCAAATAGAAACAGAAATCTCCACCAGTTACCCTGTATTAATTCACATGGTAACTAGTACTTGGTTCACCTGTTACACCAACTATATCATTTTTAAAAATGGAATTACTATTTAATCAATTTCATTTTCATTCTTCTTTATCTAGGTTATTTCATATGAAATTTGGAAAAATTTGGAAAACTGGTGTATCACATGGTGAGCGAATGGTTAGGTTTAACCAAGTGTATACCACAAAATAGGTTTCATGTTTTAGAGAAAAGTTTTTCCTTCCTCAAACATTTAATAAAAAAATTCCTTTTTTCTTTCATAATCGATTTAATAAATATCCCTACATTCTACCCTCACTCAACCCAACATACTCTATCTATCACAAGAACCCCTTATACATTTAATTGTTATTCTAGTCATTCTTTAACCAAGGATCTTCAAGGAAATATCATGTAAAGTTATCCTCTTCCCTTTGATGCTCATTTTCTCCCTTATACTTCATTTTCTATCTTCCCCACGGTTATTATAGAATATGGTGTGCTATACATGAACCACATGGTGTGAGTATAGGTTTTTATAGTATCTAATTTCTTCTACATGGGTTTCTCTCCTCTTGGAATTTGGATTCTCACCAATTTTTAGTGCTTTCACGTAATTAATGTTATAGATTTAATACTATATAATAACATTATGAACTAAAGGTTATCTCACAAATATAAATATATTTTTCAATTGGAATGATGTATAAAAGTATATTTTGGTAAATAATTGTGTGTGTCTGGTGGTTTCATAAATTATTTCCTTTCATAAAGAGGTGTAAATTGATTGAAGTAAAAAAAATTTATTACATAATGAATTTTAATTTATATTTTTGTTGAGTAAAATTAGAATGGAACATGCGAGGAACAAGTAACAAGTTGGGATGAGTTTAATTAGAAACTCATTCAATTTTATTGTGACACAATTCTAACTTAGAAGATAATGATATGGATATGGTTACAATTGGGACAGTAGAATGGTCCCCCTAGTAGTTTGTGTATAGGAAGACATCTGAATTGTATTATATAGAGATTATGAGGTACTTAATAAAATTACACAACATTTATTACCCTATGTATATCCAATGGTGTAAGATTTTTTTATTCATTGTTCATTATATGATTACTCAATATGATAATATAATGTTTTTATTAAATTTCTTTCAAAAAAATTTTATATTATTATAAGAATTATTTATCTATGTCATAGTAGAATCATATTGGGAATTATGTTATCGCACCATAAATATAGTCAAAGAATTTATGTAGACATTTATTTTTAAAATATTGTTAAATGAAAGTATTTATTCATTTGTGGTTAGTACTTAGGCTAGAAAAGACTATGTGGTGGTGGTGACATGGTTGGTGGTTGACCATCATGTCACACATTAAGAGGAAATTTATATTTTTATATTTTGAATATCATTTGTATCTTCATAGACCACATGTATACACATTTTGTTTCCCATCCCATATTTTTACATGTTTATATTGATTCTCATTTTGCTAGCCTAGAAGTCTATTTTATTATAGAATTACACAGTACATTTAATGTTTTAATTTATGTTGAATGGTTTGTATTTTTATAAAAATTATTCAAAATATACTTTATTGATCATTATTAACTAGTTTTCCACCATTTGGGATTGGGAAAACACATTGGGATATTCCAGAGACCAAATTGGGTGCTTGTTCGATGGGTATCTGTTGTTAATTCTTTTTAAATCAGATCACCTCCCATTTTTTGGTTTTAGTATATTTGGGATGAATTGAGAGAAATAAAGAGAAATTATAGGAATTAAGGGGTTGGTTAAGAATTAGCTTTAAGAAAATAATCAGTGTGATGATCCATGAGTCTCAATGTTGTGTCATTGTTTTTAAAATTTGTAATTATTGGATTTTTTTTATTTTTCTAGGGGGAAGTGTTCTTATATTGTAGATTATGCACATGATCCAAGTATCATGGAAAATTGTTTTGGTTTCATTTTAAATTTTTTCATTTATGAAAAATATTATCTAGTTTTTATTGGTATGATTAAATTTTGGTTAATTGTTTTGATTGGTGTACACCTTTATTTGTATTGTATCGTCTTTTCCCACTTAGAGGGCCCCTAAGGATGATAAAAATAACTTTATGTGAGAAAAAATATATTTTGAGAATATAAAAACATATGTATTGGATATTAATGATATATTAAGAGGGGTATATTTTAATATGAATCTAGATAAGGATATGGATTCATCTTTGGAGAAGTTTCAAGATATGAAATTTCTAAATCACATGTCTCTCTCTTTAAGGGAATGTAATTCAGTTCTAGGTGATAATTGTTAGTAATAAAAGTATGATGGTATATTTCAATTCCATGGGACTCTTGATTATATTACTGTTATGGGTGATTCCTTCATGATTGAAGTCACCAATGTAATATCCTTCCTCATATAATTGTCTTGAAAGGGAGATGAAATGATACATGACCTTAAGAGACATTTCCAAGGAGCCAAAGAATGGAAATAAATGAAGAGGGAATCAAGAATAAATTAGGGAATAGTTTTTCATTGTGATTTAACAAACCAATCGAACAATAGACTATCAACGAACTATATGATGCATGTAGAAAAAAAAATAAAATCTATACATTACCAAAATACAACAAACTAATCCATAAATACCAAATTCCGAATACAACCAAACTATAATAAAATTACCAAGAAGAATACTAACAAAAGACTCCAACAGAAATATGACACCATTCATATCTCCACACAAATCTCTATGCTCCAAGCACTACCACATCACCAATATATCATGCTGAACCACTAGAAAAATGAAACGATTTACTTTCAGCTGTGTCTCAGAATACTACATCTGCAAAACCACCCATATTCCAAAGAAAGGGTGAGTAATGATACATAGTAGGATTTTCCCTAAATACTTCACTACACATACCATTATGATAATACCATTATCACATTTATATAAAATAGTTTATATAAAACAATAAACAGTTTAACAATTACGAATAATCTAATCACACCCTTACCAAGCCACCATTACCTAATCTATGAAACCCAAGGAAAATCTAGAAAACCATTCCATAGGACATTTCACCATTTCAAATTAGCACAAAAAATTCAATCCTGCAAATCAACACAAAACAAGGAAACAAAAATTGTGGAGCTTTCATCAAACTCGTTCACTACATTTCCAACTAGTGGTGCTTCCCGACCAGTATCCATAATAAGGGTTCTTATGACCATTTTCCATCACCATTTATAGTGATAATTCAGGCACACTTCCACACATCCAACACAATCCATTACACTTAATCAACCAACAAGCACAAACCACTAACGACTCGTAATAGGAAAACAATAATTTCCAACACAAGCCAATTCACATCAATAAATCACTCATTAATTAAAACACCATTTAACCATCGTTCCATTCACAACCCCATGTCAATAAAAAACATCATTATTGAAAATAATCTTTCAAAAAATATTAATAATAATCCACCTGCTATTTTAAAATCAACATTTTAAAATCACACAATAAAGTCCCTTTTTGAAATAATAACCCATTCTCCCCAAAATTCTGAAAATCAACACCAAATGAATTTAAAAAATTATTCTCATATCACTATCAAAATTAATTTCAAGAAAAATAAATTAATTGTAAAAAAATCCAATTGTTCTAACCATGTGGAGTTTAGAGAGAAGACACCTACCGTTAGGGTTCCAAAAAATTCAACCCTCACACAACCACACCCAAATCAGGAAAACAAACCACCTAAACTGCTCTAGATATCCATAGATATCATACAAAATCATTAATATCAACATCCCTGGAAAAAATAACCCTAGTTCTAAATGCAATAGATGTAGATATAGAAAACTATGAGGGAGAAGGAAGAGTATATCTAGAGAAAAACAAATACAAACCATGAGGAGAGACTTACCCGGGAGGATCCAACATCAATCCACATTAAAACCCATTTAAAAACATAAAAAATGAGTGGGAGAACCCTCAATACCTTGAGAATCAAAATTTCTAAGTGAGGCTCAAGTGAGAGATGTTTGGAGTGAAATAGGCAAAGCCTGAGTCAAATTAGATTTAAAAATACCTTATTTAAGTGGTTGTATGGTTAGGCGTCATAATTTGGAAAACCATGGGCTAATTGTGTGCACAACACTGCCTCAAAAAATGGGGTCTCACATTGATGTCTTGTAGGGTTTGGAAAACCGTGCACAAACTTTGTGAAGCTCACTATCTCCCACTACACAGTTCCCTAGGGGACAATACAGTTTTCCCCAAATGTGTTAAAACCGTCCAACCATAGAATATCATCCAAAACTTTTCAAACCATTCCAAAATTTATGAACCTCTTCCCAACACAGACTAAGAACATTAGACACATAAAAGTAATAAGTAAAGGATACTTATATCTAACAGGGGGGGCTTAATTCTCCCCACCATTAAACATTTCATACTCAGAATATTGAGAACCATCTAATAGTTGAAAGAGCTCGGCCCATAGTTTGACCATGTCATTCTCCCGCCCCCAAGTATCTTCCAGAATCTAAACATGCTTCCACAAAACATGAACTACACCCATGATTTTTCCACAAAAGACATTCTATTGCCTATACAGGATCTACACATGCACATGCACTAAATAAGAATCTAGATCAATCTCAACATGATCCAAATGAATCACATGGTCACAATTCACCTGATATTTTTTCTAATGGGACACATAAAAAACACTGTGGACTACACTAAACCGGGGTGGAAAATCCAAATGATATTCTACCTATCTAATTTGATCATATATCTTAGAAGACCCAATATTCTTTAGGGATAACATACTCTACATCCCAAACCAAATATGTACAATCCTAAGAGAGATTCTCAAAAACACATGGTCACCGACCACGAACGACAAAAGTCGACAAAGATTATCCGCATATGATTTCTATGGTCTTTGAGCCGTCTCAATACACTTCCTTATCAACTTCATTTTTTATTTAGTCTCTTGGATAGCACTTGGTCTTATCATCGAAGTCTCACTTATTTCCACCCATCATAGTGGAGAACAACATGGATGCCCATATAATGCCTCAAATAAAGCCATATGTATCGAATATTGATAACTGTTATTATTGGAGAACACTAACAATGATAATTGATCCCCCCATGAACCTCCAAAATCCATCTCATAAGCCCTTAAAATATCCTCCAAGGATTGTATCATCCTCTTGTATTGGACATCCATCTATGGAAGATGCGTCGTGATCATATTCAATTGTGTCCTAAGGACTTGTTGCATGGACTTCAAGAAATGATATATGATCCTCAGATATCTATCCGGTACAATTGAAAGAAGAAAATTATGCCTATTTACCACCTCTCATATATAAATTATGGATAGAACCTCCACTATATGAGAATCATGAATCAGGATGAAATAGGACGTCTTTGTGAGATGATCCACAATCACCCATATGGCATCATGTTTCCAAACTGTTCTCATAATTCGTATCACAAAATGTATTTCTATCTGCTCCCATTTCCACACCGGGATAAGTAAAGACTAAAATAATCCCACTGGCCTCTTATGACCTACCATGGCATGCTTAAAAGGAGGCATCTCGAGTCAAACCCAACCACATCCCTTATTATACTAGCCCACCAAAACTACAATTTAAACGCCTTGTACATTTTTTGAGTTCTAGTATGGGTAACCAACCTTGTATGATATGCCCTAATAAGTTCATCCTAACAAGAAACAATTACCACCCTCCAATTATAAAAAAGACTTAATTTCCATTCACTTCTCACTCCTCAATGATGTCCCACTATTCAGTTTTGACCTCATTTAAACACATTAAAAATCAGATAACTACTTCTCTTTAACCAATCCATCCATTTTAGGATCCAATGAAACTAGAAATAAGATTGCTATATCACCCAGGTACCCACATTCCTACCACATGTAGGCTATGACAGACCTCAACAACCGCTAATCTGATTTCAGATTCATTTCCTAATCATATTATTTTCTACTTAAATCATCTACCACCGAATTTTTGTTACCCAGTGTGTACATTATGTCAAAAACAATCATCTATATACATTCCATCAATATTTTTTTCCCCATAAGATAAAATCCAATTTGTATAAGATATTGTTTTTGCTCTTATGATTTGTTAGAACCATGAATTTCTCACCGAAGTGATGTGGTGGGAGTTATTAAATATCAAAACCATGCATTTTATATTCATTGAATGGATTTGAAGTGGATATTTACTCATAAATTTTACTCCAACACCTTTAATTCATTATGTATTTAGAAATAATGTGCATCCAATAAGAAAATAAGTTAGTCATCGTGTATGAAAATAAATTTAATGAGTTGGTGAACTATTCTTTAGATGATTTTTATGATGAACATATGAATTATTCTTGCATTAAGAGGGGTCTAAAACTGGATATTCAATAATAAATATTTTTTGATAGTTAAAACATGTGAAGTGGTTATTAATTGATCCTTAATATTGGATAAAAACCATTTAGGGACATTTGGGTTGGTTGGAGATATTTTTGATCATATTTATGTTGCGGAGATTTTTTATAAAATAAAATGAAATAATAATGAATAAGGGAAAATATTTTGAGTTAGTTCTAGGTGTCGTCCTCAAAAAGTATCAACAACATTTATGAGTGGTATGTATGTTATTTTTCACCAGTGTGGTATAGTGTGTAATATGTGGTCTTTTTGTCTGATGGTGTGCTAAGTATGTTATTTGTTCATATAATTTGGCCATATAGTGATATTTTTATGAGCCACCCTAAATCCTCAATGTGGTGTTGGCTCTTCATCACCCATAGGATCCACAGTACATTCTGATGCTTCATGTGATGTTGGATTAACTATTTTTTAGTGGTGTACAAATATTCCTTCAGATAAGAAATGTTAACTAATGGTTGTTCATCGAGATGGCATCAGACCTAAGTTAATTTAGTGGGGTTGTGGTTTTATACCCTGTTTAAGGATCTAGTGGAATTTGAGGTAGGTCCAGTAATAGTATGAAATACTATTCACATTACATTATCTACAAATAATACTTTATTTTATACTCATTACACATAATATTTTATATCAACTCTAAATATGGAATTTTTTAGACTCCATACTAAGATCATTCCACTAATTAATAGGATAGTCATTCCAGATAAAATAATTCTAGAGTAAGGCTTTCAATTTCCTTTGAGATCTATCTCCATCTTAGATGTAGAGAAAACATTGTAATTTTATATCCTTGAAATGGATATTTTTAGTCCCACGATTCCTAATACCTTGAAAGGGGGTGAATTAGGGTATGAAATATTTTATCCATGGTCCCCTTGGATCTTGTTTTGTTGTTAAAAAAACACATTTATCTCTTTCTCTTATAGCAAAGTATGAATAAAAATTAAATCATACATAATACATAACAATTTCACATGGTTCTACCTCACTGGGATACATCCAAGTAGAAAAGACTCGTGATGTTCCAATGTAATTAAATCCACTATAGGTTAATTTTTGTTTAAAAATATTGAATCTGACTAACTATCCCTCTTAGCTCACAACCAATAACAATTTGAAAGCTCACTACTCTCTCAATAGAAGACTAATCACTACTTCTTCAGAAGATCCACTCACAATTTAAAGACTACTATGCCTCTTAACTACCACTAATGAATACATAATCCACTATATTTCTATGATATATTGAATTTAATCATTAATCCACTGATTAATACAACTTCTCCACATAACACTAGGCAATACATATTGAGACCCTTTTTCAAAGAACACTACCTTCACGAATCAACCAAATTTTCAAGGCCAAAATTTCTTTTCAAAAGCTCCGACCTCTTAAAAATCTTCAAATGTTAGAAGATCCCTTTTTTGAAGAGATCACTAGTTTACATAGTTTATCTTGGCCGTTACAACATTTCATAACTCAGAAAAGACTTTGTGAAGCACGCTTCCTCTACAAAGCTGAACTACCCGTCATGGAATACATTCCTTTTGTAGATCTCAACTGACCAGTGTAAATTTCCTTACATTCGTGAAGCTCACTGTCTCCACGAACAACTTTTTTAATTCATGAGACTGATGTTTTTTATTGATTCTCTCTAATTCTTTTATGGGGGTATTGGCCAATTTATATTTAATTCCCACCTACTATAGAAACCTTCACACCATGTTAATGCCACGTAAGACCATTTCAAAAGGATCCTAAATTTCAACCAAAAATAAATCATCTTTGAAAATATCCCTGAAATTTTTACCAAATCGCAAAGCATATCATAATTGTTGAATGTTCTGTCAGAACATTTGTGTTGTCTCAAAGCCCCATTGAAAATCACATTACATCTTCCATTTGTTATTCTCGTCATACTGGAAAATATCACCATAAAAATTATTCTTGTCTTTAAAATATATACCTCATGAATTATATCACCATGAAATTAATCCTTTTTTTTATAATTTTATGATATCTTCAAGGAAATAAACTTTTCATAATTCTCACCAAACTCAAAATTCTAGACCCCATATATTTGGAAAAAACATGAAAAATGACACCACCTTGTATCTTTAATTTTTTAACCACATTCAGATATTCCTTTCTTTTTCATGGTTATTTTTCCACATGAGTGGACAAAAATATCTTTGGTACACAAGAATTCACCCTAGGAACCTACATTGTCAAAAAACACAACCAAACCTAAAATACCACAATGTTACCATAAAGGATTTTTTTCCCAAAAAATCATATTAATGTTAATCTCAGAATGTAATAGGTGATTTCCTATTAATTACATATCATTTTTACCATGGGATTGTAAATTCCATCTTTCCCAAAGGAATCACTCAGGGATTCCTGGAATAGTGGGACCCATTTCCCATCCAAAAGTGACCACCTGTTAGGTGTATATTCATCAATTTTTGTTTTTGAGAGAAGTACCAAGAGTGATTTACCATTATTTGGTTATTTATTAATGAATAACATGGGGATTTATTGGGATTACACTTATATAGTATTGTGATATTAATTATCTAATTATTTTTGGGGACAGAACTAAAATATCTCCATTAATATTATATGCCTCACATTGAGTAAATGGAATCAAATAATTAACTCATCATCATATAATCTAATGGACTCATTCTCCATATTTATTATATTTTTTAGAGATATTTTCTAAAAATTTGATTTCCATCCTATTTTTTTATATCGACTACAAGAATTTGAATTGGGTTATTATTAATAAAATACCCCTACCTTTGATTTTTGAAATCATTGAATAAATAAAAGGGGAAATGTTGTTTTAAATGATTGATATTAATTTAGGATATCTTCAGCTCATGTTGATTGTTTTTGATGTTCCCATGTGATATTTTAAAAGTATGTATAAAAATTTCATGTATATAGTGATGTAGTATAAGTGTAAATCTATTTCAAATTTCATAGAGATCATGAACTAGATATTCTATTCGTGCCTCAACACTATCATCATGTAATTTATTAAGGAAATTAATGTTTAAACATAGATAAAGGAGTAGTATTTTGGTCATTTGTAAATTATTATATGAACCATTCATGGTTACTACCTCATTTGTAACATTCCATTGTAGAGTTTCTCAAAACAAATAGTTTTTTGAGAATGTTTTACCAGAACACGGTATCCATTGTGATTATGAAATGGTCTTGGTCCTTTTGTATTTTGAATATCCTATGAATATTTTAAAATTTATCATTTTCATAGGATTAATATAATACTTCTTATGGTTCCAGAATGGTTTCATTTATCTTGCATCTCCTATAACGGTTATCAGTCTAAACGAGAAGAGGTTCATCTAGAGTCTGAAATTTTAGATTACATTTGATACTTAGATTAAATGGTTAACATCAACATAAATACTAATTTTAACTTATAAATGTTAAAATTATGTAGTTTACTATGATGCATCATGTATAGTTCTAGGGATTGAACAAATACTGGGTGATTACATGGTGGGGAATGCCCCTCACCAACTCCGACCACATGAATGGAATTACCCATCCCAAGAAATTAAACTCACACCTGTGATTCATTCCCTTTAGAGTTTAAACCATTATCCATTTGAAAAATTAATCATTGTATATACATATCATTATATATTGGGATATATCTTCTCCCAAAAGGATATAAATATTTTAAAATTATAATGGGGGAAATTTCATAAGATATTCCATTTTGACATCACATATACAAATGCATTGAGAAATGTTATTTTTTATGCCAACAGTATGATGTTTCCCACCAAGGTCCTTGTGTATTCTTGTGATAAATGAAATCATATGTTCTACTTCACTTAAATGAATTATGAAATAGTAGAGGTAAATGAGATCATGTTTAGTGTTCATAACAAGATGAATCCTTCTCTTATAAATACTATTCATCATGAAAATGTATGTGATGAGGAATGATAGTGTATCAGGATAATTATACATGTTGGGGATATATATATTGATTGCAATCGATCCTGTAAGGGTATATATTGTTTTCAAGGTAGTTATGGTGTTGTTGTATCAATGAGGAAGGAGGTGATGCGTCTTTGAAAACATTATTAGTGTTCAATTAACCTTGGTGTGAACAAATGTATTACGATCTTAATCACAAATATTATTAAACAAAACTGAGATGTGACATTATATAATTCATTCTAGATTCTTATAAATTCCAACAGATCGTGGATGGGAATTGTAAGTCTTTTAGTCTAATTCAGCCTCTTCTGATACCAACCAAGAAGTACGATATGGTATCCCTAGATTTTTTTCATTAGTCAACATTGTAATCCACGTTGATGGAATGCTATATGATTCATAACCAATAATATAAACTATTCCACTAATTTCATTCTTATCAGGGACCCAACTATGGTGTAAGCTTTAGGTAAACTGTTTGCATTGAAGATAGTAAGGGTATATGGGGAACCTTCTATAATTATTTATGATATAAATTCTCAGTTTACCTAATGATTATGGAAGTTACAATAAGAGGAGATGGATTCAATGATAATCTAGATCATTAAATGTCGTAAAATAGACATATGACCAGGCATGATGATCAATCCTGATCCAATTTGTTATCATCCATGCATTCTTGATGGACCTTGCAGTGTAATGGGAAACAAATAATGCTATAGTGTAATTAAACTATAATAATTGAAAATAGTATTTAATTATGAATCATTATTTTGAGGCTCTATTTAAGGACCCTTCTTTAAAACAGAACATAACATTGGATTAAATTAATAATTCACAATGAGAATCTTTTCAGGTTTAGTGTTTTAGAGAATTAGGCCATTACTATTACATATCAACATGAATATTACATGTAGATGGTATTACTCAGTATCCATTTTTTCATAAAATAAAAACACTAAAAAATATACATTTCTAGTTTCATATTGTAGATAGTAAGACTTTTCATCTATCCCATACTTGACCTTATTCATATTGAAGTCAAGTGGAAAACATTTTAAATACTTGGGATGAGCATAAAAAAGCTCATTAAGGTGTATAAAATAATGAAAGGAATCATTAAACCATCAATAAATACAAATCAATGAATCCAAATACTTTTCAATCATAACATACCTTACGAAATCAAATGATTTTTGAATAACACACTTAAATCATAAATCATAATGGTAACTTATGGAATTCATAACATACATACATTGTAGCAATAACAGCTACATAGGGAGTCACTTTTGGAATACCCATCACAGTATATTCCCTGAATCTCTTAGGAGAAACATTCACGTTTACCTCCATCTCATTACCCAATACATTGGAGAGCTATATCAGGCTCACCTACCCTAGGTTTATCACGGAACCACATACATATGTAAAAAATGCCAAATAACTATAGTATATTCATAAAAAATAAAACAAGAATAAAGGAAAAATAACATTTCCACATTTAAATCACAATATATCATTTCAAGATGTTGACAAAATCAATGCTCTATCAAACCATTTTCAAATCCATTTAAAACATTTAATAAAGACATTTTTTATTCAAATTGTCCCATGCCACTTTAAAGATTCTAAATGAATTATCATTTGAAAACATTAATGCATATATAAATAAATCCACAAAACCATTTTTAAAACATGGACATTAATGACAAAGATTAAGAAGAATAAATCTTTAAAAAATTTAAAACATTAATTTAGTTGAAGAGTTTTTAACAAAATAAGAGAGTCTTGAATAAAAATAATTGAGAAATAACATTGAATTATAAATTTATAATATCATGAGAATAAAAAGGATTCATTATAATATGACAATGTACAGTATATACACCATATAATAGTGAATTGGTGCATGACAACAATAAAGTGTCAAAAGAATGTAAATTGAGACGAAATCCCTTATTAAAACTATATCCTTAGATTAAGAATAATAAATTACATAATAACGTGTGAAAAATATAAATACACTCAATATGATTGTCTATTCTATGTAAATCAATCAAATATCATTCACACATTTTATTTATTAAGTCAAAACCAATGATTTGGATGTTTAACTCAAGGAATAGAAATTGAGTTAAAATTACTCTTATCAAGTTCATATCGATGACATGAGAATTTATAAATGGGGATATTCTGTGTATCAAAATTTTATCCACACAATGGGGAGAGTAAATTACATCATATATAAATAAACAATGAATCCACACATAATCATAGCATGACATAATTATGAATTTGATGATTAACCCAAGGAATGGAAATTGGGTTAAAAAGTTCCCTTTACCGATTTGGTAACTTACGAAACATACAACCCAAGAAAGAAGGAAGATGTAAAAAACCATAAATAAAAGTATATTAAACAAATAATAAAATCATGGGTAGTAAATACACCACCCAAAAAGAGAATAGTGGCGATATACCATGAATCTCACGGGAAAAAAAGTGAGATAAAAACACTTTACCATGTCGTAATCCATCGAGTTGTATGACCAAAAGTTATTAACCATTAAATGAATCAAAAAATACCATGAATATAAAAATAATCATGATAATATATATCAAATGGTATTACACAATAAACCAAATGCAATAAATTAGTGGGAAACAATTTAAATCTCATGGAATTAAAAGTGAGCTAAGAAATCTGTTACCTCGTGTCTGACTTGACTCGTTTGTTCTTTTTTTCCGAATAATAAAATGAAGTTATTTTATAATTTCTTAAGAACCTTTCTCAAGTTTATTATTCTATTTATATCACTTATTATCATGTTATAAATATTATTCAATCATTTATGTTAATAATGGTTGTTTGGTCGGTATTTGGTACTTGAGTAAAAAATGAACACCTTAAAATTACAATTTGTTCATGTGGTAAGATATAGATTATCTTTATAATTATATTAATGATAAATATATAATATTTATAATATATATACAGTATATACGTGCATTAATAATAGTACATAATAGTTAGAGGTAAGAAATGGAATTCACCGTGCATGGAGATGGTAAGCCATATGTACACATGAACGCCACTTCCATTTATATTTATTATTTTAATGGAATTAATAACATTATAATACATACTTATATTATAATTCCAGTATAATATCATATAAAATATTATTAAATCCTTCTTTTATACATCCCACATAACGCATTAATGAGTCATATCACTTTGAGGGGGTGGTAGTCTGCACTTCCTCTAATGAGATTATCGTATTTTTCCACTATGGAAACAATAAAAGAGTTCTATAAATGAAAAAATTCAGAAGAATACAGATAAAATAAACATAATATATATCATATATAAATACAGTTCCATCATAATGGCCACTATTATAGGCGATAGGATATAATCGAACAAACATCGTCACGTGAGGCGTTAGTTTCCCATCCAAAGAAACAGTATATTATTCACCCATTAGATGGAGGTGTGTGTAACTGTAGTTCGAAAAATTCTAATAAAAACATCCTCGTATATTTATAATACACTAATTGTTATAAAACAAGGTAATTAAAAGATTTTATGGGATGTAGATGTAAAATAAAATAAAATAAGTTAAGAGAAATTGTTACCTTTAATTTGGGTAACTCCCTTTGGTTTGAACAAAAATGGATTCATGAAGTGCCTTCTGACTAAATTAAGGCTTCTAGGTGAAAGGTAGGGATTTAGGGGGATTAATTGGGAAGAGTTTGGATGATTGAAAATTCTTGTGAGGTGTATGGAATTGGTTATAAATTGTCTCCATTAATAAGGGGTAGGAGGGTCTCTTTAGGAAAGTGTGAAAATATTATTTTATTATATAATGATATTCTGGCTCTAAAGGTCCAAAAATAAATAGAATAGAATAAAAGATGATTCATGGTCGAAATAAAATCATCCAATAAGAATTGGACAAGTTTTTATTTAATTTTAATATTTATAATTTTATTTAATTAAATGATTTTATAATGAGGTAAACATTTCATCATTATTGTGACATAAAAAACTTAATTTATTAAATGTCGAGAAAATATATAAATAAAACCATGATGTAAGAAGTCATATTATATTTCCAATGAATATTTATAGTTGAAATAATAACTTATATAATACCATGTAAAATTTAATTTACAGAGAGATATTTGTTTATACCAAATTTTTCTTTACTTTAAATTAATTAATCTAAAGTGTCATTATCATTCATAAGTGGATCCATGGGGCCCCAAAATTGACCCAAATATGCCCATGTTCGGTCATTATTCATAAAATATGGTTAAGCCATGTGTTAAGGGAATTTGGAAGTATTATAATATTATTTTTACCTGGAATTATAGTATTTACCTTTAACTGCGGTAAATAAAAGAACAAAGTTACTTTTCACCAAAAATTATATTCATATTATTGAACCAAATTATACTTTTGATATTATCCTTGTCTCTCGGATTTTTTCAATTCAACTCATAGAAGCGGTAAAATTTCATTTAAATGAAAAAGTCAATTTTTTGAACTACTACTAAGTGGTATCACTATTCATCAAAAATTGAAGTTTTTCTAAAAAATTCCTAAAAGTCAGCCTAAGATATATTAGATATTCCAAATTCAAAAATTATGTCAATTTTACCAAATTAATAACATAGAAGTTTCATTAATTAATTCAAAATTATGTCACGTTGTTAGAACAAATAGTGTGTTTTTATGAAACTATAACTATCAAAAGATTGACACTTATTTACGTCCATTTTCAAAGTGAAATTAATTCCAATGAAAAACATTGGATGAAATGGTAAAATTAGATTCTAATTATACTTTAAAACCAATTAAAAAGATAATATATCCATATAAATAAATTATATTAAAGGGTTTTCTTGAATTAAAATACAACATGTTTAACTTTTCATTAAAAATTGTATTTTATCAAAAAAATACAAAAATTTCATCCAGAGTAAATATTGATGTTCCGATTCTAAAGAATAATTTTTTTTTGTCAAATAAAACATATAAAAGTGACCAATATTATATTTAAAGAGCATTCACCATTAAAAGGAGGTAAATCAACCATTTAATATAAATTATTCTTAAAATTAGATTTATTCACATTTTAAGCCCCTATATTTTATTGGATAAATGTAAATACATTTAACAAACATGTATAATCATGTTGTAGTTATTTTTTTTCATTCCCACCAATACAATGGCCTGGAATTAAATACCCATTAAAATAATAATATTATATAATTAGTGTGCAATGTAAAATTTCAATGAAAACCATTGTTGTGTATCGGGTACGCTATCAAACATAGAAACCCATTTAAAGAAAAATTAATATTTAATTCAAAAATATTAATAAATATGAAAATTTTCATGTTCTTTATTTACCTAGGATTTTACTTCTTTCCCCCCTTTTTGGAATTACATCCTAGATATTTTAAAACCGGGCAAGGAAACTTCAATAAAAGTCCCACATCGGAAAGGAGTCAAATAAACTATCACATTAAAAAGAAATAAAGTGAAGTACAATGGTCACCCGAGACAAAACATACTAGTATTCCATGAAAACATATATATGGAGGAGAAAACAAACCATCACATTCTTATGGAGAGTGATAGAAAACATGATTAAGAGAAAGTTAACCACTGGAAAATCACAAACTTGTGATGGGTTAAACATTCATTAATTCCCTAGTATTAAAAGAAAACTGATAACGTTTTTTATGTAACTTCTTATTGAAGAATTTATTTATGATCATAACTAAAAACATAAGGAAACATACTTACTAGAAATGTAAACTTTTATCTTTTACTAGATTTCTAACACAAACTCGTATTTTTACCAAACAAAGTGCATTAAAAAAGACTTGGTCACATCAAAATCAGAAGAATCAACTTCATGAGAATCACATAATCCACAAAAGAAGAACTATATATTTACCTTGTCTTTAAAAATCAACTAAAACCATAATGGTTATTGTGAGATCAAAAAATACCCAAGAAGGATAATATTTTACAAAAAAAAACTACTCTTAATCTCCAATATGTCTAAAATGATACACAATGTCAAACAAAGACAATTCAATGAACAACTGTCCATAAAACTCTTCATAGTAATACAAACATCAATTGTAACCCAAATCTCATAGGGATTTAATTACATATAATTCCAAGATAAATCTTAACATTTATCCACAAATATCACCAGTTACTCATAATGTCTCATATTGAAATGTAATTAACCTAATCACATATTCATATTGATAGGTTAACAATTTTCATAAATAAATCAAATCATCATATGTCCATAATAAAAACATATATTCTTCCAAAAAAAATTTCTACCAGTATTCCACAATAGAAATACCATAGTATTCTATCTTCCTTAGGCATATAGTATTTCCTCAAAAGGGAAAACTTATTCCACAATAATCGTTAACTCTAAATCACTAAATCATTTTTCTATACTAATTATATCCATTTGATAAAATATAAGTTCCACAAATCAATGTATTCTTATTCCATAAAATAATTTTACTAAAATAATAAGTCATACTAACCAGGGACTTCATGTAGGCTAGTGGTAAGTGATGCACCCTTCTCACCCTTCGGTTTTGGGTTCGATTCCTGAAGCCTTTCTGGATGCGATGAGTTTTCAACCATCCAATGGGTTTTCCTTTTTATAAAACTAAAAAATAACCCTAACATGTTTTAACCTCAGTGGTTTTCTTCTACCTCTAATTTTCATCAAAATCCATTATGATCTCAAATTATTAATTCTTGTTGTCTTATTCCACCACCATATGATAAATTAAAACAATCCCCAAAATGAAGAAAATCATACCATGATAATGATGTCCATTTGGTTTCATCGTCATCTGGTTCATGTAGGTAGAAGGTCCATGAATTGAAACAATTATTTAGAGATCCTTCAAAATAATTTTTTTCCTCCATCCAAATACACCTTGTACAACAAGGGTCATATGGGTGTTCAAAGAAAAATAGTTTTGGAAAATAATCATCTATGACATATAATTTCAAAACATCTGATAAAACATGATTTCTATAAAATAGTCCAAAAGAATTTGAGTTGAAACATTCAATTAATAGTCCTTTTAAAATAACATAGGAATGTGCTGAAAGACTATGTAGTAAAATCAAATATAAATAGGTTGTGAAAGGGTCTCCTTCTTTATCACCATTTTAAAAATCATAATATGATTTAAAATCTTGTGATAAGGTAATATATTGGTAAATTCCTTGATAATATTTACCTTTCAATAAAATATGAGAATATTCTGAAAATTTAATTTGTTTAAATACAACCCATGATCCCCAATGGTTTCGAGGTATAGTGGAGGTGTTTTATATCTCAAGCAACTACTTTCATGTGAGTTTTATGCTATATAAAGTTTTGCAATCATCCAAATGTGACATTGCAATAATTATTGCAAGAAAGTCTTCAGTAAGAGATAAGAATGACATTTGAGGTCCTCATCCTTCCATTTGTAACTGACTTCCCATGATCTGAAAAAGTTATAAAACAAGGATTTAACTTAAATAATAGACCTTGGAACTAAACATGTGTTTAAAAAAACTCATAATCCCTAATGTTGTCTAAAGCGACCTCTGATACCAACTATAAGAACCCTGCCTTAAAACATTAAATAATATTGAATTAAATGAATAATTCACATTGAGGATCTTTTTAGGTTTAATGTTTTATATAATTAGGCCATAACTTTTATATATCAACATGAATATTACATTTAGACAGTATTACTCAGTATCCATTTGTTCATAAAATAAAAACTCTAAAAAAGGAACATGTCTTGTTCCATTTTTTAGACATCATGACTTTTACATGATCCCATAGTTGACCCTATTCTTCTAGAAGTCCCGTAAAAAACATTTTTAAATACTTTCGATGGGAATAAAAAACTTATTGAGGGTTATAAAATAATGAAAGGAAACACAAACCCATGAATAAGTACAAATCAATGAAACAAATACTTTTCAATCATAATATACCTTAGGAAATAATAATATTAATGAATAACACACATAAATCATAAATCATAAAGGTTACTTATGGCATTCATAACATAATTACATTGTAGCTATCACAACTACGTAGGGAGTTACATTTGGAAAACCCATCACATTATATTCCCTAAATCTCTTTGGAGAAACATTCACGTTTACCTTCGTCTCGTTACCCAAGGCATTGGAGAGCTATCTCGGGCTCACCTGCCCTAGGAATATCACAAAACCACCCATATATGTAAAAAATTCCCAATATTCAAATAATATTCATAACACATAAAAAAGCATAAGTAAAAATAACATTTCGACATTGAAATCAATATATATCATTTAAAGATATTGACAAAATCAATGCTTCATCAAACCATTTTAAACAGTTAATAAAGATATTTTTGATTCAATGGGACCTATACCCCTTCAAAGATTTTAAATGAATTGTAATTTGAGAACATTAATGTCCATATAAATAAATCCTTAAAACCATTTTTTAAAAATGGGCATTAATGATAAATATTTAGAAGAATAAATCGTTAAAACATTTAAAATATTATTTAAGTTAAAGAGTTTATAACAAAATGAGAGACTTTAGAATACAAATAATTTAGAAATAAAATTGAATAAAAACTTTATAAAATCATTAAAATAATGGTTGTCATGACATTATATGCCAAAGGATAGTATATACACCATATAAGAGTGAATTGGGTCATAAAAAACAATGAAGTCTGAATGTAATGTAAATTGAGACAAAATCCCTTATAAAAATAGTATCCTTAGAATACGGATGAATAAATTACATAATAATGTGTGAAAAATATAAATAAACTCAGTATTATTCGGTATTCAGTGTAAATAAATCAGAGACCATTCACACATTTTTCTTTTTTAAGACAAAATCAATGACTTGTATGTTTAACTCAATGAATGGAAATTGAGTTAAAATAACCCTTATCATGTTCATATCGATGACTTGAGAATTTATCAATGGAGTGATGATGTGTATCAAAATTAAATACACTGAAAGGGTAGTGGAAGTTACAAAATAAATAAATAAACAATGATTCCACACATAATCATAGCATGACATAATTAAGAATTAAAATATTAACCCAAGGAATGGAAAGTGGGTTAAAAAGTTCCATTTAGCGATTTGGTAACTTACAAAACATACACCCCACAGTTCGTTGTCTTTTTGATGATCAAGGGGCGGACGCAGGGCCAGATCATCTCTACTGGACCAACGACAGCTCAGGTGAGTTTACAGTGAAAGCTGGCTACCGGCGAGCTCTTTCTGCTCAGATTCCAGAAGGAGACGCGAGGCCCTGGACATCAATTTGGAAGCTTTATGTTCCCCCTAAGGTTCGCTTTTTCTGGTGGCAGGTGTGCACTGGTATCCTCCCAACTAAGAGCCTCCTTGTATCCAGACACTTCTCAAACGACAACTCGTGCCCTTTCTGCCCTGCTGTGACTGAATCCCCTTTCCATGCTCTTGTTCAATGTCCCGGGGCTCAGGAGGTTTGGAACGGCTGGGGATCAACTGTCGAGCTGTTTCCGAACACCGCCTCAGATCTAACATCTCTCCTGATGCGATGGTGCTCCTCCTTTTCGCCGGCTAAAGCAGGCGCCCTGTGCATTGTGGCTTGGATTATATGGAATAGGCGGAACGAGGCCATTTTCAATCATTTCCGGAGGCCCCCCAGATTTTGGATTGACCGGGCATTGTCATGGATTGCGGTATGGCAGAACCACCCTGAACAACAAAGACTTTCCACCCACCCTCCTCTCCCCCAACATTGGTGCCCCCCACCGGAAGGGACTTTTAAGATCAATGTGGATGCCTCTCTCCCTAAGGATGGCCCAGTTGGACTTGGCTTACTGGCCCGAGACAACCTAGGAAATCTTATCGCTGCCAAATACGAAGCACGTTATGCACTGTGGGAGCCCTCAGTCGCGGAGGCCGCCGCCATCCTTGCTGGTTTAAACTTCGCAAAAGATTGCGGTTGGGATTCCATTCACATCGAATCCGACTGTCTCACTGTAATCAATCCCATCAATCTCACTGACGGCGGGCTTCAACCTTTCGGTCCCATTGTCCGGTGTATTCACTCGCGGAGACAAGGCTTCAATTCCTGCAATTTCTCATTTATAAGAAGGGAAGCGAATGATGCAGCTCACAAGATGGCAGGCATTGGCCCTCCCTACGAGGATAAGCTTTGGTTCAATCATTTTCCATCGTGGTTATGCTCCTGTATTTCTGCTGATCTCCATCATTAATGGATCCGTCTTTTTTAGTCAAAAAATATGCCATGAATCTCACAGGAATAAAAAGTGAGATAGAAACTGTGTACCACGTCGTAATCAATCGAGTCGCATGACCAAAAGTTAATAACAATTAAATGAATTACAAAATTCAATGAATATAAAAATAATAAGGATAATATATATCACATGGTAGTACACAATACACTGCATGAAATAAATTAGTGGTGAACAATGGAAATCTCACAGAATTAAAAGTGAGGTAAGAAATCTCATACCTCATGTCCGACTTGACTCGTTTATTCCTTGTTTTCCCTAAATAATG
Organism: Viscum album; assembly: GCA_963277665.1. Classification (NCBI taxonomy): domain Eukaryota; kingdom Viridiplantae; phylum Streptophyta; class Magnoliopsida; order Santalales; family Viscaceae; genus Viscum; species Viscum album. Next base: position 1,304,959,124 of record OY728147.1, read on the forward strand.
AACTAAAGTTTATTTATACTTGATTAAGATCCTTTTTCAAGATTATTATCCTTTTTATATCACTTATTAACATGTTATAAACATTATGAAATCCTTTATGTTAATAATGGTCTTTTGGTCGATATTTGGTAATTGAGTCAAAAAATGAACACCTTATAAATACAATTTGTTCATGTGGTAAGATATCTATTATCTTCAGAATAATATTAATGATTTAGATATCATATATATCATATATATCCATTATATACAATCATTTTTAATAGTACATTACATTTAGAGGTAAGATATGAAATGCACCATTCGTGGAGACGGTAAGTCGTACATATGCATGAACGCTACTTCCATTTATATTTCTTATTTTAATGGAATTAAAAACATAAGGATACATAGTTATAATATAATTATTTTCTAATATCAGATACACTATTATATCCTCCATACATTATACATCCCATATAATTCATTAATGAGTCATATCACTTTGAGGGGGCGGTAGTTTGCACTTCTTCTAATGAGATTATCATATTTACCCACAATGGAAACCATAAAGGATTTCTATATGTGAAGAAAAAATAAGCATAAAGAAAACATAAACATAATATATATCATATATAAATACAGTGCCATTATAATGGCCACCATTATAGAAGGTCGGAGATAATCGAACAATCATCTTCTTGTTAGGTGTTAGTTTTCCATCCACAGAAACAATATATTCATCACCCATTATATTGAGGTGTGTGTAAGTGTAGTTCAAATAATTCTCATAAAGACATCCTAGAATATTGAGGAGACTTTTTTTGTTATAAAACAAGGTAATAAAATGTGTTTAATGGTAATAGAAATAAAATAATAGAAAAGAAGTTAAGAGAAACAGTTACCTTTAATTTGGGTGACTCCCTTTGGTTAGAACCAAAACGGTTTGTTGAAGTGACTTATGGCTAAAGTAAGGCTTTTAGGTGGAAGGGAGGGTATTAGGGAACTTAATTGAGCATAGGATGGATGAGTCAAAAGTCTTTATAGGTGTGTGTAATTGGTTATAAATGGTCTCTTTTTAGAAGTGGAGGGGGAGGGGCTCTTTAGGAAAGTGTGAAAATATTATTCTATTATAAAATGATATTCGGTTTCTAAAGGACCACAAATCCATAAGGTCGATGATAATATGATTCATGGTAGAAATAATATCAGTCAATAATAATTGAACAGTTTTTGGATGTTATTTTAATATTTATAATCTTATTTAATTAAATCATTTATTAATGAGGTAGATACTGCATCATTATTGTGTCATAAATAATTTAATTTATTCGACGTCTAAAAATTTAAAAAAAATACCATGATGTAGGAAATCGTTTTATCTTTTCAATGAATATTTACAGTATAAACTAAAGCTCATATAACTCCATGTAAAAATTAATTTATAAAGAGATATTTGTTTATGTCAGTTTTGTCTTTACATTAAATTAATTAATCTAATGTGTCATTATCATCAATAAGTGGATTCATGGGGTCCGAAAATCGACCCAAAAATTCCCATGGTCGGAAATTACTCATCCAATATGGTTATGACTGGTGTTAATGTAATTTTGAATTATTATAATATTATTTTTACCTTGAATTACCTTATTTACTTTTAACTGCGGTAAATAATAGTCCAAAGTTACTATTCAACAGAAATAATTTTCATCTTTTTGAAACACATTTTACTTTTTGATATTAACCATGTCTTTTGTATTTTTTAAATTCAACTCACATATGTAGTAAAATTTCATTTAAATGAAAAATTATCTTTTTTTAACTACTACTATGTGGTTTGACTCTTAATCAAAAATTGATGTTTTGCAGAAAAATACAAAAAATTCACCCTAATATATATTTGACATTCCGAATTGAAAAATGAGGTATATTTAGAAAAATAAAAACATAGATTTTTCATGAATTAATTTAAATTTAATTCTTGTTGTTAGAACAAATAGCGTGTTTTTAAGAAACAATAACTATCAAAAGATTGACACTTGTTTATGTCCAACTTCAAAGTGAAATAAATTCCAAGGACCAGCATTAGATTAAATGGTAAAATTATCTTCTAATTATACATTAAAACCTATTAAAAAGATAGTCTATACATTTAAATAAATTATATTTAAAGGTAATTTTGAATTCAAATACAACATGTTTCACTTTTCATTAAAAATTGTATTTTATCAGAAAAATAACAAAATTTCAGCTAGAGTAATTTTTGATGTTCTGATTCTAAATAAAAATTTAATTTAGAAAAATAAAACATATAAATGTTACCAAAACTATATTTAAATAAGGTTCTCTATTAAAAGGCGGTACATCAACCTTTTAATGTACATTATTCATAAAATTAGATTCCTTCATATTTTAAGCCTCTAAATTTTATTGGATAAATGTAAATACATTTAACAATCATGTATAATCATATTATAGTTAGTTTTGTTAATTCCTACCAATACAATGTCTAGGATTTATCTACCATTTAAAATAATGACATTATATTATTAGTGTACATCGTATGTTTTCAAAGAAACTCATTGTTGCGTATTAGGTACGCTATCGAACATAACAACCCCATTAAATTAAAATTAATATTTCATTAAATAATAATAAAAAATATGAAAAATTTCATGTTCTCTATTTACCAGGGATGTTACATCTTTACCCCCTTTAGGGAATTGCATCCTTACAATTTTAAAACACGGTTTGGAATCTTCATTAAAATTCCCACATCGGAAAAGAGTCAATACAACTATCACTTTAAAAAAAAGAAAGGGAAGTACAAAGTTCACTCGAGACAACAGATACTCGGATTCCATGAAAACAAGGATATGGAGGGGAAAACAAACAATCATGTTATGATGGGGAGTGATAGAAAACATGATTAAGAGAATGTTATCCACTAGAAAATCACAAATTTTTGTTGGGTTAAACATTCTTTCATTCCCCAGTAGAAAAAGTTAACGGACATCATTTTTCTTTTATGTTAATTCTCATTGAGGAATTTATTTATGAGCATAACTAAAAACATAAGGAAACATACTTACATGTCATTTAGACTTTCATCATTAAATATATTTTTAACCAAAACTCATATTTTCTTCAAATAATGAGAATTCAAAAAGACTTGGTCACTTTAAAAGCACAAGAATCAACTTCTTGAGAATCACATAATCGACAAAAGAATAACTATATATTTCTTTTGTCTTTATAGATCAAGTAAAACCAATATAGTTAGTGTGAGATCAGATAATACCGAAAAATGATAATATTTTCTTAAAAGAAAAACTACTCTTAATCTCCAATTTTTTTAAAATAATACCAAAAGTTCAAAAAATACAATTCAATAAATAATTGTCCATAAAATTCTTCAAATTAATCCAAATTGATATTGTAACCCAAATCCCATAAGGATTTAATTACATAGAATTCTTAGATATATAATAACATTTATCTCCAAATAACACAAGTTACTCATAAAGTATCATATTGAAAAGTAATTAACCTAATAAAATATTCTCCATTATAGGTTAATCATTTTCATAAATAAATCAAATAATCATATGTCCATTTTAAATACATAGATTCATCCAAACTAAAATTTCAACTAGTATTCCACAATTGAAATCCCATAGTATTCTATCCTCCTTTAGCATATAGTGTTTCCTCAAAAGAGAGAACGTATTCTACAACAACCATTATCACATAATCACTAAATAATTTTTCTATACTAAGTATATCCATTTGATAAACATAAGTTCCAAAAATCAACTTATTCCTTTTCCATAAAATCATGTTACTAAAATAAAAAGTCTTACTATCCAGGGACTTTAAGTAGGCTAGTGGTAGCCGATGCACCCTTGTCTCCCTTCAATTATGGGATTGATTCCTACAGCCTTGTTGGATGTGATGGGTTGTAATGCATCCTATGGGTTTTCATTTTTATAAAACTCAAAAATAACCCTAACATGTTTTAACCTCAATGGTTTCTTTATACCTCTAATTTTCATCCAAATACATTATGATCTCAACATCATAATTCATGAAGTCTTATTTCACCACCATATGATAAAATAAAATGATCCCAAAAACGAAGAGCATCATACATTGATCATGGTGTCCATTTGGTTTCATAGTCATCTCGATCACGTAGGTAGAAGGCCCATGCATTGAAAAAATTATTTAGAGTTCCTTCAAAATAATTTTTTTCGTCAATCTAAATACACCTTGTACAGTATGGGTCCTATGGGTGTTCACAGAAAAATAGTTTTTGGAAAATAATCATGTATGGAATATAATTTGAAAACTTCTAATAAAACATGATTTCTATAAAACAGTCGGACTGAATTTGAGTTGAAACATTCAATTAACATTCCTTTTAAAATACCATAGGTATGTTTTGGGAGACTATATTGTGAAATAAAATATAAATATGTTGCCCTAGGGTCTCCATCTTTAGAACCATTTATAAAATCATTATATGCCTCAAAATCTTGTGATAAGTTAAATATTTGTAAATGCCTAGATAATATTTATCTTTCATGAAAATATGAGAATACTGTCAAAAACGATTTGTTTAAATACAATCAATGATCCCTGGTAATAATGAGCTATTGTGGAGGTTTTTGACATCTCAAACAGCTAATTTCAGGTGATTTGTATGCTATAGAAAGTTTCACAATCCTTAAAACGTGACATTGCAATAATTATTATAAGAAAGTCATCAGGAAGAGATAAGAATGAAATTTTAGATCCTCCTACTTCCATTTTTAACTAACTTTACTTGATCTAAATAAGTTATAAACCAAGAATTTAATTGAAATAATATCCCATGGGACTAACCACATGTTTAACGAAAACACTTAATCCCTAATGTAGTCTAAACCGACCTCTGATACCAACTATAAGGACCCTTCATTAAAACATTACATATTATTGAATTAAATGAATAATTCACATTGAGGATCATTTCAGGTTTAGAGTTTTTAGAATTAGGTCATAACTATTACATATCAACTTGAATATAACATGTAGACAGTAATTATCATTATCCATTTTTTTTATAAAATAAACATGTCTTGTTCCATGTTTTAGACAGCAAGACTTTTCCATGATCCCATCCTGGAACCTATTCATCTTTATGTCCTCTGTAATACATTTTAAATACTTTGGTTGATCATAAATATCTTAGTAAGGGTTATAAAATAAGGAAACGAAACATTAACCCATCAATAAATACAAATCAATGAAACCAATACTTTTCAATCATAACTTACGTTATGAAATAATAAGATTTTTGAATAACACACTGAAATCATAAATTATAAAGGTAACATATGGAATTCGTAACATACATACATTATAGATATCACAGCTATATAGGGAGTCACATTTGGAATACCCACCACAATATATTCCCTATATCCCATAGGAGAAACATTCATGTTTACCTCCGTGTCTTTACCCAATGCATTGGAGATCTATCTTGGGCTCACCCAACCTCGGTTTATCATGGAACCAACCATATACATAAACAATTCCAAATAAAAATAACATATTCATAACACATAAAACAACAATAAAAAATTCATTTCCACATTGCAATAACAATATATCATTTCATGGTATTGACAAAATCTATGGAATGTAAATTGAGACGAAATCTCTTATCAAAACTGTATCCTTTGATTAAGGATAAATAAATTACATAATAATGTTTGAAAAATATAAATAAACTCAATATTATTGGGTATTTAGTGTAAATAAATCATATAATAGTCTCACATTTTCTTTTTTATGAAAAAACGAATGACTTGGATGTTTAACTCAAGGAATTGAAATTGAGTTAAAATTACTATTATCAAGTTCATATAGATGACTTGAGAATTTATCAATGGAGTGATTATGTGTATCAGAAGTATATCCACACAAAGTGAAGTCAAAATTACATCATAAAAAAATAAACAATGATTCCACATGTAATTATAGCATGACATAATTAAGAATTATAAGATTAACCCAAGGAATGGAGATTGGGTTAAAAAGTTCCCTTTACCAATTTGGTAACATACGAAACATACACCCCATGAAAAAAGGAATATGTAAACACACTTAAATAATAGTATATTACACAAATAATACAATCATATGCAGTACATACCCCACACAAAAGGAAAATAGTGGTAATATACAATGAATCTAAGGGGAATAAAAAGTGGGATGAAAGATCCTTACCACGTTGTAATCAATCGAGTTGTATGACCAAAAGATAAAAACCATTAAATGAATCACATAATACCATGAATATAAAAATAATCATGATAATATATATCACATTTTAGTACACAATAAACCACGTAAAATAAATTAGTGGCGAACAATGGAAATATCACAGAATTAAAAGTGAGATAAGAAATACCTTACCTTGTGTCCGACTTAACTCCTTTGTTCCTTGTTTTCCTGAATAAATAAATAATGTTTATTTATACTTTCTTAAGAACCCTTTTCATGTTTATTATTCTTTTTATATCACTTATTTCCATGTTATAAATCTTATGAAATCATTTAATTTAATAATGGTCACTTGGTTGATATTTGGTACTTGAGTAAAAAATGAACACCTTATAATTACAAGTTTTTCATGTGGTAAGATATCCATTAACTTAAGAATGATATTAATAATTTATATATCATATATATCATATATATTCAGTATATACATGTATTTATAATAGTACATAACATTTAGAGGTAAAAAATGAAATGCACCGTTCATGGAGATGGTAAGTCGCACGTACGCATGAACGCAACTTCCACTTATATATTTTATTTTAATAAATATAAAAACATAATGATACATAGTTAAATTATAATTCCATTATACATTCAAACAATAAATTATTAAATCCATCCTTTATACATCAAACATAAGACATTAATGAGTCATATCACTTTGAGGGGGTGGTAATCCATACTTCCTCTAATGAGATTATCATATTTACCCACTATAGAAACCATAAAGGTGTTCTATAAATGGAAAAATATAGAACCAAAAAAGGAGAAATAAACATAATATATATCATATATAAATACAATTCCATCATAATGGCCACCATTATATGCGGTCAGAGGTAATCAAACAATTATCGTCTCATGAGGCGTTAGTTTTCCATCCACCGAAGCATTATGTTCTTCTCCCATTGAATGGAGGTGTGTGAAATTATAGTTCTAATACTTCTCATAAAAACGTCGTAGTATATTGACTATAATTGTGTTGTTATAAAACAAGGTAATAAATAGAGTTTAAGGTTGGATAAGTAAAATAAATGAAAAGAATTCAAGAGAAACTGTTACCATTAATTTGGGTAACTCCATTTCGTTTGAACCAAAATGGTTTGTTGAAGTTCCATATACCTAATGTAAGGATTCTAGGTGGATGGGAGGAATATATGGAGATTAATTGGGAAGATTATGGACGAGACAAAAGTCTTGAGAGGTGTGTGAAATTGGTTATAAATGGTCTTCTTTTATAAGGGGGAGAAGGGGCTCGTAAAAAATGTGTGAAAATATTATTTTATTATATTATGTTATTTGGCTTCTAAAACTCCAAAAATCAATAGAGTTGGAGATATTATGACTCATGGTCGAAATAAAATCATCCATCAATAATTGGATGGGTTTTGTATGTTATTTTAATATCTATAATAATATTTAATTAAATGATTTATTAATGAGATGAACACTCCATCATTATTGTGCCATTAATAATTTAATATATTTGATGTCTAAAAATTATAAAAAAATAACATGATGTAGGAAATATTATTATAATTCCAATTAATATTTATTTTTGAAAAAATAATTTATATAACACTCTGTAAAAATTAATTTACAAAGAGATACTTGTTTATGTCATTTTTGTCTTTACTTTAAATTAAATAATCTCATGTGTCATTATCATTAATAAGTGGCTCAAGGGGGTCCCAAAATTGACCCAAATATTCCCATGGTCGTCCATTACTCATCCAATATGGTTAAGACATGTGTTAATGTTTTTTAATTATTATAATATTATTTTTACCATGATTTACTTTATTTACCTTTAACCGGAGTAAATTAAAGTCAAAAGTTACTATTCACAAAAAAAATATTATCATCTTATTGAATGATATTTTACTTCTTGATATTAACCGTGTCTCTCGGATTTTTGAAATTCAACTCAAAGAAGCAGTAAAATTTCATTTAAATGAAAAGGTATGTTGTTTAACTAATACTAAGTGGTTTCACTATTTATCAAAAATTGATGTTTTTAAGAAAAATACCAAAAATTCAGCCTAAGATATATTTGATATTACTAATTCAAAAATTATTTCAATTTTACAAAATTCAAAATATAGAAGTTGAATTAATTAATTTAAAATTAATTTCCACTGTTAGAACAAATAGCGTGTTTTTAGTAAACAATAACTATCAAATTATTAACACTTATTGTGTCCAATTTCAAAGTGAAATTAATTTCATTGACCAACATTAGATTAAATGGTAAAATTATATTCTAATTATTCTTTAAAACCAATAAAAAAGATAATCTATGCACATAAATAAATTAGATTAAAAGGTAGTTTTTAATTCAAATACAACATGTTTCACTTTAAATTAAAAATTTGATTTTATCAGAAAAATAACAAAATTTCATCCAAAGAAATTTTGAAGATCTGATTCGAAAGAAGAATTTTATGGGTCAAATAGAACATATAAAAGTTTCCAAAACTATATTTAAATAGGGTACACCAATAAAAAGTGATAAATCAGCCTTTTAATGTAAATTATTCTTAAAATTAGATTCATTAAAATTGTAAGCCTCTAACATTTAGTGGATAAATGTAAATACATTAAAAACACATGTATAATCATATTGTAGTTAGTTTTGTTCATTCCCACCAATACAATGGCTAAGAGTGAACTACCATTTAAAATAATAATATTATATTATTAGTGTGCAACATAAGATTTCAAAGAAACCCATTGTTGCGTATCAAGTACGCTATCAAACATAGAAACCCATTTAAAGTAAAATTATTATTTAATTCACAAATATTAATAAATATAAAGAATTTCATGTTCTCTATTTACCTGGGATGTTACAGTTTATATGGAACGCCATGATTTTCACCACTCTTATATACTAAGGTGGGAAGTGCCTCTATTGTAGGGATGAGTATCATGATTGAGACAATGAGTTTTTTAGACTATTAATATGTATTCACAACCACACATATTCTTCGTATGGTTTATATCAACCATCCATAGAATCCATTATAATTTCTGGTTTGTGACTTAATATTTTGAAATGATTCACCTCATATGGGTCATCATTAGTTTGGGTCAAAATGGAAACATAATCCAATATATATTGGTCCCTTTAAAATCCTTCAAAACAATTATAAAAATGGAATATGAATTGGAATTTCATATTAAAATAATGTCAATTGACAATGAATTATATATTTATCAATTGAAGAATCATAATCTAATCCCCCATCATCTTTTTTGTAAAAATTTAAAAAATAATGGGAGATCATCCGATGAATAATTTGGAATATTTTAAAATTTGCTAGATATAGTAATTGATTTTTAGGATAAATTATATATGAATTAATATTAAATTAGTTTTTAAGAATCTATATCTCAAACATAATTATAAAAATAACGATTAGATATCCATATTGGGTTAAAAAACATTTTTAAAATCATCTGTTCATTTTGTTGTATTTTATTATTACTATATATGGATGAGGGTTTGTTTTAAAGATAAAGTGGAACCCTATTATAAGAATCATTACTGTGAATTTCTCAATGAAATTACAAAAACAATAATAGTAATTCTAACCCCTTCTCAGTTGAAATCATACTTATGTTCACTTAATGAGCTATAATTGCAACCTAATTTCCCTATAAAATATTCTTACTTAGATGAAGATGGAGAATACAAATTTTTTTAACAACATATGAATCTCTATATTCGATGGAATTTTATTTCATTATTGTGAGAATAAAGTGATTAATTATCTTTTTTATCATATTATGTTTATTTTTGATGTTTTTACCATTTTATTTACACTAATAGGGAAATATAGAGAATTTAATTTTATTATTAATAGAAACATTATAGTTAATGGAAATTAGATAAATTTAAATTTTTTATCTATCAGAAAAAAGTGTATAAAATGTAAATGTGACTTCACACTTCATAATAGTCATGGGAATGACAAAAAACATCTTTAACAGAATGTAAATATATAAGAAAAAAGATATATAAAAGATGATGAAAGTTTGAATATGTGAATATGTATAATAATTAATAGTATTATGACTAATTCTCAAGAGTAAAAAAAATAAATAACAAGATTAGATATTTTAGAGATACAATAGATGATTCTATTATTGTCATGAAACTAATTAGAATCTTCCATGAACAATTTGATTGTAAACTTTAATCTTATTAACAATTGAATAATTTATCTCTAAATAGGTAATGTAGTAATCTTATAATCAATAACATGAGTAATAATCATGTGTTTAAAAAATAATATCATATAAGAGATGAAATTAAAATACAAGATAAATGTTTAAACCATAGTGTTGGATGATGATTAAACTAGTGAACCTAAAAAAGCTGAATAAATTAAGGAAGAGTATAAGGGATTAATGGATCATGTTAGAAATAAATCCCTCAAATTAAATGGTTATTAGGAATGTTTAATACTACTAAATTATTTCAAATATGGTGAAACATAGATGTTTTTAGTTGACTATCAACGGAAGAGAAGTGGTTAGTATGATGTATTATAAAAGAAATAATGTTTTATAATTAATATATGGATTTAAAAGATGATATAAGATAAACAATTAGTTGGAGGCTTGAAAAGGTTCCCATAAATTCAAATAATGGTTATCTCTAGTAATACAAAGGAGGAAGACTAGACCTCAAGTAATAAATCCAAAGAACAAATTCACTAATTCGTTACAAACATTATAGATTTTGTGTTAAAACATAAAAAACCCCATGTTTTGGGTAATATTACAGATTTTAAAGAAACCTATATTGGGATCATTTTGAAAAGTAATGTAGAAAAATGTCATAAATTAAACACTCAATATAAGATAAAAATGTGTATATTAAAGAAATGGGAAGATAAGCTAAATGATGGTGGAGAAAAATCTTTCAAAATGGATGTTGATTACATTGAATTAATTAAAAATAAGTCACTGATAACTAAAAAAAGATATCATATTGAATTATGAAGATACAAAACATGCTAAAAACAAATAGCGATATGTTAGAAACAATAATGTGGTCTTTAAGTTAAAAATTATATGATGATATGTGTAAATATTTACAATATTTAATGGGAGTAAAATTTTAACCATTTTAAAATATTTAAAATGTTACTTAGAAGAAATTTATACAAACTGATGTTCTTTTGAAGGGTTAATTAATCTATTTCAACAAATAGTGTTGCATAAAAAAATAATACTCATAATTTATTGGTATGGAAATGTTTTGATAAATCAATTCTAATATCATGGGGAGTTATATGATATTATAGTAGGAACTAATCTCCTAATAAGTGAAAAAATGAATATTATAATGTTCCTAGACAACAATAGATGTTTTAGGAATTAGAATTATGCAAGTATGGAAGATGCATCGTGTTAATGTTTTTTTTGAATCATTAGGAAAAATCAATTTTTATCTAAAATTTTCCTTCCATGGAGTAGATATTTTATTAAGGGGTATATCTCTAGATGAAAATTGAAATGAAATTAGGATTATGAGGACACATTTTAGGAATGAGAACACATTCAATAATAGATTATCAATTATGACAACATAGAAAAAATTAAATATTTTAGAAAAAAATTTCCATATATAAGACCATAATGTTCATTGGGGTGAAGAATGTATGAATAATTTTCATTGAAAATTTCATCATATAAAAAATATGAATAAAATTCATATATAAGTAGAAAGAAACATGTATAATTGTTTAGATTTACCTTAAATTTAGTTGGAAAATAAATCCAAGGAAAAATGATAACATCTATTCATATACAATGATTGGTGATACATAAATATTAATGAACATTTAATAGAATGATAGTAGCAGAGTTATTTTTTTGGAATGATATCTCATTCATGATTAAAGGTATTGGTACAACTACGATTAATGGAAGAAATTTAAATCCAATGATGGTTTATTAATTTATGAGATTAAAAAAATTAATAAGTGTAATAAATCATTACGATGAATTGAATTAATTTATTTAAGAAGGGGAAGATAGTTCATCATAAAAAGTATTGGAATGCTAATCTAGTAGGACTGCTGAATAATTTCATTCTTATTTATGTGGGATAATAAGACATAAATTCCTGAGGGGTTATACTTACATTACGATATTCATTAATGAATTCACTAAAATAATTAATGTGACATTCATGAATCCCATGCTTGATGCAATTACGGTTTTTGAAATATTTATCGGGATGCTGATAATGAATTGGGAGTATATATAATGAAAAAGAGAATAGGTATTAGAATGGAGATTAATGTAAAAACCATTAAATCCTATCTGAATGGTCCTTGGGTCTATAAATAATGCATATGTACCAATATAACCAAGTTATATGTCGTAACACAATAGAAGAATTATGGCTCTGTTGAGATGGATGGGACTATGATGAAAAATTTTAAAATCTCAAATATCATCTAGAGAGATGTTATGAGTACAATAATGAATGTTTATAAAAGGTTATTATTTAGGATGTAATAAAATTTGACATTGAATGAAATATTTTAAATTAAGATTCTTATAATTTAGTACTTAAAAGTTTTTAGATGTAAATTTTTAACGATTATAAAAAATATAAATATTTAATAGTTTTATAAAGAGGATAAAGAATAATTAATCATGGGTTATTCAGAAAATATATTTTCTCATAGTATTAGATAGAAATATAAATAATGGTTTAATTAATAATTATATGATCATTGTTGAAAATGATGACATATTTTGAGAAACATTTGGTTGAAATCATGAGGAATTTAAAGATGATGAATTAAAAAAATTCGTAGAAAAATTTTTGAAATAGAAGATAATAAACCTGATAAAATACTTCATAATCATGATGAATTTAGTGATAATGTGAATTTTTCAGATCTAGCGTATTTATAGCCCCAAAAACGTTACATTGGGACACATATCCACTAGGGCATCACATATTTTTCGTCTGGATTTTTAATGGAGAAAATTATAACTGATTCAGTGCAAGATAGTGTAAGGGAATAATCTTTCAATGTAGCTAGGAATATAATGATCATCATGCATGATTGACCATTATTTACTTCCCACTTTATTGGATCATTTTTATATAGATGGGGTAAATTAGTTATTTTATCTTCTTTTAAAGGCGTATCATATTACAACATAACCTCTTTAACCAGTTATGACTTCCAATGAAATAATTATAAAATCTCTACAATCCAGCATACCAATAAGTGAATGATAAAGTAAATTACATAATATCTACATGTTAAGACACCCATGCTTACTTATTTTTAATTTTGTTAGTCCTCTTAATATGGATATTACACTACTTGGAAAAAATATTAAACATATAGTTCCCACTGTTTTCACAAGACACTTCTAGAATCCACTGGAAGACAAAAGAAATCTAAAAACTATGAACAGAAAATGATAGAAAAAACCTAATTATCACTTCAACATAGTCATCAATCCACCAATACAATCCCTTACACCATTAATAGAAGAATAAAAGTATCTATACATGTAACCCTTATTCAATTACAGAAAAAACGGATGTCGATACTCAGCCAATTAGTCTCTAAAAATTCCGTTGAATATGAGCGATGTGTGCTTACAATTTTTTTATAATCACTAACAAATGTTTGTTTACTCATCCATGATCCTCTTCACAAACTCCTTTTCTTCAAGTCAGTTTCTCATAATATCCATAGTGTCTTCACAAATATATTTATCATCTATCACTATACTCATTTCTCCTCTTTCATAGAGCGGGTATGCATTCTGCCAAATAAGAAGGTCATGATACCATAAATATATTCACTTTTCCTGACCATGATTGGTTTTATAAAACCACCATTAACTCTTCACTATCACCATCAAACATCATTCATAACTACTGAAATATTCATGATTCAGTGCATTCTATCTATTATTTAAATAATTCTATAAATCCAAATTTATTTTAGTAAATTAAACATTTTATCACCATCCAATTAATATTTTGTAATTATATTCTATATAAAAATACGATGATTAAGTAATATTTCATGATATATATTGGAATTTCCATATTTAAATAACAAAATCTACAAATTTTACAACTCAACGCTCCTTTAAACATGTCCTACTGTATAATTATTGGACATTTTTCCCTCAACATGATGAAATACCTGAGAAGATATCATTTATTATTGGTGATGTTACATGAAGAACAAGATATTGACAATAGCTTCCTCCACCATAGTTGTGCACCTAGATATTTTGGTATTCATTTTACAAGAAAATCCTCACTTGTTAGCCACAGATTCCATCAATATGAAACCCTCATTTTATTAATCCTTGTTTATCATATAAAGACATCAATATAACCACTTATTACAGAACATTTATTTTTAATCATACATTCCTTGTCAAAATTTTATTCTCTATGTGTTGCCTCTCCCAGAAAACGACTCACTATTTTCATTTTCTTCTCAAATATGTTGCACATGTGGACCAAGTGTTCACCACAGGCACCAATATAGTCATTATCTCAATATATCTACCCATTTGGGCGTTTTCCCTCCTCTTTACTTATGAAATAAGTGTATCATGGTCATAAATTTTTATATAGAATCTCCATGACTACCTATTGGATGTTTACTATATCATATAGAGAAATCATCCACACATCATCACTATTCGGATCAACCAATCTAAAAATATTAATTTCATCACATTGGTAATGAAAAACAATATTGTAAATGAAATAAATGTTTCCATAGTGATTGAAATACTAATCTTGTCATAAACCATTTCGATCAACCACATTTCCAATTCCTCAATCCTTTTTTTTTCAAAAATACAAACCCAATCACATTGGATTTATACTAAGATCTGCCTTGTATTATTTTGGAATACTCATATTCCTCCTCTCTATACTAAAAAAATAGTATTCTTCTTTTTTAAAATGTAATTCAAATGTCAATGAATTGGTTATTATTTATTTTTATTCTTAAAAAAATATCCTACTATTTTATACTTCAATGAGTTGTATGGAAACACAAGACTACATTGAAAAGATACTTTCATCAATCTTATCTATGTATAAATGGACAAAACCAGTGTATAAGAAATATATATATAATAAATGTTTTATAATATATCCATAACAACCCATTATGTGATAAAAGTATTAGAAAGAAATCAAACTTCTCCTCAAGGACCAATAAAATTCTCAAAAACATCTTCCACACATCTCAACTCACCATCAATAAAATCATCTAAATAAAATTTAACACACCAATTTTCTCAGTCATAAATCAACAAAAACTACATTCTTGATAAATATAGTGAACATATTCAAATTTAAAGGATGGAAATGAGGTTCTGATATAATGTATCCATATATTTCAAAATTTCTATAAATTTCATATTTGAGAACATTTTTATTAACGGATTTATCCACAAAGGAAACACTTACATCCTTTTTTATGAATAATTTTTCCATGTTCATATAATTATAGTTATTATCAGAAACTGATACCCTCATGAATCTCCATCAATTCCCACCATGATTGCAGAAGATGTAGAAAATATTAATGGAATAAGAAGGGTAATTTTTATGCCTCAATGAAATCCCATTATGCTGAGAGATTACTCTAAAAAATATAATTCTTTACGTCCAATTACAACATAATTCTAATCTGAATATATTATCCTTACCTCAATAATTATGTCATCATCAATTCCTTAATAATAATGTATAATTATAAAATGACTACTTTTTCTCACATATTTCACACTTATTTAATATGTCACCTGTGGTATTCTTCTCATATACCATTTGAAATTCATTAAAAAATGTAGTTCTTCTATTTTTACCCACATATACATAGAAAAACTTCACCTATATTCATTACTCTTACTATATAACGATTCTTTGAACCAAAAAAATCACAATTTTTTTCTATACCTTCCAAATCACTTATTATATTCCTAGAATTTAAAATTTATTAACAGATTCCAGCTTTGTTATGAAATTTGTCAATGTTATTTTCCTTTTTGATTCTCTTTCTTATGGGGTTTTTCTTGTTTTAGCACCTTCCTTTGTTTTTTATGATTATATTTTTTCCTTTCAATCTTCATAGATTTACATTGGACATGTACACCATTATAAAAAAAGTAATATTTTAAGGATGACTTAGTGTAGAATTTGTTATTTCCATTAATCTTACCTGATGAGAAGATTGTACTCTAATCTTATTATATTTCTTTAAAATATTCACTTTTCAATTTCATATCAGATTTATCTCACAAACCAATAGAATGCGTGTTGAATAAAATTATTATATATCATAAAATTTTTCATTAATATCACAAATCATCAACCCATGATCATCCATAATCAAATTGTGGCTTTTTATTTCCTCAACATGTGATGAAATTGTTTTTACTAGATCCTTTTTTTCTCCATTAACATCCCTTTCTCCATTTTACCAAAATAAATCATTTTATTAGAAGTTACATTTTCTTTAATCTATTGATTTTTAATATCATTATTATGTTTTGTAATCTACCCATGATAATATTCGTACATAACTTTAAGTTCCCACTCAAAGTCTATTCTCTATTATGTATACTCATCATTGATGACGACCAAAATTTATCCACATAAAAAAGTTAGTTTACTATTATATTTACTGGTTGAACAATTATCCATTTAAAAATATTATTATTTTAGTGTCAGTATAATAAAAAATCTTCTTCTTTTTCTTCATTTTTTGGGATTTCATCTTCCTCACCTGATTTAGATTCTTGAACATTCATCACATTAAAAATTTTAAAATATAAAAAATTTATCCCAATTAATGCATCTATGAAATTTATGACATTATCTCTTCCATTTTTCCATCAATAATATCTGTTGAAATTGGGAAACGATTTAGTTAATATCATCATCTTCTTATTAATTGATGATTCTATCAACTCCATAACTCTTCCCATTTCTCGCGTCTAAAAAAAATCTACATTACCTTCTATATTAAATGTAACTGCCTTATTCATTCTATATTAAAAAATAATATTAAATATGTCAACTAAAAGGTGATATTATTGATCATCCAAAGTTGATACCTTTGTATGAAACCAATCAATAATGTTCCTTATATGATTATTAATAGTATATCATTCAAGTACCTCAAAAAATCCAAGAATATTATTGATAAATATATTACTCAAAATAAAGTTTCATGAACCCCTCCCTCCAATTATATTTCTCCCAGGATGGAAATTATTAAATGGAGATAATAAACCTGATTCCATCCTCCAATAGGCCTTGGGGTGGCGACAAGCAATAAGGGTATACAAATCTCTCAGAATGAGAGGCATTTCTCTATTTAGAAAAACAATATGAGAGATAATATGGTTTATCCGAAATAAACTTCATGATATATATATATATATAACTAAAATTCATAGAACATGCATTTATAAAATCATATTTTAACAAGTTCTATAAAAAATCTAAGTGAAATCCAAAAGTAGAACTATCAAGTGAAACAACAACAATCAAGATCCAATCTAGTAAGGTCCATCACAGTCCACAAAGCTTCATGGAAACCTAAAAGCAGTTTTATATATGTTCACTAAGTATAAAAATATACTCATTAGGTAAAACATTGTCTTTTACTCACACATTAAAGGATACATACTAATTCCACTATTAGAAAACATTAGAATCAAACAACACATTAAAATGTATACTGAACATCCCATCCTCACAATGGCATGATCACTAAGTAATACAAGTCATAGAAAGTACTATAGTAACGACATTGATGTTTTTGGTACCCTAATGCACTTATGAATGGTTTATATTCTCTTTCCTAATGTAAAATGACATCATGATCCAAACTCTTCATAAATAACCACGTCAAATCCAACCTGCACTCACCTGGGCTTCACACCCACACATCATCCTGTCACCCAGTCCATGAGCCACATCACTTCCTTAATTTAGATATCTATGCTACATATCACATCACATTCCACCCATATACAATTGTGATATATAACACATTACATCCCTCCCATAGAAAAATGGGTCACATACAACATTACATCCCTCACACAAATACCAGGGCCACATACCACATCACATCCCATCCCAAAGATAATTTGGAAAGCACATATCATCTCACCACAAAGACACCTAGGAAAACACAACCAATCTCATCCCAAAGAAACTTGGGAAAGCACAAAATTCCCACACACACCTGGTCCTCACAAACTAAAACATTCTCAAGGAATACTATACTATGAACCCATAGAAGAGGGAGTAGGGATGGGATGTGGGCAAGAAATATATCCTCCCACTAGGATGTTTGGGAAAGACACCCTCCCTCTGGACGATTGGGGTGTTCATCACATATTTGTCATCTAGGGTGTGGTGCATATATAAATAACAAGGGAAAATAAAAGTACATACATATTTGTTACCAAAAACTCAATCCCCACCTATGGGTTCT
Organism: Viscum album; assembly: GCA_963277665.1. Lineage (NCBI taxonomy): Eukaryota > Viridiplantae > Streptophyta > Magnoliopsida > Santalales > Viscaceae > Viscum > Viscum album. The sequence continues at coordinate 1,304,977,984 of OY728147.1, forward strand.
CAATGGACAACCAAATCACAACACTACTAAATTTGATGATACCCCTAAATGTACAACAGAACACATCATGCAACAAACTCCTTTCAATTTATAACCAAATTAATTAACAATTAACATTTTAAAACTCATTTATTGATTTAGTTAACAAAACCATACCATGAAGTTTCCAAACATTATTATCCTAAAAAGTAGTCATTTATTCAATTACTCTATGAGAAACTACTAAGCAGATCACACAATAAGAATCCCATCAACACATAACCACACAACCCGATCGAAGCCTCACTGCACAACACTTATCATCCATTCCACAATCAATAATCCTCTCAAACTAATATTACATTATATATTTATGTTGATGTATCATCTACCACTTCATCCACCACACAACCCAAACCAATCCACATCACACACATGTGGTTTGAAAACGTACCACAACCTAAACCAGAGCATAACCGCACATCAAAACATTCTATATCACATTCTATATGTAATGAATAGACAAAAATAGTATCCTACACAACACATCACCCCATATATAAAACAATAACACAATTCTAGAGTTGATTATGCATACCATATTCAATTCGAATTACTAATTCTATAGTTCTCATAGAAACTCGGTAATCTAGGGGAATCCGTTTATTTTTCAAGTGTACATGATATACAAATATACATATACATGTTTTCAACACAAATAAATAATCATAAAACATATTTATTACAAATATAAGAACGACCAATGACCCAAATTTTTAGTAGAGCATTTATCCTGTATATATCGCAATATCAAAATTATATCAATTCTAGAAAAATAAGTACATCAAATCACTATACCCTTTTAAATTCATTAACCAGTTACATAACACTGATTGGTGTAGAAAAACTATGACCCGAATGAAGAAAATTATATTGCTCACAAAAGATGCAAAATCAAGAACAAACGAAGAAAATAAACAACTTGAAGAATCTTTTCAACTTGTATATGAATTAGAGGGAATATAGGAAATATCGCAAGTGACAACCGCACCACTGAAATTGTGGATAAACCTATTCTTTAAATAAAATATTATCAAAGGATTTCCAAAATTCAAACTCAATCTATCCAATACTATAGTTGTTATTTTGGGGGAAATAACAATTGTAAACAAATGAGAAAGAGGGGAGAACTCTCCATGGATTGATCAAAAATCTTCAAATGATGACCACCAGTATTGATAGATCAAAGTTGGTGGAGTAGTGATTGAAAAACTACTCAGTTTTCATAGTTTTCATCTTGAATTAGATGAAAATAAAACCTTTGATTAATGAATAATGGTTATACTAAAAATAATTATTAAAACTACACATGATTAGGGAATTACATGATGTGTAACACCCTTTCACGTTGTGTAATTACTACGGTTCTTTTTTTTGTGGAAAAATATGTCACCTCTTGATTTTATTTTATTTTTGAAACTCTAAAATACTACACAATATGAAAATTCAATGTTAAGCCGTGAATCAATGTTTCAGATCGTGTAATAATGTTACATGGCATGAAATCCCTCTTTTCCGGCCTTTATAAAATAAACCTCTATTATATCCTTCTAATCTTCCTCTAAGAACATCTAACCTCAAAGAATCTCAAACTAATAGGGTGGGGGTACACATATTGTTACATTAGATACCTCTCAAATGTTTCTATCCCTCAAAAATCAAGAACTATGCCCAGACGAAAGAGGGGACTGAAAAACCACCAATGAGATACCACTCAAGTATAATGCTATTCTTGAAACATCGATAACAAACAAACACATTAATGTTCAAAGCTAAACTACCCAGTGTTATTCAAAATATGGAGTGGAAACCCCCCATATCCATGAACAACACCTCCGTGAGCTAATACCCAAAAAAAATGGTACACCACTCGATCACAAAAACCACACTATTTGATCATCGGAATCAAGGAATTACATCCTTCATGTTAAGATAGTATACCCTCTCGATCGAACATACTCCCCCACATGGGTTTAATCATATATTAGTTAGTATGTCAAAATTAGGTTTCTAGTATTCCATTTTTAAAATATTTTTCCCTTATAACACATTACACCACACACATCTAAACAACAGAAAAAATAAATCATATCTTAATACAATGGGCATAATTATATTTCAAAACGTGATTGAAAAATGAAAAACTCAAAAAAAAAACTCTGGTTATTGGGCACGCATCTGAATTTCTCACTCCCATGTACTATCTTACATGCCACCACGCCTCAAAAACACATGAACTAATGGATTAATATATCCATAAATAAAAATCTCTTGATGAGCATATATCTCTACCAACAGCTCCATATACGTTGTGTCATCCTCAAAATCAAACTCTCCACAGTCAAGGACATGAGAGTAATCATGAAGATACTGAAGATTTTATAGATGTGGACAATGTCATGGATTTTCTCCATCTATGGTTGTAAGGACAATTAGTATGACACCATACCAACTTTCCCCAACAACTCAAAGGGTCCACTAGACCAGGAAAAAAGTGTACTCCATATGCCAAACCATTTCATATATTGTTGAGGAGAAACCTTCATGAAACTGTGGTCCCCAATCCCAGACTCCAGGGGCCTCCTTAGACCATTTACATAGGATTTCATTCAGTATTTCACTATTTTAATCCCCTTACGAATGATATGAAACTTATCTATCCTAGTTTTCACAACCTTGGGATGATGAATAGATATCTCCCAAACCACTCTCCAACACAAGGGTGAATGAAGCAGTCTTATATACAATTCTTCAAAATGGGCCATTCCAATTGAAGAGTGAAAGTTGTTATTATTACCAAACTATATAAAGGGTTTGTTTTTTCCAAGATCCCCCAAGTCTAAGACACATGTTTTTAGCATAACATATTGTGTTTGGATAGTCTGTTCTGTCTTCCCATCTATCTAAGAGTGGTAGGAAGTTCTAAGGAAAAAATAGGTTCAAAAATCATGCTGGAATACCCTCTAGAATCATGAGGTAAAATATGAATCCATATCTGAGACAATAGACCTCAAAACTCTATAAAACTACACAACCTCATACACAATCTACTTTGCAAAATAATATGTTTCACCAGAATCCTTAATCTCTAATAAGTGGTCTTATTTCATTAACTTATCGAACGCTATCTCGATATAGTTGTAACCTCCTTGAGCTCATTATAACCCCTTGATGAAATACAATGATATTTCCTCCCACTTCCACTCAGGGACATCCAATGGTTGTAGTTAACCACTGAGATCACATTCCTCACACTTCACCTTCAAGAAAGGAAATTACCTTTACACAAACACAACCACTTACTGCTTCATTTTGGGCCCCTAAAACTACATTCTCAATCCATGATACATCTTATAAACTCTTGGGTGTACAACTAAAGGTGACATATAAAAATCACAAAGGAAAACATCATGCACAGTTGCTAGGACAAAAAACTTTACATGGAATAATATTCTATTTTGGCCATCCAACAAACACCCCTATGGGGAATAACCATGCCTTACATGATCATGCAAAAACAATGCCTTTGAGTCTCTCTAATGAGACTCCCCCACATAAAAAATTAGAGAAAATCATACTGTCATATGATACAAATATCCTCTACCGCTGGATGTACCAAAATATAAGATAATGGATACCCACACCTCCATCGGTCCCCAATCATCGGTAGACTTTTGAACATCCTCTATCTATGACATTCTGCTAAAAGCATTGGCTAGAACCTGCCCATTTCCTAAGGTGTAAGAGATATCAAAATAACTTTATTGAAGAAAATTCATCCACCATCACTTCTATAATTTCATATATCTATTGAAAAACATATACCTCACGTTCTTGTGATATGAAAAGACCAAAAAGTGCTCTCTTATGAGGTAATTCCCCACAACATCATAATAAACACAACCTCTACCAACTATAGATTGTTGGAGAAATTGTTACATTTGTGGGGACATAACAGCCTATAAACATAATAGATCACGACTCACAACTAAATCAAGATGCATCCCCATTCCATATTTGAAGCAAGACATAGAAACACAAGGAACACCCCATCCTTTGGTAGCCATAGAACTGGATCACTAACCAACATCCCCATAAAATTTCCAAACGCTACCTTGCTCTACTAACTCCACATAAAATCATTGTCTTTCCTGGAAAAAGCTATCTACTGGGCTACAACTTGAGGGAAATTGGGTACAAAACTCTAATAATAGTACCTAACACCAAGATGACTGTGAAACTCTGCCACATTATTTCGTACCACAAAAGAAATCCTTCTCTATCTTTGGACAGGTCCATTAGCACACCCTTCTATGAAATAATATTCCCTAGGATATTAACCCATTGTGTCTAGAAGATAAACTTGAACAACATTCCATATAGATGGTTGTATCAAATAAAATGAAAAAAGTTTTGAGATTCATGACATGCTCCACCTATGACATAGGGTAGATGAAGATGGCTTTAATGAACACGATGATGATCTAGTCCAAGAACTCATGGAATATTAAGTTCATAATACCCATTAAAAATGGTGCATTCATTACACCAAATAGAATCACTTTGAACTTGAGGCTTCCATACCTTCACCTTAATGTACTCTTCAGGATATCGCCATACTTCACCCCCAACAGGGGGTATCCTGGTCGTAGGTTAATAATAGAAAACCAGCATTCCCTTCTCAGATGCAAATAATGTTCATCTATCCTTGGATGTGGGCAATGGTTCTTGACCATAACCTGATTCATCCTTGGGTATTATATTCACAACCTCATAAAACCATCCACTTTCTTGTCAATGAACACTAGAGTAACCCACATTGACAAACTAGGCCAAATAAACCAATTCGTTATCAGATCATCTATTTTAATACTCAACTTTTAAAACCAGAATGTTCAAAAAAATATCGAGAAAAAAAATTGGAGAAACATAGAGATTCATGTCTATCCTAAACTAAATATCAAGTCATTGGTGTTGTGTCCATACATCCTCATGAAAAACGTCCAAGAACACCCCAATAACTCAAAGAACAGCCACCATCCCAATTTCTGATTAATCCGATGAAATCTTATCCAACATTGAAACATGAGGCTCTATATGTTGACTACCCACCATAAATATATTCTTCTCAAGGAAAACAATGCACTGGTTTTCCATATCAGGGAACAAAAACCTTCTCCAAAAGTAGATAATAATAACATTTACATACAAATTAATTAGATGCCATGAATGAAATCTTATGGATGCATTTATATAATTAAATGTATACCAAGGGACATATGTGGTCCCCTAACCAGTTTAAATCTCTTTTACACATCAAACAAGATGGTATAAACTTTGAATAGTGTACTCAAAACACAGGGAACAATAATCCTCTCTATGTGTAGCCATAGACCATGGGCTAGGGAAGGTGCAACAAATGAGTGAAATTATTCTGAATAAATCACAAGAAATGGTACTAAAGAAAATAATTTGACCTTTAATGATCTATGGTCCTACACGAGTTTTTTCCACTACTCCTTTCATTTGACCACACCCAGCCCCTCTAACCCTTTATTGATGACCTCCTCCATGACCATGCATAAGTCAAGGTCTAAGAAGCACATATTGAGGTAAGCCCCAATCTGACCTATCTCCCATATGCGGAGCTTGATCTTGATTTACCTAATACTAAACCAATATAACTAGAAAATACATCTTAGGCCCGTGTTTAACCTTTCCACATCCAATATACTGATCTTGAACAGTTTCTAGACACTGATTTTGATGATGGGTGCAGACTGCACATAATAAAAACTTATCCCTAAGCCCACAGAAAATGAACGTGGACAAGTTTGTTGAAATGGGGGTTCATGGTGTCGAATTTATACTATTAAAACCCTTTAATGTGCTAGAGACTGAGACCTTCCATTGGTAACCCTACCTCTTGATGAACCCTTCCAATTACTTTATCGCAGTAAACCTCCTTACAAGTGAATCCTCCTGATCACCTCTATATTTTTCTTGACCTCCATACACAATGAAAATGTAAATGGATAACAATATTCTTGATCGAAAGATTGAGTTACTCCACAAGGTGTCTCACATGAGACTCCTCATACATGAATAAAATTAGTGGAAACACTAAGGATATCCTTAAATAAGAACTCTAGATCTCATACGGGTATACTCCCCAGATGGTGGGTGAGTAACTCTTGAATCTTCTCAACATTCATGGTCGATGAAAGGATTTCTACGCCAAAATTATTCTCAAAATCCACCCACCAAACATCATCCTCCTTATTCTCCCCCAGGTACATCATCCATCACTAATGCACAACTCCTCAAATCTCAATAATATCTAAAAGAACCCAGTACTTCTTCATGTCCTGAATCAAGATGAAGGTAATAACAAGATACTCAAGCCATGTCTATATATACATTTTTAAAACATTGCCCTCATACATTCTCAAAGAATACTTCTAGAAATCACATAACACACTTTTCCACTGGTCATCCTCTTCCACTAGATAAACCCTTCACCGATCAACCAGACCCGCAAGGTGAGCCTCAACCTTCTAATCCACACAATGATGATGATTGGGTGTCATAGATAAAAGGTAAAATTTAAATTTCTAAGCCCATATACTATCCAATTTTATTTAATAATTATTTTAACTCAATTTTACTCATTTATTGTCTTTCATTAACAATTTACCAAATCATCCAATTCAAACATGAACTGACATCATTATGATGAATGTACATTCACTAGGGTCTCTATTTCACAACCAATGTACCATCACATGGTAGTTCAGTTGGATTAGAGTCCTGGAATCAGATTACAAGGCGCCCTAAAACCCCATGTCCAAGTTGTTCTCACTTGTCCAATGACATGCACCCTGATTTCCTAACATTGATTCCCTACCCACCCATGAAATGCACATAATTTTTAACTTTAAATAACATCCTATATCTCAACCATTACCTATGATACCATTATTTCGTGACCCCATACATCCAAAGAATCCTCTCTGGAGATAGAAATGAATAGGGGGAGATAATTACCCATATTTCCTACATCTAGTTGTCCTTGGGGTGGCCATAAGAACCAAGGGTATTTAATGTTACAAAATTGAAGGTATATTTATTTTAGGGAAAAATAATTGGTAGATAAGATTATCCATACCCAAAAAAACTCTAATATATATATATATATATGTATGTATGTATGTATAAGGAAAACAAAAATAAAGATCACATTCATTACAAAAATAAAACTGTTACGAGTTTAATAAAAAAATACATGTAAATACCAAAACTAATGCTAAGAAGTGACATCCAAACTGTCAAGATCTAAGCTAGCATGTTCCAAAATAGATTATGAAGTCCTCTAAAAACCGAAATGATATTTTATATATGTAGGGTCAGTATAATGATAAACATATTATGAAATCGAAACACTCCCATTAACATGTGAAAGGGAACATACTAATTCCCCTATGAGAAAATTGCATAACCTAACAACACCTATTAAGGTATACGATCCATCCCATGATCATCATAGAAAACTCACAAAGTATCAAAAGTATTGTAATGTAATATAGTAAACACATGGATGATTTTGTTACCCCGTTCCATATTCTACTTTTTTAGCTTCTCTTTCCTAATGGAAAACATCATCGTAGCCCAACCTTTTCTGAAAAACCCATATCACAACCCACTCACACTCACCTAGGCCCCACATACATACCTCTTCCAATAACCTGGTCTAAGAGCCACATGAAATTCTACCCAGAGACTCCTGGGACATATAAAACATCACATACCTCCCATAAAATCATGGGCCACATACTACATAACATCCTACCAGATGACACTTGGGAATCATACCACATTATATCCTTTCATGAAGAATCCTTGAAAAAACAAAACTCTTGACATTACAAAGGCACCTGGGAAAGCACAACCCATATCATAATAAAGTAACATGGGAAATAAAAACTCACTGACACACACTTAAGCCTCAAAATCCTCATCCTTCCCGATGAATCTTTGGCTTTCACCACTTGGAAGTGGGAGAAGTGAAGTCTGTATGACCATCCATCCATCCTTCCACTAGGATGTTTGGGAAATAAACCATCCCTCGTGATGATGGGGGTGTTAGGAAAATGTTTTCCAAATATTGTGGGGAAGAAATCTAAATCACAAGGAAAATTAAAATTTCATAAAAATAAGATAAAAAACACTGACGCCCAACTTATGTGTTCTCAATGAAAAATTTTCTCACAAAACATCCTTTGTTTCTGCTACCCCTAAATCCACAACAACCTATATTTAGAAAAAAACTCCACTAAATTTCTTTCTAACATGATTAACCATTACCAATATACAAATCATTTATTCATTCCATTAAACAAATAAAACAAACCATGATCAAAATATTAGTATCCCATTATTTAATCATTTATTATACTATTATCCGAGAAACTAGTATGCCAAACCCATAACCATCAATATAGTAACACAGAACTACACATCCTGATCACATTCTTATTGCACAAAACATATCATCCATTCCCCAATCAATCATTCAATCAACCAAAAATCCCATTACATAGTATATTTGATGTAGCATTTAACAGATCATCCAAAAAACCAGACAACCCAAACCATCCCACATCACACACATGTTCTTCACATATGTACCACATCACAAACCATAGTGAATCCATACATCAAAACATAGCCACTTGGCTTTACATCTACCCCTAAAACATAACCACACCACACCACACAATAAATCACCCCACATAAAAAATGATAACACAATTATGTATTTATAAAGGCATTCTTAATTTAAATCCACTTGTTAATTATGGGATTTTCACAGAAACTCTACACTACTGGTGTATTCGTTTGTTCTCCAAGTATATGTGACTTAAAAATTTGGGTATAAGAGTGTTCAATAGAAATCATCTAAAATTAAACTAGTTTAATAAACAACCATGTACCAGAAATGGAATATATTTTTAATATGGGTGCTTAGACCGTATGATCCACAACATCACAATAACTTCAAATATTGAAAAACATGTGCAACAGATCCCTCAACCCCATTCAGTTAATTTACCTGGTTCAATTATTTGATTATTGTTGTACAACTATGATTGATATAGAAACAAATGTAGGTCTATACCACAGGATGTACTATCAAATAGAAACAAAGTAAAGCCCTATATTGATGAAGCTTTTAAACTCATCTGTGCATCACAGGATGAAGAAGAATGCACGTAAGAAAAACCACCCAACTAGAAATGAAATCCTACATATTCTACACAAAACGATTATCAAAACACTATCAAACATCCTATTAAAGATAAAATATAATAAAATATTGAATCTCTAGGGAAGAACAAGATGAGACGATTGAGAAAGATGAGAATAGTTACTACAGATCGATCATGTATTGCCAACAGACAACCACAGGGATTGATAGATCAAATATGGAAGAGTAGGGCTTGAAGGACTCCTTTGGGAGACAAGGGTTTGTCTGAAAAAAGTGGTAAAGAAAAATATTGATGAATGAATAATTGTTTGGCTGAAATAAGTGTTCAAAACTACACATGATTGGGGTAATACAAGATGTGTTATTCCCTCTCACATTGTTCAATACTCTGCGATTGGATTCCTCCAAAAAATTCACATCTTGGTTTTATTTTATTTTTCAAAACCCCAAATATTAAATGCCATAAAAATTCCGAGTCACGAAATGATGTATGGTTTCACATAATGTAATATAGTTAGATAACATGATACCCCCCTTATATAGACATTAAAAACTACACCACTCCAAAATCATTATGTGCCTCCTATGAAAACTTCTAACAACCAAAACTCGCAATGTAACAGGCTGGGAAGACATGCACCATTACATTAAGAGCTATCAACATATTAATCATCATCCATATTAGTGACCTTAAATATGTTCCTCCATATTTGATGATTTATTTCCAAATATCTTATGTTTCCCTCATAGATTATCAACAATTTTTCCCAAATATCATTTTGTAGTGTAAGTCACACCCCCTTGGTGTATACCTTGTTTGATAAAGGGAAAAAATACAATTTTTCTCCTTTAAATGATTTTATATATTTAACTTTCTACTAGGGAATTCTTAGAATTATTAGTAACGTGTGGAAAAACAATATTCAATGAATCAAATTCCACATGGATGGGAGAAAAGAGATACGAAATCAAATAGTTTATCCAAATATGGTTGATTAGTTAATAAAATATAGAAACACCACTTTTTTAATAGTATTTTGATTCTCTATTGCTCAAAACATATCCTTGATATTTAGAAGTAACCAAACATTGACACCACTTTATAGGATTTTTCATTATTTGATCCTTAATAAAGGGAGGGGTAAATCGATGATCGTAATTGTTATATGATTTTAACCACTTAAAACTCATCCTCTTAAACAGATAATGATTCTCTATACAATCATTATTAAATATTTACCTTGATTCCCACATAAATAAAATATAAATAAAATACATGATATTTACATAGTTCATAGCTGAAGCATATATATTTCCATGTTGGTTAGTCATCCCAATATGGATTCTTACACTACATGGAGAATTCCTTACAATAGGTATTCATCTTCATTTCAATAAAACACGTATAAAATCTTTTAGTATATATCATTTTTTTAAAAATATGATCCATAATGTATAGTAAACAATGAGTGATCACTTCACCTTATTGACCACTCAACCTATTGATTCCCTTTCCATATGAATAGATGGATGTAATGATCTATAAAAGTAATCCTTAAAACATAAACAGATGATGTTGATGCTTTACCAATTGGTTTCGAAACAATAGAACGAAATATTTGTTCTATGGCCTTCCCCAATTAATATATATGCACTTAATTATGATCTCTCTTCCATGGATGCATCTCTTTACATAATTTTATTCATGGAGTCAATCTCTCATCAAATTAATAGTGACATCACATGTGCATTTCTTCTCCCTCACTATGCACCGCTCATAAATTTCTTATAGAAACTATTGCTTGTTCATATTAGAAGGTCATATTTCTATTAAAGAGGGAAATTTTAATCCCTATATTGGGTACCATAATCTACCCATTGGCTCCTCAAAGACTCCCAGAAATATCAATCATATCTATTAAAACATATATACTCCATGTAATTCTCTCTCTTATTTAGAGCTTTTAATAACTCCATATTTCATTAAATAAATATAACATTTTATAATAAAACTATTATTGATGGAATCATGGAAAAAATGATGATGTTTTTTATGAAAGTAATCCTGATTTTTATAATCATCACTATAGTGAAATTGGAAATGATCCACACATCACATCATGGAACTATGTATACCATGCCTTAGGGTATAATTTTTACCCATGTGTATATCATCATGATGAATACCAAGTGAAGGTATCCTTTCCTATGGTTATTTTTTCATGAAGACACACATGTCGTACACAAATTCCTTCACCACAAGTTTTTGGATGGTTGTTTCATCATCCTATGAATTATAAGTCATAACCAATTAACTATAATTACATTCTGTGTTCAAATATCATTTTGGGAAACCTTGTTTCATGGAGGGATACAGAAAATAATATTTTATTACAAAAAAGGCATAATTAATAATATTTTTATATCTCATAATACTTTGTTCCATACACTTCAACTCAAAAACCACATCCTTAACTTTTTACATCTGGGTATTAGCAGTGTAGTACATCAAAACAAAAGGATCACCATATGGACCACCCTAGATTTTTCATTGTCTATTTGAATATTTTGGGACCTTTTTTATCAACATTACTTATGCAATGGTTGAATCATAATCCAATATTATTTATTATCTTCACTAATAAAAATCTACTTAATGGCCTTACTAATATTAGGAAAAACCATTGAAAATCACCAATATTGGGATCCACTAATCTATAAATAATCACGTCTTCAAATATGTTGTAAATAATGACATATAAAAAATTAAAACTTGTTACATTGAGATCAAAACAATCAAATTTTACAAATAATTGACCAAAATTATTACTTTTAATGCATTATTCCTTTGTTTAAATTATTCTAATTCAATACATGATGAATTATAACAACCCCACCTTTGAATTTTTTTAACAATACTCATATTCAACCTCTTCAACATCCCAAAATTATGCACACCATTATTCAAAACGAAATTATATGGTCAAATAATGCGGTAATTTATATATTTATGTCTCAAAAATATTCAATTCCCATTTTTCACATGAAATATCAGAATGAAATAACATGAGTCCAAGAAAAAAAACATTATTGTGTAATATATCTATTTAAATTGATCACGTATTCACCTACTCCAACGAAATAATATTTCTTATTTAGTATATACAAATGTCACATGAACATCATACCCATATATCAATACAACATAAAATAGTTCAATTCAATGAGATGTATTTCTATATTTTTTCTCACCCAGTGATCATATAAACCACCGATTCATAAAAATGTTTATTATATTCTAGAAAATAGAGCAAAAATGAGATTTTAAAACAATATATATAGATTTTTTTTGTTATCCGAAAATATCATATTTGAAATTTTTCATCTCTTAGGTCCTCCCCAACAAGGGATGAACTATATCTTATGTATCCTAGATAAGCATTTCATTATATTCTAACTATATATATTATTTAGAAATTATAACATCACATATATTATTCAATTACATTCAATAAAAAGAAATAAAAAGTGTTAGGGAACAAAGAGGGAGCTCATTATACCCTATGTGAAACCATTAGGTTGAGAGCTTTTACTCAACCTAGGACATTTTTTCTATGCAGGATCAAAATCATTTTAAATTAAAGATATTCTCTTCACCCTCGTAGTTATGGCTTCTTCATGTCCTTACTATTGATGTGTCTTTTTAAAATTCATATTTCTATCATATCATTCAAAAAAATTCAACATAGAACATTTGAATGTCTTATTAAAGGAAATCGTCACATATTTCAACAATATTTAATTTTATTTACTCAGATCCCCAAATTCTCAAAAATACCGCTCTTTTTTATTAACTTGTCTTAGGTAATTAAATATTGATTCAACATGTGAAGGATTTGTGTATATACCATCAACACCACAGAAAATATAACTTGATCTAATATTTCATTGACTGAATGTAGATTTTGTTAAAATGATGTTGATTTTATCTTCCTTTATTATATTTTTCTTTATGGGTTTTTCAAATTATATCCCATTACAATCATTCTTCTCTGTGGACGTTTCTTCTCAATATTATTAAATTAACATTAATCGCCAGAATCGTTTTGAATAAATGTTATAAATTTTGAATGAATATGATTAGGATAAAATTTTATTTTCAAACCATTATAATGATAATATTCTCTTATAATTTCATTATATTTCTTGAATCCTTTTGTAAACATTTTCTAATCTGTTTTAGCTTCAAAACAAATAGCTCATGTCTCGAATAACTCCTATTATAATGCATTAAATTTAACCATAAGATAAACAATCAACTTTAAATTACCTTAATATTTTTAACATATTTTTTTCCAATTGAATTTTATCTTTTTAATGCCTTAGGTAACATGAAACTATATTTTTTTACTTGAATTACATGAAATAATGAGATTAAATGAAATATGTCACATTATTAAAATATTTTTATTCAATGTGATAATTATATCATACTCATTGAAATGGTGTGTGTGAAAAATATTATATATATTAGGAAAATATATTGTTAAATTATTTATATAAAATGAATTATTTGGAGAGAAACATATTAAAATAGAATATACAAACTTTTTAAAAATAATTAAAATATTTTTCTAAAAAATTATTTTAATGAAAAAATACATGTTTTGCATCAATAAATTAAAAGAACCAATTTTGTATAATTATTTTAATGATATTTTTTGTATTATATATTCAAAAAACTATTTAAATTTCATCTAAAGTGTTTTTGAGGCATGAGATTCGAATAAATTCTATATTAGACTGAAGAAATGTATTTTTCGACAATGTAGTTTTGTCACCTTGTTCCAAACTTATATTAATTATTTTACACATATAGGAAATTTATTTGAAAAATATGTTAATTTTTTAAATAATTATTAAAAAATTATTTCATATGAAAATTTGACAATTTTCTAAAAAGATTAATTCTTTGATGAAGAGTGAAAAAATTTCTTTTTTATTTAAAACAATTATTTTGTTTAAATTATTTATAAGTAATGATTATTTATTAATTAGGATTTAATGTAAAATGAAAAAACATACATATTTTCTCTATGTTTTATGAAATTATAATCATTTTCATATTGACTATTGATAATAAACATTATAAATGTTTAAACTTTTTCTCTTTGAAAATCTACTTTCTCATCGTGACTATGAGATTTATATTAAATGATTATTTAGAAAATTTTTTATTGTATTTTTAAAAATTTATTCCAGATATTTAAGTAGAATAACATACAATGGAAATTAATGTAAAAAATTATTTTTGTATAAAACAATCAATGAGAACAATAATAATTAATTTCCTCAAATAAGGGGAAAATGGGATTACCAGTTGGTTACACTAAAAATGTATGGGTTAAAATGAAATTAAAACCTCTATAAATTATATTGATGGCCATATTTCAACCATATAATGTTCAATTATCATGAATAATTTATTTTTTATCTATGTTTCTTGAGAATAACATGGGTACACCTATTAATTTTCAAAACATTACAATTATTCCACTCTCCCTACTTATTAAAGGCCATCCTTCTCCGCTCTCATTCACACCTTAAAAAATTTTCAATTTGAAAATACCAACCCAAATAACTTCCAAAATTCCTCATTGTCATATTAAAATCCATTTTTAATAAATCTATCCTAGTATATCATTTGGTACTTAATTAAGAAAATTACCCAGTTAAAAGGTAACATTCTACAATGAAGTGTCTTATATTATTTCATCCTATACAACATTTAATTATTGATAAAACATATTGATATAAAAAATAGTATATTCCATTAATTTGTATTTCATTATGTTAAGGTAATGACTTAAAAACATCACCTATTCCATCCAAAGTATTATAAAATCACCATTCATGTGTATAATGGACAACAACCTAGTGAACCGATGTCATTTGTTTTTCCATTAGCACCTAACATGTTTTCTTATGATGATGGATATAATATATATATATATATATATATAATTAATTAGATAATTATACCTTTGGATTTATTATTTAATATATTGCTTTTTTCCTTTTCATTCCGTAGGGGGATATGATGACATCATTTATCTGTATAGTGATCTACCAACTCATGAAGTGATGTGGTACATTTTAAATTACAATTTTTATGGAAGGTAATAAGGTTACTTATATTGAATATATGTGATATAAAAGAAAAAATTATTATATTAATGAAACATTTTTCATTATTAATGAATAATATATAATTTTATTTCATACATTTTGACTCACTGAAATTTGATACCATCATTCATATAAGTGTAGAATACTGACTTCTCGAAGATATGTGACTTTGTATTCATCACCACCCCACATGTTGATTCAACTTAAAAAATTTTCGGAGTATTAAAAAATTTATTTTTCTACCGAATGGTTAGATCTCTTCATGGTTTGTTTCTTGTGTTTTCAAGACATTTATAATGGTTTCTGGGCTTGTTCATGATTTGAGCTTGGTTTGAGCATGGTTTGATAAAGTGTCCAACCTTAATAGAATAATGTCTTATATATTGTTCACATTTGAACTATGTTCTCAACATGAATTTGTAGCACATCCATGGGATCTGTTTGGGGCACACAATGATGTGTAAATTTACTAAAAACCATGCAACCTACCAAAGAAATTGTACAAATATGAATTAAATTTCACATATAATTGTAATTAAATTATATAATCCCCAATAATTAATCTGAAACACCTCATAAATGATTATAATATTATATTTAGGTTTTGGTGAGCATTCTAGAGGCATTTTTCTTCTCCCAAATAGATTTCATGGTAGATCAATGCTCCAATTAGAGAAATGACCCACTTTTAGTGAGTTCTTTTATTCAAGTTCATTGATCTCTATTATTATCTTGATTATTTATTTTTATAGTTTTTGTTGGCCTTTTAATTAATTTGATATTGGTTTATTGATGAGTTATTGTGGATCTAGGATATATTCAATCTTCTCTCGAGGTCTCTATTCCATTATCCAATGATCACCATCATAGGTGACACATCTCAGATTCATTAGGGTTGGATTCCAAATATTCCATGTAGGTGTTTCTATGAATTTACTTCATTTTATATTCATTATTTATTAATAATTCATAGATATGTGTTTTATGAATTATAACACATTTTCTATGAAAGTTTTATATTTAATTACATATAAAATATTTGTTGACCCATATCTATCGTAATTTAAGATGTCATCAATAAAATTAATATGAATATTATTTCTCACACCATTTGGGAATTGATAAATGACATGTTTGGTTTTATTTCATTTTTTATAAACTCAAATAGGATTATTTTACTGGGATTAATGTATTTGGAAGATGTTTTTAATTAATAAATTAACTTTATTTATTTTAATTAAATTCATTTAATATTTTATGTTTTTTAAATACCTGAAAAATATTGAATATATTAAATGATGAAGAACATCATTTGGAATATTTTACCCTTGTTTTGAAATGGTTTTTGATTTATTTTGTATAAATTATATATTCCTTTTGAAAGAGTGTCTAAAAACATGCTTTGAAATGTTTTCAAAACCTTTTATAATTAAATTACATAAATTGATTGATTTATGGATTATTTTAACAACATGGTGGTTTTAAAGATCAAATTTTCATTTTCATTATTATTATTTTGTGAAATAATGTGCATATGATTACACTTTTTATTGTTGAATATTATAAATGGATGGGAATTTAATAGAATATTTTTGATGGTATAATTATCACATTATGATGATCACATATTTTAAACACCCCATAATGTAATTTTATTTATTCTTGTACGTTCCATTTTTGGGTGCAGAAAATGGGATTATATACAATGAGGGAGTTCAGAGGGGGGGGGGGTGATATGTGAATTGGTGTCTAGTGACCAAAATGATACTGAAAATTATCCCTATTGATATCCACATAAATTGATTATATCACTAACCTTATTTGAATTTAAATGTGAACCACAATAGTTAGATTGGATGAATTAGATACCTGCTTCACTAGTATAGTCACACTCTTCTAGTGGATCTATATAGAATATTTAGTGTTCAATCTATAGATGAGTTGCTGGAAAATCGTATTTGGAAAAAACTAGTTCTCTTGATACCCATGAGTCTATATGTAATCCAGATAATTAGTCATGTTGTAATTTTATTAGATATTCTGAGGTGGACTCATTATATTACCTATGTGTCACCCCTGAAATCCACATACTCGATCTAATTACTTAAAGACATTAATTTTCACAACATAGAATTTAATTTTTCTTACTTGATTCATTTATTATTATTATTCTACATAAATATATAATATTAAATATTGTTCATAATTATATATTATGTGCATATTATAATTATCTCTTGGTCATAAGTCATTACCTTGTTAAATGGTTTTCAATGTTTTTTCAGCAAAATGATTTCATTTTTAATATGGGAAATCTAGGACTTTAATTTTTTTTTGATAAACGTTTTTTAAATGTTTAATACTCAATTTTTTATATAATCATGATAGGCTCTTATTTATATTATTCTTTATATTAATTAACTAATGAAGTAAATTCATATAATATTTGGTTGAATCCAATGGGGAGAATTATCGCATATAGAATTTATTGTTTTAATCCTTTATTATCTTATATATGGTGTTCATGTTTTCAAATTCATTTGTGGTTTGAGTTATGGTGACCAAGTGAGGGTGACGTGGAACATGGTGAGAAGTCTTGGACCGCTAAGAGATGGGTTTTTGGTACTATTGTTTTATTTCTTGTTTTGTATAGTCTCCTTATACCTATTATGATTATATTGAAGTTTGTATCAGATGATGTTTTCGGAGTGTGATTGGATTATTATAATATTTTTGTGGATAAAAAATTGAAAATGGATATTTGTTGGCTCCTAGGTGCTTTTCTATGGTTCTTTGAGATCAAAAACACTATTTGGGATAATAGATAATTTTATTGAATATCGGTTTAAATGGTATTATGGGTCTGTTTGACTAAAATATTATTAAAGGAGGTGTTTTTTTACCAAAAAAAAATTTCCTCAAAATTCATTATGTTATTTGGCGTGATTCCTAGTAAAATATAGATTACGAATATATTGTGAATCTTGAATTAGTAATTGATAAGGTGATTGATCGCCACCTTTTTACTGGGAGACATTAGTTATCAGGGAAAGTAGGGACTAGATTATTTATTTTGAATAATTGATTTCATTTTGAAAATTGATATTTATATTTCTAATGATAATATCATTCATTTTGGGAATAACGTATATGTTTTGGAATGGATCAAAAATATGAAACACGTTGTACTAAACCTTCATGGTCCTGTAAACTATGAGGAATCAGTGTCACAAATTTATGATTAAATTCATGAACTATTTTGTGTTTTCTGTGTGGTTTACCAGATAATGGGACAATGTCATGCATAGATATACATTAACTTGAATTTGGAACCCTATTCTATTGTTTCTAGAATAAATTCACATGTGCGGGGTTAGTTGGAAAGGATATAGATGTGGTTTATTTAGGATCTTGTTTGGTTGTTTCAACATTAATCAGATATTAATAATTTTAAATACCATTTCAAAGCAAAATTAAGTCTTAAAACAATTTTTTGGAATTCCTTGATAAATTTTTTCAATTTTCATAAAGTGAGATTTATGAAAATATTGGTCATAAAAAATAATTATCAAATACTTTTATCTAAGGTGATTTTAATAAAAAAATAAGAATAATTTTTTTTTTCAAAATGATTTAAATGGAAAGGGTTTGATAATTAGAAAGCAGGTATCATGTCATTAAAATCATGAAATAATTAACATGTGTTGGTAATCATTTTTTTGAATCACTGATGGATTTAAATCATGATTTATTATTTTCAATTAAAAAAGAAATTTTTGATAAATTGTGAGGTACTCTGTGATTTGAAATAAATTAAGCAATGATAATGTGGTTTTTGGTTTGTTTGATATTTTTTGGAATTTGTTTCTATATATATTACGAATGATTTGTTATTAAAATGTGTTTATATGTTCAGAAATGTATCACTAAAAATCTTTTAACAATGATAGAATGTTGGCCCCACTATATGGTCCTCATGGAAGTCCATCATGTTTTCAGTGTGTGTGTCTAACATGGCTGAATATACCTAGAATCTATATAGTGTGGGGGATCCAATGACCTTAAACCCATTGAACCCCATCCATAAATTCATGGTTTTTCATCCACCATCATATAAAGAAAAATAAGCTTCCCCTAAGGCAGTAACATGGCATCAAGAAGTTGATGATATTTTTTATTTCCCCAAAACTCATGATACTCTAATGGTTAATTCCATTATCTACTTATTTGAGTGACTTGGCCATGAGTGGTCAGAATTTTTTATTCCCGCATCTATGCATGAATTAATGTCATGTGAATTATCCAATTCAATCTTCATTCAGCTCTACTATCACGAGGAACTGTAAAAGTATGATGTTTCCGAGTTCTTCGGTTTTGATCGAGATAATCTATCTCTTGTGGAGTATTTTATGTGATTTCCACAGTTTTATATTTTGTAACAAATATTTTATTTGATTATTTTAGTTAGGCTATCTATTTTATTAATGGTCGTCAACCATAACTCATACCCATCATTCATGTGACCACGTTGATCTCTTATTCGAGGATGATCAATATGGAATTTTTACTCGATCTGGAGTAGAGCAAAAATATAAATGCCTAAAATCCACATTTTTGTTGATAAAGGACATCCTTATTGGGAAAATAAGATACATATTTTATGTATCTAGTGAGGATAACCTGGTTCTTCTAATTTTTTTAAAAATCTCCGTGGTTTTTGAATGGTGTGCCTATTTTGGTCACCTTCAAAGGTTTTGTTTGGATGTCCTAGTAGATAGGGAATACTCAGTTTACAACCTAATATATTTTGTTCAGGGTATAATATAAATTTTGATAACCATAGTCTTTATAGTTAACATTTTCACATAGTGGAGGACATTCTTATTGTTGGAGTTTGGCTACCGAATTTGGTCGATGATGACCCATCTCATTGTTTCTGATGTGGGAGTAGAAGATGATGAATTTTACTTCTTTTGGTTTTTCTATTTTGGAAACCATTAATATTGGGATCTCTGTGAATGATATTTTGTGGACCTTGGTTTGAATCATTTTTATATTCCATATGTAACAGTGTTTTCTTATTCTTGAGATCTTGATTTTTCTTCCTTATTTTTCTTATGTTTGACTTGATTGTTAGAGATCAATTTGGATATATTTTGTAATCTCCACTGTGAGAGTGTAGTTTCATATTGTGCACTGACTAGATTTATGATCTACTTCCAGTTTTTCATGGTCAAAATCATGTGAATGTACTTCGGTTACTATGATGATGTTGATTTTTGATAGATAAGGAACCCAATTGTTCAACAATCTTATTTTTTTCATGTTGAGGTATACATATTAGTTTTAAAAATCATATGTTACCGTTGAGTACATACCCATGGAATAAAATCTTTTTCAGTTATTCAACCTTCTTTTGGATTCTCAATCTTATATGTTCCTCCTTAGTGAGTGGTTAAAGTGTATTCATTGTGTTTTAGGGATTTTCTTTTCTTAGGTTATACCATTTTGGTTAATATATAAATGGTGAGGAGATACATTCTAGGAATCCAAAATTTATATGGTTAGGATATGTGGGATTATCCTTGTGTATCATTATTAGTGTTTTTAATATTTATTGACCTTTGGGTGTGTCTCTAAACTATACCATGTTCCTTTAACCTCACTAGATGAGTGATGTATTTCTTATTTTTTCATCATGTTCTATGTTTTTAAGTGGATTCATTCTATGGAAATAAATTACTATGGAGGTAGTTTCATAAATCTTGTTACCATTAATTAGGTATTTTACCCCTCTTATTTGAGTAAATATTGATTGAATCTCTTCGTTGTTTGTTTCTAGGGTTTTTATTGTCTTTTCAAAGGTTTTTAGTATATTGAATGTTATTTTCAAGGTTTTTACATGCATTGAAAAAGTTTGAAACCTTGAAAAAATGGGGTTGCACTGTTTTCATATGGTTAAAATATTTGTGTATCCAAAATGCGCATCCCTTGTAGGGGATCTACATAGGTAAAATGGGGAGGAAAATGATTATTTCTTTCCATGATACCTACCATGTAAACTGTGTGACCTAAAATTATAATTTATAAAAATTGTAATTAAATTCACTAAATCTATATAATTCATTCTAATCTCCCCTCACTCAATCACAATAAAATACTTAGGTTTTTGAGATCCCATAGGGGGGTTTTTGTCTCCTGAATCCTCATTTATTGGTAGATCGAACAACCAATAAAAATGGTGAACCTAGTTCTATGAGTTATTTTACTCTTTTTCTTCAATATTTCTTATTCTCTTGATTCCTTCCTCACATAGGTTATGATGGCCTAGAATTTATATTGATCTTGGATGATTGATGTGGAATTATGTTTTGAGGATCTATTCTATATTGTCTTGAAATTTATCTTCCTAGATCTGGTGATCCCCATCAATAGAGACACATTTCAGATTTTTTTTTGTTGGATTCAAAATATTACATCTAGGTGTTTTTTTGTTTCATTTTTAAATTCATTATTTCTTGAGAGTCTCAAGATACTAGTTTCATTATTTCTAACGGATGTTTTATGAAATTTTTCCATAAAATTTATTTTGAAGTTCTATTTTTCCCTTTTCATTCTGAATTGATTATGTAATGATTGAAATGGATATGAGTTTTATTTCTCTAACATTATTTTTGTGAATTGAAAAATACTATGTTTGATTTTATTTTATTTTCAATGAACACATAAATGCTGTTTTCGCAGAATGAATGGATATTTATTATTATTTAATTTATAAAATTAAATTAATTATTTGAATTTAATTAATTGAATTATTGAATACTTTACATATATATTAAAGTTTTTGAAGTTATTAAATGGCCAAAACAACATTTGATTCATTTTAGCCTTTTTCATAATGGGTGTTATTTTTTTATTTGATATAAATGATTTAATCCTAAGGATAGAGGGTTTAAACCCATGTTTTTAGATTTCCTCAAATCCTATTAAAATTATAATAAATACATTTAATTATTTATGGTTTACTTGAAGTGAATGCATATTTTAGTGTCCCATTTTGAATTATTTGGATATTTTTTTGATATTAAGTGGGTATGATTACAATTTTGATTATTAATGATTATATAGGTATTTGAATTGAATATAGGATTCTTGACTATCCTGATGTCACTTTATGATGATCCCCTATTATAATAATCTTTTAATGTATCATTTATATTTCTTTTACATCCCATTGATTGGTTTGGAAAAAAGTATTACTTATATTTATGGGGATCTAAGGTGAGAGTGAGATGTGATATAAGGGCCACTGCCCATAATTGATATGGATAATGATCATGATTTTTATCTCTATAACATTTTTATCACACTTTTATCTTGTTACTAGGTATGGGAACGTGGAGGATTATATGGGGTGAACTAGATATATTCATCACTAGAGGACTCACACCAATCCCATTGATCTATATAGAGTGTGGAGGGTTGAGCTTGTAGACATGCGGCGAAAAAATAAGGTGTTTGTGTAACTAGTTATATTGAGACACCTAAGACTAGATGTAAGCCCAAAAATTATTCATGTTTTACTTTGATTATCTATTCTATAGTAGAACAACAATTATACCTAGTTTTCACCAATGAATTCTATACAACTGATATTGTTACATGACATCATTAATTTTCACTATTTGGAATTATAGATTCCATGGTTTATTGTTTTATTGTTATTGTGCACCTTGAATATATTGTATTGACACATTTTTATCTTTCCATATCAGTTGTATTTTCTCTTATTTAAATTATTATGAAAATATATCTTCTCAATTGGGTTTTCATGATTTTTCAAATTTATTTTTTAAAAAATAACGAAATAGAATTTTTTTTATAGGTTTGTTGTGATAAATGATTATTAAATGTTTAAAACTATATTTTTAAATTGAATTATCATGATATATTACTTATAAATTTATATTTTAATATTTTAATTACATTGTGAATTAACTATAAATAATCATTGTCGGAGACGTATTGGTCTCTTCATCACATAACCTGCTTGTACAATTTGGTATTTTCATCATTTATTATCTTATAACATGTGTTCATTATCTCACCGTATGTTGTGGTTTTGAGTTAGGGTCACCATGGGATGGTGAATTAGGACATGGTTGGTGTTCATCAACCACCAAGAGATGAGGTTTTTTAATCACTATTTTATTTATATATTTTTTTCATTTCATTATACCTTTTATGATAAATTTTATATCTGTATATAATGTTGTTTATGTAGTGTGAATAAATTATTTTAGTAATTTGAGGGTGAAATAAAACCCAATGGTTTTGTATTGATTCTAATGTTCTTTTATCCAACATGTAGAGATCTGGAACACTGTTTGGGTAAGATGCGAATCAGTTTGGATGTCAGTTTAGATGGTATTATTGGTAGGTTCATTACACCACATGGATGATATATATTAGTATATTGAAATAAATAATATGAATTTTTTTTCTATTATTATCATTATGTAAATAAAATATAGTATTTAAACATTTCCATAATGCTCATTGAAAAATTGAAATGTTACTCATGTGTACAAACAACCTACCATACGCATGATCAAAACATAATCATTTCTAAAAATCATCATTCATGAAAAGTATTAAAAGAATTAATTGATGTATAAATATAATAATTAGTCCATGATTATTATATTGGTGGTTATGTAACCATGATACAAGAAATTGTAATAAAAAATCAAAACATACAAGAAGAATGCTGGTTTTACTCAACACATGAATTTAAGAGGGAATTGTTTGTATGTTTTTAATAAATTGAATTAAGTTAATAATAAATGTGATGATATATGTATGTTTCGTTTTTTAATATATGTATAATAATATTATAATTACTATACTAGTTGTTATAACAAGTATAATTGAAGTTGACACTTATGGTGGGCGATTTCTATTCAGTCTTTTTTTTCCAGGAGACATATAAAAATCCAACACACGTTTCTTTTGTGTAGTGTATATAATGGATGTATAAAAATATATATAATAAATATAATCCTTTTCAGAATATTAAATGATTCATGTTTTGTTATTTTTTTTGGTTCTTATGATTAAAATGATTTCTAAATGATAAAGGTATTTTAATATCACTTTTTACATTTTTAGATATATGCATATTCTATAATTTTTTTCTTATATGTGGTGTATATAATGTTCATGAATGTATTGTAAATTAAATATCATGAATATTATTTTTATTTTTCCAAAAAAATTAGATATATATTTTATAGGGTTTATTTTTCAAAATACACAAAAGAGGTAACTGAACATTTTCAAATTTTTCTATCTTTGAGACATATGATATGTTATAAAAC
This sequence comes from Viscum album, assembly GCA_963277665.1. Taxonomy (NCBI): domain Eukaryota; kingdom Viridiplantae; phylum Streptophyta; class Magnoliopsida; order Santalales; family Viscaceae; genus Viscum; species Viscum album. The sequence goes on from OY728147.1 coordinate 1,305,002,860, forward strand.
TATCATATTTATCAGGTGTATATAAAACCCATTTTAAATGTAATATTGTAAAATTATTTCTTATAATGATATTCTATGATTTTTTATGTACTTATTTCCTAGTTATTTTTAGGCCAACTAGGTCAAATACATCGAGGTATGGGAGAATCATAGATTGAATGAATAAAACAATTTCCCCTTTTGATATTTATTTATTTTTAAAAAACACCCTTCTATTTTCTTCCAACATAAATGTGACACATAAATTTTACATGGTTCCCCATAATTAGGAAAAATCCAAGGAGAATACAAAGAAATGTGTCTATGTACCACATCCGCTAAATGTGCACTCCTGTTTATAATGATCAGGGTGAAAACACATTCCCTCATGGTTTAAAACCAATCACAAAATGAAATCTCCCTACTCTATCACCTGAAGTGTGCATACTAATTCTTTAGTAAATAAACTCACATTTTATAGTCTATAGGTATCTTAATTATCTCAAATGAATGAATTATATATTTTCTGTGGATTCTCGATTAGTGTATCACTTTAATCCACTAATGATTATAACTTTACAACAGGTGTACTAGGAAACTTCCAACTATTTTGCAACACTATGATAAATTACGGGATACAATATTCATGGTCCACAAGTTTAACTTTGTCATGGAAATGCCAAAATGAACTCTACTCCAAACATCCCCAACAAAACATTCTTATACTTACAACCTGTGTGACACATGCCCTTTTATGCCCAACTCACTATTGTTATTCAACTACAATCTGGCGCACAAACTCTGAATAAATCACTAATTGTGTGACCCCAACACTTGTGTTTCCAAAGGTCAAATTTTATCTAAGTGTTGATCTTCTAAAAAATTAGGGGTGTATCCATCTACTTATAGGAATTTTGGTGACCTTGCATGTGAGGTGTTAAAATTTCCCCTACCACGCAAGTCCATTCACCAAAGCCTATATCGCGCTAGTAACCTTATGTGTCACTCCATAACAAGGTTTCTTAATTTAATCTTCTATATTTTGATGTTATAATATTGAAACATTCATGAAAAAATACTTTATAAGGCTCCTTAACACTAGCGTGTAACTACCTATTCCAAAAACACATTTCTTCAATCCCAAATTTTCAGAACCTTATTTTTTACGATAAATGGAACAAGACACCACCTTGTATAGTACTATTTATACCGCATCATGATTCTCCATTCCATTTTCATGTTACATTGTTTGAAAAATATCTTTATCTCCACAATAATTCATGGAAAAAATCTTAGTCAACAAACACAACAAACCAAAAAATGGGATAATGTTAGCTTGAAGGATTTTTTCCCAATAGGTATTGAATTCAAATTTAATAAAGTTATAATGTTTTAATTCTACAACAGCATTATTTATCAGAATTTCTCATGAATATTATTCCAAAAATTAAATATTATGATCCAACTCTCATGAAATAACTATATTATATTTCCCTAGTGTAATTGTAAGATAAATATTTATTTTCCATTTAATTTACAATCTTTATGATATCAAAATCTCAATATAAATTTCCAATGATAAATTTTAAATATTTTTAAATTCATCCAAAACCCTTCTTCTTCCGATAAATAAATTCTAAAAATGTTTTTAAATATTTTTTAAATTATTGAAATGATTTATTAAATAAATTTTTACCAATGTGTTATTTTTTACAAAATATTTTGAAATTAGTTTTCTGGTATTTTTTCAAAAAATTTCTATAAGGGATTTATATAATTTGTGAATTGAATATTTATTTTAACATGTATAAAATGAATATAATTTCTCATAGACATGAAATTTTTGTCTTCGAATATTCCATTATAATATTTTAAAAAATTATTAATGAATAATGTTTTTAAATTTTTTTTAAAAAAGTGTTTTTCCCAAGAGGAACTAATATTTTCCAAGAAAATGATTAAAATGAATGTTAAATATTAATTTATAAGTCATCATGTTAAATTTCAATGAAATATTTTAAACAGTAATTTATTTTCTAAAAAATATTTTTCAATTATATGTTATTTTCCTTATAAATCCTTCCATATTATTTTTATTTTAAAAAATTTATTCATCTCTGATGACATCCTTTGAGGATAATTATTAGTTACTATAGATATGATATAGTGATAAATTTTTTGTTAGTTCTATAATGGATTAATATTTATGATGAAGTGATATTTATGAATCTTAATTCTCTTCCACATGTTATAAAATAATAAAAATCTTATGAGATCTACACTTTTTCATTGTTTAATAAATGATGAGATTATTATATTATTTTTCTATCATGTCTGTTTTTGATTGGTTATAATATGATGAATTTTTTTTTTGAAATGCATATCATTTCATGGGTTATTATATGATGAATTTTTTTTATCTTGGGGAACACACACTATTGTTTTTCGTTATGTGATGTGTTTGACATATTGCTCCCTCCAATGGATTGGGAGATGATTAAGGTTATATGTGGTCAAAGGATACACTAGAGGTTATCCCATTCCCAAAAGAAGGCACAATAATTTTTATCCCATTTGTAAAATAGTATATAATGGAGGTCATTAAATAATTGTTGTAGTAAAATATGTGGTTATCATAAGTCTATAATATTGTGGATGTCTTGGTGGGTATCCCCAAAATAATATTTCTTATGATTATGTGAATTCTATAGTTTGATATCTTATTCCAGTGTCTTGGTCCCATTGATCATTATAAATACACCAACTCCCATATCCTAGAGGTAGTGGTAAAATTATTATATTTGAACTATATTCATTAAAAAATATAATGAAGAACATAATTTTTTAGTTGTATTATTAATATATATATATATGAATTTCAGATAAATTTTAACATAAAAAAAATATAAAATTACTTTCATTGTGATCATTTTTATTCCCTAAATCATGTCGTTGTATATCAATGAAAAAAAATTTCTTGAAATATTGTGGAATATAAATAGAAGAAAGGGGTATGATATAATAATCAGTAATGGTGCATGTATAATAGAAACAATCATAAATTAATAAGGAATAACAAATATAGAAGAGAAAATAAATGAAAATATATTCCATTTAATGAAATAATTGAACATTATTTTGTGCGAATAAATTATTATCAAATAATTCTATGAAAATAATCAACTGAAATTGTAATATATTGATAGATATTATATGTAATTAAATAATCACATGGAATTCAATAACTAATTCAAAAATAATGTAATTCATAATTAAAGACATCTAACATATACCAATTATTCCACATCCAAGACATCTGAAAATACATTCAATGCATTATTCCATGAAATCTATATAAATGAAAAAGGAATTAGCCAAAACCCAAGAATTTTTTTCTCATGACACCAATTGATGAATCAAGGGTATATAGTAGCGCATGAAAATTTTCTAATATGCCTAAATCATTCTTCATAGTAATAAATAATACAACTGAAACCACATTCGTTATCAAAATCAATTAATTTACCTATTGGGAGAACTAATTTTGAGGAATATTTATACTTTTACCATTAAAATGATCATAAACCTTCAAATAAAATGTTATGAATTGTAACATTATATTACTTATTCAACATTAAATTATACTGTATATATTTTCATAGATGAAAATAATTTACATAGATTGTTGGACAATATTTCTTGAGAAAAATAAATTTTTACATTGAATATAATTTTTTATGTAAAAATTAGCATGTAATAAAGAGAAAATTATTTTTGAAAAGTACCTCACAATATTATAAATGAATATTTAAATCATAAATGTTTAATTATGGATTGATGTTTTTTTAAACTCTATAAGTTAAAAAACAAGCTTTTAATAATTTTTTATGAAAAGTATTAACGATCGTAGCCATAAAAACAATCAAAATATTTAATTTAAAATATATTGAAAAATATTAAAATCGGAATAATGAATTTTCAAAATCAGTGGAGAATAGATAAAATTTTCTTTTTTCGAACAGGTACATAGATTATATATATTGATTATAAAAGACTTGAAAATAAATTATCTTGAATAATTAAGAGATTGTGAAATAAACCCATAAAACATGGGTTTCTATTGAATCATATGACCCATGGATGTAATAAAAAATAAAACTTATAATAACATGAAGAAAAGAAAAATCATGATAATATAAAAATGGGAATGTATATACACCAGAGAATATAAATATTTGTTGTATATTGAATATTTATCAATGAATTAAAAGATAGACCACAAACTGTTACCTTAGGTATGAATTCCTATAAATTTGTTCAAATATCCTATATAATGGTTTCAAACATGTTATTAATTTTTACCTTAACTATATTAATATTTATTATATCATATTAAATCCTATTTTATTATCATATTACCCATTTGTTAATAATATTTTTTTACCCTTATTTTGAGTGTTATCTGGTAAATTTTCCCATGTATATTATTTCATGTAATCAAAGATTCATTTGAATAGAATATAGTCACATAATATCAATAATTAATGTTTTTTCTAATAAATATTTTTTTTAATTAGGTAAATTTTTATAATCATTCGTGAAATATGGACATAGAAAATATCTTTCATTGCTTCGTGGTGATGGTAAACCATACGTATGCATGAGTGAAATATCATTTATAAATGGTCGAAATTGTAATAATGTTTTTGATATAATAATTATAAATATTAAATATAAATTCATAATTATCATATATAACAATTCACTCTATCATTGAAAGTATCCATGTGAATTTTTTTATTGAAAACAAATTATACCAACATGTGATGATAATAACATGTACGTATGCACGTATAGTTCATTCATTTTTCATAGGATGGATAAAAGTGAGAAAAATATTGTATCATAATTATAAGATAAAATTGGAACATATATTTTATTTAATATATTAATTTTCAAATAATACAACTCCTGAATATGATGCATAAGAAGAAATAAACATGGAAGAGTCAGAAAAGTTGATTACCTCTTTTTAGTCCAATCTCATTAGATATATTCTAAAGAGATATAGGGTTGGTCTTTTCATGATACAATAACAATTATATTGTGTCTATGGATGTGTAAGATGGAATATTTTAGTGTATGGTTTATCTATAAGGCTCTAACTGAAGTAACGATGTGAGAGATGAGTTTTCATTTTATAATTGAAGTATGGAGAAGTATTTGGAATTTCTCAAAATACTAAATTATAGTAAGACTATTATAGAGAAAAACAACTCCAAATGGAGTATAAATTCATATCGGATTTGATATTCGACTATATATTATTCCATTTGTTTTTATTTAATATTTATATGATATTTAAATGTGTTCATAAAATATTAATCCCAAAACACTTCATTATTTTCAATTTTGATATTATTAATTTCATTAACATTAACAACATCAATAAAATAAATGAAATTAAAAAATTTAATTTTATTATATCCTAAAAATTTCTTGATCACGTAGATAAATCATGTATCAATTTAGACATCTCAATTTTTTTAAATATTTTTAATATCATTTATTTGATTGATTCATTAATTAAATAGTTGCTTCATCATCATTATGTAATAATTAAAGATAATTATTTCTTAACTAAAAATAAATAATATATTACCATGATAAATATAAATTTTATATCTTTAAAAATAATTTTTATTGTAGAAATATCCTTTTAATAAAATCATATTAATAAAATTATAGTTATTAAAAAATTGAGTGTGACATTCCCACTTTTCATTAAATAAGATGCTATAAAGAACATAATATAATCATAGTGGACCAAAGAGGTCATAAATTTTACCATAAGATGATTATGTTCATTATATACTAAAAAATAGTATTTATGTAAGTTTACACGTTATATTATGGTTTTTTTGATATTAATTGTTACTTAAATTATCCTATATAACCTTTACCGTGTAAATAAAATTATTCAGTTTACCATTAATAGTTACCAAAAATAATAGGGGGTATTTAATAAAATTTGGACCCATTAATTACAAATATGTAATCCATTTCTCATAAATCATGAAAAAGAAGTTGAAAATTTAATTTTACATTAATCCTGCATAATGAAAATAAAAACAATTTTACTGTTAAATTCTTTTTGAGCCCAAAACTGTAAAAATTCCAAAATAAGGTATAAAGATGATTAATATGTATTTAATTATATTTTATTGATGAATTTATTAAATATTTTAGAATTAGATAAAATTTAAATAATGAATGGGCCTTTTAATATATAGAATATGACTGTTCAATAACAATCGATATTTTTCACTATTCATTAGAAAATAATTATTTTCTGAAAAATAAAAAAAATAACACTGAGATAATTTTTTTTTAATTTATAAAAAGATATTATTTTTATAAGATAAAATTTATAATTTTTCTAGAAACTTATTATAAAATTCACCCATAAAAGAAATAAAATAATTGTTCAAGAAATCAATTTTTTGAACCGTACAATTTATTTATTAAAAAAAGTGATTATTCATAAATAATTAATTAACACATTATCATTTAGAATTAAATATGTATATTTTAAAATGTAGTCAATATAATTTATTTTTTAAAAATTAAATTCCTATTTTATAATGATCACATAAATATATTTCACTTTCCATTTACGTTTGGTATTGCATATCTTGATCACTATCAAACATATTTTTATTTTATAATATCAAGGTGTTTCAGTAATTCCATTTTATTTCATTATGACAAAAATTTTATGAAATTCAAATATCCACTATATCTACTAAAGATGGGTGACTCCTAAATTATTTTTCGCCTCTACAAACTCCCACATCACCAAAAATGAACATCATATACCCAACATACCCCCACACCATCGGGCTCAACCTCCTCATTCATTTCTCCTCGCCTGATGCATTCTATTCGAATCTCTATCAATACCTAGTTTTCCATCCCCAATTAGGGTTTCGAGCAAGCTCTGTTCAATACACCGCTTGTTGAATCCGCTCATCTACTCCCGCATACCGTCCGTGAAATCATCACGCTTACCATCCCCAGCCTGGAAAACCGCCTCAGTCATAACATTGCTGAGATCTGAATCCTAGTCACCCATTACCTTAATCATTTCTCCCTACTCGAAGCATTCCTTTCAGACCACATTCTATACTCGGTTGTCCAGCAACGATTAGGGTTTCGGGAAAGCTTGATTCACTTCACCGCTAGACAAATTTTCTCATCTCTTCCCACATACCATCCCCAGAAGCATCCCGATTACCATCCCTAGCCTGGAAAACAAAGTCGGGCTTACCATCGCTCGGATCCAATTCCTATTCGCCCATTTCATCATTGATCCCACCAGTACGGTTTCTGTATATTCCGTACAGATCCTTTGTCCACTATTTATGTAACGTATTTTATGTCACTCTACACTACATCTTTTCCATGTTTATTATGAATTTAATAAGGTTATATCTGTAAAAACACTACATCATATATCTTGTTCTTCTTCCATCATGTAGGTTCTTTCATTGGGTCTCTATTTTTTAACCCCAATTTTTTTGATATTTATAACCTAAATAGTAAAAGGCCTATCCTTTATCCAATATATAACATCAAATACCAACATCTATCATTGTAATACTTGTATAGTATCTACTGTGAAATAGTTCTTTATTTTATTATAAACCCACCAATATTTGTATAATTTATTTCATTTCAAATATATTGAAATAGAAATTCTACATGACATTGAAAATTACATTTATTATATAGATATTTTATTTCACTTTAACGTTTACTAATATTCCTTTTCCATATGTTGTCTTTGGATATGTGACATATTTCACTGATCCATTTCATCATTGATACTGAACAAATATAGCTGAAGTCTTGTCAGTGGTAATATACGACTACTTTGACAATACACTTTTGTGTCTTTCATTTGAAGGGCATCAAATTTTTCACACAGGTATCACTTAATAAATGTTTTTTAAAACCATTATTAGTATATTATGTTTGTCATTACATATTCATTATATTAAATTCTTATATTTTAATGTATATATGCTCTGTGAATCATTTTCTTGTCTGCTGTGTTATTATTAATCATTTATATTGATATTAAAATATAAATAGTAAATTTATTGTTAGCCTACTGATAAAAATTTTATATTCAATTATGAACTATTCAAAAAATATTTTCCATTGCACCTTGAAAATTTTATACAATGAAAACAAACAAAACCATGCATACCCCTTCAAACTCTAGAGAATCAAGGATCCACAGAAGACTACTAATGCAGCAACGTCAAGAAAATTGTGAGTACTGTCTTAGTTTTATAATAATTTAATTTCTAACTCTACATGTATCATTATTTGATTTTAATTCCAATTTTTATAGAAACAACACTTTCGTTTACTCTAGGTTCTTCAATGAATTCTACGTGTACACTGGTACTCCACTTATTCAACCACTATCAATAAATGGTATTAGACATACAGTCTAAAGATTAATATTGTCACCTCTATCAATTAATGATATGTTCATTTGGAAAATTCTATAGAGAGCTTAATGTTTCCAACAAAATTAAAATACTCATCATTTGTTACTTCTTTCTTCATAGTATCAACTAAAAGTCATACCGAGTCAACAATGTTTGCCAGAAAAAACAAACGAAAACAAAGACATCAAACCCTCTAGCCTGTACTTTATTGTATGTCTGATGTCTGTGATGTTTTATGACTATAACATGGGTCAACTGCTTAATTACCGGACATATAAAACTTCTGTCACTTTTTAATTTAGGTCTATTAAATGAGGAAAACAATCTCACTGAATCTGCAGTAGTCAACTCGACAGAGTATGCATTACTCATACACTTAAATATGTCTAAACATGTCAATTTAATTTCATTTCTTACACTGTCTTCTATGTACAGATTCTATCTTCCAAATAATAATTCACCACACTACACTACTGCATCATTGATAGGTATGTTATAAGTTATTTCCGCATTAATATAGATTTATTCATTTTTTTTATTATAACCAGATGTTTCTAGACCGTGATATTCTACTCAATAATATTTCCCTTCACAGATTTCAGCAACATATTCAAACAATACTAATTTCATCTGCTCAACTACAAACTCTATAGGTTTTTTAACTAAAAAATTGGTATTTAAATTGAATTACATTCTATACAAGATAGGACACATCAAAACTGCATTTTATCAACTTCTGCAGGAAACTCATTAGAAAAGGACATTGTGGATAACACATGTTATTGATTTTAGTAATCATGCATTATAATGTCATCAATCAAATTCTATTCATTGACAGTCTCTGAAAATTGAATAATTCTTTTAATAATATTTTCCCCAATGTTCCAGATACTCATATATCATAGATCCTACATATATATGCCAATACTATCACTCTACTATGTGGTATGATGAGAGAAATAGGAATTGCAGCAACCAAAATACCCCACATTTTTCTCTATGATGCTCGATGGGAAAGATTGCTTTGGATTTACTCTCATCACCTCCTTCATACCTACTGATGTTAGTTTTCAATAAAACTTCTTCCCAAGAATGAGCTTTCCAAGAACATATGCATCTTTATAATCCTATGTTTGCATTCACTTCTATGGGTGGGATGGTTGATAGGTCTTTGAACAATGGTATAGCCCCAACTATATTTAGAATAAATGGACAGAACCACCATCACATAGGTAGTTTGTTCCCGGTAGAAGGACATCCCTCATGTTTTTCCCAACTATATCTGTTTGACACATAACATGAGTGCCAGAATAGAGTTAGTAGTATGAGGTATTTCTCAAATTCAATACTATTAATATCAATCTCATGCTTTTCATTATATTTTTCTGACACAAATATCGCTTCCATCTATGATGGAAAAAATCTTCACTCAATTATTAACTTCAATATTGTTGAGAAGTGGAAACATATGATACATGAGATAAATTCTTTAGCTCAATAGTTCATATTATAAAAATATGTCCTCAATCATGAATATGTTCCAAACATAAAGCTATGCCTTCTTAAAAAAGACAAACAATTGAGGAAACACATAATTTACCGAAAACATCTGAAATTTCCATGCCAATTGTCAGAGATTTTGAAGATCTAAACCAAGAACGGGACATTGTCATTCAAACCAAATGTGGTGAATTGTAAGGAATTGATGAGCTTCACCCTTTATATCTTCCATTATAGTATCCATTGATTTTCCCAGGTGGATATTATGGATATGTGGACAATGTAATGCATCACGATACTCTGTTCACAACCAGAGTTATTCTATGAAAGGTTACAATGAGAGAATAATTCTATTTTCACATGAAATTACTTTACATTGAATCACCCAATTTGCTAAATTCCATAAGATTACTGCAACAATTTTTCATCAATGCTTACACAATGATTGAGTCTTAGAGACTATCATACATTTGTTTCAATAGGAAGCGGCAGCGGGTCGACCTATACAATGGTTTGCGAGAAGCATTCCTTTGAGGTGACCGAGAAGGGTACCCTTGAAAAAAGTGCATCATTTTTCCCTATTCATTTACTGGGGGTCCAAGATATATGATTCAAATTTATTAGGATGAAATGTCAATTTGTAATTGGGAATTGTATCCAAATTTTTTCCTAATGTTTACATGTAACCTAATGTGGCAAGAAATCAATCGATTAGTTACACAAAAGAATCTTCGTCTAGCTAACTTTCCACAATTACTATCTCGAGTATTCAATATAATGGTTAATCATCTTCTAAAATATTTAAGAGAACGTTGTATATTTGGAAAATCATGGGAAGGTAAGATCATTTTTTACAGTTCAATATGTTTACCTTAAAAGATAAATTTTTATAGGTTAGTATGTTTACTTTATTCTTTCTTATTAAATCACCTAATACTAACTAGATGTAATCTATTTGTTTTCCATTACAGTTGTTCAAAACATTGAATTCCAAAAATGTGGTTTTCCGCATGTCAAAATTTTTTTGTATCTTTGGCATGAAAACAAACTTATCACTCCATCATATGTTAACAGAGTGGTGTCCACTATGATTATAGATAAAATTTCCTTCCCAAAACTACATGATGCTGTTAAAAACTATATGCTCCACCACCATTGTAGAGATGACAGATTATCAACTCTGTCACGACCCATCCTCAAGGCCCGTTCCGTGACTACCCAAAGCCCACCTTACATAGGCCAGGGGATGTCGACTAGCACCATAGGAGTAAATCTCGAAAAGGGAATGAATTGCCTTTATGAAACGTAAACACACACAACCAGAGTACAAGTGGAAGAAAACAATAAGTAAAACTAAAAACAAAATTAGTGATGAAAGTAAGCGGCCAGAAATACAACCTCAACTGTATAGTACAAGGTAAAAGACCAAACAACTGGAAGGGGAAAAGTAGCTCCTGGATCATCCACCATAGATCCTATGTGAAGGGTAGGTACATATAGCACAGCTCCTAGATCGTCCACCATGGATCCTACCTGAAGGGTAGGTATAGATAGCCTACTTAGTGCCCTCAGATTTCATCCTCCTTCGGGCACTCACTCTTCGTGAGGCCCACCTCCGGCTACCAACTCATCATGAGGTCCAACTCCAGGTGTCTTCTAGTCCTCATACACTCGGCCTCCGTCAGCACTGTCCGTCATCTGCATCCAACACAAGGAGGAGCTGGCATAACCCATATAGGGGTGTGTATAATGAAACTCAGTAGGGACCCCGAGACCCTTGAGGTCTCACTAAATCCAACAAGGATAAACCAAAAAGAAGGATCCCAATAGAAAACCTTTACTTAGGTATCTGCCAATACATATATATATGTTATCATGTAACCCATCTCAATCATGAGGAAAACACAAAGGTCATTGACTCAGATAAAACCAAGTATTTTATTCATGATGATGAAAACACGGTGGCTAGAGTACTCCTCCTCTGTCGAGCGCAGTAGTCCTGTCATGACTCTGAGGTGCCACTCGCTAACTTTAGACTGTTGAGGTACTCCTCCTCTGTCGAGTACCATGGGTATGTCACCCCAACACAGTAGCTCTCCCCGCCATGGGTCTACCACCCCAACACAGTAGCGCTCTCCCTAATAGCCTATAGAGGTACTCCTCCTATCGAGTATCATGGGTCTGCCGCCCCAACACATTCACACATCTCCAACATGGGTTTATCTCCCCAACACAGTAGTGATCCCTACTAGGCTAGTTAAGTCACTCCGAATGGAATCGGACAAGCAGTAATCAGGTCTCATTCAGCTACAAGGTCACCGTACACCGTATGCTCGTCTTCGGGAGGATCCAATCCATGAGCTACTGGTTGAAATTTCAAATATATCTAAGTCCCATGAAGAAGGATCTCAATACACCGCCTCATCATCGAGGTCCTAATGCAACAGACGGCATGTCAATGGGACTCCTGGTCTGTGAGTTATTAGCATTTCCTTCTAGGGGTCCGGTTGAATTTTAGGTTCAATCCAACCCGGTCATACTCAAACCACATATGAATCCTATTTGGAGCGAGCCAAAAGGTCTGTATCATCAATAAAAATCCATCGTAGTCGACGACACGTCAATCGGACGTCCGATCCTTATGTTATAAGCATTTTAGCTCTGAGTTGCCGGTTGGATTTAGGTTTTGAACCAACCCTGTCATTTGTCCAAAGTCATCAAAAACTAACATAGAGTATCGTTAAATGACCGCCTCATCGGAAGGGTCCCAGGGCCGCAGACGGCGCATATATCGGATGCGTGGTATTCATGTTATTCACGATTTAGTTAAAACGGGTCCGAACCGTTAAGCCTAGTGGGCTGACGGGTCGGGTCAACCCTGAGATGGCGGGTCCGACCCAGTAGGGGGTCGGTCCGACGCAATGATATGTGTGGCCCAGCCTGAAGGGCGTGGCCCAGCCCGAAGGGGTACGACCAAGCCCCAATGGGTGCCGCCCGGCCCGGCCCGGCGCGGTACACCCAAACCTGGCAGGGCATGGCCCGGCTGGCCGCGTCTCATCCTGCTAGCCGAGCGGCTCGGCTCGGCTGGGCCGAGCAGTCCAAGGGGGCGACCCCGATGCCTGTCCAAACCATCGATGCCAAGTGGCTTGACCCTCCAAAGGACAATCCAATTCTTACAACGAGAAAAGAACAATTTTAATCCATTAAAATTGAACATAAACCCCCTACCTCGATTATGGTTCATTCCTCGTAGACGCGGAAAGCATTGTCACTATGTCAACACTGGGAATGAACCCTCGTCATTGGAGAGTTCCCCACGGTTGTATTTCCTCCCTTGATGTGGAGGAATTAGAAGATTAGCGGAACGTGGAGCGTTCTTTTCCGAGCCATTCTTTGTTGATGGGGAGTCGTTCTTCGTGGAAGAATGATGTTCTTCAACGAAGGAGCAACTTCCTTCTCCTTTAACACAAGATCTCTCTCAATTATCTCCCAACACAACATGTGCTAACCTAATATAATAGGCTAATGTTATTATTTTATTAACACAAGCAATTTAAAATTTAAAATTCAAAACACTTAATTAATTAATTGAAGAGGTTCAATTTATTAATTAAGTTATGTGGGAAAGAATTGAATAGGGTGAGAGAGGAAGTGGAAAGGTCTCATTAATTAAGGGGGTTTCCAATTATTTTAAGGGAGTTTACGGAGTTTAGGGGGAGTTGAAAGGATGGGGATCGGTTGGGACCCACTTCACAAATATCCACACATGGGTAGTTAGGTGGTTGTGGTTCCCACCATTAACTCCTTTTTTAGGATATAACCACCATAGATATAAATAAAATAGTGCTAAAAATTTTATTTCTTTTAAACTGAATCCCCAATTAATAATTTATAACTCACATAAAACGCATCTGCAGAAAAGGTCCTGTTAAGAAATTACCAGCGCTGTGAGTTCATCGATGCCCTCGGATTTCAGTTCCAAGCATCGGTTCAAAAGATAGAAATACTCACTCGTTCGTTTACTAAATGTACTAGAGATAAACTTCAGAAATTGATTCCAAGAACATCGGGCCGCAGAATCAAGTTCTTTCAGAAGCCACAAACTCGTAAATTACAATGTATTTATGAAAAAAAATTCTTTCAAATTTATGGGTCTTTACAAACACCTTGTATAAAAAATTGAAAATGCTCCAAGTACATTCCAAAGAAATTTATTATACATATAATAGTAGATGATGACAGTTATTTCATATATCGTAGAAGGGATGATGACAAAAAAAACCATAAAAATAGTGTTGACTTGGATAATCGTTTTGTGGTACCATATTATCCAGTTTTACTACTCAGGTATTCAGAACATCTAAATATTGAAATTTTCAACCGGTCAACTTTTATCAAATATCTCGTTAAATATATAAGCAAAGGGAATGATCATGTAATGAAGACACTATATGAAAGCAACAATGATGACTTAGTAGAAAAACATTTGTTGAGATAAAGATGTATTATGAATATCGCTACATATCACCTTGTGAGGCATCCTGGAATATCTTTCATTACGATATACATTATAGATATCCACTTGTCAATATGCTAAATTATCATTTACTAGGGTAAAATACTGTGACACATAGAGATGATGACATAATTGAAGATGAGAAAAATGGCATAAATGTTGCTGAAACAATGTTCACGCCTTGGGTTAGATCAAATGTGGCATTCCCACAAGGTAAAAGTTTAACCTTTTCAGAATAACCAACATGGTTTGTCTTCCGTAGTCTAGAAAAAAATGGCATCCCTGAAAACAATGTTTTAGTATTGATCGAATCTACTATGTGCCTCCTAATACTAGAGATCTATACTACCTGCCGATTCTTCTAACAAAAATAAGAGTTTCCACATCATATAATGATTTGAAAACTATCAACAACATTACTTATGGAACTTTTAGGGAGGCCTGTTCTGCTATGGGTCTACTAGCTATTGACTGAGAATTTATTGACACTATTAAATATGTCTTAGCATGGGGAATGGGCACTGTCTACATAGACTATTTTCAAGCATGATAATCTCATATATCATATCCCACCCAGATATAGTTTGGAATGAAACTTGAAATAATCTCTCTGAAGATATATTATATTTTGAAAGACAAAGGATTCAAATGCAAGTTACACATTTCAAATTATCAACTACTTTTTCCTACTACATAATTAAATTAATGGTTTGTTTCTATATTTTTACACATCAATTTACTCTTCTGTCAACCTATTAACATCACTAACACTATCAGTGCATCTGTGAGCTATTACTTTAATTATTCTATGTAGCTATTTTTGTAACAATTTTTATATTGTTAACTAGGTCATTCTAGGAAAATTATGCCCTATGTGAACACATATCAAATGGTTGACACTTTTGTATACTTTTAAATGACCTGGAAACAGCTGTATTATATCATTACACTCAACTTTTCTGTGTAGTAGGTGTCATTTTTTATTTAATTCATTGTATCTAGCATCTAAAAGCATTTGATATGTGTTTATACTTAACCTTTTACATATTTTTCAATAAATATATGAATACATTATATGTAATACATTCTTATACAATAAATAATTGCATGTCTTTGTAGAACTCTAAATGATATGTTTCTAGATGCATGATTCTCCACACTTCTTTAAATTTTTCCTTAGTCCATGTTATGTTCTATACATGTTTCTGCACAGCTCTGTGAAAAAATTGCATCTCTGTCATGCATTTTTTGTAGTCCCTGTCATGTAAATTAAATGATTCTATGAATTTCTATGATAAAAGTTAAGGGTTCTTAGACTTTCATATTTATGTTGTTCACTATATATCTACACAGTTCTTTGATTGATTGAAAAGTATTGTTTTGTGTATTTAATGCGGTTAGAGTGGATGCCTACAATATTACTCCAAATTTTAATTATATTGTGAATTGTAATATATTTTAGTTCTCTCGTTAATATTGTTGAGGAACCAACTTGCTTTCTAATGCTGAGCAGTTTATTGAAAGTAATAGTAAGGACCATAATGTTTTGTTTTTGTATTTTCTACACATCTATTTAATATTCTGTCAACCTATTAACATCACTAACGCCATCATTGCATCTGAGAGCTGTTACTTTAAAGATTCCATTTATCTATTGATGTAACAATTTTTATATTGTTAACTAGGTCATTCTATGAAAAACCTGTCCTAGGTGAACTCATATCAAATGGTTGACACTTTTGTAAACTTCTAAATGACATGGTTATATCTGGATTATATCATTACACTAAACTGTTACGTATAGTATCTGCCCTTTTTTTCTTCCTTCATTGTTCCTAGAATCTATAATCATCTGATATGTGTTCATACTTAAATGTTTACATATGCTTCTATAAATATATCAATATAGAATATGTAAGACATTCTTACAAAATATATAACTGCATGTATTTGTAGAACTCTAAATGACATGGTTCTGCCTGCATGTTTCTGCACACTTTATTAAATTTTCCATTAGTCCATGATATGTTCTGTACATGTTTCTGTGTAGTTCTATGAAAAAACATCATGTATGTCATGCATTTTTAGTAGTCCCTGTCATGTACTGTCAATGATTTTGTGCATTTCTATGATACAATTGAAGGGTTCTGCTACTTTCGTATTTATATTGTTCTCTATATGTATGCACAATTATATGGTTGATTGAAAAGTACAGTTTTCTTTATGTAATGTAGTTAGAACAGATGTCTATAATATTACTCAAAATTTTAATAATTTTGTTGGTCGTAATATCTGAGAGTTCTCTATTTAATACTATTGAGGAACCATCCTACTTTCTAATGGTGAGCAGTTAATAGACAGATTTCGAAGGTACTATACATAATTTCTCCAAAGCGAATTTACCTTATCATTTAATGCTATTCCTTACTGCTCTTTAGTTACTATACATTTTTTAATTCAGTTATTACCATTTTATTCGTACATACATTTAAATATGTTTCAATATTTCTTTATATTTTACACTCAGTGATGAAAAGAGGCACATGTTTTCTAAATAAGATGTAGAACACATTTTACAAAGCAATGAAAGATATCTTCATTTTTTCCCCCTTATGCATGTTCCGGAATGTGAAATTTACACTTATACAAGTCGTTCAGTTCTGGAGGAACTGAAAAACAACTGAGATGGTCTTTGAAATGATTACATAACTTTACAGGGTATGCATACCAATGAACAGATAAATGTGATCAATTTCATTTTGTTTTCAATATCAACTGTGTGTGGGGGTTTATTCTTCTTTCATGGATACAGAGGGACCATTAAAACATTTATCTTGAGAGTACTCACATATTTGTTGTGGTCGGAGGGTAGCATTGTTCTGGTAGTAGATTCAAGTGGAATAGCATCACTACATTATCCTTGTGGAATGAAGGAACATTTTAAATTTCGTATTCCAATCTCTGTTAGTGAGCAATCAATTAGAAATATTCAACAAGTTAGTGAGTTAGCGAATATATTACATGTAACAAAACTTATTATTTTGGATGAGGCATCAATGGTTCACAAGTACTTTTTTGACGCTCTAGACTATACTCTAAGAGATATAATGACAACAAAAAATGTCAATACTACATCTTTACTGTTAAGAGGTATCACAGTTGTATTGGTTGGATATTTTCGTCAAATATTACCTGTAATACTCGGTGTTAACAGAAATGACATTTTTCTTGCATGTGTTAAGTCATCATATCTTTGGCAACAATTTAGAGTCTTAACTCTAACAAAAAACATGTGAATGCAATCTGGGACTTCCAATAATGATTCTAATGACATAAAAACCTTTTCAAAGTGAGTTTTAAATATTGGTGAAGGTATCACTAGAGAGCCTGATGATGGTGAATCCGTAATTCATATACCAGGAAATTATATTCTAAAATCAACTGATAATGCTTTCGAAAAATTGGTTGATTCACATATCCTTCTTTCACAGACCATTAGGATGATGTCTGTTATCTAATGTACCAAGCGATTCTATCTCCAACAAGAGATTTTGTTCATGAAATCAATGACTACATGCTATCTCTCATAAATGTTGAAAGCAGATACAACTTCATCTCTGACAGTGTCTTCAATGCCATTTTTTATTCTGATAGGCCTATAAATATATACATATGAGTTTTTAAATGGTTTTAATATCTCTGGATTGGAATCCCACAAAATTAGTCTGAATATTTTCGTTCCTTTCATGTTTCTAATAAATGTGGATCAATCATTTGGTCTGTTTAATGGAACTCGCATGATTGTTATACACTTGAGAGACCATTTCATCAAAGCAAAAATATTAACTGGATGTCATTTGGGGTATTGTGCATTCATTAAAAGATTAACTATGTCACGATATGATGTTAGATGGACTTTTAAATTACAAATATAACAATATCCTTTGATACCATATTATTCTATGACTTTTGATAAGTGTCAAGGACAATCTCTCTCTTCAGTTGGGTTATTTCTACACATGCATGTGTTCTCGTGTGGTCAATTATATGTGGCTGTTTCTAGGGTCACCTCCCCGAATGGTTTGAAAATAATAGTTGCAGATAGCCATAACATACCAGCTAATTTCACACACAATGTTTTCTATGCAGAAATATTTTATAACTTGTCTTAGGTATCATTTAATTTTAACTATTCATCATTTAATTTTATTATATAATGCGATCTCTATAACTCTTTTGCTTCATTATATTTTGATTTATTTATCTTTATAACCTAATTTTATATATACATAATAAAAAAATTATTTCCAGATCAATAACCCCATTGTGTGAGAATTCTACAGAGTCAAACGAATCTCTAAAGATACATGTTCGTGTGTTGAACATTATGTGCGATTATTCATAAAAATCTCCAATAATGCTGTTGTTATCAATTTCGTACACAGAGATATACATCTCGGTGTTTCCATCAAAAACACCTTATATTTACTTTATTTTTGTAGTGAAATAAATTAATTTATATATATATCTTATTTCAAATATTATATATCTATTACCACCACAAATATATTTACTATTTTCAGGGAACAAAGGTACAATGATCAATTACAAATCATCATCTTATCTCTAAGTTCAATGATCTCATGCGTGAAGGATTCTGCTATTACATTCAAAACATTCAAATTTCTCCAAATCAAGAATGTTACATGGACACTCGACATGCATGCCGATTACTATTCACGTCAACAACTTTTGTTCGTCCTTCTGATGCACAACTCCCACTGTTCGGTTTTAATTTCACTTCATTTAATGACATTTCTCGAAGGATTGTACCGGAAGATAATCTAATAGGTATACTTCTATTTTAGTTTATTGATATACTTCTATATTCAATATCTTCATAGTCATCAAGATAGTGTTTTCCAAATCAATCTAACTCTCCTTAATTATTTTTCTTTCTATGTTTAATGGTTTAGAAATCAATGGGTATCTGTGATACACCCAGCCAGTGCAATCAATGGGCATTTTTAACGTTAGGATGTAAATTCTTCTTGAGGATGAAAAGTGCTTTAAAATTTGAATTATTGTGACATGAAAAAATTATATGAAAGTTACAAATACTCCTATTTTTTCCTTACAGGGGTTTTCATATTCACTACAGCTTATGGGGCAATTATGCTACTGAAATTCCATCTTATTTAGATCAACAGAAGGACACACCTAACATTTTGATCTTACAACTCATCCATATTAAAAAACTAACAAGTATGATATCTGTCCAAAATTTATCAATTTTTTGTTTGTACATATTTTTTGTATTTGTACCTTCAACCTTAGGTTGACTAAAAAAATTTCATATATTTTACATGAACTGTTATTGTTACAACTACTATTCAACAAAAAATATTTTGTATAACTTGGACATTGTAGAAGTTGACAGTTTTAGAAATATGTTTAGTATGAACTATTAATACTTCCATATATTTAGTTCTATATTATTAGTTCTTCATTGCTATGATAAATTATATGATGTATGTTGATTTTTTTCATATTACGGATGTCTGTAGGTTTGGGTTCATATTTTCATCCCAGTTACACAGTCCACCATCAACGAATCCAAACCCCTCTACAGAAGTACTATATTGGAGTAACATAAATTACATTTCTAATGTTAAAAAACATTCAATAGGTATGTACTATGTCCTTACTTTTCAAATGTCAATATTCAATTATTTTTACTTTGAACTTTTTCTTTGTTTTAATAAAAGATTGTTAATGTACTCATTCTATTTTAGCCTACAAGATGCTTAATTTTAGCAATAGTACAAAAAATTAAAATCAACCACAACTGTTTTTAAGAGTCCTATGACACTTGACTGAAAAATTTCACAGTTTTGATGGAACATTATGGTCCCAAAAATGAAAGTTATCTCATAATACTACCACTGCCAGGTCAGTAACTCTTTTATTATTAAATATTCTATCATTACAACTCGATTCTACTGATGGGATACACTTTAATCCACCCATTATACATTCATAAAAATACATTGAACAAATTTAGGGTGAATCTCAAGGTTGCAGATAAAACATGCTCATTATCAGTTGATATGTTCGACAAACAAGTTATATAGTTCATACATGAAAAAACTGTAATGTTAAGAGCTGCTATGATACAGGCAACATCATCTTTTTATAACATCTAATATTATCTCTAATATATCACAACTAAAATTTTTCATCATCTTTAAACTTGGATGATGATGAATATGGTTTCCCTCATCTGTTGGAAGTATTCATGTTAATAGACTATTTATTCACAATTGATGTTACTACTTTTAATATTCAAAACTGTTATCGATCATTTTAACAGAATAGCTAAGAAGTAATTTCTATCAGTGATAATAAGATGTACATCCATAGCATTAGTGACACCTTTTTCCCAAAATATGTAATAATTTTTATCACTCTCAACATACTATACCACTGATTATATACTACGTATTTGTTCTTTTTGTGACAAAAAATACACATCAGAGTAGTGGGTCTACAGAGTTGGGTAGAGGGGTTGAAAATATGATCATTCATATCATTTCCATTTTTTCAATTTTTATAAACCAAAACATGAAACACCATCATCTAATACTATTTTCTGCTTTCCCTTATAGAAACATCATGATGATGGGTTTTTTACTTCTTACAGTATCCCAGGAATAGCTGTATAAGTCTCAGATATGTCATCTACTCAAGTAAAATAATATTACCAAGAATAACTATAATAATATTTCCAGAATTATCGAATGAAAGTCAATCTTATTAGACACCGTTTTTATCTATATCACCAATTACACATCTCAGTAAAGGTTACCAAGATATTAATGTGTCATTATTCTACCTGGAGAAAATCCTCTTTTCTGATTTTTAAAATGATGAACATATTCAATATAATCTGATGAAATGTGAAGACACCCCGGGATCATAAAGTCATGGTACTCACCTCGAAGTGCCAATGATGGAATAGTGAGCACAATGGTGACATACTACAACAACTAAGTGCTGATATTGGGGTATATCGAGGCTGTTGATTGGGCATTTTCCAGACACCATCTTTAGTTCGCATGTATTATCTTCTAATGTTTCCAATCTGGTTCCCTGTATCTGTTGTCAAACATTTTGGTACTACTAAAATAGTATCTCGGTTTTCCTCTTATCTTTCTCTAGAAGTCATACTTTCTTCTTCATTGCTGTAATTGAAAATATTTTACGTAACCCTTATATTTTTCTGTTAGCATATCTCTGGGTCAATGTATCTTTTTCTTCAACTATTTATATTAACTATTTCTATATTTTTTCACATTAATAAATTGTTTAATTCAACATATGTGGTTTACATTTAATGGAAAAAAGACAGAGAAAAATATTTGTGCTTTTCGGAGTTTATTGGAGCATCCCCAATACTTTTATATGTGTACATGGATCCTGTTTGACGAAGAGACGTCTGGGACCTTTTTTGGAAATTTTTCTGGGACTGTAACATCACCCATTAATGTGATGAAGATCAAATACTAGGTGTGACTTTACATCCATGATTTTCAATTTCCACACAACTTCATTCCAATTTTTTGATCCTCTGCTACGATAACAATAATATCAATGTCAAAGTGTTATTTTAAATTTCAGGGCGAAATCATATAGAGAAACGATAAATTGTCTGTCCATCAGCCTACATCTTTTCTTATAAAATTGATAAAATTTTCTCAATGTAGTAAATGAAAAGAATACGAGTACCAGTACACACAATATGGAGAAGGTTAATGTGTCTATGAATCAATGAGGGAAGAAGGATCATCCATCATGATGTTTTTTAGTACATAATAACTGATTTCTATGTTGGTGTTTTACATTCTAGGATTAGTTGTTTTGAGAGAAGATTCTCTGTATGATATCATAATATCAAACTGGTACATTATGTTATGGTTACATTGTATTATTGTAATTTCATTTTACCAGGTTCAACTACTTTTAATGATTAAGATATGATTTATTATGATTGTGGGGAGATTCTGAAATATGATATTATACTACAAAAGATGCAACAGAGGACAAGAAGTTTCAAGCTGTTCTGAAAGATGAAACTGAAATTTTGGCACTTCAAATGAAAAATCAGGGTATAACGTCGGTGAGCCAGAGGGGGACCTTTGCATACAATGTGACAGGGAGACTGTCACTAGATTTAGGAGAATGAACCACCATGAAAGACTAAGGAAATGATATATTATCAATAATTGGGTCATTTTTTTAATTAATAGTTTATTTTACCTGTATTAAATTTGAGTTTTCATTTAGTTTTTACACTGCATGTACTCTCATTCAGGTAGTGGATGTTTTAGACCATAGACCTAGGGCTGATCATGCTATCTTATCTATCGAGTTTTTTTATTTTTATTGTTTTACTTTATTCTCTCAACTCTTATAAATTCACACCCTCTGGCCTTTAATCATTCTTCGGATTTTCTTATAAAAAGACAAAAATTATTTCATAAAAAAATAGTTTGTCATGAAGTTGTGATATTTATTTCATGAACATAAACATCTGGTACTGTTTTATTTTATGCAAAGTGTTTATGTGATGATAAAATCATGCAAACATTTTCTAAATGTTCAGTCCACTTTGGAGGGCCTATTTCATATTGTTATCAGGGATTTATCTTTAAAATGTTTTTAAATTGATTTTATGGATTATTTTTCAGTGCCTTTCATTCACACTTATTTTCTTCACGATGTATCTCATAGTATCAGATCAAATATAAATAATTTCTCTTCAACAATGAAATCCTACATCATTTAGATAGACAACCATAGCAGTGACCACATGCACATTCCAAGGATTATTAGTCTTTAGAATATACATTATTTATTCTATGATCATAGTTCAGTAGTCCTTGGTTCTATTCAAATACATTACAATCAAATAAAAAGATACACAATACTTGTACTCCTCATCAAGATCAATAGACACATGATTTCAAAGATGATGACTATGGAAGAAACGACAATCGGGTTGTGTTATTTTTATTCTGGAATCCAGATACAGTTCCATTATTTAGCAATCAGATGCTTAAATATTTACTATAATGCCAATTCTACATGGGTTTCTTATGGTTGGGGGATAATTGGTGGTGTCCATTAAAATGTTTCTAAAAATATCATTTATTAGGAGGTCGGTCATGTATGTCAAACTGGGGATATTTCTTAGAAGGAATGCACCGCTTTCAATGTTGAAGTTAACCATGCACTGTTATTGCTTAGCTGTGAAAATGCATGGTGGAAAATTGTTCATGTAAATCCAAAATTTGGTTATGGTGGACTCCAATGTGTCATTGGTGATGGGTCTTTTCTTGAAGAAAATGAGAGGCCTTTTCTACTGGGATTGATGATATGAAGGCAGCACAATATTTTTATTGCTGATGTTGAATCTAATTTTGGCCAACTGGTCAGTTTTCAAAATGTTATAAAAATTATCCTTGGTGGGAAACATATATTGTTATAAGGTGAAGAATATTGATCAATCATGATGTCCTCTTCAAAAAAACCTTTCGAGAGGGTATCTTTGTTTCGGATGCATTAGCTTCTCATGGTACTATCACCAATAATTGTTTCATTTATGATGAAGAATGGTTCTTTCTAGTTGGTTGTAGGATTTATGTTAAGGGATATATTTCAGAGCTCCAAATTTTCTAGACTCCTTTTTTAATGGTCATGTATGGTTCAATGTTTTTTCCTCGACATATTTCATATTATTTGGCTTGATTTAGTAACTTACTACCACCACCATGGTCATTAAAAAAATAATTTCATGGTACCACAATAAGGTGTGACATTCAAATCATAGAAAAAGTTTCTATCACAAATAATATTACTAGCATATGAACATATGATATATTATTGTATAATCGAAACATTGTAAATTAATAATATTCAATTGAAACATTTGTTTTATTAATATTTACATAACATATGGTCCTTAAAATAAGTTTTGTATTCTGTTTATGCTTTAACATGCATTATGTAGGGGATCAAATGGTTTTTGCTAAAAGGGTTGGATAAAAAGTTTTGATTGAATGATTTGTTTGAAATTTCTTGTCAATTCCACTAATATCATTTCACTTATTTCTTAACTGGAATCTTCTAAAGACCAAGAAATCTTGTGGATTGTTTTTTCCCAAATTCATGGAAATTTTAAGAGTCTGCAGTTTTTGACGGCACCAGATTCTGAGGCCTGGTGTGCCCAGAATCAATTCATGATTTTTTGTTTAGGTACGTTTAGTGAAAGTACGTGCGGGATTTTATATCTTTTGAACTAGTGCTATAAATTAAAATATGAGGACACCGATGAACTCTTAGTGCAGGTATTTGCATAAGAGGAAATTTACCGCAACTGCGTTTTATCGGAAGTGGAAGTCAAATTTTGGGGATTCTCAAAAATTAAATTAAAATTTATTTGTAACATAATTTTTATTTGGGTGGTGGTTATTTTCTCCAAAGGGATGTTGGAGGTCGGGCCCACCCCCATATAACCTCCCAAGAATGGATATTATCTGGCGGGGCCCACATGAGCTCAACTCACCATATACTCCCTTTAAACTCGGGGGCTTCCCATTATTATGCCAACACACCGTGGTATTAAGAATTTGAATCCCTTGGTATTCTTGCCTACTCCAGGCAATTAATTATGTGAACCAACTAAATTAATTAATTTGAGTGTTTGAATTCTTTTGAACTCATGCCCACCATTAAAATAAGGGATGAGCTTATTTTATTTTGAGTTGGCATAATCGTTGGAGAGTTGGCTTGGAAAAACACTATTCTCTCGATGAAGAATGCCGTTTCCACCAAAGAATGACGACACGTCTCTTTCCTTTCCAACTGTGGCACGAAAGGGAAGGAATTGCCCACAATGAACGACACCAACTACAATGACATTCCCTCCAACATTGATAGAACTACATCCGTCTTTCACGATATCATCCTTCTGCGACTCGTCAATGTTCAATGACAAAATACAAGGTAGGGGATACTTAAATGTTTGATTCTACCCTCCGTTCTACATTGTTAAGTTGCTGTAATGATGTACTGATTGTAATCAATGTAACAAGGAGGGCTCAGTTCGTACAAACACGGCCCGGCCCTCCCCTTTGTTGTTTCCATTTGATGACATCGGAGGAAGAGACAAAAGGGTGCAGTGCCGTCGCACCTTGCAAGAGAATAACCACGGCAGGGAGAACCACAGCAGATGAAGAGGTGCGGCGCCATCGCGCCGCACTGTGGAGCCAAAGGCCGCGGCCAGGCTAGGCCTCGGCGGTGGTGGACCGGCACCGTCGCTCTGGCTACATGGAGGTGGATGGAACGACCCGCATCCGCGGGACGCTCGGACGAACCGAACCGGCAGGTCGCCTACCGTCCAAAAATGAGATCAGCACCACCCGCAAGTACCGCATGGAGAATACCACGGCCTGCTTCCATGGTCCGCTCTGCTGGGCGTTCCGGTCGGCTGCTTTCCGTCCAGGTTGGAAAATTGCGACACCCGTAGGCACCGTGTGAGGAGAACTGTGACTCGCGTCTGTGGGCCGCATGTGCAGTGCAGAATAGGTTAGATACGGTCAGCCGACCATAGGAAGAGTCAGTGCATCCGGGTGAACCATACATGCCCATAGTGCCAGCCTGGTCCGCAGGTGGGTCACGCCCCACCGGGCCGGGCTGACCCTCCCACCCCAGCCTCGTCGAACCCGCCAAACCTGGCCGGGCTGACCCCCCAGTCAGGTTGGACCCGCATAACTGAGCCAGGCCGACCCCCTAGCCGAGTCGGACCCACCATGCTGGGTCGGGACGACCCACCACTGGCCACTGGGCTTGATGGGTCGAGCCCAACATCTCATAAATGAAAATATCTTCAAGACCACGCATCTTAACGTCGTGCCTTCTACAACACTGGGACACACATGATGAGGCGGTCTTTTGCGATACTCTAAGTGAGTTTTGGAAAAATTTGGGAAATGGTTGGATTTGGATCGAGCGTAAATCCGACTGGGCCCCTGGAATGAAAATGTCAATAACTCTCAGATCGGGTGTCTGATTGACGAATCGTCTGTGCACTGGGTTGCTTTTGATGAGATGGAACTACGGGATACATCAACTAAGTACTTAGTGATAACTGATGTATCGACACTTTGCTCAAGGAGCGGACCCTTCCGAAACCGAGCGTGCAGTGTGCAGGAAGCCTAGGATTGGCTGTGACTGAGATGACAGAATTCTCTGTCAGTTCGACATGGAAGACTTCTGTACAAGAATCCTCTGTGGGTTCGACAGCGATGAAAACTGTATCGGAATCCTCAGTGGGTTAGACAGTGATGAATTCTGTACCGGAATCCTCTGGGGGTTCGATAATGATGAATTTTGTACTAGAATTCTCAGTGGGTTCGACATTTTTGACTACTGTTCATGTATCCTATCTGGGTCTGATAGAGTAGCTCCTCCAGTATCATGTGTGCATCCGACAACTTAGCTGATCCTGTATCCTATGTGGGTCCGAAAGATTAGATGAATTAGTGACAACAACTGATCATCTCTATCACTCTACGAAAGATGTATACCTATGTAGGCTGAGTCATGTCTTTCGTCCATTATCATCGCATTGATTGCCTTTACATCCTTTGTGGATTGGGTTGTTCTTGGGCTTGAGAGTTGGAGTTGAACTGTGATTGATAACATAGGTATATGTATGAGCATATACGTAAGTAGGGTTGGTTGATAATTCATGATTGCATCTTTTTCTCTATGTTTTATCCTTTGTGGATTCTGGGAGACCTTCGGGGGTATCCGGGTCCCTACTGAGTATCGTTATACCAACCCCTACATGGTATATACATGTACTTCATTGTGTTGGTTGTAGACGAAGAACATCACTACTCGAGGTAGAGAGTTATAGAGCTGGATGGTAGCCGGAGGTGGACCACTTGACGAGATGTACAAGGAGTGGACGGATGGACCTGGGGTGCTAAGGAGGCCATGTGTACCCAACCTTCAGGTGCGATACCCGGAGGATGACTCAGTAGTTTCTATTTTACCTTTACGCAGTTGTACTAGTTTTACAGTTTTTTGTAATTTACTGTTGGGCTTGTTTTTCCGGCCCCTTTCCTTTCAGCACTTTTTTTGTATACAGCTTTACATAGTGTTTACTTCCAGTTGCATACTATGAATTTTTGTTTACATAAAGGAAATTGTAACACCCCGATATTTTATGAAAAATATTCTTTTTAATTTCACTAATATCTTGTGTTGTACGCTACACCAAAAGGATCTTTCACAACACTCATCCTTGACTTGTCTTGCATTACACGCAATCGCAACCTTCCTCGATAGCGTGTGTAATACGCAATACCGAGTTTCACTAAACAACGATATGCTATTAAAATATTATTAAAACTAGCTGTTATGAATAGTAATAACCACTTTTTAAATTTTAGAAAATTTAGCTCTCAAAATGGACTTGATTTTTGGATTTGGAGTATCAAATTTTGCCTAAGGTGAAATTTTGGTACTTTTCGGATAACATTCTTATTCGGATGAGTAGTGAAAATTACTAAATTATAATTAAAAACAACTTTTTTAATCGAAATAAATAATAGTGATAAATTATTAATTTGAGTGGTTTTAAAGTATATTTAGAATATATTTTTACAATTTAATACAATGTTGGTCATTGCTTGTAATTTCACATTTAAACCAGACATAATCAAGTGTCAATCTTTTGATAGATATTGTTTCTTAAAAACACGCTATTTGTTTTAATAGCAGGATTTAATTATAAAATTAATTAATGCAACTTCTATGTTATGAATTTGGTAAAATAGACTTCATTTTTGAATTTGGAATATGAAATATAGCTTAGGATGAAATTTTGGCAGTGTTCTGAAAAACATCAATTTTTGATGAATAGTGAAACTACTAAGTGGTAGTTAAAAAACTAAATTTTGCATAAAACATAATTTTACCGCTTCTTTGAATGGAATTTCGAAAATCCGACAGACACGGTTAATATCAAGGACTAAAATGTGGTTCAATGAGATGAAAATAATTTTTGGTGAATAGTAACTTTTTACTTTTATTTACCACGGTTAAAAGTAAATAGGGTAATTAAGGGTAAGAATGATATTAATATTATCCTAAAACATGTCCTAATCCTATTGTACAAGTGTATCTCGACCAAAAACAACCTTAAGTGTAAAATATTATCATTTAGGCCCACTTGGATTAGATTAGGACATTTATTATTATTTAATTCAAAGAAGAGTTAAAAGAGTTAAAATCAAAGTTTATTTACTAAAACATTTTTAATATAGGGTTATACATACGATAAATTCGATTGTAAATAGTCATTAGAAAGATAAAAAGTTTTCCTACATAATGGTATTTTAGTTGTAATTTTTAGACATCAAAAAAGTTAATTTATTTATGACACAAATATGATGCAGTAATTATCTTATTAATGAAATATTGACATAATTGATATTATAAATACCAAAATAAATGTAATTTAAGACTTTGTATGAATCCCACTAATTTTATAGGTTAATATGATATATTAATGTTGATTTAATCAACTTGGTTCGAACATATAATTCTGTTCTGACTTTCACAAAAATCATATATCAAATAGTGTCAAAATTGACACAAAATAGTTTTTAAATCAAATATTATATTATTAATTGTTATTTTATTCCTAAAAATCTAAGGATCGGCCAAATGACTTAGATAAGGATATATATATTAATAATAAACAATTTGGGGTTCGTTTGGCATGTTATAGTAAGTGTATTAACCATATAGTGAAAGAAAACAAAAAGACACGGTAAAAGTTAAATTATTTAACTTAGAGTTAAATCTAATTGATAAGGTTAAAATAACACCCTAAACTTGTCTAAATCCTATTGGATGATAGTATTTCGACCCATCCCCACTTTAGCTTCTTAATAAGACCCTTTGGAACCATTATAAACTGATTTTGACTTTAATTTAAAATAATATTTTGAGATATTCCTAAGGTGCCCCTCGCCTCCCTTATAAAAGGGTACCTCCTCCCCCTCCTCCTCACACCAATTTGAGCACTCAAGCTCGGACAAACCCTGCCAAAATCCCTTCTCCACTTTTCTAGAATAATCCTAGAGGTCCTGGTCTTCTTCAAAGACCAATCTTAGTTCCCTAAGTAGAGGATTCAAAGAAGCGTTCTAAAGAAGAGGTAATATCCATTACCGATCTTTTCAATTTCTTTCTTCTTCAACTTCTTCTTATTTAGTTGTTTCATGATAAAGTAATTACATCAGTATTTCTTATATACTTATATGTTATTATAAATATGAAACAACTCTAATTAAACTTATATCCATCCCACAGAAAAAGGAAATCACCGCGCGTGCGTACGTACGGAATACCGTCTCCACGCCGTGGTGTAATCTATTTTCCACCATCACCTTACAAGGATGGGTATAAAGGTGTAATGAGTAACTATATATGTTTATTATAAAGTGATATTGATACTTAAATAGTAAACATACACTTCAACACAATTCCACGACCATGGGAACGATATCATCGCTCGTGCGTACGTACGGACTACCGTCTCCACGACGCGATGAGATTCATTATCAATGATTAGCCATTCATGAATGATTATAAAGTATATATAATAAGTACTAATGAAATATATGACCTAATAATGATACTGGAATTATTTATATTTATATGTATGTCATCTACCTAATTCCATTCAATTCAATAAGGAAACGAAAACATCGTTCATGCGTACGTACGGACTACCGTCTCCATGAATGGTGTATTTCTTTCCATTTACGGATTTATTATATATGTATATTCTGAATATATAGATATATATATATATCATGTTTTATATTCTGTAATTAAGTAGTCATGATCTAAGTAATCATATGAATAATTACATGTTAAAAACACGAACGACAAATGAGACGATTTTACCCAAAACGCCACTTTAACATGAATTTACAAAAGAACGGGTAATATAAAGTCATAAGTGGACCATATATGATATAATAACAATGAATATGATTCTGGAATAAGTCAATAAAATGATTTAAATCATTATACAGGAGGTTCGGACACTTACAAAGCAAGTCGGACCTAAGGTAAGGGAAAATATCACAATCTCATTTTTATCCGAGATTGTTTATACTTTTGTATTTACTGGGGTGTATTTTATCATCCACATCCATGTTTCATAAATAATATTATTTCCATCCACCTACAATTTCTTAAATCCATTTTTACCCTTCGGTGAGTTTTTAGTAAAATAAATGAAAGGAATCTTTTGTCGTTTTTCGTACGAGATACTTTTTGACTTTTCCGACAAAAGTACGAACAATGTTTTTTTAACTTATACGGCATGAATGGATTTTTAAAACATTATTTCCAAGAAGATTTCTTTACAAGTTTTCTAGTTTATTTTTAATCATCTTCTTTTATTTTAAAGTTGTATGACATGTTATGAAAGGAAAAATGTTTTTGAAGTAGAAAGGATATTTTCCTCAAGAATTGAGTTCAAGTATTTTATCAAAATTACTTTCCATCTAAGATAATAAAAGGGTTCTGTTTTTATCCCTATTATTACATGTATTTGATTATGTTGTGATGGAAATATTTTTATGAATTCCTTTATCTTATATGAATTGTTTTATGATGTCATGATGTTTCAAGAATCCCATTTTTGTTACATGTGTTATGCGATGATGTATGATTTATGATTATGTGGCACACATAAAAAAGGATTCATTATAAGATGGGTGGGACCTATATCTCCCTCCAATGCATTGAGTAAAGATTTTATATCTCATGAGATAGACATGGCTGGAATGGTAGGTTATACCGGTTCAGTGAAACAGGACTGAAACGAGGGTTACTCGATTCAGAAAGGGACTTTGTCCACTAAGATAGTCTTGGAAATGAGTCTTGACTAACAAGAAATGATTCTCTATGAATATGTGTGAATGCCACAAAGTTTCATGTTTTAAGTTATGATTATTGTGATTACATTTCACTACCATGATTTATCCCATGTTATGAAATTATGCTCTCTTTTGCAGGTTATGATTTCCAAAATGTTATGTTCTTATGAATACGATGTGATTGATATTTATTTTGTTTACCCTTACTAAGCATTTGAGCTCACCATTTTATGTTTTCTTCTCCCCAGGATATAAAGAAAGGTTTTAGGTAAAAAAAAAGGAATATCTTTATGGGAGATGTTGAAGATCTTTCACCACGATTAGAAGATTTTATTCCGAGTTTCCAAAGACACTAAACTATTACGATCCTTGTGTGTGTGTTTTTGTTATGTACTAAGTATTCCTCAAAAGTAATGTAATGTCCATGTACGATAAGCTTCGGGTCTCTACAGTTGGTATCAGAGGAAAGGTTTAGTCAACCTTTGGAAACTAGGATGTGAAAACGTTAGTGAGATCCCTAGAGATATTTCTAAGGTATGTCTAGGGATGTCCCTAAGGATAAGTATACATATAGGATATAATCCTAGAACTACGATAACGATCTTATAATTTAATCTAAGATGTTAGATATTAAGGGTACTCCCCCTTTACTATGTTGTTTTCCCTATCATTATTTTGACTCTCACACTATTCTGTTTGGGTTTTAGAAAATGGCTGGAAACAAGATGATTCACAATAATGGAGGATATGATGGACAATGGAATGATATTCTTCATGAGCAACCAAATGAAATGGGATTTGGATGTCCAAACATCATTATTATGCTGAATCATCAATCTCATAATATGATCAATAAAGTAAAATTTGGTAAGTTTCCTGACTCGACTAATAAGAGAATGATGGAGTTCCATGATGATCATAGAGGAATGAAAGTTCAATTTCCCCTATGTAAATCATGTGGGAAGAGGCATCAAAGAGAATGTTTCAAGGGAACTGGAAGATGCTTTGGGTGTGGAAAAGAAGGACACAAAGCAAGTCAGTGCAAAGGAAAAGGGTCGATTAACACCATGGATGAGGATAATGGTATTGCTATGACATCAAAAATGGTTAAGTGTTTTAAATGTGGAATGTATGGGCATTATGAAAACAAATTCCCTAATGGAAAGACTCATGAAGAGAATCAGTATGGTCATATGGGTAGTATTTATGTGGATGATGATGAAGAGACTACAAATGATATGTGAGATGAAAGAATTTTTGAAGCTCGGTCAATGGTTTAAGAATGTAGTGGAATGATTACATGTTTATCATGTGTAATTTTGTATAAGTAATCTCATGCTACTATGGAATAAAGAGACATCTATGGATTGTTACACTGTTGTCTTTCCTTGTGTTTTGAAAGTGGATGATTAATGTTACCAGTATCCATGAAAGGTTATTAAGATATTTTTGGAATGTAGATGATATGCGCATAATGATGGGATAAAGAGAAAATTAAATTTTTGATAGTATTCATGAGCTCATGATTGATATAAGGACTAAGTGATATCATGGTTTGAGTATATAGAATTTTGAGGATTTTGGTATGTGAAAAGTGTAAACTTTTAACTACATTCAAATTTTCACTATGGTTCAATGGGTATTCAAGAGAATACATTATTAAGGACTTTGAATGTTGGGAATGTGACCAACAAAACATATCTTATGATATATGGGGATCGACGATGGTGTTAAATCTCTGGTAATCGTTTTCACTATGTTATGAGTGTGGACTGCAGTATTATGGATAAGCCTAATGATTGGAATGGATTATGTTGGACATAAGTTAGTATTGTTTAAGGATAGAAGTTTTTTTTGATATTATTGATGGGATGTTATAGTATTATATTTTTAGAAAAAGGACAACCTGCAGGACGGGTGACAGCCCATCGCTTCGGACAAGGCTGTGGGAATCGAACCCACAACCGAAGTGCGACTGGCCTTTATCGCCTACCACTGCCCTACAAAAAGTCCCTGTATAATAGAAACTAGTTTTATTATATTAAGAAGTATGATATATGAAGTATAAGTCCATTTTAGGAACCATATATGATTAATCTCACTAAAGATCGACTTATGTATATAATTTTTGCTAACCTTTTGTTTGAGACAGATGGAATGACCCGTCATTCTATCACATGATCTGCTAACACTTCACGAATAACAAATTCAACTTCATTTATTTAGGAGATGAAGTGGAAATTGTTCAAGGCACGAACAATAGTGTGATTGTACCAAAATAAATTAAGTATTTATTCTAATTCAAATTCTTCAACTTTAGGGAAACGATCTTGAAAACCAAAAAAAATTTGTCCTAGTGATCTTATATCTGATTAATCGGATGGTACCTTAGATCGTCACAAATTTATGGATTTGTGATTGTTGGCTTTTCCATAGCCATGTTCTCTACCACTCTCCATCAGAACATGATGGTTAGATTTTTCTTCCATATCCATATTTTCACCTATGTGGAAACCCAGTGATTAGTTTATTTGGGTAATCATTGCATTTCATACTTTAGTTTTTAAAGCCAAGTTTTTGTATTCCTTTTTACGATGTGGGTTTCTATTAAAGAAACTTTCTAATAGTAAACCATTTATAACCCCAACGAATTTCGAGGGCGAAATTCATTTTATGCGGGGTAGAATGTAACACCCCGATATTTTATAAAAAACATTCTTTTTAATTTCACTAATGTCTTGTGTTGTATGCTACACCAAATGGAGCTTGCACAACACTCATCCTTGACTTGCCTTGCATTACACGCAATCGCAACCTTCCTCGATAGCATGTGTAATACTCAATACCGAGTTTCACTAAACAACGATATGTTATTAAAATATTATTAAAACTAGCCGTTATGAATAGTAATAACCACTTTTTAAATTTTAGAAAATTTAGCTCTCAAAATGGACTTCATTTTTGGATTTGGAGTATCGAATTTAGCCTAAGGTGAAATTTTGGTACTTTTCGGATAACTTTCATATTCTGATGAATAGTGAAAATTACTAAATTATAATTAAAAACAACTTTTTTAATCGAAATAATTAATAGTGATAAATTATTAATTTGAGTGGTTTTAAAATATATTTAGAATATATTTTTACAATTTAATACAATGTTGGTCATTGGTTGTAATTTCACATTTAAACCAGACATAATCAAGTGTCAATCTTTTGATAGATATTGTTTCTTAAAAACACGCTATTTGTTTTAATAGCGGGATTTAATTATAAAATTAATTAATGCAACTTCTATGTTATGAATTTGGTAAAATAGACTTCATTTTTGAATTCGGAATATGAAATATAGCTTAGGATGAAATTTTGGCATTGTTCTGAAAAACATCAATTTTTTATGAATAGTGAAACTACTAAGTGGTAGTTAAAAAACTGAATTTTGCATAAAACGTAATTTTACCGCTTCTGTGAATGGAATTTCGAAAATCCGATAGACACGGTTAATATCAAGGACTAAAATTTGGTTCAATGAGATGAAAATAATTTTTGGTGAATAGTAACTTTTTACTTTTATTTACCACGGTTAAAAGTAAATAGGGTAATTAAGGGTAAGAATGATATTAATATTACCCTAACACATGTCCTAATCCTATTGGACAAGTGTATCTCGACGAAAAACAACCTTAAGTGTAAAATATTATCATTTAGGCCCACTTGGATTAGATTTGGAAATTTATTATTATTTAATTCAAAGTAGAGTTAAAAGAGTTAAAATCAACGTTTATTTACTAAAACATTTTTAATATAGGGTTATACATAAGATAAATTCGATTGTAAATATTCATTAGAAAGATAAAAGGTTTTCTTACATAATTGTATTTTATTTGTAATTTTTAGACATCAAAAAATTTAATTTATTTATGACACAAAGATGATGCAGTAATTATCTTATTAATGAAATATTGACATAATTGATATTATAAATACCAAAATAAATGTAATTTAAGACTTTTTATGAATCCCACTAATTTTATAGGTTACTATGATATATTAATGTTGATTTAATCAAATTGGTTTGAACATATAATTCTGTTATGGCTTTCACAAAAATCATATATCAAATAGTGTCAAAATTGACACAAAATAGTTTTTAAATCAAATATTATATTATTAATTGTTATTTTATTCCTAAAAATCTATGGTTCGGCCAAATGACTTAGATAAGGATATATATATTAATAATAAACAATTTTGGGTTCGTTTGGCATGTTATAGTAAGTGTATTGACCATATAGTGAAAGAAAACAAAAAGACACGGTAAAAGTTAAATTATTTAACATAGAGTTAAATCTAATTGATAAGGTTAAAATAACACCCTAAACTTGTCTAAATCCTATTGGATGATAGGATTTCGACCCATCACCACATTATCTTCGAAATAAGACCCTTTGGAATCATTATAAACTGATTTTGACTTTAATGTAAAATAATATTTTGAGATATTCCTATGGTGCCCCTCTACTCCCTTATAAAAGGGTACCTCCTCCCCATCCTCCTCACACCAATTTGAGCACTCAAGCTCGGAAACCCCCTGCAAAAATCCCTTCTCCACTTCCCTAGAATAATTCTAGAGGTCCTGGTATTCTTCAAAGACCAATCTTAGTTCCCTAAGTAGAGGATTCAAAGAAGCGTTCCAAAGAAGAGGTAATTTCCATTACCGATCTTTTCAATTTCTTTCTTCTTCAACTTCTTCTTATTTAGTTGTTTCATGATAATGTAATAACATCAGTATTTATTATATACTGATATGTTATTATATATATGAAACAACTCTAATTAACCTTCTATCCATCCTACGGAAAAAGGAAATCACCGCGCGTGCGTGCGTACGGAATACCGTCTCCACGCCGTGGTGTAATCTATTTTCCACCATCACCTTAAAAGGATGGGTATAAAGGTGTAATGAGTAACTATATATGTTTATTATAAAGTGATATTGATACTTAAATAGTATACATACACTTCAACACAATTCCACGACCATGGGAACGATATCATCGCTCGTGCGTACGTACGGACTACCGTCTCCACGACGCGATGAGATTCATTATCAATGATTAGCCATTCATGAGTGATTATAAATTATATATAATAAGTACTAATGAAATATATAACCTAATAATGAAACTGGAATTATTTATATTTATATGTATGTCATCGACTTAATTCCATTCAATTCAATAAGGAAACGAAAACATCGTTCATGCGTACGTACGGAATACCGTCTCCATGAACGGTGTATTTCTTTCCATTTACTAAATTATTATATATGTATATTCTGAATATATATATATATATAAATCATGTTTTATATTCTAGAATTAAGTAATCATGATCTAAGTAATCATATGAATAATTACAAGTTAAAAACACGAACGACAAATGAGACGATTTTACCCAAAACGCCACTTTAACATGAATTTACAAAAGAACGGGTAATATAAAGTCATAAGTGGACCATATATGATATAATAACAATGAAAATGATTCTGGAATAATTCAATAACATGATTTAAATCATTATACAGGAGGTTCGGACACTTACAAAGCAAGTCTGACCTAAGGTAAGGGAAAATATCACAATCTCATTTTTATCCGAGATTGTTTATACTTTGGTATTTACTGGGGTGTATTTTATCATCCACATCCATGTTTCATAAATAATATTATTTCCATCCACCTACAATTTTTTAAATCCATTTTTACCCTTCGGTGAGTTTTTAGTAAAAGAAATGAAAGGAATCTTTTGTCGTTTTTCGTACGAGGTACTTTTTGACTTTTCCGACAAAAGTATGAAGAATGTTTTTTTTAACTTATACGGCATGAATGGATTTTTAAAACATTATTTCCAAGAAGATTCCTTTATAAGTTTTCATGTTTATTTTTAATCATCTTCTTTTATTTTAAAGTCGTATGACATGTTATGAAAGGAAAAAAAAATTTGAAGTAGAAAGGATATTTTCCTCAAGAATGGAGATCAAGTATTTTATCAAAATTATTTTCCATCTAAGATAATAAAAGGGTTATGTTTTTATCCCTATTATTACATGGATTTGATTATGTTGTGATGGAAATATTTTTATGAATTCCTTTATCTTATATGAATTGTTTTATGATGTCATGATGTTTCAAGAATCCCATTTTTGTTACATGTGTTATGCGATGATGTATGATTTATGATTATGTGGCACACATAAGAAAAGATTCATTATAAGATGGGTGGGACCTATATCTCCCTCCAATGCATTGGGTAAAGATTTTATATCTCATGAGATAGACAGGGCTGGAACGGTAGGTTATACTGGTTCAATGAAACAGGACTGAAACGAGGGTTACTCGATTCAGAAAGGGACTTTGTCCACTAAGATAGTCTTGGAAATGAGTCTTGACTAACAAGAAATGATTCTCTATGAATATGTGTGAATGCCAAAAAGTTTCATGTTTTAAGTTATGATTATTGTGATTACATTTCACTACCATGATTTATCCCATGTTATGAAATTATGCTCTCTTTTGCAGGTTATGATTTCCAAAATGTTATGTTCTTATGAATACGTTGTGATTGATATTTATTTTGTTTACCCTTACTGAGCATTTGAGCTCACCCTTTTATGTTTTATTTTCCCCAGGATATAAAGAAAGGTTTTAGGTAAAAAAAAGGAATATCTTTATGGGAGATGTTGAAGATCTTTCACCACGATTAGAAGATTTTATTCCGAGTTTCCAAAGACACTAAACTATTACGATCCTTGTGTGTGTGTTTTTGTTATGTACTATGTATTACGCAAAAGTAATGTAATGTCCATGTACGATAAGATTCGGGTCTCTATAGAAATTCCTTCCCTTTTTATTAGGATCACACCTTTGGTGCTAGTCGCCAGCCCCTGGTCTATGGAAGGCGGGATTGGGGTAGTCATGGTATGGGCCCCGAGGACAGGTTGTGACAAATTGGTATCAGAGGAATCAGTTCTGCCGCAGAACATGGACTTCGATTATTTTAATGGAAATAGCGTTAAGTGTTTTGGGTGTGGTTTACAATTTAAGGAAACATGTGTTGGTGTGGCAGCCGACGTATCCCTACACTAGGACTCTAACTTTTGATCTCCGACTCAGTTCACGAAAACACTGATTGTGTGTGTGTTTCCTTTGAAAAAGTTTTATTTGTGATTACTTTGTGTCAGCTCACCAGGTATACTGTTTTAACCATGGAACACCTGTTTCTTTTCAGGATGGCCCCATGAAGGCAACCATCTAGGGTTCTGAGTTTCATACGATATGGTAGACCACCGAGCGATGATGTCTCGGTGTAGGGCCCCATCATAGTGGGGGTACCAGTGGTACCATTGACCGATGGGCCACCAATACCACCAGCTCCAGCAGCAGATAGTGCATGCCATCTAAGAACATTTCACGAGTTCCATCACTAGATGCCACCATGGTTTCAGGGAGATACTGACCCACAGGCTGCAGAGGATTGGATGGAGTTTGTCGTGAGAGTTTTCAAATTGTTAGGGACACCAGCCAAGCTCATGGACATCCTTACCGCGAGTCTCTTGCATGAAGCAGGAGGAAGATGGTAGAGCCTGATGCTCCAGGTGCATGACGAGGCATCATTATTTTGGACAAACAATGAGAGCATGTTTCGCTCGGAGTTTGTTCCAACCACTCATTTTACGGTGCGAATTCAGGAGTTACTTCATTTGCAACAGGGTAGCATGACACTACCTCAGTACACATCGAGGTTCACTAACCTCTCGTGGAACTCCTTGGATACGGTATGAGACCCATTCTTTAGGGCATGAACCTTTTAGTAGGGACTCAGGCATGAGATCAGGGCTTCTATGATCTCTATTAACATTCCTACCGAGGCGGGGTTGCGGGAGCAGGCCCTTCTAGTGGAGATTATTCTTGCTGAGCAATCACCAGCGGCAAGACCCACCACAGGGTGACACGTAGCGAAGTCTTCTACAGCCGAAAGTAGATAGATGACACAGAGGTCCAAGCATATTGTGTCATCAGGTGGGCTACCCCATGATACAGGTTTGGTTGTACGGGGTACACAAGACAAAGCCAGCTATACGAGGAGCATGCAGTGCTATACATGCGGTGGACATGGCCACATGTCTGGTGATTGCCTGCCCTTCCATGCAGATGAGCAGTAGACAGTTGAAGAACCACCCAGGCAAAGGCAATGGTTTGACCATGGTGTTCCACTTGGAGTAGGAGGACGTGGTAGAGGAACCGGTCGAGCAACAGGTGGAAAAGAGCGGGACGAGCTCCAGGAATAGAGGCCTTTTTCATGGTGCTTCTATATTCGTTTATGTCTTTGTTTGTGATTGATTTTGGTCATTATAAATTGAGCTTCAATAATAAAAGAATCTTTTCCTTGTGAAGTTTTCTTCCCTACCATTTTTCATGGTTTATACTAAGAGGTTCCAGTTAAAACCAATTAATCGGCCCTCACATTTATATTCCTACTAGATGAGACACAGTGACCACACACTGATGCTGACAGTGTGCCTCAACCCTTCGAGGCGAGAGTAACGGTTGGATATCATTGTAGTCATTTTGAGGCCTTACGACATCGTCCATGGCATGAATTAGTTCCACTCATGTCAGGATTGATTGTATTAGGCTACATACGTGGATCATCCATGGGATGAGATCGGATTTAACTTTTCATAAAAAAAAGAGAAATATTTGCAGCTCTTGTAGGGCGTATGCGAAGAAGGGTGTAGTAGAGTTCATTAAAATTGGATAGTATCACCCATAGTTCATTTAGTGAACGATTTACGGTTTACTCTGATTACAGGTGTCTCATGTATATCTTCTCTCAGAAGGACCTGGACCTGATTCAATGACGATTTATCGAGTTCCTAGAGGACTATGACTTCGAGATAGTCTATTCTCATAGGAAGGGGAATGTTGCAGCAGATGAACTTAGAAAAAGATCAGGCATTGAATTTCTTGGAGAGGCAATAGAGAAGCTGGTCGTGTTGCAGATATCCTTTGTGGATAGAGATGGAGCATCCTTTCTGCAGTCTCTCACAGTCACTCCTCCACTTCATCAGTGAGTTAGGAAGGCACAACGTGGGGACGTTGACTGTGAGATGTGACGTGCTCATATATCCTCAGGGAAGGCACCTGATGGATTTTTGGAAGGTGGGAAGAATTTCGTTCTTTTTAGAGGACATAACATGGTATCAGTTTCACAACAGGCGGAGGTTTTGAGGGAGATCCACATTTCCCCTCTAGCGGTACATCTAAGAGTGGATAAGATGTATCAGGACCACTGATAACAGAAATGGTGGCCAGGTATTAAGAAGCCAATAATAGAGTTTGTCTCGCGATTCCTCACTTGTCAGTAAGTGAAAGCAGAGCACCAGGTTCCAGCAGGCTTGGTTCATCCCTTAGAGGTCCCAGGTTGGAAGTGGGATGAGATATTTATGGATTTCGTGATGGGACTACCATGTACATACAAAGGACACAACTGTATCTCGATGATTGTTGACTGACTCACCATGTTGGCCCACTTCCTACTGATCATGGAGTAGTGATCAGTAGAGAGCATGTGACGCCTTTACATATAGGAGATCGTGTGGATTTATGGTGTGCCATCGACGATCATTTCCGTTCGAGATGCTCATTTCACTTCCCAGCTGTGGAAGTGGTTGTAGGAGGCTTTCGGGACACATCTTTTCTTGAGCACCGCCTTCCATCCTTAGATGGATGTCCAGACTGAGAGGACCATTCAGACTCTCTAGGACATGCTCTGTTCTTGTATCCTTGAATTTGGTCATAGATGGGATGATTACATACCCTTGGTAGAGTTTGCGTATAACAATATCTACCACTCCTCAATCAGGATGGAACCTTACGAGGCACTTTATGGCGGACATTGTAGATCACCATTTTGCTGGACTGACCCATGGGAGTTAGCACTTGTTGGACAAGAGATGGTACATGCCATGATGGAGAAGGTGCAGATCATCCAGGAGCGGATGAAGATTGCACAGAGTAGACATAAGTTCTATGCTGATAGGAGACGGAGACCACTGGAGTTCAAGCATGGCGACCACATCTTTTTAGGGTTCTCACATCGACGAGGTCTACCGAGATTTGGTCGAGGCATCATGTTATCTCTGGAATTTATCAAACCTTTTCAGGTCCTCATCAGGGTAGGTGAGGTGGCATACCGCTTGTCTCTTGCAACAAAGTTACACTGGGTGAACGACATCTTCCACATATTTCAGCTGAGGAGATACTGGCGTGACCCGTCTCACATCATCAACCATTGAGAGCTTGACCTCAATGATAGGGAAACATTCACGAAGGCTTCCGTGGAGATTGAGGATGGATAGAAGCGGGTCCTGCTTGGACGGTCGATTCCTCTGGTGCACGTTCGCTGGTACCACGAGAACCTCCAGGAGAGCACAAGGGGGCGAGAGGCTTAGATGTGTGCCCAGTACCCCCATTTGTTTCCTTAGTGTGTGTTGTAGCTTTTTTGTACATAAATCCCTGTGGTAAGAAGAATGTAATGACATGGAAATCTGGTGGAATTTTTTTTCTCAAGTACATGTGAATTTTACGAGTCTGCAGTTTTTGACGGCACTTGATTTCATGGCCCCGTGTGCCCGAAATCAATTTCTGAAGTTTTGTTCGGGTACGTTCAGTGACCGTACGTGGGGGATTTTATATCTTTTGAATCGGTGTTCAGAATTGAAATCCGAGGACACCGATGAACTCGCAGTACCAGTATTTTTTTAAGGAGACCTTTACCGTAGTTGCGTTTTATCGGGTGTGGAAGTTATTTTTTGGGGATTCTCAAAAATTAAATATAAATAGATGTGTAACATTATTTTTATTAAGGTGGTGGTTATTTTCTACAATGGGGAGTTAGAGGTGGGTCCCACCCCCACATAACCTCCCATGGGAGGATATTATGTGGTGGGTCCCACAAGAGCCCAACTCCCCTTAAACCCCCTTTGAACTCTTGGACCTCCCATTAATATGCCAACACACCTTTGTATTAAATATTTGAATCCCTTGGAATTCTTTCCAAATCCATACAATTAATTAAGTTAACCAACTTAATTAATTAATTTGATTGTTTGAATTCTTTTGAACTCATTCCATCCATTAGAATAAGGGATGAGCTTATTTTATTTTGAGTTGGATTAATCGTTGGAGAGTTAGCTTGGAAGAACACTATTCTCCCAATGAAGAACACTATTTCCAAAGAAAAATGGTGACGCTTCTCTTTCCTTTCCAACTGGGGAAAGAAAGGGAAGACATCGCCCGCAAAGAACACTACCAACAACAACGACATTCCCTCCAATGTTGACGGAACGACGTCCGTCTTCCACGAAGTCCGCCTTCTACGACTTGTCAATGTTCAACGACGAAATATATGGTAGGGGTTACCTAAATGTTCGATTCAACCCTACGTTCTACATGGTTAAGTTGGTGTAATGATGTGCCGATTGTTATCAATGTAACATGGAGGGCTCGGTCCACACAAACACGGTCCGACCCTCCTCTCTGTTGTGTGCATTTGATGACATCGGAGGAAGAGCCAAAAGGGTAGAGTGACGTCGCACCATGCCAGAGAATAACCACATCCTGGAGGACCATGATAAATGAAGAGGCGCGGAGACGTCACACTATGCTGTGCAACTGAAGGCCGCGGCCAGGCCAGGACGCAGTAGTGGTGGACCGGTGCTGTCGCGTTGGCCGTATGGAGGTGGAAGATGCAGCCCGCATCCGCGGGCCGCTCGGCCACACCGAACTGGCCGTCCGCCTGCCGGCTGGGCTAAAGATCTGCGGTTCCCGTAGGCGCCACACGAAGAAGTCCGCAACCCGCTACCGAAGGACGCTCTGCTAGGTGAACCAGGCGACCGCCTACCGACCGGGGTTGAAAAGTGCGGCACCCGCAGGCGCTGCATGAGGCGAACCACGGCCCGTGTTCATGGGCTGCGTGCACTGAGAAAAACCTGCCTGCTTGACCGGCTAGCCAGAGGAAGAGGCGGCGCCGCTTGGCACCGCCAGGCGCACCAGACCGGCCCGTAGCGCCATCTGGGTCTGCAGTAGGGCCGCGCCCCACCGGTTTTGGCCGACAACCCAGTTGGGTCGGACCCTCCAAACTGGGTCGGACCGACCCCCCAGCTGGGTTGGACCTGCCGAACCGGGCCGGGATGACCCCCCACCTGGGTCGGACCCATGGAGCCGGGTAGGGCCGACATGCCACAACCCACTGGGCTTGACGGACTGGGTCCCACTTCGCATAAATGCGAATATCTTCATGACCGCACATCCGAACGATGTGCTGTCTACAGAACTGGTACCCTCCCGATGAGGAAGTCCTTTTGTGATACTCTAAGTGAGTTTTGGACTACTTTGGAAAACGGTCAGGTTTGTATTGAGCATAAATCTAACCATGCCCATGGAAGAGAAATGCAAATAACTCTCAGACCAGGCATCCGATTGACGTACCGTCTGTCGCGTTGGGTTCAATTTGATGAGACATAACTACAATGTATACCAACTTAAGACTTCATGTTAATTGATGTATCGACACTTGGCTGGAGAAGAGGTCCATCCTAGAATCGAGCATACTGTGTGCGGGAACCCTTGGGCTTGCTGCGACTGAGATGATGGAATTCTCTGTGGGTTTGACATTGATGAAATCTATACCGGGATCCTCCGTGGTTTCGACAGTGATGACTTCTATATCGGAATAATCCATGGGTTCGACAGCGATGAATTTTTTACTAGAATCCTACGTGGGTTCGATAGTTCTGACTTCTATTCCTGTATCCTGTGTGTGTCCGAAA
Source organism: Viscum album (assembly GCA_963277665.1). NCBI lineage: Eukaryota > Viridiplantae > Streptophyta > Magnoliopsida > Santalales > Viscaceae > Viscum > Viscum album. The sequence goes on from OY728147.1 coordinate 1,305,047,305, forward strand.
AAGTAGCTGGTCTTGTATCCTGTGTGGGTCCAACAGCATAACTGGTCATGTATCGTGTGTGGGTCCGAAAACTTAGACGAATGAGTGACTATAAATGATCATCTCTATCACACTACGAAAGATGTAAACCTGTGTGAGCTGAGTCATGTCTTTCAACCATTATCATCGTGATGATTCACTTTACTTGCTTTGTGGACTGGGTTGTTCTTGGGATCGAGAGTTGGAGTCAAACTGTGATTGATAACTTCGGTATATGTATGGGAATATACCTAAGTAGAGTTAGTTGATACTTTGTGAATGTATCTTTATTATATGGTTTATCCTTCATGGATTATGGGAGACGTTGGGGGTCTCGTGGTCCTTAATGAGTGTCATTATAATCACCTCTGAATGGACTGTGCCAGCACTTCGTTTTTTTGGTTACAGATGACGGACATCACTGATCGAGGTAGAGAGTTATAGAGTTGTACGATACCTAGAGGTGGACCACATGGCGAGATGTACATGGAACAGACAGACAGACCTGGGGTTCTAAGGAGGCCATCTGTACCCACCCTTCCGGTGGGATACCCGGAGGACGACTCAGTAGTTGCTCTTTTACCATTCTACAGTTGTACTGGTTTTGTAGCTGTTTGTACATTACTGTTGGGATTTTATTTCTGGTCCCTTTCCTTTCGGCACATTCTTTTGTATACAACATTACTTTGTTTTTACATCTAGTTGTGTACTCCATTGTTTTTGCTTACATAAAGGAAACTCCTTCCATTTTTATCTTGATTATGCCTTTTGTGCTAGTTGACAACCCCTGGCCTATGGAATGTGGGCATAGGGTAGTCACGGCACGGGCCCCAAGGACGGGTCGTGACACAACTGCATTATAAGGATCATTACTTTTTTTTATATGAATTGAGGTATCTTTAGGTGGAATGACGATGTTTGATCATGACTATGGTTTTATCAACAACATCCACCAAGATATTGGAACTCAGGTACTTCATAAAAAATTTCCTCAAATTCTTCAGTGCCATCTTATGCAAATAGTGTGTGTGTACATATTTTTTATCCTTCTACTGTAATTAACCTAACTTATTGAAAATGTCTTATAAAACACTTCACTTACTATAAAAATATACAAAAAATAATGATTTATATTATTTTGACGCAGACCATGGAGACAGAGTTATCAATCTTAGTGATTATGAAGTACTACAAAGAATGAAGGAAAATGTCTCCCCTTCATGGTACCTACTTGGATCGTTGATCTGATGATTTTTGCATGATCAAATTATCATTGAGTAGATGACAGAGATAGGTTGTACTCTAAAATTGATCCTGAAAAATGTAAATTAATATTGATTCATTCAATCTTGATTTAATGGAAATATTGATGGTTCTGGTGGAGTAAGAGAGGGATAAAAAATTTCCTAGGTTATTTGGATTTTTCTAAACATGATAAAAAAATATAGTATTGGGTTCTAAAAAATCTATTTAAAATTTATAATTCACATTATGTAACTTTTATTCCTCAAATTCCTATCATTTGTTCCCACTCAATCAGTCTTTCTTTAACTTTTATTCTTTATAGAATGCTACTAAATTTGTAACTTTTGTTCCTCATCATCTGTAAATTTTATTTATCCATTATTTATGTGTCATTTTTTCAAATGTTTTCAATATTAATATTACATGGTATGTTCGATAAATTGTATTCTATTATTATTAATAATAATAAATAATATATTGAGTCATTCAAATGCACGAGTGGAGTACTAGTTTATTTTATGACTGAATGTTTTTATTTTTGATTTGAATATAATGGATTTCAAATTTCATGATCATGTTCCCTAACAATTATTCTAATTTTATGTTCAGGTAACTTCCTTGTTCTCCCTTAATGAGAATCCAATATCACCATTTCATATCATTAATTTATCTAATTTATAAAGATTAGACTTTAAGTAAGATTTCCAAATATGAAGATCATGATTTGATCATTTGAGATCATTCCTTAATTATGAATATTGTGTTCCATGTATTTAAAGGCACTAAAAAAATATAGTCCTTCAGAAATATTTTTTTAATGAAATTAATATTACTAAAAATATATATAATATAAATTTTTGAGAAGCTAATGTGACCATAATCATCCCTTTATCACCTATTTGGAATTTAATTTATTTGCTTTGTCATATAGTTTTTACTGTTATTTATATGATTTAAGAATAAATTAGTCATTAAAAATTGTTATTTATAATTAATGTAAAAACCCTTAAACAGCAAGGAAAATTTTTTCTTAAATTATTTGGGATTTTATGAGTACAAAATTTTTGAAGGCACCTCATTATGAGGCACGATGTGCCCGGAATAATTCTCTGAAGTTTAGCTTGGGTATGTTTAGTGAACGAATGAGCGTGTTTTTATATCTTTGGAGCCGGTGCTAGGAATTAAAATCTGAGGGCACCGATGAACCCACTATGCTGGTATTTTCTTAAGAGGACCTTTACCAAAGATGTGTTTCCTCGGGAGTAGATGGTAAAAAAATAAGGATTAAATGAGAAGTGAATAAAATTGTGGGACAATTTTATTCTTTTAACTAAGGTGGTTTTATCCTACATGGGGGAGTTAGGGTGGGACCCACTAGCATCCTAACTACCCATGTAAGGATAAATGTTAGGTGGGGCCCACATGATCCCCAACCCATCACATTCTCTAATCTCCTTAAAACCCCCCATTATACTCCTTTTTTTAGTGTTGGAAACCCCCTCCCCCCACTAAACGTGTTGGGCCCATTATTCACTTAGACGTGAATAACATAAGGACCGCGTATCCAATCGACGCGCCGTCAGTGGAACTAGTTCTCTTTTGATGAGACTATCCTTTTGCGAGACTATAAATGTGTTTTGGATTATATTGGATATCATCCGGGTTAAAAACGAGCGTATTTCTAACTGGGCCCCTGGGACGGAAAACCCAATATCTCTCAGGTCGGGCGTCCGATTGATGCATCGTCTGTTGAGTTGAGGTACTTTTTACGAGACAAAACATCAGGATACATGAACTATAGACTTCGTGACAGTTGATGTATCGACCCCCTTGGCTCATGGAGCAGACTCTCACGGAACTGAGCGTGCTGTGTGTGGTAACCCTATAGCTGGCTGCAACTGCGACGATGATGATGACTGTACTTGGATCCTATGTGGGTTCATCAGTGAGGATAACTGTACTTGGATCCCTTGTGGGTTCGGTAGTGATGACGACTGTACTTGGATCCTACGTGGGTTCGGCAGCGATGGTTACTGTACTTGGATCCTACGTGGGTTTGACATCGACGACTTCTGTACTTGGATCCTACGTGGGTTCGGCAGAGAAGATGATTCAGAGGCTACATCTATCATCTCAACCCCTCTTCGTGAGTAGTATACATGTGTGAGATGAGTCATGACTTTCAATCAATATCATCGATATGATTTACTTGCTTTCCTTTGTGAATTGGGTTGTGCTTTCCTGTGTCGACTGGGTTATACCTGGGCTAGTGAGTTGGAGTCGAACTGTAATTGATGACTTAGGTATATGTATGGGAATATACCTAAGTAGAGTTGGTTTATACTTCATGTTTGTATATTCCCTTTGAGGTTTACCCTTTGTGGATTCTGGGAGTCCTTTGGGGGTCTCAGGGCCCCTACTAAGTATTTTATACTCACCCCTACATGGGATCTGTGGGCACTACGTGGTGTTGGTTGCAGACGACGGAAAATGCTGATCGTGGTTGAGGCTTGAGGAGTGGGACAGTATCTGGAGGTGGACTATCAGGCAGGACGTACACGAAGCAGACGGACAGATTCGAGGAGCTGAGGAGACCATCTATGCCCACCCTTCAGGTGGGGTTTCCGGAGGACATCTCGGTGGTTTCCGTTTTACATTTATGATGTTGTACATTACTTTTCTCTGTTGTACTCTACATTCAGTTGGGTTTGTATAATGTCCCATTTACTTTACACCACGTTCTTTTGTACTCAGTTTACTTAGTGTTTACTTCATCTTGCTAACTCTGTTGTGTTTGTTTTCATATATAAAGGCAATGCCTTTCCTTTTATCGAGATTTTATCCTTTGGTGCTAGTCAGCAGCCCCTGGCCTATGGAAGGCGGGCTTGGGGTAGTCATGAGACGGGCCCCGAGGACGGGTTTTGACAAATTGGTATCAAAGGAGTCGGTTCTACCGCAAATCTAGGACTTTGATAATTTCTTTCTGTGAAGCAATAGTGTTAAGCGTATTGAGTGTAATTATCAGTCCAGGGAGTCCAGTGTTAGTCCGGTGGCCGACCTATCCATACACCAGGACCCTGACTTCTGATTTCTGACTCAGTGCTTGAAAACACTAATTGCATTTGTGTTTCAAAAGTATTCTTTGTGATTACATTGTGTCAGCTCACTAGGTATAATGTATTAACCATGTCACCCCTATTTCTTTTCAGGATGGCCCCACCACGAAATCCTGCTAGGGTTCCGATCTTTGTGTGAGATGGCAGCCCACCGAGCGACGAGTCCTCGAGGCAGGGCCCCATTACAGTGGAGGCACCCGCAGTACCTCTACCCGTTGGGCCACCAATACCACCAGCCCCAGCAGAGGAGAGTGCACTCCGCCTGAGTGTGCTGCACGAGTTTCAGCGACATAGTCCACCCATGTTCCATGGAGAGACGGACCCTCAGGCAGCCAGGGATTGGATGGAGGCTGTTGTCTGAGTCTTCATATTAGTAGGGACACCAGCTGACCATATGGCGATCCTTGCGGTGAGTCTCTTGCACGCAGAAGCAGGTAGATGGTGGAGCTTGGTGCTGCAAGTTCACGACGAGGCATATCTACTATGGACTTACTTCCAGATTCTGTTTCGCTCGGAGTTCATTCTAGCCACCCTCCATGCGGTGAGCATCCCAGAGTTACTACAGCTACAGCAGGGCAGCATGACAGTTGCCCAGTACTCGGCAAGGATTACCGACCTCTCGCATTACTCTACGGACATAGTACGTGACCCATTCTTCCGGTCTCAGACCTTCGATTAGAGATTGAGGCATGAGATTAGGGCTTTGATGATCTCCCTCAACATTCCGACGCAGGCAGGAGTACTGGAGTGAGCCCTACTTGTAGAGAGCTTCCTTGCGGAGCCTATGCCAGTATCAAGGCCTACCATAGGGTTACACGTAGCAGAGTATTCTATAGCCGGCAGTAGATAGATATCGCCGAGGTCCATGTGGACCAGGACATCACGTGGGAGGCCTCAGGATACTGGTTCGAAGGTGCGGGGAACACGTAGCAGAGCCAATAATACGAGAGGCAGACAGTGATATGCATGCGGCGGGTAGGGCCACATGGCTCATGACTGCCTGAACCGCCATGCAGAGGAGCTGCAGATAGTTGAGGGATGACCCAGGAAGAGGCAGTGGTTCGACCGTGGCGGTCCTCTAGGATCTGGTTGACAAGGAAGAGGAGCTGGCTGAGCAGCGGGTGGTGGGCGACGCTTTGAGGCTCTACCACCACCACTACCAGGAGGTCCACCCCGACCACATGGAGCTGGAAGACAGAGGCAGGCTCAACTTCAGGCAGTGGAGGCTTACGACCATGGCACACCTGATATGATTGGAGGTACTACCTGTGTCTATTCCACCTTTTCTGTAGTTCTTATAGACATAGGATCGAGTCATTTTTTTATTGCCACTACCCTTGTTCGGAGCTCGGAGATTCCGACAGAGCTGTTGGCTCGATCCTTACGGCTAGAGACTCCTACAAGTGTAGAATCGATGATTACACACTGGTGCTAGCATTGTGAGCTTACTCTAGGAGGTGAGAGCTTTGGCTGGGATCTTCTTGTTGCGGTGTCTAAGCCTTACGACGTCATCTTGGGCATGGATTGGTTATCTACAACCCATGCTCTGATCCACTGTATTAGGCCCAAAGTGTGGTGTTTGCGCAAAGATGGGAGTAGGTTCACCTTCATCTGTGAAAAGGGAGCCTTTGCAGTGCAGGATGGTCTTACGCAGAGGAGAGGGTAACTGATCACACATTAGTTGGCTAGTCTAATCCTTAGAGTGGTTGATGTGCGGAGTCCGTGTTTTCCTATTGTGGTCGATCAGTATGTAGACATTATTCCTGACGATGTTCTAGGACTACCTCCTCACATTGAAGTAGATTTATACATTGACCTATACCCTGGGAAAACCCCGATATCTACTCCAGCATATCAGATAGCTCCCGCTGAGCCTCGTGAGCTACGGGTATAGCTGGGGGACTTATAGGGAACGAGATTCATCTGACCCTGTGTTTCACCCTGGGATTCTCTGATTTTTTTTGCCAAGAAGGAATATGGAAGCTTACAACAATGTGTTGACGACCGTCGCCTGAATAAGATGACCGTAAAGAACAAGTATCCACTCTTGAGGATTCAAGACATCTTAGATCAGCTCAAGGGATCACGATGGTTCTCGAAGATAGACCTAGGGTTAGGCTATCATCATCTCAGAGCTCGTGACGAGGATGTGAAGAAGACACCCCTCATGTGTCGGTATGGCCACTATGAGTTCTTGGTTATGCCTTTTAGCGTAACCAACACTCTATCAGTGTTCATGAGTTTTATGAACTGGATCTTCAAGCCATACCTTGATCGATTTGTCTTAGTATTCATCGACGACATACTGATTTACTCGACTACTGAGGAGGAGAAAGTCTACCACTTACGGGTTGTACTGGACACACTCCGAGAGCACTAGATTTATTTCATGCTCTCAAAGATTCAGTTCTAGATTCAAGAGGTCCACTACTTAGGGAACATCATCTTTGAGGTGGGAGTTGTAGTGGATATTGTGATGATCGATGCGGTACTTTCTTGGGAGCTACCCAAGAGTGTAACGGAGGTGCGGAGTTTCCTTGGTATGGATGGGTATTACCAGAGATTTGTACCAGACTTTTCCAGAGTTGCAGCACCACTTTCATCTTTGATGGATAAGGGGAAACCATTAGTGTTGTCAAATAAATATCAGTAGAGAATTCAGGATTTGAGACAGAGATTGACCAATGCAACCATCTTGAGGATACCGGAGGAGGGCGCAGGGTACATAGTATTCTGTGATATATCAGGGACCAGACTCAGGTGTGTCCTAATGTTGGAGAAGGCGGTGATCGCTTATGGTTCATGACAGTTGAGTCAGAATGATCTGAACTACGCTACTCATGACATGGATTTAGCAGCAGTGGTCTTCTCCTTGAAGACATGGCGACACTATCTGATTGGCGAGTGCTTTATAGTTTACTCTGACCACCTGAGTCTTAGGTACATCTTCTCATAAAAGGACCTGAACCTGAGACAGTGGCAATGGCTTGAGTTCCTCTAGGACTATGACTTTGAGATAGTCTATACTCTTGGGAAGGAGAACGTGGTAGCTGATGCTCTCAGCAAAAGATCTGGCATTCAAATACTTGGAGAGGCGACATATCAACTATCCTCATTGCAGATATCCTTAGTGGATAGAGATGGACCAGCCTTTCTACAGTCACTCACAGTCTCTCCTCCACTACATCAGTGGGTCAGAGAGGCACAACGTGGGGATGTTGATTGTGAGATGCAACGTGCAGAAATATCCACATGACATGGACCTGAGGGATTTTCTGTAGGAGGATAGCACATAATCTTCTTCAGGGTATTACCATGGTACCAGTTTCATTCTAGGAGGAGGTGCCAAGGGAGTTTCACACTTCCCCTTTGGCGGTACATCCTGAAGTAGCGAAGATGTACCAGGATATCAGATGACAGCACTGGTGGCTGGGTATGTATAAGGTTGTTTCATAGTTCGTTTAACAATGCCTCACCTTCCAGTAGGTGAAGGCGGAGCACCAGGTACCAGCATGCTTGGTACAACCCTTAGAGGTCCTGGAGTGGAAGTGTGATAGGATATCCATGGATTTCGGGATGGGGCTCCCTTGTACTTCCAGATGACACTACTCCATCTGTGTGATTGTCGACCAACTCACCAAGTCGGCCCACCTCCTACCTATCATAGAGTAGAGATCAATAGAGAGCATGGGATGCCTCTATGTTCTGGAGATAATACACCTCCACGGTGTTCCATTATCTATCCTCTTCGATCGAGACACTTGCTTTTCTTCCCAGTTTTGGATGTGGTTGTAGGAGGCTTTTGGGATGCAGCTATGCCTGAGCACCGCCTTTCATCCTTAGACGGATGGCCAGATGGAGAGGACCATTCAGACTCTTGATGACATGCTCCGTGCATGTGTTATTTACTTTGGACATAGTTTGGAGGATCAGTTACACTTGGTGGAGTTTTCATACAACAACATATACCACTCCCCCATCGTGATGTAACCATATGAGCATTGTACGACCGACCATGTAGATCAACTCTTTGATGGACTAACCCTGGGGAGTCAGCACTCATAGGACCAGAGATGGTTCAGGATATGATAGAGAAGGTGCATATCATCCAGAAGCGGATGAGGACTACATAGAGAAGATAGAAGTCCTATGCTGATAGGATGTGGAGACCATCATAGTTCGAGGATGGAAACCATGTTTTCTTACGGGTCTCACCTCAATGTGGATTACGGAGATTTCGCTGGGGCGACACGTTATCTTCGTGCTTCATCGGACCATTCCAGGTTCCCAGTAGGGTAGGTGGGGTGGCATATCTCCTAGCTCTTCCACATCAATTACACCGAGTGCACGACGTCTTCCACGTATCTCAACTGAGGAGATACGTCCACGACCTGTCGCATATCCTTGATCACGGGGAGCTGGAAATTGATGATGGGGCGACTTTTGCGGAGGTCCCAGTGGATATCGAGGATCGATATGAGCGGGTCCTATGTGGATGGCTGATTCTTCTGGTGCACATTCGTTGGCAGCACGGGAACCTCCAAGAGAGCACATGGGAGTGGGAGGCTCAGATGTGTGCACAGTACCCTCATTTGGTTCCCTAGTTTATGATGTAGTTTTATAGGGACATAAAGCCCTAAGGGGGGAGAAATTTAAAGACCCGTAAATTTGAAGGAAATTTTTTTCATAAAATCTTTGGGATTTCACGAGTACGCAGTTTCTGACGGCACCTGATTCCGAGGCACGGTGTGCCCGGAATAATTTTCTGAAGTTTAGATCTGGTAGGTTCAGTGAACGAACAAGTGGGTTTTTCTATCTTTTGAAGCGGTGCTTGGAACTGAAATCCATGGGCATCAATGAACCCTTAGCGCCGATAATTGCTTAAGAGGAACTTTACCGAATTTGCATTTTCTCTGGAGGAGATGTTAAAAAATTGTGGATTAAATGAGAAGTGAATAAAATTGTGGGACAATTTTATTATTTTAACTAAGGTGGTTTTATCCTACATGGGGGAGTTAGGGTGGGACCCACTAGCATCCTAACTAACCATGTGAGGATAAATTTTAGGTGGGGACCACATGAGCCCCAACCCTTCACATTCTCTAAACTCCTTAAACCCCCCCATTAAACTCCTTTTTTAGTGTTTGCAACCCCCCTTGAATTTAATTGATTAACTCCTCCTATCCCCACTCTCCCACTTTAATTATTCCTAACACACACTTAATTAATTAATTAAACCTCATCTATTAAATGAATTATGTGTTTGTATTATAAATTTTGAATGCATGGAAACATAAAATAAAATAAGGAGAAGCCTTATTTTATTTTGGTTAGAATTGTTGTGTGAGGAGGAATTGGGAGAACTCTATTATTTTTTTGAAGAACATCATCCTCAACGAAGAACACCATCTCTCCAATAAAGAACACTGCTCGGAGACCCCAGCTTATCCATCCTCTTCTTCTTCTATGGCAATGGTAGAGACAATGACGCAGGAACTCTCTAGGGACGACGTGTCTTCTATTCTCCTCTCCGTGATAAAAGAGGAGATATCACTTCCTTGGGTGCACACCGACGATGACGGAAACAACATCATCATCCAAGACGCTTGACAACCGAGAACTCCTTTTCATGGAAGGGGTTTAATCTTGAAAGGGGATGTTTACATACCCCATTCTTGTTTGAAATTGTTGTCCAATATGGCTGATTGATATTGTTTTATGCATAGGGTGTAGGCCGAACGAAAAGGGCCCGACAACCCTCTGTTGTTCTCATTTATTATTTTAGAATTAACATTTGATGGTGGAGGAGGCACAATGCCATAGTGTCATGCCAGGAATGAGGTGTAGGTAACCAGCGCCATCACACAAGTTGTGTGAAAAGAACCTCGGCCCACTACATGGGCCACTTCGGTGAAGAACCGTTCGGCCCATCGGCCGGCCGAGCGTAGAGGAGCCACGACCCCAAGAGTGAATCGTGCTAGAGGACCGTCAGGCCCGTCAGTTGACCAAGAGGAGCTGGACCACGACGCTAGGAGGGAACCGCGCTAAAGAAGCCGCAACCTGCTATGCGGGCCCCGTGCACCAGAAGGCCGGCCGGCCTAGCATGCCGGTTTGGCAAAGGGCGGCGCCGCCGGTGCAGAAGACCGGGGGGTCGCGCCCCCCCCTGGAGCCTGCTCGGCTTCAGCCGCACGCCCAGCCAGGCCGCGCGAGGCCGAGCTGAGCCAGACCGCGCTGGGACGGGCCGAGCCGTGCTGAGCCAGGCCGAGCCACACCGAGCTGGGTCGGGCCTGGCCGCGCCCCGCCGCGCCGGGCTGCACCCCGCCAGGCCGCCCCGCGCCTCTTCGGGGCTGGCCGCGCCCCTTTGGACCGAGTTATGTCATTCTTTGGACCGGACCGATAGCCCTACTAGGTTGGACCTGTCAAACTGGGTCAACCCGACCCGTTGGCCCACTGGGCTAAACGGGCCAGGCCCGTTATTCACTTAAATGTGAATAACTTAAGGAACACACGTCTGATCGACCTGCTGTCTATGACACTATGACTCTTTCGATGAGATAGTCCTTTTTCGATAATCTAAGGCAGTTTCAGATGAAATTGGATATTGACCAGGTTAGAAACGATTGTATTTCTAACTGGGCCCCTTGGACAGAAAAGCCAGTATCTCTCAAACCAGGCGTCTGATTGACGCTCCGTCTATTCCGTTGAGTTCCTTTTGATGAGACGGATCTTCGTGATACATCAAATCTAGACTTCATGATAGTTGATGTATCGAACCCCTTGGCTCGTGGAAGGAACCCTCTTAAAATCAAGCATGCTATGTGTGGGAACCCTAGAGCTGGTTACGACTGCGACGACGATGACGATTGTACATGGATCCTACGTGGGTTCGTCAGCAAGGATGACGGTACATGGATCCTCCGTGGGTTTGGTAGATATGACGACTTTACTTGGATCCTACATGGGTTCGACAATGATGGTTACTGTACCTGGATACTACGTGGGTTCGACAACGATGACTTCTGTACTTGGATCATACGTGGGTTCTGCAGGGAAAATGATTTCGAGGCTACATCTATCATCTCCAACCCTCTTCGTGAGTAGTATACCTATGTGAGTTGAGTCTTGAATTTCAATCAATATCATCAATATGATTGACTTTCTTTCCTCTCGGTATTCGTTTGTGCTTTCCTGTGTGGACTGGGTTGTACTTGGGCTCGTGAGTTGGAGCCGAACTTGATTTGATGACTTAGTTATATGTGTGGGCAAATACCTAAGTAGAGTTTGTTGATACTTTGTGTTTTTATATTTCCTTTGAGGTTTATCCTTTTTGGATTCTGTGAGACCTTCGGGGGTATCGGGGTCCCTACTGAGTATTGTATACTCACCCCTCCATGGGTTATGTCCGCACTACATGGTGTTGGTTGCAGACGACGAACAATGATGATCGTGGTTGAGGCCTAACGAGCGGGACGGTATCCGGAGGTGGACTATCTGGCGGGACATACACGGAACGGAGGGATGGATTCGAGGAGCTGAGAAGACCATCTGTACCCACCCTTCAGGTGGGGTTTCCGGAGGACATCTCAGTGGTTTCCATTTTACTTTTCAGTTGTTGTACTTTACATTTCTCAGTAGTATTGTACTTTCAGTTGGGTTTGTATACTGGCCCATTTACTTTCCAGCACTTACTTTTGTACTCAGTTTACTTAGTGTTCACTTCATCTTGCGTACTCTATTGTGTTAGTTTTCATATATAAAGGTAATGCTATCCTTTTATCTGGATTTTGACCTTTGGTGCTAGTCGCCAGCCCCTGGCCTGTGGAAGGAAGGATGTGGGTAGTCAGAGCACGGTCCCCGAGGACAGGTCGTGACAATTTAGTTTATATTTTATTTTCAATGTAGTAATTATTGATGTTTGTATATATTTTTTTTCTTTATAATTTTATGTATTCATTTGGTAATTCATTGAATTACATATTCATTTCATTACCATATTTTTTGAATCATTAATTCCTAGTGTAATTTTTTAACATTAATGTTCATGGAATTGAAATTTATTTTATTTTTTATAACATTATTGTTAATAAAAAACTAATTTATATATTCTTAACGTAATTGTAAATATTTTATTTTATATGATATAATTTATTGAATTTTTTAAATTTCCTTTTTAATATTTTTATATTTATTATTTATTGTTTTTAATTAACTAATTAATTAATATAATATATTAACCCTTCTTTAAATTTTGTTTTTATACATTAATATTATGGATATAAAATTCTATAATTTATAATTCATAATGTATTTTTTATTGATAAGTTTATAATTAGTTTTTTATATTTTAAATTTTGGTTATTTTCTTTATGATTAAATTTTATAATTATGAATATTTATAAGATGCTGTAACGACATGTAAATTTTAAATGAATAGTATTATTAGAATGTTTACTAAAGAGGCAATATGGCCATTTTATTCTTATAATAGGTATGAGACTGTATGGCATAATGAATAAACTGCATGCTTAGAATCAAAACTATGGGGCCCTCATAAATAATGTGAATAAAGCCATCCAATTAAAAATAAAAATGTAAAGTGTTTTCATGCGTATTTACTCGCTTATGAGTCAAATATAAATTTAAAAATGAAAAAACAATTGACAATAAGAATCTTCCAAGTGAATGGCCCTAGAAAATTACAATTTACTTCGCTGAATTCATTCACTATAAGATGAAAACATATTTTTACGATGCTATTAGGTGATTGAATTGACATCACTATTTTTTTCGACTATGTAATCCACATCCCATATATAAACCTTAGTTACTACCGTTTGATGTTGTCAATGATCACATTATATGGTTTCTTTATTAAACCTCATCCAGAGAATGAACAAATTTTGGTTAGTAGATTCTAGATTTTTTAAATCATCAGTGGACTATGAACAACAAATTATGAATATGAATTGTAAACACCATCAATGCTTACAGAAAATGATGCTCCTGCATACATAATCATTTGAAGAAAAGGATAGATCCATTTCCAAGTGTGATCCCTTGAAAATATGAATATAAAAATATAAATATTAAAACCAATGAATATATATAGATATAAATTGGTATTTTTATAATAAAAATGATTTCAAATCATCATTTACCATTCCAAATAATTGGACCTATGGAGACAAATCCACTGAACAAGATAAGTCATGTCATTCAGAGAAAGATGTACCAATAGAGCCGATATGCTATTTGGAAGATGATCGAATACCAAAAACATAACATCTCGAATAAATAATATGTTGTCTCTTGTACATTACAATCCTGCAAACCATTTCATTAATGAAATTTGAGCTCTAATTGAAAAAATATCAATTCTGATGAAATGGTGAAAAAATGACATAACCAATACATGAATGAAGAGTAAATAATATTTTTGTGACTTTATTGTGATTCAATTAGAAGAATATCTATTGATAATTCAGAAATATAGCAGATAGAAAAAAACTATTCATAATGACCCATGACACACCCAATCATTGATGTAAAGATGTAGAGTGGTGGATTCGGTGTTGCATTTTTCTAAATACTAGCACATGTGTTTGGAAATATTCAAAATCTAAAAATTATGATCCCATAATATTCGATTAATATTTTATATCATACAAAGGAAAATGAATATTGATAAGGAAAAATAGCCATGATTTTTAATCTAATCTAAAAGGATTGAAAGGTGAATGTTAAACAATGAATTATTTTTTTATTACAAGTGAAAAACTCTAATTAATTTTTGCAAGAAAGATGAAAAACACCTATTTATACTCATACAGAAGTTGACTATTCTAAATAAAAAAGAGGGACTATGTTATTGACTCCAAGGGGATAAATATGAGATGAATTTCATTTTCTAGTTTGAATATTCAATGTCGCGAGGAGTTCAAATCCATAGGACTATGTAAAAATAGACACACAAATGATCATTGATGGATGGGAAAATGTTTTCATCAATGTTTCAAGAGAGTTATAATTTATATACATGAAGTTTTTTTGAAATTCAATGGAAGTGAAAAAAATTGAATAAAGAATGAGTGTATCAAGGTTAATTTAAAATAATGAACATGTTGTTCTCTAGTGTATGTTAGAAAGGTATTTGTTAATTTTGTCAGAGGGGATATAATTTTATAATATGAGACACATGTTTGGTGATATAAAGAAGCTGATTTGAGTTAGTACAAGATGACTATGACCATTCCGAAATAGAATTTATATAAATTCTTGGATGACACATTCAGATGGATTTTTGATTAGGGAATAAAATCATTTAATAGATAATTCAAAGAGACTGAGATAAATCGGTATAAAACCATACAACATATGGGATACATGATTCAAGACAGATGATCATTGACCAAGAAGATTATTTCCATTATATATCTCTTATTTTTTGATTATTCATAATTATTTCAGAAATGAAAATACTAATATGTTTGGGAGATAATATATTTTGTGGAGAAATATCAACTGGATAGTTTTTTAATTTATTTGTGAATTAATCAATCCTCCCTGATTTTTTATCAATTCATCTGTTAATGATTTTTTTTATTTTACAATGAGAATTTATGATGTTGTTTTGATGCTATTAATATAAAAACTACATTACCTATTTTATACATATTACAATTAATTTATTTGGATAATATCACTAAAAATAATAATTATAAAAATAAATTTTTTTTAAAAAAATGATTTCATAATTTTTGAGAATGAGGAATTATATAGTTAATATTTAGGATAATTCCATCAATCAGTAGTTAAACTTATAAAATTCCTAGTTAACATATTTAGTTCACTTTTATAAGTAATTTATTTCACATGAGTGATGTAACATTTTTTAAACAATCAATATAGTTACCTTCCATCATAATTGATTCACTTATTTTTATTTTACCAATAAATTTATTTTTCATCACTTGGTTCAAGGATTCTCATATTACTTTATTATTGTTTGCCTTTTTCACTGTTTTACATTCTTAAAAAAATATTGTTACTAATTTCACTTGTTATAACATGAAAATTTTTATTTTCTAGAGTATTTTTCTAATTCATATCTAGTATAATCCCAAAATCATTTTTTGTGGGTTAGAAACACTTCACCTTAGCTATACATTCCTCAAATAGAAATTAAAATATGTTGGTTTCATATTTTCACCAAAGAATAAGCCAAATTTTATACCTTTTAAATATGAAAATCCTAATTAAACTAGGTAAAAATATTTAAAAAATGTTGAAACCTAAAATAATTTCAATAATTCAAAACTGTTTTAAAAATATATAAAAAGTAACCACTAGTAATCTTAAAAATATAAAAAAAAAATTGAAATTTGAACATTCATTGTATAATAAAAGAATCTCTATTTTGATTCGAAACTGAATCTGAGGATAAAAAATTATAACCTTTTATATTTATGATAAAAATTCATTTCAAAACTATTAAAAATAAAAACATCATATAAATGGAAGGAAATATTGATGATCTAAATAAAAATAAAATTAGAAATATGAATCCACTATAACCAAAGGATGAATTTTTTAAGAGAGTAATCATTGTTTTGTTTTTATGGTTCCATATTTCTCTATTTTTTTATCTTGTATCAATAACACCCTTATAATAATTAACTATGATATTAATTATTACCATCCTTTTGTGATTCCACCATATAATGAAAATTTCAATGAACAATCTATTGAATTTATCAAAGATTTATATTTTATTGTGAAAAAACTAGATTTACGTGGATTGGGTGAAGAAGAGTCAAAACATAAGTAATTCCCTAACTAATGAAAGTGAAATTAAAGGAAATGGATTAAATAGATTAATGATCATACCGTTGATATAAGGTATCAAATGTTTGAACACACTATGATGAAATATTATACATGTCGAATGGAATGTTTTATTTGGAATAAAATAAATAGATTCATTCTTGATGAGTTGAATCTCTTCCTTAACATAGGAGAGAGATTTAGGGGTTTTCTATGATAGTTTCCAAATCGTCAGTGTGCTCCATGGATTATGATAGAAACATTTTCAAATAGCCTCACACTCTCCCATACGACCTTAGTTGATCAATATTTAACATATGAAATTATTAATAAAAATGCAATATAATTTAAGAAAGTATTCTTCACACATTCACAAAAATATAAAAATAAATGTTATAGTAGAATAAGAATATTTATAAATGGGATTAATCCCATTCAAAATGTTTAATTAAATGATTCAGTGTACTATAATTAGAATAATCCAAACTCACTTTGGGTGTAATCCCACCACTCTGGCATGGATTAAAATTCCAAATCAATCTTCCATAACATTAATATGACTGATCAGCAACCTATGAAATACAATTTTAATGGATGTAGAACTAGGATTTATCTATGGGGTAATTCCATTACAAAATAATTTCAATATGTGGTATGTATATCATCTGTATCTATCATGGAATGTGTAGGGTGTTTTTCGACCAACTATACCCCTTGGTTTCCAAAAACAACCAATAAAACCAAACGAAAACCTACCAATGACATAGGAAAAAAACACTCAATATTATGTTGAGGGAAAACCACTTTTAAATCTAGAGAAAAATTATTATTATGAAGGATTATCAAGATGATAATTTTAAGACATAATTAATAAAATCAAAATCCCAATATGATTGTAATAAAATTCAATATGATCCTGGGAAGAAAAATTTTGAAACTCAAATTGGCCAAATAGCTGAGGGAATCAGTCAAAGGGAAAAAGGGAAATCACCAAGTACTACTGAAGTTAATCATAGAGATAATGTTGTGGATATCACTATAAGGGAAGGTATTTTTATGCACCAAGAGTCCCATAGGGATCCCTAACCTAGAAAAAATAAAAATTTTGACTAAAATTAAGGATTAATCATCAAAAATCACTATATTTGAAATTTTTACAACAACATTGATTTATAAAAAATATATTGTAACAATTGTTAAGAAAGATGATAAATATAAAAAAGTTATTAAAAATAAATGTAATATAAATATTGAGAAATAAACTGAATGAATGCCTATGGTTTAAAAAAAATTCATCACACATTCCATTTCTAGAGATATTTAAGATGAATAATCATGATATTATACACCTCAAATTTATCAAGTTTCTAAAAAAATTAAATTAATATCCCATCCATATACAATTTATAATAGGTTGGTTTATAAAAAAATGCTTAAAATTATTTCAAATAAGATAACACTTGATGATTTTATTACTTTTATTTTAATATAAGAGTATAGTGTTTATATTTTAAATTTGATACCTCTTAATCCCAAATATATTGGTAGTTTTCTTATTCTATATTCCGTTAGAAATAAAGGATAGTTAAATATCCATTGTGACCATAGAGCTAGTATTAACAATACCAATTACACAATGTCCCTACAATTTTTATTATGAGGTTTCTTTCCATCGACATTTTTTATGAAATTGGTGACCAATCTATCACCCATCCTATATGAATATTTGATGATCGAATAGTTGATTATAGAAAATAGTTTATTAAAACTTATTATCTTATAAAATATATATAGCATGACTAAGAAGTGCCTATCATTTTTAATAGGATATTCTGTTACATATGTAGAGATTTAAAAAGTCTTGATAAAGGTAATTTTATTTTCAACCTGGGATAGTAAAGTAATGGTTTCTATTTTTTTGGGAAAAAATGATTAACAATTATTTTGAAACATCGATAGTCAATAGTTTCTTGAATAGAAAAATACTTTTGATTATCAATAATCAAACTTTTAAAACATTATTGAATAAATAAATAATAATATAACACAAGATGAAACTTCCTTGGTAATTGGATTGAGTGGAGAATAAGAGACAAGTGATTATTATGGGTTTTTTTATAAAATATTAATCGATGTAATGTCAACATATTTTTAATACCAAATATATTAGACAATTATTTAGATTTTTCTTATCTAGATACTAGTGAGGCATAGTTTATCTTCATATCTCATTAGTTTTTAATAATTATATTAAGGAAATTAGACTTCCTAGTCCCAATTTCCTTCTATTTTGTCATAAATAACTGACATTAGAGTGGAAGACATTACATCATATCTCAAATACTCTTTTCATGGAGAGTGTTCCACCTTTACAATCATAATAATAGCTAAGATAGTAGTTATTCGCAGGTGAAATTTTTATCTTTTTGGAAGAATTTTAAATATATAATTGGATGACATATAAATTATATTAAAATATTAGGTCCATAAAAATAAATAACATAATAATGGATCTTGATAAAAATACTAGAGTTGAGTGTGAAATAAAATTAATTCCAAATGTGAATGAGTTTATTAGGGAAGAATTCATTAATATTATTAATGATGGAATAATTTTTCCTATTTATTAGTCATGTATATGTTTGAAAAAATTAGAGAGGTTTTAAAGTTTCAACTAATGAGAAAAATGAACTAATTCATGTTTGGAATGATACCAATTGGACAGTTTTTGTTGATTATGGAAAGTAATCTTTTACAAAAGTATTTATTATTTTCTAGTGTTATTTATAGATAAAATGTTTGAGAGATTAGATAGAAATGTTTTTTTTCATTTTGGGTGGCTATAATGGTTACAACTATTTTCCTATATGCATACAAGACCATGTAAACAATTATCTTGTCAATTTCCAACATTTTCTTACAAGTGATGTTCCTTTTGTTTTTTAATTTCCCTCACCTTTAAAATGTGTATGACTGCAATATTATTTTACATGATTTAGAGAATTATAATATGTTCCTAGATAACTATTTCATAGTTTTTTCTGATTTGGATGGTTTTTTGGAAAATATGTTGTCTTTGTTAAAGAGTTGCGAGGATACACACTATTTCGTAAATTAATATAAATATAAGAACATAAATAATAAAGGAATATTTATAGGAGATAATGGTTCTACATTGGAGATAGAATTATAAATTTCCTTGTTTTATGTAAAATAAAATATTACACCCAATATTAATGTAAATGAGATTATATGAATCATATGTAATTCTAGTTCTTACCGATGTTTCAACAAAGAATATTCTAAAAAAATTTGGACACTTTTCAAATTATTAGTTAAAGATACATCGTTAATGTTGTATGAAATATTCCTAGAGTCATTTAATACTCTAAAGTAAATCCCACGTCTTCACCATTAATCACTACACTTGAATGTAAATTTCTATTCATTTTTATATGTGATGATATTGATTGTCCAGTACATGGTACCTTAGGACTATGAAAAGAGAAGAGGTTATCTAAAATTTACATACCAGAATTTTGTATATTTATTCATAGTATAACTATTATACCATTGAT
Organism: Viscum album; assembly: GCA_963277665.1. NCBI lineage: Eukaryota > Viridiplantae > Streptophyta > Magnoliopsida > Santalales > Viscaceae > Viscum > Viscum album. The sequence goes on from OY728147.1 coordinate 1,305,067,085, forward strand.
AAATATTTAATTTTTGTCATATTTTTCATATAATTTTTTGGGTAGGACCTAATTGGTTGAAAAGTCAAAATATTCACCAAAACATTATTCTATTTTGGAAAAAATGAATCCAAACTGAGGCTCATGAAGTATACGTTATTTTTACAAGATTATTATTTGAAAAGAAAATATAAGTTTTATAATTCCAGCATTACATGCTACCAATAACCATAATTCATACTAGTGAAACAATAGAGAACAAAATATGATTTCTATATGAACTATTTTTTGATTATTTTATGAAAAAACACATTGGTTTGTGTATTATTAATTGTTATTATCATTTTTTTTCATACTAGATGATCATTGAAAAATAACCATAGATTTATGTTAATTACTGAGCTTAAGTAATTATATTGGGATAATCCCTTTCATTTTATTATGATTGATGATGGGAAACAATGGTGAGTTGTTTTGGGGGTGTAATGTAATCTGATTTTAAAAATTTTCCACTATTCTGAAATGGGTGGACACCATGGGGGATAGAAGACTACCTAAAGGTCCTAAAATATGATTTTTACTATACCAACTTGTTCACTTATGTAATAAGTGTTGGTATGCCATGTGATAAATGTAAATAATTTAATATTTGGGTAAAAAGTAATATATTCCATAGAAAAAGGATTCTAGATGTTTAATATATTAATGGATGGTTTATAGATTTCATGAGTCAATTTACATATTCTTATGGGAATGAGTACATCCTTATTATTATAGAATAAGTATCCATATGTGTTGAGGTGGTAGTAATTCCCAAAAATAAAATTTATTTTAGACATTAATATTTCCTTAAAATGAATATTTTTTCATGTTTTGGTGTGATGAAATCCCATATCATATGTAATGGTATAATTTTAACGAAATTATGTTTTAAATCATTATTGGAAAATTATGGTTTTTTTAATAAAAAATTATCACCTATCGCTTATATAAAATTGTGCAATAAGTGATCTCCAATAAATAATATAAATGTATTCTAGAATGTACCTTGAGGTGTTACTAGATGGAATGGTCTTTAATTATGGGCGAGGCATTATTGTAAAACATTACCTATAATCAAAATCTTATATAGAAGAATCATTATAAAATTTTCATTTCTATGACATTTTATTTTTCTATAGAGATCTATAATAAATCATACTGGGATGTGGAAGCCCTCAAGTATAAAAAAACTATATTAGAGAGAGGTGGACATTATAATTGAGTGAGATATATAAAATTTCAAGATATTATTATGAGAAATCATGAGTCTAAAAATACGTGGAAAATATTTTCATGTATATAATATTCAAAATATGACCATAATGTTAGCTAGAGGGTGTTAATTTTTAATTAAAGATTGAAAATTTTCTTTGGGAAACAAAACGATAAGTGTTCTGTCCCCATTACTGGTATAATAGATCTTGTTAATGGGTTATAAGAATTTGTTGGAGAGAACAATAGACTATTCCTCAAAATGTTTTGACGTTAAACATTATTTTGTGGGGGTATTCAAAGGGATTTTCTTACATCGAAATTATAGTAAACAACATGATAATGTATCATAATTGAGTACATAAAGATAAATTATGAATGGGAATCAACCATTTTTAGTTTTCAAAATAAAAAAACATTTGATCCCTACATAGTTGTCAGTTATCTTATTAATCATTGAAAATGTCCCTTCATTTATCATGTCTCTCATGTATTGGAAATGTTTATATCGTAGGTTAGTATATACGAATGAGGCATGGAATCAGAGTTGTTTAAACATCAACTATTATTCATTGCAGACATATTCAACAAGTGTAATAATTCCTGATTCCCTTACCTAAAAATGTTTCTGGTAAAATAATTTTGTAAAAATATGTAAATGAATGTAATGTTGATATTTTCATCCTGAATGTGCTATGAATTTATAGTGTGGATATTTTACTCAAATATTTTATAGATATTACATTTGAATGAACATAAAATATTTATTTTTTTATTATAATAGTTTTTTTCTTTTACATTACATATAATTTAATTGTTCATTAATTCAAATTTTACTAAATTTTGTGTGGTGGGTGTCACACCCGATTTTTTACATTTCATATCTTGGTTTTCATGCGGTTCATTGAAAATACCAATTTTTTTTGGATTTTGGGTGTGATTATGTTTTTTTAAACATGAATATGTGTCTAATAATTTTACCATGGGTTCCCCATATCTTGTTTGTGTGTTTTGATGAAAAAGGTGGTTACTTCATGATTTGGTAAAACCATGATCCCATTTACAAATTAAAAAAAAATTCTCTTAAAAAACCTTCAGTTTTGAACATTTTTCACTCATTTTAATTTCCAAATGTCCTTTACTAACTTATTTAATCCAAGATAACTGTTTGGACCCCTTATAATTTTATAATCATGGTGAATATGGCTTATTTATTCAAGTATTTGGCCAGCCCATGGGCACATGTCCTGTAAAAAAATAATATTTTTTCATCTATATATTATTCATTTTTTTTATAATTTTACTTTAATACAACTCCCAAACGAGGTAAAAACCATAGGTTTACTCCCATGTTGCATTTTCCCTCACATGCACTCATCATAGTCCCATATTAAGGAAAAACTTCTCAATGTTTCTCAAATTGTCCAGATTAGCCTAAGGTAATTTTTATCATTCGTAAATCATTCAATTAATACTATTTTTTCCTAAAATAATCTTTCAAAGGATCCTCCAAACCTTAGGAGAATCTATTATGAGTTTTAAGCCATTAAATTTTCTCTATGGGTGTAGTGCTATGGGGAGAATACGAGTTTTCTATTTTCCTAAGTGATATTCCTTCCTATTTCCCCTACCTCTTCCTCCACCTTTCATTATTTCATGGTTTTCTATTCTCCACTAGTCTTGATCAACCACAGGTTATGGTATACCATGAATTTTTTATTGTGTTTTGTTTATTTGGGACTGGTATTCATAGTTTTAGGGTTTATAGTCCCTCAGATGGTGATATCTGGTGTGTGTTTCCATTACACCAACGATTTGAGGTAGGACATCCCTTGAACATGACTTTATAATTTAATTTCCATAATTTTATAATGTTTAGAACCTTATATATATGGTTATTATTTTTTTAGACGTTTGATAATTTAATTGATGTGCAAAACATTTTTTACGCCTTGTTTTTTGAAAAGTAGTGTTGTTTTATCATAAAAATGAACACCCAAAGTTTGTTTAAATGTTATGTTATCTATCACACTAGGTTTGTGAGGTATATAAACTTTTATGGTATTTAAAACAAAATCAGTATCATGAATTAAATATGGTATAAAATTGGTGTTTTATCACTTTTTAAGTGCCCAAAATAAATTGTTTTGTTCAAAAGTGCAGGTTATGGGTTCAATCCATTTCCCGTTTGGCTTTTTTGTGTTATGGGTGATTTAAAATTAGTTTTTTGGATTTATATATTAGTTTCAAGAATATAAAATGTTGTTTTTAGGTCTTTAAATGGATTTCTAATCTGTATTTGGTATTAAAAACAAATGAGTTTTGGTTTACAACATGTTTTTCCCTGAATTGCTGGAAAATGGCTCGTTCCACATCCTCAGAAAAATGGTTGTGTATTGAATATGTAACCTAAATGTTTTAATGGAATAATGAGAGTTTTTTTCTTCTGTAAATGGTGTTTATACACCTACATAATAAAATTAAAATTCAAACCATCGTCAAATTTTTATTTTGATAAATGCTTGAGCGCCTGTTTGGCATTTTTTTCTTGTAAAAAATGGTGTCCATTTTAATTTCATTATCAATATTTTGGGGATATTTTATGGTTCATGAAATTCATTTATTAATTGGGTTTGGGGAATAAAAATATGGGTTTATATGATATTTATGGGGTTTTGTCCTTAAAAATTCATTTTTGATTGTATTTTATGTTCATGGCCTCTTTATACTTATTGAAATTTTTTTATGAAAATGTAAGTGGTTTATTGATCCATGAAAGAAATGTGATACATGTGTGTGACAGTATTGATGTGTGTTTGATTTTTAAATGGAATATTCAGGATAAAATTATATTATAAAGATGGGTATCTTGTTTGATCACAAAAAGGGAAAAACGGTTATCTAGGTAGCCAGACATGTTTTAGTGTGCTAGTGATCCGGAGGGGTTTTGTCCCTATTTCAAGTAGGTATTTTTATGATGACAACACAGACTAAACTATGATGATGATGATTTTGTGGACCACTAGGTTATGGATTATTCTACTAATAGTGTCTCTTGTGCATAATAATTGATATTCGTTATGGTTACTTTTACACCGAGACAAAAGGTACCTTGGGCCCACAACGAACTAGTTCCTACGGGTGTTCCAAAGACATCCGCTCATTAGCTATTTTTGTACTCACCATCAACATAATATATACATAGATGGTAAATTAAGTAGTGTATTTGTTTTATTTAAATTTTTATATTCACTAAAGTAACATTCTTGAAAAATATTTTCATTTTGAAGTTGCACCTCTTGGAAAAATTGTTACTAGCATCCTTATTTATAGAACATGCAAGTTTTTTCTGATAGTTTTTATAGCATGGAACCTCATTTAAAAAACATATTATTATATCTTGAATTTAAAACTTGAAATTTATGTTTCTTTAAATTTAATAGATCTGAATTGGGAATATAATATCATGACTTGTTGTGGGCTGGCCTAGGTGACTCTTTAAGGGTCGACTCGAGCCAGTTCATGACAAAATAGTATCTAAAGAGGTTGGCTCTTAGAATACTATTTTTTAAGGATAACTTGTTATTTTGGGGATGTCAAGGTAGATAGAGTAAGATTTTTTGGATTTCAGGGGTATGTGCGAGAAAATCATTGTGAATACTAGCTTATTATTATCCTCAAGTTTCCACGGGATGTTTAGTTTTATCAGTTTCCATTATTCATATTGATAATTTGGTGTTGAGATTTAATAAGGGGAGTTTGACTAATTTCCTCTATGAGATTGTATAGACATGAATGAAATGTGGGGTTGGGTAATGGTCCTAAAACATCCCTCCTTTTTGTGTTTTTTTTAACATATAGACAACAAATAATATGGTCTTGCCACAACCGACACAAGTTCACATTTATGTGTCTCTTGGAGCATTCATAAATTTGGAATTTTTGTTTTGAAAATACATGTGTGAAAATTTTGGAAATGAGTTTTAATGGAAGGATTGGATTTTGAAATGTGGAAAAATCATTTTCAAAAATTAAATATTAGAATGGTTTCGGAAGGTCGTGTTATTGTGAAAAACAATTTAGCAGGAAGTTGAAATTATTTAACGAGATTGGGTTAGGCCTAATATTAAATTGCTGTTTGTTAAATAAATTTTTTAATGTGTGAATCATTTTATGTTGATTCTGAATCATTGTTTTAAATGGGGTATTGTGGGATGTTGAAAAGTGTTTAAATCTGGTGAAATGGTTTTAGAAATTGGTTTTGAATGATTAATGTTTTCATAGAAAGGTCAGTGGTCTCAATGTCCCTTTGATTATGAAAATATTACATGATGAATTTTAGAAAATTGGAATGGTTTGTTTGGAGTGGCTTAGTTGTTTTGAAAGTTGTAATAATTAAAAGGGGTGAGTTTTAAATAAAATGGTACTTGATGATGTGTGGTTGTTATGATAAATCTGAAAAATGTTTTGACTTGGTTGGTAGTTATCATTTGGAAGGTACATGATTTTTGTTATGATGTTATTTTGTGTTAGAATTTGGTGTTTTCATGGCTGTACACATGCACAATTTTATTGATATATAGAAATATGGAATGTATGGAATGGTGGTTGGGTGCCTGAGGTGGCATGTAAATCATCATGTGAGTGAAACATTATAAAACGACATTGGTGAAGGTGGAAATCCACCAAGGTAGATTGTTTTTTTAATGTTTTTTTGAGATAAAATGTTTGTCATCTGTTTATAAAATGATGGTTATGTTGATTGTTTATTTAATGTTTTAGAATAGTTTTTCGTTTAGTATACATCGTTATGATCTAGATGTCAGACTCTTGTTGTGTCTTGTGATGGGATCATATTGGCTTCTCAGTTTATGAGTAATATTCAGTGGGTTTCTGATGATATGTTGGATTTTGTGATGTGGCCATGACACTTCTCTGTTGGAAAACCATCATATTAATCAACCTACAGATTCATCTTAACTATTAAATCCACCAATTCTGATGATGCTTCAGCTTTTTTGATTGAATAAAGAGCTGTTTCAAATTGATTTAAGGTGCTTCCAGGTCGTGATAATTATTTTGGACATAAAGGATGTGTTTTGTGATGTTTATGAGTTTCCCCATATTCCATGTCCATTCTAGTCCTTGTTCGGAGTGAGAGTATATTGTGCTATGTATATATGTATTATTATTTATATAAAGGTGTGTTGTTGGGAAAGTGAGTTTTTTTTCTTAGTTTTGTGATCCTTAGAACCTTACTGCAGTGCAGAAGATGCTTCAAGAATCGGGGATCAATCCATAGGCCTCAGAGTGAAGCTTTTCACACAGTCAAAATATTTCAAGAGGTGTGGAGTGGCCAACTAGGCTCATACCTCAATCACTTTAGTATGACGGTTTTTATTATATTTTGTTTCCTCATCACTATTAATTTTATTTTTTCACAACAAGCGTGGTGGACTTACCCCACACACAGTGTCTACTGTTATAGCTTTATGGGTGTGTGTTTTTTATCAATGTCCCTATGTGGACTTCCTGTGTAAATCGAGTGTGGTCTTGGTTTTACCTGTTCATATTTGGAGAGTGTTGGGAAGTTCCTTTGTTTATTTTTTTTTGTTTTAATGTCCTTTTGTTTGGGTCACCTTCCATCCCCTCCCCAATTTGTGGATGTCTGGATCCATGTATAATGTGTTGGATCAGTTCTTATCCCCTCTATTAATGAGTGGGTAGTTTAGATGTTCATATTGTATCCCTATTATGATGGAATTGTAGGTTGTTTTGGTAGATTTTTGGTGGGCCTATGAAGGTGATACGAATTATTGATCATGTTTAATTCTTTTTTTTATTTCTAGTTTGTCTTTAATGGCAGGAGACCCACTGTGGATCTCAAAGATATTTCTTGTAATGATTTTTCAGATGGATGTTTTGAATTAATATTTGGGAGCCTGTTCAGGCATCCCCCTCTGGTCATTTGATTTTTTTGAGTAAAATTTGGTTTGTGTGATCATTTGGTTCATTGGGAGAAGGCCCAACAATCTGTTTCTTGTCTTCATTGTAGAGATGGTGACTTGATCTTTCTATTAATTCTTCAGAATTGGTTATGAGTTGGTGTTTTATTTGTGGAAGAGGATTATGTCCCATTGATGGAAAATGATATTTACATCACTTGAGTGGTTATATCATGTTTATAAGTTATCATTTGGATTTTTTATCTACTGAAATGTTTCATATCTTTATAGGGGAGAAAATCTTTAATGGTGGGGAGAATTTTCACGACCTGGTATTTTTTATTTTCATGTATGGGTTTCGATCCGGTTCATTATAGAATACTAATCCATTTCTAATTTATTGGGTGAGATAAATTTTAATTTTTGAACCCCCATATATGACTAATAATCATACATTGAGTTTTCTAAAGATTGTTTTTTAGTTTTGGAGAAAAGGTTGGTTACTTAAAGATTTGGGCCAAACTTGATCCAATCTCTAGATTTAAAAAAAATATATTTTTAAATCCTTACATTTTGAACATTTTTCAGACATTACACATTTAAATTGGACTCTACTTACATATTGAAAGCCCTATATCCTTTTTGACCCATTATAAATTTATAATCAAGGTTAATTCGGGTTGTTTATTGAGGTATTAGGCCAGCACATGGGCCCATTTACTATCTTAAAAATATAATTTTTCTTTTATATATAATTCATGTTTTTATAATTTTTTGTGATTAAAACTCCCCCTCGAGGTCAAAAACCACACTAGAACCCCTATTTTTCATTTTCCCTCTTTGAAGATCATCTTAGTCACATATTTGTTCAAACCATCTCAATTTTTTTCAAACAATCCAGATTTTACAAAGGTAACTTGTCTCATTCATAAATCATTAAATTCATACAATTTTGGTCAAAAATAATCCTTCCCATGTTCTTCCTGACCTTAGGAGCATCTCTATAGAGTTTCAATCCATTCCATTTCCTCTAAGGGTGCAAATCTAAAGGAAGAAGAAGAGTTTTCTAGTTTTAAAGGTGAGATACCTTCTCATTTCTCCTCACTCTTCCACCTCCTTTAATTATTTAATGGTTTTATATTATACTATAGTCATTTTTTACCTATGGTTTAATTATATAATGATTTATATGGGGGTTTTTTTAGTTTGGGGCTGCTAATCATAGTTTTAGGGTTTATAAACCCTCAGATAGTGATATCTGCTGTGTGTTTCCATTATGCCGAGGATTTGTGGTAGTATATCCCATGAACAAGCCTTTATCATTTATGTTTAACCATTTTATTATTTTTAGAGCCCGATATTTATGTTTATTTTTTTCATCCTTTGGATAATTGTCTTTGTGTTAAAAATGTTTTTTTATGTCTTGTTTCGTGAAAGGTAGTGTTGTTTTGTAATAAAAGTACACTCCAAGTATTTTTCTAAAAGTTATATTATCTTTATCACCTAGTTTTTGGGGTTTAGATATTGTTTTATTTTATTTTGAACATTTTTTAGCATCTTGAATAAAATATGTCTTGAAATTAGTTTATTGCTTAAAGTAAAATGTTTTTTAAAGTGTGTGTCATATGTTTGATAAATAGCACAGTTGGATTTTATATGTTAAGTGTGATTTAGAAATTATTTTTTCTGATTTATATATGTATTTTAAGCATGAAAAACAGTATTTTTGGGTCCTTATATGGATTTCCAATGTGTATTTGGTATTTTAAACAAATGGGTTTTTGATTAATAGATGTTTTTCCCCGAGTTGCTAGAAAATGGCATATTTTACATTTTTATGATAATGGTTATATTTTGAATATGGAACCAGAGTGTTTTGAGGGATTTTTGAAATATTTTTATGATTAAAATGTTCTGTGTACACCTCCTCAATAAATGATAAATTCATAACTTTTTCAAATTTTAGTTTTATGAAATAGTTAAAGGCCCTTTTCGCATTTTGTTTTTGTAGAAATGGTTTCCCTGTGTAATTCATGTTCTATATTTTGGGGCCATTTTATTGTCCATGAAATTGATTTATTAATTGGTTTTGAGGTTTCCAAATTTGGGTTTATATGGTATTTATGGAAATTTTTCCTTAAAACAACATTTTTAATTGAGTTTATGTGCATGCCCTCATTATAATTCTTGAAATTGTTTCATGAAAATATATTTGGTTTATTGATCCATGAAAGAAATATGAGACATGAGTGTGGAATGTTGGATGTGTGTATGATTTATAAATGGAATATTCATGAGAAATTTCTATTTTATAGGTGTGTAACTTTTTTGAGCCCAAAAGAGAGAAAACTTGATTATCTAGGTCGGAGGATATGTACTAGTATTCTAGTGATTCATAGTGGTTTTGTCCCAATTTAATGTATCAAGTTTGACGATGTCATCACTAATTAAAATATGAAAATGATGATGATGGAGATAACTAGGTCATTGATGATTCTACGTCAAGTGGATTGGGCGCACGGGAATAGATATTTGTTATGGTTACTCCTACACTGAGATATGAGGTACCTGGGGCCCACAACGAACTAGTGCTTAGAGGTGTTCTCAAGACTTGTGCTCCTTGGCTATTTTTCACTCACCATCGTTATATGGTGAGTTTAGTTGGTAAATTCTGAATCTTTTTTTTAATTTATGATTTTACCTTCGTTAAAGCATCCCTACTGCAAACTATTTTCGTTTTTATGTTTCACCTCATTAAAAAATTATTACTAGAATCCTTGTTTATAAAATATGATTATTTTTTCTTATAATTATTATAGCATGGAACTTAATTGGAAAAAAATACTTTCATATCATGAACATAAAAATTAAAATTGATGTTTCTTTTATTTTAAAGGATGTTAAATGGGAATAGAATATCATGACTTGTTGGGGGCTGGCATAGGTGACAAGTTCATGGTCGACTCAGGATAATTTGTGATAAGGTGTACTCCCTCCATGATTTGAAAATATTCCTACATTAAAATAGATCAATATTGTTTTTCTCAATAATTTGTTAGTGTGTAACGTTTGAAATTTTTTTGAAGTAATTAAAATCCAAAGTAAAACATTAATTTCTCATTTAATCTTTTATGAAAATATATGATTTATTGAAAACTTCCTTATATTTTCTAAAACACACTTAAAATGAAATATTATTGAGTTATTTTTTTGGAAAAATGTGTTTTCTGTCAAAAAGGGTTTCATCATTTACAACATAGAATTTATTTTGATTTTTTTTTTTGAAAATTCGGGAAAACATGTTTTTGTCCTATACTTTGACCATTGAACATAAATTTAAAAATTATAATTGATATTATATTTGAAAAAAATTATATATATATCATTCTTTTGCCTTGAAATTAATCATTGTGGGAAATGTTTGGATTTAAGTGTGGGGGAGATGTTCTTATTTACGAAGAAGAGTTGTAATTTAATGTAATCCCATTAAGAGCGCATTTTTTTAAATTGTAATTTATTCATAAATTAACATTCATATGTAGTGGATTAATTTTTTTGAAGTCTGAGATCTAACATTCCACCTAATAGATTAAAATAGTTTTTAATTTATGGTGGATCATATCTGGTTTATTAATTTATTTCTCTCCTCAATTATTTTGGGTCTAAATTTTGAAGTATAATTTTTATTTATAATGGTTTTCAAACCATTTTAGAATGTGTTAATGTTTAAAGCTCTAAATTTAAATGAGATATGGAAAAAATTACAATCCAGAATAGAATTATCATACCTTTATTCATTGAATCATTTATTTTTTATCAAGTTAAATGTTTTATTTATATTGTTTAAATTATGAAAATTTGCCATCCAAAAATAATTTCTATTTATTATAATTTTTTTTATTATTTTTTATTTACTAAGATGTAAAGGTATGTTTTAAAGGCTTAGTAAAATGAAATGTGATGAAAGTTTTATTTAATTTTTGAAAATATTCTATCATAATAACTATTTTTAAATATAATAACTACTTTTTACTTGATCTTTTGATAAAAGTTGGAAAATACCATTTTAATTCATGAAAGAGTTCACAGTGAAAAATAAATATAAAATTTGATGATTAGTGGAATATTATTTTTTTCTACATAAAAAATATTATGTTTAACTAAATTATTCAAAGTTATTCTTTTAAGAAAATATATTCATACATGTGGGAGAATTTGATGTGACATTTAATTATTTGGATTTATCACATCATTTTATGGGTATATTTTTTTCGTTATTCTATGATGAAATTCCACTTAAATTTTTTTTTATTTACAATATTATGTTTATATTATATATAAATTCAGAATTTTTCAATTTCTTCAAATTTTTATGTTAAACTTTTCATGTTTTAAATCATAGATTTTTTTATTTATGTCATACCTAAATTTTTTTATTTTAATATTTTGTGTTATTTTTTAATTTTTATTATTCTATTAATTTAAAATCATTTTATTTTCATTGATTTTAATATTAATTAATTATTTAATTAATATATTTTTAATTTAATTATAAATGATGTATTTTAAATGATATAATTTATTAGATATTTTAAATTAAACCTTAATGTGTTGTTATCATGAGAATTTATAAATTTATTAATTAATAAAATATTTCAATCATTATTAAATTAGTGTTTATTTATTAATCATAAGGAATTAAAATTATATACTTTATAATTCTTAATACTAAATTTTTAATTAATATATAATTAGGTTATAATCATATAATTGCAGCTAATTAAATTCTAAAAAAATTTCAAATTAATTTTTTTTATTATAATATTTCACATTCTGTAGATGCATTGTGTATATTTAGTTTTTGATATTGGAAAAACATTTTAAAATAAATTGAATGGTCATTTTATTTTTGGTAAAGGCAAGCGTCCAATAGGAATATTTCATTGAACTTATAATAAAAATTTATGATCTCATTCCTTCCCCAAAAGTACTACACAAAGTCATCCCATTGAAAAAAAGAAAAAGGAAAAGACCATAAGTGTATTACTTTATCTGGGATTCAAAATAGAATTTTTAATGTAAAATCATTTTTAACATAATAGTCTTCTAGGGGACCACATACAAGAAATTCCAATCGACTATGATGAAGCCATTCATATATAAAATAAAAAAATATCTTCTCTTATTCCATTGGGGGATAGACTGAACCTCACTACATCCATTTGACTGTACAAGAAAAATCTAAGTAAAGAACCCTGTGCCACATCCATTTCAAGAATCCCTTGATCTGGAATCCATGTTTCTATTGAACCCAAAGTCAAGCATAACTTAATATGGTTTTTCTATTTTTTACTTTATAATGCTATGGAGGAAGGGGAACCAAAACTATTGATTATGATGGTAAAATAACACCCAAGCTAATGAAACATGATTCTTCTTCTTAAGGAATTATTTGATGTTGTTGTACGAGCCACTCCTAAACCTAATCCCTAGGGGAGACAAATAAATATCTATAAATATTTTAACCTAAAATGATTCGGATATCTCAAATTTCTTTTTAATTTGAAGATGAGTTTGCATCACTTGAAAACATAGAGGCTAATTTGATCCAAGGTGATGAATCTGATAAAACAGAGAAGATTCATGCCAAAAATTAAGAATGTTTTAACAGATTTCTACCACCATGAGGATGATGAGTGAAGACCAAACACTAATCATGACTAAATAATAACTCATATTCCATTGTAAATTCCAACCACAAGCACTAATCCATTGATCAAATCAGAACATGGATCATAAAAACATTAATAAAGAGAAAGTAGTGAAGATGTTTTGGTGACTAAGACTTGTGAGTAGTTTGATCAACAAGTTTTTGAGTTGTATGATCTTTAGTTTCACTTATAAAAAAACTAGAAACTTATCTATTGAGAACATTTAATGGAAAACAAGGAAGATGAACCGTTGAATAAGACTCATGATATAACTGATCATTTCTGTTAATATGCTAAGAGATCATTCTGGTGCCTCTTTTAGGAAAATATTATCTCATTTACTTCACAATTTCCTATATCATCAAATTTTAATCTCATACTATTCAATGACTACACGTTATATTACTATAGTTAGAAAAATGACATGACAGATTAAAACAAATGGAACTGGATGGAGGTTTATTACAAAATGGATTAGTTATTTTTATTTGTGAATAAAATTGATGTCTAACGGTGAGGAATATAAACTGCACTTGTAGCTACCTAGGACAAACTTGTTTAATTCAAATAAGAAATAAGAACCAATGTAGAGGAGGTAAATATGACATAAAATTCTTCATCTAGTATGAATAATAAATAATTCATGGATATATAATATGTATGATTAATAACTAAAAGACATGAAATTTCTCATTGATGGAAGTAAAGTTATATCATCCAAGGATAATTGTATATAAAATTTACAAATTGGGATTTAGGGGGAACCTCCAATTAATTATGATAAAAAATTAATATATATGATGTGCGTCGAGGTGAATTTAAAACAAAGTGCACGTTTGTCCATTACAGTTGTTAGAAGTGTTATTTAATAAAAAAATATAGATAAAATAGCATGGATAGTTTAAATGTGTTCCTTGATATGATGAAGACATAGTTGAGTGGCTGTAAATTGAATATTACCACCCCAAAAAAGAAGGTGAATAATGTTTTTGAAGACACATTTTGATGAATTCTTAATGGGGGAAGACAATCAATGGTTGGAAATTTTTTAGAGAGTTAGATCTAGGAGCTGATAACAATCAAATTGAATGGACACCTGATTTAGGACATAAGATCCCAAAAATAGAAGCGAATTTCCAACAATATTTCTCCAATTGTATTGAATGATATGTATTATTATATAAACGATAATCTAAACACAATTTATGAGTAATTTCAGTTGGGGAATAATATCAAAGAGTTAATTTATACTTATTATATAAATATTTCTTCATAAAAAACTATTCAGTTCATTCAATTAATAAATGGTTTAATTTTTTATTTGTTAAATGATTGATAAATGTTTTTATAGTTAATTCTTCAAAATAATCATTTTATTTTTTCAATCATCAAACAAGAGAATTCATGGGAGAGTTGAACAACGAGATTAATTAATAAAATTGAATCTATTTAAAATGAATTAAATTATTTTTGTGATTGATAAATTAAACAATTGATACACTATAGAATTACATTATTTAGTGGTTAACTTTCTCACAAGTATAATAAATATCATTAAATATCAGTTCCATAGTATTTATTGTTCACAGGTAAAGAAAACTATTATCAACTAGTCATTCAATTTCCATTCCATCATTTTTTCACCACTATTATTGTGACTAGTTCACCTCTTGTTTTTTCAGTTGATTCAAATCTACTCGTATTCCTTAATTTCTATACTAATTCGTCGATTTTTTTATATTTGTATGTTTCTACGGTTGTTTTCATGTGTTATATCTAGTTAAATTTTTTTCCCTATGTATGTTTATTTATTTTTTGTCTAACTCACGTATAAATTCATTCTCCGTGGAATCAACACAATTCCCATTATCTATAATAAATATATTTATGAGAATATATAATTAATTTTTCTAGTTTTAATGATTAATTGGTAACTAAAAATCTTCAAATTGTCCATTTTTATTTTTTCATAATTGATTTACTACCTTTTAATCAATTACAATATTTCTTTATTAACATCCACTTCTCATTTTTACAAAAAAAACATCATTTGAGTAGATATTACCATGCTCTAATTAACTATATATTTTTTGTATTTCATGAGTTTTTAAATATTATCTTGATAATATTATATTTTACCTTTAAGTTCCCACTCATTTTTTTATCTCTTCTCCATCAGCATCACTACATAATGAATATAATTTTTTTTTCAGTTGATCAGAAAGTGTAAAACCTTTATAAAATTTATTATATAAACCATAATCCTTTTAAAAAATAGTATTACATTAATGATGGATTTTTCCCTTTTCGACTAATTATTCTTCCTTCATGGGATTTCTTCTTCTTAATATAATTCAAATTCCTCATCCTGATTTTTTGGGAGATTTTTTTCAATACGTTCATTTTTATTTCCATAAATGAATCTATATATTTATTACTTATTTCTTTCATGCACAACAATAATATTTTGTAGATTATCTAATTAATGAACTTCATTATATTTCTAAGATTATATGTTTAGATCATACAGATCTATAATTTTCTGCATATATTTCTTTACAATAATGGTTTCATCGTCTTTCACATCCAGTATTTGAATATCATTAACTATTTAATTTTACTAAGGGAAAGATATATCAATATATGAATATTTATCAATATTATTGTTCTAAAATATTCTTCTCCAAATTTGAAGATTATATTCATTTACTTTGAAATTTCTCTATCAACATATCCTAAATTTATCCCAAATCACCTTTGTAGTTCTGATACCCATCAACATGGAGTAGAACTTCATTAAAATGTTTATCAAAATTGACTTTTTACTTTCTATGTATCTCCAAATTTATTTTATGATAATGGTCATATGATAATTATTATCAATATGTATAAAACCAATTATAGTAGTATAACTGACCCAAAAGCTAAGTCAAAGGATAAAATCATGCATATTATTACTCTTACAATGGTAGTTTATTCCATAAAATATTTGAAATTATTTTCTATTAATATAATTTTGAATCTCAATTTCATAAAAAATTATCTTGATTTTTTAGGTGACCACCATTTGATTTTACGTTTTGGATTTTAGTTAAATAGAGAACTTAGTGGGGGAAGGGTTAATTAATGATCCCCTTTTATTTTATAGGTTTTCCCTCTTCAAACAAAAACTGTGGAACTGGTTATAGTTCTTGATCCAAAAATTATAAAATCTAAACCATTATTTATATGAAAAAGTGGAAGATAAATCACATCACATGATACTTATATGGTTCATCTCATATGCCTACAAATTTTTATGTTTGTTAGTCCCCCACCATGCATTCGTCCACTACATCACAAACATATTATAATATAGAGACATCATTATATCCACACACACCAATTATAGAATCTAATGTAAGATGGAATGTCCAATAAATATCCAATAAGGATAGACAACAAATTATGATCTCTTCACTACATGATTTTATTCTTCCCTAAAGAGATAGATTAAAATATCTATAAATGTAGTCATTATACAATAACTTTAACAACTGATATTGATGTTCATATCATTGGCCTTGAAACATACTGTAAATTGATTTAAATGTACCTTATTTATGATCTCTTCTTCTTTCATTCTCTACATTACAATATACTTTTTGCGTGGTTTGTCTCTCATCAAATTCATAGAGTATTCTCATATGTATATATATTATTTTACTATTCATCCCTATCTTATTCCCTCTATCCAACTTCCTGACATCAAATAAGATGTTTATTAAAACATTAAAAAGGACACCTTTTATAACCACAATGAGTTCTATAATCAACCCATTAACTCCTCAATAAATCCAAAAAAATTATCCCACAACATAAAAAATGTAATATCTTTAGGAAAATATTTATAATTTTATTATAATAGAATTATTCTGCATTTCTTCCAATATATTTAATTCCATATATTCCAATAGTTATGGTTGTTTCTCCCTTAACATGATAAAAACCATAGGTGTGGTCTCTGATAATTTTACTTTTCTAAAATTTATAATCACCTGTTGAACATGAATTATGTCATCATGGTCATGGGACTATATATTTTGTAAACAATTCAACTATAGGTAATCACATGTTTACCATTACAACCTTCAGTGTGAAAACACCATTTTATGTACACTTGTTTCTAATAATAATACATAAAATGTTCTATGACCTATGCAACAAGCATTGTGAATCATGTTTTGATCACCTAAAAACATCAGGTTCCATGTTGTGAAACTCTTAAACCACAACCAAAATATTTACACTTTGAGGTCAGCCATGTTATATAGGGGAATTGAGTTTTCACCAAGGGGAAAACCATGATTTTAGTCCATATTCATCGTAACATTATTTTAATTTTCATCACATAACGACTTATCCAATAAACATGGCCTACTATGGAATTATTCCATATCATTTCCAAAGACACCTATAGGGGATGTCAACACATATATTTTGAAAACATGAAAAAATTATTTGTATTGGGATTAATGAATTTCTAAAGAATAATTTTTTCCAAAAACTTTTTGAAAAAAAAATTATTCATTATTATTCCAACATGAATCTTCTCATTTACCATGACCATCAATATCTTTGTCAACTCTCCAATCATTATTATTTCTAAATATAAAAAACCCATTTTGATTTATAACACTAGTAGATACGGTGAATCTAGATATTACCTCATACACTCAACATTGGTTGGACATGGAAGGATATATGCATGAATTCATAGTGTAGGATAACATGGAATAACTATAGGAAGGATATAGGGGATTAATTTTTTTAGACTTTTTCAATTAGGCCATAGTCCAAAAAGTGTTTAGCCTATATGGAATGATTTATTAGGTATTCATGTAATATAACGATTCTCTCTCAACAAACATTTAAAAAGGATAACCATGATATACAAAAATTTAAAGGATAAATTTTTTGAACATTGAAGTTCATTGTATCATAGGCTATAAATCATTTTATACTTGAAAATATAATGTGATTTTTTTGAAGCTCCCATAAAACTACAAGAAATGTAATGATTTAAAATTAAACATCTTTTTATTTTTAGGTTGGTCCAGAATAATTTTTTTCAGACAATAAATAATAAGAGTGGATAAATTAAATAAATTTGGATCTAGATAAAATTGGAAAAAACAACATATGGGATTCAATTTATATATTTCAATAGATTAATTTAATAGTAAATAGTTGGGAATTCAAAAACTAGATCTATGAAAAAATTTGGATTTTAGGAAACAAGTCCATATTGAATTTTATAAGTCATTGTCATAGGGAAGGTTCCCTTTTCTATGAACCCTTTGTACCCATTACCATACATGAAACAATATTGATTTTTTGGGCTATTTCAACACACAGTCTTTAAAAAATTAATCAGATGAATGTAAAATCTAACTTTATGAATAATGAAATTGAAGAATATGATTAATTGAACAACGTAATGTATTTTTAGTTTATAGTTATGAAACCATTATGTGAAGATTATATAATTCCTTATATCAGTTCAATTAGGATATTAATGTTTGGTACTCAAAACAAGATTTTTTCCATAATAATGTTATCATTTCTAATAAATTTTTTTTTTAAAACTAATTTATGAAGAAGATGGTCACTAGTAATAACATTCCACATACCTACTCTATTAGGATATGTTCTAACATCACATACATAAAATTATAAATTTTATACCAAGTGTGATTCCCTAAAATAAAATGCCTTATATTTCACTTCAGTTTTAAAATTTAAACATTATGTATTAGAAATAATATTTCACTTCAGTTTTAAAATTTATTGTGTATTTTATTTGGTTTCAATTGTTTATAAATTTTAATTTTTGATGTTAAGTTGTTACAAAGTAAAATTATATAAATTATGTTACTTATAATAAAATCAGGTTTATATTGATCAATTTTGTTTTTCAATTCAGAATAAAAATATTCTTATATATAAAAATACATTTTTTATGAAAAACAAATTCCCTTTTATTTTATTATTTTACGACATAAAAATTATACAACATATAGATGTTGAATCAATAAAAATGTATATAATATTTGGAATCACAAGGTCCATATTTTTAATATATATTCATTTTATTTTTGCCCAATATAAATAGTGACCATAATATTTTGTTTTACAATGGTAATGGTAAAATGAGTTAATTATGGTTAAAACAGATATGATAAGGTCTCAATGTAACATCCTTGGTAAATAAGGAATATAAAATTTTCAAATTTATAAATATTTGAGAATTAAATATTAATTTTACTATAATGGGGATTCTACATTCGATGGTGTAAACGATATACGACAACAGGTTTCTTTGAAATCTTACATTGCACACAACTTTCAGTCATACTAGAAAACAATAATATTATATTATTTTAAATGGTAGTTTATGAATATTCATTGTATTGGTGGGAATGGATATAAATAACTAATAAATGAATATACCTATTTGTAAAATGTTTTCACATTTATCCTAAAAATATGTTTGGCTTAAAATAATTAGGAATCCAATTTTAAGCATAAATACTCTAATATTAATTAAAGTCCAATTTACAACCTTTTGATGGATAACCCTCATTAAATATTGATTTAGTCAATTTTATATATTTTATTTGACAATGTAATATTCCTTTTTAGAATAGGGATATAAAAATTTACTTTGGATATATTTTTATTATTTTTATGATAAAATTCATTTCTTAATGAATAGTGGAAAATACTTTATTTTAATTAGAAATATCTTTTTAATCTAATTTATTTATGAGGATATATTATCTTTTTAATTTTTTTTAAAGTGAAATTATATTATATTATTACTATTTAATCCAATTTTGGTCATTGTAAGTAATTTAACATTGAAATTGGACATACAAAAGTGTCAATCTTTTGATAGTTATTATTTCTTAAAAACACGATTTTTGTTTTGATTGCAAGAATTAATTTTAAATTAATTTTATCCTCATCTATGTTTTGAATTTCGTATAATGGATTCCATGTTTGGAATTAGGAGGTCCAAATTTTATAAATAGATTAATTTTATTTTTATACATCATGAATATTTAATTTAGTGAAAATTTTATTTACCAATGTAAAAAGGTAAATATGGTAAAATGGGTGAAAAAATATTATAATAATATTATTAAATTACCCTAAAATGTGTCCTTATATTATTTTTTGATAAATTTCTGACCATGGTCTTCATTGGGTCTATTTTGGACCCCATTGAGACACCTGAGAGTGATAATAACACTTTATATTAATTAAATTAACGTAAATACTAAAATTAATTAAAACATATATGTTTTAATAAATCAATTTTTACATTTGGCTATGTAAGTTATCTCTCTGACAGTGAATATTAATTTTTAATCTACAAATATTTACTACATAATGATATTTTTATAAAATTTTTATACATCAAATAAATAAAATTATTTATGGAACAATTGTGATGTTGTGTTTACCTCATTAATGAATGATTTAAATAGATAAGATTATAAAGATTAAAGAAATAATTAACAAATCCAATTATTTTGGATGATTTTATTTCTAACATGAGTCATCTTATCTTCATCTTTAATAATTTTTGGTCTTTTAGCAACTGAAAAACATTATATAACAAAATAATATTTTCAAGCTTTTCTAAAGAGCACATCCTCCCCCTTATTAAAAGCCCTCACTTATAAACCAAGACTCACACTTCTCAAGGACCTTGGATCATAAAAAAAATTCCCAATTACGCTACCCAAATCCCTATACTTCATCTAGAATCCTTACCCTAGGAATAAGGAATTTCAAGTAAACATTTTGGTTCAAATGAAAGGGTGATACCGATTTATAGGTAACCAAATCTCTTAAGTTCTTTTGTTTGATTTTACTTCTCCAAACCCCTAAAATATTTTTTATACAACTATTTTTTAAAAACATAAGTATCCTTAGTATACTAGTTTTTATTATGAGAATTATTCGAACGACACTTACACACACCACCATCTAATGGTTAAATAACATACTGTTTCTGTGGACAGTGAACTACTACCTCACGAAACAATGATTGTTAAATCTTCTACTACCACCTCTCATGTTTGCCATTATGATGGAACATTATTTATATCTGATATATATTATATTTATATTGTTTATATTCTTTTGTATTTTCCATTTATATAATACTATTATTGTTCCCATAATGGGTAAATATGATAATTTCATTTGAGGAAGTGCGGACTACCGCCCCCTCAATGTGATATGACTTGTTCATTCCATATGTGGAATATATAAATGATGGATATAATTAAATTAGATATGATATTAAACTATATTTATAATATACCTATTTTTCATTATATATTAATTACATTAAATATGAAATATAAATGAAAGTAGTGTACATGCGTACGTACGACTACCGTCTCCATGAACGATGAATTTCATATATTATTTCAAATTGGTATGTATTATTATGAATAAATATATAAAATGGATATATATATATATATATATATTTGATATATATGATATCTAAATCATGAATATTATTCTGTAGATAATTTAATTTCAACAGCAAGGATAATTTATAATTATAACATGTTCATTTCTAAGTGACTTTCCGAACATCAACAAAATGTCTGATATAAACACAAATAATTAACTAATTGTTATAGCTAAGGTAATTATTGATAAAAAGGAATAATAAACTTAAAAATAGTTCTTAATCAAGTAGAAAATAAATTTAGTTTATTGTTAATGAGATTTAATAATGATCGAGTCATGTCGGAAACGAGGTAAGGGGTCTCTTATAACTGTTTTAATTCCGTTGGATTTATATTATTCTCTACTTATTAATTTTATGTTGTGTATTTTGTACATAATTTTGATATATATTATCATTATTCTATTTATATTCCTAGAAATCTATGATTCATTAGGTTGTTATTAATTTATGGTCATACGACTCAATTGATTAAAACATGGTAAGGGGTTTTCACCTCACTTCTTAATCCGGTGAGATTCATGCTATATTTCCATTATTTTATTTTTTGTGGTGTATGTACATACCATGATTTTATTATTTTTATAATATAAAATAATGTATGGGTATTTACATCTTCATTTTTTGAACCTTCATTCACGTGGTGTATCTTTCGTATGTTACCAAAATGATAAGGGAACCTTTCTCCCTTCTATTTTTAAAAGGCTTATTTTTTATATGTCTTTTAATTTAAATATTATAATGTTTGGAAAAGATCTAATATATATTAATTGAATTAAATTTTATGTCCATATGATTAGATATATTTTTCTATCTCATTAACTCATTTTTTTTAATTTTAATGTGACATCGTTAGGCTGTCGAATTTCAATAAGATAACTTCTTAACGCAATTTCAATTATTTGGGTTAAAATTCTACTTATTGATTACGTCATGATATGAATATGTGTTAATAACATTGTTTTTTGACACATAAAATCCAAATATATTGGGTGTATTCATATTTTTCACACATAATTATGTCATTTAATTATCTTTAATCAAAGGATACCATCTTTATAAATGTTTTTTTCTCAATTTAAATTCCATTGAGACTTCATTGTTGTTATGCACCAATTCACATTTTTGTGGTGTATATATTTCCCCTTGACATATTATATCATGAATCCATTTATTATCATGATATTATAATATTTGAATAATTTCATTCGTGATTTATTTTTATTCACATATATATTATTTTTTAAGAAATATTTAATTAAAATATAGTTTTAAATGTTTTATAAATTAATTCATCTAAATGCTTTTCATTAATTTCCATATTTTCAAAATGGATTTTAAGATTTCTTTATATGGACATTAATGTTTTAAAATGTTAATTACTTTAAAATATTCAAAGTTGTATGCGACAATTTGATTCAAAAATGCCTTTATTAAATGTTTTAAATGGTTTGATAAATCATTGATTATGACTATATCTTGAAATGGTATGTTGTGAATAAAATGTTGAAATGTTATCTTTACATTATGAATTTTTAAGTGTTATGAATATGTTATGGTTTGTGGTCATTTTTTACGTATACCGGTGGTTTTGTGATAAACCTAGGGAGGGTGAGCCCGATATAGCTCTCCAATTCATTTGATATTGTAAAGGAGGTAAACAGTAATGTTTCCCATAAGAGATTTAATGAATATTCTGTGATGGGTATTCAAACAGAACTTCCTACGTAGATGTGATAGATACAATGTAAGTACGATATTGATGCCACATGATACCTTTTTATTTTTGATTTCTATGTGTTATTCATAATGCTTATGATTTAATGAGGTATGTTATGATCAAAAAGTGTGGTTTCATTAATTTGTATTTATTCATGGGTTAATGTTTCCATTCCTTTTTTAATAACCCTTACTGATATTTTTATGCCCATACAATGTTTTTGGAATGTTTTCCACATGACTTAATGATCAATAGGGTGAAGGATGGGATAAAAAAAATTCAGCATGTCTAAAGCATGGAACTAGATAGGTTTCCTTTTAAGAGTTTTAATTTTATGATAAAATGGATACTAAGTAGTAGTTTCTACATGTAAATTACATGTTGATATGTGATAGTTATTGCCTAATTATCTAAAAATTTAAATCATAAAAGATCGTCAGTGTGAATTATTCATTTAATTCATGATTATGTAATGATTATGGACCGGGTTGTTATAGTTGGTATCATGGGTTGGTTTAGAAAACATCAGGGATTCTGAGTTTTATTTTAACACATTGTTAGTCCATATGTCAATTATATCTGTTAAATCATCGTTTTATAAATTTTTCAGATCAAGGAATGAATGTTACTATTGGAAGGAGGATACTATCAAATAAAATTCCAATCTCTTCTTGATGACCTAATTGCAATAATTATTTCAAATTCATGTTCATATGACTGTGGAACATATTCTAGCATAACAATTACTTGAAAGCAGTTGTTTGAGATATCAAACACCTCCACTGTACCTCGATATCCTCATGGATAATGGGTTGTATTTAATCAAATTCTATTTTCTAAATATTCTCATACTTTCATTAATGTTAAATATTAATATGTAAACTTAAAATATTTTACCATATCACAAGATTTTGAATAATATTATGATGTTGAAAATGGTGTTGAAGCAGGAGACCAATGTAATCTTATTTATATTTTCTTTTATAATATAGTCTCTTTGCACTTACTTATGGTATTTTAGAACGACCATTGATTTAAAGAATCAACTCAAACACAGTCCAACGCATTTTTAAAAATCATGTTTTATCAGATGTTTTGAAATTATTTGTCACACATTATTATTTTTTGAAATTTTTCTTCTACGAACATCCATATCACCCAAGTTGTATAAGGTATATTTGGATGAATGAGGAAATTGATTTTGATGGATCTATATATCATTATTTCAATTCATGGACATTATACCTATGTGAACAAGATGATGATGAAACCATACTCACACCATGATCAAGGTATAAAGTTATTTCTATCCGGAATAGTTTTATTTTATCATATATGGGTGAAGAAAATTATATTATATAATAGGTTGAGGTCTTAATGTATTGGGATAAAAATTAAACGTATTAGAAAACATTTGATGTTAAAACATTTTAGGAATATTTTTGAGTTTTATAAAAAGGAAAACCCATAATATTGGTTATGACCCATCATGTCTAGAAAGGCTACAAGAATATAACCCACAACCGAAGGGTGACAAGGGCGCATTGCCTACCACTATCATATGTGAAGTCCCTAGTCAGTTTGACTTACAATTTTAAATAAAATGATTTTATGGATCAAGAATAAGTTTATTTCAGATATTATTTTTTATCAAATGGACATCCTTTGTACAGTAAAATGATTTTGTGATTAAGTAATAATGGTTATTTTAGAAGACATTAACACTTTTCAGAACACTATATACTTAATGAAAAAAATACATTGGCTTTTAATTTGGGGAATAATGGTTAAAATGTTATTTTGTAAGAATCTATGTTTTTATTATTGACATAAGTTGATTTGGGTTATTTATAGAAATGATTAATCTATCATAGAGAATATATGTTTTGGTTAATTACACATCAGTAAAAGACTTTAAGAGTAGTCGATGTTTATGGAGATAAATGTTAATATTTACTATGGAAGGCTATGTGATTAAATCCTTCTGATTTTTGGTATTCAATATTAGTTTGGATTATTTTGAATAATTTTAATAAAAATTGTATATTTAATGGTATTTCTTGAGATTTGGGTTCTTTTAATTGAATTTTGGAGATTAAGAGTAGTATATTTATTTATAAAGGATTACCCTTTTGGGGATTATTAGATCTTGTACTAACCAATTTTTTTTGGGTTGATGTATAAAGATAGAGGGAATATATAGTTCATATATTTTAGATTATGTGATACTCTAGATGTTTATTCTATCACATTATGTGTGACAATGTAATGTTTAATACTTTCCATTTGAAGAAAAGATGAGTTTGAGGTAGAATTTCATTAAAAGCTGACAATCTATATGACATGTTAGTATATCTCCTTACAATCTTATCCTAGTTATTTATAAAATTCTGAAACTCTAAAAATGGGATCTTGAAGCATAAAGTTATAAGCTCTCTTTTATCATCATACTTTTATCCAACCAACAATTTATGGTATTTTGGTGGTTAATATTCCATGATTATGTTCTCTATCACTCTTTGTTAATCTAAGATATTTTTTTCTTCCATATCCATGCTTTCACGGAATTATAGTATATGTTGTCTCAAGTGACCTTTGTATATCAATTTATTTATCTTAATGTGATATTTTTATAGACACTTTCTTTCAATATGAGACATTCAATGAAGCTTTCAAGACCAATTTTAAAATTGATAGGACACAATTTCCATGAGTGGGGAAGGATGTAACATCCCAGATAAATAAAGAATATATCATATTCATATTTATTATTATTTGAGAATTAAATATTAATTTTTCTTTAAAGTGAATTCTATGTTCGATGGAATAGCTGATATGAATCAACAAATGTCATTAAAATTTTACATGGCACACAACATTGGGTCATACTGAAAAATAAAAATATAATATTATGTTAAAATTTAGTTAATTCCTAGTGGTTGTATTCACAATAATTCACAAAACCAACTAAAATATTAATATACATGTTTTATAAATGTTTTTACTTTTATCTAAAAAAAATTGTGGCTTGAAATGAGAAGGAATCTGATTTTAAGCAGAAATACGATAATATTCCTTTAAAGGTCGATTTAGCGCCTTTTGATGGGGAACCCACTTTAAATATTCTTTTTCAATATGATATATTTGACAAAATAATATTTTTATAATCGGTATATCAAAATTTACGTTGGGTATATTTTTTGTATTTTTCTGATAAAATTAATTTACTAATGAATAGTGATAAATAATATAACGACCCATACATTACAGACATTGTCATTACTTCAGAATTGAAGATCACTTATTACAACATATAACAAACCATGAAAGGACCGTATAGGTATTGTGTCTTTAGAAACTTGTAAACATAAACAACTAGTTCATAAATCATCTGCACTGTCTCCCTTTTATTTTATCATATCTAGAGTCCCTTTTGGCATATCTTACTTAATATACTTCTTCTAGACCTGGGGAAAAGAAAACATACAAAAGGGTGAGCTCAAATGATCAGTAAGGGAAAACAAAAGAAATATCGTTCATATCATATTCATAAGAACATAACATTTTGAAAATCCTAACATGCAAAAGAGATCACAATATCATAACATGGGATAAATCATAATAGTAAAATGTAATACCAATAATCATAACAGAAAACATGAAACCATGTGGAATACACACATAATCTAATAGAATCATTTCTTAGCAGCCAAGACTCATTTCCAAAACTATCTTAGAAAACAAAGTCCATTTCTGAACCATGTTCACTCCTCGTTTCAATCCTGTTTCACTGAACTGGTTTAACCTGCCACTCCAGCCATGTCTATCTCATGAGATATAAATTTTTACCCAATGCATTGTAGGGAGATACAGGTCCCACCCATCTCATAATTGAACCATTCTTATGTGTGCCACAAAATCATAAATCATACATCATAGCATAACCCACGTAAAAAAATGGGAATCTTAAACATCATGCCATCATAACATAATCCATATAAGATAAAAGGACATCCTAGAAATAATTCCATCATAACATAATAAAATAAATGTAAAAATATGGATAAAAATAGAACCCTATATTATCTTATAAGGAAAATAATTTTGATAATACACTTGAACTCCATTCTTGAGGAAAATATCCTTTCTACTTCAAAAACATTTTTCCTTTCTTAACATGTCATACAATTTAAAACTAAAAAAGTTCATTAAAAATAAAATTGAAAACCTGTAAAGTAAGATTCATGGAAATAATGTTTAAAAATTCATTCATTCCATATGAGTTAAAAAAATACATTCTTCTCAAACATTGGCCGAAAAAGTCAAAAATTAACTCGTACGGAAAAAGACAAAAGATTCCTTTCATATCTTTTACTAAAAACTCACCAAAGGTTAAAATTAAATTTAAAAAATTGTAGGAGTTTATAAATAATATTACATATTGGGGAACATGGATGTGGATAATAAATATTCCTCAGTAAATTCTGAAGTGTATACAATCTCGGATAAAAATGAGATTGCGGGATTTTCCCTTACCTTAGGTCCGATTTTCTTTATACGTGTCCAAAACTCTTGTATAATGATTTAAATAATGTTATTGACTTATTATATAATCATAATAATTGTTATGATATCATATATGGTCATATTCTTAGCATCTTATTAGTAATATTTCATTGTTACTTATTATTTGGGTGTTTATTATTTTGGTTCTTATGCATGTTTTGTCGAATACATTCATATTCTTCTTTTAGGTTATATAAACCTTATTTTTAGAATGGTATTAGTTTAATATATATCATATTTATTCCTTCAATTCATTTATATAACCAATAATCATTTAAGATCATGTAAAACGAGTCGCATCACATCGTGGAGACGGTTGGCCGTACATACGCACGAGCAATGATATCGTTCCCATTATCGTGGAATTTTATTGAAGTGTATGTATACTATTTCATAATCAATATCACTTTACAATAATCATATATTTTGATTCATTACACCATTATACCCATCCATGTATGGTGGTGGTGGAAATCTGATTACACCACGGCGTGGATACGGTATTCCGTACGTATACACGCGCGGTGATTTCATTTTCCGTTGGATGGATAGAAGGTGAAATAGGGTTTTTTCATATTTATAATTACATATCAGTATATGAGTGATACTGATGTTATTACTTAATAATGAAACAACTAATGAAGTAGAATTAGAAGAATAAATAAAGTTAAAATAATCGGTAACGAATATTACCTCTTCTTTGAAGCGCCTCTTATTAACCTTCTCTTAGGGAACTAAATATGGTCTTTGATTAAAACCAGGACCTCTAGGATGTTTCTAGGTAAGTGTACAAGAGAAATTATCAGGGGTTGGCCGAGCTTGAAGGCTCAAAGTGGTGTGAGGAAGATAGGGAGTAGGTTCTCTTTTATAAGGGAGGAGAGGGGAACCTTTAGAAAAACGAAATATATTATTTTATTATAAAGTCATATTCGGTTATTAATAGCTCAAAATTGATTTATTTAGAATATAAGGTGGTTATGGGTCAAAATATTCTCATCAAATAGATTTTAGACAAGTTTAGGTTACTATTTAACCTTGTCATTTAGATTTAACTCTATGTTAAATAATTTAAATTTTACCATGTCTTATGGTTTTCATACACTATATGGTTAATAAACTTACAATAACAAGAAAAAATAACCCCAACATGTTTACTATTAATATATATATCCTTATATAAGTCATTTGTCTGATCCTTATATTTTTATGAATAAAATACAATTACTAATATAATATTTGTTTTAAAAACTATTTTATGTCAATTTTGACACTATTTGGTAATTGATTTTTGTGAAAATCATAACAGAATGATTAGTTAGAAAAATGAAAATTAAATAAATAATATCATGTCATATTAACCTATAAAATTAGTTTAAGTCATAAATAGTCTAAAATTACATTTATTTAGGTTTTTATAACATCAATTATGTTAATATTTCCTTAACAAGGTAATTACTGCATCATAATTGTGTCATAAATAAATTAAATTATTTAAAGTCCAAAAATAATAAATAAAATACCATTCTGTAGGAAATATTATTATCTCTCTATTGAATATTTATAGTCCAATTTAGTTTTTGTATAACTCTATATTAAAAATGATTTAGTTATAAATCTTTGGTTTTAACTATTTTAACCCTTCTTTAAATAAATGAATAATAAATGTCCTAATCTATTCCAAGTGTACCTAAATGGTCATATTTTATTACTAAGGTTGTTTTTGGTCGAATTAAACTTATCCAATATAATTAGGACATGTGTTAGGGTAATTATAATATCATTTTTACCCTTAATTACCCAATTTATTTTTAATAGTGGTAAATAAAAGTAAAAAGTTACTATTAAACAAAAATTATTTTCATCCCATTGAACCACATTTTATTCCTTGATATTATTCATGTCTCTTATATTTTCTCAATTCCACTCACAGAAGCGTTAAAATTATGTTTTATGTGAATTTCCAAATTTTCTTTGGAGGTGGGTAAAAGACGGTGAAAAGTTCAATAAAAGTTTTATATAACTAAAAAAATTATAAAATGACCCCAATGAATTACATTGAACTTATATGGGTATTATGTATCAATTTTTACCTAAAATAAATTTAAATAAAATAAATAATTATTTAAATAAAAAGTCAGTTATTAAATAGTAACCCAGTGTTTTCACTATTCATAAAAAGTGAAAGTTTTCAGAAAAATACCAGAATTTCACCGTAGGCTAATTTAGATATTCTAAATCCAAAAATGAAGTCCATAATGAACAATAAAATTTATAAAATTTCAAAAAGTGGGTATTACTATTCATAACAGCTAGTTTTAATAATATTTTAATAGCATATCGCTGTTTAGTAAAACTCGGTATTGCGTACAACGCAAGATATCAAGGATGGTTTTGATTGCGTGTAATGAAATCCAAGATAGTGTTGTGTGTTGTGAAATATTCCTTTGATGATTTATATAACATAAAAACACAATATTTCTCATAAAAGTGTCGGGTTTACATTCTACCCCCCTTAAAATAAATTTCGCCCTTGAAATTCATCACTTTGTGAAAAACAGATTATGATACCTCTCCCTCAACATATCCTCATGTTCCCATGTAACTTCTTCTAATTAGTGGTTCCTCCATAAAACATTCACCAATCCAGTAGTCTTGTTCCGTAGGACTTTTTCACTACGATCGGGAATCTCTATCTGCTGTTCTTTAGAAGAAAGATCTGGCTCCAGCAGTACAACTTCGCAGCTGAGAACATGTGAAGGATTGGGTATGTACTTTCTTAGGAGATATACATCAAACACATCGGGAACATGAGAGAGATTCGGTGGAAGCATCAATCGGTAAGCTACCTTCCCAACAAGATCCAGTATTTCGAAAGGACCGATATACATAGGGCTCAGCTTTCCCTTCTTTCCAAATCTCATTACTCTCTTCCAAGGAGATATTCGTAAGAACACTTTATCACCCACTTCAAACTCTAGGTCTTTTCTTCGGTTATACTTTTTTGTCAACTTTGAGCTGCTCTAATGTGTTGCTAAATAGATCATATCTTTTCTACCATCTCATCAACATGATCAGGTCCTAATAGCTTTCATTCCCTAACTTCATCCCAGCATGTTGGAGTTCAGAATTTCTTTCCATAGAGAGCTTCATAAGGATCCATCTGAACACTAGAGTGAAAGATATTATTTTAGGAAAACTCCACCAAAGGTAGGTGTTTATGCCAACCTCATTTGAAATCCATAGAGTAAGCTCTCAACATATCTTCAAGAGTTTGAGTTGTTCTCTCAGACTGACCGTCTGTCTGAGGATGATAAGCTGTGGTGAAACTCAACTATGTATCCAAAGTATGCTGAAGTCTTCGCCATAACTTTGAGGTAAACCTTGGATCCCAATCAGATATAATGAAAAGTGGTACTCCATTCAATCTTACCACTTCCTTTCTTATATCCTGGAAAGATGATCCAAAGAGAAATCCTCTCTAATAGCGATGAAGTGTGAAGACATTGTAGAATGATCAACTATGACCAATATATCATTATTGCCTTTGGATGTTTTAAGAAGTCCAGTGAAAAAGTCCATAATGATGTTTTCCCATTTCCATTCAGGCATGGGTAATGGTTGTAACAACCCCTTAGACTTCTGTCTCTTAGCTTTAACTTGCTGATAAACCAAGCATCGAGAGACATATTTAGCAATATCTCTTTTCATGCCATCCCACTAGAAGTACTCTTTCAGGATCCAATACATCTAAGTGCATCCAATATTAATAGAGAAGGAAGAACTATGATCCTCATCCAGTAGCTCCTTCTTTAATTCAGGGATGGGAGGAACAGATACCCGATTCCTGAACATTATTATCCCATCAAAATCAAGGTTGAATTTAGGAACATTTCTTACATTCTTTTGTAACTCTACATCTTCTTTCTGTGCCTCTTTAATCATCACATGTATAGATGGTTGAACATTCATTTGAGAAAGATAGTATTTTTCCCCTTCCATTATAATTCCAATATCCATCCTTTGTAAATCCACAAATATTGGATCTTTTGTGATCCTCTTCATGGATAAGCTAGCATGGTCAGGTTGACTTAATGCATCTGCCACCTTGTTTGCTTTCCCACAGTGGTAATGAATTGAGCAGTCGTAATCCTTAATCAACTCCAACCATCTTCTTTGGCGCATATTTAGATCCTTTTGTGTGAAAATACACTTTAAACTTTTATGATCAGTATAAATATCACACCTTTCACCATAAAGATAATGACTCCATATCATTAATGAAAAGATTATCGCAGCTAAATCAGAATCAGGAGTTGGGTAATTTTTCTCATGGATTTTCAAATGTTGTGAGGCATAAGCAATCACCATATCATTTTCCATAAGAGCACACCCTAGCCTCTTCTTAGATGCATCACTGTAGATCACAAAACATTCTCCACTATAAGGCAGTGTGAGAACATGTGCACTGGATAACCTTATTTTCATCTCCTTGAAATTCTCTTCACATTCCTTCGTCCACACGATATTAACTCCTTTTCGAGTCAACCTGGTGAGTGGATTAGATAATCATGAAAAATGTTTCATAAAACGTCGCTAATATCTAGCCAAACCAAGAAAACTTTGGATCTCAGTTATTGTTGTTGGTCTCGACCATCTTTAGATAACCTCTATTTTTGCTGGATCCACAGATATCCCCTATTTTGAGATTATGTGACCCAAATATGAAACTTTTTGAATCCAAAATTCACACTTGGTAAATTTGGCATAAAGCTTCTCCTTTCTCAGGGTCTTCAATAAAATTCTCAAGTGATCTTCATGTTCTTCCCTGCTCTTCGAATAGACAATAATATCGTCTATAAAGACTTACACAAACTGATCAATATAGTCTATGAAGACTCTATTCATCGGATCCGTGAAGATAGTAGGGGCATTAGTAATACCAAATGAAATCACTATAAATTCATAGTGTCCATACCTTGTACGAAAAGCCGTCTTTGGTATATACTCCCTTTTGACCCTTAATTGATGATACCCAGAACAAAGATCAATATTAGAAAAGTATTGAGCTCCGCGTAGTTGGACAAATAAGTCATCAATTCAAGGGAGAGGATATTTTTTCATGATAGTGATCTTGGTAAGTTCTCGATAATCAATGCAGAGTCTCATTGATCCATATTTTTTCATAACAAACAGAACAGGTTCTCCCCAAGGTGATGCACTAGGGAGTATGACTCCCTTATCAAGATTCTCTTGGATTTGCTTCTTCAATTCCTACAACTCAATTCAGGCCATTCTATAAGGTGTCTTTGAAATAGGCAAAGCACCCGGTACGAGTTCTATTGAAAACTCAACTTCACGATTTGGTGGAAGACACAGAAATTCCTATGGAAATACATCATCAAACTCCCATACAATGAGAATATTATTAATCATGAGTTTCTCACCAACCATTTTAGATACATAACCTTCATTTAGTGGAATCAAGACCAATAATATAGATGAAATTTCCACTGGAAGGTTATGATCATCCTTGCATCGATAGATGATCATAGATTGATCTGGAATATGAAATGTGACTTCCCTTATTTGGCAATTGATATGAGATCTATATAAAGAAATCCAATCCATGTTAGGAATCACATAAAATTCCACTATAAGAAGGATCACAAGATTTGCAGGAAGCACTAGCCCACAAACATCAATCAGAGAAGAATTGTAAACTTTTGATGCAACTTTTGTGCCATTAGGGGTTGTCACAGCAATCTCAACATCGAATTGTTGAGGTAATACTGCGATACCCTTAGAAAATTCTTCAGAAATAAAAGAGTGGGTGGATCCAAAATGAAATAAAACATTTTCTACTTTAGAGTTGATAGTAATTGTACCTTTCACCACTTTGTTATCGTACACCACATCGCTGATAGAAATTGCATGTGGCTTTCCATTGTCTTTAGCATTAAGATTTTGTTGACATCGATCATCATCAACAACCATAGGATTAGGGAATTTATTGGTATAATTCCACATTTCCTTGCACTTGTAACATTGAAGTGTATGATGTGCACTCTATGCAGCCTTTTCTTTGTTCGCATCACTAGATATCTTCTTCCAATCATTGCGGAATTCAAATACCCGATGACCTTCCCTTCCACATTTGAAACATTTACTTTTCCCATTAAGACAACTCCCTCCATGTTTCATTCCACACTTTTATCATAAGGGAAAACTCATCTTCTTTTCAGTGTGCTCTTTATATTTTCCTTTGAATTCCATTTTCCTATTCTTATCAAATGCATATGACTGATGGGTTACTCTAATCTCCATCTCATCCTTGAGAGCACATCGACCAATTTCCTCGTAGCTATTGAAGCCCCTTATGGCTAACGCCCTTCGAATACTCAGTTTTATGCCACTAAAGAATTGATCGAGCTTACTCTCAGGTTGGATTATAATACCAGAAGAATACCTTGAATGTCTTGTAAAATTTTCTTCGTAGGTACCAACAGATTCATCATGCTTTTTGTTTAATTCAAGAGAATCTTTTTCTATCTTTTTTCGAGAATACGAGGGAAGTACTTATTGAAAAATAATTTCTTGAACTCGTCCCATTCCATGATATCAATTTCTTCCCTTTGCCTTTTATTCTTGATAAGATTCCACCATTGATCAGCTTCACCCTCTAAATGATATACTGCTAAGATGGCTTTACCATGTTCAGAACATTGAAGAACTGAAAATATATTTTTAGTGGTACTGATCCTTTGTTCATCCACTAATAGATCAGTAGACCCATTGAATGAGGGTGGACTCTGCCTAATGAAGGATTCAACAAAATGTTTCTCCTTCCTTTGATCATTTGGAAGTCCTGCATGATTCATAGCTTGAGAAAGTTATGTGAGCATGGCTATAAGATTTTTCATTCCAGCCCCCATAACGTTTGGTTTCTCATGGGGACAATCATTGCATTGCCCGTCACATTCCGCATTAACACGGTTCCTTTGGGTTCCAGCAATTGACTAAAACCAAGAAGAATAGTGTGAGTAACACTAATTATAATTGGAAAACCACATAATCAAGAATAAAATTTCACACTTATGATCTTATCAAAGGTTGTTCAGGGCCATTTTTAAAACATTAAGATTGTGTTCTATGTTTAGACTTATCCTTAGGGTTCTTACTGAGGCTTTCACATCCTAGTTTCCAAAGGTTGACTATACCATTCCTATTATACCAACTATAACGACCCATAATTTATATACATTTTTATTACATTAGAATTTAAGCACACTTATTACAACATATAACAAAATCGTGAAAGGACCGTATAGGTATAGTGTTTTTAGAAACTGGGAAACATAAACAACTGGTTCATAAATCATCTACACTATCTCCATTTATTTTTATCATATCTAGAGTCCCTTTTGGCATTTCTTACTTAATATCCTTCTTCCAGACCTAGGGAAAAGAAAACATAAAAAAGGATGGGCTCAAATGCTTAGTAAGGGTAAACAAAAGAAATGACATTCATATCATATTCATAAGAACATAACATTTTGAAAATATTAAATGGCAAAATAGATCATAATATCCTAACATGGGACAAATCATAATAGTGAAATGTAATCCCAGAAATCATAACATAAAACATGAATCTTTGTGACATACACACATAATTATAGATCATCAATTCTTAGTAGTCAAGAATCATTGCCAAGACTATCTTAGTGGACAAAGTCCATTTCTGAATCGAGTTGACTCCTCGTTTCAGTCATGTTTCACTGAACTGGTTTAACCTGCCGTTCTATCCATGTCTATCTCATGAAATAAAAATCATTACCCAATGCATTGGAGGGAGATATAGGTCCCACCCATCTCATAATGAAACCATTATTATATGTCTTACAAAATCATAAATCATTCATCATAGAATAACCCAATTAATAAAAAGGGGAATCTTAAACCTCAGGCCATCATAACAAAATCCATATAAGATAAAAGGACATACCTAAAATAATTCCATAATAACATAATCAAATCAATGTAAAAATAGGGATAGAAACAGAACCCTATATTATCATAGATGGAAAATAATTTTGATAAAACACTTGAACTCCATTCTCGAGGAAAATATCCTTTATACTTCAAAAACATTTTTCCTTTCTTAATGTGTCACACAATTTTATACTAAAAAAATTTGATTAAAAATAAACTTGAAAACATGTAAAGGAATACTCATGGAAATAATGTTCTTAAAATCCATTCATTTCGTATAAGTTAAAAAAAAGACATTCATCTCGTACTTTGGCCGGAAAAGTCAAAAAGAACCTCGTATAGAAAATGACAAAATATTCCTTTCATATCTTTTACTAAAAACTCAACTAAGGGTAAAATTGGGTTTAAAAAATTATAGGAGGATAGAAATGAAATTATATATTTAGGAACATGGATGTGGATGATAAATATTCCACAGTAAATTCTAAAGTATAAACAATCTCGGATAAAAATGAGATTGCGAGATTTTCCATTACCATACGTTCGATTTGCTTCATACGTGTCTGAACATCCTGTATAATGATTTAAATAATGTTATTTACTTATTCCCGAATCGTACTCATTTTTATGATGTCATATATGGTCATCTTCTTAGCTTCTTATTAGTAATATTTCATTGTTACTTGTTATTTAGGTGTTTATAGCATTTTATTCTTATGCATGTTTTGTCGAATAAATTCTTATTCTTCTTCTAGGTTATGGACCTTATTTCCAGGAATTTATTAGTGTAATATATATCATATTTATTCAATAAATTCATTTATATAATCATTAAGCATTGAAGATCATGTAAAACGAGTCACATCACATCGTGGAGATGTTAGACCATACGTACGCACAAGCGATGCTATCATTCCCATGATCGTGGAATTTTATTGAAGTGTATGTATACTATTTCAGAATCAATATCACTTTAAAATAATCATATATTGTTATTATTTACACCATTATACCCAATCAAGTATTGTGATGGTGGAAAACAGATGACACAACAGCATGAAGACGATATTCCGTACGTACGCACACGCGGTGATTTCATTATCCGTAGGATGGATAGATGGTGAAATAGGGTTGTTTAATATTTTTAATAACAAATCGTTATATGAGTGATACTAATGTTATTACATCATAATGAAACATCTACAGAATAAGAAGTAGAAGAAGAAATAAAGTTGAACGAATCGGTAAAGGGCATTACATCTTCTTTGAAGCGCCTCTTCTTACCCTTCTCTTAGGGATCTAAAGATGGTCGTTGAATAAGACCAGGACCTCTAGGATGTTTCTAAGGAAATGGAGAAGAGAAATTGTCAGGGTTTGGTCGACCATGAATGGTCAATGTGGTGTGAGGAAGAGAGGGAGGAATTTCCCTTTTATAACGGAGGAGAGGGGCACCTTTGGATAAACTAAAAATATTATTTTATTATAAATTCTTATTTGGTTTTTATTAGCTAATAATTGATTTATTTAGAAGATAAGGTGGGTATGGGTCTCAATATTCTCATCAAATATAATTTAGAAAAGTTTAGGTTACTATTTTAACCGTAACATTTATATTTAACTCTAAGTTAAATAATTTAACTTTTACTGCGTCTTCTTTTTTTCTTACACTATATGCTTAATGAACATACTATATCAAGAAAAACGAACCCATGTTGTTTATTATTAATATATATAACCTTATATAAGTCATTTGACCGATCCAGATATTTTTAGGAAGAAAATAACAATTAATAATATAACATTAAAAAAAACTATTTGTTGTCAATTTTGACACTATTTTGTAATTGATTTTTGTGAAAATCATAACAGCATGATTAGTTAAAAAAATGTTTATTAAATCAATAATAACGTGTCATATTAACCTAGAAAATTAGTGGAAAATATAAATAGTCTAATATTACATTTATTTGGGTATTTATAACGTCAATTATGTTAATATTTCCTTAATAATGTAATTACTGCATCATCACTGTGTCATAAATAAATTAAATTATATAAAGTCTAAAAATTATAAATAAAATACCATTCTATAGGAAATATTTTTACAATTATAATGAATATTTATAGTCGAATTTATCTTATGTATAACCCTATATTAAAAATGATTTAGTTATTAAACATTGATTTTAACTATTTTAACCCTTCTTTAAATACATTAATAATAAATGCCCTAATATATTCCAAGAGGACCTAAATGGTCATATTTTATTCCTAAGGTGGTTTTTGGTCGAATTAAACTTATCCAATGGAATTAGGACAAGTGTTAGGGTAATAATAATATCATTTTTACCCTTAATTACCCTATTTATTTTTAACCGTGGTAAATAAAAGTAAAAAGTTACTATTCACAAAGAATTATTTTCATCTAATTGAACCAAATTTCAGTCCTTGATATTAACTGAGTTTCTCGGATTTTCAAAATTCCACTCACAGAAGTGGTAATATTATGTTTTATGTGAATTTTGAAATTCTCCTAGGAGGTGGGTAAAAGACGGTGAACAGTTCAATAAAATTTTTATATAACTAAAATTATTATAAAATGACTCAAATTAATTACATTGAACTTATATAGGTATTATGTAACAATTTTTATCTAAAATATAGTTAAATAAAATAAATAATTATTTAAATTAAAAAGTCGGTTGTTAAATAGTATCCGAGTGTTTTCACTATTCATCAAAAATTGAAAGTTTTCAGAAAAATACCAAAATTTCACCCTAGTGTAATTTCGATATTCCAAATCCAAAAATAAAGTCAATTTTGAAAGATAAAATTTATAAATTTTAAAAAAATGTGTATTACTATTCATAATGGCTAGTTTTAATAATATTTTAATAGCATATCACTGTTTAGTAAAACTCGGTATTGCGTACAATGCAAGCTATCAAGGAAGGTCGCGATTGTGTGTAAATAAAGCTAAGATAGTGTTGTGTGTAGTGAAATATTCCTTTGATGATTTTTATAACATAAAAACAAAATATTTCTCATAAAATTCTCTAGTGTTACAAATACTGTATTTTAATTTAAAACCACATTTTAAGATAATTTATATATAAGGTAATATTATACTTTTATTCGTTTTAATGTGAAATTATATTATTATATTACTATTTAATCCAATATTGGTTATTGTAAGTAATTTACATTGAAATTGGTAATAAATAAGTTTAAATTATTTGATAGTAATTAGTTCTTAAAAACTTGTTTTTTTTGTTTTGACAGTGAGAATTATTTTGAAAATAAATTATCTCACTTTTTGATTTGAACATGGAAAAAGGATTTCATATTTCGAATTAGGGGATCCGAATTTTGTAAATAGGTAAATTTTATTTTTAGATATTATGAATATTTTTTCAGAAAAAATTTTATTTACCACGGTTAAATGGTGAATCTAGTAAATAAGGGTAACAAATTATTATTATAATAATATTAAATTACCCTAAAATGTGTTTTAATACTATTTTTGTTGATATATTCCCGACCATGGGAATCCTTGTGTTAATTTTGGGTCTCAATGGAGCCACTTGGGAATGATAATGACCATTTATATTAATTAATTTAAAGTAAAGAAAAAAATTACTTAAACATATATCTTTTAGTAAATAAATTCTTACATGAGGTTATATAAGTAATAACTTTAACTCTAAATATTAATTTGAAAGATAAAAATATTTACTACATCTTTAATTTTTTTATAATTTTTAGACATCAAATAAATAAAATCATTTACGACACAATAATGAAGAAGTGTTTACCTCATTAATGAATGATTTAAATAAATAAGATTAGAAAGATTAAAAAAATATCCAAAAACTGTCCAATTCATGTTGGATTATTTTATTTCAAACATGAGTCATCTAAAATTATACTTCTATAATTTTTTGACCTTTAGAAACTGAAAATATTTATATAATAAAATAATATTTTCAAGCCTTCCTAAAGATCCCCTCCTCCCCCTTATAAAAATCCCTCACTTCTAACCCATTCCTCACACATCTAAAACCACTTATCTCATCCTAAATCTGCCTAAATCAGCTCCCTACATCCCTATACTCCTCCTAGAATCCTTTCCCTAGTCATAAGTCAATTCAAGTAAACTTTTTGGTTCAAACCATAGAGAGATACTCAATTTAAAGGTGACATCTTCTCTTAAGTTCTTTTGTTTTATTTTACGTCTCCAACCCCATAAAAACTTTTTATTCATTTTTTTATAACAGAAATAGTATAAAAAACATAGTAGGTTATTTTTATAACAATTATTCTAACTACACATACACACACATCCATCTAATGGGTAATGAACATACTGTTTCTGTGAACGGTGAACTATTGGCTTACGAAATAATGATTGTTCAATCTTCTCATAGGACCTCTCATTGTATCCATTATTAAAGAATGGTAATTATATGTGATATATATTATATTTATATTGTTTATATGATTATGTATTTTCAATTTATAGTATACTGTTATGGTTTCCATAGTGGGTAATACAGTAATTTCATTTGAGGAAGTGCGGACAACCGCCCCCTCAAAGTGGTATGACTCGTTCATGCCATATGTGGAACGTATAAATAATTGAGATAATTAAATTATAAATGATATTATACTAGAATTATAAAATACCTTTTTATCTATATTTTTTCATTCCATTAAATATGAAATAGAAAAATGTAGTGTTTAGGTGTACGTAAATTTATCATCTCCATGAACAGTGCATTACATTTCTTATCTCCAAATGTTATGTATATTGTAAATAAATATATATACTTCTTATATATGATATATATGATATCAAAATCATGAATATAATTATTTAGATAATTTAATTTCAACCTCAGGGACAATTTATATCTATATCATGTTCATTTTTAACTAATGTTCCGAACATTGAAAAAATGACTGATTCATACTCAAATAATTAAATAATTGTAATAGAAAAGTAATAATTGATATAAAAGTAATAGTAAACATGAAAAATATTCTTAATCAAGTAGAAATTAACTTTATATTATTAATAAGGTGATTAAGGAACTATCAGGTAATGTCGGACATGAGGTAAGGGGTCCCTTATATCACTTTTAATTCCCTAATATTTCCATTATTCGCCACTTATTTATTGTATGTGGTGTATTTTATAATTTTTTTTTTGATATATATTATCATTATTCCGTTTATAATAGTGGTAATATATGATTCATTTGGTAGTTATTAATTTTTGGTCTTACAACATTATTTATTACAATGGGGTAAGGTGTTTTCATCTCACTTCTTATTCCTGTGAGATTCATGCTATATTTCCATTATTTTATTCTCTGTGGTGTATGTACTACCCATGATTGTATTATTTATATAATATACATTAATTTATTTTTAATTAAATCTTTATTGTATGAATCCTCTTTCAATTGGTGTATCTTTCGTATGTTAGCAAACCAACAAGGGAACATTTCTCCCTCTTGTTTTAAAAATAATTATTATTGTTATCTCTTTTAATTTACATCCTCTTATAATGGGATATGATATTCTATGTCCTATTTTCTGTATATTTTATGTCCATGTGATGAGATAATTTCTTTTCTCTCATCAACACATTTTCTAAATTTCAATGTGAAGTCGTTAGGCTGTTCAATTTCTATAAGAGAACTTCTTAATCCAATTTCAATGTTTTGGGTTAAAATTTTAATTTTTTGTTATCTCGTCCAATTAATATGAGTGAATAAACATGGATTGTTTTACAATTAATATCTAATTATATTGTGTGTATTTATATT
This sequence comes from Viscum album, assembly GCA_963277665.1. Classification (NCBI taxonomy): domain Eukaryota; kingdom Viridiplantae; phylum Streptophyta; class Magnoliopsida; order Santalales; family Viscaceae; genus Viscum; species Viscum album. The sequence goes on from OY728147.1 coordinate 1,305,108,625, forward strand.
GGTCACAGATAATTATTTCATTGATATATCCTTAATCTAAGGATACTATCTTTATAATGGATTTCATCTCTACTAACATTCAATTGGGACTTCATTGTTGTTATGCACAAATTCAATTTTATATAGTGTAAATATTTCCCTATGACATATTATATTATGAATCTACTTATTCACATGTTATTATAATCTTTGATTAATATTATTCTTCATTTATTTGTATTTATGCATATCTAATTATGTTAGGATCTCTTTAACTAAAATATCGTTTTGAACGTTTTAGAGACTTATCCTTCTAAATCTTTCTCATTGATGTCCTTGTTTTCGAAAGGGTTTTGAGGATTTATTTTTATGGTTATTAATGTTTTAAAATTTTATTTCCATTAAAATATTAAATGTGGTATGGGACAGTTTGATTCAAAAATCCCATTATTAAATGTTTTAAATTGTTTCAAAATGGTTTGATAAAGCACTGATTATGTCTAAATCTCGAAATTTTAGGTTGTGATTGAAATGTGTAAATGTTATATTTCCTTTATGCTTGTTTAATGTGTTATGAATATGTTACGATTCTTGGGAATTGATTATATATGGGTGGTTCTGTGATAACCTAGCGTGGGTGAGCTTGAGTTAGTTCTTTAGTGAATTGGGTAATGTGACATATGTAAATGATAATGTTTCTCCTAAAATATTTAGTGAATGTACTATGATAGGTATTCCAACGTAAGTCCCTATGTATCTGTGATAGATACAATGTGTGTATGATATGGATTTTACAATATACCAATATGATTTATGATTTCTATGTGTTATTGTTTAAATCTTATGATTTAATGAGATATATTATGATAAAAAAGTATGGTTTCATTGATTTGTATTTATTGATGAGTTAATGTTTCCTTTCCTTATTTTATAACCGTTATTGAGATTTTTATGCTCATACTATATTTTTGAAATGTTTTCCACAATACATAAATATGAATAGGGTAACAGATGGGATGAAGAAAAAATTTTGTTGTCTAAAACATGGAACTAGACATGTTTTTAATGATTTTTTATTTTTTTAAAAAATGGATACTGAGTAGTAGTATCTAAATGTAGATTTCAATTTTATATTAGATAGTTATTGTAATTCCCCAACCCCAATTACCCAAAGTCGGTGCATTAATTTAATACATTGGCATGATTACAAGGAATCAAGTCCTGACAAACCAATCTGTTTAGTTGTCATGGAAACAAGATACATACATATGTTTAACATTATAACTTTAAAATAAATACAACACTAATTTATTCTCTTAAGAACATCCAATATTCCTATATTTTTCCTGAAAGTAAATCATAACTAACTACATCATATCCTGGGAAAATGAAACATAAGAACAGGGTGAGCTCAAATGCTCAGTATGGGTAAGCAATACAATAGAAGATAACCGAAATATTAAGCACGATTAATAATTAAAAACACATGCCATAATGAATAATAAACATGATCACCTTATGGTAGGAATATGAGCTGAGTAAATAATTCCATAATAAATAATTGTCATGGGTGTTATACTAGTTGAGTAACCACATGAAATATCAACAAATAACCTCATAATGATGGAATGCATAATGTCTGACATTCTGAAACATTTCGTCAAGGCCTCGGCCAAGACATCTAAAAATGATTAAACCCTCGTCCATAACCATATATAATAAATTAGGAAAGGCCTCGGCCAATTCCATGTCTATTTGCCTCGTGATACCTACCTATGCATCGAGGAGCTATAGCAGGCTGCACCCATCACCTACTAAGTCCAATGTATTCCTCAAATAAAAAGATTGAAACATAACATATAAATTCGTATTAAAACTAGCATACGAAATATCAATACTTTATCCAAAAACCAGGAATTGTATAAAAATAGCATATCCACATTCAAACATAACTCAATAAATAAAATATGAAAGATTTTATTGTAACAGATTAACCTCAAGAGATATTAATGAAGGATATTGATATAGATGAAAATAATCATCCAAACTATTTGAACGAAATATCCCCCTTTTCATGAAAACATTTAAAAGTAACACTACTTGTCAAGAATCTGTTTAAAAAATTGTTTTTGAATAAAAGTTTCCCATTCCAATTTGAAAATTTTATAAGGAATTTAAATTTTAAAACATTAATTTCCATATAAATAAATCCTTAAATCCATTTTAAAAAACAAGGAAATTAATGAGAAATATTTAGAAGATTAAAATTTTAAAAATTTTAAAATGATATTTTAGTTACAGTTCCTCACCAAATTATAGACACTTGAATACAAATAATTGAGGTTATAAAAACATAATAATATCTTGATAATAAAGTATTTCATTTTATACTAGGTCAAAGGAGAGTATATACACCATATAAAAGTGAATAGGTTCATAATAACAAAGTAGTCTCAAAATAATGTAAATTGAGATGAAATAACTTATAAAGACAATATCATTACGTAAAGGTTAAATAAATGACATAATTATGGGTGTAAAATATAAATACAGACAATATTATTGAATATTACGTGTAAATCAATCATAGGAAACTCACACATATTTTTTAAAAAACAACACCAATGACTTGGATGTTTAACTCAATGAATGGAAATTGAGTAAATATTATGTTTATATCAATGACTTGAGAAATTATAAATTAGTGATTATGTGTATAAAAAGTGTATTGATACAATGGGGAGTGGAAATTACTATATAAAAAATAAATATTGATTCCACACATAATCAAGGTGTAACATAATCAATGAAGTATTCGTAAAGCCCACTGAATAGAAATTGAAAATTGAAATTCACTTATCGATTTGGTAAATTATGAAACATACTACCCATGAAAGAAGGATCATAAAATTTATATGTAAATACACATAAATTAAATCATATTACCCCTAGAATACAATCATTGACAACACATATGCCACCCAAAATGAAATAGTGGAGAATATAACTTGAATCTCATGGGAATAAAAAGTGGTATGAAAAAACCCTAACTTCATTGTAATCAATTGATTTATATGAACAAAAGTTAATAACCATTAAATTTATCATATAATACCATTAATATAAAGAGAATAATGTCAATAAATATCAAATGGTTTTATACAATACACTACATCCAAAAAATAAATTATGTATAATGGAAATCTCACACAATTAAATGTGAGATAATAAACCCCATACATTGTACTTTTACTTGGACAACAGTTGGTTAACCTAATGTATAATAGTGAAATAATAATTACTAAATTATAAAAAAAAAATACATTAATATGGTATCATATATGATCTTCTAATATTTCGTTGTTAATGATATTTCAGTAGTTTCATAGTTCCAGGTGTTAACTGATTTGTTTTCCGTTATAAGATTTGATACGTAATTACTGATTATTATGGATAGGATATATCATATTCATATTAATAATTATATTAATTCTTTGAAAATTATTTTTAATCTTCAAATGAAAATTACTCATGAATGGATATGATGGGGACTGAATTTCATCGTGTTTGTGGAGTCGGTAATCTGTACGTACGCACGAGCGACAATATCATTCTTTTGATATTAAAATAATATATAATTGGATAGTATTTCATATATAAAGAATCATTATAATTTTATTTTTATTATTTAAATTATTTATACTCATTATTATACCTGTCCAAATGATGAAGTATTTGAATAACAAACCACATGACGACGTGGAGACAGTAATAAGTACGTAGGAACTTATAGTGACTCAATCATTTATATGATGGATAATATAATGAAATTGGTTGATAAAGTTTTATAATAACATCATAGTATGTATAAGACACTAGATATAGTATTTTAGAATGGAATATAAACAAGGAAAGAAGCAGCGGGAGAAGAAAAAACATGAAAGAATTTGTGCGATATTTACCTCTTTTTCAGGTTCTTCTTTTTGATTTGATCAAAAGGGCACATTAAGATGGATTAATTACTAATTTAATAATATTAGAATGAAGGTAGGAGAGTTGGGATGATATTTGGTCTGGGTTTGGCTGAGACTAATGGCTTTGAAGGATTGAATTAGAGAGAATGGTGAGTGACCTTTTATAAGAGGGGTGAGGGGCACCTTAGGAAAATCTAGAAATACTATTTCATAATAAAATAATTATTGGTTTATAATGGCTCCGAAATAAATTATTTAAAGGCTAATGTTGGGATGAGTCTAAAACCACTCTACCAATAGGTTTTAGACAAGTTTGGGTAACTATAATAACTTTATCCTTTAGATATAACTCCAAGTTAAATAGTTTGACATTTACCATGTCTCTTTGTATTTTTATAATATATGGTTAATAAACATATTATAAACTTCCAAGATAACCAAAATTGTTTCATTAATGATACACCTATCATTATATGAATCTTTTTTCCAAACATGAGATTTTTTAAGAATACAATATCAAGTAATAATATAATATTTGTTTTAAGAACTATTTTATGTCAATTTTGAAACTATTTGGTATTTTGTTTTTACTAAAATCATAACAGCATTATTACTTCAAAAAAACTCATCTAACCAACCATAACATGTCATATTAACCTATAAAGTTAGTGTAAGTCCTTAAAAGTATCAAATTACATTTATTTGAATCTTTATAATATAAATTATTTTAATATTTCATTAATTAGGTAATTACTGCATCATCATTGTGTCATAAATAAATTTAATTATTTAAAGTCTAAAAATTATAAATAAAAATCCATTATGTATAAAATTGTTTTATATTTCTAATGAATATTTATAGTCTAATTTATCTTATGTGTAACACTATATTAAAAATGGTTTAGTCATTTGTCCTTTGAATTTATCACTTTTAACACATCTTTGAATTAAATAATAATAAATGTCCTAATTTAATACAAGTGGCCCTAAGGTATAATATTTTATTCATAAGGTTGTATTTGTTCTAATTACACTTATTAAATTGAATTAGGACATGTTTTATGGTAATAATAAAATTATTTATAACCTTAATTACCCTATTTACTTTTAACCGTGGTAAATACAAGTAAAAAGTTACTATTCATCAAAAAAATTCATCATATTGAACCAAATATTAAATAATGATATCAACCGTGTGTCTCATATTTTTGAAATTCAACTCACAGAATTGGTAAAATTATGTTTCATGTAAATATTCAAATGCTCCTAGGAGGTGGGTAAAAGATGGTAAAAAGTTCAAAAACATTTTATACATCTAATTTTAATATAAAATGACTCCAATGAATTATATTGAACTTATATAGGTATTATATATCTATTTTGACTTAATATAAATTGAAATAAAATAAATAAATATTTATGAATATTTGGTTTAAAACTATAATATTGTGTTTTTTCACTATTCATCAAAAATTGAATGCTTTCAGAAAAATACCAAAAATTCAGCCTAAGCTATATTTGATATTCCTAATTCCAATATTATGTCTATTTTACCAAATTAAATGATTTAATGTTGTATTTATGAATTTAAAATTAATTCCCATTGTCAAAACAAATAGTGTGTTTTTAAGAAACAATAACTATCAAAATATTTACACTTGTTTATGTCTAGTTTAATCATGAGATTAAATCAATTGAATTAAATTATATTAAATGATAATAATATAATAAAATGATAATTATAAACCATTCATATGTATAATTTAACACTATTAATTAATTTGATTAAAAAATTTATTTTTAATTATACTTTAAGTATTTTTAATATTCATAAGAAATTGAACATTTTCATAAAAATACCAAAAATTCACCTTAAGATAATTTTTATATTATGAATCCAAAAATGATCTCCATTTTGAAAGATAAAATTTATAAAATTTTAAAAATTGGGCACTACTATTCATAATTGCTATTTTGATTGGTCGTGGTGTGTTTGAATCTCTATGTTGCATACAATGCATGCTATTACATTATTCAAAGTGAAGCGTATCATGGAATCTTGGGGTGTTACATTCTTCCCCCCATTTAGAAATTGCATCCTCACAATATTTAAAATTGGTCTGTGGAACATAATTGAAAATCTCAAGTCGAAAAAAGAGTCAATAAAACTATGATATTAAAAGAAAGAAAGACAAGTACAAAGGTCACCCGAGATAACCCATACTTGTATTCCATGTGGGAAAAAATTGATATAGATGATAAAATAAGTGTCAATTTTTGATGGAGAGGGATAGAAAAAATGATTACGGGAAGGATAACAACAAGAAAAACCCAAACTTGTGATGAGATATAAATTCATTAGTTTCCAAGTAGCAAAAGTAAACGGAAAATATTTTTTGTTTTATGTTACATTTCATAATGTTGAGGAATTTATTTATGAGATTGACTAAGATTATAAAGAGATATACTTACATTTTAAGAAGAGTTTCACCCATTAATAAATTTATACCACTAACTCATCCTTTTATTAAACAATGAGTATTCAAGATGACTTGGTCACTCTTGAAGTGCTAGAATCAACTTCTAGAGAATCACATAATCCACGAAAGATAAAATATATATATTTACTTTGTCTTTAGAGATTAAACAAAACAAAAATGGTTAGTACAAGATAAGATGATCCCCAAAAAGGATAATCCTTTATTAAATGAAATATTAATCTTAATTTCTATAATTAAACCAACAATATCTGAAGTTCAACAAATACCATTCAATAAACAATTGTCCTTATAATCCATCAATATAATACAAACTAATACTGCAACCAAAATCATAGAAGAATTCGATTACACAGTCTTCTATGTTAAATTGTATTTGAAAATAACATCGACTACTCTTAATGTCACACACTTAAAAGTAAATATCATAATCAAATATTCTCTATGATAAGTTAATCATTTACATAAATAACCCAAATCGCTATAAATCCACAATAAAAACATCTATAAAAATCAATCATTACTCGTCCACTGAAATCCCATAGTATTCTATTTTTCTTAGGCATATAGTATTCCCAACAGAGTGAATGTCTTCCAAAATAACATTTATTACATAATCCCCAAATCATTTTACTATACTAAGGACATACATTTTATAAGGCATAAGATCCCAAATCAACTTATTAATGATAAATAAAATCATTTAACTAAAAAGAATTATTCACACTAACCAAAGAATCCATGTAGTCTAGTGGTAGGCGATAAATCACAATCACGCTATGGTTGTGGGTTTGATTCCTGTACCTTTGTCCAACGCGACGGCATGTCACATGGTCTGCGTGTTGTCCTTTCTCAAATAAACTATATTTTATAACATTCTCAAAATGATATAAATTCCTAAAAATAAATTTAACATAAATTCACCACAAATGGTATCTCATACCTGTCATTTTCATCCCAAAATTTATTAACATGTAATTTCATAAATCTCAATGATCAAATACATCCAAATGGTTTTTTATAACTATATCCCGAAGAGAGAATATAATTATTCTTAATATATCTTTTTCATAAGACAAACTGTTGGGTTACAAATACAAGTGAAAATTATTCCAATGTAATCCCATCAAAAAAGAGCACTAATAAATTTAAATAATTCTTGAACCATTTATTTCCACACAGCTTCCTCTTTGACCAAGAAAATATCCTATAGAATGGGGAATTCACTCTGGAAATGGACAGGTCCCCTACATTTACGAAAAATGACTATCAATGGATTCTTGGGACCATTTTTATTTTCTTCCATAATAATCTTCAATTTTTTCTGAGCAATTCTTGACTTTATGTTCTTCTTTACCACATGTAAATCATTTTTTGTTCCATTGAGACACTTTCTTGTGTGTCTCATTCCACATTTCTTGCATGATGGAAATTAAGGATTATTTTTTCCATGGTCTCCACTACTAGATATCTTATTATTCATCTCCTTTCACTTATTTTTTGATTCCAGGAGTTTGTTAATATATATGTTGTTGATCATATTTTCTTAAAAATGGTTAGGCATGAACAAGATATCTTTTATGCCTATCAACAATCCATTTTTTTCTCATTTCCATCATCGTTCCCACCCTGTAAATCATTCGAAATGTTACTATATCTTCCTAGGAATCCATCCATTGACTAAAACTAGAAAGCATTGTGTGAGTAACAATAGTCATAAAATAATTTAAAGAATATCATGACACTATATATTCAATTTTAAACACCTTAAGATTAAACATGTTCATTTATTCTCATATTATATTAAAATCCTTCAATTTGGTTTGTAAATAAAATGTAAATTATCCTATGCATATCCCTCAAGAGTGTCTTAACCAAGAGTGCAGCAAGTCCTGTTGTCGTGAACCAGTTCTCGTTGAGTCTAGCTCAAAGTAGTGTTTTCGGGTTTTACCCCTAGGTACATCTATGCCAGAGCCACCTATACCTAATCGTATCCAGACATGGATGTATTTCTTGGAAAACTCACAAAATCTGTAGAATACCCAAATTCTAGGATGTTCTAATATAAAAATCCTCAACCTTTATCTCAGGGCTACATGCTCTAATCTAATTTTATCTAAATCTAGTTTCCAAGGATTGTACTAAACATCCTATGATACCAACTGTAATGCCCCAACCCCATTTACCCAGAGATGGTACATTATTTTAAAACATTTCTGGGATTACAAACAATCATTTCCAAAAGGACCGATCAGTTTAGTTGTCTTGGAATCAAGATAAATACATAAGATCAACATTACAACTTGAAAATAAAAAAAAACTAATTTATTCTATTAGAAACATACAATCCTCCTAGATTATGTCTACAAGTCACTCATAACTAACTCCTTCATGTCATATGATTATGAAACATTAAAATGTTGTGAGATCAAACACCCAGTAAGGGTAAGCAATACAGTGGATGATAACATAAATATTAATCATGGTTAATATTTGAAAATACATGCCTCAACGAATAATAAACATGAGCACATTATGGAAGGAATATGAGCAGAGTAATTAATGTCGTAATAAAACATAGTCATGGGTGTTCTACTAGTCAAATAACCACATGAAATATCAATATCTAATCTGAAATTTATGGAATGCATAATTTTGGTAATTCTGAACCATTTTGTCAAGGCCTCGGCCAAGACGTCTAAATATGATTAAGTCCTCGGCCAAAACAATATATCAAAAATTTGGAAAGGCCTCAGTCAATTCCACACATATTTGTCTCATGAGACCTACCGATGCATCAAGAAGCTATAGCGGGCTCCACCCATCACTTACTAAGTCCAATACATTCCTCATATGAAAGGTTTGAAACATAACATAAACATTCATATTAAAACTAGCATACCAAATGTCAATACTTTATACTCAAACTAGGAATGATATAAAATTACCATGCCCACATTCAATCATAACTCATAAAATATAATATAGAAGATTATATTGTAACAGATTAACCTCAATTGAGAATAATGAAGGATGTTGACGTAGATGAAAATAATCATCAAAACTATTTGAGAGAAATATCATCATTTTTCTAGAAAAAATTTAAAAGTCACAATATTTTTCAAGATTCCATTTAAAAATAGATTTTTGAATAAAAGTGTCCCATACCACTTTGAAAATTTTAAAATAATTTTATTTTTAAAAATTAATGTCCATATAAATAAATCCTTAAGACAATTTAAAAAAAACATGGAAATTAATAAGAAAGATTTTCAACACTAAAATTTTAAAACATTTAAAATGATATTTTAGTTAGAGTTACTAACCAAATGAGAGACACTTGAATAAAAATAATTGAGGTAATCAAAATAGTGTAATATCTTTATAATAAATTATTTCATTATATATTATGTCAATGGACATTATATACACCATATAAAAGAGAATTGGTGCATAACAACAATGAAGTGTCAAAGGAATATAAATTTAGATGAAATCTCTTATAGAGCCAGTATCCTAAGGTAAAGGATAAATAAATGACATAAATATGTTTGAAAAATATAAATACACCCAATATTATTGGATATTAAGTTTAAATAAATCATAGGTCATTCACAAATATTCCTTTAAAAACAATAATAATGACTTGGATATTCAACTCAATGAATGGAAATTGAGTTAAGATCATGTTTATAACAATTACATGAGAAATTATCAATATAGTTATTATGTGTATCTAAAGTATATCAACACAATGTTGAGTAGAAATTACTACATAAATAATAAATAGTTAATCCACACATAATCTTCATGTAAAATAATCAATGAAGTAAGCGTAAAGCCCAATGAGTGGAAATTGAAATTTAAAATTCCCTTACCGATTTGGTAACTTATGAAACATACAACACATGAAAAAAGGATCATATAATGAATATGTAAATAAAAACAAATAAAATTATATTACACCAAGAATACAATCATGGATAACACATACGCCACACAAACAGAAATTGTGGACAATATAGCATGAATCGCAGGAGAATAAAAAGTAAGATGAAAAAACCCTTACTTCATTGTAATCAATCGAATCTTTTGACAAGAAGTTAATAACCACAAATTAAACATTGAATACAATGAATATAAATAGAATAATGTTAATAAATATCAAATGTCTGTACACAATACAGAACATCCAATAAATAAGTGGCGGACAATGGAAATATCACATAATTAAATGTGAGATAAGAAACCCCTTACTATGTAGTTTTCCTTATTCATGGGTAGGTTAACCTCATTTATAATAGTGAAATAATAATTATTAAATTATAGAAGAACCATATACATTAATATGATATCATATATGATCTTTTAATATTGCATTGTTAATGGTATTTCAGTAGTATCATCGTTTTGGGTGTTAACTGATTTGATTTCATTTATATGATATTTTATGTAAGTATTGTTTGTAATGGATAGGATGTATCATATTCATATTCATAATTATATGAAGTCTTCAAAAATTATTTTTAATTATCAAATGAAAATTACTCTTTAATGGATATGATGGGGTATTAATCTCATCACGTTCGTGGAGATGGTAATTCATACGTATGCATGACCGACAAAATCATTATTTTGATATTAAAATCATATATAATTGGAGAGTATTTTATATATACAGAATCATTATAATGATATATTTATTATTTAAATTTTTTATATTCATTATTATACACATCCAAATGATGAATTATTTGAATGACAACCCACACCATGACGTTGAGACTGTAATCCATACATACACATGTATGGTGACATTGACATTTATAGGATGTTTAGAATAATGAATATGATTGTACCATTTTTTAATATCATCATAGTATATAGAAGATACTAGATTTACTATTTTAAAATGTAAACAACAAAGAAATAAGCAGTAGAAGAAAAAAACATGGAAGAGGTGTTGAGATGTTTACCTCTTCTTCGGTTTCATTCTTTTGATTTGATCAAAAGGGATACTTAGGTTGGCTTTATATCTAATGTAAGGCCCCTAGTTTTAATTGAGGAGTGTTGGGAGGAAATTTGGGTAGGTTTTGGCCGAGCATAATGGCTTTGAAGGAGTAAATTAGAGAAAAGGTGGAGTTACCTTTTATAAGATGGGTGAGGGGAACCTTAGGAAAAGCTAGAAATATTATTTTATAATAAAATAATTTTCTATTTCTAAGGGATAAAAAATGAATTATTTATATTATATGGTTAATAAAATTACAATAAAATAACAAGAGAACTCAAAGTGGTTCATTAATTATATACCAATCATTATATAAGTCTTTTTTCTAATACTTATATTTGTATAGATATATATAAATTAATAATAAAGAATTTATTTCAAAAACTCATTTTTGTTAATTTTGAAACTCTTTTGTATTTTGTTTTTTCTAAATACATAACATCATTATTACTTCCAAAAAATTCATTTAACCAACCATAAAATATCATATTAACCAACAAAATCAGTGGAATTCATAAAAAGTCTCAAATTACATTCATTGGGATATTTATAATATCAATTATTTTAATATTTCATTAATTTGGTAAATACAACATCATCATTGTGTCATAAATAAATTTAATTATATAATGTCTAAATATTAAAAATAAAACATCATTATGTATGAAATATTTTTATCTTTCTAATGAATATTTATAGTCGAATTTATCTGATGTTTAGCCCTATATTAAAAATGGTTTAGTTATTTAAACTTTTAATTTAACAATTTAAACACTTCTTTGAAATAATTAATAATAAATGCCCTAATCTAATACAAGTGGACCTAAAGGATAATATTTTATTCATAAGGTTATTTTTTATCGAATTAAACTTATTCTATATAATTAGGATAGGTTTTAGGATAATAATAATATCATTTTACCCTTAATTTCCATATTTACTTTTAATCGTGGTAAATAAAAGTAAAAAGTTATAATTCACCAAATATTATTTTCATCTTATTGAACAACATTTTACTTACTTATATCAACCATGTTTGTTGGATTTTTAATTTCAAGTAAAACAAGTAGTAAAATTATGTTTTATGTAAATTTGCAAATGCACCTAGGAGGTGGGTAAAAGATTGTACAAAGATTAATAAAATTTTATACATCAAAATTTATTATAAAATGACTAAAATCAATTATATTGAACCTATATAGGTATTATATATATTTTTTTATTAAAATAATTTTAAATAAACTAAATAATTATTTAAATTAAAAGTCAGTTTTAAACTATAACGCAATGTTTTTTCACTATTCGCCTAAAATTGAATGTTTTCGGAAAAATTACAAAAAATCAGCATAAGATATACTTTATATTCTATATTAAAAAATGATATCTATTTTACCCAATTAAAATCATAGAAGTTTGATTAAATATATTTAAATTAATTCCCATTGTCAAACCAATTTGCGTGTTTTTTAGAAACAATAACTATCAAAAGATTGGAACTTGTTTATATCTGGTTTAATCATGAGATTACATGAAATGAATTCAATTATATTAAAGTATAAAAATATAATCTAATGATAGTCAAAATTTTTCAAATGTATAATTTAAAACTATAAATTATTTCTATTAAAATTAATTTAATTAAAAATTATGAATATTTACTATTCATCAATAATTTAAATTTTTCAGCAATATACCAAAAATTCTCCTTAAGATAATTTTGATATTATAAATCCGAAAATGAAGTCCATTTTGAGAGATAAATGTTTTAAATTTTTAAAAAGTGGGTATTACTATTCATAACGGCTAGTTTGATTGGTCCTAGTGTGTTAGAATCTCGATGTTGAGTACAATACAGCTATTACATTATTCAAAGGGAAGTGTATCATGGAAGATTGGGGTGTTAAAATTATGTCATAATTATCCAAAACTCAAATCTTGAAAAGATATTCAATGTGAATTATCCATTTAATTTAAGATTATGTAATGTTTAAGAGCCAGGTCTTTATACTCAATGTCAACCAAAATATTTTCTTTATTTCATTTAATATTATATATTCGATCATAATAATCTTAAATAATAATATATGGCATTATGGATGACTTTTCCTTTGATAATGACAACTGTATTATTTCTATTAAAAAACATCACAAAATGTCATTATATTGATTTTAATATCTCGAATATTTTATCATATGGGTAAAAGAGATTATATTTTATTTTAAATATTTATTTTAAGTGTAAATTAATTATATTTAATTTAGATTTTTATTTTAAATTATTAGTGATTGAATAGTTAAAATAATTTCAAACTCAACCCAAACATAATATTTATTAATTTAATATAAAAAAAATATACATGATTTTGAAAATGTTAAAAGTGACCAAATTTGGATGTATTATTTAATTAGATTAAATTTTAAACACATTTCACATATTTTCAATGGGTTAAAAAATTATATTCGATGTCCATAATTTACTTAGTGTCATTACCTCAAATGAAATTAATTGTGTCAAAAATGTTATTAATCCTATTTTATAATAAATAATATATTATGAAATTATCTTAAAATCATTAGAATTGCTTAAGAAGAAAATATAGATAATAAATGGTCTAAAATTCCATCCTCTAAAATATATGATCTAACTTTTACATTATAATAAATATTTTAACCCTTTAAGAGTTAAAAGTTCGTTACTGCGATTAAGGATAAAATTTATTAAACAAGTAGATAAAAAAATTGACAAGGATTAAAATACTAAAATAGGCATTAAATTTTTGGTTTTTTGGATTTATTGAATGAAATACCATATATTTTAATCCCTATATTCTTGGAGGTATTTTTTAGGGGAAGACCTTATTATATTTCAATCATTTAAGGTATTCCTATATTTTCCCTCTCGACACTTATAAATGAAAAGACATCATTTATATTATTAACAACACATTAAGAATTATAGATTACCAATGACCTACCAATTATTTTCTAAGAATAATTATCCAAATTTTCGAGGTGATGTTCATCCCAAAAGGCAATCTTTAGTATCCTTAAGACGATATATAATGGATTTCTTTCAGTGAAGAGGTATTCATATTAACAAACCACTTTCATTTTAATTATAAATTTATCTCCTAAAATTATATGTAATTAATCATATAATAATAATAATAGAATATTATGTATAATAAAAGTTACTTATAATTATTAAACAACCTTTTTCCAGCCTCTTTTCAATCATGTGGGATGTGAAAGTATCACTCATGTGTTAATATGACTTACCGTCTCCACAAAGCGGTAAAATTCATATTACATAAGATTAATTAATGGAGGAATATTATTATGGGTATATTGTTTATAAATAATATTTATAAATATATTATTCCTTATAAATGATAATATTATATAATCATTCATACCTTCAAAACTGTTGGAAAATAATAATGTCACTTGTGTGTATGCATGGACTACAACCGCCACGAATTGATGTTGTTTGGTTTTCATATCTACTTTAAAAGGATGGTAAAAAGAATATATTTAAATAATATATATTACATATATTATATAATAATGATTATTAACTGTTTATTTGATTTTTAACAATATTGTTATTGTATTCGTTGAAAAATTGAAACAACATTCATGCATAAGTACAACCTTTTGTCTCCATGACCGGTGTAATTCATTATTGTATTTAATTTTTTTTTGAAAAATATAAATATATAAAAATTCATTATATATGTTATTTATATGAACATTAACATTATTTAAAATATGTAACCATGATAAAATTATAATTATAGTTACTTTCTAATGAAAACATGCTTGAATAAATAAGTTGTTCTAAACATGAATGGTTATTTATATAATCTATTTTTAATATACACGTGAGAAGATTTCATAATTAAATTAATAATAGAATGATATATACAATAATAAATCTTTAATAAATTTATAAATATCTTCAAATATTACAACAGAGTTGATTAAATGCATGAATAAATAAGAAACATGAGATAAAGATCTTCATCTCAATTTTTTTTCAGTGGGACACATCCTCTATTCAAAACTAGTTTCCTTTTTGAGGTGTATATAGTACCCATCAATGTATATAATGATTTATCTATAGAAATAAATGGTAATTATAATTTAAATATTAGATCATCAATTTCATGATGTTTTTATTAAAATCTTACCATTGTGATAAGGTATTTTGAATAAATGTAATTTTTAATCCAGATTCATTATGATAATTTTTTTTAGAAAATTATAATATACTTCTCAAAGAAATATCTTAATATTTTATTATATTATATTTATTTCTTGACATTTAATATTTCCCTTACCACTAATCATATTATGTACTCTTTATATGGAATTAATGTTTTTAAGTAAAAGTTACATTATTTATATCTTCTATCATAAATATATCTTCATCCAGATCCATGCATTCTAAAAATGATTTGACCAATGTTTTTAATTTTAAAAAAAATTATATAATTTTACACATGATTTATCTTTTACAATTTATTAAAGTTAATGTTATTATTCTTTTTCAAAAAATATACATTTTTGCATTTTATAAATGTTTTAAAGAGATGTTTAATTTTAACATATACAACCTAAACATAATATATTTCCATCATAGCCAATAAAATTTATGAGTCCCAATTTGAATATTTTCATGATTCTTTTCTTAAAAATGTTCTCCCCACTATTTAAATTTTATTATATTTTAAAAAATATGTTTTATAATGAAATTTTGTTTGACTAAAGAAATATTATATTGAATTTTAAATAAATTTTAAAAAATGATAAAATCCAATGTTGTTAATTATGTTTTACTCTAGATGTTATCTAATGATAATATAATTATTATTTAGATGGTGGGATAATTTTTATGATCATGGGATGTTTATGAATCCCATTTAATTTCAATGGGTTATACTATATCAAAATTAATAATTTTTATGAATTTTTTTTCTTTTCATATATTCTTATATTATGATATAATTAATTTATTATGATATTTTGGAATAAATATGTTTAGTTTTCATTATGTAGTGGGAAGAGATTGAATTATATAGCTATAGAATTTGTTAGGTAATGTTTTTTATCATATGGGAAAAATATGTGATAAAATTTAATATTCTTCTTATAATGTATAGAACATGTCTATTTTTTTGATCCACTATAGAAAATAAGTCAATGTGATCGATCCACTGTGGGAAATATGCAGTTTTTATTGATATACTATAGGAAACAAGAAATGATTCCTCATCTATTATGATATGTGAAACTTGTTTTGATGCCTGATACATAATGGTTTCATTATCTTAGTAGTTATCCTTGAAATATTAAATGGATTATATACCCATGATGGACCCATAAAAATGTGACATGAATTTATGTTTCATGATTGATTCGAATGATTTATCTCTTTTTTGTATTCACTTTATTTGAATTGATAATTTTTTATTCACTGATTCATGTTTATGATCCATGATTTATTTTTTCTGAATTCTATAATTTATTCTATTTATATTATACCCCTATGATTATAATTTTATTTCAAATTACCATAGATTGATATATAACATTATTATACATATTGAGTGTCTGGGATATTCTTTTATAATGTTTTATTTCCACAGGTTATGAAGAATGGTATAAACCACTGTAAGTATAAAAAGAGTTCTATATGATAATATATTTTGGGGACATGTTAATGTAATTTCATATATAAATAGGAATTCATATGTAGTCTCTAAATAAACTAGATATTTATTGTGATGGAATGAATCATAATGATATGTATTGAATATTCACCTAAAATATGTAATATTTACGTACAAAAAGTTTTGTTGGTTATATATGGTATCAATTACCACATTAGGTATTCAATGTATATTTGGATGAAAAATCAATGGTAAAAACCTAGTGATAATTCTATTCATATAATATCATCCTAATGTTATGGTAATGAAGAGATTATGTGGTTTTCCTCATAATAATTACCTTTCTGGATTCTATGACTGGTCATGGTTTTAGAATAGATGTATTCATGGGTAATGACCCCAAAAATATTTGGTCAATTATATCTCATCCATAATTCTAATACATGGTGGGTGTTCCCTTACTATTAACCAAATTTGATTGTACAGAGAGACATTCTTGGGTTAGTTTAAATTTTTTATAAACCACTATAATGGATTTGAATAAGTGTTGTCCATGTACAACCTTGGTCCTTCTTAATGTGTGATAGATTAAGAATATGGATTCTTGAATTAAATACCCAACAAATTAATTTTCATGATTTTATGGTTTACCATAATGATTATTATTTCTCACACTATGAATTTTGTTTCTAGGATTTTTCTAGTACTAGGAGAAATTTAGTTACAAATAAATGTGATTGAAAATGCAATGTTTATATTTATGAGTAAAAAAAATGAAATATAAGTTGAAATGGGAATCCTATTTTTTATTCCTAATCATATATCTTGATATATGACTCATATTGTCAATGTCGATGAGTTTTTTACCCCAAAACTATTAGGAAAATAGAGTTTCATTATCATCATAGGGGGAAGAAAATTCAGTATCCACAAGTCATATATGTTGTCGGAATCACTTAGGGAAATATCTCAAAGGAAGAGGATGATTATTTGGGTTTCAAAAAAAATATCATTGCAAAATAAATTAGTGGTAAAAAATGAAATTTTTTGTCAATGAAATAGATGATAATAATGTATTTGAGAAGTCATTATAAATGGTGGAATGTTTAAATGTGGAAAATATAATAATTTTGAAAATCGAGGTGCTAAAGGGAAATCATGAAAAGTGAATCTTGAATGATTTACAAGTAATTGTTTTTTATTTATTATGACGAGAATATGATTCACATATGAAAGAAAGTAGGTGTAAATAAATACGATGAAATACCCTAGATAATGGTTGACGATTGATAGGGAATGATTAATGTTTTTATGTATTATAATTCATGAATTATATTCTATAAGTATTATTATTGGGTAAATTCTTGTTATAAGAATTATTAAACATATAAGGGTTGTTCTATAGTAGTTTTTATATATTATCTTATAGGAATATTCTTAATTATACTGATAATATTGAAAAGTTATTAAATTGTAGGACACTATTTTATATAAAACACATGATAGATGGAAATATAACACACAATAAATACATGATACTAAGATAATAATGTTTATTTGAGGTATATAGAATAAATAAATTGACAAATAAAATGGGATTGTATTGGAAACCTTTTAATTTTCTAGTTATTTGATGGTATAGTGATTTAAATCATCTTTATTGGTGTTTATTATAGCTTTGGGATTATGGAATATATTCAATTGTTCATGAGTTTATTTGATCATTAAGTATAATGTTTATTTTTTTAAGTATGTATTTTTTCATTGAGTTTTTATAAGGATTCATTTTGTTACATTATTTTAAGAGAATCAATGAATTTACATGTTTAATATGTGACATTATGGGAAGCTTTATGTTTTGCAGGAATAAATGTTAATTCTATCCTTTAATATATATATATATATATATTATAAAATATTTTATATTTTATGGGTTTTAAATTGGTGAATCATATTTTTTTATCTATAAGTTAATATACATATGGATTGGATTATATTTTTTATTTGGAATTATTATTGAGTTTTTAGTGACTAAAGTATTGTTATATAATATTAATACATATTAATATAAGATAACATGTGGTAAATTTTTTTGTTTTGATGATAAATAGAGATATAATGAATGAATTATTATTCTTTTATTTATGTTATAATTAATTATTTTTCAACTATATTTATTTATACAAAAAAAATCCATCTTGAATATTAATTTTTAGTGTAATAAATGATGTGGATATTGACCAAACAACAACCAACGAATGAATTTTTTTAGAATATAAAAAAAACATGTAAGTGTGTTTTCTCATGTTAATTATAATGGCCGTAAAAGAATCCATCAATATTAAGTAAAGGATATAAAAATAAATTTTTATGCATTTATCTATATTTCTATGGAATCGATGGTCTTTTCACCAATCACAGATATATGGGGTGGTCTTCGTTAACTATCACATCACTATGTTCACTATCACTCTATATTATTCCTAGATTTTTATATTTTATCAACATTTCTATATTTTCATATATCACAAAATTTATCAAATTTTTAAATATAGTTTTGTTTTATTTTAGAGAGCATCCATATTTCCCTTTCAGTCTTTTAAATGGTTTTTTTCTAACCATTTTTATGATGTGGGTTTTCTACAGTAAAATTATAAAATTTAAATCATTATATTGATGAAAACTAATTCAAATTGAGAGGGTTCAATTTAATAAATTACATGGTGGACAATTTAACTCTCTAATATTTTATATGATTAAAATTATGTTCTAAAGTGTATACGTAAAGTAACAACGTTCTCAAACAAACCAATAAATATTTTTAATTAAATATGATTATATATCCCATTCATTAAATTAATGTGTATGAAATGGAATAATGTCATTCTGAAATATATAAAAAGGCCATAATTAATAAAAAGGATTTGATCAAAATGTTGTACGTAATAAATAAATTTTTTTGTAAGGTCGCATTGTGATTCTCGAAAAAAATCTCCATCTAATATGATTTATATTGATTTATGTGATAAAATATTTTATTTCATTTCTGAAATGATTTGAAAAAATATTTTATCAAATGAAATTAATTTTTGAAATTAAATTATCCAAATTATCATAGAGTGTATTTTAATATTTCGGGACAAGATTTGTTATTTAGTTGAGTAGTAACAAATAACAATTTTTATTGAAAAAATTATAGATATTTCTTGAATTTATAAGGTTTCATTTTGTTTTAAAATTTTTATAGAGTCAAATGTGTTCCTTTTTATTATTTATAAAAAAATTTCATTGGAATCTATTTTTTTGTGTAATTTATTATGATAATATTTTCATAAATAAAAAGTACATTTTTGAAAAACTAAATTTTTTGCATTCGGGATTTTATCATAAATTAATCTGTACCACTAAATGAAATTGATTATATAAAAATGGAATTTATATTTGTCATTTTTAGTTATAAATTTGTATAATATGCCTCTTTTATTTTTGGACATTGTTTATTGTATGAATTTTATATTATTATTTCCATGGTAATGGTAAAATGAGTTAATTAAGTTTCAAACTAATTTGAAAAGTCTTAAAAATTATCCCCAAACATGTATATATTTCATTGGAGTAAAAAATTAAATTATATTCATAGAAAATTAAAATATATTGAATTTATATGACATTTTATCTTCATCATGGCATATATATTATTTTTAGAATGAAAAGTCCAAAATGTCATTCTCTTTATTCTAATAACTCTAGTATTTTATAATAATTTGAAAAAGTGGTTAATCTTAGTTATAAATATTTATTTGAATGAAAAATTAATGTTACATATCATAGTGGTTTATTTTTAGTTTTTAGTGAATAAAATTACCCTAAATTCTTACATAACACCGAAACAATATTTATTAAATTAATATAAAAATAAAAAATTGGTTTTTAAAATATTAAAAGTGACACAATTTGGATGACTCACTATATTAAATCAACATTTTATACAGAATATAATATTAGGTATGTGTGAAATTATTTAATCTAATTTCAAATTTTTTTACATTGTCTTTAATGTCAAATTAAATATATAGTGTAAAAACATCAGTGATATTTTACTTTATGTAATATTTTATTTATTTATTTTCAAATAATAGATATATAAATTGTAAAATGTGTATAATAAATGGTTGAAAAACTCATTCATGGGTCATTTATGAGGCAATTATTACCTTATATTTAGTACTAAAACTGCAAAGATTGAAATACATTATAGTGATTAAGGTTAGGATTGAATAACTTAAGTGTTAAAGAAAATGATATGGTTGAAAACCAAATTTAAACACTTTAATATTTCATTGGTTAATGATATTTAACAAAATAAATACTTCTATTTAAATCCATGGACAATTTTATGCATTTTTCTAGAGAATTATGTTTTTATATTTTAATATTTTTTAAAATTCAAACAGTTCCCCAACAGTCACATATAAAAGAGAAACCATGCTTTCTATTATTTAAAAAAATTAGACTTAGACATTAACAAAACTAGGAAAATTTATCTTTAAAACATAACTACACACATAATATTTGTTCTAGTATTCACAAAATACCAACCCTTGAATAACAATGAGTAGATCAGAAGATGTTATTTCAAACAAGAGGTAATATCCCAAACTGATGACTTTCATATTACTTCTTAGTTTACCACCTATAAATCTATTTAATTTATCATATATTAACAAACTATATATCTTAAATAAACATAAATGTTTTTATTATTATTAAACCTCATTTATTAATCATATTTTCAATCAAATAGAAGTTAAATAATAGCATAGGCATATGTACAACTAAGAGTATCCAAATCGTGATATAATTCATTTTATATCACCATATTCAATTGACGGTTACTTTGATGAGTTAAATTTTATTATATGATATATATTAAATAATTATGATTCTATAATGATAATATGATATCTACATTCTTACCTTCCAATCAATAGGAAAATGATAACATCACTCTAGTATATATGTGGACTGCCACCTCAATGATGTGATGGGATTCATTGTTCACCATTGATTTTAATTGATGGTAATAAGGATAGATTCAATGATACTATAATATATATAAGATATAAAAATAATTTTATTTGGTTTAATTATTTTTTACCTTTATTTGGTTCCATCAACAAAAAATGGAATGGAGTTCATGTGTATGTACAACCTACCATCCCCATGACTGTTGTACTCCATTTTTGAATATCTTTCTTTTCTGGATGTCTATAAATACATATTTAGAAGAAATATAACATATTAATATCTTTGTTATCATTATAATGACTATGTAAACATGATAATCTTCCATGGTAATGGATTTATACACTTAAACATGCAATAAAAACAAATATTCTATAACCTAGAATAATGATTTCATTATAATATTGCTAAAAAATTGGTGAAAAGATGTCATTAGTAATTCAATAATCATCTGATAAATATGAGTATGGATATGCAATAAATTTATAATATTTTTATATTTATTTAATTGGAGGTTTGAAAATGTATAATGAAATATGACGCTAGAGGAAAGTTATTTTCATCTCACTTTTATTTTTGTGAGATAAATGTCATATTCACCACATGATTCATTAATACAATGTTAATATTAACCAATAATTTATTTTATAATGAATATCTTTAAAATAATCAGTATATTAAAATCCATTCAAGGTTTTCCCATTCCTGAGGTGTTTATTTAAATGTTACCAAGGTGGAATGTAATATATGTTTCAATCCTATTTTAATAGATATTATTTATAATTGAATTTTAATTGAGATAATTTTGTGATACTTACCTAATAAGTATATTTATATTTTATTGTTTTAGTGAATTATAAAAAAATTTATTTTTTCATTTAATTATATATACTTTTTGTACAGTTAAGATGTAATTGTAATTAAGTCAAACGAACTTTTTATCTCACTTCGGTTGAAAATTCTTTTTTAAGATACAAATCTACGAATGATTATGAAATTTAAAAAAATAAAATTGTAGAATATTTGATTATATTTAATGTAAAATTTTATGGTATTATCGAACAAAATAGAATATAATTATTTAATAATAAATAATGTTGTTTGAATGAGAATAGATAAATGTTGATGATTTGAAATTTAGAACATTAATAGATTTTTTTATAATTATGGATAAAAATATATAGGGGAACTTCATTCAGATCTATAAGAAGAATAAGTGTATTGATTAAGAAGAGTTTATGAGAAAATTTTAGAAGATCTACTGGGATGAAGAATAAGGTTTTAAATTATAATTTATTTTAGATTCATGGAGGAATAACCAAAATCATGGAAGATGAAATTATTTATATGTTAAACAATGAGTTACATAAATTATTATTTTAAATAGGTTAGATCTTGAAAAAATAAAAAAAATTATGAATATTTTATCTTATTTAAGGTATTTATACAATGGTTCTGAATGTTTTGACATAGATAAACATTTATATCTTGCATAAGATCAATGAGTTTGATTATTTAAGACGTGGGAATGTATTTATTTTCTAGAATACCAATTTATCATAGGGAATTTTATTATTTTAAAATGAATCATAAAGGCAAATCGATCTTTATTATACCATTTTTTAATTGAAATCATTTGGGAGATAATATAAAAAATTATTTCTTAGATTATAAAAATTGTTATGATGTAGTAATTTTCATTTTAGAGATTGATTACATGGATTCACATTAAATTTTTAGAGTAGCACCTCAGTGTTGAACTAAAAATGAATTTAGTCAGTGGTAGATACAAATTTTATAGGCAAAAAAATCATATGATCCCTTTATTCTAATTTATTTCTACTATTTATGTATTATGATGTAATTTAATGCTTTATTAAGTCCAAACTATAACAAATAAGAGAGGCTATTTTTTGGATATCTTTTTAAAAGTGTAATTGTAATTAAACCCCCCTTTCTTAGGGTTATATAATATTCTAGGGATCCTCATTTTCATTCTACGATATCTCCTCTAGATAAAGGTCGTACTCCATGTTGGTCCAAAATTAGGATTTTAATCACAATATAAGAAGAGGGATGAATTTTATTTTGAATAGAAATTGTAATTATCATCTTTACTGTGTATTAAAACTAATGAAACTACAATATCTATTAAACCAAAAATTAATTAGAGTAATATAAAATTATTCCTATTAGATGAATAATTTATACTTCACATCTATTGATAAGATAAAAAAATAGAGGAAAATAAGACAATGGGTATTTTATCAAATGAAAATGAAAAAAAATAAAAATATCAATACTTCTCTAGAAAACACGCTATTGATTCAAAAATAAAACATTCCTCAATGGATATATTAAAATAAACAGTTATGATAAGGTGAAAATGAAAATATAAAATACAATGAAGGTATCCTTGACTGTAGACCTATCTAAATGTTTCCAATTCTATAAATTGGATGCTTGGATCTATTATACAATTCTTAGGAAGCCATAGACTATCCTGATAATAAAATTTCTAGGTTTAACAAAATGGAAATTCAATAATCAAAATTAAATAAAAAAATTATAGGTATTAAAACAATTACAATAATAAAACATAGAGTATTTAAAATTAAATACTCATTCTTCTATGCTATATGGAAACTCGTAGAAGGAAAAATATTCAGATTCTATTTAGTATTTTTATAACATTATAAGATAAAAAACATGAAGAAAATAATTATATCATCTATACAATTCGATCATTGAATTTTAAATTTTTATATTTATAATCCTTTAATTTAGAATGTTTGTATTCGTTGGGTTCAATTGTGATAATATTTGTAATAGTGATGTTTTCTTATTATGATGAACTCTATATCTCTCCATATCAATAAATGTTCTTATTATATACTGATATAATAAAAATCAATCAGTTTTTCTATAAAACCCTAAACCACCTATAACATGATAATATTTTATGATATATATATCTTCAAATAATATTAATTTCCCTAACAGTTTGTGATACCCACAACCCTGAGTCTAAAATAACTTTAATAAAATATTTTTTTACAACCTAACCACTAAATTGGTGTAATAAATAGTATAACCAAATATTAAATATTATTGATAATGTTTTTAGATAATGAATTGTTTTTTGAATAGGTAGTCAATGTTTAGTAATTTTATTATATTCATTAAAAATATGTTTTTCCTTAAAAATGGTTTTAATTTTTTTTGAAAATAATATAGTATATTTCAACTAATTTATGAAATTAATTTATTAATGAAAATTAAATTTTAAAATTTTAATGGAAAAATTATCTTAGAGTGTATTTTTTATAATTTTCTAAAAATATTAAACTTTTAATCCATAGTAAAACAATTGATTCTTATTAAAAATTGTAATTTTATTTTAAAATTTTATAAATTAATATATTTAAATGGGTTTGGAAGAATCATTTGTTAAAATATATTTGTAAAATTTTAATTTATTCCAATAGAATCGATTTAATGTTTTATTTTATTATGAAAACCATTTAAACTAAAGTAACCATTTTTTGATTACCATTTTTCATCTTTTTTTGCATAATTAGTTTTCATATAAATTCTAGAACATATATATGTTAACTTTGGTAAAATATATTCATTATTATTAATCATAATAATTAATATTATATAATAACATCATCATATACTTTTTTAATAATAAACACTAACTGTGGTAAAAATTCAGTACCATGGTTTTGGTTGGAACATGTCTTCTTGGGTTTAAACCAAGATATTAGGGTAATATTGACAATTAAAATTTTCAATATCCTTCTGATTGGACATGTGAAGACCCAACAATTTCTTGCATAAATATTACTTCTTATTAGATGAACAATAAATACAAAAAATTATGTATAAGTCCATAATTTTATATGTTTATTGTCTTCAAAAACATTGATACATAACAAGCTTTTCTATAAGAGGTATACATCATCTTTGAATAAGTTCTTCATTAAAAAAATTGTTATTAGAAATTTCATATTGAAAACCATTATTCATACATTGTGGTAAGATAACATAAGAATGGGTTCGCTAAGAATATTAGTAATTGTAAACATGGGATATATAAATAATCACTTAAGAATAAAATAAGAGTAATTATATGAGAAAATGTGATTTAAATTTGAAAACCATTCCCAAAATATAGTATATCAAAATCAGAATTCATAGAGTATATAATGATATTTCATGATACATGAATCCAAAATTAATCAAATAACATTAGTTAGAGAGAAAATAATTTTTTATTATATATGTTTATGCAACAAATATAATTATAGAAGATAATTTCCTCAGTAAAAGGTCACTCTAAATACTATCATAAATGATTGTTTTCATTACCCATTCCATCTAGTCATTATTAAATTTCACATTGAATTCTATTTTTGTGGAAGAATTCTTCTACTGAATAACATTTAATCCCCATTCCATTCCACATTATCTCTCAATATATCCATATTTACCCACCATATTAGTGGGGTATATAATTTTTGTCAAAATAATCATTTCAACATAATCCATTCACATTTTTCCAATAATATCATAAAAAAGTTGTTATATATCATAAAAAATGTATGATAAATGAGGTCTATAAACATAAAAAAATTTCATCATATCGTTACCAATGGAAAAGAAAAACCATTTCATAAAAATTTCAATAACATGTCATATAATTACCAATAGAAAATAATGAGTTCCACAACTTTCTCATCATCATTATTATACACCATTCAGATAACGATTAAGGATGGTCTTATTGGTTTATACACCATTTTAAATATATGCAAAATCCACGGAATTTTTCTTAGATAAAAATTCCAGGAAAATATCTATAGAATATTTCCTATGAAAAATACCATTTTAATTTTGATATCAATTCTTTAAAATATTGAAACGTAAAAAAATGTTTAAGGAATATATTCTCATTTAGGTTAAACATGGAAAATTGAAAAGGAATAATAAAATCATTGAGTGGTCATTACGAAGGAAACATATATTCAACTTGTGAATGTTAAAATAGAGATTCTATTATTATTTTTGTAAGATGTCAAACATAACAAAAATGGGAAATGAAAATTAGACTCCTTTTATCACATTTTTTAAAACATAAAACATAGTTAATATTAATTTAAATAGTCATATTATGATAGTAACAACATTATTGAATATATTTTTATAAAACATGGAAATTGATTTAAATTTATTTTTATATTAAGCGATAGATAAATTTACAGTTATATAAAAATACTACTTCATTATATTAAATATTTAAGGATAGTAAAATAAAATAAAAGGAAATAATCCGATGAAATGACCATATGAGATAAAAATTCATGAATTTTATTCACTATATGATAAAATTTAATATTTAAAATCATTGCCATAACCAGTCTTGATAAGAAATGATATTGTAACATAAATCCCTAACTACTATGGAAATCTCATTATTGAATACTCATGATGGAGAGAAAAAGAGTTGAATTCAAAAATCCTCGTAATTGTCATGGAAAGATATAAAAAAAAATTTTGTGTAGTATATACATCACCTAAGAGAAACATGTGGTGAATATTGAATAAGTCTCATAGACATGAAAGTGAGATTTGACACATACCTCGTGTCCATAAAATCAATATTAACCTTATAACACTAGAATAATACAAATAGTTCAATAATTAACTTCCTCAATATCATTATTTTAGGTTTAATAACAAATCCAGAAATCCATTAATAAAATAATTAATCTATTCATATAAAATTCATAAAACAAATTCCTTTTAAAAATATGTTTTCACAAATAAATAATTTTGAATCATTTTCTCATTTACTAAGAAGGTTTATAGAAACCATAAAATTATTTACCCATTGAGTAAAATAATTTCCTTTAAATCATAAAAAAATTATAATACATACAACATTAATTGAAAAGATTTTATAGAAAATGTTTTTTAATAAAATCCTTTTTTGTTATTGAATAAGGGGTTAATAAAACATTGAAATATAATTTCAGAAGAAAAATATTTCTCTCTTCTAAAAAACATAGATTCTTATTATGCATACCATATATTGATAAACGTAGAATAATTTACATAATATTATTCATCATTTAATTTCAGTATCTCTCTATCTATTTGAAACATGGGAAGACATTTGTATTTTTGTATGTGAAGGAGCATTTCCAAACGTCATTTTTTATAAATACCTAAGGTTGATGAGAACTACAATATATGCAATTACCAACTATATGTCTATATTTAGGAAATAAAAATATTAATGATTTCTTACTCACCCACATATATATAGTTTTTGTTTGACATATCATTTATATTGATGTTTAAAAAAATTGTTATAACTATCGTACACTTTCAGATCCACTCAAGTCAACAATCCTGATATATCTTACTATTTTAAAATATATAACCCTCCAAATTTAAATGTTTTATGGTTGTCTATCTCCCATATATTTATGAACATGATGATGAACGAAACAAGGTTTTATAAATTCATTAATTAATATTGAGTTTATAAAATAGTAATATTGATCTTATTTTACAAAAATTATATTTTTTACTAATCAAATGATGAAATATTTTATATATATTCTTAAATTTTATTTATATATTTTGTGATAGGAATAATATGATGTGGTTAATTTTGTTAAATTTGAGGATGAAATCTTACATTTATGTACATATTACATTTACATGGAATTCTCTTTACCTTTACGCAGCTTCAATGGTGTGGGATACACTTACATACAAAAGGGCATAGATTATATGCTAATTTATTTTTTTGACATACCATTTCATAGGTTATGTCTAAACATAAATGGTGTTTTGGAGACCGTTATGTAGGATATATTTTAGTTTTAATACAATTACATAGATATGACACACCTTAACATATGGCAGGGAACTCAAATATACCCTTATGTGGGCTATGAATAAATGATCATACACTTACGTATGTGTTTTATTAACCCTTACACAACCTTAGTTTAGTGTGTACTTCACTTACATAGGTTCGGGTGTTCCATTACAAGAATAGGCTATCATTACCCATGATATATCTACATTTACACTGATAGGTGATACAATTACATGAATAAAAACATAAGAACATACCTTTACACTTGTAAGATCCTAACTTAATACAAGATGAAGGAGTTTAATTTAACTCTACACTATGATGGAATTACCCTTAAATTCGGTGTTATAAAAATTACATAGTTTATAGGTTTGAGTATATACAATTACAATAATACAACTCACCCTTATGAATGATGTCAATTCTACTTTCCTTTAAATAAAATTCAAATATATAGAACTATCTATATGAAAATTCATCTTTTTTACAATGAGTATACCTTTATATATTAAAATTTATAAACATATTCTTATTAACAATAAAAAATTATAATTGTTATAATCCATATGATTTTTATTTACAAATATATTATATTTTAAACTTAATATATTCTATTAATATATATTTTTTATATTCATCATTAAAATTTTATTTTTATTAATTTAATATCAATAACTAAATAATGATAAATTAATTATCATATTACCCACATTCAAATTATCATCGATTTAATTTGAAAAAAATATATATTTAATATAAAATTTGTAAATTCATCCATATTAATTGTCACTTTATGTTTATTAATATAACCTTGTAATTTACTATAAAATAATTCCAAAATAGATAAAAAAATATTTTTATGACTTGAATATTTTAAATTAACTTATTAAAAAATTTAATTTTTATATAAAATCATTTAATTTATTTTAATTCATTTTATATTTTTTTTATACTAATGATAAAATTTAAATATTATTTAATGAAATTTATTATTTATAAACAAAAGTATTTATATTCTTCCATAAATATTATTTCAATATTATTAAATTCTAATATTCATTATAATGATATTACTTATCATTTTATTCACAAAGTTTTATTTAAAATTAAAATTATTATACTTTCTAAATTGTAGGATGATACATTCTACACCTTTATTAATATGCATCCTCATAATTTTTTATTGAACTAGTTAATAATTTTTTTAAATATTTGAATATATCTTTTGAAATCCCAACACATAAGAGGGTTAATAAAACTTCCTCTTGAAATGTTGGAAGGTGAAGTCCGAAGGCAATATGGAAATAACACATAACCTGCTTTCAAAATTGGATAACATTAGTGGAGGTAAAAATATAGATATAGAGGAAAACATAATGTCCAAATAATGATAAATTGATATAGAGAAAATTGATCACATAAAATAAAAATATAATAACAAACTCAATGACCACAAAAAATAAGCCAATAAAGAGTACAAAATACCACCAGTTCACTAGAAATGTTGGTTATCAAAAAACATTTTTTTAAGATCCTTTTCCAATTGATTAAGAATTAATTCACTATCTAGACTATGATATCAAGAATATAGACATACTTGACAAGTATTTTTTCATCCATTAATAATTTCCATAATAATATCATATATTTATCCAAATGATGAGTTTTGAAGATGAATTCGTGTCATGATTGAAGCAGATAAATAAATTTCATTTTTCATATGTGGATATTAATATATCATTCCTATACTTAAATATTTTTTAAATATGAATGGTTAATAAATGGTTTCATAGTATCCAAAATACATAATCCATTATATAGAGAAAAAATAAATATTACTAAAAAAATTACATAATAACACCAACGAATCCACGGATATTATTCCACAAATAAATAACTATACCACTAAAATGACATCACTAACATCATCATTAATAAATATTTAGACCTCAATGGTGACCTCATACATATATTCTAATATCCCAACAAATTTAAATACATTTGTCTTAAATAATCTTTCATGTAAAATGAATTTCTTAACCGAAAAGTTATATATATCTCATCCTGATTTAGAATATCCAAAAAATAAATTAATCCCCATAAAGAATCACGATATTATCATATAATGCAGTGAACATCAAAACAGTATCATGAATAATGTTAAAATAATATCCAAAAAGGTAATCCTTTGATTAACCACAAAAATATACTAAAATAACAACTTTTCATTTGAACACATTTCAACCATCACGATTATCTATATCTTTTTATCCAATAAACCACAGTTAACTTAACAGAAAATAATATACAAATAGAAATGGTTATTCAAAAAAAAGTATAATATTCTACTAAATCATTGAAAATGATACAAATCAACTCAAAATCATATCACTGAAAACATTTATGAAAACATAAATTCTTAGAAACATACAAATAATTTCAATAAATCCATTATCAGAGTAAAGTACCCGAAATAAAATAGAAATAAAATTTTCATAATATAAATTACATGTTTCATGGTATTAAATAATCTACC
Source organism: Viscum album (assembly GCA_963277665.1). Classification (NCBI taxonomy): domain Eukaryota; kingdom Viridiplantae; phylum Streptophyta; class Magnoliopsida; order Santalales; family Viscaceae; genus Viscum; species Viscum album. The sequence goes on from OY728147.1 coordinate 1,305,140,224, forward strand.
ATTGAATTTTGTAATTTTAATCACATATTTATCTTTATTAATCATTATTTCCTTACAACTAAATCATTTTTCATTTTTATCATAACAAATAAGCATATTTCTAAAATCTTCAATGAAAAAAAACAATAGAATAATAATTGTTTTTTCATGGTTATTATATCTAGAATATAAGTTATATAACAAATTGTGAATATTAATACTCAATAAAAATACGTAGACATTTCAAAATGTGAGTTAAACCAATAATGACATCATATAGTGTTATACTATGTTAAAAATATTGTTATTCTCACTGTTCAATATAATGATGGTTGAGATACACTTTGACATACTCTTTACAGTATTATTCCCCAAGATGCATCTCTCTGAAATCCATTTCCAAATATAGTTTCAAGAAAAAGATGTATTACTAGGAATCCTACATGATTCAACATCATCATAACCTTAGAATTTTATCCTATAATTATGCTTAAAATGAATGTTTTCTATAAATTTATTAAATACTAATCTTCAACGAATGAAAAAATCATATCCAATTGAAATTTTAATGACCCAAACATTTAATATAAAAATATTACATTATATTGGATAAATATTAAATAAATAACATTATGATTCATTCAAAAATATTATATTTTTAGTTTCATCAAACCATAGTTATATAAATAAACAAGTTATATGGATATCTACATCATATCTTAAAAAGACATCCATAACCATAACCCTTCCGAGAAATAGATTATTTAAAAATATCATAAAAATAATTAATCATTCGAAAACCATACCGAACAAATCATATATCATAATAAATATTTGTGTTATTTGTCTTGGAAGATCAAAATAATAAATCCTAAAAGATATAAAGATAATGATTTAAGAGTGAATAACATTAGAAAATGATTTATGTTTGGGAAAACATATAATCATATAAATTAATTTACTTATTCAAGGATCACATTCAAGATTGTCATAGTTTATTGGGTTGACTCCCCATTCATTCATATCATTATTAAAGGTTCACTTCACCTACTTTCATAATAGAAAAAATCTCATAATTTTTTTCTCACTCCCCATTCTAGTGCATATTATATTTTGTAATATCTATATTTACCCAATGAAATTGAGGGTTATAAAATTTGAGGCTCACCCATCATATAATTATAAAACATACATATGTTTTCCAAATTATCATAAATTTTAATAAAATTGAACTATACTATAAAACATTAAAAAGAGTAGAAAATATTAACCAATACTATTAAATAAAAATTATTTATAAAATAAGTATTTGTTATTTATTATTAAATTGTATTCATTTTCATTCATTTAAAATTTATATGGATGTAAAAAATAATTAAATTTAAATTATTTCAATAACTTTTATGTAATTCATTTAGATATTAGTGAATATAAAAAAACACCACCTGAAAAGTAAAAACCAATACTAAATATATATATTGAAAAAAATATTATAATAATTATGAACCATTAAAATAGAATATATTTATTTTAATGATTGAAATATATAATAATAACTAGAAATATAAATTTATTTACCAACGTACAACATATTGAGGGTCATGAAAATTACTCCTTCACAAGATCGACATTATTATGTAAAAATTATTTGAAAACAAAAAAACTATCCTAAATATGCCTAGGTATTTAGTTATCATTTAAAATAATATCTTTGGATATAAATTCATTCATTCATTTGAATGATTGAACATTATTTGATTAATAATTAATTTTATTATTTCCCTATTTATACATAAATAAAAATGTGGTCACTACTGGAAATGGGGATTTTCCCAACGGTTTTGAACCGTTGGGAAAGGCTGCAGAACCGTTGGTATAACATATACCAATAGTTTTGCAAACTGTGGGGAAGTAAGACGTTGTGAAAACCATTCCCAAAGGTGTACAATGAACCGTTGGCATAAGTTTTATGAATGGTTTACACCAACCCGTTGGTAAAGCTAACGAAAATTCAGTCTTCCCAAGTGTTCTAAACTGTTGGGAAATGTTTTTACCAACGGTTCTCTTTGAAACGTTGGAATAAAATCCCTTGAAACCTTTACCAACGGTTTGTAAACCATTGGGAAAGAGTTATTATATGCATATGCCAATGGATTGAAACCATTGGCATAGGCTATGCTGTGAAAATTGCACAGTAGCCTAAAATTTGCACAGCTGCCTCTAATTTTTCATAGTAGCCTCTTTTCCATTCTGCTACCTGCAATAACAAACTAATACATACATATAGAGAACAAATTCATACACATTTAACATATAATGTATTCTTGTACTATACACATCCAAAATTAAATCAAAATTCATAACGTAATTATAAACTTACATAATTGATTTAGAATTCAATTTAAAATTTTGATGACAACTGTATGTGGAATATGGAATTCAATTTATAATTAAATACATACATAATTTAATTATCAATTATCAAAAATATACATAGAAAACTGAATAAGTATCAACAGAATACGAATACGTTTGTTCTTATTTTCATATTCTAGTTGTTTTTACTAAAAATGATTTCCATTTTAAATAAAATACATACACTTGGAGTGATACCGGCCACATCGTGGCTCTAATTGAGATGGGGATGACTCATACACATTACATATTATAATAACTCATACATTACATAAATGGTTATTACTTCAAAATTGAAGCATACTTATTACAACATATAACAAAACCATGAATGGACCATATATGTATAATGTCTTTAGAAACTGGTAAACATAAACAACTGGTTCATAAATCATCTACGTTGCCTCCCATTCATTTCATCTTATCTAGAGTCCCTTTTTGGAATATCATACTTAATATCCTTCATACTGACCTGGGGAAAATAAAACATACAAAAGGGCGAGCTCAAATGCTAAGTAAGGGTAAACAAAAGAAATATCAAACGTATCATATTCATAAGAACATAACATTTTGAAAATCTTATCTAGAAAAAGAGATCATAACATGGGATAAATCATAGTAGTGAAATGTAATCCCAATAATCATAACATAAAACATGAAGCTTTGTGGAATACACACATAATCATAGAAAATCATTTCGTAGTAGTCAAGACCCATTGCCAAGACTATCTTAGTGGACAAAGTCCATTTATGAAACGAGTTCACTCCTCGTTTCAGTCCTGTTTCACTGAACCGGTTTAACCTGCTGTTCCAGCCATGTCTATCTCATGAGGTATAAATATTTACCCAATGAATTGGAGGGATATATAGGTCCCACCCATCTCATAATGATACCATTCTTATGTGTTCCACAAGATCATAAATCATAAATTATAGCATAACATATGTAATAAAAATGGGATTCTTAAACATCATGCCATCATAACATAATCCATATAAGATAAAAAGACATCATAAAAATAATTCCATCATACCAAAATCAAATCAATGTAAAAATAGGGATCGAAACAGAACCTATATTATCATAGATGGAAAATAATTTTGATAAAACACTTGAACTCCATTCTTGAGAAAAATATCCTTCATACTTCAAAAACATTTTCCTTTCCTAAAATGTCATATAATTTTAAACTAAAAGAAGTTGATTAAAAATTAACTTGAAAACTGGTAAAGGATGATTCATGGAAATATTGTTCTAAAAATCCGTTCATGTCGTATAAGTTAAAGAAAAACATTCTTCTCGTACTTCGGCAGGAAAACTCAAAAAAGTACCTCGTACTAAAAACGACAAAAGATTCTTTTCATATATTTTACTAAATACTCACCAATGGGTAAAATTGGATTTAAACAATTGTAGGTGGATTTATATAATATTACATATTGAGAAAACATGGATGTGGATGATAAATATTTCCCAGTACATTATGAAGTATAAACAATCTCGGATAAAAATTAGATTGTGAGATTTTCCCTTACTTTAGGTCTGATATGCTTTGCATGAATCCGAACCTCCTGTAATATGGTTTAAATAATGTCAGCTAACATATTACATAATCATATTCATTGTTATGATATCATATATGGTCATATTTGTATCTTCTTAGTAGTTATATTTCATTTCAACTTGTTATTCGGGTGTTTATTGCTTTATGCTTTTATGCATGTTTTGTCGAATAAATTCATATTACTCTTTATAGGATATAGATATATCATTTACAGAATGGTATTAGTGTAATATATATCATATTAATTCATTCAATACATTTATATAATCATTATTTAATGAAGATCATATAGAACGAGTCGCATCACATCGTGTAGATGGTAGGCCGTACGTACACACGAGCGATGATATCATTCCCATGATCATGGAATTGTATTGAAGTGTATGTATAATATTTCAAAATCAAAGAAACTTTACCATAATCATATATAGTTATTTATTTGAACCATTATACCGATCCATGTAAGGTGGTGGTGGAAAACATATTACCCTACGACGTGGAGACGGTATTCCATACGTACGCACGCGCCGTGATTTTCATTACCGTAGGATGGATAATAGGTGAAATAGGGTTGTTTCATATTTATAATAACAGATCAGTATATGAGGGATACTGATGTTATTACTTCATAATGAAACAACTATAGAAGAGGGAGTAGAAGAAGAATGGGACTTCAAGAAAACGGTAGAAGGTATTACCTCTTTCTCGAAGTGCCTCCTTTAAACTTTCTCTTAGGGCATTAGAATTGATCTTTTGAGAAGACCAGTACCTCTAGTGGGTTTCTAAGGAAGTGGGGAAGTGAAATTGGTAGGGTTTGGCCAAGATTGAAGGCTCAAATTTGTGTGAGGAGGAGAGGGAGGAGGTTCCCTTTTATAAGGGAGGAGAGGGGCACCATTGGAAATATAAGAAATATTAGTTTATATTAAATCCCAACCCCTCATAAAAACATCCAAAATGACTCATATCTGAAGATTAGATGAACTAGGGTTTTAATATCATCAACCAATAAAATTTAGACATGTTAGGAATTTATTTTAAACATCATCAACATGATTTATCCTTAATTATCAATTTAATTTTATTTGTCGTAAGAATATTATAAATTTTAAATTATTATAAATATTTAAATATGTGTTTTGAATTTTCTATAATTTGACACATTATGACCTTGTGGATCATATAAATTTTAATTTATAATTTTTAAATATTTTTGTGATTTTTAGACAATTTTATAATAAGTTATTTTTATAAAATAACAATAGTGTCAATTTTGACACTATTCATTTATTTGAATTTAAATAAATTATATACAGAAAATACGTTCAAAATAAAAGCATTACTAGATTCAAAAAATGACATATGTATCTAGAAAATTAGTGGATCATAATAAATAGTTCATATAAAATTTATTTTAATATTTTTAAAACCATTTATTTGATATTTTATTTAATAAAATAATTTCAACATCACTATTGTGTCATAATTAATGGAAATTAATTAATCCCTAAAAATTATAAATAAATTCTTCTGATGTAGATAATTTTATTATATTTCATTATTCTATTTATATCTGATGTTTCATGAATTTTATCACTAAATTAAAATTATTATACTTATATGATTTAAGAGAGTGACATATTGTCACTTTCCTTGGTTTTCATAATAATTATTTTATTTCATAGTAAGAAGTCCATGAAATAAATATAGTCTGACCCTTAGGTGATATGGGTCGACTTTTATTCATCCAATAAAATTTTGGCAGGTGTTAGGGTAATTTTATAATCTTATATTTACCCTTAATCACCAGATTTACCTTTAACTATGGTAAATAAAATTTACCGCAGTTACTATTCATAATGACCAAAAATAAAACGTAGACTATTAACATAATTTGTACCCACTTATTCCAAATATGTAATCAATTTTTTAAAATTCCATACAGATAAGTTGTAGTAATTAATTTAAAATTAATCCCGTTGTTATGAAAACGAGTTTTAGAAGTTAAAACATTGCCAAATATTGAAATGTTTTTACATATGAATTCAATGTGAAATAAATTCTAATGACATAAATTATCTTAAATGGTAAAAATATATTCTATTTATTATTTAAAACCGTTCAATATTATAATTTAACCCTATAAATTATCTTAATGATAAAAGTTGTTTTTAATTAAAAATTAGCGTATTTTTACTATTCATCAAAACATGAACGTTATCAGAAAAGTATCAAAAATTTATCCAAAGTAAATTTTTATATCCTGATTTCAAATAAGATTTTTATTTTGTCAAATTTAACTTATAAACATGTCAAAAACTATATTTAATGTTGTTGCACCATCAAAGGGCGACAAAACTGCATTTTTCTAAAAATACTTATTTTACCCGAAAAATTTATTTTGTTCCCTTACAATGTTCTGTAAAATGTGTAAGATGAATAATAATGTTATAAAATTTAAAATTCAGTTAATACTATTCATAATGGCTAGTTTATAATATTATAATTATATATTGTTGTTTAGTGAAACTCGGTATTGCGTACTACACATGCTGTCGAGAAAGTTCACGTTTGTGTATAATTCCAGCCAAGCTAGTGTTGTGTGCAGGGAAAGATTCCTTTTCATATAACATAATAAAAAATAAATATACTTTTCATAAAATATCAGGGTGTTACACATATGACCCAGGGATCATTATCCTAAAGTACGAACATATTCTGAAAGCATTTGGTCAGTTTTCCGTATGCCAGTTATTGTTTTCACATAAAATGTTGTTCATTTCAAAAAAAAATGAGACACTTTGAATGGTGTTTCCCACACCAGGCCTCAGATTGAGGCGGGGTTGAATTTTACACGTCACATATGACCCAAGGATCACTGTCCTAAAGTATCAACAGAATTGGAATGCATTTGGTTGGTTTTCTGTAGTTCATTTATTGTCTTCACTTAAAATGAAGTCTATTTTAAACGAAATAGAGAAAATTTCAGTGGTTGAAGACACATCGTGCCTCGGATTGAGGCGGGGTTTACTCGTAAACATCACAAATAACCCATGGATTTTTGTGTTAAATGTTCAACAAAATCTGAATGCATTTGGTTGGTTTTCCGTATGTCAGTTGTTGTTTTCACTTAGAATGATGTCCATTTTAAAATAAAGAGAGGAAAATTGAGTGGTGTCGGCCCCACTGTGCCTCATATTGTTGCGGGGTTTACTTGTGCATGTCATATATTAATCATGTATTGTTGTGCTAGAGGATCAACACAATCAGAATCTGTTTGGTTGGTTTTCCATATGTACATAAAATGTGGTCCATTTTAAACAAAAGAGAGACAATTAGAGTGATCTCAGACACAATACGACTCAGATTAAGGCACGGTTGACTCGTACACGTCACATATGACCCATGGATCGTTTTCCTAACGTTTCAACAGAATCCGAATGCGTTTGGTCGCTTTACTATATGTAAGTTGTTGTTTTCAATTAAAATGAAGTCCATTTTAAACTATAGAGAGACACTTTGAGTGGTTCCAGCCACTGCATGCCTCAGATTGAGGCTGGGTTGACATTTACACGTCACATATAACCCATGGATCGTTTTCCTAAAGTTTCAACTTAATCTGAATGCGTGTAGTTGGTTTTCCGTATGTCAGTTGTTGTTTTCATTTTAAATGTTGTCTATTTCAAATAATCCTGAGACACTTTGAGTTGTTCTGGCCACATATGGCCTCGGATTGAGGAATGGTTGACTTGTACATGTCAAAAATGGATCACATAATGTTTTCTTAATGTTTCAACAGAATATGAATGTGTTTGGTCGGTTTTCCATATGTTAGTTGTTGTTTTCAATTAAAATGAAGTCCATTTTAAACTATAGAGAGACACTTCGAGTGGTGCCGACCACTCTGCACCTTGGATTGAGGGTGGGTTGACTCTTACATGTCACAAATTACCCAAATATGATTTTCCTATAGGATCAACACAATCCGAATTTGTTTGGACAGTTTTCTGTATGTAAGTTGTACTTTTAACTTAAAATGTTATTCATTTCAAACAAAAGTGAGACACTTCGAATGGTGATGACCACATCGTGCCTCATATTGAGGAGGGGTTGACTCATACATGTCACAAATGACCCATGTATCATTTTCCTAAAGGTTTAACAGAATATGAATGCGTTTTGTCAGTTTTCCGTATGTCAGTTGTTGTTTTCACATAAAATGAAGTCCATTTTAAACTAAAGAGAGACACATTGAGTGGATTCGGACACACCGCGCCTCAGATTGAGGCTGGGTTGACTGGTGCACGTCAAATATTACCCATGGATCGTTGTGATAAAGTATCAACACAATCAGAATTTGTTTGGTTGGTTTTCCATATGAACTTAAAAGGTTGTCCATTTTAAACAAAAGAGAGACACTAAGAGTGATTTCGGCCACACTACGACTCGTATTGAGGTGTGGTTGACTCATACACGTCACATATGACCCATGGATCATTGTACTAATGTTTCAAAAAAATCCAGAATTCAATTCATAATTGGATCAGGTTTCCATATACCATATATTTTTACTAGAAATGATGTTCATTTTAAACAAAATACTTACACCTGGAGTGATACCGGCCACACCGTGCCTCAGATTGAGGCGAGGATAACTCATACACGTAAAAAATGACCCATGGATAATTTTCCTAATTTATCAATATATTCTAATAGCGTTTGGTAAGTTTTCTGTATGTTAGTTGTTGTTTTCACTTAAAATGAAGTCCATTTCAAACAAAAGAGAGACACTATGAGTGGTGTCAGCCAAACCGCGCCTTGGATTGAGGCGAGGATGACTCTTACACATCACATATGACCCAAGGATCGTTCTCCTATTGTTTCAACAGAAACCTAATTCATTTGGTCGGTTTTCTGTAAGTACTTAAAATGTTGTTCATTTTAAACAAATAAGAGACACTTAGAGTGATCCCGGCCACAACGCGACTCGGATTGAGCCCGAGTTGGCTAATACACTTCACATATGACCCATGGATCGTTGTGATATATTATCAATAGATTCCGAATGCGTTTGGTCGGATTTTCATATGCCAGTTGTTATTTTCAATTATAATCCTATACATTTTAAAGAAAAGAGACAAAGTTAGATTGGTACCGGACACACCACGTCCCATATTTCAACGGGGTTGACTCGTACACATCTCAAATGACCCATGAATCATTGTCCTAAAGTATCAATACAATACGTATGCATTTGGTCAGTTTTCCATATGCCAGTTGATGTTTTCACTTAAAATGAAGATCTTTTTAATCAAAAGACAGACAGATTGAGAGGTGTAGGCCACACCGCATCTCAGATTGAGGCGGTGTTTATTCTTACACGTCACATATGACCCATGGATCATTGTTCCAATGTATCCACACAATCAGAATCCGTTTGTTCAGTTTTCCATATGTACATAAAATGTTGTCCATTTTAAATGAAAGGGATACACTTAGAGTGAACCCTTCCACACCGCAACTCAGATTGAACCCGAGTTGACTCGTACAAGTCACATATGACCCATGGATCGTTGTGATAAATTATCAATAGATTCTGAATGTGTTTGGTCATTTTTCGTATTCCAGTTGTTCTTTTAACTTATAATCCTATCCAGTTTAAACAAAAGAGACACAATTAGAGACTTACCAGCCACATTGCGTCTTAGATTTAGACGGGGTTGACTCGTACGCATCTCAAATGACCCATGGATTATTGTCCTAATATATCAACACATTACGAATGTATTTGGTCAGTTTTCCGTATTCCAGTAAATGTTTTCACATAAAATGATGTCCTTTTGAAACAAAAGACAGACACTTTGAGTAGTGTCGCCCACACCGCATCTCAGATTGAGGCGGGGCTGATTCGTACACATCACATATGACCCATGGATCATTGTTCTAAAGTATCAACACAATCAAAATCCTTTTGGTAAGTTTTCCATATGTACTTAAAATGATGTCCATTTTAAACAAAAGAGAGGCACTTTGAGTGATCGCGGCCACACCGTGCCTCAGATTGAGGCAGGGTTGATTCTTAAAAATCACATATGACCCATGGATTGTTCTCCTAAATGATAAATACATTTCAAATGCGTTTGATCAGTTTTTCATATGTTAGTTGCTGTTTTCACTTAAAATGATGTCCATTTTAAACAAAAGAGAGACACTATGAATGGTGTTGGCCACACTGCTCCTCAAATTGAGGCGGGGATGACTCATACGCATCATCTATGACCCATGGATCATTTTTTCTAAAGTATCGACACAATAAAAATCCATTTGGTCAGTTTTACGTAGGCCAGTTGTTGTTTTCACTTAAAAATGAAGTCTATTTTAAACAAAATAGAGACACTTTGGGTGGTGTCGGCCACACCGTGGCTAATATTGAGGAGAGGTTGAGTCATAAGCGTCACATATGACCCATGGATCTTTGTGATAATGTATCAACACAATCAGAATATATTTGGTCAGTTTATTGTATGTACTTAAAATATTGTCCATTTTAAACAAAAGAGAGACACATAGAGTGATCCTGGCCACACTGTGCCTCGGATTGAGGCATGCATGACTTGTACACCTCACATATGACCCATGGATCGTTCTCCTAAAGCATCAACACATTTTGAATGCTTTTGGGTAGTTTTTCGTATATTAGTTGTTGTTTTCACTTAAAATGATGTCCACTTAAAACGAAATAGAGACACTATGAATGGTATTGGCCACACCGCACCTCGGATTGAGGTAGGGTTGAGGCGTACAAGTCTCATATGACCCATGGATAATTTTTCTAATGTATCAACACAATCATAATCCATTTGGTCAGATTTCCATATGCTAGTTGTTGTTTTCACTTAAAATGTAGTCCATTATAAACAAAAAAGAGACACTATGAGTGGTGTCGGCCACACCATGTCTCAGATTGAGCATGGGTTGGCTCGTACAAGTCACATATGACCCGTGGATCATTGTGATTAATCATGTTAGTTGTTTATTAACATTATTCAAATACACTATTTGAAACATTTCATATCTAATAATGCCATGGCCAATGAATACATCCCTTTTATAACATACCAAGAATCTATGATATTGATTAGATGTGTAAATGTGATTTACATTGATTATCATGATGAAAATAAATAAAATATATATTATAGATTTTCTAGTAGTAAATGAAATCAAGGAGGGTGGGGGGGCTGTCTAGGGGGCTGTCCGAGGGGTTGTCCGGTGGGTGTCTGGGGTGCTGTCCGGGGAACAAGGAGGAGTGTGGGGGGCTGTCTGGGGGGGTGTTCAGGGGGTTCTCCGGGGTCCAAGGAAGAGGGTGGGGGCTATCCAGGGGGATGTCTAAGGGGATGTTTGGTGGGATGCCTGGGGGGCTGTCTGGGGGGGATGTCCAGGGTTTAGGGAGGAGGGTGGGGGGGGGTGTTGTCCGGGGGGCTGTCCGGGTGGTGTCCGGGGGGATGTCCGGGGACCAAGGAGGATGGTGGGGGGGGGATGTCCGGGGTCCAAGAAGGATGGTGGGGGGTTTTACAGGGTTGAGGAATGAGGGGGGATATCCACGGAGTTCCCAAACACACAACCACTAAAAGACGACAACATCTATAAAAACAGATAATATATAAGAATAACTCAACTCGAATACTATGCAACGGGTCTAGATAAAACCAACAACTAGTATAGATTAAACATAAAATCTCTTTAATATTATTCAAAAATGCAACAGATCAATTTGTCCCACATAACCATCACCATCATCATCACCCTCATCCTCGTCCCCATCATCGTCCTCGCCCTCCTCAGCACCCTCCTCCTCACCCTCGCCCTTCTCCTCGCCCTCGCCATCTTCCTCGCGCTCCTCCTCTCCCTCCTGTTCCGCATCAGACTCCTCACTGTCATCATCGTATAGTTTTACATCATCATGAGAACCACTAGAACAACCACCTGGTGCGCCATATATGGAATGTATCAATGAAATATATTCATCAGAAGCTGGACTGGCCTCTACTGGGTGTGTTGGACGTAGAACTTCAATAAATTTCATAAATGAATTGTTTGACCTAGTAGACTATCCTTCCATCTCTGTGGCCATTTTCTCAACCTATTCTGCCTATTCCCTAACTTGATACAGCTCGGTGGCACTACAACTCATGCCTGAGGAGGGTCAATACCTCGTCGGGGCTATCCTAGGTCAGCAACGTACTCTACCAGGATGCTCCTCTGCCAACACCTGATGTAAGTGACCAGTTGGCCCAAATTTGTCTTGTTCTTGGGCATCTAGGGCCTCTAAAGCAGCATGATAAAAATATTAATATATTAATAAGTTAATAAATAGATATTGACATATAAAATCAACAGATTAAAACTTACAATCTTCTGTTGAGTCGCTTCGTTGATGGCACTTCCATCCTTTTTTGGTCTACTCGAGCAAAACAGTTTTGCTTGAGGCACACATCCTTCAATATTATGTATTTTCCTCTACAATGGCATTGAAAACTAAAGTTATATGAAAACATTATCAAATGATTAAATAATTTATGAAACCAAATAAATTGTAAGTCATAATGAAAACTTATAAAAAATTGTCACACCTGCATCCTCTCATGATCCGACATCGAAGTATGTCCTAGTGTGTGGAGGTATTTTTTTGCATCAATGTTTTTTATATTTTTTCCTGATGATTCCTAAATAAAATTCGACTATTCAAAAGAAAATATTAATTCAAAACATGAATGTTATTATTTAAATACCTCTACTATATTTCCTACCTTAAACTGGGTACTCGTCTAATGAGTAATCATTTGACGATACTACTCTATAGGACAATCATCCATGACTGGTACAACCTCTAAGTGATTGCCAACTCTAGCATGCCAGCCAATATACATCTCATGATTGTAGGCTCTCCAAATCTTGCCTAAATATTTTAGACATTCTGGTCATGCACCTTCACTATCGGGAAAATTAAATCGAAGCTGACATCAAAATATTAATTCATATAAATACAAAAATAAATCATGGCATTAAATACAATAGATTTTTTTACCCATATCTCTTCCCAAGCTCTATCATTTCCCTCATTTGGAAAATGTCACCACGATGTTGGGATTATGTTAATGATGTCAGAGTATTTGGCATGCGTCGCCAAAAAACTCCGACATTGGTGCCCTGTTTTCTCAACCATTTGGTTGTCTTCATTGTAATCCACCATAACCTGTGTGTGGCGGTTCCACACCGAACGCATGCGTGTACGCCCCCACCCACGCCTCCTTTCAGTAGATGTATCTATCATGAAATAAAAAAATAATATTTTATCAAAAAAATTTATAATGAAAATAAATATTGCTATAAAAATTTGATAGGGTTCTATAAATATACCTACGCCAGTCTGATTACTGAGCGCCACTAGATCCATAGAAACTGATGGAACACCCTATGGTGGAACATGAGTCGAAGACGATGGAATATAGAAGCTCGGAGAGACATAAGTAGAAGTAAAAGAATATGGGACAGCTGTATGGATGGATTCTGACTAGGGAGTGGGAATCATCATGGGATGTGAAAATGATGGGCTAGAAGATGAAAAAGGTGGTGAAAACATGGGAGGCCTCAATATCTCGTGTGTCCCTAATGACACACCGGGATCAGAATGTGGGAAGGATGACATGTCAGTGGGAGGGGCAAGGTCTAGTCGAGTACGAGTAGCTTCTCGTCCACCTCTTGTACGAACCCTCCACATACCACCGGCCTGAGTACTAGGACTAGTACTAGGCTCCTAGTCGAATAACTGTTGACGTATAGCTGGATCCTACGAGAATGTTTACAAAAAAATTAATCACATGAAATTATATATTCTTTAAATATATATATTATAAATAAATTACTCACTATAGGAACTAATGGTGGAGTGCCCAACTCCAACATTCGACAATTGTTCTCCGCCACTTTTTCCTTCATCTCTCTTCAATTGGCTGCATTTCCTGCTTTTGAAAACAAATATGTAATTAATTATAAAAAGAAAACTAATGTGTTACCCAAAAAAAATATATGAGGGAATAAGGGGATTCATTGGTAATTTAGCTAGAATTGTTTTAGAAGTGCTTGAATGGATTTAATAAATCATACAAGTTGTAATGTTCACCATGTTAGAAATATTGTTTGACTAGGTTTGAATATAGTTCAATTCCAAATTAGAAAATGAAATTCAAATAAAACTTCAACCAATAAACATTGAAAATTCACATAACGGTCACATAAGTGAAAACATATTTGTGATCAATACTAAATAAATTTGAATATTACCAACCTTAATAAGGAAACTAATGTGTAACCCAAAAAACTAAATATATGAGGGGATAAGGGTATTCATTGGTAATTTAGCTATCAATTGTCTTAGAAAAGCTTGAATGGATTTATTAAATCATACAATTTGTAAGGTTCACCATGTTAGAAATATTGTTTGACTGGGTTTGAATACAGATCAATTCCAATTTAGAAAATTAAATTGAAATAAAATTGCAACAAATAAACACTGAAATTCACATAACAGTCAAGTCAGCTAAAACATATTTGTGATCAATACTAAATCAATTTGAATATTACCAACCATAACAAGGAAACTAATGTGTAACCCAAAAAACATAATATATAAGGGAATAAGGGGATTCATTAGTAATTTAGCTATCAATTTTTTCAGAAGAGCTTGAATGGATTTAATAAATCATACAAGTTCTAATGTTTACCAAGTTAGAAATATAGTTTGACTAGGTTTGAATACGGTTTAATTCCAAATTAGAAAATGAAATTAAAATAAAACTGAAACCAATAAACTTTGAAAATTCACATTACAGTAAAATCAGCTCAAACATATTTGTGACAAATACTAAATCAATTTGAATGTTAACAACCTCAATAAGGAAACTAATGTGTAACCCAAAAAAATTAAATATATGAGGGAATAAGGGGATTCATTGGTAATTTAGCTATGAATTGTTATAGAAGATCATGAATGGATTTAATAAACTATACAAGCTGTAATGTTCACCAAGTTAGAAATATTATTTAACTAGGATTGAATACAGTTCATTTCCAAATTGAAAAATGAAATTCAAATAAAACCGCAACCAATAATCATTGAAAATTCACATAAAGGTCAAGTCAGCTAAAGGATATTTGTGATCAATTCTAAATCAATTTGAATATTACAAACCTTAAGAAACCAACTCGAGGTATACCAAAATAATTGAGAACATGGATGAAAGATTCTATATATTTTCAACCACAACTTCAGGTTCACAATCAACTCTAATAATTGATCTATTGGAGTCAACAAAAGAAATAAATTGATTGGTTCCAATGGAACTAGGGACAGTCTCAATTCCATCATCACCATCATAAAAAATATGTCTTGGAATTACTTAAAATATGACTCCAAATTCAGGTCGATGTTGGTCTTTCACATAAAAAAATTGTTTAGCCATTGATGCCAACACATATGGTTCTTAGGTAGAAAAACTGTGAATCATATTGATTACTAGAAATCCAAAATCATCAATAAATGTTCCATGTCTCGTCATCGAATCAAATCAATGGCATTTCCTCATTGTGACTCGTCCATGAGAGTAATAATCCCATATTATTATTTTCTCAATGACTCCATTATAACCCACATTCTCAAATCGCGGTCTACTATCTGATGCACCGGAATAACAATCTGTTATGATAGTAACCATAACACCATCATGTTTTCTTCTCATATTATTTGATCGTTCAGTGACAATAAATTTGTACCCATTGATAACAATTGATTTACTGTCACGAACCAAAGTATTAAGACCACAATCCAAAGCTCTTATTTCCACAAAGGCAGATTCAGCAGACAAACTCAATACCTACAATATAAATGACTATTAAACTTAATTAAATATGGATATAATTATTTTAAACAGTAATATCTTTACCTTCAATTTTAACCAAACAAAAAAATCTTTGCTATGAAAATAGTCTCTCCTTCTCAAAGATAAAGTATGATGCTTCATATTTATCATTGTTTTATTTTCCCTCTAGATAAAAAATATGAATAGTTTACAGATATATATGTAAGATATACATATTCAATTTAGTTACCTAATATAGTCATTGGACAAATCATAGTTGAACAAAACAGTGTGATGTGCCATCTCCCGCTCTTCATGGTTTAATGTCTTCAATGTATATGATCCAGGAATTCCTCCTATTTGAAGAAGTGTTGGAAAACTGGATTCAATTTGATCGTATAGTTCATATTCATTTCTCATTGATCTATTCATTCTTGTAGTAAGATGAGACAAATACATCGATCATAAATCCATACATTCTTGAGCCAAGTAACCGTTCATGATAGATCCTTTGGGATGATTCCTATTTTGGACATAAGACTTTAATGTGTACATATTTCTTTTAGTTGGATACATGCAACGAAAATAAACTGGTCCTCCGAGAAGTATTTCAGTGGGAATATGGATAGTCATATGCAGTATACATGTGAAAAATGATGGAGAAAATATTTTCTCCAACTGACACAAAATTAATGGGGCATCTATCTACAATTTTTAGAAGAAATACATGGACAACTTCTTGGCACAAATATCTCTAAAAAAATAGCACAACTGAATAAAAGTCACCCTTACATTATTGGAAAAATGATGATGGATTTCTATTGGAAGCAACTCATGTAGTTGAACGTGATAATCATGAGTCATCAAAGATTATTGCTTTAACTCTCTTCTCTTGACCTGTTTTGATATGTTGCTTGAATAGCCATCAGGAACTCTAATAGTCTCTAATACTTACAAAAATTGTTTTTTTCTTATGTGTCATCACATAAGAATCACATGGAAGTTTCCATTTATTTTCACTGATATGCACAGGATGCATTTCTGGTCTGATGCCCCTATCCACCAAGTCATGCTGAGATCGTAAATCATCTTTTCTCTTCCCCTTGACATTTAGAAGAACCGAAAGAAACATTTCACATATATTCTTTTCAATTTGAGTTACGTCTAAGAAATGACGTAACAAATTGGTTGACCAATAAGTAAAATAAAAAAAGATACTCATTTTCCTACAATTATAACAGGTTTCAGTGGAAAAATTCTTTCTCTTTCCAGATTTCATTTGAACCTTCCCGAATGAGAAACGTAAATCTTTCAATTCATTAAACACATCAGTTCCAGACATATGATGATGTGTAGCATCATTCTTTATAGTATTGTGAAATCATAAAATATTAGTTCTATATGGATGATTATTTGGCAAGAATCGTCGATGTTCCATAAAACTAAAACTGCAACGATGTTTCAGTCTTCTGGATCGTGTATTCTTCATACAAACTGGGCATGATAGTTTTCACTTTGTTCTCCATCTAGACATCATTTCATAATTCGGAAAATCATTGATCATCCACATTAGCGCAGCACACATCTGAAATATGTCTTTCAAACATGCATCGTATGTGCACACACCCACATCCCAAAAAAGTTTCAACTATTTTATTAAAGGGTGCATGTATACATAAATATTAATACTATCATCAGAAGAACCAGATATGAGTATACTCATGAATGTGAAAGGTTTTTTCATACAAAACCATGGGGGAAGATTATAAATGTGTATAAAAACTGGCCATGTGTTGTGCGAAGTAAGCATCTGCCCAAACTGATTAAAACCATTGCATGAAAGACCCATCCTCACATTATGCACGTCAGATGCGAAATCAAGATGTGGGGTATCAAATCTCTACCATTGAAAATCCATCTACATGATAAACCAACTCATCATTAGTCTCTTTTCTCTTGGTATCATGCCATCAAATTTTAATTGATATGTCATCAGACATAAAAAGATTCTGAAGTCTGAGGATCAATGGAAAGTTCCACATTACTTTATGTGGAACGCAGGATGGTGTTCCATTAGATTTTGACTTCCAGCGGGATGTGCCACATTTTATACAATCATTTCGTTCATAGGTTTCCTCCCAGAATAAACTGCAATCTTTCTGGAAAGGATGAATTTTGTTTCTTGAAAATCCAAGTTCCACAACTAACATCCATGACATATAGTGGTTTGAGGGAATATATGGGTCAACTAGATGTAAATCCTTAAAGAGTGTAAGAATGTAATCGATTGCTGTATTAGAAATCCCATACATAGTTTTCCCATGATACAATAAGATTAAAAATTCCATCTTTTTCATTTTATCGCATTGTCGATATACTGAAGTCATAGCAACAATATTCAATATTATCACCCTATCAATATCATCATTTTCACTAGAAGCATTAGTTGTCCTCATATCGAAGTCTTCTTGAGTCGAAATCCTCTATTTTTCATGGTGAAGAATAACCCGAAACTGGTCATCTAACAAATTCTACATTCCATTCCTTTCATTTCGATCATCACTAATGTGAGATTTCATTTTCACCCCATTGTGATACCACACATAGTAGTTTAATTGAAAACCCATTTTGGTTATGTGGTAGTTGTCTTCTTCACAGATCAACCAAGGTCTACCAACATAAATAGAACGTTGGCAGTGTATGCGACCACTATCTGAAGCATTATGAAATGAAAAATCTATAATGCTCTCCATATTGTCTTGAAAATCACTTGACATCTGATCGGTTTCATACATCCAACTTCTTTCCATTCTGTAAAAAAAATTATATATGTAATTTTTTCATTAACAATTCAATAGGATTGAACATTAATAGAAAATACATTTATGTAAATGATAGAGGAATAAGTTTCTAGTCGATGTACTGAACTATTAAAATAATGTAAATAATAGGAACTCATAAATTAAATTAAAATTTATTTATATTAATTTTCATTAGGTCAATAAAAGGCACATGCCTCAGGTCCCGTAATGTGTTATAGGAATCCCAAATCATTCACTCATGTTCAATAACTCATTATTGGCACCTCTATGGCCATACCTTTCATTACACAATTACTTTCCCAAGTCAAGCACACCCCACGGGTGAATAAATTTTAGGCTTTTATACTAATTGGTAGTTCATGTCTTGTAAAAAGTTATAATTTCATTAAGTATAGAAAAAAACATATATTTTTAAATTTGAAATTAATAATAAAGTATGTCAATGATAACAACATTAATGAATTAAACTTGTGACTTATCTAACATTTTTATGGATGTGAACACATGCCAGCATGGGTAGTGAAAATCTCTCCACCATCATAAAAGTGGTTATTGTCCAAGAAGGACACATAATATACAACATACAATGAGAACCATATTTAATTGACCCTACAGTTATATTAGTACAGTCATCTTGGGGGAAATAGAATATATGGTCCTAGTTAATTGATGAATTCAAAAGATCGTTTTCCATATGTTGGACACTATCTAAGGTAAGAAATCATGTGATGATGGGTTTACACCATTCAATTAATTACATGATAGTGAGAATGAAGGCTTAAATTAATGACTTGAGTTCACTGATAACATGTCAACTGTTATACACACCATTTGAAACCTTATACTCACCATATAAACCCTTATACCATATAGTCATTATTACAACCATTAATAACAACTTATTAAACAACATCACTTGTTAAAGATAATCCAATTGAACATAAATCAAAAATAATATTGGATATATCAAGTAAAATGAATTCATACTATCTTACATCCTAAATGACCACCCACAGCCATGATTAATGACCACAAAGCTCCCCTTTCGGCCAAATCAAAAGTGAAAACAAAAACACGTAGTTGCAAAAAAAAATCATTTGTGTGAACAATAATAATATCATGGTCCTAATGATATTTTAACCACATAGTCATGATTTTCAAGATAAGCTTTTTTCCATGAAACCATATGAGAAACACGATTCAATACATTCATTTTTCTGATTTTCCCAAGCATTTTGAGGATCCCCAAATCATTGAAAATGGTCATTGTGTTTTAAAAAGGTTATTTAATAACACATGTATGATGTCGAAGGCAGAATGATTAATGGTTATATTAGAGAAAATAATATTCTATAACATTTAAAATTTGACCTTCTATGAATTAGTTTCATGAATAAAGAAGAAGTACTAATTAGGGACCACATACTATTTTGCAAAGTTCAAGAAGATACTCCATATGTTTTATTGCGCAAAGGATAAGTGAACAATGTGTCATTTTATATATAGATAGATTTTGATAGAAATATGACACATAATTGTTATGTAATACACTTAGTGTACAAAAATTAAGATGAACAAGATCTTCATGTTTGACATGATCTTAATGAAAGGAGTGATTTTCATGAAATAATATAAAAAAATATTACAAACAATTTCTTATGAGTTCATATACACGAAGATGTAATATTTAAAGCATTGAGATTAAAAAAACTATGAATCGTTAAAATTAGGACACAATAAAGAGACACCATTCCCTTATAAATGTAAATGTGTAATAAAAACATTAATTGGACATACACCGAAGTAGTGATTTGAGTACACAATTCGTGGAGTAGTGAATCATAAAATTTTACAAAAAACCTAAATATTTTTAATAAGAAAATACTTGAGAATAGAAGGATATGCTTGATAAGAGGTTGAACTATATCCCTGATAAAATATGGAAGGATTCTAACCTAGCAGCAGCTGATCTGATGAAAGAAGTGGGGCTTCTCAAGTGCTTTTGCAAAGGAATCATTTCTACATAGCAGCGGATTGGTTCTAAAATTGTGGGGAGGTGGATACCTGGGTTTGGAGAATTTGGGGCATATTTTTTCCAATGGTTTTTAAAAACCGTTGGGAAAACTCAATCTTTCCCAACGGTTTTCTGAAGCCGTTGGGAAAACTCATTTTTTCTTAATCGTTCACAACGGTTTCATCAAACCTTTGGTAAACATGATTTTTACCCGTCTTTCCCAACTGTTTCATAAATCCATTGGGAAAAGTCACTTGTTAGAGATATTTACCAACAGATTATGTAAAACTTTGGTAAAGATAACCTATACCAATGTTTCTTTGAACTGTTTATATACAAGTGTTGGGAAAAGTCTGCTTTCCAGTAGTGGGTTTATGACATGGTAATTTATTTAATTGATAGGTTGATCTTCTAGTTTATTTATGATTAATTCTATATAATTAATTTATATATACAATAAACTTCCCCAAAAACATTTATTATCCTTTATCCATGTATTATTTTTTTAGAAATTTATACAAACACCAATCCTTCCAATTAAAATTTATAGAAACAATTATATACTTACAAAGAGGTGCATTTTTTGAATTATACTCAAAATTTAATATCGTATAATAATCAAACATCGAATGAATTAATGATGAAATAACTTTCCCTTTAACATTTTTATTTGTAATAAAATACATTAATTTTATCATTAACGATTCTTAGTCATATATTATCTTGAAATTTCCTATAATTACATTAATATGTCTATAATTAAGATTAATATTATAAATATATTTCACAAAAATGTATCCTCTTTTATAAATACAAATATTCTATTTTTTCTAATACATATTTTCACATTATTCAATATAATCCATTATATTATCATAACTTTTTAAAAAATCAGCATCAATTTCTTATTAATAAGGATTGAAAAAAATTTGAATAAAGGGTTATATAAATAAGATCCTTTGGGTTTATTCATCCAATATGATGATCTTATTCATTCATATATTCAACATATAATATTCTTATTTTCCTGTTATAATCATTAGTTACTGATAAACTATCAATAAAAGTATCATATTCTCATGCAATAAAAATCTCATCAAATTTCATGATATTTTATATTTCTATGAATTATTTCTAGAATAATTTCTAGATTTACTTTTCATTTTAGGACAATAAAATTAAATATGATATGGTTTTTTCTGTTCATAACAAATAGTGTATGTTGAATATTGCAAAATAAGCATTTCCTTTTTATATCTCATTTAATTCAATAAATCCTTATAGAAATTTCATTTATTAAACATTATTTTGTCCATATTTTCATGTTCACCATTAGTATGTAATCCATAATTATCATATGAAATAATTAATAATCTTATCTTATAATGATATAGTTTAGAAGTTCTGGAGTTTAATGTTATGGTGGTTATAAACAAGCTCCATGTTTCATTTTCTCTGTTTTTTTATATATTCTCACGTGACATTAATATTTTATAAGAATAAAAATAATGCAATTAAAACATATCTTTGTAGTTTTGTTATTTTAAAAAATTTCATTTATTTTTGATTCCCACACCTTTTATATGATATCGATAATTTTACAAACTAATTAACCATGTTATAACTAATTATTTTGAGTGAAATTAATTTTTGAATGCTATTTATAAATATTAGAAATATTTTAGAAATAGTTTATCCATGATGAAAATGAAATGACTAATAATAAGAAAAAAAATGAATCCTATAGATTCATTCAATTTTGATGATTTAAAATGTATAACATTTTGGTTTTTCAAAATTCAAAAAGTCACTTGATAAAAAGATAATTATATATAGATATTTATTGTAATAAAAAATGAAAATAATTTCAGACATGATAATTAAGAAAAATTATCTTTATCCTTACATAATAAAAATATGTTATATCTAGAATATATAAACTTAAAATAAAATTAATGATATTTTAAACACAAATAATTATAATATATCTATCCATATGAACTCAATAGTACTAGAAATTATTTCCTTTGAAAATTGTGGGTCATTTTGGAATGATAATTTAGAAAATACATTCATATATAATTACATCCATAAAAATTGACTTTTTTCAACAATATGTTAGCATAAAGAAACCATAAAAATGAGAATATGAAAAATAATATTAATATAAATATTATATATATCATAGCCTCTAGAATAGAGACCATAAATGATAAAAACATCAAGGTCTCTAATAAGGATATAAAACACTCTATAAGATGGGAAATAATTGAATTTTTAGGAATAACTAATAGTTTTCGTCATTTGTGTGCATGAAAACAATATGATATTAAATTTATTAAAGTGAAAAAAACTTATAATAATACAAATATCAATATGATTGTAAAATATTAAATATTTCACATCTATAAAAAATATTAATAAAAACAATAGAAAATATAAAAAAAAGTTATTTTATCAAATGATGATGAATAAATAAACACCGTGATATTGAAAAAAACACATTGTATTGATTAAAAAGTAAAATAATACTTAAAGGATATATAAAACAATTATTCAAACCCATGCTAGGAAGGGAATTATAAAACAGATTCAAGGAATATATAAATTTAAACCTATTTAATTATATCCATTTTTATAATCAATAATATTATATACATCTTCAAATGTACATGAATTTTTCAATCAACTCGATTAGAAAATATCGGCTTTGAGAAACCAAATGACCAATATATGTGTTGATGGATTAGTCTAAAAAATTTGTAATTTTATAATCAAAAATAATATTTCATTTATTTTTAACTGGTTTTAAGTTTAATTAAAGTAAAATTATTATCTATAATGATTCAAAATATCATCAATTATTGGACTTACCACATGTAACATGCATTGACCACATGCCCACACATAGATAATATATGGAAAATGACTCTACTGACCATAGGAAAAACTAATAAACCGTATGAAAATTGGATTTAAAACTTGCATAAATGGTTAAATAGATCTATATCATTACAAATACAATGATCAACCACATGGTTAGTTGGATCGATTGCATGGGTAACTATTTGACCTAAAGTACGGATAAAATAAATTGTTTTTGATATATGGATTTTTAATAATTGAAACACATTACCAAATAATGTGACCATGGTTGGCAATCTAAAATTGAAATATTATTGTAACAAAGATAAGTGAATGTTGATCGCAAATAATTGTAAGGCTATCAACCATAATATTATATGATCAAATGTTTGTAATATTTAGTGAATACATGAACAATAAAAAAATTCAACTTGTATTCTTACAATGTATGGATGAAACAAGGATACTGATGTGAAAAATTTAAAAATATATGTACCTAATGGTATCTATTATATTTATATTTTTAAATATATTAATCTATTGACGTTTTTGTGAAAAATTAAATATCAGTGAGACAAATTTATTGAGCTGAGATCTTGTACCTATGTATGTGGTCCGTCAATGATGATTTATAATTGATATTTTGGTAGAAAAATGATTTTTTTAAAAAGAAAAATGTTATAAAAAAATATGCATGATATATATGATATGATTATGATCATAATTTATCTTGAAGAAAAATTAAGAACAAGTACTTTGTTTTTGATCATCAGCAACTCTAATCTATCATGCACATCAACGACACATCAGATAACAGCTGATCATATTAAGGAATAAATTTTAAATACAATGATGATTATGAGAAGATATGATTATCATATATTAAAATATAACAATATACCCCTATAACACCCTAGACCTACCTAACTGGCTTGAGGATGTGGTGAGGGTTATATGGCCTTAATCAACGTTCCCAAGGTGGTAATGGCTAGAAATAATTTCCAAGGACTTCAAGGAACTGTGGGGAATGATTTTCCCTAAAGAAGATAACCCAAGTCAACCGACCAATATCTAAAGATGTATGCATTTTCAACCACAACCAAGTGATAATAACAATTCCATCACATCCCCCAAAACCATTCATCTAGACCTGTCCACAAAACATCCCAGTACAAAGCAGAAACTGAAAAATAGGACACCATGAGCCATGACACCAATAACACTCCACACCAAGATCCAAACTTCAATATCCACCAAAACCTCCCAATGAACCACTAAAAGAGGGTGATGCCTTACCTTTTCCCATGTCACGATACACGACATCTGCAATGAAACCAAAGTGCCAATGCAGGGGGTGAGTATAAGAACTCAGTTGGATTTCCCCAACATACTTCCCTACACACACCACTAGGATAAAACTGTTAGAACATTTATATAAATCAGTTAATAAAAAATAATCACAAGTGTATCCATTAATATAACCCAAACATACCCTTACCAATCCAAGCAAACCAATCCACTAATGGAAATACAAACAAACATACCACAAGCGATTTCATCATTTACACATTAACACAACAATTTCTATATTGCAAAGGAATGACCAACAAGACAAAAAAATGGGGGGACTCCACCCATCCTGTTCACCCCATTCTCAACTAGAGGTTCTTTATGACAACTACCCATACTGGTAGTTCTTCTGAATACTATCCATCACATTTGATAGGGAGACTTCCTGTCCATCTCAACACATCCAACACAAGCCATAACACTCAATAAACCAACAAGCACAAAGCATTATGGCCGCAACAATATGAAATTTTCCATTTCCAACACATGTTAATCCACTTCAATAAATCACTCATTTTTTTAAATCACTCATTTATTATTTTCCATCCCAAAACCTCAATTCAATAAAACAAAATCTTTATTAAAAACAATTTTCATAAACAATTTCGTTAACCCAAGACTTGCAACAAACACTGAAATCTACATTTTATAATTTAACAATAAGAACATTCAACTATAATACCCTTTTCCCCAAAAATCCCCAAAACATGACCAAAGGGATTTCTATCCAATTTTTCACATCAAAATCAAAATTAATTTCGATCCAAACATATTAATTGTAAAAAAAACCAATAGTTATAAGCAAGTGGAGTAGATAGAGAATCAACCTACATCTTTGGATTTGGTGTAATTGGCCCTTCTCCCAAACACACTCCAATCCAGGAGAAGACATCCTCAAAACAGCTTGAAAAAACCTCCCCTAACATAAAAAAGAACACCATTTAACACACATAGGAAACACAACCATAGATATACATGAATCCTGTGTAGATCTAGGAACCTATGAAATAGAGAGGGATAACCCTAACAAAAACCTCAGAGAAAAAAATAGGGACTTCCTCGAAGAGAACCGCCTTCGATCCACCAAGAAACCCATTAAATTTCCCTCCAAAGTGAGTTATGGAGCTCCTAGAAACACTGAAAATTGTAACTCTCATGTGATCCATGAGTGGGTAAATGAATGAGGAAGAAATGGGAAATATTGAGGGGCTCAAGACATAAAATCCCAAACATTATGTGGTCGCACGGTTACCCCGCACGGTTTCGAAAAGTGTGCAACAACTGTGCGGTTTGCACTGTCTTCCCCAAGGACATCGTACAACTTTTCCATGTGGTCTAACAAACTGTATGCCACCCATGTGGAGCCAACTGTCAACGGTGCATGGTTTCTTGGGCTGGACACACGGTTTCTTCAGACCGTGCGCCAACTGGACACCCCTGTACAACTGCTACAACATTACATGGTATTCCCATAATTGTACAAACATCAACCAACCACTTCAAAAAGCACAAATGAACCAAAACAAGGGTCACATACCTCAAACCAGGTGTAATACATTCTCCCCGACATTGGAAATTCAATCCTTAGAAAGTAGTGAAATCACCCTTTGTCGAAAGATCTCAGGCCATTGCTCGACCATCTCTTTCTCCTGCTCCAAAGTCTCCTCATGGATATGGCCATGCTGCCACAAAACCTGAACATGTCCGATGCTTTTACCTCGCAAGACTTTATCTTGCCTATCCACAACCCACACAAGAACATGAACCAATGAAGCATCTGACTCTAGCTCAACATAAACCCATCAAATAACATGGCTCGGTTCCGGCTGATAATTTTTCAGCTACAACACATGAAACTCATTGTGCATTGCATTAAGCATACATGGAAATTACAAATGATAAGCCACCTCAACAACCAGCTCATGAATCTCAAAAATTCCAATATACCTTGGAGATAAACCTTCCCTACTTACCATACTGACAATGTCTCAACCTAGGAGAGATCCTCAAGAAATGATGATCACTCTCCTCGAGCGACAATGATCATTGATGTTGATCCGCATAAGATTTCTGACGACTCTTAGTCATCTCCATTCTCTTCCAGATTATCTTGAACTTCTCCATAGTATCTTAGACATGGCTCAGTCCAACCATCATGGACTCACCCATTTCCACTGAGCATAGTAAAGAATGACACGGCCGCCCATACAATGCTTCAAAAAGATAAATATATATGGATTTCTGATCACTGTTATTGTACGAGAACCAAACAAACGACAAGAGCTCCTCCCACGAGCCACCAAAATCCATGACACAAGCCTACAACATATCCTCCATATTTTTTATCGTCCTCTTGGATTGACCATCCATTTGAGTGTGATACACTGTACTCATGGTCAACTTAGTTCCAAGGGTTTTCTATAAGGATTTCCAAAAACATGATGTAAACCTCTAATATCTATCAGATACGATCTAAAATGAAACACAATGCCTCTTTACCACCTCTCGATTATAGATTTTGAAAGGATCCTCCACATTAAGTGTAACAACCCAAGATTTTATAAGATATATTATTTTTAATTTCTTTCATATCTTCTGTTGAATGATACACCAAGATTATCTTGCACTATACGCAACACCTAATTAGCTTGCAGTATACGCAACACAATTCTTGGATCGTGTTATACACAATTTCAAGTTCATTTGATAGAAGTTATTCTACGCAACATTGAGTGTGTATATATATATATATATATTCAATGTATAAATGAAATATGGTTGGATTTTGTTATACGCAACAACAAAGGAGTCTTTCACTACATAGAACCCTGACTTGATTTTCATTACACGCAATCACGACCTTCCTTTATAGCGTGTGTTGTACGCAATACCGGGTTTCACTAAACAACGATATATGGTTATAATATTATCAAAAACTAGTCGTTATGAATAGAATTAACCAAATTTTGAATTTTATAACATCATTATTCATTTATAAAATTTTTAAACCATTTTATGTGAACAAAATAAATTTTTCGTGTAAAATAAGTATTTTTCAAAAAATGTATGTTTGCCACCTTTTGATGGCGCACCCACTTTAAATATAGTTTTTGATATGTTTATAACTTCAATTTTACAAAATAAAATTATTATTTGGATTAAGGAAATAAAATTTTACCTTGGATAAAATTTTCATGTTATTCTGATAACTTTCATATTATAATGAATAGTAAACACACACTATATTTTAATTAAAAACAAATTTTTTCATCGTAATAATTTATGTGGTTAAATTATAATATTGAATGGTCTTAAAGTATAAATAGAATATATTTTTACCATTTAATATAATTTATTCCAATAGCATTGATTTTACCTTGAATTCGTAGGATAAATCAATTCAATCTTTTGTAATGTTTTAAACAAAAACCCGTTTTTTCTTTCGACAAAGGGATTAATTTTAATTTAATTTCTGAAACTTCTATGTAATGAATTTGGAAAAATGGATTCCATATTTGGAATCAGTGGGTCCAAATTATATTAATATAATACTTCTTATTTTTGGGAATTATGAATAGTAACTACGGTAAATTTTATTTTCCATAGTTAAAGGTAAATCGGGTAATTAAGGGTAAATATAAGATTATAAAATTACCATAACACCTGCCAAAATCCTATTTGATGACTAAAATTCAACCCATATCACCTATGGGTTGGATTAGAATCATTTAATGGACTTTTTTCTATGAAAATAACTTAATTATTATTAAAACCAAAGAGAGTGACAACATGTCACTCTCTTAAATTTTATAAGTATATTAATTTTAATTTAGTGATAAACTTCATGAAACATCGAACATGAATAGTCTCCAGAAAGCTAATGAATTTATCTACAGCATATGAATTTATTTATAATTTTTAGGGATTATATAATTATCATTAATTGTGACACAATAGTGATGCAGATATTGTTTATCTAGTGAAAATGAAGAATATAGTTTTTATTAAACTAAAATTGACCATAAAAGGAACAAAAACCTGACCAAAACTTATTGGTCATGTAAATTTAAACAATGATCTTCCTATGGTCGAATATTTGACCATTTGGAGCATTATCAAAGCGATTATGACACTTATATAGTTTTATTTTAAATGATGCCAATGTTGTCACCTTCATAATTTAATAAATATAAGATGATAAATTCGAGTAAAAGTATTATTGTGAAATTTAATAGATTTACATTAATCATAGGATTTTATTTTTAATTTTTATGGAAAAAATAAATATATTAAATTATTATACAAAAATGATGTAATAATTATTTTATAAAGAGATAAACCAAATAAAGGGTTTTAAAAATAATAAAATAAATATTATATGAACTATTTAATGTGATACACTAATTTTCTAGATATATATGACCTTCTATGAATCTATTAAAACTTTTATTTCGAACATAACTTCTGTATATATTTTATTTAAATTCAAATAAATGAATAGTGTCAAATTTGACACTATTGTTATTTTATAAAAATAACATATTATAAAATTGTTTAAAAATAACAAAAAAATTTACAAATTATAAATTTAAATTTATATGTCAGAAAATGTTATAAATTATCCAATTATGGACAATTCACAACAAATATGTAATTATTTTTTTAATTTAAAATTTAGAATGTTATTACCACAAATAAAATTAAATTGATTAAATAAGGATAAATCGAGTTGATAATTTTTAAAATAAATTCCTAACATGTCTAAAATTTATTGGTTGATGAGATTACAACCCTATCCCATCTAATATTCTTATATGAGTCATTTTTGGAGGTTTTTTAAGTGGGGTTATATTTATTATAAATTAATATTTTTAAGATTTCCAAAGGTGCCCCTCTCTTCCCTTATAAAACGGCACCTCCTCCCTCTCATCTTTACAAAACATTGAGCCTTCAAGCTCAGCAAACCCATGCCAATTTCTCTTCTCCACTTCCCTATAGAAATTCTAGAGGTCTTTTTCTTCTTCAAAGAGCAATTTTAGTGCCTTAAGAGAACGTTTAAAGGAGGCACTTCGAGAAAGAGGTAATACCTTCTACTGTTTTCTTCAAGTTCCATTCTTCTTCTACTCCCTCTTATTTAGTTGTTTCATTATGAAGTAAAAACATCAGTATCTGTCAAACACTAATATGTTATTATAAATATGAAACAATCCTATTTCACCTTCTATCCATCATACGGAAAACAAAATCACCGCGGGTGCGTACGTACGGAATACCATCTCCACACTGTGGTGTAATATGTTTTTCCACCAACAACTTACATTGATGGGTATAATGGTGAAAAGAATAACTATATATGGTTATTATAACATCATACTGATTCTGATATATTTTACCATCCCCTCCAATTCTATAATTATGGGAACGATATCATCGCACGTGCGTACGTACAGACTACCCTCCCCACGACGCGATGAGATTCATTCTCCATGATTAACCATACTTGAATGACCATAATGTTTATATAATTAATACTAATGAAATATATGAAATAATTATGCTACTTGATTTATGTATATATATATGTTTGTCATCTATTTAGTTTCATTCAATTCAATAAGGAAACGAAAACAGCGTTCATGTGTACGTACAGCCTACCGTCTCCATGAACGGTGTATTTCATTCCTTTTATCGATCTATAATATATATGTATATGATGAATATAAATTGTATATATATCATGTTTTTCATTCAGGAATTATGTAAATCAGAATATAAGTAATAATATCAAGAAATGACAAGTCGAAATAGATACGATAAATGAAATGATTTTACCCAAAACGCTACTTTAACATGGAATTTACAAAAGAAAGGGTAATATAAAGTCATAAGTGAAACATATATGATATAATAACGATGAATATGATTATGTAATAAGTCTATGACATTATTTAAATCATTATACAAGAGGTTCGGATCCATACGATGTTTATCAGACCTAAGGTAATGGACAACTATTCCAATATCGTTCTTATCCGAGATTGTTTATTCGTAAGTATTTACTGGGGTTATTGTTATCATCCATGTCCATGTTTCCTATAAATGGTTTCATGTATGTTTAAAGGCCTTTTACCCATTTTTACTTTTACCCAATGGTATGGAAGAAATATTTCATTTATTTACGCTACAAGGTACTTTTTGACTTTTTCGACAAAAGTACGAGAAGAATGTTTTTTTAACATATACAGCATGAAAGGATTCTTACGTTTTTATAAAGCCTTATTTTAATGAATCGTCCTCCAAAATATTTCATGAATATTATAAAAAAACCTTTTCTTTTAAAATTGTATGATGTTTTGTGAAAAGAAATTGATTTTTAAGAAGAAATGATATTTTCCTCAAGAATTCATTTCATGTGTTTTATCAAAACCATTTTCTATCTGAGATGACATTATTTCATATGTGTATGTTTCAATTATAATATCTATATGATTTAAGTAGTTTCAATTTTCTTATTATGAAATATCCATTTGTTTTATGTGGATTATGTGATGATGGGATGATGTTTATGAAACCCATTTTATTCTTTGGGTTATGATGAATGTTTTAAGTTTATTTTGTGGCACAAGTAAGAATGATTTCACTATGATATGGGTGGGACCTATATCTCCCTCCAATGCATTGGGTAAAAATATGTATCTCATGAGATAGACATGGCTGGAATGGTATGTTTATCCGGTTCAGTGTTACAGGACTGAAACGAGGAGTGAACTCAATTCAGAAAGGGACTTTGTCCACTAAGATGGTCTTCGCAGTAATGCCTTGGCTACTATAGAAATCATAACATGTTCTGAATGGTTTCTACAATTACATGTTTTATTCCCATTATATTTTACCATGGTTGATGTTCCATTATGATATATGCCTTACGTACTTCCATGATTTATGTCTTTGCTCAAGATTTTGATGTTTAAATTTCATGTTCAAGTTTTTGCTTTCAAATGTTTATAGATTGTTTTATGTTATCTATGTTTTCCTTAACTGATCATTTGAGCTCACCCTTTTTATTTTTTATTTTCCCCAGAAAATAAAGAAAGGTTTTAGGTAGGGAAACAAAAAGGGGAAGATCGTTATGGGAGTTGTTGAAGATATTTCAACATGATTAGAAGTTTATATACAGAGTTTCCAAAGAAAATAAACTATTATGGTCCTTGTGTGTATGTTTCTGTTATGTATTAAGTATTACTCAAATGTAATGTAATGTATATGTACGTTAAGCTTCGGGTCTCTATAGTTGGTATCAGAGGAAATGTTTAGTCATCCTTTGGAAACTAGGATGCCAAAACATTAGTGAGATCCCTAGAGATATTTCTAAGGTATGTCTAGGGATGTCCCTAAGGATAAGTATACATATAGTATATAGTCCTAAAACTATAGTAACAATCGTAGAATTTAACCTAAGATGTTAGATATTGAGGGTACTCCCCCTTTACTATGTTGTTTTCTATAAAATGATTTTTTCCTCTCAAAGAATTCTTTTTGTGTTTTAGTCCATGGAGGAAACCAGAAGAAATTCGGTTAACATTGAATCCAATAGACAAATTAGTGACTATGAGTAACAAAATTGTGTAATTCCTAAAGAGAAAGATACTGTGATTATGCCGAACCAGTCATCATGATATATGATTAACAAGGTAAAATTTAGTGGAATTCATAATTAATCAAATAATAGGAAGATATACTTTTATGCATGTTCTCATGTAGAGGAGCATAAAGAAAGGAAGATTGAGATTTCTATAGAAGGGAAGAAGAACCTTGAGGAATACCTCAAATTGAGGGATAGATTTTATCTGTGTGGAGAAAAGGGTCATAGAGTGACAGACTGTTATTGAGTTCAATGTCTTATTTCTGGAGAACATGGGCATTACCCAACTCAATGCCCTGACCTAAAAAGTTACTTCTAAATCAAGGAAGTAATTATTCCAGGAAAATCATTGAAAAGTATGGATTGAAGTGTTTATGTATTGGTATTCAATAATAATGTTGTTGAGGTACTTTTATGTTTTATTAGAATATTTTTGTATTAGACTATTGTGGTTTTAAATAATTTTATGGTACCGGTAACCATGAAAAGGGATTCAAATATTTCGGAAAGCAGATGATATGCGCATAATGAAGGTATAAGAAGTTAATGAGATGATTGATTGTATTCACGAGATCATGATTGATATAAGGACTAAGAGATATCATGGTTTGAGTATATAGAATTTTGAGGATTTTTGTATGTGGAATGTGTTAACTTTTAACTGCATTCATGTTTTCACTAAGGTTCAATGGGTATTCATTATTCAAGAGAATACATGATTAAGGTATTCACATGTTTGTAATTTGACAAACAAAATATATCTTATGATATATGGGGGATAAATGATGGAATTCACGTGATTGTTATGTGACATTTCAATTAATCATTTTATTTATACTATGAGATTGGACGGATGTTTTTTAGATAAGCCTAACGATTAGAATGGATTATGTTGGACCGAACTTAGTATTGTTTAAGGATATAACTTTTTTCGATATTATTGATGGGATGTTATAGTAATGTAGTTTTAGAAAAAGGACAACCTGCAGGACGGGTGACAGCCCATCACGTCAGACAAGGCTGTGGGAATCGAACCCACAACTGAAATGCGATTGGCCTTTATCACATACCAATGTCCTACAGGACGTCCCTGGTTAGTAGAAACTAGTTTTATTTTATTAAGTGGTATGATATATTAAGTATAAGTTCATTTTTTGGAATCGTATATGATGAACCTCACCATAGACAGACATACGTATATTTGATAACTTTTGCAAACCTTTTGTTTGAAACAGATGGAATGACCCATCATTCTATCACATGACCTGTTAACACTTCACAAATAACAAATTCAACATCATTTCATTAAGAGATGAAGTGGAAATTGTTCAAAGCACGAACAACAGTGAGATTGTACCAAAATAAAACAAGTATTTCTTCTAATTCAAAATTTTCAACTTTAGGGAAATGATATTGAAAAACAAAAATGTTGTCATAGTGCTCTTATATCTGATGAATCATATGGTGCCTTAGATCATCACAAATTTATGACTTTGTGATTGATGGATTTTTAATAGCCATGTTCTCTACCACTCTCCATCTGAACATGATGGTTAGTTTTTTCTTCTATATCCATATTTTCAACTATGTTATCCAATATGGAAACCGAGTGATGAGTTACCTTGGGTAATCATTATATTTCATAATTGAGTTTTTAAAATAATGTTTTAGTAGTCCTTTTTACGATGTGGGTTTCTATAAAGAGTAAACGATTTATAACCCCGACGAATTTTGAGGGCGAAATTAATTTTCAGGGGGGTAGAATGTAACAACCCGATAATTTATAAGATATATTATTTTTAATTTCTTTCATATCTTCTGTTGAACGATACAGAAAGATTATCATGCACTATATGTAACACCGTATTAGCATGCAGTATATGCAACACAATTCGTGGATCGTGTTATACACAATTTAAAGTTCATTTGATAGAAGTTATTCTATGAAACATTGGGTGTATATATATATATATATTTAATGTATAAATGAAATATGGTTGGATTTTGTTATATGAAACAACAAAGGAGTCTTGCACTACATGCAACCCTCACTTGGTTTTCATTACACGCAATCACGGCCTTTCTCGATAGCGTGTATTGTACGCTATATCGGGTTTCACTAAACAACGATATATGGTTATAATATTATCACGAACTAGCTGTTATGAATATAATTTACCACATTTTGAATTTTATAACATTATTAATTATTTATAAATTTTATAAAACATTTTATGAGAACAAAATAAATTTTTTGGGTAAAATAAGTATTTTTCAAAAAAATGTAGTTTTGCCGCCTTTTGATGGCGCACCCTCTTTAAATCTAGTTTATTATATGTTTATAATTTCAATTTTAAAATATAAAATTATTCTTTGGAATAAGGATATAAAATTTTACCTTGGATAAAATATTCATGTTATTCTGATAACTTTCATATATTAATGAATAGTAAAAACACGCTATATTTTAATTAAAAACAACATTTTTCATCGTAATAATTTATGTGGTTAAATTATTATATTGAATGGTATTAAAGTATAAATATAATATATTTTTATGATTTAATATAATTTATACTATTATCATTGATATTACCTTGAATTCGTATGTTAAATCAATTCAATCTTTTGTAATGTTTTAAACAAAAACCCATTTTCTTTCAACAATGGGATTAATTTTAAGTTATTTTCTGCAACTTCTGTGAATTGAATTTGGAAAAATGGATTCCATATTTGGAATTAGTGGGTCCAAATTATTTTAATATACTACTTTTCATATTTGGGCATTATGAATAGTAACTACGGTAAATTTTATTTACCATAGTTAAAGGTAAATTGGGTAATTAAGGGCAAATATAAGATTATAAAATTACCCCAACACAAGCCAAAATCCTATTGGATGACTAAAAGTCGACCCATATCACCTAAGGGTCGGATTATGATCAATTAATGGACATTTGTCCATGAAAATAACTTAATTATTATTAAAAACAAGGAAAGTGACAACATGCCACTCTCTCAAATCTTATAAGTATATTAATTTTAATTTAGTGATAAACTTCATGAAACATCGAACATGAATAGTCTCCAGAAAGCTAACAAAATTATCTAAATAATATGAATTTATTTATAATTTTTATGGATTAAATAATTATCATTAATTGTGACACAATAGTGATGCATAAATGTTTTATCTATTGAAAATCTAGAATATAGTTTTTATTAAACTAATATTGACCATAAAAGGAACAAAACCATGACCAAAAAATATTTTTAATGTACATTTAAACCATTAACATCCATTGGTCGAATATGTGACCATTTGGAGCCTTATAAAAGCAATTTTGACACTTATATTATTTTATTTTAAATGATACCAAAAGTTGTAACCTTCATAATTTAATAAATATATCAATTTAAATATTGTGATTTTAAATTGAGAAATTTGAGTAAAAGAATTATTGTGATAGGTAATAGATTTTTATTCATCATAGTATTTTATTTTTAATTTTTATGCTACAAATTTGTATATTAAATAATTATACAAAAATGATGTAGTAATTAATTTATTCATAGATAAACCAATTAAATGGTTTTAAAAATAATAAAATAAATATTATATGAACTATTTAATTAGCTATAATAATTTTCTATATATATATGAACTTTTAAAAATCTATTAAAACTTTTATTTCGAACATATCTTCTGTATATAGTTTATTCAAATTCAAATAAATGAATAGTGTCTAAATTGACACTGTTGTTATTTTATAAAAGTAACATATTATAAAATTATTTAAAAA
The DNA here is from genome assembly GCA_963277665.1 of Viscum album. Classification (NCBI taxonomy): domain Eukaryota; kingdom Viridiplantae; phylum Streptophyta; class Magnoliopsida; order Santalales; family Viscaceae; genus Viscum; species Viscum album. The sequence continues at coordinate 1,305,176,594 of OY728147.1, forward strand.
TAACAAAATATTTACAAATTATAAATTTAAATTTATATGGTAGAAAATATTATAATGTATCCAATTATGGATAATTAAAAACAAATATGTGATTATTTGTTTTAATTTAAAATTTAGAATGTTATTACCACAAATAAAATTAAATTGATTAAATATGGATAAATCAAGTTGATAATGTTTAAAATAAATTCCTAACATGTCTAAATTTTATTGGTTGATCCTATTACAACCCTATCTTAGAAAATATTTGAATATTAGTCATTTTTGTTGTTTTTAAGTGGGTTAAGATTTATTATAAATTAATATTTATAAGATTTCCAAAGGTTCCCCTCTCCTCCCTTATAAAAGGGAACATCCTCCCTCTTATATTTACACAACATTGAGCCCTCACGCTAGGCCAACCCCTGAAAAATTCTCTTCTACACTTCCCTAGAAACATTATAGAGGTCCTGGTCTTCTTCAAAGACCAATTTTAGTTCCCTAAGAGAACGTCTAAAGGAGGCACTTCGAGAAAGAGGTAATACCTTCAACCGTTTTCTTCAAGTTCCATTCTTCTTCTACTCCCTATTATTTAGTTGTTTCATTATGATGTAATTACATCAGTATCCCTCATATACTGATATGTTATTATAAATATGAAACAACCATATTTCACCTTCAATCCATCCTACGGACAACAAAATCACCGCGCATGCGTACGTACGGAATACCGCCTCCTCGCTGCGGTGTAATATGTTTTTTCACCAAAACCTTAAATGGATGGGTATAATGGGTAAAAGAATAACTATATATGGTTCTTATAACATCATAATGATTATGATATATTATACCATACACTCCAATTCTATAATTTTAGGAACGATATAATCGCTCATGCGTACGTACAGACTACCATCTCCACGATGCTATGAGATTCATTCTCTATGATTTACCATACATGAATGATCATAAAGTTTATATAATGAATAATAATGAAAAATATGAAATAAAAATTCTACTGGATTTATATATATATATATATATGTCATCTATTTAGTTTCATTCAATTCAACAAGGAAATGAAAACAGCGTTCATGCGTACGTACGACCTACCGTCTCCATGAACGGTGTATTTCATTCTTTTTATCGATCTATAATATATATGTATATGATGAATATATATTTTATATAAATCATTTTTTGAATTTTGGAATTATGTAAATCAGGATATAAGTAATAATATCAATAACCGACAAGTCGAAACACATACGATAAATGAAATGATTTTACCCAAAACGATACTTTAACATGGAATTTACAAAAGAAAGGGTAATATAAAGTCATAAGTGAAACATATAGGATATCATAACAATGAATATGATTATGTAATAAGTCAATGACATTATTTAAATCAATATACTAGAAGTTTTGGATCCATATGAAGCATATCAGACCTAAGGTAAGGGATAACTATTCGAATCTCCTTCTTATCTGAGATTGTTTATTTGTAAGTATTTATTGGGGTTATTGTTATCATCCACGTACATGTTTCCAAAAAATGGTTTCATGTATGCATAAAATCCTATTTACCTATTTTGACTTTTCCCCAATGATATGGAAGAAATATTTCTTTTATTTACCCTACAAGGTACTTTTTGACTTTTTTGACAAAAGTACGAGAAGAATTTTTTTAACATATACAACATGAAAGGATTTTTACGGTTTTACAAAGCCTTATTTTCATGAAGCTTCCTCCAAAATATTTCATGACTATTTTAAACAAAAAAATTTTATTTTAAAATTGCATTATTTTTTGTGAAAAGAAATATTTTTTGATGAAGAATGGATATTTTCCTCAATAATTCATTTCAAGTGTTTCATCAAAACCATTTTCTATCTAAGATGACATTATTTTATATGTGTATGTTTCAAGTATATTGTCTCTATGATTTACATAGTTTCAATTTTCTTATGTTGAAATATCCATTTTTTTATATGGATTATGTGATGATGGGATTATTTTTATGAAACCCATTTTATTGTTTGTTTTATAATGAATGTTTTAAGTTTATTTTGTGGCACAAGTAAAAATGATTTCACTATGAGATTTGTGGGACCTATATCTCCATCCAATGAATTGGTTAAAGATTTATATCTCATGAGATAGACATGGCTGGAATGGTAAGTTAATCTGGTTCAGTGTTACGGGACTGAAACGAGGAGTGAACTCAATTCAGAAAGGGACTTTGTCCACAAAGATGGTCTTGGCAGCAATGCCTTGGCTACTATGGAAATCATAACATGTGTTGAATGGTTTCCACAATTACATGTTTTATTCCCATTATATTTTATCATGGTTGATGTTCCATTATGATATATGCCTTAAATACTTCCACGATTTATGTCTCTGCTTAAGATTTTGAGGTATAAATTTCATGTTCAAGTTTTTACTTTCAAATGTTTATGGATTGTTTTATGTTATCTATGTTTTCCCTTACTGATCATTTGATCTCACCCTTTTTATGTTTCATTTTTCCCAGGATATAAAGAAAAGTTTTAGGTTACTAAACAAATAGGGGAAGATTGTTATGGGAGTTGTTGAAGATATTTAAACATGATTAGAAGATTATATACCGTGTTTCCAAAGACACTAAACTATTACAGTCCTTTTGTGTCTATTTTTGTTATGTTTTATGTATTCCGCAAAAGTAATGTAATGTATAATTTCGTCAAGCATTGGGTCTCTACATTAAGAGATTCGCTAATTCGAATGAAATGGGCCGACTTCGTTAGCTGATCCATAATCACTCAAATGGAATCGTGCTATCTGACCATTATTGAGAGACATGTGATTAAATCCATCGCAATTTTTTCCCACTTCCAAACAAAGATTGGTAAAGACTACAACATTCCTGCTGGCCTCTGGTGCACTGCCTTGACCTGACGGAAAGGCAAGTATCTTTAAACAAACTCAACCACTATTATTTTCATACTATCCCAACAAAACAGAGTATTCAATGATTTACACATTTTCTGAATTCCCGGTTGAACAACACACCTGGAATGATGATATTCCCTAAGATGATCCTCCTGACAAGAAACTGGTATAACCATATGATTCCGAAAATAGAAAATTGAATCTCCATTCAGTTTCCAAACCTCAACAGTCTCGCCACCATTGAGTTTTGACCTCATGGTCACACACTTCGAATCAGATATTTGTGCCTCTTAACACGGCCTACCATGTCAGGAATAAAAAAACCGAAAAGAAGACCCCTCTATTGCCCTAGTCATCATATTCCAACTGCATGTCAGCTATAAATGACATCAACTCCCACCGGCCTGATGCCTGTTTCACCACCTGAGCGTTTAATTTTGCACTTAATGCATCTTCCACCGAATTTTCCTTACCCGGGATGCAAATAAAGTCAAAATCAAGCATCTGGAGATATTCCATTAATATCATTTTCCTGATGTTCAAAACCCATTGTGAGAAAATTTGCTTCAAGATCATATGATCTATATATATTTTGATTTATTCATTGAAGATATAATGATCCCACACATTCAAATCATAGAGCGCTGCTGCCAATTCCGAATCACGAGTTTAGTAGTTCTTCTCATGCACCCTCTACTACTTTTATCCATATGCCACCACATGATTCCCTTGCATGAGAACACACCCCAACCCTGATCCTGATGCATTGCAATACAACATGTACCCTTTGCCTGGTTCTGGAAAAACCATGATTTGTATTGATGTAAGGCGACCCTTTATCTCTTCGAAACACTGTTTACATTGTTAATTCCACTGGAATGGAACATTAATTATTGTTAATGTTATCATCGGTGAGTCCAAATGTAAAAAATATTAACAAAACACGGATAATTCCCATCTAGACTGAGTAAACTATGTACCTCAAACAAATTCTCTGGTGGTTTCCACATTATAACAGCCTCTATCTTCTCTGGATCCACATAAAAACCCTCTTTCAGAAATCACATGACCCAGAAAATGGACATCCTATATCCAAAAGTCACACTTTGACAATTTTACATACAACGCATGATCCCTCAAAATCCCTAGCACAATCGCCATGTGCTGCTGATGCTCCACCTTGTCTTTGAATACAGTAGAATATCATCAAAAGACATCCCCAAAAATGAATCCTGATATCATTGAAAAATCCGATTCATCAATGGAATGAACACCGCTGGTGAATTCATTATACGAAAGGTAATAACAAGGTAGAAAAAAATCATCAACTCATGGAAGTGGATATATTTTATTTATCAAAACATGGTTATGTCAACAATAATTAACATAGAGCCTCAATGTTCCGTCTGACTTTTTCACAAGAAAGATCGGTGCTGCCCACAGAGACGTGGTAGGCCAGATAAACACTTTGTCTTCTAACTCTTCTAACTAGATTTTCAAATACTGCAATTTATTAGGTTATATTTGGTAAGATGGAAACGTGATAGGACTGGTCCCCGTAAGGAGATCAATTGCAAACTCCACTTTTCTTACGGGAGGTAACCGAGAGAATTCATTAGGGAAAACATCCATGAAATAATCCACCACTCTCGGAAGAACACTCTGCTCAAAACCTTCTACTAGTTCCAACAACAACACCACCAACTGCTATGATAAAATACCCACTGCCGATTCCAACAAACACATTGCACCCTACCTTTCATGCCTCTCTCCTCTAAAGAGATGTCTAATGCCATAGTGCGTTGAAAAATCCATTGCTCGCGCATTACAGTGGAGGTTGGACTAAAATGCCACCAGGAAATCCATTCCCAGGATTACATCACAATAATACGTCTCTAGCACTAAGAAATTCCACATTAGATCAACCTCTCCCAGAATGATACAAAATTCTCAATACAAGATGGCTCGACACTTTCTCCAACCCAGATGAGTTTTATGGTTTAGAACATAGTGCATCATATCTACCCGTAAACCGATCAACTCAATCACAAGTGTATCAATAAAAGAATGTGAATCACCTGTATCAAAAAACACATGCATCATGGTAGAATTTAAAAGAATATTACCTCGCATTGTGGATTGTTTCGACTGATCATCCACCATAACTTGGTCGGCTCCAAACAACACCATGGATTCCACACTCTTCTCTTTATTGCCCTGCTGAGGAGATGTTGTGTTCCGAGAATCACCATGACTAACTTTTCCCTACTGATGCGAGGTACACTGCTTTCCCCATCTTGTTAAAGCATATGATGTATGCGATCCTTGAGGAGTGTCATGCGCACCCGACCTTGGATAATTCCTACTATAGAACTGATGATTCCCCATTTACTTGCAATTTTTACATGCTTGAGGTCATTCCATAAAATCCTGCTTGATGTGTGCCATAATACCACACATAAATCATCCTAGTTTTCTTTGTGCATTGGAGGAATTTTTACTGATCATTCCATATAATTATGTTCCATAATCCCGACCTAGGATTAAGTTCCCCTACTTCGCTTGAAACCAACGTTAGTGTTCCCACTATTCCCCATGGGTACCACCATGATTCCTCTGCCCAAAGATCCCAACAGATCCCACTCATCCACCAATTCTTGATTCACCATCTCTGTGTAATCACCAATAAAAAACACAACTATTTTTTAATGGATTTCATTACATAACCCCAATCCCAAGATCCTTGCCTTCAACAACTTTCTACCTTCCACCTCGGGTGAAAACCGCAAAAACATATAAAAATAGCTGCATACTCCATCACATACATATCCTCTTTCTTCAAACTGAAGGAATCAGTTGTGCATTGAATTTTGAATATACGTGGGTTTAATTTTTTATTAAACAATTCCTCAATTCCTTTTCACATCATACCATGGTCTATTCCTTCTTGGAATATCAACTCCCACCACTGAAGAGATAGATCCTCTAGATTATATGTTGCTAGCATTAATTTCAGCTCTACAAGCATCCCCAAGAACACAATAATTCTATTCATTTTGGACAGCCACAACTCTTCCTTTTCTGGGTCCGAATAACCCCTAAAGACGGGTGGATCCTCCTTTTGAAACTGATCTGCATAATCAACATTCATTGGCTTTTCCACTCTAGTCACACTTCCCAAAGCATGGAAATATTGCATTATGCTCTGGACTAACTACTGGTTCTCCTGGGGCTCAGGTGCAACCACATTTTCTTCGGCCACTTCTGGTTGGTCTCTATGATGCCTACCCGGTGCCATTTCTATAAACAAAAAACAAACAACATTATGTATCACTTCAATAGACCTCAAGAATTCCCATCTCAAATTTTATTACACAACCCTATCACAATGATGTTTTCCACCTTTCCTTATTTTTAATGTTTCACCGTTTTTGAAAATCAAACAATTTTCAAAATAACAAATTTAATTACATTATTATTTCAGGGATTAGAAAACTCAATTTTCAATTCAGCTGAAAAATCATTATGCCCAATTAAATATACATCATAGAGAGAAGTAATTTCTACCATAAATTCCATGCACATATTTTTGGCTACACCCACATCAATGAGATTTCCAATGCCTATAAGTGTATCCAAAACACTTTTGTACCGAACTCCCTGGTAACATGAATTTCATGATAAATGGGTTACCTACATCATTTTAGGGTATGCATTCCATGTTCTGACATTCCTACTCCTTGCTACCATCTGGAATCAAGGAATATACCACAATGATTGTCAACTCCAAGAGAATCAACCCCAAAGGACTGAATAAGTTGATACCACATTTAACACCTCACCCCTAACTTATTGGCTTGAGGAGGCAGTGAGGGTTACTTGGCCTTAAGTGAAATTCCCAATGCTCCAAAGGTTGGAAATAAATGTTTAGGTCTTTAAGGAAGAGTGATGAACTATTTCCCTCAATAAGATAACACAACTCAATCAACCAACATCTATAGATTTATGCACTTTCAAACCCAACCTTGTGATACTAACAATTCCATAACAAAACCAAAAACCATTCAACTATAAATTTCCACAAAAAATAATAGTAGAAAGCAGATACAAAACAACAAGAAACCATGAGCCATGGCACCACCACCGCTCCACACCATGATTCAAGCTCCATGCTCTTCCAAAACATCACAATGCACCACTAATAGAGGGTGATGCCTTGCCTTTGCCCACGTCACAGTACACGACTTATGAAAAGTCACCAATGTTTTAAATAAGGGGGTGAGTACAATTAATCAGTAGGATTTCCCCAACTTACTTCCTCACACATTCCCCTAGGAAAGAACTGTTAGCACATTTATGTTAAGTAGTTTATATAAAATAATCACATGTGCAACCATTAATATAATCCAAACATCCCCTTAAAAATACAAGCATACCAATAAACTAAATGTAGAGCCAAAAAAATTCCATAAGCTATTTCATCATTTACACATTAGAACAACAATTTACATCTTGGAAAGAAATGCAGAACAAAACAGCCAAATTTGTGGGACTTCTACCCATACCAATCACCGATTTAAAAACAGTTATTTTGTCCCTAATAATTCTTCTATTTTTTAAAATCATTCTAACAATTTAATACCAGAAATTATTTTTTAAATTATAATAAATATCCATCTTTAAATCAGATAATATAATTTGGATATTAAAATATTTGATATGGTAACTAGTATAGACCCAAAAAATATAGGTATGAAATTGACGAGTATATAATTGACTTAAAGAAAAATTCATAAAAAGAATCATTACAAAAATATATGTTATTCTGATAGTGGATATTCCATAAATATGATTGGATACTATTAAATATTACATAACCATATAAATGGAGATGGACAGAACATCACAATGGGTGAAAATGAAATAACAATAATCTTTGTACATGGACAATATTTGTACTCAAAATCTATTCTTATTTATAATGTTCTATTTTTGATTATTAAAAAACAATCTTATTAGAATTTAAAAATTATATTGTATTTTTTTAATGTGAAATATAAGAACAATTATAGTAATTTTATTTATTGTATGCCTGTTTTTTTATTTAATATAGTTATAAATGATATTGTTTATGATATTAATTTAAATTCGTTATTTTCTCAAAATGATTCTTGTTTGAGTGATTTTAGTATAGAATCAATTCCATGTAATAGGAGACTACTATATTTCATTATATAATCAATTATAAATCTGTAATTGAAGGGCATTTTACAAGGTCCCTCTAAGGTATAATGTTCCATATTGAACATGTGAAGCCCATATCAAATGGAAAGGTTACAAAAAAATATCTTTCAAACAATAGAAAGAGGTCGATACCACTTAACAACTAGAATTCATTTTTATAGATTTATTTAATTCGTATTAAGTTTCTAATTTAGTAGAAAAACATTATAATTATGTTATAGTTGAGGATAATTCAATATATACATTGTTGTTTTTTCATGATAATAAAATTGAAGCTCTTTATTATTTTTATATGTATTCTATTTCTGCATAAACCCATAGTGGAGTTACTATAAACACCATTACAATTCATCACAGCCTTGATTTGTTTTATCAAAAAATCAAATATCTATACTCACAATATGTCTATATTAATAATTTATCTATACCAAGAACACCTCAACAAAATTGAAGTTATTGAATGGATAAATATGTCTCTTTATAGAATTCCTAGAACAATGCAAAGTGAATCTGAAAATCGTGTCTATTAATGGGATGATGGTTTTTACATAGGTTTCTTTTTAATTTTAAATATTAATTATAATAAATATCATAAAAAATAATTATATTAATTTTGGAAATATAAAAACCCATTTTGTATTACCATATAGTTTTTTATATAAATTTATATTAACCTCACAAAAAAATCTAGAAAATTTTCAACAAAATGATATGAAGGAATTTTCCATCTTAATTTATACTTTATTAAATATTAAATGAAAACTAACCAGAAATATAATGTCATATATGAAATTGTACTTTTCATTTTCATGAGATATATCCACAAGAATATATACCTTATTTAGGAGATGAAGAGGTTGATATATCATTTATTAATATCAATTATACCTCTTAATCTTTGGTTAACTCCATAAATTTACCTAATAAATCACCTGAAATGGATCATAAATCTATTGCTGAACCTAATGATAAAAATAAAGTATCAAAATAATTCTATCCCAATAACAATTATATCATTTCAAAACCCCCCATTTGGTTTTTTAGTTGGAGACCTATGCAGAGGAACACAAACTATAACCTCAATAAGAAACTAGGTTGAGCATCCATACTTTTTTTTGATATCATTAACCATAGAAAATTAAGGATGTATTCCTTGATAGACATCGCATAAATGAAATTCAATTAGAATTTAACCAGTTTAGAATGAATAATGCTTATAAATTTTTTGATATACCGAATTAATACCTAAATATTTTCATTAATTGGGTGAATAGAAATTGAGTTGATGAGTTTGAAATAATTATTAGAAAAAAATAGTTTGGTTGCTCAAGTTTATAGTAATAAAGAATGTACTAAAAATTTACAAAACCTTTTCACTAATATGTTGACATGTGGTTGTCATAATATTACATTAATATGCAACAAATAATAATTTAAACTGCACAAAATTGATTTCAATAATTCATTCCAAAATGGTCATATTATTGAGAATGTATTTCTCGAAAAAACTAAATGAATTCGAAACCATCATTTTCAAAATCATTATTTATAAACAAATTTTTTTAATTTTATATAACTAGATCCTATTGCAGATATGTTATAATTATCAATTTTCTTTTTTCAATTTTTTGGTAAAGGTATTGCTAACACCACATTATTAATAAAATAAAATTTTAAACGTTGTTTTATTAGTTCAAATATATGTTGATGATATAATTAATAGATCATCCAAAGAATTATTTTTTATTGAATTATAAAAAATTATTCAAAAATTCAAGAATTATCCAAATGGATGAATTTGAATAATATTTATGGATTTCAAATATCTCAATAAAAATAATTATTTGTATAAAATCAAATCAGGTAAAAATGGATAATTTAAAATGTTTATTCATGGATAAAAAAGTAGAGAAATTATAATGATTACAAAATATATGTTTGATATTTAGGAAATTTGATTTTTAGTAGATTATACTACAAATATACATGTAATTAAAATTAAATTATATAGAACAACTGGTTGACTAGATATCATGATCAGTGTTTTTATGTGTGCATTCTTTCAAGAAAACAATAATGAATATAATTTAAATGATTTGAAAAGTATTTTTCTATAACTTATAAATATATCTAATTTCATATTTTTTTAACCTAGTGGTCATCCATTTTAAATAGTTAGATATTCAGATGCTGATTTTTGTGGCATTATATAGAATTGAGAAACAACCTCTAGAACATATTTTTGTATTATATTGTCATTATATTCATTCCGTAGTAAGAAATAGAAATATGTTTCATTTTTGAATATTGAAGATGAGTACATAGTTGTATGTAGTTGTTTTGTAATGTTTTATGGATGAAACACACATTATTGGTCAATGGATATTAATTTAGAAATGTACCAAAATGTTGTGGAAAATACAAGTGATATTAACATTTTTAAAAATCAGATATCTCATACATGGAAACAAATGTTGATATTATATTTATCTTTTTTGAGAGACTATTTTCAAAATTGTGATATAAAATTTAAATTCATTATAACTAAACATTGGTTTTCTGATATTTGGATGAATGATTAGAATATTACGACAATGAATTATATCAAACATGAATTTGGTAAGATTAATTTATAATAATTTTTTTTTAAAAAAATTTAATATAATTTGCAATCTCATTTTAAATATTTTTTGATATATATATTAATTTTGTTTTATCAAGTGTTCAGTTAAATTATTTTATTTTAAATTACACTATGTGATATTTAAATATATTAAATAGTTACTACTATTTCATATGTGTTTCTGTATAACTAAATCACTAAAATATTTTAATGTAAAAAAAGTGTATCTCAATGAAGCATTTTACCTAAACCCTACAAATTTTTCAATCCCGACACTAAGATATTATTTATTAAATAAATATCTTATCAAATCTTGTATTATAGTCTTCTTATTTGGAAATAATAGTTCTATTAAAGATAATTATTTGGAATCATCCAATATGGAAAAGTTCAGTTTTATAAAATATTAATTGTTTTTGAAGCCATATATTTGTTCCTATTATGTAATGACTGAGAGATAATTCAAAGATGAGTTGTTCTAAAAATTAATTCCTCCATATGGAGAACTGTTCTACATTAAAATTGGACTAGTTTTTTCTTATATGAAATTCAAACCTATTATCCACAATTCGAAAAAGAGTTTTACCAGAATATGGAATTTGATGCTGGAGATCAGATGGATTGGATGAGTATATATATTTTTTGGTAAGTGGGTGAGTTCATTTCAACCTTTTGTGACTATTTTCTATGATTCCCACATCTTATTGAGTTTAATTGCTATTATATCTCATATTTTATTTTAGTCATACACATTTTGAAATTGAGAAGATTTTGGAAGAGTAGAGGGGTGATAGAACTTAAAAGAGACCAGTTGTAAATGAGCAATGTACAAAATGGAATTTTTTTGAAATTCATTCAGTAAAATATTTTCCTTAGGAATAGATAATTTATCTCTATATGGTATCAGGATTTTTAATATATATACATATTGATTCAAAACACCAAGAAAAGCAAAAATCATTTCATAATGTAAAATATGGAAGTGTTAACCAAACCATCTTTGTGATTCAACAGTATTCCATAAAAAAGTTATTTCATTTTTGATTGAATAGAAATGATTCATCCCTATTGGAGATGAAAGAACCATGTTTCCAATTGTTGTTTGTTTAAATCTGAATACCTATATAAGGATAAAGGTTAGTTATAATTCATAAAAATTGATGTGGATTCCAAAATATGGGATAATATATCAGTTTATAAATCCAATATCAAATCCATATAGCCAAAGAGATATCATTGAACCTGGTTTCAAACAAGATGTAATTTATGAACCTGATTACTCCTATAATGAAGGTAAATCTCAGTCTCTTACACATATGCATGAGGAAGCTTGAAGTGCACTATAAGAGTGATTTACTGACACTATCTCCCATAATTATCTACATATAATAGAATATGTGTCTCTTATTCATGTTATTTTAATTGATTTTTTGAGTTCCAATTGAAGAAAAAAATATAATAAGAAACCCATTTTCATTAAAATATTAATAGGAGTTATAAGTACTTGGAGGGAGACAGTTCCAATATCTTTCCTTTTTGGACATGATCTACCGAATTGATAATGTGACCAGGTAGTGAATTAGTGTTAGAGAGATTTAATTTTATGAGATATGGGGAGATAACAACATTGAATTTACACCTTCTAATGAATAATACCATCTAGATAATGTATTATTTGACATGTATGTGTCTTCTCTCATAGAAAGTGATTGTAACTGTGATATTGATGATAATCATCCTAATACAAAAGGACCTTCTATTATGATTATTTGAAGGGAAGAAGCACATATTATGAGAAATTTTTCATCTAATCATATTCTCAAAAGCAAATTGAGACTTCAGTATTATGGGAATATTTTAATGATTTTTTCTAGTCCTACTCTTCCCAATGTTATACATAAAAACCCCTCTCATGATGATCAAGATTATCAATCATCACCATGGATAATAATTTTTGTTATAGATGATTATAAAGAAGAATATTATTATTGTATCAGATATGTTTAGAAAATGTATGGGGTTTTCTATTATAATGAATAATATCAGAGAAATAAAGATAAGTTCATTGGTCATTCTTTGGATAAAAATGAAGATTTTATTAATTGACATGATTCTTCTCATTCTAATGATACTCTATCTGATGATGTTATACATTACTATATATATCATTTTTTGACAACATATGTTGAAATAATATAGTTCTGGAATATCCTTTTAGAAGTATTGAAAGAGTCTTTTATGTATGTTCTTAGAAAATATCTAGATAGAGTTGAGGATATTTCATAGACTATTGAAAGTGTTTTTTCTACATATTTAGCCAGTGTTTTCTTTCAAAATAGATCATATTCTTCCTGATATTGAGTCTCTTTAAATTGAAATATAGTGTTCGTGGGTACTCATATGGTTGATGTAATCTTGTTTGATAGATCTGATATCTACCATAGATATAAGTCTTCCTTTTATGATGAGAAGTCTATTCAGAACATCATATTCAACCTCAGCATGTTAGCCAACATCAGTATCCATTGATGATAATTTGATTCATTGGATGATATAAGTGTAGATTTAAAAAATCTTAGATAATTTAATAGATATATTAAAACAATGGATGTTTTATATTTATACCATTAGAGTTTTTTCTTAACATTTTATATAAAAAAAAATAAAATGATAAATGATAAATTTGTAATAAAAAATGAATTAATGTACTATCTTATAAGGATTTACACCGAGGAATATTTCATGAATTAGTTCTTATATATGGATAATGATTTTGTGATGTCCCCTACAAAAACATCCATCAAAGATATTGTATATATTTTATTAGGGATGTATCCTCTTATAAATTAGTAAATTTCAAATAAAAATGACTTTAGTTATGTTATGTAAAATGGGACAAGGTATATGGATGATATCATATGGAATTTAAATCCCTATGTGTATGTTTCAAATTTTATTGTGTTGAAACCTCCTAATCTTACACTTTCTTTCATCTATTACTCTCTTACCCAATCAAATTTTTTCATCTATTCCATCCTTTACCTCACCTATATATACTACAATACCTTTTAATGTCATTGTTTCTCAATAACAAGGACATATCTGAGTTTTTTGGAAAGGAATATCTATTTTATGCACTCTAGAAATTCTTTGTACAAGTATACATATTCCTCCTATTGTTAGAAAAAGAAATTACTGATATATTACCAAGGTACTTGATATTATTTATATTGTGATAGGGATTATGTACATGTTTTAAACAATTAATGAAATATATTTTTTTTATAAATTTTTTAATTTCATGTTTTTTATTTATTTTATCTAAAAACATTCACCATTAATAAATTTATTTTGATAATTCAAAAGGTGGTGCAAACTGAATGGTTTAAACAATATAGAAATTAATTAATATGTATGAGAAAAATTTATATTTTTTTAATACTAGGAATTATTATTAATTATTTTCAATTTGATTGATATAATAGATAATAATCATTTATCTTCTTATATTGATATTTATTCCATGATTTATATCATTTTTTTGGATATTGTTGGTTTAGTCAATCAATTTCTTATTTTAATAATCAAAAATCATTTTTATGTTATTTCTAATATATATTATTTTTTTTTATTTTAATCTCAATTAATTTAATGTATAGAAATTTTACTAAGACGTTGATGTTAAAAATGACACACTAATCAAATTCACAACCACATATACTGACTATATAGAAAAGGACTGAAGATAAAACCAATATAATCAATTTATTACATGATATGTAGAAGAACCATATGATTAATAAACTAACTATAACAATACGATCAAAAAGCCCTGGATCGAAAACAATGATAATTGAATTTACCACAAATTAAACATGTGGATATAAGGACAAATAAATAAAACATTTTGTAAAATGGGGATTTTAAACCATTGAATACATGACAAAATAGAGTGACCATAGTCATTATTCTCAATTTGGAAATGTATTGTGATAATCATAAATATATGTTGTTCAATGGTAAGTGTAAGGAGTTCAACCGTAATATAAAATGACCAATCATTGGTACAAGTGATTGAGCCTATGAACTATCGGTGAATTCACCTTTTATTATTCCAAACTATTAAATCACTCATGAGTTATGATGTTGAAAACATTAAAAAGAACACATCTAGTCGATTATATTATAATATTAAATTATTAAATATATTTGTCCAACCACATTCCTATGAAAAATTAAATAATAGTAAAGTGTATTTATTTGGACTATATTTAATTCTAATGTACAAAAAACATAAAATATATTTTATTAATGGTTATTTTTATATAAATATTACCTTTTAAGGATGAAGATGGATAGAAAAATTGATTCATGATATATATGAATTACATGTGATTTGAATTTATTCATGAACGAATAATGAAAAATATTACATAATTTTTGAAAATATTAAATCTAGTTAATTTATAAACTACAATGAAACATCATATAATATATCAATATATAGACATGTAAATTTAAAATGGATAGAGTGGAACAATAATCAATAAATATCATAATGAAGAATATAACTACATATTTTACTTCACCAAACTCTTTCCCTTCTATTTCTCTATCTTTATTACTTTTGAGATATGTATACATTATGTTGTACATATTATATATAAAATCATATACAATATATGCTTTTATAAAACACAATCTCATATTCATTTTCATCCATTATCATATATATAACTATGTAATAGGATATGTATAGATTATAAAACCATTTGTGTTATTTTTTGTAAATCCTTATCTTGGTTATCAGTTAGTTTATTTATAACAAACGTCATGGAAGTGGGTGATTTACATGTGGAGGGGACGAGGTATAATCTTTAGATATAACAACTTATAATGTACCACCATATTTATTTTCATGTAGTTTCTTAAAAAAAATTATAATTTTTTTTTATTATTTTAATCTATAGAACAACACATTTTCTTGATAGTTAACAATAATTTTTTTTATATTTCATGTTTGATATTAATAAATATGTTTCAAATGTTAAATGAGTTTTTAAACCTGTTTTAACTAATTTTTGATTAATCATCTAAAAACTTCATAAAAAATTATAAATTTATTATTACATCCTATTAGTTAATTGTACTGTATTTAACAAAAAAGTGGAATTAGTTGTAAACATTTTTTCAATAGAACATGTAACTAGAAACTCAATTCACAAACTCTTTAGTTTTCCACATTAAACATCACCTAATTCTATAACAAGATGCTTTATATCAGAATAAATAAAATAATAAAAACATATATAATTTATAATGATATCCCAATACTTATATAATTTTAGAATCCAATTTAAAAAAAAATCAAAATCACTATAATAAAAATAATTGATGAATTAAATTTTTTTATAAGTTTTTTATTATCTCTGTATTATATATATCTTCTGATCTATGAAGGATAGATCTATTTAAATATGATTCTAAAGTGGTTATATTCCACATCCATCATGTTCATGTAAAATGGAATTATTGTCTTTCTAAAATGTATCTTCTAATAGAGTCAATAAATCACTATATTTACTACAGAAGCTAATATTTACCAATAATCTTCTATTCCTAATTTTTTCCCTTATAATTTTATAACATAATTATTTTTAAATTAATCATTTTTTTATGAATATTATAAATCGTTATTCAACTATTAATTTATAAAAAACATAGGATATCAATGTTCTATATAAATGTTTTTCAATCTGTATACATAAGTAATATTGAGAAAAAATCACATTAAATAAAATACATAATAAAGTGTATTGTGATTTTGAAAACTAAAGGCAGTGTAAGTATATGACCAAACACTCCCATGAGTGACCAAAAAATTGAGTACAAGATATAATTATATCCTTCAACACCAGGATAGAACTATCAAACTGTAAATTATTCCAATGATTGGAGGTGGTACAAAATTTCACTTGGGACCCCAATGTTTAAAATATTCCTCCACCAAATCGAGATCTAAACTTCATATCCATGGAATAAATAATACTATTGTTACAGTATTATGTTTTAATATCTCTCTAACATACCACATTCAATAATTATTGGCTGTGGAAGAAACTTTATCAAGGAAAAGTTATTTATTTTGGATAGGTCGTCCAAATCAACCACAATACATATTTCAATTTTTAGGATCTCTAAAAACAAGTCATGAAATCCATTTAGATGTCCTCCCCAATAATTATGGGCATAGTAATTGTATGAGGAGTATCGACAAGATTTAATAGTTCTTATTTACCTAATTATGTGTGAGTTACTTATTAATAGACCACTAAATTAATTCCCTCTTTCCCATCCCATGGAATTAGAGACAAATATCACAATACATTTTCACAATTTGAGGCTTTGAAACCCACATATAAGAATTGTTCTCCTTCATTACTTATCACTACATATTAAAAATTACTATAATAGTTCCCTAAATTTATATTATGTAATGAAAATTCAGGAACGAAATATCAATGATCTCATCCCTGTAATGTTTCTATAAAATAACAATATACTCGTAATTTTGAATATAAGAGTCCATAACCTAATCAAAGATAGTTGATGAATGACTGTTGTGGTGTAGGAAGATCCATCATCAATCTTTGTTAGGGGTTTGATTTGGAATATACTAAAAAATGAGTGGGGGTTGAATAAATATCGGTTGAAATAAATTAAATTTATATATTTTATATCATTATCAATTCAAAACCTATCAATTTTTATGTTTAATGGTTCTATTTTTATTTCTTCATACATTTGTTATTATATTCAACACATCCTTATCACACACAAACAAAATAGATAATATGTACAGAAATATTTACCTCTCAATATGAGATCGATAATAATTAGTGTGATTTTAACCTCTATTAAACCACACTACACACTTGAATTTACCTATTAGAGAAAACGAACAACATAACATTGAATATATCATTTCCACATGTCCTGATTATGCATTGAGTTACCCCTACAATTTCAATGATGATGGTTTGGGTAATAATAATAGAGTATCCATCACTTGAGAACACTTACCAATTATTGATTTAATGATTATTTTTTATGAAATTATAATTCTCTTACTTTTATATCATCATAAAATAACTCCTTATAATATTTATTCTGTCACCTATCTATTCTTTTTCAACCTATTTACGGAAACAAAAATAGTATTATATCTCCCTCTTCTTTTTTTATTTCACACGCAATGGTTCTTTATTCTAGAAAATGATTATTGTAATCTTTATTTGATATTGAAATATGATTATAAAGATGGAATAATGTTACTTATTATCTATAATTCCATCTTCAACCATGTGTAATATATATAGTAATAAAATAATAATAGTAAAATTTTCTATATACTATTATATTTTTTTGTTTAGTAGTTACAACATTTTAAAATAAATAAATTCTTATCGCTCAATAATTTGGTATTTTTAAACACCACCGATGTCTTCACCTTAAATACTTGAAAACTCTTGGAATCTCATATATATATATATATTTCTCATTATATCTATATCGTAATTACTTGTAATTGTACAAAGTTATGCGTGAAACAAAGGAACAAAAACAGACAAAATCATTTCATAATCTATCATATCAAACTATGGGATTATTCCTCTTCACCCCATGGAAAAATTAAATGAATTATAGATTCATATGATTCTATTCATGCATGAAAAAACTATAGTATTTTATTCATCCATGCAGCTAATGGACCATGATTATTCCTCCTCCTTCAGTTTAATGTCGGTAAAATTTTATCACATCTTATGCAATACCTCTCATTCCATAACGATTCATGGTAGAACATGGAATTATGATATATGTTTGAATTAGTGAAAAACATACCTGGAATAATAAATTTTTAAATATCATATGTTATTAAATCAAAATGAACTACCAATCTTATAATTCATATGAATCAATTTATAGGATATTCAAGTATTGCGATCAACATCATATGTTCATGACATATGATAGATGACTTGAAATTAATTAAAACAAACACAATAGAACCACAATTGAAATTTCTACAATCAATGATTTTATATAGAGAAAAAATCTCAATATACACACACACTAAATGTCTATTGCTTTGTAATAATTCCAATTTTTTTTCATTATGATCATACTCTTCATCATACTACCCCCACGACATGAAAAAAAAAATTATTGATTACTATTTTGAAAAGGGTAAACATTACATAAATTCATATAATTCCTTAAATCCACCTGAATAATAATGGATTGATCACTATTGATGTTTTTAATTATAGAATGAATCCCTTGTAATTAGATGGATAATATTTTGAAACCAAGAGAATAACACTAACATATCTTGGATGTGACTTTATGTAACATGTGTATGAACTTACATAGATCTATCAATTTTGTAATTAGCCTTATGAAAATTGATTTTACCTTTATGTAGAATGAGATTAGTTTAACATTTAGAGAGCTAACACTATCCTTTATTCAAATATCATATTTCACATTTTTTCACAAAGCTTCAAGTTCACCACTATGTAGAGTTTAGAATAATTGAATTACCTTTTTGAATCTCACAAAACATCATAATTACCCTTTCATAGTGTCCAATTACCATTACATAACTCCTGTTCTTCATTTTAAACATTAAACTTCCTAATATATTTATGAAATTACCTTGACCTTTCTAAAGGTATTCTAAAATACCATTATGTTGAATAAATTGAATATTAAAAATTACAATTAATATAATTTTTTAAATTAAAATTAGTTACTCTTCCAAAAAAATTTATTCCTATAAGAATCAATAAAATATATATTGAAATTATGAGAATAATTTGAAATCACTTTTATTAAATTCTAAATCTGTTATGAATATTAGATATTATGTTTATAATAATTCACTGAAATTAACTACCATATGATAATAATTTTACATCCACATTTCCATTCCCTTAACCCATTAAATGTTTTTAATATATATCATTATTAAATATTATTGTATTTTCTAAGGATGGATATTATAAAATAACATCATCAGGGATATCAAAATACTCTCTATATAAATCCTCTATAGAACTCTAAATATTTAAATCTGTCTACTTTTTTAAAAAATATGTCTCTAAAAATATCTTAGCGGAAGGAAATCCTTTTTAATAAAGAAATGATAACAGAATCTAAACCTATCATATAAGACATGTATTCTAATCATGTAGAATTAAATATAATATAACACAATTATCTTCCAATTTTATTTTCTCCACCACTAGGCTTGGGTTATCCTTATCATATTTGAAGAACTTTTTTCTAATACTAATTACATAACATATTGGCATCAAGGCTCATGGTTATGTCAATATTATTGAAAATAAAAACTATATACTCTAACTTAATATTTATATTTTACACTATTTAATATTGATATATTAATATGAAAATTATATTCACATATAATCCACTACACATATATCCTATTTTCTTATCAACCATTTAATTTTTATTTCTCTCCCCATCCTTAACCTGAAATATAAATTATTTTATGATAGACAGAATTTTTTCATAATTATGAATGTTTTTATCAACTGTTCAACTATACCACTATATGAGCTATTATCAGTTTGGTGAATTATACAATCTCATTTATACAAAAAAATCCACCCATTATCAAAATAATATTATACAAATTGAAAGAGAAAAAATCACATATTACCATCCATGGATGTATAAATATTATTTAAATGAGAATTCAAATTGATACCATTTGATATAAAATTTCTCATGAAATATATCATAATGTATTTCATTCACCAACTAGAATACACATATTACATCAGGAAGAAATACAAGGTTTTATTACGCCATTGGGAAATATGAAACAATTAATAATTAAGTCAATATTTAAATTGAATAACTCATATATTTTTAAGATTTAGTTAGTTTTACCAAGTATGAGAGAATGTAAATCTTACATTCATAATGAAACTACTATTGAATACATTTTTGTATATTTTTAATATCCAGAAATGATATTTATTAGAGCTTCCCCAATCTTTTTATGTCTCCCCATAAAATATATTCTTCATTAAATATTTACCATGGATGTAATCTTAATAGTATATAACAAATGCTTTTCTATGTTGAGAATAAACAATAATTTATATTTTCATTTGGATATAATGATTTTAAAACTATCACATTTTTACAAATGTGGATCTTATAATCATATTTTATTTAGAACACCATTTTTGAAATCAATCCATTATTGTTTTTTATATTTGTTATCTATTTTTTGATAATATATACTTTTACTCATACTTTCCCATAATAATATGATTCACCATCAATTACCTAATTTGAATTCACAAACACATTATAAAAAGGCAACGTAATAAGGTGGATCTTTTTCCTCCACGTGAACATAAAGAATGATAGGAATTTATATAACATGTTGCTCTTTTATATTCATCCTTTATAATTTATCATCTACTTTTCAAATATAATTTTGGTTTATATATCATGGCTCTCCTAAAATATTCAAATTTTATTTATAGAGATAATTTTATTTCATTTTCCTTCATTAAATAAGTAGATATTTTTCATTTTTATGGATTATTTTTTACTCTAGAATACATTTTATAATAATTTCACCATTTTCACACTTTTTATATCACAAATATAGTTCTGTTGACCCACATGGGTACTCTTTTTATAATATCCTATCATTAAAATTTTGAAATTTATGTGGAATACCATTATATACTTTAGAACCAATATTCACCTTTACTTTATCCAATTTCATTTCTTATTCCTTATATGATAAAAAATTAATAAACTACCTTTGGGAATATATAAAACATATATATTATTTCAAAATGAATTATTGAGATTTATTATTATCATCTCATTTAATTAAATTAATTAACCTAAATTTATTGAAAATTATTTTTAAATGATCTTATTTAATTTTAATTTTTTTAGAAAACTAATTCATCCATAGAATCTTCTTTGGTGCGTTCTAGTTTTCAATATTCCTTTTTTACATAATAATTACCTCTATCATTTATTATAAAAAATCATTGTATAACTTCCAAAATTTATATTCATACCTAATGAGATGAATATTCATCATTTTTTGGCCACACCCTTTTGTAAACATTATGAATTCATTAAATTTTTCAGAAAATATTTGTGGTAAACATATTCTTACATATCTATGGATGTTGCATGTTCTCTTTTATTCACCTTGAAATGTGTTTTCATAAGGATATTTAGAATAATTTTTTAGACAAAAAATATAATGAACAATTTCCAATTCTATTAAATCACAAAAAATAGTCCACATAACTTGATCCTTTATTAACCACATCATATTTTGTACATTTTCCATCTAATTGTTTTGATCATTCTCCATAAATGGTCTTAATATTCTCTGATATATACCTTCAATGCTAATTCTTTTATCCACCAATGACATGGTGATATTATTCTACTAAAATTAATTTAACCATTCATATAAATGTTTTTAACCTAAACTATCCTTGAAAATATATTCACGAGAATCATAAAATCATGATATGAATGGTTCATTATTCTTTATGATTTCTTGAGAGTGATCATCATTTTATTTAATGATATTGTTTTATTTTATTGTTATATTTAGTTAAAATAGTCCTCATTAGCATAACATATTCTATTAGCTAATTTATCCCTTAATTATGAGGAATCCGTATATATTTTTTCATTAACAAGACTCAATATATCCAATTTTTGACATATCATATTAAGGGTATTATTCTAATCATCAATAAAAAGTATAATATTTTTAGTGTCCTTACACAACATTGATTCCATTTAATCTTTATATTTTTCCTTCACATATTGAAATCATTCAAGAACCATGATTATCTATGATATAACCTCTCATTTGAAATTATAGATATCAATAATTGTTATCTGAAAAATGTACAATGCATGGATCTTACCTTGAAGAGGCATATTGATCTCTTACTTATATTTTACTTCAATAATAAATTCATTTTCAAATATATAATATCTCAATTTTGTCTTTATGTTTTCTATTTTAGTGGATCAAACATACTTGGAGATATTTTTTAAATTACAAACTTAATATTAAACAATATCATTAAATGTTTAGAATAGACATTGAATTGTGTGACTTCATCATCTAGTATTTAAAAAATAATTCAAAAAATATAATATTATTTATTAAGAAAATAATACCCTCTGTCCATTAATTCAAAATTATTAAAATAAAATATTGTATAAAATCACACCCATTATTTCAATGTACTTCAAATGGATATTTTTCCTCAAAATGTCATAGATATTATGAGAAATTTATTTTCATTATTCATTTATACTATAAGGGATATCTATATCCATAATGGTACCTTTATATACCATTTATTTTCATGTAATTCAAGATCTATATTCTATACCACTATGGTATAGAAAAATTGAAATAATATTTTATGAAACATGGGGTATAATGATAAATCTCTTCTTTTCTTTCACTCCCAGGTTCAGAATAGTCCTTGATGAAACTATGTTATGATCATTAATATAGATTTTTTTGATAATATATAATAACATCATACATTAGGAAAGAAACTCAAATCATCATATGAAGAAATATTGAAAAATAAGTAATCAAATAATTGGTGGCATAAGATTTGATATAAATTTACAAAAACAATTTTTGTATGATGTTAGAAATAATATAGATTTTCAATTATTGTTGACAACAATTACTGAATATTATACATTTTATCCCATTAAAATTTTATAATTTTTCACTTGTTGAGGTAAATAGTTCTCTTATTCTCTTCTATTGTCTTCATTATAGAATTAATCGCACACAAAACAAACAAACAAAATCAGGGAAGTTGATTTTATAATGTCCAATTCTTAATAAGAGAAGTATAATCCTCGGTGTGATTTATAAATCACTGAAACAATGCTATCACCTAAAATTCACATGTGTGTACAAATGAGTAAGGCATAAAATTGAAACTAAAATATGTATTTCTTTTGATAGTTCATTTGTTTATCAAACTCATAGATACCTCATGAAAATTCAATGACTATAGTTTGGGTAAAAATAAGTGAGTCTTCCACAACACATGATTTATGAAAGGTTGTTGATGAACATCCCATTTTTTCAAATTATCATACATACATTAAACTATTTAATTAATAATGCTTCCTTAGTATACCAATTAATAGATATACATTTATTGGAAAACGTAATTATGAAAAAAAACATAATTCAAAAAAGAAGAGTGTGTTTATGTTGGTCTAGAATGTCCTCAACAAATAATATATTACATTCAAGAGGAAATGATTTAAATGAAGAAAATTAGTGAAGGAAGAGTTTCATTTCTATTGGAAAATGAGGTTTCTGCTTATTTGTTTCCTTAAACTATTATGAATCCTTAATCTATGAAAAATTAAATTTCTACATTCTTGAATAATATTACATATGATCTATTAGTGAGATTTAATCCTTAAATATAATTGAAAATCTGTGAAGAGACTAACATAATTAATGTTTGTGAGTACTCATATCTCTAAAAATAGAAATATCACTATTTAATGAATTCATTAATATTAAAATAGGATTCCTTCACTATAGATGGAACTATATTCTTTGATAAATAGGATATTTTTGTCACTAATGATTCTTATATTGATAGAAGTTCCATTTTATTAGATCATGGTGCATTTATTTTTAGTCCTTATATTGGTGGTGTCAAAGAGACCAATCCAAAAAAATTCAATTAATTATGGGAGAGGAATTGTGAATAGATAATATTTTGACCCACATATTGGTACTAGTAATTAAAATAAAAATATTAATTATTAATTAATGATCCTACAACTTTAGGTACTAGAAGATGAGATTCATGGATTTGAATTTATAAGAATTCTGATATTCTCAAATAGTCCAATTGTTGGATGTTTGATCCACCATATGAAATATATTTATTTCTATATTTAGTGAAACATACTAAATATATGAAGAAAATATAAGGTTGAGGGACCTAATAATGTGAGTAATTTCTAGATGATACCCATGTATAACTCAAAAATATATTCCCACTCACTATCTCTGAAAATGTTCTCTATAATCACATACTATAGGCCAAAAAAGTATTCACATTTTAAATATAACTACTCTTATTTAAATTAGTGTCTATAGTTTTTGGGGATAACATAGTGTCGATATGTCCATCTAATTTTTTTGTTTCTAGGGAATGCATGAATCCCTAAAAAATTACCCATGGATTATCTATATTATAATTATACTAAATTTTTTTCTTTCATTTAGTAAAAAATATCTACAAACTATTTGGGGAGGAAAAACATCATTAATATTCTGTAACCAACAAAATATTGACAAAGATGGTTCATTTTAATCATAAAAGGATATTTCAATGAGGCTGGGGTTGTTCTTGGCAATTAGAAAGTAAATGTTTTGCATAAGACAATGTGAAACAAATAGAGAACTCAAATCCCTATTTTTATTCAACAATAAAATAACTCCAGGACATATTTTCCATCATAAGTATTCTTGTAATATATAAATGGGGATTATGATACTTTAATTTAATACTGAATATGAAGGTAGACTATGATTATTTTTATCTTGTTCACCCAAGTATTTATTCCTATTTTGTATATCAAAAAGTTATTCCCAAACAATTTGTACAAAGTGAGTTTAGTATACATGGATTTCGTGGTTACATCCATACCTTTTACCTTAAATTTAACTTCATCAATATGATTATACAGGAACACGAAACTAGCCTTGTTATATTTTAATTCAATATTGGTGTCATATCAAAATTTATTGATAATTATTTCAATTAGGTGGGGAAAAACATTTATAACCCCAATGTTAGAAAATTACTACCTAATTTTCGAGGTTAAGACTAAATTAATAATATCTATACACATTCCCCAAGAAAAAATTTCCATATTCAAAATGATAATTATATATATAATTATATTATTAATATTTTTAATGTAGACATTTTTAACCATCTATGATATAGATGGGAATAATATAATTGATGGGGAATAATATTTGATTTATCCCCCAAAAAATTATTGATATCATCTTGTCATGGAAAAATTCTTGAATTAGATATATATACATTTCTCTTGGAATAGATTACTATTTTACTACTATATTTATAATATTCATACATAAGATTTTTAAATCCACTTATTTAGTTTAATATTCCATTCATAAAAAATATCATTATTAAATAAAATAGGAGATTTGAATGGTGTTATTACTACATTTGAATAGGAGGGTAAAATATGAATCATTCCCACTGGACACATTTCTAGTCATATATTATTGGGTAGGGAAAATTAATATAGTAGAGGCGAGTTCTTCCAAAAGTCTTCATTTGGTATATATCAACATTAAAAATCTATTTTCTAAAAAAAGGATCAAGAACCATATAGAGGAGAAAATATAGAAAGAATGATCACAAAAACATTTAAAAATATTTTGTTTTGTATTATTTTAATGATGGAAATCAAATGGACAGTATCAGTGGATTTTTCAATAATGAAAATCACCATGATATCAAATCTCGTAACCATTGTATTAATATAATTAGTCATTTCTTGTACCGGATCATTAACTCCATGAATGTATTTGTTCGTAACAAAGTCGTGTTTTTTCATAGAAGAAAACGCATTTATGATATTTCAGATTTTGTTTTATTAGTTGTTTCAAAACAATTATAGGAAAAAATTAATTAACTAATGGGGTGGAACTGATCAAAAAAAATTGGATACTCCACTATTAGAAAATGATTAGATAGATGTCATATACATCCATGTACATGTGACCACCTAAAATGTATTTTAGGATAGATCTTTTATTGTATATTTTTAATATCATAAGATAACATAAATAATGAACGAGGAATTACAACTAGGATATGGGTTATATCCTAGATTATGATCATATTAGCTTCAATAATATCATCAAAATATAGATGGAATTCAAGAATGGAATTTAAATTTTATTTAACATATTTTAGAATTTTACTCCCATAAGGTTAGAAAGAATCCTCTCTACGATATACTGCACAGTTAGATGATACCATCCATGATATAATATTTTGAATTTGGCCAATTGTCTCTAGTTTATTGACATTCATATCATTACCTAATGATCAATAATTCATTTATAGATTCTGGTTAATAGTAATCCTATATTATTAATTATTACATTGAATAAATAATTGTTCATGTCTCCATTATTGTGACAATGAACTCAGAACATTTCATATACATTAATAATAACATCTATAAATCTATTATATGTAAGATGGTGTTTGTTAATGATTATGATAAAATAATCATTGCCCTATTTATATTCCAATATTTATCCAATGAAAAAAATATTATTTTCCAAATATTTTCTTCTAATAAGATTAGAATCATTAAGAGGAATAGACACTTTAAGGGAGATTTTTAAATTCTTGATTTTTATTTTCATGAAATCCCATTGCTTTTTATTCAAGGGGTTGTCCCATTATTTTTTCACAATTGAAAAAAGTAAGATTTTGGGATCAATATTTTAATGAATTATAATTTCAATGGATGGTCACCATCCCTTACTAAAGAGAGTAATAGTAGTTAGTGGCCAAAAATTGGGTTGTAGACCAGGGGTTTATTAAATAATTATAAAATAATTATATCCCATTATTATTAGACAACGAACTATTATGATAACTCCAAATATTATAGTTAAATTATATTTGCTACACTATGTACAATTTTCTACCAAGAAACCCATGTGAGAATGATTTTTTGAATCAATGAATTTAATAAAATGAATCATGGACTTCATGTATTAAAATCACCCACCTATATTCTGATAATTAGTAAATATGGTGTTTAATTTAGTACTAATAAACCAATTGTGAGATACTAGATTTTAGGTATAACAATAATCCCAAAACGAATCTAGATCACTATCTTCATATTTAGAACAAAAAAAGATACATACATAATGTGATAAAAAGGGATAACTTAATAGTAATGAAATGTGATTTGAAAATGGAATGTACCATGGTGAAAATATTTCCCAAGAAGGCTAAATGTTATAATTATAACTATAATGAAATATGTTCTTAAACATAATTTTAGATGTGAGTGATTGGATGAGCCTTATTTTTTTCCTACGTCTCTAAAATTATCCTTATGAAGATGTTGGGGCCTTTATCCACTTTAAACATGTTTTTACACTTCTTTTTGGGACCCATGTCATTTTTAATTGCATATATAATTATATTAGATAATTAAATAATGTTTTTTTTCTTAAATATCATGATAACTAGAATTTTCATGAATGAGAACAAAACATATAAAAGATATTTATCCTTGATATTGGTTGTTAATCCACTTACTCTAGTGTGAGTATATGAATAAATTGTAGAACATTTATTACTAGAAATGATGCACTAGAGATTATCATCCAATACTGACAATGATATAACAGATTTGAAATTATATAAATTTATATATTAAAATATATGGAAATTTAGATCATGCGATTAGACCAAATGTAATTGTGGGGGGATCTAAAAGGATATATCTGAAGAGGAAAAGAATCCTGATACATCACAAAAAAGAGCCAAATAGACATAAATATGAGGACCAAACCTTTTATATAACACCATGGATGATGTAGCTACAGAAATATAAACTTGAGAAACAACATTAAAATGAAATTGAGAGGGCCAGTCAATAGGGCTAGCCTGAGGAAATACATCCGATGAGAAATTCACTTTGACTAATGGGATACTGTATAAATTTTTCTCAGATCCACAAGTGACATGTTATATCAGAATACAATTCATAGTAATGGTATTGAAACCTAATGGAGGGGAATAAGATTCAAAAGCTACCAAAACTAGGGCCCTCAGTTATTGATCCACTCTGAGAAAAGAAACATACAGAATGAAAGGATCAAGGTGATAATGTTCAGTTAATAATTGGAATTAAGACTAAATATGAGAAAGGAACATATTATGATAAGAGGCATGTTGATCAAATAATGATCTTATATAATTTGAAAAATAGGGACCTTAGTGCCAAAATTTCTATTCACATAATTCACAGAGAAAACACTTCATAATTTAATTTCATTATGTGAAAAAATAAATCCACATTGAATAATTCTATTATCATCATGACCAACTCAACATTTTATTCTTTAACTTATCTATTATCATTTATCAAATTTAGTGACACATAAACAACTCTATATCTACCACCTTCTCGACATTGACACACATTGGTACATCATGATAGAAACTATATTGAGGAATCTTTTCATTGATAATCAAATGTGCATTTCAAGGAAAAATAGTATTGGGCGTCCTGTCTATTATTATTTAATACCACTTGATATATATATATATATATATGTATAATAGTTTTTGGTTTCATGAAATTATTTTCACATCCTTTTTCCTGTATTCATAGCACCGTATAAACTACTATATTAAAATCTATACATAAATTTTTATTTTAAAACCCCATAGAAATCATGGCTTGAAATAATTTAATACTCATGGGAACTCATATCTAGATTCATCATTACACCACATTCATAATTTTCAATAACATCATGAAGTGATACATATACCTTGTTAATAAAAATTTATAAAATCCCCATATATATATTAATATAAAAAATTTCGAATTCCACTTCTGTCTACCCACAATAATTCACACTAATTATAGACGTATATGAATATATTCATACATGAAGAAACTCTCATTATGGATTTATACTCATGGATCAAGCCTCATGGTTCTTCTTCATCCTTTATATTAATGCATTTTCATTTATATCGAATCTCATGCAACACCTATTATTTCTCTAAATCATTATTGAACGTAGTAGCATGATTTTTATTTTAATTAATAAACAAAATAAGATGAGTAATACTATTTTAAAATATTGAACACACATTATTATAGAACATAATTAATTTTGTGATCCACAACATCAGTTCTCATGCTTATAGGAAACTACAATGTACTCATGATTATATTTCACACGACATATCCTTTACCAATTAATTGGGGAGATATAGTATCCAAACCATCACCATATATAATTTGTAGTTACTATTTGAAACAATTCAATTATTATATCATAAATAACCCATGTAAGTAAAGGAGTATTCATAATGTTATCAAATTAAAATCATTCAAATTGTATAAAATAATGTACCCATGGATTGATAAGAGGTTTCAATAAAAATGTCATAAGAACCCTGGGAATAAAAGTGTGATTCTTGTTCTTTTAATATAGATTTACATTAGAGATAAATTCATAATCCCATCAATAATAAAATCATGATAAACCCATGTAATGTTAATGGGTATCAAATGAATTTAAAATTTTCATTGTAAATACTACTCAATGAAGACAATAATGAATATGGTATTTAAACTATATATATAGGGTTTAAAAATAGTAGATAAATCTCACCAATAAATCATTGTGTGTAATATAGTTGAACTCCAGTCAATCAACAAAATTTAAAATTATTTATTCACATTGAAATGTAATTAGATTAAAAATTATTGTCAGACACCAAAAATGAATATTGTAGTTATATTAAATTTTGCATTATTCATTAAAAAGCGAAAAAAATTAATTTAAAACTCCATATAAATAAGGAATGTTGGTGCAATGGAAAATATCCCCAATTTATTGATGGAAAATAAAAATGATGTCGAAATTTATGAAAAAACATATTTTAATAGAATTATTTGAACATTATGGCCCAAGAAGGGATGATGATTCGAATTGTTTTACATCATGAGTTCAATTGAAAAAATTATATATATATATATATATATTATAAAAAACCATGTTGCATTAGTCCCATGAGATTAAATCATTGTTAATATAAAAATTAAAATATAGCTGATACATAAAATGGACTTTAGAAATCATTTTTAACAACGATATAAACTAAAAATATCCATGTTAGCTTCAAAATTTTCAAAAAATTTATATAAGAGAAATATTATTTAGAATATACTTTTATAAATTACATAAAATTATTTATCATTTAAATTTACATAATTTTTTCTATAGGAAATGAGTAGAGGAAGAAAAAAATTTGATTTTGAAGGGAACCTTTTTAATAAATGATATTTTTGCGATTCAAAATCCATATAATAATTGTAGTAATAAAACAATCATTATATTAAATTGTAATTTAATATTATTGGATTATAATATATCATACAATTAAATATAAGAGTAGAGGAACCTAGGTATGGAAGAAAAATGGTCATGATAATACTTTATAACTCAATGAAATGAGATTTAAGCTATCAATATTGTTTATATCAAACATTCACTATAAGGTAATAAATATTTTAAAAAGAGTTATAAGGTAGGAATATTAATCCATAAAAAATATTGATTACAATATTATACAATCAAGGACATAATTCATTCAACTTATATGAAATATATTTTTGAAAATGATAATCACTCAATGGAAAAAAGTTGAGTTACCAAAAATATTTACTACTAGGGCTATAATTGAATAAATATCCACGTTAAGAAAAGAATAATATTTTCAATAGAATATCCTAGTTTATTTTTTTGAGAAAAATAAATTAATGCTTAGTAAATACATTATACAATGAAAACACAGTTCCCAAATGATATTATCTCACAAAAAAGTAGACTTTCAACCATGGGAACCCATATAACTTTCACCAATTTTGATCCAAAACCCCCATGAGTGTTATAAATATATATTGAAATTTTAATATGATGTAATATAATTTAATAATGACAAAAAATTGTAATGGTGAAGTATTATCACATTGTTAATGAAAAAATTGTGAATGAAATAAATATTTTTGTAGGAATTTAAATTAACGACCTTACATGAATTCTTTCTAAGTCAAAATTCACTATAAACTAATGCCTAAAAACAAATATCTATATTAATAAGAAAATTTTAAAAAATTACAATAATATTATAACAAATTATTTATAATTATTTTCTACATGTTTTTTCCTTGTTTTCATCTATTTTTATTATAGGGTGTGAGTAATCTTGATAATTTTGAATAAGTTTAATAAGATTGGTAGGGTAATTCAATCTTATCATAATGTATTTAATTTTAAGGTCATGAAAGGTATGGGAATAAATGTTATATATATTTATAATATAATAATTTTATTATAACATATATTTGGTTATGATCTTTAAGTGGAAATAAACAATGCACATGTGTTGATGGTTTTCATCAAACATACATTATTATCTAAAATAATTATTTTATTATTAATATAATAATTAATAACATAAACAAATTATTATTTTCTCATATATATAATATTTTACCAGATATTAAATTTTTATCATCGTCAATTATATAAATTTATATCATTTTTTTATAGGTTATTAAACTAACCCATAAAAAATATAACAACAATATTTGATAATGACCAAATTTATTGACTATTTGTTTGTTATATAAGAATTTTATGGATTTATATGATCAATATAACCCACAAGAATCTATTTTTTGGTATAAATAAAGAATTTGTTTTTTTAACAAACTCTGGTATAATTCTATTTACAATTGTTTTTTAATTGATCACATTATTAATTGGTTATCCAATTTATATTTATAAAACTTCAATAATTTCATAAAATTAAATTTTCGAATTATAATGATTATATTGACCGTAAAATTATGGTAGTGATGTAATGAAAAATTAAAATTAATCATTCTATTTTGGTGGTAGTCCACATGTATTTAGGGATGATTATTTTTTTCTCCATAAAAATTCTAAAAATAAGCAATATGTTTTATAACTGTAAAATATAATATAAATCACAAATAGAATTAATATATATATAATTATATATATAAAATTTAATATTTACACAAAAATTTTATATAGGATAAAGAAAACGAACCACATTGTGTAATGGAAATAGTAGATCACACATGGAACGAACAACCGGTTAAATTTTCATAAGAGAAACAAGAAAGGTGGATAGTGATTTTACTGTAACTATAATAAAATAAAATTATATTAATTATTTCACTATGCAATTTTAATAATTTTAATAGAATCTAAGGAATATAAAATTCACATAATTTAATATAAATGAGAAATGATAAATTATAAATTTATATCAAATTTCATCAATTATCTATATTGAAAATGTGTTAAACCCTTTTTCGGATGGCCTTTTTTGGAATCCATATACCCAAGTAAGGGGATAATATTGTTGAGAGGAGGTTGGTATAGTATTTTGGAAAAAATAAAGTGTTTTTTATTATTTAATGTGAGGATATGGGTACCCATTTTATAAATGAAAAGGGTTTACAATTATGAAAATTCTAAAAACTTATTATAATGGGAAGTTATTGTCAATAAATGTGGAACAAAAATTTAAAAAAAGGATTAAAATATACAGGATTGATAAATATCTAAAAAATCATTAACAATCATGTGATTAGATCATTTTTCATATAATTTAAATAGTTTCTTGTTTTTATACAAGAAGACTGATTATATTTAAACTATATAAGAATTAATGTAAGGGTATTTTTCAAAATTGAAATATCAAAATATATTTTTATGTTATACATGATTTTTTCAATAGAATAATTAAAATAATACCCCATTATAATTTTATACCATGGTTCCCTTATATTTCATTATTTAAAATGTTCAATATAATATTCTACCTCTGGTGACATTTTGATCCTAATGTTATAGAGGTTTTTTTTGGGTTTTTTGGACTCAATTACGGTTCATTGAGATATAATATATTTCATCTACCATTATTACCTATATTGTGTATTTAGTACAAATTAATTTCTTCTTGTCATAACTTTTTTGGAATTAAATGCGATATACTAATAAAAATAATATTCCCTAATTTCAATTGATTTTGATTCAATTATTACTATATTAATAAGGATTTTTAATATTTATATTTTTATTAATTGTTTTATGAATATATTCTTGAACATAATTATTTTAAATATGTTAAATTAAACCTTTTATTGTAATATGTTGTACACTATTATTTTTTATCTATTGAATTACATTCATACAGTTTAAATCATTTCTCACGACATGTACATTAGGGCCCATGACACGAATTTGAAAAGACCGCCTCATAAAGGCCAGTGTATGGAGATTAGTGATGAAGGAATTATCTAGATATTGGAAGGCATTTTACAAGTACCTTCACATATGCACACTCAAAACCCCATCCCTCAAATCTAAAAATAAATCATTTAGTAAATGTGCATGAAAATACTAAGTAAACCACAACTAGAGTACAGAAAATAGTAAAGTACAAAGTGGAAAATTTGGGCAGTATAAAATCCCACTAAAAGAATGACATAAAACATTTAAGATCCCAAGCCTCTAAAACTCATTTTCTGAAAACCCTACCTAAAGGCAGGTTGAAGGTAGCTTCCTGAAGTCGTTGCAGTACGCCTCGTCTGTGTACTATTGGTGAACACCACTAGGTCGTGCTCCTACCTAGACTCTGTCAGACCAATGATCATCTGCACAAGACACGACAAGTGCGAGAACGTCCAGTGAAAGGGTGTGTAAACAACACCTATTATAGGACCTCAAAACCCAAAAGTAAAGCACATGATAACAACCACAATGAAAAAACATAGTAATCTCTACCCATATCTATTCCCAGACATATTTAAAGTTCATCCAGATATAATCATCTCAAAAACTTAGAATCATAAGGTCCCAACCATATAACCCACATCAGGATTCATACTGAAGCTCCTCGATCATATCCATCCCTGATGGAACTGTATGAGATATACAATACATCAGCAAAATATTATCCATTCCAAATAGAAGGTCAAAGAGAATGTGCTCCATTGGGAAAATTCTACTAGGTTAAGCTATAGTCCTTGACACTAGGGTTCCAATCATCATCATCTTGCACATAATGATAGTATAAGGAAACCCAAGTGAAGAGGGACACTCCTCGCCACTACACTTTGTTTATGGATAACTACTCTGGACTAAACTGCGATACATCGGTTCCTCTTGTAGGGAGTGGTCCTCACCTCAGTATAATCTAGGGATCACTTTCTCCTACATAGGTATATATTTATTCAAGTGAATGAGACCACTCATCATATAAGTTCCCTACAACTATGGGACCTCCAAATCCTGGGCAGGACCTACTCCCCGCCGCTACTCAAAGAAGGGGGAGTAATACTACGATAACTAGGGACATACACCCTGGTTCCAACAGGGGAATACTAATTATGAAGGACCAACATCATATTACGAGAGAGTTTTACAACTTTTTATAGAAATTACATGAACCCTACCATGTAGGGGATTACTACTCAGTGACTAAAGGACACACACCCTTGTATTAGGGGAGTACTGAATATTTCAGTTTATTCTCAATGGGGGATCCACAATATAGTATGATCGGGGAGTACTGAAACTAGGATAGAGGACTCATTCCCTATTATGATAGGGGAGAACCAACTCTTCTTGAATAATTCATAAGAATGAAATGAACATTAGAACGACAGGTGAGTAATGACTCCAATAATAGGGAAGCCACTACCTAGTCTCACAGGAGAGTAAATACTCTTTCATCACAAATATATCTGAGAACCCATGACCAATTTCATCAATGTAGTAACACCCTGGAAAAAAAGAAATGAAGGAAATGAACCCAGAATCATGATGTGGGGATCCCTATATCTTTCTATGTTGAGGGATAAGGAGTACCCGTACCCTAAGACTTCAAAGGAGTAACTATCCTTGCATTTAATCAAGAGAACTACCCAGACTCCACAAAAAATCTTCTTGTATCAGTAGTACCTACTCTTCATATCAATAGTCCATCCTCCAACATTCTTAAAAAAAAATTAGATTATCTCAAAAGAATCATATTGTCAAAAGGGTCGCCACACCATAGAGGGATAGGAAAACAGACACTCCTTTTGAATATTATAGGAGTTTTAATGAAACGATGGCCTATTGGGTCTATGTCCGGCCAGACCCTGTCAAAATGCCTCGACCTAACCTAGGTTTGACCCGTTGGGCACGACATACTGGGATGTAGGTCCAGACTACTGCCTGCCCATCTCAAATGGCATGGTACTCCACTCCAGCACAATCTTGGCCCAAAAAGACAGGCTAGTTTCTTCGTCTCGTACGAGGCTCTCAAACATATGTCTCCCACCATGGGGCGCTCTACTAGAAGTAAATCCCTAGTCAACCTGTCTGCTCACCAATACAAGGTTTTCTAGTTCAACATGCTTATTTTCACATTTCTAGGTCATGTTATAGATATAGACATAGCTACCACTGTTCCCAAGGTTGTTATTTCCACAAAATTCCTCCACACTGAAAAATTCCTACACAGATCACATGATTCTTTTTGGTGATATATTTTTGGTCTGGAGGGAGTTATAGTGTCTTTGGGCCACATTCTTCACTTCATGTGGTTCAAATTTATATTTTCATCCCTTCCTATAGTAAAAAATTGATCAACGGTATATCCCAATCCACCTTGATCCTTCATGTATCATTTTCATCGGACCATAGTTTTGCAATATCCATTATAGATAAAAAATGTCAGATTGTTGCACCAGGAATGGTTTCACAAGAATTGACCATTCGTCAACCCACAATGAACATGAAGAACAACAAGTAATAGAGGATAAGAAATCCATATAATCCATTGTGTGGAATGGACCTTCACGATCGCGCGTCATTGAATTGATCCACTCCCATTTGAAGGATTAAACAAATAAAATCAAATATAACGAAATCATGAATAGATTAATGTCCCACATATAAATTTGATAGAAAACCCTCCAAAAAGACCAAGTAATTTTGGTCAACCTATTTTTGGGTTGATCTACGTTCATCATTTAAAATCCAGAACAAGGAAAATAGTATTATATAAAAAATCGGGCCAGGAGTATTGATCATTTGAGGATGTTGTTTGATGTAACATCGCTACATCGATCTTTGTTCCATCGATGTTTTTCAATTCTTTATTGTTGGTGAGAGATCCCTGCCCTCCTCCTTAAGGAAATTCCAGTGTAATGATGATAACCATGTATTTATGATAGTGTTTTTTATAAAATAATACTTCATTTCATGAGAAAATATTTTTATTTAAGAATATTTGATGATGCTCCCGTTTGAAAACAATCTTCATCTCCTGGCCCAAGTTAGATGATTTTAGGTCTTTACAAAGGAAAATTTGTTGTTCTGAACACTGTGATGCCCCTGGATTATCCATCTTGGTATATGATTAAAATATTTTAAATATAAATGATATATGCCCAGTTGTTTTTAATTAAAAACCAATCGTTATTCAATGATTTATTCTGGCACACTAGGCTTTGGAATCACGCATTGTCTCAGTTCTCAATAAGGGAATTTCCCCAAATATTTTTTAAGAATATATTCCTTGGAAATATGGAACATTACATAATTTCCTAATATTTATAACCTTATATTCTCTGTTCCCCATGAAAAACATTGATATGTAAAATCACTTTTCATTAAGTTATATTAATTAATCATTACCATTATATATACATTCTTGGGTTCTCCCACCATAATATTTTATTATAGGGTATTTTAAAATCCAATTTTCAAAAATGATGTTTTTATACAACGAATCATTTTTACCCATTTTATATATAGATTTTCAATAATGGAAATTTCATTGAATAAAAAGGTTCCCTTTATTATCAAATTATTTATCTATGGATCCACATTTCCTTTATATTTTTTTATGACATTCAAGGATCCATTATTTATGATTTTTTTAAAATAAGTTTTATAAAAATATATCACACTCAACTTTTCAATAATTACATATCAAAGTATCAGGTATGTTTTTATTTTATTTCAAGGTTAAAAATGTTTAATGAAATATCCTATAATCAGTTACCACTATTATCTTTTTTATATTAAATGGATTAAAAATCATTGTATTTATATTACATGATTTATTCTACAATATATATATATATATAACTTGATGGGATTAACTCAAGGTTTCAATCAATTCGATTCTTAATCCCTTTATATGTCATACGAGAAATGGAATTCTTTTCAACGATATTTTCAATTATGTCCAAAAATGAGCTTCCTTTCTTACACTATAGATATGTTCTTCTGAAATAGTTTTCCTTATTTATCTATATATATTATCTATCATATTTCTCTTTTGGAGAAATAATCCATCCATTCAATTATATTTATTGTTTTCTTATGGTATGAAAATAATGTTTCATTAAATTCTTCTCATATGTGAATACCATATTTTTATTTCATTAAATTAAAAAAATTCACCTTGATTCGATACTGTGATTGTTTTAGTGATTTTTTTAATAATAAAAAATCCTATATATATATATATATAATTTGAATACAGTATTACCTATTATCATAATTTAATTGTATTTACCTAGAATGTTACTCAAATTTATTGGATATCCATTTATTTTCTAAGGATTTACATTTGTATGATTATTGATGGAATTATGAATGTTTTTCTTATATGAATATATTTGAAAAGGATGTAAACCATATTTTCAATCCATGGGTTCTTTATAATGGGTTGAATGAAATATTTTTCATTCTATGTGTACTTTATGTTATAAAAAGTATATGATTTTATTTTACTATTTTATAGAACCAACATTATTTCTATGGATTATTTATGATGTGATAAGTGAATGATTGTAAAGTGGCCCTCAAATTTATAGATTATGATGGGTAGGGTCTAATATCACCGTCTAATGAAATGTTTATGAATTTATATCTAACGATAAATGTATTAATGTGTATATTATTATATTATTACTGTGGGAATTGATGGTGTGGATCATGAATGTAATGTTTCACTATTCAAAAGTCTGTTCCATATTTGAAATATTTCATTGATTTTTCCTTATTCATATGACTATGTTATTCTCTCATGGATTATATTTATTGACTCACTTTTTTGATTCATGTATTATTTTATGTTAAGAAACATTCTTGTTTTTTGATATAATATTTCTAGGTCAAATATTTAATTTTCTGACCAGAATATAATAAGATACTCAACATATGGTCACCTATTAAATTATACTGTTATTTACTTTGATTAATATAACAATGTACATATCTCACCCAATTATTCTAATTATATTTCCATTGGTTTGATACAAAATTAATAAGCATGATGTTTTTGGAGGAGTATCATGTGTAAAGAATTAATGGGAGATGTATAAGGCTTGTCAATGATTATGTATTTTCTTATAAATCGTAGAAATTTACGATTTCATACATGGAACATGGGTTTTAATCAGTAAATAATTTCCACAAATAACTAAATATATAAACATAAATAAATATTGTAATCTTAAATTTTTACATTATTTGACAAAATATTTAATTATTAATATCTATATAGTATTATGTCTAATTTTTGATTTAATTTTCTCAAGATCCATGAGTGAGTGTCCATAGGCACCTCAGTGTGTATAAAAAGAGGGATTAGATAAATTTAGAGGTTATAATGTTATCATTTGAAGCTAAATTATTATATTTAAATGTCATTAAGGAATCATATATTATTATTGATCATAGTTTATAGGTTATATATAAACCAATAACATAGTGATGCTGAGTATTTTATTATTTGTGGATTATGATTAGAGAACAATAGTCAATGTAATAAATATTCATTTAAGTACATGAATCCACCCTCATGTCCTATTAAATTATATATTTTGTGGTTATTCTCGAAAGTAAATCCATTTATAAAAACTAAAAATGTATGGAATCCTCAGAGGAAATGTACCTAAGGGTAATTACCCTAAAATGGGAAGATTTCATATTAGCTCGATCATCACTTGGTGTATAAATTTGAGGCCCAGTACGCACCTATTTTTCATTCCATGGAAGTATTCTATTTTTAATTCACATTCCCTTCAACGAGATATTATACAAAATTAATTATTTATTATAACTTATTATTTTATAGAACCAAATCTAAAAATGAACATGGATAATTGATTAATGAACAAAGAGAGTCATATGATAATATGAAGAAACCATATGTTAAGAATTCTTATTTCATTGGGAATGAAATATTTCGATTGATATTTTTATATTATTATTTTTTATTTTATAACATGAATTTTTATTTTATTATTTTGCTGAATGAAGATCACGAAGAGAAATATCAGAATATAATACTTCCAAAAACGACCATTTTTGATAATCGTATAATTGTGAATTCTTAAGTGGTAAATAATTTTACTTTATGCCTACTATGATGGAAATTATGATTATTTTATTCATACTTAATGTGGTGACGTTGATATCTTAATAGAAATTTAATTTATATACTATTATATATTTTCAGTAATGATCAATATATATATATCATATTAGTATATATTCTAAATGTTATGAGGATTGTGTTAATATTATATTGATTTTGTTTAAGTAAATATTATTTAAAATTTGGAAAAAATCTATTAAATGTTTTCAATAACAATAATTTTTTTTATAAAATGATTAGATTTTTAGGGATAACTAATACAGAACAAATGAATTTGGTATAGAAAATAATTAGTTTTATCATATTTTTTATACTATGGTAATAAAGGGTTGAATAATTTTAGGAAATTTGATTTACATAGTATTAATAACACTGAGAAATACCATTGATTTTTTTAAAAAGTGGACGGTTTGTTTAAAATAACCTATCTAATTATATATATTTTTATATTTGTTTATTAGTTTATGAAATTATGAACTAGTGATTAATACAATTATGTATCAAAAATACTTAATTATTAGAGAAAAATACAATCTTAGAGTGGTATAATGTATTGTTGATTCAAATGTTTTAGGGAGAGGTATGTTCTTGATAATATATAATAATGGTATATAAAAACATAGGTTCATGATTATAAGAATGAATAATGAAATTTGTGAAAATAAAAGTATATTTATATAACCTAAGTGAGTAATGTAGATGTCAGATTAAATGTTATATAATAAATGACGAACATTTCATTAATACCCTCATCTACTTTAATTGGATAGGGATAATTAAAATTTTAAAGTCATGAATTATTTTAGAGGGGAAATTTACTAACACAATATTATAAAATATGTTTTCCAAAAATTAAATTTTGTATTTTTTTAAAGAATCATCCACATGAAATGGTTAACTAAAATGAAACTAATATATATATACATATTATAAATGTAAAACCTGGTTTCAAAAACAACACTTTTAATTAGTGGGTATGAATAAAATTTACCAAATTATGAAATATGGTCATCGGTATTTATATTTAAAAATGTTATTTGATAAAAATATTATTAATTCTTCATTGAGTTTAAAGATACAAATTTTTATATTGTCTAGCTTATATAAAATCAAAATATTCATATTATTATTAAATGGTATTATATTTCTTCATTTATTATATATTTATTATTGATTTATAGAAATAAAGAATTATAATAACTAGTACTTTTAAAATCAATTATACTATCATACTATTTTTTATTGTGTTTTATAATTATATTTAAAAGATTATTTTTTACATAATAATGATATATTTTAAAAATAAAAATATTTATTTAATTCATCGTAACAATATTTTCCTATTATAGTTTTCTTCTCATATTTACAGAATGATTTATTTTAAGTTAAATAGTTAAATATAAAATTTTCCAAAATACGTTTCTTTTAATAGTATTATTTGTTTATAAATATTATATAGGAATTAAAGAAACTATTTTAGTAAAAAATATTTTTAAGAGAAATAGTAAATTAGAAAATATTTAATATAGATTCCAATCCTATAAATATCATTTCAAAACATGGGTGAAATTTTTATAAAAAACATTATTAATGAATTAAACGTTTATTTATTTTATTTTTTTATCACTTTTACAAATAAAATGAAATATAATTTATATCAAATTTTTATTCATTATTTAAAAATTTTGTATTAATTTCCATTTTTTTTGGGAATAAATTATATGTTACATTATTTAAAATTTAGTTACCATTGTAAAATCTAAAATGGTAAAAGTAAAAAATATAATGGTATTGAATTTAAAAAAGGTGTGGGAAATTTTGGTTGGGAATAATATTTTATTGATATATTATATTTTAACGTTTTTATTAAATTTGGAACCATTTTCCATGACATTTATTTCCCATTATATTTTTTCGGTGAATTTTCTAAAGTTTCATCATGTTTCCTTTATAAATGGGTCAGTCCTCTCATCACTTCCCTTCAAACAACAACCTACATAGTTTATAAAAAAATTAATCAAACCTCTCAAAAAAATTAATTTTCACATTAAGGAGGTTTTTTTGATGTCAAAACACAATCCATCAATGCAATAACCCACTTTTCAATAAAGATTATCTTAGAAGTGTTTCATAAATATCTAACTACTCCTTTATCATTTCTATTAATTTATGTGCAATTATTCATCATATAATTACATTTAAATATCGTACAATGATTAAATAGATATTATTTATAAAATAGATTGTTATTATAATGATGGTATAAGAATTAACCCACATTCCCTAATCTTTTAATATCAATAAAACCATTATTCATGTCATGTGTGTAATACCTCCCTTATGACTCAATGTGTTTAATTTTTGTTAAACTCATTAAAGAGATTGTACTATTAAGAAATTTACTATAATTTATTTAGAATTTTATAAAATATTGAATATTTTTAAATCTGAATCACTATTTATACTTTTTCCCATCTAATATAAAATTAAATCATCATAAATTTGAATGTGTAATCTGTCGCCACCGAAGAATGAATGATTTTTAATTCTATTATCATTACAAAATTACTTTGATGATCTTGAGAATATTTTTGCAGGATAAATATTGTTGTTATTAACAATGAAATTTCAATAATAATAAAGGGGAAACCCAATTTACAATATGATAAATAAACAGACATGGTAATGTATACAATCTAAATGTGTATCCTAAGAGAAAAAATAATTCATTATACTATGAAATGTCATTTTACTTTGGGGGTTTCCTTGTTTTAACACTATTTTTGTTTCCAATATTTTTCTTGTTTTTAATTAAAGTGTCTTAGCCTCTATCTTTCTAAAATAACTACATTTGGTCATTATGATCTTTTGTAGTGATAATATATTTAAATAACATCATAACCATATATTAATTGTTGTATGCTCTTATTTGGGCCTATTTAAACACC
This sequence comes from Viscum album, assembly GCA_963277665.1. Lineage (NCBI taxonomy): Eukaryota > Viridiplantae > Streptophyta > Magnoliopsida > Santalales > Viscaceae > Viscum > Viscum album. The sequence goes on from OY728147.1 coordinate 1,305,219,806, forward strand.
TACATGAACAATGCTATAAATTTATATCATGGATTATTGTAGGAATATTATTTCATGTAATCTATGATATAAATAAGGTAATAATTATTCTATTTTAAATATGGGATGGTAGTATTATTAATATAATCATTTTTGAATTTACCAATATATGTTTGATAAGAAACACTGAAACATGAACATCATCCATTTTGACATTAAGTATTGCAAGCATATCTTCCCTAGAATGAAATTATAAATAAAAAATAGTAAAATAAAAATGTATTAATATTTATGATATATAAGTGTTGAAAATTTGGATAAAAATGAACAAAAAAATTTCTTTTAAAAAATGATAAACATTAATCATAACAAATATAAAAAAATAATCATTACGTAACTAATATATATATTAAATATTAATAAATTATGATTTTAAATGTTTACATATGCTAAAAATGATTCTAAATGGGTGATTATGTTTTTTAAATTTTCAATACTATGAGTTATAGTTCTATTCAACTAAGCAGGATTTAATGTAATGGTTATTTTTCACATATTAAAATTCCTTGAGATATGTTTATGTTATACTTAATGTTTCAGTTTTCATTATGAAAATAATGATTATGTTTATTTTTGAATACTGATTCACTAATACTTCATAATAGTAAATATAATGTTTAAATTTTAACCTCTAAATGTAATTTGAATCAAATGCTAGATAGGTTGTAACGTTTTGATTGGTATCAATTATTATTCTCTAAGATACAATACATTTTCCCAATGATTTCCTTATTTTGATAACTTAATACCCAATACCGTGTTTTGATCATACAAGTTTTTTTTCATTTCATGAGATATACAAAAAATCTAATTCCATTATTTATATGTCTATTAATTCAAATTTTACCCCACAACTCAAGATTTTTTGTAACTCTACTTCAGTTCATTGAGTTATAATAATTATATGAAAATTATTTCATATAAGTTAATAAAATTCAACAATTTATTATATAATTTGGTACACTATAATTAATTTTAGTATAATAATACTTCAGGAACATAAATACATGTTAAATATTTTATTCTTTATGTACTATGTTTCTTAAAAGGAATATTATTACATCGAAACTCATTTTTATGAGTTATAATTTTTTATCTTGAACATTTTTATTTTAGAATTAGTTTATAAAATTGTAATTTTATATTATTTGGTTTCATATAATACTTTTCTAGATTTTTTTTCAATAATGTTTTTATGACTCTATTTAAATTGTGGTGTATCAATAACGGAAATTCTAATGAATTAAAAAGGCCCCATTTAAAATAAAATTCTTATTTTAGGATATAAATTTCATATAAATTACATTATATCATTTTAATGGATCCTATATTCCTTATTATATTTTTAAAAATATTTTTTCAAAATATTTCACATTATTTTTTATATTTTTCTCTTTTCTAAGTGACATGGTGTTTTTTTGATGATGCCAGTTTTTTTAAAAAATCTGTTTTAATTGTTCACAATTATTTTATTTTTTATATTAATTTTTTTTGTAGAATAATATGATTTATACCAACTTATATATTCTCTAATATATATATATATATATATTAGAATTTAGTTTATTTAACTCCCAGTATCAAACAATTAAATTATTTATCCTCTCCATTAGGAAACTTTATAAAGCATTATTTTGTAATGATATACTTAATCTGCATCAACATAGTTCTATGTTTACTTTGTTACACATGGTATTTTTAATTTCTAAAACTATTTACCTTTGTTATCTTGAAATATCATCTAATTTTTTTCACTTTTAGAGAAATTTTAAATCATTTACCTTTTCTTTTTTAGACGTTTGTATTGTATAACATTAATTTTTTTCCACTGACATTCAAATTTGTATACCCCATCTTTTTTCCTTTTATTAATGGGTATTAACATAGACTCATTATATTGATTGAATTAGAGAAATATTTTCATAACCATATTGAAAATATATATGTTGTAAAGACCATATGATTTACTATTTTTATTGAATGGTGTTTTCAAAGAATGTTACATGATGTCATTAGATACCCACTTATTTTCTATGGGATTATCATCTTATTATTTTTTATGAAATTATGAATGTTTTTAGTATATGAGTTCAGTTGAAAATTATATCAAACAAGTTCAATCTTAAGGATTATTTATAATTTATATATTGAAACACATTTAAGTTACATGTGTTCTTTATCATATAAAAATTAAATGATTTTCATTTGAATGAATTATTCATCCCACATTATTTCATTTTCTTATTTTTGATGTGATTAAAGAATGATTTTAAAGTGGTAGTCATTTTTATGATGATGGGTGGGATATTTCATCTCCTTGCAATTAATTATTTAAGGATGAATATATAATGAGAAAAGTAATCATGGGCACATTTTAGTTTCTTGTATAAATGAAAACATGTGGAGATTTTATTGAATGTAATTTTTATAAATACTATTTTTTCCTATATTTAAAAGATGTAATAATTATATTCTTAATAAAATGATTATATTATTTTTTCATGGTACTTGTTAATTGAATAAGTCTATTGATTAGTTATTTATTTTATTACAATATATATTCTATGATTTTTTATTTTTATTTTATTTGTAATTTTCACATTTATTAAGATTATAAACATATTCTCATCTTATTTTCACTTATTAAATTTGATAATTATCACTAATAATTACACAAAAAAATCATTGTATCTCACAAATTGTTTAAGTTTCCATTTCCCTAGGCTATAATGAAAATAAATACACAAGATATTTAGATAATAGTATATTACCTAGGGGATTTGTTGGAGTTTTTGAAGGCCTTTTCATGGAAAACTTAGTTTCACATATAAGATAAATAATATAATCTTAATATAAATAAAATGATTTCCTCCAGTTAAATCATTATCCAAACACTTTAAAAATATAAACATAAAAAATTTATTGGAATATACATATAAAATATTTGAGAATGATCATGTAATTATATATGTTTATCAAATATAGTGTTTATGGGGTTTTAGAACTAGATCCATGTGTGTGGGTCTAGGGGTTCCTCACACAACCTTCTATATTTCTTAATTTCCATTAAAGTACACATGTTTTTCAAAAATTTCATATTCAAATAATAGTAGTACTATTTAAAAAAGTTGGATTTAAAAGGAATAATACCAAATGATACTAATTAAATTCTAAAACATTTTAGGACATTAAATTATCATTTGGTATATTTAAATGATCTCAACTTACTTATAACTATAGGTTTACATCATCTCATTCAAAACATTTACACAGTGGTTATATATCACGCGTATTAGTATTTAAATTATATGATAATCAATGCATGGATCCTCTGAAGTACAATTGTCAAAGATATGCTTGGTTTCTAAAAATATATCCTTCATTGAACTATAAATTCTAAAAAAAATTAATAAATAAAAAATATGTATCCAAAAAACATCCAACGAAATGAAATAATATTTTCATAATAGAAATGGGAATAAAATTCAAACCATTCTCCAAATATTAGTCTATAAATCACAAAGAAAAAAATTTATTGTAACATAATTATCTTTGGGTCACTTCTTTCCTACAACTAATCTTATTTTATCATTACATTCATCCAAAATCATTCATTTTTCTATTATTATATAACATAAGGACATCAAGATTTATAGGTACTCAAATACTATTCACCATTAATTAAACACACAAAAATTGGAAAAAAACTTCCATGAGGATATCATCTATAAGATACATTATTCACCCTTAATTTTTTCATTTTTCCCATTTGAGATTTCATTTTTGATCAAATAGAAATGTGAAAGGAATTTAACTTAACAAACAATTATGAAATATAAAATTAAAATTACTACTGGTTTTTCACTTAGGAAAACTGATTAAGATTAAATTATAATTATGAGAATTTAAATTTTATGATCTTGTAGACTATAAACACGAAAAAAACACAATGAGTTGATAATTACCATAAACATTAATAGAAAACATAAGATAATAAAATTATAAATCATGGGTAGGATATCTCATTTCTACAGGATGATGTTTTAATGCACCATACACCACTACATGATGATGTTTCATAAGGTGTAATATATTTCCAAAAGATCAGGTTTTACAATACACATTTAACCTATAACTATGATATTAAAATATTGGAGTGGGAAATGTAGTTTTCATGTTTATATCTCATTGAGTGACATATTCAAACATGATAGAATTTTTTAATTTTGTTTGTTTTGGTCAATATATTAATAAGAGAGACTATTATTGAATAATATTGGTTAGAATCATGTTAACAACCTGTAATCCCTTGGAACCAACTAGTTTCAAAAAATATAGGCTGAATTTTCCAAGTCAACACAAATTCTACAATCTTAGGATACATCGTCATTCCCACATAAAAAATCACATTCTTTAGAAACAAAAACTTTAATATTTGGAATTGTAATTTAGAAAAATCATCATAAAACCATTATTCTGACAATGTCTTCAAGATAATGTGAAGGTATCAATAATGTTCATAATGGGATTAAGAATATACAAGAATGTTAAAAAAAATTAAAAAATATATAAATAAATGATGTGATTACTTGTTTATCGATTACATGAATGTGGTTTGAGTATCAGAAATTCCAAAAGGGTTCATTAGGTTATAAAAATTTACATATCACCAATGGATTGTGTTCTCTAAAATATATTATGTCCATAAACAATTCTTATTATATTGATATAATATATCTATTTTATAAAAACAACATTCCTATTTAATTGATTAATTTATTTTATGTTGAAAATGAAATTTTTTTATAGTAAAATGGATTAATTTATGGTAGCAATAAAATGCATCAAATTCCACAATCCTTAATGGAAGAAAATGGATACTCTAAAGGGATTTGATAAACATAATGAATTATTTCTACTATATATACACTAATAAGATAATTTAATTCCTCAATATTTTTAACCATGTGATGTAGGGATATTTTTATAGGTTTGATTCTAGTTAAATGATAAATAATAAACCCACAATTCACTATTCATATTGACATGAAAAATCATTCAGTAACATATCAAGGGTAAATTTTCACCCAATGAGGAAAATTTTATTTCTATTAACTTATATTATTATTATGAATGTAATATCAATTTTAGTAGTGATCTATATTAATTCCCTTTATTAGTCTATTGTATAATATTTTATATCTTATTTATTAATATAATATATATTGGACACCTATTTGAGACAAAATAAGATGCTATATTGTCATAGAAATCAATACATTCTCAAAATTGTCCAAAAAATCAATTCATAGAATTATACCAAGTAGGATAATATTTTGAAAAAAGAGAACCAATATATTTCCATTCAAATTCACCAATATAGATAAATATAAACACTTTCATACTTAATCAATTCCCTTTCTAGTAGTATTTCAATACTAATGTTAGTAGGTGATAAATCCACATTCCAAACAACAAGGGAAATTTTTAACTCAACAAATAAAAAAATGTGATGTACCTATATAAAATAAATAATAAGAAACATTAGATGATACTAGAATTGTACCACTTATAGTTGAATCCCCCACATCAATTTTTGAATTGAAATTATATATGAAATATAAACTATATGAATTATCCTTCTGACGTTGATGGGAAAATCCATAAATGTAATATTTTACCCTAGTTAGCTGACCCTATCTTCCCTATCAGCCCCCTCATCCCGACCATTCATATAGAGATAGACTATCACCAGTAAATTGAGTATATGATGTTAAATGATATTTTATTAATAGATGAGAGTGCAACCTGATTATTTCAGACACACTAAATCAGTGTAACCTCTAAATATGGCCAAACTATCTTAACTAATAAATGTATATAACATAAAATGTATAGTTTTTTATAATGTTACACCTAATACTACCCAACTAAAATCATCATATATTCACATACTGACATTTGATGAAAAATAGTCATCATCCTAGAAAATATAATTTTTATTATATCCCTCATATTGATTATGTGTTATATAACATGATATTTTGGAATAGTTCTACGAATTTTGACATGAAGAAAAGTAATGAATTGTAATGAAATTTCTCTTCTATGACCATATCAATAAACCTTGATTTAAATTCCTTATATCCACTCAGACATGGTGAAAATATAAATTTATCAATGAAAATACAAATATATTCTCTATAATTTTAATAGATTTTTTGTGGATATTGATGAATTATTTTACATTGACCTAACATAATGTTTCAGGCAAGATGTTTAGACAAACAATTGTGAATAATTCTATGTAATACCTTGGTGTTTATTCACATAGATCATGGAATACCTCCACCCTAAAGATACCAATTCAAATATGGATATGGCTGGTGAAACACAATTTTTTTCTAACATCCCTATTATCTCAAAGATACAATGAATGTGAATGATTCACTCCACATATTTTTATAAGGTGTCCTCACCCTGGAAGATGGAAATATGGTGAATTACAAATTTTTTATAACTCTAGAGGTCATTAAATCCTTTGAGATAACCCATTAAACAATAATTTGGGACCAATGAATAAGATTCATTAAGGCCTAAGGATTAATTAGTAAATTGTGGATGAATTGAATTCTCATCATCCCTGTCATGATTTTTCGGTGGTGGTTGTTTTGGTGGAATAATCAATAATAGATTTTAGAATAATGTAAATATTATCCATTTGGTTTAAAATAAAACCATATTAATTGAATTTATAAGAATATGCCAAACCCCAAATTCCTCCCTATGATTCAATCATTATTTAAGAAATTATATTTTATTTAAAAAAAATTTCTATCAAGATAATAATAAAAAATAAGGAATTAATATACTTATAAAGATATATAAATATTTTCTAAACAAAATAATAATAACCCTAATTATCATCATGAGATTAAAACTTATCAATCATAAAAACAATTACATGTTCGTATTTTTATATTCATCAAACATAAATATGTTTTAAAATGATATTTAATTTCCTTTTAAATGTTTTATTTAATAAAAACTATTTTTGTTACCAACTAAAACACAATAAATCATTTGGATGTGGTTAATTTGACATGTAGTCCTATAAGTTATTTCATATTAATTATTACTATAATTCATGAGGCTCAAATAAAAATAATTGGATCATAGAAAGTAAATAGAATGAAAATTCAAGACTACCAGTAGAAAATTAGTAGTATAAAAAAATTTATTGTCCATGAATACTTATGCATTAATTTCTAATTCCTAATAATCTCATCATCTAGTTACTCTCATGTCGAATCCATTGGTCACCATGAAATATACTTTGAAACAAATATGTAATAATTTAAAACAATTAACACATATGGTACATGATTAAGAGACCCAAACTTTTCATACATAAATATTATATAGTATTATAATTATATTAATTAAATAATGAAACACCCCATGTTTTAATTACTCATTATTTTTTTCGAACTAAATTCTTTCATGGCTTGTGTTACATGCTACACCAAGTTATGATTTCCTTATATGAATCATCATGTTAAGGTTGTGCTCTAAAAAATGTTCTGATTATGTTAGAAACAATAATAATTTTGTTTTTTGTCAAAAACAATCTATATTTTAGCTATAATTATAGACAATATTGTGGTTTCCTTGTGTTTTCAATAATTCATAGTTTATCTTGTGTTATCACCGAGTTTAAACCAAATATGAAATAATGAGTTTATGATATATTTAGACAGGTTATTGGAATGGTGTGTGTGAATAGGTTCGAAATAAATATGATAGTTTTATTATTATTTTTTATAAATTAAATATTTGATGACAAATTATTAGAAATGAATGTCAGAACTATTTGAAATTAATGAAATTCCTTTTTTTAAGTTTGTTTTTAAAAATAATGTTTTATCTCAATAAATGAGAAGAATTTGAAGAAATTTTTTGATTAAATTTATATATTATATATTCAATCAAGTGTTTAAAATTCAAATTATATGTTTTCTAGAAAATTGAAAACAAAAAATCTAATTCTGTGTATATAATAGTTTTATTTTTCCAAAAAAAATAGGTTTTGTCTCATTTTTATAAACACTCATTTTAAAAATGATTTTATAAACATTGAAAAAAAAATATTTTATCTAAATAATTAAATTATTGGTTTTTTCTATCAAGATTATCTTTTGTTTAATTTTTTGAATTTTCTTGAGATGTTTTATTTATTGATGAATATTAAAAAAATACTGAATTTTAATTGAAAATTTCATTATTTTATAAATTTATTTATGAAGTTATGTTTCACTTAAAATAGAATTTAATGTAAAATTACTTAAATATAACATCAATCAATCCAGCTTTGTTCATTTTAATCAATTACAAAATGAACTGGGATATAGTTACTATTCAATCTTTTGAACCTCATTAAAACCCCATGGTCTCATCCCATCAATAGGATTAATAATAAATTAATATCTACCACATATATGAATTTATTTGGAAACAATTGAATAAATATTTGAAATCAGAATTAATTATAATTTAATTTTGGACCAATTTAATTTTTTTCAAAAATGATTAGGGACAACTGTTATAATTTATCACATTGATGATGAGAAAAATGAGCCTACCAAGGGATTAATCAATAATATAATGTATAAAATGACTTAAAAACATATGTAAGTCCCCTTGAAATGAAATATGATTACGTTAAAACATTATTTATGTATTTTTTCATGATTTAATACATCTTTATTTAAAAACACAGGTAAATATAAATTTCATTTAAAATATAACAACTATGTCCTCTCCCCCAATTATGAAAGGCCACACCATCTACCCCTCTTTTGAAAACATTAAAACCAGCTGTTTCAGAAAATAAATAACATAATAACTTATATACTTATATTGAAAAATCCTACAAGGCATATACTATGAATATGTCATTTTTTAGGATCGATATAGTAATTTCCAAAGGAAGATATATAAATAATATGTAATATTCGTCTAAAAGAATTTTTATATCAAACATGTCATCCAACATTCCATTGGGTGGACATATGACAATGTCACCCGTGTGTATGACAGACTACTACCTCATGAAGCGATGATATTCATTTAGGATATACATAGAATATATTTAGGATGGTTTTAATAGTACTTTATTATATATATGAGGAGAAAATGTTAATATTATTATAATATATATACAAAAATAATTTACTTTTCTTTCTTTCAATATGATAAGAATATGGAAACAATGTACATGCGTTTGTATGACCTACCATCTCTATGAACAATATATTTAATTTTACTATCACTAAATGATATAGATAACTCTAAAAACATATAAAATGAATATATATAAAATATAAATAATGTTTTATATTCTATATATGATGAAATTATAATCTAATTAAGTGAACAATAAACCATAAGTCAAACATATATGAAAAAATAGGTTCTTTCAAAAAATGTAAATTTAAAATGAAATCATTAATAAATATGTAGTAAAATTCTATAAAATGTCAATATATGGTATTATATGTATGAATATGAATATACGATATATTTTTAAGAGACTAATTTTTTTTTATAAAGGATGATTTTAAAAGAATGATCAACATTAAAACTTAAGGTAAGGGCATTTCATATCACTTTTTAGTAGAGTGTGTCCCATGCTATATTAAAAACGTATCTTACTAATTTAGTGTATATGCTGGAAAATAATGTATATTAAAATTAATATAATAATATATATTTTGTTTTAAATATCCATTTTATGATCTATAATTCATGGGGTTTATTGATCAAAAGGATGAAATTCACTAATGTATTTTCGTCTCACTTTTCTACTTTCATACAACACATGACATATTAAAGACCTAGTTAATCTAGGTGGTGTATATAATACCATATGATATGATATATAATGAATACACATAATTCTATGATATTATATGTTTATATTGTTTTTATTCTTTCACGGGTCTTATGATTCAAAATTTACTCAAGCAATAAGATATTTTATTATCAATTTTCCTTCTTTTAGATGTACGTTGTGTAATACTCTTATATTCACACACAAGATGTATTTATATTCAATTATACATTTAAGAAGAAGAATTATTTATCCTCATGATATTTTAGGATCATTTTTGTGATAAATACATTATGGGTATTACGATAAAAAGTTGCCTAATTGGTAATCATTATATGTTATAATCTCATTGTTCAAGAGATTGTTTATGACCATGGTTTCAATGATCAAAAATATTGATCAATATCTTTAGAATTATTATGAATTTTATTCTCCTATGTTGATTCAATATATCTATAATTAAAGGTACCATTTTTTCAGTCATTGTTAATTATGATAACTAAGAAAATGTTTTACTATTATTAAATGATTATCATAGATTCCATTATATGGATTCCAAGTTATTTTCAAATAGTAATGTGTTATAAATTTATAATGTATTAAAAAAAATTTTCTAAGAAGAATGGATACTTTCATCAATATTTAATTTAAATGATCATTCAAAATTATTTTGCATCTACGATAACATAAATTTATGTCAAGTATTTTTTACTGGACATATCCTCTAAGGATAACATTAATATTCATTCTCGGGATGGGATATGTATCGATGGAATATGGTTTATGAAAAAAAATTCGACCTAAGGTTATTTCAGGATAAAATTCTTATGGAACAAACCTATTTTCCAATGAAATTATATAATTACATGGTTATGATACATGTATATTTTTTAATTATACTTATATGGTGACATGATTAGGATACCCATTTCATTTTAGGGGTTATGATATGATTAATTTTTATGGTATTTTAGAAGAAATAATAGTGGTTTTAATTATAAAATTATGTGGAACAAATATACCCAGGTATGTCAATTGCAACATGTCATTGTGTTGCCCAAGTAGACTTGAGAAATCCCCTTACATGTTATACAATGGGGTGACCAAATAGTGCCTGGTATGCCCATTAAGACTTTTATAATATGGAATCCTAGATAGTTCTCCAATGAAATGGTAAAATAATAATTCTTTTTTTGATAAAATTTTACATGATAGTTCATCTCAATACAAAATAAATGATGGTACACAAGAGGCCATCTCAAGCCTAAAACAATAGGGTAAATGGGATGTCATCACATGACCATCAAAATAGCATATATGGGAGGTCATCCTGATCCCAAATCAGGAACATTAGTGATTATAATAGTCCTAAAATGCAATGAATTCCTTTTTAGGTATCCTTGATGTATGATTTTCTATGATTATAGGTATTACACAAATATGCATATTACGCTCATGATAAGCCCTCATGTATAATGTTCATTATTAAATAATAATTCATGTTTTATGAAGTACTATTATTTATTCCATGTTTCAATATAATGATACTTTATATTTATATATGTCTGTTAAATGTTATTTACATTCTATAATACCATAATTATTCTATTATCCTTACATGTCTGAAGTTATTACCCATAATGATCATCTGATATCACCTTTTATGATGCTACCTTTCCCTATGTTATGATGAATGATTCTCTGTAGGAGTGATAAGGGGAGATATATCATTACGGAATATTATGAAGAACATCCAAAATGATATAATATTATTTTTCATTGTTTCTAAAGGTGAAAATATCATACATTCAGAGAACATGTGTGAATACAATGTAATGAACATTCATCTAGAGTGACTTCATATCCATGTATGACACACCCTTGGTAATTACATGAAATGACCCGTAATTTCCTTGGATATTTTTTTAAATACATTAGATTTTTACAATTCCACGAAGCCTGACGTCACGTGATTCCTAGGCCCGGTGTGCCCAGAATCAATTTCAGAAGTATTGTTCAGGTACGTTCCGTAAACGTATGAAGGGGTAATTATAACTTTTTAACCGATGAGCGTAATTGATTTCTGAGGGAACCTTTGAACTCGTAGCGCTGGTGTTCACGTAAGGAGACATTCACCACGATGTTAGTGGGTTGAGAATAAAAGTTAGTTTTTGGGTTTTTAGTGATAGAATTATAATAAAAATAATGTCATGTTGCTTTATTTTTATTTTGTTTGTTTATGCCTCTATGTGGAATTTGTAGGTGGGGACCACCACACCTTAACCTCCAATGAGAGGTTATGGTGGTGGGTCCCACTCAAACCTTACCACCTCTTCATGTTAATAGTGGTGGGGACCACTTGGGTTTTAAATCCCCATGAAACTCCTTATTTCTATAGAGAAACCCTCTATTTTTCCATTAAGTGTAGTGGATCCTCTTAAACTCCCTGAACACTTAATGTGCCAAATCAACCTCATTAATTAATTGAGCCAATGCTTTCAATTAATTTATTAACCCATTTTAATTTTGTGCAAAAAATTAAATATTAGATAAACACAATCTATTATTATGGTTAGAATTTGTCTTTTGCTGGAACTAGGGAGAATAGAGAGAGATGATTGGGAGAAAAGCACTCACCAATGAAAACAACGAACCCTTTATTCCAATGAAGAATGCTGTAAAGAAGCGTATTCAACTTTTTTCCTCAGAACCTCCTTTGACGTAGGACGTCATCGACTACGATGATCCAACGCACAAACTGATGATTGAGGAAAACACTGACGTCTATCCTTTCCAACGATCCGTCTTCATTCCTACAACTCCATCAATGAACATCAAACAATGGTAGGGATTGTATTTTTAATATGGAATTATTCCCTTGATTCATCCCCTCAAAATCAATGAATTGTATCGGATTTCTTCCTTGTAGGATGAGAATAATTTGTTGCAGGAAGGGATTGATGTTCAAAATTCTTACCTTCTGTTGAGCCGGGTGCTACCACTCTAAACGCGGAGGGTGCATGCCAATCTAACATGGCTCGACCCCTCTACCAATTCCCTTTAGTGTTCTTAGCGATGGAAAAAGATGACAACATATGTGGAGGAGCACAGAAATGGCAGCTGACACCACCGCTAGCCACGACAAGGGAAACGACGCACGAAACCGCACTGGGGCACCGCCGCCATGCCAAACCCTCACAGTAACCCCAGCCGAGATGCCCACACCCTCGTGGTAGCCCCACGACTCCATCATCTACCTGCCCTGTGTGCCCCACGCACCCCATGGCTCTGCCTTCTGTGTGCCCAAAGCACCCCACGACTCCATCGTTTGTGTGCCCTATCCACCCCGCGCACCCCACGGCTCTATCGTCCGCACGACCAGATTGCCCCGGGAACACCATGGCTCTATCGTCTGCACGCCCCGGGTACCCCGTGGCTCCAGCCTCGTGGTGCCATCCCTCAACACCCTCCCCACGTCGGGCGGCAGCCTCCCGTTACCCACATGACGCCCTCCTGTGCCCCTCACAGCACCCCAGCCGAGCCAGCATCCCTCTCCCCTCGCGGTGCCCCATCCAAACTGACCCATGCTCTCGCGGGGCTCTCCGGGCTGAGAAATCGACGCGGCACCCTCTGGGACGGACTTCCCTCATGTCGACCTGTGGACGGCCCACACTTACATGGTCGGTCCATGACCTCTCATCTCTCCGCGGAACCTCATGGTCTACTGGGCTAGGCCTAGTGGGCTGGGCCGAACCTAGCAGTCTTACCCTCCCAATGGGCTAGGCCAGACACAATGGTTTAGGCTGGGAAGACTCGAACCTGTTTGGCCCAGGAGTGGTCGGGCCGGGTAGGTCCAACTGGGTCAGACCAGACCCGAGCCCACTATGACCCTTTACATTCTTTTGGCCATATCCATGGCACCAGACGTATTTTTGATAAACCATTAGAGGCACTGGTAATCATGGAGGATGATGGTCCCTTTGAGTATACCCCACTCGAATTTGGGGAATAATTGAGATACGGTCAGGTTTGATTATGCATGAATACAACCAGGCCCCCGGTACTAAAAGGCTAATAACTCACAGACCGGGCATCCAATTGACACACTGTCTATTACATTGAGACCCATTTGAATTGGCGGAAAACTGAGATACTTCTTAGTGGGACTTAGTGAGAGTTTTAGTATTGACCAGGAGCTCGTGGAGATGATCCTTCGAGTGACGAGTGTGCAGAGTGTGGATACCTAGTAGTTGGCTGATACCTGATGATTGCTGACCGATTGACTCAGAGTGACTCAACTAGCCCAGTGGGGAGTGCATGGTTGTGGCGGCAAACCCACGGTGGAGGAGCGCTTGGTGTCACAACAGGCCCACTGTACTCGATTGAGTAAGAGTTCTCCAGCAGCCATGGTTTTGATAATGTGAATAAAATCCTGGTTGAGCTGAGTCAGTACATTTGTATTTTCCTCCGGATTGAGATGTATCACTTGATAACTTAGGTATATGTATGGGAATATTCCTATGTATGGTTATCTTTTGATTTCATACTTTATGGTTAACCCATGTTGGATTTTGTGAAACCTTGAGGGTCTGGGGGTCCTTTCTGATTATCGTTATACTCACTCCTACACGGGCTATGCCCGCACCTCGTTGTGTTGGATGCAGAAGAAAGACAACAATGACTGAGGCTGAGAGTACCGGGACTGGAAGGTACCCGGAGGTGGACCTATACTATGATTCAGTACATGAAAGAGATTGACGGACTTGGAGTTCTGGGGAGGCAATCTGTACCTACCCTTCCGGTAGGAATCTAGGAGGATGAACTAGTAGCATTTTTTTCCATTCTTCATTTGTACTTGTACTTCCAGTTCCTTGTACTTTATAGATGGCCTTGTATTTCCAGCCACATTTACTTTTCAGAACTCTTTGGTTATAAAGATTACCTAAATTTTTGTATCTAGCTGTGTGCTATGTTGTGTGTTTTTAAAGCTTGTAAAGGCAAGGAATTACCAATTTTAGGGAATTACGCCTCTGGTGCTAGTCGTCAGCCCCTAGCCTATGGAATGTGGACTTGGGGTAGTCATGGTATGGGCCCCGAGGGACGGGTCATGGAAAATTGGTATTATAGGAGTAAGTTCAACCGCATAACTTAAGACTCTAGTATTTTCTGTGAAGTAATAGTGTTAATTATAGGGACTGCGTTTTTCAGTTGAAGGTTTCCATTGTAGGTGCGGCGACCAGAGTATACATACATCGAGACCCTGACTTCTGATTTTCGACTCAGTACACGAAAGCACTGATTTCGTGTGTGTTTTCAAAATTATCTTTATGTCAGCTAGACCAGGTCATCTCACCTGTTATTATCTTTTGACCGTGTCACATCTTTTTCTTTTAGGATGCCTCCACTCAGACCACCAGTTAGAGTTCCCAGAGTTGTACGCACTAATAGCCCACCGAGCGACGAGGCTTCGGTACATGGCCCTCTTACTATGTTGGCACATTCGGGAGGTATTCCAGCACCACCACCACCATTTGGGTAGTAGATACTACCAGCCACACTAGCGGAAGGTGCATGCCGAATGATCATGTTACATGAGTTCCAATAGTAGAGGCCTGTGAGGTTTTGAGGCGAGACAGATTTCCCGGCAGCTGAGGGCTGGATGGAGGTGATTACTAGAGTTTCCCATCTTGTTGAGACAACATTAGAGAAGATGATGATCTTAGCTAATAGTATTTTTTATTGAGTTACCCTGAGGATGGTTATCTTATTGATGAGGCTTCGGTACGTCAATTGTTTCCTGAGATAGTACATTTTGGTAGTGTTCCAGCTATATCACTACAGGTTGGTCAGTTGTTACCACCCACAGTGTCCTTAGAGGACACATGTAGGCTTAGTGCGTTATATGTGTTTTAGCATCAGATACCCCTCAGGTTCTAAGGTGAGCCTGAATCACATGTGGTTGAGGACTGGATCAAGGAGGTGGCTGAGACTTCTCTAGAACTTCAACATCTTCGACAGGATGTCATGTCGGTATCTTTGTAGACTTTGATGCTTATCGATCTATCCTGGTACTCGATGAATAAGATACGATCAGTGCCTTAGGGATAAAACATCCGGGAGAGGTGTGTTTAATTGAAATCTGATCCAACACTATTCCTCAATGGATTTTTATTTTTCTTAGGGTGCTAGAGATAACCTTTGTGGTTGAATGATCTTTAGCTGAATAGATACAGCCAGTGAATGATAGCAATGGGAAATCATAGAACTGGCACCAATCTCAAAGACTAGCTCATGTAAAATGTGTTAGGGACATATGAATTTGTAGGGTGGTAGTCAAGGAAGTTATGATAGGAGAGTAGCATGTGGTGGTGTACATTTTAACATGTTAGAACCACCCCCTTTTTTGGACCCCTCCTAGCTCAGGGAGATAGAGGATAAGGGAAGAGAGTTGTTGCATGCAGTCAAGTAATGTGACCCAAGGGATATAGAAATGATTTGAGGTATGATCTATTTCTACTACTAGCTGTCGTATCAATGGTCATAAGTACCATTCATTCCTTCCTTCCACGAATCATTTCAAGACCTGTAGTTTCAGGTTAAACCTTTTACATGACCCTCAGGTCTGGAGATACCTTTTTGAGGGGACTCAACAATCACACATACATCAACGGTGTGATATTACCCTTGAGGTGAGAGTTTGGTTTGGAATTTCTTGGTGGTAGCGTCGAGTCATTATGACGTTAGATTGGTTTTGGACCTGACATCCATAGTTCACATTCAGATTAACTGTATTTGGCAAAGATTTTTTCGTTTATCTAGAGCATTGGGATGCCGATTTCCTTGTTCGGTGAAAAAGGAAACCCAGGAAGCACATGATAAACTCATTCAAAGAAGGGTGAATCTGATCACTCATGATTCGGCCAACCTCACCATCGTGGAAGCATAAGTTGACATGAAGATAGTCTATACACTTGGAAACAAGAACAAGGTGGCAGATGCACTCACAAAGAGGTTTGTCCTGCATCTGCTGAGTGTGGAGACATATAAGCTAGCCTATTTATAGATATACAATGTGGATCGAGAAGTATCAGCCTTCCTTAAGTCTCTTATAGTCACTCCCCCACTTCTTTAGTGAGTCAGGGAGCACAACATGGGGACGCTGACTGCGAGACACTACGTGCTAAGATTTCCATAGGGCATATACCTGATGGATTTTTTGAAGGTGGGGAGCACGTCATCCTCTTTAGGGGATGTACCATGGTACCAATGTCACTCAGGAGGATGTTTTTAGGGAGCTCCACACATCTCCTCTAGCGATAAATCTATGAGTAGTAATGATTTACCAGGACCTCTGACGATAGCACTAGTGGTCGGGAATGAAGAAAGCAGTAGCATAGTTTGTCTCTCGGCGCCTCACTAGTCAGAAAGTGAAGGCATAGTATTAGGTACAAGTAGGCTTGGTTCATCCTTTAGGGTCCTAGAGTAGAAGTGGGATGGTATATCCATGGTCTTCGTGACTTTTCATCCACATACATCTAGAGGACATGAATCGATTTTGGTGATCATCGACTGACTCACCATGTCAACCCACTTCCTACCGATTAGAGAGAAGGATTCCTTAGAGATCTTGCGATGCCTCTACGTGCAGTAGATTGTGTGGTTACATGAAATAACTTTGACGATTTTCTCTGGTCGTGATCCACGTTTTACTTCCCGGCTATTCAATGGGTTTGGATGAAGATTTTGGGATGCAACATCATTTGAGCACCGCATTCCATCCTCAGATGGATGGCCTGAATGAGCGGACCATTTAGACCCTCAAGGACTTTCTCTGTGCTTGTGTCCTCAACATCGGTCATAGCTGGATGGATCACTTACTCGTGGTAAATTTTGCATACAACAATAACTATCACTCCACCATTGGGATGGAATATTTTGAGGTATTGTACGGGAGACCATGCATATCACCTTTATGTTGAACTGACCCAGGTGAGTCAGCACTTGTGGGACCAGATATGGTGTGTGCTACCACAGAGAAAGTGTAGATCAACTAGGAGCTGATGCAGACTGCATAGATTAGGCATATGTCATATCATAATAAGAGATGAGGACCTATAGAGTTTGAGGATGGAGACCACGTATTTCTATGAATCTCATCACAATGAGGTTTATAGAGATTTGGCCATGGCGGCATGTTATCTCAGAGATTCATCGGACATTTTTAGGTCCTCGGTAGAGTTGGTGAGGTGGCATACCGCTTAGCTCATCCACCTCAGTTGCACCGGGTGAACAAAATCCTCCATGTATCCTAGCTGGGGAGATATGTAAATGACCCTTCACTCATCATCGACCATGGAAAACTGGACGTCGATGATGGAGTGACTTTTATGGAGGTTCCAGTGCAGATTGAGGATCAACAGGATCTGGTCCTATGTGGATGGTCGATACCTGTGATGCGTGTTCGTTGGAAGCACGAGAACCTCCACGAGTGCACATGGGAGCGGGAGTCTTAGATGCGTACTCATAACCCCCACTTTTTCCATTAGTTCAACTTGTAGCTTATGGGGACATAAAGTCTTGATGTGGGGATAATGTAAAGACCCAGAATTTCTCTGAATTGTTTTTTAAATAAATGGGAATTTTATGAGTCCGTGAAGCTTGAAGTGTGTGATTCCAAGGCCCAGTGCGCCCAAAATCAATTTCTAGAGTGTTGTTCACGTACATTTATTAATGGTATGAGAGAGTTTTATAACTATTCATCAGGAACTTGAAATTGAAATCGGAGGGCACCGTTGAACTCACAGCACCGGTATTTTCTTAAGGAGACTTTCACCTCGACGGTAGTAGGTCAAGAATATTGGTTAGTTTATGTGTTTTTAGTGATATAATTAAATAAAAATAAATTTGTGTTGCTTTATTTTTATTTTGTTGGTTAAAGACTCTATGTGGTTGTTGGAGGTGGGGACCACCACACCATATCCTACCATTAGAGGTTATGGTGGTGGGGCCCACCCAAACCTAACGTCCTCTCCATGTTAATTGTGTTGGGGACCACTCAAGTTTTAAATCCCTGTGAATCTCTCCATTAAAGGGGAGAAACCCTCAATTTTTCTATTAATTGTAGGAGAGTATCTTTAACTTCCCTAACACATAGTGTGCCAAATCATCCTCATTAATTATTTGAGCCAATGCATTCAATTAATTAATTAACCAATTTGAATTTTTTTCCAACAATTAAATATTAGATAAACATAATCTATTATTTTGGTTGGAATTTGTCTTTTGGTGCAACTTGGGAGAAGAGATAGAGCTTATGCAGAAAAGATCTCTCCAACGAAGAACGAAAAACGTGTTCTTCCAATGAAGAACACCGATAATGGGAGTATTCAACTTTCTTCCTCGGAACCTCCTTCTACGTAGGGCGTCATCGACTACGACGAGTCAGTGCACAAACCGAAGATCGAGGAAAATGTCGACGTCTGTCCTTTCCATTGATCTGTCATCTTTCCCGTGAATCCATCAAAGAACAACGAACAATGGTAGGGATTTTATTTTGAATATGATATTATTACCTTGATTCTTCCCTTCTAAAACAAATAACCGTTGAAGATGTTTTCTTTATGGGATGGGAATAATTTGTTGCGGGAGGGGGTTGATGTTCTCCATTCTTACCTTTTGTTGAGTCGGTTGCTACCACTCTAAACGTGGAGGGTGTGGGACAAACTATCATGGATTGACCACTCTGTCGATCTCCATTGTTGTTCTTCGTGATAGAGAAGGATTGAAACCTGTTTGGATGAGCACATGAACGGAGGACGACAGCACCGCCGGCCGTAATGAAGGCAACAGTGCATGGCACCGCTCCGTGCCACCGCTACCCTGCCTCGACCTCACGACAAACCTAGCCGAGCTGCCGCACCCTCATGGTAGCACCATGGATCTGCTATCTGCACGCCCCGTGCACCCCGCTGCTCCGCTGTCTACACGGTCCGTGCACCCCGTGGCTCCGTCGTCCGGGCGACTCCGTGAACCATGAACTCCGTGGCTCTGCCTTTATCATACCCCGCGCACCCCGTGGCATTGGCCTCACGATGCCCTCTCGAGCCTCCCTGGCCACACCGTACACCATCCTCCCACGCCCCTCGCGACACCCCGACCGAGCTGGCTTCCCGCACCTCTCGTGGTGCCCCGTCCGAACCAGCCAGCCCCCTCACTATGCCCTCCTCGCCTAGTCTCCCACACAGTTCCCTCTGGGCCTAACCGCCCTCACATCGACACACGGCTGGTCCGCACCCACGTGGCCGGTCCGATCCCTCTCGACTCTGTGCGGCACCTAGTGGCCTACTGGGGGAGGCCCAGTGGGCCTGGCCGAACTGAGTAGGCTGTACCTTCCAACAGGCCAGGCCATATGCAACGGGTTAGGCCTGGTTGACCCGAATTGGGTTGGCCTATGCTAGGTAAGTTCGGGTTGGTCCGACCGGGTCGGACCAGACCCCGGCCCCCTACGTTTGTTTACTTCTTTTTGTCCATATCCTTGGCATCCTAAATTTATTTTACTAGCCATCAGCGGTGATAGTAATCTTGGAGGATGGAGGTCCCTATTATTATACCCCACTAGAGTTTGGGGAATAGTTGAGATGCAGTTAGGTTTGATCGTGCACGAATCCAATAATCCCCCCTCGGACTAAAAAGCTAATAACTCACATACTGGGCATCTGATTGATGAGTTATTTATTGCTTTGATACCCCTTTGACGTGGTGGGCCTTTGAGATAGTTCTTCATGGGACTTCATGATAGTTGGAGTATCAACCAAGAGATCGTGGAGCAGATCCTTCCAGTGATGAGCAAGCAAAGGGTGGATACCTAGTAGTTGGCTGAGACCTAATGACTGATAACCAATTGACTTAGAGTGACTCAACTATCCTAGTGGGGAGCACCAGGTTGTGGAGGCAGACCCACGGTGGAGGAGCGCTGGGTGTCTCCATAGGCCCACTATACTCGATTGAGTAGGAGTTCTCCAGCACACGTGGTTTTGATAATGTGAATAAAATCCTAGTTGAGATGAGTCTGTAATTTTGTGTTTTCCCCATAGTTTAGATTGATCATATGATATCTTAGGTATATGTATGGGAATATACCTATGTATGGTTATCTGTTGATTTCATAATTTATGGTTTATCCTTTTTGGATTTTGTGAGACGTTGAGGGTCTCAGGGTCTATACTGAGTATCGTTATACTCAATCCTACATTGGCTATGCTCGCACATCATTGTGTTGGATGCAACCAAAAGACAGCGCTGACTAAGGCTGAGAGTACCATAACAAGACGGTACTTGGAGGTGAACTTGTATGACGAGTCGGTACCCGGAGGAGATTTATGGATGCGGAATGATGAGGAGGCTATTTGTTCCCACCCATTAGGTAGGAATCCCATAGGATGACTCGGCAGCTAAATTATCCATTATTTAGTTGTAATTTTACTTCAAGTCCCTTGTACTTTATTTTTTGGATTGTATTTCTAGCCACTTTTACTTTTCAACACTCTTTTATTATACAGTTTACATTGAGTATTGTATCTACCGGTATGATCTATTGTGTGTGTTTACAGGTTATAATGGAAATGTCTTCAATGTTTTAAGGAATTATGCCTTTTGTTCTAGTCACCAGCCCCAAGCCTATGTAAGGGGGGTTTGGGGTAGTCATGGTACGGGCCCTAGGGGATGGGTCATGAAAAATTGGTATCAAATGATTCAGTTCTACCGTAGAAAATAAGACTCTGATCTTTTTTGTGAAGCAATAGGGTTAAGTTTAGTGAGTCTGGCTTTCAGTTCAGGGAGTCCATGTTTATGCAATGTCCAACATATCCATACACCAGGACACTGACTCTTGATTTCAAACTCAGTACATGAAAACATTGATTGCGTGTGTGTTTTAAAATTTTTCATTATGTTATCCCAACTAGTTGAGCACACCATTAATTATCTTTTGACCGTTTCACATCCGTTTCTATTAGGATTCTTCCATGTAGATAGCCAGTTAGAGTTCGGAGAGTTGTATGAACTGATAGACCACAGAGTGACCAGGCTTCTATGCAGGGCCCTTTTATTATGTTGGCACCTTTGGGTGGTGTACCCGCAGCACCACCACCCTTTGGGAAGAAGATACCAATAGCCACACTGGCGGATAGTGCATTCCAACTGAGCACATTGCACGTGTTCTAGCAGTAGAGGCCTTGGAGGTTTTGAGGAAATACAGATTCCCACATAGTTGAGGGATGGCTGGAGGTGATTTCTAGAGTTTCCCACCTAGTTGAGACACCAGTAGAAAAGAGGGTGATCTTAGCTACATGTCTTTGTTAGTGAGTGACCATGAGGATGGTCTGCATATTTATGAGGCTTCAGTATGTGAATTGTTTCCCGAGATAGTACCTTCGAGTACCCTACGTGTTGGTCAGCTGTTACAACTAGAGGTGCTGGTAGAGGACACGTGTAGGCTTAGTTCCTTACACGTGTTTCCGCATCAGACACCCCTCAGGTTGCATAGCGAGCCCAACTCATAGGCAGTTAAGGAATAGTTTGAGGATGTGTCTGAGAGTTCTCTAGAACTTCTACAGCTTCGGTAGGACGTCATGTCGGTAGCTGAGTAGTCATCGAGGCGTAACGATCTTTCCTTGTACTAGATGAATATGATACGATTAGTGCATCAGGGATCAAACATCCGATCAAACACTATTCCTTTATGCATCCCTACATCTGTTTGGGTTCGAGATTGATCCTTTGTGGCTGAATGTTCCTTGGATGAATGGATACAACTAGTGAATGTGAGAAGTGGGAAAGCAGGGAACTAGCACAAGTTTCAGATACTTGGGCATGTAAAATGTGTTCGGGAAACATGAATACGCAAGGCAGCAGACGTGGAATCAAAACTAGGAGAGAAGCATGTGGTGGGGTACTTTTCCACATGTTACAACCACCCCTTTTTGTGGACCCTGCTAGGCTCTGGGTGCTAGAAGACAGGGGAAGAGACTTGTTGCACGCGGTCATGGAATGTGACCTAAGGGCTCTTGGAATGATTTTAGGTATGGTCTATGTCTACTACTAGTTTCCATATCAATAGACACATTTACCAATCATTATTTTCTTCCACGAAACCTTCCAAGACCTAGAGTTTCCATTTAAACCTCTGACTTGACCCTCATGTCTGGAGATACATTTGGGAGGAGACTTAATAATCACACTTCTGCTGATGGTGTGATATGACACTTGAGGTGAGATTTTTGGTTTGAATCTCTTGGTGGTAGCATCGAGGCCTTATGGAGTTATATTGGGATTGGACTTGACATCCAGAGTTCACACTCATATTGACTGTATTAGGTAAAGAGGTTATATTTTATCTACAACATTGGGATGGGAATTTCCTTGTTCAGTGAAAAAGGAATCCCAAGAAGCATAGGATAAACTAATGCATAGGAGGATGTAGCCAATCACTCATGAGTCGGCCAAACTCACCCTCATGGAAGAATAAGTTGACTTTGAGATAGTCTATACTTCTAGAAATGGGAACATGGTAGCAGACGCACTCAGCAGGAGGTCTGGCCTGCATTTGCTGAGTGAGGCGACATAGAAACTAGCCGCTTTACAGATATCATTTATGGATTAAGATAAAACATCCTTCCTTAAGGCTCTTACAGTAATGACCCCACTTGTTCAATGAGTCATGGAGGCACAAAATGGGGATCTTGATAGCAAGTTACTATATTCTCAGATATCCACAGGGTAGACACCTGATGGATTTTCTCAAGGTGAGGAGCACGTCATCCTCTTCAGAGGACATACCATGGAAGCAGTGTCACTTTAAGAGGAAGTATTGAGGGAGATCGACACATATACTCTTTTAATGGTGTTTATTTTTTAAACAAGATGGAGAATTTCATAGTTTTGAAAATATACATTGAGAATGGTTTCCCTTTTTCATCATCTTACATTTTAACACAACGAACGTTTCTTTTTAAATATTTTATATTGTAACAAAGAAATTTTATGACATAATATATATTATCAAAACCACAATACATTTTCTATAGTGACATGGGTTCTAACCTGTAAGACTTTGTAATATTTCTATGCATATTTCAAATGTGATGTGAAGAGTCGACATGGTATTTTGTGGCTTAGAGATCCTCGAAAAAGTGATTAAAAATATATTAAATATATTTTCTCACCCATGCATTGTTTCTCTCAAAAGATGTGTAATTATTATGAAGCGCCTCAGATTGAAATTATGACATTGAGTTTGACTTAATAACATCATTTTTACCCTTTGTGTGACATAGTGTTTTATGTGTTGGGTGCATGACCAAGGGAGAGTTTGAGGGGTGTGAAATGGTGAGATTATAAATTAAAGGGGGACGCAATTAATTAATTAAACCTAAATCCACGCCCACCACATTGGTATGCACAGTGCAAGGGACTCATGGGTCATCATATCACACTTTTTCAATAGTCATAAATGGGGATTAATCATCATAATTTGGTGCTTCTTCTCAAATGTCTTGATATATATCATTATCAGATCTAGGATAATCACAATCAAGGAATCATTAAACACTATAAGCTTTGAAATTTGTCCCTCAAGGTACATAGTTTTAAATTTTTCTTCTAATCCACTTTATATTGAATTGTTTTATGGTTGTAGATCGTTTTTAATATTCTATTGATCCCCCTTATGTAGATCTGTTGATTTTTTGTGAAACTGGGGTGAATATTGTGGTGTGGAATGTATGTTTGAGTAGAATTACAATCAATAAGACAAATATTTTTTTGAGACATGTCATAACTCTCTTCATGTTCTGGGAGGATGAATTTTTGTGACTGAACACCATGTACAAGAATCAGACACCATATAGTTACACCCACTTCTGTGTTCTGATAACATATCCATGGGTGTCATGTGATTGTACGTAGCCATGTGAAAGTCCAAAGGCAAAGTACCTGGAAGTTTTGATCCCTACATGATCATGTGAAAACCACCCAAGAAATTGGCTATTTTCCATAAACACGTAGTTTATTATGTGATACACAGTGTGTGTGGGACAAGACAAAGTAGTATATTTAGAGAGAGAAGAATGAAAAAGTATGGGTGAGGTAGGACACACCTTATACTATATGTACACATAGTGTACGAGAACATGGCCTGAAAATATGTGTATTTAGGGTTCAATGTCTAGTGCCCGGGTGGGTACACATGCAATGTGAACCCTAGTGCACAATGTCGACTACTTTTAGATCTTATTAAGATCTTCCTCCTTCCATATATCCTTTTATGGAACTGAAATATAGGCTTTTGAGTAGCCTATCTTGAGTATTTTCTACATAGAATGTATTGGTGGCCACCATAGGGGGCTAAGAGATATGACATGGTGTTTCTAGAGTTGTATGTTGTGGTAGTGTTTCATAACCTTTTGTAATGGTCAAGGGGGATCACTAGGTTGACGTTTGAGTTCGTACACATCCCATTAACCGTAGGAGTAGGGTTCCTAGGACGCTTAGGGCTAGTAGATAAGTGCTCCATTTTGTATCATGGTGTGGGACCATACCAATGGTGGTGTTACTATGCGAGGTATGATATGTGTGATGCTCTTTTCAATGCCACTCGTATGATGATATAGATTTGTGGGGTTATTAATTATTGATATTGGAATGAGGATGCAGTTTCCCATTCCTATATTCTTTTGTGATGACAGACTTCCCAAATCATGGGCATGGGTTCAATAAATATGGGGTAGTTTTTCCATTATATTTACACCCCTTTAAGACTAGTACATGAGTTTTCTGTATGGATGGTATTGTTGTACTACACTCCCATACCATTTTAGGGTGTGGGCCTTACATTCTCATTGTCCAGAAAGAGTCTGTACTACCAGGTTGTATGGGGGTGTTGGTCCTCTATCCATGGAGTTAGTACTCCCCTATTATGCTAGGGGAAGGTCCTCTAGACATGATGTATTTTTAGAGCGGGTATTCCCCCGTTGTGTTAGGGTGAAATCCATCTAGGTGTCATAACTCAACTATCGTTCAATGGTTCATGTCCCCCATATTGGGTTTTCTAGAAGAGTTGGTTTTCCCTTATCAGGGTAAGTAGAATGTCCTATAGCATGGATTTGGTACTCCCATATATTGTAAGGATGCAAGTACCCCATATTTATCATTCTATTAGTGTTGTATACCCTTGTCTTACTAGGTAGTAGATCATCACCTATGATGTAGTACTCATATATCTTCAAGTACCAGCTGGGCGAGGTCCCTCCAATGGAGTTAATGACTCCTCATATTTTTAGTATATTAAAAAGGAGTGGGCCACTCCATTAGTTTTTTAAAAAGGGTCATGAGTTAATGATACCTCTAAGGATTGAGGCTTGGGACTTTTGTATAGGTGCGAAATACGTTTTCTTTTTAGTTAGATTCTATTAATCCCTCAACTCCTAGGTCATGGAGAGGTGAATATTCCTCTATAGATGTTCTTATATATCTTCACAAGGCATAGTTTAGTGATGACATTTCCTATGGTGATGGGGTAAATAGTTGGACCTAGTGAATCATTCCAGATAAAGTTTATATCTCTAAAGGATACAATCTTGGATGGATGAGTTCATGGAGTGTGTTCTCTTAATGTTGTATTACCATTAGATCCTTGAGTAGAATCATGTAACTAGATATGTGGTCAGAACCACATGATACTTATTTTCTATGATGATTATATTTTGGGGATTCTAGGAGTCCCTGTAGTGTGTCACATGTCTGGGATAGAACCCCCTGTGGACTTAGTTGGGTAGTCATGTATATCTATAGATTGTTTGAGATATATTTTCCCTCTAGATTTAGTTCAACCATTAAAGGTCAATTAGAACATATATTTTCAATTTATACACTTTATTATGGTTTTTGTTAATCCTAGTGAGTCTTCTTATACTCACCCATGCATTAAATTTTCCCACAAGAGTTGTGTCCTAAGAAAACCAATTCCTTTTAAAAGAGTCCCTACAATTTAAGAACCTGATTCTTCCCATGAGTTATGGACCATTCCTTTTACGATTGTACATATGAAAATTGTGGAAAAAAAGATATTAGAATGTGTCTTTTCAAGAACATGCAATATAATATTGTTACACTCAACATACTACTTAGAATACACCATGTGATAGTATATGTAGGATCTGTACGGGAAAAAGCACTACACAACCTGTATTTTTTAGTACATGCAATGTAGATTTCATTCAT
Organism: Viscum album; assembly: GCA_963277665.1. NCBI lineage: Eukaryota > Viridiplantae > Streptophyta > Magnoliopsida > Santalales > Viscaceae > Viscum > Viscum album. Next base: position 1,305,247,014 of record OY728147.1, read on the forward strand.
TTTTGTCAAAAATGGATTGTAGCCACATGTTTAATCAGATGGACATAGGGATCACCCCATTACCTGAACATCAGTTCCAGATGTAATTTTTCCATCTGAATCTCCATCTGATCCTGGATTATTTTGGTCATCAGATGCATTGGAATACAGTCAGTATGCTCTCGATTCCCATTCAGTTACTCATCATTATTTTTTCTCTTGATCATGTCTTCAAAACATGACAGTATGACCTCATTTTTTAGATCTAAATTGTTCTAGAATGAATTAGAGGTTGGCGTCGGATGAGGAGAGTCACATGAGGACAAGGTAGGTGTCCTTGTGCCTTTATGTCATTTCCAAGATGTTTATATATGCAGAATTATCTCACTCCCAGTTTTTGGGTGTCGGGTGATTTATACGTTACCCTTATTTTTTCTTATTGGTGTATAATTTGTTGACTAATTGTTTAAAATTATGAATTTGGTTTTGAAACATGATTAAGGACTACCCCATGGGTGCAATTCCTATAGAATGACAGTTTTTGTCCCCTTGTATGCAGTTTTCTATGAGGAATTCCTTGTTTACATTATTTTGCAGTCAAGTCTGCGTTACATTTGTAATGGATTTGAAATGGTGATAAATTGTTACTGAAGACATTAACGGGTTTCGATTAGTGACTTCACCTTTTCCCCATGTAATTTTTTCCTATTGAAGAATGTTAAGAATTTTGGGCTCTAACATTGAACCTTCCCAAGTGTGTTATATTATTATAAGGCCTTATAATGCTTTAGATTACAAAATAGTCTTCTTATATAAATTTTTACCACGTAAAAAATTTTTTGTTAAACAATGTGATAGTTAATTTTATAAGTGTTGCTTGTAATATTATTTTTCCCACGTGAGTTGATATATTAAAGACATGTAAAATAGTTATTTACATGTGGCCGCTTGTATGAAATGATTATGAGGGGAAATTAGAAATGGGTGATCCATAGTCTCAGTTAAAAGACATGGTCAGGATCATATGACTAATTTCTCCTTATATCACAGAGGCGAACCATTGTCTTGGTCAGAAGACAATGAATTATCTCAAGTTGTTATTTATATAATGGCCACGAGTGATCCACATATAGGGTGGTCAAGCACATAGATTCCTATTTAAAATTATGAGCAATCCTTTGGTCCATAAGGTAATACCCATTCCGAGCTCTATTGCAAAATTATTAAATGGTGTTAATGTCATCATTTGATAGTTACTTTTATATAGGTGGTCATCAGACCTAGGCCGGACCTCAATACATTTTTGATAACCCAATGGAATAAAAAAATGAAATGGAATAACTACTGATGTGCTTTAAAAGGCAATGAAAATCTTATATTTTATCATCACTTTTAATTGGTAAAATTGTCTTCTGAGACACCTGTAGTGCTTACATTTGAGTGCCTACTAGTTTAATACTTTCTCTATTGTACACTATGTATTATATGTATTCTATTATTGATAGGAATAGACCATGGGTGGTTACCTATTGGGATTTAGTCTCATACCCTCTTTGGGTGTTGCCTTTGGACCAAACATATTATATGATTGTTGGTATTGATTAGAGAAACCTCCCTTCTATAGGTACATGATATACTTATTATGATTATGAGAGAATAGGACAATGCCAAGGCTTGTGATGCTTCCTAGTATATTTTTGTTTCTTTTGAGTTTCTATGAAACATATAGTTTGTTGTTGAAGTGTACTTCTTTTGGATGTTTTATAATAATGTGTTATATAATAAATTATTTTATATATGGAATGATACTTGGTTATTTATCTTATCAGTCTTACACTATATACATCAAATGTATTTTCATTTATGTATCCTCTATTATATTTTTATTTATTCCATTGTGTTACAATCTGCCAATAAGTTCATAGTTTCCATTGATCACACCAATGACATCATTGCAAGTTGGATGCCTCTAGCATTTCAAGAAATGTGCTTGAGGCAATGTTTCCAACTGGGTAGAGGGCACAAGTTGAGATATATTGGGATCTGTGTTGATAAAAAGTAGTATGAGAGGATATAATTTCAAGGATTCATTATTTTTTGGTTATAATAAGAAGGGATAAAAATTCAATGGGATTCAAGGTAAAGATGTTCTCAGGAGTTGATACACATAAAGGGTAAATCCAAATTACCACTAATTGATTTGTGGTTTTTGGTTTTTTAGTTGTTACAGTTTTTTATATTTCACTATTGGGAGACACACTTGTGATATGTTGTTATTATTGTTATTACTGTAGTTTTATTTTTCTAAGACAAGATGGGACGAGGTAATTACATCTCATGGATCATATATGAACATGTTAAAAATCACATGTATTGAATTTTTGAAATTCCATGTAGGAGAATTAATGATCGCATAATATTTTGATAGATGTTGTTCTAGATATGCATGATGTTGTCATAGGTTGCGTGATAGATATAACTACTAATGTGGTGGGTGTATTGATACATGTTAATGATTCTAATTGGAAGGATTCCAAGCTCTGATCTTTGAGGTGTATGTGCCCTCATGGATCAAAATTTAATGAATCATGTTTCAGCCATGGGATAAATATTCTAAGGTTATGGGCTATATATAGACTGAAATATTTGATTCGTGAGGAGTATGGGCCTGAAAAAAAATCAAAATTTGGCACACCGTTGGATTATTTTTCAAAAAACAGGGGTTCTGTGATGTTTTTGAGGCTTATTGTGTCTCAAAGCAAAATAACAAAACTTATCCTATTATAAACAATGGCCATGCATTCTTCTATTTGGGAAGTGAGAATTATTTTAGTGCACACCGTGTACTCGGAGAAAAAAATGTGTGGTAATAGACCCTGTGCCTAACCATGTGATAAGAAACATGAGATTGTAGGTTCCATAAGTACACAATTGTGTAATTTTAGTAAACATATTGCATTCTTACTCAGGAAGAACCCATGCGAATATGGCCATGTGGATGTATATGTCCTGGAGGGAGAACATGAGAAAACTTTATTTTTCGGGCTGAAACATCATGTACCTTGGATGTTTAGAAGCCTTGGTCAATGATATTACGTGAATATTTAAGAGCTTGAGGGTAAACACTGTGTTTGGTTTCTACATTCCCTGTACTTATTTGTTAGCACATATTAATGGTATTTTCCAATTTTATCCCTTATTATTATTTATGGATATGTGTGTAGTTCTTTCTAAGTATTTTTCCACATTGACCGTGGTGGTGAATCCTGTGACGAATTCTGAGGAAGTCTAATGGGTATTATGGGCCTTTTATCTTTGTGGAGATATTTTTCCTCTAGTTGCCATTTTTAGTGGTCACCTAAGAGTGAACAATGAATGGATGATTGGATTGGTGTTTGGACCAACCAAAATGAGACATTTGATGTGAAATGAGTTTTGAGTTTCTTCTATTGACCTATGATATATCAGGGAGTCCCTTGTAGAATTCCACTACTATGTACTGTTCGTGAGGATCCCTACTATAGGATTTCTCTGAGTGTTTGACTTGACCAAACTCGACCTTTTTAGTGGGATTTTGGTAGTATCTATATTTTTTTGACACCTAGAACTGTACCATGGGGATGAAGGGGTGAATGATTAGATAATGGTGTTGAATTATCTTGTATTGATATCGGTGCTTTTGAGCATTGTGTTTTGAAAACACCCAGAGACCCTCATGTAAGGTTAGATTAACCGTTTGGAGTTATTCTTATGAAATGATATTTGTGAGATAATTTTTAGGTTATTTCGTTCACCATTGGAATAATTATAATTGCAGTTTAATCCTAGTAAATCTATTTTTCTCATAATCTTTTTTTTGGAGTAGATGCTTATGATTTGAAAGTAGCTAGTCAGTGGTGGGTGGAACTAATAAAGCTTGTTTTCTATTTTTCTACTATGAGATTTCTGACGTTTTTGTCACTCAAGTGTCCTGGTCCCTTTTAGGAAATTTTGGTTTTAGATAGGACAGTATTGTTAGGATGAGTGATCCTTATATCATAACACATGATATAGGAATTGGGATTGGGGAATGCTAGGTTCATTATGTTAGACATGCCTCGATCATAATTAGCTTCTTAAAAGGTCATGTTATCCTCTATTTCAATATGTGATAGGATACATGGTATGTCATCATCCATGAAAATTGATCTATTAAAGATGTTTCTTCGAGACAGTTCTACATGAGCCAACTGGTAATAGGATCTGTAGGGTAGACCTCCTATGAATAATACCTAGAATGTTCCATTTGTTCCTAATAACATGGGGTAAGATATTTTTATATACGTGGTAACCATTGGGTTTCATATTTTAAAAATGATCCATTGAGTCGGTTAAATCGTTGAGGTTTGAGCTACTGTTTCTATTCTCAGTTATCTCCCGAGTAGAGTGACCTAATCATTTTGAAACCATGTTCTACCCACTTCTCGGGAGGACATTCAATGATATGGGTGTCTTGACATGTTAGTTGGTTTCATTTTTTATTTCATTACTAATGATATTATGTGGTGATCATGGTCGGTAAAACAACACTTGTGCATTTAAGATTGTTCATAACTCACAATCTTGAGATCGGTTTTTCATTCATATTATCACCTATGACACTCCTATGTGGGGTAATCATGTCAGTTCTGTTTAAATATGTTCATCTAGATAGAAGGATCACAGTCAAAGACAATTCAAAGATGAAAATTTCTAAATGAATTCCTTTGGGAGATGCGAGTCCAGTTTCATTTTGATTCATACATGGCAGCACGATGTTGCAACAGCTGGCTATCTGTGTAGACCATTATAGGCACTGATGATAAAGGGTGGACCTTGGTGTTTATGTATACTCTTTTAAAAAAATTCATTGGGATAAAGGAAAAGAAGTCAGTTAAATGATGACGTGTTGGCATATGAATCCCAATTTTCATTCTATGTGGGTTACCAGTAATGGTATAGTTTTCCTATTCTAGTGAACCCTGAAATCCTTTTAGTGTGATCATTATTAAGAGACACGAATGTATCTTATATTAACATCATCCATGATTCACTATGGGATTGTCAGTTATATGCAGTTTTACAGTAAAAGTCTGTTGGGATAGTTCGTGATCATGTTCCATGTTGTGTGTTGGATGCGCAGTTTTGGTGAGGCTTGATTAATCACGAGTGATACATGGGTTTCTGTTTAGGAACACCTTTTATGATCTCTTGATGCCCACCACATTCCTTGAGATGAAATCCAGGAAGATGCCTCTCTGCGAAGAATATAGGTGTAAACAACAGGTTGTTTATGAGAACTGGTATGATTTTTTCTCGACTTGGAAATGTTTTGGACATCTTCTAGGGAGATGCCGAAGAGATCCATCATCTTAGGTGCTGAATCCTAGGCTTTGGGAGTATCATGCCCCAGTTATGAGGGAGGAGACATCTGGGATTACTTCTGTGTCACAGCTGATGGTAGGTCCAGAATTGAAGACAAATTATATGGAGGGTGAAAATGAAGGTTCCCAATCACTGGGTCCTTTGTTTCAGCAACTCACAGAAGGGGATGACAAGGAGCTTGATGGGCACGGTGATCTCATAGCCCAGATGGATGTCATAGAAACTGAATGTAATCTAAAGGTTCCATATGCAGGCAAGAGCCAGAGACAAGAAAATCCTAATACTATGAGTGATCCAAAGAATGCTAACACATTTGTTGGTGAGACATTGATAGATCATCATCTAGGTGATGCCTGGTATATGAGGGATCAAAGGGTGGAATGTAAAAAAGGTGATTCGGTAGTTACTTTTGGCAAGAATTGGAGAAACCATGACATTGGGGGACCGGGTGTTGAATCTGCACGTTTGCTTCCTTTGAGTAACAGGTTCCAGGATCTTGCTGAGGTGGGTATGGATGCTATTACAGTGTAGCAGGAGGAACCCCTGGAGCCCAGTATGCGGGATTGTGTGGTAGGAGAAGCTAACCGTGAGGTTTCCTGTGTGGTCGTGGAGGATTCTACTGTAGTGAATACATCATACCAGCAGGGTAAACAAACTGACATGGGAAATGTTCTTGAGGGGAAAGGAAAAAGAGTAGTTAAGTATGATGGCGTTACTGGCATTTAAATGTGTGATATTGACAGCAACACACCTTATCAGAAGAGAGGAAGAGATGTGGAGGGCAATGAATTATCTTCAGAAAACATCCTTGGGAGGAAGAGGATTCTCTCCAACTGCGACAAGGAGAATAGAGGTGATATGGTCAATCATTCCTTTATCGATATAGTGCAATGTAGAGACAGAACCAGGACTGAGGATGGAGGAGTAGCTTCTGATACTCCAAAAAGAAAAGGCAGGAAGGATTACTCCAATCTTCCTTTCCCGTTGTGCACCAGATCCTCCTTTAAGCGGGACCATGGGGTGTCCCTAGCATTCAAGAAAGGATGTTTGTCCAGGCAAGATGGTTTCGGGCGAGTCACACTGTATGATGTGAGGAGGGACTATGATGGTTATTTTTTTAGGTGTTTAAACCCAGATTCTGAATGGGGAACAACCACCCTAGAGGGGATTTCATGCGCTGGTGGAGATGACGGGTATGGTAATTATGATTTTTATTTTTTTTAGATTGTTTGGGTGTCTGTTTGTTTGTTCATATTTTGAGGGGCCTTGGTACTGCTTTTTGGTATTGAATAGTCTTTGGATTTATCACTTTTCCTAAAATTGTTTGAAAATAATAAAAAGTTATTTGACCTAATGGGGTGTTTTTATCACCTTGGTTAGTTCTTTAGACACTGAGTTAATGAATCTGTGGTTATATCATACAAATTATAGATCTCAATTGTGATGTTTTAAAAAGAGGTAATGGTTTTTGTGGGTAGGATTTGGAATTACGCTTTTACTCATGATGTGGCTTGACATTTTAATTTATCAGTTGTTTTCTTGACAAATGATCATTATCGAGAGACATGTATGATCTTTGGTGAATGGGATCATTGTGGGGAAATGGTTCCTTCAATAAAGGTGTTGTGTTTCTTTAAAATATGTCATCCTTATAAATTGGGAATATATGAGGTAAGACTTTATGTGATGGTTGAATCATTGTCCTTCTTGTTCATCATCTTTGGTTTGAGGAAACCAGTATGAAAACTCCACTAGTTTATGGAGGGTGTGATGTGACTATCCTAATCCTTTTTATTAAAGATTTTGTGACCAGTTTTGTTATGGTTCAACAATTATTTTATATGAGTCCACTGTTATGACCATATCTCAGTGTGGGTTAGTCTAGTTTATGTGGATATGTGTTGAATGAATTTCTAAAATGTGTTGGGGAGTTCTTCGTTGTGTTTTTCTTTGGGGTAGGGTTTTATGTAATGATGTCTTACGCATTATTTTTAACGGGCTAATGAAGGTTTCACTCTTCATAATGATCATATAACCCTTCAGTGTTGATGAGCATGGATAGTTATAAATCCATGAGTTCTTACGACAACACGAGGTACCTCATTCTATCATTTGAGATAGGGATTCCTATTTTTAATGTCATTTTAGAAATGGCTACAATGAACATTTGATAGACAGGTGCTTCTATGTACAACATACCACTTCCATAAGGATATTCTATCAATTCACATTATTCAGGTGCTGGAGAAATGGCATCAGGCATGCTTTTTAAATTTCAACAGTTCGTTGGAGTAACGCAAACCCTTGGGTGAGTTATCCCATAATGATATCATTTTGGATACATTTCAGATGGATTTATATGAGTCTATTTATAGTAGGATGTGAACATCACCTCCTAAGTTTGATATAGGCAGAAGAGGTGGCTATGTTGGGGCCTCATCCAGGAGACTACTGAATGGTTTTTAGTGATTCAGAAGTGGGTAACTACTACGTAGTCTCATTATAAAATCTTATTTCAATTTATATAGATGACTTCTAGAGTTTAATAATCAGGATTTTGTTTTTCTACATGTTTCTTGTTATTTGGACACTAGAGGACCAGGGGATATAGAATGGTTTGACAATGATAAATTGGCCCATTCATGATTTTTGAGAGAGTTAGGCATCTTTCATATCTATTATTGTAACCCCATAGGTACATTGATATAAAAAATTTCTTCTATGATTATCATTTATGATGTTATCTTTCAGACCTGTCTCTTGATTTTCAACCCAAGGAGGTTGACTTCTGAGTATATGTGTCAATTGGGAAGCATCCTTTCATATAGTGGATTGTAGCATGAATGTTATCCATGTCTAGAATGTTCTGTTAGTATGGTTTCTATGGATTTATGGTCGTGTATGGGAAAAGACCTAAGAAATGGATAATGATATACAATTTTAGTAGCTGGTATTATTCTATAATTTTTCGTTATAACCCTTGAAAGGTAATTTCGGGGAAAAATTGCTTTAAGGTTAATGTTTAAAAGAAAATGGTTCATCCCATGGGGTACATACCCTTCCTCTTAGGGACTTACTTAATTAAATATAGGGAAAAGGTTATTACACACATTATATTTTAAAGAACATGCCGTGTAATTTGGGTACACATCATGTACTACCTAGTACACTTCATGTGACAGTCTGGATAGGACCTATATAAAAACAATACAATGCATATAGTTTTAATTACATGTCGTGTAATTTTTTTTGGATAAAATATGAAATTGCCTTATGTATCATCATATAGAAAGAGGGATCACCCCATTAAGTGAAAATCGGTACCAAAAGATATTTTCCACTTGAATATCTATATGAACAATGGTTTTTTTAATGTCAGACTAATTGGATCCCAATTGGTAAAATCTTGATTCCACTAGTGTTATGATTCATGATTTTTTCTCTAAATGAAGTTATAAAAAATTTATTGTATTACAACATTTTTTATCTACTTCATATAAGATGACTGAGAGGTTGATTTTGGACAATGAGAGTCACATGAGGACAAGGTACATGGTCTTTTGCCTTCTGTAAAGTATCATGATGTTTATATGTGCCATATTTCCACAAACCTATTTTTTTGGGTGTATCTTGATTTATAAATAACCGTTATTGATTTCTATAACTATATAGGCAATCTAATAATTGTGTTAATGTATCAATCGGGTTGTTTACCTTGATTAAGGGCCACCCAATGAGTGTATTTCCCTTAGAATAAAGGTTTATGGCCATTTGAAAGAGGATTACTATAAGGAATTCCTTGTTTCCCTTATTGGGTTATCAAGTATGAATTAAATTTATAATGGAATTGAAAGTTTTATAATTTTTTGTTAAATTGATTAAGGTTTTGGGATTAGTGATTTCTCCTTTTCCCAATGTTATTCATATTCCTATTTAAAATTTTTGGAATATTTTACTCAAACCTTGATCTTTCCCATGTGAGTTTGGTAATGCTATGTACATCTAATGGTATAGATTACATTATAGAATTGTTATGTAAATATTTCCCACCTGATTTATTGATGTTAAACCATGTGATAGTTTAACTCACATGTGATTCATGTTATATGATAGGTTCCCAAGTGTTTAAATTTCATAATGAAATTTATGAGTTTAATTTACATGTGGATTCTTATATAAAGTGGTTAAGATGGGTAATTAGAAATGGGTGAGCCACAATCTCAGTTAAAAGACAAGATTAGGCTGAAGTGATTAATTTCACATTATATCCTGTGGGTGAACCATTGTATGGGTTAAAAGGAAATCAGAGGGCTCTAGAATATAATTATTTAAAGCCCATGAGAAATACATAGATAGGGTGTTCAGGCTCACTGAATATTATTTAAATTCCCATGAGAAACTAGGATCTATCGAGGGATACCATGGTTAAGTTCAAGTAGAATATGATTAAATGATTTTTATTTCACGAGTTGATAATTAATATTATATAGAGGGTCATATGTCCTAGGATGGACCTGAAGACTTTTTGATAATCCAAATGAAGTGATTAATGAAAATTAATGAATAATGATGCATCTCCCAAGACAAAGCACAAGGTTTGATTCAATTTTTACTTGTACATATTAACATTGTCATCAGAGACAGCTGTTACTCTTAAATTTGAGTGGATTCTGGTTTACAACATTTACTGTTGTACACTTTCATGTCATATATATTCACATAAAGATCAGAACATACCTTGGGTGGTTACCTACTGTTATTTAGTCTCACACCCTATTTGACTGATTCATTTGGGCCCAAACAGAATACAAGATTGCTGGTGTTGATTAGAAAAAATGTCCTGCTATAGGTACTTTCTATGCACATTAGGAGTAGGAGATCATGGGAACGAGCTGAGGTTTGCAATGATTCATATTATCTTCTTTTTATTCTTTTATTTTGGGACATATATTTTGTGTTACTGTAGTGTAATTTTTTGGCTACATTCATAAAACACATGACACACTACATCATCTCTTATATGGAATGATTCTTTGTTATTTATAATATCATTATTTTAATGTTTATTTTAGTTGTATTCTATTTAGTAAATTTCTTATTGTATTATAATTTATTCTAATCTGATACACTCTACTAATTAATGTATTGTTTACCTTCTATCACACCTAGACCCTCACTACTAGTTGACATCCTCCAGCGTTTGGGGAATTTCCCTTGAAGACATGGGGCGGACCAAGTATAGGAAACCAATTGAGTTTCATCGAAATCTGGGATGTTACACAGAGGACTTGAGGAAGGAAAACCGTTGTGATATATACCAACAATAGTTTTTACCAAAGATGGTCCATATATATGTACGGATTTTTCATTTTTTTAGTGATCCCATCCTTCTGAGTAGGATGGACACATTTATTTTAACGCTTTATTTGCAAGTTTTTATCCCTATTATGCTTTCAATACTTCTATTTTACTCTAGTTTGGGATAGATATATTCAAATATTTTATATTATATATATATACATTATTTCATTTAGTTTTTTTTGGGTTCTTGTGTATATGATCTTTAGTAAATGTTCTTCCATCTATATGGTCTGCCTGAATGACCCTAGTTTCCATCCTCTAGATAATTAGAAGAGGGAATACAGAGTTGCAGCCTAAGAACAATCCGGTTGGGTCCTGAAATAGTGGTATCAGAGTGGGATCCACTTTGGGGGCATAGTTTCAAAAGTATTGGATTTGGTTTAATGGCGACAATGTTTGGGTGTTTCTAGTATGACTCTCAAGTCATAATAGCTAGTTTTATAGTGCAGGACAACATATCCATTAACTTGGTATATGATAACCTTTTTTTCTAATAATTACATTATGTGATTTTAGATAAAGAAATTGTCGTACATTCATCATATTAGACAATTTTTTGGGTTTCCTTTTCCTTCTTGAGTTAACTCCCTAGATATACTATTTGATTATGGAACATCATTATTTTTCTATAGGCTTGTAAAATGAAGACATCCAAAATGGGTTGTATAACATGATTTTGGTGACGATACTCCGCATGAAGTGGATTAAATGTAGTGAACTGGTTCTGAGGTGGTACCACAAATTTGTCTCCTATTTGATCCACCACTAAATTAGAATATCATTGTTACAATAGTTCCAGATGAGAACGCGCATAGGCTGATTGTACTATATGTGTTTCAGAGGTAATAAATTATGAGTTATCGAGTTGATCTAGACCCACAAAAAATCAATTATTATCAAGAGGTAGTATTTCATTTATTCCTCGTAATGATGAACATCCTAATCAAATGTTGTTATTAGTGGCGATCCTTGTTCATGGTTTGACCGGGTTTTGGTATAGTTTAGTGAAATTGGCCCTAGAGCTCATAACTTCTAGGATGGGCCTCCACATATATTTTTGAGATTGTGTTGTCTCTACATTATTTCCCTCCTATGAAGGAGTAAACGATAGAGTTTTGATCATATAGATCTTCCAAGCATAGGGAAAAGTGGATATGCCTCACATTGGTGATCATGTGGTTGGAGAATTTTTTAAAGTTAGTGGTGGTATATAGATTATTGGAAAGAGATTCATGAGGCATACCCATGATTATACTAAAGGGCATCGTACTTTAGTGTAGGATCCGCATCAAGGATCATGTCAACCATGATAGAAGAAGTGTTAGGCTTGCGATGACCAGGGACATCGTGCTATAAATTATCGGATATATCAGGCTATAGAGAAGGATCTAGTTTGTGGGACAATGTGGAATAGGTTTTATTTGGAGAAGGTAGTAATAAATGTTAGACGATGAGGTAATGGAGTAGGTAGAGTAGTAGTTTTTGGACGTTAGTTCAAGGTGTTTCCACCACCACTATAGGTGTTATAGTATAGGCTTATGGAGATAGAGGAGAGGGAAAATGACAGATGTAATTCATGGATTCTATTGAACCAGATGATCAATGGATTAAAATAGGTATGCTATGTTCCCTTTCTACTTTATATAGTAGTAATTTTTAGAAACTATTGTGATGTTCCCATTCCTCTAATATTCTTGATCATGGTTTTATTGGGGTGACATGGGTCATCTCTAAAAATAACTGGTTGGTGTTGTTCAATATAACTTCCAATGCATATGGAAGATGAATTATTCCCCCATTGAGAGTTGTTCTTGAGATGTGATAAACCCCGTGAGTGTGATTTAATGCCATCAAAATATAATAATATCATGTTGTGGTGGATGAGTCTCTCTGGATTGTGTTTTTGGGGCCCAACTGACATGTTGGTGTTCAGGACAAAGTTCCATGTATCACCCACCATGAGAATTTTAACAACCCTTTTCGGTTCATTATTTTACTCATTAACATGGAACTATCTTTTTATGTGAGATAATTGAGGGTGGAAATGGTATTGTTTTATGTAGCTTTGGACTCATGGGGGAGAGGGAAGTTTCCCACAGAAGATCATGTTTTTCTTACGTGATCATAACTATTTGAGTGATTCAGTTCATCCCAAATAAGATAAGGTTGAGTTTTGGTGGAAGAGTGTTATAGAATATTCAGTTCATGGAAATATTGTGTGACGCAGTTTCTAATTTGTTCCTAGCTTTTCTAGTGGGTTTTCAAAATTTGACCCTTTTCAATTTGTGTCCCTAGTTTATGTTGAGCCTTTCTTAGAACCATTATTTATTGTAGAGATATACCCGATGATGTTTCATCAGTATTTATTGGTTGTATACAATCCATAACCAGTTGGGATACCACTCTTGGGTGTGGATGTATTTCTAATTTTTAGAGATGTGTTGTAGCTATAGGTTCACCGACGATAGGCCTAATATGTCCCAGTGATTATACATAGGTAACCTTATCTTGATCATTGGTAACCTCGTATGAAAAAAAATCAAACATGAATGTATGTCAATTGGGGTTTTCATTGTAATTTTTATCTAGGGAAGTATGTGAACTATGGGGTTACGTTTATATTTATGTCAAGTTAGCGAGGATGTGTACCTCTAGACCCCATGACTGCAAATGGACTGTGGTGTCCGGTGTTATTCAACCTGTCAAAATTCAAGAGACATGTACCACCCTGTAACATGATCTTGAACTAGTTAGAGCTGGATATTAGTGTGTTTTAGCATTGGTGGTTCCCTTGGATATGTGGTTTTAAGAGTCATGGAAACCCATGGGGAGCTATCTTGTGTAGAAGCTCCATTGAAGAGATTTTTTATTTCCACATTCCATTAATTTTCTATTTTTTTGAATAAAATCCATAAGTTTGGAAGAATGTAGTAAATTGGGTTTTGACCTATATGAATTTGGAATATTGTTGTGAATATTTCTTAAACTAGGTGTTGATTTGTCATGGGATTTCCTGGCTTGGAGAGCATCATTGTGGTTATTTTAGAAAAATATTAAATATATTTTGTCACACATGTAAAACATATCTAAAAAAGGAATAACTCCCAAGTGGTGTCTTGGATTAGAATAATGGGGATGTGTTTGAGTAATGAATTTATTTTTACCATAGTCTTGACATAATATTGCAAATGTTGGGTTCATGACCATGGGAGTGTTAGAGTTGTTCCAAATGGAGATATTATTAATTAAATTATAATATAAATTATTAATTAAACTAAAATATTCCATCCCCACCACTTTTGTATGAATTAAATTAGTGAGGTTTAGATCCTCCACTCCCTCATTAGTGATGGATGAAAATGTGGCTGAATCCAAATAATGATCTGATGTTTATAACCATTCTTGATATTAATAGTCATCAGATCAAGGAGAAGAATGATCTAAGCATTGTTCTAAGACATATTTTTTAGAATGTTTTTTTAAAGATAAGATGTTTTTTTCCTGAAAACATATTTTTATTTGTTTTAGGGTTCTATATCCCTTTTCTATTTTCCAGTGACTCCTAATAGTTTTATATTTTCTATTTTGTTAAAACTGGGGAAAATTTGTCAGACTAGAAAGGCACTTCACGACATGAATTACCATCTACATGGTGTGTAGTCTTGTGATACATTCCTTGTTTATACTCATATCCGGAGATAACGTCCTTTGTGAACTACATGCCTTCTTCCAAATATGTACTATGTTTTGTGACCCCAACCCGTCTGGCCAGTGAATATGTCCAGAGGAATCCATGTGACATTAAATGGTCTTGTAAAAGTACAAGACCAAAGTACAGGGACATGGGGTATCAATAACGGGTTTGATAAAACTAGATTGAAATCTACCCATTTAGACTAAACATGTTGTGTTGTATGGGATACAAAGCATGTGGGAGACATGGTTTACAGTCTATGTAGAGGGAGAACATAGGCATGGGCTAAGGGATGTGGGAAAAAACATGAACTATATCTTTACAACATTGACACGAATAAGGATAGTAAGTGCATGTTTTCAATGTAGATGGTCAGGTAATCCAGTGGCTTCAAAATCCATGTGAACCCTAGGGCACTCCATGTACTCTTTAGAGATCCTCTTCAAATCTACCACCTTCCATATATCATTATATAGAACTTGAATAAAAGATACTATGTAGACTATCAAGAGTGGTTTTTATATATTGAACGTGATGGTGGAATCCATAGTGTCCTAAGAGATATGATGTGGTGTGGTACGAGAAAAGTTATGGGGTTGTTGTTTATTTACATAGCCAGTGAAAAATGTGCATAACTAGGTCAACATTGGGGTAAGTACCTTTTCCTTTCACCTTAAATGGTTGGTCCCCTTGACTCTTTAGGCTGGTAGGGCGGTGATCACTTCTTTTATCAGGGCCTGGGTCCCCTACATATTGTTTTGTTACTATTTGAGGTATGATATGTGTGAGGATATATTAAAAAGTGATTGACCATTGATGTAGATTGATGTGTTTGTTAAAGAGATAGTTTTTACTGATAATCCCATGTGCAAACAGGGATTTTGTTTCCCTCACCTATTTGCTTTGGTAAAAAAGGACTCCCCATGCCGTGGGAGGGATCTATACACCAATGGGGTTTTCATCTGGGATTTTTACTCTCCTTTCAGATAATGATATGGGTTCTTTATATCAGTTGTATAGTTGGACAAATCTCTTCTACCTATTGAGGGAATATACTCTCTATCCATGTTGTTCAGATTGATATGATACTCCCCTATTGAAACAGGGTTCAAATCCTTTATATATAGAGTTTGTACTACCCTATCGTGGTAGGGCTATGGTCCTCTATACATGATATATATGTTTTGTGGGTACTCCATTGTTGTGTTTGGGTGCGGTTCCTATATCATTGTAGTCATAAATCTCCTATATTACCATGGTGTAGGTTCCTTATATATGTTTCTCATGTAGATTTGGAACACTCCTATCATGGCAAAGACCGTGACCTCTATATCAGGGTTAGTACCCCCTTAGATGTTTGGGTGTTGGTTTCCCATAGTAATTATGATGGTATTTTGATATCTCCTACCATATCATGATGAATGTACTCACATATGGAGTAGTACAATCCCTTCTTTACTATCAGTGGGGTAAATTTCCTTCCATTGAGTTAGTTCTCCCTCTCTTGTTGATTACAATTATAATGAGTGTGCCCCTATATTAGTTTCATTTAATATCTTGTCGGGATTTAGTGATTCATTGATTTATTTAACTATCATACACCTCATTTAGGACTGATATAGGATGTGAAGGATAGTTATAAACATGTAGTCCCTCAATTGCTGGGATGTGGTGTGGTAAGGGTCCCTCCACATATGTTTTTACCGTGTTATTCAAGACAGATGTTAGTGATGAGATGAAATCTTGTGATGGGAATGAGATATGGGCCTAGTGAGTCATTCTCAATGGTGTATATCACTCATATGGGTTCTATATAAGATGGTTGATCTCATGGAATATGTTCTCTGGTTTGTGTGTTACTGTTAGATTCTTGTGTAGAATAATTTTTTTAGTTATTAAGTGGGAACTACATGAGACATAGAGTATGAGATGAGTTCATATGGTGGATTCTGGAAGTCTATGTACTATTTCACATGGATTGGTTAACAACCATTTTGGACTGATCATAATAGTCATTTAAGGCCAGAGATAATTTGGGATAAAGTTTTTATCTAGTCTGGGTTCCCTATGGCTAGGTTGAGTAGACTATTCCCTTTTAGTTATTGCCTTTACTTTTGGGTTTAGGGTCACCTACATGGTATTCTTATAGTCACCCCTAAATGGGCTTTTCCCACAGATGATATGACTTCTGTAAACCACTGGTCTTTAGATGGTGTCCCCATAGGACCCAGGGTACTGGGAGCCTAATGAGATAGGCTGACTGATGTGTTTAACAAAATTGGGATGAGGAACATTTCTGAAGTTTCATTTGATAGAGATTCCATCCATTTGAGCATGTTGGATTGTATAATAATTTTTTTCTTGGTGGGAAAATGTTTTCCATTTTACAATTTTATTACATAGGTTGTACTTGGGTTTGGGATAGATCAATAATTGCATTTATGTTTTCAATTTGTTATATCACTGAACTATTGCATGGATTTATTTTTTGGTGCATGCATACAGGTAATTTTGGAAATTCCTCCAATTTGTGTGTTATTCTTTCTCGATGCAAGTCATCATCCCCTCTCTTATTGGAGGTGGTCCTAGGGAGATATGGCTTTAGGCCTGTCGGGTTGGGTTGTGATTCTCCGTCTTCAATTAACTTTGTGGCACAACTCCCAAATATTAACATCCATCTCATATATCTAATTTAAAAAATAAAATAGTTTTTAGTGTGTTACAAAAATTCAAATACTTTTTCTTGAATTATATAATTTTGTGAAATTTTTATGTATTCATATTAATTGCATGTGACTATGTGAATATATGTGCATGTGTCCGATTCATTATGTGTTTGTCTGTCAATGTCACAAAGACACACACAAATATATATATATATATATTGTTTATTTATATAAATATATAACTATATATACAAATGTTGATATAAATTTACATATTAATATGTGTATATATATGTGCGTATGAATGTAACTATGTTAATATGTCATAATATATATTGTGTATCAATATTTATGTATGTGTGTGTGTGAGTTTGTGTATCATGATCACATAGCATGTATATATATATAACCGGGTCTGTGTTGTGGTTGTTGTTTATATAAAATTATCACATGCAGACAGTCACACAAATATATATATATATATATATATATTTATATATATATATCTGTGTGTGTGTGTGTTTGTGGGTGTGTATATTAAATTTTCAAATATTATCATCATAGACACAAACACACACACAAATATATATATATATATATATACATATATATATATATATATCGGTGTGTTTGTGTGTGTGGAATTGCCTAATATTATCATCATACACACACACACACACATATATACACACATAGTAATTTAAATTTTAAATTTTAGGTATTTCCATATTATTTGTTCCTCACAATGTGGTTTCCTTCAATTAATATGTAAATTTATTTTCACAAATTACGTTATTATCTCATTAAATTATTTTTTGATGATAAATATATAATTTTTAGTATATATATGATATTATATTTTATCCTAATAATATATAATTATTTCCAACACTTATGTTTCATTTATGACTTGTTGGAGGCAGAAATTATAAATTACTTGCAAACATTTAATGTCATAAAATAAATTAAATAGGATATATTTTTTATTCACTATATATTTTTTTAAAATATTATAATTTCTGTTTTGGATGAACAACATCTAAATAATTTGAATAAAAAGGAAAACTTATGATCACTTTTATTAGAATAGGATGTTGATGTCAAATAGTGCATATGATTAAAATAGATAATGAAAAAAATATTTATTTAATGATGTGTCATTTTTTTCATTATTATTACTCAAGGATAATTAGTCTGTATGTGTTGCAATAACAAATTAATTTATAATTGCATTGAATAGTGATATGAATATTATACTAAGCATAAAAAAGAATTGTGAGGTGATCCATGTATATCATGAAAAAATATAAAGTCATTTGAAATGAATATAAAAACATTACAAAATTATACACACCCAAAAAAATAATGGTTTACCATCATTGGATACTCAATAAAAACATCTTATTTTTTCAATGAAATATGAAATATCCCATATAATACATTATATTTACAATGTATTTGGCATATCATACTTAGAACTATCATAAAAAAATTATTTATGAAAACATAATCAAGGGTGATCGAAGATACTTGGTAACCTTAGACATATAATATATTTGTTAGTGATAATTCATGGATATAATGTAATGAGAATATAATAATAACATGGATATTTAATAGGAAATCAATTTAGTATCCTTAATCATGATTATTTGCATAAATATTTTTCATAACAAAATAAATATCCATAACATTGTGTAATCATGAATAATAAATCATGATCAATGAGATAATAACATAAATTTATTATTTTGAAATAAATATACTATAACATTATGAAAATATATAAATAAAAAAAATTCACTCAATAGTTTATGGACATGAAATTAATCCATCACAAAAAATTATGTATTTGAGGCTGGGTCCATGCAGAAACATGTGGCTATGAAAACCGATCCATGCATAAACTTATGGACATAGATAAATGTCCAAAAATAATGTTTTTAACATAATATTAGGTTAATCCTTAGAATAATGATCTCATGATTCAACCATTTTTAAACAATTCATTGTAGGGATATAATAGAACCATCCATCACATGACATTAAACAATAATTTTAAGATTATGAAAGAAGTTACAGTTTCATAAATGTACAATCCAAGGTAAATAAATAAATTTGGTAAAATATTTATGATAATAATAATAAAACAAATATAGACAGAAAAGGTGTTTTATCATAGAATTTCATCCCCACTAAGACATAACTGACATCAAATGGTTCATAATAGATGAAATATGTATATAAGAATCTCATGGAATATTTATTGAGGAAAATACCAATTTAAAACTGAAAAAAATTATTTTAAATAAAAACATTTCCAAAATGTTAGAAATATATTTGTTTACAACCATGGAAACTTTTACTAGACTCTTGGAATCCTTGAAAAGTTACAATTTCATTGAATTTGATTGATTTTAAAGTCATTTAAAAAAGATTATTTTAACTCCTTTGGGAAAAGAATATTTTTTAAAAAAAATCAATAAGATGGTTTTTAAACAACATTGTAAAAAAAGAAAACCATGGGTAATATTTCATTTAGACAATAATATAATAATATGGAAACCAAATAATATGTTTTTTTATAAAAAAAATTTTCCAACCAAAAAAGAGAAATAAGTTCATCTTTTATAAAATAAATTTTTTTAAAAAATATAGAGTACATTAGATAGAAAATTTCCACTAAACAGAAAAATATTATAAATAAAATGATGAGAATAAATATTAATGGTGTGTTTTAGATAATGATTATATACTTTCCTCCACATAAACTCATGTATAAATAACAAAAATTAATATGGGATTGAATCATAATTTATCTATATCATGTGTTTCCCTGCATCATATGTGTTCAATAATTCAATATAATAAAATTAGATTTATTATAAATCACTTCATAATCCATATAAATATGTATAATCCAATATATTATTGAATAATATCACATTATCAAAAATTTATTATTATGTATCTATTAAATTCAATGTTCATAGTGTAATTTTTTTTCATTTTGCATGTAGGTTTTAAATCTCTCATTCGGGTCCTTATTCATTGATAATAGTTATATAAATTAAAAAAATTTAATCATGAAATAATTATCATCTTTTATCATTAATGAAAATTTAAAAAATAATTATATAAAGTAGTTAGGAAAATTTAATGTAAATATTTTTGGATATGGTAGTCCATACATACGCATTGGTGTTGTTTCCAAATTTATATGGTTGGAAAAAATAATGGTATATAATATTTCAGATATATAAAATTGTTATTCTATCATATATATAATTTTTTTTAAATGAATCCTTTTCACTATCCATGTAATGCGAAAATGAAAAATGAATCACATTAGTTCATAGATGATGTAGTCAATGTATATACATGAGAAAAATTATCATTCATCAATGGATAGAAGATAAGATGGTAGTGAAGATATTATAATTAAAAAAAATTATGTTTTTTGATATTATCATATATATATATATATAAATTATATCCATCATAATAAAAAATAACGAATTATTGTGATCTAAAATGATCCATGTTTCCACTGGTGGTAGTAGTCCCTAAATATGCATGAGAGATTACTTCATTTCCCGTTCGATTGAAAATATTTTGGATAATTGTGGTTACTTAATCATAATAACTATATTATAATTAATGTACATAATTTAATATTTTATGATGAATACAATGAATTAAATGTTTGTAGTGTAAATCATAAATTGAATGAGGATGAGAATGATGATTAACTATTTGTTAGAAGACTCCCTTTATATATCAATTAATGACCCTTAGTGTGGTATTTTAAATATAAAAATATTTATAATTAATTTCTATGGATTTTTATAAGATAATTGGGTATGAACTTGTTGATCATTATGTATAAATGTGGTGTAAATAAAATAGGTAAGGTTTTCCCTTTATAATTGTGAGAGGAAACATTGAATAATTTAAAGGACGAAACTATTATCAATACATATTCAATTAAAAGTGTATGCAAAAAAATTAAAAATGAATAAAAATATTAAAATATTTTAAAAACATTAATCCAATGGGAATTAGGATTAAAGATTTTAATGATCACTTATTTGAACCATACATTACCCATTTTACCATTTTTACTGAGGTAGTAATATTTTTATTCCATAGTTACAATTCATGATGAAAAGGTGTAAATTAGAATAATTAATAAATATATAAATTATGATTCTAAATATTTAATCCATTCTGCAACTACCAACAAATTAGAATCCTTGAATCTAATTTAATATAAAAACATAACACCGAGGAATTGTATTTTAGGAAAAATAATGTCTAAAGTATTAAAGTATTTTTATACCCAAATAATGTATTTTGTTGATCCAAGAGGGGAAAATAGAACTATATTTATTTATACTATAATTATTGTATTTAAAAAATAATAAATATAAAAAAATTAATATTTTAATATAATAAAACATGTTTTTTTTAAACCAATACATTCAATATTCACGCAAAAAAGATACATTTTCAGAATATTCTCAATAATTGATCCTAATACATTTTTTGAAATTCAATTTAAAAAATGATTATAGTTTTTTAAAAAAAAATTTAAAAATAAATCTTTTTTTAAAATAAGAATTTAAAAATGAATACATTTTTGAAAAATAAATATCTATAAACGGTAGAAATCAATTATAATATCCACACATAAAATGAAATAAATTCAAATTTGAAGAAAAAAACCATTAGAGCATAAAATGACTCTAGTGAACATTTAGTACATATGTGTCTCTATAAATTCATTATATGAATATTTTATTGACATTTTTGATAATTTGGTTACTAATATTCATACCATACAAATTATTGAGTATCATATAGCAGTAGCAATTAAATAATTATATTTTAATAGAAGGTTTTTGTATTTTTAGTGCCCAATGATTCATGTTAAGAAAACTATATTACAGACAATATTTAATTCAATGTATGTACATATAAAATCATGAGGTGTTACATTCTACCCACTATGAAATGAATATCACCAATAAAATCTTCTCACATTGATAACAAAAAATGATGATATCTTTTTTCCATGATTGTCTCGACTTTTATGTAGTTTTTTTATTTTATATTCATATAGGGAACATTTACCATATTATTTGTATTGTTCAATAAAACCTTACCCCTATGATACAATAAATATAGATGATCTTATTTATATTAATGATTACTATCTAATGTCTCAATCCTTTAGTTTAGTACATATGATGGATGACGTATGTACTCCCTCAAGAGAGATATATAGAACACATCCAGAACATGAGAGATCATAATAGAAGCACTAATAGATAAGGTACTTTCAGTACTCGATCAAAATTTTTGAAGTGGAAAATATAAAACGAGCTCGGCATTCCCATCATTCAAAATCTCATAAACTTCTTCCATGGATAATTTCATAATAATTAAATTTCACTAATATTTTATTTTGGATTTCTCTGATTAATTTCATCATAATTTTCCTATGAACTCTTATTTTCCTTTATGTGATTTTGAATAGATTCTAATTTCACTACCATATGGTTATCTCTCTATGTCACCAATTATATACTTTCTATAACTTCATCCCATCACATTGGCATTGTCCACATCCTTCCATCTAGGGTAACATAAGGATCGATCTGGATGATCTAGTGATAGATATTATCATAATAGAATTAGATAGTAGAAATGAATTGATCCCTATTAAATTTGAAATCCAGAAAATAATATCTCAAAATTACATCCAGGTTTTGAATGTTCCTCTCAAACAAACAATTAACATATGAATGATAATAAGTATTTAAATAAGACTATTTATCAATACCTTTTGATGAATTCTCTTGAAATTTGATAAAATCCATAGATCCCAATCAAATACAATAGAATCTGGAACTCCAGAATCATTAACACTTATTTAATGTGTATGATAAAAATATTATTAAGATAGAAACAATCACTAAAATATTTGAAGTTTTCTATCATCATAAGGTTATCAAGTACAACATTAATAGTTTAATGACATTCATACATTTTGGTAAGTATGAAATAAAAATGCATGTTGATGTTTTTCAATATCAATTCTAGAATGGGTAATAGTTATATCATCATCTTATAATTCAATCTAATAGCCTTAAATTCATCAAATACCAAAAAATGAGATACATAATCTACAATATTTATTTTTATTCTATCCCACAATAAATACTAAATCAGATATATATATATATGTCAATTTACCTATTGGATGAATAGATAATTACAAGAAAATATATTATTCTAGTAAATATACCTTGAAGCCTAATATTTATGGCTCACATACTTTGTTTTTGAACCTTTTCATGCCATCATAATGAAGGTTGAACCAATGAACATTTCCCACATTATTTTATAGTTTCACACCCTCATTTTGTGCATCATTAATTTACACATATATGGATGTTTTCACATTCATCTATAAAATATATTAATTTTTCCATTTCCTCATGATTTCAAAATTCATATTCTAGAAATCCATAAATATTATATCTCTTTCAATCCACATCATTGAAAATCTAGCATGGGATTTTTGACTCAAATCAATAGCCACCTTATTCACCTTCATAATTTGGTAGTATATTGATAAGTAATAATCGATAACCAATTCTAACAACATAATTTGTATAATATTAATATAATTTTTTTTAAATATATGGTTAAATATTTTATTGTCCCTATATATATAAAAAATTTCAACATAATTATAATGTATCCATAATTTAAATACAAAAATTAATACTACCTATTCTAAATCATGAATCAGATAATTTTTCTCAAGAACTCTAAATTGGAATAATTCTTATATTATAATCATATCATTTAGTATAAGGATTCAATATAGTATCATCTTTTATGTATTATTAAAAATCACAAATCCTTCTCCCATATATGATTGTGTAAGAAAATATGCACAAACTAGTCATCATTTCATTTCCTTGAATTTTTCATCCTAGTCATATATATAAAGGTACATGGAACCCTTTTGAGATTAGATATCCTATTGAAATATCCTACAATAAATCATTTTTATCATTACAACCTAGGGAAATTATGTAACACAGTTTCCATGGTTGGTGTGGGAAATATTTCCATAACTCATGTCTTTAATGGATCCACTAATATACCCACAGATGAGATTATAAGAAAAATTTTGTGACTATCTAAATCCATAATTCACATTTATTTAATTCGGCATATAGTTTATCCTTCCATGGGGTTCCAATAATAACCCCAAATTCTCCTCATTCTCTTCCTTTTTATTCAAATATATAATAGTATCATATATAAATACTAACATAAACTAGTTATGGAAATACGTAATGACTCTACACAATAAATCCAAGTAGATTATAATAGATTGGGTTTGATAAAATGGAATCACTACAAATTAATGTTAACTATAAATCATACATACATTTTTCATTTGTATAACATCCTCAACCATCTATTGATGATTTTTTGATCAAGGATCAATATGTGGAAAAAATTATGCCTTCATAATTGATAAAAACTATCATCAATACATGGTAAAAGATACATGTTCCTGATTTTGATATGTTTCAGTCATCAATAATCATTACAAATTTTAATTGATCAATATTTATTCTCGAAAAGAATAAGTTCACCATATGGTGATAGATTTAGGAATATGTATCTTTGATCATGATTCTATTAGAGTTACTTATACTGTTCATCTAACTAAATAAGGGATATTTTCTATGAATTATTTAGAATATGTAAAACAGCATGTGTTTTTTCTATTGAAAAATATACATAAATAATTTTTTAAAGACTATGACTGTATTTGAGAAAAAATTTATCATTTCCCAAAAAATAGGCATTTATTTAATTTTGAGTTTTTCCCCCCATTGATTAGAGATAAAAAAATTAATGAATCATTAGAAAGACCAACATAAAAGAAATTGTGTAATTGTATTTTAATACATATCCTTGAACTAAACAATACAAATAGGTTTATTGAAAATATAAAATTTTACTTACCTTCCTAAAAAAATTTTAAATTATCTCTATAGAGAGATCTAATCCATGCATAAAATCACATCAAATTCAACTCTAGGAAGAATAATAATATCTATAATGAGGAAATATTATAAACCCTATATTAGATATTATCAATTTAAATAAGATATTATTATTATACCATGTGGTTTATTCACTATTAACACAAAAACTAATTATTTTGTTGGTAATTTGATACCCTTATTAAATAATTTAAATATAAAAGTCGGAGTAGATCAAACATCAAATAAAACATTAAATGTTCTCGAGTGGATGATATATTAACCTTTCACTACATAATTCTCATAACCCACATAAAAAAATGATCTAACTGGATTTCCATTTATCATTTGACATTAGAGTCTTCTAGTTATTATTATCCAATTAGCCCATATATTATGGGATTTGTTTTCATAATTTCAAACTGAAAGTTAATTATATAAATAAATTTTGTTTGGTATATTATGTTGATATTTTGCTCCATTAATTTAATTATTTAGAGTCTTAAAATCACTTCCAAATTCTATTTCCCCATGGGATGGATTCCCACAATTGAAGTATATTATTGTTCCATTGAAGAAATAACTTGAGTTATCTTTCCAACATTTTTTTTCTTGTAATATTTTAAAACTTATTTTTTTCTTTACATGACATCCCATATGTTTTTCTATGACACATTATTTCCATTCTCTTATCACCAAATTAATGAGGGTTTCCGTCATCTATTTAAACTTTGAGTTGAAATCAAATTATTTTTTTGTAACTTCCAAAGTACCTTATAGCTAATGATTTAATATTAATTTTTTTCAAAATGAAAAAGATTCTACCAATATTTATTATTTTCTTCATGATAAAAATAGATGTTATCCTCACAATTCTTTTAAAAATTTTATCCTTTGTATTGATCGATTCTTCATACTTCTACTTCATATCAAGAAATTGAACAGATTTTTTTATGACTACTTTTTGGATAGTACTTATAGACTAATATGATTCTAAAATCCCTAATTAAATTTATTTTAATTACTATTAATTTCACATGTTATTGTTAAGAGTCATTTATTTAATAGTTTCTTTATCTAAGTGAATAGATACAATGAAATATTTCACATTGTCTGATCATTGAAGAAAAATAATTTATTTTAAAATCCCCCTAAACCATTTTATCAATAAATATAGGATTTAAATACCCATATAAGGATAGACTATTTTGTCTCAAAAATATTCGATGAATTGCTTCCCCCTCTTAGTTTTATTCTAAAGTTCAACATGATCCACATTACAAATAATATCTTGATAGATTTGTGTGATAACAATCAAAATATATTTCATTAAAGCTCTTAAAAAATTTGTTTTTCGAGATGATGTTCATGGAATTGGTTGGAAAATTCAATGTTCACATGAGTTCATCAGGTTCTAGTGATTTACAATAACAAAAAACATAGTGTAAATATCAATCTACTAAAATTATAGTGGGAAATAATTTACTCAAGATA
This sequence comes from Viscum album, assembly GCA_963277665.1. NCBI lineage: Eukaryota > Viridiplantae > Streptophyta > Magnoliopsida > Santalales > Viscaceae > Viscum > Viscum album. The sequence continues at coordinate 1,305,273,692 of OY728147.1, forward strand.
ATATTATTTTTGGGCTCCAAAAATGAAAAAAAAACATCTTATCAATATATGACACCTTATGTTTTTGTTATGTAATTCATTATAATCATCAATTCTAATCATTTACAATGATTCGAAAAGAATATAGGAATTATCCCACAAATATAACTTTATATTTTCAAACCAGGTGTGAAGTAATGGTCCATTAACAATTCACTATAATCATTGTTGGAATACATTCATCCATTTCCCTTTGGAATTATTACACATAGATACATCTATTCCAATACAATTTCCACATATAGAATCCAAAAAAACATTTATATTTCTATGAAAACAAAAAAATAACAACCATATGAAAACATTAAGATGTTATCATAAACATTGGATTAAATCTAGTGTTTTCAATAAAATAATGTTTTCATGTTATCCAATTATTAATTATGTTATGATACCAAATTTGGTGAACCACAAAAAACAGATATAAACATTGCATCATTTGAGACAAATATAAAGAACATAATAGAATTTTAAAAACCCCGGAATTATTAAGGTTTACTATCTTTGTAGACTAGACTTAAACAACGTATTTCATGGTGGATCTCCATTATCACACTCAAGGTTCCTCAAATTAATAACATTATAAACATATAATACTCAAAATAATCAATAAAAATTTTGGGAAAGAAATTGTATGGAACATATAGCGTAGATGCACAGTAAGGGTATTTATAAGAGATATAAATTAGTAATAATATATGAGAATAAGATAATGAGAGAAAAGTCAAATCATATATCAAATAAAACAAATCAACATATCATATATAATAATGAGACATGTCATAAATATTTTTCTTAAAAAAATACAATATTCATAAGAGTTCTTAATTGTTAATAATCTATCATGATCCATGAAGATATTAAATTTATATAAAATGTGGAAAAATAGATTATAAAATTAAGAATATATATAAATAGAAATATTTTAAAAAATTAAGTTACGGAAAGGAAATCAGGTCATGATTCTATATTATATATTTAAATGAGGTCTACAAACAAACACATGGAAATGTAAACTGATATATGGAAAAACATATAGACATAAAAGTGGGTTCATGCATCATTTTGTTAATACATAATAGGTTTTATAGATAAAATATTTATCTCATGTGTTATGTATATTGACACAATTCATTGGAAAACTATAACTTACACACAAAACATATACCATTAAAGAGTAAATATTTTACAATATCATAAAAACATTCATTTTTTAATCATTGTAAGACCCATGATAAAATAAACTTGATACATAAATATTTCATTATCATAATCATATAACATATAGGGAAAAAATATTAATTATTTTAAATAATCACATCACTATATAAATTAATGTAATATAATAGGATTCTATCATAAATTAATATTAATAGGATTCTATCATCTCGGCTGGCAACGGCTCCTCCCCGGCTGGGGCATCCCCGGATGACCTCTTCGTGGGGAGGGGGGTTCTTGAGTGGGGAGGGTTCGAAAAGGCCACTCTCAAGAATTCCCTTTTAATAAGAAAGAAAAAACGTAAAATATTATTAAAATATAACCTAGATTATTTCTTAATGAAAATATCCATATCATTTTGAAGGCTAATTTCTAAAATCAAAATAAGGAAATATTTTTAAATAATATAATATTATTTTCAATTAAGATATTATCATTTAAAGGAATAATTGAGAAATTGAGTTTTCAGGATTGATGTAAATTTTTTTCTAGACGTATTCGTGAAAACAACGATTATTTTAATCCATCGGTAAAAATTACTTTATTCACAAAATGAAAAGAGGTTTCATTCAAGTTATTTTTTTAAATATATAAACATGGATACAATATTAAAATAAAATATGTTAAAAATTGTAAAAAAATTTCAACGAACACATTTTACAATTGCTGGATATGGAAGAATACATTTTCCCACCAAAAAGGGAGAAATATGGTCTCATTTTTTAAAAAGGTTTTTAATGAGTATTGAGTACAAGAGAGAGAGAAATGGTTTTAAATACTCAAAATTATCTAAATTAATATAATAGAATAAAAATAAAATGGATTCATTAGATAATTATAATATAATTTCATCCATGTAAATTCAATCATAAACAATCTTTATTAAAATGGGATTGGAACATAAATATCTTAAAAAAATTCTCCTTCCTCATATACGTTCAAAAATTAATTATTATAACTATATAATTTTATATATACATTATAAATAAATATTCATATAATACCAAATATTATTTACTTGTAACAAATTATCACCCATTTACAGAAAAATATTTATTAAATTCACTATTTTGGTTGATATTTGTTTTGTTTTTCAAAAATGTTTCGAGTTGAAGGTTCTATTACATGTAATTTTATCATGGATACATAATCTAATTTATGTTAATAATAACATAATTTACATATTTAATTACTATATACACTTTTATAAGTATTTATTTAATGTGGGGACAAAAACTGAAATACATCACTTCACGGTGATGGAAGTCCGTGCATACGCTTAAGTGATGATTCCACATTTTCATGGTTGGAATGAAAAATGATAAATAATTATTAAAATTTATTGAATAATAATTTTATCATAAAATTAAAATAAATTCATTACAAATATTATTATTACAAATAATGTAAATATAAAATGGAAAATTAATCACATTTCTTTATCAAGGTGGTAGTCCACATATACACATGAGTCATGTTGACATTTTCCACAGATTGAAAGGTAAAAATTTAAATTAGATATTATAATTAAATAAAATTATTTATTTTATAAATATTATATATAAATGTTATATCAACCACAATCACTAATCATGAATTATGGTGATGGAAATTGAGTCACATCGTTATGTGGACATAGTAGTCCACTTGTATGCATGGGTAAAAATTTTATTCCCCTATTGATGAAAAAGACACTAGGTAATTGTGGTTCCATATTTATAATAATATATTTTTTATATTTAGGATATTAAAGTTATTATTTTATGATTAATAAAAAATAATTAATTGATTCATAAGAATAAATATATTGAAAGATGTCAGATAAGACATCCAACTATTATTTGGTAGACCTCATTATGTTCCCAAAAGAATAACCCTTATAATGTTTTTTTCTGAATACCGGTACCTCTAAATCATTTTTATAGTAAGTATAAATATAATTGTGAATGAGTTTTTTGATATATGTTTATATAAGTGGTATATATAAATTAGATTCGTGTTATAATTTGATATGTCAAGTTCATTCCACACATTAAAAATATTATAACTTTATATTAATGGAAAGGTGTCCCAAATATTTTTTTATTTCATTCCAACGATGATAAGTGTATTAATACACTAATATGTAATAATTAAATGAGAAATTGTGGGATTATCTTTTAGATTACCCATAATTTACCCATTATACCCATTTTACCTATTGTACAAAGGTAGTAACATTTTAAACCTAGTTACTGTTAAAAATGTTAAAAAATGAAAGTATTCTTATTAATAAAAATATAAATAATGATTAAAAATATGAAATTAATTTTAAACTATACACTTTAATGAAATTTTTTAATCTAAAATAATTTTAAAATGAAAAAGTTAACAAGAAATGCTTATATGAAAAAAGAAACCAGAAACAATTTTATGGTAAAAATACCTTTCCAATTATAATTTTTTAATACCAAGGTCATGTTTACTTTTATAAATAAAATTATTAATTGTACTACTTTTTTAAAAAGAATAAAAAAAATTATCTTAAAACCAATGAATTTAAAAAATTTATATTTTAAGATACTATAATATAAAATCAATTTTCATTAAAACCAGGTTTTCCCTATTCACCAAAAAATACTTTTTTCTAAAAACTACCCAATAGTTCACAAAAATATAATAATTCAATGATTATTGATATTTGAAATTAGATTTATTCTAATGAAAATTATATAATTGCATAAAATAATTATAATATTCCTAAAAAAATAAAAAATTCAATTTTGAATAAATAATTATTTTCAAGAAAAAAATAAATCAAATAAAAATTATATATTCATGGGTCAATAAATTTTAATTATATTACATATTTATACATATTTTAAAAATTTGGTTATTACATCATTTCTGTTTAAATTAATGTCTATGTTATAATTATCATATTTAAATAAAAATATTTTATTAATATGTTGCAGTTTTTTTAATGTCCAGTGTTGCGTATTATGGATAATATTGAATAAATTAAATTTATTTCAAATAAAGTAAAATTTCAATAATTGGTTTTTAAAAATTTATTAAAAAAATATAATAATAATAAGAGTTTCGAAAAAGAAGATTGAAATATATATCTATGGAATGAAATATATAATACTAGGTTAATAACATATGTGGTTAAATATGAACATTAAAACATTCCAAAAATATTTTTGGGTTTTGTAGAATTAGTAAAAAAACCTTATTATAAAATGTTTGTATGGGTCTTGTTACATCACAGAAAATTTAAAAACTAATTAATAATAAATTGATCAATTAATTTAGTCATAAATATCTTCATAACTCTTTTCTTAGTAGAAAGATATGTTCCCATTAATAAATCAGTCTCATTATAGATTTTATAAAGTTAAACTGATTTTATGTTCCATGGGTATGAAAAAATAAAAGAAAACCATACGTACCCATGATGTTACATTATTTCAATTAATATGACTCACTGAAAATATCTCATAGGTACGTGCACATGATTACATGAAATATAACATAAGTTATAGGGTTTTTGGGTAATTTAAAGTCATTTCAGTATTTAGATATATGTATCCAAATATGGAGACTATATGATATTCCAAAACCCAAAAAATACTCTTACTATATCGATGATGGGGTGGGGTGTGCCTCCCAAAAATAATCTATAATATTCCTGGGTTTGGTGATTATCATGAAGGGGGCATAAAAAAACTTAAATACATATTCCTATAAAACAAGTAGTTAAAAATCAATACTAATCCTCTAAAAACAATATAATAAATAGAAAACAGTAATATGACATTCTGGAATCCATAAATAACATTCTATCAATTGAGAATATAAAATTACATAATCCGTTAAATATAAAAATATATGAACTATAAAAATATATGAACTATAAATGATTATAAATTTTATAAAATATCGCACAAATATGATCCTAATTTGGGAAACTAGACTAGTAAATGAAGATTCCTCCCCCATAAATGATTAATTATTATACCATGGTCTACACTAAGGCTTAAATACCACTATCTTATTATAATTAGAAAAACCTCCAATGAACCAAAAATATATACAACTACAACAACACCACTTCACATGTAAATATGTAGGGGAGGGTATAACTACCTAAAAAAACATTTAAAGCGTTGATCAATCTCAAAGATGATGTAACATATATTAGATAATAAAATAAATAACTCAAAATAATATACCACATAGGGTGATATAGTTTAATCCATTTGTAAGATAAAATAACATTCTCATGGGTACTTGATATGTGAAATAGTGGTAAAACATAAGAAAAATATTTTAACACATTTTTTATAAAAATATTTTATCATTGAAACACTTTTCTAAACTCACCATAAAAATTTATCCTAAAAACAATGATTACAATGATACACTCTACAAAAAGAGTTCACAAAACTAGAAAAAACCATGGAAATGAGGAATAATAAGTCTTCTTGTGTTGGAAAATAAATTAATCTTAGCTCAAATAATGAGTGGATGACCCACTCAATACCTATAATATGTATTTATTGGGGGGATAACTAACCCCAGAAAATGGTGTCCCATAGAAAGTCAAGGATTATATTAATTGTGGGTAGTTTAAATTTTCTAAAATATTGGGGACCTATTTCTTATTTTTAAGAAAATATTGATGGATGGGATACCAATCAACATACCTAATATGAAGGCTACACGCCTAATAGAGTAAATGACTGATTATAGGCATACCAAAATCCATATCATTACTTATGTCTTATCTAATGGATATTGATACCCTGGAATTAGGGTTAAGTAAAAACATGTAATAATTTACATGTTTTCGTAAATTTTATCCCTATCACTAAATTAATAATAAAACTATGAGAATTGCGTGACTATTCTTTCATAAATTCACCTCTTTGACAAAAAACTCACATGTAAATATCAAAAAAATTCTATTTATTTAAGTAGAATGTGTCAATATAATGTAATTCTACCAAGGAAATAAAAAAACCAAAATCATCTCTCAAGGATATTGTATTAACAAAACTACTAATCGCTCTCAATAGAAACATCATAAGTGATATGATCATCTACACGGAACCCATATAAGAATTAAAATTGGTCAACAATATCATAAACAAGTATAATTCAAATATCTATTATCACGTCATATTCGTATTGTAAATTACCTGATAACCTCCATTTTACATGGAACCATATTACATGAACACTACCACTATTCAGTAAAAAAAATTACAATTTATTAGTATAATTTCGACTACCCATATAATTAAAATTAGAATCTCTAATGTTCCCAATGTTCATTTATTAGTTTATAATCATTTTAGGTTCATAGATTGGAAATCCTATATAAAATTAATCACCATACATATTTTCCATGAACATCATCCAAATATATAAATCATGATGCAACATTGAAAAAAATTAATTTAAATTGTTAGGATCATTATCTTGGTTCCCACTAGAAGCACCTTTTGGGTAGTTAACACCATAATAATCACCAGTCTATATGCTCACACATTAACCTCCCAAATATTTTTTAGAAATAATGTTTTTTAGGATCTTCATATAATCAAAAAGAAGAAAATTCATATTATACATTAGTAAATTATCTTAATGATAATGTCTAATGTTTCATATGTTGAGTATTAATTGAACTCAGTTTCAAAATAGTTCAAATTATAATTAAAAATATTTCTGATCAATAAATGGAATATTAACATCCGAATGATGATATATATGAAAAAATAAGTAAATAAAGTTACCTATTAGTCTAAAAAATAAAAACAAAATATTTATAAATTTAATGGTTTCATGAAAAACATAATATATCACACATCCCAATGTCAATGGGATTGTATTTTCTAAGAATCAGTTCTATCTTTTACATTCACTGAGCAATTTTAATATGAGATAGATCATCAATGACTCACAAATATCTATACCCATTGAGCCCTAATATAAATTTCCATCACAACCCACATAAAACATTTTCTACAATAAAGACTCTATCATCCTAGAAGACATCCTCCTTTTTCTTTTAAACCAAAAACTATAAGAAATCACACTTTATAAAGCATGAATGCTTAATTTCTCATTCATGATGATAGTGATAAGAAATTTCTTCCGTAACTACATGATTTATCATAATAGGATTTATATACAACCTTAATAAACCTATACAATTTCTAAATAACCAAACGAATGTTCTACCATCTCACATATAATTAGTCATTGGGAGTGGGTCAAATATAATTATATTGAGTCAAAATAATTAATTAAAAACCCAAACATCTCTTTTATTCAACCTCATTCCACTACTTCTATAGGACCCATCCCATTGATGAACACCTACATATTAATACACCACACATAAAATGGGTATTGAAAGGATTTTTTCATAATGAATTAAAAATATATGACTTTCATTTTATATTTTTTATTATCATTTCATATATATAAGGATAAAAAATTGTTTTTTGTCAAAACATTGGTTTTTCTCATTCTGGAAATTTTACAGACCACCCCTCATGGGTGGAGGTAAAAAGGTTTTGATCATGTTCATTGATCAATATGGTAGTCTATTTCATCGGCACAATCCTGAACCTGTGTTGGTAGAAGGGAAAGTGTGTAGTGGATTGTGGTCCTATAACTAGTTTTCCTTAATATATGTAAATAATAAAAAACAATAACTCTTAAATGTATATTATTACTATAAACATTCTATTATAAATTAATAATAATAAATATCATGCATAGATATACAATGAGTTATTCTTATAAATCCTTTTTCATGGAAACCATTGACACCACCTCCCATATAAAATATAATAAAAACATTTCATTTCATTTTTATCATTTTTTAATGAAGGGTGGGTTTTTATTTATAGATAAAATAGTCCCACTATTATTTTAATACCAAAATGTTCAAAATTTATATATTAAGTTAAACTATTTGTCCTAATAAATACTATATTGAATTAATATTTATTTAATGTTTTTCATTAATGATATTTTCATATATTGTTTTGGGTTCCCTATTTCTTGATTAACCCACACTATATGTGTTGGATATTTGGTCAACTAAGGCTAAAATGTACTTGTTTATTTTTATTGGATATTTTTTAGAGTTCCCAATAATAATGACAAAGTCAATAATGTTCCAAAGAATGGTATTAGTATATAACGTATTATTGTTTATCTTCTAAAAAAAAGTTTTATTCTTGAATGTTTTCCATTCCACATACTTAGATAATGATTTTAAATAATTCCTTCCATTATAAAAATATAAATTTAAAAAAGACAATACTTATTTTTTATATATATAATCAGTTGGGGTAAATGTAATGAGTTAATATAGGTAACACCATTATATTTTGTTTAGCATTCAATCACAGTGAAAAAGTCATTTGTATTCTAAATAATCTTATTCATAATTTTTCATATATATATTTGGTTCAAGAGGATTTGGTATGTTCCTATATTATAGATATAATGGGAAAAAGATCATATGAAAACACACATGCATAATGGTGTGTATTAGTGTAGTACTTATTGAATTGTTATTAATTTCTATTATATATATGTATATATATTTGAATTGTAATAAATGTATTTTGAAGTTAAGTGAATTTTGATATGTTTTGAGTTATATTGTGAAATCCTTAATGTGTGTTGATTACGGTCTATAACACATAATGAAACAAATAGAAATATATGGACAATTTACATGTGTTTATTATTAGAATAAGTTTCATGTAACACCAATGTTTGTGTGGAATTAAGTATAACAAATGAATATTTAAAAAAGAAATATATGTGTAGGTGTCATAAATCCAGGTTTATTACTTTTTAGTTTTGATAATATGACATTGCATAAATGTAAAATGTTAATTTTATTGTATTTCTAATGTGGAAGAATACATCATTTAGTAAATATATTACGTCAATAGTTTGAAAAAAATTGACAAAATTTAATCCTATGAATTTATAATATGGGAAAAAGAATTTAATGTCTTATTGTATAACTATCAGTAGGGGAGAAATACTTTGAGTGATCGTATGACTTCAGAAACTAAGAATAAAATTTTTGGTTGACCATATTAATATGAGTTTATATGCCTCATGAGGAATATTATACAGGGGCTACTTACATTTCAATATCACTTGCTTAGTTGTAAAAAAATACCAACCTCACAAAACTAGGTAAAGGTAGTTCATAAATTTATGCATTATGTGAAGGTCATAGACTCACTGTAGAAATGTAATAATAGAATTTTTAAACCTATGAATGGGTAACACTTAATATCTACAAATATTTAACGGTATACCATCTTGATAAATGCTTATGTTGATTACATGTAATATTATAATTTAATATTTTGAGGATTGATATTAAATCAGATACTACTTTTTGTAATGATGGACATGGTTTTATGAATCATAGTCATTAAAGAATATCGTGATCATCGATATTGTTAGTTAACGAACAACCATGGGAGGAGTTGATAGTGATGATTTTTCTTCACACCATTGAAATATATACCATGTGATAAGATTCTTCAAAAAGAATATGAACATTCCATAGTTAATTTTTAGAGTCATGGTTGTGAGTGTTTAAGGTGAGAAATTTATAATTAAAAAAAATCATCTCCACACAATAATTTATGTCATGGTACTGTGAAACCCATACATATATGTTATATTTGGAAGGAAAGTATAATTTTTCATTTTTGAAGGATTTTAATGGAGGGTAAGGCAAAAAATATTTGTACCTATAATAAAGAAGTAAATAGTCAAGTCATCATCAATATAAAAAGGATAATTATACGTGGATGAGTATTTATGAATATAATAGATGATGGTGACATGATGTTCAAGGATTGAGTATATTGAATTTGATAGATATATGAGTAATAATATTCATGATATACCATGAATCTCTCTGAGAAATAAAAAAATAAAGGTATGTGAGAGTCTTCACTATGTGTAGCATTATATATTTTTCATGTTAGAGAAAAAATTGGATATATGATATTTCAATAAATGAATAGTTTATCTATGTATCAAATATATAGAGGTGGATCTAGTGATTCATGAAAAGATGTTTCCTTATGAACTGAAAAAGATGATGTGATCTTGTGATGCATAGATAAGAGATTTCATGTATTCTAAAGAATAAAGAATAAAGAAAGTGAGTTTGGATGTTCTCAATTATATTAAACCCCAGTAAAGAAGGTTAGAAGGCCAACCAATATCCTAAATATTCATTATATTTCTGAAAAATTTTGATCAAAGCCACATAATTAATATATTAATATACTTCTAAATTCATATTGTCCATGTGGGACCAAAGCTATCACATGTTGTCCTTCTTTGAGAATGTGAAGGTACATTATCTTGTAAAATGGCTAATTAAGTCCCAAATAGTCTTTTACATGGATGTTTCAAGTATATTGAGTGTTAAGACATATCCTTTAATGATATTTAATTGATAATAATAAGGATGATTAGTGTGGGGTTAATAACCTCGACGTATCCGAGATATAGTTAACATGAGGGAGACAAACCTTGTTAATAAACACTAATATTACATTGTCTGGTTTTACAATTATACTTATAATGAACACACAATGGGGAGATAATGAACACATATCCCCACTCAAATAATAACTTGAAAGGTAATAAAAGGAAAAAAATATAATAATAGTATACCAACTTTAACACCCCAACACACAATATTAGACATTGTAATGTCCCATATTTTTCCATGGTGTAGAACATTAAGTTTTTTAATTTTTATATGATTAATTATTTAAGGGAACATGATGGAATTATAATGAATCCTATTTCATGTTTCAGAAAAAGAGACGGCACATGGTTGGGAAAGGGTTATTTAAACTTAAGGACACTCCTATTCACAAGGCGTTGTAGGTAACAAAACCGAACATGTTTCTTCCCTATTTTTTCATTATTTTATTTACCCATTTTTTTCATCCTCTAAATTTTATGTGTTACAATTTTACATACTCCAAGTGGCTGAAAATGACCTCCCCACCTCCTATAGATAGTTTTTGGTGTCATTATTTTCATTAAATAGGGTTTTGATGTGACACCTCTATTTTTTATCTGGTTTCATCTCCACCAAAATTAACAGAACTATCTTTGTATGATCTCCCTTCAAAAACAATCTATGTAATGACCTGAACATTTGAATAATATTTTTTTCGTTAAAATGTTTGAAGTATGTATATATTAATGTGAACATCATATTTTAACCTTATATAACCATTCATTAATATGACTGTTGGAAATAATAATAATTTTCAAAATTATAATTTTTTTTTATAAATATAATTTATACTGGATAATTAATGAATAAATTATATTTTATGTCCCTATCATGTAAACTCTTTCCTTATAAATCCAATTTATTGGGGCTTGATATGGTGTTATCCTTAATAGAATTCACTCTTGACCAATCCCAAGCAGAACAACAAAACGTGAAGCTTGAACGGAATCACCGAATTGATATTATTTTTAATAATTTTGTATTTTTATTCTTAAAAGTTAATTTTATCTTATGTATATATTTATTAATATAATATAAACTTCATATTTTAATTAAAAACATCGATATTTTGTTATGGTGAATTTATGTGTTTTTTATTAAAAGTTATGGTTTTTTGTGAATATTAAAAATACAATTGTATGTTCTTAGTATGATTAATGAAATAATTAGTGACATAAAATATGATTTGAGTTTCCTACAGTGGTCAATACCATGGTCGATCCCATGGTCTTCAAAATACCACTAATGACGTGTCGTTGGAAATTAATAAAAAATACATCTCTTTTAATATATATACCCACCCATTACATCATTTCATTAAATTACCAGATCATCCCCATTGATTATATATCATTATTACCTCCCATTATGTCCTAAAAAGGTGGCCTCAATCCCCCAATGTCTCGATCATATAGTTTATAAATTACTCTTCAAGGAAAAGAATTCTCTTCTTCTCTCTTCCATTAATATTTTTTATGTTGTATATCATTAAAATTTCAAAATAATTTTCTTACATACATTTTACTCTTTTACTATAATATATTATTATTAATTTATGAATGTAAATACCCATGAAACCTATCTTTTTAATGTTTTCTAAATATGTCATGCTATATAATTTTCATCTCAAAAACCCCCTCTTTTTCAATTGATATAGTTTTATTTTATGTATGTGAATACCCAAAACTCATTCATTTATAGGTTATTCCTAAAGACATAAAAATGATATATTTTATTCTAAATTATAAATAAAAACCCCGTATTCCCTATAATTGGGTTATAAACAGTATAATGATAATGTTTTTAAGCACGTTTTAAAATGGTATGGTTTTGATATGAACACCATTTCATTTATTATCTATTTGTTATTTATGAAATGTTTGATTAGGATATATGAGGATGACATGAAAAGAAATACATATTAATTAAGTTCTTGTATAGAACTAAAATTTACCAGGTAATGAAATTAATCTATAGAGCTGAATGTTTTTACGATACGTTGGTGAATAAAGTTGGTAAATTTTTTGACACATTGGGGAAGGAACGTGGTTATATGATTAAGAATGAATAAATTAAATTCAATTTATAGATGTTATTTTTATTATTAAATTTATTATTATTATTATTATTATATGACCCTTTTTTCAATTGAAAATTCCCTTTTTATATTTCCTCACGATCATATTAATTTCTATTTAGTTCACATATAAACAGTTTCCCTTGTTTCCCCTTACTGTGAAATATTCTTACCATTTCCTTGGATGTATGTCCCCGGGTAATGATATTAAGTAATTGTACATAGGATGAACCTATTATGAATCCTTAGAAGGGAATTAGTATAGTGTTTAATTATTTATTGTATTATATACCTCTTTTCAAGACACTGAACTTTAAAAGAACTTTTGATTGTAAAAAATAATGAAAGGTTATGTAATAAAAAGGCAAGATTCAAATTTTGATATTAAAATATAGTTTAGTACTTTGTGGAAACTATCATTTGAAATCATTTATAATAACCCTAAGGAATGGTTTAAATATATTAAATCATCCTTGTATTTTGGTGTAATATTAATTAAGTGGTTTCCGAACAACGAACTCTCTATTAGGATATAAACAAGTGGATGTGTCTCTATTAGAGATGTATCTTGGGGTAAAGCCCAGAAACACCACTTTGATATAAAATCTAATGGTTACTGAGGTATGACAATATGCCTTACATCACTCATAGTTTTACACTCAGTGGATATGTTTGGTTAATCTCGTGATTTTTATGGACCATTATGAAGGATTTATAGAAAATCTAATTGTTAATATTGAATAAAATTTTTATTGATGATGTATTAAGACATGAAATCCCAATATAGTTATAATATTACAATATGAACCAATTATCTCACTATTATTTTATTCTTTTATAATATTCAAGGAAATTAGAGGAACTGTGCAAATGGTGTGAACAATAGATTAGGTGCTAGAAACATTCCTATGGAAGTTTCAATAGAAACAATTTTGAGAATAATGAATGAACTAACTCAACATAAGGTAAAAAAAGTAAATCTTATTGAGAGAATAGTTTCAACAATAAGGGAACATCAATATATTTATTCCTTTATCAGTAAGTGACCACCAACGTTTAGTGGATCTACAGATCCATATATAATATAAAATTGGAAAAGCTCTATAGAAAAGAACTTTTTGGGACAATGTTGTTCTAAAAAAGAGAATGTCACCATTTTTATTTACTGATTTGATGAATATTTTGATTAGTGGTGTGAAAGATTAAACACACTCGCTCCCTATATGGTATTAATGATATGGTCTGGGATGATATTAATAGAATATTCTTTAATATGTATTTACATCACTCGATGAGAACAATAATAGATTAGGAATCCCTCAAACTGAATTAGAAGGAGAATGAATGAATTCGATGTAATTATATTAACATCATAATACATTCCCATTATTCCTATTTTCTTTTCATTGTTATTAATTGGATGGATGGTAGAATTTTTGGTGGATTAAGATCGCATCTACAAAAGAATTTCTCCAATATAGACTATGATAGTTATGAGGAAATCATATGATGTTCTATGAATGATGAACTAGAGTTTAGTGCGATGCAGTGGTCTCCCAAATGAAATGATAATGAGATATATCTAGATCTAAACATGGGAATAATATTTGACTAAGGAAGAGAAAGAAAGAAGGTGAAATTTACCACATGTAACAAATGTGGGATGAAGTATTTAGGGAAATGCCTTCTCGGGAGTGGGAAGTGTTATATGTTTTGAATACACGACCATATGGATAGAAACATTAATCGAGTAGTGAAGCCTCAACATACCATCAATAACGATAAGGGGAGTATAGTGTAGGACCTACATAATGTCTAGTTAATAATGTGTGGATAAATTTTTCACATTTCCAATCATTGTACAAATCTGAGTGAAGTTGATGGGAATCACCACCAACATTAGAATAGGCCAAGGGTGTAAGACTTTGATATTAATATCATGAAATGTGAAGGTGATGATCTATATGATGTGGTGGATGGTACTCTTATTTTTCTCTCAAATATAACAATTATATTAATTGATTCTAGTTCAATAATTCCATTATTTAATCCATGTTTTCAAAGTATATAGAATCAATCCACAAACTTCATGAAGTAAAAGTATTAGTCACAACTCATAGAGGGTTTATAAATTACACAACAGTGTTTAAAAACTATAGTATCTACTTTAGCGACAAAAATATTTTCACAAATATAATAGCCATTCCAATGTTGTAATTTTACATTATACTAGGGATGTACTGGATTTTAGTGTATAAAGATAAAATAAAATGTACAAGAAAGTAAATCTTCATATTTATCATTGGAAAACCAAAATTAATATTCCAATGAGAGATATCTTGACCCAGTAATTATCTAGAAGCACCACCTATTGCCTTATTTATGGAGTTGATTAATTCAAGATCATAATAAAATAAGAGTATAAAGATATATAATGTCCCCATAATACAAGAATACATTGATGTATTTCCTAAAAAGTTACCTATACCTCCCCTAGAAGGAGTGGTAGAGACCTCCACTTAACACATACTTGTATCTCATATGATATCAATGACCACATATAAACTAAAAATGTGGAGATAGAGTAATTAAAGAGGTAACTCCACAATCATTTGGAGAAGGGGTTTATTCGTACAAGTTTGTCTCTTATGAGAGCACCTATTATATTTGTGAATATCAAGGATTGATCAATGTGTCTATTCAATTATTATTGAGAACTAATCAAGATCCAAATTCCATCTTCATAGAATTGATGACTTATTTGACTAACTTTGTGGGGAAAAATTCTTCTCCAAGATTGATCTTCGATCTGGTTATAATAAAATGAGGGTGAAGAAATATGATATTTCAAAGACCGACTTCCGATAAATGTTTGGACATTACATGTTTGCTGATATTCCTACTGAATTGACTAAAATTCCTTTTATTTTTATTTATTTGATAAATAGTGTCTTAAAGTCTACCTTGATAACTTTTTGGTAGTTTTTATTGAATATATTCTGATATATTATAAATTTCATGAAGATTATAGGGATAATCTAAGAGTTATTTTGAAAACTAAATGGTAGGATAATATATTATGAATTCTTAAAAGTTGCCATTTTTTTTAAAACAAGTTTTTTCTAGGGTAACATTGTAGACAATGAACAAATTTTAGTTTAACCTGTAATGACAAAGGATGTGGAGCATTGGAAGCATCATACAATAGTAACTAAGATTATTTTCATTGGATTAGTAAGATATTATATGAGGTCTATGAAAAAAATTTCATGACATTATAATACATTAACCAAGTTAACTTGAAAAGGGATGATGTTCATTTGTATAATGGATAGTGAAGAAATGTCATAATATTTGACGAATAGATTGTTTAGAGAACTCTTATTAAATCTACCCTCAATAATATAAGAATTTTTTGTTTTTAGAGATGAATCTTTAAAATGGATTGGGTGCATCCTCCTAAAAAATTACAAGGTAATTTTTTATCCGTGTTGACAATTAATTCCCCCTGAGTATAATTATCCTATGCATGATCGAGAGATGGTTGCAGTCATTTTTTATCTGAAGATATAGAGGCACTGTCATTATGCAGAGAAGGGTGACATACACATAGACCATATAGGGTAAAAGAATATTTTCCATCAAAAGTAATTTACCATGAGATAGAGTGGATGTTTTGAAATTCATAAATAATATTATTGTTCACTTAATTATAACCACGAAAGAGGTAACAAAATCATTGATGCATTATTATTGAATGACTCTATTTTTCTTGTACTGATGAGGATTCAAGGTGAACCCTTAATCAAAGACATATTAAAACTGGATATGGGAATCATACGGTAAGGGACTTCATCAAACCTACCTCAAATTATTTTTCAACATTCATTATTGTGGAATATCATTAATGGTCAAAAACATGTTTCTTTAATACAGAAGAAAATTGAGGCTTTGATGGGAGAGATGTTTTCTGAGTACAATATTAATGAATAAATTGTACTAAAATTTCATACAAGAATATGTGTTTAATATGTTCTAAAAATAAAGTGATTATGGATGATGATCATAGATAAAAATTATCTGTACGTACTAGAAGACTGAAAATTATTAGGGACATTTGTGAACACTATTGGTGTGATATCATGAAAATGGATATTGTTTACTAAAATTCAAGATTCGTAGTGTGTCAATATGGGAAGGAAAAGATACACATTCCTTATGGGGTATTACAACCACTACCCATACTATCATGGAAGTGGGAAAAGATAACTATTGACTTTGTCAATGGAATTTTGAGAACATCCTAATCAAATAATGTGTAATGGGTTATAGTGGACTATCTCACCAAGACTATCCATTTTATCTGTTTTTTGAAAAATTTATCAATTGATCAAAATTCTTGAATTTACATGAGATAATTTGTAGGGATAAATGGGGTAACACTCTCTATCATATCTGATCATGATCTAAGGTTCACATAATGGTTATGGAGTAGTCTTCAATATGAATTGAGTACAAAATGAATATTTAGTATGACCTATCACCCCCAGACTGATGGCCAATCTAAAAGGACTATAAAAACTATTGAGGATATGCTGAGAAATTTCTCAATGGAATTTCAAGATGTATGGGATCAACATATCTCCTTAGTTGAGAACCATTATAGTAATAGCTTTTATTCAAGCATTCAAATGGCTCCCTATGAAGCTCTATATTGTACGTGGTGTAGAGAACCTACTTACTGGGATGAATCTGCTGATAGAATTATTATTGGGACTGATATTATGAAATAGATAATTGAAATTTTCCTGAAATCCAACATCACATTATGTATGCTCAGAGTCAGTATAATATATATGAAAAAAAATGTCATAGGGGATTGGATTTAGATGATGGTGACAAGGTCATCCTTTGAATTTCTCCATAGAATGGAGTCATGTGGTATTGAAACAAAGGGAAGATTATCCCCAAGCACATTGGCCCCTATAGAGACCTTGTTCATATAGGAGTAGTGGACTATCCATTTTCACTTCCTCCAAATATAGCATAATTACATGATGTTTTACATGTATCTATATTTTTGAAATACATACATGACCTTTAACATGTACTGAATCCAAAGGGGGTGCAACTAGAACATGACCAATCTCATGAGAAGCAGCTGGTAGAGACCATTCATATTAGAGAAAAGGTTCTATGAAAAAACCACCCACCTTGTTAAAGTTTTAGAGATGAAAAAAAATATGAAGAATCCATGTAGGGAAATATGGATTTCTATGAGGCAGAAGTACCCACACCTTTTCTAATATGAGGGTAAGAGTTTAAATTCCATGGTTGAAATTTCATTAGGGTGGGGGAATGTAGCGATCCTAACTATTGAATAATATTTTTTTCCTTAAAATATGTGATGTATGTATATTATGTTGTGAAAATATGGTCTTGATCATTATATTATTGTTGTTTAATATGACCATTGGACACAACAATAAATTTTAACATTATAAATATGGTTTATAAATAGAATTTATAATTGAAAATTAATGAAAAAAAGTGTTGATGGTCTCATCAAGTAGACTCTTTCCTTATGAATCACATTTATCGAATCATGAAAAGGTGGTAGCATTACTAAGCCTCACTATTTATATTTCTCAAAATGAGAATCAACACATTAATCTTGAATGGGATCACCTATGGGACTTGTTCATGTTATTATTGATTTCCACTTCAGTGATGTTATCTGAGCCACTTGAAGAGTATATCACTATCACACACCATACCCTTAAGGGGTATGAGGGTGTTATAATGGGTAATATGTTAATGAATTAGACACTTGATGTGTAATTAGTCTGTTTAAATAAAATTGTAATTCTATTATTTTTGTTTTATGAATTGTTTTTCTTAAAAAGTGAGATGAGATTTGATAAATTGGGTTTTTAGGGAAAAATTTTATTTTTCAGAAATATATAAATTGTAATATTAAAATTATGATTTAATACTAATGTTTATTATAATGATATATCGATATAAAAAACTCATTTTTAATTATAAATGAAAAAATAATTTTGTTTTCTTGTGTCGATAATTTTACTATACATGTCACTATGCTTTTTCCATCCAATTTTATTTTTAACAATTAGGTATTTTTGTAGTAAATATATATATATATATCTTATTTATAGATTTATTAAGATATAATAAATTTTATTTTTTAATTCCCATGGAATATATTAGGTTACAGTGAATTTACAATATTTTTATATAATGTTTTTATAATAGTAAAAATGTTGATATTAGTTTTCTATATTTTTAATAACTTCATAAATGATTCAATTTTTATGTAATAATGATCATAGTATATTTAGAAATTCTATATGATATGTTTTGTCCCAATATTCCAATTCCATAGGAAAATACCATGGGAAATCCCATTGCTTCGAAAAATCCACTAATGAGGTGTTGTTAGAAATTAACCAAAAACTCACTATATTTAAATATAAATAGCCACAAATTACATCATTTCCATTAATTCCAAATTCATTCCCCTAGAGGATCCAGTATTATATCCTCCAAAGGAGTCCTCAAATGCTTTCCTCGTCCCCTAAGGATACTATTATAGAGTTTTAGATGTTACTCTTCATGAAAAAGGAATTCCCAACTTTTATTTTCCTTTCATGTTTTATTTTTTGTCGTATGTCAGTAAAATTCCTATATCATGTTCATATTTTCATTTTATTATGTCCCTATACTTTTTTTTAATTAATTGGATAACATTGTCTCATATCTTTTAAATGTTTTCTAATACTTTGTTTCCTTGTTGCTATGCTGTTGGATTTTCATCTCAAAATCTCATTCTGTTTCATATTAAATGATTTTATTTTCATTTTGTGAATACCCAAACCACATTTATTTCTACGGTATTAATAAATACATAAAACTTATATATATTTTATTCTATAATTTACATACATGAAACCCTAATTCCCTTTATATGGGTTATAAATTACATAATGATCAGGTTTTAAGTACTTTTTAAAACATCATGAATTTCATATAAAACCAATTTAATTTTTATATATGGGTTATTTTTGAATTTTTTTATGATATGTGGATAACGTGAATATGAAGACATATTAAGGGAGTTCCGTGATATCACCCTAATGAATTAGTTAAAAAATTAATCTCTAGATATGAAATGTTTTATGATACACTGTTGAATAACCAAAAAACAATTTATTAAATCTTTGTGATTGAAATTGATGATATGACAATGAATGTATTATTTAAATTTTTACCCCTATTTTCAAGTTATGATTCATTGTAATATTATTATTATTTTACTATTTTTTCATTTCTAGAGCATTTATGTATGTCCTCAAGTTCGTATTGATGTCTCTCTTGATAACGTGTAAACTATTTCCCATGTTTTCCCTTACAAGACCTTATGTGTATCCTTTCCTATGATGTGTGACCCTAGGTTATGAGACACAGTAATTGTACATAAGATGAACCTATGTTGAATGTATAAATGTGGAGGGAAATAGTTTGTTATGTTACCATGAATTATATACATTTTTCTAGCATAGTTAACATAAAAAGATCATACATTACTAAAATGTATGTAATGGTTATGTAATAAAAAGGAAGGATCAATAATCTATATCAGTTTTTTCCAATAATCCACTATCATAATTTTTTGTGATTGAATTGTGCCCTATTGGGGGGGTTTTCTTAATTCATCTGATTTCTCCCATTTTAGGTTGAATTGATGATTGTTACACGATTTGTGGAGTACCATGATGTCTTGGTAGGGACACTACATCGTTTCCTAATTGTTATGTTTATTTTGAGACATCATCTTTTTGTTATTCTCACCAGAACCTTCACTTGATGTCGTATATCTATTATTAAAATAATCTAAATTCATTTAAGTGTTTATAGTGACCCTCTCAAGTAGAAAACCCCATTTATGGGGTGTTCGCTTCAACATTAAACATCCATTTACATTATTCCATTATTCCACTCACTAAAACCATTTGGACAAGCCTCTATATCATATATTAAATTTATTTAAATGAATTATAGGGTCTATAATGACAAATTCATGGGGAAAAACCCATTCATGGGGTGTTTTATTTACCTTCATCAACCCCTTTTGGGCAAGGAAATAATTTTTTTAGACTATACCCACTGATTTAAATGTGAAAATTTCATTGGATGTTTTTGAAACCATGGTTGAATGTTTATAATTTATAAATTTATTTAGGAGGGGTGTTTATCCCATAATTGTATCCCTTTCCAAAAATATGTTAAATTCATGTTTGTATTACAATAACACTGGTCATGCTTGATGTTTCATTTGAATATAAATTGGAATTAATTTAACTAATCATGAAAGTATGAAATAACTTGATATATATTAGATTTATTTGACTACTTTTAGGCTATAAAAAATTGTTTTTTAATTATTTGTGATTTTTTATAATTATGTTTTATGATGTGCATAAGATTTAATTAGTGATGAATAATTTTAGAATAAATGTTAAATATAATTAAATTAATTGATCGATTAAGAATCATCATGTTGGCAATATGAAAAATCCTCCAACTAAGGTTTATTGTCTTTTAAACTAAAAACATCAATTTGAGTTATTATACAAGCTTGGTTTCCTTGATTAGTAGTTGTTATATTATTGAATGGATTAAATAAAAATTATTTATTAAATGGTGAGATTGTAATCTTGTTTTATTGAATTTTAAATGATGACAAGACATTGTTTAACTGCTATTCTTTTATTATTTCGTGATTATAATAAATTTTATTGTTTTGCTATATGAATAGTTCCATTTCAATTTTTCTTAAATTTAATATATTGATTAATGGGTAAGAATGTGATATTGAGATGATTCTTGTTGGGATGTGATTATTTCTTTATGAATTTCCTTGATATGTTACTTTATTGTTATGTAACTACATAATTGGTTACTTGATAATGGATTTGAGAGAACATGGTTTCCATTTTAAGGACCCGTGGATAAAATCATGTGCTTGGGTTGTTCAACCAAGAAGTGATGGGGGTGGTCATTTGGCTTTCTATGTGAGGGCATCCCATGTGGTTATTATACTGTTGAGTGATACGGGTTCCCAAAGGGAGATCCCATGGATGGACCAATGGGAAAATATACCTATACCATTCTATGTTGGATATGAAGTCCCCTACACGAGATACGAGAGATGGACATAGAGTCACCATACCTTGAGTGATGTAAGGGACTCCTTTTGGATCACCTATGAGGAACATAGTTGTTAAAGATTATATTGGATGTACTATAGTGATACCTTGGATTCTTTTTAGATCGCATGGGATGGGATCTAACTATAACTCTATAATTGATGAACTTGATTGAACTGCTATAAATACAAGAGATTCATCTAAAATTATAAAACTATGTGTTTCTTATTTACTTAAATGGGTTATCTTTTTATTATGAGAACTTTTGGTTAATGACATGGAAAATAATCCTCAATACAAATCTAAATCTTGGTGGTATTCATTCTTGGACTACCATGTTTTCTTTGGACCATATATATATATATATTACACATTACACTTTTTCTTTATTAAAACACCATACTTGGGTCGAAGAAATATCTATGGGAAGTGTGACCACTTTGGAACCTGAACCATGATGCATTAATTTTTTTACCACTTAAAAATTATTAAATATATATATCCACTAATTCTTTATAGAAAAAACTGGAATAGTCTAGGATTTTGGGTGCCATCCTACTGAGATTTATATATCATATACGATGATGGTGATATTTCGTTCCTGAGTTTATCTTATGCACAAAGGAATAGATAAAGAGAAATATTCTGCTTCCATTGCTTGAGTGCTTTCTTGATGATGAGAAAAAATGTTGGGGGAAGAGGACTGGTCCTATGCTCGAGATTATAGTGTATAAGATTCATCTACTTATTTAGTTTTGATAACATGTTGTTTATTCAAGTACCCATATTCCCATGAAATTATATGATTGATTAGACTCATCAAATACTCAAAATAATTTTTTTATCCAATATTATTATTCAGATTACACAGTTATCTGGTTATTTTTTTGGGTTATTTATTTTCTTTGGTTGTTGAATACTTATTCATATTATTTTGTCACATATTATATATTCTTTTCCACCATTAAATACCCAATCATATGAATGAATAGTCTCCCTATAAACACAAATGTCCCCCTTTAATAGTTGTTAGACTCTTCCATTTTGGGATATGTTCTTGAGGTCTTATAGCACACTGTCTCGAGGCCCTGTATAGTGGAACTTGCAGTGGGACTCTACCAAGAGGTATCTTGATTTATTTTATGTTTTCCTTACTATTTGGTTTATATGGATTACTAGGACATAGGAATTTGTATGTTACCCTATGTTTGGATGATGCTAACCCATGTTCATGAGATCACCCAATTTCCTGGGTCAAGAATTACAGTTATTGATTATTACATTTAATATTGATATGACTTCACCATTAGGTGGAAGACTATTTCTGTACTATAATTTCTATTTTTATTATTGATATTATTATTTATATTTCATCAAACATATGATATAAGGGTGTTTCACTAAAATGTATTGCATATTGTCACACCATATAAATTTTAAGCCAACATTTCTTGTTTTCAAGTGATTGCTATTGTGTGTTGTTATTATACTATAGAGTGTTTTATTTTTTAAAAAATAATTAGATTTTATAGTCCACCTTGTATATTCATGTTATAAATTTGGTTAAGTGGAAATCCAAATATGGTTTATAAGGTGTATTTTTCCCACATAAATCATAATGGTGATCAAAACAATTCAAACAATTTAAAATGAAATTTTTGGAATAATAAATTAAAATGTTATATTAAATTTAAAATTAAATATCCAATGTTTGTGATACCATGACCTTGATCATAATTTTACTCAGGAAATGGGAAGTGGGATGTGTGTCTCATTGATCGTTTTGGCCTATTTATTCTTGTATACATTTGGCACTTTGAGAATGCTATATGTTATGCTATGATCATATAGAGGGTTTTTACCTGTCATATTGATCACTTTTATTTTTTATGTGTTGGGTTTTAGGGAGGACTTGCTACTACCCCTTCTTAATTTTACATTATCTACATTCCTTTTGTCCGACAACTATTATAAAATTTTTATGAGGTGTGTTCGTGGAAATTGTTGAGTTATTCCAATACAACACTCTCATATTGTATGTCGAGAGAGTGGGGATGATAATACATAAGAGGTGATGGCCCCCTATCCAACCTTATTAAGTCATGTAGTGTCCCTTGGGGAACCTCATATTGTTCTTCCATTAGGATTCAACACTAAGTATAGGGATTATTTTCTCACCAACATCATGTTAGTTCAGAGTGCTCCCACGGGTCCCCAAACTATGGGGGAGATAACACATGACTTCTAGTTCCATAATCCTCACATGTTCTCAATGGATTGTGGTAATCATGCAACAAATTGTTTCATAGAATCTATGATATCCGTACTCAACTATCTTAATATTCCTTTTGATCGAAGGGTAAATATTTCCCTCTGTATTCTTTGTGACTCCACTAGGCATTGGTGGGAGTTTATTTCTAAGTAATAGCATTACATAGACATGTTTTGGGTAGTATTATAAAAGTATTTATATGATCAATTATTTCCACAAACTCTTAAAGTGGGTCACTATAGGGAGTTCATTCATCTGCAGCATGGATCTCTATTGGAGTTGGAATATTAGGCTTGATTCAAATAGATTCAACATTTCTCTACATCTCGTACTAGTGACAAATTGACATTTATGAGGATTTTTTATTATGGTCATAGGTATTTACTCTCCTCATTGGTCATCATATTTCAGTTAATTGTCATAATAGATAGTGAAACAGGGATTTATTACTAATAGAATCTAATAGAATATAGTCCTCTAAGGTAGGGACGTTCAGTTATGTGGTCGGGTAAGTTTCTTGAAGCTTTCAAAAGTTCCATTTCAAGGGATCACATAGGGGATGTATTGAACAAATATACCATACTAACAGTTCTATCATATGTCATCTTTGTGGATGGAATGACAACTGGAGTAACTAGTGAATGGGAATCTTAATGGAATAATGAGACTGTTGAAGGATGGGTCATCATCAAATCTTATACCGATCTTTTTCCCTAGCATCCAGTTGTAGGGGATTCGGACCAGAACCTCCATTATGAACAACATCTGCGACAATATGTTAGGATGAGATTTTTTCATCAACCAACCAAACCGGGTGAGTAAGTAAAGGTTGTTTCCAAGGTATTCATGCTCCGTAAAATTAGTTTTAGCATATATGGTTCACTTAGGATAGTTCTGTATCATCTCAGGGTCGTGGTTCAATCCATACTGATGTTTTTCTTCCAGTTTCATAAGAGTAGAGTCCAATTCAATCTTCAATTATATGTATTCCTCTAGTACTCTCTTATTATGTTTCTTCCCTTTTTGATATAGGTTCATCACACTATTTTATATATGTTGATTTTGTCGAGAGTCTTTCCATTTCAATTGAGTTATTATGTGGTGTTAGATCCTTCAACCCACTACTAGGGGTCAGATCTGATGGCATTCCATCTTTCTAAGAGTGTCCCTGGTTGTGCCCAAATTTACCCTACCAGTAAAAGCGGTCATTGAAGTTCAAGTAGGGATTGAATCCATAGGGACAGAAGAAGAACCCTTGAGACATTTTGATTAGATGCGGGGTTGGCTATGAAGTGGCCAACTATAGTGTTGGATGATTTGAAAAAATATTTATTTATTTTAAAGAACAAACCCAATTAAATTACATGAATTAAAAAAACTAATTAAGGTGAGTTGATCCTATGTTGTCTCTTGGGCTTGATTGAATGTAATTGTTTTTCATTTGATTTTATGTTCATTGGTACAAGAGGTATCCATTAAATGAAATAATTCCTCAATATCATTCTACAATTTAATCCATACACAATTTCAAGGCTAATCACCAATTTACATATAAGATCAATTAAATGAAAACTCTATTGAATTGGATCATACTAGCACTTAAGATGTGTCGTCGTTAAAGTCGGTGAAGACAAAGAAAAAGATAAATCAAATAAAGGAACTCTTAAAATAAAGAACAAATTTAAGAATTTAAGAACATAAAATAATATTAAATACAGCCCATTCAACTACCTAGGATCCACCCAAAAACGTTTATCCCTCCATGGATTCTATTCTATCAATGGAAGTGGGTAGTTGACTTAAAGAAGCAGGATTGAAGAAGAAAAACATTAATCAAAATGAACACTCCACTATTGTGTGATGAATTCACAAGTGCGGGTGTGAATAAATTCACACTTCGATTAAACGGTATCAATGTGTAAAAAAAGGAAAATAAAAAGTGAAGAAGAAGAAGAAATGTTATTAAAACAATAAATGTGAAAGAAAAACATACATGGGAACACTTAACGATGCGATTACAAATTGAAAGCGGGAAATTACAATTTAAAGAAAAACTTGGATTCAATGAAAAATGTTTGATGATAATTTCCTTCACCACCTTATCCTTATATATTCATATTAGGATCCTTATGTACACCCACCAAAATAAATTCATCCCCCAACAATTAATAGAGTCAAAACGAGGGTGAATAATCAAAAGGAAATTGACGTTTTGAAGTTGACCCGGAAAATTGTCCAGATTAGTCCACCATTTTGAGGTTCGAAACTTTAATTGATGAAGGCCGAATCTTGAGGGGTCGTAGACAAAAAATATCTTCTTAAGTGTCCCCTATATACTATGTAAAAATTTCAGGAAATTTGGATTAGCCGTTTGGATGTTATGGTCGAAATGGTGGGACTACATTATGTGCATTAATGTCGGGTCCACCATTTAAATCTCAGCTTCAGATCCCTTTATCATCATGAAAACTTCAGAATTAGTTCCGGCCACAATTGAATAAAATGTTCCTCATATTTTTAACTTTATAATGTATAAATTTTAATTTCATTGGTCTTGTTTTGTGAGCCCCACATTTGCTTGATGTGCCTTAGGCCCTTTATGCTTTCTCCAGCAAATATCTGCATTCGGGCGCAAAATTCTCCATCTTCCCTTGAGATTCATCAATCGGACCTAAAAGATAAAATGTTCCGAAAAAATTGATAAATCGTGTCCCAAAATTTCAAATTAAGAAAACTAATATAATGTTGTACACAAACAAATGAATGATTGGGCCCAAATTTGCATTTTAAACAAGAATTGCATTTTAGATGAGAAATGATGTTCTATTTATGTAATGCACTTAAAACCATGTTTATTGACATTGGAAAAATAAATTTAAATATATTATTAATGAATATTAGCTACTTTTAGTGACTAATCAGGCCACTTGGGATAGATGAAGAATTCTTCATCTTGAATTTCATACTCTTCAAGATGGCTGGCTTTGACTCAATTCTTTGTACGGACTAGGTCATGATTTTATGTGCCCAACTAGATTCCTATCGCTATCGATTGTCCTTCACATCACCCAGTGGAAGCACATAAGCGATCATGGGATATATTGGAAGATTGATCTAGGCCCAAAGAGATGGGGCTAGGAAAAGTGATATATTATTTTTCAAGAATCATTATGAGTGATCAAGGAATTAATTTAGTTCAATTTATAACAATTGTGGATCATTTTAGATACATATTTCCTATATATTTCTTCAGGTTATGTCTTATATGATATGTTCACATCACTATAGTTTTAGTGCGATTTATGAAACCATTGATTATTTCTATTTATAGTATGGAAACTTCATAACACCAGGAAAACTAGAATCAGCTTTATGGTCATGAGGATTAGTGTTTTATAAGACCCATCATATCTACATGGAGTTCACCTATTCATTTAGATAGAATATAGAAAATACCATTAGATAGTTCATGGATTATAGATGGTTAAACCAGCTTACAGTGATGAACCATTATTCATTTCCTCATATGGATGACCACTGTAACCAGTTCCGATGAAGAAATATTATCTCTAAGATATATTTGATTTGGATATATCATCACATGTATGTGAATCCCTAAGTTATAACACATAAAAAATTCCAAATAATGTACAACTTATTTTATTATTTGGTTTTTCAGTTCGGTATGGTGAACGTGCCAATAATATTTATATCTTTGATGAATCAAGATTCCACTAATATCTTTATTCCTTCATGGTAGCCATCATATTGAAATATTTTTGTATTAATGCTCTATAAACAAACAAGTAACCTATATTGAGATCATGATGATTACAATGAGAGAGTTCTAGCAATAATAAATGCTTAGAAATTTTCACTTTTGGATGAGTAAGGTCCATTTATTTGGTCATATCACATCATAGGCTGGCATATTAGTTGACACAAAGATGTCGAGAACATTATTTTCATAGGAACAACCAAATATTGTGTTTCAAATATATATATTCATGGGGATTACTAGAAATTATATCCAGGACTTCACCAAATTAGTGTCACCTCTTATATCCCTAACTAAGAAGAGTGTGAAGTTCATTTAGTATGAAACTTATGATAAATACTTCTAGAATTAATAGGGAAACACAATTCATCTTTGCTTATGATTCTACCAGATCCATGCATTATTTATAATGCTTACAAAGATGCTTTGGGAATGATACTGGTTATATTTTTTATGCAAAGTGATAAAGTCAAGGCTTATGGATCCCATAAACATAATCCTAATGAGTAGAACTATCCAACACATTATCTAGTGCTAGAAGCTTTTGTTAATTCTTTATGATATTGCAGGAACTAAATTTTGGGTGTGATATTCATTGTTTACATGGATCATATTATAATGAGATTCATCTCATCATAGTCGGATAGAAATATGAGGCATTTTAGGTTAGTATAATACCTACATTCATTTTAATTTCAGCTTCCTTATACACCTAGTAAGTGTAATGTCATGGATAATGCATTGAGCCTATGGTTCAAGACATTGAGGGAGCCAGCTGTGAGTACATGATGATAGATTTATCTTTTAAGTTGCACCATGAGGCTCAAGACCATCATTTGAAACAAGTTATAGTTTCCTAGACAATGACATCCTCTCTTCTAGATATAATATTCATAAATAGTAATTTGGTCTAGAGGGAATATTTTTTAAGGAAACCGTCATAGGAGAGAACCAACCTCCTTGAAGGGTCTTTGATGGCAGGGATAACTAACTATACGATGGCCTTGTATGGGTGACATCAATTATCCTGAAGGAGGAGATGAATTAATTTCATGCCTCTTTTTGGTATGTTCATCAAGGAATTAATTTTTTTTATAGAGATATGCATTATTAGTTTTGATTAATTGGTATAAAGATATAAATAATAATTTTCATTACTCGGAGCTCTACCTGTTAGAATGTGATGGAAGATAACCGTGAACCCAATGAACTCTATCATCCTCTATCCATTATGGAGTGGAAATATAATGGCCTCACCATCAATTTCATTATAGGTTTACTGAGATCTCTTTGAGGTAGAAATGTATTATGGATGATCATCATTATGTTGAAGAGTTAGAGTTAATGTTTATCCCTGAGATTTTTTGAATTCATGGTGTTCATTATTCTATTGATTCTTTCTGAGCCTCCCACTTTAATTCCTGATTCTACGAATGGTTGTAGAAGGCACTACGTTCACTTCTTCTCTTTTGTTCTTCATATCTACCTCAAAATTATGGTCCTTATGAGTGGGCCTTATGGGTGTAGAATGATATTCTATAGGCCTATATCATTTAATTTGGAGGTTCATGGGATAACCATATTCCTCTGGTTGAGTTTTCCAAGAATAAAAGATTCCATTAAATGATTCAGATGGCTTCATATGAGGCCCTCTATGGTCAACCATTATATTGAATTATGTTCTAGCTTGTGGCTGGTGAGTCATTTATACAGGGACATTATTGTGATTATGACACCTCAAAAAAAGTCCATATGATTCATAGGAATATTTCTTTACCTCAGTCCAATATGAAGCCTTACAATGATCTTCAATATAGAGCCCTAAAGATTGAGGTGGGTCATCAAGTTTTCCTACACATTATTATGATTATGGATCATAGACAATTCAGGAGGTGGGAAAAATTATTGCCCAGATATGTCGGGATATTCTTGATAGTGGAGAGAGTTTTTCTAGTAGCTTATCAGTTATTTTTATCTCGGAGGTATCATTCCATGCAATATGTATTCCATGCCTCTCATCTTTGACAGTATAATCCTAAAATGTCTCATTCAATTGACCCCGACATTATCGACCATGATAGAATGTGTCCTTCAAGGATCTTCTGATATGAATCATTAATCCTAGCATAAAGGTTGTCTGAGTCAGGGAAGTTCTTCTTGACCGGGTTATATGGGAGAACCATGTTGTATATGGCATGACATGGGAGAGGGAGGCATATTTATGTGAGCAGTGGTGAAAACATTTCTCAAATGATGTTCCACTACACTCAGAAGGTATACTCTGGGATGATTTGTCTTAAGGATAAGATTTTCTAATGTATCATCATTATTAAATGTTGGGACTGTTTAATTTTCTATTTTTTTAATTTAATTCAATAAATGACCCAAAGATTAGTATGTTCATTGTTATTTAAACTATGATAATTGCATATGCACATATCATTGCACATAAGAAAATAAAAAAGGGTTCATCCTTTTATTTTTAATTATTTACTTTTTTTTTATTTTCTTCCTATCTTTTTCCTTCCTTTCAGTTTTCTCTCCTCTATGGGACTATATCATTCCTTCTGATACACTCTCTTTCCAACACAAATCAATTTCAAATTTTGTCCACTATTCTCTATGGTAATTTTGGGAAATGGTTTAGTGCAATATTTCGGTATTTTTATTCATTCATATTATTTATCTTATATTAGGTGGAATCTAATCTTGTTACCAGATGTGTGGATTACCATGAAATCGAGGTAGGGTGCATATGCCTTATCACATTTTTTTATTACTTTTGAGAGATCATTCCATTGTTTCACTCATCTAAACCTTTCAAAGATGCTTGATATCACATACTAAATTATAAAAAATGTTTTCCAAGGTTTTTAGTGACCCTCCCATGCATAAAAACTCATTCATGGGTTGTCTGGTTTACCTTTCACAACTACTTAAAAGTGAGTCATAGTGCCTCTCACTGAAACCTTCGGGTGATGCTTTGATGTCATATGTGAAATTTATTGAAATGATTTTCGATTTCTATGGAGACTCTCAGATTCCACAAAACAAATTTGTTTTTTGAATTCCACCCACTTTAGTATACATAGCCATTTGTTTAAAATGTAGAAATTATCTTAAATCGGTGTTAATCCTCGGTTAAATTCCATAAATTTATAAATTTATTTAGGAGGGGTTCTTATCTCTTAATTTGATCCATTGTCAATTTACTTTTTTATTCATGTCGATGTCCATTTGTAATTCCATAAGACTTGGCATGCTTGAAGATTGATTTGAATATAACATTTAATATGTTGAATTACTTATGCCTGTATTAAATCTATTGCTTTGTGTTATATGTCACTTATTATTTTAGGCTTTTCTAATCTTCTTGTGCTAAATGGCTTTTAGAATCTCACATTCCTGAGATTCAATGCGCCATTCATTTAATTATTACTCAATGAGCTTAGAATAATTGATAATTATATTTAAATCGGTTGTTTGATTAAAAAAATCATGTTTTTATAATGAAATGCCTATAATAGTGATCCTCTATCTTCTAAAAAATAATGTTATTAGACATTCTTGGTTACATTTATTTATGATTATTACCACTCTTGATTGGATTAAATTACAACAATTGATTAAATGATGATCTTGTTAGATTTTTATATTATAATACATCTAATTTAATGATTTTTTTAATATTATATTCTTTTCACTTATGCCTTTCCTATGATAATTATTATTTCCCTACAATATGAGTAGTTCCATTTTGGTTTGGCTTAAATTTCATCGCATGGATATAGTGTAACCATTTGAATTTGAGGTTCTTTCTTATTAGAATGATATTATATATTTATGCATTTCCTTGATACGTGCCTTTATTGTGATGTGCTTGGATACTTGGTAACATGATATGAGATAGGAGAGATCGTGAGTTCGATATTAGGGATCCCTGAAAGTAATAATGGGCTTGGTTGGTTCTATCATGATATGCTATGGGATATTATTTTGCTTTACAATCATGAGATTCAAGTGCAGTTACTATAATATTGAGTGATACTAGTTCCCTATGGGAGAAACCATAGACATACCTGTTGGCAGTGAAACATTCAACAAGTCTTCAGTGATACAATGTTCCCTATTTCTAAAATCTATGACAAAATCAGATAACAATACCTTGAGTGATAATAGGTACTCCTTATAGATTTCCTGGGATGGACTCAGTGGTATTTTATAATACCATATGTACAGTAGTGACACATTTTATTAATTTTAGACTAGAAGGGACGGGCTCAGACATCACCTATAGATTATATGGACTTTATTGAACTTCTTGAAATACATGAGATGAATCGACTATTATTATGACTATGAGTTCATTATTCCCTTGCAATGGTTATGTTTTTCAAATAATAACTTTTCGGTAATGACATGGGAAATAAACCCCTATCCAATTAACAATATTAGGTGTATACCTTCATGGATTGTTTTATTTACCTTGTCCCATTTATATATATTAATCCTTGAATAGTGGTTGTCTTCAAAATCATAGCTTAGGACGAAGTAGGTGGTATGGGATGTGTGATGAATTTGGAACTCTTATCAAGTTTCCTTTATTGTAATTATTTATCTTATTGAATATTATTAAATATTTGACCACTATTTATATTTATAGCATGAAATAGAATGGTCTAGGAACCATGGGTGCTTTCATTCTAGGATTTATATTTCAAACCCTACTTGAGCATTGTTTGGTACCCGAGTTGACTTTATGGTAGATGGTATGGATAAATGGAACTGTGTTTCATTGATTCCTGAGTGTTTTCTTTCTTCAAATGATTTAGATTAGTGGAAGAGGAGGGATCATATGCTCGAGATTCTATATTAATAGTTTTATCACTTTTTTATATTTGATATAATTTGGTTTCAGGTTTTTCCCTATTCCACAACACCTCTATGTTTGTGTAGACTCATGACATCCTCATCATAATTTTTGTATCCACTATTATTATTCAGCTTCTGCATTTATCTAGTTATTATTCATGGTTATTTATTTACATATTATTCTACTTTTTTATTCATTTTCTCATGATAATTATTAAATATTTTTTACCACTATGTTATGCCTAATCCTATTATGGAATAGACCGCCCATAGAAACACCTATGGCTTATGAAACTAATCAGTAACCTCTAGAGTTGTAGGGGAAGTTATTGGGGTCTTTTGGCCTACCATCTTAAGGCCAATTTCAGTGGAAATCAGGGTGGGAACCTACATTCATATCCGACGATGATCCTAAAAATTAATTTTAGATCTATAATAAATCATATTTTTCATTTATCAATTTTTAATATTTAAATTTATTATACAAAATATATATTGATCATATATTTCATGAATCACGTGGATTCCTTATAAATGACATAATAGAAGAGATATATACTAGGGAAATGAAGAATATGATAAAAATAACCAAATAATTTGAGAAATCATAACTCTAGAAATATGACCATCCAATATTTTAATGTAATAAATTATGAAATGTATTCATTTTATCTATTATATTCTTTCTTATTGAAGGTTGAAACATGATAACCCTTAGGAGAAATTATGAAGATAACATTCTATCTCATTTTAGTAATTCAGATATGACATTTATGGAATTGAAGGTGAAGATAACTTGGTTCAACCCACCATAAAACAATCAAAAAATATTCATGTCCCATGACATCCATCACCTCCATGTTAAAAGAAAATAATATTTTTGGTGAAATATATTATATTTATGAAGGAAGAAAAAATATGAAAGGCAACAATATTGAAGGATAGTGTGATAAGATATATGATGTTTTTTTATTTATTAGATGAAGAACCAATATAATATTCCCATAAAAGTGGCCAAATTAATTTTTTGGATCAATCAAATATATGTAAGTGGAGATAATCCAGTTCGAGGAAGATTCATAAACCTTGGAAAATGCATTAGATTAAAGGGTGATATTGTGTAAAGAAATATCACAATAGGGAAGCACATCAAATACCATGAATGATGATCTTGAACTTATTTTTCCATGTAAAAAAATTGAATTGACAACTACAATCGGTTGTAGATAAAAATAAATGAAAAATATTGAAGAAATAATCCACACATCCAAGGATGTAATTTCATTTAAGATTTTTTAACATAATTTTAAGATTAAAAGGATGAAAACTGATGATCACCTACTAAATGAAATGAGGAAATATTATGATGATAATATTTTGGATATAGTAATATATTTGATAGAAAAATTAAATTATTGTAGGAAGATGAAAATATTAAAAAAAATTAATTAACATTTCAATTATATTGAAGAATCATGAATTAGTTTAGGCCATGCCTTCCCTAAAAGTTTAGATGAATTTTTGTAACATGCTAAATAAAAATTTAAAAAAAAAATGAAATAACTATTTCTAGTTGATGTAATAACCTAAGATAATATAATAATAAATATATATGTACATAAATTAATGTTTCTATCAACATCACAAACGGTAAACTATTCTATTTTTCTTTGTACAAACAATAGATACATAAAATCAGTATATAAACAATGATGGATAAAGAAAATTATTGAAAATACTACCATCATGTCATGGATAGATATTAGAGTTCTTATAAGAGATATTTTAATGAATGGTTCCTAACATGTGATTGTTAGTCCTATAAATTCCAAGCTACAAATTCATCAAAATATCTAGAACATGTTGTTCAAAAAAAAATCTATTATTTTATGGTTACTATTTTTATTGAATATTATTCAGGAATTGATAATTTAATTATGAGTTTAATCCATCATTAAGATAGTAATAATTACATTTTTATATATTTGGAAGGACTCATAAAAAGTAAAATTAATATAATATAACGGAAAATATATGAAAAAATATAATTTTAAAATAATATAGGTCTCCATATATTTTTCAATTGTTATGGTCATAATTAAGATGCATGTAAATGAAATTCATTCATGTAGGAAAGTAAAAAATGATACAAGACTATTATTGATAAAAAACAGTTGAGATATACTATACATGGGAATTTATCATAACAAGAGAAATATTAAAAAGGATATTAAGTTATCCTTGTGTAACATGAATAATAATCAATTAAATAATCAAACATACCCATAGAAATCAAGAATATTTTCACACCAAAAGAGAGAAACTTTTCCTATTGTTGATGAATGTTACATACTATATATTTCTGTAAAAAATAGATAGATGTCAAAATTTGTGGAAGAAAATTTGATAAATAATAAGGGAATATATCCACATAATAAACAAGGGGATTGTTATTGAGGAGAATATTTTTAATAAATGGTAATATAAATAAAAATATGGTTGGGAGCATTAAAAATGTGTGTTAAAAATTTTATCCATATGATTTTGTAATAGATAGAAAAAATAGAGGCCCTGAGAAAGAAAAAGTAAATGGGAATGAAAAAATAAATATAAATTAGAAATAAAATCTACTTAGGGGTTTGGAAAACAGGATAACCGAATATATCATTTTGACCTTTATTGAATATTTGTTATGGCTTTACACCATTAAAAATATTTTCACACAATTAGACATCCCAAAGAATAATGATTTAAAAATTTTAATGATGAAATACATGATACATCATTCATTGGGGAACCTATTTAATGGTATATTCCACATAATAAGAGAATAATTTCACACAAGTTTCCAATCAAATATATTCAACCAATAAATGGATCTAAATTTAATATGTAAAATTATATAAGAAAAAAATTCTCAATAAAACATCTCACATTGAAGAACATATAGTTTCACATAATTCACTGTCTTATGTATTGTGACTATGTGATAAAAATGATGTCAATTAAATGCGATTCTAGTCCTCAAATATAAAAAATGACCACATTTATGGTGAAATAATCATTCCAGATCCGATAACGACACCATGTTGGAATGTTTTGATCAATGATATTCAAAAAACATAGATCAAATAAAAAAATATTGAATATGAATATTAAAAAAATATATAGACATCATAGTGATATAATTATCAAGAAGGTGAGAATTGGAATACATGATATCATAAATATTACATGAATTAGTGAATTTTACATAATGAATAACTTATTAATTTATTCTCTATAGATTATTCATAAAAACATTATTATAATGATTATTTTATGATGAGGTAACTCATGATCATGTTTAGGAGTTGAGCACCCCTTAAATGGGAGTGTATCTTGAAAACAATAAACGCATGCATGAAATTAATATTAATCTAAAATATCTACAGGTTCATGAAATTTTTCATTAAAGAATTTATGAATTATCATCCTCTCATCTTTTTTTTCCAAAAAATAATCCTTAATTTATGATGGGAAATTACTCAAATAAATAAACAAATGATGAAATTTGATATAATTCTATAATCTTTTTAAATAAAAAACAAGTGGGCTTACTTGGTTTTTTAATTAATTTATCCATTATGAATAGAAAATTTATTTTGTAAATGGCTTATAATAATTGTAACAATCGATATCAAAAAGGATATAATCTATGATATATATCAACATTCCTAGGGGAACATAACAGAAAAAAATATACTTCATACCATATCTATCTTATATGGAAAATATATTTATATAAATAAAAAACTATTATTAGTTAATCATTGAATGGATTTAGTAGACTCATAGTGTAATTATTGAAAAAATATCTTAACGAATAAATGATACCGTAATTTATCATATTATTTTTATTGTTATCAATAATTGGGGGGGGGTGAAGAAATGATAATTTATTATTGAAATTAAATAAAAAGTGGATATTTATAATCCCCCATTGTGTATATTTTATTTTTTCAATTAATAAATAAGTATAAATTAAATAGTTACATTGTAGTCGTTTAGAGTTACCAAGAATAATGATATATTCTATTTTGTTCCCAAGAAAGGTATTAGGAGGTATTTGAGATTATTTTATTAACATGTGATTTGGAATTGATATTGGGGAGTTGGTATTATTACATATAATTCATGGAGGATATGAAAAAATTCATTCCATTATAATATAACCAATGTGTAAGATATTTCTTGAAGTTCATGTTTGTAACTAGTTAGATATGTATGATTATTTGATATAGATTATAACATTAGAGTTTAATAAGGATAAATTCACATTTAAAAGATCTTTTATATTCTAATGATTACATTTCCATGTGAACCATATATAGATTTGGTTCAAATATATTTATTAAGATCCATCATTATTCCGATATAATAGAAATACACCTGGATGATGTTCGATATAAGTGTGGTGAATGTTGAAATATTATTCATGTTAAATTCAAGTATTAGTGAGGTAAAAATACTATTAATTTAATTATTTTGTTTTTTAGAAGGATTGTTTTTGGATGAGAATGTTTCAAATTATATTAATTGAATTTTGGAATTCATGGAGGAATCATAGACATGAAGCCAGATATTTTTTTAACCATATGTGTTTTTACCGAGAATATGTGTCATGTTTAACAAATTCATGTTTCAACATCAAATAACATAAAGAATCCTTCAATGGAATTTGAGTGTTGGTTTCCTTGAAAATATCATAATCAATTAGAGTTATGATCATAAGAATTTGGAAAATAATAAATCATTGAGTCGGTAATCTATCATACAGAGGGATCATTTTAATATTTTTGGTCATAATAATTTGACAGTTTTCTTGAAATGTTATTAAATCTAATGGTATAACATCTGAATTTTAGAATGGGGTGTTGGGTTTTGAGTATATGACAAACTTCTAAAGAATATTTATTTTAGGAATATTGTCAATTATGAATATGAGTGTAAGGTTCATAGATAACCATAAGTCATGGTGTTGATAATAGTTCTGATAAATTTGATACTAGTGCTATATAGGGGTCCTCATCACGTTCATAATTGTAAATTAACAATCAAGGAGATATTTAAATAAAATACCTAACTTTTATACAACTAATGATAAAATTTGAGAGCTATAAAAAGGTTACAATCCAGTTACAGGGTGGTAAATCAGGATCCATCCAACCTCTATAAGGGAAATATTGAATATTCCTAGATCTATACAGTTATAATATATCTATATAAACATAGTATAAAAAATAAGAATCAATAATATTTATATTCAAAATAATGAGATTACATTAGATGATTGTTTATGAAATATTATTCATTGATTCATGTGTTTTGATCATTACATAAAATTATGATCCAAATTATCCTGAATTAATTACTATATATGGGATGAGATATGTGTTTTTAAGATTCTCCATACCAGAGAAATGGATACCACACCACATAATGAAAAAAATGAGGATGACCACAATATAGTTTTACTATTGTAGTGGTGATAATTTTAGGGGATCTTTTTAGCTATGAAAAATGAAAATCCATATTAATGTAATAGTTGAATCTATATTATTGTGATACCCAAACTTATATATTATGTTTGAAACTAAAATATAAAATTGTATTTGGAGGAGAATTAGACTGATGAATAAGACTGTGGTTTTTTGAAATATTTTGAGGAAGTATGCATATAATCATTTAGATATAAAAATACGAATAATTAAGTGGGTCCATGTCTCCAAGAATACTCTAGAGGGATGAAACATGAAGTATAAAATTTTAGGAGATTAAATTTTTTTGAATAATGAGGAAATATATTCACATAATAGAGTTAATATATATGAAATTGAAATACCAAATGGATGTGAGAGTCACAAATAGACATTCCTAATAATATTGTAAAAGTTTTAAATAATGAATGAAAGGTTACATCTATTAATATAACATTTGAATGACTTATTTATTGAATAAGGAGTTGGTGGAAGAACCATTTCTATATAGAGAGATGTTTACATGTTCAATGAAGAATAATATTTGATCACCACCACTTACAAGAGAGATTTATTATAAAAAACTAATAACTAATGAAGGATGTGAGGTTGAGTATTACTTATTATACTACACCCATGTATAGAAGGACATAAGAAAAATTAACATACATATTCAATATAATTTTGATGAAAATAGTGTCAACCCACACGATTCATACAAGTTACGAATAATGTAAATTCATATAGTAGAATAGGGGATGTAAATATCATAGGTGATCTTTATTTTAAAAAGATGATGTATATTATCTTGTTAAATGGAAAACATTCCCTTACATTCATTATATATGAATATTAATAAGATAATTATTTAATTTTTATATTATTTGATGAGATTTTTTATAATAATAATGATTTATTGCATGTTTTATAATAATAAATACATACCTCAGATGTAGTAATCATTATGGGGGTGAACCTTGTTAAATTGTCATATTTTTATATAGAGTTTTTATCATATTCAATGTTGGTATACCACCAAATTACTGATATAGGATAGAGATATCCTCACCTAAAATGTTTTAAGAGTTAAAAATGTGATGAATGAAAATATGGAATAAAATTATAGTAACATAAATTCACATTATCCCTCTCAGTTCTAGACATTTTTCTATCTAATACTAATGGTCTTCAAAAATTTCATTTTATATTATCTCCTTATAATTATCATAAATATTAATTAAACTCTAATCATTAAGTAAAACTATATTTAATTCGATTAATTTAATCAAAATTGAAACCAAATTATAGTTATATAAAAATGTATTTTCAAGAAGTACCCAAGATAGTATGTTCTCCCCATATTTAATATTTTCCCCAAATAAAAAACACAAAGATGAGAAGCTATTGATCCCACAGACCCATTTAATGATCTTAGTCCCCAATTAAAATTCATCCCAACTACTAGGATTTTACATGATATCTCTTGATTAAAATAATTTTATGTGAAATAATATTTACATTATTTTACATTAAAATAATACAAAACCAGTTTTCACATTCATTTTAGATCATTTATTTTTATAAAGTCACTTAGAAATAAACCACCTGAGTAATGACTCTTAATGGACATCATTTATTTTACTACTCGGGTTTTTAAATTATAGTTTCTTACCTCAAATAAAAAAAAGAACATGAAAATATTTGAAAATTCATTGGTATTATTCGCACCATTGATTATGAGTTTTAAATGCATAACACAATGTGATAAAAAGGTAAACCTAAATAAAAAATTATTACACCATGAGTGATCATAATACATTTTTAAAACCCTTCCAGTATAATTTAACCACACATTTTTAATGCAAAGCCATGTACTCAATAAAATCTAATGATAATGTGTTTTAGAACATCTCTGACAAGAAATAAAAATAACAATCATTGAAAAGTTTTAATTCTATTTTTATGATAACAGAGTAATTGCAATATTATGTAATATGATACACTCTACGAAGATTAAGATATAAATAACAAGGAATGATATGGCCATGTTATCATGTCAATAATCATTGGAATGGGGTATTTACTATTTATATAATATGGTATAATCATTATTTAAATATAATACAATAATATTTATCATTGATCAATATATACCTTATGGCTTGTACCAAGAGTTCTAAATAACCAGATAATCAAAACATTACCAGATTATTGGCATGTCATTATGGTATAAGTTGTGTTTCACACTATACATACTCTATATTTTCTATCACTAAATATATTGGATAATTTTGGAAGTATTTTAATTTACTTCTAGTAATGAAATTACTCTATTAAAAAAGTTATTCTACCATTACATTAATATCACAACATATATTAATAAGATAAAATCATACTTCATAAATTTATTAATTTCTATCAAGAATGTAAATTAGGAAAATATTATCATGTTATACTAA
Organism: Viscum album; assembly: GCA_963277665.1. NCBI lineage: Eukaryota > Viridiplantae > Streptophyta > Magnoliopsida > Santalales > Viscaceae > Viscum > Viscum album. The sequence continues at coordinate 1,305,314,745 of OY728147.1, forward strand.
ACTGTCATTTACATCAAGTCGAGTTTTCTTATGTTAATTAAAGTGAAAATATATCTTATATGAATCCAAAAATGAACATCACATTAATGATTTATAAAACTTATTGGTACATTTTAAATAAAATGGGTACATAAAAAAACAAGTAGTGATAACTAATTAATTACTTCCTTGTATAACATGATTATTATGAACATTCAGTTTTAATGGTTTATGTTTCTCTCCAAAAAATAGGTATATATTATAAGAAACATAGTTTTAGATTAGATTATAATTTTTACCGTTATATAAATATCATATATATGATTTATGAACATTCAATGATTATGTGAATCTAATTATAATTATGATAAAACACTGTAAAAATTCATTATTATAAATATTTTTGTTCCTATATGTAATATAATTTATCATTATCATTGAGTATTCATTGTCATTATCTTAATTATTACAATTTACCTTATCATATACAAATTACTAAAAAAGTATTTTATTAACCTGGTCATATACCTATATGAATTGTAATATATTAATGACTATCAATATAATTTATATTATCTATCTAAAATGGGTTTTCAATTATCATAATTTTTTAATGAATGTAATTGAACAAAACCTTTCCATCATGTGAGGTAACTGCATACATTCTAATCATATTACAACAATCCCTAATTACATTTTGTGGTGATTAAATAAAAAATATAACGCCGAAAGTGAAGGAAATCATCCACCCACACATTTTAATAACATTAATATCACAAATAAATGAAATATTTCATTTACCACACAGGAATACATTTATGAAAATTTATGTATGATAAAAAATATTTATTCATTGGACATGTTAATTAATTATCCATTATTAATATAACATGGTTAAAACCTACTTTTTATTTATATTTCAACTGGATATAAAATTTATGAGTATATATAAATGAAATAAAAGACTAATAATGATCCCACCACATTCCTAACTAATAATACTACAAATTTTAAATAAAAATTAAATTATCTATGACATATAAAACCTCATCTGATGTTTATGGTGTTGTTATAACTAGATGAATCAAATTTTTAGCATTAAAATTTATGAAAATTTGAAATATATTCTTGTAACTATAATAATAAAAATATCAAGAAACATTATAAAAAATCTAACACGTTATCACCATGCCCAATGGTTTTTATAATATAAATGAAAATCTGTTGCCTAAATTTACTATTGATAACTCATTAGTCAACGTTTTTATAATTTTATGACATGAATTTAACCCCATAATGAATGCATCATAAAAATATCAATACTCGACGTTAAATTATTGGGTCACCTATATTCTTATATGAATATGATCAACTACCATAAAAAAAATAAATTATATTTCAGTAATTATTATCAATAATCACTACTGATCTTAATTTTTTGAAGAGATAAAATTTATTATTCATTCCATATAATAAATCATGTAACCTACTGAATACATGTGATATAGATTCTAATATTTAATATGATCTTTTTCAGAGATAAATATCACATTCCACTCTCTATGTATTTTATTACAAAATGATAGTTATCCCCAACACATATCTAGTATCATCCCTTGTTTATAACATTGGTATATCTGGAAATAAAAAATATTTAGATGTCACTATAAGGTCTCTTTATTGTATATAATAATACATTGAAGTAGCTTTTTCGATTATAAATATAACTAAATCTATTAATCCACTCAAAATTTTCCTAAAAATATCTTATAGTGGGATGGTTAAGTCAAATGGTCTTAGTCTTATACATAAATATAATTAACAAACAAAATCTTTATATATAAATAATATACTAACATATAAACCATGCAACTTTTTAACTATACTCACACTAAGACAGTTTCAATCCATTTCCATTAACTTTTCTGTACAATATTATTTGATATGTGATATTGTCATACAAATTCCCCCATTAAATAGGTCCCACACCAATAATTCCTCTAAATTATATCACATAACATAGAAATAATATTTATTAAATCCTTGAATAGGGAGACTTGTATTGTAAAAATCATGTTACACATTAATGATTTTAATAGCTCTTGAAATTTTTATGTCAAAAAAACCCTGGATAGAATTCCAAATGAATTATCCAAATATCTAATTTTATGTTAAGATTCTCATATTCATGTACAGAAGGACCACATCCACGACCTCCCTACTAACCTGAAGCATACTAATTTTTTGAAATAAATAATATAGATATAAATATCATTAATATTGTAAAATGCTAACAATCCTATCTAGTTATGGATAATTATTATCTTAATTATTCCCCCTAATACTCGGGTCACATAAAATAATAAAACTAATATAATTTTATTCCAAGAAGATAAATAATATCCTTCATATTAAAATCATTCCTTATCTTAAGAATAATATATAGTAACATCATACAAAGGTCCATGAAAAAGTCCCTCGCAATCTATAAGATTGACCTTACTTGGAAATATAATAATTGTAGAATCTTTAGTTATAAAATAATAACATCCAAATTATTTTTTTCATGTTTTAAATTAATATTTTAGAATAATTAATCACACTCAATTTATTAAAAATTAAACAATTATATAATTTGTATAAAATATGATCAAAATCATCCAATATATCAACTAATAAAATATCATATTTTATAAGAAATCACACATTTTGATTATAGGGGTATAATATAATATACATGATCAAACTAGATAAAATATTGAAAATAGTAATCCACATGATCTATTATATTAGTAAATTAATAGTTTTTAGGAAGCAATGTTTCATTTGAAGTACTCATTTTATGGGATCCATATTTACATAAAATTATATAAAATAATTCTATAAAAAATTATTTGTTTCCTGAAACCATAACATACCATTTGATTAAATAAAATCTCAATCTCTAATATAAAACCCATAATACACAGTCATGACTCTTACTTATTGGTTCCTATCCTAGGTAAGTGAAAAGGATGGTTCTTTCTCTCCAATCCAACCAATAATTACCTAGTATTTGGTGTCTAGAACCAAGAGGGAGGGAAAATATTAGAGGGATAATAATCATAAATTCATGAACCTATATAATAATAAATATCCATAATGAAAATAATAACTTGTAATAAATTATATAAAATAATAAATATAACATAGAACCCTATAATGTAATATAAAAACATTAAATTAAGACGCAAAAAATACACCTCGACCAAGGCACATTTAAAAATAAATACCTCATACAACTAAAAATATAAGGAAAACTAAATAAAAATTCCCAATTAATGTAGAAGAATGTAAAATTATATAAAATTATGAGTACATAACTTCACAAGTGATAATTTAAAATTATGTAAAATGATCCATTAGGATATACTATGTGTGTAGAAACTGAAAAAGTTTTTCTTTTTCATATATAATTATTAGATAATATAAAATCATAAAATATAATAACAAATTTACAACTGAATACCACATTTTAAAATGTTGGTCAAGCATAATTTAGGATATTATATCATCCTCAATGCCTTAAAAGATAACACTTATGAGTCATGATTATCCCAAATGTCAAAAACACAATGTCCATAAACTATTTTCATATATTAAACATATTCATAATCCCATAATAAACATTCTAAATCAATAACAATTAATGAGGGAAAAACAAAAATACCCAAGAACTAAATTTATGTAAAAAAATATCATTGAGGAATAATTTATTAAATTTAATACCAAACACTCACTCTGAACAAAAATCCATGTTGTATGATCTATAAAATTTAGATATTATGAGGTTTTTTCAAAATTATTCGACCCAATTTATTGAGAAAAAAACTAAAATTTGATAAAATTAATGATTGAAGAGATACCTAACCCCATATATCATATTGTGGAATAACTACTTGTCAATTATATTATTTATTGATTGGAATGTTGAACAAAATAAAAATATATAATAAATTATATATATATAAAAATTCATTTATTTGTGGTATACTATGACCACTATATCTATTCATGTATCGAATTGTAATATCAAAATCATTGACCTAATTCTAAAGTCAATCCAATATGGATATCGGGGTGGTGATCTAGTAAAATTCTATTGTTAAATAATTACAAACCAAAAATAATAATTATCTAGGATATTTATAAATTCCTATACAAAAAAGAAATATTAAAATTCTATCCCCATTATTTTTGAACCATGATAGTATAAGTCATTTATTTAAAATATTATAATACCTTGTAATTCATTCCATGTGAAACATGCCTCTAATTCATTACAAAAATAATGGAAAATCATTCATTTGGTATGAAAATTTAGAGAGATACGATAATCTGAGTAAAAAATCTATATACAATCGAAATAGTTAATGAAATACAAAATTGATGTGGTTTATATGAAAATTATCCTATCATAACAATGTTGTGAACCCTTGGATAACCCCTACCTATCATGAAATGACACTCTATTTCAAATTTATTTCCAAAATTAATGTAAAATATAGATAAAATTATCATAACATTCTTTTATATATAATATATTATTGTCTATATAAAAAGTCCATAATAAGTGTTTCATATCTTATAACACTCATTGATGGTTCATAACTAGATGAATCCTCTAACGGTTCATCATCGCCCAAATGAATATAAATCAAAACTCAATACTTAATGAGACATTGACCAAATTATTTTTTTAGGGAAGATTATTTTTAGGTTCCCTAATAGGATCCCATAATGTGTCTAAAACTCCACAGTTGTCATTAATATTGAATTTCAAACATTTAAGAAAAAAATATTCATTAATAAAAAAATATTTTTAATAGATTTATTTTACACAATGTAAGACACTATTAAGTTACATTTGATAAAATTAACAAAAAAGTGGTCATAGATTTTTTAGAAATGTGTCGTAATAAAATATTATGTTTAAATATTTCAAATTAAAAAATTTAAATAGTTTAAAAATAATTCAAAATAATACACTGAAAAATTAGTGAGATAATCATTATTATTAAAAAAAAATCACAAGATAAAGAATTTATTTAATTTTATGTTGTAGATAAATAATAAATTAAACAATATTTGAATGGTCATTATAATGTTTCTAGTATATATTTATTTCACCCAAATCCTTGAAAAGAATCTCCATGTATATAAAATCCAAATATTTACCAACTTATCTTCATTAACTGACCTAAGTCACTTTCATCAAGAAGATTCTGCTAGGTTTAGATCCTCTCTTCCACACACTAAAAAAACAAAAATGAGTCTAATATTTTTCAGCAATATAACCATCCTATAAGCGTTACCACTTCTAAAGTAACTCTTGAACAAAAATCTTTACTTTAGCTTCATTTTATGTATTACTAACATGGCCACTTGGGGACTCCCTTTTATATATCTGTATTAATGATAGGATTCCAGGCTTATCATAACAAATCACAAAATATTCTTAATAATGGGATTATTACCATGAATTCTATTTTTAATATGATATGTGGTTCATTAAATAATTATTTTTATTTTAAATAATAAATATTAAAATTCCAAATATTCTCCCTTATTTATAATATAGTTACCACAAGAAGAAATATACAATCATCGAACGTCAACAGATGATGGGACAACTGTTTAAAATGGTATCACAATACATCCTTCAAAATATATATTATACATCATATCATCATCTGATGAGGTTTATTATATTTTTTCAAATTTTGTCGAGAAATATGGTCATCAGTAAATATAGTTTGGTGGTTCCCAGAATGAGTGATCCTATTAGATGCCACACATGGGTGGTGTAAATATATCATCAACCATGATAGGTTGTTGTCAATCATATAATTTTCTATATCCCATTTTTCATTCAGGTGGTGGGGAATAGGATTTAGATAGATGTATGGAAACCACACAACCTATGTGTAAATAAAAAATAAAAAACAAAATATTATTATTACTCTTATAAAATATTTTAAAACAAATCTAAAAAGCATTCAATACAAATAAAATATAAAACGAATAAGTCCCATTAATACTATATCATCGGTTTCTTAAATCCATTTTCTCCTATAAAAGTCTATAATATTCCTTAATTGGTGTACAAATATATTATTTTACTAGGGATAAGTATTTATTTTATTAAACATATGTATTCCATAAATCAAAAAGTTCTAAATTAAAAAAATAAAAGTCTACGTTAAACAAGTTATCCTAAGAAATAATATTATTAAAATTTCATTCATTGAAACCATTTTTAAGATATGTTCACATTCACTTTCGATGTCACTATTAAAAAATATTTAATGTATATATATATTTAAACCAATTTTCTATCATTATTAATTGAAAAATAATAATTTAAAATTCTCATAAATTTTAAAAAATGGGGAATGAAGATAAAATATTTCACTATTTGAAACATTAACACCATACATATTCGCATAAATAGAAGAAACATTATTATGAGTATATTTAATTTAGAAGTGAACCATGAATACTTTTTCTTGCATTAAGTATGAATGAGAATAATTAAATTAGTGTGGAAAAAAATGATCATAAAAAATTTCTAGTTGTATTGGTTAATTATATCTCACCTCAATAAGAATACATAAAAAATTATTCCATGAATGGAATTATTATTTTATAGACTTAAAAACATGTCTAATGAATTGACATTTAATTTTGAAATTTAGAATTTTAACATTAATTAATGTAAAATATGATTGATGGGTTAATCGATTATCCCAATAAACAAATGTTTCTAATCAATGAAATGTTTTTTCAAATGATAAAAAACATTCTTATATGTGGTATATTTTCCAGGTATAATATTTAAGGAAGGATTGGATTTTCCATTATTAAATAATGATAATACTTAGATATATTAAAAGGATGTATAAAATCAATGTTTTATATAAATCATATAGTTCTACCCCAAGGACATAGATAAAAATGTTGTTTTGTTAATTGATTAAGGATACTTTTTGTAATCAATGTTTGCATAATATAAGGAGTCGTTCTAGATGTTTTTTATTTTTTTGAGGTTGTCGAATTGGTAGGTATTTTTCATTATGTGTGATAGAAATATTTGTATGAAAGGTTCAATTTTGAACTGGGATTTATTATTGTTATTTAATTTATGGTTTCATTTTGGATGTTTTATTTTTTACTTCTATAATATAAGAAATTTCCTTCCACTATGAAGGTGGTTTTACCTGAGTTTGTAGACACAATTAAGATTACAATTAGGTATCGACTGAGGGAAAAGTGAATTGGATAGACCCTCACACTTTTCAAATTTTAGTGAAACAAAATACCAGGATGATACTTTATGTTTATTAATCATTGGTGTAATGAACTAAACCACTGGGGACTAACTATCTAGCAAAGGACTAGGCCTCCATTCTCATAATCCCAAATTTCTAGTAAAAGGTATAAAAACAAGCATCAAGAACACAAAAATAGAATTGAAGACATTTGTTTATATATATGTATGCAAACAAAAAAACCTTTATAAGAATAAGTGAAAAAGAATAAAAATAATATCCAGTAAAATATATAGTAGGAACCATACATGAACATCCATAAGGATATAAAAAATGGTACGATAGTGTAATATAAAAATTAAAGGAAAAAACACATTACCAAATTTAAAAGATATCCCAGAATGATAATAATAGGAAAATAAAGAAATATAAGTGATTTTTTTTAATCTATGAGCACCAGACATGGTCAAATGCACCTAAGTGTCCCTAATCACTACAAATTCCACTACCATTCAATCCATTATCATCATATGAAGATATATTTATGGGTAACCCCATTCAGGCGTGAGAATATAAATACCAATCATAATTCCCAAAAATTGAAAAGAAAGAAATATGAGACATGATAAAGGTAGTTATTTCTTACAATAGAAACAGGTAAACGAAGACAAATACAACACACACACATATTATATTATTAGAAATCATGATGAGAGAGAAATGAGGATATCATTCTCATAGATCGTCCAATGATGATGAATATCCGTATAATTTTAAATGTCCATCATAAATTCTAAGTAACTCCCATGTGTTTTTAAATAATTCACGAAAACCGTCTACCCCTTAACACTAATTCGTTGCTTGGGGTAGCACAATAATAAAAATATATGTGTCCCATTCCCTAGTGAAATATTTATGATTTAACTCACTAGATAGAAAATTGACTCCTCTATAGTAGTGAGCCATATCTATAACTTTGTATAGAATATGGGGGACAGACACCCCAGTGTAATAGGGGAGTACCTTCCCCATTAATAGATGACATCAAACCATATAGGGTAGTACTATTGATATATATAGATTAATTAGTCTGGAGGACATGTGCATGGGTGTGGTAGGGGGGTACACCCTCCCTATATAGAGGACTCATGTTTGCATGGCGGAGTACCACATTTTCTGGAAAAAACATGTTTGTAGGACCAATTAATTGGTGTGACACACATGATTGTTGGAAAACCACATATTCACGTATAAGGAATATGGAGTATCCAATCATTATTTTAATGGGGGATTATAGTATCTATGTATAAAGGAGTCACACCCAGATACAACATGGGAGCACCATTTCTTCTAAGAATATCATTGATGATCTTATCTGATGACCACAATCATTCAACATCACACAATGAAACAATGTTCCTAGAACATATATATATATATATACTATAAAGGCTACCATCATGTAATATGAGAAAAACATCTCATTATAGGCTACTCAGATGCCCAAATCAGACCCTAAATGATGGATATTTGAGTGAATGAAGTTATAGATTGAATTACATTATGTGTGTGGGGGTCCACGTAACATTTAACAGAATGTATCCACCAAGAAATATCTCATATAGACATGGATTTGTTGTTATGTAATTATAAATGGTATTTAATGGGCTCACACATCATGTCCTGGCCACCCAGGGCTTGCATGGTTTCTCGTAGATGTGTTAGTTTCGTTTGAGGCTTACCAATGTACTAGGTTGTGTACATAGAGATTTCACTTCCCAGGTAACTCGCCAGGTCTATGATTGTGTAATCAGGCTATCCCTTTTTGTCTATAAAAGTCCATACATTTTTACTCTTGGAGTATATTCTGGGCGTCCAAATTGAGTTCACATTGTGTGTGGGTGTCCTACATATTGTGTGATACATATATCCATCCAAAACCCTTGGAACCATATGCCAGAAACAAAATAAAATATATTCATTGCAGTACACATAGTTTTGTATGGATTTCAAATTACTGTTCAATTTTTCATGAAGATTCTAAATCCACTACTCCAAGCACCAAATCCACCATATCACATTTTCATTCTCAGTGAGGAGTTTGGATCATTGGCTGGCTGCATCTAATCCATCACTAGGGGCCATATTTCGGCCACCCAATGTCCTCCCTTGAGTCCAAACATCACTCTCATGCTCCACCTATAGAAGAGTGCCCCCAACTCGTTGTTTGATATCTGTATCCATCACACTAAATCTAATAAAGAATATTGATCCACCATAAAATAAGTAATCAGGTTATTTTTCACACATCCACCATGAATTCCGGGGTCTAATCATGCATGGACTCATCTAGAAATGTCAAACCATGTCCCAATATCCCTATAATGAGGAACATGAATAATATATGGTTAAAGGAACTAAAAAAAGGTACATCAATCATTGGAAAATAATTCATAGTCAAATATCATATATTGGGCATAATAAAGGTTAGAATCATGGAATAATCCTGAATAAATCTAATAAACAAATTAATTAGATAAAAAAATTCATGTAAATGGTAAATTAATAAAAATGCTTGGAATAACATATTATAACATGATTAATATTTTAATCGAAGGATAAAACTACAAAGGATGAGGCCTAACATGATTTTTTATCGTTAACTAGTATAGAACACCATTACTAGCGATGGGGGTTAATAATTTAATCTTATGTTTAACAATCACCATTGATTTGATCATCGATCATTATCCGAAATTTATCCTCTATTGAAGAAATATTAATCCTCATCATTGGAATTCTAGGATTAGGTGGCTAACCATATATATTTTCTATAATAGGATATTTTTAGAGGAAATAACTTCTGGGAATTAATTAAATTAATTAATAAATCCACAATACATGCCCACCAATAGCAATTCCACCCAAATATTGGGCCCCAAAAAACATTAAATTGTTCCTACGGTAAACCCCTCACTCTTGATTATACTATGTTCTCATATATTCTATTTGAGACTATGATCAGATGGTAAAAAATTATTTCTAAAAAAATGAATATGTGCGATATAAAATAAATTAAATATTTTTATAAAAATAATTTTGGGTCTACCAGGCATCACAATATCATGTTCTCACAGTGTGTGGAACTAAAAATAATTCTTAATTTATTTCAAAGTCAGATATGAAAAAATAGATTCTCTATGTTTTTCCCGCATTCCATTATAATTATTGAAATGCACAAAAAATGAAAAAAAAATTGTGTATATTTAGCTCACATAATTCTCTCCCTCCGCAGGTTCTCTTCTTTATGCTCACATGATTCTAAAAAAGTGAACCATTGTAATGGTTGATACACTGTAGATCCTTTCACATCAATCCTAGATCACAAATGGGTAATCTAATGAAGGTGGATCTAACAAAGTTGTCTACTTCACCCCCATTCAATTATATCCATTGGATCATGCATGTATACCCTCTTTTTCAACATAGAGAATATATTATCTTCCTGGACCAAAAATGAGGGTAAGAATAGGTTGTAAACAGCTTCATCAACCCACGACTGCATCTCAAACAGATTGATAATCTTTAGGTATAAATTTTCCTCATGTAATAAATCTCTATAATGATTATTTTGGTATAATTATGAGAAATTTTTCTCCATACACAAACACCATGTGACTATAAAATTAATAAAAAAGGATATTTTTCATTTATACACTTTCATCATCCACCTAGGAATTAGTTATACAATCTCGTCTATCCCCTGAACCACCTATATCATAACATGAAATTCATTACCAATATCACAATTGTATTTGATTGACCTATTAGGTCTTCAATATAAGTCCCCAAAAGTTTTGATTTAAATATTAGAGTGATATGTAAATAAATATTAATGTAATGTGATCCTAGAAGAACCAAATAATCAATAACACACAATCGATCAATATATTCTCCAACACCTAGATAGTGTGCTATTTCTTCTAACAAATTAGGCGATGAAAATCGAAACTCATCCCCATATCAATCCGGAATACCTCATGTAGGACACTCCACAATAGTGATATTTTCCACACATCATTTTTGGACATAATCACTCATCGAACACCTTGAAGGGATATGATCTCCATCACAAAAAACACCCCAAAAATCACCACCAAACTCTTCTCCATGATAACAAGTAAGTGTTATGACGTGGTAACGTAGTCAACTGTAACATAGATTATTTAATGTTCTATCATTATATGGGGAATCCCCATCACCAATTTCATTGATATGATATCCAATTTACACTATAGAATCATTATAGGCTACAAAAAAATCTATTGTAATATGTTGATCAATATTCATTTACTTACATGTGAGATCCCATGATTTGAATTCAACAAAGCTCCACCTCATGAAAGCCTACCAAAAATACCAATTATGTTCCCTCTTCATATTCTCAACACCATGATGTATAGATAATTTATAAGTTTCACTCAACCTCATCACAATCTCCCACATTGTGAGAAGAAAAACTATCCATCCCTTAAAAAGGATGTTGTGATTCCATCATTTAGAGAATCCATATAGTGAATCTCCTTAAAATATCGAGTCAAGAAGGGAATCATAGTAAAATTCTCTTAAATCATCCTCTCTCAAATTCTATATTTAAAGAAGTGTAAAAATCAATAACTAATGATAATATACAACCATATACAAAACTATGAGTATATTGAAAGAATTAAAATATACATATTCCTATTATATCATATGAGAATGAGACTTCATACAAAAGAAACATTCCACCAAATTTTCCTTACCATGAGTATTGACTATATTGGTGTCTTAGTCATTCAAAAACTTATATCATAATTTTTTTCTTAGGTTTAATCCACTCTATGTGAAGATAAATGTGAGACTTGGATGGTTGATGTAAAAAATAGGGCTCTACCAGATAATAGTGCTTCTATTTACTCATATTGAAGACTACCACTACCAACTATAGGTCACAAGTCACATAGTACAATGTGTGGGGTCTTAACATCCTCAATCTATATGTGATCACTACAAGCCAATAAATCAACACATAGTTGATCTCAACTCTATAGGAAATTAAATACAACATCTTTTCATTTCCCTCTTATGTTATTCCTAAACATAAAAACTATTCATAAAAACCTTAAATCTTCAATGGATATATAAGATAAATAAATTTAGAAAAATATATTATATAACCCTATTATGGTGGTCAAAGATTTTGAAATCCTAGAGAAGTTTTTAATAATCCAACTATAGTACCCTTCCATGCCCAGAAAACTCCACACCTCTAATGTACTCTTGGGTGGTCCCAAGATTGAACATCTTCAAAATTTATTGGGTCTATAGATAAAACATTCTAATAAATTAAATTTATTATAATGTGAAAATAATTGATCCAGTTATGGAACATAACTGGAATAAAAGAATAGAAATTTTTTAGAATAAATTCTAAGACCATATTCAAGTGATATGCATGCTCTTGCTTAAATAAGTAGAAGATGAGTATGTTGTTTATGATGAAAAAAAGTTTGTCCACATATGTATTGATGATCAGGATCATCATATCCATAAAACAATTGGGAAATTAATCTCACAAAAATTATTTAAGAAGAATTATTAATGTTTTTGGTCATATAAGAATTCCAACATTGAAATATCAGCCTCGAGAACCATCAACTAGTTGTAGTTGGACTTGAGATACATATTCAAAACCCATCTCATGACTCAAAAATAATAAAAAAATGACATAAATCCATGGAAACAAGTACATTTTATTTATCATGTCTTTTTTCATTTGATGACAATCAATATAAATCCAAATTATGTATTTTTTCTTCTTAGGAACGAAATTGAGGCTACCCTAGGTGAAAAATGGATATACTAAAAATCTTATCGTAATGTTCCTCTAATTGTACCTTCATCTCATTGTGAATATTATAGGGAATTTTATATGTTATTATATATATATTCATATTGTTATATGGTCGAATTTTATGCAGAAGAACATCTCTCTCCTCAGAGGTTTCCCCATAATGTCTTCAAGGAAGACACCCAAAAATTCTTAAAAGGCTGAACGAACCCAAATTGTAAGAGTTCCCACTACACCTTGGGACGAAATCTTCAAAATATTGGTGAATATAGTCATGGGACATAGAAAACAATTTAATACCAAAGATGGCGTCATATGGTCTCATCATGATTACCAATAAGTCTCCTGAGAAACAAACTCCACCAAGAGGTACCTCACACTACCAATAAATAAGAGATATTGAATATGTATTACTTGATGGAAATTTAAGATAATGTTGAGGTGTTATATTCCCAACTAGATGACCAGTATCTCATACCAAGTTTATGGGAATGATGGAATAACATTAAAACTATTCTACTAGTATGAAACATGAGTTTAATAAACAATAATTGTACCTATAATCATATCATGAGCTTCCAAGTCATAAATCTCTAAAGAAGGAAGCCCCCTGCGACCCCGAAATCCATATCCATATGCCTATGTAGTTGGACTGTGTCCAATTGACTGAATGTTCCTAGGCCCAGAAACTCCTCTAATACACATCATGCCACCATCATTAGGTCACATGATGTGTACTGTTTTATAAGGTGTCTCATACAAATATTTATCGAGAAAACTGGTCATATGCATTTTTTTTATCATCAAATACATTAAAAAAATGAAATACTAAGTCAGATATCATAGAAGATATGCCACAACGAGCTTTAATGAATAACTAAATATTATTATTTAAATGTTACCATTACAATCTAGAGGTTAGAGTGGATGGTTTGAGAAAAAATTACTAAATTATGAAAATATGGATTACAGATTTATATATAATTAATTATTTGGTTACAAATTAAGTATAAATGAAAATAAAACCCTTTTTGAATGAAATGGAAATGATATTCAGTTTTAATTAAATGTTGAAAAGTTTGGTTTATGAAAATAAATAAAAAATAACACATTTTGTGTTAATGTAGTGATGCATATATATATATTCAATATAATGTTTAAAATTCATCTTATGTGTTTTATGGACATGATATATGAACAAGTCTACTTTTCCTCATTAAAGAAGAAATTTTTGAAAACGATAGTTTTATCCCCATTTAATGGAGAACTTATTAAAAATATAATTACTGAAATAATAATAATTTTTATTTTAAAAATATAATGCTTTTATTTTACTCAAGATTATCAAAAATTGAATTTGATTAATATTTTTTATTTTTATGATATGGTTCATGTTTTTATGACTAGTGAAAAATATTGAATTTTATTTGAAAACAAATTATTATAATAAATAATATATGGTCTTAAATTATATTTATAACGAGGTTTGATGTATATATATAACATTACATTATCACTTAATCATATTTATTGATGATAATTATATTTTTCATTTTATTTATATATAAAAACAATCTAATCATTTGATAATTTTTAATTTCAAATCTCATTTTCTCATTCTGTTAATAGGAATAATATTAAAATAATTTTTTTCAAATAATTTTTTTTTTATTTTAAAAAATGGGTTCCATATTTTTATTCATAAGATATAAATTTACGAAATATTTTCCCTTTAAATTTGTATATTAATTGAATAAAAAATATAGTAATTTTTATTACCACATATGAGGGTAGATCAGGTAATTGAGGGTAAAAATAATATTATTAGCATTAGTAAAATTACTATAAAACATGAACTAACTTTATTAATTGTGTTATTTTATAACAAAATTATCATTGAGACAATTTTATGTTTTATAGGATATTTTTATATGAATATAACAATTTATAGTGTTTAGTTCCAAAAAGGTTTATCTTGTCATTATTTTGTGTTTAACAAGTGGAATATTTTTAATATGGGCTTTTATAGTGGATATGTTCAATTTTTAACATTATATTGAATGATAAAATGGATATATTCAATGTGATAATTTTTTTAAAAAAAAATTACTTGTGAAACAATTACCTTATTTTGATAAAAATTAATGAAGCAGTAATTGTCTAATGAAATAAAATATCAAATAAATGATATTACTAATAATAAAATAAATATAATTTTAGATAATTAATGTAATCCTCGAATTTTATAGATTAAATTTACATTTTAGTGACGTGTTTAATGATTTATTTCACATATACCAGTCTACTAGGGTATTTTTATAATAGTCATGTAATGAGTCGTATCATAATTGACATTGATGATATTTTATAGTAAATAATATTTTATGAAATGATATAAAATTTACAGAAACATAAAATTTATTAAATAATTCGATATGGTTAAAAGAACTATCAATGACCCATTTATCTTTCTTTCGATCTTTTTTTATTTAATATATTAACCCATAAAGGGTATAAAAATTTATCTCGATAAGAGTTAAAGAGGTTAAATAATGGTTAATGATAAACAATAAGGATTTATAAATATAGTAAAAACACATATTATTTCATATTATGATTTTTCGGTACCCATATGTATCTTATATACATAATTAATCAGTTTGAAGCCAATTGGAATTTAAAATTATCTTATATTAATTTAATATTTTTTATATTCCAAGAGTGTCCTTACCCTCTCATGTAAAAGAGACCAATTATTCTCTATTACAGTCACATGAAATCCTATTTGATTTTGGAAGTATCTTACAAAACCCTTAATCAAATCCTTCACCACATTAAAAAGCAATAAGATTAGGTAAACACATTCCATTGTGGTTTGAAGGTGTTATGAATAGGAGGTGGTCCAAGGAGGTGGTATCAATTTTAATCAAGTATTTTTGTTTTATTTTTTCGTCAACATTGATAGATTTATATTCATCCATAATGAAAAAACTATATTATACTGAATATAATGATATGTTATTCTATTGTTATCCTCACCAAAAAATTATCTCTATTTTCATCAAATGTAAACAGTATTATCTTTTCGGTATATGGAGACCTACCGTATCAAAATAAATATATTTAATTTTCCATCACTACCTCTCACATATGATTATAATGATCTAAATAAATATTATATATGATATTAATTACATATTTATCATTATTAAATAAGAATATAGCATTTATGTTAGTATCAATCCATCTACATAAAAATAATAACATTGTGTGGGCATACAGGTGGACTATCACCTTCATAAAGCAATGTGATTAATTTTCATCTCCACATCACAAGGATATATATCTAAGTATATTTAAATTATTAATATGATATTAATATTATTATTATTATAATTTTGAAATTTAAAAATTATACTTACCTTTTTTCCATAATGATCACTTGAAAACGAAAACGTTACTCAAGAATAAATAAGACTCACTATCTCCATGATTGTAACATTTTTCATTTTAAATACCCATATTTTATTTATGGATTTAAAATTACAATTTATGTACGTTTTTTTATTATTCCATGAATATTATTCGGGATATAATTTTTTTATTACCACTTTTGACTTTATTCTTCATACTGAAGTCATTTGGGGATCATGTATAGAATATTATCAAAACATCTGATGTGAATATCAATAATCATGTAAGTGTTATAACATGGTAATAAGTTATATAAAATAAATAATAACCCTAGAAATATTCTAATGAATATAAATAATTAAACTATGATTATTATAAAGGAATACAAATATTTTATGTGATGAGTCAGATTCAAGGTAAGGTATTTTGTTTTAATCTCCATTCATTGAGGGATATTTTTATATAAAACAACCATATTATTTTATGAGGTGTATATACAGACAATTTTGCATATGATATCATGATATTTTTATTATCATGTTATTTAATGTTTTTTATATTTTAATCCTTCACGGAGCATACGATTTAAATGATAAATGTGATATGTAAACCTTTAAATGGTCAATGATTTAATTATCAAATCTTTTTCTATATTAATATGATTAATTTTTTTTATTTGGATATAAATTTATTATAAAGGATATAAAATATCTATTTTTATTTTCAATCAATTTCTGTAAAAAGAAATATTATTATGTGTTTGAAATAGAACATTTTTTACAAATAAAAAAAGTAACCTTTTATAATTAATGTATATTGCGAAAATTACATTTCAATATCCATGAATATTATTTAATTTATAGTTTTATTTTTAAAAAGTGTATTTATTTTTAAATAAAATTCTTAAATAATTATTTATGGGTTTATTATATTGAAAATTGGGTCTTAAAAGAAAAATATTTTTTTATGTGAATGTGTTTTTTGGATTAAACATGTATTTCAATGTTTTTCATGATAAAAGTGGTTTTCTCATGAAATCACACTAATGTATTTTATAAAATGGGTAAAACTATTTCAACGTATATGAATCATTGATCCCAATTACATATAATCGATGAGACTGATATTGAATATGAAAAGTGTTGATCCCCATTATAGTGAATAGTGATAGGAGGATCCCAATATAGTTTATACAATGTGTTAAACCCCATTGGATCTCATGTGTCTGCCTAATATAGATTATAAAAAGTTGGTCCCCATTATATATCTCTAACTCATTAACTAATAATAATATTTGTAATTGTTTGTATCATTATTCCAATTCATAATGTTTTCAAAGAGTTTTATATATATGATGATCTAAGTCAACTAATGATGTTTTATTTTCTTTCTATTGGTTTTAATGGTTTTATTTGAGAAAAACATATGTGTTTTTTCATGTAAATTTGTTTATTTCATTAACAAAAATAAAATTAAATGGGTTTTCATGTTTTCTCATTATAATAATGGTTTTCTATATTTTTATTCCCATTGCATTTATTTTTTAGGCGCATCCATGCTTTAACTGTATTTCACAGGGTTAAATGGTGATTTGTGAAATTTATGAGGAAAATATGATAATTGTGATTTCATATAATGGAAATAAACAATGTTTTTAATTATATGAGTTTATTTGATGGAAAATTGTACATTGAATACCGGTTACAATTATAATGTATTTATTTACATTTTATGGGTTTTTACAAATTATATTCTATGTTAAAATAAAGAGGTTCTTTTAATTTTATTTAGAGTTGAAAACCCCTAGATTATGTTATATTTATGGATGAGTCCTTAAAATTGGTATCATAGGATGGGTTAGAAAAATATAATTATTAAGATGTTTTATTAAGAGTTATGGAAATCATAATGGAATTATAATTTTATGGTTATCTATAAGATTAAAGTCTTAGAAATGCTTTGAGGCATTAAATTATAAAATTTCAAGGTTTCTAATGATAGTTTTGGAGGCATAAATATTTGATGTAATTTTAGGTCATATCATTCTAGGATAAAATGGAAATTTTTGAGAGTAAATTTGATGTTAATGAATATAATGTTTATTTTCGATGATGTCTCTTATATTTCATGTAATTATATAAGTCTCATAATTTTATATTTTTAGAAAAATTAAAACCCACCGGATGAGTGAATACTTGTCTCATCCTGAATGCTTGCTGGAATCAATCTGACAACCAATGTGAGAAAAGTGTGCATCGCCTATAACTAGACTATGTGATCTTCTTGTTATTATGAAATTTTATTTTTAGATAAATGAATTTATGGATGAACCCTATGTTGTTTTTATTACCATATGTTTTATCAAATAGGTATCCATTAGATTGGTAAAAAATTTGGCGATTAAGTGGTTAATCATTTTTCGAATAAATTTTATTTTTTGGGAACATTATATGATATTTGAAATTAGAATACAATGATATTTTATAAGATAAATACATGTTTTTTTATATATTAGAGGAAAAATATATTTTTATGGTTATGTAGTTTATTAATGGAAACCGTTTCATATCATAGAGATTATGTTATTTTGGAAAATAAATTTTTGATATATGACTTTTAGAGTGATAGATGTTATCTGGAGGTAAAAGTTAAAATTTTGCATTGAAGACTTTGTGATCCAATAGTTATGAATTTTGGGATTAAATATTATTTTGGATTATTATATGAAATTTTAATTGTATTTATTTGTCTATGTTGATCATTGGGTATTACTGCTGAATCTTTGATATTAAGGTAATTTTTCATCTAATAAAGGTTTTTTATTTTTTATAATTATCATATCTTATCCTATCATTTTTATTTTTGTTAATGTTTCAATACATTATGAATGTATTATTATAATAATTTAAAATTATGATACCTATAAGATACTCTAATGCTTCGAGGATGAAAAATTCATCCCAAATACAAATTATATAGATAAAAAGATGATTGTTTTGATGAAATTGATGAAATTGTGAAATTTTACATGACCTTTATGTATATTTACTTTTGTTATTAGTCTAATAAGTCCATTAATTTATCTGAATCAAAATAATCTTTAAAAAAACTTATCATTTAACTTTTCATACTGTGAAATCAATGAAATTTTAACTGATCAATGATTTAGGTTTCTTTAATGGTTAACATTGTCCTGAGCATGTTCTATATCACAACTTATAAGAACAAGATTTATTTTTTTCTCTTCCATGTCCTTTTTTATGAATAGAATCCAAGTATCTGTTAATCAAGGAAACCTATATAATTTTATTTCATTATTTTAATGTGTTAGTATCATTAAAATTTTTTTTGATGGATGATTCTAATAAATATTTTTTGAAAATTGAATCATTATTTAGTGAGACCCAATTAAAAAGTCCATGGAAGAAATAAAAATTTTGGAGGGAGAATGTTACATCGTGTGTTTAAAAGAAATATTATGTTCGATAGCATACAAGATACGATATATCGAGCTGAAATGAACAACTTGATATTATTATCATATTATTACCATTTTACCTAGCTCTTAGAATTTAATTTTTTAAAATTATTAACTTAATGATGATAAAATGGCTTAAAAATTTATATTTAATTAAATAATTTTTGGCCAATTAATTTTAAATGATAACAAAACCCTTTTTAAAATAAAATAAAATGCTTTTCGAATAAAAATTTAAATGTAAACTAGTGTGTTTTATACCAGTAAATAAAAAAATCATCCTAGTAGTATTTTATTAATAATATATATATATTATTAAATATTATGTTTCATATAAACCTATTTTTTTTATAGATATGGTTTAAGAACCAATCTAATTTTACGCATAAAAGAAGTATTTTTCCAAAAGGTAGATTTTTCACCTTTTTATGGTGCCCTTGTTTTATATCTTTTATTTAAAACATCTATAAATTATATTAGAAAAATTAATCTTACAATTTTAATTTCGATTAACAAAAATTTTATTTTGCTGAATTTTTTGAATTTTCTTGATATGATACATATTTATATTAATAGTGAAAAAATGTTATATATTAATTGAATAAATATTGTTCCTCAAAAAAATATATGGTGTTAAAATATAATTTTCATTAAATTTAAATTATATTTATAATTTCATTATCATTTCATAAAATTTAATTCATTTGATCAATTTTACAATTAATTTGGATATAAAATCATTTCAATCTTTTGAACATTTTTAATTCAAAACCCTATTTTCTCATTATGCAATGGTATTAATTTTAAATTAATATTATCCAATTATATGTTTTGAATTTTGATAAATGGCTTCCGTATTTATAATCATAAGTTACTAATTTATTATATTGGTCTCTTTTATATTTGGACTATAAATAAATAGTAAACATATTAATTTTTTTTACCACAATTAAGGGTAAATCAGAAAATTGAGAGAAAATAACAATATAAATATAAGAATATTTCCCTAAAACATTTCACAATAATATTATATGATTTTTTTTTAAAAAAATAGTACTTGGAATGCTTTTATGAGCTCTTAGACCTAATTGAATGATGTTAATATATTTATATTATATTATTTAAATAAAGATTAGTTATTTCATACTTTTTTCCTAACAAGTATATGATTTTTAATATGGGGTTATATAGGAGATATTTTAGAATATAAATATTATTTTGAAAGATAAATTGTTTTTGTTCATCAAGGAAATTTAATTTTAATTTTTGGATAGTAATAATTAACAAATGGTCTTAAAAAATGTTGATGTAATAATTGTTTAATTAAAGGAAATATCATATATATTATATTAAACTTATTTAGTTAATATAATATGAGATAATAAATGTAATACAAAAAAATTTATAGATTAATATGATATTTTAGTGATATGTTGAAGGTGTTTTTTCTAATATATCATATGGATAAGAAATGTTTTAAAAAATTTATCTAATAAATAGAATCAAAATTGACATTATTGATATTTTAAAATAAAAAATATTTTATGAAATGATAATAATATAAAGTAAAATAATATAAAACCAAATGATTTACATACATTTTAAATTTTCATATATTACACATTTATGGTTTTATAAATTATATTGTAACTTTATTAACTATTAAATTTTAAAAATATATTTTCTCATGGTAGAAGTTAAAGATGTTATATAACGGTTAAATCTAATATATAGGGATTCAAAAATAGTAATAAGTTATTTACTTTTCATTGGATGTATTTATTTTAAAACATTATCTTCTTATATTCTAAATATATTTCGTTTGATCCATTTAGTTTATAAAATTAATTTATATTAAGTTAATATTTTCATAATGTCAAAAAGATCTCTACCCCTCTATTATAAATGGGAACCACTCCCTCTCTAGTACTCACATATGAAATCTTATTTTTTAATCCATGATTAATAAAATAATATTACTAGAATCCCTCCCCACATTATATATCTCTTTTTCTATGAAGAACATCATCCTTAGTTGTCATAATGTGTTAATAGAAAGTGGTTTTCCATGGAAGAGGTATCATTATTAGTCAACTATTTCAGTTTTATTTCTTCTCTCAATTCCATAAAATTTTATTTAAAGGTGATGAAATAAAAATTAAATTATATAAATATTATTAGATGTTATTATGTTAATATTATCAACTAATTACTCATAACCTTCTACAAAATGATAAAAAAATTATTGTTTGCGTGTACGGAGAACTATCACCTCACAAATAGATATACAACGTTTTCATCACATTCTACAAATACTTGTTATAATTATGTAATTGATGTTTATATATCATATTCATGATTTATTTATCGTTATTTAATAATAACATATCAATAATGTTATTACCTATCCAAGCACATAATAATGATAATGTTATTCGTGTGTACATGTGAACAAGCTGTTCTACAAAGTGATGTGATTATTTTTTCATCACTACATAACATGGAAGATATATATAATTTTATTTAAATTCAAAATGTGATACTAATTATATTGTTGTTATGTAATGATAAAATAATAGTTACTGTACATCCGTAATGATTATTGAAATTTGGATATGTTACTCGTGTGTACGTACAACATACCATCTCCATGATTTTAACATAGATAATTTTTCAAATCTACGTTTAATGGATTGATTTAAATGAATAATTGATGTATAATATTTATTATTATTTCATTTATATTATTTTCGAAATGATGGAATAATGATTACTTTTTTATATATAAATCTTACCAAATGCATTTGGGATTTATGTATAAAAATCATCAAAATGTCTCACATGATCTTAAATAATAAGCTAATTATTATATCAAGGTAATAAAAGATATAAAAGAACTAATAAACCTGGAAAATATTATCATGAATTTAAATAATTAAACTATTAATATTATCCATGAATATAGATTATGTACATGACAAGATGGAATCAATGTAAAGGATTTTATCTTAATCTCCATTCATTATGCCATATATTGATGTTATTAACCCACAAAATTTTATAAGTTGTATATAAATCCAATTTTATGTATAATATCATGAATTCATTTATTGTCATCTTATTCAAATTTTTTAAATGTTACTTTTCATGTTTCTTATGATTTAAATAATCATAGTGGTATTACAATCATTGAATGTTTAATGAATTAATGATAAAATATTTCACTCCATGTCAATATTCCTGATATCATTTCTAATGATATAACATGATTATATAGAAAAATTTATTTGTATTTTTATTTTCAATCAATGGATTCAAAATGATTTTTTTTTCTTATTAATAGAGAACATTTATACAATTGATTAATGAAATGTTTTAATATTAACATATATGGAGATAATAAAATGTCTACTACCATCACTATTTTTTTATTTTTATCATGCCATCAAAAATCACATGTTCTCATAAATGAAAACCCACAATCATTATTTTTGGGATTTATTCCATTGAAAAAAAAATAAATAGAAAATTGTGTTTTTATATGAATTTATTTTGGGATTAAATAATATTTCCAATGGTTTTTAGGATAAATGTGTTTCATTCATTAAATGGAGCATTCATTTTATACAAAAAGGGTGAGCCTGTTATAGAAAATACAAAGGGTTGAACCCTATTGTATCTCACGATTGTTCCCTTGTTTGGGTCCCACTGTATCTCATTATAATCTAATGAGGTCGAAATAGCATATATGAAGTGTTAGACCACATTTTTTCTCATGGATGAGCCTGATATAACTTATATAAAGGGTGATCCCCATTATAGATCTCCAATAAATTTAGTAATAATATTATTTAATGTCAAACATTTGGTTATTCCGAATGAATTGGGTTTTATAGTGTTTTATGTGTACAATGTTATTTTCCCATAAATAGGTTTTAATTGATTTCCATATGTTTTAATAGTTTTATTTGAGAAGAATTTCTATGTGGTTTTAATATAAAAATGTTTTTCCCATTGTAATTATTGATAATTAAATAATTTTTGGTATTTTTAAAAGAAAAATGTGTTTATTTATTTTTTAAATCCCTTACTAATCTTTTTGTGGTCATCCTAGGTTTTTAAATTTTTATTTACAATGAGAAAATATGATTAAGGACAAGAATTTGGACAAGATGACAATGGTGGTGTTATATCGTGGAAAAAAACCATGTTTTATTTTATAATGCTTCATTTGGATAAATACTAGATATTGAGTATACGTGTATAATTTTATTATACTCGTTTACATTGTATGATTTTTTCCTAATTATTTAAAAATATAAACTGAAAAATTACATTTACTATAATTTCATTTTAAAAAATTATAGAATATATAATTTTTAAGGCTGGGTCCTTATAGCCATGGGACTATAAAACAATTGTTCATTCTAGTACAAACACTATAGTTAGGATTTTCATAGAAAGCTGTATCTATCTCATGAATTCCATATTAATTTCTCTCGCATTTATATCATGCAAATTATTCCTTAAAACTCAATAGTGAGTGAGAATACAAAAAAAATATTAACATTTCCTTCAATAGTGGCTGGTTTCCATCCAACTGAAGGCCTTTCACTGCTCTATTTATTTCCATCATGCTCTACCCATTGAAGTACAACCATGATCCAATGTCGGATCCATATAAACATGACCTGAAATTACACAAATAATACTAATCCAAATACAAATCAATTATCTAATTATTATGATAATATATAATGTGAATCAGGAGGGGATATTGCACTAGAACCACATAAAAAATTTGAACAGTGACCCCATTCACCAATAGTGGATAACAAAAAGAACATTTAGTATAAGGGATTAAGAAAAAAGGTTAATTAATCATTAGAAAACAATCCTTTGACAAAGAACAAGGATTTGTGATAATTAATTTAAAAAACACTGAATAATCAAGAGTAAATCATATTAAAAATTTAATTTACAAAATTCTCTCCAACGAAGGTTAAATTAATCAAAGTTTGGTAATAATTGGAAATGAAATTATAAATCATGTATTGAAGGGGGGAAAATAAAAGTGATGATGTATACCTAGTTTATGTGCTGATCAATGAGCGAATAATGTTTTCTCTAGTTATAGTTAATAACCATTATGTTTTTTTGTATTCCAATACACCTCGATCTGATCCCCAGTCATCATCTGATCCTAATACCCTAATAGAGAACCATAAAACATTTAATCATTGAACCTACAATTATGATGCTAACACTGTTGATATTCAATAAAAGGATATTTATAGAATAAATTCTATTTTATGTTTAATATTTTAAATAAATTAAATAAAATAAATAATCAACTTAACACAACATGAATTGATAACTCTACCAAACATCTGTCACCACCATATTTAGGATGTTCCATGGGTAAACCCTACAATTTATATTCAAATGTGGACTTTGATTTCTGATATTAAATTATCATTAAGAGATATTACATTATTCTTTAAAAATTCTATGTTTGTGATATAAAATATTTTTAATATTTTTGAAAGAATAATTACAGGATCACATGATCTTCAAATATTAATCTATCTTAGTTCCAATATCTCCAGATATTTCATAATTTTTTTTTTAAATTTCAAAATGGAAAAATAATCAAAATATTATTGGGGTCACTATGAAATTCATTTTGTTGAATGAAATTTTGATTACATGTCTCTAGTATTCATGAGTGACTCTTGAATGTCTCTGTTGGAATGCTTAATTTTTAGAAAAATTAAATACTACATTGTCTCTATGATGGATGAAGAATTATTATTTGAGCCATGTAGAACAAAAATTTTATGTAATTTATTAAGTTTACATTCATTTTTGGAATTTATATTTTTTTAATAGGGATTATGTTTTCCAGATATAGTGGTGGTTATTTGGTGGAACATGGTTTCTACCATGCATTTGAACATTATGTAATATATGTCCATTAGGAATTTATTTTCCCTCTTTATTTCTTTAATGAATTTATCCTATTATTTTTAATAAGTGTATTTTTATGTAAAATTTTCATAAATTATTATTTTAGAATTTTCCCCTTATGACCTGTAGTTATCTTATATAACATTATTTTTTCTATATGTTTTTCAAATTTAAATGGGAGTTGTTATTTTTCAGAAAGATGGAATCAAAATAATGAAACATTCATGTCATCTATACTGATGGAATAACATTAAATTTATATAAAATAAATATTATATAATATATCATTCATATTTATTTGGAACTTCCATTAAATAGTTTAAATTTAGAAGCAATAGATAATGTTTTATTGGTAATTCAAAATCATAAGGAACATGGTTTGAAACAATGAGTGTATTCTAGATAATTTAATGAAAAATATCCATATAAAAACTAAAAATGTGTTAATGAAAACCTAATCAAATCTATTTGATAATCATAAAATATTAGAAAAGAAGTGGTTTTATTAAATTTTAATTTAGAAAGTGTTTTTCATAGGGTGGTAAAATTGATTTTTATTAACCAGTATAATCATAAACATGATCTAGCTATAGTGTATGTAGGTTACATTAATAGATTATTTTTTTGATTATTTATTATTATATCTATAACCATCCTAGTATTAAATTGTCACAAAAATGATTTGTTTAAGTGGGAATAATGATTTGGTATTCACTAATGTGTAAATCATGATTTTAAATGATGATATA
This sequence comes from Viscum album, assembly GCA_963277665.1. NCBI lineage: Eukaryota > Viridiplantae > Streptophyta > Magnoliopsida > Santalales > Viscaceae > Viscum > Viscum album. The sequence goes on from OY728147.1 coordinate 1,305,341,538, forward strand.
TGAAGTAAAGAGAGTGAATCATCATCCAATTATAAGTTAAATATATAATAATTGGGATGCACACAATTTCAATGTAATTGATGATAGACCTAGTGGAATTCAAAGATAAAGAGTACATGGATACATTACACCAAAATATTTTATATAAATATAAATATTTTCGATAGTATATAAGGAACACAAAATTAACCATAAATGAACCAGAATATATAAAAATGTATACATATATATATATATATTACCGCTATAAACATGTAATTGAATTTTTTTTGTGAAAACTTATAACCAAATTATGAAAGATAAATAAAGTTCTTACTTAATAATAAATTTCTAATTAACACTTAGTATATAAGAATTCAATTTTATTATAAATTCATATTATGAATGAAAATAAAATTCCATAAAATGAAATTATTATTTGGTTTTAGGAGAAAATATTTTATTTATTTTTTCAATTTTTTAGAAATTTTTTTCAATATAATGAAATTCATTTTTTATGTTACTTTTGGAAATTAAATTAGAGTAAAAATTTTAAAAATTAAAAATAGATTGATTTTCATAGTACTGTAAAAAATATTGATTTTAATTCAAAAGAAATTTTTTTCTAAAATAATAATAGATCCATTTAAAAAATGTAAAATTAGTTCCCTTATATTATATATATTCCAATTTTGATCATTGGAGTCAGAATTCTGGATCAATTTGTTATAAAAAATATTTTTATACTTAGAAGAAATTTTTTATTAATATTTCTATAAGTATTATATGTTTTTATCCTAAAATAATTTGTTTTATATATAGTAATAATATTATTAAAATTTGATTAGAAATTTTAAATCAGGACCCCCAAGAATTTTGAAATAGGTCCATTTTAATTTTGGTTAATATTAATTGTTACCAATGTAAAATATTATTACCATGATAACGGTAAAATGAGTTAATTTTGGTTATTAGTAATGTAATATGCTGTCAATATCACAATAACAATTTTTTATGTTATATATTTGACACTAGTAAACACAAAAAATAATATATCATGGGAATGATATTTAGATTATTTTGTTTAAATAAAATTCAAAAGTGTCACTAGCGTTGAATTAATATGTATTGTACATTCTCAATAGGGAAAAAGTATAACATAAATTCTAAATAATTACGTGAAATATAAATTAATTAATTTATAATATTAATTTTTTTATATTTTTAATTATTTGTTAATTACCCAAACAGATTATGTATTGATGAAAAAGTATCTATTCAAAAAATTGAGAAAATAATTTATTTATTTTAATTTTTTAAAATTTAATAAAAATTCATTGAATCCTTGAATTTTAAAATTTTAATAATAAATTATGACATATTAGTATTGTGTTGATGGATTATATTCTAATTAAATCATCTTCTTGATTCCATTAATATCAAATTAAAAGAAAATATTTTAAAAAATAACAATATTTATATTTTATGAAAATAATAATTAATTAAATTATTTAAAAAATATATTTAAATAGAAAAATGTGGATCTTATATGATTAATTTTATCATCCCTTAGAAATTTATTTCGCAATTTTTACTTTTAAGTAAAATTATTACCATTTAATCATTAATTTTTTTTAATAAAATAAGCAATAAATTATGTTAACTAAGGGGTTAATAAAAAATATAAGGTTTAAAAGAACACATAAACCTATTGAAAAAATTAATTTCTGATTATATTTAAAAAATCATACATTTTATTTTAATCTCTAGACATTATAACAAATTTGGATAGAGAATAAATTTATATTATTTTAAGAGTTTTTCATACTCTATGTGTTTCTATTGGCTCACATATAAAATGGAACGTATCCTTTTTGTTATATAAATAAAATTGCTTCTTATATACCAAAAAAAAATGAAAATATTTATTATAATCATTAATATAGAAAATATTGGAGTTTTAGTATACCCAAAAAAACACACCAAAGTATTCTTAATATGTGATCTAAAAAACTTTCTTAAAAGAATAGGTAATTTCCATAACCGATCACTTTATATTTACATCTTATTTTAACTAAATTAAATACATGATATTAATTATGAAATAATAACTTATTTATCAATAATATAAAATATTATTTAATTATTATGAAAAAACAATTATCCGCCAACTTTGACATCCAATTGGATGTGGAAGTATCACTTGTGGGTATATAAAACTTTCCATATCCACATAAGTATACAATTCATTATTCATCACAATATTATACAAATTGGTTTTATAATGGGTTTACGTTTTATATATTATATTAGTGGAATAATTATTATGGATGGATAGTACCTTATCTACGTTTTTTACCTTAAAATATGACAAAAATCATATTGTTACACATGTGTACAAGTATACAACCACCTCTATGAAGCAATATTATACATTTTTAAGTTCCCATTTTCATTTATAGAAATAATAATAGTTTTAGAAAATATATAAGATATATATTATAACTTAAAAATATTTTCTGAAACATTTTTATCAAATAAATTGATCTTCATTGATTAAATGTGTTGCATGGTATACTATGTAAAAATGACTTTATACTCTATACCAAGTTAAACATCCACCACACACAAAATCGTGTTGGATCACAAAACTGTGTTAGCCACATGGCCTCAAGTGCATATCCCAAAACTATAAGGGCTTATGACTAGTAGTTGAAGACATAATAGAGATAGTGGGGAGTCTTTTACAACCTGAGAATAGTACACCACAATGTAAAACAACAGAATATCAATAATAGACATAGAAATATCATGAAATAGAATTAAACAATAAAAGAATGATAATATAAATAATCGGGTGTCAAATCATACAAAGGATGATGTTTCATGTAACATGTTCTAGGAAAATATCTGAAATAAGTTTAACTATAGTAATACATGATATAAGTAAAAAAATAACAAAAGAAAAAACAAATTACTCCAAGGAATCACATGCCTCAGCTTGGCCACATGCTCTCTTAGTCCTAAGCACAATAACACAGACCTGTAGAATGGTGCTTTAACAAATCAACACCAGCAATAATATAAACTATTTAGGTCATAAATCCTGACCCAAACATGTTCTGATACTAAATCCCAGCATGCAACCACCCATGGTCCATTCCAATCTTTTCAGAAATAAATATAATAGAAAGTCTACAATAATTAATTTAGTAAGCTCAAAAATACTGAAAAGTAAACAGTCCTCCAAGAACTAGATTCCATTTAAATTCATTTCATGTTCAGTATCAATTCAATAACATTAAATTAGATAAAATTTGAGATACTACATAAACTCGACATCCCCATATAAATTTAAGACGAACGGATTTCTCAAAAGAACTTCTAAATAAACAAAACTGAATACGGTTACCATGATTGTTCTTTGGATTGGAAAATGCATTATAAGACATTACATTTCAAAAATAAATTTATTACATGAGCCCATCCACTACATCCATGGATCTCTCATGGAATAAACAAAATAACATATTCGAGTTCATCCATTGAATTTTAATATGAATCCATGGTTCAACCAAGGTATAAGTAATTGTAAAATTATGACAAAAAAATTCCAATATAGCTATTTTTATATCATCTCATGAACCCGACATCACCTTAGGTGTGGAATCTGAAAAATTAAACTCATGACTTATAAACATTTCCAACAGAGCCCGTCCATGGAATCCCCCATTGGATTTGCCGCTCAAATGACATTTAAATAAAGTATCCATTTTACCAGCCACTGTATCTATGGCTCACTTAAAGAATAAAATTATAATACCCTCTTGGATTCTATCCATGTCATTCTAATCTGAATCCATGGTTCAACCAATATATAATGTGCAATTGTAATTTTATCTCTACTATTTCCTTTTATCCTAGGACTGTAGTTCACCGATCACTAGTTACCCAATTAATGTTTAATATTTAATTAAACCCTTTATATAAGAATCAAAAAATGTAAATTAAACTATTACATGGTTATAAAATTAAATAAATCATGTGGTTAGGATTATAGTTGGAGAAAAATAGTACAAATGTGAATAAACGTGAAATGGAAAACAATTGTCAAATAGAACCACAATCCTCCCCAACCATAAACAATTCAATTACAACTAAAACACCATTTAATTTATTAACAGATTTAAATAATTTTTGTCAACTGAATAAGGGTAAACAAAAGTATTCCTAAAAGGAATCCTAGGTCAAATTTTCTAAAAATCCCATATTTGGAATCTCTCCCATGCGGTAGCCCTCAATAAGTGTATACAACCTAAGACATGATTTAAAAAACTTATTCAATTTCTTAAACATAAATAGGAAATAAAAATGGGTTAAATATAAATCATGTAGACACACCAATAGTTGGGGTGTATCACTCCAATATATATTAATAGTTTGACAATTAGTTGAAGGCCCAAGACCACCTACCACATACTCATAATACTCTTATTATCTAGCATCGACCTATAATTCGACCTAAAATGGAGTAGATCTAAAAAACATTCATAAAATCCCAAACCTCAACTATTATATATAGATAAATAGTGGTGAATAATGGGATATGTGCAATTAAAAACTCACGGAGGGGGTTCCAATGCAAGTGACAAAATTTGACATAGAGTAAAGATGATGGATCCGAAGAAAAAACTACTTCGGGTCATATTAGCGCTATTGATGACAAATTACAGGGTGAGGGTTGTGTCCATCTAATGATGTAGATGCTAATTCCCATTTCGAATAATAAATTAAAATACATGGAATGTACTGCAAAACACAATCCATGTATATTAATTTTCTACTAATATTCCATAGACGTCATGAACAGGTCATGGGTAAACTATTACATAGTGTGTATTGGGATTACATTGTCTGTAACCCTCATTTATGTAATTTACCATTCCCATAGTTATCCCTCGACCTCAATTTCCACCTATTTCTTATAAAAAACTAAATAAGAAATGAATTGTAACTCATATGATTAACCAAGATCTTACAAAAATAACTTATTACAATAAAAATTCTCTGAATATAGCTTACAATCGAAATAAAGATATATCTAAGAATAATTATGGCCATTACAATCATACCTCTGCCTCCCTCTCTAGGGTATAGTTTTTCAATTGGTCTTTCTCCCATATCATCCAAACTATAAGAAAAGTTGGGCCAGCAATGAACATTATACTATAATCCACAATTCATATAGGATGCTCCTCAATAAAAGAATCTACATTTAATTAAACCTCCTTCGGATGAAAATAAAGAGATGTGTCAGAGAATTAACATCTTAACCAAGAAACATGGAAGATTTCATGCATTTCCTAGTACCTTTGAGGTAATTGTAACTTATATGAAACCGGCCCGACTCTCTATAGAATCTCTAAAGAACCGATGTATCTTAATGAAAGCGCACCATGTATCAAGATATTCTAAAGCAATGAGCGTAGGATTTGTGGAGAGACTACACAGTAGCTATCCACATCTGAATCTATTGTACCTGCTTAGTGGTATCTTGGACAAGATGTGGTCCCATCATAACTACTTATCCTATCCACATCTAACATAGGGTTGATCATCATGTTCTATCATATAAATCATCATTTCACACAATATGAATAGTTTAACAAATTCTAATATTATAGGTAATGTCAACTAGTGGTATGTGTCTAATGAGTGTGATCATGGATGATTTGAAAAATATTTGTGATTATTCTAAGTGCAGCACTGTGGCAGATCTAGGACATTCACTCAATGGGGAAGTGAATTAAATAATTCCTAATAGACATTAACTGAACCTGAAACTATTTAAAAAAAATGAAACACATTATGGTTGTTTGTCTTAGGGAATTTTAGAAAATAAACTAAAGAACAATTGAGAAGGAACAATGGAAGACAAGATTACATTTAAAGCACTTATATGAGAATTAGTATATGATCTAGTCTACCTACTTCATCATTAATTTTTCATTATACAATATTATTATAATTATTATAATTATTTTAATTTTGACCCCCTAACATTGTAAACCCTTTAATTATGTGTAAAACAACATGACAACAAATATTGAAAAAATGAGCCTTATGTCAACTTTGGGACATCCAATCGCAGCAACATGCTTTGATTATGATCCAAAATACATCATATGGTATATGATCAGTTTGGAATGAATATCCTCCACGTATTTGAGAATTAATTGAGATTTGGGTTGAGGCGTGAATTCTAAAATTCGATCCCATATTTATTAGATTTTGCGATTTAGGTTTCACATTCATGACTTATACAAGCCGGACCAGGCGGTCCTCAGAAAGTTGATCGAGTAACCTAGAAATAAAAACTCAATTAAATGATCACTATTTATGAATTTTAGTATGTATATGGATTAATAATAAATAAATTAAGGTATTAGGGATTAGATCAAATATGAACAAAATCACTCTTCTATTGGCAGAATTTTCATCATGAAGACGTTTTGAATATGAAATGGATTAAAAGGGGAAATCCCAGTTTAGTCTCTACTCATATATTACAACACCAAGAAGAAAAAAAATGAAAATGTAAGATTAAATAAGATTAATTTCTGAAAAAAAACAACATACAAGCACAAAATCAAGGAAATATAAAGTGGATAAGGGAGGGGAGATCCTTTATGGAAGATATCTTTGCAGAAGGCCATAGTACATACAAGTGTACAGAGATTTTTACAAGAGATATCCCTTCATACACACCTTCCCAGTTCTTCGACCAATTCTACAAAATACTAAAAATCTCTTTTAAATGTAGTTTTGTTAGGCTAGGGTTAAAAACCATTATTATGTGAAAGGGACATTTATCCAAATATTTTAATCCCATATTCTCTGGAACTTTGACCTACACAACGTGTGAATTATCTATCCATCCAAAGGGGTTATCTTTTTGGAATTACTTCCTTGATCTCGCCACTAACTTGGGACTATTCCTAGAATGAATGAAGAAGATATGATTCAATTACCAAAGTGATATCCAATCTAGTGAGTCCAGTCCAGCTTTGACATCATGGACCATTTATCCAACTCAACATCAAGATCCATCTCAAATGTACAAAATAGAATATGTATCACATTAATTCAGAAACATAGTATTGATGTTTCAGTCAAAATTATTTATTGAAATTATTTTATAGATGAAATACTATAATAAATTTTAAAAGTGTAAAAGTGTAATTTCTATAATATTTCAAATGAATGATCTAATCACAAATATTCTATAAATAAACATATTTACATAAATTTAAATAAATTACTTCATTTATTATGAATAAAATATTCAAAATAAAATATATCAAACACCCCACACTTACCCTTTTCCACTCCTAGAAAAAACCTCATATCTTATGTTTGAAAAAAATATAACATGATATAAATGTTCTTATTTGTAAATCGTCAGTAAAAATATAAGAAAAATAACAGTTTCACAAAGTGTAAATATAAATTTATTTTAAAGTAATTATCTCATAAATGGTATCAAAAAAATTCCAGTGAGATTTATAACACTAATCATTTCAAAATATTTCATAGGTCTAAAATATCTCCAATTCTCAACGTGTGTGTGCTAACCATTCATATCTCATAAAATAACCCTTTATTCAGAATATTTAGATTATGTAATATAATTCATCATACCATTTTTAATTCACCAAACCTATTCTACATTCCACTTTAATGAAATTTCAAGTCCCACTCACTTAATCATTCTTGAAGGTTAATCCTTAATATCCCGACCTAAATATCCGAATATGATGTAAATTTCATAAATTCCTTAATTTTATATATTTCACAATGAGAAAATCTCAAACTCATCTATCAACCCATGTTTGATCTCCAGGTGACACTAATTATAATAGTTATAACAAAATAAATTTTCTTGGAAGCATGTTTCATGTTCTTATGAAGACACAACCCCTAATTGTTTTTTTATTATTTATTGTTTTTTGAATTATAACAAAAAACATCATAGAAAACACCAAAAACAAAAAAAATGATAAATCTAAATAACCACCCCGAAAATTTGCCTCCTCTCCCACACATTAAGTATTTTATCATAATCAATATAAACCCAAGAGATTATATGTTCACAGGAGAAGCATAATATTAAAGAGGAAAAATTATTTAAAATTGAATGGGTTAAGAATATACTGATAAGCTCAAGAGATGACGAGGTCATACAATGTGATAAAATCCACTACATTAGGAGGATATACCTCATTTTATTTTTTCTTACGTTGAAAATTGACTATAAATATCCTTGATGTGTATTTCTATGTGATATACACTACACTATTAGGAATGATATATGATAAAATATCAGGACATAAACAACATGAACGCAACTTACCAGACATAATATTTAGTAATGAACTATTGATTATGAATTTCTATCCAATATAAAAAATCCATTAGTTGGATCATTATGTCATTATATGCTTTTGATATTTCTTGTACAACCTTGAGATCGCATATGATGATAATAGATTCTCCTCAAGAACTTGAATTTCTGACTTCTGTTTAATACCATCTTGGGCCAAATCCATGATGCAATTTTTATTTCCAAATAAGATTGATGATCGACTGCAACAAGGAGATGAAAGGATTTCCCAAAAACAAAATTAAATGGGGAATGAATAATGGGGGTATTTTATACTGTCGTATAAGAGAGCAATGCATCATTTAAGCTCTTGCTCCATTCCTTCCTATCCATCTTCACAATATTCTCCAAAAGCTGTGTCAACTCATGATTTGAATCCCTGTCCTATCGATTTTTTTGAGGTGGTATGGGGTTGATTTTTTTGTGTCACCCTATACTTCCAAAGGGTGGAAGAAAATTTATAATTGTAGAAGTGTGTCCCATAGTCACTAATGATAGCTTTTGGTACTCCTAACCTACAAAAAAATTGCATCTTGAAATAGTCCACTATAACATGAGAGTCATCAATACTGATGGCCTTAGCCTCCACCCGTTTACTCAGATAATCAATAGAAACTAAAATATAAAAACCTAAAATGACCTAAGAAAGGGACAAATAAAAATGATTCCACATACAAAAAATGACTAACAGGATTATATGGGAAATTCAGGCATCTCATGTCTATTAGAAATGCTCCTATGGTGTTGGCAATGGGAGAATGACATGAAATAAACATGGGTATCATTTAATAAACAATGCAAATATAATCTAGTGTTTAAAACATTCCTATCTATTCCTTGGGGGTCTAAAGTTTCCTCTACATTAAACTGTGTGGTAGAAACGCATAATAGACTCAATCTCATGATCAAGAATAGACCTCTTAAAAGCATGATCAATACAGATGCACCAGATGTATTCATTATCCCAAAAATAATGTAATGACTCACTCATTAACTTTTTGACTTGATGTTTCTTTAAATTTGTAGGAATTTTAAATTCAAGGAGGTAGATAACTAAATCAGCGTACCATAGATGTATACCTGAGACGAAATAAAGATACTCATAGGGGAAAGTGTCTTGAAGTGGTACTTGAATCATGTTATCATCCTATAATATGATAGTAAGACTACTCATGTGGTCATCAACCATGTTCTATGACCCCTTATTCTCTATTATCTCAATATATAATTCTCGAAGAAGGAGCATCCATCAACTAAGTTCAGACATTGCATCTGGATTTATCAAGAGGTACATTAGTAACTCATGGTAAGAATAAAAAATTACTAAGACCCCTATAACTATGAACATAATTTATATAAACAAAATACGATGGAAATGAACATCTTTTTTGTTGTTTTGTATTTTTATTGGGCTAAATCTAGTGTGCTTATTGCATAGTAAATATCATTTGAATGACCCTACACCTTTATTGATAGACATCTCCAAATGTGATGTTTGAAAGATCACACATAAGATCAAATGGAATATCACACTGTGTGAAATGTTTGATAGGTGGAGTGGTCAGATGATTAATTAGATCATCAATGAATGTCTTATAAGAATAATAAAAAAATGAGAATCCTTTGTATGAAATCTTGATATAATAAGTGAAATCTTAAAGTAATCTTTGATGAATTGTTGATAAAATATTTAACTCTCTATAAAGGATCCTGAATCAAGAAAACATGATGGATAAGGTAAGGTTTAAATAATATCAATCTTAGATCTATCAATATATATCTCATTTTTTGATGATTCATTCACTAAGACAGTTCCATGATCTACCATGAAATGATAGTTTTCATGGTTCAAGACCAGATTATTCTCAATAAAACGATTCATAACATTTCCAAAACTAAATATATATTCATAATATTATGTTACACACATGATAAAGTCATCCATAAATACTTCTATGATGGAATCATGAAAATCATAAAAAATAATATCAATTCATCTTTGGATGGTACCTCAGGAATTTGAAAGTAAAAATATAATACTCCAATAAAAAAAGGATTTAGTGGAAGAATTTAATACTATATCTTATAGATTCTTTAGAGAAATAATAACCTAAACATATCCAGAAAAACCTTTGAATAATCAATAATGTGTTTTTCTATCTTGTCTCTCAATCATTTGATCAAATAACGAGAGGGGAAATGGTCCTTATGAGTGGAATGATGTAGTTTCCTATAATCAGTACACACACAGAAACTATTTTTTACCCTTATTGGAGATAAATCCTAAATATAATTTTTTCAAATAGTAACACCTGTTTTCTTAAGAATAAATCAAATAGGACTTAATATGAAATTGGATTCATTATACCAACCTCGCACAATTTTCAACCCCTTTTTTTAAAACATCTAGAAGGGTTGGATTGATTCTACTTTGTGGCTACCAATCTAGTTTATTCCTATCCTACAAAAGAATAATATCCAGAAAAGGAGGGCTAATACCTTATATGTCATCCATGATCCACCAAATTTCACTGATTTTATCCCTCAAAAGATTTAATTTTTTTATTCATGTTCAAGATGGATATTGTTATCAATGATAACAGGTAATTTCTCACCACTCAAAAAGTATGATTATTTTAGATTTGGTGGAACTTGATTTTGTTTTAGTGTAGGGGTGATGTTTGGATGGAGAAGTTGATAGAACTAAAATGTGTGCACAATGAACATTATTATCAGAGTATAGTTCATCAAAATCATATAATAATTCATAAAATCCATTAGCATATTCAAAATCATGGTCATAATCAGAACTCAAAAATATCTAAATCATAATATAAATCCATTTCCAAATAAAATCTATGATATATTCGTGCATTAGATACTAGTATTAATATTCTCTATTACACCAAACTAGAACCAATTATCAAAAACTCCATAAGCACAAGACAATCAAATTCACTGGGGTTTTTATTTGGTTGTTCCAAATGGGAGATAAAGAAATCAAAGTGGTCCATTGAGGAGTAATTCATGGATTCCATAACATTAAATATCATAACATCATCTCCAAACTCCACCAAAATATTTCTATCTTGCAAATTTAAGTTCATTTTTTCCGGTTTTGATGAAAGTCCTACTAAGATAATGGGATCATGGGAACTTACTTGATCATCATTTATGATAAGAACATAGAAATATCCTGGAAAGATCATATCTCATACCCTAATAAGTACATTCTCATGGAATACCTCTAGGTATTTTATATATCTATACACCAACAACACCACTACTCTCATCATATTCATCTCTCTAACCAGTAAATAAGAGAATACATAGTGATTAATCACTTTTATGGAATCTCCCAAATAAAAAATGGAATAAGAATTGTGAAACTCCATTATGGTAAATGGAATTGTGAATGTTCTGGGATCCTAGAAATTTGTTGATATTGCCTGAGCTTTTTTAATGAGTGATGACACATTCTTTCAAATATTGATCATCTCATTTCTTTTGATCCCACTTCGATTGGTGCCATGTTCATTTAAAATTTTCAATAATGTGGGATTTTTATAATTTCATCATGTAGAAGGATAATGATCTCAAAATGATTTAATGTATCCGAATAATCTTTTTTGCATTGCCTTTTTATCCAACTTATGGTTTTGTACAACTCAGTTTGGAAAAGGAATGGGTTTAGTTGGAACCTCATCAGTCTTTTTCTAACATTCTTCTTTCTCCATGGGCTTCTCATAAGTGGTTGTTTAAAGGGTCATCTCCAGAGATGAGGTGAATTATGATGGAATGGTAGGTTAATGAAAGTCATTTGTTTACTTCCAACTAATAAATGTTATAGCACTACCATCCCCCTTTGTATTTGGAGTAGGTTGCGAAGGAAGATTTCCGAATATCATACTTACCATTTATGGAGGGTAGTGACAATCTGGCTTATACGAGTCTTAAACTCCCTCACCTCATAACATTGACTAATTAGCTCATTAGGTTGACTAAAAAAAGTTGATTCAATATATCATAATTATTATAATCTAACATTGGTTTAGAGGTACCCTTGTTGTTGACTTTATGATGCTTTAGCTTCAGGCCTCTTTTGGGATTGTTGATGACCTTGTTGGTGAGGTGGAGAGTGCTAGAGATTTTATTGGAAAGGGGGACTTTGTTTTTTGGATATAGCCATACCTCATGTATGATTGATCCTTAAATCAATGGTTTTATGTTGGATCAAAAGAATGATTCTTCTTACGGGGATGTTTTTGTTATCGTTTTTGATATAGTTTCCTTTAGAATAAATCCAAACATTTTTCTATCTAAAATAGTTGGTGGAAATGATCAGTCGGGTGGTCTATTTTATTGAAAATTCCATAAGGTCTAAATAGAGTGGGTTGAGATGTCTTTTGATCCAAAGAATTTTATCTCACCATAATGGTATATTCTTATTACATGGTATTAATTAAATGAGTTTCAAGAGAATATAGACTTACTTGGTGTACTCTACTAAAATTTGATGTTCCTCGATCGCCAAATTTTTTAGATTTTTGTTCATTATTGTCAATCAATGCGTCTGTGGATACTATTATTTTGTCTAAAAATACTCCTCTAGCTGTTTCATCCACCATGATCCTCTCCATGGGTTTTATTCTGTGATAAAAGTACTAGATAATGAGTTTTTCAATAATTTGGTGATGTGTAAATCTAGCGCACAATTTTTTTATCACTCCCAGTACTCATACAATGACCACCCTTCTGATTTATGGATCCCTGATAACTCTTTACAAATGGATGTGGTCCTTGATGCTGGTGGACACCACTAAAACAAAATCCATTTCAAATCATTCCAACATGTTACATCTTCATATTGTAAATAATAAATCCAATCCATTTCTGATCTATCAAGTGAAAATGGAAATTACCTTAGTTCTATTTGATCTTTATAGACATTTCATAGTTTAAGGGTTGAGATTACCACATAAAATTCATCTGAATTTTTTTTTGGATCCTCACCAAATAATCCTTGAAAAAGTGGAACAATGTGAACTAACAAAGATTTCAATTTAAATCTCTATTCTTGGTTGGGTTATGAAATAAATATAGTTTTATAGTTAATGAGTGGTGTAACCAATTCTCAAATGGTTCTGTTATGTTCATTTTTATTGTTTTCAGCCATTGGGTCCTCTTTTATGTTTTATTCAGAATTGTTTCCAATTTTTGTGTTACCTTAATGGAGAAATTATCTAACTAGTTGAATATTTAAACTTCTATTAGGCTAAGACATTTTGATTTGATCCCTAAGGCTGAACTAAATCTTAGGTTCATGATCTAAACATTCTTTAGGATTAGTTTGTGTCATAAATCAAAGAAAAAGAAAAATTAAATGATGTAATGTGGAATACAATAATAATAATAGATGTTTGAGTTGGTCTGAAAAAAATTAAAGAAGAGACAAAGTGAAAAAAAGAAGAAAAGTGGAATGAAAAATGAAAGAGGAGTGGAATATAATTAACTAAATTATAAGAAAACACCTATAATTGGTTGAATAAATTACTTTATTCCTTGGCAATAATTCCAATTTTAAGAGCGTTATCACGCATGCTCCCAAAAATATTTTTGATTTTAAAAAAAGCAATCTATTTACTAAAAGTGGTCATTATCTCATGGATTATTTGAAATAAACAACCCTTAATAGAATTGAACCAAAAAATAAAATAAGTGAAATCAAATGAACACAGTATATGGGTTTTGTGGAGTGACATTCAGACAATAAAAAACAACAAATGAGAAAGAATGGTTGAAGATAAAATTTCTTTAAAAACACTTATATGAGAAAACATAATCGATCTAATATAACCATATAATATATCATTAATCATTATCCCATATGATTATAATTTTTTAAATTATGATTCTTTAACCCTGTAAACCACTAAACCCTATAGAAATTAACATGACCACAAATATTTGAAAAATGAGCCTTAGGTCAACTTTCAGACTTCCAATAATAGTACCCTGCATTGACTGTCATCCCAAAGCCAACATATGTTCAATTTCTAGTTAGGGTATCATATCCTCCCTATATTTTGGAAAATAATTATGTTTTTGACGAGACATGAACACTTAAATTCTAGCCCAAGTTGATTAGAATTTTTGATCGAGGTTTCACTCATAGAATTTACACAAGTCTGACCACACAGTCATGTGCTTGTTGATAGAGTAACATAGAAATTAAAACACAATTAATAGATCAAAAATTTGTAATTAATTAATTTTTATGGATTCAATATAAATTAATGAAGGGAGTATGGTTTAGATAAACTAATAATGACATAACTATTCCATGGACGATGTTTTTATTGGGGAGAAAATTTTCATAAGCAATTGATTGAAAGGGGAAATCCCTATATCTTATCCACTGTTATATTATAGCCCAAGAAATAAAAATAAAAATATGAAAAGATAATATTATGTAATATTAATTTAAGAAAATTCATGTTACAAGAACAAAAGTAATGTAACACAATGTGGATGAAGGATTAGAGAGCCTTCTTGAAGGATTTATTTTCACCATCCTTACTACATCCCAGAGGTTATATATTTTCCCAGGGGACAAACCTTCAACCACAACTCCCTAATGCCTCGACCAACCTTCCCAAAAAAGTGAAAATCTCATCTATATTGAGTTTGGGAGGGATAGGATTACAAAACGTTTTTATATGTGAAAGGTAAATTCGTCAAAATAGTTTAGTCCATATTTTACCACAACATAGAATCCAAAATGATTGAATTACCTGTCCATAAAGAGATATTATTTGCAAGGAATTGGTTCACGGAGATCTCCATAAAATTTGGGCCCATTCCAAGCATGGATGATGGAGATATGACCCCAATATTGATGTGATGTCTAATTCAGTGATTCCATCAAAGCATTGACTTCATGGAATATTTAGCCCACAAAAATTCACTATCCATATCGCATGTCCTGAATATAATTTTATCCCATTATTATATAAAAATATTTCAAAGTAATATTCAAAAATTATTTTCAAATAAATAATTGTGGCCAAAATTATACTATTAATTTTAAATTTGTAAAAATAGATTTTCCAACAAATTTTGAATTGAATGATATAATAAAAACTATTATATAAATAAACAAATTTATCACAATGTGAGGAAATTATTTGATTCAATATCAATAAAATATTCATTAATATTGTGTTTTATTAGTGTCTCTCCCAATAAACCCTGAAATCCAGGATGCATTCCCGTAGCATGTCCTCTAGCACCTAAATCGTGCACTCTTACTAGCCATCTATCTGGGGTTGGTAAGCTATGCTCAGAAGAATCATTGTATCCATCCCCTCTATATTACATTCTATATATGGGAGGTATAATGGGTAACCCTATATAAACCAATCGAATATGGAACCATGTAAAGTCCTACAATTTCCCATGTGTACATCTTTTTAAGATCATCAACACTTAAAGTTACAATGATTGGAAAGAAATGTGAAACCTTTATGAGCCTATAAAAAACAACCCATATGACATCATTAACTTGAGAAAAGATTGGTATCCATATCATGAAATTTTTCATGACATCATTCCATTTCCATTCAGTATTGTGTCTCTTCTATAAATGTTTGGTCGGTCACTAGTATTCCGCTTGCACTTATGAACAGGTGGATCCCCTCATGAAAAAACCTGATATAATTTTTCTTACCTGGTACCCAAATAATGACGATGTATTTCTTGATACGTCTTTGTAACCCAAGGATTAACTTCTCGTATAGCGGTGAGAAATTCCCTAATCAACTCCCCATGTATATCCTCAGAAATAGATACACAACCTTATAAATGTAACGACACAAAATATTATTAATGAAAATTCATCTTGATATAATTAAATGTCTTATTATGTAAAATGGCTATATAACATATGAAATTCAAGGTTTTCATGTTTTTGGATTTAAAAATTCCATTACAAATTGTTACCACTAAAAATATAGTCGTTGAACAATGATCACATCATTAGTATAAATATATGGCATTAACAATTCCAATTTACTCAGACAAAAGAAGTGATGGCCTCATCCAATAGAATTTCCCTGTATGAAGAACCATTGTCAGAGATCATAATGGCGGTGGAATCATTGGTATTCACTTTTGAACAATCCCATTCTAATCATCATCATGTTAATCTCGAATGGAACAACATTCTCGAGAAGTGGAAGGTGATAGAGATTACCACCAGAACGATGTTAACAAAGCCACCATATGAGTCTGTCTCAATCCCACCCCTTTCTCTACGGTCTTATGCAGGTGTTATAAGGAGTTATGTAAATATATTTTAGAGTTATTATTTTATACTCTATTATTTATATAGAATATACATTATTTTTATTATTGTTACTTTGCAAATAGTTTTAAAGTGAAAATAGTTTTTTCGTTAATATTCAACTAAGAAATATATTTTTATGAATTAAATATTCTTAAATTAAATAAAATTTTAATAATGTTTTATTTTTCTTATTAAATTAAAATTTTTTAAATATAAATGATCATATAATTTTATGAATGTAAAAGTAATTTTTATTAAGGTTTGAAAGCTTTTTTTGTCAAAACATAAGATTTTTTGAAAATGTGTGTTTTTATTTTAAAAGTGAAAATTTACATATTCAGAAAATTATTTAGATAAAATTTATATTATTTTTTGATTTTGGACATCTAAATTATCCAACATTTAATTTTTAAAAATAATCCAACGGATTTGGGTAAAAATTAAATATTATATAATTATATAATATGTTATATGACATCATAATGACCTAATAGTGGTGTAATAAAATACTATAAAAACTATTTCAGTCCATTATATGTGTTTACATTAAAATAATTAAATTTTTGTTTTATTTTATTTATTGTATGTAGCTTTAGTGGACCCTCTAAGACTTATAAAACATTTTAACTTTCTAAATTGATTTCCCTGAGTTTGTGACTCACCTTCACATAAGAAACCATATTATTTTAAAATTTTCTGCCATTGGAAATATAAAATATTATATTCCACTCCCTTTTTGAAAAAACCATGGGGAAAAACCAGGGTTGGTTTGTGGTTTTGATTGGTTTATTGTGTGGTGTCCCAATCATAAATAATAAAGAATTCCCTCTCCTTTTTTATATAACCCCACACAATCACCAAATTTTTCATCACTAAAATTCTTTTGAGTTCATAAAACATCATCCATAATATGTCTACAATCCTCCCAAGTCACCCAATTATCCCATGAAGCCTCTCTCAAGCCTCTTCGAAGACATTGGTAACACACTTCAATGTAAGGGATTTCTTCCATTCTGAATTTTCTCGAAATTTTATTTTGATTTTATGCACTTTTATTTTCAAGATAAAATTTGGTGTATAATTTCACACCACCCCCATACTACACCCTTTATTTTTGAATGATGAGAGACCCATTTATCTCTCATTAATGCCTCAATTGTACATCTATTACCATGCTGAAACTCCATAAGTGATTAATCTCTCCTCCTTTACATTCAAACAAATATTTTGTAATTCAAATATAAATTCCATTAAATATGTTGGGAGATCTATCTATATGACCCCCTTACTATCCATTTCATGTAAAAATGTTAAGACATAACTTCCACTCACATCATCCATTTTTATGAAGTCTTATGTCACACTGTTATGCTGCCTAAATTGCACAATGATTTTCCAAGCCAAAATCATTATATAGCTAATACCATGACCATTTATCAATGAAAGGTATTCATATTTGTACACATTTATTTATGGATTATAGATTTTATTAAATTAATTCCTCATTCCTTTATCATGGAAGAAATTATGATGTTTCATTAATCCATGTTATATGGTCCATCTGACACACTTATGCATGAAATGAAATGTTTATGAAGGGTGTTCACTGAAAGAGCTACACTTAATTGGGTAAAGTTTAGAATCATGATAAGTCATGTACAATGAGAGTTTACTCCTACAAAATATAGTTCAATTAGGTTTTACTCATGATCCACGTGCAATGAGTCGTGGATCATAATAATACCATGTTAAGTGTTGTTTTTACATTTCCATGTTATCATGCCTTTATGTTCATGTTTCTTTTATGCTCCATTGATTAGCCTATTTCCTAACATGTAT
Organism: Viscum album; assembly: GCA_963277665.1. Classification (NCBI taxonomy): domain Eukaryota; kingdom Viridiplantae; phylum Streptophyta; class Magnoliopsida; order Santalales; family Viscaceae; genus Viscum; species Viscum album. The sequence goes on from OY728147.1 coordinate 1,305,360,146, forward strand.
TGTATAATTTATTTTATAAATTTTTTACTCCATGGATGGGATTTTTAGCTCATCCTTTTTTATGTATGTCCTCAGGTTACCCCATTCAATGCCATGTACAACTGAATGTAGTGGTCATGTAAATGAAGTTTTTCATTAAATGTCATGTTTCATGTTTTTAGTGATTATGTAATGTTATTAAGCCCCAAAAAACACAATACCTCTCAATATTCTATGCTTTTTCATGTGAATTTTTTATGTTAAAAATCACTTCTAATTATGTAATGTTGAGAAACTTTGTTAGCATAATGTAAGATCTCATCCTTGCATATGGTCCAGTATGGAGTAGTGTTATCACCTTCCACACTTTCCTATAGATGTATGCCTTAAAAATTTGATAGATTCATTATCCTTACACTATCTAATAAGTATAGGTAGTTTCTATATAAGAAACATACATATATATTTGAATGTCATGAACCTCCAAATTCATATAAGAGAACAAGTCAATAAACTTCCAGTCGCTACAGGTCTGATGTAGTAGCAACATTTGTGTCCTCATGCTCATGGAATCATTCAGAACATTGACATTACCTAGCCAGTAGGGAAGATCAATGTGAATATACTTAATGTATTCTACCCACCTTCGCTGCCTCAGATTCAGATCATGTTGTTTAAATATTTACCTATGGATTTTTTGGCCCATGTACACCACAAAACACTCACCCTGTAAGTAATATCACCAGTAGAATAAGGCATGAACAAGTACAGCTAACTTCAGATCATGTGTCAGATGTTATATCTCATGTGGCCTCAACATCTGAAACATGTTATCAATGAATCAATCCCCTTGCATAAGATTTTCTCCCACCCTAATACATAGTACACGTAATTACATAGTGTAACTTCTTCCTGGATATAGAAAAATAAGTATTGAAACTAAATTCAATCTGCATTTAAATTTCTTAAATTCAATCATGCTTGAACCAGTCCATACATACTTCACACCCTTCATAATCAAGTATTTCAACGTCATTTCTAAATGTGATAATTCATGTATGAAGTGCTTGTAGTAATGAGCCAATGCTCGAAAACTCTACACATAAAATTCTTTCTTGGGATGCCCCTAAGAAAATACTGGACACACCTTCCCTAGGTCCACCGACACACCTATCATTGAGATGATGGGACCTAGGAATTGAATCTGGTCCTCTAAGATGGGACACTTTCTATTCTGATCATATAACTAATTCCCTCTCTATAAACTCCAAAAATATCAAGATATATTTAGAGGTTGTTCAGATTTTGAAAATACACCATGATTTCATCAATGAAAACCACAAACAAATGAATGATGATATGTATGGAACACTTGTTTTATCAATTCCATGAAAATCGCTGGTGTATTCATGAAACCAAATGACATTACCATCTTTTCATACAAACCATACCTTCTGTGTATGTTTATGTGTTGTATGTCTGATGATATATCAGGATCATGATGATAACCAGATCTGAAATGGATTTTTTTGGAAAACCCTATTTCATAAAAGCCAGTATATGAGATCATTTATCCTCAGCAAGGGATATAAATTCATAACCATCAACAAGTTCTATTTCTGAAAACCCACACATAGTATGAGGTTACCGGAGACATTTTAGGTAAAATGGTTCGGAGAAACCCATGGATAAGTATTGGGTCTGATAATCCCCTTCAAATAATAATCCTCTAGTTTCCACTTGATCTATTATAACTCTATCGTAGCCATCCTACGAGGAGGAATAGATACCAGTGAAACTCATTTAACTACTATGATAGAGAAAACTACCTCTCTCATTAGAGGTAAACATGAAATGTTATCCTGAAGGACATCTTCGAAACTATCATCTACTATAGAGAAATTCATCTTCCATATTCTATATTCATCTAAATACAAAATCTCAATATGGTTTGTCATCCCAGTGAACTCATTATTCTCCAGTCTAGCTCGACTTGCATGGACATTCCATTCACTAATGTGTTGAAACGATATTCTCTCTAGTGACAGAAAACTCACACTATGATGATAGAAATCAACAATGTTCTCAATGAAATCCAACCAGTCTATCCTGAGTATGACATAAAAACCTGTAATCATTAGGATATAGAAGCCCCATACAATGCAACACCCTCCAACCACAATGGGAAGTCCTTGCACAAAAACAAACCTAACATTATAATCCCTAACAGAGTGTCTTGAATCATAACATCATCAGATGTAAAATACACATATCCCAAAGCACTAAAAAAATATGTACAAATGTCCAAACATGAAAAATAAAAAATAAACGATACTAGAATAGTTTTTCTAAAAGTACATTTTTTGGGATCATGCTACAACTGGGTCTATTACACTACATAATTCTGACCTTTACCATGAACCTTTTACACTTCCCGGATACCCTGAGCTGAGCCACCCTACTTTCGGTGAGAACCTGGGGTCTGGATGCCTCAGACATGACCACCATCTTGGAATGAATGACCTAACATACCCCATATAACAAGTTGATGAGATTATATGAACCATTCTTCTAATCATCGAGTCATTGAAGTCCCTCTCCAACTAGATTCAGGTGGAATTATAAAGCCGAAATGATGTATATGGCCCTTCTTTCAAAATTATTGGCACTCGAGTGGGACAATAAAACATTGTGGAATGATATGACCAATATCTACCGCACATTAAGAACCTCACTTGGATACTTGATGATATGTTCTGACTACTAGTATAATTATGATAAATCTTCTGATGTTGTTGTCTACTACTTCTCCAGACAGTACCAGATATCTATTCTGAACAACAATCGATTGAACCTCTAATTTACCTTAGGTTAAGCTTGGTAATCCGTGCCTGATTCACTATAGAAGATTGAGTAGCTAACCTAAAAATATTTAACAGTGATCGATCATCATATATGATATGATACTATAAACTATTAACCTTAGATACATCATCACCCTTCAACATAGGTTTGAAATGTTGAATCTCATTATAAAGATAATAATAATCAATAACTAACAGTGTTCCCTTCTCTAGATTCATAAATCCCATGATTTATTTTCCCTGCTAATCCTAGTATATTAATAGTCACATAAGACTATCTGAAAGTAAAATCATTCTATATCACGATGACACCCCGTTTGAGTAATCACTTTCCACAATCTCTGGGTGGAATTTTGCAAAAAATACATTGAGATCTTTACCACCATCTCATGATTCATATCTAATTGATCGATGATTGAAATCATGGTCTCTATCCAGTTCTCTAAAACCTATGAACTACCATCCCCCGAAAATGTGGGTTGATGCTACTGCTAAGACAGTCACCTCATCTCTTCCATAGATGTCACAGGGAGTGATGCTCCCTGAATGGGTTTCATGAACCTTATAAAGACTTCAAATAACTTTTCATCAACACCTGTGTTTGGTCTAATAGTTGGTATCGTAACTGGAATGTGTAGAGGATCCACTAGAATCCCATGCCCCCCACCTTCATGATATGATCATCACCACCCTCCTGGAACCCGGCATGGGGTAATGATGGTGGAATGACACTACAAGGTCATGAACAAATATAACTCCAAGATCATTATCCCGATTTTCAGTTCAAAATAATTTAAACAAATATAGGGAAGACCATAAATGGATACCATAAGATGATTGCATGGTGTGTAGACACCATTAATGGAATATACCATCATGATTCCATATGGTAATTTTCTCCTGCTATCTTGCTCATATAAACACCCAAGTACATGACGTATAAGACTGGTACATGGAGTGTACCCAATACATGGTACAAGCATGTGTCCCTCAACTGGATTGGCCATCTACCTAGTCAATTTATGCTTTTATACATGGGGTGATAACTACATGGGGTGTATCCATGTAATCTACATGACCATATACCCCTAAAAGGGTAGACTTACCCATGTATAAGGTTACATATCCATGTACAATTACACAATGAGTACACCACATACACTACATACAACCCCTTAAACATTATCCTCCCTGAATGGGATGAACACAAAACATGTTATGCTGTATCACACACTGTGTAATTTGGGATTCCAGAAGTGTAACCACTCATATTTCCTAAAACATTCAAGAATCAAACTACGTTCAAATTCGTATCCTGAATGGTATGTTGAGTTCTAATTCATAGGGGGGTATACTCCTCACTAATCAAAGCTCAGAATCCACTTGTATCACATCGCACATGTTTCAAAAAAAGGAGACAACATGATATACCAAATTCTAATCTATGATTCCCCATTCATGTTAGGGATCAAATATTATAATCTATCCATTTAATCCATATCATTTACCATTACACCTATCACAATAGCTAGAATATTTATCACAGCACCTATCACAACAACATGAAATCAATAATTCTCCTAAATGGAATGACAAGAATGCATGACATGTGATTTATAAAACGTTTCAATATGATTCAATAGAAGGAATAACATCATCTCATCATGTTGGAACAAAATTATTCAATAATGATATAAATAATAACAACACAATATATGTGTGTCACCAAATGGTGATATAGAATTCACTTTCGAAAATAAAAATTAAAAAAATCATAACTCAATTCGAGGAAATTTTAATATTCCCTATATGCGAGGTAGAACCTTTGAGGGAAATCATAGAACTAGAATGAATTCCATTTTTTTCTCTCCCCGTAATTGAAAAACAATAAATTAAATATTATATGAACACACTGATAGCACTTTCTGACATCCTTGATCCGGATTCCACTCAATCGATCCCCATAATTGGTTGGAGATGTGACCACAAGCACATATCCCCAAATTCTAGTGGCATCTTTCTAGTATAAAGGTCCTAATTGAGATATTAGGGAGACTATGCCTTCATTAGAAGAGTGTAGCATAGTGGAAAACAATAGAAAATCAATAGAAGAATCATTAATACCATTCAATATTTGTAAACAATTAATGACTAATAATATAAATAACCATGTGTCTAATCCTATAAATGATGATGACACATGTTACATATTCTATGAAAATATCAAAAATAGGATACATTGAAATAATACATAACATAAGGAAAAAATGTACAAAAAAGGGAAAAGAAACTGAGAAGCATTGCAAGATTCATCTTGGCCCCATGCTCTCATCCTATGCAACATTTTTAATACCTATAGAAGGGAGATTTACCTTATCTTCACTAGAAACCATATAATTATTTGGGTCCTAAAACATGATCCAAATATGTCATGAGAATAAATACTAGTAATAAACCACCCATGTTCAGTTCCAATCTAACTGTGAATGTATATAACAAGTAGTGTACACAAATAAAATTAGTATGATAGGAGATACTCAAAATTAAACTATATTACAAGAACTGGTTTCTATTTTCATTCATTCCATGTTCATTAATGATTTAATTACATTGAGATATATATGTAACAATATCTAGAATAATCTTGACATTGCCAGTATAAAATTAACCAGAATAGTAGACTCATAAGTGAATCTGAATAAACAAAAGTCAATACTGAATCCAATCTTGTTACTCATCATGGAAAACACATCATAATACACTCAATTTCAACATTCAATTTATAACACGAGTTCATCCACTACATATATAGTTCACTCACAACTTAAAAATAATATCCTATTTGAGTATGTCCATGGAATTATAATATAAATCCCTAGTTCGCTCAAGGTATATGTAAATAGAATCACATAACATATAAAAAATGACAATAGAGCCATTCCATAAAAACTCTCATGATCCCAGCATCACTTTAATTGTGTCATAAGTAATAGTCAACATGTAATATATAATCATTTCAAATATATACCATTCATAGCATCCCTCGTTAGATCCCATGAATGATTGAAAATTAAATAAAGCCTCAGTGAGCCCTACCAGTACATCCATGGCTCACTCGTGGCCTATCATAAAAATACCCTCTTTGATTCCTTCCATGTTATTCTATTCTGAAAACATTTTTCACCCATGATATATGTTGAAATGCTCATATGAGTATATCTATTGCCTTTGGACCTGAGACCATGGTTCTCCCATACTTATTTACACCCTTAATGTTTATTATTGAATTATAAACTTTATATATGTAGAAACAAATGTAAATTAAACTATTATATGGTTATTTCATTAAGAAACTCACCTGTTGAGGTTTATAGTTAGAGAAAAACATTACATACATGCTTAAAAAATATATAGAAGACTTATGTCAAGGGGAAAACCAATAACCCTATTCCCCATCCAATTCAATTAAAAATAAAAAAACATATAATTTACAAACCAACTGAATAATTTTTAACAACCCAAGAATTGGAAATGATGGAGTGCCTTATAAGAATCATGTGACAAAATGTTATAAATGGTCATCTAAGGAAAATCACCATTGGGGTGGCCATAAATCATGTTATAGAGCATAAATAATAATTTAAAAGAACATATTAAATTACCTTAATGTCAATATGAAACTATAAGGTTCATTTAAAAATCACGGAAACACCCTAGAATAGACATGTGACACTCTAGAATAAATAAACAGCTTGAAAACTAGCGAATAGAATAAAACCACATAACTCATACTCATACGACTCTCCTAATCCAAATTTTTCCTATACTGTAACATCCCAGGTAAATAAAGAATAAATAATTTTCATATTTATTAATATTTACGAATTAAATATTAATTTTAATTAAAAGGGGTTTCTACGTTCGATAGCGTACTCGGTACGCAACGATGAGTTTCTTTGAAAACATACGTTGCACACAAGTAATAAAATAATATTATTTTAAATGTTAGTTAATGTGTAGCCGTTGTACTGGCGGGAATGGATAGAAATAACTAAAATATGATTATATATGTTTTTAAATGTTTTTACATTTACCCAATAAAAGATAAAGGCTTAAAGTCCGGAAAGAGTTCAATTTTTGGCATTTATACCCTAATTTTCACAAAAGGTCCACTTATCACCTTTTGACGAAGAACCGTCATTACATATAGTTTTGATCGATCTTACAAATTCTATTGGACCAAATATAACTCTTCTTTAGAATCGGGACATCAAAATTTACTTTGTGTAAATTTTTGGTACCTTTCTGATAAAGTTCATTTTTTTTATGAATAGTGTAAAATGTTGTATTTTAATTCAAAACCTCTTTTTAATCTAATTTATTTATATGATTAGATTATCTTTTGAATTAGTTTTAAAGTGAAACTAGAAAATATTTTTACCATTAAATCCAATAGTGGTCGTTGGAATTAATTTCACTTTGAAATCGGACTTAAACTAGTGTCAATCTTTTGATACTTATTGTTTCATAAAAACACGCTATTTGCTCTGACAACGGGAATTAATTATTAAATTAATTAATGTGACTTATATGATTTTAATTTTGTAAAATAGACTTCATTTTTCAATTCATAATATCAAATATAGATTAGGGTGAATTTTTGGTAATTTTCTAAAAAACTTCAATTTTTTATGAATAGTGAAACCACTAAGTGGTACTTATAAAGACTGACTTTCCGTTTAAATGAAATTTTGCCATCATTGTGTTTTGAATTTAAAAAATCCGACATACATGGTTTTCATTAAGAAGTAAAATGTGGTTCAATGAGATTATAATAATTTTTTGGTGAATAGTAACTTATTAAGTTCTTAATCGCGATTAGTGGTAATTAGTGTAGTTTAAGGTAAAAATAATGCTTTAATAAAATAAAATGAGCTTGAAACATGTCCTACCCTAATTGGTTGTGTCATGGCCGACCAAGAAAAGCCATGGGTCAACTTGGGGACCCCATGGATCCACTTTGGTTGCGAAATGACATAAATTACTTTTTATTTAATGTAAAAGTAAAAATCACACAAACATAATATGTTTTACGAAAACAATTTTTACATGGGTTTATAAAGATCAGATATTTGATTATAAATTTTAATTGGAAAGATAAAAAGATTTCCTACATCATAGTATTTTTTTTATAATTTTTAGACATTAAATAAATTAAATTATTTATGACATAATAATGATGCAGCGATGACATCATTATTTGACGATTTAAATAAAATGGAAAGATAATGTAAAATCTATGAACTACAAATGGCCAAAACCAATTGGATTAGAGGATTTCTAAGCCTTATCACCTTATCCTAGAATTATTGCAATGTGGGACCTTTTGAATCCGAAAATCATTTTAAAATAAAGTAACTTATCTTTACTTTCCAAAACTGCCCCTCCTCTCCTCTTATAAAAGGCCCCCACCTCTACCTCATTTCACACACTCCTCAAGACTTTGGCTCGTCCAAAACCTGCCCATTTACTATCTCCACATCCCTCTCCTCATCTTAGTGGATTCCCTTTGGGAATAATCCTTTCAAAGGAAGCCTTTAGGCTCAAATCAAAAGGAGTTACACTTTTAAAGGTAATTCATTCTCTCATATTAATTTGTTTTATTTTGCTTCTCAAAACCCCCTAAACTCTTTTTATTTACATATTTTGTAACAACACCAGTATCTTCAATATACTAGGATTTTGTTATAAGATTTATTGTAGCTACACTCTCACACAATTACATCATATGGTTAAAGAACATACGGTTTCCATGGATGGCGAAATTCTGCCTCCCGAAACGATGATTGTTCAATATTCATTTAACACCTTCAAAGGTGTCCATTATGATGTCACTATCTTTATATATGATATATAATATGTTTATGTTTTCCTTAATCTTCTGTTTTTTTATTTTGGGCATACCTTAATGGTTTCCATTATGGGTAAACACGATATCTTCATTTTAGGAAGTGCGGACTACCGCCCCCTGAAAGTGATTTGATTCGTTAATACCATATGTGGGATGTGTAAAGGATAAAGTTAATGATATTATATATGTTATTATACTGGAATTATAATATACTCTTATATTATTATGATTCCATTCCAGAAAATACGAAATAGAAATGGAAGTAGCGTTTATGCGTACGTACGGCTTACCGTCTCCATGAACGGTGCATTTCATTTCTTACCTCTAAATGTGATGTAATATTATAAATACATGTATATGATGAATATATATGATATATATGTTATCCAAATCATTAATATCATTCTTGATATAGAGGACCTTTGACCAAATTAACAACATGTAAGTGTAAGAAGTCTATTTTTGACTTAAGAACCAAATACTGACAAAATGAACATTTTTAACTTAAATGATTACATGATGTTCATAACATGGTATAAAAGGAATAATGAACATGAGAAAGGTTCATAAGAAAGTAGAGATTAACTCAAGTTTATTATTCAGGAGATTAAAGAACGGTTGGGTCAAGTCGGATACGAGGTATGGGACTTCATCTCAATCTCATTTCATTGAGGCATATTTTATTTTATACACAACTTTCATTTATATGGTGTATAAACCCCTTTGACTTTTACATTTATTCAAAAGTAATATTTTTTATACGAAGTGTTTACTAAACGACAAAAGAGAATGTTTTTGTCGTGCGTATGCGGCGACAACGACTTCTCCGCTGTCGTGACCGTTATTTGAGTTTCAGCTTCCTCTACAAGCCATACCTTATTTTTAAAAGAAAAATAAATACCATGTTTTACATTTCTTTTATTTTGGTATTGAAAATGGTTTTCACAATGTTTTTTGTGTTGTATTGATATCTTGTGATTGAAATGTGGAAATGTTATGTTTCCTTTATGCATGTTTTATGTGATACGATTATGTTATGGTTCTTGGTCATTATTATGATGACGGGTGGTTCTGTGATAAACTAAGGGCGGGTGAGCCCGATATAGCTCTCCAATTCATTGGGTAACGCGAAGGAGTGAAACGTTAAGGTTTCTCCGAAGAGATTTAGGGAATATACTGTGATGGGTATTCCAAACGTAACCAAGAGGGTTACTCCCTACGTAAGAATGTTATGGATGCCTCATGTTACCTTTATGTCTTATGATTTCTATGATTTATTCATGATTTTATGAGGTATGTTAAAGTGCCTTTGTTTTATGGGTAATGTATGATTTCATTCTTATGTATTTATGAACTCATGTTTCCTTTCCATGATTTTATACCCCATACTAATATTTTTATTCTCATCCCAAGTTTTTTTGAAATGTTTTTCACAGGTCAAGGGAAAGGTACATGATATGATGATAGTGTCAAGGAAGTGTCAAGAAATAATACATGTTTTATTTTAAATGTGTTTCCATTGATGGGAATGAAGAATACTATCTTTATGTAACCACTTTGTTTATATGTCGAATGTAATGCATGTTTAATGATCTAATTCTCTAAAACTCTAAACCCGAAAAGATCCTCAATGTGTAATCTTGTAATAACTCAGGATTAAGTAAGGTTTAAGGCTGGGGCCTTATAGTTGGTATCAGTGGTCGGTTTAGACAACTTTAGGAGTTAGAAAAGTGTTAAATTATAATATGATTGAAACTATATAGCATTTACGGATTACCATGTTGCTTTGCCTAAGATATTTTTGTGTTCAGAATGGTTTTCCGCAGAGGAAACAAAGCACCTATGTTGGGACAACATCAGGAGGACGATAACCTTCCAAATCAGCAACCTGAGATGGTCGGAATCGGAACTGAACAGTTTGTTGCAGTGATGGCACAGTTGACTCAGGCTATAAATGGTGGTGGTATCCATGCACGACATCAGCCAGATCAATCGCAGAGAAACATTTCAGTGTTGGAACATTTCATGAGGCAACATTCCCCATCATTTAGAGGATCATCTGACCCTGTGCAAGCTGATGGGTGGATTAAAGCACTGGAGAAGATTTTTGATGTCATGGGGTGTTCAGAACATCAAACGGTTAGTCTTTCTATTTACCGTTTTGAAGGTGAATCTGATCAGTGGTGGTCGATGGTGAAAAATATAAGGGATAGTGAGGAGATTGAGGATCTTCACTGGGACGAATTCAAAGGTATGTTTCTTGAGATATATTTTCCTAAGGTGGTTCGTCTTAGGATGGAGAAACAGTTCCTATAATTGAGGCAGGAGGATGATTCAGTGGCTGCTTATGAAGAAAAAGTTCACTCGATTGACAAGGTATGCTCCAAACTTCATACGAGATATTGATAATAAAATAAACCATTTTTACTCAGGGTTAAATCCAAAGTATCGAAGGGCTTTAGCTTCTCGTGAGTTCAAAAGTTATGAAAAACTTGTTCGATGTGCGGAGAAGGTGGAAATGGAGTTTGCTGATGATCAGGTGTTCTATGACAAACAACAAAATAAGAGGTCTAGTTGGCATGCAAAGGGGAAGAATTCATCAAAGAAGCAAGGAGGTAAGAAAACCAAATATCCATCCTGTGAGAAGTGTGGTAAAATTCATCATGTAGAATGTTTATCCAAGTCTGGTAAGTGCTTTCGGTGTGGTAAGTCTGGTCATATTGCTCGTAACTGTAAGGAAGATGATCAAGAAGGAAATGAAAAGCCAACTGTAAGATGTTTTATGTGTAATGAAATGGGTCATTATGCAAACGAGTGTCCAACGAAGAACTCAACTGGGGGAATGCAGCCAGACTACAAGCAGAAAGGGGTGGTGAAATCCTTTGCAACAACTTCAGAAGATGTTGGGACATCGAATGAAGTGGTATCAGCTCCAGGGAGATCAGTATTTTTCGAAGATTGACTTGAGGTCGGGGTACCATCAGTTGAAAGTAAAAGAAGCAGACGTTCCGAAGAATGTGTTCCGTACTAGATATGGCCATTATGAATTTGTAGTTATGACTTTTGGGTTAACCAATGCACCTACTGTATTCATAGACCTTATGAATAAAATATTCCATGAGTTCTTGGATAAGTTTGTGTTTGTGTTTTGAGGTTTGGGAAGAGGTTATGTGTGCCTTGTGATTCACAATTGAAGAATGAGTTGTTATGTGAGGCTCATAGTTCCCCATTTTCAGTTCATCCTGGCAGTACTAAGATGTACAGAGATCTGCGGGAGTATTACTGGTGGGATGGAATGAAAAGAGGCATTTCTGATTTTACTGTGAAGTGTTTGACATGTCAACAGGTTAAAGCATAGTGGAAGTTACCGAAAGGAATGCTTCAGCCTTTACCAGTGCCATAGTGGAAATGAGAGAATATATCCATGGACTTTGTTGTGGGATTACCGAAGACATCTCGAGGTAATAATGCAATCTGGGTTATTGTTGATCGCTTGACTAAATCAGCTCATTTCCTTGCTATACAAGATACTTTTTCCCTAGATCAACTTTCCCGTTTGTATATTAAAGAGATAGTCAGGTTACATGGAGTTCCTCTCTCCATTGTATCTGATCGTGATCCCAGGTTTACTTCTAACTTTTGGAATGGCCTTCAGAAGTCGATGGGTATGGAATTAAATTTTAGTACAGCTTTTCATCCTCAATAAGATGGGCAGTCAGAACGAACAATTCAGACATTGGAGGATATTCTACGAGCTTGTTCTATGGATTATCAGGGAAGTTGGGACCAACATCTTTCTTTGGTTGAGTTTTCTTATAATAACAGTTTTCATTCCAGTATAGAGATGGTACCATTTGAGGCATTATATGGGAAGCGGTGTCGAACTCCAGCATTTTGGAATGAAGTGGGTGAAAGGAAGCTGATGGGACCAGAATTGGTAGAAGAGATGGCAGAAAAAGTTTAGTTGATTGAGAAGCACATGAGAACAGCTCAGAGCAGGCAGAAGAGTTATGCGGATAACCGTAGGAAGGATCTATCTTTCGAGGTAGGTGATCATGTTTTTCTCAAGGTTTCTCCTTGCAAAAGTGTGATGAGATTTGGTAAGAAAGGAAAGCTGAGTCCAAGGTTTATTGGACCATATGAAATTCTGGATAGAGTTGGATCAGTTGCATACCGGGTGGCTTTACCTCCATGTTTATCTCAAGTATACAATGTTTTTCATGTTTCAATGTTGAGAAAGTATATTACAGATCCATCTCATGTTTTGAGTCCAGAGGTAGTTCAGCTGGAAGAGAACCTATCTTATGAGGAACAACCGGTCCAGATTCTTGACCACAAGGAGCAGGTGTTACGGAATAAGGTGATTCATCAGGTAAAGTTTTTGTGGGAAAACCATGTGATTGAAGAGGCAACGTGGGAATCTGAAAATGCTATGAGGGATAAATACCCCCACTTATTTTGATAAGTGAATAAAATTTCAAGGACGAAATTCCCAAAAGGGGGGAAGGATGTAAAATCCCAGGTAAATAAAGAATAATGAATTTTTATATTTATTAATATTTACGAATTAAATATTAATTTTAATTAAAAGGGGTTTCTACGTTCGATAGCGTACTCGGTACGCAACGATGAGTTTCTTTGAAAACTTACGTTGCACACAAGTAATAAAATAATATTATTTTAAATATTAGTTAACGAGTAGCCGTTGTACTGGCGGGAATGGATAGAAATAACTAAAATATGATTATATATGTTTTCAAATGTTTTTACATTTACCCAATAAAAGATAAAGGCTTAATGTCCGGAAAGAGTTCAATTTTAGGCATTTATACACTAATTTTCACAAAAGGTCCACTTATCACCTTTTGACGGAGAACCGTCATTAAATATAGTTTTGATCGAGTTTATAAATTCTATTGGACCAAATATAACTCTACTTTAGAATCGGGACGTCAAAATTTACTTTGTGTAAATTTTTGGTACCTTTCTGATAAAGTTCATTTTTTTAATGAATACTGTAAAATGTTGTATTTTAATTCAACCCCTCTTTTTAATCTAATTTATTTATATGATTAGATTATCTTTTGAATTAGTTTTAAAGTGAAACTAGAAAATATTTTTACCATTAAATCCAATAGTGGTCGTTGGAATTAATTTCAATTTGTAATCGGACTTAAACTAGTGTCAATCTTTTGATACTTATTATTTCATAAAAACACGCTATTTTCTCTAACAGCGGGAATTAATTATTAAATTAATTAATGTGACTTATATGTTTTTAATTTTGTAAAATAGAATTCATTTTTGAATTCGTAATATCAAATATAGCTTAGGGTTAATTTTTTGTAATGTTCGGAAAAACTTCAATTTTTGATGAATAGTTAAACCACTAAGTGGTACTTATAAAGACTGATTTTCTGTTTAAATGAAATTTTTCCATCATTGTGTTTTGAATTTCAAAAATCCAACATACATGGTTGTCATTAAGAAGTAAAATGTGGTTCAATGAGATTATAATAATTTTTTGGTGAATAGTAACTTATTAAGTTCTTAATTGCGATTAGTGGTAATTAGTGTAGTTTAAGGTATAAATAATGCTTTAATAAAATAAAATGAGTTTTACACATGTCCTACCCTCATTGGTTGTGTCATTGCCGAAAAAGACAAGCCATGGGTCAACTTGGGGACCCTATGGATCCACTTTGGATGGGAAATGACATAAATTACTTTTTATTTAATGTAAAAGTAAAAATGACACAAACATAATATGTTTTACGAAAACAATTTTTACATGGGGTTATAAAGATCAGATATTTGATTATAAATAGTCATTGGAAAGCTAAAAAGATTGCCTACATCATAGTATTTTTTTTATAATTTTTAGACATTAAATAAATTAAATTATTTATGACATAATAATGATGCAGCGATGACATCATTATTTGACGATTTAAATAAAATGGAAAGATAATGTAAAATCAATGGACTACACATGTCCAAAACCAATTAGATGAGTGTATTCCGAAGCCTTATCAAATTATCCTCGAATTATAGAAATGTGGGACCTTTTGAATCTGAAAATCTTTTTAAAATAAAGTAACTTATCTTTACATTCCAAAAGTGCCCCTCCTCTCCTCTTATAAAAGGCCCCCACCTCTACCTCATTTCACACACTCCTCAAGCCTTTGGCTCGGCCAACCCCTGCCCATTTACTCTCTCCACATCCCTCTCCTCATACTAGAGGATTCCCTTTGGGCATAATCTTTTCAAAGGAAGCCTTTAGGCTCATATCAAAAGGAGTTACACTTTTAAAGGTAATTCATTCCCTCAAGTTCATTTGTTTTATTTTGCTTCTCCAAACCCCCTAAACTCTTTTTATTTAATTATTTTGTAACAACACCAGTATCTTCATTTTAGGAAGTGTGGACCACCGCCCCCTGAAAGTGATTTGATTCGTTAATACCATATATGGGATGTGTAAAGGATAAAGTTAATGATATTATATATGTTATTATACTGGAATTAAAATATACTCTTATATCATTATGATTACATTCCAGAAAATATGAAATAGAAATGGAAGTAGCGTTGATTCGTACGTACGGCTTACCGTCTCCATGAATGGTTCACTTCATTTCTTACCTCTAAATGTGATGTAATATTATAAATACATGTATATGATGAATATATATGATATATATGTTATCCAAACCATTAATATCATTCTGGATATAAATAACCTTTGACCAAATTAACAACATGTAAGTGTAAGAAGTCTATTTTTGACTTAAGAACCAAATACCGACAAAATGAACATTATTAACTTAAATGATTACATGATGTTCATAACATGGTAAAAAAGGAATAATGAACTTGAAAAAGGTTCATAAACAAGTATATATTAACTCAAGTTTATTATTCAAGAGATTAAAGAACGGTCGGGTCAAGTCGGATACGAGGTATGGGACTTCGTCTCAATCTCCTTTCATTGAGGCATATTTTATTTTATACACATCTTTCTTTTATACGGTGTATAAACCCCTTTGACTTTTATGTTTATTCAAAAGGAATCTTTTTTATACGAAGCGTCTACTAGATGACAAAAGGGAATGTTTTTGTCGTGCGTGTGCGGCGACAACGACTTCTCCACCGTCGTGACCGTTATTTGAGTTTTGGCTTCCTCTACAAGCCATACATTCTTTTTAAAAGAAAAATAAATACCATGTTTTACTTTTCTTTTATTTTTGTATTGAAAATTGTTTTCACAATGTTTTTTGTGTTGTATTGATATCTTGTGATTGAAATGTGGAAATGTTATGTTTCCTTTATGCATGTTTTATGTGATACGATTATGTTATGGTTCTTGGGAATTATTATGAAGACGGGTGGTTCCGTGATAAACTAAGGGCGGGTGAGCCCGATATAGCTCTCCAATGCATTGGGTAACGCGAAGGAGTGAAACGTTAAGGCTTCTCCGAAGAGATTTAGGGAATATACTGTGATGGGTATTCCAAACGTAACCTAGAGGGTTACTCCCTACGTAAGAATGTTATGGATGCCTCAAGTTACCTTTCTGTCTTATGATTTTTATGATTTATTCATGATTTTATGAGGTATGTTAAAGTGCCTATGTTTTATGGGTAAAGTATGATTTCATTCTTATGTATATATGAACTCATGTTTCCTTTCCATGTTTTTATAACCCATACTGAGCTTTTTATGCTCATCCCAAGTTTTTTTGAAATATTTTTCACAGGTCAAAGGAAAGGTACATGATATGATGATAGTGTCATGTAAGTGTCAAGAAATAATCCATGTTTTATTTTAAATGTGTTTCCATTGATGGTAATGAAGAATACTATCTTTATGTAACCACTTTGTTTATATGTGGAATGTAATGCATGTTTTATGATCTAATTCTCTAAAACTCTAATCCCGAAAATATCCTCAATGTGTAATCATGTAATAACTCAAGATTAAGTAAGGTTTATGGCTGGGGCCTTATATATACATTTAATTATAATACAGAATATCTAAAAAATGCGAATAAATACCCAAAGCTTGATAGTTATGTTGAGATAATTATAGATGAATAATTCATTGTTTTGAATGAATAACTCCAAAAAGTTGATCTGATGTAACTGATGGATTTTGAAATGGATCTTGGATGAAGAATTGGTAGCCAATCCTTCCACTGGTCATCTTGGTGCTACTGTTAGAAAACCAGGTGTAACAGTTAAATCCATCAATAGAATAAGAAGATACTACCAATTTTGAAAAGAAACTCAAGACCCGTAGTAGGAAATACCAGACATGTATATTTAATTTATTCCAGCATGCCTTATATGTCGTGAACGAGTCCTGTCTAGACTATAACATACAATATATTTGGATTACATGACATGTAATCCTCGGTTATGTCGTATAACAGGCATATAACTAGCAATAAACCTCTTTTCCCTCCACATTCTTATGCAACCCGAAAAATGAAGTGATTTTTATCTCAAATTAAGAAAAAATTTCTTTCTAATTACATAATTTTTTAACCAAATTATTAGTGAAATTGGTTAACATTTAATTACTAAAATTATGGATAAAGTAATCCTAACAAGAGACTAAACCTTAATCTTAAAAGAAAAAATGACCCTGAAAATTCTCCCATTCCCATTTTATGACCATATTTAGGTCATCAACCTACTATTTTCCAGTTTTTTATGTTATTTTACTTTTTTGTTTAAAAATATTAGTACCCCAAACTTGTTTTATGAAATTCCTTGTGTGTCACCTGAACCATTTTAAAAGGCCAACCCCCTTCTTTACACATATCAAAACACATATATTTGGACAATATCTACTCAATTAACTTTATATAATAATTCCCTTCATTTATTAATCGTCCCTATAGGTAGAAATACCACAAAAAAATCCCTTTGGTGCAAACCAAAAAGTGTTACCCAAAGAATAAATAACATCATTCATCGACCTCCATTAATTAATTTTATTTCCCCACTACCTCAAATAATATATTAGTTGAATATATAATATATTATTATACTAAATATACAGATATATTATTATGATAACAGTTTCACTTACACATACACACACTTTCATGTAATGGGTAACAGACAAATAATTCTTCTGTACATGGAACAATCGCATAAAAAATGATATTATTTGTTTTTATTCCTTTAACACCTCTCATATTTGTGAATTATTATGGGAAATATATTTTTTATATGATATATATGATATGTATATGATGAATTTATTATCCATTAATTATTATAAAAACATACCTGCAACAATTCCATTGTGTCGATATATGATAAATTTATTGAGGAATTTTCGTAACCCCCCCTCAAAACGATGTTTTTTCATCACAGACAACTTGTAATATATTAAGGATGGATTTAAAGACAATATATGATATAAATGACATAATAATTAGAATTTAACTATTATATATATATACACATATATATAATATACATTCTTTCTTTCAATATGACAAAAAAACAGAAACAATGTTAATGCGTATGTACAACCTACCATCTCCATGAAAGGTGTATCCATTTCATATTTTAATATTATATAGATCAGTATAAATATAAACATACTTTAACTACTTAATATACATGATATTTATATAATTTTTTTCATTATTGAAATAATTACATATGTATGAGGAAAAAATATATCAAATTAAGAACCATGCAAAAGACAATGTAGATAGTACACAATGTGAATCCTCAACATGAAAATGTTAATATGTAGGATATATAAAGACATTATAAAAACCTATATGATAATATATATAATATTATTATTTGAAAGGTTGTATAATAAACATATATTCTTCAGATAACAGTACGGTGTGAGTTTTAAGAGATTAAATTCCAAGGGTACGCGGATTTCCAGTTTCACTTTCATATCTGTGAAATATATACCTTATTCACCAAATATCAATTATTGGTGGTCTGTATAATACCCCAAATAATATTATATAATTTTATCCTAAAATATATTTTTATTTATGTATAAACGTGATGATATCTACTTCATTTTATTTATTTTATAATAGTTAACAAAATGGTGAATGATGTTTGTCTAAAGTAATTTTCATTGAGACACATGTCGCGAACATCAAAAAATATGTTTTAAAAAATGATTTAAAATATTATATTTTTGGAAAATTATTAGGGAAAAATGTATTTAAATTTATTCATGGATTTCAATCTTCCATTAGTAGTCTTCAATTTTTTTTAATGAAATGGGTTTCAATAATATTTTAACGGTTCCTCGTAAAAATTCATTCTGAAATGATTTCATGTATATTATGATTAGTGTGAAAATTAATTTCAATATTATTTCATTTTTACATTTTATGTTATGAAGTTATTTTTTTGCAAATGTATTTATGTTATAAATTATTTTTATGTATAATATATTTTCCTCAATATGTGTTTTTAAATGGATCTTTCTAAATTATTTTCCATCTAAGGTGACATCCATTGTTGTTAGTTATATCTCTCCGAGAAATTACCTAAAGGATAAATTGATATTATTTCGTGAAATTGTTTATGTTTATATAATATTTTGTTTAAGAAACATGTTTCTCTTTAATATATTATAATAACCCTAATTATCTTTCACAAGTTATATTCTTATTCATGTCATATATTTTCATGGGATATATGCTTATGAAATATTCTTCCATTTATGGGTTATGCTTTGATGAAATGATTTGGAATCATATATATTTATAATATTTAAAATATGATGACATGTTTATGACAACAATTTTAATTGATGGGTTATGATATTATGTTTTTGAATTCCATCACTTTTTATGGGTCATGATACATTGAATGGTTCATTATCTTTTGTCACATGTTTAAATGAATTTATTATGATATAGGTGAGACATATATCTCTTTCCAATGAATTGGGAAATTTATTATATCTCACGAGTGAATGATTGGAATCAATTAAGTATTATAGATCCACTATGGGAATATGGGGAAACCAGATCCCTTAATGGGAAAGGATTATGTTTGGTGATGGTGGTGTGTCCTACATAGTAGGTTAAATCCTAAAAAAGATGAATGTTTGGGAAACCATATCAGCTGTGCGAAGATAGAGAAACCTGATATACAATGGAATGATGCGGAACCTGGATCCCTTATAAGGAAAGGAATGAAACTAGGGATGGGGGTGGGACCGACCGTGTAGGTGTGGCCCCCATGAAGTTCCTTGATATTTTCTAACATTGTGTCTTGACTTATAATTAATGATATTACGTATTTATGTGTAATCCCCAATTTTTATATTATTCACATATTACTCTTTCATGCATTATGATCATGTTTACATTAGGATTCATGTATAAGACACATATAATATTTTTATCATGATTCATGTTTATGATTGTGGATATGAATGTTATGATAATATAATGAAGTGACCATGTTCTCATACCCTTATAATCATGTTTATTATTATATTTGTCCCTTACATACCCTTACTAAGAATATAAGTTCACCCATTTTTTTGTTTCTATTCCCTAATATATAATGATATGTATTATATATACTATTTTACAAAAGAGGGATATTCATCAGGAACCGAGTATGTTATAATTTAGTACACTTTTGTTCCAACATTTATTTTTCCATGTTTCCAATTGAACTAGACTAATATGATCTTTGTGTATCTTTTTTGTGTGATTTAATATGTATTCCTCAAAAGTGACTTAATTTTAATTTATTAAATTGAGGGATTCTATAGTTGGTATGAGGTAAATTTTAAATATATAATTCAGAAATTGGGATGATAAAACCTTATTGTCTCCCCTATGGCCTTGCATAAAGATAATTATAAACACGAAGAAAATTATATGAAAATGTAATAGATTTTATTTAAATGAAAGAGCAATTAGTCTCCGAGTAATACACCATTTTCTAGATACTACATATGGATGTGGTTATGTCACATATGTACCTAGGTGTAACAATTCATAATTGGTGTGTCGATATATACTCGATTGTAACCTAGTACACAACAGTAGAGCATACGATGCACCATGTTGTACACT
Source organism: Viscum album (assembly GCA_963277665.1). Taxonomy (NCBI): domain Eukaryota; kingdom Viridiplantae; phylum Streptophyta; class Magnoliopsida; order Santalales; family Viscaceae; genus Viscum; species Viscum album. The sequence continues at coordinate 1,305,380,997 of OY728147.1, forward strand.
CCCATGGGATATTCCTCTTGAATTCATAGACACTTTAAAAACATCATAATTGATTTAAATTTTCTATTAATATCCTAGGATAAACATAGGGTTTCATATATTAAGTAAGGTTTCATAATTTATGAATCTTATATGTCAGTTTTCAAGACAATGTGGTTCCTCACTATGTATAATATTTCATAATATATTTTTTCTGTTTTAGTTTTTGGATGTAACCCTGTTAATGATGTTTGTGTTAGATAATTTAATAAGTGTTCTCTTAGGAATCAGATTCTTATTGGATGTGGAATAAAAAAATTCATTTTTATTCTCATATTTCTTTCTCATGCTATTAATCATGATGAGATTAAAAACATTAAAAGAAGGGAAGAATTTTCTATTGAGTCCATATTGAGGAAACATCCACCTTATTTTAGTAGGAATTATAAAACACTTATTAGTGAACACATGATCCATAACACTAAAAAGACATTATCCACTCTTAAGTGTTCGGATACTGAGAAAGTTGTTCTGGATTATTTATCATATAAAGGTCAAGAAAATCTGTGGTGGGAACTAATTTAGAATAAAATAAATCAAGATGAAAATTAATCCATGTATTGGGACACGTTTAAGAAACTATTTTTCCATAAGAATGTTCCTTGTGTTCTTTATAAAAATATCTAAAAAGTGTTCCTTGATTTGAAGAAAATGATGATGAATCCATTGGTACCTATAAGGTTAATTTTTCTTGAAATGAAAGGTATTCATCAAGAAGTAGCATCCCAAACAAATTTAAATTTTATAGGTTCATTAATGGAATAATGAGAAGTATTATTTGGGATTTACACATAAGAAAAATCAGTTGATCAGAAGATATTTCTTACATTTCAATCAAAGATGATGTGGAATTTAGAGTTAGATATAAATCTCATTGTTTTAACCAAAAAGGAATATAGAGTGTAGCAGAACAACTGAAAATCATTAAGATAAGAATATGATCCTTATTTTATGTATTAAGTGTTGAAATAATAATAGAGGGAATTTTTGTATTACTTATAATAAGTGTTTTCAGTCTTGAAGGGTTGGACATTGGAAAATTGATTACCGCACTAATGAAAAAATGTTTTCCAATGATGAAAATAAAGGGAAAGATAAACAATATTCACCTCCCACATGTCATATCTTTAAGTTTTTGAATGATATGATTTATTCTATGTAATTACAATACCGAAGGGTTGGTGATGATGATCACTGTTAAAAACCTCTTAAACTAGTAGATAAGGGGATATCTCTAGTTATCACTATTTCTGACATAGTGTGTGATAAAAATGTACTAAAAGAGACACATACCATCCACTCTATAATTTATAATGAATCATTAGATTCTTAATATACCCACTCATTCATATCTAAATTATTTTCTAAAGGTACTAAGATTCCACCAAAAATATTATATGGGTATTTTTTGTAAAATATAATAATTGTAGGATTATTTATCCTTAAGATTATGATTCTTTTCTAGTTTTTGTCTATGGGAATGTGATCCCTAAAAATCATTAAATTTTTCTTTGGTTTGAATTTGACGTCATCTTATGCATGTATAAGGTTTATCTCCAAAAAACCTTCCACAATTTTAAAATATAGGATGTTATTTTTTCTATTTAAAACCATCCTATATTTTTCTATGAAAGTTATGATAAGCATTAACTTCCTTGGGAGATTACTTCTAGTATATGTGTATTAATTCCCATTAAAAATCAATTTTCCCATAAAATGGTTGGGAATAAAATATAAATATATGATATAAGTACTGTTCAAGAATTTTTAAATGTGTTCTCAAAAGATTTTCCTTGCCTTCCACTAAAATTTGAATTTTAGTACGTGATAGAAAACTTACACGGTTCTGTACCAATTTTAAAGAGTCTATATAAAATGGTCCCAATTGAGTTGTATGAATTGAAGAATAATATCTATTAAATCCTTGATAAGGGGTTCATTTTTTCAACTGTTCCACCTTGGGTTGAATCACTCCTCTTGTTTAGATATAAATATTTATCAATTTGACACTGCATTTCATTATTGGGTGCTGAAAAAGATCATGATCAAGAACATTTAACCTCTTCCTCATATATATTAATTTTTTTATCAACTCTGCGAATCTCAAAAAATTTACATGAGTAACCTTCATTTGGGATGTCATCAATCTTGCATCTTGAAGAAGGATATACCTAAGATGACATCTCATACAAGGAAAAGACACTATAAATATATATCGAATATTTTTACTCATAGTAACACCCTGGTTATCTATATGTATTTTATGAATAGAGTCTTCTGATATTACCTTGATTTTTTTGTGGTAGTCTTTATACATGATCATATTATCTATTAAAAGAGAAAGGAAGATCATAAAAAATCTTGATAATTTTATTAAATATAATATGGAAGGAGAAATTGTATAATAAATTTATAAGGTGTGTATTTTTTAAATAAAAGGCTTCATTTTTTGGTCATATAGTTATATGATATTGTATAACAGTAGATCCCTCAATGAAAAAGGCTATTGAATGTTGTCATATTCATCCTTAGTAAATGAGATCCACATTGTTCTGGGTATATATTGAATTTTTTTGACAATTTTTTGATAATTTCTTATGAATATATAATCCTCATGAAATATTCTGTAAGAAGGGTTACAAGTTACATTATAAAGATGAATGTGATGAATATTTCAAGTATATTATGATAAAACTAGTTTACATACTTATTCATACATTAACTATTAGTGAATAATATTTTTTTATCTATAGTAATTAATTTAAGATGGGGATGGAATGTCTTATTATATTAAATATCATTGTTATTACTTATCACTCAAGATGCTTGATGAATCATGAACAGAATTATCATACTAATGATGTGGAGACAACATCCGTAATTTGTCCATTAAACATATAGATGAATTATCTATATAGATAAAACTATGATTTATATTCTAATTGTAAATGTATGAAATATTTGTTTAAATTATAGGATATTAACATGTGCCAGATAATATGGTTATATCTGATAAAGGATAGTGATTTATCAATACATTACGACCCTCAGAAAGAGATTAAGGTGGCTGATGCATTGACTCGAAAGGATCATAATAGTGTATCCATGATGAGGATTAAGAATTATACAATAGTTTAATATTTTTATGAATTAATCAGGAGATCAAAAAGTATACATAAAATCTCATCTTTCTTAGTGGGATTTTAATGCCTCTATACATGTGTATATCAAAGAGGCACAGAAATAATGTATAGATATTTTAATGAAGCATAGATATATTCCTATGTTAAACCCTAACAATGATGAAATTATAATATTAATTAATAGTGTATTTGTTCTTTCCAAAATGTATTTGAATAAGGATATGTTGGAGAAAAATTATAGTTCTTTATTCTCTATTCTTCCAAGATTTATGAATATCTATAACGATTTGAATGTGTAATTTTGGTGGTATGGAATAAAGAGGGATGACACTGATTTCATATCATGGTGAATGGTATTAAATGATGTTAATGATGAAAGACAAATGTATAAGGGGATGTGGCATCCATTACCCATATCAGAATAGAAATGAGAAAAAATACTATTTTTTTAATTGGAATCTGCATAACCATTGAAGGGTTTAATGTTATATAAGTGATAATAAATCACCTAGATAACTCATCAAGCATCATTTCTATCAATGAATACTTCTATCTACACCATCATGTAAGGATATTCATTAAAAAAGTTGTAAGGTTTCATGGATTACCACATTAATTTATATCAAATCAAGATCCATGATTTTCCTAAACGTTATGGAAATGACTTTTAAAATTAAATTATATGGAATTGAGTTCATCACTATTTTTCACCCTTGTATGGATGGTTAATCAGAAAGAAAATTTTAAGACCTAAATGATATGTTTATATATTATTCATATTATTTTATTGGTTATTGGTGTCATGAACTTACACTTGTTTAGTTTTCTTAAAAAAATAGCTATCACTCAATAATTCAGTTTGAACATTATAAATCCCACTATAGTAAGAAATGTAGATCTCTAACCATCTAGGATGATGTTTGAGAGTGAAAGATATTAGGACTAATGATAGTTTTTCAAGTGTAAAATAATCAAAGATCCATTCTGTAGCATATAATGTTAATTAAATGTTGATAGAAAATTTATGCTGATAAATTTCATCATGGCCTTTAATTTTATGATGTTGATAATTTTTTCCTATTAATATCTCTATATAATATGGTTACGAGGATCAAGAATAAATGAAAACAATTCCATATATATTGCCACCACTTTGAGATTTTGGGACAAAAAATAATCGTAGAATATCGCTTGAAACATCCATCAAATATATATCATGTCCATTATGTGGTCCATGTATCTCTACTATGAAATTATATACCAACCCCTTTTCATGTAATAATCATATAGGTCATTCCAATTGTTCAAGATCATTTTTTGAGGAATAATGAGTGAAAATATTTGATTTTATAGAGACAGTAATAAGAAAGAAGACCACTCACATGACCAAATATTTTTAGAGAAATCACTAATTAGACGATCCTATATGGGAACTTGAGGATGTGATGATGATGAAATATACTTAATTTTTTGTATCGGAATGATGAATTTAGAGGGAAAATTTAATTTTAAAGGGGGGAGAATATGACACGTTATGATTTTGTGAATTGTTTCTCCCAAATAAATTAATTGTATTTTATTTCAAGCATTACAAGATACACTGAGAATAACTATATATATGTGATATAAAAACATAATCATTGACTGCACACAACACCGAATGGGTTTACATGACACAAAACAATGAATTTCTTTAACGAATATATTATAATTATAATTATTAAAACACAATAGATATTACATAGCCGTTAAACATAGTTATATGAATTGGAATAAATAATTTTTTATTATAATTTAAAATGGTTTTATATAGATAAATCATATTGATAGTAAGACGATAACATTTATTAAAGTGTTTATATGTTTGAAAATAATAATTTCTTAAAATATATGACTTTTTGTCATTCTATATGAAATAATAATGTCAATATTATGTTATTTTATAAATTTATTCATTAAAATGAACTAATTTTTTTAATTTATAATGTAAACAGTATCCTAGGGTGAATTTTTTGATTTTTTCATAGAAACACCATTATTAATGAATAATTAAAAATAATTAATTTAAATTCAATCCCAATTTTTTGTTAAATTTATTTATACAATTAAATTATATATAATGTGGGTTATACTATAACAATATATCTATTAAAAATCAATTAACAAAATTAAAGATATTGGAATATTTTGAATATCGAATTAGATATAAAATATTAATGAAAATTTGAACATTCTAATATTAAAACCCTACTTTCTCACCATTTCTCTACCATTAAAATAGATCATGATATTTAGGATTCTAAGAATATATATTTGGAAATAATAAATATAATGTCTTCATAATTATATTATTTATAATAAAATAATATCAACTTAATTTTTGAATAAAATTATAATAAATGTGATTAAGAATTAATGACATCGATTAAGGTACGATTAATCTTAACAAGAAACTATACCTCAAAATTAAGATCCAAATGTCCAGGATAATGTTCTAAAACACATTTTATGTTTATATCTATTTTATTACACATCAATTTTTATTTTTATTTGTTTTTCATACTATTATTTATTTATAAATGTGGGTACGCATAAATATTTTTTCAAAAATGCCTAGTGTCCCCTATATCCCCTATAAAAACCTCTAAAACAATTATGTTATTCCAATATATGTACAATTAACGTACCAAAGACCATAAAATAATCTTCAAAACCCACCTTTGGGGAGAAATCCAACCAACGAGTCCCATTAGGGAAAACCAAATTAGTTTCCCAAAGAAGAGGTAACATTCTTCCTCAAACACTGTTCCATTATTTTCTTTCTCCAATACCACAATTATTCATATTTCATGAATAAATAACAGACTCAATATCCCAAATTTAATAAAATATTGTTATTATAAGGTTTATAATTATTATTACACACACAACCATATAATTCTTAACAACCATATTGTTCTTGTGTACAATGAACTAATGCCCACGAGATGATATTGTTCATTTTTTCCTTTACCACCTCTCATAGTTAGGAATTTTGATGGAAATTAAATTTTTATAAGATATAAATGATTTGTATGATTTATTCATATTCCATTAATTATTATATAACACATACCTTTAGGATTTACATTTTTAAAAACAATAATTTTATTTAGGGATGTGTGGACAACTACCTATTTAATGTGATGTGATTTGTTCACACACAACATTGATTGTACTAAGGTTGTGTTAAATGAAATTATAAGATATATATGAAATAATAAATTTACTTTAATGATATTATATATATATATATATTTCTTTTAATTTTGTTCTTTCAATATGAAAAAATAGATATTATGTTAATGAATACCTACGACTACCATCTCCATGAATGGTGTATTCCATTTCATATTTATATATTCCATAGATTATAATAAATAAATATATACTGAATATAAATGATATTTATTTCATGGTTTACATTACGTAATTTTCTGTATTATTATGAGTAAAAAAATATAACAAATTAATACATATGTGAAAAATAATGCAGATATTACCTAAAGAGAAAACATAACATTGACTTGTTAGAAATAATATTATATAAATTATTAATAAAACTATATGTTCTATTAGATATATGAATATTATTATTAAAATATGTATAATAAAATTATATTTAATATAAATGATGTTTCTATGAGTATGAAGAGAGATAATACATAAATTAAGGGTATTTTTAGTCGTACATTAATTTCTATGAAATTTACACCGTATTCACCACATATCTCTTTTATGTAGTGTATATAATATAAATTTGTATATTATATTATTTTTATCCAAAATATATCTTTATTATATATCTATTTTAGGATATATAATTTATGTTGTTTCTGTTTCAAGATTCAGAAAATCAATTATGTAGTTTTATCTCAATTTTCTTTCATTGAAACACAAACCATGAACATCAAACATATAGTTATAAATATTGTTTTCGAAAATGATATTTTAAGATCATTATCAAGGAAAAAGTATTTAAATAAGTATTTTTGGTGTTCATGCTTCCATTATAATAAAACAATGTATTTTCAATTAAATGGGTTTCATAAATGTTTTAAAGATTAGTTTTCAATGAAATTTTACTCAAAATGGACCCATGATTAATATATATTTTTTATATAAAATGATTTTTTTACGATTAAAATAAATTTTTTAATAGAAAATGTTTTCAAAAAGGTTTTATGTTTCATAATAATTTAATAATGAAAGGATATTTTTTGAGAAAATTTTTAAAAAGTGACATTACAAATTATTTTCCATCTAAGCTAACATCCCTTAGTGTAACTCATTCCTTTTTAAGAAATGTTAAAATTGTTCCATTAATATTAATTTCTTGAATAGTTAGTATTTTTATCGAAATATTTTGATGAAACCCAACTCCCTTTCGTGGAGTATATGAAACCTATTTTTATTTCATGAGTTATATACTTATAAAACATTGTTCTTTAAAAGGGTAATATGCTTATGAAACCCAATTATTTTCATGGGTTATTCGTTGATGAAATGATTATTGATCATCTACTTTCTGATTGTTTAATATACGATTACATGTTTATGACACCAATTTAATTATCATTTCTTATTATAATATGTTTAAGGTTACCATATGTGTGTTTGGTTATTGATATGATCAAAATTTTATTATCTTTTTGGGGCATCTATGAATGATTTAATTATTTTATTGGTGAGACCTATATCTTACTCCAATGAATTTGGTACAAATTTATAGGTCATGAGGTAATTAATGGAATCAATTCGATGGGCTTGAACAACATTGCTAATATGGGAAAACATGGCACCTTATATGGAAAGGATTTCGATGGAGGACCATGGTGTTTCCCACCTATTATGTGAAATCACAAAGAATGTAAAAGATAGAAAACCCAAATAAACTATTAGAAGATGTTAAAACATGATCCATAATAGTTATATGGGGTAACCCTATACCATACAAGGAATGGACTACAACATGGGATGGCAGTGTGCCCAACCCAGTAGGCATAGTTCCCAAGATGTTCTTATATATGTTATAAATATGTGTCTTAGAATATATAGAATGATATTACATTTTAATGTATATTCCAAAATTCTATATCTTATTATTGTGATATGATTTCACTGATAATTCACTTTTTTACCTTATGTTTAATTTCTCATAGCCTTATTTTCATTATTCCATGATTCATATTTATGATCATTAGTATGTCGGTTAAGATCATCTATTTTCATGATCACTTTCTAATACCATTATTCTCATGTTTATGCTTATATTTCTCCCCTGTTTTTCATTAATGAGCATTATAGATTACCCTGTTTTATGTTCCCATTCCCCAATTTGTTAAGATATTTATTTAGTATGATGTTTCATAGATGGGGATGCTAATTATGTTGTACCTGGTGGTTTATAATTTATCTCACATATGTACCAAAATTTAGGTTTCCATGTTTCTAAATGTACTAGACTAATATAGTTTTTGGGAATCTATTTGTTTACTTTATTTTTTATTACACAAAATTAGTTTAATTTTAATCTATAAAAAGTGAGGTTTTCTATATATATGATATTATTATTCTAAAATAAAATTGAATTATTATTTGAATTTTATTCATCCATCCCAAAATTGAAAAAATATTTATATTTACATATATCCTATAGTCTTCTTAACTACATTAATGGTTGAATATAAAAAAGTATATAAGTCATATAAGTAATATTTATATAATTACTTATAGTCTTGTGGATTATAGAACCATTATAATAGTATGATAACAAAAACCATTGTACCAAAACAAATATAAAAATGAACCAGTTGTCACAATGAATAGTGATTTTAATAGAGAACTATTAATAAATGAGTGATGAATGGTTATACATATATCAAACATGTGTGATATATATTATTATAGTTATTTAATATATTTATAATAAATGTATATGTATTATATAGGATTTCTAAAAATGTCGGAAGAATGTTAGATACTATCTAAGGGGTTTCTTAACTCAAATTCAAATAATTGGTATATAGTTCTACTTCATTTATTATGTCATTCCATTATTATATGTGAAATTTATTTTTATTGTACTATTTTTTATTTCCATATTTTTTGTTTTTGTTTTCATATTTTACACATAATCTCATTTTTATTAATTCTCACTTCAATTAAATGATCATTGTAATTGGATTCAGGCCTCATTTTTTATTTTGAATGGCATATTCCATATTCACTACTCATTTATTTTATGTTGTGTATATTCTTCACCAATTATTTTTTATATCATGAATAATGATATTTTCAAGATATTTAATGATTTTTTTATTTTTTTATTTTATAGGAATTATGATTCAAAATACCCAAAGTGACAATGTATTTATTTTCCAATCCTATTTTTAATTGATATTGTTTGTTCTTGAATTTATCTTAAGGTAATTATGTGATCTATATTGGATAATTACATTTAATTTATTTATTTTTCCTATATTTATTTAATTATATATTTTTTCCTATTTTGTTATCAATATATTATATTATCAATAAATCTATATATATTTTTAAGTAAAATAAACATTATTTCTCTCTTCAGTTGAAAATCGTTTTCTTCATTATAAATGATTTCGAATACTATTTTATTGAATTATTTTAAAAATATAATATGATTGTTTTAAATTCAATTTTTCAAGTGATTAATTTATTTAAAATGGTTTTAATTTAATATTTTTATCACTTTCCAAATGAGCTATTTTTTACTTTTTACTAATGTGTGAATCAAATATATTCTTCGATATTATATGTAATGAAGAAAATTTTTCACTATCATATAAATTCAATGTATTGATTATTCTATTATAAGTATCGGTGGATAATTTTAATGAAATTTTTTTTCATAATATTATTTGATTTTGTATTTATTTTAAAATGTAATTTCGAAATTAAAAGGGTATTTTTCCCTATAAATATTCCAATTATTCATTTAATGGAATTTTCATCTATGATAAAAAAATATTATATAAATTAACTTTTAAATATAAAATAATCTAATGATAAAATTCTTATTTGTTCAATGGATGGTTTTTTATTATGATTACTATATTTCTATAAAAACATATTATTTTACATGGTTTGTTATATTATAATATTATGGAATGTTTAAGACTATTACTTTCTTTACATGGGTCATTTCATGATGTTAAAAAGAATATTTAGTGATTTTATGGGGGAAATATGAGTGAATTTCGTTATTCAACAATTGGGACTAGAATTATATCTACCTTTAATTATATTGGTGATGTTTTATACAATATGATATAATTATGGGAAATATGTCAAAATAATTGATCTGATGTGGGAAATAAGTCAATTTGATTGATTCACTCTGGGAAAAATTAATGTGATATATCTACCATGGTAAAAAGGTCAATTTTCATGGTCTTATATGGGAAACATGTGGTGATTCCATGACTATTAAGATATGATAATTAGGTTTTTATTCTTGATCCATTATGATTTAGTTGTCTTAGTATTTAACATTGACATATGAAATTGTTTCTATGCCTATGATGGTTCCACACATTTGTGAAATGTTTTCATGAATATGGAGTGTAATTTTTGTTCATTATAGATTTATAAATATTTCTCAGTCATATGAATCATGTTATAAAATAATTGTGTTTTCTACCAATAATTAGGATTGGGGTATATAACAGATTGGGTGTGAACGTTTTGGTCTTGATGTTATACCCTATTGATTATATTATTATTTTACATGTTCTTACATCGATATATCTCATTTTAACCAATTTTTATGTTTTTTTCCTTGATTATGAAGTAATTTATTAAATAGGTATGTAAAATAAGTGTACTATGTTGGTAGATCAACTAGGGATATGTTTATGATCATTCAAAAAATATGAATACTGTATATGTAGTCTCAAAATAACTAAACATATACAGTCATGGAATTTATAGTAATGTTATTTATTGAATATTCATCTAAAAATATGAAATATGTATGTATGTATAGTATGTTCCACTGTAGTATTTATAATTTTGGGTTTTAATTTGTATTTAGATATATTATTACAAAACATTTTTTAACAAAATCGGGATAAGTATACATATTTGATGACATCATAATGTTTGGAAAATGAAAAGATTATGTAATTTTCCTTGAAATACATCCATATATTTATTCAATAATTAGACATGGTGATTTTTCCCTTACTACACATTTGGATTAACACATAAGGGGGTTATATATTAGTTAAATTAAAAATTTTCTGAGAACAATTTTGATTGATTTTTATAGATTATGACTATGAATGACTAAATTTAAATATAAGGTTTCATTGATTGAAAAGAAGTCATATTGAGATAAAAATAAGATAATTGATGTCTCATTATTATGTATTTTCCCATTATTATTATTGTTTCTCACACTATTGTTTTTTAATTTAATTATTTATGGAACCAAGATGAATTATGTTAATAATGAACGAGACATACAATAGAATGAACATACATATAAGAAAAAAAGTTAAATATACATGGTAAATCAAAGCCTTGTGTTTATAAATAATAATGTCTCAATATATAACTAAATATCAAGACATGGGTGAGTTTAATGACATTCATAAAAATATGAAAATTCTGTTTCCTGATGACCATGGAAGGAAAAATATTCAATTTTCGATAATTTAGGTACGTTAAAAGTTGCACATAGGGAAATGTATCAAAGGAATTTGATTATGATTTAGATGTCAAAAAGTTGGATAAAAAGTAAGTAATTTATGAAAAAATATGAATTGTTTGGTTAATTCAATGGATATGAATAATAGTTTCCCTTATGTATCCTTAAATGTTTAATATTTCTAATGAGTAACATATGGGGATTAAGGAAAAGAATGTAATTATGAGAATGATCTAATATAGGATCAATAATATTGTATAAGTAAATGATTTACAACAGATAATGAAGAGATTATTAATGAAATATGAAATTAAATATTAATTCAGGAAGATAATGATGAGTCACAATTAATACTTTATGAATGATATGAAATTATTAATGTTTATATATATTGTAATTTTATAATTATTTTTAGATGTATTTTTGAAAATAATATTCGGGTTATAAGAATGGTGATATAAATAAGGACAACACTACAATAGTTATTTAATATGTATTTAAAAGTATATGTTGAATAACACTGATAAACTAGAAAATTGATTCAATGGTAACATTATATTTTATGCAAAACACATGATTGGGTTATACATAAATCATGACATGTTCCTGATATAGATATAATAATGTTAATGGAGAGAATGGGATGACTAACATTGATGACATAAATGTAATAGTATTTGTAACCTTGAAATTTGAATATACATTAATTTAAATATTATTTTAGTCATTTTTGATGAATTTTATTTTAGTTTTTGTTTGAAAAAATATATTAAATTGTATGTGATTTTTTAATGAATAAATTATGTGTTAATTTTTTTATGAATATATCATTTAATGGATATTTTATGGTTATTCTTGTTATTATAATGTTATAATAGAATCAATTTATTCAAAGGTATGGTAGATGGAAATATAATATACTTTATATAACAAAGGTATATATTTTGTAGGTAACATAGAAATCTATATAAACATTTATATATATATATATATATATATGGGTGTGTGTGTGATCAAATATTATAAATATTTTGGTTTTGAATTTGGTGAAAAGTATTTTGGACGAGCCACAAGGCAATCTACTTATGGAATAGATTATGTATATCTTTATGATTACTATTAAAGTTTTAGTGATAAATGTATTATTTAATCATTTAAATATATATCTATATTCTATAAAATGTGTTAATAATATTGGGTTTTATGATAAATAAAGATATAATTAATGAATTATTATTATTTAATTTATATTATGATCAATTAATACATAATTTTAGTTTTTTGGTAATGAATAATTCATCTTGAATACTCTTTCCCTGTTGTAATATATGAAGTATAAATTGGTTGAAGCACAAAATAAGGTTTAAATTTTTCTTCTGTTATAGAAAAAGACAGTAATTATATTTTATGATGTTATTTTTATTTAATGTTAAATAATACGTCAACATTAGGAAATGAATCATGGAATAATATTTGTACATGTACATTCATTATAGATCAATTTATGGTCATTTATCCCATCATATTTATGGTCTTAGATTTATATTGACCATTTTCATCATTAGTTTCTGTTAACACATGGATGAAAAATTTCTACATCATGACCAAAATACTACTTTATGTTAATGATCTCCTATGTGGACATTGTATTTATGATATTCAAAATATCATTTTTATTTTTTCATCATGCTTTTTAATAAGATGTTTTATTAAACAATTTAACGGTTATGTTTTTTGAAAAAATAATCTTTCAAATGAAAAACCAATTATTTCTGAGCACAAGTTAAAACTGAAATGACACAAATAATTTAGTGGGAGAATGTAAAATCCTGAGATTTTAAAATAATAATAATATGTTTCATAGAATATATGACATGTAACACCATGTTTAAAATCCATGAAATATTTTTATTTATATATGGCCACTATAAACTATTTATTAAAATATAATGTAAAAATAATAAAATGTATGAAATATGTATATAAGGGCCCTAATGGATACAAATGTTTTGTCCAATGCTTATGTTATATGTAAAATATTTTTTGTGATGTAATAATTTTCTTCAAAAATACATTTATTTCAAATAAATTTTCTATTTTGTTTTTTTTGAAAATATAATAAATTATTTTTCAATTCTTTAGTAAATATATTTTTCAAAATAAAATAAAATTTTCAAATAAACATATAAATTTTTATTATAGTGAATTTTTAATAATTTTTTGAACAATTGATTTTTTATGAAAATTAATAAATAATAATTTTTAATAAAAATAATATTTCTGTTTCATGAAATATGATCAATCCATTTTGTTTTAAAATAATTATTTTATTTATAATCTAATTAATTTCATTCGAAGGAATTTTATGGTTTTTTTTTCTGTAGAAATTTTTTATATGTAAGAAATAAATTTTATTAAAGAAGTGTTTTTTGTTGAATTTTATATTTTTAAATAATTTCTTCACATATATAAGTTGAATCATTAAAACATGGTTTAATATTTGTAATAAAGAGATCCAATTTATTTAAAATATAAACCTTTTATTTCTGAACAATATGATTTGTAACCATAATAAAATTTTACTACCATTGTAATGGTAAAATTGATTATATATGGTAAACATTAATGTGATGTGTTATCAAAATCATCCCAAAAGTATAAATTAATTTTCATAAAAGGATATATGTGATAGTATTCACTATTAATTTTAATATATTACATATTCGAAAATTTAACATTTATATGGTTTTTAGATTATTTTATGCACTGATATTAGGATATTAATATTATAAATAATTTATCATATTGATAAAAAATAGGCTGTGATATTTAATAAACATTTAACTCAAATGTAAATTTATTTTATTTATAATATTATATTAAACTTTAAAGATTGTATAATATCCCTAAATGGTTACAGAACACTGACATACCTTTTATTCAATTGATAGAAAAAATAAATAAATGATTTTATAAAATTTAAATTTTGTGTTAATTTGGAAGAATAATTAAGTAAAATGAAAATTTTAGATAAATTATAAATACTAGGGATGTTTTTTCCCTCCAAAGAAGGTGGATGGAGGCGCTGGTTAGACGCTCCATCGATCACATGCAGGTTTCAATTTGGGTTGGGTTTCTCGGAGGAATGCTTTATAGGTAAGGGGCTCTGATCTATATTTCTCGGACTCTTGATGTGGTGAGTCTGCTTCTAATAATCGGATTTTGAGAAATAGTGCAATTGTGGTTGTTGAAGAAAACCCCTGATTATTTCATTACTGAATTGATGCCCACAAGTTTTCAATTATTTCCTGGATAAGCATGATGCCACATTCGTGGAAGGTTGAAGACCTTACGAAACGTCTCAAAGAGTTCTGGGGCTTTAGTGACTGGCTGATGGTTTCAATTGGTATGAACTTCTATTATTTTACTTTTTTCTCTAATGATCTGAAAATGATGGCTTGGAGTCATTGGTTTGTGAACCTCAAACCTAGGATTCTCAGGTTCCAGAACTGGGGTCCCTGGTTTGATTCTTTTAAGGCCAAAAATACAATTGCACAATCTTGGATATGTATCAAAGGATTGAGATTCATATTCTGGCATATGAGTATCCTTTGAGATGTTGCATTGGCAGTAATAACTCCTATTAAGCTTGATAAAGAGACCGGATCAGTTTAGTATAGCCACTTCGATCAATTTCTAGTTGAGTTTGACATGACTTTTCCCCTTGTTGAGGCAGTTCTGTTGATTTCTGGTGATTTTAAGTTTGAGCTTCAGATTGAGTTTGAAGATGTTTCTGTTTTGGGCATGAATTGCTAAACGATAGGAAATGTTAAAGAAAAATCTAATATGGGCCTACGATGTTCCAAATGTAGAAGGTATGGCCACATTACTGAAAGCTATAAATTCAAAGTTCTTTGTGTTCATGTTCCATCAATTTGGATTGAGGGGAACCATGATGGGGGTAAGTGTGTCACTAATGATTAAACTTTTCCTTTATCTACCTCTAATGGTCTGAAGGGTTTATCACCTACCACCACCATGGTGGATTTGGTAAATTTAAATTCATCTCCTTCTAAGAAAGGGGGCTTTGTTTCATTTTCGGATGTTGTAGCTGGTAAGAAACTCACTGACAAGACTATGATTGATCAGCAATGCATGGGTGTGTTGCCAAATCCTTCTGGTGATGGCACATTTCTGGATTCTAGTCTACCTAAAACTGAGCATGGAGAACCCTCTAAATGGGGTGATATTTGTTCTGTCAGTGCTGATAGTGATTAATATTTGGATAATGCAGAGTTGATAGAGGATCAATTCTTTGCTAAAGGTAAGTTGGGAAGTTTACCTTTTAGTTGGAGAGGAACTATTGTTACTGATTTTTCTTATCATTCTACTGCACAATAGGGTGTACAAGGTTATAATGTCACGCAGGCTACTACTTCTCATGCTAATAATCACACAGTAGGGGCGTTACAGGACTCTTAATCTCTTGCTGGTAGACTCATAATGTATATTGTGTCATCTTGGAAAATGGGGGATTGGAATGCTTTGAAAACCTCCCATAATAATATAGAATCATCTCTTGAGGCCCCTGCTGGGCATGTTACTATTTATTTTGGTGACCCTACTAAACTTTTATCAACCTCTCTTGAGACCTCTCCTGTGCTGGAATCTTCCCTTCCCGCATTTGATGCCAAGGACACTCATTCCTTGGATTATGGTGTTTCATCAATTGATCTATAGGTGAATTTGGATGAATATGCTTTCAAAAAGGCAGTAACGTCTAAAGATAGTGTTGTGGCTTTGACTGCTAACACTGGTCTTATGTACATATTTTCTGTGCTAGACTCAATGAATTCTCATGATTTGGATCTGCTCTATATGGAGAGCCGTGAAAGAAAATCTAAGTTCAAGGAATGTCCAATTTCTAATACCCCTTCTATGGTTGCACAGGTGTGTATTGAGCAGGTTGGACAGACCTGCACTGTTGAGCGTCTAAAAGTTGATGTTCATGGCGCTGCTGGAAATGATCATGATGTTATCCATGTTCACACTTTAGATAATCTAGTATATGGTCATCATGATGATTTTGACTTTGAGGATGGAGGAGCAGATGACCAAGATTATGCATTGAAGATTCTGAATCAATGGAAGTGAGGCAGGAACCCAAGAGGACGTGCTGGTCGTCGTGGAAGGGGTTCGAGAGGTGACAGGAACAGAGGTTGATTATGTTTTTCAGTAGTTTGGCTTTTATTACTTGTACCATGAATCTTTATCCTTCTTGTTTTCATGAACTTTATTTTAATAATATTTTCTGGATCATGGACTCACCTCCATGATTCCACAATTATGTTATAGTTTTAATTATCATCAAATATACATTTATAATACATTTTTACTATATATGTAATATTATAACACTAAGTGAGAAAACATACTTTCCCAAGGATGAGGTTAAAATCATATAACATTGGAACTAAACAAAAATACAAGGTCTAAAACCCCACATAAATACATACTTTTTTCATGAAGGAATTGTGACCACATTCAACCATATCTTTAATTCTCTACATATTTGGAAGAATTTGGAAAGAAATTACATTTTTAATTTAAATATTTTATGAATTTCATAGTGTGATCCTCCCTTAAATTATAATCATCCACCAATATATTCAACTCTTTACACCACATTGTTACATAAATAAACGAAAAACCATGATAAATTATATTCTTAACAATTTAGTTATATTATTGAGTCACTAGTATCCCTAAAATAAGTATTCACATTAACCAATGACATCCTTTTTTGAAAATTATTTTACATCCCATAAATATTTGGTATTTATCATAAAATAATATATTTCATATCATTAATATACTAAAATGTTGTTATTTTTATGATAAAAACATTATCCACTATCTTTTGTACTAAAATAGAAGTGAAATTATTGTTTGGGTGTACGTACAAATTACCATATCCATATACCTATATAATTTATTTTTAATCATGTGGTTTTATGGATAGTTATTATGTTGTTTTTAATGATTATATATAATATTTACGATGCAGTTATTATTTTATAATTATAATTCAATATATACCTTCTTGTCATCCAATCCCTTGTAACGTGATAACATCACTAATGGGTTTGTGTGGACTATGTCCTTAATGAAGTAGTGTGATTTTCCATTTATTTAATATTTTTAAAAATAGAAATAAATATATTTTTAGTGAATATATATATATATTATTTTATAATTATTTTGGAAGGGTGATTATTATTTACTTGAATTTCATCCATAAAAAATAGAGACATCGTTCAACCATACATACAGTATATTGTCTCCTTGGACAATGTAATGTGTTTTTATTTCTCTACCTTCAAAGGTTGACACTAAATCATAATTTAATATAAAAATTTAAAATTATATAATTATTAAGATTCATAAAATGATTATACCATTATTAAAAAATTGTAACAACACATCCAAATCAGAAAAAAAACATGAATGAGGGTAGTTATCACATAAAAAAAATATTTTGAAAGATTATTTTTAATAAACAGGTGACAAAAAAGTTATAATTATATCATATATGTTATTATATGTACATTTCTATCTCTTGTGTTATACATGACATTAGTTTTAAATAAATTTGATACTCTATTGAAATATTATTTAAACATAATAATTATAACCAATATGAATATGAATATACCTAAATAAATTATCAAAAATATATTGTTCAAAAAAATTTCTTTTGTTATAAATTTATTATTTATATATTAATAATTATTTAAAATAAAATTAAATGTTTTCAAAAAGAATATTTTTTTTCTAAATATGGGTCTAATCTTGCTTCATGCTCATTAATTAACATTTTTTTTATTATTTTCGAAAATTTATATAAAAAATAATATAAATTTTTTAAATAATAATATCAAAATTATTTTATGGTGATTTTTTTGGATGTATATATTTTTCAATGAATAAAAAAAATATTTTTTTAATTGAAATTTTAGTTTTCTGTTTAAATAATATGAAAAAATAAATATTATTTTGATTGGTATTATAAATAATAAGTCAAATTATATTTCTATTAATATAATTCATACAATTTTTTTCATTTTAATATTTATTTTTGATATAAAATCATTGTAATCTTTTGAACATTACCCCTCGCAGAATTTGTTTTATAATATCTTATATTGTATAAATAAAATTTTAATATTTTCCACTAATATAAATAGAATGTTTAAATTTTATTCTAAAGTACTAATATTCAGTATTTATATTATCTAATATGTTAAACATATTTTTTTCTAAAAAAAATTAATTGTAAAAATTCTTTATCACGGTTAAGGTAACAATGTGTTTATTAGGGGAAATAAAAATATAAGGTCTAAAATGGCATAAAAACTCTACTTAAGTATGTTATATTGAATAATTTTGATCTTGTAATTTCTAAGAATCATGAATAATATATGTTTTACCCTTTTATTTTGTGAAAAACGTGGGCACACCTTTTTTCTTTCAAAAATTACAATTGTGCTAGTCACCTAACATAACAAATGGAACCCACTATCTTGAATTATTCTCATAAAAAAAATCTATTGGTTCATCCCAAACCTACCCAATTATCTACCCAAATTCCATCACCACATCCAAAAAATACATTTTGGGGATTAAATCCATCCTCAAATGGATTTCAGTGTAAACCTTCATTTGTTACTCAATGAAGAGATAATGTTCTTCAATGAGAGTATTTAATAAATTTCTTCCTCCAACTCATTAAATAACTATTAAACCAGGATTATATGAGAAAACTAGTGTATTCCATATAAATAGATATTTTTATGTAAATTTTTTGACCTATAAACATCCCCACTTCTATCAAATTAGTTATGATATAATAATTCGTGTATATGGAGGACTACCACCTCATTAACAAATGTAATCATTTTTCCATTACCACCTTTCAAAATTGGGTATGATTTTTGATATAATCTATATATATGTTACTTATATAATATTTGTAGATATGAAAAAATTATAATATATATATATATATTTTCTACTTACAATTCCATAGGTGATACATTATCATCACTTATGGGTATGGAAGACTATCATCCAACAAAGTGATAAGATTCATTTATCACTAATTATTTAAATGGTAGTAGGTAAGGTAAAATATAATGATTATATGTTATAATAATGAAATAATTTTGATATTATTGATATAATTATAATTCTTGGAATATAATATATCATTTTATTTCTTACCTTTACACTATCTTATGTATGATAGCATCATACTTGTACGTGTGGAATACAACCTTCAATAAGTGATGTGAAAATATTTTTACAACAAAACCACATGGATTAAAAAATTTAGTAAATTAAAAATATATATAAAATCAATTATATTGTTATCATTCTGAAAATAAAAAATCTTACATACCTCTTTTCCCTTATGATCAATGGAAAATGGAAATGTTACCCATGCGTGAGTACCAACAATCATATCTATGATCCTAAAATACATAATTTATAAAAAACATCATTCATTATTTTTATTAAAATAATAATTAATCATTAAATGTCAAAATTATTTCATTATAATCATTATATATATCATCAATCAAAATAACAAACAAAACAATAATAACATTCATGATAATGAATGAATGATATAGCAAGGAATTTTACACCAGAGACAATGAATATAATGAATTATTATTAATGAAAAGGTGATAATATATTATAAATGAATCATTTATGACATTAAATATATAAATATTGGTTTCATATATTCTAATAAAATTTTTAGAACCACAAAAAACGAGGTCAAATAAAATTTATTCAAAAGATGCATTAGGATAGGGATATCGTGTCAATTTCCCTTCATTAAGGAGTACTGAAATGTTCTGCAAAAAATTATTTTATTTAAAGTATATACATACCCATTGAAATATAAATTCACAATTAATTAATACAAAATTTTATTTTATGTTTCATTTTTAATAATTTCATCTCATGGGATTGAATTAAAAATTAATAAAAGGTAGAAGTTGTTCTAAAATATTACTGTAATTTTTTATTATTATAATTCTCTTGAAACAATAATTTTCTTTTGATATTTTTTCATTAGATACTAAATTTATATTAAATACAAAGTATTTTAATTTTATGATTATTTCAGAAATTATAATACATTATTTACATATGGTGATTACACTTAATGATATTTGACTAATAGAGATGTATTGAAAAATTCATATCCATTACACCTTACTAATATTTGATGATAAGGCACATTGTTCATTTATTAATTTGAATATTTGATATTTGAAGAATGATTTAGTCAGGTATAAATGGATTGGTCATAGATAGAGATACCGCCTTTATTCGTCAACAATTCCATGAGACAATGTAGTTTGCCAAATTAGATGGGGTTTTACCTATAGGTTTTAGTTTTCCTCGATGAAATTTTTTTCTAGTAGATGTATCATGATTCCTACGATCATGGAGTAAAATAATTCATAATTTTATTCATTAGGAATATATTTATTACCATTATAAATGATAGTTTCACTATGATATTGTATCTAGATGCATTTTCTTGACATTTATTGGTTAAGTAGAATGAATTGTCGGTTATTTACATTTCCATATTGATTATGCATAATCTCGAAAAGAAAATATTGTAATTTAATAGTAATGTGTTCTTATTTATTTAATATTCTGGATTTATCTTGATTATTTATTCAGGGTAGATTCGTATATAAAAAACTCTAATTGTGAAATTGATGTCACTAATATTTTGTTTCTTTTCCTCGTGATATTAATAAGAATTCAGGGAATTTGTTTTCAATGATGAAATAATTTTTATTTTGTTACGTGTAATTTTTTATATTCTACTAACAATGAAAAATAGTTATAATGTATGAATCTTGCACTCCAAAACATATTAATTGTCCACCCATTTGGTATTTGACAATTTTTATCTATGCCAATATAACAAATTAGTCACGTTCATTAGGTTAATGGAGTACATGAAATTATAGTTAATATCACTAGAAATTTAGATGAATCCTTGGGTTCTATATTAAAGGAAAAATATTAGGGAACATAACCCTATCATATAAGTTCAATATAATTATATATAATATTAGGTTATTTGGGCTACAAATACATTAAACACACACATTCCTCACACATATAAATTTGATATAATCATATAATAATATCATAATGATCAAATAACAATGATAATATTTGGATTTCCTAGAAAGAAATATTTTTCTAGATACTACTAGTGGAGGTGGTTCTGGAATAGAGGTACCTAGGGTTAATAACATAAAAAAGGTTTCATTGAACATAACCTGATGATCACCTGGTTCTTGAAAATAGTCCTTACTATAGAACTACGTTGACACTCTTGTGGGATGTGCTTATGATATTTCACATCTTCTTTACAATACGTTAAAGATTATTTGATAATAAATATATCCCTGAAGAAACCATGTATATAATTATAATATTAACAATGAGTAATTATTAATTTTTTCAATGCATCACACCATATTTGGATTAATACGTTATTATTTAAAATTCATAATTATACGACTAAATCAATTATATTAATTTTATTAAAAATGGAACAAGGAAAGAAAAAGTTTCATAAATACTAATGGAAAATGTAGAGCATTCCCTATATAGGGATCCAATTCAACATGAATTGGAACTGAGAAAATTTTTTCTATGTTATGATATTTTAATTTTCATATGAAAAATAATATTTCCTATATGGATAAACCTATTACACATCACAATTATTCAATATTAGACAACTTTATGTTACAGAAGCCCCAAAATTCATTGGGACTATTAATATAGATGAATTTTATTAATGAATTGAGTCTTTGAAGAAGAAATATATAGCCATGGTATTGAGTGAAAAGTAAAATTATAGACATGTTATTTATTTTCTCAAAGGTAATACTAGTAAATTATGGTTTTTGATCTAGAGTAATATATCAAAATTCGAAACAAAAATCTTTGTATAAAAAAATATAAGGATGAATTATTAGATAAATATTTCCCTTTGTGAGAAACAACTCAAATGAAGAGAGAGTTCCTTAGCTCAACTAAAAATAAATAAGATTATTTATCTGACAGAATGGTAACCTTTAAAATTTTATCCGTGTTTTCTATATATTACATATGAAATAAGTAGACAAATATCGACCATTTCATTGAAGGTCTTAAGCCACATATCCTAAGGTAACTGGTCTTTCAGTCATTTTTAAAATATGAGGAAATTTTTTTACATTCCATTAAAATAGAGAAGGAATTGTCTAGATCTAAGACATTCAATAGTAAGATTGTGAACAAGAGGCCATCTGAACTCCATGTAAAATAGAATACATCATAGAAGAATTTGGAAACACAACTATTTCAATATAATGAAAACTATTTAAGGAATCTCACTGGTAAATTTACTAATCAATTAATAGTTTATTATATCTATAGATATTTCATTCACCAAGGAAAAATGAAGTATGAATAATCAAATGACTATTATTTTGGGTTTAAAAAATTGTTTTTTGGGAATTTTGAAAATAAATTCCTCAAACATTAAGAAAATAGATAATAGAATATTCTAAAATGAGATGTTCAAGATTATAAAATAATTATACATGGGGTGGGAGTACCAAAAGATGGTGTTGTATGTACTTTTATATAATATACAAATTTATCGAATTCATTATTTTTTATATCCATAAAAAATTTTATATCATCCAATTTATTGAAGACAAATAATTATTTCTCATTTTATTTAATAAAGGAGTTGTTAGTCAAAAAATAGGGTAGACTCTCTAAGAAAAAGATTTGTTAGTTTTTCCTCATTATGCAACACAATCATGCTCAATTAGATAACCTTATTATCATACAAATGGCTGAATTTGATATAATTTTTTTATGGATTTTATTTTAAAATATGATGCTAAAATTAATTAAAAAATAAGAAAATTATTATGGTAGATGAAGATATAGAATTTATTTTCTTTATATTTGATACTTCATAATTTGATTCATATATTGATCCACCAGGAATAGATTTTCTGAATGATATTCTTGGGTAATAAGATAAAACAAAATCATATTATTGAGAAGGTAATATTCAAATTGATAATGTCACTATTTTAAATGAATAATTCGATGTTCCTTTGTTTTATTTACCTAGAAAACCCCTTTATTTAGATGTTGGGTTTTCTATTTATTTAACTACATATGCAAGACAAACATCATTAAATCCCTATATAATAGAAACTATGGAACAAGTGTGTTTGATGAAAAAACTATAGGCTTTCGGTGATATTAGATTTATTAATCATGGTGTTTCTCCATAGGGTGCCCATTTTCTTATTCATTGATATAAAATATGGATCAATTATATTGTGAATTAATTATTTAGAAATCATTACGATTATGATAAAGAAAAAGTATACTATGCCTCATATTGATGACTTATTTGATCAACTTCTCAGTGGAAAATATTATTCAATGATTGAGATTCATTTTGGGATTCATCAATTTAGAGGGAAGAAGCAATATAATATAATAAGATCGTTTTTAACAAGTTTTGGAAATTAATAGTTCATTCTAATTCCATTTTTAATGTCTAAGAAAACCAATTTTTTATATTTAATTAATATAGTATTCATGGATTATCTTGATGACTTTTTGTGCAATTTATTAATGATATTTTTTTATTGTAATGTATATGATTATCATGAGAATCATGCTAAGATCATTCAGGGTACTATTATAATAAATTTTTTATTTAGTTAACTTAGTTTGATTGATTTTTGAATTCAAGAAGTTCCATTTATTTTCCTTAATATCATAATGGATATAAGATATATTTATCATGTGAAGATAATAGAAGTCAATAAATAGACTATTCTAATCAAAAAAAGTTATATATGTAGATTAATTGGTTTTTTAGGGTACTATTTATGATTCATTCATAATTTATCACGAATGTCTAACCTATTAACCAAGATTACATAAAAATAAATTATGTTTATTTAGAAAATGTAATGTGAATAATGTATTAATGAACTAAAAAATGATTGTTCAATGGTATAATTTTTAGCCCCCATATATATACCTGTTTTTTGTGATATATAATTATGTATAAAAATGAGACATTGTATTCCCCAAATGAAAAAAATACTATGATATTCAATATGAATCATGGAAATTAGTGACCCATGAATTGAACTACCTAATCATTGATCTTGAGTAATATGTTGTAATGTTTATTTGATGATGTATTCATTATCTCTATAGTAAGATATGTTAGATATACATGGATCCTAAAATCCTTGAATACATATTTTCAAACAATGAGCTAAATATGAGTTAAAGGAGATGGCTCGATCTAGTCATTGATTATGATTAATCAATACACTTCCACTCTGGGAAATAATATAAGGTTGAAAATGAATTGAGTATGAAATATCAATGAATTTGGACCAAAATGTGGATTGAGAGGGATCATATGTTCATGGGTCTAGAAAATATTGATATGGGGACTTATAAGGAAAATTGTTTATCAATCATTTTTTAAATGATGGTGAATGCACATTTATTAAAATATATAAAAAACATTCAATCTTATGAGGGGAAATTTCAGAATCAAATTAAATATATGAATGATTTAAAATTAATTGAATTAATTGTAAATGATGGTGTTCTACAATTTGAAAAGAGATTACATGATGAATATATACCAGAGATTAAATGCAAATTGTTGGATGACACTCACTGTTTAATTTTTATTATAAAACATTGTTGAAAAAATATGTATCGGGATTTGAGGGAAAGTAATTTAATGGATAACATGAATTTGGAAATTGATGATTATATTTCTAGATTTTTTTTTCTGACCATTTTAACGCTGTAATAAATCAACCAAGGGACTACTGAAACCTCTTCTTATTCTATTGTAGAAATAAGTATAAACATTATTATAGAGAAAAAATACACTTAAAATGATTATTCATTATGGATTATAATTGATCTACTAGATAAATCATTGCATATACATTCTATAGGATAAAATTTACACAATAGTCTATATTAATGATGTTGTAAGACTTATTATAGAATATATTTAAATTTTGTATGGTTGAGATCTCTATTTTACATCAAGATTTCAGAAAATTATTCAAAAATATGCTATTACTGAAGTTCATTTCAGAACTGCGTACTATCCTAAGTATAATGGAATTTATGAAACGAATATTCAAACAATGTTTGGAATTTTGTGGTCATCTTCACATTACATTCAAGGTATTTTGGATCAAGATTTACCTTTGGTATAGTATTCATATGATAATACTTTCCATTCAAGTATTCAAATGATGCCAGAAGAATAATTATAATATAGCATATTTCCTACTGAAACATGTTTGGATTAATTTTATTGAAAGGAAAATCAATGGACTATTTAGTTTTGAATATAAAAGAACAATTTTGATGTTTATTAAATCTCACATTAAACATAATCGCGATAAGTATAAGGCTTATGAATATAATAAAACGAAATATTTGGAATTCCAAGTAAATATATTGTTTTCTATATTGTACCTCTATTGTTGGGAGTTATAAGGTTTAGTAAAAATGAAAAATAATCCCTAGGTACATCATACTCATTTATTCTTGAAATAATTATATTTCATTCATATCTATTGGAAATTCTTCAAAATTACATAATCATGCATGTTGTGTTCAATATATCATTTTGGAAGAAGTACATTCTTGGACCAACACATGTACTCACCTATTATGTAATATAATTTGATCCTGATCTATATTACTATAAATAACCCTTATAACTGTTTATTACTAAAGAGAATGTATTGAGGAATATAAAAACATGACAGGGACATGTACATTGGGGATTTGAAAAAATTGAAGAAGTATTTTTTATCTAGACTACATGATGAAGAAGACATAACCTCAAATATTTATAAGTTAATACCGATATAACTAAAAAGAATAAATTCAACTCAAGGTAATATTGTAACACTTTCATACATTAAAATATATTTATTTTTCAATTTATTTAATTTCATTGATATCTTTTGATAAATGAAACACTAGGCTTCAAAAATCCATGTAAATATAATAAAATATTATTTAAGCATAGCCATTATAACCTAGGAAGTTATGAATAGTGTAACGACCCCCTCCCACCAAAGATGCCACTCCTGAGCTGGCAATGGTGAAAGGGATATAATGACCTCTGAGTCCCACCTCCAGTAGGCCCTGGGTTGGCAACTAGCACCAAGGGTATGAGTTTTCACAAATATGGGAGGCATTACCCTTTTATTATTTTAAGATCGGGAAATAGGACAAGTCAACCACAAAAAAAATAACAAGTGTATAGAATGAAACCCAAACCAAGCCCACATGCATGTTTAAACAATTTTATAAGTAGATGCAAGTACAAGCAATCTCAAAGTACAATACCAAAATAAAACAAGAGTACATCAACTATAACAACTCCAACTGTCCGACTAATAGGATCCCGCACAGCCCAGGTAGTCCTCCTGGAAACCTAAAAGTAAACGTAGGGTGAGCATAGAAGTATACTCAATAGGGAAACCTAAAGCTCTCGTGCACAAGTGGGGAGACATCCTAATGTCACGTGAGAACAACAGAAGAAACCTAGTAAGGAATTATATCCACCCAACCTCACCAGCCACACTCACCAAAAGCACAATCACAACAGGTAGAAGTGTATAAGAAGCCAGAGTATGGGGTACCCCATACAATTCCCCATTATTTATCTTCTCTTCCTAATGGCGAACATCCTAACATTGCCACACTCTCCCCACCCGCACACACCTGGTCCTCACAACCACATATCCCACCCGCACACACCTAGGCCTCACAACCTGGTATCCCACCCGCACACATCTGGGCCTCACAACCACATATCCCACCTGCACACACCTGGTCCTCACAACCTCGTATCCCGCCCGCACAGACCTGGACCTCATCCCTATGATTCTTGGGAAACAGTAAAACCTTCCCGAAGAGTCTTGGACTAAAGCTAACGCAATCGAAACCTACACGAAGAGTCTTAGGTGTAAGGTCACATCAATCCATCACAGCCTAGGAGAGAAGGAGAAGGATGGATCTAGTAACTATGGGAAAACAACTTTTCCCATGAAATTGGAGTGTTCGGCACTAAGTGGTCAACATGGGTGGGGTGCGTTAAAACACAAAGATACAAATATATATATATAAACCAAACACTCAGCCCAACCTATGGATTCTAAATAGTGAAACTGAGCATGTTCCTCTGCACTGATACAAAAAATCATGCATACAACAAACAACCCCAACCCCATTTAGGTTTTCACATTTCAGAAGAATTAGTTTATATAGTTCCATAACTATTGGGAAACCATCCACAACTAACAACATCCATCGTTCGTAAAACATATCCCTGCCATCCAAAAATACATTTAGGAAAACAAAAGAAACACAACCAATTCCTTCCTATTATCTAAACATCCCCATGATTATTATTTCCGTTCAGTTAACAAGCCCCACCATTCATTAAATTTTATTATTCAGAACCCATAGTCCGTACACATTCCAACCCATCCCTGCAGCCCCGCTGCCAACCACCATAACCACAATCACACCAAACTCGTACATCATTATCCCTTTAATACCATTTATTGCAGCCGCGCTGGCCCTCACTAACTTAGCATTCAAACCAACCCACAACCAAGTCAACCGTAGTCCCGCTGCTCACCCAAACTGCAACAACCCATTAAACACCCCCATCACATGCCACGTATCCAAGACAACACCCACATGTTCATTTTTCAATTTTGTTCAACCGAGGTGATCACACAAGGGTTCCAGATTTTAAATAATCCAAATTTACTTGATTAGACAAATTCCACATTCCAAAAGGTTCCATATACAAAAACGGTCAAAAAAGATAGGGAAACATTTAATTGTGCAAGAAAAGGCCCCCAACAACCATGGTTTTCCTTAGGAATAATCATATACAATTCATAATATATCAATAGGATAAACAAAGATAAACATAACAAATTCCACATCCACGTTCTTTAAACAGTTTTTATCTTTATTTAATAGTTCAACTTTTTCTCATGAATACAAAAGGGTACCCACCCCGCATGATGCACAAATTAGAGAGACGAAGGTAACATCCCTACCTCAATAGGTTCTGATCACAACACTCCCCCGGATCAACTTTAGAAGACGTCCGTCGGCATCCGTCACTTCTGTCGGGTCCCAGCAAAACCCTCCTCAGGTTGAAGTCAGAAAGGAAAGGCCGAATGGGAGACAACAGATCCAAGCACGGAAGTTCCTCCTCGTCGTTACGATCTCGTGGCCACTGATGGATCGTAAGTCAAAGCTCGGACGAAGAAGTTATGGAAGAAAAAGAGCCTATGAATCCCTTGGGAGAGATCTGCTCAGAGGAAAGGGGAGGAGAGGAGTGATTTTAAAAGGAGGAGGGGACCCTTCCTTTTATAGGTGAGAAAAGAAAAAGTACAGGGTGTGTACTTTATGGTACATGGCGTGTACTCTGTTATTTTACACAGTCTCCACGTGGCTTCCAACATTGCTCCGTGGCTATTGACTGGTCAACACATGGTTTGAGGGTAACGCATACGCGGGGAGGGACTACACGACATGTAGTTTAGACACACGGCGTGTTCCCATTTATTTCACATGGCAAAGACACGGCTCCAACATGGCACACGACCATTGAATGGTAACGCGTACGCGGGGAGGGACTACACGGCATGTAGTTTAAGACACACGGCGTGTACCCATTTATTTCACAAGACAAGGACATGTCCTTCAACACGGGGTATACCCGACGAGGGGGTACACGGTGTGTACTCACACTACACGGCGTGTAGTTTAAAAATTCTCGAAAGTGTGGGAAAAGTCCATTTTACACTCCAGAAAATTTCATGACCTTTTTTTGACAGAGGAATGGGCCGGAGGGGTCCAGTCCATTACATCATATACCTATTAAAATATTCTCGTCCCCATGATTTCAAAAACCATACTAGAGGAACCCAATAAGATACCTATTAGGATTCTCGTTATAACAGGAACCCAACCAACAACCCTAATCATATGCGATAGGAATTCCTTCTCCTATGTTGAGATATTATCTGCTTTAGGAGGAACTGACTCTCCTGCACGGGTTTAATCACATCCTCGTTAATACATCTCGATTAAGAATTGGGTCTTCCCAGTATCATACATTAGGATTTTTCAACTCGCACAACCCCCAACACCACAAAACCAACACACTGCCCGAACATGTGGTTTTGGGAAATTCATTCTCCTGTGTCGAGATATTATCCGCTTTAGGCGGCACTGACTCACCCTCACGGGTTCAATCGCATCTGCATTAATGTGTCTCTATTAATGATTGGGTTTTTTCCTTTTTCCCACTCATCCGAACAAGCTACACACTTCCAGAGAACAATGAAACAAAAGGTCTCACAACCGACAAGCCAAGATATCCTTATATAAAAGGAACAAAGTACAACATCAACACAAAGCTCAAATGAACATGGAAAACACAAGTCAAAACAAATCCAGGTACTGAGCGTGCATCTGGGACTCCCTCTCCCATGTGATCTCCTCATGGCTGTCATTCCTCCACAACACACGAACCAACAGAATGGTTCTTCCACAGAGAACCTTCTCCTTATGATCCTCGATTCTGACTAGTCATTCCTCGAAGGTCGCGTCGTCTCCCATATCAAAATCTACCTAGTCGATAATGTGAGAGTCGTCGTGTAAGTATCGACGTAGCTGGAAGATGTGGAAGACTTCATGAACCTTCTCCAAATGAGGTGGCAGGGCCAACTGATATGCCACCTCGCTAACTCGTCTCAGCACCTCAAAGGGTCCGATGAACCTAGGTGAGAGCTTGCTCCCTTTCCCATACCTCTGCTTCCCCCGTCTTCGGGAAACCTTCAAGAACACATGATCTCCCACCTTGAACTCCAAGGGATTCCTCCAACGATCAGCATAAGACTTTTGTCGGTCCTGAGCCGCTTTCATCCTCTCACATACAAGCTGGACATTCTTTGTGGTGCTCTGTATTAGCTCTGGCCCAAGAGCACTTGTCTCACCAACCTCTTCCCAGCAAATGGGTGAACGACATGGTCTTCCATACAAAACCTCAAACGGTGCAATGCCAATAGTAGAGTGGAAGCTTTTGTTGTAGGAAAACTCTACTAAAGGCAAATGTCGTACCCATGATCCTCAGAAATCCAGAACGCATGCTCGCAGCATGTCATCCATTGTCTAGATAGTTCGCTCTGTCTGCCCATCGGTATGGGGGTGGAAAGCAGTGCTAAGGCGTAGATGGATTCCCAAAGTATGCTGTAACACCCTCCAGACTCGTGAGGTAAACCGAGTATCCCGATCTGAGATGATGGTCTTTGGAAATCCATGAAAATGCACCACATCTTCTACGTAACTCTGTGCTAAGGTACTCACTGGGCCCAACTCCTTAATTTCTATGAAGTGAGGGGATTTCGTCAGCCGATCCACCACTACCCATATAACATCATAACCACCCTGAGCTCTGGGTAGTCATGTGATGAAGTCCATTGAGATGTAATCCCAATTCCACTCAGGGACATCAAAATGATGAAACAACCCACTGGGAACATGGTGTTTAGCCTTCACTTGCTGACACACTAGGCATTTAGCCACAAACTCTACCACTTCCCGTTTCACCCCGAGCCACCAAAATTATTCCCTCAGTCATTAGTACATTTTTTGAAACTATTGGATGTACCGACAAGGCTGAGCTATGGAACTCACGGAGAACTCCCTCATGCATTGTCTCTGGAACAAAAAACCTTCCATGGAAAAGCATCCGATGTCGACTGTCCTCTGACCATCCCTCTGGAGAATTTCCCTGATCGACATGATCCCGCATCACTTCCGCCACGGAGTCCCCCCACTGAGACTCTTCCACCTGCTACAACAAGGAGGACTTCACCGTCATCTAAAACAAACAGCCTCTAACACCTTCTACCCTTACATCCAAGTGTAAGGAGGCCAACTCTCCCATCGCTTTCTAAGCATCAGTGGATTTCTGAACCACTTCCTTATGTGACTTCCTTCTCAGGGCATCAGCCACAATGTTGCCCTTACCTTCAGTGTAAATGATCTCAAAGTCATATTCTTGGAGAAACTCAACCCATCTCTGCTGCTGCAGGTTAATGTCACGCTGGGAGAAGATATAATGAAGGCTCTTGTGATCTGAGATGACCACAATGCACTCCCCATAGAGTTAATGTCACAAAAAATTAAGTGCGAACACTAATTCTGTAAGCTCTAGGTCATGGGTAAAATAGTTACACTCATGAGGGAGTAACTTTCTAGACCCATAACAAATCACTCCCTTCTTCTGCATCATCACGCACCCCAAACCAAGGCCAAGTGCATCACAAAACAGCTCATACAAAAACCCTTCCTATGGAAACCTGAGTACGAGATCACTGAACAACTTCTCCTTAAGGTAGTCGAAAGCTTTATAGCACTTCCCACTCCATAAGAATACCTGGTTCTTCCTACTCAAAGCTGTCAATGGAGCAGTAACTCGGGAGAAATCCGAAACGAACCTCCGATAGTAACCTGCTAACACCAGGAAACTACGAACTTCTACCACAATCTTTGGTTCTACCCAAGAAACAACTGCCTCCACCTTCGATGGGTCCACCGACACTCCATGCTAAGACACCACGTTCCAAAGTAAGTGTTCTTCTTGTGTCAAGAACATACACTTCGACAATTTCTCGTAAAGCTGGTGGTGTCGATGGACTTCCAAGACTGCCCTGAGATGCTCAACGTGCTCCTCCTCTGATCTTGAGTAGACCAGGATGTCATTGATAAACACAACGGAAAACAGGTCCCGAAACTCATGTAAGACATTGTTCATAAGTCCCATGAACACAGTTGGTGCATTAGTAACTCCAAACGGCATCACTACAAACTCGAAGTTCCCATACCTGCACCTGAAAGCAGTTTTCGAGATGTCACTGTCCTTTACCCTCAGCTGATGATATCCAGACCATATATCAATCTTGGAATATAGTGACCCATACATTACATACATGTTTATTATGTCAAAATTGAAGCATACTTATTACAACATATAACAAAACCATGAAAGGACCATATAGGTATAGTATCATTAGAAACTGGGAATCAAAAAGAATTTGCTCATAAATCATCTATGTTGTCTCCCATTTATTTCATAATATCTAGAGTACCTTTTTGGAATATTCTACTTAATATCTTTCTTCCTGACCTGGGGAAATGAAAATTTACAAAAGGGTGAGCTCAAATGATCAGTAAGGGTAAACAAAAGACATATCAAACATATCATATTTATAAGAACATAACATTTTGAAAATCATATCCTGCAAAAGAGATCATAACATGGGATAAATCATAGAAGTGAAATGTAATTACAATAATCATAACATAAAACATGAAGCTTTGTGTCATACACACATAATCATAGAAAATCCTTTCTTAGTTGTCAAGACTCATTGCCAAGACTATCTTAGCGGACAAAGTCCTTTTCTAAACCGAGTTCACTCCTCGTTTCAGTCCTATATTACTGAACAAGTATAGCCTTCCATTCCAGCCATGTCTCTCTCATGAGATATAAATTTTTACCCAATGCATTGGAGGGAGATATAGGTCCAACCCATCTCATAATTATACCATTCTTATTTGTGCCACAAAATCATAAACCATACATTATATCATATCCCATGTGATAAAAATGGGATTCTTAAACATCGTGACATCATAAAACAATTCATAAAAGATAAAGGAATTCATAAAAATAATTCCATCACAACATAATCAAATCAATGTAATAATAGGGATAGAAACATAACCCTATATTATCTTATATGGAAATTAATTTTGATAAAACACTTGAACTCCATTCTTGAGGAAAATATCCTTTCTATTTCAAAAACACGTTTCCTTTCTTAACATGTCATACAATTTTAAACTAAAAGTAGTTGATTAAAAATAAACATGAAAACTTGTAAAGTAATCTTCTTGGAAATAATTTTCTAAAAACCCATTCATTCCGTAAAAGTTAAAAAATCATTCTTCCCGTACATTGGCCGAAAAAGTCAAAAATTACTTCACATGGAAAAAATACACAAGATTCTTTTCATATCTTTTACTAAAAACTCATCGAAGGGTAAAATTATATTCAAAAAATTGTAGTTGGATGGAAATAAAATTTAATATTGAGGAAAGATGGATATGGATGATAAATATTCCCCAGTAAATTCTGAAGTATATAAACAATCTTGGATAAAAATGAGATTGTGTGATTTTACCTTACCTTCAGTCTGATTTTCTTCATAAGTGTCTGAACCTCCAGTATAATGATTTAAATAATTTCATTGACATATTCAAAAATCATACTTATTTTTATGATATCATATATGGTAAAATTCTTATCTTTTTATTAGTAATATTTCTTTGCTACTTGTTATTCGGGTGTTTATTGCTTTATGTTCGTATGTGTGTTTTGTTGAATAAATTCTTATTCCTATTTTTAGGTTATAGACAACTCATTTCCAGAATGGTATTAGTGTAATATATATCATATTTATTCATTAAATTAATTTATATAATCATTATGCAATGATGATCATGTAGAACGAGTCGTATCACATTGTGGAGACGGTATTCCGTACGTACGCACGAGCGATGATATCATTCCCATGATTGTGGAATTGTATTGGAGTGTATGTATACTATTTTAGAATAAATATAACTTTAAAGTAATCATATATAGTCATTATTTACACCATTATACCCATCCATGTAAGGTGGTTGTGGAAAATAGATTACACCACAGCATGGAGACGGTATTCCGTACGTACGCACGCGATGTGATTTCATATTCCGTAGGATGGATAGATGGTGAAATAGGGTTGTTTAATACTTATAATAACATATCAGTATATAAGTGATAATTATGTCATTACTTGATAAGGAAACAATTAAAGAAGAAGATGTATAAGAAGAAATAATGTCGAAAGAATCGGTAATGGACATTACCTCTTATTTGAAGCGCCTCTTTGAGACCTCCTCTTTGGGCACTAAAATTGGTCTTTGAAGAAGACCAGGACCTCAAGGTTGTTTCCAAGGAAGTGGGGAAGTGAAATGGGTAGGGGTTTGCCGAGCTTGAGGGCTCAAATTTGTGTGATGAGGAGAGGGAGGAGGTGCCCTTTTATAAGGGAAGAGAGGGGCACCTATGGAAATATAAGAAATATTAGTTTATATTAAATCCCAACCCCACATAAAAACTTCCAAAATGACTCATATCCGAATATTTTATGATATAGGGTTGTAATATAATCAACCAATAGAATTTAGACATGTTAGGAATTTATTTTAAACATTATCAACTTGATTTATCCTTATTTACCAATTTAATTTTATTTGTAGTAATAATATTTTAAATTTTAAATTATAATAACTAATTACATATGTGTTGTGAATTTTCCATAATTTGACACTTTATGAAATTTTCGACCATATAAATTTTAATTTATAATTTTTAAAGAGTTTTGTGATTTTTAAACAATTTTATAATATGTAATTTTTATAAAATAACAATAGTGTCACTTTTGACACTATTTATTTATTTGAATTTAAATTAAATATATACAGAAGATATGTTTGAACTAAAAGAGTTAATAGATTCATAAAATGTCATATGTATCTATAAAATTATAGGAGTACATTAAATAGTTCATATAATATTTATTTTAATATTTTTAAAACCATTTATTTTATATTTTAATTAATAAAATAATTTCAACTTCACAATTCTGTCATAATTAATGATAATTATTTAATCCTTAAAAATTATAAATAAATTTCTATGATGTATATAATTGTATTGTATTTCTGGAGACTATTTAGTTTTGATGTTTCATTAAGTTTATCAATAAATTAAAATTATTATACTTATAAGATTTAAGAAAGTGACATGTTGTCACTTTCTTTGGTTTTAATAATAATTAAATTATTTTCATGGAAAAAGTCCATTAAATGAATCTAATATGACCCTTAGGTGTTATGGGTCTACCTTTAGTCATCAAATAGGATTTTGGCAGGTGGTATGGTAATTTTATAATCTTATATTTACCCTTAATTACCCGATTTACCTTTAACTATGGTCAATAAAATTTATCATAGTTACTATTCATAATGCCCAAAATTAAAAAGTAGCCTATTAACATAATTTGGACCCACTGATTCCAAATATGGAACCCATTTTTCAGAATTCAAAACACATAAGTTTCAGTAATGTATTTAAAATTAATCTCCTTGTTAAGAAATTGGGTTTTAGAAGTTAAAACATTTCCAAAGATTAAAATGTTTTTACCTATGAATTCAATGTGAAATTAATGCTAATGACATAAATTATATTAAATGGTAAAAATATATTCTATTTATACTTTAAAACCATTCAATATTATAATTTAACCATATAAATTATATCAATGAAAAAACTTGTTTTTAGTTAAAAATTAGCGCATTTTTACTATTCATCAAAATATATTCTATTAAAATGTTTTTACCTATGAATTCAATGTGAAATTAATTCTAATGACACATTAGAGAATTTTTACAAATTAGCGCATTTTGATTTAAATTTTTTATATCTTGATTCCAAAGAAGAATTTTATTTTGTCAAATTGAACTTATAAACATGTCAAAAACTATATATAAGGTGGGTGCGCCATCAAAAGGGGGCAAAACTGCATTTTTTTAAAAATACTTATTTTACCCGACAAATTTATTTTGTTCTATTACCATGTTCTAGAAAATTTGTAAGATGAATAATAATGTTATAAAATTTAAAATGTAGTTAATAATATTCATAACGGCTAGTCCATAATAATATATCATTGTTTAGTGAAACCCGGTATTGCGTACTACACACGCTATTGAGGATGGTTGCGATTGCATGTAATGAAATCCAAGTCTGTATTGTGTGTTGTGAAAGATTCCTTTGGTGTTATATATAACATAAAAACAAAATATTTCTCATAAAAGTCTCAGGTATTACATTGTACCCCCTTAAAAAGAATTTCTCCCTCCAAATTCGTCACTTTGTAACAAACAGATGAGGATACCTCTCCCTCTTCATATCCTCAAGCTCCCATGTAGCTTCTTCAAATTGGTTGTTTCTCCATAAAAAATTCACCAAGCGAGTGGTCTTATTCCATAGGAATTTTTCGCTACAATCTAGAATATCTATCGGTTTTTCTACATAAGAATGTTCTTGCTCCAGCGGTACAACTTCTGAGATGAGTATATGTAAAGGATCAGGTATATACTTTATCAAGAGAGATACATGGAACACATCATGAACTTGGGAGAGATTCGGTGGAAGCACAAATTGTTAAGCAACCTTCCCAACATGATCCAGTATTTCGAAATGACCGATATACCTAAGGCCCAGCTTCCCCTTCTTTCCAAATATCATTACTCTATTCCAAGGAGATATTCCTAAGAACACTTTATCACCCACTGCAAACTATAGGTCTTTTCTTCGATTGTCGGCATAACCTTTTTTTCGACTCTGAGCAGCTCTAATGCGTTGTTGAATTGATCGGACCTTTTCTTCCATCTCATCTAGAAGATCAGGTTCTAATAGCTTTCTTTCCCCAACATCATCACAGCAAGTTGGAGTCCTGCATTTCTTTCCATAGAGAGCTCCATAATGAGCCATCTGAATACTGGAGTGAAAGCTATTATTATAAGAAAATTCCAAAAAAGGTATGTGTTGATCCCAACCACCTTTTAAATCTATAGAGGAAGCTCTCAACATATCTTCAAGAGTTTGAATTGTCCTCTTAGACTGACCGTCTGTCTAAGGATGATAAACAGTGCTGAAACTCAACTCTGTACCCAGAGTATGCAGAAGACTTTTCCAGAACTTTGAGGTAATCCTCATATCCCGATCAGATATAATAGAAAGTGGTACTCCATGCAATCTTACCACTTCCTTTACATATATCTTGGAATGATTATCAAGAGAGAAATCCTCTCTAATAGCAATGTTGTGTGTGGACTTTGTAGGACGATCAACTATGACCCAGATAGCATTATTGCCTTTGGATGTTTTAGGATGTCCAGTGACAAAGTCCATAGTGATGTTTTCCCATTTCCATTCAGGCATGGGTAATGGTTGTAACATCGCCTTAAAATTTTGTCTCTCAGCTTTAACATGCTGAAAAACCAAGCATCGAGAGACATATTCATCGACATCTCTTTTCATGATATCCCACCAGAAGTACTCTTTCAGGTCCTTATACTTCTTCGTGCTTCCAGGATGAATAGAGAATGATGAACTATGAGCCTCATCCAGTAGCTCCTTCTTCAATTCGGGGATGGGAGGAACAAAAACCCGATTCCTGAACCTTATTATACCATCACAATCAAGGTTGAATCCAGGAACATTTCTTACCTTCTTTTGAAACTCTACATCTTCTTTTTGTGCCTCTTTAATCCTCACATGTATATATGGTTCAACATTCATTTGAGAAATATAAGATTTTCCCCCTTCCATTATAATTCCAAGATCCATCCTTTGTAAATCCATAAATATTGGATCTTTTGTGATCCTCATCCTGGTCAAGCTTGCATGGTCATGTTGACTTAATGCATCTACCACCTTGTTTGCTTTCCCACGGTGGTAATGAATTGAGAAGTCATAATCCTTAATCAGCTCCAACCATCTTATTTGGTGCATATTCATCTCCTTTTGTGTGAAAATCTACATTAAACTTTTATGATCAGTATAAATGTCACACCTTTCTCCATAAAGATAATGCCTCCAAATATTTAATGAAATGATTGCCGCAGCTAACTATAAATCATGAGTTGGGTAATTTTGATCATTGATTTTCAACTGTCGTGAGGCATAAGCTATCACCATATCATTTTTCAAAAGAACACACCCCAACCCCTTCTTGGATGCATCACTATAGATCATAAACCTTTCTCCACTATAAGGTTGTGTGAGTACCGGTTAATTGGATAACCTTCTTTTCAAATCCTTGAAATTCTCTTCACATTCCTCCGTCCAAACAAACTTAACTCCTTTCCAAGTAAACTTGGTGAGTGGATTAGATAATCGTGAAAAATCTTTCACAAAACTTTGATAATATCCATCCAAACCAAGAAAACATCGGATCTCAGTTACTGTTGTTGGTCTCCACCATCTTTCGATAGCCTCTGTTTTTTCTGGATCCATAGATATCCCCTCTTTTGAGATTATGTGACCCAAAAATTCAACTTTTTTAAGGAAAAATTCATAGTTGGTAAATTAGGCATAAAGATTCTTCTTTCTTAGGTTATTTAATACAATTCTCAAGTTATTTTCATGTTCTTACATTCTCTTTAAATACACAATAATATCGTCTATAGAGACTACCAAAAACATATCAAGATAGTCTCTAAAGACTCTATTCATCAGATCCGTGAAGATAGCAGGGGCATTAGTAAGACCAAATGGCATCACTATAAATTCATAGTGTCCATACCTTGTACGGAAAGCCATCTTTGGTATATCATCCCTTTTGACTCAAAAT
Source organism: Viscum album (assembly GCA_963277665.1). Classification (NCBI taxonomy): domain Eukaryota; kingdom Viridiplantae; phylum Streptophyta; class Magnoliopsida; order Santalales; family Viscaceae; genus Viscum; species Viscum album. Next base: position 1,305,420,677 of record OY728147.1, read on the forward strand.
TTATGATTACCTGAATGAAGATCAATATTGGAAAAGTATTGAGCTCCACATAGTTGGTCAAATAGGTCATCAATGCATGGGATATGATATTTGTTCTTGATATTGATCTTGTTATGTTCTCGATAATCATTGCAGAGTCTCGTTGATCCATCTTTCTTCTTCAAAAACAGAACAAATGCTCCCCATGGCGACGCACTAGGGTGTATGAATCCTTTATCAAGATTCTCTTGGAGTTTCTTCTTCAATTCCTGCAACTCAATTGGGGCCATTCTATAAGGTGTTTTTGAAATAGGCAAAGAACTCGGTACGAGTTCTATTGAAAACTCAACTTCACGATTTGGTGGAAGACCTGGAAATTCCTCCCGAAAGATATCATCAAATCCCCGTACATTGGGCATAATATTAATCATGAGTTTCTCTCCAACCATTTGAGATAAATAACCTTCATTTAGTGGAATCAAGACCCACAAGATAGAAGAAATTTCCAATGGAAGGTTTTGTTCATCCTTGCATTGATAGATGATCATACATTGATCTGGAATATGAAAAGTGACTTCCTTTCATTGGAAATTGATATGAGCTCCATATAAAGAGAGACAATCCATTCCACGAATCACATCAAATTTCACTATAGGAAGGATCACAAGATTTTCAGGAAGCACTTTCCCACAAACTTCAATCGGAGAAGAATTGTAAACTTTTGATGCAACTGTTGTGCCATTAAGAGTTGTCACAGCTAACTCAACATCTAATTTTTTAGGTAATATGGTGATACCCTTAGAAAATTCTTCAGAAATAAAAGAGTGGGTGGATACAGAATCAAATAAAACATTTTCTACTTTAGGGTGGATGGTATGTGTACCTCTCACTACTTCGTTGTCGTACTCCACATCGCCGATATTAATTGCATGCTACTTTCCTTTTTCATTGGCCTTAAGAGTTTTTCGACGTTGATTATCCTCATCAAACCTTGGATTTGGGCATTTATTGGAAAAATTCCCCATCTCCTTGCACTTGAAACATTTATTTGTTGTACGTTCATTCTGTGTATCCCTTCCTTTGTTTGCATCATTAGACATTTTCTTTCCATTATTTTGACATTCAATTGTTTGATGACCTTCTTTTCCACACTTTTAACATTTTCTTGTCCCCTTAAGACAATTTTCTCCATGTTTCATTCCACACTTTTATCATAAGGGAAAAATCATCTTCTTTTCAGTGTGGTCTTTAGATTTTCCTTTGAATTCCATTCTCCTCTTCTTATCAAACCCATGTGACTGATGGGTTACACCAATCTCCATCTCAACCTTGAGAGCACATCGAACAATTTTCTTATAGCTATTGAAGTCCCTTATGGATAACACCCTTCGAAGATTGGTTTTAAGCCACTAAAGAATCGATCAATCTTACTCTCATGTTGGATAATAATTCCGGAAGCGTACCTTGCAAGTCTTGTAAAATTTGCATCGTAGGTACCAACAGATTCATCATCCTTTTTCTTCAGTTCAAGAAACTCCTTATCCATATTTGTTCGACGAATAAGAGGGAAATACTTATTGAAAAATAAGTTCTTGAAATCGTCCCATTCCATGGACTCAATTTCATCTTGTTGCCTCGTATTCTTAATAAAATTCCATCATTGATCAGCATCACCTTCCAAACGATACACTGCTAAGATGAATTTATCATGTTCAGAACATTGAAGAACTGAAAATATCTTTTCACTGGTACTGATCCACTGTTCAACCACTAATGGATCAGAAGACACACTGAATGAAGGTGGACGCTGCCTCATGAAGGATTCAACAGAATGTTGCTCTTTCCTTTTCTTATTTGGAAGTCATGTATGATTCATAGCTTGAGAAATTTTTGTGAGCATGGATACAAGATTTTACATTCCATCTCCCATAATGTTTGGTTTCTCAGGGGGACAATCATTGCATTGCCCGTCGCATTCCGCATTAACACAGTTCCTTCGGGTTCCAGCCATTGACTAAAACCAAAAAGTATAGTGTGAGAAACACTAATTATAATAGGAAAACCACATAATCAAGAATAAAATTTCACACTTAAGGTCTTATCATAGGTTGTTCATGGCCATTTCTAAAAAACTATGATTGTGTTCTATGCTTAGACATATCCTTAGGTTTCTTACTAAGGCTTTCATATCCTAGTTTCCAAAGGTTGAGTATACCTTTCCTCTGATACCAACTATAGCGACCCATACTTTACATACATGGTTATTACTTCAAAATTGAAGCATAATTATTATAACATATAACAAAACCATGAAAGGAACGTATAGGTATAGTGTCTTTAGAAAGTGGGAAACAAAAACAATTGGTTCATAAATCATCTACGTTGTCTCCCATTTATTTCATCATATCTAGAGCCCCTTTTTGGAATATTCTACTTAATATCCTTATTCCTGACCTGGGGAAAAGAAAACATACAAAGGGGTGGTCTAAAATACTCAGTAAGGGTAAACAAAAGAAATATCAAACATATCATATTTATAAGAACATAACATTTTGAAAATATTATCCTGCAAAAGAGATCATAACATGGGATAAATCATAGAAGTGAAATGTAATTCCAATAATCAGAAAATAAAACATGAAGCTTTGTGGAATAGACACCTAATCATAGAAAATAATTTCTTAGTAGTCAAGACTCATTTCCAAGACTATCTTAGTGGACAAAGTCTTTTTCTGAATCGAGTTCACTCCTCGTTTCAGTCCTGTTTTACTGAACCGATTTAAGCTGTCATTCCAGACACGTCTATCTCATGAGATATAAATCTTTACCCAATGCATTGGAGTGAGATATAGGTCCCACCCATCTCATAATGATACCATTATTATGTGTGCCAAAAAATCATAAACCATACATCATAGCATTACCCATGTAATAAAAATGGTATTTTTAAACATCATGACATCATAAATCAATTCATATAAGATAAAGGAACTCAGAAAAATATTTCCATCACAACATAATCAAATCAATGTAATAATAGGGATAAAAACAGAACCCTTTATTATCTTAGATGGAAAATAATTTTGATAAAACACTTGAACTCCATTCTTGAGGAAAATATCCTTTCTGCTTCAAAAACACTTTTCCTTTCTTAACATGTTGTACAATTTTAAACAAAAATTAGTTGATTAAAAATAAACATGAAAACTTGTAAAGAAATATTCTTGTAAATAATTTTCTAAAAATACATTCATGTCGTACAAGTTAAAAAAACAATCTTCCCGTACTTTGGCCGAAAAAGTCAAAAAGTACTTCATACGAAAAACGACAAAAGATTCATTTCATATCTTTTACTAAAAAATCACCAAAGGGTAAAATTTGATTTAAAAAATTGTAGGTGGATGGAAATAATAATAAATACTGAGGAATCATTTATGTGGATGATAAATATTCCCCAGTAAATTCTGAATTATAAACAATGTTGGATAAATATGAGATTGTGAGATTTTCCCTTACCTTAGGTCCGATTTGCTTCGTAAGTGTCCAAAACTCCTGTATAATGATTTAAATAATGTCATTGACTTATTAAATAATCTTAATTATTTTTATGATATCATATATAGTCATATTCTTAGCTTCTTATTAGTAATATTTCATTGCTACTTGTTATTCGGGTGTTTATTGCTTTATGTTCGTATATGTGTTTTGTCGAATAAATTATTATTCCGCTTTTTAGGTTATAGACACTTCATTTCCAGAATGGTATTAGTGTAATATATATCATTTTTATTCATTAAATTCATTTATATAATCATTATTCAATGAAGATCATGTAGAACGAGTCGCATCACATCGTGGAGACGGTATTCCGTACGTACGCACGAGCGATGATATCGTTCCCATGATAGTGGAATTTTATTGGAGTGTATGTATACTATTTCAAAAAAAATATAACTTTACAATAATCATATATAGTCATTATTTAAACCATTATACCCATCCTAGTATGGTGGTGGTGGAAAATAGATTTCACCACGGCGTGGGGACAGTATTCCGTATGTACGCACGCGCAGTGATTTCATTTTCCGTAGCATGGATAGATGGTGAAATAGGGTTGTTTCATACTTATTTTAACATATCAGTATATTAGTGATACTTATGTTATTATTTAATAATGAAAAAACTAAATAAGAAGAAGTAGAATAAGAAATAAAGTTGAAAGAATCGGTAATAGACATTACCTATTCTTTGAAGCACCACTTTGAGACCTCCACTTAGGGCACTAAAATTGGTCTTTGAAGAATACCAGGACCTCTAAGATGTTTCTAAGTAAGTGGGTAAGTAAAATGGGCAGGGTTTTGCGGAGCTTGAAGTCTAAAATTGGTGTGAGGAGGAGAGGGAGGAGGTGCCCTTTTATAAGGGAGGAGAGGGGCACCTTGGGAAATATAAGAAATATTAGTTTATATTAAATCCCAAACCCACATAAAAACATCCAAAATGACTCATATCAGAACATTAGATGAGATATGGTTGTAATAGAATCAAAAAATAAAATTTATACATGTTAGGAATTTATTTTAAACATTATCAACTTGATTTATCCTTATTTACCAATTTAATTTTATTTGTGGTAATAATATTCAAAATTTTATATTATTATAAATAATTACATATGTGTTGTGAATTTTCCATAATTTGACACATCATGACATTTTAGACCATATAAATTTTAATTTCTAATTTTTAAATATTTTTGTGATTTTTATACAATTTTATAATATGTTGTTTTTATAAAATAACAATAGTGTCAATTTAGACACAATATATTTATTTGAATTTAAATAAAATATATACAGAAGAAATGTTCAAAATAAAAGCTTTAATAGATTCATAAAATGTCATATATATATATATCTAGAAAATTAGTGGAGAGCATTAAATAGTTCATATAATATTTATTTTAATATTTTTAAAACCATTTATTTGATATTTTAATTAATAAAATAATTTCAACATCACTATTCTGTCATAATTAATGCTAATTATTTAATCCCTAAAAATAATAAATAATGTTCTATGATGTAGATAATTGTATTAGAATTCTGGAGACTATTCATGTTCGAAGTTTCATTATGTATATAACTAAATTAAAATTCTTATACTTATAAGATTTAAGAAAGTGACATGTGGTCACTTTCATTGGTTTTAATAATAATTAAATTATTTGATGGACAAAAGTCCATTAAATGAATATAATCCGACCCTTAGGTGATATGGATCAACTTTTAGTCATCCAATAAGATTTTGGCAGGTGTTAGGGTAATTTTATAATCTTATATTTACCCTTAATTACCCAATTTACATTTAACTATGGTAAATAAAATTTTCAGTAGTTACTATTCATAATGCCCAAAAATAAAAAGTAGCATATTAACATAATTTGGACCCACTTATTCCAAATATGGAATCCATTTTTCAAAATTCTAAACACATAAGTTGCAATAATTAATTTAAAATTAATCCCGTTGTTAAGAAAACAGGTTTTAGAAGTTAAAACATTGCGAAAGATTAAAATGTTTTTACCTATGAATTCAATGTGAAATTAATGTTAATTAAATAAATTATATTAAATAGTAAAAATATATTCTATTTTTACTTAAAAACCACTCAATATTATAATTTATCCATCTAATTTATCTCAATGAAAAAAGATGTTTTTATTTAAAAATTATCGTATTTTTACTAATCATCAAAATATGAAAGTTATGAGAAAAATCTATAAATTTTATACTAAGTAAATTTTGTATATCCTGATTCCAAATAAGATTTTTATTTTGTCAAATTAAACTTATAAACATGTCAAAAACTAGATTTAATGTGGGTGCGCCATCAAAAGGCGACAAAACTGGATTTTTTGAAAAATAATTATTTTACCCGAAAAAATTATTTTGGTCACTTACCATGTTCTAGAAAATGTGTATGATGAATAATAATTTTATAAAATTCAAAATGTAGTCAATACTATTCATAATGTCTAGTCCATAATAATATATCGTTGTTTAGTGAAACCCGATATTGCGTACTACACACGCTACTGAGGAAGGTCGTGATTGCGTGTAATGGAAGCCAAGTCTGTATTGTGTGCTGTGAAAGATTCCTTTGGTGTTTTATATAACATAAAAACAAAATATTTCTCATAAAATTCTCGGGTATTACATGGAAAACCAACATGCTCTCCTCAGTTGGTCGAAGAGATCATCTATCGTTGGAAAGGGGTAGAGGTTCTTGACCGTTACCTGGTTCAACCTTCGGTAGTCTATGCATAGCCTGAGACCACCATCAGCCTTCTTCACGAAAGAAACTGGAGCACCCCATGGCGATACACTAGGTCGAATAAAACTCTTCTCCATCAGATCATCAATCTGAATTCGCAACTCCCGCAACTCCGAAGGTGCCATCCGATAAGGGGCCATCGAAATAGGATGAGCACCAGGCTGTAAGTCTATCCCGAACTCAACATCACGTCGGGAGGGTAGAGTCAAAACCACCTCAGTAAAAACATTTAGGAACTCCCCAAAAACCTGTGGGACATCCATCATCCTTTTATCAGCGGGAACCACTAATAACCTGCCTAAAAATGAAAGGAGAGGCTCCAGACGCCGACTTCCCTCCTGATAGCTCCTCTCGCCAACAAAAGCTACACTCTTCCCATCCCCGTTAGAGAACACGACTCTTCTCCGGAAGCAGTCGATAATGACACTACCAGAAAAAAACCAGTCGATTCCTAGGATGACATCGTATGGCTGCATCTGTAACAGAAGAAGGTCCCCACTAGATCGATGTGGTTCCAACGTCATCCCACATACCTGGAAAACACAAGATACAATGGTCTAGCCTCCAACTGGTGTACTCAGCACCAATGGTATGGAACGTCTCTCTACGTCTAGTCCCAAATCATAGGCTAGACCAGGTGCAACAAAAGAGTGCGAAGCTCTCGAATCGAACAAAGCAGAAAAAAGAGTGCCGAACAAACAAACCGTACCTCGCACCACCTCTAGTCCTGCTGGAGCTGTCAACTCTAATGCGTGCAACTGTCCATGCCCAGCTCCTTTTCCTCTCTGATGTATTTCACCTCCCCTACCATGGCCTGGTTGAGGTCCCTGAGGAGAACCCTAGGTTCGGCCTCCTCCCACAAAGTCTGCCCTTAGAGGAGAATGGTCATGATACTGCTGGAAGGGCCTCATCAGCAACTGGTGCTACTGAGGTGGGCGTTGAACCTACCCACCTCCACCATACTGAGCTTGGGACGGGAACCGACTCTGAATGTGCCCAAAACCTCCACAAGAAAAACAATTTGGCCCGGGGCTCGTGAAAAAGGGACGAGGACTTGAAGATCTGAACTGGAACAGTTGGGGCCTGCTCCCCACTGGCCTGAACCTGGAAGGTCCTGTCGCAGGAGACCTGCTGCTGACTTCCTTCCCCTTCGACGAGCCCAGCTAGATCCCCTCTCATGGTGAACCTTCCATTGAGTGCATCCTCTATACAACCTCTGCCTTCTTCTGTTCTTCCGTGTACTTTGGAAGGGTGAAGGGGGTAACAGCATACTGGAGCGAAGGACGAAGTGCCTCCTCAAAAAGTCTTGCCCGAGACTCCTCATTCGGAAAGAGATCCTGAGCAATGCCCGGAGATCCTTGAACATCATCCCCAACTCTGTAATGAAATACTCCCCTCCGGAAGGGAGAGTAACTCTTGTCGCTTCTCCGCCTTGATCATGGAAGAAAGGAATTCCTCTCGGAATTCCTTCTCAAAGTCAGCCCATGGAACCTCTGCCTCTATCCTCTCTCCGAGGTAGATCATCCACCAATATCGCGCCGCACCTCTCAGCTGACTGACTTTTAGTGGAACCCAGTACTCCCTCAGAGCACAGATCAAGGTAAAAGTGATCTCTAGCTCCTCAAGGCACCCATCTGTCTCCATATCCGAAGTACTACCCTCATAGTTTTTGAGGGTTTGCTGCTGGAAAGAACGAAGAGTCTTCTACCACTGTCTATCTTCCTCCTCTCGGTGAATCTTCAACTGATGGACCACCTGAATCTGCTGGACCTCAGCCGTCTGAGCCACCTGGGGATGACGTCCAGGTGCCATAGCTGTACAATAAACAATGATTGCCTAAGCCCAAGTAGTAAGGATATTTTTCAAGGTTTTATTTTATCATTTTCATTTCAATTTTTTTCCCAGAACACCCAAATCAAGTAAAACACAATCATGATGATGCATGTACCTTCCCTAGGGTCTCTACCCTACAATCAATGTAGTCCCACTTGGTCATTTGGTAGGCTCAGAGTCCTTGCATCGGATTATAGGGGGCCCTAAAATCTTGTGTCCTGGCCGATATTCCCTGGCCAATGTCAATCACCAAGATTAACTAACACTATTTCCCTACCATCCTATACAATCCTCATTGTACCTAACTCTAGACGCCATCCTATCTCTCAACCATCAACTATGATACCATTCTGTCACGACCCCCTCATAACAAAGATGTCCCTCATGAGCTGGCAATATTGAAAGGGAGATAATGACCCCCCGAGTCCCGCCTCCAGTAGGCCCCGGGTTGGAGACTAGCGCCAAGGGTAGGAGTTTTCACAAATATGGGAGGCATTACCCTTTTATTATTTTAAGATCGAGAAATAGGAAAAGTCATCCAGAAAAAAAAATTAAAAGTACAATTGTATAGAAATAAACCCAAAACAAGACCTCGTGCATGTTTAAACAATTTTATAACAAGGTGAAAGTACAAGAAAGCTCAAAGTACAATATCAAAAGAAAACAAGAGTACAACAACTCCAAAAACTCCAACTGTTCGACTAGTAGGGTCCCACATGGCCCGGGTAGTCCTCCTGGAATCCTAAAAGTAAACATAGGGTGAGCATACAATTATACTCAGTAGGGAAACAGAAAGCTCTCATGCACAAGTGGGGAGACATCATAATGTCCCGTGAGAACAATAGAGGAAACCAAGAAAGGAATTCTATCCTCCAAACCTCCCCATCCACACTCACCAAAAGAAAAATCACAACAGGTAATAGTATATAAGAAGCAAGAGTATTGGGTACCCCGCACAATTCCCCATTAGTTAGTTGCTCTTCCTAAGAGCAATCGTCCTGACTCTGTCACACTCTCCCCGCCCGCACACACCTAGGCCTCACAACCACATATCCCGCCCGCACACACCTGGGCCTCCCAACCACGTATCCGGCCCCCACACACCTGGGCCTCACAACCACGTATCCCACCCGCACACACCTCGGCCTCACAACCACGTATCCCGCCCGCACACACTTGGGCCTCATCCTGATGATTCTTGAAAAATAGTTAAACCTGCCTGAATAGTCTTGGGATAAATCCACTCCAATTGAAACCTACCCGAAGAGTCTTAGGTGTAAGGTCGCCTCAAGCAATCACATCCTAGGGGAGAAGGAGTAGGAAGGAGCTAGTAACTATGGGAAAACACCCTCTCCCATGAAATGGGAGTGTCCAGCACTAAGTGCTCAACATGGGTGGGGTGCGTCAAAACACAAAGATACAGATATATATATATATATATATATAAACCAAACACTCAGCCAAACCTATGGATTTTAAATAGAGAAACTGAGCTTGTGCCTTGACACTAGTACCACGGAGAATGCATACAATAAACAACCCAAACCCCATCTTGGTTTTCACGTTTCAGCAGAATTAGATTATTAAGTTCCTTAACTACTGGGCAACCATCCACAACCAACCACATCGATCATTCGTAAAACATATCCCTGCCATCCACAAATCAAGTTAGGAAAACACAATCAACACAACCAAGTCCTTCTTATTAGTCAAACAACCCCATGATTATTATTTCTGTTCTGTTACCAAGCCCCACCATTCATTAAATTTTATTATTCACAACCCATCGTCTGTACACATTCCAACCCATCCCTGCAGCCCCGCTGCCAAAAACCATAACCACAATCACATCGAACCCATACATCATTATCACTTTAATACCATTTATAGCAGCCTCGCTTCCCATCACTAACATTGCATTCACACCAACCCACAACCAAGCCAACCGTAGTCCCACTGCTCACCCAAACCCGAACAACCCACAAAACACCCCCATCACATGCCACATATCCAAGCCAACACCCACATGTTCATTATTACATTTTGTTCAACTGGGGTGATCACACAAGGGTTCCAGATTTTAAATCAACCAACATTACATGATTAACCAAATTCCACATTCCACAAGGTTCCATCAACAAAAACGGTCTAAAAATATAGGTCAACCTTTAATTGTGCAAGAAAAGGCCCCCAATGACCATAATTTTTTGTAGACATAATCATATTAAACTCATAACATATCAATAGGATAAAAAAAGATAAACATAACAACATCCCCATCCCCATTCATTAACCAGTTATTATCTTTATTTAATGGTTCAACTGTTTCTCATGAAAACAAAAGGGTACCCACCCCACATGATGCAAAAATTAGAGAGATGAAGGTAGGATACCTACCTCAACAAGTTTTGATCACAACGCTCCCCCAGATCAACTTTAGAAGACGTTCGTCAGAGTCCGTCACTTCTGTCGGGTCCCAAAAAAACCCTCCTTGGGAGGATGTCAGAAAGGAAAGGCCGAAGGAGAGACAATAGATCCAAGCTCAGATGTTCCACCTTGTTGTTACGATCCCGTGGCCACTGACGGATCGTAAATAGGAGCTCAGACAAAGATGTTATGGAAGAAAAGTATCCTTAGAGTCTCTTGGGAGAGCTCTACTCAGAGGAAAGGGGAGGAGAGGAGTGAGTTGAAAAGGAGTAGGGGACCCCACCTTTTATTAGAGATAAAAGAAAAAGTACACGGTGTGTACTTTATGGTACAAGGTATGTTCTTGGTTATTTTACACGGTCTCCACGCAGCTTCCAACACAGTTTTTCCGCCGTTGACTCATCAACACACGGTTTGAGGGTAACACATACGCAGGGAGGGACTACACGGCGTGTAGTTTAGAAGCACGACATGCACCCATTTATTTCACATGGCAATGACACAGCTCCAACAAGGCACATGACTGTTGACTGGTAACGCATACGCGGAGAGGGACTACATGTCATGTCATTTAGGAAACACGGCTTGTACCCATTTATTTCACACAACAAGGACACGACCTTCAAAACGGGGTATAGTCGGCAAGTGGGTAAACGGTGTGTCCTCACACAACACAGCGTGTAGATTCAAAATTCTCAAAAGTGTGGGAAAAGTCCATTTTACCCTCCAGAACATTTCGTAATCTTCTTTTTGACAAAGGACTGGGCCGGAGAGGTATGGGACATTAAAAATAGAAATAAAAAATTATTAAAAATATCCATTTTACAAATATTCATTTGTAATATGTTTATTAAAATAGGAATACAAATCATTAAAAATAAATAGATATGTTTTCTAAAAAATGTATTTTTTTTACAAAAATACACTTTAGACATGCTCCACTCCTAAAAAATTAAAATAGATTTTGTAAGATTTTATAGATTTTATTAAATTAAATTTATATCAATTTTTAAAATGTCATATAAATTTTATCTTTAGATGAACTTTTGAAATCATTCTGAAATATTTCATTTTTATGAATAGTAAAAAAATACCAAATTTTTATTAAAATCGACCTTTTCCTTTATATTATTGTTAATGTTAAATTATGTTATGAATTGGTCTTAATGAATAATTAGTTCAATTATACTTCTATTAATAATTTAGGTCAAATTTTCTTTTTTTAAAAACAATTTTAATATACAAACATTATATACTTTTAAACATTTTCTCATTAAACCCAACTTTTTTTCAACATGTCATAAGGATTATTGTTAAATTAAAATTTTCCATTTATGTGAATGTAATTTAAAAAAACATATTCCATATTTTTTAATTGTAATAATCTATATTATCTATTAATTCGAACAATTTTTTTTACCAAAAATGTATATTAAAATATAAAAACATTTATAATAGTTGAGGTGTTAATAGGATTACATGGGGTTAAACTAAAAATATAAGGGTTAAGATGACCTAAATACCTGTCCAAAATAAGATTTTTACCTTATTTACACTCTATAATTTCTATGTCTCATGAATAATCAATTTTGGACCACATTTCTTATGGAAAAATTTGTAAAAAATATTCGTATCCAAAATTACTAGTGTACCACTCAAATCACATATCAGAAGGATGATTGAAGGAATACATTTTTAATAAATTCATATGTATTTTTTGTTATGGTAATTCATAAAATAATTATTTTTACATTAACAAATTTATACTATGGTTCTTTGGAATCTATTTGTCCAAAAGAATTTATCTTATGTTGTGTGTTCATGTTTTTGTCATATAATGTGTACATATTTGACTTACCCCATTTTATATTACCGTAACAAAAATGAGGAACATATTTACATTGACCAGAACCAGAATGTGTTGAATATTTATTCTTCTATATAATAAATTATCAACAATCTATGGTTTAGTTAAACAAGATAGATTCATTAGGCAGAATGGAAAATATGGATGTATATTATATTCTGAAGAGAATATTCATATCCAAAAGAACATGAAAATGTAAAGTGATACATAATAATAACATATTTATCTTATGAAAAACTTATGTTATTTAATTTTATGAATAAAATCTTATTAATCATATGAATTTTATATTATGATGAATAAAACAACCAGTTAGTATATTAATGGCATATAACTATTACATAATGTCACGATTTTTCATAATCAATCACTAAGTAATTTAAAGATTTTAGAGAACCTAAAAAATTATATCATACATCTATGGAATGACCAGCCAAACAATACATTCCATATATGGAAGTATATGAGTAATGAGAATATTTCTGACTTCAATTTTGGATAATTAATTCCAATAGTTGGAATGATTATATTTATATCCTTGATATCCTTTCATATCAAGATCACTGTGTGTCATGATTTACCATTAGGATTATATAATTCTCAACATCAAAGTATTTATTGAAATATCATTTAGTATCTAATAAAATGAAGAGAGGAGATAATCGGACATAATTTTACATAACACATATACATATCAAAATCCCCTAGATATAAAAAATATATGAACCAAAAAAAATATTAGGTTCTTATTATTTATAGCAGTTTAATTGATAATATTCCCAAGATATAACTTAAATTATACCATATTCTCAAGAAAAATATTTATCTATATTCATTTTCTACCTACAACTGTATAATAAAAACAATTCATTCAATGTTTTTTTCATTCTTTCTTGTTTATAATTAGTATAAGAGATTGTTTTGTTTATCATTGAAAAGAATTGTAATGGGGGAGCCTAGATAAATGATCTAGGAACATTTTATTAAGATAATACTTCTTATAATCAGTTTTGAACCCTTGATGATATGGCTATTATAGTGAAAATCACAAATATTTTGGTGTAGTGTGTTGGAGGAGTGGACAAGGGGATTTTTGTTCCTTAAACCAATATATATATATTTTATTTGATCTATTTCAAAAAATTCAATTTCCACATTCATATTTCTGTTATGTAAAACGATTTTAATTATTATACTTAAATATGGTGGAACTATGTATGTGAAAATTATAAGGATAAATAATTTAGCCTCATTTTGAGTGTTCAGATGTACGTCATCATGGACAACAACTAGTGTCTAAGATTTTCACTCTTGAGTTTACAACTGTTAAAGGATTAATTTCAAAGATCCATCTCCCAATGATTTCTATTGATGACAATCAATATGGTATGCAAGGGTTAGATATCCTTACGTTAATATAGAAGAGTATGGTTGCTAGAAATCACTCAAGGTCATATATATATATATAATTGGCCTAATTTCTATCTCAATGTAGTTATTCCCTATGAAATTCCTAAGATCGAACCTAAAACATGGGACAGTAAAAATGAAAAATATTATTATCTGAAGTCCATTTTTTATTGTTATCATTTTTGGTTTTGGAATATATGTGTTTAATGTGATATCTCAGTGTTTATATGTACATGAAATGAGGGCCACTATAGTAGTTTAATATGAAGTTACTGATAATTAAAAATCAAATGGATATGATACATCTAATGATAATATTGAAAAATTATAATTGGATGGATGATAAATATTTTCTCAACTGAAAGAATGACTCACTGAGATTCTGAACAACATTAAATTTCTAGAAATTCCTATCACCGAGAATAAATAATCGTTTAATTAATTTACTGTATTACAACCCATGTGGTGTGGAATATCCACAACTATTAGAAAATATACAGAATTCAAATAGTTCAATATAATAAATCGCATTGGTACCGTCCTGATGTATTAATATAAAATGGAAACAGGAATTGAAGAGAATAGTATAATAAATATGGAAAAATTACATTTATAGATTCTATATTTTAATATTATAGGAATTATAAAAGGATTAGAATTTATAAAGCATATATAGATGAATATTTATAAAGAAAATATGAATAAAATTGAGATATTTTTCAAATTTATCATATGTTAAATGTGTAATATAACTAGTGGTGGGTTTTTTTACGACCTTTAAATAAGAAAATAAAGCATCGTGACAACTATAAAAAATTGAGATTCTATTCATGCAAAATTATGGGGAATATTTTGTCTGAATGTCTTAAAATTAAATACTCTAATAATTTAAAAAAATAAATACTTCAAGAACTCTCGTTATTAGAAATATATGAAAGCTATTAAGGACACCTAGAGTGCATCTGAAGATTTTAGTGAATTAATATCATCAATATTAGAACCTAAAACTATTAATCATATGGATATCATATGTTTTACTACATAGTCTGATTAGGTACCCACTAATTACTCTTCATATAATGGTCTTGAATTTAGAAATAAAAATACATCATAAGAATTATTAAATGAGTACTTCACCATTTTAGATACCAAGTATGAATGATTGAAAAAGAAAAATAATGATCTTCAAAAATATAATAAAAATTTATTGAATAAGGAAACCCAAACAACATGATTTTATACATAATAAATACGTTGGAAAAAATCTTTTGTTACAAATAGTAAAGAAGTAAAAACAATTGCGAACCTACAAATGGATGTTCAAAACATTAATGACATTGCAAGTGACATTACTATTGGGGAAAATTTATTAAATGAAATCCTTGTGTGGTTTCCAATTACAAAAGAAAATTTTGTTATTGGAAGAAATGTAGATATACCCAAACATTATAGAAAATATTTTTTGAGTTTTTCAAAAAGAAACAAATTAAATATATATTTTTTATTATACAGAAATCTGAAATTTTGAAAACAGTTTTTAACTAAACAAATTCATGTGATTGGAAAAAATATTCTCTACTTTGGAAAAATATTCTAAAAACCACTGAGAAATTTTCTAGAAATAAAAAAATTTCCATCAACCTATATCTCTTATGACTAACATTTTCCAACACTAAAAAAATTGTGTACCAAATTATTTTGTTTAGTGTTTTTTCATTGTAGGAAACTGGATGTGTTAACAATAGTAATAAATAGTTTATGGAAAGTCGGTTTTTATTGAATATGAGTGGAGATTACAAAATATTTTACTAACTATCCAAAATATAATGAGAACATGAATTATTTGGTGATAATGGGAAAGGAAAAATATTTAGTAATAGGTATATTTTAAATCCACAGTCAATTATCATCAATAGAATATATTTACAGTATACTCTAAAGAAATAATTAATAATAATTTCAAAACAATATGATGGTGCCTACCTTATTCATATTTCAAGAAATTCATATTTAGTTTTTAATGATATGTTTAAAATTATCAATAAAATATAAACTAAAAATGTTTACACACAAGATGATGATACATTGTGTTGAGAAAATGTAAACTGTTTAAATAATGATATTGATGAATCAAGTATTTCTCATAGAAGGATTGGAAATTAAAATGTTCATTCTCTGAATATTTTCCTAAAAGAAATTTGATTTCTGATCTGCATAATTTCAAATTGGATAGAATAAAGATATGTGATCTATTTATAAAATGATAGAAAAAAAAGAAATCTTTTAATCCATTTAATGATGTTGATGTATCTCGACCTCTAGAGATTATCCCTATTGATCCATTTAAACCTACTAGAACTAATAATATTTATTCTAAATTTTTTATTTATCTTTTTGTTGATGATTTTTCAATATTTACATGGGTTAATTTTTTGGGACTCAAAATCTAATTTTTTTTGTTTTAAATTATTTCTGTAAATTATTGAAAAACAAAATAGAAGTAAAAATATTTTCATTTAAGAATGATCATGGAGTTTATTTTTATAATAATAAATTTAATTCTTAGTGACCAAAATATGAATAAAATAAAAAATTTCATGCCCCAGAAAAATGTGGTTTTTGTATGGTAGAATAGGACATTTCATGAAATTTATAATGTAAGGCTATGAAAATAAAAATTGAAATGTCATCTATTATATGATATGGTTAACAAATCATTTTATGTTATTAACAAAGATCTAAAAATGCCTATCATAAATAAAACACCCTATGAATTACACAATAATAGAAATCAAGGTAGTTCAACTCAATGAATTTGAAATCAAGTATTATATCTTGAACACAATGAATAATCCTAGATGTTTCGATCCAAAGGATGGTATAGGTAGCATCCTAGGTAAATCTACCTCTTACAAAGTTTTTTACTTTTCAAATAATGGTCATTGATTGTCGACGAAAAAACTCATGTGTATATTGATGAACATGACCCATTTGATAAAAGGTTATTCAAAATATTGATCAATCTGATTTAGGTATGAATATGAGACTTGAGCCTCTATTTAATGACAATAATGATGGAGATTTCGGACAGTATTACCTTAAAATACGTATAAATGTAGATTTCAGTGAACCTGAAAGTGTGATGTATGTAATTCATATAAATTTGAAATTTAATATTCTTGAAATAGTTATTGGAATACAAGATAATGTTCTACGAAGTAGATGAAACATAATAAATCTTGTTGAATTCTCTACCTTTTTTTCACTTGAGGAACAAAAATCCTTACAATATTTCATATCAGATTATTGTTTGTTCTTAGCTATGATGTGTTTGAACATCATTGGAATATCACCATGTTTTTCTCTCACTTTTTAGTTGTTGTAAATGCATTACATTTCGTGCTTCTATTGTACTCCTTTTGATTTAATAAATTTTCAGAACATGGATTTAGTGACCAATTCATGTCTCTGTTTCTGCCAAAAAAAGATGAGTTAAATATATTTATAATAAATAAACCGTGTTAATTAGTTGGAATAACCTAAAACATTCTTATATTTTGAAAAAAATGGTTTTTTGGAAATATACAAGATGGTCATAGTGTAATAACAAAAAATAAATCTAGACATTTATCCATTGCATACAATTTAGATGAATGAATATATTATAAATAGGCCATTTCTAATTTATCTAGACTAGATGATGTTAGAATCCTTATATATTATACAACATATATTAATTTTATATTATGTAATTATAAGGTTAAATATTATTTTCTAAATGGATTATTAAAAGATAATGTTTCTGTAGAACAATCTCAATGTTTTTAAGATCCCAATCTTCAAAATTATGTGTTTAAACACACCATAATTCAATAGAGACTTAAACAAGATCCATGTTCATGATATTAAAGGGTATGTTATTTTATTTTATCCTTGGGTTTTAAAGTAGGAAAGAAAGGCCATATATTTTTTTCAAAAACATCATTGTTATATATTTTTTAGTTCAAATAAATGTAGATGAAATAATTTTCATATCATCAAACCAAAAGTTATGCAATGAGTTATAATAAATTATGCAATAAAAATTAAATTACATTGATGGGTTAATTTTTATTTTTTGGATTTCATGTTTATCATTAATTTTATTGAAATATATTAAATAAAGTAAAATTCAAACATGACATGTTTTAGATGTTTGAAATAAATAAATAGTAAGGCATACTCAAATCATATGATCTCTAATATCAAACCCTACATGGGTGATATTGAAAAACATGCTGGAAATAAGTTTTATAAAGGAATCATTGTGATTTTTTTAATCTCACTACATGTAATTTCGACATTATTTTTTTAGTATGTCTTTTTGAAATATTTCAATTTAAAAAAAATAACATTTAAATATTTCCAAAATAAATTTATTATATTATAATGGAAATTTGTATCATTCTCTTTAATTTTCAAATACCAATGATTTTAGGTTAATTTCATTATCAAATGGTAATTTTCCATGATGTTGAGAAGATAGAAAAAACACCTCAAGAACCTTCAATTTTCTTTTTAAATCATAGGAATCATGGAAAATTAAAAGGAAACACTCCATATAATTATCAAATTTTGATGTTTAATATATATATGAAAGATGTTTTTGTGCACATGTGTTGTTGATAAAAGCATATCGTACAATATTTTAAATATAGTTTTTTTCTAAAAAATCTGATAACCGAAGTTCAATCAGCATTTCATAAAATCATATAATCCATTAAATAATGGTGTACATTGAATTAACACATCATTTATTGAGATATCATGATGATAATAATAAATTCACTTTATATTTTTTTAACATATAAAATTGATTTTATATAATTTAGTCAATATTCTGTCTGTTTAATTTTTCTCAATAATATTTTATTATATATTTTAATAATTCAATGTAAATAAGTTATTTACCTTATTTAATTTATTATTTGCGCCATTCCATTGAGTAAAAGTCATATTAAATAGGCCATGTCAGCTCATTTTATAAATAAATACTATGCACTAAACTACGTGACCCCATGATTACCCCAAAAGAAAATGATTTTGTATCAAATCTTGGAACAAAACACTTTGCAAAACCATTTACCCCCCTTATCTCACTATCTATCGAAATTGTGATTGTGCTAACATTCCATAATTCTAATCTCTCCTTGAATGGTGAAAATGAAATTAAATGAAGTTTCCATATCATGTAGAATGAAAAAAGGGATCTTAATTAATGTTCTATGTGGATGAGAATTTTATTTTCAATTTTTGGAAAACAATTATATGTTTCTAAATAAATTCATCAATCATCAAAGATTTGAGTATGTTTATGATGAAATATAAACCATTTACCTATTCCAAAGGGATCGTCAAAAATTTTATGAATCAGTAGTTATTCATTTTAGTGGTGATGATGGCATCGTAAGAATAATAGTGAGCTATAAAAACCACTCGATAACCATTGATTTGTTATAAAATCCTTGAATATACCTCTAGATGGCTACCTAATTTTCTGTATATAATTTGTTACCTTTTACAGAGTATCTCTCTCATATAAAATAATATATACTATTAGAAATTCAGACATTGAAAATAATCTATTGATGGATTCAGAACCTGAACGAAAATTGTTGACTGTATTCATACAATCACAAATAGAAAAAATATATGGCGAGTTTTTGAAAATTAATTTTCAATATATCACGTTGATTTATCTATTTATGTGAAAAAAAGGTACTCTAGAACATTATATTATATTATATATATTTCATGTTTAGATGATGATTCTAAATTTTAATCCATTTAGAAGAATTCTAACCATCATTTTGAAACACTATAGTTTTCTTAGATGAGATAAACTCAACACATTTCAATGAGTTTATGACCATAAGAGAAATTATTTTAAGAAAATGGGGTTTGGGAGGTACTTTTATATTGTAATGACCCACCAATTCTCAATGGCTTGAGAGTGTAACAAGTCATTACTTGGCCTTAAGAGACATCCCCAAGGCGCCAATGTATAGCAATAAATGCCAAAGGTTTTCAAAATACTTGGGGGACAATTTACCCTCCAACAAAAAGATAAAACTAGATAAAAATCTCCAAGAGACCACTATATGATGCATGATTTAAAACCAAACCAACTTAACAATTATTTTCATAAAAACCCAAGAAAGTGAAACAACCGAGTACAAAACTAAATTGGAGTAAACAGCGGAAAGACAACCACATGTCTTTAAGATGACAACACAACTCCATGCTCCACAAGTTCAAATCTCCAACATCACGAACCAGCCCAAGAGTCACAATGTAGTGCTATAAACATGTGACACTTTACCTTTGCCAGCATCCCAGTATAAGACATCTACAAAAGTACCAACGTGCCAAAGCAGGGGGTGGGTAATGAAACTCATTAGGTTTTCCCCGATGACTTCCCAACCAATACCTCTAGGATAAAACATGTTAGCACATTAATATAAAACAATTTATATAAAACAATTCCAAAACAATTCACAATATAGAAAATCCCATGTCAAATAAATTTTTCCAACAAAAACTATTTTTTAACAAAGCAACCAAGCAATGTTTCCCAATCAAATTCACGTTTCCATTTTGGTACATTCATTACATTTCACAAATCCACACAGCCAACCATTTCACAACTCGTAAAATCCACTATGCATGCATCATTATGATAGTTCCATACTAATGAGTGGTCACTCATCGATCTTCCAAGTCTTCCAAAAGGTAATTACTCCCCAGGTTCCATTACACTTTTGGCACCAAGCACAAGTTCATATTTCAACCAAGCATCGTAAATGCAATACGAACACACACACACACAATATGCCCAAAAACCAAACAATTGCAACCATGCCAAAACCATTTCAATAAAAAACCCTTTTATTGAAAAAAATTTCCCTAAAAACAATTTTCCAAATCCCATTAATCCATATATTAAAATCACTATTTTAAAATCAAGAAACCAAAACAGTTTTCACAAACCATCTTTTCAATTTCCACAATTTCATCAAAACCTATAAATCATCACTAAAGAAGATTTTATAAAAAGAATTGTACCACAATTTCACAATAAAAATAAAGATATTAAATCAATTAGAACTAAGCCTTCATGTTCTAAGAAAGAGGAATCGGGAGTGAATCCACCTACCTCAAAAAAAGGTGAAACCAATCCGCGAACGAAGAACGATCAAGAACACCGGGTCAAAAACTCCAAGAACCCTCCTCCGATCTCTTCTCCTAACAAAACCAAGAAAAACTTTTGTCATATTTAGCATCCACACCCCAGATCTACCCATAATGGGAGTCGATCTAAGAAAATGAGAGATGAGGAGAAGTATATCTAAGTAGATCTAAGAAACCAATCAAGAACGATCACATACCTTAAGAATACGGCTTCGATTCGCCAAGAGAGGCCTTCATATCACCACCAGAACACTTGGGAGAAGACTTCCTACCATTAATGGAGATAAATCCAGAGTTAGGGCCACTTATGAGGTTTAAACAAGGCAATTAAAGGCAAAACGAGTTATATCCATAATTTTAGGATCTAACTTTAAGTGAAAGCACGGTTTGACAAACCTTCCGCAAACCGTGCATTAACTTCTGCCTCGACCATCCTTCACACATGGCCTCATCGCACGGTTTCCCTTAACTGTGTGCCGACCATGCGGAATCCACTATCTCCTCTGTCAAACACGTACAGTTTGGCCGCATGGTTTGACAAACCGTGCGCCGCCCGTGTGCCTTCCCCTTTGGTTCAATCTTCACTCCAGGATATTCTGATTCTCCCACACATCACCCAAAAATTTTAAAACCAAGAAAAGTATCAAGTAAGGGTTACATACCAGAAACCGGGGGTACTAAATTCTCCCCACCATTAGTCTTTCCATCCTCGGAATGTAGAAAACCATTGCTTTACTAAAAGAGTTCTATCCACTGATCCTTCATTTCTTTCTCGTGTTCGCAAGTCTCTTCCTGGAATTGACAATGTTTCCACGAAACCCGCACTAGGACGATGATTTTTCCATGCAAGACTTTATCCTGCCTATCCTCAATCCACACTGGGATATGTATCAACAAATCATCCGTCTCTAGGTCTATGTGATCCATCTGATCACATGGTCAGGATCAGGCTGATACTTCTTCAACTGAGATACATGGAACACATTGTGCACTGCACTGAACGTTGGTGGTAATTCGAACCGATACGCCACCTCTCCAAACCGTTCCAGTATCTCAAAAGGTCCTAAATATCAAGGAGATGATATTCCATCCTTCCCAAAATGACGTTGTCCATGTCTTGGAGATATCCTCAAGAAGATATGATCACTCACTCCAAACGACAACAGTATTCGGTGATGATCCTGATAAGATTACTAAATACTCTGAGCTGTCTCCATAGTCTTTATAATCAACTGAATCTTCTCTGTTGTTTCTTGGAAAAGGCTCCGTGTGATTAGTGATGTTTCACCAGTTTCCTCCTAGCATAGTGGAGAATGACAAGGACGCCCATACAATTATTCAAACAAAGCCACGCGTATCGAGTCTTGATAGCTGTTATTTAATTAGAACTCCACTAAGGTTATATGCTCCTCCCATGAGCCACCAAAATCTATTACACAATACTGAAACATGTCTTCCAACGTATGTATCGTTCGCTCGGATTTCCCATCCGTCTGAGGATGATATGTCGTACTCATAGTCAACTGAGTCCCAAGGGCTTGTTGTAATGATTTCTTGAAACGAGATGTGAACCTCGGATATCTATCTGAGATGATAGACACTGGTACACCATGTGTCTTTACCTCTTCTCGGATATATATTTTTGAAAGATCTTCCACCGTATGGGTTTCAAGAATTGATATGAAATGCGCCGACCTGGTTAGATAATCCACTGTCACCCAAATGGCATCGTGTTTCCAGACCGTTCTTGGATGACTTGTAAAAAAATCCATTTCTATCTACTATCATTTCCATACAAGGATATGTAAAGACTCTAATATAACAGCTAGTCCTTGATGCTCTGCTTTAACCTGCTGAAAAGTTAATCATCGCGAGACGAATTCAGCCACCTTACTTTTCATGTTGCTCCACCAAAACTGCGCCTTTAGCGCCTTATAAATCTATTGTGTACCCGAATGTACAGACCATCTTGAATTTTGGTAAGCATTAAAGAGTTTTCCCTGCCAAACTATATGTACAACTATCTGATCTCTGAAACACAAAACTGATCCTGCTTGCAGTTTCCAGCCATCAATGATCTCCTCACAACTGCGTTTTGAACTCATTATCGGATATTCTGCATCAGTTGTTTTTGCCTATATGACCACATTTACCAGTTCAGGAACAAGCATAGCTGAAAAGAAAACTGCAAAATTATCTTGGTTTTCTAATTCCACATGCATGTCGGCTAAGACCAACATCAAATTCCCTTCATCTGAAGCTTCTTTCACCAATTGAGCATATGAATTTCTGCATAATGCATCGACCACTGAATTTCCCTTACCCGGTGTATACAACAAGTCAAAGTCGAATATTTGATGGTACTCCATCCATATCCTCTACCTCAGATTGAAATATCGTTGTGAGAAAATGTGTTTCCGGATTTTGTGATCTGTAAACACAGTGATCTTCTCACCAAAGAGATAATGACACCATTTTTTCAAGGAATGGACAACT
The DNA here is from genome assembly GCA_963277665.1 of Viscum album. Lineage (NCBI taxonomy): Eukaryota > Viridiplantae > Streptophyta > Magnoliopsida > Santalales > Viscaceae > Viscum > Viscum album. The sequence continues at coordinate 1,305,444,252 of OY728147.1, forward strand.
ACAGCTAACTCCAAATCATGTGTTGGGTAATTCTTCTCATCCACCCTCAATTTCATTGAACTATAAGAAAAAACATGTTCTCCTTGAATGAGAACACAACCCAACCCTTGTTCCTGAAGTGTCACAATACACCACATACCCTTGTCCTGATTCCGGAAAAATCAAGATGGTTACTGATGTAAGGTGAACTTTCAACTCTTGAAAAGATCTATGACATTACTCAGTCCATTGAAATGCACTTTTTTTCATTGTTAATGTTTTTATAGGAGAAGCTATTTGGGAGAAGTCATGCACAAAGCATCCGTAATAACCAACTAGACCAAGAAAACTTCGTATATCAAAGTCATTCTTCAGTGGTTGCCAAGAAATAACAGCTTCTATCTTTTCTGGATCCACTAAAGCACCTTTATTAGAAATGACACGGCCAAGAAAATGTACTTCTTGTATCCTGAAATTTCACTTTGACAATTTGGCATACAACTGATGGTCCCTCAATATTTCTAACACTATCTCCATGTTTTGCTCATGCTCAGCCCTTGTTCTTGAATACACCAATATGTCACCACAATAAAAGAATCCAAATATGGCTGAAATATCCGATTCATCAAAGCCATGAAGAGCGCTGGTGCATTCGTAAGACCAAAATTAATAACTACATATTATTAGTGGCCATATCTGCTTCTGAAGGCTACTTTTGGAATATCCTCCTTCCGAACACGCAACTAGTGATATCTTGACCGTAAGTCAATTTTGGACAACCACTGAGCTCCCCTCAATTGATCGAACAGGTCATCAATGCATGGAAGTGGATATCTATTCATTATTGTAACTTGTTTATGTTTATGATAATCTACACATAGCCTCAAAGTTCAATATTATATCTTTACTAATAAAACTAGTGCTTCCCACGGTGACACCATTGGCCTAATAAAACCTTTTAATTCCAGCTCCTCAAACGCCACCTTCAATTTCTTTATCTTTATTGGTTCCATCATATATGATGGATGTAAGATAGGACTAGTCCCTGGAATGAGATCAATCGTAAACTCCACTTCTCTTACAGGTGTTAACCATGAGAAGTTTTTAGAAAAAACAACAAGAAATTGATCCACCACAGCTAGAAAACTATTTTATGCAATCTCTTCCAATGTTGCTAAAGTCAACAATTCCATTTGGTAAGAGATCATTCCCACCATTGGTTCCAACAATATATTTGCACCTTATTGCCTTGTTGAGAATGACCTACCTGAGGTGTCATGGTATTCCTGAAATCACCATAACTAGCCATGTTCTATTGGCGAGGCTGATTATACTGTCCTCAACCTATCAAAGCATAAGATGCTTGCGATGCCTGGTAAGTGTCACGCGCACCCGACCTCGCAGCACTGCGACAATATTGCTGAAGATTCCTCATCTTGTTGCAATTGTGTCATGACTTTGGTGGTGTTATACATTCTCGTTTCATGTGGTCAATCACACCAGATTGAAAACTCCCAGCATTCATCATGGGTCGTGGAAAAAGATTCACCAATCTAGAGATCTAATTATGATTTTCACTCCCACCTTGGAAGTAGGTGTCCCTCTTCCGATTGTTCCCAGTATTAGAGCTCCCACCCATTCCCATGGGTATCATCATTCTTCCTCCTCCCATAACTCATGGGATGTCTCCTTCTACTAATGTTTCTATGTTTACCATCTCCATATAATCCGTAATACAGAGCACATCTATCTTCGAATAAATCTTCTGTCGCAACCCTGATTCAAAGATGTGTTCCTTCAGTGACGCACTTGTAGTAACTTCATGTGCAAAGAGCACTAAATTTATGAATTTAGCAGCATACTCTGTAAAAGAGAGATTTTCTTGATTCAGGCTGAAAAGTCTATTTTTCTTTGGATCTTGAACGTGTGAGGATAGAATTTTTTATTAAAAATTTCCTCAAATTCCTCCCACTCAAGGCCTTGATCTAGCTTAGCCTACACCACCAGCTCTCACCACTATCGTGCAAGATCCTCCAGCAAGTATGTTACCAAAATTACTTTTGGTTTTGCTGGTGTGATGATGAAATCAAAGATATGATTCATCCTACTCAGCCACACCTCCACCCGTTCTGGTTCAGAATCACCCCAAAAGATGGGTAGATTCTTCTTCTGGAACTGGACGAAATGGTCTACATGCCTTGACTCATCCCTCTGATTCCCCGTGTCCACTGCCTGAAATTCTTGAACGATACTCTGAACCAACTCTTGGTTCACACGTGGATCAGGTGCAACCGCATTCTCCACAGCTTTATCTTTTTGGTTTCTATAACGTCTAACGGGTGCCATTTTCTATACAAACAACGAATGTCGTTATTCTCACTTCCTAGTAACTGAAGGCTTATAATTTCAATCTCTATTACACCACTATCACAAAATCTATTTCCAACCATTTCTAAAATAGATATTTTATTTCTTTTAAAATCAATATAGTTTCAAAATACATAAAAAATTATCTTTTCAAAATCATTCATTTGAAAATGTGATTACAATTTTCAGAAATTACGATTTTGCATCAAACCATAACTCATTTCTCAAAATGGTTTATGCAATCATAGTTGGGATTTCATTCCTCTATAATGCGTGGCATGATCATCTCATTGGCTAAACCCAAGACAAAGAGATTTACAACATTCTAGAAGTGTATCCAAAACACTTATGTACCCAACACCCTAGTAACTTGAAGTTTAGCATAAACCGATTAGCTACGTCATTTTATTCTATACATTTCATGTTCCGACAATCCTACTCATGTCTAAGATGACCACCCAAGGAATAGACAAGAAGGAATTTCAACTCCAAGACCACGAACATCGATGACTACTTGTTAGGAGAGGACTAAACAAGTTGATACCATTTGTAATGACCCGCCAATTCTCATTGCCTTGAGGGTGTAACGAGTCATTACATGGCCTTAAGAGAAATCCCCAAGGCACCAAAGGCTTAGAATAAATGCCGAAGGGTTTCAAAATACATGGGGGACGATTTACCCTTTAACAAAAAACAACCATCAAACAGAGAAAACTAGACAAACATCTCCAAGAAACAACTATATTATGCATGATTTAAAACCAAAACAACTCAACCATTATTTTCATAAATACCCAAATAAGTGCAACAACAGAGTACAAAACCAAATCAGAGTAAATAGCAGAAAGACAACCACAAGACTTCAATACGCAACCCAACTCCATGCTCTACAATTTCCAAGCTCCAACATCACGAACCAGCCCAAGAGTCACGAAGTAGTGTTATAAACGTGTGACACTTTACCTTTTCCAACATCCCGATATATGACATATGAAAAAGCACCAACGTGCCAAAGAAGGGCGTGAGTAATGAAACTCAGTAGGTTTTCCTCGATTACTTCCCAACCCATGCCTCTAGGATAAAACATGTTATCACCTTTACGTAAAACAATTTATATCAAACAATTCCAAAACTATTCACAATAGGGAAAATCCTATGTCAAATCCATTTTTCCAGAAAAACCATTTTCAAAAAAAATCAACCAAGAAAAGTTTCACAATCAAATTCACATTTCCATTTTTTAACATTCATTCCATTTAACAAATCCAGACAACCAACCATTTCACAACCCATACAATCAAATATGAACGCATCGTTATGAAAGTTCCATACTCATGAGCGGTCTATCGTCGATCTACCAAGTCATCATAAGGTAATTACTCCCCATGTGCCATTATACTTTTGGAACCAAGCATGAGGTCATATTTCAACCATGCCTTATAAATGCAATATGAACACACACAAACCCAGTATGCCCAAAAACCACACCATTTCAACCATGCCAAAACCATTTTAATACAACACCCTTTTATTGAAAACCTTTTCCCCACAAACCATTCTCCAAATCCCGCAAATCCACATTTTAAAATCACTATTTTAAAATCAAGAAACCAATAAACTTTTCACAAAACATCCATTCAATTTCCACAATTTCATCAAAACACATAAATCATCACTAAATAAAATTTATAACATTGTTTGCACCACAATTTCACAATCAAAACCAAGTGATTAAATCAATTTTAACTAAGACTTAATGTTCTTAGAATGAAGAATCAGGAGTGAATCCACTTACCTCAACAAAAAGGCAAAACCATGTAACAGACGAAGAACACTCATGAACACTAGGTCAAAAACTACAAGAACCATACTTAGATCTCTTATCCTAAAACAACCAAGACAAAATTTTGTCATATTTGGCATCCACACCCTTAGCTCAACCCATAACGGGCGTAGATCTAAGAAAATGAGAGAAGAGGAGAAGTAGATCTATGTATATCTAAGAAACCGATCAAGAACGATCCCATAACTTAAGAACCCGGCTTCGATTCACCAAGAGAAGCCTTTAGATCGCCTCTAGAATGATTGGGAGAAGTCTTTCAATATTCAAGGGAGAGAAATCCCGAGTTAGGGCTGCTTAAGAGGTTTCAACAAGGAAATTAAATGAAAAACGAGTTAGATCCACAATTTTAGGATCTAATATTATGTTACCACTTGGTTAGTCCGTACTGTTTGACAAACCGTGCGCTAATCATGCGTTATCTTCTGCCTAGACCATCTTTCATGCACAGCCTCATTGCACAGTTTCCCTTAACCATGCGCTAACCATGCGAAAGCCACTGCCTCCTCAGTCAGATACACATGGTTTGGCCACACGGTTTGACAAACCTTGCGCCGCCTGTGTGCATTCCTCTTTGCTTCAAACATCACTCCAAGATCTTTTGATTCTCCCATATGTCATGCAATACTTTTAAAACCCAGAAAAGTATCATGTAATGGTTACATATCAGAAACTGGGGTTACTATATATATTAGAAAATCCGGTTCCCTTAACCATTGTTTTCATAGTAGAACTAGAATTGACTCTGGGGAGTCATCTAACATACATGAAATATATATATGTTAGTGTAAGGGTCATCTAATAACAATACGATAATATAATGTTAGTATGATGCAGAAAATATTTTTTTAAGGAGATCAAGAGTGCGAATTTTCATTCATTCATGAGAACAAAAAACTTGTCCGAAGAGTACTCCTCCTACCCATATTTCCATTCCAGTACATGTTTATAAATATAGGATTTCCACTAAAATCACACTCATGTTTTATGTTATTCGTGACATGACCATTTTGTTAGGAACTAGATTTTCCCCTCTTATGTTCTATTCCAACTCATAATAGTTGGAAAACATAACCACATGAGTGGTCCGTATAACCAAATTTAAAGAGTCGCATCATGTGGAATAAGTACACAATACTATTGAAATGAAATAATTTGGAGAATAAAATATATAATTCCAAATGGAACAGAATTACCCAATTCATTTTTAAAGGATGAAATATTGAATTTCATAAAATTTAATGATGTTCCTCGGATAAATGTCATGAGAAATTCTCAAATTTGAAATCTAAAGAACAATAAATAAATAATTACATAAATGATCCTAATAAATTATTAACATATATTTGTGATCAAATGCATACAATATTTTATGTTCAAGAATTAATGTTTTTCTTTAAATAAATAACAAAACATTTATCAAAAGAATACACTACAAACATTTCAAATGGTTCTGGTAAACAATCGAAACTGATGGAATTATTAGAAGATGTGGATAAAATGACTACAACATTTGATTTATTATAGTGTGAAATTATCTTTAGAGTGTTGTTTCTAGATAATTATCTAGGTATTTTTCAAATGATTCCTGATTTCATAGAAAATAATTTCCATGATCTACATAGAGTTTTTTTAATAGTTTGAATAATGATTTCTAGAAATATTAATAACTGGTACTAGCTCATTCTTTTATAGAGTAATTTTTAAAAAATAATCTTTGAAAATAAAAAAAAGATGACTCTATAGTTGGTATTATGAAATAACAGTTTTAAAATTTTTATATTCTGATATCTTACTAAACTAAGAATAGATATATGAATAATTTAATTGTAAATTTGACACAGCATCTATTGAATGAAATTATAAATCATTTTTAATAAAAATAATTAAATGGTAAAACTAATTTATTCTTCTGAGGATTCCCCTTTTTGGATTTGTGTAAGTCATTTTCCTTGACCACATATTGTATATCTCTATCCAACCACTTATCACCAATTTTTTGAAAACATAAACCTAGATGAGATCTAAAAAATCTATGTACTCTTGTTTTTTGAAGAATTTCCATTAACCTTACCCGAACCGTCCTAAAAATATCCTTCTTTAAATTAAATGAAATTAGTTTTTTGGGGAACAACAATATTATATCAAAATAATATCAAAACTATAATGGTTTTTTTCAATAATATTGAGCTAGTCTTGGAGAATATATATTGAAATTGGGTTATGTTGTTAGCACAATATATGACGTTCCCCTTCCTTCACCATTGTTACCACATGATATTACCATATCATTAAAGAAGAGACCTTTGACAAATGATTTAATGATCGGAATTTGATACACATTCTTTCTGAAGTTCATGATGTGGTTTGTCGATTGGATTGTAATTTCATATAAAACATTTGAATCGTGCCAACGTTATGGAACTCCTAAAAAATGAATCAATTTTATTTCCAGATTTATTTAACATAATGTTTTTAATACTTTAATATCTCTAATATATTTACTTTTTTATGCTGATATTTTTCTCATATGTGATCAATAATAATTTTTAAGGTATTTTTATAGTATACTATTTTAATGATTCATTAAAAACTATATTTAATTCCAATATTGTTCATCATTAGTACCATTAACATTATACTAGTTTTTGAGAAATATAAATTTTATTCTTTATTAGAATTCCTTTTTTTCAATCATTGTGGAGAAGAGATGAAAAATAATAACAATTAATTTTTCATATTAATTATCTTATTTAAAAAAGAGTATACGAAAGGAAAAGTAAAATATTTATGTTTAAAAGATAATTTTTTTCAAATGAAATGTGTCATTAAAAAATAGGAAAAAGGAAACATTTATATCATTAAATGTTCATACATTTTGGAATGAAATTTTTTTCCCAATTTATTAGTTTTTTGGTCATTAAAAAGTTTTAGATTTTTTTAAATAATAATTTCATGAAATATTACTCCATGACATGTGTTTTTATGATTCAAAAAATCCACAATTTTACATATAATAGTTTATCCAGAGTGATTTGGATTTTATATGTAAAAATAATTTATCTTAAATTGTGTGTCGAAGTGTTTAACATATGATTTGTATAGTATGTGATATGTTCCAAAGTATATTATCTTGTAAAAATTGATTAACATTTTATGATTTATTATATTGATCAATACATTAAATACTGTTTTAATAGGTAATATTTATCTTATGAAGTATGATTGAGTTTCTCAAGATGGATACATTATTTACAATGAAAATCTGAAAAGAAATTATCTTCTGGAAAAAATATTTGTAGATTCAAGTAGATTAATAAGGAATGTTTTGAATAACATTAGCATATTTATATTACTATGAATAATTATATTATGTAATATTGTTATTAGTTTTTCAAATAATTATATATGATTTATCATATAAAATTTATCTTATGATGAACAATACTTCCAGTTTGTATCTTATAAAGACGTATCTATTATTGTATGTCATGAATAATTTCATAATCTCTCTATCAGCCATTTGATGATTTTAGACCCAGAAAAAAGAAATAATCCATTTATTTAAATATTTTCTAAAGAAAAATTTCAGGAAATGTAATGATCGGGAAAAAAGGATGATTTCATACAACACTATGACAAAAGTATTTCCAATGTTTGGAATTATTGGATGCATATCCTTAATAACTAGTCCTATCAAGATCATTACATGTCTCACCCAACCCTTAAGATTATATTTTTCTTCAGATCAAATGATTTATATAATGACTAGTTAGTTTAAAAAAAATAAGGGATATAGTTTGATATAATTTTATTGAGCACATATACATACTAGAAATCATTAGATAAATGTACAGTGTTCAAAAAATTGTGTTATAATTTTTAGTTATATAAATTTCCATGTAGATAATACCAAGATATAACATTAATTCTATAAAATTATTGGTATTATGTTTCATCTACTAACATTTTTTGTTTGAAACTATGTGTTGTAAACATTTATCGTAATGTATTGTTTCATGATATCTTTTTTATAGTAATTGTAAAAGTGTTTTTTATGACAATGAATAGGTATTATAAAGAGAGATCTTATTTGAAATTTCTTGGACCTTATAATTTTGTAAAAACTTCTTGTAATCAACTATGATCCCTTGAGAAATGTTCAATTATAGTGAAAATCACCCAATAAATGGAGTAGAGTGTTAGCGTATTAGACTATAGGATTTCTATTCCACAAGAAACGATAAATATATTATGTTACCTATCATTCCTTAAATTAAATTATTATGTTACCTATTTTCGTTAAATAACTATTTTATTATCACACCTAAATAGGGTAGTTCATTGAAAAATAATTTTTTATGAACATGATTCCCCCACCACTTGAGTGTTCAATTGACTATTATCTAGAAATTAATGGCCACCCCCACTCTTCACGTTTTAACACAGTGAAAAACATTTGGATCCATCATGAACTACAAAAATAACATTCCAACTTCAATCCCCTAATTCTTTAATTTATGGTTTATTTATAAATAAATCAAAGTAAGTCTTTTAGTGAAAACCTAAAGAGGTTACCTGAAGAAGTGGAAACATTATTCAATAAGTTTATTTTATTTTATTCCTTCACATCCTTAAATTATTATTAAACAATATAATATAAAAATTTAAACAACATAAAAATTAGTAGATATTTTTATGTTATGGGAATTACCAACAATGGTTTCGACAACCCTAAAATATGTTAGTAAATAATATTCATGTGTATAGAGGACTCCCCCCCCCCACAAAAAGATGTCATTCATTTTTACATTACGAAGTATCACTGTTGGTTAAGAAAATGAATAAAAATTCAATATATTATATTTGTAAAATAATAATACCAATATAATAATTATATCATATATACATTTTTTACATTCCATTTTTTAGGTGATATGATAATGTTTCCCATGTGTACACAGACTGCCCCCGTGAGAAGCATTGTGATTCATAATTCAGTAACTCTTTATATAGAATATGGCAATCAAAAAATTATTAATTATATACGATATATGTGGAATATTTATTACATTCATGACATATTTATTATTATTAAATTATAATATAACTTTTTAGTTTTACATTTTCACTCTCTTAAAGATGATAAAATCATTTATGTACACATGGACAATGTCTTTTATGATGCAATGTTAATATATTTTAATCACCACATCATATAGATGATATATATAGTTATATTTTAAGAAATAATAATTATTTTTTTATATTATGTTAATTATGTAAAAAATATACTTTCCTCATTTATATAATGATCATTGAAAAATTGAAACATTGCCCATCTGTATGTACGACTTACAATACCCATGATTATAACACCCATTTCTCGAACCCATATTTCATTATTTTCCAAAAATTATAATTTCAATAATTATATTATTATAATTATTTCATTATCATTATTATGGAGATAACAAAATATAAAATGTACATAACAATTGAAAAATTCGTGACAAAGATTGATTGAAAAAATAGGGTAATTAACACCTAAATAATGATAATAATGAATGAAATTTATATAAGTGAAAGGATAAATGGAAATTATTATATAATTTCCCTTTAATGTTTTGAGATGTCACCTGAGTAATTTTCTGAGAATAGTATGTGAAATTTTTTCTAATTTTTCCACAAATTATATATTAGAGTCTTTAATACTTATAATAAATTTGATTAACTATATCAAATTTAATAGATCCTTTTACAGTTGTTTGAACCATGTTGTTTAATGTAAGGGTTAATATAAATATTTTCATGAGATTTAAATGTATTTAAAAATGGTAATTTCCCATGGGAATTAGTTGTATTTTTTCTTCTTTTTCATTTGAATTATAGATTAGGGGAGTGTTATTAGTGACACTGTTGGTGTGAACATATCTTCATATTTAATTCCATTAATAAGTAAATGTATATCCTTATTGTGGTTTAACCCTAAAATGTTAAAAAATAGAAAATTCATGTTTTCAGAATCCAGATGAGATGTGACAATCAGGAACTCTTTGTCCCAGGTAAGACCCATAATGATTAATTGAAACCCTTGAGTATACTGGTGGTAATTCAGTTATTATAGCCTTGTAAATGTGAGAATTATGTAGTACAAAAGTTTTGTGGGACCATCTTTCATAGTACACAATATATAAAATGATTGATCATGTAATATTTTATTTTTTGATAGATGATTCAAAAGGTTTTCTTCTAGGTAAATTTTTATATGGAATAATAAATGTCTATGCTAGACCCTTAAATTCAATATCATATGCTTGATGCATAATTTATTTATCCTTAATAAATTAAAAGATAATGGGTGATCTTATTTTATTGTTCTGATATCAAGACATAATTTATTTACATATGTGGCACCAAAAAATTGGAAAATTTATTCAGTGAACCATTTTATATTTATGGATTATTGAAGAATCATAGTTATATTTGAATTATGAGGTCAGATAATACCACAAAATGTATTGTTCTGTGGTTTTATTGTAATGTTTCATGATTACATGTGGTCTAAGATCAAGTTTTTTCTCGAATATGTAGTGACATAATCATTAAAATCATATTGGGGGAATGATAGACTTCACCTATTAATAAGAGATCGAGTAATTCTACATCTTGATTTAGTGTTGTAATATGTTCAGGAAACATAAAAAACTGATCTGGTTTACTTTTATTTTCTATGAAAGATTGTGATGATGTGAATTAACATGATTAGGGAGATATTCATGATTGAATAAAATAAAATATCATTTTTTAGAATTATTTTATGCATCCTCATTTTCAGTTATTCATGTTTCTAATTGGTATAAGTATGCTGGTCATATTAAGAACCATATTTAGGAGTGGGTGGATCATGTTACCATGTACAAATTTCTTTTCTCTATAATTTTATGACAAGGAAACACTAATGATAAAGTGAATTGTGTTATTCATTATAATAATTACCTTCTATATGGGGAACACAACTGTAGAGTACCATTTGAGAAAGAATAGAATGAAACTTAAATGGTGATGATATAGAATGTGTTATATTTTTAGTCATGAATGTTACAATGATTTTAGACATAGTATGATTTAAAATCAATTATAGAAATTACATTTAGGATTAGGGTTTAGGATAAATCTTGGTGATGTAAAAACTCAGTAGTGAAATTGTTATTCCACAGAAAAACGAAGATGAAGTGGTTTATTGATAACTATACCATTTATAAACTCTAGGTGTTGAGGTTATACATTGTTTTCTATTATAAAAAATTCATAGAAACATTTGTGATTTATTATAATTTTATTTATCCTTAAAATAGACATCACTTACAAAGATATTTGTCATTTTTCATAGGTCATCCTAGTGTTGATCGACTTCCATTCAATAAAAAATTATTGTGGTGAGAAGAAGAAATGTTGGGTGAATCATTTTGAGAATAATGAGCGTATTTTGAGTTCTAACCCTTAATTTAAATCTTATTTCTTTTCATAATGGTATTTGTAATAAGGTGATCAATAATTGGTTAGTTATGGTGAGATTTAAATTGGGTTCCATGAGGAAATTTACCCTTGGTTAGACCTGGACACAAATTCATAGAGGAGATGGTGTAAGGGTTTATTTAATGAAATGTGTAACCCATTTTTATGGATGTTTATTGGGAATAGTTTTACAATCATATCGATGTAATATTTTTATAAGGATGTGGGGATAATTTTTATGTATGGGGAATGACTTTTATGAAATATCGGTAATGAATAGGTTGTGATTGTGAAAATAAATAACATATTAGTGTACAACTTGTATTTTTTCAATCATTCACATTATCATGATATCATACATATTATATTTAGAGTCATTATACTATACTCTAATCTAACTGAACATCATTTGGGATTTGATGGAAGATATTATTGGGAGTTGTGATATAAAATTAGTGTAAAAAAATCCATATCTCGTGAATTCCCACCATTGTTTTTTTGTTATCTTGAGGATTAGGATACCTATCATTGATCAATGGTTCTAGATTAGAAATGAATCTATTTTCATATTATGGAATTGGTGAAGAAATAAAATGTTTATTTTTTGTAAATGAAATGTCATATAAATTCATTTATGGGATTTAGTGAGGATGAAATAAATGATCTTAGTGTGCCTCAAGATAAAATAACTTTAATATAATATTCAATGTATAAGCTTTCCAATATAGGAGTTTTTTAAAATATTTTGTTGGTGGTGGTTTATAATACGTTCCCATGAGTAATTATATTTGTTCAATGGTGAACCACACCTATCATTTCATTTTAATATATTTACTTCATTATAATGGTTAGTTGATTTACATGAAGGAAATGTGTGTGAGTCTTGATAATGTGTTTTCAATTGTAAACATGATCACGTATTGGTTTATATGGTTTTGATTAAACAACATATTTGTGGTCCATTTCTTTGTGTGAGCACTGGATAGAGTTTTAATGGTTTAATCCTTGTATTCTTTATGTATCACATAGAATTGTGTTGGATTTCAAAATTGCAACACATCCATTCGAATTGTATTTTCTAAACATGGTAGGTTATGTTGTCCATTTAGAAAACCATTTAAATTTTATCATGGATGACAAGATCTATGGGGGGGAGGTTTTATGTCAAATATTTTTCATGGTATGAAACATCCAATTGTTTTTCATCATTCCATCACTTGAATGAGAATAAATTTGAAACCAATATTTGGAATGTATTTCTTAGAGTTGTAACACATTAATGTATATTTTTTGGTTTTATTAATTCTCATAAGGATCATCATTAGTGTTTCTGATTTTCGGAAACGTTGGGATTTGAAAATTCAATTTCATAAGAAATATCTTGGGGAACCTTTGTGGTTCAAGATGAATGCTAACCATTTGACCCAAATTGTGTGAAACTTTGTTAAAGGGATTTTTTTTCAAAACATATGATAGATAATCTATATCCATGTGACACTTATAATAAATTATAGAGGTGAATCACATGAAGTGAACATTGTATGTCAAACAGTGTGTATAGAACACAAGAGGTATTTGGATTGAGATATTACAAAATACATGAATTGAGCATCATTTATATTACAATGAACACGAATCATGAATGGTGATACAACATAGGAAGTAGGTATGAATATTTTATACAACATTGTTCTATCAGTGTAGCTAAATTGTGTGGCCCATTGAAAATTTGAGAAATTACTATATTTACCATGTTTTCTTTGGACATAAGATACAATTTTATACCCCTATATTCAAATAATATCATCACAATGGGGTGCTCTTATCATACCCCTATCCTATATTCATTTTTGAGTAACCCTCATTCGATACCAGTATTGAATGTTTTGAATTCATTTGAAACCACATTATATGTAAATGACTCTTATATAAAATTCTCTTATATTCTCTTCTCATCATGGATGTTATTTCCATGTATGTTTTTACAACCTATTTTCTTTGTTTTTTTATATTATTTAATTTATCATAGTCTTTAATTGAACTAGAGGTTGATATCACATAATTGATTCTTCCTATGAACATTGAATTTGGCCAAGGAATTTTCCACCAAATTTTTATGGTTTATAAATTTTTTTCATTATAGTTAACATTGTACCTTTAATGAATAAATAAAAAATTGGGAAACTACATAAATCAATTATCTATAAAATTACCTATATCCTCATATTACACTCAATGGAATTGATTGAGGTTTTTGACCTAAAATTGGATCACAAGATTGGATGTTACCAATTATTTACCCTCATTGGATATTACTTATAAATGACCAAAAATGAATCATAGATGTGTATGGTTGGATATTAAGGTGGAAATTAAAAAATTATGATAAATGGATTAATATATTTCTTAATAAACATGCATACTAACTTTTAAATCCATATATTAAATGCAATATGATTAATGTATTGTATTTTTTTAAATGGTATTCAAAGTTAAACTATTTTTGTTAAATAATCATTTTACACTTCTTATAATGTGATGAACCACCATTGGGTGTGTATTTAAATTGTAACAAAACATATTAATTACTATATAATTTATCAACCCTATAGGTGGGTTGTCTTGTATATTAATTTGAATGATTATGTAAATTAGATGGAAGGTGAATTGTAATGTTTTAACATGGACATTTTTCACATTAAGTGATTTTATTAAGGGGTTGTAATTAATTAAATAAAATTAATAATTGAATTAATAATTGAACCAAATTGATTGTGAAATGAAATGGAAATTTCTCATGGGCTCTATTATGTTATGAAATGATACATTACAACTTATTATAATTTTCCTTGGGAAATACAATTATTCCTTATAAAAAATTCCTTAGATGAGATCATATGACACCTGAATTGAATGAATTTTATATATTTATGTGATGTTGGACAAGACACAGATAATCATTTATGTGACATTTTTTTGATAAGGCTGCCCTTAAAATTTTTTGTTAATTATAGGACTTGAAACCGAAAAACCAATTGATTTTTTATTGTTTGAAATAATACTATTCATCATTTATTAGGATGTATTGTCTGTGATGCTCCATTCCCCCTTGTTTAATATCATGGGATGATTCCGTTATTTAGAATGTATCCACATATAATACGAGTTTCATACATTATAGAATATGATAAACTATTAGAGTCGATTAGATATCCCATGAAGAGCATGATCTTCACATGGATTATATTTACTCTACTATATAACATTTTATATGCATACATATTTCACATTTTATATACCTTGGATTAATTTTCCATTGATGCCATTGATAGTGGCCTACAATGTTTTATTCACACCACATTTAGGCTACTGAATGGTTTATGGACAAGATTCAATGATGTGGGTAGGGATATGGGATGATGAGCATCTATGGATTTATGCTATTTTATCCAAGGATAGAGTGTTGGAGAAGGGGAAAATTATAGTTTGTGGGTAGACAATATATTTTATCTTTTTTATTTATTATTTTTTTAGTAAATTATGTATTATTGCATGTCTATTGAAATATATTCCTATTATATTTTATTATATGAAATAAATTTTTTAATATGACACATATAGATTCAGGAAATTTATTTTAATTGGGATGATTTACATATGTTTTCCAATTTATATATTATTACACTATTGCATTATATATTTATGTTTTTTCTTCTTATTCATTATTTGTTAACACTAAACCACTCTTATAATGAGTGTATATTCTCTAATCCATTCAACCATATAACCTTACTATTAACCATCAGCCTTTGGCATATATGGATGAAAGTTCGAGGATATGTGTCCCATTGGTGATGTATACTACTGAGTGGACCAGGTCTGAGATTTCCGATTACATAATCAAAAAATAAATATATATTATTTCATTTGATATGGAAATTCAGTACATTTCATAATAATAAATACCCAAGAACTATAGTGATTTAGTGTCTTTGAATACTATATAAATAATCATCCTATATCATGAATGATCTTCAATATCTCCCCCAATGATCTGTTGACACAATACCCTTATTAGATATAATCGACTGTAATGATTTCTTAAAAACCTAGGGAAATGAAACATAGTAGTAAATGAGATCCGATTATTAGTAATGATAAACATAATAGATATCTATCATTGATCTTAAGTGGGAATAATGTATGCACAAGGGACGGAGGACATAATAAAAAATTATAATAACCATACCCAATTAGGCAATGTTCAGTAATAATAAATCATTGAATACAGATTCTTCATAGAAAATGATATATGTAATAAGTGTGTAGAATCATTGCTAATCAATCATGATCCTACAGAATGTATCATAATAATAATAGACAAAGTTTTGGAATAAAAAAATCAATTAAAATCATTTCTTAAGTAAATATTCACTTCTATGTCTATCAAAGTAGATAGGGTCAGTCTCCATTCAATTATTTCCATAGTCATGGTTCACTCAAAATACTATCATATTGGATAGAATCTCTTAATAAATGGGATCACATCCCATTATATTCCAAATTATCTCATAAGATATCCATCTTTACATAATTCAATGGTATGCTATATAATACTTCACCCACCCATCACATAATTAAATCCATACATTTTTGTGCCACAACATCAAAATTACTTTACAACATAAATCTATCATCATATCATACCCCATGGGTAGGAGATTAATTTTGTAATTAATTCATCATTTCAACATAGCATAACCCATAGAAAAGTAATAGGTTTTATAATGGTTTTAACATAACATAATTGTGTCCTAGGAATGAAATAGGTTTCATATAATCAACCATAGAAAAATCATTATCATAATATATCTATAGAAATAATGAAGATTGAATTATAAAACTATTTACCCAATGAAGAATTATAATACATATATTATAGTACCATAGATTAAATATAATATTAAAAAATTATTCTATCATTTAATTGAAAACATGATAAAAATATCATTTTATTCTGATAAAATTGTATCTAAAGATTCCAAAAATATTTTAAAAAATAATTTTCTTCAAAACTAAATGTATAAACATGTAATGGAATCCTAATTAAAAATAATGGTCATGATAATGGAAATATTCTGTCATAATGTATACAATAAAATATTATGTAAAGACCCGCAAATTTCAAGGAAATTTTTTTTTCTTAATTTTCTTTGGAATTTTACAAGAGCGCAGCTTCAGACGGCACCTGATTCCGAGGCCCGGTGTGCCCGGAATCAATTTCCGAAGTTTGGCTCGGGTACGTTCAGTGAACGGACGAGCGGGTTTTTCTATCTTTTGAACCGGTGCCCGGAATCAAATTCTGAGGGCACTGATGAAATCGCAGCGCCGGTATTTTCTTAGAAACGCCTCTTCCGGAGTTGTGTTTGCTCAGACGTGGTTTTTAAATTTTGCGGCTTTAAGTCAGAAATAAAATAAAGTTTGTGCGACAACTTTATTCTATTTCACTTAAGCTGCTTGGAAGCCACTTGAAGCCACTTAAAGACGGCTTCAACTGAGTTGAACTGGATAGGATGCTATCCGGAAATATCCTACCCCCTTGGTAGGATATTTGTGAGGTGGGGCCCGCACGAGCCCCGCCGTTTCTTCCGCTAAGTAACGCACCCGCGAAAACCCGTCAAAGTAACTGAAAAGTCAACCGACGCGTTTTCTTTAATTCTTAACAGACCATTTAATTGGGCGGTTTATTTCGTGAATTAAATGGGCTGTTTCTTTCGTGAATTAAATGGGTTGTTTCGCTCGTTGAATTAATTCAACGAACTGATGGGTCGTTACTTACGCGTTTGCGTTCGTTGGCAAAATAATAAAACAAGACCAACTCTTTCCTTTGGAGGATTACTCGTTGTGCGAGATTCTCTAGGCCTCCACCCTCCCCGCGAAGAACGCGAAGAACGCGGAGAACGCCGGTGACCGAAATTCGACGACGCACACCGAGATCTGCGACGTCGACGAGCTTTACCCGCGATGTTCTTCGGCGACGCCTCTTCTTCCGCGGCCGATCCTCGTTCGGCAACTAAGGTGAGAATCGGATCGTTTAAATTTTCTCTTTTTAAAATTCATGGCAATGGATTTAATTAATTAAATCCGTTTGTTCTTGATCCGGAGATTGGCGACGCGACGCCGGTTACCGCGACGACGCAACGATCCCCCCTTCTTCCGCGACGAGCGATCCCGCGACGACCTCTCGTCCGACGACGACGACAAGGTAGGGGTTTATTTTCTTGATGATTCATTCCCGTGTTCTTATTTCTTTTGAATAAAGAACCGGCATGAATAATTTCAATTAATTAAAAATTGAAATTCCGTTTAAAAGAAAAGGAGTGAACAATTTTTATCTTTGATTAAAAATTGTTGTAGCCTTTCCTCCCGTTGATTATGACTAACGCGGAGGGTGCGGGTCTAACGAACAAGACCCGGCAACCCTCCGCCGATCTCTTTTGTTGTGCGGATATGGCGGACGACGACGAACCGCGCGGCAGGGGCGATCTGTTGATCCCGCAGTGAAGATCGGCCCCCGGGAGGAGCATCGGCGCAGACGGGAGGCAAAACGGGCCCCCGGAGCAACTCCGGCGGCCCGCGGAAGGAGGCGGCGACGTGGGTCGCCGGCGCGGCGGCGCCGGCGATCGGAGGCGGCGGCGCCCGGCGCGCCGCCGGAGGAGTCCGCCGCGGCCGAGCCGCGGCAGCGGCGAACCGCCGGACCGCGTCTGCGGTCCGGCCACCCAGCACGCGGCCCGCGCGGGCTGCGTTTCTCCAAAGCCGCGGGTCAAACCCGCGGCGGCTCACTCGGCCGCTCGGCCGAAGCCGACCCGGCCGGTCTGGCGGCCGGGCCGCGCCCAGGCCGGACCGGACCCGGCCTAGCCGGGTCGGCCCGGGTCGGGCCGACCCGGTTCGGCCGACCCAGGGGGGGGGGGGGGGGTTCGGGCCGGGTCGCCCCGGGCCCAGAACCCCCGTTTTCGGGCCTCTTCGGTCTTTTTCCCATATCTTGGGCCTGGGACCTCCGATTGACGAACCGTCAGCGGATACACGATCCTTGGATCGAGACGGTCGTTTCGGTATATTATACTCAAGGTTTCGGAAGACTTTGGGTTCAGCCGGGTTGGTTCGTACACGAAACCAACCGGGCCCTCAGAGCGGAAACGCTCATAACTTGAGCTACGGACGTCCGATCGACGTACCGTCAGCTGAGGTAGTTTCCTCTAAGTGAGACGGAACTTTTGGAATACTCCGCCCGAGGATCGGATACAGGCGGAGTACGGTCGGGATGGTTTTTCCCTAAAAACCAACCGGGCCCCTGGGACGAAAATGCCAATAACTCTCAGACCGGGCGTCCGATTGACGCACCGTCTGTTGCGTTGAGATCCTGTTGTCGATGCGGAACTTTTGGATACATCAACTTCGGACTACGTGTCAGTTGATGTATCAGCCTCTCGGCTCGTGGAGCGGACCCTCCTAAACGAGCTCGCTATGTGCGGGAACCCTAGCGCTGGCTGTGACTTCGACGACAGAGCAGAGATCCTCCGTGGACTGCGACGACGGAAGAGCAGAGATCCTCCGTGGACTGCGACGACGGTAGAGCAGAGATCCTTCGTGGACTGCGGCGACGACAGAGCAGAGATCCTCAGTGGACTGCGTCGACTACTGCACTCAGCGATCCTACGTGGATCAGTGCTACAGGTTCTGTGTGAGCCCGATCCTATGTGGGTCCTTACTACCGGTTATGTGTGAGCCACTGCCTACAGGTTCTGTGTGAGCCCGATCCTACGTGGGTCTTTTGCGGGGGTTAGTACCTATCGATCCTTCGTGGATCCGACGACTTAGATGGATCAGTGATCATCTTTGACGTCATCTAAAAAAGTATACCTGGTTGAGCTGAATCGTATGTTACTCTCCTTTGTGGATTGTGTTGAACTATGCTATGTGGATTTTACTGTTTACTCTCCTTGTGGATTTGAGTCTTGCTTTCCTTTGTGGATTGAGTTGTTCTTGTGCTCGTGAGCAGAGCTGGAATTGGGGACTTAGGTATATGTATGGGCATATACCTAAGTCGAGTCAGATGTTACTTCGTGATTGCATCTTTCTTTTGTGCTATATCCATTGTGGATTTCGGGAGACCTTCGGGGGTCTCGGGGTCCTTACTGAGTAGCTTGTACTCACCCCTGCACGGGCTATGCCCGCACCTTGTTGTGTTGGTTGCATACAACGGACAGCGCTGATCACGGTTGGGGCGTGGAGCAGGACGGTACCTTGAGGTGGACCACTGGGCGGGACGTGCTCGGAGCGGACGTGGGACCCAAGGAGCCTGGAGGCTATCTGTACCCACCCTTCAGGTGGGATTGCCAGTGGACGACACGAGGCCGCCGTCTTTTCTTCAGTTGCTGTACTTTACCCTTTTCAGTTGTAATTTACAGTTGGGCTTGTATTCCGGCCCCCTTTACTTTTCTGCACTTTACTTTCCGCTTGCTGACTCTGTGTGGTTGTTACTTATAAAGGCAATGCCTTCCCTGTTTACTGGGATTTTACGCCTTGGTGCTAGTCGCCAGCCCCTGGCCTATGGAAGGCGGGCTTGGGGTAGTCACGGCACGGGCCCCGAGGACGGGTCGTGACAAATTGGTATCAGAGGCGGTCGGTTCTACCGCAGACTCTGATCGTCCTTTCTTTCTATATGAAGCAATAGTGTTTAGTGTATTGAGTGTGGTTATCAGTTCAGGGAGCCCAGTGTTGGTGCGGCGGCCGACGTATCCGTACACCAGGACCCTGACTCCTGATTTCCGACTTAATGCATGAAAACATTGATTGCATGTGTGTTTCGAGTTTTTTTTGTGATTACTTGTGTCAGCTCACCGGTTATACTGATCTTCTTTATGAAAGTCTCAAGTTTTCCTTGTGATTACTTGTGCCATCTCACCAGGTATACTGTTCTGACTGTGGTGCTCTTGTTCTCCTTTTCAGGATGGCCCCGCGACGACAGCCAGCTAGGGTTCCGAGTGTAGGGCGCGACGGCAGCCCACCGAGCGACGAGGCCTCAGTGCAGGGCCCTTTGCCAGCAGTGGCACCGGCGGTAGCTTTACCCGCCGAGCCACCGATGCTGCCAGTACCAGACGGTGACGATGCACGTCTTCTCAGGGCACTGCATGAGTTTCAGAGCCAGCGACCGCCCAGGTTTCGCGGTGAGGCGGACCCCCAGGCCGCCGAGGACTGGCTAGAGGCGGTGGTACGGATCTTTAGGCTAGTGAGGACACCAGCGGATCTCATGGTGATTCTCGCAGCGAGCCTCATGCAGGCAGCGGCAGGACGATGGTGGAGCCTGATGCTCCAGGTTCACGATGAGGCATCCTTGCTCTGGGCGGACTTCGAGAGCCTCTTCCGCTCTGAGTTCGTCCCGGCCACCCTCCGAGCGGTGCGCATCCAGGAGCTTCTCCAGCTGCGCCAGGGCAGCATGTCGGTCGCTCAGTACGCGGGGAGGTTCACTGACCTATCTCGCTACTCGACCGACATGGTACGGGACCCCTTCTTCCGGGCCCGGACCTTCGAGAAGGGCTTGCGACAGGAGATTCGGGCGTCGCTGATCTACCTCAGCATTCCGACCTAGGCGGGAGTGCTGGAGCGAGCCCTCCTGATCGAGAGCTTCCTGGAAGAGCCTTCTTCAGCAGCGAGACCTAGCGCAGGGCGGTAGGTAGCTGAGTCTTCGGCAGCAGGTAGCCGACGGATGACTCTCGGGTCCAGGCAGACCAGACCCCCACGCAGACGGCCTCAGGACACCGGCTCAGCAGTGCAGGGCACACAGCGGAGTGCCAGCCTTCCGAGAGGCAGGCTGTGCTACTCCTGCGGCGGGCAGGGTCACATGGCTCGTGACTGCCCGACTCGCCGATCAGAGGAGCAGCAGACGGTGGAGGGGCCACCCAGGCAGAGGTAGAGGGTCGACCGTGGCGGTCCGCAGGGAGGAGGCGGACGAGGCAGAGGAGCTGGCCGAGCAGCGGGTGGTGGGCGACGCTTCCAGGCTCTACCCCCACCACCACCAGGAGGGCCACCTCGACCACATGGAGCTGGCGGGCAGGGACAGGCCCAGCTCCAGGCAGTGGAGGCCTACGACCCCGACTTGCCAGAGATGATTCGAGGTACGATCTGTGTCTATTCCACCCTTGCTGCAGTACTTATAGACACAGGAGCAAGTCACTCTTTCATAGCCTCTGCCCTTGTTCGGAGCTCGGAGATTCCGACTGAGCCGTTGGCTCGATCCTTACGGCTAGAGACTCCTACGGGAGCAGACTCGACGATTACGCACTGGTGCCGGCAGTGTGAGCTTACTCTAGGAGGTGAGAGCTTCGGCTGGGATCTCCTTGTAGCGGCGTCGAGGCCTTACGACGTCATCGTGGGCATGGATTGGCTATCCACGGTTCATGCCCAGATCGACTGTTTTAGGCGCAAGGTGCGATGTGTTCGCACCGACGGGAGCAGGTTTACCTTCACCGGCGAGAAGGGAACCTTTGCAGCACAGGATGGACTTCCGCGGAGGAGAGTGCAGCCCATCTCTCATCAGTTGGCTAGCCTCATCCTGGGAGCAGTGGACGTGCGGAGTCCAGTTTTTCCTGCAGTGGTGGACCAGTACGCGGACGTCTTTCCCGACGACGTTCCAGGGCTACCTCCTCGTAGAGAGGTAGACTTTTACATCGACTTGTAACCCGGAACAGCCCTGATATCTACTCCAGCATATCGGATGGCCCCCGCCAAGCTTCGGGAGCTGCGGGTACAGTTGGAGGACTTGCAGAGCAAGGGGTTTATCCGACCCAGTGTTTCACCCTGGGCTTCCCCGATTTTGTTCGCCAAGAAGGCGGACGGGATCTTGCGACTATGTGTCGACTATCGTCGCATGAACCAGGTGACAGTGAGGAACAAGTATCCGATGCCACGGATTGATGACCTCTTCGATCAGCTCAAGGGAGCACGGTGGTTCTCGAAGATAGACCTCCGGTCAGGCTATCATCAGCTCAGAGTTCGAGACGAGGACGTGCAGAAGACGACCTTCAGGTGTCGGTATGGCCATTATGAGTTCTTGGTTATGCCATTCGGCGTAACCAATGCTCCAGAAGTGTTCATGAGCCTCATGAACAGGATCTTCCAGCCATACCTCGACCGATTTGTCGTGGTCTTCATTGACGACATTTTGGTATACTCGACGACTGAGGAGGAGCATGCCTACCACCTGCGAGTTGTGCTAGACACACTCCGAGAGCACCAGCTTTATGGAAAGCTCTCAAAATGCCAGTTCTGGTTACGTGAGGTCCATTTCTTGGGGCACGTCATCTCTGAGGCGGGAGTTGCAGTGGATCCCGCGAAGATCGAGGCAGTGCTAGCTTGGGAGCCACCCAAGAGCGTGATAGAGGTGCAGAGCTTCTTGGGCCTAGCCGGATACTATCGGAGATTCGTGCCAGACTTCTCCAGAGTTGCGACACCACCCTCAGCTTTGACAAAGAAGGGGAAACCCTTCGTGTGGTCAGACAGATGTCAGCAGAGCTTCCAGGAGCTGAGGCAGAGGTTGACCAGCGCACCTATCTTGAGGTTTCCTGAGGAGGGAGTTGGATACGTAGTTTACTGCGACGCATCAGGGACTGGACTCGGATGCGTCCTGATGCAGGAGCGGGCCGTGATCGCCTACGGATCACGTCAGTTGAGGCCGCATGAGCAGAACTACGCCACTCATGACCTGGAGTTAGCAGCAGTGGTCTTTGCTCTGAAGACTTGGCGGCACTATCTGATGGGCGAGCGCTTCACAGTCTTTTCTGACCACCAGAGTCTCAGGTATATCTTCTCTCAGAAGGACCTGAACCTGAGACAGCGGAGATGGCTTGAGTTCCTCCAGGACTATGACTTTGAGATAGTCTATACTCCTGGGAAGGGGAACGTGGTAGCCGATGCCCTCAGCAGGAGGACGGGCATTCAGCTACTTGAGGAGGCGACGGAGCAGCTGGCCTCCTTACAGATATCCTTCATGGATAGAGACGGAGCAGCCTTTCTTCAGTCTCTCACAGTCTCTCCTCCACTTCTACAGCGGGTCAGAGAGGCTCAGCGTGAGGACGCTGACTGTGAGACCCGGCATGCACTGATATCCTCAGGTCAGGCGCCTGATGGCTTCTCCCTTGGAGCAGAGCACGACATCCTTTTCAGAGGACGTACCTTCGTACCAGTCGCTTTGCGAGAGGAGGTGCTGAGAGAGTTTCACACTTCTCCCTTGGCGGTACATCCTGGAGTGGCGAAGATGTACCAGGATCTCAGGCGACAGCACTGGTGGCCGGGCATGAAGAAAGTTGTGGCAGAGTTCGTTTCACGATGCCTCACCTGCCTGCAGGTGAAGGCAGAGCATCAGGTACCAGCAGGCTTGGTACAGCCCTTGGAGGTCCCGGAGTGGAAGTGGGATGGCATATCTATGGATTTCGTGACTGGACTTCCACGCACTTTCAGAGGTCACGACTCCATTTGGGTGATTGTCGACCGACTCACCAAGTCGGCACACTTCTTACCCATCAGAGAGCAGGGCTCAGTGGAGAGCTTGGGACGTCTTTACGTCCAGGAGATCATACGGCTTCACGGTGTGCCATCGTCTATCGTCTCCGATCGAGATGCTCGTTTCACTTCTCGGCTTTGGAAGGGGTTGCAGGAGGCGTTCGGGACGCGGCTCCATCTGAGCACAGCCTTCCACCCTCAGACGGATGGTCAGACGGAGAGGACCATACAGACACTCGAGGACATGCTCCGTGCATGTGTTCTCGACTTTGGTCGCAGATGGGAGGACCACCTACCCTTGGTGGAGTTCGCGTACAACAACAGCTACCACTCCACCATCGGGATGGCACCATACGAGGCGTTGTACGGCAGACCCTGCAGATCACCGTTGTGCTGGACAGACCCTGGGGAGTCAGCACTCGTGGGACTAGAGATGGTCCGAGCCACGACAGAGAAGGTCCAGATCATCCAGGAGAGGATGAGGACAGCTCAGAGCCGGCAGAAGTCATATGCTGACAGGAGGCGGAGGCCACTAGAGTTCGAGGATGGCGACCACGTCTTTTTTGCGTGTCTCACCTCGACGTGGTTTACGGAGATTTGGACGAGGCGGCAAGTTGTCTCCACGCTTCATCGGGCCTTTCCAGGTCCTCAGCAGGATAGGAGAGGTGGCTTATCGCCTGGCTCTACCACCTCAGTTACACCGGGTGCACGACGTCTTTCACGTGTCTCAGCTGAGGAGATACGTGCACGACCAGACGCACATCATCGACTTTGGGGAGCTGGACGTGGACGATGGGGCGACTTTTGCGGAGGTCCCAGTGGAGATCGAGGATCGACAGGAGCGGGTCCTACGTGGGCGGTCGATTCCTCTTGTGCGCGTCTGATGGCAGCACGGGAACCTCCCGGAGAGCACTTGGGAGCAGGAGGCTCAGATGCGTGCTCAGTACCCCCATTTGTTCCCCTAGTTTTTGATGTATCTTTACGGGGACGTAAAGCCCTGAGGTGGGAGTAATGTAAAGACCCGCAAATTTCAAGGAAATTTTTTTTCTTAATTTTCTTTGGAATTTTACAAGAGCGCAGCTTCAGACGGCACCTGATTCCGAGGCCCGGTGTGCCCGGAATCAATTTCCGAAGTTTGGCTCGGGTACGTTCAGTGAACGGACGAGTGGGTTTTTCTATCTTTTGAACCGGTGCCCGGAATCAAATTCTGAGGGCACCGATGAAATCGCAGTGCCGGTATTTGCTTAGAAACGCCTCTTCCGGAGTTGCGTTTGCACAGACGTGGTTTTTAAATTTTGCGGCTTTAAGTCAGAAATAAAATAAAGTTTGTGCGACAACTTTATTCTATTTCACTTAAGCTGCTTGGAAGCCACTTGAAGCCACTTAAAGACGGCTTGAACTGAGTTGAACTGGATAGGATGCTATCCGGAAATATCCTACCCCCTTGGTAGGATATTTGTGAGGTGGGGCCCGCACGAGCCCCGCCGTTTCTTCCGCTAAGTAACGCACCCGCGAAAACCCGTCAAAGTAACTGAAAAGTCAACCGACGCGTTTTCTTTAATTCTTAACAGACCATTTAATTGGGTGGTTTATTTCGGGAATTAAATGGGCTGTTTCTTTCGTGAATTAAATGGGCTGTTTCGCTCATTGAATTAATACAACGAACTGATGGGTCGTTACTTACGCGTTTGAGTTTGTTGGCAAAATAATAAAACAAGACCAACTCTTTCCTTTGGAGGATTACTCGTTGTGCGAGATTCTCTGGGCCTCTACCCTCCCCGTGAAGAACGCGAAGAACGCGAAGAACGCCGGCGACCGAAATTCGACGACGCACACCGAGATCTGCGACGTCGACGAGCTTTACCCGCGACGTTCTTCGGCGACGCCTCTTCTTCCGTGGCCGATCCTCGTTCGGCAACTAAGGTGAGAATCGGATCGTTTAAATTTTCTCTTTTTAAAATTCATGGCAACGGATTTAATTAATTAAATCCGTTTGTTCTTGATCCGGAGATTGGCGACGCGACGCCGGTTACCGCGACGACGCAACGATCCCCCCTTCTTCCGCGACGAGCGATCCCGCGACGACCTCTCGTCCGACGACGACGACAAGGTAGGGGTTTATTTTCTTGATGATTCATTCCCGTGTTCTTATTTCTTTTGAATAAAGAACCGGCATGAATAATTTCAATTAATTAAAAATTGAAATGCCGTTTAAAAGAAAAGGAGTGAACAATTTTTATCTTTGATTAAAAATTGTTGTAGCCTTTCCTCCCGTTGATTATGACTAACGCGGAGGGTGCGGGTCTAACGAACAAGACCCGGCAACCCTCCGCCGATCTCTTTTGTTGTTCGGATATGGCGGACGACGACGAACCGCGCGGCAGGGGCGATCTGTTAATCCCGCAGTGAAGATCGGCCCCCGGGAGGAGCATCGGCGCAGACGGGAGGCAAAACGGGCCACCGGAGCAACTCCGGCGGCCCGCGGAAGGGGGCGGCGGCGCGGGTCGCCGGCGCGGCCGAGCCACGGCGGGGGCGAACCGCCGGACTGCGTCCGCGGTCCGGCCACCCAACACGCGGCCAGCGCGGGCCGCGTTTCTCCAAAGCCGCGGGTCAAACCCGCGGCGGCTCACTCGGCCGCCCGGCCGAAGCCGAGCCGGCCGGTCCGGTCGGCCGGGCCGCGCCCAGGCCGGACCGGACCCGGACGAGCCGGGTCGGGCCGGGTCGGCCGACCCGGTTCGGGCCGACCCGGTTCGGCCGACCCAGGGGGGGGGGTCGGGCCGGGTCGCCCCGGGCCCAGAACCGCCGTTTTCGGGCCTCTTCGGTCTTTTGCCCATATCTTGGGCCTGGGACCTCCGATTGACGAACCGTCGGTGGCTACGCGATCCTTGGATCGAGACGGTCGTTTCGGTATATTATACTCAAGGTTTCGGAAGACTTTGGGTTCGTCCGGGTTGGTTCGTACACGAAACCAATCGGGCCCTCGGAGCGGAAACGCTCATAACTTGAGCTACGGACGTCCGATCGACGTACCGTCAGCTGTGGTAGTTTCCTCTAAGTGAGACGGAAATTTTGTAATACTCCGCCCGAGGATCGGATACAGGCGGAGTACGGTCGGGTTGGTTTTGCCCTAAAAACCAACCGGGCCCCTGGGACGAAAATGCCAATAACTCTCAGACCGGGCGTCCGATTGACGCGCCGTCTGTTGCGTTGAGATCCTGTTGTCGATACGGAACTTTTGGATACATCAACTTCGGACTACGTGTCAGTTGATGTATCAGCCTCTCGGCTCGTGGAGCGGACCCTCCTAAACGAGCTCGCTATGTGCGGGAACCCTAGCGCTGGCTGTGACTTCGACGACAGAGCAGAGATCCTCCGTGGACTGCGACGACGGCAGAGCAGAGATCCTCCGTGGACTGCGACGACGGCAGAGCAGAGATCCTTCGTGGACTGCGGCGACGACAGAGCAGAGATCCTCAGTGGACTGCGTCGACTACTGCACTCAGCGATCCTATGTGGATCAGTGCTACAGGTTCTGTGTGAGCCCGGTCCTATGTGGGTCCTTACTACCGGTTCTGTGTGAGCCACTGCCTACAGGTTCTGTGTGAGCCCGATCCTACGTGGGTCTTTTGCGGGGGTTAGTACCTATCGATCCTTCGTGGGTCCGACGACTTAGATGGATCAGTGATCATCTTTGACGTCATCTGAAAAAGTATACCTGGTTGAGCTGAATCGTATGTTACTCTCCTTTGTGGATTGTGTTGAACTATCCTATGTGGATTTTACTGTTTACTCTCCTTGTGGATTTGAGTCTTGCTTTCCTTTGTGGATTGAGTTGTTCTTGAGCTCGTGAGCAGAGCTGGAATTGGGGACTTAGGTATATGTATGGGCATATACCTAAGTCGAGTCAGATGTTACTTCGTGATTGCATCTTTCTTTTGTGCTATATCCTTTGTGGATTTCGGGAGACCTTCGGGGGTCTCGGGGTCCTTACTGAGTAGCTTGTACTCACCCCTGCACGGGCTATGCCCGCACCTTGTTGTGTTGGTTGCAGACGACGGACAGCGCTGATCACGGTTGGGGCGTGGAGCAGGACGGTACCTGGAGGTGGACCACTGGGCGGGACGTGCTCGGAGCGGACGTAGGACCCGAGGAGCCTGGAGGCTATCTGTACCCACCCTTCAGGTGGGATTGCCAGTGGACGACACGAGGCCGCCGTCTTTTCTTCAGTTGCTGTACTTTACCCTTTTCAGTTGTACTTTACAGTTGGGCTTGTATTCCGGCCCCCTTTACTTTTCTGCACTTTACTTTCCGCTTGCTGACTCTGTGTGGTTGTTACTTATAAAGGCAATGCCTTCCCTGTTTACTGGGATTTTACGCCTTGGTGCTAGTCGCCAGCCCCTGGCCTATGGAAGGCGGGCTTGGGGTAGTCACGGAACGGGCCCCGAGGACGGGTCGTGACATATTATATCATTTTAACATATTTTAAAACATATAAAATATATTTTAGAAAACCATTATTTATATTACATTTGATAGTTATTACGAAATATAAATGAATGAAAATATTTTTAAAACATTTCATTTATTTTTAAAAATATCCATAAAAACTTTTAAATATTTTGTTCTTGGATGAAAATCTTTGTCCAATTAAGAAGAAATGAATAAATCTTTTACATAAAAATATTTTACTGCTCATTTTATGTAAAAATATAGGAAAATTGTACTAATTTGAAGAAAAAACCTCAGTAACCATAGGAGAAGAAAATATATTATGTTTAATGGATAAGATTCATATAATTTCATACTAAGAAAATTTATTTTTCCTAATGCTGAAGAAATGATTGAAATATTATCTCTTACCTCAAGTCAATTATTTCTTTATATGAATTAAAATATCCTATAATATAAATGCATAATTATTATAAATTTATTATAGAACCATATTCAAAAACGAAGTAAAATTTATAACTTTTTTATAATATATTATTATCTCTTTATTAATAATATATTAATTAATTATTTCATTGAAAATTTTTCATTTTAATAAAATTCATTATTTATTATACTTTCCCCACGGTATAGGTTTCATCATATCTAGAATATATATCATAAAATAAGTATCATATTTACTCATCAAAATTACTTTTATAACTTTTCATTTAAAACATTATTGAAAAATGAATTTAATCGCTTCATGGGATTGTTATTCTATACATTTTTAGGAGTGATGTTTGAATTAATCAATTGACAGAATGAAATAATGGTAAATAAAAATTTAAACATAATAAATCATTATTATATCATTCATATCATATATATTTAATGAATCAATTTTTATTATCATCCATTTAAATTTGATATGAAAAAGGGATCACATCGCTTCATGGGTGTGGTTGTCTATACGTATACATGAGTAACATTATAATATTCTAATTCATAGGAATTTTTTAAGGTAGATAATTATTTTTTACAAAAAATATTTATTATATATGTATTTTAGAAAAATTTAATTGATCATAATAACCAACAATGAATGAATGATATGGAAGAATAATTGTCTTTCTATATGGTTGGGTTAGTCCACACATATGCAACATCGATACATTTATTTCCCAATAGATTGAAATGATGTGTAAATTTTTTTCTCCATCATCAAAATAACAAATTATTATATTAATGATAATTAAGTTATTACTTTAGAATCGATAAAATATATTTATAGGTGGTGTAAGAATAAAAATTTAATCTAATCAGTTAACAGTTGTACCTCTATATTGATAAACCACATTTTTGTTGTTCTTGGAGTTGAAATAAAAAAACATGGTAATGATAGAATACAAAATAACAAGTTCGAAGTGAATATGAACCAAAATATCCAGTAACCATATTATTAGTTTTTGTTCACATATTTATTTATCCTCATGAACTGATAGAGCTCATGAATCTCCATGGCTGTGAAAGTTCTTATGAGAAGGTGTTAAGTCTTAACGGTACCTCTATACAAGTACATTCAAAGTCATAGTGCACTTTTAAAATAAACAAGGTTCTGATGGTTTTTTCATGGAGGGGACATTAAGACTCACTGAGGGTCTCTCATTCATGAAACACGTATTTATTAACTAGTAAATAAAATGATTACCTAACTCATTCCATATAAATACATCCTTCTATATGATATTTTAGGGATGACCCCATAAACATACAACTATATATATTAATCGAGATTCACTATCTTCAATTTCGTTGTGAACAAAAGCAAAATGAACTACCCAATGTACATGGTCATTACAAAAACACAGTCAATTGTGTTCTTCATAGTATACACCACAAGTTAAGAAGCCCTTTGTGAAGTCCTACACACATTATGAAGAAATAGGGTCATATATGGATCTTGAGGCATGAAGAAACATTCATATTTATTTAATAAATTTTTTGATGAATTGTAACATCCCGTTGAGTCAAGTTCACCCTATTTCATGAAGCATATTCTTTATAAAAATATTAATCTATTTGAGGACACTATGTCTCAAAGATCCATCCTTTGTGAACCCTTAATCATTACAATGAACCTATTATATGCTTCCCTATTTTTCATCTATTTTTCTAACCCTCCATCATGATCAATGAGTTCTTGGGGCCCCACACCATTCACGGACCAGTGCAACTAAACATTATGTCCCCATGTGACTAGTTCCGTTAACTATTGCTTCCATCTACTCCATTCCAATTGTACCTCATGGTCCCCCAAGTCATGTGTGACACCCAATGATGTACCCCCTATCCACTTATGATTTAATGTTAATTCTAATAGGATTCATAAATAATCATCAATTTTAGGAAATTCTATCTATTATATTTACATTCTATTTACCCCTTCCTCATCCTGATTTTTTTTTCAAATCCATTGACATGTTGTTTAACCTGATTTATTGGATCTTCATTTTTAAATAATTTTATAGGTATCTTGGGTCCCAATTATAATGATCTAACCCAACCAGGACCAATTCATTACTACCCCAATCCTACATCCAATAGGCCAGCGGTTGGTGACCTGAGGTGAGTAGGTATATCCAACACATGGGCATCCTTATCCATATGCACCTATATAATAAAATACACATTCAATACCATATAATGAAAAAGTATAAAACAACTCATAATCATGCATGCATACATCTGAAATCCAACAAAAGTGTACAAAATCATGTACATGAATGAAAATGGGCCAATTAAATTCCCACATGAAATAAATTGGATACCAAGTCAATCATGTAAAGTGTGTGAGGTGTTTTTTCAATATAATTCCACCAACATACCTCAACCTGTTTGGCTCATAAATCTCTACATTTTCAAATTATTATTATGATTTCTTCAATAGTTTGGTTTTCAACATAATATAGGGAATGTGCAGGGGATGACCATGAGGGGGTGACTATAACAATACCCAATAGGAATCCTTTAAATTACTAAGAATATAGTATCGACAATAAAAATCATACCATCATATACATATTTTAAGAGCACATATAATTGGAATATTATATATACTAAATAAAGACACTCTTCATCATGGTTATTTCACAACTACAATGAAATCCTATGATTAATAATAAATTTATCAACATAGGACATTCCTTGGAGAATAGTCTATAATAATTAAATTGAACTAAAACAATCTATCTATGATATATTGTACCTAGGGACTTTCGATAGTATTATATCCCTAATGTTTGAATGGGATTATATACATATAAGAATCACACACAGTAACACGGTGTATACCAACAACCCAATCTATAATAACACACTATGTTGTGGATTGGGGCCTATGTAGTGTCATTAAGGATGAAATCATGTACCACAACATGGGAAATGATGATTGTAAACATTCTCACTTTGGACTCCTAAATGTATTCCAATAATTTAATACAAACCATATCTTCATCAGATGGGATCAATGTCTAATCCCTATACATGATTCCATAAAACCATTATTGGAATGGATCATGGGAATTACCACTAACAAAACATTTCCAGGATAAAGAAGACAAGGGCTCCAAGCCATCCATGAAAGAGTATATGGAATTTAATAGTACAACATGATATATCCCATTATAAATATGTCACACCAGTGTATCACTTCAAATTGTCATGTTAATTCTTTTATTTGTATTCCCATTTTACATATACATCGTTACATTTATATAGTAGAACTGATCCTGAAAACCCAAGAATCAAAAACACCTAAATGATGACATTAAAACTCTATTAATATTTGAAAATAATGTAAATGTTTTTAACAAAACATTGATGAATGATATTCATGTATAAAAGATTATGGATTTTTAAATTAATGAATTTAATTTTAATATCCTTGATATTAATGGGAACAAATAATTTCGACATTAGGTAAGGGGTAATTGTCAAACCTGACTCTCATTATTCAGGTTTTTTCTTCGTAAAACCACTTTATGTATGGATGTTACTTTATTTTTCTATATATATCATTTATAAAATATTATCTTGAAGGATATACATGTTTCTAATTAGATTTTATGAATAAATAAATAAATT
Organism: Viscum album; assembly: GCA_963277665.1. Classification (NCBI taxonomy): domain Eukaryota; kingdom Viridiplantae; phylum Streptophyta; class Magnoliopsida; order Santalales; family Viscaceae; genus Viscum; species Viscum album. Next base: position 1,305,477,088 of record OY728147.1, read on the forward strand.
TTCTAAATTAAACCTTTTTTCTACAAAACAGACCTTTTACTTCTCATGAGATTGTTTCTTCATTAATAAATATTCATACCAAGCATATATTCCCTTTTTATCATTGAAAATACAATTTTTATTAATGTATGATTTATTATATGAACCTCAATCCTTTCAATGGGTCATGTTATTCCCATGATTGATATATGTTCTATGTGGATGCATGATAATGTAAATGCTTGAATGTGAAGTGTGATCTTGAAATTATATAACTCTCTAATGAATTGGGTAATTTGATGATTCTAATGAGATAATGTGAATTATGTTGGAAAATTATGATGGTTTATTTCCATAAATATAGGTTTTATTTAACCACTATGACATTATGTTTCATTTTTATACATTTCCACATTCCATGCATTTATCAAATTTTTTCTATAATAATTATGATTCTAATCCTTCTCTAATAATCAGATAATTAAAATTATGCTAACACATATTTCATGTCTTTTATTCGTCCACTTACTGGGAATTTAGATCACATTTTTTGATTTATATCTTCTAGTGACTACTTTTTCTCTAGTCCATAGGGAGGTTTGAATCATAAACCAAATAAAAAGATTACATAAATTGAAATAAAAAATAACATGATTATATATGAATTCATGATATAAAATTTCAATAGGTTTTTATATACACCATACAAAATAAAAAAGGTTCATAACATAAAGTAATTGTCAGATAAATAATGTTGAGGCAAACAACCATTACCACTATAGAAATATTTTAAATAATAATACATGATAAAGAATATAATCAAATGAAACACTAAATATTATTAAATTAATTGTATTGTTGAAAATAAATTCAAATTGGAATCGTATATTCCATATATAAAAGAAAATAGTGTTGAATTTGTATATATATCCATGAAATAAAAGATAGACTAGAAATCCCTTCAAAACATCATATTTTTGAATTGGGAAAAAATAAATGAAATAAATATGTGTACCACATGTAAATACTCATAATAAACTCTAAATAACACTAAAAATTATCCAATGTAAATAAACACAAAATCATTGCATGATAAAATCAATGAAGCATATTTCAACCCACTGAATGGAAATTGAGTTAAGAAGTCCATTACATGATGCTTACTTTTAGGTGGACATTCATTAACTTCGTTAATAGATATTTTAAAAATGTTATTAACTAATAATAATACCATATTAATATTTATCATATCATATATAATCCTTCTGTGAGATATTATTACCCTTATGATAATATTCATTCGATATTTTCATAGTTTTGTGTGTTAATTTCCTTGTTTTTCACATGTGGTTCAAAATGAAATATCTTGTTCTTAAAAAAATTATATAATTAAAAAATTTATATAATATTAATTATAGAATGATTAAATAATTTAATTTTAATTTTAATTTTATAACTATTCATGAATGATGGTTATGGAAAAAGTACTATGCTAACATCATGATGACGTTGGGCCTTACGTATTCATGAGTAACAATTCTATTATTCTAGGATAATTATGAAAATGAGTTAGGTAATATTTTGTATTTATATAATTATAATAAATCATATATAATAAATTATTTCTTTAAATATAATTACATATATCATTTATATGGTGTGGGGATGAAGGTATAGGAATATCATATTGAGAAGGCGGTAGTCCAAACACACATTAGTGATGTTACTATTTTTAGTGTAAAAAAAGAAAGATGATTTATTATATTTTTATAATGATAAATATTTCATTAATGTACAAATTATTTCCTGAATCTCACATATGTTCATTATATTTACACTTATTACCTTCTATGTAATGGGTTAGCGAAAATGAATCACATTACTTCGTGAGGAAGTTGTCTGTCATTGAAATGGATGATATTAATGTATTCCTCACAGAATGGGAGGGAAAAAATGTATAAAAGATAAAATGTTTTTATATGTATAATAAATTTGTAAAAATAATATATATACCTGATATCCATCATCATACCCAACCATGAGATGTAGTAGTGAAAAAATGAATGACATTGGTTTGTGAGGTTGTAGTCTTGCATACACATGATTGATGAGTTGGTAACAAATTTGATGGAAGAGAATAAATATTTAAAATATATTATTGCCATAATATAATATAATTATATGTAAGAAGATCATTTTCTTACATAATCATTATTTGGGAATAATTAAATATAGTTCTGGAAGAAATAAATTAACAGTGATCATTGAAGAACGTTACATCTTCATTTGAAAAAATATATTGGATTGAACTAAAAGCCTTCATGGTGTGGATTTTGTTGAGAAATTGTTGTTTTCAAAAATAGTTAATTTTATTATTAATAAGGGGGATATTTTTGAGAAAAATACTTTATCTCTTTATGATGGTTTTGATGCTCACAAATACCATTATTTGTTATTCTAATGATTTTACATTAATTTTTTTAAGAATTTAATATTTGTTATATTCTTATTTTTGAAAGAAATATTTTATAATTTGAACTATAATAATAAATTTATAAAGTATTAAAATTTCGTTTTTAGTGTTTTCTGGAAACACAGTTCATACCCTACTTTGAGAAGCATAGCGTAAGGATGGAATTCAGTGTTTACTCGATGAGATTTCAGAAAATGATCATTAAAGAACCATATATTATCGGAAATGTATGAAGGAACCATAAATTTGGAAAGGAACCTTATGTTTGTAAAGGAACCTTATGTTTCTAAGGAACCTTACATTTGAAAAGAACCTTATGTTTGGAATGTTACATTATGTTTTGAAGGAACATTACTTTTGGAAGGAACCATATGTTTTGAATGGAACCCTACTTTATGAAGGAATTTTAAGCATGGGAAATTAGCAATGTATGGAAGAAAACAACTACATAAGTATGAAATAATAAGTCTGTTTCTTAAAAGTATAGTTCATCCGCCTTACTTTTGAAAACAACCATACATTTGAAAGCTAAAAATAAAAGTATGGTTCACCAACCTTACTTTTATGAACAACTGTACGTTTGATTGAAAATTATGGATTATATATAATATGTTTAAGAGTATAAGAGAAACATTTGAGATTAACCTTAAATTTTGAACCTTACATTAAGAAAATGTATGCTATACAATTAAACCCTACGTTTTCCAACTGATGATTAAATTAAGGCTTCATTAACGAAATGGTATTTATGTGGATTATCAGGCTGATTTCAAGCCAGTTTAAAAGCCCAAATTTAAAGTGATTCTTTGACTAATTAAAACCCATATATTTTTTATTCAATGGATCAATTTATGAGAAGCATTTCATGCCTAATTTTTAGGGGAGTTACGACTACTCTGCTATTCAAAATTTGGAATATCAATATTCTAAAGGTGACATTTAGGGATCTAAATTTTCTGAATAAGTTCTCATCGTTATTATATATATATCAAAATATATATGTTATATACAGCGATCCAATATAACAGATCTACTGAACAAAAATGAAAAATATACACAATTAAAAAATATATATAATCAATGTCTACAAATCTGCTATTACGAAGAGCGACAAAGCTCTCTTTTCTAAAGAAGAAGAAACAAGACTGAATATTTACTGATCTACATCGAATATATTTATGTGTGTCAAATACTGTTAAAGTAGAGAATGACATTTCATGATCTACTGCTTCAATATTGGCTCGAAACTTCTTTTACATGAATATCATCATTTCTGGAAATGACGATCCATCTACTGTCAATTGCATTCTGTTGAAATTGCAATGAAAAAATGTGAATGTATTTTCACTGAACAAATACTCTTCTATTTTGAGTAATCGGATACCCGTACTATGCTGTGTATTTGGTTTTTGGTATGAACTAGAAGGATCTATTTAGCCTTAAGATTGTAAAGGTTTCAACTGACTGCACTCATTTGTGGAGTGGTCTATTGATAAGAGGACCTGAAATTGAAAATCACTAAGCATGTGGAGTATAGCATTAGTGGGGTGAACTAGGGGCCTTCTATCGCTCGAACCACAATACATCATGCATCCTGTGAAATTTTTTTTCCGCTGCTAAAATTTTGATAGAATGGTCATTGTGTTATTATTGGAACTAATGAAACAACTAGATGAATTGAGTAACAAGGGATTTATTCACTCTAATTTTTCTCTATGGGGAGCCCCTGTTCTTTTTTTAAGAAGAAAGATGGATCTATGAGGTTGTGCATTGACTACAGGAAGATCAATTCTATAACAATAATGAGCAAGTATCCCCTACCTTGTAGTGTTGATTTAATCGACCACCATCATTGAGATCAATACTTTTCAAAGAATTGCCTTAGACCTGGATATCATTAGTTGTGAGTGAAGAAGGACTAAAATTTGAAAAAATCATTTTGAACTAGGTACGAGAATTATGAGTTTATTGTAATTCCTTTTGGATTGACTAATACACCCTCTGTATTCATGGATTTAATGAATATAGTTTTCAAGGAATATCTTGATGTATTTGTAGTGGTGTTTATTGATGATATCCTGGTATAATCCAAAAGCTATGAAGATCATGAAAATAAATTGTGCATTACCCTGAAGACTCTTAGAAGACATGAATTATATTAGAAGTTTTACAATTGTGAATTCTGGCTTTAAGAGTTTTCTTTTCTCTGTCATATTATCTCCAAGGATGGAATATCTATTGATCCTTCTAAGGCCAAGAAATTCCAATAATGGATAGCACTTACGAGTATAATTGAGGTACCTGGTTTTATTGGTTTAACCGGTTATTATCACTGCTTCGTCCACAATTTTTCCCTGTTGGAAAACCAATTAACAAAACTCACACTAAAAGGGGTTAAATTTGTTTGGACAAAATAGTGTGAATAATGTTTTGAATAATTTTAGAGAAGAATAGTCAACGATTATATCTTGACACTACTATTGTGGAATGATGCGTTTATTATTTATAGTGATGCATTAATGAAAGGACTTGGTTGTGTCCTTATGAAGAATGATAGAGTAATTTCCAATGTATCATGACTGCAAAAAAATTAATGAAAAAAAACTATCCTACTCATGATATTGAGTTAGCAGATGTAATCTTTACTTTAAAGATATGGAGACATTATATCTATCATGAAAAATGTGAGATTTATACTGATCACAATAGTTTGAAGTATATTTTCGCATTGAATGAACTGAAAATGAGGTAAAGATGATTTCTTGAACTACTCAAGGAATATAATTTCATGATAAACTACAACTCGGGGAAAGAAAATAAGGTAGCAGATTCTTTGGGAAGAAAAGATCATGGAGTTTTGACCCAGATGAGAGTTTAAACGGATCCTATTTTCGTGGATCCAGTTAAGATGGATATGGGAATAACCATGGAAGGTGGAACATTAATTCATTTTCAAAAGGTTTCCAAACCATCTTTACTAGAAAGGGTAAAAAGTTCTCAAGCTGATGATGAGGAATTTCAAAAGAAGATTAAATCTGTGAATGATGAGAGATTGACCAAATTCGTATATAAATATGTTATTTTGAAATTTGGGAAGAGGCATTTTGTTCCTAATATACCTAATATTAAAAGGGAAATTTTAGATGATTCTCATAGCTCCAATTTCTCTATACGTCCCGGTTGAACAAAAATGTATAGAGATTTCAGCGAACATTTTTGGTCGGACAACATGAAGAGGGAGATTGCTAATTTTGTCTCAATATGTATGGTTTGTAAAAAAGTGGATGCTAGATTACAACAGCCTAGAGGATTCTTGAAACTTATTCCAATACCTGAGTGGAAATGGGATAATATCACGATGGACTATGTTATAGAACTGCCAAGGTCTCCTAGATAGAACGATGAAATATGGGTCATTATTGATCGTCTTACCAAGTCAGAAAATTTTCATCTTATAAGAGAAGATTTACCACTTGAATGTCTAGAAAGACTATAGATTAATGACATTGTGAGACCTTGTGGAGTACCCCTATCAATTCTTTCTGATCGTGATCCACGTTTTACATCATGATTTCTGAAAAGTCTTCATAAAGCTTTGGAAATTGAACTTCGTTTGAGCACTACCTACCACCCCCAAACAGATGGAAAATCAGATAGGACTATTCAAATGGTAGAGGACATGTTGATATCATTCCCACTTGACTTTGAATGTTTGTGGGATCATTATTTACCTTTGAAATAATTTTCCTATAACAATAGATTACATTCAAGTAGTTAGATGGAACCATATGAAGTGTTATATGGAAAGAGATGTCGCACAACAACATGTAGGGATGATGTTGGTAAAATAAACCTTACATGCCTAGAAAATTTGGAGGAAACGATGGAAAAGGTGAAGGAAATCCAAACCCACATCAAATCAGCTCAAAGTAGGTAGATGAGCTATGCTGATAACTGAAAATAGAAATTGGAATTTCAGGTAGGAGATCATGTTTTCTCGAAGGTATCTCTATGAAATAGAGTTATAGGTTTTTGTAAGAAGGGAAAATTGAGTCCCAGGTATATCATACCTTTCAAAATTCTAGAACGAATTGGGGGTGTGTCTTACTGTTTGGCAATACCGCCAAGTCTTTCCAATGTTCACAACGTATTCCACGTATCTCTATTGAGAAAATACATGCCTAAACCAACGCCTGTACTCACCTATGAGAAATTAGAATTGGACCCTGATCTATTTATTGCAATCAGCCTTTCAATGTTCTTGATACAGGAGAACTAGTGTTGAGAAACTAGACGACTCGTTTGGAAAAAGTTCTATGGAGAAACCATAAGATAGAAGATGCAATATTAGAACCCGAGAAAATTATAATGAAGATCCACCAGAGTCTGTTTACGTATTAATACTCTATAAATATTGAGGATGAAATTATTTGAAGGTGGGGAGAATGTAACACCCCAAGCTTCCATGGTACACTTCTCTTTGAATAATACAGTAGCATGTGTTGTACGCAACTTGATGTTCTAACACACCACAACCAATCAAACTAGCCGTTATGGATTGTAGTACCCACATTTTGAAATTTTTTAAAATTTAACTTTTAAAATTGAATTCAAAATTTTAATTTGAATTATCTAAATTATCTTAGAGAGAATTTTTGGTATTTTTTTGAAAACATTTATTTTTTTATGAATAGTGAAAAATACTAAATTTTAATTAGAAACAACTTTTTTAATAAAAATAATTTATAATGATAAATTATATTATTAAGTGATTTTAAAGTATAATTAGATTATATTTTTACCATTTAATCCAATGTTGTTCATTGGACGTAATTACACATTTCCACAAGTCATAAGCAAGTGTCCATCTTTTGATAGTTATTATTTCATAAAAAACACTTTTTTGTTAGGAAAATGGGAATTAATTTTAAATTATTTTCCTCCACTTATAAATTATGAATTTAAAAAATGGATTCCATATTTATAATTAGGTGGTCCAAATTGTGTAAATATGTAACTTTTATTTTTACACATTCTGAATAATTATTTCTGTTAATATTTTATTTATCATGGTTAAAGGGTAAATCCGGTAAATAATGGTATACAAATAATATTATAATAATATTAAATTACCCAGACATTTGTCCTAACCCTATTTTATGATACATGTACGACCAATGGAATCATTGGGTTTATTTGGGGACCCCATGGAGCCACTTGTAAATGATAACGTCACTTTATATTAATTAAGTTAAAGCCAATACAAAAATGACATAAGCCTATATCTTTTAGTAAAACAATTTTTACATAAGGTTATACATGATATATATTCTAATATAAATATTAGTTAGAAAGACAAAAATATTTACAACATAATTTTATTTTATTAATAATTTTTAGACATTGCCTATTAAACTTATTTATGACACAATGATGAAGCAGTATTTTCCTTATTAATGAATGAATCAAACAAATGGTATTATAATTGTTAAAATAAATATAATTGGAAGGTTTTGATGACATCCACAAATTTTATAGGTCAATATTACATGTTAGGATTGATTAAATAAATTTATTTAGAATTAATAAAGTTTTTAGGTATTTAAAAATATCAACTCTTAAATAGTGTCAAAATTGACTTAAATGAGTTTTGAAAAAAAAATTATATTATTAATTCATAAAATATTCCTAAAAATCAAAGGTTCTAAAAATGATTTATAAAATGATAGGTGTATCATTAATGAACCACTTGGGGTTCTCATATAATTTTATAGTGTCTTTAGAAACCATATAATTTAAAATATAAAGAGAAATGGTAAATGTCAGAACAATTTAACTAAGAATTAAATCTAAAATATAATGTTAATATAGTGACTGAAACATGTCTAAAACCAATTGGTTGAGTGTTTTTCGACTCATAACACCTTATCCTTTAAATAATTAATTTTGGAGCCATTATGAACCGAAAATTATTTTATAATAAAGTAATATTTCTAGATTTTCCTATGGTTCCCCTCACACCTCTTATAAAAGGGAACTCCTCCTTCCCTAAAATTCACACCTTCACAGCCTTTTGAACCAGCCAAAACCAACCCAAATACCCTCTCAACATTCCTACCTTCATCCTAGTGTCCTTTCTTTTGTCATAAAGACAACCTATGGAGCCCTTTTTAACAATTGAAAAAAAACCCTAAGAAGAAGAAAATATTCCATCGCCTCTTTCAAGTCCCTTTCTTCATCCACTTCCTCTTTCATTGTTGTTTCCATTCTAAAATAATAACTCCAGTAACTTCTATATACTACTATGTTATTATAAATATGGTACAAACATATTCAATATTTTATCTATCCTTTGAATGACATGTCATCATACGTGCGTACGTACGACTTACCGTCTCCACATCGTTGCGTGATTGTTATTCAATACATTATTATTTAGATGGTTATAATAATGATGTTTAATTGATGTAAATATTAAATATAAAATGATAATTATTATTTATATATGATATAACATCCAATTATATATTATTTCAATATAAAAATAATGATATTGTCACTCGTGCGTACGTATGGATTACCATCTCCACGAACGCGATGAGATTTATTCCCCATTGTATCCATTCCAAACTAATTTTCATTAGATGATTAAAAATACTGTTTAATGAATTAATATAATATTAATACAAATAAGATACATCATATTCATAACAAAAATTTCTTATATAACAAAGCATTCAATGGAAAATGAATCAATTAACACCTGAAAAGATGATAAAACTAAGATATTATTAACAAAGCAATTTTCAAAGATCATATATGATATTTTATTAATATATATGATTCTGGTATAATTTAATAACAATTATTTCACCATTATACTTGAAGTTAACCTACCCTCGACCAAGAAAAAGTACATGGTCAGGGTTAATTCCACGATCTCTTTATTATCAGAGGTTGTTTATACGTAATTATCTACTGGGACCTCTTTATAAACCACATCCATGTTTCTTAAAAATGTATTCCAAATTTTTTTTACTATTAACTAGACAATATGGTAAATTAATTTATACCCTTGTTTGAATTTTAATAAAATGGGTTGAAAGGATTCTTTTCGTCATTTTCCAAACAAGGTATTATTTATCCTTTTCGGCAAAATTAAGGTAAGAATGTCTTTTTTTAACATATACGATAGGTGCAGCTATTTTCACCTGTTATGACATCTTCGAAGCTTCCCTTATAATCTTATAAGATTATTTTCAAAATTAATGTTTTCTTAAATTATTTCCAAATAGAAAGAGACATTTCTCTAAAGAAAGTTTTTGATTTCACCTATGCCAACATTCATTGATGGATTTTATGCTTATTGATGTTCATTTATTATGATGAAAAAAATCCATATTTTACTGAAGATTTTTTGATATGTTTGATTTTGTATGTGTTATTTTTACACCCTTCATGGTATATGGGTAAATTTTTAACATTTCGTATGGTATTGTTAATAAGAATGTTTATGTTATGTTTAAACATTTTCATATGTGTAAAGCATTGAACTTAATAAGTGATGGGTGGAGCCTGCTATAGCCCCTCGATGCATCGGTAGGTCTAACCAGACAAACTAGTGTCTTGGAAAAAGTCCTTGAGAAAATATTATTTGGTGTCTTCGCATAAGGCCTTGACTATGTGGTTATGAATGTTTGGGCTTATTCATTCCATCATTATGAAAGTGGCTATTGATAATGCATGCGATTATTCGACTAGTAGAATATCTATTTGAGAATGAAAATGGAATTATTTTGATTTATATTTTTCATATTATGATGATGTTTATGTTGCAATGGCTTTGGTTTTAGTTTTATACATTGCCTTAAATGATTATTCTTATTTATGAATGTTTCTTCTATATTTTTATCCTTACTGAGCATCTCAGTTCACCCCTTTATATGTTTTATTTTTTCCAGGATGCGAAGAAGTATATTATGACTGAATTATATGGATATTCCATGGGATCTCAAGGTTGTATATGGAAACAATATAGTTTTCATTTTCCATTTTATGATGTAATGTAAACCTTATGAATGTATCTATTACTTCCACAGCTACTTAACTAATCAGTCTTTCAAGACATGATCTTTTGTGATCATTCCAATGTTATATAATAATACACCGACTATGGATGAATATATTCGGGGTGTTACAGTTGGTATCAGATAAGATTATTATAGAACTTGGAATCTTGATTTAGAAAAACTATGATTAGAGAACATTACACAATGATTGACTTTGAGGATTAGTATTGAATAGAATCCTGGAATTTTTTTATTCTAGAGATTTTGTGAGTTTTACATGAAATACCTCCCTTTATAGATACGAGAAGAGAGAGGAGGCTCTAGAACAGATGTACCTAAGGGTAAAACCCAGAAAACCACTTTAAGCAAGACTCGAACCCGAACTAGTGCATGACAATGGGCCTTACTACACTCTTTGTTACGACACTCCCAGGGGATATGCTTAGGATAATTCTTCATTTTCATTAAAAACCATTATAAAGGTTTTATGAGTATATACATCCTTCAATAAAACATTTTTTATGATTATGGATTATATTTATAAACGGTTCAATTTATATTAAGTGTTTTACAAGTTTGGATTTATGTATTTTGATTAATAAACTAATCAAGTTTTTTCCATTGATTATAAATGGTGCCTAGTGGAAGGAATGGAAACCTTATCAATTCCACACACCTTTTAGGGATTTTCCACCTGCTCAATATAGTTAGAGTGGAGCTGGTGATACAATTGGTGCTAATCAGCTTGTCACTATATTGGGACAACTCACTCAGGTTATTAATAATAATCTTACCCATATAGAGCACCCTAACCCATAGTGTGGAGGATCAATGTTATATTGATTCATGTTACAAAAACCAAAAAAAATAAATGTGGGTAAAAATCCAATAGTAGTTGAGCAATGAATAAATTCCTTAGAAAAAAGATTCCATGCCTTGGGGAGTAGCCAAAGGGAAAAAAATTTCATGAAGTTTTACCACCTCACTGGAGATGCGAATCAATGGTGGTCATTAATTCAAAACACAAAGGAAGATGATGAAGTATCAAATATGGAATTGAGGGAGGTTAAGGGATTTTCATGGAAAAATACATTCCTCATCACCATCGAGCGGATATAGAATGAAGATTTCTGATTCTGAGGAAAAAGGAGGATGATAATGTCACCAATTATGAAGATAACCTTACATGGTTAGAGAGGAATTCTGAAAATTTTATACATAACCCAAGAATTCAGAATGATCGTTTCTTTAATGGGTTAAACCCATTTCTCCATCAAGCATTAGTCTCACAATCCTTCTCGTCGTACAAAGATATTGTCCCTCATGCTATCAAGAAAGAAAAAGTATTCTATAATTTTTAAGACGTTAACGAAAATCAAGAGAATAGGTGATTTGTTAAACACTCTGGAAATAGAAATTAGGGGAAGAAGGGAAAAGTTGAATATTCATCCTTCCGTAAATGTGGGAAGAAACACCATGGTACTTCCCTGAAGGGAATGGGAGTCTGTTACATGTGTGGTGAAAAATTCTACCAAGATCATGATTGCAAGGGGTAGAAAGAGGCTTTCGATGTTGAATGCTATAATTTTAGAGAGAGTGAGCATTATGAGAATAAATGTCATAAGTGTCAGAGGAACATACCTCAGAAAAGGCCAAGGGATCATGGCCTAGTTTATGTTATCATGACTACTGAGGTTGACACTCTGAAAGACGTAGTGGCAGGTAATATAATGGTTTCCTCAAGTTTAGAAAATGACTTATTTGATTCTGGATCCTCACATTGTTTCATATCTTCCCAGTTTCCTAAGAAAACTAGATATTTCCAATTTGATTTAACAAAGGAGTTATCATTCAAAACTCCCAAGGGATGTATCATTGCAACAATGTTTATGAATAAATTACCATTAAGGCATATAAACCTAATTTATCTGTCGATCTCATCATCATACACGTGATTGAATTTGATATAATCTTATTTATGATTGGATTTTAGAATATTATGTGAAAAATTCTTTGTAAGAAGGAAGATTTTACCATTTTTCATTATGATAAGGCATACCTTATCTTTATAGTAGAAACGTCCCCACCTAATTCTTATCTAGATCCACCCCCAGTAGCTCCACTAACTTCAATTATTGGGGTGGAAGATAATGAAATAACTGTAAGTGAGGAAAGGAGTGTTCAAATATAGCATGTAACTATTGTGGAAGAATATGTTGATTGTTTTCAAGAGTATTTACCCAGATATCCCCCAGAATGAGAAATTGAGTTTTCCATTTATTTAATTCCTGGTTCAAGGCCCATATCGAGGAACCCTCATAGAATGGCCATTGTGGAATTAGTGGAACTAAAGAAACAACTAGAGTAATTGAGTAATAAGGGATTTATTCTCCCTTGTGTTTCTCTATGGAGAGCCCCTATTCTTTTTGTTAAGGAGGAAGATGGATTTTTGGGGTCGTGCTTTCACTATAAGAAGATCAATTCTATAACAATAAATATCTAGTATGCTCGGCCTTGTATTGATGATTTATTCGACCAACATTGTGGAGCTCAATACTTTTCAAAGATTTACCTTCCATCTGGATATCATCAGTTGTGTGTAAAGAAGGGAGACATTCCAAAAACATCATTTTGATCCTGGTACGGGCATTACGAGTTTATAGTAATTCCTTTTCGATTGAAAAATACACCCTCTGTCTTCATGGATCTAATGAATAGAGTTTTCAAGGAATATCGTGTTGTATTTGTAGTGGTATTTTTTGATGATGTCTTGGTATACTCCAAAAGCTACGAAGATCATGAAAATCACTGGCGCATTATGCTAAATACACTTAAGAGACATGAATTATATTTTATGTTTAGAAAGTGTGAATTATGACTTTAGGAGATTTCTTTTCTAGGCCATATTTTAACTATGGATGGAATATCTTGTGATCAATTTAAGACCAAGGCAATCCAAGAATGTCTAGCACCGACGAGTATAATTTTGGTACATGGTTTTATTGTTTTAGTAGGTTATTAACACCATTTCATCCATAATTTTGACAGGTTGGAAACCTCATTAACAAAACTCACACGAAAGGGGGTTAAATTTGTTTGGAAAAAATAGTGTGAAGAATTTTTTGATGAATTGAAGAGAAGATTAGTCAATGATCCAATCGTCACACTACCATAGAGGAATGATGCGTTTATTATTTATGGTGATGCATCGAAGATAAGACTTGGTTGTGTCCTTATAAAAAATTATAGAGTAATTTCCTATGCATCACGATAGCTAAAAATTCATGAGAAAAACTGTCCTACTCATGATATTGAGTTAGCAGCTGTAATATTTTCTTTGGAGATATGGATACAATATCTCTATAGTGAAAATGTGAGATTATATACTTATCACAATATTTTTAAGTATATTTTCTCACAGAAAGTACTGAGCATGAGGTGAAGACGATGCCGTGAACTACTCAAGGATTAATATTTCACAATACACTACCACCTGGGGAATGAAAATAAGGTGTGAGATGCTTTGATCAGCAAATATCCTGGAGTTCTAGACCAGATGAGAGTTGAAATGGATATTATTTTCATGGATCTAGTAAAGATAGACATAGGAATAACCAAGAAAGGGAGAACATTAATTCATTTTCAAATGGTTTCCAAACCATCTTTACTAGAAAGTGCAAAATGTTCTCAGGCTGATGATGAGGAATTTCAAAAGAAGATTAAATCTATGAAAGATGGGAGATTGATTGAATTCATATATAAAGCTGGGATTTTGAAATTTGGGAAGAAACATTGTGTTCCTAATATACCTAATATGATAAGGGAATTTTTAGATGATTCTCATAGCTCCAATTTCTATATACATCCCGGTACCACCAAAATGTATAGATATTTGAATGAACATTTTTGGTGGGACAATATGGAGAGGGAGATTTCTGATTTTGTGCCAATATGTATGGTTTGTAAACAAGTGAATGCCGAATGAAAACATCCAAGAAAAGTCTTGAATCCTATACCCATACATATGTGGAAATGGGATAATATCACTATGGTCTTTGTCATGCGACTACTAAAGACTCCATTAAGGAACTATGAAATATGGGACATTGTTGATCGTCTTACCAAGTCAGCACATTTTTCCTACTATAAGAGAAGATTTACCACTTGAACATCTAGCAGGACTATACATTAATGATGATTTGAGACTTGATGGAGTTCCCCTATCAATTCTTTTTGATTGTGATCCATGTTTTACATCATGATTTTAGAAAATTCATCATTAAGCTTTGGATACTGAACTTCGTTTGAGCACAACCTACCACCCCCAAACTGATGTACAGTCAGAACGGACTATTCAAACCTTAGAAGACATATTTAGATCCTGATCACTTGACTTTGAATGTTTGTGAGATCAATATTTACCATTTCACTAATATTCCTATAACAATAGCTTCCATTCATGTATCTAGATGGCATCATATAAAGAGTTATATAGAAAGAGATGTCTCACACCAACCTATAGGGATGATGTTGGTAATAGAAAGCTTGTAGGCCTAGAACATTTAGAGGAAATGATGGAAAAGGTGAAGGTAATCCAAAACCACATCAAAGCAGCTCAAAGTAGGCAGATGAGTTATGCTGATAACTGAAAAGTGGAATTTGAATTTTAGGTAGGAGAACATGTTATCTTGATGGTATATCCATAGAAGGGAGTTATATGTTTCGGTAAGAAAGGAAAATTAAGTTATAGGTACATCATACCATTCAATATTCTAGAATGAATTGGGGTTGTAGCTTATTATTTGGAAATACAACCTAGTATTTCCAAAGTTCACAATGTATTCCACGTATCTCTGTTGAGAAAATACATGCCTAACCCAACCCATGTTCTCACCTATGAGGAATTAGAACAGGAACCCGATGTATCTTATTGAGAAGATCCTGTCAATGTTCTTGATACAAGAGAACAAGTTTTGAGAAACTAGACGACTCATCTGGTAAATGTTCTATGGAGAAACCATAAGATAGAAGAGGCAACATGTGAACCCGAGAAAATTATGATGAAGAACCACCTGAGACTATTAACAAAATAACACTCTAGAAACATCGAGGACGAAATTATTTGAATAACGGGAGAATGTAACACCCCAAGGTTATATGGTACTATTCTCTTTGAATAATATAGTAGCGTGTGTTGTATGTAACATCATGTTCTAAAAGACCACAACCAATCAAACTAGCCGTTATGGATTGTAGTACCCAAATTTTAAAATTTTATAAATTTTATATTCTAAAATTGACTACAACATTGAATTCCGATGATCTAAATTAGCATAGGGTGAAATTTTGATATTTTTTTGAAAACATTCAGTTTTTGATGAATAGTGAAAAATACTAGATTTTATTTAAAAACAACAATTTTAATCAAAATAATTTATAGTGCTAAATTATATTATTGATTGGTTTTAAATTATAAATAGATTATATTTTTACCATTTAATCCTATAATGTTCATTGGACGTAATTTCACATTTAAACTAGACATAAGCAAGTATCCATCTTTTGATAGTTATTATTTCATAAAAACACTTATTTATTTTGACAACAGAAATTAATTTTAACTTAATTTTTTCCATTTTTGTACTATGAATTTATATAAATTGATTCCATATTTATAATTAGAGGGTCCAAATTGTGTAAATATGTAACTTTTATTTTTAGACATTTTAAATAATTATTTTGGTAAATATTTTGTTTATCATGGTTAAAGGGTAAATCTTGTAAATAAGGTTAAAAAATAATATTATAATAATATTAAATAACCCTAACACATGACCTAACCCTATTGGATGATTCATGTCCGACCAATGTCATCATTGGGTTGATTTGGGGACCCCATGGAGCCACTTGTAAGTGATAATGACACTTTATATTAATTAAGTTAATGCAAATACAAAAATTACAAAAGCATATATCTTTTAGTAAAACAATTTTTACATATGGTTATACATGTTATATCTTAAACTATAAATATTAATTAGAAAGATTAAAATATTTACTACATAATTTAATTTAAATTATAATATTTATACATTGTATAATTAAATTTATTTATGACACAATGATGATGCAGTATTTTCTTTATTAATGAAAGAATCAAATAAATGGTATTATAAATGTTAAATTAATTATAATTAGAACGTTTTGATTACATCCATGAATTTTATAGGTTAATATAACATATTAGGATTGATAAATAAATTTATTTTGAATTAATAATTTTTATAGGTCTTTAACAAAAATAAATTATTTAATAGTGTCAAAATTGACATAAAGGAGTTTTTAAAACAAATAATATATTATTCATTGAAATAATATTCATAAAAATCTAGGGATCTAAAAAATGACTTATATAATGATATTTTTATAATTAATTAACCACTTGGGGTTCTCTTGGAAGTTTTTATTATGTTTATTAACCATGTAATATAAAAATACAAAGAGACATGGTAAATGTCAAACAATTTAACAAATAGTTAAATCTAAAAGAAAGAAATAATATAGTGACTCAAACATGTATAAAACATTTTGGTAGAGTGGTTTTCGACCATACCCACCTTATCCTTTAAATAATTCTTTTTGGAACCATTAAAAATAGAAAATTATTTTATTATAAAATAATATTTTAGCTTTTCCTAAGGTACCCCTCACCCATCTTATAAAAGGGAACTCCAATTTCCCTCAAATTCACAGTATCAAAGTCTTTTGGATCCACCAAAACCTGCCCAAACAGCCCCAAAATTGACCTTAAATCATCCTAGAATCCTTACTTTAGTCATAAATCCATCCTAAGGAGATATTTTTTTCAAATCAAAAGGAAGAACCCGAAGAAAAGGTAAATATTTCATCACCACTTTGATGTCCCTTTATTCTTCCACTTCGTCTTTCTTTGTTGTTTCCATTATAAAATAATAACCCCATTATCTTCTATATACTGTGATGTTATTTTAAATACGGTACAACCATATTCATTATTATATCTATTATGTGAATGACATGTCACCATACGTGTGTACGTACGACTTACCATCTCCACATCGTGGTGTAATTGTTATTCAATACATTATTATTTGAATGGTTATAATAATGATGTGTAATTTATGTAAATAATAAATATAAAATGATATTTATTCTATATATATTATATACCATCCAATTATATATTATTTTATTATAAAAAGAATGATATTGTCGCTCGTGCGTATGTACAGATTACCGTCTCCACGAAAGTGATGTGATTCATTCCCCAATGTATCCTTTAATAACTAATTTTCATTAGATGATTACAAATAATTTGTACAGACATAATATCATTCAAAATATGAATAACATACATCCAATACATAACTGACATTACTTATGTAACAATGCATACAAATGAAAATGATTCAGCTAACACCCGAAAAGATGACAATACTAAGATATTATTAACAATGCAATGTTAATAGATCATATATAATATCATATTAATTTATATGATTCTTGTATAATTTAATAACAATTATTTCACTATTATACAAGAGGATAACCTACCCTAATCGAAGGAAAAGTACAAGGTAAGTGTTAATTTCACAATCTCTTCATTAGCCGGGGTTGTTTTTATGTAAGTATCTACTGGGACTACATTATCATCCATATCCATGATTCTTAAAAATGTATTCCAAAACATTTTTACAATTTACAATACTATGGGGTAAAGTCATTTATACCATTGTTTGAATTTTTATAAAATGGTATGAATGGAATATTTCCGTCGTTTACCAAACAAGGTACTTTTTTACCTTTTCGACAAGATTAAGATAAGAATGTCTTTTTTTAACTTATACACTGGGTGTGGCTATTTTACTCCATTATAACATCATCAAAGATTCCCTTACAAGCTTATAAGAATATTTTTTTAAAAAATTCTTTCTTAAATGATTTCAAAATCGAAAGAGATATTTCCCTAAAAAAGGATTTGATTTCATCTATGTCAATATCCTTTTATGGATTTTAAGCTTATTGAAGTTGATTTATTATGATACAAAACTTCCATATTGTATTGAGGGTCTTGTGATATGTTTGACTGTGGATGTGTTATTTCTACACAATTCATGGTTTATGGATAATTTATTCAAATTTTTTATACTTGTTTTAATACAAATGCTTAGGTTATGTTTAATCCTTTTTATATGAGGAATGCATTGGACTTCATATGTGATGGGTGGAGCCCTCTATAGCTCCTCGATGCATCGGTAGGTCTCATGAGACAAACTAGTGTCCTACCACAAGTCCTTAAGAAAATATTATTTGTAATCTTGGCACAATTCCTTGACTACGTGCTTATGAATGTCTGGCATTATACATTCTATCATTATGAAAGTGGCTATTAATATTGCATTGGATGATTTGACTTGTAGAATATCCATGTTAGTATGTAAATGGAATTACTTTGATTTATATTTTCCATATTATGATGATGTTTATGTTGAAAAGGCTTTTGTTTTAGTTTTATACATTTCCTTAAATGTTTATGATTATTTATGAATGTTACCACTATTTTTTATCCTTACTGAACATCTGAGATCACCCCTTTCAATGTTTAATTTTCCCTAGGCTGTGAAAAATTATATTATGAGTGACCTTCTGGGATAGTCTATGGGATCTCAGTGTTGTATATGGAAACAATTTTGTTGTATTTTTCCATTTTATGATGTAATGTAGACCTTATAAATGTATCTAGTACTTCAAGGCTAATAAACTAATCGATATTTTGAGACATGATCTTTTGGGATCATGAAAATGTTATGTAATAATGCAATGACTCTGGGTAAATAGGGTTTGGGCATTACATTTCTTATTTCATTACACCTTTTTGGGTTTATAATAGTTTAGTTATTTGTTTTTTTAAATTGGTAATTTTTTATTTAGTTTTTTATTTATTTTTTCCGCATGGGATTTTCATTCTTTTTAAAATTTATGAAATGATTAATATGTACATAATGACATGGGAATCAAGGATTTCAGAATCCAGTTTTAATTCCAAACCCGTTCATCTTCTTAAAACCCTTCGCATTCTCGAAAAATTTAATAGCTCTTCTCTCCAGCACCTTAACCTTCAAAACCCATGTTTTTTAGAACCTTCAAAGATTTATGATAGAAATGGCTAAGACCAAGAAAATCGATGATCTAGGGACCAACACTGTGAAGAGGTAGCACTCAAATGGGAGAACGATTTTTCACTGGAAATTTATAGATATGGGATGGATCTGTTATACGAACCATATACTAAAGAAATCTCTTGCCTTTTAGAATTTTGAACAGACATACAGAGTTTCTATATGAGGTAGAACTTCTTTATTTCTTTATGTCGGCACAGTTTTTTATGGGAAATGATGAGGATTAAATAATTTCTAAGATTGAGGACTGAGATTTTTCAATCACATCTGGGTAAATCACAAAAATTCTAAACTGCCCTCATGAGAGAATTTATCATTTTGATTTGAAAAATATTGGAGATACTACACATAAATCTAAATATAAAATGTATTTTTTATTTGAATCAACTAATATCAATAAGATGTTTGTGAATTACTTGGAACCCGACCGGATGATATTCTTTATGTTTGTGCAAACTGGTATTGCACCTAGGATGGTTAAAATAAAAAATATTCATTATTCGGATATGTATTTAATGTTTTTGATGATGAGTGATATAAAATTAAACTTTCTAAGATACATGGTGTGGTATCTTAAGTACTGTTTCCAACCAGAGGAAAGAATAAATTTTTATTATTTTGGAAGGTTCATATCAAAGATCATTTTTAAAAAAGATATGATTAGACTGGTGGATGTTCGGGTGAGATTCCAAAATTATAGTATCTTCAATGCTGGTACATTTTAAAAAATTGGATATTTCTAGAGGACAATCAAAGGCAAGATGTTGCCTATATGAGAAAAATAGTGTGAAGAAAGTTCTCGGTCCTAACTAGAAAAATCAATGTAAAGACAAGATGAATCAAGAGTCTATGTTGTACAAAGAAGAATCAGGTTTGATGATGTGGATGCATCTTAAGAAAGAAGTCAGAAAGGAAATCAATTCAAAAGGACCAAGAATCCTAACCCTATTGAATATCCTACTGTAAATTAAAATGTTTTAACATCTGGTGATCTCTTAAGTATTATGTTTGTTAGAGAACCTGTATTTGGAAAGAATCATCATGGAGAAATTTCTCAGGATAAGGTGACTCCTTCAGTAGATGAATAATTTTTTTCTTAGGAAGTGACAAAAATATAAGCTCAAATATAAAATATAACAGAGACAATGTCTGGTGAAAGAGAAGTTGGGGAACAAACTCAAATTGATCAAGCAGAAGTTGACCAAGAAAATATTGTTTTGAAAAATCTAGTGATAGAGGGAGAATGTGAAGATGATTCATAAGAGGATAATTCTCCAGCACCTAAAAACCTAGAAGATAATGATTCTAAGATTCATACTGAGGTGTTGAATGATGATTTTTCTATGGATGATTCTGGAAAAAGAGTGGAGGAAAAATATGTTGACATGCTAGTAAAGGGAGGGGATAATGAGAGATTACATACAAAATCCTTTCCACTAGTGTTGTTTCATATTGTTGAAGCTCAAAATGAGAATCATCCACTCAGAGCCTCTAATTCAGTAAATACAGATATGGAGGAACTGAACAAAAAGAAAGTTGAAGCTAAAAAACAGAATGTTGCTCTACTGAGAGCATTAGAAAAGGAAAATTTAAATTTCAAAGGAAATAATCATATACTATTTCTAAAAATGATGTTGAAATTTTTACGAAGGAAATGTAAAATGATGTTACAAATTTAAAATCAAACATGGTAATGAAGAAAATTTTAATGGAGTTTTGATCTTTCATGGAGAAAAATATTGCATCTATTAGAACCAGTGAGGATAGTACATCAGGTACATCACCCAATTTAATCAAAAGATTTCATGATATTATAGTGGTCATGGAGAATATGAATGCCATAATGTAGGAATTACAGTGCAACAATACACCTTTATCAGTGTTTGTCGATAATAAAATGTTTCTAGTTGATCAATTGACTTCATGTGAACCAGGAATTATAACTATAGTGAATCAGTTCACAGACTTGTGGACTCTTTTTATTGAGATAGAAAAAAGGCTTCATGAAATTTTTAGTGTGAATCTGATTGATGATATTCATTTGACTAAGTAAAGTAGAGATCTAATTATTTAGTTGGGAGACAGATTGATGAAAATATTGAGGGAAAAATTAGAAGGGATCATGGAAATAATTCAGAGGAGATAAACCCTATCTCACACCCGTACCCATTCCTTATTTCTGATGTTTTTCATTACTATATTAATAATTCTTTTGTCAATGATATATATTTACTTCTCATTTCCATGTGTTTTAATTTTTTACGGTATTTTCTATGATAGAAATGGCAGAAATCTAGATTCACATATTGATAAACAGTTTATATAGCATTTTCTAAATTATAGTGCTACATTAAAATGTGTTATAATCCTTATTTTATCTTTTTTTATATCACCAAAAGGGGGAGGAATTAGGGTAAACACAACATTTTATTTTAATATATTTTATTGTATTTAAAATTTTACTTTAATATGTTTAATCCAAAGTTGGAGAAAAGTTAAGTATTATCTAAATTATTTAAGGGGGAGAAATTATGTTAAACCTAACATTGTAATTTATGATTTTTGTACTTTTTATGACTTAGGATTGTTATTAATATAATATTGTTTTTATTAAATATTTTATTACTCCCTGAAAAATTAAAAAAAAAATTTAATTAATTTTTTAAATTAATTTCATTGGTTATTTTATGTATTTTATGATCATTAAAAAAGGTGAGATTGTTGAGAATGCGTTGTTTTCAAAAATACATAATTTTTTTATTAATAAGGGGGAGGTTGTTGAGAAGAATAATCTATCTCTTTTTGATAATTTTGATGCTCAGAAACATCCTTCTTTGTTATTCTAATTATTTTATTTTACGTGTATTTTAGGAATTTAGTATTTTTTATATTCTTATTTCTAGAAGAAATATTAATGTATTTTAATAGTGAGAAAAAATTGTTAATGTATTCATAAAACGTTTTTAGCATGTTCTGGAAACATTTTTCATACGCTATGTTGAGAAGCGTATCATAAGGATGGAATGCGGTGTTTACTCTATGAGATATCAGAAAATTATGGTTAATCAAACATACATTATTGGAAAAGTATGAAGGAAACTTACGTTTGGAAAAGAACCTTATGTTTGGAAAGGAACCTTGTGTTTGGAAGGAACATTACATTTGGAAGGAACCATACATTTGGAATAGAACCCTATGTTTGGAAGGAATCTTATGTTTGGGAAATTAGAAAAGTATGGATGAATACCATTACATATGTATGGAATGAAAAGTTTGTTTCTTAAATGTATGGTTCATCAACCTTAATTTTGTAAACAACAATACATTTTTAATCTAAAGATACAATAATGGTTCATCAACCTTGCTTTTATGAACATCTATACGTTTTATTGAAAAGTATGGATTATATTCCATACATTTGAGAGTTGAAGGGAAACGTTTGAGATCAACCTTATGTTGTGATCCTTACATTCAGAGAATTTATGCTCTGCAGTTTAACCAAACATTGGATGACTGATGTTTAAATTATGAATTTATTAAATAAATATTATTTATGTGGATTATCAGGCTGATTTCAAGACATATTTAATGATTGAACTTAAGTTGTGAGTCTTTGAATTATCCAAATCTGTTTATTTGTGATTTAATGGATAAATTTAAGAGGATATCTTCCAGCCAAATTTTCAGGGGAGTTATGACTTCTCTACTATTCAAACTTTTGAATATCGCGATTCTTAAGTTGAATTTTGTGGTCTATATTTACATAAGAAGTTCTCTTTATTATTTTATATATTTCAAAATATATATGTGATATATAGATATACAATATACAAGAACCGTTGAATGACAACAACGAATATACAAAAGAGAAAAACAAAAAAAATCAAGATCTATATATCTGATGTTTTGAAGAGCGATAAAGCACTGTTTCAAGATGAAGAATAAACACAAATAATGATTTACTGATCAACATCGAATATATTTTTTTAAATCAACTATTATTGTTGTTAAAAAAGATATTTTAATACCTACTTCATCCAGATCTTCTCATCACATCTTTTAGATGAAGATCTTTATTTTTGAAGAAGACGATCTATCTACTGTCAATTGTATTCTGTTAAAATTGTGAAGAACAATTGGGAAAGTATTTTCACTGAAAAATAATCATATATTTTCAGTAACCGGATTTTCTTACTAAGTTGTGTATTCAGTTCTGTATATGATCCAGAAGGCTATTTTTAGCCTTAATATTGTAATGGTGTCAACTACCTGCACCTAGTTGTGGAGTGGTCTTTTGATACGAGGACCAAATAGTGAAAATCACCATGCTCATGGAGTAGTATGTTTGTGGAATGGACTCAGGGCCTTTTATTCCCCAAACCACTATACATCATTCGTTCAGTGTTATTTATTTTTTTGTAGCTAATTCTTTGATATAATGTTAAAAGTAAAAATCACTATTATGCGGAGAAATTATAAAAGACACAATTCACCACCTTCTCATGTATATTGGGTATAACTCGATCCAACAGATTTCTCTAAAAATATGTCTTAAATGTTGAAATTTGGGAATGTATAGATTTTAATTCAGTTTCTACTTTAAAAAAAAATTCTAAGTACTGAAGATAAGAGGATCGGGGTGGCCACTTAAAAGCCTCGTGTGCAGAAAATTACTGATTTTTTAAAATAATATATTCTCTAATGTCTTTTTCATATCAAAATGAAATAATAATGAAATTTTTTTGAGAATATAATGGGATAATGTAGATATACCTAATTTAAATAGACTTTAAACAACTTTTTAGTCATTATAACCCTTAACTCTTTAGTATAACCCCTATTGAAAATCTATTTTTACCATAATCGTGGTAATTATATTTTATTATTTTAACTATTAATTTTGATAAAAAATTATGTTAAAAATATTAGAAAATATAAATTATTTTGATTTAAAATATTGAATCCATTTTTTCTAAATTATATTCACATTGTTGGATATTGTTTATTTAAAATTAATCTTATAGACACGATGACAAAACAAGTTTTCAAAGAGGAAATGATAACATGTATACAAATTTATCATATAAAATTTTCGTATTAAATTTATTATGATAATAAATTGGATTAATAAATGTAAAATTTTACTAGTTTTAATTTAAACAATTATAAAACGTAATTTATCTTTATAATAAAAATAAATGAAAAAATAGAACATTCAATTATAATTCTGAATTTCCTCATATTCATTATAAAATAAATCATTTAATAAAATTATCCGAACTCATGCTTATATATATTTTTAAACTATTATCTAATAAATAATTAATATTTTGAAACCAAAACTAAAATATTTAAAAATTATATTTAAAACCAAATATAGAGATGAGATGAAAAAGTTGTTTTTTGAGAAGAGTATTATTTTCTATTACAATAAATTTTTATATCAACTCAATGTATAATAATAATAATTGTATGATTCTAAATTAAAAATAAGTAACATATAATATATAAATTTCTTTAAAAACAAAAGTTATTATGGATTATTTTAAATAATGAAAATGGAGAAACATTCATGAACATTATAACACCTTTCAAAAAAACAAATTTTAATCCCAATATGAAAATTATACTAAAATTCATTATTAAGATGATTAAAATTTAATTAAGTGTATGAAATATATTTATATTATACTCATGTTAATTAAATAATATTCAAATCATAATGTGTCTTTTAAATGATTTAATTTATTTAAATTAATTTATTTTTTAAAAAAATTGTACATTTCAATATAAATAAATATTGTCCAAAAATTTGAATTTTCCAGCCAAAATAAATTTTCAATATTATGGTTTAAAAATGAATTAAATTTTATCAAAAAAATATAAAAAAATTTCAAAAACATAATTATATTATATCTTCTTTGGAAAAGTCTACTGAAATAATTTTTTTAGAAAACATATGTTTGAAGAATAAAATAACTTTTCTAAAGTATAATTGATTATTTACTAAAAACAATAAATATTTTTTATTCGGTCTGAAATATATATATATAATAAGTTTATTAATAATTTTATTACCTTCAAATTTAACAACTATTTTATAACATTCATAAAAAATGTGGGTTGTTTAATCTCATTATTTCACAAGGAATATGGTATTGAACATAGAAATAAAATGGTTGTGTATATGGAAAACTAAAAGAGAGATTATATTGATTTAAAAATAAATATATTATAATGTCTAACGGAGTTACATTCTCTTATAATCTCAGATTTTTGTTTTTTTATGCTATCAAACATAATTTTAATCTTTTAAAACATCAGTGCATTACAAATAACACTTTTCCCATTATCCTGCTATAAATTCTATCTCAGATATAAATACATCATTTTGATTCCATGATGTATATATATAATGAGCTATTTGATTAATTTTATATCATTTTATTCTATTCTGGTATTTATGTAACATAAATTCATGTCTAGAAATATATCATTCCATCTTGGTCATGGATGAACTATAAATCTTACCATGTCATATTTTGTATATCTAAATATTTATTCTATGTGACAATAATCATAACATTTATTTTTTATTAATCATTTTTTTGTTTTGACATGATTTATAACATTCCACCATGATTTCACTATACATCTTCTATAAATACATATCCCTTGGATCACCTTAGTGAATACTCAATCCATTTGATGGGAAGATATAATTATTGTATTTATGATCTCTATATATATATATTAAAATTTTCACTATATTGAAAATACCTCAATATTGTAAATGAAATAATTACTACAATCAACTCAAATAAATTAGTCAATTATTTTTTATCACGAATCATCTATTGTCTTGATTCATAAACTACATCCATTTCATTATGTATGGGAACTCATAAAGATAAATAATTTTATGCGTCATTAAATATCAAAAATTGTACTCCACTATAGAAAATTGTAAAAACATGCACACTTACCAACCTTCTATTAAAATACATGAAATTTTATTCACATTCATTTATATTAAGTAACTTCAATCCCATCTAATTAATCTAGATTAAAGGACAAAATTTTTGTGAGAAAATACTAATAAATAAATATCTAACCAACGAAAGAAAACTATAGATATCAATCAAAATGGATAATATACACTGTTACTCAACAAATTCCACCATAGAAGGATATATAAATATACCCTTCCATGTAATTACATGACCCATGGATGGTAATTTTTTTAGAAAAAATTCATATTGTATATATTTTTAAAATAGTTTTTATTTCCTCAAGGCATTCGACATAATATGAGAATGATCTTCATGATCGTACAATATATTAGAATATATAAGAATATAATCCATAGATAATAACAAAAAATTGATCATTCTACTCTTCAATGAATCCATTTATTAGATCCATATTGATATACAGAGAATTTTTAAGTTGAAATGGGGTCACTAAAAATTCATTGCTTCCATATCATTCAATGATAGATTTATTTGGTATATCCCCCCTCTTAATTGTTAACTAGTGATCTATGGTTGGAGATAAATTTTGATAATTTGTTGATAACTACAAAGTTGATCAAGGAAATTATCCATATTATTATAAAATACTTTATCAATATGGGAATGTTTTAAATTTTTTAATTTTCAGGGAAAATATTTATTTACCCATATATTTTAATAATAAGAACTAGTACAACGATGGTGAAGTACAAAGGAAAATTATTCCTTTCCCAAGAATCTCTTAAAGTGGATATATTAATTCATAAAACTCATCCTATACATTTTATAAAAAGTCTATGAAATTATCATATAACCAAGTAATAATTATAATAAAAAATACAGTTCTTTATTCTAAGAATGACTATTTAAATATTTAGAAAATTTATCATCATACTCCAAACCAATTGGCATATCTTAAACATTGATATTCTACCAAAAAGATTATAGAGATATATCCCTTTATATAGATAATAAGATACATATAATGGATTTAATTTCAATTATATGTTCATGTTAACATTCAAATAAACAATAAATCATATGTCAATTTGAATATGAAATGTGAAATTATTTTATAAAAAACAGGTATACCATGCATTCCAAATATCACATAAATTTTTTATACATTGAATATTATGATTTGTAGAAAGATGATTCCAAAAAATATATATCATAAAGTATATTTATAATATACATGAAATCATCTTTCAATTAGAAGTATTCAACTATAAATTGATATCTCAACACTGTGATGGTGAAATATTACCATTAGAAAAAAAATCATATATAAAAATGTGGATAAAACCATGATCAAATATGAAATTTTATGTTATAGGTTGGATAATAAGAATACCATTTCCCATGTCATTCCAATACCACTTATATTTATGTGATTTTATTTTTCTTCCATTTATCCATAGGGTTAGGATTTTTAGTCATATTATCCTAATTAAATATTGCGTTAGGGATTTGAATTGAGTTATGATAAAACCCTTTTCATCTGCAACCTTGACATCCTTATTGGGAACCATTTTCTTCTATATTGTTATGATTTTCCCTTTAATATTTATTTTGTAATTATATATTCGATTGTATACTCCCCCACATGTAAATAATCTTCTTCCACCCATGAGGAAATCTTGAGAGTGCGTCTTTAAACTATTTTTTGGGTAGATAGTTGATTTATATTTCCCTTATGTGATATGTTTTTTGTGTTAAATAAAATCTATCATCCTCATATTATAAGAAAACTCATAGAATATTGATAGTTTCTACCATAATTTAAAAATTTAAATTAGATAGAATAATTTCATTATAACTACTACTGTCTATTATTGAAAACACCTTTAAAATATAATGTTACAATATAAATAAGAGACCAACTATTTTTTTGGGTCAATGATAATACTATAATGAAAACTTATATGTTTACTAATGATTTCTTCATGAGAACCTATGTTATATTTATCATTTTTATGAAGATATAGATGAAACATCTCCATTTTAATATAATGAGTTTATAGATTATTCATAATAAGATGTACCCTATTGAATTCCTACAATTTCATAGAGATTACTTTTTCCACATGCCTTCTGTTCCCAATGAAAGACAACCATTCATCATCCTCAACTTTTCTGTAATATATTCCTAGAAAAACATTTCCACTACCAATAAACTAGACAAAAAATATATTTATATAATACATTGATCCAGTTTTTAGATATTAATTTTTTTGGGACCCACATAAAAAGATTTAAATTTTCAAATTAAATATTTATTTTCATGTTTATCCTCTATTTGTGCATTAAAAATCACATCATTGTTCACTTATTTATTTATTATTTGTGAGAGTTAGTTAAAAAAATCCATAAACATTATAATTATTTCTCTAATTCCATTTATTTTAAACTTAAAGTGAATCATTTCATTTGACATAAATTTTAATTCCTGAAGGATTCAACATGATTCCTACAATTGAATGAATCCAAAACTGTTGTCATAAGTAATTGTTAAAAATATTTCAAGTGGGTACTCATATAATATGAAAATTAATAATGAGATCACTTATTTTGGATATCATCACTTCAATATATGTCTCTTTAGGTTCATCATATTAAAATTTTGATTAAACATATTTAATTTTTGGTTTTATCCTTATATAATTCTTAATAAAAAATAAAAATAACTAAACACATTTCTAATACAAACATATGAAAGTTGAACCTAACATAAATAATAATTATATCATTTTTGGTGAATATTATGTAAACTTTAAAATATTACATTTTTGAGATCCACAGTGGTTTAGTTACATTTGATACTAGATTAATATTAAATTTATTTCTGAATAATCATGAATTTATGAAAAATAATTTTCTCAACTGTTTTCTTTAATGAATTATCACACTCAATATGGTTCTACACAAAATTTGTAATTTGATACACACGAAAGGGGTGTGCATATATTTTTAATAAGGGAAAAACCAATATAAATCAATGAAATATCATGAGTTAGAATATGATGAGAATATGGTTTTGAGAATACAATAATTTTCATATCATAAGATTATAATAACCTAAATTATAAATATAAAAACATAAATTCCATGGAAGAAAGTTCATAATAACAGAAATAATGGGTATCAAAACATGATTATTACATGATTCATGAAAAGAATAACATAAACATGTTCCATGGCATAATAATGTTTTAAAACTAGAAGGATAAAAAATCACAACATTATATATCAATAATCACTACATTAATCCCATTATATTTTATTGTTAATCATCATCATCATCAAACTCTATAATGGATCCAAAATCATTATTAGTATCACATATTATTATAGGTCCTTAATCATCTCTATAATCCTTTAATACAATGGATTATACGTTTTACTAGAATCCCGTAGTATACTAGATCATACATCCTTACCAATAACAGATAGTTATATAATGAGATATAAAATCGTTACAATATTATTTGGGGGAAAAATAGAACCACCATTCAATTAAAGATAAAACGTATGTATTCATGTCAGAAGATAACAATATTTATGATTTCATCATCACATAATTAACCTATGAATCAAAATGAGAAAATATCAAAATAAATAATGTTGATGGTGTCATATAATATTATACCTAGTTAAGTGGTATAATTATTAGATTATATTGGTGTATATGAAAAGAGGGTTCACAAAATCTTTAGAAAAAATTGAAAAACAATAGAAAATATCCATTAATTCTAGTAACTTTTGACATACCAAAATTGAAAAATTTTGAGAATAGAATTTCAAAAAGAAAACTAAGGAATCCAGCAATGGAAGATTTAATATATAAAGAGATCATGACTATTGAAATATCCATTAATAATGTATATATTAAAAACAAATACATTCCTTTTATATATTTAAAAAAAATTAAATATTTTTTAAAAATATAAAAAGGTCGTTGAATAGGCCGTTAAATAAAACATTTAATGATTAAAATATTCAATAAAACAATTTAAATTAATATAGTTATGGATTAGAATATAATAATACTTATAGAATATATAATTCCATATTTGTTTAGAAACTATTTTGTGTTATTATAAATATGAAAAAAGGGGGAAAATCATACAAATAATTGATAACCCCATAAAAACCAGAATAAATCAAATTAAACTATGTTAATTATTATATAATTTTATTATATTGAAATTTAAATGTAAATAATCCTATCAAAAAGTGAGTTAAATACTTTAACCCTTTCATGATGTCCCGAGTTATTCCATACATCGTGTTTGCCTATTTATAGTAAAATAATATTAATATAGATCTATACCAAAAAAATATTCCTATATATCTTACTATATTTAATTCCATTATAATTTTTAATTTCTTATTTATTAATTATGACATAGTAAACTCATCATTTAGGATGATAAATTATTCCCTTATTTGATTATGTTCAGTGATTCAATTCCATGAACATTGGTCATTGTTTCATTATCTATAACATCTTATTAAATTCATATTTATAGTACTAATTTATTACATAATGTATTATAAATTTCCATGTTAGATGCCATGAAAAATTAACAAACGTATTTTGATTGAGATGGTAGTATATAGGTACATATATATGATTTCATTTTTCTAATATTTGGAAGGAAATTATATAGAAAATTGATTACCATTATATAACCAATGTAATTATATATATCATATATATTCACTTAATAAATTATTATGACCATTGATGATAAAAATAAGTTAAAAATAAATCATAGTGATGTGTTGTGGTTATTGACCGCATGTACACAAGGCGTGGTTATTATTTTCCAAAATGTAAGAGAAACTGATGGTATAAAATATTTTAAATTTATAGAATAAAAATTATTTGATATAAATAATATCCATTAAACCTATCATTAAAACCATCTGTGTGGGATGGTGATGAAAAAGAAAAATAATATTCATTGATATGGTAGTTTGTACGAAAACTTGAGCAAATTTTTAGTTTTACATTAAATGGATAGAAAATAGAAAATGGTTAAATAAATCAAATGATAAATTTTATGTATAGTGAATATAATTATAATATTATGTTATCAGGGTTTTAGAATATTTAGATATTTTTTGATAATGAAACGTGAATAATGTTGATAAGAATATATAACTCGTCCTTGGATAATCTAATTAAAAAAATTGATTAGGTCTTCCTCGATGGATATTTTGGGACGAAAAAACCTATATTTCATTAATATGTTTTTTAAGAAGGTATTTGGATAATTATTAGTCATACAAGGGAATTCGGTGGTTTGGATAAGTGATAATAGGATTCTTCCTTTTATAAGTGTGTAGATTGACAAACTTATAAAAACCTTAAAATTGAAATAATAAAAAATAAATTTCAATGGGAATTTTTAAAAAATAGTATTTTACATTGGTATAATATATGGATTGAAAAAAACTCAATGAATAAAACATATTTAAGATTTAGATAAAATTGTTTCTATAATTTTGAGTTTTACCCCATTAATCCATTTAAACCATAGTGGAGAAATAATATATTAATCACATGAAATATTCTATTGGGATAGAAATTAATTTAACATATTTATTTATATTTTATTATTATAATTCAAAATCGTGAAACCATTTTACATAATAAAATTCATATATTAGGGTGAATTTAATCCAAATATCCCTGCAGAAAACATTTATACACTATTCAAATAAAGTTATTTCTATGAATATAAATAATTTTATCCACATGTCATTCATAAAATAACCATTATATGAAATATAGTATATTTTATTTTTTATATCATCTATAAAATTTATGAAAATAATTCATCAACATTTCATAATGTTATTTATTAATGTAAAATAATTTTTTCAAAATTATTGGAATTTTCTAAAAAGTTCTCTTTATACCAACAATTTTTTTGTTTATATTAAATTATAATCAAATATTAAAAATATTATATTTTTTTATATTGATTATCAATTTATTTAAACATTGATCACTTGGGATAAATATATATATAATATGATGAAATTACAATTCATTACAAATGAATTCATATATAATTATATTTTTAAGAATAAATTTTGAGTACGTATTTCTTGAAAGTATTCAGTAAATTTGTTATGTGGAACAAATTAGTACATATATTTTATAATGAAATTGATACAATTCGTAAATTTAAATTTCAAATAAATATTATAATAATCTTTTAAATATGAAAATATAAAATAGTTCACAAAACCTCAGTGTTGTGTGTAAATCAATATATATAATACATATAATTTATTTTAATGGGAATAATATTCCATAATAACGGGTAGAAACATTAATAAATTACTAAAAGAGTAGAAAAAATAGTTTTTATTTGGATAAAACATTACTTTCATATTTATAATTAAAAACATATATATTTCTTTGTTCAAAATTATATTTTTTAAATTCATTTTATTAAAATGAAAAATTAATAATCATTCTCAAAATTGTTTGATAAAAACTAATGTAAATCTTATTTCATGGTATTGTAATAAAATTGATAGTATTAGTGAAATTGGTATTTCTCAATATACACCCAAAAATAAATATTTCAGAAAAATCTAAAAAAATTAAAGGAATATGTTAACATGATGATGCAAAACATGAAACAATTTTATAAATTTCAATATATTAAATAAATATTAATAATTTACATTTAATTAAAATTATTTAATATATGGGATAATAGTTTATTTAATTAAAAATATACATTATTTATTAATGAAATATTATAAAAAAAATTATAAAACAATGATGAATACAAAACCATAAAATAAATACTTATAAAACATAAAATTTATTTATTTCAAAATTTACATTATTTCCCATAATATCATTATATAAAAATTATTTTATTATAAGAAATTATAGTAAAAAATACATCAATAAAATCATCATGGAGAGTGTGAAAGAATTTATTGAAAATGACCCCACTGGGTATTATTAATAAATAATGAATGAAAAATATTTCAAATATTAATTTGCTAATTTATAATACTAATACTAAAATGGATTATGAAAATAATATTATACATGTATTAAAGGTAAGAATATTTAAAATCTATACAAAATGTAGAAGATGAAAACAGGATTTTATTTTATTAATTTGATTTATAGTTATTTATGTTGTTTCATCACACATATCAAAATGACCCTATAATGAAATAATATTACACTCATGGATGAGTATAATATGATATAATGTATCATTTTAATTGAATAAAATAATTAATTGATGCAATATAACAATATATAAAAATGTGGAGCTGAAAATAAAACCTAATGAATAAAAGAAACAATTTTATTAGAAATTTGAATGGAATACTTCTTTTAATGACTTGAATATATCATAGAGAATAAAAAAAATAAATCTTGAGTGTTCATCAATGATAAATCCATTGAAATATATTATTTTGAGAGATTTAATACATAATAAATAATATGCTGAATGTAAAAATCATTTTTATTTGAATTATATATTATTATCTAATAAAGGTATTTTATTCTATGATATATGACCAAAAGAAGTGTTTTTTACATTTTATAAAAATTTGACATCATATGATATGAGGCCTAATAAAATCCCATCTTTAATACATTAATGAGTTTTGTGAATATTTTTTTATATACAAAGTAACCAGTCAAATCGAGAAAAATATGGTGATGAAGTGAAAGAAGGTATATATCATGTATTTTAATCTAAGTGATTAACCTAAAATTTATTTAATAAGAGACTAAAAAATTATTGACTATTGTGATGTATATTTCCTTGAATAATGTTTTTATATAAAGATTAATGTTAAAAACTATAGTAATTATGTAAATAAAATAATTATCATAATTTTATTTTTAGAGAAAGTCAATGTACATCAAATGAGAATAAATCTCTCATTAAATTATCATTGTAATTATGAGTTTAGGTAAAATAATATCCCACATTCTGTTTAAGAAGAGATATAAAATTTATTAATTTAATAACATTATTGAACATGTTATAAAAAACATGAATATTAAGGACTATTGAGATTTAGTTTTCTTAAGTAGAGAAAATATAAATTTTAATTTTAGAAAAATATGAATATTTGTTAAATACATGAATCAAATGCCTATTATTATTTCAAATAATTATATTTTTGATCACATAATGTGTCATAATTATAAAAATATCTTTGCATCGAAATTGATGCTCATCAAAAATATAGATATGCATTATAATTTTATTTAAACAAGTTTACATTATTATGGAAGTGATATGCATAAATTAAGGATATGGATGTGAATCTATCTAGTAATTGTTGGCTATTACATTGAAATAACGATTTATGAATTATCTAATTATTATAAATATTACATTCATAAATTGAGTGATTAATGTGGATGTCTATATTTAATAATAGGAATGTTTTTATCATTCGGATTATGAAAATAAATCATATCAAGTTATGATAGATTTATGTGGTTTAATACAAGAATCATTTTTTGTTTTATTTTATAAAAATTATTCTTGGGAAAATGTGAGTATAAGTACTTGATTATATTATAATAAGAAAAATATATGGTACTCTTATATGTTTTTGACATCATATACTTGAAAACAATAATGAATCAATATATGATTCATCAAAATTGGTTGTATTAGTGTTTTAAATAAATTTTATTTGTGAAAGTAATTTTTAATTGATTAAAGTAGACAAATATGTGATAAAAATGTCATCTGTATTGATTAATATGTAAAATAAATTTAAAAATGATTTATTGGAAATATTGTTAGATAGTGTCAAATTTTACAACCATTGGAATAAAAATTTTAACTTTTTTGGGGAAATGGATATTGAATCACCTATAATTGGGATAATTATATTAATTTTAACCATTCGAATACCTTCAAAAGAGAAAATTTTGAAATATAATATTTACATTTTAGGTTTTAATATGAGGTGAAGTAGAATAATCATATATAAGTAAAAACACATGATTCATTTATAATGTATCATTTATTTTATAATTTTATATAAAGTAAAATATACTAATTAAATCATGGAAATCTATTAATGTTCAAATTCAGATTGAAATATTATATATATAATATAATTATGTTAATGAGAATTTTTTATATTTTAGAATAAATTTATTTCAATTAATATGAATAATTAATGTCCGACACGAAGAATATCTGAAGTAGATTATAATTACAAAATCAAACATGAAAAACTATTTGGATCAAGAATTATATTTAAAATAATGAGGATGAATGAACCATTACCATTATAATATTTTATGTTAAAAAAATTCATTGATCTTACAAGAAATCTATAAAATGACTCACACACTAAATATTTTTAAATTTAATTCAACTCTATCTAAGAACAGATGTAAAAAGTGGTAAATTACTAGATAAAGTTTTAATATATTAGTGAGTGTCAAATATTTTTCTAAAACAATTGTACACTTCAATATTTCAGAAGAATATGATTAATAAACACATTCAACCACCTCCCATAGTATGAGGATATTTCAAAAATCCCCCCCTGTATTTTATATTTATAAAAAATATTATTTTCCTATGAATAGAATATAATATAATGTTCCATTTAGTTTTATTATCATATAGTGTGTAAGAAATTGAATAATATGCCTGATATTTCTCATTAGGTGATGTATTTTGGGAACAATTTCCATAAATAAATGGAGAGATATAATATGTATGGTTAAATATGGTAATGAAAAATCCAAGAGAAACGTATAATGAAGATATGTGTGTAATTTCTGAAAAGTATTAAGTCAACTGTCTCACTATTTTATATTTTATATCATTAAAACACAATATTTTTATACAATGAACATAATTTATGCATAGTGAGAGTGTTAAATGGTATTTTTTTATTTCTATTTAATTTTTATATTGATTATATATGTTTTCTACTACACTGTTAATGTCATGAGAAAGTTAATAGTTATTAATATTCCTGAAGCATTGGATCCTTGGATGATGAAGACATGTGAATGCTAAAAACATTAAAAGTTGGTTTTGTTCATTGTAATTTATTATTAATCAACAATATATAGTATTGATAAAGGTTGTACATAAATATTATTATTTTAAATGATTTTAACTGATATGTTGTACATGGTAAAAATCATGTTACAATATTTATGGAAACACTAGGTATATTTTTTCGAGTTTATAAGAACAAATTGTCACTAATAAATAATGTTTATATTGTAATGGTATTAAACCACATGGTATTTGCTAATGTAAAAATTACACTCTTAAAATAATATATCATTGAAATTGGGATATAAAAATAATTAATTTTTTAGATATATAATACACCATCTAACATGATTTTTGTGTTATTCTATAACATTATGGAATGAATAATATAGAATGTAAATTTCTAAAAATGAGATCTTAGATAAACAATATGCTACATGGTTTTATTTAATTTTGTTTAACTATAATTTTAGAAGTAGATACTAACCATGAAATTATTTTTTTTCATTTTGACATATTGGATTCATGAGAATGATATTAAAAAAATCAAAAATATTATTTTTTGTTATAAGAACGATGTAGATACTAATTGTTTCCTTATATCTGGTAGTTAATAGAATACAAATTGTATAATATCTTAATATTTCATTTTTAATATTAAATGTTCTCAAGGGATGAAATAAGATAATATAATTCAGTTTTTGTTAACTAGAGATATTGATGAAATCAAATATCAAAATTGAAATAAATATAATCGATACAGAAGAAAAAACAAAAATAAAAGAGGAGAAAATTTTTTATTTTATTAAATTTAATGAATATTTAATTTATAGTGATGGATGGATTTACTATTACTTTTTATTTATTCATTTTAATAATTTTAATATTTATATAATCGGTCATTTTCATCTGTGATTTCTTAAAATTCAAATATAATTTTAACCTATTATATACACAACTTATTTTAGAGTGACTTCAATTGAATGTTTTAATAAAAAGTTTAATTGGGTTTCTGTTTCATTTATTCATGATCATTTATCTTATCAATGGATATATTGACCTTTCATTTATTTTTATACATAAAGATCTATGAATTTTTATTATCCGAAATTAAATTTCACCCTATATACAAGTATGTTATTTTTTTTAATGACTATGATTTTTATCTATAGAAATATATATAGTGTACATGTGTTCATTAATTCTATGTTTTACTCAGATATTGTTAGTTGATTAGAAGAATATAAAAATTAAAACACATAATAAATGGATACAAGTGAATAACTATAATCCTGGGAACTAGAAGTGTCACCTCTTTATTCAAAAAAGTAAATTAACGATTTTAGGCAATAAAATTTATTTTTAAATGATAAAATTAAATGATCATCAATATAAGAACTAATCATAGAATATATAATAATTATTATCATTTCTATTTTTATTCCTCCAAAATAGTCATTCATTATTTCTATTCAATTTTAATTGAATAATTTATTTATTATAGATGTATAATGAATCCCAAAATATTAATGTCATGTAATTCCAAAAAAGGATATGTACCCATACGTAGTCGGTTTAAAAATTTATTGAGATAATTTATAAAAAAGGACATGCATTAAAAGGGGTTTTACATATTCATAAATGGATCAAACCTCACATGTTTGTGTTAGTTAATTATGACTAGAAATTTGATATATGAAAAAACGACATCATGATCATCTCTATGATCACACTCTTTGAAAAAACATCCACAACATATTTTTTTCATATGGAAAATTTCCCTATATTTTCCCCTCCATTAGTTAAATATAAAATAAATGCTATTTATTATTTTTTACCTATGTTTTATTGAAACAATCATTTTACCTCATTACATTATAAAATTTATAGGGATAATCAATCAAAAACGAATAAATATTGATAGTAATCTATTGGATTAAATTAAATGGTTATTTTAAAACATTTCACAAGAAACATGAACATGGAAATTCGTAGTTTGAAAAATATAAACAATAAATTTGTATATTATTTATAAAATTGTAATTTTTAATGTCAGTGGAATATTTTGTATATTCTTGAAGAGTTTGTCTTAGATTCAACTTATTAAAATTATTTACTTATTTATTTCAGTTACCTGGGACTATTTTTAATTTCTTGTTAAAATTTATCATATAATCATAATATGAAAACATATTGATTTTATATTATTATATCATTTAAAAAGACATGATATTTCATGGAACACCATCATAATTTACGAGCGACGTTCACTTTTCAGCACACCCATTAATATGAATAGTTAATCAGACTCCCAATACCATATAATAATTTAAAATAAGTAGAGATATTAATAAGAATCAGAATAAAGATTCGATAACCTCTGTAGGGTAGAATTATAAACCTTCAGATTCCCTTTTATTCATATTGGTCACTATAGTTCAATTATCATTCATAATTTCAATTTAAATTTTAAAAAAATTTATTTAATGAGGTCTTAGGAAATTATTTAACAATTTTTTGTTATTCATCTATTATTTGAACAGTTAATCCACCCATTTGTTTGTCCAAAACTTCTCACTAGTATTTTTTTACAAACATCATAGACAATGACTATTTCCTTCATTCTTAGCTATCATCGAGCTACCAAATTTCCATAATTATTCATAATGATTACCAGACAGTTATAGAAACATATAGGAATGATGACGGTGTTCTATAAATTGTATTTTGGTACACATATCTATATATACATATGAATCCCCTCTAAGGATATATAGAAATTTTATTTCCCAAGTTAAGATTGAATATAATTAGCCAAATATTGTTTGTGGAGTGATAACATCCCTTGTTTGGTTTGACATGGTTTTTCCTTTTATGGTACAACTTATTTTGGTATGGTAGATATATGGATAATTATTGTTAGAGAGAGGATAGTGGTGAAGGTATTCCATGAAACATATTTAGGTAATAATATCCCATTAACCCCAATTTCTGTTTCATGATATTCTATATTTATCATTGGGAATATTGAGGGAAATTGGAGAGATGATGAAAACATTGGTATTATTTATCATATATCCATAGATAAATAACCCATGGAATATGTTCTATGGGTGGAAGCCAAAATATTTTACCCCACATATGTTTATAGGGAAAAAATATGGAATGTTATTTAAAATTGCTTGTGTTAATAGGTTGTTAGGGGTGGAGGACTATATTGAGTAACACTAAGGGGGGGCTGAAATGTGCGGGTCATACCCCCAACTACCTCTCTAATCATTTAAATGTATTCAATTATAATTGAATTATATAATCAACTAGAATTTTATTTTATTTTCAACTAATTAAAAATTTTACTAGTAATATTATTATTTTAATCATTTTCCAATATAAATTATGATGATTAGATTATCTAACACAATCAAGATCATTAGAATATTTTATTGTACGTAAAATAATTAGACACTAAAAATGATTATAACTAATCTTAGAAAAATTAGGAGGAATCTATGTAATTGTTATTGTTTATTTGTATAAATTCTTCAATTCCATTGGACCATTAAATGATCCTGAGATTATGTATTTATAAATAGAATATTTTAGATGCTTTTGTATGGGTACAGAATCTGAAGATTGGTGTGTTATTTGAAATAAAATTGGATAACCTGATGAGTCTGAAAATCATTATTATAGTTATAATGATAAATATTGTTCAATAAAATAGTTTTATATTGGGATATAAATATCTTATTCCAAATGATAAGTTATGATGGAACCTTAACAATAATTATAATAGGATTATTGAATGATTTTGATTTATGGTGGTTAATGTAACTTGAAATAGTAGTTTATGTTATATTACTTTTATCCAACTCAAATCGATTACATGTATCGACATAGAGATTAATTATAAATATATTATATTTATTGTAATATACATTGTTATAATAGTGATTTTAGTGGAAATAAGAATAGGTGTGGTGTTATAATTTGATTGTGAACGTTTTTTTATACATATCTCTTTCTATATGGATTTTGTTTTTCATAAAATTCTATTTTTAAATTTTTAACAGGGAAACAAATTATAGTAACAAAAAGACACTCAAAAAACACAACCCAATATAACATAATATATATCCCCACAGTAAGTTTAAAATAATAACGTCTTGAAATGGAAACACCACATAAATTAATTCACCACCAAGAGAATTTTTTTCACACAAAACTGATGTTTGCCTAAGACCCTAAACAATACTATATTTGATAATCACCTGTGACCCACTAATGAGGTCCCCAAATGCTTTCCACAATTACTAAACCGTAAAATGGTAGTCTAAAACATATAAAACCAGCAAAAACACTAGTTCTGAGAAATACCAATAGACATCACCATTGAAAAACATCAACTTCATTTATCATTTTCATAATAATGTGATGATATAAACACACTATAAACCACTGCATTTTTTATCATCAACTACTCACTTCATATACAATGGAAAATTCATTATTTTATCTTCACCATATGCTGACATTTAATATATATGCTTCAGGGATATTCAAGATGACTAGTATAGGAAAATTATATGTAGTTTCCCCAAGAGTATATTAAAAAATATGACCAAATTGAAAACATTCAAGGGAAATAAGATTTGATAAATCATCCAACAAAATAAGCCTAACGTTTTGTATGATACCACTAATGAGACAAAAAAATCAACATAAAAACCAAAGAATGAAGAAAAAATAATAACCCACATATTAATGAAAGAACAATAACCCAGAACACCAAATTACAACTATATAACTAAAACCGAGTAACATAGATACACATATATATAACACATATAAATAAATATAAAATCTGATGTTTTCATTAAATTTTGACGACACCATAAAAATAATGATGGTGCAGCATTAGTACATGCTAGATAAAAAATTGTTATAATGATGATATGTCAATAATGAAGGGTCCTTTAATAGTTTACATAAAAATTTACACTATATGTGGGTAATTTTGTAGGCATTGAATGTAAGAACAAACACCGCATTGTGATTAAACTATAAAACAATCCCCATAATTAATGATTTCTTAAAGAATGAATGAGGGGAGAATAAAAAAAGGTACAAATGTAATGTAAAACACATTATACATTAAATTTAATTTCATTAACTAAGGATAAACTTGATAAACGAGATGTTAAGGGTGCAAGACACTTTCATTTCAAACTGATAGAACCCAAGAATCCCTAATTAGTTCTTAGTGATGAGAGTAAAATATGAGAAAATGTATACGTTTATATATGTATCTATTTTAATATATATTATATGATGATATTGTAATGGTTGATTGATTCTATAGTGTTTGTGTAATTATTAAACTATTAACTATTTAATTTAGTAAAGATAACCAACCATTTAATGATATTATTTCAACATGTCATTTTCCAGATTGAATCATTATAAATTGCTTAAATAGAGAATTATTTATTTTTTATGTTTGTTTTAATTAATTATAAAATAAATGAGACTAAGAATGGTAATTTAAATATTTATAATGTAGTAATAATAGAAATATTAAATAGACAGTTGGATAGTTAAATAATCCAAACACAGTACAGATATGATTTTATTGATCATTTGATAGTTGTTAATTAGAAGGTGTTGGTTTATATCGT
This sequence comes from Viscum album, assembly GCA_963277665.1. Taxonomy (NCBI): domain Eukaryota; kingdom Viridiplantae; phylum Streptophyta; class Magnoliopsida; order Santalales; family Viscaceae; genus Viscum; species Viscum album. Next base: position 1,305,519,570 of record OY728147.1, read on the forward strand.
TCTTTAATATGGATATGGTATTATATAATTAATTCTTTATTATATTTTATTTTTATATAAATCAAAAGAGACACACTCTCTATATAACCACCACTTAATGTATGTTTTACTTAGAATGGACAAATACTCATATTGAGAGAGTTCTTACAAAATCCTTATTTTAGTAGGTAATTTGTCTATCTACTAGTTGGTATGGGTTTCAAACGTTGGTTATTAGTTATGTATATGGGTATGGGGTTTTTTATGTTAGTTAATTTTTATTAGGAAGTTAATCATTAGAAAATAAGGCACTATTTAGTAAGAAATATTTGGTGGTGGGTTACTATCTATATTTTGTTGCATGTTTTTTATAACATAAACATTCTTATAGATTGAATGGTTATTATTGTTATACTGGGGAAAATAATCTTATTAGATACACATATAAACAAATAGATATTTCCTTCAAAGGTGATCTAAAATAATATACAAAATCTTATAAGGCATTGAGGATGAGATAATGCACCATCCATTGAAATCCTAGATTAACCTAAGAGGTATTGATCTATGTGGTAATGCCTATATATATTTTTTACAAATTTAATTATTCTGAATAATTAATATATAATTTGTATCCATTATTTATTTATAACCCATTTATTATATTTACATAATCATAATGATATTAATCATATAAATTTATAGGACCAAGTAGGTAAACGAGATGGGTAGTGTTATTTCAGTCTTAGAATTTATTTTCTAGATTTTGGAGTTATATAGTATTTACTTATATTAACAATGTATGTATATGTTATAAGGGGTTTTATATTTTTTTGTTAGTGGTTATTTTTTCATAAATAATTTTACTAAAAGTTGTGATATTGTTTGATATTAAATAATTTCCTAGATAAATTCTTAAATAATTGTATTTCTTCATTATTTTTCATTGTTTGGTATTAAAATATTATATTAATGAATATAAATATATTATTATAAGTAAATTAAATCAATTTTTTTTCAAAATCAATGATTCTAAACATCATCCAATGAAATATTTATGTGAGGCATAGGGTGGCTCAAACATTCACATAATCAATATACAGAGGGGGTCTCTAGGAGGATATAATATATCGTTCATCACTGAAAAATAAGGTTTTTGATTATTTTTATCCACCATTCTCCTTAAATATATTTTATTTTAATATTACATGATTTTTTGGTTTTTCACTAATTAAAAAAATATGAAATTGTAAATTTTTATAATTGTTATTTATTATTTTTTTCACTCAAGACTGTTATTATATAATGAATTGTTATATATTACTTACTTATAAATAGATTTATAATAAAAAAGTTTAATTCTATGTTTTGTTTGTTTTATGTTGTGTTATTTTGTTTTTTAGTTTAATATTATTATAAAAAAGTAGTGCACTATAAATTATTTAATTTATAACTGATAAATTTATGCAACTTTTAAGGATGAAGAAATAATCAGTGTTTTCTAAGTGATGAGACTTGAGGAAATCAATTTTTTGAGACATTTGGTAAATTTAATGTTATTCTCTATAAGGGTTCCCACCCAACACTTATAATAGGGTTTATCATGAAATTAAACAATGGAATTCATGTTTTTGTGTAATGATAATGTTTATTTCTATAGAATTGGGAAAGATTTGTATATTCTATACACATGATTTCTATTTTTAGTTTTTATAAATTTATTATAGACTAATATACATTATAACATATATATTGAATGAATTAATAATTTACGAAAAGAACAAACCTTTTTAAAACTATCCTATCACCCATGCCCAGGCTCCATAGGGCGTCAAGCATATTCTCGATTGCCACTAGATGGTGAAAAGCACCACGGAAAAGAAGTAATATACTAACTGTGAATAGTTTCCCTACTTGTAAAATACTATGAATAATATATAAATGAGATGGATGTAAAAAAATAAACAAAAAACCAAATAAAAGTAGTGTAATAACAACAAATACCAAAACACACTATGTACATCATATACAAACATCTAGCAAAAGGTCATAAACATGCATGGTAACTCAATAAGTTCCCAAATTAAAAATATGTATCAAATGCCAATAAATAAATAAATCGTAATACCAATTGATAAAAAATAACAAAATGACTCAATATGGTCACATCCATTTTGAGAATATATCTCTGCCAGAAAACCACATTATGACGATAATCAAGAGGAGCCACCCTTATACTGGTTTCCCTTTGATTTACGTATAAACTAAAAACTATTATCTAAAAATAAAGAAAAGTTCCTAAGTAGAGTGTGTGGTATATATCCAATTATAAAACCACCGGGAATATATTTATGTTTTTTACCCATGAAAACCAATAAAATATTTTGAAATTATTTAAAAACTAAACATCTTGAAAAAACCAATTTCAAGTATACCTATAAAATTCATTTTTTCCATTTTCAAAACAATACATGGGCTTCCAATGAAATTTCCTATTATGGATAAAATAAATAAACAAGGACCTAAGGAACAAAATACTCAATACAACCAAGAAGTTATACTAAACTATCAAATAATAGTAAACATCATATTACCATCAAAATAGAAATCGTAAAAATGGCTATAAAATATATCATCACATAGAATTGGAATAAAAAAATATAGGTATTACATGTAAAAATATATCATGATAAATGTTCACATATGGGTCAAACCGTCCAGCCTATCACAAGTGAGTAAAAAAGTATTATAGATAGCTATAAAATTCATGCTCTCACTTTCATCCTTGGTCCCAACATGGAACCTCACCTCACCTTTCTAAACAAAGGATCTCTGGTCCCTTATATATTATATTTGAGTCTCACATGGTCTTCACTCAGATGGATAACATGAACACTATAAAAACTTGTATAGAAGATTGTAAAATCACCCCTCCGATGGTTCTTGAGGTCCATTGAAAGGTCCCTCAATCAAATACATATTTCTCAATGTGCTACTCTAATCCAACACAAAAAAAATAGGATAACATATCATTAACGCCATATCATAATACATTTCATAAAAAAATATTCCCAATTTAGACAAATATATTTTCAAATTTATATCCTTTTGAAAAGAAACATTATAAATCCGTTTAATATCAAAAATCCTCTTTGAAAGGTTTTATCAAAAATTTCATGGTAATACATGGCACACCTATTTGCAAAATCTAACATTAAACAATAAATATTTTTATCAAATCCCTAAAACACCTAAATAATGGAATAATAATCAAGAATAAGTCAATTGAGTGTAAATTTAATCAAAATAAGCTATAGGTGACTAGAAATATAAAGCTAATCCATGTAAAACATGCTTACATAGAGACACATACCTCATATTTTTTCCAAATCTCTTATCCCTTTATGATAACCATCATGAAAAGGAAGAACAAGGCCTCACATACATATACTAGAAGCAAAAAATCATATTATATACTCTTGATTTGTCAAACACCACCACCAGTGTTACAAAAGACAAAAAAAAAATACGAAAAATATCTGACATGGAGAATGATGTAAGAATCGAATAAGTAGTCAACATCACACAAGAAAAAAAACAAAGAAATCAAACTAAAATCCACACCAATGAAAGGGGAAATTTCTAGCACCTAGGGGGATGGCTTCATATAAAGGATGAGAGATAACATCCCAAAAACCATAAAAATGTGATATGGGAAAATTGAAAAGGGGAATCATTAAAGTGATGGATAGGGATGATTAGATAATTCCCCATAGTAGTAAAATAGATTTTTATTTTTGTTGGTGCCAAATTATATGAAAAAAAGTCACATGTTTCCCTATAGGGTATTATAGGATTTGATAGTATTTTCGAAAATGTGTGAAGATTTACAATAATAAGTAAACCCTCACATTCATAGCCATATTGTCGTGCACCAACCATGTGCCCAAATCTATCTACCCAAAAATAGATGGTTTTGAATCCCACACATGGGATATCCATGAATGCACTAAAATATTTATAAAACTGAAAATTATAAATACTAGTGAGCTGGAGGTTATCATAAAATTCCAACCATGACACTTTATACCCCCATGAATGTCCCCAACCATCCCAAAAAGAAAAGTGTTGAGGAAAATTCTACCTAACCTAACCCTACTAATACAATATCTTTGGGATATTTCCATCATGATGAAAGAGAACATGTAACAGAGCCATCACCTTACCCGGGAGGACATTATTTTGAACATCATTAATATGAGAAATATTTCCCAAGATGGTGGTTTCATTCTCTAACACTAAATCCTCAAACTCAAATACATGAGTCATATACATATTGTATCACATTGGTAGGGATATGTTTAAGATATAATGTATTGATATAATCCATGCAAGTTTATCCATGTAAATGTCCACCCTCCCAAAACACTACACAACATGAAATTTCCCAATTTAGTAGGTTAAAATTTTCAATTTCTTTCCAAATGACGACGGCTCAACAAAACAGATACTCAAAGAAAAACCTGATCAACCACATAACACACGAATGGTTAATGATGATTGTTTTTATAAGACTTCTCACTACTCTAAGAAATCTATAACCAAATCAAATCGAGCTGAATTGTCTTAGTAATTTCATGGAAAATACTTTCCCCAATAAGAGAATACATAGAGAACTCATCCCATCCTAAGTGGAATTGGCATAGAGACCCATACAATGAACAAATGTGTTTTTTTATTAATGAAAATTAATATTATAATATTACTCAAATAATGGAAGGTTATTTTCCCATGAATCTCCAATATCATGTAGAAACACCTACAATATATCCTCGAGTGTTTTTGTTATCTTCTTAGACTAGACATCCATCTACGAGAGACACGTGGTTCTCAAAATTACATGTTTTTACAAACACTATTGCAATACATTAAAAACAATATGTGAAATGGGTATCCTAGTTCAACATACCCTATGATGGATCATTGTGATGAAAAATAACCCCTCATAAATATATTCCATCAATGCCCTTTAACATCATATCTTATATGATAAGGAGGTAACAGAATGATTTAGTCATATGATTAAAAATCCAAAATATAAAATCATTCCTACATAGAATATGTAGTAGTACGATTAATAAATTTGTCTATGAGATTATACCATACCCATCCTATAATGGCGAGAGGCTACATCAACATGTCTACCCTATGATTATCTTATTTGATCTGATGAAATAATATGAAACAATAAATAAATTTCATAATAATATATCTTAATAATCGCAATAAATATTTTTCTATCAACATATAAACATCCTAGTCACTCTGCGGTGATTGACTCAATAAGAATGATGGGACCCAAGAATAACCTCCAACCTCAGAATCAGAGGGACTACCATTCATTTTAATAATGGAAGGGGACTATTGGAATTCCAAGAACAATCTCCCTTTCTCTCTCTAAATTTTTTCCACAACTAAACTTTTATCACTTAGTGGAAGATTTCTTTTTAGTCCCCACATGATCGTTGTGAGGGGATGTAATATGCACAATGGACCACAACACACATCCTCCATCCTCCTGAATATACTTCATCAGATTATAAATCAATCTTTTTGAGTCATACCAATCCACTGGTTCTCGAATACAATACACTTTAATTATTATATTTAATGTGGTGGTGACCACACTTACCTTCTTATCCATATATTAGATCTCTAAATAAAATGTTTTTTGGTATCCCATCTAGACATTATATATTATGATTTGGTCCCTCTGGGTGAATATTTAATTTAGGATATTACAATGTGAATACACATTGAAACACTCATCAAATAGGTATGATACCAACATCATATTTTACGAATAATTTTTTCCATTTTGAAGTCATTAGAGAATTATTTCTGATCATTGGAGAAAAGATACCTTATGAAACAGGCCTCACATGGTCACCCTATAGTAACTGACCCAACCACCCCATACGGGAATAATCAAAATAAAATTCATAATCTCTCCCAGTCATACATAGAATCAAAATTTGTTTTAATGTTAGGCAGGTCTACACAAGCTCAAAATAACTATAACACACCATGATTTTAAAATATGAACATCATTGTAGATTGAATCAATGACACACAAAAATCTGAGATGAATATATAACACCTTGAGACATTAAGATATATTTATTTTTAAATAAATTCAATATTTTTTATACATTGGGGTTTACGAAATAATGAGTTTAAATGAAACACGACAATCTATTAAAAATATTGTTCTAATAATATGACTAGTATAATCATTATGTTAATATGAGAGCTATGAAAATAACAATATAAAATATAGAAATTATATATTGTATACATGAAAAAGGTATTTCAATGGTTTTATATTGATATGGGGGAAATAAAGACTATTTCAAATAAACTAAAAAATTTACTAAAGTATTTTATTTTTGTGAATGGTGGATTTTTCACACTTTGAAAAAATAAATTAAAATTTAAAATGTACAGATTTTAGAATTATTATTTCAAAAACTATCATCATTTTCCATATATATACGACTTATATTTGGTTGAATTTGTAAAATTTTAGTGAAAATATTATTTTTTGATGAATAGAGAAAATATTGAATTTTAGTTAAAACATGCCTTTTCATTTAAATTATTTATAAATAAAAATATTATTTTAAATTTGGTTTAATGTAAAATATTTCACATTATATTATAATAAAATTAAATACGGTCATTGGAAACAATTCCATATTTAATTTCAATGTTAATATTTTTTGATAAATATGTGAATGTTCTCTTTGGAACCCGAATTTGCCATCACATCTATCGGAACAATTTTGAATTTGATTCTCCCACTTCTATGAATTGAATTTAAAAAATTATAATACATATTTTGGATCAGAATGATTTATATTATCTAATAATTTCATCATAATTATTGTAAATTCCAAATAGTAAAATCAATAATAATTTATAACCATGATGATATTAAAAATGAGTTCACTTTGGTGTTATACTAAATTGATAAAGGTAATAATGAACTTCAAACTTGATCACAAGCCATATTATAGAGATATGTAATCCCTATAATCATTATGGTTCACTAACAATTCATTTTTTTATTATTTTGGAATGAGAAAAATTTGGTTCTTATTGATTTTTTTTAAAATACCATGTGTGTCATCTTCCCAACTTATAAAAGGCCACACACTATCCTTCATTTTGAAAAGAAAAAAAAGACTATTATATCATCAAATAAATTCACAAATATCTATTTAAAATCCATCCCAACATCATATTATCCTTTTTAAATCATAAATTTAAAATTGGATGTCATTTGGTTATTCCAAAAGAGGATTCTGGATGACAGGTATTGTTTTTAATAATATGTTTACAATTTTAAATAATATTTTGACACCTTTTAATATTTTTTAACTTTCCAAAAAAAATAATAGTATATCATTTATAATAATATGTTATTATTTAAATTTAAAAAATTATATCCCCCTCTAATTCCATCAAATGTTAATCAAAATCATTGATAATTTGTACGACGTACAACCCCCTCTAGAACAGTTGAAATTCATTTTCCATTACCACATTAAAAGGATGGATGTAATGATGCATTTAACATATCAATAAGATATTTAAAATATTATTATACTTATAAAACTGTGATATAGAATATAGAATCTTTTTTTCTATTCCTTGATGGATACGATTACACTGCTTGTGTCTTTGGCGGAGTGTCGCCTCGCGAAGCAACGTTATACATTTGTTTTGAATATGCTTTCCATGGAAGGTATTTAAGATAAATGTGAATGAATATATGTTAAATTTTTTATATTAAAATTCTTCTATAAATATAATATCACATATAACTTCTTACCATCCAATCCATTCTAAAATAGTAATGTTTCCCATCCATATGTGGAGAATACATCCACTATGTATAGAAGTGAAATGTTTTTCATTTTATTTTTATAAGTATTGTAATGAAGATTTATTTTATTAAGATATATCATATATATAACTTAATTATTATTTTAAATGATAATTTATATTAATAATACTTTCATTCTATCCTTTATAAATAATTAATTCAAGGTTTATGTGTTTGTATAACATACCTTTTTTGTTAATGGAGTAATAATTTTCTATATCTAACTTTGATATATTTATATAAATAAATATTTAATTAATATATATGATATTAGTTTCATGGTTAAAATTATATATATTAATTAAAATTAATAAAATAAATATCAAAAATATTACTGAACTATAAAATACATGGGAAATAAGAAATTAACACCTGAATTAGTGACATTAATGAAGAATTTATAATTAACAAATGATATATGACTATAATTAAATCATATGTGTTTTTATATATATACGAAACTTTTTATTTAATATTTGTGTAATAAAAATATATTTATTATATAGGAGGTTCAAAAACATGTGAATGAATGGGAACACGTGGAAAGGGTTTCTCGTCTCATTGTTACGACAATAATGACCACTTATTACTTTTTAAGTTTTATCTAACATACCTTTTGAAATTATTTATAATGAATATCTTTCAAATAATAATAATAAATTATTAATTTAATGTTATTTCTTTAATTGGGGTTATGATTTTAATTTTACCAATGTGTTAAGTTTTTCTTTCACAATCTCACCATTATACAATTTTTTTTATTAGAGTCTCACATAGGGAAATTAGTTGATGTTTCTATATTAGAATAAATATTTTTATTTTCCTATCACTTTTAATGAAATTTTACATTTAATAGTACGATTTTTCAAAATTTTTGTTCTTAAATATATTGAAAATGGTTTTAAGAAACATTGATATTATTTATCTCTTCATTCAAAATGACATATTCTTAATTATAAAAAGTTATCTAGTTTTTTTAAAATTATTTATAATTTGCCAACTAATTTATTAATGTTAATTTTGTAAATGTTTATTATATCAAAAAATTATAAAAAATAATTTATATATCATTTTCAATCCAATAGCTCCTTGGATTTTTCTTAAAATTATAAAGGACTCATTGTTTTCACTTTTATAAAATGAATAAAATATTCATCCATCATGAAAATATTATTTTTAAATATTTTTCTTACAAGATTAAAATTTCTACTTTCAATGAAAATTATCTCATTTATTTCAATTTTAGTTCTAAAATATATTTCAATGTTAAATTGATAGTTTCCTAAAAAAATTATTTAATGAAATTTTGATGGTTTTTATATTCATGAACACGTAATTATAATTATAATACACTAGGTATTTGTTGTTTAGATGACATACATATTGTTTAACTGGATGGTTTATGTTCTATATGACTAGTGATGTATTATTTAATTACCATTAACAATATTTCTTTAGAATATTTATAATAATGTACATTGATTTGGGTAAGGATTGAATTTTCATAAGTCTATTTTCCATTATGAATTTTTATATTCATTATGGTTCACCACATTCATAATAGTAATAAATTTGGATTATTATGTGATAGCTGGGGCCTAAAATTACATTGACCATCAATGCATGAGTATGATTCATGAGAACAATTAACTTATTTATTTGGTCAAGGACTTACCAATTTATATAATATGTCAAGGAGTAATGACTTGATGGTATGTTTATGATGTCTGTAATTTTGTATACCCTCATTATGAGATCATTAATTGATGTCGATGAGATTATTAGATTAGTTAGAATTCCCAGGGATAATATTATTTATCTTGTGATTATATATATTCCTCTATATGACAATAATTTATTTCTGCCGAACTATATAACATTTATTTATTAAATGGAACGTGTGTCAATTATTTACCATTCAATATTTATTATTCTTATCTATTCATTATAAAATTGGATGTATGCTTACCCTAATAGAGAATCTAAGCTCACCCGTTTCATCTATTTTAATCTCCCTAGTATAAGAGGTTCTTTTTCTGATTTATCGTTTGAGATTTACTATGGGAAATAATTAAACACTTTAATAAAACAACTCTCCAATTAGATTTTCTCAATTATAATAATAATTTTAATTATTAACAATTTTAACAAGACTACTAAAATATTATATCTTTTTTTATGTAATTCTGCTATTCTTATTCCTATGTGTTGTTGATTCCAACGGTTTTGGGATACTATGGTTAGGTCATTTATGTTATTATCAGAAGAATTTTGGTAGAAAACTTGAGAACTATATTTAGAAGGAAATATATTATTGATAATATCCATATGATAGACCTTGGGGATATGTACAGAAGAAGATCCAAATATTTTGGTAAGGAGAATATTATATTGGTTTTCCTAGAAATACATCCCTTTATCGATACTAATGTTGATGTGGTTATGGAACATATATACCTATGGGTAATAAGTCAAAAATCGGTGCATTTTTATTGACCTGATCCCCATGTAGTTCATGAAAACGAGCCTTACATTGCCCCTAGTTCGGCACTCCAAGAGGGCATGTATTGGATAATTAAGATTGTTTTCCCAACCATTATGAAATATTGGAAAATAATAATATTCCCAAAAACCATGTTTTTGATTATGAGATTAGTTATGCATAAATTACTCGATTTATTTTAAATTTTTCTCTAGTTTTTCTATTATATATTATTTTTCATAATGATACATTATAATATAGTTTTATCTATTATGAATAAATAGTGTCTAAATAAATTGATGAGATCCATTTCAATTAAAATACCTCATGTAGGAATTCCCATCCTAGAAAATTTAATGATTATAGTGTATGATCTATAGGTGAAACTTGTCATATTAATACCATGGAAGATAACATATGATATGAGTAATAACATTTATGGAATGGGGAAACATTCTCATCCATATTGAGGTGTTATAATTTAAGACTTCTTCATGTATTATCAACATCCATCATTCAATGTGACTATAAATCCATTTTTATCTGAGAAATGGATAATTACGATATATAAGATATTTTTCATTTGATAAAGTATGGAAAGTGAAAATATTTTCATGGTAGATTATTGTGCCTCAAGAGATGTAGATCTATGGTGACCATTGTTTCAAAAAAATTACAATGAAGAAGATATGTCAAACATGGAATGTAAGAATATATATGTAAACTTATTTGAAGAATATTTTCTTCATGAATAGTTACTGGATATTGGGGGATAGTTCATTAGGCTAAGATAGAATGATGTGTAAAATGTTCTTATGCATGAATCCAACATGATAAGGTTTGAAAGGAATGTTATAGACAATGTATCTAATATAAAGGGACATATTAACCATTTCATTGATTGACATAAGATGTCAATTTGAAGGGAACTTTTCTCCTAATAATTATATACATATAATGAAATATCATCCTATTTTATCAAGATAGATAAATAATTCTATAAGTCTTATTTTTTTCAAATGTTAAAAAGATATGAAGAGGGTAGTAGAAAAAGCTGATAAAGGGAATATGAGAAATAATCGTTTCCTCAAATGTGATACTTCTAGAAGGAAATAACTTTTTACATACAAAAAATGAAAAAGGAGTTTCATTTATTTTTGTATAAAAAGGCCATCAATCTCATGAATTCAATAGTAAGGGAGAAATCATCAATTTATACTTCTTTAACTGTAATGAGATGGGGTACTATTATACCTAATTCTCCATGTGTCAAGGGAGTATTCCTCATAATAAGATAAAGGATAAAGGTCAAGAGTATGATATTAATATATCCAAAGAATAATTTTTACTATTTCTATGTATTTGGATCCATTAAATTTGTTTTAAATATTTTTTTAGTAATACTATCTTTATAAGAATCTATAAATTAATACTAATTGTACTACCATAGTATTTCTTAAATATTTTGAAAGCATTTTGTGAATGGTATCAAGAAAAGTGATTCACTAGAAAGTTGATATTTAAAAAAAACAATGGTAAGATGAGAATTAATATGTGATTTAAGAGTATATTATAATGAAAATGAAATTATTATGTTATAGTATCTATAAGCATGATATTAGTTTTTGATTTTCTGGTTTGTGTTCTATTTTATGGAGATTCCTGTATTTTTTGATTTATTAATTACATTCAGAAACATTAGGATTTAATTTTTGAATAATGAGTTTTTTTCATTAATGTTTCTTTGGGATAATGGTATTCACATATTCTGAATGTGGAATTAAGTGTTACATAGATTTTTTAAGTAATATAATGTCGATTTAGTGACCTTCCATGAAAATATTTGAAATTTTAATTTGGAAAGACAAATTATTTCATTTGTATTAAGTTGTACAATATATGTAGTGGATTAAGAAAAAATTATCATGTAATTGGTTAACATGTTCTAAACATTTATATATTCAAATAAATCTAGACATAAGAGGGATGACTAAGAATTCATGTGATCAATAAAATTATATTGGGACATAAAAATTCATTTTGGATATTCATTTCATAGAGTATAAATAATGTTAGAATTGATCAAAGTTTCGATTACGTATTATTACAATTAAAAAATTACCATGTCAGTACATTTTAATGTTTTTCAGTCCAAATAGTAATGGAATTCCTCAACTTCTACAAAATTATATTGAAAGAAATGTTTTATCATATTATCATAAATAATGACAATTAAAATAGTCCCTTAACAATTCACTGATGCATGTTTTGGTGATATTTTTATTTCTCTTGACCATTCAACTTCTTTTGATCATTGAACTCTTGAAACCTATATCATTATTTTGGTATTACACATTTCTTCCTTATCCATTTCTCTACTTACTAAATATATTATCATACTAGGGAACCTATTTATGCTAATATAACATATGGTCTTATTAATTTTTATTATCTATTATGAAAATGATTTGTTTTACCCCAATCTAATAATGGTATTTTATGAAGGGAATTTCATATATCGAACAATTGATTATTGATATCATGATTAAAGTTTGTGTCAGAAAATCTTTCTAAGGGGCATAGAATGTAACAAACCATGATTTTAATATAGGAATATCATGTTCCATATAATTAATGAAAAAATACCTACATTATAAGAAAATATCACACCCTTTGTCTTTAAAACGTATGAATTTTTAAATAAATTTAATCACATAAATTACTTTTCATGCACACAACATCATGTATAAATGAGACATGAAACTTTATAAAAATATTCTTCACTATAAATATCCATTATCCCATAGACATTCTATTAGATATATGAATAAGAATAAATAAATTAATGAAAATATATTATTTACACTTGTATAAAATAGATTCAATCGTTATTTATTGAATTGAAATAAGTTAAGAACCATCTGAAAGAGGAAGAAATTTTTTTAAAAAAAATTATAGTTTTATAATGGAGGAGTAGTAGTTATTTACGCACATAATTTAAAAATGATTGTCTCTAATTTTAGATAATTTATTTGAAACAATATTATTTTTTTTACATATAAATAATCCTCTTGGTGAATTTTTGAGAATTTTATAAAAATAATAATTTTCTAAATTAGTAGTGAAAATACATATTTTCAATTACAAATGTATTTTTAAATTATTTATACTGATAAAATATATTTAAAAATTGTTTTAATTTAATAATAGATTAATAAAATAAAATATTAACAAATTTTGGCCATTGGAAAAAATTTCATATATAATTATAATATTAAACCATTTTATACATATCTGAATTTTCTCTTTTGAAACTAGATTTTTGTCGCTTATGTAGGTATAATTAAGAATTAGAACCTACCAATTCATTTAATTTAATACTATAATTATTATTCTATATTTATAAAAATAATAATTTATATTATATGAAAATGTAAAATATATTTTTTTCCATTATGGATATAAATAAAATTCATTAATCTGATAAAGGTAAAAATGGGTCCACTATGGGTGAAACTAAAAAGATAGGGGTTAATATGCCCTACCAACTAGTACATTGCATATTTTATGAAAATATATCAACCATATAGTCTATATGGTTTAAAAAAAACCATTTTGGAGTAATTTATCATGAAAAAAATGTGACATTAATAGATAATTTTAAAAAATACCAAGTGGGTCCTTACCTATACTTATAAAAATCCACACACTCTCATGCCCACTTCACAGTCACAAATATATTATATTCATCCAAATATAGACATAATATAATAATAAAATACCTCCTAAATTACTGTAGTCCTTATTTACATCATAAAGATAATATTTGATGACTTTTGGTTAAATGAGACTTGTTGCTCAATGAAAATAAAATGTTTTTAATGGTACCTTTTCTAATTACTTATTCTTATGACTCATCCGAATATTTTCCAAATATGAAAAATTAATTAAAAATTTATCTCTTATATACTATCCTTTTAATTTTTTATGTAAAAACATATATAAATCTCTACTTCCATAAAAAATAAAATCTAAAACATTGATTGTGTGTATGGTGAACTACTTCCTTGCAAACTGATGTAGTTCATTTTCTATCACCATATATAAATGATGGATTTCATTATGGATATAAAAAAATTATATAATATTTCTAACATAATTTTATTTTAGAATTATCTTATAAATATACCTTATTAAATTATTTTCTTTGATGGTTATGAAAACAACTCTTGATTCTATAGAAGACTACTAACTCATGAAATGAAATGATTCATTTTTAATATACCATATTTAGGGATGGTAGTAAGGATAAATGATAAGAAATAAATGATATATTTATGATCTATTCGGAATTATGTAAATAAAATTTCCCATCTATCTTTTTACCATCATAAACTGTTGAAGACAACAACGATGCTTATTTGTAATTTTGGATTACTATAACCACATAGCAAAGTGATTATTTTTTTCATTTAATTTTTACATGGATTGTAATATGAATTTATTTTATTTTTATAAATAATATTTATAACATAATAAGAATTATATATAGGTTAAAAACATCTTGGTTTTTCATTCCATTCCTTGTGGAAAATGGAAGTACTATTCATGTGAACCTACATCATACTTTCTCCATGAACAATTTAATCCTTTTTCAATATCTAAATTTAATAGGATAATATAAATAAAAATATAATTAATATATATTCTAATAGTTAAATTTAAATTTTTTAGATTATTTTTTCGAGTCAATAAGATATACTTATGAATTTTCCATTCCTTCATGTTTTGAAAATCACAAACACCTATTCTTAAGTCAAATTTTATTTTCCCTAAAAATTATCATAATAAGAAAATTCCCCCCCCCCCATGAAAATTTTATCATTACTTATGTTTTCATTGTTTATTATATACTTTATTTATTACTAACTCATTTTACATTTATTTTCTAAAAATATGTTTCATATCTAAAACCTTAGAATCCAAGAAATCCTATGTTTTAGTGTATTCTATTTTCAAATTATAATTTTATGTTACGAATTCTTTGAAATTCAGATTTCGACTTCGCTAAAATATAGATTTCAAATTCTCTAAAATTAAGACTTAGAATTCTCAGAAATTCAGACACAGAATTCTCTGAAATCTAGATTCTGAATTCTCTAAAATTAAGACTCAGAATTCTCAGAAATTTAGACTCTTAATTTCTTAGAATTCAATCTCCGAATTCTATATAATTCTGGATCAGAATCCTTTGAAAAATTGAATCCAAACATCCATGATTTATAGTTTATAATTTTTTATTTTCATAAACTCTAAAAATTATTTTTTCATAGACTTCAAAAAATTGGATTTGGATAAGCAAACATATTTTCCCTTAGCTTGTTATAGTTGTGAAACAATTTCATACAATCTATTTCTTATTAATCATTGTTCGAGTGACATGTGTACTGGTCCCTCTAATATTCAAGGAAAAATATTACTATTAGAGGAGGGAGTCTACCATTGGGGAAATTCCTATAAATAAAATCTCATTTGAACAAGATCACAACAACTGAGATAATGTTGATCACTCTAGAGATTACATGATATCAAAGTGATTCCTAGAGAGAGATAGAGACGCTCTCATGCCTTTTTTGTAGTGAACATCTTATTCATCATTCTTTGTGAGACACTGATTGTTGTTGTGTATAATCAAGGACTTCCAGGGATAAAATGATAGATTTTCTAACTACCTTAATTTTTGAGGACATCTTTGATTAGGAAGATAGAGGTTCCAACTACCTTGATGTTCGAGGGCTTGTGGGGATAGCAAGACAGATTCCAATATTCAAATCAATAGAATACCCTAGTGTGGGTAATATAGACTCTCTTGAATGTATAAATCAAAGGACCATTATCTAAGGTTGTAGGATACCGAACTCTATGGGTTAAAAAATTTTATACATGTTACGTGATTTTGTTCTTGTTTATTTTCCACTATATAATGATAAAAGAAGAATATGTAACATTTATCTACTTTATTGTTCTTTTATATACTGTGTTTAATAGGATTCTATATGCTTTATGGTTGAATCTCTTCATTGAAATATTTTATTAAGTTTTATTTCGTGAACCATATTTTCGGAACCTAGTATGTTTTTAGAACAGTGTACTTGAAAATTTACATTGTTTATCATTTTTAAACATTATTTTTCTTAAGGATAAAAATTAATGTTTTAAACTTACAATTCACCCCCCTCTTGTAATTGAGCATCTAAATTCATATTTCGATTATAAAATTGGTTTAGAGTAGTTATTTAGAATATTTATATTGACATATATGTTTTCATTCTCATGTTTTCATTGTTCTAAATGTTTTCCTTGCTTATTATTTTTAATCCTTTTTTAAAAACATTTACTATTAACAAGATTCTGCGGAAATCAATGTTTCATTTGATTAGCAGGAAGGAATGTTCGTTCGATTGAAAATATAAATCCTACTATGCCACCAATATTTGATAGGAATAATTATGAATATTGGAGATATTGTATGAATGTTTTTATTAATACTGGAGTGGAAAACATTGTTATGATGACTTGAGATTACCAGATTTCTGATAAAGAATTTAGAACTTTTTACTAATCAATAAATTCAAAAATATCAACTGAAATACCAGGTATGAAATACATTGTTGTGTTCCATGACCAGGAATATATATAGTCATATTTCTTCTTATGAAGCTCTAAATTTTATTAGGAATAAATTGGAAGTTACTCATTTTGGTACATCCATGGTTATAGAATCTATAAGAACAATGCTTAGAGTAGAATATCGTGGATTTCTATTTCCTTATGGAGAACCAGTGTGTAAGGTTCAACAAAGGTTTATGACTATTGTTAACAGTTTACAATCCATGGTTGCAAAAGGTCTTGATTATCAAGAACAAATAGACAAGATTATAGATATCATGCTAATGAGTGGAAATTTTAGAAAACATCAATTGATGAGAATGGAAAAGTATCTCAAATTATTCTTAATGAGGTTTTTGGAACTCTTCTTCTATATAAGAAAATAATTGAAATAGTTTCTGATTTGAATAAAATGATGAATAGAAATGGAAGTGAAACTTTACTACTAATATTTTCCAGACTTCTGAAAGGGTTACATGATCTATGTTAAAGAAGGTCACTATTTTATCTGAATCATGAAAATGTGATCTTTCTAAAAATGAACTAGCTAATATTCATCAAAATATGAACAAGATAGTCAGAAAGAAAGACATTAAATATAGATTTAGGTATAATGAATGAAATTATAAGAAATTTAGAGATTTTACCTATTATTAATGCAAATTAGTAGGAAAAAAAAGCCAGATTGACCTATGTTAATAAAAATTATAGAAAGGAAAAGTATTCTGAGAAAAATACAAAGAAGTACTACAAAGAAAAAGATAAGAATATTTTGAATGATAATGACACCTAGAGGACCAATGATGAATAATATTATGATGAAACTTCGTAGTATGGATCTTATGGTAAGAAGAATCTTGGATTACTAGCCTGATTACCCATTGAAAATCATTGTCTAATGGCTAAGGTACACAATGTTGAATCTAAAAATAATGACTCTATTCATGCTAATTATAGTGATAATAATTATTATAAATCATACCATTTATAATCTCATTCTGATGAAGATAATATATTACTTACTTATAAAAAGATTCTAGGATTACTAATTTATTTTATAATAAATGTTCTAAACTCAAGAAAAAACATGATAACGCAAATTGTAGATTTTCTATTCTTAATAAAAAAGTATTAGATCTTTCTAATGATCATGATAAGAAAATTTTTTATTTTTTATAATATTTCAAAAAACCATGAGGAAGTTAATTCATAGAAGGTTAAACATTCTACGGATCTAGAAAAATTAATTTATATGAAAAACATTTTAGAGACTAACTCCAGTAAAATAACTATTTTTTGTGAATAAAAGCATAGTTATTAAACTAAATTAAAAAATATTTTCCTTGAGGTTGTTTTTATCAAAAATTTACTTAGGTAAGGAAAACATTGATAATTAGTATTCCTAAATTCTTCCTCTGAGGAATAATTCTGGATTTGGTTATACTCAACCTAAACTAGTTTTTAGTAATAATTATTTTGTACCTTAATGTGCTCCATTCGGCACTAAATTCCAATGTGGTGGACATTGGGTGAAAATTTTTTCTTTAAACAAAACTCAGTTTTTATGTTTTCATAAACTTTTTTTTATTAGAATATGTGGATACCTAAAATATTTCTTTCTAGATTTTTTGGATCGAAGAATGTTTGGGTTCTGAAATTCTAACACATTTGTTTTAAGGAAAATAAAGATAGTACCAACTGAAATTCATGGTTCATGGATAGTAGATTTTTCCGACATATTACTGTTAAAAAACATCTTTAAAATGATTATCAAGACAAAAAAATGAAAAGTAACATTCTGAGATAATTCTAAGAGAGAAATTATTAGTATAAGTAACATTATTCTTCTTGGTGAAACTTTTATTTAATATGTTTTATTTGTTATGGGTATTAATCCCAATATTATTATCATATGTCAGTTATGTGATGAGGGTTGCCTGGTGAATTATAGGAATGATAAATGTTTAGTACACTATTACAAGGAAGAGTTCATTCTTTATTCCAATAGGAAAGATAATGTATACACACTAAATTTAGAATCCCTTAGGAGCCAATACATAATTTGTCATAGTATAATGAAAGATCAATATTGTTTATAAAATAAGAAGTTAAGGACACTGTAACCATAAAAAATTGTGCAATCTTTGTAATAAAAGAGTAGTTAAAGATCTATCGAAGCATAGATTTGATTATTCATAAGTTTCTGATCCTTGTAAATTTGGAAAGTATCACAAATCATGTTTTACATCAGTCAGTGAAGTCTTAACTATTTATGCATTATAGTTGGTGCATACGGATATTTTTGGTCCAACAAAAACTGGAATCATTGGAGGAATATATCATGTATTTTTCATATTTGATGATTACACTATATTTACCTGGGTCTATTTTCTAACAAAGAAATATGAACATTTTTCTTATATATGAATTTTTGGAGACCAAGTTAAAAATGAGAAAAAACTATACTTTGAAAACTATTTATAGTTATCATGGAGGAGAATTTCATATTTCTGATTTTGAAATTTTTTCAGAAGAAAAGGAATTACTCATAACTTCTAAACACCAAGAACCCCTCAACAAAATGGTGTTGTTAAAAAAAGAAACCAACTTCTTAAAAAGATAACAAGAACCATTTTGAAAAAATATTTGATATATAAACACTTTTGGGATGAAGCTGTATGTACTACATATTATACTATAAATCAAATTTTGATTTGCCTTTCTTGACATAACACCTTATGAGTTATGTAATGGTAGAAAACTTAGACTTTAATACATCAAGGTATTTGGATTCAAAGTATTAATTTTAAATCATAATGATAATCTAAAAAAATTCTCACCCAAATCTGATGAAGGAATATTTTATTGATACTCCATAACTTTTAAGGCTTTTAGAGTTTATTATAGAAATTCATGTACTCTTGAAGAAAAAATATATGTTAAATTTGATGCAATTGATTATTTTATTTTTAAACAACCTCAACCTACATCTTATAATGTTTTTTTCAAAAAATTATTATCAAACCATGATAAAAGATCATTCTGATAAGACAAATGGTCATGAAAATGTTTCTGAAGCATTTACACCAGAATATTTCCTACCATATATTTATGAATAAGTTTTACAAACCCAAATCAGTTGTTTCTTAATAATTATATTTATGATAACATCATTGGTGATGTAAATCATCCTATAAGGATGAGAAGTTCTTTATGGAATGATGTAGAACATTAATAATTCCTTTCCCAATTAGAACCTAAAATCACTAATGAAGCTTTAGGTGGTGATGATTGGATTAAAACCATGAAACATGATCTAAATTAATTCAAAAGGAATAAATACTGGACCTTGGTTGAATGACCTAAGGAAAATTCTATTATTAGGGTAAAATGGGTCTTTATAAATAAGTGTTATGAAAATGGAATCATGGTAAAAGAAATCTAGATTAGTTGTCAAATTCTACAATCAACAATAAGGAATATACTATGAAGAAACCTATGATACAGTATCATGACTTTAATCTATTGGAATTATACTTTCTTTTACAACATTATTTAATTTATATCTTTTTCAAATAGAAGTTAAATGTGCTTTTATTAATGGTAATGTTCAATAGGAAGTTTTTTTTGAACAGCCTTCTGGTTTTGAAGATAAAAAACATCGTGAACATGTTTTCAAACGTACCAAATCTTTATATTGGCTTAAACAAGCCCCTAGAGCCTGGTATGATAGACTTACAAGATTATTGTTACAAAAAAATTACATTAATGGATAATTTTATACAACTATCTTTATAATGAAAGATAATAAAAATTGTTTGATTACTCAAATTTATGTTGATGAAATTATATTTGGTTAAACTTACCAATTTTTAACAGATTCTGTTTCCAATCTAATGAAATCTGAGTTTGAGATGATTATGATGGGTGAGTTAACATTTTTTCATGGTTTTAAAATTTCTCAAAAACCGGAAGTAATTTATATATCCTAACATAAGAATATTTAATAACTTATTAAAATTTTTGATATGACAACACTAAGAGTATAAGTACTCCCATCAGTACCTCAATTTTAGTTGATCATGATGAATCAGGAAAACTAGAGGATCACACATCATTTAGAGGTTTGATAGGATGTATACAATACTTAATTTCTAGTCATCCAAACATAAGGTTTTTTGTATGTTTATGTGACAGATATCAATCCAATCCTATGGAATCTTTTTTAATGTCAGTGAAAATAATTTTTTGCTACCTAAAGAGAACCATGGTTTTATGACTCTTTTATACATCAGGATATGATTTTGTTTTAAAAATATTTTTAGATGCTTACATTTGGTATATGTATGATGGATTGGGAAATTACATCTAGAACATTTCATTTCTTAGGAGATTCATTATTTTCTTGTTCATGCAAAAAACATCACTATGTAGCACATTCCACTACTAAAGCAGAATATGTAGTAGCTAGAAGTTGTTGTGCTCAAGTGTAGTTTTTGAAACACAAAATCAAGGACTATGGTATGATTTATACCAAAAGAAAAATAATATGTGATAATACTAGTCCCCATACCTTATGTAAAGACCTTGTACATCACTCTCGTAAAAAACACATAGATATAAGGCTTTACTTTCTTTAGGAGAACGTGCTAATAGAAGATATCATTCTTCAATTTATCTGAACACTAGATCAGTTTGATGATATTTTCACAAAATAATTACCCTCCGATAGATTTGAATATATTTAACAAAATTTCGTAATGAAAAATTTAATGTAATATTCCATATTAACTTCTTGCTGAAACCTATATCCCAACAGTAAGAAAATCTATTTCGTAGGGGGTACATTATCTTGTTAATCATATTTTTCATAATCAAATTTCTCGTAATAAATTTTTTCTTAATGAAATTTTTTGTAATCAAATTGTTCGTAATAAAAATTTTTCTAGTCAAAATTTTATTTGTGAAAATTTTTCATAGTCAAAATTTTGCGTATTCAAAATTATTTTTATTCAAAAAAATTCGTAGGGATTTTTTAAAGAAAAAATTTCTCGAATCTAAAGTTTTTCAAGAATAATCTTCCTCATTACGATTAATCTTCCTAGAAATCTGTAAGGTATGTTTCCTATCATAAATTTCTGTAATATTCTTTCTACATGTGGGTATTTTATCAAGTTCAAGATACTTTTTTGGATTAAATTTTTCATAAATCTAAATATTTTCCTTATAAACATTGAAAGTTCAGAACCTATCAAAAACCTTCTGTAGTTATTGTCTCAAACATCAGATCTGATCAGAATTATTTCAATCGTTAGATCAAGTAAGGATGTTGAACCAACACCTAAATTGCCTATATAAGGACCCCTCGATGTTTTTTCTATATTTATCATCAAGCTATGGTATGCTGAATATCTACTACTCTACTTGAGGTCATTCAAAATATTTAAGGATTCCTCAATTTTGAATGTCTTTTCAAGCCTCTCCTCCAAAATAAATGTATTATGTAAAGGAAATATTAGAGGGAAATATATTATTAGAAAACATGGTCGATCCAAATTACTATGCTATGTATGACTCTATCATATCAAATAATGTTAAGATCAATGGATCAGAGAGCCTATGTATATCGAAGACAAGAATCCGGTCTATCTAAACATGTTGATTGAATTTTATGAGTCAACATGTTATTTCAACAAAGGTTGGAGAGATAAGTTTTCGTTCATGAGCTGTAGAAAGACATAATACCTTTATTAAATATAGGAAACAAGTTTTATTAGAATTTATTATAAAGGCGAAGCATAGTTTTGTACTTAAAAGCAACCAGATGTAGTATGAACTTCTGATAAAGACCAAACTCTAGCATGTATTTGTGTTTTGGAGGTATAGACTCCAATGATTGTTCATCTGTCTATGAATTTACTTATTCTTGAATTGTGGGTTCATGGTTTTGTTATTATAAGGAATGTAGATAAAGATAATCTTAAAAATATTGATATCTACATTTTGGATTTCTTGGTGAACCGCAAAAATATAAACATTGTTAATTATATATGGGTTTCAATCGAGAATATAAAGAATGGAATTTTGAAATACAAAATCACCATGCATGTACTAATTCTCTCGAATATTATTTTCCTTTTTGATTAGTCTTTCATAATTCCATGTAGTTCTAATCCATGAAATTACAATGTGGTGTTATTGAGTAATGACACTCTAAGAAGAATGAAAATTGGTTTTTCTAGTGAATCAAATGAATTCTATGATTTTTTTGATGAAGAAGTAGAAGTTTTTTCAAAGAAACCAGAGGTGTATGAAACTTCTAAGAAGGGAGGAAGGAAGAGGAATGCCATAGAGCAGGAAGATAATGGAAAAATCGTTATTCCTAAGGAAACTCAGTAAGGTACACCAAAGCCATAGAATCTAATGTCTTGCATTATTGATGTGGTTTCCAAGTGGAGATAAGATATGAAAAATAATAAAGAAGGGAAGCCTACATTTGGATTGGATCCTACTAAGGCTAAAGCTCTAAAGATAAAGGCTGATAAAAATTTTGAGAAGAAAGAGACAGAAAATAAGAAAACGAACAAGTTTTCTGAAGTTGAGGTAGTACAATAACTTCTAAAAGATGTTAATAAAACCTATGAAAATACCAAGTACCGGAATTTTTTTTTGAATGAATCACTCTCTTTGACTCTGGGAAAGAAGGCGGTGATTCCATAACCACATCCAGAAGAATAAATAGTTGAAGAGGAATAAGTGGATGAAGAAGGAGAAGAAGAAGGAAGTAGTGATACAAAAGATATGAAAATGCAAGTGGAGTGTTATCATTAGAAGGAGAGTCCTTTTTAGAAGCTTTCTATCCGAACTTCTGAAGTAGAGTATTCAAAACTTGTTACACTTGGGAAAGTAGATAAGGGTCAAAATGATGTAAACAAACCATCTGGAGAAGAAATCCGCAATCATGATTTAATTCATCTAAAATATCAAAGGGATGATACTGAGAATGAAGACGTTGATGATGATAAGATTTTTTATTTATTAGATTGCAAGCACGAATCACCCAAAACACACCACATTATTCCAAGAGATGGTAATGGAAAATAGATGGTAGTTGATTCACCTAGTAAATCTATGGTGAAAAATAATAAAGTTCGTGGTTTGTTGAAGAGAAAATTTAATGATATTTAATAATAATCCCCACAAACTAAACACTCTAATTCAGAAAAATCATCTATTTGACATGATTTAGTTGTTCAGTATTTGAAAACCCTAGTTAGAACTATTCCCTTATTTCCAAAAATAGATTCATCATTTCTGGTGCTTTATCATTCAATAAATCAGAAATCAGATTCGGTTTTCATGGTTATGGATAAATATGTCAGATATGAGGAAGATTTCAAATCATTTCTCATTGGTTATGAGTCTTATAAATGGTCTTGATAAAAGATTACAATCTGGTTAAGGAAGACATTAGAAGAATACATAGACTCTGATGAATTTCATGACAATTTTAAGGATTCTTATGACACTAAAGATGATAAGGTCAAGGACAATACTAATAGTTTTGAGGAAAACTGATGTCTTGAATTCAATACATAGATTTAGGAAGTTAAATAAATGAATGGGAAGCTCAATTTTGTGGCTATGAATTGGATGTGAAAAAAGGGATCTCAGAATCAATTTTAAAAAAATATATTTTTAAGAAAGAAGAAGTATAGATGTTTCCGGAATATAATCAGAAGGTTCAGGAAGAAATGATAAAATCCTAAGAGAATAAAAGTAAAGATCAGGATCATTTTCTCAAGAATATGGAAGAATATCACAAAAATATAAAGAAGGTGAAAACTGTTGTTAAATAGAGGATGCTGAAAGAGAATGAAGGATAATTTTTTTCCAATTCTAATAATTTATTGAATTTCTTCCATTTAAAAATTCTTTCAATATTAATAAAATTTGGTTGTTTTCATTATATTCAGTTGTTTAGTACAAATTTTTCATTTACCATTTTTTCTATTCCCTTTAATCCATTTTGAAAATCACAAAGAGGGAGAAAAAATGATAAAAATAATACTAAGAAGGAAGCTATTTCTCTATGTAAGGGGGAGTTCATATAAGGGGATGTTCATATCAAATAATTTTTTTTGTTTGCAAAGAAAATGTAAAATATCATTCAAGAAATCAAAAATATGATACATAAGGATTTTATAACCTGAGGGGTGGGGGTTTGTATTCACATTGATCCATAAGTAATGGAATATTATTTGTTATTTTTGAGTCCATAAAAATATTATGTCTATATATTATATTTCGTTAGGATGTTTCTTCTTTCCCAAAAGGGGGATATTATTGAGTCAATAAGATTTACTTATGACTTTTTCATTCTGTGATGTTTTGAAAATCTTAAGCACCCTATCTTAAGGAAAATCTTATTTTCACTTAAAATTATCTCAATAAATAAAATTTTCCACCGCCAATGAAATTTTATCCTTACCTATGTTTTCATTTTTCATTCAATAGTTTCTTTATTTTTAACTCATTTTACTTCTATGGTAATAAAATACATTTCATATCTAAAACCTCTAGATCCTATAGTTCATTAGTTTGAGAGTATTATGTTTTCAGATTCAGATTTCAGGTTCAGAATTCAAATTCAAAATTCTCTGAAATTTAGATTCTGAATTCTCTGAAAATCCGATTCTGATATCTTTGAAATTTATTTTCCAAATTCTCTAAAATTAAGAAACATAATTCTCTGAAATTCAGAATCTAAATTATTAGAAATTAGGATTACTAACTATCTAAAATTAAGAGTCAAAATATTCTAAAATATAGACTCTGAATTCCTCCGAATTCAGACTCCGAATTCTATATAATTCATTTTCTGAATCCCTTACAAAAGAATCCAAACATACATGATTTATAGTCTCTATGTGTTTATTTTCATAGACTCCAAACATTATTTTTCCATAGAATTTGGAAGATTGGATTTGGTAAAGTAACCATAATTTTCTTACCATAGTTATAGTTGTGAAATGATTTCATAATATCAGTTTCATACTATCCTTTATTCGAGTGACATGTGTAAAGGTGCCTCTGAGATTGAAGGAAAAAATTTATCTTTGGAGGAGGGATCCGACCACTAGAGAAATGCAAATAAATAGGATATTATTTGAACAAGCTCACAACAACTGAGATAACATTGATCGATATAATGATTACAAGTTTCCATATTTATTCCTATAGAGAGAGTCTCTCATGCCCTGTGCATTCTAAACATCGTGTTCATATAGATTCGTTCAAATATGATTGTTGTTGTGTACAATTGAGGACTTTTAAGGATAAAGAGATAGAGGTGTCGACTACCTTAAATTTTGAGTACTTCATTGAATAGGAATACATAGGATCCAACTACCTTGAAGTTCATGGGATTTTGGGGCTAGCAAAGACAGATATCGATATTCCGATTTTGTGCTTACACATGTGTGGGTAAGACAGAAGTTTTTGAAAGAATAAACCATGGAACCTTTATCCAAGGTTGTTGAATACCCTACTCATTGGTTTAAAAGATTTCATACTTGTTAATTGATTTTTTTCAAGTTTATTTTCTGATGTATTTTGATAATGAAAGAATGTTTAAATTTATTATACATTCATGTTCTTTTATATAATCTGATTAATAAGATTCTATATGCTTTAATCTATAATCATTTCCTTGTAAACATTTATTATGATTCATTTCTGAAACCATATTTCTGAATACTAGCAAGTTTTTTGAACAAATAGGTCTTTTGAATTTATATTTTTTAACTATGTTAAAAATTGTTTTCCTTATGGTTAAGAATGAATTTTGTAGACATATAATTCACACCACTCTTCTAATTTAGCATCTACATTCATATTTCGATCCTAAAATATAAATAATATAAAATTAAAAGGAAAAATGTTACTTAACCAAAACATATAGAAAAACTATGATATTATCACCTGAAATAGTTATTTGAACAATGAATTTATAAAAAATGGTTGAAAAAAGACTATAAGTAAATCATATATGGTATAAAAAATATATGATTAGATTTTTAAAATTAATTTTTAATAGGCCAATTTTAATTATATAGGATGTTCAAACACATAAAAAGCATGTCGAACAAGTTGAAAGGGTTTCTCATGTCACTCATACTTCTATGATAGAATCTCTATAATAACCACAAATGGTGTGTATAATATTAATTTTTATCTTTTATATCATAAATATAATTATATTCATGTTGTTTAATGTTTCCATTAATGTGAATTATTTTCTGAGGCTAATTTTTCGAAACATCCCAACGTGGTAATAGAATGTTTAACTATCTCTACAATATTCATGATTGTATATGCTTAAGTCTCCCGTGGGAGAATTTTTATAAATTTCTAGATTAAAAGGAATATATATTCTTATAATATTGTTATTTTTCAAATGTTTCATTTAACAGTACCATTTTCTTGAAATTTCAATTAAAATGTTTGAGAAAATGTTTTTAGGAAAACAATATTTTATTTATCTCTTCCGGTGAATTTTTTTTATCAAAATCCATGTTTTATTAAAATATTCCAAAATTTTTTAATATAATTTAAAATTATTTATTAAATTTATTTTTTTATATATAATTTGTAAATAAAAAATGCATTCAATTGAATAATTATGTCATTTTAAAATTAATTTCCATTATTATTTTTTCATGGATATAAAAAGAATCTATGTTTTAATATATTCAACATGAATCAATATTTGTATTTCCTGAAAAACAATTTTATATAGATTATTGTACATGATTCAAGGGTAATTTCATAGATATATATTTAGAAAATATTTTTTGGACATTTAGTTTCAAAAATATATTTAAAGTGAAATGATTATTTTCTATAGATATAATTTAATGGAATTATTCTAATATGTATATACATTATCAAAATAAACCCTTTATTTTTCCTAGGATTCATTGGGGATATGTTGTATTGATACCATATTTTTTATTTCACTGGATGGTTAATGATCATTTTAGTTGAGGATGTATAATTTTTTTTACCATTCATCTCATTACTCTGGATATTTTGTGATTATATTCATTGATGGGGGTATACATTAACATTTCATAAATTAAATTTATAAAAATAATTTCTATGTTGATTATGATTCACACCTTTTATATATGTAATGAATTGGGATTATTATGTTAAGGATGAATCCCAGATTTACATAGCCCCAATATGAATCAGTAGGTCTAATGAGAGAAATTAAATTGGGAATTTAGCAGATTACTTACCCGTTTATGTAATATTTCATGGCAAGAGGCCTTGAAATTAAATTTTCAATGTTTTGTATAATGAATTCCACCATAATGGTATGTTTTATTTATATTAAAAAGGTTATTAGATTAGTTAGAATATCCAGGGACACATTTCATGTTCATGGGATTATTTATATGGATTTATTTGATCATAATTTATTTCTTCTAAATTTTCCTATTTTTATTTTTAAAATGGAATGTGTTTCAATTATTTAAATTTAAATGTAAATTATTCTTATTTATTAATGATTTCTTATCATGTTCACATAACCTTAATGAACATCTAATATCACACATTACTTTTATTTTATTCCCCTTTCCACCAATAAGTGTTTTATTTTTTATTTTCATTGATAAACCTTCATGAATATTTGTGTCCTCAAATAAATTAGCTTTTTATGATTGAAATTGTAATTTGAAATAATCTGTTTTTATATTTTACCAAGACAACTAAAATAATTTTTTGCTCTGGATGTCATTCCTTATATCATTTTCCAATATAATAACATAACAATCTACTCTGTGATGTTCGGTTGAAGTCTATATAAGAACAGTGGAAATTCTCATCCCACTCAATCATAGCCCCTTTCATGGTAAAAGAAATCATGGGAGGGGCTAGTCTAGAGATGTATTTATCAATATTCCTTTAATACTCATCAAATACTGAAATTATATTAATTGCGAACACATTCATGGTATGTTCACATGATATAAATTCTCTAACATTATATAGATACTCTGAAACTCCAACCTCAAAAATCATGTGGCCAATGAATTCTACTTTAGGAATCCAAAACATTCCCATGGAAAACATTTTATGTAGATGGTTCTCTTTGAAAATATATAAAATAAACTCGATATTTTCATAAGCCTTTTACATATTGTAATAACCCCTGATCTCATCTAAATGAATTAAAATAATGGTGTGCAAAAACACAGGAATGATATGATTCATTAATTACATGAAAACATATAGAGTGTTTTTAAGACAAAATATAATAAAAAAATACACTTAATTTCTATACCATATTTTGAAGGTCGTCTTTGGAACATACATTCCTAGGATCCTAAACTAGTGGTACACCAATCATAGATTGATCATCATGTACCAACTTTCTCTACTAATTTGGTAAAATGTATCACCATTTCATACAAAAAATGGTTTATTAATTAATATCACTTAACTAGTATTACAATATTCCACACAGTATCAGGGGATACCATTCATTTTCATTGAAAATATCCTTGGAAAATCCCAATGTAACACTATGTAAGGGAAAAAATGGTTCCCTCAAGAACATCATGAGGATTTTTTATCTCCTTTATCCCAGCTAGATCCATCTGATAATTCAAAAGGGAAATAGAGCTTGCAGAAAGAGGATAATAGATGGCCATATTTATCTGTCACAATGGAAGAAATCCTTTGAAATATTCTAGAAAAAAAATTAGTATCTATCGATGACCAAAATAATTTTGGACACTTAATCCTTTTCAATAACCTGATGGACCAACCAAGAATACATGCATGATATCAATTCAATATCCAATGTAATTGGTCCCATCCTCCATGAACATTGACCCTACTCACCATAAATGATGTGAGTCCACCCATAAAGAGTAACAAAATATACCATTTAGTGTTAAAAATAGACCAAAACAATAAAAATTATAAACCAATCAATTCAATGAATAATTTCAAAAATTCAAAGTCCAAAACAAGGATTTCCTAGATGAATTCTATGACAGATTTGACAAAACAACACTCATGAAGTAAGAAACATTGTCCTTTCATTCTACCTAAAGGGTTTAGAAAATCCTTAACACGTAAGATCGTCTTATACAATATACTCATAGAATCTCATAGATTAGTTGGAATTAAATAATGGTACACAATTATTTTAAACAAATTTGAAGTCATAGAAAAAGAAATAAACAACATACCTAGAAAATTGGTCATCCACGGATTTTAATCCTATAAAATAAACTATAGTGAATATAATTAAATTTGATATTATGAATACTATGACTTAATTCTCTAGGTAGAATCACTAATTCCATGTTGGAAAGATAACACACGATTAAAATCCTATTACTAAACATGAGAGAAACTGAAGAAGGTGGTTCCCACACTACTCCAATGTGAATCCATCTGACTAAAGTGATGGATTTTTCAAGACATCCCACCCCGATATACCATCAATGGGGTAACTAATAACATAATCCTAGTGTGTCTCCCCTTTACACAATTATATAACAGAACAATCATAGATATCTAATTTTATATATGAACTGAACATGAATATTGTTGGAAACTCATTCCAATCCCCTATGTGACCCATCAACCATCCCCTTCTATCCTGATTAATAAATCTATGTACAACCCTCTAAAGGAACAAACTAGACACTTATCATTCTATTAAAATCTATATCTACCATAACATCCTTATTGACCACCACTTACTAGGTTGGTAGACAAAAAAATGTTCATATATCTAATCATTTCCTTAATCCCATCTCCAAATATCGATACTTAAGGTAAGCATTCACAATTTCATCAGTAGAAACATGAACTAGTTTATTAAATCTATAATCATTCTACAATAATGAATGATCTTGTAACTCTAAATTGAATAAATAACAGGCTTTAACCACTCTCAAGGTCTCCAAGTAAAAATACTAATTCAAATCTACCATGATGGTGGTCCATTTAAGATAATTTTTCTTCACTGAGAAAGCTCTATACTCCCACCTCATGTGAAATGTCCTAGATTTTTTCCGTGTATTATTTTAATATTATATGGTAATTCTTCGAGACCAGGATGTGAGATAGCGTGCAACTCCGAGGCCCATTAAGCCCAAAAAAAATTATTTAATTTAATTAAATAATTAAATAACATGCACGTGTGGTTTCCCTGAAAAAGTGGAATAACTCTTGAACGAGTGCTCACATCAGAAATCTAAAGGCTCCGTTGCTTTCAGGGAAGCGATTTTACCTTCGGCAAGGCCTAAAATTGGCTGTCATAGGTTAGTGGTGAAATCTTGTTTTTTGAACGTAACCGTAATAAAATATTTAATAAAAATATTATCTAAAATATTTCTAAAATGAAATATTTTTAATATTTTAAGTAATGATTTTTCAGGGGATCAGGGTTACAGATCTCATAACCCTGAATTTCCCATGGAGGCTCTGGAAATCTCTAGTGGAAACCCCCAACGAGGTGACGATGTTCTTGATGTGTTTCACCAGAGACGATGACGTGGCGACCGAATCTTCGCCAAAGAACATCTCAGATCCAGGTAGGATTTTTTTATTTTGGATTCCATTCCCTGTTCATGATTTCTATGATGAACGCGGACTAATCCATGAAAAGATTAGCTCACAGATCGATCGTATTTGCAGGATGGGATTTTTGCGGGGATTTTGGGGAAGATCATAATCCTTTTAATTTATATCTAATAATTGTTCTGAGGATTATTGTTACGGGAATGGATCGAGGCTAGAACGAACAACGGCTGAGATTCGTTCCTTGGGGTTTTTCTTTGTGAATCCTTTTCCCCATTTTTTTTCCTACGCGTTCTTCATTATTAATGGGATAATAACAATGATCTATTTTTCCTTCAATCTGTGGCATAATGATCAGAGATTATAGATCTGTCACCGTGATGAACTAATAGAGCTATGATAATGACGATGCCAGACGGATCTAAGCAATTTGGGAGAAATCTCTATTTGAGCGTATTTTTATCTGAAGATCATGTGTTGTTCGTTGAGCTGATTGTAGGCCTGAAAGGATAGGATTCGGTTCTAGGGTGTTGGGAAGACCCCCCATCATTAGTTTTGCAGTGAACAGATCATGGAAATGGAAACCAAAATATCAGTTGAGGTGAGCGAATGAAGAACAACGTTCTAGATATTTCCAGACTACACTGCATGTAGTATGGGCTAAATGATGCCTGTTAGTCAGCGGACCACCTGGCGTATACTCCGCGAGTACACGAACACGGGTTGGGTACACGGCCAAGGAAACGACGTGTATAACATTCCCCAGCCAGACCCGTCTAGATACATGGGATACCCTGTGTACTGGTACCCGGGCAGGGTGACACGGGTTGAGGTCGTGTATGGGCACCTGGCCAACGTACACTGAGGGAACTCCGAACACTCGGACACGACGTGTAATCCTTCTACATGTCGTTTAGTTAAATTTTATACAACAACCCTTAAGACATGGTCCATTTTACACGGACAGTACCTGGAGTCAAGGAACACGGTGTGTGACCCTACTACACACCGTGTAACCTATTTCACATGGCATGATCGATTTTTCTTCTATGAATTGGACTAGTTTTCTTAGGGTTCTTATCCGTTGTCTCTCCCCTGAAGGTTTTTGGTATCATTTCCTACGTATAGGAGTATGATCCCTTCAGCAGGACTTCCTGAATAGAGTTGTTGAATCCCCTCTGCAAGACTTAGAGTCGGATCCTCCATTCCATCATGGTACCCTTGGTAGAGTTCATGGTATCGACATGACCTACCTTACCTAGGCACCAATCCAATTCATAGCTGATTAGTTCAGATTGAGTTGTTGGAATCACCCCATAGCTATTGGTTTTGATCCTCATCTGAGCATTGTATTCATAATTACATGTGGATTGAGTTCTCCCGGAATGATTACTTCATATCTCTCTCTTCAGACCTATGAGTGTGTTCTCCTGGTTATGTACTTAGTTGAATCTTTGAGCTGGATCCTAGTGGTGGTTTCACAATAGTTTATTGTGTATGAGTATATCTGGATATTCTTGTTATATGTTCGTATAAACATATACTGTGTAGAGATGACTGTATCATTCTTTTGTGTAATTTCATTTTGTTGTATTCCTTTGTGGTTTTCGAGGTGTCCCACTTGTTAATGTTATACACACCCCTGCACATGCTTTTCCTGCACGTGACGTGTCTTGTGAAGATGAGTGAGCCATTGACAGGAATCTAGGTGGACAATGACTGGATGGTACTCAGTGAGATCAGGCAGGCCGAGGTGTGTTCTTATGGCTATGGATTGCAATCCCATTACGTTTCATTATAGGATGGACTTTATTGCCAAATTTATTTTGGTGGGCTTGTACTTTTGGCCCAGGGATTTACATTACTGTACTTTAGTTTCATGTCGTACTCTGTTGGTTGGGATTTTAGTGTATGCACTCATTTCCATTTTTCAGTAGTTTTTACTTTTCACCTTTTTGGGTTAGGAGATGTGTGTGTGTGTGTGTAGGTTTATAGTCAATGCCTCCCATGTCAGTGACATGATTACTCGGTGCTAATCACCATCCCCTGGCCTATTGGAGACCTGCTTGTGGAGTTGGGCATGGTCCCCACTAGGACGGGTCGTGATAGAGTGGTATCAGAGGTGGTCGGCTCTACCTTAGGACCAAGAGTCTGTGAGTTGGTTTGGGGAAACCGTGTTACTTGTTTTGAGTTCATCTTTCAGGCTAGGGAACCATGTTTTGGTACGGGCGGCCAATGTATCCATACTCCCAGACTCTGATAATGTTCTTCTCTACTCATAACATGAGAACAGTAGTTGCAGGGGAAAATAATGGTACATGAATTATATAGGAATGAGATGTGGTTTCCATGTCCCTCTTGAGTCATCTCTCTAGATATACTCACCAACTGTGATACATCTTGTTTCTTTACAGGATGCCTCTACGACACGCGCCATCTAGGAATCTAAAAGATCGATCACGAGGATGACCCCCTTAGTGATGAAGCTTCAATAATGGGACCAGATCCCCCAGCTTTACCTTCGGGAGGTGTGACAGTTATTCCACCACATGTGGAGCAGTGTTTGGTGTCTGTTGTAACAGTAGAGGAGGAGCTCAAGGTGAGCGCATCCACATGTTTCATATATAGCGACCCCTCAGGTTTCGAGGCGAGCCTGACCCTCAGGCAGCAGAGGACTGGATTGATGCAGTGATGTGAGTCTTCCGTTTGGTTAGGACACAAGTAGAATAGATGGTGATCCTAGCAGCGAGCCTTCTACAGGGCTCTGTAGGGTGACGGTAGAGTTTGATTATTCAGACTCATGACGAGGCAACTCTTGAATGGTCAGTGTTTGAACATCTCTCTAGAGAGGATTTTTCATTGGTTACCATGAGAGCAGTACGTATACATGATCTTTTTCAGCTTCAACAGGGAACCATGATAGTTTCTGATTATTCATTGAGGATTAACGACATCTCACGGTAATCGATGGATATGGTCAAGGATCAGAAGTTCACATATCAGGATTTTGATTGGGGCTTTCACAAAGAAATATGAGCTAGTATCATCCATATGATCATTCCTACTTATGTTGGGGTGATTGAGCGGGATTTGGTGGTTGAGAGCTTCATGGAAGAGCAGAGACAACCATCATTTTTCAGTAGTGAGTGAGCTAGAGTAGAGCCCTCGGAAGCTGGGAGCTGACATTAGGGACCCAGGCATGCGAGACGCTTTTAGAGGAGATACCAAGACAGAGGATCTGTCATATAGGGTTCGTAGGGCGCATCGAGCCAGCCTCGAGAGAGGTGATGCTACTCATATGATGGAGAGGGACGTATCGATTGAGATTTTCCAACCCGTTGTACTACTCACGTGGGAGCAATGGATGGACCACCGAGGTAGAGGCAACGTGTGGAAAAGACAGAACTGTGGGGTGGCAAATGTGGGAGAGGAGCTGGGAGAGTAGCTAGAGGTGGACGTCGTTTTGATCCTTCACCACTGACACCCAAAGGAGGCCCATCCTAGGCTCAAGGAGCTGGTGGAAAGAGGCAGGGATAACTACAGGAAGCAGAGGTTTATGACCTAGGTACTCCAGGATAGATTAGAGGTACAATCTGTGTATTTTGTATTATAGTTGTCATACTGATTGACACGGGTGCTAGTCATTCTATTATTTCTACTTATCTTGTTCGAGACCTTGAGATTCCAGTTGAGCTGTTGACTCAACCCTAACGCATAGAAACACCGACTGGAGAATATTCAGAG
This sequence comes from Viscum album, assembly GCA_963277665.1. Lineage (NCBI taxonomy): Eukaryota > Viridiplantae > Streptophyta > Magnoliopsida > Santalales > Viscaceae > Viscum > Viscum album. Next base: position 1,305,555,008 of record OY728147.1, read on the forward strand.
ATCACACACCGTTACAGATAGTGTGACCTGACCCTTGGAGGCAAGTGTTTCGGTTGGAACCTCTTGGTGGTAGCATTGAGGCCTTGTGATGTCATTCATGGTTTGGATTGGAAATCCATAGTTCATGCCCATATTGAATATTTTAGGAAAAGGGTGCGGTGTGTCCGCAGTGATGGAACTAGGTTCTCCTTCATCGGTGAAAAAGATACCCAGGCAGCATAGGATGGACACATGTGGTGGAAGGTACAACTGATTTCACATCATTTGGCTAGCCTAGCCCTTGGTGCAGTAGATGTTATGAGTTTCTAGTTTTTAGCAGTAGTGGCTGAGTACAAGTAAGTCGTTCTGAAGGATGTCCCCAAACTACCTCCCCATCGGTAGATAGATTTATGCATTGAGTTACAACCCGGGACGACACCGATATCAGCATCCGCATATCAGATGGCACTTGCAGTGCTTCATGAGCTGAGAGTGAAGCTGAAGACTAGCAGAGGAAGGGCTTCGTGAGACACATTGTTTCACCCTGGGAGGCCCCAGTGTTGTTCTCCAAGAAGGCATACGGGAGCTTGAGGCTGTGTGTGGTTTACCGATGCTTGAATCAGGTGACCGTGAAGAACCTATATCCAATACTGATGATCGATGTCCTCCTCGACAAGTTAAGAGGTGCACGATGGTTCATAAAGGTTTATCTAAGATCAGGCTATCACTAGTTTCATGTACTGGATGAGGATATACCAAAGACAGATTTCAGATGTCACTACTGTCCTATGAGTACTTATTGATGCCCTTAGGCTTGACAAACACCCCGACAGTGTTTATGGAACTCATGACCTAGATCTTTCAGCCCTATCTAGATCGGTTTGTGGTGGTCTTGATCGATGGTATCCTTGTATACATTGCATCCGAGGAGGAACACAAGAGGCACCTAAGGATGGTTTTGGACACACTCTGAGAGCACCTGTTGTACGGGAAACTCTCAAAGTGCCAATTTTGGATTCAGGAGGTCCACTTTCTGTGACACATTTATCTCAACAGATGCTGTAGCAGTAGACCCAGCCAAGGTAGAGGAAGTTTTATCATGGGAACCACCCCGGATCATGACGGAGGTGAAGACTTTCCTTGGGTCAGTCGACTACTATTAGAGATTCATTCCTGATTTCTCCATTATTTCAGCACCCACGATATCTTTGACCTTAAAGAGGAAACCTTTCGTGTGGACCGAGATATGCCAATAGGGTTTTCAGTAGTTGAGACAAAGTTGACGAGCGCCCCGATCGTGAGACTACCAGAAGAGGGTGTCAAGTACGTAGTGTTCTGCGATGCATCGGGAACCGGGGTTGGCTGTGTCCTGATGCAGAGGCAAGTGGTGATTGCCTACGACTCATGTCAGTTGAGGCAACACGAGAAGAACTACGCGACCCCTGACCTTGAGTTGGCAGTTGTAGTCTTCACATTGAATATGTTGCGGCACTACCTGATTGGCGAGAGGTTTATCATCTACTCTGATCACAAGAGTCTCAGATATATCTTTTCTCAGAAGGATCTAAATATGAGATAGAGGTGGTGGCATGAGTTCTTCTTGGATTACGACTTGGAGATCATTTATACTCCTAGGAAGGGGAACGTTGTGGCAGATGCTCCCAGAAGGAAATCCAGTTCATAGATTCTGGATGAGGCGACATGGCAGTTGGACTCTCTATTGTTATCCTTTGTGGAAAAAGATGAGGGAGCTTACCATTAGTCGATGGTTGTTACCCCTCCACTCTTACATCGAGTCTGGGAAGCACTGCTCGAGCATACCGGCTGTGAGACTCTACGTGCTTAGATATCCACAGGTGATGATGCTGATGGATATTCAAAAGGTTGGGAGAACATTGTTCTTTTTAGAGGGCGCATAGTAGTACCAGTGACGTTGCTGGATGAGGTTCTGAGGGAGTTCCATAAATATCCTTTTGCGGTGTATCCATGCATGTAAAAGATGTACCAGGACCTCCAATTCCAGTTCTGTTGGCCAGGAATGAAGAAGATTGTGGCATAGTTTGTCTCTCGCTGCCTTACTTGTCAGCAAGTAAAGGCTGAGCACCAGGTTCCAGCAGGCTTGACTCATCCCCTTGAGATGCCAGAGTGGAATTGGGATGGGATATTCATGGAATTCATGATGGTTTTACCACATACGTCCAAGGGACACGATTCCATCTGGGTGATCGTAGACCGACTCACCATGTCATCCCACTTCCTAGCCATACGAGAGTAGAGTTCATTAGAGAGCTTGGGACACCTCTACGTGTAGAGGATAGTTCGATGTCATGGAGTTCCCTCAACGATCGTCTCAGATCATTATGCTCATTTCACATCCTATTTCTGGAAGGGATTGCATGAATCTTTTGGGACTCAGTTACGCTTGAGCACAACGTTTCATCAAAGACTGATGGTAAGACAAAGCAGACCATCCATGTTCTGGAGTATATGTTATGAGCATGCATACTTGACTTCAGTCATAGCTGGGACGATCAACTACCACTGGTGGAGGTTTCATATATCAACAGTTATCATTCCACTATTGGTATGGCACTATTCGAGGCTATGTACGGGAAACCTTGTGGGTCACCACATTGTTGGGATGAACCAGGACACTCATCACTCATGGGCCCAGAGATGGTGTGAGCTACTACAGAGAAGGTCCAGGTCATCCATGACTGGATGAAGACTGCACAGAGTTGGTATAAGTCTTATGAATAAAGGAGACGGAGGCCCTTGGAGTTCGATGACGGAGACCATGTGTTCCTTCGGGTCTCACCTCTATGGGGATTACAGAGATTTGGCCTAGGTGAAAATCTATCACTGAGGTTTGTCGGCCCTTTTCTGCTTCTGAGTAGATTTGGCGAGGTGGTGTACTGCTTGGATCTACCTCCTCAGATGGACCGGGTACCCAATGTCTTCCATGTGTCGCAGTTGTGGAGGTACATGCATGATCCATCGCATGTTAATGACTAGGGAGAGATGGATATCAATGATGGAGAGTCCTTTGCTAAGTAGCCACTGGAGATCGAGGATCGGCAAGAAAAGATCCTTCTTGGGAGAGTTATTCCATTGGTTCATGTCTAGTGGTAGAACGGGAATCTCTAGGAAAACATGTGGGAGTGGGAGGCTCAGATCCATGCGCAGTACCCACATCTTTTGGAGTAGACTTTGTTTTGGTGTTTTGGGGAAATAATGACCTAATGTGGGGAGGATGTAATGTCTCATATTTTTTCCATGTATTATTTTAATATTATTTGGTAATTTTTCGAGACTAGGCTGTGTCACAGCATGCAGTTCCATGGCCCTGTGAGCCTGGAAAAAATGAATGAATTTAATTAAATAATTAAATAACGTGTGCATGTTGTTTTCAGGAAAAAGTGAAATAACTCTTGAACATGTGCTCAGATTAGAAATTTTAGGGCATCTTTGCATTAAGACCAGCGATTTTACCTTAGGAGAGGCCTAACATCGGCTTGTGAAGGTAGGTGGCGTAATCTAGTTTTTGGATGTAATCGTAATAAAATATTTATTTTCCTATGCAACGACGACGTGGCGACTAGATCTTCACCAACGATCGTCGAGGATCCAGGTAGGACGTTTTGATTTTGGCTTCCTTTCCCTATTATTAATTCATATGAGGAACGTGGACTAGTCCACGTACAGATTCTCCCACAGATCGATTGTATTTGCAGTATGGGAATTTTTTGGGGATTTTGGAGAAGTTCTTAAACCCTGTAATTTAAATCTGATAATTGTTTTGAGGATCATTCTTATGGGAACAGACTGAGGACGGAACAACAACTGACCGAGGTTCGTTCCTCGGGTTGTTTCTTTATAAATCCTCTTCCCCATTATTTTGCCTACTAGTTCTTCATTCTTTATGGGATAAGAACAACAATCGATTGTGACTTCGATCTGTGGCATAACGATCCGAGATTATAGATCTGACGCCGGGATAAACCAACAGAGCTGTGATGATGATGATGACAGAAGGATATAAGCAATTCGAGGGAAATATTTCTTTGAGCATATTTTCATAGGAAGATCATATGTTGTTCGTTGATCTGATTGATGGCCATAAAGGCTAGGAATAGGTGCTAGGGTGTTAGGACGAACCCTGATCTTGAGTTTCGCAATGAACGGATCAAGGAAACAGAAACCGAACGATTGGTCGAGGCGAGCGGATGAGGAACAGTGTTTTGGATAATTTCCAACTACACAGCGTGTAGTATGAACTAAACGGAATGTGTTCGTCGGCGGACCACCTGGCGTGTACTTCGGGAATACACAGACACGGGTTGGGTACACACCCAAGGACACGGCGTGTATACCCTTCCCTGTCCAGACCCAGCCAGATATACGGGATACCCCATGTACAGGTACACAGGCAGGGAGACCCGGGTTGATGCCGGGTATGGTCACATGGCCAGCGTACATAGAGCGAACCCCGGACACTTGGACACAACGTGTAATCCTTCTACATGTTGTGTTGTTACATTTTATATGAAAAGCCTTATGACACAAGCAATTTCACATGGGTAGTACCCAGATTCAACAACACGGTTTGTGACCCCACTGCACGCCGTTTAAACTTTTTCACATGGCTTGAACCATTTTTCTTCCATGACTTGGGCAAGTTTTCTTAGGGTTCATAACCTTGGTCTCTCCCCTGAAGGTTTCTCGTATCATTTCCTACATAAAAATTATTATCCCTTTAGGAGGACTTCATGAATAGAGTTGTTGGAATCCAATCAGTTAGACTTAGAGCCGAATCCTCTATTCCTTCCTGGTACCCTAGGTAGTGTTCTTGGCATCGACGTGACCTACCTTACCCAGGTGCTGATCCTCTACATAGCGGATTAGTTTAGACTGAATTTTTGGAATCACCCCATAGTTATTGGTTTTGATCCTCATCTGAGCATCGTATTTTTATGTACTTGGGGAGTGAGTTCTCCCAGAACGAGTACTTCAAATATCTCTCTTCAGACATAAGTGTGTGTTCTCTCAGTTACGTGCTTAGTGGAATCTTAGAGTTGAATCTATGTGGTGGTTTCTCGATAGTTGATCGTGTATGAGTATATCTGGATATTCTTGTTATATTTTATGTAAACATATACTGTGTAGAGATGACTGTATCATTCCTTGGTGGTATTTCCTTTATTGTATTCCTTTGTGTTTTTCTGGGTTTCCTACTGAATATTGTTATACACACCCTTACACATTATTTTCCTGCAAGTGTCATGTCTTGTGAAAACGAGCGAGCCTTTGACAGGATTCTAGGTGGACCCGGAAAGGACAATGCTCAGTGAGATCAGGTAGTCTGAGGTATGTTCCTACGACTATAAATTGGAGTCCCAATACCTTTCTTTATATGTTGTACATTGTTGTATACTTTATTTTGGTGGGATTGTACTTTTTGCCCTGGGTTTTACATTACTTCACATTACTTTCATGTTGTACTCTGTTGGTTGGGATTTTAGTGTATGCATGTATTTCCATTTTTCAGTAGTTTTTACTTTTCAGCTTTGTGGGCTTGGATATGTGTGTGTGTGGGTATAGGTTTATAGTAAATGCATCCCATGTTAGTGAAAATCCCACTCGGTGCTAGTCACCAACCCCTACCCGATTAGAGGCGGGCTTGGGGAGTTGCGGTATGGGCCCCACTGGGATGGTTTGTGACAACATGGTAAAATTTATTCCATAAGTACATTTAAATTACCATATTATAGGTCTCATATGTATTCCATAACTCTATATTCCACATGATATGATCCGACCACACCTCAGTCTCATAGGGTCCCTTGTCTCCATGTAACACTAGTGGACTCAATCTAGAAAAATCTTGGGAAAGGAACATGGACCATTCCAAATCATAAACACCCACATGAACCAAGTATTAGATCAAAAGAATCAATGAATCCATAAATTTTTAATCAGGGAATGGATTCACTGATAGGGTACTTTATTCTAAACCCACTTTATACACAGAAGAGGTCCTTATAAGTGACATTTTCTATAAAATACAATGCATAATATTCATAAAACAAAATCCATAATCAATGCACAAAAAAATATTCAATAGAAAATCTATAACATGTGCATAAAATGTAACTCCAATGATGTAGGAGAAAAATCATCATTTGAAAAACACATAATGAGATCAAACATAACCATAATTTCCAAACTACTCATAAAAACATGATTTTTGACACGAAGAAAAGATTTATCTGAAATCACCCTTTCCATCACCATGATTCCAAACATTCATCACTCCCCTATACCACTGAAAAACATGCTCTTATTCCATTTTTTAGAGAACTGAATTTATTTGACCTATCAGGTCCAACAATCCAGTCGACGACATGACATGAAGTGTGTTCCCAATGAAAATAGGAAGTGGAAAAGCATTGAACAATAATTTAATATGGGGTAATTGAATTTTTTCCCATAACTCAGCATGAACTGTCCATAAAACGGGATGGAAATTCCACACAAATAGAAATATCTAGTAAAAAAATATAAATAAAATAGATTCCACAAACCAAAATTTATATTATTTACAAATACTCCATAGAAGCTCATAAATATACATGGTTTCTCAACAAGTCCCCAAAAAAAAGATACTAAATACAAATAAGTCCTAACATACATCCCAACATATAAAAAATATCACATACAAAAAATTACTTTCGACACCTTGTATCCTCCTAAAAACCACTAGACTAAAGTAATCATGAATAAAAACCATATGACATGGTGGCCCTACCATTACCATTGACCTAAAAATAACACCTACAAACACCCCAAAAGTTCTAAGTAGGGTGTAAGTCATGAAGCCCTGTAGGATACCACCATGAATATATAAAATTATTTTACCCTTAATAAATAAAAAATTTTGAAAATAAATTCATAAATAAACACCTATAGAAAAACTATTTCATGTTTGAATTTCAATCCCATACATTTTTCAAATTACTTAATTTTTTGTCTAAAACAATTTCCATATATAGAAAAAAAATTAACAAAGTCAATAAGGAATAACAAGATAAAAAGAACCATGAAATAATAATAATAATAATAATAATAATAATCTTAAATATTCTAATTAAATAACCATGTTAATTGAAAATGATCAAATGGGGGGTAATATATCTAATCTCATCGAAATATAACAGATCAAATGTTTAAATAATATAAAAAAGTATATAATGGGCAATAGTCACCATGGGATAAAACAATCATCAATATCATGAGAGTTTAAATAAGTGTGCTAGCTAACTAATTAATTGATCCTATCACAATATTCTAGTGTCCCATTATTGATTCTCTCTGGGTCTTCCAATCCAAAAGCTATCACAATCCCTTAGAATCTGTATTGGAGGATTGAACGGTGACCTATTCGATAAATAACATAACCACATGGATAGATCAATATGAAATATCACATGTAATTCACTCTAAAGGAGCACACAATCCATCCAAATAAATTCTCTCTCATACCCCAATTATCTCATGTGCATCTCCTTGATAACATGTCCAAAAACTACTGCACATATCAATCAATATATATCAGAATCCATTTCCATGACATAGATCTCCAATTTATGTAATCCAATTTCTAAAGGTATATCTAAATTTAAAATAAAAAATTAAATCCACATAAAATTTTAAAACGTCATTAATACATATTGTCAAAATCTTTGTGTGAAAACAAGCTACACCAATTTGGTAAAAAGGTCAATAAACCACAAAAAGTTTTGAATCCAATCCATAAAACACATCAAACATGGAATAAAAATCAAGAATAAATCATTTATATTGAAATTTAATAAAAAAACAAAGGTGATATTATATTTTAAGTTGGGTTTCAAAAAATAACCTCAATTTTCTACACATACCGTAGATTCAATATCATCACATTTTATGATTACCACAAGAAACAATAATAACAATGCCTATTACACTGAACACACAAGAAAGATTACAAAAACAACCATTACATACCGCATATTGGACCAACACCCCCATCATGGGATTTACATCAAAGAGGGAAAGAAGCCATAAAATCATAAAAATATATTTTGATGAACTAGGTAAAACCAAAAAATTAATTCGATTTATTGGGAAACATGGTTTGGCCACATTGTTTGGAAAACTATGTGTTAACCAAGAGGGTTTCACTATCAACCCAAAATGGGATGCTCGGTTCACCCTATGGTGTTCCTAATTTTCTAAAACAATTTCCAAACCATGAAAATAAATACCGTAAAATTTTACATCCCCCTCCCCTAGATTAAAATATGAATTGTCATAAAGACATCGTGCTTACATTTTGGTAACCATATATACTGGTATGTCCCCCAAATAAACTATCAATTTTGACCCGTTGAAATCGAGAACTCCCATAATGCATTAAGAATGAAATAACTGTCTTAATTAGACATACTAGTGATAGAGTAGGTTTCAAAATATATTTTTATTTTTTCTATTCAAAAGGTATTATATGACATTTGAATGTTAAATACCAAGAATATATCATTATATTTGTTTATATTATGGTTTTTATTATATATAACATTTCCTTTATTTATAATGTTACATTACTATATTATCACAATTAATATATTCTATGTAATGTATAATAATTCTTTGTGTTCTATTTCAATTTATTTTATGCCATATGTAATAAAATAATATGAATATTACATAATATTATCACATACACATGCATAAAAATGTATATTATTATAAAGTTTTATAAATTGAAAAAAATTGATACAAAATTAGTTTAATGAGATTATATTGAAAATAATGTACCCCATTATTGAGAATATATATTTTTTCATTTTGGGTACAATTTATAAATTTAAAAATGTATTATATAATCATTTTCTATAATTTTTTAATAAATATATTTTATTAAATAATATTTAATTAAATAAATTTATTTATTATATAAATTGAATTACTCACCCACCTAATATGTCTAGATGTGTCATATGGTGTGAAATCCTAGGCCAGGCTCACCCAATCATTGGAAGGAAAGGATCACTACATAACTGAAGTGTACCTCCTTATACACTAATAAATACCAACAAAAAATGTGGGCCTATATGAGGTTGTGCAGTGACTATACCTTATGACACATTTAAATTTAAATATCCATTTGAGAAATAATTATATGTTGTAACAACATTATAATATAAATAAGAACATTACATCTAAATGCCAACCGCGGGAATACGAATATTACATATTCTATCAAAATGAGCCAATATAATGTCCCACGAGTTATACAAAAATAAAAAAAATATACCTTGGGTCGATCATAAAAAACATGGAATAAAGGATAAAAAATTGATATTTCTAGAAAATAATAAATGGTCTATTTCTTATCCTCATGCCCCAAACATATCATTCATATCCTTTATAAACATACCATATAGTTACATTAACATTACCTATATCACGAGGCATGATATTTTCACATGAAATAAGATACCCTTGTAGGATGTAAATACAGCTAAGTGGGTATCCACCAATAGTGTCTCTAATCGAATATTTTAAATTAAGGTGCACATATGATTTTATATACACCTAAATGAATTACAATAGTCAATACATGTAGTAGTAAAATTTAAATCCATGGGTTCTTTATAACACACCTTATGAGTGACAATACCATCTTCAACTTGTACAATTGGTATCTTAACATATCTATAATAATATCTAAGTTCTATTATAATTTCTTATTTATCACAATATATGGTATCAATTAAACATCACATCTTATATTAGATGTATTCATAAATAGAATAGAGTCCAATAAAAACATAATAGCTACATCTTGGGTAGTATATCCCAACACTAACGTTACCTTATTGACATCATATCTTATGAGACACTACTCTATAAGTTGTAGTATAATCATATAGAAATATAAAAAAATATTCGCAATATCCCAATTATAATATCCCAATTAGTATTAACATCTTCAACTTCACGACTCGATGCACAAGAGGCCATTTAGTCCCAAATCAGAAAAAAATGTACATATATTGGAATTGTATCCCTTTCTAAAGAAGTACTGAATAGGGTCATTATCCCCCTTCAGTATGTAATAAAATCAACGAGTAGTGAATATAAATAACAAACAATTAGAAAATAATTCAAATATGTCTTATTCCTCTTAAAATCTCCTCTACACAGGTATATCATCTCACTCTATAAAAATCTACAAAATAATGGGTAAGTGATAGGTATGTCTCTCACCACATTATCAATTTCATATTTATAATATCATCCCATGCCCTAGGATACATTAATATAATGTTAATTCAATTTCTTATTAAATGGGTTTATTATGAATATGTTGAAATTCGTTCCACCATATCAATGTCATCATAAATACGAAATAAAATCCCATATAAATACCATACTACGTTAAAAAATAGATTAAAATTGTATCATAAATATTTCTCATCAATATTGGTATCAAATTCAACCAAATTTTGTTAAATATTTATGTCCCCTACATTCTTATCCCATTTCTCAAACATTAAATATGGGTTAAGATATATTCTGAATGAATCAAAGTGATGGTAGACATCCCACACCTCCCAAATAAACCATCATAGCCAAGAAGTCTGTAAGGTAAAGAACAATTCCATTAAAAATATGTTATCTACTATAAATACACATGAGAATAAATCTACTTGTAATTGTTTTTTAATAGTAAGCTATTTTGGTCATGAAACTCATAAAATATAAAAAAACCAGTAATGGGTTCCCAATTTAATTTCCATGCTTAAATTAGTTTACACACATGTCCATCCATGACCAGAGTACCATATTACGACATAAAAAGAACAAATAAAGACCATAATAAACCACATTCGTAACATAGTAAACAAAATACATTATATATATAATTTTTCACTCAATAACACATATTTTGAACAATATAGAATTTCACAGGTCACATGGAAATTAGGATAAAATAACATGTGTTCTTATAGAGTACCTAACTTAATTTATAGATTCCAAATCGTTAAATATTTCTATATTATTTTCATTTACACTATGAATTTCCAAAAATATAGTTGAATATATATTACAAATGAAAAATTAATATATTGGATATAACAGTTAACCATACCTTTATCGATCAACAAAAACAATGCCTCAAAAATGAAAGCTCAAATGAGGATGGATGCAATGTTGGATGCAGATGATACAATGGGGGATAGTAGTTCGGTATGGTGGGATATATTAAGTGGATGTATGATGTTATCTATTTGTTAATATATTATGATATAAACCAATTTAATTTAAATAAATAAAAATAGAACACTGGTACAATTATTTCATACTAATTAGGGTCATAGTCCTACTCCGTAACCTAGAGTCACCTTACAATGTATGTAATTTCCCAAAGGAAAAATTCACAATTTTAGGTTTACTAAATTAATCCATGAATACTTGTCTACTAAATGATTAAAGCATAAAAAAATTAACCCTCCCATTTTAGAATTACTAGGAACTCACCCCAAACATTTTATATGACACAAACACTAACCACATGACAAAACAAATTATAATATGAATATATTAAAATCATCATTAAAATCCATTCAACGCTGTGAAAAACTCTCCAAATACCAATCCATTGCCTCTAGTAGATCCTATAATAGTTAAAAACATTATTATTAACATAATTAATAAAAAATATAAAAAATCACCTCAAAATTTATTTGGGGTTTAAACATTTACATAATATTACTGTTCATTGTCAATATGTGTCAACGAGCATTAAATGTCAACATATTCAACAACACTACTCATATATCAGTCTCAAATTTCATAGAATCAATCTAGTTACTCACTTGAATCCATGAAATTTATAATATTGGCTCTAAATATTAAATACATTATTTTTACTAAATTATATTATATTAATTGGATGTTCCACAAATGATGCCTCAGCCCCCACCACAAAACCATCGATGCAGATCAGAAGAGAAGGAATGGTGAAGTATGTTTAAGAATTTGATACCTGAAAAACATCATCCATCACATGGAATATTTGACGAAGTATAAATTATAATTATATGTCATTAATCCTCTAAAAACCATAGATGACCACATATACATGGGTTTTAGCATCCCATGAGTTCTTAAAATTCATTTTCCCAAATGGTGGGATCCTCAACAAAAAACATGGATTCCCCATTCAATGTCTCAAGGAAGACATACAAAGTCTAAATATGATCACATGATACAATAATAGATTTAGTACCACTTTCTTATTATTTGGATATTCTTTGATATATTCAATGTGTGAATCATTTTAATAACTGATGTCTCTCCTTCCTCAAACTATTATAGAGGTGAACTAAACATCCTAGTATAGATGGCCTCAAAAGGTGTCATGTTAGTCGATTTTTGGAATCTATTATTTTATGTCAACTTAAAAATAGGGATATAAAACATGAAAAAATTGAATAAATATATATCACATATTCATTGCATAGATTATTATACACTGATAGTATTCTTAAAATGTCCATTGGTTAGAGAGAATCATATATTTATCAAATTAAACTCATTATCAATTATGATTTATTATCATTTCATTATGTGTGATGAAAATATGGAATATCTAAATTATATGATAATACCTAGAAATTCAAAAATTTAATCTATCTTCAAAACATATAGTAGGACAAAGTTTTCAATTGAATTGGGCTCATTATTTAGTAAGAAGTGTGCGTCTTATATTGACTACTGCACAATTACATGTACGGTATCAATAGTTTGGGTTGATCTGAGAAACCCTTTAGTAAAACAAATTATCAAACATTCTCATTGAACCCTCGTAATATACAAATACTAAAAGAATCCATACTGTTTATTGTTCTTTGGCCTTCACTCACAGATAAGTGACGTAATGTGAAACGAAACCCATAATTTCAACCTCTATCCCAAGACACATGTACTGCATATGAATATTATAGTTCATTTTGTTAATCCATGTGTGAATAAGACTTCTCAAGGACTTTTTTCATGTATATTATCCTTTTACATTATTTATGGGGCTATAAATTTAAATTGAATCTATAAGATTCCATCATCAACATATGACCAATCTAGTGGAATACCTTAACTATTTATATTGTTCCTAAAAACTAAGAAAAATTAGTTGGAAAGAAAACTATCTATCACAATATTATGTAGTGGGGAGGTAATAGCCAAGGATAGAAGGTAATAATTAAAATGATACCTCTTGATCGTGATATGCATATTAAAAAAGTTCCTCACCTACTACCACTCTCCATTAGACTCACAAACCATATAATATTGAGTCCTCTAACTGGACCATTAGCAACAAAATTCCCATTTCCTTCATTGTAAGGCATATAAATTTAATATGATTTCATTACGGTATACAACTCATATATTTAAGGTCTATATTTTTTCCCAAATAAATATATATTTTAAATTATGCTTCATAAACACCATAAACCTCTCACATGATAAATCATGATTCCAAAGACATATATATTGAACCATTATTTTTATATCAAAATCACGTGTATGTTAATTTTTACCATAAATGCATAGAAACATGTTTCCATAAGATTTTTTCACCTAGGGGTTATATCATCCTATAATTTGTCTCCTAAAAGGATCTCTCACAAGGATCAAACCACTCAAACATCACTCTCAACTTGATTGGGGTCATCATTTGTGCAACAGAAATAGATAATACATAAATTTATTTCTTATAGATACTTAATAATATATATAAGATAAACATGTCCAACACATTTTTTTTTCTATAAAAATAATCGATGGATTTGACTATCTTAGGGCCCCCTGATATGCACACCTCAAATATATATTTTTATATGATGAACATCCCTCAGATCCAAAGATGAAAATTCAAGAACATGATGTAAAATTGGTTCTCTCTTAGTGTTCTCAATAAAACATAAAAATATTCAAAATATACCTCTTTCAATTTATGTATACCAAAATGTCATTGTAAATAAATATTAATAAATAAAAAATATATGATAGACCCTATATGTAATGCACATAAACACTATTGTTACATTAGTTGAACTAAATGATCACATGAGTTACTCGAATAATATACATATTGTCTTGAAATCAATATATGGAATATCATATGGACTCACACAAATATTTTTATATGACATCCTCGAGATTATTGTTAAAACCCACATGGATCCCCTCATATGATCAATTAAGTCATCTATATGATACATATGATAGTAGTAATTAAAAATCGCTCTGTTAAACCATTGTTAATTCATAAATAAATATAATGAATAATCGTGTTTGTGATGATTATCAAAGTTCACACCATGGGGGACTAATCTTGATAATAAATCTATTCACTTACATGTACTATAGTAAAACCTTCATCTCTTTAAGATCTATAGGATACATCGTAAATAATGGTATTAATATGACCTTTTTACTAGGAATAAAATATATAATCAATTCAAACTAGCTCTCTGTTGGAATCACTTTGATATTATTTAGAGAGTAATAATTTAACTCATCAAAAATTTAAAGGAAATAATAACTGGTTTATTTTCCAAATTCCTAAAATATTTATAGAAACTAGGATGAAATCATTAATATATTTCAATGTAATTGTTCCAATTTCTTATTTTTAAATAAAACTCTTTGATTAGGGGTTAAAAATAACCATTAATTGAATTAATTGATTCTCGTATTTTTTTAACTTGTTCTTAGAAATGAGTTATCAAATCCGTATAAAGGATCATGATAAAACAATGAATATTTGAAATATTGAAATTAAAGAGAAAAATAAATCTATTGATCATGACAAAAAACTCAATATTTCTTTGAATATTTTTATATCACACCACATAGGGTTTATTGATGGACATCACCGCATAATACTAATCTATTATTATTCCAAAATTAAAAGATAAAATATGTAAATTTAAATGTGGGAAATAAACTCATATCTAATTAAAAATACTCAAGGTTATATGGAACACAAATATTACCTCAAATATTCTATGACCCCTATTCATGATTAATAAAAATTTGTTTGAGGTTATGTTACTATATAGAACAAATTAATCATCCCCACTATCCTTCCTACTTATATCCCTTAAAAACTATTTTAGTGGCTTTGATACTCGGTACCATGTCATCTTCAATTCCTTTACTACCTTAATGGATATCAACTAAATATATGTTGTAATGTCTCATATTGAACATTTAATCTTTATTTTTGGCAATTACTTATTACCATGATCAACTAAGGGGAACTATCATAGTAATATTGTTGGTAATCCATCTTCCCATAGGAAAACAACTGCAGGGGTGCTTAATGAAAGTATGGTTGAGTATTACCAACACCACCACATTGGTAGTATACTTGTGGATTCCTTTCTCATGATGGAAGAAATTAATCCTGAATATGATTATATTATATTTCTACTCTCTAATGAGAATTACTAAATCCTAATGTCTAATGTCATAATGATATACTAATGGATTGAATACTGGAATCACAATTCCAAAGAGGTTCACCCTTGGAAAGGTTTCTCTACGTGATGAATTTCTAGTTCTCAACCTTTAAAAAGTACATTATATGATATATATTCAAATGAGATCGAATAAAATTCATCATTGGATCATAAAAATAGATAACTATGGAAACCTCATTTCCTACCAATAACATAGA
Organism: Viscum album; assembly: GCA_963277665.1. Taxonomy (NCBI): domain Eukaryota; kingdom Viridiplantae; phylum Streptophyta; class Magnoliopsida; order Santalales; family Viscaceae; genus Viscum; species Viscum album. The sequence goes on from OY728147.1 coordinate 1,305,570,786, forward strand.
AAGTAAAACCTAATTTAGTATAACTGGATAAAAAATTCTATCATTGAATAACTCCCTAAATAATAGTTATAAAATTCCCATCCCTATCCACCCTCGATATCTCGAATAAGAAATTACTGAAAAAACCAGAAAAAATTCCATCACATATATCACAACATGTGAAAATTTATAGACTATCATTCCCATCATTTATTCACAATTCTTTATATCAAGTGCATATAATGAATCACCATTTACTATAGTTACATCCCAATATGGTTGGTGATACACTCTAATTGGTCAACCTAAATATTAACATCTTTAATTCCTCAATTTTTGTGAATAGATGTTTATTTTAAATATATAACAATATATTTGTATATATCATTGATGGAAGCTCTCAATGATCTTCAATCACCATAGACTAAACAACATATAGCACACTCACACAGTGTTTTCTCTTAAAAATCCAATTTAAGAGGTGTATTCAACTCAACTGATTGTGGGGAATGCTTTTTCCACCCCTATTAGAAATTAATGAGCGTTTGGTGTTGTGGAATTTCATTATAACTAAAAATAAATGAATTAGAGAAAATTTATATCCGATTTTTTTATAACATAGATAGAATATGAAATAATAGGAATTTCATATAATTAATCTATAAAATGTCCTGATAATATATGGGTCTCACATAACATATGTATTCTCACTAAACCAAACTAACCACTTTTCGGGGTCAAAAAATATATATAATATCTAAATAATCTAGTTTTACATTATATTAATATAAATAAAACACATGTTTGATTATGTATAATGTCACATACATCATATATTGTAATACACTATATATGTTTTTGTTGATACTTTAAATATGTTTACCAAATATAATAATTAATATGCTCAATCAATCATGACAATATGAATATAAAGTTATTCAAAAGTTATAAATATAATGAATCAATATAAACCTTTTTCCAATATTGATGAATAATATAATAATAATTTGTAAGAATCGCATCATTTTTCTAGAAAACATAAAAACCATAATACTTTAAAAGAAAACACAATAATACTATCATTGGTAACCTAGAATTTACAAATATAAGGGTTCTATTCCCCTAGTTATAATGTTAATCCCATGTTCTAACGACATCCAATCTCCAATAACCATATCCCTAATGGGAAGAATAAATAAAAAACAGGGCTTCAAAATTACTCTTTATCATTTCTTTCATAGCTCACACTTAACATGAATATTCTAAAGTACTACATCACTCAAAAACTCATCCCGAAATTCCATAATTTTTCAAATATGATTTATCCTCTATTAGTGATTTTGGAGACACTATAAATTATTGTATGGATAATCACAAATAAAGAAAAAATAATGAATAATCATTATTCTCTATACAAAACAAAAAATAACAACATTACAGACTAATAAAACACAAAGGAATGATATTATTTATTTTCCTATGCCACTGTATTGTTAGGTAAGTAATGTATAAATAATAAAGATAATTTATAGGTCAATCATACTCAGAAATTATTAAAAGGTAAAAAAAATATTGAAATAACTACATGTTAAGATCTGGGATTCCACCTAAATATACTTCAGCCTCAAAATATGAAGCTACAACTTACCAATTAACCACATGTACAATTCCCTTAACTATATAAAAAACATGGGATTTTATATATGGTTTGATATTCCCATTTATGGTGTTTTTATAGATGTCAATAACCAACATTACCAGTAAAAAAATATTATCATTTTTGGTCTATAACTGATGTAATGGTTTCATAAATAATAAACATACACAATAATAGTAATCGTTGAATCTAAAAGCATAACACAAACCACCCATAGAGTGACCATAACAATATTGTCTATTCTCATAGGTTTTTGTCCATATCAAATAAAATATCCCATGGTTGAAATAAGAACATCAGAATCATATTAAATCTGATAAAATATGCATTATATTCAAAATTAGAAAAATCCATAAAGGGAATATCATCCTTCCATGGTATAATATATAGTTCATGAAATGTATATCCAGATAGAAATAATTATTTATTGTTACATTGTCATGTTCAAAAAACCATGTCTGTGCATTGAGTCTTACAGAATGTTTACCAAAATCGGTGTATCATTCTAAGGATGATTAATATGTATGAATACATATCTTGCCTTGGGTATTAACCCAATAGTTTGAATTTCTCCACATGTAATAATGAATAAGACATATATAATATTTTCATCACCTTCTATATAGGTAGGAAATAATATGAATATCATCACTCATTCAGGGATAATGAAAATAGTTCGTAGTGTATCCCATGTAACAACTATATATACATATATGAAATGTGTAACAAATATATAAACTACACCTCTAAATAGGAATTCCATACACAGTTTTGGCATAAAAATATGATAACTATGTAGTATATACCATACCATATCAAATCATTCAACACTAATCATGTTATAAAAATAAATTATCATTTCTCAAAACCATACCACAAAATGTGGGATCCATTATCATAATAAATATACTGCATACAAATTATATAATTGTTGGACTCGTACTTAACCATATTACCTAACATGATTTGGTTGGTCATCATATTACTGACACATTTTAAGTACATTACATCTTGGATAATAAAAAACAAAAGGTTCACATTCCAAACCACTCGAACACCATAAGGAATAAATAAAGAATACATTATACCTAAAGTATTCAATACACAAAATATCCAATATCAAATTTCGACATTAACATGAATATCCATATATATGTGTAAAAGAATAACCTATTTATGTTTATAAGTGCAAATCAAATCCATGGAAACATCATCATATTTATCACATAAATTTAACAGCTTACATTATTTAGTAAGATTTCCATTGAAAATCATGGAATTAGTTTACTACACAAGAAGTACCACTCATGGCCCTAATAAAATAAATTTATTCTAAAAATTATATAGAAATTAATTTAAATAGTATTGATTTAACCATATAAAATTGGAAGGATCTGGATAATACACATCACATGAACATTAGTGTAAACTGATAAGAGTGTTTAGGAACTACCATTTTCTATATAGTAGAATATCTCTCTTCGATGTTTTGTTAGTTAATACATGATCAAAGTAAGGAATTCCCAAAATATGAACTCTACAGAAAATAGAGATATTTGAGGAAGAGTGGTACAATAGAAAGAAATAAAAAATAATAAATGAATGCTAAAGACAAGTATTTCTACTAGTGTTAAAGTTATATAGAAATTAAATAAATTTGAGTGAAAATTGTGATAAGTTAATGTTACTATGCGAATATATCAATTGAGAGGGCATTCAAATCATATAAGTTATTGTATGATGTAAATTGGAATTTCCCAGTTAATAATATTTCGAAATATTCATCATATAAATAAACTAAAAAAACTACCCATTGTGACCATTATTTAATGAAAACATCAGTCATAGTGCAACAACCAATCCTTGGGTAACCTTATTTAATTTCCAATTTACAGAATACATCTACTTTAAAAAGAACAATATGATTGATAGTTTATAAAACACACAACATTGATCTTTCAAGAACAATGAATTATTATTATTTTTTTATGACTTTTATTACATTTTCGCAGAATTAGAAGGTATGATAGAAGTAGCCTAATAATTAAATATATATAAAGGTCCCAATAAATAAAAAATTAATTATAAAATCATTGTATATAAATACTCAATTTTTAGTAATGTAAACTTTTCTTCAAAATATTCATTTATGCTTTTTTATTTTTATGAGAGAATGTTATAATTATTTTAAGAGAAATTTATAAATTTTAGTTGAAATAAATAATAAAATTTTTCAAATCAGAATATCAAAAATACTTGGGGGGATTTTTTGGGTTTTTTCAGAAAATTTTTATTATACAAAAAAAGTTGAAAATTATTTTTTGATATTTGGAAAAATATTTTTGTTCAAGAATTTAAAATGTAATATATTTTTACAAAATGATGAAAATGTAAAATTAAATCACTTATATAATGAATAAATCAATTAAGTTCAATATAATACATTTTATTGTTGATTTTATTTTTATAAACATTTTTTTTCATAAAAATAAAATTTTCATGGGAAAATGTTGTCTATTGCATTTTTTGATTTGATATTAAATTAATTTTATCCAATTATTGAAATTAAATCATAGAAAAATTATTCAATATATATAACCTGGTGTTCAATATTTGGTAAGTGGTAACCATATTTTTTTGTCATTATAAATAGTAACCATAATCAGAATTTATTATAACTAAAAATCTAATGTATGTTAATTAGGTTTAAACATAATTACAAAAGGAATCATATTCATTCATATAATTTAAAATATTTCATTATATGAGTTTATCTCATGAATAATCATCCAATCGTCAAAATTATAACCTTTACATTCTTTTAACAATCATGTTGACCTGTAAAACATTTTAGTAAAATAAAAAAAAATTCCTTATTTACATTAATTTAAATAATATTTCTTGAAAAATATAAGAATATATTATATTCAATTATAAATTTATATACGAAATATTGAAGAATTATGTTTCATGGTAGTTTTTATATATTTTTATTAATGATATAATTTTGATAAATGCATATGATACATTGACACAATTACTCTACATGTAGTAAACAATTTCTGTAAATGTTTTTCAAAATCTAAAAGTAATTGTTTTTTATGAGTACAATTTTCCCAAAAAATAGCATATTTTGGTAACATATTATATAATTATGAAAGGTTTATAATCATGTTATAATTATATAATGTAAATGTTAGGGACAAATTATGATAATATTTTTTAAAATAACATTAACTATATTATTCATTAAAAATATTTTATATTAAAAATATTTTATTAAATATTATAAATATAAAAAAAATTCTAAAAAGGACATGAAGGATGATAATTGGTCTACATATTGAACCCTTATATATTGATGATCCAATGTTCCACATATAAGTGAAATTATAACATTTTAATTTTCAAAATGGCATTGCCAATATTAAGGATTAAAATAGTTTATCGTTGTATAAATGTAAATATAACACTAAAATGACATCTAAACAAGTGTAAATTTAATTGAGTTATTATAATAACACCATATCAAAATTAAAATTAAATAAATTTCATTTTGGATCCATTTTATAATTATTCGACATATAATATAGCATAATATTTCAAATATATTGAAAACAATATTAATGATATTTTCTAACAAAAAATATAGAATTAAATTATTCCAAATTAAAAAAATATGATATTTATACATTTTATTGAGATAAGTTATATTTTCCAAATTATATTCATTTATGAGTCACTTTTAATTTTATATTAACATTGTTGAACGCTAAAGTATAAAACACATTGGTAACATAGTAACAATAAAAAGGGTTAACATGAGTTAAATCTACGAAAAAAGAGAAAAATGAAAAAACATGACCGCATTTTACTATAATGGAATATTTTGGCACATAGATCTGTATACATTGAAATAAATCAATATGTATTATTTTTTCTTAAAATTTATTTTATATTAATTAAATACAATTTGAAATTATAAGGGTTATAATCCACTCACTTATTAAATGAATCCAAATCCTCCACATAATTAATGATTTTTTGAGTATTATAATACCCAATCCAAACATAAAATCATTATAGTTTCTTTATCCACAGTTTAGAGCTTATGGTGTTTTTACATGAAAAATCTATCAATTATTAATGTGTAATCCATAAATAGTTTCTCAACAAAGTTGTAAAATTCTTAACCGATCATTTTTTATATTATTTTTAATTATACCTCATCAAACTCAATGGAGACCATTCTAAAATAATAAATTTACTATATAAAATATAATTAATTTTTATTATAATGGAATATAAAATTTCATCATTCTTATCATCCATTGTAAAATGACAACGTCAGACATGCATACATGTGGACTACAACCTCCATGAAGCGATGTTATAAACTAATCATTTATATTTTACATGGATGTTAGTATGTATATATTTTATGAATATATATGTTTTATATGATATAATAATGAACAATTAAACTTGACTTATTATTAACCTTTCTTTCATTCAACCAATTAAAAATAAATACATTGTTCATGCATATGCATGGCAGACCAAATCCATGAATGTTGTAAATCCTCGTTATATTTCATATATGATATGGATAAAATTAAATATTTATAATGAATATATAATATATATTTATATATATCTTTATATTTGGTATTTTAGGAACCTTGATCAAATCTCATGGACCATAAAAACTGAATTGAAACCCACACGAATAATGAAAAAGTTATGAGATTTAAATAAGAAGTTTAGTAAGAAATAAATGATAAATAGGTGGTGAAATAAGATAATAGGGTCATATATGATATTATAAAAAAATTCATGTTTCTGGTATATAATTATAATATATTAAAATTAAATATATAGTATTGTATAGTGATATTGAAGTGATTTGAACTAGTGGTAAGTATTTTGTGTAATGATCTCATTATATCTTAGAATTGGTAGTGATTAAGTTTCCGATAATGATATTTCATTATATTACTATCAATAAAATCATGAATTTCATATTCCTTTTGTTATTATTTTAGATTAGACGTTTTCCTTACATTTCATATATTAATGTCCTCATTATACCAAAAGAATATTTTAAGGAAATATGAATTTATTTCACTCTTTAGTAAAATATAATTATAATTTCATGACAATGGTTTCTAAAAAAGTATGATGATATTTTAATAATAATTCTAATACACATTAAAAAAAAATTACCCACGTTTATTTTTAAAAAAAAATGGTTTTGTAATAATATTTCTATAATTATCCAAATGAGGTACATTTGACTTTTACTAAAACCCTTAAAATAATTTTGTAATATATAGTCTTGAAAATAATTTCATGTTAATAAAATGGCTCAATTTATTGAAGAATATGTTACAATTTACAATGTTTCTTTAAAAAAAATTTCATCATATTCATGAAAATTGTAGACATTATGTAAGTTAGTTTTCAATGAGAATGGTTTTTTCCTCAATGAATACTCAAATTTATCTTTTAAATGAATTTTCATCCAATATAAACACATTTTTTATCATTTTTTATTTAATTAATAAATCATCCAATGATTCCACTATTTTTATTAATTTTGAGGTGTGTGATTGTAATGATGAAATTTTTATTAAACCCATTTATTTTACATGGGTTCAGTAATGATGAATATTTCATGATCTTGTGACACTCGTAAATAAGATTTTCATAATCTGATAGGTGGGGCCAAATTTATATATCCTGAAAATTTATTTTGGTATGAAGGATATATTCTGAGAATATAAGGATTAAAATAAGGACTATACCTTATTTATTAATGTACAATATCCACTATTATAGTATTTAGTGTGAACCTTGAGTAGAGATAAGATTGAATGGGTTGAACCAAATCCCTAAGGATAGTATTAGTACTGAACCTTATCTATGAACATTATTTTATATGATTATCAATATGAAAAAAACATGTTTCTTATAGAAAAATTATGCCCTCAATGATCATGATCATTGACTCCATTATAATTTATTCTTTAATAACATCCAATAAATATTCCCTAACTCATTACGATGTTATATGATATTTTGGTAATGGTCTTCAAATGTTAATATCATGTTCTAACACGATTATGTTCATGTTATTCCTTTGTTTTATTTAATTCATCTCTATTTTACCTATACTAAGCATCTAAAATCACCCTTTCTTATGATTCCTTTCTATATTTTATGATGAATATATTTATTTATGAGGTCTATAATGGAATATAATAATGTAGAATATAATGGGAGATGATTTAAATATCTTTTAAATATCCTATCTGGAAACTACAGGTGGACATGATTTTAGTACAGATGCATCTTATTGTAATTACCCTTAATGTGTTGTTTAAGTATATGTCGACCATAATTCTAGTTTATATTGATTTTACCCTTAATATGCACTTATTTAGACATTATTTTAGGACATGAAAAAGTTATATCACATTTTATGTATAACCCATTTTGGTGTAATGGAACAGAGCTTATCCATAGATTACCTAGTTTATACATAAGGTGTCATATATTAACAAGTATATTCCAAGATATAAATACTATATGAATGTTTTTTCATTATAATATGATTCCTTGATGTTACATTTATTACTCACACAATAATTTGTTGATTTATTCAATGGTTGGAACCCATAAGATTCATGTTAGCACAGAATGTGGTGGAAATGGAATGATTTTCTTCATAAGAAACCAAATTAAATTATTGTTGGAATGAAAATCCAGTAAATTATTTTTATTTTGATATATTTCAATATTATTAAAAATCTCAGTTTTGGTTATTTTCTAGAAACACTCAATAAGAAAAAAATAGTGGTTTAGAAAAACTACAGAGTGATGAAGATTCAACATCCTACATATTATGTACATGTGAATAAGAACTCAAGTAAATTTCTGAGAGGAATAATAAAATGTCATATTAGTGAAATATTAGGGAATATATCATGTAATTTAAATAATAATAATATATATTTCTTTACGAATAAATGATGTTCCTTATATAGTTCTATTTTTTAATGTATCCAGTGAAGCTAATATGAGAATTATATTGGGAAATTCCATAATCAATGTGTATACTTCATGACCAAAGAAGAAAAATGTTATGCCAAACTATTAAGTGAAAATAATGATGTTTTTATGTATGGGATTTAATAATTAAGATTTATATCTTTTCTATCAATGATTTTATAGGTATATAAATCATGAAACATCTAAGTATTCTTTCACAATAGTCTTTGATTAAGTGTTTGAAATCAAATGTGGAATGGTATTGATATTCTAGTAATGTGATTTAGTGGAAATTGATAATGATTATTTGGGATATATAGATTTGTTCCACAAGTAAGTAAATGATATAGTGGTGGTGACCTTGAAATTGGATAGATATTTTGGGGTAAACTAATTTAGGGAATATTTCATTAGTTCATTTCTATTTTGGATTTATGGAGAATATTTTGTATTCCGTGATTTTATATGATAAAAAAGGAATGCATTAATATTTATAAGAATATTTTTTTCTGGTAACATTAAATTAAGATTTACATACACTATCATTAGATTATAATATTTTGGCTCATTATAAGATTAATGGAATAGATACACCATTTCAGTTTTAAAGTAATGTGATTTTAGGGTTACATGAAACATTTACAAGGAAATAAGATGAATAAACTATATTTTATTAATAAACCATTTGGGTTAATATTTTATTTGATGTTAAGATAATTATTTTAAAATAGATTTTTTGATATAGGTAATCTTGATGGATGAAATATTACTCAGTGAAAGATCAGTATTTTCATAGAATTCTCGGTCAATATAAGAATTACATTTAATGTCAGTATCTAAATATTATTACTCAAATTTTTTATAATTTGACAACACTATAAAATTATATAATTATTTATCATCGTGATTAATTATATTTTAGGATATTTTTTTATTGTTTTGAGGTATATTTTACCCTTATGTTTAACATGTTAGTTAACATGAAAGATTAATTTGGAAAAATACAATTGGATTTTTTATGATTTAAATTGAGAGTTATGAGATAACCGTTGAGATTAAAGTATTATTCAATTATAATGTTATTGATGTTATTTGGGATACTGAGTTATTTATGAAATGTTCTAGGTAAAACTTTTTTTATGATTAGGCAAATGTTTTAGTAAAATATAGTATTTCATTATAAAAAGGATTATAAATTTTTCAAACATTATTACCATATGATAACTATTTAGTTTTATCTAATGTGCAACGACATAAATAATATCTTAATATCCTTTTATTGATTATGAAGTTTATTATAGTTTTGTATGCATGTAAAATTAATCTCGAATAGTCATTGTTTCAGGAATAATATTCAAGTGAGGATGATATTGATTAAATGGTGAAATTATACTAGTTTTATAAGTAATTTTTCTTATATTGTTATTTTAGATGGCAAATTAATTAAAAAATCATAATAAAAAAAATTTTAGAAAAAAAATATCCTGTCATAATCATTTATATTTAAATATTGGTATTTCTCACGCCTCATTGAATTATGGTTTTGTTGTCACTAAACCTAGTAATGTATTTTTCCAGATAGCATTCATATTTTACATTCCATCCATTCCATATAATGTTTTATTAAACATTTTTAGATTTCACGTTTTCCAATAAATAAATTTCAAATATCAAAATCATGATTAAGGATTAGAAACTATATTATTCAAAATTATGTGGGTTTTCTTCCAAGTCTATAATTTTATTCACCATTTTTTTGATGTATGTTTTTATTAAACAAAAAATAATATAACATAATTTCTCTTGTAACATATCCATTGAATTTGATGAAAATATTTTGGGTAATAAAACTATGGAATATAAATAGAAGTTTTAACAAATAAAAAAATTATTAGTAAATTATAAGGCAGTATCTTTTAAAGACCTAACCATAGTTGTCTCGATTCAGTGCCTTATTAAATTACATTGGAATGATTACAAAAAAATGTATCCCAAAGAAATGAATGGATTAGTATATCTGGAAATCCAGACACATACATTGGTTCAATATTAAATCATGTAATGAAATACAACATAAATGTTTTAGTGGGAAAATCCACAACTATAAGTTTATCCCTGTATGTTAATCATAATATAACTCTTCATATCCTGGAAAAAACCAAACCTAATAAGGGGAGTGATCATATGCTCAGTAAGGGTAAAAATTATAGAAGAAGTTAACATTAATAATAAAAATAGTGATTAATTTAAAACACAGTATTTTAAAACTAAACAAGAACCTAATATTATTGCAAATGAGTTGAGTATATATTTCAATTAATAATACATCATCATGGGTATTCAAACAGACAAATAACCACATGAACTATCAATTTCTATCATCATAATGGGGTAAATATATATTCAAGAAAATTTTAAACATATCGTCATATCCCCGACCAAGACGTCCAAAAATTAATAAGGCCTCAGCCAAAACAATATCTCAAAATGGGCGAGGTCTCGTCTAAGTCCAAATCTATTTGTCTAATGAGACATACCAATTCATCGATGATCTATAGTGGGACCCACACATCACATAATATGTTTAATTTATTATTTATATGAAAGTGGATACACATACACCACATATACATTCATATTTATACTATCAAATGTAATGTAACTAACATTCCTCAATCCATAAACATAAACACTAACCATTTTGAGTAATATGGGGAATGGTTTCAAGATATCACATACACTATCCAACTAATCATAAACCACTAAATAATATGTTTGATTGTAACATAAATTATTAGTTCCATTTATAGATAAGAATTAATAAGATCTTTGAACAAATGAAAGTACTCTTATAAAATCAAAGAGCAATTCTTGAGATAATTAAACATTTACATTGAAAAGAAGTGTTCTTTTGGAAACCCTTTTTCTAAACCCAGATGTTAAAAAATATTTTTATTTATCTTAATATGTTTAATATTTTTTTGTAAAATAATTTTTTTCACCAAACCAATTATATATTTTTCAAGAAAATAGGTGAGAATTTGGGAAATACCATTGAAATGGGCTTGTATTTTAAAAATAATTTTTGAAAGATCCATTTAAAACAAATAACTACACATAAATGATGGTATTATTTTTGTAAATAAATACATATATAGAATATTAATACATATATTATGAGTATTACACATGAATAACTAATTATTTATTTGAGGTAAGTAGATAATAATAGTACCCAGAATGAAAATGGAGGTTCTGGTGGAAAACCATTACCTTAAATCTGAATATGTTTTGATCTTGAACTAGAGGTCCTAGAATATAAAATTTTAATTATTAATAAAATAATAATAACCAATTAGTCATTTATTTAGTTTAACAAAAATTATTATGTTCATTAGATCGTTATTGATAAGTTATAATATTGAATTTTTTTCTTTCTGAAGTGTTTGTTTCCTTGGTATTCATGATCTGTATATTTGTATATGAGTATGGATGTTCATGTGTAATGGATGTAATTATTCAAAATTTAAATTATATATTATTTATCATCATATAAAAGTGTTAATTTTTATATATAGAATTTTTTTTACAAGGTATTATGATGAATTATTAGATTAAATATTAATGAAAATCACTTAGATGATTTGGGAGTATTTTTATTATTATGAACTAGTTTTGTCATAAAAATTTATGTTATGTACATATAATGGATCATGAATATTAATTAGGTCATAATAAAGATATTATACTCTGGTTCAACCAGTAAAATGGTTTCATTAATAGTAATGAATGATTAATTGAAGAATGAAACATCTTCGTCCACAAAAGTTGTAAATTGGAACTACACGAATGATGATTTATTTTATGAGAGAGAGAGAGTAAGAATATTGATAGTGGTTATTACATAAACATGGTATAATTATATTATATAGATTATGTTGGAGTTATAGGAAAAAAATTCACATATGAGTTTATGATAGAATTATAAAAGAAGATAAATTGAAATGAAACAAAATGAAAAAAAAGAAGGTTTACCTCTTAAAATAAGCTCCTTGATAACCTCTTTAAGTGAAGGGGGTTGGTCTTTTGGAAACAAAAAGAGCTCTTGGTAGTGGGGAGTTAATATTAAAGGGTATTTTGGTAGAACATTGTGTATCATCAATGATTAGTAAAATTAAGAGAAGAGTGAGTGAGGGGGTTTGATAGTGGATGAGAAGAGGGGTTTCCCATTATTTTACTCATTATTTTATTATTTTACTAAATGAATTAAATATAATTTATTATTATGACCATTAATAGTAATATATGAATTTAAGTTTGAAACAATGGTCATTTACATCAGAAATGACTAAATCATGATGCAAAAATTCACCTATTTAGCATATTTTTTAAATTATCAAATTTCACAATTCACCAAAAATTAAAGTATTTCATAAAAATCCAAAAAAAATCACAGTAAACATTTTTGACATGTAGAATTATAAACTAGACTCCATTTTTTAAAATTCTTCTACAAATATTATAAGATTAATTTTTAAATAAAAACATAATTCATTCAGAAAATATCAATTTAAAAACTATAATTCATTTTATATCAGCGTGAATAAATTAATCATATCTCATTATCTTATAACCTTATAAAAATAAAAAAATAATATGATTTACTTTTCACAAGGTTCATATTACATTTCATATTACTATTTATAAGGGCATGCTACTATTCACCAATTATTAATTTTGTCTTATCACACTCTAAATATCATACTAAATGCAACTGTGTATGTTAGTTTTAAAAAATTCAAATAATAAAGGGGAAATTGATTTTTAATGTCTAGGTTATGAAAAAGTGGTGTTTTTTAGAGAATTAGTGTTTCATAAATTCAATATTAAATTTTTGTGATGAAACATTTGGTGTTACATTATCCCCTCCTTAAAAAAATGTTTACTCAAAATTAGCAAAATGTTACCTCACAATATGTTTTGGGAAGTTCTTCATCAAAACCTCATTAGGCTCCTATGTTTTCTATCCAATTTTATTATTTTCCAATGTATCTTTACCAGTCGAGTCATCAAATTATTCAACAATTGTTCTTTATTTCATATAATACTGATAAGATCATCATAGTATGATAAGTTAGGTTCCAAATCTATTCTGTCTAAACTAAGGACATGTGTTTGATCAGGCATGTACTCTCTCATCCAAGGGACATGGAACACATTGTGTAATTTATACAGGATAGGTGGCATAACTGAAGGATATGTGATAGCTCTAATTCTATACAGAATTGGAAATGGGTTTGTTTAATTGAGGCTTGTTTTCCCTTTCTTCCCAAACATTATAACGACCATCCATGGAGGTACATCATGAAAACTTGATCTCCCATATGAGAATCCAAATAATTCATTAGGTTATCTACACAATTTCTTTTCTACTTTGATCTAGTTTAATATGGCCTTGAATGGTCTATAATTTTGCGGTTGTTTCCTACCTATGAACTAAGCCCATAAGCTTCCTTTCTACAACATCATCCAAACAAGTTGGTGTATGGAATCTCTTTCTATAAAAAGCTGCATATGGCACCATTTTAATACTTGAATAGAAACTATTATTGTAGGAAAACTCCACTAAAGGTAAATGTTGATTCAACATACATTTATTGTCATGTGAACATGATATCAACATGTCCTCTATGTTTTGGATCATCCTTTCAGATTTCCCATCAGTTTGTGGGTGATATCAAGTACTCAATCAAAGATCTTTATCTAAATAATTCTAAAGTATTTTCTATAATTATGATTTAAATTATGTATCATGATCAGAAAAATTGGATAATGGTGCTCCGTAAATTCTAAAAACATCATTGATATAGATTATTCCTAGGCATTCATTGGAAAAGCCTCCCTTATAGCAAGGAAAATTTTCATATTTCATAAGTTGATCGACAATTAAACATATTGCAGCATTTTTTCTCTGAGTTTTGGGTAATATAATGATGCAATTAATGGTGATTTCCACCCATTTACATATATTAATAGATATAGGTTTCATGAATTCTCTAGGATGTTGTCATTTAACCTTCAATTTTTGATAGGGTGAACATCTTGATAAATAATCATAAATTTCAATCTTCATGTTATTACACCAAAAATGGTCATTCAAATCATTATACATTTAGTGCTACTGAGGTGTGTAGAGAAATTTGAGCTATGAGAAACATATAATAACTCCCATTTCAGCTCGGGTATAGAGAGAACTCTTAGACTCTTCCCAAATTTCAGAAATCAATATTCACATATGATGTCATCCAACTTCCCTTCTTTCAAAGCATTAAATTTTTTGGTAGGTTCTCATCATCCGGTTGAGATATTTTAATCCTTTATAATAAATACTTTTGGTAATCCTAATTAAAATTTAGTGTTGTTTCACCTTCTTTGAAAATTCTCATATCCATCCTCACTAGATCCATGTACAAGGGATCCTTGTCAATACACATTTTTTGGTGTACTCCATGATCTGTCATGCTCAATACATTAGCTGCCAAATTTTCCATTCTTGGGTGTGATTGTATGGAACAGTCATAATCATTAAGTAGTTAGAGCCATCATCTTTGGATTTTGTTGATTTCATTATAGGGGATGATATATTTTAAACTCTTATGATTTGTATATATCTCACAATTTTCACTATAGAGATAATGTATCCATATATTCAGTGAAAATATTACCACTACTAACAGATGATATTGAGTTGGATAGTTTTGTTCATGATTTTTAATCTACCTTTTTGCATAGGTAATAACTCTATAATTCTGCATAAGTAAATGACTATGTACTTTTTTTATGAATCACTATTGATCACAAACCCATCATTCCCTAATGGTAGAGTTAGAAACAGATCTTTCACTACTCTCCCATTCAATTCTCTGAAACACTCATTGAATTATTTAATATATACGAACAAAATCCTTGGATATGTAAGGTTGATAATTTTCTTGGATAAATGTGCAATGTTATGAAAAAAAATTCCAATAATAACCGGGTAACCAATAAAACTACATACCTCGGTTTTGTTCATTAGAGTAGGCTATTTTATCATAACCATTGTGTTTGTAGGATCAATAAAAGTACCATCTATAGAGAAAATGTGGCCCATAAAAATAAATTTATTCCAACATTCAGACTTTTTAAAATTCTCATAAAATGTATTTCTTCTAAGAGGCTTCAAAATAGTGAGAATGTGATTTTCATGATCCTTGTAGCTTTTGGAGTATACCATGATATAATATAAATTCCACCCCAATGACCTCAAGATATTGAATAAAAACTATATTCATTAGATGCCTGGAAATTATGGGTGCATACGTTAGTCTAAAAGGAATTACTATAAAATCTTAATTCCTATACCTGGTTCGAAATGATGTTTTGGGAATCTCTTCCTTCCTCACATGCAACTAATGATATCCATATCAAATGTCAATCATCGAATAATATTGGGCTCCAGGAATTTGATCAAATAAATCATCCAGGTGAAGTAGGTTATACTTGTTCTTTATTATTATATCATTGAACTCCCTATATTAAAGGCAAAACATCATTGATCCATTATTCTAAATAACAAAAATAACACCAGATCACTATTGAGAGACACTAGGGTTAATAAATCCTTTATCACTCAATTAATCACGTTTTTTTAGTTCCTCTAGTTCCACAGTGGCCATTCTATAAAGGGACTTTGATATAGTCCTTCAACCATGGATTAAGTCAATGTAAACCTCAATTGCTCACTCTAGAGTATCTCTATGTAAATCATCTATAAACGCATAATCATATTCTTTCACAATAGGTACATCATCTATTTCAAAATTCCTTTTCTCACAAATAGTTCTTTTATTCCATTCTTCCCCAATAAATTAATTTAGTAGAGCTATTGAGGGTGGATCTAGATAATAATCATATGATGATGATTTTTCTATCACGATAATGGATTCCTCATTGTCCTCCAAAATTGTAGCCTCCTTATTTGAAGGAATTTTCATATCATATTTTTAATTCCAATCCATAACGAGGATTATGTCAAACTTTATAATGACAATGACTATAAAATCACCATATAAAAAAGTATTTATATGCCCTAATAGAGACTACTTGACAAAACATTGTTACAATAATACATCCCTTAGGAGATTTGACTTACAACAACCATTCAAATTAAATAGAAAATATTTAATTTTTATGGAAAAATGGAAAGATATGAAACAATTCAGTGATCCAGAATCACAAAATGCATTGTCTATGTTTGTGGAACTGAAGTACCTATAACCACATCATTAGGAACTTCAATCTTAGTAGTCATGATTCCATAAGATTGTCCCTACTCCCTTTCCTATTTTTGAGTCATGTTTCCTTGACTCTATGGACAATCATTATCATAGTGTATAATCTCCATACAATTATAGAATTGATCATTAACATCTTCTTTCTTCCACTTCAAACCACTATCATGATTTCATTTCGGTCAAGACTTTTCACCCACCCCTTTTCCTTTTAAGCAGGCACCAGGGTGTTTCTTTCCACAATTATCACATAGAGGAAAATCAACTCTTCATTTATTCACCATTTCCTTATTTTCAGTTACAGAGTTTTCAACAAACCATTTCTTTATTTTATTTTTTTAAGATTCATAAGACCTGGAGAAATAATTTTCAGTCTTGATAGCATAGGAGACTATATCTTTACATGATGATAATGTTTGGCTGCCAAGTTCCTACTAGGGGAATAGAATTATGAAATCAATAAATCAATAAATATTTATAAATGGATTATGTAATTAGTCCACAACAAAACCTGATATCCTTTTAATGTTAGCTTTATACTTTAAAACATTCTCATCTTCCTTTTTACTCAAATTCAGAAACTCATTTTCCATATCTTCCCATTATTTATAAAGAATGTATTAATCTAGTAAAATATTATTAAATTATTTATATTCCATGTTTTCAATCTCTTCCTCCATTTTTTTGTTTTAAATTAGTGACCCCCATTTATTTTTATCTCCTAACAGATGATAAACATCCATGTAACTCGTATCCCATTCATTGTCTCCCAAGGCGAAAAATGTCTTCTCTATTGAACTTATCAACGTCCCTACTACGAATGGGTTTGTAGTCTTACTAAATAATGGGTTATTCTCAATAATAAAGTTATCTAAAATTTATCAACCACTTAGTGGATTCAGATACTCTTTATGGGTAGGGTTATTGTTCATAACTTTAGTACGTTGTTCTAGAATAATAATACATTTCTCTACACCAGTCGCAGTTCCAATTCCAACATCATTATCATGGACAAGAGGCAAATCCCAAATGGGATATGTGTGTTCATTTGGTTTCTGTAACAACCCGAGATTTTATAAGATATATTATTTTTAATTTCATTCATATTTTTTGTTGTACGGTACTCCAAGATTATCTTGCGCTATACACAACACTGTATTATATTGCAGTATATCCAACACTAATTTTGGATCTTGTTACACAGAATTTTAAGTTTGTTTGACTGTAGTTATTCTACACAACATTGAGTATATATATATATATATTAAATTTATAAAATAAATATGGTTGGATTTTTTTATACACAACAACAAAGGAGTCTTGCACTACATGCAACCCTAACTTGGCTTTCATTACACGCAATCACGATCTTCTTCGATAGCGTGTGTTGTACGCAATACCGGGTTTCACTAAACAATGATATATGGTTATAATATTATTATAAACTAGCCGTTATGAATATTATTATCTAAATTTTTAATTTTATAACATTATTATTCATCTTACACATTTTCTATATCATGGTATGAGAACAAAATAATTTTTTTTGGGTAAAATAAGTAATTTAAAAAAAATGTTGTTTTGCAGTCTTTTGATGGTGCACCCATTTTAAATATAATTTTTTTTGAAGTTTATAAGTTAAATATTAAAAAATAAACTTCTTATTTTGAATCATGATATAAAAATTTACATTGGATAAAGTTTTGATATTTTTCTGATAACTTTCATATTTTAATGAATAGTAAAAACACGCTATATTTTAATTAAAAACAAATTTTTCATCTTAATAATTTATATGGTTTAATTATAATATTTAATGGTTTAAAAGTATAAATAGAATATATTTTTACCATCTAATATAATTTATGTCATTAGTAATGATTTTACATTGAACTCGTAGGTTAAATCAATTCAATCTTTTGCAATGTTTTAAACAGAAACCCGTTTTCATTCGAAAATGGGGTTAGTTTTAATTAAATTTCTGTGACTTCTATGTATTGAATTTGAAAAAATTTATTCCATATTTGGAATCAGTGGATCCAAATTATGTTAACAGGATACTTTTTATTTTTGGGAATTATTAATAGTTACTACGGTAAATTTTATTTACCATAATTAAAGGTAAATCAGTTAATTAAGGGTAAATATAATATAATAAAAATACCCTAACACATGAAAAAATTCTATTGGATGGATAAAAGTAGACCCATATCACCTAAGGGTCAGATTAGATTCATTTTATGGTCTTTTGACCATAAACATAATTTAATTATTATTAAAACCAATGAAAGTGACAAGCTGTCACTCTCTTAATGCTTATAAGTATAATAATTTTAATTTAGTGACAAACTTCATAAAACGTCAAACATGAATAGTCTCCAAAAATATAATAAAATTATCTATATCATGATAATTTATTTATAATTTTTAGGGATTAAATAATTGTCATTAATTGTGATACATTAATGATGCAGAAATTAGTTATTAAGTGAAAAATTAGTAATATAGTTTTTATTGAAATAATAATACCCATTAAAAGGCCAACAAACCAGACCAAAACTTATTTTTAGAGTATATATACACCATAATCATCCAATTACCTAATATATAACCGTTTGGAGTCTTATAAAAGTGATTATGACACATATATTATTTTATTTTAAATAATGTCAAAGTTGTCACCTCATAATTTAATAAATATAACATTTTAAATGTTAGGTTTCTTAGAATAAAAATCTGACTAAATGTATTCTTATGAAATATATATGATTTATCTTCATACTAGTATTTTATTTTTAATTTTTATACAACAAATAATAATAGTTAATAATTATAAAAAAATGTAGTAGTAATTATTGTATTAAGAGCAATATCAAATAAATGGATTTAAAAATAGTAAAATAAATATTATATGAACTATTTAATGTGATCCACTAATATTATAGATTACTTTGACATGTTATGAACCTATTAAATAATTTATTTTGAATATATACTCTATGTGGATTTTATTTAAATTCAATTAAATGAATAGTTTCAAAATTGATAATATTGTTATATTATAAAAAGAACATAATATTAAATTGTATAAAAATCACAAACATATTTAAAAACTATAAATTGAAATTTATATAGTCTAAAATGTCATAAATTATCTAATTATGTATTATTAATAGCACATAAGTAATTATTTAAAACAATCTAAAATTTAAAATCTTATTACCATAAATAATCTTTAATAGATTAAGTAAGGATAAATCAACTTGATAATGTTTAAAATAAATTCCCTATATGTGTAAATTTTATTGGTTGATGAGATTAAAACCCTATATCATTTAATCATCTAGTATGATTCATTATTGGAGGTTTTTAAGTGGGGTTAGATTTATTATAAATTAATATTTTTATGATTTCCAAAGGTGCCCCTCTCCTTCCTTATAAAAAGGTAACCCCTTCCCATTTCTCTTCACACCATTTTGATCATTGAAGCTCGGACAACCCCGGACCATTTCTCTTCTCCACATCCCTTGCAACATTTTGTAAGTTTTGTTATTCTCACAATACCATCTCTACCTCCTTAAGAGAAGGCTTATAGGAGGTGCATCGATGAAGAGGTAATCTCTTCTTCCGATTCTCTCTAGTTTCATTCCTCTTCTACAACTTCTTCTTTATTTGTCTCATCATAAAGTAATAACATAAGTATTAATTATATACTAGTATGTTATTATAAATATTAAACAACCCTATTTCATCTTTTATCCATCCTACGGAAAACGAAATCACCGCGCTTGCGTACGTATGGAATATTGTCTCCATGCCGTGGTGTAATCTATTATCGACCACCACCTTACTTGGATGAGTATAATGGTGTAAATAAATAACTATATATTATTATTTTAAAGTGATATTGATTTTCAAATATTATACATATGATTCAATACAATTCCACGATCATGGGATTGATATCATCGCTCGTGTGTACATACGGACTACCGTCTCCACGACGCGATGAGATTCATTATCCATGTTAACCATTCATTAATGATTATAAAGTACATATAATCAATAATAATGAGATATATGACATAATAGTGATACTGGATTTATGTATATATATATTTATGTCATATACTTAATTCTATTCAATTCAATAAGGAAACGAAAACAGCGTTCATGCGTACGTACGGCCTACCATCTCCATGAATGGTGTATTTCATTCCATTTATCAATCTATCATATATTTTTATACGCTGAATATTTATTATATATAAATCATGTTTTAAATTCTGAAATTATGGAAATCAAGATATAAGTAATAATATCAAGAACAACAAGTCGAAACACGTACTATTTTAACCAAAATGCTGCTTTAACATGGATTTACAGAAGAACATGTAATATAAAGTCATAAGTGAACCATATATGATATCATAAAAATGAATATGATTCTGTAATAAGTCAATGACAATATTTAAATCATTATACAAGAGGTTCAGATACGTACGAAACATATTAGACCTAAGGTAAGGGATAATTTTGCAATCTCATTTTTATCCGAGATTGCTTATACGTAAGTATTTACTAGGGTTATAGTTTTCATCCATGTCCATAAAAATGTTTTCATAAAGTGTTTAATATTATTACATGTATGATTAAAGGCATTTTTACCCATATTTGACTTTTACATTGTGTTATGGAATGAATCTTTCTTTTGTTTACCATACGAGGAACTTTTTGACTTTTCCGTTAAAAGTACAAGGTGAATGTTTTTTAACTTATACGGCTTGAACAGATTTTTACGGTATCATAAAGCCTTATTTTCATTATGCATAATCTACAATATTTCATTATTATTTTCAAAAAAATAATTTTCCTTTAAAATTGAATGGCATGTTGTGAAAAGAAAATGATTTTGAAGAAGAAAGGATATTTTCCTCAAGAATTCATTTCAAGTGTTTTATCAAAACCATTTTCCATCTAAGATGACATTATTTAATATGTGTATGTTTCAAGTATAATGTGTCTATGATTAAAATGGTTTCATGTTTCTTATGATCCAATTATATCTATTTGTTTTATATTGATTATGTGATGATGGGATGATGTTTTTAAAACCCATTTTATTCTTTGGGTTATGATGAATGATTTATGTTTAATTTGTGGAACAAGTAAAATTATTTAATTATGAGATGGGTGGGACCTATATCTCCCTCTAATACATTAGTCAAATATTTATATCTCATGAGATAAACATGGATGGAACAGAAGGTTAATCTGGTTCAGTGATACAGGACTGAAATGAAGAGTGAACTCGATTTAGAAAGGGACTTTGTCCACTAAGATGGACTTGTCAGGAATGCCATGGCTCCTATGGAAATCATAGCAAGATATTATTGGTTTGCCAAAATTACATGTTTTCTTCCCAGGATATTTTATTAGGTTTGATTTTCAATTATGATATATTCCTTACGTAATTCCTAGATTTATGTATTTGCTCAATATTTTGATGTTTAGATTTTATGTTCATGTTTTTTCAATCAAATGTAATGGATTGTTTTATCTTCTCTATATTTACACTTACTGAGAATTTGTGCTCCCCATTTTTATTTTTTCTTTTCACCATGATATAAAGAATGGTCTTAGGTATGAAAACAAAAGGGGATGATCTTTATGGGAGATTTTGAAGATCTTTCACCATGATTAGAAGATTATTTTCTTGAGTTTCCAAAGACACTAAACTATTATAGTCCTTTTGTGTCTGTTTTTTGTTATGTATTATGTATTCCACAAAAGTAATGTATTGTCCATGTACATCCAGATTTAGGTCTCTATAGTTGGTATCAGAGAAAAGGTTTAGTTAACCTTTGAAAACTAGGATGCAAAAACGTTAGTGAGATCCCTATAGATATTTCTAAGGTATGTCTAGGGATGTCCCTAAGGATAAGTATACATATAGGATATAGTCCTAGAACTACGGTAACAATATTAAAATTTAACCTAAGATGTTTGATATTGACGGTACTCCCCCTTTACTATGTTGTTTTCTATAGCATGATTTTTTCCTCTCACACTATTCTTGTTGGGTTTTAGAAAATTGATGGAAACAGGTAGATTCACAATAATGGAGGATATAATGGACAATGGAATGATATTCTTCATGAGAAACCAAATGAAATGGGATTTGGAAGTCCAAACATCATTATTATGCCTAATCCGCAATCTCATAATATGATCAATAATCTCAACTTTGGTATGTTTCCTGACACAGATAATAAGAGAAAGATGTAGTTTCATGATGATCATAGAGGAAAGAAAGTTTGATTTCCCTCATGAAAATCATTTGGGAAGAGGCATCAGGGAGATTTTTTCAAAGGGATTGGATGATGCTTTGGGTGTGGAAAAGAAGGACACAAATCAACTAAGTGAAAAGGAAAAGGTTCAGTTAACACAATGGAAAAGTATAATGGTATTGCTAAAACATCAACAATGATTATATGTTTTAAATGTGGAATGTATGGGCATTATGTAAACCAATTCCCTAAGGGAAAATCTCATAAATAGAATCAGCATGGTCATATGGGTAGTATTTATGTGGATGATGATGAAGAGACTACAAATGAAATATGAGATGAAAGAAATTACGAAGCTCTATCAAGGTTTTAAGAAGTTAGTGGATTGATTATATTTTTATCATGAATAATGTATGGTGCTATGGAATAAAGAATCATATAAGGATTGTTACACTATTGTTTTTCCAAAAAATTTTGAAAGTATATGTTTAATGGTACTGGTAACCATGAATGATTTTTCATATATTTTTTGAAAAAAGATGATATGCACATAATGAATGGATAATGAAAAAAATGAAATGAGCTCATGATTGATATAAGGACTAAGTGATATCATGGTTTAAGTATATAGAATTGTTGGGATTTTGGTATGTGGAAAGAATTAACTTTTAACAGCATTCATGTTTTCACTAAGGTTCAATGGGTATTCATTTCTCAAGAGAATACATTATTAAGGTATTCACATGTTTGGAATGAGACCAAGAAGATATATTGTATAAATGATGTTATTCACGTGCTTGTTATGTGACCCTTAAAGTAATTGTTTTATTTATACAATGAGATTGGAAATATGTATTTTGGATAAGCCTAATGATTGGAATAGATTATCTTGGACACAATTTAGTATTGTTTAAGGGTATACCTTTTTTCTATATTATTGATGGAATGTCATAATGATGTAATTTTAGAAAAAGGACAACATGTAGGACATGAGACAACCCGTCGCATCAGACAAGGCTGTGGGAATCGAACCCACAACTGAAGTGTGACTGGCCTTTATCACACACCAATGGCCTACAAGAAGACCTTGGTTAGTAAAAACTAGTTTCATTTTATTAAGCGGTATGACAGATGAAGTATTAGTTCATTTTTTAAATCATATACGACTAACCTCACCATAGATAAACTTATGTATATTAGATAACTTTTGATAACCTTTTGATTGAAACAAATGGAATTACGCATCATTCTACCACTTGATCTACTAACACTTCATGAATAAAAAATTCAACTTCATTTCATTAAGAGATGAAGTGGAAATAGTTCACAGCACAAACACTAGTGAGATTTTACCAAAATCAAGTAAGTATTTATTCTAATTCAAAATTTTAAACTTTAGGGAAATGATATTG
Organism: Viscum album; assembly: GCA_963277665.1. Classification (NCBI taxonomy): domain Eukaryota; kingdom Viridiplantae; phylum Streptophyta; class Magnoliopsida; order Santalales; family Viscaceae; genus Viscum; species Viscum album. The sequence continues at coordinate 1,305,595,510 of OY728147.1, forward strand.
AAAACCAAAAATGTTGTCCAAGTGCTCTTATATATGATGAATCAGATCGTACCTTAGATCATCACAAATTTATGGCTTTGTGATAGATGGTTTTTTTATAGCCATGTTCTCTACCACTCTCCAACAGAACATGATGGACAGATTTTTCTTCCATATCCATATTTTCACCTATGTTCTTCTATTTGGAAACCCAGTGATGAGTTACTTTGGGTAATCATTACGTTTCTCACTTTAGTTTTTAAAATAATGTTTTAGTATTCCTTTTTATGATGTGGGTTTCTATGAATAGTAAACAATTTATAACCCAAACGAATTTCGAGGGAGAATTTCATTTTAAGGGGGGTAGAATGTAACAACCAGAGATTTTATAAGATATATTCCTTTTAATTTCATTCATATCTTCTGTTGTAAGATAATCTAAGATTATCTTGCGCTATACACAACACCATATTAGCTTTGAGTATATGCAACACTAATCTAGGATCGTATTGCACACAATTTCAAGTTTGTTTGATAGTAGTTATTCTACGCAACATTGAGTGTGTATTTATATATATATTCAATTTATAAATGAAATATTGTTGGATTTTGTTATACGCAACAACAAAGGAGTCTTACACTACATGCAACCCTGACTTGGCTTGCATTACACGCAATCATGACCTTCTTCGATAACGTGTATTGTACGCAATACTGGGTTTCACTAAGCAATGATATATTGTTATAATATTATTATACAATAGACGTTATGAATAGTATTAACTAAAATTTGAATTTTATAACATTATTATTCATCTTACACATTTTCTAGAACATGGTATGAGAACAAAATAATTTTTTTTTCGCGTAAAATAAGTATTTTTAAAAAAATGCAGTTTTCCCACCTTTTGATGCCACATCCATTTTAAATATAATTTTTCAAAATTTTATAAGATGAATTTTATGAAAAAATAATTCTTCTTTTGAATCAGGATATAAAAATTTACATTGGATATTGTTTTGATATTTTTCTTAATAACTTTCATATTTTAATGAATAGTAAAAACATGCTATATTTTAATTAAAAACAACTTTCTTCATCATAATAATTTATATGGATAAATTATAATATTGAATGGTTTTAAAGTATATATAGAATATATTATTACCATCTAATATAATTTATGTCATTAGCATTTATTTTACATTGAATTCGCATGTTAAATCAATTTAATCTTTTGTAATGTTTAAAAAAAATCGTTTTCATTCGACAATGGGATTAATTTTAATTTAATTTCTGAAACTTCTGTGTATTGAATTATAAAAAATGGATTCCATATTTGGAATCAGTGGGTCCAAATTATGTTAATAGGCTAATTTTTTTTGGGAAAAATGAATAGTAACTACGGTAAATTTTATTTACCCTAGTTAATTGTAAATCAGGTAATTAAGGGTAAATATAATATTACAAAAATACCATAACACATGCCAAAATTTTATTGGATGGATAAACATCGACCCATATCAGCTAAGGGTCAGATTAGATTCATTTTATGGACTTTTGACCATAAAAATAATTTAATTATTATTAAAACCAAAGAAAGTGACAACATGTCACTCTCTTAAATCGTATAAGTATAATAATTTTAATTTATTGATAAATTTCATAAAACATCAAAAAATATTAGTATCCAAAAAGATAATAAAATTATCTAAATTATGATAATTTATTTATAATTTTTAGGGATAAAACAATTGTTATTAATGGTGATACATTAATGATACATAAATTATTTATTAAGTGAAAAATATGTAATATAGTTTTTTTTGAAATATTAATAGCCATTAAAAGGCCCAAAAACATGACCAAAACTTATTTTTAAAGTATATATACACCATAAGAATCCAATTATCTAATAAATAACCCTTTAGAGTCTTATAATAGTGATTAAGACACTTACATTATATTATTTTCTATAATGTCAATGTTTTCACCTTCAAAATTTAAAAAATATAACATTTTAAAAGTTGGGTTTTTTAAAATATAAATCCGAATAAATGTATTATTATAAAAGATATATAATTTATATTCATCCTAGGATTTTATTTTTAATTTTTATGCAACAAATAAGTATATTTAATAATTATACAAAAATGTTGTAGTAATTAATTTATTAAGAGAAATATCAAATAAATGGTTTTACAAATATTAAAATTAATATTATATAAACTATTTAATATTATCCTATAATTTAATAGATTACTATGACATGTTATGAACCTATTAAATATTTTAGTTTTAATATATCCTCCGTGTGAATTTTATTTAAATTCAAATAAATGAATAGTGTCAAAATTGACACTATCTTTATTTTATAAAAATAACATATTATTAAATTGTTTAAAAATCAAAAAAAATATTTAAAAATTATAAATTGAAAATTATATAGTCTAAAATTTCATAAATTATCTAATTATGTATAATTCATAGCATATAACTAATTATTTATAACAATCTAAAATTTATATTCTTATTATCACAAATAAAATTTAACAGAATAAATAATGATAAATCATGTTGATAATGTCTAAAATAAATTCCCTTCAAATATAAGTTTTATTTTTTTGATGAGCTTACAACCCTATCTAATCTAATATTCAAATATGAGTCATTTTTGGATGTTTTGAGGTGGGGTTATATTTATTATCAATTAATATTTTTAAGATTTTCAAAGGTTCCCCTCTCTTCCCTTATAAAAAGAGAACCTTTTCCCACATCTCTTCATACCATTTTGAGACTTAAAGCTCGGCCAAACCCTGCCCATTTATATTCTCCACATCCCTAGATAATTATGGAGGTTATGGTCTTCTCAAAATGCCATCTCTACGTCCTTTTTAGAATGCTTAAAGAAGGTGCGTTGAAAAAGAGGTAATCTCTTCTTCCGATTCTCTCAAGTTTCTTTCTTCTTCTACTTACTTATTCTTCATTAGTTGTATAATTAAAAAGTAATAACATAATTATTTCTTATATACTTATAATTTATTATAAATATGAAATAACCCTATTTCACCTTCTATCCATCCTACAGAAAATGAAATCACCGAGCGTGCGTACGTACGGAATACCGTCTCCACGCCATGGTGTAATCTGTTTTCGACCACCACCTAACATGGATGGGTATAATGGTGTAAATAAATAAAAATATATGATTATTGTAAAGTGATATTTATTTTTATATATTATACATAAGCTTCAATACAATTCCATGATCATGTGAATGATATCATCGCTCGTGCATAAGTACGGACTACCGTCTCCACGAGGCGATGAGATTAATTCTCATTGTTAACCATTCATGAATGATTATAAAGTATATATAATGACTGATAATTAGATATATGAAATAATAATGATACTATATTTATGTATGTATATATATGTATGTCATCAACTTAATTGCATTCAATTCAATAAGGAAACGAAAACAACGTTCATGCGTACGTACGGCCTACCATCTCCATTAATTGTGTATTTCATTCCATTTATCAATCAATAATATATATGTATATGCTGAATATTTATTATATATAAATCCTTTTTTAAATTCTGAAATTTTTGAAATAATGATATATGTAATAATATCATGAACAACAAGTCGTAACACAGGATTTTACCCAAAACACTAATTTAACATGGATTTACAAAATAACGGGTAATATAAAGTCATAAGTGAACAATATATGATATCATAACAATGAATATGATTCTGTAGTAAGTCAATGACATTATATAAATCTTTATACAGGAGGTTAGGATACGTACGAAGCATATCGGAACTAAGGTAAGGGATAATTTTGCAATCCCAATTTTATCCGAGATTGCTTATACGTAAGTATTTACTGGGGCTATAGTTTTCATACATGTCGATAAAAAGGTTTTCAAAAAGTTTTTAATATTATTACATGTATGTTTAAAAACATTTTTACCCATATTTGACTTTTACATTGTGTTCTGGAATGAATCTTTATTTTGTTTACCATACGAGGAACTTTTTGACTTTTCTGTTAAAAGTACGAGGTGAATGTTTTTGTTAACTTATACGGCATGAATGGATTTTTACTGTTTCATAAAGCCTTATTTTCATGAATCATAATCTATAATTTTTCATGATTATTTTCCAAAAAATACTTGTCTTTTAAAATTGAATGGAATTTTTTGAAAAGAAAATGATTTTGAAGAGGAATGGATATTTTCCTCAAGAATTCATTTCAAGTGTCTTATCAAAACCATTTTCTATTTAAGATGACATTATTTCATATGCGTATGTTTCAAGTATAATGTCTATATGATTTACATGGTTTCATGTTTCTTATGATGCAATTTTATCCATTTGTTTTATATGGATTATCTTATAATGGGATGATGTTTATGAAAACCATTTTATTCTTTGGGTTATGATGAATGATTTATCTTTAATTTGTGGCACATGTAATAATGATTTCATTATGATATGGGTGGAACCTATATCTTCCTATAATTAATTGGCTAAAGATTTATATCTCATGAGATAGACATGGCTGGAATGGCAGGTTAATCTTGTTCAGTGATACAGGACTGAAATGAGGAGTGAACTCAATTCAGAAAGGGAAATTGTCTACTAAGATGGTCTTGGCAGGAATGCCTTGGCTACTATGGAAGTAAAAACATGTGCATAATGGTTTTCCACAATTACATGTTTTCTTCCCAGGATATTTGATTAGGATTGATGTTCCATTATGATATATGTACTTCCACGATTTATGTCTTTGCTCAATATTTTGATGTTTAGATTTTATGTTCTAGTTTTTGCATTCAAATGTTATGGATTGTTTTATTTTCACTATGTTTACCCTTACTGAGCATTTGAGCTCTCCCTTTTTATGTTTTCTTTTCCCAAGGATATAAAGAATAGTCTTCGGTAAAAAAAGGGGGAATATCTTTTTGGGAGATGTTGAACATCTTTCACTATGATTAGAAGATTATTTTTTTGAGTTTCCAAAGAAAATAAACTATTACTGTCCTTTTGTGTCTGTTTTTGTTATGTATTAAGTATTCCACAAAAGTAATGTATTTTCCATGTATGTCAAGAATTGGGGCTGTACAGTTTCCAGTCCTTCTACTAGGATTAATTTATCAATAATTTCATACAGTATATTAGTTTATGAATCATATTTCATTTTCTCAACATTGCAAAATACATAGCATAAATTGAAATCCTATTCATGGGTAATCCAACAATCATAAACATTGTTTATTTATAGAAAAAAATTATTTTAAATCCTTCATAATGAATTATAAAAACAATTTGAATTATACTAAGAATATCCCATATGAATTTCAAACTAGGTGTGAAGTAAGGCATGTTGTTGTGTACCAGGATACCCCATGTCATGTCCAAAACTCCTTGCCAATGTTTTCAGTCCTAGGTACATCTATCTCAGAACCATGTCCACTTGTAGTATCCAGACAAAGATGTATTTTCTATAAAGATCCAAAAAATCTATTCCATACCAAATTACTTGGATATTATTGTATGATTATACTCAAAGACCATCTTTGGGGTTTGTTCCCTAATCAATGTTTTTTAAATCATGTTTCATAGTTTTCTACTAAACTTATGATGATACCAACTATAAAAACGTGATCCTTGTTTCATGGAGCCAATGCATTATTACATTTCATTGTCATGCTTACAGGAATGTTCTATCTCAAAGGAAATAATAGTTTCCTAGATTTGGAAAGAGAGATATATACATTAGTTCAACATTAGAACTTGAAATGAAACACAACACAATTGTTTCAGTGGGAACATCCACAGCTATAATTTTATCCCAACATGCCAATCATAATATAACACTTCATGTCCTAGGAAACAAATCCTAATAAGGGGTGATAATATGATCAGTAAGTGTAAACATTACCGTCGAAGAAGACATAAAAATTAGAAATAGGGAATAATTTAAAACACATTCCTTTCTAAGTAAACATGAACATAATATGTAAGGTTCTGAGTTGAGTAAATATTCCCATAATAAAACATAATCATGGATATTATACTATTTGAATAATCACAACAACTATCAATTTATAACTTTATAATTTGGTAAATGCATATATTGGACATTCCGAGACATACTATCAAGGCGTCTCCCAGGACATCTAAAAAAATTAAGATCGCATCCAAAACCATATCTCAAATTGGAAAGGGCCCATCCACGTCCATATCTATTTGTATCATGAGACATACAAATAAATCACGAGGATATAGAGGTCCCAACCAATAATATAATATTCCCAATTTATTCCTCATAATAATGTGGATACAAATAAAAATCATATACATTCATATTCAAAATAACATATTAAATGTACCTAACATTCCTAATTAATTAAACACAAACACTAACCATTAATTATTATTTGAAGAATGATTTCAATATAGCACATCATTGGTCAAACTAATCATAAACCATTAAAAATATATTGTACATGAAATTATAAAATATTATTTCAATTTATACATAAAATTCAATTAGAGTGTTTAAACTAATGGAATCACACATAAAAACTCATCTTGTAATTCTTGAGATAAATATTCATTTACTTTGAAAAGAAGAGTTGTTTTGGAAAATAAATTCTCTAAAACCAGAAGTGAAATAATATATTTTATTTTCATAATAATGTTACTAATTATTAGATAAATAATAGTTTATTATAATAGAATATTTATTTCACTTGAAAATAGGTGAGAATTCAGGAATTCCTTTGAAACAGGATTGTATTTCATGAATAATTTTTGAAAGATCCTTTTAAAAAACATAACCCGAAATAAATGATGGTAGATTATGGTTGATATGAATATATAAAACATTAAAACAAAATTTATTATGAGTAAATTTGAATGAATAACATTTTAACTGAGTTACGTAGATAATAAAATTATCCTGAATGAAAATGGTGGTTCTGGTGGGAAAGCCATTCCTCAAACTCGAATGTGTTCCTCTCATGAAATCATGGTCCTGGAATATGAAATTAGACATATTAATAACATAATTAAGAATCTATTAGACATTTATTTATTTTATCAAATGTTATTAAGTTCATTATTTCATTATTGATAAGTTATAATATTGAATTCTGTTATTCTGAAGTGTACATTTCCTTGGTTTTCATGATCGATATATTTGTTTATGGGTACGGATGCTCATGTGGAAAGGATGTAATTCTACAAAATTGAAAATATATATATTTTTTATGAACATCCAGAAGTTTTAATGGTAATATATATAATTTTTTACATGGTATTATGATGAATCATTTGATGAAATATTAATGACAATCAGTTAGATTATATTGCGTTATTTGTATTATTATAAAATAGTAATGTGATATGAATTAATTAAATGTACATATTTATTTATTTAATATTATATTAGTTATAATAAAAATATTATTGTCAAGTTTAACCATAAACATGGTTTCATGATAATTAATTAAGGATAAATTAAAGTCCAAATCTTTGTCGTCAACGATGGTTGTAAAATGGAACCTCAAAGGCAATGATTTCCTTTATAAAAGAGAGAGAGTGTGTGTGTATGTGTTTATAAGATGATTGAAAATTGTTATTATGTTGACATGGTATAATTATAGAATATAGATTTTACAAGAGGCAAATGGATCTTTTGGAAAGATTAGGTTTTGATAGAATAAGAAGATAACATAAATTTAAATCAAACAAAATGAAAAAGAAAGTTTCTTTACCTCTAGAAATAACATCCTTGAGAACCTTTTTAAGGGAAGGGTTTTTTGTATATAAGAATGGAATAAAGCTTATAGTATTCGTAAGTGACTAGGGAAGGGTATATTGGATGAAAATTTATAAACTTTAAGTCCTAGAGGAATGAATACCAGAGGGATTAGGGAGGGTTATAGTGGAGGAGAAGAGGATTTTCTTATTATTTTACTCAGTATTTAATTATTTTTCCAATGACAACAAAAATAATTTATTAATGTGACCAATAATAGTAATATGTTAATGTGAGTTTTCAAAATGGTCATTTACAACATCCATGACTCATGATTAATGAATAAATTCATGTATTTAGCATAATTTGTACATTTTTGAATTTCAATATTCAACAAAAATTTATGTATTTTAAAAAAATAACAAAAATTCTACCTAACCATTTCTGATCTGTAGAACATAAAATGAACTCCAATTTTTTATAATTATTTTCTATATATTATTATTTAATATTTAAATAATTTAATAATTTATTCAAAAGGTAACAATTAAAAAACCATAATTCCTTTTATATCACCATTAAAAAATAAATCAAATTTCATTATCTTATATCCTTAATACAATAAAATTTCAATATGATCTAATATTCATAATGGTTTTTTACTATTCATATAAATATTCATGAGGATATGTTATTATTCACCAAAAAATATTTCTGTCTTATCAGAATCTAAATATCATACTGAACGTAACTATGTATGTCAGTTTTTCGAAATACAAGTCAGAGAGTTGGAAAATTGATGATTATTGGAAAAGTTATTAAAAATTTATGTTTTTAAGATACTTATTGTTTCATGAATTCAATATTAAATTTATTTTCAAATACATGGGGTGTTACATATGAACATTAATTTATTAAAAATCCTTGTATTCTTAAAATTTTGGTTCCTTCAAAAATTGTTCTTATTTATTTTTATCTTTGATTATTATAATTAATTTATAGAAATTGTGATAATTTTAATTTATAAAAATATCATTCCTGAAAAAAAAATATTAAATTTATCTCTGGTTGAATTTTTTTAATCGTTATGAAAAAATTGTTTTTTAGTAGATAGTGAAAATTATGGTTTTTAGTGGAAACTATATTTTTTATGAATTTAAAATGAAAAGGTTTGTTTAAAATTTTATTCAAAGAAAAATTAGTTCCACTAAATTAATCATAATTCAACTAAGTTCATTTTAATCTATTTTATTTCTGTATTTGGAATACAATATTTTTATAACCATGAAAAGTGTTTTTCAAAAAAACAAGTTTTCATTATATGATATTTTTTATCTCAAATTAATTTATTAAATATATATTTATTTATTTATAAAAATATATTTCATTTTCGGAATAATGAATTTAATGTTTTTAAAATATGACCCTTTACCTTTTCCCCATTATTGATAGTAAACATAATAAATTTTTATTACCATTGTAAATGTAAAAAGGGTTTATTATGGTTTAAACTAATGATATAAGAAATTTAATTCATTAAAGAAATACCTTTATTTAATTTTAGTAATATATTTGATATATATTTATCAATTAATTGTAAATATAATATTTATTGTCTTTTTAAATTTGATATTAACATTAATAATATTTAATTAAAAGATAAATTAAAAAATATTAACATTCCTAATTTTACAATATATAATATATTATTATATATAAAAAAATCCACCAATAATGATTATTTATTTTTAATAGTATATAATTAGTTTTTCATTTTATTGTTTTTAGGTTCCATTTATGAAAAATAGCATTAAATGGTTATACAATGTTGAGGTTGTTCTTGTGCATGCAATAAGAATATTATGTTGTAATTTTTAAAAATGTAAAATGATATAACCTTTTGGTGAGTTTATGTGTACCAAAACTCTAAAAGATAAATATGACATGTTATCTTTTAAAATATTTAAATTTGAAAAAAAAATTCATTAATTATGTTTTCAATTTAAATTTAGGTGAATAGTTATTACAATGATATTAATAGAATTTTACGTATAATTAATTTTATAAAATTATTTAAATATCATGAAATTAGTTAAATAACAAATCTAGGAAGATATATGGTCTATAATTTAATTCATTTTCTACTTATTATACATTATCATAGTATAATTGAAATTATAATCCTTCAATTATAATAAATTCATTAACACTTTTTCTGTTTAAACTTGTTAACCAAAAGTTTTAAATAATATAATAAGGTTTAAAATGATATACAAAACTATATAAATTTTATTGGATGATTATAATAAGAATATATAATCTATATATTTTAAAACATCATTTTGGAACTATTTTACATGAGATAGACCCATCTTATAATATATTATTCGATATATTTCCCAAAATAACATTAATAAATTTTTATAATCAACATTAATTTTTAAAAATAGTTTGAAATTAATTAAAATGTAATATTTGTCCATGTGTATGGTATAAGAATTTTAATAACAATCATAGACCATTTATGTGCCACTTTTACATATATAGTTTGATTCGTCACCCTTAAAGAGTAAAAAACATTGATACCACTATAATTATCAAAAGGATTGATTGGGTGTTAAAATTAAAAGTAACTCGAAAAGAAACAACAAACCATGATAAATTATTAATTTAAGAGGTTAATATGGATCATAAGAATCTTATATTCTTATTAGGTCGATTTGTAAAAAAAAATCCACAATAATTAAGGAATATTAATTTGATAAATTTTTTAATTCAAAAACTGTCTAACCCCTTACATATAAAAGGGAACCTCTTATCCTTTATTGTTACCAATTTTTATCATTATATATCATAAAATCACTACCATAATATCATAATATATTCCTTAATCATTTTTTGGAGCTTCCCATATTTTCAAACAACCATCCTTTTAAGGTTTAAGATGTACGAAAAATGTGAATTCTCAATTTAGAGGTGTAACTCTTAACATATTGATTGGAAGTATATTTATAGTTATATAACCTATAAATAAATTATATATATTGTAAAATAATGAGTTTAATATACTAAATATATTTTATTATTAATATATCTGAACAACAGATATCCTAAATTTTTAAATACATTGGTAGATGATAATGTTTCTCATGCATACATATCGACAACCACATCCACGAAGAGATGTAATTAGTTTAACATTTCTACATTAAATTGATTATAATAAATTTTTAGTTAATTAATATATAATATATATATGTGATATAAATATTAATTTTGGATGGTAAATTATTATTTTACATTATTTCATTCCATCCATTAATAAATGAAAACAATGTTTATGCGTATGTATGACCTACCATCTCAATTAATTGTGTAAATATGTTTTCTATCATTATTTTTTAATTATTAAAAATTAATATATAAAATTAATATATATACATATATATATTATTAATATTCTAAATAAAATCTAGGGTTTATGTAACCATGATCAATGTTCAACTACCGGAAATACTGAACTGAAACTCTCTTAAAAAATGAAATAGTTAATGTACATAAACGATAATTTTATTAAGGAGTAATTTAAAATTGGGTATTGAAACGTCATATTAGGGTAATATATGAAATTATATGTATATAAATGATTTTATTATAAAATTATAATGAATTTATTATTAATATTATTATTATACATGTGGTTATAGATATTTCCAAGAATCTAGAACTTATTGTAGAGGTTTTTGGATACAATCTCATTGTATAAAAAGTTTTTTTAGGATCAAGTTTCATGATGATAATATTTCATGATACATATCTCAAGAATATAATTGAATATTCTATGCTATTTTTATATTCTGAGATTAAATTTTTTATTTAATTTTACTATCATTAAGTACTCTACAGACATAATGAATATGTTTTATGGAAATTTGAATTTATTTCTATAGTCGATCAAAACTGCATTTTTTTTAATGTTTCTATAAAAAATTTCAAGGACGGTTTAATTTTATCGAATAAATTTTTAGTGTATTGTTTTACCAATTATCTATTTTTAAAAAATTATTAATAATAATCTTCTCGTTATTTTATAAACGAGGAACTTTGGAATTTTACCTAAAATGTGAAATAAATGTTTGTTTTATCATATATGGAATAAACCCAATTCCACACTATCATGATAGAACAATATATTACATATTACATTATAATTATCCAACATTTTATTAAAATACTGTATTTAATATATAATATATGATATTTTTATCTCACAATAGTAATTTAAAAATGAAATGGAAATTTTTTATAATTTTAATTTTATATTTATATTTTGAAGGAATATTTATAAAACACAAAATACATTGACGTTACTACATATTGAATATGGATATGATCCAATTGTGATATCCTTATTATTTATATTAATGGTTTATTATTATTTTGATAAAATTTTAATGGAAAACATTTTTTTCCACTAGTTATGTTAATATGAATATATTATGATCTTCTGATAGACACACACAGACACAGACACATATATGATTTTAATTATGTAATGGGTAAGAAAAATACTATATATGAACATATAAATTAGGTTATGATAGATATATCATGATACAATATGTAAATTAATGGGGAGTGAACCTAATTTTGTAATGGAATTTTTCAGCCTGGACATTCGTGGGACGAAACATTGAAAAAGAATAATATGGAGTGGGCAGTGAACCTAATATACTTTGATATTATTTGTATTGATCGATGACTAAGGGGATAATTTTCCATAATTTTATATATTTTCCAAACATATATCTTATTTTAATTTTATTGACTAATATATCATGTTCATTAATTTCACTATTATTCATTACCTATAAATTTCAAAAATATAATATATGATTCATGGTTATGATATATGATATACTAGGAGTAGTTTAAAAATATTGGGCACATGTTATCATAAACATATGATAATTTTATGATTAATTGACCATTTATAATTCCCATATTTACCCTTATTGAGAATATAATCTCTCCCTTTCTTATATTTCATTTCCATATATTGTGACGAACGATTTACAATTTTAAAAAGACAATGAAATGTGCCGATTCTATTCAAAATTGTGGTTGTTGATATAGATCTATAGTGACTACATTGTTATGTAATGAATATTCAAAATATATTAAAAATATATGATTAAAATATGTATATTTTATCTATTTATGGAATATTTATCTAATTTTTTTTTATTTTTATGTATGGAAAGTATGAGTCGCTAAGCCAAAAAAAGATCGACATAATTCCAATATCAAATTTGTATCTATGGACCCATGGTCACCCCATTATGGTTTGACTAAAAGATTCATATAGAATACCTCAATTTCTTGAATTTCCAATCACATTATATAATATATATTTTTTACATGCACTATCTTTATAACACAACCCATCCTATTATAGTGTGATCTTTTTTCCTATAGTGGAAATTAATATTTTTTCTAAGATCAACTCCTCAAATAATAACCATAAACACCATCAATTTCTCCAACAGCTAAAATACATCAACATGCAGGTGGTTTTATCATATTTTATATAATTACACAACTCATAATAGTTGTGGATTTAAAAATATTAACACATCTTTGTTGAATATTTTTACTTCCCACAGAATCCTATCCCTCCCCCATTCCACCTTATCAATACCTAAAATTTTGAATAAATTTATATGAGAAGGATTTAGACTAAACACCTATTTCATGTCGGTGAATGAAATTTCCTACAACTTTACACATTTAAATTTTAAATACAATAGTCATCTTATATAATTATATATATATATATATACTAATGAATATTTATATTTATTTATATATATTCACATATTAACATATTTATATCTATTTATATTAATTCATATGATTACACAAAATCATAATAATTTACATTTATCTATTTTCATCTATTTATTCAATTAAATATATTTATATATATTTCAATATAATTCTATATATTAAAAATTGTTTTAAAATATATACTATATATATGATCAAAACTCATTTTTATTAATATAAAATTAATTAAACCATAGATTGATGCACCTACATAGTAATAAAATAATGTTACATGATAATGATTGTTTTAAACATATGAGTTTGTGATGAATACCTTATATGGATTTGAAAAAATAACTATAAAATAATATTTCATATCTTACAATTTTGAGATATAGAATTCGTGGCCCCTCAACATATTCCACCACCACCAGATCACCAGAAAAAGAGATTCCACCTAAAATATTATAATTTTAAATTGTCTCATAAATATATATAATATACTAAAGTGAATCATAACATATGTTTTAATTATCCCTAATAAGTTTTATAAGGATAAAAAAACTGATATACTACATTTTTTTATATATTTTTGTCATAATCACGAGTTTCCTAATTCTATCAAAAATTTGATTGGTTGTAGTTTTATATCCATCTATCAAGACATGTATATTGTAAAAACATTATTAAAATACATATGTTATACTTAGTCTGGTGAAGATAAGAAAATGAATTTATCATTCTATACACCATTTGTACTGTGATTTTGATGGTTTACTCAACATGACCCGTATATTGATAAGGGTATAAATTTTTTTAAAAGATTTCATATCAGGTCCATTAATAACATAAATTTTTTATTGGCATCATTAAAGTTATAATACACCAACATGGTGTGTAGCCTAAAATATGCAATAAATATATCAAGGGGACCAATGGTTTCATCAAAAATTTTAATGTAATACATGAAATTATTCGGTTAAATAATGTATTAGATGATTCAATTAAATTAATTTAATAAATATAATGAAATATATAAAAAACAAAACCTCCATTTAAAAAAAATAATTTGAATATATATATGTAAAATTATAGTTAATGAAAAAATTACACCATTATGGATAACAAAATTCTTTATCTTGCATCAGTTCATATAATGTTTTTATTAGAAAACTCACTAAAAAAGATGTATCAAATTTCAAATCCATATAGGATAGTATATATAAATGACTATATAATGGTAATCTTATAGAAATTAATTTTTAATATAAAATAAACTAATGGGTCATGAGTTATGAAAGGATATAATGAGAATTATTCAAATAGTAGTAAAGTTGACCATAAAAAATATTTTATCACAATCAACACCAACTAGTTCTATTCTATAGTCAAATAAAATTTATGATTTTACCTCTTTAAAGTACAAATATATTTTATTTGAATACAAAAAACTCCAAAGTAATGATTAATATTGAAATTAGGGGATTAAATTATCTATCACCTATAAGTCAAAATAACATCGATGCATTATTTTTTATAATAATTTTAAATTTAAATGTCTTGGATGCTTTCTTATTCCTGTCACATTTAAGGTTACAAGGTAATGGAGAATGGGAATGTAAAATATAGAAATTTAATTTAATTTTTGTGATTAAAAATAATATTGATATATCATGTGATGATGTAAACATATGGTAGGGTTATGTTTACGTAGGTGGTCATAGACTCGTTAAAATATTGAGATGAATTTTAGTGAAAACAAACTGTAAGAGTAATGTGTAAAGGCAAGGGATACTAATTTAATAGTGGGGAGGTCATGGATTATAGTTTTATACTAACTATAGTATGATTATATATAAATTAATGTTCCGAAGGGTTAAAAATTCATTTAGAAACTGCATTATTTAATGTAGGGGTTTTTAGTGTGGAAAAAGTAAATTAAGACCCATAATTCATGGATAGTTGAGAAATAAAAATATTTTTGGAAATTTATGGAATATGATTTTATATAGTGAGTGTAATAAAATGTGATTCAATTTTTAAAAAAATTTACATTATTTATTTTCAAACACCCTTTCATCATTACATTGATTAAATATCTGTTGCAACATAATTTATGTTTAGAAGAATGAAATAAATGAGATAGAACTGGAACATAGTCTGTCACCATTTTACTTAAAATAAATTCATGTATTTTTTTACTCGTTCTATCTATGACTCATGAACCAATGATAAATGTTTTTTTTTAATTTTTGAATATTTAATTATGAAATCATCAATATGTCATAAAAATAAAAATTTTACTATTTTTCATTGAATTAACTTGTTTCTATTTGATTTTATAATCTTCATTTTCTCACAGAATAAGATATCTATGGCTATAAATATATATATATTTATATATAGATAATTTTTTTAAATATATATATTCATGTATGTATTGTCTATTTACTTTTTATACATTATTACGTCCTCGTTATAGGTCTATTTTAAATTATTATATCATGTGTTTTCATTATATATATATATATATATATTATATACCCTATATATGCATTTTAATAAATATGTAAACATTAAATTATTTATATAATATTATTTTTCATTTCGATCATTTGTGTTTATTTACATGTGTGGGTTTATTATTAATTGTATACAGGAGTATATTTTATATAATAGATTTTCTATTTGAATTATTGATACCACTCAACAATATTGGATAAATCTTAATGAATATGGAAAAATGATAATCTTATTAACATTGATTTTGTCAGTATGTTCATAATGGTCATCATCTTTTCAACATATCATGAAAATAACCCATCTCAATTTATATGTTTATGTTTATTTGGACGTTACTTAAGGATAAGATGATTGTTCAAGTTTGATGAAGACTTTTATTTTTTAAGTAATTGATTAGAGATATAAATTTAATAATAATAGTAAATCAGAACTATATATATCATGTTCATTTAATAATTTTATGGTTTATAGATCCAAAAATATTAACAAAACTACATCAAAATGAATATCCTTTTATGAAAATAACAAAAGATATTTTCGATAAAAATTATTATTGTCAAAATATTTTGTGAAGTTAAGGATGTTTGAATTTATGTAGGTGTTAAAAGAATTTACCAATTATAAAACACTATTTTATGTAGTAAAATTTAAAAATTATTTTCTGCAAATAGAGGGAGGGATGTATATTTTTATAGAACATCTTTCTCTATTTAATAACATTCCACCATATGTTACCAATTCACAATATCAAAAAAATGAATCTAAAAATGTATCCTTCTATGGGTATGTGTTGAAAAATTATATTTATATGAAAATTACTATATGTTTATCAAAATGGTAAATGATTCACTAGAATATTATCTATGTGTAATATATATTAATAAAATAAAAATTAGTAAACCCCATTGAAATTTAAATGGTACTATTAATAAAATTAAAAAAAATTAATGAATAAATTAATGTTTGTAGAATAAATCGTAGTTGTATTTATAAATTGATAAATATTTCAATCTGATAAAATTATTATATCAAATTATACTCTTTAATGAAATAAAATTGATATTCTGTATCAATAATTTTGAAATATGATAACAGATATTCATTATACATTATCTTTTTATGAAATTAGTCATGTTTGTTTAAGAAAATTAATATCATTATAATATAGATTTTTTTTGTAAAATATATTTTCTAACTATGTTGATTCCTATATAATTCTTAAATTACATTATATATAATTATTTTAGGTTAAAAAGAACTATGTAGTGATGTTAGTTTTCATTTTCTTCCAATGAAAGAAAATTTGAAATTTATATGCGAAATCTATATTAAAATATTTGATTTTCATAAAATAAAAGAGTTAATATTAAATTCTATGATGTTTTATATTATAAAATAAATTCCCATTATATAAACTTTTCATGCTATAAATCTAATTTACCGTAATATGAAAATAAATCATAAGTATGTTTCAACACTATATGAAGAGAGAGTTCACTAGATAACATAATTTTTTTTACCATAAAATGTAAAGAAATGATTATTTAAAAAATTAAATTGGTAGTCAAAATATGGGGTGTCCTAATTTCACAAAATTGGTCATGAATAATTAGATATGATAAATGATATTTTATATATTTTAACAAAACCATTCTAAAAACTCTATTAAATTAAGTTGGAAATGTTGATAAACATTCATTAAATATTCTATAAGAAACATTTAATTTAATTGACTATTGGTTTCTAATTAATATTAATTATTATCCATGTTGATGAGTTGTGGCTATTTTTTGAGTGGGTTGTGGTTTATAGGAATGTATACGTGAATTGGAATGGTTCTTAAAATAAACTTCTATTATATGCTAGTTGTCATGGTGTGGTGAATGGTAGTTATGTTGTGATTCATGGAGCTTGTAGGCTCTTGATTTAGAGGTTATAAGTGTAACAACTTAGCTATTTTTGTAGATTTTATTCCCATTATCAATGGGAGGTATCTTCACCTGTAATTTCTCAAACTATTATAAATAAAATTCTCATGTATTTTTATTAAGAATTTTATTTTATAATATTGTTATTAAATACCCATACACTAATTTTGTCTTACAATTCCCATTAGATTTTTACTGGTTGTGAAGAATAATTACCATTTAAAATATTAATTTTAAATAGTGATCACATGCTTAGTATAAATTTATGGTTTTAACAAATCAAATTGTGAATGATATTGGATCTGATGGCCTTAACTAGTGGATCATACCCAATTAAGCCCATTTATAAGAGATTATAAGGGAGATATAATTTCTAGGATTTTACATTGACCAATGTCATGTTGATATCCAATAGAATAAGAATGAGCAAAACCGTTTATGAGAGAAGTTCAATCTCTTCAAAATCAAGACACAAACTATGTTCACTAAACCACTCCATGAATGTTCCACCATCACACACCTTAAACTTATGGAATTTGATGGTATATTAAAAAATATTTAACATGAAACTTTAAATATTATTATTATTATTATTTTTATTAGAATAATGTGTATATTTTTATCCTATTGTTGTTAATTTATAAATGAATTGTTTTCAATAAAACACAAATTTTTTTAATAATCAAATTAAATTACAATATATATTCATGAATTAATGAATTTCTTAATGTGAATAATATTTTAATAAATTTTTATTATTAAATATAATTTTTTGTTAATATAAATTGTGATATAATATTTATGATGTCAAATATAATTTTAATAGGGGTTCAGAAATATTATTTTTAAAAACACTTCATTATTTATAAATTATAGATTTTAATTTATAAGTAATTAACAACATATTTAGAATACTATTTAGAATAAAATGAATATTATTTTTTGTATCTTGATGTCAAAATTATCCAATGGTGAATTTTTGATAATTTTCTAAAACAGTTTACATTTTAAGTAAGAATTAAATATCGTATAAATATATATTGTGTATTTTGAAATAATAATGGCCAAAAATTGATATAATATGTAAAATAAATATGATCTGATACCAAATATATGGGTTCCCGTTAAAATAATTTGTTTATTTTATTTTATTTTGGAATGACAATATTAATCCTCCATGACTTATAATATATTTTAAGATTTTAAAATATTTTCTTTAATGGTGTGACCCACTTCCACATCACTGGGGTAATATTTTTATAATATTTTCTATTTTTTACTTATAAAATAATAAATACCACTCCCCTTTGGTAGAAACCATGGAAAACCCATGGTATGGCCTATAGTTTAGATATTTTATTAGGTAGATTCCAAAACAAAAACAAAATATCCTCCTTTTCTTATATAACCCAACCAAGATCTAATTTCTCTAAATTTAAACCCCATATATAATGTCCTTACTCAGTCCCCCATACATAGAGTCCTCCCAAGTCTCTGTCAAGCATTCATAATGCCCCTCTCAGTACTTTGGTGTCACACACACACGTAAGGGATCTTCCAATGTCCTCTATTATCAAGCACTCTTTTTTATATAATGTATTGTCATTTTAATTTTAATATAAAGGTATATGATAATACATATTACAATTACTTTAAATTTTATATATAATTTTTAGGGGTTACATTAACTATCATTTATCCTCCCATGAACCTTTATGTAAACCTATTACCAAACCAAAATTCTGTAAGTATTTTTCTCTCCATTCATGATTCTTCATTACCTTATCACTTATATTTCCAAATTTAAAATTTTTTGAATTTATTTTTCATGTCCCTAATAATAACCATTTAATATCTTTATAATTAATGACGCATTTATCTCTCATCAACCATTTTTATTATTTTATATGAAACATCGTTATGCTGCAAATATTTCTCCTCAATTTTCAACGCCAAAACAATGGTGTAGTTGATACCATACCCATTATAATAGAAGGATTATTCTATTTTAATACCATGTAATTATGGATTGGTCACATAAATATATGTATTACACAATACATTATCATAGGATAAATTATTATGAGGAATGACTACATGTCATATGATTTGTGTGGAACACTTAAGCAGGGGAATTAAATTATTATGATGGGTGGAACCAGATAGCGCTCCAATTAATTAGGTTATGTTTTGTGTCATGTGATTTCATGTTGTGATAGGATGTCCTTTATATGACTTTCTCCACCATCATGTATGTTCAGGTTTACGGTTGACCTATTTTTTATTCTGTGATTTATATTGTTGCCACATTTTCCATGTTATGATTATCTTGTTATATAAGGACTTATTTTTCATTATGCTTTTATTCATCATTGACATTCCAATTTTCAAAAATTTATCACTCATTACTTGTTTATTCTCATAATGAGATTTATTGATTACCCATTCTTATGTACTTCCCATGGTTGTCCCATGCAGTTTTGTGTTAAAGGAGTATTGTGATCATGGTTTAGATGTTATCAATAAATATGTTTTCTTCCCATTTTTATTTTGTTGTGTAATGTATATAAATACCAATGGCAATATAATTCTTAATAATATAGGATGTATTATTTATATTCTTATTTATTAAATAAATTATTAATTATAAATATAGAGAAATTTTGTTATAGTTGGTATTAGAGGAAAATTTTATTTATTTTTGGGATTAGGATTAGATATATCTAGAAAAAGATGTATAGGTAAGAATAATTTTAAGAAAACATCCCTAAATTTTGGTATATAAAGTGTATGTTGTTTTTCATGAAAAAAAATTTCCACTCAAGATACTACAAGTAGATGTGGTTATGGAATAAATGTACCTAGGAATAAAAACACCATCATGGTATTCTGGGATTAACTTGGGGTAACCTCATAAATGACAATGGGCCTTTCCACATACCCAGTTTGACTCTCCTATTGGATATGATTTGGTTAATTCACAATATCAATGAGAACCATTATTGGGGTAAAATAATTCATATAATAATATATTTCAGGATATATTTCATGGAAATAATATATTTATGAATAAAAAATAATATGTTTTAGAGAAAAATATAACTTATAAGTTATCCATCTAATGTAAGCGGGTTCACTATTAAGTGTTTAATTATTTAAAATAATCATCCCTAATTATATTTTTTTCTATCTAATGGTATGAAATTTGATTAATCAGGTATATAATCAATCTGACAGGAAATTTGATGACATCCATAATGACATACCCAATCAGATGAGTCAAGGAATCTAAAAAATCATCATGATAGTCTCAGAGCTTTATAATGTTAGAAATTGAACTGTATATCACGATGATTTCCCAAAAACCCATAATAGTGGACTATATGCAATCAACCAATTCATGAAATAGAGGATTCCAATATTCTATGGATCATATGATCCCTTAATCATTAAAAAATGGATCAACTCCATTGGTAATATCTTCTCCAACCTTTAATGTTATGAAAAATAGATTGTTCAACTAGATGTTTATCATATAGATGAAGAAAATGATACTTTGTTGAAATTTATCATGAATATAAATCCTAACGAAGAGAATGAAGAGATTGAGTGGGAGGAATTCCAGATTTTTTTCAATAAATATTTTCCTTATAAGATCTGACATAAACTAGTGATAAGAGAATACTAGGGTTATTATGGGGATAATTAGTGGATAATGGAGTTTAATTCTCGAGGTATTATTGAGAAAACTATTTGTTCTATGAAATTTAAGCATCCCACTTATTAATGATGAATAAATAATCATCCTAGAAATTTCTAAAGGGGGATGAAGAAATTCATTAGGTATGGGAATGAACGACCCCTAAATATTAATTGTTGATGGAGAATCCTACTAATGCGATGGAGGAATGAAATAATCTTATAAACCCCCAATGAATTTTTCATTTCTTTATCTAAAAAAAACCAGGACACATTTTAAAATAATTCTTAATAACAATGGGGTTTCAGATGAAACCAACAACATCCAAGGTAACAAAGTTGATATTTTTCTATCAATACCACTAAAGTGAATCTTGATAATGAAGTGGTGACAGGAATTCTAGTTATTAATTCATTAATAAAAAACAAAATTTTTGATATTGGGTCTAATAATTAATTCATATCATGAATATTTATTATAACTTTTCGAACATCAACATAAATCATAAAAGTTGATATTTCAGTGACAAGGAAAATTTGGGCAATTGTTGAACCCCATTTATATGAATCCCCTCATATTGAAATTTGGGGGATGAAGCTCCCAAATAACCTCATCATACATCCATTAGTGTAGTTTGATACAATTTTTTCCATGGATTTTGTTTCCAAATATAGAGAGAAAATGAATTATTGTGAGAAGGAAATCAATCTCGGAATAGAAAATCGAACCCAAATATTATACAGATTCAATGTTGAGGATGAATCTTATTCAACACAATCATCTCAAGAAACAAATTTATTTCACTATAAGGAAGAATACATGGCTCAAATTATTGATTATAGGAAATGGATCATCATTGAAGACATGCCTATTGTGAGTTAACACATTGAAGTGTTTCCTGAAATTTTTTATGATATTCCCCCTAGTATGGGGGGTTGAATTTTTAATGTAGCATACATAACAGTTGTTTTCAATATCCAATACTCGATAAAGGATGTATATCATGGATAGAGATGAGCTAAATAATCAAATATCGAAGAATGTATATAAAGGGTGAATACAACCCTGTGTTTCACCATGTGGTGAACCAGTCCTCTTCATCATGAAGGATGGGTCATCATTCCTTTTCTTTGATTATCATGAGAAAAAAAGATAATAATATAGAATATGAATTATCTCCCTCACGTTTTTTACTTGTGTAACCAAATACATGGAGCACAATACATCTCCGATGTGGATCTTCGATCTAGATATTGTCATGTTAGGGTGATGAAGGAAGATATCCCCATGAATTTTATTTATACATGGAACAAGTTATATGAGTTTATATATATTCCATTAGGATTCAATAATACTCCCAAAATTTTCATGGATTTAATGAATATATTCTTTAGTGATTATTTTCAATTTTTGGAATTCTTTATAGATGATATCCCAATACAGTACAAAATTACGGAAGTGCATGAGGTGATTTTGAACATTGTTCTGAAAACCATAAGAAATGAGATGATTTATACCATATATAGAAAGTGTTACTTATGGTTGATGTAAGTCTCATTTTTGGAGAATATCATCACATGTAATGGTATATCTTTGAATCTATCAAATAAAAAATAAATCTATGTATATCCATGGAAAACATATGTGGAAGACATTAATAGATTCCATTTATCAGCTATGAATTATTAATGATTTGTGATAAATTTATCATGATTTTTGAACCCTCTTACCAAGATAACATAGAGGGTATTTAGTTTTTCTTAAAATGATGAATGTGAAAAAATATTGAAGGAATTTAAATGGAGTATTATCACTTCCCCTATGATAATACTACCCACATGTGGAGAAATGTAATTTTTATTCAATTATTATTTAATAAATCGAATGGGTTTTTGTTAATAAATAATGAAAAAAGATATTTCCTATGCCTCATAGTAGTTTAAAATTCATTATAAAATTATCCCATACATGATCTATGGTTTTCATCCTTGATTATTTCATTGAAAAAATGGAATCATTATCTCTATGTGGAGAATTGTGAAATATATACGGGTTAAAAGATCCTAAAATATTTATTCACTAAAAAATATTAATATGAGACATAGAAGAAATTCATAGCTGATTATGTACTATGAAATCCCAATTTACTACCATCCGAAGAACATGAATAAAGTGGTGGATGTTATAAGTAGAAAATATCCCATGATTTTATCATTCATGAGAATTGTGATAGATCCAATCTTTTTATAATTGACGAGTATGAACATGGGAATCAAAATGTAAGGAATATGATCAATCCTTTAAAAAAAATTTCCCAACCATATCTTCTTGAATTTTTTAAGGATTCTCAAAAAAGATAATGTGAGAACTCAAATGAAATTGGAACCTTTAAGATAAAAAATCATCGGAGTTCAATGTTAATTAAGATGCAATTATCATATATGTGGAAAGACTATGTGTTCCCTAAATTATATAGTTAAAGGATGAACAATTGGATGATTCATGTAGTTTAATATTACCCATTCACTCAGGAAATAAATACTTTCATCGAGATCTTCGAGATCACTAATGGTGGGACAATATGAATATTGAAATTACAAAATATACATCAAATTACATATTGTTTCCACAAATGGTGTGGGAAATGAGAAAATATAATGGGAGATGCATCCATTAACCATACTAATATTGAAATGAGATAACCAAACCATGGACATTTTCCTCATTCATTTGAAGAAATTTGGAGGAATCAATTATATCTGGGTTGTTTTGGATCATCATACAAATGAAAATCACTTTATCACAATTCATGAGGACTTCTCACTTGATCAACTTACATGGATATACATCAGAGAATTGGTAAGATTTCATGTAGTAGCATTGTATATTTTATTTGATAGAGATCCAATATTCAATTAAATATTCTCTAGATGTATCCATCATGGTGTAAAAATTGATTAGAACATTATTACGACCTATCATCATCAAACTGATTGCTAATATTAGCATACTATGAAGGCATTAGAAGACATGTTGTGACTAAATTACATGAACATAAAAAGAAGATCGAACCAACATCGTCATCTTTTAGATTTCCCCTACAACAACATTTTCCACTGGAGAATCCAAATGGATCCCTTTGAATCCATTCATGGGAAGAGCTAGAGAACTCAGACATGATGGGATGATATTGGGTAACACAAACCACTAGGTCTTGAAATCATTGATTAAAAGGTGGAGAAAGATAAAAACCATTTAAAAGAACATAAATGTTGTTAAGATTCGATATAAGAGCTCTGCTGACATTCATTAAAGAGACCTAGATTATGATTTTGGATACATGGTATTCAATTATATATCTCCATGGAATAATCTGACGAAATTTTGGAAGAAGGTAGTGATTGATCTAAAGAACATTAACCCTTTTCAGATCCTTGGTTGCATAAAAGTGGTGGACTATATCTTAGAACTACCCCCAAACCTATCTCAAGTACATGATATATTCCATGTATCCCTATTGAGGAAGTACGTTCAAAACCCTCACATTTAGTTAATAATGAGGTGGTATAATTGGAGAATGATATTTCTTATGAATATCATCCAGTGAAGATATAATATCATAGATAAAATTTTCAAAGACATAATAAAATGAACCTTGTCAAATTGGTGTTGATAAAACACAATTTTGATGAAAAAACATGGGAATTAGAGGAAGTGATGAAGCAGTGTTACATTCTTCTATTTGATTTTTGGAAAAGAAAATTTCGAAGGAGAAATTTATTAAGGGATGGAAGGATGTTACTACAAAAAATATTCTAAATAAAATTCACCTTCTTTTTTATTAAATTTATTATTATATAATATTGTTATAGAAATCACATTTAATTATTTTTTCTTAGTATTACAATTGAATTTAATTGACCATTGAGAACCTTTACTATTGATAATATAGTCATTGAACATTAATCACATAGTTAGTATAAATATACATTTATAACAAATCAATTTATCATAGAAAAAGTATATTCTAGCCTTGACCATAAGGATCATACACTACAAATCCCATTTAGTAGATATTATGAGGGAGGTAATATTTATGGATGTTTTCATTGACTAATCCAAATCTATGAACCAACAATATAATCATGAGAGAAACCATTTACAAGAGATATTCAAGATCATTAATATCATGTCATAAACCATTTTAACTGAACCACCCCATTAATGTCCCACCAACACACACCTTACCCTTAGGGATTTTTTTTGGGGTATTAATGGGATATTCAAGAATAAACTATCAATAGGAATATGTATAAATTTTTTTATATAAAAATTAATATATTTCTATCCTTATTTTGTTACTTTATAAATGATTTTTATTTTGATTAAATAAAATCGACAGAGTATATTTTTGTTAATATTAATATTAAATAAAGATATCTATTTTGATGAATTACTATATTTTTTAATATATATCTTAATAAATTATTATTATTTAATAAGATATATTAAATATAAATGATCATATAATATTTATGTAATCAAATACTACTTTATAAGGCTCTAAAAAATATTTAATTTATAAACCCATCTTTTTCAATAAATTTAGATTTTAATTTGAAAATTTAAATTTAAAATATTTGGAAAATTATTTAGAAAAAATTATTATTATTTTTTGATTTAGGATATCAAAATTATCTAATGTTTGTTTTTTCATAATTTTATGAGTCAGTTAATTTTTCTGTTAAAATTTAAATACTATATTAATATACATTGTGTTTAATAACATCACAATGACCAAAAGGTATTTTAATAAGTTATATAAATAGGATCCAAACACATATATATTATTTTAATTTAAAATAGTTTTATTTTAATTTTATATTATTTATTTTGTAAAACAATTATGAGTACTGTAATACTTACAATATATTTTAAGATTTTAAAATTATTTCATTAAGAGTGTGACCAACCTTCACATCACCAAGTGTAATATATTAATAACTTATGATATTGAAATTAAATAACAATAAAACCTAATCAATTTTTTATGAAACCATTGTAAAAATAATGGGTTGGTTTCTTGTTTTGGAAATTTTATTCTCTAAAATCCCCAACCAAAATTATAATGAACTCTACATCATTCCCAATATAAAACCCAATAGACCCATTTATCTTTAAAAAAAATTATTGAAGGACTTAAATAATCTATACCTCACTCACTTTAGTCATGTAATGGTACCTCCAAGACTTCATGAATCCCCTCCAAGCTTTTGGAATCAGACACTCAAGAAAAAGATCTTCCACTCTCCTCTTTTATCCAGAACTCTTTTTTTATTATGTTATTTATTTTTTATTTTCCATACATGTGATATAATATTACATATTATACATTATTTAAATTTTATGTATAAGTTCTAAGATATTCCTTTAACTCTCACTATGACTCCAATGATCATTTATATAAACCAATTACCATACAAAATCATTGTTAGGATTCTATTCTCTATTCATGTTCCTTCATTACCTTATATATTCTATTTCCAAATTTATAATTTTGGGATATTATTTTACATTTACCTTATAATTCCCATTTTATTTCAAAATAAATAGAGTCTTCTTTCACTCCCACCAACCATTTTGATAAATTTTTTAATTATATTGAAATGCTGATAAAATTTCACCACAATTCTGAATGCCATAATAATTGTGTAGAGTATTCTATATCCATTTTCATATAATGTTTATTCACCTTTAAGAACATATAATTATTTATTTTGGACTTACATATATGTATTCCAAATTCTATTATAATTAAAAAATTCATTATTAGGAATTAAGCCACGTTGTAAGATCAATGTGGTTCCCTTAAGAATGAGAATGATATTATTATTAATTTTTGTGACCAGATAATGATCAAATTAATTGGGTAATGTTTAGTATCATGATATTTCATTTTGGGACATGTATTCAACCTAATTAAATTATGGTACTATTTCCCCCATGATGTATGGGTGGGTTTATCCTTGACCTATGTTTATCATTTAGTGCTTTAGTATGTTTCCACATTTCCAATGTTATGATTATCATGTTATATCATTCCTTATTATCATTAGCCTTTTAGTCCTCATTGATATTATAATTTTCTATCGTGTATCAATTATTCCATATTTATTCCCTTGTTAGGATTTTTATCTCACTTCATTATTATGTATGTCCCTACTTTATTCCATGGAGTTTTAAGATTGAAGGTGTATTCTGAACATGTCAAGTATGTTTTCATTAAGATAATGTACTCCCTATTTTTTGATGTTATGTAGAGTAACTAATTAAAAAATATAATATTATTATCGATCATCCATTTTGTATTATGTGTTTTATTATGTAATAAATATATAAATAATGTGAAATAAATAGTGGGGTTGTTATGTCAATCTTATAAGATGTGAAATGATGAGTTTAGAGAGGAGTGTGTCACATTGTGACCATAATAGTCACATTAATACATACTCACTAACTTGTTTTTTAAAATTTAATATTTTTAATATAACCATGGACCAAATTATTATTTTTCCTCATTATCCCTCAACCATTATATGATTTTGAATATCTTGGGATCATCCCTTTGATGATTTGAGATTTCCCATCCCCATATCCTGAACATTGTAAATTTTAAATGTTTTAGAGAACTTAAAATCATATGTTTTTCACATTATGTCTTATCAATCTCTAGATTAATGTTATTCCACATAAAAACACTTATTGTGAGAGTGTGGGGATAATATTATGACTATATTTTCTCAAGATTAAATTATCTATTGTTGCCCGATGTGTACACACAATTAAGCTATATGTTAGAACTCATCTATAACATTCATAAAATATTTCACTTATTGAGTTGAATGTTCATCAATTTATAGCCCTGTAAGACACATATTTTATTAATAATGTTACAATATTGGTACTTATGGATGTATTTTACCTCTTAAATTGGGATATATGGTTTTATATATCCGAAATTCTGAAATAATTCTCCATTCCTTGTGATGTGGTGGGTATATTATCTATTCATAATTGGGACTTGGGAGATGAATTTGGGATATGGTAAGTATAGGGTAAAAATAATATCCAATTTTGGTATAGATGAGTTATTTCCCCTTTAGTGAATGAGATGTGTGTGTGAATAGGGATATGACTGAAACCCAGAGATGTTAGAAATAAAAATCCTAAGGGTTAGTATTTCTTGGTTGAGGATTAATTTATGATGTGATATGTGTTATAAATTGAATCTTTTACAATTCATATGATAAGAGGAGGTTTGATATAAATTGAACCCACTCTTATAAAAATAGGATAGTTGATATAATGTGTTCTCAATCCTATGATAAGATAAGGGTTCTAACTAATATTTCTCACACCTATGATTGGTTTCCAGTTGAGATAAGTCAATCATACTCTTTTATTAGGAGAATTGTTTGGAACTAATGTTCACCTTGTCTAACATAAGAGGAGAAAATTTTAGAACTATTATATCATGATATGAAATTTCATTCATGAATTAATCCATGTTAGTTATGCTTGGTTTTCATTGTGGCCTTGTTATTTCTTAATGATTGAGAGGGACGTATATGTTTAAACATTTAGTTATTCTGTTTTATCCATATAAACTTAAATGAATTAATAATATAGTATAAAGATGTTTTGATGGTGTAAAACATTTCTTTATTACACACACTACCCATTGGTATCTCATTTTTCATGCATAAAATTAATTCAAAGAAGCATCCTGGGGGGATGGCTAGATGTTTAGCAACTATGCTTTGTGATAGTATTGAGGAAGTAGGTGATATTGAGACATACTCTAATATATTCTATAGTTTTTCATATGTTTTTATTTTGATCTTTTCTCACTATATATATATATATATTTATATCCACCACATGTGGGTATATTTTTTTGACATGAATGTGAGAATTATTATATTTTATGTTGATATTATATATGATGTCCTTTTATTGGATTCCAATATGATTATTCTATTAATTGTTTTTTGAGAGAAAACATTTCTTCTATTAATTTTTATTTATTATATACTCCACAATATATTCATTGGTTGGTAGCCTTATTTTAAAGGAATAATAATATTTTCATATAACATAGTCCCTTAATAATAGTTAATGGAATATTTAATATGGGGAGGAACACATGAGGTTGTGATACATTCCATCTCAAGGTAATCGATCCATGTCAGAGTGTTGCAGATTATATGAAATAATAATTTATTCAATTATTTGTTTATGATTGGTAGAAATAAAATATAACATTTATAAATTTATCATGGTATTATATTTTTTTATACAAAACATTTAAGATGAAAAATTGAGTTATAGGGTAGAATAAATGTTTTTTTTTCTATTTTGTTTTTATAGATTTATATTGTCATTCAATTGTTACAATACTATTACAATTTATGTGATTAATCATGTACTAAGATGTTTTGAGTGGGTGATTTCATATTTCATGGATATGTACTTAGGTTCATTTTTCATATACCTATTTATTGTTATTGAAATGGGTTTATATTAATTAAACACTTAATGGAATATATTTTTTTCTCCAGAAATCATTATTGGTGAAATATAAATAAATTATATATAGAATATTGTAATTTTTTTCATGAAAATGGAAATCATGAATGAACTTATGTAGTATGATTGGAAATATTTTAAAAATTATGTTTTTATTCTTATAATTCATTAGAATAATATTGGGATGTTCTCTTATGTTTCATGTGTTCTTTGTTTGTTCACATATTAGTTTTTTATTTTTTGGAAAATTTTAATCTATTAATGATGTTTAAGCTTTTTCATTTCCAAAATTCAAAATAATTACATGTCAATGATTTTATATGGGGGAACATAGGGGACATGAGGAGGTTAATGGGGTTTTAAATGATATTTTTGTTACTCTATATATATATAAGAGGGAGAGTCTTATAATTATTTTGTGGTTATCTATGTTGTGAAGAATGTAGAGATACATCGAACTTGGGTTTTCATATTGTTATATATGAGAGTTGTATGTTCTATTCAGATTGGACCTATCATGGTTAATTTTATATTAATAACTTTAAAGAATAATTTTCAATCTATTCAAGTTTAAGTGTTTTCGGGATAATGAGGGTCAAATCATGGTTTTTTCGTTATTTTACTGCCTCTGGGGATGTATAAATACTATGCGGAAAATTATGCATTAAACATGCTTCTAAGACAATATGAAATGTGGTGGATTCAAATTATATTGGAAAAGATTCATGAGGGACTATACATGGAGGCCTTCATAGACCTATTCATCGAGTATATTTTCCTATATATGTTGATGTTTTATTGAGGTTATGATTTTATTAAGCAACAATAGGAGAGATTCCAGTAAAAAACTACACGAATTTTTTCAATCAGATGATACATTTTTCAATGTTGTTGTAATGGATAAAGGACAAGAATGAAAAAAGGTCTGTGAAATGAATTAATCTATAGATGTAGATGTGAGATAGGGTGTCTGACATGGCACATTACATTATGACAGTTTATATTCCCCTCCCTCTTAGAAGGGGCTTATGGAGGATAGTGAAGCTAGTCCTCTACTTATATTGAATGGTCCAATTAGTGGCCCCTCTAGAAAAATTATTTATTCATATTCATATGTTAAGATACAGATAAATAAAAAATATGATCCAGATTGATAAGATATAGTTATGGAAGGTAATGGTTTCATCAACTCCTTTTTCAAGGAAAGATTTCATATTTTAATTTCATGGAGGGAAATATGTTAATATCAATAGATCATGTAATATCTAGGCCAAAAGATTCCAAGTGCATGGAATGGTGAAAAAAATCTAACATTATCTCACAATGATGTCTCAATCACTAATTTTCATATGTGCAATATAGATTTAGTCCTTTACAACTCAATATGGGGGGGACTAAAATGGATAATAAATATGGCTAAAGTACATCAGGATTTTCATATATTTCATAGTCATTGGGGTGGGAGTTGTCATATATTATGTAGGGGTCAGTTCCATTGTATATTAGGTTATAAATAATTTCCTTACTATCTATATCCTAGGTATATAAGAAAATTTGTGGTAAGTTCTGAAGGATCTCCCTAATCCCCTCAGTTAGGAAACTAATTTCTAGGAATCATGAATACTCATTCAGAATTGTTACATTCCATAAATAATAAATAGATTCATATTCAAGAACCCAATATAACACCATAATTTATTGGAATATAATGAAACAGTAAGAATGTAAACAATAACAATCATCACCGCATATGTAAAATCTATATAAAACGCAATAAAATAATACATCATTATCTTGAATAACAAAAATAAAAGATAAAACATGATTTATTCAAATAAAAAATCAAATTGAATGAGAATATGAAAAATAGATACATCATCAAAGAAAATCATAATATGAGATATCCTTAATAATAAATATCATACCATCATCAATTGTAATGAGTTATTTCCCAACATGTCACCACATACGATATATATATTTTAATCAAGAATATTTATTTCCTCTAATGGATTCATTTCACATTAATATATCTAGATAAAAAATTTATTCGTACAACCATTAATGTATTTAGGGTATTAACAAGAATCTCATTAGTATCCAACCATTTATTCCATGTCAATACTTTATTTGAAAAAAAAAATGTTTGTTGATAAACATAGTGGATAAAAATATATATTAAACATTTTTTTAAAAAATACATATTCTTACTACCACTAGAATAGAGGGGTTATAAAGAATCTACTAAAATAAATTTACTATCTCTTGTCATTAACAATGTATTATACCAAGTAGTTACAAAGGCCTTTTATGACAAATATTACAACATCACTATTTAGTGAAATACCCACAATTAGTGTAATGTATATAGAACTGTGGATGTCTGTAGAGGAAGGTTCAATATGAATTACTATCCTAGTATGACTAGTTTTGTGATAATTCATCATGTTTTGGTTAATCAACAAAACCACCCAACGCTTTCATTGTGGTTTGTTTAATACCAATTTATCACTATACATTTATTTTTGGTAATAATTTTCTAATTACATCCACCTACATTTTTAATAAAATATCATTCAATTAGAAATTAAATAAGTGGAGTATTTTATATCAATGTTATCATTAATTAAGTTTAAAACTATAATTTTATATTCTCTAATTAATTTTAAAAACTACTTAAAAAAATACTAAGACCAATATTTATGATGTAAAAGGAAAGGATACATGAACACCCACCTCAAACACTAGAAATATATTGGAAATGTAATTGAAATATATAAAAACGGAATTAGGTCACCGTAATGGTAAGATGAAGCCATAATCATGAAAACTCAAAATATATAAAACATCAAAAGGGAATATATATTCCCCCATGCCTTTAAGAAAAATATAATTACATAAGGGAAGTGGAATGTGGGTCAAAATAATAGAGATGAGGGAGTTATATAAATATTTTTTGAAATATCGTCGAATAAACCACACTAAAATCTATCATAATATAAAAAAGAGTGGTTTTGGGATGTAATAATGGGGATAGTGTCTAGTGGAATACAAAATATGGGTGTTTTGGATGTAATTAGTTTTGGATACATTTGAATATTTACTTTTTCATTTTTTAATCTACACAGGGGTACACTATGTCACAACCCATGGGTTAAAAAAATGGAGCCCCTCCCTTGGTGGGCATTGACTCCCTAGACACCATGGAATATTTTTCTTAGTCATGTTGTGGTGTACTGGGTATAATTAGGCATCCATGACATGTCATAATGGCCTATAGCATATCATATCCTGATTTACTATCATGTAGATGCACTGCAAAAAGATAACCAACATTACCATTATAAAGTATGGAAATGTGATATTAATGGAGAAACCCATAATACTACACAGTGGACTTACTCTCTCAAATGAGTTACCCTCACACTGGTTAGTGACTATAATATTTTAACTACCTATACCATTACATATAATTGAAATGGGGTCTCCATGGTATATCCCACTATGATAAAACATAGCCACACCTAGAGGGGGAACCATATAGCTTCCTATATTGGTCAAATTTTATCCCATTATATATTTAAAATTTCACAAGACCAAGAAATTGTCTCCCAACATTCAAAGAAAATTGATAACAAAAAAAACCTTAATTAAAGAAATGTGAACATAGAAAAATATTATGTAAATTAATTTATTCTACATTAACATCGATATTTGTGTGATATATTCATGAATCACAAGCTCTAGGACATACATCTATGGTCAGAATTGTATATTCCATTGAATAGTTTTTTGAATATTAATTATTTGATCCTTCATCATTTTTATGTATTATATTGATTTCCTCAACACTCTGTATGTATTTATTTAATATGGAAGAATTCTATTTCATTATTTTTTCTAAATTTGTATCTACTTTTTGGTTCATTGTTGATATATAACATTAAATATTTGATCATGATACACCTACTAGAAATAAGTTAATATATTAACCATGATTCATAGAATATTTCATATTAATTGGTATCCATGGGAATATGTCATATTTATTAATCTCACATATGATAGACATCTATACCATCTTTCGGGTGGACTGGTTGTTAAATTTTTGGTCTTGAATTGATTTCTACCAGAGGTGGGTGTCATTTCTCTCCCATGGGTAATATGAGTATGTTATAATTGGAGAGAGAGATGTTTATGTAGGTATAAAAGGACCATATTCCAGATTTGTATGATCCCTTACATATCATGTGCTAGGAATATATCATTCAGTAGAATTGAGGATAGTAATAACCAATTTTCCCATAATCATACAAGTTTTCCAATATACCGTTCATGATAATTTTCCAAAATAATTTTTCATAAGATGTATATTTTGGCCATGATTGATCTCATGAAATTTTCAAATCACATGATTATTCCCCCTTATCAAATGTACGTAGTTGGTATTGAAGAGATAAAGGTGAAATGTGATGACCTTGATGAAAGTATTTGTATTCCATTATTTATCACGTTCTATGGTTCCAAAATTTTATTTTCTATGAAGGAACGCGGTAGCTTCATATTTTCCACTAACTATACGATGTTGGACCATGTTATGACGAAGAACTGTAAACCTTATCCGAGGATTGAAATTGTGTTTAACTCTTTGAAGGGGGATTGATAGTTCCTCCTGATTGTACAATGGTTTCGTTAACTTGAGTTTATATTTTGGATAAGTACATTATAATGAATAAATTTAGGATCATGTATGGGTTTTATTAATATATTTTAGTTCTATTGGTTATAATTAATGCACTATCGGTGTTTATATATCTCATTAATTTTTTTGACCTTCCCTTTAATCTATGATCATTTTCTTCATGAATAAAATACTGGTGTCTTTATAGTGTTGGAAAATCATTACAAGAACCATAATATTTTATTTTGTATTACCTAGCCACACATTATTTATTCTTGTAAATGATTTGACACTTTATGATTCATAATATGTGTGTTATGGGGAGTGATATTTTGGAGTTTGATATCTCAGATGATCCTAAGAATGTGGACGTACTGCTATCATACAAATTAAATTGTAATTCCATTATGATTTATATATTTTTGGGATTGGTCGTGTATTATAAAAATTTCATTGAATATTTCCCTCACTTTTTATCACCAAATGTAGTTTTGATTAATAAGATGGTGATGAAAAAGTGTACCAGTCAGGGTGAGGAAACATTCATTGTTCTAAATAAGATAGTGATGTCTAGTCTAATTGTTATTCTCAAAAACCAGTAGATTTTTTAAATTATCTAATTTTATGATTCAAATTTTATTATAGTATAATTTTTTTATGTTTTAAAATTAGGTATTCAATTATGAGTCATGTCAGCAACGATCACATGAGAGAAAATTCCCTACTCATTATTCAGGTTCAGTGTTATTGGTTTTTCTATATAGTTTTTTGTGTCATTATCTCATTAGTATAATATATTTCATCATCACATAATATAAAATATTGTCGTATATGTTCTTCCAGGTAATCTTAAAAATTTGGTATTAGTATTGGGATCAGTACTTATATACATTCTTCTTTGAGATTTAATATATAACATGAATGTGGAATTTCATTATAGATTCTCTCAATAAAAAGATAGATGTGTAGGGAATTTTTTTCTGATTATGTGTAAAATGTGATAACCTTTCTATATATTAAATGAGGGATATTTAAAGGACATGGATAATGTGACTTGTTCTCCCACAATAATTTCCACTTAATTTTTTTTATATTTAAATGTTATCAAATATGCTAATTGTGATTATCATGTGATGCAGAAATTTATCATGAGAGATGATATAGTATGAAACTAGTCTCAAGGGTGGATATGATATTGTGCATCAAACTATGGGTGGAAATAAAATCATCCAATTGGCTGATCTGATGAGGGGCTCCCATGTCTCATGATAATTGGTGCAGTTAGGGTAAATATGTTGTATTGTGGTATTAGTAATTGTTTCTAAAATAACTAAGACCAATATAGATATATTAGATAAGAAAATATTTTTCATAATAATTAATTTCATGATAAATCTAGATGGGTCCATTTCTAATATGTATCTCAGTTTCAATGAGATTGTTAACATAATGCATACACTTCAAAAATGAATTAAAGACAAAGATTATTTCCTACAACTTCTTATATTCTTACTTGGAAGGTGGAGAAGAACATTTGTACCAATCATCTAATAATGAAAGTTATGTACACTACAATTAAAAAAACAATTTAGGAAACTGATTATCTAACAAAATTATTATGAGTGATGAAATAATAAATAGATGAACCCAAAAATAATAAAGTGTTCTTTAAAAAAAATTTCTCAAAAAAAGAGAATATCAAAATTGATATTTCAATTATTATTGAATTTCATTCATTTAGTTATGAAGAGATGGCTCACTTATCTGTCTATTTCATTATATTTTTTATTAAAACGATATTCTTCATAACATTGAACTATGGTGGTATGTGTGATAGAAAATATAATTGTATAAATTGTTGTAAAAAGGATGACTCTACAAATGATAAAACCTACTATGACTATAAAATAAAATAAAACAATAAAAAAGAATTTACAAATATAAAATACAAGAAAAAGTATGATGAAAAACAATAAATGATATCAAAAGGTAATAAAATCAACAAGGTTTTCTCCAGATGTCTGATTAGCTAAATATGATTTCATTATAGAATTCAAATATCATATAAGTAATATATGATTCATGAAAAAAAATGCAAATTAATCATATATTTTTCATAATTATACTGAACAAATTTCAAATTTTTCTTCTAATGATATTTGTGATGAAACTATGATCAGTGGTGTAAAATTTTAATTCTATATTATCATTGAAGATGTGTTCATTAAATTAATGGATAAATATAAAGGTTTATAGAGTCATAATGTCATGTTGGTAAAATTTAAAATTCATCTTAATATAGAAACCCAAAATAATGCTCAACTTCTTATAAAAAATAGTGAGTTGAAATTAACTATTGATAAAATCAGGAAATATATTATGAGATTAAATAATTGTACAAAAACATAACCATTAATTATGGAAAACAAACTAGATTTTATTACACTATACCAATTATTTTTTAACTGAGGAATATAAGGATTTATAAAGATAAATATTTCTCATGTTCCTATTATACTAGTTCTAATAATTCTTATTCTACTAGAACTAATAAATATTATAATTTTTATAGTCTAAGGACTTAATTTAATAAACATGTTAAACATTTATGAATTCCGAAAGATCTCATTACCCTGATATCAATATTTGATAAAATTTGTGTAATGAATTCATTTTTAGTTTAAATATAATATATAGGTATCATTATTCAAATATTCCAGTAATAAATTATGTTATTGTTGTAGTGGGTGATCATGAAATATGAATGGGGATAAATCAATCATTGATAACATAATCAAGTTTCATATTGTACATTTCACATTAAAATTCCAATAAAAATCATATTAGACTCATTCGAATTGGAAACTCCATCACCATTTTAATTTTACTATTATTTCTTGTAGATATAATGAAATATAATATACTTATAATTTCCAAATTTTATGATAATGGAGACTAGGTAAAATTTAATAAATATCCATGAAATTTAGTTTCTGCCCAAAAAGATTTAATATTCACTTCTATTGAAATTATAATTCTTATGTAATTTAATTGAAATCATTTTTTTCTTATCCTTTTTCATGTTTGAGTGAATTTCATAAATAATAAATGATTTGGAATATGGGACTAGGCTATAGTCATATACACACTCTTATAAATCTTACTTGGAGATGACAATAAAAGTAAATAATTTGACAAGACTCTTTAATAGAGAATTCCTATAATCACTATTAAAAGAAAAAACTCTCAAAAACATTTTTAAACCACTGAAATTTGTCTCAACATCTCAATAATTATAGTTGGATCTGATTTATTTTTTATACCTTATAGAGATTCCAATTTAACATGGAAACCTTATGCTTATGTTGTGTTGGATGATTGATAAAGATACATAAGGGGGTTTCCATTACTCAAAAAATTGAAGTGCTTTCATATTTCTCTAAATGTTCTAGATATTAAGTGTTCTATAATGGATTTAAAATAAATTACATAATATGTTATCATGGCCTCGAGTGTAAAAATAAATAGTTTGAATCATTATTCACACACAAAGTCAATAGTCAAAAAAATCTTCCTCAAGGACCTCACAACATAATGGTGGTGTAAAATGATATAATAGAACCATTCAAGAAATATTCTTGACCATAATTTATGAGTTTTATCAAGATGTTCATTTATAGTCTAAATATATGAAAAATAATGATATATACTTAACATAGATTTCACTGTACTACTCTTAAAGGAGACCCCATTTGAATTATATAATAGAATAAAAAAAGATAATTTCATTATTGTTTTTGATTTTAAATACTCTATATAATAAAAAATAATTTATACTATTTTGATTCCAAATGAGATAAATTTTGTTTCCTTAAATATTCTAAAAACATTAATCATATAGTGTATTTAATAAAATAACTATGCTTATGAAAGAATATCTATATGTTATGCCTGATATAACAGATCCACAAGAACCCACGACAACATTAGAAAATATGGATGATGATATTTCCAGTATGGGCATCAATTATAATCATGGTAACTCTTTTTTCAGACATCTTATAAAAAACACCCAATTATGAGGAAAAAAATCATCTAAAACCTATTGATACAAATTTTGTGTCAAAAACATATATAACAAGAGTTCTATGACTCATAAATATCTTCTCTTAGATGTAGTTTTCTGAGACCATTAAAATGTGACCAATTTAATATCTTATCTTAAAAACAAATTTGAAATAAATCACTATAATCACATTTTGAACACAATAAAATAAATGATGCAATTAATGGTTACCTATTTTTAATGATAATGAAATAAAAGATAAATAAATTTTAAAGCAATATATTCGTGAATCTAGTTCAAATATATAAGAACTAACAAACTGTTGGAACTAATTGGGTGTTGAGAAACAAGGATAATTATTCAGGAAAATTAATTATAATTAAATAAAAATTGGGTTCCCAAGCATTATTTAATGTAGATTGTATTGACTATTAGGAATAATTTCATCTATTATATAAATGAGAATCCATTAGAATGTTTCTTTACTATAATGATCATAGGTAATTTTCATTTTAATAAAATGGATATCTAGATAGAATTCATAAATGATTATACAGTTGATTATTAATTTGCTGAACAACCACTTATATTTTAAAACCCTCACCTTCCAAATCATGATTTTATATTAAAACATCTTTAATATGGTTTAAAACAAGCTCATATAACATTGAATGATATGATAGTTTTTTTATTTAATATGATTTACAAAAAAAATATAACACCATACATTATTTATTTATTGAATTTTAAAATATATATATTTTTTTTAAATTTTTTATATATTTTTTTGTTCATTAATAAATTCATTAGATAATGAAAATTTATGAATTTAAAAAAAATTAAATTAGTTTTATGGGTGAACTTATATTATTTTTTGTTTTTTAAATTTTTTAAAATTAAAATGGAAATATTTTAAATCAATGAAATTACAGTAAATTTAATTTAAAATATTTTCATTTGGATATTACTAAACGAAGTGAGACACCCTTGAGTGGTAGTTGTAAATAGGATATTGATAAAACTAGGAAATCATTTGACCAATACTCTTGTAGATGTATGATTATAAGCTATCTGTATTTATTTTCTAACCATACTGATAAAATTTTCAGTTTTTTTGTGTTCTTGTTTTTATGAAAACCCAAATGAGTATGTTTTACAATCTGCAAAAAGATTTTTTCAATTACAAAAACTAAAACAAATTTTTTGTAAATACATTATATGTGAATAATTTTAATATAGTGATTCATTCATGTATCACCACAATATGTAACTGTACTTTCCTATTAGAATAAATTTAATTTTATTGAGATCATTTCAATACACACCAAACCCGATTTAAACAGAAAATAATTTAATCTTGTTTTGCACAATGAAATAAATTGTAACTATGTAATAGTGTTTATATAGTAAATTTATATATAATATATCCAACCAAATATTCTCACACTGATCAAATATATTTTATTATAATGTCATAACAGTAAAACTAATATTACACATAATGTGCTATATTTTTAAAAAGGCAGTTTTACCATATTTTCAGGGCGCACCTACTATAAATTTGAATGTTATAAATTTTGTGAATTTTATATGAAAAAATAAACTTAATTTTTAATATATAAATCTAAAAATTATTTTAGAGTGAATTTTTTATTTCTCTTTGAATTTCTTTAATAAATAGTGAAAAATATTGAAATCTAATATCTAGTTTATTTTTCATCTAATTTATTTTTAAGGTTAAAGTATATTTTTAAATGGTTTAAATTGTAATTAGTTTAATATTTTAACAGTTAATAAAATTTATTTCATTTATGTTAATTATGAAAACATAGTAAAATTTTGATCATTTTTACATTAAAAACCTGAATTATCATCTCTTCTATGAGATTAATTATAGAATAATTTAGGGCTTTTATCATATTAAAATTTAGAAAATGGAATCGCTATATGGAATGAAAATAATTTTTATTTTCTAAAAAGGTAAACATTTTTTTACAATAATATTAGAGAATATAATTAAAATTAATTATAAGGATTATGAGAAAAATTAAATTCATAAAAGGGAGAACATTAAACCTCAGTACCAAAATTATCTATTAACTTATAAAAAGGCCATTTTCTAAAATACTTTTATCCTATACTCTGACTTGTAGATATTTGAATAATATTTATCCTCTTTTCATGGAAAAATCATTCGTGGAATTCCCTTCCCAAAAACATTACAAGAGTACCATTCCTTTTCCACTATGAAAAGAAACCCAGTACTCCAACTACCCCAAACCTCCCAAGCTACCTTATCTCCAACAATATATTCCCAAATAAAATATCAAAATCCCTCCCACAAACTTATAATCATCTTCTTGTTCATAATTCCATCCATGGAGTATCATTGGTAGAGATCAAAATGAGTTACCAGAATAAGAGGTAACATAATTCTTCATGCCCTTTAGTTTTATTTAATTTTCCACCCCTTCAATTATTGAAATTAAAAACATCTATATCAACACAATTTCCCTAAATAGACTTATTTTATTTAACTTATATGGTT
Organism: Viscum album; assembly: GCA_963277665.1. NCBI lineage: Eukaryota > Viridiplantae > Streptophyta > Magnoliopsida > Santalales > Viscaceae > Viscum > Viscum album. The sequence goes on from OY728147.1 coordinate 1,305,637,138, forward strand.
CAAACTATAATTACACATGCATCCATCAATGGGTAATTAACTTCTCATTTATGTGTACAATGAACTACCACAACACAACGTGATGTTGTATGTTTTTGTCCATTACCACCTCTTGTGGATGTGGAATATGTTAATATATGTTATATATATTAAATTTATACTTTATTTATACTTTTGTAATAATTTTATAACACATACCTTTCTGCGCAACATTTTGTGAGAATATGCTGACATTGTTTGGGGAAGTGTGGACTACATCCCCCTCAATGTGATATAATTCATTCATTATATACATGGAATATATAAAAATATGTTTTAATAAACCTATATAACATTTATGACAATGATATGATATTTTAATTATAATATACATATAAATATATATCAGGTACTTTTAATTATTTTAAAGTATGACATGGGTATGAAAGTATCATTCATGAATATGTACGACAAAATTAATCCATGGAGAATGAAATTAATTTCCTATATCCAAACATTATATATTACTTTTATCCTTGTTAAAATTATATATATTATGAATCTATGATCTAATTTATATGTACATCATGTAACAAGTTATAAATTCTTGAAAAATATGAAAATAATCACCTAAAGTAGTACAAATAATTAAAGATTGTTATCAAATGCGTAATAATATTTTATAATATGATACTATATGATATTATAAATATGAAATTTTTTATTCAATATGTTATTAACACTATTAAAACTATGAAACATGAGATTGCGGGAATTTAAAACAAATGGGAGTGCAAAGTAATGTATTTTTCTTCCATTTACATTCAATGGAGACTTATTTTCTGTTTTAACCAATTAAATTTTATATGGTGTATATACTTTCCTTTCACATTTTATATTATTAATATACTTATTCACATGACACATTAAATTTCATTTATTATTATTCCTTCAGGGGGATTTTTATTTCTAATATTTTAAATTGGTATATAACACATTTGAATATTCCAATATTATTTCCCTCAAGAATGCATTTAATGATTAGCTTTATATTCTCCCCTTCTATTGTGACTCTTAAGATTCTGTTGAAACAATAAAGTTATTTTTATCATTTCTATTATTCATTAAAATTTTCTTCAATATATATATTCTCATGAAGTGGATATTATTATTTCCAAAATGGTTTACTATTTTTCAAACAATTTTCACGATGATATTTATTTGATTAATTGTGTAATGATTGACCATTCATTATCATTTACTAAATAAAGATATATTATATGGAACATTTTTTATAAGATAATTCATTATAGGAGGAATGATTTGGATAGGTATAACATAGGTGAGGCCCTGTTCTAGAGAGCACCTTGATGCACTAGTAGTGTAATGATGTGAAATAGTTTACCAAATTAGAAGCATTTTGGCTAGATATACTAAACTGTCTTGTAAATTTTCTTCAAAATAAAGGATTCACGTACTCTAGAAACATGGATTCCAATAATTAATCATTAATCTGATTTAAATTCATTTATTATTTATCCAAGATATTTTCGTGTCGAAATATCTATGGAGACATTTTATTTTTAGATCATTTATTAAATAGAATATATTTTTAGATTACTACTCATTCATATTTTCATTAATTTATATACTTAGTAGAATAAAATGTGTTACTAGTCATTTATCATTAAATGTTTATTATTCTCATCAATTCATTTTTTATTCCACTTTAGATACCCTTATTGAGCTTTCGTGCTCCCACAATTATGTTTAAGTAAACCATGTTGTATAGAAGAAATCATTGAATTTGAATTCAAAGATGTTTTTTTTCATTTTATTATGTATCATGTTTTATTTTAATTTTCCTAAGGTAATATAGGTATAATTTATGTTTTATTGATTGCTAAAACTTTTAAATTATTCATCCATTTGGGACATTAATCCTAGTATCCATTCCAATGTAATAACATATTGCACTGGATGAGGCTTCTATAGTGGGGGTGTTATAGATGGCATCAAAGGATGTCCAGAAACAAACATAGAAACATTATTTAGAGAATAAAAAAGAAGGAAAATAACCCTATGATTTACTTTTAGGATTAGTATTGTAGAATGTTCTATAATTTCAGTAAGGTAGAGATTATATAGGTATTCCTAGAAATACACCTTTATTTGGATACTACAAGTGTGTGTGGTTCTAGAACAGATGTAAATATGAGTAATAACTCCAACAATTTGTGTTTTTCTAACTAAGAATGACCTGGTATATGAAAATTTTTCATACTATGCACCTCGTTTGAAACTTCCTATGGACACACATAAGATTTTTCATATATTTATTTAAAATAATTATGAAATAATTAGTAATAACCATGTCCCTAAAGAAACCAATGTGTTTGATTAAATGATTTTTAATGAAAAAATTTATGTTCTATGACATAAAATTTATTATTATATGTTATGATTTTAAGGCTAATTTATTGTATTCAATGTTTTAGAAATGGAACATAGTAGGATGAATGGTATCAATACTTTTGGGAAATGTAGATATTTCGCTGCTCAAGATACCCATATATCTGATATTAGAATAGAGAAAATTATATCTATTCTGTGGATGTTCAACCAGGTTATAACAAATAATCTTTCTCAAATGGAGAAAACTATTCCATGGATACAATCCCTTATGTTGGTAACAATTATGAGATAGAATCCCTAATTTTTTTAGTTGAACCCATATTTTAATTATAAATATTAAATGGGTAAAGTCAATAGAGAATATATTTATAGTAGTGTGATGTAGTAAAGTGTAAAAAGTTAAACATCGGTCATATTGTCTCTAAGATGGTATTGATCAATGGTGGTCCATGATCTAAAATTATATTGAGGAATAAAATATATTACTCATGGAAGGGATAAATTTTATGGAGACGTTTAATAAATACTTCCCTCTTGATTAATAGAATGAGATATTGAAGAAGTACCTTAGATTAAAGAAAAAGGAAAAGTAATGTCCTTTAAATTATGAACCATCATTAAAAAGTTTATCTTTATATGCTACACATTAAATAAGAAACACATAGTGTAATATTGAACACTTATTTAATGGTATCAATCCAAATCTACAAAGGGCATTGTTTTCTCATAATTTTTCATTATACGAAGAAACAGTTTTCTATTCCATAATGATAGAGAAGGATTTCCCAAGATCCTATATATTCAATGGTAACCAAGAGAGAGGAGGTCTTCCAAGAAGCATGAAAAAATGAATGCAGCAAATCAGAATATAGATTTTGATAAATTTCTATCTTTTAAAAACTATTGAATGAGTCGTGCTAGGAAAACCGGAAGAGATTATGAGTTTTCATTTAGTTGGTAGAAAGGGGTCTATATGATATATAATGTAGGTGGGAGAACGAAGACAGTAATATTAAATGTTAAAATAGAAATAATATGGGTCTTTATACAAATTAGTTCCACAATCATCAATGAAATTTTCTTCAGAAGAGGCATGGGATTGATGTAAAAGCTTTTTTGATCACTAATGTTGAGATATAAGTGGAAAATGAGTAGGTGTAAGGTACATTAATCATATCATAAAATTTATCCAATAGCTTTTTTTATTTTGGATCATAACAATATTTTATATTTTATTAGTTTTTTAAAAAAATATGAAATTTTCCTTTTGATTTTATAAAATATATTTTGTTCAAAACTCCTAAGAGAAGTCTTATTGAAACAAAGATGTATGAGGTTCTCACAATTTTTACAAATACACATTCTTTACATGATTAAATAATTATCTTGATTATGTTTGACTGTGACAGAATTATTTGGTATGGACTATCTCTCCAAATCTAGAGCTATGATTTATTTAAAAATTAAGGAAATTATCAATAGTGAGTAAGATATAGAATCCCTATTATTTATAAGAGAATATTTATTAATATATTCTTATATATATCCACCACTAATATATTAAATAAATTTATTTATTACAGGAGAATTGAAAATAACTTCTAGTCATGAATAATGTTATTATGAAATTGAAGATGTACATATTGTGAAAAATAAATTTATATATTTCTTATAAAATTACTTGGACATTCCCTAATTTGTGGAGTTGAATTTTACCTTGACATAATTTCCAATATAAGCTTATTATGAAAGGATTCCTATTGAATGGAGACTATGGAATTGGTATAGTTGATGAGAAAACTAGAGGATTTATTTAATAATTGGAATTTTCACCATTTTGCTTCACTGTGGGGATCCTTTATCCTTTCTTAAAGAAGAAATATGGATCTATGAGTATTTTCATTCATTGTAGGGGAATCAATGATATTATAATAATGAAAAAGTATCATCTACCATGGATTATTGATTTTTTCAATCAACTTCACCATGCCTTCGATTTTTCAATGATTGATCTTTGTTCTGGGTATCACTAATTTGGAGTGGAGAATGAAGACATCTCAAATGCATCTTTTTAGATGAGTTATAGACATTATGACTTTTTCATAATACCAATTGTACTGAAAAATGCACCCTCTATTTTTATAGACATAATTAATAGAGTATTCATGTAATATCATGATTAATTAGTTGTGGTATTAATTAATTATATGATGATGTATTATAATATATATGAGGACTATGAGAATAATTCTTAGACCAATCTTAATAATATTATATGGGAGAGTTATATGGAAAATTTAGAAATATTCATTTGTGGATTCAAGAAGATTTCATTTCATGACCTTATTGTCTCTATGGATGGAATAATTATTTGACATGAAATGATATCTGAAGGAAGATAAATGACTACAAAAACAAACATAACTTAGGAAAGTAGTTTATACGATTGGTATTATAGTATTAGTGATTCATTCAGAAATTTTCTTGATTGGCTAGGCAAGTAAACATTTGACACATAAAGTGGTTTTGCATTACAAGGAAATGGAATGTGATGAATTTTTTGAGGAAGTAATGATAATATTACTAAATTATAAGAATTCAACATTACCATTTCTGAGTGATGAGTTTCTCTTATATAGTGTTAAAAAATGTATGGAATTAGCAGAGTCCTAAATAAAATAAATTTATTGAATATGAATCAATGAAATTGAATACTCATGAACAAAACAATTTAACCTATAATCTTGAGTTAGAGGCTGTGATATTTACATTGAAAATATAGTGAAATTATATATACAATGAAATATTCGAGATATACAATGATGGAAAAATACTAAAATACATATTACCCTTGAATTATCTCACCATGATTCAAAATAGATGACTTCAGATACTCAAGTATTATTATTTCTCAATAAACCTCCACTCAGGGAAATAAAATAAGGTACAATATGTAATGAGTCGTAAGAATCATGGAGTTTACTATCAAATGAAGACTGAGAAGGATCATATGCTAAGAGATCTAGTAAGGATGAAGTTGTGTATTTTTATGGAAGGGGTGACATTAATAATGTTCATATGATTGAAAACAATCTTTATAATAGAGGTTAAATCATTCTCAACATGTTAATGTTGAATTTCTAATGAAATTAAAAATTGTGAATGATGGAATTTTATTTGACATTGATTGTAAAGAAGAAATCCTATGATTTCTATTATGGTTTTGTGTTACCTCTATAACTGATATAGAAGGGAATATTTTGAAACCTGATTATAGATCTAGTTGCTCTATAGACCTGAGAAACAAAAATATGTTTGGGGACATGAAGAACATTTTTGTGGGATAACATGAAGCAGGAAATAGTTGATTATGTCTCCATATTTTTAGTTTGAAAGCATGTGACAACTCTGATGTGGGAACCTAAAGTAGTACGACAACCAATTCATATTCCTATATAAATATTGGATGAAATTGTTGATTAACTTTCCAAAGGACTACCAAATACTCCTAGATAGAATGTTGAAATATGGTTTATATTTTATCACCTATACTAGTCTTATCATTTCCTTTTCATAAGAGAATATCTTCCTCTTGACCACCACAGAGTGCTCTAAATTAAAGATGTAGTAAGACATCAAGGAACACCTCTATCAATTGTTTCCAATCGATATATCTTTTTATATTAAAATTATGGAAAAAAATCAGAGGGATATTGACACTAAACATCATTTGAGCACTAGTTAATATTCTCAAATGGATGGACAACCTAAAAGAACAATTCAAACAATGGAGGACATGTTGAGTTCACGCTCACTCAACATTAAATGTATTATGGACTAGTACATACCAATGGTAGAGTTTAAATATTATAATCACTTCCATTCAAGTATTTAAACGGTTCAATTTGAAGAATTATATGTAAATAGCCAACCTATATCAATTTCTTAGGATGAAGATTCTGAAAATAAGAATCATAATCCAATAACGTGTTGAATGTATGATGATATAGGTAATGTCTATTCAAGATATTATTAAATAATCTCAAACTAGGATTATTAGTTATGCCAATAATCAGAGGAAATATTTAGGTTTCCTAGTTAGAAATCATGATCTATTGAATGTATCATCATTGATGGGTGTTATAAAATTTGGTAAGAAACAGAATTTGGGTCCTAAGTACAAAATATCATTCAATATTCTTGAATTATTTTTAGTTATTGCTTATCATTTGGAAATGGTGACAAATCTTTCAAATTTGCATGATATGATTCATGTAACAATGATAAGAAACAAAATTCCATACCCAACACATGTGTTTATATCTAATGTGATAGTGTTGGGTCTTGGAAAATAATATTCTGAAGAACCTGTCAAGATTATTGATAATAGATAGCATGTATTGAGGAATTAGAGGAGTCCGCTTGTAAAATTACTATGGAGAAATCACAAAAGGGAAGAAGAAACATTAGAACTAAAGGATTTTATGAAAGAGAGCTACCAAAATATTATTTAATTTAATGCCTATATATTTTTTAGGATGAAAATTTTTAGTAGTGAATAATATTAAACCCCAATAAATTACGATATTTTATTTTGAGATTAAATTTAATTTTGTTTGATATTATTGCAATACATGAAACACCCAATTTAAAAAAAACTATTTAGCCACAATATTCATATTAATTAAAATTATATAACTTTTAGAGACTTTATATAGTATACATATAGATTATATATCTAACTATTTATTTTGATACACATCTAATATATTTTACATGCATACGATAATAATGAACATAAAATTACTCATAAAATATTATATTGTTATTATTGCGGGTTTTCGATATTTTAATGGATAACCTACATTAAATATGAATTTTTACCCATTATGTAGTAGATATGATAATATAAACTCCATTTTTTGCAATTGAAACCTCAATATATGTTATGTTTGATGTTTTGGTATTTTTATTTTTAGTTTTTTTATTGCATAGTGAAAACTAATAATTTTAAATTTGAAACTCCTTTTTCATCTAGTTTATTTATAAGGATTATTTTTATTTTTAATTATTTTTAAGAATTAATTAGAAAAATTTTATCCAAGTAAGAAATTTTACATCATTGTAATAAATATTTATTTAAAATTGATAATAAAAAAATATTAATATTTTAAATGTTTTTATTTCAAAAACCTACATTGTCCTCCCATCTATGAGATAAATTTAAAATTCATTTTTTCTACTTATATTTTTATAATTAGAAAAAATGTATTAAAAATTTTATATCAGAATACATTATTATTTCTATTACGGTTAAAATATTTTTTCAACAAAAATATTAGTGAATGTAATTAAAATTAATAACAATGATTAAGAGGACAATTAGTGTACTAAAGGACTAAACCATAAACCTATGGTCTAAAATAACCTATAAAAATATTTAATATTCCATTTTATGGACATATTTCGACCCTATACTCCATTTTATTAACATTGTATCATTTATAGATCATCTTTTCCATGTAAAAACATGGGAGAAATTCCATTTCCAAAATTTTACAAGATTGTCGCTTCACCTCTACTATGAAAGGCCACCGTTCCTACAACTTCCTCTCACATATAAATACTCATTGGCATGACAAAGATCATTTAAAATTGATTATAAACATCCCTCACCTCTTCATAGAAACATCACCTTCTTCATAAATATATCCCAGGAATCCCTTCGGTGCAAACTAAAAGGAGTTACCAGAATATGATGTAATATCCTTCTATAATATGTTTAGACTTATGTATTCTTATAATAAATAAATTTTCATTTTATAAGCTTTTATAAAAACACAAATATCATTAATATACTTATATGTTTTAATATAAATGTGTTTCCCTACACATACATGAAATTTATTCTAATGGTTAACAAACTAACCGTTTTTTTGCATAGAAAACTACCGCATGACAAAATGATGTTCTTCATTTACCACCTCCCATAGTTGAGAATTATAATAGAAAAATGTTTATATATTCTATATATGATATAAATAATTTACTTATTATTATTTAATTCAATTATAACACAAACTTTTATTCAATTCATTTTGTGGGAATACGATAACATTGTTTGTGCAATTGTGGACTTCAACCCAGTCAAAATGATGTGATTCAATTACGCTATATATGAAATGTATAAAAGATAGTTTTAAAAAATATGTAACATTTATTAAATAGATATGATAGTTTAATTATAATATAATTATAAATATATATCATTTCCTTTTCAATCTGTTAATATGATATGGATATAAATGTAGAGTTCATGTATACATTCGAAATACTCAACTTGAACTATGAAATTCATTTAATATTTAAAATTATCATATATTATTATAAATGTATATATAATGAATATATATGAAATTTAATTCAATGTTTAAATTATATATATTATGAAACCAATAACAATTTAATATGATAAATAAGTAACATGTTAAAACATACTTGAAAAAAATGGAAATTGATACCTCGAATAATGAAAGTAATGAATGATAATTATCAAATGTGTAATAATATATTTTAAAAACATAATATATGATATTACAAACATGAATATGTTAATATAATTATTTATAAACGTTATTAAAACCATTATAAATGATGTTAAATTACATTCACACAAAAGAAACGTAATAGGTTTTGTATCAATTATTATTCTATTGAGAATTATTTATTATTATGAACCAATTAAATTTTTTATGCTTATATACTTCCATTTTACATGTAATATCATGAATATACCTATTATAATGATATTTTAATTTTAATTTAATGTTATTCAATCAATGGGATTATGATTTCAAATGTCTCAAAGTGGTATTGGAAACATAGGAATGTATATAGAATATTTTCCCCAAGAATGTGTTTAATTATTACTTTTGTAATCTGAGATTTTTGAATGTTAAAATTATCTTGAAATTATTAATTCCTTTGGATCATTTTAATTTTTCATCAAATTTATCTTTAAATCAATATTATTGTGAAATTTATATTTTTATTTCCTAAATCGTATACCATTTTTCGAATGGGGTTCACCATGATAGTTATATCATTAACTGGGGAATTATTTATAAATATGAATCTTTTATTCAAAATTAATATTTGGCAAGGAAATTTTTTTATAATTTGAATGGATTTATTATGAATCCATTGGATATATACTCCAAAGGGTCCTAGTTATTGATATCCCCTCAATGCATTAGTAGTACCATGAGATGGAATAGTTGGCCAAACTATATATGTTTTTACTTAATATGATAAACCATAATGTGAAAGCTGTAATTGGTAAAGGATTCATTTACCTAGGAAACATGGCGTACGTTAATTACGTATTTCCTTTATTTAGATTATGTTACTAATTATCTAGGGGATTTTCCATCAACATATTATGGATACATTACATTTTTATTTTATTGATTAAATGGGATGTATTTTTAGTTTCTCAATATGAAAAATTGATATTCCCTTATCTAGTTATTTAAATGGTGTTTTTTATCAATTATTTAAATTTCCATGTTTATTATTCTCACCAATTCACTATTTATTCTTCTATAAATACCCGTACAGAGTATTGAAGCTCACCTTTATTATGTTTTCTCTCCCCGGTATATAAACAAGAAATATATGAAATAGAATCTACGGTTTTGGTTTATTTCATTTTATAATTTTTCATTTTCCATTTTTTATTTCCCAAAGTAATATGGTTATCATGTATATAATTATAATTTCCAAAACTACCCAACTATTTGGTAATTCAGTATAAGGTTCTTTATAATGACAAAAGAATAAAATAATCCATATACCCCAGGCTTCTAGGGTTGGGGTGTTACAATTCAGATGCCGATTTATGAGTTTATAAATTAGATTAAAATTTACCTCTAGAATATTTAACATTTTATATAGGGCTTAAGTCTCATGGTGTAGTATGAAATAGAACTTGATTGGATTATCCACTACTTAAGGTGTGTACATAGAATTAAGAACATGTTATGAATAGATTATATCTTTATAATATGATTTATAAGACTATATATACCAATTCCATATTATACATATTAATTATTTCAACAATAGTGCTAAAATATTTCTAATAGTCCTATTTCTCACTCGATAAAAAACATATTTATAGATGACATTTTATTTAGAGAGAAAATTTTCTAAAACGTGGTATATCTACTTAGTGCATTTTTTCTGAACATTCAATTTATATAATATTCACAAATCCTTTTAATTTTATGATATTGAGCTATATCCTAAAAGTCTTATATTGAGAATTACTTATAATGACATAAAATAGTTCAATATCTCCTTCTCTAAAAGGTGTGTATTAAGAAGATACACATGGATGAACATATTAAAACTACAGACTGAAAATAAAAGTCTTTGGAGACATCAACAACCCTATGTATACTGTCATTTTTATGTGCCACTTATTTTAACTCATTTAAAAGATAAATTCAATGAATCCTAAAAAACTGAATCCATATGAATTCTTATAAACTATTTTTTTATCCTCTCTAATCTATTTCTCTTTATTATTTCATTACATTCGATATTTTATTATATTTTACTGTGTTTCTCTATAAAAAATAGTCATATATACTAGACTAGATAATTACATACTCTGTCCCTATATTTTTCATTTGAATCCACATTTTATATCGTAGGGTATGTCATATATGAAATTTTTTTGTTTTATCCCATATATATAAATAGAAGTGGAATTCCACCTGGTTTCCCTTGGGAGAGGGCATTTAAAATAAATGATCAATATCAAGGATTATTTGATTATAATAATCTTCATTAAAGTAGGTAATTATAGTGTGGAGGTGATTATATCACATCATGATATTGAACATCAAGTTTAAATTATACGATAATTTTTATAATATGTAATTTTAACTCTCTTATATAATTTTTTTTATAACAAACAAATTTTGGCATTATATCTTATAAAAAAGACATTACTAAGAAAAATAAATTTTTTTTGTAAATATTTTTTTATATGAGTAAATAATTAACTATAAAAGAATAATTTTAAAATTTATTTCAACATATATATTGTTTATATTTTGATAATCCTTTTAAATGATCAAATTAAATTATTATACTATTTTTGTCAACTTTTCAATTTTTTATATAATTTGGATATATATGTTTTAAAACTGTTTTTAGATGATTTTTTTCGGGAAACTCAATTCACTACTCCCTTGGATCATCTACGAGGAAAAATAGAATTCATCACATAACTATCTAGGGCCATGATAGATAATGACATAGAATGGCTGGTAGTGGAGTGATTGAAAAATTATAGGCTTCTTTATCCATTTTTAGAGACTCAATCCATGGATGAGTTGCTAAGGTTGAATGTGTACAAAATTGTGATGTTGAACATAGTACATCTGAGTATAGTATCATATCATGATAAGAAAATCACATCAAGTTTTAAGAAATTATTTCTTAATAAAATAAGAATTTAAATCAAGATTTGTACAATATGTAATTAATAAAATGTATTGAGTCTAAAAGGGGTATTTAGTTACTATGTGATATTCTCAGAGCCTACATGCATCAGTTTGGTAGATAATGGGGTATCAATATGGGTTTGGAAATATTTGTATACAATATATCTCTTAGTATTAAATCCCTAAGAAACTAATTAAGGAAGTTTAAGGAACGTTGTATCCTTAAGGTTATATTTGTAGTTGAAGGTTGGCCATTTATGATTATGTTGATATTAGCTTAGGATAAAATTGAGTATGTACAGTTGATTTGGAAGCAGTTATTTACAATTTATAATAGTAATAACTCATATTTCAACCAGAGGTGGAGTTCCATGGAGTTAACCATGGGTGACTATATATTCTTTTAATTCATACCAAGTTTGGGACATCGTCAATTGAGGATGTAGGGAATGATCAATATTGAATTTTACAGTGTATTTGATATTATGAAATGGATTAGGCATGTGTATTAATGTTTGTTTATTCCTTAAAAACATTATTGTATACATGATACATTTTTTCGTGTTAGAGCTATAGATGTATGATTCATTCCCAAAACTAATTATCAATAAAAAATATATCAATATAGAGAGTGAATCTTATTATAGAGAGCTTCGTGTGAAAATATTAAAGCAGAGAATGATGTTGTTATGTGGGAATACAATTAATTTAATCTTTGTTATGTGTAAACACATAAACATACATGTGGATTCATGGTACTCATAATAAGATATGAAATATTTTTGGACATAGTAATTCCCTAACGATCATCTATGACACTTATCATGGATGATAATTACATAGACGATGAGTCTCTTATGCCCCTAAAATATTAAGGTGAATTATGGTTTAAATTATTATTTAATCTACTGTACATAGATTAATTGAGTATGTTTTATGTGTCAATTTTAGTTCAATTGTGGGTTTTGGAATATTTAACAAAGCAAGAATTGGAAATAATAATTTAGGTAGACAATTAGTGATTGACCGTTGGGATCCATGGTATGATTCCAAGATATGTAAGGATCATGGAATGGAGTCAGGATGATTATTTACATAGATTCATTCATAGAGGGTTATGACCATTTTTAAGGTTATTTCAAAACATTCCTAAGTGGGATAAATCATGATGAGTTTTAAGTGTATATTATCTTTTCTTGATTGTCTATGTCATTTAAAGACAGACTAACTCGTTTTTTTCTTTAAATAGTGGGAAATTATGAATATCTCTTTTAACCTCATTTGAACACTTAATTTTTTCCTTCCTTCTTGATCAACCCATAAATAATTTTAAAATTTTGTGTAGCTTCCTTCTTAATATTTCATTTAATCTTCTACCATCTCCTGATCCATGAATTTCTCAGTTATCTTATAGATATTATATTGGTAAATCTAACCACATATGATCTATAGATATCTTTTTATTTTGATCACACATATTTTACATTTTATAAAACCAACATAGAAGGAATTAAGGTTGATTAGTGATTTATTTTTTATTATTAAATTGGTTAGTCCAACACGGAATACATAGTTCATTAAGATTAGTTTAATATTCCCTTCCTAGGCTACACCATTTGTATAATGTTTTAACGATTAAAAAAATGTGTGTGTGTAGACCCAAGACACACTTACTTTGATATCAATGTGACAAGGTAGAATTTTATGGATGTCTATTACTACTTGATGGGGGAATTCTAGGATTATGGCTTGGAAAATATAGAATCCAACTACACATAATGGGAAGTAGTCGGACTGTCTAATAGGGAAAATTCAAAATATAGTGGTTCATCTGGACTCTCGTAATGATTGGACGACCTATCAAGATAGTTATATTGTACATATGGCTCGTTTTTTCTACATATTTTAATTTTGGGTGAGTTAATGATATCATATTATTATCCATAAAGGGATACATTTAGAGAAACATGTGAGGTTATGTTGGATTTTGGATGAATTATCTATATTGTGATATGATTTACTTCTCGAAAGTGTTCCATATACTATGATAGGAGTATGGTTAAGATAACATTGAAACAATCATATATTAAGAGTGGGGTTGATATGAATTGTTTCCACATAAATTATAGTGGTTGGTTTATATAATGTATTACAATTACAATGTTAACATGATGGTTTTGATAAATTGAAGGACTCAAGTGATTGGATTAGGGATTAAATAATGTCATCACATCTTCTGACCGGAGTACGGTTGATATAATAGTCTCCCAGACCTATGATAAAACGAGGACTGACATTATTTAAACTCATTATTTTGATAGTAAAATGAATGGGGATTATAGTTCACTATCTATTGTGTAAGAAGAGATAGGTTAGAAACTATTACAGATCAACCTTACACTTCTTTTAGGTGAAGAGTCAGAACATGTATTGTTTCTATTCATGGAGACATTTTTGTCCATATTTACTATATAGTACTTGAATTTATAACTATTTATTTATTTTTGTTAACTCATACAGACATAGAGTTTTATTCCACTTATATTATAGACTTTTCAGTGGTTTCATATTGGGATTTTTACTCACAGCCTCTATAGAAATCTCAATACACATGTAGACATTGCAATAGTTAATCCATCTAAAGGAAGGGAGTAGCATCCCATATTATAATGTGTATTTTATTTTCATTTATTTATATTTTATCCTTTAAAAATAAAATAAAATTGATTAATATTTCAAATACATCCCAAGTGAAAAAATTCATAGGCTGAAAACATAATAGTAAATACATTGAGTACAATTATTATATGAGAGTAAAAAATTTATAAACAATAAAAATGTTGATGAATAAATCATCATGCTCACCCTTGGAGATAACTCTAGGATGAATATATATATAGAAAATGAGAAAAGGTAAATATATAGAAGATATTTTGGGCATAAAACAAAATATTTGTAGTTGTGCATATTTATTAGGGAAAATATGACTATTATGATATCTCATTATATATTCAATAAAGTAGTTATTGATGGTAGATGTTAATATATCCATAAAAATAAGAGAAAATATATATGAAAATATATAATTAGTATGTTAATTTAGTATTTATTTTTGATAGATATGTATTATTAGAATATTTATGATTACTCTATATAGATATTAATTTTTAGAAATAATTTTATTTATTTATGTTGATGTTATTTCTATATGTTATTGCTATAATTTTTGATTGATTTAAATGAAATATTTATGTAAATGTACATGTTTTTGGATAATTTAAAAGGTATTTAATATTTTTTGAGTAATTTATATGTTGGGTTATCGTATGATAATGATGAAGTTACTATGGTAAATGAAAATAATTATATTTTGATCAAAATATATTTTATTTCAACAATGTAAATCGTATATGTTTGTTGAATATTTTTGAGTTATAACATTTCAATAATATTAATGTGCATACATTTCCCATTAATTTTTAACTTTTTGTTGTAGTGATTCTTCAATATATTATCACACAACTCGTTTTCTCCGTCATTTTCTTCTTATAAACTGAATTGATTATTTTATTTTATTCAAAATTTTCCATAGAATCTCTATAAATGCTTCTATATTTATACCGTTCTTGATACATGCTACTCTCATAAATTCAATTAGTTATTATTATTAGCCCTTAATATTCATATAATCATTTATTTAAAGTCATATTATTAATATATTATAATGTTAGACATTCATATTATTATATTAAGAAAACTACTCGTATTTATTCAATATTTATCGCATTAATATAGGATACTTTCATAAAAAAATTATTAAATTTCATGAATTAAACATTATAAAATTATTAATATTATGGAAACCCTTGTGTCTTTACAAGGTAAAGAGGAATACATTGATCATTTTTATGGAAATAAGGAAATTAACTATAATAAATGTTATTATTTCAATTCAAACTAAAAATATGAACATATGAAAATATTAGAAGTACATTAGATTTTAGAAAAATTAATGATAAATGTTAATATCATGAAAAATGAAGTCGTCAAATCCAAACCCATGACATTAGAAATTTAATGGTGTTTGATATATTTCTTCATTATATTTACACTGATGTTGATAAATCTATAATTTTATGCAATATTTACTAAAATAATATCATTTAATGAATAGTTTTTCACTAATGAAAAGGATAAGGGAACCCAATCCTAAACATGAATGTGGGAGATTTTATTTTTAATGATTTTAATATAATATTTAGGTGTAGAATTATAGTAATACAAATAATAAAAATGAAATATTTTGTAAAAAATATATTATAATTATATAAAATTAGAATATCATGACGAAAAAATATTCGTTAGGATTGTGAACCATTCAATCCTATGAGTTACAAATATTATATTTCTAATCATTATTTAAATTAAGAAGTCCCATAATGATTTTCAAACACAATCTTCACATGAATCATATATTTCATTAAACAAATTTGTATATTGCAACCTAAAATCTTCCTATACTTGTTATACCATAATATAAATACCTATCCTTTGGTTTTCAATTTCATGATGAATTTATTTGTTTCTAATCACTAAGGTTATAGAAAAGACTTATTTTTTCATTAAGACTACATTGTAAGGGTATTCATAACTCAATATCTATTAGTGAAGTAATATTATTTATTCTATGAATATTATATAATAATATAATTTGAATTATAAACATTTATTATTTATGTTTTATTTTGAAATTTATTATACAAGTTTATATTTCATTCTTATAATATCTACTTTTATATATTCTTACATAACGTGTTTCAATATTTTTAAATGTTTTTTTTCAAATATAAATATGAAATTAATATTATATATGTCTAAATTACTATTTTTTGGAAATATTAATTTTATTATTTATAAAAAATAGATCTATTTTTTCACCATTCGGTCTATTTTCTTCTTTTTGTGAAATTTTATATAAATAATAAAATGACTGCATAATGTAAATTATATTGAAAATTATTTTCTTTTATACTTTGTAAAATGAATCCTTTTTAATGTTTTTTACATGAATTCACATTCCCACCAAATTTTTCTGTTATTTTTATGAATGTTTATCTCCATGTTTTAATGGTTTTCAAATGTAATTTGTATATCAAATTTTTAAAACACATCATTTGGAATTTAATTTATTAAAAATTAATGAAATTTAATTTTAAACTCTCACTTTAATTGTCTTTAATTACTTTATTGACTCTATCTAATATTTAGGTAAAATTATCCGTTATTTTTTTTCTATTTGATCATTATATGTATTAAATATTATTTTCATTTTCCTCTCATTAGATTATTTTCTAACCTATTATTTTAAAAATATTTTATTTTTAATACCTCACTCAAATTCATGTACATATAGGTTAAACAGTGAGTTTTCAAGTTTTATTCACGAAATAGTAAAATAAAATTCTATATTTCTTTTATTCCTGTTACAGTTCTCTTAAATTATAGATAAAGATGTGTAATACATGGATATAACCCCCCCTGAATTTCTATTTAATTTTTCATTCTTTATAGAAATGATGTTGTGATTAATTATATGTTATTTTTTAAATTGGATAATATGAGTGAATATGGGTGATGAATATGAATCTCGAATATTTTTTATTTGTATTTCTTTTTTTAAAATGTGTTTAACTTGGATATCATTGGATTTTATCTAATAAGTTGTTTTCTTAAAATTGATTTGTTATCTTTTTTAAATATATGGGTTGTAATTTCAATTATTTCTAATTCTATTTTAAAAGTGTAATGTTTCAAAATATTTAATTTTATTACAAGGCATTTTATATATAAGGCCATTTAATTTTTATTATTTACGATTATTCATTAATTTTTTATAAATTATTTGTTTATATGTTTGAAATAGTTTTATATATGAGATAAATATTTTTTGTTTCAAAGAAATTAGTTTCCCTTTTTTTATTTTATATTATAAGAATAGTTTTCCTCTAATTTATTCCCCTTATTAAAATTTTTGTTCAAATAAAACATTCTAAAAGTATTTTTATAATTCATATGGGATGGTAGGAAAATATATGATGTTAATGTTATAGTTAAGAGCTTTTATCTCTGAATTCAGTACATATATAATTTAAATAGTTGAGATTAGTTGCAAAATTTTACACCTTAGATATGAAAAGTATGTTTTTTATGTAATGGATTTTTTTAATTCATTAAAACATTATATATAATGGACACTGTAATGTATTTGATACAATTCCCACTAATAATCTTTTAAATATGGGATAATGATGTCTATGAATGTAAAAGTAGATTCAATTTAGTGGATTGATAACACTTTAGGTAAGGAAGTACTTGTATGTTCATGACATAAGAGTAATTGATATCATCATGAGAATATATCTTTTAGGGTGGTCATAAATTCAATGAAATTGATTCTCTTTAAGGTTTGTGTAATTTGATTTTATGGTGACTACCAATATTTCTGGATATATTTGTTTCTTTTCAGTGAAAATACATGATCACAGTTTAGATAATACGTAATATTTTTAAATTATTACATGTTAAAGTATCTATTATAATTATAAGAAATGGATCAATTTTTTTGGGAATAGAAAATGAACATTATAGATAAATTTTTAAATTTAAATATTATTTTTTAAAAAATTTACTTAATGTTATATTGGGATAAGTTTACATTATTTTATGGAAATAATATGGTTAAGGAATATATATGAAATTATTTTTTAAAATATAATAGTGTGTTGATTTCGATAACCACATTTGAGGGATAAAAATTGGGTTGGTTTTGGGAGCTCATGTGATCAAGGTGAGAATGAAATTATGTCCATAAATTTGGAATGATTTGGATGATTATTGAGGATCAGAAAATATTGGGATGCTTGTGTTAATGATTTTCAAAAAGATGATTATGATATATGTTTTTAGGAATATTATTTTTTCTATTTTGTAAATATAATTTTGTTTCCTTTTTGGGTTTTTGTTATTTTAATATTTTTAATTAAAATAATTAGTAAATAAAACATAAGGTATCTTATATTGATTTTTATTTTTATTTTAGAGGATATTTTTTTCATAGGATACTTTGTTGTTGTTCCTATGATAATTAAATTTACCAAAATTAATTGTTTTAATTAATGAAAAATTATTACCTCTTTGAATATTTAAAGAGACCATTATTCTATGGTGATAATAAAAGATAATTTATTGGGTATTTTTTAAATAAAAATTATTTTTTTATCAATAAATTAAGCACCATTTATAAATATACATGGTATAATATTTCACATAAACATTATGTTTCTTCAATATTAAATAATTCCAATTCTTATTACAATGTTAAGATCAAATACTTTTTAAACAATTTTCAAAATTTTACTCTCTTGAAAAATAGATATAAAATATATCAAATTCCCCCTATATAACTCTATATTTCTATGGATTATAGATTATTTTAGATCATATATTTAAATCTATACATTCTCATAGTTATCAAATTAAAAATACTATTTTGTATGGTAATGTATAATTAAGTGTAGGTTTCTACTCTTAGAGATTCTCTATAGTGAAGATGAAGTATATGGTTTTCACTGATGGCCCAACCACACTTCCATACATTTGAGATGATCTTTAGTAGATTCCCTCTAGTGAAATCATGGAATGTAAATTCATTGAAATAAAAAAATAAAGACTGGAACCCAAAATGGGGTGGGATTACATCATGAATGGATGTCAACAATAAGAACATTGATCCCACATGCATTTCAGGACTAATCTCCAGAAATGTGGATTCACACAATGTGTGTAATGTTATGTTCTCTAATCTCAAGTGAATATTATTCTCTTCCCTTCATGATGAAGCCTTAGGTTAGATATTTAAAAAAGGTGACACATGTCATGTGTTGTGGATGAGGGATATAATCATTGAGATACTAGAACATTTTCATCACACCATAATACAACGAATCATACTTCTAAAGGGTCAAGATCCATAAAAATGGAGGAATTGATAAACTAACATTTTGTGATTCTTGGATGATCAGACATGAAATTCATTCCAATATGATACACCTTCTACCACATCCATGTCCCATTTTCACTAAATAATGGAAGATGGGGAATTGGATCAGTCACAATGAAACTAATTAGTCTCTAAATACTTGATCTAAATATGAATTTAAAACCTTCTGTGGTTAGAAATTCATATGTGCCAGTATGGGTAATATTTTTTGCATGAAGATTATTTTTTGGCACCTAATGATATTATTTTAAATTTAATCACTAATTGGCGTTCTATTGAAAATGAAAATGATCATCAAGCATGTTAGTTTTTTCCATTTTTATTGATTTCACATGGTTGTGTACTTGAATTATACTCAACAAGGCATCTAGTGATAGAAACACTATCTGTGGATTTAAGTGTGCATTTCAATTTTTAAAAATCACATTAATTATGTTCTAACTTTATTTATTTTAGGAATTCCATATCGTCTTGTACTATGTCCACAATTTATCTGATGTTTTCACCTAGTGAACATGATACCACTATTTTTAATATATTTATTCATAATAAAGGCCATGATATAGATGTTAACGTTCATGGATTATACAACTAGAAAATGTAAAATGAGGATTAAAGAACCCAACTATCGAGGTTCATATAGGTCATCTCAGATACACGATGTTGAATTAAATTGGTTTTATCTATCATCAAGGTGAGTCTTCTAATTAAATTGTTTTTGAATATCTTGTGAAGGAAGTTATAATTTTTGGGATTCTAAATATGGTTTAAATTCTTCAATGAAGGTCACCATTTTGGAGATGTTTTATCCTTATTGTAAAGAATATATGAGGATACCACCTAAAGATACTAGTCATCCTCAACATGCGATAATAAAGATAGCATATGAGGTTTTTGATTATTTGGATCTGGACTATAAATCTCTGGTTGGAAATAAATTTGGATATATTGTTGTAACAAATAATGATGAATTCATATATTTTAATCTAATTGATTTGTTATTTGATGTTGTATAATATTTTATCATTATTCCATAATGGAGGTGGGAAACAGTTCAAAAATTACTAATAAATTGGGGAATATGTCAAAACTAGATGAGGATGATAATGAGATGAAGGATAAATTTTTTTATGGGTTAAATAATACATGGTAATACATAAAATTATATGGTTTTCTCAAATTATGATATGAGAAAATGTATTCATTGTCGGGACTACTCCCACCTTAGTCCTACCATGAGGACAATGTCAATACCCTTCATTATTTATACTTAGAGAGTTATAATTTGTTTAGACCATTGAGTGAGTAATCGTGTTGCGATGATGATGATTATCATGGTTATTATGATTTTAAATCTCATCTCATATAAACAGAAATTTTTTGGTCATTGACTATTGGTTGAGGGAATAATTTCTTTTTCTGAACCCCTCCATATATTTCCTTGTTTTGTTTTTTTATTTAACAAATAGGGCTCTTTCCCCAACCTGTTTTCTAACAATAAGATAATATTATAATATTTCAAACATTTATTGAACTATGAAGTATATACTAAATTAAGAGTATCTAAAAATGATGTGGGTCTTCAAATACCCTACATGTTTTTGATTTTAAATTGTTATATTTTTTAAAATACAAATAATTTTTGGAAAAATATTCATTTTAAAAAATTTAAATATTATACAATTAGATTATATAATAAAAAAATTCACATAAATGAATAAAAAGATGACTTCTAACATATTAATTTTCCTTAATTATATATCAAATTTATGGATTTAAGATCTTGTTTCACAAATTGTACCTGAAAAGAGGAAGGGATTTTAAAAAATTAAATATTGTTTCTGTTAGTGGAGCCCCACAATCTAGAACCACACATCCTTGAAAATTTTGGGATTCCCTAGTAAATGATTGATTAATTCACAATAGATTAATATTAGGGTGAGATAGAAATTAAGTATGGAGACACATTCTCAGAGTACCTATTTTTGATCAAGGACAAATAGGAGAAGATCTGGTGTTGGAGGACATTTTCAATAATTCAAGTGCCTTTTTAGAAGTGAAGCATGCATAAGATCTCCTATGAGTATGAGAGATAGATGTATGATCAGTAACCCCCAACTATTTTCCAATGTTTATTTTTTTAGATATTAACCATGAATGAGGTGAGAATATAATATCTCTATTTTTAGGTTTATCCATTGAATGTTTTCATATATATCTCATGATTTTTTCTCAGAGTTTGAATTGAGTTTTTGGTGTTTTAGGACCTTGAAACTAAAATTTTTAAAGTGTTAAAATATATTAAATCATTCACACACATATATTTTGAATAAATAAATTTCCAGTATATTGGGGCCTCAAATGGGAAATCTAAAACTACGTTTGTTTATGAATCATGATCATTAACCGTGGTGTGACATAAATCTGGTTTGTGACAGAGGTTATATAAAAAATTTATTTTGGGTGGATGTTTATATAAATTAAATAATATATTGATATAATTAATTTAATATCAAAAAATTTAATTACCTATATGTATCTTATTTATGAAAACTATTTGAGGTTGGTATCTTACTCGTGGGATATTATGACAGATATAGTGAGATATTTGTTGGCATTGATGAAACTAGAATGTGTATTAACAAATATGATCATTGAGGGTCAAGATACAAAATAAGGCTAAAGGTTGATCTTCTCCTTCATCACTAATGGATTTTTTTTCACTAATGATCAATTTTTGCTTGAAGTGGGGATTTTAATTTTTTGAATCATTGCCATTTGATTAAATTTTCTAACATGTATTTCATTTCTTTTTATTTTAATATTATGCATCCTTCATCACATCAGCCATGTTTTATTTATGGGACATGAAGCATTATGTTAATAGTCATTTTTCATGAATATCACACCATTAGGGTGGAAAATTAATTAGTTTTGGATGGGATAGATTCATCTAAAAATGATTTATATTTTACTTTTCAATTTTCCAATAATATTAATCATGTTCTTCATCTTTCAATTTTAAGGAAATCTATTCAGCATTATTGGGCTAGATTCAAGAACTATTGAACCTTGTAGTTAATTAATTTTTTGAGAACAATATAATAATAAATTCTTTGTTAATATACTAATATAGTATTTTAATTTGGTTTATGGTTTCAGGTATATATAACTCAAAAGGTGATGACTAACATGATGGCTACTACATGGGTAATTAGTGTTCTTATTTCTAGCCGCAAGATGCTCGGAAAAATTGATCATAGAAAAAATCAATTGAATTAATCCCTTTTAAAATTTATAATAGTTGAGGATGTAATGGGAATAATGTATTTTGTGTTCTCATGTCGTCATACTTTAGTATCTACAAAAAAATTACGAGGCAACTTATATCCATAAAGAGAAGACATCATGTATCATTCTCTATCATAGAAGCTACTACTTCTGCATGAGTTTAATATCACATGTTTCTATCCCATGTACACAAAAATCTGACCTTATCCATGTATCCAAGCCATTTTCTATGAGTACATGCTTAAGACATTAGTTGAGTAGACATGATAGGACCCTAGAGGGATACACCATATCAAAATAGAAGGACCTTCAAGACGTGTACCATGAGTACATTCCCATGACCCCATTGGAAAATAAACATTGTGTTTCCCTTGAAAATACCATATGGTACCACATTCCTAGCCAAGATTTTTTTTGAAAAGCTAACACACTGGTTTCCATGATATCTCAGACTTAATGTTCTCAAATGTACACATCAAGTAATTTTTCCATGAACTTATACCTTGGGTATTTCGTTCATTAAGAGTCATATTTGGAGCAATGATTAGCCCATAATAAGTATATTACCACATAGGAAGTGATATAGGACATCTATTTAGTGTTAGAGATATGATGTGAGATGATATAAGTGGGGCATATCTTTCGTTGAAGCTTAATCAGTGGTTGTGTAATGGTTTGATCCTCAGATAGTTATAGGGATCAATTATCTCATCATACTTATGGTGGAAGGCACCTTATATCCTTTATACAAGTATTGAAGAAATTCCCCCCACATTATAGAGGGTGCATGTCCTATATATGGGATCTTGTAATACCCATATTATTCATCAATAAATGTATGGGTCCTCTATTGGAGTTAGTGCTCCCTCATCTATCAAACATAGCAGTTAGGTTATGGTCCTCTATACTCATTCTAGATATATTATGTGATATTTTGTTCTATGATATGGTTCACTCTCATATGTGAAACATAGTATCATTGAGAGGTCCCTCCAATTTATATCTCATGAGGTTTCCCTGGTTGTTCTGTGTAATTTATGGGGCCATTTGAGGTGTGGGAAGACTATTCTTTCATAGTAGGCTATGAGAATTGAGATCCCATTTTTTCGAAAATTTTGTTAATTTTGAGAATATTTATTGTTCGGTTTCCTCTACACTATCTCTTTATAGATTTATCTGAATTTAAATATTATTATATTTCTCCCATTTTGGTTTTGAGGTTTCTAACTATGTGTGTATATACTCACCCCATCATGGGTTATTCTCACACAAGTATTATAATATATATTCAAAAGGATGATCAGTGGAAGAATTGGTGTTATTAGTATTGGAGGATCATAACAGTATTAGATATTCTGAACATATTCAGTGGATATCCTCGGATATTATGATACAGACCCTCATCAGTTTTCTCTATTCCCTGTATTATTATGGTTGGAACATCATTTTTGGTTGGGTGTGTATTATACTTCCTTATATTTTTTGAATTACATTATTAAACCTTGATATATTTCCAATATATATTTAAATGAATTTATCAAACATTTGATGTTTTATTCCTTTGTTATATCTCTTCACTATTTCATGTCGTTAGTTTTGTCCTGGAGTACTGGTACATTATTCTACGACCTTCAATTTATTTCATAAGGCTACTCAGGTCTTTTTTCCATCACATACGTAATTAAGGGTGGTCATGGTGTGTTACTGTTGAGTCAATAAGGTCTTCCTTATGAATTTTCCATTCCTTCTTGTTTTGAAAATCACAAACACCTTATCTTTAAGAAAATTGCTTTTATAAGGAAAATTGCTTTCTTAAGGAAAATCGCTTTTATAAGAAAAATTATCCTTATCATATTTTCATTCATATTGTTTCTTAAGTATAAGATTCGGATTCATTTTCTCGGAATCGTTGAAACTTTGATTTAAAGCATTCTGTTTTAGGATTCGGATTCTGGACAAGAACTATAAGGAAGTTTCATTCCGAATTCCGGATATGAACTCTGACTAAGTTTTATTCCAGATTCAGGATACGAATTCTGAAGAAGAATTCTCATTACGAATTCTAATGAAGAAATCTCATTCCGAATTCCCATTATGAATTCTGATGAAGAATTCTCATTACGAATTCTGATGAAGAATTCTCATTACGAATTCTAATGAAGAAATCTCATTCTGAATTCCCATTATGAAATCTGATGAAGAATTCTCATTACGAATTCTGATGACGAATTCTCATTACGAATTCTGATGATAAATTCTCATTACGATTTCTGATGACGAATTCCGATTCCGAAATTCTCATTCCGAATTCACCCATTAAACAGAATCTGATTATCTTTGTATTATAAACTCTGAATTTATTCACTCCGAACCTTCACTCCGAAGTTTTCATTCCGAACCTTTATGTTAGAATTAAAACGATGTCGTACTTTCTGTTACACTTATTTTGTTATAAAACGATGTCGTCTATTTTGTTATAAACTAACCGTTGTCTAAGTGACACGTGTACAGGTCCCTCTGATCTTTAAGGAAAATATGACCGTTGGAGAAGGAGCCGACCTTACCTATAAATAGGAGCTCATTTGAAAGAGCTCGGAGCTGTTGGAAAAACGACTGAGTTTTGTGCCTACATGCTGTTAAAGTGAATTCTAGAGAGAGAGGCTCTTATTAACTCTAAAAGCTTCATGCGACTCCGAATGTTGGTGATTACATTCGAGGGCTTCCGGGGAAAGGAAGACAGAGGTGCCGACTACCTTAAAGTTCGAGGGCTTCCTTACTGAGGAAGACAGAGGTTGCCAACTACCTTGAAGTTGAGGGCTTGCTGGGATAGCAAGATAGAGACACCGATCTTCGTATCGAGGGCTTACCCTGGTGTGGGTAAGACATACTTGCTTGAAAGTATAAATCAAGGGACCTTTATCCAAGGTTTTTGGATACCCTTCTCTTTGGGTTAAAAGACTATTATCTTGTTACTAGTAGTTTTACTAATTGTTTTTATTCCGCTGCAATTTGTATCTTAAGGAAAGTATAACTTTCTTATACTTCCTTACTTACTCTGATTCATTTAGATTCTATACGCTTTAAGGTAGAATCTCATATTGTAACTGTTGTTAAGTTTCAAATTCCAGAACCATATTTCCGGAACCTACTATTGGAATCACTGTCCAAGTTTAGTTCGGTGTTAGAGGTGTTGTGAATGTGCCTAGTTTAACTTTGTTAAACTTATCCCTTTCCTTTTCTTAAGAAAACTTTAGTTATTCATAACTAACTTTAAAGGTTTCAAGGAATTTTTAAAGTATACAATTCACCCCCCCCCCTTGTATATTGAGCATCTCATATTATATTTCGATCCTACAGTTACCCCTATCTTTATTTTTCCCCAATTGTGGTCTACTTGTATAGATTTATGATGGGAATCAAACCAATGTTTATTCAAAATATAAATATTAAGAATATAGATCTTTAGTTGAAACCAAGTTTATAAATGAAAGTATGGGATAACGGGAAAATGTTTTGTTAATTTATAGGTTATTTGATTCTCCAACAAATACATCCCGATTTGGAAACTATAATTGGAAATAGTTTATAAATATATGTATATTTGGATAATAATCCCGTTATGTTTTTTTCAAATTATATATCGACCATCAATTGGGTGCATAAAAATTTTTCCTTTACTATTTCCTTAGATTGACTCTCTTCTAGGATATGATCAGGTGAAATATAACACAACTTACGATACATTATAAATGATTATAGTAAATGATAACCGAGGTTATCCTTCATTAAAACATTGGTTTCATAGAATGAAAAGTGGGTGTCCTGATTTGAGTAATTTCTAAATTATTTTTCAATGTTATGGGATTTATCACTTTTACTATATATTCACATGTTATACATTGTAGTTTTATTATATTTATTGACTTTTTAAAATTAGGGTGAATATTAAATGTGATGAGCAGTTAAATTATTGTCTTCATGAGAAATCAAATAAAATATTATATTAAATACATTAACATTTGTTAATTTCAAATCATATATCTCGTAATATGATTACAAATATCAATATGGTTAATTTTAGGTAAACTATAAGATCCAAAACATTTCTGTAGTTATCTCAGGAGTTAATTCAGGTACTAATTGTTCTATTTAGGTTCATTTAGTTTGAATTATGTATTGGGGTGTGTTTGGGTGAAGTATTAAAAACATTTGATTAAAATATGATTCTGCATGGTTGGTGTACAGTTAGAGTGAATTGTGCACCCAACCCCACTAACCATGCAGACCCAGGCATAGGGTATCCACATAGTTGGTATATTGTTAGAAAAACCAATCTCCAAAACCGTGGTATCTGTGAGACCTAGGATAGTGAGGCCCTTACAATTGGAACACAGTTTTCCTAATCATTCTTCTCTTCTCGAGAAACCATGTGCATTGTTTTTAATTGCCCAAAAAATGAATTAAAATTCACCTGAACCCCCTAAACATCACCATTTTGACGATGGCTTAGGAATAATTTTTTTGGGAAATTATAGAGAATTCAGGAAGGGTTACAAGGTCATCTGACCTCTGTTATTCAAGATTCAATGCCTGAATTAGTGATATACTCTTCTGCGAGTAATTAGTCCTCATCCTAATTCCTATCTTAGTCATTCTTCCCTATTTCCTTGATCGTTTGGTGGAATTTATCCTCCTTTTCAATATATCTAAATAAATTTGGTGAGATATATATCTATAAATGTAGATTTGTATATATTTTATAATATCTTAATATCCTTAATTTTGATTTTGGGATTTAGATTCGAAAATTAGCAATATGATGTTGTGTTGCTCAGATTTTGTGGATTTTCATTGAATGAAGGTCCATCAACAAACTAAAGTAGGTGTTATACAATCTAATTCAAATAGTCATGGATTTGAAGTGTATTTGAAAAATTGATGAATTTATAACATTACATAGCAATAAAATAAAAAATTTTGTAAATTTGGTTGACCAATTGATATATTAAATATTTGTTGAATTAAATGAATGATTGAAGAATTAAACACGAGGGAAAAGGGATGACATATTGAAGAATTAATTTAGTAGTATTTAATTATGGTAGTTGAGGTTTGTGATCTCGATAATTAATCATATTATTATATATGACATATTCAATTTTCAATATTAATATAATTTATTTTGAATTAATTGGGTACCATGAAACTATGATCATGGAAATTAATTATAGGAATAAATATGGAGAGTTTTTATTTAGAATGACATAATTAATTATGGAAAATTAAATATGAGATATTTATTGTGATATTAATTAATTAATTGATAATATATTTAATGGGATTGGGATACATAATTCATGGGGGTGTTAATTAAGTATATCGATGTATTTAGAAATTTTTTGAATTATTAATGTGATTGGAGGGAATAATTAATCATGAATTAATTATATTAGTAAAGAATGGGAACATTTTCAGCCAATTGATAATTATTAATTATAACATGGTCATTATACTTATATGTAAATGAATGGGAACATGGTCATTAAAATGAAGAGTATAATTGTTAGCATGGTCATTGTACTTAATTTTAAATTAATAGGAACATGGTCCTTTTATTGCAAAGTAAGAATGGAAAAATGGTTATCATAGTTATGAATCTTCTATTTCTAAAATTTTAATATATCTGTGAATTTAAATAATAATAATAAAGGCACTCAGAGATATGGTCTGGCATGATAATACATTGAACTCTTACATGAGTCGAATATGTTACTATGATGACATATCACCTTTGAAAACATTGATCTCTATAATTAGTTCAATAAGGTATTATGATATGATATTTGATAGGGAACAATTCATGATTTTCTATGAGACGAAGATAGTAATGAGGTAAAAGTAACCTCGGGAACCCGAGAGTTAATGTAGTTAGATATGAATATAAGATAATGTATTAAATAGTTTTTTATGTATTACAATTATTTTTTATAGAACTATATATACTATCTATTGACTTCAATTTTTTTAGAAACCATTGGTGGTGGAAAACTGTGATTTACTCGCACCCTTCTTTGGATAACTTATTGGTACCTGAAGAGATTATATTTTTTCATGGCATGATAAGGGAAAATATTATGGGAAGGATTTTTGATTTAGGATGGATCTTGGATGAGGTGTTCACCGACATGGTTTAAAACTTTCTTGGGGTCATAGTGTCTTTACTTTCATATTAATTATAGAAACCTGACAATTATAATGGTATTAAATTTTTTTCCCATTCAGTTGAGTATTGTATTTATTATTTGGTTATCTTATAACATTTGTATTCTTCTGTTTATATATGCATCCATGTTTGAATATTTATTTCTGATGGTGTTTTACTATGACGAATAAGGGAATAGTATCCACATGTATGACTTAGCGGACCCTAATTGCTAGTCATAACCCTCTACAATATGGAGAGGTGCACATGAGGTCACGTATGGAACCGGATTGCGGAATCATCACGTGGTTCTGGAGTCAGGATGTTACAAAGTATAATGAAATCTAGGTTTTGTTTCTTCTATTGACTTAATGTTTTGGGAAAGGTAGAAAGTACACTAGGGAGATTATATTCTTGGTAATGATCTCATGAATGGGAGTTTCAAATCCATGTATGAGGGATAACCCGAGTGCTGAGGTTGAGATTTTTTTATTACTATTTTTTGATTGAGATGAATATTTTTTCACCATGGGTGACACACATGTGGTGTGATGTGATTATTGTTTCTAATAATTTTGAGTATTTATTAGTAGAATGAAATTCCATGAGAGTTGAGTCTGTATTCATCATTGTATGCACTTAGGGTTATTGTGATATGAATCATTTTAGGAATGCACGAGAAAACAAGATATGGGTATGTGGTGTAATTGAACTATGTTATATAATTGCGAGATTAAAATGAAAAATGATTAATAAAATGGGAAGGGGTTTTTTGTACCATATCATTCTAGAAGTAAGATATATAATGGCCATGTGGAAGTGGTAGTGGAAATGGTGGTACAGGGATATATCTCCCTTATCAGTAGAGTGGTGCTACTCTGGGGAGTCATACAACATCACAGGGAATTGGCGAAGTACATTAACATGTAGTGTAGCCTACAATTTTTAAGAGTGAGGTTGGTACTTCAACATTGATATGTACAATTATAGTATCTTCTACCTTAACTAGTCCCTTGTTTGATAATGTTTCTTGTAATTCATTTCTATATGTGAAACATATTAATGGTTTGAACCTAGCGGTGGATTTTGTGAGTGGGACAAAGAAAATAGATACACCATTGGGATTTCGGTCTAGAGACATCTATTTTGGAAGAGTATGATCTCCCATGATCAAGGAGTATCATTTTCTATCGGATATCTATATTATTGATATGTATGGCTTGGACATAATTATTAGTTTTGACTCGCTCGTCACATAATGATACCACATCAATTTTTACCAAAGGAGATTTATGATTACCTATTATTAGGGTTAAAATTACATTCATATAGAGACTGATATCTTTAAGAGGGATGATCTGGTCCAATTACACATCAACTGGTAGAGCTCACAACCCATTTGAATGACTATTTTTAGACTATTGGGGTGTTAGGAATGATGTACTTCCACTTATATTAGAACCATTTCATAATTTCTTTCTTGAATACATCTCATGGGTACCACCTAAGAGGGATTTGGATTTTACTATTTAGATTATGATTGGGGCTGATCCAATATCTATTCCCTCGTAAAAATGGTATCAACTAATATTTGAGAGCTTAAGACTCAGTTGGAGGAGATGGATGATAATAAATTTATTAATCCAAGTATGTCACCTTTAGGATCACCAGTTTTGTTCACAATTATGGTAGATTGGATTTTACATTGGTATGGCAATTACCAAATTTTTAATAAAATGACTTTTCAGAACTGATTTCCTATTATGAATATTGATGAATTTTTTGATCAGTTAAAGGGGTATTTTGTTTTATCCAATCATGGTTTGGGATTATTGTATCATCAATTGATAGTATAGACTTTTGATACATCAAAAAAATACATTTAGGAGCAGGAATTCCCTTTATGAGTATATCATC
Organism: Viscum album; assembly: GCA_963277665.1. NCBI lineage: Eukaryota > Viridiplantae > Streptophyta > Magnoliopsida > Santalales > Viscaceae > Viscum > Viscum album. Next base: position 1,305,668,519 of record OY728147.1, read on the forward strand.
GTGTCTTTTATGTAGAAAAATGCTTTGTTAGTGTTTATGGATTTGATGAACTTGATCTCTCACCCATGCCTTGGTATGTTTTTGCATTTATCCTTGATGAAATCTTGGTGAACTCCAATACTCATGATGATCATGTCTTCTTTCTTGTTATCATCTTGAGTATACTAAGAGGAAAACTACAATATGCAATGATATCTGACTATCAGTTTCGGATTTATCATATACACTTCATGGGGAATATCATCTCATAAGAAGGAGTGGCAGTGGATCTAGATAAGGTTTAATTAGTGGCTTCTTAAGAGCATCCCTAGAATGTTTTAGATTTCCTATGTTTTTCGGATTAGCAAGATATTATAAGAGATTTACCCATGACCTTTCTTATTTGGAAAGGCCTCTTTTGGAAATGATTATAAAAGGGATAATGTTTCTGTGGATAGAATCATGCAAGAATTATTTTCCAAAGTTTATGATGTGTTTGATGATGGAACCAATTTTGGTCTTACTTGAGTAAGTTAGGGAGTACATATTTTACTATGTTTCTTCTGGGATTTGAATTGGAAGTGTGAATATAAAAGGAGATAAATTTGTGACCTATGTTTTCCGTAAGCTGAGACCTCATGAATTTAAATACCCATTGGATGACCATGAGATAAAATTAGTGGTTCTTCCCCTTTAGTGTTGGAAGCACTATCTTTTGGGAGATAAGTTCACAGTTTACATAGATCAAAAGTGCATCAGGATTATTTTTTTCACAACTTGATTTGAATATTCAGCAATAGAGATGAGTAGAATATATGAAATAATTTTATATTGAACTGGAATATATGACCATGAAAGGAAATATTGTGGATGATTTTCTGAGCAAGAAAACTCAAATTCAGATTGTTCACCAGTCAAGTGCAGAGACGAAGACGATGACTATGATGACTGAAATAAATGTGGTGGTTTTGGTGATTTAGGAGTAGATAAATCTAGTTTAATTTGTAGTGAAGTCTATGTTATTAATACTAATTAATGATATACAATATGAATATCTATAGTGATTATCCTTGAGTTAAATTATTGAGGGTGGAGAGACACTTTCGGACTATTTGACAAATGTGGATGAGATCATCTCTCTGATGATTCTTGTAGTTATACCTACGAGTATATGAAAAGAGATCATGCAAGAATTTTGTGCCTAGAAGTGGGTAGTGGATCCATGTTTAACCAAAATGTATCGTGACCTATGAAGACAGTTTTGGTCAGAATTCTTGAAAAATTATATATCTAGTTTTTTGATAATATTCGTCACCTATCAACTGGAAAAGGGAGAGCATCAACAACCAGAATGTTTAATATAGACATTTCCTATTCCGGAATGTAATTTAGATAAACCTATAATTGATGTTTTGGTATGTCTTTTAAAGACTCTGAGAAAGAGTGATTCTATTTGGTTTCTTATGGATCGACTGACAAAGGTTGAAAATTTCATGCCTATAAGGTAAAACATTACAGAATAGCTTTTGGGAGAAATATAAGTTTAGTGCATAATATATATGTATGGGTTTCTATGGACCATAGTTTCAGATCTATATTCAAAATTTAAATCATTCATTAATAAGGGCAAGAATAATTCACTTGGTACACAAGTATTATTTTTTAGGACTTTCCACCCACAAAAAGATGGGTAGTGGGAATGTACAATACAAATGCTTGACGATATGATTTAGGCATGTCTATTTGACTTCAGTGGGATATGGGAAAATCACATGGCTGTTGTGGAGTTATTGTATGACAATAATTATCAAGAAACCATATAGATAGAACCATATGAGGCTTTTTATGGTAGGCCATGTAGATCAACATTATGCTGGATGGATGCAGGTGAGTCATAGTTGTCGGTACTAATTCTCATGCTGGAGACATTAGTTCATGTGTCGTTGATTTGAAAATATATCTCTACAAATCAAAGTAAGAAGAATTTATATGCTGATAGAAAAAATTTAACCTCTTTATTTTACATAGGATGATTGTTTTTTCCTTTGGTTTTCTCCTTTGATGGTTCACCGTATGATATTGAGGTAGAGAATATTGGTGCCCATGTTTGTTGGACTGTTTTTTTATTTGAGAGAATCTAGCTAGTGGTTTACCAATTGGTATTTCCAAAAAAAACTATTTCTATGAATGATGTATTCCATGTTTCAAAACTATGAATGTATCACCCTATCCCTTCTCATGTGATCGATGTGGATGATTTTAACCTTGACATAGATTCATCCTTCATGGAGCATCTGAAACATATACAAGATCACAGGGATAAAGTGTTTCAGAGAATGACCATGACAATAGTTCATGTGTTATGGTAGAATGGGTGTGTGAAAGGGGATACATGGGAAAGGTAAGAAAACATGAGGAAATAATGACATGATCATTTGGGCATAGAATCTTATAAAAACATGGAAATACTATTTGGGGATGAGCTATTGTAACCGTGGTAGATTTAAAAATTCAAACATTTTCTAGAGTTATCTAAGGATTCTATTCAGGTTCGTTTTTATTTATGATAATTTGGTTAGAGTTATTACTTTCGGTATGTTATGGTGTATTTTTAAGAAAATTTTGATAAAAATGGGACTCTACACATTCGGTGCATCGTTATAGTAAACTGTGCACCCTACCTAATAAATATTATGGACCTAGGTAGAGGGAATCTTTTTGGCTGACACATTGTTTAACAAACCATGGACCCAAACCCATGTAACTATGAGAGCATAGGTAGTTTGTTCGATATGGTTTGAGTATTTTTTTCCTAACTGTGCACCCCTTCCTAGAAAATTACTCTCATTGTTTGAAATTACCCGAAAAATTATTTTCAATTCCCTCAAACTCCTGAAACACCACTATGTAAACCATGACTCATGAATAAACGTTTTTGGAAAATAAAATTTTTTTTTGGAGGGGTTCCAAGTTTTTTGGACCTCCATTATTTATGATTCACTTCTGTAATCAAAGATCTTCTCTTCTTTCGGTAAGTAGATATCTTATTCATGCCAATCATGATCATTCATCTCTCATTCATTGATCCGTTGGTGACATGTATCCTCTATATCATTATAAATAATCCCAATTGGTGAGTTCTAGTTCTAGGATTGTAGATAGAAATCTTGCTTGATTATATCATTATACTCTTGATCTTGATTTATGGATTTATATTTGGAACTTAGATCTACGACATTATGTTGCTCTAATTTTGGGGATATCTTTTGAATGAACAACTATCAATGAATTGAGGTAGGTGGTCTTAAATATAATCCACATAATCCTATAATTGTTGCATTTTTTAAAATTTGTGTATTTTCTAACATTCATTAGCAATTGAATTCCTAAATTTTGTTAATTTAGTGTTACAATTTATCTATTGAAGCGTTGTTGAATTAAATGATTTATTGAGGAATTTTACTGAAGAGTAAGGCAATGACCTATTTGATAATTAATTTGGTATAATTTAATTATGAGTGTTGGAGGCTGTGATCTATATAATATATTAGTGGTATTAATTATGAGATATTGAATTAGCTAGATTAAGATAATTAATTCTGTATTAATAATGTACATGGAAAATACGATCTTGATATTTAATTTTTGGAATTAATTATTAAGAGTTGAATTAAATTATATATATTTAATTCTGTAAAATTAAATATTAGATATGAATTGTGATATTAATTAATTTATAATGAATTTATTAATGGAATTTTAATTATTAATGCTTTGGCTGTGTTAATTATGGATATTGGTTTATTTAGTAAAATTTGGAATTAGTAATGGTGTTGGTGTTGATAATTAATTATGAAATAATAATGTGAGTAAAGGAATGAGAACATGGTTATTCGATAGAGGAATATTAATGGTAACATGATAATTGTAATTATGAGTAAATTAATTGGAACATGTTCATTCAAAACTGATGTATAAACGGTAAAATGGTCATTGATCATATGAGTAATGAAAATAGTTTCCTAATCCTTTTATTGCAAACTAAGAATGGAAACATGGCCATATTACTTAGGAATTTTTTTAATAGTGACATTGGAATTTGTATCGGGTCTTAAAAAATGGTATTAGAGGAACTCGGATACATGGCATCATATGATAATACATCGAACTCCAAAATGAGTCGAGTTATGTATTGAGATTTCATATCAAATATGAATAATTCGAGCTCTAGTGGGATTTGAAGGAGGTATAAATAGATGATATTACAAAGGTTACTCTTCATGATCCGGTATGAGATGAAGTAAGTAATTAGGTACGTGTATCCTTGAGAACCTTGGAGTTAATGTAGTCAGATAAGAATAAATTATAATGTATGAACTATTTATTTATGCATTGTACTTATTTCATATATAAATGCAAACACTACCATTTTATTGGACATGTTTTAAAAATCCTTGGTGGTGGTCTAATAAGTTATAATCAGTCCTTACATGGGCTGATTGATCAGTACCATGATACATTATATAGCTTCAAGATAATGTAAGGGAAATGTATCAGGGATGGATTACTTATTTGGGATAGAGATTAGATGAGGGGACCATACACAGTTCTAAACCTAGTTAGGGATTCGTGGTGTCTTTACTTTTAGTTTCATTGTAGAAACAAGACACTTATATTAGAATAGAATGTTTTCCCGTTTTTTTTATTATTGTATTTATAGTTTGGATATATTATGATATGAAAATACTTCGGGTTATATATGCTTAAGTGTTGGTTTGTTTATTTCCACAGGAGGTATACTTTGAGGGATGAGGGTATAGTCTCCCCATGGATTACATTCCATACCCTCATTTCTAGTTGGTATCCTCTAGTGTACATGAATAAATTAATGATGTCACATAGAGAACCGGTGTGGGGAACCGTTGTGTGGTTCCATAGATGGTATTTTACATGAAATACCTAAAAAGAGAAATAATATGTTTCTATAATACCAAATTGGAAATAATATTATTCTTCCTACATATCATGTATATGGGCTTAATCACCCCTAAATGTCTCAATGGAGAGTCAAAATTATTTTAGTGTTGAATATTAGGGTATGGATAATTTAGTTTCTATGGAAATATTAGGATATTTATGTAGGTATATAAATTACAATAAAAAATAAATAATGTATAGTTAAATTTCAAATTTGTGTAGAATATAAAAAATATCTAGGATTGTTCCCAAATAAAAGGGTTAACACATAGACCAGGTAAGGAATTATGATATTTTAATCATTTAAGTACAATGATTTATGATTTTATGTATTTGTATTTGAAAATTATGTTGTATAAGTGTTACTTGAATAATATTCTGAAAATAAGAATCATGAAAAACCCATGTAGTTTCCCCAATATTTGTTCATAGAGGTCTTAGAAACATAATTTCAATGGTACTGATTTACATGAAAAGTGATTTAATGGAATGATCATTACAGTTTTTGGTATAAATACTTGATTTAAATTGATGAGGTAGATTGTACATTACTGATGACCGTGAATATGGTTAGTGGTTTTATTAAAAAATTATTAATGGAAAAATTTTATAATTGTACTAATTTTTTATTTATATAGAATATTGGAATGTGACTTCCAAGAAAGAGTGATAGTTGGGTTACTTGACAACCTCCACATCATGATTCGGTTTGAATCGGAGGAGGACCTAATCAAAGCCTGGTCGACGGCCCCTCATTGCTGCAACGAGATTCGATTCTTCATCATGCACTTGTCCTTCAACATTCATATGGACTGTGATTCTCCCTCTACAGCTGTTTGGGTAAGCTTCTCTAACCTTCAATTACCTTTCTGAAATTTATCTATTATCAAAATTTTGTGTAACCTTGTCGAGGGGTTCTTATGCGCGGATAGTCGAACGGAGGTAGTGTGTCACCCGATTAATCCCTGGGTCTGTGTTGATGTTGATACTTCCCGGTTACCTTTTTTACTTTGTTTGGATTACCATTGGAGAGGAATATACATGCACACAAATAGTCATTTATAAAAATTGGACAGACCATTGTCTGTCACGCAACCGTCTGGGTCACTCTCTCGAGGTTTGCCAAAGAAGACCTTCAACCCAATGGGAGACTCATTATGGGGGTTCTTAGGTCACGAAAAGGAGAAAAGAAAGCTCAAAAGGTAAATAACGTATGGTTTTAGGGGGAGATGATCAAAAATAGAGGGAGAATGGTTCAAATATTTGAGACTGGGTTCAGTTATCGCGTCTATTAGATTAGGATGTCTTGGAGGGTGTTAGCAATGTGTCTGAGGTGAGTGCTCTTGGCCCTGTAGCGAAGGAAGCATTGGTTCCCAAACCAGTGGTGTTTGAGGTGCTTTGAATGCTGAGGCATGACTTGGATGGTCCTTCCAGGCTATGTTCACAAAAGGAGGCCAATTATAATCGTGAGGATATTCATGTAGAACGTCATAGGAATTGAGCTGCGGAGGATAGAGTACAACTGGATGAAGGAGAAGGGGTAGTGCCTCCTATGGAGGTGGTCAGCTCATGCAGGAATCATGAAGATGGAGGCTATTCTCTACCGGTGAGGCCTCTACTTCAACTGAGAAATATTTTTGTTGGTCTCTCAGATGTACTTTTGGTCACAGATCATGTGGAATCTAGAGGTGTGGATGAGGGTGACCAGGAGAACCAAATGAATGAAGGTTGGGGTCGCGAGGAGATATCTATCCCGATGAAGGATCTCCCTTGTCAGGACATAGAGAATTTTCAAGAAAATGAAGAGGATCATAGGATTGTGGCAGAGGGTGAGGGGAAGGATGCTTCTAAATACAATGGATCTGTGGTTTGGTGCCTTTCGGTGATCGAATGCAACACGACTGACCTGAGGAGGGGCAAGAAAAGGGGGTCCAGGATATCTTTAGGGGCGATAATGAAGACCTGAGGGACTTGGGCACCCTTTCCTTTAGTGATATTGTTCAGGGTGGGGAAAATAGGAAGAATGACGATGTTGGAACATTGTTTGTTAACCCAAGAAAAAAATGAGGAAGGATTATTCTTATATGCAGCATCCAGCAAATACTAGAGCTTCATCTAAGTGAGATCGTGGGGTGATCATTGCTTTCAAAAAAGACATTTTATCCATGTAATCGTGTCAGGGGTAGGGCTCTATGGATAAAATGTGGAGCAGGGACCAAGGAGATAATCTCTAGAGGCAATATAAGCTAGGTTCTAAATGGGAATCAGCCACTGCGGAGGATGACTCATGTGTTGGGTATGGTGATGAGTTTGGTTATAATGATTATTAGTGTTTGTGCTAGTATATTCTTGTTGTTTGTCTTCACTATCTTTGATGTTAGATTGTGTCAGTTGTGTTCTTGTGTTTTTTGTGACCCATGGTTTCTCACTTTTCTTAAAAGTGATTGAAAATAAAAAATTAATTTTCAGCCCGCATGCATATATTTTCCCTGATATTTATAGTCAATAAAAAGAATACATTTTGATTGTAACACCCCAAGATTTTATAGTGTGTTATTTCTTAAAAATAATTCAATAACTTTCACTACACGCAACACCGAGTTCAATCACACCATGAATTACAAAAAAAAAATCCATTCAAAAGAGGTTGTGAATAGTATTATCTAAGTTTTAAACTTTATATAATCCTTATAATTTTAGAATCCATATTATGAGTTTCTTAGACATAATGTAAGAACAAATTCATTTTCAGTATTGCACTTTACCAAATTTTAATAGTGAACCCTATTTAGATACTATATTTTAAACTTTTTAACTAAATGGGGACATCAAAAATTTAAAATGAAACATCCCAAGCTTCCACGGTATGCTAGCGTGTGTTGTACGCAACACCGAGTTCTAACACACCGTAACCAATCAAACTAGCCGTTATGAATAGTAATACCTACTTTTTGAAATTATATATATTTTATATTTTAAAATGGACTTCATTTTTGGATTCGGAATATCGAATTTAGCCTAAGGTGAAATTTTGGTACTTTTCGGATAACTTTCATATTTTGATGAATAGTGAAAATTACAAAATTTTAATTAAAAACAACTTTTTTAATCAAAATAATTAATAGTGATAAATTGTGAATTTGAGTGGTTTTAAAGTATATTTAGAATATATTTTTACCATTTAATATAATGTTGGTCATTGGACATAATTTTACAATTAAACCGAACATAAACAAGTGTCAATCTTTTGATTGTTATTATCTCTTAAAAACACGTTTTTTGTTTTGACAGCGGGAATTAATTTTAAATTAATTTCTACCACTTCTGTGTTTTGAATTTAGAAAAATGGATTCCATATTTGGAATCAGGATGTCCAAATTATGTAAATAGGTAACTTTTATTTTTACACATTTTGAATAATTACTGCAGTAAATATTTTATTTACCATGGTTAAAGGGTAAATCCGGTAAATAAGGGTTAAAAAATAATATTATAATAATACAAAATTACCCTAAAACGTGTCCTAACCTTATTGGTGGACACATACCCGACCATGGGAATCCTTGGGTTGATTTGGGGACCCCTTAGAGCCACTTGTATGTGGTAGGGACACATTATATTAATAAAGATAAAATAAAAATACAAATGGCATAAGCTTACATCTTTTAGAAGAACAATTTTTACATAGGGTTATACATGTTGGATTTTCGATTATAAATATTCATTAGAAATATAAAAAGATTTCCTACATAATGATATTTTATTTATAATTTTTAGACATCAAATAATTTAAATTATTAATGACACAATAATGATGCAATGTTTACCTCATTAATAAATCATTTAAATAAATAAGATTATAATGATTAAAATATTATCTAAATCCTATCCAATTCTTATTGGTTGACGTTATTTAGAAAACGAGTCATCGTATCTTCTACCTCAATGATTTTTGGACCATTATAAACCGAATATAATTATATTATAAAGTAAAACTTTCACTCTTTCCTAAAGACTCCTCCTCTCCCTTATAAAAGGAGACCACTTCTACTCATTCCTCACACCTCTCAAGCCCCTTGGCTCGGCCAAAATCTTCCCAAATACTCTCCCAACTTCCCTCACTACAACCTAGAGGCCTTAGTTTGATCAGAAAGCCAACCTAAGGAGCCCTTTTGGTCAAATCAAAAGGAAGAACCCGAAGAAGAGGTAATGTTTTCACCACCCCTTTTCAAGTTCCTTTCTTCTTCCACTTCTTCATACTTTGTTGTTACCATTCTAAAATAATAATTCCAGTATCATATATATACTTTTATGTTATTATAAATATGGTATAACCATATTCAGTATTCTATCCACCCTTTGAATAACATGTCACCATACGTGCGTACGTACGGCTTACCGTCTCCACGTCGTGGTGTAATTGTTATTCAATATATTATTTTTGGATGGGTATAATAATGATGTGTAACTCATGTAAATAATAAATATAACATGTTAGTGATTCTGTATATATGGTATACCATTCATTTATATATTATTTTAATATCAAAAGAATGATATTGTCGCTCGTGCGTACGTACGGACTACCGTCTCCACGAACGCGATGAGATTCATTCTCCATCATATCCATTCAAGTATAATTATCATTTTCTGATTTAAAAATGATGTTTAAGGACTTGATATCATTCTGGATATGAATAATATACAACCTATCCATTACAAACATGGCTTACGTAATAAAACATATAAAAGAAAACGAGAAAGTTAACACCCGAAACAACGATAATACTAAGACATTATTAACAAAGAAAAGTTAAAAGATCATATATGATATGATATTAATATATATTATTCTTGTATAATTTAATAACAATTATTTCAATATTATATAGGAGGTTAACCTACCCCATCCAAGTAAAATTACAAGGTAAGGTATTTTCTTATCTCACATTCAATTCCGTGAGATTTCCATTATTCGCCACTAAATTATTGAAAGTGGTGTGTTGTGTACTGGCATTTGATATATATTATCATGATTATCTTTATATTCATGTTATTCTGTAAATAATTTGGTGGTTATTAACTTTTGGCCATACGACTCAGTTGATTAACATGGTAAGGGGTTTTCATCTCACTCTTTATTTCCGTGAGATTCATGCCATATTTCCACTATTATCTTTTGTGTGGTGTATGTACTGCCCATAATTGTATTCTTTGTGTAATACACTTTACCTTATGTGTATTTACATTTTCATTGTATGATACCTCTTTCATGGGTTGTATGTTTCATAAGTTACCAAATTGATAAGGGTTTACTTCACAATCTCTTTAATATCCGAGGATGTCTTTACGTAAGTATCTACAGGGACATATTTACTATCCATGTCCATATTTCGTAAAAGAGTTTTCAAAGGGATTATTTCTAAGGGAACTTTTACTAAAACATCATTTTAAATGTTTTAAATATTTATTCTTCTAAATCATCCTCATTTATGTCCACGTTTTCAAAATGGTTTGTAAGGATTTATTTATATGAAAATGAATGTTTTGAAAGTGTTAATTCAATTCAAAAGTTTCAAAGTGGTATGGGACACTTTGATCCAAAAATTTATTTAAATGCCTTAATTTCTAAATTGTGTAACATTAAAATGTTTTCATGAAAAAGGTATATTTCTCTCAATAATTTTTAAAAAAACATCTTCATTTATGTCAACATCCTTTGATGGATTTTAAGATTATTTGATGTTGATTTATTATGATATAAAACTTCCATATTTGTAATGAATTTTTGTGATATGTTTGACTGTAGATGTGTCATTCATGGCTTATGAGTAATGTATTGACATTTCGTATGCTAGTTCCAATAATAATGTTTATGTTATATTTCAACATTTACTTCATATGAATGTGTTGGATAAGTATGTTCCAGGTTGGGGACCGGTAAAAGTAAGCCCTCCAGGTTAGGGACTGGTAAAAGTAAGCCCTCCGGTTTGGTCTCCGGTTATTAGAGGTACTCCGGGTTGGTGTCCGGTTATTAGAGGCACTCCGGGTTGGTGTCCGGTTATTAGAGGCACTCCGGGTTGGGTTCCAGTTACAGTTAGCCCCAAGGTCTTGGGACGAGGCCTTGACAAACAAATTAAAGTTTAGCATTATGCATTCCATCATTATGAAAGTGGTTATTGATTTTTCATGTGATTATTCGATTTGTAGAATATCTATGTGAATAAGTAAATGGAATTATTTCATTTTACTTTTGCCATACTATGTTGAAGTTCAAGTTTAAAAGGCTTTTGTTTTAGTAATGCATTGCCTTAAATGTTTATGCTTATTTTGAATGTTCCGCTATATTGTTATCCTTACTGGGCATTTGAGCTCACCCCTTTTCTATGTTTTATTTTCCCCAGGATGTGAAGAAGTAAGTTATGAATGACCTGCCGGGATATTATGAGGGGATAATAGTGTGGACTGTGGAGACATTACGTTGTTGTAGTAGTTTTTCATTTTATGATGTAATGTAAAACTTATGAATACATCTAGTGTTTCCAAGGCTACTAAACCAATCGGTCTTTCGAGATTTGATCTTTCTTATGATCATGCCAATGTTATGTAATAATGCACCGACTCTGGGTAACTAGGGTCAGGGCGTTACAGTTGGTATCAGAGGAAGTTTAGTACAAACCTTGGAAGCTAGATTTAGATAAACTCTGATTAGAGCACGTAGACCTAAGATGACCTTTGAGGATTAGTATAGAAGAACATCCTATAATTTTGGTATTGTAGAGATTTTATGAGTTTTCCGAGCAATACATCCCTGTCTAGATACGAGCAGGTAGAGGCGGCTCTGGCACAGATGTACCTAGGGGTAAAACCCGAAAACACCGCTTTGAGCTAGACTCGAACGGGAACTGGTGCACGACAACGGGCCTTGCTGCACTCTTGGTTACGACACTCCCGGGGGATATGCTTAGGATAACTCTCAGTTTCTTTACAAATCATTATGAAGGGTTTATGAGTATATACTTCCTCAAAGAAAATATTTTTTATGATTATGGATTATATCCATAAATAGTTCAATTTATGTTAAGTAATTTATAAGTATGGGATTATGTATTTTGATTCATAAACTAATCTAGTGTATTCCATTGTTTAGAAATGGTGCCTAGTAGAAGGAATGAGAAATCCAGCAATGCACATGATACAAAGAGAAAGAAGGACCATATATTTCATGGTCTTAAGCAAGAATTTATAAGTGAAATAGTCTCGCATGTATTATCATCATATGAAGAAATAATATCATGTGTTGATAAGATAAGTAAAGAGTTTACTGAGTCCTATGGATTTGAAGGGAAGCAAGAGAAGAAAATGATGGAAGAAGGAAAGATGGATAAAGGGAAGAGGTAAAGGAAGAATTTTCCCATATGTGGTAACTGTGGAAAGAAACACACTGGAACTTTCCTGAAAGGAATGGGAGTTTGTTATAAGTGTGAAGGAAAATGGCACAAATTACGTGACTGTAAGGGTAAGAAAATGGTTTCAAATGTACAATGATTCATTTGCAAGGAGTTTGGACACTACACGAACCTATGTCCCAGTAATCAGACTATGCCGCAAATGATGCTATTGGATAATAATCAAGTTATGATACTACCACAGATGAAGAGGAATGATTAGAGTTCTTATGTTGATTATGTCAATTGAGTGTTGTATCAACAATGTACTTGTTATAATGATTATGGAGTATATAAGGATTGTACTCCAGTACTATTTCATTAAGGACTTGAGATTGTGTGGAACAAAGAAAAGTGACTCAATAGCAGGATAAGTTTTTGGAAAATATATGGTTGAGAGAATGATAAACCATAATATAGTTCTGATACCGAGGTAGTAATTTTGGAATAATACATGATTGCTTTGGATAAATTATATTAGATATTCTTGACTACCTTGGAACTGATTAATGATTTGTATATTCCATCATTGTTGGGGTTTAAAACATTTTTGGATTAATGAAGTATATATAGCATTCTATATGGAATAAGGGAGCATGAATGTAATCAATAAGGAATATGGTAATTCAGGATGTTTCAGTGTATTAAAAGAATACATGATGAAGGTATTCATATGCTATTACGAGGTAAAAAGGATCTACATTATGTTTACCTTCCTTATAAATGTTGGACTGTGAGTTTGGACAGAATTATTTTGGATAGTTCTAGTTTGGATTATTTTGGATTTCCATAAATGGACAACCCGGAGGTTGGGCGGCAACCCGTCGCGTCCGGCAAGGCTGCGAGACTTGAACCCACAACCGATGGGCGACAAGGGTGTATCACCTACCACTGGCCCACGAGATGTCCTGGATTAAATAATGTAGTTTTTATTAAAATATCTTGTAGATGAATTATAAATTCGTTTATTTTGGAACCCTATAGGAATAGTGTAAATAGAATTTTTTTTACATTCTATTATCTTTTAGAGTGAAAGATGAGTTTGTGGTTGAAATTTATTAATGGATAAAACTCTAATTATAAAGTAAGTATATCTCCTTATGATCTTAGCCAATCTCATAAATAAATTCCTCAACATTAAGAAAAGAAACTTAGAACAAAAATGTTTTCCTAGATGGTACCTTAAATCATCACTAATTCATGGCTTTGGGATTGTTGGCCTTTTCATAGCCATGTTCTCTACCACTCTCCATCAGATAATTGATGGTTATATTTCTCCTCCATATCCATATTTTCCTACATGGAACCCTAGTATGTGTTATTTTCGGTAATCTTCATACTTTCCACTCTTTATTTTAAATAGAGGCCTCATTAATTCATTTTTCGATGTGGGATTTCAACTAAGATATTTTGAAACGTCAAAAATGTGTTATCCCAATACCCTATGTTTTGTTGAACCGATGGTATTTCAAATCATCATAGATTGATGATTTTAAGGACCTCAATTTTATACTTTTTTGTGATTTATGACCTCAATCACTACCTATAAATATTTACGTTTTTCCTCCAATTATATGTCTCTAATAGCCACCAATGTTCTCCTAATAGAAATCATAATTTGGTGGTGATCCTTTCATTTATCTTTTCCTCATATTAAGACTAAATTTTAGTAACCCAATTTACGATGTGGGTTTTCCCACAAAGATATTTTCTATTTTAAACCTTTTATTTTCGAAGAACAACTTCAAATTGCGAGGACACAATTTATTGAAGGAGGGGAGAATGTAACACCCCAAGATTTTATAGTGTGTTATTTCTTCAAAATAATTCAATAACTTTCACTACACGCAACACCGGGTTCAATCACACCATGACTTACAAAAAAAATCCATTCAAAAGAGGTTATGAATAGTATTATCTATGTTTTAAACTTTATATAATCCTTATAATTTTAGAATCCATATTATGAGTTTCTTAGACATAATGTAAGAACAAATTCATTTTCAGTATTGCACTTTACCAAATTTTAATAGTGAACCCTTTTTAGATACTATATTTTAAACTTTTTGACTAAATGGGGACATCAAAAATTTAAAATGAAACATCCCAAGCTTCCACGGTACGCTAGCATGTGTTGTACGCAACACCGAGTTCTAACACACCGTAACCAATCAAACTAGCCGTTATGAATAGTAATACCTACCTTTTGAAATTATATATATTTTATATTTTAAAATGGACTTCATTTTTGGATTCGGAATATCGAATTTAGCCTAAGGTGAAATTTTGGTACTTTTCGGATAACTTTCATATTTTGATGAATAGTGAAAATTACTAAATTTTAATTAAAAACAACTTTTTTATTCAAAATAATTAATTGTGATAAATTGTGAATTTGAGTGGTTTTAATGTATATTTAGAATTTATTTTTACCATTTAATATAATGTTGGTCATTGGACATAATTTTACAATTAAACCGAACATAAACAAGTGTCAATCTTTTGATAGTTATTATCTCTTAAAAACACGCTTTTTGTTTTGACAGCGGGAATTAATTTTAAATTAATTTCTGCCACATATGTGTTTTGAATTTATAAAAATGGATTCCATATTTGGAATCAGGATGTCCAAATTATGTAAATAGGTAAATTTTATTTTTACACATTTTGAATAATTACTGCAGTAAATATTTTATTTACCATCGTTAAAGGGTAAATCCGGTAAATAAGGGTTAAAAAATAATATTATAATAATACAAAATTACCCTAAAACGTGTCCAAACCTTATTGGTGGACACATACCGGACCATGGGCATCCTTGGGTTGATTTGGGGACCCATTAGAGCCACTTGTATGTGGTAGGGACACATTATATTAATAAAGCTAAAATAAAAATAAAAATGGAATAAGCTTACATCTTTTAGAAGAACAATTTTTACATAGGGTTATACATGTTGGATTTTCGATTATAAATATTCATTAGAAAACTAAACAGATTTCCTACATAATGATATTTTATTTATAATTTTTAGACATCAAATAATTTAAATTATTAATGACACAATAATGATGTAATGTTTACCTCATTAATAAATCATTTAAATAAATAAGATTATAATGATTAAAATATTATCTAAAACCTGTCCAATTCTTATTGGTTGATGTTATTTAGAAAATGAGTCATATTATCTTCAACCTCAATAATTTTTGGACCATTATAAACCGAATATAATTATATTGTAAAGTAATACTTTCACTCTTTCCTAAAGAGCCCCTCCTCTCCCTTATAAAAGGAGACCACTTCTACTCATTCCTCACACCTCTCAAGCCACTTGGCTCGGCCACACTCTGCCCAAATACTCTCCCAACTTCCCTCACTACAACCTAGAGGCCTTAGATTGATCAGAAAGCCAACATAAGGATCCCTTTTGATCAAATCAAAAGGAAGAACCCGAAGAAGAGGTAATGTTTTCACCACCCCTTTTCAAGTTCCTTTCTTCTTCCACTTCTTCTTACTTTGTTGTTACCATTCTAAAATAATAAATCCAGTATCATATATATACTGTGATGTTATTATAAATATGGTATAACCATATTCAGTATTCTATCCACCCTTTGAATAACATGTCACCATACGTGCGTACGTACGGCTTACCGTCTCCACGTCGTGGTGTAATTGTTATTCAATATATTATTATTTGGATGGGTATAATAATGATGTGTAACTCATGTAAATAATAAATATAACATGTTAGTGATTCTGTATATATTATATACCATTCATTTATATATTATTTTAATATCAAAAGAATGATATTATCGCTCGTGCGTACGTACGGACTACCGTCTCCACGAACGCGATGAGATTCATTCTCCATCATATCCATTCAAGTATAATTCTCATTTTCTGATTTAAAAATGATGTTTAAGGACTTGATATCATTCTTGATATGAATAATATACAACCTATCCATTACAAACATGTCTGACATAATAAAACATATAAAAGAAAACGAGTAAGTTAACACCCGAAACAACGATAATACTAAGACATTATTAACAAAGAAAAGTTAAAAGATCATATATGATACGATATTAATATATATGATTCTTGTATAATTTAATAACAATTATTTCAATATTATACAGGAGGTTAACCTACCCCAACCAAGTAAAAGTACAAGGTAAGGGATTTTCTTATCTCACATTCAATTCCGTGAGATTTCCATTATTCGCCACTAAATTATTGAAAGTGGTGTGTTGTGTACTGGGATTTGATATATATTATCATGATTATCTCTATATTCATGTTATTCTGTAAATAATTTGGTGGTTATTAACTTTTGGCCATACGACTCAGTTGATTAACATGGTAAGGGGTTTTCATCTCACTCTTTATTTCTGTGAGATTCATGCCATATTTCCACTATTATCTTTTGTGTGGTGTATGTACTGTCCATAATTGTATTATTTGTGTAATACACTTTACCTTATGTGTATTTACATTTTCATTGTATGATACCTCTTTCATGGGTTGTATGTTTCATAAGTTACCAAATTGATAAGGGTTTACTTCACAATCTCTTTAATATCCGAGGTTGTCATTACGTAAGTATCTACAGGGACATATTTACTATCCATGTCCATATTTCGTAAAAGAGTTTTCAAAGGGATTATTTCTAAGGGAACTTTTACTAAAACATCATTTTAAATGTTTTAAATATTTATTCTTCTAAATCATCCTCATTTATGTCCACGTTTTCAAAATGGTTTGTAAGGATTTATTTATATGAAAATGAATGTTTTAAAATTGTTAATTCCATTCAAAAGTTTCAAAGTGTTACGGGACACTTTGATCCAAAAATGTATTTAAATGCCTTACTTTCTAAATTGTGTAACATTAAAATGTTTTCATGAAAAAGGGATATTTCTCTCAATAATTTTTAAAAAAAACATTTTCATTTATGTCAACATCCTTTGATGGATTTTAAGATTATTTGAAGTTGATTTATTATGATATAAAACTTCCATATTGTAATTAATTTTTGTGATATGTTTGACTGTAGATGTGTCATTCATGGCTTATGAGTAAAGTATTGACATTTCGTATGCTAGTTCCAATAAGAATGTTTACGTTATATTTCAACATTTACTTCATATGATTGTGTTGGACAAGTATGTTCCAGGTTGGGGACTGGTAAAAGTAAGCCCTCCAGGTTAGGGAATGGTAAAAGTAAGCCCTCCGGTTTGGTCTCCGGTTATTAGAGGTACTCCAGGTTGGTGTCCGGTTATTAGAGGCACTCCGGGTTGGTGTCCGGTTATTAGAGGCACTCCGGGTTGGGTTCCGGTTACAGTTAGCCCCAAGGTCTTGGGACGAGGCCTTGACAAAGAAATTAAAGTTTAGCATTATGCATTCCATCATTATAAAAGTGGTTATTGATTTTTCATGTGATTATTTGATTATTAGAATATCCATGTGAATAAGTAAATGGGATTATTTCATTTTTCTTTTGCCATACTATGTTGAAGTTCAAGTTTAAAAGGCTTTTGTTTTAGTAATGCATTTCCTTAAATGTTTATGCTTACTTTAAATGTTCCGCTATATTGTTATCCTTACTGGGCATTTGAGCTCACCCCTTTTCTATGTTTTATTTTCCCCAGAATGTGAAGAAGTTAGTTATGAATGACCTACAGGGATATTATGAGGGGATAATAGTGTGGACTGTGGAGACATTATGTTGTTGTAGTAGTTTTTCATTTTATGATGTAATGTAAAACTTATGAATATATCTAGTGTTTCCAAGGCTACTAAACCAATCGGTCTTTCGAGATTTGATCTTTCTTGTGATCATTCCAATGTTATGTAATAATGCACCGACTCTGGGTAACTAGGGTCGGGGCTTTACATTGATTTACTTATCTAGATTAGTTTTATTAAACTTAGGTTAATTTTATAACATTGAAAATTTATATAGTTATTTATCAAGATTTTTAATGATATTTTGGAATATTCTTCATTTAGTTGAGGCATATAGAACCTTTTATTTTTATATATGATTAAGATGATTGATTATATGGAAAAAATATAGTTAATTATTTTGGGATGTAATATAAAAGGTATGAGATAAAAAAGTATGATAAAACATTATTTATGGTTCAGGTTATTGAGGTTATTTGGGTGTTAGTTTACCTAAAGAATGATCTAAGTGGGGACTTCGTTATTATAGATGATATTTTGGATTTAAATATAATCTATCATCATATATATGCTTAAAATTTTGTTATATTTCCATATCTTATGGTATCCATTCAGTATAATTAAATTTTTTTCATATGAGGAATAGATTTCATTCTTTATATGTATTATGATGTATATTTTAGTGCTTCGTGCATGAGAAATGTATCTTGAATACTCATCATCTAGATAATGTTATGAGATTGTGGTAGAAATTTATTATAGAATTGAAATATTTTTATGAAGTAAACATATATTATTATTTAATTTTTTCAAAGGGGAAAGTATTTCACCAACTATCATAAAGAGAATCTTAAAATAATTTTTTTATCTTATTATATTTATTTCTAGTTAATCGATTCTCATTTTCACAACATATTGGGTTATTTTTTCTTTATCACTAACCTCCTAATAATTATAAAATTTATTGTGATAAAATATATTTTTTACTATCAATTGTTATTTAGACACTAAATTTTCCCCATGTCAATATTTTCACTTAACATTAATGTTATCATATTTGAAAACCTAGTTATTTCATATTATACATGACATTGGTACTTCTCATTCCATATTTTCAAGAAGATTTTTTATTAATCCATCAAAATTATATAATTATGATAAATATATTTTCAAATATCAAACCCATTATTACACAATTTATGATCAAATAATTAGGATGAAATTCATTAATGGGTGGGGGAGAATGTAACATCCCTATATTTAGCATGTATAATATTTTTTTCAATTAAATAAATTTTTCATGAGAAAATTAAAATTAATATATCTATCATGAATAATATAATTTAATAAGAGTGAATTGATATATCATAACAAATATATATACTCTTTTTAATCAAATATAACTATGATTCATGTATAATTTGATTTTAAAAATATTATAACATACATTGCGAAAAGAATACAATATTAAACATTAGTAATAACTAGTTTTGTAATGGTATTTAATCAACCTTATGATCTAATTTTTTTTTAAAATCATCTTATGTAAGGTAAATTCCATCATTGTGTAATGGTCAGTTGATGTAAGAACCAGAGTTTTCGGAACGGTTCAAAATCCCGACCATGTTTGAATTTTTCATTCATTTTTTTAGAAAACAAGAGAAATTGGACAATTCTTGGATAAACTTTTAATGTTGTGGAGGTCATACAGGGGCGCAAGGTTGGTGCACAATCTGAAAAAACCGTGTGACCAGCCTAGGAAGTCGTGCACCCTTGACAGTGGGCTCTACATGGGCAGCACACGGTTTTTCAAACTATGTGGGCATGTGGTGCTATGTCCCTGGGGGAAACAGGGGAAACTGCATGGTTGCCACATGGATTTCCAAACCATGTAGGGTAACCATGAGACAACTTAAAGTTAGAGTTTTTAATGTTCTGTACCACTCGGGATTTCCCATTCTCCATCTTCCTTCCTCCTTCTTGTGGCTCATGTGGGGAGAGCCATCCAGACCTTCAAATCCTTCCCGGAACTTTGTCTGAAATCTGTTTCAAACATCATTTGATGCGTTAGAACCCCCTCAGTAAGGCCTTCATTTCTATTGAGCTGTTTTTCTTGATTTTTGTTCTGGAACG
This sequence comes from Viscum album, assembly GCA_963277665.1. Taxonomy (NCBI): domain Eukaryota; kingdom Viridiplantae; phylum Streptophyta; class Magnoliopsida; order Santalales; family Viscaceae; genus Viscum; species Viscum album. Next base: position 1,305,688,754 of record OY728147.1, read on the forward strand.
GGTTTTTTGGGTTTGAGAAGTTTTGATTCATTTGTATATCTACCACGTTATATACCTAATTGGAGGCTGTTATCAGAATAGTAACATCGTACTAGTACGAGGTAGGTGGTGCATGACTTTTTTTGTGTTATCGTGGTCATTTGGCTAGTGAAGCCTTCGTCACATTTTCTGGTATTTTGCGAGAGACCCAAATTTATCAGCTACTTCTTATATAAATTTCTTATTAAAATTATGGGATACCTTTGGGTATTCCCTCTGTCATGTCTTGATTGAGAAGGGTAAGGCTAAAGGATGTCGCTCACATGGGGAATTTTGGCTGGGGTTTCCAAAATAATAATACATGAATTGTATTGGTTTAAACTATAAGGTTTATTTATTTAAACCTTGATATGAATTTTATGAGACCTTAGAAACAACAGTGATGGTATGTGACAACACTTTCTTAGTAAAATTCATCTGTTTAGATGGTTTTTACTTTTATGTTTTATGTTTAAATGTTTTTTATATGTAAATGTTGAATTGCATATGCTGGAACCTTAGGGTTGTGATGGGCATGACCTGCATATTGCTGAGTGATGTTGATCACAGGATGTGCATGGAACGGTTTACTTTGGGTGGTTTGGACCACGGTATTGGGTGTCATGGACATCGGCTTGAGGTAGTATGACTGTCAGGTTGGGCTTGGCCCAGGGTTACATTGGGTGGTTTTGACCATAGGATTGGGGGTCATGGATGTCGGCGTGAAGCAGGATGACATTCAAGTTGGGCATGGACTGGGTTACTGGGATAGCATGGCCAACAGACTTAATAGGCATGGTCTTATGGACACTAGTTTCAGATGTGTGGTGTCATTGGTACTATTTTGGTGATTAAAACTCACCAGGAACATTGATTAGTGTGCACACTGAGATATTCTGTGATCAGGTGGTTTTGACCACTCATGTGGGTAGAGGCCCCTGTAGATGTGGTTTAGGTACTTTGGTTGGGGTTCTTTTTATAGGATTCCACGTGGGTTGTGAGGAGGCTCTAGGGGAATTATTTGAGGCTATCGAGTTGGGGGATGACGCTCGCTATGATTTGAGGGCAGGTATCATTGTCCCTCCATTTATTTATTTGACGGCGGATATCATTCTCCCTCCAGTGACTTGATTTGAGGTAAGGTATCTTTGTCCATTCGTCAATTTATTTGTGGGAATACATTGATGTCCCATCGGTTATTTATTTGAGTACATGATTCATTATTCCACATGGTTACTTTTAGGGCGTGCCTTCGGGATGACGGTACTTGAGGCACGAGGTCTTAGGAGGCACAAGGTGTTGAGTTACTATTCTTGGGCGTGCCTTCGGGACATTAGAATATGAGAAACATGGTGTCAGTGGGGTCACATGGTTCTAGGTTACATGACAGCGATTCTGGCGTTGGCTGAAGCAGGTGACACTCCATGGAGGCTACTAAGCACCAGTGGAGTTTGTATTTATTTGTGCATCATTCTGTTTACTGCTTTCTTTATAAATGCATTCCTGCTAAAACACTTATATTAGGTACGCACTATTGGTTGGTATCCTACTGAGATTCATATCTCACCCTGCATGGGCCCTTCGAGACCCGTGCAGACATTATAAATTTACGTGCAGGGAAGAGACCAGCATCACGAGCTGGGCTGTATTAGTTGTTGCGTGGAGATGGTATAGACCATGAGGTCTTTCCTAGCTAGATTATAACTTTTATTGTTTCCTTTAATGTACTAGCATGAATATTTGTTATTTATCTACAATTGGTTAGCCATTGGTTCCTTTTAAATATGGATACATATATGACCTGTTTTGGATGCATGTTTGTTGTTCAATGGTAGTTACAAGTAATCAGCATGCTATTGTGTTTACATTCCACTACTATTGTTTATATTTATTCCTTCCTCAGTTTATCGATATTGAATGTGCTTCTGTTCTTTGGGTCTGGTTTGAGTATGCTGAGTCGTTTGTTCCGCTACATCATTATTATTATACTCAGACTAGTACCATTGTAATTATTCTACGAGAGGGAATAGCCTCCCCACTATACCTATATGACCATCACTGCTAGTCGGCATCCTTTGGCGTTCTAGGGAGGTGCGCCTAAGGTTGTAGAACTCGACCCGTTTAGCATTGTTCAGGTGGATGTTTGGGATGGGTCGTTACAAAGTGGTATCAAATAAGTTCATGAAAGAGATTTAGTAGCAGTTTTTTTCTGGCTACTAATGAGATTGAGAATTCTCTTTTTTTATAATGGTTTTTATTATTTGGGACATGGTAGACTGAAGAAAAGAAGTTACCCGAGCTGGGCTTCTAGCTTGTGCATGGGTGCCTGCTGCCCCAGGTATGAGGGATGGAGAAAGATTCCATGGGTGGAAATTGTTGTTTTCTGTTTGCTCAGATTATAGTTTATATTATTTCCACCTCAGTACCTCACTTGGTGTGTGATTTTATTGATTATGATTTGTGACCCTTTACCCAGTGTGGTAAGGGAGAATTGGTCCTTGGCCCGGTATCGCGAGGCATGATTTTTTGGATTTTGTTCGGAACATTTTTAGGGTATTTCAATTTCATAACTGCATTTATGCTTTATAAAGTGATAATGACATGTGAATGATTTTGTTTCCATGTCTATATGTATTGAAATGCGAATAGGTGAAATTAAATATATAATTTCTCTTTTATTTCAATGTCTTATACAATTCTTTATACATTTGTAGAATTGCATGTAATATGGTATGTGGTTCGAGCTCTTGTACGAGCAGGAAGGTACTATCGGTTGAGGTGATTTTGATCACCCGGATTTTGAGACTCGGTCATCGGTTTGAGGGAACATTGTTTGACAGGATGGGCATGGCCTGAGGTACTTTTGATACTTGGATCTGGGGTGGGTAGTGGGCATAAATTCCATAGTTATGGTTGTGGTGGGAAAGAGAGGGGTTATTAGCTAAGCATTTCCTTTTTCTTCTTTCCTTATCTACGTTATATACGTATAAATTGTTACTTATGTGAGATTTCTGACCATATATGGTATTCAGTGAGTTCCTCCTAGATGTACTGATAGAGCGGAAAGAAAGAGATGATATCGTGTCGCAGGTGCGGGATCAGTTTTAGGATCCAGTGTTGGCATAGCAGGATCCACAGGTACAGGATCAGGGAAAGGATCAGGTCCAGGATCTAGGGCAGGCGGGACAACAGTCAGGTTTGGAAGAGTTCGGACCATGGCTCGACGAGCAACTCTGAGCTTACCTGGTACGTGTCTTGGAGGGGATCGATAGAGGTGTGCAAGGTATAGATCCATCTATGGCTTATCTGACGTAGGATTTCCATCCACAACAGCAACTACTTTTTCAAGCTGAGTATGGTCCATAGGTGGCTGAGAACTAGATAGAGAGCATGCAGATGATCTTCGAGCAGCTCTAGATGCCTCTAGGGAGGAGGGTCAAGCTGGCTACATACATGCTACGACGACCAGCAAAGAATTTGTGGGATGTGAAGGTTCAGGCTCATATGCATGAGGGACTGACATGGAAGGACATCAAGAACAAGTTCTTTGATCACTTTTACCCAGAGACACTGAGGGAAGAGAGAGATTGGGTGTTCTTGAGTATTCAGCAACGAGACTTTTCCATCATAGACTATGCACTTACATTCACTGAGTTGTCTTGCTTTGCACCTTGTATGGTATGAAATGATGAAAAAACAGTTAGGTGATTTGAGGATTTCTTACGTCACACCATCTGGATCCAGGTAAATATCTTCATGCTTGGTTCCTTTTCAGAGGTGGTGAATCAGGAAATCATAGCGGAGGGAAACCATAGGGATAAGCCTCAGGTTGGTCTGATGGAGACTTCTGGTGAGGGTTCAAACAGCAGGAAGTGAGGACTATATGAGTTCCAGCAAGGCAGTCCAGCCAAGGACTCAACTAGACCACCTCGTAGAAGTACTTTAGTTATTTTCTTTCAGTGTGGGAGGATAGGGCATGTACAAACTCCAGGCGATAAGTCTCCAAAAAAGTTTGAGGCATGTGGATAGGTCAGGCATCTCGAGAGGTTTTGCAGGCAGCCTTCTCAGACTACCGGCAGATAGGGACCAGGATAGATGATGGAATCAGGAGTTGGTTCAGGTTCGGTACTAGGAGAGGGTAGCAGATATTCAGCTTCACGCGGACGACGTGACAGAGACAGTGGGATACAGCTGAGGGATCAGTGGCTGTTGACTAGAGCGGTACCATAGTGAGGTCAGGCATCAGGTAGTCGTTCTTCAGGAAATGTGCATGCTGTGGAGCTACAGAAGGTTGAGTAGGCTGGTGATCCGAAAATGGTTAGAGGTACATGACGGGTGTGGCCTTGATTTCCTTTTCCACTTCTCGCATGAACTATAGAGGCATGTCTGTTTTGAGTGCATGTGATGCACATGATCAATGTGGCTTTACTAGATTCTAGTCAGTGGGATTGACACCATATCAGGTGTGTGATATAATTATATATATGTATGAGATTTGTAGCATCAGGGGAATCAAGGATGTGGGTTACTTGAGTTGTCATGGGTATCAGGGGCATCGAGGATGTAGGTTACAAAAGGTGTCTTAGAAATCAGGGGACTAGAGGATGTAGGTTACTTGTGGTGTTTTCAGAATCAGGGCATCGAGGATTCATGTTACTGAAGGTTCTAGGCACCATGTTCGTTTTTGAGCATCCATGGGAGTCAGGACCTCATAGAGGCAGACATTGATGCGGTGTAGGGAACGTTGGGTGTCGGGAACGACACATGAGTACCAATGAGAATCCAGGTTGACGATGCGTCATGGAAGGACTATACGTCTGAAAAAAAGGTTAGTGAACCTTTGTTTGTTTTGAGTTTATTCATGTTGAGACAGACTTAGGTAATTTCTAAGGTGGGGAGACCCTTGAGGAATTTAGCCTGGACATTTGCGATTGGGGAAGATTGGGTTACTTTGTTTGGGGTGGTATGTTCGGCGCCAACTCTGGGATTATTTTGATAGCTCTAGGATGAGCTATGTTAAAGTGGTGAGATTGTAAGGTCTTGGGTTTTTTGAAGGGAACAAAATCCCAACCCTGTATGAATTTTTTAATCATTTCTGAGAAAACAAGAGAAATTGGACAATTCTGGGGAAAAAATTTAAATTTGTAGAGGTCGTACAGGGGTGCATGGTTGGCACACGGTCTGAACAAATTGTGCTTCCATGCTATGACGATGTGCACCCTTGATAGTGGGCTCCGCATGGGCAGCGCATAGTTTTTCAAACCGTGTTGTCATGCCATGCGAAGTCCCTAGGATAGATAGTGGAAACCACACTATTTTCACAAAGTTATCCAAACAGTGTGGGGTAACTATGTGACCACTTAAAGTTAGGGTATTTCAGTTCTATTCCACTTCGGATTTCCCATTCTACATCTTTCTTCCTACCTCTTATGGATCATGCAAGGAGAGTCGGCCTAACCAGCAAATCCTTCCTGGATCTTCATCCAAACCGTGTTTTGAACATCATTTTATGCTTTAGAACCCCCTCGGTAAGGCCTTGATTCTTCTTGAGCCATTTTTCTTGATTTCTGATCTATAATGAGTTTTGGGGTTTGATCGGCCTTGATTGTTTTTTAGATATACTGCATTTTAGACCTAATTGGAGGCTGTTATTGGAGGAGTAACATCGTACAAGTATGAGTTAGGTGGTGCATACCTTATATTGTGTTTTTGTGTTCATTTGGGTAGCACGTCCTTCGGCGCGTTTTTTGGGTATTATGAGAGAGAACCTAATTTATCTACTAATGCTTTTTTAAATTTCTTATTAGACCTATTGGATACCTTTGGGCATTACCTTTGTCCTATATTGATTGATCATGGTCAGGAGAGAGGTCGTTGCTCACAATGGGCATGTTGGCCGGGGTTGCCAAAATGATAAAACTTGAATTGTATTGGTTTAAACTATTAGGTTTAGTTATTTAAATCTTGATAAGAATTTTGGAGACCATGGTAACATATGTGCTGGTATGGGACAACACATTATTTATACAATTCATCTTTTCCTATGGTTTTTCCTATTATGTGTTCTGTTTAAATGTGTTTTATATGTAAATGTTGAATTGCATATGCCGGAACCTTCGGGTTGTGATGGGTGTGACCTGAATATTGTTGAGTGTTGCTTATCATAGGATGGGCATGGCCTGAGTTACATTGGGTGGTTTTGACCATGGGATTGGATGTCATGGATGTCGGCTTGAGGCAGTACGACTGTCAGGTTAATCTTGTCTTAGGGTTACATTGGGTGGTTTTGAGCACGGGATAGGGCGTCATTGACGTCGGCTTGTGGCAGGATGACTGTCCGGTTGGGCATGGCCCGGGTTACTAGGATTGTGAGGCCATCAGACTTGAGCGGAATAGTCGCAGGGACATGAGGTGTCAGATATGTGGTGGATTAAGTACTATTTTGGTGATTACCACTCACCTGGAACATTTAGTGCGCACATAGAGATATTCTGTGAAGAGGTGGTTTTGACCACTCATGTGAGTAATGGCCCTCCTAGATGCAGTTTAGGTACTTTGGTTAGCAGTGTTTGTCATTTTAATCCATGTGGGAGTTGAGGATCCTCTATGGGATAGCTTTGAGTCTATCAGATTTGAGGCTGAGGGTCGCTGTGATCTGAGGGCAGGAATCGTTGTCCCCCGGGTTACTTATTTGAGGGTGGATAACGTCGTCCCTCTAGTTACTTGATTTTAGGGTTGGAATATTTGACCCTGTGGCTATTTATTTGATGGAAGACATCACTGTCCCTTAGGTTATTTATTTGAGGACAATAATTGTTGTTCCTCTAGGTTACTTCTTCGGCGTGCCTTTGGGACATCGAAACATGAGGAACTAGATGTCAGGAGGCACAAGGTGCCGGGTTACTATTCTTGGGCATGCCTTTGGGATGTCGGTACTTGAGACATGTGGTGTTAGGGGGGAACATGGTGCATGGTTACATGACAGATATTCCATCATTGGCTGAAGTAGGTGACACTCCATTGTGGTTGCGGATCACCAATAGAGTTTGTATTTAGTTGTTCATTGTTCTATTTACTTATTTCCTTATAAATGAATACCTGCATAAACATTAATATTAGGTATGCATCGTTGGGTGCTATTGTATTGAGATTCATCTCACACCCTGCATAGGCCCTTCGGGACACCTATAGACTTTATGGATTTTTGTGCAGGGAAGAGGCCAACTTTAGGAGTTGGGCTGCAGTAGTTGTTACATGGATATTGTATGTACCGTGAGGTCTTTCCTAGCTTGAGTTAATCTGGTTTTTTTTTCCTTTTATATATTTTCATTCTTATTTATTATGTAGTTACAGTTGTTTAGCCATAGAAACTTTTTTATATATAAACACATGTATGACCTGTTTTGGATGCACGTATGTTGTTTAGTGGTAGTTACAAGTGATCATTATGTTGTTGTGTTTACATTCTGCTGTGTTTGTTTATATTTATTGCTTCTTCTATTTATCAATATTGAATTTCCTTCCACTCTATGAGTCTGTTTTGAGTTTGGTGAGTTGTTTGTTTTGTTGCATCATTATTATTATACTCGGACCAATACTATTGTAATTATCTTCCAAGAGGGTATAGCTTCTCCATAATACCTATAAGACCCCTGCTGCTAGTCGGCAGCCCATGGCGTTCGGGGAGGTGTTCCTAACGTAGTATCACCCAAACAATTTATCAATGTTCAAGGGGCTGTTCGGGTCCGGGTCATTATAGTTGAAGTCTTTAAGCATGTATAAAGGTAGGTTTTTATCTTTTGTAAGCTAAGAGCCTGTGTTATTATTTGTGTAAGGGTAATACCTAAATGTGTAATAGTATATATTTTATGTGTAATGGAATCTTGATCACATAAATTTACACCCAGACTTATGTATGGACTAAAAAAACTAAAATAAGCTTATTTATGTGAAGATAAAATATTTACAGAAGAGTAATTTACATGATATAGACCTTAAATAAGGATAAAATAAATGAAAAGGGATGTTTATGAGTAGCACATGAGTTATTATGGCTACATAAATATTGATAGTTTCTAATGTAAGGGTATAAAAGAGTTCCAAAACTCATATAATGGTAGATCCTATATAAATAAGGGTAGTTTTATTTAAATATAACCAATGTAAGTGTCTCCATGGAATCACTTATGGGTAGAAACACATAATTAATTGCCACTCCTTCAAATAAAACACATTTAATGCTATGACCAAGCACATTCAAGGGTATCCCTTGAAAAAAAAAATTATGTAAATGTAAACACTATACCATACAAGGTTTTTATCCAAAAGAAGGTAAGTGGTGGCTCTTAAATTTAATATACAAAAACATTCCATCTTCATCCTTTCATGAATCCTACATATAAAGCATTCAAATTTATTTATTTATTATATCATTATCCTATTTGTATATATTCTATTTTTTACCCAATAATATAAATAATAGTATATTATGTGGTAATTATAATTTATTTTGATTATAAAACCTTTCTTATTCATGATTATGTTCACTAATCCATAAGAGATGAACCACTAAAAATGTTTCACATTTAGTGGATTATGTATTATTAAATTATTATAATGATCTAGAGTTTTGAGTTGTGTGGATGTATATGAGTATGATAGTAAGTGATTTTGTATTGTATAAAATAATTTTAAATGATATTTTATCAAATATATGAATTAATATGACTAAATATCCAATCATTCTTATTCAGCTTCATTAAATATGGGCATTAAATATGTGATTATATGTATAGTAGATTTCCTCCTCTGTAGGTGTTTATCCCAATGTAGTTCATACATGTTTATTCCTTGAAATTAATCCATGTGTTCATCCTAGTTTCAAATAGAGTGATCAGTGGGGGAGATAGGGAGAGATAAATTCAATAATGATTAAGATTATTTTTATATATCACCCTTACAAAAAGTTTCTTATAAGGGAAATTAATATTTTTCTGGAAAGGGAAGTATGTAATCTATAAATTTTATTTTAATTCCTTCTAAACTTCTTTTCATTTACTAGGGAAAAATTTTATTTGGATCATTATTTTCCAAAACACTTCCTTTTAAAATCGGTTTATTTTGAAATTATTTTCTAATATTTTAAGGAGAAAATTATTTTTGAATGGGAAAATAGTTTAATGCTTTTACAAACCCTTTGTTGTAATGAAATTTTTTTAAAATTAATTTTATTTATTAACACTTATTTATAATGAATAATTTTTTAAGAATTGCATTTTCAATGTTTTATAATTGCAATAAATAGTTTATGGATAGGGAATTAAACCTTTCGAAAGAGTATATAAATGTAATTAAATATAGAATATTATTATATAGGTGTTGAAGTACATACACAGTGATCCAATACAAGAGGTAAGGGGTTTCCATCACAATGTTATTTCTATGTGACATATTCCATATCAACCACTGGTTTTTTTGTGGTTTATATTCTATTAGAAGAATTATTTTGTAATGCTTTTCATCAAAATGGTGGTTATTTTCATCTCTATTTAAGAGTATCAATTTTTTGATGTTTTTATTAAAAATTTATATATGTGGTAGGATTGTTATGTTAAAGTATCATTATTGACAAGTATTGTTTATGAATAAAGTCCCCATGATGAAATTTTATGATCTACCTATAAATAATATATGTTAATGGATTACCATATGTTTATGTACATAGATTACATATTTTACTGTCATTTTCATCTCCTTATGAACTCAAGAGAATGGGGGATTATTTTAAAGAAAACCTAAATTCAATTCAGTCTTCGGTCAAAAACATGTTTATTATGTGTCCTTGTTTTATAATTTTTTTTGAAGATTGTTCTTTATATCACATATGATTTACAAGAGTCATTTTTACTTCTGATGGAATATTTTAAAAAGGTTTAAAATGAATTTTATTTTCATTTTATTAATGATTGAATTTTTACAGACTATTAAAGAATCTGAAATAAATATTTAATTTACCATACACAATATGAATAGAATTTCATACCGGCTTTCCATCACATTTTTTTAAACCATATATTATAAGTTTATATTTTTATTTTCATGGAAAATTTTTCCCATAAGGTATTGTAATTTTTTATATTTTTTAGAATTAATTTTTAATATAAATAGAATATTTTCATCAATAAATATTCCATATATATTTTCAATTATTTTTAATTTAACATAGAATCATTTACTACTAAATATGTTTAATAGAATATATTAACCAATGATACCATTATTATTATTTATTTTTATGGTTTATGATTATAAATAAAAAACATTATTACAACTCATTTTCTTTTCTGTGAATTATGATATGATGAATTCTTTTAGAATTTATAATTCTTGATTTATTTTCAATGTGATATTCTATGTTGAAATGTTCGAATTTTTATAATACCCATTTAATTACCATGAGTTATGATATATAATTATTTCATTATTATATTAATGTACACATATGAATGAATTATGATTATTTGATAGGTGGGATCAAAATTATATAGCCCTAAATTTCATTGGTTAAGGATGGATATCTAATTAGACAATAAGTAGTCTAATGTGAAGTAAAACCTACTTAATAAAGAACTATATACACTGTGATGGTATTGGGAGTGACTATAAAAATGAAAATGATGGAATGAGTAGTGAAACCAACAAACTATGATAGTATTCGAAATTATTCTTAACTATGGAAATTATTTTATATGTTTAAGATAATTCCATAAAAATATGTCTTATGCCAATGATATACTCTCAGTGATATTTTTATTTAATTAAATTATGATTCTTATCTTGTGAAAATAAAATATTTATTCATTGAATCAATATTATGAACTATCATATCTAGGATATGGTTTTTAAATATTAATTTTTTGTTATCAGACATGTATTCTCATGTTTTGATTTACTGACCATTAATATCTCACTTGGTTACCCTTATCAAGCATCGTAGATAACCCTTTATTATATATTATTTATGAAATTAATGAAGAAAGAATTAAATGTGATATTTCTAGAAATTTTTATTGTAATAAATAAAATAACCGAGGATGATATAGATCTCTTATTAATAATTTGTTTATGTGTCAATGTTTCCTAATAATGAAAACATGTATAATTATGGTGTGGATAATAATGTTATGTATTTAATATTAAAGAATTAAGATAAAATATTAATATATTATAGTATGGGTTTGTTATAACATTTGTCTTCCCAATATCCATGTTATAGTAAACGATTATTAAGACATTATGCTTACTCATCCTAAGAATGAATTCACCATCAAAACCATAAAATAATTTTGTACTTCCTACCAAAAGTATGACAATTCTATTCTACAAATTGGTATGTCATGTATAATTAATATGATGTTAAAATATATAACATAATATATTATGAAATGAAATAAAATTTCACAATGAATATATCTCATCACAAAAACTACCATAAAATCAGTATACAATAAATAGAAATTTATAAACGACTTCATGTAAGATGATATATTTGTGAGTTACTATACAAGATGATACAATCATCCATAACCATAATATAAATAAATATCAATATAAAATACAATACAATATATTGCAGGTGAGTAAATTTCACATCCCATATATACCATACCAAAACATAAATTAAGTTCATCCATGAGAATAAAGGACATGGATAATACCAATATATAAAGAATACAAGATTACATGTACACATCTAGTATAAATGTAGGATATGAACTATACCTTTCCCAAAGTAACCCACCATTTTCTATTAATTTTACCGTCTAAAAATATTTCCATTCACAATAATGTAAAATGAAACATAATATGTAACACCCCGACCCTAGTTACCCAGATTCGGTGCATTATTACATAACAATGGCATGATCACAAGAAATCAAGTCTCGAAAGGACGATTAGTATTGTAGCCTTGTATGTACTAGATACAATCATAAGGTTTACATTACATCATAAAATTGAAAGCTACAACAACATTTTTTCCATATACAACACTGAGATCCCATAGAAAATCCCAGCAGGTCAGTGATAATAAACTTCTTCACACCTGGGAAAAATAAAACATAGAAAGGGGTGAGCTTAGATACTCAGTAAGGATAACAATATAGCAAAAACATTCATAAATAAGAATAAACATTTTACGGAAATGTATAGAACTAAAAAAATCATTTTCAACATAAACTTCATCATGATATAGAAAATATAAATCAATATAATGTCATTTACTTTCTCACATGAAAATTATACTACTCGAATAATCACATGTAATATCAATATCCACTTTCATAATGATGGAATGCATAATGCCAGACTTTCATAAACACGTAATCAAGGCCTTGTTCCAATTATACAAATAATATTTTGTTAAGGCCTTGTTCCTAGACACTATTTTTTATCATTAGACCTACCAATCCTTCTAGGAGCTATTGTAGGCTCCAACCATCACTTACTAAGTCCAATGCATTGCTCATTTGAAAAGTTTTAAACAAAACATAAACATTAGTATTAAAACAAGCATATGAAATTTCTATAAATTATCCACAAACCATGAATGGTGTAAAAATAACACATCCAAAATCAAACGTATCAAAAAACCTTTAATACAAAATGGAGGTTTTTTATCTTAATAAATCAACTTCAATAAACATAAAATCCATCAAAGGTTGTTGACATACATGAAATCAAAACCTTTTATAGAGAAATATCTCTTTCAATTTTGAAAAAAATTTTGAAAAAATTTATTTTGAAAATATTCTAATAAGATTGTAAGGGAAGCTTCTACGATGTCATAAAGGCGGAAAATAGCCACACTCGTCGTATATGTTAAAAAAGACATTATTACCTTAATTTTGTCAAAAAGGATAAAAATTACCTTGTTTAGAAACGACGGAAAGATTCATTTCCATCCATTTTATAAGAATTCAAAAAAAATTATAAAATACATTACCCCATAGTCTAGTAAATGGTAAAAATGTTTTGGAATACATTTTTATGAAAAATGGATGTGGAAGCTAAAGAGGTCCCAGAAGATAATTATGTATAAACAACCTGGGATAATGATGAGATTGTAGAATTAACCCTTACCTTTTACTTTTACATGGTCGAGGGTAGGTAAACCTCATGTATAATGGTGAAATAATTTTTATTAAATTATAAAATAATAATATATATTATCATAATATCATATATGATCTTTTAATATTTATTTGTTAATAATATCTTAGTATTAACGTCGTTTTTTGGTGGTAACTGATTCATTTTGTTTTATATGATTTGTTATGAAAGTAATGATTATTATGGATATGATTTATCTTATTCATATTCAAAAGGATATTATGTATTTAAAAATTATTTTTAATCATCTAATGAAAATTGGTCTTTAATAGATACGATGGGGAATGAATCTCATCGCATTCGTGGAGACGGTAATCTGTACGTACGCACGAGTGTCAATATCATTTATTTGATATTAAAATAATATATTATTGTATGGTATATCATATATACAGAATCATTATCATGTTATATTTATTATTTACATCAATTTAACATCACTATTATACCCATCCAAATAATAATGTGTTGAATAACAATTACACCACGACGTGGAGACGTTAAGCCGTACGTACCCACGTATGGTGACATGTCATTAAAAGGATGGATTGAATAATGAATATGGATGTACCATATTTATAATAACATCATAGTATATATAATATAGTAAATTTATTATTTTATAACATAAACAACAAAGAAAGAGGAAGTGGACGAAGAAAGGGACTTGAAAGAGGTGATGATATATTAACCTCTTCTTCTGGTTCTTCTTTTTTATTTGCTCAAAAGGGCTCCATAGTATTTCTTTCTGACTAATGTAAGGCCTATAGGACGAAGGGAGGACATTTGAGAGGTTATTTAGGCAGGGGTTGGCTGACTAAAAATACATTGAAGGTGTGAATTAGAGAGAAGGGGGAGAGCCATTTTATAAGAGGAGTGAGGGGAACCATAGAAAATGCTCGAAATATTAATATATAATAAAATAATTTTCGATTTATAATGGAATAAAAGTGGATTATTTAAATGAAAAAGAGCTTATGGGTTGGAAACCACTCAACCAATAGGTTTTAGACCGGTTTTGGTCACTATATTAACCATATCTTTTAGATATAACTCTTAGTTAAATAGTTTTACATTTACCATGTCTCCTTGAATTTTTATATTATATGGTTAATAAACATACTATATAATTCAATAGAACTAAAATTGGTTCATTAGTGATACAAATATCATTATATAAGTCTTTTGGTCAATCCTTATGTTTTTAGGAATAGTATATCAATTAATACTATAATATTTGTTTTTAAAACTCTTTTATGTCAATTTTTAAACTCTTAGATATTTTGTTTTTTCTAAATTAATAACAACATTATTACTTCTAAAAAATTCATATAACCAACCCTAATATTTCATATTAACCTATCATGTTAGTGGAATTCATTAAAAGTCTCAAATTACATTTACATGGATATTTATAATATCAATTATTTAAATATTTCATTAATTAGGTAATTACCGCATCATCATTGTGTCATAAATAAATTAAATTATATAATGTCTAAAAAATATAAATAAAATACCATTATGTAGTAAATTTTTTTATATTTCTAATCAATATTTATAGTCAAATTTATCTTTTGTGTACCCTTATTTTAAAAATGGTTTAGATATTAAACATTGAATTTAACACTTTTAACTCTTCCTTGAATTAAATAATAATAAATGTCATAATCTAATCCACGTGGATCAAATAGGTTCATATTTTATTCCTAGGGTTGCTTTCGGTCGAATTATACTTATCCAATAGAATTAGGACATGTGTTAGGGTAATAATAATATCATTTTTACCCTTAATTACCAATTTACTTTTAATCGTGGTATATAAAAGTAAAAAGTTAATATTCACCAAAAATTATTTTTATCTTATTAAACCACATTTTACTCCTTTATATTAACCAAGTTTCTTTTATTTTTGAAATTAAACTCACAGAAGTGGTAAAATTATGTTTTATTTAAATTTTCAAATACTCTTGGTATGTAAAAACAGTAAAAAGTTAAATAAAATGTTTTTATATCTAAAATTATTATAAACTGACTCCAATTAATTAAATTGAACATATATTGGTATTATGTATCTATTTTGACCTTAAAAAATTAAATAAATTAAATAATTATCTAAATAAAAAGTCAGTTTTAAACAATGACTCAATGTTTTTCACAATTCATCATTAATTGAAAGTTTTTAGAAAAGCACCAAAAATTCACCCTAAGCTAATTTCGATATTATGAATCCAAAAATGAACTCCATTTGGAAAGATAAAATTTATAAGATTTCAATAAGTTGGTATTACTATTCATAACAGCTAGTTTGATTGGTTGTGGTGTGTTAGAACTCGATGTTGCATACAACCCATGAAACTGTATTATTCAAAGAGAAGCGTACAGTGGAAGAATGGGGTGTTACATTATCCCATCCATTAAATAATTTCTTCCTCAAAATTTCTATATTATTATTGCATAAAAAGGCTCAGTTGGTTCTTCATCATAAGTTCTTCGAGTTCCTACGTTGCCTCTTCCATCTTATGGTTTCTCCATAGAACTATTACTAGATGAGTCGTTCAGTTTCTCAACACTTGTTCTCTTGTATCAAGTAACTTGACATGCTCTTTGCAATAAGATAGATTGAGTTACAGTTCTATTTCCTTAAAGGTGAGTAATGTGTTGGTACATGAATGTATTTTCTCAGCAGAGATATATGGAATACATTGTGTACTTTGGAAAGACGTGGTGGTATTGCCAAAGGGTAAGCTATAGTCCCAATTCATTCTCGAATTTCGAAGGTTCTGATGTACCTAGGACTCAATTTTCTCTTAACAAAACGTATAACACCTTTCTATTGAGATACCTTCAAGAAAACATGATCTCATATCGGAAATTCAAAATCCTTCCTTCAGTTATCAGCATAGCTCTTCTTCCTACGTTGAGCTTCTTTGATGTGGTTTTGGATTACCTTCATCTTTTCAATAATTTCCTCCACAAGTTCTGGGCCTACAAGTTTTCCTTCACCAACAGCATCCTAACAGGTTGGTGTGCGATATCTCCTTTAATTTATAATTCTTCATATTGTGACATTTGAATATTTGAATGGAAGTTATTGTTTTAGGAAAATTGTAAGAAAAGGTAAATATTGATCCCACATACCTTGAAAAAATGTGTGCATGATCTCAACATGTCTTCAAAGTTTTTAATAGTTTGTTCTGATTTTCCATCAGTTTGGGGGTGGTAGGTAGTGCTGAAATAGTGTTCAGTATCCTAGGAATTATGAAGAATTTTACAGAATCATGATGTAAAATGTGGATCGCGATTAGAAACAATATATATTGGTACTCTATGAGGTATTACAACTTCAATAATATGTAGTATTTCTAAACGTTCAAGTTTTAAATCTTCCCTTATAGTAAGAAAATGTGTTGACTTGGTAAGATGATCAACAATGACCCATATTGCATCGTTCCTTCTAGAAGTCTTTGGTAGTCCCATGACAAAGTCCATCGTAATATTATGCAATTTCCACTCAGGTATGAGAAGAGGATTCATGACTCCTCCTGGAAGTTTCCTTCCAGATTTCACTTGTTGAAAAACCATACATCTTGACACGAAATCAGCAATCTATCTCTTTATGTTGTACCACAAAATTGTTCCTTCAAATCGCTATACATTTTTGTACTCCCAGGGTGAATAGGGAAATTGGAACTATGATCTTTATCCAACAATTTACTTTTTAGATCAGTTATATCAAGAACACAAAGTCTCTTCCCAGATTTCAAAATTCCATCTTAATATACGAAGTCACTCAATCTCCCATTATTCACAGCATTAATCTTTTTTTGAAACTCCTCATCATTATCCTGAGAACTTTTTATCCTTTCTAGTAAAGATGATTTGAAAACCATTTGAAAAATCACTGATGTTTCACCTTCCATGGTTATTCTCATATCCATCTTAGCTAGATACATGTATATAGGATCCTTTTCAACTCTCATCATGTTCAAAACTCCATGTTCTTTTCTGATCAAAGCATCTTCCATGTTTTTTTCCTCCCCCTGTGGTAGTGTATTGTGAAATCATAATCCTTGAGTAGTTTAAGCCATCTCTTTTGCCTCATGTTGAGTTCTTTCTGTGAGAAAATATACAATAAACTCTTGTGATCAGTATAAATATCACATTTTTCATCATATAGATAATGACTCTATATCTTCAAATCAATGATTACAGCCACTAACTGAAGATCATGAGTAAGATAGTTTTTCTCATGAATTTTTAGCTCTCGTGATGCGTAGGCAATAACCCTATCATTCTTCATAAAGACACAACTGCGTCCTTTATTTGATGCATCACTATAAATAACATACCCATCATTCCCCGATGGTAGAGTCAATATAAGAGCATTGAATAATATTCTCTTTAGTTCTTCAAAAAAATCATCACACTCTTTTGTACAAACAAATTTAACCCCTTTACGTGTGAGTTTGGTTACTGGGTTAGCCAGTCGGGTAAAATTCTGGCCGAAATGCCGATAATAACCTGCCAAACAAATAAAATTGTGTACCTCAGTTATACTCGTCGATGTTGCCTATTCATGGATTGCATTTGTCATAGAAATATCAACATAGATTCCATCCTTAGAGACAATATGTCCATGAAAAGAAATCTCCAGAAGCCAGAATTCACACTTTCTAAACATCCCATATAATTCAGGTCTTCTAAGAGTCTTCAGAATAATGCTCTAGTTATTCTCATGATCCTCATAGCTATTGGAGTAGTCCAAGATATCATCAATAAATATCACTACAAATTAATCAAGATATTACTTGAAAACTATATTTGTTAAATTCATGATGACAGAGGGTCCATTAGTCAATCCAAAAGGCATTACTGTAAACTCGTAAAACCTGTACTTGGTTCGAAATGCTATTTTCGGAATGTCTTCCTTCTTCACACACAACTGATGATATCCAGATCAAATTTCAATCTCTGAAAAGTATTGATCTCCATGAAGTTGGTCGAATAAATCATCAATGTGAGGTAGGGGATACTTGTTGTATATTTTTACAGCATTGTTCTCCCTATAGTCAATGCACACCATAATAGATCTATCTTTCTTCTTAACAAAATGGACAGGGGATCCCCATGGAGAAACACTAGGGAAAATAAATCACTTATTTCTCAATTACACTTTTTGTTTCTTTAGTTCCACTATTTCTATAGTGGACATTCTGTAAGGGGTCTTTGATATGGGCCTTCATCCAGGAATAAAATCAATGTAAAACGTAGTTTATCTTTCCGAAGGGTGTCCAGTTAAAGATTATGTAAACACATCAACATATTATTTCACAATAGGTACATCCTCTAATTGAACATTATTTTCCTAACCCATAGTTATTTCATTCTCTTAATCTCCAATAATTGAATTTAGTTGAGCTACTGGGGCTGGATCTAGATAAGAATTAAGTGGCCATGATTCTGCACTAAAGATAAGGTGTTATTTATAATCATCATCAAAAATAGTAACCCCCTTATTCTCAAAATAAATATTTCCATCATAGTATGAATGCCATACCATAATGAGGATTATATCAAATTAAATCAGGGGTTTGAAAACGAGATCTTCTAGATAAAGAACATTTATATTCCCTAATGGGGACTGATTCACAAAACATTGTTGCAATGATACATCCCTTATCAGTTTCGACTGACAACTCCCTTGTTAAATCAAATTGGAAATATCTAATTTTCATAGAAAACATGGAATATATGAAACAATGTGATGATCATGAATAAAATAAATCATTTGATAAACTTTAGGAAACCATTAAATTACCTACCACTACTTCTTTTAGCGCTTCAACCTCACCAGTAGTGATATCATAATTATAGCCTCGATCCCTTGGCCTTTTCTGAGGTATGTTACTATGAATCTTAGGACATTCATTCGCATAATGCCCCATTTATCTAAAATTGTAGCATTAAACATCTATAGTATCTTTCTTCCCCTTACAATCACGGGCTTGGTGTCCTTTTTCATCACACTTGTAATAGACTCTCATTCCCATCAGGCAAGAACCGGGGTGTTTCTTCCCAAATTTACTGCAGGATGGAAATTCAACTTTTCCATTATTCCCCTTATTTCCATTACAAAAGTGTTTAGTAGATTTTTTCTTCTCCTTATTTTCTGTAAAGTCATAATAATTAGAGAATTATTTTTCTGTCTTGATAGCACATGAGACAATATCTTTATACGACGAGAAGGATTGTGAGACTAATGCTCGACGGATAAATGGTTTTTACGCATCAATGAAATGATCAATCTTACTTCTTGTGTTACGTATATAATTTGTATCATTCCTTTCTAGCCTTGTAAAATTAGTTCCATACTTTGCGACATTATTATTGTCCTATTTTCTCAGACTCTGAAATTGTCTTTTAATATTGATTTGTTAATAATATCTTAATATTATCGTCGTTTCGGGTGTTAACAGATTCGTTTTCCTTTATAAGATTTGTTACGTAACTAATGTTTGTTATGGATAGGATGTCTCTTATTAATATTCATAATGATATTAAGTCTTTAAACATTATTTTTATTCATCTAATGAATATTATTCTTTCATTGATATGATAGGGAATGAATCTCATCGCTTTTGTAGAGACGGTAATCTGTACGTACGCTCGAGAGACAATATCATTATTTTTATATTAAAATAATTTATAATTTGATGGTATATAATATATACAGAATCATTATCATGTTATATTTATTTTTTACAACAATTACACATCATTTTTATACCCGTCTAAATAATAATGTATTGAATAACAATTACAACACGACGTGGAGACAGTAAGTCCTACGTACGCACGTATGGTGACATGTCATTCAAAGGATGGATAGAATAATTAATATAGATGTACCATTTTTATAATAATATCATAGTATATATATGATACTATAGTTATTATATTATAATGGAAAAATCAATGAAAGAGGAAGTGGAAGAAGAAAGGGACTTGAAAGAAATGATGAAATATTAACCTCTTCTCTGGGTTCTTCCTTTTCATTTGATCATACGAGCTCCTTATAATGGATTTCTGACTAATGGAAGGCCTCTCGAATGTATGAAGGACAGTTGAAATGGTATTTGGGTAGGGTTGGGCCGAGCCAAATGGCTTTGAAGGTGTGAATTAGTGAGAAGGGGGAGTTCCCTTTTATTAGAGGAGTGAGGGGAACCTTAAGAAAAGCTAGAAATATTATTTTATAATAAAATCCTTTTCTATTTCTAGTGGCTCAAAAGTTGATTATGTAAATTCTAAGGTGGGTATGGATCTAAAACCACTCAAAAAATAGGTTTTAGACAGTTTTTGGTCACTATATTAACCTTGTAAATTAGCTTTAACTCTTAGTTAAATAGTTTGATATTTAACACGTCTTTTTGTATTTTTATATTAAATTGTTAATAAACTTATTATATACATCAAAGCGACCCCCAAGCTGTTCATAAATGATACAACTATCATTATATAAGTCTTTTTTCCGATCCATATATTTTTAGGAATAGAATATCAATTAATAATATAATATTTTATGTCAATTTTGACACAATTTGGTATTTTGGTTTTGCTCAATTCATAACAGCATTATTACTTCAACAAAAAATTCATCTAAACGACCCCAATATGTTATATTAACAGATAAAATTAATTTAATTCATAAAAATCTCAAATTACATTTATTTCGATATTTATAATATCAATTATTTTAATATTTCATTAATTAAGATATTACTGCATCATCATTGTGTCATTAATAAATTAAATTATTTAATTTATAAAAAATATAAATAAAATACCATTATGTAAGAAATTTTTTTCTATTTCTATTGAATATTTATAGTCGAATTTATCTTATGTTTATCCTTATATTAAAAATGGTTTATTTATTAAACATTGAATTTAACACTTTTAACTCTTCTTTGAATTAAATAATATTAAATATCCTAATCTAATCCATGTGGACCAAAGAGGTTAATATATTATTCCTATGGCTGTTTTTTGTCGATTTATACTTATATAATAGAATTAGGACATGTTTTAAGGTAATAATAATATCATTTTTACCCTTAATTACCCTATTTACTTTTAACATTTGTAAATAAAATTAAAAAGTTGTGATTCACCAAAAATTACTTTTATCTTATTAAACCATATTTTTATCTTTTTTTAACCTTCTCTCTCAGATTTTTGAAATTAAACTCACAAAAGTAGTAAAGTTATTTTTTATGTAAATTTGCAAGTACTTCTAGGAGTAAGGTAAAAGACAGTAAAATGTTCATTAAAATTTTTATATATCTAAAATTATTATAAACTGACTAAAATGTATTAAATTAAACATATATAGGTTTTATGTATCTATTTTGACCTAAAATAAATTTAAATAAAAATAAATAAATGTTTAATGAAAAATTCAGTTTTAAACAATGACTCAGTGTTTTTCATTATTCAGCAAAATTTGAAATTTTTCATAAAAACACCAAAAATTCACCCTAAACTAATTTCGATATTCCGAATCCAAAAATGAATCCCATTTTGAAATATAGATTTTATAAAATTTCAAAAAGTGCGTATTAATATTCATAATGGCTAGTTTGATTGGTTATAGTGTGTTAGAACTCGAAGTTACATTCAACACAAGCTATTGAATTATTCAAATAGAAGCATATCATGGAAGCTTGGGGTGTTATATATTAAATAATAATTGATTTAAAAAACAATTTTCGGAGGTTCATAGAAATTTTCATATTAAAAAATCAAGTATTTTATAACATCAGAAGAAAATATCCATAATTAGTATGTGTGAAATCATGAATAATCAAAAGAAATCCAGCTTCAAAACAAGGTTCCTCTTTATATTTCATCGTACCATAGACTTTTGTAAATGAACCAAATTTTATAAAATTGACACCGATGATAAAGCTGTGAAACAATGGTTTAGAAGTCTCAAATATATGAACTATAAAAAATAAAATTTTAAATATTATAATAACGGATTGGTAACCATAAATAACAGCTAACCATAAAAAAATAAGTTTTACTTATAGTTTTGATAAAATATAAACAAAATCATGCTATAATATAACATACCACAAGATATAAGATATCATAAATTTTCAAGAATAATTGTAACTAATCATTACAAACTCAAATATAATGGAAATACTTAAACCTAAAATTGTGGTCATTATGGGATAAAACTCATTGTATTAAGGAAATGTTATGGAAAATATCTCAATAAAAACTTTCGTGTGGATATATGATAACCCTAGCTATGATTACACATAGTTTCCTCTACCCAAACCTCTTTATGTGATTAGAATATGCTATTCAGATCAGTGATTATACCATAATGACAATACTATCAAATGTATAATATCATCAATTACATTAATTGACACATTAACATCCACATAGCTACCATAATACTCCCATGATATATATAATTGAGGTGAGAAATAATGTCAATGTGTATATAAATAAAATCAATTTAATAATAACCAAATCATATACTCATTGATCACCATCACTAACTGTTCGAAATAACAACCATGTCAAAAATTATAATTTTTCATATAATTTTCTAATCTAAATGGCTTCCTATGTTATATCATATCATAAACACCATCTAATAGTTATAATTTCATGGGTGGAAAGAATATGAAAAAAAAAATATTTCACATTCAAAAATTTTCATTGGATTTGAAAAAAACTTCAACAAAATTAGTGTTACAATATAATATGAATCATTATATATACCATAAAATAAAATAATGATTTCTAAAAACAATGCACAACATAAAAACATTATAATTGAAAATAAACATAAAAATTTTATTTCAAATAAAACCATTTAAAAAAATACCCTTATCACCTAAAAACACTCAAAAACACGTGTTTCATGATACTTATTGCTCTCAATAAAACCATAGTTGTAAAAAAATTATTTTACCAATAAAAACTAATCTAATAATTCCATAAAAAAAATAACATGGAATATTAAACACGAACACTTTTTAAAACAACAAATTTGTGAAACAACGTTTATTTAATGATAGGTTTAAGGAAAACAAATATATATCATCAAATTATGATTACATCCAACAAATATAGAATTCTAATGACGAAAAATCTATTTTATAAGGAAATAAAAATTATTTAATAAAAGCAAATTTTAATGTGTCACATTTTACTAATTGACTAATCCATTCACAAAGGTAATCTCTGACCATTATAGAAGGATATGAAACATTAGATGTCCCAAATAAATCCCAAACATTGTGAATGTAGATTCCTGCACTTAGTGCCACTAAACTGAGCCCCGAGAGAGAGGTCCATAAGACCTCATATAAATATCCCCAAAAGCTAGAGGCTATCGTCTAGTAGTGAGTGACTTGGGTAAGTCTTTGGGGTGACTAGTCCCCCATAGGATAATTTATCACATGGTTTAAAATAATATATGAAAAATTATGGAATGTATAGAGAAGTGGAATTAAACAAAAAATGTAGAGAAATGTCCAATTAGTATAAACAATAACTACAGAAGATAAATAGTGATAATATATACCATGATTATTTCAATGGATGATTCAAAAAGAAAATAAATCCAAATATAAGGGTACAGGATACCAACATAGACTCCATGATAAATAAACAACCAAAAATCCAAATAAAAATTACCACACTGAATCTAGAGCATTGGATCCATACTCTTCCCACATGATCTATAAAAAAATTATGAAATCAATCATCGGGAGCAGCACACATCCATGTATCCATACTTATAAATATAAAGTCTACACTGGTACCAAAATACATTCGAGTATGGTGTGAGATATAATCTTTATAGGTCGGTACTCACGATATATGGACCTTTCCATTTTTTACATAGATTATAGTTACCTGTATATAATAAAAGTAAAAAATTTGAAAAAATTAATAATAATAATTGTTACATGGTACAGGTTCGTAAGACGACACACATCTCATACCCCCTACTTCAGACTAAGCCAAATGTTTGAATATGAAACCTAGAGAATCACAGTATATATATACATATCAAAGGTAGAGTATATGATATACCAAATGAAAGATAATTCCCTTACAGTTTATCATTGTATTGGGTATTAATACATATTTCAAAACCAAGTGCACTAAATTCCCATGATAGGTATCACAAAGAAGAGGGAAACCATATACAGTATTAATAAAATAATCTCAATAATTTATATTAAAAATTAAAATATCATAGGTGGAGTTTGATCCCGTCCCTATGTAATTTCAATAATTCATACATTTTATTACATCCTATTACAGGATCCCATGCAGGGGGATCATTTCAAAATACCATGACTTTTTCCTGGTATGGTAACTATACACCTATCCCTTGTGTCACATGTAAGGGACCAAGTATCATTTGTGGCTTGGTGAAACCATATTTTTACTGAGTTCATCCTCAGTTCCCCTCTGGAAACTGGTTTCAAAAAATTGTACAGTAAAATTCCTTGTGAAAGCACATGTTTGGATTACCTAAAACATCGCTTTCTTGATATGTTGTGTGATTACTAATCCAGTACCAAGATTCTAGTTTTGGTTTCTTACTATGAGGAATATGTCCATTCCCTAACCCAATTTCATTTAAATGAAAATAATAGGGATATATATATATTTAAAATGGTAATTCATGATTACAACTGTCTCATTAACCATTTATTTCCATGTTTACTATTTATTCAAGACAAACAGTCAGGACAAATATTAATAACACAATATTAAATAGAATTAAAACATATCAAGGAAAGAAAAGGCATATAATTTAATCACGGTATGTCATGAAAAGACTTATCAAAACAACTATTTAGGAAAACAACATCAAAGGAAATAAAAAATCATGGTTTATGGACCACTATAAATAATTTATTTAATTTAAAACAAGAACCCACTTTATCACACTTGCATAAATAATTGTTAATTTAGTGAATCAAGGACAAAGTTAAATAGGCCATGTATACTGATGCTCCTAAAGGGGTAAGCAATGACATGTCCACAACCTATTATTGTGTTATCCTTAAATATTGTACATAAGGATCATAGAAACCATATTTAATTAACTTAATAGATCTAATTAGGGATTCACCGGTGCACACCAATGAGAAAAACAAATGTGTGAATTGAATGAAGAAATGAAATGAAGGTAATGAATACTGTTGACCTACCTTGTCGTCATAGTATATAACATACCCTACGATAACCATTCATTTTACCTAAATTTGGATTAAATCAGATTATTTAACAAAAACCCAATTTTGGGTAAAAACATTTCACAGCATTTCACATAATGGAGAGTAGATGAAACTAATAGATTATCCATGTGGGATATCATAAATTCCAATAGCTTCATAGTATTTCTGATAGTGTCAAAAAATGGGAAAAATCGGAGGTCTAATGGGATTCTGAAGCGGTGAAGGGGAGTGGGGCCACAACCTGGAGAGGATGGGGTGTCATGCATAGGATGAAAAGAGACTGAGAGAAGATTGGAAAAAATAAAAAAAATTAATATTGGGGATATAAAAATAAAAATATAGAAAAAATGAAATAAGGAAAAAAATAAGTTAAAATAAAATAAATCCAATAGCAAAATGAAATAATAAATATAATAATATATTAAATCACAATTTAAATTATTTTTACTTTTCATCAAAACACATTATATTTTATTATTATTTTTTGTTATTTTAAATTTATTTTAATTTATAAATTTTTAATTTATTTATTTTAGTTGCTTTAATTAATTATTTATCCAAACATTGTGGCAGGGAACTGTGTATTTTTCTCAAAAATCTCATACGACTTTGAAAAATTTTATTTTCCTATAAGGACCTACAATAGACTACACATGTGTGTGCCCTGTATCACATTAATGAATTTTACAAAAAATAAAATGGTTTGCACCTTTGTTAAATAAGGGACATTAAAAAGAAACCCATATCAAATTTTTGTAATAACATACCATATGATTCCATTATAATTATATATAAAGATAAATAGAGGATAATGGAGAAGAAGAATATAGGTATTTACCAACAGGGACACAACATAAAGAATCAAAATAAATAATTGAAGTATTCTTATGGTGAAGCAAGGTGAATGGTTAGACTAGGAGAGGGAATTTTTATGGGGATAATGTAAATTAGGGATAAAAATTGGAATTACTTATTATGGATAAATTTTTAATAAGAAAAATAAATTATAAAATAAAATATGGTTCATAGTTTGTGTGGATGATTTTGATAATCATGCAGCATCCATACACTAGCCTGTGGAAGTAATCTGTATAACCACATGGTTTGAATACCCAATTAGACAAAATATTATAAAATCATGCATAATAAATTAGATACAGAAACTAACCTATATAGGTATGGTAAACATTTCTCCTAACTATATGGAACCCACTCAATGTTTATATCCAATCTATAGTTATTTTTTAAAAATAAAATTAGAAAATAAATACCCATTTCATATTTTTTTTATTCATCTTTTCTTTTCCAAAATTTTGAATAATCATGTTTTGGATTTTATTCATGATTTCAAATATCTATGAAGGCTTTCATTTGTAGTAGCAAAATGAATTTGGTATGGTTTGTTGTACATTATTTTTTCCATGTTTGGTGATATTATTTCTGAGTTTCCATGTGAATTTAATAATTTATATGTCAAAATGAGGTTTTTTGTTTATGAATTTTATAGATTTCACACATTATAGTGTTTTCTGAATCATAGGTGTTTTATGTGAGATTATACTACTATTATTTTATTATTATTTTTTAGATATGATTTATAAATTTTAGTTTTAGCCATTGGAATTAAATAAAATTATATTTCTCATCATAGGGTTATTTATGTGGCAGGTCTAACCATTAGTTAAAATTTTAATTATGGTGTTTTTATATTGTTCTAATAAATGGATTAAACATTTAAAAAATGGTTTAATGTGTATATTTTAAAAGGAATAAATGGTAAAAAAATTGATAGTTCTTATTATTGAATTTATTTGTTTTGATATCTATTAGATTTTAAGTTTTAATTATTAATTTAATCCATAGTATCCATGATATATGGATAAATTAATTTACGAATCAACACGTTTTTACTATTATTGTCCTTTTTATTTCATGGTAACAGAATAATTTTATTACTGTTTTCATAATTAATGGAAACCTATCATTTTATACCATTATTCTTCAACATATAATTTTATTTTGTTATTTATTTTACTATGGATTAATTCAATTTAGTATTATCATGGAATGTATTACTTATAACATAAAATTATTTTATAGATTATATATTATAATTTAATGTTTATACCATTTATTACCACTAAAAATATTAAATATATAGATGTAAAAATTATTATATAACTATTTATTAGGATGTTGAATCTATATATATATATATAATAGTAATTTTCTATAGACTGAAAAGATATTTTTTAACTACATATAAATGTTATAATCATTATTCAATGGATTAAATATATAATAAAGACTAATTAATATGATGAAGCTCTCTTTTCAGAGGATGTGTGGCCATATTAACATTCAATTGATGGATGAGTGTTCAAGAATTTTTTCATCATAGATTACATGGTATGATAAGAATAATGTAGGTCCTTAAAAGTGTTTCAATATAGATATAGTTGAGGTTATTAATTTGTTTGTTAAATTTTTACTACCCCTTTTCACATTCTCAATTAGTCATATTTTTCATTATAGATTTGGAAACATTTATGTATCACATTTGGTTTTCATTGTCTTTAGAACATCTTGGAAGGTAAGTACCCCTTTTAATTACATTGGCCTTGTTTCCATATGAATTTTCCATCATTATTATTTGATGTGATAGTTTTATAATATAGTGTTTTTATATTATGGGTGGTTCGGTAATTTATCTGAGGAATGTTTATGGAGATTCATTTCATTTAGTATTTATGATGGTGGGACAAGCCATTATGATGGGAATATTTTAATGGGATGCAATTATTATTTTTTGTAGATATGTTCTTTAAATTATAGAAGTTTGTTGATTGTTATGGTATTAGTGAAATTTTTTGTGGACTAAATATGGTTTTTATTTGTTTTAAATTGGAGATATTTGTTGTTAAATGCATTTTTTTGAATTTTTTTATATTTTTTGTAAGGGAGTAATGAGTGGTTAGTGATTTTTCTTTTTTAACGAAAAAATGGAGTTGTTAGAGGGTATTTCATGTCATTCCGCTCATCCTATTGGGTTTTTTCAACTATTAATAGTTCATAATGGTTTTATTGGATAATTTATGTTTTAAAGATGGGGGTTGGATTAATATATGATAGAGTAATCCACCAAAACGTTTTTCTATATATATATATATGGTATGTCTATGTTTTATGAATATGGTTTATAATTCTGTATATAATATTGATTTGTGTTAGTACTAAACATGTATATATTATATATTTTTAATTACTATTTTTGTATTTTCTGGAAAATTATCTTCTTAATTAGTTTAGGCTGGGTTATATTAAATGGGCCTCAGTTTGGATACACATTTTGATGTATCATAACATTGGTTTAGTGGATTTAAAATGTGCTTCGTGTATGGGATGTAATTATTAATGGGTGGTAATTTAGTATCAATAAATATTGTTAATACTCCATTATGACTTAATAAAAGTATGCATCCTCCAATTGGTGGGGAATATTTGTCTTACTATTTTTAATATAATTTATTTTGTGATATAGTAGGAGTATTTTTCTATATAATAGTTCTGTTGGGTGATCATTGACATGTTATTAATGATTATTTATTATATCTAATGTATTGTTTTAAATTTCACTGACACATTGACATAAATTTATTTACATAATTAGACTTAAGGGGGTGTAGTTTTCATTATTTTAACTATTTAATTTCTATACTCACACCGTACATATATACATTAGTCTTTATAAAAATTAATATTTCCAACTTCATGCCTGATTAAAAACAAGTGGTTAGTTATGTGTATTACTAATAAACTTTGAGTGTATCATAGTAGTTGTGTAAAAACCAACTATGTAGTGTAATTAGGGTGAAAAGTGATAGAAGGATGATTCATTTGATATATATAATATGTTTTCTATCTTATTATTTAGGGGGGGTTTTTTATATATATAGACATAGTTTATTTTTAGTTTTATTCATATTGACTATTTCATTTTTTAATTTCATTTGTGGACTATAAAAACCTAACTAGATGGTTTATTTTATTTCCTTTACTAGTTGTTAAGTAAGACATATGAATTATTTTTAATGGATTGGAAAAAATGGAAATAACATTGATTGATTCTAAAATAGGTTATATAATCCCTTAATGAAATTTATATAACCCTGATTCCAGTCATCATCTCCATCAGGTGATCAACAATGTTTCCACAGGATTATTATTTTCTAGTCCATGTCAATGGGAAATATTGGCCTGGTCATTATAATGTCACATATGTTATTAATTTTGAATATTGGATGGATTTTACTAGCTATTGATGTGTGTCGTTAGAATATTAGAGGGAAACTATTCCCATGTATGTTTAATTATGATATAATGGATACCTATTTTAGTACATATGTATCACTATTTAGTTTATATAATAAATTTATGACTACGTTAGGAGTTGGCCTTTCACATTATGTATTTAGATTTTATATGGGACATATATTGCTGATAAGAAAAAATATATCATCATAGGACCATGAATAATCTAAATATTGTCATGAATGTTATTTTTATATCATATATTGTTATTTTTTAATGAATATATATAATTAAATATAAAATAAATAATAATATACTTCTTTTTTTACTTAAATACTTTATTAAGGATGAATTATTTTATAAATCCAGTCATGAGTTTATTTTATTATTATAATTTTTTTAATCATTGATGTAATTAGAGTGAGGTTTTAAAATTATAATGTCTTAAAATCTAGGGAAACTATATTGAATTTAAAAAGTATTTAAAATAATTTATAAATAGATTATTTTTAATATATTATAATTTTGTGAAGTGATAAATTTTTTAAATGTTGTTTTATATTGAAATTATTTATAATATATTTCTACAATTTGACTAATAATTGGGAATTAATTTTAAAAATCATCAGTTTAAGGGTGAAATTTTGTTATGAATATTAAATAAAATCCTCAATTAAATTTTAAACTAAATTGATTTATTTTGACTATATATTTTATTTAATTTGATTTAATTTCATATATATTTAGTGTATATGTTTAGAAAATCAGAGAGTTTTTAGTTGGTGAATCTTATTGTTGGGAGCTTAATATAGAGTGTATTTAAATGAGTCTCTTATTATATTAAATTATTTCTTATATTGAGGAGAAATTTTCTCTAGTTTCGAATTTTTTTGGCCACAAAGTTGTAATGATTATGTTTTTCTAGTAAGCTGCTTTTTATTTTTACTTATTATATTTTATGTTTACATTATATTTTGTGATGGTGAAATTTTTTTGTAATATTGGAATTTATTTATATTAGTTGGGAAATTTTATAGAAAAATTCATATTTTTTTGATTTTTAATATTTATTATGATTTATATCATTCTTGGGGGTTTTTATTTTATAGTGAAGGTTTTAATATATGAATTTGGAGGATTAATCATGTTGGGTGTGTTTTTTAGTTTTTTAAAAGGGAGAAAAAATATGATGTAGTTGTACGTTGCCACTAGATACCGTGTATTTTACAACCAGATACATAGTGATATATCAGTGGGAGATTAACAGTAGTTTTCAACTATGTGAATTCTTAAGAGATATCAGGTGAGTTAAATCATGAAACAGATTTTTTTGTTACCAAGATAACATATATCGGCAATTATTTATTTTATTTTCATCTTATTTTGTATAAAAAGGGAGTATGTTTACAGTATGGTAAATATATTTTTAAGACTATTGTTTCAAATGGATATTCAATTTTTCAATTTGGTGAATATCTTACATGTGTCTATATATGAATATAATATATTTTTTAATTAACAATTAATCATTTTATATTTACTTTTTAAAAGGATGTCTTATTTTCAGTACATTAAATGTCTATTAGTTTGTTGTAGGGTTGGTGTTGAAGGATTTCATTGTGCCTAATCATTTATATAAATATTATTTCACGTTGGATTATCTCCTTGAGTCCTAAAACATATTTTTTGAATGAAGAATTCGTTATATTGTGGTGTATATGTAAAGTTATATTCCTAATAATAGAATTAGGACATCATGGTAATATATATATGATTTGGAATTATGAGTTATTATTTTGATAAACTCCCCCTATTCATGCAGGAAGAGTATATTAAAATATTATAGTTAAATATGGTGATATTTGGAATGCCATTGATGTTTATTTATTTCAATTATTATATTATTTAAAATTCCATAGACACATACACATTTTTTAAACTTCTTTTATAGAGTTTTAGAGAGGATTAGTTTTTGGAAGCTTCTGAGATTTTCGAATCTTGCCTTGTATGTGAACTTTGTTTCCCAAACTAGATTAATTAATAAAATTTGATGTATTATCTTGATAATTATAATATAATTTGAGATATTGGATGGACTATAAACTGTATCAAAGAAGCTGAAAAAAATCCTATAAGTAGTGGAGTGATGGTGGCCAATATTTGTAGGATATGTTGTATGATATATAGCCTATGTATTTTTTATTTTATTATATTAGGGTTTGATTTTTTTATAATTATATATATTAATTTTAGTTATTTACTAACATAATTTAGATATTTTTATTGATATATAGGGCTATATATCAATAATAAGGGGTCTTTTTTCATTTAGTTATAGGTTAAGATGTTCAACTTACTGATAAGCTATAATGTATATTAAAAAAAATATTATTGGATTCTAAGGAATATAAATGATTTTAAATCATTTTGAAATGTTTAATAATACCCATGGAATGAATTATCAACCCTATGTGATTGTGTAACTCAGTTATGGAATGTGTTGGTAAAATCTAGTTTAACCTTTTATTAATATTATATTATCAGTAGTTACAAAATTAATTACTATATATTCATTATAAAAGAGCATGATGATCATTATACAATGAAAAATATTAGGGTTAACATTGTTGCATTAGAGATTTATATATTTGGAACTAGAGAAAATGTTTAATTTATTTCAATATGTATTACATTTATATCATAGTTTAAATATATGAAATAGATTTTTGGATTTATTATATATATATTTGTGTAACATGAATGTAGTTAAATATGATCAATTGAAATTCAAAAGGTTTGTTTCATTAAAAATTTAAAAAACCATACACAATTCATTATAGAATCAAAATAAATTTAAATATTGTATATATCATATCATACAAGTATAAATTGGTTTATTGTATTTATATTGACTATAACAATCACATGATTAAATAAATATTTATTTAGATTATGATCATTCCATCAGGGTATAATAATCATTTAGTGGGGGATCCAATATAGATGTTTTCATGAATGATTGAGGCGACTCTATGGATGGTGTTTAGATAATTCATAGTTGGAGAAAACAACAAAGACCATTAAATAAAAAGGTATATTAGTGTATAGTGTTTTCATATTTCTTCATAATTTTATATACACTATATATTTTATCAATAAAAAAATTCATATTAATTTTTTCCCAAACATAGGGTGTAAATAATGATTGTTTTACCAACTATTGATATACATTTCATGTAATAGAATTAAAATATAATGAATTTCAACAACATGATAATGTTTAGAAATATGAATAAACATAAAATCTTATGAAATAAATTAATATTTTCACATGATTTTTCTAGAGAAATTAAATAATGAAATAATGTTATACAAAAAAACTTCTGTTTGGATAGAACATATGTGGTAAACCAGTTTCCCCCAAAAAAAATCATTATCATTATTTCGTAAAATTTTAGTACTCTAATGATGATTGCAATTAATATATTTAGTTATCAAAATATTTCACCAAAAATAAAATAAACCATATAAGAATACATTAACTCTAAAAAAATATTACATTTAGTAGTGGAATTCTTGGTTTGATAACATCATCCAATAAAAAAATTATTTTTTATAATCTTTATTCTATATTATTATCATTGGATAAATATTATCACTAAATAAGACGTAATGTATTTTAGTTAGAATAACCTCCTCTCATAACAAAATTTATTGTTTTTATCATAAAATCATGACAACATAAACCCTATATTTCTTGTATTCACAACCCCTTCTATTCCCCTTCCCCACCACAATATTTATTACCAGGTCTTGGCTACAACAAAAATGATTTTTTTCATTTTATTTTTCCATTACTTATAAAGAAATATGTTTATATATCTCAATCTAGCTGATTTCAGTGGGAAACATTCCACCATATGTTTGGAATGAACCCTCTATTTCCCTCTCTAAACCCCTACAATCAAAATTAATATCCCTACCGTCAATAATTTTTAATCTCTAAATATCCAGATATATCATATTAATTTATAAGATTTTTTATTTGATATTTTTCCTAAAATAATATGTTTATGGTATATAATAAAAATTATCATATTTATTTTTATGTTTCATTTTTATTTATTATTAGGCTAAATCGAATGCATTTAGTTTTTTATATTTGAATTTTTTTATTTTCTATTCATTCATGATTTCTATTTTCATGTTAATATTATTTTAAGAATTTATTATTGTGTAATCATATTTACATATTATATATAGTTTTTTATTTTTAAGGTGGTCCGAGTTTTCCATTCTATTCTTTATATATCATAAATTCAATGTATTATTTAATTATTTTAGGGATGAATTCATTAATGAAATCCAATTTTGAAATTTTAGTATAGATTTTTTTATCATTTATTTTTACAATATTTTTTAATATTTTGAGTTACCACAATCTATTTTATTGTTTATTTTTAAATATTTAATATATATGGATATAAATAATATATTAAAATAAATTATTTCTTGTTCCATAATTAAATAAAAAAGGGCCAAAAATTGATTTTATTTCTTGATTCACATGAAGAATAATATACAATTTAAATAAAATAAATAAGGTTTAATTTTAAAAGATATTTTATTTTTTTCAGTTTGATAATTGATATATTAATATCAAAAACTTTGAAATCATAATACAAATCTCTTATAATAATTTTGTATTTGAGGATACAATTATAGAAAACTTTTGTAATTGCTTATATATTTTATGATAATTATATTTAATTTCATAAATTATATTCTACATTATTAATATTAATTTATTTAAATAATATATGTAATATTATTTTCACCATTATTTTTCAATATGATAGAAAATGGGAGAATGATGTCTTAAATTACTATAGAATACACCACAATATATAAAGGGATTTATTTTATTTTTATATTCAATAATTATAAATCAATCCAAATATAGTAGAATAATGTTTTTTTCACACATAACATTTTCAATAATATTTTAAAAAAATATGTTGTTTATAATTTCTTTGGGGTTGATTTTTTTAGACATGTTATATTTATTTTTAATAATGAGTCTAAAAATATAAAAAGTTTGAGGTGTGACCATCATCAGAATGAGTAGCCTCTAATCTCGATAGTAGAGAAATAAATTTTGGACATAAATAATTATTATACAAAATTGTATAGAAATTTAATTAGGATCATTAAATGTAAGTACATTGTAATATATTTTAATATTAAAATAATAGAGTATCTAGTTGAGAAACCAAATGATTTTTTTAAATAGTGGATGATTAATATTGGGAGTTTTATGATGGATATTGGGAATATAAAACATTATAATTTATACTAAAGTTGTATCATAAAAAGTGCTTGTGTGAAATTACAGATATTGTAAAAAAAATGTTGTTCAAGTTTCATTACAATAACTTTGATGAATTTAAGGCCCCAAATTCAATTATGGTTATGAATAATGCTGTTAACAAGACTGGTTTCAATTATACATTGAATAAAGATGGTCCTAATAACAATTTGTTTTATTGGTGGAATAATTTGGACATAAAAATATATAAAAGATATTAATATTCTACATGGAAGAACTGAATCATTATAAATTAAGTAATTATTAAAATATACTGAATATGAAGAGTAAAAAAATTAATTCAATGTTTTTATGTTAATATATATTAAAAATATTATTGAAAATGTACCTCATGTCATCTAAAAGGGATGAAAAAATTATGTGAAAATCTATTGAAAATAACATTAGTTAGTTTATATAACATTTAACACATTAATAATAATGGAAATACATTTATTTTTTGTGTAATTATTTATCTTTAAATCCGAAAAATGATTATTTTGGACTAGCTAGTGGGGTATTTTCCCCTTTATGGAATATAGTTAGAACATATATAATATTTATAATTATATTATTCCATTGATATATACCTAAGTTGATGTCAACATTAGAAAATTATTTCCTCAGTTTTATAAAGGTCCTAGTAAATAATATTACAATAAATAAAATTTATATTTACCATCAGGCTCTTATATAAAAATTTCATTAATTTTTGTACAATGGTGTAGATACATATAGTGAATTAAAAAATAATCTTCTAAATATACAACACACTAATCTATAAAATTAGTTATCTTCCTTGAATATAAATATTATATGGTAGGAACAATCACATTGTCCATGCAATTGGAGGTTATAAATTTTATTATGATTTAGGATGACCACCTTGTAGAAAAATGGCGGTTGATATGTCATTATTGATTGTTGGATTATTCTCAATGAAATTATATTTCAAATTCATGTCTTAATAAATTAATTTTCTTGTTTCCTCTAATAAAAATATTTTCACCATCGATAGTCATAAAATAATTATCCACGTTTGATTAATAATTTAATGAATTCAATTAGTTATAATTTTTGGAAATTTTTTTCTATCTTTATTAGATAAATTTCAATATATATATATATATGGTTGAAATGGAGTATATTTCTATGTCTATCATAATGGTAGTTTTATTTTTTCATCACAATTTATAAATATTACAAGTTTAAAGAAATTTTCGTGGAAAATTGTTATTTATAATTTACAATGATTAAGGAAAATTAAATATAATTTATTTATTGTAAGGACTAAAATTAATTGAATACAAAATGTCATCCATGGAATAAACATAATGGTATGTATATTTTAATAATTTTTACATAAAAAATCATTAGAAATGTGTTTTCCTTCAAATAAAATGATATGGATTTTATTAATGGATATTTATTTTACCTGATTGTTTTTTGACATAAAACATCATATTTTACATGGTATTAAAATCAATTGATAATATATATTAATGAATAAATTTCATTAGTTATTTTTTTTAATTCATTTGTACAAAAATTAATAGTACAATTAATTGAGATTTTCATATATTTTTATGGATTTATACCACATAGGGGAATTTCCAATATCCATTCCTTTTATAAAACCCTCAATTTTTTAAAATCATAAAATTAAAGGCATATTCTAAAATGGTAGTTTTTCAATATATATTTTTGTCTTTTTAAGTGTAATGTGAGAAAAAAATATTAACCAAAATCCTTCATTATTATAGGTTATATATCTGAATATCTCTTGCCTGGTAAGTGTATTTGTTCTGAATGATTTAATCACTATATATGTGTTGATGATTAAAATAATAATTTCAACACTGTACTAAATGAAGTGACATTACAATGTAAAGTCATGAAGTTGAGAAATTATATATATAATCTTAATTAAAGAAACAATGTTTTTACATTAATAATGATATGCAGTACTAAAAATATATTATTATTTTATTATTATAGAACTGAAAATTAAAAAGAATGGCATTAGAATATGAATAAAAAATAAATAGTGATTTTAAAATGTTCTTGACATAGATATTATATATTGACTTCACATCCTGTGAAATCATAATATATTTCATATTCATAATACACTAAGAATGTGTTTTATAACTATTAATATTTTCTATCCATTCATATAAACAGTAATGATAGTAGTTGATTTTAATTTTTCAGATGATTTGAAATATTTATATTATTAAAATTTTAAAATTATAATATGTTTGATTCATATAATAGTAATTTCATCATGATATGTATTTTTTAATTTAATCTGTTTTGAAACTATAAAATTTTAGTAGCATAAAAAAATAAAAAAGTTTTACATTACAATATAATGTTTGTTCATATTATTGAAGACAATTATTATGGCCAGTTTTTTTTCCATTCATCTGAAGAAAGTGGATTGAAATTTAAAAGGTAATAATTATAAAATCATTATAGTTTATATATGTTAAGAAATATCTGTTGATTAATTCAATAGATGATGAATAACATTGTCCCTTTATTTTTTATTCAAAAGATAAATTTATATATATATATATACTATAAATTACATTAAGAGTAGGTTATTGCAGTAAATATGAAACCCAGAGGCTTGAATGATATGGGTGATGATGTTGGAGAACTATTTTATGAAAATGAATCACCTAAACAATAAATATCAATCAATAAATAACTATTCATATTGTAATAGTAAATCTTATATTGATGGGTGAAGATGATGAAATATTGTTAATATGAGAGGACGATAATATTAGGTCCAATAATTTATTAATGAATTTTATTTTCAATCCTCCTTCAACATATTTATATGTAAATATTGATGTTATATATAGAAAGTATGAATTAAATACAACTATATATATATTAATAATTAATTATTATCTCATATCCTATATTATATTATAGATTGATTCATACTATTTTTTATATTGTAAATAATATATTTAAATATTTAATGATATGAATAATTCTTTTCAAAAATTAATGAAGCCGAATATACTATATAAATTTCACCAACCTTCTTTATCTGCACTGCCTAAATTTATTATTTAATATTTTTTCATTAAATTTTTTATTTTATATACACCCATATTGCTTTGGTATACTCAATACCGCTTCTTATATTTTATTTAATTATTAAATAACCTGTAGTTGTAGGGGGTATAATAGGTAGCTAAAATGTTTTTATTTATTTAGAATATTGTTTTTTTACTACCATCTAGAGTGTATTTAAAAGTGACTATTTATTTTATATAATTTTCAATGTAAAATTATTATTAAATCTATATAATATTTTTGGGTCATATTTATTTTCTAAATAAAGAATATAACATTAGAGAAAATAATATTAATATGTCATGTGTGTGGTGTTTGAAAATTTTAAACATATTTGTTTCATTTGATTTGTATTGGGTTCTTATATATGATATTAGAGTCATAAATCACTGTATAATATAATTCCTAAAATTTGAGATAGTTTTTCTTTCCCATCAGATCTTTGGATTAGTGACATATTCTAATTTGTTAGAAGTTTGTTTAGATAATACCAATGTGAGTTAAATAGCTGAGGCATAACATTTTAAAATAGAGGTTATGTTCAGTAGTAACATTGATTCATTATAATACTAGTGTATATAAAAGGATAAATATCTTTAGTATCTCAAAGTGATGATACTGGATATATAAAATCATATGTGAGATTCCAAGTATGAAATTCCATATTCCAAACATAATGAGGTTGAGTGCTCAATTCAAGTGAAGCGTGTTGTAGATGGATTTTGAATTGTAAATTTTTTATATTAACAAGAATAACAAATATGGTCATGAAGTATGTTTCCATATTAAAAATATTATATATCACAACAAAAAAATAAAAGAGTGAACAGTGATCCAAAAATAAAAATAATTCGTAACTATGTTTTTCATTGAAAACATATCATTGAGGAATAATATGATATTTTTATGTCTATAAAAAATAAAGAAAATATATAAAACGAATATTAACATAATTTTAGTATCATAGTGTTTTAGTTCATCAAATATGAGCTCTAATTTTTTTTATAAATACTAAATTTCAAAAGAGTATCCATATGAAACATATTCATCATTAAGTGATATGATTGGAAAATTATTTTGATTATTGGTCTTATAGAGGATTAAAAAATACATATATGTTTTTTAGTAAAATAAATTATATATCACATTAGAGGATATGTAAGGAACATGTTTAGGATGACAATTTTCATATAAAATAAATACATCAAGAAGATGGTAGTTCAACAATACAAAGACAATTAAAGGGATTATTCTGATGGCTTGAATAAAGTGTATGAAATATGTGACAAATGATATAATTTTCATAAGGATTCCCATGTTACCATACCATATTAATATATTAACTAAATGTTTTGGGGATATTTTTGAAGAGGGAAAGCATAAGAAATTTTTTAAAGATATAGTTTCATTACCTGATGACTGAGGAACTGAATGTGAAGCTATTAATGATTTTTTACTCATGTATGAATGGGAAAATATTTATATTCATGAATATGTTTAAATATAACTCTCCAGTATAATAGATAAAATAATTATGGTTCGATACAATTAAATAAGGTTATAAATATATTGTACAACATTTAAAATGTTATTAGAAAGAAGATGATGTGGAATTAAATATGATGAATGTTATTTCATTGGTATGTTTTCTTACTGATGATAAGAAAAATAGGTGACTAATTAAAACAAATTTAAATTTAAATTTATTAAATATGATAAAAATACATTATCAGTAAATGGGGTAGTTTTATAAAATATCATTAAAGATGAAAAATAATAATCATTAATACCAATCAATGTTGAATATATGTATTTTCATCCAATTCATTAACATTATTTTATTTTTTTCAATGGTTAAAATAATTACATGATAATTGATTATTTTATATATTTTAAATTGAATTTATTTATGAATAATTGTGAAATATATATTTGGGATGTAAAGTAAAAGTGTAAATGTTGTGATATTAGCTTATACATGTTATCATGGGTGTTAATTTGTGAGTGTCCTGTTATTTTTTGTGTTTGTGAACTATTATGATGTTTTTATATTGAACAATTTATGTCTAATTTTTTGTAGGAAATATGTAAGAGGGTTGTATAAAAACCTGATAAATGATGATTGAAAGAAATTTTTTTGTCCATTATGGTTTTTTTGTATATATTTTCCACATTGGTTATTTATTCTTATTTCAATCATCAAGTATAATCCTGAAAGAATAGTATAACAGAAATATATTATTTTCCTAAGAACAAAACAATGATAATGATTATAATTAATTATATAGTCCTCAACATATAGATTTATGATATTTATTTCCCAATAAATTCCAAATTGAAAATATTTTTGATACCATATAAGAATTTGATATGATGACAATAAAATATGGAATGAGATTTAAAGAATAATATAAGATGAATAAGTATCTATAGATGTGGTATTTTTTTAGAAATGAAATAATATTTAACTCCATTAAATGAAAGTCATGATGAATCAATTTAGCAGTATGAATAATTTTGACTATGAATCAATGTGAATTATTGACATCATGGAGAAGTTATTTTTTTGTATCTGAATATAGTTATGTTTAATGTGATACATAAAGATATTATATCTTTTGGGGTTAATTTTTAAGGTATAAATAATATTATATTATATTTTTATGATGAAATTTAATTATTTTTTTATGTTGGGGGAATAATATATAACTATAAAAAGTAGATATATGTTTTCTATTAGATAATTAGATTTATAGTAACATTAAACCTGTGTTCTAGTGGGATTTAACCATATAATTATGTATTTTTTCTATCAAATTCCATTCATTTGTATGCCAACAGATTTAAAATGGTATATTGAGTTATTATTTTGGATTATTATTTCACTAGTGAAAATCTCATGTAGTGTACTAGACTTCTAGTCGGTTTTGATAGGAAAAAATCAATTTTATGTTTTTTATGTGTGTTGATTGGATCTACATGAGACTATAAAAAATAAACCCCTTTTCAATAAGTCATAACTGATTTAATATTTATTTCTTTTTTGGTCTAATGGATAACATTCATAGGGTATTTTAAAGGTTTTATTAACCAAATGTTGATAATGAATTTGAAATTAGAATTTCATATAAGGTTATTGAGTCAAATGATATAAAAATGATTTGATATAATTTTAATAGAGAGGGAGAAATTAATTCTATAACAGAAAAAAGATGGAAAATAGATAGATAAAAATAGCATGTGTTTTTTTCAGAAAAAATATCACCACGCCATTCGTGTGTGTTAATAAAGTGGATTGATTTTTATATATTGAATTAATTGATAAATTAATGGAGAAATAGATATTTTGGGATATAATATAATCATTATAGAATAAGGAGAGTTTCCAATATTTTTAAAAAAGGAAGACAATATTTCATTGATTTCAATTAAACATTAAATTATTAACATCATCTGTTTAGAGTTTAATATTTTATTGAGGTTCCATGGATATTCCTTTTCCATTGTATTCTACATGGTTATCATAGTGGATAATATATTTTCTAATTATTTAGATTTTTAAAACGATCCTCTATTCAATTTAAATGGATTAAAGTATACATTATATATTATGTAAGATATTTTTTTTGGTTTTTGTCTATGATTTATTACATAGTGATTAATCCATTGAGTAAGTGATGAAGTAAAATATTAAAGAAATAAAAAATGGAATAAAATAAAATTACTTTCTCTGATACACCCCCAACATATATGTGAAATCTCACTATGTGTGGATTATATTGAGGAAAATATTTTTTAAGGAACGCTAGTTATAGGTTTTGATAAAAATAGTTAATACGTAGATATATTATATTGATCCAATGTTATGAAAGTTAAAATAATTTCCCCACATGATGTGGATTTTTAATTATCAATACATTTTTATCAAACTTTTAAAAATAGTATTTTTTCCTTTTCTAATATATTTCATAATTCTTTGATTCCGGGGTTTTTATGTACCCAAGAGTATATTGTATGAGGTCACTATGTTCACATAATAATTTTATGGAATTAGATATATGGATATGACATTATTTATATAAAAAAATATTCACTATAAAAACATATATCATAAAAAAATTAATTTATTTTTCTTTTTTCCCAATTTATAAAATAATTCATGTATGCGGTTGTGGTTACTATTGTAACATCCCATCCTGGGTGCCATAAAATGGTGTCATAAGTCGGTTCTTCCAATGTACTCAAGCATTCCTTCTCATATACTAGAGGATCATTACTAGTATTAACATCTTAATAAGTCATTCCTGGGGAGACTATGCCATGTAATAAGAGTAACACACCATCAGAAGTAGAAAATCAATAAATGAAGAATATATAAAATGATAACAATACTCATTTAACAAGATAACCAAATAAAAAAGAAAATTCTAATCTTAAATAGATATCATTTTTTGTATATATATGTGTCAGGTGCATATAATGAACCATAATTTATTGATAGTAAGACTTCCCAAGTTGGTTCTGAACCATGTATGGTCCCCTAATCTAATCTCCATCGCAAATCTACAAAAACTCCTAGATTCTTTTTCCTTATTTTATCACGCAACAATATAATCTATTAGGGTACTTATTAGGCTACCCAAATAGGGTGTGATTACAACTCATTAGGCCACTTCTAATGATTTCTAAAACTATTCCAGTCAAAAATAGTGGATTTATTTCTATATGAAATGAGTATGATGCATAAAAAATAGTTATTTCATTATCATTTATTAATTTATAACTATATTAAATATAGGGCTCAAATGGGGGATTGTACCCCAATACTAGCTATGTCACATTAAATATCCCTATGTGTTCCCTATGTAATATCATAATGTAATTCCTTCTTCTCTATAAATTATAATGCATTAAAAAGTGATATGATATCTCACTACCTGATTCAACTCATGCATAAGTTTTAATATTCTCCTCTGATGCCATAACGTGGAGTTCCATTATTTCAATTCATTAATTTCACATTTATAAAATACAATATCCAAGCTACCAATATCAAAAATGTAAGTAAGATGACCATGTTACCATGATTACCCCACAATAGAATGACCATGT
This sequence comes from Viscum album, assembly GCA_963277665.1. Lineage (NCBI taxonomy): Eukaryota > Viridiplantae > Streptophyta > Magnoliopsida > Santalales > Viscaceae > Viscum > Viscum album. The sequence goes on from OY728147.1 coordinate 1,305,732,122, forward strand.
TCCCATTCTCATTACTCATAATTATAATGTCTATATTACCATTTATAATTCATAATTGAGAATAACCAAGTTCACAATCTCATTAAACATAAGTATGATGACCATGTTATCATATGTACATCACAATTTTTAATGTCCATGTTCCCGTTCACCATCACATCATTAATTTAACAATTAATAATACACCAAAATCTCATTTGAAACTCAAAACTTGTTTAACACATCCATTCCAATAGTTAACCCAAAAATTGTCTAATTGCTTCCAACAATTAATTAATTCATCAATTAAATAATCAATATCACAATTCATATTCCAGAATTAATTTCCCTAATTTAATTATCTCACTATAATCTGAACTTTCAATAATTAATCCCCCATTAATTATATGGATCATAATATCAAATTCTCATAATTTATCCCCAATTAATTATCCCATCATATTCATTTAAATGTCTCATAATTAATAACCTTATTTTTTATATTGATTAAAACATCTACCTATTATAATATATTTCCCCAAATTAATTATCCAATAGGTAATCTCCTTATTCTCATGAATAATTCCCCAATTAATCTTATATTTCAATAGAACTTCGATAAATCCATTTTTCAATCTAATAAACCCATTTCTAGAAAATCAATTGCTAAATGTTACTATAAATTCTACATTTTTTTATATACATATCAAATCCATGACTATTAGAATAGGATTTATACCACCAACCGTAATTCATTGATGGGTGTTCACTCAATAGAAATTACCAAAATTTGAGCAGCACAAAAATATAGATATGAGTTCTAGATATTAATCCCTAAATCAAGATAACTATATCATTATATAATCAGACAAGATATGGATCTAAAAACCTAGAAAAAGATCTCAACACATAGGTTTAGATCCATGAAAACAAAGGATATCCTATACTATATGATTAAGGAAAGGTAAGAGAATGAATAAAAAAACATTAGGATGAGATCCACAAACAGGGTATAGAAAGGATATTCCATTCAGGGTTTAAATCATGAATAACTAAGTTCTTATGGCCTTGGAATCCCTCTTAGTTGATGGTTGAATCAACCCTTTCCCATTGGAGACAAAAAATCCCAATTTAGGGAAACATAAGTGGTGAAATAGGTAATTAAATGTGTAAAACAAGTGAGATCTAGAGATTTAGGATCTTGATACTGGCCCGTGCAAGGTTTAGTCGCTTGGTTATACAGTCAATGTGCTAACCATGTGTTAGTAACATCTTCAAACGAGCCTTACATGGATACCTTGCACAGTAAGCTTAATCGTGTACCAACAATTTGAATCCTCTCTACCTTGCCTTTCCCAATTTACATGGGTTGGGTTCACTGTCCCACCTAACCGTGCGACGACTAGTAACAACCCATTTTTCTCTAAAATTTCTTAAAACCCTACCCAAACACACCACAAGTCATTACTCCATAAAATGTAATTGAGTAAAAAAATTACCTAAAATCATACCTAAGATAATTTTAAAAAAAGTAACAGATATTACAACTATATATATATATATATATTTATGAAGAATTCTTAAATCCATCACAAAATTGGTATCCCAAAAAAAATAATTTTTATAAATGTCTATTTATTAATAAATACAACATCATTAGAGATAGTTGTTATCCATTTATACATTTATGAAGCTCATGATGTTTTCTAAGAGTGTTATTTTTGGTTTTTTACCCCTTTTATACATGAAATATAGTAGATGATTGTATTTCCATTTTTCGTATTTTGTAGTGACAGGACATGATAAATCCTTCGATATATCGAATTACCATTCGCATTGTATATTCATTACTTCCATGGGTGTTTTCCTTCTATCTAGTTATTTATCCATATCATCTGTTAAATGAACTGTTTACTTTAATTTTGATACAATATAACATGAGTGAATTGTCTCCACAAAAATACACCCTAGTATCTCTCTTTTTGTTAGATGTCTTGAGCAGACAGTGAGGTAGGATTGAGACCATGTGACCCACCGTCTCAGATCAACATTTATTGTCTCCCATGTTAGGACATTACAACGTGGTATAAAATGGGTTTTTGATCATCTTTTGTTACTATTTTAATAAAATAAGTAGTTAGTATGAAGGTATTGGAATTTTTTAATGAGCTATAACTGTGGGAAGAAAACCCACATAGAATGAAACACAAATATTCTAAAATAGAACAAGTTTTTCCTATATTTTTTCTTTTAAAATGGATAGTATTTCTTCATTGGGTGATGCATGTATTGTTTGATGTAATTGTGAAAATAGATTTTTATAGATTGACCAATGATATAGGGATATTCAATCTCATGGATTATTTGAGGGACCTATTAGGATTCACATTCCATGCAATATTCCATTCTATAAAGGATGAATTGCATGAATGCATGAAATTGTTATATGATTCATGAGTGGTAAACCAATTGTTTGATAAATATTATATACTGTAATGAGAATTATTATTGGTACATAGTGTTAATTTCATTACCTAAAAGGTGTTTTCCGAAATAGGATACAACCAATACCCAATGCATCCAAATATTGACCATTTAGTCACATACCATTAGTCGCATGGACTGGAACATGTTTTGTTATGGATTAATTAGGTACTAAAAATTATGATTATGACGTTTGTGGGAAATTCTGAATCAAAAATGTTGACCATTTGGTTCAACATCTTAAATAAAATGGAAATTGAATATTAAAATAAATAATATTGAATTTGTGAAATATAAAACTTTACATTGTCCCGACATTATATTGGGTAGTTTGCAGGGTCTATGATGATGTTTAATAATAGTTTTATTTCCCAATCCTGGCTCTAGGAGTAATAATAGTGGTGTGACATGTTTATTGCAATGATTATACTTGTATTATGCTTTTATATCAATGACTTGGTCACTATTCGATATTTTTTAGGGGTTTCCATGTAATTGTAGAGTTATTCCACCATAACATCATCCAATAGCTAGCTAAGAGTATGACAATGAATATACACCAGAGGTGGTGGTCCGTGGGATACTAGTAGGTCCTCTTCTAGTTACCGTTACAACACATGCTATTTTACCAAACCTCGTATGATGTGGTACAGTTCTACAAGGAATTTATTTGATTTATGAAGACCATTGAAGGAACCCTACATCCTCCATCATCTATGGAAGAGAAAAAATATGTATTACTGTAGAAACAGCCACTCATGTTTTTTGGGATAGTTGTACATAGGTTTCAAAGATATGGCCTATGTCAATTTTTTCAATTTTCTAACATCTAAAAAAACATCTATAGAAGATACTGAACATCATTACATATATGATTCAATTAGAATATAGGCATTATGGGATGTTATGGACAAGGTTGATATGTTACGAGATATGGTTTGGAAGGATTCCGAATCTAGGTCTTATAAATAAATTTTTTCTAATAGCTTGAGAGCTAAAATTGAATGTTTATTCATGTGTATGGAGGAGGATTTGGGGTATGTTATTGATTATTTGGAATGATTTTGAGAACTTCAAGATTTTAAATAATTTATATTTTTACTGATGCATCGAGGATGAGACTCCATGTGGTTGGTCATCAACATAATGTTTGATTGCAAGACTATATGTTTAGTTGGCATACTATTACTGAGATAGTGAATTAGGGAACTTATTATTGATTAGAAACAGTGTGATAATGGATGTGTAGAGTAGGGAAGTATTTCATTGTGGCCTAGTGATTTATCTTCTACTAGTAAGAAGATCCATTTTGAGTCTTCTCATGAGGAAGTACTAGCCAGTTTGAAGTATTAGTTTCTCTATTTTATGTCATTATTTTTTAATATGGGAACATATAAAGACAATGTTGTCAAGACCCATTAGAGTATAGATATTTCATTAGGATTGGGAATATAATTAATTTCAATAATAACATTTATCCATCTATAAGTGAAATGTTATCAGCTGGAACTCAAAGTTCATGAGAGTGATAAACAACACTTCATCACAGTAGGATATGGATTAGTGCTAATCATTTTAGTGGAAGTGGTGTTCTTGTCTTAGTCTTCTAGGAACCAATTGTAACTACAAAATAGAATGGTCTTTCCCTAGTTAGTGAGCTTAGTTCATAGGGTTTCTTTTCAGACAAGATATATTATATACATCCTACACCTATGGAGCATAGTGTCAGTTCATCTATAGTGAGAGATATGATCCTATTAGCCTCTAATCCAGTATCATCTATTTTTTGATACAAGTGATGGTTATATTATTATATTTGTACCTGTTATAGTGATCTATCTGATTGTTTGTTTAGTTTTATTATTGGATTATGACCATAGATACTCCACTGGGGATTAGAATGGATGGTGTAATCAACTTTAGGCAGTTCCCCATTGATATTAGTGGGTTTTAGTTCATATGAGATGTATTTATCCTTGAGATGATGGGGTTGTATTTCATACATGGTATGGACTAGCTAGTTTCATATCATGCATTCATTAGCATCTATCAATGAAGATTGACATTCACACCACTAGAGGGTGGAGTTTTTATTCAAAAGTGTGAATGGGATGTCTCGGCTTGCAGAACTGGACCAGATTATCATGGTCTAGGTGGGATGATAATCAATGTATCTATTTTGTCTTTTTATATCCAAGGATCACCTCAAAAATATTTACCACTAGTGGATCATTTTTTCAATGATGTTTTCCTATATGAGGTTTTAATTTTATCTCTAGATAGAGGTGTAGTTCTCCATTAAGGCACATTCACGATCTTAATCAATTTTCATTCCCCTGTATGGTATGGATATAATAGAGTTACAGGAGTTGAATAGGAATCTATATGTCTTTGAAGAAATGGGGTTGATGTGACACAATACTTCTCTCTAGTTTTTTGTAGTCTTTGTTTCTAAAATGGTGGATTGTAATCTAAATCTATGTATGAATTATTGTAAATAAAAAAAGTTTATGGTTAGGAACCAATATCATTTTCTATATACAGATGACCATTTTTATTATCTATATGGACATTGGTTTTTCTTGAAAATATTGGTGAGGTCATGTTTTCACTAGGTATTTTTTCGACCTATCAATATACTCTATACATTGTTTCATAAAAGTTATAGTCTATATGATTTTACGGTAATTCTGTTTCGTTTATGAGTGATCCAATATTTTTCATTTCATTGATGAACAAAGACATACATTTTTAGATGCATTTTTTTGTGGTGATATTTTTCCACGATATCATGGTGTATTATCAAAATCAAAATGACCATGCTAAACATCTTGATATAATTTTGTATATACTATGATTTCATCATTTATATGATAATATCAAAACATTCCACTTCTAGATGGAATAAATTCAATTTATATGTCATATTTTCCTAATGAAATGAGTGTTAGTTGACCCATTGAGGTGAGATATGTATTATTATAAGAGTAGCCTAAGAATTTCATTGAATTAAAGATTTTCTTGTGGATAAATAGATATTATAGGAATTTTATATACTTCTTCTAATAATTATCGACACCTCATATGATATTGACTAAGAAGGGTTTATGGTTTTTATGGTAAGATACCCATGGGACATCCCTTAAGGATCTATTAGGGAGACTGACATCAGTTCTGGTCCTGATTCTCCGGGAGTTGAGCCGAAGCTACATGATGCATTTTGATGTATCATGTGTTGGGAAAGCATTTGTCTTGATATAGAGGGGTAATTTCATGGAATATATATATCATCATTTGCGGCCACATAAGTGTAATTTACCCATAGAAAATATCTTGTTAGCAATTATTTTACATGCCTTATGTATTTGGAGTTATTATTTATTGGAATAGAATTTTGTGGTGTACAATGTCTAGAAAAACCTCAGGTAAATATTTACATAGTTAGATCATAAGTTTTTCCATAAATATGGGATGAGGGACTATTGTATTTTTACTTGGACATTTCCAAAATACCTAGAAAATTAAAATTTTTTGTGAATGCACTTAGTAGGAGGATTTGGATATAGGCAGTTCATGAGTCCAGTGTAATTAGGAATCATATATACATTTATTATAAGATGCATTTGGAGGTGTTGGATTATAATTCTTAGGATTTTTTTCTCATCCATAGAAGTTAATTAAACAGTTTTGTATGTGGTGAGTTTGTTAAACTTTTCATTTGTTGATGTCCTAGTACCACGTGAGAGTGTGGATGATCAGGACCCACCTCCGAGTTGGATAGTGGGAGAGAATGAAATATTTTATATACATGGTCAGGTTCGAGTTCTAGTTAATATACATGAGGATTTCCTTGATTTCATGCCAAGGTTTATGTAGTACATCCCTACACTATCAAGATGTTTCATGATATAAATGACTAGTATTAGAGGCCATGGATTAACCTAGAGGTAAATATCTTTTACAGGTTGTTTCACCTATCAACCAGTGATGGGGGAACATAAGTGACCATTTCGGATTTTTCAGAAGTTTCTCATTTCTAATTGGAAATGGGAAGTTGTTTTAATAGATTTAATGATCAGTTAACTGAGGTCACCATGATTAATTGATGTATTTTGGTATTTTTTTGTTCATACATAGAATCATTCACATTTTCAATCACTCATAGTGTCATTCTCTCTATATGATATTTTAAGTTTATATATTTATGAGCATTAAACCATCATGGGGTTCCATAGACCATTTTTCATATATGGATTCCCTATATACATCTCTATTTTGGGTAGTTTCTTAGTGGTTATTTGGTACTCATGTGATTCTATATAGATTATAAAACCCTTAAACTAACTTATAGTCAGAGTGAATGAATTACGTCTATGAGGACATGCTATGTCAATTATTAAATGATTTAGGGGGAACATAGGATTTTTATCGTATTGTAAATCTATATCCTTTTCTCTAGTTAATTATGGAGAGCATATAATTTCTATGACCCCATCTTATTTAGGAGATATTAGAGTAGGTCCATTTGTTGAGAAAATTGGTGGCCTTTACATAGTATCAACATAAATCTTTTCCTAATCATCATTGATGAACTCTAGTGTCAGATATAATAGATCGGGTCATTAAAGTATCTCACTAAGGCATGGACTCGTGTTTACAAGGATATTGAATTACAATTAATCAAGATATTCTAGGCCATCCATGATTCTGGAGAGATCTGGGATATTATCCTATCAGTTGCAGTTTCATCAGAGGTACTAGTCCATGAATGATTTCATCCATGCATCTCTGCTATGTTGTTATCACTTATGCCCATCTCACACACTACATCCCGATGATGGGTAGTTAAAAATAGTTTTATCCTTTGAGGTGCATCATATTCATATCATTAATAGGATCATAGTGGGTTTCAATGGCTAGTCAGTTCCACTGGTATGGGAGCAATGGAAGCACAGTCACTGCATGGATGAGACTTCGGTGTAGGAAGCCAGTGTAGTTTATTAGTTTCTTGAATTATTCTCAAGATATTATTGACTACCATAAGAAATGAAATTTTGTGAATTAATTTCTTCAATGGGTATATTCTGCGATATTAGGATTTCATATGAGGAACATAACTTTTTTCAAACTAATTCATTATTTTTTACCTAATGTGCGGGATTTATAGATCACAAGTGTTCGAGGTTGTCTTGGTATTTCACAGATCATAGAGGATTGGTTTATGGAAATGTAAAAATGGATGCATGGTTAGTAGAAAACATATGACCATTTACATACAATTTAAGAAACGGTCTGAGGGTCAGACAAAGGGCATAGGTGGTTGCATTGTTTCAGGAAATAATTTAGAATTTGGTGTATTCTTCTTTAAGGGGATAAAACTATCCCAAGAGGTTTTTATCATGGATTGTGCATGGTTTTTAAACCATGGATTATGAAATCATGTGAGGTCCCCCTTAAAATATGATAAGAATCACAATATTTACATTCTTTGAAAAATCGAGTCTAATAAATGAATGGCATAGTAATTTCATCGGAAATTAAAATTTATTTCTTAAATTAAAAAAACAAATTCTATTTTCTAATATCATCAATATATTTCATTGAGGGATGTAGATATCCATTGAGGCCAATTGCAGGCATGTAACCCTTTTCATCATCTAATTCCTAATTTGAACACTAGTTTCCTTGTTTGATCTATGCCGGTAGGCTATACATTCCTATTTTGATGTTCTTCATTTTCCATGGTTTTGATGACCCTATTTTGGTTAATGATAATTTTTCATATTTATATGTTTTTCATTTTTTTAATTTCTTATTCTTATATGGACTCAATCCGAGATCAATACAAAATAATTTCCCTACTACGGACCAATGGTAGGTGGTGTATACCTTTTCACACATGGTATGGTTGTTTTATATCATTTTACAATTGTGTGAAATGACCAAAATTCAGGGGGTTCTCCTAAAATGAATTTAATGATAAATTTAATGAGTTTTTAGAAGTATAAATTCTCTAACTATTACCTATGTGTTTTTTGGAGGTTGTAATTCTCAAACTCGTCCCCTCATGGGGTGTTCTTTTTATCTTTCTATTATTATACAACCAGTGGATTGGGAGTTGCCTATACAATTTAATTGTAATTTATAAAACCAAATGATAATTTAATTTTGAGGATGGGAGAGATTTTATAGCTCCTTGAAATGTATTGACATGATATTTAATTGGTATATTGAATGAATTAATCATCAGAAAGGTTCTAAATGATTTATATGAACTCATGTGATGTGAATTTTTATGAAACAATTGATAAAATGAGACCATGAATTGTTTATAGTATTATAATCATTGTATGAGATCCCTAGATCAAGATTCCATAGGACGATATAGAATAATATACTCCATGGGTTTTGATTATGGTACTAGATTCCATAGGCATGTTAACTCCTTAGATCCTAATTCTGTAGGATTCCATAGGCCTTGCTACAACATGGATTTCTCATTCTTGGGATCATAGTGGAAATAATCTATTAACATCTCTTTAGACCCCAAAAACATAAGTACCATGTTTCTATTGAGATTATCCTAGGACATGATATGGATGCCTTAGTCATCTATACCTTGGATATTACCCTTCATGGTCTGATAATTTTCATTACAGAACATGATCATTGTGGATGTTTACGTTTAATTTTATGGCATGGTGATGATGGGTATTTGAAACTAGATAATAAGGATTGTATTCGGGATATTTTATTTACTTTTATTAAATTATTATTATATTATAGATATTTTCTATTCTTTATTAGTATTTAATATATGGTTACATGACCAGAGTTGTCAGAACAGATGGTATAACACATGCTAGTATACATTACGTCTACCCATGTTTGTGGGATCTCAATTGTTGTTTGCTAGGATACTAGGTAGGATATGTAGTATATTTTAATTAAATAACTTTAATTTATAAATGTAACACTTGTGATATAATAGAAAATAATTTTCATCTTATTACACAATGTATACTTGTTATAGACACTGCTGGAGGTAGCATACATTGTGTTATATCGTAGCCTATTCATGCCATCATTTACTCCCTTAATAAAATATATGGATGCCTGTTGGGACTAGGGAAATTTCCCCTTGTACAAAATTTAGTTTCCATGTTTCTCAGGACAATGATATAATTAGACCGAACTATTCATGTGATGTAAGATGGTATAGCTCTTTTTAGTCCTCTATAACTTTTGATACATGTAATTTACTTGATTATTGTATAACCATTTTGTCTATTTTTTCAATACATGAAATAAAAAACCATTTCATATATGATATATATTTTTGAATTGTTTATTCATTACAATTATTGATGTTTAAATACTGATTAATTATTTATCTATTTTTTCTATGATTGATATGTTTACAACTATTGTACAACACTCTAAAATGAGGGAATATTATCCCCACATGCACACCCTAAGGATTCACTTATAGTTGGAAGCCTCTAGTGTATGAGGAGGTGCTCTTGAGATTAAATAATCAACTGGATTGGGCAACCATTTATTGGATTCAGGTTCAGGATGTTTTCAATTGGCATGGCATGGGGATTTAGGTGGTGATGACCATCTGGGTTGAGGCAAAATTTCACATTACGTTGGGTGAGTTTCAAAGGCATATGTAGTGATGTTGATCACCCGGTTTTCCAACACAATAATCATATTTTGGTGACATGTTCATTAGGTTTTTTGAATGGATCGAGTTATTTTAGATGGTGTTGATTATTAGTTTGAGAACGACAGTCGTAGGGGAAAAATGTGACAATATGATATTGTGTAAAACATTTTAGTGGTTCTACACATCATGATTTAGATATCACTGCATTAATGTTATGTTCACATATATAATAAAATTGTTATGTGATGTTATTGACCACTCTTGTGGGTAGAGTCCTTGGTTAGTTGATTCTTCAGATGGTGTTGACCAATGGCGAGGTTTGTTGTACTTGATGAAGAAATACAAGTGGATGGAAATGGACCATCAGTGAAAGGTGTTTAGACCATTGGTTGGGGGATGACGATCAATATATATTGAGGCCATTGGACTGCTATTATCTTTTAGTTTGGATATCATTTTTCTTCATGAAATCATCTATTTATTCCATGGTGTTTTTTATTTTGAGCTGAGGTATAAGGGTATATGATATTCTCGGGTCTTCCCTTTTACGTTATAACAATATGATTTATGGAAATAGATTTTGATTTGAAAAAGGTTTTTGTGATACATTTTTTGGTGGTGCCTAAGGCCTCTCTAACTTATTTCCCATCAAGGAATCAATTGAGATTTATGATAAGTATCCTCACCACTAATATTATATATATATATAGACATGTCACTATATAAAATATTTATACCTAGGGGGATATTGTATAACAGTGATTTTCAAAATAAGGTGATCACTTCCTTATATCAGCTGAGCATAAGGGATGTGGGTATTTATTTAAACATTATTGCAGTGCCTCTTTTATTTACTTTTAGTATACAACTTAATTTATCATGGATGAATGCTATGAAATCCTTTTTAGTGGAATACGCAGATTTATTCTCATAACCTACAAGGGACTTTATAGATGTGTATAGAAGTTATGATTCTATAATTAGGTAAGGGACCAGGATAAAGAGTTGGATCTTTATAAGCATGTTGGGTTATAGAACATGGGATAGATGGAAGGGGGCATAGAGGTTATTGCATCTACTGTAGTATATTTTTTTTAATATTTATTATTATTCCAACAATATTATATGTATATAATGACAAGTTATTCCATGATAGACCCATATGAATATTTTTATATATCCTTACTTGATATGCACACTAAGAAAAAAATTGGTGTTTTATTCAAAAAAAATTTTGTGTGTGGGCTTGTTATCCTGTACAACTCCCTATTCTTAGTGCTATTATAAAGTGGGTTTCTATTTATGATTCATATATTCAGTCCCTAATTTTTGTTATATTTATTTAGACCACTATTAATATCACATATCGAGTGAATAATATCACCAAAATCACTTATTTAAAATCTCACTGGTAGTTTGATGCCTTTGTAATACAAGGAGGTGCACATAAAGCCTTGTGACGAACTGGTCGTGGGCATTGTTCGAATGAAAAAATTGGTTGATATTCTACTAATTCAATAAATAGAGTCTCTTTTACCTCTATTTTTGTTTATATGTTGGGGTTTTCATAGGTAGATGACTAGGGTGTAGTTAGAACATTGTTTAAATCTTTTTTTAGGGTACCTGTAGCCCCATGCATGGGGGACAAACCATGTTTCTAGGGGTTGGAAATTATTATTCTATTTTATGATTTTATATTATATATTATTCACACCTAGACTAGTGAACTTGTGTTTTATGATATCTATCATTTAGTTTTTAAATCTTTTCCTAGTATGGAAATGGGGTATTATGGACTCTTTAATCGATATAGAAAGGGTTTATTATTGCGAATCATGATAATAACATAGTATTATTTGATGTATTCTTGTTTTTTTAGTCATTCAGAACTGGTATTGTGATATGATTTTTGGGTTTTTAATGTATAAGTAAAGGTTTCTAATCAGTGTTTTCTAACGTAGCCTTAACTTGGTTCCATTCGAATCATTCATCCCAAGTATGTGGTCCCAATGAATTATATGTGTTATTTCATGTGATATGATATATATATATGTGTGTGTGTGTGTGTGTTTATATATATATAGGTTTTCGGATTTGATATGTGGATAATGTTTTAACTATAGTGTATGAGTTGTGTGTAATATCCACCATGAAGCTAAACATTGTATTCCTGACTAGAAACATTAATGTCATTTTACTCAACTACCATGGATTTCTTGTGATGTATCAAGATGTTATCAGAAGTTGAGGTTCCATTGGGATAGATTTATAAATATATTAACAAGATATAATATGGGTGGGTAAGTGTAACTCCCCCACCCCAGAAGCCTAGAGTCTGTGAATTATTACATAACATTGGCATGATCACAAAAGATCAAGTCTCGAAAGACCAATTATTTTAGTAGCCTTAGTAATACTAGATACATTCATAATTTTTACATTACATTATAAAATGAAAATCTAAAATAACATAGTCTCTATAGGCCACACTCATATACCAAAGATTATCCATGCATGTCAGTCATAATATACATCTTCACATCCTAGTAAAAATAAAACATAGAAAGGGGTGAGCTCAGTTTCTCAGTAAGGATATCAATATAGCGAAAACATTCATAAATAAGTATCATCATTTAAGGAAAAGTAGAAGACTAAAATAAAATATTTTTAAACTTAAACTTTAGCATAATATGGAAATGATAAAGCAAAATAAGGCCATTTACTTATTCACATGGATATTCTACTAGTCTATTAATTACTTTCAATATCAATAGCCACGTTTAAAATGATGTAATGTATAATGCCAGACATTAATTTTTGTGTCAAATCCTTGTGCCAGGACCTTAGGGCTATCTGTAACTGGACCCCAACCCAGAGAGCCTCTGTAACCGGACTCCAACATGGAGAGACTCTGTAACTAGCCTCCAACCCGAAGGGTCTACTTTGAATGAACCCCAACTCAGAGGGCTTACTTTTATCAGTCCCCAACCCAGATCATACTAATCCAACACATTCATCTTTAGAATAAGTTGAAATATAACGTAAACATTCGTATTAAAACTACTGTATGATTTGTCTATACTTTAACCATAAACCATGAATGACATAAAAATAACTCATCCACAGTCAAAAATATCCCAAAACTTTAAATACAATATGGATGTTTTTTATCACAATTAATCAACCTCAAATAAGTGTAAAATTTATCAAATGATATTGACATAGATAGAATCAAAACTATTTGAGAGAAATATATCTTTCTATTTTGAAATCATTTAAAAGTCATATAATTATAAAATACCATTTATTTTTGAAAATATTGTTATAAACTTGTAAGGGAAGCTTCTACGATGTTATAATGGCAGAAAATATTTGCACCCGTCGTATATGTTAAAAACCATTCTTACCTTAATTTTTTCAAAATGGTCATAAATTACCTTATTTGAAAAATGACAGAAAGTTTACATTAAAAACAAATAAGGTAAATTAAGGGTATAAATGGAATTAACCCATTGTATATTATATAGTTAAAAAATTTGAAATAAATTTTTATGATAAAACGGATGTGGATGATAAAGAGGTCCTAGTAGATAATTACATATAAACAACCTCAGATAATGAAGAGATTTTAGAATTAACCCTTACCTTGTACTTTTCCTCGTTCAAGGTTATGTTAACCTCTTTTATAATAGTTAAATCATTGTTATTAAATTATAAAAGAACTGTGTACATAAATATGATATCATATATATTCTTCTAATATTTCTTTGTTAATGATATTTTAGTAGTATAATTGTTTCTAGTGCTAAAAGATTCATTTTCCTTTATATGTTTTCTTATGTATGTAATGTTTTTTATGGATAATAAGTTTCTTATTCATATTCATAATGATATTAAGTCTCAAAACATTATTTTTAATCTTCAAATTAAAATTAGTATTGAATGAATATGATGGGTTATTAATCTTATCGATTTTGTGGAGATGGTAATCCGTACATGCACACGAGGAACAATATCATTATTTTGATATTAAAATAATATATAATTGGATGGTATATCATATATACAGAATCATTATCATGTTATAGTTGTTATTTACATCATTTATACTCAATATTATACACATCTAAATGATGAATTATTTGAATTACAAACTACACCACAACGTGGAGACAGTAATCCGTATGTACGCACTTATGGTGAATTTGTCATTTATAGGATGGATAGAATAATGAATATGTTTGTAAAATTTTTATTATAATACGACTGTATATAGAATATATTGGAGTTATTATTTTAGAAAGGAAATAATAAAGAAAAAGGAAGTGGATGAAGAAAAGAACCTGAAAGAGATGATGAAATATTTACCTCTTCTACAAGTTCTTCTATTTGATTTGATCAAAAGGGATTATTATGTTTGCTTTATAACTATATTAAATCCAATAGGATGAATGGACGAAAGCTGGTAGGATATGTTTGGCAGGGTTTGGCCGATCCAAATGGCATTGAAGGTGTTATTTTTAGAGAAGGGGAAGTGCCCTTTTTTAAGAGAGGTGATGATCACTTTAGGAAAAGCATGAAATATTATTTTATAATAAAATAATTTTCGGTTTAAAAGGTCTCAAAAAAGAATTAAATAGACTATAAGGTGTTTATGGGTTGAAACCATCTCAACCAATAGGTTTTAGATAGGTCTATGTCACTATATTAACCTTATCTTCTATATTTTAGTCTTAGTTAAATAGGTTGACATTTACCTTATCTCTTTGTATTTTTATATTATATTGTTAATAAATATACTATAAAATTCCAAGAGATCCAAAAGTAGTTAATTAATGATACACGTATCATTATTTAAGTCATTTGGATGAACCTTATATTTTTAGTATAATTATATAATCCAATAATACTTTATTTATTTTAAAAACTCATTTATGTCAATTTTGACATTATTCAATAATTAAATTTTGTTAAAGTCATAAAAACTTTATTACTTAAAAATATTTATATATAATCAACCCTAGCATGTCATAGTCACCTATAAAAAAATTTTATGACATCAAAACTATCAAATTATATTTATTTTAGAATTTATAATATCATTTATTTGATTATTTCATTAATAAGGAAAATACTGCATCATTATTGTGTCATATATAAATATATTAAATTTATGTCTAAAATTATAAATCAAATATCTTATTGTAGGAAATATGTTTTTCATTATAATGACTATATATAGTTGAATAGATTAATTATATAACCACATATAAAAAAATTTACTAAAAGATATTTTTTTGATATTTTTTTGTCTTTACTTTAGATTATTTAATATAAAATGCCATTATCACACCCATGTGGCTCTATGAGGTCCCAAAATCTACCCATTGATGTCCATGGTCGGACATGTATTATCAAATAGAGTTAGGTCATGTGTTATGGTAATTTAATGTTGTTATAATATTATTTTTTCACCTTATTTACTAGATTTACCACTTTAACCACGATAAATAAAATATTTAATGAAGTAAATATTCCAAATGTATAAAAATAAAATTTACCTATTTACACAATTTTGAACTCCTGACATAAAATATGGAATCCCTTTTTCCAAATTCAAAACATAGAAGTGGTAGAAATTAATTTAAATTAAATTTTAGTTGTCAAAACAAAAAGTGTGTGTTTATGAAATAATAACTATCAAATGATTGACACTTGTTTTTGTCCAGTTTAATCGTGATATTAAATCTGATGACTTAATGTATATTAAATTATAAAAATATAATCTTATGCCACAAAAAAACCATTAAAATGTATAATTTAACACTCAAAATTATTTCTATTAAAAAAGTTGTTTTTAATAAAAATTTAGTATTTTCACTATTCATCAAAAATTTGAAGTTTTCATAAAAGTACCAAAACATTCATCCTAAGATAATTCAATATTCCAAATAAAAAAATGAAGTACATTTTTAATGATAAAATTTATAAAATTTAAAATAGTGGGTATTATTATTTATAACGGCTCGTTTGATTGGTCACGGTGTGTTTGAATCTCAAAGTTGCGTACAAGGAAAGCTATTCCATTATTCAAAGGGAAACATACCAGGGAAGAATGGGGTGCTATATTATTTCCTCCTTAAAATAATTTCATCCTCAAAATTTCTAGAATATTACTGCATTTAAATATTTGGGTGGTTCTTCATCATATGTTCCTCGGGTTCCAATGTTTCCTCTTCCATATTATAATTTCTCTATAGAACCGTTACCAAAAAAGTCGTCCAGTTTCTCAGCACTTGTTCTCTGTTATCAAGAATTTTGATTGGTTCTTCACGATATGATATATCTAGTACCAGATCAATTTCCTCATAGATGAGTACATGTGTTTGGTAAGACATGTATTTTCTCAACAGTGATAAGTGGAACACATCGTGAACTTTTGAGAGACTTAGCGGCATTGCCAAATGGTAAGATAAAACCCCAACTCATTATAGAACATCGAATGGTCTGATGTTCTTGGGACTCAATTTACCTTTCTTACCGAATCTTATAACTCCCTTCTATGGAGATACCTTTAATAAAACATGATCTCCTACCTGAAATTCCAAATCATTCCATCAGTTATCGTCATAGCTCTTCTGCGTAATTTAAGATACATTGATGTGGGTTTGGATAACCTTCACCTTTTCCCCTGTTTCCTCAACAAGTTCTGGGCCGACGAGTTTTATTTCACCCACATCATCCCAACAAGTTAGAGTGTGACATCTATTTCTATATAACACTTTATATGGTGGCATCATAATATTTTAATGGAAGATATTATCATAGAAAAATTCTACCATAGGTAAATATTGATCCCACATACCTTGAAATTCATGTATTCATGATCATAAAATGTATTCTAAGGATTGAATAGTCTATTCTAATTGTTCATCAGTTAGAGGGTTCTAGGCAGTGCTCAAACAAAGTTCATTAACCAGGGAATTTTGAAGACTTTTCCAAAATCATGATGTAAAATGGGGAACACATAAAAAACAATTGATAAGGGTAATCCCTGAAGTATTAAAACTTCATTAATATATTTTCTTTCTCTACATTCAAGTGGTAAATATTTTCTTATAGGAAGAAAATGTGATGAAATGGTAAGATGATCAATATTGACCCATATTGCATCATTCCTTCTGGGTGTCTTTGGTAGCCCCATGACAATGTCCATCATAACATTATCCAATTTCCACTCTGGTATAGGAAGATGTTGCATAACTCCTCCAAACTGTTATCTTCCAGCTTTCCGTTGTTGAAAAACCATACATCTTGAAACAAAATAAACAATATCTGTCTTCATGTTGTCCCACCAAAACTGTTCCTTCAAATCTCTATACATTTTACTGCTACCATGGTGTATAGAGAATTTGGATCTATGAGCATCATCCAACAATTCCATTTTTAGACTAGGTTTGTTAGGAACACAAATCTGCTTCCCAAATTTTAAAATTACATCATTATATATGAAGTTACTCAATCTCCCATCATTCACAGCTTTAGTTTTTTTAAATCCTCATCCTCAGCCTGAGAATATTTTATCCTTTCTAGTATAGATGTTTTGTCATCCATTTGAAAATTTTTTGATGTTTCACCTTCCATGATTATTCCCATATCCATATTTACTAGATATATGAAAATTGGATCTCTTTCAACACTCAACGTGATCAAAACTCTATGATCCTTTCTATCAAAGCATCTGCCACCTTACTTTCCTTCCCTGGGTGGTAGTGTATAGTGCAATCATAATCATTGAGTAGTTCCATCCATATTCATTGCCTCATGTTGAGTTCTTTCTGTTCGAAAATATACTTCTAACTCTTGCGATCGGTATATATCTCACATTTTTTCACAATAGAGACAGTGTACCCAAATTTTCAAATAAATGATTATAGATGCTAACTCAAGATCATGAGTGGGATATTTTTGTTCATTTATTTTTAGCTTTCATGATGCATAAGAAATAACTCTATCATTCTACATAAGGACACATGCAAGTCCATTCTTTGAAGCGTCACTATAAATAACAAACCCATCATTCTCTAATGGTAGAGTCGAGATAAGATCATTGACTAATATTTTCATTATTTTTTAAAAACATTCTTCACACTATTTTTTCCAAACAAATTTAACCCATTTATGTGTGAGTTTGGTTAATGTGTTAGCCAATTGTGAAAAATTCTGGACGAAACTCTGATAATAACCTTCTAAACCTATAAAACCACGTACCTCAGTTATAATCATCAGTGGTAGCCATTCATGGACTGATATTTTCTTTTAAGGATTAACAGAGAATCCATAATTAGAAACAATATTTCCAAGAAAAGAAATATCCTGAATCCAAAATTCACACTTGCTAAACTTCATGTATAATTCATTTCTTCTGAGGGTTTTCAGTATGGTGCGCAAGTGATTTTCATGATCTTAAAATATTTTTTATTATACCAAGATATCATCAATAAATACCATTGAATTTCATCAAGAAATTCCTTGAAAACTATGTTTATTAGATCCATAAAAATAGAGGGTGCATTTGTCATCCCAAAAGGCATTACTGTAAACCCGTAATGCATGTACCTAGTTTGAAATAATGTTTTCAGAATGACTTATTTCTTCTTAAACAGATATTGATATCAAGATCGAAGGTCAATCATTGAAAAATATTGACCACCATGATATTGTATGAATAAATCATCAATGTGAGGTAGGGGATACTTGTTCTTTATTATTATATCATTTATCACCCTGTAGTCAATGCACAACCTCATAGATCAATATTTTTTTTAACAAAAAGAACTAGTGCTCCCCATGAAGAAACACTAAGGATAATAAATTCCTTATTACTCTATTACTCTAATTGTTTCTTTAGTTCCACTAATTCCATAGTTTCCATTCTATATGTAGTATTTGATATGGGCCTTGAAGAAGGAATTTAGTCAATGGAAAATTCAATCTCTCGTTCTAGAGGATGTACAACTAAAACTTCTAGAAACACATCAACATATTCTTTCCCAGTTGGTATGTCCTATATTTGAACATTCCTTTCCTCATCCATAGTTATTTCATTATCTTCCTCCCCAATAATTTAATTTAGTTTAAATACTATGGGTGCATCTAAATAAGAATTAGGTGGTGACATTTGTGTTCTAAGGATAAGGTACTCCTTATCATCATCGAGAATTGTAACCTCCTTCTTCTTATAATAAAATTTTACATCATGGTCCGAAAGAAAATACATACCAAGGATTGTATCAAATTTAATCATGGTTGTGATGATGAGATCAGTGGATAAAGAACATTTAGATTCCCTAATGGGAACTGATTCACAATACTTTGTTGCCATGATTCATCCCTTAGGTGTTTTTATTAACAACTCCCTTGTTATGTGAAATTGAAATTAACTAGTTTTACAAGAAAAATGGGAAGATCTGAAACAATGCAATGATCTAGAATCAAATAAATCATTTTCTAAACATGAGGAAACCATTATATTACCTTCCATCGTGTCTCTCAGTGATTCAAGCTCAACAGTAGTTATCGCATAATCTTGTCCTGGATCCCATGGCCTTTTCTAAGGTTAGTTTCTATGGTGATTAGGACATTCAATTTCATAATTCCACTTTTCTCTAGAATTTTATCATTCAATATTGAGATCCCCTTTCTTCCCCTTGCAATCACAAGCATGGTGGGATTTTTCACCAGACATGTAAGTAAATCCCATTCCTTTCAGGAAAGTACCAAGGTGTTTCATCCAACATTTACTACAGGATGAATATACAACATTTCCCTTCATCCCCTTATTCCCATTTCTAGAGTGTTCGGATGATCTCTTATTTTATTTTTCTTTAGTGTTGTGAGACATAAAGAATTCTATTTTTGTCTTGATAGTGCATGAGACTATATCTTGGTATGATAAGAAGGATTGTGAGACTAATGTTCGTTGGAGAAAAGGTTTTAACCCATAAAATAATTGATAAATATTACACTTTGGGTTACATACATAATCTGTTGGATGCCTTTCTATCCATGTAAAGCCAACCTCATACTCTGCGACGTTCTCATCCTATTTTTTCTTCAGTTGCAAAAATTTTCTTTCTATATCCACTTAATGGTCAAGAGGAAAGTATTTTCCTAACAAAATATCATTAAACTCCCTCCATTCCATACTTCATACTTCATCATCGTCCTTTGTGTTTTGAATCAATTAACACCTCTGATAAGGATCTCAAGTGAGGTGAAAATTGCTATGACAACTTTTTCCCTTTCACTACTACCCAAAGCATGAAATATTTTCTCTAAGGAACTTAAACATTTCTCAGCTACCAATGGATTTGTACTCCAATTTAATGTTGGTGGTTTTTCCTCAGGAAGCAGTGTAACATTAATCCTCCGTATTGTGGATAATGTTGCTCCATATGGGAAAGGTTATTATTAATAACATGAGTGAGTTGTCTTAGTATGGTGATAAGCTAATCAGTACTATATGTATCACTAACACCACTATAATTATATTGAGCATGATCTAAATCCCAACAAGGAATTACGTACATTGATACATTTTTCATTCCTTCCATTAGGCGCCATCTCTAAACAATGGCATATGTTATATTTGTTTATGAAACAAAATACATAATTGTAAACATGTAAAACACTTAACATAAATGGAAGAGTTTATGGATATAATCCATAATCATAAAAAAAATTCTTTGAGGAATTATATACTCATAAATCCTCCATAATGGTTTGTAAGGAAAATGAGAATTATCTTAACCATATCCTCCAGGAGTTTCGTAACCAAGAGTGCATCAAGGCTCATTGTCATGCACCATTTCATGTTCAAGAATAGTTCAAAGCGGTGTTTTCGGGTTTTACCCCTAGGTACATCTGTGGAAGAGCCAACCCTACCAACTCGTACCCAATCAATGATGTATTTCTTGGAAAACTCACAAAATCTATAAAATACAAAAATTCTTTGAAGTTATTCTATACTAATCTTCAAAGTCTATCTTAGGGTAATGTACTCTAGTCAATGTTTATCCAAATATAATTTCCAGGGTTTGTACTAAACATCCTCTGATATGAACTGTAACTCCCTAACTAAAAAATCCCAGTGTTCCTACATTATTACATAATATTGGAATGATCACAAAAGATCAAGTCACAAAATATTGATTAGTTTAGTAGCCTTGGAAATACTAGATACATTTATAAGTATGAAATTAAATTATAAAATGAAATAACTACTACAACATAGTCTCCATAGGCCGCACTAATTTCCCATATAAAATATCTATATGTTATTACTAATATACGTCTCCACATCCTAAGAAAAATTAAACATAGAAAGGGGTGAGCTCAGATGCTCAGTAAGGATATCAATATACCAGAAACATTCATAAATAATCATAAACATTTAAGGAATAGTATAAGACTAAAACAAAGCCTTTTAAACATGAAATTCATTATAATATCGAAAAGATAAAATAATATAATTCCATTTACTTATTCAAATAGATATTATATGAGTCTAATAATCACATTAAATATTAATATCCACATTCATAATGATGGAATGCATAATGATGGACTTTAATTTCTGTGTCAAGGCATCGTCTAGGACCTAGGGGCTTACTATAACCGAACCCCAACCCGGAGAGCCTATGTAACCAGACTCCATTGCAAAGACCCTCAGTAACCATAATCCATCTAAGAGACCCTCTGTAACTAAACTCTAACTTGGAGGGTATATTGTAACCGGATCCCAACCTATATGGATTACTTTTATAGGTCCCCAAGCTGAAACATACTAGTCCAACAAATTCATCTTAAAAATAGGTTGAAATATAACAAAATCAAACGTAGAAAAACTAGCATACAAAATTTTAATACATTAATCATAAACCACAAATGGAATAAAAATAACTCATCCATAGTCCAAAATATCACAAAACCTTAAATATAATATAGATGATTTTTATCATAATAAATCAACTTCAAACAAGTGAAAAATTTATCAAAGTATGTTGACAAGGATGAAATCAAAACTATTTGAGAGAAATATATCATTTTATTTTGATATAATTTAAGAGTAACATAATTATAAAAAAAAATTATTTTGAAAATATTTTTATAAGCTTGTAAGGGAAGCTTTGACAATGTTATAATACCAAAAAATAGATGCACCCTCTGTATAAGTTAAAAAACATTCTTACCTTAATTTTATTGAAAAGGTCATAATGTTCCTTATTTGGAAAATGATAGAAATATTCCCTTAAAAAACATATAAGTTCAAATATGGGTATATATGACTTTAAACTATTTTCTGTTTAATAATAAAAATGATTTGAAATACATTTTTAAGAAAACACGGATGTGGATGATAAAGAGGTCCCAGTTGATAGTTACGTATAAACAACCTCGGATAATGAAGAGATTATATAATTAACCATTACCTTGTACTTTTATATGATAAAGGTTATGTTAAACTCTTTTATAATAATTAATTCACTTTTATTAAATTATACAAGAACATTATACATAAATATGATATCATATATTATCTTCTAATATTTCATTGTTAAAGATATTTAAGTAGTATCATTATTTTGGTAGTTAACTGATTCATTTTCCTTTATATGTTTTGTTATGTAAATAAATTTTTTTATTGATAGGATGTTTCATATTTATATTTATAATGATATTAAGTATTTAATCATTATTTTTAATCATTAAATGATAAGTATTCTTTAATGGATACTACGGGGAATGAATCTCATTGTGTTCATGGAGATGGTAATTTGTATGTTTGTATGAGCGATAATATCATTTTTTGATATTAAAATAATATATAATTGGATGATATATAATATATACATAATAATTACCATGATATATTTATTATTTATATGCTTCATACTCCTTATAATGCACATTAAAGGTGTTAAGTATTTGAATATCAAACTACACCACGACGTGGAGACGATAATCTATAGGTATCCACGTATGGTGATTGTGTCATTTATTAAATGGTTATAATAATGAATATGGTTGTACCATTATGATAATAATGTTATAGTATATATAAGATACTGGAGTTTTTATTTTTGAATGGAAAAAATAATGAAAGAGGAAGTGGAAGAAGAAAATAAATTAAAAGAGGTCATTAAATATTTACCTCTTTTTCGGGTTCTTCCTTTTGATTTGATCAAAATGGCTCCATATGATGGATTTATGACTAAAGTAAGGCGTCTAAAAAGAAGAGAGGAAATTTGTTAGGCTATGATTTCAGGGGTTGGCCGAGCCAAATGGATTTTATTGAGTGAGTTTGAGATAAGGGGAAGGGACATTTTATAAGAGAGGTGATGGAAACTTTAGGAAAAGCTTGAAATATTATTTTATAATAAAATCATTTTCGGTTTCTAATGAATAAAAATGAATTATTTAAATGATATGGTGGTGATGGGATGAAAACCTCTCAACCAATAGTTTTTATACAGGTTTAGGTCACTATATTAACCTTATCTTATAGATTTAACTCTTAGTTAAATAGTTTGGCATTTACCATGTCTCTTTGTATTTTTATATTATATGCTTAATAAACATAAAATAAACTTCAAAAAGAGTTAAAAGTGGTTAATTAATGATAAAAATATCATTATATATGTCTTTTGTCTGAGCCTTGTATTTTTAGAATTATTATATCAACCAATAATATTGTATTTTTTGAAACCCATTTCTGTCAATTTTGACATTATTTAATAATTGATATTTTTAAAGTCTTAACAACTTTATTACTTCGAACCAAATACATATAATAAACCCAACATGTCATAGTCACCAATATAAATTTTATATGGCATCGAAACATTGAAATAATATTTATGTTTGTATTGATAATATCATTGATTTGATTGTTACATTAATAAGGAAAATACTGCATCATTATTGTGTCATATATAAATATATTTATTTTATGTATAAAAATTATAAATAAAATATCATGAGATAGGAAATATTTTTTGCTTTATAATGAAAATTTATATTTTAATAAATAAATTATGTAACCAAATATGAAAATTGTTTTACTAAAAGTTATTTTCTTTTGTTTTTGTGTCTTTACTTTGGAATACTTAATATAAAATATCATTATCACTCCCAAGTGACTCCATGGGGTCCCAAAATTGACCCATGTATGAACTTATTTTGAAATGTATCAGCTAATAGGGTTAAGACACGTGTTAGGATAATTTTATATTATTATAATTTTATTTTTTAACCTCTTTTACAGGATTTACCACTTTAATGATGGTAAATAAAATATTTACTGAAGTAAATATTCCTAATGTCTATAACTAGAATTTACTTATTAACACAATTAGGACCTTCTAATTCCAAATATGGAATTATTTTTTCCAAATTCCAAACATATAAGTGGCAGAAATTAATTTAAAATTAATTCTCATTGTCAAAACAAAAAGAATGTTTTTATTAAATAATAACTATCAAAATATTGACACTTTTCTATGTCCAGTTTAATCATGAGATTACATCCAATGACTTAAATTATATTAAATGATAATAATATAATCTATAAATTATTTGAAAACAATCAAATGTATAATTTAACACTATAAATTATTTCAATTAAAAATTTTGTTTTTAATTAAAATTTAGAATTTTTCACTATTCATAAAAAATTGAAATTTTCAAAAAAGTACAAAAAAACACCCTAACTTAATTTCGATATTCCAAATACAAAAATGAAGTCCATTTTGAATGATAAAATTTATAAAATTTTAAAAATTGGGTATTACTTTTCATAACGGCTAGTTTGATTTGTCACAGTCTGTTAGAATCTCGAAGCTGCTTACAATGCAACAAATTTCATTATTAAAAGGGAAATGTACAATGGAAGCTTGGGGTTTTATAGTAAGTGTATATGTGGATAGATGTTGTTTGACCTGGTTATGATATGGGAGTGTAAGGGCAGTGATATTTTTCAAGTTGTTAAAGGTTTTATTATCTTGAATATATAGATATATATAGTATTACTGATTTATTACCATGGTATTTTAATTTAGTGGTATTACAACATGATGGTATCCATTAGAGTTTAATGATGGAATTGATATGGTTATTCTTGATCATGAATAGGATGATTCTCATTCAGCTCAGGATGTAGACCCACTGGCCGTGGCAAATCATGAGCAATAGGTATAGGTACATGTACCAGATCAGTTATAGGTGGGATAGCCGCAATATATGAATGTATTTTGGACATGGATTGAAGGTTATATTAGTTAGATACGGTAACATTTCATCTAAGTTATTTATTGAACAACTTAGGTAGTTGAGACATATATGGAATACATGACATGAGAGTTCCATTCGTACCACCAACCACTATTTTAGAGTGATGGTGGACCACCTATAGTTGAGAACATGATCGAATTGATGCAGACTATCTTATACCCACTCAATACATCCCGAACACAATTGTTGATCCATGAATTTAACATTCTCACGTTTCTGTTAATTTAATACTAGTATGTACATGTAAAAACACGAAGACATTAGGAACTTTCTTAGATGTACATCGATGATTGGTTCATCGAGAACATCTTCCTAGATATGCTGAGGGTGGAGAGTGATATTAATTTCCTTATCCTAACATATATATACATGTTTATCAAAAAGTATGTTGTTATGTTCATTGATTGTTCTGATTTGACACCCTGTATGTTGGCCATTAACACTGCGAAAGTGAGGAGTTTCAAAGATGGTTTACAACATACCATTCAGTTGAAGGAAGACATCTTCAGGTTAGCCTCATTCTCGGAGGCTAGGATTATGGCACTGATAGTTGATGAAATTTTGATGCAACAATAATATATCAGATGAATTATGGAAAATGTGATTATAACAGTGATGTGTTAAATAGTATGAATCAAGGATGTGAGGCGTCTGAGTAGAGTATTCAAGCGAAATACTCAATCATACCAATGAAGAGTGTTGTCACGACCCACTACCCACAAATTTTACCCCTCCTGGGCCGGCAATGTAAGAAGAGAGATAATGACCCCTGAGTCCCGCCTCCTGTAGCCCCCGGGATGGCGACTTGCACCGAGGGTATAATAAACATTCAAATGGGAGGCATTACCCTCTAAGGAAACATATGAAGAAGAGAGAGATAAAATAGACTCCAATAAACCCCATCTCAGAACTGAAATATAAAAGTAATCCATGTACATATATGAAATGTCATGAAAAAGTACTACAACTGAATGGGGAAACTAAAAGTACACAAAAGAAAGTAAAACGGCAGCAACCACAAGACCGAACAGCTCCTCCTCCAACCACAAGCTAGTAGTAACCAGCTTGATCTCCAACATGCTCCAATTGACCTGAAAAAATATTTATATATACATAGGGTGAGTATAACAGTATACTCAGTAGGATCCTCCCCAAGCCTCTCGTGAAAAAGTAATGAAAGCATGTTAAAGCCCAATGAACAACAAGTGAAACTGACTCGTCATCGAAACAGGTATACTATATTCCAAACCTCACCATGGCTACTCTCACCAAGTAATGCATACAAGAATATAGAATATAGTAAAGAATATCAAGGGTACCCCACTACTACTTCCCCACTGGTTTTCCGCTTTGCCCCAACGACATACATCATGTGCTTCTCTCTCCAAAGGATTGCCCGCAGACACCTGGGCTAAGCTCCACAATCTGCACCTCGTGCACCACAAAGGCTTGCCCGCAGACACCTGGGTGAAGCACCACACCATCCTTACAAACTACAGTAACCATGTATGTTCCGGGAGCCACCACAGCCCACATAACGTGTATCATACATCGGGTATTATACCTCAAGCCATTATAGCCCATACACCGAGTAGGGATCCTCAAGCCATGACAGCCTATACACATTACACCTGTAGTAGTCTATAGGATACTATATCCAGAATATATGTGTGTGAAATAACCACAATCCATTACAGCCCTCTACACACATATATGAGGGAAACTAACAATTGTGCATGTTGGCTCAAAGATCTACCAAGAGAAGAGAGCGAGGTCAAAGGGGGTAGTTAGCCATTCAACATCTCATCAGAATGTTGGGCAAAACACCCCCCCCCCCCCCCCCAGGGCTCAGAATCCCCAGGGTGTCAGTTTCCCTTACCGAAAGGGTGGAGTAGCGTATAGAAACACAAAACGTACAAAAAATATATATAACTCACATCCACACTATGGTCATTACCTAGTCTTAGATACAACTGCAGCTAACGTCTCTCAAACTCCAGGCTGCTACTTCTAAGACTAGGTATCCTATAAGCACACAAACATTTGAAGAGATTTATTAGATTACTTTGTTCTAATTTTATCAGTTCCACTGTACATTAATGAATTCTTTAAACATTAATTAAGACTGAACAATTCCACATTAAACTGAATTGGCATCACATTCAAAATCAACTTCTCCTTTTAAGATTCACATCACCTTTTTAAATTCTAGTATCTCCATCCCTGTGATTTTCACTATTTAATCAAACATTCATTAAAGAATTACTTTTCCATATTCCTAGGCATTCTAGAAAAGCATCATATGCTTCTAAACACAAAGGAGGCTCTACACGGTGAGTAGATATACTACCCGTCGAGTCTTTTCCACCTATAGAAAGAGCATAGACCCATTCTCCCTACAGAGGCTAAACACGGGGAATAGGTTATAAAACCATGTTGGATTGGGCATCCGACCAAGGAGAATATCTATAGGTTTTAGAACAGGGGATTCACACAGCATGTGTACTGTGTGGGAAATTTTGTGTCATGGTCAGGTGAACGTTGTTCTTTGAACATGGTCACCACACATTCAGCACATGAGATAACCATCTGAATTCCTTAAAACAAAAATTTACTCTTTTACATTTTTTTACATAATTGGGATTCCCCACATTTCATCATTTACACATAGACTTCTTCTTTTGTAGTTGTGGGGCTCTCAAAGTCCCACCCTTCGTCTTTGTTGTCATTTCTCCATATGAGATCTGAATTAATCACTGCCAGTCATGTTGGAAATGAATCAATATGACAATTAATTAAATATATTATATTCTTCATTTCCCTCACCATACTATGTACGAAATTTTTATAATCCAATTTACCCAATTTTAGGGGAATTCATCTAAAGAGTTTATTTCTTCCTATGTTACTCCAATATGAGGTATAGAAAAAATGATAGAACGCAAACTAGTTTGAGGTAGGTGGTTCATTTATTTCACCTTGATTTAGGTATGTTTTAGGGGTGGGTTTGGGTAAAATTGATTGAACTATTGGGATGTCCTAGAGAGACCCTCATAATTTAATTCTTGTCATTTAATTATTATATTTCTCACATGAGATTTAAATGGACATTCACATCCTTGACTACATGTGGTACAATCCTAGGGATAGTATTTTGACCACTTGTGAATATTATCTCGGCTGTGTGTTCTAATGGAATTAAAATTTTATATAATAAATATCACGGTTCTATGTGAATGTAATGGGATTCTTGTAGTGATTGAGGTGGTGATGACCACATAGACTAAAATAACAAAACTCATCAGGTTAGGTGAGGCCTGAGGGGTATAAGGTGATGTTGATCACTTGGTTGGGAGACATGGTCATCAGATTTAGTTGATGATGTAATAAATTTATGGTTATAGACCAAGGGATTTTAAATGTTGTAAACCATTAGGTTGAGAGGCATGGTCCTATAGGTGTGAAGTTATAGGATGATATGTCTCAGTTACATTGTTAGTGATTTGAGATAGTCATGATTTGGCCGGTACCATTGGTATCTTGTTCACAAAGATATGAGTTAGCTGATGAGTTGGTG
This sequence comes from Viscum album, assembly GCA_963277665.1. Classification (NCBI taxonomy): domain Eukaryota; kingdom Viridiplantae; phylum Streptophyta; class Magnoliopsida; order Santalales; family Viscaceae; genus Viscum; species Viscum album. The sequence continues at coordinate 1,305,761,188 of OY728147.1, forward strand.
TTGACCACTCATGTGATTATATTACTTTCTTAGATGAAACATATAATTTTGTTGACTATTTGTGAAGTTTGAGGTGCTTGTCATATAATGAAATGTGGATATTGACGGAACATTGGTGGATAGTGTTGATATCATATGTTGGGTGATGAGACTCACCATATATTGAGAAAATTGATAATGAATTATTAGGGAGGATGAGTATATCTTTTCCTCAGGATGTCAGTTATTGAGAAGATGATGTTTTTTATTTTTAATATAAACATCACTTCACCATGAATGCTGAGCATTGAGCCAATATAAAAAAATTACATATGGTATCGGGGTCCATATAACTTTTGAGAATTCTGTTTTTGATTCCATTGAATGTATTTATGACCTAAGGTGTAGGATGGAAGGACGTTCCAATGTTGGTTTTATAAGAGGTTTTTAAGGGACCCCTATCTTGTTACACGTCAAAGGGTGACTTGGTATTTACCCTAAGAATACTATCCACTACAGTTCTATGTATGAATACATGTTAATGTATACAACATATATAAATAGGGGAATATGGTAAACTAGAATTGTTTGAAGTATGTGACTGATTCTGTGTAGCCACTAAGCAGAAGGTAATTGGGTGTCTTATTAAACATGTGTGTTTTACATGTTTTATTTCATTTTATTATACACCTTCATTTAACATGGACGAAAGTCAAGAACACATTGGTTGTGGCCTACTGATAATTATTCTTACTCCATGCATGGGCCCTTCATGCTGCATATAGACATTATGCTTCAACTATTATGTAATAGATTGATCTTCTAAGATTGACCATTGTTATCATGTTGGGCTATTGAGCATGTGATAGATGGGAGTGGACCTTGAAGGTTCTTATATCAGATGGAGATTATTTTTGGATAATTATTTTTATTTCAAAGTTTTTATATGTAAATAATAATATATTCATACAAGTTTGACCCCGATAATTATTTTTTTGTATGGATAAACTTGATATGAATCCTTAGAATCATATTGTGCTGTGTTTTGAAAATAGTGTATTTGAACTTGTTATTCGGTAATGAGGATGCTTCTTATACATATGCTATATAATGTTACTAGATCATCTATTTATGTCATTTCATTTCATTTTTTCATATTATTATACAAAATTATTAATATGTCATCCATAAGTTATAGTCTCCGCACCATCACCTCTTAACACTCTTAATGCTCGTGGAAATCCTTTGGCATATGGGGAGGTGAATTAAGGCCCTAGGGCCAACCAGAGATTATCACTGGGCAGGTATAATAATGGGTAGTAGTGATAAATATATTATATTTATATCACGAATTAAACTATAGTGATCATGGAACATGGTTCAAAATAAAATGGATTTAATAGTTGAACCAAACCTCTACTAAAAAATGAAATAACTAACTCCTAGGAAAAATGATTTTAATGAGGAACTATTAACACATGTGTATTGAAATCTTATAAGATGATCACATAATCTTTTATATGTAATTTCATGATTCTGTTATATAATTATAGTAATATGAATTTATAATTATTGATTTTAGTGAACATTCCATGAAAGTGGAACATGAGGTAAGTGTTTCATGTAATAATCTCTTTGCTTACTAGGTTTTTTTGAATAATATTTTGATGATAAACATTTATAATCTGTATTTATTGAGCCACATAAATTTTTTTCCTCTAGTTACTTCATGTTATTTTCTATCTTCCTTTAATTTTCCTCCCGTTAAGTAATCTAGAGGCAACAATATAATTTTTGAGTAAAATTATCTATATTTCTCTATTCTGTATAAAAATAATTTTCATCCAGTTCGATGTTTTTGAAAAAAAATGAGGAATGTTCATAATATTATAAATGAATTTTAAATTTAATTTTTACAATTTATTAAATATTTAAATATTTTTTAAAAGTATCTTCTTTACTTTTTTCAAGTGAGTTAGTTTTGGCTTTTCGCTAAAAAAGTGAGATGTATATTTTTTAATGTAAACTACATGGAAAAAAATATTATCATAACCAATCAAATAATTGAATCATACACTATAAATTTAAAATATTATGTTCAAATAAAAAAATTTACTTATTATTTGATAATTTTTTGTTTCAAATAAGTGGAATTAAATGGAAATTAGTTTTTTCCTCAAAAAAATTGATCGATTGATATTTTTAAGGAAAATATCATCCATTATAACGTAATTTTATGTTATATAATCTTTATGATGGTTATAATATAATGATACTATCCTTATTATTACTCTACATGTTTTATTTTTATTATATTTAGATGTTAATGAAAAAAATATATTTTAAACAGTTTATGCTGTATTGAAATGTTGAATTTTTTATGAAACTCATTTTATTTCCACAAATTACAATATATGATTAACGATTTAAGATAATATGGAAAACAATTTAATAAATTATGATTATATGACATGTAGGCCTTGAATTATATATCCCTATATTCATTGAGTGATGATAGATATCTCATGTGATAATGAGGACTAGGATGTTGAGTGAATCTGGACTAGAAAGGGACTATATCCTCTATGATATTCTTAAGAGTGATCCATAACTAAGGATATAATGGTATTGGGTGTGAACCAATTACTCTATTATTTTTTCAATGTGAGCCTCATCTAAGGATATTTTTTTCCATTCTTACATGTATTCTCAATACCTTGCCTTGTGATATTGTTATGATTTCAGGGATCATATTCTTTGATTTCAATGTGATTCATGACTTAAAAACTACCAGGATTTAGGCCAAGACTAATCATTATGATATTATATATATATGGTACGGTTTCCAAATATAATAGACATATTATCATAACCTTATGCAAAGGTTATATTGAATTGAAAATTAATATCTCCAATTTTACTATTACTATGTATTTATCATCACCCTATATTATTTATTCATTCCCAATGTTATGAATATATTTTATGTGTAATATATGTCTAATAAGGGTAATATTTGTTACGATCTATGTGAGAGATGTGTATATCACTTATTAAAAAATTGTGCAGGTATCAATTTTTTCAAAGACACTAAATATATATTGTTTTGGAAAGGATTTTAATATTATTCAATGAATATTCATCTAAAAATGGGATATTATTATTTGAGAAGCGTGAGTCTATATAATTGGTACCAGATAAAGGATTCATTGACTTTGGAAACTATTATGTGAAAACATTAGTGAGGACCCTTAGGTAAATCGTATGTATAATAGAACAAAATATTTTATATCAAAAAATGTACTGAGGTTTTCCATGACAAAAAACCATACATTGATACTAAAACATGATGTATTATAGAAATAGATACAACTAGGAGTAATATACCTAAAAATAGTTTGTCTAATATATCTATACACCTATTCTAGTTCACGGTGACTACATCCTTTATTGCATATATAATTTCACACAATTTAGGTATATTTTTTAATAATTCTAATTTTATTGATTCAACATTATTAGGGATTTGAAAAGATAATAACCATGTATAATTTATTTTCAATATATGATTCCATTGAATGATAAATATGTTTCTATGATTTAGACATACTATAAGTTATTGTTTTGAATATGTTGTTTCCAATGATAATTATTATTTCCAAAAAAAATGAATTTCCATTTTAGACAGTGGCTTAGACATGAAGGAATAATGTAAATTCTGAATGTGATTGTCAATACAATTATTTTCAACATAAGTTATGAAATATAATGGATCCTAGAATTAAAAATAAGGTTTCTATTCTTAGGCCACATTCTCATTCTATGTATCATAATGATCTCCCAAATGAGAAAATGATTGAATAACCATATATTGATTCCTTCATATGGAAACATCCACCATTTTTTTTGTGGTATTATAATCCAAATTTTCTAATAAGTGTATTAGTACCAAGGAAATTATATTTTCCATTGTCTAGTGTTCAAGGAATGAGATGGTTAATTTAGTTATTAATCATTTGGGTTGTGAATCCAATAAGTGGTGGACATTTATCAAGAGTTCCGAAAATTGGATGAAACTGATAAAATAGTGTGGATGGAATATATGAGAATATTTTTCATAAATAATATTCTTATTATTATTCATATTTATAGGGAGAATTAATTCATTTAGTTAAAATAGAAGTATAATATATATGTTAGTACCCATAAGGAAAATTTTAAATTACTTTTGAGGTATTAATATACTATTACTATCCAAACTAAAAGTAAGGTTGATTGATTCTTAAATGGAATAAAAAAATTATCTATAGGTCATTTTCTATAAAGGCTCCATTAGCTATGAAAAAATAAATTTTGGGCAATCTTGGCATTAATTATGATTGGATATTCTTATTACTCTAAATGGATTCATTGGAAAATAATGATGGAATATAAGGGAAATTCTAAAAAATATTGAAGAAAAGGAAATGTTATTTTATTTATTGATAATAGGTTGAAGGAATCATGTAGGAATGTTTCTTATGGGGATGGTAAATGTTTTATGTGTTTAAAGTAATTTCATTATGAAATAAAATGATTAAGAGATGAAAATATTTAAATCAATGAATTGAACAATCAAAAAGAACAATATAAAGAACCACCCATACTCCAATGTTTAAATTGCAACGTGTATGGGAATTATTATTACCAGATCTCAAATTCAATTTTTATGAATGATGATCAATATCAGAAACATATTAATCATAAATAGAAAAAGGAAATATCATGTGATTATTATTTCTCATAACGGTTTTGATAACAATGTTCTAAAATGTAAACTTACAATTCACTCTAGAACATCTAAGGTCATATTTGAGTCATGATCTGCTAGTTTTCTATATTTGAATATATTTTTTTTGATTTCATAATAAAAAATAAATTATTATATGTTGAATTATCTACAAAAACTCATAGTGGTAAAATTATAACAACTCAATTATTTGAAAATTATCTTATGGAATGTGTTGCAAATGTGCTTCCTGAAAATCTATGTATTATACCCATTGGTGAATTTAATTTTATCTTATGAAGGGATTGAATATTTTACATAAACCCCACATTAATATTTGTGGAATGTAATACATGTTTTTTATTCCAAACCAAAAAAAAATTATTCTGTTAGTGTGGTGATAAATAAGAAATTTTCATATAAATAACATCCACAATTAAGTTATTAATTCATTTTTCAATGGTGTATTTAGTGAATTTAGTTATAGATAAAATCCACGTTGAAGATATTCTAATTTTCAAGGTGATATTGATTTATTTGTAGATAATTTTCTTATTATGACACTAAATTTTACTTTTATATATCCAATATAACTCATAAATACTACTACTCATACTTCAAAGACTCCATATATATTGGCCTAAACTAAGTAGTATGAAGTGAAGAGGCAACTCCTGCTGAATGTTGAAAAGGGATTTAATCATCCAAGTTCATCTCTTTTGGGTCCACCTTCTTTTAATAGAAGAAATACTGAATATCGAGACTCTTCATTGATTATAATAAAAATTAGTAAGATTTTATCAAGAGAAAATATCATGTACCTTGTATTGATTGTTTTTTTGATCGCATGCATATATATTATTACATTTCCTATATTGACATTTATTTTGGATATATCAATTGAGGGTCAGTATGGAGTACATAAATAATAAAGTATTTAGTAAAATGCATGGGCACTATGAAATTAATGTTATATCATTTGGAATTAATAATTACCATGTAATATTCATATATATAATGGGAATTTTCATTAGGGATTTCATTCATATTTTTTCGTTTTCATTTATATAAAATAATCTTATATAATCAAAATGAAAGTAAGATAATGATGATCACATTATGATTATATTGAAGACCAAATGAATGGATGGAATGTATACATTATTTACCAACTATGAATTTTCACAAAATACATATTCATTTTTTGACTATATAAACTCAATAGTGTTTAAATATTAGCATACATAAAATACATAAGTTAAAGAAAATTTTAATCCATAATAAAGTCATTTGATTTTAATTTAGAATTACTAGTGTTATGATTCAGAGATAACATCCTTATTATATATCTAAATTTTTTTGATTGTGATTATCAAATTATTATGAAATCCATTTTTATGGGTTATGAAATGTTGAAATGTATAAATGTTTTTTAATCATATTTCATTTCCATCAGTTATGATTTATGATCAATAATTTATGATCATGTGGATCTCATATAAATGTATTATTAGTGTCTTATGTGTGGTCTAGTAATAATATAATTTTACAATTAATTGGATAATATATCATTCACATTTTACTAATTAACACCTTTTACAATATCATAACAAAAATCCTTGCTAATAGACTTTCAACCATCATGAAGAAAATTGCATCCTAGATCCAATTTCGGTTTCTAATGGGTAGATCCATACAAGAAACCATTTTTCATGCCGCTGAGTGTGTCAAATCTTTAGAATATATATCAATGAGGAGTTAATATAGATATTAAACTTGAAATTTAAATATCCAATAACACCATGTATTGGAGTTTTGTCCTTAATGTTCTTCAAAGTTTTTGATTTACCAACTCATTTATAACTACAATCAGAACCCTATTCAGCTCGGCATTTATTTCTATTCTGGTCAATGGATCTATCATGGGAAACTTCAAATAAAAAAAGGTGTTAGGAAAGGTGACCACATATATTCAGTTTGGTCTTCTATTGTAAAAGACTATCTATGTTTCCATCTCACTCGTCTTGTGGAAGGGAAAAATATGAGCTCATACATGTTTCCATTGTGAATTCTAACACTAACATGTTATATTCTAATGATATCATTCTTAACATATAAGGTGTTAAAGAAAATTTATAAACCTAAAAAATCATCACTTTCACTATGAACAGGTTTCTGGTCAAACAATTAGTTAGAAAAAATCATGTACCTTCATAGGAAAAACATTTTTACTAGTAAAAAATGTACATTTATCAGTTATATATGCCTAAAATAATATTCCTTTCCTTTTACTTATTTTAGGGTTCCCATTTTTTGGTGATGTCTCTACTCCTGTTCCTTTTCTACAACATGGGACGAAGTTCTAAATCAACTACCTTTTTAGAAAGGTATATCTCTCTCTATGGTCAGTAGAATATGACTACTCATATGTAATTTTATTTCTAATATTTTTTACTCCAATATAGTCTATAAATAGCCTATTGGTATTATAAAAAAAGAATATCACCATCAAAAAAATTATTTGGATAGGTTGCAATCTTGAAAGAAAATATGTGACCATCCTTATGTCGACTTGTTAAAAACCTATTGAAAACGGTGCTATTGGTAGAAAAAATAATAAATACATTAATGATTCCATTCAATCCAGACTAAAACTTTACTTTATTTATATCTATTATGATTCTATTTCATTTATCAAAAATATATTTCTTAGAAAACATAAGGAAGGAAATTTGAGTTTCATAAACTCTTCAATATTTACAACCCATAATAAACACTTTTCCAATTTTGGGAATAACATCAGATGGATAGTTTCTATGGTTTTCTCCAGGGATTTCTGGTTGGAAAATTAGAATAGAACACCCTTAATTTCTTTGAATCCTTTAGATTAAACCCTTGATAATACAAAAAATTCATGTATAGATCATCTAAATTCTCAAAATTATCATCTCCCTGAAACCATTCTGTATGCCATTGAAAACTACCCATCCTTGAACACTAACTACTTTTTAATTTGGGAGCCTAATCACAATAGTATGCATAACTTAATTTTTTTCTACAATATTTATTTTTGTAATTATAAATTAATTTTTTTTTGTTAAAATATTTTAACAATCCTTGGATAATGGCTCTAAGATTCACTCTTTTTTGGAACCTTTCTCATAGTGGAGTTCCCATAGCCTGGTTTCTTTAATCATTTAGAATTAAATATTTCTCTAAATATGGACTCTAAAACCAAAAAAAAATATTATGATAATCATATCATTCATTATTGTTCCACTCCTACATCCCTTTGAAACTATATTTTTGACATATTTGACTGCATATGGTTGATTATTGACTCTGTCAACTCTAAAATAATGAGGCTTGGTGAAATAGAATGTTCTCATCAAATTAATAACATTTTCCTTTCTGATGTTGATGAGCTCCATCGTGTAATTTGGCTTGATGGAAATGACAATATTCAAAAACATGCTCAACCATAATATAGTTCAGATGTGGATCTTTATTTAGATACATGATGCTGCATCCATGAAATGGCCCATTGCAATGACACTGTTTATGACATTGGAATTCTGTGATGTCCTCAGATTGATGGAAAAGTTTTCCAACTGGGTTTCCCTTTTGATGTGTTGTCACGAGATCTTCTTCCATACTTAATTAAATTAAAATAGGATGGTTCTTCCAAAGGCAATATAGGACCTACATGTTGTGGATCTATCATCATGAATCACCTTCATTAGATCCTTTTAGAATTTCATGGTAGATGGGAATTGTTTCTTTTATGGAGTCTAAATTGATAGGATGATACATGTTATTACTTTTTCCAAGATCATTCGTTGGAATAAATTCTAGATTAAATGTGATTTGACTACCATTGTGCATGCGATTTTGAATGGTGGGGTAAATCTTGTGTGGTCGATTACTACTCATTCGATGCATTGCATCTGCTTGCTTCTTAAAACAAATTATATTGCTACTCATGCTTATCATGAAGAAAATATGGCTGTAGATGCCCTTTATAAAAGGGAAGAAATAAGGACATTACATGCCTTGATTATCTAACTACTGATATTCTCCCTCTTCATGATAAGTAATGTAACATGGTTCCATCTTTTAGACATTCATAACATATGTTTTTTATAATATTTATTCCTTATTTCCAAAAAAAAAATATATGTCATTATATAATAAACACTGGAATGATAAGTAAACCGAATTCAGTATGGGACTCTATCCAATATCATAACATTGGAAGTGAACCTTGAGTAAGGATATGATGGAATGTGGAGTGAACCCAATCTATTGTGATATTATAATACATGATCCTTGACTAAATAAATGATTTTCATGATTATATAAATGCCAAAAATTATGTCTTATTCCTATTGTATACATTCGTTTCTCATGTTATTTGATTACACTTTGATTCATGTCTTATATACTATCATGATTTATGAAATGAGTCAAGCTGGTGATCTATGATATGAAATGTATGGTTTTCAAATGTTATTATCATGTTCACATTATCTTATTATCATGTCATGATTAATTATTCACCTATATATACCTTGTTTACTGTAATTTTGTATCTAATATCACTAATTATTTTGTTCCATTCCCCAAGTTTATGAATAATGGTTTTGAGTATGAAATGTTTATGAAGGGTTCTGGTTTTGACGAACTAAGTGGGAGATGATGTAGATCTATTTTGAATTATTTTTCCATGAATACATGATCCCAATGAGAATAAAACTATAATGTTCTTGAATGGATCATAATTTTCTGAAATCTATATTCATCTAATGAGACATTATATTTATATATACAATGTATGGGTCACTATTTCTGGAGACTAGGTTATTCAATAATAAAATAATAATTGATTTATTTTTAATTTTTAAAAAATATCCTGTCATTATTCTATCCCAATTTTTTATAATAAATCAATGTTAATTTTTTTAATTAAATGCCTTTCTAAATCTATTAACATGTATTATATGGTCAATATTGAGTAAATGACTAATAATTGTTCCAAAAAAAATCAATTTTTATCATCCATTCAGTATTCACCAATAATAACAAGATACACATCTATATTAACTATGATGCAAATTTAATGATCCGTTGAAAAATTTAAAAATTAAAAGAAAATTTATTTTCTAAACTTGTGTTAATTGGTCAAAACAAGGAAATTGAACTCATATTTTTTCATATATATAGGATATCAAAATTTTATAAATCTTTTTTAAATATGAAACACTCACATTGATTTAATGTTTTATTTTTTTATGATGATTAGTTGTTTATATTTAAATTTAAAATTATGTTATGTTCCAAAATCATTCATCCAAAAAAATGATCAAATATTCTTAAATTACCACCAAAAATCATAATTATTTCTATCAATAAATTTATGAACTATAGGGTTAAACGTTGTTTTGATACAACATGAAATTTTACATGAAAATTATACTATATAATTTTCTCAATTATAATTGTTTTTATATGTTATAAATTATAAACATTTGATAACAATGTGAAAATAATATCCAGATAAATGAATAATTTTGTAAGACAACCATAAATTTATTTTTATATATAGAAATATATGTCACAAAATTATGACTTCCTATTTTTTGAACATGATTGAAATGATTTTTTATAAATAAAATCATTTTCTATATTATACATTTGGATAAAATAATCAAGAATCAGTAAACGGTCTCAGATAATCAAAAAACCCTACATAAACTTCATTAATTAATTTTCAACTTTAAAATAAAATGAAAAATAAATAAAATTTCAAATGTGTCATGAATTATTCAGTGTACATATTAGAAATTTTTGCCTTTTAATTTTTCAAAATATGCATAAAATGACCAAAATCAATTAAATGAGTCCATATTATTGAAAAATTATAACATTTATCATCAATTAATTTATGATATTTAGGGCCAAAATATATATGAACTCTATTTATAATTTTAATATTTAATTTCAAGTACTTAATATTATATAAATTAAAATACAATGACCATAATGACAAAAATTATATTTGAGTGTCCAACCATTTTGGAAAAATATCAACAAGTATTTATGACTTTTAGGAATAAACATTAAAAGTGATGTATGATTTCAATGGAATGATAGTGAGTGTACATTCATAATTAAAATTATTTTTATGTGCAATAAATGGATTTCAACTAATCCTATTTTGTATAATAGATCCAATATCCATGATATTTTTATGTATATCTTTGATTTAATTATTATTTTTAGGAACACATATCCCATCAATCAAATTTGTGATTTAACTGAATTATATAATGTTATTATATATAAATTAAATTTATTCTATATTTATAATAATGCATTAAAACATAAAACATAACTAAAAAATATGAGATAGTCTATTATATATAATCAATTATAATCAATTCATTAATTATGTTTTTGAAAAAAAAGGACATCATTATGATGTATGATGTGAAAAAAATAATCCAATGTGGATTTTTAAAATCAAATTTTTGTATGTTTTATACAATGAATCAATTGATCAAAAAATTGAAAAAAAAATTCGATAATTGTCAAATCATGGCACGAATATCATGTAGGACCCCGGGACACCCTCAGAGAGGAGGGTTGAGTAAGGGTGTCAACTTTTTTATTCAAAAAAAAGAATCTTGTTCTCACGTTGGTAGGAACTAGTTTAACCTGTATGACGGATATGATCAGTAATGAAACATTCACATGCAAAGATATGACACAACTATTTTTACTTGGTTTACCACTAAGGTCTATGTCCAAGGAGCATACGCCGAAATGTTGTCAGTCGTACCAAATTCCATTAAACATTACTAGTTGCGGATTATAATGGTTCGGGAATAGTCACTCTGTCCCATTCTCACTAACTTTACAAAATTTCAGGGATAGCTCACTGCATCCCTCAGGACACTCCCGTTGACTCCCCCTGGCATAGTACCATTGGTGAAGTCCTACTCAGTTTATAGACTTGAATGTCTACTCAATATATTTGCATTGAAGTCATTGCCTTTGCTTAGCAAGAGACTCTGCTTGTATCAAAGACCGGTAATGATTCACTTGAATACATTGAACCATTGGACCAGATAATCAGAATGTCAAAATAGGATACACATATGATTTCGCATAGCAACATCCCTTTTCACACAAGTTCACACTTTTCACTGAAGGTATCGGGAAATCTTCCAGCATTCGTGTAGCTCCAAAAAGACAGGCTTGCTTCAGAAACACCTGGCATGATTTTCCAAGCCTGTCACGTAAGTTTCAACACGGTGCACAAGTTTCGGCGTGAAAGTCCAAACCGGTGTGCAAGTTCACCTCAACCACTTGCGCAACCCTCACTTCTTCCACTTCTAAATTGCGCGACCCACTTCCTTTCTCGCCCTAATCACCTTTGGTGAGCAACTATCACCTGGAGGGAAACTACTACTTGCGCGACGACACACCACATGTGCGGCCACCACACCTACACAACAAGAGATCTGATTTTCTCTAAGTGTTGAGCTCGTACTGAATGAGGAGGGGTTGACCTGTATTTATAGGCATTTGGATACCCTGCATGATGGCGCACAAGTCTCCCCTCGACATGCAGGTGTCGGTGCACATGCCTCTTCCCCTGCAAGTCACTTGCGCGACCAACTTCCAAACATGGTCTCCCTTCTCCCTTTGATATATTTTCATGTTATGATATTAAAAAAAATAGGTGTGTGAGTTCCCAAGCCTCTAATTAATCGGTGCACAGTTCCCTTTTTCCGCGCTAGGCACTTGCGCGACTGAACCCAAAACTTGCGCGGCCCTTATCCCTTTGCCATATTTTTATGTTCTGATATTGAAAAACATATGGTGCATAAGTTTCCTCTCCATCAGGTCCACAGCGCAAAATTCCCTTTTCCGAAAACTACTTTTCTTCATTTGTCAATTTTCAGGCCCAAAAATTTGGCAAACACTAGAAAACGGTGCCACCTTGTATTTGTTATTTTTGTACAGCCTCCAGATCATCCATTCCTTTTTCGATGTTCTTGAAACAATCACGGATCATTAAACACAGCCCTTGAAATCAACATGCAACCATGAAATCCCCTTTGTCAACATATTTGTGTGTCATTGTTTTCTTTGTCAACAAGCACAATCACCTGAAAAAAACATCTTTTCATTGATTTTCCTTCTTTAGCAACTCTTCTTCTCTCATAAAAAACTCCACTATCATGATATATATCCTTTGATAGATCAACTTTAGCATCATCATGTTTTGATACAATGTGAAGTGCATGGCCATCTCAGAATTCCAATTCCTTGCAGTTGTCTTCTTCTTCAACTGTCATTATCTACTTCATGCCGGTCATATGATTCTATTCTTCAAAAAGTCTCTTGCATGGTTCTCATGAAATAATAAATAATTGCATGGTCTTCATCAACTATCATGTCTTTGTCTTTAATTATCCTTATATGGATTATACCTCCCCATTCTTCATTGTTGTAAACAATGTTTCACCATTGACACATGTTCTTTGAACTTATGATTAGAACAACAATCATATGATTTTCCATTCCTCCATTTCATTGGAGTACTTCTTGATCTCCTTCATTTTGATCTTCATTGGAAACTATTGATAACAAATAACACCTTATTCACAAAGTGGTCCCAGTATATCATTGATTAATTTATTATTTTTAGTGTAATGAACTAACAAATGTTCTTGAAAATCATGAAGAAATCTAAATAATCACATTTCCTTAGCAACTTCCTTAAATCAGTAGAATCTTAAAATTAGTGATGAGGGATAAAACAAAATCTCTTTTGAAATGATTTTAACTTAGAATATAAAATGAACTTAAAATTTTATTAGAAAAATGTAAAATACATTTAAATACATCTTTCATACAAAAAAATATATTTAATATAATAATGAGTCAATCAAATATAAAAACAATCCTATATATGAAAACTCATAATTATTACCTGAACTCTACATGTACTCATCCAGGAAACTATATCTGAATCTATCAAAAAAATTAACTCCCCATATATATATATATATTAATTTTCGTGAATTATGAATAATATTTCCTTAATATCCACTACGGACTTCATTCATGGGGTGACTGGATGCACTATTGGATTTACCCAATTAATTTTAAATATTCCCATATATAATCAATTTAAATATAAAAATCCAACAATATATTTTATCAAAAAAATATATTATCAATATCTATTAAAAGAATCCATATTGTAATTCAAATATTTAATGTGGTTTTGTACCATTTGAATAAAAACTGTATTTTTCGTTAAAAGAAATATAATATTGAACAACCATGTAAAAATATTAGTAATAATTGTATAATGTTATATATACAAAATACATAATGAAAACATTTATATTTTCCATTGAATATGTCAATATAAAAAATAAGACCAATTTATAAAAACATAGTATTTATATATATAATTCATCCATTATTTTTACATACATTCTATCGACCATTATATTAATATTCTTCAAGTAAGTTAGACCATTGAGTCCTTTGAAAATATATTAATGTCTAATTATGAAAATTAGTTTATGTAATGGAAATAATTAAATATAAATTGAATCCCAATTTAAATGATGAATTTTCCCTCCATCTAATCATACCAACACTATCTTCACTAATCCATATCAACCACCATAGAACCTTAAATACAAAGGAAAAGAGTAATGATTCTCTCCAAACAAACCTTGGCAGGTTCCCTTTGATAAATCTATGTAATATGAAGAAAATATATCCTATTAAAATACAAATGTGTAATTCATTCTTTTCTTTGGGAATAAAATCAAACCAATTTTTCTGAAACAAATATAACTTCTCAAAAAATTTATAAAAAATTTACATATAAAAATTTATATTGATAAAATCCATTAAATGATATATAAAAATATACAACATTATAAAAAAATTATATAATCCATTAATAAAAAATATTTAAAATTTATTTATAAAAAATGGTTGATTTCATTAAAATCATTATAGATATTTTAATATATATCTTACTGTAAATTTCAGGACACCTCCCTCTAAGGAAACCCAATCTAATCCTGAAATGAGGAAAGGGAGATGAAGAGGCTCTAATACCACTTCTAAAAGACCATAGGTTAGCGACTGTAACTAAGGGTATATAATTACGGAACAAGATATAAAAAGGATAACATACTATCCAAAGAGATAAAAACCCAAAGTCAAATACCAAAACATGTAATGTAATATATGATTGAATGGAAAATTTCAAATACCAAAAGAATGACTATGAATTGACTACAAACTCGAACAACTCATGTTGGTTACTCAATATCATCATTGACCTAATAATGAAATTCATGAAAACCACACTCCTTCCCAATTACCTAGAAAAACAATTTATATATTTATATGGTGATAATAACATGTATAATCAATATGAATCTTCTTAAAACCTATCATGAAAAATGTTAAATGAAAATACATATTCCCAATCAATAATTAAATGAAACTATTTCATCACATAAATATGTATTACTAGTTTCCCATCCTCAAAATTAATTACTATCTAAGTAACATAGTAATGAAAATAATTCTATAACAAAATCATATATGTAAAAATGTTATCATGTTTCCACTTCTCTACTTGTTTATTACTCGAATATGACACAAAAAACCCTATAAAACATAGATATTATCATTACTACACCTTTTGAAACCTAATGTATTACATTTATCATATATCAACAATATATAATTGTATTCTTATAGTCCACTACAATGTGATCATAACACTTGAGCATCAAATATATTCTGTTTTTGTTGTTATTGAAATAATATCACAATGCACATAGATTTATTCAATAATAAAATAAAAACACTAAATCCTCATTTATGAAAATTTTATATCTGGAAATCAACTTTACATTTTAAATTTTCATTCCATTATTAAGTTTGGTGGAATTTCAACAGTATTTCTGGAAATTTTTATATTAAAGAGAATATTGAAATGTGTATATTTAAAAAACATTCATTTTCAATTAAATCATGGAATTTAATAGTATCATTGTATTTTTAATTTTATTATAATATATCATTAATATAATTTAATTTTAAATAAATTAATTAATTTTCATGAATTTTTTCAGGGGTTTTTATATTTCAATCTACCAATTATATAAATTGAGTTTTATTAAATTGAATAAAACATAATCATTATAATTTAAATATTTAATTTATTATAATTTTATTATATTAATAACCAAAAGTATCCTACGTAAAAATAAAATAATAGGGAAATTGTTGAATTAGATTAATGGGGGCAGGGGACTCTATAACGATAAGTATTAAAATTATATGAATCCTTCTAAAAAATACTATTTTATTTATATATTTATATATTTAATTCTTTATAAAATATAAATACTTTAATTTTAAGCCACATGAACTGTGTAAAATATGAAAAAAAATTATCTTTAGAAAAATTCTATGTGTGTCCTCTCCCCCTATTATAAAATTATCGAACCTATCTTATATGCCTCATAATTCTTGATATTAATATATAACAAAATACCTTCCCAAATAAATTCTTAAAATCCCTCCCCATGATCAACAAGACTTTTTTTGATAAATATACCCACCATAAAAGTATTTGGAAGAATTCTAAAGGGAGTTGTCCAAATAAATGGTATAACTCTTTATAGACTTTGTTCGTTTTATTTCATAAAAACACCGATAAATTATATAATAATAATGATTATATGAAAAAATAAGTATATAAAATATAATAATTGGTTATTATTTTTATTCTGAATCCTTTACTAAACGTCTTCTCTATAGAGTGGGAAACAAAAGCATTATTTGTGCATGTGTGGGGACTACTCACTTGTGAAGTGATGAATTTATTTTATCATCCCCAATTTTTTTGATTATTTATTATGATGGATATAATTTTAATTAATGATATTTCTAGAATAATTATGAATTTGAAAATATATTATCCCACTTACCAATTTAACATTACACCTGTTAAAAATTGATAACGTCGCTCATATGTACATGTGGAGTACGACCTCAATGAATAAGTGTGATTAATTTTTATTTTATTACGTTAATATTTACAATTAACATGTATATAGTTAATTTCTATGAAATTTATATCATTATTATAATTATGGAGAATATAGAACAACAATAAATATTCAAGGACCTGAAATATTGAACCAAAACATAGGTTAAGAACAAGACAACTAACACTCAAAATTGTGATTTTGATAAAGAATTATTAATAAATGTGTGTTGAAACATTATAGGTGGATCATAGATGATTTTATAAATATTTATATGGAATTTATATATATTATGAAAAAATATAAATTAATTATATTTGTTTTTAAATGAAAACATGATGAAAATTCAGCATGTTCTAAGGGATTTATTTAACAATCTCTTTCATTTTCATGATTTCTTATGTATATTTTACCATTGGAGGAATTATTAAATATTTCTATCCTAATCCCCCATAAATGATATTTTCACATAATTTTCTATCGTAGTGAAATGTTTTCTATTCATTTTCCACTATCTAGAAACTCAAAATTTGAAATAATATTGTTAATAAAAGCCATTTTTTCCTATTAATCCATCAACTATTATCTTCTACGCCAATATTTTTATAAATTATTTTAATAATGATATTAATAATATAAAATTATTAATCAAATAAATCTTTATTCATATTTAAATTTAAATAAATTAATTTAATTTAATTTTCATATCATTTTCATGAAAATAATCTTTTTTCCAAAGCAATGAATTGAATAATTTCTTAAATAGGAACTACCTGAAAAGGTTTTCTTAGAATCATAAATATATAATGTTTTAAATATTAGTCAATACATTTCCATATTTATATAAAAATAAAATTATATTAATAGTATTATTAGAAATTATATATTATTTACAATTTATATCAAAAAATAAAATTATACTTTTCTAAATAAATTTTTCACTGATCTTTTATAAATATTTTCATCTCTGTCAATACCTTTAATGAGTATTATACATTATTTAGGATATAATATACTCAAGACACCCACTATATATCTGTGAAATGAAAATAGTAATTTTAAAAACGGAAAGTATTAACCTTATAGATGATATTTCTAGCAATACATATAGTTATTGATTTTTTTTTGGAATATTGATTCGGTTGTATTTTCCATTTAAAATATCAATGAATTGGACACATTAAGTGATTATAGGGACCGAAAATTACACTTACCATTGATTTATCTAGTTGATTCATTAGAAAAAATATATTGGTTGTTTATTTTGATCCTTAAGAAATTTAGATATAATTTATTATCACGATTCATCAATTGTATGTTTATGATATCAAAAATTATACATTCCATTATTATAAAATTCTTTATTAATGTAATAGTCATTATATGAAATTTATCTTATGCATGGATGTATTTCATGCCCATTTTATTATTTATATGTAATTTTTTATCATAAATTATTATTTCCATATTAGCTATTCCATATTTATTCAATGGTATTATTCATTGTATGTATTTTATAATTGAACTTCTATACTCACCCATTTATTTTCTCACATTCCCTAAGATTCATTGTTGTTTACTATGATTTATATGGATGGATATAGTATATGTAATTATAATTTTCTATGAGAAAATATTGTGTGTTATTTTGTGTTATCAAATGTAATGTGATTTTCAAGAATGTATCTACTTTTTTAAGGATACCAAATTAATCAATCCCATGAGATGTGATTTCATGAATTTAGTGCCAATATAATAAATTATACATTTTCAAAATGCAACTATAAACATTAGATTCACATAATATATGTGAATTAAACTTTAAATGATCACAAATGATGCATGTAAACCCATGGGATACTAGAGGCAACATAAAAAGATACAATTAGGATCTATTCCTCCAGTTATTATATGTGGTGGATGAATTTATTTTAAATATGGACACATCATAGCCCTATTAGGAAGACATGTTAAATATCAAGTCATTCATTCTTTCGATACAAAAAATTATCTACATATGAGGGATGATTATAGAGAGGGAGAATTTAACTATTCATCGCATTCCATCCTAGATGTTGGTGAAAACACCCCCATAAAAAATAAAAGCTTGTTTTCAGTTTTCCTATATATACGGGTGGGGTAATTTATGAAATTAATAAATATAGAGTTATATCATTAAATTCCACACAAAAAGAATCTTCCAATCCTTATATACATCCATTTTTTTATCGCACGTGATTGTCATCTATATATTCTAAGGTATAGGTATCAATTAATCATAGAATAGTCAATTTAAATATTAATTAAACCATTAGTAATAAATTTATATTATTATGAAAAATTTAATTTTTTTGATTAATACATTAATATTTCATCTATGAGCTATTGGAAAAATTAGTCCCCTTTATATATTCTCTAGTATGTCATTATTATTTATAAAAATAATATACCAACCAAATTTATTAATTAATTAATTTTCCATCCCATGTCATTCAGATACTATTGTATTAGTCATTAAAAACACTTTAAAATATGAAAATGTAGTTCATATCATCAATATATATTCAATATTTAAAATTTACCAAACAAATAATATATTGAAAACAAATATTATTCAAGAAACTATCATAAATAAGGACATGAAATCCATGATCTAATATTTTCATGACTGCCCCATTAGATTCCCATAACATTTAAAATAAAATCATTAAACCCCATTATCAATGAAATTTAAAAACACTAAATTCTCATGATCTAAACCCATAACATAACAAATCATAAAATCACTTAAAGATAGGATCCAAGTCCATGAATCACTAATGTAATCCATCATTTCCAAAGTGTCTAGCCTATTGCTCATCAAGTGTTCCCAACCAAAAAAAATATTAATAATAATACCAAATAAGGATATAAATTCCTTGAGTGAAAATATGTTTCAAATTAATAATTAAGTATAAATGCAGAAGGACTTTAAGTCATAGTATTGAGGTTCATATAACTCCTAAACAATATACCTATATCACTCTATTCTGAACATATGTTCCATATTTATTTCAATCCATTATCATAAAAAATGTTCTTCTGATACCCATTATATTTAAAAAATATCAATCTAGGGATTAAAATTAGAAATTTTTTATAGAATTTTATATTATAAATAAATAATAAAGATTCCTTTCCCAAATAGATATCACAACATTTCTGTAAACATCTAGTGGGATCCAAATAACATAAACTTGTACTGATCTCAAAACCCAAACATTATTTTAATTATCCAAGAGAAATTTTAATTATCATTAACCTTTGGGAAACCCTTATCAAATCATTAGTTGAAAAGATTGAAAATTTCTCTCATAAAAATAAAAATGGTATGTAAAACTTCATACAATGATAATATATTTATTATATTTAATTTTTAATTTTAATAATGATTTTCCATTTATGTTACAATATATAAATTATTTCAATGAATAAATTAGTCATGATATGTCACAACTCATCAAATCTTGAAATTTTTAGATTATTGAGGAATTGTTTGATTTGAGATTCTGTTTCGGAATTGTTGTCTTATAATGTTTAGTTATACTAATTCAGAAAAACAGATAATCCCCAGTTAGTTCAAATTTTTTTAAATAAAATGAGAAGTTATAGGTACATTATCTATATTATAATATTGACATTCTATGGGAAAAATAAATTAAGGTAGATACAACAAGCTTTAATGGTCATTTTTACCCAAATAAAGGATAAACCACTGAAATATAGGCATGGTAACCCCTATTAAGAATACCTAAATTACTCACTCAAAATAGATGGAGAAACCCACTGATGGTATATTTTTAATTTATGAACATCATAAAATATTCAATCGAGGAGAAATAGATATCTATTGTTCTTAAAATATTTATATTGATTAATCTATAGGTCATAACATTAAAAGGATGTAACAAAATGGTGATTAGGTGTGTTGGGTCAATAAGGGTTTGACGGAGGGGAAATATGAACTAACTCCACTCATTTAATAAATTAATAAACCATGTCTATATTCCATCTCCAATGTGTGGTGAACTCCAAACAAGACTTTTATTCCACTAGTTAAATCGATATTTGAATTTAAATTTATTTTAACCATAAATATTATGAACATATAAAAATATATTTGAACAATTTTTACATATTCTAAAACCCCCACAATGTCATGGTTCAAAAATAAAATGATATTTTATCATCGCCATAAACATAATTATGGTTCAGAATGATTTATGATGCTTAATTCTAATAGTAGATCCCTCTGATCTTCACATCCAACCTCCATAAAAAAAATTACTCCCATGTCATTTTCCTCATCCTTGTGTCTCATAAAAAATACATCAACACAAAAAACCATTCCTAATTACTACAAATTTCTTTGTTAATTAATTTGATAATTATAACAACAAAATTCCATAGCCACTTCAAGAATAAAAAATATGTTGAAAAAATAAAATATCACACACTCAATCTTTCAAACAGCATCAAAATAGCTTAAACCACACCCACCACCATATGTGGTGGACCAAAAAATTTCAAACAAATAATTCGGCCTCTATAACCCTTGAAAAATCCCTTACAACACTTTAAATCCTTGTGAAAACCCATGTTATATGACTTCACAAATTTAGGTACATAAATTAGATACCACTCAAAAAATTCACATCATCGCAAATTTAAAGAAACACACGAATAAAAGATAAAGGGAGTTATAAAACAACACAATGTGATTCCTCTCAAATATCCCACTAAAATAGTAGCATGAAAACAAAAAATGAATAATGATCTCATAAACATTTAATGTCACCAAAACAAGATGGATATGTATATATATATCGATAAAAAATTAAAACAAATTGCCTCCTTAAAAGGGAATCAATAGGGCCTTATACAAACATGGGTAGTGATATTTCATTTTCTAAACCATTTCATGTATTCTCTCTTCCAAACCATTGTGTCTCTACAAGAAAAAAATAGATGATATTTTACAACAACATAATGCCTTATCATGGTGGTCTTAGATCATGATAATTTATTATTCACAGTCTATTTCATGTTCAAAAGATATTGATCCCCTTTAATTGTAGAGACCTGAAGCTTAACGTACATGAACATTACATTACTTTTGCGGAATACATGATACATAAAAAAACACACACACAAGGACCGTAATAGTTTAGTGTCTTTGGAAACTCGGAATATAATATTCTAATCGTGGTAAAAGATCTTCAACATCACCCATAAATATCTTCCTTTTTTTAACCTAAAACCTTTCTATTATCCTGGGGAAAAGAAAACATAAAAGGGTGAGATCAAATTCTCATTAAGGGTAAACAAAAGAAAAATCAATCACATCATATTCATAAGAACATAACATTTTGGAAATCTTAACCTGCAAAAGAGAGCATAATTTCATAACATGTGATAAATCATAGTAGTGAAATGAAATCCCAATAAACATAACATAAGACATGAAACATTGTGTCATACACACATAAACATAGAGAATCATTTTTTGTTAGTCAAGACTCATTTCCAAGACTGTCTTAGTGGACAATGTCCTTTTCTGAACCGAGTCACCCTCGTTTCAGTCCTGTTTTACTGAACCGGTATAACCTACCATTCCAGCCATTTAAATATCATGAGATATAAAATCTTTACCCAATGCATTGGAGGGAGATATGGGTCCCACCCATCTCATAATGATACCATTCTTATGTGTGCCACAAAATCATAAATCATACCTCATTGCACAACCCATGTAATAAAAATGGGATTCGTAAACATCGTGACATCATAAAACAATTCATATAAGATAAAGGAATTCATAAAAATAGTTCCATACCAACATAAAAAAATCTATGTAATAATAGGGATAGAAACATAACCCTATGTTATCTTAGATGGAAAAGAATTTTGATAAAACACTTGAAATGAATTCTTGAGGAAAATATCCTTTCTTCTTCAAAATCAATTTCTTTTCTCAAAACATCATGAAATTTAAAAAAAAAGATATTTTATTGAAAATAGTCATGAAATCTTTTGGAAGAAGCTTCATGAAAATAAGGCTTTATAAAACTGTAAAAATCCATTCGTGCCGTATAAGTTAAAAAAACATTCTTCGAACTTTTGTCGAAAAAGTCAAAAAGTACCTCGTACGAAAAAGGACAAAAGATTCCTTTCATATCTTTTACTAAAAACTCACCAAAGGGTAAAATTGGATTTAAAAAATTTTAGTTTGATGGAAATAATATTACATATTGAGGAAACATGGATGTGGATGATAAAATACACCCCAGTAAATACCAAAGTATAAGCAATCTCGGATAAAAATGAGATTGTGATATTTCCCTTACCTTAAGTCTGGTTTTCTTTGTAAGTGTCCGAACCTCTTGTATAATGATTTAAATAATGTCATTAAATTATTACAGAATCATATTCATTGTTATGATATCATATATGGTTCATTTATGACTTTATATTACCCGTTCTTTTGTACATTCTATGTTAAAGAAGCATTTTGGGTAAAATCGTTTCATTTATCGTAGGTGTTTGGACTTGTTGTTCATGACATTATTATTACTTATATCATGATTTACTTACTTCCAGAATATATAACATGATTTATATATCATATATATTCAGTATATGTATATATAATAAATATATAAATGAAATGAAACACAGCGTTCATGGAGACGGTAGTTCGTACGTACGCATGAACGTTGTTTTCCTTTCCTTATTGTCTTGAATGGAAGTAAGTAGATGAAATAATTATATACATAAATCAATTAGCCTTATAATGTCATATATTTCATTATTATTGCTTGTATATACTTTATAATCATTCTTAAATGGTTAACATGGAAAATGAATCTCATCGCGTCATAGAGACGGTAGTCCGTACGTACGCACGAGCGATGATATCATTCCCATGGTCGTGGAATTTTGTTGAAGTGTATGTATACTATTTCATTATCAACATCACTCTATAATAATCATATATAGTTACTCCTTACACCATTATACCCATCTAATTACAGTGGGGGTGGAAAATAGATTACACCACGACGTGGAGACGGTATTCCGTACGTACGCACGCGCGGTGATTTCTTTTTTCCGTAGGATGGATAGAAGGTTAATTAGAGTTGTTTCATATTTATAATAACATATCAGTATATAATAAATAATTATTTTATTACTTTATCTCGAAACAACTAAAGAAGGATAATTTGAAGAAGAAATAAATTGAAAAAGATCGGTAATGGATATTACCTCTTTTTGACGCGCCTTTTCTTAACCTCTACTTAAAGAAATAAGGATGGTCTTTGAAGAAGACCAGGACCTATAGGATGATACTAGGGAAGTGGAGAAGATATTTTGGCAGGGGTTGGCCGAGGTTGAATTCTCAAATTGGTGTGAGGAGGAGAGGGAGGACGTTCCCTTTTATAAGGGAGGAGAGGGGCACCTTAGGAAAATCTCAAAATATTATTTTATATTAAGGTCAAATTCGGTTTATAATGGTTCCAAAGGGTCTTATTTCGTAGCTAAAGTGGGTATGGGTCGAAATCCACTCATGAAATAGTATTTATACATGTTTAGATTATTATTTTAAGCTTATCAATTAGATTTAACTCTAAGTTAAATAATTTAACTTTTACCGTGTCTTTTTGTTTTCTTACGCTATATGGTTAATAAACTTACTATATCATGCCAAAAGAACCACAAGTTGTTTATTATTAATATATATAATCTTATATAAGTCATTTGGACGAAGATTAGATTTTTAGTAATAAAATAACAATTAATAATATAATATTTGTTTTAAAAACTAATTTATGTCAATTTTGACACTATTTGGTACATGATTTTTATGAAATTCATAACAGAATGATAAGTTCTATAAAAGTTACTTAAATCAACAATAACATGTCATATTAACCTAGAAAATTATTTTAAGTCATAAAAATCCTCAAATTACAATTATTTGGGCATTTATAACATCAATTATGTCAATATTTCATTAATAAGGCAATTACTACATCATCTTTGTGTCATAATAAATGATAAATATTTAATCCTTAAAAATTATAAATAAATTCCTATGATGTAGATAATATTAATATCTTTCTGGAGACTATTCATGTTCGAAGTTTAATGAAGTGTATCACTAAATAAAAATTATTATACTTATAAGAGTTAAGAAATTGACATGTTGTCACATTCTTTGGTTTTAATAATAATTAAATTATTTTCAGGGACAAAAGTCCATAAAATTAATCTAATCCGACCCTTAGGTTATATGGGTCTAATTTTATCCATCCAATAGGATTTTTCCAAGTGTTAGGGTAATTTTATAATCTTATATTTACCCTTAATTACCCGATTTACCTTTAACTATAGTAAATAAAATTTACCGTAGTTACTATTCACAATGCCCAAAAATAAAAATTAGCTTATTAATATAATTTGGACCCAATTATTACAAATATGGAATCCATTTTTCCAAATTCAATACACAAAAGATGCAGAAATTAAATTAAAATTAATCCCGTTGTCGAAAGAAAACGGGTTTTTCTTTAAAACATTGCAAAAGATTGAATTGATTTAACCTATGAATTCAAGGTAAAATCAATGCTAATGACCTAAATTATATTAAATGGTAAAAATATATTATATTTATACTTTAAAACCATTCAATATTATAATTTAACCACATAAGATATTACGATGAAAAAAGTTGTTTTTAATTAAAATATAGCGTGTTTTTACTATTCATTAAAATATGAAAGTTATCGGAAAAATATCAAAACATTATCTAATTTAAATTTTTATATCCTGATTCAAAAAAAGAATTTTATTTTGTCAAATTAAACTTATAAACATGTCCAAAACTAGATTTAATGGGGGTGCGCCATCAAAAGGCGGCAAAACTGCATTTTTTTAAAAATACTTATTTTACACGAAAAATTTATTTTGTTCTTATACCATGTTCTAGAAATGTGTAAGATGAATAATAATGTTATAAAATTAAAATTTTAGTTAACACTATTCATAACGGCTAGTTCATAATAATATTATAATAATATATCATTGTTTAGTAAAACCCAGTATTGCGTACAACACACACTATCGAGGAAGGTCGTGATTGCGTGTAATGCAAGCCAAGTTCGGGTTGCGTGTTGTGAAAGAATACTTCATTGTTTCGTATAACATATTCCAACCATATTTCATTTATACATTGAATATATATATATACTCAATGTTGCGTAGAATAACTATTATCAAAGTTGTGTGTAACACGATCCAAGAATAGTGTTGCGTATACTAAAAGCTAATACGGTGTTGCGTATAGCGCAAGGTAATCTTGGTGTAGAATACAACAGAAGAAATTAATGAAATTAAAAGAATATTTTTCATAAAATCTCGTGGTGTAACATTCTACCCCCCTTAAAATTAATTTCGCCCTCTAAATTCGTTGGGGTTATAAATGGTTTTCTACTTGAATATTTCTTTAATAGAAACCCACATCGTAAAAAGGAATTACAAAACCAATCTTTAAAAACAAAAGTATGAGACGTAACGGTTACCCAAATAAACTAATCACTGGGTTTCCACATAGGTGAAAATATGGATATGGAAGAGAAATCTAACCAACATGTTATGATGGAGAGTGGTAGAGAACATGGCTATGGAAAATCCAGAAATCACAAAGCCATAAATTTGTGACGATCTAGGGTACCATATGATTCATCGGATAATAGGGCACTAGGAAAACATTTTTGGTTTTCAAGATCATTTCCCTAAAGTTGAATAATTTGAATTAGAATAAATACTTACTTTATTTTGGTACAATCTCAATGTTGTTCGTGCCTTGAACAATTTCCACTTCATATCTTAAATAAATGAAGTTGAATTTGTTATTAGTTAAGTGTTAGCAGATCATGTGGTAGAACGGCGGGTCATTCCTTCTGTCTCAAACAAAAGTTTAGCAAAAGTTATATACATAAGTCAATCTATAGTGAGATTAATCATATATGGTTCCTAAAATGGACTTATACTTCATATATCATACTGCTTAATATAATAAAACTAGTTTCTACTAAACAGGGTCTTCCTGTAGGCCAGTGGTAGGCGATAAAGGTCAGTCGCACTTCGGTTGTGGGTTCGATTCCCACAGCCTTGTCCGAAGCGATGGGCTGTCGCCCGTCCTGCAGTTTGTCCTTTTTATAAAGCTATATTACTATAACATCCCATCAATAATATCGAAAAAAGTTCTATCCTAACTTATGTCCAACATAATCTATTCCAATATTTAGGATTATCTAAAATACTTCTGTCCATGCTCTTAGTATAATGAAATTGATTACTTTAAATGTCCTCAACCAAGCATGTGAATACCATAATTTATCCCCCATATATCTTGTTGGTCACATTCCAATCATGTGAATACCTTAATCATGTATTCTCTTGAAAAATGAAAACCTATTAAACCTTAGTGAAAACATGAATACTGTCAAAAGTTAACTCTTACCACATACCAAAATCCAAAAATTCTATATACTCAATCCATGATATAAATTTCTCCTTATATCAGTCATGAGCTCATGAATACTATCAAACAGTTAATTTTCTCCTTATCCCTTCATTATGTGCATATCATCTTCATTCCAAAAATATCTGAATAACCTTTCATGGATACTGGTAGCATTAATCACACACTTTCAAAACTCAAGGAAAGACAACAATGTAACAATCCTTAGATGTCTCTTTATTCCATAGTACCATGAGATTCTTTATACAACATTACACATGATAAACATGTAATCATTCCACTACCTTCTTAAACCATTGACCGAGCTTCAACAATTCTTTCATCTCACATATCATTTGTAGTCTCTCCATCATCATCAACATAAATAGTACCCATATGGCTGTACTGATTCTCTTCATGAGACTTTCCCTTAGGGCATTGGTTTGCATAATGCCCGTACATTCCACATTTAAAACATTTAACCATTGTTGATGTCATAGCAATACCATTATCCTCATCCCTGGTGTTAACTGAACCTTTTCATTTCCACTTACTGGCTTTGTGTCCTTCATTTCCACACCCAAAGCATCTTCCAGTTCCTTTGAAACATTCTCCTTGAGGCCTCTTCCCACATGATTTACATAGGGGAAATTGAACTTTCTTTCCTCTATGATCATCATGAAACTCCATCTTTCTCTTATTAGCCGAGTCAGTAAACTTACCAAATTTTACTTTATTGATCATATTATGAGATTGCTGATTCGACATAATAATGATGTTTGGACTTCCAAATCCCATTTCATTTGTTTTCTCATGAAGAATATCATTCCATTGTCCATCATATCCTCCATTATCATGAATCACCTTGTTTCCAGCCATTTTCTAAAACCCAAAAAGAATAGTGTGAGAGGAAAAAATCATAATAAAGGGGGAGTAACATCAATATCTAACATATTTGGTTTAATATAATATCGTTACCATAGTTCTAGGACTATATCCTTTACGTATACTTATCCTTAGGGACATACCTAGATATACCTTAGAAATATCTCTAGGGATCTCACTAACGTTTTCGTATCCTAGTTTCCAAAGGTTGACTAAAATTTTCCTCTGATACAAACTGTAGAGACCAGAAGCTTAATGTAAATGAACATTACATTAATTTTGCGGAATACTTGATACATAACAAAAACACACACACAAGGACTGTAATAGTTTAGTGTCTTTGGAAACTCGGAATATAATCTTCTAATCGTGGTGAAAGATCTTCAACATCTCCCATAAAGATCTTCCTTTTTTTAACCTAAAACCTTTCTTTATATCCTGGGGAAAAGAAAACATAAAAGGGTGAGACCAAATGCTCAGTAAGGGTAAACAAAAGAGATATCAATCACATCATATTCATAAGAACATAACATTTTGGAAATCTTAACCTGCAAAAGAGAGCATAATTTCATAACATGTGATAAATCATAGTAGTGAAATGAAATCCCAATAAACATAACATAAGACATGAAACATTGTGTCATACACACATAAACATATAGAATCATTTCTTGTTAGTCAAGACTCATTTCCAAGACTATCTTAGTGGACAGTGTCATTTTCTAAACCGAGTCACCCTCGTTTTAGTCCTGTTTTACTGAACCGGTATAGCCTACCATTCCAGCCATTTCTATCTCATGAGATATAAAATATTTACCCAATTCATTGGAGGGAGATATAGGTCCCACCCATCTCATAATGATACCATTATTATGTGTGCCACAAAATCATAAATCATACATCATTGCATGACCCATGTAATAAAAATGGGATTCGTAAACATCGTGACATCATAAAACAATTCATATAAGATAAAGGAATTCATAAAAGTAATTCCATCCCAACATAACAAAATCTATGTAATAATAGGGATAGAAACATAACCCTATGTTATCTTATATAGAAAAGAATTTTGATAAAACAATTGAAATGAATTTTGAGGAAAATATCCTTTCTTCTTCAAAATCAATTTTTTTCTCAAAACGTCATGCAATTTTAAAAGAAAGATATTTTATTGAAAATAGTCATGAAATTTTTTGGAGTAAGATTCATGAAAATAAGGCATTATAAAACCGTAAAAATCCATTCATGCCGTATAAGTTAAAAAAACATTCTTCGTACTTTTGTCGAAAAAGTCAAAAAGTACCTCGTACGAAAAAGGACAAAAGATTCCTTTCATATCTTTTACTAAAAACTCACCAAACGGTAAAATTGGATTTAAAGTATTTTATTTGGATGGAAATAATATTACATATTGAGGAAACATGGATCTGGATGATAAAATACACCCCAATAAATACCAAAGTATAAGCAATCTCGGATAAAAATGAGATTGTGATATTTCCCTTACCTTAAGTCTGATTTGCTTTGTAAGTGTCCGAAACTCCTTTATAATGATTTAAATAATGTCATTAACTTATTATAGAATCATATTCATTGTTATTATATCATATATGGTTCACTTATGACTTTATATTACCCGTTCTTTTGTAAATTCCATGTTAAAGAAGCGTTTTGGGTAAAATCGTTTCATTTATCGTAGGTGTTTGGAGTTGTTGTTCTTGACATTATTATTACTTATATCATGATTTACTCACTTCCAGAATATAAGACATGATTTATATATCATATATATTCAGTATATATATATAATAAATATATAAATGAAATGAAACACACCGTTCATGGAGACGGTAGTCCGTACGTACGCATGAACGCTGTTTTCATTTCCTTATTGTCTTGAATGGAAGTAAGTAGATGAAATACATATTTACATAAATACAGTAGCCTTATAATGTCATATATTTCATTATTATTGCTTATATATACTTTATAATCATTCTTAAATGGAAAACATGGAGAATGAATCTCATCGCGTCGTGGAGACGGTAGTCCGTACGTACGCACGAGCGATGATATCGTTCCCATGGTCGTGGAATTGTGTTGAAGTGTATGTATACTATTTAAGTATCAGTATCACTCTATAATAATCATATATAGTTAATCCTTACACCATTATACCCATCCAATTAAGGTGGTGGTGGAAAATAGATTACACCACGGCGTGGAGACGGTATTCCGTACGTACGCACGCACGGTGATTTCCTTTTTCCGTAAGATGGATAGAAGGTTAATTAGAGTTGTTCAATATTTATAATAACATATCAGTATATAATAAATACTGATGTTATTACTTTATCATGAAACAACTAATGAATAAGAAGTTGAAGAAGAAAGAAATTGAAAAAGATCGGTAATGGATATTACCTCTTTTTGACCAGCCTTTTCTTAACCTCCACTTAATGAACTAAGGATGGTCTTTGAAGAAGACCATGACCTCTAGAATGATACTAGGGAAGTGGAGAAGAGATTTTGACAGGGTTTGACCGAGCTTGAAAGCTCAAATTGGTGTGAGGAGGAGAGGGAGGAGGTGCCCTTTTATAAGGGAGGAGAGGGGCACCTTAGGAAAATCTCAAAATATTATTTTATATTAAGGTCAAATTCGGTTTATAATGGTTCCAAAGGGTCTTATTTCGAAGCTAAAGTGGGTATGGGTCGAAATCCTCTCATCCAATAGTATTTAGACAAGTTTAGGTTATTATGTTGACCTTATCAATTAGATTTAACTCTAAGTTAAATAATTTAACTTTTACCGTGCCTTTTTGTTTTCTTACAATATATGGTTAATAAACTTACTATATCAAGCCAAAAGAACCCCAAGTTGTTTATTATTAATATATATAATCTTATTTAAGTCATTTGGGCGAACCTTAAATTTTTAGGAATAAAATAACAATTAATAATATAATATTTCTTTTAAAAAATAATTTATATCAATTTTGACACTATTTGGTACATGATTTTTATGAAATTTATATTAGAATGATAAGTTCGAACCAAGTTACATAAATCAACAATCACATGTCATATTAACCTATAAAATTAGTGTATGTCATAAAAAGTCTCAAATTACATTTATTTGGGCATTTATAACATCAATTATGTCAATATTTCATTAATAAGGCAATTACTGCATCATCTTTGTGTCACAATAAATGATAATTATTTAATCCCTAAAAATTCTAAATAAATTCCTATGATGTAGATAATTTTATTATATTTCTGGAGACTATTCATGTTCTAGGGTTCATGATGTGTATCACTAAATTAAAATAATTATACTTATAAGATTTAAGAAAGTGACATGTTGTCACATTCTTTGGTTTCAATAATAATTAAATTATTTTCAGGGACAAAAGTCCATAAAATTAATCTAATCCGACCCTTAGGTTATATGGGTATACTTTTATCCGTAAAATAGGATTTTTCCATGTTTTAGGGTAATTTTATAATCTTATATTTACCCTTAATTACCCGATTTACCTTTAACAATAGTAAATAAAATTTACCGTAGTTACTATTCACAATGCCCAAAAATAAAAATTAGCTTATTAATATAATTTGGACCCACTGATTCCAAATATGGAATCCACTTTTCTAAATTCAATACACAAAAGATGCAGAAATTAAATTAAAATTAATCCCGTTGTTGAAAGAAAACCGGTCTTTCTTTAAAACATTACAAAAAATTGAATTGATTTAACCTATGAATTTAAGGTAAAATCAATGCTAATGACATACATTATATTAAATGGTAAAAATATATTCTATTTATACTTTAAAACCATTCAATATTATAATTTAACCACATAAGATATTACAATGAAAAAAGTTGTTTTTAATTAAAATATAGCGTGTTTTTACTATTCATTAAAATATGAAAGTTATCGGGAAAATAGCAAAACGTTATCTAATGTAAATTTTTATATCCTGATTCGAAAGAAGAATTTTATTTTGTAAAATTGAACTTATAAACATCTCAAAACTGGATTTAAAGTGGGTGCGTCATCAAAAGGAGGCAAAACTGCATTTTTTGAAAAATACTTATTTTACCCGAAAAATTTATTTTGTTCTTATACCATGTTCTAGAAATGTGTAAGATAAATAATAATGTTATAAAATTTACAATTTAGTTAACACTATTCTTAACGGCTAGTTCATAATAATATTATAATAATATATCATTGTTTAGTAAAACCCAGTATTGCGTACAACACACACTATCGAGGAAGGTCACGATTGCGTGTAATGCAAGCCAAGTCCGGGTTGCGTGTTGTGAAAGAATACTTCGTTGTTTCGTATAACAGAATCCAACCATATTTCATTAATACATTAAATATATATATATATATACTCAATGTTGTGTAGAATAACTATTATCAAAGTTGTGTGTAACACGATCCAAGAATAGTGTTGCGTATACTACAAGCTAATATGGTGTTGTGTATAGCGCAAGGTAATATTGGTGTAGAATACAACACAAGACATTAATGAAATTAAAAGAATATTTTTCATAAAATCTTGGGGTGTTACATTAATTGATTTGAAAATTGATATGAAGATATATGTGATGTTATTATAAATATATATTTTCTTGAATCTATCCCATATATAGGGATACTGCAAATATATATGGCAAAGATCCAACTGATGCTAACACCTCAAAAGTAATAGATATCCTATTATATAGATTACTCCCATGACCAAACCCTCGCTACCCATCATGAAGAGACACATTCAAGGAAATATGATCTTTGATTTCAAACTATATAGGCCTTATAATATGATTATCTTGGGAATTATAATGATTTTTAGTCACAACTGGTCCCTCATAGACCACTTGTACCATATCTATCATACTCTACAGTAATTTTTGTCTTATAATAGTTGTATCATAGAACATAGTTAATCATAATGGAGATATGTAAGGTCTTCTATATATCAATTAGAAATGTTTTATAAAAATTATATTATGATAAATTTTGTTTTAATAAAACACCACCATGTGTATAGGACATACCAATAAACCTTAAAAAAATAGAATTCATTCACACAACATGTCCTATAATGTCTACATTGTCTTATCATTCTTACCATCCATATACAGATGCAAAGAATTTTTGAGGAATAATTAGGATCTAAAATTATTTTGGAGACCACTCTATACTCAATATTTATAGTTCAGATCATTATAAGATATATTTATCTTTGGAACCCAAATAATCGACACTAACATCTACTGGTATGGCATTGAAAACAATTCCAATAATATTGAGTCATTTATCATTAATAAGTGATATAACATCATCAAATGGTGCATGATGACCCTTATAGAGACATTTCCACTCTAATCTCTTGGAAAACTGGTGATAATTTATATTCAAACATTTTCTCACTCATAATAGGGGATATAAGGAAACTTAAACGAAACACAAAAAACATAATAGTGAACTATCACAATCTAGAAGAACAAACATTGAGGGATAAACTACTTTATTATATTCTTCGTATGATTCCTCCAATACAAACCCATTAGAGCATTATACATTCATTTCAAAATGGGTTTTACCATAAGGGTTCTCTATGGAACTCAAAAAAACCACATCAAACATCACATAAGGAGTAAACATATTTCTATATAAAAAATCATGATGTTTTCTTCTGTTTATAATAACTCAGGACTATCTCACCAAACAAATCATTTTCACTTAACCTTCATAAGAGAATTCCTCAACTTGAACTCATCCACTTATTTTTGTAGGACAAATATGTTTTCCCTACATATCTCATGCAATTTATGTTTTTATTAAAATAAAAAAACATTCATATGTTTCAAATAATTTAAGGTTTTCTTTTAAGATTCATCATCATTTATGTTTATTCTTATGATATACTAAAATTATGTATTTTTCTCCAATATTTTCCAATTTATAGAAAATTCAACACATAAATAAAAAATATATGTAAATAATTAGTTACATCGAGAAGTCATCTAAATATATTAGTTTCATGAAGTGTTCATCTATATAAATTATATATATCATAGAAGAGAATATATAAAAATTACTAACATCAATGAATGACTTACTTGAGAAATTGGTTATTTCAACTAAACAACTATGTTTTTTGGATATGTGATGAATTTAGATATGTGGTTCCAAATGGATATATTATTCACTCAACTATGTCTAATTCGTCTACATGAAAATTATTTATATGTGAATATCTTGGATATATAAATAATTACTAGATGATTTGGATATTTAAAAAAATAACCAATGTAATGAATGACTACATGAATCAATTTCACATTTAGAATTCCAATAAATGGAATTTGGCTATGTGGTGATCCATAATTCAATATTTCATTCAAAACCCTTCTATTTTTTACCATTGGTTTACATGTAGTGGTAATTAGATATCTTATTCATGAATTAAATATTTTATTACATCTTTATGGTAAATTAATTAATAAAAGAATAAATTATTTATAGAAGAAAAGTGAACAAGGATAATTTGATGTTCAGTCCCCTTACTGATGAATTTTCATTAAAGGATGATTTAGAATTTTATTACATGAAGATATCTTTTAGATTTTATTATAATAAATTAAAATATTATATTTTATAATATTTTCAAAATAGAAAATGAAGGGGAACGGGGAGAAACATGAATGAGAAAAAGAAATCAACTACAAAAACGTACTCTCTCTCTAAATATTTTCATGAAGCTACTATATTTCAACAAAAAATTAAGAAGAGTGTTTTATTTTTACAATGGTGCTATAAAATTATCATTTGTATTTTTAATATACTTCAACCATGAAAAAAATTTTAATTATATTTTCTTCGGGTGATTTATTCTATTCATTCATTGGCATATGAAATAAATAAACTAGAATCAATGTAATCACTACGAAGAGGAATGGTGAATCTGTGATATGTTTTTCATTTTATGTTATCATTCTTGTATAACTACGTTCACCTCATGTTAAGTTTTTATCACTTTTACGAAAACCAATCAATCACAAATCAATGTGAACAAAAGTTTTTACAAAGTTCCATAATCAATAAGAGTATCTAGTCCATGTAATGGTTTGAAAATAATATAATTCCACAAAATTTAATATAAATAAATCATTAGGCGAGGATAAATAAATTAGGAAATACCCCTACAAATGTGTACCACTATGATCAACAAAACAGTGCATGTGATTCTTCAAAAAAAAGTGGTATAATTAATTTGTTTTGACCTATTTATAAACCTTTATCAATTGGTAAAAAACAAGTCATTATTTATCCTCAACAACATTCACTTTTTTAATTATTCAGAAAAAATTCATCATATTCTTAAATAGTTATGGGTAGTAACAAATTATCTTAAGTTTTTAAAAATAAAAAATCTGATTGATCACTCCTATTATTCATCCAAATTCATCATTCAATAAACATGTTTGATTTTCCCACAGAAAAATTGGACTAATTAGTGAGATTATAATTTTAGTCTGATTTGGTGTATCCCAGTTATGACTTCTTCAAAACACCTCTTCAATATAGAATCGTTTATTATGATATTCTAGATGAAATTCAAAACCTCAGCACTCTTCCACTCGAGAATGTGAATAGTGTTAATTTATATTATACTTGATTCCTTTATATTGGTGAGAACCAAATAGGAAAACAAGGAAATCATAATTATTTCCCCCCTTAAAAAATTTCACATTATTGATTTAATTTTAAAATTCATACACAGTTTGAATATTTCTCAAGGACTCTCGAATCCTCTTGATGCTTCATGAATATTCCAATATTATATAAAACATCTTACTTATTGACCTATTTTGAAAAATAAAATATCATCTTATTATTCATGAAAATGAGAGTCCAAAAACTCTCAGTAAGAAACTATTTTTTAGTTCAATTAACTTATTAAAACTCTATTCCTTGATTCTACAGATCATATGGAACAAGGTTTCCATAAACATCATTAAAAATTCATTAATATTTATATCCCTTTATAAATAGTTTTATGTAATCATCAATGATTATCACTTAATTAACAATTTTCTTTATATATACACATTTACCCAGACTGATGAACTATTTCCAATGAAACACCCCCTAATGATGTATTAGTGACAATAATTTTTGAATGATTCTTGAACTGAATAAAAAAAACATGATACAATACTGTGATTATTTTTTCCAAATAATAATGATTTAATAACTTGTTCTACTTCATCTAATTATTCGGTCACTAATTTACATCCAATGGATTAGTCTACAGATCCCATCTGATTTAATAGTGTAAACAATTCTCTATTTAGCCAAATTAAAAAATTATGGTACATCCAATAAAATTTATATAGCCTATATTTTTTCTTCTAACATAATACTTAAAATTATGTCTAATCGTGTTCATCCACTTGTCTGATGGATTAGAGGAACATAATTTCTGAAGGACCAATGTCATCATATATTTATTTATTTCCCATATCACATTAAAGAGACATTAAATTTAGTTTTGAACATCTCATATGAAATTATAAATCTAATACAACTTTCAACTCTATTATGAAAAAAATAATTCTATAAAAAATTTATGACCAAAACCATGTACACTGAGAAAACAACATCAAAAAAAATTCATGTATGTTCCTATTATATATTATTAAGATGTAATAATATTAAAAATACTTTCACCCATTCCCCAAAACATACATAAATTTTTTATTTCTCATAATGAATAAAAAATACAATTACGCAAACCACTTCTTCCAACCGACAACCATTTGAAAAAGAACTTATATCCAACATGGTAGCAACAATCTCCCCATTTGGTGTTTATTTTCACCCTACCATTATAAATAACTAAAAATGTGTTACCTAATATGTTGACAAATAATCAATAATTTTAAACCTACATGAGAAAAATAATTACATAAGGCAATAATAATTGAAAAGAAAAACCACATTTTCCATAAGTAGTGACTTAAAAACTTCTTATTGAACATCAAGCTTTTAATGAATACCTATGGTTTATCATAGTCCAATGGATAGATTTATGAAAAATTATATTTTTATCCCATTGAAAAAACTATCCAATGGTAAATAGGTAGTGGTAAAAGAACTCATGACTTAATCATAGAGAGAAATAGGTTGTACAGCCTTGTTAAACCTCTGTTTTTTTAAATACCTTCAGTAAAGGTTTTGTAAAATATCAGATAGTTTCTCAATTTAGGGAACATATTCTAGCTTGATTATATTATTATCCACATTCACATTGATGAAGTGATATTTTATATCAATATTATTTGAATGACAGTGTGGAAATATATTTCTAGTGAGATTTATAACAATTGTATTTTCACAACATAAGTGAATGGG
Source organism: Viscum album (assembly GCA_963277665.1). NCBI lineage: Eukaryota > Viridiplantae > Streptophyta > Magnoliopsida > Santalales > Viscaceae > Viscum > Viscum album. The sequence continues at coordinate 1,305,798,940 of OY728147.1, forward strand.
TAACATTAATTCAATAAGAAAATCCTCTAACTGAATCATCATCATAAAAAAGAATTGTTTCAGCATTAGTTGAAGAAACATATTTAGATTTAACCATTATAAGAGTGAAATAATTTTTTTTGTATTTAAACTCTAAAAATATTCCCCTAAAATAAAACACCACAATATTTATAAATTCTACCATCCACACTTCTTCCTAAATCAACATTTGTATAACCAAATAAGTCAATTTTTCCAGACCTGTAATATTTGATACTGAAATATGCTATGCCTATGATATATCTTAGAATTATTTTTCAATCTATATTAAGATATTATTTTGGAACACCTTGTAATATGACATATATAGAAATTAAATATACAATATATTATCTAATATTGGTATGATATAACAATCATCCGATCAGCTTCTGTAGTACTTTAGAACCCACTTCCCTTCCTTCCCCATATTCATAATACGTGGTTCCTATAGAGAATAGTGATTAAATAATTATTTAATACTCTACTCTTATATTTTTATGATTTTTTATCATAATTACTTGGGGATAAAAAAATTATTTCTTTTTTTAGATTTGTTAGAAAAGAAAATATTTCATTTCACCCATGATAGAAATTTCAAACATATTCATCTCTATAGTAAACATTCCCCATGTAATCTCATCATTCCTAAAAAATTTAATATCATAAAAATAAATAATTAAAATAATATAAATCAATTAAATTTCATTGATATAGAGATTATTTTCAACTCATCAATTTTTAATGATCAATTGTTTTACGTATACGTCATATTGAGAATAAACATTTCTCAGAGATTTTTGTAATAAATATAAATATTTTGTCAACATATTAATCATAACATTCATATTTTACTAATAAAAACCCTTATGTGTCTTCAAAATAAACATCATAATCTAGTTCCCCATTAAGAAATTATGATTTCAAATCACTACATGAAAAATTATATATAGCCATGAATCAATATCCATATTTTAATTTTCTCCTGAATTTAAGTAAGATAAATCCATATAGAGATTCTCCCCCTTGGAAATAACTCCCTCTAATTTACCTCTCCTAATCTCATTATCTAGTTTCCTCTCCCGCCATCTCGCTCATAATTTCCTCTAACAGCCTTATGCCTGGGTTTCCTCCTACATCTCCCTCCCTCACACTCGGGTTTCCTATCCCATCATCATGATTGAGATTTTCTCTCCCAAAACACTTATCCTTAGTAGATATTCATCCAATCAATTATCCATCATTAGATCCTCACCATCATCTCTATTTTATTTCCTCCAACCCTCATTGGCTTCTCCATTCTCCGTTCCTCCAACCCTCTCACATTTCTTCTATAATCCATACCCTTCTTCGGGCATTCCTCCTACTTTTGGTGTGGCGGACAATGCTTCCTCTTTTTATGATCGATCTCCCCATCCTCTGCACGATCAAACATCCCCACATTGCGATTGATCTCCCCTCTTCGAGCGTTAATTGTTACACTTGAGGTATGATTCCATATAGATTTTTCTAGCATTTCTAGAAATTTTTCTTGAAATTGGTGGTCTATATATGTTCATTAGTTTGGGTTTATTTATCAATGGGCATGCGAGAAGTGATGAGTGGTCAGATTACACAGGTTGTGTTATCTAAGCTCCTTTGGTTCTGTTTCTCTGTCTATTTTCATTTTGGATTATTTTATTGACCTTTTATATCCTATTATATTTATGTATCTTCTTTCTCATTATTTTATTTCATTTAAATCTACAACCTTTTATGGATATTTTCTTTATCTTCATATGGATTTTTAATTGTTTTCTCCATTTTTTGTTTATTTTTACGTTAATATTCATGTGATAAGTCATTCCCAAAAGGGTTTTGTCAATACCGATGTAGTAGTTTCTAGATTGGGGGTATCAGAAACCCCCTTTAGGCTAGTTCTGGGTTAGTTTATGTGTCTATTAATATGGTATCTCCATGAAAGTTCATTATAAATGGTTTTAGATCCTAGGATTCAGTATAGGGACCTTGGTTCTCCGATCCATCTCTTGTTATTTGGGTTATTTGGGTATGATTTAGTTGGAATTGTTATCAATACTTCATTGGTTGGTCATGAGTGGGTTCTTATCCCTTACCCTTCATAGTGACACATGAGTTTCTACATTTAGTTCGGTTTGAGTTATGAATTATTAATTTCACTTGATTTTTTTGGATGATTGGATAATCCTCATTTGTATTGTGAGAGTTACCTTAGGGATCAGATTAAAAATTTTATATGGGAAAAAAATTCAATGTCATTATGTATATTCATGGGGTAGAATAAATAGGGCAGTGAACAAGCACTCAACCTTAGTGACATTATAGGGAATGTTAGATAAATGGCCTATAACCTATCTAATTGCATGGCTCATTAATGAATTGTTTTTTATCCCATTTCACTTGATGTTTATACAACCCTTTAGAAATTTAATGCAAAAGTAATTCAGTTAATTTGGGTTTTATTTTATGTTGAAAATGTATATTCGTTTTTAAATGGATTTATTTTGTTCCCCCATTTTGGTGGGATTGTTCACACCATTTTTAGAAAAAAATGTGTTTTTATTGAACGTTACATCGATTTTTAAGGAATAATTTAATCTTGTCTATGAAATGGATTTGAATTTCGTGAAGGAATCTTGGTTTGGGAATTACTCCATTTGGTTGGTTTATAAAATAGAATTATATTTCCCAGTTTATATTTCATTTTTTTATAATCATTGAGTTGGTTATGGAATCTAGAAAAAAATTTAGTTATAAAAATAATTGGATATACAATTGTTTGATATTTTTAGATCCATTTGGTTGTGTCCCAAAAATTAATTTTTGTTTTCATTGGATGATGATGCTTTTAATATTGAAAACAAATATTATGTGTGGGTGAATTTTTGGGAAAATTGTTTAGAGAATGGTATTCGAGCATTCTATTTGATTCCTTATTTTGTAAGGGAATTAGTTTTTTTTTAAATGTGGATTAAATGTTTTGGAACTCCCTACTAAATGATGAATTATAAAAGTAATAAAAAAATTCAAATTTTTTTTGTTCTTCTAAAAACATTAGAGTAATCATAAAATTGATTCATTTTAAGTGGAAATGTATTGTTTTATAAATAAATATGATTATTGGAATATGGGTTTCCTTGTTTTCTTGTGATTTATGGGTTTTCTCCCATCATGGTGTTTGGTACCATTTTATGATATTTGATAAATGTGACAAGGTGTGGAATATGCTTTTATTTGATTAAAGAAAGCCTCCCTGAAAGGTATCGGGTTAAACAAGAGTGTTTATCATTAGGGGTTGTCATTTCCTTATTTATGGATCTTTATTATTTTCACAGCAGGGAGTAAATTGTTTACCATATTTTTCTTATTGAAGGTAATGTTTGTGAACCATTCTAGTGAGGACCAATCTTCCTATGTTTTCAGGTGTTGGTTAGTTTTGGGGAGTAGTGCATGATTTCAGATCCTTGTATCCCTTGGTTAGCTTCCAATTGGTATGACCCTTTGGTTGTTCATTAGGCTTCAATTAATTTGGTTTTGTTGTTTAGATATGCTCACTCCATAGTGTTTATATTTCCATGTATTGATTCCTTGGATATGTAGGGATTGTGGTGAATAAAAAATGAATATGGTGTGGTTGGAAACCTCTTTTCCGTTAAGAGAAAGGGGATCCCAGTCCACAATCATAAAATTCCTTTACTTTAAATTGCTGATGTCAACAAATCTAAACAGTGATGTATACAAATAATAAATGGTTAAATATTTATCCAATATTTTCATTAAAGGCATATAATATAGAAAAAAAAAATAAAAAGTGTAAATAAATACATATCCCACACATGTTGAGTTCAAAATAGATAGAGATTGGGAGTAGGAAGATCCTGAGACTCTAAATGCACATCCTCGGGCTCCCGCCTGCTATCTTCCATATGAGTTACCTTCTCATCGGGAGAGATCTACAAAAAAAGTTAGCTATTATCAATAGATTAGACAGTAACCTATTACGGATAATGTGAATCCAAGGTGGAAATTGGCAACCCATCTAGAATGGGTGGGTATAAAATAAAATGTCTCCAATCTGGGGTATTGGGTGTAGCTTTCTCATATACTACTAGTGAACTATACATTTTATTCAAGGTATTTGTTGATGTTTTTGTTGAGGGCTAGTAATTATGTACCTCTATTATCTAAAAATATGTTTTGGTTGGGGTATTATGTTAAAACAAGTTGTTATCTTCATCTTTTTTGGTGGTATGTCCCTTCCCCTTACTTTGGTAAGCCAGCAAATACTAATTTTGTGTAGTCGGGATGCTAATATCAACATGAATTTGAATTTAGTGTCTGCTGGTTAGGCCATTCATTTTAGTCAGAATATAGATAGGGGTTGACAATTCAATGGAAGATGAAGGCTACATGGCCAAGGAGGTCTTAGAAATATTAAATGGGTGGATTAGTGGCTTCGTGTAAAATAACCCTTAGCCCTATAATATAATATTATGTTGATCGATATAGAACTAGATAGTGGCCTTCATATAGTGAAACCATAAATCCAATGTGAGGGTGGGTGAATATGGCTAGTCATTGGAAATATATTCCCCTTATTAGTCTGTTTAAGGGTGATCCTATATCCGGATGTTCCTAGAGATAGATCCCCACTCTCAAAAATAGTGTACTTGGGTGCCCATGTATACTATTTCTTTATCAACATAAATATTCCCAACATAAGTATTAGATTTATGTCAATCAATTATAATTGAATCAAGGATCATAGTGGGGTTGAGGCCTCAAATATAACGAGGTTATTTTCCCTATGTCTAATAAAGGATCCTCCCACAGGTGTAAAATCATACCTCTTACCTATTGGATTGGGAATGGGAAGTGGTGTTATTAACCTTAGGTGGAATCCCCAGAAAATCAATGTCTATTGATATGTTCCAAGGGAATACTAGACTATTGAGGGATAATTTTCCTAGAGATGAGAATAACGTACTGAATACAAAACCAAGCCAACTAGTTTTATATGACGCATTTAATGAAATAAAATACAACCAAAAAAAGATGTAATATCATAGTAGTAGATGGAATAAAATAAAATATACTACAGAAAAATGCAACTGAGTAGGTAATCCACAAATAAAATACAACCTATACCACAGGGAAGAAAAATTTTTTATCTCACATGTATATTTATATCATAATATAAGTAAAGGGAATTGGGGGACATGCTACTGGCTAGGAGGGGCTGGTGTATGGGGAGGGGGTTAGGAGAGGGGTATGGGACTTGTTTTGGAGGGAGGGGATGTGTTTTTGGGGAGGCTAATACATGGTATGGGGTGGGGGTGGTGTTGGGGGCTGGTGTCGGGGGTGGGGGTGTGGGGGCTGGTTCAGGCTAGGGGTTGGGGGCTGCTACAGGCTAGTGGGACGGGGGTGGGGTTGGGGGGGGGGGGTTAGGGAGGGGAGGGTATTGGGTTTGGGTGGAGGTGACTAGTTGTGGGGGGGCTAGTTTTGGTGGGGGGAAACTGGTTTGGGACGAGGCTAGTACATGGGAAGGGGTGGGGGTGGTGCACGGGAAGGGGTGGGGGTGGTGTCGGGGGGTTAGGGAGGTGGTACAGGGGTAGACAGTCTGGTGCAGGCTAGAGGGTTGGTGGGATGGTGTAGGCTAGGGGTTTGGGGGGCTAGTGCATGCTAGGGGAATGGGTGGGGGTGGTGTAGAGGTAGGGGGTGGGGGTTTGGGGATGGTTGAGGGGTGAGGTGACTGGTTTGGGGGGAAAATAGTACATGGGGAGGTGGGGGTGTGTTACAGGGGGTTAGCTGATTGAGTAAGAATAAAATATGAGAAATTATCTACATAATAAAATTTATAAACAACTATAAAATATGATTAAAGGTGAATTCCAAAAGAATAACATGTTAAAAATGAGGTTTCAAAATAGAAAATCAAAAAGGATATAGGCATGAAGAGTTTAGGTATTGTAAACATTAAAGGAAAGGATTTTCATGGTTAACAACAATGTTTAATCCCTATTTCTCACATTTATGTGCAGATTGATGTTTACTGTTTTCCAATATTTTGGTGATTTTTTATTTTATGAATTGGGAACTGAAGGTTTTGTTTGAAAATTAGATGTTTATTAATGGACATGTTATTTATTATTGGGATGAACATATCAATTCATTTTTGGTTATGGATTCATATACCATTTATCATGTACAGTTAACACACTGATCACATATATATAAGAAGTCGTCATATCTCATTTTTTACCATTATTTTCTCATAGGTGGTTTCTTATGATGAGGCCAGTTCTATCCACCGCTATAGATGATGGTGAGTTAAACATCATATTTGGGTATGTATTATTCCATTTTTATTCTTTGGCCAAATTCTAATTAGGGTATTTGTGATTTTGGGGTTGCTTATATTTTTGTAGTGCATTTTTGATTTTTTTGAGGTAGATTTGACCCGTCATTGATAAAGGGTTACATATGTATGCATAGGTATGCATATACATATATAAGCTCCCCTTTATATATATTCACTCATGGAAGTATGAATATATATTCTCATATGGTGTTATTATATATATATCTGAAAAATTCATACATGTGTAAGTGTAAAGGGTTATATGTAAGTATACACCTATATCTAAGGCCCCCTTTGTTCATATTTGGCCCTGAAAATATGTGAATATGGGCTAGGTGTCCATATATATATATATGAGAAGTTACATATGTTCTCTATCGGAAAAAAAGGAAAATTTGACTTTTCATCTTTAAAAGAAACATGCCTTGAGGTTGAGGTAGGTTCCCTATGCCAAAACATTTAATTTGAATTCTATAATTTCCTGATTTTTTTAAAAACTTTTTTCCATAATTTCATTATTGTTTTTAAAATTGGTTTTCTAATATCAACTAGCCATGTTAAAGATGAATATGAATATAGCCCATGAACTTATTTATATACCTTGTTCAAAGAGGTTAACAAATGCTAGTAGTTTCTATATACTAGAAAAAGAGATCTAAAACCCATAAATTTATAACCCTTTGATAAATTCAGGATCACATTCAACTTCCCATCAAATTCATTCTAAAATAGCACAACATAATTTTATAGATCTATTAGTTCCAACACCATGATTCCTGACGTTTTCTTTGGTATCATGGAACTCACCCATAATATTCCTCTTGAAATATTTAATTTGGAATTGCGTGAACATATCACACTATAGGGTTTATATCTGTAAAGATACAAAATTCAATTTTCATAGAAATTGATCAACTCCACTCTAAAAAACTGGAACAACTGAATGTCCTGAGGAGGAAGTTATATAAGGTTGAAACCTTTTTATGAACTCATAATATCTTAATACAGCACTTTATAATGTGTGAATTATTCCCTCCATTTCTATCCTAAAAAACTTGACCTCATCAAGGACATCTTGAGGCTTGTCTAATTGCACCATTGAAAATTTTTGGAACATTAACTTTTGAGATAAAACCATAAAACCAAGATCATTGAACTCATACATGGTAGTATAGTCATCCTAAAAATACCTAATTAGACCATTCACATCCTTACGGTCATTGAAACATACATCAGAATAAAATTTTTGAATAGGAGGGAATAAATGGAGACTCCTTGTCAAGTTTTATTGGGTATTTATTAACCCAACCAACTTGTAAAAATCAAACTTGAAAATAGATGTCTTGGTAAGATATAAAATCTCATCATAAGTATAAATTTACTCTTGTTTCAATTCATTTTAACCTCCTCGAATATTTTCAAACTCATTTAAAATATCACAGGGAGAAGATTACATTTTATAACACTATGAGGTATTACTAATAGAGGGTGATTACTCATGCACAATAGAAGGTTGTGAAGGTAAAGGTGGTGTATGATAGTGTTCAAGAGTTTCCATAACCACTTCATGAGTTTCATCTCCATAAGAATGGTATCCAAGGGTAATTGGATAAATATACTGATTCCCCACCTCTAGTATATCTCTTCCTTCTACAGTTTAAACAATAGGAATTGTCATAATTCACCATTTTATGGAATGAATACAGTTGTCTCAATATATTTTTCTTAATGCTGAACTTTTTAAAGGGGTGTATGGGGTGGGAAAGGGGTGGAGGGGGCTGGGGTGATGTGCCCTAGGGGGGTGTGTATGAGGGGGTAGGGTGGGGGAGGGGAGGGGTGTGAAGGTGGGGTTGTATGTTGGGGTTAGGGGGTGTGCTGGGGGCAATGGGAGGGGGTGTGTAGGTAGGGACAGGGAGTAGGGGGTGTGCTGGGTGTAGGGGAGGGGGTGTGAAGGTGGGGGAATGGGGTGGGGTGTGTTGGGGGAAGGGGGATGAGTTGGGTGTTCCACCCTAAGACTTCCTCTCATTTCTACAGGAACATTGTTTTTTTACTAGAGAGGATTTGAATATATAGGTATCCAGTTTCTTTAATGCATTAGCTACTATAGGGGGTGTCAATGAGAGAGGGGGTTGAGCGAGGGGTGGTTACAGGGAAAAGGGAGTGACTTGGAGAGTGGGTGAGTGTGTCCAGGGGTAGGTAGGGTGGGGGTGTCAAGTGTCCATGAGGGGGGGGGGAGGAGGTTTCCAGGAGGGAGGGGTCTGCAGGGGGGGTTGTTTATGAGGGGGCTTTGAAGGGTAGTTGTTCAAGGAAGATTTGTAGGGGAGGGGCTATCTTAGGGATGGGGTAGGGTATTTATGTAGGGTGGGGTGTGTCAAGTGTCTAGGATGGAGGGTCTATATGGGGGAGTCAAGGTGGGGGTTTGTCCAGGAGCGGGGCTAGGCAGGGGGAAGGGTCCTGTCTATGGGAGGGGGATTTGGGGTTTATGTAGGGTGGGGGTGTCTAGTGTCTATGAGGGAGGGGTCTGTAGAGGGTGCTCATGAGGGAGGGGTCTATAATGGGGTTATGTAGGGTGCGGTATTCTTGTGTCTTGGAGGGAGGGGTCTTCAGGGGGGAGGGGGTGTCCAGGAGGGAGGGGTCTATATGAGGGGGTTGTCTAGGAGGGAGGGCTCTTCAGGGGGGATTTGTAGGTGGAGGGGGATATCCTAGAGATGGGGGACTTGTAGGGGAAGGGGTCCCTCCAGGGGAGGGGAGGGGGTTTATATATGGGGGGTGTCCAGTGTCTAGGATGGAGGTGTCTGCAAGGGGTGTTTATGAGGGGGGGGGGGCTATAGAAGCGGTTGTCTAGGGAAATGGTGTTATGTAGGGTGTGGGTGTCCTGTTTCAAGGATGGGGGTCTACAGGGGGAGGGAGTGTCTTCTAGGGAGGGGTCTATAGGAGGGGGTAGTTGAGGGAGGGGTATGCATTGGTTCATTGCAAGAGGGAGGGGTCTAGGGGAGGGGGAGGGGGTTTTATGTAGGTGGGGTTGTCCAGGAGGCAGGGGTGTCAAAGAGGGGTTCATAGGGGATACTAGGGGATTCAAAAAGGGAGGGTCTACAGTGGGGCCGTCTAGGGGAGGAGGGAGGTGGTTTCCAGGAGTGAGTGGTCTAAAGTGGGGGGGGGGGGGTTCTAGGAGGGACTGATCTACAGGGGCGCTTTGTAGGGGGAGGGGGCTTTCCAAGGGAGGGGAGGGGGGGTTTGTAGGGTGATGTGACCACAATGTAGGGGTGTCTAGGATGGAGGGAGGGGTTTTATGGGGTGTTTGACTAGGAGGGTGGATTTGTAGGGGGAAGGGGGATACAGGGTGGAGGGGGCTATCTAGGGGAGGGGGATTATATAGGGTGGGGGTGTCCCGTGTCCAGGGGGTAGGGGTGTTGAGGATGGAGGGGTCTGCAGTGCGGGTTTTCCAGAGGGAATTGTAGGGGGAGGGGGGATGTCCAGGGGGTTCGGCTACTCCATGGAGGCTACCCAAGGGAGACGGTGTGGGCTAGTTTCTTATTTGGGGGGAGCTTTCCAGGAGGGGTCTATTTTGGGGGAATTTGCAGGGAGGTTTAGGGGTTGTCGGGGGAGGGGATACTATAATAGTAGGGGGTTTCCATGGTGTTGGGGGACTATTTTCTATGCTTTTTCAGACCATATAGCCACGACTCTATACTGTGGATATAGTGATATTATCATGGTTGGAACCATGGATGTATACCTATATCTAGGGTTTGAACTATGTCTATAAAACTCTATCCAAAATCCCTCAAATTGTGACTATTACTTATTCCACGGTTTGAGGACCTATAGACTATATATTAAACTTTGGCTAGAGCACAAATTTCTAGTACTGAATCCATATGAAAAAATTTATAACCTTATTGTACATCATTTTTAAGAATGATTATAACTGTTTATAACATTTTTATTAGATATAATGTCTCATAAATATCAGTTCCATAAATTTATGAGAAACCAATGCAAACCAATTATTCTTTTTTTATTATCACTCTGTCGTTATCATTAAATGTGTCTCAGAACACCCACACTATTCCAATAACATATTCTTCATTTGGTTTTGGTGTAGGTTCTACATATCAATATTCTCAATTTGATTTAACTCTTAATTCAAATCATTGATCCAATCCAGATTCATAAAATAATGGTTAACTTATTTTGGATAAATTTTAAAATACAAATATTTTTGTGTAACTACCATTGATACTTCTCTTATTTAAACCTTTTTATTTTGATCACAAATGATATTTTATACATCCACCTATTTATTTATCCTATAATGTGATGTACAATTCTTTTCTTTATCAGTGGATATAGTCGAGTTTGATTCATCTATCTATTTGACATCGCCATTTTTTGAATTATTTTCATGCATCTTAATAGAAACTACTTATTCTTAATCATCTTCATTTTTTAATCTGTTTGGGAAAAATCTTCTTAGGATTTTTTACGAATATTTAAACCATTATAATAAACTATATTTAACATTTCATTTTTGAAAAATATATATCTTTTACAATCTAGAGAATATCTATGAAATATTACATCCTCACCTCTTTGATAAATTTTTCTAAGATTTCCACATTTTCTATTTATAATGAATGAACTCCATGAAATCCATAAGTGATTCAATCATGGAATTTCATTTTTTCCATTTCATAAGGAGTAATGATAGAACATGGTATGTTTTAGCAAAAATTCTAGCATGACCCTGATGTATTATCACCTACCACTTGAGGTACTGAAAATTACCATGTTTCAAAAATATAGTTCTTACCATCTCCAAAAAACATATTTAATTTTTTTGAAACTCTATTATGATTTGGTTTTCATGGTGCAATGAACTCATGGAAAATTCTAGGCTTATGAAGACATATTTTGAATTATTAATTCTTGTTTTCACCACCATTAGCAATTCACATCCTATTCATAGAATATCCACATTTCATTTTAACTCTTATACAAAAAACACTAATACATATTCAGATCAAATGATTTATATTTAAAATATATAATAAATGTAATGTGACTAAAATAATCAATGAATGAAGTAAATTCTTTAACTATGAAAGATTATTTTTCACTCATTGCACCAAATATATCAAAATTAATTAGTTATAGGGGAAGAGTAGAATGAATTTCAACATTCTTGTCTAGAAAATTTATAATCATCCACTTGTGATAATTTGAAAAAAAAACAATCTCTTCTTCTAGTAATATTATCAATATCATAGACACTATCTCACTTCATTAACATTTTCATATCTCTTTGACACACATTCTGCAACCTTTTATTCTACAATATATTTTATTATATCATTATAAGATAAGATGCAATATTTACATCTACATCTTGTAACAAAATTCCTTTTCTACATTGGCCATTGTAACATCCTTTAAATCATTTAATCATTTTAAAAAATCCAATTTTTTTCAAAACACATTATTATCTTCATCAAAATGTTTTTAAATAGTTAATATGTTTTTCATAAATCCATCAATAAAAAATTCATTTTTGGATTTCAAATTTTATTACTAAATAAAAATAGATCAAACAAATTTAATTTTGAGAGTTTCATCACATCCAAACATCAATGTTCCTACTTTAATGTTTGTATCATTATTAAACACCATTAAATTTTCTATCATATGTGATGAGTACACTGTTTCCAAAATATAGGGTAATTATCCTTTTATATATTTGATAATATATCATAAAACAATATATTTTTTATAACCATTTTCTTCCATCACATCTGAATTTTGATAATTTGTGTAATCATGTTTTTTATGGTAGGGAAGTAACACATCCTTCATGAGGGTTCCAAATTTATTCACATATTTCATATATAATTTCTAGAGCCTAGAATGTATTCTCAAATTTCAAAACAAATTTTTTATAGTTCCTTCTTTGATAATATTTACTCCCCTAAAAAATTCTTCCTATTACTCATTGGATTGTTTTAGTGTAATTGATTGAGCCAACACAAATTTTCTAGATGACGAAATCATCAACAATATAAATAATATCCATCAGTTGAATATTCTCCTCTATAACATCCATCTTTCTTGGAGATTAAATCATGGTTTTATAAAATATTTTTACCCTAATTAAATGTTTTTTAGCTAGAAATTTTATTTTATCACATGAAATATTCTTCTTCAATTCAAATATATTCCCAATGAAAATGGAATCACCAAATAGGGGAACATTTAACTCAGAATTATAAATATATAAAACATTATAATTTTTAAAATTTTAGTTTATCGGAAAATTTTTGATTTTAATAATTTCATTCCTCTTATAAATAACGTCCTTTTTCATTTCAACCTTTGAAGGTAAATGTTTTTCAACATTTTTAGGTCACCACTTCTCAAAATATTCACAAATTTCAGAAATAATGTATTTGAAACTCGTAACACTCTGTTTACTTTTAGTGAAATTTTGTTGAACAAGTTCTAATTCATCATCTGTTACATTTATCATTCATTAAAGTATATAATTCAAAAAAAAATAATGATTTTTATTCAAATTATCAAACCGTTCTAACAACCAAGATTTCTTTTCAGAATATTTTTTTTTTTTAATTTTTACTGTAGACCATTCCTTTTTCAACATCATAATTTGTTTTCATGTCTTATAATAATTTGAAGTCATTTTTTCAAAACTAAATTTATATACATTTATGTCTGAGTTAACTCATATTCATAACTACTTATTTCATCAACATTATGCTATTCTTCATTTAATTTTTTAACATTTGTTTTTATATAGTAACTTTTTTCATCAACATTAATTTCCTCATCTTCATCATCTTTAGACAAAAAACTTATCCATATTGATTTAGTGTACTTTTTATAATTTCTCTTGGTATAGGATTTTAATTTTCAATATTTATCTTCCATGATCTTATTGAATATCTATAATCTCATAAAAAAATTTCTTCATCCTCTTTTAGAGGAATATTTTCAAGAAAATGGCAATTTCACAACACCATAAACATTTATCCGGTAAATTCCATATGTAATTTCCCTATTCCTATTTTATCATTTTTAGAAAAGAAGGATATTAATTGTTCAATATTGATAATAGCCTCATATTCAGAATTGGAATCCCTAATTTATTCATCATTGATAATATTCTTTTGTCTTCTATATATAGTACCTGTAACGACCCGAGTTTGGAGCCCCTCCACTGGTTCCTCTTACCTGGTTCACCACATGACCTCAAGCGTGTTTCACCAATTACCAGAGGCTGCCGACTAGCAGTGAGGGCCTTAGTAAGTCGGTGGGGGAGACTATGTCCTCATTCGTTAAGGTATGCAGTAGAAAAAAACAAAACACAATAGTGGAAACAATAAACAACTTACAACAACTGAACTGAACAGCGGAAGCAATGGATAAAATAATGATGACAGAACATGGTACATATGTCTACGGAAATCAGCAAACAAACAAACGTTCTGAAGTACAACTGAAAAACAATGTGCTAAGGAAAAAAGATAAACTCCTCCTCATCGCGAGCCACGGCTCGGTCTCATGCTCTCTGGCTCCAGTGCAATCAAGAACCTGAAGTGGAAGGGTGCTTGCCCTTATCTATACCTGCAGCAACATAGTCTACTTGGGACCAAAATCATGGCCCAAACAGGGTGTGAGATACAATCCCAGTAGGCATTCACACAATGATTTGTTCCTAACATTCATTGAATACATGGCACTAATATAACAAGATGCAGTAAACAGGAAAGCACCAGCAGCTACAATCCACAGTTCTAACAAGTAAGTACACAAGTAAGAAACCAGCAACAAGATGAAGATAGGTAACCCTCTGGGTAGCTCTCACAGCCTAACCCCTATGGTTCAACCTATATGTACTAGCAACCCTCTAGGATGAACACATAGTCTCACCCCTCTGGTTTAGCTATGAAATTAATAGACTCTTTGAGGAAGCACTCACCGTCAATTCCCCCTATAGTCTCGTATCGTACTAAAGGATCTCTGGGGAAGCACTCAATGTCTCATTCTATAACCCAATCTTTACATACATTGTTAATACTTAAAAATTGAAGTATACTTATTACAACATATAACAAAACCCTGAAAGGACCGTATAGGTATATTGTCTTTAGAAAGAGGGAAACATAAACAACTGGTTCATAAATCATCTACGTTGTCTCCCATTTATTTCATCATATCTAGAGTCCCTTTTTGGCATATCCTACTTAATAACCTTCTTCCTGACCTGGGGAAAGAAAACATACAAAAGGGTGATCACAAATTCTTAGTAATGGTAAACAAAAGAAATATCAATCACATCATATTCATAAGAACATAACATTTTGGAAATCTTAACCTGCAAAAGAGATCATAATTTCATAACATGGGATAAATAAAAGTTGTGAAATGTAATCCCAATAATCATAACTTAAAACATTAAACTTTTTGTCGTACACACATAATCATAGAAAATCATTTCTTATTAGTCAAGAGTCATTTCCAAGACTATCTTAGTGGACAAAGTCCATTTCTAAACCAAGTTCACTCCTCGTTTCAGTCCTCTTTCACTAAACCGGTTTAAACTGTCGTTCCAGCCATGTCTATATCATGAGATATAAATCTTTACCCAATGCATTGGATGGAGATATTGGTCCCTCCCATCTTATAATGATGCCATTCTTATGTGTTCCACAAAATCATAAATCATACATCATAGCTTAACCCATGTAATAAAAATGGGATTCTTAATCATCGTGACATCATAAAACAATTCATATAAGATAAAGGAATACATAAAAATAATTCCATCACAACATAATCAAATAAATTTAATAATAGGTGTAGAAACAGAACCCTATATTATGTTAGATGGAAAATAATTTTGATAAAACACTTGAACTCCATTCTTGAGGAAAATATCCTTTCTACATCAAAAACATTTTTCCATTCTTAACATGTCATACAATTTTAAACTAAAAGAAGTTGATTAAAATTAAAATTGAAAACTTGTAAAGGAAGCTTCATGGAAATAATTTTTTAAAAATCTATTCATGTCGTATATGTTAAAAAAACATTCTTCTCGTACTAATGTCAGAAAAGTCAAAAAGTACCTTGTACGAAAAAGGACAAAAGCTTCCTTTCATATCTTTTACTAAAAACTCACCGACGGGTAAAATTGGATTTAAACAATTGTGGGAGGATATAAATAGTATTAAATATTGAGGAAACATGGATGTGGATGATAAATATTCCCCAGTAAATTCTGAAATATAATCAATCTCGGATAAAATTTGAGATTGCGAGATTGTCCTTTACCTTAGGTTTGATTTGCTTCGTATGTGTCCAAACCTCCTGTATAATTATTTAAATAATGTCATTGACTTATTCCAGAATCATAATCATTGTTATGATATGAGATATGGTCATATTATTAGCTTCTTATTAGTAATATTTCATTGTTACTTGTTATTCGGGTGTTCATTTCTTTTTGTTCTTATGCATGTTTTGTCGAATTAATTCTTATTATTCTTTTTAGGTTATAGATACCTAATTTCCAGAATGGTATTACTGTAATACATATCATATTTATTCACTCAATTAATTTATGTAATCATTATGCAATGAAAATCATGTAGAACGAGTCGCATCACATCATGGAGACGGTATTCTATATGTACGCACGAGCGATGATATCGTTCCCATGATTGTGGAATTTTATTGAATGTGTGTATAATATTTCAGAATCGATATCAATTTAGAATAATCATATATACTTATTATTTTCACAATTATACTCATCCAAGTAAGGTGGTGGTGGAAAATAGATTACACCACGGCGTGGAGACGGTATTCCGTACGTACGCACGCACGGTGATTTCGTTTTCCGTAGGATGGATACATGGTGAAATAGGGTTGTTTCATACTTATAATAACATATCATTATATGAGTGATACTTATGTTATTACTTCATAATGAAACAACTAAATAATACGAATTTGAAGAAGAAATAAAGTTGAAAAAATCGGTAACAGACATTACCTCTTCTTTGAAGAGCCTCTTTGAGACCTCCTCTTAGGGCACTGAAATTGATCTTTTAAGAATAACAGGACCTCTATGATGTTTCTTGGGAAGTGGAGAAGAAACTTTGGCAGGGGTTGTCCGAGCTTGAAAGCTCAAAGTGGTGTGAGGAAGAGAGGGAGGAGGTTCCCTTTTATAAGGGAGGAGAGGGGCACCTTTGGAAAAACTAAAAATATTATTTTATTATAAAGTAATATTCAGTTTTTAATAGCTCCAAATTTATTTATTTCGAAGCTAATGTGGGGATGGGTCAAAATCCACTCATCCAATATAATTTAGACAAGTTTAGGTTTCTATTTTAACCTTATCATTTAGATTTAACCTTTAGTTAAATAATTTTACTTTTACCATGTCTTATTGTTTTCCTACACTATAAGGTTAATAAACTTACTATATCAAGCCAAACGAACCCCAAGGTGTTCATTATTAATATATATAACCTTATTTAAGTCATTTTTCTGATCCTTAGATTTTTAGTTACAAAATTTCAATTAATAATATAATATTCGTTTTAAAAAGTATTTTATGTCAATTTTGACATTATTTGGTAAATGATTTTTGTGAAACTCATAACAGAATGGTTATTTCTAAAAAAGTTACTTAAATCAAAACAAACATGTAATATTAACCTAAAAAATTATTAGAATTTCTAAAAAGTCTAAAATTACATTTATTTAGTATTTATAACATCAATTATGTCAATATTTCATGAATAAGATAAGTGCTGCATCATCTTTGTGTCATAAATAACTTAATATATATAATGTCTAAAAATTATAAATAAAATACCATTATGGAGGAAATCGTTTTATATTTCAAATGAATATTTATAGTCTAATTTATCATATGTATTACCCTATATTAAAAATGATCTACTTATTAAACATTCATTTTAACTATTTTAACCCTTATTTAAATAAATTAATATTAAATGTCCTAATCTAATCCAAGCTGGCCTAAATGGTCATATTTTATTCCAAAGGTTGTTTTTGGTGTAATTATACTTATCCAATAGAATTAGGACATGTTTTAGGTTAATAATAATATCATTTTTTCCATTAATTATCCTATTTACTTTTAACCGTGGTAAGTTAAAGTAAAAAAGTTACTATTCACCAAAATTTATTTTTATCTCATTGAACCACATTTTAGTCCTTTATATTAACTATTTCTCTCAGATTTTTAAAATTCAATTCACAGAGGTGGTAAAATTTAATTTAAATTAAAAAAGTCAGTTTTTTAACTACCACTAAGTGGTTTAACTATTCATCAAAAATTGATGTTTTTCAGAAAAATACAAAAGATTCAGCATAAGAATTATTTGATATTACGAATTCAAAATTGTTTTATATTTTTCAAAATTCATAACATATAAGTGTAATTAATTAATTTTAAATTTAATTCCCGTTATCAAAACAAATAGCATGTTTTTTAGAAACAAAAACAATCAAAAGATTGATACTTGTTTATATCCAATTTCAAAGTGAAATTAATTGCAATGAACAATATTGGATTAAATGGTACAAAATATATTCTAATTACACTTTGAAACCAATTAAAAAGATAATCTAACCATATAAATTATTGTGATGAAAAAATTTGTTTTTAATTAAAATATAGCGTGTTTTTTATATTCATTAAAATATGAAAGTTATCATAATAATATGAAAAATTTATACAAAGTAGATTTTTATATCCTGATTCCAAATAAGAATTTTATTTTTTCAAATTGAACTTATATACATTTCAAAAACAAGATTTAAAGTGGGTGCACCAGTAGTAGGTGGAAAAACTACATTTTTTTAAAAATACTTATTTTACTCGAAAAAATTGTTTTTGTTCTCATACCATGTTATATAAAACGTGTTAGATGAATAATAATGTTATATAATTCAAAATGTAGTTGATACAATTCATAACGGGTAGTTCATAATAATATTATAACCATATATCGCTGTTTAGTAAAACCTGGTATTGCGTACAACACACGCTATCGAGGAAGGTCACGATTGCGTGTAATGCAAGCCAAGTTAGGGTTGTGTGTTGTGCAAGACTCCTCTGTTGTTTTGTATAATAGAATCAAACCATATTTCATTTATACATTGAATATATATATATATACACTCAATGTTTCGTAGAATAACTACTATCAAAATTGTGTGTAACATGATCCAAGAATAGTGTTGTGTATACTGCAAGCTCATACGATGTTGTGTATAGCGCTAGGTAATTCTGTTGTAGCTTACAACACAAAACATCAATGAAATTAAAAGAATATTTTTCATAAAATCTCGTGGTGTTACATTCTACCCCCTTAAAATGAATTTCGCCCTCAAAATTCGTCGGGGGTTATAAATCGTTTACTATTTATAGAATCCCACATCTTACAATGAAATACTAAAACATAATTTTAAAAAATAAAGTATGATATGTAATGATTACCCAAAGAATCTCATCACTGGGTTTCCATATAGGAGAACATAGGTGAAAATATATATATGGAAGAAAAATCTAAGCATCATGTTCTGATGGAGAGTGGTAGAGAACATGGCTATGAAAAATCCATCAATCACAAAGCCATATATTTGTGATGATATAAGGTACTATCTGATTCATCGGATATAAGGGCACTAGGACAACATTTTTGGTTTTCAAGATCATTTCCCTAAAGTTGATGATATTGGAATTTGAAGAAATACTTTCATGATTTTGGTGCAGTCTCACCATTGGTCATTCTTTGGACAATTTCCACTTCATCTCTTAAAGAAATGATGTTTAATTTTTCATTCGTGAAGTGTTAGCAGATCATGTGGTATAATGATGGGTCATTCTATCTGTCTCAAACAAAAGGTTATAAAAGTTATCAAAAATACATAAGTCCATCTATAGTGAGATTAATCATATATGGTTCCTAAAATGGACTTATACTTCATATATCATACTGCTTAATATAATAAAACTAGTTTCTACTAAACAGAGACTTCATGTTGGCCAGTGGTAGGAAATAAAGGCCTATCACACTTCAGTTGTGGGTTTGATTCCCACAGCCTTGTCCGACGCGATGGGCTATCGCCCGTCCTGCAGGTTTTCCTTTTTCCCAAAAATACATTATTATAACTTTCCATCAATAATATCAAAAAAGTTATAGTCTTAAACAATACTAACTTATTCCAACATAATCCATTCTAATCTTTATTCTTATCCAAAATACTACTGTCCAATCTCATATTATAGTGAAAACGATTACCAAAGAGTTCATATAACAAGCATGTTAATACCATCGTCGATCCCCATATATCATAAGATATGTCTTGTTGGTCACATTCCAAACATTCTAAAACCTTAATCATGTAATCTCTTGAAAATAATGAATACCCATTGAACCTTAGTGGAAACATGAATGCAGTTAAAAGTTAACACATTCCACATACCAAAATCCTCAAAATTCTATATACTCAAACCATGATATCACTTAGTCCTTATATGAATCATGAGCTCATGAATATTGTCAAACATTTCATTTTCTTCTTATCCCATAATTATTCTCATATCATCTGATTTCCAAAATATTTGAATCACTTTTCATGGTTACCGGTACCATAAAATTATTGAAAACCACAATAGACTAATACAAAAATATTCTTATACACCATAAAAGTACGTCAACAACATAATTCATGAAAACCATTAAATAAAAAATTCAATACATGATCTTAAATAATTGTCCTAGAATACGTCCTTCCTTGATTTAGAAGTAACTTTTTAGGTCTGGGCATTGAGTTGGGTAATGCCCATGTTCTCCACAAATAAGACATTGAACTCCATAACAGTCCATCACTCTATGACCCTTTTCTCCACACTGATAACATTTATCCCTCCATTTGATGTATTCCTCAAGGTTATTCTTCCCATCATTAGAAATATCAATCTTCCTTTCTTTATGCTCCTCAACATGTGAACATGCATAAAATTCTATCTTCCTCTTATTTGATGAATTAGTCATAACACTAAATTTCACCTTGTTAATCATATATCGCGATGACTAATTCGACATAATCACAATATCTTTCTCTCTAGGAATTACACAATTTTGTTTCTCATAGTCAACAATTTGTCCATTGGATTCAATTTCAACCTAATTCCTTCTGGTTCCCTCCATTGACTAAAACACAAAATGAATTATGTGAGAGGAAAAAATCATATAAGGAAAATAACATAATCAAGGGGGGGGGGTACCTTCGACATCTAACATCATAGGTTTAATTATAATATCGTTACCATAATTCTAGGACTATAACCTATACTTATACATAACTATAGATACATCCCAAGACATACATTAGAAATATCTCTAGGGATCTCACTAAAGTTCTCGCATCCTAGTTTTCAATGGTTGACTAAACCTTTTCTCTGATACCAACTGTAGAGACCCAAACATAATATACATTGTTAATACATCAAAATTGAAGCATAATTATTACAAAAAATAACAAAACCATGAAAGGACCGTATAGTTATAGTGTCTTTAGAAACTGGGAAACATAAACAACTAGATCATAAATCATATACGTTGTCTCTCATTTATTTCATCATATCTAGAGTCCCTTTTTGGCATATCCTACTTAATAACCTTCTTCCTGACCTGGGGAAAGAAAACATACAAAAGGGTGATCTCAAATTCTACGTAATGTTAAACAAAAGAAATATCAATCACATCATACTCATAAGAACATAACATTTTGGAAATCTTAACCTGCAAAAGAGATCATAATTTCATAACATGGGATAAATCATAGTTGTGAAATGTAATCCCAATTATCATAACATAAAACATGAAACTTTTTTTCATACACACATAATCATTGAAAATAATTTCTTATTAGTCAAGACTCATTTCCATGACTATCTTAGCGGACAATGTCCATTTCTGAACCTAGTTCACTCCTCATTTCAGCCATGTTTCACAGAACCGGTTTAACATGTTGTTACATCCATGTCTATCTCATGATATATATATCTTTACCCAATGAATTTGAGGGAGATATAGGTCCCACCCATCTCATAATGATACCATTATTATGTGTGCCACAAAATCATAAATCAAACATCATAGCTTAACCCAGGTAATAAAAACGGGATTATTAAACATCGTGACATCATAAAACAATTCATATAAGATAATGAAATTCATAAAAATAATTCCATCACAACATAATCAAATCAATGTAATAATACAGATAGAAACATAACCCTATATTATCTTAGATGGAAAATAATTTTGATAAAACACTTGAACTCCATTTTTGAGGAAAATATCATTTTTACTTCAAAAACATTTTTCCTTTATTAACATGTCATACAATTTTAAACTAAAATAAGTTGATTAAAAATAAACTTGAAAACTTGTAAATTAATCTTCTTGAATATAATTTTTTAAAAATACATTCATGTCGTATTAGTTAAAAAAACATTCTTCTCGTACTTATGTCAGATGAGTCAAAATGTACCTCGTACGAAAAACGACAAAAGATTCCTTTCATATCTTTTACTAAAAACTCACCGAAGGGTAAAATTAGATTTAAAAAATTGTAGGAGGATATAAATAATATTACATATTGAGTACACATGGATGTGGATGATAAATATTCCCCAGTAAATTCAGAAGTATAAACAATCTCGGATAAAAATTGAGATTGCGAGATTGTCCCTTACCTTAGGTCCGATTTGCTTTGTAGGTGTCCAAACCTCTTGTATAATGATTTAAATAATGTCATTGACTTATTCCAGAATCATAACCATCGTTACGATATCATATATGGTCATATTCAAAGCTTCTTATTAGTAATATTTCATTGTTACTTGTTATTCGGGTGTTTATTGCTTATTGTTCTTATGCGTGTTTTGTTGAATAAATTCTTATTCATATTTTTAGGTTCTAGATACCTCATTTACAGAATTTTATTAGTGTAATACATATCATATTTATTCACTCAGTTCATTTATGTAATCATTATGCAATGAAAATCATGTAAACGTGTCACATCACATCGTTGAGATGGTGTTCCGTACGTATGCACGAGCGATGATATCGTTCCCCTGATCGTGGAATTGTATTGGAGTGTATGTATACTATTTAAGAATCAATATCAATTTACAATAATCATATATAGTTATTATTGACACCATTATAACCATCCAAGAAAGGTGGTGGTGGAAAATAGATTACACCACGGCGTGGAGACGATATTCCGTACGTACGCACCGTGGTAATTTCGTTTTCTATAAGATGGTTATATGGTGAAATAGGGTTTTTTCATACATATAATAACATATCCGTATATGAGTGATACTGATGTTATTAATTCATAATGAAACAACTAAATAAGAAGAAGTGTAAGAAGAAATAAAGTTGAAAGAATCGGTAACGGACCTTACCTCTTGTTTGAAGCGCCTCTTTGAGACCTTATCATAGGGCACTAAAATTTGTATTTGAAGAAGACCAGGACCTCTAGGATGTTTCTAGGTAAGTGGAAAAGTGAATTTGGAAGGGTTTCGCCGAGCTTGAAGGCACAAAGTGGTGTGAGGAAGAGATGGAGGAGGTGCCCTTTTATAAGGGAGGAGAGAGGCACCTTTGGAAAAACAAAAAATATTATTTTATTATAAAGTCATTTTCGGTTATTAATAGCTCCAAATTGATGTATTTCGAAGAGAATGTGTGGATGGGTCGAAATAATCTCATCCAATAGAATTTATACAAGGTTAGGTTTCTATTTTAACCATATCATTTAGATTTAAAATTAAGTTAAATAATTTTACTTTTATCGTGTCTTCTTGTTTTCTTACACTATAAGGTTAATAAACATACTATAGCAAGACAAAAAAACCCCAAGTTGTTTATTATTAATATTTATAACCTTATCTAAGTCATTTTTCCGAAACTTATATTTTTAGGAATAAAATAACAATTAATAATATAATATGTTTTTAAAAAACAATTTTATGTCAATTTTGACACTATTTGGTAATTGATTTTTGTGAAAATTATAACAGAATGATTAGTTCGAAAAAAGTTAATTAAATCAAAACTAACATGTCATATTAACCTTTAAAATTAGTTAATTTCATAAAAAGTCTCAAATTACATTTATTTGGGTATTCATAAAATCAATTATGTAAATATTTCATAAATAAGATAATTACTGCATCATCTTTGTGTCATAAATAAATAAAATTACTTAATGTCTAAAAATTATAAATAAAATACCACTATGTAGGAAATCTTTTTATATTTCTGATAAATATTTATAGTCTAATTTATCTTATTTATAACCCTATATTAAAAATGATTTACTTATTAAACTTTGATTTTAACTATTTTAACACTTCTTTAAATAAATTAATATTAAATGTCATAATCTGATCCAAGTGGTCCTAAATGGTCATATTTTATTCCCAAGGTTGTTTTATGTCGAATTAAACTTATAAAATAGAATTAGGACATGTGTTGGGGTAATAATAATATCATTTTTACCCTTAATTATCCTATTTACTTTTAACCGTGGTAAAAAAACTAAAAAGTTACTATTCACCAAAAATTATTTCCATCTCATTGAACCACATTTTAGTCATTTTTATTAACCGTGTCTCTCAAATTTTTAAATTCAATTCACAGAAGTGGTAAAATTTAATTTAAATTAAAAAAAGTCAGTTTTTTAACTACCACTAAGTGGTTTTACTATTCATCAAAAATTGAAGTTTTTCAGAAAAATATCTAAAATTCAGCATAAGAATTATTTGATATTACTAATTCAAAATTGATGTCTATTTTTCCAAATTCATAACATATAAGTGCAATTAATTAATTTTAAATTTAATTCCGGTTATCAAAAAAATAGCGTGTTTTTAAGAAATAAAAACAATCAAAAGAT
The DNA here is from genome assembly GCA_963277665.1 of Viscum album. Classification (NCBI taxonomy): domain Eukaryota; kingdom Viridiplantae; phylum Streptophyta; class Magnoliopsida; order Santalales; family Viscaceae; genus Viscum; species Viscum album. The sequence continues at coordinate 1,305,823,376 of OY728147.1, forward strand.
TGATACTTGTTTATATCCAATTTCAATGTGAAATTAATTCCAACGAAGAAAATTGGATTAAATGGTGAAAATATATTCTAATTACACTTTATAACCCAATAAATAGATAATCTAACCATATAAATTATTGGGATGAAAAAAAATTGTTTTTAATTAAAATATAGCGTGTTTTTACTATTAATTATAATATGAAAGTTATCAGAATATTTTGAAAAATTTATCCAAAGTAAATTTATATATCCTGATTCCAAAGAAGAATTTTATTTTGTCAAATTGAACTTATTGACATGTCAAAATTAAGATTTAATGTGGGTGCACCATCAAATGGAGGCAAAACTACATTTTTTTAAAAATACTTATTTTACTCATAAAATTGATTTTGTTCTCATACCATGTTCTAGAAAATGTGTAAGATGAATAATAATGTTATAAAATTGAAAATTTAGTTGATACTATTCATAAAAGGTAGTTCATAATAATATTATAATCATATTTCACAGTTTAGTGAAACCTGGTATTGCGTACAACACACGCTATCGAGGAAGGTCGCGATTGCGTGTAATGCAAGCCAAGTTATGGTTGCGTGTTGTGCAAGACACCTCCATTGTTTCATATAACAGAATCAAACCATATTTCATTTATACATTGAATATATATATATATATACACACACTCAATGTTTCATAGAATAACTACTATCAAAATTGTGTGTATCATGATCCAAGAATAGTGTTGTGTAAACTACATGCTCATACAGTGTTGCATATAGAGCAAGGTAATCATGGTGTAGCTTAAAACACAAGACATCAATGAAATTAAAAGAATATATTTCATAAAATCTAATGGTGTTACACATTCCCCCTTGTGGTCTGCGTCGAGGAACTACAGACTCTCTGAGGAAGCACTCATCGTCAATTCCCCCTGTGGTCTCGCATCATAATAAAAGACACTCTGAGGATGCCCTTACATCAATTATCTTTATGGTCTGCTACACTAGGTACTCACAGTCCTCTATAAAATAAACATACCCAGTGCACGTATATCGTCCAATTAAACCTCAAGAACTACTTGGATATCTTTATAAGGCTCAACAACATAATAAAGTAGCAGTTCCACTATCCTACGACTAGGCATGGAAACTGGAAAAACACCAAACATGCAGAAAAAACATGGAAAAGCAACTTGATGACAAAATAAATTACTCTAATCACAAACAAAACCCTCTACTACAGCAATCAAGCAAAGAAGGCAATACAACAAGGGAAAAATGGGAAACCCACAATTCCCCGCCAAAGAGAATTTGGGGAATTTGAACAAAATACTAATCGACATTCAACAGAATGGCACAAACCACCTACCTCGATCCTAGGAGATCAATATACGTGAACCACGAAGATTGATTCCCCTTATAATGTCATAGATCTGAGAAAACACACAAAAATATCAACCCATGGTATCTTGAAAACGAGGAGGAATCAGAAAACAAAGCTCAAGAAGAAGGAAGAACTCACTGTTGTGATTCCAACGCAACGGACCATGCTCGAATCGGATAACGGACGAAGAGGCGGGATCTTGTCGAAGGCTCACCAGTACGGGTCACTCTCAGACGACAAAGACCTAGAATAAGATGAATATCGCGATGGGACGTGACCCCTGTCCGTTTGGTGAAAAAAATACATGGTGTGTATTTTTAAAGTACTCGGCGTGTAGTGTGTTTTTCTATACTCTGCTAAAAATGGCCTCCACGTCACCCCTACAAACCGTGTGTGTGGCCCGGACACAGCCAGCACAGGGCTATGAGCGGGAAAAGAGTACATGGCGTGTACTCTGAATGTAGACGGCGTGTACTTGGGAAATTTCCAGAAAGTTCATTTTTTTCTTAAAAAATCTAGAAAAAAAAAAGGAAACATACCTAAAACGAAGATCTGGGTTCTTACAAACTTCCCCCATTAAAGAAATTTGTCCTCGAATTTCCCTAACGTGGTGTAGAAGAAGAAACCTTGAACAGCTCTGGCCATTGTGATCGTACATCGGCCTCCCTTTCCCAAGTCTCATCTTGTACTTGCCCGTGATTCCATAGCACCCATACCAGAGGAACATACCACCTGCGAAAAACCTCCGTACTGCGATCAACAATCCAGATAGGATGCTCCTCAAACAATGCATCTGCTTCAAGCTCAACCTCCTCAGGATGAAAGACATGAGACGGGTCTGAAAAGTAGCATCAGAGCTGAGAGACGTGGAAGACATCGTGCATGGCTCGGTACTGCTGAGGTAACTGTAGCTGATAAGCAACTGGCCCCACCCTCTCCAATACATCAAACAGCCCGATGTAGCATGGTGAAAGCTTACCATGTCTCCGGATCCTCTTTTTCCCCAACCTCGGTGCGACACGTAGGAAAACCTGATCCATGATCTCGAACTCCATAGGTTATCTCTGCTGATCAGCATAAGGATTTTGTCGAGACTGTGATGTAGTAATTCTCTTCTAAATCAGCTCTATCTGCTCTAAAATCATCTATACAAGATGAGGTCCCATCAAAGCTGCCTCTCCTGCCTCCAGCCAGCATAATGGTGATCGGCATGGCCTACCGTACAAAGCCTCGTATGGTGCCATCTGAATGGTCACCTGGTAAATGTTGTTGTAGGTGAACTCCACCAGATGAATATGGTCCTCCCAAGAACCGCCAAAGACTAGGATGAAAGCTCGGTGCATATCCTCAAGAACCGGGATCGTGCTCTCAGACTGGCCATCATTCTGGGGATGGTATGTTGTACACAAAAGTATATGTATACCCAAGGACTTCTGAATTCCCAGCCAATACCTTGAGGTGAAGAGCATGTCCCTGTCTGAAAAAATGGAGTGTGGAACTCCATGCAGACGAATGATCTCTCGGATGTAATGTCATCCCAGATCATGGACACTAAAAGTCTCCTTGGTCGGCAAAAAGTGATCAACCTTCATGAGCGTGTCAATGGCAACCCAAATAGCATCGTTACCTCGAGGTGATCTCGGAAACTCGGTCACTAATTCCATCGCAACATAGTTACACTTCCACTCCAGAATGGGTAATTACAGTAAAAGGCTTGCTGGTCGCTGATACTCTCCTTTCACCTACTGACAAGTAGAACATCTCATGACAAAACCAGCATAATCTTTCTTCATACCTGGCCACCAGTATTGGCGATGAAGATCCAGATACATCTTGGTGATTCCAGGATGAACTTACCATATAGAGGAACAAAAATACCGTATCATCTCCTCATATATGTCTGCTGGAACCCATACACATCCCTAGAAACACAAGATTTCATCCTTTCCCATTGTCTATCTAGGAAGAGGTTCCTCTACTGACACACTCTCTCGTAGGACTAATCCTTCTGAGTCATATAGTTGCCTAATCCGTACCAGATCATGTAGGGTAGAGGTAACTTCTACAGAAGAAAGGAAAGTCTATCCCTATATGTCGTGCACCTCCAGATGCATCTCAGAGAACAGAGCTATCAGCTGCCACTCACTGCTGGCCTCGTGAACCACCTGAACCTGAGTTCTTCTGCTCAACGCATTCGCCACTGCTTTGCCCTTTCCTGGCATATAGGAAAGCTCGAAATCAAACGATTGAAGATACTCGACCCACCTACGCTGCCTTAGATTTAGATCAGGCTGTGTGAATATATACTTGAGACTCTTGCGGTCGGTGAAGACCACAAAGTGCTCTCCTAGATGATAGTGTCTTCAATAGCGTAAGGCCTGAACAACAGTTGCCAACTCCAGACCGTGCATAGGGTAGTTCCTCTCATGTGGCCTCAATTGTTGAGACCTGTATGCAACTACTCCATCTCCTTGCATATGTACAGCTCCTAGTCTGAAACCTGAAGCATCACAGTAAACAGTGTAGATCATGCCTGACTCAGGAAAGACTAGTATCAATGCTGACATATACCTCCCTTTCAGCTCCTAAAAGGCTGGCTAACAAGAATCTGACCATAAGAACTTGGCTCCCTTCTTGGTCAGAACTGTCATGGGTGCTGCTAGATGAGAAAAGTTCTGAATGAAGCTTCTGTAGTATCTAGACATCCCTAAGAAGCTCCGTACCTCAAAGACATTCTTTGGCTGCTCCTTGGAAACTACAACTCTCACTTTAACTAGGTCCACAGATACTCTTACTCTGAGATGACGTGACCCAAGAAGTGAATCTGATCCATCCATAATTGGCACTTCGAGAGATTATCATAAAGCCAATGCTCTCTCATTATACTCCGAACGATATCAAGATGTGTGTCATGTTCGTGTTGAGTGTGAGAGTACACCAAGATATTGTCCAAAAAGACCATGATGAAAGAGTCCAAGTGAGGATGGAACACTCGGTTCATCAGTTCCATGAAAACTATAGGCGTGTTCGTGAGACCCAATGGCATGACTGTATACCGGTATAGACCATACCTGCTCCTGAAGGCTGTCAGAGGTATATCTGATTGTCTAACCTGAAACTGATGATAACCGGACCTCAATTTGATCTTTCAGAACACCCGGGCTCCTCAAAGCTGATCAAAGAGGTCATCGATCCTCAGAAAGGGATATTAGTCCTTGACCGTCAACTGGATCAGCTTCCGATAATCCACACAAATCCGAAGGGTACTGTCTTCCTTCATCGCAAATAGGATAGGAAAACCCCAAGAAGAAGTACTGGGTCGGATGAAACCCTTTTCCAATAACTCCTCCAACTATTTCTTGAGATCCTTCAACTTAGGTGTATCCATCCTATATGGTGGAAAGGACACCGGTGCTGCTCCTGGGACGAGATCAATAAAAAAAGTCTACCTCACGCTCTAGAGGCAGACCTGAAAAGTCCTCTGGAAAGACGTCCATGAAACAATCCACCACTGGAGGAAAGTCTAACTGTGAAGTCCCTTGATCATCCAGATAAAGACTAGAAATATGGTTTGTCACCCTTCGTAGCCTGTGATGCTTGAGTCCGGCTCGACTCGCCTAAACATACCATCCGTCTTTATGAAGAAAAGACTCACCCTCGGGTGAAACGAAACTCACTCTTTGCCGATAATAGTCGACGACTGCCTGGAAGGGAACCAACCAGTCCATCTCGAGGATGACATCATAACATGTCATCTCTAGGACATAGAGATCCCATAAGAAAAGATACCCTGCAATCAAGAGAGGGTATTCTCTACACTGGTGTACACTAGATGTCCTCTTCCCCAAAGGTGGTTTTTAGTGTCAACGAGTCGACAAAAGAGAAGAAACATAGCCCAACGCTCTCCACAACAGAAACAGAGATAAAACTATGTGTAGCACTAGTATTGAAAAGAGATGAAGATAAAATTGAGGTTACTAAGATCGTACCTCGAACTGTAGAAGGGTCGGGTTCCGGCTCCTGATAAGACTGCTCCACGGTGAAATACTGGCCTGCACCGTGGCCCTGCGCCCCTGGCTGACCACTCTGAGCTGAACCTCCCTGCTGGGGTTGAGGGACTGGTGGCTGACTGCCACAACCTTGACCTCCACCTCGTCCCAAATGGCCCGATGAACTCCAGTTCCCTGACTGGTGAGGAACCGGTGGGGCTGCTCCTGAATGAGGAGTCATGAAAGAAGCTCGGTAACCAGCTGCTGGTGAGAAAACCTGGAAGAAACGCTGAAGGTGACCCATCTTGCTGTAAGATCAGAACTCCACAGGGTCTCTCTGGCACTGCGATCTCGTGTGCCTTGACCAGCCACACTGGTAGCATACTACCTGGCTGCCCGACGATGCATCTCGCTTCCTCGAATCACCGCATGTATACTCCCTACAGCGCTTCTTGCTATCATCAGCCGGAATGCTATCCTTGGAAGTAGAACCGCTCTGGCTCGCACCCCGGAGTCTCTCAGATTGCGCTCCTCAATCAGTGCCTGAATGAAAATGGAAGTGATGGAAGTCAGCTGGAAGATGTTCACCTACGAGCCGATCTCCTGCATGAGACCATCCTCGAACATCCTTTCCTAGAACACCCCACTCCCATCCGGGAGGGGTTTGAAATGCTACATCTCGGAGAAACGAAAGGAATACTCAATGACAGAAAGAGTACCCTTCTCTAAGATCATGAACTCCCAGGCTCGGTCTCCCCTTAGGGTCTTCGGGTAGAAGTAGTCGTAGAACACACGCTGGAACTCCTCCCATACCATAGCCGGCTGCTGACCCACCTGTGAGATCACGCCCCACCCCGTCTTGGTAGAGTATCGTAATATATAAGTTGCGAGCTTGACCCGCCTCTCTGGAGGCGTCTTCATATGATCGACGATAGTCAGCATGGCTTCCAGCCATGACTCTACAGCCTGTGATCCTCCTTCCCCCGAGAAAGTAGGAAGATGCTGTTGCTGGACAACCCGCGTCAAGTCTTCCATAGTTGTGGTAGGAGGCGACGCTCCCTGGAAGGCCTACATCATCCTCATGAATCCTTCCCTAAAATGCACATCAGTGCCTACAACTGGTATAACAGCCGGTGCCAAGGCTGGCCCGCCTAGAGGATCGATAGGAAGTCCCAAATTAGCCCTGTCTGGCATCTGATCACTGCGTGATGAGAGATGTACGATCGGAGGACGTCTCGGAGGCATAGCTCTGAAAGATCAAAAGCATGCCTTAGATCAGGAAAACAAGGACAGAGAAAACAATATTACAAAATAGAAATAGGGGAAGTAAAACAGGCATGTTTACAAAACATGACTACACAGCATGTATAAAAACTACACGGTGTGTCTTCTTAAGCCACTGACATGGGCGTGTGCTCCTGCCCTACAAGTCATGTAACACCTCAACTACACGACGTGATGACCCCAACAACCGGTGTGTACCTAAAAAGTATTCCCCTTATCGAGTCTCTTACACGGGTGACCCACACGGTTTTCTTAAACTGAGACAACACGGCATGTTCCCTGAGGACACGTCGTGTAGTGGACAAGGCTTCGGCGGCCCGTTTTGTTAAACACTCGGCCGTCTACATGGATGAACCTTACATGGTGTGCACCGAACAAACACGGCATTTATAGGCGAAGGATACATTGCCCCTTGTTGTTTGTGACATGGCCGAGTGCCTGAAAAAGACTACACTACGTGTTCCGAACAAACACGGCGTGTGGAAAAGAAGGTAATGCTGACCCGTGTTTTTTATGACACGGCCGGGTACCTGGACAGGACCACATGTCGTGTTCCCTATGGACATGACATGTTCTACCCAAGCATCCCCAACCCGTGTTGTTAGTGACACGGTCAGGTACACGACTCATTAATACACGGTGTGTACCTACCATACACGGTGTGTTCCTAAAGTTACTTTCTCGACACCGTGTTATGCTCACACGGTCAGTGACACGGCTTGAAAACTACATGCCGTGTATCCAAAAAGTGTACTCCGTGTATTCTGGGTTTTTCTGGACAGTAGCTGAGAAACTGCATAGAATCCCAGAAACACTAAAAACCAGGCAAAGAGGTGCCAAATTCCGATCCTTGAGGGCCCATACTCCCCACGAATCAAATCATGGCATCTCCCACAGTCATATTAAAGAGAAAACAGGACCATGATCCACCATTTTCTGATTAATGAGGGCCCATGACACCTCAAGAACCAAACTTTAGCGTTCATTTTAATTACAGAACAAAAAGAGTTTTCTAATATAATAGTAGAGAATATATCAAGCATCTATCACAACAGCATGCATAATCTACATAAAGCCTATCACAATAGCATGCAATCGATAATGCACCCTAGATAGAATGGCAAGAATTCATGGAATGTGATTTCTACAAGTTCCTATATGATGCTTGAGATAGTATACTCTCATCTCATCGGGTTGCGATAGAAATAGGACCACAATCGTTAAGAAAATAACAACACAATGTATGTGAATTACTCTAGGTGAAATCGTATCAACCAGAAAACATCAATTAACGAGGTAGTATGGATTATCCCTGTACACGGGTTAGCTACTCCTGAGCACAGCTTAATACTAAGTACCGAATCCATCATATCCCTGAATAAGTCTCCAAACAGCAAAGAAAGAGAAATGAACCCCTCTGATACCACTTTGTAAGGACCCGAGTCTGGAGCCTCTTCACTGGTGCCTCGTACCCGGTTCGCCACATGACCTCAAACAAAGTTTCCCAAACACCAGAGGCTTCCAACTAGCAGTGAGGGACTTGATGTGTCAGTGGGGATACTATGACCTCATTCGGTAAGGTATGCAGCAGAAAACAACTAGAAACAATAGCAGATACAATAAACAGTATGAAACCACTGAACTGAACAACAGAAGCAATGGATAAAATAATTATGATGCATCATGGTACATATGTCTAGGGAAAGCAGAAAACAAACCAACGTGTTGAAGTACAACTAAAAAACAAAGTGCTAAGGAAAAACAAAATAAACTCCTCAGCATCGTGAGCCATAGCTCGGTCCAATGCTCTCCGGCTCCAGTGCAATCAATAACCTGATGTGGAAGGGTGCTTGCCCTTATCTATACCTGCAGCAACATAGTCTTCTTGGGCCCAGAAGCATGGCCCAAACAGGGTGTGAGATACAATCCCAGTAGGCATTCAACCCAAGATTTGTGCCTAACAATCAATGAATACATGGGAAAAATATAACAAGAAGCAGTAAACAAGAAATCACAAGCAGCTACAATCCACAGTTCTAACAATTAAGTAAACAAGTAAGCAACCAGAAACAGGAAGAAAACAGGTAACCCTTTGGGTAGCTCTCACATCCTAACCCCTATGGTTTAACCTATAAGTAGTAGCAACCCTCTAGGAGGCACACACGGTCTCACCCCTCTAGTTCGGATATGAAATTAATAGACTCCCTGATAAAGCACTCACCTTCAATTCCCCATATAGTATTGTATCGTACTAAAGGCTCTCTGGGGAAGCACTCAATGTCTCATTCCCCCTGAGGCCCCTGTCGAGAAAATAAAGACTCTCTAAGGAAGAACTCATCGTCAATTCCCCTTGTGGTCTCGCATCGTAATAAAAGGCACTCTGGAGAAGCCCTTACGTCAATTCTCCCTATGGTCGGCTACACTAGATACTCACAGTCTTGCATTGAATAAACATGCTCAGCACGCGTACATCGTCCAAGTAAACCTGAAGAACTACTTGGCTATCATTCTAAGGCACAACAACATAATAAAGTAGCAGTTCCACTATCCTACGATTAGTCATGGCAACTGGAAAAATTCCAAACAGGCATAACAGACAAGGAAAATCAACCTGAGCACAAAATAAATTACTCTACTCACAAGCATAACCCTCTACTACAACAATCAAGCAAATCAGGCAATACAACAGGGGATAAACATGAAACCCACAATTCCCCGCCAAAGGAAATTTGGGGAAATTGCACAAAATACTCATCGACTTTCATCATAAAGGCACAAACCACCTACCTCGATCCTAGAAGATCGATATATGTGATCCACGATGATTGATCCCCCTTAGAACATCGTAGATATGAGAAAACTCAAAAAACTCTCAACCCAGAATAACTCGAAAACGAGGAGGAATCAGAAAACAATGCTCATGAAGAAGGAAAAACTCACTACTGTGATTCTAACGCAACCGACCATGCTCGAATCGTAGAACGGATGAAGAGGTGGGAGCTCGTCGAAGACTCAACTGTACAGGTCACTCTCAGATGAACCAGACCTAGAAGAAGACGAATATCTTGATGAGGCATGGCCCCAGTCTGTTTAGTGAAAAAAATGTACACGACATGTATTTTTAAAGTATACGGCGTGTGGTGGGTTTTTCTGTACTCCGCTAAAAGCGGCCTCCACATCACCCCCACACACCATGTGTGTGGCCTGGACACGGCCATCACATTGCTTCGAGCGGGGAAAGAGTACACAGCGTGTACTCAGAAAGTACACAGTGTGTACTTCGAAAATTTCAAGAAAGATACTTTTTTTCTTAAAAACTCCAGAAGAAGGAAAACATACCTGAAACGAAGATCTAGGTTCTTATAGTACAATTGATGGAAAAGTTTTAATAATATTTTCCATTTTTTTCATAACATTCTCACTTCTCATTTCATATGTAATAATATTTCTATGTATGTCATTTGAACCTGTATTTTTATTATCTTTATCTTCCAAATATTAAACATTAGAATTAAAATTATTAGGATGAATTCATCAAATCTTTTAAAAAAATGTTTAATCCTATTTCTTCTCACAATGACATCTTAAGAAGTTACAATATCATTTACCCATACAATGAAGTCACCAAAAGATTCATATGCACCAATTTTGAGAACTTCACACCTCACCCTATGGTATTGTAATCTTTATTTCTAGAACTACTCATTTTCTTTATATAAATATTTTCATCTTTTCTCAGATACCATTAGTGTTTCCAACATTCATAACTCTATGAAATTAACTTTCTAAGAGTGATGAATATAAATAATTTTTATACATTCTATAAATAACATTATTTTCTAATCTATACATGTAAGTGGAACATTTTCAATAAGAGGATGAAATCCATCTATAGTATCTTCCAATTAAATATAACCATGGGACCTAAGATATGACAACTTTTTGTATATTCAAATATGATAATTCATCCATAAAAAGGTGAATCCACTTAAATTTCAAAAAATTGAAATTTAATATTAAATCAACACTTTTATTAACCTTATAAAAGTAGTAAAGTAAGGGAAATTTTTTCTAATAACAATTTAAAAGGCCCAACATGGATCAATGTAATCAATAAAAGTGCAAGTTGGTGATTTAGTGATATGATTTTTCTATTTTTATATTCCATGTATAATAACCTTCTAGAACAATTAAATATGTATCAATATGTGGAAAAATCATTCACAAAACCTCAAGAAACCATGAATTTACTTGGTTTAAAACTCAAAAAAAGTAGCTATCCCTGAGCATTGTTTGGAAATTATATAAAAAAATATACATGAAAAAAATACTTTTATGGCATAATGATGATCTAATTTCCCTTACAATTATATATTTCTATGATCAATAAAATACTCAATGTGCTTCTTCTACTACGAATGATAGAAATAATATGTTGTAATATGTTTATAAACGTTCACTGATAGGCTCTGAATATGTCATTGTGCTACTTCAACAACATAATTTTTTGAAATTATATAGAAAAAAATCATCACTTTCTAACCTAGGATCAGGGGAAAAAACTTCTCTAGATATTTTATAGATACTCTATCTAAAAGATCACTCTAAATCTCCATTCTAATTCACCAGTCCATAAAAATTTCAGATTTACCATCCTAGAAACTAGAATTCATAGTCATTCCTATTTTTTTTGTATGATCTTGTGTAGCCCAACCATAACTTCTTCATTACTCTTATTATATCAAAAAACATTTCTCATGAAATTATTTTCGAAAACCATTCCTTAATATATTTAACTATCACAAATGTGAAAAATGTTAGAGTTTTTGTACTTTGAATTCGTTTATATAGGTGTTCAAGAAATAGAAAAGTCTAGAACAAGAAAATGTTTTCTTTCTCAATGAAATTCACACTTTTGAATTAATTTGGATGTTAAAACATTATTTGAATATTTTTCAAGGATTCCATATTTATGTGTATTATTATAACATATTATTGAATCATTTATAACATTTTACTTTTAAATTTTCTTTGAAAAGAGCATCTCAACTGCTTTATTAGGATAGTTTTTATCTGGAAACACTCATTCTGATTTTTTTTGTCATTATAACTCACTTTTCAACACCTCACACTCTAATTCTCCAAATAATATTTAACATTTTTCCATATAAATAATTAAAAATTGAATATAATTCGGATCCCTTTATCAATAGTCTTCTAGAAACTTCAATAAGAGTCAATTTGTGAGCACTATCGTTATCTGCTCACTTTTACTCACCAAAATGCAACTATACTTGATGAAACTATGTCGTATTGCATATCAATGAAAAACATATTATGATAATTCTTGACATAATTGAAAGAAAAATCATTATAACTTAATCTAATTCTTCTATATAAATAAAAATGGTTGACTACATTGTTTTACTAAGATTGATTGATCGGTCTCTAATTCCAATCCAATAAAACTATCTCTAGATCTCATTTGAGTGATATGTATCAGTGAATTATCATCTCATAGACACACTACAACTTTTTTCTACATGATAATGTTTGGGAAGTATGATGTTATGTCTCTAATAGTGTATTATATCTGATGACTTATTGATGTCAACCACTAATCAGATATATTGGTTGCACAACTTTTCTGAAGGACCATTATAAACTATGACATCATTATTTATAAAAAAACAAAATTTATTTTGATGGATATATTAATTTAATGAATTAATCCTTATGATGAATTTTTTGGTCAAAACATTTGAAAAAAATGTTGTCAGTAAAATAAAACTCTCAGACTCCAAATAAAATTGTATAACCAAAACATCATCGATCAATGAACTTTAACAAGAAATAATATACATTGTACTCTAATTTCCTCAACACACTCCTACATGTATCATGGATTCAGCATTATGTTTAGAATATTTAGATCGACATATGATTGTTATACTTATTTTCCCACAACTTCTAAGAGATAAAAATTGTGCACCAAAACACATTTTCTATGCCATTATTACACAGTTCTTTGGATCCCTTATTTTTACAAGACATATAATGTTGAGAACTTTTACCATAGAAAATAATAATAAAATTAAGTGTCTAACATCTCATATTAAATTAAGAATCATATAAAGCATCCAACTATATTCTGAGAAAATATATTTCGAAAAACATGTGTGACCAATAATACATGTTCACCTAGAAAACACCTTTATAAAAGAGAACTGAAATTCACATATTTTCATAAGAAATAATTATTGATGATCTGATTTTGAAACACCATTCACCTGATCAGAAAAAAAATATAAAAAAAATTTATTTATATTAATGATTAAAATAATAAACATTAAACAAACCACTTCTTCCTACCTAAAGACATTTGAAAATAAGTTATCATTGTATATGTTCCAAAAAACATATTGATTACATGAGATGAATCATTAATATTTTTATCCATTTATTTTATTCTGTGGTTTTAAAGGCCTTGTTAAAATAAAATTTTAGTATATTTTTTTAATTCCTTTTACTATCTACTTAAAAAAGATCATTGTATTGTATAAAGTGTTTACTTCAAGAAAAAATTCATAAAATCCAAAGCAAAAGGACTAGATGTCTTCTATAAATGAACTATTTTAGTGGAAGTCGCCATGCTCTAGGAGTTGAAAATTAGTAGATTGCATAAAGGGATATTTATTTACCAAAAAACAATATATAAATGTGGTAAAATATTTTTTCAATGATATATTATTTATACAACATTAATTGTATTTAGAAAAGATCAGAATAATTTATACCTGAATAGTGGTTGTTATCTATGAAATTAAAATTTCAGGAACACAATTAACCTCCTCTCGAGTCTTTTTACAAGTATTCTATTACTGAAAGTTAGTATTAGGGAAATTTAATGTTGTGTTTTTATATTTAAAAGTATGGAGAAATATGATCTTATTAGAAATTTATTTTTTATAATAGAGAACATATTTCTATCAATGTACATCCATACTTCATTGGTGAAAAAATGGATTCTAGAGGGCAGGAATGATAATCAATTTAAATATCCTATGTTTAGATGTTTACCTAAAATCTATGAAGCCCTATACAATTCCAATTGAATATCTACAGATGTGGGAAGTTAATATTGTAGGATAGTATGATCACAACTCTAAATGTATAAATATTATAAAATGTGGCATATGTCTTGATGAATTTAACAATGATTCCCAGTATACAATATATCATTAAATGTTGGATACAATATCTTATTCTTATGAATAAATTAAAAAAATGTGATCTATAACAACCCTTCTCATTATTACACAATAAGTCTTGATTTATTACATAAAATCGTCACTTGAAAAAGAATAGAAGATTCAGATGTATAGTGTCTTTGGGGATTAGAAACATTATATAATTACTTAAAACATGAAATATGATATCTTTATTGAAAACTTTCTTTACATGATCACTACATTTCTTCATACATAGCATTGCATAGGGTAACCTGAGGACATGCATCAAAAATGGGTGAGAGAAAATCCTAGTAAGGGAGTAAAAAAATAATAACATCAAGAATACAACACATGTTAGGAAATAGGCATATTAATGGAGCATAAAAGAAACATGAGTGATAACATGGAAATATGGCAACAACACTTAACATGATATTAACATGAGCCTCGGCTCATTGCACATGGACCATGAGTAAGACCACATTTCACTTAAATTATCATGAGAAAACCCTCATTGAACTTGACATATCATGATAATAAACATTACCCAATTCATAGAAGCGTTATTAGGGTGAACCCTTCATAAACATTTCATTTCATGCATTAGTGTGCCACATGTTTCATATGACATGGATTCATAAAACATCCTCATTAATTATATGATAAAAGAATTTTTAATTCATATATAAAACAATATAATCAATAAGTAATTGTGCAGAATAGTGAATACCCTTGGTAGATAAATGGGTATGGTATTCACTACACAATGACTTTGTCTTAGAAAATCGTTGTGCAATTTCAGTAGTAAAATAGCAGGATGTAAGAGTTCATAAAAATGGTTGATTAGTGTGGAAGGGGTGTCTCATCATATTTACATGAAATGGAAAGTAATGGGTTCATATAGATACATGTTCCAAAATATGTAATGGAATTTATATTTGTAAAAAAATAATTGTTTGAATGTAAATGAAGAGAGAGAAATCCCTTACCGAATTTCGGCATGGTAACAGTTGTACTTGGGAGGAATTAATGAGAGATAAAGAGGTATCACATCATTCAAACATTAGGAGGGAAGTATGGGGGTGGTGTAAAATAAAACCCCAATATTTTCAACTAAAAATAAATTGGAAAACATCATAATGAAATTTGGAAAAAATTGAGAATGGAAGAAATCTTTTAGAAGGATGTGTGATACCAAAGGCTTGGAGAGGCTTGAGAGAGGCATCTTGGGATCATAGGTCACCATTAATATATCATATTAAAATAATAGAATATTTTGGATGAACTACAAAGGCTTTGAGTGAAGAGAAAGTGGGATCTTCTGTGGGATTATATAAGAAAATTAGAGGGAATTCTTTATTATTTAGGTTTGGGACACCACACATTAAACTAATCAAAACCACAAACCAGCCCATGGTTTTTCCCATGGTTTTTTCAATAGGGGAGTGAAAAAATTATTTTTTAAGGCCATGGCTGAAATTCTTAAAATAATAGGGATTCTTTTATGGAGGTGAGTCACGCTCTCAACGAAATCAATTTAATAAGATAAAATTTCTTATAAGTCATCAGGGTGAACGTAAACTTTCTAAAACAAATGAATTAAACCTAAAATGACATTATATTAATGTTAAAACATATAATGGACAAACATATTGTCTATAGTATTTTATTATAACACTATTTGGTCATTATGATGTCATACAATACATTATATAATTATATAGTATTTAATGTTTACAAAAAAATTCAACTGAATCAGAAAATTATGAAAAATTAATTGTTGGATAATTTCAACATCCAGATTCCCAAAATAATATTCATTTTATCTAAATAATTTTATAAATATTTGAATTTTCACTTTTATAATAAAAATGACATTTATCGAAAAATCAGGTGTTTTGACAAAAAGGGATTTAAAACTTTAATAAAAATTACAATTTCATTTATAAAATTAAACGATCATTTATATTTAATAAAAATTAATTAAATAAAAATAATAATATATTATTAAAATTTTATTTCATTAAAAAATTTATTAATTCATCATAATATATTTCATAGTTGAATATTTACTAAAAATATTAATTTTTCATTAAAAACTATTTACAAAGTAACAATAATAAAATGAATTTATATTTTCAATACAAAAATAGTGTAATTAATCATAGTGCCAAGGTATTTTTATGTAACCCCTTATAAAACCCACATAAGATGGAATGGTAAGATGTGTGATTGTGTCAGACTCTTGGCGTGGCTTGGATAACATCACTCGGTTGGAAATCTCTATCAACTTTCACTTCTCCCTTAGGAAATTCTGTTCGGGATTAAAATATTGAACCTCATCTTAGGTCTGGTCAATAGTGAATTCCAATGATTACACCTTCTTTCTGAGCTCCAACAAATGGGATTTTTATGGGGAATGTCTACTGGATGAGGCCATCACTTACTTTTGTTGAGTAAATTCGATTTGTTAAATCCCTATATTTATAATAATCATTTTATCACTATTCAATAACTGTATTAGCAATGGTAAAAATTCTTAAAGGTATATTAAAATCCAAAAACATGAAACCATGGAATTTCATATGATATATAGCCATTTTACATAATAATAAATTTATTTAGATCAAGAGTAAATTCCATTAATAAATGTTTGGGTTGTTACAATCATCCCCCTTAAGAAAGTTTTCCGTCAAAATTTCTTTTTCCAACACTAAAACAGATGTCGGTAACTCTGCATCATCACTTCCTCCAATTTTCATGTCACTTCATCAGACTTTTGATTTCACCACAACACCTTAACGAGGGGCATTGTCTTATTTCATAGATCAGTTTCTCTTCGATCGAGTATTTTCACTAGTTTCTCTTCATATAAATGATCATACTAAAACTATACTACCTATGAAGAGAGTACATGTTATGGTTCTGGTATGTACATCCATAATAGGGATACATGAAATACATCATGTGCTTTGGCTAGGGTTGGTGGAAGTGATAGTCGATCTGCCACAACCTCGACACAATCAAGAATATCGAAGGGGCCGATGTACCTAGGATTTAACTACCATTTCTTACCAAACCACCTTCCATTCCTCCACAGAGATATGAAAAGAATTACCATGTATCTAACTATGAATTAAAGGTCTCATTGATGGTAAACTATATACCTCTTCATCGACATTGGGCTGCCCTAATTTTCTACAGAATCATTTTCACCTTATCTACCTTTTCTTCAACCATTTAAGGTTTTAGAAGCTTATACTTAGTGATTGAAGCCCCACACGCCGGTGTTGTACACCTTTTCCTATAAAGAGATTTGTATTTTTCCATTCATATGCTCAAGAGGAAACTCTTATTGTTGGAGAATTAAACTAGTGGAAGATGTTACTATAATCTTACTTTGATGTCCATAGATCACGATGCTAACATATCTTCTAGTGTATGAATAGTTTGATCATATTGACCATCAGTTTGGGGATGATAGGCCGTACTGAAGCATAGTTCATTTCTTAGTGCATGTTGGAGACTATTCCAGAACTATGAGGATAATTTCAGATCATGATCAGATATAATAGATAGTGGTAGTCCATGAAGCTTTAACACTTATTTTAGTTATATCTGTGCAAGTTGATTCAATTTAGTAGTCCTCTCAAATCATGATAATGTGATCTATCTTTGTAAGATGGTCCACAACGACCCATGTATCATTGTTTCCTTTGGATGTAAATGGAATTTCAGTGACAAAGTCCCTAGTAATGTGGTCCCACTTCCATGATGGTATGGGTGGTGTTTTCATAATCCACTTAGGATTTTGCCTCTCATATATAACTTGTGTACAGACCTAGAAATTTGATGTATATTTAGAAATCTTTCTTTTCATATTGTCCCACAAAATTTTTTCTCAGATATCTCAAGACATATTTGTTCTCCACGAGTGAATAGAGAATGTTGAGCTACGTGCTTCACTCAGAAGATTTTTCTTTATCTCTATATCAGATGGTACACATAATCATGAACCAAATCTCACAATTCCATCCTTGTCAACCACGAACTCTGAGGATTTATAATTTCTGATGTCTACAATGTTTTTCTGAATCTCCAAATCATTTCACTGAGTATCCTTTATTTTCTCTATGAAGGATGGTTGAGTAATCATTTGAGAAATTATTGATGATGTTCTTCCCTTAATGATTCCCATGTCCATCCACTTCATGTATTATAATATTTGATTCTTTTTCAATATTAATAATTGATAATGATTCATGATCCTTTATAATTAGAGAATCTTCCACCCTGTTTGCATTACAGGGATGGTAGTGGATCGGGCAGTCATAATCCTTGATGAGTTCTATCCATCTTCACAGGTGCATATTATGCTCTTTTTTACTATATATTTTAGGCTCTGGTGATCATTATATATCTCACACTTCTCACCATTTAGATAATGTCGCCAGATTTCCAACATAAAGATCATAGCCGCCAACTCCAGATCATGTGTGGTATAGTTCTTCTGGTGAATATTCAGCTACCTTGAGGAATAGGCTAACATTTTATCATTCTACATCAACACATAACCAATTCCCTTCATCGAATCATCACTAAATTTGAAAAAAAGTTCTCCACGTATGGTTAATGTGAGCACGGGAGCCTTGATAAGTCTCCTTTAAAACTCTTTGAAGCTCTCTTTGCATTCATCACCTCATGAAGGCCTTACTCCCTTCTGAGTTACCTTGGTAAGAGGATTGGTAAATCGTGAAAAATTTCTCACAAATCAATGATAATATCCAGCTAAACCCAAGATTCTATGGATATATGTTATAGATGTTGTCTTCAGTCATCCCTCAATTGCAGTTTTGTTGGATGGATCCTCAGATATCCCATTTCTTGTGATGATATGACCAATGAATGAGACATCCTTCAACTAGAAATCACCCTTGTTGTACTTTTCATAGATCATATACGTTCGTAAGGTATCTAATACAGTTCTTAGATTATCCTCATGATCCACCTTGGTATTGGATTATATTATAATATCATCTATAAAGGATACAACAAATTTGTTGAGGTAATCTCTAAAGTCTCTATTAATCATGTCAATGATGATTGTTGGAGCATTAGTATAGACGCCAAAAAGTGATTATGTATTGAAAAAAGTTCCAAAACAAAAAAGAGATGTCATATTCGGACATGGAGACTCGGTCCGGAGGGCCTGGAGGTGTTTTATGGAAAAAAAGATGATGTGCGCGAAAACAGTTGTCCCGCACGGAAAGTGCCGGAATTCGCGAAGGATCCCCGATACCGGTGAAAAATAATTTCGCTCCCACGCCCCGCGCGGTTGATATTTCGCACTGTAACCTCCATTGCATAATTATTTTGTGCACCCCTTATTACTACGCCGCCAAATGCCTATAAATAGAAGGAGACGCCCTTACTTTTAAAGGGGGAAGAATTCAAACTACCTCTCATGCGCGTAATTGGAATTCTGCATGCACGCTATATGGCTTTCAAGTAAGGTTCTTTTTCATGCCAAGTCACCTCGGGATCCACCTTTCACATGAGATCCCAATGGATTAGACTAAACTATAGCTCTTTCAGGGTCCTCCCTTTGCGTTCAATCCTCCTCCCTTTTCATACATTCCATTCCTTTGCACATAATCCCTTCATTTGCATGTAATCCCTTCCTTTGCGCGCAATCCCTTTGTTTGCGTGAAATCCTTTCCTTTACGTGCAAATCCCTTAGAGTCGCACGCAAAACCTTTTCCCCCTATTTTTTCACAAGCAACACTGAATTTGTGTCACCTAGGGCTCTTCGCACCAGACCCCCTTATTTCGCACGATCCCCATGTGTTGCGCGCATTCGCCTGGCGCCCCTCACCTCGATGCTCCCTGGGCGCCCTGTTGCATGAAAGCCTGATGCCATTCTTTTGGGTTCCATTAGAAGGTGTCCCATACACCCCGGTCATCCACATCAATCATGGTTTTTTCGTACGAGATTCTAGGCTTGTATGAAGTAAACTCAAGGTCCCTTGGACAATCCTTCCCATTGCGTTGCTCCGCCTTATGATTCTTCGCATAGGCATGCTAACAGCTATTCATTCTTCAAATCGCTACGCTAACATAGACCCCTCGATGGTTCACTCCATGACACCCCTAAGTACAAACGTTCTGATGCCTTCCCTTCCACAAGGAGCAGTGGGTACCAGTTATGTATGTCCTAGGAGTGCGGAGAAAACCCACCTCATTCAAGCTGCATGACGTTATACTACCAAGCTCCTCATCCTCAACACATGACGTTAAACTGTGACCTGGCCCCGTGCTTCGCACGCAGGATCCCCCCGCCTTGCACATTCTCCATGCCCACTCATCTCCACCGGGATGGGATCATCCCTCACAAGAGGTGATTTATTGGAGTGGTGTTTGTCCGCAGGGAAGGGAAGTCACCTTGGTGTAATCCCCTAGCCTTCCTTCCAGGAGGCAGAACCCCTGTTTCTCCTCCCTTCCTTGGTGCTGAGTCCAGCGGAGGGCTCTATAGGGAACGAGGACCCTCCTCTCATCCTGGGTTCCAAATCCCTCTCCTACTGCACTTTGTTTCCCTCAGGCCTCCATCCTGGAGTAAGTCCTGACACCACGGGCCTCTCAACACGTAATCCCCTCTTCGCTTCCCACGAATGCACCTTTCACGACGTGATCGTCAGTTCTATACTACCTCTTGTTTCTCACACTGATCATGACTATCGTGAGCTAAGAGTGAGCACTGACCATGACACACCATGGCCCAGCTCAGATCATAATCCTCAAACACCCTTGTCCCCCATGATGTTAAATTGCCCATTATGAACAGAGGGAACTTTGATCTGTGCTAAGGCATGGTACGTAGGAAGCCTCCACAAGGTTCAATCCCCACCACATTGGGTCGTCTCAGAGTGTAAGCCCCAACCATCCTGAACTATGGGGACATTGATCCATGCTAAGGAATGGAACGTAGGAAGCCTCCAGGAGGTTCAAACCCCACCACATTGGGTGGTCTCAGAGCGTAAGCCCCAACCATCCCGAACTAAGGGGACTTTTATCCGTGCTAAGGCATGGTGCATAGGAAGCTTCCACGAGGATCAAGCCCCACCAACTTGGGCCATCTCAGAGCATAGGAGCCAACCATCCCGAACTACAAGGACTTCAATCTGTGATAAACCATGGTACATAAGAACCCCCATGAGGTTCATGCCCCACCACCTTGGACGGTCTCAGAGCATAATCCCCAACCATCCCGAACTATGTGAACATTGATCCATGATAAGGCATGGTACGTAAGAACCCTCCATGAGGTTCAGGCCCCTTCACCTTGGGCCATCTCAGAGCATAATCCGCAACCATCCCTAACTACGGGTACTTTTATCCGTGCTAAGGCATGGAACGTAGGATGCCTCCATGGGGTTCAATTCCCACCACCTTGGGCCGTCTCAGAGCGTAATACCCAACCATCCCGAACTACTGGTACTTTTATCCATGATATGGTATGGCACATACAAAGCCTCCACGAGGTTCATGCCCCACCACCTTGGGCCATTTTAGAGTATAAGCCCCAACCATCCTGATCTATGGGGACTTTGATCCGTGCTAAGCCATGGTTCGTAGGAATCCTCTGCGAGGTTCAAGCCCCACCACCATGGGTCATCTCAGAGCATAATCCCCAACCATCCCAAACAATGGGGACTTTGATCCGTGCTAAGGCATGGTACGTAGGAAGCCACCATGATGTTCAAGCCCCACCACCTTGGGCCATATCAGAGTGTAATCCCCAACCATCCTGAACTACGGGGACATTGATCCATGCTAGGGCATGGTACGTATGAAGACTCCATGAGGATCAAGCCCCACCACCTTGGACTATCTCAGAGCATAAGCCCCATCCATCCTGAACTATGGGGAATTTGATCCATGATAAGGCATGGTACAAAGGAATCCTCCACGAGGTTCAAGCCACACCACCTTGGGCCATCCTAGAGCGTAAGCCCCAACCAACCGGAACTATGGGGACATTGATCTATGCTAAGGCATGGTACATAAGAAGCCTCTATGAGGTTAAATCCCACTAAACCATTATCCCCTAACATCTCCGTGTCGGTGTGCCAAGCCCCATTTCCACCCTGGGTCGCCGTAGAGTCTCAGCCCCAATCCACCTAGATCTCAGGTTCCCCTTCACGTAGGTTCACCAACTCTACCTTGGGATTCCTCAGAGTGTATGCCTAAAATTCCTCTATCCCGCATGATGTTAAACTGAATTCCATCTCGAACTACGAATAATACGATTCCCCACCATGGGGATACGTAGGAAGCCTCCATGAGGCACAATCCCATCACTCATGTCTCATCCTAATCTCTCCTTTGAGCCCACACGTCTCAAGAAGCACATTCCCTAACCCGGAGGTTCCACATCTTATGGGTCCCATCCACGCATTCATTCTCACGGGTTACCTCTTAAGGTGTACCACCGTATCATTGAACTATGTGGACTTTGATTCCCTACTATGAGGATACATCGGAAGTCTCTTCGAGACCCAATCCCTAAGCCATCATTCATCCTGATTCTTACCCTGGCCACCACATCCTGATGAGATCATGCCACCTCAATCCCCTCCGTAGCATCCAGGAAGCCGCCCACGTGCTGGCCCCAACATCTATGTTCCCTCCAGGGGGTTCTTCAATATGATCCACTCTAGCTACTGTTCTAATCAGTCTGATCCATGTCCACTGGACGTTAAACTTGGGGCATACCATGTGATAAACATGGGAAGCTGAGAAAAACCTCAGATACATGCCTATGGAATACAATTCACCACATTCAAGGTGGGGTGCCTCGGGCTTCCGCACCCCTGAGAATCCCTATGATAAGGGACATAAGATAAAAATACCAATACCCAGCGTCAAGACACGCTAGTGATGCCCCAATGTGACTACTCTCTTAACCAAAGGTTGCTGCTCTGACTGGACCCCTTGGAAGGTCCTGACAGAAGCGACGTAATTAACTGGTATCCACAAAGACATTACGCCAGGAAGAGCGTCACTAATTACGTTTTAAATCTATGTGGGAGACCTGGACTAGGTGACAATCTTTGAGGAGGAATACATGGAAGGAAGAAATGACATCCCGTCATCCTGTTTCGATCAAGGAGCAGACATCCCTGAATAAGAAGTAGATACTGCCCTCCATTGGAAAGTGGGAATGCAGGGTAACAGTAGTGTCTCCTCTACGAGACGGATGCATGCACGCCCTGGAGAAAGCGTTGGAAATAGAAAATGGTGAACCCGATGTGAATCTCCTCTCCTCATCTTGGAGGATATTAGCATTCGGGATGGAAATCAGTGGATAATCATGTTGTCTGACCTCGTCATCTGGTACCAAGTCCCACCAAATAGGCCTAACGTGAAACTCACCAGGATTTGGGACAATCAAGATGTTGAGCATTCTATTCTGCGACGTTTTCAGTGTGGATCCCTGTTTCTGACCACGGAAGAAGAAACGACGCTAGGGCACTATTTGTCGATTCCTTTTTCTAGCAGTGTTAATGAGTTCATCTCCCTACTGTTAGGAATTAAGTTGTTGCATCCGGAGCTCACTCATCCACCCACTGGCGCAGGAACAAGGGCAATATCAACGCAGCTACTCCGCGCAGTTCTACCTCTTCCACGATGGCCGCGACCGCCACATCTTTCCGGAACCCATTCCCCCTCTACCGATCAGAGATCATCCAGCGAAGGGTAATCAATGACCTTGTACATTGGAACTAGGAGGGGGGGCATCCCCACCAGGGATATGGCCTTCCATGTACATGAGGTATCTACGCCTCACCATCTGCCCCACCCATGAGGGTCGTGCAGGGAGCCGCTTCTCCCCACCCCAACATTTAATTGCTTCAGGAGTTTGTTCCCAGAGCGCCTTGAGATCTCCCTCCCCTATGCTGACAAAGTAGGAGGTATCTGGGATGGACCAATTGGAGTCCTACTTCAAGGGATCCCAGCGAGGGACCTCACTAGGCCACCTCAGCGCCGCCAGCCGATTCCCTGAGTTGAGGAGCAGGTAGTCCACACACCTGCACCACTGGTTCTAGTCCACCTGACCTGACGCCAGCGTTGGGCATGAGCAGAAAAGGATGCCCGATGTGGGGCGTCAACATTAGTGACTAGTGTGGCCCGAGCCACCGCTGACTCATATCCCCAAATCCTTGCATACGTTGAGCAGAGGTAGCTACATGCCTGACCTGGATCGAGACCCCAACCACACCACGTGCAGGTTCAGTCGACTCCCTCGGTTATCGGCATAGGTGGTGGCCACTGCAGACCAATTCGCAGCAGTGCCGCCCAGCATGGGGGCTCACTCCGCACCACCACTATAGAAGGTGCAGGGCCTCCCTACTTCCAACCTCGGCTTTGAGGTCTGTCCCATTACACCTTCAACCCAGGCGAGGGTCTTTCCCATGAAAATAAAACTTCGTGTGGGGGTCTCTTTTGTTATCACTACACTAGGTATGGGGTCACTCCCCCTATTGCGGACCGCGAGTATGGAGACACTAAATGCCCAGTTAATCGCCAACATGGAGGTCTGCCACATGTCCCTGCACCGCTCGGTGAATGTCCTCCTCACCCCATCAATTGGAGAGGTGGAATCTAACCCCACTTTACCAAATCACAACACAGAGGTCCTCCCCGTGTCCCTTTCGACATTTTTTCCAATGCTCCTTGCACCTCATCTTCTTCGGGTGGGAACTTTCTCCACCCTAACGCTACTACAATCGGAGGACCCCATGTCAGAAATCAGCCCTGCCCTGAAGAACCATCCAGAGGCAAGAGAGCAGGTCGCCCCCACCATAAGAGGAATCCTGGGGAAGGATGGTTAGGAATCAGGCTAGTCTGCTTCTTAGACTCTGAGGCAAAGTACGATTCAGTGCAAGAGCACTCTCCTCAGTCCCCTGAGTCATGTGTTGGGGAAATAATGAGCTGCATCAACCTTATACTCCTAGAATTTGAGATATGTAGGATCCCTGTTTCCCTTTGAATGTATATTTCGGAAGATGAGAACTTGGAATGTTCTCATGGGCCGACCATGTAGTCATCATCATCATCACCAAAACTACCCTGTGCCACAGAGCTGTTTTGGGGGTCAATGGTGGGAGAACCGCGGCATGACTCCCCCTTGGTATGATCTAATGTTGCATCATGAGCCTTGGTCACCGGTCTATCCTATCGTGACATGGCTGTCAGGTCACTACAATCCTCAGGGGTTGTCCAAAGATTCGGCGGTCAATCAGCTTGCTTGTCATATTCTCTATCGGCCAGCCTGCCATCCAAGCATCTTTCCTCAGCACCGGTGCCAGTTCCTCAGCCACCCTCAGTCGACGAGTGGTTAAATCAAAGGATAGACCCTGGATCTGAGCCGGGGAACGTCTGGACCATCCTCGTAGTGGGACACTTCCCCAAGAAGTTTTGGAAGGTTGCAGGATCAAATTTTGGTTCTCCATAATCGCTCACACCAGAAGAGTTTGAATGTTTCTTCCAGACCCTCTGGGCGACTCACCTATGTCTTCGCCACCGGTAGGTGACTTACCCAGGAGCCAAGACCACCTCTAAGACATCGGAAAACAATGCAGCTTGGTTGACCTGGCCACACTCCCGGCGGTCCGACACCCTCAGTCACCTGGCCACCACAGGGCCCTCCAACAATAGTTTGCTCAATGTTTTCAAAGCACTCCGCAGAGTTGTTGAGGAGGCTACCCCCATGTAAAAGTTCATGGTTGGAGGGTAGTATGTTACCCTCCTCTTCAGTTCAATTCACCAGAAGCCTGAATCACTTGGAGGTAGTGAGGAAATGCCCCTAGGAAGAGTGGAGGTCAACATGACTGATCTGACAGGAAAGTCGAATGAGCTGGGACTTCTCGATGGGGGCATCCCCCCTGAGGATGTGCTGCCACTAGACCCATAATGGAGGATTACTCAACAGAAAAGGAACCTCCCAGGTCTCCCTCCACCCATCGAAGTGTTGGTACTGAGCCGGAATGTATGTATTGGCAAAGATCCTATTGAAGCTTTCAAGCACTCTGACCAATCGGCCATAGTGCATAAGACAAAAGAGGACCCTGAGAAGGCCGCCCTATGCCAACATCTTGTTGAGAAGAAGAATTTGGTCGATGAACATATGGTTGAACGCATTGTAGAGCATCAACCCGACTACGGCAATCCTAGGCCGGGGCAGCAGGTGTAGGAATAACTACCCCTCAGCGATATTCTCCCAGACAACCCTGATCATGCCATATTCGCTGACAGGGCGGAAGTCGGAGGTCACTGCAAGAGGGAGCGATATGTCTCGCTGAACCCTCCCAAACGACGCGACCACCTTGGGAACCCCGTCCGGGTTCCTCCATCCTCCCCAAGGGTCGCTCCACGAGTCGCTCCAAAAGCCACTGAACTTGGCTACCACATTGAAGTAGCCGACAATGTGAATGTGGTTAGGGAACCACGTCAAGACCAGGACCCCCATCCAGATGATCCAATGGAGGTGATCATCACCAGCATCGAGGCTTTGAAAACGCGATAGGTGGTTGTCCTGCCTGATGTCCAACCATACCTAGC
The DNA here is from genome assembly GCA_963277665.1 of Viscum album. Lineage (NCBI taxonomy): Eukaryota > Viridiplantae > Streptophyta > Magnoliopsida > Santalales > Viscaceae > Viscum > Viscum album. The sequence continues at coordinate 1,305,849,875 of OY728147.1, forward strand.
ATGTGTGGAGGAAATTCTGGCACCCCTGGGATTTGGAAATCCCACTTTCTCCCCCTTTAATGGGACTGGGGACCCACTGCAGCACCTAACCCACTTAAACTTCAGGTGTGGGCCTATGCTAGGGACCCCAGCACAGTAGGAGGCCTCCAATCTCAATTGATTTGTTCAGACGCTGGAGGGGCTAACATTAGTTTGGTACAACCAGCTCCCTGTTGGATCTATGACAAGTTGGGAGGACATTTGCAGGCAGTTCCTTTACCAGTTCAGCTCTACAACCCTAAAGACGAACATCGCAGACCAATTAAGGTGCAAGAAAAGGCCCGATGAGCGAGTCACGGACTTCATCGCCCGATGGAAGGGTCTTACATACTCCCTTGACATGACACTGACTTAGGAGAAATTAGTGATGATGTTCGTGGGGATTATCAAGACGGAACTGGTTCCCTCCCTGATCACTCAGAATTATCCCAGAGGGTTTCGATACTTCTCAGGTAAGGCGCATGGCCTTAATGAATCCCTGCAACAAGCTATCTTAGAACGCCTGCCGCCTCCTATAATCCCATAAATGAGAGCTTCTGGAGCCGATCCCACTATCATGCCCCAGATAGAGGACCCCAGGCAGCTAGAATTGCTACCAGGGGAGGCAAATCCATAGCCTCGCAGAGGCCCTCCATCGTGGGAATAGTTTCCAGCCCAGTAGTGGCCACCCCAAAATCGGCAGGCGCCTCCGCGTAATGCGCCGCCACCGCATATGCCAGATAATCAATTTCCCCTCACACGGTAGGCTCCTCCGGCCCCCCGTCAGGGTCAGGCTCTTAGAGAACCTATTTGGAAAGAATAAATCAGATCTACTCATTCAATGAGGCTCAGGTCCCGAGCTACATCCGCAGCGCTTTAGAGCAAAGGATCGTACGACTCCCTGAGTGCCAGAAGCCAGAAGAGGTGTATCTCATGGATCACCCCAACTACTTCCCTTATCACCATATCCTAGGGAACACCATCAAGAAATGATATGTGTTTAATGATGGGCTATAAAACCATCTTAGCAGCAACATAGTTAGGTTGGGCTTATTCCTGGAACAAGTGGCGGGTGTCTTTGTGGGATCAGATGGCAGTAGCGATAGTGAAGGTGAGTGGCAGCAAGTTCTGGACCATGGGTCCCAGAAGTATAATGACTGGATGGCTCATAAGATGGTCGCCCGCACCAATGGAATTATTCATGCATTCCTGAATCAGTCGAAGCCTTCAGAATCTACAACCACCACTTATGCATCATCATCTCAGCAGGCCTCTTCCCAAAAGAGCAAGCATCGGTGGCACAAGAAGAAGCAACGTGCCCCGCCAATGTCATTGTCGTCCCGCACTCTCGAAAAATTCATGCCCCTTGAGATGGGAATCCCTACCAGAATCATCCCAGTGGTAGATGATTCGTCGAGTGATAGACACGGGTACACTTTGGTTAACACTGTCGAGTAGGTAAATCCCTATAGGACTCCCGACGAAGGGGTGCGCCAGACGAACCTCCCCAATGTCCCCAGCCAACACCAACATCGGGTGAACCACGACCATATGGGTCACCAGGGTATGTCAGTTGGCACCTCCAGCTAGGCTGCAAATGTCGCCGAAACTAGGAAACATTCCCAGCACATATCTCATCATGCACAGCCTCGTCATCTGATTTCGACATGTCCGCCTCCACCACCATTTGTGCTAATGTATCAGGAAGAGGCACCTAGGCCGCTTCATGACCAGCTTCAACCCTCTACAGGCCGATCTCAGCCGCTCGGCCCTCATCTAGCAGCTACCCTCCAAGCTTCGACTAGTGAGCAGCGGGATGTCCCCAGTACCAGTCAGTCGTCGGTCCAGCCAGTATGGTCCGCCATTCCTTCCATGGTAGAACGGACTCCTATAAGTAGATGTTTGTGCCTAGCACAAGAAGTATGATCTTATGAATCATTTTTTTGGCATCCCAGTGAGACATTACATCCTTGAATACCTACACCTACCGCTAGATATGTGTGAAGCACTCGCTGAGGATTTACGATAACCCCCTCCAGTTTGAGACAGAGGTAGCTGGTGCAGAAGCCTCCCATGTTTAAGCAGTTGAGAATGCCGAATTCTAGGGGGTAATCTCGTTCACGGGAGAGGATGAAGGCTCCCCCATAAACGGGCACATCCGCCCACTGTATATCACCAGCCAATTCAATGGTGTGCTGTTTCGCCACTGTCTCATTGACAATGGCACCAGGATCAACCTTATCCCAACACAAACACTATGGAAGCTAGGGCTATCCGAGGATGAGCTGACTCCCTTTTATTTAAGGATCCAGGGATATGAAAGGATATAACAGACATAGATCGGAAAGATCCATGTAAAGACCTAGTTTGGTGGCCTAGTTTCTAGTACTGAATTTATGGTTGTCTCTCAAGACACTGCGTACAATGCATTGATGCGCTGGCCATGGCTCCACCTGCATGCGGTTGTCCCCTCGTCATATCACCAATGCCTTATGTACTCCCTTAATGGTCGAGTAGGAGTACTCCAAGGTGATACATCTACTTTCGCCTCCTGTGAAACCCACTACTTGGATGATAATTATTACAAGAGAAAGGATAAGAAAGCCCAAGCAAGCGAGGCTGAGCCCGTTGCCACTATGACCGACCCTTGGACTGGCCTGAATGAAACCTACGTCTTCCCGATCCATCGGTTGGAGGCCACAACCCCCGATATGGGGTACTGTTTTGTCATTTTTGGGAAAAACGGGGAATCATTCTCCGAAATCCAGGTGGTGTCAGAGGATCACTTCATATTATTATATGAAACATGCTCCAGTGATGTTGGAGCCTCCTACTCCCATCAGGTATCAAGACGTCTGCCCCATGGAAACGGCAGTACATCATATGTGTTTGTTTCGTCAGGCTGGGATTTACCAGCTCAAGCCGACGCACCACTACTTCTTTGATATTATCATGCATGGCCCCTTGGGCCAAACACCAGATTGGATCAGGTCGAACGCATTCCTAGCCATGGTCTCAGTGGTGCCCAAGTACCCCGATGAAATGACCACGACCGCAGAAGTGGGTAGCAGCCACCCATCGGGGTTTGGTAGCACATAAGTAGCTTCCCCCATAAAGGATCCCTTCATAAGTGGAGAAGAAGATATAGAGGATGCTCCCCCTTCCATTGAGGAAGAATTCTTAGCCACGGTTGACGACATGGTACAGGTGAACCTCAAGAGCGAGGTCGATCTGAGATCCATGTTGATCAGTATCGCTATGTCTCTTGAAAAGCAGTTGCGGTACGTAGTCATTCTCAAACAGAACTATGATGTATTCTCCTGGGGTTATGAAAATATTCCAGGAATATATCCTTAGGTAGCAGTCCATCACCTCGGTCTTCTGGAAAACCATCATGGGTTCAAGCAGCCTCCCAGAATAATGCATCTGTCTCACGGTGCCACGGTCGAGGCCGAAGTTGAAAAACTCATCAGAGCCAACTTCATCAAGGAGTTCTAGTACCCAAAGTGGCTATCAAATATCATTTTAGTCAAAAAGAAGAACAGACAGATCAGAGTCTTTATCGACTTCCGAGATCTCAACTGTCACTATCTAAAGGATGATTATCCCCTTCCGGTGACAGAATTGTTGATCGATGCTACGACTATCTTCCAAGCCCTCTCTTTCATGGATAGTTATTCTGGATAGAATCAAATCCATATAGCCCCCGAGGATGAGGAATATACTACTTTCAATGCACCCCAAGGTACTTTCTGTTACCAGGTTATGTCCTTTGGCCTGAAGAATGCAGGTGCCACCTATCAACACGCCATGCATCGCATATTCAAGCCAATCCTGGGAACGTTCCTAGAATGATATGTGGATGACCTGGTGGTCAAATCTCACCAGCTCCATGACCACTTCAAGGACCTGGAGAAATTGTTAGGTATCCAATGTTTCCGCCAGCTGATGTTGAACCCGTTGAAGTGTGCCTTTGGGGTCACCTCCGGGAAATTTCTTGGCATTGTTGTCTGATACCAGAGCATCAAGATCGACCCCGAGAAGATCAAGTAAATCAACTAGATTCCTCCCCCAAGTAATATTAGGGACATCTGAGGTCACCAAGTCCACATATCCTACATACACTAATTCATTGCGAATCTATCTGGAAAGTGTAAGCCCTTTTCTCGGCTCATGAATAAAGGCACCGCTTATGTGTGGGATGAAGAGTGCCAGGCCTCCTATGAGTAAATCAATCCGTATCTGCTCCATCCTCCGACCATGATGCCACCCGTCTCTGGTAAACCACTGATTCTCTATTTCACTGCACAGGAACGATCCCACAATGCCCTTATCTCCCTGAAGATCAATGAGGGGACATAGAATAGCCTCTACCACCTTTGTCGCATGATCCTCGATACGGAAACCAGATACTCCGTCATAGAGAAGAGGTGACTTGCACTTGTATTTTCTGTGCAGAAAATATGGCATTACCTACAGCACCACGAGGTACAATTGGTCTCTTAGGTGGACCCACTGAAGTACATTCTATTTCGTCCCATGTTGATTGGCTGACTTGCGTGGTGAGCGGTAATCCTCCAACAGTTTGACATCAGGTTCATGCCCCAGAAGGTCACCAAGGTGCAAGCATCGGCCGACCTCCTAGATACCCATCCAACCACAGCAAACCAATCCCCAGAACTAGATTTTCTTGATGATTTAATCCTATCAGTAGACCCTATCATCCCATATTGTCAAATGCACTTCGACAGTGCCTCCTGGAGCCCCACCGGTAGGAGACTCAACAATCCGAGGCTCAATAGAGTGGTCATGGGTGTCATCTTCATAACCCCATCACAATCCATTCTGCTATACTCATTCCTATTGTCAAAAGTCTGAACCAACAATGAGGAAGAGTATTAGGCCCGCATTACGGATCACGAGCTGGCCCTTGAGATCAACGCTCCTCATTTTCATGTGAAAGGGGACTCTGAGCTGGTAATCAAGCAGTTCAATGGCGAATATGTTGTCAGGAAGACAGAGCTTGTACCATTGTTAGAATTAACTCTCCGGCTAATGGCCCAGTTCCCTTATCATCCAGAGGTTATCCATGTCCTTCGGTCACAAAATGGTCGAGCAGATGCTTTGGCCATCCTGGCCGCATCGCTTGTAGAGCCCATGTAGGATGATCTGATAATCCACGTGGCACACCAGAGAGTAATTGCTCCCGTCACCCCAGAGGATGATGATGTCCCACAGGTAAACCATCTTACCACCGGTGACTCTACATCAGGAACCCTAGGTTCTTTAGATGTGGTGATTGATGTAATTTCCAATTGGAGGACACCCTTGGTCGAATACCTCCACCATGGTAATCTCCAGTTAGACCGGGCCAAGCGCGAGCGAATCTGATGTCGCATGATGCAGTTTACCCTTCAAAGCGGTCTCATCCTTGAGAAGATCCTCAAGAAATGCGGATTTGATGTAATTTCCAATTGGAGGACACCCTTGGTCGAATACCTCCAACATGGTAATCTCCAGTTAGACCGGTCCAAGCGCGAGCGAATCTGATGTCGCACGATGCGGTCTACCCTTCAAAGCGGTCTCATCCTTGAGCAGATCCTCTATAAATGCGGATTTGATGGTTTTCTCCTCCATTGACATCAGTGAGTCGAGATTCCATAGGTCTTGCAAGAGGTTCATGCCTGTTCCTATGGTGCCCATGAGGCCAGAACAATGTGGTCCCACCAGATTCGAAGATAATGGTATTTTTGGCCCTCCATGATCCATGAATACATTATGTTCGCCAAGAGGTGCCATGCATTCCATGTTCATGATAACTTTGTGCATCGGCCACCGGAGCCTCTTTATACTACCAATTACTCATGGCCCTTTGTAGTCTGGGGGTCAGATGTCATGGAACTGTACCCACCGGCAACGGCTCACCAATGCCGATTCATTCTGACTACTACAGATTTCATTTCCAAGTGGGAAGAAGTTATTCCACTCAAGGAAGTCAAGGCCCTTTATATCGTTAACTTCATGAGTTCCAATATCATATATCAATTTGGGGCACCTCACACTATTATCACCAATAACGGATCCAAATTTCGAGCAGCCGAGTTGATGAAAGTGTATGCCGCGTAGAACATACGCTCCAACCATACCCCCTTCTATCACGTGCAAGAAAATGGCCAAATTGAGGCGTTCAATAAAACCCTCTGAAACATTCTGCAGAAAATGGATGGTCAAAACAAGAAGAGTTGGCCAGATAAGCTCCCCAACGCCCTCTGGGTTTATCAGATGACGACTCATAATTCCACCCAGGTTCACCCATATTCCCTGGTGTATGGAACGGAGTCCATCCTGCCCAACGATATTCAATTTCCTTCATTGAGCACAAAGGTCTATGACCATCAAGTGCCAGATTGAGTGGTTGAATTTGTCTAGTAGAATTGGAAGCACTGAATGAGAATAGGCTTCATTCCCTGCACAACCGAGAGAGGAATCAGAGTAGGATGGCTCGAGCTTTCAACAAGAAGGTTTACCTCTTCTTTTTCCTGCAAGGTGACATGGTATTAGCCCTCAGGGCACCTAGGATCCTCGGTAGGAAACCACCCATGTTGGTGCCCAAATGGGAAGGGCCTTTCATTGTACATAAGGTTTATCCCAAAATAGAATAATCTCTGGTGACCATGTATGGTGAGTGTATAACTCCTCCCACCAATGCCAAATTCCTCAGGAAATAATTTTCTTGGTCATTCGGTCATGCAGAACCTTAAACCTTGTTTGATCCTGCACGAAATTAAAATGCATTTGGTACTGCATGACCTTAAACTGCGATTGGTCCTGCACGACCTTAAACTGTGTTTGGTCCTGCAAGACCATAAACTGTGTTTGGCCCTGCATGACCTTAAACTACATTTGGTCCCCCATTCAGGCCCCTATGGTCTCGCATGACTTTAAATTCCACGCTCGTCCCTCATTACATAAAACTAGAAACTAGTCTGGCTTTCCTGACCGAGTCCAATCCTTAGGCCCCTTGGCCTACTTGGACATTAGCCTCAATTCTTCCGTGAGTATATGGTGTGGTGTGGGATTATGTCCACATTCACGTCGAGTTTTTCACCATTTTCGCACACCCCCCTTTTATAGGGTATCTATCCCCTGGGTGAAACTTTCCAGAACTATGTGTGGCTTGATTCCCATTCTTATGGGATACGTAGGACCACCTAAACATCTGAATTTCAGGTCCAGTCCATCTCTTAAGAATCTCCCCGATCTCCTGGTCACCTAGTCCCCTTGGAATGTCCCTCTCCATGAGGGGATATATAGGTGTGGTATAGGGTTTTTCATACCATGTCCCCCTTCTCCTGGGAATCCTCCATCTCTTGGATGCCCTCAAATTGAGTCCCTTGACCCATTAAAGTGGTCTGCAAATGTGTTCAATGTACTCTAGTCTAGCACCAAGAGTGTTAGATTCATCTTAGGCAAGTTCCTTCCACTTGTCATGCTTCTTGTTCCCCTTCACATGGCCCTCGTTATCTCTCGCACCTAAAGGGACCCCCAAGAAATGGCCTATATACCATGCCTAAGGGCTCTCTTACCATTATGGGACAACACCCTTGAGGGTTTCAGACAACAAATTGATACAAATCCCACGTTGCGAACATGGTCAGTGGTCGATGCTCATTTTTTTGTCCCCGTTTCAGGCTAACGTGATGAGATGTTGTGTTGCGAACATGGTCAGTAGTAATCCTTTGTCATCGCGCTAGCCCCTTTAAACCTGGAATGTTGGTTTCATGATTCACATTATGTTCCTCCCCATCATGTCCAGGTGGAATCTCAACACTCTTGGCACTATCCCCCAGTGCACCTTCACATGTCAGGGGGATAAAGATGCAATACGACATCTCTCAAGGCTCCCACGATCCAAGCACTATGATTGTAGGCTAGGATATTCATTAAGGGATATGTGTAGCTCGATCCCCATCCTCATGGGATACGTGGGATCACCCAAACAACATGATTTCAGGTCCAGCTCAGCTGGGAGCTTGTATCTCCTGCCCCTTATCCTCTGACCCTCACTGGCCTCCCGGCCCGAGGCTCCTCACCCGGAATCATGCACGGTGACGATCTAGACCTCGTCCACATTCACGGCAGGCATGCTTTCTCACATCATGGGTATTCCCCCAGTTCCCAGCCAAACAACATTAAACTGTGTTGGTTGGTCCAACCACATTACCATAAACTGTGATGTTATAGTCCCGATCGCACGATGAAAAACGGCACTGCATTGTGATGACATAATTATAGAGGATGTGACATTGGGTATCAGTCATTTACAATACAATTTATCAATGCCCCTATATGACCTAATTATTGTGGCGATTCGAGGAACTTCTACACTTGGTCGGTCGCTCTACAAAATAAAAACCATTCACCTTAAAGGACAAACAAGATACATCAAATACCTCTTCTTTTGGTGCGAGGGCTAGACCCGCATGCCCATTTAATCCTGTGCACATGTTCCTTACCATGCCCTACTACCCTCCAAGAACAACACATGGCTTGATTAACATCCTCATGAGATACATAGGAGCGCCTGGGAACTCCTCTGTGAGCCCATCCTAACTTTCGTGTTCGGTCCCTTGACCGGAACACTTCCCCAAGGAACACATGGTATGTAGGGATTATGTTCTCATTCACGTCGGGTTTTGTAACCACCTTACCATGTGTCTCCTTCTCTCCTTACGTGTCCTTGGTCCAAGTTCTAAGATCATAAACTAAGACCCTTTCCAGAACTACATGCGGATTGATTCCCATCCTTATAGGATATGTAGGAACGCCCAGACATTTCCTCTCGGGTCCAGCCCCGGGAATCACAAATCACATCCCTCCTCACTATCAGCCCCATGGAATGTCTTTTTGGAGAGTTTTATGACTGCAGTATTTTCCCCGAACAAGTTCGGGATGCCCCATGATGACATTGGGAAGTGACTTTTCCCTCGCCAGAGAGGTCCTGTCTAAAATTAGGGATGGTCCATGACCATATTAATGTGCCTGCCTAATGTGCTTTCTCCACGGTGGCATAATCTTGGAAGTGTTAGATTCTATTTGAACAAACCACCACTTCACATTTCCTGCATTGCATGACCCTTTATTCGGATCCTCGTCCTCTTTCACATTTGAAGGGACCCCCTAACAGAATGGATGCACGACCTATGGTCCGCCTTCTGTCCTAGGCCAACATTTCGGAAGACTGATCACGTTTGAAGGGACCCCCAAATACTATGGATGCTCGACCTATGGTTTGCCTGCTGTCCTGGGCCCACATTCCAGAAGACTGGTTGATGATATTTGAGTTAGGCCCTGTGCTGCGAACATGGTCAGTCGTCGACCCTCATTTTTTGTCCTCATTTCAGGATAATGCAATAAGGATGTTGTGTTTCGAACACGGTCAACAGTCTTCCTTCATTTCCACGCCCACCCATAATTTTACGAATTTGGGTAACATGATTCACATTTTGCATTCCCATATGTTCGGACTGAATCCAATGCCCCTGGAATTTCCCCACTCGTGCGCTAGAGAACATTGAGAAGACGATACATCGATTTATCTAAGTTTCTCTTTCTTTCGATGGGCCTCCCTCTTCTCCTCAAAAATCAAGGTTCAAATTTCGAATGCCTGAAGCTTGGTTGACGCTCCCATGATCAAGTGAAGTGATAGTATGAGCCACCTTGGCTTCTCACGACCTACATGTGCTTAGTGTTGGATTTCAATTTATTTTGATATTATGGTTAAGCATGAAAAAACAAAGGGACATGTATGGTAAGAAAAGGGGAAAATAAATATTTCTATACATACAGTTCAAATGAACAGAAAGTAGTAAGGCGGGAAAAGTTTATGGTTTTGGCCAGAACGGGGCCCCTTGGGGTCAGCTTCTTGGATAGATCTCTCCAATTCTGCCACCTTTTCACTGGTGGCCTCCAAGACTGCCTCTCATCCCCTGAGGACCCTTTCTTCGTAGGTTGTAGTGGAGCATAGTTCAATGACACTATCCCATGCTCACACCTGTTCATCTTGGATCTCCGTTATCTGGAGACTCGCTTCTATGAGTTGTTCTTAGGAGTGTGTTAGCTGGGCCCTCAGCTGCTCCATGAGCTCATAATAGTTTGTGATGAATACCTCTTGTTATTTCTCCTGTTACTCAAGGAGTTGGACCTCCTCCTCCACCCTCAGAAATACTCGGGCACTCCCCGACTCCTCCTGGAACTGGATGACGTCGGCACACCGGCTGTTCTCACACATCTTCTCGGCCATGTATTCACGGACCGTCAGGTGAAGGCATTGATCATCCACCCCTCTCGCACACAGGAAGCACGACCAGGTGTGGAGTGACCCCATCCACTTTAGCCATTCCTCCTAGGGATGACTGTGGAAACTCTGGATGCACTTCCATCCCTTACATCGCGTCATCTGACTGTCCTTGCCACATCCGAATCTGAATCATCAATTTCTTCCAGATCAGAGGGCTGATAGATGGGGAAGACAGCCAACAGGGAAGTAGTATAGTATTACTCAAATATTCCTCCCAGGGGAATGGTCTCCTCAGCATCGGGATGACCTTCCTCTCTCCCTTCGCTCCTGGTGGCACCATCGTCGATTTTTGGACTTGCCTCGATAGCAACACTACCGATGTCCGCTGCTCCGAGTTCATCGATTTCTGTAGCCAACTCTGTTTGGGAGTTATGTTATGGATGGGGCGGCATGTTTTCCATCAGAATGCTCGTGGATGGTCCATGATCAGCAGCCCGAAGAGCCTCCAATTTTATGATCACTCTACAGACAAGGAGCACCCTGATTAATTGGGTCTCCCAAAAGTGAGTACTGGTATCGAAGCAAAGATCATACAGGAACCTAGGGCATCATCCTCTGGTGCTCTGGTTACTTCAGGAGCTATCGTGGCAGGGGATCCCTCATCACTTGTCAGCTCTATAATGAGCGCTGGTGGCCTACCTTGTTCCATTGGAGGTCCTCCTCCTCCGATTAGGGACTCTTAATCAGTCCCAGCACCAGTATGCTCCTGTTCAAGAGAGAGGAAGTGGATTAAGGATTTCAAAGGAAAGAGAATACATGAGAAAATGAGGGTCGAAGTGTAACACCCGATATTTTTATGAGAAATATTTTGTTTTTATGTTATGTACATCATCAAAATAATCTTTTACTACACACAACACTAGCTTGGCTTTCTTTACACGCAATCGCGACCTTCCTCGATAGGTTGCGTTGTACGCAATACCGATTTTCACTAAACAACGATATCCTATTAAAATATTATTAAATCTAGCTATTATGAATAGTAATACACACTTTTTTAAATATTATAAATTTTATCTTTCAAATTGGACTTCATTTTTCGATTCTCAATATCAAAATTAGCCTAGGGTGAAATTTTGGTATTTTTTTTAAAACATTCAATTTTTGATGAATGGTGAAAACACTAGGTTACTATTTAAAAACCGACTTTTTATTTAAATATTTATTTGTTTTATTTAAATTTATTTTAGGTAAAATTGATACATAATACCTATATAAGTTCAATTTAATTCATTGGAGTTGTTTTATAATAATTTTAGTTATATAAAAATTTTATTGAACTTTTCACCGTCTTTTACCCACCTCCTAGGAGAATTTGGAAATTCACATAAAACATAATTTTACCGCTTCTGTGAGTGGAATTTCAAAAATCCGAGAGACACGATTAATATCAAGGACTAAAATGTGGTTCAATGGGATGAAAATAATTTTTGGTGAATAGTAACTTTTTACTTTTATTTACCACGGTTAAAAATAAATAGGGTAATTAAGGATAAAATGAGATTTTTATTACACTAAAACATTTCCTAATTCTATTGGATAAGTGTAATTCGACCAAAAAAAAGCTTAGGAATAAAATATGACCATTTAGGTCCACATGGATTAGATTAACAGATTTATTATTAATTTATTTATAGAAGGGTTAAAATAGTTAAAATCAATGTTTAATAACTAAATTATTTTTAATATAGGGTTATACATAAGATAAATTCAACTATAAATATTCATTAGAAAGATAAATATTGTTCCTGCAGAATGGTATTTTATTTATAATTTTTAGACTTTAAATAATTAAATTTATTAATGACACAATGATGATGCAGTAATTATCTTATTAATGAAATATTAACATAATTGATGTTATAAATACCCAAATAAATGTATTTTGAGACTTTTTATGCATTCCAATAATTTTATAGGTTAATATGACATGTTATTATATATTTGATTAACTTTTTTAGAACTAATCATGCTGGTATGATTTTAAAAAAAAAAACAATTACCAAATAGTGTCAAAATTGACATAATATAATTTTTAAAACAAATGTTATATTATTAGTTGTTATTTTATTCCTAAAAATATAATGATCGGATACATGACTTTTAAAGGTTATATATATTAATAATAAACAACTTGGGGTTATTTTGGCTTGTTATTGTATGTTTATTAACCTTATAGTGTAAGAAAACAAGAAGACACGGTAAAAGTAAAATTATTTAACTTAAAGTTAAATCTAAATGATAAGGTTAAAATAGAAACCTAAACTTGTATAAATTCTATTGGATGAAATTATTTCGTCCCATCCCCACCTTAGCTTAAAAATAAATCAATTTTGAGCTATTAAAAACTGAATATGACATTATAATAAAATAATATTTTCAGTTTTTCCAAATGTGCCCCTCTCCTCCCTTATAAAAGGGCACCTCCTCCCTCTCTTCCTCACACCACTTTGAGCCTTCATGCTCAGCCAAACCCTGAAATGTTCTATTCTACACTTCCCTAGAAACATCCAAGAGGTATTTTTCTTTTCAATGACCATCTATGTTCCCTAAGAAAAGGTTAAGAAGAGGCACTTCAAAGAAGAAGTAATGTCTGTTACCGATTCTTTCAACATTATTTATTCTTATACTTATTCTTCTTTAGTTGTTTAATTATGAAGTAATAACATAAGTATTACTCATATACTGATATTTTATTATAAATATGAAACAACCCTATTTCACCTTCTATCCATCCTATGGAAAATGAATTCACCGTGCGTGCGTACGTATAGAATACCGTCTCCACGCCGTGGTGTAATCTGTTTTCCACCACCACCATACTTGTATGAGTATAATGTTTTAAAGAATAACTATATATGATTATTTTAAAAGGAAATTAATTCTGAAATAGTATACATACATTTCAATACAATTCCACGATCATGGGAACGATATCATCGCTCGTGCGTACGTACGGCCTACCGTCTCCACGATGTGATACAACTCGTTTTACATGATCTTCAATGATTAATGATTATATAAATGAATTGAATGAATAAATATGATATATATTACACTAATACTATTATGTGAATGAGGTATCTAGAACCCAAAATAAGAATAAGAATTTATTTGACAAAACACGCATAAGAACAAAAAAAATAAACACCCGAATAACAAGTAACAATGAAATATTACTAATAAGAAGCTAACAATATGACCATATATGATATCATAATAATGAGTACGATTATGGAAAAAGTCAATAACAATATTTAAATCATTATACAGGATGTTCGAACACATATGAAGCGAATCGGACCTAAGGTAAGGGAATATATCACAATCTCTTTTTTATCCGAGATTGATTATACTTCATAATTTACTGGGGAATATTTATCGTCCTCATCCATGTTTCCTCAATATGTAATATTATATATATCCTCCTATAATTTTTTTAATCCAATTTTAACCTTCGGTGAGTTTCAGTAAAAGATATGAAAGGAATCTTTTGTCATTTTTCGTACGAGGTACTTTTTGACTTTTCTGGACAAAGTATGGGAAGAATGTTTTTTTTAAGTTATATAGAATGAATGGATTTTTATAGAATTATTTCAATGAAGCTTACATTACATGATTTCATGTTTATTTTTAATCAACATCTTTTATTTTAAAATTATATGACATTTTAAGAAAGGAAAAGGTTTTTGAAGTAGAAAGGATATTTTCCTCAAAAATGGAGTTCAAGTGTTCTATCAAAATTATTTTCCATTTAATATAGTATAGGGTTCTTGTTTGTATCCCTATTGTTACATCAATGGAATTAATTTTATGATGTACTTTTATCTTATATGGATTATGTTATGATTGCATGATGTTTAAGAATACCATTTTTATTACATGGGTTATGCTATGATGTATGATTTATGATTTTTTGGCACACATAAGAATGGTTTCATTATGATATGGGTGGGACCTATATCTCCCTTCAATGTACTGTGTAAAGATATATATCTCATGAGATAGACAAGGCCGGAATGACAGGTTAAACTGGTTCAGTGAAACTGAATTGAAATGAGGAGTGAAATCGGTTTAGAAATGGACTTTGTCCGCTAAGATAGTCTTGGATATGAATCTTGACTACTAAGAAATGATTCTCTATGATTATATGTGTATGCCAAAATGCTTCAATTTTTATGTTACGATTATTGGGATTACATTTCACTATTATGATTTATCCCATGTTGTGATATTATGATCTCTTTTGCAGGTTAAGATTTCCAAAATGATATGTTCTTATGAATATGATGTGATCGATATTTCTTTTGTTTACTCTTACTGATCATTTGAGGTCACCCTTTTATATGTTTTCTTTTCCCCAGGTTAGGAAGAAGGATATTAAGTAATATATTCCAAAAGGGACTCTAGATATGATAAAATAAAAGGGATACCGTGTAGATGATTTATGAACCAGTTGTTTATGTTTCCCAGTTTCTAAAGACACTATACCTATACGGTCCTTTCATGGTTTTGTTATATGTTGTAATAAGTGTGCTTAAATTCTGATGTAATAAAAATGTATGTAAAGTATGGGTTTTTATATAGAGCATACCTTGAGCATCTCGGTCACATCTATATCGGAGCTGATGATCTTGCCGCTCTCCCGGAGACAACATTGGTAGGACGCCCCCTACGACCCTTCACCTTCGGGCTCCCCTTCTCCTTCTCTTTCTCCTTCACTTTACCCTTCTCCTTCTTCCTCCTATCCTATTTTTTTCCCTCCGAATCCTCATCTTTGTCATATTCCCCCGGTGTCATATTTTCCAGATCATTCTCCTGGCCGAGCATCACTTTCTCCAATAGAGGTGGATCCACACACCAACCTTGTTGGCATGCGTATGTGTCCATGGATGTTAGGTATGCATGCCATCGGTGGAAGTTCAATTTATCGCCGACCCAGACAAGTCCGACTTCTGGAAACTAGATCTCATCCCCCACTATCCTTTTCCAGATGGCTTCGGTACTCATTGATAGACGCAGGGTTAGCCCGGCTGACCATAGCGTGGGGAAGATCACATCGTGGGAAGGTTGAAGCAGGTCTCTTATCTACATCCTAGGAAGTTCTCTGGCTGCACCATGGGACCCTCCTCTAGGCAACGAGGACACGGTCATGCCATGTGATGCCTCCGCTGCTGAGGATTCGGCCTGCGTAGGCCCCATTGTTGGATGCACTTCTGATCCTCCCCCTCTAGCTGCACCCTACTTGCTCTCTCACTATCGAGGTTCCGAACTGGCGACTTCGAGCTGCTGAACTCGCTTCCGTAGAAGTCCTTCAGGGGATTCTATGTTCCAATTTTCAGTATAATCATTCGAGAGGCCAACACTGACTCTAGTTGGAGGAAAAGTTATTATGTCACCAGAGTCGTAGGTTGTAAACATCATCCACAGCTGAATAAGAACACATGGATGCTTCTCCTCTTGCAAATATGTGTAGACTCTCTTCGGAATTCACTGGAGGCATCTGAACTGCCTGGTGAATCTAGACAACACATAAGGATTGCATAAAATATTACCATAAATCCAGGCCACGAGCACCCCAACTATGATGCTCTGGAAGTACTACTTCAACTCCAGTGTGCCTTTCCCATCATCTATCAGCTGACCAGTTGGGGCGGGGAATGGGATGAAGGTGAAGTTGGCATGGTTGCCAATCCTGATCTGTACTACCTCCTCATTGAGTGTCATCGGCATGACCCTGGCAATATTCAGCAGAGAGGGTCGCAGGCCATTGCCCAGGGGACTTATGGCATTTGGGAAGGTATAGCCACCACAGTGAGCCGCAACCCAGCCATAGAAGAACTGGAAAGGGCCACATACTCTCTGAGGTTATCCCCCTCTCAAGATGCATTCTATGATGGAATATATCTAGGCCAGCACGGGGACCCCCAGGTTGAACCTTTTGATGGAAGCCATGATGCCCGCCATCACCAGAGTCACTGGACGGACGCCCATCCTTGCGTACCGCACCAGAAGGAGTCATCAACTTAAGAATGTGGAGAGGAATCCGGCATACCAGACATTCAGGTCTCGGGCCTCATTTATTCTTTAGCCCCATGATTCGTATTTCACTAATTCCAGGATCCTCCATTAGGATCCACTCTTGCTCCTCTCAGCCGCAGTTGGACACTGTTTCCCCCTCCCTGGCATCTTGAACTCTAGATCCTTCTCCAGGAACAAGCTGAACCAGTCCTTATAGGATATGACCTTCAATAATTCCTTGAACTTTAGCTTCTCTTTGTCCACCTTTAGAATGTTCCATGTTAGTGTGGGGGTTCGGGACCTATCATCTAAGATGTTCATCTGCGGGAGGAAGTCATTGTATTGATGTCCCTCCAAAGGGATGCCTCCGATGCAGTGGATGTCCTAAAGACTGATGTCGACTTATCCATGGTGAAGATGGAATGTGTTGGTGTCTGGGGACCACCAGGTGAACAGCTCCAGTCCATGTTCAGGCAGCCGGTAGAAGTGGATCTGTGATGTCCACACCACCTCGAACAGACCAATGTGCCATAGCTCGGCCCAAATTAGTCGCATGTGTGGTGAAACCAGTACGCCCAAGCCCACTCACTGGTGAAGTTTCCTCCAGACGGTAGATCCCAGTCCTGCATCCAACCCTTGGTCTCGTCAGTGATGCTTTGACGGAAAGCCCTCGTGTGGAGGGCTAGTGAGCTCTCCATAACAGTATCTACCCCAGCAATGGAACCGGTCCTAGGATTCAGAACATAGACATCCATGTTCCTGGTTTCTCTGGCAGGATGACCGTTGTTAGTGATGTTGTATCAAAGAAGTTCATCTTCGCGGGTCACCTATGACCTCGGTGTATCAACCTCTATACCCGGAAAGAGAACCTCCTCCAAAATGAAAAATTTCCATAGAGATAGATTTATAGAAAAGGCATACTCTTTATGGGAGTGTGGTAGAATGTTGAAGAGGGTGTGTTTCTCAGATATAACCTTCTTTGCGATGTTGACCAACGGGTTTGCAGTCATCTCAGCTTTGCGGGCAACGGTCTCCCCCTCATCGGCCGAGTTTGCGGCCATCCTCTTATAGCTATGTTTCAGGAGTGTTGCACGGAATCTGGGAGTTTGGTGCACAGTTTGAGAGACCGGCATATAAAATCAGTGGGCTACATGAAATTTAAGGCCTTGGTGCTAAAAGTCCCAACTTTGCGTGAAAAATCTCGCCAAATCTCAGTGCAATTACGCACCATGGAGCGGTTATTCGCATAGGAGTGGAAGCAATTTCACACACGAGAGCTCAGAGAATATCATATGAGAAAAAGGCTTATGGAGCATAGTACCCATAGCCACTTTTATAGGTGAATCCTAGGTTACGCACCCTCATGAAAATCCTATTCCCCGCCTAGCCGAGTTTTGTGCACCGCTCAGAATTTTTTCTTGCAGGGGGGACTTGAAGCCCTGTCATTTGGTGTTTCCCTTGTAATATGACCGTTGTGCCCCACACTAATCCCATTCTGAGGGGGGGTATGTGTAGACACTGAAAATTACTTAAGTGCTGGAGAAACATCCGAAATGAAAAACTGAAGTCATATTCGGACCCAGAGACCCGGTATGGAGGGCCCAGATGTGTTACGTGGAAAAAAGAATGATGTGCATGAAACTTTTTGTCCCACCATGAAAGTTTCAGGATTCACGAAGGATCCCCGGTGCGGGCTTGAAATAATTTCATGCTGCAACCTCCGTTGAACAATTATTTCACGAACCCCTTAATTCTGCCCCATCGGATTCCTATAAATAGAAGGAGACCCCCTTCCTTTTGAAGGTGGAAGAATTCGAACCACCTCTCGTGTATGTAATTAGAATTCCGCATGCACAATATGGCTTTCAGTTAAGGTTCTTTTTCGAGCCAAGTCGCTCCAGGATCTGCCTTTCACGCGAGATCCCCATGGCTTAGACTAAACTCTAGCTCCTTCAGGGTCCTCCCTTTGCGTGCAATCATCCTCCCTTTGCGTGCATTCCCTTCCTTTTCAGGCAATCCCTTCCTTTGCGTGATATCCCTTCATTTTCTCGCAATCCCTTCATTTGTGTGCAATACTTTCCTTTGCGCACAAATCACTCCGAGTCACGCACAAAACCTAATCCCCCTATTTTTCGCAAGCAACAATGATTTCTCGCCACCCGGGGATTTTCACGCCAGAACCCCTTATTTCGTGTAAGCCCCAAGGGTTCCCCACAATCTCCCAGCACCACTCACCTCAGTGCTCCAAGGGTGCCCTCTTGTGTGAACGCCCAATGCCCTCCTTCTGGGTTCCATTCACAGGTGTCTCATACACCACGGGCATCCGCATCATGAATGGTTTTCCCGTACGACCTTCTTGGCTAGTACAAAGTAACCTCAAGGGCCCTTGGAAAATCCTTCCCATTGCATTGATCTGCCTCATGATTTTTCGCATAGGCACTCTAACGGCTATTGCTTCTTCACATAGCCACACTAACATGGACCCCTCGATGGATCACTCCATGACACCCCCTCAGTACAGCCTTGCCAATGCCTTCCCTCCCACAAAGAGAAGAGGGTACCGGTTATCTATGTCTTATGGGTGTAGAGCAAACCCACCTTGTCCAAGGTGCATGATGTCAAACTGCCAAGCACCTCGTCCTCAACACATGATGTTAAACTATGACCTAGACCCATCCCTTTCACACAGGGTCCCCCCACCATGAACATTCTCCACGCCCACTCATCTCCATGGGGATGTGATCATCCCTCACAAGGTGTGATTTATTGGAGTGGTGTTTGTTCGCTGGGAAAGGTAGCCACATTGGTGTATGCCCCTAGCCTTCCTTCTAGGACGCTGCACCCCTGCTCCTCCTCACTTCCTCGGTGCCAAGGCCATTGGAGGGAATGATAGGGAACAGTGCCCCTTTCCTCTTCCTGGGGGAAAAATCCCACTACCGCTGCACTTTGTCGCCCTCGGGCCTCCATCCTGGAGTATGTCTCGGCACCATGGGCCGCTCAACGCATAATCCCCTCTTCACTTCCCACGGACGCTCCCTTCGCGACGTGATCGTCAGTTCTCTCCTACCTCTTGTTTCTCACACTGAGCATGACTCCCGTGAGCTTAGAGTGAGCACCGACCATGACACACCTTGGGCCGCCTCAGAGCATAAGCCACAACTTCCCCGTCCCGTATGACGTTAAGATTTCTATCCTGACCTATGGGGAATTTGATCCGTGCTAAGGCATCATATGTAGGAAGACTCCATGAGGTTCAAGCCCCACCACCTTGGGTCATCTCAGAGCGTAAGCCCCAACCATCTTGAACTACGGGGAATTTAATCTGTGCTATGGCATGGTATGTAGGAATCCTCCAAGAGGTTCAAGCCCCACAACATTGTGCCATCTTAGAGCGTAAGCCCCAACCATCCCGAACTACGGGAAATTTGATCCATGCTGAGGCATGGTATGTAGGAAGCCTCCAGAGGTTGAAGACCCACCACCTTGGTCCGTCTCAGATCATAAGCCCCAACCATCCCGAACTATGGGGACTTTGATTCATGCTAAGGCAGGGTACGTAGGAAGCCTCCACAAGATTCAAGCCACATCACCTTGGACCATCTCAGAGCGTATTCCCCAACCATCTCAAACTACGACGAATTTGATCTATGCTAAGGCATGGTACAAAGGAAGCCTCCACGATTATCAAGCCCCACCACCTTGGGTCGTCTCAGAGAGTAAGCCCCAACCATCCCGAACAATTGGGACTTTGATCCATGCTAAGTCATGGTACATATGAATCCTCCCCGAGGATCAAGCCCCACCACCTTGGGCCATCTCAGAGCATAATCCCTAACCATCCCGAACTATGGGTACATTGATCTATGCTAAGGCATGGTACGTAGGAAGCCTCAGTGAGGTTCAAGCCCCACCATCTTGGGTCGTCACAGAGCATAGGCCCCAACTATCCCGAACTACGGGGACATTGATCCGTGCTAAGGCACGGTACATAGGAAGCCCCCATGAGGTTCAAGCCCCACCACCTTGGGCCATCTCAGAGCGTAAGCCCCAACCATCCTGAACTATGGGGACATTGATTAGTGCTATGGAATGGTATGTAGGAAGCCTCTACGAGGTTCAAACCTCACCACCTTGGGCCGTCTCAGAGCGTAAGCCCCAACCATCTCAAAATACAGGGAATTTGATCCATGCTGAGGCATGATATGTAGGACGTATCCAAGAGGTTCAAACCCCACCACCTTGGGTCGTCTCAGAGCATAAGCCCCAACCATCCCGAACAATGGGGACTTTGATCTGTTCTAAGGTATAGTACGTAGGAAGCCTCCACGTGGTTCAAGCCCCACCACCTTGGGTCATCTCAGAGCATAATCCCCAACCATCCCGAACTATAGGGACTTTGATCCGTGCTAAGGCTTGGTACATAGGAAGCCTCTATGAGGTTCAAGCCCGCTAAAACATTGGCCCTGACCGTCTCCATGTTGGTGTTCCAAGCCCCATTTCCACACTGGGCCATAGCAGAGTGTAAGCCCCAGTCCACCTGGACCCCAGGTTCCTCTTCACGTCGGTTCACCGACTCCACCTTGGGCCGCCTTAGAGCGTAAACCCCAAATGCCCCCATCCTTCAGGACGTTAAACTGCATTCCATCCCAAACTACAAAGACTTTGATTCCCTGCCATGGGGATACGTAGGAAGCCTCCAAGTGGTTCAGGCCCATCACTCATGTCTCATCCTGATCTCTCCATCGAGCCCACGCATGTCGGGAAGCTCATGACCTAACCCGGAGGTTCCACTTCCACTAGGTCCCATCCACACGTTCATTTTCATGGTTCGCCTCTTCAGGTGTCCCACCATATCATCAAACTACGTTGACTTTGATTCCCCACCATAGGGATACATAAGAGGTATCTTCAAGACCCAGGCCCAAATCATCATTCATCCTGATTCATACCCAGGCCGCCACATCTCGGTGAGATCATGCCACCTCACTCCCCTCCACAGCATCCGGGAATCCGCCAACGTGGTGGCCCCAACATTGGCATTCCCTCCAGGGGGTTATTTAATCTGATCAACTCTAGCTACTGTTCCGATCAGTCAAATTTGTCTCCCCTGAACCTTAAACTTGTGGCATACCCTTTGTTAATCATGGGAAGCAAAGGAAACCCTCATATACATTCTTATGGTATATAATTATCCACATTCGATGTGGGATGCCTCGGGATTCTGCTCCCTCGAGAATCCCTATGATAAGGGACAGAAGAAAGATATGTCAATCCACAATGTCAAGACACGACAGTGATTCCCAATCACAAATAATCACCTAACCGAAGGTTGATACCCCGACAGGACCCCTTGGAAGGTCATGACAGAAGCGGCATAATTAACTGGTGTCCATAATGATATGGAATTGGGAAGAGCTTCACAAATAACATTTTAAATCTATGTGGGAGACCTCGAATAGTTGATGAGATCCATGGATGAATCCACGGAAGAATGAACCGACATCCCATCATCCCGTTTCGATCAAGGAGAAGACTTCCCTGAATATGGAGCGGATGCCACCCTCCATTGGAAAACGGGAATGCGTGGTAACAGTAGTGCGTCCTCTGTATGATGGATGCGCATGAGCCTCAGAGAAAGCGTCAGAAATAATTAGTGAGTCTAAAAGGCATTACTATGAATTCATAGTGTCTGTCTCTTATAATAATGCAGTCTCGGGGATATCTTCCTTCTTCCCCCTTACTTGATAATTACCTGACTAAAATCCACCTTGGAGAAGTATTGGGCTCTACACAGCTGATTGAACATGTCATCAATTCGTGGAAAATGATACTTGTTCTTTTTTGTGATTTTGTTGAGATCATGATAATCAATGAAAAGGCACATTGACCCATCCTTTCTCTTGAAAAAGAGTACTGGTGCACCCCATGGTGAAACACTTGGGCATATAGACTCTTTATCCAGATTCTACTATAGTTGTTTTTTTTCATATCCTGAACTCCTCAACATCCATTCTATAAAGAGTCCTGGATATTGGCGACACCCTTTATATAATGCCAATTTATAATTAAACATCTCTTCTAAGTGGAACACGAGGAAATTACTCAGGAAACACTTCACTGAATTCCCTCAAAATCGGTATGTCTTCAAGGATGGTTTCATACCCAGACTCAATCATCTGAGCTGGATATGCGTTCTTATAGAAAAGTAATATCCACTCTTGAGATAATGGTGCTAAATAAAATTCTTCTTCCCCTGTCACTTGTATAGAATCGAGGGAAGATTCACCATATGGGGAGTGATTTCCCTCTAATGGAAATTTATGTTGTCTCTATATAGGGAAAGATAATCCATTACAATAATTTCATCCAATTCCACTTGAGGTATATGAAGAGGTTCGCCTGGAATTTCAATAAACAAATTATAATTTGGGAGGAAAAATATTTATGGGATGCAATGATTAACCTATTTTTCGTACTCACTGAAATCATTGCTTCCATGTTTTTTGGTAGAAATGGTATTGTTCTACAAAAAATTCAGGATACAATAGAATTCATAGAACCGTAATAAAAAAGTATGTTCATTATTCTTGAATGAATAACTAGTGTACCAGTCACCAAATCGTTGTCAGGGTTCACTTTGGTAGTTGGGATTGGAAAAACTCTCCCTTGCTGGCATGGAGGTTTTTGGATAGATCAAAAACCCCTTGGCATGGGGTACTGATTTGCTGGGTACCCCGGTTTTTGGTAGTTAAATCAATGAACAATAAGTTAAGAGTCAAACATAGAATTCATCTCTTATGTCGCAGTAGTGAGTTTTTCTTATCGGAAGTTAACGGCTAGGTTCCCTTCTCTTCTACACCTAAATCATTTCCTCATCTCCTTCAAGAAATTATCGGGGTGCTTCATTCCACACCTCTGGTATGTGGGGTGCTAGATTTTCTTAGCACTTTTGGATTTATCCATCAGACTACTAGAATTAACGTCCACCTTATTCATATTATCCCCATGATACCCCTGAGATTCTCTGATCTACATTTCAACTTTAATGGCACATCGGAAAATTTCAACATAGATGTCAATGTAACAGATCACCAGGGATTTCTGCTTGTAATGTTTCATACCACTAAATAAGCGTTCAAGCAAGAATTCTGGGGTAATGTCAAAGCTAATGGCATATCATGAAACCCTTTTGATGTTTTCCTCATACACTCTAATGGATTCATTACCTTTTTGCATGAGGTCAAGAATTCCATTTCTATAATTAGTCGTAAGGTGGCAAGAAAGTATTTATCGAAAGCATATTCTAGAAATACATTCTTTTTAATGCCTCGATATCCTCCTAAGGCTTTATATTTTTTTTATCAATGTCCACCATTTATCGACTTACCGCTCAATATCAAAATATTCCAGAAGAACCTTCTCTTGTTCAGAACATTTTAAGATGGAGAATATCTTTTAAATATAGTTCATCCATTGTTCAACGATTGAGGGATCAGATGATTCATTAAAAACTGGTGGTCATTTTCTCATGATGCTCTCGATTGATACATGTTCATTCTGGGGGTAAATGTTCCTCTTGACCTATGTTTCTATTCAAATCTTGAGTTAACTGAGATAGTATTAGGAAAATGTTCACGATTCATTCTCCCATAATATTGGGCATCTCATTAGAACTATCATTCCATTGATCTTCGTATAATTTGTTTGCCCGGGTCCTCCTATTACTGGCCATTGGCTCGAATAAAAGGAATGTTAGGGGTAACACATAATGGGTAATCCATGGAAAAAAAATTACTTACAAATAAATCTCATTTCCTTAACTTATGAATCTATAGGCTGTAATCTATATTATCAGTGAACTACATCATAACATATATTCTTAGGTGATTTTTTTAATTTCCTTAATAATGGTCCATAATAAGCTTATGAAGCTACCAAAGCATATATTGTAGGCGTTTTGTAACCAAGAGTGCAGGAAGAGCCATTGTCTTGTACTAGGATACCCCAGGTCAGGCCTGAAACACCATGTCGAAGTTTTCACTCCTAGGTAGATCTGTTCCAAAGCCGTCGCTACCTACTCGTATTTATACAGGGATATATTTTCTTAATAAACCACATACTAATTACTCAACAAAATATAGGGATATTTTTATTATACGTAGTCTTATCACTAATTATTTCACTAGGGTTTTTTAATCCTAATCCCAACAATAACTATACTTATCCTCTGATACTAACTATAACAACTCTTCCCTTTATTAAAAAAGTTGACATGATTTATTAAATTAAATATTCACTTGAAAAAAAAGAATATTGAGAGGTCTAGGGGGATTAGGAACAACACATAACATCTTAAAACCTGAAACACGACATCTTTATTGAAAACATCTTTTACATGACCACTACATTCCCTCGTATATAACATTTCATGGGGTAAATGATGACATGAATCAAAAATGGGTGGTCTAAAAATCGTTGCATGGGAGTAAACAAGTCATAAATTTAAGAATACAATAATTGTTAGGAAAAATGCATGTCAATGGAGCATAAAAGAAACATTAACATAAACGCCTGATAACATGGAAATGTGGAAACAACACTTACCCTTATATTAGCATGAGGCAAGGATCATTTCACATGGACAATGAGTGAAAACTCATTGAACTTGAATTAGCCTGAATAAAACCTCATTGAAATTAAAATATCATAATACTAAACATTACCCAATTAATTGGTGTGCTATCAAGGATCACCCTTCATAAACATTTCATTTCATGCATTAATGTGCCACATGGATCATATAACATATATTCATAATACATCATATCTTATTCCATGATAAATGAATTTGGAATTAATACATGAAACTATATAATCAATAAGTAAATTTTTACAAATGTGAATAACATTTCTAGATAAATTGGCATGGTATTCACTACACAATGACTTTGGCTTAGAAAGTCACGGTGTAATTTCTGCAGCAAAACAACATGACATAAGAAATCATAAAAATGGTTGATGAGAGTAGAAGGGTTATCTCATAATATTTACAAGAAATGGAATGTAATGGGGTCATATAGATACATGTTACAGTAAATTTATGGGAATTAATATTTGTAACACAAAATAATTGTTTGAATGGAAATGAGGAGAGAAAATTTGCTTAGAGAGAGGAAGAAATCCCTTACATGGAAATGTGATACCGAAGGCATGGGAGAGGACTGAGAGAGGATTCCTGGGACCATAGGGAACCTTGAAAATATTCTATAGAGAAAATAGCATAGGTTGGATGAACTCCAAAGTCTTTGAGTGAAGACGTTTTGAGAGCTTGGGTGGGTTTATATAGGAAATTAGATTAGATTCTTTATTATTTAGGTTTGGGACACCACACATTAATTTAATCAAAACCACAAACCAGACCAAGTTTTATTCCAATGGTTTTTTCCAAATGGGAGTGGAAAAAAATATTTTATATGGAAAATTTCCAAATTTATTAAAATAATAGAGTTTCTTATGTAGAGGTGAGTCACACTATCAACAAAATCAGTTTAAAAAAATAAAATGTTTTTTAAGTCTTGGAGGGTAAAGTAAAGCTTTTTAAAATAAATCTATTTAACCTAAAATCACTTTATATTAATGTTAAAACATATAATGGGCGAACATAGAGTTTATATTATTTTTTTACATCTCTATTGGGTCATTATGATGTCATAAAACACATTATATAATTAAAGGATATTTAATTTTTACCCAAAAATTTGACAGTCTAAAAAATTTATGAAAAATTCACTATTTGATACTTTTGACATCATGATTAAAAAAATAATACTCATTTTATCTAAATAACTTTAAAAATATATTAATTTTCACTTTTAAAATAAAAATTGACATTTATCGAAAAAAATAGGTTGTGACAAAAGGGCTTTCAAACCTTTAAAAAAATTTAAAATTTCATTCATAAAATTATATGTTCATTTGTATTTAATAAAAAAAATTAATGAAAATAATAATATTTTGTTAAAATACTATTTAATTCCAAAATCCATTAATTCATCAAAATATATTTCCTAGTTGAATATTAAAAATATACTATTTTGCAATTAATAAAATATTTACTAAGTAACTATAATAAAATGAATGTATATTTTCTATACAAAAATAGTGTACATAATAATAGTGCTAAGTTCATGTTATGTTACCCCTTATAACACCCTAAAAATACTAAAGGGTAAGATGTGAGATGGTGACAGACTCTTAGGGTGGCACGGATAACATTGATTGGGTGGTAATTTCTATCTGCTTCCACTTCTCCCATATGCGGTTATATTCAAGCTTAAAATATTTAAGCTCAACTTGGGATTTGTCAAGAGCGGAGCACAATGACGCCACATCCTTTTTTATATTTGAAAAAGGGGATTCATATATGGAATTTCTATTGGATCAGGCCATCACTTCCATTATTTGCATTAATTAGATTTGTTAAAGACCAATATTTATACTAATCATGTGATCACTATTCAATGACTATCATAGCAATGGTAAAAAAAATTAACGGTATTTCAAAATCCAATAACATGAAGCCATAAAATTTCATATTTTATATATCCATTTTACATAATAAAAAATTTAATTAGATCAAGAGGAATATCCAATAATAAATGTTTGGGTCGTTATAATCATTCCCCATTAAGAAATATCGCTCTCAAAGATTCCTTTTACCAGACTAAAATATAAGGGGGTAACTCTACATAATCACTTACTCTGATTTACACATCACATATTCAGACTTGTGGTTTCACCACAACACCTTGATGAGGAGAATTGTCTTATTTAATAGAATTTTTTCTCTACGATCTATGATTTTCACTGGTTCCTCCACGTAAGAAAGATAATCCTCTAATTGTATTACCATTGAAGTGAGTACATGTGAAGGGTCTGGTATGTACTTCATTAAGAGGGATACATGAAATACATCATGTACTATGGACATGGTTGCTGGATGTGCCAGTCTATAGGCCAAAACCCCGACACGATAATGAATATCGAATGGGAGATGTACATAGGATTTTACTTCCCTTTCTTTCCTAATCTCAAGACCTTCTTCTATAGAGATATGTATAGTAATACCATGTCTCCTTATTTGAATTGAAGGTCTCATCGATAGTTTTATGTATAACTCTTCCACTACTAGAATTATAGATATTTCTAACGGGCTATTTTTGATGGGATCCCGTCGCAAATATGTTTTTTGCAACGGGGTCCCGTCTAAATAGCTCGTCGCTTAAAACAGAGTCGCAAATAAGTCTCCGATTATATACTTTATATATATAAACTATTTTGCTATGGGCCTGTAATCCCGTCACAAATACATTTTTAAAAAAAATTCTTTAGACTATTTGTAAAAGGCCTATCGCAAATCCTTTTTGCGATGGGTCCCTAATCTCGTCGAAAATACTTTTTTAAAAAAATTATTTAGAATATTTGCGATGGGACCGTCCCAAATAGTTTTAAAAAAATTAATTAGACTATTTGCGATGACAACCCATCACAACAGATCCCGCCACAAATAATAAATAAATTTTAAAAAATAAATCTAATAAAATTATTATTATTGGAAAATTAATTATAATATTAATAAAATAATTAAAATATAAATATATTAAATTTATCTATATTCACAAAATAATATTAAAAAATCATAAAATAATAATAATAATAATAATATTATTATTATTATTATTAGTAGTAAAATAAGAAAATATTAAAAAATATAATACTGAAAAATATATTTAATAAAATTATGATTAATGAAACAATAATATTAATAATATTAAAATAATGAAAAAATAAAAAATATTAAAATTATAAATATTCACAAAAACAAATCATAAAATATTATAAATTAAATCATGTAATAATCGCACTGATATAAAAGACAGAAACTATAAATAGTTCATATTACAACAAATTTAAATTAAATTGTTTTTGACATAAAGAAAATCCCCGCGGGGTCGTCTTCTGGAGGAGGTGGAGGAGCTGAAGGAGCTGGTGGAGGAAACTCCATCCATAAATTATGAGTCAGACCGCGCATGTACTCCATATGATTGTGATGATACTGCTACCATCGATGCATCTACTCCTCGTTCTACTGCTACTGCTACTGCCATCGACGCATCTCCTCCTCATGCTGCTACTGCTACTACTAATGTAACTCTTCTTGCTACTTCTACAAACTCTCTATAAGGTCATTATGTGCTAAGAACTGGTCCTGATACCGTGAGCCAAAATATGATTCATCTCCATAGGATCCCCTCAAGCTGGACGCCGACATCGCATCAGTACCATAATAAGTAGAAGTAGTCACATTAGTGCTGATACCAACAACTCATCCCTTCTCAAAAGCCATACTAAGTCTCATGCATCCATGTCGCCTAGTCGAAATGGTGGGAATTGGT
Source organism: Viscum album (assembly GCA_963277665.1). NCBI lineage: Eukaryota > Viridiplantae > Streptophyta > Magnoliopsida > Santalales > Viscaceae > Viscum > Viscum album. The sequence continues at coordinate 1,305,878,729 of OY728147.1, forward strand.
CTGATCAGTCACCTCATCCTGACCCTCAGCATATATCTGAGAAGTTGAAGACTCATATAAATCCTTCAATTCCAATTTTAAATTAAAATTGTGAAAATATTATATGCATTTAATTGTCAAACTGAAAAAATAAGACTAACCACAATATGACGCTGGCGATCACCTCTAATATCTCTGGTGGATGGATCATTGTATATCCCTGGATACACATCGTGCTCTGTAATATCAGGATACTCGACTGCCTATATGAATATAATATACACTGTTTATATTTTAAGTTATATGAAATATTTAAAAAAAATACTTTCCAGATGCTCTCTATGCGTACTGAATGTACAGCTACCAGCTCGATGTGTCACCTTCAGTCTCCCCCGGTTCTCCCGACCCAATGAAGACCTCCTATTAAATCTACCACCCAACCAATGTGCAAATAATCCATCCCAAACATGAGATGAAATGTACTCTGGTCGGTGAGCTCTACATGACTCATCAAATACTATAACTCTTTCATTCTTAATGGTCATCTTTCTCAAATTGTGCAAAAACTGAAGCAAAAGCTCACGCATAGCATCTTACCATGCTACATGGATATCGTCACGCATTCTATCATTGATTGGATACCATAAAACTAAAAATAATATTTAATATCTAGTTATTAATAAAATAAATCTCAAAATAAATATTATTTAATTATGTACCAGCCAATGATTGTACATGTTGAGTTGCACATTAACGAGACTCTGTTCCCTTGTGGTCCATGGCGGAGAAAAATAATTGCACAAGATAGCGCTCCCCTGTCCAATAGCTACTTGCACAAAACTATGAAAAAATAATAAATAATCAAACAATTAGTATATATATAAATAAATAAATGAAATCTAACTAAAATATATTGTTTATCATACCTCTGTGTGCGTGTATTGAAGCCAAGACATGGACATCGCTCAGGGATAGGGTCAGGAATCAGCAGTCGTGCAAGACCGCACCCCCTCCGCATTCCTCCTGAACCACCAGTAGGATAATGGTCAGATGATCCCACATCCCCCTTATCCAAAGGTAGCTCAGCCTCCTCTAACTCGCGCAATTGATTAGAGTTAATCTGAAACAAAAAAATATTGTTGTTAGTAGATAGTTGAAAATAACTGTTATATATATATATATATATATATATATATATTAGTTCTGATCATAACCAGCATTTAACTATGCCAATGTTAACCTTCATCATCTTCTTCATATCTAACGATGTCAATGTCTTCATATTCCACTTCAACATAATCAATATCTATATGAGTTTCACTTTTATCATCCCTTATCATTTCAATTTCATTTGTAACATCATTAACATCTTCGTCACCATTGACCATTAATTATGGGTTGTCCTCATCAATATTCATGTTTCTTGGTGAAAAAGATGGATTTTGAGTAGTCTCTTGAAAAATTTCAATTTCTTCCCCTTCAGCGGAACAACATTCTATTTGAGTAAATTAATTTTCCGAAGATTTCCTTTTTATTATGCTATACCAATCACCCAGGTCTCTTGAAGTATCACAATACTTTTCATAATAAATTTGATGTTCCCGTTGTGCCAGAAAAAATGGTTCATTTACTGCATGAAGACTTTTCTATTTAATATCGACGATTCCATGAGTCAGATGAACACGCAAGCCACTCTCTGTATCCATCCACTGACATTTAAACATCGTTATGTAATTTTTTCCAAGATAACATAGCTCTATAATTGCATCCAGAATGCCATAAAAGTCATATTCAGTTTCATTATGATGTGATCCTCTCAAACAAACTCCATTGTTCATTGTTTTTTTAATTCCCCACATGCATGTGTATGAAATCGAAAACCATTCAACATATATGCATTATAATAATTAACCATTTTGGATGGTGGGTTACTCAATATATAAAGTCTCTTATCAATTTTATCACATGTTTAGACACCTGCAAATTTGTAAAAAAAATTATCAATATAATAAATAGTAAACTGAATTGATATTAAACCATCAATAATTTAATTTACCTGCATTTGAAACAATTGAAAAAAAATTTGTCTGCGTTCTTTAAGAGAAGCTGCTGTAATTTGTGGAACTTGTTTCATGATATTATTATCATATAACCTACAGATAAAATAACACTACATACTATAACAGAAATTTTAGAATAAGTGATAGAAGCACTTACAATACAAAGGATGTCATTTCCTCACAGTTGAGTAGAACATATGTATGAGCTCTATGATTTTCATTGTCTGAAATCCATCATTATTGAACTCCACCGAAGCCAAGATTTGGATGATTAAAAAATGATAAATGATTTTCCATTTCATCATTAAAATTTCCCTCCATCCATCCCATATGGTTTTGTTTTGAATGATATTCATATTCAAAATAGTGAGATCATAAAGAATCAATTTCCTCTTGCAAATAAGCATCAACAATTGAGCCTTCAACTGATGCTTTGTTACATACTATTATCTTTAATTTCTACATGAATCTATCAAATGGGTACATCCATCAAAATTGTACAGGACCTCCACATTTAGCTTCATGTGGAAAATGTAATATCAGATGTTCCATTGAGTCATAGAAAGCAGGTGGAAATATTTCTTCCAGTTTATATATATTTACAGAAATGTCTTCTTCCATTTTTTTAGCGCATCGTAGTCAGCTTTCACTGCACAAATGTCTCAAAAAAACATGACATGGCTGTTATCGAATCCCAAATCATAGAATTCAAAAAAACTCATAATCCAATCGGTATAAGTCTTTCTATTATAACATAACACTCATGACTTTTTAATCTGGTAATATGACCATTCAAAACATACCTTACCAAATTGGAAGCATAGCCATCTTGAAGTCTCAAATCTGCAATCCTCTGATAAAATAATAAACAACTCTCTTGGGATAGTTTATAAGCTGCTTTTTGCTTCATTAACCTCTATGATATGACATTTTCAAATAGTTCATGTTCTAGTCACCAATGAATTTGGGAAATATCTAATCGTGATTTTACAGTATATTTGGTCTTACCTGGTGTATCCAAAACTGTATGAAATAAATTATCAAAATAGTTCATCTCAATGTGCATGACATCCAACATGTGTTAGACCAACAAATCAGACCAATATGGGAGATCCAAAAAAAATGTTTCTTTTATCCAATTAAGTTCTTTCCCAAATCCATGAATTTTCTGTCTGTTTACTTTTGGCCCAAATGTGATGAAAATTAATTAAAATACAACTGATATTAACTCTGTACCTGTGATCATTTTTGTAGGTTCATCCCTTTCAATTGTTCCTTTTCTAAAATGAGATTTGTTCCTTCAAAAAGGATGATCCATTGGAAGAAATTTGTGATGACAGTCAAAATAGAAAGGTTTTTTTTCCATTGACGAGCATAAAAGATTTTTTATCTTTGACACAGTAAGTGAATGATTTCAGACCATGTGTACTCTAGCCAGATAACATGCCATATGCCAGAAATTCACTAATCTTCCACATCAATGAAACTGTTAATGTGAAATTTTGTTTCGTAGCAACATCATATGTACTAACAACATTACCCCATAATGCATTTAACCCATCAATCAATAGTTTCAAATAAACATCAGTATTCATTTTTGGATGTCCTGGGACTAATAAGGTCAAAAATATATAGGGATCCTTCATCAACATCCATGGAGGTATATTTTACGGAGTTATAAAGACATGAAAACCTGAATACTAACGACCATAAGAGCCAAACGGATAGAAATAGTCAGTAGAAAGACCCAATAACACATTTCTGGCTTCTAAAGAAAATGAAAGATGCATACGATCAAAATGTCTCCACAAATCACCATCATATGGATGATTCAAGATTTTACAGGTTAAAATATTGTTTTTGTTCCATGAAATCATTGATTTTGTGTTATGAGACCTAAATAAATGTTGCATCCTGGGTGTAAGGGTGAAATATCTCAACTGTTTTACTGGAATCGATCCAGACTTCCCTGGTTGAGCATCATTATACCACGATTGTCCACATGGTGGACAACTATCCAATGACTCATTTTCACCAGAATATACGATATAATCACTTGCACATGCTTGAATCTTCCAATAACTAAGGCCTATATTACGAACCAACCTCTTTCTCTCATTGTAATTTGCAGGCAACACATTTCCTTCAGGTAATAGTGTTTTAACCAAAGAAAATATCTGATCAAAACATTTGTTTGACATTGAATTATCTGATTTAATAGTCATACATTTTTCAACCGCTTCTAATTTTCTTATCTAGCAACCAGGATATAATTCATCCTCATCCGACCTCAACAACTCATATAATTCGGATGGTGCCAACTCAAGAGTTAAATCAATATCCTCATGAGTTTCACTTTGTTGAATAGATGGACCTACAACATCATGTATTAAATTTTAGAACTGTGATGGATCCATAATCAAGTTATTTGTATCTTCTCTGGAACTGTGTTCACCATGTTGATACCAAAAAACATAATCTGGTTCAAAACCAAACCACAAGAGATATCCCCCAACCTTGTCAAATGTGTCAAACATTCTCAGAGAACATTTTTTACAAGGACACTTAATTGTTCCTTCTAAAACATATTCTGGTTTTGATGAAGCAAATGCTAAGAAATATTCATCACCCTGAATATATACATGATTTAAACCAAAACCATTTGGATTTCTGCGCTGATTTATCCACGTGTAATCATCTAATAATGACTAATGTCGACTTGTTCCATATTTTTATACAAAATATAAAATCATCACTAATTTTGAATAATTTGAAATTATAAAAGTACTATCAGAAAAATGAAGATAAATAATTACTACTAATTCATAATAATTACCATTAATTAATGGCAAGACAATTTCTAGTGGATTGACAGCCACTCTTTTGTCTGACGTCTCATTTACTTGCATCTTTCTCACACTGATATCACAATAAAGAATCTGGTCGGAGGTACGGATATTCATGCTCATATGAATGAGAATGAATATATGTATCTCTGACCAGATTCTTCATTGAGAATTTTTGGTGAGAAAGATGCAAGTAAATGAGCCGTCGGATGAAAGAGCCCCCTTTTCATCGATGAATCGTCTTCTTCCAACTATCACATCATGAAAAAATTATATATAATATGATCCTAAAAATGCATATCCAATATCATGTATACGAGATTGAATATGCCTATGTAGCAGCACATTTTCATATTGTTTTGAGTCAGTGAGAGTTGAAATGAGAAAAGTCATCGAGCAAAAGGAGTGCTGTCAATCCACTGGAAATTGTGCCAGGTTCTTGGAATTTATCAAAATTTATTAAAATTTCTTTCTAACTATTCCTAACTAATTATTACTATTTATTACTATTTATTTCTAATTATTACTAATTTATCAATACTTATAAATACTTGGCAAAATGAAAATTTCTTGAATAATGAACGGAAATTTGGTAATCATCATTGTGGAGATGATTACAAAATTTCCCTTCATTATCCAAGAAATTTTCATTTAATAATTATAATTATATCTAATTATTACTAATAAAAAAATTTATTGTCAATATTTATGAAAAAACAAAATTAATATTATTAAAATAATAAAAAATTTATAAAATATTAAAATTATCAATATTCGCAACGGGAGTTGCTCTATTCTTAACATGTTTGAATCTCAAAGTGTCACCTATATTCAGGTCAGGTTCAATAAATAGATTTTTTCAGCCATGTCCAATGTAAACTCTATAATTTTCCTTGCATGGTTGATCACCTCACAAGTAGTGTCGCAATAGGATTACCAAAGTAATGTCGTTCTCGTCTCTATGAATCATCTCACTCTCTTTACATAGATCATTCTTCCTTAAAAATTTGAGGGAACATCAGTATCTTTCCCTTAAAATTTTAAGGAATAATGGTCTATGTAAAGGGTCATGTGATATAATTCTTATATATGAGAAGGGCATGACTTGGGTTGTCCTATTGCAACGCTACTTGCCATGTGATCAACCAAGCAAGGACAATTATATCTAATTATATCTATTTATTACTCATTATGACTAATTATGACAAATTATTACTAATTATGACTAATTATAACCAATTATTACTAATTATGACTAATTATCCCTAATTATTCCTAATTATATCTAATTATTACTATTTATTTCTAATTATATCTAATTATATCTTATTATATCTTATTATATCTAATTATTACTAATAATTACTAATTATTAATAATTATATCTAATTATATCTCATTATATCTAAGTATTAATATTTATTTCTAATTATTTTTAATTATTAGTAATTATTAGTAATTATTAGTGTTTATTAGTATTTATTACTATTTATTGCTAATTATTCCTAATTATTGCTAATTATTACTAATTATTGCTAAATATTACTGATTATTGCTAAATATTACTAATTATTAGTATTTATGCCTAATTTTTTGTATTTATTCTGAAATATTAAAAATTATTCTTATTTATAACTAATTATTACTATTTATTACTAACTATTACTGTTTATTACAAACTATTACTATTTATTACTAAGTATTACCATTTATTAATATTTATTGGTATTTATTACTATTTATTATTATTTATTACTATTTATTACTATTTATTACAATTTATTACTATTTATTACAAATTATTACTAATTATTACAATTTATTACTAATTATTTCAATTTACTCATATTTATTACTAATTATTCTTAATTATTGCTAATTATTCTTAATTATTTCTAATTATTCCAAATTATTTCTAATTATTCCTAAATATTTCTATTTATTGTTATTTATTTTTAATTATTACTAATTAGTTCTAATTATTTCTAATTATTACTAATTATTGCTAATTATTACAATTTAATCTTATTTATTGCAAATTATTTCAAATTATTGCTAATTATTGCTAATTATTGCTATTTATTTCTAATTATTCATAATTATTCCTAATTATTAGTATTTATTAGTAATTATTACTAATTATTAGTATTTATTAGTAATTATTACTAATTATAGCTAATTATTACTAATTATTGCTAATTATTCTTAATTATTTCTAATTATTTAGAATTATAGCTAATTATTACTAATTATTGATAAATATTACTAATTATTAGTACTTATTCATAATTATTACTAATTATTCATATTTGTTTCTAATTATTCCTATTTATTACTAATTATTCCAACTTTTTTACTATTTATGGCTATTTATTACAAATTATTGCTATTTATTGCTAATTATTGCTAATTATTCCTAATTATTGCTAATTATTGTCAATTATTCCAAATTATTGCTAATTATTCCTAATTATTACTAATTATTGCTAATTATTGCTATTTATTTCTAATTATTTCTAATTATTCCTAATTATTAGTATTTATTGCTAATGATCAGTATTTGTTAGTAATTATTTGTAATTATAATGATTTATTATTATTTATTACAATTTATTACTAATTATTATAGTTTATTACTAATTATTATTAATTATTTCTATTTAGTGCTATTTATTAATAATTATTGCTAATTATTACTAATTATTGCTAATTATTACTATTTATTGATAATTATTCTTAATTATTGCTAATTATTCCTAATTATTACTAATTATTAATATTTATACCTAATTATTCCTAATTATTGCTAATTATTCTTAATTATTACTTATTATTCCAATTTAGTACTTTTTTTATATTTATTAGCAATTATTATTAATTACTAAAATTAATTATATACATTAAAAATTATTGTTAATAATTAGTAATTACTACTAATTATTACAAATTAATACTAAAAATTTCAATTTATTTGTACAAATAAATACTAATGACAAAACAATATAAATTTAATTTAATTACAAAAAATAAACAAAAAAATCAACATAAAAAACAGAAATAAATAATAAATTAAAAAACATTAATACCTTTATGACTGATTTTCTATTGATGTAAACGGTTTCACAACTTCTTCATGAACAAGAAAATTAACATAGAAAAATTCTCCCTTTAAAATCAGAATTTAGAGAGAAACATGATTTAAAATTTGGGAGGAATGAGAGGAAAAACGGATGGGGGTATATATAGGTTAGATTATTGGCGACGGGTATACCGTCACAAATAGTATCATTTGCGACGAGACCCATCGCAAATACCTAAGCCCACATTAATTACTGTCGGCCGTTAAAAAGTTATTTGCGACGAGACCCGTCACAAATAGTCCCTGACGACACAACTTTTGCGACGGGACAACATCTCGTCGCAAAAGGCTATAAACCACCGCAGGTTATTTGGGACGGGCCCCATCGTAAAAGGTGTCCTTTCACAGAAAGGTATAAACCGCCACCGGTTATTTGTGACGGGACCCATCACAAATACTTATCTATTTGGGACGGTGGGATCCTACCATCATAAATATCCTTCGCGCAGTTTGGCGCGCTATCCGCGCCAAACTATTGGCGACGGGATTTTTTCCCGTCACAAAAATACTTTTTTTCCCGTAGTGTTCTAGCTACATTGGGCTTCCATGATATTCTACTGAATGGTTTTCACCTTCTCCGCAATTTCTTTGACCATTTCAGGTCCAAGATCTTATGCCCAGTGACCTCATCACAACCCATTGGTGTTCGATACCTTTTCCCATAAATAGCATGATATGGATCCATTCGGATGCTCGAGTGGAAACTGTTATTGTTGGAGAATTCAACAAGTTGAAGTTGTTGGTCCCATCCTCCATTGAAGTCCATAAAGCATGATCATAACATATCTTCCATTGTTTGAATAGTTCACTCAGATTGACCATTAGTTTGACGATAATAGGGCTTATTGAAGCTTAGTTTAGTGCATAGTGCATGATATAGACTATTCCAGAACATCGAGGTGAATCTCAGATCATTATTGGATATAATAGATAGTGGTAATCTATGCAGCCTTACCACATATTTGATTTAATATGTGCAAGTTGATCCAATGGGAAGTCCTCTCAAATCGCGATAATGTGAGCTGTCTTCATAAGACGATCCACAAGGACACATATAGCATTGTTTCCTCTGGATATACTTGGAATTCCAGTGACAAAGTCCATGGTAATGCTTTCCACTTCCATGTTGTTATAGGGGGCGTTTTCATCATCCTCTTATACTTTTTCCTCTCATCATTCACTTTCTGACATACCATTCACTTTGATGTATATTCAACAATCTCCCTTTTTATATTGTCCCACCAAAGGTTTTCTCAGAGATCTTGATACATCTTTGCGCTCCCCGGTAGAATAGAGAAGGTTGATCTATGTGAATCATTAAATAGATTCTTCTTTATCTCTGGATTAGATGGAACACCTAATCGTGACACAAATATCACAATTCCATCCGTGTCAACCACGATTTCTGAGGATTTCCCTTTTTGATAGCTTTCTCATTTTTCCGAATCTCCACATCCTTTAACTGTGGATCCTTTATTTTCTCCATGAGGGATGGTTGTGAAATCATTTGAGAAAGTATGGATGATTATCCTCCATTAATGATTCCAATGTCCATCCTATGAAAGTCTAGTAATATAGGATACTTTTCAATTCTCATCATTGATAATGATTCATGATCCTTTCTACTTTGAGAATCCGCTACCTTGTTGCCTTACTGGGATGGAAGTGGATCAGGCAGTCATAATCTTTGTTGAGTTCAATCCATCTTCGCTGGAACATATTTAGCTCTTTTTATGTGAATATATATTTTAGGCTCTTGTGTTCAGTATATATCTCACACTTCTCCACATAGAGATAATGCCACTAGATTTTCCACATGAAGATCATAGCCGCCAACTCAAGATCATGCATGGGATTATTTATTTTGTGGACATTCAGGTTCCATGATGCAAAGGCTGTCACTTTATAATCCTACATCAACACACAACCAATGGACTTCTTCGACACATCAATACATACAACAAAATGTTTTCCACTTGTGGGTAAAGTGAGAACATGTGCAATGATAAGCCTCCTTTTTAACTCCTTGAAGCACTCTTTGCATTCATCACTCTATGAAAACCATACTCCCTTCTGAGTTACCTTGGTTAGAGGGTTGAAAAATCGTATGAAATTTCTCACGAATCAGCGAAAATATCCAAAAGACCCCAAGAATATTCAGATATCATTTAATGATGTTGGCCTCGGCCATACCTCAGTTGCAGGTGTCTTGGATGGATCCAGAGATATCTAATTGCTTGTGATGTTAGGACCCAAGAATGAGATATCTTTCTACCAGAACTCAGACTTTCTATACTTTTTATAGAGAACCTTATTTCACATTGTCTCTTGTACAGTTTTTAGATGCTTCTTATGATCCTCCTTTGTTTTAGAGTATATTAGAATATCATCCATAAAGACAAACACTAATTTTTTGAGGTAATCTATAAAGGCTCTTTTCATAATGTCCTTGATGATTGTTAGATCATTAGTGAGTCTGAAATGCATTACTATGAATTCACAGTGCCCGTCTCTTGTACGAAAAAAAATCAAGGGTATATATTCATTCTTCAACCTTACATGATAATAATCTGACTACAAATCCACCCCAGATAAGTATTGTGCTCCACGCAGCTAATTGAATAAGTCATAAATTCATGGAATAGGATACTTGTTCTATATCGTGATTTTTTTAGAACACAATAATCATTGAGAAGGCTCATTGAACCATATTTCTTCCAGACAAAGAAGACTGGTGCACCACATAGTGAAGTGCTTGGGCGTATAGACGCACTATCTAGATTCTACTGTAGTTGTTTCTTTATATCCACAAGCTTTAAAACAACAATTCTATACAGAGTCTTGGATATTGGCAATGCCCTAGGTATAAGGTCAATTGAGAATTCAACATCTCTTCTAGGTGGAACATGGTGAAATTCCTCTAGAAACACTACAACAAATTCCCTCACAATAGGTATGTCTTCATGGATGGTTTCATCCTTAGAATCAATCATCTGAGCTAGATATGCGTGATCACAGTAAAATAATATCCACACATGATATGATGGTTCTAAATAAGATTCATCTTCCACTTTCACTTTTATTGAATCGGGGGTTGATTCTCCATATAAAGAGTGATTTCCCTCTCATGTAAATTTATGTTGACTCTATATAGAGAAATACAATCCATGAAAATAATTGCATCAAATTATACAAGAGAGAGTATGAAGAGGTTTTATGGGATGTTCAATCAAAAATCTTGACAGGGGAGGAGTTATATTCATGGGATGCAATGATTTCCCTATTTTCTGTACTCACTGATATCTTTTCTTCCATGATTTTTTGTGGTAATGGGATTGTTCTACTAACAATTCGGGATACAAAAGAGTGCGTAAAAAAAGAATAAAAAATTAGGTTTTCTATTATAAAATGAATAACTAGCATATCAGTCACCACAACATTTTCAGGGTTCACTTCGGCGGTAGTGAGGGTAAAAAATCACCCTGGTAGGCTTGGAGGTTGTTGGATACCACCCAAAACCCTTCGCTTGGGGCACTGATTTCTAAAGGCCCCCAGTTATTTATAGTTAAAGAAACTAACAATTAATTTATATCCAAACGTATCATTTCTATCCTCTATCACAACAACGAGTTTTTCTTTTCAGTATTTAACAACTAGGTTCCCTTATCTTCCACACCTAAAGCATTTCCTCGTCTCCGTGAGGCAATTTCTAAGGTGCATCATTCCCCAGCATTGGAAAGTGGGGTGCAAAATTTTCTTATAAACATTGGATTTATCCATTAGACTGTTAGAATTGACTTCCACCTTAAGATTCTTTTCCCCATGGTACCCATGACATTCTCCTATCTTTATTTAGACCTTGAGGGATCATCGGACAATTTCCTCATTGTTGTCGAAGTCACGGATCACAAGGGCTATTCGTAATCTATCTTTCATCCCACCAAAGAAGTGTTCAACCTTTCATTATATGGTAACGACAAATCTGAAAGTGTATCATGCAATCCATATGTTGTTTTCCTCGTATGCTCTAATGGATTTTTCCTCTTTTTTCGTGAGGGAAAAGAAGTCTCATTCCATCTTTAGCCAGACCGTGCACAGAAAATATTTATCAAAAACATTTTCCAAAAATCCTTCTTTTCCAATTCCTCAATATCCTCCTTGGGATTCATATTCTTGATCAAAGTCCACCATTGATCAACTTCACCCTCAATACAATAAAAGATAGAAGAACCATCTATTGGTTGTAATTTTGAATGATGGAGAATAACTTTTCAATGGAGTTGATTCATTTTTCAGCAATTTAGGGATCAGATGATGCATTAAAATCACGAGTTCATTGTCTCCTATAGCTCTTGATTGTGACTTTTTATTTCATGGGGGGGGGGGGGTGAACGTTCCTCTTGACCCATGTTTCTATTCAAATATTTAGTTAAATGAGAGAGTATAATGAAAAAGTTCACGATTCCTACTCCCATCATATTGGGCATCTCATTACAACTATCATCACATATTTCTTCCCATTAGTTATTTTCCTGATTCCTCCTATTACTATCCATTGGCTGGAATAAAATGAAAGTTAAGGGTAACCCATAAAGGTTAATCCACGGACAAAAATGGATGACTTATAAATAACTGTTATTTCCTTAACTTGTGAATCTATAGGCTTCAATCTATGTTATCAATGATATAATTCCTAACATATATTCCTAGGTGGATGTTTTTTAACACCAATAATAATAGTCCATAATATACTTGTGAAATTACCAAGGAATATCTTCTGTGAGTTTCATAATCAAGAGTGCAAGAAGGCCCATTGTCGTGTACTAGGATACCCCAGTTCAATCTCGACACTCATAGTCGGTGTTTTCAATCCTATGTAGATCTTTGCCGAATCATCCTCTACCTACTTGTATTTAGACAGATATTTATTTTTATATAAAATACATACTAATTGCTCACCAAAACGAAGGGATTCTTTTATTATACTTATTCTTATTCCTATGGCTTTCACTAGGGTTTTTAATCCTAATCCCAAACCTATCCCCTGATACCAATTATAACAACCATTATCTTTATTACACAATTAGAAATGATTTATTACATAAAATATTGACTTGAAACAATATATAATATGGAAAGGTCTTGTGTGTTTGGGGATTAGGAACATTAAATAACAACTTAAAATAGGAAACATGACATCTTCAATGAAAATATCATTTACATGAACACTACATTCCCTCGTAAATAGCATTTCATGGTGTAACCTGAGGACATGCATCAAAAATGGGTGATCTAAAAATCCCAGTAAGGAGTAAATAAATCATAACATGAATAATACAATACTTGTAAGGAAATAGGCATATCGTTGGAGCATAAAAGAAACATGAACATAATGGAATGATAACATGGAAATGTGGCAACAACACTTAACATGATATTAGCATGCGCCAAGGCTCATTTCACATGGACCATGAGTAAAACCTTTTCACACTTGAATTACCATGAGTAAAACCACATTTAACTTGAAATATCATGATATGAAACAGTACCCAATTCATTGGAGTTCTATTAGGACACACCCTTCATAAAAATTTCATTTCATTCATTAGTGTGCAACCTAGATCATATAACATTGATTCATAAAACATATTCATTTATTCCACAAAAAAGGAATGTGGAATTTATTTATGAAACTATATAATCAATATGTAAATGTGTACAAAGGTGAATACCATTTCTAGATAAATGGGATGTTATTCAATACACAATGACATTGGATTAAAATATTGTGGTGCAATTTTGGAAGAAAAACTGCATTACATAACAGTTCATAAAAATTGTTGATTAGACTAGAAGGGGCATCTCATAATATTTACATGAAATATATAGTAATGGGGCCATACAGATACATTTTCTCGAACATTTAATGGAATTATTATTTGTAATACCAATGAATTGTTTGAATGTAAATGAATTGAGAAAAATCCCTAACAGAATTTTGGCATGGTAACAGATGTACTTGGGAGGAATTAATGAGAGATAAAGGTCTGTTGCATCATTCAAAAATAAGGAGAGAAGTATGGGGGAGGTGAAAATTCATATTCAAACCTTTGTAATTGAAAATTAAAGGTCATAACAACATAAAGAAACTTGGATTTAGAGAGAGGAGGGCATGTTTTGGATGAACAAAATAGGCTTTGAGTGAATAGTACGTGGGATAATAGGTGGGTTTATATACGAAAAGAGATGTAATTCTTTATTATTTAGGTTTCAGACACCACACATTAAACTAACAAAAACCACAGACCAGACCATGGTTATTGACCATTTTTTTGCCAAAGGGGAGTGGAAAAAATATATTTTATAAGGCCAATGGAATAAATTATTAAAATAATATGGTTTCTTATGTGGGGGTCAGTCACACTCACAAGAAAATTAATTTAAAAAAATAATATGTTTTATATTTCATGGAGGGTCCACTAAAGCATTGTAAAGTAAATATAATAATTGTAAAATAACATTATTATAATGGTAACACATATAATGGCTGAACATAGTGTTTTTATAATTTCTCGACATCACTATTGGGTTATTATGATGTAATAAAACATATTATATAATTAATAGATATTTAATTTTTACCCAAAAATTCAGCTGTCTCGAAAAATTATGAAAAATTTACCATTGGATAATTTCGATGATCTGATTCCAAAAATAATATCCATTTTATCTAAATAATTTCAAAATATTTTAATTTTAACTTTTAAAATAAAAACAATCATTTATGAAGAATCACAACTTTTTACAAAATTAGCATTCAGGACTTAATAAAAATTACAATCGCATTCATAAAATCATAAGATAATTTATATTTAATAAAAACTTATTTAATAATAATAATAATAATTTATTAAAATTTTATTTTATTCAAAAATCCATTAATTCATTGAAATGGATTTCATAGTTGAATTTTAACTAAAAATACAATTTGGGCTCAAAAACTATATACAATGTAACAATAATAAAATGAATGTATATTATCTATTCAAAATTATTTTAAATAACCATAGTGAAAAGGTATTGTTACATTATCCCTTATAACACCTGTCATGTCCCGTCCCCTTGGGGGCCATGTCGTGACTACCCTAAGCCCACTTTCCATATTCTAGGGGCTGGCAACTAGCACCGAAATGTGTAATCCCCAAAACTGGGAAGGCATTGCCTTTATAACCTATAAACACACACAACCAAGAACACAAAAATATATGAACACAAGTAAAATGTATAGTAGAAATAGTGTGTACAGTATGAAAAATGGGGCCAAAATACAAGCCCAACTGGAAAGTACATGAAAACTGGAATGTATAAGAAAACTGAAACAACTCATGTGAACACCCGCCAAAGATCCTACCTGAAGGGTAGTTATAGCTCTTGAACGGCCATCCCTGCGGTACGCCTAGTCTTATTTCCACCTCTGAGCTACCTCCAGTCCTGGTACTCTTGTCCCCATTTAGTGTAATCTATCGTCTACTCCAAACAAAAGAACGTGCGGTCATAGCCAGCGCATGGGTGAGTATAACGATACTCTCTAGGGACCCAGAGACCATCAAAGGTCTCACAACCCCACAAAGAATAAACCACAAATCATGAAAACATCTGACAACCCAACTTAGGTATATGCCCATACATATGCCTATGTTATCATGTATACCTACCTCAATCATGATAAAACACAGGGTCCAACTAAAAATCCCAAAGCTCAAATTTTACATAAATTAAGGAATACCACAAAGGTAAGTACCACAAAGGTACGCCACACAGAAGAATATCACAAAGGTATCACCACGAATGTAAGTATCACAATGGTATGATAGACCGAATATTGCCACAATGGTATCAACACGAAGATATGTACCACAAATTTACACCACATAGAAGATTACCACAAATGTAAATACACCACTCACACCAGGTATAACTTAGGTACGGTAGTAAAGATGATCAGATGTAATAACTAAATCATCTTACTCTATTAAGAGACTGACCCACATAAGATCCTAAATCATTAGACCCAAATAGGATCGTAGTACATCATAAGACCCACATAGGATCCTAGTACATCATCAGACCCACATAGAATCCTAGTACATCAGCAGACCCACATAGGATCCTAGTACATCATCAGACCCACATAGGATCTTAGTATATCATAAGACCCACATAGGATCCTAGTATAGCAGACCCAAAAATTATCCAAGATTAGTCACACATGGATTTCTAGAGTACATCCATGTGGTACCTTCAATCAAATACCTATGAAGGATCTCAAATCATAGACCCACATAGGATCCCTTTCCCATATTTCCACCAGCTTCAGGGTTCCCGCACTATGCTCGCTTGATTTCGGGAGGGTCCTATCCTCAAGAAACAGGTCGACACTCTAATAGCCACGAAGTTCCATGATGATGTATCTAAAAGGAAGACCACATAATAAGATTATCAACGTAACAGAAGGTGCGTTAATCAGATGCACATCCTGTAAGTTATTAGCCTTTTAGCCCTGAGGTCTCGGTTGGATTTGTGTTCGATCCAACCCGGCCATACCCCAAAATTATCCAAAACTCATGTGGGGTATACAGGAAGGACCATCTATATCCACAGTTTCCAGCATCGCAGACGGTTCATCAAACGGACACCAGAAGCACAAGATATAGCTGAAAGAATTAAAAGGGTCGAAGTTGTCCCGGGTCTGGTCTGACCTGGTCAGATCAACGCGGATGGGTCTGGGCCGGCCCACCAGTGTAGCTCGATTTAGCTCGTACTGGGATCAGATTGTAGTTTCCCAATGGGCTCCTGGTACGGCGGCCCACTGGGCTCCCGGTACGGCGGCCCGCGGTGGCGGCTGAAAGTGGCAACCTGTGGTGGCGTACCGTGGTGGCGGCCCATGGTGCATGACCCATGGTGTTGCGGCTGGCCAGATAGCTATCCCCCTCCATGTGGTGCAGTCGCGCGCTGTGCCTCCACCGGCGGTCGGCTCGTCTGGTCGCTCTCCATTCCGCATCGTGACACAAGGTCGTGGCTCTTGCATGCCGGACGGTGTGAACGAACGACGTTTCCCCCCTTTGTGTGTCCAGCCGGTGTACTCTCCTCCGCCCTTTCTCCACCGCGGCTGACGAGACGCGACCCTTCTTCGGAAGTGCGATTGTGCTACTTCCATCTTTGCATCTGGCCGTGGTGCTGACCGCCGCTCTCGAATCCCACCGATTCCAATCTCCGACACCGGTCACCGTACTCCACAATTGCGAAGAACACATCAAAAACATCTATGGTTTCAGAGAGTTTGTTCCATGTTCGTTTGGCCTGCACACTCCATGTTAGAGCGATAGAAAGCCTCTCATAATTTTTGAATAACAAAAAATGTCAAGAATGGGTATGGTGGTATTCAAAACATCAAAACATACATTTTAATTCATTGGAGTAGTTCTCGAGGAAGAAGAAGATTTTGTTTGGGATGGTGACGTCGGCGTTCTGCGCTTCTGCAAGGTGCCTCCGATCCAGGCTCAAGCTTCAACCTCATTCTTCAATTCCAGAGTACGTTCTTCATTAGATGATGAGTTCCTCCAATGTTCTCCCCAAACTTTCACCCTTTTCCACCACATTCCCGATGAAAATGAGGAGACAACCAAATAATATATGTTTATCAAATTAATTTTTTGGCACAATTAATTGGTACATTTAATTGTAATGTGTTGGATTAATTAAATGGGTTGCGTAGGAATTATTAAAAGAGGGGTTCCAAGGGACTTAACTCTTCTTCATTTAATTAAAGAGGTTCATTAATGTGTTGAATTAATGAGCCTCATAAATCCTATGATGGTTGGGTAAAAATTTTGTGTAACCTGACATTTAATGTCTAACATTAAATGCATGTCCTCTCTCGGGTGGTCCCTGCCACCGAAATTCAAAAACAATGGTGGAATATTTTTAAATAAAAACAATTTATTATATTTAAATCTCCCAGTAAAAACAGAAATACCAACATCCATTATCAACACAACTTTGTTTGATGTGAAGCCTCCCTTAAGAAATCATTGACACTGCGAGTTCAACAGTGTCCTCAGATTTCAATTCCGAGCACCGGTTCAGAAGCTACAAAAACTAGCTCGCACATTTACTGAAATACCTAAAACTATTTCGGGAATTCATTCCAGGTACACTGGGTATCAAAATCATGTTCCATCAACTTTCACAGACTCATAAAATTCCCTTATTAATAAAAACAATTACATTGAAATTTCTGTGTCTTTTCATTCTTCATACCTTAGGGCAATGCCTCCCCGAAAGCCACATCACAGAAAATAGGAAAACAAGTGGGGGTACTGAGCACGAATCTGATCCTCCCTCTCCCATGTAATCTCCTAGAAGTTCTCATGCTGCCTATTTACCCACAATAAAGGTATCGACCACCCATGACGAAATCTCTCTTGTCGATCCTCAATCTCCCCAGGAATCCTGGTAAATGTCGCCCCATCATCGATGTCCAGCTCGCCCTGGCTGATGATGTGAGAAGGGTCATGCATGTATCTCCTCAGCTAGGATACGTGGAAGACTTCGTGCACCCGGTGCAACTGAGGGGGATGTTCTAGGTATTATGACACCTCTCCAACTCTACTGAAGACTTGAAAACGTTCGATGATCCTCAGAGATAACTTTCTGCCCCGACCAAATCTCGGCAAACCTCATCGGGGTGAGACCCATTCGAAGACGTGGTCACTATCATTGAAATATAGAGGTCTCATTATCATGTTGTAATAAGACTTATTCATACTATGTGTAGTCTTTATCATCTCCGAGATGATTTTCACCTTCTTCATGGTAGCCCGTACAACCTACGGTCCCATGAGTGTGGACTGCCATGGGTTAGTCCAACACAAAGGCGATCTTCTAGGTCGGTCGTACAATGCCTCGAAAGGTTCCATCCCAATGGTGGAGTGATATTTTTTGTTTTATGAAAACTTTACCAAGGGAAAGTGATACTCCCAACTCTGACTAAAGTCAAGGACACAAGCATGAAGCATGTCCCAGATGGTCTGAATGGTCCGCTCTATCTGGTCATCTGTCTACAGATGGAAGGAGGTCCTCAAACGAAGCTATGACCCAAAAGCCTCCTGAAACCCCTTCCATAGTTGGGAAGTGAAATGTGCATCATGATTGGAGGAAATAGTTGAGGGTACTACATGTAACTGCACAATCTCTTGCACATAGAGGCGTTCCAAGGTCTCTACTGAACCCTTCTCTCTAATCGGTAGGAAATGGACTGACATGGTGAGTCAGTTGACGATCAACAAGATTGAATCATGCCCCCTAGATGTATGTGGAAGTACTATCTCAAAGTCCATGGTTATCATGTCCACTTCTACTCTGGGACATCTAAAGGATGAAATAAGCCTGCAGGTACCTAATGCTACGACTTCACTTGCTGTCAAGTGAGGCACCGAGAGACAAACTATGCTACTACTTTCTTCATTCCCGGCCACCAGTGCTGTCTTCGGTGGTCCTAGTACATCTTCACTAATGATGGATGCACCTCTAGAGGTGATGTGTGGAACTCCCTCAACACATCCTCTTGTAAACCCACTGGTACCATTGTATGTCCTCTAAAGAAGATGATGTGCTCCACACCTTCAGAAAATACATTAGGTGCCAATCATGTAGATATCTAGGCACATCGAGCCTCGAAGTCAGCATCCCCATACTGTGCCTCCCTGACTTATGGAAGAAGTGGGGGAGTGACTATAAGAGACTGAAGAAAAGATGCTTCATCTCAATCCACAAAGGATATCTGCAAAGAGTCCATCTGCTTTGTTGCCTCTCCTAACAGATGTATACCAGCTCTATTGTTGAGTGCATCTGCAACAAAGTTTTCCTTTCTAGGAGTATAAACTGTCTCAAATTCATAGTCCTGGAGGAACTCAAGCCAACACAACATCCTTCGGTTCAGGTCATTCTGAGGGAAGATATACCTAAGACTCTTATGATTAGAGTACACTGTAAAACGTTCACCCATTAAGTAATGTCTCCACATAATCAAGGTGAAGACCACTAATTCCATATCCAGTTCATTGGTAGCATAGTTATGCTCACGTTTTCTCAGCTATCAAAAACTATATGCGATAAATTCTTGCTCCTGCCTCAAGAAACATCTGAGTCTGGTCCCTGATGTATCACTGTAGACTACGTAACCAACGCCCTCTTCTGAAAGCCTCACGATAGGGGCACTAGACAACATATGCCTTAGCTCTTAAAAACTCTGATGACATATCTCTGACCATATGAAGTTTTTCCCCTTCTTCATCAATGCTGATAAATGTTCTACAACTCTGGTGAAATATGCACAAACCTTATGATGTAACCGGCCAAACCCAGGAAACTCCGTACTTCCGCCACACTACTCAGTGGATCCCATACAAGTAACACCTCAATATTTGCTAGATCAACTGAAACTCTAGCCTCTGATATGACATGTCCTCAAAAGTGAACCTCATGGATCCAGAACAGACACTTCGAGATCTTACCTTAATGATGGTTCTCTTGGAGTGTTTCTAGAACTATCTGAAAAAATAGGCATGCTCCTCCTTGGTATCTGTGTAGATCAGTATGTCATCAATGAAGACTACAAAAAATTGATCACGGTATGGACAAAAGATACAGTTCATGAGTCCCATGAACAATTTTGGAGCGTTGGTCATACCGAATGGCATAACCAAGAACTCATAGTGGCCATACCAACATCTAAAAGTCATCTACGACATATCCTCGTCTCATAATCTTAGTTAGTGATAGCCTAATCTAAGTTCTATCATCGAGAACCACTGTGCCACCTTCATCTGATCAAAGAGGTTGTCTATAGCACCCATCCTTTTTATTATATAACATTTCATTACATTTTACCATGAAAGGATCTTTATGGTCTAGTGTCATAGAAATCAGGAACATAAAACATGAGAAAACCATAAAACATTATTATAAACCACTTTTATGTCTTTATTATAGGTTCATCCCATGTACATTTTCTGCACCTCATATCCTAGAGACAGACATCAAAGGAAAGGGTTTGCAGAAGGCCCAGTAAGGGTAAACAAGGGAGTCAATGTACTTGTGATATGAATAAGAACTTGAATAAAAGCATGATGACATGAGCAATAAAATAATTTTTATATCATGAAGAAATGAACTTGAAACATAACCAAAATATTTGGCTACAACATTTAATTTATACATTCATGAATATATCACCATGGTCTATCCCCAAGGTGTCATAAAAATTACCAAGGTTATTCACCAAGGTATAGTGAAACTTTTCTTCTCTTGAGATTAAATATTTACCCAATGAATTAAAGTGATATCAGGGAACACCCTTGATATTTCTTTATGTACATGTGATCCAAATAGATCATAATCCAAAATTTCATAAATAACCCATGGATAATATATGAAGTGGTTTTCATTTCAAGATTGTGATGTTTTAAAAGTTCTTAATAAAATAATATCATTATGCCATTTATAACCCATTGAAAGGGAGCAAGGGTTTTATTTATGTCAATTCAATAATCAATTACATTATCATTATATATTACCGAACACCCAAAGAAACTAAATAGGTATGGGTATTCACATAAAAAACAAGATAATTTCTAGAGAGAAAGATATAGAAATTTTGAGGTGAAATATTTTGCAGCATAATAAAATGGTTTTTGAAAACATTGGAAAGAGAGGGTACAAGAGTAACCCACTCATAAATAAATTATAATATGTTATAAATATATAACAAATTGTAGATAAGAACATGTTATGGAAATTTTAATGAAATACCACATAAAAAAGAACATGATAGAAAATAGAAGACGTGATTCCTTTTATGAGAAATTCGGCAGCCTAACAGCGTCACTTAAGAATTCAGAAAACAAATTGATGAGAGAAGAAAGGGTCTCTCATCATTTGGACATAAAATGGACAGTAATAAGAACATATATGTTCATACCCTCAACATAAATAGATGGAAAATATAAGACACAACATAAAGGATGTCATGACTTAAAAGTGGAGGGTGAAAGAATCCCTTAGAGTAACTTCGAAGGCTTGAAGGTCAGGAATTTGGGAGGCTTGAGGTAACCTTGGGAGGAATCTTTGGGAGGTAAAGAGACCAGAACTTCATTGGGGAGGATTTTTAAATGAAATTAATGAAGGAAAGGCCTGGTATTTATAGGAGAAGTGAGGGGACAAATCATTAATTGACAAGGGACACCTAATCGGTGGTATTGGAAAAACCATTGTCTTTCCCATGGTATTTTCCAATGGTATTGGCCACTAGAGACACCTAATACCTTATATCACTATTCATTAGTCGGCCAGAATTATCTCATAATTATTACAACCATAATTTTGTCATTAACCACCCGAAACTCAAAAATTGTTTTTCACTATTCACTGAATATTCAACTTTCTCAAAGAAATCCCAAAATTTCACTTTAACCAAATATTTATGCTTTGATTTAAAAAATGAACTCCATTTTATGAAAATAATTTTTTGAATATTTTTAAATTAATTTTTAAATAAAAACACTATTCACTGAAAATGCAACAGTTTCAGAAAAATCCCAAAATTTCACCTTTACCAAATATTGATGCTTTGATTTCAAAAATGAACTCCATTTTAGGAAAACAATTTTCTAAATAATTTTAATTTAATTGTTAAATAAAAAACTATTCACCTAAAAAACTAACACTTAACCAATAATTTCTAAAACAGTTATTAACCTATTTTATTGAATCACATTACTTAGTCAAGGTGCCTAAATTATATTTATACATTCATAAGCGAAGACACTTAATCCATTTTGTTACATTAATAATCATAAAGATAAAATCAGTATTCATAATTTACTATTCACCAAAAATTATGTTGATCTTATTAGACTCTAAATTTCATACTGAACACAGCTATAAAAGTCAATTTTTTGAAAATCATTACGCATTATTAATTATTTAAGGTTTACATAAATATTTTAAAAAATATCTTTTTTCTAGAATTCATAAATAATATGCAAACTATATTTATCCGAACATTTGAAAATTCACAAAACTTTACCATAAGAAGACATCACAACTTTTATTTAAATCAACAGATTACTCAGGGAAGTTACAGTCTTGTTACATAACCTCTTATAACACTAGTATATGACATAAGAGTAAGGTGTGATGGGGTGATAGAATCATGGGGTGGCTCGACCAACATTTCCAGAGTAGTGATTTCTATCAGCATGAACTTCTCGTGAAGAAGATTCCATTCCAGCTTTACACTATGAAGTTCGACTTGGGATTGGTCCAGAGAAAATCCCAAAGGTGCTAACTCTTTCCCGAGTTCCGTCAGATGGGATTCGATCAGCCTGAGACTATTGGATGGGGCCATCAAATCTTTATTCTATATTAATTAATCAAGATCACTTGTATTTATAGACAATAATAGTAACATTTAGTTTCCCATGACCTTATTGACCAACAGTCATATAACAGTCGAAACCCAACAATCTTTTTTTAGTTATACTCATTTTATTTAATGAAAGAGCTTTGTTGAGTATAAAATAAAATAACACACAAAGTTAGGAAAAAATTCGAAATTTCGAGTTGTTACAATCTCCCCCCCTTAAGAAATTTCATCCTCGCAATTTTAAAATTGGGCATGGAAATTTCGTTGAAACTACCACATTGGAAAAGAGTCAGTAAAACTATTATTTTAAAACAACGAAAGGGAAGTACAATGGACATCTGAGTTAACCCATAATAGGATTCCATTTATGAAAACATGGATTTGGAAGAGAAAACAAAGGGTCAAGTTCTATTGGAGAGTGATAGAAAACATGATTAGGAAAATATTAACCACAAGAAGATCACAAACTTAAGATGTGTTAAACAGTTGTTGATTACCGAATAGGAAACATAAACCAACAACTTTTTTGTTTTATGTTCCTTTTCATTATTTTGAGGAATTCATTTACTACATAGAATAAAACATAAGGAAATATACTTACATTCAAGTAGAGTTTCATCCCTTAATAAGTTTCCACCCAGACTAATATTTTCTCTAAACAATGTTCATTCAAAAAGACCTGGTCTCATCAAAAGCACAAGAATCATCTTCTAGAGAATCACATAATCCACAAATAATAACAATATTTTTTACCTTTCCATTAGTCATCAACTAAAACTAATATAGTTAGTACGATATCATATAATTCCCAAAAAGGATAATACAATAAAAAAATAAATATGACTATTAACCTCCAAAATTCAACAAAAGAACCCAAAGTTCCTGAAAGACCATTCAATACACAACCAACCATAAAATTCATTAGAATAATCCCAACAAAGATTGGAACCCAAAACCCAGAAGGATTTAATCACATAGTCTTCCCCAATAAATCTTAACATTTATCTCCAAATTACATTAACTATTATTAAAGTCTCATACTAAAGTATAATTAACCCATTCACATATTCTCTATTCCAGGTTCATCAGTTTCCAGAAATAAGCCAACTCACCATATGTGCACAAAAAATACACAAATTCATACAAAAAAAATTTAACCATTCATCCTCAATTTAAATCCTATTGTATTTTATTTCCCTTAGGCATATAGTACTCCAAAAGAGAAAACATCTTCCAAAATAATCTTTATCATTTAATCACCTATTAATTTTCCTATAAAAATGATATCCATTTGATAAAACATATGTTTCCAAAATCAACTTATTCTTGATCCATAAAAATAGCAAGTGCATTAGTCAGTCCGAAGAGCATAACAACAAACTCATAATTTCGATATCTTGATTGGGAGGAAATTTTTGGAATATAGTCATTCTTCACCCTCAATTGATGATAACCAGAACGAAGATCAATCTTAGTGAATAATTGAGTCCCATAAAGTTGGTCAAATAAGTAATCAATTCTTGTAAGAGAGTGTTAGTTCTTCACTGTGATCCCATTCAATTCTTTATAATCAACGCATAGCTGCAATGATCCATCATTCTTCTTCACAAAGAGAACTAGTGCTCCCCAATGAGACACACTTGGTCGAATAAACCCATTCTCCAAAAGACCTCAGAGTTTTTTCTTTAATTCCTCTAGATCTACATTTTCCATCCTACAGGGGGTCTTTGACATTGTATGAGATCTAGGTATGAGTTAAATAGAGAACTCTACCTCTCTTTCTGGGGGAGGTCTGGGTAACTCCCTAGGAAATCCATGGACGTATTCCTAGATTACGGGGACATTTTCTAAAAGAATAAATACTTCTTGAGAAAAATATTTCATTTAGGAATCTTTTAAATAAAAAAGATTTTATGTCTTAAAACATCATGCTTAGAAAAATTACATTTTTCAATAATTCATTCTTAATGATTCATAAACAACTTGTGATTAACAAAACATATCCCCCAAGAGTGTCATAACCAAGAGTGAATCAAGGATCGTTGTCATGTACAAGTTCTTGCTTGAGTCTAGATCAAAGATGTGTTTTTGGGTTTTACCCCTATGTACATATGCTCAAGAGCCAGCTCTACCTACTCGTATCCAGATAGGGATGTATTTGCTTGATAAACCACCAACTCAATACTCAACAAAATACCAGGAAGATTTCCTATATTAAAACTTTTTTATAGGGTTCTTTCTAAAGTTTTCATATCCTAATTTCCATAAATAACTAAACTATCCCTTGATACCGACTATAGCATCCCATATTTTTATTACATAACATTTCATTGAATTTCACAATCATAGGATCTTTAAAGTCTACAGTCATGGAAATCAGGAACATAAAACATGAGAACAACATAACACATTCTTGTAAACCACTTGTAAGGCTTCATCATTGGTTCATTCTATGTATATTTACTGCATCTCATATCCTGGAGACAAGCATCAAAGGAAAGGGTGAGTAGAAGGCCCAGTAAGGGTAAACAAGGGAGTAGATGTACTTATGATATCAATAAGAACTTCAATAAAAGAATTAGGCATATCATAAAGAAAATAACTTGAAACATAACTTGAATATGTGGGTACAACTGTAAGAACCCGGGTCTTCGTTCAGGTATGTTTTCCCTTTTTCTAGAGTTTTTAAGGAAAATAAATTTTCTCGAAATTTCAGAAGTACACGCCGTGTACATTTTGAGTTTAGTCATGTACTCTATTCCGGCTCGAAGCCGTGTGCTGGTCGTGTTCAGGCCATACACAAGGTGTGTAAGGCTGAGGTGGAGGCCGGTTAATTCGGAGTAGGGAAACATTGAAGTACACATTGTGTACTCAATAAGTACACATCGTGAACTTTCTTTTTTTCATTAAACAGGCCAGGGGTCGCGCCTAACCACTATTTCTGTCTTCTTCTCTAGTTTTCTACCGTCCGAGAGCAACCGTACAGCTGGATCTTTGACGGAGTCCTGCCTCGTCCTCTATTCTTCGATTCGAGCACGGTCAGTTGCGTTGGAATCGCAGTGGTGAGTTCTTCCTTCTGCATTAGCCTTGTTTCTTGATTCCTCCTCGTTTCCAAGTTATCGTGGGATGAAAGTTTTTTATGTTTTCTCAGATCTACGTTGTTCTAAGAGGAATATGTCGTCGAGGTTCGCGTATATCGATCTCTTCGGATCGAGTTAGGTGGATTGTGCCTTTCTGTATAAAGTTGATGAATATTTTGTGCAATTTCCTCCAATACCCATGAATGGGGTATTGCGTGTTTCCTGTTTTTCCCCTATTTCTTTCCTGCTTTGCTTGATTGCTTTAGTAGAGGTTATTTCTTGTGATTAAGGTAATTTGTTTGTGCTCAGATTGCTTTTCCATTCTTGTTTTGCCTGTTTGATGTTTTTCCAGTTGTCATGCCTAGTCGTAGGATAGTGGAAATGTTGTTTTATTATTGATGTTGAGCCTTAGTTGATAGCCAAGTTGTTCTTGAGTTTTACATAGACGATATACATGCGCTGGGCATGTTTAGTTATACTCAGGACTGTGAGAACCTAGAGTAGTAGACCAAAGGGAGAATTGACGGAAGGGCTTCTCCAGAGTGTCTTTTAATCACGAAGCGAGACCAAGGGGATAATTGATGAAAGGGCTTCTCCAGATTTTCTTTTAATTACGATGCAATATATAGGGGGAATTGATGTTGAGAGCTTCCCCATAGAGCCTTTAACATGATATGAGACTATAGGGGGAGTTGACGGTGAGTGCTTCCCCATAGAGTTGGAATACTTACGTAGCTGAACCAGAGGGGTGAGACCGTGTGTGCCTCAAATAGGGTTTCTAGAACTTAAAGGTTAAACCATAGGGGTTAGACTGTGACAGCTATATAGAGGGTTACCTATTTTCTTCTTGTTCCTGACTTCTTACTTGGGTGCTTTACTTTTTAGAACTGTGGTTTGTAGCTTCTTGTGCTTTCCCATTTACTGCTTCTTGTTTTATTACTGCCATATATTCATTGACTGTTAGGAACAAATATTTGGGTGATGGGCTACTAGGATTGTATCTCACACCCTATTTGGGACACGCTTTTGGGCCCAAGAAGACTCTGTTGTAGCAGGTATAGATAGGGGCAAGTGCCCTTCTACTTTAGGATCTTGACTGCATCAGGATCTGGGGAGCATGGGATCGAGCCGTGGATCACGATGCTGAGGAGATTATTTTGTTTTTCTTTTACACTTGGTTTCAGTTTTATTTCAGAACGTTGTTGTGTTTGCTGTTTTCCTTGGATACTTGTATCTGCCGAATCATTTTCATCATAGTTATATATCTACATTGCTTCCGTTGTTTGGTTTCTGTTGTTATGCATGTCATTTACTGCTTCCACTTTTTATTGATGTGATCTTACCTTGTATACCTTACCGAATGAGGGCATAGTTTCCCCACTGACTCACCAAGGCCCTCACTGCTAGCCGTCAGCCTCTGGCATTTGGGGAAATGTGCTTGAGGTCATGTGGCGAACTGGGTACGGGGCACCAGTGGAGGGGCTCTAGACTCGGTACGTTACAAAGTGGTATCAGAGGAGTTTTTTTATCTTGTCTTACTGTTTGGATACCTTATCCAGGGATAGGAAGGATTCGGTACTTGGAATTAAACTGTGCTCGAGAGTAGCTAACCCGTGTACAGGGAAAAGCCATACTACCTCGTTAATTATAGTTTTCTAGTTTTGAGATTTTATGGTTGGTATGTTTTCACCTAGAGTGATTCGTATGACTTGTGTGGTTATTGTTTTGATATTTAGGTTCTATTTCTGCCGCAACCCGATGAGATGAGGGTATGCCATCTCATGCATCATATAGACAGTTGTAGGAATCACATGCCATGTATTCTTTCCATGCCATCTAGGGTGAATTAGTGATTGCATGCTGTTGTGATAGACTATGTGTATATTATGCATGTTGTTCTGATAGTTGCTTGACATATTCTCTACTGTTATGTTATAAAACTATTTGTTTTGTTCTATTCTTAAAGTGAACGCCGAATTTTGGTTCTCGAGGTGTTATGGGCCTCGCGGATCGTAATTTGGAACTTTTATCCTTGTTTTGTGTTCTAGGATTCTATGCAGCTTCTGAGCTACTACCTAGAATACAAGATGTGTACTTTTTAGATACACTCCGTGTAGTTTTCAGGCCATGTTACTGACCGCGTAAGTAGAACACGATGTCGTGGTAGTAACTTCGGGAACACATCGTGTACCATTGGTACATGACATGTGAGTTCAGAGTAATGTAACCGGCCGTGTCACTAACAACACGGGTCGGGGAAGCTCGGGTTGAACATGCCATGTCCATAGGGAACACACCATGTAGTCTTGTCCAGGTACCTAGCCGTGTCACGAACAAAATGGACCGGTGTTACCTTCCTTTCCACACGTCGTGTTTGTTCGGAACACACTGTGTAGTCTTGCCCAAGTACCCTGCCGTGTCACGAACAACACGGGATGGTGTCTCCTTCGCCTATGTACGTCATGCTTGTTTGGAGAACACTGTGTAAGATCCAGCCATGTAGACGGTCGTGTACTCAACAACATGGACTGCCGGAGCCTTGTCTAGTGCACGCCGTGTGTGTTTCGAATACGCCGTGTAGTATCAGGTTGAGTCGGACTGTGTGGGTTAGCCGTGTAATGTTACTCAGGCAGGGGAATAGTTTTCTAGTACACGCCGTGTGTGGGGGTCAATACGCCATGTAGTTTGAAGTGTACATGACTTTTAGGGTTAGAGTACGTTCCCATGTCAGTGGTTTAAGAAGACATGTCGTGTAGTTTTATACACTCCGTGTAGTTGTGTTTTGAAATCTTGTGAGTTTTCTTGAACTTTTCCCATTTTGTACTCTTGTGTTCCTTGTCCTTGTTTTCCTGATCTATGGTGTGCTTTTGATATTTCAGAGCTATGCCTCCAAGATGTCCTCTGGTCGTATGTCTGTCATTAGGCAGTGATCAGATGCCAGACAGGGCTGACAAGGGACTTCCTGTCGATCCCCCAGCCAAGCCATCCTTGGGACCGGTTGTTTTACTAGTCTCGGGTGCTGATGCGCAATTCAGGGAAGGGTTCATGAGGATGATGCAAGCCTTATAGGGAGCACCATCTCCTGCATCGTCTATGGAAAACTTGACACGGGTCTTTCAGCAGTAGCATCCTCCCCCATTATCGGGGGAGGGAGGACCTCAGGCTGCATAGTCATGGCTGGAATCGATGATGACTATCTTTGAGCATCTGGAGACTCTTCCAGAGAGGCGGGTCAATCTCGCCACCTACATGCTCCGAGACTCCGCCAATAGGTGGTGGGACGTGATCTAACAGGAGGGTCAGCAGCAGGCTATGTCTTGGGAGGAGTTACAGCGCGTGTTCTATGACTACTTCTACTCGGAGACCCTGAGGGTCGATCGATCCTGGGAGTTCATGAGCTTAGAGCAGGGTACTCTTTCTGTCATGGAGTATTCCTCTCGTTTCACTAAGCTACAACATTTTACACCCCTTAGGGATAGGAGTGGGGTGTTCTTGGAGAGGAAGTTTGAGGATAGACTCAGGCGGGAGATCCGCTCGCGGGTGAACATCCTCCAGCTGACTTACATTACTTACATCGTCAACCAGACACTGACTGCGGAGCGCAATATGAGAGGCTCCAGAGCTGCGAGTCAAGGCGGTTCTGCTTCCAGAGCTTGCTTCCCTTCAGCTGACAGCAAGAAGCGCCGTAGGGAGCCTATGCGCGGTGATGTGAGGAAGCAAGACGCATCATCAGGCAGCCATGTGACATGATACCAGTGTGGCCGGACAGGGCACACGAGGCCACAGTGCTAGAGAGACCCCGTGGAGTGCCGATCATGTGGCAGGATGAGTGACCTTTAGCGTTTCTTCCAGGTTTTCTCACCAGAAGCAGGTGACCGGGGTTCTTCCATGACTCCTCGTTCAGGAGAAGCCCCACCAATCTCTCACCAGTTTGGGAACTGGAGTTCTTCCGGCTGTTCGGTCCGAGGTGGAGGTCGAGGCCGTGGTATTCAGCCACCAGCTACTCAGCACCAGTAGAAAGGTTCATCTCAGAGTGGTCAGCTAGAGGCACAAGGCCGCGGCACGGGCCAGTCTTTCGTCATGGAGCAGACTTATCATGAGCAGGATCCCAACCCTTCTACTATTTCAGGTATGATTTTAGTAGCCTTAGTTTTATCTTCAACCCTTTTAGATACTAGTTCTACTCATAGATTTATCTCTGTTTCTGTTGTGGAGAGACTTGGACTCAATAGATTTTCTTCTGCCGACTCGTTGACACTAGACACACCTTTCGGAATGAGGACATATAGTGTACGTCAGTGTAGAGAGTTCCCTCTTGAGATTGTAGGGTATCACTTCTTATGGGATCTCTATGTCCTAGAGATGACAGTATATGATGTCATCCATGGCATGGAATGGTTGATTCCCTTCCAGGTATTCGTCGACTTCTATGGCCACAGAGTCAGTTTCATTTCACCAGAATGTGAATATTTCCTTCATAGAGCGAACGGAACGTTCGGGTGAGTCAGGCAGGACTCGAGCATCTTGGTCTAGGAGGAGTCACAGCCCAGATTACTAGTCTTTATCTGGATGATCAGGGGACTCCACAGTTGGACTTTCCTCCAGTGGTGGATCGCTTCCGGGATGTTTTTTCAGAGGACTTTTCAGGTTGGCCTCCGGAGCGTGAGGTAGACTTCACTATTGAGATCGTGCCAGGAGAGGCACCGGTGTCCATTCCTCCATATAGGATGGCCACACTTGAGTTATAGGAGCTCAAGAAGTAGTTGGAGGAGTTACAGGCTAAGGGTTTCATATGACCCAGTACTTCTCCTTGGGGTTCACCTGTTCTATTTGCGAAGAAGGCAGACGGTACCCTTCGGCTTTGTGTTGATTATCAGAAGCTGAACTAGTTGACCGTCAAGAACTGATATCCTTTACCGAGGACTGATAACCTTTTCGATCAGCTTCGAGGAGCCCGGGAGTTCTCAAAGATTGACTTGAGGTCCGGTTATCATCAGTTGTGTGTTAGACATCAGATATACCTCTGAGAGCCTTCAGGAGAAGGTACGGTCTTTAAGAGTATACAGTCATGCCGTTCGGTCTCACGAACTCCCCTGCAGTTTTCATGGCACTGATGACCTGAGTGTTCCATCCTTACATGTATTCCTTCGTCGTGGTCTTCGTGGATGATATCTTGGTGTACTCTCACACTCAACATGACCATGCCACACATCTTGAGATCGTTCTGAGTAGACTAAGAGAGCATTGGATTTATGATAAACTCTCAAAGTACCACTTCTGGATGGATCAGATTCACTTCGTGGGTCACTTTATCTCAGAGGCAGGAGTATCTGTGGACCCAGAGAATGTGATAGCTATAGATTCTTGGGAGCAGCTGAAGAACGTTTTTGAGGTATGGAGATTCCTAGGGCTGGATGGATACTAAAGACACATCATTCAGGACTTTTATTATCTATAAGCACCATTGATAGGTCTGACCAAGAAGGGGGCAATGTTCTTATGGTCAGATTCTTGTTAGTCATCCATTCAAGAGTTGAAAGGGAGGTTGACGTCAGCACCGATACTAGTCTTTCCAGATCCAGGAAAGAACTACACTATTTACTATTATATTTCGGGTATCGGGCTGGGATATGTGCTTATGTAGAGAGATGGTGTTGTTGTGTATGGGTCTCACCAGCTGAGGCCACATGAGAGGAACTACCCTACGCATGATCTAGAGTTGGAAGCTGTTGTTCATGCCTTACGCTATTGGAGACACTATCTTCTGGGAGATCACTTTGTGGTCTTCACTGACCACAAGAGTCTCAAGTATATCTTCACTCAGCGTGATATGAATCTGAGGAAGTGCTGGTGGGTTGAGTTTCTATAGTCTTTTGACTTCAAGCTTGCCTATACGCCGGGAAAGGGCAATGTCGTGGTAGACATGTTGAGCAAGAGAACTCAGATTCAGGAAGTTCAGGAGGCCAGTAGTGAGTGGCAGCTGATGGCTCTATTCTCTGAGATGCACTTGGAGGTGCACAACAGACGGGGATAGACCTTTCTATATTCTATCGTTGTTACCTCCACGCTACTTGATCGGGTACGGATGAGGCAGCTATCAGACACGGAAGGCATAGTCTTGTGGGAGAGTGTGTCAGGATGGGACCCTCTTCCTGGATGGACAGTGGGCGGGGATGAGATCTTGCATTTCCATGGGTGTGTATGGGTGCCAACAGACACACGTTATGATCTGATGTGGGATTTCCATTCCTCAGTTTGGGCAGTTCATCCTGGCGTCACCAAGATGTATCAGGATCTCCATCGCTAGTACTGGTTTCCAGGTTTAAAGAAGGATGTTGCTGGTTTTGTAATGAGATGTTCTACTTGTCAGCAGGTGAAAGCAAAGCATCAGCAACGAGTGGGGCTCTTACGCCAGTTAACCATTCCGGAGTGGAAGTGGAACGATGTTGCATTGGAATTTGTGAATGGTTTTCCGAGGTCAGCGCGAGGGAACGATGTTGTTTGGGTTGTCGTTGACAGGCATACAAAGGTTGCACACTTCTTACCGATCAAGGATACCTTCAGCATCGATGATCTGGGATGACATTACATCAGAGAGATTGTGCGTCTACATGGAGTTCCACACTCTATTGTTTCAGACAGAGATGCGTGCTTTACCTCTTGTTTTTGGTAGGGACTTCAGAAGGCCTTGGGTACACAGGTACTTTTGAGTATAGCATACCATCCCCAGACTGATGGACAGTCCGAGCGCACGATCCAAGTTCTTGAAGATATGCTCCGAGCTTGCATCCTTAAATTTGGTGGTTCTTGAGAGAAGCATATTTTTATGGGGAATATCGCCTACAAAAACAGTTTCTAGGCGACCATTCAGATGGCACCATACTAGATTTTGTACGGTAGGCCATGTCGATCACCCTTATGCTGGCTAGATGCAGGAGGGCCAGCTTTGCTGGAACCTCGTCTTTTACTGGAGACTTTAGAGCAGATATAGCTGATTCGGAAGAGTATGGCTACAACACAGTCTCGACAGAAGTCTTATGGTGATCAGCGGAGATGACCTCTAGAGTTCGAGGTCGGTGATTGGGTTTTCCTATGTGTCGCACCTAGGATGGGACACAAAATTATTCGGAGACATGGTAAGATTTTTCCACAGTACGTCGGGCCATTTGAGGTTTTGGGGAGAGTGGGGCCAGTCGCCTATCAGTTGTAGCAACCTTAGAGGTATCGGGCCATGCACGACGTCTTCCTCGTCTCTCAGCTCTGAAATTACTTTTCAGACCTGTCTCACGTCTTTCAGTCTGAGGAAGTCAAGCTTGAAGTGGATGCGTTGTTCGAGAAGCATCCTATCTAGATTGTTGATTGTAGTATGAAGGTTCTCCATGGGCGGTCTGTTCCTCTGGTACGAGTGCTATGGCAGCACGGGTGAGTACAGGATGAGACCTAGGAGAGGGAGGTCGATGTACAATCGAAGTGGCAGGAGTTGTTTGGGGATTCTTCTTCTCCACCTCGTTAGGGAAATTCAGGGACGAATTTTTTTAAGGGGGGAAGTTTGTAACAACCCGGATCTTCGTTCATGTATGTTTTCCCTTTTTCTGTAGTTTCTAAGGAAAATAAATTTTCTGGAAATTTCTGAAGTACACGCCGTGAAAGTCTTGAGTACACGCCATGTACTCTGTTCCAGTTCAAAGCCGTGTGCTAGCTGTGTCCGAGCCACACACCCTGTGTGTAAGGCTGAGGTGGAGGCCGGTTAATTCGGAGTACGGAAAAATTGACGTACACTCCGTGTACTCAAGAAGTACACGCCGTGTACTCAAGAAGTACATGCCGTGTACTTTCTTTTTTTTCCATTAAACAGATCGAGGTCGCACCTAACCCCTATTTCCATATTTTTCTCCAGTTTTCAACCGTTCGAGAGCGACCATACGGCAGGATATTTGAAAGAGTCCTGCCTCGCCATCCATTCTCCGATTCGAGCACGGTCAGTTGCGTTGGAATTGCAGCGGTGAGTTCTTCCTTCTGCTTTAGCCTTGTTTCTTGATTCCTCCCCGTTTCCATGTTATCATAGGATGAACATTTTGTGAATTTTTACAGATCTACGTTGTTCTAAGAGGAATCTGTTGTCGTGGTTCGCGTATATCAATCTCTTCGGATCGAGGTAGGTGGTTTTTGACTTTCCATAGAATGTTGATGAATATTTTGTGCAATTTCCACCAATACCCCAGAATGTGGTATTGTGTGTTTCCTGTTTCACCCTTGTTTCTTTCTTGCTTTTCTTGATTGCTTTGGTAGAGGTTATTGCTTGTGATTAGAGAAATTGTTTTGTGCTCAGATTGCTTTTCCATGCTTGTTCTTCCTGTTTGGTGTTTTTCCAGTTTCCATGCCTAGTTGTAGGATAGTGGAACTGTTGTTTTATTATTTTTGTTGAACCTTAGTTGATAGCCAAGTAGTTCTTGAGGTTTAATTTGATGATATACACGCACTGAGCATGTTTAGTTATACTCAGGACTGTGAGAACCTAGAGTAGTATACCAAAGGGAGAATTGACGGAAGGGCTTCTCCATAGTGTCTTTTAATCATGATGCGAGACCAAGGGAAGAATTGATGCAAGGTCTTCTCATGAGTGTCTTTTAATTACGACGCGTGATATAGGCGGAATTGACATTGAGTGCTTCCCCAGAGAGCCTTTAGCACGATACGAGGCATTAGGGGGAATTGATGTTGAGTGCACCCCTAGAGAGTCTTCTTACATACGTAACTGAACCAGAGGGGTGAGACTGTGTGTTCCTCCCAGAGGGTTGCTAGTAATTAGAGGTTCAACCATAGGGGTTAGACTGTGAGAGATACCTAGAGGGTAACCTGTTTTCTTCTTATTGCTGACTGTTTACTTGTGTGCTTTACTTGCTAGAACTGTGGTTTTTAGCTTCTTGTGCTTTT
Source organism: Viscum album (assembly GCA_963277665.1). Taxonomy (NCBI): domain Eukaryota; kingdom Viridiplantae; phylum Streptophyta; class Magnoliopsida; order Santalales; family Viscaceae; genus Viscum; species Viscum album. The sequence continues at coordinate 1,305,914,254 of OY728147.1, forward strand.
CCGTTTACTGATTCATATTTTATTACAGCCTTATATTAATTGAATGTTAGGAACAAATCTTTTGGTGATTTCCTACTGGGATTGTATCTCACACCCTGTTTGGGCCATGCTTTTGGGACCAAGAAGACCATGTTGTTGCAGGTATAGATAAGGGCAAGCACCCTTCTACTTCAGGATCTTGACTGCATCAGAATCTGGGGAGCACGGGATCATGCCATGGCTCATGATGCTGAGGATATTATTTTGTTTTTCTTCTGCACTTGGTTTCAGTTTTATTTCAGCACGTTGTTGTGTTTGTTTTTTTCCTTGGATACTTGTATCTGCTACACCATTTTCATCATAGTTATATATCTACATTGATTCCGTTGTTTGGTTTCTATTGTTATGCATGTCGTTTACTGCTTCTGCTGTTTATTGTTGTTTTCTTACCTTGTATACCTTACCGAATGAGGGCATAGTTTCCCCACCGACTCACCGAGGCCCTTGTTGGTAGTCGGCATCCTCTGGCATTCGGGGAAACGCGCTTGAGGTCATGTGGAGAACCGGGTACGGGGCACCAGTGGAGGGGCTCTGGACTCGGGACGTTACAACAACATTTCATTTATACATTCATGAACATATCACAAAGTTTCATCCCCAAGGTGTCATAAAAATTACCAAGGTTATTCACCAAGGTATTTTGAAACTTGTCATCTATAGAGATTAAATATTTACACAATGCATTGGAGAGATATCATTGGGCACCCTTAATATATCGTTACTTACATGTGATCCACATATATCATAATAAAAAATTTCATAAATAACCCATGGAGAATATAAGAAATGGGTTTCATTTCAAGATCATGACATTTTAAAAGTTCTTAATAAAATAAGATTGTTATGTCATTTATAACCCCTGGAAAGGGAGTGAGGGTTATATGTATGTCAATTACAAAATAAAATAAAATATTTTTATATATTTATGAACACCCAAAGAAAATAATTTTTTTGGTATTCAAATTAATAAAAAAAGAGAATTTCTGGAGAGAAAGAGATTGAAATTTTGAGGTGAAATTTCTACAGCATAATGACTATATAACATGGTTTTAGAAAACATTGGAAATAGAGGGTAAAAGTGCAACACACTCATAAAAAACCTATAATACAATATAAAAATAGAAAAACACGGAGATAAGAACATGGTATGGAAATTTGAATGACATACCACATAAAATGTAACCTGCAAGAAAAGAGAAGACAAGATTCCTTTTACGAGAAATTCAACAGCCTAACAACGTCACTTAAAAATTCATAAAACAAATTGATGATAGAAGAAAGGGTATATCATAATTTAGACATAAAATGGATAGTAATAAGAACATATAAGTACATACCCTCAACATAAAGAGATGGAAAATATAATACACAACGTAAAGAAAGTCATGACTTAAAAGAGGAGGGTGAAAGAATCCATTACCTTGAAGATTAACATCGAAAGCTAGAATGTCAGGATCATGGGAGGCTTGAGGGAAACTTGGGAGGACTCCTTGAGAGGTAAAGAGACCAGAACTTCATTGGGGAGTATTTGGAAATAAAATTAATGAGGTAAAGTCTTGGTATTTATAGAATATGTGAGGAGAAAAAGCATTAATTGCCAAGGGACACCTCATCAGTGGTATTCAAAAAACCATGGACTTGACCAAGTTATTTTCCCATGGTATTGGCCACTTGGGATACCTCATATATTATCTTTATATTCATAAGTCTACCAAAATTATTTCATAATTATAACATCCTTAATGATGTCATTAAACACCCAATACTCAAAAATAGTATTTTCAATATTCACTGAAAATTCAACTTTCTCAGAAAAATACGAAAAATTCACCTTGTCAAAATATCGATGCTCTAATTTCAAAAATGAACTCCATTTTATTAAAATAATTTTCTAAATATTTTTAATTTAATTTTTAAATAATAATACTATTCACTAAAAATTCAAATGTTTCAGAAAAATCTCAAAATTTCACCTTAACCAAATATCGATGCTATGATATCAAAAATGAACTCCATTTTATGAAAATAATTTTCTAAATATTTGTCAATTAATTTTTATATAAATAAAACTATTCACTCAAAAAAACTAATACGTAACAAATAATTTCAGAAATAGTTATTTACCTATTTTATTTAATCACATTACTTAATCAAGGTGCCTAAATTATATTAATACTTTCTTAAGTGATGTTACTTAATCTATTTGGTCACATTACTAATCATAAGTATAATATCACTATTCATAATTTACTATTCACCAAAAATTATGTTGATCACATTGGACATTAAATTTCATACTGAACACAGCTGTAAAAGACCATTTGTTGAAAATCATTACACATTATTAATTATTTACATTTTACATAAATATTTTAATAAATATCTTTTTTCTAGAATTCATAAATAATATGCATACTATATTTATCCGAATATTTGAAAATTCACAAACATCACCATAAGAATAAATTACAATTTTATTTAAATAAAAGGATTTTCCAAGGAAGTTACGGTCTTATTATATAACCCCTTAAAACACCAGCATAGGACCTATGAGTAAGGGGTGCTAGGGTGATAGAATCTTGGGGTGGCTTGACCAAGATTTCCCGAGTAGTGATTTCTACTATCTTGATCTTCTCGCAAAGGTGATTCCGTTACATCTTTACACGATGAAGTTTGTTTTGGGTTTGGCCCAGAGCAATGCCCAAAGGTGATAACTCCTTCCCGAGTTCCATCAGATGGGCTTCGATCAGCCCGAGACTACTGTATGGGGCCATCGAATCTTCTTTCTATATTAATTAATCAATATCACTTTTATTTATAGACAATAATCATAACATTTAGTATCCCATGGTCTTATTGACCAACAGTCATATAATAGTCGAAACCAAATGGTATTATTTTAATTATACTCATTTTTTAAAATAAATTAGTTTTTTTGAGTATAAAATAAAATAACACAAATTTCGGAAACAAAATTTATTCAAAATTTCAGGCTGTTAAAACTTCCCCCTTAAGAAATTACGTCCCCGAAATTTAAAAATTGGGCTTGGAATTTTTTTTGAAATTCCCACATCAGAAGTGAGTCAGTAAAAATATTACTTTAAAAGAAAGAATGAGATATACAAACGTCACCTGAGTTAACCCATACTAGGATTCCATGTACAAAAACATAGATATGGAAGAAATAAAAAAGGGTTAAGGTCTGATAGAGAGTGAAAGAAAACATGATTAGGAGAAAATTAACCACAATATGATCACAAACATAAAATGTGTTAAATGGTCTTTGATTACCCAGTAGGAAACATAAAAAAAATGTTTTTGTTTTACCTTGATTTTCATAATTTTGAGGAATTCATTTACTACATAGAATAAAACCATAAGGAAATATATTTACCTTCAAGTAGAGTTTCATCCCTTAATATGTTTCCATCAAGACTAATATTTTCTCCTAAAAATGCGCATTCAAAAAGATTTGTTCTCATCAAAAGCATAATAATCATCTTCTAGGGAATCACATAATCCCCAAAATAATAACTATATTTTTTTCCTTTTCTTTAGTCATCAACTAAATATAATATAGTTAGTATGAGATCATATAATCACCAAAAAGGATAATCCTATAAAAAAAGAAATATGACTATTAATCACTAAAATTCAACAAAAGTACCCAATTTTCCAGAAAGACCATTCAATACACAACCATCCTTTAATTTATTCAGAATAATCCAAACTAAGATTGGAACCCAAAACTCAAAAGGATTTAATCACATAGTATTACCCAATACATATTAATATTTATCTCCAAATAACATCGATAAATATTAAAGTCTCATACTAAATTAAAATTAACCCATTCACATATTCTTTATTCTAGGTTGATCATTTTCAAGAAATAACTCAAATCACCGTATGTCCACAAAAAATACATTAATTACTACAAAAAAATTAAACCATTCCTCCTCAATTTAAATCCTGCAGTATTTTATTTCCATTAGGCATATAGTACTCCAAAACAAAAAATATCATCCAAAATAACCATTATCATTTAGTAACCAAATCATTTTACTATACAAAGGATATCCGTTTGATAAAACATATGTTTATAGAATCAACTTATTCTTGATCCATAAAAATAGCTGGTGCATTAGTCATTCTTAAGGGAGTAACTACAAACTCATAATGCCCATATCTTAATTGGATGGATTTATTTTTTGGAATATCGTCATTTGTCACCCTAAATTGATGATAACCAGAATGAAAATCAATCTTAGAGAAGAATGGATTCCCACAATGTTAGTCAAATAAGTCATCAATTGTTGGAAGAGTTTTTTTTTCACTATGATCCCATTCAGTTCACTATAATCAATGCATAGATGCATCGATCAATCCTTCATCTTCACAAAGAGAACTGGTACTGCCCAAGGAGACACACTTGGTCGGATAAACCCCTTCTCCAAAATATCTCAGTGTTTTTTTATTCCTCTAGATCCACATTTTCCATCCTATAGGGGGTCTTTGACATCGGATGAGATCCAGGTATGAGTTCAATGGAGAAATTTTCCTCTCTTTTTAGGGGAGTTCCGGGTAACTCCCAATGAAATACCTCAATGTATTCCTCGACAATGGGGACATTTTCTAAAACAATAGATCCTTTGTGAGAAACTTATTTCACTTACGAATCTTTTAACTAAAAATTATTTTATATCTTAAAACATCATTCTTAGACTAATTACATTTTTCTATAATTCCTTCATAATGATTCATAAAAAGATTGTGATTAACCAAACATATCTTCCCGGAGTGCTGTAACCAATAGTGAATCAAGGCCCATTGTCTTATAACACTTCCCGTTCGATTCTTGCTCAAATCGGTGTTTTCGAGTTTTACCACTATGTACATCTGTGCCAGAGCCACCTCTACCTACTCGTATCCAGACATGGATGCATTTTCTTGATAAACCACTTACTCAATACTGACCAAAATATCATGAAGATTTCCTATATTTAAACATTTCTATAGGTTTATTCCTAAAGTTTTCATATCCTAATTTCTATAAATAACTAAACAATCCTTTGATACCAACTATAGCATCCCGCCTTTTTATTACATAACATTTCATTACATTTTACAAACAGAGGTTCTTTAAAGTCTTGTGTCTTGGAAATCAGAAATATAAAACATAAGAACAACATAAAAAATTATTCTAAACCACTTATAAGGATCCATCATTGGGTCATCCTATGTACATTTAGTACATCTTATATCATGCAGACAGACATCAAAGGAAAGGGTGAGCAGAAGGCCTAGTAAGGGTAAACAACGCAGTCAATGTACTTGTGATATCAATAATAACCTGAATAAAAACATGAAGACGTGAGAAATGGAAGAATATGAATATCATAAAGAAAATAACATGAAAAATAACTTGAATATGTGGATACAAAATTTCATTAAGACATTCATGAACATATCACCAAGGTCCATCCCCAAGGTGTCACAAAACTTACTAAGGTTATTCACCAAGGTATCGTGAAACTTGTCATCTCTTGAGATTAAATCTTTACCCAATGAATTAGAGGGCTATCAGGGCACACCATTAATATGTATTTACTTACATGTGATCCAAATTTATCATACTCAAACAATTCATAAATAACCCATGGAGAATATATGAAATGGGTTTCATTTCAAGATTCTGACGTTTTAAATTCTCTTAATAAAATAAGATCATTGTGTCATTTATAACCCATTGAAAGGGAGTGAGGAATTTATTTATGTCAATTCAAGAATAAATTACATTATCTTTATATATTTATGAATACCCAAAGAAACTAAATAGGTTTGGGTATTCACATACATAAAACAAGAGAATTTCTAGAGAGAAAGAGAAAGAAATTTTGAGGCGAAATTTCTGCAGCATAGTGGCTATATAAAACAATTTTAGAAAACATTGGAAATAGAAGGTACAAGAGTAACCCACTCATAAATAACTTATAATAAATTATAAATATATAACAAAATGGAGATAAGAACATGGTATGGAAATTTGAATGACATACCACATAAAAAAGAACATGAAAGAAAAGAGAAGATGTGATTCCTTTTATGAGAAATTTGGCAGCCTAATGACATCACTTAAGAATTCAAAAAATAAATTGATGAGATAACAAAGGGTATCTCGTCATTTGAAACATAATATGGACAGTAATAAGTACATAACTTCAACATAAATATATGAAAAATATAAGATGCAACAGAAAGGAAATCATGACTTAAAAGATGAGGGTGAAACAATCCCTTACCTTGAAGAGTAACTTCGAAAGCATGAAGGTCGGGACCTTGGGAGGCTTGAAGGAATATTGGGAGGACTCATTGAGAGGTAAAGAGACCAGAACATAGTTGGGGAGGATATTTAAATGAAATGAATGAGGGAAAGGATTGGTACTTATTGGATAAGTGAAGGGACAAAGCATTTATTGCCAAGGGACACCTCATCGGTGGTATAGGAAAAACCTGAGGCTTTCCAATGGTATTTTCCAATGGTATTGGCCACATGGGACACCTAATACCTTATATTACTATTCATTAGTTGAATATAATTATTGAATAAATATTACATCTTTAATGAAGACATTAAACACCCGAAACTCCAAAACTGTATTTTCACTATTCACTGAAAATTAAACTTTCTCAGAAAAATCCCAAAATTTCACCATAACCAAACTTCAGTGCTATGATTTCAAAAATGAACTCTATTTCATGAAAATAATTTTCTAAATATTATATTTTAATTTTTAAATTAAAATAATATTCACTAAAAATTCAACTATTTCAGAAAAATCCCAAAATTTCACCTTAACCAAATATCGATGCTCTGATTTTTAGAATGAAAACCATTTTATGAAAATAATTTTCAAATTTTTTTAATTTAATTTTTATATAAAAAACTCTATTCACTCTGAATAAACTTATACTTAACCAATAATTTCTAAAACGGTTATTTACCTATTTTATTAAATCAAATTACTTAATCAATGTGCCTACATTATATTAATACTCTCTTAAGTAGAGTTAATTAATCTATTTGGTAACATTACTAATCAAAAGCCTAAAATCACTATTCATAATTTAATATTGACCAAAAATTAAGTTAATCTTATTAGACTCTAAATTTCATACTGAACACAGCTGTAGAAGACTGTTTTTTGAAAATCACTACACATTATTAATTATTTATGGTTTACATAAATATTTTAAAAAATATCTTTTTTTCTGGAATTCATCAATAATATACATACTATATTTATCTGAACATTTGAAAATTCACAATCTTCACCATAAGAAGACATCAAAATTTTTATATAAATCAAAGGATTACCCAAGGCAGTTACAGTCTTGTTACATAACCCCTTATAACACCATCATAGGACATAAGAGTAAGGTGTGCGAGGGTGATAGAATCTTATGGCGGCTCAGCCAAAATTGCCCGAGTAGTGATTTCTATCAGCTTGAACTTCTCACTAAGGATATTACATTCCATCTTCACACGGTGAATTTTGGATTGAGTTTGGTTCAGAGCAAATCCAAAAGGTGCTACCTTTTTCCCGAGTTCCGTCAGATGGGCTTCAATCGGCCCGAGACTATTGGATGGGGCCATCAAATCATCTTTCTATATTAATTAATCATGATCACTTGTATTTATATACAATAATCGTAACATTTAGTTTCCCATGGTCTTATTGACCAATGTTCATATAACAGACAAAACCCAATGGTATTATTTTAATTATACTCATTTTATTAAATGAAATAGTTTGTTGAGTATAAAATAAAATAACATCCACAGTTTGGAAACAATATTTATTGCAAATTTCGGGTCATTACATTTTCAATCCTCGGGAGTGGGTACTTGTTTTTCACGGTCACCTAGTTTAGGCACTGATTGTTAACACAAAGTCTCAAGCTCCCATACTTCTTTTTGAAGGACAAAATCGGGGTAGCCCACAGAGAAACACTGGGCCAGATGAGCCCCTTCTCCTGCAAGTCCTCTAGTTGTACCCACAGCTCAAGAAGCTCTGCGGGTTCCATCCGATATTCTAGTGTATATATCAATTTCCTCCAAGGGTACATGTTTATGAAAAGGTCTACCTCTATACGAGGAGGTATAATCTAAAGATCATCCCAGAACACATCCGTGTATTGGTCCACCACTATAGGATAACTCATCCTCTCCACATCAACCGCTTCGAGAGTAAGACTAACCAACTGATGAGTGATCACCTAAACTCTCCTCTGGAGAAATCCATCCTGTCCTTCAAAGTCTCCCTTCTCACAAGGGAAAGTAATTCTTGTCCCATCAGTGCGGACACACCGCACTTGGTGTCTAATACATTCAATCTGAGCATGGACTATAGATAACCAGTCCATACCCAAGATGGCGTCGTATGTCCTCAACGCTACTACTAAATGATCACATCAAACCTCTCTCCTCCTAAGGTAATCTCACACTACTATCACCAGTGCATAATCATCGAATCCACTCCCATAGGATTCTCTAGATCTAAGGATCGAGCCAACAGCTTCGTCAGAATCTCCGAGCATCGAACGAGGGAATTGGAAATAAAATAATGACTGGAACCCATGTCTATATGTATTATAGCTAAGGTGTAGTAGACATAAATCGTACCTCATATCATCTCTAAAGTGCCATGGTAGTAGGTCTCAGTTGCCTGGAGCTGAGCTCGCCCCTATCCTCCTACTCCCCGTGGTCATGGTGGACCACCTGGTGGTGGAGGTGGTAACACCTCGAATCATCACACACTTCCAGCTACACGGCTTGCTCCTTGGACACATCCTACTTTTTCTTGCGGACCCCTCAGTCATTCCTCTATCTCTACCTAGGAAGGACATCAACTACCTGCTTATCATCTATACGGTGGGTCAGACATTCATGAGCCATGTGGCCTTGCACGCCGCATGCATAACAATGGCTGATCCTCGCTTGACTGGATCTGCCTCTGGTACCCCGCACAACCGACCATGAATCTTGTGATCATCCACCTGTGGGTATGGTCCTCTTGGACCTCTGTGACATCTGTCTTCTGCCAGTTGTAGAAAACTCTACCACGTGATGTCTGGTGGTGGGTCTCACTGCAAGTGACTACTCATCTTGAAAACTCACCATCAAGAGGGCTCTATCTAACACCCCTTCCTGCATTGGGATGTTGAGAGAAATCATCGAAGCCATGATCTCCCACCTGAGCCCCTGCTCGAAGGACCAATCCATGAATAATAGATCCCGCACCATATCAGTGGTGTGGCATGAGAGGTTGGTGAACCTCGTTGAGTACTGAGCCACTATCTTGTTTCCCTACTGAAAATGAAGAAGCTCCTATATGGGCACTGGAAAAAGGGTAGATGGAACAAACTCTACCTGAAACATGCTCTTAATGTCTTCCCAATGAAGTGTCACCTCGTCATGATCATGGAGCATCAACCTCCACCATCTACCTACTTTATCCTTTAGAAAACTTGCAGAAAGGATCACCATGAGATCAGTTGGTTTGACTACCAGTGGGAAGACTCTCACCATGGCCTCCATCGAATCCTCATCCACCTATGGGTATGTATCTCCCCGAATCCTTGGTGGCCTCTGGCACTGTAACTCGTGCAACGTGCTCAAATGGTGTGCACCCTCTGATGCATGGGCTGGTGGAATTGGTGGACTAATGGGTAATGGTACCGTTGGTACATCCCCTGGTACCTCTACTGATAAAGGTCCCTACACTGAGGCCTCGTCGCTCGGTGGGATATCAGCACGTACTATACATGGAACCCTAGCTGGCTGTCTATATGAAGTCATTCGGAAAATAAATAGGTGTGCCATGGTAAAGATGTTATACCTGGTGATCTGACTCAAATATATCCTGATGAACACTTTCTTAAACACACACACAATTAGTGTTTTCATGCGCTGAGTTAGAAATCATATGTTTGGGTCCTGGTGTATGGATTCATCATCCGCCGAACCCACACTGGATTACCTAAACTGATAACCACACTCACTACACTTAACACTATTGTCTCTAAAAAGATTAGATTAAATTATATACATTAGAACTGAACCCTATGATACCAATTTTTCACAACCCTTCCCCATGTGGCCCATGTCGTGACAACCTCAAGCCCTCCTTCCATAAGCTAGGGGTGGAGACTAGCACTGAAAGGCGTAATATCCAAAACTGGGAAGGCATTGAATTTATAACCTGTAATCACACACAACCAAGTGCACAACAAGACACGAACACAAATAAACTGTATAGTAGATAGAGTGTGTACTGTAAAAAAGGGTCCAAATTACAATCCCAATTTGTAAGTACAAGAAAAATAGATAGTATAAGTAAAATGAAATAGCTCTAGTGATCACCCACCAAGGATCCTAGCTGAATGGTAGGTACAACTCTCGAATGGTCATCCATGTGGTACACCATGTCTATTTTACACCTTTGATCTACCACTAGTCCTGGTACTCTCATCCCCAGTCAGCGATATACGTTGTTAACACCAAACACAACAAGGTGAGGGAATAACCCTTGCCGGGGTGAGTATAATGAAACTCTGTAGGGGCCCTGAGACCCTCGAAAGACTCAAAAACCCACAAAGGATAAACCACAAAGAATGAAAACATATAACAACCACACTTAGTTATATTCCCATACATATTCATAAGTTATCATGTATACCCATCTCAATCATGAGGAAACACAAGGTCCAACTCCAAATACCAAATCTCAGCCGTTCCACAAAGGAAGGAATACCACGAAGGTAAGTACCACCAAGGTACGCCACCCAGAAGAAAACCAAAAAGGTATCACTATGATGGTAAGTACAAAAAAGTCACTCCACATAGAATATTACCACAAAGGTATCACCACTAAGGTAAGTACCATAATGGTATGCCACACAAAAGAATACCACAAAGGTAAAGACTCATCTCACACCAGGTATAACTTAGTTACAGAAGTAAAGATGATTAGATGTAACTACTAAATCGTCATACTCTATTAAGAGTATAACCCACGTAGGATCCTAAATCCTCAGGCCCACATAGGATCCTAGTATATCATCAGACCCACAGAGGATCTTAGTACCTCCTCAGACCCACATAAGTTCCTAGTACATCATTAGACAAACATAAGATCCTAGTAAAGCATCAGAACCACATATGATCCTATTACATAAGACACACGAATGATCCTAGAGTACCCCCGCATGGATTCCTAGAGTGGATCCATGTGGGGCCCTCAATCACATACCCACATAAGATCCCAATGAAAATACGCAGATAGGATTCCTTTCTCATATTATAACAAGCTAAAGGTTTCCAACACTAAGATCTCATGATTCCAAGAGGGTCCTTTATTCAAGCCACAGATCGATACCCCAACTTCCATAATGGCCCACTAATAAGTATCCCAAATGAACATAATGTAATAGGGGTTTCAACACAATAAACGGGGCATCATTCAGACCCCCGGTCTGTCTGTTATTGGCCTTTTAGTCCCAAGGGTCCGGTTGGATTCATGTTCGATCAAACCCAACCATACTCCAAATTTCTCCAAAACTCATTTGGGTATACCAATAGCACCATATCGAACCTAGGTTTCTAGCCCCATAGATGGTTTTTCAAAAGGACACCTGAAGATCAATATATAGATGAAAGAACAAAAATGATAGGAGTTGGTCTAGGTCCAGTCCAACCCGGGATGAGCTCATCGTGCGGAAACCCACTGGGCTCGTGGTGCGGAGGCCTGTGATGTAGGGCTCATGGAGGCGGCCCGCGGTGGTGTCCCAATGTGGTGGCCTGCGGTGGTGGAACACGGTGGTGGCCAACAGTGCGCGATCTGTGGAGCTGTGGTTGGACGGACGATCAGCCCTCTCCACAAGGTGTGGTCATGCGGTGCGCCTCCACAAGAAGCCAGCTCGGATGGCCACCCTCCCTTCACCACCGCGGCACAAGGTCACTGGTTTTGCAATCCGGGCAGCACGGATGAGTGCCACCTCCCCCCTTTCCTTGGATGGTCAGAGTCTTGTTTGCTTCCCTTGCTCTGTCATTTCTGACGAGCCGTGACCCTTCTCCGGTGGCGTGGTTGTACCACCTCCATCTTCGTGGATGGTCGTGGTGCTGAACACCACTATCGAATCCAACTAGTGTCAAACATCATCACCAGTCGACGTCCTACTTCATCGGGAAAAAATCATCCAAAACCTCAAAGGTTGTAGAGAGGTTGGACCATGTTCATTTGGCCTGCACCCTATGTGTTAGAGTAGTAGCGAGAAACTCATAATTCATGAATCATGATGAACATCAAGAATGGGTAAGGGGGTATTCATAACATCAAACACCACTTTGTTGTTCTTTGGAGGAGGTCACGAGGAAGAAAATGAATTCATTGGAGATGGTGACGTCGGCGTTTATCGCTTCCACTAGGTGCCACCGATTTGTGCTCAAGCGTCATCCTTGTTCTTAAATTCCAGAGTGTGTTCTTCATTGGAGGATGAGTTCCTCCAATTTTGTCTCCCAAATCTCTCCCTTTCCCACCACAAGCTCCAAGAAAATTAATATCCAACAAATAAAATATGTTTATCAATTTAATTTGATGGCACAATTAATTGTAATGCATTGGCATAATTAAATTTGTTGCATTGGAATTATTAAAAGGGAAGATCGAGGGGAATTAACTCTTCTTCATTTAATTAATGAGGATAAATAATTATTAGAATTAATGAGCCTCATAAATCCTATGAAGGGTGGTTACATATTTTGTGTAACCTAAAATTTAATGTCCAACATTAAATGCCTAACCTTCCTCGGGTGGTCCCCGCTATTACAATTCAAAAAGTATAGTGGGATATTTTTACATAAAAATAGTTTATTTTATTTAAATCTACCATGAAAAAAAACCAAACCAACTTCCAATATCGACTCATCTGCGGTTGAGGTGAAGCCTCCCTTAAGAAAATATCAGCGATGTGAGTTCAATAGTGTCATCATATTTCAATTCTGAGCACGAGATCAAAAGATAAAAAAATCCACTCGCACGTTTACTGAACATAACTAAAAAAATTCTTCAATTAATTATAAGCACACATGGCCTCAGAATCAAGCGCTGTGTATTTTTGTGGACTCATAAAATTACAATATAATTAAAAAAATTACATAGAAATTGATGGGTATTTATAATACCCACATAAGACGGATGTTTATGTAGTCTAATGGTGATAGACTCTTGGGGTGGATTAGATAACATTTCTCTGGTGTTAATTTCTATCAACTTCTACTTCTCCTGTAGGTGGTTCATTTTCAGATAAACATGATGAAGTTCATCTTGGGATTGGTCAAGATAGAAGCCAAATGACACCACATCCTTTTTAGGCTCTGAAAAATGGGCTTTGTACATGGAATGTCTACTGGATGAGGCCATCACTTCCTCTATCTTGGTAAGTTGGATTTGTTAAAGTCCAACTTTTATACTAATCATGTGATCACTATTCAAATGATATATTAGTAATTTTCACAATTCATAACATTATTATAAATTCCAAAAACATGAAACCATGGAATTTAAAATGTCATATAGCCATTTTACATAATATGAAATTTAATTAAATCAAGAGGAATTTTCATTAATAAAATTTTGGGTCGTTACATGATCTCTAAAATAAAATACTTCAATGGATATGATAGATATGTTTAGAATGATTGAAGTGGAAAAAATTACTCAGTTATGTAGTAGTCTTATTGAGGTATTAAATAACATTACTACTTTAGGATAATGAATTCCAAAACCTAGAAAATCTTTGAAAATCCAATTATTTATAACACACATATGAATATGATTTTTCAGATATCATTATAAAATATATAATTATAATTCATTTTAAAATAAATTATCTTATTAGAGAACATATAATGTATGAAAAAAAGGAGGTAGTGTAGGTTGGTTATAAAACTTTGTAAGAGAAAAATACTACATTGACAGTTCCAACATGTAAATGTGACATGATTTATAACAGTATTATTTTTTAGTGTAATGGGAAGAAGATATGGAATGTTATTCAGGATCAAATTATGATATTGATTAGATTAAAAAGGGATAAAATATTTTACAATAGGATATTTGGTTTTAAAAAACCCTTTAATAAGTTCAAGAAGAAAGAGGAAAACATTATGAAAGTTATAATATATCATTGTAATATTCCATGGAACATCATGAAAGGATTCCCCCTAATTCAATATAATATGAAATGTGAGAAAAGATATTTATCGAATGTTAGTTATAAGAATATTCCTACGAAATTAATGAAAGGCCCATGGAGTGACTCTAAAAATTTGATTAATGATACATCCTCAAATTGAGAAGATGAAAATTATATTCAAAAAGCTAATATATGATAGATAGATCAGATAAATGAGTTATATTATTCTTATTCATCTATTCATAAATCTAATAAAAGAATTATTTTTATGAATTAAATTAATAATGTACCCTTCGTGAAGAAAAATATGAATTCCAAAAAAAGAATATTTAACACCCACCCAAATTATTCAATATTATTTTAATTGAATAATCGTATATGAAAATTTAGATAAAAAACCCATGCAATAAAATACTGAAACTACATTTATTATAAATGGTATAAAATGTAATATCTATGGAATAAGTTTTAGATCGTAAAGAATATTCATTTTTTTCATAAAAATAAAAAAACTACTTGAATAAAATTTATAGAAATAATAATTTGAATTGATGTAGATTTGAAATTTGAATCCAACCTGAAAAACCAAATAATTATAAATATTATTTTTTTATAGATCTAAGAATACAAAAATATGTAATATTCATTATTTTCACATACATGACTTCGGAACAATGATAATAAATTTACTTTAATAAATAATAAATTGTGTAGAGTTAAATATTTTCTTTTATTAAAATTTTCTTATAAAATTGAGTGGCAACTTTTTTGGACAACACAATTTGATTTTTTTTAAAATATCCAGTTTAAAAAATTCATAGACCCAATAAATTATGGGAACCAAAATAGTTTCTGGATTACTATATATTTATTGGGAACTGGTCTAAAAACATCAATTATAAAAGTTAAATGGAAGGCGGTTTCTCAATTCGTATAGTTGGATATCTCATTAATTTTAACTCATTATAAAATATTTATAGTGGTTTTCCATCTTTTGATGATAATTGTAATAGAACGATTATGGGTGTCAGATCAGATAACAATGCAGGATCATTCCTCACTAACAAAGTTATATATGTGGATTGGATGAAATGTAACCTGATGTGTATTTCAAAAAATAATGGGGATGGTTATTTTTTATAATGTTCAAACAATTCCATTCAATTATGAAAAATAAAATTATAAAATTAATGGAACCAAGAAGAGAGAATGTATATACCCGTGATCATAATTCATTGGATATTCAAAAATTGATCTATTTAAATTATAAAAAAAATGAACCCTTTATTTGGAATTGGAGAGTAAGAAATTTTAATTTTTAGATTATTATAAAACAGTCCAAATGGAATTATTTTCTTTTTTATCTCATGATATATTTAATGATGATGAACTATCTGATTCATTTCATATGTTTGACCGAAAGATGTATTATATTAAACTAATTAAAAATTTCCATCTTATAGAAACCTATAACTTATTCACATGGATTAGATTGAAAAAAATTTGAACTACAAAAAAAAGTGAAGAATTGTTTTTAGATGTTAGTTATTGATTTCCCAATTTTAATTGGGATTCATTATTTTAAATGTAACGATTGTTCTATTTTTAAAAATATTCTATAAAACAGAAAAAAAAGGAAAAAATACCAAAATAATTTATATCCAATGTGACCATAGGGAGAATCTGAAAACCACAAGATTGGTTTATATTATTTAAAACATGTAATTAAACACACTTTCTTATCCCCTAGGTCACCTATATAGTATAATGTTAGTAAAATGTGGAATATTACCCTGTAAAAGACCTTGTAAAAAATTCATAGTATAGTGTTATTTGAATAGAACTTTCTAATAGAATCTTTGGATCTTAATATACCATGTTATGTTAGAAAGAAAATTACATATTTGGATTATTCTAATGAAAACATGTTTTTTGATATTGAATAACTAAAATAAAAAATTTGTATAAATCAATGTACATAGATGTAATGTTAACACTCTAGACATTATAGACTATCTTGGTAATTTTTTCCACATGGATGATTAAGGATTATTCATTATATTTTCTACTACATCTAAGTCAAATAGAATTTTCAATAAAATTTACAAAATTTTATAAGAGTTATACCAAGTGAAATATGATGAACATTATCCCTTTGATTAAAAATATATCATATTGATGAGATTAAAGAATATTTTCATTAAAGAGTCCTTTGCCTCTCTTTGATAATAAGTCGGATGATGATTTTAAACATAGTTTGTTTTGACCCAAATCCAAAATGGATGATTATAGTGAATAGGAAATTATGTTACTTATAAATCATATAACTCATAAGAACTATCCCAAAGAAGAAAAAATATCTCACATATATGAATGTAATTAGACTAGAAGGATTTTATGAATTCATCCAGAATTTTATGGGTATTTACCACAATTAGAACCCAAAAACAAGAAGAATTCATAGATGTTGATATGTGTCTACTAGATATTTTACAATAATTAATAATTTTAAACAAGATATATATATTATAAATATCTTATATACCCTATGAAAATAATTTTATAGGAAAGAATGGGGTATTAAAAATTAATAGGGAGATCTTTGGGTAATCACCAAGAATAATTCTAGAGAATTAGCTAATGGTTTTAACTAATATTGTAGTAATGATTATGAAGAGCCATTTTCACTATAATCTGTTTTATATTCCAATTGGACTCCTCTAGAATATCCATATCAGGAACTTCAAATTATTTTGTATTGAAGTGAAATATACTTTCTAAAATATTTCTCATTTGGAGGAAGTGTATTTTAAACATCATTCTATTTTGAAAATCCTTATAAAAAAATATAATTATTAAACGTTTGATTGCTCTTTATGGTTATAAAAATGCATATAGATATTTCTATGAGGTTTTCAATTGTTTTTTATTTTCAAATGAAAATTTAGTGGGAGTTTTATATCATATTATTTTCAAGAAAACATATTTTAAGATAATTTTATAGTCAATATATATATATATATATATATATTTGATGGGATTTCTGGTTCTATAAATAAAAAATATATATCTAATTTTCAATCCCTAAAATAGTATTTAATATTATACTAATGTATGAGATAAATTATTTAATCATATTTCATAATTAAAAACTAGTTTTTTTATGTGATTAATTAGATGAAACTGATAATCAGCAAATATAAAAGCCTTGGACTCAAAAAATTAAATTACATAAAAATCCATTGATAAATAATGACAATATTTATCTGTATAAATCTAGGAAACTAGTTTTAAAAAATTCATATAGAGAAATTATTGGGATTATATTTCATTTGAATAATAGTTGACCAGACATTATGTTTAATGTATGCTTATATACTATATTCCTAATCAATCCCACAAAATCACTTTTGATGGTTAGAAATCATACTAAAGGTATTTCAAAGAAGATAATTATATATTCATATTTTATTTAAAAAAATTATCATTTTCATTTGACTTCATATTTTTATGACATCCTTTGTTATTGTATACTAGATAAGATGAGAACCTCAATAATAGTCCATTTTCATAGAAAATGTATAGTATCCTATTCTAGATTGAAAAAAATTCTCTTTAATTTTATATTTTGTAATAATAATATATATCTTATAGTAGTTTTTATGCAAAACTGATGTTCCTAAGACCAACCCTAATATATTTTGGATTGAATTATAATCATGTCTTAACCAAAAGTGATAACACTAGTTTTATGGAAATTTTAAATAATACAATAAATCATTAAAAGTTAAAAAATATATATTAACAGAAATATTTTATGATGGATTACACTCAAAATAGATATATATCACTTGAATTTAACTCTACTATGAATCTAAAAGTTGTTATTTTCATTAACCCCTTTCTTATGAATGTTGTTTTATTAAAATAAAATTTTGATCATATGAATTTTATTTTTTTATTCATTTGACATCATTAAAAGTTAAAATAATAATAAATTTATGAGTAAATTATTAATATCAAATTATTTTAATGAATTATTGAAATTTAATTAACTTACTCTATTTTTTTTAACATTTAATTATTTATGACTGTTTCAAATTTAGAAAATATTTTGAGGAACATTTTCTTATAAGAAAATGTTTTTTCTGTTTTCATCTCATCTATTTTATATTATTTTTATGTCCTAATTGACCAAATATTCCATGTCAGATACTGAATCCTTTTTTAAAGTGGTATTAGGGCCAAACAAAATTCTCAATCGTGCCCCAAAAAATTCATCTCTCACACATGTTCCCTCTTAAAAAATATAACCCATCTTGATTTTCCTCATTCATCTCTGTTGATTCTGTCACATGATTCTAATGATTTTTTATTATGTTAAATTATGAGCAAGGAGATTATGATAGATACAATTCTTCTAGGAAATCTATGTTAGGTGTTGCATTAAACAGATTTTTAGTTAGAAAATCCTTGCATATGTCTTGCCTATGTGAAACTAAAATACATATAAAGAATGTATTTCTTTTACAATGATGGGAGTTTTTTTGATGTGAATACATCCTGATTCTTCTTTTAGGTATAAATTATTGATTTCATGTTGTATATGGAGTTACAATTTGATTATGTAGATGATGTGATGATATCGACTATCAATTGAAAAATATTACCTCTTTTGTAATTGGAAATGGTTGAAGTACATCATTTTGATTACATGGAAGATTTTATATTTAGTCCCACTATTGTTTTTATGAGTATACT
This sequence comes from Viscum album, assembly GCA_963277665.1. Classification (NCBI taxonomy): domain Eukaryota; kingdom Viridiplantae; phylum Streptophyta; class Magnoliopsida; order Santalales; family Viscaceae; genus Viscum; species Viscum album. The sequence goes on from OY728147.1 coordinate 1,305,933,313, forward strand.
ATGACTTAATATGGTATTTTTTTCTCATTTGAAACCTCTTGTTATGAGAATAATGTTTTAAAGGACTCATTAGTTTTATGTAGTTTACCCCGTAAGCTCATTTATTCAAGGATTTCCTAGATATCTAATGAAATGGATAAGTATATGTTTTTGGAAATGTATCTCTTATATTTCATGAAAAAACTATGATGGCCAATCTTCCAATGTATTAAATGCAGTTTCAAAATATCTTATTTCATGGAAAGGTGAATTTGAACTATTATCCTTATGGTAGATTCATATATATATATTTTTAGAGAACAAGGAAGTGGAATTGAATGAGGGATAAGACTAAAAGATCTAAAAAAGTTATATTTTTTCATTAGTTCTCAGAAAGAAAATTTTTTACCTCAAGGATGAACCCTAAAATTCAACTATACATTTTGGAAATGAATCTATAGCACAGTTGGTAATAATACCTCTTGTATGAGTTCATGTGGATCCATCATCTATCTCACCATCTAGGTGTGAACCTCCTATTAAGATGATGCCTACTAGGGAGGTCCATGAGTATTTTGATTCAATACCAAATCCTCATGTTATAGAGATCTAAAATATTATAGGAGAGGAATTGTAGATACAAGAGGGTAAATTTTCTAATGATTTTGGATAAATTCATCATGTTGATATTCTAGTTGATATAAGTGATGAAACTCACAAGGAATGATGGATTTTAGTTTTAGTGGTTAGAGCTGCAACATAATTGTGTAACCCTGATGTTTCTCAAATTATTCTTAGATATCTTACTTTCTGATATTGGGATAATTATTCAGTGCTTTAAGAAGTGTTACTTCTATCCCATACACTATATTTTGATGTTTCACTTGATGATATAATACACAATGTCATATCTATTAGTAATAGTTATAAATTTATTATATGAATTCCTTTTATTTATTTATATTGGTTAAATTTTATAATATTAGAGTATATTATAATTAGTTTAAAAAAGAGATGATATCCTATATGTATGAGATAATAGAACTAAATGGATGTTAGGTTTATACCAAGGATTTTGAAAATCTAGTTTGTAATGGTAGTCCAAACGTAGATGATCAGATAATTTAAACCTGGTGTAACCATTTAACTCTAATTTGATTTAAAAATATCTGTAAGAGATGAATGTTCAATAATATGGGATTATAATAATTCATTATATCAGTTCTGAGATAATTCAACATAGTGTTCCAATTTCCTCTAAAGGGGAAATTATTCTCAATATTTCCATGGTTCAAATATACATATCCCTAGATGTAGTTGATGGGATTAATATTTTTATGTCTTATATTGAAGAGAGGCTAAAAACATTGAGATGATTATTTAAAAGTGAGATTGAGTTCATTAGTAGGTTTCAATTGACTAACACTTCTATATTTACACCATTACAAATTCTTGAATTTAAGAATTTTATTTTTCAGATATCATCCTTGTTGAATTATTTTTCCTCTCGAAGTTAATATCATGAATATAAAAGTTTCAATCCAAGAAAAATTTTATAGTTTTATAAATACATTTTTGATGACTTTTAAGACCTAATAGAAGTATTTAGAAATCGTGGTGTTGGAGAGAAAATTTCATAGAATTACATAGTTATCCAACATCATGGATATATTAGGGATAATGTATAAAAAAATGGGAATCACAAAAAATAATGGGATATAGTTTCTTTCTATATTGGACTAATAAAAAACAATAACAAAATATTTAATAGATAAATAAAATGGATTTAAAACATGTATATATATATGTTATCAAACTCTAGAAAGGAAATATATATTACTATAGGGTTAGTGAAAAATACAACCAATAATCTTAAAAGTATTTAGTTATCTATGAGCCTCCCATGTTTACACCAGCAGTGCATCAATATTTTGGTACCCAAGATTCCATTTTACCCACTAAAATAGAACCTTTTAATTTTGTTCTAGTTCCACCAGCCCCTTATAGTTCTATCCTAGAAGTAGTTTATTTAATAGTAATGTTGTTATCCAGTGTGGATCAGAAACATAAATATTTTGTGGTCATCATAATAAAATTTATAGTGTCAACTCCCCATATTTAGAAAATATATTATTTAAAAAAATTTATAGGCCCAAACCAATTCACAATATAGTACATTACTTAATCCATATCTGAGTATATGAACTACATAGATTGAATAATTAATAGGTATAAATAAAATGATCTATTAAAATTTGTTTTGATTCATAATAAATATTCTAATTCAATTCATTATTCATAAAATTAAGATATAAAAAATAAAATAGACAAGACTCTAGATGAAATTTTCTATCTAACTTGATGTTTATGTCATGGCCCATCACCGCCAAAGAATTTCAAACATTCTAATACAAGATTATATATTGTATTTTATTTTCCCATAATTTATATGCAATATAAATTGATTGCAGATACGATCTTATTTGAAAAGTGGTCTTCTCAAGGAGTTGCTTCTTCAGAACCTCCAAGGAGGTTTTCTTTTTTCCCTACAAGATTCTATGATTTTTAGTGTGTTATATTAAAATATAAAATGTGTTTTTAGCACACTTTATCATTGAAAAAAATAAATATTTTTAGTTGGATGTGATATGTGTTTTGTTTTAATGGTTGAAAAAACAATCCTGCCTCTTATGGTGGACCCTCCTAATACCTATCAAACTATACCAACCATAAAAAATAATCCACCTAAAAATCACTTTATGTTTTCCCTCTCCATAAATTTGGTTCCTAAAAATAGTGTATTGTATATTTACTTTGGTGGTTTTTGGATATTTGTATCTTATAAAACTCTTCATAATTAATTAAATTCTGATTCATTCATTTCTTATGATATTCTTAGATATTGTTTTCATTGAATGATATTATTAGTGATTGTTTCCATTTAATTTTTTCTTTTTATATTGTTCTATTTAAAAGTATTTATCAGTGATTTTTTTCTTTTTTCTTTTTTATATTTATAAATGCTTTTATTTTGAAACATGTTCTAAATTTAGTCTTTCCAAAATTGACAATTATGTTTAACACTATACTTATACATATCTTCACTCATTGTGTTCAATAAAAAGTTTATCCATCTTTTATTCATAATTTCTATTATAAAAATTATGGGAGTTGTGGGACCAATGAGGATAAGTAACATATTTCATATAATTTTCCCCTTATGTGAGAAAAGAAAGGAAAAATATAACATTTTTTATAATATATATATATATATATATATTCTGAAAATTCATTTAAATATAATAAATTTTCATCATTAATGTTTAATGTGTTTATATATCAACAATAAGAGGTATATTATTGAACTAATAATTTTTTACCAACATATCTCATGTACTTTATGTTTTCATGATCTCAAAAAGCCTTCCAATGTTTCTAATAATTATTTATTTATGATTTTAATAATAATTTTTAGCTTCATATGATTTTATTATACCAAAATTCAATAATTATCGATGTTTTTATTTTTATTATTCAAATTATGGGAAATAATATATGTAAATAAAACATCTATATAATTATATAGCTATGTATAGAATCAACTTTGTAATTTGGTTACTTGAATTATTATACTATAAAATTGTCTAGATAACCACAGTGGATATGTGAAAATCCCCTACATATTTAAATCCCCTATGTGAGAAATTAATTACATCAATAAAATGGATACTTGATTTGTATAGGTTATATAATTATAAAAATTGTTCCAAATGGATCCATGATTCAGTCAGTTGTGTCTAATTCAGCTATGTGAGAATGAATGATAAATTATTAATTCTTTTATGTGCCTAAGATATATGCGATTTGGATATATCACAATATTACCTGCATGAATACCAAATATGTGGATCAATTTGGATACATGAATTAAAATTTGGTGTGATTTGGATACGTGTTGATCTATAATCACCTATTCTATTCTCCAACATACAGTTTATTATCATTGGATTACTTTCAATGGAAATTAACTCTGTATCTCATGAATTAAATATTTTTTTCATATATATTATAAAACATATTATCAAATGGTTTTATGCATAACAAGAATAATATTTTACTGGGATAATTTAATCCTCCTTCGTCTTGTCATGTTATTTTCAAGAAATTGACATATTTAATAAAATTTGATGCCTTGATTTTGTAAATCTGATTATTGGGAATTAAAATATGATATTTTAATTACTTTTCACATAAAAATAATATAATTATATATAATATAATAATTAATATAATAAAACACTATCACAATAATATATATATATATATCAAAACTTTTATGTGAATTCTTGTTTTTTGAGAATCAAATGAACAAGAATCTTTATGTTCTACCACTACACTATGAAGATCGTCATTTCTATTTCATAGAATACTCTCCTATATGTGTATTTATTTCTTATATAATCAAATACATATTTAATCTCTTATATCAATTTCATCTATCAATAATTAGATTCATCTATAATGATCCATATTCTTTATTTAAGTTTGATGTGTGATGGTTAATGGTAATAGATCCTTGAATCATGTTGTTTTTTATTTAATATAATATCTTGAAAATGTATCTTTGTTTTATACAATGTTTTTACATCTTTCACTTAGTAATGAAGTTCTAGGGAAAAGGAATGGATTTTGTCACTAAAGGAACTGTAATAGTAATAATAACTAATTTTCAAGTGTTATGAATTGGCAAAGAGGCCTATTGAATTTATATTATGTGAACCACTATTAATCACTATTATCTGATCAATTAACATAGTTTATTAATTTTCCCTACTATAAACTATTAAGAAAAGATTAGAATATATAAAACCTTAAAGAGGGTGGTTTTATAAGCCATGAAAATTTGAGGAACTCCATTTACACCTAATATGTCTCAGTGAAGCTCATTACTAAAAAAGTAACTCCAAATATGACCTCACTTTCATCTGGTATAGATAATCTTTTCCATCAATTTTCCATATATCATGGTACAAAACAATAATCTCCTACATCACTATCCATGAGTATCTTGTCTCACACAAAAAACCACCTTATGACTTAATAATTATGGAATCTGCATAAACATATAATATACCAATTGTAAGGTGTATATCAAATGTTATAGCCCTATAATAACTACAATTATCCTCACTATTGAAGATTAACGTCTCATTGTATGAAGACATAATTTAGTATTGTGTGGGCTATTAAGGTTACGAAATTTTCAATGATATGGTAGTGTCTCCATAACATCAATAAATGAAATATTGCAGAAATCTCCAGATCATCTATGGAATAATAAAATTTACGAGGAAATAACTTCTAGGAACCAATAGGAAATAAATACCTTTGCAATATCAAAAACCACCACAATCCAATATGCGAATAATCACAGAAAACCATAAACACAACTCCCTCTTTTGGAATAAATTCATTTGGAGCACTAACCATCATTTCATTTAAATAATTGGAAACAAACTATCACTATTATATTGAAAAACCATAATCCTATCTATTTATTCATTTTATAAGTTTCACAATAGTTTATATGTAATCCATAAACCTTCTATACTATCCAACTAAACCAATGAATGTCCCCACATAAACATCATTCCTTTAGTATACCAAATAATACACTACCATAATCTTCAGTAGATCAATGACTACTCTATGTTGAGACATTACATACCCAATGTAATATAAATCACTAGTCTAGAACAAAAAATTCATTTGACTGATGAATAATTGATGATACTATAATAAATCTAATATTGAATTATGATACTATGCGTCTCTTCCTTTGATGCTAAAAATAACTGGATGTGAAGACAAATGCCAACATGAACCAGTAGAGAAACTCATGAAAAAATCAATAGTCATCCCCATGACCCTAGATGGAGTGTTCATGTATCTAAATAGAATAAAAATGAAATCATGATGCCTGTAACGAAACATAAAAGAATGCCTCTGGATATCAAAATTCTTTAGAAACATTGGATGATATCTGAAACACAAGTTTATCAATGATAAGTAAGATTATCATTTCAAATGAAATAATCAATCTACTATACATGGTTGTGGATAATTAATATAAAATTATTTAAATGGATATAATAAGAAATAAAGACGAATTTTCATCCACATAATTTTTAAATAGAACTAAATCACCCCAATGTGATATCAGTTACACCCCATATTGTAGATATGTTCCAATAAACAACTCTAATGAAGGGCTATAGTACCAGAACCTCTTCTAGAAAGACATTGATTTTTAGTTCAATAATCATATGCAACTCCGCCATTTGAGCCACCACAAAACACAACACAAAAACATCCAACAGTGAATATAGGGAATCAATATGACTATGTCCTATATAAGGATATACCTCAACCAAAAAACCACTTGTATCCCATTATAATCTTAGAATATTTTGTTCCAAATAAATTAATCTGTAATATAATACACTAAATATATCCAATCCCATTCAAGGATGACTTCATATCTATATATTTGTTATAAAATATAATAAATTCTCCCAATAGTGGTTTTTTCAAAGCATAAATTTATAGTATATGTACACTTCATATAAGTCTGATTGACCACCAATTGGCATAGTCTACGATATTGTAACTAGAGTTTTATCTACCATATATCCCGAACCATGGAAAATAGTGTGTGAAATTAGGTAGTGTGTATTTCTATAATAAAAAAATTCATATAACCAAGTAGAAAATATGATGATGGTACCTTCTATGACATTCGGATAACCTAAAATTGGTGGCACTAAATAAGTCATATAATAATATTCTTATCCATGGACTCTATGGAATTGATGGATGAAACATACTTGGATGATCTTTTATCAATGTTAATAAGGATAATGGATAAATCGTCACTGTCCAAGGACATCCCCATCCCCCACTACTAATCAAAATCCAAAATTACAAGTTATCTTATTTATTGTATTGAAACTACAATATTGTAGGGGTTTAGATTTAGACACTAGTCACAAGATGGAAAATGACCAGTGGTTAGAACTATCACTACTGATGACCATGAACTCTATAAGAGAAATAAAATATTAATGTCTTTCAGGATGAAGTATGATAACTACTATCTCTACTGAAACATGTTGAAGGAGTTTGATACCTACTCCATGATAATGTAAAATTCTTCATATATAAATTAAACTAAGAACTCCATATAACATATATGATATGTGTAATTTCAATGTGACTCACATCATTTGTTTACCATGTCATAGCCAACATCCACTTAATGAATTATTCCATTTTTAGTACATTTATGTAAGAATTCAAAATAAATTGGGTGTCATGGTACTAGATCCATAGTTGTAAAGCCTCCTAAAAATGGATTTATCTATCATGTAAATTTAGAAAATGACATAAAGAATATTTTACAAGATTTTATAGAGAATATATAATTCATGAAAAATCCAATATTAAGGATATCGGGATAGAAAGACAGATTAGAGGTCAAATAAAAAATGCATTTTAAAACAGATCCTCAAACTCTTCCCTCGATGAAACAAACACCTTGAAATAACTGAGTAGAACAATTTATCATGGGAATACCTAACCATACAATGTCTTCATTATTAAAAAACAAAAATACACTTTCTAAAATTTATCAAACTTACTGTTATCTCTTCCTCTACCAGCTAGTCCTTTGTCTCTCAATCTAAAGTAGAGCCTTTATAATTTTCCTATTACATGGTTCTAAGACTCTCATAATTTTCCCATCAAAATGAAATTGTAATGCTCCAACCCCAGTTATGGGAGTCGGTGAATTATTTTAATACATTGGCATGATTACAAGGAATCAAGTATCAAAAGACAGATCAGTTAAGCAGTCTTGTAAAATTGATTACATACATAAACATTACATTACACATTAAAAAATAAAACACAACATAAATGATCCTTTGAGAACTCCATTAATCCCTTAGATTAACCCTGTTTATCAATCATAAAATACTTCTTCACATCATGAGAAAAATAAAAAAAAGAAATGGGTGAGCTTAGATGCTCAGTAAGTATAACAATATAGTAAAAACATTCAAAAATAAGCATAAAAAATTATGGAAATGTATTAGACTAAAACAAAAGACTTTTAAATTTAAACTTCAATATAATATGGAAAATATAAAATCAAATAATTCTCTTTAATTATATGAATGGATATTCAATTAGTCGAATAATTACATGCAATATCAACAACCAATTTCATAATTATAGAATGCATAATGCTAGAGTTCAAAACCACATAGTCAAGGCCTTGTTCCAAAACTACAAAAAAATATTTTTTTCAAGGAATTGTTCCAAGACACTACTTTGTCTCATGAGAACTACCGATTCATCGAGGATCTATAGTGTGCTCCAACCATCACCTAGTATGTCCAATGCATTCCTCATATAAAAAGGTTTAAACAAAACATAAATATTCGTATTAAAACTAGCATACGAAATGTCAATACATTACACATAAACCATGAATGGAATAAAAATAACACATCCATAGTCAAACATATCACAAAACCATCAATACAATATGGATGATTTGTAACCTAATAAATCTACCTCGATCCAGAATAATATCATGTAAAAGATGTTGACATATTTGAAAATGTTCAGTAAAAATCCTTGAGAGAGATATACCTTTTAATGAAATCATTTAAAAGTATTATAAAGGAAGTAATTTAAAATATAGTTTGAAAGAATTTTTCCCATACCAATTTGAGACTTTTTAATGTAATTTACATTTTAAAACATTCATGTCCATATAAATAAATCCTTAAAACAATTTTTAAAACCTGGATGTTAATGAGAATCGTTTAGATGAATAAATCTTTAAAAAATTCAAAAGGATGTTTTATTAAATAGTCCCTTATAAATAATCCCTTTGAAAACTATTTTATGAAACATGTAAATGGATAATAAATATGTCCCAATATATACTTACACAAAAACATCCTCGGATAATAAGAAAATTGTAAAATTAACCCTTACCTAGAACCTTCCATTAGCTGAGGGTACGTTTAACCCTCTTATATAAAGACCTTAGTATATTATTAAATTATTCCAAAAACCATATTAATATTTATGATATGATACATGATTCTTTTATTACTATATAATACCAATTTAATAATAATTTTCATGTAAAATTAACATTTTCGGTAATAATCGCTTTCTTTATCGTACATGATTTAACTTGTTACTCTTGATTGTATCACATAGATCATGAATTAAATACACCCATAATATAACAAATTATTCATATATAATATATATTTATTATATAAATAATTATTATAGGCATATATATGAAATGGAAAACAATGTTTATGGAGACGGTCGGTTGTACGTACGCATAAATGCAGTTTCTGTTTTCATATCTTATTGAACGGAACTATGTGAATATGATATAGATAATTAAACACACATATATATGTATATCATGTAGAATTATTATTTCATATATTAGATACTTATTAATGATATATATTTTATAATCATCGTTGAATGGGGAACGTGGAAATTAATCTCATCACGTCGTGGAGACGGTAATCCGTACACACGCAGGAGCAACGATATCATTATATTGATGGGGAAGTCATATGTAACCGGATGGTATATCATATATATAGATTAATTCACCTGTTATATTTATTATATATATCAGTTATAGGCATTATTATACACATCCAAATAATTAAGTGTTTGAATAACAAACCACACCATAAGTTGGAGATGGTAATCCGTACGTACACACGTATGGTGACTCTTCCATTTAAAGGATTGATAGAATAATGAATATGGTTGTACCATATTTATGAAAAAATCCTAGTATATAGAAGATATTGGACTTATTATTTTATAATGGAAACAACAAATAAAGAGGAAGTGGAAGAAGAAAAGGTCTTGAAAGAGGTGATGCAATATTTACCTCTTCTTAGAGTTCTTCCATTTCATTTGATCAAAAGGGATCAGTAAGTTGGATTTCTGAGCAAAGTATGGCCTCTAGGAATAAGGGAGTAAATTCGGAAGGATACTTGGGAAGAGGTTGTCTGATACAAAAGGCTTTGGAAGTGTGAAATTTAGAGAAGGTGAAGAACCTTTTATAAGAGAAGTGAGGGTAACTTTATGAAAAGCTTGAAATATTATTTTATAATAAAAAAAGTTTCAGTTTCTAATGGATTCAAAATGATTTTTGTAGAGTCTATGGCGCGGATGGGTCGATAACCGCCCAAACATAGGTTTTAGACATGTTTAGGTTACCATTTTAAACTTATATTTTAGATTTTACTCTTAATAATATTGTTTAACTTTTACTGTGTCTTCTTATATTCTTACACTATATGGTTAATAAACATACTATAAACATAAAATAGAACCCAAATAATACCATTAATGACATATATTATATTATAAAGGCCCTTTTGTGGGTCTTTAGATTTTAAGTAATATTATATCAACCAATAATATATTATTTGTTTTAAAAACTCAACTATGTCAATTTTGACATTATTTAATATAAGAATTTTTTAAAGTCCTAAAAACATTATTACATCGAAATAAATTCATATGTTCAACACTAACATGTCATATTGACCAATAATATTAGTTTAATTCATCAAAAGTCTCAAATTAAATTTATTTGAATATTTATAATATCAATTATTTTAATATTTAATTATTAAGTTAATTATTACGTCATCATTGTGACATAAAAAAATTAAATTATTTATTGTATAAAATTTATAAATAAAATATCAATATGTAGAAAATATTTTTATCTTTATAATTAATATTTATAGTCAAATTCATATTATGTATAACGCTCTATTAAAAAATGTTTAGTTATTAAACACTGAATTTAACTCTTTTAACTTTTCTTTAAATAAAATAATAATAAAAGTTCTAATCTAATCCAAGTGGACCAAAGAGGATCATATTTTAATCCTAAGGTTGATTTTCGTCGAATTATATTTATCCTATAGAATTGGGACATGTGTTAGGGTGATTATGATATCATATTTACCCTTAGTTACCCTATTTACTTTTAACATTGGTAAATAAAATTCAAAAGTTACTATTCACCATATTTTGATCATCTTATTGAACCAAATTTTACTTATTGATATTAACTGTGTCTCTCAGATTTTTAAAATTCAACTCATAGATGTGGTAAAATTATATTTTTTGCAAATTTGCAATTGCTTCTAGGAGGTGGGTAAAATAGGTTAAGAAGTTCAAAAAAAGTTTATGAATCTAATTTTAATATAAAATGAATCCAATGAATTACATTGAAAATATATAGGTATTATATATCTATTTTGATTTTAAATAAATTTAAATAAAGTAAATAATTATTTAAATAAAAAGTTGGTTTTAAATAATAACGTAGTGTTTTTCGGTATTCATTAAAAATTTAATGTTTTCTGAAAAATATCCAAACATCACCCTAAGATAATTTTGATATTATGAATTCAAAAATGAATTATATTTTACTAAATTAAAAATATGTATGTTTCATTTTTTAATTTAAAATCTATTCCCATTTTCAAAACAAAAAAGCGGGTTTTTTAAAAAGTAAAAACTATCAAATTAATGACATGTGTTTTTGTAAATTTTAAATGTGAAATTACTTATAATGACCTAAATTGTATTAATTGATAAATATATAACCTAAGTATACAAAAAAACCATTAAAATGCATAATTTATCACTATAAATAATTTCAATTGAAAAGTTTTTTTTCAACTAAAACATGGTATTTTTCACTATTCATCAAAATATGAAAGTTATCAGAAAAGTACCAAAAATTTATCAAAACTATATTTTTATGTTCCACTTCTAAATAAGAATTTAATTTCACTAAATTGAGTACATAATGCTTCAAATATTGTTTTTAAATAAGTCTCTCCATTAAAATGTGGTAAAATTGCATTTTTGGAAAAATACTTCTTTTATTAGAAAAAAATGAATTTGTTCTTATATTATGTCAATGAAACACATAATATGAATGTTAAAATTATATAGGGTATATAAGATTCAAAATTATGTTAATACTTTTCATAAATTCACTTTTAACGGTTAGTGTGGTATGTTGTGGTGCACTCGAACTCGGTGTTTCTTGTAGTGTAAGCTATTGAATTACATTAATGAGATAACGTACTATGAAATATTGGGGAGTTACAAGAAATATTTTGAAAGCTCACAATTATAAAGATCCGATGGTTTATCTTATTGAAATCATTTTGAATGACCCTGATGAGGATATAGACCTGATTCCATATCTATAAAATAAAAAACATTAGTTGTAACACAATGATTTTTTATTGAACTTTTATCTTGAATTAATTTTCATTGATTTATTTAATTTAACTAATTCAAAAATTATATTCACATGATACCAACTTGACATGTACTACATGAAAAAATATCTTTGTGTATATTACATGGAAGACTAAGATTCTACGATACATTATTTTATTGATAAAATTATTTAAACAAGATAATTATAACATAGCCATTAAAATTTTTAATTTTAATAGTAATTACTACTTTAAAAATATTTTTTATATTTCTTTTATAAAAATAATATAAAATGATAGTGGAAAATATCAATTCTTGTAAATTCTTAATATGTTAAAAATAGTATATTCTCAAATCAACTACTTTTTAGGCCCTTTCATGAAAAAATATATACTTAACATTTGAAAAATTAAAAAATTTAATTTTATAATTTTTTTTCAATATAGAAGAATAAATTATTTAATGTGTAATTATTGGTTTTTTCCGAGAAACATTAGTTTTTTTGAATAGGGAAAATACTATATATTAATCTAAAAATTACTTTTTAATCTAATTTATTTGTAAAGTTATATTATATTATATTTATTTAAAAAGTTATAATTATATCATATATGAATAAAATAATCCCATTTCGGTTATTCGAACCAATTTTATATTGAATTTGGATATAAAAACCAAAAAAAAGTTTCTTCTTTTCTACATTAAAACCTTGCGGGGTTGTCCCTTCTGCGAGATTAATATAAAATTAATGTCATCCAATTATATGGTTTCATTTCATATATATGGACTGGATATTTTTAATTATAATTACTTATAATTTTCAATTAGGTGAAATTATTTTTGTACTAGTAATATTATTGAAATTAATTTAAATTAATTACAACAATTAAGGAAAAATTAATCTTAAAAAAGGGCTAACCAATAATATTAAAGGACCAAAGGACATATACAATTGTTAAAAACCAAAATTCATCAAATTATTAGTCCATTGACCATAAATTGTTTAGTTTTTTGGGTTTTTATTACTTTTTTCGGTACAAACATCTGTACTCCAAGCGTGTTTCCAAAAATACATCGTGTCTCCTTTCCCTCCCCAATAAAATACCACAAACTCTCTACCATACTCAATGATCTAAAACCATATACATTAGAAAAATATTTCCATATAAACATAGCAACTACCATACCTCCCTATTTTAATCCTACTTTTTTTATCAAAAAGAATCCAATAAATTCCATTGGTGAAACCAAAAAGAGTTACCAAAAGAAGAGGTAACACCTCCCCAAAACTCTTTTGTATTATTTTCATTTTCCACCCCCTACACCCAACATATTCCATGATTATTAAAAACATATCATGAATCTACTAAGATTTTGTTATTCTATTTTTTCTACATAGACATCCACAAACATCCATATATTGGGTAGTGAGCATAGTGTTTTTGTGTACGGAGAACAACCACCTTACGAAACATTGATTTCTCATTATTCATTTACCGCATCTCACAGAGAAAATTTTGAGGGAAAATATTTTTACCTATAATATATATGATATTTGTAATTTATTTAATCTTTATTAATTGTTTTTAACCACATATAATTATACATTCCATTTTTTGAAAATATGATAATTTCGTTTGAGGATGTGTGAACTACCACCCCATAAAAGTGATGTGATTAGTTCACACACTACATTGAATGTATTAAGGATGTTTATAATGAACCTTTATTATATAAATGACATAATAATTATAATATTATGATTTTATATACGTATATACATATATTTAGTTTTTATCCTTCCTTATAATATGATAATTAAACAGAAACAATGTTCATGTGTATGTCCAACATACCCTCTCCATGAATGGAATATTCCATTTCATAAATAAATATTATATATATTATTATAATACACATATATTGAATAAAAAATTTAGTTTTATCATGGTTTTGGTTCTCTAAATCTTGATATAATAATAACAACCAAAAATATAAAAAATTAAGATACATGTGAAAAACAAAGCACATATTACCTGAAGTGAAAACATAACCTAGAATTTTAAAAAAATTGATTATTATAAAGTCAAAATGAAAAAATATACAGTATTATATATAATAATATGTTTCTTATATATATTTAAAATAAACTTATATTCATTGTATATGAACTTTTAATGACTATGAAGAGGGTCAAGAGACAACATAAGGGAAATTCATCTCACATTTTATTTTCATGAGATACATACCATGTTCACCTCTATATAATTTTATAAGGGTTATATAAATCCCAAGAATATAATAAATTATTATTATTATTAAATTTATTGTAAATAAATTCTATGATATTTATCTCTTATGGTTTATGTTTTAAAAGATAGCAAATCAGAAATATAGATTTTCCTCAATTTTCCTTCTTTGAGACAAAAGTTTTTTATGCTCCTACATTATTTTTCCAGGTGTATATAGTTACATTGAAAATTAAATATCTTGAATATATGTATTTTAATTATATTTTAGTCTCTATTTAATTTCTTATTCTTACATTGGGATTATGACTCAATGATACAATAAGGTAATTTTTTATTAAAACAATCTCTTTGTTTATCAATATTTTTTATGATCGTGATTACATTAAAGAAATCCCATGATCCATATCACAAGGGAACTCCTAAATTTTATTATAATATGTATATTCATGTCATTTCATGTATTGGTACAATTTTCCCACTCATTGTAACATATGTTGATTAAAAATGTTTATTTAAGAAACTCCAACTTTACCTCTCTCTTTGTCCAGGAAGGTGTGTTCATTCAAGGCCATGTAATTTAAAAAAAATTAAACATGTTCTCAGTATTTAATAATATGTTTTAAAATTATTTTGAAAGGCATAGTTCTCTATAATTTATCATGACTCCTTTATCATTATTCACTATGTTTTCAAATAATTTGTTTCCAAAACATTATCAATATCTCTTTTTAAGTTTGAAGGTATATTTTCAAAGAGAATAGTTTTTAAAATTTTGATTTCAAAAAAAAATTGAAATCGATGATGTCTCATATTATATTATAGGTTTTAGTATAATTGTAAAAGAATTTTTTTTTTGAAAATTTCGTCATTATTATATTATAAATTTTTAATATAAAATGTTTTAAAACAATTTCTGGATTCATTTATATGTTTTAATTGGAAACAATTTTTCATAATGTATTCAAGATTATATTATAATATTTAATGGGAAAATTATTTTAATATTATTTCAAGACTTAATTAAATGTTTAATTTCATTTCAAAATTAATTTTTTTTCATAATGTTTTTAAAAAAATACATTTTCAATGAAGAAATGATATTTCAATCCCTGAAATGTTTTTAAAAGATAATTAAAAATTATTTTCTTTATATGATTACATACATTGCTGTTACTCATTACTTTCTATGAAATAATCCTTATGTTCAATTCATATTATTTCAATAAATACTTTTTTTATTTTATGATATTTTTTAAAACCCATTTATTTTTGATGGGTTATAAATTTATGAAACAAGTTCCTCTTTTATGGGTTAGATGATTATGAAACCAGTTTGTCTTTAATAGGAAGTACCATAAAAAATGCTTATGAAATCATCCTAATTTATTAGGTTATTATAGTATGAAACTGTTATGAGTCCTATATATTTTCAATAGACTATGATATGATTAAACCTATATGACACCCATTTCATTTCATGGGTTATGATATGATATCTATGAAACACATACCATTTTATGGTTCATGATATGATGCATGTTTTTTATATTATATCACATGTGTGTATTATTTCATCATGTGATGGGTGGGACCTTTATCTTCCTCTAATGTATTGGGTAAAAATAAATGTATCTTGATATCAATAGTATACATGGGAGGTAATCCCATTCTTGAAACAAGAGGGTACATGTGATGGAGTACCAATTCGAAAATAAGCGCGAATCTGAAGCCTGAGACATGAGGGTATATAGGTTGGCATACCATGCTTGAAATAATCAGGTAATGGGAGCGAATACTAAGACTGATGTAGGTATGTGGGTTATTATACCAATATTAACTTGTTGTAAATTCCTTGGTTATTATCCTTGACATATGATATTTATGATTATGTGTATGACCAAAATATGATGTCTTATTCATATGATATGCTTAAGCTCATGATTCTCTTATGATTCATGTCTTATTAAAATCCAATATTAAGGCCATGGTATGTGTTTATGATAAATTATATTTAGGGTATAATATTCTAATCTCATTATTACTTTCTCATACCCTTATACTCGTGTTAATACTCATATATATCTCTAGTTTACCCGTATGGAGAATCTAAGATAACACATTATTATTTTTATTTCCCAAATATTTGAAGATAAGTATTATGTATGGTGTATCTATGAAGACTGATAGTCATGAATAACCTCGTGGAAGATAATTCATCTCACTCATGTATCAACATTTACATTTCCATTATTCTAGTGGCACATATCTAATACAGTATTTGGGCAGTTTTGGGATATGTTTTATGTATTCAACAAAAATGTTGTAATTTATATATAATTTATGACTAGGATAAAGTAGTTTATATTAGAGTAATGGGTTTTCAACATTTTTCAATTAGGATGATAAAACAATATTTTGATAGCTACTTCTATTTATAATGATAATTATAGGAATGTCTCAACAATAATTACAAGGATGAGTTTATATTTAGGAACATTCCATGGAATTTTTATAAAGGATTGAGTGAGTGGTTTCCAAGAAATAAATCATTGACTCAATACTAAATGTGGATGTGGATATAGAATAGATGTACCTAATAGAAATTACTCTGATAATTTTTTTTAGTAAAGTCTCTGTGTAACCTATTACATGACATACAGCCTTACTGCACACATGGTTTGACACTCTTAGGGTACATTCAATGGCTATTTAAATACTATTTATGAACCATTATGATGTATTTGAATGTAATATGATAATGATTAACCTAGGATAAACCAAAAGTATCATATATTAAAATGTATGTTTCCTGATTTTGACATCCTATAAGTAATTTTTTATTATTATGTAGTTTTATTCTATGATATGTTTTTTCACCCTGTGCATTCTAGTTTTAGTCAATAGAGAGAAATAGAATTAACATATTTGACATTTAATGTTTCACATTTGGAAATAATGGTCATTATTAGAATTGATTTCCCATATGGTAATCACATAAATAGAATTAGGATGGCGGTATGAGTATTGGTTATACTTTTAAATATAGATATACCACAAATGACATGTGAAATTTATGTTACGTAATAACATTATTGATTACATTAAACATAAAAATAATTATTATATTTAGGTTAATGAACCATAATACATGATTTTTATTTCATATTATAGAAAAGTGATATTATGGAATAATTTTATAAAGCTTGAGTAGTTGATTAAAAAGAAATTTGGATTAATAAAGTATTAATGTTTTGGAATTAAATGATTATGTTATATGAATCATGAAATATATAAATATATTTACTATAAGTTTTCATTATGGATATAAAACGATATTTTGAATGAATAATAATAATTAAAAAAGTGATTTTTAGGGAAGTAAAACCTTAATGTGGTCAGGATTTTGTGAAAAATGTGTTTAGAAACGATAAAATGGTGATTGATTTTTATAATGTAAATTAGATTTTATCAATGATCTTAGAACAAATTAATTAATTTTTTTAAATTAGTCTACATCATCATGATTTCCATTTTAAACTTCTTGTATTTATGTAAAATATCTAGTAATCTATTCAATAAAGGATCTAACATGTTTTCAAAAAATATTTATGGTAATTCATATTATTACAATGTTTTAACATAATATGCAACAAAGATATTAATATGTCTGGAATGTATCAACCAAGAAATAATTTGTGTTATATATCAAATCAACTTAATGCTGATTTTATTGCATTCTTTCTGATGCTTTTAATTTTCATCATTCATAATTTTTATAAGGTTAACAATTTATTGAATGTTTATGTAAAACATCTAATGAATTTTGTGAGATTAATTTATTTTCACACAACTTGTAGATTTCTGCATATTGGATAATATACTATAAAATATTTTTATTGATGGTAACTGAATAGATATGGGATGACATATCTTGGATCACATGATCTATTCATTTTTAAGGAATGAATAATTCACCCACCATTTTGGAGAAATTGGTGATGTGGAATTTTTCAAGACATAACCAAAGGGATATATTTTAATCATGAAAAGGAATAAAATATTTATGTATAACTTGACCTAAAAATACTTTAAATAAAGGTAAAGGTGAAGGAAACTAAAAAGGTTAACTTAGTTCCTTATTTTAGAATGAATTAAATAGTCCCCTAGATATCCATTGATTTATTGATTTATTATGTTTTACGTTCTCCTGGATGAGTTCTCTATCGCTCTTCTCCAGAACATGATAGTTATATTTCTCTTCCATGTCCATTTTTTCACTTCCCACCCATGTTATTCTAGCGAGAAACCTACTCATTTGTCACATTGGGTAACGATTATGTTTCCAACATTACCTTTTTAAGGGAATATTATTTATTAATTTTCACTATATGGGATTCTATGAATAAAACATTCATGTATTTAACCTTTTATAATCCATAATAATTTCAAGGGAAAAATCAATTTTAAGGGAGTTTGAATGAAACACTCTGATATTTTATGGGCATTTTTTCTCAAATTAATTTTCATTTAATAATTTGATTTATTTAGGACACAATAATGATGTAGTATTTTCCTTATTAATGAAAGAATCAAATAATTTGTATTATAAAAGTTAAAATAAATATAATTTGATAATTTTGATTCCATCCAAGAATTTTATTGGTTAATATTACATGTTATTATTTCTTAAATCTTTTTTATTTTAAATAATAAAGTTGTTAACACTTTAACTAAAATCAATTATTAAATAGTGTCAAAATTGACACAAATGAGTTTTTTTTAAAAATCATATATTATTAATTGATATTCTATTCTTAAAAATATACGGTTCGTCCAAATGACTTATATAATAATAGGTGAATCATTAATGGACCACATGGTGGTATCTTGTATGTATATAGTTTGTTTATTAACTATATAACATAAAAATACAACGTGACTAGGTAAATGTCAAACTAATTAACTATGAGTTAAAACTAAACGATAAGGATAATGTAATGACCCAAACCTTTATAAAATCTATTGTTCCAAATTATTTAGAACCATAACCACCCTAGACTTTGAATAATCCACTTTAGATCCATTATAATCCGAATATGAATTTATTATAAATTAATACTTTAAGTTTCTTCTAAAGAGCCCCTCCTCCCCTTATAAAAGGACACCACTTCTAACCAAGTATTCATACCTTAAAATCCTTTTGGTTTGGCCAAACTCTACCCAAATACCCTATAAACTATCCTCCTTTAATCATTAAGGCCATCCTTTAGTCATAAAGCTAACCTAATGAGCCCTTTTGATCAAATCAAAAAGAAGAACTCGAAGAAGAGGTAACGTTTTCACAACCCTCTTTCAAGTACCATTCTTCTTCAAATTATTCTTTATTTGTTATTTTAATTATAAAATAATAAATCCAGTATATTATATATACTGTGATGTTATTATAAGTATGGTACAACCATATTTAGTATTCTGTCCATCCTTTGAAACACATGTCACCATACGTGTGTACGTACAATTTACCGTCTCCACGTCGTGGTGTAATTGATGTTCAAAACATTATTATTTGGATGGGTATTATTATGATGTTTAATTGATGTAAATAAAAAATATAACTTGACAATGATTCTGTATATGTGATATACCATCCAATTTTATATTATTTTAATATCAAAAGAATGACATTTTCGCTCGTGCGTTCGTACGGACTACCGTCTCCACAAACGCGATAAGATTCATATCCATTCATGGATAAATCTAGTTTGAGGATTAAAAGTAATGTTTAAGGACTTGATATCATTTTGGATATAAATAAGATACAACCTATCCATAACAAGCAAAACTTACTTAATGAAGCATATAAAGGAAAACGAATTAGTTAACTCCCGAAACGATGATAATACTAAAATATTATTAACAAAGAAATATTAAAAGATCATATATGATATCATATTGATGTATATGATTATTGTATAATTTAATAAAAATGATTTAACTATTATATAAGATCTTAAACTACAATCTATCAATGAAAATTACAAGGTAAGGGTTTATTTCACAATCTCTTCATTATTCGAGGTTTTTTTACTTAATTATCTACTGGGACCTCTTTATCATCCACATCCATGTTTCTTACAAATTTATTTCAAATCATTCATAATAATTTACAGACAATGGGTGAAAGTCAATTATACCCTTTTTTGACTTATTATACGATGTTTAAAATGTATTCTTCCCACAGTTTTCCAAACAAGGTCCTTTTTATCCTTTTCGACAGAATTAAGGTAAGAATGTTATTTTTAACTTATATGGTGGGTGCGGATATTTTCTGCCATTTTAAAATAATCGAAACTTACCTTACAAGATTATAAGAATATTTTAAAAGTAAATGTTTTATTTTATAATTATGTGAGTTTTAAATGATTTCAAAATGAATATTTTACGAATTTGTGAAAGGTACTCTTTATCAAGATCAGAATTTTATGTTTTAAAGATTTATCATTATAAAAAATTTTAATTAATGTTCATGATTTCAAAATGATTTTAAGGATTTATTTAAATGGACATGAATGTTTTGAAATGATATTTCTTTAAAAAAGTTTCAACTTGGTATGGGACACTTTGATTCAAAAATCTCTTTTAAATTACTTCCTTTATAAATGTGTGACTTTTCAATGATTACAAAATAAGAATTTCTCTCAAATATTTTTGATTTCATCTATGTCAATATCCATTGATGGATTTTAAGCTTATTTGAATATGATTTATTATTATACAAAACTTCCATATTGTATTGAAGGTTTTGTGATATGTTTGAATATGGATGTGTTATTTTTATACCATTCATGATTTATGGAAAATGTATTAACATTTCGTCTGCTAGTTTTAATATGAATGTTTATGTCATGTATAAACCTTTTCATATGAGGAATGCATTGGACTTAATATGTGAAGGGTTGAGCCCGTTATAGCTCCTCGATGAATAAGTAGGTCTCATGAGACAAACTAGTGTCTTGGAACGAGGCCTTGAAAAAAATATTATTTGTAGTTTTGGAACGAGGCCTTGGCTACGTGGTTATGATAGTCTGGAATTATGCATTCCATCATTATGAAAGGGGATATTGATTTCCCATGTGATTATTCGATTAGTAGAATATCCATGTGAATATGTAAATGGAATTATTTCGTTTTATTTCGTCCATATTATGCTGAAGATCAAGTTTAAAAGGATTTTGTTTTAGTTATACAATGCCTTAAATGATTATGCTTATTTATGAATGTTTCCTCTATATTTTTATCCTTAATGGGCATATGAGCTCACCCCTTTCTTTGTCTTATTTTTTCCAGGATGTGAAGAATTATTTTATGAATGACCTGTTAGGATATTATGAGGGGATATGAGTGTGGACTATGGAGACTATGCTGCTGTAGTTTTCATTTTATGATGTAATGTAAACTTTATGAATGTATCTAGTGTTTCCAATGCTACTAAACTGATTGATCTTTAAAGACTTGATCTTTTGTGATCATGCCAATGACACGTAATAATGCACTGTCTTTGGGTAACTGGGGTCGGGGCGTTACAAGAACAATTATGTTGGATACTGACATAGTATTTCACACTCTAACCTCATGTATAATAAACTAAGAGATATTAATCATATATTTATGATGATTGTTAATATTTAATAACATTTCATACTAATCTTTATTTTTTATTTCATGGTTAATATTTATTGTTAGTTAATATTTACCTTTAGCATTAACATAATATCCAATTTCATTTTATTTTTAGTGAAATGATTTTAGTTATTATCCCATTTTATGGGATTATCATATTCATAATTATTGAGTAATAAATTTTATATCATTCCACTAGAAAAAATAGTTATACATTTTTAGAACTTTCATAATACATTTAAATAAGAATGGTGTCTCTGTATGGTCGTCTTGGGTAGTTAAAATTTCTATGATGTTTTATTTTTAATTTCATTAATTTAATGGAAAACATATCATCATTGACTTATATTCATGTGAAAAATATAATATTTATTAATTATATTGATTTTTACAATAATACATTTGTGGTGGTGATGACAAATTGTATTTGTCTTCTAGGGTGGTGGTGATCAGACCACATTAAGGGTGACATTTTTATTTCTCAGGATTAGTTGACATTAGGTAATAGTAATTACATTATCATATATATAATTTAGTATCATAATGATATTTATTTCAAAATTTTAGTATAGTTATAATATATTTTCAGGAAGTGGAATACTAATAAAAGAATTATAAATGAAAATAAGAGATTATGCATTTTTTACTTTAGTCCCTAATAGAACTCCATTAATATTTTGATTTAGCCTTCCAAATATGATATTTTGATGAGACCATAATTGGATACGACTTTTTTGACGGTGTTTTATCATATATATGTTATGATAACAATACCTACATTTCCGGTTAAGTTTTGTCCTGAAGGATGACTTTTTTATTTCAGAGGATTTGAATTTTTTAACTATTCATAATTATTGAAAAACTTGAAATATATTCTAGAAAATTCAGTCCAAAATTATAATTTTTTGAGTATGTGATAATTTAGGGTTGTTAAATTCATCATCCACCCATTTAGAGGTTGATATTCAAATCTTTCAATTCTTGATTTTAACACTTTTATTACATTTTAACTTTTACTATGGTAGATAATATTTTATCTGGTAAATAATTTTGATATCCAAATATTAAATTGAACATATTTCAAAGTATTTATAATTAAAATTTAATGTATGAAATATATTTTATTTCATTAAATTTATAATGCTGGTAATATTTTACATTAATATATGTACATATAAAAAAGTGAAAATGGTTTTTGAAAATTTTATTATTTAAAATAATAATAATTTTTTGGAAAATGATTATGGATAATATTTAAAAACATGATATTAGATAGTTAATGATTAATTAACTTAGATTTATTTTTTCACTTCACACAATGAAAAAATTTATTATAATATTTTGAAAACATAATTAAAGTATAAGACAAAACTTTCTTTTTTATTTGAGTGAAATATAACTTTTGATACAAAACATTAATGATAGGTTTCTAAATTCAACATATTAATTTTAAATTAATTAAATTACCCCTAAAATATATCTTTGGTCATGAAATATGTTTTATAACTTTTTAATAATTTATATATTATGATGATTTCTTATATGTTATGGTGGTGGAAAAAACTGTATCATATACTATTCATATAAAAATCAACAATTTATGAGAAATCCCAATAATTTATCTAACATGTTATTAACATGAAAAATACAAAATTTAAAATTTATTTATAAAATAAAAAATAAAATGTTTATAAATATAGATATTCAATGAAAACCTAAAACATAATGACAATAATTATTAATTAAAAGTATTTTATTAATACATTAACTCTTCTTAATATTATTTCATATCAATTATTAATTAAATTTATATTATTTTTTCCATATCTCAAAACAATTTTTAGAATAATAATTTAAATTTTACATTTAATTTATTAGGAGATTAAAATAAAACATAGAAAAATAAAATTCCTTGAAAATAGGAATTTTTTAATGATATTAATCACAACCCATAAAATTGAATTATTTATGTCCTAAAAATTATATTTATATAATTCAATAGTATAAAATTACATAAAATTATTCTTTAATATAATAATCATAAAACATATGTAATGGATATAATTATTTTACCCTTCATTTTATTTACTTGTTGTTTTAGAGTTATTAAAATTTTCTTAATGATATTTAAATTTTTTCTCATTTTATACTAATGTTTTTCATGAATTATAAATTGTACATTTGTTCAATTTATTTTTTGGTTTTATATAAAAAAATATTTTCCATATAATATTTATTTTAATTAAGACACATACTAAAATCGTGGGTGTTACATAAAATTAGTGGCACATTTTTTCAAGTCATGTTCAACCTCCCTTGAGTTCTATAAATGTATTTTTTTCAATTTACCCACTATAATATTTGATTCTAGTATCATATTAGTCACTGATACACTAGTTTCTCAGTAAAAACAAATAAAATTTAATTAGATATATTATCTTAAAAAATGTGAGACATTTAAAAAGTGTAACTGTGTAATGAGTCTAGATATACCTCGTCCCTTGCATTGATTTTATATTAGCCACATCATTTATTGGGATAAATTGATTAAATATTTTGATGTTTCTTCTAAAATCCCATCAATATTTTATTTTTTTTACTGAAATAACTTTTCTAATCATAGAGATATTAAATAATATCAATTTCCTTATGCATTAATGCAATGTCCCCTTTAATCAAAGTTACTCTAATGATGGGTGTGAGCTAGGGGGTCATTTGTTTCTACACGACTATGTCAGATTAGAAATTTATATATCTCCCAATTATTAATTACTGTTATGGTGTAGTATTATAGAAGTCTGAGTTCGAACCCATGAGAAGGATGTTGGTCCATGATTGAGAGAAATCTGGTCTTAAATCAATTGTAGGCATCCTTACTAATCTGATTAATGTTTTCGAGTTTTTTTAAGTTTTTTGGGTTTTAGTTCCATTGATTAAATAGGTTTCAGAATCATGTCCCAGTATCTAGATAAAAACAATCTTAATTCTAACCTTGGTATGGTCCTAACAACTTAGTCTACAAAAAAAGTGGTAGTCGCTAGTTAACCACAGTCCAGTCTTCTAGTTCTACCTAGGATGTTACTATTCCATGTTCAGGAGGCTAGTCACATTCTTAGATGCATTAAGTTCAACTTCTATTACAAAAATTTCCTTAAGATAATGTCCATTGTCTTAGTTCCATTAAATTTGGATGGGGTCACTTGTTTTATTTTATGATGGTCACAGTAATAGCTCACAAATGGGATTTGAACATTGGTTTATATCCTAATAAATAATCTAATTCGGTTTTCCATTTTTAGAAATAGAGGTTTTATTATGCATGTAGATACATTGAATCTTGATCCATACCCCTGATGTGTTTATCTAATAATGATGGTAATTAACAAAATTAAAGTGATATCAAAAATTATAATAACTATATTGTAGTAATTCTATTGAATAAACATGTGACGATATGAAATGAACATACAAGAAAAAATTAAATAAAAACATACCTGAAATAAAATAAATGGAATTGAAATGGCATGGGAATTGAAGGTGTTGAAGAAAATAAATCCATGACTATTTGATTAAAAATGTGAAGAATTACAAAGAAATAATGTGTTTTAAGAGGGAAAAGGGATGTAAATTATGAAGTATTTCTAAAAGGGAGAGAGATATAATCCAAGGATGCTCTAATTTGCTTCCAAGCTGCTCCTAATATAGGCAGAAATGGTTATAACGTGTACTTAATCATCATGTTGGGAACCCTTAATCCATGTTACCTTGACCATGATCTCTGGCATGGAGTGAGGAACTTCTATAGATTAATTATGTTTGACCATAGTCATGTCGTGTACAGGTGATTCACGACATGTACACCATGTCCAATTGGATTTTTGAATGGAATCATCATAATTTTTTTGGCTTCTAGTTTGACTTATGTCATGACATGTAAGAGGGATTCACATTGTGAACTAGAAATTTCGGTGGTCATGATGTAGGCTGTGATCATCAAGTAAAAGATGTGACCTTGACCATTACGATGTGTACATGGCCATTTTTGTAGCTTTTCTACCATTATTCATTTGTATATTTTGAATCCCTATTTCAATAATATTGGACATCTACCACATGAATTGTCCAGTAAATGAATAAAAAACTATGTAAAAGTGATATAAAATATATATATAACATCTAGGCTTATCAAATCCCCCCACACATGAACTATTTCTTGTCCTTAGGAAAATATATCAACAAATATTTCAAAAAGGATAAGCAATTTTTCATACAATAAATTTATATAATGTCCATGCAATTATATTATGTGTAAGAATAAAATTAAACAAGTTCTAGTTTTTATCATTTCTAGTATATTAGTCATGCCTCATAACTCATATTTTCAAAAAAATCATCTCTTTTAATCATAATATTTTATCTTTTCAATATATTATAACCCCTATTGTAATTTACCTCCCCATGCTTTTCTCTCATCACTCAGGGTAAAATGTAACTATAGTATGCTCGTAACGTGAGTCCTTGTTCCTAACCACAAGATTTCACACGTTCTATCATCTCCACTATGTAATGAAAAGTATTAAAATAATCATGAGGACATTTAGAAACAATGATTTTATGACTCTGATGATATAGGAAGGTAAGTAAAATGAAAAAATCAGGCTCAAAAGGAGGGTAATATATAATGTACAATACAAATCCCACAAGATATGTGTGAAAAAATTCCTCCATCTGGCGAGTTAGGTCCATATTCCATCAGCTTAGGATGGATCCATATGTAAAGCGAGTAACTAGATAATGCAATTATTTTGTTCCTTCCCTTTTTTATTTTTCATTTTAATTTTTAGAATTTTATTCCTAGGATGGATCTCACATCCACCACCTAAACACGTATTATCATTCTAGGGATTCCTCATTCTATAAAATAGTTATTTTTTACCCTCTTGTACACAATACATACCAAATATTTCATTTCTTTTAAAATTTTAAATGGAATAGAATATGAATGATATACAACAAAAAGGTATATAAATCACAACCTAGTATTCAGGTGGGTGCACCGTACATATCTAAATTTGAAATCATCCAATGTTTTCTAAATTACACCCCCAAATTGGTTCAAAAATATTCATCAAGATTTATACAAGGATCAGGACAGGAAGGGAAATTGTATTGAAATACATTTTCTTTTAACAATTCATTCATTAAAAATATTTTCTAAATGAAGTATTGTTGTCAGGTGCGACTCATATAAATATAGATATCAAAGGCTTTCTCAATATATTTAAAATGGAACCTTTTCATTCATAGTTTTCATATTATTTTAGTGAAAATTCAATTAGGTTTTCATATCCCATGTATCACTTAATAAATATGCTCAGGAAAAAAATGAGATTGTTGGCTTAGAGTTCTCTTTGGTATTGAGAGTAAAATAAAATATTTTAATCGAAAAGGTCATAAATACTATGTAGTGAGTCAATTGGTTATAATTTAAAGGATTTTAACTTTAAAATAAATGTCTAATATCTACATTCACTCTAAAATTCTTTTTAAGGCTGAAACATGGTTTATAATCTTTTTATTTTTTAATTTACCTTTAATTTACATTGGTATAATGGTTTTCAAATTTGCAGCGTGCTTATAAATTTGAAAAATGTCCCCTAAAACAGTGAGAACATGAAAAAATAAATTCTATCACTAGTGAAATTATGAGAATTCCCACCCCTCCCCCCATGTAAAAGAAGAAAGAGAACCCACTATCTATGAAATAATGGTTGGGAGTGGCGTGGAAGTATAATTTTGTATTTGAATTTACATGGAAGTGATGACAGAATGTAAAAAGAGGGAATCTAGAGCTCTCTAAGATGTTGTGGTATTCCATGTAACTATTTGAGCTGTCTTAAAATTGAATTTTTTTGCACATCCTGAAGATGTAAGTATAAAATTCCTGCATTATTGAACAGACTTTAATTCACAGGTTTAAACATTTGAATTTCTGGAAAACATGCAGGTGAAAAAATAATTAATAATGTTAACCATTTTTTATTGAATGAATGTTTATACAATGTACTGCAATGAAATACTAAAAATATTAGACTAAAACTAAACTCAAAAATAACTACAGTTTACATCCCTTGAAGTGATAACGTATCATCGTTAGCTAGATAGGGGGACAAAAAACTCAAAGAGTGGGCCCACTGGCTATGTTGCTCATTTTTTACTTGAAGCTAATTGTTTTTGTTTCCTCGAGTTCACATATTCTCTTAACTATATTCACAAATTTAGTTGCAGCTTGACATAATATTAAATGTAGAAAAGAATTGAATCATTGGTGGAGGGGGTTTAATTTTAAGGGATTTCAAATGATAAAACCTGAAGTTGATTAGCGATGTCTGTGACATTCTAGGTTTCCCATTGTAGAAGAAAAGATGGAGGAATGGGTCGATCGATAACATTAGACGAGTTATAGGATTTAGACATTTCTATTGATAAAGAAAAAGGTAATAAAAATAAACAAACATGCAAGAGTGAATGAAACCAAAGACTATATATGAAAATATCCACGTAAAGTAAAATAATGTGAATAACATCCCACCCATACAAAAAGTGTCCCAAATCTCATAATGTATGAAGAAAACCAGTTCTATGATACAAAAATCTCCTCCATGGTCAGAACTATACTAGATGATGGAATGAACAAGTCAGGTAAATCACCATTGATAGTAGTAGTAGTGGTAGTTACAGCTAAAGAACATGGTGGTGTGGTGGATGCAGTAAGCTGGGATGGTGTTGGTGGTGGTAAATCCCTGATGTGTATATTTTCTATGTGTCTGGCAGCTAGATCAATGAATGGGATGCCAAGAGTAGGATCAGTGGCTGGTCCATTTCTCTTCTGGGACTGCTCTGTGAGAAAATCCTTTTAAGTAGTATGGTTCATGGTGTCGGGTGGTAGGTCAGAGGGAAGATAGGGTGAAGGAGGAAGGGTTGATGAGGATGTGCCAATGGTAGTAGGTGGTGGAGGGGTGAATGAGGAGGGATCAATGAAGGGAATGTGTAGGTGGGCCAGGATCTAGAGATGATTTGTTAGGACACATTAGAGTAGTACCCACATGTTAGAAGTAGTGGGATGGGTAGGTGAATGTTGTGTGTATGTTTTAATGTTTGGGACTACCAGTGGTGATGGGAAGGAATGAGAATGTGGTTATAAGGGTATGATGCTACTTCTAGTGGCTTCTCTTGTGAATCGGCCTCCTGAGGTGGATCGAGCTGGGGTACATGCTCCTTCACTCCTGGCACCCAGATATAGAAATCCCATTCCTTCACCAGCACCATCATCGAATTTAGTAGAAATATATCAATAATATCAACCAGGCCTAAGAAAGTGAGGGGATATGAGGTGTCAAGAACGTTGAGATATCTGGCCAACCTGGTGATGAAAAATCCAGCCATAAGCATGTCAAACCTCCTCTATCTTAGCACTCTAATGTATGTGGTGAACTGTAAGCCATGTTGATTCAAGTTCCATACATGGTAGAATCAAGGACAATAAAAACAAGCTATATGACACTGCCATGGGTGTCACCTCATGCGAACCACCCTTGTGTCGTGGCCCGGTGTAACATACACAAAGCGAGAGACCTCACCTTGGAGGACATTGCCTGCCTAGGGTAATGGTGGGACTGAGGATCACGAGTAATGAGATCCCAATGGCTTGCTGCATCCTCCTGAGAGATCATCAACAATAGGGTAAGATAAATATTGGAGAAAACAAACTCCATGGTGTAGATACAATGTCCTATGACAAACTCACCCATGGTGAGCTGGTGCGGTCCACCACCTATCCAGATTTGAAAGGCATCCACGGACATGACAATGGTTTCTATGAACTCCATGAAAAATTCCATGTACATATCCACCTAGATTCCCATGATGTTTTCAATGTGAAATGACTCCAATAATATCAAGATTCCTTTTATGATGTTCAGTTTCTCCAGCACGACCATATCAAGAGTTTTTTTGTCAATAAGGGTTTTTACTGGAGCTGAATGATATTAACCCAGTGTTGTGGGTTGTTAAAGAATAGAACATGGTGAAAATGAACATTATATCCTCTATATGGGGAGGATATTGTATCATGTTAGATAGATGGAGAATGTAGGCACTTAGTATTGGGGTACTGGTTTGTATATACAGATGATGTGGATGAAAAATTTTATGTCTTGGGAAGTGGTCTCTTTGTGTGCTCCATGGATAGTGGGTGGTGGGTTTGGTGTTTGTAAGTAGAGAGGAAGGGTGTGTGTCATGAGGTTTGAAGGAGATGACTCGAACGTGGGAGGGACTGGTTTATGTGATGGGGGATCGAGTATAAGGGCGGTCGAGGGGTTGATACCCTTAGGTTTCTTAAAAACTGACCCGAGCGGGGTCGCGACATGTACCAGAGGGTCACATCATGATCCTTGATAAAAATTGGATTTTAGAGTGACAATGGGTCACATCGCGACCTGTGGGTTCATGAAAAGAAATTATTTGTTTTCTTATATTTTTTCCTCATTTTATTCCCTGCCTCTTCATTCAAATGAAAATAAGATTCTCATTAAATAATTTTCTTATTCTAATATAACTAACTTGCAACTACGATTTCCTCTTAGTCGGTGCTCATTTATAGTTGAGAGCTTGACTCATTTATGGCTCGTTTGAGGAAATATTTCCCACATAATGGTTCATGAAACCTCTCTAATCCATGATCATGTATATATTAAGTTGATATATCCATGTATAATTCGGAGTTGACAATACAATATAAGGAGAAATATTCCACTAGAAATTAGTTTCTTACTATGATGGGAGAAATTATGGATGGGATCAATGAAGACACAACCTCTATGGTGGTTGGTTCGATAATGTTGAATTCCATAAAGTCACAACTCCCTTATTTATTTATAAAAGAGTCATCACATTCTTCATTTTTTTCCATTGAATCTTCTTCATTCTGGGTAAGAGATGTGACGTTACACTCTGTGTTTTCATCTAAGTGTTGCAAAACTCTAATCAGGTAGATCACAACATGTTTTTCTCCCACTTTGAAGATGAGACTTCCTTGGTTCTCATTGATCAGTTCCATTCTTGTTTCTAGGAAAGGTCTTCCATGAATAATAGTAACATCTCAATATTCTTCCATGTTCAATAGTAGGAAATCATCTGGGAATATAAACATGGAGACTTTTACCAGAACATCTTTTAGAAACTCTCTAGGGTGCTTGACTATGGGATTAACTAATTGAAAAACTACCCTTGTATCCTTAAATTCATTGAGTTTGATATTATGAAATATATTCATTGGAAGAAGGTTAATTCTTCCACCAAGATCACAAAATTATCTACCGAATTTTCCATGTACTATTTCATAAGGTATTGGGAAGCTTCCAGGGTCTCTCATATTTGGTGGAATTTCTACTTTACCATAGAAAATCATTCATCATTTAAGAAGATGACTCCTAGGCCTTTTTTTATTTTTTTGATAATATGACTTTCGATAACATGACATAAATAGGCATTTGGAAAATAGATTCTGCAAAACGGATGTTGATATTTAATTGATTGAACATATCTAAGAACATCGTGTATTGTGTCTTATGACTAATTTGTCTTGTGATTTCTGGATAGGGAAGAGGTGGCTGGTATGGAGGCGGGGAAGATACACATGTTCCTTCTCAGCTAGTAATTCATCATGATGTAAGGTTGGAGTGAATTCATTATCTTATATATCAGGTACTAGCCATTTCCTGGATTTTATTCTTGCATCCTTTCTTCTATGGGTTGTTGGATATCTATAATATTTATACTCCTCATCACTACTAACATAGCCTTCTCTCATGGTTATCTATCAGTGTTTCTAGGTAGAGTACTTGGTAATGTCTTAGATATGGTAATTGTGATATGACCGATTTTTACATCAAGGCTCCTCAGAGAAGATCTCTAGTTTTTCATATCTACCTCATTGGTCGTCATTCAATGATCAATCTTTTTCACAAATGACACCTTGATGGTTTTCAGATTTCTATGGAATGATTCTTACCAAGGTCATGGAAGAGGTGGACAAAATTTTCGTGCTCTTTGATTGAAGGGTTATTTTTGATCTTATAACATAGTTGTAGGGTTTATCGGTGGCCACACTGTTAGTCTATGATATTTGAATTGGTTTTGTCCACTTCTCAGTTGAAAATAACCACAATTGTTCTAAGGTTTCTACTGATCAGGACTCTGCTGATAATATTTTTGCTGCTAAAATGGGTGTATTTTTATAGAAATCGACATAATTAAAATCATTTTGTGGTTCTTAATATACAACTTTTCCATTTTTCAAAATATGTGGTCCACCGAATGTCTCTCATGATTGCAATTCCATTACAGGGGCAGTATGTGGTTGAGTAGTTTGTATCTGAAATTATTCTAACATTATAGTGAGCGCTTCCACTTGCACTACTAGCCTTTTTTTCGCATCAATCTGGTGGATCCCACACAATGGTGGTCCATAATCACTCAACCATAGACTAGCATTGTGAGAAACTTCATCAATAATGTCTCTTCCTGCTTTGTGAGTCTTCACCATGAGACCCCCATCATTAGATGCATCAACAACATTATGTGCTGCTAGATGGAGTCCTTGATAGAAATTATGGAGTTGTATCCACATGTCATCACCATGATGTGGACACCTTCACATTAATTCTTTAAAGAATTCCCACTCTTAAAAAAAGATTCTATATCAAATTGGTTGAAAATTTTAATGTACATCCAGAGCATCCAAGTTCGGATGGCTGGGATATAATTATCCAGAAAAGTCTTGGTCATTTTTTCCCATGTCATAATTAACTCGAGAGATTTACTCATTAACCAATCCTTTGATCTATCTCATAAAGAAAATGGAAAGATATAGAGTATTATTGCATTAGAAGAATCTCTCTTGTTGCAAAAGGTATTGTAGAACTCCATGATTTTGAAAATATATTCATGTGAATATTTTCTTCGATGGCCTATAAGTTTACCCACGTTCTAGACCATATGAATGAGTCTATGTTTTATTTGGGATGTATAGTATTGGATAGGAGGTAAAAAATGCTATGTATCATACAATGTATTGATGGCATGACCTAATCCATGA
The DNA here is from genome assembly GCA_963277665.1 of Viscum album. Taxonomy (NCBI): domain Eukaryota; kingdom Viridiplantae; phylum Streptophyta; class Magnoliopsida; order Santalales; family Viscaceae; genus Viscum; species Viscum album. Next base: position 1,305,966,763 of record OY728147.1, read on the forward strand.
TGCTTTCCTCCTAGTTCATTATCAGGTGTTCTCCCAGATTGACTTGATGGTTGAGGTTTGGTGGGTTTGGTCATGTATGATAGAATTGCACAGCCATTTTGACTAGCAAAGATAGGGGAGATTCAATTAGATCATAGGATAGAATGCCAAAGGGGAATGTGCTACAAGATTCCTTAAACAAGTCAAGGTACCTTGGTTCTTGGAGTGGGAAAACTGAATAGATGTATGATCATTTAAAAATTAATGAAAGGGTGTGAGGTAATGGTAATCCTAGATCTAGAAAAGAGTCCTAACACAATGAAAAACACTACCTACCCTGAAATGATGCCAAAATTTGACAGTCATGGGCCACATTGTTTTTTTTTTCTGCACGGGTGGGTCAGATTAGATATTTCTATGTGTCCCAAAATTTACTAACTACTAGGCCATAGTATATTAGTGGTCAGGGGTTGATCCCACAAGGAGGATATTATTGTGTGGGTGAAATAAATCTTGTCTCAAATCTTTTGGAATAGTCCTTACATGTTTTACTAATTTTTGGGACTTTTCTAACTATTTTTCTAATCACATCATCTGATTAAATAGGGTTTTTGATCATGTATGAGTATCTAGATAAAGTTGATCCAAATTCTACTCTTGTAAAGGTCCTAACTTTTAAGTCTGTGAAGAAATCAGAGGTTTCTAGTTATCCTTGGTCCTATCTTTTAGATCTTCCTAGTATGTCACTATTTCATGTTATGGAGGATAATTATAGTTCAAGATGCATTATATTCTACTTCTATTGCATAATGTTTCCCATGATAATGGTCATTGCCTTAGTTCCCTCCAATTACGATAGGGTTGTTTTTTTACTATTAGATGGTGACGGTACAATCACAAATATGGTATTTGATAATTGGTTTTTATCCAGATTACTAATCCAATTATGATTGTAATGTTTATAACTAGAGGTATAATTAAGCACGTAGGTACATCAAATCTTGATCCCTATCCCGTATTCATTTAGATACTCATTGAGTTAATTAAATCAATAAAAATGATAAAAAAATATAATAACAATATAAATTGAATATAATTGAATAATCATGTAACAATATGATATAAACAAGAAAAAATACTTTAAATAAAACCTTACTTTAATGGAATGAAATGGAAATGAAATGATGGGATAATTGAAGGCGTTGAGGAAAATGAATCTACGGATCATTCATTGAAATCAAAAAGAATGAAAAAGAACTAACATTTTTTATGATTGAAAATAGAAGGAAATTATGAATAGAGTCTAAAAGGGGGAGAGAAATAATCCATGCATGATCCAATGTGATGTCGATCTGCTCCATATATATGATGAAATGGTGATGATATGTACTTAATCATCACATTTTGAACCCTTAATCTATTTTACATCGACCATGATATCTGGCCTGGCATGTATATCTTTGGTGGATTAATGATGTTTGACCATGCTCATGTCGTGTACAGGTGCTTCATGACTTGTACAAGATGACTAGTTAGATTTCTGCATTGAATTCTTGTGTGTTTCTTGGCTTCTAGTTTGACTTGAGTCAAGGCATATAGGATGGATTCACACTGTGAAATGGAAATTTCTCCAGAATTAATGCAGGCTATGTTCATCAAGTACACGATGTGTCCTTAGCTATCACAATGTGTACATGGCCATTTTTTAGCATTTCAACCATTCATATTTGGTATCTTATGAATCCATATTTCCTACAATATTGGACATATACCATGTGAATTTTCTAAAAAATTAATGAAATATAATGAGAATGTGATAGAAAAATATATATAACATTTAGGATTTTCACTTACACAACATATTCATTTACATATTTAATTTCCACTAGAAAATCAATGATGGTATCATCAGCTGTATTTCTATCTGAAACCAATTTTTCATAATGATCTCATTTTTCAATAAATATAGTATATATGAAGAAATCATATTACACATTTAGGAACATTTATATACAATTATAATACATTTTTAAGAAATAAGAATTTTTAATCCTATAGATATCATCAACTCATATATCCAATACTAATCATTAATGATCTCAAGTATACCCTTAACATAGTTACTTGGGTATGTGTCATATTAATTAATTTGTCCTCTTTTAATTATTCTCTGAATAAAAAATGTGAAAACTAGGGTTCATTATTCACATTTTGTTTCAGACATGTAAATAGTATTCGATGGATGGATTTGAGGGTGTTTTTAAATATATCAAAAAAGAAACATCAATAGATCATAAGTATGAGAAATTTCAGGCTATTTTATCATGTGTATCAAAAATTACACCTAGTACTCACTACAGGCACAAATGTTAATATAAAAACTCTAATCACTCAACAAACAGTAACTGGACATGTTTTCCATGTATGCTGAGGCATCCCTCCACATATTTTAGTAGTTTATAACTATCATCCAGGGACTTTCACAATATAATGAGAATATAGTACCCACGTGTCTGAGTGTGTAATAATAATTTAACCCAACATTATTGATCATAGTAAATAATTATAGTATAATAAATACATAAAATATAATTAATATAAAATTAGTTGCGAAAGTATTGAAATTATATAAGGATTATAATAATCATGATGCTCAAACAAACAGATCAATTATTGAATTAAAAATTAACTGGAGGCCCTACTATAATCCCAAAGCCTCACCTCATCCTAGTACCTAATTAGATCTAAGATTTCTAACCTAACCATGGAATATCATTCCTCTACCCAACTAAAGAATTCCCGAGTGAGAGGTTATATCAAGTACCCATGTGCCATCGCTAGATAAGTACGGCGTGAGTACATAAATCAATAAGGAACCACTAATGTGTTCACATAAAAATATAGTAAAAATAGATTTTATGAATTTTAATTTCTTATATGGATTAATTTAAAATTTATATGTATAAATAAATAACACACTTCCTACTAGGAATTATTTGTTACAATTCCATAATTTATTTAATCACGTAATACAAACCATCATTCCAAATTTCACAACTTTCCCATGGGAATGTTTATCCAAACCGAACAAATCGTAATAACCATAATCAATCCTCGAGACAATGAAATCTCATGACCATAACTACCTCGACCAGTACAAGAGTTTCTTTGAGAATGATAATCAACTAAAAAACCTATTTTCACACCCTAGTGATCCCTTTCTCATACCTACATAATTATTATTAGAAACCCATGGGTAAAAACATTAAATCCCTCATCCAAAAGCACTCTAGTTGAACCCCATGAGTGTACATGTTCATTCACAATGTCAAGTAAATGTATAATTCTTATTAGGGGGACTCCCTATGAATTAATATATATCCAATTGTGAATTATTTCTGAGAGAACTGACCAATTAAATGGAATAACTTATATAGACCCCAATATCAGTATTCTATAAATCCTTTTTTTGTGTGGATCGTCATATGAACCATTACTAGTGCCTCAACCTTTTCCTAGAGAGATATACTAAGAATAAATCTAGGGAATCCACCAATCACCATCATGATGTATAACATTCATTCATGGGGAAATATTACCACGTGAAACCACTTAAAACCATTAAATTCATGTGTATCACATTAATTAACAATTGTTTACTAGTATATCCATTCATATAATAACTACAACATATTCAAAATTAATTAAAAAATTAGAGGAACCACTACTATCCTTTGAATTAATGTATAAGTGTCCACTCATTCTCAAATACTAGATCCAAGTTACCACCTCTATGAATAAAAAAATATCAATGAACTAACTTGATTATAGATAAGAATGGAATCCAGCACTAATATATTGTGATACAGCATCCCAAACATAGAATGAATTCTTGGAGATCATACCTACAAATAGGTAATTCCGGGGAATCCTAGGAATCTGATATCATGTCCAATAAAATATAAGAATGTATTAGGGTTTGGATGATTCCTTATCCCCATCCTCATCTATTATATCCACCTGATCATTCATACTTGGTGTTTCTTCTAAGGCGACACCCACAACCATATCTATATATTCACATTTCCATGCTCTATCTTGTGTCACATGAACTATAGTAACCCACAAGGGTCCCATAGGTCACATAAAGGCTTCCTAGGAGAACATAGAAACCCCCAATAGAATTGCGGCCTTAACCCCGTTCGATTTCCCATCATCATTCGCCATCCAAAACTCCCAACCCATCCAGCAGTCTCCAAATGGTCTAAACCCCCAACTATTCATGTCATAAGGGGGTTTGAAACCCTATCTCATATGTCATCTCAACTGGCCTGATACCTCTAGGTTATCTTTTATTTCCAACACAATAGGAATGAATCCCAAGTTATCATGCATCTCTACATTGTGGACACTAGTTCACCTACCACTAATCCAACTATAATATATACATTAAATATTATATTCTTATCCATTGGTGGATAGTTTTGAAATTTGTAACTCAATGCCCGATCAGGGCCCTCCGCACATTTTAAATATCGAACCAAGGCTTCATTTTTTATCTATCAATAAATTTTTTTAATGATTCCCACTACTAAAATTAGTGGGGTCCAGTATTTCACATTAATATTTGAAAATTCATAATACTAAAGTGTGGATGTATAAGACCAATTATCTTAAATAGAGGTGGACCCTTTCTTTATAAGATCTAAAAAACTCCATTATAGCCTTTCTAAGACCATACGGTCTCCTGATCCTTGTGAGGATTTAATGCATGATATGTCATCCACATTAATTAATTATAATCATTTTAAACTTGAATAAAATATGTTTAATATAAATACCCAATTTATTTTAATTTAGCATTGTTCCTATATTCTGAATATTTCATACAATCATATTGAAACCTATGACAATGAGGTGTAGAACACCCCAAATACGCACCTAAACCTAGGATGAAAAAAGGCCCAATTAATAACATTGATTCAATTAATAACAAAATAAATTTATGTCAAAAAACATGGTAATATATAAATAGTGGTGTACCAACAGTAAAACTGAAATGAACGATGTGAATACGACATCTCAAGATCTGATATACCTATCCCAAGATAGATCTTCATCCGTTTTGATCAATTCTATCATGATCTAATGGAATCAATAATGAAACATTAAATTTAATTAGAAGAGATTAGTTGGAAACAATAGAAATCAGAACAGAAGGAGAGGTTATGAATATCTTTTCATGAAATGTAATCTTATTGTATTCAAAACAACCCAGAATAGTGGTCAAATATGTGATGTATGTTTCATATAAATCCATCAGGTGGGTTGTTTATGTTGTAAATGTCAAAGGTGGGTCAAACTAGCATATTATTTAAAAATAAGTGACATCATTTCTGGACATGAATGAATGGGTCACACCATTAATATTTGGGTTAATTCCTTATACCACATATCTCAAGTACTAAGTCCCTCAGACACATCATTTGATGTATATTCACATAATGAATCACTATTTATGATGTCAAAGTACTAATATAGCACTTTCTGATAGACTGATCACACGTGTCACATCATGTGCTCTTATGGAGATTTGGATCTTCCCAAATTGATCGTGACATGTCCAATACCACCCTTATGGATTCTCATACCCTCATATCATTATTCTTATAACTACATATCAAAATTATCCTCCCACTGAAACTAAATATTAAATTCATACTAAAAATATTTACCCATCATGACATGGGGTATTACAGTATAGCCTCCATAAAACAAGACATCTAGGGGGTGTTTCTTTTATTAATCAATAAATACACCTAGCCTACTATATTCACCAAAACCCATCCACATTTTGTGTTCATCACTAGAATGTCGAACATGTGTTGATTATGATAATAAAAAAAAGAGACACATAATTCCTAAAATGTTGATCTACCACTGATGCACATCACATAAACTTATAGAAGACACTCTACTGAACTTAACTATTCTTATAAACCATTGTTTCATCATCCTTATCAATATAATCAATGTGATTTCCCCTATAAGAATTAATTTATCATTGTTTATCCCAACCTACAGAGTTCCCCACCATATGAACCACATATTATAACACATTCATCATGTTCCAATGACCAATTTGATGAAATTAACATATCCATACAATGAAATAAAATGAAAAAAACCAATCAGAATTCTAAAAAATCATTCATCATTTATTGTGAACTAAATCATATGAATATACACCTCTCATGCACAAGACCCACATACATTGTCCATTTATCAAATTTTAATTGAAAAATATAATATTTTTCCCATAATTTAAATAAAATGTGTCTGAATAATTTCATAGGATTCTCTATATATCACATGTGTTTTCCTCTAAAAAAGCCATTTTTTGGTTTCATCACATGATTCATAAAATGATCTATGTGATGAAAGAAGTTCACCCCTATAAAAATTCCATGAATCCTTGTGTTACCCCTTAGAAAATATCAGAAATTGAGGGTTCACATCAGGAAACGATGTTAGATTGTTCTGGAACATCAGGATCTTGACACTAATTCACCAACTCATCAAACATCATATATGACACTAAAATCTAAAATTTACATTAGACGATAATAATAATAATTTATATATAATTGGTTTCAAAAATCTACCTCACACATGGTTTATCCTATCAATAGCCTAAGTTGGTCTATGTTGCATATAACGTCAATTAATTTAATCCTCATGAATAACCCTAATAGATTCCAACATCATCCATATATCACTCCTCTTAATCCAAGATAATCTATACCAGGAAAAACCTTACTGGAATTAAACGATCGGGCATCCATTCCACATCACCCAATCAATTTTCAATGTCCCCTATACCATATTGGGTCATATATATTTTCATTAGGACAATGAATATCCATTATTATAAGTGTTTTTTAAAAATATTAGTTTATAACTCACAATTTTCCAAACACCGATCCAATACTTTTAGGTATTATGTTAGAAAATAATATATTATTATTATCTAAACAAAGACAAAAAGTATACAATATCATACTACATGATCAAATCATCCAACTAATTGATTATTATGAAATAGAACACTAAATTGTTATTGAATTCCGTAATCACAGACCACTCTCCATGGTGTGTTTGTTTTTTAATCTAGCCACATGCTTAGCCATCGCCAAACACTATTCTAGTGATGGAAGTCCACCCATTTTCCACCAAGATACTAAATGGTGTCCAAAACACATATGCCTAGTATTCAATATATTTATCCCTTAAATTAACTTTACAATTAACACCACAAAACCCAATGTTCTCTTCCACATAATATTTCTGGGAACTACCATGACAATGTCATATAGTCAATTACACCTCATGTGCATCGATCTTGTCCCTAAATAACATAATTTTGATTTTGTATTTGGAAAATAACAACATTGATTGAAAAATAGAAGTCTTTACCCCCAATCATACAAATCGCTGAATCCCTAACGTTTGAGTAATAAATCAAGGGTTACTAGGGTCTACCTCTTAGCCCCACAAATCAAGACTCATGAAGGTCCATAGTCATATAACACCATAAATCTACATGATCACTGCTAATGAACTATAAATATGATGTATGATTAATGAGAATTACATTCCATTTTATACTTGAAAACATCAAATAGGGGTTTAGTGATTCATTATATAACTAAACATACATACTATATTCAACCTCCATCTCTCTGGAAATCCATATCTAGTGATCTAATTTCTTTCAATTCAGTTACGTATAGTTTCATTATGAGATATATGAAAAAACCTATTATAGGTTGTTTTATTCATATTAAATTACTAAACCTAGATAATAGAATCCCAAATGTGCTCTAATTATTGGGAATGAAGTTCTAATTAATCACCTAAAATTGTACAGATCCACATCAAGTATCCATATACAGGTCTACCCATATAAAATCTAAAAAATTATTCCAATTCCACTTGGAATCTATATAGGGGAGTAAACCTTTAGAGGATTACATTATCTTTTATTATTATGTACACAAATCATTAATCTCTATAGATTTACTTATTGTAACCACGGTCATATGGGTTAGTTATTTAGAATAAAATTAAAAGTTATATGTGAATAAGTATATATGTTATTTCTGAAATTTTAAATATATGATCCCATTTCCCTTTTCAAAATAATCATCAATGTTAAATTAAACATCAATGGGTTAATTTCATGTTTTAATTATTGATTATTTTGGCATATCAAGGTTGCTATGCATCACTTACAGCTTTAGAATAAATATTTTTCATCATTGATTGCCTCATTGTAGATCCACGTGACCATCCATCAGTAGATAATCTGATGAATAATCATCCAATAAAATTAGGACTCCACTATTTACTTATATAGTAAATTACCATATAATAATATTTTTATACATAAACATTATGCCCCCATCATCATTGAAGTAACAAACTATCAAGGAAAAAATTCATGTGAAACCTAAAGGCTAGATATGAGGCATATGACAACTAATTTTTCCATTGCTCGATATTCATAAATATCCTTTTTTCAATGGACCATGAACATGGAATCAATAATAAGAGATGAATATAAAATATCCAAGAGAGTATCTCAAAGTGAAAATCATAAATAACCATAACATTTGATACCTCGTTAGTAATCCCATATACCTATAGTACTTGAATTACAATCAGAATATGTTTTATCAATGAAATATTATGGCATAAATCACATGAATAAAAACACTACGAAGACTAATTCTTATCTAATCCCAAATACAGTAATAAAATCATAAAAATACCACTAATACCTTATTATAATGTCCCATCCTGGCTCACTCAAGAAACAATAACAAATCTAATTTTCCACCTCACCTCATACACAAATCCATACACATAAAAGGGTAAAAACATGAAATGGTGACCTAGGGTAGCAACTTGGGGAGATAATACCTCAATACAAGAGTTTAAAATAATAAAAAATAAAAAAACAAAATCTAATGATTAAAATAATCATTTTATGTTAATGAAATAAAAAATAAATATAAAATTTAATGAGAAAGTGGTATAGTATTTATAGGAATATCACCCCATTCCTGTAAGATATGAATATAAAATATTAAAATAAAAAAATGGTTTTCTCTAATGTACTCCTTGTTCTTCACCTCTTAATTATAATCATTTCTATCTGAGATATCCTTCACTACCATGCAATATTAGGCCTCCTCACATTGTTATTATGCATTTGTGGGTGGGATTCATGGGGACAAAAGTATCCCAACATATTGAGTATAGTATAAGTATATAAACAATCTATAGGCCACCAACATGGTCCCATATATAACAAAGAAATGAAATGCATGTTTATGTGGCATGCTTAGCAAAAATACATAGACAAACAATAGGGATAAAAAACAACACTTATCCAGAAAAATATTCTTTGGATTGATATCTAAATATATATATTCAGGTCATTATGGTCATTCTAAATTGTATCCTAACATCCCCACGGTTGAATTCATATAAACTAGGTCAATAAAAAACATCATTATTTGTTAGATCCATGTACTCAGTTGAACAAACCTACCCACTTTTCCATATCATTTTCTCTAGTCATGATCAACACCCTTGGGGATCCTCTATATAATGTTTGTTGATCCACCACTCATTAAATTACCATAATGATTAGTGAACACCGGGGAATCAATGAAAATCTCTTATTCTCATGAACATGATATGGACCCCATGGATGTATCTAGGAATTCATTATGGAATGTTGAAAACTATTTCATATGATACAGAGGACTTAGGATGTCATATACATCTAATTGTGAATAGAAAACATGTTACCCATACAATAAAAGGGATTACATTCCCAATATCCCTTAGTAAATCTCATGGGAATCCAATATCTCATGGACCCTCTACCAAATGGTTATTAGTGAGTCCTCCGTATCTAAGTGAGATATTCAAACAAGTGATTGAGGGGATCCAACATTCCCCATCATGGTGTGAAAAATATATTCATGGGGATATAATACAACTTATAAACTCAAACCTCCATTCAAATCACATGCATCAAGGAATTCCCCATTGTCTAATAGAATCCCCATTTGAATCACTAAATATAATAATTAATTATTATACCAAAAAATAATAGGAACCCCTATCATCATGGAAATTCATATATGCATAGACACACAATCATTGGTGTTTGATGAAAGGTCCCACCTATAATAATCTACTCCTTTAACAATGTAATCACTTGATGGTAGCTATGAAAGGAACCCACCGCCATTTTATTGGGATATTGGATTTGAAATATATTAAGAATAACATGACCTTAGCCATGTCAATAGGTTGTTCCAAAGAATCCTAGACAACTAGGATTGTTCTAAGATGCACAGTTAAATTAATATAATCTTTTGGACTCACATAAAATTTCAAATAGAAATTAAAAACATTATAACTGTTGGATGAACAACCATTCAGGCCCTCATTATCTATTACCCCTTCGGTAAACACCATCGATGGTGACACACATTAACATGTATACTAATTCACATTTTCACCCTCTCTATAGATTCAAAACCCCAAGGGGATTCTATTAGGTTACCCAAAGTCCCATCAATGATTACATGACCACTGAGGCAGGTAACACTATGTGGATGGCCTTATTATCATTCTGCTTCTTGATTGTTTTAGGCCATCCTAAATTACGGACCCATATTCAAATCTCATGTAGTCTAAAAAAAATGTGATCTAAATCTTGATTTCAAGGAATACTCACTCCATGATTTTATCCAAGATCATGATGGGTCTATTGTATCTCTCGTGTTCAACACCTTGGCCATGAATCCTGATTATTAATTCACCTATCACAAGGGTCTCATTAACATATTAATTAAAACTAATAACCTCAACCTTTAGTAATCGATATGTGTAGCTGGTACTCAAGGTTCCATAAAAAAAAATTCACGTTGTAATGATAATTCATAGGATTTTTATAAAAAAACATAATTAATTTAATCAGTCCCACTATCCAATGTTGTGGGAGCAAAAATTTGATATGTATATTTTTAACACTATAATTCTAATGGGTATATCCAAAAGGGCCACCTACATTAAGCAGAATACAATCAATTCATCAAAACTACACCAACCTATGCTCACCAAATCTATCCAGTCTATGATGGTACATGTTGGTCTCCAGTTCATTCAATGAAATTGAAAGTATACTAAATTATAGAAATCAATTTATATAATAATAATTAATTTTAATAATTATAAATAAAATTAAATTAATGAGGCATAAAGAATAAATTATCCATATGTCCTCCCTTCATGTTGAAACCTCTATAAATGTTTTGTGGTCATCTCTCAAAATGAACCCATACCTTTTCTGTAATAAAACCTATATTAATATCATTAATTCATGGACCAAAAAATTTAAATTTATGGTGAAAACAATTGAGAAATTCTAAATATGATTTATCTCACTAAAAAACCGACGAAATTAAATAGGAATATTGAGTTCTCTTATATATATTCTATAGAAAATCCCAATCCACTTTTTTTATTTAATCATGATTAAGAGGAATTGACACTAATGTTGTAAAAGAAATTGGAAAAAATCAGCATCCCACCATGGAAACAAGAAAAAAGGGAGAGGGGAAAATATATTACAAGGAAATGAAATATGATCCCACCCATAACTATCAAGACATGTATAGAAATGAGGGAAAGTGTTTTCTAAATGATCTCTTATGATCTATTTCCCATCTAGTTGAGTTATGGGGGTTGATTCCTATTTTTCATTTAAAAACCACCCTTCCCACTTTCGTATCCGATAGAAGATCATCGAACTAGTAATTTTAAATCTATTATCCAAACCCCATTTTAATGTCCTAAATTACCTAATCCTTCCGATTTATTTATTTTCTAATAGTGTTTCACTATTAATTATATGTAAGTCATTCTGTAATAGTTTTCAGCATCCCTAATCCCCTATTTCTCCTTTGGTTATTGCCCGAGCATCTAGTCCATCCATGAAAGCTTAATACACTTCCATTACAACCTATTATGGGTAATAAAATTTTTCTAATCTCATTTTTAATTCCAATTCATGAATTAGACTACTCAAAAAATTAATATTCCCACTAAAAATCTTAACCAGAAAAAATATAGGGTATTACCGATGGTGTACTTAGTGTGAGTGATATATTAGGGTTAGTCAAGGTATTCTTCTTAGTCCCTAGTTGTGTGTTACTATATACAAAGTAAATCATAGTATTATTTAATTTTGAATAAAATTTAGCATTTAATTTTATTCATATTTTTATTATTATTACATTGAATGGATAATAAAGTTTAATATTAGGGTTTTTATGATATTTATAGAATTTTTATAAGGAAATACTTTTTCTTAAAATTTTATTTTTTATAATTTTATAGTCATATGTATAATTTTATGTGTTAAATGATAATTTTTTTTCTCTTAAAAAATATTATTATTATAGAAAATTTTGAATTATCTTTTGAAAAATGATGTGTTAGAGAAATATAATAATTATTATTGATATTAAAATAAGAATTAAATAAATATAAAATGTGATGATAAAAATATCATTCTAAAATTATTAATGTGATTTATAATTATTTATAATATTATTAATAATATAAAATTCATATGTAGTGGTATTTTTTTATAATTTTTTTTAAATTATTATTAAAATCTAATAAATACATGTGACATCAAAATAGGTTATATTTCTATCATTATAAATATTAAATTATGATTCATGAGTGTTGTGATTATTATTGAATGATATTAACTACACATAAAAACACTCAAAAACAAACAGATATATTTATTCATTTATAATTATTTTATGAATATGAAGATGAATTAAAATAAGGGTGGATGAATTCAAAGATAGAAAAATAAAAAATAATCATATCCCCCTGAAAGGGACTTTTCTAAATGTTCTCATCGCATCACTAAGGTAGTATGATCTATTCATATATCTAAATAACCTAAAAAAATTGATAGGATTGTTTTTTTCCAAAATAATTTAAAATCACTTAAATATTATTGGATTATTTTTAAAAGGACATATGATTTTTTATGATGTTTATTTAAAATTGATGTTTCTAAGAATATGAGTTTTTCAATTAAATCTATCCATTAAAAATTAATTAAAAGGGTGAAGTTCATCCATGTGGGTAAAAAATAAATTACGCTCTCTATAAATGATTAATGAAAAAAATACAAAAAATCACATTATATTAATTTTTAATATCAAATAAAAATATTGAAAATTAAATAATCATATAAAATATAATACTGCTAAATTATTATTAATTTTAATCAATGAAATATTAAATTATATGTGATGTTTCATATTATAATTTGTTTCATGGAATTTTTTTATTTTAGTTCGGACGAATTTTTTTTTAAAAACTAAATGGGAAGATATTGGTGAAAATTTTATGAGATATCATATTACGATATTTAGATATTTAAATGAGATGGATATATTTCATATATTGACTATCAATGCTACATTCTTATCAGGTGACTATTAAATATTAATAAAATATATAGTTATGTAATGGGTTTCTTGTAATTTATCTTTTCAATCATGCTTAATGTCCATGTGATATTGAGTGATAAAATTTTTAAAGGAGATGATCTGAAGTAAAAATAACTGTGTTGTTGGGTCAGTGATGAACATGAATATGATGCTCAATAAAAGAGTGTTGGTGTTATTAAGGAAAGAAAATCATATTATTAATGAATATTATAAACTATTTTAAAATTTAAACATTATTAGGAAATTATTTACTCAATGTATCTTATAAAACTCTTTAATTATTCAACTACTTGTGTGGGAGAAATTTTTACATTTTGATGTTTATACTTTCTCGATTTTTCGTAATAATATTTTTATTTTTTTCCATTATAAAATTTTGAGGAGCTATAAAAAACTACCATGAAATAGAGTTTTACAAAAATCACAATTATGGTGGAAACATTCACATTTCTTATTCACATTATAAAATAAATATATTTTATTTCATGGATTTCATAAAATAATATATATATTCCCACCAACATTTGGGATTATCCATCAAAATATAATGTATTCCTTACGTTATTATTTATTAAATGTATACATGAGATTTTGATTTCCAATATTATATGTGACCATGAACTAAACGAGTCACATTAGTCTATTTTTTTAAAAAAATTACACAATTATGTACAATTGATTTGACATTCCCCTCTTAGTGTTCATAATCAGTCCATTAGCTCATCAGAATTGTTATTAGATAAAACTTGGTTTCATTTTATGAATATTTTTTCTTACTAAATAGTAAAAAGATAAGTGTTGGACTCCTCATGTATTAATCATGTTTTAATGATCACAATTCCTATTTAGTCAATAAACCATGTTATCTCTATGTAATCTATCTCACAACAAATATTTAGTAGCTTAGTAAAAGCTATCAAATGATCTTAAGGGATATACACTCAGTTTGGATACTATATACTATCATTTGATCCCCTTTTTTATGATTTCTCTGACAATGGATTAAGTTTAATTCATTTCATGAATATCGCTTCTTAAGTCTAAATACAAATATTTCACTATGTCTGAGACACTATGAAGTAGACAACGTGACCATGAGACACAGTGAAGCGGACACCACGAACAAGACACCATGACCATGAGACACCGTGAAACAGACACCATGAAGCAGATACCGTGAATAAGACACCATAAAGCAGACACTATGAACAAGACACTATAAGGAAGACACCATGAAGAAGTCACTGTGAAAAAGACACCATGACATCCAGACACCATGACATCTAAACACTGTCACATCCAAACACCGCAACTACAAGACACCGTGACCAATCCTGACACCGTGTAATGGAGTCACCATTTTTATGACATATTGTGACACCGTTTCTTAATATGTTTTGTCATATTTTGATTTGATCTCTAATGGTCATATTTGAATATTTTAATGAACTGAAATAATTAGTGTTTTTTGTAGACATTTCCTTGATAGTATGTGGTACGAGGAGCAGAATACATTCATCTTGTCAGCTTAAACACATGTAGTCCAAGATAAAAGATTAATGTGGCCCAGAAAAAAAGAGGATATATGAGAGAGTAGTTACACGATACTGAAAAATAAATCAATTTTTTGGGCATGAGCACGACAACAGAATACAATTAGAGAATTTTCTCATGCAACTCGACTCTCAAAAAGGACACACAAAGCATACTAGATTCCTAGAACCCCGATAACATCTTCACACTGTAAAAAACCATGAAGAACACAAGCTAGATTTGTCTAACTAAGGATTCTCTTTTTTCCATATGAGGACTTGAGTTTTGCATCTTCCTCATCTCAGAAGTCCAGATCTGCAAAGACTAACACTCATAGCACTTCTAAACCTATCTCAAAACTTATGCTCTGTTGTTTATCATTTTATTAACTTTCGAGAAGATTTTGTATCTATATTAAAAAAATACTATGTATCCTGCATTAAACTGAAGGATAAAACATATCCTTAGTCCAACATTATTTTAGTCTTGTGTATACCCATGATAAGTGTGTAATAGGTCCATGTGTGTCCTGGTTGTTTGTACCCATTAAGAATTATGGAAGACGTCCCTGTGTGGCCTAGACAGTCTTGTCTACTATTGTTAACCCCAATCCATGGGGTGGATCAAGTTTATTTATATAATATTCTTGGGGGTATGTGATCACAAAGTGGAGTGGATTACGTCTCGGCTTAACACTGAACCACTTGTTTCTTATCCACTGTACTGATTAATTTAGTCTTATCTTTTTTTCTACTTAATTGTATAATTCAGATATCAATAAATTTTATTTGATTGTCAATCATGGAAATTAGTTAAAATTGTCTTGTCTTAACATAATAGCTTCAAAATAATTCTTAATAACTGAAATTACGATTACGTATAACTAATCAATATTCTAAGAAGTAATTGAAATAGGAAAGACATTATAACAGTATAACATTGATTAATATGGCCATATTTAATCTTTTGGGGAATCGTTTTAGAAATACTTTTTAATCAGAAATTTTTATTAGTAATCAATTAACCCCCCCCCCCCCCTCTTG
Organism: Viscum album; assembly: GCA_963277665.1. Taxonomy (NCBI): domain Eukaryota; kingdom Viridiplantae; phylum Streptophyta; class Magnoliopsida; order Santalales; family Viscaceae; genus Viscum; species Viscum album. The sequence continues at coordinate 1,305,982,946 of OY728147.1, forward strand.
AGTAATCTACTCCAACCATCATTTGGTATCAGAGGATGTTTAATAATAATTTTTTAACCCTAGTCAATTGTGATTGTAGTTGTACTTTGATGATATATAAATATATGTTAATTCAAATTTTATATCTCTTTAAAATTATTTCTATCAAATGGATAATAGTTTGAAAGGTGCTGCAACCAACAGACCACCATTCCATAATGGAACCAACTATACTCAATGGAAAATAGAAATGGAAATGCAGTTTGAGAGTATGGGTTTTGAAATTTGGTCTTCCATTATAGATGAATATAAGATTATTACTATTGATATAATCACATGGGATTTACCTATCAAAACATCATACAATAACAATTGAAAAGATATGAATTATTTATACTTCTCTTTAGGAGATGAAGAAATCAATAGAATTTCTTCTTGTAAAACTGCCCATGAAATTTCTGATATTGTATCTATCTCACAGGAAAGAAAATATAGTGTAAAATAAAGGAGAATTAATACATATACTATTAAATATGATAATATTATAATGATACTGATTAGAATATCTCTGAAATGTATCTATAGTTGAATGATATATTCAACATAATGATTTATCTCATAAGAGAAGTCCCTACTAAGGAAAAAAATCATGATAATTATCATATGTATTCCTGGAAGATGGAGAGGAACCTCTGTCTCTATTAGAGAATCATGAGATATCCGCAAGCTACCTATAAAATAAATTATTGGGAAACTGATGATGTATGAAGCAGAACTGAATGTAAACATGGAAGGGGAGTATGAAGCAAAGAAGAAATCTATTGCATTCAAGACCACCACCTCTAAACACAAAGACAAAGGGAAATTGGATGCTTCTGTAGAATGTTCTAGTAGTGAACTATAATCACCTGACGCTTATTAGGAAATGGCTTAATTAGCCAAAAGATTCAAGAAATTTTACAAGAAGAAGAACTATTTTTCAAAACCTAACTTCATGGGATAATAGGACCAAAAAGGAAATTGGAAGAAGGAAAAGAAAAGATGTGATAATACTAATGATATTATATGCTATGAATGTATGAAGAAAGTACATATCAAGGATGATTGTCCATAACCCATGTAAAAAAAAGATATTAAGAAAAGGACATGAAGCATAAAAAGGCCATGAATGCATCCTGGAGTGCTTATGAGGATAGTTCAAGTGACTCAGAAACATCACATGATGAACAGAAAAATAAAGCCAATATGTTTTTTATGACAAACACATCTAAGGTAACACTGGACACTGCAATACATAATTCATACTATTCTGAAAATGAGAGTGTCTCTGAAAATATGACTAATGAATAAATGTTTGAATACTGTAACAAGATTGAAGAAACATTCAATGAATTAAAAGGAAAATATAAATCATTGAACAAACAATATTCTCTTATTGTGATTGTCAAATCTGAACTCACAAGTGAAAAAGTGGAAAATACTCAGCCACTCAAAGAAAACAATGAACTAAAAATGTCTAATGAGAAAGTGAAGTATGACCTATAAAAGTTTACCAATGGGAATAATACCTTACTCATATTATAGGAATACAAATTTCCCCTACATACAAAACTGTCATTGGTTATCAACCTGACAAAAGAAATCTTGGTAGAACAAATTTTTTTTCAAAATATTGGACATATAATTTGACTCCCAGTTATGAATACAAATCAACTAATTCTATTTTTGATACAACTTATAGTGTTTCGTGTTTTTTTTTGGAACAAATGGAGTTTAATTTTCATATATTTACTTAATGCTTATAAGAAACCTATGAGGCTGATACGGGTTCCAGAAGCACTTATTACCAATATAACTGGACCCCAACAAGTATGAGTACCAAAATATGTTTTTGCATAATCATTTTGTAGGAATGTTGCCTAAAGGGTTTATGTAAAAGTTTATGGTACTTGTACAGTCAATTTTTAAGACACATGACATGGGACTACTCATGATTCAAGAATATAATAAATATAGATGGAGGACATGTCACATTTGGGACAAAGCCAAAGGAATGATCATTGGCCTTGGGCAAATCGATAACTCTAACATAGTTTGAATTTCTAATGTATTGTTTTTGTTGGATTAAAATATAATCTTCTTAGTATATCACAATTCCGAGATGACGGATTTCATGTTATATTTAAAGATGATGCCTGCAATGTTTTTAATTCTAAAGATAAATTAGTGTTTTTTACAATAAGAAATCAAAATGTTTACTCTGTTATCATAGATTCATTAGCTTCTCAAAATGCTTCATTTTTTTACTGTTTTTCATAAAGTGTCTTGGCTCTGGCATAGGAGACTAGGATACTATAATATTCACTCCCTTATAATGACAACTTGAAAAATATTAGTTAAATACATACCCAAACTTGATTTTCCAAATGAAAAAGTGTGTAATCCCTGTCAAAAGGGAAAACAACAAAAAAATTCATTCAAACCAAATAAAGAAGAATCAACTTCTCATCCCCTCAAACTAGTTCACATGTATTTATTTGGACCATCTATATTTTCTAGTTTAAATGGGAAGCACTATGCTTATGTTCTTGTAGATGACTTTTCTAGATAAACATGGACATTTTTTCTAGCTCACAAATGTGAATAATGCTCTTATTTTACTAAATATGCCAATTTTCTGGAAAATATTAGTGGACTTATAATTAAACCCTTACGAAGTGATCATAGACTTCTATTTGAAAATAAATATTTTTAATCCTTTTGATCACAAAATGGTTATAGTCACAATTATTATTCCCCTATAACACCTCAACAAAATGGAGTTGTAGAAAGAAGAAATAGATCCTTGTAAGATATTTCTATAAAAATTCTTATTGAATATAACGTACCTATTTATTTTTGGGCTGATGCTGTCAATGCAACATGAAACATAATCGATATAGTGTTAATCAAACCTATTCTTATGAGGGATTCTTATAAGTTATGGAACAATAAAAACCCCAAGGTTAACTACTTCAATTTTATTGGCTGCAAAGATTATATTATTAAAACTAAGGAAAAAAATTGAAAAAATTTCATCTAAGTGTGATGAAGGTATCATTTAGGATATTCAATATATAGTAAACCCTATAGAGTGTTTAATAAAATAACTAAATGTGTGGAAGAATATGTCTGTATCAATTTTGATGAAACAGATCCACATGAGCCTTAAACCATTCTGGAGAACCTCGAGGATGATGTATCAAATCTAAAACTTAATATAAAATCCTCAATCCATTTTATGAAAGAATCTATGAAAACTTCCAGTTATAGAAATTCCTTATAGTCAAGCAATAATGAACCTGAACCTTCTGATGAACCTAAAATCACTAGTCCCTCTATTTATAGAGCTGTTAGAACTCTTAATAACCATCCTTTAGATGCTGTTATAGGAGACCTAAATAAGGGAACTCAGATGAGAGATTCTATTTGAAATCAGGTTGAACATCAAGTATTCTTGTCACAACTTCAACCCAATAACATTAATGATTCTATAGATGATAAATTTTTGGTGATGGATATGCAAGGAGAACATAATAAGTTTGAAAAGAACAATGTTTGGAAACTGTTTGAAAGACATAAGGACACATTCACCATAGGCACTGAATGGGGGGTTAGTTACAAGGTAGTTGAGGCAGGTAACATAGTTAGAAACACGGATAGATTAGTGGAACAAATATATTGTGAAGAATAAGTAATTTACAATGAGGAGACCTTTTCACCAGTAGCTAGAATTGAAGCCATAATAATTCTTCTTGCTTATACTGTACATCTGAATTTCAAACTATATCAATTGTATGTTAAGAGTGCATTATTAAATAGGTATATAGTTGAGTATGTCCTTGTTGAACAACCCCCATGTTTTAGAAACCCAAATTTTCCAAATCATATTTTTAAATTATGAGAAGCTTTATATGGGTTGAGACAAGCTCCAAGAGTTTGGTATGATTGGTTGAGTACTTTTCTTATTTTACATTGTTTTAAAAAAGGAATATATGATCCTACTCTTTTTATAAAACGAATTTCAAATGATGTTTTAGTTGTTCAAATCTATGTAGATGAAATCATTTTTGGATCCTCAAGAAATTCTTAATTTGTTAATTTTTCTAAAATGATGAAAAATGAATTTGAAATGAGTTTAATGGGTGAACTAAATTAATTTATTGGATTTAAAATATTTAAAAATAATAATGGTATTATTTTAACTCAAAATAAATATTATATAGATCTTCAAAAACGTTTTGGATTGGATAGCACTAAATGTAGTGAATCATCTATGAGATCCACTTATAAGTTGGATCTTAATGAAGTTGGAAAATCGGTTTATCAAACCACTTATAGAGGAATGATAGGTTGTTTACTCTACTTAACTTCTCGGTGACCCAAAATTATGTTTAATATGTGTATGTGTGCGCGTTTTCATGAAAATCCTAAGGTATCACATTTAAATGCTGTAATGAGAATTTTCAAATACCTCAAGCATACACCCAATCTATGACTATTCTTATCTTAGACGACAATCGTTTGAATTAGTTAGTTATTCTGATGCTAAATTAGGTGGTTGTAAGTAAGAAAGAAAAGGATCCTCTGGAACATGTCACTTTTTGGGATATTCACTAGTATCATGGTGTATTATGAAACACAATTCTATTGCATTATCTACTGCAACAACTAAATATATAGCTGCTGAAAAATGTTGTGAAAAAATCTGGTGGATGAAACACACATTACTAGATTATGGATATCAATTCAGGCATGTACCTATAAATTGTGACAACACATGTTCTATTAACATTTTGAAAATACATGTTTCTTATTCTAGGGCAATGCATATTGATGTAAGACATCACTTTTTGAGAGATCATTATTAAAATAGTGATATCACTTTGGAATTCATTGGTACTAAGTATCAGCTTGCTGATATATTCACCAAACCAGAAATTCAAAAATACTAGACTACATCATACATGAATTAGGCATGATAAATCTTAAGTAAATGTATTACTAGTTTATATCATATTGTTTTATATTTTACTATCTCACCATAATGTTCATGTTTAATGTCCCACCATAATGTTCATGTTTACTGTCTCACTGTGAAGTCTGTTCACTGTCTCACCGTAACATTAGTTCATTGTCTCACCGAAAAGATTAGATATAGTCCAACTATAATTATTCTTTATGATTTTTATTTATGAATAAAAAACCATATCGCGAAAAATATTCATTTCACCTCTTTATTTTCCCGCGTGTTTACTTTTGCGATGTTTGGTATTCTTAAATGATAAATAAATGAAGTATCACATGTCCTTCACTCGATGTGTCTTCTAATTACTTAATTTGTAACACTTATTCAACCATTAGACCCTTTATCTCAAACCATCAGTGAATTCCCAAGATGAAATGCCCTTCATCGTTGACTCCTGAGAAATTTAGCTCAATGGAGAAGAGAATCGCACCCAAGCTAGCACCCGAAGGTCCTATAAACCCAAATTCGGTAAACTGAGTTATAGTACATGAGAAAGAGGTTTTCCCCAAATGGATTATATCAATTAGGTCTCTAGTTTTTAATGTTTTAAAATACATAGACTAGTTTGATTTGTTTTTGAAGTAAGATAGACCTATCTATCCTAAGTTAGTGGCTCAGTTTTATCAATAAGTTCAGTTCTCCTTTGATTCTGAAGATATGTATGTTTTGAAATATTGGGATAAATGGCTAGAAATGCTCATTTTATTAGAGGTTATGGGATGCATTCCTTAGGATACATCTTGAAATAATCTTTGAGGACTGTCATAGAGGACATACACCTTCTAATGAGTTATTTGTGTTGGAAGATGCTCTGAAAAGAATAACCAGAAATCACACCAAGAGAAGATCCATAAAAAATCAATTGGAATCCATGAAAAAATGCATGGGTAGAAGACAATGATAGAATTTAAGAAAAAAATAAATCTAGTAAAACATTCATCAAGACCAAATAATATTCTAATCCGGTTTTGTAACCAGATGATGATGTTGAGAATTTTGAAGAAGGAGGAGAAGAAGAAGAGGCTGCTATGCCTCCAAGGGAAAGTGTTTCTGATATAGAAGACATTACTTCTGTCCCCCATGTAGTAAGTGAAGAAGAAGTCCCCTCTTCTAAAGATGTTGTTAATATGGATGATCAACACATGGTTAAAGCCTAATTCGTTGTCAACGAAACTGAAAATAATGTTGTGGAAGAAACTATAGAAGAATAATTACATGTTATGCACAAAGATGACCTTGATGAACTCCCAGGGGAACAATCTATTCATGAATCCATTCCTTTGTTTGAGGATAGTCTAGAGATGGCTTTTCAGCTGTCTAGGCATCAAATGGTTGAGTAACATAGAGATGAATTTATGGAATTATATCAAGAACCAAAGCTTTTTAGTGTTGAGAAAGATGAAACTGTTGAGGGGGAGAATCCCCCAAATCTGGAATCTACTAAAGTACCAAACCTTGTATTTTCAATCCATGTAGACACTCAGTATAAATTCCCCAGTTTTTATAATTTGGATGCCTCTCATCATGTTTTAGAAAAAGGCCTTGACCTTTCTACTCTGTTCCAACTGAAATCTATCTCTAATCTAGCCCTTGAGAAGAAACCTGATCCTATATCAGTACTTATTTTTGAACAATCATCAAAAAAACCATCCTTGGTGAGAAATGATGTTCTGAAAGAATTCGGAGCTACCCTTTTATTTGGTGTTGAAAAAGTATTGAATTCTCAACCTTTTCTTGTAACTCATCTATGTGGGAAAAGATGCCTCACTATTGTCGGAAAACGTTATTTGGTAGATTCAACCAAAAATTATTCATAAGATTCAAGAAGTTAGAGTTAAAAACAAACTACTTAGTGATGAGGTGAAGAATATAATAGGTATAATTGAAGAAATTAATAAAGAGATGCATTCGAGATCAGAGCATGCTTCTCATCCTGTAGAACCCTTTATTCCTCAAAACCTAAAGAATGTTGTCTCCCAAATTCAACCTCATTTAGCTTCCTTAGCTGAAAAGGATGCTGAAAGGAACAAAAATTTTGTCAAGGAGATGAGAAATCATGTTATTAATCTTAACAAGATCTCTAATGAATATACCGGGTGTCTTCAAAAAGTACAAAACCAACTGAAATCTCCGACCTCAGTTGTCAATGCTTCTAAGGCATCCAGGAAATCATATCAACATTCCATAGATTTTGACCAGCTCAGAACAATGGTCAATGTGGAAATTCATTCTATGATTAGTGGTTTCAATAAATATTCTCTATATGAAGTCATCAAGAACAGTGACAGAGTTCTTGATATGGTCCAAATACATTCAAAAATCACTAATGATGCTCAGTAAGAAATTTCCATGAATGTGGATTTATACTTCAACTAAATCTTCTCAAAGATTGACATGACAAATCACTTTAAATATCTTGTAGAAAACTTGAGGATTCCTCATGTAACTCATGCTTTAGAGACCGAGGTTAAAAAGCTCATAGAGTTCACACATCTGTTGGATAAGTTTATGGAAAACAAGGATGACTTTGGTAAGGTTTTATAGTATGGTTGAGAGATCATTGTGAACTTTATCAAACTTATGAGGCCATATATTCATGCCCATAGTACAATCATTGTTGCTCCTGCGACTACACCTCTGAGACCTGGTCTACCTACATTCACCTCTTCCCTAACCTCCACTTTTATATCTATTAGTCAGGAACTAAGTCAGATTAGGCCTGTGATCCTTGATCAACAACTGCCTCAGACTTCTCTTGCACCTACTCGAGAACCCTCTATCTTTAAAGGCATTGTATTACCTTCTCTATCAACCACCCCACTACCTCCTTCTACTAAACATCTGCTCCTATGGCTTCCTCTTCTGCCACTGCTACTAAAGGTAAAGAGAAGACCAGTCCATGAAGAAGGGAAATGTTTACTCTATTTTGATGGGAATCTTGTTTCATTAGTTTTACATTTTTTAATTCCACTATTTTTATCTAATACATTATATACATTTCATGTCTCTTTTGTCTTTCTTTTCTATCCTAATTATTGATAATCCCCAAAGGGGGACAAATATTTTAGAAATACATGAGAAGTATATGAGAAATATATGACAAATATATAAGAAATATATGAGGAATACAAGGAAAAATATGGTAGAATTATATGAAAGAAATATGGGAGAAATATAAGGAATGATATATAAGAGAAGGGAACACTCACTCTATATATGTTATATGAATTCGATCTATGTTGTTAAGAAAAATATACACTCTAAATATACATGGTTTGTGATCATATAAAGGGGGATATTGTCGGACTCCTGATGTATTAATCATTTTTTAATGACCACAAAACCGCTTTTTTTCTATAAACCATATTAACTATATGTAATATATCTTACATCAAATGTAAAATAGTATAGTAAAAGATATGTAAAGGTATTAAGGGCTATACACTCAGTTTGGATACTATATACTATATTTTGATTCTAATTATAATGATTTATCTAACAAATGATTAAGTTTAATTCATTTCATGAATGTAATTGCTTATGTCTGAATATGGACATTTGCCTATGTATGAGACATCATGAAGGAGACACCATGAACAAGACACCGTGACCATGAGACACCGTGAAGTAGACACTATGAACAAGACACAGTGACCATGATACATAGTGAACAAGACATTGTGAGGAAGACATCAGAAACAGGACACCGTGAAGAAGACATCGTGAACAAGACACTGAGAAGTAGACACTGTGAAGAAGACACAATGAAGAAGCCACCATGAACAAGAAACTGTGACATCTTGAAACTATGAAATCTAGACACCATGACATCCAGACACCATGACATCCAGACAATGTGACCACAAGACATCGTGACCAATTCCGACACTGTGTGAAGGAGAGACCATATGCATGACATATTGTGTCACCATTTCCTAATATCTTTTGTCGTATTTCAAGTTGATCTCTAATGGTCATATTTGAAGATTTTAATGTAGAAACATAATTATTATTTCTTTTGTATACATTTCCTTGATAGTAATAGGTACAGAGTGGAGAATATATGCAACCTGTCGGCTCAAACACATTCCCTCCAAGATAGAAGATTAATGCGGCCCAGAAACAAAAAGAGGATATACTCGAGAGTAGTTGCACAATACTGAAAAAGAAAATAATGTGGTGGGTGTCAGCGTGGCAATATAATACACATAAAATAATTATCTCATGCAAATAGAATATTCTAAAGGACACATGAATCATACTAGAATACTAGAACCCTGAGAACATTTTCGCACTATAAAACACTATGATGAACACAAGCTAGATCTATCTAACTTGTGACACTCTATTTTCTATAAGAGGACTTGAGTTCTGCATCTACCTCATCTCAGAAGTCCAAAGCTGATATGAATAACACTCAGATCACTTCTAAACCTATCTCAATACTTCTGCTCTGTTGTGTATCATTTTTTTAACTTTCGAATAGTGTGTATAGGGATTACAACACACTTTTTCTCCTACATAAAATTAAAGGATACATGATATCCTTACTCAAAAATTCTTTTACTCTTATTTATACCCATGATATGTATTGAAGAGGTCCCTGTATGTCCTAGTTGTTTGTACCCACGAAGAACTATGAAAGAGGTCCCATTTTGTCCTGGATAGTCTTGTGTATTGTTGTTAACCCCAATCTAGGGTGGAGATCATGTTTATTTATATAAACTGCTGGGTGGTAGGTGATCACCAATTGGAGTGAATTAGGACTCATCTTCAGACTGAACCACTTGTTTCATATCTGCTGTGCTGATTAATTTAATCTTCTCTAATATATTTCTTTACCTTATAATTCAGATATCACTAAATTCTCTTTGATAGTTAATCATGAAAATAAGTTATAATTGTCTTGCCTTAATATAATATCTTCAAAAGAAATCTTAATAACTGACATTAATATTATAGAGAACTAATCAATCTTCTAATAATTTATTTAAATGGTCAGACTTTTATAACAGTATGACATAGAATAATTGGGCTATATTTAAACTTTTGGAGAAACCTTTTGGAAATAATTTTTAATCATAAAATTTTATAGATACTCAATTCACCCTCCTCTTGAGTAATCTACTTTGAAAAACAATCAGTATTATTCTATTAAAATTATAGGCCAACCTATCATTGATAGAATGAATTATCGGGTATAAAAGAATAATATTGTTCAATATATCTTTTCCCATGGCTAGGTGTTGTCGATTCTTATAATATTATTTTTACAACAACTATGAAAGGTACTACCATGAAAATTTTCAAAAAGAAAATAATATTGAATTTGAATGAAAGATATGTAGTGAATTATTGATTCCATATCTAAAAGGGTGTTCTCTATTGTAATGGGACTCAAATCTACCAAAAAATGAAATATTCATTATAATATTTTAGAGGAAATGTTTATATAACGGAATCCAAATAGAATATCCAGATAAAATATAATAAAAATGTGAATATAGATGATAATGAAATATTTCTTGACTTCTTTTTATGTTTCAATGATATTGTGAGTTATATCCTAATATTTAGTGAAATATTTGATGATTTCATTTTGCTTTGAAATTTGTAAATGTTTGAATCAAATAGTATTGATGTCATTATATCCAATTATAAGGATATATATACATATAAACCAATTTTTTTCTTTATGGGTTTTATATTACTCAATTTTTATGAGATGAGGAATTATATTTCCATAAAAAAGAAGAAAGAGGATAAATAAATTACATTCAATGAAATCTGTTAGTGAAAAGCCAAGGAAGACAAATCCATATAATAAAATAAATATAATGATATATATGAATACAATAAGTAATGTATGAAATTATTTTATCTTTTTGCATAATAATTTGAAATAGAATACAAATTATAATCGTAAATTTCAGTCAAATAGATTTAATTATTTTATTATTGTCCAATTTACCTGATAATCCAAATAAGAGGAGTGGAAGTAATGATGAAGATTAAAATAATGATTTTATTCTATGAGGGTTTGGGGTACAGTTGAGATATGGTCAGGTTGGTTCGTACACGAAACCAACCGGGCCCCCAGGACGAAAAGGCTAATAACTCACAGACCTGGCATCCGATTGACGCGCTGTATTTTGCATTGAGACCCCTTTGACGAGATGGTCCTTCGAAATACTTCTTCGTGGGACTTCGTGTCAGTTGATGTATCGAACCCTTTGTTCATGGAGCGGACCATCCTGGAATCGAGCGGGTTGTGTGCGGGAACCCTAGAGCTGGCTGCGGCAGTGATGACAACTGTACTTGGATCCTTCGTGGGGTCGGCAGTGATGAAAACTGTACATGGATCCTATGTGGGTTCAGCAGAGATGAAGACTGTACTTGGATCCTATGTGGTTTCGACAGCGAGGATGACTATACTTGGATCCTCCGTGGGATCAGTAGCGAGGATTACTGTACTTGGATCCTACGTGGGTTCGGCAGTGGTGGTTGTTGTACTTGGATCCTACGTTGGTTCAGCAGTGATGACTTCTATACTTGGATCTTACGTGGGTTCGGCAAGGAGGATGATTCAGAGGTTATATCTAATCATCTACACCACTCTTTGTGATTAGTGTTCCTGTGCAAACTGAATCTTGACTTTCAATCATTTTCTTCGATATGATTATGATTTCCTGTGTGGATTGGGTTATGATTTCATGTGTGGACCAGGTTGTGATTTCCTTTGTGGACTGGGTTGTAATTTCCTATGTGGATTCGGTTGTGATTTCCTATGTGGACTGGGTTGTGATTTCCTATGTGGACTGGGTTGTGATTTCATGTGTGGACTGGGTTTTCATTTCCTGTGTGGACTAGGTTGTGATTTTCTGTGTGGACTGGGTTGTGATTTCCTGTGTGGACTGGGTTGAGATTTCTTGTGTGTACTCGGTTGTGATTACCTTTGTGAACTAGGTTGTGCTTCCCTATGTGGACTAGGTTGTGATTTCCTGTGTGGACTGGGTTGTGCTATCCTGTGTGGACTGGGTTGTACTTGGGCTTGTGAGTTGGAGCCGAACTAGAATTGATGACTTAGGTACATGTATGGGCATATACCTAAGTAGTGTCTCTTGATACTTCATGATTGTATCATGTTTTGTGGTTTACTCTTTGTGGATTCTGGGAGGCCTTTGGGGGTCTCGAGGTCCTTAATATGTATCATATACTCGCCCCTGAACATTCTATGCCCACACTACATTGTGTTCGTTGCAGACGACAAACAATGCTGATTGTGATTGAGGCTTTTGGAGCAGGACGGAATCCGGAGGTGGACTATCAGGCGGGACGTACACGTAGCGGAAGGATGGATCCGAGGAGATGAGGAGACCATATATACCCACCCATTAGGTGGGGATTCCGAAGGACGTCTCAGTGGTTGCTGCTCTACCTTTCAGCAATTGTACTTTACTTTTCTCAGTTGTACTATACTTTCAGTTGGGATTGTATACTGGCCCATTTACTTTCCAGCACTTACTTTTGTACTCAGTTTACTTAGTGTTTACTTCATCTTGCATACTCTGTTGTGTTTGATTACTTGTATAAAGGAAATTCCTTCACTTTTTATCGGGATTTACACCTTTGGTACTAGTCGCCAGCCCCTGGCCTAGGGAAGGCGGGCTTGGGGCCATCACGGCACGGGCCCTGAGGGCGGGTCGTGAAAAAATGGAAATAATAATAAAATAGATATGACTTCTTGATATTTTTTATTAACCATACATAGATGGAGTTTTAATGATAGTTAATTATGTTTAAAATCATTAAGGTGGTCTGGTTATTTGAAAGGGATAGTTCATCCAAAAAAAATATTAATATGAACCATTGAGATTCAATATTAGATTATAATTTTCAAAAAGATTATTCATTAATGGCTTCAAATATAATCATTTTACTGTAAACTATCTATGTGATGATGGAAATGGATATAAATATATATAATCCATGTATTATTAAAATTATAGTGGATGGAATAGTTATCATTAAAAAAACAATTATAAGATATTTGTTTCAAAATAGAATTACACATTATTCATGTTCTTTATGTGAAAAATATGACAATAATATTAATAAAATAATGGTTAGTCAAATCGGAAAAATAATAATGATATAATTTTCAAATAAAAATATTTGAGAGATCTATTTAAAAGAAAAAATAATTGGACAACATTATTTGAATTCTCATAAAGTAAATATATGTCATTGTATTTATATAAAAGTAGACACAAATTCTGCCGATCCAATTGAACAATTTTATTTCGATTTGTGTGGTCTAATGAGTCTTAATTCAATCAGAGTTAATGTTTATTTCAGTACTTTTATTAAATATTTTACTTGGATGGATAATATTATATTATGAATAATGATTATACTGCTTTGTAAAATTAAAAGATCCTCAAAAGTGACAATGGAATGTTTATAAAAAAATTAAAAAAGGTTATTAGATGATATCATATAGGAAAATCATTTCAATTTTATCTCACTGGATATGGAATTAAATATTATTATAACACACCTTACACCACCTAAAAATGTTGTGGTTTAATGAATGAATATAAGACTATTCGAAATAAAAAGTTCCTTATTTTTTGAATTAAAACTCTCAAATTTCATTTAGAGATAATTTATTTAAAAAATAATGCATATTTAGTACATATGTCTATTGAAACCTATATCATATGTGATGGCCATTGATATGTCATAATATATCAATCCCTATGAAAAATTCATTAATTTATTTGGTATCACATTCTCGATTAAGAGAAAAAATATCAATATGTGTTTGTTTGGGGAGAAGGATTAAAATAAAAAAAAAATTATTGGTTATTTATCAAATGTATTATCTTGTAGACCTTAAAATTAGATGTTTAATTAGATTGTGTATTTACATTTTGTGATTGTTTTAAAAAATAACCAATTCTTAGTAATAGGTATGATTAAAAATTTGAAAATTAAGATAAATATGTTATGTATATTTCAAAAAAAGTTAGTAAAAATGATTATGGAGGTGAATAAAAATAATTCAATGCCGATTTAATTAAAATAGTTGTGTGTAAGGTACATATAATGTAACCATAGAAAAAATATCAATGAGACATGTTGAAGTTGAAAATATGATAAAAAATTATGATGAAATGGTAAAAACTACTAAAATATTAAGACACAATAATTTAACAATTCTTATTTTTATAAATTGATAAAGTTAAGAATTAATATATTGATCAAAATTAGTGTATGTATTATATAAATGAGGAAAATATTTAATTTTAATTAACACATCTTAGCAACATATTAAATAAACAAAAGTTATTAATGTTATTGGAACTATGTTGGTGTTCGGAATTAAACTATAAAAATAGATAACTTATAATATACATTTTGGAATTAGTGTGTAATGATTCTTTAATGATTAAGGTGTTTATTTTGAAGAAACAACTACACCAGTTGTTAGAACTAAGTCAATCATAATGTTATCTGTTATTATAGAACACACATAATATAAATATTTTCTAATTGATGTGAAATATAAATTCAAGAATAGTGATTTTAAAGAAGAGGTGTATATTGAGAAACTAATTTTTTTTACCATTTATAAAGATTAAATAATTGTTTCATCTTTTGGTAAATATTTATATGGATTAAAACATTACCATAAATTATAGATTTAAAAATTATAAATCGTGTTGAAAGAGGTTATTTAAATTATAATAATGTTTTAATGTATCCTATAATGTCATGAAATGACCACATGCACACTTATGGTTATTAATTATGTTGATGTTACACTTTATTTAAGAAATAATGAGCACACTTTTTAGGTGTTTTCAAAATCGATAAAGAATAATTTTCAGAGGGCAACATGATATGAGATTCTTATTGTAATTAAAAATTATGTATATAGAAGATGATTTTATCTAGATATGGATAAATATTACAAATAGATGTTAAATATATTTTGAATAGAATATTTATGTGGGGTTTTACACCTATGAATGTGATTTCAATGTTATTCAATGATGCTGCAAGGAAATGTGTGAGTGAAAAAGAATTCATAGTTTTTTTTCTAGAATCATGTTAAATCTTCCATTATCAATACTGGATAGTTTTTATATAGTATAATTTTCAATAGGATTATAAAATCAATCCTAAATAATATCATATTAAGGACACTAAAATTGTTTGGATACAATGATATTGATTATTATAGAAACATTGATGATATAAAATCAATATATAGAATTATAAAGTCCTAGAAACTACTATCCTATAGTTATATGTTATGGTATTTTATTGGAAGTAAATACAATACACCCATATAGAATGAATCCGTAGTTTAGTAGCCTTATTAAACTAGATATATACTTAAATCACGCATTAAAATTGAAGACATAAAATAAAACATAGTATTTTATTCTAGAGCACCAATATTTCCTCTGAATAACCATGTATATCAATAATAAAACAGATCGGGGAATCCTACAGAAAAATTATAAGAAATGGGTGATCCCATGTGACCAGTAAAGAAATGTGTACATTCAAATCTATAATGAATACATAGTAGTAAATAATATTATGTTATCATTAATAAAAAATAATTTGAATTAGTTAATTGTTTGAGTATAATTTGAAATGAATAAATGGTGATTAAATAATTTCAAATAAATTATCACATGATATTGAAACATAATCATGGATATTATAAGTAATCAAATAATAACATGGAAAATTAATAAATAATGTCCTAATGAAATAATTCATAATTTTGGAGATCATAATCATAATGTCAAGGACAGTTTCTAAGAAACCATATATAAATGGATAAATACATAGGGAAAAACTCATGCTAGTTTTTCTCATGAGAACAAAAAATTAATCAATGGGTTATAACAGACCCTTCCAATCAAATACAAAGTCCAATGCATTCATCATATGAAAGGGTTGAAATATAATTAACTTAAAAATTAATATTTAGAAACTATCACATGAAATTTCAATAGTATTTCCCAACAAATAAACATAACAATAAATTATTTATATCAGTATAGATAATAGTATAAATATAGTGCATACTAGTTCAAATAGATAGCAATCTATCCAAGGAAATAAAAAGGTTGGTTTCATTACAACATAATCAAAGAGGATAATATGTAACATTAGGGTATTTTCATCAATGAATTAAAATAATATAAAAATTCCACAAAATTATTTCATAAGGTAAATATCAGTATCATTGTGAAAATAAAATATAAAAACTAAAAAATAAAGAATAATATGAAAATAGTTTACCAGGAATGTTTGAACCAGATGTAAGCCTGGTCCCGTAAATTTATTAAAAGAAAAGTGCAAGTAATGTCAAAAGAAAATAAAAACGTTACATTATATCAAATCCATATGCATCCTTCTCCCCATCATCAGATAAATCATCACCAGGATCAGCTGACTCCCATTCAGAGGATTCGTATTTGTGCATCATCTCAAGATACATATTTTTCTTCCGAAGCATTTCCTCAGACAACTTTTCCTTGACCAGCCGTTTCCCACTGAATCCTTTGTCCCTATTTGGGGACCCTCCCCTTCGTTTTCCACTGTACCCATTTGCAATATCATTTTATTGTGACCCTACAATCTTGTGTGCAGACCTTGTCACCATTGGTTTAGGTAGATCCATGTAGTCTCTCCTTGGATTCCTCCTACTTTGAGTTTTTTCTCCCACCTCCTTGCTAATATTCTCCTGATTTCCATTCTTGACAGCATCACTGTAAGATATTTGGTGACTGTGGAGCTCTTCTTCACAATCATATCTATCCCCCCATTGCTTCTTATGGGACAAAGGAGGGTTGACATTGACATCCTTCCCACCTTCCATTTGAGATATCTTGATTGTCTCATCAGCGCAGAGACTTTTACCTTCACCATTCACTCTGTCCAGACCAGCATTGCCTTCCTTCTCTAAAAATTCCTCTGCCACTTCAGTACCTTCCTCATTTGATCCAACATCAGCCAGCACTGAAAATTTATTTGCAGAACAATTAAGAAGTTCCTGAGAATTTAACTACACCTGGACATCATTTTTTCTCTTCTGTTCAGACACCAATTCCACAGGCTTAGAGCTGTCCAGCATCACAGCGTATCCCCTGCCAGTATTCATTTGAGTTGGGACCTCTTCAATCATCTGATCCAAAGAGATCATGCTGACTCCCTTCGGGTTGGTCTCTCCACCCCCAGGCTGAAACTGGAATGTACTGGC
This sequence comes from Viscum album, assembly GCA_963277665.1. NCBI lineage: Eukaryota > Viridiplantae > Streptophyta > Magnoliopsida > Santalales > Viscaceae > Viscum > Viscum album. The sequence goes on from OY728147.1 coordinate 1,306,000,285, forward strand.
CCCATAAATGTCCCGACCATGACAATTAATTAGAGAATCATGGCTCGGTCTGTTGGAATTACCATTTTTCAAATTGATTATACCATATTCCTCTAGAGGAGTAGCCATCATCACTCCAGCCATGGTCTCCTTTCTCCTGGTCTCATTCACTTCCAGCTGCACTCCTATGTCTGTACACAGGTTGACAGAACTCTGTTTATGAACTTCCATATCAGCAATTGGAAAACTATCCTTTACCTCCCATGAAGATACCCCCTGAACCATCATGTTGGTGACCCCATCTACCTTTGAAGGATCATGACCATCTTGAGGAAGGCCTACAGGAGACTTCTACTCATTGCCGTGCACAACTCTAATGGTGTTCACACCCTCTCTCGAGGGTACCTCCACGGAAACAGCTGGAACCTCAGAGCTTTGGATACCCCTGGGCCTCCTTCTGCAGCCATGTCCATCATGCCCCTGTCTATAACAAAATGAACAAAAATGGGTCCATGATTCATAGACAATCGACTGTGCATACCTGTATTCTTCCTCCACTACAATCCAGACAAGCTCTGGCGGCATCTTTGAAAGATCCATTTCAACGCAAATTCTAGCCGAAAATGGGTGGGACATAGAAGTTGTTCTTCGATCGCTACATATAAAACGCCCTATCGAACTACCAATTGACCCCAGCAAACCAATGTTCTGAAAAGGCAAAGGTAGTCCAGGAAACTGAATCCAATTTTCCATGTAAGGGGAGTCACGGTTCATATGTGCCTCAAAGGACCAGCGGAACAAGTGAAACGGGAGGCCACAGAAGGGTTTTCTCTTCCGCGACCAGGCTCTACCCAGATCCTCCTCATCAGCAAACAAAATTAGAAACTGACGCGGACCCAAAATACAAACCAAAGATCGGTGCTTCAAACCCCAATTTGTATTGACCTCTTTGTCGAAATACTCCACAAGAGGTCACCGCCTCAAAAACCTCACGATCAGAGCTGAGGAGAGTAACGCTGAGGCTTCGTGGAATTCCTTCACTGAAACCGGAACAATAGGTTGGCCTGAAACGCAACCAGGCACCTTCGGCGAGACTGCGATTTCAGGGAGGAAGAACCCCGCATCTGACGAGGATCCAAAGCAGTCCCTAAACTTGAGTTGCGCATCACATGAACCTTGATTTGAGGGAGAAGACCCCTCCCCCCCCCCCCCGAAGGAGGAAGGGTCCGCGACGGCCGCCATCACCGTAGGGTTATCAGAGCATCTCGCTTCGATCGCCCTCGCTGTGGTCGCCCCCTTCCAATATGAAAATAATTTATTTTGAAAAGAACCTTAGACGCTTGTAATGTAATCATAAAATAAATGAGTGGATATGATGGTGGGAAATTTTTTACATTATGAGTAGGTTAAAACTATGATTTCTATCACATATTTTGTAGAATATAAAAAAGTTCCTTGTTAGAAAAATTATAGAATAATTTCAATTAAATCATATTATAAAAAAACAGTAAAAAATTAATTAATCAATTTGTGAAAATAAAAACATTTTGGGGAAATGTTTTAGAAAAGGTAGGCATGGAAAAAGATGATTTTGTACAAAAATGATAACTACTTGTATCTATTCTTACATTCAAATTTTTCAATCATTTTACATTAAAATTATATGATTGATTTAATATTACATGAAATGTTCATGAATAATCATAGGATAAGAGAATTTAGGATTTTATTGAGTAATATGTCATTACATTTCATCAATATAAATGTAATCATAAAAATCCTAATAAATGATGAGATCAAAAAATAAAAAATCACCATATTTGGATTTTTTTATTCATAAGCACCATTAAAGAAAAAAATTCAAATGAAACGCTATATACAATTAAGATAAAGGGATACATCATATAACCTCTAAAAGGGAAATTATATTCAGTTTAGAAAATAATTAGGGTTGAATATGTAATATGTCTCATATAAGTAAAAGTGAGATTGGAAACCCTTACCATAGGATTGATTTCATTCATATGTGTTATAAACCCTCATATAATAAATATATTTTTATAATACATATAATTAGGACCCTTAATAATATATAACAGATAATATATTATTGAATTATTTTAACACCACAAGACTATTCAATATATTTCTTTTAGAATATATTTAATTTCATTTATATCAAATGATGTACGCAAAACCGTGTATATATAATACATAATACTCTATTAAAATATTATTTAACCATGACAATTATAATATATCTATTAAATTATATAGTATGATTAAAACTAACTGAATTTTGAAAATATTTTTTTTCAAATATTAATATTTATAATAATTATTATAAATAAAAAAACATTAAATATAAAAAATAAAAGTTTTCCAAAAAATACATTTTTTTATTTATGACTCGTTTTCCATGATTTTCACAAATATTCTAAAAATAATTTTTTAAAATTTCAGAAATATTATTTGAAGAAATAAAATTTTTATTGAAATCAAAATAAGTTTTTTTTCCTGACATGGATTTTTGTTAGTTTTTTGATATGTTTTGTTTTGTAATGAATAGTAAAAATTTATATATATAAATTTAAATTTTATTTTAAAATTTTATTTTTTTAATGGTAAATTTTAATTTTTACTGAATTTAAATGTAAAATTAGTTCAATTAAATATATATTAATAAAATTTAGGTAATTGGAAACAATTTAATATTTAATTTTATTTAAAACATTGTATAATTTTAACCATTTTCTCTTTAAAACATCACTTTCCCTTCATGTTTCATGATTAATTTTAAATTAATAATTTTGAATAATTGATTAGATATTTTTAATCATCATAATTTATAATAATTAATTTAGTCAACATTATTTTTGACCAAAAATAAAAGTGAAAACAATAAAAATTATTTATTGTGGTTAGGTTAAAAAGTGATTTATAGAGGTGTTAAAATAAAATGATAAGGGTTTAAATAACCTGAAAGAAGTTTCTAAAATCAAATAAAAGGAAATATATCTAAAATATAGCATCTAAAGATAAATATTAATACACATTCAACACTTTCATAAATTTAATTACTTGGTTTCTCCTTTTTATTTTTGAAAATTACAAGTGTACCACTCACCTCACTTATAAAAGGCCATAACTCTTATATCTTCATCACTCCATCTAACCCATTTGGATTGGTGAAACCCACCCAAATCACTTCCAATCATCCATCCACTCATCATATCTGTATTCTTTTGGAATTAAATCCAACCTGTTAAGGATTTTTCTAAAACATAATTATGAGACTTGATGAATAGTTATCATTCTTCAGTGAGAATTTTTATTTTATTTCTACATCTAACACCTTTAATTATCATTAAACCATGATTATGTCAAATTATCACTATCATTCATATACTGATATGTTTTTATGTTAGGTAATGTATCAAAAATCATCCCCACTTCCATAAAATGTACTAATAAATCGCCATTCATGTGTATTGTAGACTACCACCAGAGGAACCTTTGTTATTAATTTTTCCAATACGGCATATCATGGTTGGGTATGACCACAGATATAATGTATATATATAATATTTAAAACATAATTATAATTTTTCGGTTAATATATAATATCTTGTTTTACATTCCCTTCTATGGTAGATATGATAACATCTCTCATGTGTACAGAGTACTACTGCCTCATGATGTGATTTCATTCTTCTGTCACGAATGCATTCCATGGAATGTTATAAGGATAATATGAAGGATAATATGTAATATAAATAAAATAATTATTATATTAATGAAATATTAATAATTATGAAATTATAATATATATATATATATGTGTGTGTGTGTGTGTGTGTAAATATCATATATTTTTTCTTTTCACTCTTTGAAAGTTGGTAATATCATTTTTGTATATGTGGACTACGATCTTCATGAAATGATTTGATTATTTTTTCATCACCACACCATATACATTATATATATATATATATATAATTTATTACTTATGATACTATGGACCTTCTATAATGATAAAACATTACATATCTTCTTTCCAAAATGATAATTTAAAAAACAATAATGTTACACATGCGTATATACGGCCAACCATCTTCAGGGTCATACAATATATCCTTTCAAAAAACAATGTTTCATTAATTGTCTTAAAAGAAATATTTATTTATAAATATAATAACTTTTTATAGATTATTATTATTTAGATAATAAAACTATAAAATATATTGACTAAAAAGATATTTCATATCTAAATAAGCATGCATAAAAAAGGTAATTAAATGTTTAAATAATGAAAATAGGTAAATATTATTAACAAATTGGGGATAAGATGTTATAAAATAATCATATATGATATTATAAAAACAAATATATTTCATATAAAAATTAATTGAATGTTTAAAACCACTATAAAGGATTTAAAATCACATTTACTCAAAAGGAACCCTTAGGTAAGGACTTCATCTCAATTCCCTTTACTGGGAATATTATAATGTTATGATACTCATTTATTTTCCATGGTTTCTATACTACCCCTTTCACATGTTATATAATTTTTTATTCATAATTCATGTTTATTTTATGTTTAAATTTTTATTATTTATTCTATATTTATTTTTCTTGAAATTTTCATAGTTGTAAATTTTATTAAACATCTAAATTATTTCATGATTGGAAAAATTTTATTGACAAAATTATTTCTTATGATAAAATTTCATTAGAAATTACAATTATCCTAAATATCCATATTACTGTATAATGGTAATGATTATCTATAGACTTATAAAATATTAACATATGGTTCATACATTGAATATTATTATATTTACTTGGGAAATATTGATAAATTCATATATGTTAATTAATACAAATATTTTATGACATAGAATATTTTATAATAAATGGAATTAATTAATTTAAATATAATGAATTATTTTGACAAGTGGTGATGGTTGGGGCCTCGTATTTTATTGTCACTCAAGGGATTGGTAGGTGTCGTGAGACAAATCAATAGTAAAAATAAATTGGATTATTACCATAACAGTAAACCTCCTGGTGATATGTCATGACTGTAGAGGTGTCATGATGCATATGATCAATGCATATAATAATAAATATTTTCACTCATTTAATATTCTGTTATTATTTTTATCGTATATATTTTTACAATTATATTTCTTTAAGATTCATTTCAATATAATATTATTGATTAAAAGGAAAATGTGTTCAGTTATTTACCATTCCATGTTGATTATTCCTTATCAATTCATATAGTTAATATATTTAAATGGAAATTCAATTTAGTTATTTACCTTTCCATCTTTATTATGTCCTATCTAGTTTTTTTATCCATGTAATTGATTAAATATATTATGAATTTATTAATTTACAATTCTATGTTAATTATTCTTTTTTGATTCGTGATATATTCCACAATATTAAACACTTACGGAGAAATTTTGTCACATTATTTACCTTTCCCCAATATATAAAAAATGTACAATTTAGTTAGTTTTCAATGATTCATTTCTTTTTATTTTTTATGTTTTATGTTTTATTTTTTATTGCTAATAAAAATTGGATAACACATATGTATCTAGTTCTCCCAATAATATAAATGAATCAATCCTTTATGATTTTATTGTTTGTATCAATGAAAATGTAATAAAGTAATCCCCCCCACAAACACATCATGTTATTGATTTAGGGTAATTATAGTTTGTTTGAGAAGAATATTAATAGAATATTTGGATACTAGATTGATGAAATCATATATTATAAAACATATCCCTTAATAGAATATAAATATGTGTATAGATGAACATCCTAATATTTCATTATGGAAAATATTATATAGATTTTCCTAGAAATAATACTCTGTTATAATACTACATGTGGATGTGGATCTAGAACAGAGGCACCTAGGATTAAGAACTCTGAGAATGCAACATTGGTATTCACTATATCATCACATGGTTCATGTCAACCGACATTATTACACACAAAGATAGAAACATCTCTGTGATATTCTTGGGTTAATTAATATTTTAATTACATACAATTATAAAGGATTTGAAAATAATGATATCCATAAATAAATTAAATGGTGTGATTTTGATGTTAATAATAAATAAATTTATATTTATATTATCTGTTACATCGTATTTTGAATTATACATTACAATTAAATTTAACAATTGTATGACATAATCTAGTACATTCAATTGTTTATAAAAGTATCTTGAAAGGAAGAAAGGTATTGATAATCATAAACAATGTTGATATTTTCCTTCTAAAGAATCCAATACAGTTGTTATTGGAAATAATCAAATTATGGGAATATTGAAGAATCAGTAATAGGATATGAAAAATATTGTTCCCCAGATGTAGAAACCTATTCCATAATAAAATTATCCTATGATAGATCACTTTTTCCGACAGAATCCCCCATAATTTTGTGGGAATATTAATCAATTATTTTTTCACAAATGAATAATGTATCTGTATAAGATATTTGTGGAATTAGGATGTAATGAAAAGGAAAATGTTACCAATGTAGTGTATTATCTGAAATGTGATGATGAATAATGGTGGTCGTGATACAAAACAAAATGGAGGATGAACAAATGTAACTCATGGAATGTAAATCATTTAAGGATGAATTTTTCAGAATAAAAAATTACTTTATCAGAAACAAATTGAAAATAAGTTAATGATCGATAGCATAAAAAAAATGACTAAAAATGTTTTCTGGTGTGTGTGAGGCAACCTTTACAAGGATATCTTGGTTTGATAAAGATTACATACACATCCCAGAGTGAAATATTGACTATTTCATTAAATGTATTAATAAAATTTTATACAGGGTACTGGTATCTCAATCATTATCAATATATGATGAAATGTTTTTTCCCTAAAAACTATGAATAAATTTTCTCAATAAAATATATTCATGGGTAATAAAGAAAAGGATATGTCATCTTAACACTAAGGGAAATGGTATGTGTCACATAAGTGGAAGTGGATTGAGCATTTTCCATCATGTGAAAATTGTTGAAATATAAATAAGACAATGTAACAGAAGGGGATTATATTTTCATATCTGTTTATTTAAAATGGGTATGTGGATCTTGAATGAAAAGGGAATAAATAATACATGATGTTAAGTGTTTTTGTTGTAATTAAATGGTTTATTATTAAAAATAATTCCCCAAGATTCAAGGGAATCCACAATATAAGTTGAAAAATATAGAAGTTAATGGTAATTTAATAATAACAAGTGAGGTGGTAGTACCCAATGATCTTATTGAAGGTACATAAATCCTATATTAAAATTTAGCTACTATTTTATTTGATTTTGGATCCTTAATCTACATTATTTATACTCCTTTTCCCAAGTAAATATAGAAGTATTTTTCAGAAAAAATATCTAGGGGGTGTCTCAATGTAACATGTATGGTTCAAGATGTCCCTGTTATGAAAAATAAAAATTATTTATTTATTAACTTTTTATCATAACTATATCTTTAATTTAATAAAAATCTTTTTTGTATATTTTTTAAAAATAGGTATAAAATATTTATTGCAACAAGAAAAAAATTACCAATTATGGGGGAAATATAGAATTCAGTATCTATAGATAAGAAAATTCATTATATGAGACATGTCTAGATCCAATACTAATAGCTCCACTGCATAATATTCATGGTGAATAAGAGAAAATTAACCCAAGGATAGATTAGGTAATCATTATATTGAGGATTTACCTATTGTGTAGGAATACATTGATTGATTTTGTAACAAATTAATTCAACTTACCCTAGTGTGTAATGTTGAGTTTTTTATTATTTTAATCCTGAATAAATGACCAATATCAAAGGATACATATTGAATTGACACTATTTAATTGGTTAAGTTTAATAAATTACTAGATGATTTGGGTTATCAGGTATTTATTCACCCTAGTGTATCACCAGGGGGATAACATATTCTCTTCGTTAAGAATAAAGACTGGTCCATGAGGTTGTCGATTAATTATAGGGAAATCAATGATAACGGGATAAATTAATATCATTTTTTATATCTCTTTTATTAATTATTTGATTAAATTAATAAAGCTTGCTATTTTTCAAATACTGACCTTATTTCTGGATATCATCAATTGTGATTATAAAAATAAGACATTCTGAATATGGATTTTCTAAATAGGTACAAAGATTATCATTTTACAATAATACCATTTTGACTCACTAATGTACGATATTATTTCAAGTATCTAACAAATATAGAATTAAAGTAATATTTTTATTATTCTATAGTGGTATTCATTGATGATATTTTGGTGTATTATAGAAGAAATGATGACCAAGAGTATCACTATCAGATCATTCTGGAGACACTAAAAAAATAGATTTTTGGTAAATTTAGTATATTTTATTTATACCATTAGTACGTTTTCTTTAGTGTCCATATTTACTACAATGATGGAATATCATCGGATCCTACTATGAAGGAAGTTCGAGAATGTAATATACCTATGAACATAACTTAGGAGCGTTTTCCCATTTATTTGTATTGATACTATCAATGATTCGGTGTGATTTCGCCTTGATTATCTGACATGATAACCAATATTACATTATAGAGTTATGTTTTATTAGAAAATAAATGTGAATAATGTTTTAATGAACTAAATAATACAGTGGTCAATGCATTGAGTTTGAATCTACCATCAGTAAATGGTGGGTAAGTCATATATCATGATACCTTGTTGAAGTGACTTGGTTTTATCCTAATGAAAAAAAGATAATGTTATTCTCTATGCATCAATTAGATTAATGAATCATGAAATGAAATATTTATCCCATGATCTTGAGTTTGAAGTTGTAATCATGGCATTGAATATATAGAGAAATTATATCTATGCTATAATATATGATATATATAGATACCATAAAAGAAAAAAATACATATTTTTTATAAAGTTATCAACAAGAGTTGATGGAGTTTTCCGGAGCTACCCATTAATGAAAATAGAGTGAAAAATGAATTAAGTAGTAAATTTCATGGAGTTCTCACCCAAATTATGATAGAGAGGGATCCTATGTTTATAGATATAGATAATATGGAATTTTAATCTTTAATTAAGGGTATACATCCCTGATTTTGTAAATGATGTTGAAATATTCATTAATATAAAACATAAAAGAGTCTTAATCTGATGATGTGAACTTTTAGAAGAATGTTAAAAATGTGAATGATTGGAAATAATAAGACATCGTTTCTAAATATGGTGGTATTAAATTTTGTAAGATATTATGTATTCCATATATAACTTATCTAAAAAGTTAATCTTTGGGTGATTCCAATAGCTCAAATTGGTATATATTCCAATGAAAAATAATGATGTATAAGGATTTTAGGGAACATTTTTAGTGTGATAATATGAAGTATAAAATTGGTGATATGATTTCTAGTTGTTTGGTTTTTTAATAAGGGAAATCTATGTGGAAACATACTAGATGATTCATGTAAACTATTTATATTCATTTGTGGAAATCAGATTACATTGAAGTAGAATTTGTTATATGGCTAAAAATACTTCTAGAACGAATAATGCAATATGGATCATCATTGTTTTTCTAACCATGTATACATATTTACATACTATAAAAGATTATATATATATTTACAACCTAATAAGGATATAGATTAATGAATTTATAATACATCTTGTTGCCACTATTTCAATTAGGTCTAATTGAGATCCAATTTTATCATAAAAATTAAAAATATATATATGGAACGTGACATTGAAATCTATTTGGGAACCTACTACCATCCTAAAACAACTGGATTGTCTAAAAGTTCAATTCAAACTATGGGTAAAATGTATGCTTAATGATCCCTTGGAATGAAAGTTATATTAGATTAATAGTTACCTTTATTAATGTTATCCTATGACAATAGTTTCAATTTAAGTATTCATATGGAACTATATAAAGCCTTTATTTGAAATAGATTATTTACTCTAATTTTTTGCGATGAAAATCCTTAAAGTAAATTCATAGACCCAGAACATGTAGAAGATACACCAAAAAATCAATATTCTAATAAATTTTTCCTTAAAGAAGCATGAGGAAATAAAAAGGGTTATATCGATAATTGGAAGAATGATTTGGAATTCCACATGGGAGATAATGTTTTTTTGAATGTATCTCAAGTGAGTGGTGTTAATGAGTTTGTTAAGGAAGGGAAAAAAATCCTCAAGTACATTGGACCATTATAAATTCCTAAATTAATGTATTTATTGCTTTTTTAGGATAAATTCTGGTAAATGTATCAAAAGTATAAAATTTGAACTACATATCATTTTTAAGGATATACATTCCAGAACTAATGATTGTGAACACCTATGTTGAAATAGATATTGAAACCTAATAGATATTAATATGAAGAACTCATCTGTATTCATAATACTATAGAGTATGTTTTGAGGAATTAGATAACTTAAAGGGTAAACATAGTTTGGATAAATTAAAAAATTGAGTACGAAATGTGGGAATATGAGGATGATATAAATAACAACTATCCTGATCAGTTTATAATGAAATTAAAATGAAAATTTGAAGTTGAAAATTTTTAGTAGGGAATAATTTATCACTCCAAGACTTTACAATATCATTATTATTGAATTAATTTATTTCCATTCATTGAAAAAAATACATGCATCATTAGGTTTAAATAAAATGTCATCATCTATTAAAATAAAATTTAAAAATTACATTTATAACATAACCATTATATTATTATGTATGAATATAAATAAAATAATTATGAAAAATATATAGTATACAAATGTTAATTTTTTATAAATAATTGTTTTTTTATAAATAATTTTTTTTATTAATAACAGATTAGTTGCGCTTTTTATACATAAATTAAAATTAATTATTATAAATTTTAAAAAAATTAATAATAAAACATAATTTTTTTAAATTCTCATATAAAAATTATCATAGTTTTTTTCCTAAAATGTTCCATTTTTTGAATAATAGTGGTAAATGCTGAATATTAATTGAAAACTACATTATCATTTAAATTATTTATAAAGGTAAATTATATATTTAATTAATTTCTAAGTAATATAAGATCAATTATATTTCTATTAACAAAATACAGGTTATTTTAATGTTTTTCATATTTAGATTTTATAAATAAACATTGCAAATGTTTGATCATTTTTTATTTAATATCCCACATACTTATCATGTATACATGATTAATTTTGATTTCCAATTTACAAATTATGGTAATGGAAATTGGATAAAAATAAATATATATTTTTAATTTGTTTAATTTATATTATATAAATAGGTAAATTTATTTTTTTACATAAAATAATTGTGACAAATATAAAAATTCATTACCACGGTTTAGATAAGAACAATTTTAATATAGGATAAACTAAATAATAAGTGGTAGAATAACTAAAACCCCTACCTAAAATATTTTTTCTATCTTTATTTCAACACTATAATATATAATACTCTATAATTATCAATTTGGTACCCTTTTGGAAAGTGAAAATGTTTTTACATCTTTTTATTTTTAACAATTACATTTGTGTCACTCACCTCACTTATAAAAGGACATTTATGATCCTCTCATCTTCATGCATTAGAAACCTTTCGGTTTACGGAATAACTAACCAAATAACATTCCAAATTCAATACTATAATATTATATTATTAAATTTTTATATAAATCCTCACTAATATGGATTTGGGCTGAACCTAATTTGGATACCAGAAGAAGAAGTAATTTTCCTCAAAGAGTGTTTCTATTTTATTTCATCCTCTTACACATTCAATTAATATTTATCCATGATGATATAAAATAAAATTATATTAAATATTATGATATATTTTTTTTCATAACATATAACCGTATCCACTTCTATAACACGGGATATGTATCCATCATTCGTGTTAACATTGGATTACCACCTCACGAACCGATGTCATCTTTTTCCTTAACACCTCTCACGGTTGGGTATGCTGCTGGATATATTTTATATATGAGATATTTATAATATATTTATTAATATTTAGTAATTCTATCATATATATCATTTTTATTTCCATTCCGTAAGAGTTATGATATCATTTATCATGTGTACACTTAATAACATCTTGGTGGAGCGATATGATTTGTTAATCACAAATACTATTCATGGAAATTGATAAGGGTAAAGGTAATTATTATATGTTATATACATTAAATTATTACTAATTTCATATAATAGTTATCATTTTAAATGTATAATATCTATTCATATATATATATATCATATTTTTTCATACCCTTTCTTTTAATGAATGATGACAGTGCCATTCATGTGCATGTTGGCTACAACATTCATGAAATGATTTGACTATCATTTCATTAACACGCCACATATATTATATGTGAAGTTGTATTTATTAAATATATTGTATTTATGTTTACAATTTTTATTATGGATATAAAAAATATCAATTTCATCCTTTTCATAAAGATCAATGAAAAATGTTAATGCTACTCATTTGATGGTACAACCTACTATCTCTATGGTTGAAACATACTTCATTTATAAAAATCATCTATCATGATTGTTCATAAGATTATATTTTATTTATAAATATAAAAATTATATCATTATTATTATTAAATATATAATAAAAGTACGTAATATTCACAAGAACCGTATCTTTCATTAGAAAAAACTGATGGGAAGGAAAGGTAATTATCATCAGAAACAATGAAAAACTTGAAACATTATTAATGAATGGGTGATATGATGTTATAAAAGTATAAAATATTATTTTATAAATACAATTATGGTTCATTATTATTTTAATTACTTGTTTAAAAGAACCTTATAGAAGCTTAAAGCATATTCACCAAAAACAAAGAAAGGGTAATGGCCTTTGTCACGAATCATATCCATTAAGGAATGTAGTATTGTTATGAACTTATTTCATTTTTATGGTATATATAATAAAATATCCAAATGTAATATGTTTATTCATTCATTATTTTGGGTATTTTATGTTTTAATTTGAATTATTTCATTCATGTGGATTATACTTGAAAATTACTATGTGGGAAATGTTATTGAACTATCACTCTTTCTTTTAGGATTGTTATTTTTACCTTTAAATAATAAATTTACAATGATAATTTTTCATTGGAAATTACATTTATATTGAATATAAATATTATTGTATAATTTATATTATTATTTCCTAAACATTACACATTGTTTAAATATTTTTTCCACTTTGAATGTTTTTTATTAGATGATGACATATTGAAAAATCCATATATTTTACTCAAAGAATATATTATATGATAAAGAATATTTATTCATGAAAAAAATAGATTATTAGATATTGGAGGTATTCTTTGGACCTATAGGGATAGGTGTGGCATGATATTATATATCCCCTTGATCCATCAATATGTCTAATGGGACAAATCAATTGGCCAAATTGTCTAGGCTTTTACCTGTAGTTTAAAATAACTTAGGAAACGTCAGAATAGTGGATATATCATGAGTCTTTAGAAAAAAAAAATTAAGAATTTACCACATTGTGAATTCTGTTATTATTATTATCCAACATTATTTTGTGAAGATTTTATCTCTTCATACATTCAATTCATATATTATTTATTTAATGAAATGAGTGTTAAATTTTTTACCATTCCATATTGATTACGAATAATATATTCATAGATTATTTTTAGATAAATTTAATATTTTATCAGTTATTTACCTTTAAATATTGGTTATTCCATAAATAAATATGATATCCATGATATTGATTAAACTGAATGTGTATTCAGTTATTTACCATGACATATTAATTATTCATTATTGATTCATGAATGTTTTTATTATATGTAAACCTTAATTAGAATTTTATACCACCAATACTTTTTCATTTACCTATTATATAAGTAAGTGACCGTTAAATGAGTTTCAAATGTTGCAGTTCGTTTTCATTTGATATGTATTATGTTTCAATTTCAATTCTAAATGTAAAATGGGTTCCATATATGTATCTAGTTCCCCAAAACTACAAAAATATTGGACCTTAGTGATTAAATAATTTAAGGTATCATATAATGTTTTTTTTCATCGGTTTCATTACACAAATCACCTTCTTTCAACCATTTTTAACAATTCATTATCAAAATCCTTAATTAGAGGGACAACTGCTTCATTTTTTCACATATATTTTCATTTGTAAGTTCTAGTCTTTTTAAATTTATTATGTTTCCCTAGTATCCATAATGTTATTTATGATTTAAATACCATATATATATATAAATATATTATTAAAAATTATTTTCATACATGAAACAAATATATTGGAAAATGAGTTAGACAATTCATATATATGGTGTACCATATGTACACCATGAATTTCTTTTAATTTTTTAATGATGAATGGAAAAATGTAATTTTATATATTAATTCCCTATTATAGAATATTTTTTACATAATTTATGTTGTCCCATAAGATATTATTGTCCAACCTCCCTAGAATTGACAGTTTTAATAATCAGAAATCACGTCTATTCATATTATTCATGTCTAAAAACATGAATCATAATTATTTACATTTTAATATATGCAATTATGTAAATATATGATCTCAAATAAATTTGGCACAATATATTTACATATATATTTCATGTATTATAGACTAAAACTGACATAAGAGATGAGATAACAACATATTAAAGGACTTACTGTTGCGAATGACACACTGATGCAGACAACCTACTAATAAAAATGACTCCCCGATGCAGACAACCTAACGATGCAAATGAATCACTAATGTAGTTTACCTATTGTCACTAAAAATTACCTATTGATGAATGGTGATACAGACTCATGGACTCAATGATAGATAAAATGAGTAGTCAATGTAACGAGTCACCTATAGAAGGAGATAACAACAGAATGACAAACAAATGGAATGAGTAACTGAAAGAAGAAGATACTGAGTAAGGACTCACCAATATACTATTTAAAATTTATTCTATTTAAAATTATTTATAATGGTCATATTTTTATTGTTTTGATGTGAATAATTAATTTTATTCTTTTAATGGACATATTAAAAGTGAATGAAAGAAATACGAGGTATTTTCTCTACCTCAAACATGCACATTTTCATGCTAAAATAATATATATTCAAATGTGAGTGCATGAAAGAATAAAATAATTGAAAATTTCATATGTGCATACGCAAGATGATACGAGAACTGTATAGAAATAATAATTCATGATGAATTCGTATTTATTGGTTGTTGTGAACCAGAGATCTTATGATCATGAAAGTTTCATCATTTCAGCAACATCCAACTACAACAATGGAGAAGATCTTGTCACCCTCCTAGACGACAGAACACAGTGCTTCATGACACGCTACTTTTAGTGTCCCTTTCTAATAGAGGACTTTAGATTCAACTCTGATACATCAGAGTGTTCGAATCCCAATTGAACAAAACTCAGATCATATTTAATCCCTTATAAATATATTATGTTCTGAAGTGTACAATTTAACTAATCATTTGAGATGTGTGTCTGTGTAAAAAAAATAGACACTCTCTCCTTCTTTAAACCAGATGATACCATATATTATCACTATAAAATCATTCTGCATCTTGTTTCACCCATGTATACCTATTGAAGAGGTCATGTGTGACCTAGTTGGCTATTTACCACGACGAACGATTGAAGAGGTCTTATGACTTAGACCGTCCTGTATACTATTTTTAACCACAATCTAGGGTGTGGATCAAAGATTTATATATATATATATATATATATATATCCTTGTAGAAGTTGACCACATTGTAAAGTGGATTATGTCTCCACTTGAGACTGAAGCACATGTTATATCTGATGTTCCTTTCAATTTAGTCTTTCTCTATTTTCAACATATATTATAGAGAACTAAATTTTACTTTGATAGTTAGTATTGGATATTAGTTATAACTATACTTCCATCTATAATATTTTCAAAAGTTGTATCAATATCTCATATTGATATTACAAAAAATTAATCAATCTTCTAAGAAGCTATTTAAATAGTCAAACTATTATAATTTTATTACCCTGATTAACTAGCCTATTTTATTTTAAATTGGGTTATATTCATAGATAATATTTTTAACAAAAAACATTTATAACTAAATTCACCCCCCCCCCCCTCTTGAGTGTCCTAATCTTACCATAATGTGGTATTAGAGAATTTATTATAATACCTATTTTCAATGTTTTCAATCTGTATAAAATATTTTTCAACTATGATTTTAGTTGTGTATTAAATATCATAAAATTTATATTAGTTCTATATTATCAGTTCTGAAAAAATATTCTTTATTCATTAGTATGTATAACAGATGGGAAACTGATGCTACAAACATACCTCTTTTATTTATAAAAGGACAAATTATGCTCAATGGAATATAAAAACGATGATGCACATAGAAAGGATGGGTATTGATAATTTTTCTTCCATTATAGATGAATATAATATTACATCTAATGATATGCATACTTGGTGTAGGTAATGGTGCAACATTTTTTCAATAAGGATTCAACTGTCAATAGTTTTCCTATATGTGCATGAATAGGTGATGATGGAAGTTGTGCCAATGATTGTAGTTGTGAGGTAATTATTAATTTGTGAAGATCCAATATTTATTATAAAATAATATTGAGGAAATAAATCAGATGATTGTTTGTGTTGATCCTCAAAGAAGAAGAAGGGGGTTTTAAAGAGAACACATCACTTATTATAAAATTAAAGACCATGTGTTATGCTTTAGTGCCTGAGGAATTCAGAAATGTTCCATGTATAATATATTAATGAATAAAATGAGTAATATTGAAGATCATGGATTTTTTATTTCAAAAATAATATAATATTGATGTTTAAAGATAAATAATATGGGATGAAGGGATTATTATGGAATCTACTAAGTGCATTGTCCATGCCTGGGATTAGTAAGAATTAGGTGGCCATCCACTATTGTAAACATTTTTTTTCAATTGGTAGGGACATATATAAAAATATATGGGATAACCATGGTGGCCAGCTTAGGTTCTCATACTCATGCACATTCAGGACCTAAGGGTCAACCACGGATGAGGGAATCCCTCATGGCCAACCCTGCATGAGGCAGAAGTGCGAGCAGTGTATAACCTTGCAGGTGCGTGCATAGTGGTGAACCCATGTAGTGGGTGAATTGTGGGTGCTAGGAGCGTACCTAGAGGAGGAAAAGTGGGCACAAAATCACACCCGTAGAACATCGGTTCATGGAATCACCAGGATAGGGGGGAGGAAAATTCCGATCGATGGCTTCTACGACTTGATAGTTAAACTGTAAGGATCTCATGTCTCCATTTAGACGTGGGATGTAATTTTAAAAATGAGGAACTAATAATGGCCGCTCATTTCATCCCGCGCCATTCTCAAGAATTTGATTAGTTCATGATCTGATAATTTATTATTGGACATCCATCGTTCTCGTGCACTACATGATTAAACCAGGAAAGTCACATCTCTTTCTCTGCATCGTCTTCAACCTCCGGGCACCCGACATGAACCAGTCCACCACAGAAGCCACCAAAACTCCATGTTCGAGGTACTGAACTATGTTCATGATGAAAACTACTTCATGGTGATCATCTAGACAAAAATATATCATGCATGTATTAAAATTTTCTACATTCATCGAAATAATGATATTGTACGTGGATGAAACAACCGAAGGTGGGAGGCCACATCATGAAGACTGGGTTCTCAAAGATAATCCTTGCATGAATTCTCATATACATGTATGTTATGATTTCATGTGAAATAAGGAGTCCACACTGAATGAAAATAAACTAAAATATTCAACTTGTCATTGACCAGCATATTTAAAATTTTTAAGCCAAAGTTCTCGATCATTCAAAGCCCCCCTCATCATTTTAGACAATTGGGTTTAAATTTGCATCCTCTTCCAATAAAAGGTGGCACTGAGACATCAAAT
Source organism: Viscum album (assembly GCA_963277665.1). Classification (NCBI taxonomy): domain Eukaryota; kingdom Viridiplantae; phylum Streptophyta; class Magnoliopsida; order Santalales; family Viscaceae; genus Viscum; species Viscum album. Next base: position 1,306,018,384 of record OY728147.1, read on the forward strand.
GTTTCTTTAATTATTATAAAAAATTATTGTTTCTTAATGAAATAGAGCACTACACAATGTGGTTTTTGCGCATCCCTGCTATGTGATGAAGAATAATTTCTCGCTAACATTCGACAAGTTCTAAACACTCTTAAAGGGTCTCATGAAGAAGTAATCTTATTCATCCAATGCATGGAAGGGACCCTATCATCTATTGCATGATGGATCCCCACACATCCCTTTCAGGAAGAGATGAACCATGAACCCCCTAGTTCACGAAAGAACATGCACATCTATAAGAAGATACCCACAAGCACATGAAAGTTTCTTTGAACCATCCTTGTGTAACTGTGAGGAGTAGACCATAGGTAAACAATCGGTGTTATGAACCCATGTTGTACTCTACAAATACTGAATCAGAGAGAAATTCCTTGGTTCTTAAAAGAAGATCTACATGTAGACTTTGCATGAAAGGACCTATGCTGCTCTAGTTTTCATTAAGGTTTGATGAATTGTTGAGATAGTGTGTGTGTAAAGACCCATTAAGTTCAAGGAGAATTTTTTTCATAATTTCTTTGGGATTTTATGAGTACGCAGTTTCTGATGGCACCTGATTCTGAGGCCCGGTGTCCCTGGAATCAATTTCCGAAGTTTATCTCGGGTACGTTCAGTGAACGAACGACCGAGTTTTTCTAACTTGTGAACTGGTGCTCGGAATCGAAATCTAAGGGCATCGATGAAACCGTTGTGCCAATAATTACTTAAGAAGACCTTTACTGGAGTTGTGTTTTCTTGGGAGGAGTTGTAAAAAAAGTGTGGTTTAAATGAAGAGTAATATAAAATTGTGTTACAATTAATTTCATTTCTATGTGGTTCAAATCCTAGGTGTGGAAGTTGGGGTGGGACCCTCAATATACTAACCACCCTTGAGAGGTTAATGGTGAGGTGGGGCCCACACGAGACCAAACCATCTCATTTCCTTACTCATCTAAACCCCTCATAAGTTATGTAACTCTCCCACATTAAATCTTTCCAACTAAACACCTAATTAATTAGACAACTTCTCTTTCATTAATTAAGCGAGTTGTTTTTTAATTTTTTATTTTCAAATAAATTTCATGCATTAGTAAAATAAGGGTAGAATTATTTTATTTGGGGTTGGCTCGATGTGTTGGGGATTGGAGGAGAATGAACTTTATTCTTCCCATGAAGAACGTTTCCACTTTTTTCTCTCATCGAAGAATTCCATGAACGCCGGTGGAAACCTCAGCTTCTTCTTCTCAACGTTGATGAAGTGACGTCGTCCTTCCATGGAAATGTCAACGGAACAACGAAAGCATCTCCATCCTTTTTCAAGCGATCAACCTTCTTGAATTGAGGTAGGGGTTTTTCTTCGATCAAGATTTGTTCATCAATCTTCGTGAATTAAAATATGACTGCTTGTTATCATTATAATGGGTGGATTTCGGACCGCACAAACACAGCCGATCCTCCTCCCATTTTCTTCTTAGACTTCGTGAATCATTGTGGAGAAGGTGGTGCGGTGTCGTTGCACCGCGCGGGAATTAGGAGGACCGCGGCCTGAGCGGGCCGCGATGGAGGAGCGTGGCGCCGTCGTGCCTCGCAGAAGAAGCTGAAGGCCGCAACCATGAGCGGGCCGTGGTGGAGGGGTGTGGAACCATCGTGGCCCGCTGGCCAAGGAAGATCTACAGCCATAGGCCGCGGCGGTTCAACAGAAGGTGGTTGGGCTCGGCCGGCTGCTGGCACACCGGGAGGCAGGACCCGCCGGGTCCCGCGACAGCCACACCGGCCGTCCATATGGCCAGTCGCTTCTAGAATTACTGGGGATTTTAAACCCCTATCCAGCTCACTAGGGTGGACCCCACGGGTCCTCCATTTCACGAAAAGTGGATGTCGCCCCTTCGCGCCCCTCTCGGCAACGAGCCGAGCGCCCAACCACGGGTCGGACCGCCCACACTGGGTCGGACAGCCAGTGTCGGGCCGGGCCACCAGCACTGGGTCAGGTCGTGCCAGCCAGGCTGGGCCGCACCCAACTAGGATAGACTCGGACCCAGGTCAGGTCGACCAGGTTTGGGCCGACCCAGGGGGTAACGGGTCGGGTCGGACCGGGCCCGAACCCCCTACTTCCGGACGGATCCATTTAAACGCCCATAACATGGGCTACGGACCTCCTATCGACGCACTGTCAATTGTGTTGGGATCCTGTGATTGAGACACTTGTTTCAGTTTATTACACTCAAGGTTTAAGAGAACTTTGGGTATGGCCGGGTTGGTTTGAACACGAAACCAACCGGGCCCGTGGAGCGGAAACAATTATAACATGAGCTCCGGACGTCTGATTGACATGTCGTGCACTTCGTTGGATTCCTCTTACTGAGACAGTTCTTTTGTATTACTCCACTCGATGTTTGGATGCAGATGGAGTACGGTCGGGTTGGTTTTAACTTAATAACCAACCGAGCCCCTAGGACGAAAATGCCAATAACTCTCAGACCTGGCGTCCGATTGATGCGTTGTCTGTCGCGTTGAGTTCCTATTGATGAGACGGAACATTTGGATACATCAAATCCAGAATTTTTGTCAGTTTATGTATCAACCCCCCTTGTCCTGTGAAGAGGACCTCCTGGAATTTAGCATGCTGTGTGCGGGAACCCTAGAGCTGGCTGCGACCGCGTCGACGATGACAATTGTACTTGGTTCCTACATGGTTTTTCCAGTGAGGATGACTGTACATGGATCCTCCGTGGGTTTGGCAGTGATAACGAATGTACATGGATCTTATGTGGTTTTTTCAGCGATGGTTACTGTACTTGGATCCCACGTGGGTTTAGCAGTGATGACATCTGTAGTTGGATCCTATGTGGGTTCGGAAGAGGAGATGATTCAGATGCTACATCAATCATCTCAACCCCTCTTCATGTGTAGTATACCTGTGTTAGTTGAGTCTTTACTTTCAATCATTATCTTCGATATTATTGACTTGATATCCCATGTGGATTGGGTTGTGCTTTCCAGTGTGGATTGGGTTATAATTTCTTGTGTGGACTGTGTTGATTTGAGCTCGTCAGTTGAAGCAGAACTGAAATTGATGACTTAGGTATATGTATGGGAATATACCTAAGAAGAGTTGGTTAATACTTTGTGATTGTATATTTCCTTTTTGGTTTATCCTTCGTGGATTCTTAGAGACCTTCGGGAGTCTCGAGGTCCCTACTGATTATCGTATACTCACCCCTGCACGGGCTATGACCGCACTATGTTGTGTTGGATGCATACAATGAACAACGTTGATCGAGGTAGAGGCTTGCGGATCTGGACGGTACCTGGAGGTGAATCACTAGACGGAACATACACGAAGCGGACGGCTGGACCCGAGGAGTTAAGGAAACTATCTTTACCCACCCTTCAGGTGGAATTTCCAGTGGATAGCTCAATGTTGCTTCATCACTTTTCTGCTATTGTACTTTCTTTTCAGTTGTACTTTACTTTAAGTTTGGTTTTTATTCTGGCTTATTTACTTTCCAGAACTTACTGTTGTACTCAGTTTACTTAGTGTTTACATCAGCTTGCGTACTCTGTGGTGTTTGTTTACTTTATAAAGGCAATTTCTTCCCTTTTATCGGGTTTTACGCATTTGGTGCTAGTCGCCAGCCCCTGGACTATGGAAGGCGGGCTTGGGGTAGTCACAGCAAAGGTCCCAAGGACTGGTCATGAAAAATTGGTATCAGAGGATTTCGGTTCTACCGCAGCACTTAGGACTCTGATCTTTCTTCGATGTGAAGAAATATTGTTAAGGGTATTGAGTGTGGTTATCAGTCCCGGGAGTCCAGTGTTGGTGCAGCGGCCGACGTATTCATACACCAGGACCCTGAATTTTGATTTCTGACTCAGCGCACGAAAAAATCGATTGCATGTGTGTTTCAATGTTTTCTTTGTGATTACTTGTGTCAGCTCACCAGGCATATTGTATTGACCATGGCATGCCTGTTTCTTTTTAGGATGGCCCCACGACATCATCCAGCTAGGGTTCTAAGCATTGTGCAAGATGGAAGCCCACCGAGTGATGAGGCCTCGGTTTAGTGCCCTATTACAGCGGAGCCACCGGAGGTACCTCTACCCACCGAGCCACCGATGCCACCAGCCCTAGTAGCTGAGAGTGCACTGCACGAGTTTTAGCATCAGAGACCGCCCAGGATCTGTGGGGAGACGGACCCTCAGGCAGTCGAGGATTGGCCGGAGGCTGTAGTTCAAGTCTTCAGATTGGTAGGGACGCCGACCGATCTTATGGTGATCCTTGTGGCGAGTCTCCTGCATGTAGCAGCAGGTAGATGGTGGATCCGGATGCTTCAGTTGCACGACATGACATCTCTTCTTTGGTCAGACTTCGAGAGCCTCTTTTTCCCGGAGTTCAAACCAGCCACCCACCATGTGGTGTGCATTCAAGAGTTGCTACAGCTACGGCAGGGCAGCATGATAGTTGCCCAGTACTTGGCGAGGTTTACTGATCTCTCGCGCTACTCCACGGACATGGCAGGAGACCCAGTCTTGCGGGCCCAGACCTTCGAGTAGGGACTGAGGCATGAGATCAGAGCTTTGATGATCTCTCTCAGTATTCTGACGCAAACAGGAGTATTGGTGCGAGCCCATCATGCGGAGAGCTTTCTTGGTGTGCCTGCATCAGTAGAGAGACCTATTGCAGGGTGGCATGTAGCGGAGTCTTCTGCAGCTGGAAGTCGTGGATGTCACAGGGGTCCAAGAGGACCAGAACATTAGGTGGAGAACCTCAGGATACTGGTTCGAAGGTGCGGGGCACACGTAGAAGAGCCAGTCATTCGAGAGTCGTACAATGCTATGCATGCGGCGGGCATGGCCACATGGCTCGTGACTTCCAGACCCGCCATGTAGAGGAGCAGCATATTGTTGAGGGACCACCCAGGCAGAGGTAGAGGTTCGACCGTGGTGGTCCATAGGGAGTAGGCGGACGAGGCAGAAGAACTGGCCAAGCAGTGGGTTGTGGGCGATGCTTTGGGGCTCTACCACCAACACCACCAGGAGGTCCACCTCGACCACATGGAGTTGGAGGACATATGCAGGCTCAGCTTCAGGTAGTGGAGGCCTACTACCATGGTGCACCTAAGATGATTCGAGGTACTATCTATGTCTACTCCACCCTTTCTGTAGTTCTTATATACACAGGAGTGATTCATTCAATCATTGCTGCTGCCCTTGTTCGGAGCTCGGAGATTTTGATAGAGTCGTTGGCTCGATCCTTACGGCTAGAGACTCTTAAGGGAGTAGACTCGATGATTATTCACTGGTGCCGGCAGTGTGGGCTTACTCTAGGATGCATGAGCTTCAGCTGGGATCTTCTTGTACCGGTGTCGAGGCCTTACGACATCATCTTGTCCATGGATTGGTTATCTATGGTCCATGCTCAGATCGACTGTATTAGGTGCATGGTGCGATGTGTCTGCACCGATGGTAGAAGGTTCACCTTCACTGGCAAGAAGGGAGCCTTTTCACCGCAGGATGGAGTCATTCAGAGGAGAGGACAGCCGATCCCCCATCAGTTGGCTAGTCTCATCCTTGGAGCAGTTGATGTGTGGAGTCCGAGTTTTCCTGTTGCGGTGGATTAGTATGTGGGCGTTTTTCCTAACGACGTTCCCAGACTACCTCCTCGAAGAGAGGTGGACATCTATATTGACATGTACCCCGGGATAGCCCCGATATCTACTCCAGCATATAGGATGGCTCCCACTGAGCTTCAAGAGCTACGTCTATAGCTGGAGGACTTACAGGGCAAGGGATTCTTCCGACCCAGTGTTTCACCCAGGGCTTCCCCGATATTGTTCACCAAGAAGGCAAATGGGTGCTTGCAACCGTGTGTCGATTACCATCGCCTGAACCAGGTGGCCGTGAAGAAAAAGTATCCACTTCTGAGGATTGATGACCTCTTCAATAATCTCACGGGAGCATGATGGTTCTCGAAGATAGACCTCAAGTCAGGCTATCACCATCTTAGAGTTCGAGATGAGGATGTCCAGAAGACGGCCTTCATGTGTCGGTATGGCCACTATGAGTTCATGGTTATGACTTTCAGCATAACCAATGCTCCAGAAGTGTTCATGAGTCTCATGAACAGGATCTTCCAGCCTTACCTTGATCGATTTGTTGTACTCTTCATCGACAACATATTGATTTACTCAACTACTGAGGAGGAGCACGCCTACATCTTCCGTGTTGTACTGGAAAAACTCTGAGAGCACCACCTTTATGGTAAACTCTCTAAGGGTAAGTTCTATATTCGAGAGGTCCAATTATTGGGGAACATTATCTCTGAGGTGGGAGTTGTGGTGGATCCTGCGAATATCGAGGCAGTGATATCTTGGGAGCCACCTAGAGCGTGACAGAGGTGCAGAGTTTCCTAGGTCTGGAAGTGTACTATTGGAGATTTGTGCTAGAATTATCCAGAGTTGCAGCACCACTCTTATCTTTGAAGAAGAAGGGTAAACCCTTCATGTGGTCGGATAGATGTCATCAGAGCTTCTAAGAGCGGAGACAGAGATTGACTTGTGCACCCATTTTGAGGCTACCGGAGGAGGGCGTAGGGTACGTAGTTTCCTACGATGCATCAGGGACTGGACTCGGGTGTGTCCTGATGCAGGAGTGGGTAGTGATTGCCTATGGATCATGACAGTTGAGGTAGAATGAGAAGAAGTACTCTACCCATGAAATTGAGTTAGGAGCCATGGTTTTCGCCCTGAAGATGTGGCAACACTATCTGATGGGTGAGCGCTTTACAGTCTACTCTGACCACCAGAGTCTCAGGTACATCTTCTCACATAAGGACCTGAACTGGAGACAGTGGCGATGGCTTGAGTTCCTACATGAAAATGACTTTGAGATAGTCTATACTCATGTGAAGGGGAACATGGTAGCCGATTCTCTAAGAAGGTGTTCGAGAATTCAGCTACTTGGAGAGGCGACACAGAAGCAAGCCGCGTTGCAGATATCCATCATGGATAGAGATGGGGTAGCCTTTCTACAGTCACTCACAGTCACTCCACCACTTCTTCAGTGGGTCAGAGAGGCACAGTGTGGGGACGTTGACTGTGAGATGCGTCGTGCACAGATATCCTCAGGACAGGCACCTGATGGATTCTTTGTAGGAGGAGAGCACATCGTTATTTTCAGAGGAAGTAACATGGTACTAGCTTCTTTGCAGGAGGAGGTGTTGAGGGAGTTTAATACTTCCCCTATGGAGGTACATACAAGAGTAGAAAAGATGTACCAGGATCTCAGACGACAACACTGGTGGTCGGGTATGATAAAGGTTGTGGCAGAGTTTGTTTCTCGATGCCTCCCCTATCAGCATGTGAAGGCGGAGCACCAAGTACAAGCAGGCTTGGTACATCCTTTGGAGGTCCTAGAGTGGAAGTGGGATGGGATATCTATGGAATTCATGATAGGGATTCCACGTACTTCTAGATTTCACGACTACATTTGGGTGATTGTCGACTGACTCACAAGGTCGGCCAACTTTCTACCTATCAGGGAGCAGGGCTTAGTGGAGAGCTTGGTACACGTCTACATTCAAGAGATCATACGGATTCATGGTGTACCATCATATATCATCCTTGATTGAGATTCTCTATTTACTTCTTGGCTCTGGAAGGGGTTGCAGGAGGAATTTGGTACACAGCTATGCCTGAACACTGCCTTTCACCCTCAAACAGATTGTCGGACATAGAGGACCTTTCAGACTCTCGAGGACATGATCTGTGCATGTGTCCTCGACTTTGGTCGCAGTTGGGAGTATCAACTACACTTGGTGGAGTTTTCTTACAACAACAGCTACCACTACACCATCTGGATGGCACCATACGAGGCATTGTTCAGCCGACCTTGTAGATCAACTCTGTGCTGGACAGACCTTGGGTAGTCAGCACTTTTAGGACCACAGATGGTCCATGCCATGACGGAGAAGGTACAGATCATCCAGGAGCGGATGAGGACTACCCAGAGCCAATAGAAGTCCTATGCTGACAGGAGACAGAGACCACTAGAGTTCAAGGATGGCGACCACGTTTTCTTACGGGTCTCACCTCGGCATGGAATACAAAGATTTGGCTGGGGCGGCAAGTTATCTCTGTGCCTTATCGAACCATTCCAGGTTCTCAGCTGGATAGGTGAGGTGACTTGTCGCCTGGATCTTCCACCTCAGTTGCATTGGGTGCACGACGTCTTCAACGTATCTCAACTGAGAAGATACGTACACGACCCGACACATATCATTGGTTGCGGGGAGCTGGACATCAATGACGGGGCATCTTTGGTGGAGGTACCGGTAGAGATTGAGGATCGACAGGAGTGGGTCCTACGTAGACAGTCGATTCCTAAAGTGCACATCAGGTGGTAGGATGGGAACCTCCAGGAGAGCACATGGGAGTGGGAGGCTCAGATTCATGCACAGTACCCTCATTTGTTTCACTACTTTATGATGTAGTTTTAAGGGGATGTAAAGCTCTAAGGTTGAAGTAATGTAATGAAACATAAATTTCATGGAAATTTTTTTCTTAATTTCTTTGGGATTTTACGAGTGTGCAGTTTTTTGACAGCACCTGATTCCGAGAACCGGTGTTCCCAAAATCAATTTGCATAGTTTATCTTGGATACGTTTAGTGAACAAACGACCGGGTTTTTCTAACTTTTGAACCGGTGCTCAGAATCAAAATCTGAGGGCACCGATGAAACCGCAGCCCTGGTAATTAATTAAGAAGACATTTACTAGAGTTGTGTTTGTTTGGGAGGAGTCGTAATAAAGTGTGGTTTAAATGAAGAGTAAAAATAAAATTGTGTTACAATTTTATTTTTTTTCTAAGTTGTTAAAATCCTAGGTTTGGAAGATGGGGTGGGACCCGCTAGATACTAACCACCCTTGAGTTGTTAAATGTGAGGTGGGCCCACACGAGCCCAACCCCTCACATTCCCTAACTCCTCTAAACCCATTATAAGTTATGTAACTCTACCACATTAATTCATGCCAACTAAACACTTAATTAATTAGACAACTTATGTTTAATTAATTAAGTGAGTTCTTTTTGAATTTTGTATTTTGAAATACATACCATGATTTCATAAAATATGGGTAGAATTATTCTATTTGGGGTTGGATGGTTGTGTTGGGGATTAGAGGAGAAAGAACTTCATTCTTCCCGTGAAGAACGTTTCAACTTTGTTGGGGATTGGAGGAGAAAGAAATTAATTCTTACCATGAAGAACATTTCCACTTCTTCCTCTCATCGAAGAACGCCAAGAACGTCGGTGCCAACCTTAGCTTCTTTCTTCTCAACGTTGACGAAGCGACATCGTCATTCCACTGCAACGTCAACGGAACAACAAATTCATCTCCATCCTTCTTCAAGTGATCAACCTTCTTGAATTGAGGTAGGGTTTTTTCTTCGATCAAGACTTGTTCATCTATCTTCGTGAATTAAAATATGACTGCTTGTTATCGTTATAATGAGAGGAGGTCGGACCGCACAAACACGGTAGATCCTCCTCCACTTTTCTTATTGGTCTTCGTGAATAATTGCAGCGATGGCGGCGCGGTGCCGTTGCACCTCGCGAGAACGGGGAGGACAGCAGCTAGAGCGGTCCACGGTGGAGGAGCGCGACGCTGTCGCGCCTCGCTGAAGAAGCCGAATCATCAAGGGGGCCGCAGCCGGGGTGGGCCGCGGCGGAGGGGCGCGGCGCCATCGCGCCATGCTGTAAAAGGAAGAGCCACAGCCTTAGGCCACAGCGGTTCTGCAGGAGGCGGTCGGGCTTGGCCGGCCGCTGACATAGCAGGAGGCGGGACCCTGCGGGTCCCGCGACAGCCACACCGGCCGACCATATGGCCGGTCATTTACAGGAAGACTGAGGGTATGAAACCCCTGGCAAGCTCACTAGGGTAGACCCCATGGGTCTGCTGTTTTGAGACAAGGGGGCGGTGCCACTTCGTGCCCCGCTCGGCCACGAGCCGAGCGCCTAGGCACAGCTTAGACCACCCACGCTGGGCCGGACCGCCAGCGCCGGGCCGGGCTGCCAGCGCTAGGCTGGGCCGCGCTAGCTGGGTCGGGTCATGCTAGCCAGGCCAGCCCATGCCCATCTAGGCCGAACCTGGACCTAGGTTGGGTCGACCCGGTTCGGGCCAACCCAGGGGGTATCGGGCCGGGTCGGACCGGGCCCGAACCCCTACTTCAGGACATATCTGTTTAAATGCCCATAACATGGGCTATGGACCTCTGATCGACGCATCGTCACTTGTGTTGGGATCCTTGTATCGAGATAGTATTTTCGGTATATTACACTTAAGGTTTCAGAGAAATTTGGGTACCGCCGGGTTGGTTCGAACACGAAACCAATCGGGCCCACGGAGTAGAAACACTTATAACATGAGCTCCGGACGTCCGATTGACGTGCCATCGATTTCATTGGATTCTTCTTAGTGAGATGGGTTTTTTGTCTTACTCCACTCAAGGTTTGGATACACCTGGAGTACGGTTAGGTTGGTATTAACTTAAAAACCAACCGGGCCCCTGGGACGAAAAAGCCAATAACTCTCAGCCCGGGCATCCGATTGACACATCGTCTATCACGTTGAGTTCCTATTGACGAGATGGAACTTTTGGATACATCAAATCCGGACTTCCTGTTAGTTGATGTATCGACCCCCTCCTGGAATCGAGCATGGTGTGTGCTGGAATCCTAGAGCTGGCTGGGACTGCGATGACGATGACGACTGTACATGGATCCTACGTGGGTTCGGCAGTGAGGACGACTGTACTTGGATCCTCCATGGGTTCGACAGCAATTATGACTATACTTGGATCCTACATGGGTTTGGAAACGATGGTTACTGTACTTGGATCCTACGTGGGTTCGACAGCGATGACATCTGTGCTTGGATCCTACGTGGGTTCGGCAGAGGAGATGATTCAAAGGCTACATCAATCATGTCCACCCCTCTTCGTGAGTAGTATACCTATGTGAGCTAAGTATTGACTTTCAATCATTATCTTTGATATGATTGACTTTCTATCCTGTGTGAATTGGGTTATCCTTTACTATGTTGATTGAGTTTCACTTTCCTGTGTGGACTGGGTTGAACTTGAGCTCGTGAGTTGGAGCAGAACTGGAATTGATGACTTAGGTATATGTATGGGAATATACCTAACTATAGTTGTTGATACTTAATGAATTTATCTTTCCTTTGTGGTTTATCATTCGTGGATTCTGGGAGACCTTATTGAGTCTCGAGGTCCCTACTGAGTATCGTATACTCACCCCTACACGGGCTATGCCCGCACTACGTTGTATTGGATGCAGACGACAGATAGCGCTGATCAAGGTGGAGGCTTGTGGAGCTGGACTGTACCTGGAGGTGGATCACTAGATAGAACAAACATGGAGCGGACTTCTGGACCTGAGGAGCTGAGGAGACTATCTGTACCCACCATTCCGGTGGAATTTCTAGTGGATGGCTCGGTGTTGCTACTTTACATTTCTACTGCTTTTCTTTCTTTTCAGTTGTACTTTACTTTCAGTTGAGTTTTCATACTAGCCCATTTACATTCTAGAACTTCCTTTTTTACTCAGTTTACTTAGTGTTTACTTCAGCTTGCGTACTCTGTGGCGTTTGTTTACTTTGTAAAGGCAATACCTTCCCTTTTATCGGGATTTACGCCTTTGGTGCTAGTCACCAGCCCCTGACCTACTGAAGGTGGGCTTGGGGTAGTCATGGAACGGGCCCCAAGGACAGGGTGTGACAGTTTGAATATCTAAATATGGGATATAAAATAAATAGAAACTATCCAATGGCCACATGCATTCATGTTTAAAGAAAAACACATATAAAAACCAAAGTATCATGAAGTACGTACATGAACATACATGACACACATTAAATCCAAATTAATGAAAAAGGGATGTTTGTTCTCGGATCCTAAAGGGAAGAATAAAAAGTGGAAAGAAGAAAGTGGAAGTGTGTGTTCTCAAAGGATTACAACTATTAGGATTTTCACACATGAAAAAAGAAAATAATTATGAATACATGCATGTATGCACATAAACATGTGTGGAAACTTAAAGGAATAGATTTTGTGTGCCTATATTGATAATGAAGAATCATAGAAGATAGTTAATGTCCAAAAGAATAAAACACAACTATGGAATCATGTATAATCACATGTACATGTGAGAAGTAATTGAGAAATCAAAAATAATTAGTTTGGAGTTCATGGAATCCATGCATGAAGTGAATGAGTTTTGAGACTGAATCCAGAAATTTTAATGAATATATTTTATCTATGTTTATAATTTTTGAGGATTCAAATTATAGACAGATTAATCATAGTGAAAGATCCATTTTTCATATCAAGACTCTTAAATAAGTAGCGTGCATGACTTGCACACATCTATGTGAGCTAGGGTCATCATTATAAGAATAAATAATTGACCGAGCATTGTGAGACTAAGGACTTATGTGAAAAGTGATCATAATTTTTGAGGAAGGACATAAACCTTATCATAGAATATTGAATTTTCATGAAGTGATTCATGATAATTCGTGACTTTGCATGATCGGGTGGGAAAACCATTAAATCCATACACACTAATCATGAAGCATCCCTTGTGAAGGCTAGGAGGAAGAAGTCTTTAGTTGTGCTCTGAAGCAGGCTAGTGGGACTCTGGTAATGCTATCAGAAGCAGTATAAATAACCTCATATGGGATTATGGAGAGATACAGTGTGACATTTTATTAACCATTGTAATTACTCATCTAATTATACTAGAAATTCAATTTTGTGGAGAATAACCAACATAGAAATGAGTATGTCTTTGAACCAAACCTTGTAAATCCTTGTGTTCAGTGCCTTTACATTTATAGCATCATTAGTGGTATGTTTGAGAGACACAAGAAGGGTATATCGAGGCATTAAAACAAAAAGGATTAATTGAAAAGACACAATTAGTAAAATCACGTAAAAGGGATCACTAATTCACCCCTCCCCCTATCAGTGATCCACACTAATCTAGGAACTTCAATATGTATCAAAGTGAAGGTAATATCTAAAATATCCACGGAATCATTATGAAGTGCATATTTGATGAGGTGTGTCAACAACCTCAAATGAAGATATCTACCATGTCATAAAAAACAGAAATAAGAATCATGCAAGGTAGAGGAAGAAATAACTTATTACTAAGGGGGATACACCTTTTACTAAAGGTAATTTAAAAGGTACGACATTTGATAAATCTTATTAATCTTCTAATGAATCCTGTTCAAGTTGTGATGAAAAAATATCAATTAGTTACCTTCATACTGAACTTAGAGATCATTTAAAGAATGTCCCTAGAGAAGTGGTAGGACACATTGCTGCTAAAATTAGTACTCTTTAGGATGAAAAATTATAGCTAAAAGAAGAATCTGACTCTGTGGACGATGCATCAACTAAAAGGGTTGGCATATCCAACACTCTCACAAAAAATGCTATAGAAAAGTAACAATATATTCCCATTTTCAATGAATTAATTGATTATGTTATTTAAGAATTTCAAATAAGTATTTATGATAATGAATTCTTTGAGATTGTATTTGAAGATGTTTTCCATATAATTGAAAAGTTTAACAGAGTATATATGGTATTCAATGATTCTCAACTAGAAGACAAAGCCAACAAGGTAGAGGATCATGAAATCTATTTGAAATAATTAAATAATTTCCATGAAGAAAAAATGTCAAATATAAAGGTGAATTGGGAAATCAACATGAGATCTGCTGAGAATGAGAAGAACTCTATCAACATGAAGTGTTTTGATCTAGAGGTGAAATTGAATATTCAACAATCAATCCAAGAATGAACTTATTAAAGAAATGAATTAAGGGATAATGTCACTAATGAATGAATAGAGGAATATGATTCCAAAATAAAAATTATGTAATCCTTTAATTCAATGGAAACATCCTTCATGAAGAAGGTATCCCATAACAAAGTTATTTCTGTTTCTACTAATGTAGTTGCAAATTCAAGTACATGTTTGAAGATAAAATCTGGGAAAATGTGCATTGATAAAAATGACAATACATCCATAAAAATTTCAATGGTTAAAACTTGAATTATTAAGAAGATAAACTCCCAAAATGATGCTCAAAATAAAGAAATCCAATTCCAAAAACAAAAATGCACCACATCTAGGCAGACTAATACTACAAGTAAACTAAAGAGATTTTATGGAAATGGATTATGTTATTGGATGTTTGGGAATCAAGAAAATCATTTCTAGAATAATATGTAATCAATTAAAAATTATTATTGACTACATTTATGGGAAATAGATGTGATGAAATGAAGCAACCTACAATGCTAAAAAAGATTGATGAGATGAAGAAGAATTTGTCTACTAAAAAGAGATTTGAATATTTTGATGACTTCAGTGATGTGTGCTATAGAAATGGTCACCGTTATCATAAATTCTAGTTTAGTCCTAATATGAATCATTCATATGTTGATAATAAGAATATAACACTAAAAATGTAGAGGAAAGGAAAAGGAGTTGAAATGTATTGTATTAGGAAAATGAAAAAAAAAACTAAACTCATGAAAATTATGAAACAAACTATTTCCAAGAAGAAGAGTAACATGGATCCCAAGAATGACATGTCCACCATGAAAATATGCTTCTACTACGGAAATAAATTATAAACCATGGATCACTATAAACAAGCCATGGAAATAAATGGAAGTAATCAGATATTGAAAGGAGAATCAATCCAGAAGAAGATATGATAGACTGAAGAAATTCCATAAGAGAATTTTGATAAGTTGCCAATGAAAGGTAACATGAATGCATTGAAGAAGCCATGTGGATTATCCAAGACAAAAAAATTCAAGAATATGTGTATAGTAATTAGGCCTATTGTATTGAAATTTATTAGAGAAATAAACATTTCTGAAAAAGAATTACGAGCTAAAGCAAAGGACAAAGATAAAAAACTCATTCCACATGAAGAAGAATTAGAATTTTTGGAGGTGTTGTCAAAAAATGGAAACCAAACTGTCTCATATGTACTATGTGGAAGGTAAAATGGGGATTTACATCATGAAACAAATTTCTCAACAGTTTTTCCAGGACAAATGGTGAAAAATGAACAACATGAACTAGTAAAAGCTACTTCACTACTGAAATAAGTGAAGACAAACAATACACCCAAGTTGAAGTTGAATGGAAGTAAAGAATACATGTTGAAAATGAAAAATAAAAAATAAAAATGGATAGGTGACATTATCATTAAGAGTACCAGCCACTTTATTACTGCATAGAATAGAGTTATTGGGTTGAGAGAAAATTATCAGACCTTGTGCTTCTATAGAGAATCTCAAAAGTGTTTCATCTTATTCCCTTGTATTCGTGTTTTATATGTGTGCTTATATTGTTGGGAATTGAAAATGATGGACATTATCAATATGAGAATTGGATGATCAAATTTTGTAACAAAATGTTGGACTAATCTTTCATGATTTGATAATAACTTTAAGTGATCCATAGTGGAAGATTATCAACATTAATATCTTCACTCTAATCTGTTGATATTTTATACCATGGAAAATAAAAAGGAGTGCACCCATTGTGGGGGAGAAAACATGAAATAGATTATATCAATGATTATTTCATGACAAAACATGAAATTCATATCATCTCATGAAGATGAAACATGAGGTATTCCAATCACTCTTTCATACATTGTTCTTAATTGTATTTATCTTGTCAATAAAGTTTGAGTGATTGATTGATGACAAGATTCAATGAAATGGAAGATTTATCATTTAACTTGAATTTTTTAATATGTTTGGTGAAGTATGTGAATGATTTAGCATTTCATTGATTAATCTGACTATTTCCTACCCCTCAGATAAGAGCTGATACATTCTGAGAATGATTTCACATGTATGGTTTTTTATAGATATCATTGAAAAATTTGTTCAAATCTGTCTTGTTTTCTACACCAATGTAGCCCAATTAGACATAGATGTGATTTACTAAAGGATTGTTTTCTATTTAATCCATGTGAAATCATCCCTCTTTCAGAAATACTCCTGAATATAATATTCCAAAGGATGAAAACATGTTTTTAAATATGACCCCACTAAACCAGTACATTTGTTTTCCAATAAGGGGGAGAAATGATTGGAACACATATTGACCCATTCAAAATGGGCTTAAGTAATATTGAAATCCAAATAAAAAGGGGTGATTATTGAGCATGGTGTTTCATTTATTGTTTATATGGAGTCAATAATGTATCAATAAGGAGTCAAATGTCAATAGGTTATCAATATGTGCATGAAAAGGTGATGATGGAGGTTGTTATAATTATTAAAGTGGTGATATTATTATAATTCACGGAAGATCCAACATTTATTATGGATTAAGACTGATGATATAAATCATAAGATTGTTTGTGCTGAATCAAAATGTATATGAAATGTGTTTTAAGGAGAACACATCATTCATTACAACATTGAAGACCTTGTATTATGCTTTAATGCATGCAGAATGCGAAAATGTTTAATGTATCGTCGATTATTGAATCAAAGGAGGAATATTGAAGATCCTAGATTTTTTATTTCAAAAATAAATGAAGGATGATGTTTGAATATGAATAAGATAGGAGGAATGGATTATTAGGGAATCTTCTAAGAGCATTTCCCATTAGTGGGGTTTGTAAGAAGAAGGTGGCCAGGCACTCTTATACACTCCGTCTTCAACTAAGTAGGTCCTTACATTAAAATATATAGACCATCCATAGAGGCTTCCTATGGTTCTCATCCTCATGAACATATGAGACTCGAGGGTTAACCTCTCCTGAGGTAACCCCTCAAGGCCAGCCCTGCTTGAGGTAGGAGCACAAGCCGTGAATAACCCTTCAGGTGCTTGCACGGTGGTGAACCCATGAGGTGAGTGCATAGCGGGTGCTAGGAGGGAACCTGGAGAAGGAAAACTAGGTGCAGAAACATGCCTAAAAAACACTTTTGTGAGGCAGTAGTAGTAGAGGAGGGAGGATAATTCTAATAGAAGGTTGTCACGACCTGATAGTTATACCGTGAGGTTCCCTTATCCATGTATTGATGTAAGAACACATTTTCAAATTGCATAACTAATCCTGACACTCATCGCATCTTGTGTCGTGATCAACTACTCGATTGGTGTGGCATCTGATCATTTAATCGTGGCTTTCCATTTATCCTGGGTGCTAAACGATTAAACAGGGACTGTTTGATCTCCTTCTTTAGGTCGTATTCATCCTCCGACCACCTAAAGCGAATACTTCCACCAGAGAAGCCACCAAACATCCGTGATCAATTTTTCGACTATGGTTGATGATGATGACTCATTCATGGTGATCATCCAAACAAAATGATATCATTAAAGCATTAAAAGATGCATGCATGCATCGATATAATGATATCATACATGGATGAAGCAACCAAAGGTGAAAGGCCACATCATGAAGCATGAGTGCTCAAAGATAAAACTTTCATGAATTATCAAATGCATACAAGAGATGTTTTTATGTGAAAGGATTCCATGTGGAATGGAATCAAACAAGAATATTAATCTTATCACTGCCCCACAGATTGGATAGTTTTAATCCAATATCTCAAGAGTTCAATGCCTTGATCTTTATGTTAGATATGAGGATTTAAAAGCACCACCACTTATTATAAAAGTGGAACTGAGCCCAAAAAAATGTTACTACCTTTCTTATAAAAATATCTCATTTCTCCAAAAAAACATAGCACTGCACAAAGTATTTTCCATGCATCCCTACTACAAGAAGAAGAAAAACGTCCCACTGATATTTGATAAGTGATACACACTCTCAAAGGCTCTCACGAATTAGTATTCCCATGAATCCATTGAATGAAGGTGTTCCTCACATATCTTGCGAGAAGGAGTCTCACACATCCCTTGTGTGAAGACAAGAACCGCGAAGCCCCTGGTTCGCGAAAGAACTCACACCTTTATGTGAAGTAACCCACAAGCACACCCGAGTTTTTCTAAAACCATGTTGTGCATTGTGAGGAGTATCTCGTTGGTAAAAAACCAGGGATACACACCTCTGTTTTACTCCACGAGGACAGATACCAAGAGCACTTCCTTAGTTATGTGAAGAAGTTATGAGCTCACCCTTTGTGTGAAAGAACACGTTCTTCTCTGGTAGGCATATTGGATGGTTGAAATCATGAGATATTGTGTGAACATGTGAAGATAGAAGATTAAATAAGGAAAACCAATCCAAACTCACACACCAATTCGAGTTTTAAGAAAAACACATGTAGAACCCAAAGTAACCCAAACTAAGAACATCAACATATATGAGTCACATTAAATCAAAATTAAAAGAACAAGTGTGGGTGTTAAAAAAAAGGGAAGAATAAAAATGGAAAATAAGAATGAGGAAGAATGTGTGATCAAAATATTACACCCAATATCATTTTTACACCAAAAAGAAGAAAATAATTGTGCATGCTTGCATGAATTCACATGCACACATGAATAAACATAAAAGAATAAATTGTTTGTGTGCATATTGAGAAAGAATAATCCTATAACATTGTGCATGTGAGAAAGAACAAGAAATATGCATGAAATATTATGTAATCACACATACATGTGATAATTAGTTGGGATATCCAAAACAAGAAGTTTTGATTCCATGAATTCCATGCATGAAGTGAATCAATTTTGAAACTAATGCTGGATAATGATAAATAATATATTTTATCTGAGTTTATAGTGTATGATGATTCAAGAATATATACAGATCTAACATAGTGCAATTTAAGTTTTTCCTATCAGGACTCTTAAAGTATTTGTTTTCATCATTTGCACATATCTATGGGAGGAAATTTCTTCACCAGAAGAAGAAATAGTTTCTTGAGCATTGTGAGAATAAGGAATGATCATGAAAGTGATCAGAGTTATTGATCAAGGCCAATAGACCTTAGATAAGTTTTATTATTATTAAATAATATATTCATGAGAAAATGTGATTCAGCAAGCTCATGAGGGAAGAACATAATATCCATCCTTAGTGAATCATGAAGAATCTCTTGTGAAAGCAGTGTGGAAGAAGTCTTCACCGGAACACTGAAGTAGGATAGTGGGACTCTAGTAACACTGGGGTAATAAGTATAAACAATATTTTATGAGACTTATGAGAGATATAGTTTGAATATGTATTGACCATTTTAATTACTAATTTTATTAAAGTGGAGAATATTTTTTGGGGGAGAATAACCAATATTGTAATTTGTATTTCTTTTAACCGAACCTTGTAAATATTTTTGTTCACTACATGTACATTTACAACATCATTAGTGGTAAGGCTAAAAGACCCAATAATAGTGGATCAAGGACTTAATCATCCATAAGGGTTTAATTGAAAAGAATCAATTTCTAAAAATATTTCAAAGGGATCACTAATTCACCCCTCCCCTTTCAGTAATTCACACAGCTCTATGAACTTCACATGGGATAACCAATCTATGAATACTTATAATAATAATTGCAAAGACTTGAATTCCTTATATAGTTCCTTAGGAGATGAAGAGTTTAATATAATTAATATATTTGAAACAACCCATGAAATTTGGGATACCTTATTTTTTCTCAAATATATGAACCTCTAATGGTAATGAAATGAGAATTAGCACATATAATATTAAAAATGATGAAGTTGAAACGTATTCAGATGATCCTATTTCAGATATATATCTCAGGTTTAATGAAATTGTGAACACTATGATCTCTCTCGGAACAGATGTTACAACCAAAGAGAAAATCCAAAAAAATACTTAGATTCATACTACATCTATGGATATGATCTTGTATATCAATTAAATTATCTTGTGACATTAGCAGGTTACCAGTCAAGGAGTTGATAGTAAAGTTTGTGATGTTTGAGGAAGAATTAAAAATATAAAAAGGAAAAGAAATATGGAATGAAGATAATATCAGTGGCCTTCAAAACCACTACTTGCAAAACTAATAATCATGAGAAAGGAGAAATTACAAGCCCCTACAGACCGTTCTAGTAGTGAACAATCATCACAAAATTGTGATGAGAAATGGATCAATTAGCTAGACAATTCGTAAAATTTAATAAATGAATGATTTTTTCCGAAATGCGAACATCAAAGGTAAATATGATATAAAGGAAACTAGAAAAAGTATTGGAAAAGATGTGTCAAATCTAATGAAATATTCTATTTCTAATTCCAATGAAAAGGACATGTGAACACATAATATCCCAAGTTGAAATTCATGAAGAGATATGAGGGAAAGGATATAATGTATTAAAATTCCATGTTGGTAACATGGAGTGCTTATAAGGATAGTTCAAGTGACTCATGTTCTTTACATGAGGAAAAGGCTGACAAATCCCATATGTGATTTTTGACAAACACGTTTGAGGGAACCCTAGAGTATCCAATATATAACTTTTATCATTCTAGAGAAGAATCATACAATGATGAAAATATGACTAGTGAAGGATTATTTGATTTTATTGAAATTCTTGAATACTCTTTAATGAGATGAAAGATAAATACAGATATTTAATGAAAAATCATGCCTTAACCACTACTATTAAATCTGATCATGGTGTATAGAATGAGAGAAATGTTCAATTACTCAAAGGGAAATAATAACCTATGTTATCTAATGAACAATTTGAAAAGTACCTATGGAAATTTTCTAATTAAATGAAATACTCTTACACAGATGTTTTGTTAAAAAGATATACCAAGATACTCTATTAGTATATGATAAAAAACTGGGAAAACAAATCTTACCAAAATAATTTGTAACTAAATATGGAAAATCTATTTTTCTACCAAAATGTGAAAAATTTTCTGCTAGTTCCAGTTCTCAAAGGTCTTTTACTACCTCTTTTTTTCTAGCACAAAATAGTGTCTATTTTTTAAAAACATTACATATTTCTTATAGGAAACTCATGAAGAATATGTGGGATCCTAATGTAATTATTACTAATGTTACTGGACACAAAAAAACATGGGTACCAAAATATGATTCATTCATTATTTTTTTGGAAAGCTACTCGAAAAGATACTATAAAAGATTATAGAACATGGCGAGTGGATGATCAAGACATATGTCAGGTGACTACTCATTCTTAATGAATTTAATAATGATTGATGGTGGTCATATAATCTTGGGTGATATTTTCTATTTTAAAAAATATTCAGCCTCGACCAGATTGGTAACTCTAACTTAGTTTTAATTTCCAATGAAATTTTTGTTGATTGATTAAAATAAAATGTACATAGTATCTCTTTGTCATGTGATTATGTATTTCATGTTAAATTTTAAAATTATTCTTGTA
The DNA here is from genome assembly GCA_963277665.1 of Viscum album. Lineage (NCBI taxonomy): Eukaryota > Viridiplantae > Streptophyta > Magnoliopsida > Santalales > Viscaceae > Viscum > Viscum album. The sequence goes on from OY728147.1 coordinate 1,306,039,841, forward strand.
ATATTATTTTACTCAAAAAATTAACTAATATTTTCTGCTTTTAGAAATGAATTTTTTTATGTTTTTAGTCTAGTTTCTTTCATTTCGTGAAATGATTCATGGTTAAATATATTTCATAATGTATATTGGATTTGTCATAGGAGAATAGGACATTATAAAATACAATCCTTTGGAAATATTACTAGAAAAGGCTTAGTCAAGGATCTACGAAAACATGTGTTTCCAAATAAAATGTTCATTAATCCTTTTAAAAATGGTAAATTGAACAAAATCACATTCAAATGAAAGAAAGAAGTTTCACCATATTAAACACTCAAGTTGTTCATATGGATTTTTTGGTCCTTCTTGTGTCTGATTTCCTAATTGGATGTGCTATGTTTATGTTCATATAGATGCCAATTTGAGATATACATGGACCATTTTATTAGATAAAAAAAGTGAATATTTCTATCATTTTTTCAAGTAATCTAGGACTTGAGAAAATATTTGTGCACTTAAGATAAAACCTTTATGAAGTTACCATTTCTTTGAGTTTTAAAAACAAGAGTTTCAATCCATTTTCTCGCAAAATGGATATAGTAATAACATCTTTGTACCCAAGACACCACAACATGATGATGTTGTAGAAAGATGAAATAGAACCTTACTAGAAATTTTGAGAAAAATTATTGATGAGAATGGCCTACCTATATACTTTTGGGATGAAAAATAAAATATCGCATTTTATATTATTAATTGAGTGTTAATTAGACCCATTATTAAAATAACTCCCTGTCTGTTATGGAAAAATCGAAAACCCAAGTTTAATTACATCAATATTTTTGGTTTCAAAGGCTATATTATTAATACTGAGGATAATCTGGACAAATTTATCTCCAAATGTGATGATGTAATTTTTTAGGATATTGAAATACTAGTGAAGCCTATAGTGTCGTTATCAAATGAACCAAATGTATGGATGAATTTGTACATATCATTTTTTATTAAACATATCCACATGATCCAAAGACCTCCTTAGAGAATCCTAAGTATTATAGGTTAAATCTATACATTATCAATAAATAATCTGAACAAATTTTTATGGAATCTATTAAAACATTCCATTATATAAATTCTTCAGATTCAATTCATAATGAACCCGAACCTATTGAAGAACCTAAAATTACTAGAACTTATGTTTATAGAGGTGTTATAACCCTTAAAACCCATCCTTTAGATGAAATAGTTGGAGTATTAGACAAATGAACACATACATGACAATATACTAGAAATTAGGTTGAACATAAATATTTCTTGTCATAGCTTGAACATAAAAACTTCAATGATGATATAAATGATGATTTTTGGGTGATGGTTAGGCAAGAGAATCTAAATTTATTTTAAAATAATAATGATTGGAAGCATGTGGATAGACCAAAAGTCACCATGACCATAGGCACTAAATGGTTGTGTATGAATAAAGAAAATGAATCTGGTAACATAGTTTGAAACAACGGTAGATTGGTTGCATAAGGTTATAGTAAAGAAGAAGGAATCAACTATGTTTTTTTCAATGGTATCTAGACACGAATCCATTCAAATTTTTCTTACATATTCATTACATCACAACTTCAAACATTATCAAATTGATATCATGAGTGCATTTATAAATGGGTATATAGTTGAGAATGTTTATTTGATCAACCCCTTGTTTTACAATATCTTACTTTCCAAGTCATTTTTTTAAATTAACAATACCTTTATATGGCTTAAAACATGAACCTAGAGCATCCTATGATATATTAAGTAGCATTCTTATTTACAAAGGTATTTCAAAAAGTGTATTTGATACTACACTTTTTATATAGAGAATTTCTAATGATGTTTCAGTTGTTAAAATCTATGAAGAAGAAAATATTTTTGGATCTTCATGAAATTATTTATGTATTGATTTTTCAAAGATGATGCAAAAATAATTTGATATGAGTTTCATGGGTGAACAAAACCTCTATCATGGATTTAAAATCGTTCAAAACAAATAATTTATTATTTCAAATCAAATAAAATATACATAAGATATTATAAAATTATTTGTCTTAGGTAGCACTAAAAGTAGTGATACTCTAATGATAACGACATGTAAGTTGGATCTATGAATATGTAAGACATATTTGTCAAACCACTTATATGTCAATGATTGGAAGTATACTTTACTTAAATACTTGTTATCCTAGTATTATGATTATTGTTTTCACGTGTGCTTGTTTTCATGAAAACCCCAATGAGTCTCTTTTAAAAGTTGTTAAAAGGATTTTCAAAATCATAAAACATAAACCAAACCTAGTACTCTTCTATTTTAAAGGAAAACCTTATGATTTAGTGAGTTATTTATATGTTGATTTCGGTGGGTGTAAGTTATATTGAAAAAGAACCTCTGGTACATGTCATTTTTGGGGAAATTCACTAGATTAACAGTGTTGTAAGAAAAAAATTATATTGTACTATCTTCTACTGAAGAAAAATACATAGCTAATGGTAGTTGTAGTGCACAAATTTTGTGGATGAAACACGCATTACTATATTATGGATATCATTTCAGACATTTAATAATAAATTGCGATAACACATGTTCTATTAATATTTATATGAACCATGTTTCACAATCGAGGACACGACAGGTTAATGTAAGGCATAACTTTTTGAGAGACCATTATCTAGAAGGTGATATAACATTAGAGTTAATTGGCACAAAACCACATCTTGATAATATTTTTACTAAACCATTTATCACTAAAAAAATTAACTACATCATACATGTGTTAGGAATGATCAAACTACATGACTTGGTGTTGTTGTTTCTTAAACTTTTTCAAGTTAATATGTCATGTCGACACTGATGCTATGTCATTTTGACACAGTTTTCATGTTGACACTGATGCTATGTAATTATGATATAGTTTCCATGCCAATACTGATGCTATGTCATGCCGACAAAGTTGTCAATCCTATACCGATGCCATGTCATGCTGATATCATTAGGGTTATGAAAAAATTTCATCTAGACACCAATGATTTATAGTTTTTATATGTTTTATGTTTCTATGAAAATGAAACAATTTCATTTATTTTGTTGAACCCGGTTAACTATTTCTTGATTTTTTTTATTTAAAATGTCTTAAATGATATAAATTTGAATTGATCTAATATACTCCTTTACCCTTAAACTCTCTTAGTCGTTTCTCTTTTTATGCCTATCCTTTCTCTTTCTGACAACATGATTTAACTTCATGGAAGGCGCATGGGAAGTGAGCTCTGGATTATTGAGATTATCATTCTTCTACGAAAGTGAAAGGTTAATCAAAAAAATATTCAGCACCTGTAAATCCAGCTCTAGAAAATAGTGTGGTAACCCCAAAAAATATATGTCCCTATAGAATGGCTATTAGATGGAATGTCTCTTGTTCTCAATGTACTAAGAGATAAAGTATGGATTGAGTGGTTCTCATATAATGAATGACCCTTTTACCCAATGCTAGTTCATGAATTTTACATGAATATAGAGTTTCTGTTATAAGGAAGTGATGTTTCCTAGATCAAGTCCATAGTAAGAGGAAATATAATCTTATTTACTTCAAGACAATTGGATGTGTGTCTTACAGTTCCTAATAATGGTGTATTTGAGGATTATCAAGGTAACTATCCTCTTGAGAGTGATATATTTTTCATTGATACATCATTAATGGAGATTAATAATAATTATGATCACAGAAGACCCATTCCTATAGAGTTATGTCGAGAATTTATAATCATGTTTAAGTTTATTCAGTATTAAATATGTCCCTGGAAAGGTGAAATTACTTCTCTGATGTATCAAGATGTCTACATAGTTTATCAGCTAATTTAAGGGATCAATTTTAATTTGTGAAGATACCATGTTTTGTACATAAATTAAATGACTGTCACTTCCTACAAAACCAATTCCCTATTTTATCTAAGTATGATCTCATCTATGATAAAAGAAAAAGGTTGTGTAAATTAAGGTGAAGAATATGTTTCATAGTGTAGTGGGATATTCCTCAGGAAATAGATTTGTTAGAGGATGAAGATCAATAGGAATCCATGGAAGATATATTAGTTGGAGTTGAAGATAAGATATACGATATTTTCAATCTGGTAGACTATCCAACCGGGCCTAAGAATATGGTTGATCCTTGTTTGGGTCTATGTGAGGATGTTCTCTATAATTCAGAAGAAGAAGAAGGGCCTGTCACTCTAGTTACATATCAATGGTAACCTATCGATGATAGGATCAATCCTGACACAAATGAACCTAAAAAATATTTACCATTTGATAAGACCTATATATATGATAATAGAGATTAATAGATAGAAGTATCAGGAAGTGTGGAATATTAAAGTTGATCTCGTGGCTCTAAAGAAGAAGAAGAATTTGAAGATGATGAAATAATCAATGGTAGTGATGAGAAAGAAGGTGAATAATATGGTTATTAAAATGGAAATTTTAAAAATGTATCTGGAAAAGATGATGAGTAATGTAGTGATAGTGATAAATACCATCATAAAGATGATTAAGGTGGTGATTTTTAAACAATTTATGTTGTGGATCTGGATTGTTTTAAAGAACCTCCTAAATTTGATGTTTTATGTAATATAAAATGATGAATTTTCACATGAAGTGAAAGATCATGAAATTTATGTACCTAAATAAGTTTATGAAAGAACAAGACCTCATGATGAAAATAAAAATCCAGTGAGGATAGATCAAATTAAGGGGGGCCATGAGAAAGAGATGACCAAGATGGTAAAGAGCATAACCACATAAGAGTAAATCATGATACAATCACTCCCCCATAAAATGAAAAAAATGGTATAATAAGAAAGGAAACCTGGGTATGCAACACAAGGGATATATTATTAAGATTAAGGTAATAATGTTTTTTACCTATCTCAAGGGAATCATTTGTTGGGACCCTTCCTAGTGAATCTGTCACTATAAAAGTTTTTGAATGGTTTAAAAAATAAGTATGTTCACCTATATGTATATCAATTCAATTATTGATGGTATACAAGATTCATATAGCTATAAATTTGTGTCTATTACATGTCATATAGTAAGTATAATTGAGGCTAATGCAGTTAATGATGCAAAAATTGTGATAGAGGATATTCAACCCAACCTTGGTACAACCACTAAAACAATTATTCGAAGTACTACAATGTTGAGAAAAGAAATTACTGGGATGTCTTCTGTAATAAACTCCATAACATTAGTGTACAATGGTTGTGTAGATACTATTTTTAATACTTTGAAGACTCATACCTCAAATCATATAGATATTACTTCTGCACATGAACAAACCTTTTAGAGTCCGAAAATTGGGGAAGTCTGAACTTTTGTAATGGAGGAGGTTACAACTCTATTTGATGGTTTTGTTTTTGTAATCATAGAAATTATTGGGAAAAATTGTGATCATGTTCATGATATCGTCAGATTCTATTCCAAGGAAGCATATTCCACTCAGTAATAGATTACATAGGGGAATAATTCATATTTCTCAAATATTTACACAAAGAAATATTCAAAAAGATGATTTAATTTTTCGGAAGAGAATTTTACTTTAACCCATGTTACATAAACATTCAAAGAACCAATAAAATTTTTTAGGGAATTCAATCCTCTTTTGGACAAATTCATGGAGAATAATGATGACTTTGAGAAATCAATGAAGTATTGTGGTGAGATTAATGATGATTTCATAAAACAATTGATGACATACCTTTATGTACAAAGTCAATCATTTTTAGTTCATATTGTTTCACCTCTAGGACAACCGGGATCTATACCTACAACTTGAATATCAGTTTCTCATGAATTAACTCACATTAACCTAGTAATCTGTGAATAGGTTCAACCACCTATGTTGTCACAACACAAACCGAGTCTGGTACCTAATGTTTATGAATGAGTGATCCTACCTCCTCTCATAATTTTTTCAAACCCTCCAGCTTCCCAAAAATCACCTACTGGCCCCTCTAGTGATCCCCCTATGAATGGGAAGGAATATATTAATCCTTAGTCATAGTGTGGATAATTCTATCATAGGGATTCGTGCTTGATTTTAGTTATTTTTTCATTAAAGACCTGTAATACAGTATACATGATTGATTAGAGAAATTTTGTGTTATTTTCTTTCTTATATTTATATTGTATCTATTACATTATTATAATTTTTATTTAGGTCCTACCTATATTTTTGATATTCCCAAAACGGAGAGATAGAGATTATCCTTATTTACTTTACCTTTTATATAATAATTATATATTTTATTTTTCTATTTGATACAATTTATCATTACTTTAACTCTAAACCATATCTAGATATAATAAAGAGTCATCCATAATGGGCAATGAAAAGTAGAATGATTTCATTCCATATCAAATAAATGTAATGAATAATACAATGATGTTTTATTTTCAAAAGTGGGGAGATTGTAAGACTATATGAGACTGTAAGCAATCATCTCAAGTATTAATTGTTTTAATAATAAGTAATTATGTCAACCAATATTAATCATGTCTAAACACGTCAATGATTTTTATTTATTTTTCACTATGTTAAATTATTTATATCTATGATCACACATATGTTTGTTAGATTCTGTTTAAATGTTTATTCAATGTATAACATACTAAAACCAACAGAAGAGATAGGATACTGACAGTTGAAAAGAGTTATCGATGAAAATGAATTATTGATGTAGAAGAACTACCAATGAAAATGACTCACCGAGGAAAATGAACTACTGATGAAAATGACTCACTGACGCATATGACCAACTATTAGTACAAATTTCCATTTGATGCATGGTGTTACCGAAGTATGGACTCACTGACAGATAAAACAAGTCACCTGTATAATTTGTCATCAAAATAAATAGATACCAACAGAATGACATAGTGATGGAATGAGTCACTGAATAAAGGATATATTGATTGTGGACACAATGATAGACTGTTTAAAATTTAATCATTTTAAAATTATTTATAATGTTCATATTTTGTGTGTTTTAATGTGACTGATTAATTTTATTATCTTTCATGACATCATAAATTAGGATTTCATAAATATGAGGTATTGCGTGTACCTAAGAAATGCACATTGTCGAGATTAATGAATATATATACCAAGAAGACCGTATGAAATAATAGACTGATAGACTCATGCAAACAAGAATATGCCTGAATATATGATCACTATAAAAAAAGTAGAATGCACATGGAATTATTAATTTAGAGTTGTTTTGAACCCAATATGTGTTAATAATCAAAGTCCCATCATCTCGGTGACATCCAATAACACAAAACTATTGAGATGGTATGTGAGTATGATATACTCTATAATACAAAATGTAGGATCGAAATAATAGAGATACTCTATGTAGTATCTAATGATACTCATTATACAAGATGGGGGTGAATTGTATATTTTTTAAATTTCCTTGCGAACTTTTAAAGATGGTTATGTTTTACAAGGGTAAACAAGGATATTCACAAAAACCTCTAGTTCTATACACATGCTTGATTCCAGAAATATGATTCCGAGAAAGTGATTCTAGAAAATATGGTTCTAGAAAATGAAATGTAAGGAAATATTTCATTGATAAAGATTCTACCTTAAATCGTTTAGAATCTTAATAAATTAGAGTACAAATATAATGAAGTATAAGATAGTTATACTTTCTTAAACAAAATGAAGTGGAAAACTTGTAACAAAACAAGTAACAAGTAGTGAATCTTTTAACCCAATGAGAAGGGTATCAAACCACCTTGGATAATGGACCCTGGATTAATACTTCCAAGAAAGTCTGTCTTACCCACACCAGGGTAATCCCTCGATACGAAGATCGGAGTCTATCTTGCTATACCCACAAGCCATCAACCTCAAGTTAGTCAGCACCACTATCTTCATATCCCTAGAAGCCCTCCATTGTACACAGCAACAATCTGAGTCACACAAAGCGAATCTGAACAAGAAGTTCAATACGCACAAAGCAATAAATCCTTTCTCTCTAGAAAACACTTCAGCAGCATGTCATCTCTAGATTGATCAACTTCATATGATATCTTTAAAATGAGATCCAATTTATAGGCACAACTCCAACGGTCGGCTCCCTCCTCCAATGGTCATTTTTTTCCTTGAATTTCAGAGAGACCCTTACATGTGTCACTCAAACAATAGTTAGTTAGTAACTGAATGCATGACATCATTTTGTAACAAAAACAGGTGTAAGAAAAAATATGGTTACATAAAAAAAATTCAATTTTCGGAATGTAAGAAAATAAAAGTTTGGATTCTAAACAAAAATAAATCCAGAGTCTATAATACAATTATATTCATATTCTATATTCTATGGTATTTGGAACTTGAAATCTATAGAATTCTGAAGTCTGAATTTCATGAAAATTCAGAATCTGGATTCCCAAGAATTCAGAACCTGAACATACAATGTTCGGAGTCAGAATTAATTTTAATTCGGATTCAGAACTCATAGGAATTAATAACCTAGATTTTGTGTCAGAACAAAGAAGAATTCATAACAAAAATTCAGAGTTAGTATTCATAAGAGTTCGTAATTAGAATTCACATTCAGAATTCAGATTTAGAACTCAATAGAGTTCATAACCAGAATTCTGAGTATTCGGAGTCAGAACTCAGAGCCTAAAAATAGAAATCTCTTTATCTAGGTATTATATGATTCCATGGTTTTAAATATGAAACCTAATTTTACACTTAGGCAAGATAATGAACAAATTTAAACATGGTAAGGATAAATTTCCTTGGGGAAGGAAAATTTTCCTTATAGAAGTAATATATAGGGTATAATGAGATTTTCCTTGAGATAAGGTGTTACTGATTTTCAAAATAAGAAGGAATGGTAAAGTCATAAGGAAACCTTACTGACACAACAATTTCCCCCTGAGTATGAAGGAATGGAAAATTAATAAGGAAAACCTTATTGACTCAACAATATCCCCCTTTTTGGAATGTGCAAACATCCTTACAAAAATGAATAAAATGTCATAGACAATATTTTTCTAATCATTGAAAGTAAAACATATATCCCTTATCATATGGGCAAGGAAAAATACAACTAAATCCCCCTTAAGATTTAGAACACTAAGGATCGTACACTAGATTTCTGGAATGATATTTTTCATTATTTTGAGTACGGAAATCTCTACAATGAAAACGCCCCCTTAGAAAAAGTCCTCATTACTAAGGGATATTTCATCATTACTTAGCATTCTTTTTCCCTTCTCCCCCTTTTTGATTTTCAAAAAGAATTTGAGGGAATGGAAAATGTATTATTACCTGAAATATCAGTACAAAGCATGCAAAAAAAATGAGCAACCAAAATTTCATTAATATTGGAAAAATATTTATAAGGAATGAAAATACAACAAAAGATTGGATTGGATCTATTTTCCTTCCTTATCCTTGGGTATCAATTTATTCACTATGGGTTTTAGATTATTTAAATCCATGTGATGTTCCTATTTTTTCTTCTCTAAATATTTGATATTTTCTTCTTGAGCCTTCAGATCCTATGCCTGAGCTTTCAACAGGTCATCTTGCTTCACTAGCTTCTCTTCAATCTCGATTTAGAGACCCCTTTCTCTTTTACATGTTTGAGAAACAGAGTACAACTTCCCATTTGGATCCTTGACCTCCTGAATTTGATTATTCTACTCAAGGATTAGATTTTCCTCAAAGCTATTTGTTAGATTCTTGATTTTTCTATCTTCAATATCAAAATATTCCTTAACATGAGCATGAAACTCATCAAGATCTCTCGAATCATCATCTATATTCTTTGACTAGCTCACCATTTTCTTACAAGATCTTTTGTGGGATTCATTATTGAAAAGGAAATATTTGAAGTCTGTCTTTAATTTGACACACTTGTCCATCACCATGGACACTGAATCGAATTTTTGGATTAATGTATGTTGAAGCATCTGGCATCTGGAATCTATGATGGGAAAAATCAGAATTGTCCCAACAATCTTCTTCAAGGATTGGACTATGAAATCATGTCCCAGAGAAGATGACTCTAAATCCCTAACTTTTCTTGGTGGGGAATATTTCTCTAGATCAACAATATTTCTCTTCAAAGATCCACCAGATTCCTTCTTCCTTATGATTTCTTTTAGAAGCCTATCCACAACCACTTGTTTACACTTATCAGTTCTTGGAAAATCATCCTCATTTAGAGGTTTATGTTCTTTGTGAGAAGGCTAAATACTCTTGTCTTCATCTACCTTTTCTATCTCAGCTCTAGCCTCAACATCTTCAGGATATATGAAATGTTGATTATAACTCTCTTCCTCATAGAGATTATTCACTTCATCTTTAGCTTTTTCATCAACCTTAGGAGTAGCAAGCTTCAAAGATTCGGCTTGAGAAGTCCAGATTGATAATTTCTCGGAAGCACTTTACTTCTCATTAATGTATTAAACTTGTTGTAAGAGGTCTTTTGTGTTAGCACTATATTATTCTTCTTTCACTTCTTACACAACTTCCTTTTCTTTAACAACCATCTCTTGGGGGTTTTTTGGATTCATGTACTTCTTCCCCGGAGTCTCAGGTAAAGCCTCAACCAAGAATGATTTCGGTACTTGAATTTGTTCGAATTCTATTTCAATATCCCTCATAAGGGATTGAACAACCTCATCCTCAGGCATCTTCTTCTTTTTATTCTTTTCCTTGGCTTGCTTCTCAAGCTCATTGGCTGCCTTCTCTTAAATGATTTGGCCTCTTCAGGATCCATGACAAATTGTGGCTCTCCTTCCTTCCGATTCTCATTTTCTTCCCTCCACTTGGAAACCACCTCATCCAGATAAGCTTTCTGCATCTTGGTCATTGGTGGTGCGGATTGAGTATCTTTAACTTTAGGGGTTTTGTCTTCTTTTTCCACTTCCTTCATCTTCCCCTTCATTCCTCATTTCTTCAATGGTTCATGAACTTCATGTTCCTTCAGCATGACTTCTGCTTCCTCCTATGGTAAGTCTTAGAATTCTCCAGATTCTTTAGGGAAACCAACATTTATTCTATTCAAAGTATCATCACTTACCAACATGACTTTTCACTTCCTCGGCTTAGAACTGTAAGGGATTTTGATAGACTCCAGACACAGATCAATATGCTTGGATAGAATGGCTGGGTACATTAGAATTTGGGCTTTCAAATTTCCATTCTTGATATTCTCTATCGTAATGAGAATATTCTTCAACAAGTTTACCTTCCTCAGATTCAGCAGAAAATCTAATATGTACTTGTCACTCTTATTCAAGGTGTCCTTATCACCTTTTCTCAGTATGATGAAACCTGGAACCCACAACTCAAGGATCTGATTATTTGTTGACAAATGAGAAATCTTCAGAGTCTTGACATCTGAAAGTCCTAGAAACTTTATAGCCTTCACCTTGTCAAAACATCCTTGAACATCAGGCAACTTCTGAGAATAGAACTCAGCTTTCCCTTCCTATGGAATTCCATCCCGGATAGCAGCCTTGGTATAAGATAGAGCATAGTTCTTACCAGAACTTCTAAATGAAAACCTCCTTATGCCTTCTTCCTTAAAGAAGATGGCTGACTCATAGAATTCGATAAGCAGATCCCGATACACCAAGTCTTGAGCTCCTGGCTTCCAAATACAAATGCTTTCCCATACATTGAGTTTGATATTCTTTGAGATTATAGAATGATACCTGGAAAATATGTTGGGATGCACCAACCTCTCTCTGTAAATCTTCCACTCTGAAATCGACTTGAAAGTTGAAATTTCATGAGAAGGAAATTCATCAGACATTCATATTTTAGAAAAGTTTTAGAGGTTCATAATGGGATTTCGAAAGTGGTGAAGAGCTTCGTCATGCAGAGGCTTAAAAACTGATGTGGGATCACCCTTCGGGGGTCCTTTATATATGCATTGATGCGACAGTTGAACTTCAAAACTCGATCTAATGGCTGAAAATCCTTCTGATTAGATCTGATGGTTGAAATGATATCCACAAGGAAAATTTGGTAGGATCCAATCTTTTGAGGTTTTCTAAAAGAAAACAAATGGATTTAAAGAAACTAGAGTCCTAAAAATTTAAAACACAAAATAAAATACCAACAATGAAATGATAACTACGAAAACATAAGAAAGAAATCATACCTTTCAGATTACCAAGAATATTATTCGTAATAGTTAATATTCCTCTTGAAAGAACATTATGAGAAGAAAAAACTACTAAAACCTTGATTACGCATATTTCAATTATGAAAATTTTAAGTACCAAAATCTTCATTACGAAAAAATTAAAACTTCATGATGAAATACATGAAAAACTTCATTATGAAAAACATGAAAAACTTCATTACAAAAAACATGAAAAACTTCATTACGAAAAACATGAAAAACATCATTATAAAAAACATGAAAAACATCATTACGAAAAACATGAAAAACATCATTACGAAAAACATGAGAATCTTCATTATGAAAAAGATGAAAAATTTCATTATGATAAACATGAAAAACATCATTAAAAACATGAAAAACTTTATTACGAAAAAGATGAAAATCTTCATTATGAAAAACATGAAAAACATCATTACAAAAAACATGAAAAACATCATTAAAAATAACATGAAAAACTGAAAAGAAAATGTACTCCCCCAATGAAAAGAAGTTTATTACTATAAAGATATTGAATTCAACAGAATTTTAACCAAGAAGATTACCTTGTGGTTATCATTCCTGACTTATGATTAATGTATTCAGACCTATCAAAGGGTAATGATTATGTGAAAATATCATCAAGTTGATCTTGCGTTCCGATAAATTGAATAATGATATCTCTTTTTAGTGCGTGATCCCTAAGAAAGTGATGCCTAATATCTATGTGTTTTGAACAAGAGTGATGTGAAGGGTTTTTACTAAGGTAAATGGAACATGTATTATCACAAAAATTTTTGGTTTTTTAAAACTCATACCATAGTATGTGAGTGTGTGTTGCATCCATAACACTTGAGCACAACAACATCCTGCAGCTATATATTTTTCTTCAGTAGTGGAAAGTGTCGTTGAGTGTTGATTCCTGCAAGACCAAGAAACTAATGAATCTCATATGAACTGAAGAGTTCTGGTTGTACTCTTTCTGTCCATTATACATCTACCAATGTCATAATCTAAAAACATTTCAAAACAAAATCATTTCCAGATGTATTGAAAGTCCTAATTCCATGGTTCCCTTTAAGTAGTGAAAAATTATTTTCACTGACATTAAATGAGATTCCTTATGATTGGATTGATATATTTCACATAAGCATACTAAAATCATTAATTCTAGATGACTAGCTGTCAAGTAAAGTAAACTTCTTATCATTCCACTAAAAGATGTTTGATCTACTGGTTTCCCAGCTTCATCAAGACCAAGTGTGTTTGAGGTACCGATAGGAGTATTTATACTCTTAGTGTTGTCGTATCCATAATTTTTAAGATGATATTTAATATAATTATGTTGGGATATATAGATTCCTTCTACTTTTTGAGAGATTTGAAAACCATGGAAAAATGTTAACTCACTGATCATACTCATTTCAAAATCAAATTTCATTAGATCTGTAAAACAATCAGTTAGAGATTGATGAGTTGAACCAAATATAATGTCATCAAAATAAAATCGAACAATCAAAATTTTTTTCATATATTTCTTTATAAAAAGGTTTGTATCTGCATTTCCCTTAACATAATTATTTTGAACAATAATCCTATAAGTCTATCATACCAAGCTTGAGGGGCTTTCTTAAATCCATACAAAGCTTTGGTAGGTCTAAAAACGAGATCAGGAGGTTTTGTATCTTTAAAACCAAGAGGTCGATGAAAAAACATCCTCTTGAACATAACTGTTTAGAAAATCACGTCTCACATCCATTTGAAATTTTTTGAAATTGACTAATGCTGCAAAGGAAAGTAGGATTTGAATATATTCATGTCTAGGTACTAGAGCATAGGTTTCTTCATAGTATATTCCCTCCTATTGATTATAGCCTTTAGAAACTAATCTTGCTTTATTTCTAACTATGATTCCATTTTCATCACACTTATTTCTGAAACCCCATTTTACTCTAATAAAAAAGGATTCCTTATGTTTTTCAACCAGGTTCCAAAATTTATTCTGTTCAAATTCGTTTAGCTAATCTTGCATATATCTTATCCAATCTTCATCACCAAAAGAATCAGTAGTTCTTTTTTATTCTAATTGGGAAAGAAATGCTAGATGTTATATTTCATTTCCTAAGGAACTTCTAGTCCTTGGAGGTTGATTCAAATCACGAATGATACTATCACTAATATGATTCTTGAGAAGAACATGATTTGGGTTTTGTAAAACATGTTCATCAATATAATATAGAAAATATTATAGGGTAAATGCTCAAAAACAACTTCTTGGACATTTTCATTATCAGATGGTTCTTCTAACACTAAGTACATATAGATTCAGCCCAAAAATTTCTTGCTAAATAATATTCACTCAACATGGTTCTTGTTATTTCTTGAATAATTCTATTTCTTCTTTCAATAAAACCCTTCTGTTGAGGAGTTCTCAACGATGATAAATTGTGATTAATGCCTTTTCTACTACAAAAAGTTTCAAAATATGAATTTTGAAATTCTCCACCATGATCACTAAGAATAGTTTTCAATGGATAATTTTTCTCATTTTTAATATGGTCACTAAAATTTCTAAAATATGAGAAGGCATCAGAATTATTTTCTAGAAAATAGACCCATGTAAATCTAGTGTAATAATCAACTAAAAAAATACATAATACTTGCCTCTAATGATTCCAGTATGTGTAGGACCAGAGAAATCTATATGCACTAGATGTAATGAATCAGTTGTAGAGACACCACTAATTGATTTAAAACTTGATTTATGTTGCTTTCCATATTGACAAGGTTCAAGAACTTTTGAAGAATCAAATCTATGCTCTGGTAGATCTTTAACTAATCTTTTATTAGAATGATTCCATAGGTTTTAAGGTTTCAATTACATAACATTCTATGTCACAACCAAGAATGATCTTCCATTTAACTATGGAAAGGCAGATCTTGGATCCTAAGGTCTTCTATGTTTAGTGTGTATACAATCTCTTGCCTATGGGCAGTAAGAATAAACTCTTCCTTGGAATTGTTTACTAATCACTTATCATTCTTAAATTTCACAAGGTAACCCTAATAAGATAATTGAATTATGATAATGATGTTGTCCTTAAGACCCTTAACAAATAAAACATTTGAAATCAATGTTTTTCCAAGAAAAACAATATTACCTATACCAACAATTTCTCCCTTAGAATTATCTCTGAAAGTTAATTTTCCTTGTTTCATCATGATAATCTTTTAAAAATAGTTTTTGTTACCAGTAATATACTGGGAACATCCACTATCCATGTACCAAGTATTTCTATAGGTACTCTCTCTATTTTCTTGAAAACAAAAGAGTAAGACTTTCGGAACCCAAACATTCTTGGATTCAAAAAGTTCAGAAAGCAAAATTTTAGGCACCCACATCTTTTTTGAAAAAATAGTCTTTATGAAATCCGAATGAATGAGTTTTGTTTAGAGAAATTTTTTTACCAGTGCCCACCACACTGACACTTATTATAGAATGGGGCACATTGATGAAAAAAATAATTGCTTCTAAAAATCGGTTTAGAACTAGTATAAACAAAACCAGAACTATTCCTTAAAGGTCGGATTTGAGAAAACATTTTATCAAAATTTTCCTTAAGTAAGGTTTAAGTTTGGCATACACTTCTCAAGGAAAATATTCCAGATTTATGTTTGATAAACAATTTTTTTTCTTCAAAATCATTTGGTTTGGAACTCGAGTTAATCTCCAAAACATTTTTATTAGAAATTAATTTCTCTAGTCTCTTAGAAAGTTTATTCTTCTCATAATTTACTTCCTCAAGATTTTTTGAAATTCTTTCAAAATCAACATTTTTCTTATAAATATCTTTAGAAAGATCGGATATTTACTTATTAAGAATAGTATTACTAGAATTCTTATTTTCATGCTTTTCCATGAGTTTTGAATTCTCGATTTCAAGGAGTTTCCCAAACCTAGAGACTTCCTCATAGGAGGGTAAAGTATCATCTTCATTAGAAGAGGATTATTCATCATAAGAGTTATAATATTTAGTATCATTTGAATTCAAAGATATAATAGTTATAGATTAATCATTGTGTACCCTATAAATAAAGAAATGATTTTCAATAGGTAGTTTGGATGTTAGACCAAGATTCTTTTATCCAGAAGATCTGTAATCAGACGATTCATCTAAAGAGTCACCACCCCTGGCACTCCAGGTGTCATTCTCTTTAAAGAATTTCATAGCTTTATATTTGTAGTACTGATTTTTGTTTCTCTTAGAATTATTTTCATTTGTTTCTTTTCTCTTAAGAATAAGACAATCATGCCTTATATTTCCAACTCTCTTATATTCATAACATGTGACTTATGAATCTTTCTTGTCTGTTATATTGTTTTTATTATCTATAGATTGAATGTTTTTCTGGGAAAAAATTATTTTTCATCCTTCGGGCAAGATTGGAAAACACATTTTCTGAAGATTCAGTTCCACTAAATTTAGTTTGAATAATAACCTTAATAGATTTAGATCTAGTAATTCTATTATGAATCTTGGCTTTCATGTGATTCAATGTTTTAGTAAACGCAACACTACCAATTCCATTATTCTTCCTTACATTATCATCATCTCTATTCATTCTAGTATCATGTTGAAGAATAGTTCCAAAGAGTTCATCAAGAGTATTCTGAGTAACCTTTCTTTTCTCATCAATAGCAGTCCTCTTGGATTCCCACTCATTGGGCATGATTTCTATGATCTTATCAACAAGAGCTTCATCATCTAATCCTTTTTCACCCATGGATTGAAAAATATTCGAAATTTTCATGAATCTTTGTTGCACCTTACAAATGGGTTTTTGATAAGGAAAGTTAAATCCATGGTATTCAGCTATGAGCATGGCTCTTATAGTTTCAATAACATTGGAAGTACCAAAATGTTTAACTTCATGTTTCTTCCAAATACTGTTTGTAGCCTCACAAGAAGATATCTGGGTGAATATATTTCTAGTCATGGAACAAAGAAAAGTATTGTGTACCTTATAATTCAGTTGATATTCATGCTTTTCTTGATTGGTGATTATACTAACTTCCTTGTTAGGGATTTTATATCCTCTAGTAAGCATAACAAAATTATCAACTCCAATATTGATAATAAAAGTCTGAATTCGATCTCTTTAATAATCATAATCATTCCCATCAAAAATAGGTGGTCTAGTAGGATTTAGGTTGTCTATGGAACCAACATTGATTCCTACCATATTTAAAAAAATTCCCAAAAAACTGGTTAATAAAAAATGTTTGTAAACAAGGAAAATATTCCTCAGTAAGAAAAATATTGAACAAGAGTAACTCTAATAAAAAATGAGTCCGAACTATTTGAGTTCGAAAATATGATTCCGAAAAAAATAAGAAAAAGAATAATTCACTTCATAATCTAATCGTGAGATTAATTAAAATTGAACCAAAATTCTGAAGCCATCTATTAAATAGGTTCAGGATACAAGTTCAAACTCGTCTAATACCAATTGTTGAGATGGTATGTGAGTATGCTATACTGTATAACACCAAATGTAGGAATGAAATAATAAATATACTCTATGTAGTAAATCTTTTAACCCAAAGAGAATGGTATCCACCAACCTTGGATAAAGGTCCCTTGATTTTTTCTTTCAAGAAAGTATATCGTACCAACACTAGGGAAAGCCCTTGATGCGAATATTGGAGTCTGTATTGCTATCCCCACAAGCCCTCAACTTCAAGGTAGTTGGAACATCTATCTTGCTATCCCCGGAAGCCCTCAATTGTACACAGCAACAATCGGAGTCGCACACAGAAAATCTGAACAAGAAGTTCATTACACACATAGAAATAAAGCCTCTCTCTCTAAAAATCACTTCAGCAGCATGTCATCTCTAGATTGATCAGCTTCTTATGAGCTCTTTCAAATGAGCTCTTATTTATAGGCACAACTCCAACGATCGGATCCCTCCTCCAATGGTCATATTTTTCATTGAATTTTCGATGGACCTATACAAGTGTCACTCAAACAACGGTTAGTTAGTAACTAAATTCAAGACATCATTTTGTAACAAAAATAGAAGTAAGAAAAAATATGGTAACATAACCAAAATTCAATATTATGATTGTAAGAAAATAAAAGTTCAAAGTCTAACCAAAAATGAATTCGGAGTCTATCATACAAGGATATTCAGATTCAGTATTCTAAGGAATTTGGAACATGAACTCTATAGAATTATGAAGCTAGAATTTCACGGAAATTCGGAATCTGGATTCTCAAGAATTTGAAACCTGAAATTACAGTGTTCAAAGATAGAATTCATTAGAATTCATATTCATAACCCATATGAATTAATAACCTGAATTTGGTGTCAGAACTCAGAAGAATTCGTAACAAGAATTCAGATTCTGTATTCATAAGAGTTCATAATCAGAATTCATATTTAGAATTTGGAGTCAAAACATAGAAGAGTTTGTAACTAGTATTCTGAGAATTCGGAGTTAGAACTCGGATTCTGAAAATACAATTCTCTTTATATATGTATTATATTATTCCTAGGTTTTAAATATGAAACCAAATTTTACACTTAGACACAATAATGAACAATGAAAAACATGGTAAGGATAAATTTCCTCGGGGAAGGAAAATTTTCCTTATAGAAGTAAAATACTAGGTAAAATGAGATTTGCCTTGAGATAAGGTGTTTGTGATTTTCAAAACAAGAAAGAATGGTAAAGTCATAAGGAAACCTTATTGACTCAACAATATCCCCCAAATATGAATGAATGTAAAAGTCATAAGGAAAACCTTATTGACTCAACACAAATGAGAATATCCTCTCACCCTCAAGGAAGATATAACATAGTGCTTAACGACACTTTATTTAAATTTAATGTTTCCAGAAGAGGACTCGAGTTTCAACTCTATTACAACAAAGTGTATATATATGAATTGAATAACAATCAGAGCATATATAATCCATTGTTAATATATTATTATTTGTTGTGTACTATTTAACTAATCTTTTGACCTGTATGTGTGTCTATACTAAAATGTAAACTATCCCCTACTTCAAACTATAAGATACATGATAAACTCACTCAAAAATATTTTTAAATATTATTTCACCAATGAAAATCTGTGGAAGAGGTGATATGTCACCTAGTCATTTTTATACCCATTTAGAACAGTGGAAGAGGTATAGTGACTTGAATAGACCTATGTAATGTTGTTAACCCATTTCTAGGGTTTAGATCAAAGATTCATATATATATATATATATATATTTCATGGTGGGAGGTGATCACCAATTTGAGTGAATTCGGTATCTACCTTATACTGAAGAACTTGTTTTATCCGCTATTTCTTTCATTTTAGTATTTATTTATTTTTAACTTATATTTTAGAGAACAAAATTTTACGTTGACAGTTAGCCTTGGTTAGTACTTATTACTGTTTTCCCATATTAGAAGAGTTTCAAAGGTTGTATCAATATATAATTTTTATATCACTGAGAATAAATCAATCTTTTGAGAATGAAATTAACAGTCATGTTATTATAATTTTATTACCTTGATTAAATGGATTATTTTATTTTAAATTGGGTGATTTTTTTTAATTAAACTACATAACTAATTTTTTATAGGAACTGAATTCACCCCCTCTTATGTTTGATACTATGACCAATAATATATATCTCATATATTCATTAATTATATATGTATTACCATTTGATTCAAACTTAAATGAAAAAACATCAAATTAGTTCATGAGGCGGTAGTCCACCATACACACATGTGATGTTATTATATTCCGATAGGTTGGAAGGTAAGAAGTACAATATTATATTATATATACAAAATTATTTTTAGTTCATCAATATCTCATTTTTATTATAAATTTTCCCATTTTATCATAAACGTAATGTGTAGGCGAAAATTTTACCACATCACTTCGTGAGGTAGTAGTCTTCAACAGATATGAGTGATGTCATCATATCCCTCATGGGATGGGAAGTAAGATGGTATATGTGATATCATAATTATAAAATAAAAAAAAATTATTAAATTTAATAAACTTGTTTCAAACCCATCATTTAGTTATTCTTTGAAAGGTGGTGATAGAAAATGAATTACAGTAGTTCGCAAGGTAGTAGATTGTTATACACACGATCAATGATTTCAATTACCAAATGTAGGAAGAGAATATATATGAAGGTAATTTCATTATTATAATAAAATCTCAATATACAAGATATAAATTTTTTTATAATTATTTTTTTTAATAAAATTTGATATAGGTGGGAGAATAAAAAAATAAAAAAAGCTTACATAAAAACGATACACCCTCTTTAGAAAACATCTTATGTTTTATACCGAAATCTTCCCAAGGTTTTATTTATAAAAAAAAGAAATATATGTTTTTATTAGAAGATTTATTATGGATTAATATTCTCTGGGTATAATTTTTTTTAGATTTTTGAGGATTAGAGGAGAGCAGGTGGCCTTTTATAAGTAGGTGAGAGGGAACATAGAGAATTTTTAAATAGAATAATGTGTTCCCATGTTTTTCACATGAAAAATGTCTCCAAAATGGTTAATTATTGAGCATTATAAGTGATAAGATCTATGTAATTTGATAAATTTGAATTTGTAAAATCTTTTTCTCATTTTTAACCCATATCATCTTAGATTAAATCCTCTTTTATGTAGTATTTCATCCTAACATTGGTAATGGCTGTTTACTGCAAACATTATTCATTAGGGTAAAGAATTATGTGAACCATATTAGTACAAAGTAATAATGATGATAATAAATATTTAATAAATCTTATGAAATTAAACTCATATAAGTGGATTAATTTAATATAATATTAAACATGAAGATGTGTTGAAGAAAAATAGTTTTTAGGACACTATTTTTCATCTATAAGATGATCTTATAATAACAATGTGACAAGTAATCACAATTACATGAAGTATATTGATATATTTATATATATATAAAGTAAATATCTTTTAAACAATTCTTGAAAAAATGATATTTTATTTAGATATTATTGTCTAACATTTTCAACATTAAAACTTCATTCATAAAAAAATATATCAAAGCCTAAAAACAAATGTATATTAAAATATAATATTATGATGAAGTAATTTTTTTAATTAATTTAAATTTAAAATAATAATTATTATTTTAATTTTAATCAATATTAAAATATTTAGTGTAATTTAAAATTAAATAATTTTTACAGAATAAATTAATGTTTTACAAAAAAAATTATATTTTCCACTATTTTTTGAAAAAAAAATTAAAAATTACCAACATTTCACACTAAATTTATATTGATAAAATGATTTCAGAAATTATTTTCCTTTTATAAAATATAATTTTTGAATGATCAAAAATTGACTTATAATAATTTCTTTCCAAAATTGGATAAAAACATTTTTGAAGGAAACATATTGTTTATATTAAAAATAGCATTATTGAAAGTTGAGTTCTTCTTTTATAATAATTAATTAACATATTTATGTTGTTTAGGACCATTATATTTTTTCATAAATTATTTATTCATATTCACACACACCAATTGAATGTATAGGTCATAATGGGCATATTTAAAAAATATATTTCACTATTCTTTTAAGCATGATGTCACGTGTCGTATACGCTATGAAAAATAATTTTTTTCATTTTTAAATATAATGGTTACATGTACCAAATTCTATGAAATAGATTATGTTTTTATAATTTCAAAATAATTTATTATCTTAGTGTGCCAAATTCTCTTCACCTTTAATAAATTGCTTCCTCAAAAGCTAAACATGCACCTTAAAATAAAGTGCATTGTATCTCAAAATTAAATATTTCTAAATGAAAATTAAAAAAATTATTAATAAATATTCATAATAAAAGATGGAAAGGGTACCTAAATGTTCATTTATAATAACATATTACTAGGATTTTGTTTAGGGTATCATTTATGGGAAGTGAAATTATTGATGTAAAAGAAAATAATAAAAAGTATGGTGTGTGATATTGGTCATCACTCAACAGAAATTAAATCATAAATATAATTTTAATAGAAATAACTATAAAATATTAATGATTTATTAGCCCATTTTATTCATCATTTATGAAGGTAATAAGATAATATTTTTGTTTCACTATCCATAAAATAATTTACATAGATACTTATACTATCTACAGATATTATAAAATATACATACGTAATATATTATTTTCACAATTTTATCCTTTGGTTTTTGTTGTAATAATTTCAACTTTGTCACTTATTCCATGAAATTAATATGACATTTTTTTTCTAAAATACTAAAATTTCCTTATGAAATTTCTAAATATCCATTAAAGAGTGACCATCCTTTTCTCCCACTACTTCATACTTTCTATAATATAAATATTTAATATAAGTTATAAAATAGTAAATTAATTTTTAAAACATAAAAAATAACCCCAAATTTAAATTTTAATCCATTATATAAATTATTTTACATAATACACATCAAACAAACCTCAATTAAAATTCAAAGCCCAAAAATTTATAAGGATGATCATTGTATTTTCAAAACCAACATAACATTAGATTCCCTAAAAACATAATATAGCACATGATTTCAAATAAAAACATGTTATTACCTTGATCACCAAAATACCATAACTGAAATAGGAATTCTTAAGAAAACAAAACCATATATTATCATATATATTCCATAAATCAAAACAATTTAGTAAACTATTACAAAGATATCATAAACCATTAAATCACTCACTAATTACATGGTCATAAATATTATGCCCTAAATAAAAATTTATCATTATTATCTCATTATAGGGATCATATTAACGACTATATTACCTTAATAATTTTTTTCCAAAAAGCTGTACATTCTACGGTATACGTTTTTTTGTTACCCATCAACACATGATTTCATATCTTTAATGAAATAACACTAAAATAATGTAATTATTCATTTCGTAATTCATTTAACAATGATATCATCAATAAAATACTTATACAATATATTTCATCAATCAATATACACATAAACCAAAATCCTTGTATTAAAACATTATTAAAAGACTAATCTTCAAATTGATCTCTTATCCTCATCTGTGGTATATTACCAAGATGTAAGGTGAATTATATGGAATACTTCTGTGTCTCTTTACAGTTACAACACTAATTTTTTAGTGATTCTTTCATACCATTGAAATCCTGATAATTATTTAATTTTTCTCTATACTAGAAGCAAACTCTATTTCCCTTTAAGCATATTCCATGGTGTTTCTTTCCAAATGTATAATATGTGGGAATACCCTTCTTTCCCTTATTACACATATATATTTTTCTCTACTCTCATTTTCATAACATACTTCCCTTAAAAGGCATAAGATATGGATAAATCATATTATGTCTTGATAACACATGATATTATATCCTCACATGATAAAATATTATGGGATATTATTTCCCATCAAATGATTAGTTTAAGAATGAAAATTAAATGATTAATCATTGACATTTGAATACATATATTGTGTTTAATATTACTTTTAATAAAATAAAGGTTGTAATCCTACATAAAAACCTTTCTGACATGCTTAATTTTCATAGAATCCTGATTTTCCTCCAAATATCTGCATGATTATCATGAGGAAAATACTTTTCTATTAATCATTGTTTAATATCCTTATACTCCAGTTTATTATTAATTCTTTACATGTTATGTTTTTAATCATTGGCCACCGTTGATCTATATATTCATAGAGAATATACACTAAAAAGAAAACTACCTCCCTTTAACAATCCACTAAAATGAAAACTATCCTTTATTTGGAACTTATCCATTACTTATATACAAATGACTTTATATTCCTATTAAATTATGGAGGCTACTGGTATATGGAGTGATCCAACATTGTGATACAATATTGTTGATTAACAAGATGCTGCATGGGGAAGGTTATTCTCATAATAGAAGTTAGTTTACCCAATAAGGTTTTAACTGTTTCACTTCCAGCTATAGTCCCTACTCCAGCTTCATTATAATTCCCCTGATGAATATCCCTAAATGATGTACATTCATTTAGATGGTTCCAATTCCACCAATTTTTTTTATTTCATAATAATAGAATATACTAGATTAGATCATAACATTATGAAAATTAATATATAATCCAAAATATAGTGAAATAATTAACATATATTCTTTCACATATATTATCAAGATCATAATCAACGATTCGATAAAAAAATTCAGATCAAATAAAAAATTTCAAATCCATGTTAATGGTTTATAAATAAAATTTCTATTAAAAAAATAATATCTTTGATGAGTGCCAAACTGGATGTAAAATATGGCGAGTTATTGCGTACAACATAATTCCCGAATCAAGACCAACACACCTTTTTGGGATGAATTTTCCTGAGATTAATTTGTACACAAGACACTTCCACATGTAGTATCTATATGGGAATATATTTCTAGGTTAACAACAAATTTTATATCTAAAAAAACATTAAGATGGTATCCTACACTTAGACTTATCCCCCATGTTAGTCAAGGGGTTATGTTCGGTAACATCCTGAGAGTTTATAATTTTTTTTTTCTTTCTATGTAATTAATATTTTAGATAGATTCTGTTATACACAATATCGAATTTAAAATCTATTATAGGATACACTAACATTATTTGATAGCATGCATGAAACAAAACTTCTATCTTCAAGAAACCCTAAAAAAATATTATTTAAAAAATTACCATTATAACATAGCCATTAAATTAATGGGTAATAATTGTATGAACTAATTTATGAAATATTCATATAAATTTTTTAATCAATATAATTTTTTTTATAAATTCATAGTAAATAATCAATATATTCTTTGTAAAGTAATTGTTTTCATAAAATCTATATTTTCATCATATTTGATTTTTTACTTATATATATGAAAAAATATTATAATTAGTTATTATTTATTTATGAAATTTTAATATAAAATACTATCTTAGTTTTTGAAGAAACATCTGAAAAATAAAATATGTGAAAATTTGGGGATTTTTTGAAAAATAATGATTTTCTGTGAGTAGTGAAAATACATTTACTTATAAAACATACATTTACTTTCAATAAATTATAAAAGTAAATTACCCAATTATGTTCTAAAATAACACAAGTATTATTTAATAAAACATGATCGACATATTTTTTTCAATCAACTTTATACTGGATTTTATTATAAGTTTATTTATAAGACTAAAAAATCATTTCTCGAGGAAATGTTTTAAAGTAAATAATTTTTCTTAAATATTATTAAATAAAATATTCCCTATTGATGAATTTTTAACTCAAATTTATATGTTATACTTTGATAAATTATATATATTAATCATATAATGATTTTTATTATACATAGAGTTAGCATAAATACATCATGTTATTGAAAAGAATACAGTTCTCTCAAACCCGTGTTTTCGTAATGTCTAAGGGTTTCGTTAAAAATTCAATTTTTTTAAAATTTTGGAAAAAAAACATACAAAAAAAATTGAAATCATCATGTAATAATAATATTGTGGTGAATTTTTTATAATTTTATAAAAATATTGATTATTGATGTTTATTGAAAAATAATGAATTTTAATTGAAAATTGTACTTTTTTTAAATTATTGATAAATTTATTTTATATTTTATATTTTTTAAATTTAAATTAGATAAATATATATATTAATCCAATTTATGTTAATTTAAATAATTTATTTTAGAAATTTGATATTCAAAATTGGTAAACATTTGATCATTTTATCTTCAAAAACCGACTTTCTCATCGAGTTTTGGGAAAAATTTTAAATTATAATATTACACTTCTATGTTTTAATTTTTTTTTCATATATTGAATAATAATATGTTTTATTATCTACAAATTTAACCTTGATTATGTATGAAAATTAATTTTGAAAATAGTAAAATATAATTACCGCAGTTAACATAATTTTTTTACCATTTTGAAAACATAAATGATAAGATTTAAAATGGAATAAGAAAATATATATAGAATATATATTGTCTTTTTTTAAATAATATAATTTTAAAATACTTATAATACTATATTTTGGATTATTTTGGAATGATAAAAAACTGTGTACACCTTTTACTTTTCCAAAAATTTCATCTGCGCCACTCACCTCATTTATTAAAAGCCAGCCTATATCATTTCCCCATCACACAATAGATCCCTATTTATTCATCAAAAAATTAAAATTATAAATTATAAATCTCCCTCCACTAATCTGATAATCCTTAATATTTGAATATATATTACCTAAGAAGGTTATTGTTGCAATCCTAAAGTTATTACCCAAAGAAGAGGTAGCGTTCATCGTTGTAAATTTTCATTTACTTTTTTATTAAGATCATGAAAAATTTTGACCATGATTATATAATTAAATAATCATCATAAATATATGGATTTTATTTTCATTTTATGTTCTTTTCCAATAACTATCATCACTTCAATCAAATGGGCTAGGAAATCACCATTCATGTGTATAGTGAAAAAATGCCTCATGAACTGATAACATTAATTTTTCCATTACCACCTTCCACAATTGGTTATGATGATATCTGTATTTTATATATATTATATACAACTTCTTATTTATTATATAATATATACATTTTTACTTTTAATTACTTTCATGATATGATAACTTTTCTCATATATTTGGAAATCGATACCCTTATGAAGTTATGTGATTAATTTTTCAGTAACCTATTAAATGGAAGATAATAAGGATAAATATAGGTGGTATAAAAGAGATAATTATGATATTATGGACATATTTAAATTTAAATTTTCATAATAAATCATTTTATTTCATACCCTTTCACTCATAAAAAGATGATATTATCAATTTTATTATTATGAGATACCACCTTCATGAAGTGATATGACTTTATTTTAATCACTACACCCCATGGATGATATGTAATTTCATGGACCTCTATGGTCTATTCCTTTGTGAAGATATGGTGTTTGTGGTGTTCCGAGAGGTCCGGGTGACTTATCCCCAACACTTGGCCAATTTTCCTTTTTCTATAAACAGTTCCATCAGTGAACAGTTCCAACAACATAAAGATGTGAACAGTGCATCGGTATCCTTCTATGAACAGTGGAATCAGTGACCCTCAGTGGACAGTTCCAATGGTAGGCAGTTATGAATAGTGCATCGGTAACCTTTTATGAATAATGGAATCAGTGACCCTTGGTGAATATTCCCAATGGTAGACAGGTGTGAAAAGTGCATCGGAAACCTTTTGTGAACAGTGGAAATGGTGACCCTTAGTGAACAGCTCCTATGGTAGACAGTTGTGAAAAGTTCACCGGTAACATTAAGTGAACCATTTCATCAGTAACCTTCAGTGAACAGTTCCAATGGTGAAGTCCAACAATAACCTCTCTTTCCTTTTCCAAATTTCCAATTCTATGAGCAGTTCCATCGGTTAATAGTTCTATCGATAACCTATATAGAAAACCCCTATCGGTAACCTCTAACAATAGGTGTACAACGTTTCCAGAATGGTATGTGTACAATGTTTCCAGAACAGTGAGGTCTATCGGTAACCTCTTTTGGTAACCTCTATCGGTAACCTCTATTTCCTTTTCCAAATTTTGAGTTCATGGATATTTTTTCTAGCTTCCTACAGTTCACCCCCTTAACATTTCATTTGACATAAAATGAATTTAAATCCATATTTTTAATGACTCTATCTCCTATATTAATTATTTATAATACTTGGGTTGTTTTTACTTAGTCAAACTGTGTGGTTTAATGCAATCCCCTTTTAACGTGAAATTAAGTGTATCTTAAACTTTCACTCAGTTAAAACTTCAAAAGGGTCAAGATATCTTCCTCTCATGTTATTCCTCCTTGTTCTATAGTTTGAGACGCTCAAACCATTCCATCCTTCACATAGGAACCATGAGATCAACTTTATATTGTGGATTGGTTTTTACAACTTCCTTCTTGATGAAAGTGCTCCCCTTGTTTCTGTGAAACCAAGAAGTATCCATCAATCTTCGATATAAGGTATGTTTTATCGTCTTCCTTTTGGGGTTCATGTTCTCATATTATTATTTTCCATATTATTTCATGTAATCTTCATACATCTAATGATGTTTTCTTGGGTTTCAGTTGGTGTGGTCATACCGTGGAATCCTTGGGTGGATGTAGTTGTCGCAAGAGGAGGCGACTGTGACCCATTCACTACTACAAAAATTGGCTTATGCGCCTCTGGGTACGGGCGACCTCCATTGGCGGTCGCTATTGAAAGTATTAGCGACCGCCAAAGGCGGTCGCTAATACGGAAATAAATGGGTGGGATTTTTCCCGCCCCATCGTTGCTCTCTTCCTCAAAATCACTATTGCCGCCGTGGTGCCCCGCCGTCGCGCCCCACCATCGCAGCCTGCCGTCGCGCCCCGCCGTCGCGCCCCGCCATCACGGCCCGCCGTCGTGCCCCGCCGTCGCGCTACCTCCCTCGGTCACCGCTATCCAGTCACCCCTCCCTCACATTCCATCGCCCTACCACCCTCCGGCCACCCCTCCTTCACATGCCGTCACACCCACCCCTCCCTCCGCCGCCGTAGATCCGCCATGGCCGACCACTCGAGGTCTCTGGTTCCACCTCGTGCCCCCGCGTGTTCGGTGTCGCACCCACACTATCCCGCGGACATGAAACCTGATTTTTTAAAAGGACCTTTAGCGGCCACCATTGGCGGTCACTATTAGTTTTTACCGACGGAGCAATTGCGACCGCCAAAAGCGGTCGCAAGGCGGTCGCTAAAAACCTTTAGCGTCCGCTTTTGGCAGTCGCTATTGGTGTTTATTCTAGTAGTGATTATGTGGACTGCACTCATATAAAGAACGTCAAGAACTATTTGCGGTAGGGGATTTATTTATTCTATTTTTTTCTTATATTTGCATTTGTATAGTTAAAATATTTCATCAAACTATATGACAATGGATTTGACATAATAAATATTTGAACCAGATAAATATATTGATATCGATCATATGTTATTGCCTCTTGTTTTTCTAGATAGTATGATATCTATGCTTACTTCGTATAACTGTTTTTTCATGATAAAAATTTGTAAATAATGTAAACTATAATTAATTGATAGTGTTTTGTCTATAGATAAAGAGGCATGTAAATGAATCTAGATCCATTTGTAGTAATTTGATGTTAATAAAAATGATGTAGTACGCATGGTTAAATATTTATGAAATCTTAACATTTTGGTTTCCCAATGTTAGAACCTATGATTATTAAATCAGTTAAACCAAGATGGATTAAAAAACTTGTGGTTTGATAAAAAATAATCCCTTGCAGGATTCTGAGTTACCCTCTTGGTTGTTTAAGGTCCAAGAGCCCATTTGATATGATGTTTATTTTTCCTGCTCCTTTTGTTGTGGTGTGAGCCTAGATGGATATTGTGATATGTGGTAGCAGGGAGTCCTATTGATTATTGTAGTATTTGATGCGTTGAATGGTGAGATGCATCATTTTATGCATGTGGGTGTAAAAGAGGACACAAGGGATGATGGAATGGGTTGGACATGATTGTATGGATTCTTTCTGATTCTTATTGGATTTTTATGAGCTTAACTTATCCCCCCTACTCAAAGAATATAGTCTTACATACCCTTCTTCTGAAAGGGGAGATGACATTCAGGGTATGAATTGAGCTTTCTGTGTGTAGATTCTCAATGGAGAATGGGTATATGCTTTGCTATAGGAGGCAAAGATTCAACGAGTAGTTCATCTACTCACCGTGTTGATCCCCCTTGTGTTTTGTAGCATAGAAAGTTTTTTTCGAGATTTACTTGGAATATGGTAATGTAATAATGTAAATAAATAATTGAATAAATGATATTAACCCATGGGGTTTGGATCTTGTTGGGGTGCAATGTTGAGGTTGTGATTTGAAGGAACAATGTACTTTGGGTGTGATACTAATGAATTTTAACATGGAATTGTTATTGGTTAATTAATGTTTAAAGAATGAATTAACATAAAGTGAAACTGATAAAAAGGGAATGAAATAATGTTTTAAATATCTTTAAATGGTCATGTTCTTATAGGATACCTAGTCTTAGAAGCAGCATCCCGGTGTCCGATAGATGTTAGCAGCAGTTGAGTCTAGCACTAGGTTATTCCCATTTTGTGGTTGTGAGATATCTTATATTCTGTAGTTTTCGTGTTTCTATATGATACTCCACCCTGTCAATAAGGGAAACAGACACCCCATGGATTTTATGCCCTAGGATGGGTGTTTTCCCCAACATTCCAATGGGATAATGAATGGCTGACTACCCCCTTTGGCCTCACTCTCATCTTTTAGTAGTTACTTGTGCTGGTAGGATCAACGGTTATTATTCTCCATATATGTGTGTAGGGGGATGTAATGGCTTATGGTTATTCACACACAAATATTTTGGATATAGTTTTCTATGGACTACTATCGGTGTAACATTTATAGGCTGTGATTTCCTGAGGATCCTTACTCAGTGTATGGGCTGTAATGGCGTGAGATATAATACCTGATGTATGATACACATTATGTGGGTTTTGGTGGATCCCAAAACCTAGTTGGTTGATTTTTTTATGTAGATGTGGTGGTTTTGTTTCATGAGGTGCATGTTGTGTTGCTTCGCCCAGGTGTCTACGTGCAAGCCTTTTTGAAGAGAGATGCTTAGGACGTGCGATGTTGGGGGAAGAGGTAAACCAGTGAGGAAGTAGTAACAGGTAGCCTTGATATTCTTTATTATATTATATACTCTTGTATGTGTGACTTGGTGATAGTAGCCTTGGTGAGGTTGGGAACATAGTATACCTGTTTATGTGACGAGTTAGTTTCACTTGTTGTTCATTTTGCTTTAGCAGGATTTCATTACATTTTCACGAGAGGCTTCAACGATGATCCTACTGAGTATAATGTTATACTCACCCTATGTAAATATAAACTGTTTTTCAGGTCACATATAAAAGGTAAGAGATCAAGCTGGTTTCTACTAGCTTGGGGTTGCAGGAGCTGTTTGGGCTTGTGGTTGCTGTTGTTTTTTACTTTACATTGGGTACATTCAGTTTTCCCTTCAAGTTGTAGTATTTTTTAATGACAGTACATATGTGCACTTGGGTTTTCATTTTTATTTCAGTTCTGAGATGGAGTTGGTCGGTGTTTATATTACCACTCTCCTCCACATGTGTTCTCTTAGAGGGTAATGCGTCCCATTTGTGTGTTACTATACCCTCCGTGCTAGTAACCAAACTAGGGCCTACTAGAGGTGGGACTCTGGGGTCATTATCTTCCTTCACACATTCCCGAACCAGGGGAGGTACACTTTGTGGGAAGGGGGTTATGACATAGTGGTACCATAGGCAAGATGAAAGATATGATGGTGTTTGGAGTTTGGAACAGGTGAGGTTGCCTAGGTTGGTAGGGAAACAGTGTCATTTATATATAGAAAGTGATGTAAACACTGGAGACTGGCTGAGGCATATTCATTTAGGCCCCCCTATGATCTGATGTACAAACCTTTATGTCAACAATGACTACTAAACAAGGTGATACCATTTTTCGGTTAGAGTCCTAGGAATGGATCACACATAATTCTTCTTTGTTCCTGTGTTTTAATGGGTAGACCTTCGGTTTGGTAAACCTAAAATCAATGAATGAAAAACATTATTTAATTAATGTCGAGTCTCCCATATTCTCTGTTTTGGAGCTCTAACTATTTTTTATCTTTTAGGTATGGATCCCGATCAGCGTCCTCGGCAGGATCACATAGAAGTTGTTCAGTAGGATGTGCTAGCAGATTGTCTCCATGTAGAGGTTGAAGAAAATGACACTTGGAGGAAGACACTCTAAGAGATTCTCTTCCAGAGTCTGCATAAGTACGAGGGATCCATTTCTGATGTAGTGATGGATGATTGGTTAGAGGATGTTGATATCACCCTCAGTTGGATCGGTGCTCGGAATAAGAACTGGGTTTCCTTGGTTGTGATGATGCTTCATGGAGCAACTAGGCAATGGTGGTTCATGTTCCTTGGGGATCGCGAAGAGTCAACAATATCATGAGAGGAGTTCTGAGACATGTTTAGAGTCGAGTTTCTTTCATTGATGAAAAATGCGTCCAGTTTCCAGAAGCGTCTTACCCTTCTATAGGGGAGATCCACTGTGTGAGAGTTTGGAATGCATTTCAGGAACATTTTACGATATTCTTCAGACTTGTTGATAGATAAGGAGGCCTGGGAGAGGAATTTTGGGGAGGCTTTTCATCCAGAGATCCAGGGCCAGGTCACCCCATTTATGCTGAAGACATAACTTAATGTCCGGCTGAGGGAAGTGGTTTTCAAGAAGAGTTGTCCAGAACCAGATCATCACGAGAGGGGATTTATCGTGATTCTTCATGAAGGAGAGATGTGGTCCGGGGTTCCCGGTTTTTAGGACAGAAGAGTTTATGTTCTGCTGTGGGTAGGTCCCAGCCATTCGCATCTTGTTTCTCCAGAGGAAGAAACTCTCAGGCGTATGCCAAGGGACCAGGTGCATGATTTTCTTGTGGTGGATGAGGTCATTAGCAACTGGAGTTCTCGACTTTCAGAGTAGTCATCAAGCACCATGTGATCCACTCTATGATCCTCCATTAATGTAGTTCCATCGAAGGTAGCAGTAGTAGGTTTCAGCACCTTTAGATCAATAGATGGTAGATGGGGCAGGCAGAGGATAGCCCCGTGATGCTCCTTGTCCTTAGAAAGAAAATCGTGACTGTGGTGGAGGTCATCATCAGGGTCAGAGAGGTTATAAAGGAGGTTGTGGTCAGCTTCATACTCTAGAGATGCTAGCTCCAAGCGATCTATATGTCATTTGAGGTACCCTTTGCTTGTTTTCTACATTGGTGTATTCCTTGTTTGATTCAGAAGCATCACACTCCTTCATATCACCTACACTTGTCCATGCTTTGGGACTTGAAGAATAAAGGCTTCTAGTTCTCTTTGTGTTGACTATGCTAGTTATAGGTAGGGATAAATTTTTTGAAGTATGTAGATATTGTGAGCTAGTGTTGGGGTAGCACCGATCATGGGGATAATTTCTATATTTATGAATACAACCATACGATGTCATCCATAGCATAGATTTTTTGTATTCGTTGCAGGCTATTGTGGATTACTTCATGAAGAAGGTCATTTTCATTGGTGTGGATATAGTGCCGGTGGAGTTTGTCAGCTAGTGTGATCCTTGGATGGGTCATAGGTGTGTTCCATTCATATCATCCTTGATAGCTGAGATATTGTTGAGTTCTTCAGAGGTTTAACAGTTGGCATTTCCTAGGTTCGTAGAAGAGTACCCGAATGTCTTTCTAGAAAAATTTGTAGCATTACCCCCATGATGAGAGATCGATATTGGGATTTAACTACGACCAGAAGTTCCTCATATCATTATGTCTCCATATAAGATGGACCATTTTGAGTTATGAGAGCTACGGATACAGCTGGATGGTCTATAACAGTGCGGTTTTTTTCAGCCATGTATGTAACCATGGGGTGCACCTGTTTTGTTCATGAAGAAGTCTGATGGTAGTTTACTGTTTTGCGATGATTATCATCTCTTAAACAAAGTGAGAATAAAGAATATATATCCTCCTCTGTGTATTTATGATTTATGTGATCAACTGAAGGGTGCATCTCGGTTCTCAAATATCAACTTTCGGTCAAGATATCATCAGATTCGTGTGATGGATGAGGATATACCGAAGACTTCTTTCTGTTGTTTTCATGGGAATTATGAGTAATTTTTAATGTTGTTTGGCATGACGAATTATCTATCTATGTTCATGGGATTGATGAATGTTATGTTCAATGAGTTCATGGACAAGTTCAGGGTAGTTTTCATCAATGAAATCCTTGTGTACTCCACGTCTGAGGAGGATCATGTAGACCATCTACACACTATTTTGGGAGTTCTTTGTTACCATAAGCTATTTGGGATATTTTCTAAGTGTCAGTTTTGGGTTCTAGAAGTCTGTTTCCTAGTTCATGTTGTGTCCTAGAAAGGTATAGCTATGGATCCATCGAAGATAGAAGTAGTTGTGTCTTGGGATGCCCACAAGGCAATGTCGGAGGTTCAAAGTTTCCTTGGTCTCGCAGGATACTACAAGAGGTTCATAGACTATTTCTCAGGATTTTTGACTCCTCTAATAGCTTTGACTAAGAAAGATCAGATATTGATATGGTCTGATCAGTTTTAGGAAGCTTTTGAGTATCTAAAGGGGAAGTTAGTAAGTGGTCAAATTCTTTGTCTTCCAACTGCGGGAGTTTAGTTTGATGTTTTCTACGATGATTCACATCTAGGGTTAGGTTGTGTTCTGATTCATAAAATATCAGTTGTTTCTTTTGAGTCTCGGCAGTTACTTTCCCAGGAATGTAACTATGCCACTCACGATCTTGAGTTGGCATCCGTGGTGTTTTCTCTGAAGTGGTGAAGACATTACCTCATTGGCGAGCGTTTTGTGATTTTCATTAATCATAAGATATTGAGGTATGTTTTCTCTATCATGACTTGAACTTATGAAAATGTAAGTTGATGGAGTTCTTAAAATAATATGACATATAATTATCGTATATAGCGGGAAATGGGAATTTGGTAGCTGATGCTCTGAGTTAGAAGTCACGTAGTGATGAAGTGCGTGAATCTGGTGACTCCAAGAGAGTAATGGAATAATAGTCAGCATTACATCTTGATAAGGGAGAATTTCGGGGCATAGGATGTCTTTGTATGATGATGGAACATTCATCTATCATTAATCATGTTGAAAATTCCTAGTTGGGAAATCTTGCAGTGGAGGTGTGGAGAGACTGAGTTGTTTGTGGTGAGGCCCCTAATGGTTAGTCGAAGGATGAACAACACCGAGTGTTGTATCATAGAATGATTTTTGTTCCTTTTAAGATGCATGATATTGTTCTCATAGAGTTTCATAGTTCACCTTTAGTAGTGCATCCTTGTGTGACAAAGATGTACCATGCCTTGAGGAGCAGTTTTTGGTGGCCTAGGTTGAAATGTGCAGTTGTAGAGTTCATGTCTCAATGTTTGGTCTTCTAAAAGGTGATGGTCTAACACTGTGTTCCTGGTTGTATACTCCAGCCATTAGATATTCCTCAGTGGAAATGGGAGGACTTCTCAATGGACTTTGTTACTATTTTACCTCGATCTCTAGGAGTACATGATGTTATTCTGGTGGTAGTGGATTCCTTAACAAAATCATCCCACTTTATCGAAATCATGGAGTCGAACTCAATGGAATTTTTATCAAGAAATCCTCTAGAGGAGGTGGTTAGACCTCATGGAGTCCCATGGATGATCATTTTTGATCGAGATCCTTTCTTTACTTCCAGGGTGTTGAGAGGTCTGCAGTATGCTTTCAGTTCTCAGCTATGCCTTAGCACAACATTTATTCCTCAAATGGATGGTTTGATAGAGAGAGCCATCCAGAAACTTGAAGTCATGTTATGATGTTGTGTTCTTTATTTTGAATGTTTGTGGATGAGGAAAATACCCTTTTTAGAGTTCTCTTATAATAATAGTTTTCAATCAACCATCGGTATGGCACCATTTGAAGCCTTGTATGGCCGACATTTCCATTTTATGCTGTGCTGGACTGGGGTCGGAGAGTTAGCAATTTTTAAAGTAGATGTATCCTAGAAAACAACAGAGATGGTTCAGGTGATTTTGTGAGAGGATGAAGATAGTGCAAGATCTTCAGAAATCATATGACGATCAAACGAGGAGACCCTTGGAGTTTAATCTTTGGGATCATGTGTTTATGAAGGTAACTCCCCATCATGGGAAGTGATGGTTTGGTCATGGGAGTAAGCTTTATCCTCACTTTTTTGGGCCTTTTGAGGTGTCAGATCCTATTGTAACTGTGGCATATTGAGTAGCACTTCCCCCATAGATGATTTTGATACATGATGTATTCCATGAATCACAGCTCCGCCGTTATCTTCATAATGACTATCACAACATCGATTGGGGAGAGATCAATGTTGATGATGATGAAACCTTTGAGGAGAAACCTATGTAGATCTGGTACTGCAAGGAGAAGGTGTTGTACGTGCATTATATCCCCTTGGTTCATGTCTTTTGGTGAAATGGTGGCGTGGAAGAGAGTTCTTGCGAACATGAGTCATAGATACTTGCTTAGTAACCAGAGTTGTTTGTTGTTTAACTCTTTTCATTTATCTATGTATCCTTTATGGTTAAAAACATTCATGTTTATGAGATGGATTCCTTTTTTTTGTGACGTTATCTCTTTTAAGAGGTATCTCGATGGGTGGTTGTTCGAACCCGATTCATTTTCACTTTAGGTGGGTTTTTAATTCTCAGGTATGGGAATGTATTGAGAGGTATCTGATGTCATGGCTCAGACCTCTAAGGTCCATTCCTTCTTGAAAATATGGGGATTGAGGTGTTCTTAGAGGTCAAGGTGATTTATCCCCAACACATTGCCAATTTCCCTTTTTCTGTGAACAGTTCCATTAGTGAACAGTTCCAATAGTAGACAGTTGTGAATAGTGCATCGGTTACCTTCTGTTAAAAGTGGCATCGGTGACCCTCGGTGAACAGTTCCAATGGTAGACAGTTTTTAATAGTGCATCAATAACCATCATTGAACAGTGGCATCAGTGACCCTTAGTGAATAGTTCCAATGGTAGATAGTTGTGAACAGTGCATCGGTAACCTTCTGTGAATAATGGAATTGGTTCCCCTTGGTGAACAGTTCCAAAAGAAGACAATTGTGAATATTTCATTGGTATCCTTAGGTGAATAGTGTCATCGGTAACCTTCTGTGAACAATTCCAATGGTGAGGTCCAACTATAACCTCTCTTTCCTTTTCCAAATTTCCAATTCTATGAACAGTTCCATCAGCGAACAGTTCTATAGGTAACCTCTATCGGTATCCTCTATCAGTAACCTCTATCGTCAACCTCTATTTATTTTTCAAAAGATTGAGTTCGTGAATAGTGTTTCTAGCATCCTAGAGTTTCTCCCCATTAACGTTTCCTTTGACATAAAATGCATTTAAAGGCTTATTTTTTAGGACTCTAAGGTCGATTCAAAGGCCATAACTCCTATATTA
Organism: Viscum album; assembly: GCA_963277665.1. Taxonomy (NCBI): domain Eukaryota; kingdom Viridiplantae; phylum Streptophyta; class Magnoliopsida; order Santalales; family Viscaceae; genus Viscum; species Viscum album. The sequence goes on from OY728147.1 coordinate 1,306,077,298, forward strand.
ATTATTCCTAAGACTCAAGATGTTTTTACTTGGTCAAACCATGTAGTTTTATGTGATCAAAATTGAATGGAAAATCAAGGGTATCTTAAATCGTCTCTTGGTTAAATCTTCCAAAGGGATAAGATATCTTCCTCCCTTGTTCTTTCTCCTTGTTCTGTGGTGCGATATACTGAAACCATTCCTTCATTCCCATAGGAATCGTGAGATCAACTTTTCCCAGTGGATTGGTTTCTTTGACGTCCTTCTTGATGCAAATGAACCCCCTATTTCGGTGCAACCAATCAGTATCCATCAATATTCAATATAATTCATGTTCTATATTTTTTTTTGGGGGCCATATTCTCTTGTCTTCCATTTCCACATTATAGAATGTAATATCTATGCTTCTTAATGGTGTTTTCTTAGGACTGGTTTGGTGTGGTCATCTAGTGACATCCTCGGGTGGATACAGTTGTCACGAGAGAAGGCGATCATGACCTGTTGTGTGGACTGTTATCCTATAAGGAATGTCAAGAACTATTTGAAGTAGGGGATTTGTTGCTTCTATTTTTTCTTATATGTGCAACTATATTTTTAGCATTATTTATCCCAGTGGATGAAAATGTAATTTACAGAATAAATATTTGAACCTGATAAATAAATTAATATCGATCATATGTTATTGCCTCTTGTTTTTCTAGATTGTGTGATATCCATGCTTGATTTGTATAGTTGTTCATTCTAGATAGAAATTGGTAAAGAACATAAACCAGAATTAATTGATAATGGTTTGGATAAAGATAAAGATGCATGTAAGTGAATTTGGTTCTTCTTGTTGTAATTTTATGATAATCAAAATGGTGTAGTAAGAATGTTTAATTATTTGTGATAGCGTACTGTTTAGGTTTCCCAATGTTGGAACCTATGATTAATAAATCATTAAATCCATGATGTATTAAATAAATGGTGGTCTATTAAAAGATAACCGCCTGTAGGATTTTGAGTTACCCTTTTGGTTATTTATGGGCCAAGAGCCCATTTTGTATGATGTTTTTTCTTGTTTCTTGTGTTGTGGTGTTATCCTGGATGGATATTGTGATATGTGGGGGTATGGATGCCTTTTGATTATTGCAGAATTTGACACCTAGAGTAGCGAGATGCATTGTTTTATGTATGTGGGTGTCATGGAGGACACAAGGGATGATAGAAGGGATTGGATGTGAATGTTTGGATTCTTAATGATTTTTTTGGTTGTTTATGTTCTTTACTTCTTCCCATAGATCACGAAATCTGTTCCTACATACCCTTCTTCTAAAAGGGGAAAATATGAACGGGATATGCCATGTTTTTTCCATTTTTAGATTTTGAAGGTAGAACGGGTCTATGCTCTTGCTATAGGCCGCAATGACTTGACGGGTAGATCATCTACTCACTATGTTGATCCCCATTGTGTTTATTAGAATAGAATGTTTTTTATAGAATTCTTGGGAATACGGGAAAGTAATTCTTTAAATAAATAATTTATTAAATGATATTAACTCATGGGGTTTAGAGCTTGCTGGGTAGCAATGCTGAGTTTGTGATTTGAAAGAACACTGTACTTTGGGTTTGATGCGAATGAATTTTATTATGGAATTGTTATTGGTTAATTAATGTTTAATGAATAAATTAACGTAAAGTGAAACTGATAAAATAGAATGCAATAATGTATTAAAGATCTTTAAATGGTTGTTTTCTTATAGGATACAAAATCATAGAATTGGCAGCCCAGAGTTCGAGAGACGTTAGCTACAGTTTAGTGTAAGGCTAGGTAATGACCATAGTGTGGTTGTGTGCTATAGTATATTCTATTCTTTTTGTTTTTTTATACACTACACTACCATGTCAGTAAGGGAACCTAACAACCTTGGGATTCTTAGCTCGGGGGGTGTTTTACCCAACATTCTGGTGGGAGGATGAATGGCTGACTACCCCCTTTGGGATTTCTCTTTTCTCTTGTTACTTACTTGTGCTGGTAGGCACTACTGTTTGTTTCCCCATATATGTGTGTAGAGGGATGTAATGGCTTATGGTTATTTACACATATATATTCTGGATATAGTTTCATATTGACTACTATAGGTGTAACGTGTATAGGATGTGAAGGATTGAGGATCCTTACTCAGAGTGTGGGTTGTAATGGCTTGAGGTATAATACCTGACATATGATACATATTATGAGGGTTGTGGTGGCTCCCAGAAGCTATCTAGTTACATTTATTATGTGTAAGTTGTGGTTTCGTTGCATGAGGTGCATGTTTTGGTGTTTCACCCAGGTGTTTGTGGGCATTCCTTTTTGGAGAGAGATGCTCAGGACATGAGACGTTGGGGCAAGTGGCAAACCAGCGGGGACGTAGTTGAGGGGTACCATTGATATTCTTTATGATATTATATACTCTTGTATGCATAACTTTATGAGAATATCCATGGTGATGATGGATTCTCAGTATACCTTTTTAAGTGATGACAAAGTTTCACTTGTTGTTCATTGTGCTTTAGCATGCTTTCTTTACATTTTCACGATAGGCTTCGAGGAGGATCCTAATGAGTATACTATAATACTAACCCTATGTTTATATAATATATTTTTCAAGTCACATAGAGTGGGTTGGAGATAAATATGGTTTTTAATACCTTGGGGTTGCTTGAGTTGTTCAGGTTTGTGGTTACTTCTGTTTTTACTTTCTTTTGGGTACTTTTTGTTTTTCCCTTCCAGTTGTAGTAGTTATTGATGACATAAAATTTGTGAACATGGTGTTTATTTTATATTTTAGTTCTGAGTTGGAGTTGGTTGGTTTCTATCTTATCTCTCTCTTCCGCATGTTTCCTCTTATAGGGTAATGCCTCCCATTTGTGTTTTTACTATACCCTCGATGCTAGTCGCCAACCTGGGGCCTACTGAAGGCGGGACTCAGGGGTCATTATCTCCCTTCTCACATTGCTGACCCAGGAGGGGGTACACTTTGTGGGGAGGGGGTCGTGACATGATATGTATAATGAAGTAATAAAATATTTATTATATTATTATAATTATTTAAATATAAGAATTTACTTAACTTAGTAAGAAATATATTTCAAAAAAAAAAGAATTTTTACTCATTTGTACATACGACGTACAATCTTCATGATCGCGATGTAATTCATTTCTCAAAACCCTAAAACATGATTAGTAATAAAATAATAATTTATCTATAAATATTATAATTATTTCATGATTTTGTTGTTAATATAATGGAACCATGATCAATTTAGAATAACTAAAAATAAAAATTGAAAATGTGTATGAAAAAACAAATCAGCTACTACCCAAAATTTGAATTCGACATCAAATTGTTATTAAATAGGTAATAAAATGAAAAAATTAAATCACCTGTTGTAATATATAAATATATATATATATATATGTAATTTCGGATCCTTGATATATTAATTATATAATTATATTATTATACATGATGTTATAAGTTGTATGAAGGATGTTGAGACTTAAGGTAAAGGATTTGTAGTCTCTCTTTTATTTTTAGAACACATATAAAACAATACCAATTGTTTTTATTGTGTGGTGTTTATACTTCACCATTACCAAGTAATATCAGTAATATTCTACAAATATTGATATTCATTGTTGGATTCGGTATGGTTGTTACAATATCATTGTCTGTCGAGATATCGTATAATTATGAATCTGATGATGAAATATTATGATATACACCTCAAGAAACTCATGTATTTTCTTATTTTATAGCTATATAAGAATAATAAATGTTTTCCATTAAAATTCCTCTCATTAGGTATTCAAGTGTAAAAAATGTTTCTAATAAAAAGTTTATTTATTTATCTCTCCATTCAAAAACAAATATTATTTTAAAAGGCTTTTTAGATAAATATTTTAAAATATATTTGTAATATTCATAAAATAATTGTACAAATAATTTTGTTCCATTTTATATTTTATTCAATTTTTTTGATCGGTATCATTATTTCGTTTTCCAAAAAATCATATTTTTATTTAATTAAAAATATAAAATATATCATTAGTTCTAACATGGAAAACATGAACAGTATTTCCAACTACCGTACCCAATTAATGGTTTCAACATTCCGTTAAAGAATTTAAAAAATATTATCAAATAAAATAATATCATTGTTATTTCTGAAATATTTAGATTTTGAATATATTAATTCAATGTAAAAAATAATGGTATTTTTAGTTTTTTTAAAAAGTTATTTTCTACGTGGTTATTTTCTTTTATAAAAAAATGTTTTAAATGATTTTTTATTATTGCATTGTCATTTTTGAAGTTTTTTTCAATGACATTGATTTTTAAAATGTTTTATTATTTAATATGGTTATTTCAATATTTAAAGGATATCTGACACATTAATTTTTTTAAATGGTTTTTAAGGATTTCTGTATAAAACTTTTCATGCTTATTTACAAAGAAATTTATTTTCAAAATATTATTATTTATGAATAGTTTTCTTTCAATAAAATGTATCTTGCTCAAAAAAATATTCCAATGCATTTATCCTTTAAAAAATTAAAATGCATAAATGTAATCCTTTGATATAACTTATTCTTTTATGGGGATACAAATAAAAGATTCTATTATTTTTATTTTCCTTAATGATTTATAAATATAAAATATTTCTAAAACCTATTTTTTCAATTAGTCATGCCATGATAAAATTCAAATGAAACCTGGTTATTGTTTTCTGGGTCATGATTTTATTAAATGATAAAATCATTATGAAACCTATCTTTTTTCTAAAAGTTATTATTTATTGAAATGATTATCAAAATAATTTCATTTTAGGGTTATGTTATGATGAATGTTTTGTTATCTTATTGAATTTAAATTTATGATTTTCATTATGATAATATGTGGTACATATAACTACCTACAATTAAATGGGTAAGGATATATATATCATGATATAGGAATGACATGAATGGGATGTGAACCTGTATTAGTAGGGTAGTTTTTCCATTATAATGATATCAGGAGTGACCCATGCTAGTTATGATGGTTTGGGGAGTGGACTCATTCCACTATGACCGCATTGGAATTATTCCATGACTATTGTGGAAATTATTTTATATTATTTTGTGTATTCTAAAACATTATTTCCTATGAAAATATAATACTCTTATTGCTCATGTTCTTTCATTAACTTTTGATTCATGTGTTATAAACATCAAATCATTATTGCACTACTAAATATTATAATTTTTTATATACAAGGAATGGTTTCTAAATGTTATACTCATGTTGTCACACCTATATTCTAATTTTATGTTTACATGTCATCTTTAATTACAATTACTGAGCATCATGGATGATGAATAAATGTCTAATATGAAATAATTGTGAAGATAATTGCCATGGTTGTATGTGTAATGGTTTTTTTGATGATAATGAATAAACTATAGATAAAATATGAATGGAAATGGGTATTAAAAAAATAAGATAATGAGGCATAGGTAATGGTTTCAAAAAAAAGTGTGATTATTTTAATATTTATGTATTTGTATTCATGAATATTGAAATATATAAAGAAAATTCAGTATATTATTTTTATCGAGGATTTGAAAGAATATTTTAAAAGATGCGGATGACTTAGAAAAGTGATTTAATTTCATGGTGATATTAACGAAATCACATGATTATGGGAAATATAATCCTTAATATTTTCCTGATGTATAGATAATGATATCGAGAAAAGGATATGACTTATTTGGAAAATAGGAATTGAATAGTACTGATTTTCATATAAATGATAAGTGATTTGTTGAAAAATTGGTTTATCCTATCATTAATGGAGTATATAGAATTACTAGATTTATAGAATATATTTCATAATCTGTGGTTTTATTATAGAAATGAGGATGTATGTATGCTTTCATTAATTACTATGTTGATTTTGGATTTTAGCATAATTAATGAAAATATTGGACTAATGTATTCGCATATTTTGTTTGTGAAAATGAATTTCTACTTTATGATATTTTGGGGATTATTCTTATCTTTATTTTGATAAATTTAGCCAAATTATTCATAAATTTCTAATTTTGGAATTGATATAAGGTTAAGAATTTATGAAATTGTTTATATTCATCTTTGGAAATTAATTTAGATATTACATTAATATTTAACAGTATCAATTTCATAACATATTTTAACTATTTTGTGATAATAGCTATAAATAGATAGAATTAAATGTAATTTTATTAATGGATTTTATAATCTGTTAGTTATCTAGGCATTAAAATTCATATTCATTTCTTGGATTAGGATATGATGTGAAAATTTATCAAGTATTATATTAATGGTGATATTTAATCTATCAAATGAAATGAAATCAAGTAAAAATATTTTCTAATGAAAATTATTTGATATTAATAAAAGGATCCTGAATAAAAATGATGTCATATTATCATGAAATTTATGTTATCAATGTCTATTTTCACATATTATTTTTATGATTCTAAAGTCATTAACCTCTTATGGTTCAATCACATTCTTGTGATCAATGCTCTCTATCACTCCCTAAAATTATTTACATTTTTCATTTAGGTATAAATCATCAGTTCCCAAATATATTATCATACATTGAAACATAGATTTGTGTTATGTTTCAAAAATGTTATTTTTAAGAAATTAGGGATTGAAGGGATGTTTAATTATTCAGTTATATGGTGTTGGTTTCTATGAAATAATATAAAATTATAATCCTTTACTGGTTGAGAAAGTTTTTTGGGAAAAATTCATTTTTAGGGGGTAGACGGTTACATTACATGATTTTCAAAAATCATTACTTCAAATTAATCTGTATTTTTAGATATATTGAGTAACATGAAACAATAATTTTATTTCACTTCACACACAATATTGAATATCTTTGATAGTGTGCATGACATACGTCACTAAGCTTCAGCAAACCATAAAATAATAATATTTTAAATATCATCGTATAACCTAACCATTACATAGGTGGGTATGAAGAGTTTTAAAAAAAAATTAAAAATAAGTTTCCAACTCAATATTTTTATTTTTAAACACATAATAATTAATCAATCAATCTTTGGTATTGTAATTATATTCACTAAAAATATATTTCCTTAAAAAATATTTTTTTATTTGAAAATATTTTATTAATTTATAGTTAGTTTGGAAAATGTGTTTTTTTAAATGAATATATTTTTTTAATCATCATATTAAAATTTAAATATTGTCAACTTTTATAACTTTTCAGAAAATATTGATTTTAATGTGAATAGTGATTTTTTTATTTCTTTAAAATAATCATTCCATTTCATTAAATTCATTAACTTGAATTCCCAATTATGATTATGGTAAAAAAGTTTTATTTTAATATTTTTGATCCACTTAATTATATTTATTCAAATTTATACTACATTATAATATAGGTTTTTTTTGGTTTAAAAATTACATTAAGAATATTATTTTCATGTGAATAATGATTATCAATTTAAATAAATTTAAATCATACCAATTGAAAAATAAACTTATTGAAATTTATAAATTATATATCAGTAATATTAAATTATTATTCCTATAATTATTATATTTACACATAAAGTAAATGTAAAATCATTTTATTCTTGAAAAAAAATCACTTCTTGAATAACTCAATTTTTTACGTTTCTAATAGTTTTTATTATTTTTTTAATTTTAGAAATTTATTTTTAAAAAATAAAATAATATTTTAAAATTAGTATGAAATAATTATATTTTTGTAATTTTTGGGATTTATTTGAAATAAATGTTTTTTATGAGCACTTAAAAATGAATTTTAATTGAAAACATCATTAGAATTTAAATTATTTATAATTTTGATTATATTTTAAATTGGAGTTAAAGTTAATATAGTTAATATATATATATATATATAAATATTAAAAAAATAGTAATTTTAATCAATTTATAATTTAAGGTAGACAAAAAAACATTGTAAACATTGGGACATATGTTCATTGAAAGCATACTTTCTCACTACCTTGGTTATATTAATTTTAAATTAAAATTTTTACCATTCAGGAATTGAATTCGAATAAATAGATTTCTTATCATTTCATTATAATTTATATTATCTAATAATTTTAACTTATTTTTTTAGGGGGAAATGAATAATGAATATAGTAAAAATTAGTTTCCATCATTATGCTAAAGATGGGTTTACCATTGGTTATGCTTATGAGATAACGACTAAAATACCATAAAAACTTTCCTAAAATATATTTTACTCTCTTATTTAAACCCTATAATGTATAAATATTGATGATAATATATATTTCTTTCCATGATTAAAACCTAGGTGAACTATTTACTTTTCAAAACATTACATGTGTGTCACTCAACTCATTTATAAAAACACTCCTCCACTACTCTCGTAATCACACCTTATAAACATTTTTACGTGGCCACGACACACCAAAATAACATCCAAAATTACAAAATTTCAACTTTAAGCCTTATTATAGTCATAAATCTATCATAGAAATACTTTTGTAGCAACCCTAATGATGTTACTTTAAAAAGGGGTACCATTATTCAACTGGATTTTTATATTTTAGTTCCTACTATACCTCCTTCAATAATTCTTAAAATATTATAATATAAAAACCATAGAATCTTATATATACATATATTTTTTAATTTATTGTTCATAAACTACAACCATCTCCAACTTGATCAAATGGGATCAAAAATCATTATCATGTGTTCACTCTGCGAAGCAAAGTTATTTTATTCCATTACCACCCATCATGATTGGATATGATGAGGGAAATAAAGAATATCTATATATATATTATAATATATTTATACATATTAAGTCATTATATCAGGTATACACTTATATATTATCTTCCATAAGTGATACAGTAACATTGCACGTGTGTACGACAGATTATCGCCTCAAAAACCATTGTGATTCGTTTTTCACTCATGCCTTAAATAAAAAACAATAAGGATAAATATATGTGATATAATGGAAATAATTATTATATTAATGAAATATTTATCACAATTAAAACACAATATATCATTTTAATTCTTACCTTTTCACTCACTTAAATATTATAATGTTGTTTGTCTATGAGTGGACTACCCCATTGACGAAGCTATGAGACTCTCTTTTCACCAGCAAAACATATTGATGATTGGTATAAAAAATAATATATTATTTATATAATTATTATAATTATTTAATGTTAATATATTACTTACATTCATTTCATAAGGATGATTTAAAAATGTAAATTTTACTCAAGTGTACGTACTACCTATTATATCCATGATTGTATTGGAATTCTTTTCCCAAAACCATTATTTATTATTAGTCCTAAGAGTATAATTGATTGAAAAATATAATAATTAGATAATAATTATATATGTATTGATAATAGAACAAGGTTAAATATAATTGGGATGAAAATAAATAATTAAAACCTATTCCAAAATCAAAGTGGTTATTACCAGAAAGATGACATTAAAACGGAATTGTGAATAAATGTGTAATAAGTGAAACAAATAATACATATATGCTTTGAAATATATACGTATAGTTTTATAATTGATATTTAAAAAAATATATTTATTTTATATGAGATTCAAATTTGTACAAAGGAAGTGGAGACTTATGGTAAGGTCATTCTAGTCTCTATATTTTTTTTGGGGGAACTATGAAATTTCACACAATGTTTGATTAATGTGGTGTATATACTAACCCATTGACATATTATATAATAAATATTTTATTTTTTCAATATATTTGTATATTAATTTTTATATGTTACAATATAATTGTTTATCGTGATTTCTCATGATCATGCTTCAAATGATGACATCATATGGTCTTCCACACACGAAACTCATGTATTTTATTGACATTTTGTTCTTTATAAAGAATAAATATTTCTTATAACTTACACAATTTAGATACTTATGATTTGAAAAATAAAATTTTTATAAAAAAATCATTTTATTTTATCTCTTAGATCAATAACTCATAATTCTTACAAATCCATGTTTTCTAAAAATATTTTTCCAAAATGATTGTAATTTTCATTAAATGAATCAAAAAACACATATTTTTGTTTTAATTTTTTTAATTTTTTAAAATGATCCTTCATGTAGTTATCCAAACAATTCTCATATGTATTTTACATGAATTGTGGAAAATAATTATTTTTAACATACATGATGTGAATAGTATTTATTACTATCATGGTCATTAAATTATTTCGTGATTCCCTTATATGTTTAAAATGATTTTTAAAAAATATATATATATTCAATGGTATTTTGTAAATTTCTATATTTTAAATACATCATTTAAATTACGGATTATTTCTTTCATAAATGTTGGCAAACGTTTTTTTCTAAGTGGAAAGGTTATTTCCTCATGAATTAATTTATAATATTTTTATAGTTTTGTTTATATGATTTCAATGTTATTTTAAAAGAAATATATTTTTGAAATGATATATGTTTAAAAAAATTTAATGTAGAATGGATATTTTCCTCAAGGAAATTTTAAAATTACTATTAAATATTCATTATATTTTTTTCATGTTTTTATAAGAACATTATTCAAAATATTTCAATAGTTTTAAAATTAATTTTTATAGAAAATAAATATTCTTCAAGAAATGTTCAATATAGTTTTTATTTAAAGATAATTCCCCATCTCTGTTGAAATCCATTGTTGTCAATTTTTTATTTAGGGGTATTTAAACCATGTGTACCATAATTTGTTTTGAATTGTTTATGATATCATGATGTTTATAAAACCAATATATTTTCCACTGTATATATAATGATAATTTTTTTTGAAATGTGATTCATTTTTTATTGGTTTTCATTAATGAAATAATGTAATTATTATGAAACCTATCTATTTTCTACATGTTATGATATAATGAAATGTTTATGAATACTATTTAATTTCATGGGTTATGATTTTATGACTATTATTTGGCATTATAGAATGCATATATATGATTTTAATTATGAAATGGGTGGGACCTATATCAACCTCAAACGCATTGGGTAATGATTTATATGTAATATGATAGATAGGATTGGAATGAGGAGTGAACATGGTTAAGTGACTTTGTCTATTATTATGTTTCTGGGAGTGAACCATGACTAATATGATTGGTTTTTTGTGAAATAATTCCTCTATTATATTCTTTGACATGATCCCTAACTATAATGGATGTTATTTTTAATTCTTATGTATATTACACGGTACTATGTATTATGTAAATTTTATTATTTTATAGATCATTCTCATTGAATCCTATAAGACTCGTGTCTCATTAAAAATTTGTTTCTATACAATAACTCTATATTTTAATAATTTCTAACCGTTTTATGGCTTCAAAATGTTATTTTAATGTTTCCATACCCTTATTATCAAGTAATTCTTATTTATCTCCCTTGTTTAACCTTACTGATCATTTTATTTCAAAAATTCATTTATTTCTTTTCCCATGCTAATAAATAATGTTTTTATGTAGTATTTGTCAATGGTAATATATTTGTATGTGTAATTGATGATCTACACAAAATTAGATGATTGTGCACATATTCTCTAACTAAAATAACATATTACTATCTCTTGTAATTTGTATCCATAATTTATTGAATATTATTTTAAAAATATGTAATAAATGAAACAAAATCGTAAAATTATATATTTTCTCAATTCAATAAATTCCGAAATATTGTTTCTCATATTCATATAAACATACTCTGACAGAATAATTTAAGATCCTACTAGACTAGAGTCTGTGTTTATATTATAATATTAGAACTAGTTAAAATAAACAGCATCCTAATGGACTAAATAGTTCAGTAATCATGGAAAAATAGATAAATAATTTAAACTCACATAGAAATTGAAAATATAAAATTAAACATTTTATTATCTTTTATATATTAATTATTTCCACTATTATTTCCATATATATTAATTATAATAACCATGTTTTCATATTAGGTTGTGAAACAGAAAAAAAGAAATCAGATCACATGCTCATCAGGGGTTTGTGTATAGTGGAATCTCTAATGAATAAATTAAAATAATATTAATTTCTTGGAAAATAACTAAAATATATTAAATTCAATAAATAAAATTATCATTATATTGATGGTATAAATTAGGATAAAATAATTCAAAATAAATAGAAACATGGGCTTGAAAAATAACTGTGGATATTTTAAATAATTGAGTAATCACATGGAATATCATCAACTAATATCATAATTGGAGAATTCATAATTAAATAAATCATAACTATAAATCAAGGCTCCATGTTAATAAATCATACATTAAAAATTGATTCCTCATCCAAAAACCCATGTTTATTTGTATAATGAAACTTACCAATTCATACATAGGATATAATAAGATATTCCAATCACATACTATGTCGAATGTATTCCTCATATAAAATGGTTGAAGCATAATCAACATAATTGTTTTTAATAAAAATCTATCCTATGAAATGCTAATACATTCATCAAACAATAAACATAATCATAAACCATTAGAGTAATATAGATAATTGTTTTAAAATAGATCATCCTCAGTAAAAATGATTATAAACCATCCATGTAAATTATAACGATCGTATAATTGTTACATATATTTAGTGGATAATAAAAGAATAGTTTTTGTCTTCGATCAATATTAATTCCATACAAATGAATTTAAAATAATTATGGAAGAAAATATTCTTTTCACATTCAAATTAACATTTAATAAAAAAATGTTCCATAATATTGGGAAAAAATTTATATGAAAATAACCGTGTAAAATTTTAAAGTAATATTCAAATATAATAGTGTTTTTGGAAGAGGTAAATGTCTTATATTCCGAGTATGTTAAAATAATTATTTTTCTCAATTTTTTGGTAAAAATGAAAAGGTACTATGTTTCGTAAATGATAAGAATATTACTTTTACAAAAATGTGTAAAAATATACTCATTTGAAATTTTTTCAATAATTAATAATTTATATAATTTTAAAAACATTGTTAAGAGTATTTTTTGAAAAATTGAACTAGACGTGAAAATAATTTTTGATTTGAATGATAAATAATATAGGCTTTTATTAAATTAATTTTTTTATTATTTTAAGTAAACATGATATGAAAATTGTAATGCTATTGATATTTCAATAATTAAAATAATATAATATAATTCATGAGTTTATTTAGTGAAGGACCACAATATTTCATCATAAAATTTTTTTTTCTAAACTATACAGATAAAATATGAGATTTTAATAAAATAATTATTTTGTTGTAACATTTTTAACCATAATAACCATGATTGAAGAAAAATTAAAGAAAACATTAAATAACATAAAGATAAATTTCTTCATGATATAACTAAAAATGGGAAATATATACACCACACAAAAGGATTATATGGTAAATATGTAATACGTCCAACGGATGAAAATTTCAGATAAGAATAAGTTACCTTAAGTCCAATTTCCTTTGTTTGTTTCGGTGCCTCAAATATATTAAATATAAATTTATCATATACCTATTTCATACCATTAATAGAATATATAAAAGCATATATTATATACATATATCTTTTAATCATTCTCATTTTAACCATTCTTCATAGAAATCATTGTTCTGAGTGATGACATTTTAGTGTTTTTACATATATTTTGGTATGGTAGTTTCTATCCATATAACTTAGTTATAATTAAATAAACTCTAAAATTATATATATTATTGAAATTTAATATATATTAATTATATACATATTTATATCCATCCATAAATGATATATATAGAAAATTAGTAACAACCTTCTGGGATATTGATAGTTGTTTATACTAATGAACAATGCTTTCATTTTTCATAGATGAATGGAATGAAAGAAGTGTATAAAAAAATTCATACTTAAATAATATTTATTATTAAAGATAAATATTATATATTATTTTAATCTAGACTTATTTCCATCCAAGTTAATTTTAAATTAACAACACATCACATAGGTTCTTGTGGTGGTAGTCCTCGCCGCACATAAGCTACATAACTATATTCTAACTGGTAATATGGTATAAAAATAGATTTGATATTAAAAATAAATATGTAAATTTTTGTCCTAAATATGTAATATATTCCGTAAATTAAAATTTATTATCTTCTTTCTAAATAATTAGTGAAAAATGAATCACATTGCATTGTGTGGCAGCGGTCCTCGTGCACACAAGCGACGTTATCACATCTCCCATAGAATAGAATGTTAGAATGTATATGTGATATCATAATTCTATAAGTATATAAATTTAATATATATCATATAAATATATTAAATCCATAATTATTTTAATACTTTAATGGTGGTTATGGAAAATAATTTAGATCAATTTGGGAGGTGGTGGTCCACTATAAACATAATAGATAGATTTGTTTCCCACATGATAGAAGGGGGGGTGTGTGTATGTAATTACCGTAACATAATAAATTATATATATATATATATATATTATGGAGTTATTACTTTATCATGATTTATTTATACTCAATGTAGGTGGAAGAAGAAATAAAATAAAAATGATTATTTAAGAACATTCCCTCTTATTTAGACAACTTTAATAGGTTTGCACGAAAATCCTTCCTTGGTTGGATTGAAATTATAACCAAGTACCATATGATTTTACGTTTTTATTACCTATTTAAATTTTTTATGTATTTTATAATCCAATTTTTTTATGTTTTAGGAAGATTGGATATGAGGTTTTCTTTCATAACTGAGGAACAAACACACAGGTAATTTTTGAAATGAATAAAGCGTAGAAAAAACTAATCATTTGAAAAATGATCCAAAATGAGAATTAAAGGAAAATAATAGGTCATAAGGTCTATATGTTTCCATTTTAATTGTATTTTCATATTTGTTAAGAAAATTTTTTCCCTTATCATCTTTGGTTAGCACCTCAGCAAACCACTTTTCAACAGAACCATGGAAATTAATTTTTACTATTTTCACTATTCAATCTTGATGAAATTTTAGATCAACATATTAGATAACATTAATTATCATTTTCCATAATATTGAATAGATAAAATAAATTAAACTTAGATAATTTCAAATTAAACTCAAACAAGGGTAAAAAAATAGTTTTACAAGAAATGTATTTTTGAAGAATAATATGATCTTATAAAGATTATATAAGAAGTAACCAAAAATAAAGTAAATTACTATTTATATATTTTTAATATATAAATTTCAATTAAATATATTTTCATTTGGGGTTATTTTAATTATGTAATTCGGTGATACATTATGCACTGTAAATTAGTATTCATAAAAAATGAGTTTTAATGTATAAAATTAGACATATATTAAAATAAATTTTTATTATTATTTAAATTAAGTAATAAATTATATTTAAATATAAAATTTTAAGATAATATTAAAATAATAATATAAATTTTAAATTATATAATTTATTAAAATGAAATTATAGTTTTACAAAAAAATATGAATTTTCTCTATTCGCTGAAAAACCAATACCTTCTTCTAAAATAAAAAAGTATAACTCTATAATAATAATATATATATATATATATAATGATATAGAAATTTATATTTATTTAAAAAAATAATAATTATAAAATAAAAGAAAAATATTATAATTTCTTGCTAATTGAATCAAAATAATGTTTTTAAAGGGAACATAATTTTTATAAATTAAAATATATTTATTAAAAGTTGTGTTATTTATTATTACTCATTTAAAATTAAAATTATATTATGTATGAACTTTTTAAATATTTCATAAAATCATGAATCCAATTCATACCATCCAATATAATTCTATGATATAAAGATAATATTTTAAAAAAAAATCCATTGATCATTTATGTTCTGTGTTTCATCCCATATACACTATAGAACAAAATGTTGTCCTTGAAATATCATGGTGTTTTCTTACTGAAAGATATTAATGTGATTAAATATAAATAAAATAAATATTATTTAATATTTCATGTATTTATAGTAGGTATAAGTTTTTTAAAAATATTAGAATGAGTTGCAATGGGGGGTATTCAATGCCTCTTACTAATATAGAGGATAGGTATATAATTGATAAAGAATAAGGTCAATAGATAATTTGTTTTAATGATAATCTATAATAACATATGATTAATTTTGAAAACCCAAAATATAGGTTGTGAGAATAAATGTGTAATAATTTTTTCAAAGAGTCTAATACAACCTTAAATACATATTCATTCTGATATAAAATATATTTTTATTAAGAAAAAGATTCAAATGGAAACATGAGGTTGTATTATGATTAAGTAGTATAATTTTTTTTAAAAAAAATGTATCTAAAAACATATATATTTGAAGGGTAACATTGAAAATAAATGCTAATCCTTTCCCTCTTATTAAAATAATGTTGGATATGACATAAAATTCATTTTATTCTATTGTTAAAGGGTGTGAATAGACATAATTCATTTGAATTTTTTAAAATAAACCCATATATTTTTTTATTGATAAACTTTATCTCTTTATTGTTTATATTTACCGGGATAAAATAACTAATAGGAGACAAAATTAATTGTCATCAGGTAATGAAATCCTATAAAAAATTTATTTTTCACAATATTGTATTGTAAGGTTGCTTTTATTTTAAATTGGTTTCTCAAAACCAACTAGTTTGAAAATTATATTAACAATAAATTAATTTCAATGAATATAAATAGAAATTATATTTCATTATGAGTATTCTACTACACAAATATAAATTAATAGTGTACTTGATATATATATCCCATTGAAAAGAAATAGAAGTTATGAGATATGATGATAGTCTTAAAAATATTTTCATTGGACATATGAATCCCATGTGATTGGACATGGATGATTTAGTTTATTATATGTTAGATGATCTTAATCTATTTATAAATATTCTCATAATGATATATAGTTGTATTTGTGATGAGGGATATAAAAATTCGACATGTTATATGTTCAATTAGGTATTTCTATATATGTAAGTGCGTATGGATTCATTGATTTGAGATTATTATTAATTCATACAATTTTTCATGTATTTATATGTATTTATAAAAACAGTGAGTACATATTCTCTAGTTGAGGTTTGATATGTTGGGTGATCCATGAGTGATATGGAAAAAATGAGAAATAAAAGAATTTGATTTCTTTTATTTGATGTTATCTGTAGTTATTATTTGAGGCCCATTACATGAAACGTTATTGTTTGATAAATTTCACAGCCCTGGAATTTTTATTGAAATTTTTATATTATGAAACTAAATATATGATATATCATGATAATAGGTTGATGGAATAAGTACACAATATTCTTGATGATATATTGGGAAATGTTGATTATATTACTCTGTGAGAATTTATGGAATGTTCTTGTAGTTGTGAAATTAACATCTTTCATTATGTGTTCCTGGACATATTTATAGAGGTTGATATTGGAAATTATATTATTAATGATAATTCTAATGTAAAAGAAGACCAATGGTTTATAAAATATGTGTACCCAAAAAATACAATAAATTTTATATAAATTTAAGAATAAAATAACTATTTTTCTCATAATATATAAATTAAAAATTAACTATTTCATATCAATAACATATATATTTATAGAAATAATAATAAAATGATATTTATTTATTTATGAAAGATAATAATTATTGAATTTTTGATGAATACATTGGATTAAGAAGTTTAGTTAATGGTATAAAGGAAATTATAGTTAAATATATGTGATATTAATTCATGTCAAAGAAATAATAATAATATTATTATTATTGTTAAACAGGGGGTAATCGTATAATTAAGAGAATAATTAATGTTCTTTGTTTGATAACATACTTTATAGAATTGGTAATTAAAACTGATTAAATAATTTATAACATTTTTTGGTTGTTAAAAATATTTATCTATAGAAATTTACCAAGAACCATAAAGATAACTACCTCTGATGCTCTCTCAAAAATGGAAGGAAATGATACTCCTAATCCCTCTCATGATCATAATGACTAGATAGAATCCTTCAAGAAAAAATTTTATTCTTGTTTCATTCAATTTAAAATAATGAAAGTGGTTAATTGATTTTTTATCGTTTTGGGATTTCAAATTTATGAGTTACAATGTTTAGAGGGAAAATTGGTTACTACTAGGGATTATACCCTTGGATTATTCCTCAAAATAAAAAAAAGATGGATGGTCGACCAATTAAACAAAAAAGAAAGAACATAAAGAAAATGACATTCTTATTTACAAAAGTTAACTATAAATTATATATTATATGGTCGATTATATGAATATTCTACAAATTATATTGTCTGGTTATAAAGATTTATCCAAAAAATTGGAGAAATAATTTTTATAGTTGTCATGACTTATTCTGTTATAATGTGGATCCTTTTCGTGCAATTAGATTTACCAAACATTAATTTATTTTTATTTATTGATCTTGTATTGATTTAATATGTTAATGGTTCGTTTTTAATATCATATTTTTCATTCACTAACATAATCATGGATTTATTATTATAATATACTTTTATCTTACCATTAATTGGCCAATAAATAATAAATAAATATCCAATATCCCAACCCATGGTGCTAATCATTATAAATGGATAATATTGAAAAATAACATGTAACCAAAAATTACAATTAATTTCCCCATATTCAATACTCCATGTTTGGTTTTAGGAATTGTAGAATTTCATGTGGGAGTATAGTACTCTAAATCTTTATGTATAAGGTATTTACCAGTCCACATAGAATGTTCAATGATGTGTAACATGGTTTTTATCTAGCATTAACACTATGTCAATCACATGGCTTCGGCCCATGTGAATGATAGAATCCCTTTAGTCAAAGTACAAAACATGTATTAAAAATAGGTTTTGTGTTAATCGAAAGCTGAAAACATGATCCAAAATTTATTACATGGCATGCAGTATGAATATACAATTTGTGACTCAGGAATTTTTAAAACTAATATTAATTATGTACGTGGAAATGTGATATGTTCACTATTATAAAGGAATAAATTGCATTTAGTTGGGTTAATAAACAACTTAACACATACTCTTTGACACAATGCACATCCCAGTCCAATTAACTCATACCCTTTCATACATTCCACATACATCCAAGAAAATCTACTAATAGAAACCATGTATATTAATGATATGTTGTGTTCATAAATTTCATTCTAACTAAACATATTGATTCATTGGACAACATTCCATGTAATATCATGATACTCTATTTATGATATATTTCATTTAAAGAGATATTTCCCAATAAGTACCATATATAGGAAACCAATCATTCATGTATAACAGAATGGTACACACTATATTACATTCAATAGAAATTATATACTAAATTAATATTAAATTTTATTAATTTATATAATTAAATTGAAATTATAGTACATGAGACATTCCAAGAATGATTGGATATAATAATTAGAGAAAATAATATATTAATGAATAAGAAAATTATTTGTTTAATTCTGAAATATTATATTATTAAATAATAGATTGAAATGACGGATATCTAGTTTTAAATGAATATATATTGTATGTGTGGATAACAATGATTTGGATAGACCTATGTATGTGTATTATTTACTTTAATTTAATTATTTCTACATATGTGTTTGTGATAATTATTGCTAAATTAAAATTGGGAACTGAAAATCATCCCCTCCTCTTTTTTATATATATACCTATGTGTCCAATGTTTATTTTATATAACAAGATATCCATGGCTCCCATACATATGTGTGAGTAAGAATATATAAATAATATAGCTCCCTAAATAGTAGCTTTAATGAAGAGTCAATGTGAACCCATCTAATTTGAAATATCGTTGAACAACGAGAATTATTTAACTCTATTAAAGGTCATGTAATATAATTATTCCCCAAAGGTTACAGATAAAATTACCAATATCTCAATAAAACAATAAATTTAAAATATCATGCTAATTCAATATATTCTTATTTTATTAATTTCTAGTTTAGCTTTATTAATTTTTTATTATAGGATTCGTAATTATGATAAATTAAAATAGAAATATTTTACACCAATAGAATATCTAATAAAAAATTCATAATGAATAAAATATTATTATAAAATAATGGTTAATTAATTATAAAAAGTCATATAAATATTAAAAACCAATGTAAAAACTAAAAAATAAATTTGAAACAAATATAAAAATTAAAAAAAAAATAAAGGGATTTTTTTCATAAGTAAAAATTCCATCAATAAAATTACTAAATCTGTGCAACCATTCATTACATGAGTAAAAATTAATCCATAACTCATTGTACATGTTTTGTGTCCTTTATGGTGGAAATAATTATTAGGTATTTTAAATTTGTATTTGGTTTAATTAACCAAATTCACCTAAATAATTTATCACCTCTATTATATTTGGATCAATTAAGTGGAATGTATTGAAGAAATATATGTTTGGGATTTCTAGATAGTGGAGTACAATCATAAGATCAATAAATTGAAAGTTAATTTAGCTAGAAGGAAAACATACCTAGACACATTCAAATAACGTTTCAATCATACTTTTCTTTTGTTATAAGGCGTACAATATTATTTTCCCCTAATATATCCATATAAAACTATCAAATACTAATGTATATTAATATTTGATAAAATAATAGGTACAATATTTATAAAATTAATTAAATCACATTTAAGTGACAAATATAATGTAATAAATCCATAATTGACTTTCTTATAGAAAATTGAATGTTCTTTAACATCAAAACTATCTATTTCATATATTATATATAAAGAAACCCCCATGAAAGAACATAACATTTGGGAGTGGTACTGGTACTTGCATATCATACTGTACAATGTTTGGAAGTATTACCTATTGGAGTCCTTGGTTCTACATGAACTCTCTATGGCGAAGAGTAAGGAAGAGTCCATTATTTGCGTAATACTTCTATATGACAATCTATATGTTTGGTTTTGATGTTTTCACTCAGGATTAGTTACATCAAGATGATATATGAAAACATGGATCCATGCACTATGTTGTATCTCCATTATTATCTTTATTAGAAGAGGTCTAGAATGTAGAAACACTATAAAAACACCAATATAGTGACAGTTTTTCAGAAGGGGTTCTGTAGAACCCCCCTAAATTGATTTTAGAAGGCGTTATGCACAACCCCTTTTTTCTTTTTTTTTTGAATATTATCTTTGTATTATTTTTTTTGGATTTAAAGAGTTGTGTCAAACCCACAATAAATTTATTAATTAGTCGTTCTATATGTTGGGTTGGATTTTAGAAGCGCTGTATATATATATATATATCCATTTGGATATAATAGGTTGTTTTGAACCCCATGTAATATGTGAAAATAGAGGTGTTCATGAACCAATGTTAATCCCTTATATTATATGGGGTTTTGTACCCCCTTTACATTATGAAATTAGAGGGGTTTGGGAACCCCCTTTATTTTATGAAATTAGAGGGGTTAGTAAAACCCATCTATTTTATGAAATTAGAGGGGGTTGTGAACCCCCTCTAATATATGACATTTGAGATGGCTGTGAACCTCATATAATATATGAAATTAGAGGGGGTTTTCAACAACCTCTAACTCAACAAATTATATGGGTTAATGAACCACCTCTAATCTATTTTTTGAGGGGTTTTTTAACCTGACATTTTATTTATTTATTTATTTTAAAATAAATGTCATATAAATTCAACATTTATCATATGTGTGTGTGTGCGTGCCTGTGTGTGTATATATATATTACATAAGCACATGATATAAATGTATTTAAATACATTATAGACATATATATATTTAAAGACATTATAGAAATACTTATACAAATAAACAAAAATTTATACTCATATAAATATTGGTATACATTATATAAATGTAATTATAAATATATTTATTCAAATATATAGAATTTACATTTTTATTATAAATACAATATATTTATATTATGATTTATATTATACATATATTATATTAAACTCATTTTTATTGTATATTTATATACAGATACATTTATATTATATTATGTATAGAAATATACATAATATAGGCAAAATTAAATGTATATATATATATATTTATATTTATATTATAAATATTTTATTATATATATATTTATATATATTACATGATTTTTATATGTATATATTTTAGTATTCATTATTAATTATAAATTATTTCAGTATATATATATATAATTTAATTATATTATATATTTTCGATTATATGAATGTATCTAATTTTGTGTGTATTTATAAGTGTATACATTATATAATATAAATGTATAAAATTTCATATATAAATTTTTAATATGCATGTATTTAATATTATATTTTTATAATATAAATCATAAAAAATATAATTTTTTATTATTTTTTAAACCAACATTTAATCGTTATAGTTTAAAAAATACTTGTAATAATAATTTTAAAATATATTATTATTTTTTATAGAGAGACATATATTTATATAAGTATATGAAAATGATATATATATATTTATATTTATATTATATTATATCAATAAATATTATATAAATACATAAACACGCACACACACAAATATAAATGAATAAATAAATATTTAAATATGGTTATTTTATATAATATATATATATAAATATAAATAATATATTATATATACCCAAATATATTATATTATTTATATTTATATAGACAAATATATATATATATATATATATATATATATATATTATTTAAGTAAATATAACATAATATATGTAAATAAATATATTATATTGTGTTTAATATAAGAGAAGTCAAATAGGATTGTCAGTTAAGGCGGTCCAACAATCTGAATTGGCTTTGACTCCTAGCAGCGGCTATTTTTTTGGCCACCTCCCACTGTGGGTTACAAGAATTAGGGCAGGCGCGTGCGTGGGGTTCTAGGAGTGTCAGCATGTCAGTTCCAGTGTTGTCAGCGAGCATGTCAGGGTGTTCAGGGGTGTTAAGGTTATTTATCTAGGGGGCTTGGGGTGTCATGGTGTTTTCTAGGGCGTCGGTGGGTGTTAGTGGCATTATGTGTTGAGTTAGGGGTTGTGTTGGAGGGTGTCAGGGGTTGCAACAAGGGGCGTTCCATGGTTCATCAAGGGTGTATGGGTGTGTTTATTGAGTGTCAAGGGCATCTAGGGTGTTGGGGTGTTGTCCAGGGTGTGGGTGGATGTCTGTGACATCAGGGGTTGTGTCCAGCTGTGTTCGAGGCATTAGGGGTTTTGTGGGTGGCCATCGAGGGTTCCAGGGGATCCTTTGAGGGGAATGTTATGGTTGTTCATGGGGGTGTGGGTGTGTGTATGGGGCATCAATGGGGATCATTTGGGGGGGGGTATGTCCAAACTATCTAAAATGATGGGGTATATTAGTGGTGGTTTTACAACCGCCTATAGATTTGAATTTAGGAATTCAATTATAGGTGGGTTTTACCACCCCTAACTGAATCCCTAAATTTGATGCGGTTAAAACCATTCCTAACATGACTTTTTATATTAAATATTTGGAAGGATTTATGGGGGTGGGCGGGGGGGGGGGGGGGGTTAAAACCCATTCTATTCTAACATC
This sequence comes from Viscum album, assembly GCA_963277665.1. Lineage (NCBI taxonomy): Eukaryota > Viridiplantae > Streptophyta > Magnoliopsida > Santalales > Viscaceae > Viscum > Viscum album. The sequence goes on from OY728147.1 coordinate 1,306,101,031, forward strand.
CCTTAAATGTTAAACCCTTTTACCAGTGCTTACCCAAATCTACCACTAATCCGAGTAGGAATGGAATTTAGTAGGGGTTATGGTTAATCGCCGCTAAATTGTTTAATAACGTTTATAACCCCTTGTAAATTAAAATCCACTTCTAATAGCCTTTTTTTATTGAAATTTGATATCTCTATGGATCTATTTTCATGCAATATCAAAAAATCCATTCCACCTAAACCATAATTAGTCAAGAAGATAATAATATATTTTGAATTTAAACAAAATATTTTATAATGTACCTAATGAGTTATGAACCAACCTCATAAAATCTTTACATACTCATAGATTATATAGTTTTATTGTTAATTATAATAATAATGATATTTTTAAATATCGAATTTATATTCATACCCTAATTCACCATAAAATAATGGCATGGCGAATGAAAAAACATCCGTACAAATCTTTATTAAGAAAAATTGAATAGAAAGGTTCCTTATGAATAATTCCAAGTCTATGTACTTTTTAACCAACCAAATAATTGAAAACAATTCTAATGGTATGATAAGGATGAAGAAAGAGAGAATATTTCATGTGTAAATATGGTCCACTGGAGGAAAACCTATAGTACAATGAGGAAGTAATGGGATGATTTATGATTGGTTTTATGTATTAAATATCTCCATTTAGAAATGGTTTATGTCAAATATAAAATATGTCAGTAAAATTTCTAACCAAATATAGGATCCATGATGATTTTTTATGCTTTATAGAGGTATGGTATGTCTTCAATCTTCTCAAAAGAAAGACTGTATACTTTAGATATATAAATCTACCACTATGCATTTGTGACAACATTGATTATGTTGATGAAGAACCATTATGATGTGTCTAGTTTCATAAACAAATATATCTATGTTAGTTTATTCATGGATTTAATAACTTTTATTATTTTGAATGAGATGTGATTATTTTATAATGAAATCATTTGTGATGGTATGGAGTATCTAAAAAATATTATTTGTATAACATAATACAAAAATAATGTATTATAAATCCATAACAAATCAAGTTTACATGACTAATTTTAAACCCAATTTTGGAATCAATTACATTGTCATGTAAATGATAAGATATTTAAAATGAAATAGTGTGATGGTTATTTGTATTCATTTGAAATAAAACCACTTGCTTTATGTCATTATTATTTGTAAGGAAAATAACCAAAACATTATTATTTGCAATGGTTGAAAGGTATATATATATATATTAATTAATGAGTTTATTGGACTTATGAAAATATTTCCCATATTATAATAGTGGTTGGTTTTCATTATTAATAATTTTTATAAATTAATTTATTAAATATGGATATTTCATCATAATGAGGTATAATTTTCCATACTTTAATAAATATAATGATTTATAATGATAAAGTTGAGAATAGTATGGGTATTAATATAAAGAAACACTTATTAGATCTTGGTGTATAATATAGGAACCAATAATTCATTGACTACATCATATATTTGTTGATTATATCCCAAATCCATCCTCCTTATACACCATAGTGGAATTGTGCCATTGTAGAACGGAACCCTGCTAGACATAGAGTGGTTGATGGTATGTTTTATAGATCTTCAATTAACCCTTTCCTACATGAATTATAATCTTGGAAACATATCATAAACCATGTGAAAATTAATTTTTTAGATGTCATTCCATATGACATAATTCATAGGAATAAATACATATTTTTACACATTCATTTAAGGCGGTTTCAATTATTTTGATGGATACATCTAGCTATAAAGTTTCACCCTAGGGTAAAAAATATATATTTATAGTATATCCCTGGGAAATATAAATATACAGTTTATATATTCACTAAAAATATTAATGTTTCTTTATAGGGACCACATCTCCAACAAAGATAATAGTATAATCATTAAACTTGTTGTTGTTGATTCTAAATGTACACAAGTGTTTACATAGGAAAAAATTAGATAGGATTTGATAGAATAGTTTTTTCAAGAGATATAAGTAATTCATATGATATTCTAATATTATAGGTAACTAAATATATAATCTATTCTAATAAAAAATCATGGAGACTCATTATTATAGGACAATGATGAAACTTTTTCCAACAAGGACGTTGTAAGTGGCTCAGATGTTTTTAGATTATACTAATCAAATAAATATAAGATGGATTCAGTGTTGCAAAATTCATATTGAGTTCAAATTAATTTTATTTAATAAATAAATTTTTATGGATGAAATTGGATGTTGAGGAAGAAATCGGACCTGAAATATAAAATTGTTACATATATGGAATGAAAAGTTGTGAAACAATTTAAAATTTTCAATTAATAAAATTTAATAATTTTTCTCCATTTCTACAATGAAATTCATTATAAATTTTTGTTCAATCTAATCATAAAAATGGATTGGATATTTTAAATAATGATATAAAAAACAATTTTTCTATTAAAATAGTTATAAATGTTTTTATATTAAAAAACCATGGTGTCTATGAATTAAATAGACTCAAATAAAATTTATCAATCATAGAGATCCATTCATATATTAAATCATGAATTAAATTCAAGGATAATTAGCTTTTATAAACCCATAAGTGGATTTATATTCCAATGAAATGATTAGTTGGACCTTTTCCTACAAAAGTTTTAGTGGGAGTGAATTAATTTTAATATAAGTATATATTGATAACATATTTCCATTATATAATTTAATAGCTATTTTAAAATATGTTAAGATGTAGTTGAACAGATTCTTCAATATGAAGGTCTCTAGTGATGAATCTTATATTCTTGAGATCAATATCATTTATGATATATCTGATTGTCTATATAGAATATTTTTGGTACATACATTGATAATATAATAAAGAGATTCAGTGTTCAATAATCCATGTAGGTATTAATTTGAGTACCACATGGAAATAATCATTCCATGAAAATGTTTCCTCAGACACAATAGGAGAGAGAGTAGATAATTTGGATTAAATACACATTGGTGATTTTTCCTTTCATGTATTCTATGTTATGAACCATCTTTAATGTTTCATATGCCTTAATAATTGTATCAAAGTATAAAAAATATACATAATTCCACCATTGAAGGGAATTCAAGACTATCCCAACTTATATGTGGAATATGAATGATATACTCATGGTTTATATAGAATATTGAGATATAATAATTATGTGGTATACATTTTGTAGTTTTTTTATAGATCAGGATAACCTAAAATAACATTAAATATATGTATTCTTTCAAAATATGGTTTATATTTCCAATAGATCAAAGACACAAATGATCGTTGATTATGTAGTATATACTGGTTATATCGTGGCTCCAAATAAAGATAAAAAATAAATTTGGATACGGAATTTTTTTAGGAACAATATGTGGTTCAAAATAAGGAATATATTTTCAAATTGTAATATAATAAGGTAATTATATCTTCTCTTCCATGTATATAAGGTCACATAAAGGAATGATTTATATACTTCATAAGTATCACATCTTGTTGATTTTTTTTCACAGTGGTGATGTTAATGTATAAAGATTTTATAAAGAAGATAACATTAAAGAACGATTCACTAAAGTATAATCTTAGAAAAATAATATTGATATTGTGTGATCTAGTTAACTAAAATTCTTTAACATTTGGATCATGTCAATGTGGGAGCCTAATAGAGTTTGTTTCGTACAACTAACTATTTCATAAATTTTATTATAATTAGTTTAATATAATTAAAATTAAGAAATTTCATATCACATGTTTATTTTTTTCTATATATAATTAATTAAATAATATAAATTTAGTGATTTTTGCATCTAAATGATAGAGTAGTTCCTATATATAATGAGAACATAGAGGCACTATGAGAAAATTTTAAATATTTTTCCCCTGTATCGATGGAATCTATTTGATATGAAATAGATGATGCATATTAGTAGGTGTTTGTTACTTATATGATTCTGATATATTTTTTTCAATAAAACTCACACTTGGTAGTCTCTAAGATAGGTTGTTAGGAGAACATTCTCACATATAATAATTCCACATGTTATATGTGTCATTAGAAATTTATATATATAAACACAAATATTTGTCCTTATACATGAAAATATTATCATTGTATAACATGAGTTATGTACATAAATGTGTTAACGAAAACCAATGATGATATAAGCTCGTGGAAATGTACAATATGTTGGTTTCATCATGAGTTGTATTGAATTAATTAATTTTTAAAGAAATTGTTTCCATTCCTTATTAATGGAAGTAGATATCTCATGACATTTCATTTGAATAGAATATTTTGAATTTGTCTATAGATATTAATATTTTATCTAGAAGTTCATTTAAATAATGTCAAAGAATGCTAAATCCTACTTATATTTCTATAAAACTAATGAGGAACATGCTTGATGAAAAATAAACTTGAATGAATTATATTAAACATCGAGAGATCATAATATACTATTAATCCTAAAAAAATTAATTACATTGTATATTTGTTCTATGGAATGATTCGAGGAGTAGATATTTGACTTTATGTATGTTATTATAATGTGACTAACAAAAACCATTAAGGATTCAAATAGTATCAGCATCTAAAATATTATTTAAATTATATTAGAATTCAATATACAATAAATATTATTCTCATGTTTCTAGAAATAATAATTATTCATTTCATTTTGATCACATAAATATTTATTGAATTATTAATTTTGTGATATTAATTGATTTAAATCAGTTATCATTACTCATGCATTTATAAATTCCTTTGGTTGATATGTTGGGACAATGTTCTGGATGAAAATAAATTTATTTATTCAAGAGTTTATAACTAGTTAAGGAAATATTGTTTTTAATATTCTTATTATACATGGAGTCATATTTGAATGAATATAATTTGTATGGATCACAATGTCATTATTTATTCTCTAACAGAAATATTTAAACTCGATTATATTATTTAAAAAATAGTTATATTTGTCTATGATATTTATCAATAGATACTTTTATCAATCCCTATAAATAAAATAGACTAAAAATCACTCAATAACAAATAAAAGTCATACATATTAACCCATTAAAATTGAAAATAAATTGAATTAATTCATTAATACAAGAACTAATTCTAATTTTTGTTAAGTATGACCAACACATGGTTTAGGGTTTTGTTTCCAATATTCGTAGAACAAAAAAGAATGTCTCATGGTCATGGGATCACTAGTGGATTCCATTTTCGGAATTATATATTTTTATCCTCCATCACAATGATGATATGAAGATAATGTTCAACAAATTAAACAATTAAAAAAAATTAAGGTAATTTTAATTAATATTAATAAAAAATAACTGAAAATATATATATATTAAAAGTTCCAATACATAAATATTCGTGGATTTCTATTTTTTAGATCTAAGTACATGTCTAATGGAATTTAAATAAACATAGGCTTGATGAGAACTTTAAATCGAGACATATCATTAAATCTAAATTCATAAATTCTAAATATTATTTTTTCCTTAATTCATAATGTATTTTACTTAATTTGACATTGCTGATGTAAAACATATTAGATAATACATATGAGTTAACATCTGTTCTTTAATATTAAATTATTCTTTTTTATATGATTTTTTTGTTCCCTGTGATATTTAAAGTTTATAGAAAATATTTTTTTGAGAAGAAAGAAATGGTAAAAATTAAATGAATATTTTATGAGATATCAAATCAATATTTTTGGGCATCTAATTGAGAATATTTTTTTAATATAGTGAATAAATATAGAATTATTCTCAAATGAATATTTTATAATCTCTAAAGTATATTTGGACAAATTTAATTTATGATATTTTCCTCTGTAATACATGTAAATTAATCCTATAATATTTATTAATGATTTAAAAATATGTTTTTTAAGAGAGAAGATGAGATATTGAGAAAGAAAATTATGTCTATCAACTACTAGGTATTAAAGCATAGATTTTCTAGAAGAATAAAATTATTATTAATCTGGAATATTCTAAATTCCCTTGAGATTTAATATTCTTCATTAATAACTTTATACATGGTATCTAAGGATATTTCAGATGGATTTGAACTCCTATAATGGGAATAATATCCATAAGATGATGTTGAATAATACAAGAGTATTTAGAATAACTTTTTCATTCAGTTTAGGTGCCTTTATAAACCACATAGAACATTTATAAATAAATTATTTTGATTAATATGAATTAGAAAACAATCTTGTGTTAAGGGATATACCTATACATTTTATGTTCACAAAATGAAATTAGTGGTTATTGTTTTGTCAATTTTTCATCCAGACATTATATGGTCATACTCATCCACACTAGGGGAAAACCATTTACAAAATAATTTTTCGGTCTATTATTAATTATTTTGAATATACATGTTTTGAGGATTTCAAGGAAAAAAGTGATTATAATTTTATCATTTCATAGTGGATTTTCTCTAAATGAAATTCTAAAACATAGTAGTACTAATTTATGCTATAATTTCCCTTAATGCTCTTAATCATCTTGCCTTGGAGTCATATTCTCTCCTCCTTAATCTGAATCATTATCTATTATTATAGTCATGGTTTCTATGTGTATATCAGACCACTAAAACAAGGTATTTATTATACGTTTCTCTTCTATTATCATTTAATTTCTTATGGTTAAATTAGAATGTTACATTTTCATTTATTTTAAATTATGGGGAAACCATTACAAGGTATAGTATTTTTCATAATCAGATTACATGAAACCATATATAGTCTATTGTATCCCATTAATCAAATTTTGGATTATTTTTTATTAATTTATGGAATCCCTAAACATTAATATACATTTTTGTTAAAATTGATGAGGTTTATTTAAAAATATTAATTTTTTTTGTATCAAATGTCTAATTTGGGTTATTGGAATATGTTTTCATATTGTTATTGTATTTTAATTATATATTTTAAATATTTTCTACTAAATTAACTATTGTAATTTCTTTTATAAATTTCGTTAAATCTTTTATTAGTTGGCTTATTATTAAAATCTCACTCATAGCCGATTTTTTGGAGGTATCCACCCTCATTTTCCTTCTTACCAAGTTATGGATGAATCCATTTTTGCTATTGATTTCCAAAAAAAAATTAATTCTCAAATATACATTTTTTTAAAATATAAAAGAATGCTTAAATTTATTATTTTGATTAATTAAAAATATTTTTTATCATTGAGATTTATATGATCATTGACATGTTATTTTGATATTTTAATTGGTTCTATATAAATTAATATTCCATTAAACATATTTGATATTATTTGTATTAGTACAGAAAAAATAGGAAAATTATTTAAATGAATATTTTCCTCTTAAATAATATTTATGTGATATCAATACATGAGTTTTTTTTAATTCCAATATAATATTTAGTATTTCCATGTGCACATTTTGTTTATTGACAAATTCCTTTGGTAAATTTTAGTCCTAAACAACTAAATAAAAAATATATTTTTTTTAATGAGATATATAAATGAAAATTTTTTCTTATATAATAGTTATTTGAATGGATTGAATGAAATTTTTTTCTAAAATTGTTCTCTTGACTAAGTTTTCTTATATGAAAATAATTCAACATGTTAAATTGATGAATATTAGTCACATATAAATTTAGTATGCATGGAATTTGATTCAAATCTATATAATAATTGTGTAATTTGTGTTTAAGATAATTTAAAAAATTGTCTAGATTATATATTATATTCAACATAGAAAATAGTTTAAAAAATTATAATTTTTATATTTTTATTATGTTATTGAGATTAAAAAATATATTTTAAAATTATTCTTGGTTGTGTAAATGATTTTGGGATGTGGTATATATTTTATTCTTTTTTCTCATTATGTTTTAATAAATATAATGTTATAATCTAAATGAGATACATTTTATGTCGAATAATGGTTCTATGTGTAAATATATTTTCATGAAAAATATAATTCTTGAGTAATTTAAACTTTAAAAAAATATTTTATTTAGAGTATATATTTTTAATATAAATTTCGTAGGATTGTAGTATATAATATATTTTTATATTTCCATTAGTATTCCATAGTTTTCATTGATTACATGTCATATATTATGTCAGATATATGATAATTTAATATTGATTATGGATTTAACATGTCTAGTGTAATTTTTCAACAATTATATTAAATTGGTGATTATTTTTATTCTATATTAAATTCTATGTTATATTTGATGTAAAAAATAATTTATTATAGAGTATTCCATGTTTGGTAATATTTTTTTATCTCTACATATTCCTAATATATTATTTATTATTTAATGTGATGTTCTATGTGTTTGATAACACTAAAATGAGATTATTATTGATAATTCCATTTTTAATGTTACATTTGATCTTCCATTAATTATGAATTTATTATTTATTATTCAAATTTTATTTAAATGATTGGATTTCCATTAAACAAATTTCATTATCGATTATACCATGTCGAGTTCTAGGTTTGGAAAATAATATATAAATCCTAATTACATTTCCCCCTATTTTGAGGATGATATTAAGGATACAACACTAAATTATGATTCCCATTGTAGTGGGGTAGATATAGTTTAATTGAAACATGATTCATTATCCATCCACGGAGAATATGATGGTAGTTCTATAGAACTAGATTATTCTTCTCTACATTATGATAAAGACTAGGGGTTCTTTGATTCAAGATTATTTTTTACAATATAGGGGGGATGATTGGTGTTTTTTGGAAACTAATTCATTATCCCACCATATTGAGGATGAAGTGAATTATTTTACATTATCCCATTGACATTCATATATCAAAATTAAATGAATATTAAAATATAAATAATCACATCACCTTTCGAGGTTAGAGATGTATATAATGAATTCAACTTTATACACAATAAATATCATTTATTTTTAATCCAAAAGAAATTGTTCCACTAAATATGAAACAAGTTGATCCACAATACATATTCAAAGTCACCGAAAATACACCTACACAATCTATTCATCTACAAATATCATGTGTAATACATTTCATCAAGACATGGGATATATAAAAATAATATTTTTGTTATCATATGATCAATAATGGGATGTGTCTATCAAAAGATATCGATGAATAAAAATGTAATGAATAATATGGGTGAAAGTAAATGATAATCAAATAATGCTATAAAAAGTTTAAATGAACCTGCAATAAATTCATGGATTTTATAAAATAAAATAATATCTTTCATCGCCATAACTAGTGTAATAGTGATGGAATCAGAAAAAAATTCCAAATTTAGCCCTTGTATAATGATAGTACATAAAATCCAGGCCTCTTTCCAGGACATATACTATTTTTTAGTATTCCAACCCACACATCTAAATAAATTTAATGACATACAATAAATACCCTTAATATTATGTCTCATGAGACCCGTCGACAGATAAACATGATATTATAGGCCCCCCCAATCACTAATTAAGACCAATAAATTCATCATATAAATTAAATGAACAAAAAATATTATCCATAAACATTTTTCCTTATCAGTCATGAAATACCCATACTAAAATGATAATTATATATATTTTTAACATTTACCTAATCAATAATTTCAATATAATTCTACGTAATATTCCCTAAATCCAACACTATATATAATAATTAGTGCATTTTTATGTAAATTATTTCTCCAAAATAATTATTTTATGGGATTCTTATTGAATACCATTAAATAAAATCAATGAGTAAAATCTTATTTATATAGTAAATAAATTATATTAAAAATCATGTTTATAAGTAGTAGATAATTAAAAATAAAAGGGAAGTAAAGGAATTTTTATGAGCATGATCCAAAATAAAAAATAATATGAGAGGATTTAGAAGGAATTGAATGGAACAGAACTAAAAATTAGGTAGTCAACATCTATCAAAAATAAGATTAATGTAAGTGAAATTGTAAAAGTTTTCTAACAGAACATTTTTATCAATTTCATAAAAAGATGAATTTATGAGTCACATTAAAATCTTTTTTTACAAAACACATATATATGTTTCTTAAAATATTTACTTTAATAAAGTGTATTAAATATTATATCAACAAAATGACATTAAGTTTATCCATAAATTCATTTTTAGTGAGTGATAAAACACTTTATTTTGATATGATAGAAACTAATTTTTAATAATTTAATATATCATTATTGAAAACCCACATTTTAAAAAGATTGATCTAGAATCTTTATAAAATAACGAAAGGTAAATGTAAAGGTAACATAAGATAACATATAATTGGGTTTCCAAATAAAAAGTGTAACATTATGAGGAATGGAAGATATGGATAAATAGTATTTGAATTATTCTTATTAATGATATAATGTTTGATGAAGAAACTCATCAAGGAATCTTATTATAATTTAAAACTAATTCTCCATGATTGTATTTGAATGTACCCTGGAATATGTTTTGATGGTGGAAGTAACCAATCTTAGAGGAATAGAGTTCAATATGAAGCATTACAACACAACAATGGGAATTTTGTTATCAAATCCCCATATAAATTTAGTTTCATTTAAATTTAAAGAAAATGAAATGTGGAATGTGAGATAGATTTTTATATAAATTAATTTTAATAATATTTTTTACATAAATAAATCCATCTCCCATATATGGTCCACAGAATTAAACAATTTGTGAACATTAATATTATCTCAAAGAAGTATTGCGAAGCAGAAAAATGCATACTCTAATAGTAACATAACAACCAAAATAAAATTTGAGTGTTACCATTAAATGAAAATTAAAATATCATGTAATGAAAAATATTTATTACAATTGATCTAAATATGGTTTTCAATAATGGTGTGTAATGACCTACATGACTCATTATATTGAAAATAAAGACAAATAACCCTTATGAAATTTGAACCGGTTGAATAAAAAACTGTAAAGAATATATTTTAAAAGGAAACATTAAATACCATTAATAAGTAAAGTATCACGATACAAAATATTTATGGGGAAGTATATACATCGAATAAATGAAACAATGGTGTTTATTAATAAATATGTCTCACATGGTAAAATTTATAACATGAAACACTTATAGTAAAAGTAATGTACAAATAAAAAAATCGTGAGAGGTTTACTGAGAAAATTTCAATTAAATATCCTGAAATTCAATATATTAATAATTATTGATGTAAATATGGAATTTAATACCCAATTTTATAGAAATATATGTTATCAATACGAATCTTCTCTAATAAAAATGAAAATATAAACAAGTGACCATTAAAATATTGGTATATTTTGTATTGACATTCCATTGATGAATAATGATAATATGGTCCTCGAAAAAACCATGAAATACATTATTATGGTAAAATAAATTAAATTTTACAATAATCATTAAATATTAAGAATATTATGGTACACAATAATAATTATATCTCATGAAACTAAATTTGATACAAATATTCCATTACCTTTAGCCTCGACTTCTAAAATGGAAGGTTAATTTCATATACAAAAAAATACCTTAATTATATATATAATGTAATTATTAATACTTAAAATTTTTATAAATTTAATTTATAATTATTGTTGAAATTAATATTAGTTAGTTACTGTCCTTTTATGAATATCATGTGTGAGTAATCTGGATCATTTTGAACTACTTTGATAATAATGGTGTTGTTATTTATTATTCTCTTATATTTAGTAATTACTAGATCATAAATGGAAATGTAATTTAGCCTCTATAATTATATAAATTTTTATAATTTCATTGTATGATATATTTTGTTATGATTTATAAAGAAGAATACAGTGATTAGCACATTTCATTAATTTATTACGAATGGACGTCGGTATCAAAATTAATGTGTGTAATATTAATCTTTTCATCACATGTCCAAGATAAATAATTATATCATATATTATATCATATATTATCTATAATTATGTTCTCATATTCTTTCAAGATATTATTGTATATAATTTTTTAGCTATGTTGTTCGAGAGATACAAAAATGAAGATAACATAATTAATTAATGTGTATAGTAATGGAAAACTTTTATTTTTGAATGATATATTTATTAAATATAAATTTATATATTATTTAGATATTTAGAATTTTTTTAATTATATTTGAAGATATTTTAATAAATATAATAAAAATAATATGAAAATCTATTTATATTTCTTTTTGTTGGCAGTATTCTATAATAACACCCCAATAAGGTTTTCATTTTTCTTAATGGAAATCTTGAAAGGTGGTTAATGATTATTCAAAAGGTATGTAAACATAATATATATTTAAAATAATTGAATTAATGGTAAAATATTTGTAATTTTTTAAAATGGAATGATATAAAATAAATTCTGTGAGGAAAAAGTATGTTCTTATATTGAGACTATGATATTTCTCATAAAGGATTCTTTTTAAAGTAAGGATATAGTCAAAACAATACCATTATACACATTTATAACAGGTTAGTCCTTTTACCTCTTCGGTTACCCATTTTACCATTTTGGCTTTTACCATGGTAACTATTTGTTACTTGAGTAACTCATTTTTTATGCATAAAAATAATATATATATATACAAATAAGAAATAATTAATTACACAAAATAATAAATAAATTTTCTCATAAATTTTTTTATGTGTGATAAAAATTATTTTTAAAATCTGAGTAAATAACATGTAATAACAATTTTCAGGGAAACAAATCTATTTTTTAACAAAAAATTATGTGTCATAAAATAAGAAATTTTGTTGATTTTCATGATATAAATTATTTTTATTATAAAATAAATAATTTTTATGCACTTTTCAAATAAATTAAAGGAAAATTTTATCATAACAATATTTAATTTAAAGGGATGTACAAAAATAGTTTTTTTTATTAAAAAACAATAAACACGTTCATAAAATGATAAAAAATGGTCATAAAAATTAATAATGGTTAATAAAAATTTATATTTTTAGTCATATTATAAATAATTATCATGAATCTTTTTTTTATATATTTCTATGATATATATTTTTATCGATGGATTCATTAAGACAATGACTTTTATAAAACTAAATTTTTTAATCTTCATTAAAAACAATAATTTCAAGAAAATGCCAAAAAATAAAATATATCTGATTTCAAAATACAAAATTGAAAAACAATAATCATTTAACGTAATTCATTTTCTAAAATCAACAAATACATGATAGTGAAAAAAATATTAGGTTAATTGAATTTTATTAAAAATATGTTTATTGATCATTAATTGTTTTATATATTCTTTCATTACAATTTTTAAATTAATGGATCTTAATATACTATTCTATATATTTTAAAATAATATATTTTCATGAAAATGTTTTAGATGTTGTTGATTTAACTTCTTAATAATTTAAATTTTTATTTGAGAAAGAATAATCATTTTTACTTTAAAATCATATTAATTATTAATCCTCACAACATAATAAATTTTAATTTATTTCAATATTATTAATTACTAGAGGGCTTACATGTGATGAATTTGGAACGTACTTCCTCAACATCGAAACATGAAAAATAGTGTGTACTATAGAAAAACTTAGTGGAAAAGCTACTGGGTTTGCAAGTTGTCCAACATTCTCTAGTATTTCAAAAGGACAGATGAACCATGGACTTGTTTTCCCTTTCTTACCAAAATGCATCACACATTTCCAAGGAGAGGTTTTAAGGAAAATGATGTTACCTACATTGAAAGAGAAGTATTTTCTTCTTTTATCTACATAACATTTTGGACTTCTCTAAGCTTCCCTCATGTGAAACTGGATCATATTCACTTTATCAGCCACTTCCGTTACTAATTTTGGCCCCATCAGTGTTCTTTAATAGACTACATCCCAAAATTCAACAGTCTGACACTACTTCTCACACAATTAATCAAAAATGTTCTATTAGTATACAAAAATTAAATCTATTATTATAAAGCAACTCAACTAATGAAATATGATGATCCCCACATCACTGGTAGTCCATTGAACATTCTTGAAAAATGTCCTCCAATGTTTGAATTCTTCGTTCTGACTGCCCATCTGATTGACGATAAAAAGATGTAATAAAATTTAATTCGGTGCCCAATGAATTTTCAAGTCCCATACAAATGTTATAAATGAACCTAGGATAATGGTCAAATACAATAAAAATAGGAACTCCCTTTATCCTAAAAATATCTTTGTCGTGCATTCGAGAAAGGAGGTTCAAATACATTGTATCTAGAATGGAAAGTAAATGTGCATATTTTTCTAGATGATCAACAATAACCCAAATCACTTTATAAGCTCAGGAATTATTTGGATGTCCCACCACAAATTCCATTGATACATTCTCTCATTTCCAATCTATCACTAGAAAAGGATGAACTATACCCTCCAATAACTGCTTCTCTACTTTATCCTATAAACATGTCAACCATTTCACAGTAAAATCAGTAATATATCTTATCATTCAATCCCACAAATAATACCCTTAAATGTATTTGTACATATTATTACTGCCAAGATGAACATAAAATGGAGAACTATGATCTTCACACAACAAATATTTATTTAATTGATAATCAGAAGGCACACACAACCTTTTTACAAATCATAAAACACAATATTTATCAAAGAAAACTTGTGGAAACTTACCCATTTTAACCAATTCTACCTTTTTTGTAGCTCACAGTCTTCCTTATGCGATTGCATAATCCTATCTGATAAGGATAACTTCACTAAAACTGGAAACAAAACAAATGTATTCCCTTCAACTAAAAATTCTATGCCAAATTTCATCAAATCATTAATCAAGGGATCATGATCCAAATGTAACATGGTTAATGATGGATTATGTTTTTGACTCGTGGAATCCACCAATTTTTTTTATTTTCCTAGATGGTAATTTATTTTTCAATCATAATCCTTTATTAGTTCAATCCATCTTCTCTGACTCATGTTTAATATCTTCTGAGAGAATATATACATAAAACATTAGTGGTGGGTATATATTTGACATTTATCCCCGTATAAATGATGCCTTCGAATTTTCAAATAAAAACCCAAAACTGCCAATTCCCAGTCATGTGTGGGATAATTTAACTCATTGGGTTTTAGTTTTACTAATGCAAAAGAAATCACATGATCATTCTGCATTAGAACACAAACAATTCCATTAAATGAAGCATCGTTGTAGATGACAAACTCACAGTTTCTAGAAGGCAAGGCCAAATTGGAGCATTCAACAATCTCTTCTCCAGTTCTGAAAAGCAAACACCACAATCTTCTTTCCAACTAAGTTTAACTACTTTTCACGTTAACATAGTTATCAGGCAAGATAATCTTGCAATTTTCTTAAAAACGTCATTATAACCTACCAATCCAAGAAAACTACGATCCATTGTAACATTTTAGGATCTTTGACATTCATTAACCATTGTTGTTTTAGTAAGATCAACTCTTATTCCATAATTATTTACAATGTGCCCAAGAAAATAAATATTTTTAAACTAAAAAACACACTTCCTGAATTTTCCATATAGTTTCTTTCCCTTTATATTTTTTAAAATAACCCTTAGATGTTTTTCATGATCATCTTTATTTTTTGAAAATATAAGAATTTCATTAATAAAAAAACCACAAAACAATAGAAAAACTCATGAAATTTTCTAATCATAATATCCATGAACACAATTGGTGTATTATATAAACAAAATATCATAACAAAAAATTCATAATTCCCATATCTAGTACAAGAGGCCTTTTTCAGAATGTCATACCACTTCACCTTCAGTTGATGGTATATGGATCACATGTCAATCCGGGAAAAGTACTAATCTCCCGGGAAATGATAAAACAAGTCATAGATATGATGAATAAGATACATTCTTGTAAAAGTGATATTATTTAAATCTCTATAATCAATGCAACGTCTCATGGAACCATCTTTCTTTTTAATGAACAAAACAGGAGAACCCCGTTTTGATGTTTTAGGATGAACAGAACCTTTATAAAGAGAATCCTGCAACATATTTTTCAATTCAAAAAATTTATATTTTAGTCATATGATATGGTGGCTTTGACATTGTCTTATCATTAAAAACTAATCCAATTGTGAATTATACTTCTCGATCAGGTATGACACCGGGTAACTTATCAGGAAAAACATCATGGTATTAATTTACCACTGGAACATCATTAATTGGAACAGTTCCCTTGTTTTGAATAATATGAGAAAGATAACATTCATTTCCATATTTTATAAGTTTCTTAGATTCCAGATATGTTATCAATTTTATGGGTTCTTTCTTATATTCAAACAGAAACTGTTTCTGAAAAATAACTTCTTTATCTCTATAGTCAATCATGCCTTGATAAAAAAACCCAATGCATTCCCAGAATAACATAAAACTCAACTAAGGGAAAAGAGTTGTTTGTAGGTAAATTCTATCAACATAATATAATATAAATATAAATATTTTTATTTTTAATATTTTCTATAATATTTTCCCCAAGTATTTTATCAACAAGATTTGAACTCATTTTTTGAGGGCATATTTACAATTTACATGAATATTTCTCAGAAATGAAAGAATGTGTAGACCATGTTTTAAAGAAATATTTATTAGAATTTGTGTAAATAAACAAGTTACCTGATACAACTTCATTGGATGGCTTGACGTATACTGACATAGTCACAAAGTTTCTCCCTACACCTTTCTATTTATAGTCTAGATTATTTGTATCATTCAAATATTTCGTTGGGCATGAATTTTCATAATAAACCCTCTCACCACATTTAAAACAAAAAATAGTTTACAGATTTCGATTACTCATAGATTATTTTCATTACAATCATGGGACATATGTCCAAACTTACTACATTGAAAACACTTCCCATTTTTGTTAAGAAATTCTCCAGGGTGCTTCTTGCCACTCTTTTCACAAACTAGAAACTAGATTTTATTACGATGAGATTTCTACGGTTGAATATTTAACATTTCTTTCCATCTGTTTCTCTTCTTAACTTTTCATACAATTTTAATGTGATCATTAAAAAACACCATCTCTAACCTCTTAACAAATCAGTCAAGTTTTACATAACGTTTGAATTCATGAGTGGCCAACACCCTTGGATACCTTGCCTTTAATCATGTGTACTAGCAGTTGATTTTAAAATCAAGATCTAGAATATGATTTGGATAATAATGGAAAGCTGGGTGAAGTTTTCTTCACACACAACCAATGAATCCTACTCTTTTTTCTTTAATTCAAGGAATTTCTTCACCATCCTACGTCGCACCACCATAGAAAATATTTTTCAAGGAAAATACTTTTATATTCATCCCACTCAAAGGCATAAATATCCAACATATCGTTGATATTATATACCATTGACCACCGTTAATTAGATTCACCTTCCATATATTAAATATAATGAAAAAACTATTGATTATCTGAACAACCTGTTACATAAAATATCATTTCAAATGTTTTAATCCATCATTCAGCTGCTACTGAGACAGAAGATGCATTCAAAGACGGAGGGTGTTGTATCATAACATTTTCCACTATTATAATGTTCTATTGTGGTTCCTGGGGTTTTTATAATCCATGGAAGATACCACCATTTATTGCATGTTTCTACTGAGCCATAAATATAACAAACTTCTCTATTATAGTCCCTACCATTTTAGGATGCAGATTCGAAAGGACGTCGTTCTGTCAGTGTCTCTCCTCTTCAGCACCCCTATTTACTCTGCAGACAACCATACTAAAGAAACATATCTTAGTCGAAGAAAAAATTTGATCATAAATTTATATAACATTAATAATTAACCATAGAGTAAAAAACATTTATGGGATTAAATTTACATCATCCAAACCCGTAATGTTTTCTAACCCATCCTCTAATACCATCTATAATAACTTAGGATTATTACATTACATAATCATGAATTTAGTCATGAAATCAAATCCTTTTACATTAAGGATCATTTATAGTATTTAGATTTAGAGAACTGGGTCAGAATACATTCATAAAATTACACATTAATATAAATTGAATACTAAAAAACAATACTCATTTCTTCCAAAGTATAAAAAATTTCAAATAAAACCTAACTCCATAAAAAAAATTCATAATTTTTATCATAAATTCCTTAATTTTGGTTAAACTTCATTATAACCTATGAAAATCATTTAAAAACTTGTGATGAGAACAAAAATCTCAGTGAGGGATATAATGAGAAGGAAAGAGCACATTAGTCTATGAAAACTTGTAGCATATAAAATCATTTTTGAAATACATACATATCACACATATATGCTTACGTTGCAAAACATGTGATTTAAAAACTATCCACACAAAACATAAGAACATAAATTTTTCCATATAGGTATCTTGGGGAATTACCTTCATAATCTTTTAACCCTCTCAGCTACCTTATAATTTGTAACCATCACGGCTACCTTACAATTTGTGTAACCATCATAGTTATATTTGGAATAACCATACTGCCGACCTCCAACAAAAACACAACCAATTAATTGGAGAGAAATATAGGTCCCACCCTTCATAATAAACAATGACAATGAAATATAACAAAATCATACAACACAAATAATTCCATGAAAACATTGATTTTGAATTTTGGGAAACATGATTTTAAAAGTGGAATTTAATGGAAAAACCCTTGATATAAATCATATAATTGAAGCGAGAGTAATTAGAGTTTATGGAATATGTATATAAACAGTAAATACGCATAATAAAACATTATATAAATAGAAAAAATCATATAGAACAATTCCAATACCACACAAATAACCAATTTGAAGGATAACCCAAAGAATGAAAATCGGGTTAAGAATTATCTTACCTCAATTTTGACATACATAAAACATGATTAAAAATCAATTATAATGGTTAAAAGTCTGTTATTATTATCTTAAAAATACTTATACATCTTCATAATACCTTATAAAATCATTTCATTACATCATTTAATCCTTTAATTGTTAGTATTTTGTTCATGCATTGTTTTGGGTGTGTTCTTTACGTGTTTTCCTTGATCGGTTCGTAATGGATGTTCTAGTCAATTGGAAGTGAAACTCTAGAATTAAAATTGACTTCATTTTACATATTTATAGAGCCATAAATTATACCATTCATCATTTTTAAATCTTACATAAGGTTGATTCATATGTTAAATCATTATTGATATTTGTTAAGATCATTTTATCAATTCTTCAATCGAAAAGAAATCATTTGGTACATTAAATTAATAACATGTGTATAAAATGATTCTAGAACCATATATGATATATAATACAAATATAATAACCTTTTTCAATAATAAAAATGGTTTCATTACTAGCCATTAAATAATAAATGGAAATTGAAATAACATTGTCCACAATGTCGATAATTCGACACATCACAAACAATGCTTTTATTCCATGATTAAGTGGGATATGAGAGGAAGAATGATGATGAATTTTCCATTAACATGAGAAAATATAGAATATACAAAATTATGGATCTTTATTTCTTCATGGGTAATAGAGGGTGAGTAAATAAGAAGAAAGTAATGAAACTCAAAATAAAAGAAGAGTTGAGAAATCCCTTATGAAATTCCGGCAGCCTAACGACATCACATAAAATTTCATAAAATATTTTGACAAGAGAAAATGGGTCTCTCATTATTTTTTCATAATATGAGCAGTAAAGAGGATATTTAATGTCATACCCCAAAATAAACCAAATGGAAAGAAAAATAATAACATAAAATGAAATAAAAATACAAAATAGGATGTATACCTTTTGATCTCTTCTCCTTGATATCCTTCTTAAGGCTTTGGGTTTTGGACATTTGGTGAGACTAGAAGCTATAGGATGTGATGAAGAGACTTGGGAGGTTTATTGATAATATCATAGGTATGTCTCAAGCCCTGATAGATGTGGGAGGATGATAGAAATGAGGGTGGACTTTAAAGTTGAGGAGATGAGGTATTTTCCATTATATTATTCATTATTATAATATTTTTGATCAAGACCAGGAATAATCATAATTCATGGACCCCAAATAGTAATAATGGAATGTGAGTTCTAATCAAGTGGTCTTACATCACATATGATGTAATTAATACTATATTTAACTGATAATTTGAATATACTATATTTTACAGTATTTCCCTATTCATAAAAAAATCAATATTTTCAGAAAATTACCATAAATTCCCCCTTCCCATTTTTTTGACATTTAGAATTTAAATATGAATTAAATTTTTTGAAAATAATTTTCGAAATATTTGTAATTAAATTTTTAAATAAAATCATACTAATTTTAAAAATTAACATTTTTTATTCTATAAATACTTTTATATCACATTGAAAAATTAACCAATATCTAATTATCTTAAATCCTTGTGAAAAAATACTTATAAAATTTACTATTAATTAGGGTTATATTACTATTCATAATACTTTTCATAGGGGTATGTTAATATTCCAAAAAATAAATTTGGTTCCATTGGACTCCAAATAACTTACTGAACACAATTGTAGACAACCATTTTTTGAAATTCAAAACTTTTTAGCAGCAAAATTATGTTTAAAGTATAGTTATTAATACCTACGTAATCCAATGTTTTATGCATTTCAATTTTTTTCAACCTTGGGATGTTACATCATCCCCACCTTCTAGAATTTGAGTCCTTGCAATTTTATTTTCTTATTACATAAGTGAGGGTATTTTTTTCTAATAGAATTTTTAGACTCCCATGTTGCTTATTCGACCATGTGGTTATTTCAAAAAACCATTACCTGGTGGATTACCTTATTCTGCAATACATGTTCCCATCGATCAAGAATCTGAACTAGTTTATGTAAATTGGAATGGTTCTATTCCAACTAAACTGCGACTAGGCTTAAGACATGTGATTAATCTGGAACATACTTTCTCAATATAAAATCATGAAAAACATTTTGTACCTGAGACAAACTCAGAGGTAACGCTAATTAGTATGAAACTGGTCCATCTTTCTCCAATATTTCAAAAGGACCGATGAACTACTGATCTATCTTCCCTTTCTTACCGAAACACATAACACATTTCCAATAAAATATTGAATGGAATATATAGTTCCCTACCTCAAAAGAGAAGTAATTCCTTCTATTATATTCATACTTTTCTACCTACTCTAAGATTCCGTCATGTGCTGCTGGATCATCTTCAATTTCATAGCCACTTACTTTTCTAATTCTTTCACTATAAACTTTCATTCACCGACTTTATCCCAAAATGCTAGAGTCTGACACCACTTCCCATTCTAGTCCTCTAAAGTAAAAATATTTATACTAGAATGAAAAATATTATCATAAGAAATCTCAACTAAAGAATGGTGATGATCCCAACTTCCCTATTAGTCTGTTGAATATTCTCAGAGCATATCCTCCAAAGTCCAAATCATTTTTTCTGACTACCCATCTGATTGAGGATGAAAATTTATACTGAAATATAATTATGTTCCTAATAACGTCCGACCTCCATTACAAAAGTTATAAGTGATCCTCGGATATGAGTCAGATAAAACTGAAATAAGACCACCATAGAACCTTAAAATATCTTTATGGTACAATCAGGAAAGCTGACACAAATGCATTGTATAATGAATAGAATGAAAATTTGTAGATTTTGTCATCCGATAAAAAATAACCCAAATTGAATTGTTACCTCGATAATTTATTAGTAGTCCCACCACAATTTATGTGGATAAATTATTCCATTTACACTCTAGAACTATAAAAGGCTAAAGATTCCCCTTTGGGAACTACCGCTATACATTAACATGTTGACATGTCAAGCATTTACAATAAAATCAGCAATATCTCTTTTCATTCCATCCAACTAGTAATACACCTGATGGTCTTTGTACATCTTAGTACAACATTGATGAACTAAAAATGGAGAACTATGGGCTTCACACAATAAATATTTCCTCAATTTAGAATCACAAGGCACCCACAACATTTTTCCAAATCCTAAAACACATTCTTTATAAAAGTTAAATTATGGAAACATACCCATTTAAACTAATTATACCTTCTTTAGTATCTCACGGTCTTCCTTCTGAAATTTCTTAATTTTGTCTGATAATGATGGCTTCACTGAAACCTAAAACAAAGTAGATGTATTCCCTGCTACAAAAACATCTATGAAAAAATTCATCATATAATTAATCAAACGATCATGTTCTAAACATAACATAGTTAATGAATCATGATGCTTTTTACTCAAGGAATGCTTTACATTGTTTGGTTTTACTGGATAATAATTTATTATGCAGTCAGGATCCTTTATCAGTTCAAGCCATCTTCTCTACCTCATGTTTAATTCTTTATGAGTGAATATACACTTCATAAATTTATGGTTAGTATATATTATACATTTGGCTCTGTGTAAAAGATGGATCCAAATTTTCAAAAAAAAACCATTGTATCCAATTCCATGTCATGTGTGGGATAATTTAACTCATGGGGTTTTTGTTGTCTTGAATCATTATAAATTACCTGATCATTCTGCTTCATAACACAACCAAGTTGCTTCAATAAAACATCAATCTAGATGATAGACTCATTTTTTCGAGATAGAAAGGCCAAAGTTGGACCATTCTTCAATCTCTTCTTCAGTTCCTGAACACAAACATCACATTCTACAATCTAAAAAAATTAACCCTTTTGTGTTAACTTAGTTGTTGATCTAGATAATGAAGCAATGTTTATAATATAACATTGGTAATAACTAACTAATCCATGAAAACTATGATTTTCTACAATATTTGTGGGTCTGGTCCATTCACCAACCACTCTTTTTATGGAAGGAATAACATTTATTTCATATTTATTTACAATGTTCCCATGAAAAGAAATCGATTTTCTCCAAAAATAACCCCTACTGAATTTTACTGGCAGTTTCTTTTTCATTTATGGTTTATAATAAAAACATTAAATGTTTTTCATTCTCCTCTTTATTTTTATAAATTACTAGAACATCAGCAATAAACACAACCACAAACATATACAATAACTCATAAAATATTAGATTCATATAATCTATGAATAAAGAAATTTCATTAGTTAACCCATGTACCATAACAAAAATTCATAATGACTGTATCTAATATGAAAATATTCCTTCGGGATGTCATCCTCTTTCACCTTCAAATGGTGGTGTCCGGATCTCATGTAAATCTTGGAAAATTACTGAGATCCCTGGAGTTGATCAAAAATATCATCGATATGAGTCAAAGGATACCGGTTTTTAATAGTGATGTTATTAAAAGCTCATAATAAATGAAAAGTCTCATGGAACCATATTTTTTTTAAAAAAAAAAATAGAATCACCCCATGGTGAAGTTCTAGGATGAATGAAGCTTTTATCATGAAAATATTGTAACATATTTTTCAATTCAAGATGTTCTATTTGAGCAATACGATATGGGGGTTTTTGAAATTGGCTTTTCATTAAAAACTAAGTCAATTGGGAATTATACTTCTCTATTAGGTATGATATAGGGTAACTCATAAGGAGAAACAACATAGTATTCATTTACCACTCGCATATCATTTATCTAAATAGTTCCTTTTTTTCAATAACATGAGAAAGATAACTTTCATTTCCATCATTCAATAGTTTCTTAGCTTCTTGATATGTTATTAATTATATGGGTTTATTCTTATATACAAAGAGAAACTATTTCTAAAAATCAACTTCATTAGATCTAGAGTAAATATCAGCATGATTAAAAAATCTAATCCATTTCTTGAATAACATCAAACTAAAATAAATGAAAAACAAAAATATTTTTAGGTAATATCTTTTCACATTCCATAATAAAAAATATTATTATAATTCATATTTTCTATAATATTTCCTCATAGTGTTTTAACAACATGTTTTGGTCTCATTTTTTTAGGTGATTATTCCAATTTTATGGAAAATTTCTCAGAAATGAGAGAATGTGTATGCCTTTTATCAGAAAAATACTTTAGAAAAATAAAAGTAAATAAACATGGTACCTGATAGAACTTCATTGGATGTCTTGGTATCCGCTAACATAGTCGCAAAGGGTCTCACTACACCTTTCTTCTTATAGTGTGGCTTCTTTGCATCACTTGGAATTGTCTTTGGGAAAGAATTTTCATAATAAACCATATAACCACATTTAAAACACTTAAAAAACTTATTATTAGGATTATTTTTATGACCATTTTCCTTAAAATCTTTAGGACATTTTCCTAATCTTACCACATTTAAAATACTTCCTAGTTTTGGTAAGACATTCATCAGGGTGATTTATTCCACTATTTTCACAAACTGGAAAATAGATTTTCTTACTATCATAGTTCTTTAGTGGATTCAAACCCATTTCATAGCATATAGTGCACTTATTATCTATGTTGTAAAAGTGCACGTGATCATCATCAATATCCATCTCTACCCTCTCTGCACATCAGACATGTTTCTCATAAATTTTAAATTAATGGGAGACCAACGCCCTTTGATACCTTTGCATCAATCCTGAGTAAAAGAGGTTTATTTTACTATCAAGATCCATAATTACTTTTAGAGAATACCTTTCTAGTCGAGTGATGTTCGCTTCATAAAAATCCAGTGAATCCACCCCCTTTTTCTTCAATTCTGGGAATTTCTTTTCCATACTATGTCACACTACCTTTGAAAAATAATTTTCATAGGAAATGCTTTTAAATTCATCCCACTGTAAGGATTAAATATCCTCCCTATCCCTGGTATTATTTTATATTTTCCACCACTAATCAACATCAACTTAAAAATGATAAATGGAAAGACATACAATTTGATTATATGAAAACCCCATTACATTAAATATCTTTTTAAGGTATTTAATCCGTCCTTTAGCCGCTACAGGGTAGGAATATCCATTGAACGTAGGAGGGTGTTGTCTCATAAAATGTTCCACTATCATCATATTACATTGTGTAACCAATGGTTTTTCTCTTTCATAGATTCCACCACCATTTATTGCCTACATAATTTGATCCATTAAGGTTGCAAACTGCTCAGTTCCAATCCCTACCGATCTAGGATGGACATTCAGAAGTATGTAGTTCTGTCAGTGTCTCTCCTCTTCAGCTTCCCTTTTTCTTCGGTGGACAACCATTCTGGACAAACATATCTTAGTCGAAGAAACATCGTAATATTTAAATTATATAACAATTCAAATTAACCATAGAGTAAAAAAACATTTATGGTATTATATTAACACTATCCTAACCCCTAATGTTATCTAATCCATCCTCTTATCACAACAATATGTACCAATCCTTATTAAAATAGATAATCCTGAATTATTAAATAAAACACTTCATTTTACATTTAAGATCTTTTCATGTTTAGATATTTAGATAATTTGGACATAGTACATTCATAATACTACACATTTATTTAGAGTGGATACTAAAAAAATGTACTCATTTCATCCAAAATATAAATATTTTATAATTAAACATTATTCCTTGAAAAAACATCTTAACTTTTAAATTTGCTTTCTTTTTTGTCTTAAACATCCTTATAACCTATGAAAAATCCTTTAAAAACATGGGAAGAGCACAAAAATCTCAGTAAGGGATATAAAGCGAAGGAAGGATCACATTAGTCCATGAATACTTGTACCGTATAAAATAATTTTCAAAATACATACTTTTCACCCATATATACATACTTTTTGAAACATGATATTTACACAGTATCAAAATAAAACATGAGAACATAAATATAACCATAGAGGTATCTTGTGTAATTACTTATATAATCTTGTAACCCTCTTAGTTACCTTATAATTCATAACCATCATGGCTACCTTACAATTTGTGTCACAACCACAATTACACTTAGAGTAACCATATAGCCAACCACAAACTTACCCATACCCAGTTCATTATAAGGAAATATTGGTCCCACCCTTCATTATAAAAAATTCCCAAGAACCATAAAAAACATACAACATGAATAATTTAAAAAATAACTGCTTTTGTATTTTTTGAAACAGCCTTTTAAAGGATTTAAATGGAAAAAACATTTACATAAATCAAATTTTTAAAGAAATAATTATTATAGTGGATGTAATATATATATAAAATGTACATATTCAGAAAAAACATATTATAAATTGTTTAATCATAGACAAAAATAATAATACAAGATAAACGACGAAGTATATGGTTAACCCAAAGAATGGATATCGACTTAAGAATTCCCTTACCTAAGGTTTGTATTACATCATACATGTTTAGACCACTTGTATAATGGTTAAAATATTGTTATTAATATCTTATAGAAACATATTTATCATTATAATACCTTATAATATCATTTTATTACATCATTTCATCCGTTAATTGTTAGTATTTTGTTCCTGGAATTGTTTTTGATGTGTTCTTTACATGTTTTCTATGATCGGTTCATAATAGATGTTCATTTTTATTGGATGTGAAACTACCGAATTGGAATGTAGTGGTATGTAAATATTTTCACAAAAATAAATAATACAATTTATCATTTTTTATTCTTACATTATGATTATTCATATGTTAAAACATTATTGATATTTGTTTAGGTCATTTCAGTGATTCTTTGTTTGTAAATAAATCATTTTGGTTCATAATTTAATAACGTGTGTATAAAATTATTCCAGAACGTTGGATGACAAATAATAAATATATCATTACCATTTTCAACCGTAAAATGGTTTTATGACCAACCATAATAGAATTAATGAAAATTGAAATTACATCATCCATGATGTCAGTAATTTGACACATCACAGTCAATGTGTTTATTCCTTAAAATAGTGGCAAAGGCGATGAAGAATGAAGGTGAATATTCCATGAACATGAAAAAATACATAATACACAAGATTATTTAGCTTTCATGCCTCTCTGATAAGAGGAGGTGATTAAATAATAATAAATAAAGGAACTCAATATAAAAAAAGAGTTTAGAAATCTCTTCTGAAATTTCGACATCCTAATGACATCACAAAAAATTTCATATAATATTATGATAAGTGAAAAGAGAATCTCTTAATTCTTACATAATATGGCACTTAAGGTGGATATGTAATGGAATGTCCCAACATAAGAAAAAAGAAAAAAATATAACATAAAATGAAATGAAATAAAACAAAATAAAAGAAGATGTTTACCTCTTGATCTCTTTTCCTTGAGATGCTTTTTAAGGCCTTTGGTTTCGGCCTTCTGGTGATACCAAAATATCTCAGATATGAAGAAGAGACTTGGGAGTAGTATTTTATAGAACATAGGTAAGGATCATGTCTTGAGAGCTATGGGAGGAAGAGGGAAATGATGGTGGTATTTATAGTTGAGGAGAGGAGGTATTTTACATTATTTTAATCATTATTAAAATATTTTTTCTCAAGACTATGAATAATTTTAATTAATGTTACCCCAAATAATAATAATGGAATGTGAGTTATAACTATGTGGTCTTACATCACTTTTTATTTTCATTAAATTGTATATTTAACTTATAATTTTAATACACGGTATTTTACCGTATTTCACTATTCATCAAAAATTAAAGAATTTCAGAAAATTCCCATAAATTCACCCTTACCATTTTTATAAATGTAAAATTAAAAAATCATCTTCATTTTTGGAAAATAATTTTTTAAATATTATTAACCTAATTTTTAAATAAAATCATACTAAATTAAAAAATTAACAATTTTAATTCTATACCTACTTTTAAATCACATTGAAAAATTAACCCAGATTTCATTATCTTAAATCCTTAACAATATAAAATATTATTACAATTTATTATTAATTAAGGTCATATTCCTATTCATATTACTATTCATAAGGGTATGTTACTATTCACCAAAAATCAAGTTGGTTCCATTTAACTCAAAATAACTTACTAAACACAATTTTAGAAGACCATTTTTCGAAACTCAAAACATTGAAGCATAAAAATTATGTTTAAAGGATAGTTATAAATATCGACAAAAAACAATGATTCATGCAATTAATTTTTTCTAAAACCTTGGTATGTTCTAATATTAATATTCAGTTTTAGCTACATTACACTTTTTTCAACCTATGTTGCCTTTGGATTAGTTTTTTAGTCCTCATAATCCCTAAAATTGAAAGTCCTTAATTATCATGGACCTTCATACAACATTTTTGTCCCCAGAATCATTCAAACATTCAATCATCCTCAAAATCACAAATAAATTGATAAATTTTTTATCTTATAAATATATATGTTTTAATTTATTTTATCCCTATTTATTGTCATATTATTTTATCTAATTAGTATATTTTAATCCATTATAATGGTTTTTATGTTAGATGTGAATCATCCAAAGAGTATTCCCTTTTAGTGTATAGCAAGGTGTGTAGTCACGATCTCATTTATCATGAAATTACTAATGATTGATTTATTACACAACTAGTCTTTTTTATGTGTATTCCCTTCCGTGTATTTATTCCACAGCATTATCCATTTTTTCATATCCATACAGGTATGTAATTTATAAATGTCTAGAAACCCCATAATATTTTTAAATTTGGGTTGTTTTACTATACACGGACACATAACTAGAATTATTTCAAGATCCCCAACAAGATATTTCCAAAAAACATGAAGTATTCTATATTTACAAATTCTATGTTAAGGGTTATATTTACCTTTGAAATTATAATCATCCTTAAACATACTAACCATTGGTGGTGTCTACCACACATATATTATCCTTAAATAATAATACCCAAACCCCTAATATTATCTGGACACTTCTTTGATTCCATCTATAGTATCCCAAAGATGTTAATATAACAAAATTATATGAATATATCTTTACATATAATACCATGTTCATTTTGGATTAGATATTTATAGAATCTTGATACTTTTTAACTAAATAATAACATGTCTCGCCTTTGAAAATAAAAAATTTCAATAAAATACTAAACTAATAAATCATTAATATTTTATAAAAATATTCTAAAACTTCCCCACATATGCTATTATTTTAGACATATTTTGTGATATCATTTTCTTGTTAACCAATAGAAAGCGAAACATAAGAAGCTTGAAGTAAATCACTGAATCATGAAAAGTGAAAAAATGGATATCAATGATTAAAAAAGAAATGTATAATATGGTTGTAATTAAATGACACTATATTAATGTCATATATCAAATTACATCATTTTGAAATAAAAACTTGGATTGAATAACAATATAAACAATCACATGGATCACAATTGATTGTTACATAGTAATATAATGCATAATTTTAAACTTTTCAAGGAACTTATACCATGAAATTATACAATTTAATGGATAAATAAAAATACATGCATGTACTTCTATAACTATATCCATGAAATATAAATAATCAGATAGTCATATAGAAAATACCTGGGATATTTTGTCTCATGAGACCTATAAATTTTTTTACCCACCAATCACTAATTTATTAAAATGAAATCATCATATGAATCCAATGAATAAAAATAAATTACTATAAAACATTCCCTTTTTATCAATTAATATGCACATTGAAATGTCATATATAAATATATCAAATATTTCCGCAATTAATAAATATACCTTTTTTTTTATGTAAGAAAATCTCCAAAGAACAACATATAGAGTAATGGGTATAGATTAGGTCAACAAATTTCAAAACCAATCAACAAATATACTTATAGGTTAATTAATTTCAATAAAATTGATGAATAATTGGGTATTAATTGGAAAAATTAATTAGAAGACAAATTATCCTCATACAGAGTAGATGATTCAGTGTGAATTTTTTTAATGGATTCCCATCAATCTTCTTCCACAAAAGAAATAATGAGATTGTATTTAAAATATAATCCTTGAACATAAATCCAATGTTATTAAAACACTTTTAACATAAATATGGAAAATTCAAGTGAAATCATAAATATGTTTTAATATATCATTTTAAAAAATATAGTAAAAAGTGGAAAGTATTACATGACCATAACACTATGGAATTCCAAGATGGTATAATATAGGTTGTGAAAACACAAGACTTCCTCCAATAGGATATTGACTAAAGACATGAACCAAAAAGGAATAACCTAAATTAGAGGCCATATATTATGTACCATTGTGAACTCGCACAACCTTTAACCTAAAAATTGTTGGGAAATAATAAAAGGCTATAACATCTAGATTAGAATAATATATTCATTATACTATAGGGGATAAATTAGAGTAAGACCATATAAACTAATTTTTAAAGGGTCAAAATACATTCCAAACCAAAAAATAATTTAAAATATGATAACAAGAAAAAGGAAAGCTGATGAGATCCTAGTTCGGAGTCTCCATGTCTAACCAATAATTTCCATAAAATAATTTAAGATTCATTATGATCCACTAATATCAACATTGAAATTATTGTAATCTATATAAGACATGACACATGTGGGTAATTAACTTTTAGGGGTGATTATATGCATACCCAAAAGAATTCAACAAAAACCATAAAAAGAGTAATATAAAGATACAACAGAAGTCAGATCAACCCATATAAAGTGGGAATTATAATCCATGATATATATATGCCCAAAAACCCATATGACAGAGAAATTGGATCTCCACCACCATATCCTTATCAGGGAATATGATTCTTCCAACAACTCCAAATTCCCATTTCTGATACACAATATGTCACGTGTCATTATTTGAAATCCATGTATATGACCCATATCATTCTAAATTTCCACATCCTGAATGGGAAAAATCTTCAACAAAGAAACCATTCCCTAGTGTGATATGGGGTTATACTTAGTATTTATAGGATCCTCACCCTTGTGTGACTGGGGGTTCCACTCAATAAATAGAGGAATTTTACCCTAGTGTGTTAAGGGTTGTCACTGAATATTTTGTAGTCCCGCAATCTAAGGTGTTAGAGGGGTTCCACTCAATAGATAGATGAATAATTCAGTACTGTATCAAGACGATTCACTGATATAGATTTATATAATTTCATATATATTCTATTGTTTGATATGAGGTTACTAACCCTATTATATCTCTGATGACTCTTCTTGATCACTATTATCTGTCAAGTATCACTAGAAGATGCATAAAGCTCATTAAAATTAATGTAGTATCTAAAAATAAATGATAAGGGATACCATAGAACTCTACAAATAAAATTAATCAGGATATGAAGCTCACTGTCTAACATGAATGGTTTGAATAAGGAGATGTGGAAGGTAGAGGTTCCGGAGAGAATTACACGATGTGTTTGTGGGGTGACATGGAATTTAACAACACCTCATCTCTTGGGTTTATTCTGCACAAGAAATTTCATGGCATTAATTTTAATAATACACAGCTTGTCAATATGAGCACACAATTTTTATGTAAATTTATGATCATACACATTAATGTCTGGGACATAACTCTATTCTCCATGTAAAATGACATAGTAATTCATTTGGAGTGAGATGAAAATGGTAGTTATGTGTTAACTTTTTTTTAATCCCATTAAGTAGTATAATATAATTTTTATTTTATTTTATCAAAATAATATTAGGTAAAATAAACCCCTTTTAATAAAGAGTAAAATGGAATAAAACTATAAATAATTTTTTAGAAATCATTTTTAACATGTTCCAAAATTAAGGAGTTACAGATCATTTAGAAATGCATTTACTTTGAAAAGATTATTTTAAAAGCACTCAAAATATTTATTTAAAAATTATTACTATATAATAGAGTCTTAAAAATTATATGATGTTTATTCCATTTAATTGGATAGTAGAATAAAAATCAAATGATCATGGAAGGAAACCAATTTTCATAATTTATAGGAATTCTTTTAATCCCACATAATAAAAATGGTAAAAACGTCCTTATGAATATTTGATAAAAGAAATTGGAATTTCACATAAGATAAAACATAATTGGGAACCAACATAAAAATAATTTTATTGGTTTAATGAAAATATGGACCAAGGATGGGAGACGACCATTAAATAGGATTGGAATGTTTCTCAAGAATAACATACATATTGGGAATAAAATTGTATCAAGGTAAAAAATATGATTTTAAATGTTATAATCTAATAAATTGAAATACCATGTACCAATAAATATAATAATAAGGGGGAAGAAACAAATATTTAAATAAATAATGTTAAGAGGAAGCATCATAAATCAATAAAGGGGGATGAGTTAATAGAATACCGTACAAATTTGGAAACTTTTAAATCAAATATAATTTAATGATAAAATAATATATATATATATATATATATATATACCATATATTTCATTTAAATAATTATCAAATAAATATTATGTGGAAAATATACAACCCAAAAAGAAAAAATTACAGAGTGTGCATCATGTCCCATTGATGAAAATTTGTTATCCAAGTACCCTTACCATGATTCCTACTTTAATTGAATATGATCTAACAACC
This sequence comes from Viscum album, assembly GCA_963277665.1. Taxonomy (NCBI): domain Eukaryota; kingdom Viridiplantae; phylum Streptophyta; class Magnoliopsida; order Santalales; family Viscaceae; genus Viscum; species Viscum album. The sequence goes on from OY728147.1 coordinate 1,306,133,685, forward strand.
TTTATAAAAAATTGGTATCTTATTATTAAATTCCATAACGATATTCATATATATTAACATTTATACACGTAATTTTTTATCACTTTATATAATTAATTAACAAGTTATAACTTATTTATAACTTCGGCTATTAGTCATATTAATTATTCTTCATGTGGGTTATAATGTTGATTTCAATATCCATTCATTCATAACATGTTCAAAATTCCTAGAATATATAATTTAAAAGTATTAATCAAATATATTTTTTAATAAGACACTTATCTCATTCCATTAATGTTTTTGTTATGTTTGTGAAAATAGAATATGTGTCATCTTATTCTGAGTTATTTTAGCCATCGAAGATGATATTTTTTAGTAAAATAAATAAAATAAAACATTTATATCAAAATAATAATAATTATTTTGGTTAAAAAAATAAAATAATATTAGTATTTATGATCCCATAGTCATCCTTGATATATTTACATAGTGTCTACCATGTAGGTGATCAACCCAACCAAAACAAAAACACACTATAACTCGATGGGTGAGTGAGTATAAAAACGTGTAAAATATAATTATAACAAAAAATTATCATATAATATTTATTATTTTATGATGGTAATTATATTATTATTATATTTTTGTATATAATGAAAATCAATATGAAATATGAAAAATGATTCTTTGAGAAGTCATTTGTTCATGCATATGCATGATCAATGTTTTTTATTTTTATAAGTATATGATAAGGAATAAATAATGATTTTTTCATTAAAAAAATAAAACATAATTATAATATTACTATTTTGGGTGGTCTTTGATGATAAACATAATGAATGAAAAATATATTGGGACCTATATCTTATATTACTAGTTTAAGTCAAGAACATGATCTTTCTCTTGATAATCTCTTTAAAAATGATTGAATTATAATAAATTATAATGATTAAGGAACTTATTATGCTAGAGGGACCTCTAGAATTGGAAAATAAATCAAGGGTTCTAGAAAATTCTAATTTTAACATCAATAATTGAAATGGTTGAAGTTATCAACTTTTATTAGTGACGAAAAGGTATCTTTTGTGAATACACTTATTTTTCATTAATATAATGACATTATACAAGGTTAAATTCCTATAAAAGTTTTAAATAATGATATTTGAGGATAAATTTGATTTTTATTTACTATAAAACGTATTTTAAAACATTTAATAATTAATTTTTCTTTTACATATTATTTTATACATTATACAATTTTTAATTTTTACATTGGTAACCAGTTTTTAACACTGTAAATTATGTATTATTAGAAGAAATAAAAAACAACCATGAAAAATATGTGTTTTATAAACCAAAATTTACTCCCCATATAATACAAATCAATTATTAAATAATCAGAAAATTACATTTAAATTAAATCATATAATATATAGAAAATAGTTTTCTCTTGGATAATTTCTTATTTATCATTAGGTGTTATTAATCCTATATAATAATTTATTAAAATTTACGATTAATAATTTATATATATATGGGAATAAAAATTATTTTAATTTATTTTCTTATAAAATAATAATTTTTTTATTACATAAAAATTACCCAACATTATTAAAAGAATTCTTAATAAATATCAGGTTTTTCATTGTCACGGTAATGAGAAGTAAACCTAATAATCTTACTTTTAGGCGTAAAATGGACTATATTAGATGATTTTTACTTAAAATTTCATAATAAGAAATAAATTTTATTGGATAAAATTTATATCATTAATAATGATTAAATGTATCATCAGTCCATGTAACGCGTTGAAATCCAATATTAGAAATAGTTTATTCTATGAATAAAATTCTTGTGTAGTATAAAATTATAAAAATATTATATTTTCATGGTAAAAATTAATTATTATCATATAAGTAAGAAATATTAGTATTTATAATAATTAAAATAAAAAATTTTACAGAAAAAAATATCTATTTAAATGAAATGATCAATAATAATTTAATTTATTGGAAAATATTACCTATCTTAAATAAAAGGTGAGAAATATGATTGAATAAAATTATAATAATATTTAAATAATATTTTTTACTCATTAATCTAATATTTGATAAATTTAAAAGGTTTTATAAACTTCTATGCCTTTATTATGTAGTGATAATGTCATGAACGTTTGAGTTTTCGAAAAAAACATTATTTTCCCTATTCACTAAAAAATAAAATATTTCTAAAAATTATAAATAAATTCATCATAAGATAATATTATTATTATAAATAAATAAAATTTTTTATTTATAATATGATTGTACAATTTTAGAATTTAGCTCTTAAACAAAAAAATAATGAAAATTGTTTTAATAGGAAAATTACAATTAAATTTCATTTTCATGTTCATATTCTTATTTATTATAATTTAATAATTTTATTTTAGTTAACAAATTATTTATATAAATAATATATATTACTAATATTATTTTCAATGTATTAAAATAAAAATCATAAAATCAATTTTTTATAAAAAAATATTTTAATAGAATAATAATATTTTCTATTTTATCAATGCACTGCTGAAATAGACATTATATTTATATAGATTTATAAAATGTAATATTTATAAAATTAATTTCATAAATAACATATTTAATTAGTAATAACAAGTTTATATCATAATAATTGTTAAGTTCGTAACCTCTTAGTACCACCTCGCTATATCATAACATTCGGTAAGCACTAATGGGCATCTAAGGAAGGGATTATTCTATCAGGGATCTTGGGGTTTTTTTTGATAATAAACCTATATCACATTCTATTTTTATAATATCATAATTTTTTGATTTCATCTCAGTCACTGTATAATTAAAACCCTAGTCAAGCTACATCATTTAAATTTTCAATCCAATGATATTCATAAGAGATAATTTGACTAACTGATTCTATTTTATTAATTTTTATTTTAAAATTTTTTAATATGATTGATTATCTTCATACCTGCTAATTTAATAAAAGTATTATGATGGTGTAGTTTTATTTGAATATTTAAAAAAAATTAGTTTTTGTAGCATATACAAACCGGTTAATATAATTTTTATATGAGAAAATTATATATTGAAATTGGGGGTCATTACACCGTCACACACTCCAGTCGGTTGTGAGTCTACCAGTAAGTCCTATGATTATGTAATTCCATTTTAGGTATACAAGATGAAAATATGAATTTATAGATTTTTGATATTTTAAAGATATAAATTATATGTTATTGTCTATGTGTTCATCAAATTTTAAACATCATGAATATCAATTAATATTTATATTCAAGAAAGATCATGGGATGGTAAGATGAGTACACCATAGATAATTATTCATTCTTACATTCACATTTGGATATCTAAAAGAGTTTAATGCTACACAATTTGGGGAGAAGATGAATCGATAACTATTAGTATATTTAATTGAATTAAATAATGAATCTTAAGTAGATATTAATGGAATACTTGATATGATTTAAATTCATATCTCTTAATGATAAGAATAGTTTCCATTTTTTATTGTATTTAAAATTATCATTATTTATAATAATTATTTAGATGGATTTTCATTTGAGAACATAAAAATATGGTGATAGGTGTTCCAATTATGTAATGATGCATTCCTCCATGAACATATATATATATATATATAAGAGTTTAATGTTTCAATATTTCTCGGCAACATGATTCCAGGAATATTGAAATATAACATGTATTTGAAATATTATTCTTCCAAAGAACAAAATTGAATCCATGATGTGTCTTAAATGTGTAACAGTAAAATCATAGGATCAATTACATTATTTATGGTCATTAAAATTAGATTTTATGGTTGAATCTATAGTTTTTAAGGATTATTAATGAACCCATAAATCATGGATGTTACCAAAAATCATTATAGAAATTTATTTTTAGATAGATGATGATATTAATTGGTGAAAATAAATATGATAACATGTGTTCGTTAAATCTTGAGATAGAGATATTGGTTGATACATAGGTTATAAATGGGAAGGTTCTAGATAACTATCGATGTGTCATTAATTATGAAGTCAAAAAATGGTTTTGGAATGTGGATTCTATATTCATTGATGTAGTATCTTTTTTATTGACATGAAATAAGTACATTTCATATATGCATTATCTAATGCACATGTTGGTAACACCGATCTGGTGGGAAGAAGTTTGATCTACATAAACATTCCTAAAATCAATCTTTAATCCAAATAAACCAATAAAATTGGATATTGTAGCTAATTGATAAAAATCCGGACACACATTGAATTACTAATTCACTCTATAAAATAAGAAGATGTTTTTAAGAACATATGATTCATGTAAAACAACACCGATAATTCCTAATTTTCAAAGTGGATAACTCATTCTCAATTGTTTTTTTCCAAACTAAATAATTTATAATCACTAAAATTTATAGTGATATGAAAATCAATGGTCCTGTAAAAATTTAAATATATAATAGTGTTGTAAGTCACAATAATTTTAAAATGTCCAAAAAATCTTTCATGTGCTGCTTATTTCTCATATTCATTCATATGAGTGGGAAAGAGATTCTCTTGAGGGAATCAACCATTTTACATGTCATGTGTTGTTTGATTATAAAGAAAATATTTGTTGAAATAAAAATTGATACTACAAAATAATCTCGTTTTCTTTAAGTATTACCCAATTAGATCGGAGCTTAGAAAATTATTATTCTCGTATTGTTCATGCCTACTTTGATGGACACAGATCTTCAATTATTTTCATTTTAGGTAAAAGTAGGAATATTTGTAACTTTTTATATGTTATATGATTTTATATTATTCTGGTGGTTCATTATCAATGTCTGGGCACTATTAGGTATTAAAGCATGTGATACCATGTTTGTTATGTGTATTTTTTGGCTTATTAAATTTCATTTTAAGATGTTGTATGGAGTATATCAGGGATGTTTTGAATTTATTCTATATATATGTCTTGTTAGAGTTTGTATAATTTTTGATAATTTATTTTAGATATCTAGAAATTTAATATTATTTATTATATATATAGCTCAATTTAACAGGAACACCTAGAATATAGGTACTATGAATGGTGAATGGGTTGTACTTTAAATTTTTTTAATCCCCTAAACTATAAGAAATTATTTCAATATTATTTATAATATATATATTTTAACATTTTTTTTATATGTTCAAAAATTGTCCCCTATTGACAAACAAATATCTAAAAACATATTTTTCTCACCCTAGAGATAAAGGAAATCACATAAAGTTAGTAGTAATATAGTTTAACTCAATGATTCATCGTAAACTATGTTAATTCACATAATGTGATGGTCTATATATATTCTAAAATATTTTATCAAATCATTTTATTTATATTTTTATCTTACTATTAAATAAGATCAAAATATAGAAATTGGGTTTTACGTGTGTATAAAATATTCATATTTGAGTTATCTAACTAAAAAAATATAATCATCATCAAAACAACATCACACTTAAAATAATGTTGTATAACATTTATAAAATGATGTTCCCTGGTATTTTTATCTCAATCACCTGTATTGAATTCTTTATAATCTCATGAATAACATATTGAATCATATTTACATATTCTGGTTCCAAAAGTGATGTTTGTAAACTTTATCCTCATATAGCTATTGATATTCTAGATTTTTCTTCAATCCATAATGAATTAATTTTCAATGAAATGATCAACATATACATCCATGAAACATCTATGTGTTAATCTATCTTATTTTTTAATATATCAGACAACACAATTATCAATCCAGCTATGATTTCCAAAATATTTTCTATACAAAAATTTAAAATCATTAATCATTGATTCATTAGAAATCCATTTTTCAAACTCCACTTAATTTCATACAACATTATAAAATCTATAATGTTTTATGATAACTTTACCATCATAAGCCATTATCGATAAGACTTATTCCACATATGTAATGTGTTTTACAACCATTATTCTACCTCGAAATCCCAGAAATCAAATATTTCCAATGAGGGGTGAGTTTTATCTTTTTATACATATATTCGGATTACCTAAAATCTTACTCTATGCACCTTCTAGACATATCAAGATAAAAATTAATGAATAATTATTTTTTTCTAATTTTTAGTGAATATTAATCAATCCTTATTACCATATTTGGACATCCATATAGCCTCATGTTCATATCCTGATCACTATGGTATATAAACTAATTCTAAGAGAAAATAAAAAAACTATAATGTTGTAGTTTTCACTAAAAAATCCAATGATATATGACCACAATGAAAATGTGAAATATTTTTATAAATATTTTTATAATTAAACCAAACTATGAAATTAAATAACTTCAAAAAAGTTATTATTGATGGTCTTAGGCACAGAATATAATTTTGTTACTTAAATCTATTTATCATCTCACCTAATAATCCTAACCCTAAATCCATCATATGCGCAACATCCCAACACAAATTATCATTAAAATGGTAGTCAGACCAGTGGCTCACGTAGCCTTAGGCATGACTCCCCATTCATCAAATGCTACCTACTAATAGTGAGGGTATCTACAGGTGATTTTGGGGATACTATGCCTTCATATAATTGATGCAAAATGGTATTATTATATAGTAAAAAATAGATAAAATCATAAGTAGTTTAATAAAATGACTATGTAGAAAAATATTGATTATATATAACTGATAAAATGTGTCCAATTCCCATTTATAAAATTCATGGATGATGAAATTTTTATGATAAAATATGGTAATTAGAAAAAAATACAAAATTCTTTGTAATACAGTAAAAAAATAAGGAAATTAAATCAAATATCTCGGTGCAATCTCCATGAGAATCCCAAGCTTCATTTCCAACATGTGCTTCTAACTCCCATCTATAAGAAATAAAAAACTACCTACATCCTACAAATATATGACCTTCTTAGGTACCATGGGAACAAAAAAAAGTGTAAGATTATAGTCTCTATAGGTCAACACCCAGAGTTACCATCCCAATCCCGATCGTGTAATATTAACTAAACATATTGAATATATGTATATGCTAAGTAAAGAAGTACAATGTAACTCAATAAAAAAAGTACATGCCTCATCCCTCAGTTAGTGTCTAAACTTGTTATCAGTTAATTGTTTAATTATTACTATTTTATAAATAAGAAAAATGTTAGCAATATAGAAGGTTCCAAGATGTAAAAAGGAAACCAGTAATGATATCAAATTGTAAATATTCGGGGTAATAACAAAGGCCATATATACTTCAAGGGAATCTAAATCATTAATAACTATATCCCAAATAATGTTAAGATTTTAATCCACATAGAATAGTCCAATTCATTCAACGTTATTATCCCTAGAGAGTCGAATATGTTCATCCAAGGTAAAACAACGCTAAGAAAAGACTAGGTCCTATGGGCCTTAATCGTGGAACCTGCATGTCAATATTGTATCCAAGAAGTGTATCAAAGTCATTATGCACAGGGATAAGAGTATAATACAAGGATCACCACCAAATTAATTTAATATTAATAATCCTACTGAGTCCAAATATTTCATCCAAGGTAAAGTGAGCCTAAGAAATTAATGGCCCTGATCTGAATTAACCATGGAACCTACTTGTTAGTTCTGGATCCAAGGAATGTATCCAAGGAATCCTCTAGTTCTACATGAGGTATCAAAAATCTATCATACTGGTAAAACCATGTTATACAAGTAATTGATTCTATATGGATCTGGACCTAAAAAATGTATTTTCGAATTTAAAATGAGGTCCGTAAGTGCCCACGACATTCCATCGAGAATCCAATGAAATCTATAGACATGTGACTCCTATTTTGATAATTATGTCATATATAGTTCTTAAGTTTCAATCCATTACATTTAATAATTTTTTATATGGATAATTGGGCATCATACCAATTAATTAATTCATATGTAATTACTAATTCCATTTGGTTCAGGCCTTGCCTTTCATTAGTGTGACAAGGCCAAATAGTTTGCAAAAATTCTTTTAATCCATTTAAGGCATTTTTGAAAATTATGGTTCACTACTCTACCTTACATTAACATGGTAAGGGTATTTACATACCTGAAACCTATTATAAACTCATAATTAATATTTCCAAGTCATATACATAATATACATTCCAATTTCCAATTCACTATTAATTGACACAATGATGTAGTTACCTTAGGTGGTTCAAGTGGTGAGAATAAAGGGTACATATCATTTTTTTATTCACATGATAATTCAACCCATTTAATACATAAAATCATAACCTTATTGAGGTCAATCCAAGGCCCACTAGAATGGTGTCTTAAACATGTTAGAACACTAAAATGAAATTTTTTGAAAAACATATTACATGGGTAATTCCAATCTAAAAACTAGGACACACACTTATATGGGGACTTGCTTCATTAATAATTTTAAAATGGAAACTCATTTTTATAAAATACCCTTAGGGTACATTCCCTAAACATGAAATATCTCAAACATAGCATCAAGGCATAAGATATATTAATACAATAAGGTAGGAAAGCATAAATCTTCTATCAATAATTTTTATTTTCAAGATATTTCCCCTCCATTAGAGGGGTTTTATTATAAAATCATTATAATATTTTCACACAATCATATGTCATATTTAAATTTTCATTTGCATTATAAATGAAAGAATTTAATCTAATCATACATCATTAATTAAATACTATGTGCATTGGAATTATAAATAAATTCAATGCATCCATAAACTAAGAAGGGCTAAGAAAGGGATCATACCTAGAAAGAATACAAGCCAGTGCTTCACACTTGACACTTTCTATATCAAATTCATTGATCACACATGTGAATATACTTCAATATATATATATATATATATATACTCTTACACCAATGCATGTATTCCCTAGACCTTGAGAGAATTCACACATGTAGGATATATATATATATATACACATTTGTATATGATCACAAGGATTCCAAGGGCACTGAAACTCACTATACATGATACTCGAGAACCATAATAATCTCAACACCATAAAATAAAAGTTGAAATAACACAAAATGGCTATGAAACCTTACCTTGAATGGCCGTAGAGATCTTAAACTACCTGAACTGCCTAACCTTTGGTAGGGATTGCAGGCAAATTGACCCAGGAGTCCCAAGAAGGCCTTTCACACCCTAATACTGGAATAAAATCAAAAATATGTTATTAGAAAAACCCTAGGGTTTCCACAGAGTGAAATATTGTAAAGAAATACCCAAAAAATATAAATCAATGGAGGATAATGAAATATAATGATTTACCTCAATGATCCAATAAATAATCATAATGGAATCATGATGAATCGACAGATGGAAAGGGAGCCAAAAGGATACCGTCATGCAGGTCAAAGTAGATCACCTTGGTGTGTACCATATGAGGTATGGTGATGGAGAGATATTTTATATTAATTATGTTTTATATTAATTTGAACCAATTCTTTATTAAAAAATGCATTGTTTAATCCATGTGGTTTATAGACCTGTGATCCAACTATGTCAGACCCACTATTTAAGGAAATCCCCACGCATGGATAGTATTTCTATGGGATTAATAGTGTTGATGTAATTCATCAAAACATCATCAATGCAGTTAAAAAAAGGTTGGAAAACCATGTTCAGGTAGTGCATAACGCCTATACCTCACCTGCACTAGGCCAAATGGTAACATCAAATGGGACATAAGGATTCATAAAAACATTGAACCCTATGCAGGTCCTTTAAATTCTACCTTTAACGGTTTGGCGCTCTAAAAAATCATCGATCCACCCTGTAATGTTATCAGGCCTTCACTCCAGTCCAAAAATAGATATTTTAAAAATTCCAACTCTTATAATTTTGTTCTAGGAATCCATTTTAATGATGAATCATCTAGTAACTCATGAAGTGCAAAATACCTTTGATTATTGTCTAGTTGAAAAACAATAATCTCTAAAATCACTCAGTCTAAGAACTTCTCGTCCCATTGAAGGATTCAGGAATGTAATTAAAAAATTCAATGGACCTACCAGGGTAATAAATTTTTATTAAAATGGTTTCATTGTGTTTCAAAATTCCAACACATCGCTAAGAAATTATAATGAATTCTACACCTAATCCTTCAAAACATTATCCAACTATCATCATCCTACTAAAATCTCAAAATGGAACTCTCTTGTGCCTATTTTGATAGAGACATGATCACATTGTTGCCTATTTAAAAACTATGCCGATGGTGATCCCCACATTTTTTCTTTATCAAAAAATGGGCAATTCCAAGACACATTACATCCATCAACATAAATTCCATACAAACCATGTTTCTAGGAATCCTAACAATTAACCTAGAATGATTTCATTGAAAAGAAATTTCCAAATCATGATTGAGCTAATAGAAAATAGTCACACAATCTTTCTCTGAATACACTACTAACCATAAATTCACACTCTCATTAGCCTGAATTTTAAATTATGATAATTCATTATAACCATAAAACATTTAACTATAATAATAGAGAATGAGTCGAGCCACTTGGCTGACTTATCTCAATGATTTTTTTCATAGGTGGCCTGTGAATATTAAATGAAATGGATGGAATCCAAGAGTCTAGAAAAGGGATTCCTATATGGGAACCTAGGAATCAACCATAACATACAAATCATCATGAAAAATCATGTGTCAATGTGTATCACTAAGGAAACTCTCCCAACAGACTCAAAATCTTATATATTTAGTGTTGCGTAATAACGATGATCTCCTAGCTCGTCAAAGATGATGTCAAGATATGGGACATGCTCATCACTATATATAATAAAGTAAGAGTTTTTTCATGGATTCCAGTCAAACATACCCTACTACTAGAAATTAGAACGGTCAAACCAAAACTTTTCATCTTCATAAAAGAAACTCTACTCCACATTTCGACACATCGTTAAAACTTATCACTAGACATTAGACCCTAATTCACTTGGTGAACTATCAATATTTAAAAAAAATCTATCCTTGAACAACAATGTTTATAGAGGTGATATACTCCACAAAAAAGATCAAATTCATGCATCTGATCAAGAACCAACATTCACACACCCAATCATAGCCATTGGATTTTATGTAGAAGTGACTGTTTTCAATGGTCCTCTTGGATTGTGTTCCTTCTACTTGGAAGGAGAAAATTTATTAGAATTAACACCAAACTACCCATATTTTGAGTGTACCAATATTTAATGGAAATGAATATAAACTATCCTCTCAAAAGTGTGTTAATACCGAGACACCTTAATCGTATGTGTGTTGCTTGTCTGATCCATGCTCACATATTTCAAAGAATAACAGGAAGGCCAGTCCATTGAGGATGGTGTTTTAAAACACCTGAGTATTTAGAAACCCCATCCTATGAATTGGGATTGAATTTATTTCTTATTTCTCAATTCACACTACTTGGAGAACACCTAAGAACATACTCAACATCACAACTAGTTTATTTGAAATTCACCTTTCCTCATACAACCATTATCTTGGATGACACCATTACATGTAATCCATCACTAAGATGAAGAAAGGGTCAAAAGACCAATGAATCAGTAGAAATGTCTAATTTTATGAAAACGAGCATGACTCACTACTCCCACCCATAATAAGGCCAAAGAAACCATGACCACCCATACAAAAAAGGTTGTTATTGGAAAATAAAATTCCTACTAGTGAAAACAACCCCTATATGACACCAAATGTTGTAAATCTTATCTTAATAGAATGAAATTGAAAAATAAAATGGTGTTACATTTAAAATGATAACCCATTATGAAGAAAAATTGTTGACATTAACACTAGGTCACATAAAAAATGGTCAAATGGCCCAAAATCCAACCATTAAACCATTACTAAAAATATAATGCTGACAAAAAAAGCTCACACTTCTGTTCCCATGAAGCACCAATAAATTTTTTTACTACACTTACAATATATTTTTAAAATAGCATACCACTTATGGTAAAATATTCAATACCATTACATTTATTCACATTTGGTCATTAACTTTTTAAAGTATTTATGGAATAAATCATGGCATAACAAACATTAAAATCGAATATACTTTTCAATGAATTACTATTATTTAAATTCACATCATTAATTAATAAATGAATCATATAAATTTATTTCAATAGATAAAGGGACCGATAAATGTCCCACAAAGACAACCAGAGATCATCTAAATGTAACCCAAAAGAAGTCACTTAATTAATAGGAGTCTCAACACCCATACTAGGATGTCTCATAATGAACATCAACAAACAAGACTACATAGACCTAGTCAAGCATCTATGTAGTTAAAAATTTCATTTAAAATTATGACATTCTGAAATACATAAATCTCAATCCACATCGGTGGCTGCCAACCAATCTATAAAGCGTGCATACACATTACATCTTGGAATTTATCTCCTATTTAATCAAACCAATCCACATTAGAATATAAATTTTAAAAATATTTCTATTATTAAATATGGTTCAAGAATATGTGTAATATTGTCCCAAATTTAGTGTTCCCATACACATTGAAATTGAAAACTGGATCCGTTTCGAAACTGCTAACATTATATATAAATGAAAATATAATTTCATTTTAAGTAGTAAATAGAGTAGAATACAATTATCATATAATCATGACATATTAAACCAAAAATAAATGTTAAATAGATCAGGATGAAAAGAATATAATCATAAAAAAATGTTTTTAAACACCTAACAATTCATATCACATTAATTCCAATAAACACAAGAGCATGGCATAGCACTCATGGCACACAATCCAAAACAACAACCAACCCATAAATGCAATTTCATGGAATCGTACAGGTATGAAATTTTAATATATCTATGTGCCTAATATGATGAATACAATAAACTATATTTAAATAACAAGTCCATGGGAAAAATAAAATAAAATCATAAACTAATAAACAATGAAAATTACACCAATCACTTAAGGTGAAATCCTATCAACTATATTATAAAATAGCGTGAACCACAATTACCAGCCCCAAACTCTTGGTCATTTCCTAAAGTTGGAGTGTTCATTCGTAAGTACAGCTATTAACAAATCATTGAAACATTCTTAGTCAACTCTCTTTCAACCCAAAATAGTTATATAAAATAAAATTACCCACTAAAACCAGTTTTTAATGACCCAAACCAACATAACATTAAACAAGTAGCTTGATCGGTGGGTCCCATGTCCTCAAGCGCACCTCCGCATACAATAAAGGTTTTTTACTAGAAAATAATGTGTTGGAAGGTGATAGTGGGGAGACTGTACCCTCTAATAAGATATTCACAATGGTCTTAACAATCGACAGTAGGTAAAAGAGTATAAATCTATGACAATGTAATGGAAGATATATTTTATATAATTGAAAAAAATTGGCTAATGTAAGTTTATACAATGCATGTATGATGAAATTTTCACGACCCGCCTTCACCCAAAAGGAGGGGAGGGATAGTAAATTTCCTGACCCTTAATTATTTATGTTGAAGAAGAGATAATGACCCCCGAGACCCACCTTCGATTGGTCCTGGAGTGGCGACCAGCACCAAGGGTATGGAATCAAACACAAGATGGAAGGCATTACCTTTTTTATTTTTTTAATAGGATCGAGAGATAAGATAGCAATTACAATAACACCAAAGCTGAAAGTAAAGGTAAATCCAAAAGTAACCTATTCCCATATGCATGTTCAAAAGTAAAAGATACAAGACACAAGAACTGCAAAGGTAAAGTACCAAGAAAAAGGAAAATGACAACAGAAACTGCCCCATGGTCCGAGCTAGTATGGTCCGACATGATCCCTGAAGTCCTCCTGGAAACCTAAAAACAGTTTATATATGTTGGGTGACCATACAAGTATATTCACTAGGGAAACCCAACGACTATAGTGCACAAGTGGGGAGGCATTCTAATGCCCTATGAGAAAAAGACAACCAAAGCACCTAGCAAGGAAAACTATCCACCCAAGCCTCACCAAGGTACACTCCCCAAACAATGAAAGTCAAGTAATGTATAGTAATAGCCCATAGATGTTCGGGTACCTTGTGCAACTTTCCCATTGGTTCTTGAAGACAACCCATGCATCAAACCAATCCCACCATTCTCACTGTAGTCCCACTACAACACCTAGACCGCACACACCTGGGCCACAACAACCACAAGTAACCATGCCCGCAAACACCTAGGCCAGAACAACCACTGCCACGCCCGAAGACACCTGGGCCTCATCTTAAAGATACTTGGGAAACAACCTGCCCGTAAACACCTAGGCCAACCACCACAACTACCATTCCTAAAGATTCATGGGATAATAATGGACATCAGTCCATCACAGCCTGCCCGAATAGTCTTGGGCTATTCGAGAAAGGGAGCAGAAAATAAGCTAATAACCATCCACTCAGAGGAGTGTTGGGAAAAATCCCTCCCCCATGAAATGGGGGTGTTCGGCACTAAGTTCTCAACATGGGTGGGGCACGAATAAGGAAACATAAAAAATACAAATATACGTATAGGTAACAATCACTTATCCTAACCTAGGGTTTCAAAACCTAAGCACAAACAACCTTGTTACTATTCATTCATAAAAGAACCACAAGTCTCACGGCCAAGTCACTACTGATCCCCAAAACCAATTCCCCGTTTAACCCATTCTTAGTTTCATGTTCAAGTGATCCCATTTAATTAAATTTGACACTACTGGGAAACTAACAGGCATAACCATAATCCAAAAAAATAGAAACATACAAAAAATAATTTAAGCATTCACACCCTCTTCTCTTGTTAAGTCACAACAACAAACAGATAAGTGAGATCCCTCAAAGTACTGGAACCAAAGAAGTCTTCAAGATACAAACCCACATCCCGAAAACCATGAACCAACCATATGATAGTAGTAGATGAATCCACCCCAATTTGTATCACAATCAGAGCAACCCCACAGTTTCAGACTCACAACCAAGAGGATCCCATCCTCGCCCGCATCACCCCATAAGCAATCAAACAGAACAACACAACTACTACCAAAACAGAGCTGGGAAACTTCTAGGTTCAAGCACATCATTCATTATTTTATTCTTTCTGTTGATTAGCCGGGGTGACCACACCGGGAATTATGTTCACTGGGTATCCATTTAAACCAACTCAGTTTAGGAAACTGACCAATTTCCAAGTTAAAGTCATTTAATCATCACATAAGGCAAGGGTTCATTAGTGCACAAGGAAAGACCACCAACGACCATGATTTTCAGGGAGCATAGCCCAATGTTTTACAACATAAGCATCAAGGAAGAGAAGAAAAATAGAACAACAAGGCATCATTCCCACCCCTTCCCTTAATTATTTAATTTCCGTTTGTTATCTTCATTAAGGTTTGGTTTCACCCACTCCCACATAAATAGTACTGTTATCACCCCACATGATACATAGAAAATAGAGACGAAAGAAAATACCTACCTGGTTGATCAAGGATCGAATTTTTTCTCCACGAGCCAAGAACAGTGGATGTGTGGCTTGCATGTGAGGAATTCCATGGACACCAAGAGGTGAAGAAATCCCTAGCAGAGGCGCACCACAAGCCACGGGAAGATAGGGTCCCTGGGCAAACCAGAAAGAGGAATGAAATCCATCTGAGAAGAAAAAAAGTAAGAAACTCTACCGAGAGATATAAAGAGGATATCCTACTGTTTCAAGATATGGGATTTTGAATACCTCTAAAGTTGGATCGTGGTTTCCTACGTGGGTGGGAAGTTACACACGATGACATTAAGGTGTTATTTAATACCCCCCCCCCCCCCATCAAGGAGGTTTCTAAGGTTTTTTAGGAATTAATTAGGGGCTTTAAATGACTTTAAAAAGGGTATTAAAATTAATTTACGTCAAAAGATACATTACGGGAGCAGAAAAGTTGAGTACTAGAAAAAGAAAAAAGGGCTCGACGATGTCACGGTGCCACCATCATGGTGTCCCACTGACGGTGCCACCCTGACCGGTGAAAACTCCATGGTGCCACCATTTTGGTGGAGCCATGTTTTGGAAATGTAAATAGTCAGGAATGTCTGGGCCATTACATCATATACCTCTAAAACTATTCTCTCCATCGAGAATTAAAACTAGATTCGAAAACATGACCCTTCCTTGGAAGCAGTCAATGACAGAACATATAGATAACAGCTATTAAATGCATAGGATGACATCGTATGAATGTGTCTACAACAGTAGAAGATCCCTCACTAACTATTGTGGCCCTATCATCAGTCTACATGCCTGGAAATCATAAAACAAGTCAGTATGACCTCTGACTGGTGTGCTCAGCACCAGGGGAACCGAATGCCTCTCATCATCTAAACCCATAGCACAGGCCAGACTGGTTGCAAGAAAGGATTGTGAAGCTCCTCTATCAAAAAATCCATAAGCAAGGGTACTAAAAAAGTTGATCGTACCTCGAATGACCTTCGGCCCTGGTGGAACTACTGCCTCCGTGGTGTGCAACTGCCCACACCCATCTCCTATACCTCTCGGCTATCAGACACCTCCCCGACCACATCCGGGTCGAGGTCCCTAAGGAGAGACATGAGGTTGGCCTCCCCCTGCAACGTCTGGTCTCGGAGGGGCAGGAGCCTGCTATCCCTGCTACTGCTGCTAAAGGGGCCTAGCTGAAAACTGATGCGCCTGAGGTGGGTGTTGAACCTACCCACCCCTGTTGTACTGTACTCTGTCTGGGCACTGATTCTGAAGGTGTCCATGGCTTCTATAGATGAATAAACTTAGTCCTGGTCCAGAATGAAAAGGGTGAGGACCGGGGGATCGGAACTGGAAATCATGAGGCATGCTTTCTCCTGGTTGAAACCTACAGGGCCCTGATGCTGGAGGCCTGCTGCTAACGGCCTTCCCCTTTGATGATCCCAATTGTATTCCCCCTTGTGATACACCTCCCAGCGTGGGCATCCTTTCCACCACTTAATCTTTCTTCTAGACCTCTATATAGATCGGTTAGGTGAAGGTATTAATAGAATACTAGAGAGAAGGTCAAATATCCTCCTCTAAATGTCTTGCCCAAGACTCCTCATCTAGAAAGAGGTCCAGAGCAAAGAGGTGGAGATCCTTGAACTTGATCCCCAACTCTCTTACTGATGTTCTCCCCTTCTGGAGGGAGAGTTGCTCCTGCCTCTTCTCAGTCTTCATTGTGGAAGAGAGGAATTCCGCCCGGAACTCCCTCTCAAAATCTGTCCACGTCACCATAGCCTCGTTCTTCTCCCCAAGATATAGTGTCCAACTCTGATGCACCATTCCCCATATCTGACTAACGGCCAGAGGAACCCATTACTCCATTGGTTCCCAAATCAATCTGAAAGCTATAAATAGCTCCTCGAGCTGGCTCTCTGTCTCCACATTTTAGATTCTACCCTTTTACTTCCCAAGGGTATGCTGCTGAAAGGCATGAAGCTTCCTCTTCCACTAATAGTCCTCCTCTCAGTCATCTCTCTGTCGATTAGCCAAAGTAAACTCAGGGGCCTCAATTTTCCACACTTCTCGTTGTCATCTCCCTGGCGCCATAGCTGCACGGTAAACAAGGAATTCCTAAGCCTGAGTAGTGTAAAATATTGTTCTTAAATTTTTATTAGACTTCTTGTTCATTTTAAATACCCAAAATACCCATAAAACACAAGAAAACATGTCATTATGATGCATGTACCTCTCCTAGGGTCTCTACCCTGCAATCAGTGTAGCCTCACTTGTTCATTCGGTAGGTCCAGAGTCCATGCATCGGTTCATGGGGGCCCTAAAATCCCATGTCCTAGCCGGTCTTCCCTGGCTTATTTCACGCACCAAGATCACCCAACACTGTTACCCTACCATCCCATACAATCCTCATCGTGCATAACTCTGGACTCCATCCTATCTCTCAACCATCAGCACTGATACCATTCTCTCATGAACCGCCTTCACCCAAAAGGAGGTAAGGGACAACAAATTTCCAGAGCCTTCCTTCTTTAAGTTGAAGGAGAGATAATGACCCCCAAGACCCGCCTTCGATAGATCCAGGAGTGGCAACCAGCACCAAGGGTATAGAATCACACACAAGATGGAAGGCATTACCCTTTTTATTTTTTATAGGATCAGGATATAAGATAACACCTCTAACAACACCAATGCTGAAAGTAAAGGTAAAGCCGAAAGAAAACCATTCCCTATATACATGTTCAAAAGTAAAAGATATAAGACACAAGAACTCCAAAGGTTATATACCAGGAAAAAGGAAAACATCAATAGCAAATGCCCCAAGGTCTGAGATAGTATGGTCCGACATGATCCCTGAAGTCCTCATGGAAAACTGAAATCATTTTATATACGTAGGGTTAGCATATAAGTATACTCAGTAGGGAAACCCAAAGACTCTCATTCACAAGTGGGGAGGCATTCTAATGCCCTGTGAGAAAAATACATCCAAATCACCTAGCAAGTAAAAATATCCAAACAAGCCTCACCAAGGTACACTCCCCAAATAAGACAAGTCAAGTAATGTATAGTAATAACACATCAATGTTTGGGTACCCCGCGCCACATTCTAACTGGTTATTGAAGACATCCTACGCATCGAACCAATCTCTCCATTCTCAATGCAGTCCCACTACCACACCCCAACCGCACACACCTGATCCACAACCACACATCAAGCCTGCAAAAACCTGGGCCACAACGGCCATCCCACCCATAGACACCTGGGACACACCAACCACACGTAACCATGCCCACAAACACCTAGTCCAGAACAACCACTGCCATGCCCGAAGACACATGGGCCTCATCCTAAAGATACTTTGGAAACAACTTGCCTATAAACACCTGGTCCAACCACCACAACTACCATACCGTAAGATTCTTAGGCTAATAATGGACTTCAGGCCATCACATCCTTCATGAAGAGTCTTGGGATATTCAGGAAAGGGAGTAGAAGAGGAGATAATAACCAGCCACTCAGAGGAGTGTTGGGAAAAAACACCCTCCCCCATGAAATGGGGGTGTTCGGCATAAAGGGCTCAACTTGGGTGGGGCGAAAATAAGAAAACATAAAAACTACAGATACATGCATAGGTAACAAGCACTCATCCTAACAAAGGGTTCCAAAACCTAAGCACAAACACCCTTATTTCTATTAATTCATAAAAGACCCCCAACACTCACGGCCAAGTCACAAATCATCCCCAAAACCAATTCCCTATTTAACCCATTCATAGATTCATGTTCAAGTGATCCCATTTAAGTAAATTATGCTCTAATGGGAAACTAACAGGCATAACAACATGCCATGAAAAGAGAAACATCCAAACAACATTTTAAGCATTCACACCCAGTTCACTTGTGAAGTCACAAAAACAAAAGGATAAGTGAGATCCCTCAAAGTACTGGAACCAAAAAAGTCTTCAAGATACATCCCCACATCCCCAAAAACATGATCCAACGATATGAAAACAGTAGAGGAATCCACCCCAATTAGCATCACAAGCAGAGAAACCACACAGTTTCAAACTCACAACCAATAGGATCTCATCCTCACCAGCATCACCCCATAGGCAATCAAACAGAACAACACACCTACTACCAAAACCAAGTACGAAAACTTCTAGGTTCAAGCACATCATTCTTTATTTTCTTTTTTCTATTGGTTAGATGAGGTGACCACATAGGGCTTTATGTTTACTAGGTATCCATTTAAACCAACTGATTTTAGGAAACTAACCAATTTCTATGGTACATTCATTTATTCATCGTAGAAGGAAAGGGTTCATTAGTGCGCAAGGAAAGACCACCAACGACCATGATTTTCAGTGAGAATAGCCCAACGGTTTACAACATAAGCATCAAGGAAGAGAAGAAAAATAGAACAACAACACATCGTTCACACCCCTTCCCTTCATTCTTTAAAGTTTGTTTGTTATCTTCATTAATTTTTTGTTTCACCCACTCCCACAGAAACAGTAGCATACCAACCCAACATGATACATAGAAAGGAGAGACAAAGGAAAATCCCTACCTGGTTGATCAAGGATTGATGTTTTTCTCCACCCGCCAAGAATAGGGGATGCACGTCCTATAGGGGAGGAATTATGTAGACTCAAAGAGGTGCAGAAAGCTCCAGCAGAGGCGCACCACAAGCAATGGGAAGATAGGGACCCCGGGTGCACCAAGAAGAAGAAAGAAATCATGTCGAGAAGGGAAAAAAGTAGAAAGTCTAGTGGAAGATATAAAGAAGAGATCCTACTATTTCGGGATATGGGATTTCGAATGCCTGGAAAGTTAGATTGTGGTTTCGTACGAGGGTGGGCAGTTACACACTATGATATTAAGGTGTTATTTAATACCCCCCCCTATCTGAGAGGTTTCTCGGGATTTTTATGAATTAATTATGGGATTTAAATGACTTTAAAAGGGGTATTAAAATTAATTTATGTCAAAAGATATGTTGTGGGAGAAGAAAAGTCGGGGACTGGAAAACGAACAAAGGGGTCAGCGAGGTCACGGTGCCACCATCACGGTGACACCGTGACCGGTGGCACCTTTTTGGTGGAGCCGTGTTTTGGAAAAGTAAATGGCCAAGAATGTTCGGGCCATTATAGAAATGCTAATAATAAATGACATAATGAAGTTAACAATACATAACTATTTACAATATAGTAGAATAATAAAGAGAAGAAAACAAACCCCCTTGGGTGATCTCAATGAGAATCTTGATCTCAAACCCATTCCCTTGATCTTGCATCCAAGGTATATGAAATACTAAAAAAACCTAGATCCTATAATTATAAAGTCTACTCAGGTACCAATGGAACTCGAGTAGGGTTTGAGGTAATAATCGTAGTATTATGGACCCACAGTTTGAATCCCAATCTTGAAAGTGAAATGAAAATTAAATAGTGTGCAGACTTGTATATACTATGTAAAGAAGTATAATGTAACTAAATACCCATATAACTATGTCATCCATCAGGTAATTTTTGAACATTTAACCAATTCATTTTATAATTATTATATGTTTTTAAATAAGAAATATGTTAAAAATAATGAAGGTTCCATGACATTATAGGGGGACATGTAATGATTTCTAATAGTGATGTTCAAAGGTAATAGCCAAGGAAACATTGACCTCAAGGGTTAAAAAATTAGTAATAAATATATCCCAACTAACTGTTAGAGTCTATTCCAAGGAGAATATTCCAAGGAATTTCACACTAATTTTCCTAATGAGTCCAGGTATTTCATCAAAGGTAAAATTGGGAAAAGAAAAGACTGGGCATGATGGGCATTAAATATTGAACATAACAGTTAATGATAGATCAAAGGAGTGTATACAAGGCATCCTATAGAGGGGTTAAAGTGAAATTTAAGGAGAATATTCCATTTAATTCCTTAACATGATGCCCACTCGGTCCAAGGAATCTATACAAGGTAAAATAGGGCTATGTAATGACTGATCCCAAAGGTCATTAACCATATAACCAACTTGTTAGTGCTAGATCTAAGGACTATATGAATGTAATCATGTAGTTATACATGAGGGATCCTATGGTGTCATACTAGACATTCATGATTAGACATCGTTTTTGTTCTAGGTGGGTCTTGACCAATGAATGTCGTAGAGTTGAATTTGGAATGGGGTCCTCATGTTCTCAAGGCATTCCCTCAGGAATAAAATACAATATCAAGTGAGGACACTTCTCTTTTGATAATGAAGTCATATATATTTCATAAAGTTCAATACACTACCATTACATAGTGAGAAAATGATAATTGTCCATGAATACAATTAATCAATTCATATGTAATTACAAAGATCATTTGATTCATTCCTTTCAATTCATTAGTGTGATAATGAAAAGTTGCTTGCAACCATTAATTTAATCCATGTTAAGGATCATTACGCTACATTCCATTAGCATGGTATGTGGTGATACTCACATGAAACCTATAATTCACTTACCTTTAATATGGCGAATTTATATACTTAGTATCACGTTGGAGAACTTACCTTAGGTGGGTAAAGTGGTCAGCATATATGGTATATTCCATTATGCATTTAAATAGATAAGTCATCCCATCTACCCAGGAAAATAATAAACTTATATAACTCAATCCAAGGAACACATGAACGATGGATAGAAAGATTAAAAATAATAAAATGTAAATTATGTAAAAAACATCATACACGGGTAATTCCAATCTAAAATCTAGGCCAAGAACATAGACGGTGCCTTGATTAATCAATTATTTAAAAATGAATCTCCATTTTTATAATTCCAATAGGGGACAATTCTTAAACATGCAATAACTCAAATGTAACATCATTGCCTAAGAAATATTAACACAACACACCAAGAAAGCATAATGATCTAATTACTACTATTTAGTTTGAAGATAGATCACCTCCGTTAGAGGGGTTTTGTCATAAAATCACAACATTTTTATCACACAACAATATGTCATATTTAAAATTTCTTTAGATTTATCCATGATATCATTTAATCTTATTATACTACATTTATTAAATGATTAATTTCGTGCAATAATAAATAAATTTTGATCCATCGATATAATAAGAAGTGCATAGAAAGGGATCCTACCTCAAAAAAATACCATGACAACACGGGGCACATAAGGATTTCTAACTCAATGATTTCATTAAATCTCACTCACATACATCTATATATATATAAACACCATTTAACCAATGATTTTATTCCCCATGTCTTGAGGGAAAATGCATATAGAATATATACATAGTAATATATATACATACTTTTTATATGCCCAAAAGTTATCCAATGGAACCAAAACATACTGTACAAGATAACCAGGACCCATAAACAACTCATTTCCCTAAAATAGAAGGTTTATAAACTATAAACGTTTATCGACACTTATCTCAGACAATGTTGGTGAACCGAAGCAACCTGGACCACCTCATCATTGGAAGTTGTTTCCCTAACATGTTCCCATGAGTCTTTTGGAGGCCTTTTCACACCATTATACTATGATAATATCATGAATTTGGTATTAGAAAACCCTAGGGTATCATTCAATTGAAATATGGTGACAAAAGAACCAAAAACGATGGAAGAAAATGAGGAGAATGGGGTAGAAGGATTTATTTCAAAAAGAAAACAATGATGAATCATAAAGGAACCCAGATGAATCGATGGAAAGAGAGGGAGATGGAAGGAGGGTGTTATATAGCGCAAATGGGAGCCCCTCTTGTACATCATTTGTGAGAGAGGGATGAGGGAGATATTTTTATTTTATTTTTTTTTATTTTAGAAAAAATCATTGTCTCGCACCACACGGTTTAAGGTGCATGGTTTGGAAAATATTACACTAATAGTGTGTAAACCCCTATATAAGAAACCCCCTCCCATGATTTTTCTCCCACCGCTAGCCTAATCACGTGAAAACTGTGAAATGAATAATGTCATGGTATAATCTCAAATCATCACATTTGATGCTAGGTGCACATTTTGGAAAATAATGGGTTGGTCGTCTATAATGAATTTTCCTCACATATACTAGGCCACACAATTATATATTATGGGACACTTTGTTTTAGATAACCCATGTGGCCTATGCATTTCCTTTAAAACCATAAATTTCTGGTTTTGGTCTCCCAAAACTCATCGAGCCACCAGGGACTATTATCGGGCCTTCTCCTTAGTTGAACAACATCATTTTTAAAAATTATTACTCTCGAGATGTAGTTGTAATGTACTCTTTTAAATATTACTCATCTAGTAATTTAAAATATTCTTAAATCCTTAATATTTTTTGATTGGTTCAAAAATATAGAACTCTACAATATTAAATAAATATCACTATTCATAATGAATTGCATATTCCCTTTCCCTCTCTCTTTACCAAAAAAATATATATACATTCACTAAAGTGTATTTAGGTACAGTGAGTGGAAACATTGTTTGGAATATTTATTGACTTCTATGTTTGATCATTCCCATGGAATATAAAACTACAATGTTAAATCGAGGATTACAAAAAATTTAAAAATGGATAGTGTATCAAAAACATTTATAATAAAACATTTAATTATTCCAACAAGAACTAAGGTAAATTCTTTTTAAACAAAACTAATATTATAAATTAAAATTAAAATTGAGATTACATTCCATATAATAATAACAAATAATAACACCTTCATTTCAAAACTATAAACCTATAGGGTAAGAAATAATGTTATTATTCATTAGATAATTCAATATAAATAATAAAACAACATGATAATATATTTTAATTATTTTAATATTTTCAGTCCATGATTTTCAAATCTATCGTGTATTACCGAATATATATCATTCAAAAATTGTAAATATATTTAATCCACACAAGTCATACTAATGGTGTATCATGAGATTCGATGACTATAAAAGAATGTAGAAGATTAAAATTGATTCCTAAAAATAATGAGTTATCACCCATCTCACCAATGGTATGGATAAACTATTAACTTGCACAAAAACCATATAATAAACACTTCAATATGTCACAAAATGTATAAAAAGTCCTTAATAAATTTTATTATTAAATTCTATGGAAACATCTTCATAACCTCATGTTTTAAATGAATTTACCTATAACAACCTTTTATTGGAAATTAAATGTAAAATTCATCATTAAAATTAATTTAAACTTATTTTATAAATAAATCACAATAATTTAATAAAAATCATTATGTTTATATATATATCATTATTTTACTATAAGTTAATGTTTTTCCAATAATTATTTAAAACACATATATATATTTTTTTCTATATATTGAGTTCAAATAATATATATTTAATTTTATATCAATTTATCATGTTAATATTAGACCAGGAGAAGAAAATATGAGCAGCATCTTCCAAACTATTATTCATTACAATTAGCAATGTTCTAAATTTGATTATTTTAATACTATGTATCAATATTCCCAATAATCAGTGAAATCCACGATATTGGATCACATGTTTTAAAACTAGTTTAAAACCCCCCATACTAGCTTATATAGCCCCATGTAACATAATATACTATGTTCTGTGGGGAAAATCTTCATAGGATGATAATTTAGTTTGTGGAACTACTCACATTCTTCATAGCATGGCAAGATATTAAATATTATAAAATATTATTTTCTCACCTATAAAATAAAATATTTAATAATAAGATTACTTATACATTTACACATCACAAAAAGCTCAAAATTATTATCCTCTTTTATGTTCATAGTTATTATATTATAGTCTAAAATATGTAATCTGTCTCAAAATAAAATAACAATTTATTGGATAAATATTATTGAATAATCTATAAAATATATAAATAAAAAGTATTTTAAATTTAAATTATATTATCCTAGAATTATTCAAAGGGAAATTTTAAAATAGAGTATTGGATTTTTACTGTAAACATTTTCAGGATGATTTTTATTGTTCAATAATTGTAAAATATGTTTTGTAAAATAAAAGTGAAATACATTTTTACATGAAATGATTAAGGTTGTAGTTACACAAGAATATATATTAAATATGTTCATGCCATAATATATTAATTCATAAAAGTGAATATTTCACATTTTTATAGAGATAAATCCTCATTCATTTCATTTGGGGAAGATAATTGACTCATATAGAAGGGAAATTATTTTCCAATGATATGATATTAAGTATTATTGTAAAATGTATTCTACAATTCAGAATGTTATATTAGATTCTACCCATTCTTATATCATCTAAAGAACAATGTGAAATAGGGATATTAAATGATCTTATTTAGTTCCAACAAATCATTACATTTCATAGAGATAAATAGGAATTGATAAAAAAACATTTCTTTAAACTAAATACGCATAATGAAAATACCACTTTATAAAATATTATAACAATATCAATGTGAAATTTTTTCTTAATTTAACTTAATGTGTCCACTTCTTCATTCCTTTTTATACCCCCAAAAGATCTGTTGCACTAAACCATTATTAAAGCATTGTGTTTCATATTTTTCTTCATCAAATATTTTTTTTAAATAAATTATGTGATTTATTCAAATCATTCACTATTTTTATGGATTTCCTTCTTTATTGGATGTGTGTGTGTGTCTACATATTTTTATATATACATATATATATTGGTATGTAGGTATTTTGTACTATATTTATAATTATATAGCCAAAACAAAATATTTATATACATATTCGTATATATATATCTCTCTATATATTTTATATTGATACATATGTTTATACATCCTTTATTTGTATATTTTGTATTTTTTTGGGTTATAATATATGTATACTTTTATATTTTTGTTTTTGTATATATGTTTTATAATATTTATTTATACATGTTTATATATTTATATATATGTTATTTATTATATGTATAAATTTTATCAATATAGTATTTAAATATATATTATATACATATACTATGTTTATAATATGTGCATATAAATGCAATATATATTTATGTGATTGTGATTGTGGAATTCAATATTAATAATTATACACATTAATATATATATATATATATATATATATTTCCTAGTTTTTATGTGAAAATAATTTTTATATAATATTATCTATATGTTACATGTATATATATATTAGTTTTTTTATTTTTAATATATATTTCTATATGTTTATATATTTATTTATGTAAATATTATATCGTTAAATGTGCATAATGAAAATATATTAAATATATAGAAAATATATTTTCATTTATGTTTCGGTATATATATATAATTATATATTTTGTTTAGAATTTCTTTATATTTCTACAGAGTATAAATCTAAAACATGTATTCTCATTCGTGTATTTATATATGCCTTGGGTGTAATGTATATAACCTATAACGGGAGGGGGAAATTTGGGGAATGGATATAAAATATGAATGGGAGGGTCTTTAGTCTTTAAGAAATTGATATTTATGATAATAATCATGTTATACGACCCAGAATAACTAGCTACTTGTTTTTTCAAATCCAATTACCACACGAAGTAACATGAGTTAATTTTTTATGATGAAATATCTTTTACATAGAAATTATCATGGATCAAAGTATATTTATAACCTTTTATATCATTCATAGATGATTATTACTATGAAAAATATGTTGTTTTATTATTTTTTCAATGAAAAAATACGAACTAATGTATATTTTTATTGACAGATGATCCTTTCCTTGATACCACTATAAGTTTTTATATGGACATGTAGAAATAATATATTTTTTAATAGAGGATACAATGTAGAAAAAATTCGTGTAATAAATAATATGATTTTATTTTAAAATATATTTATGAAAAAATTGATAATGACAATAAATTCTCCACTTAATGATTCAAATCACCCTAATGTGAAAAATATTTGTGGTCATAAGGGATGAAAAAAATTATTCCAAATCAAAAATAAATAAATTATATATTTTTTAGAAAATTATTTTAAAAAATGAATTAAAAAATAAGTACACGTAAAAAATTAAAAGTTAAATGTAATTACCATAGTCAACCCATTGGACATACTAAATTATTATTCATTATGTATATTAGAGTATGTACTATATTGATATTGGATATTGAAAATAATGTTGCCTTAGTACCTTAGTAATAAATTTATCTATTTTCTATAACATTAGGTAACATACATTAACTATTTTTATCCATTTTCCATTATATGTAATCTTAAAATTCTAATTTCATATCTTCTTAGTGTATATATTCAATAATAAATTTCAATTGATTCTATTTTCAATGTTATTTTAAAGGCATGTAGATATTTTGTAATAATGTTATCAACTAGGTACAGGATAGATGATGATGAGAATTTTATCATCATACCCCAACACTATATTCCAACTCAGTATCTCATGTTCCATGGAATTATTTTATTTCAAATATAAAGAAGATTTTGGATAGGTATATTGTTAATGTGTTTAATTTATTTTACCTTTAATGTTTTTGAAATTCATTTAAATTTATTTTATTTTATAATTATAGTAATATATTATTGAAAATTTTAATGTGTATCAAAGACACAATGCTAATACAATAAATCAATGATGAGGAATATTTTACATGAGAAAAACTAGTACAACATTTGAATTTAAAATTATATAGTTAACAAAAAATTATTTAGGTTTATATATTGGGAAATACATTGACTAATTAGATCCCCACTACATAAATTATATATTATGTGGTGTGGAAGAAGGATCATGTTAAAAAGAAGGTACAATATGTAAATTAAATCACTCAAAATGATTATCATGAATGTGTTAGTATGAAACAATTGATACATATTGTGAATCTAAATTTTAATGCATAAAATCATGTAATTAGGTTTACTTTATCTAGTTTATTCATAATATGATACATATAAATGCAATGAACATGTACAAATTTTGAGGTTTGACATCATCTAGGGTGATATGGATGGGTTGGGTGTGTAGGATTTAGAGTCTCTTTATGTGACTAATTTTATAAAAGTCATTCCCAGGGTATAAAAACTAATAATATGAAGAGTTACAAATAATTATTGTGAAATAAAGGGATTTATTATTTAGAAAAAATAATCAGGAATATAATGGATCTAGATCAATAGGTAATCCATCCACTACAAAAATATTATCAAAAAAATTCAATGATTCAAACCCCACATATTGAGTATATGTTTTCCACTATAATCTAAATATAAAAATATGAATAAATTTGCAAAATAAATTATTCTAAAATGGTTGACAAAAATTATTTTATTTGATTAGTTGAAATAATACCAGACATAACTATTTTTGTAATATATCTTTCATAAATTGTATATAATATATTTCAATGGCATGTTGATTAAAATATTTAATGTCATAACATTTATAATATACCATTTTAATAGGATATGATTGAGTATAAATATAAAAAGATTATAAAACAAAGGGTGATAATCATATTCCCATTGACAATATTGACATTTAATGATTAAAATGGATACTATAACATCCATGTCATGGTTGATCACTCTTATTAAAATATCATAAAAATATGTAAAAGTAATATAGACCATGTATAATGCCCTCAAATTTTTTTTTATAAATAAAACATTCCTATATTATTGTATGTAATTATAAAATGGGAAACATACACAATTTTTAAGGATCTTAAAAAGATCAGAAAATATATCATGAATACTAATTTTAAACCCTAATTTAAATCCAAAAATTAATAATTGAAAATATTTAAACCTTATGGGATCTTCATAACTCATATTTCTATGAAGGGAATTTTATTCAGTTTGATTTCAAACGATAAATTCTGACTAATAGACTTTTAAATTTATCATTCTTTTTAATGTTAATAAAATTTGAAATCATAATTATTTATAAACCAATATTGTACATATATTTATGAGGTGTATTAAAAAATTCCATTTCTAATTATATATATAATATTTATATTCTAACTTTAATGGAGTCAATTTTTTAATTATTTAAATTATTAGGTAGAGTTCAGTTAACAATCAGATAGTATTTTTTTATTTATAATATTTTATTGTCATACATCTAAATTAATTTCAAGGTATGATATTAAATTATATATTGAATTGGTAAAATCTATTGTGTGTTTGAAATAAATTAAATATATTATACGATATTCTCGATACCTTACATGCATGGGTAAAAAAGATTACATCATTTATAGTTGGGGTAATTTTTTTCTCTTATAACGTAGTTGTAATTAATAATTTAACTTTTCTAGGATTAAATTGATGAGAAATATAATTAATATAATTATTCAAATTATATATTTTTTTCAAAAAATAATTTGATATCAAAAAATTGAAACAGAAAATGGGGTTCCTTTTTATCAATAAAAATTTATATTTTCATAAACATTTATTGTTATAATTATATGTTTCTCGAATATATCGTAACATTCATTCCTACATAGGTAGTGTGGGGAAACTATATCGGCCAACAAGTTTTTTAAGAATAATTAACAAGAATAATAAAATAAGGTAATGCTATTAATTGAAAACTAACATATTATATATACAAATTATTTAGAATTGAAATTTTTTTCATAATAATTTCCTTATAATTTTTAATGTTATCACAGTTCCCATAATAATTATTGATTCAAATGTATTATTATAACACTATTTTATATTTATTTTTAAAATAAAAAATAGCTTTATTATAATTTTATTAATTTCTTACATGTATTCTTCCAATGATATTGAAATGTATTTATAATATATTTCGTTATTTACACGATTGATAATATCCATTTGATTGGATTAATAACTCTTAAAGTATCCTAGATATAGGAAATAAAATGGGACATCTTTACTAGAAGCCATTTACATTGTAAATCACACAGATAATTTTAATGTTCACTAGATAGAATATTATAAATTATAGCTAATGATGTATTAAAAGTCACACAAGGTAATGTTATACCAAATCTACCAGACATAAATTATCGGACGTGGGTAGACATGTCTACTATATGAACCACTACAAAGCCTACCTAAATAAGAACATTAATATTTTACCATTCAATGAGTTTATAATCAATCAGATGGACCATATAATTATTTTAAATGTGATACTTCATAAGGGCTATTAGATTGAGAAGACATCTTAGTCCTCAAAATGTAAGATAGAGTTCATCTAATGTTGTTGAAACTATTTCTAGGAAATCTAGAATATGATCTCTAGAAGTATGATAAAAAATAATGTTGCACTTAATGATGACGTATAATTTAAAATTTAAAAAAAGAAAATATTTTGTGAAAATTTTGAAACATATTGTTACTAATGTAATATTTATTATATATTTTTTATGTTATTTTTCTAAGGAACATTTCTGTGTTTATTAATATATATAGAAAAATAACTTTTGTCTTTTAAAATTATTACTTCTGATCTAGTGTGATCAAGTGATTCCATTGTTACAGAAGTAACATGATATTTCAATATGCTTTTATAAAGGGTTCGTAAGGCTGGGTAAATAGAATACGCATCTGATTTTTATATCAAGGACATTCTTGGGGTAAGAAAGATATGCAATTATAGTAAGATTAATCCTATGTATTCTTTTAGTCTAGTTAAATACATCATTAAAACGTAAGTAAAATATGGGGATATCTTCTTACCTATGATTCTATATGTTTTTAAAAAAATTACTTATGTTTTGTAGTTATATATTTTTATGTATTTTTATTCCTCTTGAAATATTTTATGAAAAGTTTTTAAAATTTTTTATAAAATTTTCTAACTATAATTATGTAGTTTTCGGACAAAATTTTAGTCTGAAATAAATTCATATAGATTTTAATAAAGTTGAACATTTTGTTTTATGAACTAAAAATCACCCCCCCCCAACCACTTTTATTAAAACATATAATCTTTGTATCAAAAATTTGTTATTAATTATTGGTTATTACATTTATAAATTGTTAGAATAATTTGATCTTGTAGTCTTTTTTTTAAAACATCATGTTTATCTATTGGTGAGAAGTTTCCAAATTCATTTCTATAATAAAAATTGAGAGATGAGACAAAATATTGATAATCTAAAAATACTAAAAATTAACATTCTTATGAATATTAAATTATTAATATGGATATTTGGGAAAAATTATCAACATGTATAAGATAAATCAGAAATAAAAAAAGTGACAAGAATGATACTTTAGATGTTATTAGTCATGAATTAATTATGGTAATATCATATTGGATTATCATATAATGAAGAAAAATGATAAAAATTCATTGAAGATCGATAAGAGACAATAAAATAGTGAATTGTTTAAAATATTTTGATAATTTTATGGAACATGGTATAAATAGTGTTCCGTGTAATTATTTAAACAATATTATTGACAGTTAAAAAGTTATTGGGTTCTCTGCATATATTATATAGACCATCCACTACAACATTGATAATATATCCACGAAGTAATAAAGAAATTTAAACATAACTGAATACTATCCCAAGTCACAAGACAAATATTATACTTATTCTAATGAAGAACATATTTAATCTAGTTATGATGACAATTTAACTTGTATTTCATTGTTATGTAGAAATAATATTTTTTGGAATAGTGAATAATTATTTTACATATAAAATATATAAGAGTGAACTTACAAAATAAAAAACAATTATTTCAAAATTTCCCATAGAAATTTCCAATCTCAATATGGAATTAGATATTAAATGTAGTTTGAATAAAACTAATGAAAAAAATATATAATTCTAAGACAAAATTTAGAAATAATTACTCATAAAAAATATATATAATTTTACTTCAGGATAATAAAATTTTGATAATATATATATATATAGTTATGACCTTAAGGAAGTAATCCAATAAATTTTTTTAACATTAAAAAACCTCATTTTATATATAATTACATTTTTCAGAAAGGGGACATGTTATGTTTGATACATTATAGAGTTAGACAATAGTATAAATAATTTTCATTAAACAATTTTAAATCCTTTGGTATTCCTAAAGATTGTATTTAAAATGATTTATTAGTTGTTTAGTAAAAAAAATATCGATATATTTGGATTCAAAAAGTTATTTTTTATAAGAATTCTAATCCCTAGGATGACTGGTTATAAAAAACCTAGTTTCTTTATTTCAAGGATAAACTTTTGTACCAATAGAAAAAAAATATTGTATATGGATAGTGGAAATTCCCTCTATATGATTTGTAACAAAATATGATTTCAAAATATTATCAAGTTAGAATTTAGAAAATACACTTTTAAAGATAATAATGTTGTGGTATTATATGTTATATGTAAGAATCTTCTTCATCTACAAGACTAATTTCAAATATTGTTATCATTTTAGGACTCAATCACAACCATATTACTATGAATACAATTTGATATAATAGATATTTTTTAAAAATTTTGGAATTATAAATACACTATTAAATGTTTCGATACATAATTTAATCTTTGAGCTTATAATTCTGATAATGTTTTTGATATATGTTATTTTGAAAAAAATTCTCATTTTTAAAATATAATAATGATATTTACAAATCTTACTCATTATAGTTAGTGCACATTGATTTATTTCATCAAAAAATAACAATAATTATTAGTGTAAAATAATATTTATATGACTTAGTTTGTGACTAAAATAGATATAAATGGGTTTATTTTCTATATAAAAATTCAAAAACACATTTTAGTTTTAAGAACATTGTATCATTTGATGAAAATGATAAATTTATACCTTTTGAAAATATTTTTATTGATAATCGTAGAGAATATGAAAAATATACTTCTGATACATTTTATTGAAAAAAATAATAATACTTAACACATTATCTCCTACAATACCTCAACAAAATGGTGATGTTTGATGAAGAAATTGTGTTCTTCAAGAGATTTCTATAAAGACATTGAGTTAATTTTCAATTTCTAAATAGATTTTGTCTTATGCTTTTAGAACATTATGTTATAATATAATATGGTTTTCTCATAATTAAAGATGATAGGTCATTATAGGTTGATAATAATGAACCATTTTCTTCCAATGAAGTAGTGAGTGGAAACAAAGTTACTAAATATAAATATGTTTGGAATTATAAAATTTATTACATGTACCAAAATAATATCATGGTTTTGATAAATCCTCTATTTGAAGTAAATTTAATTAGTTTTAAATGGGTGTTAATAAAAAAACTACATGTGGACAGTAACATTAATACATATAATTTCAGTAACATTTTAAAAGGGACTTAAAATTGTCATAGAATTTAATATTATGAATAATTTTCAATAAATTTTTTAATTACATCAATTATAAATATATATTTAACTGTATATTATGAGGATTGTAAGATTTTGAACATAAATATCCAAATAGGCATTACTAATGGGAAAAATCTATAAGATGTCAATATTAAATAACCTAAATGGTTTGTGACTCCAAAATTTGAAATACACTTATGAGTATTTTTTAGATCA
Source organism: Viscum album (assembly GCA_963277665.1). Lineage (NCBI taxonomy): Eukaryota > Viridiplantae > Streptophyta > Magnoliopsida > Santalales > Viscaceae > Viscum > Viscum album. The sequence continues at coordinate 1,306,167,820 of OY728147.1, forward strand.
TTTTATATAATGATGAATGCCAAGAAATCATGGAATAATAACTTTTACAAATTCAAAAAATAATTAGGCTCTATAATGAATGAATGTGATCCTAGTAACAAAAACATGATTAGTGGTAGTGATATTATTTTACAAACATTATATATAGATTACATATTAAAAATTGAAAATTAAAAATCAATGTTAAACTCTATTAAGACATAGTCGAAACCATGCTTTCCCAGTAAGAAATTAGGTAAATTGGAAAACAAGTATCACATGTGATTAAATTATAGTAAGTGAACATTTTTTGTAAATAAATTATTATACGATGAAAAATTAAATATTATATAGCCAAGAAAATAAATTTTATAAGATGAATATCTATTTTGAACATACTATGTAAAAATAGTCCTAAAATTAATTTTTGATATTTCCATATAAATTTTTTTATAAATAATTAAAAAAAATTAATAAATATTTAATCCAAATTTTATTTGTAATAATGTTTTAAAATATATATATATAATCAAAACTTCATTTCCAATTTCATATAATAAAATTTATGATCATTTGGGTATAGAAGGGATATTTTTATTAAACTATTTTGATGTGTATAATGATTTTTCATTTTAACTAAATAAATATATCCATAATGGTGAATGATTTAAATTAATTTAATTTATTATATGACTATATATTTGAATTTAAATTATTAAAATAATTAGTTTTAATCATATATTTAATGTAAGTTTATCTTATACCAGAAAAATCCTCTATTTTGAAAATTAGTTTTTCAACCTTTTTGGGGGATTATTTTTAAATTAATTTAAACCAGTTATAGAAATTAAATTTGAATAAATAGATTACAAATTTTTAATCATGAGATTAAAATTTTATAAATAGGTCACATTTATTTTTAGGCATTATGAATAATAACGTTGGTAAATATTTGTCACCTTAGTAAGGGTAAATCAGGTAACTAAGGACAAAAATATTAGGATAAGGATTAAAAAATTGATCTTTAACCAACCTTAAATATATTGTTTCATAATATATATATATATATATATATATATTATAATTGGGTAATATTTGATGATATGTAAATAATTTTTTAATTATTAATTGATAAGGACTGTAATGATATTTTATGTAATGAAAATTTACAAAATTTCACTCTCTTACTTTTAATTTCTATTATATCTTTCAATAGAGATAGAGAGTTTTAATGATTGAATTGAAATCTTTATTTGGATCATAATTTATTTATTCTTTAATGGTAGTTTATTTTTAATTTGTAGAAATTTTTTAGTTATAATATATTCTTTCTCAACGCTAATAGATTGCTTGAGAAAACATTAGAAAATTTAAAATAAATTAATTTAAAATCATAAAAAGTAATTTTTTGGATAATTTTGGTTATCTAAATACTGTTTTATATTAATAAATTAATTCAGGTTTAATGAATTTATATTCTAAATATATTAATTTATATTATGTCTTTAATAAAAAAAATTCAATTAGTTTCTAAAGTGGATTTAATGGTATTTTGTGTCAAATAGTCTATTATTATATGCCTTAAAAAACTTAAAAATTTTGAAACTGGACAAGGTAGAATGAATATTGTATAAAATTTCATAACATGCACTTTTATCCATTTATTACCATATATGTTAATTTATATCCCCGTAAGAATTAAAATGTCATTAGTTTGGTTAAGGATTAAACAAGATAATGAAGGGGAAAAACAAATATACAAGGTCTAAAATTTCACATATTCTTATGAAATATTATTTGTTAAATGGATTTAATCCTAAAAAATATCTTATATTATAGATTGTATTTAACCATGATCCACTTTCAAATGAAAAAAATATTATATTTAAATCATTTAAGTAATTCAATGTGTTTTATTTTTTTGCTATAAAAAACACAATGTATCCTATATTATTTACAACACTATTAGTCACTTTACACTATGCATCTCGGTAAAAAAATCCCCATAGTATCCTTATATACATCTTTTTGGTTTTTTCATCCCAATAAACCATCCCTAGGGTCTTTAAGAAGAGATATAAATGATCTCTTTCAAAAAGATTTAATCATCATAACCTATAACATTGGTTTTTCTAATTATTTTATGACATTAAATTATATCATAAAAATAAAAATATAATAAAAAATATTTCCAATATACTGTGATATTATTATGTTTACTTCATATTATTTAATCACCTCTCCCTCCATCATATTAGATTCAAAACCATCACATGTGTCAGCGGATGACTATAGCCTCGTGAACTGATATATATGTTTCCCATAACCGCCTCACATGGTTATTCATATTTATTTAACTAATTAATATATATGATATTTCTGAAATAATTATTATTACATAAATTTATTATATCAACATCTTTATAACCCTTGAACTGATTAAAATATGACAATATCTCTTATGTGTATGTGTGGACTACCACCTCAGCGAAGCGATAAGATTCCTTTTTCATGATCATCATTCCCTGACGATTCAAAATATTTATATAATGAATAATATTGATGTTTATAGCATTAATAAAATTCTATGTATATCAGACCCACAATCAATAAATAAGTACCATAAATGCAAAATAAAAAAATACAAAAAAGTGAAGTAATTAATTATTTAAAAAATGACACCAATCACTGATTGTTATCAAATGAGTGATATGAGGTCATATGAGGAACATAAATGATTTAATATATATATTTTTATATTATGTAAGTATTATTAATATAAATACACTATATAATTTTTTAAATAACAATCAATTATATGCAAGTGGGAGGTAAGTTATTTCGTCTCAGCTATAACTATATTAAGACATATTTGGTATTATGAACCTATTTTATTTAATGTAATGGATATACGTAAAAATTTAGTTTTATAACATTAATATATATTATATTGGGGTAATTCAAACTTCAATTAAAACATACTTATTATAAGAGAATCAATTTAAATGATCCCAAATATGTAATAATTTATTTTAAAATCTTATTTTGGGGGTGGATTATATTTATTTTGTCCAATTCATATAATATATACATCATAAACTCAATAAATTTTCTTATCAGATTTATTTTTAATGAGGTTCCATGTTTTCTTAGAAATTTTCTTTTCTTTTTAAATTGATTCAATAAAATAAATTTTGAATTATAAATAATATCCCATTTCTTTTTTTGATCGTGTGTATTTTTCTTCTACCTAGATATTTTCATAAAAAAATATTAAAAGTAATTTTTTCCTAAAATCACCAGTTATAGAAATTTTATCATACCCTTTAATTTTTAAATGGATTTTATGGAATCATCCTAAATTTTTATAAAGTGCTCAATTTATGTATTCTTAATAAAACAAAAAAGATAATTTTGTAAAAAATACAGTAATAACATATTTTTCCTCCACCATTACTATTTTACAGTATTATTGTTTTTCAATAATCTTTCGATGGTTTTATAAAAATAATTAATAAAATATTATTTTAAATGATTAACATCAATTTTTTATCCATTATATAGATGTCATAATTTTACTACATTGTTTTTTTATTAATTTTTGGTCATCTCTCATCCCTTGGTTAGTATTCTATTCATAGACAATCTCATAAAACATTAACATTCATGATATAATTTTTCATTGGATAATAAATCTCTCTCCCATATTAATCTTATTTGCATCATTTATGTACTTATTACCTATAATATGAAACATTTATAAATATTGTGTTTTACTATGAATGTTATTTGATTGGCTAAGGAAATATTGATATTATATTATTTTAATAATATAGATATTTTTTTATATGGGTTTTTTTAAATAAATTTGTTATTCAAAATATGATAAATTAATTGGAAAAATTTTCATATGTGGGGTTTAATTATTGATATTTCCTTGATTAATTGATAGTCTTAATGAAACAAAAAAGTCATTTGGACTTTTTAAATTGGATTATGGTGGATAGCTACCCATATTTGAAAAAATCATAGAATGAGGTCTACGTCATGATAATTGGAATTATTAATTTCCATCATTTTTAATTCAGTAATCATTATGGATGAGATTATTAATTTGATATTTTTTATGTATGTATTTAATTTACAATTTTCATAATAAATGTCATGTTTTTTTTATTTTCTACCTTTATATTTTCATTATTTCTTATTTGTTCAAGATATATTCTTCTCCATATAACCCTTATTGATTTTTTATCTCAAACATATTTTCATTTACCTTCACTATGATATGAGTAATTAACCGTCTAATGGGATTAAATGATACAAAATATATAATTTTTCTATGTTTTATAATTTTTTCGACAATATAATTTGGATTATTTATGTATATTGTTCTTTATGACTAATAAAAAAATTTCTACAGAGACATATTATTTTTTATATTTTGTTAATTTATTAAAGAAGAAATATAGTCTGGGTTACTAGAGTTTAGGTTGTTCTAGTATGTATCTGAGCTTATGTAGTAGAAACCGTGGGAACTAAATTTATGAAATAATTTTATAAGGAACATATACCTAAGAAAAATTATGATGATACTTATAATTATATGATTATATGAAATGGTTTGGTAATGATATACTTACACACATTTTTTAACATGACCATTACACTGTATTTAATATAAAAATCATAATAGTTATACATTCAAAGATTGAAATGTTTAATATCTTGGGGAAATTAGAATCATACTTATTTTATAAATAATAAAGAACCAAAATTATAAAAATCCATCTTCATTATTGACATAAAAAATTTCAATTTTTCTTTAGTACATGAGTCACCGGAGGATATACATAAAAAAAGTTGGTGAGCTAAAAGCCTTGTTTGTGGAAAGATTACTTGTCATAAATAAGAAACATAAATCAACAACCTATGGGAGTTCATAATGATAATCATTATATCATATCATAACTATAGAATCATCATCAGCATCACTAGGGAATCAATTGATAAGGGAATATAATTTGGTTATGTATATAAATGAAACATTATGTCATAGTAATCAAATACCTCACATATTTATCAACAAATTTAGAAGCATGTTCACACATAAAATATGATCATAATAATATTAGCATCATTTTAAAGATATATCAAATCATTTTCATGGATAATACAAATTATCTTACAAGAAACATAACATAAACCAAGTAATTAGAGTGATATATAATTCTAGGCCCACTCATCACATCCTAATATTTAAATAATCTTGCATGCCACATGGAACATAGAATAATAGTAGTAATGAAATAAACATTGGAATTTAATTGGATTCATAAGCCTGTCATAAATAATAAATTCATTTTGAACAGTAATCATTCAAAAAATTTAATGGGAAACCAATTTTTCATAAATATCATCATGCTTCTTTAAGGAAGACACAGCTCAATAAGAGTAAAACTTGTGTTTGGGAATGAAAAGTATATTTAGAGAATCGTTCTTATTGTAAATAAATCATTTAATTTAAATTCATATACATGAAAGGAAATGGAATAATATTGAGTTTATATTTATGTAACATAATAAGAATATACATATTGAATATGTCATGAAAGCGGTATATCCTAAAGAAAATGTATTGGGTTTAACAATCCCCTTAACATAGATCTCCCTTTATTTTGTCACTTTTATGACTCCTAAATAACAAGAATAGATTTTATAAATCATTGAAAAGTTGTTAATTATCTAATGTTATGTAACTATTTTTCAATATAATAATTTAATTTCAATTATTCTTTTTCATTGTTGAATTTGAAGCATTTTGATATCATATTTCTTATTAAAAATTTGGTTTTCATAGATTTATCTAGTATGTTCAATGGAATGTAAACATAATTACAATAAAATCAATTAGTTAATGTGAAATATATTTATCTATTTCTATATAGTAAATAATATATTTTATCTGGCTATAAAGCTTGTGTTATGGAAATAAGTTAGAAATATCACCCTTGGTTGTTAACAGATTGTTATCAAGAACGTTGTCCAAAGGAGGAGAGAGATAAAGATGAATTATAAATACAATAATACATTAATTTTTAAATTATTTTAAAAAAGATAATAAAATTTTATCAATATTCTTAATTTATTTCAATAATATTTTATTTTTTAAACCAATTCGGAACATAGAGAGAAGAAGAATTACGTGAAAGAAATATTTGAATGTCAGCTGACTCTTTCCTTAGCTTAGTATCCTTTATAAGAATATAGACCTAATTTTTGAATGCATTTTGTTTATTCCATCACATTCATATAGTTTATAATGGATTTAGTGATATAATTTGTGCATAACATTTCTTTTTTTCATGTGAGAGACGAGAGCCATTCAAAATAGAGGGAGAGGGGTTATTTTTACATTATGTGAGGGGTATTTTTAGAATAAAATATCATATCAAAGTTAAAACATGTAATAGTATATTTTTGACAATATAAGTCTTACACTAATATAATATAATAATTTTAGGACTCCAAACCTCATTTTAATTTTAATTTACTTATTTTATCAAAAAATATAAATTAGGAGAAAAGAAAAAATGATATTTATAGGGATCTCTTTTGAAACTAGGTTTTAGACAATTATTTTCATGTCTGGTTATTAATCTTATTTTATTTTATTGAATAATTTATGAAATTAAATATATTTTTATTTTCATATTTCATGTAAATCTATTTCTATAATCCATGATCTTCATCATATTATCCTCATGTGAGGAGTCATTTTCTAATTATACCACCTCTAGATTCACTACATTTGAGGGGTATAGTGTATACTTCCTTAGGATATATACTTGTAACATTTCATAAAAGTAAGCAATATATTGTGTAATTACAAGTTGATAGGCCACTGCCCCCAATGAGATCAATAATCATAAAGGGGACATTATACCAAGTTCTAACGATTCATTTCTTTACAATATACATGACCTTGTTCAAATTTGATTTTTTGAATGAAATATTTTTCTCCATTTCAAACTCTATGTCCATTCCCTAGTTACCATATAAATCTTCTGATGACTCTCAAAATCATTTCTATTTTGTTTAATGGATTGAACATTCTCATTCATATCTTGAAAAAAAAAACAATTCTATGTGGCCATTATTTGCTAACATCATCCCAACAATTTTGAGATCTACATCGCTTCCCAAATAGAGCTTCAAATAAATACATTTTAATACATGAGTGGATGATATTATTGTATGAAAAATCAAAAAATAGAATATGCATATACCAACCCCCATTAAATAATATTTCTTAAGCTCTCAAAATGTACTTCAGTGTCTGAATAGTCCACTAATATTGGCAATAAGTTTAGGGGTGATAATCCATAAGGAAATTTAGTTCAGTATTCAAAAAATGTTGAATGTTTCACCAACATTTCTATATTACCCTTTTATCATGATCTGGGATTATTTAATGTTTAACCTCATTTCAACCTCACCACATCCTTCATATAAATCATGTAATGTTGCTCAAGAGGTGATTCATCACCAATAGTGATGAAGGGGTAGTATTGGTGATTAAATACACCACAACCCATATCCAATTGTTTTAATTGGATTTCATTGAGATGAAAGTGATAATGTCAATTATGATGTTCCCCCTTTTCCATGTCAATATAAGAAATGTTTTCATCGTTCAATTAAACTTATGTCAATCTATATTATCTTTTAGTCATACAATGAATCATGATATATAAATTGAAATATTTAAATTAATGTTTTTCCTCAAGATTTTTTCTCAATTATCAAGGTACATGGAATTATTTCTAGGATTGAGAGAAGTGAATTTTTTCATTATCCAATAGCTCTTTATTTATCTCAGGTAATTATATATTATAAAATATAGTTCCAATAACTCATAATTTTTCTATGGTGCCGCAAGGATTTCGGGCCACCCAAGGCCTTCAGGCCCATTTGTTCTCAGGGCCTTCAGACCAATTTAAGTCCTTAGGGCCACCCCAAGTCCTTCAGGCCACATGAATTTAGATGTACCAATTTCACTACAAGGAACAAGGATTTAGATGAGGATTTAGGGGGGGCGCATTAAGTAGAGAAAACCTAATCGGATTCCGAAGAATGAGAAGGTAAGGATTTCCCATCAGTACCAGGCATGTACTTCATTGCATAGGACAGCTATCTGACCGTCCATGCGAAGGTGGAGTGCTGATATTATGACATATGCTGGGGTGGAGTAGTTATAATTTTTCTAGTCTGGGTGATTCCCTCTAAGACCTGCGATTCATGTAATTGTCTCTAGACTTCGGGCCTTGTAAGAGCTCCACCTCACCCCTTGAAAGGTGTATTATCAAAAATAATAATAATAATGAAATCATTCGGACCATTCTGACTTTAGATTCCAATTATGTATATATATGTCATAATTCTCAACAAATAGGTTGTGCCACAATATATTGATGTCCAAGGAAGTAGCCGATAACTATTGATCTTATGTTGGGTATATTTCGTCATGGATATTTAATTGTAACGAGTCATATATTACCATGTTTTTATTCATCGGGATTATAAAACACAATGCTTTATTTTAAGAATAAATGTATATCACAAAATCTTTTCCACTTGTTAGTAGTGTGAGTACAAGTATAGTTCTCAACCACTTATTGATCTCCTAAAAGAGTTAATCACATTATTCAATCAATACATATGTTACACCTTTTCATTTTAACATAGATATCTGGAAATAATATCGTGATACATTTTCAAAAATGTTGGTGTTACCCTGTTAAACCCTGAAAATAATGGATATCCATGACACTTATGGGTTTGGTCCGCTGATCAATTGATTTTCTATATGGGGTCCACATAAATAACCTCAATTATGATCACATTACCATATACTATGTCTTTATCCATCCAAAAGTCAGACATACTAAACATATAATATATTTTCCTCTTCCTTAATGTTTCTAGAATAATCCTTAGATTATCTACATGTTCCTCCTTGCACATAGGGTAAGTATTAATATCATTGATAAACACTACCAGAAATATTTTAAGGTGTAATCTAAATAAAATATTCACCAAATCCATAAATATTTTATGATCATTAGTAACTTTTAATGGAATTAATATGAACTCATAAATTGAAACCCTTTACAGATAGTATTCATATGAATATCTTCCTTCTTTTCCTTTAGTTGATAATGTAAAAATAAAGGTTCTCCTTTAGGATGTAATGAGATCCTCATAATCGATTTAAGAACATCAATCTCTTCTAGGGATACTAATTATTTATGGTGATAATTTTAAGATCTTGTTAAACAACACATATCTATATTGAACCATTATTCTTAATGAAAAATAGCACTAGTTCACCCCAACGTGATGCACTATAATTAATCCTTTCCCCAAATTTTCATGGAACTACTTCAACAAATCCCCAATTTTTATTTGAACCATCTGATAGGTTATTTTATAGAGAGTATTGGATCTATGTATGAGCCCTATCGAGAACTCTACTTCACAATTTTGGTAAATTCTGAGTAACTATTTTATAAATATGTTGTTTTATTCCATCAAGATAAATTCCCTCCAAGAAGATAACTTCCTTTGACTCAACCAATTGTGCATGGTATGCTTTTTCCTAGGGTATCAATACCAACACTATTTAGGGGTTTTCAATTTACATTCATGATATTCCTTTAATTTTGAGATGATCAATGGATGCTTCAATAAAATAAAAAATAGAATTATTTTTTTCTGACATTTCATGTCTTTTATATATAACAAAATCCAATCTATTCCCATTATAGTAACAAAATCTACCAAGGGAAGTATTATGAGAATCTATAGAAGAATCTTCTCACATAAATTACTATTATAAGATTCCAACAGTTTTGTTTTAATGATCACACACCTAGGTGTCTTTACATATATCTATACTTCAATGTTTCTAGGATTAGAGTCAAAAATTCCATGAAACAATAATGATATAAATAAATACATAGAAAATATTTTACATTAAACTTTATAGGAATGAGTTAATATTAAAGATATCATTCAACATTTACATTAACTGGTTCTGGTTCCACTATTCTTGTTGGAAGAATATTTTAGAACAAACCAAAAGTCAATATAGAAAGAATAAATTATTTTTATATTCAAATTAACATGAGAGCCATATCTTATTGGAAACATATATTTACCTTTTTTCAAAAAAAATCTTTTATTTTTGTATATACATAGACTTATCTTAAATATTGTCACTATTTTTTATCCTAATTGATAAAATAACTAAATGATAATTTTGATACAAACTATAGTGCCCCAAATTTTACTTACATGACTATTACATCATCATTAAAAAATAAAAAAACTATTTATACATTCAAGGATCCAAAGGTTTAGTATCATTATATAATTATGACCATACATCACTTATACATAATAAATCATATACAATATTAAAATTATTCTACTTTATCCACATATAATCTTCCATTGTCTCATTATTAAATGTAATTTGTTGATAATATACAACAATGAATGGGGTTAGATAAAATCCAAATTAGGGGAATTATGACATTCAATAAATGGGGGAAATGTATCAATGGAATAGGGGTGTTCATAATCATCATGTCATAGTGACCAAATACCACCCATAGTTTTTAACAAATCTAGTATCATGTTCATGCCTAATATACATAAATAAATATAAAATAATAGTTATAAAAAAACAAAGCCTAATAATCACACATAATAAACATTATCTATTTAGATACATCATGTTAAACATTAAATTGGAAGGACATATAGTCCTTATCCTACCCGTAATATCATAATATTTACATAATCATGCTAGCTACATAGAACATATGAAAATCCTATTCATAATGTAACACAAGGAATGGACTGTGCTTCATAAATATTTAATAAATAATACATTAATAAATAATCATGGGGTTCTCATATTAATAATGAAATACATATTTGTAATAAACATTACCATTCCCATGTTTGTATGAAACAACACAATAGGTGTATAATATGTGATTCAGAAATAAAATGTATTTTTGAGAACATTATATTTCGAATATAAATCATTGTTGAAACATGTATATACCTAAAAATATGTGATAACAATTGAAATTAACTTATGGAACATTATAGGAAAATATAAAATAAATATATCATCAAATAGGGTTAAACCAATGAAAATGAGTTGGGTTCGAGATTCCCCACACATTAAATCTTGATATATTTTTCCTCATGTATGCCTCATGAATTAAAAATATAGTTTTTTTAAAAGATTTAAAAAAAAAAGTAAATTATCTTTTTTAGGTCCATGTTTATGAATTAAAATCACTATATATATATTTTTTTTTAACATTCAATATATAATTTGAAGGATTTTAGTATCATGTTTCCATTACAAAATTTGTAGTTCACTTCAATTCAAATATTTTCTTGAATGTAATTTAAACATAATTATAATATATTTCAAGTGAATAAAATAAATTTATTTATATTTTAATAAGAAAATTCACTAGAAATAAGGTCGGTGTAAACAAAATAAGTAAGTAATGTCCTCATTGGTGGTTAAAATCCTTTTATTATGAGCATTGTCCATTAGATATGAAAGATATATATAAAGTATATATACATAAAAATATTATTTTTACACTTGGTAAACATGATTACTATATTTTTATCATTATTAATAATTAAATATTATTATATTTTGTTTTTAAATCACTTTGGAAATGAGATAGAAGAAGAAGAAAATGAGATAATAGTTGGAAAGAAACAAACACCTTCCATATTGTTACTTCTCTTCTAGGACACTAGACTTCGTTGATTAGTATGATTTATTAACTAAAAATCATAAAAGGGTGATAATGTTTTAAAATAGATTATTCTAGAAGAACATTCACTTTTTCACCTAATGGAGGCATTTTTTCACGTATATGGAGATGGGTTATTTATAAATGAGGATATGGGTATATTTAGAATAGAATATTATATAAAATATTACTTAAAAGATAAAAATATTTATAGTAATGTTTTTATATTATATATCATATATAAATATAATATAATGTTTTTAAGACAATATAACCCTTTATAAATCTAATTACCCTAGTTTATTAAAAAGAAATGTAAAAAAGTTGTTATTTTCATTTATCAATTTTGACATTAGGTTTTGGAAAATTCATTTTTGGGTTATATATTATGTTTATTATATTTAACAAGTAATTTTTAAAAATAAATATATATTTTTCGATCCTCATGTTCTATGAACCATTAAGTAACTACTATATCATGAATGACATAATTTAAGATACACATGTTATGTGAAATATTATTTTTTTACAATTCACCAAAATGTTGAAGTATTTCATTAAATTACAAAAAATTATCCCATGAAAGATTTCAATGTGATGATTATAAAAGTTATATTTATTTTATTTCAAATAAATTTATTATAGAGTAAATTTTAATTTTTATTATAAAAGTTATTTTTTTACGATATACAACAAAATATAGTAAATTAAAAATATACCCAAATTTTCTTTTACTAATTAAATAATGATATTTATATTATAGATATATAATATTTATATATTCTTATATTAATGATTTTAAATATTATGTATATCATTATTCATTATTTTGTGATTATATTTCTATATATGGGTATGTTATCATTACCAACAATCATGTTTTAATTTGAAAATGACAATATACTATTCTCATTGTTACATTACTATTCTAATGATCATATTACCTCCTAGAAAAACAAATTCATTATTTCCCAAAATAATCACTATAAGTCCCCCTATGTTATATAATATTATTTTCTACGATGTTGATTATTTTCATAATATATTGTTTTATTTCTATCATATCGGACATAGGTAAAATGATTCTAGAAAATTACAGTGATCTATATTCTCCAATTTATATTTTCTATTTTCTATTTTTTTTCAAAAATTAATTTTTGTAATTTTCATTGGTTTTTTATCTTAATAATGTAATGATCATAACAAATGATATATAGTTTTGTTGGATTTTATATATTTTTAATGTGAATAATATTATATAATATATTAAAACAAAAAAAATTGCAGTAAAACAATATTACTAACAAACATTGAATCATTAAATTCACCCAAAAATTTAAAATATCATCGTTTACATTGTAACTCATATTCTCAACTAAGAATAATTGTGCACACCTATATTTATTTATTTCCTCTATTTCTCATGATGCCACTTCATACTTGTTGTTCTTCCATAACTCTTTGAAATGGTGAGTTGTCTTATTCCATATAACTTTGTCTCTATGACCCATGATCATCATCAGATCATCATCATATGGGTGGTCATCTATATATTGTACCACCTACAGATTCATTACATGTGAGGGGTCGGGTATGTACTTCTTTTAAAATGATACAATGAATACATAATTAAATTTACCCACATGTAGGGGAAGTTCTATCCCATGTGTCCTTTTATGAGTTCAAGGATCTCAAATGGGTTAAATATTATAGATCTAATATTCTCCTTCTTTCCAAACCATTTGACACTCTCCCATGATAACATTTGATGGAAAACCATGTCTTCAATTTCTAACTATAAGTCACTTATTCAGTAGATAGAAAAGCACATATTTATAAATATGAGCAAATTTTATATGTTTCAGTATGGAATGAACATTCATTGACATATAAAAAAATATCATTTACATGAATCATTCATCTCTTAATATCTTAACAATAAGTTGGAGTTCTATATCCCTTCCCATATATTGCGGCATATAGAGTCATTTGAATACTTGAGTGGAATGTATTGTTGAATAATAACTCAACCAATGGTAGATGATGATCTCATGGCCCATAAAGTTACATGGAGTATTATCTAAACATTTCCATGAGTATGATAATATTCCTTTCATATTGGATTGTATTTTGGGGGGAGATAAGTTATACTAATATTTAGTTTAGTACAAAAATCATGTTCGAGGATCCTCTATAATTTATATGTGAGCCATTGATCATGAACCAATATTATCAAAAGTGGAAATCATATAGCCTACCAAATTACAAAAAAAATGTCATGTAACATTGTTCAAGGGAAAAATCTTCATGAATAGTGAGGAAGCAGGCAGTCATGGTTATTTTATCCACCAGAACCCATATTTCAATGTTTTGTATATCTTTATTTTGGAGAGCAGAGAAACATTACATATTGATGTTCATCCATTTATCATGTGGGAATGTGAAGTGGTTAGATCACCCTTTTGGACTTTGGTAACTCTAGTTTAACTTGCTAATATACTATGAACCATGTGGTATACTCTACAATCCCATTCTTCATGTTTTCCTGCCAAAAGTGTTTTCAAATATCATATTACATCATGGTATTTTATATTTTACAGAGATATATTAGTTATGTGAAGTGTCCAATGGATTTGTATTTATCACATTTGGTGTATCAACATACATTATTTTTTCAAATAAAATTACCCTATCCTTGTTGAAGTGGAACCTAAGGGGATTCCCTTACATTTCCACTTCCACTTTATTTTAAATCTCCAGATCATCCCATAATGCCTTTTTTGATCTTATCTTGGATAGATGGTTGAAAATTTATTTGGGAAAGGTGGGATTATTTCCTAACTGTAATGATTTCAAGATCCGTTAATTTTAAATCTATGAACATAGGGTATTTCTCAATATGTATCATAGATAGTGTAGTTGGTTCTTTTCTACTATGAGAATTACATACCTTGTTCACCTTTCCAATTGGTAATAAATGATGAAATTATAGTCCATTGTTATCCTTAACCGTATTCTTTGATTAATGTTAATCCCCTTCTATGTGATTATATACACTATAAACTTATGACAGATATATATGTTACAATCCACACCATTGAAGTGGTTCCACTAATTAATCATGATGAAGATCACATATAAAAAATCTATATCATGATTATGATACTTTTTTCTCATGTAACATAAATTTTAATTATGTATTGGCTATAAATATTTTATTATTCATGAGAACAAAATTCAATCCTTTCATTGAAAATTCGTTTTATATTAAAAAATTATCTACTTGTTGGTAGAATGAGTATAGATTCACTTATTATCCTCCCATTGAGCTCTACAAATCATTCCTCATGTTCTTCTATCTACACTTACTTTACTCCTATTTGTGTAAACTATTTTACACTAGTAGAAAATCATTAAAAAATTCTCGAAAAAACATCAGTATTACCCAAATAATATAAGAAAACTATGGATTACCATGACACATGGGGTTCTTGTCCATTCCCTCAATTCACTTTGTCATTAAAAAATACACATAAACTACACCACTTATGATTAAATTATATAAAATTGTAACCTAAAACATCCAAAAAATACACATTCTATAATAGAATACATTTTTTCATCCTTAATATATCCAAAACTATCTTTAAATACTCATTATGTTCCCACATTCTCTTATAAAATATGATAATATCATCAATATATACTACATTAAATTCAACAAGGCATCCTTTAATGACTCTAGTCATCTAATCCACTACATTATTATAGAATTTCTAATTATTAATGGAATAAATATGAACTCATAGTGTCCATACCCTGTATGATGGGTCACCATCTAGATATATTCCTTATTGACATTCAACTAATGATATCTATAATGAAGATCCACCATTAACAAGTGTTTAAGATAATTATAATTGATCGAACAATATAGAAATATATGCTATGGTATACTAGTTCTTTGTAGTAATAATTTTAAGCACCTGGTAATCAATACACATCCACATTGATCCGTCATTCATTTTCATAAAAGTGTACTAGTTAACCCCTAAGCGATCTTTTGAGATGGCCTTGTTCTCCCCAAGAGATCTCCCTCGAATGCATTATTACTCATTATATGTTTTCCTCACATTGTAAATGATGCAGCTCTATTTGGCACATTTATTTCTTCTCCATTTCAATGTATTATTCTTTATCTTTGTATCATTTACTAGTTTCTTATCGGGAAATCCATCTCATATGGAACTCTCTCCTTCAGCATCTTAGGGTGACACTCTTCGATGGGGAGTGGTACTTCTCCTGGAATCCCTCTATCTATATTCCCTCGGTTATCCTCCAGGTGTTGATCCCCTCCGATCTTTTCTTCTTGGGGATTATGCCTCTAGTTTTTATAACACTGATTGTGAACCTCGACTGCTCTTCTGACCAGATCTTTCTTTCCCAACATCACTTTCGGTCATATTCAGTGTTGCTTCATAGGTGTTTTGGATGTGCTAGTTCATAGTCACAATTTTCTCCCAAGGTCATTGTCTAGAACATCATCTTTTTATCCAATTTCTTTAGGTTTTTGGTTGGTGGTATGGTGATTTTAATCTTTGACACTGATGTCTTGATCAATTTTTTATTCTTTGGATTGATTTTTTTGTTTTTGATGGTTCTTTTCATTTTGGAAAATCTTTTATTTTGTTCAGACATCCTGAAATGTGTGTCTGAACGTTGTCTCTTTGTCTGATCAACTGTACACTCAATTTATGGTTCATCACTACTGTACAAGTTGGTCAAGAAGTGGTGGTTATGAAGGAGGATTTCAGAGGTTCTATTTGAGTGGCTGATGGAATTCCCGGAGGCACTGTGGAATGGGGTTTTTTCATCAGTAGTCTATGTTAAATTTCCTTTGATAATGGGTTCTAGTACCCCTTTGAGTGATGAATGGACTCTGGTGGATTTCCTCAATGGTAGCTAGTGAGACTATGGTGGATGATGATGGGTGTGAGGATGGTTCATCTTTTATGATAAGTGATGTCAATGATGATGTTACATTGGAAATGTGACATTAAAAATGGTGATTTGTTGATGGCCACAATGATTATGATGTGTTGATTGTGAGATTTGTGGGATGTGTACCCCATGGTACTTTCATCAGATTTTAATTTTGAAATTTTAATTTTAGGACAACTGAATTGAGTGATGTTTGGACTTTGTGTGGGTTCCCATATTTTCACTAAAAGTGGTTTTATAATAAAATAAAAAATTTATGCTTTGGAGAACAAGTTAACTACATGAAAATTCTATAGGTTGTATGAACCACTTGTCTAAATGATCTTTATGCAACTTATTTTACTCCTCCAGTTTTATCTTGTCCATCCTATAGGGGAATTTGGAGATAGCTGTGGAATTATGTATGATCTCTATAAAAACTATACCTCATAATTTTGGTGACTTGTGATTAATTTATTAGGACATATATTAGTGTATATACTCACAAGAAGAATTTTTACTAGGTAAATATCTTATTTTGAATCAACCATTTATGAAATTTATTCTTCTTTGTAGGGTATCAACACCCACACGATTAAGGACTTTTCAAAAGTAGACTCTTGATTATCTTTAAAATTTTATATCATGGGATGGTTGGGAATATGAACAGGAAATTCCTTTTCTTGACAAATGATTCATTCTCCATATAATGGCATCCAATCCATGCCTAGTGTAGCTTCAAATTCTATAATGGGATAAATGACAATATTTTCTGGAATTATCTTTCTACATACTTTACTAGGAAAATATTTTAACACTTGGTCTGCAATGATCGCACCACTTGGTGTTTTAACAGATATTTGTATGTCAATGTATTGTAGAGTTGACTAAATAGATTTAAAAACATTCAAGATATAAAGAAATGTGTGAGATTCTACTTTTAATGTTGTCTAGGAATGAATGAATATCATATGAACCCTAACCATTTTCTTTTATTGATTATGGTTAAAAAATTGTCATAGTATGAAAATTTTAGAACAAAATTAAAGTAAATAAAGAACTAATAATTTTTATTTATATTAAAATTAAGTATAAAGTTCCGACTTATGGGATCTTTATGTCAATCATTTTTCTAAAAAATTCTCTTGGATGTTTACATATACATAGAAATATACAAATAGTTTTCACTATTTTTTTTTTAAAAAACCTACTTCCCAAATTAAGTAAAACATAAATATTATACCAACTATAAAGTACCAAATTTTAATTACTTGACTATTACATCTATTTGAAGAAATAAAACTTAATAGTTGTACATTCAAGTCTCGAATCGTTTAGTATCTTGATAAAAATAGGATCAAACATAACATATCCATAATAAATAATAAACATTAATAATATAATTCTTATTTATCCACATAAAATCTTTCACTTTTTCATTAGTACATGTAGTAGCCTGAGGACATACATCAATGAAATGGGAGAGCTGAAATCCTCGTAAGGGTAAGGATAACAAAACAGAAATAAGATATATGAATCAATAGGGAATCAGTGAAACTTTTCACCATCTTTACTTTATAAGAATGAATATATAATAAAAAAACATGATTCGACTTATTGAAAAAATCATAGAATGTATTCATGCTTAAAAAAGAAACATCATCTCATAGTGGTCACATACTAGACATAGTTTCGAACGAATCTATTATAATGTTCACACAAAACAGATGTCCATAATCATAACATCATTAATGAAAACAAAGATATCATCTATTTTCAATAATATTACACATTATATAATGAGATAGATCACAT
Organism: Viscum album; assembly: GCA_963277665.1. NCBI lineage: Eukaryota > Viridiplantae > Streptophyta > Magnoliopsida > Santalales > Viscaceae > Viscum > Viscum album. The sequence continues at coordinate 1,306,186,455 of OY728147.1, forward strand.
TTCTAAATAAATTGGAGGGAAATATAATGTTGAACCCACCTATCACATCATAATATTTACATAATCATGCATGCCACATAGAATGTATAACAATCATAGTTCAAAAATGACCCATGGGATTGAATTAGTTTGATAAGGATATCATAAATATTTAATTCACCTGTAAATATTTGGTTCCCATATAAATATTGGAATATAAATTTGAAATAAAAATAATCATTCTTGGGTGAGGAAGAACCAACTAAATAAGAATAAAATTTGTGTTTTTGAAATATAAGTATTTTTGAAGAATCATTGCATTTTTTTATAAATTCAGGTGAAAAATGTATATTTATGAAATAAAAGGGAATAATAGTTAATTTATTTTTAAAAAAATTATAAGAATATCGAAACAAAATTTGTTTTGAATGATAGTTATCCCAGAAAAGGAGTTGGGTTCAAGAATCCCTTTACCTTAAATATTGGTTTATTTCATCGGGTTTTCACCTCCTTATTTATAAACCTATATATAATAAAATATCGAAACATAAGTTAATTATGTTATTTTATGTCTCTATTTATCAATTATAATCATTTTTTATATATCATAATTACTTTTTTTTGTTGAATCATTTTGATATAATTTTTTCCTTAAAAATTTCTAATTTCACTTCGATTTCCTTATTTTGTTCAATATAATTTATGAAGTAGTGTTAAAAATTAAAATATAATAAAATACATTTATAGGTATACATTTATATATAATAAATAATTTATTCTAACTACCCATAAGGTTTATAAAATGGAAATAATGGGTAAATATCCTAATTTTATGTTAACTAGCTGTTTTCAGGAACATTATCCTATGGAAGAGAAAGGGAGATATAAAATATAAATATATCAAAAATATAATAGTAATAGTATTTTAAAAAAATAAATAAAAAAGTTAAAATTATTAAAAATTAAATCTTATATGTTTTTATTTTGAAATTAATTGGTAAATGAGAGAGAATAAGCTAACAATAAAAGAATATTTTGAGTAAAAACATATTATTTCTTTAGTGTTTCTTCTCTTATATGGATCTAGGGATCCATAATGAATCAAGATGGTTTTCTCTAGAACATAATTAAGGATTATAAAAGAATAATAATCATTATTTGTGAACAATTTCTACATTTTCATATAGGGAGAAGTGTTTTCTAAATGGGAGGGATATGATTTTTTTAATAATTGAGAAGCGGTGTATTTTAAAAATAATATATTAAATAAAATATTACATTAAATGTAAATTTTTTCATAATGATCTTTTTATGCTATAAGTCACATATAAATATAATTTAATGGTTTTACAAAATTTAACCCCTATTTATTTCAAATTAACATTTCATTTTATAAGGTAAATTAGGAAAAAGAAAAATTGCAATTTTAAGGGATCAATTTTTACAAAACTTTTTGGAAAATGATTTTCATTTTCAAAATAAATATATTATATTTTAATTAGTATTTTATTTAATTTAATATATTTTTTATTGAACTCAATTTATAGAAAATTTTAGTTCTTTATTATATAATTAATAAAGTAATTTAAAATACACATGTTATAGAAAAAATTATATTTTTACAATTCAACTAAAAATTGATTTATTTCGAAAATTGCCAAAAATAAAAATTCTAAAATTTAGACTTGATGATTTCAAATATTATATTCATTTTTTCAAAAAAAAATATCATATGTAATTTTAATTTTTAATGTAAATAATAATTATTTTTATAATACTTCAAAATGTTATTTACTAAAAATGTACATATATTTTGATTGTGTTTTAAAATAATGATTTTTTTCAGGGCATTATAATATTTATAATTACTTATATTAATCATGATAAATATTATTTAAAAAAACATTATTATTCAGAGGTTAAATTACTATTCAAATGATCATGTAACTATTCCAAATGAAAATGTCATTATCCCCAATGGATAGGTTATTATTTCAATAGTCACATTACTATTAAAACAATAACACTAATATTCCAACAGTCACAGTATCTCATATAAATATAACTTAATTATTTAACATTATATTCACTACAATTTCTCTAAGAGTTACATAATTTCAATTTTTATGATATTGATTTCTTTAATAATATTTTATTTCATTTATATAGTGTCGTTCATGGAGGAAATTATTCATTAAGATAGTAGCGATCCTTGTTTTCCCATTTTACTTCTTCAATTTTAAAATTTTCACAATTGTAATGTTTGATGTTGTAATTAATGTTTTAGATGAATAATATAATGATGTATATTAATGAGAGAAATTTAATTTGTCTTATCTATTTTTTTAATGTGTATAATATTATATAATATACTACAAAACACGTCATTTTGGAATAAAATATTACAAACAAACACTCAGTAATTGAAAAATTATATATTTTGTGGTTTTCTAAGAAAACACATATCGATTGGGATATAAGATAGTGTATAAAATTTGGGCATTGATACACCTAGGAATAACAAATATGAAAGGTAATGGTTAGGTATTAACTTGATCATCACAAATGCACTATATGTGGCCCTAGGACTACACACCTCGCTAAAAAATATTAGGTTATACAAATTGGTTAATTATACACTATTTATGAACCAAAATGAAATGTTTGAAAATATTTTAATAATGTTAATATACTCCCAAATAAATCATGCTTATGATTCTGAGATTATCCATATATAAATTTTCTATTTCTTTTACTATTATATAATATCTATAATCATATATTATGCTACCAATTTCATATTTTCCTAAGATAATTCCACATATTTTATTTTTTTATCGGGGGTTGCAATTATAATAAATGTTAATGAATTTCACGGATAATGTAGAGAATCCCATTATATGTAATGTAGTACAACCACTATATAAAATGTTAAAATAATGGGTATAGTAGTGTAGTTACCCTAGGTTATAACTAATAATATTTCACATTTGGAGAAAAATGATCTTCTCCAACTTGATACAACTATATCAGATTATTTAATGTGATGGAATCCTCTATAATTTAGTTAAAAAACTGATAAATTTGTATTTTATTGGTGGTTTATGTCCCCTAACCATTACTTATTTACATACTATGAAATGAAAGTGAAAAGGTTTTACATTCATTGTATTATATTAAATTTCATATTTATCAATGGTGGCTATCAATCATGAATAATATGGGGGAATATGAAATAGACCAAACGAAATAAAGAGATTTTAATTTAATATTATTTTATTAATATTTCATATGTGATTGATGAAGTAAAATTATGATAAATATCACAAACTTAAATTAAATGCAAGATAAAAGTGTTCCTAGGTTCAAGGATATATATAAAATAAAACCAAGATATGTTTTGTATTGTATAAAAATTTAATAAGTTAAACTAGCCATTTATTTAAAGGGATTAAGCTCTGTTTTTGAAGGGAAATGTTTTCTCAAACACATTAATAATAGGATGAAAAGTATTATTTTCCCTCAGATTGAGAAATAATTTTCCAAATCCCATATCATTAAGGGAAAACAATTGATGAATATATTATATGGGACCTAAGAAAAATTGAACTCATCAATGAAGAAAACTGAAATAAATTAATTTCCATCTACTAAATATTTTTGAAAGAATCATCTTGGTAAATTCATGAAGGTGTTAGTGTTTCTTTATTATTGATATATGGTTCATTTAGATACTGACGAAAAGGGAAATATATAAACCACCTCTATATATTCAATTAACTATTTTAGAATTGTTAATTATTAAAACAAATTTTTCATGCAAAATTATAACCTTCTAAGGAATATTCCAAGTTGATAATAAAAATCATAAGAGATCACCACAACTGAGGTTTGTATTTATAAATATGTGTTTTGGGTACATTAATCATACTCTCATGAGATTTTAAACAATTATTTGATTTTTTGTATTCGTACTCTTTCTTAATTTCAATGATTACAAATAAAATTAATTATTTCCTGAGAAAATTAATATGGGATTTGTCAGTCAAATATATAAATTGAATTAATACCACAACTAGGATGTGTCATTCAATACCCATTAGGACACATTCATGAACCGTATTTTCAGACATGATTATTATACATTTTTTTGACTTTTATATAATCATTGGTTTGGATTCTCATTAAATTTATATGTAAAATTTATTTTCTAATAGAATTACATTATAATTCCTGATGTAGATATGTAATTCATTTTTTTTATATGGGAAACTTCATCATCTGGTTAATTTTTTGGTTTTGATGACCTGAATCATCACTATTTTTTTAAAATAGTTGATAATTAGACCATTTTATCACCATTAGGGTTTATATGAATAATGGAATTTTTTTCTAAATTATGATCTTGAAAATTTTTATTACAACGATATTGGTCTAGGAATTGGGTATTTTCCTTAGGAAAGTTGTTTGGTGGATGTTTGAGCCATTTGAATTGTCAAAGAATATTTAATATTAATTTATTTATGTATTAATTTTTTTTCATGTTTATTTTTATGTATCTATTAAATAGAAAATATATTTTATATTCTATATCTACGGTTGAGTCTAGAATGGTAGTTCATTCTAAGGTGATGCATGACATTTTATAGGGTAATAATGATGGGCCTGATCCCCTTTTATCTTTCTTTTCATTTTCTTTTTGTTCATCATTTCTTCATATTTTTCACAATTTTATCATTTAATAAATATATAGTTTAATAAAATTTGTTTTATATGCTGATGATATGGAGAGGGAGCACATAGGTGGAGAGGAAGAGGAGGAACTGTTTCGGAGCTCAGTTATGCAATATTGTTGTATAGCAACTACAGATCATGGATCAGACCAGTGCATCAGTTGTTTCCAAAATGAGGTAGTCATATTTTTTAATTTTATAACTAATATACATATTTTAGGTTTTTTTAAATTTTAAATCCTTTTATGTGGTTTTGGGGACACTTAGTGGCTTGATATGTGGTTTTTGCATGAAAATCATGAGTTTATAGCCATTTATGGGATTCATGTTTTGTAGATTGATGTGAAAGGCATGTGGATATATGAACACATGTTTTTTTAATCCTTCTGTTTGGAATATGAGGTCATTTTTAAGACACACCTTGTTCCAAAGGCGCATATAATATAGTGAGCTTCCAAGGTGTGGTCAAGTCATCACCAAGAACTTTATGCTGGGTTACATGGCATTATAAAAGTATATGGATAGTTCTTATGTGGGGTGATAAAAATGTATGTATACACACACAAATGGACTGATACATTGACTAGTACCCTAAGTGGGGTTACACAGCGTATAAAGGTGGAACATTCAATGTTCTTGGGTGTTTTACATGTCTAGTGGGGTTGTGTACATTTTTAGGTACACATAGGGGGTATGAGGTGTATCCAAGGATAAAAAACCATGCACTTTGGGAAAGAATACACATACTAGTCTATGAAACATGATCATAGAATAATTTTTGGTTACACATTGTGTACACAAGTTATAGTTATTTTACCTAGGGTATATATGAGGTACACCATCCTACATTGTCTTGGGATTCCTATTTTCTCCCTAGTGTCAGAATTATACTTCTAGATAGTTGATTCTATGAATTTATCAACATTGATCATGTTGTTAAAATATTTTTGTAATTCATTGTCTTTATGGGTAGTGTTTTGGACTATCAGAGATCTGATTTTTTTAGGATTGGTTTAAGAATCCTCTTGTGGTATAGGTAGTGAGATGGAATTCCCAAGTGAGGTTTCTGAGGTTTTTAGTTGGTTTTGGATTTTTGATGGAAATAAATGTTGTCCAGGATTAATATATCTAGATCTCAGATGATGATATTGAGTGGTATCTTCATGGATATCTTGGTTTCTCCCAATGTGTTGGTATAGGTTTCTTGTGGTTAGAGATGTTGAGGTTTCACTCATATATTTGTGGATCATATCTATTAGAGGATTTGGAATGGGTTGATTTCTCTAGATGGATCTTATGTCAAGGTATAATTTCATTATCGTTCAAATTATTATGGACTCTAAAGGATTCCCTTTTGGACTAGTTACTGGTCTAGTGATCATGGATTCCATAGTTGGTTGTCCGGAATTCCTGGGTGGTGTGCTGTTCATTGGGTTACTTTATGGGTGAGTCAGTACCCATAGAGGGGTTTCTTTCTGGTAAGGATGAATGTGGATCATCTTTCATGGTTTTTTCCTCAAGGTTTCCTTATATCAAGGATCCCTTGTGTTGGGTTCTTTTCAGTTTTGGTCATTAGAGCCATTGTAAATTTTGATATTGGTGGAATTTTACATTAAGATTCCATTTTTTGGGTGTGAAATTCATCATAAATAATTTTCTAACCATTGAGTTTTATTTGATTATCTTCTACATGAGGAATGTCCCCTTATTTTGGATGATATTTATAAACCCCTTGTTGGGGTTCCTACTTTTATTGTGGAATTTGGTCCATTTGAGGATTCTTCATTGGGTGGATCCTGAGAGAATGGTCAAATCATGAGAGTCTCTTGTTGAACTATGTTTTATGTTGTGATGTTAGGGACTATGGTGGCCCATATTATGGTTTTTTCCCTAGTGTGGGTAGTTGAGATCTTGGGGTGGTTTTTTTGTATGGTGAGATCTATTGTTCTAAAAGATGTCATGTTTTTTATTTAATGAGGTTAGATCTGTCATAACCCCCCCCCCCTAATGGATATCTCTACAAGGGGAGAGAGATAATGACTCATGATTCTAGCATCAAGTAGGCCCCAGATTGGCAACAATTACCATGGGTATCAAAATATCACATTATTTGAGGCATTTCCCCATATAAGAAAACGAGGTTGGGAGATATGATGTATCATCCATAATTTACACCATGATATATATATATATATAACACAAAACCGTCTAATAAATCACTAATAAAACAGAACTATTCTAAAGAAAAGTCTCCCATGTAAATACCCAAAAATAAAACTAGGGAAGCTGCGAAACAAATTATCCAATGGTCCATGCTTGTATTCCCCAGCACAACCCATGTAATCCTCATAGAAACCTGAATTCATTTTTAATATGTAGGGGGATCATGCATGTATACTCATTTAGAAAACAAATGTATCCCATGAACATATGGAATGATCATAATAATTAACCATTGAGAAAACAATAGATCACAAAAACACCTTATATGTATACAAACATAATCCCAACCTTACTATGTTTCTCTCAACAAATTACACATCCAATTAATATAATATAATATGAATAACATTGGTGATATGGTAGCCAACACCACATTCCCACTAATTAGATGGACTCAAACACCAACTAAAAAAGTCCTTGAACTCCCACCTCATTTGATTATATCACAACACATCCTACCCGAAGAGACGTGGGCCACACCTCACAACACATATCTCCCACACATACCTAGAAACACATAAAAACACATCACATTGCAACCCGCCTGAACAAATCTGGGCCACGAATTTAATCTCATCATGAATACACCAGGAAAAACACATCACAAATCATCCCAAAGACACCTAGGATCACACATCACAACTCTCTCAAAGACACATGGTCCATTATTGCATGGATATTGAAGCAGGGAAGAGTGGGTGGCCAACGAACCATCCTCCCACTAGGGTTTTTGGAAAGACACACCCAATGTCGCTATGTGGGTGTCAACACGTAGTGAATGACATTGATGGGTTGTATATAGAAATCACAAGAAAAATACAATATATACATTCTTGTATATAGACACATAATCCTGACATATTTGTTTACAATAAGTTGAACAACCAACATACAAGGTCCACCACGTATGCTTCCAAGACTCAATGCACAACCCCACACAAGTAAAATGTATGCCACTGTTCATTTTATATCATTAGTTATTATTAGACCATTTCCATCATCTATATTACCAACCCATTCCATAAAAACATGTAAATGTATTTATATTTCAATGTCACTATTATAACCAGATATACCAACTTGGGACTGAATAAAACAACACACATCCTGTCGCATAATTGAAACATGCCAAAAATTTCTTCCACCACCACATTTCATCATAACCCCACTGCTCGACAATATCAATCCCACTACCCTGATACACATCATATCTAATACCATAATGCTATATATTTTTAGATTTTTGAAATTATATCGTATCAATTTCCCTTAAATAATTATGAGTTTTATCATACAATCCATTATATCCAATGGAATGAAATTCTATATCCAATAGTAACTAATTATCCCAGTTCATATTACATGTTTTCAAGTAATCTCAAAATAAGAATTAAATAATTAAAAAGTTATAAGAACAATAAAAGAAAACCAAAAACCATAATTTTCATTGCATAGATTAGTGAATAAAATTCATAACATAATCAAATAACAAAGAAGACATAAGATTATACATCGTATTCCCCTTACAGTATAAATTTAATTTAAACCATGTTTTTTAACATTATTAATTGGAATTAAACCATATTTACAAGGATAAAATTTATAAACCCATCCCACATGATAAATAAAAGAAACTAAATAAAGAAAATATTACCTAGAAGGATGAATCCTTTCACAATCATGATACACCAAAATAGGGTGCACAAATATGAGTAAACTACATCTTGGATAGAGAGAATTCTAAACAAAAATGAAAGAAAGTTCTATTACTCTAATAAAGATTGAATTAGAGCCTCCCAAATTGATATAGAAAACGGAATGATTGAAGGGAATAACTCTTCCCTAAAAAGTTTCTTTCATAATCTAGTGGGATTCTATATAGTTAAGTCAACCACTAAATTCATACCTCATGAAATTAGAAAAGTTTAAATGTTTTAAGGGAATATATACTTTTTAGAAACTCAATAAATGATTTACCACCTTTTAAACGATTTTTAATTCATAAATTATGTTATTAAACCCATTTATTAAAGAAAAATACATAAAAATTGACAAACTGTAAGAAATATGAAAAACTATTCATGATTCACAGCCAGAATGATTCACCACTATAATGAGTCACCACCAGGATGAGTCAGATCTAGGATAAATAACCACCAGAAAGAGTCCCCAACAAGATGAGTAGCATCTCGAATGAGTCACCCCTAGTATGAGTCATAGATAAGACGAGTCACCGCAAGATGTGTCACCTCTAGGATGAGTTAACTCTAAGATGAGTCATATCTAGAATGAGTAAACACCAGGATGAGTCACTCTTATGAATATTAAACTACACAATGAATCTCTGAAATGATGAAACATCATTAGAAAATACTAGATTCTGAAAACTATTAGAATGACTCACATGACTAAAAAACCCAGAAACCCACCCCAGGCACATTAATTATCATTTTTTAGAAAATTAATGGTTTGTAAGGTTCAATATATTACAACAAATACCTATCAAACTATTATTTCCCTTAAGAAATCAAAACCATTATAGATGGATTGAGGGAAAGGGAACAAACCACCATCCCTTCAAATACCTCTCCAAGATCTCATTACAAATGAAATAATTCCATCAACATAACCTATTATCCCAAAAACCAACAAAAAATAAAAAATGTACTTCATAAAACATAAGTCTTGGGGAGTTCCATCCTCTATGTAAAGATATTATCTACACTGGGTGCACCAAATATCCCTCATGGATTCAATCGCATCATCACAAAATGTGACCTGATTAGGAGTCAGATCCTCTCATTTTCTCATGTCGGGACATTATCACACACCACACAATACACATCACATAAAGGGGAAAACATAAATTTTTATAAAACACCAATGTCCAAACATCACATCATATAGAAAATAGAGAAGAGGAAAATCAAAACAACATTGGGAACAAGGATCAAATATATGTCTCACAATCATAGGTACTCTCCTCCATGCCACAATGCATTTATAGAAAATGAACTAAGGGAATGGTTAGTCCTACTTGTACCTTATCTTTATAGTCTTGGATTCCATTGGATGCTACATGAATGTCAACTAATCCTTGATATATAACTCTCTCTAGTTAATGACATGGGACACAATGTGAATATACTAACAGAGCTGAGATACATGGAAGAAATCATGGATTTGGTCCAGTTGAGTTGGATGATCCAATCAGTATGCTACCTCTCTAACATGCCACAACAACTCGAAGGTCCCAAAAAACTGGGGTGAGAGATTACATCATTTTTAGAACTATTTATACCCATGTCAAGGGGAAACCTTCATGAACACATGGTACCCAACCACATAATACATGGACATCATCATATAATTGGAATATTCCTTTTTCTGATCTAGTTCTTCTTTTAACTTCTATTGAACCAATAGAACCTTCGATGTTTTGCTCTGCACTACATCTAGTCATTGAACTGCAGACTCTCCTACCTCCATCTAAAACAATGTCGAATGACACAATATTTTTTTACAGGGACTCAAAAAGAGCCATGCCAATGGAAGATTTATAGCTATTACTATAACCGTACACAAATAAGGGAAGGTTTTGTTCCCAAAATATTACAAAGACCAAGACCCATCCCCGCAACATATCCTCTGGCATATGGATAGTTTATTACTTCTATCTATCTGTATGAGGGATGAAATTATTTTTGAGTCACAACTAGTTTCAAAATAAATTCCTTAATACCCACAAGATTCTTATGGTGAAATTTGATTTTCAATTTGAGAAAATGGACCTTGTAGCTATATGTAGTTTCACCACATCCTACATATTATTTTTTAAAAACATCCACTATTATAGACACTTTGATTGTTATAATGTAAGACTATTTCATTATTCAATCCTCAAACTCCCATATAGAATCACAACCACACAAATATTTGGGTAAAACTATGAATAAATAAGTCTATATTTTATCCAGTTACCACTTGAGAACATCCAAGGGATACAAAAGACCTCCCAGAACATGTTTCTCTATATTTACCAACTAGAAAAATGGTCACCATGACACAAACTCTACCACTTCACATTTTATCCCGAACAACCAAATCTATATCCTCAATCATTTTTACTCTTTTTAAACTCTTGGGAGTACCAATATGGGTGAGCTATGAAAGATAAAAATGACTCCCTTATGCATCTCTGTCAGAAAACACCCCCATGAAAAACCTCATGTTCTAACAAACCTTCAACAATACCTTTGGTGCATCACCATGATTGACACTATCATGAAACACTTCTACCTATGAGTTTCCCCCTGAGAGTCCTCCTCCTGGTGAATCCGATAAGACTGAACAATCATCGAAAACAATATCTATAACCATCAACACATGCATATAAGTTGAAGGTTTCCAACTCCTCAATCACTCTCAAATCATCTATAGAATCCCAAGAAAAATCCCGCCATGAAATTATTCTAAATATATAATCTAAAACATTACACATTTTTCAGGTGTAAGGGGTATCAAATTCATTGTCTTGATGAATCTCCATCCACCTCCGCTATTGTAGATTCATGTCAAGATACGAAAAATAAATACTGTAAACTCTTATTGTCCACAAATACCATTAATTTCCCCAAACTAGGTAATGTAACCACAACATTAGTGAAAAAACTAATTACTCTAAATCTACAATACAGGTGTCATTTTTATATATGTGAGGGAATAATTTACTAGATCTATTAGAGTTCACCATATTCTAGTAGATCTGGACACACCCTAATCCCATGAGGGGTGCATAAAAAAAACCACAGACAACACACACTCATCTTGTTGTTGAAGTTTTGGAGAACCAAAACACTTCCATTTTAAGAAATTCAATGCATTTTAACACGGATAAGTTAACAAAAAATCTTGTATGTTCTTAATTAATGCATTAAATTGGGTTGAAACCCATGATAAATCAAGAACAATTCTCTAATAATAGCATGTGAGAGTACGGATTCAAAAAACCTATTCCACATTCTTGGGTACTTCCCAAGAAAAAACTACATTTACCATTGACGGGTCCATAACCACACCTTTTTGGGACACTACATTTTGTATGAAATGCACATATCATGACCAAAACATGCACTTGAACAATATTCCATATGATTGGTGGTGATGAAGAACCTATAAAACATCTCTAAGATGTTTGAAATGCTCCTCCTATAACATTGAGAATATCAGTATATCATCAATAATGAAATTGAAAAACGGGTTTAGGAACTCATGAAACATTGAGTTGATAATCCCCCTGAACCTGACTAGTGCAGTCAACACATCTAAATGCATGAATATGAAAACAAAGTGTCTTTACCCATAACTATATGTTCTCCTATAGATATATCCATATTTCAACCTTAATTGGTGATATCCAAACCGTATGTCAATCAAGTTGAACCAACTAGAACCCCTAAAACGATCTTTATAATTATAATTACATAGAAGAGGGTAGAAATTATTCATATTCACATGGTTTAACCTCTGGTAGTCTATGAAAATCTAGAGACTATCATATTTATTCTTAGTGAAAAACACTAGTGTACCCCATGAGGACACACTAAGCTTTATGAAACCACAACACATCCAATCATATATCTGAACCCTCAACTCTAGAAACTCAAAAGGATCAAATTATTTGGGATCTATTGAAATTTGAAAAGTACTAGGTTGTAAGTCTTTACCAAACTCAATGTCTCATATTGAGGGTAGCGTAACAACCTTTTCAGGGAAAAGATCTAGGAATTCACTCATAACCTTTGGAGTTTCTATTGTCCCTATGTCAACTGATTCAATCAAAAACTCGTCCACTAAGGAATGAGGGGGCTTCAAATTATGATATCCCACATGGTAACCCCATTATCCAATGAACACATCTCACAATCCATCTACATATGAGAACACTACTCTCTTATGGAATCATTTGACAATATAACACAACTATTTGATCCAAAGGATGAAATTTTATGGCTACATCTAAAAAACCATAAGGGCCACACATGGATGAAGTTGTCCCATTTTTATTTTACACACATGAAACTCATCAAATATGTTGTTCTAGTCTCTAACTGGATTAGTTATCATCAGGGGTACAAAAATCGTTTTTACACTTTATCACAAAGCATGTACTAGAGTGGAATCCACTAAGGTGTAAAAATTCCCAGAATAAAACAAATCACAGGAAAGTGTAGATAATAAATTGATCGTTTTTAAATTTATATCTAGTATATCTTTCGATGCTACCTATGATGAATGAAACTTATGATATCAGACTACCATGCCTCTATTTAGATGGATGCTTCTACTACCATACTTTGGTCAAGGTTCTTGAGCTAGAGGAACATCCTGGGTATGTCCTATTCCTACCTCGTCTTTAATAGATGGAACATAAGCTTACTGATTAGGTTGTTGTAATGGATTCCATGGTACCTACTACTATGGTTGATGTTTAACCTATCCACCTCATCCAAATTTAGATCCTGTAGCCATTGGGAACCAGAATTAAAGATAGTTGGGAACCTCACTAAAGAAAAATATTTCCCCCAAGAACATTGGGAAGGTAATATAATTAGATGGTCGAATCAGAAGCTATTGATGTCGACTCATAGGTGGTATAATCTTTAAATCCCATGTCAGTAGTGTCCTAACACCAAAAAAACTCTACTTTTGTCTCTTTATTAGTTCCCCTCTTGAGAAAAACCTCCTCATTAGTGAATCTACTCGATCTCATATTCCTTCTTCTAAACCTAAAGATAAATTGGAAATGTAAAAACGTGTAACTACATACTGGATATAAGGAAAAAGTGCCTCCTCATGAAACCTGACTTAGGACTCCTCATATGGGATGATATTTGGGGAAAATAATAGGAGGTCCTTGAACTTTATCTAAATATTCCACACATAAATGTTGCCCTACTAAAGGTTGAGTAGCTCCTACCTCTTCTAAACCTTCATGGTTTGATGAGGGGAACTATCCCTGAAGAACCATATGGATTTTTACCAAAAATCATATGCATCCCTATTCTCACCATGGAAAAATGTCCACCATAGATGAGATTCTTCACACATATGACTAACCACCAAAGAGTCTATGTACTCTTTTGGAAATAATACCAAATTAAATGTTGTATCAAATTAATCTAGCCAACTCTCTATCTCAATATCCAAAACATTGCCCTCGTAATTTTCCAAATCCTATTACTGAAAAGAATGATACATCCTCTACAACTGAGCATCATCCTCATTCAGATCAACACATTTTCAATGAACCATGTCATCTATCTGAACCACCAATTCCTAATCCACATGTGGACAGTGACCAAGAGCCATAATTGAAATAGAAACAACTATTTCATAATCATGGTTCTATGAAACATAATTTTGATATATTTCAGTTAACTTTAATATAATAAATTCATTTAATACTTTTTCATCACCCATAAAACCGAATTCAAATAAGAACACAGTCATCATAATTCATGTACCTCTCTTAGGTATCTACACTGCAAGCAGTCTCATAAAACATGGTAATTTAATAAGCTCAAAGTCCCTTCACTAGATCAATGGGGACTTAAAATTCCATGTCACAGCCGGTCTCCTAGCCTATAACACACACAAGTTCAACTAAAACATTTCACATAACAACCCAAGCATCTCTTTCTAGGCCTAACAATAAACTCCACCGTATCTCTCAATTATCAACATTTATACAACTTTTTCATGACCCTCTTCCTCAAATGATATTATAATTCAGTTTGATAGGTAATAAACTTCAATTCCCACCTCTAGTATGCCCTATGTTTGATTCTAGCACATAAGGGGTAAAAATTTCACAATATGTGAGGAATTTCCTTCTATAAGAAAACAAGATCAAGATATTGGATGTATCAAACAAAATCTATTCCTTCACATATATATAATAATACCCAAAAACCATCCAACAGTTCATGAATAAAATAAAACTATTCAAATAAAATTATCTAATGTAAATACTCTAAAACAAAAATACAGTAGAAACACAACAAATTTCCAAAGGTCCAATCTAGAAACTACCATCATGGTCAATGTAATCCTCATGGAAACATAGAAATAGTATTTAGATACATATTATAAAAATAATTGTATACTTAGTAGGGAGACCAATCTCTCTCGTTCACATTTGGAAGGATCATACTAATGCACACATTAAAAAATATTTGACCCAAAAATCATCTAACAGGTAGACTAACCATAACCCAAACATTAGCATGATTTTCACATCAAATAATGTATCTATGTAATATAATAATGTATAAAGAATATAGATTATAGGGTACATGACACCTCATTCCCACTGACTAGACACTCTCAAATCTGAATGGAAAACATCCAGGAACTCCCTCCTCTTCCAAATATATCAAATCAAATCCCACCCACACACACTAGGGTCACACAACATGGAACATCTCGACCACACAAACATAGGCCACACATCACAACATGTCGCATCGCATCCTTCTGAAACCAACCCATGCCACAAGTCACATCTCATTACGAAGAGATGTGGGAAAAAACATCCCAAAAAATATTAAAGACACCTGGTACCACATATCACATCTCCCACAAAGAGACTGTAAGTACCTGGATCTTCTTTTCAGGTATGTTTTTCATTTTCTGGGAATTTTTGAGAAAAAAAGGAAAATCTGGAAATTTTTTGAGTACATGTCGTGTACATTATAAGTACACATCGTGTAGTTTGATGCCTCCGGAAGCCATGTGCTGGATGTGTCATGGACACACACATGGACATGTAAAGGTGACTTGGAGGCTACATAAAGTGGAGTACGGAAAAGGAAAGTACGCACCGTGTACTCCAGAAGTACACGCCATGTACTTTCATTTTTTTCGTAAAATGGACCGGGGTCACGTCTAATCTTTTTTTTCATCATCTTCTTCAGCTATTTCCATCCAGAGCGTACAAGGAGGAAGAATCTTCTCTGATCCACCAATCCATCACCGGTTATCCAAATTGAACATCATCGATTGTAATAAAATAACAACATTGAGTTCTTAGTTCTTATTTGGCCATGTTTCCTAATTCTGTCTCTTACGAGAGTTATCATAGGTTGAATGTTTTAGAAATTTTTGTAGATATACTCCTTTCCAGGACGATTCAAAAGCCGGGGTTAAAGTATATCGATCTCATAGGATAGAGGTAGTTGGTATGTTTCCTTAAGTTGAATGTCATTGAGTTTTTGTGCAAAAGTGCAGGATTCCCATGTTTCGGGTTTCTTGGGTTAAGGATTTTGGTCATATTATTTATTTTCTTAGGTTTCTTTTCAGATTAAGGTTAATTGATAACTATATATTCTTTTTTTCTTATTTGAGGATCAACCCATGGGTGTTATCCCTATTTTGTAGTTTATCGCCATTTGGCACAATTTGCCTGCAAGGCAAACCCTATAGCAATTGATAGTTTTCTTGTTATAACTGATTTCATGTGTTTACTGTTGTTATAATAATTTTTATGCATTGTATATTTCATCCAAGTAGTTTTTAAACCTTCTTAGGGCTGCTAACAGTCGATTATGCACGACTGGACTGCTCAGGACTATGAGAACCTAGTGTGGGAGACCAAAGAGGGAATAGATGGGTTAGTGATTCCCTAGAGGGTCTGTTGAAATTAGTTTCGTATGAATGACCTCTACGAATTGAATGTTGTGATTCCTAAGAGTGTCCTTATTTTATGCATGTATCGAGACCACAAGATGAATTAGATGTAAGATCTTCCCCAGAGAGTCTGTAGTTATCGTTGCAAGACCACAGGGGAATCAACGTGAGTGATTCCAAGAGTGTATGTGCCTTTGTATGTTTACATGACTATAGGGGTCTTCTATTTTGATCCACCAAGAGCATCAGTGTGATTGTGGATTGTTTGGTTGGTCTAGATGAGTCTACCAAGCCAAAGATCAAGATTGGATCTATTGGCCTGGTGGTTTGTTTAGGTAGTCTTTTGATGCCTGATGTGTTACCTGTTTACCTTGGAATAGAGAGACTTTCTAGAATTCTTGTTTTTTGGATTAAATGAATGAATGAATTGTTAAATTACCCACTGATAGTAGGGAATTGATCTTGTGTACCCCTAGTTCATTACTACTTTCACTAACATTACTTATGTTATATTACCCACTGATAGTAGGGAATTGATCTTGTGGTGGTTGCCTACTGGGATTAGTCTCACACCCTGTTTGGGACCTGCATTTTGGCCCAAATAGGTTATATGGTTGTAGGTGTGGATAGGGACTGTGGACCCTCTACTTCAGGTACAAGATTTCTGGTTGAAGCAGGAGAGCATAAGATCGAGCTTAGGCTTGCGATGCTGCTGGAGTTACTGCTTACTTTTCGTACTTTGTTTCTTAGTTGTATTTTAGCACGTTGTTATGTTTTCTTCTTTCCTTAGACACTTTTACATGCTGCATCATTATCATCATTTTTATATATTAATTGCTTCCGCTATTTAGTTTCAGTTATTGTATGGTGTTTATTTCTTCCTCTATTTACTTTTATTTCCTTCACTTGTATACCTTACCAAATGAGGGCATAGTTTCCCCAATTACTCACCAAGGCCCTCACTGCTAGTCGGCAGCCCCTGGTGTTTGGGGATATGTGCTTGAGGTCATGTGGTGAACAGGGTACGGGGCACCAGTTGAGTGACTTTTGATTCGGGGCATTACAAAGTGGTATCAGAGGCAGGTTTTTTTCTTTTCTTTTTTATTAACATACTGTTTAACGACATTAGACAGGGATAGGACGGAACAGGTAAATGGTAAATAGTTTTTCCTAAGAGTTCTAGAACTCGTGTATAGGAAAAAACCAGGTTACCTTGAATATTGGAATTTTCATGTTTTGAAAACGTTACGGTTTAATTGACTTCACCATTGAGTGGTGCACTTGTGTTGTGGAATTATTGTTTATGTGATTGTGGTTCTATTTTGTTGCAACCCGATGAGATGAGGTTATGCCATCTCATGCATCATATAGGCATTTGTTATAAAATCACATGTCTTGAATTTTTCCATGCCATCTAGATTGAATTATAAATTGCATTTTTTCTGATAGAAATTGTGATAGAATATGCATGCTGATGTGATAGTCGTTGTGATAGAATATATTCTATGTTGATATGGTATCATTTGATTAGAGCTTCGTATCATGGATAGCAGACAATGGTCTTAGAGTTGTTATGGGACGTCGATGATCATAATTTGGTAGATCATGAGTTTTTTATACTATTTACTTGTTATATGTATTGTTATGATGCCAAGATTTGGTTCGCAGGGAGTATGGCCCCCCACGGATCGGAATTTGGCACCTTAATGCTTGTTTTTCTGTTTTTATGGGCTCTAGTTCAGTTCTAAGGTTATTATCTAGAAAAAACCCAAGATACACGGCATGTACAATATGTATACACATCGTTTAGTCTATATTCATGTCACTGACCGTGTGAGAAAGGACATGGGGTTGTGAAAATCTTATAGGAACACGCCGTGTACTAGTTTAGCACGTCGTGTAGTATAAAATTGGTACCCCGACCATGTCTCGAACAACACAGGTCATGTTATCTTTTCACATACATGTCGTGTCTCAATTTTAAACATTATGTTGTTTGATCTAGGTACCTGACCATGTCACGAACAACACTGGTCGGTGTTATCCTTTCTTATACATGTTGTGTCTGCCTGAAACACGACGTGTAGTGTTAGCTGTGTAGCCAGTCGTGTATCTAACCACACGGTCTGTTATGACTTCTTAATATAGGTTGTGTCCTTTTGGAACATCCCATGTAGTGTGACTGGGGTACACTGGTCATGTCATTAACAACACGAGCCAGGTGATTCTTGTTATGTACACGCCGTGTAGTTTTGTCTTAGAAGAGCTTTGTGGCTTAACCATGTAGAAGGAAATGGGCAGGGAAGGGAATTCATGTGCATGTCGTGTGTTGGGACAACACACTATTTATTTGGGGGTGTTACACGACCAGTTAGGTTGGAGTACACGCCCATGTAAATGACCTAAGGGAACCTGTTGTGTAGGTAAATAACACACCGTGTAGTCATGTTTTTTATAACATAGATGCCTTTCTATCCCTGTTCCTTCTTGTGCCTCTAGTTCTTTTGTCATTGTTAATCCTGAATCTGAGGTGTGCTTTTGAACTTTCAGAGCTATGGCACTAAGACGTACTCTTATTGCACTTCAATAACCAAGCAGTAACTGTACTCCTAATACGACAGATCAAGGACTACCAGTAGTTCCTCCTACAGTTCCGGACAATGCACCTGTATTGATTCCAGAAACTTGTTCCCATGCTCAGTTTAGAGTGGGTTTCATGAGATTCATGTAGATCTTCCAGGGAGCACAGCATCCTACCCCATCTATGGCAGAGATGATGCGGGTTTTTCAGCAGCAGCATCCTCCCATGTTCACAGGCGATGGAGGACCGCATGCTGTGGAGTCATGGGTAGAATCCAGGCTATCCATCTTCGAGCACCTGGAGATTCCACTGGAGAGGAGATTGAATCTTTTGACTTATATACTGTGAGATTCCACCAAAATATGGTTGCATGTTGTTTCGCGGGCAGGGCGCCAACAGGCTATGGCTTGGGACGAGTATTAGCGTACCTTCTACGACTAATTTTACCCAGAGACGCTGATGGATGCCAGAGCCAGAGAGTTCATGAACCTTTAGTAGGGTACTCTAATAGTTATGGATTATTCCTCCCTCTTCACAGAGTTACATCATTTCACTCCCATTCTAGGGAATGGTTAGCTATTTTTAGCAAGGAAGTTTGAAGAAGGACTCAAACCGATCATCAGTTCAAAGGTGAACATCTTTATGTTGACTTCCATTACTCTGATAGTCAAACCAGTAACTTATCAAAGAGATAAATGTAAGGGAGACTGGAGCTATGGACCAAGGTGGTTCAGCATCCCATGCTGATTCAATTTAGATAGACACCAGGATGGGCCACTGAGAGTCTACATGAGGTGACTCGAGGAAGCGAGGTATTTCTTCTGGTAGACAAGATCTACTATCTGGAAACCAAGTCGTGTGCTATCATTGTGGTATAATTAGGATTAATAATCCTTAGTGCCCATGAGACCCAGTGGAGTGCTGAGCTTGCAGCAAGATGGGCCATCTACAGCATTTCTGCAAGGTTTCCCTTCCAACGGCTAGTGAGGGAGAATCAGTTTCTACCCTGCATAAAGGAAAAGGATTACCAATTTCGCAATAGACTAGGCGATGGAATTCTTTATGTCGTTCAGGTAAGGGGAGAGGCCGTGGAAGCAGTTGTTAGGCTCAGGGAGGGTCAGCTCAGGGATCTCAGGCTTCTACACAGGGTCGTGGTGCAGGCCAGACTTTTGTGGTAGAGCAGATTCATCAGGAGTAGGATCCTGGACCTTCTAGAGTTCGAGGTATTATTTAGTGGCCTCAATTTTATCCTCTGCACTTTCCGATGCAAGATATTATCTGAGATATATTTCTGTTCATACTATGGAAAGACTTAGACTTACTTTCTATACTTCTGAGGATATGATGACGCTAGACACTCCCTTGGGAATTAGAACTGCTAGCGTGCGTCAGTGCTTAGATTTCCCCCTTGAGGTTGGTGGGTGTCATTTTTCGTGGAATCTCTATGATTAGGAGATTACATACTATGATTTCCTTCTCGATATGGGCTGGTTACTTCCCTTCCAGGCCTTTTTCGATTGATATTGTCGTAGGGTGAGTTTCACAACACCGGATGGTGGATATTTTCTTCACAATGGAGAATGGGATGTCCATGAAAGCAGAGAAAGACCAGACCATCATGGGTTGGGCGGTGTTGTGGCCCAGAATTCTAGATTATATCTGGATTAACAGGGGACTTCTCAGATTGATTTTCCTCTAGTGGTTGATCTCTTTCTAGATGACTCCTAGAAGAATTTTCAGGTTTGCCTCTGGTGCAGGAGGTAGACTTATTTATTGATCTTGTTACAGGAGTAGCACTGATATACATACCACCTTATAGGTTGGATAAACCTGAGTTACAGGATCTCAAGAAGAAATTGGAGGAGTTGCAGAAAAAGGGTTTTATCCGAACCAGTACTTCTTCTTGGGGTTCGCTCGTTGAGTTTACAAAAACGTGGATGATACTTTATATATTTGTGTGGATTATCGGAAGCTAAACCTGTTGACAGTCAAGAACCGATATCCTTTTCCAGGGATAGATGAACTCTTTGATCAGCTTCAGGGAGCCAGAGTGTTCTTGAAGATCAACTTGAGATCTGGCTATCATTGGTTGTGTGTCAGACCATCTGATATACCTCTTATAGCCTTCCGGAGCAGGTATGGACTGTTTGAGTATTTGGTTATGTCGTTCGGTCTCACGAACGTGCCAGAAGATTTCATGGCACTAATGAACAGAGTTTTCCATCCTTACTTGGATTCTTTTGTGCTGGTTTTCATGGACGATATCTTGGTGTACTCTCACACTCGACACGACCATGCTACCCATCTTGAGATCATTTTGAGTACACTGAGGGAGCATTATTTATATGTTATGATCTCAAAATTCAACTTTTTGATGGACGAGATTCACTTCAGGGGTCATGTCATCTCAAAGATAGAAGTATCAGTAGACCCATAGAAGGTGAGTGTTGTAGTCACCTGGTACCAGCCAAAAAATGTCTTCGAGGTATGAAGTTTCTTAGGGATATCTAGTTACTACATGAATTTTATACAGGACATATCACGCTTAGCAGCACCATTGAAGGGCTTGACTAAGAAGTGGGTGAAGTATGTTTGGTCAGAAGCTTGCGATTCAACCTTTCACAAGATAAAGGGGATATTGACATCATCGCCGATTCTAGTTATTCCAGATCTGGGAAATAGTTATATATTTTTCTTTGATGCATATGGAATCGGGCCTTGAGCAGTGATTATGTAGGTGGATCGTGTTTTTTCATATGGATCTCGGAAGTTGAGGCCACATGGGAGGAACTATCCTACGCACGACCTGGAGTTGGTTGCAGTTGTTCATGCTTTGCGCTGTTGGAGACATTATCTTCTGGGAGATCATTTTGTGGTATATAATGACCACAAGAGACTCAATGATATCTTCACATAGTGTGACATGAATATGAGATATCGGAGGTTGGTTGAGTACCTACAAACATTCAATTTTGAGCTGGCTTATATGCCTAGGAGGACACATATACAGGCAGTTCAAGAGGCCTGTAGCGAGTGGAGGCTTTTTGATCTGTTCTCTGAAATGCATTTGTATGTACACGATATATAGGGTCAGAAATTTCTTTCCTCAAAAGATGTTACTTCTATGATTCTTGATAGTGTTCGAATGAGGTATCTATCATATTCTGAAGGCCTAGTCCTACGGGAAAGCATGTCAGGAGAGGAACCTCTTCCCAGATGGACCGTAGGAGAGGATGATATCTTGTGTTTCCAGGGACGCATATGGGTGCAAGCAGATATACATGAGGAGCTGATGCGAGACTTTCATTCCCCAGTTTGGATAGTTCATCTTTGCGTCACCAAGATGTATCATGATCTACACCACCAGTATTGGTGGCCAGGTATGAAGACTGATTTTTCTGGTTTTGTTATGAGGTGTTCCACCTACTAGTAGGTGAAGCCGGAGCACCAGCGACCAGAAGGGATTTTACAAAAACTACCCATTCCCAAGTGGAAGTGGAAGGATGTCGTGATGGACTTCATGATAGGGTTATCGAGATCGCCTTGAGGGAATGACTCAGTAAAGTTTATCATTGATAGGCTCACGAAGGTTGCTCAATTCTTTCCAATTAAGGAGACCTTTGATGTTGATGAGCTTGGACGGCTGTACATCTATGAGATTGTATGCCTGTATGGGGTTCTGAGTACTATCATTTCAGAGAGCGACACCCGCTTTTCGTAACATTTTTGGCAAGGGCTATAGAGGGCTTTGGGTACACAAGTACTTCTGAGTACAGCTTACCATCCCCAGACTTATGGCCAGTTAGAGCGCACGATTCATGTGATAGAGGACATGCTACGAGCATGCGTCCTTGATTTTGGATGTTCACGAGAGAGACATATACCTCTAGTGGAGTTTTCCTACAATAATAGTTTTCGTGCAACTATTCAGATGGCACCTTACGAGGCTTTGTACGGTAGGTCGTGCCAATCACCCTTGGGTTGGCTAGCGGGAGGAGAGGTAGCTAGGCTGGGACCTCATCTTGTTCAGGAGAACACATAACAGGTGGATTTGATTTGAAAAAGTATGGCTACTACACAATCTCGGCATAAATCTTATGCTGATCAGTGGAGATGACCTTTAGAGTTCAAGGTCGGAGATTAGGTTTTCCTACGTGTTACCCCATAGTTGGGAAACAAGAGGATCAGGAGATAGGGTAAGATTTCACAGAGATACGTCGGGCAGTTTGAGGTTCTGGAGAGAGTTAGTAAGGTTGCTTATAGGTTGTAGTTACCTCAGAGGTACCAGGCTATGCACGACGTCTTCCATGTTTCTCAGCTTCGATGCTATTTCTCAGACCCGTCACATGTTTTTCAACCCAAGGATGTTGAAATAGAGCAGGATGCATAATTTGAGGAGCATACAATCAGGATTGTTGATCATAGTGAAAAGGTACTATGTGTCCGGTTTGTTCCTTTGGTGAGGGTGCTATGGCAGCATGGTCATGAATAGGACGAGACTTGGGAGAGGGAGGCCAATATGCAATCACAATGGCCAATGTTGTTCGAGGATTCTTCTTCGCCACTTTTTTATGGATATTTGGGGATGAATTTCTTTAAGGGGGGAAGTTTGTATGAACCCGTATCTTATTTTCAGGTATTTTTTTCCTTTTCTGGTAGTTTTTGACAAGAAGATGAAAATATGGAAATTTTCGGAGCACATGCCATGTACTTTATAAGTACACGCCGTGTACTTCGATGCCTCTGGATGTCGAGTGCTGGAGGTGTGATGGCCACACACACGGTCCTGAAAAGGTGACATATAGGCCTCCTAAAGTGGAGTATGGAAAATTCATGTGCACGCCGTGTACTCCAGAAGTGCACGTTGTGTACTTTCTTTTTTTGTTAAACGGACCGGGGTCGCGTCTAATATTTTTTTCATCTTTTTCTTTGCCTATTTCCATCCAGAACGTCTGAGGAGGCTGAATCTTCTCCGAGCCACCGATATTTCACCGGTTATCCGAATCAAACACTGTCGATTGCAATATAATCCCAGCGGTGAGTTCTTGGCTCTTCTTGTGCCATATTTCCTGATTCTTTCTCTTATGAGAGTTATCTTAGGTTAAATGTTTTAGACATTTTTGCAGATCTACTCCATTCTATGATGATTCACTTGCCGAGTATCATGTATATCGATCTCCTATGATCGAGATAGGTTGTTTGTTGCCTTACGTTTAATGTCTTTGCATTTTTGTGCAAAAGTGGTGGATTCCCATGTTTCGGGTATCCCGGGTTAGGGATTTTGGTTCTATTGTATATTTTTCTTCATTTTCGTGTCAGATTAATGTTAATTGATACTGTTATATGCTTGTTTTCATGTTTCAGGATCACCCAATGGGTGTTATCCCTGTTTGAATCTTTATCACCATTTGGCATAGTTTGTCTATAAGGCAAACCCTATTGCAATTGCTAGTTTTCTTATTATAACTGATTGCATGTGTTTCCTGCTGTCTTAATGCTTTTGATGCATTGTATCTTTTATCCAAGTAGTTTTCAAACTTTCTTTGGGCTGTTGACATTCTATTATGCACGAATGGACTGCTTAGGGCTGTGAGAACCTGGTGCGGCAGACTAAAGAGGGAATAGACGGGTTAGTGCTTCCCTAGGGGGTCTGTTGAAATTAGTTTCATATGCATGACCTACATGAATTGGATGTTGTGCTTCCTAAGAGTGTCTTTATTTTATTCATGTATTGATACCATAAGAGGAATTATACATAAGAGCTTCATCAGAGAGTCTGTAGTTATCATTGCAAGACCACAAGGGAATCGATGTGAGTGCATCCCAGAGTGCTTGTGCCTTTGTATGTTTACATAACTATAGGGGTCGGCTATTTTGAGCCACCTAGAGAGTCAGTGTGATTGTGGATTTTTTGGTTGGTTTAGATGACTCTACCAAGCCAAAACATGAGCTTGGATCTATTGGCCTCCTTGTTTGTTTAGGTAGTCTTTTGATGCCTGTTGTGTTACCTGTTTACCTTGGAAGAGAAAGCCATTCAAGATTTCTTGGTTTTTTGATTAAATGAATGAATTAATTGTTAAATGAATGTGAATGGTAATTGTTAGGATTGTTTGCTTGTGTACCCTTAGTTCATTACTACTTTTACTTTCATTACTTCTGTTATATTACTCACTGATAATAGGGTACAGATATTGTGGTGGTTGCCTACTGGGATTAGTCTCACAACCTGTTTGGGTCTTGCTTTTCGGCCCAAATAGGTTATATGGTTGCAGGCATGTATAGGAACTGTGGCCCCTCTACTTCAGGAACATGATTGCTGGTCAGAGATAGAGAGCATAGGACCGTGCTTAGGATTACGATGTTGCTGGAGTTACTGCTTACTTTTCATACATTGTTTCTCGGTTGTATTTCAGCACATTTTTGTGTCTACTGCTTTCTATAGATACTTGTACCTACTTAATCATTATCATCATTATTATATATTCATTACATCCGCTGTTTAGTTTCAGTTATTGTATGTTGTTTACTACTTCTTCTATTGGATGTTATTTCCTTCCCTTGTATACCTTACCAAATGAGGGAATAGTTTCCCCAATGACTCACCAAGGCCCTCTCTACTGGTCTTCAGCCTCTAGAATTTGGGGAAATGCGTTTGAGGTCATGTGGAGAACCGGGTACGGGGCACCAGTTGAGTGGTTCTGGATTCGGTTCATTATAGAATCCTTGGCCCTTATCCTATAAAAGATGGAGCAAGGAAGAGCGGGTGGTTATCCATCCATCCTCCCATCTAGAAGATAGGAATGAAACCCCCTGAGTGATTATGCAGGTGTCAGCACATAGTGATCTATGTGGGTTGGGTGCACATTTAAATCACAAGTAAAATGATATGTGTACACACACAGATATATATATATATATATCAACATAATCCCCACCGACCGATTTACTAGTGGATCACTGACCAAATTACAAGGTCCCCCACATATACTTCTATGAATAATTTCAAAACCCCTTAAAAGCATAATGCATGCTACAATTCATATTCAATCATCAGTTATTATTAGACCATTTTTTAGATTCTACATTACCAACACATTCCATTAAAAACATGTACATTGATTTATATTACAACCTCATTATTATATTTATCCATACCGATATGGAACATAAATAAAACAAAACACAACAAGAAGCGTGAATGCATAAACCAATCAAGAACATCCACCTCCACCTCACATTACAACCCCACTTCATAACTACATCACTCCCACTTCCACCGTACACGTCATATCTCCTACCACAACACAACATATTTTATTTTTTACCAAATGATCTATTTTTTCATACAAACTCATTAATTAAGGGTGATATCAGAGACGCCATTAGATCTAAGAGAATTTACTTAATTAATTGACTATAAATAATTATCCTATTACATATTATGTGATAACTAGAAATAATACAATATGTATTCCACAATTCACAACTTATAATCATTATAATGAACCAAAAAAATTCCATAATTTTTATTGGGTAATTTCACAGATACAATTCATAACATGAATAAATAACAAATAACTCATAATATCATACATCACATTCCCATTCCCCTATACAGTGAACTAAAATAATTTAATTTGTTTTTATTAATTCAAATTCACCCATATCCACATGTATAGAAATTATAAACCCATTTTTCATGATACACATAAGAAAATAAATGATGGAAATCCTAACTGGAAGGAACAATCCTTTAATGAATTGGTGGCACCAAATTAGGGGTTTGTATGGGAGGATACTTCCTCTTGGAAAATGATATGTATAAAAAATTGAAGAAACACATTCTATAACTCAATGGAAGAATTATTTGGAACTCCCATTTCAAGAAGTAGTAAAGAAAGATCAATGGGATTATCTCTATCTTATAATGGTTAGGTCTGAAACAAACAATATTTGAAATGCTTTAGTTGACCATTAAAAGAGGATAAATTTAAAGTGACATATTTTAAACGTTCTTGGGGTAATCCTAGATTTATAGAAAATCAAGATATTTTTAATTCATTTTGAAATGGCTTTAAAGTTCATTAATTGAGTTATTAAAACAATTTCACTTCAAATAATATATTAGAATGGAAACAATTAGAATAAATAAGAAACACAATGATGAGTCACCACCAGAATGAGACACCACTAGATTGTGTCACACTAAGAATGAGTCATCATGATGTTGTGTATCACCAAGGATGATTCAACACCAGAATGATTCACTTCTAGTATGAGTAACCACTAGAATGATCACTTCCATGATGAGTCACATCCCTCGATGTGTCGCCATAAGGATAAGTAACTCCCAAGATGAATCATCACTAGGATGATTCACAATTAAGATGAGTCATGTCTATGATGAACCACCACCAAAATAATTCAACACCAGGATGGGTCACTATTTGGAAACTAGAAATTTAGAATAGTGCTAGAATGTCTCACTTGTTTCAAAAACACCCCATACATCCACTTAGAAACCTAAATTATAATATTTTCATAATGTAATAGTTGAGATGATTTTTCTATTATAAGAACAGTGCTTCTTGTTCATATATTTTGATTTAGGGTTTTTGTTTGGGTCATCCCATGCTCGGTTAGAATTTGGTCATGAAATATGAATCAATTACTTGTTTTGACTATTGTTTAAGGAGGAGCACCTTGGAATATCTTGGATAGATTATTAGATAAAATTTGTGATCTAATTATCTCCTCCATTGGCTAGATATGGTTAGATAGTAAAAGAGAGATAATTTATAATCAGGATTAGGGAAACCCCATCTATTTGATAAAAAATCATGACTAGTGTGGATTCATGATTATGAAGTGTCAAGGCTCTCACAGATTGGGTTTTTATGTCATGGATTTAGTTACTCATTTAGGGACATGGATTTTGTGTGTAGTTATATTGTATAGATCCCTTCTTATTGATACCATATCTAGTTCCTAATTCATTCTGCATGAGCATCGGGCATAATAGGTTCTCTAGTTGTTTTGATCTATTTGTTTTTGTCTCTTATTAAAATTTTAATGGTGGATTCCATGATCTTGGTATATGTGGATTGTTTGTGAAGATAATTATTGTTATTCCATAGGCTATGTAAATCACTCCTATTATGTTTTTAAATGTTAGATATAAAATTTAGATTTGGCGTATGGGCTATTATTCATGTTTTGGGTGTTCAACATTATGGAAATCCTATAGTGGGGGCCAATGTGAGATTATATTTATCTCAGGTGTCCGGATAGATCTAACTTTTGGTTCTTTAAATAGAGTTTATTTACCCTTTTTTATTTAGTAGTTTATTTTATGAAATCTATTTATTTATAGACTATTAATATCATGTTTTCATTAACATGTAATGAACATAAATTTATGGGTCCATTGTTGGGGGTGGCCAACTAAGATTAATTTCTCACCCCATGTACATGAAATTTATTTTGTGTAAAGACATGTTTTTTATATCATGCAATAAAAATTGTTGTGTGATGGGTGGGCTCATGGAAAACTATTTATTTATTGAGAGGATAAAATAGTGTGGATTCTTATTATTTTTCAGGTGAAGAATGATTATAATCGAGAACATGTATTTGGTTTATCATAGTGATTGTAGTATATGTTGTGGAATTTATTTTTAGTTTGATTATTTTTTTTATTGTAATCCTAATCGGTAACCATATTTAAATGATAATGATTATTAAGAATCTATGTAACTGTAAGTCACATCTCATTTTTATATAATGTTGTGGATTTTGTATTTTTATTTTCTAAAACATGATGTTCATCTCTATGTAAGAAATTGTTTTTATTTCTCTATATTTTCACTCCCATCAATGGTAATTTTCTTCCAACTACACCTTTTAGGACCCCACCACTAGTTGGTATCCTATGAGTTTCAGTGATTTTTTCTTGATGACTTGTGTTGAAACAGACCGTGTTATATTCTATGTCAAATTGGGACAGTTCTTTGAAAAAATTGAATCCTAGGTGTTTTGTATTTTAATTTGGAAAGTTTGTAGATAGGATATATAGGAATGTGGTAGATCATATGATGTATATTAGAAAATGTCTTGTAGAAATATTTAATGATAGGAATTGTAGGATTCCTATGAATGGGATAACATTTCTTGGAGTCCATTTCTACAAATTTGTGATTCCACATAGTGTAATGATTTAAAAAAAGGTTGACCTTTATTAGAAATGGAGTCAGGTATTTGTTTTTTGTAAATCAGCCCATGTATAATCATATATTTTTCATAGAGATTAATCCTACATTAAAATCTAATGACATTATTAAAGGAATAATGTTTTCCCAATGTTTTCCAATTTTTGGGCTCATAATCTAGAGAATACGGTTAGCATAGAGATGGGTTGTTTCTTGGAATTAATAATTCAAAAAAAATTAATGTAATTTATTTGATAATGACTTTTTTTAGTTTCATGAATATGTGGATTATCGTGAATGGAGAAGTTGTTGTCCGTGATTACGAGATGTGGAGTATTAAGACTACACGATGTGTTGATGATGATCTCTATGACTATGATTGATTTTATTAGGGCTTCACTAATCGAAGTGCTCGATAAATATTTATTTATAAGATCTAAAAAATGTGTTTTATGTGGTGGAGATTCATTAATGGATGAGAAAATAACCCTAAGTCTACTCCCACTTCATTTGACATGAAAATAATTAGATAAAATTTTAAATCACTATAATTTTAGAAAGGACAGGGAGCTATGTGAATGTGGATTTCATTATAGTCATCAACATCATGAAAAGTATAGGGAAATCTTCACTGATTCTAATTATCTTTAGTAATATATTCTTCACGATGATGGTTTATTCAATGATGTCCTAGTAAGCTTCATGATGGTAGTTTGTTCATCAATGAAAAACTTCTTCATGGAAGTTTTACGCTTTGCGAATGAGCATGACGAAATGTAGTTTTGAGCAACTAGTTTTTAGTGAATGATTCTTTTAATGTGTATAAAATCAGGTGTACAGTTAATACATAGTCTCAATCTAGTCAGTGACAAATAAATTAATGAAAATATATTGAAGTGATATTCACGTTGACAAACTAAGTATGACATCACCTAGGGAAGTGAGATATGGGGAATCGACCAACGTGTTTTGAGTGACATGGTGTGCTATCCATAAAATATTGTAATGGTAGAGTAACTAGAATAGAGTGACTATGTATGAACACTTTTATTCAACAACTAGTGAATATTAGTGGATTTTGGTATGAAAGACACACTATCAGTGCATGCTATATCTACTAGTCCTTAGTTGTGATCCATGTAAAACTACCTTGTTTTCTATTTTTAGGTGACTGTTTTATTACTAAACTAATGAAACAATAATATTTAATAATTTCATATAAATGTAGAAAAATATTAGTTTCTTAAAAAAAATATTTGACACCTTGATTCACCCTTCCCCTCTCATGGTTCTCTAGGGTCATACAATTGGTATCAAAGGTAAGGTTCACATATGTTGTAATTACTACAGTTAAGCCAATCGATTTGGAATATTTGTGTATTTATTATCAATAAAGAAGGATGATCATTTTTTATAAAGATTTATCAATCTATGTTTATAAGTTTATATCCACCAAGATCATGATGAACCTAAAAAATAAATAGAAGATTCATTTGAAGAATAAACTCTATTATAGAGAATATATAGTGTTTTTTTCACTATGACTTTCTGAATTTGATGACATATCATCCTTGGAAGGTAAATATGAGGTGGATCAGTTTTCCACCAAAAAAAAGGAAAATACATATACCTCGTGTAAAAAAAATTTATTTTATCATGAGAAATGTGTTAAACCAATGGAAATATTTTCTCAAAATAATGTTCATAAAACAATTGCTGATGTTTACCAAAAACACGCATGAATTTCTAATTGAAGGATTATTAAATGATCTACATGATATTCCTGAAAAAAATACCATCTGTTGTCTGTAAAATCTTCCAAAGTAGGTTGGTAGAGACCATCTAGTTGGAAGGAGGTGATGATGTTTTCAAAAAGGGATTCAAAGAAAAAATTCTTGAATTCTTAAAGCTCTATAGACAAGTGGTTTCCTTTGAAGAAGAAAATATGGAATTTGATGTGTGTTCCTCAAAATACCTCAACTAAGTATATTAAAAAGTTGTAGTCAAAAATAAACTTGAAGAAAAAATATGTTCACTTAAAGGTAAATTGAGAAATATGACTAATGTTAAGGGTTATCTATTAGAATAAATATGCATGAATATTAATAAACAAGACTCCTTGATTAAAAATAAAGTTAATCTTTCTGAAGATGATTTATTTATAATGAAGCTGGAATGTGGAGAAAAAATTATTAGGATTAAAGTTCATAAAATCATCCTCAATATAAAATGTGTAGATCTAGAAGTTTAGTTGTATAATATTGAGATAACATTTATTGAGACTTCAAAAAATAAGGAAATAGTGATTTTAATTACACAATGTTCATTAAAGTATTTTAAATTTATATGATGTCTTTTATTAGATAAAAATATCATGAAATATTTTGATGTTCTATCTCAATTGGCTGAGAAAAAATATGTGCCATTCATACTAGATTTCATTAATGTTTCTAAATCTATTATCATGAACATTACAGGTAGTAAAATAAATACTAAACAAGTATTGATGAAGAAATTTGAGAGGAAACCTACCATCATGGCCAGGTTGTGTAGAAAAAATGTTATAAAAGCTAGCCACCCATAAAGAGTATAATAAGTAATGATAAAAATCCAACAAACATATACAGAAGGCATATGGAGATCAAGATATGTTGTACAATGTTGTCCTCACAACATATATTTGAACTGTGCATTGGATTGTTGGTAAAATCCCTTAAATGAAAAAAATAAAATGGAACCATATTTCAAAGGGGAAGAAAATTAGAAAATAATAAGATACATCCACAGTTCCTAAACAATCTGTATATGCCAAATAGATTCTAGATGCAGAAAACATTTCTGATTTATGTAATGGTAGTGCTGACAAGGTTGGTACATTCATATCATAATACTCATGTAATTATGATTAGAAAAGAATACCATAAAATATCAATATGTATGAATAAGACACCTTGGGAAGAAATTAGAAGAATATTGTGAACACAAATTATCCCAAGAAGATATCATGTAAGGAATATAGGAAGACCCTATATTCAAAATCCACAAAGGTAAATTGTAGTGAATACAATGTACTACTAGAAAAGATAACACTATGAAGAAACCTTTTATAAGATCCAAATTTTTTGAAACAGTTCCTAATGACATGTTAGTTATTTGGATTTATCAGTTGGAAATAATGAGAAAACATAAAGATGCACAAGCTCAGGAAAACCCAAAAGTAACAGAACATTTTCCACATAATGAAGAAAATTCTCAAGATATCATTCTAACAAAAGGATGATATTTTGTTAAATATGTTTCTGGTGAGAGAAGCATGGAATATGGTCACATTGCAAGAGGTTCTTTTACATTACTACCATAGAAAGAAGAATTTTATAGGGGGTATGAATTCATCATCCATGAAATATGTTAAGAATAAAAATTATCCACATAATGTATAAAAATATGTGTAGAGATCCATAATTTCAAAAAAAATAAATTAGAATATATGTTTATATGTGAAATCATAAATACATGAGTAAACTGTGAAACTTGGTTAAGAGAAAACTCAACATTATAGTGACGGTTGAAGAAGTAATGAGGTGGCACCTTATTCCCTGAATCATTAGATATTATATTTTTTATTATAATGTTGGTAATTTAATGGAGAAAAAGGTCCTCCTGGGTATAACTTAATAAGAGTTATGGGATGTCATTTTTTTATGTATCCAAGATGAAGAAGTCTACATCTTTGATTTATTCCTCTATACGGTAATAATATATAGACATGATACATGATCATTTTTGATGAAGATGAAGATTTTATATTCATAAGAACTAGGATACATAAGGGACCATCATTTATTGATCTTATTTCAGGTATCATAGATAACAATGTATTCATGCATATTATTGTTGTTGATGTTGGTAATGTTGTCTAATGTTGATAGCCACAATATTAAGAACCTTTTTTTGGTATTCTACATACATAAATTTCATAAAATATTTCGTTGATGAGATCCACCATTTTGGAGATGCTGACGAGTATTTTGCTTGAGGTGGGGGGAGAATAATTATGAAAAATATTCCATAATCATTATTTTAATTGTAATCCAAATTAATTACTCTTGAAATTTATTAAATATCATCTCATTGACAAGAAGTATAAAGATGATTGTACTTAAAATTTCCATACCGCATTTAGTATCTTCACCCTGGAATGATAGTGAATGAAACATGAAGGAAATTATCTATGTTATAATCTCATGAGTTGTCATGATTACATGGTAAGGGATAGATTCAGTTTCTGAAATAGTGTGTAAGGGATATAAAGAGATTGAATTCATTGATGATGAATAAATTTTAGCTTTTTTAGTGATACTTCACTCTATCTGGTTATAATATGCTATGAAATTCCAAATATGATACAATGTTTATCATATGGATGTCAAAAAAAATTAATAAATAGTTTTATCGAATAAGAAATATACATTAAACAACCAGTGGTTTTTTAATTGGTACTGTGGAAATTAATGTCTATATATTGAAAAGAAAACTATATGGTCTGAAGCATGGACCATGAGCTAGGTGTTATCATATGGACTCTTATATGAAGAAGCATGAATTTTAAAGGAATGGTGAAGACTGTAATCTCTATATGAACAATTCAATAGAATATCAATTTTTGATTCTATTACTGGTTGGTGATTTTATATTTGTTGGAATCATGCATAGATTAGTTGAAGAATTATCCAATAACATGAAATCAAAATTTTGAATGTCTATGATTGGTTAAATCACATAAATTTTAGGATTGAAGTCAGTTTTTAATAAGTATTATAGTTTCTTTTCTCATCCTAAATATGAAATAGGCTTCTTGATTAAATTGAACATGCACGAATCTAGACCAAATTTCAACTCTTATTATAATTAGTTTAACAAATGGAAATCATTAGGATGGAACTAATGTAGATCTCATCATGTACATGAAATCATTATATGCATAATATGATTTATTATAACATGGATAGGTATATTCATTTAAACATTCATAGTGGAGGAAATTCAGTGAAATATACATGAATAACTTATGGATGAAGTTAAATGAATAAAGAGTTATATTTAATATATACTGAATTTTGTATTATACATTGCTATAGGAAAAGACAATAAATGTCTGTCTATTTCTGCTTCTGACTAGACTGTGGATTTTTTTGATAGAAATTCCCCAATTAGTTGAGCATTCATTATCAACCAGAAATCTATGTGTCAGTTGAGTATGAAATATGAAATTACATGTCATTGTAGGGAAGTATTTGCATATATATTAGTTATAGCTACATGTACTCATCATTGGTTGATGAAGAAACAACTGATTGATACTAATGATGAGTTGAAACAGGTGATGGTGATTCTTTGTGATATGAATAGTTAAATTGATCATTTCAATAATTTGGATCAGCATTGTTGTACTAAACATATTGAGATCATATATCACTACATCAATGAAAATTATTAACAATGAAACACTAAAATGGATTATATTGGAACTTATGACCATGTGGTTGACAATATGACTAATCCATTAACATCACATGTGTTTGATAAAAATTATTTGAACCTTTGAGTTCTGTCGTGTCCTAATGCATGAGTAGGTAATAGATAATCCCCTATCACAATTTTTGTTTACTGTTTTAATCTATTTATAGATGTGATACAGGGTTATGAGGGAGATACGAACCATGGGGAGTGTCTTTTGATCTCTTCTGCTTCAAATAAAAGTTCACTGGGATTATTTACCAAGGTGGAATATATAAATTCAAAGATACAATAGGTAGAGAATGAGAAATAATTATTAAAATTATGTATTTCTACGGTTTTATGGTTATAGGTTTTTTGATCCAAGAAATGATTTCGTTACATGATGATAGTTTACTATTATAATGAAATATTCATAATTTAGCTTGGACATTATTAATAATTCTAATACCTAAAAACCCAATTCATTCTTCCCCATTGTTTTCTATTTCGAGCATTTCTCATGTAGTCTTAGAGTCCTCGATATGTTTTTTAATGCATCTCATCTTTTTAATAAGGCTAGTGCTTTATTCAATTTTGCTTCAGATTTTCAATAATAAAAAAGGGGATATTGTTGGGACTATAGTTTATCATTTATATAAATTTACTCTCCTGTGTTTTTCTTGTATATACAAACTTGTAAAATCATGAGTTTACAAGGAGAGGGGTATTATAGTACATTATTATAAAGTTATTAAAGGTCGAATCATTTCCCAGTGTCTTCCAAATACTTGGGCTCAAAATCTAGTAGAGGTGGCTAGCATTATCAGGGGTTGTTATATAGAATCATCACTTCATAAAAATGGTATAGTACTAGTTTTTGAAAAGAATGGGTTGCAGTTCACAAAGATGTAAATCCATGTGTATGGAGAAAGTGTTCTCCAATGTTACGAGAAAAAGAGAATCATTACTACATGATGTGTTAACGGTTATCTCTGTGAATACAAAAAATTTGACAAGATATTCTCTAATGGAGTTGCACTATGAAAATGTTTTTGAATGACTCAAAAAATGTTCTAGAGGTAGTGTAACATTTTGAATGACCAAGCCTATAAATATATGTCTACCCAGACATAATTTTTTAAAAACATAATTAGAGAAAACTTGGAATCAATATGATTTCAAGAAGGTCGGTGAGCTTCTTGAATGTAGATTTCAATGTGAGCTTTATAATTATAAAAATAATTGTTATATCTTGATTGATTCCAATGATTTTGAGTAATGGGTGCTTGGCGATGATGGGGTATTCTTTAAATGATCAGTGAGCTTAACCGATATAGTTTGTTCCATGAAAGAAGTTTTCTTTAAGAATGTTGTGAGCTTCAAAAAGGAGCATTCCAAAGGTAGTTTTGAACATTTTGTATTTAAGTAATTGGGATTTAAATTTTTTACAAATCAAGTACAATGTGAATCATAAATCTATAAATGTTTGGGGAAAATACATTAATGAAAATTTATTGATGTGGCCTTAAAGTTGTCAAACTAAAGAAGAATTCACCCAAGTTAGTGAGCAAGGGGGAGTCGAAAGAAGTGTTCTAAGGGATAAAGTCTACTTTCCTTGAAATCATGTAAAAACAATGTTCATGAAATATTGTTACTATGTATAAATTTCTTTATCCCTCAACAATTAATTATTAGTGGATTTTGGTATGACTGAAACACTATCAGAAAATACTTTATTGACTAACCATTAGTGGTGAAACATGTAAAACTACTAGGTTGTCTATTTTCATGTGAATTTTTTATTAATTCAATAATACAATAGGTATTATTAAAAAGTTTTTACCAAATTGGATATAATATCCTTTGCTTTAAGAGAAAATGTTGACACTCTGGTTCGCTCCTCCCATCTCAGGGTTCTTTAGGGTCCTACATAATGCAACCAGTTTTATGGATTTATTGTTTATTCTAGTTTCTAGATTGTGGATCTTTGAGAAATGTACAATGTTCATGAATAAATATACGAACACATTATTCACATAGAATATTACATTTATGGTGTTTATCGATGGTTATATTTTCTTTTTATGACAGTTCATGTTGATCGTGTGGTGAGGGGTTCACTGATGATGGATATATAATACCCTCATTGACGGATGCATCAAGAACATTGTGGGAAGAAATTAGTTTTAAGTTCCCTAATGGTGACTCTATGAGGGCAAGGTTACCTAACAGATCATTGGTTTGGGATCAATTTTCCCTGAGGTGGGGTGTATCATAAATTATATAGTTCTTGTTCCATGGGAGGGAGATATTCTTTCCTTGTGTTATCTACTAATTCATGTAGTGGGACCATGTTCCAATTATAAATGATGGATTGAGTGGGCATTGATATTATTCTATAGTGGGGTTGTTGCTGACTTATTTCCCTATTCTTTGTTAGAAATGTAGATTCCAAGTTTATTGAGATGTCGATCACTGGGAGTTCACCACTTCTCATGAAAAAATAAGGAGGATAGTTTGGTGGGATCCCTAAACATGCTCATTTTTAGTTTCACCTTGGGTAGCATAGTGGTAGTATGAATATACTCTCTATGTTTTCGTTCAATTTAGGAGTGGAGGGTGTTAGTGTGCCTACATAGGGAATAAAGAAGATTCTCCAATGCTGAAGATGATTGTTGATGGCACTCCATATCTTTATAATTGATATTTTTGTATAGAATGGGTATTAATTTAGGAATATTATCCTATCTTTGTTAGGACATGGCCCATGTGGGCATGAGTCCAATTGCACATTCAAAGAGACTTATGGAGTTTCTTGTGGGGGGAATGTATGATATGTTATAATAGTTTATTATTCTAATTATATGTGGTTTGTTGAGAATAGTTGATTTGCTCTATCATTTTACTTCTTAGGTGTGAGTGTTTTGGCCACATTTATACATTCTATTCGATGATAAAAATTGTGTGGGTTGTCTGCATTTCCATTTAGATAGTGGGAAAATGATGTGTATACTCCTGTTCTGTGGAGAATCCAATCTATATCGGTAGGATTTCTCTCTTGCTGGGAGGGAGTTTTTTTATGACCTATAATTGGATAGTCGAGATAGAATTGGTTTCCCTAATTCGCAGGGGATCTCTGTTCGTGGGTTTCCTCTTAGGCTTCTTGAGGTTGAGGAGCATTTCTAGTTTGGATGTTGTGATAAACCATTCCATAATGGGTTACAAAAAACATGATAAATTTTAAACTATTTAACCTAAGATAGTTTAGCGTAAAATTAAATTTTCTCCTATAATATGATCTCAGATCAATTTTTTTAACACTAAATTAGTTTTGAAATGAGGTGTTTACTATTGAAACAGAGTTCGGTAGAAATCTGAATCGATGAATTTTTTTAGAAATATTTAATATATTATTAATTAAATAATTTTGTATTAACACTTGTTCATTTGGTCATATAATTTCAATTGATCTGAAAATTTACATTCATTCTATAAGGTTGAGTCATAAAATGGAATTTTATTATCCAAGTCATAACCTTCCATCGAGCACTAGATTCAAGGCAAAGCCAATCTTCTTTCATTTATTCTTTGAATTTTTTTCATCTTCATCATTTTTTTTCTCGATTTTATTTTTTTCTATACTCATTTTTTTAAATTTGGGTATTTTTCTAATAGAGGAAATGGGATATGATATGGGAGGAGTATGTGGAGGAATCATAATGGAGCTTGGGTCATAACGGATTGTCATGTGGCATCTACAGACAAAAGATACAACTGAAGTATCGATGGTTTATTCTAAGATGAAGGAATGTGTTATGTTTTATGCATAAAATACCCATAGTATAATTATTTTGAATTTTTAATCCATGTATTAATTTTTGTGAACCCCTAGTGAGTTGATATGTAGATTTTGGGGGGAAATTAGTTGTTTAAGGCCGTTTTGGGGGATTTCTGTTTTTGGAATCCCATGTTAATTGAGTTTGGTAATATTAAAATAATCAATGTGTTCATATTATGTTGGGAAGAAATAGTTTTTTGGACTAAAATCTATATACTAGGGGAAAATAATGTGCAGTGGGATTCTATGGTTTAGATGAATACTCAGCTAAACACCCCATGTGGGAGTACATGGCTGTGTAAAATTTCACCAAAATTTTTTATGTGGGGTTATCACAATGAAGGTGTAAATTATATAGTATATTACATATCCCAACACATGTACCAGTATTCCATGTTGGATTACACAACATTTTCTGGTGGTGCAGACTATATGCTCTCATATTTTACAGAGCATGTGGGGTTGTAGTACATGGGTAAGTACACGTGTGGAATTACACACCATGTACTGAGCTGACAAGCCATGTTCTATGGGAATGTTCATTCTATATTCCCAATGGAACCTGAATGAGGTGGTTTTTGGGATATAAGTTTTGTACCTTGGGTACTCACCGTCTAATATTTTCTATCAATGATTGTGTTTCCATTTTTTCTCCCCACTATTATAATTCGACTTCTGGGTCATAAATTTGGAGTGATTTTCTACAAAAATTAATATTTTTGGAATCCTTTCACCATTAAGAGGCTCTAGATATGGGGTTATAGAATTTTAGGGGAAAACATGTTGCCTTTGGTGATGTTTGGTTTTTGAATTATCATGTGGGTTGAGTCCTGAGCTACCAGGCTCATGTGAGGGTTGATATCTCATTAGTTTGATTTGACTTGTATTGGATAAATATGGATTTTTAGGTTATATAAAATGTAAACCAATAGGAGGGATCTTGTTTTATCTCTAAGTAGATCTTCATTTTCCCTATGATTTGGGAAAAATCTCTTGAGGTTGGAGTCATTGGGGTTCAGTTATTGTGTTTTTGGATTAGAGATACTAGAGACAATGGGTATGGTTGAGGAATTTGTATTAATGTTACAAACTATTTTTATTGTTTATTTAGATGAGTCTATTTTATTCTTAAATATGTCATTATTGTATCGTTCAAGATCTAGTGATTCTTATTTTATGTAGTGAACTGTTGATAATTCATTAGTGGCATGATATTCATTGGGTACCCTTTTGGGCGATAAGGTACCCATATATGGGTTGTTTTCATGGAAGGCTAGAAATGGTGTTCTTTATGTGGTATTTTCCTCAAGATTTAGTTTTGATTAAGATACCTTATACAGGTTTCGTCCTTGAGGGGGTCATGAGGACCATTTGGAATTCTATTGTTGGTATACTTTTGGTTTTTGAAACCTTTTTTTGGGAGTGTGGTTGATTGAGGATTAGTTAAAGGATGTTTAATTCTTTATGGAATGTTTCTTCATTGGGTGATCCTCATTCATTGGGATGATATTGGGGAACCCCTCGTTGTGTTTTATGATATTTTTTGTAACTTGGGCCATTTAGGGATGCCTCTAAAGGTGTTTTTGGAGATCTCGGGTTTAGTAGGGGAGTTCCAAGATTGGCGTTTCTATATACTGAGTCTCTGAAGACCATTAATGACTTGAGTTTTGGTTGGGACATAATGTCGGTAATTGTGATCCTTGTTTGTTTATTTTTTTATTATTTTGAGAACGTGTATGTTGAAATAGTCCCATACATTTATTGGTCAATAGTGGATCAACACTACTGGCTTAGCTATTTGGGTAGTGGGTTTGAGGTTGGATTATCCCATATTTTATTGGCCTTTTACTATGACGTATAAGGATGTTTCTACTCCTTACTATGGGTCGAGTAGGATACCCATGGAATATCATTGATTGGGAATCATTCATTGGTTTTGATCTCATACTCTCCTACAATGAATATCTATGGTTTGATTAGAATATGGAGATAATAGATAATTTTAATGATTGAAACCCCTATATAGTTTAGTGGTATCCATAAGAAGTGTAGATTTAGGACATTGAGGTGTCAAGGAACTCCCAGAGATGTGTTTTATATGTTTTTAGTCTTGTTAGACTCATGGATCCATGGATTATATGAGCTCCTAGTTTTTTAAAGATGCCACATTTTTGGGTCCCTAACTTGTTCCAGATTCATTATTAAAGATCATTAAGACAAATAGGTTCTCCAGTTCTCTAATCCAAGATTCACATTTAACTAATTCAGATCATTATACTGGAGTCCTATATCCAGGTATATTTATGTTGTTCATGTGGACACATATGGTTATTCCCTAGGTTCCATAATTCATCCCTATTGATTTGTTACTTCTTGGAGTTACTATATAGATATAGCGAACAGTTCGGTTGTCTGTAGACAGGGAGTTCTATGTGCGATAAATCTTATGGTGGTTGAAATATAGGGGGTAGATTTAAAATTGGTGTCATGATAGAACATTTGGTTGGTTTCCATTATATTTTCCCACTTTTTATATATTATTATTTTATATTCTATCTTATGGTATCTTCCTTCTAGGATGGCCATATCACATGTGCATAACATTATTATCACAACAGATTTAATGGTCCATCATTATGGGTGTCGTATAATGATTAATTTCATACCACCCAGTATTTTCACCTCAGTGTTCATGTATACCTGATGTCTTCTTTCAATGCATCTTAAATGTTGCAATATGGATGGTTCTACGTCCCAATGATTCATTATTGAGTGATCTTCTTGAGTAGAGTCTTGAGATTGGGCAGCTGTAGTTCAACTATAGTTGAGAATGCGTATGTGGTTTGACTTAGAGTTTGTATTAGATTATATATTTTTTATTATCATTTTTATTATTTTTAACCTGGTCGACTC
This sequence comes from Viscum album, assembly GCA_963277665.1. Taxonomy (NCBI): domain Eukaryota; kingdom Viridiplantae; phylum Streptophyta; class Magnoliopsida; order Santalales; family Viscaceae; genus Viscum; species Viscum album. The sequence goes on from OY728147.1 coordinate 1,306,228,119, forward strand.
AGTTGGTGACCACCTATTGTAAATTTTTCATGCTTGAGATTATTTATGAAAGAATGACTCATTTAATTTGTTAAATCATTTTTTTTGTTTAAATGGTTTATTTTATTTAATATGATTTTTATCTTAGTGAATTAGGTTGGTAATTTTCGCACTTTTCTTGTACTCTGGTCAGAGGGTATAGTCTCCCCACTTTAGCCTGTAGACCCTCACCACTAGTTAGTAATATCCCGCATTTAGGGAGTCATACATGAGGTATTGTTGTAAAACATATTGGGTGACTTGTTAGGTTTAATCAATATGGTGTATTACATAGGTCCTCCCAGATCATCCAAATGAGATTCTCATGGAAGAAGGTAAGATGTAATCTACTTATTGGAAATGTTATATTATAATTGACTATGTACATAGAATATTTAAATACATTTATGAATTTACTACATAATTACATGGTTATCTCATAGAGTATGGATTTAATATTTCAATTGATTTAATCCCTAACTAAATACCTATATCAAGTAATCCATATACAATTGACCAAAGAAAATTAGTGAAACAAAAGAAACAATTACAATACTTGTGTGGTAAGGGATGTTTTTTCCCAATGGTTTCACCTTGGTGACCCCCTTTTCTTTGTGTTGTGATGAAATTTAGGTATATGAGGGTGTTCATTGATTTTAGGGAAATAATTTCTATTACTATAACGAATATGTTTCTCATAACTCTCATTTATGACTTATTCGATCATCATCAAGGAGCTCAAAATTTTTAAGGTTTTGAAATTTATTATTTTATTCATCAATTACGAGTAATGAAGAAAGGTTTTCAAAATATATCCTTTATTCTGATCTATGTACATTAAAAATTTACATTGATACATTTTTTATTGACTAATACACTCTATTTTTATGGATATGATGAACCTAGTATTCAATGTATATATTGATATCCTATTTGTGTTATTTATTAATGATATATTTGTATTCTATAAAATTTATGAATTCCATTAGAATCACTTTTTAATCATTATTGAGAATCTTATAGAGAAAGAGTTATACGAAAAAAATTTCAATAGTGAATTTTGGATTTGAATTTTTTTCTTGCCACATTGTAACCAATGACAGAATATCGATTTATCTTATGGAGATAAAGGTAGTAAAATAATGAAATAAACTAAAAAATTTAGAAAATGTATGTAGTTAGTTTATATTGGATGGTTACTATTGGTGATTTTTTCAAAAACAATTCACATGGCATACCCAATATCCATGGTAACATATGATGTTGTTAGGTTTGTATAGAAATACGAATTTGAACAATTTTTTGTGGAATTAAAGAGGGTAGTTTTTAATGGATAAATAATGAATCTGTAATCGTAAATGGATAAATTTTTTATATATAGTGAATAATCAAAAAGGGACATGAATTTATCCCTTTATAGAGTAATTAATTCACTACTTTTGAATCTAGGTGGTTTAGGGCTCATGAAAAAAACATTCCAACCCATGATCTTTATTTTTCATCCATAATATCCCCATTGAATAAATATAGTCATAATAATTAGATTGAAATACATGAGATATACAAAAAGTCATAAGATTATTGTATATATATATATCTGCGTGTGTGTGTTTGTCTGTGTATTTTTAGAACAAGATATCAAAAAGATGTAAATTGAAAAACTAAAACTACATAAGGATTGTAATGTTTTAAAACACATCATTCTAATGAAGGCAAACATTGTAGATAATGAACTAAGATTGAAGGATCGTGGACTCTTGAAAAATATTAGAATTAATAGGGATCATAATTTTAATGATTTAGTCAATATAGATAAAGTAAAAAATATTGAAGGGGGATCACCACTCCATTTATAAATTTTCTAGAACCCATCATTATTATATATATAAAAATGATCTCATCCCAATGATGAGAATTTTTCAAATACTGTAAAGGTTTTTATTGATTAGAAATTGGTAGACATCTTTTATGGAGTGGGTGTTCCAAAAATTGTGAAGAGGTTATGTTTTTAATTTATACCTAAGATAAAGAGGTAATTATTATATGATTTACATATTTAGAATTTCTTTATACATCAAGGAAATACTAATATTTCCAGAAATTGGAACGAAAATTTATTGTGGAAAAATATAATGTGGGAAAATACTGCTTAAGTATCAACAAACATGGCTTTTCAATAGTTGGAATTTGATATCCAACATCCAAGAAGAGTCATGTAGAAATTAATAATTCTACTGTGCAAGTGGTATTACATAACAATTGGTTTTTTTCACATGGATATAAGAGACACATAGATGAAATGACAATATACGGGTTTTTGTGGATTACCTTACCAAATCCACAACTTTCATTATTATAAGAGTTGATTTAATTCTTCAGACATTCGCATGGCCCTATATTTATGAATTTTTAAGTCTTTATAGGGAAACTATTTAAATTATGTATTAAAATGATCTATGATAGGCAATAATTTTTTTAAAAAATATCAAAAGGTAGTTGATATCAATATTCATGTTTTCGCTTCCCATCATCCTCAAAATAATAGATTTTTCCAAAGGGTATTTAAACATTGTAATATATGTTGAGATAATTCTATCATGAATTCTAGGATATGTGGGATCATTATTTAAATTTTGGGTATTTTTTATAAAATAATAGATTCTATTCATGTATTCAAATTGCATCATATGAATACATATATGGAACGAGATGTCGTACTCGAACTTGTATAGATAAATGAAATGAAATAATTATTGTTCACCAATAAATATTTGAGGATAAAATGGTGAATGTAAATACTATTCATACCTATTTTAAAGAAACTCATAAAAAATAGATCTATGACAATAACCGATGAAATGATTTTTAATTTCCAGTGGGATGTCAATTTTTCTTGAATGTATCTCCATATAAGGGAATTAAATGGTTAGGAAAGAAAGATAAAAATTATACCTTTATTGATCATGCCTTTAAAAAATTTAGAATGAATTGGAGCTATGTTTTACCATTTTACAATGTCACAATGCCTCTCTAAATACACATTGTGTTCCATATCTCATTATTAATGAAGTATGTGCGAGACCCAACGATTGTTCTCTCATATAAAGAAATAAAATTGGAAGATACTCTATCACACTATGAAGAGGCTATCCAGATTTTTAACATTGTTGTAAAAGTGCATCGTAATTGAACGACACGAATGGTAATGTTATTTTAGAGAGGTCATAAAAATAATGGAAGCTACATCAAAACATAAAGAAGACACATGAAGGTTAAAATGAAGAAATTTTTGAATGAGGGAAGAAATTTCACACTAAATTAATTAATATTAAGTGATTATTTTAACTCAATGAAACAATAATATATAGGGAATTTTAATATTTCATGGAATTAAACTTCCAATTTCCTATGAAAATATCGATTTTAAAATTAATATGTTAAAATAAAGCATGAATATATTCTTGATATTTTTCATAAACATATTACTTTATGGACAATTTATAATGTTATATTTGTTTAATAATATTTTTATTTACAAATAATATTTTATGAAATTTTTAATTCATATTTACTTATTATAAATTTTATATAAATAATAAAAATACCATTTGAAGGTTAAAAAGGATATTTTTTCAGAATAATTTTTTAAGGTTATAATTAATTCCCATTTTGACTAATTAAGAAAATACATAATAATGAATGATCTAAATGAAAAATATAAATTATATTTATATTTATTTAAACTAAAATTAAAATAATTATTATTAGTAGTAATATAATGAATTTAAGGCCATCTTATTCTTGAAAAGATCACATTCCATAAAAAGTTTTCATACTTTTTGTGTATATTTTCAAATTAATTTTGGAAAATTAATGAAACTAAATTTAATAAAATTTACTCCATATTTGGAATCATGATATAAAATATTGGTAAATATGTCCCTTTTATTTTTAAGCATAATGAATAAATGCCTTGGTAAATATATGTCATTCAGGTGTGGGTGAACCTCATAATAAAGGGTAAAAATAATGTTATGGGTCATTAAAAAGATTTATAAGAACTAACTAACTAATAATAGATGATATTAGTTTGACCATCAACATTTAATACTTAAAAAATATGTAATTTTTTTATCCTTTTATTTGATAATTACACAAATATAATTTTCTGTAATTGAACATTCCAAAATGGAATTATATAACATGTAATTTTTCTTCTATATTCCCATAAGGACAAAAAATGGTTATGAATGAATAAAAACGTTTATTTAAAATACATCTAATTTTATATTATGATTATACATTTTTAATATTTATTGGAATTTTATATTTAACTTAATTTTTTACTCATTAATGACAGTGTACATCCTCATGTAGTAGAAAATTTAAAGTAAATTATTATAAAGACATTAAATGTAATATTATTTTGGAAGATGAATCAATTTATTCTAATTTATATTTTGTGTTCACATAGGTATAAGTAAATATTGTGAATAAATATAAAATTGTATTTTGAATTTTTTTTTACTTATGGTAATTTATTTAGAATTTTTTGTGACGTTATAATTATAATAAATGATTACTCAACAGCAGCACGATGCTTGCGCATTGAGTAGAAAAATATAAGTAAATGGTATTAAAAATTAAATTTAATATTTTATTAATAAATTATAGTTTCATATGATTTTTAAGGTTAATAATAATACATATTTTATGGTTACTGAGTTTATATCAAATTTTATTCCTTTCATGATATCCTTAATGTTAAAATACATTAATTGTTATTAAAATTGAATTATTTGTATTGAATGATAAATAATATTTTATAAAATAATTTTAAAATAATAAGAATATTAAATCCAGAAAAGTGGAAGGTATATGGTTGAGAATTTCATACACTACATTTTTTAATGTCATTTTATTATATAGAAGTAAAATATTTACGATTGAAGCATGAAAATATAGTCACTGGAGTTAAGGTTAAAATTTTTCAAAAGGGGGTTACACGAAAAGATGAGGTTTAAATTTACACATAAACCTATGAAATTTTTAATTTATAATGTTTTTCATCCATAACCAATATTATCATTTAAATTTTGTTCATTTTTTTCCACCTTCACATGAAAAATAATTTAAGATATCTAAATATTTAATGTAATTCCAAGTGTTCCATTTTCTTCATTATTGAAGGAAACCAGCAATCTTATATTCATAATACCACTATGATAAACTTATATAAGAAAAAATCTAAAATAATATCTCTAAAATATCCATATCTAAATTCTATTGTATCCATAATTCTTTAAGTACCAACCCTTGTGTTCTTTAAAGGATATCTAAAGCGGTATTTTCAAAGAAGAGGTCATCATATTAACTGTACGCATTCATTTTATCTTCTTATATTTCCACCTCAAGTTATTTACTGACAACTAAAATATTATAAAACCATTATCTAGAATATGTGGGGATAATATTTGTTTATTTTATAGTATTTATCTATATTTTTTCCTATAAAATGCGAACTAAAACCATCACTCATGTGTATAGTGGACTATAGCATCGCAAATCGATTTAATTTATTTAATCACCACCTCACATGGATAGTGTTAATGATTTACTATGGAATATATATTTTTAATTTAATGACACAATTAGTATTCTATAGATGAAATATATCATATAATTATTTACCCTTCCACATGTAAAAAAAATATTACATCACTCCAGTGTATATGCGGACTACCACTTCCATGAAGTGTCGGGATTTATTTTTCATTGATTATTTTAAAATATGATTCTAAATATGAATATAATAAAAATTTATTAACATTATATATTATTTATCATTCTATAGAATATGAAACCATGATTTTGAAAGAGTGACTATAACTTTCAGATGATAACATGCATAAAAAACAAAGTAGTATATACACAAAACAATGATAATAATAAAGATTGTTAAAATGTTTGTTGTAAGATGTTATAAGTGGGTCATATGTTATATTATAAATATATGTTCCTATTATGTAAGTATAATAAATATAAAAAATTTATTCATAAGGTTAAACCGTGATTATCTTAGTGGAAGCATGAGGTGATGGATTTCATCTCAACTTCCACTCTGTTGATTCATATATGGTACTAGACATATATTTACTTTATTTGGTCTATTTACGAGAAATTATATTAGTATAACATGATTATATATTTATTAATGGAAATTTAAGTTTCAATTCATGTTTTCCAATTCAGGGTATGAATGTATACAATTTACCAAAGGGGCCAGAATTTATTTTATAAACATATTTTTTTTTGGATAGGTCTTATTTTAATTAAAGATATGTTATAATAAATCCTTAATAAAATATATTTGTTTTATTAACCTTTTAATATTTAATCATCTCCCTGGTTTTCTTCCAAATTTATTTTTCCCTTGGCAACATGAATTATGGAAAAAATATTTTAAATAAAATCAGATCATATTTTTAAAGACCCAGAAATTTCAAGAAAATTATTTTTCTTAAATACTTTGGAATTTTACGAGTCTCTGGTTTCTCACGGCAACTAATACCAAGGCCCTGTGTGCCTGGAATCAATTTCTCAAGATTTTCTAGGTACGTTCAGTAAATGTTCGTGTGGTTTTTTCTATCTTTTGAACCGGTGCGCAGAATTGAAATCTGAGGGCACCGACGAACTCGCAGCACTGGTATTCACTCAAGGGGACCATTTATGCAGTTGTGTTTTTTGCGGGTTGAAAGTTATAATTTGGGGATTTACCTTAAATTAAATAAAATTGTGGTGATACCCAATTTTATTTTAAGAGGTGGTTATTCCCTCCATGAGGAAGTTAGCGGTGGGTCCCACACCCACATGACCATCTCATGGGAGGATAATTTGTGGTGGGCCTACACGAGCACCTAACCCCCTTTAACCCCCTTGAACCTTTGAGATTCTTTTAATGTGCCAACTCCCCATTAACTCCCCACTTTAATTGTGACTTTCCACCTCTTTATCACTCCCATATATTTTTTCAACACTTTTAATTAATGAATTGAACTCTATAAAATTAATTAATTAAATTGTTTGAATTTTGAAATTTATGTGGGAAAAAAATAACAGCCTAAGCTTTTATTTTTGTTCGGTACTTGTTGTGTTAGGAGAACTTTGGGAAACCTCTGGAGAAATAGAAGAATAGTGTTCTTCTCTCGATGAAGAACATCGTTCTTCAATGCATAACTTCTTCGACGAAGAATGAGGATGACTTCTACTACCTTCTTCTTCCTCTGCGTCAAGGGAGAAGACACAGCTCTCGAGAAGCGTTGCCTATGACAATGGCAATTCCTCCAACGTTGACGTGCTGACACCATTCTCCACGACACCATCTTTCGCGACTCCTGACTACCGTGACGCTCGTCCTCCACATATCATCGATGTGCAACATCAATTATGAGGAAGGGTGTTTGATATAATTTAAGTGAATATTTTGTACCCCGTTATTTGTTGAATTTATGGATTGTCATCGACCTACGATATCGCCTAATGTGAAGGTTGTGGGCCGAACAGACATGGCTGACGACCCTCCGATTTTTATTGAATATTTTGATGGTGGTGAATGGAGGTGGTGAAAACCGAAGGTAGAGACGGGTGCGTGCCAACCGTGTGTAGAAGAACGGCGGCCTGTAACTTTGGTTCGCTCGTCCGAAGAATAACCGGCGGGTCGTAGCCAGCCGGGCTGGAAGAACCACGACGCCACATGGTGCCGCACTGTGGAGGACCATGGGCCATGCTCCACAGGACGCTTTTGTGATGATCTGGTGGGCCTCATGTCGGCCGGGTTGAAGGTCTGGGCACCTGCAGGAGATGCGAGGGAGAACCGCGGACCGCCCGTCCGGGATGCTGGTGCCAGGAAGACCAGCCAGCTACGGCCGGACGGATAGGAGGGCGACAATTCCGGTTCGAGAAAAGGATGGCTGCACCCCCACTCACACCGCTTGGTCGTCCGGGCCAGGCCGACCCCCTGCCGGGTTAGATCCACTGAACGAGGTCGGGCCGACCCGTCAGCCCACTGGGCTTGACGGGCCGGGCCCTCTTCACTTAAACGTGAATAACTTTAAGACCGCGCGTCCTATTGACGCGCTGTCTGTGGAACTAGAAACATCATGAAGAGACGGTTGTTTTTCATTACTCTAAGTGAGTTTTGGATGACATTTCAAAATGGCTGGGTTTGGAACAAGCGTAATTACAACCGGGCCCCTAGAACTGAAGAGCCAATATCTCTCAGACCAGGCGTTCGATGGACACGCCGTCTATCACGTTGGGTTCCTTTTGATGAGACAGAACTTCGGGATACATCAACTATAGACTTCGTGATAGTTTATGTATCAACTCCCTTGGATTGAGGAGCAGACCCTCCAAGAATCAAGTGTACTGTGTGCGGGAACCCTAGATCTGGTTGCGACTACAACAAATACCGTACAAGAATCCTCCCCGGGTTCGACGACAATGACAACCGTACTGGAATCCTTCATGGCTTCGACGATGAAGAAAACTGTACTGGAATCCTCTGTGGGTTCGACAGCAATGACTACTGTACTTGTATTCAAAGTGGGTCCAACGGTTTGACTTCTGTACTAGTATCTTACGTGGGACTGACAGCTTAGGTAAATCAGTGACTACATCTGATCATCTCTATCGCTATAAGAACGATGTATACCTATTTGAGATGAGTCTTGACATTCAATCATTATCATCGATGTGGTTGACTTTCTTTTCTGTGTGAAATGGGTTGTGCTTGGGCTCGAGATTTGGAGATGATCTGGGATTGATAACTTAGGTATATGTATGGGAATATACATATGTAGAGTTGTTTGATACTTAGTGACTGTATCTTAATTATGTGGTTTATCCTCCGTGGATTCTTGGAGACCTTATGGGGTCTCGAGGTCCCTACTGAGTATCTTATAATCACCCTTTCACAGGCTATGCCCGCACTACGTTGTGTTTGATGCAGACGACTGACATCACTGATCGAGGTTTAGGCTTGTGGAGATGGACGGTACCCAGAGGTAGAAAACATGATGATACATATACGGAGCAGAGGGCCAGACCTGAGGTGATGAGGAGTCCATCTATACCCACCATTCAGGTGGGATTATTAGAGAATGACTCAGTGATTTTTGTTTTACATTACTATAGTTGTACTAGGTTTTCAGTTGTACTGTACTTACTGTTGGGCTTGTATTTCCGGCCCCGTTCCTTTCATCACTTACTTTTGTATTCAATATTACTTAGTGCTTTCTTCTGTTGTGCACTTTGCTGAGTTTTTTTACTTTTATAAAGGCAATAACTTCCCTTTTTATCATGGATTTACACCTTTGGTGCTAGTCAACAGCCTCGGGCCTATGGAAGCCGGGCTTAGGGTAGTCAAGGCATGGCTCCCGAGGACAGGTCGTGACAAATTGGTATAAAAGGAGTCGGTTCTATCACAGAACTCAAGGCTCTGATCATTCTTTTCTATTAAGCAATAATGGAAAGTGTATTGAGTGCGGTTTTCAGTCTAGGGATTCCAGTGTTTCTGCGAAGACGGACATATCCATACACTAGGACCTTGGCCTCTGATTTCCGACATAGTGCACAAAAACACTAATTGCATTTGAGTTTCCAAATTTTTTCATTATGATTACTTTCTTCCATCTCACCTGGTACACTGTATGATCGTGGAACACCTGTTTCCTTTCAATATGACCCCATGAAGGCATCCATCTAGGGTTCTGAGTTATATACGAGATGGTAGCCCATCGAGCGATGAGGCCACTGTGCATGGCCCCATCACAGCATAGGCACTAGCGGTACCACTGCCCACTGGGCCACCGATACCACCAGCCCCAGCAGCAGAGATTGCATTCTGCCTAAGTGCATTGTATGAGTTTCAGCGATAGAGGCCTCTCACGTTCCGTGGAAAGACAGACCCACAGGTAGCTGAGGATTGGCTGGAGGTTGTCATCAGAGATTTTAGATTGGTAGGGACACCAGCTAAACATATGGTGATCCTTGTCATGAGTCTCGTGTATGCAGCAGCAGATAGATGGTGGAGCGTGATGCTGCAGGTGCAAGACGAGACATAATTACTTTGGACGGACTTCGAGAGTCTCTTCCACTCAGAGTTTGTTCCAGCCACCCTTCGTGTGGTACGGATTCCAGAGTTACTTCATCCGCCGCAGGGCAATATGACAATAGCTCAGTACTCAATGAGGTTCACTTACCTCTCATGCTACTCCACGGACATGGTACATGACCCATTCTTCATGGCCCAAACCATTGAGAAGGGACTCAGACATGAGATCAGGGCTTCGATGATCTCCCACAGTATTCTGACGCATGTGGGAGTACTGGAGAGAGCCCTTCTTGTGGAGAGCTATCTTGCTGAGCTGACACCATCTGCGAGACCCACTACAGGAAGACACATAGCAGAGTCTTCTGCAGCTGACAGTAGACAGTTGATGCAGAGTACCAAGTGGACCAGACAATCAGGTGGGTGACCTCAGGATATTGGTTCGGTTGTGCGGGCCACACGAAACTGCGCCAGCTAAACAAGGTGCACGTAGTGATATGCATGCAACGGGCATGGTCCCATGGCACGGGACTGCCCGACCCACCATGCGGACGAGCAGAAGATAGTAGAGGGACGTCCCAGGTAGAGGCAGAAGTTCGATCATGGTGATCCGCCGGGAGCGGACGGACGTGGTAGAGGAGCTAGCCGAGCAGCAGGTGGTGGATGACGTTTAGAGGCTCTACCACAACCACCACCAGGAAGTGCACCCTGGCCATAGGGAGCTGGCAGATAGAGGCGGCCTCATCTCTAGGCAGTCAAGTCCTACGACCACGACACACTTGAGATGATTCGAGGCACAATATGTGTCCACTCCACCCTTTCTTCAATGCTTATAGGCACATGTGCGAGTCATTATTTTTTTCCACTACCCTTGTTCAGAGCTCGGAGATTCTGATAGAGTCGTTGGATTTATCCTTACATCTAGAGACTCCTACTGGAGCAGACTCAATGATTACGCCCTAGTGCAGGCAGTGTGAGCATACTCTAGTAGGCGAGAGCTTCGGCTAGGATCTACTTGTAGTGGCGTCGAGGCCTTACGCCGTCATCTTGGGTATGGACTGGTTGTCTACATTCCATGCTCAGATCGTCTGCATTGGCGCAAAGTGTAGTGTCTCATAAAGGATGGGACTAGGTTCACCATCACTGGTGAGAAGGTAGCCTTTGCAGCACTGGATGGACTTTTGAAGAGGAGATGGCAGCCGATCAAACATTAGTTGGCTAGTCTCATCCTCGGAGTGGTTGATGTGCGGAATCCGAGTTTTCCTGTTGTGGTGGATCAATATGAAAACGTTTTTCCTGAAGACGTTCCAGGACTACCTCCTCACCGATAGGTAGACTTGTACATGGACATGTACCCCGAAACAACACAGATATCTACTCCAGTATATCAGATGGCTCTCACTGAGCTTCATGAGCTGTGGGTGCAGCTGGAGGACTTGCAGGGGAAGGGATTTATCCGACCCAATGTTTCACCCTGGGTATCTCTGAATTTGTTTCACCAAGAAGGCGGATGAAAGCTTGCAACTATGTGTCGACTACAATCATGTGAATTAGGTGACATTGAAGAACAAGTACCCACTCTAGAGAATTTACGACCTCTTTGATTAGATCAAGGGAGCACGATGGTTCTCAAAGATAGACCTCAGGCCAGGCTATCACCAGATTAGATTTCAAGGTGAGGATATGCAGAAGACGGCCTTCAGGTGTCAGTATGGAGACTACGTCTTCTTGGTTATTCCCTTTGGCATAACCAACGCTCCATCGGTGTTCATGAGTCTCATGAACATGATCATCCAGCCTTACCTCAATCGATTTGTCGTAGTTTTCGTCGACGACATACTGATTTACTCGAATACTGAGGAGGAGCATGCCTACCACATGTGGGTTGTACTGGATACACTCTGAGAGCACCAGCTTTATGGTAATCTCTCAAAGTGACAGTTTTGGATTTGAGAGGTTCATTTCATGGGACACATCTTCTCAGAGCCTGGAGTTGCAGTGGATCCATTGAAGATCGAGGCAGTACTTTCTTGGGAGCCACCCAGGAGCGTGATGATGGTGCGGAGTTTCCTGGGTGTATCTTGTTACTATCGGAGATTTGTTTCATACTTATCGAGATTTGAATCACCACTTTCATCATTGATGAAGAAGGGGAAACCATTCATGTGGTCAGATAGATTCTAGTAGAGCTTTCAAGAGATGAGATAGATATTGACTAGTGCGCCAATATTGAGGCTACCAGAGGAGGGCATTTGGTACGTAGTTTACTGCGACGCATCAGGGGCCGTACTCAGGTGTGTCCTGATGCAGGAGCGAGCGGTGATCGCATATGGTTCATGGCAGTTGAGAAAACACAAGCAGAACTATGGTACACATGATCTTCAGTTAGTAGCAGTGGTCTTTTCCTTGAAGATGTGGTGGCGCTATCTGATGGGCGAGCACTTTACAGTCTACTCTGATCACCAGAGTCTCAGGTACATGTTCTCGCAGAAGGACCTGAACCTGAGACAGCGGCAATGGCTCAATTTCCTTCTGGACTATGACTTTGAAGTATTCTATACTCCTCGGAAGGGGAACTTTGTAGATGATTCTCTAAGTAGGAGATCAGGCATTCAGCTTCTAGGAGAGGTGAGAGAGCAGCTAGTCACGTTGCAGATATCCGTTGTGGATATAGATGGGGTAGCCTTTTTTCATCCTCTCATAGTCACTCCTCCACTTCATCAATGAGTCAGGAAGGCACATCATGCGGACGTTGACTGTGAGACACGACGTGCTCAAATATCTATAGGGAAGGTGCCTAATGGATTTTCTGAAGGAGGGGATCACATCATCCTCTTTAGAGGACATACTATTGTACAAGTTTCACTACAGAAGGATATGATGAGGGAGTTTCACACTTCCCCTCTAGTGGTACATCTAGGAGTGGAAAAGATGTATTAGGACCTCATACGACAACACTGGTGGCCGGGTATGAAGAAGTTTGTAGCAGAGACTGTATCACGATACCTCACTTTTCATCAAGTGGAGGCAGAGCACTAGGTACCAGCAGGCTTGGTACAGCCCTGAGAGGTCTCATAATGGAAGTGGGACAAGATATCCACGGATTTTGTGATGGGGATTCCACGTACATCCAGATGACATGACTCTATCTGGGTGATTATAGACCGACTCACCAAGTCCGACCACTTCCTACCGATCATAGAGTAGTGCTCAGTAGAGAGCATGGGACGCCTCTATGTTTAGGAGATGGTACGGATTCAGGGTTTTCTTTCGTCTATCATTTCCGATCAAGATGATCGATTCACTTCCCAGCTATGGAAGGGGTTATATAAGGATTTTGGGACGCAACTACATCTAAGCACCACCTTCCATCCACATACGGACGACCAGACTGAGAGGACCATTCAGACTCTTGAATACATGCTTCATGCGTGTGTCCTCGAATTTGGTCGTAGTTGGGATAATCACTTACCCTTAGTGGAGTCTGTGTACAACAACAATTACCACTCCACCATCGGGATGGCCCCTTATGAGGCATTGTATGACCAACCTTGAAGATCAACACTATGCTAGACTAACCCAAGAGAGTCAGCACTTATAGGACCAGAGATGGTTCAGACTATGATTAAGAAGGTGGAGATCATCTAGGAGTGGATGAATACTGCACAGAGCAGACAGAAGTCCTATGCTGATAGGAGACGGAGACCACTAGAATTCGAGGATGGCGACCAAGTTTTCTTATGAGTCTCACCTCGACGAGGTTGGCAGAGATTTGGTCGAGGTGGCAAGTTGTCTCCTCGATTCATCGGACCTTTCTATGTCCTCAGTAGAGTAGGTAAGGTTCCTTACCGCCTGGCCCTTCCACCTCAATTTCATCGGGTGCACAATGTCTTCCACATATCTCAGCTGAGGAGATACGTGCACGACCCGGCCCACATCATCGATTATGGGGAGCTGGAAATCAAAGAAGGGGAGACAATCATGGAGGTCCAAGTCGAGATTGACGATCGATAAGAGCGGGTCCTATGTGGACAGTCGATTCCTCTGGTGCGCATTCGTTGGCAGCATGGGATCCTCTAGGGGAGAACATGGGAGTGGGAGGCTCACATGCATGCTGAGTACCATCATATGTTTCCCTAGTGTGATTTTTATCTTTACATGGATTTAAAGCCCTGAGGTGGGGGTAATGTAAAGACCCGGAAATTTCAATGAAATTTTTTTCTTAAATACTTTGGAATTTTACGAGTCTGTGTTTTCTGACGGAACCTGATTCTGAGACCCGGGGTGCCCAGAATCAATTTCTGAAGTTTTGTTCGGGAATGTTTAGTAAAACTATGTGTGGGTTTTTCTATCTTTTGAACCGGTGCTCGGAATTGAAATATAAGGGCACTAATGAACTCGCAGAATCAGTATTCACTTAATGGGACCATTAATGCAGTTGCGTTTTATGCAGGTTGAAAGTCATAATTTGTGGATTTACCTAAAATTAAATAAAATTGGGGTGATACACAATTTTATTTTAAGAGGTGGTTATTCCCTCCAAGAGGAAGTTAGTGGTGGTTCCCACACCCACATTACCTCCCATGGGAGGATAATATGTAGTGGGGAAACATGATCACCTAACCCAACTTAACAACCTTAAACCATTGAGCTTCTTTTAATGTGCCAACTCCCCATTAACTCCCCTCTTTAATTGTGACTTTACACCTCCTTCTCACTCCCATAAACTTTTCCAACACTTTTTATTAATGAATTGAACTCTCTACAGTTACTTAATTAAAGTGTTTGAATTTTTAATTTCATGTGTGAATAAAATAATATCCTTAGCTATTATTTTTTTGGGCACTCGTTGTGTTGGGAGAACTATGGGAATGCTCTGGAGAAATAGAAGAATAGTGTTCTTCTCTTCACGAAGAACATCGTTCTACAACGAAGAACTTCTCCGAAGAAGAACGTGAATGACTTCTCCTACGTTCTTCTTCCTCTGCGTCAAAGGAGAAGACACTGCTCACTAGAAGCGTCGCCTACGACAATGACTCTTCCTCCAATGTTGTCTGGATGACACTGTTCTCTGCGATGTCATCCTTCGTGACCCCCGACTACCGCGACGCTCGTCTTCCATGGCTCGACGACGTGAAACATCAATTACGAGGTAGGGGGTTTGATATAATTTTAAGTGAATATTTTGTACCCTGTTCTTCATTGAATTTCTGGGTTATCATCGGCCATATGAAATCGCCTAACGCAGAGGGAGCGGGCCGAACGAACACAACCGATGACCCTACGATGGTTCTTGAGTATTTTGATGGTGGTGAATGGAGGTGGTGAAAACCATAGGAAGTGTCGGCCATACGCCGGCCACGTGCGGAAAAACTGTGGCCCGCAACCACGGGCCACTCAGCTGAAGAAGAACCGGCCGCCCGTAGCCGGCCGGGCGGGCAGAACCACGGCACCCCAAGGCGCCACACTACGGAGGACTGTAGACCGCGCTCCTCAAGAAGCATCGGTGGCGAACCGGCCGGCCTCCTGCCGGCCTGGTTGAAGGCTGTGGCACCCACAGGTGCTGCACGGGAGAACCGCTTCCCGCCCGTGCAGGCCGCTCACGTAGGAAATACAGGCCTGCTACGACCGGCCGGATAGGAGGGTGGCGCCGCTAGACGCTGCCGGTTTGGGAAAACGAGGCCCCCCATCGCACTGCTCGGCCGGCCGGGCCGAGCCGCACCCCTGCTGTGTCGGACCCACCTAACCAGGTCGGGCTAACCCGCTAGCCCACTTGGATTGACTGGCTTGTCCCATTTCACATAAACATAAATAACTTTAAGACCGCGCGTCCGATCGATGCGCTGTCTGTGACACTGGGATCCTTGTGACGAGATGGTCCTTTTGTGTTACTCTAAGTGAGATTTAGACATCTTTGGAAAATGGTCAGGTTTTGGAATGAGCATAATTCCAACCGGGACCCTAGAACGGAAAAGCCAATATCTCTCAGACTGGGCGTCCGATTGATGTGTCGTCTATCACGTTGGGTTCCTTTTGATGCGACGGAACTTTGAGATACATCAACTCTAGACTTCGTGATAGTTTATGTATCAACCCACATGGATTGAGGAGAAAACCCTCCTGGAATCGAGCATTCTATGTGCGGGAACCCTAGAGATAGCTGCGACTATGACGACTACCGTACTGGAATACTCCGTGTGTTTGACGACGACGACAACCGTACTGGAATCCTCCGTGGGTTCGACGATGACGACAACGGTACTGGAATCCTCCTTGGGTTCGACAGCGGTGACTATTGTACTTGTATCCTAAGTGGGTCTGGCAGTTTGACTTCTGTACTAGTATCCTACGTGGGTCCAACAGAGTAGCTGGTCTAGTATCCTACATGGGTCCGACAGCTTAGCTGGTCTAGAATTCTACGTGGGTCCGACATCTTAGATGTATTAGTGACTACATCTGATCATCTCTATCACTATACCAAAGATGTATACCTGTGTGAGCTGAGTCTTGACTTTCAGTAATTATCATCGATGTGTTTGACTTGCTTTCTTGTGTGGACTGGGTTGTGCTTGGGATCGAGAGTTGGAGCCGAACTATGATTGATAACTTAGGTATATGTATGGGCATATACCTAAGTAGAGTTGCGGGATAGTTCGTGATTGTATCTTACTTCTGTGGTTTTCTTTTTTGGATTATCAGAGACTTTAGGGGGTCTCGGGGTCCCTACTGAGTATCGTATACTCATCCGTGCACGGGCTATGCCCACACTACATTGTGTTGCATGTAGACGACAGACATCACTAATCAAGTTCGAGGCTTGTGGAGCAGGACAGTACCCGGAGGTGGACCACTTGGCGAGATGTATAGGGAGCGGACGGCCGGAACCGAGGTTCTGAGGAGGCCATATATACCAACCCTTCAGGTGGGATTCCTAGAGGATGACTTATTGGTAACTGTTTTACTTTATTGTAGTTGTACTAGCTTTTCGGTTGTACTGTACTTACTGTTGGTCTTGTATTTCCAGCCCCATTCATTTCAGCACTTAATTTTGTATTCAGTATTACTTAGTGCTTTTTTTGTTGCATACTCTATTGTGTTTGTTTATTTTATAAAGGTAATGTCTTCCCTTTTTTATCGGGATTCACGCCTTTAGTGCTAGTCACCAGCCCCTGGCATATGGAAGGTGGGCTTGGGGTAGTCACCGCACGGGCCCCGAGGACGGGTCGTGACAATATTTCAGTTTTTTATTGCGTTTATTTTCCATTAATATTTAAATTTATCTAAATTATTTAAAAAATTATTTTTTTATTTACTCGTATTATTTATTGAGAACATTTTATTTTAAACATGAAAATTTAAAAATAAATAAATAAACATTACAACTATTTTATAAATGTTTCATTTTTTAACTTCTTAATTAAAAGTCAAAAGTAATGATTCTTTTTTATATATATGTTACAAATGTATTTTCCCATAACTATAACAATTTTATGTTATTTATAATATTATAACAGTTTTCATTGGATATACTATGAAAAAATATAAATTAAAATTTTATTCTTAATTTTCCTTTTTATTTTTCATCTATTTCTCGGAAGAGTTGATTTTACTATAAAATATATATTTCCAAGGTATTTTTGGTCATCTCTCATCTCTTGATTTATTTTTTGGTCATTTAATTTCTATTGAAAAATTCAATTTAATTTTATAATAATTCATTGGAGAATACATAACTCTTCTATATGTATATTATCAACATCATGGATATGATTTTAGCCTAAACAATATATTTTTTCTAGATAATATTTTTTACTATAACATTTCATTTCTTTGGTTGTCTATATATTGATATTATATACTATTTTCTCAATATTAATTTTAACTTTTAAGGAATAATTTTTATGAATTAATTATTCATTCATCTTATGAGGATATAATTGCACATGAAATTATGGGTGGATATAGATTATTGAAATCACCTTGATACATTCATATGTCTCATGAAAAAAATAGTTAGGTGGCCTTCTTAAATGCATTATTGGTTTATACCTACCAATATTTGAAAATATCATAGAATACGCACCTAATCGTGATGTTTGATAGAATGAATTACATTTATTTAGAATGGAATATTTTTTATAAGGACTAATTGTTATGAATTAAATTGTTCTTTCAATATATGAGGAATGTACTGGAGATACAATTATAGGTGGGGCCTGAATATATATATCCCCTCGATGCATATATAAGTATCCTGACACACACCAATTCACAAGATTTATCAAATTGGTTATTGGTGTATGCCTACTCATATTTGAAATTATCATTCTAGAAATCATTGATCATTATGTATGTCTTTATACATTTTATTTATTGATAATTTAGTTATTATTTTCATTTATATTAATAAATTTTATTTTATCCATTTATACATACCATTATTATAATTTTTATTAAATTTAATGTGTTTTAATCTAACAAGCTTACCATATTGACTATGTATTATTTACTCGAGATTGCTTTGGTTGTACATAACCCATACTTAGTGTTTGAGCTCACAATTATTTTATTTTCCTTTCTTCATAGAAAGAATAAGGATTCATTTATTTCTCTCCATGGATGAATATGTTTTTATTTTACTGTTTTATAAAATTTACTACCAGTGTAAAGTGGGAATCTTTAATGTATCTTGTTCTTTGAGAATACTAAAAAGATATTTCTCTGGTGATGTGATCCCATTCATCTTATAACAATGTAATAAAGTTGTCACTAACTTTATGTGACTATATCTGGATTTATTATAATGAATTCTTAGGATCAAAACCCATTGTGATAGATTCAAGGTGCTATTTAGATCACGTCAAGGTAAATACATTGATAAGATATTTATGATATTCATTATAAAATAATTGAGGATGGAATATTTTAAAATGAAAAGTTGCATATATATTTCCAAAAAGTGTATACTGGGAACCAAGAGGAGAGACATAGGATGATTAGTTTCCCATAAGAAACAGTGATAGGGTCATCCATATATGTCATTCTATATGCCAGTCTTGCTATTTTCTAATCCTTGAGAATTATAGAAAAATATCAAGCTAATCCAATAAAGACCCATTGAATGGATGTCAATTCTATCCTAAGCTATATGTGGCATAATAATTATTTTTTCTTTATTGTTAGTGAAAAAGAAGAGATGGTAATCATGGTATATTCATATTGCATTTTCAAAATTTGTCTGGATGGTTTGAAATTACAATCTAGATATATCGTCTCCCTCTATGGAGAAGACATAATTTTTAATATCACAAATGAAGAAGTGGTTTGTGATTCTATAAAAAAATTAGGTATATTTCTACTTTTAATAAGGATAAATGATCATTTTGGATTTAAAACATCTTCTCTGATCATGATTTGTTTTTTATTAGTAAAATATATTTCCAATTTATAATGATAATATAATAATTGTTTCTCTATTAATGGTTCCAAGGTATCATCAAATGATGATGTGCATACATTAGATTTATTATTTCATGATGGATTATTTAAAATTATTTTAGGAAATTGTATAATTTGTTTCCAAAGATTATAATGTAGAAAAACCAATTAATAAAGGCATTTTCTCAAAAGAATAATGAATTTCATGTGAGATCTATTAGACTAAAATTCATTCATAGTGGGACCTAAAGAAAAAGGGAGGTTTTTGGAGTTTGAAATGTAGAACTATCTATAAGGAACATTAAATTTCATTCATATTTTTATTCATTGATATTAATTATTATCTTAAAATATTTTGATTTTTATTTAACATTATATTAATATGATAGTGTCATCAATAATATGAGCAAACAATACTTTTCAGACATAAAAATTACATTTTATTATAAGAATATTCATTGAAAATCATTATGATCCATGACAAAATAGTAAAATTATAGTTTATTTTTAATCATAGATACTTTAAAACTATTATATAAAAGATATGTATCCACTTTAAATATGTTATTCTTAATAAGAACCCTTCACATCCATGACAAAAATAAATCCATCATTCATATACTAGTGAAATGGATAAATAATAATGTTTTATCTAATTTTGTCATTAATGGTAAAAAAGGGAGATATCAATGTGAAATAAATCAAAAATTTAAAATATTGTTATGATAAAATGATTTTAAAATTTAAAAACAAGACCTTGTAATTCTTATATTATGATCATGATTTACGGGGTAATTTTTGGTAGTTTATAAGTCATGAATTGTAAATGAATCAAATAAAAAGTTCCATGAGGAAGTATAAATTTTATATGATTGTTTTATAAAATAGGGGAATATTGTGTGGAATATTAATAATCAGGTATATATTATTTTAAATCAACTAAACAAGACATTAATCATGGAATTGGCATGAGCTAACTACCGTTTTACCGGTTTTTGTTATTTGGATAAACTCTCATTTACCCTCATTGAGTATATGGATAATATCTTATCAACACTTTTTTATCATAAATCATCAATCTACAAGATAGTAATTTGGCAACTATAATGGATAAATTAATTACATAATCATATTTATTCATAATAATGCCATAATATAAAAAAACACTTCTCATTTCACTATATCATTATTGATAGAAAAGAAACTCGGTTTGTTTAATATTTTATTATAAATAGAATAATTCATATTGAGAAATACAAATATTGGCACCACAATAAGATATCCCCAGTGAAAAAATAACAGTAAAAGATGTTACAATAGATGAAAAATTCATTTAAAAAATCGTTGAAAGATTTCCTGAGGAAAATACACTTGTAATTTTCAAATCACCTACTTAAAATATAAAAAATTAAAAATAGTATGTAAAATTTTAATTTCAGTATAAAAAAAGAAAATAATAATTAATTCTTAAGAAAACTGAGTGTCTAAAATGGTTTTAGATGTATTTGGGTAATATAAGTTAAAAAAAATTATTCATTTTAAACAATTCATACTATCTACCTTATCTAAAAAATGATAATAAAATTCCATTTGAAGATATTTAAAGTAGTTAAAAATGTTCCAAAATCTAATCAATCATTTTATATTAGTTAAAAAATTCCTTAAAAAGTTTATATAAAATTGGTACATGGATGAAAAATATTCCCAAATGAAGATAAATAGGTGTGAGTTTTCAATAAAAACATTCATTAAGAAATTTGAGTTCTTGGAGAGAGGGGAAACAAAGAAATAATTAATTTTATAAAATAAAAATATTTTAAAAACTAAATATTATTTTTGAGATATATATCATATAATTTAATTATTTTTAATTTATATATAAAAAATCTAGGTAAAAATGTGATTGTAATGTAAAACTCATACGTAAATTTTGGCTTCCTTTATAAGCACTCTAACATACTATATAATAATTAAAATTTTGAAATAATTATATTAATTAAATATATTAAACCAAATAATAACATATATGGCCCTTGTATAACATTCAAAAGATATTCATTAATAATTATTTATCGAAATCCACATTTCTATGTCTTAATTGTAACCTTTTTTTGAGGAACATGTTGGATTCATTATTTTTGGTCAACGCTCATTGATGATGGTTCTATATACTTAAAAATGTTAATAATGATTTAATTATAATATATATTCATTAAATATATATTTATAACAATCCGTAAGATTTATATATTCATAAATTATTTTCATCATTCATTTAGATGGTATTCTGTACATACGAATCAATGTTGTTGTCATTTTTTAACGAAATTAATCACAAAAATATAAGAAATATTTTAAAAATAAAAAATAATAATTATGTAAATATATATATATATATATACTAAATGAATCATAACAACCAAACAATAATTATTCTGACAGAAAATGTATCATATCACTACGTGGTGGCGATAGTCCACAATTACATATGAGAGATTCATTGATTTCCAATATAATAGAAAATAAGTGGGAAATGTTTTTTTCATCCATATAATAACAATTTATAATATTTATTACCCAATATTAAATATTTTAAGGTGGATAAAATAGAATTATATATATTGGAATAATAAATAAAATTGAAAGAGCTCAATTAATATTTATACATCTTCTTTGAGAGACTCCATTGGCTTTCACATTATTCCTAGAAGGATTTTGCATAAGAATGGTCTATGAGGACCAAGTTGAAGGTAATTAATCATGAATGGTTTTCCTGTAGAGCATTTCCAACATTTAAGTATCATAATTCAGAAATATGGGTGGATAAGTGGAATACTTTTATAATGGGTGGAGATGACACACAAGGAATTACATTGAAGATTAAAATAAAAAATGCCACTTTCTTGGAAAAATTTACTCAAATGGATAATAAATATAAATTAGGATAATATAGAGTCAATAATTCTCCCAAATATAATAATTATACATTTGTATGTGTAATATTTAACATTATATCAGACATTAAACCCCTGGTAAACCTGATGTAAGATTAACCACAATAACATTTTTTTCCTATTCGTTATGAGAAAAATGATATTCTCCTTAGTAAAAAATTTGTATATAATGATATAAAATAGATAATAAACATAATTATATTAAATTTATTTATGTGGTAAAAATAAATTCAAGAATATGTATGTCAAATGGAAGGAAATCATGTTTTTGGAAAAAATGGATGTTTAATCACAAAACTGAATTTAAATTCATTTTATTAAAAATGAAAACTATCAAATGAATGTAAATTTTTTTATTGATTATATAATCTATAATTTACATTAAAATAGTTAATAAAAACATTAAAATTAAAATAAGTATAATTAAAAACATATCTCATATAAAAATATTTTCTGAAAATATTAATAATTTTTACCCAAAAATGAATTTATCATAATTTTTTATCATTTCAATAAAAAAATATATCATTGTTTATTTATAATAAATAAATAAATTTATTAAATAAATTTTTAACATTTAACAATATAAATTCATTAGATAATAATACATAACATCCAAAAAATATATTTCATTGAAAAATTATTCAATTATAAATTAAATGAGTACTTCATATACATTAATAAAAAAATTTGAATTTATGAAAAAAAATTATATATATATTTCCTAATGTGGTTAGTCCTGTTAGTACCGTCTGATACACTAGATATGTTATATAAGTATATTGTATCATGGAATCATTTAGTCTGAGGGTTTCTTATAGTGGGAGATATCAAATACTTCAAGCATATTTTAATTGAAATACATATAATACATTAGAGTGTAACATTATACCACCCATAAAATGTATTTTTTCTTCATTATACAATCACTCTAATAAAAAAACGTGATACTTATGCTTTATCACATACTCAGGTTTCTCTGTAACATCCTCTAATTTCTTCTTTCTCTAGAGAATGTTGACTTCATGAATAGACTTCTTCCATTACACATTATCTTTAAAATCCAAGGTTTCAACAAGTTAATATTCATTAGAAATATCACACTCCAATTGTAAAACCTCTGAGTTTTATTCAATTAAAAAAATAGATATGAAATTCCACAATAGTTATACATGGAACATATCATCTAACTGGGAGAGTTTTAGTGGAATCACAAAGTGATAAGCTGCATTCAATACTCAACCAAGAATATTGAAATGACATATATATCTAGATATCAGATTTATCTTATTTTTTGATTTCATAACCATATTCCAAGGAAATTTCCTTAGAATACATTCTCCCCAAAATTAAATTTTTTTTATCATAGTGAATATTTTCAACCTAACTCTTCTACTAACTCTTGGATTCATGATGTGTTGTCCAATGGTTCTAAAATTAATTAACTTTTTTTCAACTAACCCAGGTTACAAAAGAATTATTCAAAAAAAATCATCCCAATATATAGTAGTTCCATTATTCCATACATATGGGGATCATATGAGTCCATATGAATTATTATGTGAAAAATAATGTTATCAGATTATTTGATAAGAGGAAGGTGTTGATCCCATCGAACATTAAAATAAATTGAATATATTATTTGAATATACTCTGAGGATTAAATTTTATCCCAGGCAGGCCATCAATATAATAATGATGGGAAGTAATAAATCACAACCCTTAATCTAGATTGTCTAGAAAAATCCATCATAACATCGTGGTAAACCTCAGATATAAATAGGATACAATATAATGATGCACTGAATGAAACATTTAAACCTTCATACTATATATCCTAGAAAAATCCTCAAAAGAGAAATATTGTCAAATAGTAATGATGTTTTTTTATTTCAAAATGTGGGATACTATAACCCAAATATAATTATAAAACATAGATGTTTTTGGGAGTGTTATGATGATATTCATGGTGATGTTTTCCCATTTAATTTCTAGTATGAATAATGATGTTTACATCCTCATATAATTTTTCCATTCAGTTTTAACATGATCACAAACCATGAAATTAGATAAATAATCTATAATATCAATCATTATGTATTATATCTTGACAGTTTCATATCTTTATTCATCGTTATAATTATATTATGAATATAAAATAATGAGAAATGGTCTTCTTCCAATAGATCATTCATTATGTCTGGAATTGAAAGATCACATAATCATCTCATAAACCTTATCAGTCCTTCATAATAATTTTTTAACTCAATAAAATATCATTCCTTTTTTTATATCTCTAAATATTCCTTTTACACCTCCTTAGCCGTTACATTGATATATGGATGAACTCTATTTTGAGAAAGATATGATTTCACCCCTTCCGTTGGGAATTAATGGTTTTTCCTCCATAAATCCTATAATATTGGATCCTTTTTTATCTCATTCATATATATATTATAGCATGACTACTTCGACTAAAAAAATCATCAAAATTTTTCTATTTCTCATGCTGGTAATATATTGAGAAGTTATAATCATTAATCAACTCAAGCCATATTATTGAGATCATATTCACCACTTTCTATTTATATATATATAATATTAGTTTATTATAATTATATATATGACTTCATTGTCCATAAAATCAATTCCTATATATCTTTAATGATAAAATTTTAAATTTTATCACCAAAATGTTAGTCGGGGATATTTTATCACAATCCTATAGTTGTAATGAGGTATAAGATACTACCATATCATTCTATTTGAAACCCCATATCATCCCCTTCTTTGATGCATCAATATAGATCAAAATATCTCCTCCCAACATGGTACGACGTGTATAGTCACACTAACCAACCATCAATTTGGTTCCTTGAAATATTCTTCGCATTCATCTGTATGAAGGAACATTAATCCATTCTAGTTAACATGGTGAATTGATTATATTAACATGAGATATTTTTCACAAAGCGTCAATAATTTCCAGTGATACCAAGAAAACTGGTAATCTTATTCATTATGATATGTCTGGGATAATGTTTAATTATGTCTTTAATATATCCATTTATTTGACCTATCTCGATATTAAATAAATGATAAATTAAAATTTTTATATCTAAAATTTAATGCTTGTTTAATATTTCATACACCATATACTTCATTAGGGTATTAATTACAATCCTTGTGATATCAATGAACATTTTTACTATTAGAATATATGATAATATCATTTATAAAAAGTACCAAAAACTAGATAATGTAAACTCAAAAGGCTATATTTATTAAATCCATTAACATATAGGGGGAATTAGAAAGGATGAGTGGGGTCATTAATAATTCATAATTTTCATACCTTATACTGAAATTTTTCTTGGGTATGTCTTCACTTTTCACCCTCATTTGATAATATCTAGATTAAAGATAAATCTTAAAGAAAAATACTGAGAAACTTATAGTTTATCCAAAAACTCATCAACACATTTAAAATTATACATTTTTCTGATTGTGATAGTTGTGTGTTCTAAAGAATCAATTTTGAATCCAATTAATAAATATCTCATTATAAATAAATAATAAGTGCATCCCATGGTGACTCATTTGTTCATGTTAATCCCTTATAAATATTGAAATGGAGTTTTTTCTTTAATTCATGCAACCCAATTGGGGAAATGTTATATGGATTATTTTAAATTCATGTAGTAAATGGTATAATTTATACTAAAAACACAAATTTCTGAATTGGAGTAATATTATGAAACACATTTAAAAAAATCATAATTTAAATATTACAAAATTGGTATATCATTAATGTTTATTTTTTACCAATCTTCTGAGATAAATACCCATAATTGAATAAAAATCAAGACTCATACAATGGATGTAACTTACATTGTATTTTCATATTAATCCACACAAAGATAGAAAATTAAAGAATATTATGTAATTTCAAATGTTTCATAAATTATTCATAAATTGATATGGAGTTTATATAATGATATCTATTCTATATCCAAGAGAATATCAAAGTCTACATGGGGAAGAAAAATTAAATTTTCATAGTGAACATTTAAAAAAATAATCAAAGATGAATCATAGAAATGAGATGTGATCATCAAATAATTAGGAGACTTTACTGAAAATTATATATAAAATTTTCTATTTGGTATCGTGATAGACCTATAAAATTGATCAATTATAAAATATTTGGATTATTTATACTCAACTATGGTGTTAATAGTTCTAGGATTGATAGAAAGTGTATGTTTCACCACTTCTTTATCATAACCCCCAATAACAGTATTCATTTCCTAAGAAGTATATTTTTCTCTTCGAATAAGATGTTATTTATGTATATCATCATCATTCACCCCCATATTCAACAACTAAATAGAATAATTCTGATATTCCTTTAATTTCAAACATTGAAGTATTGGTGGGGTGTTGTTTGGAGCATTCTCTCCATTCATACCATTTGTTATCTTATATTGATTACATCACCATTTGATATCCTAGTGACCTACCATTAAACACCAAAAAAATTTATTAGTCCCCATAATAAAATTCCCCCCATGGATATTTCTACACTTTTGGAAATTGGGAAGACACAACTTATTCCCTCGAGGTTATATATTATTAGAATTATTTTGGAATTCCATCATTATTTTCTTATCAAATTTCTAAGACTAATTGATGAATCTGGTCTCTATTTCAACTGATATTGTACCTTTGAGAATTTCTTAACAACTATTAAAGTATCTTATGGATAATTACCGTCGGATAAATTATTTTATATAAATGGAAAATTGATCCGCAATGATTTCATGTTAAATGTTAACATGAGAAGCATACCTTTAATGTATTGAAAATTTATCCTCATAAGTGCCAATGGATTCATAGCAATTATTAATTATTTTAGGTAATTACATATCCATTTTCCTATGAATAATTTAAAGAATGTACATTTTAAAAAATAACCTTTTAAACTAAACCCACCACATATATTCAATTTAATTATGTTGCATATTTCTCTTCATGAAGGTTTATTGTTCATCCATATCTCCTTTAAAATAAAAAAAACCAAAATAAACTTCTTATAATCTAATTACTGAAAAAAAATATTATATTATCCGTGGTAATAATACATTCAATATAAATCATTGGAACAGTGGAAGAACTAATAGATGGTGGAATATACCTCATGAAGGACTCAATAGAACATTGTTCCATCATTTTCTCATTTTGAATATTAGCATGATTCAATATCTTGCAATGTCGTGTAAGAGTAGGAATGATATTTTTTATTAAAAATCCCATAATAATAAATTGAATATGAAGATAGTAATTGTATTTTCATTCACATTTATCATTATCATAGTCCCTTTAGGTTCCAAATGTTGATTACAAGAAAAATAAATAGTTTCAGACAAAAAAATATACCAATTAAAGAACCATATAATCAAGAAAATCATGCATAAAATTTCTATATCAATACAACATCTTATAAATATATTAAACATATGGATTATACTAGGCCACATTGGGTTACTTTATATTAAAATGATTCATAATAATTATAAAATAAAATTTTAATTAACCCAAGAATATCCCCAAGCAGTGACTAGCCAGTTGTAAAATTGTATTCCCACTCATTGTGTACTATTGATGATCGAGTGAATAATAAAACATGACTATTTCATAGTGTTTGCACGTAGTTGTCCCTTTTCTATAGCCTCATCTAATTTTCCATATCTAGATAGGGATTTATTTTCTTGGAACAGAAAAAACATTCTTTACCATAAATTACACAATTCACTTAGATTTAAACATATCATAAGGGTTCTCATTAATATCTCATAATAATTTATTCAATGTATAAATATGATATTCACTATTAAAAAATATGCAATAAAAACATTACATTCATAAATATTACATATTATTAGATGATTATTCATTAAATATATTTATAATCCATTCAAGGATCAAAATGTTTTAATGAGTTTGGATACATGGATACATAAACATCTAGTATAAAAAATATTTACCTCATATCCCACTATGTTGTTAACAACTATAAACCTTCTTAGATATATCTTAATTAAACCCTATATTTATATATTGGGGAATATTAAACATAGTAACGGATAATATCAAATGATTATTAATATAAAAATTAATATATCAGCGATAATTTTAACATTACTTGAGCATCGGGGTATGAGAACCTAAGATCCACATTTGGAAAACATACCCACAAATTCAAAGATCACAATTAGAACTCATTTAATTAAGCTTATCTGTTCAAAATACATGAATTTTAATTTAAGTAAAGAATATGAGACAAGATATCATAAAATTGGGATGACATCATGTCATAAAAGTGTGTCAAATTTTGTGTCATAATCATAATGATCAAAATAGTTTTTTCTAAAAACCAAATACTACATTCAACACCTCTAAAACATGGGCTAACCACCCATCTATCTATTCTTTTCATGTTATAGCCACCTGTATACCCACTTATGGGTATGGGATAACCACCTATAACCCGTTCATCCACTAAATAACTAAAATTCACCCAATTTGTTAGAGTTATGTAATATATGCACTCATCACAAAATAAGAATACATTAATATATTTTCCATAACATAATGAAAGATTTAATTATTTCTTTATAACATAAACCTTGGAAAAAACTGTTTCCATCAATATTTCATCATTATAATCGTTAATCATACACATAAATAGTAAATATTCTATCATATAATCATATCCTCTATGAAGAAGAAGTAACATAAAACAATTTTATCATAGATGGAAAATGTTATTAAAATTTATATAAAATATTTCACTATGAAATTAAAATTATCCTTTTGAAATAAAATATTTACAATGTAAAAATGTCAGAAATATTAATAATTTTTTATTGATCATTTTCAAATTTTACTAATGTCTTTAAAAAAGTATTGGTCATGGTGGTATGAAAAGTTGTTTCTGCAGTATATGTTAACACATATATTTAGTTCACAAATTTGGTAAAATATAATTTGATTCAAAAATTAGAATAATATATAAATTGTCACTTGGCATCAATATCTTCATTAAATCATTTTTAATACTAAAAATATTCTTCAAATAATTTTAAATAGAATTTTGACAATGAAAAAAATGATTTCCATGTAATGAGAGAAACAAGGCCATTTTCCATTAAATACATTATTTTAATAATTTGAGTAATTAGAGATAGTTAAATGAAAGAAAATATTTTAATTTAAGTAAATAAGGAAGTGATAAGAAAAAATAAATAATATATTTTATATATAAATCATATAATTTTATCATTTTAAATTTATGCATTAAAATATTCTTAAAAAATGAGATTATAACATAAAACCCTTTCCTCAAGTATGAATTTATTTTCATGTAAGATATCCATTGATATAAAATGTAAATTTATTATACATATATTTAAAAATAAGAACCATAATTTTTACTTCAATTTGATACACGACCCACTTATTGCATTTATGTATCCATTTTTTTAATAATTCATAATTATAATTTTATTATAATTTTTGGTTGAAAACTATTTCATTTTTTAGGAATATTTTGGTATGATGGTTCCAACACATAGACATTGATCATGGATCCATTGACTCCATGATATTAATAATTATATAAATATCTTATTTATTCATTAAACAAATATATATTACTATAAATTATAGGATGGTTTTTTAGAATAAATTTCATTATTTAAAGAGATAGTTGTTTGTACATACTCATAAATGTAGTTTTCATTTTCCAGAAAAATATAGAAAATAATGATAGATATTTTTTAAAAAATTTAAATAATAAATGTTAAATTATAATTATCATATATAAACATTAAATAAATAAAAATAATCCACCATGAAATATTATTATGGAAAATGAATCATATCACTACATAGAGGTAGTAGTCCACACGTATACATGAGAGATACAATAATTTCTTTACCCATTCCCTATGGCTCATGTCATGGCTACCCCATGACTTCCTTCCATAGAACAGGGGACAGTGACTAGCACTGAGAAGACATATCCAGAAAAAGGGGAATTCAGGGCCTTTAATCATGTACACACACACAAAGCTCTAACTAAGAAAAGTAAATGTAGTGTAAACCACAACTTTCACTAATACAACAAATGAGAGTATAGTATAAACAGAAGGTACAAAGGGGCCATAATACAATCCCAAATCCACCAAGGAATGTACAACTACCATGGTCTGTCTGCTCAAAACCCTACGAGAATGGTAGGTGGAGGGTAGCTACCTGTAGTCATAGACGTACACATGTCGGTCCCGTATCAATGAACACAACCTTTTCCTAGACCTCCAAGGTCTCTGTCCATGTGTCGATCAGCGCCAGGAGACATGACACTTTTGGGCAAAGCTTGTACATGGGTGAGTAAAAAAATACTTAGTAGGGGCCCCAAACCACAAATGAAATAACACAATGAAATACCACAAAGCAAGTCCTTAGTGTAAAGACAACTCACTATTGTTATAACACAAGGTATAAAAAGTAATATTATCTGTAGTAAAATTGAATCATCTTGTACTGATGAGGGACTCATCCCTAATGAGTCACTATGGTTCTAATGACTACTAGACCACTAATTTCCCCTCATCTACTAGACCACTTAGGTCTGTACAGCTACTGAAAAACTGAGGTTCGCTCATCTACTGGAACACTGAGGTCTTCTGCGCTACATGACCACTGAGTTCATCTTGGCTAGTGGACCAGTGATATAGGCTTGGATATTATACAACATAAGATTTCCCGACTACAGAACTACTAAAGTACCTCTCGTTATATCCATTGTGTCACAGCTAGCAGTAGGATTCTCACTCTACAATACCCTTGATTTTGGGAGATTCTACTCCACAATATATAAATCGTAATAATACTACAAAAAAATCAGTTAGAGTATACCCAAAGGACCAACTCATCGAAAGGGTCACAACATCGTAGATGGTACATTAATCAGATTCCCAGTATGAACGATATCAGCATTTTAGTAAACATGGTCCAATTGCATCAGGGCCCAGTTCGACATGGTCAGACCGATCTAACTAACCCATCCTGCAGGGTGGGCCAGTTCTCCTCCATCCCGACCTGCCCAGCAACTCGGTTCACTTCGTTGACCCGGCCCGCATCGGTAGGCTGACTTGTGTCCATCATGGATGCCCGCTCGCATCCGGTCCCCAAAACCACACGGTTGGATGCCTATTCTTCAAATGTGGTCCAACATAGACCATATGATTTCGCATGCTAAGGGACACTTGAACTGATCCGTCGTCTGACCAACTTTTTCCCCATGCTCCACCATGGCCCCTGCAGACTGTGGCCTCTGGCACCTTACTGTGCTGTTGAGGATTTCCGCCTCTCTTAGTGGCCGCCGTCTTAGGCCACGACCAAAACCATCCTAGTAGAGTCCTTTTTTTTGTCATATGCCTCTTGGACATGACTATTCCTACACCACCTATGGCTCTTGTGCTATCCATCATTCTCTCGATGCCTCCGTCTCCCTAGACCTCCTACCCAGGTTTGTCCACCGCTGTGGTCCTTCTTGGACCATGGTTTCCGTTATGTCCCGGAAAATGGATAAAAGTATATAGTATAAGCACTACAAAAAATGACTTATACCAACAGAAATTTGGTGTTGGATAATATATATGTTGGTAAAAAAGAGTAATTCCAACAGATATATCATTTTTCCGATATTCATTATCAGTAGGGACAATTATTTTTACCAACATATACATCTGTTATTATTAACTATTTTATACCAACAAATGATTTAGCATCAATTAAATGTGTCGCTATATCATACCAACACTGATAATTGTCTTAAAAACACATGAATATATTATTTATTATTTATTATTAATTAAAAGTATTTTCCCATTAAACACATACATTACAATAAATTTTTCATTATCAATAAATATTTTACTAATAATTTAATATATTTTTATTAATTTTTTTGTATAAAAAGTCATTTGTTAATAAAAATATATGCTTATATAGTGAATTAAAATATGAATAGTTTAATAATGTTTCATCAAATTAATATATATATTTTAAAATTATTAATAAATGATTCAAATTTATGTTTTCTCTAACCAAATAAATTATAATCTTATAAATAAATTATAGATAAGTGGATGTATTTATAATAATTAATTTCATTTATAAATATATAATTTTTGTCTATTAGAGGAATGCCCATCCAATTTCTTCTTGTTTTGAGCTTCTCGTGGTTGATTAGAAAACCCTAAATTCCTATCTCTAGGAATTATACTCCCAATCAAGATCTAGGAGATCTCTCACTCCATATAACATAAGCAACATGGATTTTGTCATTGGTGGCATGCTGGCCTCCTTCAGGATCGCTCACGCATGTCAAAACTTTCTACATGAAAAGACGATATTTGTAGGGATTCTCCCAAGGAATCTAGACATGGATTAGAAGGGGTAAACTAAGAATATGCATAGGGAATAGCCTCATGTTTTAGGTCCTCCCATATTCTTGAATCCCTTCCATAACCAGAATTTCATCGTGAAGGAGGAAGAGAAATATGAATCTCAATGGTGAATGGTTATTTGTTCTTTTCCTGGATTTAGTATTTCTGCTCATCGACACTACCTTGAATTTCTAATGTGATTTACTTATGGGGAATTTTGTTTTTTTTTATCGTAAATAAATTTTTTGGTTTAAGCGGCCATAATTGAATATCATGTTTGTCTATTTAGAATTTTGTCATGGGAGTGGGATGCTCTTTGTTTGGAATTTTATTTTTAGATGATGTTTTTTGTGTTTCCTTTCGAATTAGTGTGAGGTGTCAATGAAATTAAAACAAAAAATAACATTTGGCCTTGGGAATTTATTGCATCACTCATCCCATAATATTTAACCTGCTTATATTTCCTGTTGAACTTAAATGTTATAATCTCATGTTTAATCATTTTTTGTAAGTAATGTTTTAGGAATAATCCACTTGGAAATCAATGAAAACCTGTGTGATACTCTTTATTTCATAGATCAAAGGATTTTATATGGATCACCCTGCTCAACTTGGGTCTCATTGGATCCACTTCTATAATTTTTCATCTGGTTTCATTCCTTTCATTGAACTCTAATGTTGCAATTAATATTTCCTGTTATCTTTTATGAATAGTTGTTTGGATGATGGCAACATGGTTGTGATTTTTGATAAGGTGGATGGTTTTTTCAATTCAATTCATAGGATAACAGTATTAAACGTGAGATTTTTCTTTCTTTTTTATTAGTTCTTACGTTCTTTGAATATGAATTAATTTGTGCATGATGATAAAAAATAATTTTGAGCCTAAAACTGTGAAATTTTAAACCAAATATTTTACAAACATTTAAATCTATTGTATTATCATAATAATACCATCAACTGATTTACCGATACATGAATCTATTGTTAATAGTTATTGTTATCAACAAATCATTTACCATTAAAAAAATCTGTTACCAATAAATTATTCAATAATATCAAATATTTTATCAAAAACTAAATATATTGATATATATATTACCAATTACAAGCATTTCATTTTGATAATAAAAATATATAATTAATTGAAATATCCAGAATTTTGTAATTAATTAAAATATACATAATCCTTATACAATTTAATTTTTTATATAAATTCATAATTTTTTTCATTATACATATATATATATATATAAGAAAAAAAGAAGATAAAAACTATGATGTGACCCAAAACACACTACCCACTATTCCCCGCAACCCCGTTCCCCAACCCTACCTCGCAGTTCCCCGCCAGCGTTCCTTGTGGCCAACCTTCCCCGCGGACCTCCTCATAGGAAACCCTTCATTGTTCCCCACCGGCGTTTATCATCAATATATTCACAAGAGCACCCCCTCCGTGTTCCCAGCTAGCATCACCCTCAGACATAATCATACGAACCCCCTCCATGTTTCTAACTGACATCCTTTCATGAAGTCCCCTTGTCGGAATCACCCTCCAGTAGGATACCCAATATCCCCATGTCAACATCAGTTCTTCATCGGTTCTGTCAAGATTCTCACTTCTCTACTTTGGTTCCCAGTCACCCCCTAGTATCATTTTTAGTATTTGATTTCATTTTGGTTCTTCATGTTTATAAATTTATATAATGTTCATGTTTGTAATACATTCTATATTGATATGGTATTTTCCTCCTTACCATGTTTTTTTCTCCATTGTGGTACTCTATATTAGGAATGGTTTTTTAGGTTTATTTATTTTGATGCTTCGATTTCTCCTAGCTGCACTTTAGGTGTTCGTTTTATTGCCTAAGGCAGAGTTACCATTGTTTTTTCAATTCTTAGTGCTATAATGTTTGGGGTGATTTTATATTTCATATTTAAAAGTTATCTTAGATACTTGGAAACACTTTACATGAAATCATGGGGACCATGGTTTAGTCATCATAGCACATATATATGAAAATATTGATTTAGTAATTCCTAGTTTGTTTGACTTACACATTTAATGTTTGTACTTCACATATTAAATGATTTTTTGGTTTCATAGCAGAGATACATGTAATACTTATTAGTAATTTCAAGTTATTTTGTATTAATATAATTGAAATGAGGTTTATCAAAGAAAAGTCATAATTGTTTTATGATTTAAAATCCAGGTCAATATTTAAGAATATTATCTTACTCATAGGGATACCTATAAATGCTAATTTTAATTTTCCATTGATGCTTATTCTTTTTCTTACTGATAAAATTATTTTCTTCACTCATTCAAATATCTTGATTTAAAGCATTGTATTTATTATTAATGATGTGTATCAGTACAAATTCAGTGTTTTATATTTTCTTTTAATAGTGGAAAAAACTTCATAATTCCATATCCATTTAAAATCATAAAAAATAATGAAGTTTTTAAATTTTAGTTGATTTCTAACTCATGAATATACCAACAGTTTTAAGATGTAGTTCAAGTGTGCATGTTTTTTTGTGATTGCCTATGTATTATAAAATATGATTTTAATGACCAAAAAAGTTTTTCATGTGTATTTTTATATAATTTAACTATGGACGTGAATTAATAGGTATTTAGGAATGAAAAATGGATGCAGGGAGACTGACTAAAATTGGTGGGTTACAGTTGGCTCTCACCCGATGCTTTAGCCATCCATGCAACTCTTGTGGGAGAAATAATGGTTTTAACCTCCAAGTCTCTAATTTAAAGGGGTCTTTATTCGGTATTTATTATTCTTCATCACTTATTTAGTAATGTACCTACTTCATTTTCTTGATGTTTTTCATGTGGAATGACTAAGTTCATCCTAAGTGATTATTTACATTGTCCCCTCGATACTGGGTTTATTGTGGGCTCTTTGTTTAATGATAATGTGGCCTATAGATACATTGTGTGGTTCTGTTATGATTATATTTTTCCGTCACAGTGCCTGTAATTTTATTCTTTCATAGTAAATCCTCAGATGATCCTACCATGTGAAAATAAGAAAATTTTCCAAATAACGTAAATCCTCTAGTATATTACTACTTTCCATGTTTTGTTTAGTTTGACTTGAAAATCACTAAATGTTTTGTTTCTAGTTATGTTTTGATTTCCTTTGGTTGTATAGAACTGTTTTCTATTTCTAACCATATTTAATATCTCAATTTTTTTTTGTATTCTAAAACCCATTTTCTGTTTACTGTTATAAATAAATTCTATTATGATTCTTTTAATCCCTATTTGCTGCTTCCCTCATTTATTTATTGTTGTAGATGATTCTTTGTGTCAAGAACTTTCTTATTGGTTCTAAAAATGAGATGTGTAAATATGTTATGTTAATTCGAATGTTTTAGAATCGTATTCTCATTTTTTTGTCCTAGATTTAGATAAATAAATATGTAAATATTCTTAGTTATATTTATATGTGAATTATGTAATCATTTCTTACGTGTATTTGACACTGTTTTGCGATCTGTTCACTGGTTTCATTATAATCCTCTGGAATTATTGGAATTTAGGAATCTATTTCTGAATGAGTTCACGTTTATTGGATTATATTTCTTATGAAAATGTTAAATTCTTATGTTTAGAAATTTTATTCTCATTGTTTTGACCCTTGATTTAGGTGAATCGGTCTATGCACATTATTGTTTATATTTTTATGATAATTCTGAAAGCATTCCTTACTTGAATTTTCCACTAGTTTTTGATTTGACCACTCTTGTAACAATCATTTGGAATTACTAGAATTTGGAAATTGATTTTGGAATTAGTTTATGTTTGTTGGTTTAGAGTCATAGAATATTTACTTGTTCCAATACAACCAATTCATCAAAAATATTTACCATACATGCATTATGATGTTCAGTAGCTTCTATACCACTCTTCAAAGGTGCATGGATGATAAACCTTTTTACCCTACATACTAGGTGTTCAATGAGAAAGCTAGAAGTTTGTGCATCACCGTAACCCCTCTAGAGATGAGATTAAAGACCATTATTGAAGGCATCCAAGAGATGGACATTCTCATTACATGATGTATTCAATTATGGGAAAAAGGTGAGTTTTATATTTTAATCTTAGTTATGGATTCTCCATTTTGGTTTTCATCAATGGAGGAAAGCCCACGCCTTCCAAAAAACAGAAAGATTTGGTTCCCTACATGATTTCTCAAAAGAGTAGAATGACGGGGACCTAGATCGCAGCTTCCAAGAGCTGATAGTATTTGGTGGCATCCGGAATAGAGAAGAAGGTAGGTATATGTAGGGCTTTAGGAATAGAGAAGAAGGTGGAGAGATATAGCACATGACCTTCTCTGGGTGGAAAGATATTCCCATGGAGCTATTTCTGTGAATCGTCTCTCTTGTGGATGGTTGTTCTATCATATGGATGTTTGGTCTGCGATCATGTCATCAAGCATCTATAGTGGGTGGAGGGATGCTTTGTCCATGGGCCTTACTTGCCTCTCTCTATCCTGGTTAAAGAACAGCATGAACATCATGATCATGTCTCTCACTCCAAAATCCAAAAATATTCAAGCACTGACCTTGAACTAGGAAAAGATACAGCTCGAGGATGATGTCATGGAGACACTAATGAGGTGTTGCATCGATATCTAGGAGCTTGACTTTATCAAGAGCATCAAGTTCTCAGATCGTGCTCTCTATGGGTTGGATCATGGTTCTCATAATCTCATCAAGCAAAACATCAGTGGTTTATCGGCATCCAGTGATGCTTTCCTTCTATATATCTTTGGGTTCTACAGACAATTGAACCACCTGAGCCTTTTTGGGTGCATAAGAGCTGAAACCGACAGGTCTTTGCAAGCCATTGGGAATAACTGCAACAAGCTGCAAACGTGAGTGTGTTGTCTTTTTCAACATGGTGCCCACACCTTGCGGAACCTAGGGTTGTACTACTACTAAAAAATAACTGATATACCCATGTATGGGATGTCCCCTTGCCTCATGAATAACACCAATTGGAAGAATGTGGTGTGGGAGTCGCCCCGGTGCCACAAAGAGGAGGGACTCATTAACCTTAACATCAACCAGTGCACGCCCTCAACCTGTCAGCTATCCAAGCAATGTGAAACTCTTTCCTAGCTCTCCAAACCTACCTGGATCTCCACTACCTCATTATGAGAAGCTACCTGAACCTGACATCAGTGCATTGTGCATGTGTGGTGTAGGTGCAGACCCATCGGGTCCCTTCCTTGATCGCCCACACTTCCCAGCACTCACTGAACCTTCCTATCTCAGCTTCTTTGTGAGGTAATTTTTGTGTGATTCATTGTTTCTTATCTCTATTCCGTAATTTGTGTGTATGATTTTTGCTTTTTTGTGATGTAGATATTATATATTAAGGGCATGACATAACAACGACGTGAGTTTTCTAGCTAGTATAGGAGCTGACTCAATATGTCTCTTGATATGGCTCATTTTTTGTATGCTCTTTGGTTGTGTGGGGTGAAGATCATAGATATAAAGATTGTGATATAGTATCTAAATGAAGATTCTCATTGGTGTCGGAGCTAGCTCACTGGTCCTGAGGCATTGATGGGTCACTGGTGTTGGTGCGCTGAAGGTTATGGTATAGTTGGAGTTGGTTTGCTAATTCTGAGGCATGGATGTGTCGTTGGTGCTGGATATCACTCGCTAGTATTGAGGCATGGATGGTTCCTATACATGGATGGTTCACTAGGGGGTGGATCCTGTAGGGGGATGAATCATGTGTTTTTTTATTGATTAATTTTTTAATACATTTCAATATTAATATAATTATTTTTTTTATAAGTTTGAATATTCGTGTAAATTTTTTTTATTTAATAATTAAACCAGATAAAATATATATGATAAATTAATAAATATAATATTAAATTTTACTAGAAATAAAAATTTATAATTTTTATTCAAATGTAATTTATAAATAGATATTACATATTGATAGTATTACTACCAACAGAAAAATTTTTCATAAGAATATTTTGCTAAACACTTTAACCAACATATATATTAACTATTAGTATTATTATTATTACAACAGAATTATTTTATATGTCGTAAAAACATTTAGAAATATAGTTTTTACTGACAGTTTAGTGACATAGCCATATGTGTTGGTAAAACGTTTTACCAACAGAAAATGTACTTTTACCAACAAATATGTCCCTATTGAAAAATGTTAAATATTTTGTAGTGAAGTACACACAAAGTAAGGACAAATTAATTACAATGACCTATGTTTTTGTTGTCATTTTTTTACTTTTTAGGAGGTTTAACAAAGGATAATAAAAATTTGAATCAACTTCCCATAATTCCCTTCATGCAAATTCCCATGTTCCGTAAAGATGACGGATCTGTGGGTAAATTTATTAGTGGATTGACCCATTTTCATAATCTATGAAGAATAATGGGTCAATGTAATAAAATAGAAATATAAATCCCTACCTAGTAAAAAATATTTGGTTGAGGATGATCATCTGTTGTCATCCATCGATCTCTGGTCTCGAGTTTTCTCTCGAAGGGTTTCGACATCGATTTCAGATTCACGAGTTTTTGTCGTTGGATTGGTTTTCTTTTGTTATTAATTAGCAGAATTCAAGATTTTTTTGTCAACCCTGGATCCTGTTTAATCAAATATGGAACATGTGTTGTGTGTTAATGTTTTTCCATGGTGATTAATTAATATGTTTCATTAATTGATTCATTATCACCTCATTTCAATGTAATAGTGCTGATGAGCCATTGAATAATGATGAAGAGAAAATAACAAAATAACTTTTTATGTTATTTTATTTTTCTTCTCAATGTCCCAAAAAATATATTTTTCCCTCCACCTGCGTCAGTCAATGTTAGGCCCATCTTAACTGAATCATGATGCTCTGAGTTCAACGGTGCCCCTATATTTTCTATCTGGTCACTGTTTTAAATGTTATAAAAATCCACTCGCATGATTACTTAATGAACTTTAAAACTTGTTCAAAAATAAATCCAGCTACTACAGCCATTGGAATCACATATCGTCTTAGAGACTATTCTCAAAATAATCCCATTTAATTTTAAAAAAAATTTCCTTGAATTACATGGTATTACAATACCCCCACTGTTCGATCTTTACATCCTCCTATCCTAGAAATTTACTAACCAAAAAAATGGGGGTAATGAGTATAAATATGTGCCTCCTGCTCTCATGTTCTCTCCTAGAGATTCTCGTACTACCAAAAAATGAAATCTAGATAAATCGAACATCCATGAAGGATCCTCCCCGATTGATCATTTATCTCTACTTAGAGTTATGTGAATTTTTCCTTGTCATAAATCTATATATTTCCATGGTAGATTATGTCAGAAGTATCATGCATGTATCTCCTCAACTAGGATACATTGAAGACGTCGTTCACCCAATCTAACTGTGGTGGTAATGACAATTGGTATGCCCCATCTCCCACTCTACACACTATCTGGAAAGGTCTAACAAACCTAAAATAATACTACCCACCCCAACCAAATCTCAGTATCCCTAATTGGGGAGAAACCCATTGAAATATGTGGCCCCATCCTCAAATTACAAGGGTCTTTATCACCTATCATTATAGGACTTCGTTTTTCTCAATGAAGTCTTCATCTTCTCATGGATGACTTTCACCTATTTAGAGGTAGCATTTACCATATCTAAATCAATGACTGATGACACCCCAGGGATTTCAGGCAAATGGAGACCTTCATGGTCTTCTATATAATTCCACGAATGGTTCCATATTGATTTTGGAGTGCTGGTTGTTGTTGTATGCAAACTCCAATAGTGGTAGGTAGTTCTCCCAAATTCTACAAAAATTAAGAACACAAGCCAAAAGTATCTCTTCCATGGTCAGCATAGTCTGCATCATCTGACCATCAGTATGTAGGTGA
The DNA here is from genome assembly GCA_963277665.1 of Viscum album. NCBI lineage: Eukaryota > Viridiplantae > Streptophyta > Magnoliopsida > Santalales > Viscaceae > Viscum > Viscum album. Next base: position 1,306,269,119 of record OY728147.1, read on the forward strand.
TGAAAACTGATCAAGCACAGCTGAGTCCAACAGGGCTCCTACAATCCCTTCCACAACCGGTATGTAAAGCATGCATCACGATCTAAGACTATCATAGATGGGACTCCATGTATTTGAACTATCTTCTGGATGTAGTGGCATCCCAAGATCTATACTAAACCTTCCTCTCGAAAGGGTGGTAATTAAGCAGAATTGGTGAGCCAGTATATGATCACCCAGATGGTATTGTTCCCTGAGGATGCATGGGGTAATCCTGTCATAATGTCCATCAATATCCCATCCTAATTCCACACGGGTACCTCGATGGGTTGTGTCAAACCTATTGCAACCTATTGATCAAGCTTCACATGCTGAGAAGTGAGTAATGTTCATACAAACTCTTCCACAACCATCTTCATCCCCGGCCACTATTACTATCGTCAGAGGTCCTGGTGCATCTTCACCACACATAGATGTACCATCAAAAGGTGTGTATGGAACTCTATCAACACCTCCTCCTGCAACGCCACTAGTACTATGGTGTGTCCATTTAAAAGGATGGAGTGCTCCCCAACTTTGAAATATTCATCAAGGGCATACCTTGTGGACATCTGGTCACATGTAGTCATGCTACTAGCATATCTAATTTGAACCTTCCTAACTTGGTGTAAGAGTGGAGAGGAAAAAACCATAGAATGAAGAAATTTTTTGACCTTGATATCAGAAAAGGATATTTGATGTGAGTCCAACATTTCCGAGGCCTTGTTCAGTAGTTATGATATCCATCTCCTGCTCAGAGCATCTTCCACCACGTTCCCCTTTCCTAGAGTATAGACTATCTGATAGTCATTGTCCTAGATTAACTCTATCCGATGTTGTTTTCTCAGATTCAGATCCTTCTGAGAAAATATATACTTGTGTCTCTTATGGTTAGAGCAAACAAAGAATCCTTCACACATAAGGTAGTGACTTCACATAATTAGTGCGAAGAGTATAGCCACCAACTCAAGGTCATGAATCGCATAGTTCATCTCATGCGGTCTCAATTATGGTTGTCCATATACAATCACTACTTTCCCTTACATTTGAACACAACCAATCCTAGTTATTGATGCATTATAGAACCCCATGTTGTCTTTTTCCTCTTATGGAAGCCACAATATTGGAGCGCTTTCCTATCTCAGCCTCAACTATGAAAAGCTCTGCAAGAATCTTTCTGTCACATGAAGAGTTTTCCATTATTTTTAACGCCGTCATGAGTACATAAACTTTGGAGAAGTCAAGTAAAAACCTCTGATAGTACCCATCCAACCCTAGAAAATTCCTCACCTATATAACTCACTTTGGTGGATCATAAGAAAGAACGACATCGATTATTTATGGATCCACCACAACTCCACTATATGAGATGACATGTCCAAGGAAGTGGACATTTAGTATCTAGAACTCACACTTTGAGATATTTACCAAAATACTATGCTATCATGGTACATCCAGATCCATCCTCATGTGAATCTCATTGTCTCCATCAGATGCTGAATACACTAGGATGTAATCAAAGAAGACCAATACAAATCGTTCTATGTACGAATGGAAGATCCTATTCACAAGTCCCATGAACACTACTAGGGTGTTAATCATTCCAAACCACAACATTAATTACTCGTAGTGGCCATTGCATCATCTGAAATCCATATTTGAGATTTCCTCATCTCATAATCAAAGTCGATGATAGCATGATCTAATATCTATCTTCAATAACCAACTCACTCCCTTCAACTGATCAAAGAGTTCTTCAATCATAAGAAGAGGATTCTTGTCCTTCATGACCACCTGGCTTAGGGGATAAAAGTCCATAGATAACCTCATACATATTTCGGTCTTCTTGGAAAATAACACCAGAGATTCCTATGGTGAAATGATGGGCTATAAAAACCCCTTTCTCTACATGCACTCCAAATGTACCTTCACCTCCTGGAGCACTGTGGGAGCCATCTAATATGCAGGTGTAAATATCGGTGTCGTCTCATGGTATAGATCAATATCGAAGTCTACCTTTCTATTGGGAGGTAGTCCAATGACATCCACTGGAAAGATATACTTGTACTCATTCCCCACTATAGGAAACATTGAACTTATCACATCCACTGCACCGAGGGTCATGCTATCCAACTGATGAGTGATTGGTTTCACTCTCCAGTGTGCCAATCCATCCTACACTTCTCTTTCTTCCTTCTCGCCAACAAAGGAAAAAAAATGTTTCCCATCTTTGTGATCATTCCAAACTATTCATACTAAATAGTCGATCTGATCATGAGATTTTGATAGCAAGTCCATACCATGAATGATGTCGTATGGAATCAATCCAATTCTTGGAGATCCCATCCGAAGCTCTCTCATCCAAGAGTAATCTTGCACTATTTTCACTAGTTTTTGATAGTCGAATACCCTCTCGTTTGGGTGTCTAATCATAAGGATTGGTTCAATGAATCGATTGGAATATCTGTGCTCCAAACAAGTTCAGTGACATGGAATGTGTGACTGGAACCTTTGTCTATAATAACTACCAATAAATTCATGAAGAAATAGAACATACCTCATATCAAATCTAGGTCATCGGGATTGTAGGCCTTAATTTCCGGATGTTGAGCCCACCCCTTTTCACTAGATATTGCATCACATTGTTGAACACTTTGGGGTGGTGGTGGTAGTACCTCATGCCTATGCCCTCCCCATGCTTCTCATCCCTCTCCTCTACAAAATTTTTTGCGTAGCGGAATGCCATGTTTCTATCTCTTCCACTACCTTAGTAGTATCTCAACTGTGTATCTAACCTCGACATGGTGAGTCAGAATATCTCGATTCATGCTCCCCTACCTGCCAAACGGGTAGCATATTATACTCCTCAGATGACCCCCTCTATCCCAAGAGCCTCTTACCACCAACCATGTGTCCCAAGGTCATCTCTGAATGGTCTGGCATGTCGGGGTCTCTGTGTCATCTTTTTTCTATTCACCGTGAAAGAATCATCCACCTATCGCTCAGTGGTAGCTCTCACCATATTGAATGCTCCATGAGGAAGATCTCCACTTGAATATCTCACTCCAAAACCCCAGCTTATATAGGTATGTTGAGGGAAATCATCGATGTAATGGCCTCCTATCAGAGTCAATGCTCAAGAATCATGGACTTGAAGAAAGGATCTTGTACAATATCTATTGAGTAATGGGAGGGGTCTCAAAACTTCACAGAGTACTCATCCACTGTTATACTACCCTATTGTAGGTGAAAAAACTCTTATATGTTAAATGAGTGAAAATTTGAGGGGGAGAACTCCTCTCTCAAATGAATCTTTAAGTCAGACCAGGTGAGGGTCACCTCATCATGCATATGGATGTTCAAAATACACCATCACTCTACTGATCCCTATAAAAGGATCATAGATAGAACTACCATATGGGCAAGTGGAATCATAACTAGGAAGAAGACTCATGTCACTGACTCCATCCAGTCCTCAAAGACATGAGGATCTGTCTCTCCCATGATCTTGGGAGGTCTCTGTCATTAAAAATAGTGTAAGGAACTGAGCCAACATGTGTCCTCTACCAGCAACACCGATAGTAAATTCTAAAAAATGTGTGGTGGTATCGCTAGGACACCGCTCGAAGGTACCATCATGATAAAAATACCCTATAATGAATCCTTATCAATTTTAGTACCGTCCTCCTCGCCATGCACATGAATTTTGGTAGGCTGTCAGCATAGAGGCATCCGGAAATAGATCAATATGAATCACAATTAATATATTATACCTTGTGAGCTGAATTTGACTCAGAAAGATCATGAGAAAACATTCAAGGACGCATGAAATCAGTTTCATCATGTTCCGAGTTGGAAAGCATAATTTAAGGTCCTGATGTATGGATACATCGGCCACTACACCATCATTGGACTCTGTAGACAAAAATCCAAATTCCAAACATTTAACATTGTTGACATATAAAAATCTACCTAAACATAGTTCTTCTAGTATAACTGACCTACCTTTGATACCAATTTTTAATGACCTAACCCATATGGTTTGTGTCTTAACTACCACAAGACTGCCTTCTAAAGGCCAGGGTAAGGCGGCGAGCACTAAGTAGGAATATCCCAAATGGGAAGGAATTTCATTTACACTTGTATTCATGCACGAAGCTCAAACTATGGAAAGTAAACACAAAGAACACCACAACATCCAATGAGATAAATAATGACATTGCAAAAAAAATGAAAGTAAAAAGGGGCCAGAATAATGTCCCAAAACCATGAAGTAATTTTAAACCTCCACTGTTCCTCCGCACAAGATTTTATGTGAAGGGAAGGTGAAGGGTAGATTCCTATAGCTATAGAAGTATGACTGTATGTACCATCTCACTGAGAACCACGTAGTCTTGGACCACTATGGTATCCATCTAATCATTGATCACTTACATAATACACGACACATGTGGGTGAAGCCCATCTAGGTGTAAGTAACACAATACTATGTAGGGACCCCAAAACACAAAGGAAATACCCCATATGAAGACCACAAACAAGACCGAAAATCCAAAACAAGTTACTCCAGGTATAACTCAATATATATAATGTAAAATTATTAGTTGTAAAGATGAATCATCTTATACTACTGAGGGACTCATCCATGATGAGTTACTCCGGTTTTCTCGACTACTGGACCACTGAAGTCCAATCAACAACTAGAACACTGAGGTATGATCGGATATTGGACCACTGAGGACTGCTCGGCTACTAGACCACTGAGGTCCAGTGTGATACTCAACTATTGAGGTCTGCTCGGCTACTAGAGAAATGAGGTATGATTACCTTCTAGACCACTAAGTATCGCTCAGCTACTGGATCACCGAGGTCCCACTAATCATATATATCTTGTGAGAGACAAACCTAGGATTACACCTCTCAAGAACACATCATTCTTGTAGAATATGCTACTAATTCCAATGACCATATCTCAACTACCATTAAAACTCACATAGAGTATACCCAAATGAATGTGTTGTATAAGGGTCTCAATTCCATAGACAGTGCATCAATCAGATGCTTTTCCTGAATGATATTTGCATTTAAGTAAACCAGGGTCAGATGTGTGTGGGCTCAGTCTGACCTGGTTGGACTGACCTGGCTAACCAGGCCCGGGGGACCCACATGACCTCACCCGGTGAGGCCAACCCAAACCAACCTGATTGTGATTTGGCGTACCTAGTCTATCCTGGCTCATTGGGCCTTGCTGGACCTGGTCCAGCCCAATTTGACTATGGGTCTAGCCAGCCGGGTTGCCCAGTGACCTATTCTGTACTCCCCGGTCTATTCTGACTTAGCCGGACTAGTATATTTTCAATTGGGATACATAGTGGTTAGATTTACTATATGACTCGGCTCACATGGAGGGTTGGTTATTCTCCAGCCCGGCCCACATCGGTGGCCGACATGGGTCCTACCTAGATGACCCATGACATCTGTCTCCCCCTATACCACTGTAGGCTACCATACTGGCAGTCATTCACCCAGCACCACCATCTCCCTCAGCCTCCTGCAAAGGTTGATGTACCAATGTGGTCCTTCTTAGACTGCAGTTGTCGTCACACCACAAAGAGTGGATAAAATATCGATGAAGAAGACCAAACAAATAACACATAAAGAACATACCATGGAATTTGCTTATTTATTTTTGGTTTCTCCATGTTATGAGGTTTAAAAAAGGATTATAAAAAAGTTAATCCACTTCCCATAGTTCCCCATAGGATAATTCCCATGTCCCACAATGAAGCTCGATCTGCCGTTAAATTTGTTAATCAATCGACCCACGTTATTCATTTAGGAATATTAACATTGAAATTTAATCACTTATAAAAATAATACCCTTCCTGGGAAAAATAATATTGGTCAAGGATTATCGTCAATCATCATTAATTGATCTGTAGTCCTGAATCCTCTCTCCAAGGCGGTTGTCACCGCATTTTAATTCGTCAGCATTAGTCATTATAGAGGATTCCTTAATTGTTAATCAATGTAATTCTATTGTTATTTGTTGACCTAGAATCCCTATTTAATTAAATAAGGAATACATGGTGCGCATTGGTGCATCTCTACAATGATCTGTTAATGGGGATCATTAAAGGACTCAGCATCGCCTTGTTGATGTACCACAACGCTGACTTGTTGATGTGTAACTATAGAGATAAAATAATAAAATTAAAATTTAAAGTTATTTTTTTTTCTTCATAAAATCCTAAAAACTATATTTTTTGGTAGACCCACACCGATCAATGTTAGGCCCTTCCTAGGCAAATCCCGATGCATTGTGTTCAACAATTCCCACAAGGTTTTTATTTTGGAATCGATTTTAAAGTCAGAAAAACCCACTCTCATGATTGTTTAATAAAAATTAATAATAGTTCTGAAATACATTCCAACACGTCTAGCCTTAGAATCATGACACATATCATTGAAAGGTCACAAAATAATCCTATTTAATTTTAGATAAATTTACAATGAATTCCATGGTATTACATTAAATTTATCATTTGATCGAAAAAAGTTTAAAATAGATATAAAATTTTGATAACAAAATCCATGAATATTTAATATATTTTATTCATAATTTTTTGGTGTATAAAAGTTTTATAGAAAAGGTATAATAAGAGATAAAATATAAAGATTTCAGTTAAAATTTATAACTCTTCTTTGAGAGACAACCTTTGTCTAAAACATTACTTCATGAATGATTGAACTTAGTATTAGACCATGGGATATTGAAATATTTAATTAAAACTAGGAATGATTTGAGGAAGGTATTTTATGATATATAGGGCCCTACATTTCTGAATAATGGTGGAGATTAGGTTTCTTTTTATAAGTGAGGTAGGGGTCACAAATCAAATGACATTAAATGTTAAAAATAATATAATGTTACTTTATTATGAAAATGTGTCCAAATACTGAAAAGATAAATGTTATAATAATATAGGATTGATATTTATATAACCAATATGAATTAAAAAAACATTTTGTGTCATTCCTACTCTAATATTTTAGGTTAACCACTATGGTAACCATGGATTAACCTTTACCATTTTAATTTTTTATTAGTTTTAATATTAATTATGTCAAAAATGGATACTGGTATCATTTACAATTTTGAACGCAATGATTCAAAATATGTACTAACTTTTGTCTAATTTAATATCCCTATGATTCAAAATGTAATTTTAAAATAAATTAATGAAATGTAACAAAAACCTAATTTTAGAATAAAAAATCATTTTTATGTATAAAACTACATTTACTTCATTCCATACCTAGTAAAAACTATAAAATGGATTATAAAATATTTAATTTAATATATAATATATGCATTTGATTAAAAATATTAATCAATAATGATTTATTAAATATATTTTGATAATAACACAATGTGGTCTTTCAAAATAGTTTTCAGAAAAAAACAATAAAAGAATTTTTACCTTTAAAGGACCTTATCGTAATTCTTAAACATTAGTTAAGTAATTTGTGTAGGTTCATTAAGAAATTATCAATAAATTTATTTATATGTATTTTTAATATTAATCAATATTCATATTGAGGAAAATAATACGTCACATATAAAATAATATATATCATAGAAAATTTTTTTATTGTAATATAATTATTTTTATTAATAATTAATCAATAAATTTTAATTTAGTTACACATTTGTGTATATATTTCAAAATATGGTAAATCATACTCATGCCATCTAATAGAACATCTAGGTTATTATAGTATATATACATTGGTTTCATTTAGACTCATGGTAATGTTTAAATAAATCTATAGAATGCGTTATTTAAATTTTAACGAAAATAAATACACAACTTTGGGACGTTAAAATTATTTTTCATGTTAAAATTTCCCAATAGTTGCTCAATATGATATGAAAAATGATCTAAAGTGATGATATTATTAGAAATATTCATATGGTCTGGATAAAATTCCATGGTGGGATACAAAATATGTTGATGTTCTAGTGTGTGTACTCATGAGAGGATGTGATTCCATGTCATGAATTTCATACTTGGTATCCTGAAAGATGGGTGATTATGGGGACTAACCCACTTAATGAAATTTTACATTATAATATGTTGTTGGATATTTTTATCATTCAACATGTCTAATTATCTATATAATGAATCATTATTATTAATTTTTACCTTAACTTATATACATTGATGTATTAACAAATAGTAAGACAATATAGGTTCTTGGGAATTTTGATATGATTGGTGAATCAAAAATGAAATTTTATTAAATAATAATATAAAAAAGTGTTTATACCATTCATTTTTTGTTATGTCATATCCTAGACATTTTGATTGGAAGGATATTGTCTATATAAAACTCCAAATTCATGGTTATTTATTGGTTCATTTATGGATGCAAAAGAAATATAAATTGTGAACATATGTTAATTACTTGAGAATGGAATCTGATCTACTGTTGATATTGAAAAAAATTATTATATTATATAGTGAGTGTTTGTCTTTAATTTTAATTATTGTGGTCTACCACTATGAGTTTCTTTATATATTATTATATATGGATATTTAACATTAGTCAAACACACCTAATTCCACCAAAGAAGAGGACCAATGGGTCAAACACAAAGTGTATCTATCAATCTCATTTATAATCAATTTGACCTTAACAATTTCAAAAAATATTTTTATCAGTTATGAGAAATATTATTTTTTTATTAAAAATTATTTGATTAATATGATTCATTCCCTAATGTGAGTTGAATAACTAAACAAATATTTATTCACATGTCCATCAAAAAGAATATTAATTTTTCTCTTATTATATACAAAATGTAAGAATTAATGGTTATTAAATAAATATTTTTTATATATATTAATATTAATATAACAATTTATTTTAAATGCATTTAATAAAATTTTAATTATTTTTGTTTTTATAAATATTGTAGAGGAAACATTGACCTATTTAAAGGTTCTAGTGGGAGTGATATATTAAATATCATTTTCATAAATAATCATGTAAAATTTTAAATAATAAAATTTATTTTATCAACAAAACATAGGAATGTTAACAAAAATAATAATATTATTATTATTATTATTTAAATTAGGGTTCATTAATGAATAAGAAAATAATAAAATTTCAATGATCAATTATTTATTATATTAAATAGACCTATATATACCCAATTGTATCATTTTCATCATTGATTAAAAGAAGACATCATTATGAAAAAAAAATCCCTTCTTGGGCACACTCTCTCTCAATGAAGAATATCATAGGGTTTTATCTAATGATAGTGGTAATTATTACACCTCCTTCCATCCACTCAAGACAGTTATATCAAGATATATAATCATTCAGCCATGAAGTATTGTGTGGTAAGGATGATGAGAATTTTAATGTTATTTGAGCATTAATGATAACATATGACTGTCTATTAGTATCCCTTATAGATCAAAGATAATTTTTAGATCACATCTAAAGGGATTCTATTTTGGATCCCCATGTACAAGAAAGATACAACTCCAACAAGTTATTTTCATTAAATATTTACACCAAATAGGATCTTAATACTGATGTATTTTCTATTAATTAAAATTAATTTTATATTTGAAATTAAATATCCTCTCTCCATTCATTCAATATTGTTTTCATTATTTCTTAGTGAACATTTATTAGTCACAACGATTTTTTATCATGTTCTTTTGGATTATTTGTTGAATATAAATAATTATAAATTGACTCGATGGCTTAATTCAACATTCACTATTTCTATAAAATTGAATCGATCAAGTCTCTGTGCCAAAAAATAGCAGATTCATATTTTTTACATTTAGTTTCATGATACACGAGTATAATTTTATTTACTCTTATGTTTTATAATATTTGAGTGAATACCTAAGAATAAAACTTTATGAATCCACTTCCACCCATATTATCCGTATATTTTCATCTTATAATATGATCTATTATATTGATATTTTTAAAGGAATATTCTTGAATATCAACTCTTAATATTCAAATTATATTCCCAATCATGGAATTTTTCATGTATAGTATAAAATGATCTATCACAATAATGTTTTCCTGATTCATCTTATATAATAGGTCATGGTTGTAAAATTGAAACCATTCTATACAGTATTCTGTTATTATGAAATATGATATATATGAAATTAATTAAATTTACAATATCTTCAGGGAATATCTCAATCAATATCTTATTTAAAATCATGCATGAAAATAAATCACTAGAAGTTATTTCCATATAAGAACAACAATAATGAAATCATGTCATTAAAATTAATTCTAAATACATAGGAATATGAAAACATAAAATAATAACTTGACTCAATTTTCTGCACTGAATATCAGTTACTCAAAATTTTTTATCCAAACTCACAGAAACATTCACATGAAAAAACAATGATGTAAATTAAATCAAGAATCTGATAAGGTTTTACAAGGTCGTTAATTTCATCCTATATCCATGGGTGTAGCATTTTAAAATTTAATTTCATTTTATTTGAAATTATTACAATCACTATGAATTTTTGACCACATGGATCACTAAATCAAGTAATCACATGATACCTCAATATATTTTCCCATCCACGTTTATAGATGGTATCATCTAGTCAATATATTTCACTAACCATGTACATTAATGGGTGAAAATTCACTCACAACATTGCCTATCGATTTCTTATATAATCCATTAACCTAACAACCAATAATTTGTGGATCAACAATTATCTTACACATTACTATTTTGACATATAATATAAACTAAAGGTGATTCAAATATAGAAATATTTAACTTCCATTGGTGGTAAAGTATGTAAATTTTATGGATAATTGACCTCCATGGTTTTCATCCACAAGAAGATGGTACCTTATGATTGTTACAATCTATTCTATAGAATGAATCACATTGTACATTATATATACTGAATATATTAAATGTTTTGAATATTATATAAAACAATTTTCTTATTGATTTTTATTTTTTATATAATTATTATGGTGATATCCAAAATTATGTATCACATTTAAATGGTCATTTGTTTTTCCACAATGTGATGAGAACCTAGATATTCTATGATGGTGTTATAAAACATTGTTTCTTATTGTTATATAACTTCATTTTGCGGGACACATATGATGTAGACTACCTAGCATGATTACAGAAATGTGTATGAGAAAACGTATCCTATGGTTTTCACATGGTAGTATCTATGGCCTAAGATAATAAAGATAGAACCTCATGTATGAATTAAACATGATACCTGTGACATAAGATATTCTTATATACATACATGTGTATTGATCATTATAATTTAAGGTTATTATTCATTATTGTTTTGTGTCGGATGTCAATATGTATTATTTTATCCTATGAGACCATATGTATATATTGAAGTTGGGTACATTTGGTGTTTCATAAGGGTTATATTATTAAGGCATATAGTGAGGAATGATTTTTATGATTAATAATTAGGGATCCTAACATCTATATTATCTTGTGGAAATGGAAATATCTCATTGATTTCCATGATTATCGGCTATATATGGGTTAATTTTATATATTAAATGATTGAAATGTAAATCATATAAGTTATGAGATTGAAATATAATGTTCTTAATGAGGTATCATTAAAAAGTGAATACATTTCACAAGGAGTTTTGGTAGGTGTTCTTCATCATTATATCATAAGCTTCTTCCTCTATTGTGACATAACATATTATTATTTTATAATATTGGACATCATTTAGACTAGCATAATATCGTAGAGGAAGAATCATATAGCACCATTCAAATATTTTTTTATTCACTAAAAATAAATTCGATTTTAATTTAAGTATTTGAATAATTATTTTTCCCAATCTTGATGAAAAATACATATTCATGATATTTTTGTCACATATATTCAGTCACGATTTTAATTGAGTTGAATACTAAATAAATAACTATTCAACCACCATGAATAATTTTATATATTTATCTATTTATCAATTGAATAATTTTATTATTTGAGTATTGGTAAATATCAATGAGGGAATATGGGCTGAGTTATCAGGTTTGATGTGAATGATATTTTAAAAATCACTTGAATTAATGAAAAATTATTTATTTGTGTAAATAAATCATCATTATTTTCATCACAAGTCCAGAGCCTATATAAGTAATAATAATGTTATTATTATTTGAAAATATTTTTCTCTAGGAATTATTAAAATAATTAAATGCATGTGTGAAATTATTTACTCTTTACCATGCCTCAATAAATATCCAACTATATAATTTCCATGAATTATACATTATCATAATGAACACAACCTTAATCAGATTTTATCAACACCAGAGAATAAATTCCCTTGAAATTACTCAATAACTAAGATGAATCGCCCACCATCCTCCTCCTCTCAATAATGAGAGATCAAGAATTAATCCTTTTATCTGGGATTTATTGTGTAATAATTAATGGAAAAAAAATATAAATAATATTTCCATTCTTGAACCTGGACTACCATCGATGACACTGGAAGATCAGATGAGTTCGTGTGGGTAAACAAAATAGAGATTTTATCCTTAGATGCTCATAGTGTGGTGATTGTATAGCAAAATTATGTATATATGTTATCCTCTCTAATATGAAAATAATCCCTAAGACCTATTTAATTTTTAATTTAAATTAGTTATAAATTTTATATGAAAATATCATATCACATTGTTTTAGAAATAATTTCCAATATTATTTATTTTTAATTCATTAATGATAAAATTAATTTCCATTTACATTGTTGATTATTCAATAAAACAAATAAAAATTGAGTTTTTCATTTATTAATAGGAACATAAACTATTTCCTGAACATTGATGTTGTATCAGTGTGGTAAAAATAATATTTACAATTAATTGTGAAATATTGTTCATTATATTCATTTTATTGTTTTCATTTTGGTTATAATCATTATCTAAATCGTTATTCTAAGGTATATTATTATACTTATTTTTTCTCACTCATGTTACCAAATACATGTGGTTAATATATAATAAGCATCCAACAAACCCATTCATTGGTTTGAAACATTATAATCATATAATATGTTATTAAATAGTGTAAATCCAAAAAGACATATGTTGTCTGTCTATATTAACTACACAAAGTCGAAGTCACATAAAACATTGATTGTTGTGTGAATGAATCTTTTAAATCATTAAAATGTCATGTTATGGAAAAAATCACAATTTTTACAAAATTCACACCATGTAAGACACAAACATATCATATATTAAATTCATATTCAAGATTAAATAAATGTTATCAAAGATGGATCGTGTATTAATTACACAATGTGTTTTATTAAAAGTCATCTAACATTAATTTCACAAGGTTTTAACAAAGCATACACACTATTAACCTCAATAACATGAAACACCAATACACACACCCTATATGTAAGCATGTCTTGAGAACATGTAAAGATGCCTATACACATCATGTATCTCCATACATATTATGTAACAAATTAGTATCTATATGAAGTAAACTCCAATCCCAATTTTACACCGTGTAATTAATTTGATGTGAAAATAAAATTTATTATATAACTAAAACTAATAAACATGTACATGTTTTTTTTTAATCAAAATTACATTTCATTGCATGGGTTATTAATAATAATAAATTCTAAAATAATATTGTTGTTATATTCTTATCTATATATCATGTATAATCCTAAAATTTCTTGTAAACTACATGCATTAAAATTGATATACAACACGTAATTTACATTTTTCTCTATATAATTATGTGAATCTGTATGTCATGTAATTATATGAAACTCAATGTATAAGACTTTTCTTGTGAATACGTGTCGCATAAAATGGTCTATGTCGATTTGTTTGACCATGCATATGACATGATTCTTCCATGTACACATATTTTAATTAATTAATTTAAAAGATAATTAATTTATAAAATTAATTATAATGGATGGGAATATCATGAATGATTGGAGTGGTATTAAGATAAAGGAAATAAATAATTAATTATGCACTTAAATTGATCTGAGGGACTTTAATCTTCACTAAAAATATTAAAATGCATTTTAGATTATTAAATTAACATTCAATATAAGTGTAGATGATCTAGTGAATGAATAGATTGTGTATAGATTATATTTCATTTTATTTATCTATTTCATGAGTTCTAAATTTCTATTATTATTATTATTATATTAAAATGATGGAATGTGGGTCATCACATCCTCTTATTATGTACATACCTACATGTATGTGGTTTAATTTTTGAATCACCCTTAAATATTTCCTTAGTCACCCTTACATATGTGTGAGTAAGTCATATGTTAACATGAATCTCCCAAGTGATTGGATAAGGTTAAAGATATAACTGAGGTAAAATAATCCTCATTAATACACATTACATAGGTCAAATAATGTAACTTGATCTAGGATTGAATCAAATATTTTCCCCCTATGTTCAATTGTTTTTATACTTATTATTAATAAAATATTAGATAACACTCTTAATAAAGATTGATATTTTATTCATCATTATGCATGGTTAATAATATTTATTTATTTTTATGCCTTATCATGATAAAATAAATTTATGAAATAAATAACTGACATACTCATATAGAATAAATCAAAAGGATTATGTGAAAATATTTTCTTGACACAAGGTTTATTACATAACTCAAATCCACATAATATTAAAAGAACATGAAAAAATATAAAATAAGAAAATTATCTTATAAAAAAAAAATTCCATCAATTAAATATAAAATCACACTACTGCATAGATTAATTTATTTGTAATGAATCCAAAAATCTAAATATTGGTCTAACCTCTATCAAGCCAGTTAATTTTATCAGGGAGTTATAGAGATAGTTTTTGGTTTACATTGCCATGTTTAGATCCTAAGGAGTATACATTTCATGACATTATATTACGTTGTTACAAGATAATGGAGAATCCAAAATAGTTTTTCATGATATTGGATTTTAATAATTTGACCTAGGGGTTGTAATCATGTATTTTGGAAGAACAACTTCCTAAATATCCATGACCCAATATCCCAAAAAGTTACCCCTCATGAGACAGCATATAGGATGAGAGATAATTCACATCATGTGTAAAAACCCAGATCTTTTTTTGAGGAATGTATTTCTTTTCCTGGGTTTTTGGGGGAAAAGAGGAATTTATTGAAATGTTTTCAGTTTACACCGTGTACTCAGTTATCGCAGGTAGTTGTGTGTTGGCCATGTAATGGACGTACACACGTCCGTGTGTGGGGACCTGTAGATCACCTAATGAGGGGGACGACAAAGGCAAGTACACGCCATGTACTTTAAAATTACATAACATGTTCTTTATTTCGTTTTCATTAAATTCACCGGGGTCGTGTCTAATAGACAAAACTATCTCAGTCTAGGTCAGGTTTGTCCAAGAGCACCTGTATGGCCGAAATCCTTCTCTGAGCACCCGATCGAGCACCGGTCCTCCGAATCAACTGTAATCAATTGCTTTTGGATAGCATTAGTAAGCTCTTCCTTCATCTAGAGCTACATTTTATGATTCATCCACTTTCTCATGTTATCCACAGTTGAACATTTTGATCTTTTTAGTAAATATATGATTTTTGTGGAAAATTCAAGGCTTGAGGATCATGTATAATGATCTACCAACGCAGAGGTAGGTGTTTTGTGCCCTTACGTAGAATTTCTATTAGTTTTATGTGAAAAGGTTCCCAATACCCATGAACATGGTATTGTGTGTTTATGATTTCATCCCTAATGATTTCCTACTATTCTTGTATGCTTGAATAGAGTTTAATTTATTTTAAATAGGGTTAATTTCCATGATTTGGAAGTGTTTTACCATGCATGATTGATTGTTTTGACCATTTGGTCTAGTTTGACTGTTAGGATTTTGTTTACATTCCATGAATTGTATTATAGGATGGGGTGATTGTTCTGACATGTTGATATGCTATAGATTGTTTAGCCAAGTAGTTCTTGAGGTTTACATGGGAAGATACACTTTGATGTACTTTCATGACTTACACAGGGCTGTGAGAACCTAGTGTAATAGACCATATAGAGAATAGATGTAAGGGCTTCTCTAGAGTCTGTTTTTCTAATTATGATGTAAGACTAATGGGGGAATTTACATTAGTGCTTCCTCAGAGTGTCTGTAGTTACTCGACATAGGCCACAGGGGGAATGTGATGTATGTTCTTCCCTAGAGAACCTTCAGTAACTTATACGATACTATAGGATGAATTGACGGTGAGTGATTCAACAGAGGGTCTATTCTTAAACTAAACTAGAGGGATGAGACCGAGTGTGTTTCTAATATGGTTGCATGTGTTTTCTAAGTAGGACCATAGGGTATAGGCTATGAGTACTTCCCAAAGGGTTACCTGTTTTGTTATCTTCTTACTTGTGTTTGCTAAGTAGGACCATAGGGGATAGGCTGTGAGTACTTCCCAGAGGGTTGGCTATTGTTTTATCTACTTTATTTTATTTATCTTCTTATATTGTATGTGGTTTCTTTTGAATTCAATTTAACTATAGGAATGTTTACTACTACGTACTTCTTTGTTTAATACATTTATTTTCTTGTTGACTGCCATATATTTTCACTGAGTGTTAGGAAAAAATCTTGTGGTCATCTCCTACTGTGATTTAGTCTCACACCCAGTTTGGGCCATGCATTTGGGCCGAAACAGATTATATTGTTGTAGGTATAGATAAGGGAATGCTCCCAATTACTTCAGGCACTTGACTGCGTTGGAGCTTGAGAACATGGGACCATTCTTATTCTTGTGATGCTGTCGAGATATTTATTTCTTTCTCTATAGTTTGTCTTAGTACAGTATTTCAGAATTGGGACATTCTAGGATACTCTCCAAGACATATGTATCATGCATCATTTATAAATATGTGCTCAAATTGTTCTTTCATCAGTCTTCCACTGTTTACTTCTTACGCTATTGTATTTTTTTTACTTCTGATGTGATACTCTGTCAATGAGGGCATATTTTTTCCACTATAACACCCAAGTCCCTCACTGCTTGTCTCTAGCCTCTAGTATTCAAAAAAATGCACTTGAAGCCACGTGACCAACCGGGTACGGGGAGAATCTGGGTGGATTCTAGAACCAGGATGTAAAAACTAGTATCAGAGGGTTTTTTTCTTCTTGATTTACTGTTTGGAGCCTTTAACTAGGGATAAGAAAGAATATTTTCTTGGTAGTAAACTTTGATTGAGAGAAGCTAAACCGTGTATAGGGAAAAGACAATTTTCCACGTATATTGCATGTTTTCTGGTTTTTAAATTATAAAGTTCATTTTATTTTCACCATAGGGTGACTCACATTTATTGTGATGTTATTGTTGTTGTTATTTAGGTTCTATTTCTGTTACAACACGATGAGATGCGGGTATTCCATCACATACATCATATAGGAACTAGCTAGAAATAAAATGTCATGAATTCTGGCCATGACAATTAGGGTGCATTAGTAATTTCATGTTATTTTGATATATGTTGGGCAAGATATTCATGATGTTGTGATTGATTCCATGAAGGAATTCCATATGTTTGATAGCGTATTATTTGTGTATTGTTTTTCTTGAATGAATACCAAACATTGGTTCTTGAGTTTTTATGGGCCCTAATGGACCGGAATTTGGTGGATCATTTCACTTTTATGCTTGTTTATAAATTTTATAAGATTCCAATATTTGATTGGCGGGGAGTATGGTCCCTTACAGATCAGAATTTGGAACTTAAATGTTCATTTCAGTGTTTTTCTTGGATCCTAAGTAGTTTTTAAGGCATAATGTCCAGAAATATCCCTAATACATGTTGTGTATTTATCAATAAATGCCTTGTGTTATTCTATTCAGGAAGAAACTGTTTTCCTTATGTACACGCCGTGTACAGTATGTACACGCCGTGTAGTATCAAACTGTGTCCCTTGCTGTGGGGGCACATACATGGGGTTGGGAAAATCATGGGGAATCACACCATATACTGGATGTACATTCTGTGTGTTTTGACATTGAATTCACCCATGTGACTACTGAAACGGAGTGATAAAACATAGGTTACACACGATGTGTCAGTCTTTAACATGTCATGTAGTTTGACCCTTGGATCCGGCCGTGTAACAAACAACACGGGTAGGTGAAATCATCGAAGTAAACACTGTGTCCATCTGGGACATGCTGTGTACAGTTGACTGTGTAACTAACAACATGATTTGGTGATGTTCATATAGTACATGTCGTGTCTGGTACTAACACGCCGTGTAGTCTCATTCTAAATAGAACTATGTGGTTTAGCCATATAAGGGAACTCGGGGTGGGGAAGAGGATTCATGTACATGTCATGTATTCTTGTTTTGTTAAACATTAAATCATTAATTGTCATGTTCCCTTATTGCAATTATATCTTTTAGTCCTTCATAATCTTGATCTATGGTGTGTGATTGAACTTGTATAGTCATGTGCTGATACATCCTCCGGTTGTACGCCAGTTACAGGGTAACGATTAGATATCAGACATGGCTGATCAAGCACTTCTAGAAGATCCTCCAGTTGTGCTAGTCTTGGAAGAAGAAATTATTTAATACAAAGGTTCTGATGCATAGTTCTGAGAGGAATTCATGAGGTACATGGAGATCTATAGAGGTGTACTACATCGTTCCTTGTCTATGGCAGAGTAGATGCTGGTTTTCTCGCATTAGCATCCTCCCACTTTCACAGGGGAAGGAGGACCTTAGGCTATAGAGTAATGGTTATAATCCATGCTATATATATTCGAGCATCTGGAGATGTCTCCAGAGAGTAGGGTCATGCTCGCTATATAAATTCTTCAGGAATCCACCAAGAGATGGTGGGATGTGATCTCATTGGCGGGACACCAGCGGTTTATGGCTTGGGATGAGATCCGGTGTTCCCTATATGATTACTTCTATCTGGAGACATTGAGGGCTGATCGAGCCCGAGAGTTCATGAGTCTATAGCAGGGTATTCTTTATATTATGGTGTATTATTCTCACTTTATTGAGCTACAACACTTCATTCCTATTCTCAGATGTGATGAGTTATTCATGGAACGGATGTTTGACGATGGTCTGAGGCACGAAATAGGATCACATGTGAACATCTTTATGTTGACATCCATCGCTTCTATAGGAAACTAGGCGCTGATCACAGAGTGAAATCTAAGGGATTATGGAGTTGTGTTCCTGGGCGTCTTGACATCTGGAGTTAGTATCCCTCCTACTGATAGCATAAATCCTCATAGGGGAGTATTCGTGCGAATATTTGAGGAGGCAGGATTCTTCTTCTGGTAGTCAGGTGGTGTGATACCAGTGTGGGGGAGTGGGAATACGAGGCTGCATTGCCCGAGAGACTGAGTGTTGTGCCGATCTTGTTGAAATATGGACCAACATCTGCATTGCTGTCAGTTCTTCTCACTAGAAGCTGGTAAAAATGGTTCTTCTATGGATCCCTATGCAGAAGTAGCACCACCAGTTACTTATCAGTCTGGAAACTGGATTTCTTCCAGCCATTCAGGATGAGGTGGAGGTCGTGGTCGTGGTAGTCGATCGCAATATTTTTAGATAGAACAAGGTAGATCAGCTTGAGGTAGCCAGGCAAGGTCATAGGGCCACGGTGCAAGTTATACTTTTTTATTGGAGTAGACCCAATAGGAACATGATTCCGAACCTTCTATAGTATGAGTTATGATCATATATTCCATATTTTTATCTTCTGATATTTTCGATATAGGGTCTTTCCAAAGATTTAAATTTGTTGCTATTTTGGAGATCCTTGGGCTCTGTATCTTTTATTTTACTGATTTCATGATGTTGGGCACTCTGTTGGTGACTAAAATGGCTAGTGTACATCAGTACAAGGAGTTCCCTCTAGAGGTTGGTGGGTGACACTTTTTTTGGGACCTCTATGACATATGGATGTTAGTCTATGATTTCATTCTTGGAATGTACTGGTTAGTTCCATTCAAGGCTGTTGTCGATTACTATCATTGTAGGGTAATTTTTAAATCACCAGAGGTTGGCTCCTTTCTTCAAAAGAGAAAATGGGATGTCCAGGTGAGTAGAGTAGGACATGAGCATCATGGGTTGGGAGAAGTTACAACCCAGATTTCTATTCTATATCTAGATGACCAGGGGGTTCTACAATTATACTTTTCACTAGTGGTGGATCAGTTCAGGGATGTCTTTCAAGAGGAATTTTCAGGTTTTCCTCTAGAGTGAGAGGTAGAATTTTCTATTGAGATTGTGTTAGGAATAGCGCCAATGTCGAATCCTCATTATAGGATGGATACAAAAGAGTTACAGGATCTCAAGAAGCAGTTGGAGGAGTTGCAGGTAAATGGTTTTATTTGACCCAGTACATCTTTGTGGGGTTCACCAGTCATGTTTGAAAAGAAGGCGGATGGTACCCTTAGACATTGTGTGGATTATCAAAAGCTGAACTAGTTGATGGTCAAGAACCGATATCTCTTTCCATGGATTAATGATCTCTTTGATCAGATTCGAGGAGCCCGAGTGTTCTAGATGATTAACGTGAGGTCTGTTTACCATCAGTCATGTGTTATACCATCTGATATATCTCTTACAGCCTTCTAGGGAAATTTTTGTCTATATGAGTTTGTGGTTATGTCGTTTGATCTCATGAATGTGCCTGCAGTTTTCATGGAACTCATGAACCGAGTGTTCCATCCATACTTTTATTCCTTCATGGAGGTCTTTTTGGACGACATGTTGGTGTACTCTCTCATTGGACAAGACCATTCCACAAATCAAGACATCATTTTGAGTACACTAAGAGAGTATTAGTTATATGATAATCTCTCAATATCCCACTTTCAGATGAACCAAATTCACTTCTTGGGTCATATTATCTAAGAGATAGTAGTATTAATAGACCCGGAGAATGTGAAAGCAGTATATACCTGGGAGTAGCCAAAGAAAGTATTTGAGGTACGACATTTTATAGGGCTGGCTAGATACTAAAGGTGTTACATACAGGACATATCACACATAATAGCACCACTAAAGAGCCTAACTAAGACGGGTGTGAAGTTCTTGTGGTCAAATTTTTGTGTGTCAGCCTTTCAGGAGCTGAATGGAAGACAAACTTCAGCACCGATACTAGTATTTCCAAAGCTGGGAAAGATCTATACTATTTACTGTGATGCTTCAGGTATTTGTTTTGGAGCTTTTCTTATGCAAGGATAAGAGTCATTCTGTACGAGTCTCGATTGTTGATCTTACATGAGAATAATTACCCAACACAGGATCTCTAGTTGGTCGTAGTTGTTCATGCTTTACGTTGTTGGAGACATTATCTGTTGTGAGAGAATTTTGTTGTTTTCACTGACCACAAAAGTCTCAAGTATATCTTCACTCAGCATGACATGAACTTTAGACAGCAAAGGTGGGTTGAATACCTTCAGTCTTTTTACTTCGAGATTTCCTACACGCCTTGGAAGGGAAACACAGTAGCTGATGCACTGAGCAGGAGGACTCAGATACAGGTAGTCCAGGATGCTAGCAGTGAGTGGTAGCTTATGTTTATATTCTATGAGATGTATTTGGTGGTGAACGATAGCCAGGGGTATATGTTTACTTCTGTAGTAGGTTTTACCTCAAATCTTCTTGATCGAGTGAGAATTAGGCAGCTATCAGTTTCTGATGGCCTAGTCTTATGAGAAAGCGTGTCAAGAGAGGACCATATTCCTGGATGGACCTTGGGTGAGGATGAGATCTTGTGATTTCATGGGAATGTATGGGTGTTGGCAGAAATATGTGAGGAGCTTATGTGGGACTTTCAATTCTCAGTTGGGGCAGTTCATCTAGGTGTCACCAATATGTATCGTGATCTACACCCTCAGTATTTGTGGCACGGTATGAATAGAGATGTTGTTGCTTTCACCTTGAGGTGTTCAACATATTTTCTAGTGAAGGAGGAGCATCAGCGACCATCCTGTCTTTTTCATCAGTTAACCATTCTTGAGTACAAGTGTAATGATGTCATGATGGATTTCATGATAGGGGTGCAGAATTTTCCTCGAGGGAATGATGTAGTTTGAGTTTTCATTGAGAGACTCATGAAGGATTCTCATTTTTTTCTGATCTAGGAGAACTTCAATGTTGATGAGATGGGATGGTTGTACATCCATGAGATTTTACATCTACATGGGGTTCCCCAATCCATTGTTTCTGACAGGGATGCATGTTTTACTTCGCGGGTCTGGCAGGGGCTACAAAAGGCTTTGGGTACAAAGGTACATTTGTGTACATCTTACCACCCCCAGGCGGATGGCCAATCTTATCATAAGATTCAAGTGCTTTAATACATTCTTCATGCATCGATCCTGATTTTTGAGGTACATGGGAGAGTCACATACCTCTTGTGGAGTTTTCCTATAGTAATTGTTTTCAAGAAACTATTCAAATGGTACCTTATAGGGATTTGTATGGAAGGCCATGCCGATCACCCTTATTTGGCCTGTAGGCTAGATAGGCAGATATGATAGGACCTTGTCTTGTCAAAGAGGCCACATAGTAGATAGAGTTGATTTGGAACAGGATGGCTACTGCACAGTCATTGAAGAAGTCTTATGTTGATTAGCAGAGATGACCTCTGTAGTTTGAGGTTAGGGATCAGGTATTCCTATGTGTCACACCGAGGTTGGGACATAGAAGGATTGGGAGATAGGGTATGATCTTGCTGATGTATTTCAGGATGTTTTAGGTTTTGGAGAGAGTTGGGACAGTTGCCTATCAGCTAAAGTTACCTCCGAGGTGTCGTGATATGCCTGACGTTTTCCACGTTTCTCAGCTATGACGTTGCTTCTCAAACACGTCTCATGCCTTCCAAATTGAGGAGGATGAATTGGAATTGGATTCATCATTGGAGGAGCATCCAATATGATTTATTGATTGAAATATAAAGGTTTTTTTGGCTAGTCTATTCCTCTGGTATGAGTGCTACAGTAGCACGAGCGAGTACAAGATGAGACGTGAGGGAGGGAAGCCAACGTACGATCGCAGTGGCCGGAGCTATTCGGGGTTCCTTCTACTACACCACCTTGCTAGGGAAATTCAGGGACAATTTTCTTTAAAGGGGGATGTTTATAAGAACCTAGATCATCTTTTTTAGGTATTTATTTTTTTCTAACGTTTTTGGGGAAAAAGAGGAGTCTCCCGGATTTTTTGAATTACACGTCGTGTACTTTATAAGTAAATGTTGTGTACTCAGTTGTCGCAGGTGGCTCTATGCTAGCCATATAACAGCCGTAAACACGGCCTTGTGTAGTGACCTGGAGATCACCAAATGTAGGTTCTAGTAAAGGCAATTACACGTCGTGTACATCCAATGTTCACATTGTGTACTTTCATTCTTTTCATTAAGTTCACGGGGGTCACATCTCACTAAAAGAACCTTCTTCTTATAGGTCTGGTTCGTCTAAGATCACCTGTACAATTGTGATCATTCCCCGAGCCCCCAATCGAGCACCTGTCCACCGAATCGACCACCTTCAATTGCTTTGGGATCACCTCGGTAAGATTGTCTTTCTTCTAAAGCTTCATTTATTGATTCCTCATCTTTACCATGTTATCCATGGATGAGAGTTATGAGTGTTTTTGTAGATGTACAGTGTTTTTGGGTGATTCAAGGATTTAGGTTAATGTATAACGATCTGTCATCGCCAAGTTAGGTGGTTTGTACCCTTCCGTAGAAATTCCTTGAGTTTTATGTGCAAAAGTTCCCAATACCCATGAACGAGGTATTGCGTGTTTATGATTTTTAGCTCTAATAATTGTGTGATATGCTTGTATGCTTGAATAGAGGTTAATTGATTATGAATAGGGTTAATTTATCTGATTTGGAAGTGTTTTCCCGAGAATGATTGCTTGTTCTGGCTATTTGGTCTAGTTTTCCTATTAGGTTGTTGTTTACATTCAATGCCCAGTATTATAGAATGGAATGATTGTTTTGACATAATGATATGTTGTAGATAGTTTAGCCAATTAGTTCTTGAGGTTTACTATGGACACTGCGTTTTTTTTACTTGCTTTATTTACACAGGGCCATGAGTTCCTTGTGTAATAGACCATAGGGAGAATGGATGAAAGGGATTCTCTAGAGTTCCTTTTTCTACTTATGATGCGAGACCACAGGGGGAATTGTCGTAAGTGCTTCTTTGGAGTGTCCCTAGTTCCTCAACAAAGGCCATAGGGAAAATGTGATGTAAGAGATTCCCCAAAGCGCCTTTAGTTACCGATACAAGAATATAAGAGGAATTAATGGTGAGTGCTTCCTGAGAAGGTATATCCTTAAGATGAACTAGAGGGGTGAGACTGGCTGTGATAGCTAGAGGGTTTCTTGTGTTTTCTTGGTAGGACCAGAGGAGATAATAGATCAGTAATTACCATAGGGTTACCTTTTTTGTTATCTACTTGCTTGTGTTTCCTAGGTAGGACCAGAGGGGATAGGCTGTGAGTACTTCCCAGAGGGTTACCAGTTGTGTTATCTGCATTTTTTTGTTTATCTGCATACGTGGTATGTGGTTTATTTTGAATTAAATTCAACTGTAGGAATGTTTATAGCTGATTCCTTCTTTTTTTACTGCATTTATTTTCTTGTTGCATGCCATATATTTTCACTGAGCGTTAGGCACAGATATCATGGGGGTTGCCTACTGGGATTTAGTTTCACACCCAGATTTGGAAATGATTTTTGGCTTAAACAGATTATATTTTTGCTGGTATAGATAAGTGAATGTTCCATTCTACTTTAGGCACTTGACTGCATTGGAGCTGGAGAGCATGTGACCATGCATAGTCTTGCGATGTTGTGGAGATGTTTATTGCTTTCATTGTACTTTGGTTTAGTACTTTATTTCAGAATTGTGAATTTTCTGGATGATTTCCAAGACATATGTATCATTTATCATATATATATATGCACTCCAATTTATCTTTCATTAGTCTTCCATTTTTTATTGTTATAGGAATGTTTACTACTTACGCTGTTGTAGATTTTTTTTACTCTTACTACATTACTCTTCCAATTATGACATAGTTTTCCCACTATCAATCTCAAGTCCATCACTGCTAGTTGGAATCCTCTGGCATTTAGGGAAATGAGCTTCAGGCCATGTGACTAACCAGGTACGGGGCTCTTCTAGGTGTCTTCTGGAACTGACATGTTACAACATGTCTCTCCTCCAATGTTCCCTAGGTTGGAAACAAGAGCTGATGATATAAAAATATGAAATGTGAAATGAATCACCCTCTATTACAATATACGATTGATATATTGGGTAAAACAAAAAAGAATATACATAACATATTATAAGTATAAATATGAAACCATCCTAGTTGCATTAATAACATAGAAAATATAAATTAATATCTCTATGTAAATTTCAAATAAAATCTCATTATCAATGAATCAACCCTGAATCTAAAACCCAATGTTGTAATGTCCAAATTAGTCCAATAACTTCCCATAGAAACCATAATATATATATATATATATATATGTGTTTCGTATAAAATTTATACTCTATAGGATCATTCCAATGTTCTCAAATGCACATGTGAAAATAGAATACTATTGTTTTTCTGAAAAATCTGCAAAACCATCATCCCCCAAAATTATTCAATTATCCAATACCATCCTCAGCATGGATCACTCTACAAATCATGTATCCTATATAGTAAAATAAAATAAATAAAATAACCAAAGTTCCCCATAGCCACTTCTCCACTTATTTTCCACTCCCACACCGCAAATTCAAATTTCATGTGCCCACATCCATTCTATACATATCACAATAAAAGTCCAGTTATCTCTGATTTGGGTTATGATAAATCCATACCTATTCCACCTTTGTAAATTCTATAATCTGGTGCTATAATCAGTCATCATCACATTAAATCCTCATAAAATGAGAATCAGATTATATTACTAGTATATTAAGGTATCATGAATGGGAATGACATCAACCTCAAGCCTTCTTCCAACCATTCATGATCCCCACCACAAATCACATCTTAATTTTCACAACATAAATTACCACACTAACCCATATAATTATTGGGAAATCCATAAAACTATCTCATGTCATCACTACATATAAAATAAGAGAGGTAAGAGGGGGTATTCGTCCATTCATATCTCCATTATCCTAGATGTTGGGTAAAACTGTAGACAGAAGAAACAATTGGGTGTTGGTAAGGTTATCGAACATAGGTGGGTGCACATTGAAATTGAATAACATACTTGATAAAATGATAGAAGTAAATACCAATCATATTGGTTCACATCAACATCACTATAGTACAACGCAATTATTGTACTACACCACACAATAATTTTTATGGACACTACCACCACTAAATTCATCAAATCACTAAACCATTACACAGAGAACAAAATTCAATTTTAGATACATGTTTCACTATTTTCCAAAAAATTAAAATTAATTTCCATTAACTCTTATTTACTAATCCATTCTATTTCACACTAGCACCACCCATTCATTTGTTCATTTATGCACCCTTTAATTTCATTTTAGCATAACAATTAATTCCATGGTTAACAGAAATACTAACACAACCAAACCCCGGAATAGCTCACCCATATTACATCAACCATCACCACAAGACAACATTATCAATTCCATCTCAGCATAATAACCACGTTCCCCAACCACGACACTCACAACTATCACATGATAAACCCACCACAAATCACTGCCTTCACACATCAAAACCACCACACATCACTACCATCACACAACCACCCATTTATCATATAATCCCCTCCAACCATTGCATCAATATACCCCAAATATCAAAAATAATACAATCACCACAAACACTTAAATATAGACAACATCACACAAGACAAAAAATAGGTATAACCACAAGAATAATCATATCCTAATATTGAAATTTTAGATTCCAAAAGGGATTTATTTACAGGGACCCATTAATCATCGAGTGTATTATCATATAAATTCCATATTTCCATAGAAACCTAATTAATTAATCAATTTATACATTATTATAATTTTATTCTGGGCATTTTCCAATAATTAGTGGGGAAGGTTACTCATATACATATCGACTACAATGGAAAACAGGGACCCAAAAACTATTTTTTTCATCAATGGAAACATACAGGCATAAATTCATCTATAATATTCTAAAATTAGTAATACATTTTATTTCTATTTTGTATTTTAAATTTTAGTTTAATATTGTTCATTATCTATATCAATACATTCATTTTTATCCATAAAATTGAAGGAAAGTAGTGAAATCCTCACACATTCATATAAATAGGGAAATAGAAGTAATCCACTACCTAAAATGAGCTTTCTGATTCTCTATGAACAATAGGGTGAAGGACTAATAACCATAAGACCAAAACCATAAATGAAAACTTCATATTAGCCTATATCACACAATGAGATAATTAAAATAAAACCAAAACACATCATGAACAAAACACAATCAATTTTACGGATCCTTAAGAAGTAAAATAAAAGTAAATAACGGGATAAAGAGGATTGCCCACATCATTCTTCCAACGATCAACCTCTATAATCCAAGAATCAATGTAGGTGGTGTGGGAATAGAATATACGCCAAAATAACCGTAGTTTGTTTCCAAAAATAATAGAAATAAGAGATCAATGGGGTATAAATAATGGATTCAAAATTTTATAAATAGGTTTGGCCTTGACTTATCCTTGCAATGATTCACTAGTTCATGTACTAAGTTTTTTGAGGAATTCATCTCCAATCAATTAAACATATTCATCCCATGAATTACATGAACATCCTACCTACCTAAACCACTAAATTTAATGGTTTTTCAACATTGATTTAATTCAAAACATGAATTTTACATTAATAGGTTGGGTATATTAGGCATAAAACCTCCATATAAAACTCAATCCATGGTTCACCATAATCCTAGATAATAATCAACCACACATGAAGTCAAAAAATATTAACATAACAAACTACCTTAATTATTATAATTATATCTCAAAACTCTATTGTATCGTCCTTGATCCTCCTATAGAAATTTATAAATAAAAAATATACAATGTAAAGGGATAGAAATGAATAAATCATCACATTATAAATCTATAAATATATTTTTATCCTCAAAAATCAAAACCAACCCAAAAAAGGGGAGGGTCTAAAAACCCACCCTCTAAGATATGTCTCAGTGATCTCATTACACCCCAAACAGAACCACCGTCAAAACACATCAATCTAATCCAAAACGTCCACAAATCGCCCCCATATAACCACATAACCATCTCATCGTTAGGTATAAAACCACATCATTTCATATCATATACAATCCACATCTCTTCCACAACCCTTTTTCACTGCCTTTTTATCCTCTTTAAAACCCAAATCAACGTATTCTTCAAATTACACACAACACTTCCTGATGAAAACAGAATTGGGAAACCCACCCTCATTAACTAGATATTTTTTCTATGGGTGGAGCTGACTCACCCAAATGATTTTAAAACATATCAAAATATCATAAATATTCATTAAAAGGCGTTTTTTGTTTTTTATACACTCAATTCTCGGTCTCACACCACCAATTAGAGTAAAATAAACATCTCATAAATTATCACAATTCAAACAACTCATCATTAATGAAAAACATTGTTATGAAAAACTCAAAACAACTCCAGGTATTGGGAACACATCTTTCCCTCATGATCCCAAGTACTCTCCTCCATTCCATTATTCCACCAAAACACATGAACCATGTGGGTGGTTTTTTAACACATATCCCTCTCTTCATGATCTTGGATCTCTACTGGTCACTCAAAAAATGATAGGTTATCATCGATATCCCACTATCCCTAATCAATGACATTGGATTATTAATGAATTTATCAAATAAACTTGGATACATAGAATATATTGATGATTATATACACCCATAGTGGAAGTACTGACTAATATTCCACCTCACAAACACGAAACACACCTCAGATGTCCCAAAAACCCAGGATAATTCATATTACCTATGCAAATCCTCTCTATCTCATGAAGAGTGTAAATTCCTAGGAACATGTGGTATATAACCTCAATATATATAGGCATATTACCATGATTGCTACAAGCCTTATTGCTATCCTATTATAGAATAATATACTCTCAGACCAACTAGATCTTTTCCTTCATGCTATGTACAAATCCGGACCAAGAATCGCTGACTCCCCAACCTCCAACATTCATAATGGAGAACGAAATAAACAACCATTTGAAACCATAAACAAATACAATAAAATGGATGAGTGATATATGTTTTCATAGATGAATATAAACAAGAGTTTGTAGGATACCATTTATCATTAAAAAATAAAAGATGCAATCTCACAATATATCATCCAATGTTGAGATGGTTTTCTCTTTCTACCCATTAATATGTGTGAAGAAAGAAAATTATAATGTGAATACAGGACCCAAAATTTTGTGTAATATTTTCCACACACATGAGGAAAATAGATGAACTTAATTATATATAATTGTCATCATTACCCCATTCATGAAAACAACATTATCCACAAACTGTCTTATATTAAACACATTGTACTGGATTCCCAGATTGTCAAAAAAATGATTTCAATTCATCAGTAGGTCCCCTATCAAACATATTTTATCATATCATCCATGATCCTAGGAAAACACAATGAAAAGTACCGTTAAGATATCCTCACATTTCTACTCTTGAATATCCCATGACAAAATAAATCTTATATTAATATTATGGTTTTATTTCACCTTATGAAAACTAGAAATATCACTACAAACCTTGTCACTACCCATTTAATCCCATTCCACCAAATGTTTCTCCTCAATCCACGATTAAACATTGTCAAATTGATATTTACTACTAAAAGGGATCTATGAAGCTCACATAGAACACATTTACACTTTTCAAATGGAATAATTAGCCTCAGATATAATACAATTTAGTTATGACAACACTTAGAATATCCATATAGAGTATCACCATGGAAAACAATTTCATGAATCATCTAAACCTCTTAGTCTCCCCCACTAATACACCACAACTTAATTCGGCATGGATAACTCTAAAATCATTAGATAAAGGAAATATTTACCATTTCACTCTCATATGTCAAGATGCACCACTAAAATCTCCCCCATTTCAAACTAAGTGTTTGTAGACTCCAGAACCACATTTCTTAATGACTTATAGCTCAACACAATTATTAAAAAAAATTCACCTTTCCAAATGATAAGAATGTCTCAAAAACATACTATAAAAGAAAATAATCTCACCTCCAACAATGAAGATTCAAATTCCTATGCTATAGTAAAAATGACAAGATCTTGTGCTCTGTGAAAAATTAAAAGCCATCATTAATGAAGTAACACTACCACATTTTTATTGAAGACACAACAACTTCTATCTATAGAGCATGGTGATGTTATTTTTATATAGGAATAACAACCTTGGTTCATAAGATATCACTTCCCTTTATAACATCAAGACACATCCAAATTCTATATGGGAAATGTCTAAAACAACCTCCACCATCAAACCCTCTATAGTCCACTGAATCACTGGGTAATTGATCAAATTCACCTATTGGTACGTAAAAACTTTATGGAACTGACTTTTCCACAAAATGGTATACTCTATCCTAGTCAAAGATATTATTTATTTTATAAATCTAGGTAAATTATTGACAACCCTTGTATAATATCTTATAATCCATTGGTATTTTTAAAACTATATCATTTACATTGGTGATTACCAAGAAAAAAAATATAATATCATTGATATCTCCATATACACACCCTAAGGAGACCCAACATGTCTTTGTGAATACATGTATTCTTTAGAAAACATGCTCTTTGACATATTTTTAATTATTTGTTGTGTTAGAAGACATGAATGAAATATCTATGGAGACTGATTTTCTCCTCTACTTACTTCGATAAGATCAATATTTCATAAATTAAAATGATGAGAAAGTAGTCTTAGAATGGTCAGAATGAGTAGTTCAAGATGCCTAATAAAAAATCTATTGTGTTCATGACCCAAAATGGAATAAATATAAATTCAATGTTATCACACATTCACCAACTGAAATTCAATAGGATATACTTATGTTTCAACCTCATTTAGTGATAAAAAAATTAAATGTTAATCTTGGAAAACCGAATGGATCCCATTAGTGGGATGAATATATCATTAATCTTGGGAAGAGGATAATGTTTCTTGAACATTACGTTACTCAACCTCTAGTTGTACATAAATAGTCTCAAACTATATTCCACATTAATATATAATGGTACTACATCACCCCAAGGGGACACACTGGGTCAGATGAAACCCATATACATTATATCACCAACCTAATTCCTCACCTCTCAGATAATTATATGTTCAATTTCATAATGATAATCAATATTGATGATTTTATTGGTTGCAAATATATCCCAAACATGATGTTTTTAAGGGGTCAATGTAATAACCGCATCTCTAAATATATCTAGGAACTCATCCATAACCATAGGAACATCCACGGTCAAATAATTCACTAAATACTCCACCAATAATATAAAATGGATCTAAAATCATTCCACTCATCATATAACACAACGTCACTATATCTCTAGATCATAAAAAGAAAAACACTTATAGATAAATTAAATGATTTAATTAATGGAATAAATACAATACATGAAAATGAATACATTATATGGTATTATATACTAAAAAAGGAACCACCCACAAACTAGTGCTTCTCTATCAGTAGTCCTCATCCAAACACACATCACAAAACAGTTATAATCTCTAACTAGGCTAGATAACATCTAAGGAATGGAATGTTTCACCACTTATATTCCCAAGATATAGAGTAATTAAGGAGAGAAATATAATTTGGAGTCCCTATAATCAAATAACTATAAAAACAATGGTAGAGGATAAAATGATGATACATTGATCAACATATAGACCTCATGTCATTACTGCCATGTTTGCAAGTATCTTACCGTTCTTGGTTTCTCTATGTATCAACTATTAGACTATATGAACATTATCAATATTAGGTCTCTATATAGGAGTTACATAATAAGAATTTACCCACTAATACTATCTATCATTGATTTCATAACATGAACCTGTGCTCCCAGCTTTTTAAACTTACATTGAGGCAATAACTTTTCTTCCAAAAAAGGGGCTTAATCACACATAAAACATGGGTCTAGATGCGCTGTAAGAACATGATCCTATTGGTTCCCACATCAAAAAATAAATAGTATAAAAATGATAATCCTTATATAGGTTCTCAAAAAACATGAGTCCAAGAATGATGTGAAAGGTTCTTTAATGGTCTTTTCCCCAATGGTAGAAACAACTGCCTAAATGTATGGGACACACTTCCCAAAGCATAGTTCTTCAAGAATATATATTAGATAATTTAAGGACACTAACCATACATAGTACTCCTCTTCCTAATAAACATTACCTTCTTAGAAAAAATATTTATATAGAATGGAAAATTTGGTTTACAAAAAATGTTATCATTGTGAACAACACCTATTACAAACATTCTAATGTAAAATATTAACTGTAATTATATCAGGGTAAAATTTCAAGTGTTCCTTCTACCTCATACCAAGCTCCAGCATAATAAAAATATATTATTGAGTCTTTACACTTTATATACTTCCTCATCAATTGTTATATTTCCAAATTCTATTCCGCTTGAAACACTGTCCACAATACATATGTCTCTTTGAAGTCACCACGATACATTACCCACCACTAACTGGCATCTCCCAACATCCAACATACTTCCTATGGAACTAAAAAATAATCTTTATAACAAATCACACTAAAGGTGATCTCAAGCTACTCCACCCAGTTAAATTATATTAGATCAAATATTCTCCCCTTTCACTTCCCCAAACACACATGTTGAAGGACATGAATAATATTTTCCAATAATCTTCCTCCATTATAGAGTTGATCCTCCAATAATAAACTAGATCATCATACTATACATTTGCTTTATGAACTACACATAAATGAAGTCCATGATCCATTATTGAAAAGAACGTATAAATATATATCCATGGGACATTGTATTTTATCATATATTTTTTAATTATTGTAATTAATTTCCTAGAATTACCTAATTCAAAAACAGACTAAAATAATCATTTTTCATGAAAGTATCCTTGGTCACTACCCTTAAAAAAGGTCCACCTAAAATAGTCATTCAATAATCTCAAAATCTATGTCTCATATCATGGGGGATCTAAAATAACATTTCATAGCATATCTCATTTCTCGTTATCACACACAAAGATAACCATTCTAATATTCCAAAAAAACATTGAAATTATCATAGTGGATAACCCCAAACTACAACTTATCTCTCATTATAAATAATTCTTCTTACTCTATCATATCCCCCAAGCTATACCTTATGGGGTGAGAATGAATAAAGAGAGATAATGACTTTTGATCCCTACCAATAGTAGGCCTTAGGATTTTGAAATGTAAAAAGGATATGAAAATATCAAATATAGACATTATTAACCAATTTAAAAATATTTCATTGGAATATAGGATAAAAACCTTTATTAATATGCTTCAAATAATATATATGTATAAACAAAACTATCCCGCCTGAGCAAGGTCAAAAAAAATAAAACAAATTCCAAAGTAAATACCAAAGACAAGTGCTATGGAATTACTTAACCAAAGAACCATAACCCAAGATATTAATGCACATAAAATTCCTAAAATTCTTCTATGAATCCCAAAAATATATTTGTATATGAAGGGTGATTAAGACATATATACACATTATGGTTGTATATAAGTTCTAAAGTTCACATTTTAGAAGAGTATACTAATGTTCAAGGGGAAAAAAGAAAAACTATCATATAAAATCTTTTATCAGGATCCACTATAGTTGATACAATAATTGGATTTTCACAAAAATTCAGGTACACCTCTCCACAGAAAAGAGGCTGATGATTAGTAAAGAGGGTCTAGTACGATGCATGGGGAGACAATAACCACTTTAATATAGTAACATGGTAATATAAGAAAAGATAAACAATAACCTAGAATTAATTATCAATAAACATGAAACATATAATCATATCCCCAAATGTGTAAATTCTAAAAAACATAATAAATATAATTTCATGTTATAGTGGTGTTGGGTTGTAGTAGGAAACCAAAATAGTACACTAATAAAATCCCAAAAATGTGTTCTGACACCATATATGTTTACCTCATCCAGGTACAATCCCATTTCATATTTCATCCACCAAAACATAGGGTATTTTCCCATATCCTGACTTGAATCCATAATTTATGCTCTGGTACCTAGTGACCACCCATATAGTGTGTGAGTATAACTCATTACTCCATCACCTATGGTGTTCGTAAAAATATCTATTCTATAACAGTGTCTATATAATTATTTATGATCAATTGGAATGTGTGACAATAAAACAAGTTTTTATTTTCGCCAAGGGATCTTAGTTCCAATATAGTACCAAAAAACCAAACCTAAGTCATAAAACACCAGATCTATGAAATATATCATGGGATACATTACTCTATATAAGTATCATTAATTCATGTATTACAACCATGGTGTGGAACAACATAAGCAACACCCATTCCCAATGTGGGCCTACATTTCCATCATCTTTACCTAAATTTGGACTACCATAACTAACAAATATTAATTGATGTGTACCTCTTTGACCGAAATCCTCACTATGGTGTTGACCGACATGACCAACACACATAATCATTTCATTAACTAACAATTCTCAATGTGTAATAAAATTTTCCCCTTATACCATTTTTCATCTTTTCCATTATTACCTCATAAACTAGTTGATATTATATGTTAATTCAAACATCCCTTTATGCCATATTAATATACTTAACATAATGACAACTAGCTTAATCCTCATAAACCATTAAATTCATCATTTAATAATACAAATTAATATGTTAATAGAATTAGGACACCCCATGGGTGGCCTTAGGCCTGGTATAGACATCATTAGAGGATCTATCAAGGGATATGATTGTTCCAACACATCATTTAGACACCCAATTTAACATTTAATACCACATAATTTAATATATTGGAAAAAAAATAACAACCATATACAAATCAATAAGAATCAAGATGGTGGAATATAACTTTTAGACCACCTACCTCAATTTCTTAGGCATGTCCTCATATAACAAAGTCCCTTAATTGAATCCCAAACAACCCCAAATATTAAATATAATATTCATATATAAAAAATGGTTTATATGATTTATAAGGAGAATAAACAAAATACCACAATTTTTCAATAATATTTAAGGACATGTAGTGATAAAATAAACCATAAATTTTATTACAAACATATGGGTCCTCAAACAACTCATTATTAAGTGAGAATCACCCTTTAAGGTATAGGGAGCCCTTAGTTCATCAATCTAGTTGTTTGATGTTGAAAGGGGAAGAAAATTGGGTACTATTTAATAAATCATAAGGGTGGAAATGGGAATTTTCCCCAGCCTTATCGATGTATGTTATTTAACCTCACAATTGGAAATACCATGTATCACCCTTTGTCTAATTGGATGACTATTTAAGAATAAATTATATGTATCCGGCACTGTTTTCTAGACAATGAAGAGGATATTCATTTGGATTTATTGAATGAAGAATAGTGTCTGGGTCCCCTTTTACCAATTTAAACCATGCACCACCCCCGATATGAAACATAGATTGTAACATACCAAGTATCTAATGAATAATAGATACTCTTATCTATGTCTATATATTAATTAGATAGTGTTTTAAAGATTTAAATGAGAATAAATCCAATCTTATGCATAGAATTCTCTAATATTTTTTAAAAGATTGTTTTACCGCATTTTGATGGAAAACCATTTTTAAATAACTCTTTTGAAAATTTTATAAGCTCCATTTTTCAAAATAAAAATATTTTTTATAATTGGGAAACTGAAATTTACTTTGGATAAATTTTTGGTTTTTTTCAGACAATGTTTATTTTTTAATGAATAGTGAAAAATACTGCATTTTACTTCAAAACTGCTTTTTCATCAAATTTAATTATATGGGTAGATTATATTTATAATTAGTTATAAATTATAATTAGAATATATTTTTATAAGTTAATCCAATGGTGGTGATGATTATTAGTTTCACTCTGAAATTGGATGTAAACAATTGTCAAACTTTCGATAGAATTTGTTTCAAAAAACCCGCTATTTGTTTTGACAACATGATTTATTTTTAAATTAATTATTGAAATTTATGTGTTTTTAATTTGTTAAAATGGATTCCATATTTGGAATCAGAAGTTCTAATTTATGTAATTAAGACTCTTTTTTGGACATTATGAATAGTAACGACGGTAATTATCTTTAATTATCGTGATTAATTAGTAATCGGGTATTTAAGGGTAATAAAATAATATCATAATAATAAAAAATGACCTAAAAATGTGTCTTAATGCTACTGGTTGTGTCATGGCCGACCATGGGATTCCTTTTTCCAAACATAGGGACCCCATGGAATCACTTTTGGGTGATAGTGACACATTATCATTTTATTGTTAAAGAAAGAAGAATATCACTAAAGAATGTATCACCCGAGTAAAACCTTTTTTTGTCTATGTAAAAGATATCTTGGACTATAAATAGTCATTGAAAATATAAAAATATTTCCTACATCATAGTATTTTTTATATTTTTTAGAAATTATCTAAATTATATTATTTATGATATCATGATGATGCGGTGATTACCTTATTAATGAACGATTTAAATTAAATGACAAGACATTCTAAAATCTAAGACTTACACTTTCCAAATACCTATTGTATGAGTATATTTCGAACCCTTATCACCTTATACTCAAAATATATCAATGTGGGACCTTTAAAATCCGAAACACATTTTAATATAGAGTAACATTTTTAAACATTCCAAGAGTGCCCCTCCTCTCCTCTTATAAAAGGCCCCCACCTCTAACTCTTTACACACACCTCTCAAGCCTTTGGATCATCCAATATCTGATAATTTTATCTCTCAACATCCCTCAATTCATCCTAGAAGCATTACCTTAGGCAGAAAGCTCTTCAAGAAACCCTTTTGGTACAAACTAAGAGGAGTTAACCGATTTAAAGGTAGAGTCTTCTCTAATGTTCTTTTGTTTTATTTTTCTTCTCCAACCCCCTAAACTCTTTTTATTCATTTATTTTGTAACAACACAATTATCTTTAATATACTAGGATGTTTTTATAAGAATTATTATAGCTACACTTACACACACCTACATCTAATTGTTAAAGAGCATACTGTTTCTGTGGATGGCGAATTTCAGCCTCATGAAACGATGATTGTTCAATATTATTCTAGCACCTTCAAAGGTGGCCATTAAGATGTCACTATATTTATATATGATATATAATATGTCTATGTTTTCCTTAAGATTCTGTATTTTTACATTTATGGAATACCTTTATGGTTTCCATTATGGGTAAACACGATATCTTCATTTTAGAAAGTGCGGACTACCGCCCCTCAGAGTGATTTGATTCGTTAATGCCATATGTGGGATGTAAAAAAGATGGAGTTAATGATATTATATATGATATTATTATTTAATTATAATATACCTTTATATCATTTTGATTCCATTCCATAAAATACGAAATAGAAATGAATGTAGAGTTCATGCGTATGTACGGCTTACCGTCTCCATGAACGGTGCATTTTGTTTCTTACCTATAAATGTTATTCAATATTATAAATGCTTGAATATACTGGATATATATGATATATATGATAACTAAATCATGAATATAATTCTAGATATAATGGTTATTTTACCACATGAACAACTTGTAATTATAAATAGTTTATTTTTTACTCAAGTACCAATGATCGACAAAACGACTATTATTAACTTAAATAATTGAATAGTGTTCATAAAATTGTAATAAGTGATATAAAAGGAATAATGAACTTGAAAAATATTCCTAAGAAATTATAAATTAACTCAAGTTTATTATTCATGAGATTAAAGAGCGATCGAGTCATGACGGATACGAGGTAAGAGAATTAGTCTCAATCTCCTTTCATTGAGGCATATTTTGTTTTATAGAGAACTTTCATTTATACGGTGTATAAAACCCTTTGAATTTTACATTTATTCAAAAGGAATCTTTTTTATATGAAGCATTTTACTAAATGAAAAAAGGGAATGTTTTTTTTATACATATGCGGCGACAATGACTTCTTCACCACTGTGACCATTATTTGAGTTTTAGCTTCATCTACAAGCCATAACTTTTTTAAAATGAAAAAAATACCATGTTTTACTTTTCTTTAATTATGGTATTGAAAATGGTTTTTATAATGTATTTATTATATCAATTTTTTGTTGATATCTTGTGAATGAAATGTGGAAGTGTTATGTTTCCTTTATGCATGTATTATGTGATACGATTATGTTATGGTTCTTGGGAATTGTTATGAAGATGGGTGGTTCAATGTTAAACTAAGGGTGGGTGAGCCTGATATAGCTCTCCAATGCATTGGGTAACACTAATGGGTTAAATGTTAAGGTTTCTCTGAAGAGATTTTGGGAATATACTGTGATGGGTATTCTAAACGTAACCATGAGGGTTACTCCCTATGTAAGAATGTTACAAATGCCTCAAGTTACCTTTATGTCTTATGATTTCATTGATTTATTCATGATTTGATGAGGTATGTTAAAATTCTAATGTTTTATGAGTAAAGTATAATTTTATACATGGACTAATGTTTTCATCTCGTACTTTTATATCCCTTACTGATCTTTTTATGCCCATCCCTTGTTTTTGAAATGTTTTTCACCGGTCAAGGGAAAGTTACATGATATGATGATAATGTCAAGGAAGTGTCAAGAAAGAATCCATGTTTTATTTTAAATATGTTTTCATTGGTTGGAAAAATGAGTACTATCTTTTTTGTAACCACTTTATTTAAATGTGGAATGTAATGCTTGATTTATGATCTAATTCTCTAAAACTCTAAACCTGAAAATATCCTCAACGTGTATTCTTGAAATAAATCCTAATTTAGTATTGTTTAAAGCTGGGGCCTTATAGTTGGTATCAGCAGTCCGTTTAGATAACTTTAAGAGTTAGAATTATAATAAATGATTATCCAAAAATATTTTTTATGGTCAAATTCAAAAGATATAGCATTTGAATATTACCATGTTGATTCATCTAAGACATGTTTGTTCATAATGGTTTTCCACAGAGGAAATAGGGAAGCAGTGCTAAGAAGGCATACAGAAGGGAATGACCTTCCGAATCAGCATCCTGAGATGGTCGGAATTGGAACTGAACTGTTTGTTGCAGTAATGGCATAGTTGACTCAAGCAATAAATGGTGGTGGTATCCATGCATGAGATCATCCAGATCAACCGTATAGGAACATGTCAGTGGTGGAACATTTCATGAGGCAACATCCCCCATAATTCAGAGGATCATCTGACCATGTGCTAGCTGAAGGGTGGATTATAGCACTGGAGAAGATTTTTTTATGCCATCAGGTGTTCAGACAATCAAATGGTTAGCCTTGCAATTTACCATTTGTATGGTGAAGCAGATCAATGGTGGTCGATGGTTAAAAATATCAGGCACATTGATGATATTGATTCTCTCAACTGGGATGAATTCAAAGGTATGATTCTTGAGAATTATTTTCCTAAGGCTGTTCAACTTTGTATGGAAAAACAATTCATAGAATTGAGGCAAGAGGACGATTCAGTGGCTGCTTATGAAGAGAGGTTCACTTGATTGGCAAGGTAAGCTCCAAATATTATCTGAGACCCTAATAGAAAAATCAATCTTTTTTACTCAGAATTAAATCCAAAATATCGAAGGGCTTTAGCTTTTCACGAGGTCAAGAGTTATGAAAATCTTGTTCGATGTGCTGAGAAGGTAGAAATGGTGTTTTCCCATGATCAAGTGTTCTATAACAACCAACAGAAGAAGAGACCGAGGTGGTAGGAGAAAAGGGAATAATTTTTCAAAAATGTATGATGGTAAGAAAACTAACTATTCAGTTTCTGATAAATGTGGTAAAAATCATACTAGGGAATGTCTTTTGAATTCTAGAAGGTGCTACTAATGTGGTAATATGGGACATAAGGCTCATGATTGCACTGGAAAAGATCAAGGTGATGGTAAGACCAAATTTGATTTATAGTTACTGAAATGTTATAAGTGCAATGAGATGGGTCACTATGCAAACGAGTTTCAGACAAAGAGCTCGAGTGATTGGAAGTCATTAGACTACAAGTAGAAAGGGGTGGTGAGATCCTTTGCAACTAATTCATCAGATTTTGGGCCATCAAATGAAGTGGTAGAAGGTACTTTGTTTGTTTTTTCAGATTATGCCAGTGTATTGTTTGATTCAGGGTCTACACATTCTTTCACCTCTGAAAACTTTTCCAGTAAAATAGGAATACCATCTCAATAAATGACTCCTAAAATTGTGGTAAAAACACCTGGGGGAAATGTTGATGGAGAAAAAATTTATAAGAATCTTCCTATTCATATCCGTGGAAAGAACCTACTTTCAAACCTTATTATCTTACCTCTAGTAGAGTGTGATGTTATCCTAGGTATGGATTGGATCTCTGTTTACCATGATAAGATTGATTATAGATCTAAAAATGTTTCTTTTTAGAAAGACTTTCAGATTGTGTAAAAGAATTAACTCTTACTATTGTTAACATATCAAGAGTCTTAGAAACATGTAAAAGATGGAAATGAATGTTACCTTGCACATATTATTGAAAACAAAGGAACCGTTCAGATTAATGATGTGCCGGTGGTAAATGAGTACCGTTATGTTTTTCCTGATGATTTTCCTGGAATAATACCAGATCGGGAAGTTAAATTTACTTTTGACTTAGTTACTGATGCTAAGCCAATTTCAAAACCCCCTTATCGAATGGCTCAAATTGAACTTTTAGAGTTGAAAGAGAAATTGCAAGATTTATTAGAGAAAGATTTTATTCGACCTAGCACATCACCATGGGGTGATCCTCTTTTAATTTTTAAAATGAAAGATGGTTCAGTGGGAATTTTCATTGATTATAGATCTTTGAATAACATCACTGTTAAGAACAAGTATCCTTCGCCTCATATCGATGATTTTTTTGATCAACTTCAGGGAGCTCAATATTTTTTCGATGATTGACTTGAGGTTGGGGTACCATCAGTTGAAGTTAAACAAAGTAGATATTCCGAAGACTGTTTTTCATAACAGATATAGCCATTATGAATTTCTAGTTATTCCTATTGGGCTAAGCAATGCACATGCTGTATTCATGGACCTTATTAATAGAATTTTCCATGAGATCTTGGATAATTTTGTGGTTGTTTTCATTGATGATATATTGGTGTTTTCTAAACGTAAATAGGAGCTTGAATGAAATTTAAGGGTTATTTTGAAAACCATAAAAGAAATGAAATTGTATGGGAAATTCAGAAAGTGTTAATTTTGCTTGCAAGAAATTATGTTCCTTGGTCACATTGTTTCTAAAGATGGGATAACTATTGATCCTGCAAAAACAAATGTTGTTGAAGAATGGACAAGACCCAAAAATGTAACTGAGATTCGTCGATTCCTTGATTTGGAAGGCTATTACAGAAGGTTTGATAGAAATTTTTCCCCGTTATCTAGTACAATGACTAAGATAATTTGGAAGGGTGTTAAGTTTATCTGGATAAAATAATGTGATAATTGTTTTCAAGAATTAAAAAGAAGATTGATGAATGCTCCAGTTTTGGCACTACCTTCCAGGAATGGTGAGTTTGTTATCTATAGTGATGCTTCATTTAAAGGACTTGGTTGCGTCCTAATACAGAATGATTAGGTAATTGCTTACGCATCACGTCAGTTGAAAACACATGAGGTAAATTACCCTACACATGATTTGGAATTAGCTATTGTTGTTTTCACATTAAAAAT
Source organism: Viscum album (assembly GCA_963277665.1). Lineage (NCBI taxonomy): Eukaryota > Viridiplantae > Streptophyta > Magnoliopsida > Santalales > Viscaceae > Viscum > Viscum album. The sequence goes on from OY728147.1 coordinate 1,306,311,406, forward strand.
ATAGAGGCATCATTTGTATGGTGTAAAGTGTGAAATACATACTGATCACAAAAGTTTAATGTATATATTCACTCAGAAAGAATTGAACATGAGATAGAGGAGATGGCTAGAATTAATCAAGGATTGTGATTGTACAATTCATTACCATCCGGGAAAAGCAAATAAAGTGGCAAATTCTTTGAGTCGAAAAAGTAATGCTTCATTAACAATGATTCCTTTGGAATGTGATCCTTTGGTTTAGGATTTGATGAACTTTGTCATAGAATTTGTTGGTGCAGTATGTTCTTCTGTTTTGTGTCAGGTATTAGTGAAATCTTCTATATCAGACAGAATTAAGCAAGCCCAGAAGAAAGACAGTGAGTTGCATAAAAAGGTAGAGCTAGTTCAGAAGGGTAAGTTTCCTAAATTCAACATTGATAATGATTGTGTTTTGATATTTGGGAAGAGATTATGTGTGATTTTTGATTCACAGTTGAAGTGAGAGTTGTTATGTAAAGCTCATAGTTCTCTATTTTCAGTTCATCCAGGCAGTACTAAGATGTACAGAGATCTTCGAGAGTACTACTGGTGGGATGGTATGAAAATAGATATTGCTGATTTTACTACGAAGTGTTTGACATGTCAACAGGTTAAAGAAGAGCGGCAGTTACCAAAAGGGATGCTTCAGCCTTTACCAGTGCCAAAGTGGAAATGTGAGAATATATCCAAGGACTTCGTTGTGGGATTGCTGAAGACACCTTGAGGTAATAATGAAATCTAGGTTATTGTTGATCACTTGACTAAATCTGTTCATTTCCTTGCTATACAAGATACTTTTTCCCAAGATCAACTTTCTCGTTTGTATCTTAAAGAGATATTCAGGCTACATGGAGTTCCCCTCTGCATTGTATCTAATCGTGATCCCAGGTTTACTTCAAACTTTTGGAAAGTCTTTCAAAAGTCATTGGGTACTGAATTAAATTTTAGTACATCGTTTCATCCTCAATCCTATGGGAAGTTAGAACAAACAATTCAGACTTCGGAGGATATGCTACGTGCTTGTTCGATGGATTATCTGGAAAGTTGGAACTAACATCTTTCTTTGTTTGAGTTTTCTTATAATAACAGTTTTCATTCCAGTAAATAGATGGCACCATTTGAGGCATTATATGGGAAGCGGTGTCGAAATCCTGCTTTCTGGGATAAATTTGGTGAAAGGAAGTTGATGGGACAAAATTGGTAGAAGAGTCGGCAGAAAAAGTTCAGCTGATACAAAGACACATGAGAGTAGCTCAGAGCAGGCAATAGAGTTATGCGGACAACAGGAGGAAGGATCTTTCATTTGAGGTAGGTGATCATGTTTTTCTCAAAGTTTCACCATGGAAACGTGTGATGCGATTTGGTAAGAAAGGAAAGTCGAGTCCAAGGTCCATTGGACCATATGAAATTCTAGAGAGAGTTGGATCAGTTTCATACCGAGTGGCTTTACCTCCGAGTTTATCTCAGGTACATAATTTTTTTCATGTTTCAATGTTAAGGAAGTACATGCAAGATCCATCTCATGTTTTGTGTCCAGAGGTAGTTCAGCTGGAAGAGAATCTATCTTATAAGGAACAACCAGTCCAGATTCTTGACCACATGGAGAAAGTGTTATGGAATAAGGTGATTCATCAAGTAAAGGATTTTTGGAAAAAACCACATGAGTGAAGAGGCAACATGGTAATCTGAAAATTCAATGAGGGATAAATACCCCCACTTATTTGATAAGTAAATAAATTTTAAGGACGCAATTTTCTAAAGGGGGGAAGGATGTAACATCCCAAGTAAGTAATGAATAATAGATATTCTTATCTATGTCTATTTATGAATTTGAGAGTGTTTTAAAGACTTAAAATGAGAATAAATCCAATCTTAATCTTAGAATTCTCTAATAATTTTTAAATTATTGTTTTACCGACTTTTGATGGCAACCCATTTTAAAATAAAACTTTTGACAATTTGATACGCTTCATTTGTTAAAATAAAATTATTCTTTAGAATTGGGACATTGAAATTTACTTTGGATAAATTTTTGGTATTTTTCTGACAATGTTCATTTTTTTAATAAATAGTGAACAATACTGCATTTTACTTCAAAACTAAATTTTCATCTTATTTAATTATATGGTTATATTATCTTTATAATTGGTATTAAAGTGTAATTAGAATATATTTTTACCATTTAATCCAATGGTGGTCATTAGAATTAGTTTCACTTTGAAATTGGACCTTAACAATTGTCAAACTTTAGATAAAAATTGTTTCAAAAAAACCCGCTATTTTTTTTGAAAATGAGAATTATTTTTAAATTAAATATTGCAATTTATGTGATTGGAATTTGGTAAAATGGATTCCATATTTGGAATAAAAAGGTTCAAATTATTTAATTAAGATTCTTTTATTTTTGGACATTATGAATAGTAACGACGTTAATTATCTTCAATTATCGTGATTAATTAGTAATCGGGTAGTTAAGGGTAATAAAATAATATCATAATAACAACAAATGACCCCAACATGTGTCCTAATGCAACTCGTTATGTCATGGACGACCATGGTATGCCTTGTGTCAAACTTGGGGACCCCATGAAATCACTTTTGGGTGATAGTGACACTTTATCATTTTATTTTTAAAGAAAGGAGAATATTACTAAAGAATGTATCACCCGTGTAAAAGTTTTTTATTTTTGTCTGTGTAAATGATATCATGGACTATAAATAGTCATTAGAAAGCTAAAACTATTTCCTACAACATAGTATTTTTTTATATTTTTTAGACCTTAAATAAATTAAATTATTTATGACATCATGATGATGCAGCGATTACCTCATTAATGAACGATTTAAAAAAATGAAAAGATAATGTAAAATCTAAGACATACACTTCTCAAAGTCCTATTGGATGAGTATATTTAAATCCCTTATCACCTTATCCTCTAAAAATTTAAATGTGGGACCTTTAAAATCCGAAACTCATTTTAATATAAGGTAACATTTTATAACTTTCCAAGAGTGCCCCCCTCTCCTCTTATAAAAGGCCCCCACCTCTACCTCTTTACACACACCTCTAAAGACTTTTTCTCGGCCATGATCTGCTCATTTTCCATCTCCACATCCCTATATTAATCCTATAGGCCTTACCTTAGGCAGAAGGCTCTTCAAGATACCTCTTGGTACAAACCAAGAGGAGTTACCCGATTTAAAGGTAGAGTCTTTTCTAATGTTCTTTTGTTTTATTTTGCTTCTCCAACCCCCTAAACTCTTTTTATTAATTTATTTTGTAAAAAAACAGTATCTTAAATATACTTGGATGTTGTTATAAGAATTATTCATGCTACACATACACACACCTACATCAAATGGTTAAAGATCAAACTATTTCCGTGGATGGTGAATTTCTGCCTCACGAAACGATGATTGTTCAATATTCTTATAACACCTTCAAAGGTGGCAATTAAGATGTCACTGTATTTATATATGATATATAATATGTTTATGTTTTCCTTAATATTCTGTATTTTTACATTTATGGCATACCTTTATGGTTTCCATTATGGGTAAACGCAATATCTTCATTTTAGGAAGTGCGGACTACCGCCCCCTCAAAGTGATTTGATTCGTTAATGCCATATGTGGGACATATTAATGATGGAGTTAATGATATTATATATGATATTATACAGGAATTATAATATAACCTTATATAATTATGATTCCAGTCCATAAAATATGAAATATAAATGAAATTAGCCTTCATGCGTACGTACGACTTACCGTCTCCATGAATGGTGCATTTCATTTCTTACCACTAAATGTTATTTAATATTATAAATGCATTTATATACTGGATATATATGATATATATGATATCTACATCATGAATATAATTTTTTATATAATGGATATTTTACCACAGGAACAACTTGTAATTATAAAGAGTTTATTTTTGACTCAAGTACCAATGATCGACAAAACGACGGTTATTAACTTAAAAAATTATATAGTATTAATAACATGGTAATAAGTGATATAAAAGAAATAATGAACATGAAAAATGTTCTTAATCAAGTATAAATTATCTCAAGTTTATTATTCAAGAGATTAAAGAGCGATCAAGTCAAGTCAGATACGAGGTAAGGGACTTCGTCTCAATCTCCTTTCATTGAGCCATATTTTGTTTGATACACAACTTTCTTTTATATGGTGTATAAATCGCTTTGACTATTACGTTTATTCAAAATGAATCTTTTTTATATGAAGCGTTTTACAAAATGACAAAAGGTAATGTTTTTGTCGTACATATGCGGCGACAACAACTTCTCCACCACCGTGACCATTATTTCAGTTTTAGCTTCCTTAACAAGCCATAACATTTTTTAAATGAAAAAAATACCATGTTTTACTTTTCTTTCATTTTGGTATTGAGAATGGTTTATATAATGTTTTTATTATATCAATGTGTTATTGATATCTTCTGATTAAAGTGTGGAAGTGTTATGTTTCCTTTATGCATTTATTATGTGATACAATTATGTTATGGTTCTTGGGAATTGTTATGAAGATGGTTGGTTCCATGATAAACTAAGGGCAGGTGAGCTCGATATAGCTCTCCAATTCATTGGGTAACACGAAGGTGTTAAACGTTAAGGTTTCTCCGAATATATTTAGGGAATATACTGTGATGGGTATTCCAAACGTAACCATGAGGGTCACTCCCTACGTAAGAATGTTACAAATGCCTCAAGTTACCTTTATGTATTATGATTTCTATGATTTATTCATGATTTGATGAGGTATGTTAAAATTATTATGTTTTATGTGTAACGTATGATTTGATACATGGACTAATGTTTTCATCTAGTACTTTTATATCCCTTACTAATCTTTTTATTCTCATCCCAAGTTTTCGAAATGTTTTTCACAGGTCAAGGGAAAGGTAGATGATATGATGATAGTGTCAAGGAAGTTTCAAGAAAGAATCGATGTTTTATTTTAAATATGTTTCTATTGGTGGGGAAAATGAGTACTATCTTTTATTTAACCACGTTGTTTAAATGTGTAATGAAATGCATGATTTATGATCTAATTCTCTAAAACTCAAATCCTGAAAATATCCTCAATGCGTATTCTTTACAAAACTCAAGATTAAGTATTTTTTACGGCTGGGGACTTATATAGATATAGAGAACATTTGGTACTATTCATATTCTAATCATAATCCCTATAAAAAATAACCACTTTTATGATTTTTCTTGTCCTGAACTCCTCAAACTCCCTTAAATACCATCATATACTGAAGAAACATTTCATTTACCATTATAATGTGAGAGGGAATAAATTTTATACATGAACACACCTCTTGAAAATGTTTGCATCTTACTCAACATGAACCTAAATAGGTAAAATATCCAATCTTGACCTTACCATGGAATTATCACTAAATAACACATCTAATATACTAATATATTATCAACATCATAAACAAGGGCCCCCATAATCACTTCTCGACCAATTTAACATTCTCACACACCAAAAACAAATATCATGTTCTTTAATTCCTTATATACATATCACATCACATTTAAAGTCATCTCTAATGTGGGTTGGGATACATACATACCTACCCTACCCTCACAATGTTGGGAATTTGGTTCTCACAATTTTTGTCATTATATAAAATTCCCATCAAATCACATCACATCATAACCACATAAAATAACCAGAGTAATAGGGTACCAAGAATGTGAAGGAAATCAACTTCAACTTATAGTTTCATAATTCTTGAATCAAACATATTTTTTATCACTAATTGACTATGAATATAAACATAAAGCTATGAATATTTCATAGTGGTAAGATACATTATTATAAAATACAACCAATTTTCATTGAGTATCATGTATATATATGATTTCTCTATTAACATTTTATCGAAGACACTAGCTATGTTGATTAATTCACTATCATATTTTTTAAAAATAAATCATTATAAATTAAGGTATACTATAATGTTAAAAGTGTAAGTTCAGTATGATGGCTTGAAATTTTCTAAAGTCAATGTTATGAGGGATGGTAAAATACATCAGGATATTTCTTTATAATATTTTAGGAATGATTGATTAAGAATTGAATATCATTGGTAATTGAAATATTATCCTCTAGACTTCATTTTCAATGTTTATGATTACTAAATATTCATTTATCATTATGTTTTTGGGTAATGGTAATCCCAAACTGAAATTACCTTATACATAATATTTTTTATCATAAAAATAATTTGACCATTGAAATTTCATATATGTAAAGGAAATCATCAATAATTTCTTCAAATAATTTTTTCATATATAGAAATGCATCACTAATCATGTATTAACATCATTGAATACACTATTAAATACACTAATAAAAAGAATCCATATAATATATTGTCTATTTTTTAATGAGTGCCATTTATAAAATTTAAAGTCAACAAGAAAAAAATTAATAAATACAATATATCTATCTATTAATTATCTTATATACACTAATCATATTCACAATTAGTTTAGACCATCTGTATTTAAATAATATGGAAGAATATCTGTTTAGAGATAGTGGGAGTAGAATATAAATCAATTAATTATAGGAATTTTATGTACAAGGGTCAAAATAAGAACATACACTTCATGAATCTCAGTGTGGGATGTGTTTTCATTAGGCATATATTCTGTAAGAGGTTGAAACCAAAAGGTGGTTTTATATTTTCAATGATTGGTTCTATTTTATTCAATATGATTAATATTTCTATCAAGTTGATTCTTACTAGATTGAAAGTTATATTTTAATTTAGTAATAAAATCAATGTACCAAAATCTTGGAGAACGGTATTGTAGATATATTTGTACATTATATTACTACTAATTATGCAAGAGAAACTATATATATATGTTAAAAGAATTCACTAAAAATCAGAATATACCATAAAATGGATTTTGAAACCTAGTATACAGTAACACCATTACATTAATGATCACGATAAAATGATTTTTTACAATACTTTTATTTTTAGTATCATATGATAAATTCATTTAGAGGTCATATTTTAAGGCTAATATCATTAAGGTGGACCCTATATATCTTTTCTATATAAAGCAACATGAACTGTTGGTGACATTAATAAATAGTAACAAAATATCAAAATTTCCCTTATCATTTTACAAATAGAATAAATAATAGTGAACATAGAATAGTAATTTTTAATGAAACATTGATAAATTACTATGAAGGGTTAGTGGGTAGCATAATATTTTCTTGGATAGTCATATTGGTCAAATATGGAAACAGATAGCTATTCTTACATGTTTTATATGACTAAATATTTTATATCGTAATGAATTAATAAAGAAACACAATTTTAGGGATAAATATCAACATACATAAATGTATATGGCCCCATATTTTGACCATGTATTTAATATATAGATTGAAAAAATTCAAATGTAAACAGTTGTCATGTCGCATAACATATAGTCACTCCATAATATCATACTTGGGAATAGGAAGACATTATGACTATTTTTTCACAAGTTTATATGATATAATTTATCTCATATTCTATAATTTTTATTAATTTTGGAAAAAAAGGTTATATGTAGTGAACTTATCTAACAAAAACTGGTGTAACTACATACGCTTATAGGTAGAACAACCAAAAATACATGGTAATGTAAACTATATGAGTTCTATATAAAAGAATGAATTGTAAAACAAGTTTTTAATGGAAAATAGTTCTAGTTTTAGTTCACGTAATTAATAACCATGCATCATAGTAAGAATAAGATAATATACAAGATAGATTTATTATATCCAGTGCTTTCCACATAATAAATATCTATGTACATTGAATCATATCATGTATCAAAACATTTTTTGGAAATAATTTTATCAATTTTAGGTTAGACCAATATAGTAATAATTTTATCATTATTATAATTATAATCTTTAACTATGATAATATATAACATTACAATTTTATGATAAGCATAAAATATGTGAATACTTGGGGATATTATTACTCGAGATATTTACTCAATTTAGTGATGTCATAGTAAGTTGATTTTCCACACATGAATATTATTATATCATACTTATAATCAGAATTGTGATAAGACCAAAAATATATACATACTCCACAAAATCATATTTTACATTTGAGAAAAAACAATATATAATTAGTTGAATATATAGTTAGTGGGTGTATATTATAGTTTATTCCCTAGATAAAACAAATTTGTAAATTGTATTAAAAGAATACATTAAAATATCTAAATATTAATAAATAATATACCATATATAGTTTGTTTTTATATGTAAATTTATATTGGTACTGTCCTAGAGTGTATATTAAACTTAAGATTACATAATTAGTTCCCCTCTATAATGAGGACATTTAGATGATTTGATGATATTATGAAATTATATGAAATATGGACTTATGATGTCATCTCGTGGGGAAAATATGTTGTAGATTATTAGTTTTGAGTAATCGTAAGAGGATGATCCTTTATCTTTTGAAATTATAAATTGGTAATCTTTAAAATCATAGATTATAAGGATATACCTGCAATTAGAAATTACATATGTAACATGATTCATTGGATATCTCTATCTACGAGAATTGATAATGATCCTTAGACACTATGAGTGTTGTTCATGTATTTCATTAGTTGGGTACATACATTTATTTTCATAAAACAATAAAATATATGTACAGGGAGAATATGGATATGTTTAATGAATCATGAGTGATAAACTATTAATAAATATTTATAGAATGGATTTTCCCTACTATTTATATAAAATAATGATATATTATAACATTTATTGAAATGGAAATGACACATTAAATTTTATAGAAATTGTGTAATGATCGGTTTGTTATTTACAATAAAATAAATTTATATCAAGAATATCTGTTTATTAGAGGAATATAAATCTTGGTGTATGTGATATCAAGTCAAAAAAATTATATGGTCGAAAAATGAATGTAGATGATCAATATAAAAGAGGGGGGAGAATTGTACCCTTTAAAAATTCTTTTGGATCATTTAAAGTTGATATAAATCATTCCTTTTTAACCTTAAGAAAAACTATGTTTAACAATGTAAAACAAGGTAAATTAACATGACCTCTAAATTCTATAAACATGAAAGGTTCCATAGATATGGTTCCAGAAACAAAACTTAATAAAAGTTTACAAGGAAAAAATTATACCTTAAAGCATATAGAATATTATTAATTAGAGTATTCATGTACAATAAAGTATAAAACAGTTATAAATTCTATATTAATCAAAATTTAGTAGAAAATAAACTTGAAACAATACAATTTACTAGTAAGAAATATTTTAAGCCAAAGTGAAAGTTATAAACAACCTTGGATATGGTACCTTGATTTATACATTCAAGAAAGTCTGTCATACCCACACTAGGGTAAGCCCTCTATAAAAATATATGATTCATTCTTTTTATCCCTTCAATAACATGAACTTAAAGGTAGTCAACATCTCTGTTTTCTTAAACAAGGATGTCATCTAACTTTATGGTAGTCTACGCCTCTAGAGTGATCAATAGATTCATCATAAGTTTTGAGCTGTTTAAAATGATCTCCTATTTATACGCACTTCTCCAACTGTCGGGTCCCACCTCCAATGATCATATTTTTCCTTGAATATAAGAGGGACCTTTGAAAGTGTCACTAAATCAATGGTAAGTTACAAATAGATTATAAGACATCATTTGATAACTAAAATGACAGTAAGAAAAATATGATTACATATCAAAATACATTTTTCAGAGTCTGAGGAAAAATAATGTTTGGATTCTATGAAAATAAATATTCAAGGTATACATTAAATGGATATTAGAATTCTATTTTTCATGTAATTTGGTAACAGAATTCTATAGACATTGGAGTTTAAATTTCAGAGGGATTAGGAGTCTGAATTCTGAAGAATTTGGATTCTGAATTCGGAGTAATTTAGAGTCTGAATATCAGAGAATTCAGAGTCTGAATTTTAGAGAATTTGGTGTCTAAATTTCAGAGGAATTAGGAGTCTGAATTTCATAGGAATTTAGAGTCTAAATTTCATAGAATTCAGAGTCAAAATTAAGAGTAATTAAAAGACTAAATATGAGATAATTTTGAGACCGAATTCCAAGAATTTTGTGTCTGAATTTTAGAGACTTCGAAGTCTTAATTCAAAGAAATTCAGTTTCTAAATTTCAGAAAACTTAGAGTCAAAATTTCAAAGAATTCAGATTCTAAATTTTAGAGAATCCTGAGTATGAATTCAGATGATTTAGGAGTCTGAATTCAAGGAATTCAGAATCTGAATTCAAAGGAATTCGATGTCCGAATTCAGAGAATTCAAGGTCTGAATTTAGAACACAAAACCATAATCCTTTATATCTATTTATTTATAAGATTATGAGTTTTTTAATATGAAACCAAATTTTACACATAGAAATAAAATGAGGTAGATTAAAAGAAACTATAACTTGAACAATGAAAACAATGGTCTAGATAAAATTTCCATGGGGAAAGAATTTTTTAATTAAGATAAATCTTTTGAGAAAATAATATTTCCTTGAGATAGTGAGTTTGTGATTTTCAAAACATAAAATAATGGAATTGTTATAAGTAAACATTATTGACTCAACAATATCCTCCTTTTTAGAAAGAAAGAAAATCCTTACAAAAAAAAATCTAAGGACATAGAACATTTATGGACTTGAAAATAAAAACTAATCTCCCTTTACTTATGGAACATAGTGAATACGACTACCACCCCCTTAGGCTCTGAAATCTGTATGTTTCATAATCTTTATTTCCTGAATATGAATTCTCATTTTATTGCATTCAAAAAACATCATTGATAAGAAAGTTCCTCTAGATGAACCCCACCCCCCTACTTAGGAAAATATCTTATTTAGTTTGTATTCCTTTTATCATTCCTTTCTCCACCCTTGGGATTTTTGAAAAAGGAATAAAGGGTATGGAAAAAAATGGGTTCCTGAAAATATAGTACTAAACAATAACAAACAAAATATATAAAGAACAACCATAATTTCATTAATGTTGAAGGAATTTTCGCAAGTAAAAGTACAACAAAATATCGGAATGGAATGAAAATATACTTCTTTATCCTTCGGCATCAGCTTCTTCGTAATAGTATTTAGCTTTTTGAGCTCCTTGTGATCTTCTTCCATTCTCCTGATCAGTTGATCCTGATCATATTTTTTATTCTCCAAGGCTTTAAGGATTTATTCCTGAGACTTAAGGAATTTTTCATGAGCTTTCAACACTTCTTCTTTCTTAACCAGCTTGTCTTCAATCGCAATTATGAGACCTTTTTCCCTCTTTCAATTCATCATCACAGAATTAAACATTCCATTCAGATCATTAACTTCCTACTTATGAGTTGTCTACTATAGGCTTCCATTTTCCTCACAACTATTTATAAGATCCTTCATCTTTCAATCTTCGGTGTCAAAAGTATCCTTGTAATTATCATGAAATTCATCAAAAATTCTCATTTCATCAACTATCTTGTTTTTGCAAGCTTGTAATCTTCTTGAAAGATGTTTTATGAGCCTCATAACTAAGGATGAAGCTTTTGAAAATTAAAACCAAAAATAAATTACCAAAAAGTAATAAGATGGTTATAAAAATTAGAAAAGGAAACATACCTTTCTGATTACATAAGGAAAATTATTCATAAGGAGGGAAATTCTTCTTTAAGAACATTAGATTTTGTAAAATTACTACAAATAATTATAACTATGATAAATTTTGATTACGAAAAATTTAGATTATAAAAAATTTAATTATGAAAAACACAAATTTTGAAAAATGTTTATTACAAAAAAAATGATTATGAAAAATTTTGACTACCAAAAAGATTGACTATGAAAATTTTAAACTACGAATTTTTTTGACTATTAAGAAATTGTACCATCCCTATAGAAAGGAGTTTAATATTATTAGGAGATAGGTTTTAAAAATATGTTAATATGAAAGATTACATTATGTTTATCATTCCGGACATCTGTTTAATATATTCAAATGTATCATAGGGTAAATATTTTGTGAAAGTATCAGTATATTGATCTTGTGTTCCAATAAACTGAAGAATGATATCTCTTTTTTGGGTGTGATCCCTAAGAAAGTGATGCCTAATGTCAATTTGTTTTGAACAAGAGTGATGCGTAGGGTTTTTACTTACTATAATGAAACTAGTATTATTACACTTTATTTGTGTTTTGGTAAAAATCATACCATAGTTTGTGAGTGTGTGTTTCATCCACAAAACATGTGTAGAACAACTTCCAGCTACTACATATTCATCTACACCAGTGCAAAGTGCTACTGTGTGTTTCTTTTTTCATAGACAAGAAACTAATGAATCCATTATGAATTGACATGTTCTGAAAGTAATATTCATATCCATTTTACATCCACCAAAGTCAGCATCTCAAAAACATTTTAAAACCAAATCATTTCCAGAAATATAACTGAGTCCTAAATCCATAGTTCCCTTTTAAGTAGTGAAAAATCCTTTTCACTGCCATTAAATGAGATTCCTTAGGATTTAATTGATATCCTGTACATAAGTGTACTGAAAACATTACTTTTGGATAACTAGCTATCATGTAAAGTAGACTATCAATCATACCTTTAAATGATTTTTGATCTACTGGGTTCCCAACTTCATCAAGATCAAGTGAATTTGAGATTCTAATGGAAGTAAATATATGCGTAGTAATTTAATATCAATAATTTTTAAGTTGATCATTAATATTCATATGTTGGGATATATAAATTCATTATGGTTTTTTAGAAATTTGAAAACCAAGGAAAAATTTTAACTCACCTATCAAACTCATTTCAAAGATATATTTCATTAGATCTGCAAAAAAATCAATAAAATATTGATGAGTTGGACCAAATATAATGTCATAAAAATATATTTCAACAATCAAAACATTTTTCTAATATTTATTTATAAAAATTGTTGGATTTTCATTTCATTTAACATTACTATTTTATAACAATAATCATATAATTCTATCATACCAAGATATAGGGGCATGTTTATGTCTATATAAAGAATTTTTAAGTTTTAAAACATGTTCATGATGTCTTGTGCCTTCAAAGCCAAAAGGATGTTCAACAAAAACTTCTTATTGAATATAACCATTAAGGAAAGAAAATTTAACATCCATTTTAAAAAGTCAAAAGACATAGAATGCCGCAAAGGCATGTAAAATAAGAATAGATTCATGTCTTGCTACTGGAGCATAGATTTTTTCATAGTCTATTACATCTTGTTGATTATAGCCTTTAGAATCTAATCTAGCTTTATTTCTTACTTTTATTCCATTTTCACCACAGTTATTTCTGAAGACCCATTTTACTCCAAACACCAATGTTTCTTTAGGTATTTCTACCAAGGTCCAGACATTATTCCATTGAAATTAATTTAACTCATAATGCATGGATTTTATCCAATCATCATCACAAAAAGCATTATTAGTTCTTTTTTTTCTAATTGATAAGGGAATGATAGATTTTCTATTACATTTTTCAAGGAACTTCTTTTCCTTACATATTGATTTACATCACCAATGATTCTATCCCTGGGATGATTCTTAAGAAACAACTGGTTTGGGTTTTGTAAAACCTGTTTATCAACATATGTTAAAAAATCATATGGGGTAAATGAGTCAGAAATATTATTTAGGGCATTTTCCTTATCAGAAGGATGTTCTATCAAGGGTTGAAAATCAGTTTTTAGAAACACATATAAATATGTAGGTTGAGGTGGTTTAAAAACAAAAGGATCAGTTTCATCAAATTTAACATGTACTTTTTATTCAAAAGTACATTTTTTAAGAGCTCTATAATCCATATAAATTTTTGAGTAGCCTATGAAAATTCTGTCATCATATTTGGATGTGAATTTTTTTAACTTATCATTAGTATTTAGAATGAATACTTTGCAACAAAATTAAATAAAGTAGGAAAGTCTAGGTTTTCTACCACTCCATAAATAATTAGGTGTTTCATTAAGAAATGGTATAATCAAAACTCAATTTATATTAAAACAGTAAGTACATACATCTTTAGCCCAAAAATGTTTTGCTATCAAATATTCACTTGACGTGATTTTGGTTATCTCTTGAAGAACAAGATTTCATCTTTCACCAACATCATTCAATTAAATAGTTATTATTATTGGGAAGTTATGAGTGATAACTTTTCTAATAAAAATAGTTTCAAAATTAGAATTTTGAAATTCTCCACTGTGATAAATATGAATAGTTATCAAAGGAAGATTTTTCTCATTTTTAACTTGGGCTCTAAATAATTTGAAGTAAGAAAAAGAATCAAATTTCTTTTCTAGGAAATAGTCCCACGTAAATCTAGTGTAATAATAAACTATGAAAAATGAATAATATATTCCTGTAATGCTTCTAGATTATGTTAGAACAAAAAGATCCATATGCACCAACTATAATTAATTTGTATTTGAGACTTCACTGATTGATTTAAAACTTGATTTATGTTTCTATCAATATTGAAAAGGATCACCAACTTTGGAAGATTCATATTTATGGTCTTGTAGATCTTTAAATAGTATTTTTATAAAGAGTTTTAAAGGGTTCATAAGGTTAAAATGTAGTAACCTTCTATGAAATACCCAATAATTTTCTTTTATTGCACTATGAAAAGGTAACTCTTGGATCCTAAGGTCTTCTATGTTTAGTATGTATACATTCCCTTTCCTATGGACAGAAAGAATAAACTCTTCTATGGAATTGTATACAAAATATTTATCATTCCTAAAATTCACAAGGAAAACTTCATCACATAACTGAATTATGATAATATGGTTCTGAATAATACCATTAAAAAATAAAAAATTCGAAATAAATGTTTTTTCATGAAGAAAAATGTTACCTATTCTAATAATTTCTCCCTGATCATCATCTCTAAAAGTTACTTTACCTCCTTTCATCTTGATACCCTTTTCAAAGAATGTTTTGTTACCTTTAATGTGTCGCCAACATCCACTATCCATGTAACATGTATTATTATTGGAACTATCTTTAATTTCCTAAAAATAAGAATGTTAGACTTCAAGAACCCAAACATTCATTGATACTGAAGCCTCAGAATGTAATATTTTAGGAATCCACATTCTCTAATAAAAATAAGATTTATGAAAACCAGAAGGATGAGTTTTGTTTAAGGAACAATGTTTGGCTCAATTCCCACTACACTAAAACTTATTGCAGAATGGAGAACATTGAGAAAAATAATAATTATTACTAAAAACTGGTTTTAAATGAGTATAACAAAATCTAGAATTATTCCTTAGAAGAAGAATTTGGAAATACAACTTAAAAAAGTTTTCCTTACCAAAGGTAAAGTTTGACAAACACTCCCTCAAGGATAATATTTCAGAAATTAGTTTAATAACTATGTTTTTATCCTCAAAAACATTAGTTTTAACACTAATGTTAGTCTCTATAAAATTTTTCTTAGAAATTAATTGTGTTATATCCCTAGAAAGACTATCCATCTCAAAATTAGCATCCTCAAGAGTTTTTGAAATACTTTAAAAATCATAAATTTTCATATCATGATCATTATAAAGATATGATACTTCTTTAGTAAGAATAGAAATTCTAGAATTTACCATATCATGCTTTTTTTGACATTATAATTTTCATTTTCAAGTATCTTAGAAAACCTAGAAACTTCTTCATAAGTAGATAAAGTATTATCTCCATTAAATAAAGAATCTTCATCTGAAGATTCATAATATCTTTTATCACTATAATTATATTTCAAGGATACATTGCATATAGATTCAGCATTGTGTACCATAAAAATTAGACAATTATTTTCAATGGGTAACTTGGAAATTAAACCAAGATTCTTCTACCTAAAATATGCATACTCTAAGGATTAAACATAAGAGTCTCCACCACTAGCACATCTAGTTTTATTATCTTTAAAAACATTATTATCTTTAGATTTTTGGTACTTATTTATATTATTCTCAGAATGATTTTTCATTCGATCCTTTCTCTTAAGAATAGGAAAATATGGCCATATATGTCATGAAATTTTGCATTTATAACAAGTGACTTCAGAGTCTTTCTTTAAATTTCTTTTTTTCTTCTTAAATCAATACAGAATTTCTTTCTTCACAACTATCTTGTTTATCCTTCGAAGAATATTATCTAGTTCATTCTCAAAATGTTCACATTCACTTGATTTAGAAAAAACATTGACTTTATTTGACTTGTATCTTGTAACCCTTTTAAACGAGTTTTCTATAGTAGTAGTAAAGGCTACACTTCCATTTACATTGTTATTTTTAATCAAATCTACATCTCTTTTCATTCTTCTCTCATGATGAAGAAGAGTTCAAAAAATCTCATCACGATTAATCTTAGATACTTTCTTATTATCATCAACAGTTTTTCTCTTAATTTCCAACTCATTTGGCATAATATATATAATATTTCCCATAAGTTATTCATCATCTAGAACTTTCTCTCCCGTGGATTGTAAACTATAAATAATTTTGATAAACTTTTGTCATACCAGGCACACTGGTTCTCTATAAGGAAATAAGAATCCATGATATTATTCTCTAATCATGGCTCTTCTAGTTTCTGTAACCTTGGATGTACCAAAATTAGTAACCTCCAAATTCATCCAAATATAATTTTCAGCTTCACAAGAATAAATCCGACTATATATATTCCTTGTTATGGATCACAACAAAGTATTGTTTACCTTATAGTTTCGTCGACATTATAACTTTCTTTATTAGTAAATGTCTTGACTTTCTTATCATGAATCTTGTAATCTCTAGTAAGAATAATTTTTTTTCTACACTAGTATTAATAATAAATGTCTTCATACGATCTCTCCAATATTCATAACCATTTTCAGGTAATATAGGTGTTCTAGTAGGATTAATATATTCAATTGAACCAATATTCATTCCTACTATATAAAAGAAAATATATTTCCATAGAAACTTGTTAAAAATAAAAAATTGCAAACATGGATAAAAATCATACCCAAGGAAAATATATTCAGAATTATGAAGACATGATCATGAAAACTTATATATGAATATAAGTATTTCAGATACCTCCTCTGATACAAATTGTAGGATTGAAATATGAATGTAGATGCTTAATATGCAAGAGGGGGGTGAATTTTATCCTTTTAAATTTATTTTGGAACCATTAATGTTGATATTAAACATTCTTTTTAAACCTTAAATAAAAATATGTTTAACAATTAAAAAAAAGGTAAATTCACTAGACCTCTTAGTTCTACAGATATGCAAGGTTCTAGATATATGGTTTCAGAAATGAAACTTAAGAAAAGTTTAAAAGGAAAATGATTATACCTTAAAGCATATAAAATATTATTAATCAGTGTATACCAGTACATGAAAGTATAAGATAGTTATTTACAAATAATATCATTGATTCTTCATGATTATGTGGCTTCCCACTAATATTATTGTAACCCAAACTCTATTTTTTAATTTTATTCAATGACATGAAACCAAATGAATCATATTAACATTTAATATGAAATAAAACGTAGTGACTATGAGTAACCAAATGAGATGATGAATGGATTGAACATTATCACAATTAGTATGAATAATTTCTCCTCAAATATTAACAAAAACGTTTTCCTAACCAATAATCAGACTCAGTAAATAAGAGGAATATAGAGTTCACTAAGATATTTTGTGGTGGAGATGATGGAGGAATTAAGGCTTAATTTCCTTCATTTAAAAATGTGCAATGATACAAAAAGGAATGTGTCTCAAATGAAAGTTAAATTGTTTTATGTGTGGAAAATAGTTTAATGGATAAAAAAATTTCTATGTAAAAAATGAATAGTTTAATGGAATGAAAAAAAATCATCGTAGCAATCCATTTATTGAATTTTGTCTTAAATGTGGGGAACCTCATAATAATCCAATTAAATCCCCTCTTATAAAGGTTAACCCTCGACTAAAGAATTAATTATGTTGAAATAAAATAAATGAAGTAATTACATATCAGGAATCAGGAATCATATTGTACAATTATTTTTTACCAATGGGGGTTTTTATAGAATCATTAAGCTTCTAAATATTGTATTGAATTTTAAAAGTGTATATATCCAAATTATATTATTATTTATGGACACCATCATGGATTTATGAGTTTACAGTTGAACATAAGTTCAATTTCCAAAAACCTCCTTTTTAATTTTTTTGGTAGGTATATAACATGAATAAAGATATTATTAAAATATATTCACACAAATGCATTCCATTGGTTAAGTGTATAAAAATTTTATTTGAGGATGAATTCCTCTAGATGTTATTGTGGGAATAAGTTTGAAGGAATAAGTAACCGTTAGTTTATATATTATTTTATATTGACATAATTATACGCTATTACAAATTGGTAAAATTATATGAATTTTATTAATATAGTTTTAGAAAAATAAAACCCAGATACTAGGTGATAACCCACAGACCATGTGAAAAATTGTTGCATCTATGAAAGACATGGGGACTTAACTGACAACTGAAGAGTGATAACGGGGTTCTTTATGCCATTGGCCTATGTGATTTTTTAGTCAATACATTCAATTATTACATAAATAATTTTACGGATAAATATTAATGCAGAAGCAGTGTTGTTGCTATTGACGTTAATAGATTTTTTTAATGTATATCTTATGAAAATCATATTGGTTTTCAAATATATAATGTGAAATATAGAAATAATTGTAACACTTATATGGATAGAGTGATCCCTTAAAAGAAATTTTTTGTTCTTGAGGAATAAAATATAAATTTTTAGATATTTATTTAATCAATTGTAACATGAAGTGTAAATTTATCAATAGACATTTAAATGATAAAATTCTAATTAAGAAATAGAAATATGGAAAGTATATATATTTCCTTATTTTCATAGATATTAAAAATATTCCTCAACTCTATGAAAATGATATTGAATCTAAAAGGTTATCATATTTCATTTATATCTGAATAATTAAACGGTCTTCTAAATACTAAAAAATTTATGTTTTTAGGCCCTTAACTTTCCATTGATCATTCACTTTGTTGTGATCAATTACCACTATCACTCTCTGTAGTTATTTTTTTGTTTCTTCCATTACTATATCTTTAGATAAAATGAATATTATCTTATTTTGAAAAATAGAAAATTATTTTAGAAATTAATTTTTTTACGTAACATTAAATATTATTATGAGGGTGTTTTTGGAACCCTTTTTATGATGAGGGTGTTAAAAATGTATTTCCAATAGTCGAAGCATTGATAACCTTGAAAAATAATAAATTTTTATGGTTTAATTTATTTTAGATGGTAAAATATAACACCCTAGGATTATAAAAGAATAAAATATTGATCAATATCATATAGGACAGGAAACACCATACTTATATGATAAAGAAACACCCTGATACTTTATGATATATATCTTCTTAAATAAATGTAATCTCATCGGGAAGATAAGGAATATGAAATCCCAAGTCTCTATAAAACATAAAATATTATAATATTATATCCTAGTTGATAAATTTTTTATTATGAATAATACTAATTTAATTATGAATATTATGATCACATACTTATTGGAAACAAAATAAGAATCATTTAAATTAAAAATAAATATTTTCTAAAAAATTATTTTTTATAAAATATGGCTTAGTCACGCATGTATATCTAAATTAAATTTTTTATTTCTTATTTTTTAAAAGATATATAATGTAATTATTTTTCATATGATCATTAAAATTTATCTTAGTGTCATTATGTTGTTATTTCTTTTAAAATGATTAATTTTTTTAATAATGAAATATACAAATATTATGTAAAATGAATTTTATTTTATGTAATTAATGAGGTTATATTATATTTTAAATTGAATTTAATGTAATAATAGATCATTTATATTTACATTTATCTAATTTTGGTCATTTAAATAAATCTTGTAATTAATTTTAAAATTAAAAACTTTTATAATTATTAGAATTTTATCTTTGAAACATGTATTTTTCATTATTTGTGTGTGTATAAATTTATTTTTTTGTATTCTAGTTCTATTAATTGACTTTATAAAAATATATTCCCTATACAGAATCACCATAATTTATAATATTCAGTCCGTTGGAATTAATTTTTGACAACTATGAATAGTGGAATTTGTAAATAAATATTGTGGCTAAGGTAAATACAAATTTATCATCGCATTAGACAAAAATGATATGTTTTAAAATGAACTAAGATATTTTTTAACAACCAAGATCTGGAAATTTTTTCACATTATCACCTATTAGGGTATAAAATGACACATTTTGTATTATTTTTTCATAATAAAAAATGTCATTAATTGATTCTTTTCTAAAATTCTATGTGTATCCTCTCCCCCACTATAAAAAGGTCACCCACTCTCCTCCCATATTCACACTTCCAAATCCATTTTTTAAGAATATACATAGAAAATATCATAATTCATCCCCTAAAAACATCCCATAGTCCTTTTTACCATTAATCTATCTAAGGAAGTCTTTCATTGCAAACCTAATGACGTCGTATGAAGAAGAGGTAACATTCTTAAGCAATCAATTATTTCACTTATTCTTCAATATATATAATATATTATTCAACAATGATAGTATAATAATAATAGGAACTCCCGTAATATTATATCTTAATATTTTAATTTCATAACCTTTATTTATTTCCACTCAATCAAATTGGAAATAAAATTATTGATCATGTGTACGGCGGACAACCACCTCTCGAAGTGATGTAACTCGTTTTCCGTCATCACATATCATGATTGTATAGAATAACGAATTGAATATTTATATATAATATTTGAGATATTATTATACTTATTTAATTATTATATCACGTATTTCTTCTTTCTTTCCATGATAATAAAATTATGATAACATCGCTAATGTGTAGAGGGGACTTCCGCCTCGTAAAGAGATGTGATTTATTTTTTACTATTCCATTAAATGGAATGTAATAATTACAAATTTCATGATTATATTTGATATATATGATAATAAAGTGAATGTAAACAATCAATATATCTTATACTACATTACACATTCACTCGTAAAGGAAATGATAAAATTTATCATTAAAATTAACAACTTGTTGTCTCCATGGTGCGATGTGATCCATTACCCACATTCAAATTTAAATAATTATTATAAATTTTTATTTAATAAAAAATTGTATTTAAAATCATAATATCATTCTATATATTATGCAACTATATAATATTCCCATGAACCAGAATATTCAAGTTAAAACATGTATCAGAAAACAAGGCAGTTATCACAACAAACAATAGAAATAATGAAATATTATTAATGAACAAGAGATAAGATGTTATAAAAGGATAATATATGATATTTAAAGTATTAATATAGTTATGTGAATATATTAAAATGTTCAAAACAAATATATATGAGGTTCAAGGTTTTTCTAATAAAACGATGCATGGGTTAAGGGGATTCATCTAAATTTAACTTCATTGAGGAATATAGTAATGTTATACACCTAATTTATTTTATATAATGTATATAATATCCCTTTTCAGGTTATATATTAAAAAATTATTACGTAATGGTATTTATAGTATTAATTTCAATTGTTTCATCCATGTAGATTCGAATTCAAAAATAAAAATTGGTAAATAATTTCATTACTTAATATAAATTAATTGTGTTATATTGCATATTAATTACCATTCATATTAAAAAGATTATATGTGTAAATATTTTATACAAAATTAGGTTTTATTTAATTTTTTTATATGAATTTAAATTTGGGACACATGTTTCATTTATTTATTAATTATCACATCAATGTTATGATCTTCTTAAGGGATTATTTCATAATCTATTTTTAATCAGAATTGATTATTCTTGAATTTACATGGAAGAATATTATTTAATTATTATATAATAATGAAAATAATTTTTTTCTCCCCTATTTATTAATAGTGATTTTTTATAATTGTACCATATTATTTTCTTTGGAATATAAATTTTTTGAGAAAATGTTTTTCATAAAACATATCTTTATTTCTCACTTTAGTCTAAAATCAGTACTCTTCGATTTTTTTTCTAAAATTTATTTATAATATTTTTAATATTTCAAAAAAAATTATTAATTTATTTTTTACCCATGATGAATTTTTTATAATTTTTTTGAAAAGGAATCTTTATGTATTCTTCCAACCAATGCCAGTATGGATTTTACATAAAACGTGACATGAATCATTGTTTAAACATGTATGAAATTAAATAAATCTTTATCCATCATGACCACTCAATGATTTAAGAAATAAATAAAATGTTTCAAATGTTATATTAAAATAAACATATTTTTTAATTTTTTTAAAATTATATCTTTAATAATATATTGAAATTGAAAAGGTTATTTTCCTCAAGAATTTTTTAAGTAAATTTTCAGTTTTTTATTCATAAATGAAATAAAAAATTTATTATAAGTATAATCCACTAAAGATATGTTATATAGATACCATATTTATTATTTCTATGTTTTTTTTTATCATTAGTTTCTCTAGGGAATGTGATGATGATCTATTTCGTGACTAATATTGTAATAATTAAATATTCCGAGAAATATTTATAGATTTTGTTATCATTAGATATTACATTTCCCCAAAAATATACATATAATTTATCATGGATATATTCAATAATTAGACTATATAACAATTAAAATATTATTCTTTTACTTTTATAGTTATATAATTGAATAGTGAAATTATTATTAATATATAATCCATACTCAATAAAACATTTTGTTGATAAGGAATATTTTTCATGAATGAATCAATCATTAATTATTTTAGAAATATGTTGGTCATGAAGATATAGATGGGTAAGGGGAATAAGTAAAATGTCGATGCATTAATGGGTTGATGAGATAAATCTATTTGATAACCCTAGTTAAATATTTATTTTGTGTATACCTTCCCATCAGAATGAATGTGCCTTGTGAAAGGACTTGACAGTAAGGTATCATAGTTTCTGATATCATGAAGGCCAATAATTAATCATTTACATCATTAAAAACACAGTGGTTATTGTCCATGTGATTTTCACAATGATATTATCTCTAGATTAATTTTCATTCTCATTTTATCCATTAATTGTGATATGATTTTAGTTATTAACATTACCATGTTGATTGTTCCAGGTCTATTCATGAAAGCTATGTTATTTTTGTTTCATGTTTGGTTTTTTATTTTCCATATAATATTTATTATGCCTTACCTAATAATAGTTGTCATGTTGTTAATTAAATGGTATATGTGTATAGATATTTAGCTTTCCATGATGATTATTCAGCATTGACTATTCATCATTTATTCATTATAAGTTCTGATTTATTTTACTCTTAATGGGATGATAACCTGAACATTATTTTTTCATTCCCATTGAATTTAGGAAGGGAACAATGAATGACATGAAAGGATATTTTATAAAGAATAATTACACTCTAAAAGAAAAATATGTTGTAATATGTGTACTCAAATATAATATGGGAATGATGGATGAAACTAATTTACCAAGACTACTAAAATATGTGTCCCGTTGAGATGTGATTCCTTATATTTTAATCAAATTTAATAAAGTAAAAATTGTCTTCGGGTTATTGGTGTTATGTCGTTACATTATCTTATAATTTTTTATATTTTATATAAATAATAATTCTATCATAAATATTTAGGAATGTGGTTTTCTAGAGAATATGAGAATAATTATTATCATGTGTACAATTATTTATTCTATAACATAGCTCAATAAATACCTAGTTATTCAATTTTTTATGGTTAGATATTTTTATGTACTAAAAAATATTATAGAGATTCTCTAATCCCTACAAAGAAAATTATATAGAAAACTCTGAATAAGTATGATAAATCATTCACTCATCTTTTATAATCAGTGATAAGATATTTAGAATAAATCATTTTACATTCTATGGATTTTGTGGTGATAATAGAAAGTGTTTCAGGACATTTTATATCACTATGCTAGCACATGGAGCACCAACATGCAGCTTTTAGAAAAAAAACATGTTTCAATAATTGGTAGCAGAATTCTATCATTACATTTTACTAGTGCAATAATGATATTATCGAATGAGGATTTGATGGTCATCCTATTCAATGAAAAAATAGTTCAAATAATTGATGTAATTAATAAATTAAATTTATTATAAATTTAAAATAAAATGATTCTCTCTCATGGTCCTTTTATCTTTATCAAAATTCATAAAATTTAAGTCCTTATTCATGAAATTTATTTTCCAAAAAATTGAGTCATATTTATTAGATATAAAAAAATGAGTAGTTCATGGCTCAATCTATTCTTTGAATATATCTAAAACCTTCACTGACCAATTCATTATTTTCCATTGAATAAGTGTTTATCAATTGTCTTATAAGCACCGCTTCAGTAGTGTCATAGTGGTGAGTGGTCAAGTTCCATAACAATGGTGTTCGGTGAGGTCTAGGGTTCAATTATTGGGAGACATTTGTTGGACGAATATCCACCACCAATGTTCCACTCGTCTTGCCAGGTCACCAAGTGTCTCACTGGGTGGGAAGAAGGGAGCACTTCACCTAGCTGACAAATTTTTATGATGAACCATCGCTAATAGAGGTGTAACCCCGCAGGATGCTCTGTCATCTGAGCTGACAACGACACCTTCCTAGCTAACACTTCTCCGGATTATCCCTTCGTGGGGAAGGGGTTCTTGGGTGTGGAGGGTTCGAGAAGGCCGCTCTTGGGAATTCCCTTTCAGAAAAAACAATTCTCTTATAAGATGTAAGGTTTATATAAATTTTATCCTTCTATTAAAATAAATCTATCACTTGTGGAGTTTTCAAAATTTGAATAATCTCATAATTAAATAATACCTCATGGATTCACCTAAAATCCACATACACTTTTATAAAAATAAAATCCAAATTCCACTACATAGAACACCTCTCTATTTCATTTTCATTAACAAAATTATATCTATTACACAATGTTACCATTGAATATAATAGAATAACAAATTTTTGAACATATTTGTTGGTTTCTATCATACATGTATTATTTACAACCCATGTACTCCATCATCAAAAACATTTATGATTTAATGGTTCTTCATGAAAATATTTTTCATCATTTCATGCAACACCATATTTTATTTAATCCAAATATATTTTCCTCATATTGTTATAATAGAGATGTTAATATTCAAAATATCATTTTCTCTACTCAACCAGGCTTATCCACCAAATCATTTTACTTTTTTATTCAATTTGTGACATAAATTCTACTTCAATTATGGAGGTTACACTCGCTATTTGAATATTTTACATCAAACAAACATTGGTTCTTCCATTGGTTAACACCTTATTACTGTAAAGACCCATAAATTTCAAGGAATTTTTTTAAAAAAATTATTTTGGATTTTACGAGTATGCAGTTTCTGATTGCGCTTGATTCTGAGGCTCGGTGTGCCCAAAATGAATTTTTGAAGCATAGCTCAGGTACGTTCAATGAACGAACGAGCAGGTTTTTCAATATTTTGAACTGGTGCTCGGAATTTAAATCTGAGTTCATCGATGAACTCGCAGTGCCGGTAATTGCTTAAGGGTACACATACCTTTGTTGTGTTCCTAAAAGAGGAGAACATAATTTTTGGGGGTTTGTTTATGAAATAAATAAAAATTGTCGGAACAATTTATATTACTAAAGAAGGTTACTCCCTCCCGTGGGTAGTTAAGGGTGGGGCCTGAAGCCACTTAATTATCCAAGTGAGGACGTTAGGGAGGTGGGGCCCACACGAGCCCCACCATTTCATTTCCTCTGACCTCATTTATTCGCCTACTGTTTCCTTGACTTTTCCTCCATTAATATCCTTTGATTATTTGTTGGGTAACTCCTCGTTTTGATTAAAGAGGAACCTTCCTTTTCCCCTTTTTAATTTAAACTGCTAACATGTTTAATTATGGGGAACCTTTTCTCTCCCATCCTTAATTAAATTTCAACACATTGTAATTAGGGTGGTGAATTAATTACGAGAGAGTTTCTTTGTGTTGATAATAAAATAATAGGGGAACCTATTATATTATTAAGGAGGAGAACTTCGTTGTGCGACGAAGAACGACGGCCTCTGGCGAAGAACGACGAAGAACGCCAGCCTCCAATGAAGGAAAATGAAGAATGTCGGTTCCTCGGTGATCGGTGATGCGCCACCTTACCTTTCTCTACTGCAAGAGAGGAGACGCCGCTTCCTCCCAGGTGTGCCATGATGGTGCATGCGATCCTTACCCCCGCGATGCCAATGATCGTCTTCCGTGTTGAGGTAGGGGTTTTGGTTTATATTTCATTACATGATTTATACCCTCGGCATGACGTAAAATCTTTGGGAGTTGTTTGAACCACAAAAGCGGTGGGTTCAGACCAACGAACAATTCTGAACCCACCGCTATTCTGTTCTTGATGAGCGGAACATTGGGCGACGATGAAACGGGATCGCAACGGCGTCTGAAGGCCATCACAGTGAAGAGCGGGTCCCAAGATGACTGTAGGCGCAGACGAGAGAATGAACGGACCACCAAAATGACTTTTGTGAACCGCAGACATCTCCGGCGGTGGGGGTCACTGCCGCGGGGGCGCCGCTAGCAGGAGCGGCCACGGCTGAAGTCGCGACGGCAGGGGACCGGATCCCACGGCCGCGCGGGATTTGAAGGAGACGAGGCACCCGCCGCGTCCCCGGAGCTCAAATGGAGGGGGGACTGCATCCCCCCTACTCTTCCGCTGGCTAAACCAGTGCACCCCCCCCCCCCCCCCGGCCGGGCCAGGGCGGGTTGCGCGGACCAGGCCTGGCCGCACCCAGCAGGGCCAGGCTGCACCCTGCCGGGCCCAGACCCCCCATTTCGGACCACTTTTGGTCTTTTGATCATAACTTGTGCTACGAGCCTAATATCGACAAACTGTCTGTTGATTATGAATACTTGGATCAATACGGTCGTTTTGGTATGTTACACTCACGGTTTTGGCAAAGTATGGGAATGGCCAGGTTGGTTCGAACCCGAAACCAACCAGACCCTTGGAGCAGAAACGCTTATATCTCAAGGATCAGACATCCGATTGATGTGATGTCAATTGTGTTGGGATCCTTTGGTCGATATGGACCTTTTGGCTTACTCCTCATGAGGTTTGGATAGAGCTGGAGTATGGTCGGGTTGGTTTTAGCTTAAAAACCAATCGGGCCCCTGAAACGAAATAGCCAATAACTCTCATACAGGGCGTCTGATTGACGCACCGTCTGTCGCGTTGGGTTTCTTTTAATGAGGTGGAACATTGGGCTGCATCAAATCTAGACTTCGTGACAGTTGATGTATCGGCTCTCTTTTTCTCGAGGAGCGGACCCTCCCGGAATCGAGCGTGTTGTGTGCGGGAACCCTAGAGCTGGCTGCAACGGCATCGACTTCGGTACTGGAATCCTCCGTGGGTTCGACAGCAATGTCGACTGTACTTGGATCCTTCTTGGGTTCAGCATCGATGAATACCATACTGGAATCCTCCATGGGTTCGATGGCGATGACTACTTTTCTTGTATCCTATGTGGGTCCGGCAGTATTGACCTCTGTACTTGTATCCTGTGTGGGTCTGGCAGAGTAGCTGGTCTTGTATCATGTGTGGGTCCGACAGCTTAGCTGGTCTTGAATCCTATGTGGGTTTGATAGATTAGATGAATCAGTGGCTACATCTGATCATCTCTATCACCTTACAAAGTGTATACTTGTTTGAGATGAGTCTTGATTCTCAATCATTATCATTGATGTGGTTGACTTGCTTTCATGTGTGGATTGGGTTGTGATTTCCTGTGTGGACTGGGTTGTGTGTTCCTATGTGGACTGGGTTGTGCTTGGGCTCGAGAGCTGGATCCGAATGGTAACTGATAAATTAAGTATATGTATGGGCATATACCGAAGTAGTGTTGTTGATACTTCATGATTGAATCTTTCCTTTGTGGTTTATCCTTCATTGATTTTGAGAGTCCTTTGGGGGTCTCTGGGTCCCTACTGAGTATCGTATACTCACCCATGCACGGGCTATGCCCGCACTACATTGTGTTGGTTGCAGACGACGGAAAACACAGATCGAGTTGGAGGCTTGGAGAGCTGGACGGTACCCGATGGTGGACCACTTGGCGGGACGTACACGGAGCAGACGGTCAGACTCAAGGAGCTCAGGGGACCATCTGTACCCACCCATCAGGTTGTATTTCTGAAAGATTACTCGGTGCTACTATTTTACTTACTGCTATTGTAATTTCGTTTCAGTTGTACTGTACTTTCAATTGGGTTTGTATACTATCCCACTTACCTTGTACTTAGTTTTACTTAGTGTTTACTTCACTTACGTGCTCTATGGTGTTTGATTTCTCTTTAAAGTCAATGCATTCCCTTCTTTGGAATTTACGCCTTTTGTGCTAGTCGCAATCCCCTGGCCTATGGAAGGCAGGCTTGGGGTAGTCACGGCACGGGCCCTGAGGTCGGGTGCTGACAAATTGGTATCAGAGGAGTCTGTTCTACCGTAGAACTCAGGACTCTGATAATTTCTTTTCTGGGGAGCAATAATGTTTAGAGTAATGAGTGTGTTTATCAGTCCTGGGAGTCCAGTGTTGGTGTGGCGGCCGACGTATCCATACACCAGGACACTGACATCTAATTTTCAACTCAGTGCACGAAGACATTGATTTCATGTGTGTTTCAAAAAATTTCTTTGTGATTACTTTGTGTCAGCTCAACAGGTATACTGTATTAATCGTGGCGCAACTGTTTCTTTTTTAGGATATCCCCATGAAGGCATCCATTAGGGTTCCGAGCTTTGTGCGAGACGGCAGCCCACCGAGTGATGAGGCCTCGGTGCAGGTCCCCACTACAGTGGAGGCACCGGCGGTACCTCTACCCACTGAGCCAGTGATGCTACCAGCCCCAGCGGCGGAGAGTGCACACCGCCTGAGCGCATTGCACAAGTTTCAGAGGCAGAGGCTGCCCAGGTTCCACGGAGAGACAGATCCTCAGGCAGCCGAGGATTGTCTTGAGTCCATCGTCAGATTCTTCAGGTTGGTAGGGACACCGGAAGACCTCATGGTGATCCTCGCCACGAGTCTCCAGCACGCAGCAGTAGGTAGATGGTGGAGCCTGATTCTCCATGTGCACGATGAGGCATCTCTTCTTTGGATGGATATCGAGAGCCTCTTCTGCTCGGAGTTCGTTCCAGCCACCCTCCATACAGTGTGCATCTAGGAGTTACTATAGCTACAGCAGGGCAGCATGTTATTAGCCCAGTACTCGGTGAGATTTACCGAAATCTCATGCTACACCACGTACATGGTACGAGACCCGTTTTACCGAGACCAGACCTTTGATTAGGGGCTGAGGCATGAGATCAGAGCTTCGATGATTCTACTCAGCATCCCGACTCAGGAGGGGGTTGTAGAGTGAGCCCTGCTAGTGGAGAGCTTTCTCACCGAGCAGCCATCAGCAGCGAGACCTACCGTAGGATGGCACAGAGTTGATTCTTTTGCAGCAGGCTGTCAACAGACGACGCAGGGGTCCAAGCGGACCAGGCCTTCAGGTGGGCGACCTCAGGATTCGATTTTGGCTGTGCGGGGCACACATTGTAGAGACAACCTTACGAGGAGAATATAGTGTTATGCATGTGGCAGGCAGGGCCACATGGCTTGTGACTACCTGACCCGCCATGCAGACAAGCAGCAGATAGTGGAGGGACCTCCCAGGCAGAGGCAGAGGTTCGACCGTGGTGGTTCGCAGGGAGTTTGCGGGAGAGGCAGGATCAGCTCCAGGTAGTGGAGGCTTACAACCACGGCGCACCCGATCTGATTTGAATTAGTATCTCTATCTACTCTACCCTTACTTCAGTTCTTATAGACATAAGTGCAATTCATTATTTTATCGTCGTTGCCCTTGTTCGGAGCTCGGAGATTCCAATAGAGCTGTTGGCTTGATGCTTATTACTAGAGACTCCTATGAGAGCCGACTCGACGATTACGCACTGGTGCCGGCAGTGTGATCTTACTCTATTAGGTGAGAGATTCAGTTGGTATCTTCTTATTGCGGTGTCGAGGCCATACGACATCATCTTGGGCATGGACTGGTTATTTACAGTCCATGCTCAGATCGACTATATTAGGCGCAAGGTGCAGTGTGTCCGCATGGATGGGACCAGGTTCACCTTCACCGATGAGAAGGGAACCTTCAAAGCATAAGATGGATTCACGCAGAGGAGAGGGCAGCCAATCACACATCAGTTGGCTAGTATCATCCTCGGAGCAGTTGACCTGCAAAGTCTGAGTTTTCCTGTAGTGGTGGA
This sequence comes from Viscum album, assembly GCA_963277665.1. NCBI lineage: Eukaryota > Viridiplantae > Streptophyta > Magnoliopsida > Santalales > Viscaceae > Viscum > Viscum album. Next base: position 1,306,342,007 of record OY728147.1, read on the forward strand.
TCAGTATGCGGAAATTTTACTTGACGATGTTCCAGGACTACCTCCTCACAGGGAAGTAGATTTCTATATAGACATGTACCCCGAGACATCACCGATATCCAATACAGCATATCGGATGGATCCCACTAAGCTTCGTGAGCTACAGGTTCAGCTGGAGAACTTACAGGGGAAAGGTTTCATCTGACTCAGTGTTTCACCTTGGTCTTCTCCGATCCTATTCGCCAAGAAGTCAGATGGGGGCTTGAGACTGTGTGTCTATTACCGTCGCCTAAACCAGGTGACCGTGAGGAACAAGTATCCGCTTCCAAGTATTGATGACCTCTTTGATCGGCTCAAGGGAGCATGTTGGTTCTCTATGATAGACCTCAGGTCAGGTTATCATCAGCTCCGAGTTCAGGAAGAGGATGTGCAACAAGATGGACTTTAGGTGTTGGTACGGACACTATGAGTTCTTGGTCATGCCTTTCGGTGTGACCAATGCTCCAGCAGTGTTCGTGAGTCTCATGAACATGATCTTCCAGCCCTACCTCGATCGGTTTGTCGTAGTCTTCATTGACGGCATACTGATTTACTCGATGACCGAGGAGGAGCACGCCTACTACCTACGGGTTGTACTAGATACAACGGGTTGTACTGGATACACTCTGAGAGCACCAGCTTTATGGTAATATCTCAAAGTTGTAGTTATGGATTCTAGAGGTTCACTTCTTGGGGCACGTCATCTATGAGGCGAGATTTGTAGTGGATCCCGCGATGGTCAAGGCGATACTTGCATGGGAGCCACCCAAGAGCGTGACGAAGGTGCGGAGTTTCCTAGGTCTGGCTGGGTACTATTGAAGATTTTTTCCAGACTTCTCCAGAGATGCAGCACCGCTTTTAGCTTTGACGAAGAAGGGGAAACCCTTCGTGTGGTTAGACAGATGTCGGTAGAGCTTCCAGGAGCTGAGCTGGAGATTGACCAGTGCACCCATCTTGAGGCTACCAGAGGAGGGCGTAGGGTATGTAGTTTACTGTGATGCATCACAGACCAGACTCGGGTGTGTCCTGATGCAGGAGCGAGTGGTGATCGCTTACGATTCACAGAAGTTGAGGCAGCATGAGAAGAGAAATGCTACCCATGACTTGGAGTTAGCAGAAGTGGTCTTCGCCCTGAAGATGTGGTAGCACTACCTCATGGGCGAGCGCTTTACAGTCTACTCTGACCACCAAGGTCTCAGGTACATCTTCTCGCAGAAGGACCTAAACCTAAGACAAAGACGATGTCTCGAGTTCCTCCAGGATTATGACTTTGATATTGTCTATACTCCTGGAAAGTGGAACGTTGTGGCTAAAGCTCTCAACAGGAGATTGGGCATTCGGCTACTTGGGGAGGCGACAAAGCAGTTAGCTGCTTTGCAGATATCATTCGTGGATAGATATGGGGAAGCCTAACTTCATTCCCTCACAATCACTCCTCCACTACTTTAACAGATCAGAGAGGCACAACATGGGGACGTGGACTATAAGACGCGACATGCACAGATATCCTTAGGACATGCACCTGATGTATTTTCTGTAGGAGGAAAGCACGTCATTCTTTTCAGGGATCGTACCATCGTACTAGTTTCATTACAGGAGTAGGTGTTGAAGGAGTTCCACACTTCCCATCTAGCGGTACATCTTGGAGTAGCAAAGATGTATCAGGACCTCAGACGATAGTACTGGTGGCTGGGTATGAAGAAGGTTGTGGTGGAGATCGTTTCTCAGTGCCTCACTAGAGAGTAAGTGAAGGCGGAGAACCAGGTACCTGCCGGCTTGGTACACCCCTTAGAGGTCCTGAAGTGGAAGTGGGATGGGATATCCATGGATTTTGTGACGGGGCTTCCACGTACTTCTAGAGGACATGACGCCATCTGGGTGATCGTAGATCGACATACCATGTCATCCCACTTCCCACCGATCAGAGAGCAGGGCTCAGTAGAGAGCATAGGACACCTCTACATTCAGGATATCGTACGGCTTCATGGTGTACCATCGACTATCGTTTCCGATCGAGACACTTGCTTTACTTCCCAGCTTCGGAAGGGGTTGCAGGAGGCATTTGGGACACAGCTACGCCTAAGCACCACCTTTCACCCACATACGGATGGTCAGACGGAGAGGACGATTCAGACACTTGATGACTTGCTCCATGCATGTGTCCTTGACTTTTGTTGCAGCTGGGAAGATCTTCTACCCTTGGTGGAGTTTGCATACAAAAAAAAGCTACCACTCCACCATTGGGATGACACCTTATGAGGCACTGTACGACCGACCTTGTAGATCACCTCTATACTAGACTGACCCTGGGGAGTCAGCACTCGTAGGACCAGAGATGGTTAAGGCTGTGACAGAGAAGGTGCAGATCATCCATGAGTAGATGAGGACTGCTCAGAGATGACCAAAGTCCTAAGCTGCCAGGAGTTGGAGACCACTAGAGTTTGAGGATGGTGACCACATTTTCTTATGGGTCTCACCTCGATGTGGATTATGTAGATTTGGCGGGGGTGACAAGTTATCTCTGCGCTTCATCGGACAATTCTAGGTTCTCAGCAGGATAGGCGAGGTGGCTTATTACCTGGATTTTCCACCTCAGTTGCACCGGGTGCATGACGTCTTCCACATATCTCAGGTGAGGAGATATGTGCACGACCCGATGCATATCATCGATCATGGGGAGCTGGACATCGATGATGGGGAGACTATTGCAGAGGTCCTGGTGGAGATCGGGGATCGACAGGAGCGGGTCCTATGTGGACGGTCGATTCCTCTAGTGCGCATCAGGTGGCAGCATGGGAATCTCCAGGAGAGCACATGAGAGCGGGAGGCTCAGATGTGTGCTCAATGCCCTCATTTGTTTCCCTAGTTTATGATGTATCTTCACGGGGACGTAAATCCCTGAGTTTGGAGTAATGTAAAGACCCATAAATTTCAAGGAATTTTTTTTAAAAAAATCCTTTGGGATTTTACGAGTACATAGTTTCTGATGGCACTTGATTCTGAGGCCCAGTGTGCCTAGAATCAATTTTCGAAGATTAGCTCGGGTATGTTCAGTTAACGAACGAGTGGGTTTTTCTATCTTTTGAATCAGTGCTCAGAATTAAAATCTGAGGGCCTCGATGAACTCGCAGCGCCGGTAATTGCTTAAGGGGAACTTACCGTAGTTGCGTTCGTAAAAGAGTAGATCTTAAATTTTGGGGGTTTGTTTAAGAAATAATTAAAAATTGTCAGAACAATTTTTATTACTAAATAAGGTTACTCCCTCCCGTGGGTAGTTAAGGGTGGGGCCTTCATCTACTTAATTACCCAAGTGAGGAGGTTAGAGAGGTGGGGCCCACACGATTACCACCATTTAATTTCCTTTGACCTCATTTATTCTCTACTGTTTCCTTGAATTTTCCACGATTAATATCCCTTGATTATTTATTGGGTGACTCCTCGTTTTGATTAATGAGGAACCTTCCTTTTAGCCTTTTTAATTTAAACTTCAAATGTGTTTAATTATGGGGAGCCTTCCCTCTCCCATCCTTAATTAAATGTCAACACATTTTAATTAGGGTGGTGAATTAATTAAGAGATATTTTCTTTTCGTGGATAATAAAATAATAGGGAACCTATTATTTTGTTAAGGAGGAGAACTTCATTGTGTGATGAAGAATGACGGCCTCCAACGAAGAACTACGAAGAACGCCGACCTCCGACGAACGCCGGTTCCTTAGAGATCGGTGACGCGCCACCTTAAATTTCTCTGCGGCAAGAGAGGAGATGTTGTTTCCTCCTCGTCGCGCCCCGACGGCACCTACAATCCTTACCCTCGCGACGTCGATGATCATCTTCCATGTTGAGGTAGGGGTTTTCGTTTATATTTATTTACGTGATTTATACCCTCGGCATGACGTATAATTGTTGGGAGTTTTTTGAACCACTAACGCAGTGGGTTCGGACCAAAGAACAAATCTGAACCCACTGATATTCTGTTCTTGATGTACACAATGTTGGGCGATGATGAAACGGGACCACAACGACGTTTGAAGGCCGTCTCAGTGAAGAGCGGGTCCCAAGATGTCTGCAGGCGCAGACAAGAGCATGAACGGACCGCTGGAATGACTCTGGTGGCCCGCGGACATCTTCGGTGGCGCGGCGGTGCCGGGGGCAGGAGACGACAGTAGGGGACCGGATCCCGCGGCTGCACGAGATTCGGAGGAGACGCGGATCCCACCGCGTCCGTGGAGCGCAAAGGGAGGGGGACCGCATCCCCCCCTGCTCGGCCGCTGGCCGAGCCAGCGCACCCCCCCCCCCCAGCCAGGCCGGGGTGGGTCGCGCGTACTAGACCAGGCCACGCCCAGCTGGGCCGGACCCGGATCTGCGTCTGGTCAACCCAGTTCGGGCCGCCCCGGGGGGGTTGGGCCGGGTCGGACCGGGCCCAGACCACCCATTTCGGACCACTTTCGATCTTTTGCCAATAACTTGTGCTACAGACCTCTGATAGACTTCCCGTCAGTTACGTATGAATCCATGGATAGACACGGTTTTTTTGTTATGTTAGACTTGAGCATTAGGCAATATTTGGGTATGGCCTGGTTGGTTCGAACCTGAAACCAATCGGGCCCTTGGAGCGGAAATGCTTATATCTCAAGGACCGGACATCCAATTGACGTGTTGTGAATTTCATTGGGATCATTTTGTCGAGACAGTCCTTTTGTATTACTCTTCTTGAGGTTTGGACGCAGCTGGAGTATGGTCGGGTTGGTTTTAGCATAAAACCCAACCGGGCCCCTGGAACAAAATAGCCAATAACTCTCAGACCGGGCGTCTGATAGACACATCGTATGTTGCGTTGTGTTTCTTTTGACGAGGCGGAACATTGGGATAAATCAACTCTGTAATTCGTGATAGTTGATGTATCATCTCTCTTTTTCTCGAGGAGTGGAACCTCCCGGAATCGAGCATGCTGTGTGCGGGAACCCTAGAGTTGGCTGCGACTGCATCGACTTCTGTACAGGAATCCTTCATGGGTTCGACAATGATGATGACTGTACTTGGATCCTCTGTGGGTTCGGTAGCGACGAATCCTATACTAGAATCCTTCGTGGGATTCAAGGCGATGACTACTATTCTTTTATCCTATGTGGGTCTTCCAGTATTGACATCTATACATTTATCCTGTGTGGGACCGACAGAGTAGCTGGTCTTTTATCCTGTGTGGGTCTGACAGCTTAACTGGTCTTGTATCCTATGTGGGTCTGATAGCTTAGATGAATCAGTTGCTACATCTGATTATCTCTATTTCCTTATGAATTGTACACCTGTATGAGTTTAGTCTTGATTACCAATCATTATCTTTGATTTGGTTGACCTTCTTTCCTCTGTGGATTGGGTTGCACTTTAATGTGTGGACTGGGTTGTGCTTTCCTATGTGGACTGGGTTGTGGTTGGGCTCAGGAGATGGAGTTGAACGGTAATTGATGACTTACTTATATGTATAGGAATATACCAAAGTGGTGTTTTTGATACTTCATGATTGTATCTTTCCATTTTGGTTTATCCTTCGTAGATTCCGAGAGACCTTCGGGGGTCTCAGGGTCCCTACTGAGTATCGTATACTCACCCCTGCACGGGCTATGCCCGCAGTACATTGTGTTGGTTATAGATGAAGGACATCACTGATCGAGGTGGAGGCTTGTGGAGCTGGATGGTAACCAGAGGTGGACCACTTGGTGGGACATACATGGAGTGGACGGTTAGACCTGAGGAGCTGAGGGGACCATCTGTACCCACCCTTCAGGTGGGATTTCTGGAGGACGACTTGGTGCAACTGTTTTACTTACTATTGTAATAATTTCTTTTTAGTTGTACTGTACATTCAGTTTGGTTTGTCTACTGGCCCACTTACCTTGTACTCAGTTTTACTTAGTTTTCACTTCACTTGCGTTCTCTGTGGTGTTTGTTTATTCTTTAAAGGCAATTCCTTCCCTTCTTTGGAATTTACACCTTTGGTACTAGTCGCCAGCCCCTGGCCTATAGAAGGCGGGTTTGGGTTAGTCATGGCACGGGCCCCGAGGATGTGTCCTAACAATTACATACACACTTTAATCAATATGAGTCTTATCTAATGTCAATGCGATCATAACAAACCAAAATATCATATTCTGCAAAGAATGGATTGTATTTTTTATTCCTATAAGATATATTATTATCCACTTCAAGGCTTCCCAATTGTCAATCCTTTTATTTTCAAGGAATTGACTCACAACTCGCACTGTAAGTGAATTATCTAGTTGAGTTCACAACATGGTATACATGATACATCCAACCAAAAATGCATAAATAATTCTCTAATAGGTTTCAAGGGATCGTATTACCTTCTTAAGTAGAAAAAGAATACCCATAATTAACCATAATATGACCCTAATTGATTTTTTTCCCTAAAACAAAAGAACCCCAAAAAAGAGAACACATAGTATTACCTTTAAGTAGATTCCATTATTCATTTGATTAAATATGGTGCATGAAATTCAAAATAAAAAAACAATATATTATTTAATCAAGTTGTTTTCCACTAATATAATTATTAATTAATGATTAGATAGGATAATCATGACATTATTGGGTGTATAACCTTTACTAGTACATGATAAATGAAACAATGAGAAAACAACTATAAAAATATTTACGTGAAAATAAAATTTATAACCATCTCATAAACTTGAAATCAACAATTATTAATTTCGTGTGTACTCTATATATATAGGTTATTCCTGATTCACCTCATTGAAGGAAGAACATGTCAAGTGAATTAGGTATCTTAAATGACTACACATGAATTACATATCACTGATGATTGTATTTAACTATTTAAATATACATAAGAAAATTAATTAAATCTTTCATAGTGAAATCAAAGAAACTATATGTGAGGTTGGTGACTAGATTGTGATGTTAACCTATAGTGAAAGGTTCAATCACATAACCAGGCTATGTTGGGAGCAATATATCCTCAAGATAATACTTAAAGATACATTGGTAGGAAACATACTACTATATTATATGAATCACATGAATATATTTTATTTAAATTTTAATAATCAACCCCACTACTAATTTCATTAAATAATTCATTGATATGATCATAAATCATTGGAAATCCATCCAAAACTCACATTACTTTTAAATTTTTTAATCTCACTTTATTTAATAACAAAATATTTTTCTAAAATGAAATAATTGTCGAAATTTATATCTTTATGTACCAATTAACATTAATAGTATCAAAAAAATATCCAACCCATATTTTAAAGATACATGTAAATGGTTTCCTCTACCAAATCCTCAAATAAGATCAAGCTATTAAAGGGTATATTGTGATTCCCATTAAACATACTTATATCTCTATAGGTTCAAAAACACCAAAAAATGTATCATATACATAATATATATACCTAAATAACTAATTCATGTATCATATAATGTTACCACTATAAATGGTCCAACGTTAATATACTATAGTTCATCTCAAAATTTTAGGACTCTCTAAACATTACAAAAAAGTATGAGGAATACATCAAATTTCATTCATCTAAAAGATGATCACATCACATTTCTCAATTCCACATATTTGAATACATAATATATTACAAAACTAAGTTTTAACAATCATTATCTTAATATTATTTAATCTATGGATATATTTCATTAATCATCATATATGTCGAAGAGTTCCATCTTGGTTGTGCTCCAAAAAAATATAATAAATAATATAAAAAACCACCCCCAAATTATTGAATTCATATTTTTATTAATTATTAAAGGAATAATAATAAAATTATAAAATTCTAAGTATCATAACAACCTTGGGTAAAATGTATTGACAATGATAATACACCTCTAAATATATCGATTGTTATAAAATATTCCGTGTGATGTAATTTTGCGGAACAATCTATGTAATAATTATAACACCTAATGATTTAAAATTAAATTAAATTTAAATAAATATTATCTCTTTTATTTATTGTGGTATATGAAATCATTATAATTTTACAAAATAACATTATTTTAGATTAAGTATATGACATGCAACACCAAGCATATATGTACTTTGAGATACAAATTACATACCATAATTATAAAAAATGTAATTTTAATCAGTGGGTATGAATTGGATTAACCAAATTATGAAATATATATAGATAGGTACTAATAAATTAATTTTATTTAAATAAATTGAAGGAAAATAAAATTTCAAAATTTTATCAATGTCATTTTTTGCCTCAAAATATGTATTCATCAGAAAATGTTATTACTTTTACTTTTATGTCTTGAGTTAAAATCAATTAACTCCAAATTTCTAAATAGTATTTTATAAAAAAAATATAATTCTTTAAATCGATGTATCTAAATTGTATTTTTGTGAAATTGGGGTCTTTTTCATAAAATGATTTTTTTAATGAAAAGTGAAAATACTGATTCTTCATATACTTTTATAAATTTTCATTAAATTAATTAAATTTATAGTCGAATTATGATTTTTAGTTTACTTAATATTAAATAAACATATTATTCAATTTGATTAAATATAATTCACTACATTTTAATCATATTTAAACATTTTTTTCTATTTTTTTTGTTAGGCGTAAAATTGAAATTTTCAAAAAACTGTTCTTAAATGCATAATGTTCATCCATTTTGATTAATTAAAATAATTTTTATTATGAATGATTTAAGTTAAATTCATATATTTTATATCAAAAAATAATAATTTTAATCCCTAATGTTATTATTAGTTCTGTTATAGTTAATATAAAACAATCTTATGCATGAAAAAAGCATTACTTAAACCATATTTTATTACATGCCTGCAAATTTTACTTAAAATTGAGTTATTCCAATTATGTGATTTGAATTTGGAAATATAGAATAAATATTTTTAATAATATTAATTTATAAAATATTATATGCTCAACTTACTATATTCATACTAAATTGTGAAACTAGAAATAGTATTTTTCTGTTGTTTTGGGGAAAATGTGGTTACCTGAGGCTTAATCTAATATGATAGGGTTCAAATTAAGTAAATATTATCTAAATAATATTTTATGGACATATTTAAACATTAAAAAAAGAATTATCTATAATTATTGATTTTGGATCATTTTTTCTTGTAAAAATAGTTGGTATGATTTATTCTTTTCAAAAAAAAATTATTTATGTCCTCCTTCTCAATTATAAAAGTTCCTCAACTCGTCTCACTTATTCACAAAATCCATTCCATTTGTCTCAACCAAAAAATATCTAATTACCTCTTAAAATAATTATACACATTCTATAGGTTATTTTCTTCCAAAAAATACCAACCATCAGGTCCTTAATAATAGAAAAAAAGGTGGTTCTTTAAAGTAATGATATTTATGTTCACTAAGATCATTATTTTTAACTATTCTTTTTACCCTTAAATTATAGCTTAAAATATACAATAAAATAACTATATTCTCTAGAATAAACTTGGATTTTATCTTGTTTGTGGGATAAAATTTATCAAACTCCTTCTCTATCATATGGGAACCAAATCCATCGCTAGTGTGTACGGTGGACTACCACCTCACGAACCGATATAATTGGTTTTCTATCAAAGAATCACATGGAAAGTCATAAATATGGAAATAATTGATACATATAATACATATGAAATTATATTTATATTTTATAATTAATATACCATCAAATTTCATATCATTTCACCCATTAAAGAACTGATATTGTTACTCATGCGTATGTATGACCTACCATCTCCACAAAAGTGATGTGACCCATTTTCCATTACTAAAAGTAAAAAATGATTTAAAAAATTTATCAAATAATGAAATATAAAATTTATAAAATTTATATCATTACAAATATTATTTTACAATATCTTCTATAAATGAAATACAATATACATGAAAAAACAAAGATTAGAAAAAAGGAAATCAACACGTCAAACAATAAAAATAATAAAATATTATTAATGAATGGGTGATAAGATGTTATAAGAGGACCATTTATGACATTATAAACAATAATATGGTCATGTATACATTATTAAAATTAAGAAGACGAGTACAAAAGTGATTAATGCTTCTTCAAACAATATAATCAAAGGTGTAAGGTACTTCATCTCAATTTATGTTCATTGAGGCATATTTTAATGTTTTCACCTTATTAATTTTATATAGGGTATATAGTTCCCCTTTTACATGTTATATCAATAATACTTTATAATTAATGGTATTTTTAGATTCAATTTAAATTATTTCATTCAACTGTAATTTACTTGAATGATACCTAGTGGTTCTTTATTTTCCACTATATCCTTTCATTAATCCATATTGGAATGTCATATGCTTAATTTCTTTTATGAGGTTCACCTACTGACCCATTGATATGTTACATATTGAATCTATTTATATTAATGTAGATTAATGTTTTATTTTATTTTATTCATTTAATGGGGCATACGACTCAAAATTTAACAAATAAGTAAGAAATTTATGTTTCAAACTAATTTTAGTAGGTATTATTTATACTTTAATTTAAATTTATGAAATTAATTTTCACATTTTATAATAACAACCAATAATTTTTTTATTGTGTGTTAAATATTTATGTTTCAAAATATATTATTATTTTCCATTATATGGTGCATAAATGGATTAATATTTTTTGAAAAAAAATACAAATTCATTTCTCTAATTTGTTGAGAATCCTTTTTCTTCTAAATCCATGTTTTTTAAAATGATTAAAAAATGATTTTCTTTGTTTTTTCAAGTCATTTTTACACATATTTTTTCTTAAAAAATGTTCCAAATTGAATAGTCTTATCATTTTCAAAACAACGTATTATTGTATTTTCTCATAAAAATATGAGGGGAATCATTGTTTTAACATACACTAGATTAATATAACATTACCACATTCATGACCAGTGATTTTATTAAAGAATCCTCTAAAACAATTCAAATAAAATGGTTTTCTTAATATGTATAAAATTCATATTTTTAAAATTATTTTTTTAAAATGAAAATATTATTGTCCTCCAGATTGATATTTATGATCTTTTTATGGTATTTCTATTCATAAATCATAAAAAACCTTTATTTTACACATACATCACCAGTGATATATTATAATGATATCATCATTATATATTCTCAAGTTGGTTTATGATCATTTTAACCAAGGAAATTATTTACATTCCCATTCTTGTATAATTTTTCTATCCATTAACTATACTTTCAAATAATTAATTTCTTTTGATCATTAGAAATATATTTTTTTAAATATCTATATTATTTATCATTTACATTCTTATAGATTATACTATATAAAATTTTTTAAATATATTTTTCACTTGTAGTGTTATTTTATTGATTATATAAATATTGATATTATGTATTCCTTTGTGAATACTAATTTTTATTGATAATTCATATTGATCGAAAATTAAATATATCATTTGATATATAAAAAATGAATCAGAATTTCTCTGAAGGGTGGTCATAAATTAATATACCCCCTCAATAAATCAACAACCTCATGCGATGAATTAGTTGGATGGGATTTAATTTTATTATACCCATTGACTTAAACTATAATGTGACTGTTCTTGATGATATAGATATCATTATTCCTAATATTATTATGTATAATATTATGTATGTCTATCTCTATGTATTCTATTGTTATTATCCATAACATTATTACATTTATATTATCCATTAATTAATTTTTAGTTCAAATTATCGATTAAATTTCATGTCTGTTGAGATATTTATTATTCCCTATTGATTATGACTTATCACAAAATGATATCAAAGATAATTATTAAACAAAATGTGTTTTTAGATACTAAATTTTCTATTTTGATTATGAATTATTATTTACTATTTATGTATTCATCATATCTTCAACATTACATAACACATCTTAAGAATCTATGATCCCCTATATTTTATTTCATTTTCTCATGTCATGAATAAAGAATCTTCTAATGATTTCAAGGATGATATTTTTTTCAAATTGTTGTATTAATAATTTTCAAATATAATATAATATTCAATTATGTTTTCAGTTTAAAAATACTAATAAACTATTTAGTCCTTTGTGTTGTGATCTCATTTATCTATAATCTATAAAATAAAACCTCCATAAATGTTGGGATACAGGGGTGTGGTTATTTATAGTTGAGATCAATGAATGAATATAAATTTTCTTGGTAAATAAATTAAGAAAAAAAAAATTAGTTAACATAAACCTATGGTATAATATATGTATAAGTATATAATAAAAACCTACTATTTTGGTTATGGAATATATTTTTTAGTGTTTCTTGGAAATAAATCCAAATATAGTTACAATGAGTTGACAGAGTTTTGTAATAGTTCTACCTAGGCATAATAACATTAAGAAATGTTCAATGGTATTTGACCTTATCATCACCTGGGACATGACAATGTGCCTTATTGTGCACCATTTTTGACACTAATAGTGAATATGCTTTAGATAATTCAAGTATTCTCTACAAGAAATTATGAAGTTTTTTAATTAATGATGGAAATGAATAACCTAGATTAAGTATATAGTGTCATGATTCTCACATCAAAAAAATCATAATATAGTTTTCTTCAATGATTATTATTTATCTCAACATTGTTTTTTTCGTCAATTATTAGAACCCAAATGAATCATATTAACTTTGAATATGATAGAAAATGTAGTTACTAGGAGAAACCAAATGGGATGTTGAATGGAGTAAAATATATTTTTATTGTTCCTAATTAGTTATAATGATATATTATTATCTATATATATACATTATCTAACTCTAAAACTAATTAATGATGATATGGATGCATTTATCTATGAGATAGAGCTATGAAAAATATTGAGGAAAAATGAATAAATTTGATTTATTTCAAAAAAATAAAAATATACACAAAGAAGAATCACTTAAATATAGGAAAATTTTTTACTTTTTGAAAATAATGACATAGATAAATTAATGTTCATATAAATTTGAGGGGTTAAATAGAGAGAAAAATTTCATCTTATGAATATATTTTAAATTCAATGTCATAAATGTAGAGAACTTGGGAATTATTCATCCCAATAACCTCTTATAATGGTTAACTCATAGTAAATGGAAATTCATATGCTCAAGTAATTGGGTTAAATTATTTGTATATTGGGAATAAATAATTATATTGTAGAATTATTTTTAATAATGGTATATTTGTTATATAAACCATGAATATTCAATATATTCTTTTAAATTTTTGAATCATTTATGTATTTATCAAATATAAACTCAAAATATATAGACACCATCATGGTTTAATGAATTTATGTTTGATCATAATTTTAATTTCTTAAGCACCACTTTTAAGGATTTATGTGATTATATTTAATCAAGAATAAGTATTTTTCAGACACTTTTATGTAAATACAACACATTGGTTTAGTATATTAAAAAATTTTAAATAAGAATTCATTAACATTTTGAGGAAAAAATATTTATGTTATTGTTTCCTTTTTTTTTATATTATGATTGATGTTATAGTAATTATGGGTTATCATTAATAATGAACATTTTAATAATTATTTTAATCTATTTTTCGAAATGAACAACCCATGTTCCAGTTCACAATCTATCTCTTTTAGTACGTACATGGGGATAGAACCCAAAAACGAAGGGTGATAAATGGGTAGAGCCTACAGCTCTATAAAATGTTATATTGGTTAATATTACATTTCTTTTACATAAAAAATGGTGGATGATTAGTAATTCTAACTTTTGGTGTTGCTGTTTATGTTTATAGATTAATGTATTCTATTAAATTGTGAAAACATTTGGGTTTTTTTAAACATCATAAAAAAATTAAAGTATCACGCATTTATAGATCATATGATCCCTTAAGAGTATATTTTATTTTTCTAGGGAAAAATTAATTTTTGGATACTCATTCCATAGATTAAGATATGAATTCTAAATTTATCTATGGAAAACCATCTGGTGATATGTTTCTAATGAAATTGAAGTATTTTGAGTAATTTTATTTCTTTATATTCATAGGAAACAAAATTGTTTCTCATCATAAGTAAAAGGATCTTAAAAAGGTTATTCAATTACTATAATATGCAATGAATAGAATTTTCTTTTAACTAATTTCATATTAAAGGGTTTTTAGTCATAACTTTCTCTTGATCATTCACTTTCTTAGGACTAGCGATCTCTATCACACTCCATAACTATTTATCAATTTCTTTCATTTATATATATTCATTGAAATTTTATCCAATTAGAAATGCATATATGTTTTATTGTATTTAATAATCACACTTATTTTCATATATTATTATGAAAATAATTTTTACCCCCTTTTATGATATGGGTTTTCAATACATGAAGTTTGAAATTTCATATCATTGATTTCCATTGAATGATCAAATTGAGAGGAGGTAATATATTTATGGTAGGGAAAATTTAACCAACTAAAATTATATATTAAAGTTATTTAAAATAAATTTATTATATTTTATATATTCCATTACATGATACCTAGAGGATTTACAAGAATAAAATTATGTTCAATATCAAATATGACATGCAACCATAGAGGATTTACTGTTCGGTACTATAGCAAACAGAACTATTCACATGATTTGGGCCTTCGGGCCACAGGTTTGGGCATATGGGTCTCTAGGTCCTTCGGGTCTTCAAAGGCCTTCGGGCTACAGGGCCTTCGGGTCACGTAGACCATGGTGTAGCCCAGTTCACACAGAACAGGCCCCAGAAGAGGATCAGAGAAACAGGAGTATCAGCCACCAGATGCAGAGCTAACCTCATTGGAAGAATGAGAGGGTATGGCAGCCGCCATTGGGACCAGTCACCATGCAGCTTTGTACAGGGTAATGCTAGTCGATCAGAAATGTAAGGTATGGAGCTAGGTGGTCAATGATGCAGAAATCTGGGGAGGGGCAGTTCAAGTGGGATGGGCCTACGGGTCATGTATTGGGCATGGTATGCCTCTGGGCCTTCGGGTCATGTTTTGCGGGTTTGTCAGGCCTTCTGCCTTGGACCTACGAGTCTTGTATGGGTTACCCTTAAACCCTTAAAAGAGGGATTATCCATAATAAAATAAAATAAGAAGGCCTTTGGGCCATTCGGGCTATATAAATATTAATCTTGTAACCTAAAAATTGAATTGTGGAATATTAATATTATTAACTGAATTATGAAATATATAGATAAATTTTATAATCAATACAAACTTATTAATAAATTCATTGAAAATAATCACTCAAAATTTCAATCAAATCATTTTATTATTCAAAATAAAAAATCATAAAAAAATTGCTCCATATTCCATTATATGATTATAATTATAATCTATTCAAACCACATTTTAAAATTAAATTAAAAAAATTTAAATTATAGAATAAAATTTATAAAAAGATGATTTTATGGTATTTTTTAGAAATGTAAGTTTTTTCCATTAATGATAATAATTAATTATTTTTAAAATACATTGATGTCTTTTCAAAAAATAAAATAATTTTAAAATACCATTATGGGTTTAATTTTATTTATAAGTAAAACAATATGTATTTATTTATATTAAAAATAATTTATAGCATTTTAATTATTTTAATACCCTATTTTGATATAATATTATTTGTAGGCTTAAAATAGTAATTTTCCTAAAACTGTTTCAAATGCATAATGTTAATTCATTTTATTTAATTAAAATAATATTTTATTTTGATTTTTTAATTTAAATTTATAGATTATATATCTAAATATACTAATTTAATATCATATAATATTATTGTGGATAATATAATTTATATAGGATCATCTTAGGCTTAAAAAATGCATTTCGTGAAAATCCACACTTCAACATGTTTATGGGTTTTATTTTAATATAAATTATGCCTCTTCAATGAATTTAATTTTGAAAATTTTATTCCATATTTTTAATGGTCATATTTTATATTATATAAAAATTCTTAATTATTATTTATAAAGAATAGTTTAAAAAATTAATATATTACTATGTTTTATATGAAAATGGGGTTACGGAGTGTTAAAATAAAAGGATATCTGTTAGAATGAGCTAAAAACATGTCAAAATCGTATTTTAAGAAATGTTTACTCCTTGATGCATATAATAATTTATATTTTTTCTTTTTATGAATCATTATTCTTATGAAAAATGTGGGTATGATTTATTATTTTCATAAATTCAATATGTGTCATCCATCTCAATTGTAATGGGGAACTACCTACGCTGACATCTTCAAACCAATCAAGTAATTTTTCTTGGAAAAACCCTGAAATTTTATCTCAAACATAATTATACAAATTTTAAATATTTGTTTACTCCAAAAATACAGCCCCTATGGTCCTCATTAAGAGTTCCAAATGAGATTTGACTAGGTGAAGGTAATTGGATTCACTAAAATCATTCAATTGAATTATTATTTTTCCATTTTCATTTTTGTATTAAAACATTAAATATTGTAAAAAAATTATATCTCATACACATATATGTTAAAATATTTACGTCATAATATTTATCTATATCATTCTCTATTAAATTAAATGCATTTTCATTACTAGTGTGTGTGATAGACTATAGCCTCATAAACTGATATAATATGTTTTTTATCAAAAAACAAATGAATATTCATAATTATAAAAATAATTAATATATCTAATAAATATTAAATTATATCCATTCTGTAAAATTAATATATAATCAATTTCCCAAACTTTTTCCCTTTAATGGAATGATATTATCACTCACACATATGTTCGACCAAACAACTCCATGAAGTGATGTGACTCATATCAATAAAATAAAAATTAAAATTATAAAATAAATATTTATATTTATATGATAAAACTATATCCTCCTCATAGGAACAATAAATTTCATGGAAAATATGAATCAAAAAACAATCCAATTCACATGTTTAATAATAATAATAATATTATTATTATTATAATTAATTTATGGGTGGTAATATTTCATATGTTTGTCATATATGAAACTATAATAATTAATATTATTCTATTGTAAATTAATAACATTAGTAAATTAATTATACTGTATTTTAAAGCGTATTATACCAAAAGAACACATGAGGTATGATCCTTCACCTCAATTTCCCTTAATTGTGTCATATTTTAATATTATTAACCATATTACTTTTATACAGTGTATATACTCACAATGATTCATGTAATATCATAAATTATTCACAAATCATGTTTTTGTAGATTTCATGTTGAATTATTTATATCTAAGGGGATTTCAATTCAACTTTACAAAGTGTAATGGGATTTGTCCTTAGTTTCCTTTCATTAAGGTATATTTTAATATTATGAACCAACTTTATTTAAAGGGTTTTGTTTAATTATCCTATTTTATTTTATATCATTGGTATATTTTTTATGGTATTTAATGTTTCGTTTTCTTTTATTCCATTCATGGGGATAACAAATCAAAAGATACAATAGTGGTATGATATGTATCTTTCAATCTCATTTCAATTGAGATAGATTATTCATAAATTCCAATTTATTGAAATTATTTGACCATTGCCTCATAAACCCCTTATATTTTCATTTCCTTTGTTTTTTGTAATTTTTTATTGTAATAGTACCATTTTTCTATTTGGTATTTAAAATTATTGTTATTTTTTAAAAAAAATCTTATTTTATATCACTCTACTGTAGATAATAATTATTTTTTAAATCCATGTTCTCTGATTTTTTTTTAAAATATATATTCATTAATTAATTAAATACATTTTCACCCATAATAGGATTCTTACAAAATTCAGAAAAAGAAATATTTCTTTTTTTTCAAATGAGTTATATTTTACTTTTATTACAAAAATTTCATATGAATTTTAGTTTTAAGGTTCTTGACAAGAATCAAAATTAATCACTTTTATGACCCTGAATTTCGTTGATATATTCTATTACAAATTTAAAATTAAATTTTCAAAGAAAATGTTTTTTCTAAAATTCAAGTAATTTTTAGTGATGAAAATAGAATTTCAATGTTAAAATCGTATTTTCCCTAATAATATTTTTAATTATATTTAATTATATTTTAATTCATCAATGATAAAATTAACTATTTTAAAAATAATACCCTGGGGATATTTCAGATTGACATCATCCTTATTCTATCTCTAAATGTTATACAAACATTTTATATAGGGAATGTACTAAAATTATCTTTCTTGATTAATTATTAAAATTATTAAAATTATTTTAAAGTTTTTACTTTTTTGTGATCATTTGAGAAAATTTACCTTAAATATCCACAATATTTATCGTGGATATTTTTATTAATTATACCATATATAATTTCTATAAAAGTTTTTTTCCATGGAAAATTTTTGATTGAGTGTTTAAATAATTATATTTTTTTCCTTAAATAGGGATATTAATTGGTAGTACATAAAGTTACAAGTGGGGGACATAATATTATATCCCCTCGATGCATTGACAATCTCATGAGATGATTCAGTAAGTTAGCATTAAATGTGTTTTCACCAAAAGTTTAAAATCATCTTGTGAAATATCATAAAAGTATTAAAATAATGATGTTTTATATAAAGACATCCAATATTAAGAATTTCATTAATTAATAATTCAATTTTTATTATAAATTATATTATTTTATTTATAATAACAATGTATTAATTTTGTACTCATGTTTTTTGGTAAAAGGTATATGTCTTCAAATATTTACATTTCCATATTTATTTTTTCTTATTTAATAATGATTGTTAAGTTATTGTGTAATTGAAATGGGATTTCAGATATTACCCTTACTATATTGATTATGATTTATTTAGTCATGATATATTTTGATTTATATAACTCATACTCAATATCTGTGATCACCCCCATTTTGTTTCTTTCTCTAATATATGAAAAATTAATAATTGAATGAGTTTAATGATACATATTTTTCTATTTTTGAATTGTTTTATTTCATTTTCTAAAGGTAATATGAGAATCATTTTTGTGTATAGTTTACCATTATTACCAAAATATTTTGCCATTTAAGATGAAATTTTTTGTATCTAACACCAATATAATAAAGTTACCATCAACTTTCGTATACTGGGAAAAGGGTATTAAAAATAAGACTCTACTTATTATCTCATAAATCTATTATTAGTGTCTCATTTAGAACCCTTTCTAATTAGAGAAAGAATATATTCATGTTAACTATAAAACAACATCACCACCCCTAATATACTATGATGATCATTTGTCATGACCTATCCTCGGGGCCCGTGCCGTGACTACCCGAAACTCGCATTCCATAGGCCAGGGGCTGGCAACTATCACCAAAGGTGTAATTTCAGATAAAAAAGGAAGGCATTGCCTTTTGAAAGTAAAAAAATCAACAGTGTACACAACCAAAAGTAAACACAAAGTAAAACAGTATACAAAAGAAAGTGATGAAAGGAAAGGGGCCAAAAATACAAGCCCAACCGTAAAGTACAATACAACTGAAAAGAAAGTAAAAATATAGTAAATTAAAACAAAAACTACTAAGTCGTCCTCTGGGAATCCCACCTGAAGGGTGGGTCTAGATAGCCTCCTCATCACCCCAGGTCCTACGGTCCGCTCCATGTACGTCTTTCTAAGAGGTACACCTCTGGGTAACATCCATCTCCACAAGTATCTATCTCGATCAGTGATGTCCGTCGTCTGCAACCAACACAACGAAGTGCAGGCATTGGTCGTGCAGGGGTGAGTATAACGATACTCAGTGAGGACCCCGAGACCCCTGAAGGTCACCCAGAATCCACGAAGGATAAACCACAGAATAAAGATACAATCACGAAGTGTCAACCAACTGTACTTAGGTATATGCCCATACAAATACCAAAGATATGAATCTCAGTTCGGCTCCAACTCTCGAGCCCAAGCACAACCCAGTCGATATAGGAAGTAAAGTCAATCACATAGATGATAATGACTGAATGTCAAGACTCAGCTCACAACGGTATATATCATTCGTTTAGCGATAGAGATGATCAAGTATAGTCACTTATTCATCTAAGATAATGGACCCACATAGGATACTAGACCAGCTACTTGGTCGAACCCACACAAGATACATGTACAGATGTCAAAACTGTCGGACCCACACAGGATACAAGAATAGTAGTCATTACTGTCAAACCCACGGAGGATTCCGATACAATTTACATCGTCGTCGAACCCACATGGGATCCCAGTACAGTATTCGTCACTTCTGAACCCACATAGGATCCCAGTACAGTAGTCGTCGCAGTCACAACCAGCTCTAGGGTTCTCGCACACAGCACGTTCGATTCACGGAGGGTCTGATTCTCGAGTAATGGGTCGATACATCAACTATCAATAACTCTAGATTTGATGTATCTCAAAGTTCCGTCTCATAAAAAATAACCCAATGCGATAGACAGTGCGTCAATCGGACGCCCGTTCTGAGAGTTATTGGCTTTTCCGTTCCAGGGGCTCGGTGGGATTCAGACTTGTTCCAAACCCAGCTGTTTTCCAAAGTTTTCCAAAACTCACTTAGATTATCATAAATGACTGCCTCGTTGCTAAGATCCCAGTTCCACCGACGGCGTGTCAATCAGACACATAGTCTAGAAGATATTCACATTTAAGCGAACGTGTACGGCCCGTCAAGCCCAGTAGGCTGGCGGGTTGGCCTAACCCGGTTTGGCGGGTCTGACCCGGTTGGGGATCGTCCCATCCTGGTGGAGCGCATCCCACCCATGAACCCGGTCTGGCAGGTCCAATCCGTTTCAGGGGTCGGCCCGGGCCGGTGGGCGCGGCCCACCCGCGGACTCGACCCTTGGTTACGGGCCAGTTCGGTTTTCCCGGTGGCGCCGACCGGCACTGCCCCTCCTTGCTGCCCAACTGGCCAAAGCTGGCCAGTTTTTTCTGGCACGAGCGGCCCACTTTTTTGGGTCGTGGTTCCTCCGCACGCGGTGCCAAGCAGCTCTGCATTTCCCCTCAGCCCGACCGGCCGGCGGCCGACCGGTTCATCCACCGAGCAGCCCGCGGAAGCAAGACATGTGTCCTCTATAGTGTGGTGCTAGGAGGGTGCCATGGTCTCCTTCCAGGCTGGCAGTAACCAGCCGGCTCATCTAGTAAGTGTCATGTGGATGCGCGCCGCACCTCCTCCACATAGCACTATGGGTGCTGCGGTTTTCCAGCCCAACCGACAGTAGTCGGCCGGTTCTTCAGCCCGAGCGGCCCATGGTTTCGGGCCGCAGTTTTCCTCTATGAGACCAGTGCGTGGCCGCATCCTCCAGTCACCGCAGCCTCCGGTCTCCGCTTCCAAAAATAATCAAGAACCAATGATGGGTCATCGGGCCATGTTTGTTTGGCCCACACCCTCCGTGTTAAGCAATATCAAATTTCTGAAGACAATCCAATACATTCATCAAGAATGAGGTATAATTTTATACATTGAAAATTACAAAAAAACCCCATACCTTGATTTCGATGTTCACTTTTCGGTGTCGCGGGAAGAGAATATTAATACGGCGTCGATTAGTTGACGTCGGGGTGCATCCGAGGAGGAAGTCTTGTCGACGTTCCTCATGGGGGGCTCCTCCTCTTGTGGCTTGGTTGAGGATAGAAGACGATTTCTCCATTCTTCGTTAGAGAGAAAGGGCATTCTTCTTCTTCTTCAGGGAAGAAAGCTCTCTTCCTAATTCTCCGAAAATTCCACCACAACATATTTTCCAAGGCCAAAATAAAAAAGGCTTCCCAATATTATAATATTTCCATGCATTCAAAACAATTAAAATGAATTGTTGACACCACAAATAAATTAATGAAGACATTAATTAATTGTGTTGGCACAATTAATGGGAGGGAGGTGGAGAGGCACCACCATTATGTGGAAGTTCAAATGTTAAAAATGGGTTCATGGGAGATAAAGGGGGAGTTGGGGGGTTAGGGGCTCTTGTGGGCCCCACCACACATTATCCTCTCATGGGAGGTTATGTGGGGTGTGGGTCCCACCTCCAACTTCCATTTGGAGGAAATAACCACCAATTTATTTAATTTATTATGAATCCCAATATTTTAACTTCTACTCTCGACCAAATGAAACTGCTGTAAAGGTCTCCTTAAGCGAAAATTGGGGATGCAAGTTCATCGGTGTCCTCAGATTTCAATTCCAAGAACCAGTTCAAAAGATAGAAAAACCTGCATGTACGGTTACTAAATGTACCCAAACATAACTTCATAAATTGATTCTGGACACACTGGGCCTTGGAATCAGGCGCCGTAAGAAACTACAGACTCATAAAATTCCAAAGAATTTATGAAAAAAAAATCCTTTAAATTTCCAGGTCTATACATTACCCCCACCTCAAGGCTTTACGTCCCCGTAATGCTATAACACACACTTGGAAAAAAGGGGGTTCTGAGCATGAATCTAAGCCTCCCGCTCCCATGTGCTCTCTTGGAGGTCCCCGTGCTGCCAGAGAACGCGCACCAGAGGAATCGATCATCCATGTAGAACCCACTCCTAACGACCGTCAATCTCCACTGAAACCACCATGAATTTCACCCCGTCATCGATGTCCAGCTCCCCGTGGTCGATGATGTGGGACATATCATGCACTTATCACTTCAGCTGAGATACGTAGAAGATGTCGGGAACCTGGTGCAACTGAGGTGGAAGGGACAGGCGGTATGTCACCTCATCTACTCTACTGAGGACCTAAAATGGCCTGATAAAATGCAGATATAACCTATAGCCTTGGCCAAATCTTCGTATACCTCGTCGAGGTGAGACCCGTAAAAGACGTGGTCACCATCCTCGAACTCAAGTGGTCTTCTTCTCCTATCAGCATAGTAATTCTGCCAGATCTATGCAGTCTTCATCTGATCCTAGATGATATGAACCTTCTTCATCATAGCCTACACCATCTCAGGTTCTACAAGTGCTGACTCCCCTCGGTTAGTCCAGCATAGAGGTGATCTGAATGGTCAACCATACAATGCATCGTAGGTGTCATCCAGATGGTGGAGTGGTAGTTCTTGTTGTACGCAAACTTCGCCAAGGGTAAGTGATCCTCCCAGCAGCGACCAATGTTGAGGACACATGCACAGAGCATGTCCTCGAGAGTCTGAATGGTCTTCTTAGTCTGATCATCCATCTGAGGATGGAAGGTGGTGCTCAAGTGAAGAAGCATCCCAAAACATCCTATAATCCCTTCCATGGTAGGGAAGTGAAATGAGCATCTTGATCGGAGATGATAGTCGATGGCACACCATAAAGTCGTACGATCTCTTGAATGTAGAGGCATCTCATGCTCTCTACTGATCCCTACTTTCTGATCGGTAGGATGTGGGCCGACATGGTGAGTCAGTCTACAATCACCCATATAGAGTCATGACCTCTAGATGTACATGGAATTCACATCATGAAATCCATGGATATCATGTCCCACTTCCACTCTGGGACCTCTAATGGCTAAACTAGTCCTGCTGGAACCTGGTGCTCCGCCTTCACTTGATGATAAGTGAGGCATCATGATACAAACTCTGCTACTGCCTTCTTCATACCCAGCCACCAATTTCTGTCGTTTGAGGTCCTGATACATCTTCGCCACTCTTGAATGTATCGATAGAGGGGAAGTTTGAAACTCTCCCAAAACCTCCTCATGTTGTGCAACTTGTACTATGGTACGTCCTCTAAAGGGGATTATGTGCTCCCTACCTTCAAAAAACTCATCAGGTGCCTGCCCTGAGGATATGTGAGCACATCGCATCTTACAGTCAATATACCCTCGTTGTGCCTCCTTGACTCGCTGATGAAGTGGAGGAGTGACTGCGAGAGACGGAAGAAAGGTTTCTCCATCTCTATCCACAAAGGATATCTGCAACATGACTAGCTTCTCTATCGCCTCTCCTAGTAGTTGAATGCTCGATCTCCAGCTGAGAGCATCTTCTACAATGTTCCCCTTCCCAAGAGTATAGACTATCTCAAAGTCATAGTCCTCGACGAACTCGAGCCATCTCCGCTGTCTCAGGTTCTGGTCCTTCTATGAGAAGATGTACCTAAGACTCTAGTAGTCAGAGTGAACTATATAATTCCCGCCCATAAGATTGTGCCGCTACATCATCAAGGTGAAGACCACTACTGCTAACTCGAGGTCATGGGTAGCATAGTTCTTCTCATGCTGTCGCATCTTCCGTGAACCATATGTGATCACTGCTTTCTCCTGCATCCGGACACACCCGAGTCTGGTCCCTGATGAGTCACAGTAAACTATATACCATATGCCCTATTCTGATAGCCTCAATATGGCCGCACTAGTAAATATCTGTCTCATCTCCTGAAAGAACTTCTGGCATCTCTCTGACCACACGAAGGGTTTCTCTCTCTTCTTCAATGCTGAAAGTGGTGCTGCAACTCTGGAGAAGTCTGGCACAAATCTCTGAAAGTACCCAGCCATACCTAGATAACTCCGAACCTCCATCACACTCCTGGGTGGCTCCCAAGAAAGTACTGCCTCGATCATCGCTGGATCCACTGCTACCCCAGCCTCTGATATGATGTGTCCCAAGAAGTGAACCTCTCGAATCCAAAGTTGTCACTTCAAGAGCTTATGATAAAGCTGGTGCTATCAGAGTTTCTACAGTACTACCCACAAATGGTAGGTGTTCTCCTACTCAGTAGTCAAGTAAATCAGTATGTCGTCAATGAAGACTATGAAAAATCGATCAAGGTAAGGCTGGAAGATCCTATTCATGAGGCTCATGAACACTTCTGAAGTGTTGGTTATGACAAAGGTCATAACCACGAACTCGTAGTGGCCATACCGACACATGAAGGCCGTTTTTTTTACATCCTCATCTCGAACATTGAGCTGGTGATAGCCTGACCTGAGGTCTATCTTTGAGAACCATCGTGATCCCTTGAACTAACCAAAGAGGTCGTCAATCCTCGAGAGTGGATACTTGTTTTTCATAGTCTCTGGATTCTGGCGACGGTAGTCGACACACAGTCGTAGGATCCCATCCGCCTTCCTACCAAACAAAATCAGGGATGCCCAGGTTGAAACACTAGGTCGGATAAAACTATTCCCCTACAAGTCCTCTGACTGTACTCATAGATCACGAAGCTCGACAGGAGCCATTTGATATGCTGGAGTAGATATTTGTGATATCCCTGGGTATAGGTCAATGGATAAGTCTACCTCTCTACAAGGATGTATTCCTAGAACATCATCAGGAAAATCATCCACGTATTGATCCCCCACAATAGGAAAACTCGGACTTCGCATATCAACCACTCCGAGGATGTTACTAGCCAACTGATGTGTGATCGGCTACCCCCTCCTCTGTGTAAGTCCATCCTACGCTGCAAAGGCTCCCTTATCTCCTGTGAAGGTGAACCTGGCCCCATCCGTGCAGATACACCACACCTTGTGCCTAATACAGTCGATCTTATCATGGACTGTAGTTAACCAGTTCATACCCAAGATGATGTCATAAGGCCTCGAAACCAATACAAGAAAATCACAGACAAATCTCTTGCCTCATATAGTAAGCTCACACTGCCAGAACCAGTTCCTAATCATCGAGTCTACTCCCATAAGAGTCTCTAGCTGTAAGGATCGAGCTAACAGATCTGTCGCAATCTTAGAGCTCAAAACAAGGGCAGTGGAAATAAAATAATGACTCGTACCTGTGTCTATGAGTACTACAGAAAGGGTAGAGTAGACAAAGATAGTACCTCGAATCATCTCAGGTGCGCCATGGTCATAGGAATCGACTGCCTGAAGCTGCGCCCGCCTCTGTCCGCCAGCTCCCTGTGGTCAGGGTGGACCTCTTTGTGGTGGTGGTGGTAGTGACTGGAAACATCGTCCACCACCCGCTGCTCGGCCAGCTCCTCTTCCATGTACTCCTACTCCCGATGGTCCACCAAGGTCGAACCCCTACCTCTACCTGGGAGGTCCCTCTACTATCTTCTGCTCATCTGCATGGCGGGTCAGGCAGTCATGAGCCATGTTGCCCTACCCACCGCATGCATAGCACAGCCTGCTCCTCGTAAGGCTGGATCAATTTTGTGTGCCCCATAAAACCAAACACGTATCATGGGGTTGCCCACCTAATGTCCTGGTCCGCTTGGACCTCTGCGTCATCAATCTACTATCGGCTGTAGAAGACTCCGCCATATGTCGTCCTGTGGTGGGTGTCGCCGCTGGGGACTGCTCAGTGAGAGATTTCTCCACTATAAGGGATCATTCTAGTACCCCTGCCTATGTCGAGATGTTGAGGGGAATCACCAAAGCCCTTATATCATGACTGAGTCCCTTATCGAAGGTCTAGGACCTAAAGAACCAGTCTCGTACCATACCCCTGGAGTATCATGAATGGTCAGTGAACCTCATTGAGTACTGAGCTACTATCATGCTGACCTGCTGCAGATGAAGTAACTTCTGAATCTGCACCGTATGAAGGCTGTCTAGAACAAACTCTAAGCGGATGAGAATCTCGAAGTCTGTCTAGAGCAGTGATGCCTCGTCATGCATTGGGAACATCAAACTCCACCATCTACTTGCTTCTGCGTGCAGGATACTCACATAAAGGAACATTATAAGGTCGATGGTCGTCCCAACCAATCTGAAAACTCTCATGATAGCCTCTAGCCAATCCCCAGCTGCCTATGGGTCTATCTAACCCTGGAACCTGGGCGGCCAATATCGTTGGAACTCGTGTAAAACACTCAAGTGGAGTGCACTCTCTACTATTGGGGAATGTGGTATCAGTTACCCTGTGGGTAGTGGTGCTGCTGGTGCCTCCGCTCTGATGTGGCCCTGCACCGAGGCCTCGTCGCTCGTTGGGCTACCATATCGTATGTAACTCGGAATTCTAGCCGGCTGCCTTCATGGGGCCATCTTGAAAAGAGACAGGTGCACCACGGTTTAAACAGTATACCCGTTGAGCTGACACAAAGTAATCACAATGGAAATTTTTCAAAGGAAACACACACGCAATCACTATTTTCGTGCACTGAGTCAGAAATTAGAGGTCAGGGTCCTGGTGAATGGATACGTCTGCGGTCGCACCAACATTGGACTCCCTAGACTAAAAACCACACTCAATACTATTTATACTATTACATCACAAAAAAGAATGATTAGAGTCTTGATTCTTTCAGTAGAACCGACTCCTCTGATACCAATTTGTCACAACCCGTCATTGGGGCCCATGTCGTGACTACCCCAATACCACCTTCCATAGGCCAGGGGCTGGCGACTAGCACCAAAGGTGTAATTCCTGATAAAAAGGGAAGTCATTCCCTTTAGAAAGAAAAAAACAACAGAGTACGCAACCGAATGTAAATGCTAAGTAAAACTGTATACGAAAGAAAGTTCTGAAAGGAAAGGGGCCAGAAATACAAGCCCAACAGTAAAGTACAGTACACTAAAAAGCTAGTACCACTACAGCAATGTAAAGCAGAAACTACTAATTCATCCACCGGGAATCCCACCGTAAGGGTTGGTAAAGATGGCCTCCTCAGTACCCCAAGTCCATCTGTCTGCTCTGTGTATGTCTTGCCAAGTGGTCCACCTCCAGGTACCATCCATCCCCACAAGTCTCTTCCTCGATCAGTGATGTTCGTCGTCTACAACCAACACAACGAAGTGCGGGCATAGACCGTGCAGAGGTGACTATAACGATACTCAGTATGGACCCTGAGACCCCCGATGGTCTCCCAGAATCCCTGAAGGATAAACCACATAATAAAGATACAATTACGAAGTGTCAACCAACTATAAATAGGAATATACCCATTCATATACCTAAGTTATCAATCTCAGTTCTGCTCCAACTCTCAATCCCAAGCACAACCCAGTCCATACAGGAAGTAAAGTCAATCACATCTATGATAATGATTGAATGTCAAGAATTAGCTCACACAGGTATACATATTTCGTATAGCAATAGAGATGATCAGATGTAGTCACTACTTCATCTAAGCTGTCAGACCCACATAGGATAATAGACCAGCCAAGCTGTCTGTCCCACACAGGATACAAGACTAGCTACTCTGTCGGACCCACACAGTTTATAAGTACAGAGGTCAAAACTGTCAGACCCACAAAGGATACAAGAACAGTATTCATCATTATCGAACCCACAGAGGATCCTAGTACAATTTCCATCATCATCTAACCCACAGAGGATCCTAGTACAGTATTCATCACTGCTGAACCCATGTAGGATCCCAGTATAGTAGTCATCGCAGTCGCTGCCAGCTCTAGGGTTCCAACACATAGCACGCTCGATTCTAGGAGGTTCTGCTCCTCAAGCAAGGGTTCGATACCTCAACTATCAAGAAGTCCAGAGTTGATGTATCCCAAAGTTCTGTCTCATCAAAAGAAACAAAACGTGACAGACGACGCGTCAATCGGACGCCCGGTCTGAGAATTATTGGCTTTTATGTTCCAGGGGCCTGATTGGATTTGCGCTCGTTCCAAAACCGTACATATTCCAAAGTTTTCCAAAACTAAATTAGAGTATTGCAATGGACTGCCTCGTCGTGAGGATCCTAGTTCTGCAGATGGTGCATTAATCAAATGCAAGTTCTAGAAGATATTCACGTTTAAGCGAACGTGCCTGGCCCGTCAAGCCTAAGTAGGCTGGTGAGTCGGCCCGACCTGGTTTGGCGGGTCTGACCCAGCTGGGGGTCAGCCCGGCCTAGTGGAGAACAACCCACCAGAAGACCCATCCTAGTGGGTCCGACCTATTTGGGGGGTCGGCCCGGCCCGGTGGGGCGCGGCCCACCTGCTGACCCAGCCCGTGGTTGCGGGAAAGTTCGGTTCACCCAGCGGCGCTGAGCGGCGCCGCCACTCCTTGCTGCCCAGCCAGTTTTTTCCGTCGTGAGAGGCCCGCGGTTGCGGGTCGTGGTTCCTCCGCACACAGAACCAAGCGGTGCAGCGGTTCCCCTTAGCCCTTCCAGTTCGTCCACCGAGCGGCCCGTAGAAGCAGGCCGCATCTCCTCTACAGTACTCCACAAAGAGGGCGCCGCGGTCTCCTTACCAGCCAGCCATAGCTGGCCGGCTCATCCAGCAAGCAACCCGCAAATTCGGGCCGCACCTCTTCTATACGGCACCTGCAGGTGTCGCTGTTTTCCAGCTCGGCCAGTATTATCCGTCCGGTTCTTCATCCTGAGAAACCCGCGGTTATAGGCTGTGGTTTTCCTCTACGCGGCCAGTGCACGGCCGCCGCCTCCGGTCGCCGCCGCCAAATATAATCAAGAACCAACGGAGGGTCGTCAGGCCGTGTTCATTCAGCCCGCACCCTCCACGTTAGGGGATATCAAATGTCCTAAGAGAATCCAATGCATCAATCAAGAACAATGTATAATATTATTCATTTGAAATTATAAAATTCCCCCTACCTTGATTCTGATGTTCACTTGTCGGTGTCACAAGAATAGAATCCGAAGACGACATCAATTCGTTGACATTGGGGTGTGTCCGAGGAGGAAGTGTAGTCGACGTTCCTCACATGCGGCTCCTCCTCTTGTGGCTTGGATAGAGATCGAAGATGGTTTCATCATTCTTCGTTGGATAGAACAGGCGTTCTTCGTGTTATTGAGGGAAGAAAACTCTTTTCTTAATTCTCTAAAAGTTCCACAACAGAATATTTTCCAAGGCTAAAATAATAAAAAGGCTTCCCAATATTATAATATTTACATGCATTCAAAACAATTCAAATGAATTAATTACAACACAAATTAATTAAAGAAGACTTTAATTAATTGTGTTGGCACAATTAATGTGATGGGGGTGGAGAGGCTCCACCATTATGGGGATGGTCAAGAGTTAAAAAGGGTTTAATGGGAGTTAAAGGGGGAGTTGAGGGGTTAGGTGCTCGTGTTGTCCCCATCACACATTATCCTCTAATGGGATGTTATGTGGGGTGTGGGCCCCACCTCCAACTTCCCTTTGGAGGAAATAAGCCCCACGTAAAAATAAAATTGTCTAACAGAATAATTTTATTTAATTTAATATGAATCCCAAAATTATAACTTCTACTCTCGACCAAACGCAACTGCGGTAAAGGTCTCCTTAAGTGATAACCGGCGATGCAAGTTCATCGGTGTCCTCAGATTTCAATTCTGAGCACCGGTTCAAAAGATAGAAAAACCCGCATGTACGTTTACTAAACATACCCGAAAAAAAATTCTAAAATTGATTCTGGGCACACCGGGCCTCGGTATCATGCGCCGTCTGAAACTGTAGACTCGTAAAATTCCAAAGAATTTAAGAAAAAAATTTCCTTGAAATCTCTAGGTCTTTACATCATTAATTAGTTATAAATTAATGTCATTCTTTGAGGAGATATTTTTAATTTCACTACACAAAAAATATATAGAATATGAAAAATAATTATAATATTGAGTATTATTTTCCAATAAAATAATGAAACGTTATACATTCTTAATATCATTATGATTATTTTGAAAAACAATAGATATGGTAATTTATATCAATTTTTTCAGATATTCCCCATGTTCATCCTCATTTCTGTTGTAGTTCATGGGTTTTGTTTACACATTACAAATATATATAATTTCATCCATAAATACATTTGACCAAATAATAAAACTCATCTACTAAATTATTTTATAAGAAACATATATATTTTAATTCAGTTTGAAAATTGTTACAACTTATGAATCATATTCCTTATATTAAAATATTTTAACTTATTCATTATCCTTAACTTCACAAAATCCAATTGTTTGATTTTGAATTAAATTTTCTTTACTGAACACTTTTTATGAATAAATTAATCATCCTTAATACCTTATTCATTCAAACTCTTCCATTTAAAAAATATAACTATGAACATTATTATTACCCGCACATATATAATTTCTTTATTAAAAACTATCATTCACTAGAATAAAAAAACTTTTTATTGTAAAACTAACATTCTCATGCTATATATATATATATAAACATAAAATGTTTCCTTCAAATATATATCCTAAAATATTTAGTATATTATGATAAATAACTTTATATTTATACTAGTATAAAATTTTATATATTGTATTTGAAGTTCTCTAAATTTCAATATATTCCCCCTAGCCTCTTTGGAACTATATTTCTTTTAGAATTTCATGATGTGATACAAAATCTCATATCTGCTGGAAATAACACTTTTTATATATTTTCAGGAATATTTAACAAATTAATTATCATTTATGTTTCAAAATAATATAATACATTTATATACTATCATTTTAGTTGACTATTTACTACATATATCAATAAACTTTTCACCTGATCCAAAAAAGTTTAATTTTCATTGAAGCTAGATGAC
Organism: Viscum album; assembly: GCA_963277665.1. Lineage (NCBI taxonomy): Eukaryota > Viridiplantae > Streptophyta > Magnoliopsida > Santalales > Viscaceae > Viscum > Viscum album. The sequence continues at coordinate 1,306,373,472 of OY728147.1, forward strand.
TAATAATAATATTTCATAAATGATATTATTCATCTCTAAAAAATTTCTTCTCGCATAGTAGTATTCTCAAACATATCCTTCCTAATAAAATTGTTTATAGCATGAGGAAATAGAACCATAAGAAAGAGTGATCTCAGTTATCCAATATGGGTAAACATAAGAGATAACAATCAACAATCATAAGTGTGAATATGATAAAAATGAGGGAATAAGAAAAAGATAATAAATTATGAAAATATAACCAAAAATTCATATACCATAAATCATGAGTTATGGGACAAGGCTCTCCCATAACAAAATACATGAGTCACATTTGTGATGAATCTTTTGTATGATCCGGGTTTTTTAGTTACAAATCCTTTAATTTCCATCACATTGTACTTTAGATGGTTAAATATGGCCAAATGTGTATTCTTGTTGAGGTTATAGATATTTCAAGGGTTTACAAGGTTGTTTCAGTGCCCAAAACCCGACTTTTGGGTTAAATTTTTCTGGATCATGGTTTGAATAAATCTACATGGAAGGCCAAGAATTTTGATAAGGTCGTGTGGGGTTGTACAAATGGAAAACATAGGCTGCAGTGTCAGTGAAACCTATGTGATTTGGGCCACACATACATGTGAAGATGCATTCAATTTTGATATTGGAGTTTTCAAATTACATGCATGGTTAGGAAAACCTTGTGGGAAAATATTGCAATGTTCCGTTCCCTATATCTATACATGCACATTCAACACATGATTTTGAAAAACCTTGCTGCCAAACCATGTGTCCCCATATTCTGGGTGAAATTATGAAATTAAACGTAATTAATTATTATTTATAACCCTATTTATTCGTATTTTTCTCTTCCACAACAGACTTAATATTTTGAGATCCATCTTCATGCCTAAATTTGGAATTGATGTATCTTCTCAATCAGATCCACAATTCATGCATCTCTCATCTTGTTGGATCTTTATCAGTGAGTCATTAATTATTATTATGTCATTACTTGTTTTATTTTGTATGGGATGATATATTTATGTGGAATATAATTTTCTCTATTACTTTTTTCTTCATCAATTATTTAATTCTCTCCTGATCTTAGTCGAATCTGGAGTTGATACTGGATTAGCTATCAACTATTTTCCTATGATAGGTGGTCTCATTCCTTTCATTTAATGTCAATGTTTTTATATATTTTCATATATCCACACACCCAATTCTCATAGAATTACCCTTGGAATGAGTTTTAATAATTTAATTATATTGTTAAGAATGGGATATATATTAAAAGTAGACCATTGATTAATGGTTATTGGTGAAATTCATTGAAATTTGAACCACCCCTTTGGGTGTGTTAATTAATTAAATGGAAAATAATAAATATTATGAAATTGGATGACATTAAAGAGTTCCCTCATACCCTTTATCAAGGGATATTAATATTCAATTATAAAGTGATGATTATATTTTTTATTTGATATCAGAAATAAATTTTTATATCAATAATAAATTAATTGATTAATGGGATGGGTGAAATACCAATGACATGTGGCCCTTTCCATACAATTTTTTGTTTAAGAATTTGAGGCTTGTTTTATTTAAATTACCATGTGAGTAAAATAGAGGCAATACTTACAAGAATATCCCTGAATTGAAACCCCTTCTTAGGTTAGATGTATATGACATGTTCCAGGTTTTGACCTTGTCATGTAAAATGAGTCTTTTTAAATGAAAATTATTAAATGGTTCTAAATTGGGAAGATGCAGATATACCTTGGGTGACACATAGATTATATATGAATTTTATAGATGTTCTTGATTTTATTGTACCTTTATTGTTGTTGAGAGATACATGGAATCCATAGAATACTACCAATTATGGACTCTAAAACTTGACTATAATATGGTGAGTTTTACATGGGTTCTATATGAATTTACAGGGATGGACTAAAATGGGATTTGATCACTATGACAAGGGTGATTATTTGGCTCCCTTAGTGGACAACCATGTATGGGCCTGAATGGAATAAAAGTTCCACCACACATATACTTATACATTGATTGTTGAGCATCACCATGGATGGGATCATAGGTTATTGGTTTATATTAATCATTGAGTGATGCCTAGATTCCAAATTAGTAATTACAAGGGTGGTATTAGGTTTTAAATTAATTATCAAATGAAATAAATTTATTGATGTGTCAACAAAGGAAAAGAAAAATCATGTATTTGGTCTTGAATAACACTATATTGATGGCCTCTTTAGACATCATTTGATCACATACCAATATGGTGGACACAAGGATATGTACCAGGTCTATAGAATTATTGATGAAATTAAATTGAATTATTAATTTATCATGCTGATAAATGAAATAGGAAAAAATATTAATTCCAATACTTATGTTTTAAATAAAATAGTATAAATGAACTTGATTATAAAGTAGAAACTAGAATTTATACAATGTTTAAGTTTTTGTAAATCTGTTACACATTATAATTTTTCCATTAATTGTTTAATATTATATAGTCAATAACATGATAGAACATGTGCATGGGAGGTTTCCTACAAGGATTTAGTCTCATACCCTATTCAAGATACCCTCGATAATCGAATAAAAGAAATTATATCAAATCCATATAATGGAAAGCCCCGTACTATAGGTTCTTTATTTCTGATTAGGATATGTGGAGCATGGGACCAATCTAAGGATCCTAGTTCTAGATGTGATAATTTTTTACCTTTTCATACTATTGATTTATTTATTTTATTATACTACTATCGATATATTTTGTATACTTTATTGAGATATGTATCATCATCTTTTTATATAAGATTATTTTATAATTTTATCCATTATTTTTGTGTATCTATTTTATGTATGGTTTACATATTCAACTACTTATATGATATTGATATTAGATTATGCTACACTCTGGTGATGAGTTAATATTCCCCCAATACACAAACCTAGTTTCTCGTAACTAGTCGAATGAATTTGGTGTTTGGAACGATTCACTTGAGGCCTTGGGCCAACTGGGCTAGAGGAATTGTTGCGTGGCATCGGGGTCTAGGGAGTTCTACCATAAATAATTAATTAGGATCAATGACAGAATATCCAATAAATAAGACATAATTATTTGGAATAAAAATTAGAATAGAAAATAATTCACTTATTCAATGATAAACATCAATATTATTATAAGATATTAGAAATAGTATAGTATTGGATTCAGTTCTCCATCCATTCCCATAATCAAAATAGATAGGGTACGTTAGTGGATTGGGATTACTCTTCCATTTTAATTTGTGTTATCACATGTGATATTAAGAATTAATAAATTCATTATAGAGATACATAATGATGGTCCCTCTTATACCATAATGGAAACCATATAGATGTGTGCCATAATATCAAAAATTATTTATCATTTCCTCTAAACTTAATTAACCCATGGGAATGAAATTTGTTTCCTGAAAACACACTTAAACATAATCATCATAAGACATATAGATAATTAATTTGGATTGTATAATAATATCAAGTATTTAGTAAATCATAAAAATACAAAAAACGTGCTGAACATATATGATAAATATATTAATAAATCATTAAAAATATATCCTACAAAATATATATTTTTAATTTTTTGAAAAAAAACTAAAAAATAAAAAAAAATGTGAAATTTTTTTATTATAAAAACCATGGAAAAATATAAAGTATTTTTCATTTTTAATAATTGATATTATTGAAGGAAAACCCAATAATTATGTAAATATAAAAAATATTCTATTCAAAATCTTATAAAGAAAATCAAAAATACATGTGTGAAATAATATAATATGATTCCATTAAATTATTCTATATGAAATGTCAAATATAAAATAAAAAACACCGTTATAAATAGTTAAAAATTAAATAAAAATTCCATAATATAATTTTGAATAACATGTATATAAAAGTTAAGTATTCATGGACAAAAAAGATAAATAAAGTAATATTTTCTTAAAAACATTATTTAGACATTTTGAGTACCAAATATAGAAAAAATAAAAATAATACATTAAAACCTCAAAAATACCCATATGATATGAAAATAAGAGAGGATTTAGAGATAAATAACAAATAATTCCCTCATTGGAAACTGAAACATAATCGATCGCAATAAAAAAGGTGAGATTGTAACATAAACCCTTACTTCTGGGCCTGAATTTCATTATAGTATAATAATTTTTTATTTACTATTCATATATTCCATACCTAAATTCAAAATTATATAACTATAAATAATTATCATATAATATCCAATATTCCATTTATTAACAAATATTTATTAAAATCGATATTTTGGTGTTTAATTTTCTATCATCCTTACATCATTCAGTCTAGTGATTATATTCCTCGTATCTTGAACATGGATTCTTTATCACCAAAATCATATTAATTTCACCAATATAATATTTATTCATTTAATATTTGAAAAAAACTGTTCGTGTAAGGAGATGATGAATAATTAACTAAATCACTTTGTGATGACGTAATCTGCATCTGTATATGGAAAACTTTTTCATTTTTAAATTCTTGTAATTGATATAATTTAAATGGTGATTTATATTTCTGGAGACCTAATTATCTTATAAATATCATTCAAATTTACCAACTTTATCATTATAATGAAACACCCTATGATTGTGGAATGTATTTTTTATCTAAATTAACTTAATTTTCAATAGATTACTTCTCAAGGAATGATAAACTAAAATAAAACTATTATACATTAAAATAAAATTAAAAAATAGACCATTATAAGATATATTTTAACTTATATAGTATAAAATTGTGTAACCATATTATAAAATCTATAAACAAACAAGGTAAAAAATTTAATTGGGTAGTATAAGTCTCCAATAAGAATTTCAATTAACTAAAAATATGAAGGAGGTAGGTTCAAAAGTGATTTCCCTAGTATTATATTTATTCAATCTCTAAAAAATATGATATAGATGAAATTGATTATGAGAAAAGTTGAAACTCATGGAAATTTCTATAAATACATTTCTAGAAGAAACAACCCTTGTGACTACCACAATATCATACTATATTCATAGATCTTATGTGAAGATATTGAGGTGTAGGGTAACTAGAAAATAAGATGATACAATCGTGTAACTATTAATTGGGTACGTTATTTATAAATTTTATTTTGAAAAATATAAATTTTTTATTAATTAATATATTGATAACATTAACAAGACCGTGTAATTATTAATAATGTAGTTTTTAAATCAAACTTTTTAAATAATACAAATATATATTATACAATACATATGGTAAAAACTATTAATATATTACCACAATTATAATTTGTAATTTATAGGAAATAACAATGATAATTTTATTTTAACAAGCCAATTTCACTTTGAAAAGGGTTTTCACTATATTTTTACAATTTAATTTAAAAGTAAAATAAATTAAATTATTAATTAGAATTAAAAAAAATGTTATTAATTTCTAGATTAAGAATTAAAATATTATCTTAGGAATAATGTTTAATATTTTTTAAAACAGTTTGTTATTATGTGAATTGTGAATATTATTGTTTTTACCAAAATAGTAAATATTATGAATTTATCAATATATTAGAAAGATATAAATTTTAATAATCAATTTAATTGATAAAATAAATATTTAATAGGGAAAAATTATTCATTTTAAATATGATTATGATCTAAAAACCCAAAATTTTAATTTTAGGAATTTGGTAACATTTTATTCCATTTTAAAAAGTGGTTTCGATTGTTTATATTAAATGATCATTTATATGGTAAAAAAAGGTTTTGGATTTATTTTATGGGATAAAAATTTTATTTATTTTATAACAAAAAATTTATCAAATTTAAATTAAGGATAATGATAATTTCAACCTACACTTATACTTCACAATTAAAAGAACCCTTTTTTAAAAAAAATTACATGTCATGTGAGTTAATGGTAATGTTAAATATTCTATATATTTGAGATTTTATTTTTTCAATGAATTTAATATTTCAAATAATAATTTTGAAATTATTATAAAATTAAAATTTTATTTTTTGTCTTTAAAATATATTAATGAGGTTAGAAACATTAGTTACCAGAGTAAATGTAAAAAAGTTAAAAAAAGAAGTAATTAATTATAAAAGATCCAAAAATTAAAAAACAACCCTAAAAGTGTGTGGATGAGAGGTGTATCATCATTCCCTCATTCCATACAATTTTTTTTAACTTTTTGATCCTTTGATCCATGAATAGATACTATTATTGAAATCTAATGGGTAATTCTAAAATTACACTTCTCTCCACTCACAAAAGGGGGAAATTAATCTACTTCATAAAACACCTATTACATAATATTTACTGTATAAAAATTTATATTTTTATCTTCCTATAATATTATAGTGTTTATATAATCCTTGGGTTTTAAATATTCATCTTATGGCCTCTATTTTCAAAAATATTTCCAACAAGAAACTCAATCTGTTAATGTGAGTATTTTTTACTCTTTATTCAGTTATTCACAATAATCCTCTCACATAAATTTTTTATCTATTAAAATATAATGAAATAATTATAATTAGTATTCTATAAAGTTATTATATTAATAAATCAACCATTATTTAGTATTTTACTTTCAAAAAGTATAATAACTATATCAAACATGCCAACATATGGACTATCATCTCTATGATGTGATGATGTTCATTATTCATAAATTCCTTTCATGGTTATAAACAAGGATATATTTGATTAATATCTTAAATTATTCTAAAATTTTTTTCTAAAATTTAAATTTTTCATATACGATCATTCTGTTCCATTCATTGAGTATTGGGATTATAATATGTGTGTTCTTGCAGACTAGTAACTCCACGAATAAAAAATTACATTTTTCATCAACAGACTATGTAGATTGTTATAAAAAAAATAATAAATTTAAATTATTTTTATAAAAAACATAGTCATTTAAAATATTTATAATAAAACTATATAAAATTATTTTCATACTCATTAAATCATTATAACAAGTTCTCATTTCGGTTGGTTTTACAATATATATGAACAATGTTGTTATTTTTATATCATGAATGATTAACAAAATTATATATTTATAATAACATGTAATATTAAATTATTTAAAATTATTTAATGATTTTATAATGGTGTTGTTAATATTTAATATATTTATTTTTATACTACCCCTTGATCATTGCACATTCTGAAACTAGTTAATTACAATTTCCATTTTCACAAACCATAACCCTGTCTTTCACTTAATGAAATTGGAAAAAAGTAATCATTGAAGTAAATATAATTCTATCATGAATAATCTCCAAAATGTGAACATTGAAACAATAAATCAGATTCAGATGTATCTTTGTAAGATTTACATGAAACAAATAATCAAAAAATCTGAACATTTAATGATAAAAATAAACTATAATGTGATACCATATATGTGATAGGTAGTTTTAATTGTATTTTATAAAATATATTTTTTTCTGTTTATGAAATTTGTTCTTTGTATTGTTTATTTAATTTACAATATATTATAAAATAGTTTTCTAAAATATATTTCAATTAAGGTTGTTTCATCTATTTTTTTCATTGAGACAAGTGAGTTTTATGCAACTAATTTCGTTAAAATTATGTGTACACTACAAATTCTAAATTTGAAAGGCTAATACTTCATGCATGATTTAAAATATTTTATAATAATTTTTTTATAGATATCAAGGGATATTTACTTATAAAACAAAATTTTATTAATACCATGAAAATAAAAATAAACAAATAAAATGGGAATAAATTAAATGAAATTGTTTAATTTTGAATTTTTTTAAATTTAATTATTTTATTTTTATAAATTATAATTATGTATTAAATAATTTCTATGTAAAAATTCCATGGAAATGGATATCCCTCAACCATTGTCTCACAACCATATAGTGAGCCTCGTGGAGAGGTTGGCTAGCCAAGTAGGCCACCAAAAATGAATGCTCAATGATATAGGGTGTGGATAGATCCCATAAGGATAACTGTATGTAGATATTTTATCCTAGACCACATAGTTCGTGAAATTGTAAGCCCTGACTAGTTTATAGTTGGTGTAGTGTATCAAAGATCCCACACTTGTGAAAGAGTATGAGTTGATCATCAGATGAAAATTATTTTATATATGAGATGAAACTGTCTAATCTCTTATGTGGGATTAATTTAACCATGGTGTTTCCCATTCTAAAATAAATGACACTATCCCACATCATCAATGCACACTCCACCTAAAACCTAAGGCACCACTGACCTCTATTGTGCACTGACTTTATCCTTGACTACCACCTTCTACAAACATCAGAGAAACTCCATCGTAACCCATTGGAACATATTATAAAAATAAAATTTTCACCACCAAATAATGGGATAACCAAATATCAACTTTTTATCCTCATATGACATCAAGAACACCCACAATCAACATAGATGATTTCTTTCATGATTATTATGCTCCCTCTGGTCATTGAGATTTCTAGAGGGATTGATGAAGCCTACTGATTCCATTATCATATCATCATAACCACTGAATAAATTTTAGGAATCAAAATTGAACCATTGTATCACCTAAATACCAATGAACACCACACGCATTGAAGAAGTAGAAGCCCTCAACACTATAACTACTCACTACCACCACCACCACTATGAAGAAGCTTCATCGTTGCAACAATAGTTAATGTTATCTATCATTACATAAATGGTATATGTGATATACAGATAAGGCAATTTTATATTTTTATTATTCCTCCACTACCTCTACTAACGTAAGGAAACATCGTTGCACCATCACATGCTCATCTCTTACATGCTCAAGCGCCACTGCCACAGTGCATTGTATCCAAATACTTCCACAATGAATTGATGGAAGGATAGAGGCCAAATTTCCCACTGCTTCCCTTTACAACGATGATGTATGTTGATGATTCTTTATAAGACCCATTCAAAGTAATGGAACACACTCAGTTCTCGGATCAAAACTAACATGTGTGATCATCCTCCATTGGATTCGAGAAATTATGTAGTCATAATGGTAGATGTGATATAGTTTTGGTGTAATGGTATATGAGATTTAAAATTAGTGAAAAGGTATGAACTCACAAGTTTTATGTGGAGGATATTGAGAACCTGTGTGAGGTACTTTTCATACATCCACTATACAGGAAAAATAAAAGAGGAAGAAGATACAGGGGACGGAATTTGAAATGATTCATACTGGATGCTGCCAATGGTTGATGAGACACAATTCCAAATTGTGAAAGATTTGGTATTTGTACAATGGAATATGTGGAATAGTAGATGTGAAAGGGTAGATGTGATCTACCTTAAATGAAGAATTTCATTATAGTTTGGGAATTTAGAAACACTATGGAATTTAGTAGATTCAATGCATAATATCTTTAAAAAGATATATTCAACAATTAAAAATATATATAAAGATGAAAATTTATTAGATAAAGAGGTTACACCTCTCTATAAATACAAATATTATTTTTCACTGAAACCGGATTGGAGCATAGGGAGACAACTACTGATGGATGCTCTATTTTTTTGATTTATATTTTTATTCTCTAATTTAATTTAATTTATATAATTTGTTTTTTAATCTAAATAAAATAAATCCATAATTTTCCATTCAAACATTATTTCATTCCCTTGTTATTTTTTTTGATTTTACTCATTTTATTTTTATCATATCATCCATAATGTCTACTCTCACATGATAATGAGTTGCTGACCAGGGGCTTGGCCTCTAAGGAGGATTGGATATGCCTAAATCATATTGATAATTTAATTTGTGTTATCTATTTTTTTTTGAATAAGAGTAAGGATCACGAGTGTGGAGATTTCTCTCTAATATGTGGAAATAAAATTCACTTATATTTAATTATTTACATCCTTTCTCTTACTTCAATTTAATACACTCTATTCACAAGATAGAGTTATGATGTTCAAGGGATGAATTCCAAACAATGGATTCCGGACATGGAATGGTTTACACTCTTAATAGAGGTGTTCCACCAAACATTATTATATAAGGAGGCATAATATAGTTTCTTAGGAATTAATATTTTCACATTAACTATATAAAAGAGTAGAAATCCAAGAATGAGTTTTCAATGTTGCGATATCAAAATAATATTATTCAATCAATATTAACAAAATAAGGTAACCAAAGCCAATCCTTAATAGGCCAAGTGATTTTCAATTCTATTATTCAATTAATTTTAATATAAATTTTCATTACTTTTTTTAATTCTAAAAATTGAATAAATATAATGAAATAATAAATAAAATACAAAATTAGTTGTTAGTTGAAACTAAACTGGTATGTATACAAATGTGAAGATCCTAAAGTGAGAAATCTTTATTCATCCTCTATTGTACACTTTGAAATATATAATAAATTTCTTTTTCCACACCCTGTGATAGGAATTCCATCTGAACAAGTAGCATTTTCGGGGAGATAATAATTATTTTTCGTTATTTTTTACACATAGTGGATAGTTTTCATAGATTAAAAAAACTAAATCCATAAAAAATAATTTTTATGTGAAAAATTAGAATATAAAATTTATTTTTCCCTCAAACAATTTCTCAGTGGTCGAAGACCAAGAGAATGTACTATAGAATGCTGAGAAGTACAACCTATATTATATTAATGAACATAATAACCAGGAAAAGAATATGTTGAATGGACATGACATTGGACATTCATTTCAAGAGTATAAAAAAATAGTCGATCAAGTCATGGATGACATTCAATGAATAAAGACTGAGGAAGACGTACCACTGGATATGCAAAAAAAAATTAATTATATCTTGAATATTTAGATCAAACCCAAGGAATATCAAAAGGCCAGCCATTTTGGGATCCATATCCATGATTATCATGATGATATAGATTGGATTCATGAATAGGAATAATTTTTGAATGGGAAAAATATAGAAGATAAAAAAGTTCTGCATTGATTTTAGAATGAGTACGATGTATAATATGCTCTCCGTAATTAATAAAAATTTGACGATCAGATACAATTTGATATCACTCTAGCCAGGGAGAAAGTGGAATCCATATTGGTGATGAAATTTGAATAATGTTTGGATGACCCGAAATACATTCCTCTCTCCACCATGATCCAAATCCAAGAGGCACTGGACATTAATGTATTGATTGAACCAATACAAATATATGGAGATGATTTTATTTGAAACTCTCCCATCTCTAATTTCATTAAATTTAATTTGATTCTAATTACCACGTGCATTGAATTTTCACATTTAACACCCCAGGTAAATAAAGAATATGACATTTTCATATTTATCCATATTTTTGAATAAAATATTAATATGACTTTAAAGGGGATGCTATGCTCGATGGTGTACCCAACATGCAACAACAAGTTTCTTGGGAATCTTACGTTGCACTCTAATAATAAAATAATATTGTTTTAAATGGTAGTTAACATGTAGCCGTTGTATTGGCGGGAATGGATAGAAATAACTAAAATATGACTATATATATTTTTAAATATTTTTACATTTATCCAATAAAAGATAAAGGCTTAAAATACGGAAAGAATTCAATTTTAGGCGTATATGCCCTAGTTTTCACTAATGGTTCACTTATCACCTTTTGATGGCGAACCATCATTAAATATAGTTTTGTTCACTCTTATACATTATATTGGTCCAAATAAAACTCTTCTTAATAATTGGGACATCAAAATTTACTTTGTGTGAATTTTTGGTATCTTTCCGATAAAGTTTATTTTTTTAATGAATAGTGTAAAATGTTGTATTTTAATTTAAAACCACTTTTTAATATAATTTATTTATATGATAGATTATCTTTTTTATTGGTTTTAAAGTGAAATTAGAATATATTTTTACCATTAAATCCAATAGTTGTCGTTGGAATTAATTTCAATTTGAAATCAGACTTAAACTAGTGTCAATCTTTTGATACTTATTGTTTCATAAAAACACGCTATTTGCTCTAACAGCGGGAATTAATTATTAAATTAATTAATGTGACTTATATGTTTTGAATTTTTTAAAATAGATTTCATTTTTGAATTCTGATTATAAAACATAGCTTAGGGTGAATTTTTGGGATTTTTCTGAAAAACTTCAATTTTTGATGAATAATGAAACCACTAAGTGGTACTTATAAAAACTGATTTTTCCGTTTAAATGAAATTTTGCCATCTTTGTGTTTTTAATTTCAAAAATTCGACATACATGGTTGTCATTAAGAAGTAATATGTGGTTCAATGGGATAAAAATAATTTTTTTGGTGAATAGTAACTTATTAAGTTTTTAATCGCGATTAGAGGTAATTAGTCTAGTTTATGGTAAGAATAATGTTTTAATAAAATTAAATGACCTAGACACATGTCCTACCCTCATTTGATGTGTCATGGCCGACCAAGACAATCCATGGGTCAACTTGGGGACCCCATGGAGCCACTTTGGTTGGAAAATGACATAAATATCTTTTTATTTAATGTCAAAGTAAAAATGACACAGGCATGTGATGTTTTACTAAAATAATATATAAATGGGGTTATACAAGTCATATTTTTTACTATAAATAGCCATTGGAAAGATAAAAATATTTCCTACATCATAGTATTTTTTTATAATTTTTAGACATTAGATAAATTATATTATTTATGACATCATGATGATGCAGCGATGACCTCATTATTTAACGATTTAAATAAAATTGAAAGATAATGTAATATATAAGACTTAAACATGTCTAAAACCTATTGGATGAGTTGATTTAGAACCCTTATCACCTTATCTTATAAATACATCAATGTGGGACCTTTAAAATCCGAAACCCTTTTGAATATAAAGTGACATTTTGTAACTTTACAAGAGTGCCCCTCCTCTCCTCTTATAAAAGGCCCCCAACTCTACCACCTTACTCACACTTCCAAAGCCTTTGGCTCGGCCAACCCCAGCCCATTTTGTCTCTCCACATCCCTCTATAACTTCTTGAAGGCTCACTTTGGATATAATTCTTCCCAAAGAAGCCTTTGAGCTCAAACCAAAGGGAGTTACCCGATTTTAAGCTAATGTCTTCACTTGCGTCCTTTTCTTTTATTTTGCTTCTCCAACACCCTAAACTCTTTTTATTCATTTATTTTGTAACAAATCCAGTATCTGAAATATACTAGTATGTTTCTATAAGAATTATTCGAGCTACGATTACACACACCTACATCTAATGGTTAAAGAACATACTGTTTCCATGGATGGCGAATTTCTGCCTCCTGAAACGATGATTGTTCAACATTATTATAACACCTTAAAAGGTGGACATTAAGATGACAGTATATTTATATATGATATCTAATATGTTTATTTTTTACTTAAGCTTATGTATTTTTCATTTATAGCATACCTTTATTGTTTCCATTATGGGTAAACGTGATATCTTCCTTTAAGGAAGTGCGGACTACAGCCCCCTCAAAGTGATTTAATTCGTTAATACCATATGTGGTATGTATAAAGGATATATTTAATGATATTATATATGATACCATACTGGAATTAAAATACTATTATGTATCATTATGTTTTAATTCCATTAAATATGAAATAGAAATGGAAGTAGCGTTCATGCGTACGTACGGCTTACCGTCTCCATGAACGGTACATTTCATTTCTTATCTCAAAATGTTATGTAATATTATAAGTACATATATATAATGGATATATATGTAATATATTACATCTAAATTATGGATATCATTCTGGAATTATATCATATATATCTCTCTCATTTTTTTTTAATTCCATTAATATGACAAAAAATGAAAGTAACGTTCATGCGTACGTACGGCCTCCCGTCTCCATGAACATTGCTTTTTGTTTTTTATCTCCAAATGATATGGAATAGTATAAAATGAATATTTACTGGATATATATGATATTTTAATCATTAATACTATTCTGTAAATTATTTACTTATAACTGCATGGGAAATCTTTTTTCAAACAAGTTCATTTTTGACTCATATACCAAACATCAGCAAAAACGTCTGATATGAACTCACATTATTAAAAAATCATTATAACATTATAATATGTGATATGAACTGAATAATAATATATAAAGGAGGTACTTAGGCAATTATTAATTGACAAAAGTTTATTATTCAGGAATATAAAGAAACGAACAAGACAAGTTAGACTTGAGGTAAGGGATCCTACTCCACTCTTTCTTTTTAAGTACACTCTTTTTTGTCATTCCTTTTAAATATCATCTTTCTTGTGATTAGGATGTTATTTTATATTAATATTACTTTAATTTTTATTTTCATATGATAAGAGGCCCTATTTTCTCTCATCAATCCATTTTGGAAGTTTTAAGTGGCGTCGTTAGGCTGCCGAGTTTTCGTAAGGGATTTTTCATCGAACTTTTATTCCCGTGAGATTTATGCTACATTTTCCACAATTTCCTTTGATTGGTGTATGTACTACCCATTATTATACAATTTTTGTAGTATAATTTCATTTTTGGGTATTCACATCTTCATTGTATGACCCTTCTTCCATGGGGTGTACGTTTCAAAAGTTACCCAACTCGGTAAGGGGACCTTTCACCCTCCTCTTTTTAAAAGACTTCTTTTGTTATGTCTTTTAATTCACATACTATTATGTTGGGATATGTTATTTTATATTCTTATTGATGTAAATTTTATTTCCAAGTGATGAGATTCCCTTTTTATCTCTCATCAACTCATTTTATAAATTTTTAAGTGATGTCGTTAGGATGTCGAATTTTACCAAGGGAACTTTTAAACCCAATTTCAATTTCTTTGGGTTAAACATGTAGTTATTGAATATGTCATATTTTGAGTATCTGTGAATGACCTTTTATTGTTTTACACCTAATATCCACTTATATTGGGTGTGTTTATATTTTTCACACATAATTTTGAGATTGATTTATCCTTAATTTAAGGATACCTTCTTTATAAGGGATTTCATCACATTTGACATTTCTATTGAGACTTCATTGTTGTTATGAAAAAATTAACTCTTATATAGTGTATATACTATCCTTTGGAATATTATATCATGAATCCATTTATTCTCATGATATTATAAAGTTCCGACTAAATGTTATTCCTCAATTATTGTATTCAAGTGTCTCTAATTTTGGTAAAACCCCTTTAACAAAAATATCGCTTTAAATGTTTTAATTATTTGTTATTATTAATATCCATGTTTTCAAAATGGTTTTAAGGATTTATTTATATGGATATTAATGGTTTAAAATTTTAAAAGCTTCAAGGTGGTATGGGACACTTTGATTCAAAAATCTCTTTATTAAATGTTTTAAATAGTTTTGGAAATGGTTTCTTTTTGAATGGATTCATTATTTCAATATACTAAAATTTTATATTGTGATTGAAATATGGAAATGTTATGTTTCCTTTATGCATGTTTTATGTGATACGTTTATGTTATGGTTCTTGGGAATTGTTATGAAAATAGGTGGTTTCGTGATAAACTAAGGGCGGGTGAGCCCGATATAGCTCTCCAATGCATTGGGTAACGTGAAGGAGTGAAACGTTAAGGTTTCTCCAAAGAGATTTAGGGAATATACTATGGTGGGTATTCCAAACGTAACAAAGAGGGTTACTCCCTACATAAGAATGTTATTAATGCCTCAAGTTACCTTTTATGTCTTATAATTTCTATGATGTATTCATGATTTGATGAGGTATGTTAATGTGCCTATGTTTTATGGGTAAAGTATGATTTCATTCTTATGTATATATGAACTCATGTTTCCTTTCCATATTTCTATAACCCTTACTAAGCTTTTTATGCTCTTCCTAAGTTTTTGAAATGTTTTTCACAGGTTAAGGGAAAGGTACATGATGTGATGATAGTGTCAAGGATATGTCAAGAAAGAATCCACGTATTATTTTAAATATGTTTCTATTGATGGGAAGAATGAATACTGTCTTTTATGTAACCACTTTGTTTAAATGTGGAATGTAATGCAAGTTTCATGATCTAATTCTCTAAAACTCTAAACTGGAAAAGATTCTCAATGTGTAATCTTGTAATAACTCAAGATTAAGTAAGGTTTATGGCTGGGGCCTTATAGTTGGTATCAGAGGTCGGTTTAGATAACATTAGAGGTTAGGGTATTCTTTAAGCATAAGTGACATTACCATAATGGTTAGGATATCAAAAAGAGTCCTAGTTTTAGATAAAGTGAATGAGTAAGTATATCTTAGTGTTTATCTTCCTCCTTAGAACATGATAGTTTTGTTGATATACTCACGCTGACCTTTTTGATTTTAGTAAATGGTTGGATCTAGCAGGCACCAAAGTAACAGTGGATGTGAAGGAAACTGTGACAGTTTTTTGAGCAAGCAACTGAATGATATGGGAGCTGTAATAAGAACTCTTGTGATTATCCTCAACCAACTATCTGGAGCCATGATTGACCACCTAAACCTTGGTGATTTCTCTAAGGCATCATATATGCGAGAAACAAATCCCTACGGAACTACAGGTAATAATCGTAAAGGTAAGTGTGTTCAAAATCCTATGTGTCAAAAATGTGGGAAGAAACACCTTGGAAAATGTTTCAAAGGGACAGAAATATGCTATAGACGTGGAAATGAAGGTCATAAAGCAAGAACCTGCCATGGAAAAAGGAAACATCCAGTTGACTCGAGGAAATGGAAAGAAGTTCTTTCTGAGTGATCAATTGAATGTTTTAAATGTGATGTGCATGGTCATTATGCAAACACATGTACTATGAAGAAGTTTCGTGAATGGGATCACCAAGATCGTAAAAATGTTCGTTTACCAATACCTAATGCCATTCTGATTGAGGATGAAGAAACTGAAAATGACCAATAAAAGGTATGGATTATTTCATAACTATTGTTTTCCTATTCTGGAATATTAGGAAATGATTCATGATTTTGTTTGTAGGAAAGAAGTATTTTAGAATTTGTTGGAAAGGAATGGTTAATGGGTCATGAAGAATGTTGAATGAATAAGATGTCAACATATAAGGGATTCAAGAGTTATGGTGAAATTCTTAAGAGTATTAAGTATCTTTTGATGATGGGGTTACATTAGAAGACTTTTTATAGTATGTGTAACCCTGATGTTTAATATATGAAAATTTTATTCAAGGAATAGTTACCTGTTCTTTTGTGGACATAGTTATAAAGAACCATTTGGGTTTATATGATCCTTACTTTTGAGGTAATTATGGGTTACTATATGTTATGATGGAAGTGAAAGGCTTGAGATAAAATTGAAGTTAAATTATGTTATGGTTATTTTTGATGATTTTATCTCTTTTTAGGGAATTATTTGAGAATTATATAGTTTTGGAAAAAGTACAACACGCAGACCGTGTGACAACCCGTCGCGTCGGACAAAGCTGCAGGAATCGAACCCACAACCAAAGTGCAACCGGTATTTATCGCCTACCACTGGACTACGTGAAGTCCCTGGTTAGTTTGACTGATTTTTTTTAGTTAGATGATTTTATGAATTAAGAGTAAGTTGATTTTGGGTTATCTATGGATATTTATTAACCTATCATGGAGGATATGTGACTAAGTTAATTACTTTTCAATAGGAGACATTAAGAGAAACTGATGTTGTTTGGAGATAAATGTTACGATTTAACATGGAAGACTATGTGACTAAATCCTTCAAATTTTTGGGTTTCAATATTATTTTGGTTTACATTGAATAATTTTATGGACAAATTGATTATATAATGGTCCTCGTTGAACTTTTGGTTTTGTTGGCCAAATTTTGGAGATTAAGAATAGATTTTCTTTTTATAAAGGTTTATCCTTTTTTGGATTATCTGACCTTATACTAACCTTTTTGGTTTTGGTTTTGGTTAAAGCATAAAGACATGGGAAGTATATATTTCTCTTTGGTGGATTAGGTGATTCTATAGAAGTTGATTATAGTACTCTTAATGCGAACAAGTCTCCCTAAATACTCATCTTTTGGAAAAAAATATGAGTTTGATTAAGGAATCTAGTAAAAGTTGAAAGTCAACATGATAAGTGATTATGTTTCCTTATGAATAAATTCTTTAATAAAAAGTAACTTAAAACAAAAATGTTGTCTATTAACTTTTTCTACTGGGAAATTGAATACCGTTTAACCCATTACAAGATTGTGATTTTCTTGTAGTTAACTCTCTCCTAGACTTGTTTACTATCACTCTCCCTCAGAACATGACCCTTTGTTTTATCTTCCATGTCCATGTTTTCCTATATGGAATCATAGTATGGGTTAACTGAGGTGACCTCTGTACTTATCTTCCTTTATTTTAAAGTGATTGTTTTACCGACTCGTGTTCCGATGTGGGACTTTAAAGGATGTTTCCAAGCTCAATTTTAAAAATTGTGAGGACGCAATTCCCAAAAAGGGGGAAGGATGTAACACCCCAGGTAAATAAAGAATATGACATTTTCATATTTATACATATTTGTGAATAAAATATTAATATGACATTAAAGGGGAAGCTATGCTCAATGGCGTACCCAACATGCAACAACAAGTTTCTTGGTAATCTTACGTTGCACTCTAATAATAAAATAATATTATTTTAAATGGTAGTTAACATGTAGTCGTTGTATTGGCGGGAATGGATAGAAATAACTGAAATACGATTATATATGTTTTTAAATGTTTTTACATTTATCCAATAAAATATAAAGGCTTAAAATACGGAAAGAATTCAATTTTAGGCGTATATGCCCTAGTTTTCACTAAAGGTTCACTTATCGCCTTTTGATGGCGAACCGTCATTAAATATAGTTTTGTTCACTCTTATACATTATATTGGACCAAATAAAACTCTTCTTAAGAATTGGGACATCAAAATTTAATTTGTGAAAACTTG
This sequence comes from Viscum album, assembly GCA_963277665.1. NCBI lineage: Eukaryota > Viridiplantae > Streptophyta > Magnoliopsida > Santalales > Viscaceae > Viscum > Viscum album. The sequence goes on from OY728147.1 coordinate 1,306,392,486, forward strand.
TTGTATCTTTCCGATAAAGTTCATTTTTTTAATGAATAGTGTAAAATGTTGTATTTTAATTCAAAACCACTTTTTAATCTTATTTATTTATATGATTAGTTTATCTTTTGAATTGGTTTTAAATTGAAATTAGAATATAATTTTACCATTAAATCCAATAGTGGTCGTTGAATTAATTTCACTTTGAAATCAGACTTAAACTAGTGTCAATCTTTTGATACTTATTGTTTCATAAAAACAGGCTATTTGCTCTAACAGCGGGAATTAATTATTAAATTAATTAATGTGACTTATATGTTTTGAATTTTGTAAAATATACTTCATTTTTTAATTCGTAATATCAAATATATCTTAGGGTGAATTTTTGGGATTTTTTTGAAAAACTTTAATTTTTGATGAATAGTGAAACCACTAAGTGGTACATATAAAAACCGATTTTTCTGTTTAAATGAAATTTTGCCATCTTTGTGTTTTGAATTTCAAAAATCCGACATACATGGTTTTCATTAAGAAGTAAAATGTGGTTCAATGGGATAAAACTAATTTTTTGGTGAATAGTAACTTATTATGTTTTTAATCGCGATTAGAGGTAATTAGTATAGTTTATGGTAAGAATAATGTTTTAACAAAATGAAATGACCTAGACACATGTCCTACCCTAATTGGATGTGTCATGGACGACTAAGACAATCCATGGGTCAACTTGGGGACCCCAAGGAGCCACTTTGGTTGGAAAATGACATAAATATCTTTTTATTTAATGTTAAAGTAAAAAATGACACAAACATGAAATGTTTTACTAAAATAATTTTTACATGTGGTTATACAAGTAATATTTTTGAATATAAATAGTCATTGGAAATATAAACATATTTCCTACATCATAGTAGTTTTTTTATAATTTTTAGACATTAGATAAATTATATTATTTATGACATCATGATGATGCAGCGATGACCTCATTATTTAACAATTTAAATAAAATGGAAAGATAATGTAATATCTAAGACCTAAACATGTACAAAACATATTGGATGAGTTTATTTCGAACCCTTATCACCTTATCCTAGAAATACATCAATGTGGGACCTTTAAAATCCGAAACCCTTTTGAAAATAAAGTAACATTTTCTAACTTTACAAGAGTGTCCCTCCTCTCCACTTATAAAAGGCCCCCAACTCTACCACCTTACCCACACTTCCAAAGACTTTGGCTCGTCCAACCCCTGCCCATTTTGTCTCTCCACATCCCTCTATAACTCCTTAAAGCCTCACTTTGGGCAGAAGTCTTCCCAAGGAAGCCTTTGAGCTCAAACCAAAGGGAGTTACCTGATTTTAAGGTAATGTCTTCACTTGTGTCCTTTTGTTTTATTTTTCTTCTCCAACGCACTAAAATCTTTTTATTCATTTATTTTGTAACAAATCCTGTATCTTAAATATACTAGGATGTTTTTATAAGAATTATTCGAGCTACACTTACACACACCTACATCTAATGGTTAAAGAACATATTGTTTCCGTGGATGGCGAATTTCTGCCTCCTGAAATGATGATTGTTCAACATTCTTCTAACACCTTCAAAGGTGTCCATTAAGATGACACTATATTTATATGTGATATATAATATGTTTATGTTTTACTTAAGCTTCTGTATTTTTCATTTGTGGCATACCTTTATGGTTTCCATTATGGGTAAATGCGATATCTTTATTTAAGGAAGTGCGGACTACTGCCCCCTCAAAGTGATTTGATTCGTTAATACCATATGTGGTACGTATAAAGGATATATTTAATGATATTATATATTTTACCATACTGTAATGAAAATAATATTATGTATCATTATGTTTTAATTCCATTAAAAATGAAATAGAAATGGAAGTAGCGTCCATGCATACGTACGGCTTACTGTCTCCATGAATGGTACATTTCATTTCTTATCTCAAAATGTTATGTAATATTATAAGTACATATATATAATGGATATATATGTAATAAATTACATCTAAATTATGGATATCATTCTGGAATTATAACATATATATATCTCTCTCATTTTGTTTTAATTCCATTAATATGACAAAAAATGAAAGTAGCGTTCATCCGTACTTACGGCCTACCATCTCCATGAACAGTGCTTTTTGTTTTTTATCTCCAAATGATATGGAATAGTATAAAATGAATATTTACTTTATATATATGGTATTTTAATCATTAATACTATTCTGTAAATTATTTACTTATAACTACATGGGCAATCTTTTTTCAAACAAGTTCATTTTTGACTCATGTACCAAACATCGGCAAAAACGTCTGATATGAACTAACATTATTAAACAATTATTATAACATTATAATATGTGATATGAACTGAATAATAATATCTAAAGGAGGTACTTAGAAATTATTAATTGACCAAATTTTATTATTCAGGAATATAAAGAAACGAACAAGACAAGTTGGACTTGAGGTAAGGGATCATACTCCTCTCTTTCTTTTTAAGTACACTCTTTTATGTCATTCCTTTTAAAGCTCATATTTCTTTTGATTGGGATGTTATTTTATATTAATATTACTGTAATTTTTATGTTCATATGATGAGAGACCCTATTTCCTCTTATTAATCCATTTTGGAAGTTTTAAGTGGCGTCGTTAGGCTGCCGAGTTTTCGTAAGGGATTTTTCATCTCACTTTTATTCCCGTGAGATTTATGCTACATTTGCCACAATTTTCTTCGAGTGGTGTATGTACTACCCATTATTATACTCTTTTTGTAGTATAATTTCATTTTTTTTGTATTCACATCTTCATTTTATGACCCTTATTCCATGGGGTGTACGTTTCGAAAGTTACCCAACTCGGTAAGGGGACCTTTCACCCTCCTCTTTTTAAAAGACTTATTTTGTTATGTCTTTTAATTCACATACTATTATGTTGGGATATGTTCTTTTATATCCTTATTGATGTAAATTTTATGTAAAAGTGATGATATTCCCTTTTTATCTCTCATCAACTCATTTTCTAAATTTTGATGTGATGTCATTAGGCTGTCGAATTTTACCAAGGGAACTTTTTAACCCAATTTCGATTTCATTGGGTTCAACATGTAGTTATTGAATATGTCACCTTTTGAATATGTGTGAATGACCTTTTATTGTTTTACACCTAATATCCACTTAAATTGGGTGTGTTTATATTTGTCACACCTAATTTTGAGATTGATTTATCCTTAATTTAAGGATACATTCTTTATAATGGATTTCATCACATTTGATATTTCTATTGAGACTTCATTGTTGTTATGAACCAATTCACTCTTATATGGTGTATATACTGTCCTTTGAAATATTATATCACGAATACATTTATTCTCATGATATTATAATGTTCTGACTAAATGTTATTCCTCAATTATTGTATTCATGTGTCTCTAATTTTGGTAAAACCCCTTTAACCAAAATATCGCTTTAAATGTTTTAATTATTTTTTCTTATTAATATCCATGTTTTCAAAATGGTTTTAAGGATTTATTTATATGGATATTAATGGTTTAAAATTTTAAAAGCTTCAAGGTGGTATGGGACACTTTTATTCAAAAATCTATTTATTAAATGTTTTTAAATAGTTTTGGAAATGGTTTCTTTTTGAATGGATTCATTATTTCAATATACTAAAATGTTGTATTGTGATTGAAATGTGGAAATGTTATGTTTCCTTTATGCATGTTTTATGTGATACGTTTATGTAATGGTTCTTGGGCATTGTTATGAAAATGGGTGGTTCCGTGATAAACTAAGTGCGGGTGAGCCCGATATAGCTCTCCAATGCATTGGGTAACGCAAAGGAGTGAAACGTTAAAGTTTCTCCGAATAGATTTAGGGAATATACTATGGTGGGTATTCCAAACATAACCAAGAGAGTTACTCCCTACGTAAGAATGTTATGAATGCCTCAAGTTACCTTTTATGTCTTATGATTTCTATGATTTATTCAAGATTTGATGAGGTATGTTAAAGTGCCTATGTTTTTTGGGTAAAGTATGATTTCATTCTTATGTATATATGAACTCATGTTTCCTTTCCATTTTTTTGTAACCCTTACTGAGCTTTTTATGCTCATCCCAAGTTTTTGAAATGTTTTTCACAGGTCAAGGGAAAGGTACATGATGTGATGATAGTGTCAAGGATGTGTCAAGAAAGAATCCATGATTTATTTTAAATATGTTTTCGTTGATGCGAAGAATGAATACTGTCTTTTATGTTACCACTTTGTTTAAATGTGGAATGTAATGCAAGTTTCATGATCTAATTCTCTAAAACTCTAAACCTGAAAAGATCCTCAAGGTGTAATCTTGTAATAACTCAAGATTAAGTAAGGTTTAAGGCTAGGGCCTTATATCACATTTGGTAAATCCATGGTTTTCCTCATTGATGATGAATAATCAACACATTCATCTATTTAGAAATAGTTGAGATACCTTGTTTTATTAAACATTCATTTCATGAAGTCCATAAAGATTAACAAGTGGTTGAGCCTAATGATAACAAAATATATGTTTCTATATATAAAATAGAGATTTTTAATGTTAATATAAATTTTTTTCATGTGAAATTAAATTATTACATATCCTTTGATCTTTTAGTCCATACATCCCACATTGGGCTATCACTGGACAAGAAAAAATTGGAGGTCTCACAAGAAACATCCATAGAAGAAGACAATGCATACTTCATCTTACCCAATCCATGTCAGATGCACTATATTTTTAATGGAATCTATTTATTGTACTATATCCATTTATTATTCCCTACCAATATATAATAAGTTCAAGCTAAGAAAATCCACATATGGTGTTTCATGTTTAATAAAATCTATCCACAAATAAGATTTTTATAATAGCTTGATCAACCCTCTAGAGGTAGAAAAATCCATGGCCTTACTTTGGGAATATAAAAAGATTTACCCTTACATAATTTCTATGAATTTATATTTCTATTTTTTTTATTTAGAGTACTTTACCATGAATCCACACACAAATTATCTTTTTAAAAATTTATTAAATGATTATTTTGTTAATTGATTACATATATTTTGTGTGAAAAATATTGTACAAGGCATCCTCAAATAGAAATTTAAAGAGGTAAGATAAAATTCATAATTTCAAAAGGATGTCCACTTTTATTTTAAATTTTTCGAACTCCATTTGTTTTTATATATATCATATTTTTAGCTATAAGATGAAAATTTAATTACCATATTTTAATTATTTCCTTGCATGACTTATCTTGGATATTATAGATTCTTACGAATCCAATGATTTTATTTTTCAAATTTAGATAATAAGTATATTTAATTAGTAAAATAGATAATGGAATGATTAATGTTTACAATGTATATTAAAAGAAGAACTCAAGATTTGAGAGAATTTGTTGATTTCTGTAAATGAAATTCACCTTCTATTTTTCGTGATTTGACTCTCTTAAATTCATGTGAATTTTTGGGTTATTGTTTTTTATTATGTTAGTTATTTTCAAATATAATATTTCCATTATTTAGAGGATTTCTATAAAAAATTAATTATTTTTTTATCTTTTTAATTTTTCTTTAAAGAACTTTGGCTATGCAAGCTATTAAAAATTGTGTTGAAAATATTCAAAGCTAATGACTTTGTAAAAAAATTGAAATTATTGGGGAATAGTTTTGAAATATATTATACATGAGACCACCTTACATAAATTTTCATTTATATCATAGAGGCCATGAATTTCTATGTTTGAGATGTTCTATATATCAATACATTATTATCAATTCCTACCCTACTCTTACTATTTTCATGATATTTTAATTTTGAAGTGTGGGTGGTAAGGGAGTCATGGTAAATGAGATGAAATAAAATTTAAGGAATTTTTTTGGAGAGATAATATAGCTATTAGATTTTTTTTGATTCATACATTCAATGATTATAATATTACCTTAATGAAGAATCAAATATATAGGTATGAGTTGTGACTTATAAAAATATAAAATCACAATCACCATACCTATTATTTTTATCATATATGGTTAGGTAATGTAAGTGAGAATCGTTATAAGAATAAATTTTGGGATAAAAAGTATAAAAAATATAAAAAATAGAAAAAAATAAAAATAATAAAATAATTCATTATTATTTTTTGGGTCATTACCTTTAATGTGAGTTAGAGGAAGTTGTAGGTTTCACAATTTGAAGGGTAGAATGTCATTACACTTTTACTTTTGGTATCGTGCATGATAATTTAGTAAGAAAATACATAATTTGAGACATAGTTTTTTACATTAATTCCTTCCAGCCATAAACATCATATTAATTTGAAACATGATTTAAACTCCCTCTTGATTTTTTGAATTTTGTCATTACAAATTTGCAATATACATTTTTTATATTATTTTTGGAAAGTAGAAAATTCTCATAATTTGAAAAAAAATTCTACATTAATTATATCATGAGTGATGAGATAAATGATTCAATGTGTTGGTAAATCTAGATAATGAATTTTCAATGATAATAAATTAAGGATCTCAAATGGATGGAAAAAGCTATTCTACCATTTTCAATTGAAAAAAGATTAATTCTTAGTATGATTATTATTTTTAAAAGTGAGAGATTTAACTTATATGTAGTATTGATTTTGAAATATTTATTTAACACAAAATATTATGTTTCTTTTATTTCAATTAGAAATGAATAATGGTAAAATTGGTTCCCATTTATATTCAAGTTTTAGATTTTATTCTTTAGTACAGAAAACATTTACATGTCAAGGTATTTTTCTCACTCATATTTCCCACATTATTTTTACTATTATCTAATAAATTTTTAATGGACTATGATAGATATAATATTTCCATAATTTATTATATTTTATTAAATGATTTAATCACTAATAATTTATCTATTTTCATTGTTTAAATCAATTTTTGATTTATTGGGTGTTTTGAGGTTAAATACGAAAACTTCTTAATCTAGAAATAATTAATGATTTTAATCACTTTGTTAAATTCTGGAATATATCTTTAAATATAATTTCAGTTGATTTTATTCTTTTATTATTGTTTTCTTATATTTATTGTATTCATCTTTTGTTTTAGAACTAGGATTTAATTCGGCCATCTGAGGGTCCGAAAAATTCAATCCATTTGAGAAATTACTCAGGACAGCCGCGTGGACCCCACCTCAATTAATTAGTCACATATCTATAAAAACACATCAAATTGGGGTTATTATAATTGGAATGTAAATATAATTAAATGTTGAATTTTTAAGTTCAAGATTATGAAGATTTACATTCAATAATGCGTACCACGGATGCTCAAATTTTGCCGAAGGAAAAAAGAAAACATTCATCCAGAATAAATGCTCAGATTTAGTTGGACATATCTAATTCTACACAAGGATAATGAATATGAAATTTTGGGAAGAAACATAAAATATTTTTGGATGATCTTTCAAGAAGAAACTATTCCAAAATTCTTCTATTTAGTTTTCTAACCATTGGAAATCTTTCAGTAGATAGAATTTGAAGGAAATATTAAAGAGAGATTCTAAAGATCTTAAATTTAAATATCAAAGCATGACGCCCCCTTGGCCTATATATAGTGAAGTTCAACCATTATGATGTAAGAGTTAAAGATAACACTTAGAGATGGGAGGAAGCCAAGGGACACTCGGGGGCCATCTTCTTCAGTAGCATTATATTTCATTATTTTATTTTTCTCTACATGAAAAATTTATCTCCTCTCCCACATCATCTCGCTTACCCCATCTAGTGAGGGGTAGTTTCATTTCAGTGATTGAGAAGTATAGAGGATAGAAATATGTGTGTGATTGAGTTCCTGTGCTTTAAATTAATCAAATTTCTTCTTCATTCTTATTATAGTTTCAATTCTTAATTCAGTTTTAAATTCTTAATGCAGTTCTGTTTGAATTTGATTTTTTATTATAAATTGCTTTGGTCGATGATGAAATATCCCTATACCCCAATTATAATTTGTATCTGGTGAAACAAGATTACTATTGGATGATGAGTTCATGGGAGTAGTCAAGAACATGTGTGTGATTGTATATTGGAATATAGGTTTACTAGCGAACAATAATTATGGGTCAGGGATTGCTCTAACTAATCAAGAAACCATCTATAACCCTAAAAAATTGGAAGGAGGATAGACCAATCTATGTTCTTAGATAGGAAAACTCTCAAGACATATATCTGACAAAGGGAGAGAGAGTACTCAGTAGATGAATATCTCTCTTACCAGTTAAAGGAAGAATAATTGAAAAAATTTGGAAACCATGATGGAACATCACTAGGTCCAGCCGAACCCAATCTGATCACGGTCTTTATCATTTTCTAATGCCAATATATTAAATTTTATTGTTTCTCTCACAGTTATTGGAATTAATTAAAACCAATCCTTTTCATAAAATCTATAAAAAGTTACAATGTTTTTTTTTCTGCACTCCTCTTCGGAAGACTACATAGGATCAACAGCTATACTATACATAGGTAATTAAAATATTTTTTTTCCACACCCCATGACAGGCATGCATCAAACTTGGTGCCATTTCTGGGGAGTCAGTACCTCAGAACCCTTAAAAAATTTCTTTTCAATGTCCTGTAGTTTAAACAACAATTTAATTGAATTTGATCCAAAAAATGGGAGAACAATAACTTAATTGAGAAAGAAAAATGTGCAAATAGATATTGAATAAATACACCTTAATGATTCAAGAGACACATTCAGTGATCACTTGGAACCTCTGATGGCTGTAAATCCTAACAAAACATTGCACGATCTTTGTGCCCCACATTTGGCTAGCCAATGAAATAAACTAGTTATTCTGGCCATAGAAAACGATTTTGAATTGTGCATTTTCAAGATTATAATTCTTCCAAAATATCATGGTATTTTAGGTGAAGACCCCGATAAAAATATATAGGAATTTACAAATGTTTTCTCTAGTTTGAGACCCTGAGGTGTTGCAGAACAATAGGTAAAGCGGAGGAAATTCCCCTTCTCACTTGAGGGAGGAACAAAGTAATGATCGTATAGTATACAACATGGAGAAGTCAAAGATTGGGAAGATAATCCAAGATGATTCATAAAAAGGTTATTCCCCATATCCAAAGTCTCAGAAATCCTAAAAGAGATCTATGTCTTTCACCAATTGACTGGTGAAACAATTTATGAGTAATGGGAGTGATTCAAGAAGCTATATGTGAGTTGTACACATCTAACTTCAAAAGAACACCATTTCATTGTTTTCTTCTATCAAAGATTTCTTAATAATGATTGAAACTTGGTAGATGCATCATATATAAGATCCTTGATTTACAAGTCACCATCATATGATAGAGTATTGATTAAAAAATTGCACAAAACTCACAGCAGTTTGGCACTAGAGGTATGAGCACCAGAGGAATCCATAAGGTAAGAACATCTGATTCAGTATATTTAATTAGAAACGAAATGGGTGAACTCAGAAGGTTAGTGAAAAAAAAATATGGGAACCTTGTGAAGGAACCAAAGGGACCGAATAAGGTATGTGGTTTATGTTCTTCCAATTCTCATTACACTGATCAATGTCCAGAAGTGAAGGGGACATAAATTTGTGTTGTAGCCTATTAACAAAGGAATTACCAACCGCAATCCCTACTAGGGTAAGAGTTTCAATAGAACCAAGCCATGCCTCCTTTTTAGCATCAATATCAGAACCTGATATCATTCAAAAAGCCTTATAATCAGCCCTTCCAATGACAAAAAACTTCCCAGCCATCACCTTTCAAGTGAAATAATTATGATCAATCATCCACAAGTGCACCAACAACTGAAGATAAATAGCTAAAGAAAAGAGCTGCGGGAATATAAGATAAAATAGAAAAGCTAGTTGATCAATACAAAATCATTATGGATCTTCTCACCAAGAACCAAGGTATTCTTCCAACATAAACAATATCCAATCCAAAGGATAATGTTAGTGCAGTCACCACCTGAAGATGGATGGAGCTCACACACCCAGAACAATGTGAGGATGATGACTGAAAGAAACCTCCAGAAGTTCTTCCAATCCAAACAAAAGATGAAGTCATTAACAAAAAAGGGGAAAGAACAAGGTTCATAAATGAAATGATAGAAACAACTTTGAAAAAACAACAAAAGTGAAAAAAAATATCCCAACACAATTCCCATCATCATTGGTTGACTCTAATAAGGTTGAAGAAGAATGACTTCAATGGGAAATTCAAGAAACATTCCGAAAAGTTGTGATTAACATCCCAATACTGGATGAAATTGGAAAAATCATTAAATATACAAAATTTATGAAGGATTTTTGTACTAAATGAATGAGGATGGATGGAAATTAATGAATATACATAGGATGAAGCACTTAAGTATTGATCAGACCACTGATACCGTAAAAACATCAAGATCCTAGGACATTCTATATTACATGTAGTATCTGTTCTTTAAATTTTACAGATGCACTTTGTGATCTTGGAGCATCATTAAATATGATGCCTCACTTAGTGGTTCCGATTTTTCAGATCAGAGAACTAAACCAACTCGAGTGGTGGTATAATTACCAAATAGATCCACTATTCTCCCAGCCGGAGTCATTGAAGATTTACTTATAGGAGTGAGAGGTTTAATATTTCTAGCAGACATTTATGTCATTTACATTGAGGATGTTCGAGAACCAGCCCAATCTACCATAATCCTAGAGAGAGCAATCCCTAAAATATCAAGGACAATCATCAACGTCCATGAAAGAATACTCACCATGATACATAGATACAGTACAGTACACATCAACATTCTATATACGATTAAACACTCATCCAACAATCACTCACTTTATGCGATCTTCCATGATGAATGTATGGATCCAATTATATATTCAAGTATACTTCATGAATTATAATCAGTAGAAGATAACTTTGCATTTGAATGTTTTAATTCCCAAGAACCTAAAAATTCAGATATCATGTTTGAGGATGATGTAAAATCTGATTTTTTCGAGGTTTTGTAAAAAAGAGTGAGATTATACCGGAGAATACATCCTTTGAAGTAGGAAAAATTAATTCAATATCATCCCTTGAACAACCCCCAAGACTAAGGCTAAAAACTTTTACATTTGATTTGAAGTATGCATACCTAATGGAAGGAGATAAATTTCCAGTAATCATTGCCAATAACCTATCCCATTCGCAAGAACAAACACAGATTGATCTTCTCAAAAGGAATTTCAAAGATGTAGGATAGAGTTTAGGTGATATTTCTAGAATCAACCCTAAAGTATGCTCTCTCATTATATTTTTAGAAAATGATTCTCAAATAGTTAGACAACCACAAGGAATAATCAATCCCATAGTTATGAAGGTTGTTAATAAAGTGATAGAGAAATTGTTAAAAGATGTCATCATTTACCCAATCATTGATTCTCAATGGTCCATCCCAATTCATATTGTCCCCATGAAAATATTCCTAACCACTATTAAAAATCTATGAAATCTACTCATCCCCATGAGAGTAAAAAACATCTTGAGAGTGTGTATAGATTATAGCAATCTAAATCAATTAAACAAAAAAAGACAACATGCATATTTCGTTCATCAATCATATGCTCGAATGGTTAGATGAAAAAACACATTACTATTTTTTAGATGGATTATCAGGATATTTTTAGGTAACAATCGCACCCGAAGACCAAAACGATATGACCTTCAAATATCCTTTTAGAACATTTTTCTATAAAAGGATGTCTTTCGGACTTTGAAATACCCCAGTTACATTTCAACGGTGTATGGTGAGTATGTTCTCGGACCACATTAAGGACTTATTGATGGTGTTTCATGATGATTTCACAATTTATGGAAATTAATTTCATCATTTCTTGGGAAATTTGGAAAAATAACTAAACACATGAATTGAAAAGAACCTTGTCATTAATTTTGAAAAAAGACATTTTATGGTTGAGAAAGGAATAGTGTTGGAGCACATAATTTCACCAAATAGAATTGAGGTTGATAAATCCACAGTTGATGTAATATATTCTTTTCCATATCATACTTTTGTCAAACATGTTAGATCCTTTTCATGGAATGAAAGAATTTATAGAATATTTATCAGGGATTTCAGTAAGATTTCTCTCCCTCTCCCAAGATCACTTTTAAAGGATGCTAACATTAATTTTGTTTTTTCATGTAGGAATCATTTGATGGATTGGAGGAAATGCTGAGAACACCACCAATAATGCAGCCAACCAATTGGGATTACCCTTTCAAGATACACTGTGATACAACCAACCGAGCAGTTGGAGCTACTCTGTCACAGGGAATTAAAAGAAAGCCTCATGTAATATCATGTGCATCAGGAACCTTGGATTCAACAAAAATAATTTGCATAACAACTGATAAGGAGTTCCTTGCTGGGATTTTTTCACTAGATAAATTCTGATCAAATCTTCTTGGCATTAAAGTTGTTTTTTTTCTAATTTATGCAACATTTAGGTACTCAATAAAAATGTTGAATGCTAAACCACATTTTGTGAGATGGATGTTACTTTTAACGGAGTTTAATTTTGAAATAAGTGATAAGAAGGGGACTGAGAATCACATGGTTGATCATATGAGTAGACTTACCCACACTACTAAACCCGAAATCCCAAACTAGAACGTACTTAATGATGAGCTTCTTGGAGAACAACTCTACATCATTAATAGTTATGTACCATGGTATTAAAAAAAATTCAACTATTTGGTGATATCTCAGGTACCCTCTCAACTATTCTATCATCAAAATCATAAGCTTAAATATGAATCAAGATTTTATATTTTGAAATATCCAATTTTTATGGAAAATTTGTAATGATCAAATCATAAAAAGATGCTTAAAAGAAAGTAAAATTGAGTCCGTTTTTGAATTCTGTCATAAATTATCTTGTGGAGGCCACTTTGGACCTTAGAGTACTGCCAGAAAAGTTTTAGAATCTGGACTCTATTTGACCACCTTATTCAAGGATGCATATGAAATTATTAATAGATGTGAAAAAATTACAATATTCTAGTAACATATCTAAATGACAGGAAATTCCTCAAAAAACAATAACCTTTTGTGAAATTTTGGAAGTTTGGGGAATATATTTGATGGTACCATTCCCAATGTTATTTAGAAATTCATATTTTTTTGGATGTAGACTTTGTTTCAAAATGGGTGGATGAAAAAGCAAACAGAACTGATGATTCTAATGTTGTTTGTGATTTTTTCAGGGAAAACATTCTCTCTAGGTTTCGGGTGCCAAGAGCAATTCTCATTGACCAGGGAACTCATTTTTGTAGTTGTAAAATGGAAGCATTACTGAAGATGTATGGGGTGAATCATAGAACATCTACACCATACCATCCCCAAACATATGGACAAGCAGAATTCTCTGATAGAGAAATAAATTCATTACAGAGAAGGCTAATAAACCCAACCATAAGGACATGTGCCAAAGGTTAGATGATACCTTATGGGAAAAGAGAACTTCCTACCAGACACCCATAAGAATGAGTCCCTATATATTTTTTCTGTGGAAAGAGTTTCCATCATCCTGTAGAGTTGGAGCATAGAGCCTACTAGATGGTCAGAGAGATGAATTGGGACCTTGAGAAAGCTAGGAAATAAATAATATTATAGTCTTAGGGGTTAGGGGAAATCAGAAGAGAATATTTTCAAAACTCAATGATATTTAAAGAGAGAACAAGGATGGACCATGACAAGATGACTCAACCAAGAACTTTCAACCTTAGAGATCATGTGTTACAGTAAAAATACAGAATTAAGCTTATGCCAGGTAAACATAATCCCATATGGGAAGGCCCCTTTATTGTTATTCGTGTATACCCATTTGTTGTTGTGCATATTGAAAAGGAAGGAGGGGAAACCCCATTCACAATAAATGGGAAGAGGCTGAAGAAGTTATATGTTAGCATACCTTAAGAACTATTGGAGGAGATCACACTCCTTCAACCTAAAAACAAATAATGACCTACCAAGTTCCATCATTCATTCACACATGATTAAATTTATTAACTATATATTTTTCAAACATATATATAAATCCTTATTTACATTTAATAAGGACAATAAATCAATTATGTGTGGGGGAGGGAATCTTGTAGTCTATGACTTTTCCAAAAATTTGGTTTTCTTTAGTCGAGCCAACGATATTAAAAAAAGGTGCTCCTCCGAGGAAACCTGTGTCCCCCCCCCCATTGTCCTCTATTCCACTTGGTCATATACTTGAATGATTGAACATGACCACACTATCAATTGTTTTTATTGTTATATTCCAGGTCCATTAATGATGATTCTCCAAGGATGAATAATTTTAATCCAATGAAGAAACCTCAAGATAGGCACAAATTAGGATAGGTAACTAAAGAAGGATTACACAATAAGAATCAATTTAAAAGGGTATTAAGAGTTTCAGTACTATATTATCCCACTATATTCCCTATATTTTTTCTCTTTTTAAGCATTAAATAGGAAAAGCATGTGAACGCTTGAATTATGTTTATCATGACATATCTTGGAGACCTGAGTTTCATAGGAATTTAGTGATTCCATGTTTAATATTTAAATATTAATGATATTTAATGTGTAAAATAGTGAACTCGATGATTAATTTGAATCATGTATATGGAAATAAGGACACATGATTTGAAGGAATTAATTGATTGGTGAAAATGAAATTTCCCTACCATATTTCATGATTTGAATTTCTAAAATTCAAGTGAATTAATTTTGTATTATTAATCATGGCATGGGTGATTTTCCAATATCATATTCCCATTCCAGAGATGAAATATAGACCAAACATACCATATTTTATCTTGAGCATATTTCTTGAGTGATCTTGGGACCTGTCACCCGCCAGAACTTTTCAAGAATCTTTTCAAAGCTATGCCTATGAAAAAACAGATTTAAAATGATTGAGGCACAACTTTGGATATCCACATATTTACATGATCCTAATCGTTACATTTATCCTTCTTTATCCCATTGTTTCCAAGAACTTCCTTATAGGTTTATGCCACATTACAGGCTGGTATTTCCATACCTTCATACAATTTAAGTATTTTTACATGGTAAATCATGTTTGAGGGTGGGGAGGGGCCTTTCATGTGAATTCATTAAGGTGTGTATCATTTTTTGGTGGTTTGAGGTCTGCATCATCATTTTGGGCAGTGTATTATTATAAAATTGGGCATGAGTCATCATTTCATTATACTTCTTTCATTTCATTTGGTTCTCATAAAAAAAGTGAAAAAACTAAAAAATAATGTTTTTCTAGTATGGAGAATTTAAATAATAATAATAAAGTTGTTCCCATATTGAGATTTACCAAAAAGAGGGAGAACATGGATGATATTATTCTTTGTAATCATTTATTGACTCAAGTCCCATGTCATAAAAAGGGTTTGGTGTTGTGTTTCACATTCTCAAGGGGATTTGAGTGAGGTCCATCCAATGTTTTTACATGAAAAATCTTGCATTGTAATTAAGATATTAGCATCCACTTTGAGCCTTAATTTTTAATGAATCAAATCCCACCAGCCCTATGATAGAGAGTCATTTGAACCTTTATTGCAAGTCCTCATGATTTTATGTGTGTTTTTTGTTTACAATGTGGAGAAAGTAGATACATTACAATACTACAGATAAAGAGATTGTTATCATGATATGATCATAACTCCAATTAAACTTTATCATGAGTGATGAGAAAATTGTTTCAAAAGAGAGGTATATCAAGATTTGGAATGTTTAATAATAATAAATTGAGTGACTTGAATGAATGAAAGGAGAAGCTCCATCATTTTTAAAAGCAGAAATGTAAAACGAATGCATTGATTGTTTCTTTGAAAAATGGAAAATTAAATTGATATTTTTTGTAGAAGTTTAAAATTTGATTGGACATTGATAATTGTCGAATTTTATTGCATTGAAATTTAAATATTGGTAACATTGGTTCCCCTTGAATTCAATGTTGAGATTTTGTGCTTGAGGACAAGCATAGTTTAAGTGTGGTGGAAATGATAGAGATAATATTTTCACTGTTTTTTATTTTTAATTAAATTATTTAATATGAAATTATTTATCAATTTGTTTTATTTACATAAATTTGGGATTTATAGGGTATTTTTAGCATAAATGTGAAAACTAATTAGTTTGGAAATATTGTATGATTTTAATCACATTGGTAATTCATGCATATCATTTAAAATATAAATCCAATTGTTGTGATTAATTTATCATTAGGTTAATATTTTTATTTTCTTCATCTTTGGTTTCTGAACTAGGATTTAACTCGGCCATCCAATGGTCTGAAAAAATCAATCAAGATAGAAAATTACTCTAGATGACCTCATGGACTGCACCTCAATGAATTAGTCATTAATTGGTCAACACACGTCCAACTAGGGTGATTTTAATTTTAATGGAAATATAATAAAATTAGGAGTTTGGACGTTGATTAATATAAACATTTACATTAAATAAGGCATCCCATGGATGCAAAAATTATAAAAACGGGAAATGGAAACATTCATCCAGAATAAATGCTCAGATATAATTGGCCATATCTAATGCTTCAAAAGGAGGATGAATATAAAATTTTGTGATAAAACATAATAGATATTTTGGAAGATCGTTCAAGAATAAATTATTCCAAAATTAGACCATTTAATTATCCTACCATGGTAAAACTTTCAGTGGAAAAAATTTGAAATAAATCTTATAGAGAGATTCTAAAGATCTTCATTTTGATTACTGATGGATGGAACCCCCTTGGCCTATATAAAATGGAGTTCGCCCATTTTGATGGGGGAGCTGAAGACCATACTCGGATATGGGAGGAATCCAAGGGACACTCGGGGACCATCTCCATCATTATTATTCTATTTCTTTCTTTTATTTTTCTTTACAAGAAAAATTTCTCTCCTCTCCTGCATCATCTGGCTTACCCCATCCATGGAGGGGTAGTTTCATTTGAGAGATCTGGAAGAGGGGAGGCTGGACCTATGTGTGTGCTTGAATTCTTGTGCTATAAGTGAATCTAATTTATTCTTCTTTCTTCTTCAGGTTTCAATTATTAATTCTGTTTTATATAATGAATGCAGTTTTGATAGAATTTGATTCTGTTTTTATAAATTGCTTTGGTCGATGATCACATCTCCCTCCAAAAAATTCTAATCAGTATATGGTGGAACAAGGTTAGGGTTGGGTGGTGAGTTATTTTTGGTAATCAAGCATGTGTGTAGGATTATATGTTGGAGTATTTGTTTTATGAGGGAACAATAATTCTAGGTCAGGGATTACTATAATTAATCAATAAACCTTCTATAACCCTAAAGACATTGGAAAGAGGATAGACCAAATTTGTGGGTTTATATAGAAAAATTCTCATCACATATATCTGATCAATGGAGATATAAGACTTGGTAGATGAATCTCTCTCTTACCAGTTAAAGGAAGAAGAAGAGATAAAAATCAAAAACCATGATTTCACAACACTAGGTCTAGCCAAACCCAATCCATTCACTGTATTTATCATTTGTTAAAACCAATCAGTTCAAGATGTTTTTCCCTCACATTCATTCAAATTAATTAAAACAAATCCTTTTCAGAAAACCTAAAATATGTGAAAACCTTTTTTGTGTGCACTTTTCTTCAGGATAAAAACTACGATCAATAGCTACATTATACTAAGGTAATTAAAATATTGTTTTTCTGTGCCCCATGATAGGCATGTGTCTAATTAAATGGATATTCACTTATAATACAATTTTTAAAAACCAAATTGTTAATTTAAAAAAATATTTATAAAGAATAAAAATTTTAATATTTAATTTTTCAATTAAACTATGATATTTTTTGAAATTATACGTTTTTCGTTAATAATTTTAGTTAAAAAATATGACCATCCAAGTGTTAACCTTCCAATAGCGGCCCATACCCACCTAGAAACACTCTTGGAGTGTTTGGTCGGCCATGTAGGACACCTAGAGAGCCTACCTGAGGTGGTAGGGTGTGTACATATCCCTTGTATAAGAAAATATGTTGATATTGGTCCATCTCTTAAACATTCCTTGGAAGTGTGTGGAGAGGGCATTTTATAGTATATGACATCTATACGGGATCCCACCCCCAAGAAGGCTTCTAAGTCAAGCATAAATAACCATACTTATATGAAAATTCCTTGAATGTATCATATTCTATTAGAGAGTAATTAAACCGAATTATAATAAATACTTAAATAAATAACACTATCCCATTACAACTTCACGTGTCCTGCCTCAAACACAAGCTTCTGCCACCCTCTTCTACTCAAAGCCTTCATCCTCAACTACCACCATATGAAATCACCATATAAATTCCATGGATGACCAATATAACACTAATGCTTCTTCCAATATTCACCACCCAATCATCGGACCACAATAGATCAATTATGGATCCATATATGACCTTATCCATGCCCACATTCAATGTCACCTTTCACGATTAATGAACTCTATCTAGCCACAGTGAGGTATGTAGTGTCTAAAAAATGTATATGCTTCAAATCTCACACATTCAACACCACCAAAGAAAATCAATAATGCCACAATGGACCACTATCATCCCCAAATTCCCATGCACACCAATCATAGGGAAGATGAATAAGCATTTTCCATTTATGTCACTCACCACCACTACTCCCACTGCAAAGAAGCTGCATTATTTCCTCAATTATATATGTGATCTACGACTGCCCCAATTGTAGATGTGATATAAAATTGATACAAAATATATTTGGGATAATTCTCAATTTAAAAGGTTGCCTCTATGAAATTTATTTCACTTCCCCATGCTATATTCTTCCATTCTCGTGCACCAATGCCACATTTCACTAAGAACAAATCTATGAAAAAGGAAATATGGAAGGAGGGGGTCTTCTATGAAAAATATTCTCATTGCAAGAAGTCACCCCTGATGTCAAAACTTGTCTATGATTTCATCTGTGACCCATTCTTAGTAAAGAACCCACCCGAAGATGAGCTCTATGATTCCACGTGTGATAGTTCACTATAATAAAGAATTCGGTCCATTGAAACAATCATATATGTGATCTATAATTGGTTAAATAGTATGTGTGACATATGATTAGTGAAATGTTCGACCATAATGAGTTATTCCATGGATGAAAATTGGGCCATTCATAATGTAATTTTGATACTTCAACTATTTCGGTCAAATGATGTAGGGGGGAAGACAGTGGGGATGGAAGTTGAAACGACTGATAGTGGATGTTTCCAACGGTATATGAACCACAATAATGAATAATGTCACAGATGGTAGATGTTCAATGGTATATGTGTTGTGGTGGATATGATCTAACATCACTGAGGAATTTAATCTTAGTTCTATAATCTTCATACACCATGGAATTCAGCAAATTCGACACAAAATGTATATTAAAGGTTGTATCCAATGATTATGATGATATATAAAGATACAATCATTTGAGATAAAGAGATTTCCTAAATCTATAAATAAAAGGACATATCACCGCAAAAACTTATTAGAGGATCTATACAGGAATATTATTGGATGTGATGTTTTGATGATTTCATTTTTTCTTCTATAATTTACATTTTTTAATGTAACCCATTCTATTTCTTTTAATTAAAGTGTACCATTCTTTTTTATTTATTATGTTGCTTAATTATTTCATTAGTCCTCCAATATTTATTTCATTATATTCTACTCATTTTTTTCACCATTACATTCTGTACACATTAATGATTGACTAACCTATGGTTTGGCTTTTGGGTGGATTAGGTGTTCTTTATTTCTATTATTAAATTCATATTTATATTTAAACTTATGGTAACAAAAAGTTATGTTTACGAGTATGGAAATCGATCAACCAAAAATAGAACACAAAATCACTTCAATCAATGTATTTAAATCTTATACCACCCTTTTAATGAACTCTCTTCACATGATATTGGTTAGACATTGGAGGGATGAAATGATATATGAAGGAGTCAGGTCCAAGAAGGTGTCACACTCAAGATTGAGGTGTTCCATTATCCTTGATTATAGAAGGTAGTTGAATTTATTTTCACAGTTATTCAAGGGTCAATAATACCAAAATAAATGAATATTAATCTAAGAGTGTGACTTCATAATTGGGTTAGAAAACTAAATTTAATAAATTAGTGTGAATAATGTATGGCGCTATAATCCAAACCCTTAATGTCCAAGTTTTTTTATCTATTCTATGTTTCATTACATGTTAATCAATAGTTTCATTCCATTTTTCATTATAAAAATACATAGTTTTAATAAAATAATAAAAAATTATGTAGTTCTTATGTGAAACTAAATTGGTAAGTAAATAAATGTGAAACTCCAAAAGTAATATGTACTTTCTCAGCCTCTATACATCACTAGGAAAAACAATGATATTTTGTTTTTTTATACTATGTGATAGGCATACATATAATTTGTTATAAATTTTTTAAAAACAATTAATGATATTTTAATTTCAATTTTAATCCCTCTAATTCTGGGGGTTTTATTAATATTATCCTTAAACAATAAAGGATATTGTTAACTCGAAACATATTTCATTGAGTTATAATATTTCATATGAAAATTATTTCTTCCATGCATGTCTTATTATTCAATATATTCAAATTATATTTTATTTTATATTCCAATTTCGTAAAAAGTTTACTTTTAATTCAAATATCCTTCTATGAAAAAAAATTTCTCCACAAAATTATAACACTGATAAGAATTATTAAAATTATTTTTAATGATGATTTTTCTTTTCATGGCCAGGGTTTCAACTACCAATAATTTTTTCATTATATTTTCATTCATATTATGTGTTATCTCATATGACCTTGTAATTTTTATTACCCCCTTTTAAAATGTATGTTTTATTAATAATTTTCATTATGTGGGGTTCAAACAAATGTATTTTTCAATATTTTAAAAATATATTCTTCATCATTTGTTTCGTCTTCAACTGAAAATTTACACTAAACCCCATGACATATTTTTTAATTCTCTATTATTAAA
The DNA here is from genome assembly GCA_963277665.1 of Viscum album. Taxonomy (NCBI): domain Eukaryota; kingdom Viridiplantae; phylum Streptophyta; class Magnoliopsida; order Santalales; family Viscaceae; genus Viscum; species Viscum album. The sequence goes on from OY728147.1 coordinate 1,306,413,644, forward strand.
TACTATTTTAAAAATTATATTTTTTCAAATAAATTCACATTTCTTTTTTTGAATTAATACATAATTATACTCATAACTTCTTCATTTACATGTATGGTAAAATCATTATCTAAATACCCTTTTTCAATTTCTATCATTGTATGAATATTTTTTAAAATTATTAAATTACATTTGATGAATTTATTTGCAAAATATTTTACCTCTCAAATTTTTTTCAATAGAATATGAAATAATATTATATTTTTCAAAATTATATGTCTTATTTTTAAAATAATTATTTATTATACAATGGGATTTGAAGGGATTTTGGTATGATGAAATAATCATTATTTTCATTTTATTGATCCATTATTTTATAAAATTTATCATCTAAAGTCCATTTTTTGTTTTAACGATTAGTCATTAAATTGGTTTATTATGTTAAATGTATTTCTTCTAGAATAATTTTTCTGGGATTTTAACTAATTTCCAAATTGGACAATTCATCATATTTTTCATGTTTATTTATCCATAACTATAAAAGGTGTATTCTTCATATATGTCAATATCCTTTAGTGTTTTTTATGTTACACTAGGGATGTTATTTTATTCCATCATAAATATTGATTTTATTGATAGAATATTTAATATTTTAGATATTCATTTCATTAAATCTATCAATTTTACATTTTTTAATTAAGTTGTGTTTAATGTATGAATGTTTTATGATCTATTGGAATACATAATTATGTATTATTATTATTATGGTTGGGTACAATATATCCCACCAACATATTGTTAATGTTTATATCTCTTAATCTTAAAAAGGTACATGGGAGGATTATCCAAAGGCAAGGGGTACGAAAAAATGTTATACAAAACCGAGGAGAACATGGGAGAGTATCCCAATACAAAGTCCACATCATAGGATTATCCCTAAAGTAATGTTAATTGAAAGGTTTGACCAAATTCAAAGGGTATGTGGGATGATTATCATAATCCTGTGAGCAAACATGAGTGGTCTTCCTAGGTCCAAGGGTAAATGTCTGGTATTCCCATGACCAAGAACCTATAATGGTTCTATACCAAGCATACTACAATATTATTACACAATCATATGTCATATATTTATTTATATGTAATGTAATGTTTCCTCATAATTTCCTGGTATAAATAATTTCTGAACATATCTGTTGGTTTATTTCATCAAATTCACTTCTACAACCTCTACACTTAATCTTCAAGAAAATATAAATTGAATTGGTACTTCACGTAAATGTTATTTATTATTATAAGCATCATCAGAAACATATCCATGTGTATCATATTATATAGTCACAAAATTTAAATTTTCTATTCAACCATCATAGAATCTCCCCAATCACACATATGAACCATATCTTTTACCTTTTTTAATTTGGTTTTTTGTCACATATAAAACATACATTGAAGAGAGTAAATTAATAGGTTACAACTTCAACATATTACTAGTTTTGGTTCTAAAAATATAAAAAATATATAATTGGTCGTGCACTTCTATAAATTTGTGTATCCCATAAATGCTTCAAGGATTCCCAAATTCCATTCCCTTAATTTTTCATAAACTGACTAACAACTCCCACTACAGTGGTAATATTTGGTTGAGTTCACACCATGAATTATATGATACTTCCCTGAAGGAATGGATATAGTATTCTCTAATAGGTATCAGCAAATCATATTTTGTTTTTATGTTATTAAATAATACCCAAAATTAACTATAATATATCCCCAATATAATGTTACTTGTATGAAAACAGAAGAACCCAAAAAATAACTAATATTTTATGTCATTTTAGTGACCTCTATCACATATTTTGATAGAAAATGGTTGATACAATTCATAAGAGAAACAGGAAACAACTTCATTCCTACTTCAGTAATCCATCTACATTATGATTGATGAATTATTTGAATGTATTATCATGACTTTATAGGGGTGATAGAACCTTCACTAGTACATGATGAATGAAACCATGATGGTTTTTTTTCAGAAATATATCCACGAAACAAATCATCAAAATAACCATAAACACATAACATCTAATATTTATACCAAAGAATATACTCACAATATATATATATAGGGGATGCATGATTCTCCTCCATGAATGTGGGATGTTTCAGGTGAATCAGGTGTCATAAAATAACACCCATGAATTATGTCTCATCAATGATTGTAATAAACTAATTTAATAAACAAATAAAAATTCATTAATAATTTAATAATAATTTTATTGAAACCAAAAGTGGGGGTAGTGAGATTTACAATCACTCAAACTATAAATTTAGGTTTTATGACATAGAACCAATCAACGTTTGGAGAACTATATTCATAGAATCAGACATATGAATATATTGGATAAAAGTGGCTTTTTATTGTAACACCCCAGGTAAATAAAGAATATGACATTTGTATATTTATCCATATTTGTGAATAAAATATTAATATTACTTTAAAGGGGATTCTATTCTCGATGGCATACCCAATATGCAACAACGAGTTTCTTAGCAATCTTACGTTGCACTCTAATAATAAAATACTATTATTTTAAATAGTAGTTAACACATAGCTGTTGTAATGGCGGGAATGAACAGAACTACCTACAAAATGATTATATATGTTTTTCAAATATTTTTACTCTTTACAATAAATGTTAGAGGATTAAAAATGTGAATGAATCCAATTTTAAGCATAGACATTCTAATATTCTTTAAAAGGTCGATTAACCGCCTTTTGAAGGAGAACCTCTTTTAAATCCACTTTTTGACAATTTTATGTGTTATATTTGACAAAATAAAATTCTTATTTAGAATCGGGACATCCAAATTTACTTTGTTTAAATATTTTGTATCTTTCTGATAAAGTTCATTTTTTTAATGAATAGTGAAAAATATTGTATTTTAATTCAAAACCTTTTTTTAATCTAGTTTATTTATATGATTAGATTATATTTTGAATTGGTTTTAAAGTGAAATTATAATATATTTTTACCATTTAATCCAATGGTGGTCATTGGAATCAATTTCACTTTGAAATTGCACTTAAACTAGTGTCAATCTTTTGATACTTATTGTTTCATAAAAACATGCTATTTGTCATGACAGCGGGAATTAATTATTAAATTAATTAATGTGACTTATATGATTTGAATTTTGTAAAATTGATATCATTTTTAAATTCAGAATATCAAATATATCTTAGGGTGATGTTTTGGTATTTTTCTGAAAAACTTCAATTTTGATGAATAGTGAAACTACTAAGTAGTAGTTAAAGAAACTGATTTTTCGTTTAAATGAAACTTTGTCACTTCTGTGATTCAATTTTAAAAAATCTGACATACATGGTTTTCATTAAGAATTAAAATGTGGTTCAATGAGATTAAAATAATTTTTTGTTGAATAGTAACTTTTAAGTTCTTAATCGCGATTAGAGGTAATTAGTGTAGTTTAAGGTAAAAATAATGTTTTAATAAAATGAGATGAGCTTGACACATGTCCTACCCTCATTGGATGTTTCATGGACGACCAAGAAAATCCATGGGTCAACTTGGGGACCCCATGGAGCCACTTTGGTTGGGAAATGACATAAATAACTTTTTATTAAATGTTAAAGTAAAAATGACACAAACATGAGATGTTTAATAAAACATTTTTTACATGGGGTTATACAAGTCAGATTTTTTACTATAAATATTCATTAGAAAGCTAAAACGATTTCCTACATCATGATATTTGGTTTATAATTGTTAGACATTAAATATATTAAATTATTTATGACATCATGATGATGTCGCAATTACCTCATTAATAAAGGATTTAAATAAAATGAAAAGATAATGTAAAATCTAGGACCTACACTTGTGCAAAACCTATTGGATGGGTATATTTAAAACCCTTATCACTTTACCCACGAATTATATCAATGTGGGACCTTTTGAATTCCGAAACGCATTTTAAAATAAAGTAACATTCATTTACTTTCCAAGAGTTCCCCTCCTCTCCTCTTATAAAAGGCCCCACCTCTACCTCCATACCCACACTTCCAAAGTCTTTGGCTCGACCAACCCCTGATCATTTTGTCTCTCCACATCCCTCTATTACTCCTTGATGCCTCACTTTGGGCAGAAGTCTTCCCAAGGAAACCTTTGAGCTCAAATCTAAGAGAGTTACCCGATTTTAAGGTGATGTCTTCACTTCTGTTCTTTTGTTTTATTTTGCTTCTCCAACCTGCTAAACTCTTTTTATTCGTTTCTTTTGTAACAACTCCAGTATCATCAATATACTAGGATGTTTTTATAAGAATATTTCTAGCTACACTTACACACATCTACATCTAATGGTAATAGAACATATTGTTTCTATGGTTGGCGAATTTCTGCCTCACGAAACGATGATTGTTCAATCTTCTATTAAACACATTTAATGATGGCCATTAAGATGTAAATATATTTATATATGATATATATTATGTTTATGTTTCCCTTATGCTTCAGTATTTTTCATTTTCGGTATACCTTTATGGTTTCCATTGTGGGTAAACACGATAATTTCATTTTAGGAAGTGCGGACTACCGCCCCCTCAAAGTGATGTGATTCGTTAATGCCATATGTGGGACGTATAAAGGATGGATTTAAAGTTATTATATATGATGTTATACTAGAATTATAATATAACTCTATATCATTATTATTTCTTCCCATTAAATTATGAGATAGAAATGAAAGTAGCGTTCATGCGTACGTACGTCTTACCATCTCCATGAACGGTGCATTTCATTTCTTATCCCCAAATGTAATGTACTATTATAAGTACATATATATAATGGATATATATGATGTATGTTACATATAAATGATTTATATAATTCTGGAATTAAAATATATGTACCTCTCATTTAGTTTTAATTCCATTAATATGACATAGAAATGAAAGTAGCGTCCATGCGTATGTACGGCTTACCGTCTCCATGAACGGTGCATTTCATTTCTTACATCTAAATGATTATGTGATATTATAAATACATGTATATGCTAGATATATATGATATATATGATATAAAAATCAGGAATTTCATTCTGGATATAAATAACCTTTAACCACACGAACAACATGTAATTGTAAGAAGTCCACTTTTGAATTAAGAACCAAATATCGATAAAACAAACATTATTAACTTAAATGATTACATAATGTTTATAACATGTCAATAATTGATATAAAATGAATAATGAACTTGAAAAATGTTCTTAATCAAGTAGAAATTTACTCAAGTTTATTATTCAGGACGTTAAAGAACGATCGTGTCAAGTCGGACCCGAGGTAAGGGATCATACTCCTCTCTTTCTTTTTAAGTACACTCTTTTATGTCATTCCTTTTAAAGCTAATTTTTCTTGTTATTGGGATGTTATTTTATATTACTCTTACTGAAATTTTTATGTTCATATTATGAGAGACCCTATTCTCTCTCATCAATCCATTTTGGATGTTTTGAGTGGCGCTGTTAGGCTACCGAATTTTTTTAAGAGATTTAAACTCTCTCTTTCTTTTTAAGTACTCTCCTTTATGTCACTTCTTTTAAGCTCCACTTTGTTATGTTTGGGGATGTTATTTTATATTCCTCTTTCTATAAACTTTAAGTTAATATGACGAGAGACCCTATTTGATCTCATCAATCCATTTTTCTGGCGCCATTAGGCTGCCGAGTTTTCGTAAGCGATTTTTCATCTCACTTTTATTTCTGTGAGATTTATGCTACATTTTCCATAATGTCTTTTGAGTGGTGTATGTATTGTCCATTATTTTTACTCATTGTTTAATATACTTTCGTTTATGAGTATTTACATCAATGTTGTATTGTCATTCTTTGACAGGATGTATGTTTCGAAAGATACCCATGTCGGTAAGGGAACCTTTGACCCTCCTCTTTTTAAAAGACTAATTTTGTTATGTCTTTTATTTCACATGATATAATGTTGGGATATGTTCTTATAAATCTTTATTTATGTAAATTTAATGTCCAAGTGATGAGATACCATTTTCTCTCTCATCAACTCATTTTCTGAATTTTGAAGTGACGCCGTTAGGCTGTCGAATTTTTGCGAGAGATCTTCTTAACCCAATTTTGATTCATTTGGATAAACTTGCACTCCTTGAATGTGTCGTTCTATGAATATGTGTGAATAACCAATGATTGTTTTACACTTAATATCCACTTATATTTGGGGTATTCATTTGTCACACATAATTATGTAATTGATTTATCCTTAATCCAAGGATACCGTCTATTTATGGGACTTCGTCTCAATCTCCTTTCATTGAGGCATATTTTGTTTTATACACAACTTTATTTTAAATGGTGTATAAAACCCTTTGACTTTTACGTATATTCAAAAGGGATCTTTTTTCTACGAATCATTTTACTAAACGACAAAAAGGAATGTTTCTTTTTACATACGTGGTGAAAAAGACCTTTTCCACCGCTGCGAGTATTATTTGATCTTTGGCTTCCTCAACAAGCCGTAATGTTTTTAAAATAAAATAAATACCATATACTTTTTTGTATTTTGGTATTGAAAATGGTTTTGATAAAGGATTCTATTATGTCAATATATTTAAATGATATATTGTGATTGAAATGTGGAAATGTTATCATTCTTTTATGTTGGTTTTATGTGTTATAATTTTATAATGGTACTTAGACATTTTACGGGTGGTTACGTGATAAACAATATGACAGGTGGTGCCATGAATAATAGGATGGGTGGTTACGTTATAACCTCCAATGCATTGGGTATGGAAGTCGACTGTATGGCTATTCCATTAAGTATGTATGGATGTTGGCCGAATGGATATTCCATTAAGTGATATGTGTGGAAGTCGACCTTATGGTTATTCCACTTAAGTATGTTTATGTCCCCAGTTACCTTAATATGTTATGTGATCTTTATATGGGTTTTATGGTAATATTTTGGTTACATAATGGTAAGTAATGAACTTTTATTCATTAAAGAGTTTTTACTACTTCGAAAAGGTGAAAAGTATTACTTTGATAAAGTATACATGGTTTACTTGTTGTTTTGAAAAACTAACAGTTTTCATTCTTTGTGTATCCATTACTAAGAATTTTATGCTCATCTCAAGTTTTTGAAATGTTTTTCACAGGACATAACGTGGAATTGGGTCAAGGATGGGATCAAGGTAAAGTCATGCAACCTAAAACATGGAACTGGACATGTTTCTTTTTAAGAGTTTTTATTTTATGGAAACTTAGTAAAAGTTTCTACTTTGTAATATTTTGAGATGTAATAGTTATGTCCTAATTCTCTAATACTCTAAACCTGAAAATATCCTCAATGTGAATTATTCATTTAATTCAATATTAAGTAAGTTTTAAGGCTGGGGCCTTATAGTTGGTATCAAAGGTCGATTTAGATAACTTTAGAGGTTAGGGTATTCTTTAAGCATAAGTGACATGACCATAATGGTTAGGATTTCATAAATAGTCCTAGTTTTAGATAAAGTGAATGAGTAAGTATATCTTAGTGTTTATCTTCCTCTTTAGTACATGATGTTTTTCTTGATATACTCACACTTACCTTTTTGGTTTTAGTAAATGGCTGGATCTAGCAGGCACCAAAGTAACGATGGATGTGAAGGAAACTGTGATAGTTTTCTGAGCGAGAAACTGAATGATATAGGAGCTGCAATGAGAACTCTTGTGTTTATCCTCAACCAACTATCTGGAGTCATGATTGACCACCTAAACCATGGTGATTTCTATAAGGCATCATATATGTGAGAAACAAATCCCTACAGAACTACAGGTAATAATCATAAAGGTAAGTGTGTTCAAAAACCTATGTGTCATAGATGTGGAAAGAAACACCTAGGAAAATGTTTCAAAGGGACATAAATATGCTATAGATGTGGAAATGAAGGTCATAAAGCAAGAACCTACCATGGAAAAAGGAAGAATCCAATTGACTCGAGGAAAGGTAAAGAAGTTCTTTCTGAGGGATCAATTGAATGTTTTAAATGTGGTGTGCATGGTCATTATGCAAACTCATGTCCTATGAAGAAGTTTCATGAATGGGATCACCAAGATCATACAAATACTCGTTTACCAATACCTAATTCTATTCCGATTGAGGATGAAGAAACTGACAATAACCAATCATAGGTATGGATTATTTCTTAACTTTTGTTTTCTATTTTGGAATCTTAGGATATGATTCATGATTGTGTTTGTAGGAAATAAGTATTTTAGAATATGTTGGAAAGTAATGGTTAATGGATCATGAAGAATGTTGAATCAGTAAGAAGTCAACATATAATGGATTCAAGAGTTATGGTGAGATTCTTAAGAGTATTAAGTGTCTTTTGATGATGGGGTACATTAGAAGACTTTTTATAGTATGTGTAACACTGATGTTTGATATATGAAAATTTTATTCAAAGAATAGTAATCTATTCTTTTGTGGACATAGTTATAAAGAACCATTTGGGTCTATATGATCCTTACTTTTGAGGTAATTATGGGTTACTATATGTAATGATGGAAAGTGAAAGTCATGAGATAAAATTGAGGTTAAATTACGTTAAGGTTATTTTTGAAGATTTTATCTCGTTATTGGGGAATGTTATAAGAATTATGTAGTTTTGGAAAAAGGACAACACAGAGACCGTGTGACAACCTGTCGCATCGGACAAGGCTGCGGGAATCGAACCCACAACCAAAGTGCAATGCGTATTTATCGTCGACCACTGGACTATGTGAAGTCCCTGGTTAGTTTGACTAATTATTTTAAGTTAAATGATTTTATGAATTAAGATTATGTTGATTTTGGGATATCTATGGAAATTTATTAACCTATCATGTAGGATATGTGATCAGGTTAATTACTTTTCAATACGAGACTTTAGGAGCAACTGATGTTGTTTGGAGATAAATGTTACGATTTAACTTAGAAGAATATGTGACTAAATCCTTCAAATATTTGGGTTTCAATCTTAGTTTGGTTTACATTGAGGAATTTTATGGAAAAATTATTTATCGAATGGTCCTCATTGAACTTTGGGTTTTGTTGGACAAATTTTGGATATTAAGAATAGATTTTCTTTTTATAAAGGGTTATCCTTTTTTGGATTATATGATCTTGTACTAACCTTTTTGTTTTTGGTTTTGGTTAGAGTCTAAAGACATGGGAAGTGTATAGTTCTATTTTGTGGATTCGGTGATTCTATAGAAATTGATTATAGTACTCTTAATGCGAACAAGTCTTCCTAAATACCCATCTTTTGGAGAAAATATGAGTTTGATTAAGGAATCTAGTAAAAGTTGAAAGTCTACATGACAAGTAAGTATGTTTCATTATGATTTAGTTAAGCTCAAAAATAAATTCCTCCATGAAAAGTAACTTAAAACAAAAATGTTTTCTGTTAACTTTTCCTACTGGGGAATCGAATACCGTTTAACCCATCACATGTTTGTGATTTTCTTATGGTTAAATTTCTCCTAGACAAGTTTAATATCACTCTCCATCAGAACATGACCCTATGTTTTCTCCTCCATGTCCATGTTTTACTACATGGAATCCTAGTATGGGTTAACTCGGGTGACCTCTGTACTTATCTTTCCTTATTTTAAAGTGATTGTTTTACCGACTCTTGTTCTGATGTGGGACTTTCAAGGATATTTCCAAGCCCAATTTTAAAATTGCAAGGACGCAATTCCCAAAATGGGGGAAGGATGTAACACCCTAGGTAAATAAAGAATATTACATTTTCATATTTATCCATATTTGTGAATAAAATATTAATATTAATTTAAAGGGGATGCTATGCTCGATGGCGTACCCAATACACAACAACGAGTTTCTTGGAAAGCTTACATTGCACTCTAATAATAAAATAATATTATTTTAAATAGTAGTTGATGCCTAGCCGTTGTAATGGCGAGAATGAACAGAAGTACCTACAAAATGATTATATATGTTTGTCAATTATTTTTACTCTTTAAAATAAATGTTAGAGGATTAAAAGTGCGAATGAATCCAATTTTAAGCGTAGACATTCTAATATTCTTGTAAAGGTTGATTAACCGCCTTTTGAAGGCGAACCTCTTTTAAATCCACTTTTTGACAATTTTATGTGTTATATTTGGAAAAATGAAATTCTTATTTAGAACCGGGACATCAAAATTTACTTTGCTTAAATTTTTGGTATCTTTCTGATAAAATTTATTTTTTTAATGAATAGTGAAAAATGTTGTATTTTAATTCAAAACCACTTTTTAATCTAGTTTATATATATATGATTAGATTAGATTTTGAATTGGTTTTAAAGTGAAATTGTAATATATTTTTACCATTTAATCCAATGGTGGTCATTCGAATCAATTTCACTTTGAAATTGGACTTAAACTAGTGTCAATCTTTTGATACTTATTATTTCATAAAAACACGCAATTTGTCATGACAGCGGGAAGTAATTATTAAATTAATTAGTGTGACTTATATGATTTGAATTTTGTAAAATAGTCATCATTTTTTAATTCAGAATATCAAATATAGCTTATGGTGAAGTTTTGGTATTTTTCTGAAAAACATCAATTTTGATGAATAGTGAAACCACTAAGTGGTAGTTAAAGAAACTGATTTTTCATTTAAATGAAACTTTGTCACTTCTGTGATTTGATTTTCAAAAATCCGACATATATGGTTGTCATTAAGAAGTAAAATGTGGTTCAATGAGATTAAAATAATTTTGTGGTGAATAGTAACTTTTAAGTTCTTAATCGCCATTAGAGGTAATTATTGTAGTTTAAGGTAAAAATAATGTTTTAATAAAATGAGATGAGCTTGACACATGTACTACCCTCATTGGATGTGTCATGTCTGACCAACACAATCCATGGGTCAACTTGGGGACCCCATGGAGCCACTTTGGTTCGGAAATGACATAAATAAATTTTTATTAAATGTTGAAGTAAAAAATGACACAAACATGAGTTGTTTAATAAAACAATTTTTACATGGGGTTATATAAGTCAGATTTTTTACTATAGATATTCATTAGAAATATAAAAATATTTCCTACATCATGATATTTTTTTATATTTTTTATACATTAAATATGTTAAATTATTTATGACATCATGATGATGCAGCGATTACCTCATTAGTAAAGGATTTAAATAAAATGAAAAGATAATGTAAAATCTATGACCTACACATGTCCAAAACCTATTGTATTGGTATATTTCGAACCCTTATCACCTTACCCACTAATTATATCAATGTGGGACTTTTTGAATCCGAAACTCATTTTAAATAAAATAACATTCCTTTACTTTCCAAGAGTGTCCCTCCTATCCTCTTATAAAAGGCCCCCACCTCTACCTCCTTACCCACACTTCCGAAGCCTTTGTCTCGCCCAACCCCTGCCCATTTTGTCTTTCCACATCCCTCTATTACTCCTTGAAGCCTCACTTTGGGCAGAAGTCTTCCCAAGGAAGCCTTTGAGCTCAAGTCTAAGAGAGTTACCCGATTTTATGGTGATGTCTTCACTTGTGTTCTTTTATTTTATTTTGATTATCCAACCCCCTAAACTCTTTTTATTCATTTATTTTGTAACAAATACAGTATCTTAAATATACTATGATGTTATTATAATAAGATTTAGAGCTAAACTTACACACTTCTACATCTAATGGTTAAAGAACATATTGTTTCTGTGGTTGGTGAATTTCTGCCTCACGAAATGATGATTATTCAATATTATTTTAAACACTTTTAATGGTGGCCATTAAGATGTCAATCAATTTATATATGATATATATTATGTTTATGTTTCCCTTATTCTTCTGTATTTTTCATTTGTGGTATACCTTTATGGTTTCCATTGTAGGTAAAAACGATAATTTCATTTTAGGAAGTGCGGACTACCGCCCCCTCAAAGTGATGTGATTCGTTAATGCCATATGTGGGACGTATAAAGGATGGATATAAACTTATTATATATGATGTTATACTGTAATTATAATATACCTCTATATCATTATTATTTCTTCCCATGAAATTATGAGATAGAAATGAAAGTAGCGTTCATGCGTACGTACGGCTTACCGTATCCATGAACGGTGCATTTCATTTCTTATCCCCAAATGTAATGTACTATTATAAGTACATATATATAATGGATATATATAATGTATGTTAAATCTAAATTATTAATATAATTCTAGAATTAAAATATAAATACCTCTCATTTAGTTTTAATTCCATTAATATTACATAGAAATGAATGTAGCGTTCATGCGTACGTACGACTTACCGTCTCCATGAACGGTGCATTTCATTTATTACCTCTAAATGATTATGTGATATTATAAATACATGTATATGATAGATATATATGATATATATGATATCAAAATCAGGAATGTCATTCTGGATATAAAGAACCTTTGACCACACGAACAACATGTAATTGTAAGAAGTCCACTTTTGACTTAAGAACCAAATATCGAAAAAACAAACATTATTAACTTAAATGATCACATAATGTTTATAACATGTCAATAATTGATATAAAAGGAATAATGAACTTTAAAAATGTTCTTAATCAAGTATAAATTAACTCAAGTTTATTATTCAGGACGTTAAAGAACGATCGAGTCAAGTCGGACCCGAGGTAAGGGATCCTACTCCTCTCTTTCTTTTTAAGTACACTCTTTTATGTCATTCCTTTTAAAGCTCATATTTCTTGTCATTGGGATGTTCTTTTATATTAATCATACTGAAATTTTTATGTTCATATGATCAGAAACCCTATTCTCTCTCATCAATCCATTTTGGATGTTTTGAGTGGCACCGTTAGGCTACCGAATTTTCGTAAGACATTTAACCTCTCTCTTTCTTTTTAAGTACTCTCCTTTATGTCACTTCTTTTAAGCTAATCTTTGTTATGTTGGAGGATGATATTTTATATTCCTATTTCTGTAAACATTATTTTAATATGATGAGATACCCTATTTGATCTCATCAATCCATTTTTGTGGCACCATTAGGCTGCCGAGTTTTCGTAAGCGATTTTTCATCTCACTTTTATTCCCGTGAGATTTATGCTACATTTGCCACAATTTCCTTTGAGTGGTGTATGTAATGTCCATTATTTTTACTCATTGTGTAATATACTTTCATTTATGATTATTTACATCAATTTTGTATTGTCCTTCTTTCACGGGGTGTATGTTTCGAAAGATACCCATATCGATAAGGGAACCTTTCACCCTCCTATTTTTAAAAGACCTCTTTTGTTATGTATTTTATTTCACATCCTATTATGTTGGGATATGTTCTTATATATCCTTATTTATGTAAATTTTATGTCCAAGTGATGAGATACCATTTTCTCTCTCATCAACTCATTTTATGAATTTTGAATTGACGCTGTTATGCTGCCGAATTTTTGCGAGGGATCTTCTTCACCCAATTTTGATTCATTGGGATAAACTTCCACTCCTTGAATTTGATGTTCTATGAATATGTGTGAATAACCTCTGATTGTTTTACACCTAATATCCACTTATTTTTGGGGTATTCATTTGTCACACATAATTACGTAATTGTTTTATCCTTAATCCAAGGATATCGTCTTTGTATGGGACTGTATCTCAATCTCCTTTCATTGAAGCATATTTTGTTTTATACACAACTTTCTATTATATGGTGTATAAAACCCTTTGACTTTTATGTTTATTCAAAATAAATATTTTTTCTACGAAGTGTTTTACTAAACAACAAAAAGGAATGTTTCTTTTTACGTACGCGGTGACAACGACCTTTTCTGCTGTCGCGAGTATTATTTGATCTTTGGCTTCATCAACAAGGCGTGATGTTTTTAAAATAAAATAAATACCATATAATTTTTTTGTATTTTGGTATTGAAAATGGTTTTGATTAAGTATTCTATTATGTAAATATAGTTAAAGGATATATTGTGATTGAAATGTGGAAATGTTATCATTCCTTTATGTTGGTTTTATGTGTTATAATTTTATAATGGTACTTGGAAAATTTTACGGGTGGTTACATGATAAACCATATGACGGGTGGTGTCGTGAATACCAGGACGGGTGGTTACGTTATAACCTCCAATGCATTGGGTATGGAAGTCGGTCGTATGGCTATTCCATTAAGTATGTATGGAAGTTGGCCGAATGGCTATTCCATTAAGTGATATGTGTGGAATTTAACCTTATGGTTATTCCACTTAAGTATGTTTATGTCCCAAGTTACCTTTATATGTTATGTGATATTTATATGGGTTTTATGGTAATATTTTGGTTACAGAAGGGTAAGTAATGAACTTTTATTCAGTGAAGAGTTTTTACTACTTCGAAAAGGTGAAAATTATTACTTTGATAATGTATACATGGTTTACTTGTTGTTTTGAAAAACTAATAGTTTTCATTATTTGTGTATCCCTTACTGAGATTTTTATGCTCATCCCAAGTTTTTGAAATGTTTTTCACAGGACTTAACGTGGAATATGGTCAAGGATGGGATCAAGGGAAAGTCATGCAACCTAAAACATGGAACTGGACATGTTTCTTTTTAAGATTTTTTATTTTATGGAAACTTAGTAAAAGTTTATACTTTGTAATCTTTTGAGATGTAATAGTTATGTCCTAATTATCTAAAACTCTTAACCTGAAAAGATCATCAATGTGAATTATTCATTTAATTCAATATTAAGTAAGGTTTAAATCCGGTCCCTTATATTTATATAATATGAATCATATGTGAATTTATATGTTCACTTACAATAATATTAATTCTGCACTAAAATCCTTAATAACTGAATGAAGAATGTCATAAATATTTCTAAATATATGAAAAATCCATTTTTGTTTAATTTCAATAATATCTCTTTATTTTTGAAAAATCAGATTTCTAAAATGTAATCCTAATTCAAATGCCTCATTGTATTACCCTACCCAACTTAATAAAACCGAAAGAAATATAAACCTTATTTCATATATTTAAGAAGTGGGTGGCCTATGGAAAAAAATGGGTCCTACTCAGTATACTAAGGGGTCTTGTTTGGTCATTATCAAATATACTTATATATCTATAAGATCATATACACCAAAATTTATATCAAATACATTATATATAATCATAATTAGTTCATTAATCCATGACATCATGTGGCCAATATACATGGAGCAATGTAAATCAAATATAGGCTATCTCATCTTTTCCGAAAACATTGAATAAAACTATCTCGGTTGATGAATACATCACATGTCAATTATTTAATATATGCGCACATCAATTTTCCATCATTCATGTAGTTTAACCTTCTATAAATTACTCAAAAAAATTCCAAGTATTTCAAAATTCTAATTCAATCAATTTATATATTTCTAAAATCATCATATAAGTGGACAAAGTCCATCTTGGTTGTGATCCAACCAACAAAATAATTAAAAACATACTAAAACCCTAGTTATTATCTAATCACCTCATACATAGTTAATAAACATATAAAAATATTATATTTATCATTATATGTATCTTTCCAACCATAGGTAAAAATTATTGATATTAAAAAAAACCTCCAAGTATATATTGTTTTATGACATTCATTATAATGTAATTTAGCATGTAAATCCCTAAAATAAGATTTTACTTATTATATCATATATGTAAACTAGGAATATATTATGAACACATTTATGATGATAAAAATAATATATTTACATTAACCCTAACATATCATGGAAACCCTATATATAGGTTAATTAGATCTCATTAGGGAAAACCCAATTCAGTCTATTAATGGTTATTTATAATTTTCCGTCACACAAAATATATACCCAATGTTAAAAAATGATAATGTTCAAAATTTATTTATAAAAAATTGTAATATAATTTTCATTCTGAAACACTTTATTATTATTTTAAAAAACAATACCAAGGATTTTAATATCATATTTTACCTAATAATCTGCTGGTTATACCTCAGGTTTTCTTCATTTTATAGGGTTTTAACTCATTTTTTCTATATATTATTCCTTCCAAATCTACATGAGACTACCTAATAAAACACTTCAACTAAACACTTTAGTAATAGAAATATATAAAAGAATATAGTTTTAATAATGTTCATACTTAATAATCTTATTTGCAACTTTTGAAACATTGAACATATTCATACTACATAACTTCACAAACAAAATATTACAATTTAGAAGTTCATTTTATACATAAATCTCATTATAAGAATATAATTATCATCCCTGTAACACTATTCAATAGAATTCTACCCTATATTTAATGTTACTATTTAGATTATTATTTATATGTACATCCTTATATTTTATAATAAAAAGTGAAATTAACTATAATATAATATAAAAATAGTGAAACTCATTGTCTCATAATAATGAAATATCACCATTAAATTTTTTCATTCATTTAATATCATAAACACATTTATATATTCTAAGAAATTGGTTTATCTTTAGACTGGAATAACCTTTTATGTAATAACATTGAACTTCTCAAAATTAAAATTACTCCCAACTATCCTTTTAGGAAGTATAATTTTTTTTGAATTTAATGATAAGATACAAATGATCATTTTTTTATTAAATAAATCTTCTTACATCATAGTTAGATAATGTAACAAATTCAGTACATTTTAGGATTACTATGAATAAAATTCATACATATATTATCAATTTAAATGATTTTTACTAAATGTATCAATAATACACTCTCTATAACTATAATGGTTTAGTTTATTTGAAAAAAGTTGTACAACGATAATATTCTCTAAAATATATTCTAAAATTCCCAGAAATTTTTTCTCACCTAGTTCCCTTCTCAATCATATACATTGTAATGAATTTCCTTATAGTATGGAGAAATACAAACACAAGAAAGTGTGAACTCAAATTATAAATAAGGGTAAACATGGGAGGTAATAATAAATAATAATAAGTTTGAATAAGATAAAAACGAGGGTATGATAGCATGATCATAACTTCTAAAAATTCACCCACAAATTTATAGACCATAAATCATGAGACATGGAATAATTATTTACCATAAAATAATTTATGAGTTGTAATAGTGTCGAATCATAGGTAATCAATCATGAGAAAATAGGGAATATCATACGAAAAAGACAATTGTTTTTAGAATACATATACTCAAAGAAAACAAGTCTCTTAGTCAATGATAACTTTCAAGACCGTTATAACATAATGTAAGGATTCCAAAAGTGTACTGGGTTCACTCTCTATTCCTATAAACGTGGTGGAAAAATTATTAAAAGGCATTAGTCTCAATTCCCAATTTTAATTCATATTATATCATGATATATTAGGAATTAATAATTACTTTAGAGAGAAATATACTTATGGGACCTCTTGAAACATAATGAAAATCATACATATATATTCCATGATATCAAAAAAGCATCTATTATTTCATCATAGCTTAATTAACCCTTTGTAAAGAAATGAGTTTCATGAAAACAAAATTATAAGTTCATATTAATAATCCATATAGAGAATTAATGTGGATGGTAACATATAATATTATCTCCATTTAATCAAAATAAATTATATGGAGTGCACATGATTGAAAGAAAATTCTAAAATCATTGGAAAAATATTATTAAAAATGATAAATACACTTTTATTTTGGTACTCTTTTTAAAATATATAAAAAAATGTTATTCAGTTTGTATTTTAAAATCCATAGAGACGTATAAATGATTATTAATGAAGAATAATGCATATTATTGATGTAAAATCAATTCATTTCATAGAAATTATAAAATCTTCTTTTAAAATAATATTAGAGGAAGTAAAAAATACCTGTCTGGAAAAAAATCAGAAGATTCTTTCAAAAACCATTGTAAATAATGTAAAATATTAAATATAAAAAATATAAATCATTAATAATTATATAACAACATCCATAAAATAATAATGGGGAACATTTATATGAATAATAAATATTCCTCATCAAAAATAGAAATATTTTGAACTTTTCAAAAAAACATTATTTCTCTATTTTTGAGTACCAATTTTGGGAAAAGTGGAAATAATAATTGAAAAATAAAAACATAAATATTTTTAAACAAAATATTATAGTTTTTAGAGATAAATAATATATAATTCTTTTATTGGTAACAGAAAAATAGTTAATCCTAAGAAAATGAAATTGTAACATAACCCCATACCACATGCCCTGAAAAGCTTTGTACATTCTCTATCCTCTTGTATAATAAATTTTGATTTCATATAAATATGTACCATGGACATATTAATAAATATATTTCTCTATATCATTCCCATATAATTTTTAATTAATTTGTTTTATGATTTTCTATAAAAATTATTATTTTTACACCAATTGTATATTTTTTCATGAGTTTTTAGTCTAATATTCCATTTCTAACCTCATTTTCATGGTTTATTCAGATGTAAAATCATAAAAATTTAAAATTTATAACATGTATTCATTACATGTAGTTTTTAAAAAAACAATTTATTTTGGTGATGAAAAATAAATACATTACTTTATTAAAGGATGATTCTGCAAACATAGATAAGAAATGTTCTCATTTTTAAATGGATAGATTAAAAGTTAGGTAAATGATTATTTATATTACTATAATACTATTTCTTTGTAAATATTGTATATATTTACTAATTTTGTTTAATGTATCACCCTGATATTTTAAAAAAAATCTCAAAATTAACATTATATTCTACATCTTTTTCACTAGAAATGAATAATATTCTTTGATATAAAATTAATATAATTGTCCGATATATTTTATTAACTAATTATGAGAATTTAAAAACTGAAGTAGCCATATTAATAAATCTAAAATCGAAAACGAAATAATAGGATTTGGGTTGCGTAATTCACCCTTATGAGACTCATTTGTGGGAGCAAAGGAAGGATGTAGATTCAATCATGTTTTCCCAAGACTAATCCTATTCCAAACTATAATCTTTATGATATAAGTTAAATATAATTAGAAAAAAGATAAATCTTAGGTAAATATCCATAAACACCATGCTAGTAGAGTCACCACCTATGACTGTATAAATACCTTAGTTAATTCTTAGATATTATGTGGGGATATTCATGGGTTGTGTAACAAGTAGTTAAAATTAGAGAATCATATTACTAATAATATGTTATGTTATTTGAAAGTTTTATTTTATAGAAATATAATTTTTATTTACTAATTCGGTGGTAAAGATAACAACATCATGTTATTCCTAAAAATTTACTTTTTTAGTTGGTTTTTTCAAAGAAGATAAATATATTAAAAAAAATATATTGTTTAAAATTTTACTATATTATCACCTATATAATTATTATTTCTTAAGAAATAAAAGTAATAACTAGTTTTAAAAAGGGTTGTTTCACTACGAAAAGTTATTTATCTATATTTTTATGTTTAAATTTTATATACAAACTAATAACATTTACATATTTGAATTTGGAAAAATTATCCACTTTTTTTTATTATTAATTATGTGACAACCGGGCCCCGGTGACAGCACAGACACCCCGCCTTAACATGGCCGTCAGGTCCTGACCCACCAGGTACCACCAGTTTCCCCACAGACACATGGGGCCCACCCCAGGGTCCACCCACCTACCTGAACGGGTCATCCGACTAATGATAGTCCACACAGGCCAATACATTTCCTTTCCAGTGTGTTTTGTCCTCACTCACACACACCCTGGGAAACTTCCCAGGAGGTCACTCATCCTGATCACTACTCCAGGCTAAGCACGCTTAACTGTGGAGTTCTAATCAGACAGACTCCCGAAAAGGAAGGTGCACCTTGTTGACATGAGTCATATCATTTAGTCATTTAACCCTTTATCATTTGGGGATGTTACAATCACCCCCCCCCCCCCCTTTAGAGCACAACGCCCTCGTTGTGGGCCCTACATCTCAACCCAGGCAGTACACCATGCACTTAAGGCTGGGTTCCTACTCTGATACCAAATGTGACAACTGGGCCCCAGTGACAGCACAGACATCCTTCCTTAACATGGCCGTCGGGTCCTGACCCACCAGGTACCACCAGTTGCCCCACAGACACGTGGGGCCCACCCCAGGGTCCACCCACGTGCCTGAACGGGTCATCTGACTAATGATAGTCCCCACAGGCCAACACATGTCCTTTCCAGTGTGCTTTGTCCTCACTCACACACACCCTGGGAAACATCCTAGGAGGTCACCCATCCTGATCACTACTTCAAGCCAAGCACGCTTAACTGTGGAGTTCTAATCAGACATGATCCCGAAAAGGAAGGTGCACCTTGTTGACATTACTCATATCATTTAGTCATTTAACCCTTTATCATTTGAGGAATGTTACAAATTATTATATTTTCATAGGATGAATTTTTATTACTTTTTTTAAATAGTTTGTTTTGGTGAATTGTGTAAAATATAGTTTTTTACAAAAATTTTAAATATTATGAAATTATTATTATATAAAAAATAATAATTTATTTTAAAGTTTTTAATTCAAATTTTTTTATTAAATGGGTAAAATGATGAATTTTAAATATTATTCATAAATTAGAAAACCAATGTTTAATTTTTAAAAAATACACATCATTTTCCTACAAATTAAAAATGGGATTCAATATCATTTTTACATTAAACATTTTTATTATAAGATTAGGGTTATGAATTTTTTTTCTATAAAAAAATAAGAATATTTATTTTATGAAACCAATTTATATCTTTTAAATTAAAAACATTGATAATTTTAATCAACACAAAAATGTTCATTTCAAAATAACAATTTAATTATAAACTATTTTCACACATAATGTGTGTTAATTGTGAAACTAAACATTCTAAAACATATATAATTTTTATTTTATACATATATTTTAATATTTTTAATCATAATGTTAAAATTATTCAATAATAAATAATTTAGTTTTCGGTGTTAAGATATATTTTCGATGTAAAAAACACAATTTTCCATGGTAAAAGTTAAAATGGTAAAAAAGATTTCATTTAGTATAAAATATATAAATGTTTTAAAAAAGATGCATCCAAGTATCTGGATGAGGTTTTTATAGTATATCCCTACTCACATTCACTATTTTTCAATTTTTTTCATTTTACCCTTTTGTAGTGACATACTATTTTTTAAATGTAATGGGTACTTCCAAAATTTCCATTGTCTTAACTTATAAAAAGGGAAAATTTTCACAATTTTATAAAATACATATTCTGTCTATTTCAACAAGATACAATGAAATTTAACAACTTATCGAATCCACTATGAGTTTCACATGAATCATGATTTAAATATTTTTCCTAAGACCACTATTTCCAACGATATTTCTAAGATATATCTTATGTTATCAATAGAAGTATCTCTGAAACCTTAGCCTTTTCTTAAAAATAATAATCTTACTAAAATTTAAATTCCATTATAATATTATTAAATAATTTTAAATAATATAATTTAATATTATTTTATTAATTTTTCAAAAAGTATTCATTATTTTCAATTCACTATGTAGAACAAAACAATATCGATTGTGTGCTTGTGTAGACTACTGCCTACCCGAAGATACGTGGTTCTTTGTTCAATACTTACATTCATTGTCGGTAAAAGGTTTGGTCTAATTAATATTTTAACAAATTATTATCTATAGTTCTGAACAATAAATTTTCTGAATATATTCATTTTATCTAATTCATTAAGAATTGGAGTCGTTAATTGTGTGTTCCGACGGACTACCACCTTTACGAATGCAAAATCACATTTCCCACAACTAGGCGACATGGATGGCTCTACGAAATAATTAAATCAAGTAAAATGATATTTATAAAAATATAAATATTTTTAAAAATCTGTAATAAAATTATATAAAAAACATGTACTTACATGTTAAATCATTGTAGCATGTTCTTGTTTTAGACAATTTTACAACCTATGTGAATGATGTTATCATCTATTCCTCATAAATGATTATGGAATGTTATGTAAAGGTCATAAAATGTTATGATAATAAATTTATTATTTTATAATTTTTTTCATAAATTAATAATATTTAATATATTTATTAATATATTACATTTTGATAATTCAAATTCCATAAACGTGTTCATTTAAATTTACCTTTTTACAAACCATATCCATGTATTTCACCCAATTAAATGGGACAAAAGGAATCATTGAGAAATATGGTTATTATATCTTTAAAATATATTAAATATTAACTTTGATTCAATATAAGACAGTGAACGATGCCACTATGAATCATGTATGAAAGGGACCACTAAAAACTTATATCATCTGATAATGAAAAGGAAACTATAACCAAGTAAAATATTTTTGATAGATATACAAAAATTATTTTTATAGATGTTTATAAATTATAATATTGGAAAAAAATATTTATTAATATTGTTATATGAATTTTATTGTAGGATAGGGAATGTTCGACAATGAAATATTTATTTTAAGTGTATTTCATACCAATTTCCATTATGTGATACATATTTTGTTTATGGACCTATTTTCATTTAAATTATGTTTGAAATAAAAGTTAGATATATAATATAATAAATTATATTTTTTCATGATATTTTATGTTCAATTTCAATACCACTATTTCAAAGGGTTTTTATTAAAATTCTTCTTAATCCATAATTGTTGTTGATAATTCAAAAGTTCATTCTTTTAGTTATGATATTTTGTATTGATCTTATTTCATCCATGTTTGGTTTATTCCACAATATAATAATATTATATTTTATTTAATCTTCCTATTTTTATAAAATGGTTTTTAATTAAAATATACACCTCTAGATAAGTTCATCCCAATTAAAGAATGACATTGTTAAGAATAATTTTTTTCTTTAATGATTATATTTCTTCCATGTCCACATTTCTTCAAAAAAGGATATTAATTATATTTTGAAGCATATTTGTGTGGTATCTCATGTGACCATAATATTTTACTTCTAAAATTTTCAATTTTATTTTTTATTAATCCATTTCATGATGAGACATTTCAATAATGTTATTGTAAAGTAATCAAAAAATAATAATTCATAATCATATACTGTACCTCCCACTCCACATTTCTTATAAAAAAATTACATATATTTCAAGGATCTATTATTGAATATCATTTATAAAAGGAAATTCTATAATAAAATTTCATTTCAACTTTTTCAAAATTATATTTAAATTAGAATCATTAATTCTTCCATTACATGTATGATACAATAACTTTATAAAAAACTTCTTCACTTTCTCTTTTCATATCATAATTATTCTTTCTGAATATTACATTCCATATATTTAAATGTTATTCAATTTTATTTTAATGGCCAATATTTTGAAAATTAATTTTAAAAATTTTATAATTTTCAAAAGTAAAAGGTTTATTTTTAGACGAATTAAAGATTTTATGTAGGGATTTAAATGGATTTAGTTTTTATGAATGTTTTCATAACTGTTTTTAAAATTAACATTCCATTGTAATAAAACTCTTCAGAATAAATATTTTTTATTTTAATCATTAAAATATTAAATCAATTTCAATGTATTTATTTTCAATGGCATAATATTTTAGGGAATTCCATCATTGAAATAGGGAATATTCTATATTTTTTTCAAAATTATTTGTCCAGAAACTTCAAACAGATTTCTTTTGTATAAGTCAATATCATTTAGTAATCCTTATATTTTTCTAGGGATATTTTTTATTCCAGAAACCATATTCATTGACATGATAGAATATTTAATATTTTATATTTTATATTTTTCATGAAACTGTTATTTCATCCATGATTTCATTTAGTGATCTTTACAATTTGAATGTTTTCAAATTCGTGTAAAACATATATATGTGTATGATTATTATTATGAATTTTTCATACTATATATCAATAAAACATATTATGATATTATATATCTCTGTATCTTAAAAGTGAACATGGGAGGATTATCCCAAGGCTTATAAAAAACAAGAGGATTATCTCAGGATAAGGGGTGAATGAGAGTATTATCCCAACCCAAAGGTTACATGGGAGGATTATCTCAAGATAAAGGGTACATGGGAGTATTATCCTAAGCCAACGGATATGTGAGAGGATTATACCAATCCTTGTAAGGGTACATAAGTGGTATTCTCAAGCCCAGTGCTATATGGGTAGAAATACAAAGCCTAAGATGGCACAAAGGGGCTTATGAAAATACTATTATATGATTAATGGTTTTTTGTGTGCAATTAAGATATGTTTTATATACTTATTCTTATTCCAAACTCTTATGTAATGATAATATTCATATGTTATTGTCTATAGATGGTCACTATTATGTTATGATTCTATAAATTTTTCTATTGCATTTGTTTTTCATGTAGTTCTATCATGAATTATTGGAATGTCATATTGTTCTATGTTATTTTTAATAATATATTTCTCCCTTGGTAATTCTTTTATCATGTGGTTATAATCTAACACTTTATTATATATTGATATGATTTCCCTTATGGTTAATTTTCTCTCTACCCTTTTTTATGTTTTCATTATATAGGTTATAAAAGATATTTTAACCTATACGAGGTCTAAAAAGGATTCAACCATTGGTCAATTTTGTAGAAATGTTCAAAAAAAATTATAATATTTATCGTATTGATAATCCTCAAAATCTATAAAAATAAAGTTCTCCAGATGTTTTTATTATTATGAGATGAGATATTTATCTTATATTGATGTAATAAAATAACGATAGGTGCATCTCACATTGTATCAAATATTTTGAATAATGAAATTTATTTTATCATTGGATATGCTAGTGTCTGATTGGGGAACCTCATTTTGTATTTGAGAAGTGTGTTGTTATTATTTAGGATAATTTTAGTTCTTTTTGACTTTAGGATATGATAACATCACTGAAATCCTTATGCATATGTATAAAGGAATAGTCTACATATAGAATAATAACCTACTATTTTGGAAATGTATATATGGTTCTCTAAGTAATTCTATCCTTCTCTCAATACTAGAATGTGTATATAGCTATCTAAATGAAGAAACTAGGGGAAATCACACTAAAAAATTGATATTACAGTATCAAATCAATCTTCACTCGATTCATAATGATCAGGCATAACAATTCACAACTGGATAGACACTCATAAGTATATAATCATAATAATTTTGGTTGTAGTATTTTGTGGAAATTAGTTTAAAAAAAATAAATTTTATAATTATTTATCAAGAACCCCATATTTCATATAGAATGACTAAGTAATCTTATTTGGAATAAATTGTTGTCCAAAATGAAACTCTAGGAATATGTTTATTAAGAGGAAAACTATGTGTTTTAATTTTTACGTAATATGGAATGTTATGAATCTAATTTGAAATTATATTTTTAATAATTTAAAGCTTATAGATACCCTTATCAATTTATATTATTATTATATAATTAAGACTGTGAGGATGCAATTTATTCAAGGTTGGAGTGAAATACCCCATGATTTTGGAACATGGTTTTTCTCTAAATTAACACAAGGGTTGATTAATTATTTATAATGTGTTTATAATATAAAATTAAACCTTGATAATTTAAAATTAAATTAGTATAATATATCATTATAATATATCCATTCAACTGGCAGGTATACAAATGAAGTAATAATTTTATGAAACCTATAAGACAAAAGGAATGAACTTGAAACGGGTAGTGGAAGTCTCCCTTATGATGCTCATTTGTATTATCCAGGGGAAGAGGTAGTATCACTAGGGTTTCAAAATAATAATCCCTATGAAATCACTTAAAATTATGATATGAGATATATTAAATTTTAGGGAAGTTAAAACTTATAGATGTTTCCACAAGATCCATATTAACGGAAGCACCACCTGCTACTTCCACCTAATCATTCCTTATGTGTAGATAATAAATGGATATCATGAAAGGAAATATAACATGAAATTTTGATTATATAATAATTTTAATAATAATGTTTTAAAATTCTCGTCACATATATTTTATAGTGAAAAAATGTTTTTTACTAAGGTGTTGATGAAATTAAAAAGATCCTTTTATACTGAAAAATATATTGTTCTCAATTTATTTTTTATATAATATAAATATATGATAGGTAGTATATATAAATGATTTTAGTAATATATTAAAACCAATATAATTTATAATTTATTCTAAATAAATTTAATAATATTTAATATTAGAAAAGATTATTTTTCTATGAGAAAAATATCAAACATGTTTTGAATTTATTAATAAAAAGATTTTTGATCTAAAATTAGAAAAAAAATTAATTATTTTTTTGTTTAATGATTTTAATATTAAATTATAATGGTTTTTTTATATTACTTATAAATAGTTTATTTTTATAATATTGCTAAAGAAATATTTTTTATGAAAATTTTAATTTTTTTCACTATTTTATTATATAAGAAATACATGTGAATTTATTTAGAATTAAAATTAACAAATTTATTATCTAAGTGATCATTTTATGAATTTATAATATTATTATAAAAATAAAAACCCAATGTTCAATTTTTAGAACAAATATGACATTTTAGTCGATTTGAAGATCATCTTTCAGTCTTCTATTTTAATTAAAAACATTGGTCTATAATTCAATTATGGATTACATATAAATCAAAAATATTTTATTTTTTATAGAAACCTAAAATTTATTTGATTCAAATAATTAAAATTTATAATTTAACCTATACATAAATTTTAATATAAAAAATTCTTTTTCTCGAGAATATTTCTGCATGTCATGTTCATTAATTAAGAAATTAGGTTTTCCAAAACACCATGATTTTATTTAATAAATAAACATTGAATTTTGAAATTATAGTTTTAAAATTATTCAATAATTATTATTTTTTATTTTTTTCATTCAAATTAATGACCCAGATTAAAAAACATCAGTTATTGAGTTAAATGTGAAAAATAGATAGAAACGTTTCACAAAGTATAAGAGACCTAGGACTTTAAAAAAAATCCTACATGTGTGTGGAAGAGATATCTCTTGGTATAACATAAAACTCGAAATTATTTAAAAAATTTTAATTTTTGACCCTTGAAAAGTGATATAAAATCTATGAATTTTAATAGGTACTTTCATAATTACCCATATCTTTACATACTAAAGTAGAAAACATACACCACTTCATGAAAAAAATTATTCCTCTTAATTTAATCATAATAATCTTAAATTATTATAATTATATAATCCTCTATCATGTTTATAATCATCTAATCTCAATTATTTATCCTAGGGCCTACATTTTTAAATACATTTCCTAGAAAAATCTCAAGATCTCAATGTTTATATTTCTTATTACATAGTCCTTTATTATTAATATTCATATTATAATGTTCTCCTATACCTAATAATATAATGAAATAAGTATTATCCATAGAAAATAATGATTTTATATTAATATAAAAACGGTTATTCAATAATTTTATATATTAATAAAAAAATTGATCATGTATATGTATGGATTGTCTCCCTTATAGAGTCATGTAATTTTTTTTCATAACCTCATTTAATGGATTCTAAAAATTATGAATTTGATGAATATATTTAATTTTTTAAAATATTTATTCTTAATTTTATAAAATGTTTTATACCATCATTAAATTCCATTCATTGAAAAATTTAATCGTTAATCAGGTGTACATGTATCCTTCGACCTCCACGAATAATGAATTAAAATTTTTATCACAACCCTACATGGATTGTTATATGAATTATATAAATTAAATTAAATTATATTTATGATATTTGTATGATTATTGTATAGTTATATAAAAATTATATAAAAACGTGACCCTAATTATTAAATCATTATAAAACACTCTTGTTTTTGTCAGTTTTACCATCTATGATGATGATGTTATGATATTTATATCCTTAATAATTAAGTAATGTTATATAATGGGGATATCATATAAAAATAATTTATATAATACGTTTTAAATATTCTAGATAGGTGTTACTATTAATTAATATATTTATTCAAATACCACTTTTCGGTCATTAAATATACTAAAAATAGTTCATCACAATTTTAATTTTCATGAACCATATTCATGTATTTCAACTAATGAAAAAATATTTAAGTAATAATTGAAAAAAATTATTATTATTATTTATTTAGTAATCTATAAATGATAGTCTTTCACTAAAAAAGTGAGAATCTAAAATGTCACCATGAAACATGTATGAAGTAAACAACAAAAAATCCTAACATTGGATTACGAAAACAAATTATAAATAAGTTATATAAGTTTAATAGATGGTTAAAATGTATAATATTTAAGGTAATATGTCTGAATAACCCTCTTAAATTTTATATTAGGATAGTTACGTTTATCAAATATGATTTTAGATCATGTTCATGTAATCAGTATTCAATGTAAGGGTGTTTAATTTGAATTTGCATTCATTGAGACATTTTTTTTAATATCATATAATTTAAATATTGTGTATACAGCCTATCTAAAATAATGTGTCATGATTTTTCAATAATTTATGGAATTTCGAGTTTAGTTTCAATCCCACTCTATAAAAAGTTTTTTATTAAATTGTTTCAGATGTTTTAAAGTTATTGATAAATAAAAAATTCTTTTATTGAGTTATGGTATATCTTATTGAAGATCATGCTTCCCTTATTGGATTCTTACAATATGAAATTGTGTTTTTCATGACCCAAAACCAAAATGTACCCCTCATGGGACTCTAATGAGGAATCTAAAGAATGAAACCTAATTCACGCCTCTAATAGGCCACAGGTTAGTGAAAGGCATTGGGCGAATAAAAAACACACACATGGGAGGCATTACCCTCTATTATATGACAACATAGAGAAAACATATAAATACACAACAAATACTTCTCAATATAAAAGTAAATAAAATTAAAAAATACATGGATACAATTTCATATAGTTGGAAAAAATATGTAAACTATGAGAACCAAATGAAACACCCTATAATGACTATGAAATACCATACAACATAAGAACATCCTAAGAGCTTGTAATATCCAAAATGATCACCAAAATACTCATATTGAACTATAAAATAGTTTTTATAATTTTAGTGTAATGCCTTGACCCCATAATCCCAGAGTTGGTGCATTATTATGTATCATTGGCATGATAACAAAAGATCAAGTCTCAAAAGACCGACAAGTTTAGTAGACCTATAATTACTAGATACATTTATAAGGATTACATTACATCATAAAATGTATAAATACAACAACATTGTTTCCATAGACAACATTGAGATCCCATAGACTATCCCTACAGGACAGTCATAATATACATCTTCACATCTGGGGAAAAATAAAACATAGTAAGGGGTGATCTCAGATGCTTAGTAAAGATAACAATATATCATATTCTTTGATAAATAAACATAAACATTGAAGGCAACGTATAAAACTAAACAAAAGCCTTTTCAACATAAACATCATCATAATATGGCAGAGATAAAATAAGAATAATGCCATTTACCTACTCACATTTATATTCTACTAGAAGAATAATTCCATGCAATATCAATAGCCAGTTTCATAATGATGGAATGCATAATGCCAGACATTCATAACCACATAGTCAAGGCCTTGGGACAAGACTAAAAATAAGATTTTTTCAAGGCCTTGTTCCAATACACTAGTTTGTCTCATGAGACATACTAATGCATCGAGTAGCTATAACAATCTCCACCTATCACTTACTAAGTTCAATGCGTTCCTCATATGAAAAGGTTTAAACACAGCATAAACATTCGTTTTAAAACTGGCATACAAACTATTAATAATTTTTCTATAAAAAATGAATGGTATGAAATAACACATCCACAGTCAAAAATATCACAAAATCTTCAATACAATATGGATGTTTTATATCATAATAAATAAACTTCAACCAATCTTAAAATCCATCAAAGTATGTTGACATAGATGAAATCAAAACCTTTTTATAGAAATATCTTTTTCTATATTGAAATCATTTAAAAGTCACATAATTATAGAAGATAACATTTATATTTGAAAATATTATAATAATCTTGTAAGGGATTCTTTGACGATGTTATAATGGCTGAAAATAGTTTCACCTGCTATATAAGTTAAAAACAATTATTACCTTAATTTTGGTGAAAAGTTCATAAAGCACATTGTTTGGAAAATGAAGAAAAGGTTCCTTTATAAAAATATTATACAATTCAAACAAGTGTATAAATTAATTTAACCCATTTTCTATAAAATGGTTAGAATTTTTTGAAAAACATTTTAATGATACATGGATGTGGATGATAAAGAGTTCCTAGTAGATAATTACATATAAACAACCTCGGATAATGAAGAGATTGTGAAATTAACCCTTAACTTGTAATTTTACTTGGTCGAGGGTACGTTAACCTCCTGTATAATGGTTAAATAGTTTTTATTAAATTATACAAGAATAATATACATTAATATGATATCATATATAATATTTAAATATTGCTTTGTTAATAATATCTTAGTATTATCATCATTTTGGGTGTTAACTAATTCGTTTTCCATTGTATGATTTGTTACGTTAGTAATGTTTGTCATGGATAAGATGTATCGTATTCATATTCCAAATGATATTAAGTATTTAAACATTATCTTTAATCATCTAATCAAAATTATTCTTGAATGGATATGATGGGGAATGAATCTCATCGGGTTCATGGAGACGGTAATCCGTTCGTACGCACGAGTGACAATATCATTATTTTGATATTAAAATAATATATAATTGCATGGTATATCATATATATAGTATCATTATCAAGTTATATTTATTATTAACATCAATTATGCATCATTATTATACCCATACAAATAATAATATTTTGAATAACAATTACACCACGATGTGGAGATGGTAAGCCATACGTATGCATGTAAAATGACATGTCAATCAAAGGATGGATAGAATAATGAATATGATGGTAACATATTTATAAAAAAATAACATTATATATAGTATACTGAATTTATTATTTTATAATGGAAACAACAAAGAATGATGTAGTGGAAGAAGAAAGGAACTTGAAATAGGTGATTAAATATTTACCTCTTCTTCGAGTTCTTCCTTTTGATTTGATCAAAAGGGATTCTTATGTTGGCGTTATGACTAAAGGAAGGCCTCTAGGATAAAGGTGGAAAAATTTAGGGGGTATTTGGGTAGGTTTTGGCCGAGAAAAATGGGTTTGATGGTGTTAAATAGAGAGAAGGTATAGTGCCCTTTTATAAGAGGTGTGAGGGGCACCTAAGGAAAAAGCTAGAAATATTTTTTTATAATAAAATCATTTTCGGTTTCAAATGGCTCCAAAATAAATTATTTAAAGGATAAAGTGGGTTTGGGTAGAAATACACTCAACTAATAAGTTTTAGACAGGTTTGGGTCACTATAATAACTTTATCTTTTAAATTTAACTCTTAGTTGAATAGCTTGACATTTATCTTGTCTCTTTGTATTTTTATATTATATTGTTAATAAACTTACTATATACATCCATACGAATCCCAAGATGGTAATTAATGATAAACCTATCATTATATAAGTATTTTTTCTGAGCCTTAGGTTTTTAGGAAAAAAATATCAAATAAAAAAATATTATTTTATTTAAAAACTCTTTTATGTTAATTTTGACACTATTTGTTATTTTGGTTATGCTAAATTTATAACAGCATTATTACTTTGAAAAGAGTTCATATGACCAACCATAACATGTCATATTAACCTATAATATTAGTTTAATTACTAAAAATCATAAAACTTCCTTTATTTAGATATTTATAATATTAATTATTTTAATATTTCATTAATATAGTAATTACTACACCATTATTGTGTCATAAATAAATTAAATTATTAATGTATAAAAAAATAAAAATAAAATACCATTATGTATGAAATAATTTTATCTTTATGTTGAATATTTATAGTCTAAACGATGACTTATATAACACCATGTAAAAATTAACTTACTAAAATATATTTGTTTAGGTCAATTTTCCCTTTACTTTAAATTAATTAAAATAAAGTATCATTATCATTCATAAGTGGATCCAAGGGGTCCCAAAATCGACCCATTTATGCCCATGGTCGGCCATGACTCATCCAATAAGGTAATAACCAGTGTTAAAGTAATTCATTATTATTATAATATTCTTTTTATCATGAATTTCCCTATTTACCTTTAACCGCGTTAAATAAAAGTCAAAAGTTACTCTTCACAAAAAATTATTTCCATCGTATTGAACCAAATTTTACTTATTGATTTCAAACATGTCTTTCATGTTTTTTAAATTCAATCCATTGAAGTGGTAAAATTATTTTTTATGCAAATTTGCAAATGCTCCTTGGAGGTGGGTAAAAGACGGTAAAAAGTTCGATAAAATTTATATATATATATAATTATTATGAAATGAATCCAATGAATTACATTGAACTTATTTAAGTATTATGTATATATTTTAACCTAAAATAAATTTAAATAAAATAAATAATTATTTAAATAAAAATCGGTATTAAACAATAACTTAGTGTTTTTCACTATTTATAAAAAATGGATTGTTTTCAGAAAAATACCAAAAGTTTACCCAAAACTAATTTTGATATTCCGAATTCAAAAATGAATTTAATTTTACCAATTTAAAAATATAGAAGTTTCATTAAATAAATTAAAATTAATTCTTGCTGTTAAAACCAAAAAGCTTATTTTTAAGAAATAATAACTATCAAATCATTGACACTTGTTTATGTCCAATTTCAATGTGAAATTATATACAATGACCATCATTGGATTAAATGGTAAAAATTTAATCTAAATATACTTCCAAACCATTAAAATATCTAATTAAACAGTATAAATTATTTTGATTAAAAATGTTTTTTTAGTTAAAATATAGAATTTTTCATTATTCACCCAAATATGAAAGTTATCAGAAAAAAACCAAAAAATTATTTTAACTAAATTCCTATGTCCTGATTCTAAAAAATAAGTTTATTTTGTCAAATTGAATATATAAAAGTTTCAAGTATTGAATTTAAAAAAACTTCTACATTAAAACGCTGTAAAATTGCATTTATTGAAAAATACTTCTTTTATCTGAAAATAATGAATCTATTCATACATTATGTCAAATAAACTCATAATATGGATTCTAAAATTAAAATGATTATAAAAAGTACAAAATTATTTTAATACTATTCCAAACCTCTTTTGAATGGCTAGTTTTGGTAAGTTGTGGTTCGCTTGAACTCTGTGTTGCGTGTAGTGAATGTTATTGAATTACTTTAAAGAAATAATTTACTATGAAATATTGGGGTGTTACATTCTTCCCTAATTAAATAAATTGATTCCTCCCAATTTTAAATTGTTCTTTGGAAATAAAAGATTGTAAATAGAAAATACCATTGTGGGAAAACCTGCATCAGATATTGGGTTTATAAAATTTATTCTCAGTAAAAGGAAGAGGGTAATGAAAAAGTCACCAACAAATTGTGATATTTATTAAAAGAAAAATGGTGGAAATTAAAGAAACATAATTGGAGAAAAAACGTAAATATTTAGAGGGACTGATTGAAGTCATTGGTCACAAAAAATTGTAGAATTGAGGGCCTCAAAGCCATAAATCTATAATGATTTAAAATATTGTCAGTTCAACAAAAGATAAACTATTAAGATAACACATTTTTAGTTTTAAGATCTCCTACCTAATGTTTATGAATAAATTTCTTCATATAATAAGAGAAGGAGAAAATATATACTTGACAAGTAGAGTTCCATCCTTTAACTAATTTATACAATAAACTCATCTTTCATTTTAAAAGATAATAGAACATAAAAAATATTCTATTTATCCTATTCGTAATGGGTTCCAAAAAAATAAATTTATAATTCACTTATCAGAACCTTAAAAAAAATAAACTACATTATACAATAATGGGACTTCACATAGTCCAGTGGTAGGAAATAAATCCCAATCGTACTATGGTTGTGGGTTTGATTCCCGCAGCTTTGTCCGATGCGACGGGTTATCACCCAGTCTGCATGTTGTTCTTTTTAAAGAAATCCAAAAACAACCTTAACAATATTATCCAATTTCAAACATAATCCATTGAAACCTTTAGACTTATCCAAAATACTTATATCCAAACTCACAGTCTAAAATTTATAAGGAATTTGAACACAATGAAGATCATGTTTTTCACATAATAACATTTGAACACCTTCATCATGTATTGTTTTAAAACATGGTAACACCCTGAATTACCACAAACCATATTTATTATACTCATTCTCCCTTATCCTTTATATAATACTGTATATATTCCTTATATCAAAAAATATTGAATATTCCAACAATGATGAAATAAACAAACTATTAATCAGTTCCAAGGAAGTCAGTAATATCCAATATAATTTATCCAAATCAACCATCTCTTATTCCAAAATCCCCACCTCGTTATCCGGACCATATTAAGGATTACATTTCCTTCAACCTTGTATTTTTTTGAAAAAGTGTATCTTACTATTAGGTCTCTTTTCATAGAACCATATAATCTCAAATCCTCAATAAAATAGTACTAGAGTACCGTCCTTATTTATCTCCATAATTCATATAACCGGTATATTGTCGATACAACAGTCAAATGAAATAATTCTATAATAACAACATAAGAACACTATTCATTCCTCTTTATCTGAGGTAGTATCATAACCTGATTATTATCCAACATCACAATTTAAGGTATACTCTGATGACTGGGACATTGACTTGTGTACTGTCCCAACAACTTAAAGATGAAGAATTTTACATTTAAAACTTTTTTCTTACCCTTGCAATCACATACTTGGTCTCCTTTTTTTCCACACTTATAAAAAAAATCACATTACCTTAATGAATTTTCCAAGGTTATTATTTCCACAATTATCACATATAGAAAAATCCTAATTTTCCCTCTTCCCTTTATCCATCTTTCTCTCTTATATCATTTTCTTCTCTTGCTTCCCTTAACAGAAACAGGACTCATAGAATTCTTTATCTATCTTAATAACACATCATTCTATTTATTCATATGTTAAGAATACATGGGAGACTATTTACCTTATAAATGTTGGCATAATACCGTGAAGGGTATGATATTTCTTACTATTTGGATCATACATATTGCTGGAGTTTACATTCCTTCTACTGGGCACCATTTCTATACATGGCAAACAGTAGGTCTGTTTATGAACTGCAATGAATAATTCCAAACCTGTAAAATACCTAATGTAAATTGAATAGTTTATAGTTATAATCATAAAAATATTTTCTTTGAGGAGCTATATACTCTTAAATCATTCATAATTATTTGTAATGAAAATGAGAATTATCCTAAGCATATCCCCCGGGAGTGTTGTTACCAAGAGTGAAGGAAAGCCTATTTTTGTGCACCAGTTCCCATTCGAGCCTAGCTCAAAGCGGTGTTTTTGGGTTTTACTCCTAGGTACATCTGTTCTAGGGCCACCTCTACCTACTCGTTTCTAAAAAGGGATATATTTTCTTGGAATAATAAAAAAATCCATTCAGTACCAAAATTCAACGAAATTTCTCTATACTAATACTCAAAGTTTATCTTAGGGAAATGTGATTAAATCAGATTTTATCTAAATCTATTTTCCAAGGTTTGTACTAAACATCCTCTGATACTAACTATAATTCCCAGACCCTAGAAGAATAGTGTCGGTGCATTATTACATATCATTGTCACTATCACAAAATATCAAGTCTCTAAGGACTGATTAGTTTAGTTGCCTTGAAAGTACTAGATACATTCATAAGGTTTATATTACATCATAAAATGGAAAATTAAAACAAAATTGTTTCCATATACAACACTAAGATCACATAGACTATCCATGCAGGTCAGTCATAATATACTTTTCGTATCATGGGAAAAATAAAACATAGAAACGGGTGAGCTCAGATGCTCCTTAAAAATAACAATATAGAAGAAGCATTAATAAATAGACAAAAGAATTTAAGGAAATGTATAAAACTAAAACAAATTTTTTTTAACATAAACATCATCATAATATGTCAAAGATAAAATAAAAATAATTCCATTTACCTACTCACATGGATATTATACTAGTCGAATAATCACATGAAATATCAATTGCCACTTTTAAAATGATGGAATGAATAATGCAATACATTCAAAACCACATATTCATGGCCTTGTGCCAAAACTACAAATAAAAATTTCCTCATGGCCTTATTCCAAGACACTAGTTTGTCTCATGAGACCTACCAATGCATCAAGGATCTATAGTGGGCTCCACCCATCACTTACTAAGTCCAATGCATTCCTCATATGAAATGGTTTAGACATAACATAAACAATAGTATTAAAATTGGCATTCGAAATGTCTATACATTATCCACAATAAATGAATGGTATGAAATAACACATACACAGTCAAACATTCCAAAAAACCTTCAATAAAATATGGATGTTTTGTAATACAATAAATCAACTTCAAACATACTTAAAATCCATCAAAAGATGTTAACATAGATGAAATAAAAACATTTTTAGAGAAATAACTGCTTCTATTTTGAAATCATTTAAAAGTTACGTAATTATAGAAGAAAAAATTTATATTTTAAAATATTCTTATAAGCTTTTAAGGGAAGCTTGGACAATGTTATAATGGCAGAAGATAGATGCACCCACCGTATAAGTTAAAAAACATTCTTACCTTAAATTTGTCAAAAAGGTCATAAAGTACCTTATTTGAAACATGATGGAAAGATTACATTATAAACATCATCTAAAAGTCAAACAAGGGTATAAATGAATTTAACACATAGTATATAAAAATTTAAGAATTTTTTGAAATTCATTTTTTAGAAACATTGATGTGGATGATAAAGAGGTCCCAATAGATAATTACATATAAACAACCTCAAATAATGAAGATATTGTGAAATTAACCCTTAATGTTATATTTTTTTGGTTGAGGGTAGGTTAAACTACTGTATAATGGTGAGATAATTGTTATTAAATTATACAAGAATCATATACATTAATATTATATCATATATGATCTTTTAATATTTCTTTGTTAATAATATCTTAGTATTATCGTCGTTTCGGGTGATAATTAATTTGTTTTCCTTTATATGTTTTGTTATGTAAGTAATGTTTTTTATGGATAGGATATATCTTATTCATATTCAAAATTATATTAAGTCTTTAAAAATTACATTTAATCATCTAATGAAAATTAGTCTTGAATGGATACGATGGGGAATGAATCTCATCACGTTCGTGGAGACGGAAATCCGTACGTATGCACGAGAAACAATATCATAATTTGATATTAAAATTATATATAATTGGATGTTATATCATATATAATAATTCATTATCATGTTATATTTATTATTCACATCAATTAAACATCATTATTATACCCATCCAAATAATAATGTATTGAATAACAATTACACCACGACGTGGAAACGGTAAGCCGTTTGTACGCACGTACGGTGAC
Organism: Viscum album; assembly: GCA_963277665.1. NCBI lineage: Eukaryota > Viridiplantae > Streptophyta > Magnoliopsida > Santalales > Viscaceae > Viscum > Viscum album. The sequence continues at coordinate 1,306,451,375 of OY728147.1, forward strand.
ATTTCTTTAAAAGGATGGATAGAATGATGTATATGGTTGTAACATATTTATAATAACATCACAGTATATAGAATATACTGGAGTTATTATTTTAGAATGTAAACAACAGTGTAAGAGAAAATTTAAGAAGAAAAAAAATTGAAAGAGGTGATGAAATATTTACCTCTTCTTCGGGTTCATCCTTTTGATTTGATCAAAATGACTCCTTAGGTTGGATTTATTAATAAATAAGGCCTCTATGATGAATATGGGAAAGTTGAGAGTATATTTGGGTAGGGTTTGGACAACCCAAATGGCTTTGAACGTGTGAATTATAGAGAAGGGGGAGTGACCTTTTGTAAGAGGGGTGAGGGGCACCTTAGGAAAAGATAAAAATATTATTTTATAATAAACTTATTTTCGGTTTCTAAGGGATCCAAAATGAATTATATAAAGGATAAGGTGGGTATGGGTCGAAAACCACTCAACCAATAGGTTTTACACATGTTTGGGTCACTATATTAATGTTATCTTATATATTTTACTCTAAGTTAAATGGTTTGACATTTATCTTGTCTCTTTGTATTTTTATATTATATGGTTAAACTTACTATATACTTCAAACGAACCCCAAGTGGTTAATTAATTATACACCTATCATTATATAAGTCTTTTGGCTAATCCTTATATTTTTTTGAAAATAATATCAATTAATAATATAATATTTTTTTAAAAACTCTTTAATGTCAATTTTGACACTATTTGGTATTTTGTTTTTGCTAAATTCATAACAGCATTATTACTTCGAATAGAATTCATAAAACCAATTATAACATGTCATATAAACCCAAAAAAATAGTTGAATTCATAAAATGTCTCATATTACCTTTATTTGGATATTTATAATAACAATTATTTTAATATTTCATTAATAAGATAATTGCTCCATCATCGTTGTGTAATAAATAAATTAAATTATTAATTTCAAAAAAATATAAATAAAATATCATTATGTAGGAAATATTTTTCGATTTATAATTAATATTAATAGTAAAAATATGACTTATATAACCCCATCTAAAAATTAATTTACTAAAACTTATTTGTTTAAGTAATTTTTGCCTTTACTTTAAATCAATTAAAATAATGTGTCACTATCATTCATAAGGGGATCCATGGGGTCCCAAAATCGACCCAAGGATGAACATGGTTGGTAATGAATTATCCAAAAAGTTTAGGACATTTTTTAAGGTAATTTTTTATTATTATAATATTCTTTTTAAATTGAATTACCATATTTACCTTTAACCGCGGTAAATAAAAGCCAAAGGTTATTTTTCACTAAAAATTATTTTCATTTTATTGAACCACATTTTAAATACTAATATCAAATGTGTCTCTTATATTTTTTATATTCAATCCACTGAAGTGGTACAATTATGTTTTATGCAAATTTGCAAATTCTCCTAGGAAGTGGGTAGAAGATGATAAAAAGTTCGATAATGTTTTTATATATCTAAAATTATTATAAACTAACTTCAATGAGTTATATTGATATTATATAGGTATTATGTATCTATTTTTACATAAAATAAATTTAAATAAAATAAATAATTATTTAAATAAAAAGTCATTTTTAAACAATAACATAGTGTTTTTCACTATTCATCAAAATGGAATGTTTTCAAAAAAATACCAATAATTCACCCTTAGATAATTTTTATATTCTGAATTAAAAAATTAATTCCAGTTTACCAATTTCAAAATATATATGTTGCATTATTAATTTCAATTAATTACCGTTTTCAAAACCAAAAAGCGTATTTCTAGGAAATAATAACTATTAAAAGATTGACACTTGTTTATGTCCAATCTCAATTTGAAATTACATACAATGACCATCATTGGATTAAATCGTAAAAATATAATCTAATTATACTTCCAAACCATTAAAATTTTTAATTCAATACTAAAATTTATTTTAATTAAAAATTTTGTTTTCAGTTAAAAATTAGTATTTTTCACAATTCACCCAAATATGAAAGTTATTAGAAAAACACCAAAAATTTATTGAAACTAAATTATTATGTACCAATTATAATGAAAATGTAAATTTTTTCAAATTGAATATATAAAAGTTTCGAATAATTTATTTAAAAAGGGTTCACCATTAAATGGCGGTAATATAGCATTTTTTGAAAAATACTTCTTTTATCTGAAAAAATTGAATTTGTTCTTACATTATGTCTAAGAAACTCATAATATAGATTCTAAAATAATAAGGATTATATAACTTTCATGATCCAGTTAATACTATTCACAACCACTTTTGAACGGCTAGTTTGGTAAGTCATGGTGCGCTTGAACTCGGTGTTCTGTGTAGTGCAAGCTATTGAATTACTTTTAAGAAATAACGTACTATGAAATATTGGGGTGTTACATTTAGGGTGAGAATAAAATATATAGATAGTAATATTGTCTATAAATCCTCTCATGAAAGAGATAAATAAGGCAATGTAATTCCTAGTGAACATCAATTGAAGATAACTCATCCCCTAAATAGATATAATAAATTACTTACCTCACCAAACCTATGATTAACCAAGTATCACAAACATGATATCATAAAATTTAATATTGAAATAACATACCACTATACAATTTCCCTAATAGTTTTTCACTCTTCCATAATAGTATACATCTAGAACCATCTCTCTCTAAGAATAATCCACCTAGAAGAAAGCTGGGCTAAGTGTCATAGAATACATCACGTCAATCACATCATATCATCATTATATACCACACACCCCATGCATCACATCATCACGTCATTCCATTCCAAACATCCAGATATTAATCCAGTAATAATAGAAAACTATAACCACCCATATGTTATATATTATCTCTCAATCCATCACTTCCCATACATGTCATTATTATAATAACAAATACGATAAAATAAATGAAGATACATGTGTTGGAATTTACCACAAACCATTACATAAAACTACATAAATATATAGAGAATGAAAACCATTGTGCATAATAGGATATAATATACAAATAAAAGATTTATGGGTCAAAGGGGGTGGCCAGCTATCTATTTCCTACTAACATGTATATTGGGGAAAACACTATCCAATAGTCCACTAGGCTTTAGTCACGCAATTGGTGTTGGTGGGGCATTGTATGAATTCAGAAAACATAAATCCTATAAAAATAATCACTAACACTATATGGTTATTAATATATTTTTTGGATCAATTATAGATATCACCATTTTGACACCCAAATACCACTACTAATATCTTGATTTCCTACAATAATTCATAGAGAGTCATTAAATTAATTCATTGTTTTATCATTATTATTTAATTTAATTATTTATTTATAAATATATTATACTTTTTTCATTACCACTTAATTAACCATCTTGTGAATTCCAATCCTTCAAGGCATATTCCAACTGATTTCATGGTTCACAATATTATAAACACACCCACTCTATTAGAAAACCAACCCATGGGTTAAAACATTCAATAAAAATTCTCATTACCAAATTCCAGGTACTCCATGAAACATCATAATATTCCATAGAGTTGATGTGTAACTTAACATAAACAGCTTTCTCATGATGTGGGGAATGGGATACAGAATTTGAAACCATGAAATCAATCCATTAATTTAGAACATTAAAAAACATATTTTATCACAACGGGAAATCACATTACAATAACATTTAATCAATCTAGGTTCCTCCCCCTAACACCACAACTCATATCACTATGCATCCTTCCATCATAGGTGTCAACTATATACACAAACCTAGACCTCCAATATCATCTACTTACTACCATATTAGGATCAAATTATGTTACATAGTAAGGAGAACACATATAAAAATCAAAAAAAGGCATCAAAAAAACAAACAGAGTCAACTCGGAATCTTGGCCCTAAAAACAATGCATCAACCTTCATAAGAAACTGGGTTCCCTAAACCCCGAACATTATTATAAATAAATAAAATAGGTTTTAGTACAATAATTAATTAAAAAATTAATTTGTCACAGGTTAAATATATGTTTAAACTATGTAATTATCTATTACAAGATATTAATCTTGTAAACACATTTCCAACCATGTCTTCAAATTTCATCAAACATTACGGATGAAGAATTCATCTAACATGAATATTTATTATTATCAATAACAATAATTTACAGAATCATGTTCTTTATTCGAGTTTAATACCATATGGATGAAAATTTTAAATTACTCTTGCATTAATAATTATTTTATTTCCATAAAATTACAAGATTCATTGAATTCAATAAAAATGTCCCTTCTATTTTCTAGCTAACCAATGTTATCTATTTTGAGTAATTTAAAAAAATTCATCAATTGAAATTGTATCCTATGAATAAAAAAGGTGTTAAATTAATAATAACATTTATAACACACTATCTAAAAAAATAATACAAAAAACATTGTCACAGTGGAAAAATATATGTTTTCAAAAACCACACACCATTTCATTCAATAATATTGATTAATATTTATTAAGGTAAATTACACAATCACCCTAAGAGGTCAAGAAATATATCTATAGGATTAAATATAAAAAATGGATAATAAATGAATACACTAACATAATATATACAATGTTCTTCAATTAAAATTTATCAATAAATGGTTGTTTGATCACCTCTTCATTAAAGAAACATAATCCCAACACGGAAATCATACAAAAATCCCCACCATAAAACATAAAAATAACACTCTAATAATGAATGATATCAACTTCCACATTATGGAATGAAAGAACTTGATTAATTAAGAGAAATTGGAGAATAACTCATAAGAAAAAGAGGGAAAACACACCTTGGATCATCATGGATCGAACAAGTGATATTGGGTATCTATCATTTCTTAAAGGTTTTTGGAATTACATGAAGAATAACCTCAGGTCAACTAAGGTTAAAGGGAATTTTGAGTGTTCATAAAAAAATAGGGTTGTATAGGCATTGACTTAACTCTACAAATAACACATTCTTTCTTTGAAGGTTTTATTCACATCATGAAAGGTTTGAGTATTATGACTAACTGAGAGACACCTCATATAGGTCCAATTAAAATGAATCATTTAACATCCTCAATATTATGATCACATATTTAGTTTTCAAGTATCAATTTATAAAATTCAAAAATCTTCAATTCAAACTACGAATATACTTAACACATCATGATTCAAAAACCACAAACACCTCTTATGAATGTATGGAATTAATAGCGAGCCTCTGAAAAAAAATATCATATCTTGAACTAAATTTAACAACATAAAATTATCCTACAACAATATTATATAACCAAAACCCCCTTGATCCTTCCATCGGATTTTATGAATCAACACATCCCTCGAAACAACAAATTAATTCGTGAGTAAGAAATATGGCATTACATTAAGAACCATAAAAATATTGTGGATTAAAAAATTTAAAATAATATTGGAGAGAAAGGAATAAAAATATGGCCATCTAACTAGATACCTCTTGAGATGCCTTCCAATAATATTTCCATCATAGGAGCTAAACCACCTCTCTTAGTGTAACAAATTTAAAACCACAATACACTAACATAAATCTCTTAATCACTCTCTGGGGGATGATATATATCAAACTTGATCAAGGACATACACAGGGAATTAGATAATAGAACACCATTTCATACACTGGATTAAAATAAATAACACCAAAATATGTATCAATATAAGAGAATAGATAAACACCAAACAACATGATGTATAAAGCATGTATCTATGAATCACATTCCTCAGTTCTCTCCTCCATGATAGTGTGTCACCATGAGACACAAATCAAAGGATTATCATACCTAAACAACCCCATGTTAAGGAATCTTGGATATATATAAGACACTCTTCGATGGTATCATCATGGTCTCAATATAAATCATCTCAAACAGTGATATGGGATTATTCATGAAGATAAATATGAAGCTATAATTTATGGGAGACATTATGTATCCAGCTTATTTGTAATGGAAGTGTAATCTAATAAATAAATTCTCGAATATGTTCCAACACCTCAAATGTCCTGATAAACCAGGGATAAACATTACCTTTATATCCAAAACATACCTAAGAATTATGAGAAGCCACCATTGAAACACATAATCTCCAACAATAAATCCATATATCTCCTTATTTGATAATTATAGGACTTATGATTCTCCTCCACTATCTTTATCCTCTAATGAATCACCTGAACCATCTCCATCATACTCTACACTAGTTTGAGCCGGAAATTTGTAAACTCTATGACCCTTGTACATTAAAAATTAGAATTAAAACATTATCCATGTAGATATATAAACTTTTACCCCCCAATAGAGTAATGGAATATATTAATTTTTAATGAATAGAAAAAAATGTAGGTTCCTATTTCACGAATATAAAAATCCAAGATACTAGTACCTGACAAGTCTTTAAGGGTATGGATAGTGTGAAGTATCTAATAATACATATATAGATGAAAATATGTGTTAATAAAAAACTAAAATCCATAAAAATATTGGATACAAAATAAAAAAATTAATTAAAACCAGGATTGTGATCATAGATGATAATCCTCATGATTCTGTGGAGTTTAAACACATCCTCCCTCTCTTAAATATACAAAATATCTACTGATCTCAACTCCTTGATAACTATAAAGTGTGTTGATTCTGTGAAATGGTATACCATCACCAATACGAAAAAAAATTAATCCTAAACTTAAGGTAAACTAGTGATGAATTCTTTTGAAATTTTCTCCCAATTCCATTAAAAATATCCAACAGCTTGAAACACCACCAGGAAGATAATGTTCAGCATTCACCTTCCCGTAGACCATAAATTGTGAAAAAATATTAGAAAATAAATAATTTATCCCACGACACAAAAAATGGATACTCGGTGATTAGTATAACTTTTTTATTCCATGGTGTACCATCAAGGGTTAAATATGGATCTCATGGAGAACTACCTCACGCATCTCTAAATATATGAGAAGAATTTCACAGAATAATTGTCAATGTTGTTCATCCTATAACAAGAAAATAGGGGAATCACTAAATGTAACTCGTTATATCCATACCTCCTTCTAATAATCCCCTAGATGGAAAACCTCAAATATATCCACTAAAGACTATTTCACTATCATCTAAAAATCCATCCTTTTCTACCAACCACCGCATATCAAAATGCACCATTCATATCTCTTCAGTCAGTCTCTAGAAATGTAAAAATTCATGAATGGAATTACTATGTGACTTCTTTCATAGTACATCATCTATAAATATCAATTTCACATGTTATATTAAATCATGATTTTATAATCATTAATGAATTTCAGCCATGTTTATTTTATCATGGTCAAGTATTGGTTGTAGAAGATATACCCCAAAACCATGTGATAGTTTAAATTCACAAAACACTCCCAGATAAGGTAATGATATCATAACATCAAGGAAAACATGGTTATTACTAAATATATATCATTATATTCAAATTTATCTCATGGGGAGGTAACATCCAAGACCTATAGGAAACAACCGATCACTACTAAATCATATCAAATTTCAAACCAAGATGTGAAGTGTAATATATAACCTCAAAATGAACTCACTTTTTAGAAAATTAAGAACCACATTGATGAAAAACTTATAATTTAGTTTGTCACCCCAAATATTTTAAAAGAACATTGTGTTTAATAATATATATATATAACATTCAACCCAATGATAAAATGAACCACAAAATTTAATAATTGTTATTAAATTGGTGATAAATTGGTGAGTATGAATAGGTTTATCCATATTATGATATATATATATATATTTATATAAATATATATATATATATATATTCATATATAAATACAAAAATAATTATTAATTCTTATAAAATAATCTCTAAACATTTAATAAATTCATTTTATTATTCAAAAAAATTATTTCTTCAAAAATGTGTTTATTTATTTTTGTGTGAAAATAATATAATTAATTTTTATAACTTTAGAAAATAAATTTAATAAAATTAAAATCATTTTTTATTCATCCTATGAAAATGATCATTGGTAGAATTTTTGGTATTTTATAAAAATATTGATTTTTCCTAGAATTATGAAAAATACTAATTTTTATGGGAAAATATCTTTTCATTTAAATTAATTATATAGTTAAATAAAAATGTTGATTTAATTACATCCATTTTATTATAAATTATTATTTTTATTATATTAAATGATTTTTATACTTGAATTTGGAATAAAAAATGTATACTTTAAAGGAATTATTCTGGAATATAGTTTTTTGTTTGGTTTTTCATTTTTAATCTCAATTTAATTGATTTCATATATATATATGTAATATTCTAAAATTGATTCTATATTTGGAATCATGAGGTGAAATTTTTTAAATAGGTCCAATTTAATTTATTTTAATTATGAATAATAGCACCGAAAAATTATTTTAAGCTCTGTAAGGGAAAATTGGAATTTAATGATAAAAATAAATTGATAAAGGCTATGTTATGACCATAAAACTGGAAATTATTCGGTTATATTTCTTTATTTCATCAAATTAAATTACATTTTATAAAATTTGAAATTTATTTTCATCTTATTTTTAACAATATAATATTATAGTAAAAGATAAATTGAAAAATGATACTTTAATTCTATTATATTATATAACATTCTATTTCTAGTGTAAAGGAAACTTATATTAAATGATAAAAACATTTTTAATATTTAGTGGTGTTTAATCATATTAATATATTTTTTATTTTTAGGATTGGAATAATTTCCCTAAATGCTTACACATTGCTGAGATAGTGTTACATTGTTTAATATAAAAAACTAAATGATATTAAAATTGATAAAAGTAATATAATCAGATTTATTTATTATGTTCATGAATCTTGTAGATAAAAAATTATTTAGAAATTTTTTAATGGATTATGTTATATTTCATTATATTCATGTTCTTTTAAACCTCTAATTAAATAAAATGTTATGAAAATGTAATTCCATTTTTTAATTAAGTGAAATTTTATTAAATGATTTAAATTCAAAAAATCCTATATTCTACAGAGTTATTTTTTATAGATTTTATAATAAAAAATATATTACATTTATGGGCCCATTTTCATTTTATATTAACTATATTGACCACTGAAGTGTAAAAAACATCATTACGGTGATATTGGTAAAATGGTTTGATGGGGTTAAAAAATGATTATGGTAAAAACCTAATATAAAATTGTACAAATTTTATTTAATGATATTAATTCTACTTGTAATTATTAAATATTCAAATTAAACCTATATGGACTCTTTTTTTTCATAAGAAGTAATTCAATATTTTATGTAATCCCAAGAGTACCCATCCCCTCACATAATAAATAAAACCTACTCTCTCATTTTGTTATTTCCTATAAAGCCTATTAGTTAGATAAATCCATATAAAATACATTCCTAACATCCAAAAACATTTTATCAATGTCATATTTTGGTCATAATACTAACCATATAAGTTTCAATGGGTATTGTAATGGATTTTTTCCAAATAAGAGGTATAGTCCTTAGTCAATTGATTTTGTTTTATTTAATATTCTACCTAATTCATATATTATTAAGTCATGATAAAATAATATAAAACGTATATTTAATATACCATGATTTTATTTTGTTAATTTAATCACCTTCAACCATCTAAATATCCTCAAATGGGAAACGAAGTCATTATTTGTGTGTACGGTAGAATACCAGCTCATGAACTGATGTAATTTTGTTTTTCATGACCTCCTCATATGGTTAGTAATAATGATATATTTAACAAATATATATTTTACCTATGATATTATTATTATTCCAAAATGTAAAATTATAGTTTATCTTTATTTTTTTCATATACGGCAAGTGGAAATAGTGCTCATGTGTTTGTAGGTCTAACTATCTCCATGAACATTATAATTCAATTTTTTATCTCTACATTATATAGATGATTATAAATTAATATATAATGAATTTATATAATATTAATTTAATTTAAAACATTATGTGTATGATTTTGACATTATCAATTTATAAATATTGAGACTTTCAAATGAAAACATGCATGAAAAACTAAGAAGTTGTCACATAGAATATTGAAATTAATAATAAATTTAAATAAAGGGTGATAAGATGATATAAAAATAATATATTGTTCGATATATTTTAGTATTGTTAGGTAATATAATTTTAAAAAATAAATATTTATTATATATGTGTTTATAATCCGTATGAAGAAAGATGAGACATAAGGAATGAGATCTACGTAAACCACCTTTTTTCTTTTGGTTATGACCATTCTCTCTATAACTCTATTTCTATCATAATTTAACGATGGGTATTAAATATATATTATATATATATATATATCTGTGTGTGTATCATTGATATATATATATATATATCATTATCTCTTTGTTTTATCTGGTAATACATTCACCAAATGGATTTCTCATATTCCTTATTTGAAATCAAACTCGATTAAAGAGGAACTTTTCTATCCCTTAATACATTTAATTAATGCTCATTTAAAATATTTATTTCGAAATGAACACCTTGTTTTGGGTCCCATTATAATTTATTCATATATAAAAATTCAGAATATATAATTCCTTCTTCATTTTAAAAAAATATCACATTTCATTTTAATGTGAAAGGAGGCATGATTATGAAAATAATTTCATTCCATGGGTAATTATTATACCTAATTATTTTGAATAAATTACTTTTGTGTCTCACATAATCATGAAATTGTTATGATTGTTGCACCATGATATTTTTCTAATTCATTCGGAAAATTTTATATCACATGAGAAGTTTTATATGGGATTAGGGAGTAAACATAATCTATGATGAGACTTTGTCCACCAAGTGATATTATCTTTGCAGTTAGTCATGACTTATGCTTTTATGATGATTTGTGTTTATACCATATTCATTAGGTTTTTATGATCATATAATACCATGTTGTTTATAATATTATCCCATTTCATTACTTGTTAACCATCTATTTTATGATATCATGGTATGTCATTGACTTATACATTATGCTTCATTATATTTTTTATTCACATACTGGGATTTTTAGTACACCCATTTTTGTATGTATTCCCTAGGTTAACCCCTATAGTTTTAGCTTCTCAAATGTATTTATGATCTCATTATTATTATTAAAATAATTATGTAATATTTTCTCATTGATATTTTATGTACATCGTCCTCCAAATAAATTATTACTCTTGATCATTGTCTTGTATTGAATATATATTTATGTTAAAAACAATGTAATAATATATGAAAAAATGCTTGGGTATATCTGGATGATATCCAAGGAAAGGTCATAATATTTTTTGGATTATTACTAAAATAATTTAATAAGAATCCTTGGTATAATACTACGTAAAGAAAGATATCCTAGAATTTCTTTGGATTATAGAGTGAGTGTTTCCCAATAAATTACATCATTATCAAGATATTTCAAGGGGATTTGAATCTAGAATAGTTACACCTAGTGATTCAATCCCTAAAAAGACAAAATTGGGTATTAACTGATTTTTTACATGGTTCATGATAATGATTCCTTATTTAATAACTAGTTTGACACTCCCAATGAATATTCCTTGAAAAATTCACATAATCATTATGAAAAATGGTGGTAGACTTGAATAGATTTTTTATTTAGAAACGCTAATAGGAATATTACCACATATAACCTTGATTAAATATCAGAGACTCATAAGTTATGATATAATTATAATTTAGTATTTATTTATATTATTATTTTATTTATTACTTTATTTATTTATTAGTTAAATTATTATCCCATTATTTTTTATTAAATTGTGGGAAATAAGACAAACTATTCAAAATCAAGTGTAATAAGAAAAGTGATGATTCCCATAATTATATGAATAACAATTTTGGAGAAAGGTCATGAAACATCAAATTTGTAATGAATTAGATGACTCATGATATAAACGCATTCATTAATCATACATAATTGCCTCCATCTTCAATGAATATACAAATATGGGTAGACTATATTATCTGAAAAAGGCCTCCTACCATTTTTATATCTTTTTATCCCCTCATCATTGAAAAATGGTTTATCAACATTGAGATTATATTATCTATATTGTAATTCTTAGAATATGCGAGAGTAGTTCTTGTTGCTTACCACCTGGGTGGGGGAGTTGATAGGTGGTGGAAAATAATCAATAACATGGTTTTCCAAGAGAATATTGATTACATGGAATGATAATAATTCAATAAAATATATTTCAATAAAAAAATTTCCAAAATACCCATATTATAATGGAGAGGGATTTATTTATACAAAAGTAAAAGAAATATAATTATATTGATGCATATTTAGAAATCATTACAAGGTATACATGACAAGAATCTGACATTATGATCAACATTGAATTGTTGTTAGAATAATTTTTTATAAGACTAAACCTGTGTATATCAAAAGAATTTTTGGTTCAATACATTGATATATATGAATATAATGTATGTTGTTCCCTCAACATTGAGATAGATATCGAAGACTCAAAATCGTTTCTTGGTCCAAGAGATAAATATAATAAAATGGATTTTTCTTTAAGATGACTAAAGGATAAATATCATAGAGGATATAATCTACAACATATTTTGTTTCAAAATTGTGTGAGAAAGTATACTAGAAGTTATCTTAAAAAAACTAGGAGAAGCATCAGATTTAGAAAAGAAGGGCATATGGCTAATTAATACTTATGTGAGTAGAATAAACCCACTAATGTATTGGTGGGAAAGGAGGTTTATACCCGTACTCGGCTTACGGTATGGTGATTCATCTATAAATAGCATGGTAATTATACCCTCCAGTGCCCCAATACAAGGTTTTTTGTTGATTATAATTATAAACGATCTACATGTCCTTAGGAGAATGGACAGGTATATAATATCTTAACTACTAAGGTGGACCCAACAAAAACATATTGACATGTATGATAGTTATTAATTCAATAATAGAGAATGTATTTCTTTATTTTGGTTCAATTAATTTTTTAATGTCATTCATCTTTATTATTAAAATTTATACACTACCTCCAAACCTAGGGGTTGAGATACCATTTCTAATAGAAAATTGCAAAAATAATTCATCTAAATCATAGAACACATCCTGAGTCAATGTTTTTGGATTGAATCATCAAAAACATATCATCTTAATAACTTTAGTGGAGTTTGATTCTATATTGTGCACGGATTAGTTACCCTTATATAAATCCAATATCAAATTTGAAGAGTGGGAGATCACTCTTGATCTTCTAAGTCATCATCTGAATCATTACATGTGTTCGAGGATGATAAATATCACTCAGAATCTACTAATAAAGTGTGTACATTGTTGCCTTATGAGAAAAATATATAAATCAAACGATTGAGACAAAAAATAAAATAATTCTTAAATACATTCCCACAATGAAATATTATACTTATGTAATCAGTGATGAGTTTTTTGGTATTCTACTTAGATGAGAGGTTACTTGCTTATATGAACTTATACAAAGATCACTACCCAAATCCAAGAATCTATACAGAATGACCACTATAGATTTAGAACAACTCATAATGAAGCTAAAGTATAATGCTTAAAAGAGCTTAATATGATCATGTGCATTACCATGGGGTGTTCTAGAACTCTTAAACACGATGTATAATGGGTTAATTCAGCTTTTCATTGATTATAGGGAACTCCAAAAAATTAGGATAAAGAAAAATAATCCCCTAAAATTGTTAAAAAACTATTTTTATCAACAACAAGAGGCGATTATTTCTCTATGGTGAACTATTACTTAGTAAATAGAAATTGATGTTGAAGTAGTATTATATTCCCAAAACTATCTTTTGAAAGAGATATGGACACTATAAGTTCATAGTGATTCCATTTATACTCACTAATACTCAATTGATCATTTTGGACTTTATGATTAGATTCATAAAAGATTAACAAAAAAATTATGGTAGTCTTTATATATTATATTTTGATATTACCAAAATTAATGGAGGATCATGAGATATATTTGAATACATAGATATAGAATTTCACAAGGGATGCGATTTATAAAATTTATAGTAAATTTGAGTTTTGGATGAATAAAATATCATTCTTGAGGATTTTTATCACAAGAAAAGTGATATTGATGTACCATTCTATGAAAATGAAAGTTATGGACTGTATTTGACCAATATTTGTAAAAAAAAATTGTATCTACCTTGGGCTATATAAAAGTTACCAATGATATTTCAGAAACATCATTCCTTTTTCAAACCAACTAACTAAGCTTACTTATATTCTAATATAGTTTTTCAAGACTATTTATTTCAATAATATCTTTATGGAATTTAATATGCGGCTTATCACTACACCAGTTCCAACATTTTCTTCAAGTGAGAAACCTTTAGTAGTATATATAGATAGTTAAAATAAGGTTTTGGTTTATATGCTAATTTAAAATAAAAAATTGATAGCCTAAGCCTCAATGTAGATGAAATTTCATGAGAGAAAATATCCATCACATGATATGAAATATGCTGTAGTGATCTTTTCAATGAAAATATAGAGACATTATCCCTATGAGGATAAGTGTGAATATATTTAAATCATAAGAGACTATAATATATATTGAAACATAATCGTATTAATATTAAATAGAGAATATATTCATATTTGATAAAGGAATATGATTTCATAGTCCATTATCATCTTGGTAATGAAAATAAATTGAAAAATTTTCTATGTAGAAAGGATATGGTAACACTATCAATGATGAGAATTAAGAAGGATAAAATATTCGTAATGTTAAAAGAATGGACAAGGGAGTCATTGAGGGAGTAACATCATCATTCATTTGTTATAATTTTTTTCAACCATCACTTATATAGGCCATAAATAATTCTCAATGATTTGATGTGGCAGTTTTGAAGAAGGTGAATGCTATAAGAAAATTGATTCCTATGATTCAAGAATTTTTGAAGGATTTGTATAATTTGGTTCATGAATATGTTTTTAAAAAAATCTTGAGATAAATAAGTATATATTTAATGTTGCACAGAGCACGACGTTCTATATCCACTATTGTATTATCAAGTTTTATCTAGACATTTGAGATAACTAATAGAGGGAAAATGTGAATAATGAGACAAAAGAATATAAATTAGCGTACCAGGTATACCATCAAATGAAGGTTGAAAGGAAAAATGTATAAGGGCCTGATGCGACAATTACCTATACCTACATGGAATTAAGATAACATTACCCTGGAATTTTTAATTGGTCCATCAAAAACATCAAAGGGAGATAATGTTATATGGGTTTTGGTGGATCATCATATAAAAACTGAAGACATTATTTCAATTGGAGAGGAATTATATCTTAAAGAAATCTCAATGATACGAATCTGACAGGTGGTTTAGTTTTATGGAACACTACTATAAACTGTATTTGAATGAGATAATAAATTTACCTCAAAGTTATGAAATACAATCTAACATGACTTTAATATATATTTGAACATGAATACGGCTTATCAACCAAAACCAGAACGTAGATATGAGATGATTATATAGAAAATTGAATAAATATTGAGAGAATGCTTTATGGATTTCAAATGAGGATGAGATAAATGTTATCCTCTTGTTGAATTCTCGTAAAATAACAAATTTCCATCATGAATATAAATTTCTTCATAAGATTCCCTTTCTTGGAAGATATTTATAAAACCTATGTATTGGTATAATTTTGGAGAAAACATTTTTTTTCTCTAAAATGGTTCATAAAATTGTAAAAATGTTCAAGACCATTCCCTAACACATAAAGGATTCTTAGAGTCAACATAAGAGCTATACTAAAAATATTTTACGAGACCTAGAGTTTGGGGTTATATATAAATATTTTTTAATGATATCGAAATGGAATAGAGTCATAATATTTGGGATGAATGGTAAGATATGTCATATATACAAAGGCACTTTGTGATTTTTTATCACATTGGAGTTTTAGATTATTGATTATCTCTCTGAGCCATCATCTGACAAATTCCTTATATCCATATTGGAGAGGTAAATACCAGATCCCTTACGAAAACTAGGATATGGTATCTATTATAAATATCATATAATAAAGATTTTGGAAGATAGATATAAAGTTATATTCTACCAGATAACTCACCTAGTCAAATTATTATAGAGAAACTATAAATACCAGGAGGGGAAATGGGATCTTAAGGAATCCATGAATTAGAATTACCCTTACTTGATTTCAATATAGATTGTAATTTGAAATTTAAGGGTTGAAATTTTTTAAGGTTATATGAATGTAACATCCATATATTCTAAAGAAACACGATGTTTGATAGTGTATACATTATGAAACACCATGAAAAAACAAACAATAAACTTTAACTATAGTTATAACCTAGCCAATAAATTTTTTGGTAAAAATTAGATTAGAAAAATTATGAAATATATTTATAATGTCCATACTCAAAATAATGAACTGATTAGTTATTAAAAAATACACACTATATTTTTAGTATAGTTATTCTATTCTATAAAAAAAATCTCTTTAAAAAATTATAAATTCTATTTGTGAGAAATGTTTATAAATAATTTATAGTTTATTTATAACATTTATTAGGAAAAATTAACTACATATTTTAAATAATCACATTAAGATTATCTTAGGAAACTTTTACATTATTATTAGAAAATATATTTTTTTCAATGAATAGTGAAGAGTTATGATTTTTATTAGAAAATATATTAAATTTTCAATTATTTAAAAATTATTATTATATATTGGCTTGCATTTGATACATTTGATTAAAATTAATCAAACTATGTTTTTTGGAATCAATTCTCTTCTTGAACTTGGTATTAAAATAATTTCACCACATAAATAGAACTTTTCTTTAAAAAAATTCATTGATTTGTGTGTTTTTTTAATAATAATTTTTCTACCACTTATATAAATGAAATAATTATAAATTGATTCCATGATAAGAATTATGAAGTCCAATTTTTTTAATTATTCCCCTTTTAATTTTTCCATTATGAATAGAAAACATTGTAAATTAGGGTCACCATAGTATGGGTAAATCAAGTAATAATAGATAAAAATTAAATAATAAGGACTAAAAATGTGCTATAAATCATTTATTTATTCTACAATATGAGTTTTTTTCATTATATACTTCCAATTTTAGAAAATTTTAAAATTTTCACTATATGTATTTGATTTTGACCTTGGTAATATTTAAGTAGAAGATAATGTCAAAATTTTCACTTTTTTACATTAATTTATATAATAATTTGTGAAATGGAAAAATATATCTTAGTTTAGAATAAATATAATTATTTGAAAAAAAATTATTGTTATTTTCATGGTAATTTATTTTTAGTTATTAGAGTTGAAATTATTACCTTATATGATTTGGAAACACTAACATGGTATTTATTCAATTGGCAATAAAATCAAATACAAGAATTTAAAATTAATAAAATAAATTTATTTTGAATTAAGTATTGGGTTTGAATTCCATTAATGTCATTTTGTTTTGAAACTTAAATTAAATCAATTTCCCGAAAATGACTTTATTATTATTTTTTAAAAAATAATATTTTACTAAATAATTTTAAATTCATAAAAATCCTATATTAGACTAAGTTATTTGTATATGTTTTATAACGTCATATAAAACAAATTTATGAGCTTATTTTTAATTAATAGTTTCAATGATGACACATAAAATGTAAAAAAAACATTTTATCATGATAATTGTCAAAAAGGGTTAATGTGGGTTAAAATAAAGAGATAATAAAAATAACATAATATAGTCTTGTATAGTTTTTATGTAATTACATTATTTCAACCCATTATCACACTATATTCATTGTATTTTATTTTGGATCCTATCTAATTAAAATTTATTTAATATTTTATGAAATCCCAAGAGTGTACCTCCCCTCACTTATAAAGGGAAACATCTTCTCCTTAATTTTTCACAAATAATGATAATTTTAGTTCAGAAAATACCTTAGAAATTCTATTCCATTAATCCTTTTACAGATTTTACAAGTTTTATTTTTTCAAAAATAATAACAATATGGATTTTAATGTGTAATTCAAATGGATTTTCCTTCAAAAAATTTATAGTTTTTAAGAGAAGGTTTTAGTCTTATTTATTCTACAAAATCCATAAAACATTCTTAAAACATGATGAAATAATAACAGAATTATCATATATATACTACAATTTTATTATGTTAACAGAATAAAATACAACTATCTCCTCTTCCATAAATTTTTAATGAAAGATTCATTTGTCTATACGGTATACTGCCTCATAACGAATCGATGTAATTAGTTTTTCATCACCACCTCCCAAAATTGGTTGAAATGATGGATTTAATAAATATTTTTTTAATAATATTCTTATGATTCCAAAATTTTGAATTATTATTCAAATTTTAATTATTTTAATCCATCAACAATGGAAATATCTTTTATCTGTATGTATGACCTAACATCTCCATGAACAGGGAAATTAATTTTTTATATATAAGTCTTATGGATTATTGTAAATAAATATATTATAATTATATATGATATAAATTTAATTTTTAAAACATAATGATTATTTATCCCTCTTCAAAGTACAAATAGATATACTTTGAAACCAAAACATGCATCAAAATGTATAATTTATCACAGTGATTAATGATTTTAATACAAAATTGTTAATAAATGGGAGGTAAGATGTTATAAAAAATAATATATAGTATAACATATTTGATTAAGGTTATAGTATAATTTTATAATAGATTTATATTTTATATAGAGTAGATTATATTGTGTTTGAAGAAAAATGATACATAAGGTAAGGGTTCTCTTTGATCCACCTTTTCTCTTTTTATTGTGACCATTCACACTTTAAGTCACTTTATATATCCCTTCTATGTTATAGATTCCACATAAATTATATATATATAACTTAAATATATAATTATCTCATAATCCCTTATTTTATTGGATGATAAATTCCATATTTTTACTTCTAATATTACTTCTTTAAAATCAATCCTGAGGATGGGAATATTTTCAACACCTAAATCATTTTATGTATCACTCATTTAACATTTTTATTCAAAAATTAAGACCTTATTTTAAGACCTATGATTATGTATATAGATATTAAAATCCATAATTTGTAACTCCTTCATAAATTTTTAATGTTTTTTAAATTTAATTTTATTATAATATGAGGGAAGATTGTGAAACACACTTATTTCAAGGGGTAATTCTTGTGATTACAAATTATGATTGATTTACATTTACAGAAAACATAATCATAAATAATTTTTTGATGGGTGTGATGAGATTCCAATCCAATTAATTTGTTAAATATGTTGTATCATGAGATTTTATTTTTTGGATTAAGGATTAAACCTAGTCCATTATGGCATTATGCAACCATGTGATGTCTTAGAAGTTATTCTTGACTTTTTAATTTTATGTTTTTTATTACTAAAGAATTCATATTTATAAATTATATTATAATACCATTTCCTTAATGACCTTCACCCATGTGATAACCTTTGATCCTTCTATTTTCTAATATCATGCTACACCTCAAGTCACATGTTATGCTTTAAAGTCATGTTTATTCCCTTACAAGGAATTTTAGCTCACCACCTTTTTAATGTATTCCCCAGGATTTACAATGCGTTTTTAAGAGATAAAATTTATTTAGGAGATCATTATGGAGATAAAAATATTGATTTTTTTTATATTGTTGTTTTATGTACCTAGCCACCCAAATACAATAAACCATTCAATACGTTTTTTACTTAATTGATATTTATGATAAAAACATGTCATAAATTTTGTAAAAAGGATTGGGTGACTATATTTAGGTAAAAACATTTACCTGACCCTGATAAATCAATAATAATTTCTTATCCTTCCTTGTAAATTCAGGAATAGGTATCATAATCCAAGATTAGTTTCTACAAACATCCTATAATAGATAGAAAGGCCAAGGAAACTCTACACCTCTGCAACATTATTGTGGGATGTCTAATAAATGACTACCTAGATCTTTTAAGGATGCATAGATATAGTATAATGGGTCATTAAATCCACTAAATTATTCTTCCCATTCTATTGCTCAATCTTTTATATCTTGCTAAATATAATATGATGATGAAAAACTCCAAAAATGGAACATAGATGCACAACATGACTATCCCTAGAGATGGAGTACTAAATGATGTCATCGATGAAAACAATCAGGATCATATCTATAAACACTCTCAATATTGTGTTCTACAAACCCATAGAAATTGCTGGAGAGTTCTTCACACCAAACCACATCATAAAAAACTCACAATTCCCATAATGACATTAGAAATTAAACACGAGTATATCCTCATATTTCACATGAAAATGATGATATCATGGTCATAGATCAATCATGGAGAACCAACAGTAACTTTTTATCTACTTTAATAAATTCTAAATCCATGAAATAGGATATTATTTCTAAATTTTGACTTGATTTGTGTAATGATTTTCTATACAAAGAAGTAGAATACCTAAAAAACCTATGTACAAATAGAAAGTGAGAACAACATGGTCACATGGTCAGCCAAATAAAATATTTTTATAAAATATCATCGATCAATAATCACAGCTCATGAAACTCATATGGTGTTATCATATATGGAGACACTAATATGAATGAAACAAATAGATGTACCTCTATCTCAAACTTAATATCTCAATGGGGGTGAGTCCAAAACCTCCGTAGCAAAGACATTGGTGTACTCTTAAAAAAACCCAATAAACACTTCATGTTGTGCCTCTATGAACTCAACGTCATCTTTTCCATCAAGGTAGAAAAATCTGGAATTTTCCTCGGACACATCACTTGGTCTATCTTTCCAACAGACAACAAAACCACCCTATCAACATCATGTAGCAAAATCTACCATAATAAGAAATATAAAGTATCCCACAATAAATAGTCAGTCCATGCTAAGGATGATGTCATATGGATACATTCATAAATATATGAATTCTCCCAAAAAGTATTCATCCAACATAAAAATCTTTCATCCTTTACAAACATCATACAGGTAAGCTCAATCTCCAACCGGATTAGTCAATATGAAAGGAAATGGATGCCACTCGATGACAAAACCTAACTCATCACAACCATCCTTTTAATCCTAAGTATTATTATGATAATCCCACACCCACATCTAATAGGATAGAGGTTACTGATGATTTATCATAAGATATAAATTAAATTGGATTCATTTTTCTAATATTATTATATTTATGCACCCATAAGTTTCCATGAAAAAGTGAAGAGGAATATAATAGAATAAATCATCTAGTGTAATACAATTCTTGAAATAAAATCTTGGGGAAACAATATATTATATAAAAGTCATCAAAATTTTATAGGGAAATAATATGTGTCCAACCAAAAATAATTTACAAACCTGAACAAAATAGGATTAAAAGAAAATTCAGAGAGCCAGGTTTTTGATCTCCAGGTATGACCATTGAACGTGGATAATTAACCCAGGTATCTGTATGATCATATTATAACACCTATGAACTATATATATTTTTTAAAAGATGGGACACATATAGGAAGATCAATTGTTTGGGACATTATATATATACCTAGTTTGATGCCATAAAAACAAAAAAGGGTTGGGTAAAGAGATACTATAAAATCCATATCAACAGAAAGAATGAGGTAAAAAAAGTCACACATAGAAACACATATATATATATATATATATATATCTTTTTGTGTGTGTGTGTGTGTGCTCATAAGAGACCCATATAAGAGAGGAAGTGGATCTACATCTCCACAACTCATACCAAGATGATGAGTCTGCCTACTGTTGTAAAGGTCCTTCTATGAGGCCTATAATTTCATGTGTCTATCTAAAAAATCCATGTGGTGTACCCAAATCTCCCCACTTATCTATAACCCTAGTGGAACAATATAAAACACCATACCCATGCCTTAGTGTAATATTTATACTACTCTATAGATAAAGGACTCTTTCCCTTGTGTATGAAAGAGTACCACTCAGTAGATAGAGAACATGTGCCATTATGTGATAGTGGGTTTTTAGTCACCAGATATTGGACCACCACCTTAGTGTGATAGAGGGTTCCACTCATTTGATAGAGAACCCTCTCATTGGTATTTTAGGGGTATTTTACTCAACCATTTCAGAGTGAATGGGGGACCAATACCCTGGATAAATATGGGGTTTTCATCCTAGGCAAGGGTCTTATGATAATGTCACATCAGAATTATTGTCCATGTATCACTTGAAAAGTTTTCATGAACAAAATAAATCACTCTATATGAAGAAATACTCTATAAAGGATGTCATAATTTTCTACATGAAAAAACTAATCAAGATATGTTACCCTTATTTCAGTATCAGAGTCTAAAAGAATGAGATGCACAAGGCGGTAACTGAAGTGAAAAGTGAATAGTGGGATATTAGGGATACATGTTGTGTGACCTTCCCTATAAATCGAGACATGTTCTTACAAAAAATGGATTCGCTGGCCATGTAGTACTGCACAAACAGTAATGGTACTAATATACATGTTTCATTCACCCAAGTCATGCTGATGTTTTCCTGACCACATTCATGTAATTATCCCATGGTAGGGAAAATATGGTCAAAAATGTGAACATACCTATGTCCAATTATTGGTTCATGGCCATGTACTCCTGGCTATACTCATGCTCTTAGCCATACCCATGTCTATGTACTGCAAAATTGAAAACTATTCCACCATCGTTGGGTTATATGGAATGCATTTGGTCATACAAAGTGTGTAATTTTTATCACCACCCAAACCTATATCCCTCATAACAAGTTAACTTCATGGAATGTGTTCTTATACTACATACCATGTATTCAGATTTTTCAAAGAAACTTGTTAACTATCTTAATTCTTTTATACCTTATTACTTCCAATTCTTCCATCTTGATTCACAACATGTTTTTACGAGATAGGTCCATCAATGTTTGATTCATCCCCAATAGCAAATATTTTTCCACTTAAACCCCACATGTCTCCATCTATCTCACCACACCACTATCATTGCCTCTCTGAATCATAATCCATAGAGGCATCATCTATAATATGAAATGTTTCCTAATATATCCATGAGTCAAAAATACATTAAAGTCTCATACAACCTCAAAAAATTTTATGGTTCGATCATTCACAACCCCCCACAGTAATGTTGAACCATGGTCATCGTGCCAATAGAAAATAACATTAATTAAAATTTGTATAAATGCACAAGAACATGGTGAATCCATCAGTTTCCATGCATTCAGGGACAATAATCACTTAAATGGTGATAAGTAAGGGGGATTTAATGTACAACGAATATGTATGGAATCAAATTTTATAAAAAATGTATGGTCCATGAGAATTTTTTTAAAATTTTAAAAAATATTTAAGAGAAATAGATCCATGATTGGATAAATCAAAATATGCAAAATTAAACAAATAACATGACCTACCTAAATTATGGATTGATATTTTGTGAAGAACATATTCATTGATGATGATGATGAACCTCTATGTTCACTTCTTCTAAATTAACCTTGATCCAATAACCCATTTTTATATTCTCTAGAACTTCATTGAAGAATGTAGTTCCTCTTCTAAAATCCACATCATATTATGCAGCTAACAATGATGGTTTCCTATAATGGGATATTAATAGATGATTGTATTTAGTTCATTTAATAAAATCAAATAAATAATTTTTTTTGACTTGTCGCACCCACCAATGTTATCCTACCTCAAATTTTATGATTTCGAACAACCTTAGGTTACACATAGGGTGACCCCCATTTTACCGAATCAACAGTCTTCACGGATTTCCCATCGGAGGTCCCGAACAATGGGATAACCATTTATAATTAAATGATCCATGCATATAATTTAAAATATATTTTTATATTTAATCAATTAATTATGGGGTCATGATACACATAAACAAAATTCCAAATATATGGATAAATATAGATATATACAGAAAAATATTAAAATGAAAAATCCAATAATACCAAATTTGTTACATTTTCCCCTCTTTCAAGTCTTAACAACACAAAAATCACATGCTATACAAAATTATGGGGGAACTAAGTGTGCATTTGACTCTTAGGCTACTCGAAGATTTCTTCCATGCATCCATGCTTGCATAGCACATAATCCAATGGAATGGTTTATCCTCATAGGATCCTCCACTACTGATTCTTGATCACCACTAGGTACTCCACAATGGTGGCTCCATCATTGAAATTGTTCATTACCCTATCAATTATATGTTTAGGTTCATGAACATATCTCCATATCTATGACACATGGAATGAATCATGCACACAATCCAATTACATGAGGAAAAGATATATGATAATAAACATCACAAAACCTCAATATTATCTCTAATGAACTGATGAACCATAGGGATAGTTTTCAATTTTGAAAATAAGATATGAAATATTCATCATGGGGATAATTTTATGAATACACGGTGTGATTGGTTTAACTTAAAGGTCTAATGATATTGATATGTATAAGATATATTTCAACTATATGATATCCATATATTCTAATTTATCCCCTAAACATTTTATTTTATCACTTACACAATATATTATCAAACTAATTATGCTCAACCAATCTCATTCCAGCATAAGGCTAACCAATGGGGTCTCATATACAGGGACTAGAAAGGTTCCATGTCAATAGTAGATTGGTATATGTTACTATAAGAAAAAATAACCAATGGAATGTGATCCTCACTTCTCCAACCAAGTTCTGAAATTAATGGTATCAATATATCATCTAATACATTAATATTCTGGTTGATTTTTTAGAAAATCTAGTGGTGAAATCATGTACTCATTGTCTACTAGATACTTAAGACCCCAAGTAATCCTATCCACAATTTTTATATAAACTAGGATTCATGGTTAGAAAAAATTTTAGATTAATCCTCAATAATCCGTATGATCTAATTCATGTAGCATTGTGTAAGAACCCATTTATTGTCTATAAAAGACTTTGGAATATTCTTGATGTTATTCCAAAGCAGCGCCCTCAGACGGCGTGCGATTCTGAGCCCCGGAGTGGCTGGAATTAAATTTTCGGTGTGTTCACATTGGAAATGCCAAATAAATGTGATAACTCTTAAACGGTGGTTTAAATCAGAGATCTGAGTGTACGGATGGGTCCAGAATGGGGTTTTTACCCTAAGAACGACATAAAAATTGTCGTTGTAGAACGTTTGGAACCCTCGCCCGCTTTCGGAATGTTAAACAGATAATTAAATTAATTAATTAATTCTTTTAATGGTGAAACACATGTATCTCTTAAATGGTGGCTTGAATTGTAAATACAAGGGCACCGTTGAGTTCGGAGCATGTCGTTTACTCTAGGAGGGGTGTAAGTTTTGCTGGCGCGGCCCGTCTATGAAGAATGGCCCCATGGGCATTTTCATAATTTGGCGGCTTTGGGCGTTCAATTTTATAACTTTTGAACGGGGCCTTCGATTAAGATTCCAAGACCTCCGTTGCATTTAGAGCATGGTTTTTAGCCTAGGGGAGGCTTAATCCTGACCCCGTCGAGAGTTCAGGTTCGGGCCAACGGTCGGGTGGTTAAGTGTTTTCTATTTAAACACTTAACTCACCCCCTCCCTCTTCTTCTTCCTCGCATGTACAGCAGTAGGTGGTAGCCCTCCCTCTCCTCCACTCTGGCGAGGCGCAGAAACTCTAGCGGTCTGTCCGTGAAGCGTCGGGCGAAGCCCAACGAGGTAGGAGGTTTTTGTTGCATTTTTATTTCCAAACATTTATTTCAATTCAATTATAGCATCGAATTTCCTTATAATTTTCAATAAAATCCCATGTTCATGTAGTATGAATTCTGCTCTTTCCGACGCTTTTTTCGGAATTGAAATCTGAGTTCGGAGAAGGCCGCAGTTGCTCGTCAAAGATTGCGGATTTTCAAAGTTTCTGGCGGGTTTCTCTTTTTTCCGGCGATCTCCAGCAGCGGCGGTAGGGGATTCGGCGGTGGTGGCTCCTCTTCTAGGTGGCGACATCGGCAGTGAGCTCTGGCGGCCTTCGGTGTGGCGGCGGGTTCCTCAGGTGGCGGTCGTGCGCGACGACACGGGGGAGGAGAACTGGGGTCGTGGCGCGACCCCGCGGGGGGAGACACGATCCGCGTCTCGCGGGTCATCCTGCAGTGGGACGACCGGCCACGAAGGCCAGTCTGTGCATGGA
The DNA here is from genome assembly GCA_963277665.1 of Viscum album. Lineage (NCBI taxonomy): Eukaryota > Viridiplantae > Streptophyta > Magnoliopsida > Santalales > Viscaceae > Viscum > Viscum album. Next base: position 1,306,477,864 of record OY728147.1, read on the forward strand.
CCGTGGGTCCACGGCCAGCCCAGACCGGGCGGACAGGCCGGCCCAGGCCAATCCAACCCAAGGGGCCTTGCCCCCTCAGTTTTCAGACGCCTGTATTTTCCTCTACGAGCGTCCATTTTGAGTGTCGTCTGCGGCTGTTGAGCTGTATCGTCAAGGCTGACATTTTGAGATGGGTTCGGAAATTTTTAATTCCTGAAACTAGGGGCCTCATAGGCGCGACGTGTCTTTAAGTGAATTGACGTTTTTTCGAGGAACGTTGTTTTGGACAGCGCGGATGCGTCCGACGTCCATTTTGAGTACAGTCTACGGCTGTGGAGCCGTATCGTCGAGGCGGACGATTTGATATGGTTTCAGGAATTTTTAATTCCATGAACGATGGGGCCTCGGAGGTGCGATGCATCTTTAAGTAAATTGATGTTTTTTCGAGGAACCTTGTTTTGGACGACGAGGACGTGTTCGACGTCCGTTTTGAGCACCGTCTGTGGCATTGGCACCCTGGCACCGAGGCGGAACTTTCCAGGGCAGTTTTAGGCATTGAGGCCGAAGTTGAGTTGTGGGCCCCACGGCCCGTCTTTTGAGCTACGTGCAGCATTTTGCGACTCTCATCAAGCGTCCGTTCGGGGCGTGCGAGCAGACGATTCTGGGTGTTTTTCTGAGGGGATTGCAATGCTGCAATCTGCCAGCTCTAATTCGGCATGATGGTGCGGGCCCAATGAGGTCCGTCTGTGGAGTTGGAATCCTGGCACTGAGGCGGAGCATTCCAGGGCTGTTTCAGGAGTTGAGACCGATGTAGAGGCATGGGACCCACGACCCGTCTTTTTAGCTGCGAGCAGCGTTTAGGGACTCTCATCGGGTGTCCGTTCGGGGCATGCGAGCAGTCAATTTTGGGTGTTTTTCCGAGGGGATTGCAATGGTGCTGTAGGAACCTGAATCTCGACATATATGGAAATTACATTGATTTTGTGGAATACTTAATACATAACAAAAACAAACACACAAGGATTGTAATAGTTTAGTGTCTTTGGAGACTCGGACCGTAATCTTCTAATTGTGGTGAAAGATCTTTAACATCTCCCATAATGATCTTCTACTTTTGATTTTCTTTCCTAAAACCTTTATTTAAATCCTGGGGAAAAGAAAAGATATAAAGGGTGAGCTCAAATGCTCAGTAAGGGTAAGAATGGATAAAATAAAACAAATCATATACATTTGAACTTAAAAACATGAACATAATGTATAAACATCAAAATATTGGGCAATGACATAAAACATGGCAGTACATAAGGCATAGAACATAAAGAAACATTAATCATGATAAAATAGCATGGGAATAAAACATGTAATTGTGAAAAAACATTAAGCACATGATATGATTTCCATAGTAGCCAAGGCATTGCTGTCAAGAACATCTTAGTGGACAAAGTCCCTTACTGAACCGGGTTTACATGTCATTCCAGCCCTGTATTATTGAACCGGATTCACTTGTCATTCCAGCCATGTATATCTCATGAGATATAAATCTTTACACAATACATTGGAGGGAGATATAGGTCCCACCCATCTCATAATGAAATCATTCTTATATGTGCCACAACATAAACATAAATCATTCATCATAACCCAAAGAATAAAATGGGTTTCATAAACATCATTCCATCATAACATAATCCATATAAAACAAACGGATATCATTTCATCATATCAAAAGTGAAACCATGTAAATAATAGAGACATTATACTTGAAACATACACATATGAAATAATGTCATCTTAGATGGAAAATGTTTTTGATAAAACACTTGAAATAAATTCTTGAGAAAAATATCCTTTCTTCTTCAAAATCATTTTCTTTTAACAAAATGTCATGAAATTTTAAAAGAAAAGGATTTTCATGAAAATAGTCATGAAATATTTTTGAGGAAGCTTCATGAAAATAAGTATTTATAAAACCATAAAAATCCATTCATGCTGTATAAGTTAAAAATAACAATCTCCTCGTACTTTTGTCGAAAAAGTCAAAAAGTACCTCGTATGGTAAACAAAAAAAAGATTCCTTACATACCATGTAGTAAAAGTCAAAAATGGGTAAAAAGTACTTTAAACATACATGAACCCATTTTTAGAAAACAGGAACATGGATGATAAATATAACCTCAGTGAATACTTATGAATAAACAATCTTTGATAAAAACGAGATTGGAAAAGTTATCCCTTACCTTAGGCCCGATATGCTTCGTACGTATCCGAACCTCCTTTAATTTTGGTAACTTCCATTGGTTTGAACCAAAAGGACTTCTTTAAGTGCCTTATGCCTAATTTAAGGCTTCTAGGGGGAGGATAGGGATGTTGGAATCTTAGTTGGGCAGAGTTTGTACGATCCAAAAGGCTTGAGAGGTGTAAGGAATTGCAGAGAAGTGGTCTCCTTTTATAAGGGAGAGGAGGGGCTCTTTAGGAAAGTGCGAAAAAAATATTTTATTATAAACATATCTTCGGTTTCAAGAGGTCCGAAACACATTAATTTCGAATATAAGATGACTAATATTCGAAATAAAATCACCCAATAGGAATTGGACAGGTTTTGGATAATATTTTAATCATTATAATCGTATTTATTTAAATCATTTATTAATGAGGTTAATACAACATCATTATTGTGTCATAAATAATTTAATTTATTTGATGTCTAGAAATTATAAAAAACTACCAACATGTAGTAAATATTTTTATCTTTCCAATGAATATTTATAGTTGAAATTATAATTTATATATCCCCTTATAAAAATTAATTACTAAAAGATTTTTGTTAATACCAATTTTGTCTTTACATTAAATTAATTTATCTAATGTGTCATTGTCTTTCATAAATGGTGCCATGGGGTCCCAAAACTGACCCAAGGATTCCCATGGTCGGCCATTACTCATCCAATAAGGTTTGGAAAAATGTTAAGGTAATTTTGAATTATTATAATATTCTTTTAACCTTGAATTACCTATTTACCTTTAACCGTGGTAAATAAAAGTAAAAATATTACTATTCACCAAAAATTATTTTTATCTAATTCAACCAAATTTTACTCCTTGATATTAACCGTGTCTCTAGGATTTTTTAAATTCAACTCACAGAAGTGGTAAAATTATGTTTTATGAGCAAAAGCTCCTAGGAGATGGGTAAAAGACGGTGAAAAGTTCAATACAATTTTTATAAATCTAAAATTATTATAAAATGATTCCAATGAATTTCATTTAACTTATATAAGTATTATGTATCTATTTTGACCTAAAATAAATTTAAATCAAATAAATGATTATTTAAATAAAAAGTCAGTTTTAACCAAAAACTCAGTGTTTTCACTATTCATCAAAAATTGAAGTTTTTCAGAAAAATACCAAAAATTAAGCCTAAGCTATATTTGATATTCCGAATTCAAAAATGATGCATATTTTTTCAAATTCAAAACATATAATTGGCATTAATTAATTTTAAAATTAATTCCTGCTATCAAAACAAATAGCGTGTTTTTAAGAAACAATAACTATCAAAATATTGATACTTGTTTATGTCCAATTTCAAAGTGAAATTATTTCCAATGACCAACACTGGATTAAATGGTAAAAATATATTCCAATTACACTTTAAATCCAATTAAAAAAATAATATAACCATATAAATTATTGCGATGAAAAATGTTTTTTTTAATTAAAATATAGCATGTTTTTACTATTCATCAAAATATGAAAGTTATCAGAATAATATGAAAATTTTATCCAAATTAAACTATTATATCCTGATTCCAAGAAAAAAATTTATTTTGTAAAATTGAACTTTAAAACATGTCAAAAACTAGATTTAAAGTTGTTGCTCAATCAAAAGGCGCCAAAACTGTATTTTTTGAAAAATACTTATTTTACCCGAAAAATTTATTTTGTTCTCATACCATGTTCTAGAAAATATGTAAGATGAATAATAATGTTATAAAATTCAAAATGTAGTTAATACTATTCATAACGGCTAGTTCATAATAATATTATAACCATATATCGTTGTTTAGTGAAACCTGGTATTTCATACAACACAGGCTATCGAGGAAGGTCGTGATTACGTGTAATATAAGCCAAGTTAGGGTTGCGTGTTGTGCATGACTCCTTTGTTGTTGTGTATAACAAAATCCAACCATATTACATTTATAAATTGAATATTTATATATATATACACTTAATGTTACGTAGAATAACTACTATAAAAATTGTGTGTAACATGATCCAAGAATAGTGTTGCGTATACTGCAAGCTAATACGGTGTTGCGTATAGCACATGTAATTCTTAGTGTAGCGTACAACATAAGACATCAAAGAAATTAAAAGAATATTTTTCATAAAATCTCGGGGTGTTACATTCTACCCCCCTTAAAATGAATTTCACCCTCGAAATTCGTTGGGGTTATAAATCATTTACTACATGAAAGTTTCTTTCATAGAAACCCACATCGTAAAAAGGAATGCAAAAAATTAATTTAAAAAATGAACATTAGAAACAAAATGGATACCCAATGTAACTCATCACTTGGGTTCCCACATTGGAGAACATAGGTGAAAATATGGATATGGAAGAAAAATATAATCATCATGTTCTGATAGAGAGTGGTAGAGAACAGGGCTATGAAAAATCCAAAAATCGCAAAGCCATAGATTTGTGAGGATCTAAGGTACCATCTGATTCATCGGATATAAGAACACTAGGACAAAATTTTTGGTTTTCAAGATCATTTCCCTAAAGTTGATGAATTAAAATAAATATTTACATGATTTTGGTACAATCTCACTGGTGTTCGTGACTTTAACAATTTCTACTTCATCACTTAATGAAATAAAGTTGAATTTGTCATTCATGAAGTGTTAGAAGATCATGTGATAGAATAACGGGTCATTCCATCTATCTCAAACAAAAGTTTAGCAAAAGTTATCAAATATACATAAGTCCATCTATAGTGAGATTACACATATATGGTTCCTAAAATGGACTTATATTTCATATATCATACCGCTTAATATAATAAAACAAGCTTCTACTAACCAGGGACTTCTTGTAGGCTGGTGGTAGGAAATAAAGGCCTATCGCACTTCGGTTGTGGGTTCGATTCCCACAACCTTGTCTGATGTGACAGGTTGTCGCCCGTTCTACAGGTTGTCCTTTTTTTCTAAAAAAATACAATATTACAACTTTCCATCAATAATATTGAAAAAGTTATAGCCTTAAACAATACTAACTTACGTCCAACATAATCCATTCCAATCTTTAGGCTTATCCAAAATACTGTTGTCCATTCTCATATTATAGTGAAAATGATTACCAGAGAGTTCATATAACAAGCATGTTAATACCATCGTTGATCCCCATATATCATAAGATATGCCTTTTTGGTCACATTCCAAACATTCTAAGGCCTTAATCATGTATTCTCTTGAAAAATGAATACCCATTGAACCTTAGTGAAAACATGAGTGCTGTCAAAAGTTAACTCTTTCCACATACAATAATCCCAAAAATTCTATATACTCAAACCATGATATCACTTTGTCCTTATATAATTCATGAGGTCATTAATACTATCAAACATTTCATTATCTCCTTAGCACTTCTTTATGCGCATATTAGGTGCTTTCCAAAAATATCTAAATAACCTTTCATGGTTACTGGTACCATTCATCATACACTTTCAAAACTTAAGGAAAGTCAATAGTGTAACAATCCTTAGATGTCTCTTTATTCCATAGTACCATGAGATTACTTATACAACATTAATCTTGATAAACATGTAAGCATTCCAATACCTTCTTAAACCATGGACTGAGCATCAACAACTCTTTCATCTCACATATCTTTTGTAGTCTCTTCATCATCATCCACATAAATACTACTCATATGTCCATGTTGATTCTCTTGATTAGATTTTCCCTTAAGGAATTGGTTTTCATAATGCCCATACATTCCACATTTAAAACACTTAACCGTTGGTGATGTCTTAGCAATACCATTATCCTTGTCCATGGTGTTAACTGAACCTTTTCCTTTACAATTACTAGCTTTGTGTCCTTATTTTCCACACCCAAAGCATCTTCCAGTTCCTTTGAAATATTCTCCTTGATGCCTCTTCCCACATGACTTACATGAGGGAAATTGAACTTTCTTTCCTCTATGATCATCATGAAACTCCATCTTTCTCTTATTAGCTGGGTCAGGAAACCTACCAAAGCTGAGATAATTGATCACATTATGAGATTATTTATTAGGCATAATAACGATGTTTCGCCTTCCAAATCCAATTTAATTTTATTGATCACGATGAATATCATTCCATTTTCCATCATATTCTCCATTATCGGGAATCTTCCTGTTTCCAGCCATTTTCTAAAACCCAAAAAGAATAGTGTGAGAGGAAAAAATCGTGACAGGTAAAACAAAATAATAAAGGGGGAGTAACTTCAATATCTAACATCTTAGGTTTAATACTAAGATCTTTACCATAATTCTAGGACTATAACCTATACTTATACTTAACCTTAGGGACATCCCTAGACATACCTTAGAAATATCTCTAGGGATTTCACTAAAGTTTCTGCATCCTAGTTTCCAAAGGTTAACTAAACCTTTCCTCTGATACCAACTGTAGAGACCTGAATCTCGACGTACATGGAAATTACATTACTTTTGCAGAATACTTAATACATAAAAAAAACAGACACACAAAGACTGTAATAGCTTAGTCTCTTTGGAAACTCGGAACGTAATCTTTTAATCGTGGTGAAAGATCTTCAACATCTCCCATAAAGATCTTCCACTTTTGGTTTTCTTACCTAAAATCTTCATTTAAATCCTAGGGAAAAGAAAACATATAAAAGGTGAGCTCAAATGCTCAGTAAGGGTAAGCATGGATAAAATAAAACAAATCATATACATTTGAACATAAAAACATGAACATAATGTTTAAACATCAAAATCTTGGGCAACGACATAAAACCTGGCAGTACATAAGGCATAGATCATAAAGAAACCTTAATTCGGATAAAATAGCCTAGGAATAAAACTTGTAATTGTGGAAAAACATTAAGCACGTGATAGGATTTCCATAGTTTCCAAGGCATTTCTACTAAGACCATCTTAGTGGAAAAATCCCTTTACTAAACTGGGTTTACTTGCCTTTCCAGCCCTGTATTACTGAACCGGATTCACTTGTCATTCCATCCATGTCTAACTCATGAGAAATAAATCTTTACCCAATGCATGGGAGGGAGATATATGTCCCAACCATCTCATAATGAAATCATTATTACTTGTGCCACAAAATAAACATAAATCATTGATCATAACCCAAAGAATAAAATGGGTTTCTTAAACATCATTCCATCATAACATAATCCATATAAATCAAATGGATATCATTTCATCATAAGAAAAGTGAAACCATGTAAATAATAGAGACATTATACTTGAAACATACACACATGAAATAATGTCATCTTAGATGGAAAATGGTTTTGATAAAACACTTGAAATGAAATCTTGAGGAAAATATCCTTTCTTCTTCAGAATCATTTTATTTTCACAAAATTTCATGAAATTTTAAAAGAAAAGGATTTTGTTGAAAATAGTCCTGAAATATTTTGGAGGAAGATTCATGAATATAAGGATTTAAAAAACCATAAAAATCCGTTCATGCGGTATAAGTTAAAAATAACAATCTCCTCGTACTTTTGTTAGAAAAGTAAAAAAGTACCTCGTATGGTAAACAAAAAAAGATTCATTACATACCATGTAGTAAAAGTCAAAATGGGTAAAAAGGACTTTAAACATACATGAAACCATTTTTAGGAAATAGGAACATGGATGATAAATATAACCCCATTGAATACTTACGAATAAACAATCTTGGATAAAAACAAGATTGGAAAAGTTATCCCTTACTATAGGTCTGATATGCTTCGTACGTATCCGAACCTCATTTAATTTGGGTAACTTCCTTTGGTTTGAACCAAACGGAATTCTTGAAGTGCCTTATACCTAATTTAAGGCTTCTAGGGGGAGGATAGGGATGTAGGGAGCTTAGTTGGGTAGAGTTTGGACGAGACAAAAGGCTTGAGAGGTGTGAGGAATTGCATAAAAGTGGTCTCCTTTTATAAGGGAGAGGAGGGGCTCTTTAGGAAAGTGTGAAAAAATTATTTTATTATAAACATATATTCGGTTTCAAGAGGTCCAAAACACATTAATGTCGAATATAAGATGACTCATATTCGAAATAAAATCACCCAATAGGAATTGGACAGGTTTTGGATAATATTTTAGTCCTTATAATCTTATTTATTTAATTCATGTATTAATGAGGTAAATACAGCATCATTATTGTTTCATAAATAATTTAATTTATTTGATGTCTAAAATTTTTAAAAAACTACCAACATGTAGGAAATCTATTTATATTTCCAATTAATATTTATAGTCTAAATTTTAATTTATATATCCCCTTATAAAAATTAATTACTAAAAGATTTTGGTTAATTCCAATTTTGTCTTTACATTAAATTAGTTAATCTAATGTGTCATTATATTTCATAAGTGTCTCCATGGGGTCCCAAAATCGACCCCAATATGACCATTGTCAGCCATTACTCATCCAATAAGGTTTGGAAAAGTGTTAAGGTAATTTTGAATTATTATAATATTCTTTTAACCTTGAATTACCCTATTTTCCTTTAACCGTGGTAAATAAAAGTAAAAAGATACTATTCACCAAAAATTATTTTATCAAATTAAACCACATTTTACTCCTTGATATTAAGCGTGTCCTTCCGATTTTTGAAATTCAACTCACAGAAGCGGTAAAATTATGTTTTATGAACAATTGCAAAAGCTCCTAGGAGGTGGGTAAAAAACGGTGAAAAGTTCAATACAATTTTTATAAATCTAAAATTATTATAAAATGATTCCAATCAATTTCATTGAACTTATATAAGTATTATGTATCTATTTTGACCTAAAATAAATTTAAATCAAATGAATGATTATTTAAATAAAAAGTCGGTTTTAACCAAAAACTCAGTCTTTTCACTAGTCATAAAAAATTGATGTTTTTCTGAAAAATACCAAAAATTCATCCTAAGCTATATTTGATATTCTGAAATCAAAAATGATGCCTATTTTTCCAAATTCAAAATATAAGTCGCATTAAATAATTTTAAAATTAATTCCCGTTATCAAAACAAATAGCGTGTTTTTAAGAAACAATAACTATCAAAAGATTGATACTTGTTTATGTCCAATTTCAATGTGAAATTAATTCCAATGACCAACATTGGATTAAATGGTAAAAATATATTCTAATTACACTTTAAAATTAATTAAAAATAGAATCTAACCATATAAATTATTGCGATGAAAAAAGTTGTTTTTAATTAAAATATAGCGTGTTTTTACAATTCATCAAAATATGAAAGTTGTCAGAATAATATGAAAAATTTATCCAAATTAAATTATTATATCCTGATTCCAAGGAAGAATTTTATTTTGTCAAATTGAACTTATAAACATGTCAAAAACTAGATTTATAGTAGGTGCGCCATCAAAAGGTGGCAAAACTGTATTATTTGAAAAATACTTATTTTACACGAAAAATTTATTTTGTTCTCATACCATGTTCAAGAAAATATTTAAGATGAATAATAATGTTATAAAATTCAAAATTTAGTTAATACTATTCATAACGGCTAGTTCATAATAATATTATAACCATATATCGTTGTTTAGTGAAACCTTGTATTGCATACAACACACGCTATCGAGGAAGGTCGTGATTGCGGGTAATGCAAGACAAGTCAGGGTTGCGTGTTGTGCAAGACTCCTTTGTTATTGTGTATAAAAAAATCCAACCATATTTCATTTATACATTGAATATTTATATATATATATATACACTTAATGTTGGGAAGAATAACTACTATCAAAATTGTGTGTAACATGATCAAAGAACAGTGTTACGTAAACTGCAAGCTAATACGGTGTTGCGTATAGCGCAAGGTAATCTTAGTGTATCATAAAACACAAGAAATCAATGAAATTAAAAAAATATTTTTCATAAAATCTTGTGGTGTTACAGGTGCAATCCGCCTTCTCTAATTTGGCACGATGGTGCGGGCCCCACGAGGATCGTTTGGGCGTTGACGGTGATTTTCCATCTCTATCACCGGGTGACCGTTTTGGACAAGTGAATAGTCCATTTCATGTACGTTTTCGAGAGGATTTCAGTGGTGTGATCTGTTCATTGTGTTTCGGGACTGGGATGCAGGTCCCACGAAGCGTCGCTCGTGTGCAGTGCACCGGAATACATCTTTTTCTCTGGATATCCGTTGCGCTCAAGTGAACAGTATTTTTGACGTGTTTTCCTGAGGGGATTAGAATGGTGCAATGCACCGGACTATTTTTGGGGTCAAGGCTCAGGATCACGGGATGCCGTTTAGGCGTGAGGTGATGTTGGTGACTTTTCAGTTGAATATCTGTTGGAGGTGAGTAAGTAGTCGATCTCGAATGTTTTTCTGCAAGGATTACAATGGTGTAAACTGTTTCGGAGAGCGGGGCCCCTTACGCGATCTTATTAAATATGGAATCATGAAAAGTTTTCTAGTGGCAGTTCATCCTACCATGTTTGTAGCCGACCCTTGGCGTGTGATCACGCACTCAGGGGAGAGTGATGTAAATGATTCATAACATGTGGTTGGCCATGCCTGGGCCTTTGAGGTGGAGTTGTTACGTTCATGGCTTCACATTGACGTTGGGTTATGTGCACACGATAGCCTTTAGGATGGAATGTGGTATACTCTGGGAGTATACGGGAACTCTTGGAGGTACATGTGTTTGTTTGTACCTGAGAACGTTTGTGTGTTCAGTTGGGGTTGACTTGGGGTCACACGTCGTGTGGGCCCCATGTCTGTGTCGTGTTCTGATTTTCGTACTTTTGACCTCTCACGACGTAGAGGGTCCCTCGGTTATCTATTGTTGACCAGTGGGGTTGAGTTTTTCCCCCAGATCTGTGATCGATTGTTTAGATCAGTATGGTTGAGTGGTCTCCCCTGGTTTGGTTCTGGAGATGGATGGTTGTGTGATACTCACTCTGTGTTCGGTTGGCCAGTGTTGTACCATCCAGTAGAGATGTCCAGAGCAGTTCTGGGTTTACCCTCCAGCAGGACTGGGCAGTGGGTTACTCATCGACTCCTTCGGGATTACCCTCCACAAGGGCTGGGTATTGGGTTGCTCATGGACTTCTCAGGGTTTACCCTCTAGGAGAGATTAGGCAGTGGGTCACCCGACGACTCTTGAGGGCCTACCCTCTAGCAGGGCTGGGCAGTGGGTCGTACGTCGTCTTGTTCCAGGTCTACCCTCCAGCAGGGCTGGGCTGTGGGTCGCCTGTCGACTTGTTCTGGGTGTACCCTCCAGCAGGGTTGGGCAGTGGGTCACCCCTCGACTCCTTCCAGGTCTACCCTCCAGCAAGGCTGGGAAGTGGGTCTCCTGATGACTTATTCCAGGTTTACCCTCCAACAGAGCTGGGTAGTGGGTCTCCTAATGATGTATTTGGGTTTACCCTCCAGCAGGGTTGGGCAGTGGGTCACCCGATATCTTATTATGAATTACCCTCCATCAGGGCTGGGCAGTGGGTTACCTGTTGACGTTTCAGACTCAGTTCTTTATACTAGGCTAGTCTGTGGCTTTACTCTGTGACTACTAGAACAAAACCCTTGTTTGTACGGGTCAGTGGTGTGACAACTTTGACTTTGAGGAGACCTCTCAACTGCGGGGCAGTGACGAGGTGTGGTTTTCCTTAACCCTGAACTCTCAAGAGGGGCGCTTTCCCCCTCCGAGACGCGTCCTTGTGACGCGACCTAAAACTACGCGGGTGAGTCAGTGCCGCCCAAAGCGGATAGTGTTGAGGTGAGGTGGTTTGTGCCCCTTGACTTGTAGTTCGAGGAAGACGTGCGGGATGATGGGCATCGTTGGTGTTTACTTCTGGGACTGTTGGCGACTCACTTTCTTGGCCTGAGTTATGGGATGGAGATCCCCTTATGACCTCATTTGGTCTTCTTTTTTAGCATATTTATTTGTATATACCTTCTTTCTGGTACGCATTTGATTGGGTTTTGGTTACTCTTCTTCCAGGAGAGGCGAAGACGCACGGGGTATGCCATGTGCTTTCCGTGTCTAACATCTCGTGGTTGGACGAGTCTACTTTCCTGCTATAGGTAGTGAAGACTCAATGAGAAGTTCATCTTCTCACCATTTCCAGATCCTTGTGTTTGGACGATTCTGTCTTCCTTTCTCTTGTTGGGTTGAGCTGGACTCTTCACTACACTTTCAGTTGTACTCCTTTACTTTCCCATGTTCACTCTACTGCTCACCCTTCGGTACCACCTTTGTTGCTCCCTTGAGCCTTCGGGGTATCCTACTGTGTATTTTTATACTCACCCCTACTTGGGCTTTTCCTGCACTTGGTGTGCCCTTGCAGACGACGGACAGGTGGAGCGTGACTTCAGAGGAGCTTATGAGCTTGGGAGCTTGGACCACATGCGGTGGTCGGAGTCGGGTTCCAGTAGGGGGACCCTTCTAGTTGTTTGTTTTGTTTACCTGTTTCTGGGTTGTGTCACTTTTCTGGCTGGGCGCGTGTTTTCCCCCTTTACATTTCAGTTTACCTTCAGCTTCAACTTGTACTATTTAGAGTTCGATGCACATTTTTTGGTTTATATATATTATTTGACCTCTTTCTTTACTTGTCTTTTCTTTTACTCTACACTTTTGCATCGAGTGTGCTGCATGTGTGTGCGTACAGGTACTCAGGCAAAGGCATCCTCGAGTTGTTTTGCCTTCGGTGCTTGTCGCCAGCCCCTGGACCATGGAGGTGGGCTTGGGGTAGTTGCGGCTCGAGCCCGGGTAGGGTAGGGTCATGACACATTTTCCTAGAATCTCCACCAATAATTTCTCCCTAACAGAAAAAATTCTTCCAACATTGTGAATTGGTCAAAAATCACCAAATAGCATCTCGGTAACTCACTATCTCATAGAGACCCGTCACCAATTCCATTTACATGATATGCAATTTACACTATTGGGTCTCAATTGGTTACATTAAAAATATACGAATATGTTTCTCAGGCTTCACCTTGTGAAATGTGAGACACTACGAGACGAACTCATCTATTCTCAACCACATGTTATCCCACCAAAACATCAATTTATGGTCTTAATACTTATTTTAGACACTGGTATGTTCCTCTAAAGGGGATTTTTGAATCACACTGACCTCCCCCTCACGTAATAGTTTCTAAACCACCATTCATTTCAATAAAATTATTATGTTTTCCCATCATTCATAAAATCCATATAGACTACCTTCTATGGATAGATGGTCATATAGAACCTCATAGTAAGTATATCCTAAATAAACACATTTCGCATAATGAAGTAGTATTGGATTCTCCATAGTAAACTGAAGAAAAAATTTATTCATTTACTCCATCAGGGTCAACTATAATAAATTCATCTGCTTGGACACCTACTCCACCAATAAAAACTAGTACTTCTTTCTATGGTAATCTTTCACCACATTTTCCTTCCTATGAGTATAGTTTAACACTAAAATAACTAGATTAAAAGTTACATATTTTGACATATGGGGAATAAACTCCATCATCCAATATGTAATTATTATCATCCATTTCATTTACACAAAACTAATTAAAACTTTAGAGGCATCTCCAAATAGAATGTACTCTACACTCCCCTCTAGATTTCTCATCACATGAGCATTGTTTATCCTTAACCTGAGAACTTTTAAGTCTACCTGACACATAGATGTACAATTTTAATTTCAATATTAAGGTATTTAATGGGGATTAAATCTTAGAGAACTCAATCGTGAACCTCATGTAGTACCCCTCAGAGCAATAGAAACTCTTCACCTCTAACACACACTTCTTTGTGTCCCAAGAAAACACAACATAAATTTTCTCTCGGTTTATTTCTAAATGATAGATATAACATATTCATTATTTTTCATGTGTTTTTTAACAATTTAATAACATTGAAATAATTAGTTTGATATAATTTGAATCATTTTAGTAGTTGCGGTGGATTTTGTACTAAAATGTGGAAATTTATTAATGCTTATACTTATATAGTTTTCTATCACATCTTTATTTTGAACATAATATTTACAATTTTGATCCAACAATAGTGATTAGTTTATTAAAATTCCTTTTTCATAGGAAGAAAAATCATAGTTAATATATAGACATATATCAAAACCCGTAAGACTAAAAAAATAAATCAACTACAAATTTTTTTCCTACGATAAAATTAACCCAACCCTTGTAAATGAGGCATTTCTAGGAAGAAATACAACCAAATGAGGTGTTTCCATTTATAATACAAAGAGTAATTGAAGAGACATGAATTAAATAAATCTCATGGGAAAATTCTATCATAACAAATCCATTGAATACTGCAATGTTGAATAATTTTATGTGTCTTATCGATCAGAAAAAGTGTACTTGAGTAATTCTAGAATATATTTTTCTACATTGGACCAAAGAAATTAAAATTTGAGGGTTGATATCAAAAAAAATAAAAAAATTATTTAATAAAGAAACATTGGAAAAAAATTTCTTGTCTGGTTTTCCAACAAGAAGGATTCATTCATTGAAAATCTTCTAAAGGTCAGTTTTTTCATTCCCCATTTTCACTATTTTTACATTATTCATTTTGAAATGACTTGTTATCCCCAATTATCCATTGATACCATCTACATGGAGGGTTAATATTTTGAGTGAATAGTTAAGGGGAGATTTTTCATTTTGTAATGCTTGATTTCATGAAGTTAATAATATTAAATCTGTTATATCTTCTATGTATTGGTTACAGTTTCTAATAGTGGATTTTTATCAAGAATGGTAAAATTTGGTTTTATATTTTGATTATTATTTATTTGGACAAAATTATTTTTCTTCTTCCACTGGTTTCTAGTTTATATACAACGGAATAGACCTGGGATATTGGGTGATGTACTCGAAGAACATTTGATCATGTGGGAGGGCTAGTGGGTATTTGTCATTTTTTGTAATAAACCAAACTCAGTCATGTATTTCCTATTCCAATTAAGGGTATTATCCAAAAATATATCACAAATAAAAATGAGAGTGGGCTATGTTGAGAACGTGGAAAGATTCACCAGCACCATAACCATTTGACCATGGGGTGATAGAAAGTGATCCTGGAATCTAACATTAATCGATATAGTGTTAGAATGTTTGATGAATTGGATCGAGGAGAACATTAAAATTGGAAAATTGAACCAAATTGATCGACCAATTCATATAAATATTTTTTTATCACATTCATTTTCAATGTTTTTTTAATAAATTCTTAATTTATTTCTTTTTTTATAATATTTTCAAAATTAATCAATTTTAAAATCAACCTCCACTTTTTTTCTATAATCTTATATGAATAATGTGATTTATGTGCTCTCATTTCTAGATACAACCTTGGTTAACCAATTTATTGAATTTTAACATAGGAAATAATTTTTTTTGTACCCTATGATAAGAATATGTCAAATCATGCTATCATTTACTGGGATATAGTGAAAATAATATAATAGTAAATAATTTTTTCATATTTAAAAAAATATTTCCATCAACTTTTTTAATAAGGGTTGTGTTTTTTTACTTCTAAATAGAATCAGGGTGCTCAAATCCAAATCATAAAAGAGTATAAATTCTTAAATATCCTCGAATACCTTCAATTGAACCTCAAATACAATGTTTTGGAGGTTTTAGAAAAAGAATTAATTGAACTCCATGTATAATTCCAAGAATTTTATCAACAAATGGATGAAGTGAAAATTCATGTTCTACTTGATTAAAATAATAAAAATTTCACTTTCCATGAATATGAAATGAAACAATGGACCTTCAGGGAATAAGAGAATGTCTAATTGAATACATGTAAACATATGTAACGTCCTAACCCAGGTTCCACGCACTAGCGCCCAAATAATGACTGCCATATGACATCAAGTGTGCCTCCCCATATTCTAGAGGCTTATCACTAGTATAGGGGGTCTAATGTTGTTCATGATGAGACTATAACCCTTTTATAAGACTAACTAATCTGAAAAAAATGTCAATAATATTATAATATAGGAATACCCATTATAGTAAAAATATCAAAAGATGATCAAAACTCAAGATATAATATCAAAACAGAACTTCATATGTGCTAAGCTAATGTATGTATAGTCTGTAAAAATTAAATCCCAAAATTGAAGACATTGACAACTCCTAGGATGGTCCCTAACCACTTATGCTTCCTCTATACAAACTCCATCACAAATCAGCCTTCTAATGGAAGTCCATTTCCCTTATCCTTTCTTACAAACATGTATTCTATTCGGGTACCAATCAGGTATCCTGATAATTGTGTGAGTAGAACTCATAAGGATACCTCCAAAATGGTCTAAAATGATATCTACTCAAAAAGGTTATTGTATTTTTACAAAAAAAAATAAATAATATAAAAAGTTTACATTTATTCAATTACAAATTATTTAACAACATATACCTCTAATTTCATGAGAAAACCCTAACTATAAATACCGGATATTAACCATGTTGTAGTAAGATCCATATCACATATTTTATTTTAAATTAATTATAATTAAAAGGGACATTAATATCCATTCATTTCAATTAAATATGATGGCAAATTGGAACCATGGTCTAATGCCAATTATTTGGTTAGTTTCCATCATACCAGGGACCTCGTGGGATTTTGATGCAGTAGAGCTTGTCCCAAATACAAATATCAATTTATCTCTGTGGAATTTTTATGTACCTGGCCTTGTCCCACCCACAGATATGAATTTTATCACTATAATATTTTGATGTAGGTAGGGTTTCCCCACACACCAATATTAAACAATAACATCTATCACAATTCACATATATCATAATGAATCATCAATTGTATTTAATCAACGGTAATCATCTTACCTTATTTTACCATCACATTTTTGATTAATTAATTCACAAGTTAATTACCCTAATTCGAAATTTCCATATTTCAAATAACTAATTATCCTAATATCATAATGACATTATTTTAGTTATCAATTCAACAATAAATTATTCTAATTCAACAATTATATAATCTCAACAACTAATTCAATAATTAATTATCCCAAATTTCATAATCACAATATCAAATAAATGATTAAATAATTAATTTTTACAATGCTAATATTGAATAATATCAAAAATTAATTAAATAAATAGTTATCCCTATTTAATAATGAAAATATCTCACAGTTAATTCAACAAATTATTTATTACTCAAATCCCACAATTCCAATATTTAAATAATTAATTTAGTAATTAATTGTGCCCGATTTCAATCACATAATTAATTAATTCAATTAGGATTCCAAATTTCTAATGTACCCCAAGAAATTATACAATTACATAGACTTATTTGAAATAAATACAATGGTATTTGAATAATAGACCCCCCAAAACCTCAATTCGTTGATGAGCGATCACCCAACCGAAGTCCCCAAATTTAAATAGAACAATGATGTTGATTGATATCATGATCTAAATCATACATCAAATATCGATCAAACCATGATCCCATTATTCTAGATATTAACCCAAAATCATTGATTTATAACCCAAAAAACAATATCTAGACTAACAAAAAAAGTAATAACAATTTATTAGGGGGTTGATCATGAATGGGTAGGAGAATGGAAACCCCATTGGAGGATATCCTCTAAGTCAGATGGGTGCATTTCTTCAATGTAGTATTATTATTACAAAACATAGAGGTCATAATGGATTAGAATCTTCCAAGGAATCTCCAAAATTGAGAAAGAACATTATGAGCTGATCTAGGGGTGATTTGGTATTAATACCAGGGGGTTTGGTATTTTGAACCAATTTTCAGGTTAATTAAATAGGCTGTGAATAGATTTCTACTGGGGGATAATTGTTTCCCCTAACCATTATATGTAATCGTTATCTAATTATAAGGGTTTCATGGTATCTACAAATATGTAGTTGGTCTTAACAATCAAATTTTCGGCCATGAAAATCATTTTTTAGGGTTTTCATGGATTTCTAGGCCAGGTTGCATGTATTGGGATAACCGTTTTCCAACCGTTCTCCTGCCCACTTCCTTCCAAATTTTAGAATTTTCATCCAAACAATCCTTTAGGAAAAACACAATCATAATATCCTCAAATAAACCAAAAAATAATATCTCAAAACAATTCTATTAAATTACAATAAAATGTATGAATCTTACATTCACAACAACTTATAACTTATCATCCTCAATCTATACTCTAATGAACCTCTATGAGTGCGAGTCAAAATGATCAGACCACTATTCCATCATATCTTGTTCTCTTCTCTAGGATTCCTCCTTTACATGCCTATGTTTTCAAAAAACACGAAATATTATCATGGTAATTCACATAATAATTTTTTCATAGTGATCAAACACACAAACAGATTCTCCTCAAAGGATGCAAATATCTTAATATAAAAAATAGTAACATTTATCACATGAGAAGGGTCTATGTAGTAACACTAAAGATGTGAAACATGGAAAATATCATTCATAACATTGTATCTCAATGGATGAGCCAATTAGTATATCACCCACCCAATTCTCTCCACAACCTCGAATGATTCATTAAACTTGGGTGGAAACATTCCCTAACTCTATAACCTATGGTGACCCATTCTAGGAGACAATTGTAGGATTATATGATCACCATCTATACACTATAGAGGTCACAAAAATATAACATCATAAAACCTTTTTCTACTCTGAGATATATACATAATTGTCTTAATTAGTTGTACCAACTTTGACATCTCGTGCATGAGACTTTGTCCCATGAACTATGAATCATTGGCCTCCATCTAGCGTAGAGTTGATGTTCATGTCCTACCATATTGATTCAGTTATAGTTTTATCTTAATAGATTCATGATAATTTTTGTTATTTAGAAATTCAATTAGTTCTATGTGTTTCTCCCAAGACCAACTAATGTTTAGAACATAGCCTATTTGCATATCCTCAAGATCATGTATACAATACTCTGACTGCCTATCTGTATATAGGTAGAAATTAATACTCTTTAAAAATTATGCACAAAGAAACATCTATAATAACTTCAATAAGTGTGAAGTAATATGTGGATCAGGGTCTGAAACAATAGTATGTGGCATCCCATGAAAATAGACTATTCCCCTAACATAAAAATCTATCAGTTAATCCATAGAGAAGGTCTCTCGCACCGGCATGAAATGCACTAACATTGTCAAATATTCTATAACCCCCAAAATAGATTCATTGTTTTGATATTTACTTGGGATGCCCACAAAAAAAGCCATAGAAATGTCATCCCACTTCCATTATGGAATGGGAAATAGTTGTATATAACCCCCAGGTCATTGATGATTATTTTTCACCTATTAAAAATGGTGGGATCTTTTCAAAAACCATAATATATCCTTTTTCTTGCACGAAAACCAATAGTATCCACATAGGCCACAGTACGTTTTAGTCACAAATGGATTTATCTCACCCTATAAGGCATGAAAATCACTCATCAACTATTCATGCATGCTCATTGGCACAAAAACTCAACTCCAGACAAAGATGATCTCATACTCATCTATGATCCAATTTTATGGTGGCTCCCCAACATCAACTATTTCCCTCAAGGTCAATATTTCTAGATCCTCGTACCCACCTTCCATGATCTATATAAAATGTGTAGACTCCACTAAAACAAATATGAGAGTCATATATTCATGACACTCCATGAAAAAAATGCATCTCAACCAAAAATGTCATCATCATTCACTCATAATTGGACTTCTAAATTGCCTATGTAAATGTTTTTTACTTAGAGAATCAGCAATACTTTTTACCTTCCTAGGTGTATATGCTCAATAAAATTCACGTTAATACATATAATCAACCCACCTCTAATGTCTGAGATTCAAATCACACAACAAATATATAATATTCAATATCAGGTGATTCATATACATAGTAACCTTTTCACCCAATAGATAATATTTATGACACATCAAAGAATAAAACATGTTACCTTACTCAAGGTCATGCATAAGGTAGTTTCATTCATTTTGACTCAACTTATGAAACTGATACACTACAACATGATCCCCCTGCATTAACAATGCTCTAAGACTTGTCTCAGATGCATCATATTACACCATATACTCATCACCTAGCTCTTGTAGGATTATGGTTGGTGCTCATTTCAAATGATTCTTTAACTCCTGTAAGGAATTTTTACTTGCTCCCAACCATTATAACTATATACCCATATTGGTCAAGCCAAAATTTGGTGTTTCCAAATATGTAAGTCCTAGATAAATCTTTGATAATATCCCAATTACCCTATAAAGAAACATATATTGAGAATATTCTTAGGATGCTCCCAAGACATAGCTACCTGAACATTTTATGCGTCCACTAACACACCTTCCTCCATGATGATGTTCCCCATGATGTGTACCTAATTAATAATGAATTAAAACATAGATAGGTTGGGGTATTTATGATTCTGTTTCAATGTACATAGGATGATGCAATGATGTTGGGCATGATCATCATGAGTTTTGGAATACAGTGAGATGTCATCTATAAAACTACCACAAACTGATCAAGGTCTAGATGGAATATTTAGTTCATCAAGGAAATAAACTTTTCCAATATTTTTTTCATCCCAAATGGAATTATAAAGAACACATAAATTTTATACCTTCTTTTGAATGTATTCATTTGTATGTCAAATGGTTGAACTCTAAACTGATGGTAACATAATATCATGTAATACATGAAAAAAAGCTTCCTTAATCTTGGAAAATAGATTATAGATAAATAGAAGTAGATATCAGTTCATCATAGTAATCTGGTTCAACGTTTTCAAATCAAAAAACAACTGCAAAGACTTATCTTCCTTCTATTAAAAAAATATAAGTTAACACCAAGGCGATATACTCGATCAGGTAAACACATTATCCAATAAATCATTCAGCAGAGTCATAAGCTCTTGATTCTATTCCAGTTCGATTCTATATTGTGGAATTGAATCTGGCTTAGCTCTTGTCTTGAGCTTAGTAGTAAAATCCACATACTTCTCTGGTTGATGCCCGGATATGTGTTTAAAAAACACATCTTAAAACCATTCCCCTATGGGTAGAAATGCATCTTGTTTCACACCACCATCATTTGAAATTACACAAGAATATTGTGCAATAATCAATCCTCCTTTCTGAGTAATTGGACCAACTCATCCACTCAGGATATCCCACTCTCAAAGGGTAATATTTATTTCACCCTTAGGAGAAGTAAAATTCACTCTATTGTGGTAAAAATCAATGTGGTCATGATTTTATACTAACCAATAAATACCCAAAATTATGTTGAATCCTACATATATTGGATGTAAAGATCCCACATAAAATCATACTCCCCAACCTCAATAGAACACCCCTTGAAAAACATATAGCTATCGGCCACACTCCAAATGGCGTATCTATCATCGTATCTACACTCATATGAAAAAAATTAATTTTTAATTGATAACAATTTTCTATCACTTATGTATTTCAAAAAAAATGATCTAATTATAGTGATTATTTTTTTTATGATTTATTTTTTTATGTTATAAGACTTCTTATTTTGTAAAGAGAGATAATGTGAAACCCAAAGGTCCAAAATAATAAATTAATTATAAAATATTTTATATCATACCGAATGGACCCCACCTTCGATATTGATAGATATATCGGCCTATATAACATTAATAAAATGTTATTAAATATGAATTTTAAATATAAATCCAAAACTAGTACTGAAATTATGTTTCATGGAAGGATTATTATGGAATCCATAAGATAAATCAAGGTGGACGATGTTGAAGAGTCTCCTCGGATAAAAATATTGTTCTTATGTAATTCAGGAATAAAGTATTATACTTATATAAAAATGCATTGAAATATTAATGGTAGATAGAAAAATTAACATTTAACATCTTTGAAGAATAATCATTGGATATTTTCAGCCACCTGGTGGGAAAAATCAAACATTCGATGAATAAATTCTGGAGGAGCATTTTTTATCTTCATATTTTTCACTCTTTTCATATTCATAGTTTCATAATGACTTATTATTATCCATTCATTGTGGATACCCTTTACTAGAAGGGTTAATATTATTATTTATTTGGGAAGGTAAGGTTTTTAGTTTTTTAATTTTGATGTAATGCACTTAATTATATAAAATCTTTTATCTCTTTCTCAAAGATAATTTCTATTTATAATAGATGTTTTTATTATCGTGTATGATCATATTTGGTTTTAGATTTTGTTTTATTATTAATTTTGTTAATTATCATTTTATCCCTCCATGCTTTTGAGGTTTATATATGGAGTTTTAGGCTAAATATTAGTGTTTAAGTGCTCGACAAACATCCGTATTTGTGGGAGGGGTAGTCAATATTTTTTATTTGGAACAAACAAGACCTAGTTGGGTATTACTTATGTTAATTTAGGGTATTCTATACAACCTTATCACACATGTGAAGGAGATTGGATCAAGTTCATATCATATAAAGTTTCACTCCTACCATCAACATTTGAGTAAGGGTGTGAGAATAAGATATCAATGAATATTACTTTAATATTATTAGTAGAAGTGTACGAGATAAATAAGATATAATATATCATTTCAATTAGAAAACTGAACCTGACATGATCCCCCAATTCAAATCACTATTTTCATTTACATTATTTTAAAAAAATTATTTATTTTAAGTAATTTTTTTATTTTGTATTTTTACATTATTTTTTATTCAAAATCATATAACTAAAAAACACATCCACTTATATCTCTAATTTTAAGTGACAGATGCAATTATTGTGTTCTACACTCTATAGATAACCATATTTAAACACTTTACTACATTTTTATGTAGTAAATAATTATTTTCTCCACACCCCAATATAGTAACATGTAAAAACTTAATGATTTTTCTAGGGAGTTAGTTCCAACAATCTAATTATAAATATATTTTTTTCATATATTAGAAAATGAATTTTTTTAGCTCACCTTGAACTATGAAAGATAGTGTTTTTCTTAATTATAAAAACATATATAGAACTTGATTCCAAATCACCAAGGAGTATTAATTCATGGAGATAATACAAGGCCATAAATTGAACCTTGAATACCTACTGTTGGAGGGATTAGAAAGAGAATTAATAAAACTCCAAGAGTACTCCATAGAATCAAATAAAGAAATTGTCAAGGTGATTCATTTTCTTCTAGTAGATTATAACTATATGACTGATAATTTTAAAGGAAATTGAGATGATATAAAGGAATTAGAGACGAAAATTTAAATGCCAATTGAATACATCCACACCATTCAACAGATATCTTATCATAAACTTGAGCTAGTGGGGGGAAGTGGATTCATTACTCAATATTGACATTGAAGAATTTGGGGAGAAATATTTAGATTCAATGAACATCCATTTTCCCGAATTGATCATTACTGGAAAATATTGAAAAATAATAATTTTCTTATTAAGTATATATGGGTTTTCAATGAGTTTTTTATGTCTTTTAGAATGAATTCAACGTGTAATATGATTTCCCCATCCCTTATATGGAAGAAGAATCAACACCATTATACCTATCCCTAAAATTTGAAAAAGATAAAACCACCCATGTATTAAAACTTTAAAAGAATATAGAGAATACAGACTATCTACCTCAATCTAGTGAAATTCATCTCTAAGAGGAATTTTTTACTAAAGAAGCAATTGAAGACAAACAAACTGTGGGGGTTGTTCTTTTCTTGAACTTGTTATCTTATAATATTATTGAAACTAAAATTATTATCAGAACTAATTAATTTAAATTTTAATATTCCAAAAACAATTATATCAAATTAGAGGATGAAGATGTTCAAAAAAATTATAAATATGATAATGAATATATAGATCTAGGGGAAAAAGTTTAACACTTATTGGAGGGAGTAAATGAATAGATAAAAGTGGTTTTTCTATAGGAAACTATGGTACAAGATTACTGTATTGAAAATAATAGTTTCTTATTGACCCCTCATGTTTTAATTTTTACAAATATATTTACACTCTAATATTCCATTTGACTTTTCCCTTGATGAATCATACCTTAAGAAAAGAACTGGATAAAGAAGTGGAGGTTGTGCAAGTGGAAACTAGGAAAGAAGAAGACCCATTCATTGTCCATCCCTATCCATGTATGTTAAGTTTCATTTCAAAGAGGATGGAATTTATTTAATATATACTTTGAGTTAAAATTTAAAAATAATAAGTATAAGATGGAAGAATGAAGTGCTAGTGGTTTAACTCAAATAAAATCCACCCATCATCAGATTAGGGATAACCAATTGGAACATGTTATCTGGAGGAAGTTTAAACACAGGAACTATATAAATATTAATCCAATATATATCCTTAAATTATCATTATATTTCTATTTTATTTTATTCTATTAAATTTATTACATTATCTATTCTCTTTTTCCCTATAGGTTTTTAGTGTGCAACACTTGGGATATTAACACAATGTTCCACTACCAATCGGTCAGGATGTACCTCCCTGTGACACTCACATATTTTTTGTGATTAAATTTAAAATATTTTTTCATTAAAAACCTAAATGAATTAAATTCATAAACCATATAATTTAAATATTGGGGATCGAACCTTTTTAGTTTAGAATTTTCATTTTTTGTATTTTTTCTATTTTCCAAAAAACTGTTGTGTTTTTCAAAATATTAATGTTTCATTTTCAATATATGTGTATTTATAAATATTTTGAGGTAAAATGATTATAATATCCAATTATTAAGATCGTTTAAATGAGTGAAACAATTTATTCTATGAAACTGAGCTTATATAAATACTAATAATGATTATGTTTCAAGTTAAAATCATTGGGAATTTCCTATTAAGTACCCTGATTTTTGAATCCCATGCCACATATCACTCTATCTATCATTGAAATCACTTTCATGTGAGTATTATAAACCATTTTTTCATATTATTTTAATTTTCCACACTTCTCTAGGGAACCAAACTATGCTTGATTTAACTAGAATTTGATTTAATCTTATCAAAACATGAGGGTTTGAGGTAATTGTGTTGTAAATGATTGAGGTATTTCATTGGTTTTAAAGACCCATTTTTTGGAGAATAATTTTTTAATATATATAATCTTATAAATTTAATCCTTATATAACATATATTCCTTGAACAACCTATGGTTACCAATATTACAAGCTAAATTTTCCAATCATACCAACACTTAAAGTGATATTCCATTATCTATTTAAACTTATGTGTGGGGGGATGGTGTATTGTAATGTGGTACCAATTGTTTTATAATTTGGATATAATTTAGAATATTGGAGAGATATATAATATTCTTAAAAAAATATTAAATTTTGTGCTTTTTTTGAGTTTCTAATAGATAAATAAAGGTGTTCCTATATTGAGCCTTCAAGGAAATTATGTTCAAGAAGATTGAAATTTTTTGCACTAAGATTCTGAATTGTTTTTACAATCCATGATTTTCAAGATTATAGAGATTATTTTATACTATGTCTATTGAGGAGGATACTATACTAGAGTGAAAATTGGAATCATGCAATTTTATTGAAAATATCCAATCACTCCTTATTATGCCTCAAGATTTTTTACAACTAAATGCAACCAAGTGTAATCCAATGAAAAAACCATAATTTTCCTCATGATAAATACATTTCCTAAAATCACATCTGGATGGTATTTAGTAGTTTATGAATCCTATATTTATTCTTTCATCAGTTTAGATAAGAAAAATCTCAATAAAAATTTGCATTTTAGGAAGAGACACTACGACAAAAACTGGAAAGGGAAGCACTACCGCTTTTTCAGCGCTTCTTTAATTAGCGCTGATCAAGGGGGGATTTATCAGTGCTTTTACCAAGTGCTGATAAATGTTGAGTTTCAAAAAAAATTATTTTTTCATGAAAAATAATATTTTGTTATATAAGTATATTTATATTGATATAAATACATTATATATTGTTTAAATATGTTATAGATATATATAAATAGACTATTACATTTAATATATAATAAATTTAGTGAAAATGGATTTAAAATATTTTTAAAAAATATTATTAATTAATAATTTTCTAATTATTATCGATTAAAAATCATTTAATAACAATTTGAGGACACCAAAAATAAAAACAATTAATAAAAGATCTAAAATATGTTGAAAATGTAACTCAAACTTCAAACGGCCATAACTTTTGATCCGAGTGTCCATTTGAGCTCTACAACATATCAAATCCAAGCCTACGACGAGATCTATGCGCTATTGATTGAGGAAAAGCCTCTGTTGCATTTTTCGAGCCCAAAAAGGCCCAAAAGGCCGTCAAAACTGAGTTTTTAGTCAGGATACCCATATTTGTTAACATTCAAAAAAGTATAACTTCGGATCCAGATGTCTGTTAGGTCTGTACCACATATCATATCAAAGATTGTTTCATTATCTTCGATTTTACTTGTGGTGTTGAAAAATAATTCTAGATTATAATTTATCGTTGTTTTAACATTCTATGGCTTTTCAAATACACATATATATGTATTTATTCGTAAATATATATCTGTTTGTGTGTGTGTGGGTGTCTATGTGTGTGTCCGTGTGTTGTATATATATGTATGTATGTATTTATTTATTTACATACTTATAAACACACATAAAAAACATATTTTTTCATAAATGTATTTAAAACTAATCTTATAAGTACATTCTATGGATATTCAAATACACATATATATGTGTTTATTCGTAAATATATATGTGTTTGTGTGTGTGTGTGTCTCTGTGTGTGTCTGTGTGTTGTTTATATCAATCTATGTATGTATGTATTTATTTATTTATAAACACACATAAGAAACATATTTTTTCATAAATGTATTTAAAACTAATCTTATAAGTATAGATTAATATACAAATAAATATACGTATAATAAATTATAACTATATATATATATATTAATATACGATTTAATATATATATATGAATATATGAATAAATATATTTATATTAATATGAATCTATATCAAAATATGAATAAATATAACTATATATACAGATATATCATAAAATAGACAACAAAATGAAATGGCATAGTGGTAAAGGTGCGACCACGAAAGGGGGAAGGTCCCGGGTTCGAGTTCGGGTGGAAGTGAAGGGGGTTCCCGTGTATGGGGGATGCGCGGGAAGGGGGTGCACGTGTATGAGGGATGCGTGTGAAGGGCAGCGCGTAGGAGACCCCCTAGTGCTTACAAAAGGGGTGTGAAGCGCCGATAAAAGCACTCCCCCCCCCGTATTATTTTTGCATTTTTTTAATTTTTTTGTCCTTTATCAGTTCTTCTTTTAGCGATGATAAAAGTGGCCTTTATCATCACTTCTCGAAGCACTGATAAAAGGGACCCCCATATATTAGCGCTGAGCTTTGCAGCGCTGTTTTAGCACTGTTAATGCCCTTTTTTAGCACTGATATAGGTCATTTTTGTAGTAGTGAGATAAAATTCTTGCGAGGTAGTTGTCTTTTGTGTAAGGGAGGAGAGATGAAGTGTAAGTGGAATGAATGAGATTAATGGAGAAATTTATATAATGGGTTTTTACAAGGCATTACATTAACATTCATGGTGTGAAATTGCTGGATCTCATGGGATTGTATTTTTCATTTTTTCATGATGGGATTTTGATGCTTTCTTGTCAATAAGACGAAGTGATAAGTGTGGGAGATTGATAAAGATAATATTGTCATTATTTTTCATGTCTAATTCCATGAGTAAATCTATTAAAATTAATCAATATGATATGATTTTCTTCATTTTAGTATTTTTTGTGAATTTTGGGTAAAAATGTAAAAATTGATTATATCTAAATTTTTAATGGTTCTCTCTCAGTTATGAATTTAAATAATGAAATTTACAGTTTTAACCCAGTTGGAGTGTTTTTATTAGGATTTCTTTCTTTTTGTGATGTCATTTACTCACCTACAACTGGAGATAATTCTAAAACTATGATCTTACAAAAATAAATTAATTAGAAAATGTTTTTGGCTAATGGAATAGACCAAACCTTCATAAATTTGGAATATATCGGGATAAATTAAACCAAATGAGATGCTTCAATCTAGATTAGAAAACTGACTTGATTCAAAATGGGTAAAATAACGTTCATGGAGAAACTATCTCATTATGGAAGCCAAATAATGTGCCAATGTAGAAGAAAGAGAATAGTCCCCTCGGGCAAAAAATGTGTGGTCGATTAATTAGGTGATAACTTTTTATACACATGTCCAAATACCTTGAAATTTCAAGGGTCAATAGGAAATAAAATTTTGGGTAACCATTAAGAAAATATATTCTTTATTTTATAACATCTTGTGGCCAAGAAATAAGAAATATTATAGTTAACATATTCTGGAGGTTATTTTTTATTTTCTTCTTTTTCACACTTTTTTATTCATGGTTTTGTAAGGAATTATTATTCCAAATTACGAACAGATACACTTCACATAGAGGGATAATACATTAAGATATTTGGGAAGTGTGTGGATTCTTATTTTAAATTCTTTATTTCGTGCACTTAATGACAGAAATTTTTTTATCTGTTTTGTGGAGTTGGATTCAATTTCTAGTAGTTGTTTTTATTATCTAGTTCGATGGTATATTGTTTTGGATTAATTTGTTGTTTTTAAATTGATAAATGATCATTATCTCCCCCCAATAGGTTTTATTTTATATAAAAATGACTAAAATAATGCATAGTTGTCATATAATCGGTTATATTCTGTATGTGTTGGAGGAATAGTGGATTTTTTGGGATAAAGATGACCCAGTAAGGTATTGACTAATTAAATTTACGTTATTCATTAAAACACTCTCATACTTATAAATAATAGTGGTCTAAGTTGATTTTTTATCAAGTTTGACTCCCACCATTATCATTTGACCACGGGAGTGAGAGGAAATGATCCTGGAATCTCACTACAATTAGCTTCGTAGAAGAGGATTTGAAAAATTGGAACTTTGATAGCATTAAAATTAGAAAAATGATCCTGAACTGACCACTCAATTCATATAACGGTATTAAATAACTTACTTTTAAATTTTTTTTCAATATTATTCTTAATTTATTTATTTTTCTACTTTAGTTTTTTGTTGCAAAATAAAACTATTTCAATAACATCCTCGAATTTATTCATTAATTTATTTTGAAAAACTTGAATGGAGTGCCATCCTTTTTAGAGAGAAGCATGGTTAACCACTTTAATTTATTTTAAATTATTAAAAAATATTTTTTATACACCACACAATTACCATATGTCGAAATATGGAAACATTTCTCAAAATATAGTTCTAATAATCAAATTGTAAATAACTTTTTGTTATCAAATTTAAATAAAATATAAAAATCATAAATCAACATGGTCTATGAAGGATTGTGTTTTTTTATTTTATAATCCTATCTGGAGAGCACAAATCCAAATCATCAAAGAGGATGAATTTAAATAGATCATCCAAGAAATTAAATTGAACCTATAATACCTCATGTTTGATGTATTTCTATGAAAATTAGTTAGAGTCCATGACTACATCATGGAATTTTATCAAGATATGATCGAGTTGTGAAATCACGTTCAAGTGGATTACAGCAGTAAAGAACATCCATTGAAAGGACATTATGATGAAATAAAAGGAATAAGAGAGGGAAATGTAAATGGAAATAGAATACTTCTATACATCCAATGATTAATATAAACCTAAACTTGGTCCATTGGTGTAAATTGATTCCCTTCTCATCATTGATGATGAGGAACTAGGGTAGACTTTGATAGATTTCAAAGAAGATACATTTGTACTTTCTCAATCATTAATTTAATATATTTACAAATAATATTTTCCTTATGAAGTATGTATGGGTGATCAATGTGATTTTGATGACTTTTAGAATGAATATGATGTGCAATATGATCACCCCATCCCCTAAAAGGATGAAGAATCAACACCACTATACCTATACCTACCTCTTTAATAATACTAAACCACCCATGTGGTGGAATTTTATGTTATTTTGAAGGATCCTTACTTATTACACTTATTTATTGATATTAAACTCTAACAGGAACATTCCACTAATGATTTAATTTAAGAAAACAAACTAAGGGAAATGGTCATTTATAGAACTCATTATCTATAAATTTTATTGAAACCGAAATGAGAATCATCTCAATATTTTTTTAATTTTCCATTTCTAACAACACAAGTATTCACATTGATTCTAGAAAACATAAAAATATTATTCATCTTATAAATAATATATGTATCTCTCGAAATGTTTTTCACACTTATTAGAGGGAGTACAAGGGATGAAAAAAGTGGATATTTTACTGGAAACTAAGACACAAACATCCTTTATGGAAAATTGTAATTTTCGATATTGAATCCCTATATTTTAATTTAGTTTAAATATAATTACACGTTATCATTCTCATTGATTTTTCTATTGGTGTGTTATATCTAAATAAATAACTAGAGAATAGAGACGAGTTTATGAGATTGGAAACCAAGAAATAAGAAGACTCAAACAATGTCATATCATTTCCATTAATGATTTGTCTCATTACAAAGATTATGGATTTGGTTTACTATATCGACAAAATCCAAAACAAATGGAATTTTTTTTTAAAGTAATAAGTTTGTGTGGTTCATATCCAAGAACCTTCACCCACTATAAGGTTGGGGATAGCCAACTGGAACATACCATCTATAGGTTTCCAAACCCCATGGCCCACTTAGGGAGTTAAAAGATTTATCCTTCTATTCTCATTTAATGTCTTTTTTTTCTTTAAATAATTTTTTTTCATTCCAACACGTTCTTATAGGTTTTTTATGTGTATTACTTAGGAGAATAACTCAATGTTGCACTATGAATAGGTCATTTTGTACATATCCTTAAAACTCACTTGTATTTTCAATTAAATTTTAAATATTTATTAATGAAAGATATACTTTAATTCACTAAAAAACCACATCAATTACTTTTTATGGTGAGAACCTTTTCATTTTAGAGTTTTTAATTTTTTGCATGATTTTTTTGAATCAAAAAATAATGATGATTTTTCAGAAAAAAAATTGTTTTTATTTTTAATTTTTTTGGTATCTTGTGAGCTCATATAATTATCATTTCTACTTTTTAATCCTTTTTAAATGATTGAAACAGTTTATTCAAATAAACATAGATTAAATTAATGATGAAAATGATTGTGTTTCATATTCAAATATTTTATAATTTCATGAGAAGTACTATAATTTTTTAATCAAACGACACATCTCACATTATTTATCTTTAATATGACTTTCGTATGGGGTGTCTAAACCATTTTTTCATATTATAGTCATTTTCCTTACTTTTGGAGAGAGAGAAACTATGATTTCAATAAAATGGTCCCTATATGACCAACTAATGAAGGGAAATTACGCGATCTACTTGAAATTAAGTGTGGTGGAATCTCTCTTGTGTTGTGAATACTCATCTGAATGTAATTTGGGTGGGATAAAATGCTTCTATGATGTGTTTTCAATATATAAAAATTCATTATAATGAAAGGTGAGAATTTTTGAAGCTTCCAATGGAGAAAGAAATTTGTTCTTATCTTGACCCATCAATGAATAAAATATGTCGACGAATATAGAAATTTATTCTACCTACATGATAAATGGTGTGAAATTTACTTGATTTTTCATGATTATGGATCTTATTTTCTACTCGGTTAATGAGGGAGGTACCATATTTAGTGAAAAATAGAATCATGCATTTTTTATTCAAAAAGAGCCAAATACACTTTATTCAAGAATAGAATTATTAATTAAAAAATCTAACTAACTAAAATCCAATGAACAACCATAAAAATTATTTATGATAAAAACATTTTTGTGACTCATATATAGTGGTGAAGAAGAAATTTATAAGTACAATGGTGACTCTATAATGGTTTTTGAATGTAAAAGTCTCATTGAAGATAAATATTTGCGAGATGATAAATAATTATTGTAAGGTAGGAGTCTTATGTGCATGGGAGGAGGCATAAAGTGGAAATTTATTGAATACAAATACTTGAGAACCTAAAATAACAGAATTTTAGGAGGAGTGATCTCCTTCATTTCTGGGTGTGAAATTTGTGGATCTCATGGGTATTTTTTTTGGATTTTATGTGATTTGATTAAGATTATTTCGTGTATAGGATTCAAAGTTTTATGTGAGAGGGAATTTTTATATATAATTAATTCCTCATCTTATTTGTTTTTAAATTATTTAATCCCTTATAATTATTTATTTTGAGCTGATTTTTATAATTTTAGTGTTTTGGTGTATTTTTAGATAAATTTTTAAATTTTAATAATTCTTCAATTTTAACGGTTTTTTTCAAATATATATATTTAGCATATAATTTACAATTTTTATCTAATTGGAGTAATTAAAATTTTTTATTCATTTTTTTGTAATAAGATTCCATCTTTTGGACCTTGACATAATTTGATAAACATAGGCCCAAAAAAATAAATCAATTAGAAAATTCATGTGTCCAAAACAATGGACCCAACCTTAGTAAATGAGGAATGTAATTAAATAAATACATCCAAATTATGTGATTATAGATATATTGGGAAGTGTAATTGAATAGTCAATCCTAAAATAAATTTCATTTATAAATGATTGCTTAAAGAATCAATGAAATGTTCCAAAATTGAAGAACATGAAGACTCTCCTCAATTAGAAAAATTATTCTTGAGTAATTCAGTCATAAAATTTTTAAACAAGTTTCAAAATTAATTAAAATTTATGGTTTTTATAAAATAGAAAACATCCAATAACTTGTGACAATAAACATTTGAAATGTTTTATCATCTGGTATGTAGAAAAGAGGTAATATGTTAGTGAAAATATATGGGATGAGATTTTTTTATGTTCATGTTTTTCAATAGTTTCTTATACTATGTTCTATAATGACATATTCATCCCACTTATTCATGGTTACCATTCACATCAAGGGGTTATATTTTATTTAATTTTGTAAGGTTATTTTTTCCTGTTTAGAATTCATGATATCATTCACTGAAGGACATAAAATACATTATCTCTTTTTTGATGTTGGTTTCAATTTCTAATAGTATTTATCATTATCATGTATGATCATATTTTATTTTATTTCTTTGGTTTTTAGCGCTTTATTCAATGACCATTTTATCCCTTAAATAGGTTCTATTTTATTTATGATATAATATATTATGTCTTAGTGATAAAGTACATGGTGACCGTTGATATGTGTTGTAGGTGTTGTGGATATTTTTTATTGATGACAATAAATAATAATTAATCGGGTATCACCAAAGAAAATAGTGGGTATTTTATGAAACTATCTAACACATATAAATAGGAGTGGATCAAGTCGAGCTCATTACAAAGTTCACTCCGGCTATCACCATTTAACATATGGAATAAGAGGAATCATTCATGTAATCACTCTTTTATTTGTCTTAATAGAATATGATGGGATAAATTATAATTATGATAGCATTGTAATTAGAAAACAAAACCCGACCTGATCAGAATATAACTATTTAAAATCACATTCTTTTTCAATTTGTTATAACCTTTTTCTTAAATTCATTATATTATTTTTACGTTACTTTTATATTAAGATAATATAAATTCAAAAAAACTAACTTTCATTCTTTAATTTCAAGTGAAACATTATATTTGTGAGATCCTCTATAGATACAACCTTGGTTAACCATAGTATTTAATATTATATTTGGAAATTATTGTTCTCTCCACACCCCACAATAAGAACATTTAACTAAACCTTTCTAGAAAATTACATGCCCTAGAATGTAAACCTCACGGTAAATTTTTTTCCAATCGATATCTTACCATAATGTTGGTTCACCAATAGTATATCTAAAAACATCCTCATATTCTATTCATTCTCCTCAACTAATATAGAGTAAATTAGTATTTTATTATTGAATAAAAAAAATAAGTATTCCATGTGTGAATTGAATGTACATTTCATAATATCCATAATCACAGTGGGGGAATTCATCGCCTTGAAAAGAATCTCCCAAAAATCATAGTGTCTAAGTTGACATGAGAATGTCATATTCATAATATCATTATAATTAGCCCTCAACTAGTGGTAGTTGGACCAAAGATAGATTATCAAGATCCAAATAAGCCCTATAAACCAGTCATATTTGTCATAAATTTTATGTTATATGTACGTTTTCTTTATCAAAATATGGCTCAAGGGATTATAATCAACACATTACCTTAGGACCCTCTCCAAATTTTTAATGAAAAATACTAGAGATACCCAAGGGGAGACACTGAAATTGTCAAAATCCTTCCTCAAAGGGTCCACAACTACACCATTATATCATATATTCTTATATGGTCTATTCTATTTGAAACAGAAGATATCAGTTCAGTACCTGGGTGAAGATGAATGAAAAATTCCATCACATTCTATATATGTAGTCTAATAACAACCTCAGGGATGACATCAATATATTCACAAAATACCAGTAGAATTTAGATCTTTATGATCCCATTTCCCTGTGGTCATGAATTATCAATTGATGGGAGATGGGTTTCATCTTTCAACTTTCAAGACCCATGCACTCTGCAATGATATATATATATATATATGTGTGTGTGTGTGTGTGTGTGTGTACATATCACACAAAGTAGAATCACATCCCAACTATTTTTTGACATGTTACATTTCTACTATGATAATAAATCTATAACTGAACTGATGACAATAATTTTATTCCCAATATGATTTCATAAGGTTTCATCAAGATGAACAAGCAGTAAAATGAGAAAATCTCCCCTCCAAGATCCATCCCACACAGAATGTATATATTTGATATTGAAGACTCTATCCCTATATAATCCTATACCTATAAATGATGGGGTAAATACTCAAATATATTACCAAACACTAAAAATTGTATAAGGTGATTAATTAATAACCAAAAAAAAATTCTACTTGTACATGGGAAAGAGTTGAAAACAAATTGATCATACCATGAATGATCACGTTTTTAGCCTCATCCTAGCATTCCATAGTATGCTTCAGTTTGCATCCCTGACTGTTATCTCCTTGATCCTAGAATTGGCCACCTAGTGGTGCTGGTGGTTGATGTTTCTTAGAGCATCACCCTCGACTAGAATATCCTCCCTCCAGAGCTCTATATTCTCATCCTATTTCACATCCTCTATGTGGGCTGCCCTAGTCATGCATGGGATATCTCTGTTCATAGTGTTCTCTCTTCCTTGGAAGTCTATTTGATACATGTATTCCCTCTATGACATGTTTGGTTTGTAAACCATGTTCTATGTGACCCCTCTTAGTACATGCATATCACCCACCCTAATATATTACTAGATATTTTTAGTGAACCCTGAACCACTTATCCATATGCCTATGTCTTTTTATTGGTAGGAATCTCATTTTGAGACACTAATGACTTTATACTTGTTACTATTTTAGATGACTCAGCCCCTTGACACCCAATACTATCTCTACCCACTCATCATCCCATCCATAGTAAGATATATAATAATATTTTATTCTCTGGTAATATAGTATATGTTTTTATTCATAAGTATACTACACTATCATGGACTTCTCTATAAAGTCCCTGCTAAAACATATGTACCATAGAGAATATATCTCATACCATGTTGATGTATTATCTTATGAGTTCAATGAACCTCGTATCATAGTTGAAAAGTTTCATACCACCACACTGCACCTCAATAAGATCCTAAATCCATAAATATTTCAAGCATAAGTCGTATTACTCATCATAGAATAACTACTTATGGTATGAACATGAATGAATAATCATAGATGTTAGCCTGTATATAGAAATTTTCATAGGTTCTACTCCTAGGACTATATCAATGGTGAATTATACATCCCTCATTGGAGGTATCCCAAAAAATTCTTCTAGGAAGACTTCTTGGAAACATTCCACCATTAGAAAGAAAAAAGTTGTTCATAAACCTTGATCATTTAAGAAAACTCTTACAGTATATGATGTAACTTTGCACATCCCTTAATTCTTATGTCTATATCAAGATTCAATGACATCACATTATCCCCTTTAAAAAATTCTACCACCTTTTGGTTATTTAAATGTCACCTTCTAATGATAACAGTCAACATGATCTCAATAGGGAACCAACATGTCCATTCAGATGATTACATCATACCCTATCATATTGAAGATGAATACAATCCATATCTAGATATCATTGTATCTCTATGAAACAGTCCTTAAAATATCTAATTTTCTCTGATCAAGTACCCTAATGTTTATCAAGGTTTATCACACCACATTAGTTGTCAATTTCTAGGCCTAGACTATCCAAAATTATATTCGATATGAATTATTTTGATTCTCTTATATCAAATAAAGAAGGAACTAATGAAGGGGCTACGTGAATAGTACCATGAATAGTTGAAGGTTCCGCACTCTGCTCTACATTCATATGTTTTTCATCATATAAATAGGCCATATCGCTAACCTATGTCAGTGACTAACTACTCTGAGAATCCCCAATCTATTTTAATTGCATATCTAGAGTCTAATTTCCACTACCTCAACCACAACCTTGTCCTAAGAAACCAATGGTATTCTAGCTTCCTACCTGTCAAGATACTTCATTCCACACTCTATAATTTCTAGTAGGTTTAGATCCCATCTCTCTGGTAACTAATGGAAAATTCTTATAGAGGTGTCATATATTCCACATCCTATCACGGACTCTGCATTCCACTATATTCTATATAATCTTGGGTTTTGTTTGTCCTAGTTTCCCAAACTAATTAATGATAAAACTGATGTTAGTATGAACTGGATGAATGTTGATACCCATCAAAAAAACTTGAAGTGTCACATTCTCATTCTATAAGAAACATTTTTCATGTCTTGTTGGTGAACAACCCTAGCTCACATAGTCATCTTCCCTCAAATTTCACTCAATATTGAGGGATTGGATGACTATCTCTGAAATAGTCTTCTGTTTAAAGACATTGAGTAGTGACCAGATGAAATACATAATCCCACCCTCAAATATCCTCATATTGATTAGGTAATCACTTGTTATATTTGATGAAAAATGATACATGCCAGTAAAATAAGAAGAATAATGCATGATTTACATGCCTCCCTTTTGTAGTGTAACACCTAGAAATTCTCAAGTAAGAACCTTTTATTCGAAAGTGTGAATGACACAAGGAACCAAGTGCACAAGGGGAAATAATATAGGGATACATAAAATAAAACTATTAAATTAAATTTATCTGATATATTTTATTTTTCCAATTCGCGCAACACTATGTGAGTGTCTGTTACACTCAATAGTGACTATCATTGATGGTTTTCATTACACACAAGACCAATTTTTACCAAACAACAATATATTAATAAAATATTATAATTTAATATAATAAGATATAAACTAGCCATTATGAATATATTTAACTGAATTATAAAAAGATTTGTTTTATATAAATATAAAATGAATTTATGGGTGACCAATTAATAAGCAAAAAAAATTAGAAGAAATTTGATATAAAAAAAATATTATTATTTATATTCTTATAAAGGAGTTTTGTTTTCATAAAAATAATTTTTTAAAATTAATTAATGATTTTAATGAAATATATATGTTATATATTTTCTAATATATTTTTTATATTCATCCATTTGGTTTGATATTCATAACATAAGAAAAATTCAATTTTACACATTAAAAACCTATATTTTTTTAGACACAATTTTTCCACCTTTGAATGGACAACCAATTTTAAATTTTAATTTTTACACATTAATTGATATAATATGTTATAATAAACATTATATTTTAAATAGATGCATAATAATTAGGTTTGTGTGATTTTTTTATTTTTTCTGAAAAATTTCATTTTTTATGAATATTTAAAAATACATAATTTTAGTTCAAAACATCTTTTTCATATAGTTTATTTATAATGATAAATTATTTTTTATATTGGTTTTAAATTTAAATTCAGTTATATTTTTACCAATTAATTTAATATAGGTTATTGGTATCAATTTTACTTTCAAAATGACTATGAAAACATAGCAAGCTTTTGGACGTTTTTACATTAAAACCCAATGTTATCTTCCCTCCTTTGGGAGGAATTAAAATTTATTTATACCAAATCAATTATTCGAATTTGGAATAATTGATTCTATATATTAAATTTCTTTAATTTATAATTTCTATTAAGACCAAATTTATTTTTAACCGAAATGATTTGTTAAGGTAATTAAAATTATTTACAATTATCAAAGTAAATTTATGCATAATAAAGGACTAACCCTTTAATTTAAGGGCCCAAATGACCAATCCTCTTATATAACACCCATTTTATTGAAATATATCTTCCATACAACTTCCATTATTTATTTTTGTGGGAATTTTATGACCTTTTTAATGTAAGAACATGTGTGTACCAAATTTGTTTCCTAAAATTATAACCGAGTCATTTTCATTCCATATAAAATGACACCACCTCTACCACTTCTTCACAGTACTGAAACCTATTTGGTTTGGAAAATAAATGAAAAATAGATCCCCAATGTCTATCCCCTTGAACTTTAATTATCTATTTGGGATTAAAACCATCCATGGAATCTTTTTTTCATAAACCAAAATATGTTACCTGATTAAGAGGTAACATCTTCTCCCAAGATTTTTAGTTTCATTTATTTTCTCCACTCTCTATACTCTACGCATTATATGATATATAAAAAATAGTATCCCAAATATACTCTGATTTTTTTAATCTGATTTTTCTACCTACACTAACACACACCTCCTTCAAATGGGTAACAAACATACTATTTCTATGTTTGGCGAACTACTGCCTCACGAAACAGTTATTGTTAAATTTTATCATACCACCTATCATGGTAGAATTATGATGGAAATATTATTATATATTATATATTATATATTTATTATTGTTTAATTATTTTATATCACATAAATTTATACATTCCATTATTTGTAAATATGATAACATCACCTATGGAAGTGTGGACTTTCACCCCCTCAATGCGATGAGATTCATTCACGTTATACATGGAATGCATTAAAACTGATATAAATAAAAATATATAAAAAATATTACATATATATGATACTATAATTATAATATATATATATATATCATTTTCTTTTCATTCTTTTACATATTCCAATGAAATGATTGCAGTGTTCGTGAAAGCGTACGACCTACCATCTCCATGAATAGTGCATTTCATTTCTTATCTCCAATCATTAAAAATTATAATAAGTAAATATTTAATGAATATCTATGATAAAGAAATAATTTTATACATTATGTAGATGATGAAACAATTATACAATTAATAATAACAATAAACAACAAGTAAAATCATACAAGAGAAAACTAGGCAATTAACACATGAAATAGTCAAAATAATGAAATATTGTTAACAAACAGGTAATAAGATATTTTTAGAAGATAATATATGAAATTATGAATATTATTATGGTTATGGAATAAGTTATTAACAAATTTTAATCCACTATAACATTTTTTTAAAAACATACAAGAAAATGAATCTTAAGGTAAACGATTTCATCTCAATTTACATTCCATTGAGAGTTATTTTGTTATGAACCAATTAACTTTTATTTGTTGTATATACATCCCATTGACATGATATATCATGAATACACTTATTCTAATGATATTATAAGTATTCATTAATTCATTGGGAACTATTATTTAAATACTTCAATAGATATTGGACACTTTCAACTATTTAATGTTTATTTTTCATGAGGAATGTTTTAATCTAAACAACCCTTGTTGTTACTTAACCTACTATGAGGTATTTTTTAGAAATTAGTATTAATTATTTGACATTGATATTTTATCAAGATCATTATTTATTTTAGAAATG
Source organism: Viscum album (assembly GCA_963277665.1). Taxonomy (NCBI): domain Eukaryota; kingdom Viridiplantae; phylum Streptophyta; class Magnoliopsida; order Santalales; family Viscaceae; genus Viscum; species Viscum album. The sequence goes on from OY728147.1 coordinate 1,306,518,175, forward strand.
ATGAATTCTTTGGTCGTTAAATACATGGGTTGGGAGAACATTTATGGAAATCACTATGTATTGGGGATTAGTTAATGAAAGCCCCTCAATGAATCCGTAGACTCATGAAATGATTTATTTGGAAAATATTATAAAATATTTCTTGAGGGTAATGGTATCATGTTCCTATGCAAGATGACACCCAATAATTAATCATTACTTTTATTGGTAATTCACTTATCGTTTATCAAGATGATTTGGTGTTGACATATCTATAAATGAATTTCATGTTCAATTAATTGATTTAATGTAATGTTTTTTGAGTTTATTATATTTCCATATTGATATTTACTTATCTAGTTATTTTTATGGAATATTTTATCAGTTATTTAACTTTCTATGTTAATTTATTCCAATTGACTCATTACTAATTCTACTTTACTTACCCTTACTAAGAATTTGAGACCTCCTTGTTATGTTTCCTTTAACCAGGCTATAATGAATAAATCATTTAAAATAATTCAAGGATATTGTTTATATCATTTTTTTACGTAACATGTTTGTATTTCCTTTTTACCAATGTATTATCGGTATCATGTTTGTAAGATGGATTTTCAAGACTGCTAAATTGATCATTCTTTCGAGACTTGATTCATTGTAATCATACCAATGCAATAAAATAATGCACTCGCTCTATAAATCTTGGGTCAGGGTGTTACATGTTGGTTCATAAACTCTCTATCTTGGTCAGCCCTCAATATATGTAGCAACAATTAGATGTAAAATTTTATTGGAAATACATTTAAATTGACTCATGATTTTGGTAAGCCTAGTTTATAACCTCCCACTAACGCTTGGTAGAACCACACATCATAAAATTAGTGAGTTTGAACCTATTGTTTTGAAGCATCCCCAAATGATCGAATTTAGGCAGCATGGCCTCAGTGCATGACTTGATAGAATTTTCTCTGATATCCCCATAAATGTGGGAGGTTTTTTATTATAGAACTCCCTAGTCCACTTTTCAATAGTTAGGGAATGGCAAGAAACAACTTTCTTATATTTCATCATATGAAAAAATCCATCTCACAAATGGTCATTTGTTCCTATTTCATGACTAGAAAGTGATGAAATAAGTTAAATTTTTGGATGAATCACTATTATCTTCAATCCCACCACCTCAGCGACAGGATCTCCACTACCTTCCTGTCATTCAACATGAGTTTTGTAGTGTAGAATGATTCTATAATTCCAAAAACATGCTTCAAAATATAATTTAACTATTTGAAATATCATACATAAATAAAAAATCAGGCACAAAGCCTTTTTATATACAATATTTCACATATCAACCAAATCCAAAACCATGCCAATGTGAATGTAAAAGACTATAAAAACCATACGAACATAAAATACCCCCCAAATTCCCAATACTAAGGCTGGATTTAGGTCTAGGTATAATATAAAATGATAGATGCTATGGTATATAGAGTTTCAATTCTATGGTATAGTGGAAAACACCATTAAAATTACAATTAAGATCCCATTTAGTGATAAACATTAGATTTTAAAATTTTAAATTTCATTATTGTTTTTATTATTTTATATAATATATAATTTTGTCATGGTACAGTTAATTCTATCATCATTTCCAATTTATAAAAAACATATTACATATAAATTGAAATTTGAATGAAATTTTAACGGAAACCTGACCTTTAAAGCTGGCATTAGGATGGAATAATTCATAAGAAATTATATTATTCTAGAAATAATCATTCATGATTTATCGAATTACATTATATATACATAACCTTTGGCTTTCATGTAACCCATTCAACTAATGTTGTTTTAGTCCATGTAACCAATTGGTTCTTGACTCACTACATGATATAACTGAACAATTATAGTTTCAAAACTAATATATGTTGTAAAACTACATTTATATTTATATAGGATCATTAATTTTCCTAATTATGTAATACGTGCAATAAATTTTTAAAATTTTAGTATATAATAATCAATTCACAAACTATATATACTTCTGTTAAATTAATGATGGAGGTAAACATGGACTAGAAAATTGTCTAGACTATCAGTCCTAATCTTCCTATTATTATGAATCATATTGTAATTACTTGACTTAATAAAAAATAATGAAGTATGTATCAATGACATCAATAATAATAATATCACAAGATTTTATATCAGCAAATGGTGAAGTCGTATCAAATGTAACACACATAATTAAATAAAAAAAATAACTCATCCTATGACTTTTTGGGTTTCCCCAGTACTTGGGTTATCTAATCCTAGGAAAAGTTCAATTACATAATCCCATTTCATCCTAGTCTCATGTGTAAAACAAAAATACTATCAAAAAAGAAAATAAACCACTCTAAAACCACATTGTAACATCCCAACCCTAGATCCACTTAAATGGTGCCCCAATGTGGTGGTCGCATGGAATTAAGTGCACCTCCCAATATGCTAGAGTATTCCTTCTATTCGTTGGTGTCTATGGTGGTATAGTGGGGATACCGTAACCTCAAATTAAAGTGTCATAACAGATAATAAATTATAAACATTTGGTAGAAGAATCATGAAATTATAAATGGAACAATAGAAATAGATATATTAAATATGAAATTGTGGAAGAATAAAAAAACAAAAACTATAATAATAATAATCCCAAAGTCTAAGTATTGTATAATTAGTTCATGGACTACTGATACAAAAAACATGAAACTAGGGATATAAATATACAACATGCTATAACAAGTACAAAAACGATACGAGACTACTCCACTATCATCATGAGAATACACTTAGTCCTCTAATCCAATGTTCCATGATTTAAGGGAAAAATCAAGAATTTATAAGAAGAACCTTACCCTTGTATATACCTATATACATAAGGTCTACTAGGTTACCAAAGGCAGCCTGAGTAGAGTGTGAGATAAACTCAGTAAGAACAGGCCTACAATATAATGAAATAATACATCCAGTGTACATAGTATATAATTGTTTTCATATAATGAATAATGACAAATGAAAACTAATGAATATTTGCTGGAAGGGATCTTACCAGACACCTAAATGCATCTATGAGCTTCAATATAGGTCGTAATATATATGATTTGAATACCATATATATATATAGGTAATATATATACTCATCCTCCAGATACATATATATTTACCTTGTACATGAGGACATTAGTATTTATATACATGGATACTAGGTTCTAGTTAGACCAATGTCGTTACTCAAGATCTAATAACTAGTCTAACAATCTATCAGCTCATGAAAGGGTATAATCCTTTAGTCTCAGGATAAATGAGAGACATCATGCTCATCACTCAATATGGGTGGGGTGGAAAATCATGCCCAAATCCATAATCAAGGTAATATTGATCTCATTACCCATCATCCAAATGTATGTATAAGATTAAGATACATCATGATCAGTAACTTATATAAGGGAGTGTGAAATGACATACTCAACAAGTCCCTTAATAGTCATTCAACAACCTATAATAATGGAATAATCATAATAATAATATTTAAAAATTGGTTACAAATATTAGTCATTATAATCAACAACTAAAATATATTAATGGGTTTCATAGTTCATATAATCTATATGTGAAAGAATCCATCACTCGGTGTGGCCTCACCACCAAATTTCATTTATTTAAATAAATATCATTATTTAATTAAATCCATTCAAAAAATTGTAAAACACAATACCGATTTAGAGGAATAAAATGAACATAAAAGGCGTTTTATCATTTAAAGGATTATAAAATGGAAGAAAATTCCATTTTCAATATGAATTAGTTCACATAGATAGTACTTGGTAACTGTCAAATTTAAACAAATTAAAGAAATTTGCAATTCCAAGAAAATCCAAAAACATTAGTGGTTTTTGGAGATTTAAACAATTAAATATATAGAGGTAATTAATTTTTTTACACCCAAAGGGGATTCAATGAATGAGTTATATATCCTATAATCACCTATAAAGGTTCCATGGTTGTATAAAAACATAATTCAATAAATTTTAAATAAAAGAACTCATTTATCAGCAATGCATTGTAATGGTCGTCATGTGGCACAACAACTATGGTATAAAAACATCATGACTTTTATAGAAAAAACTAGAACACCTAACGTAGGGTCGCAAATATATTCTTTCACAACATAATTTTCATATTTGATGTATAATGAATGTAGTCAATGAAATAGAAAAACGATCAGGAAAAAGGGAAAACGATCTCACACCAAAATAACAGAAATGATAGGTTTAGAAACTATGATTGGAAGGAAGAATAGTAAGTATCATTATCTTTTTGGGTCAAACACACCCAATAATGGTCTAATCAGACTATTTAATGATGATAAATAGTAAAACATATGTTAGTTGGATATATCTCCCTTGTGTTATGGTCTTGATATGTGAGAAAATGGATTAGGTCTTTCTATCAAATGATCCCCTCGCTAATTTTTTTTAAACTCATCTAAGTCATTTTCATAGTGTATAATGTTTACAAGTGGTGTAAATATTGGGATTACCCCTTTATGGTAAGAAATCATGGTATTCTAAGTGTTATTCCTAACATGAACATATCATGTATTTAATATACATCATGTATTTGGCCTATAGTTGGGGCTCCATCCCCTCTATAACCTTCTTCTAATGTTTAAAACAACCCACTATAAGGTGTTATATCCAATTTAAAAGACATTTAAAAATAACGTACCACACTAAAAATTTGATTCTTTACACATATATAGGAATCTAAACAACAAATAATTGTTATAGTGTCACCAAAATGTCTTTTTCATTATATAAGTTAAAATATAACATTTATTTTTTCCTTTTTGAAAAGAAAGTAAAGTATTCAATAAAAAGTTGACATTGGAAACCCATTGAGGGAAACTAAAAATAAAAATAATATTTACATTATAAATAGTTTATCTACATATAAAATAATAAATATTATAATTTTAAAAATATGCATATGGAAGAAAAAGACTATTTGAAAAAGAAACATTAAAAGATTGATTTTAAATGAATGTACCTTACCTTATGTTTGACTGATCATGTACAATATTTATTATCCAAATAATAAAATTATATTAATTTAATAATTTATTATGTACCATTTTCTGGGTTATTATACCATTATATAATTTAATAACATGATATATAAATTCACTTAATCGGTAGAATTCGCATCCAGTGTTTTGACAATATTCTGCACATATGTCCGAAATGACTTTAGTATGATGAAAATAGTCAAAAGGGTCATTCTTCGATAACATAATGCTTAATTTATTACATAATAAAAAAAAATTCAGCATGAATTATACTTTTATATTCATGAATTAACTATGGTTATGAAAAATTAACAATGTTACAATCATAAGGACATTAGGTCATTCGTACGCATGATTAACATTTCCATTTTCAATGATCATTGATTAAAAAAGATAAGTTTTATTTTATATTTTCATAATTATCATAATGTTACTACTATAATACTACTTATTTAAAAATATAGATATATATATTATACATGAGATTTAGTAATGAAAAATGAATTACATCTCCTCATGGAGGTGGTTTCCTATACATACATAAGAACGAAATTATCATTTTTTAGTGAATGAAAAGGAAAGAAATTAAATGATAAATATTCTTTTCAAAATTATATGTATGTGTAAATATTATATATAAACATCGATTATAAAATTATAATCCACCTATGAGATATATTGATATATAATTAATTATATCTTTTCGTGAGGCGGTAGTTCGTCATACACATGAATGGTTGTTTATTTTCAAATTTTATGGAATAGAAGATAGATATAGGTTTCACCATAACATAAAAATATCATTATATAGAATTTAATTTTTTTTATTATATAATTATATTTATGGTATATTTTAATGACATGGAATGATAATTAAAAGTAAAACATGTGGTTAAAACTATATATCATGTTTAGAAAGTCTCCTTTAATTAACACCTTAGTCCCTATAAGGATGGAATCCTACCAAAACCGAGACCTCTAGAGTAAAGGTAGGTATTTTAGAATGTTTTTTTAGAGATTTAATTAATCTAAAGGGTTTGAGGGTGATATATAATGGTAATAATAGATTCCCTTTTATAGTAGAGATAATCGGCACTATTGGAATTTGACAAAAATTATAAAATAATATAATTTATATATCAATTTAAAATGGATCCAAAATGATTTATTTAGAATATATTATGTGGATGGATATAAATATTATCATAAAATAAAAATTATATATGTTTTGATCACATTTTTACACTAATCATTTTTTTTAACACCTCATTATGCACATTCACACTTGCATTGATAACATAGATTTTTACTCTTTAACGAACAATATAGTTATTATAAAAGAATAAATAGCTCATAACTAGAAAATTGTTGATATAATCAACAATAGAATAAATATTCTTCCATAAATAATATTTTTATGATTTTTATATCATTTAATAAAATATTTTTTATAATAATATACCATATATGAAACTTTATTAACCAATTCATTACATTAGTTTTTTTACATCAAGTAAAAAAGTAAAAAAAAAAATTTTAACACATTAATAAATTTTCATTTTCTTATAAACAATTCATGTATCACATAAATTATCTCAAATTATAATATTTCTAATATGGTCAATATCATTTATTTTATTTTCCAATTAATTGAATAATTATTCTCTCAGTGTTGTGTGAGCTTTTAAAAAAATGTTTTCTTCAGTATGAAAATTTACAGAATAAATATAAATATTTATATTACAAAATAATATTTATAACATATAATTTTCATTAGTTAACCCTATGATAAAAATAATATGGATTTTAAAAATATGAGTGTGGCATTTTCCCTTTTCAATAAATAAACTATTATAAAGGTTATAATCACTTTCAAATGGGAAAAAAGACCATATATCCAAATCTGGGATAACTATGGATTAAATTTAATTTTCCAATCACATTAATATGGGATTTATGGTCATTTTACTATCCTTATCTTGTTTTTTATTTCCTTAATTACCTAATTTACCCTTTTCCGAGGTAACAAAAATAAGTAAGTCTAAAATTAAAATTGATAAAAAATTAACGGGAAATATTTACAATATACATAACATCTAATTAAAAATATGGAATCAATTTTTAAATATTGAAAACGTATAAGTTGTAGAATTTAATTTAAAATTAAACCAAAAAATTGTGATCAAAAATTATTTTTCAGAAAAATGTATTTTTAATGTAAAATTATTTTTATACTAATTCAAGTATAAAAAAATTTAAAATAATATAACAATATTATTATAAATTAAAATAAACTAATATAATTTTAAAATCCAGTAGAAATACATATTTTTTTATAAAAACAAGAAAATCATTAAATTTTATAATAAAAAAATAAATATAATTATTCACTAAATAAACATTCTACTTAAAAAAATATCAAAAAAACATCATATTATAATTTTGATAGGTTAAAATCTAATATGATTATGATATTTTTATATTAAATTCTAGAATTTAAAAATTAATATTTTAATAAAAACCTCAAAAGAAAATAGTTTAAAAGAAATATTTATTTTTTATTTAAAAGTTACATATCTTTTTATAATGAATATAACTCTATAAATTATTACTAATGGATTTTTATAATATATAATAATAATTTGATCTAAAATTTATTGGGTTGTAATATCCCTCCCAGTTTTGGAAAATGGGTCCTCACAATTTTAACCATTTATTAAACATGTGGGGATACCTTTCCATAAAAACATTTTTATAATACAATGATACTTCCCCAACTATATGGTTTTTCAAAACAAAACATAACATATAGAATTCTATTATTCTGAAATTCATTCTTTATACAGTAAAAAATATAAACATTTTATTCCTCATAACAATTCTTCTCTATCAATTGAATGACATTAGGGCTCAAAACATGTTATGAATTTTTCATATACATTCATTACATAAAACATAGAATAAATTTTTTACCTAGAATAAACTCAAAGGAAATATATTTCTGTAATAAATTGTTCTAAGTTTCTCCAAGATTTTGTATGGTCCTACGAATAATTATCATAACATCCCCCTTTCACCAAATCACAAAAAACATTTCCGTAGATATACATTAAGAAAAATAAGACCAGCTTCCTCAAAAGAAAGATCTTCAACCAAATTTTATATATAAATTTCTTGCCCACTATAAGTTGTCCACATATATTGAAAAATTACTGATACCTAAAAAACCTTTTCCTTTACCAAATATAGTACCATCATCATCCCTTCTCCTACATAATCCAAAAAAAATCCAAAGCCTCACATCACATTTTATATAAATCCTCGTAATGATTCCTATATATATATTGTAATGAAAAATACTATTATAAGAAAACTAAACAAAAGAAATATATTCAACCCAAATTCCTTGGTAATCAATTGAAAATGTGTAAATCATATTTTCCATCTTATGAATTTTTTGTTCATTTTACCCATGAAATTGAGGATGGAAACCTATAAAAAATTAAATTCAGTGCCCAATGACATGTAAATTCCATTCCAAGAATTTGAAGTATACATGGGATCATAATCATATAAAACTAATAGAAGAACCCCAATGAACCTAACTATCTACTAGATATAAAATCAATAATTAGATTCAAATTAATTTTATTTTGAATTGTATGGAAATGTACATATTTTTTTAATTGAAAAACAATAACAAAATTTATATTATTACCTAAATATATCTTTGGAAATACCATTATGATTCCATTGATATATTTTACCATTTCTACTTTGGTACTGGAAAAAGAAGAAGCATACCCTTTAGTAATTTCCCTTCTTCATTAACCTATTCAATAGTGATATATTTCTTGGTAAAATTCATAATATCTCTTTTCATTATATCTCATAGGTAATACTTATAATGGTCTCCATATAGCAGCTATGGTTTTTTATTTACATCTTGATAATGCATCATGCAGTTATAATTCTTAATCAATTCCATCCATTTTCACTGTCACACATTCAAATATTTTTGATTTAACAAATACATAAAAATTTAATGACCATTACATATTTTACAATTAGATCCATATAAATTATTGCTCAAAATTTTCAAAGAATAATTCAGAGAAGAAAATTCTAGATCATGTGTTGGGTAATTTAACTCATGATTTTTTTAGTTTTTGTGATGCATAAATAATTAGTGAATTATTTTTCTTCATAACACAATATACCTCCTTCAATGAAGCACCATTATAAATGAAAAATTAACCATCAGTACTGGAAAATTTTAAAACTGTTGTTTTCACTAAACATATATTTAGTTCTATAAAATAATCGACACATTATTCTTTCCATATATATTGAACTAATTTTTGAGTTAACATACTCCATGGGATATAAAACCAATAAAATTTTTCAACAAATCATTGGTATTAACCCATGCTAATAATAAAACTATGAAAAATAGTGAGATTGGTAGTTATTAGAAACTCTTCAACACCATTAGTTTTAGTTGGGTAAACCATAATTCCATATTTAGAAAATAAATATATAAGAATATAAATTATTGTAACTTAAATTCATGTGTATTGAATCTTTAATTTATTTTATTTTATTTAATGTTTTTTAAAACAATCCTTGGGTGTCATCCATGATACTAGTGAATTTTAGAATGAATTAATATATTATCAACTAAAACAACCAAATACTCATCCAAATAATTATTTAAGACCCTATTCAAAAGATCTAGAAACACATCTAGTGAATTAGACACCCCAAATCGAATAAAAACAAAATCATATTGTCCATACCTCATCCAAAATGATGAATTCAAAATATCCACCATGTTGACCTTCTAATGATAATACACTAGTCAAATATCAATACACAAAAAATATTGGGTTTGTATGAGATGATCAATAAAATCATCCATATGAGGAAATATTTTTTTTCTTAGAGGTGATGATATTAACATATATAAAATAAATAAAAATCATAACGGAAGTGTCCTTATTTTTGACAAATAAAACAGGTTCACCCCAATGATAAATGCTTGAAAAAATGAAACATTTTTATACATAATCTAATATTTTCTTTTTCGATTCTAAAAGAATTACTTGATTAATCCGATAATGGGTTTTTGAAATAATATTTTCATTAGGTATGATGTAAATATTAAACTTAATCATCTGATACATAATAAAACATAAAAAATCATCAGTAAAAGAAACAATATAATCATTTACTATAGGTAAATCACTATTCTATATTATTTCATTATTTTCATCAACATATACGTAGTAACATTCTTTTTTATGTCTGATAAATTTCAAAGATTCTTGATTATATATAAAATGTATGAAATCATTGAAAAAAAATGTTATTGGCTCTGAAATCTCTCACTGAATGATAAACTAAAATCTAATCCATAGCCAAAATAATATCAATCTCTACCATGGGAAGCTCAAAAAAAATTAAAACATCATAAATATACCTATAAATTATGGTTTCTTTAATATTTACACTATTTGTTTTCAAAAAAATATATCATAATTTAAGGTTGTGATATTTTTTGTATTGTTAAAAATATATCTAAAATGTAAAAATGTGAATAAAAATATTCAAATGGTGTATTTTAATAATTTTAATAAATAATAAAATGCCTTTAAATAAAGCAGTACTTTTCCCTACCCTAATCATAGAACTATAAAATTATTTTGACACACCTTTCTGATTTAGTCTTCATTATTCCCATCCGGAGTAACTGGATTTGGACACTTGTTATCATAAGGAACCAAATCACTACAACTATTACATAATAGTTATAGATAGATATTTTCTACCACATTATTTTATTTTTCATGACACTTATATTTATATTTATGAGCCTTGTGACTAAACGTACTGCACTGGTAAAACATTCAAGAATTTACCATTAATTCACCAAGATGATTTTACCACAATTATCATTAGATGAGAACTCCAATTTTTATATCCATATTTCTTTCAAGAATTATTCCCCATTTAATATGATCCAAATATTTTTTCTCTACATGTTGTCATGGAATACATAATCTTCTATGAACTATATTTTTATCATCTCATCACACTGAACATTTTTCCAATAAATTTGAATTTAGGAGAAGATAACGCACATTGATATTTTTTTTAAATAGTGAGTAAAACCAAATAATCATACAGTAAATATCCTACATAAAAACATTTACATACCTATCCAATTGTGTATATTTCTCTTTATACACAACCACATGATCTTCATTACTTTTTCCCAATTCAAATATTTTTTTCTCTATCCTGAGTAGAACGCCCTTTAGGAAATATTTCTAAAATAATAATTTCATAAATTTTTCACATTACATGAAATCAAGATAGTCTCCCTATTTTGTATTCATAACCAAATACCACTATAAATTAAATGTTCCTTCAATGTAATAATTTTGAAGGGTTAGCTTTTGATATTCTGAACACCCATTTATTTCAAATATTTTTTCAAGGTAATTAATCCAATGTCCAATAACCACTAGGTCCAAAGATCCACTAAATACTAGATCATGTTGTATCATAAAATTATTTTATAATTTCATATTACATTGTGGAATATTTGGATTCACTCTAGCATAGATGCTGCCACCATTTATATCTTGTGTGAATTGACCCATTATAGTAACAAAAAATTTAGTTCCTATTTTGACCATTTTAGGTTTCTAATTTGGTAGGATATTGTGCTCTTGGGTCCTTCATACTATATCATCCTTGTTTCCTCTATAAGAAACTATTTTTAACAAACACAGAATAGTTAACGAAACATAATGATCTCAAAATGTTATATCTTTTCAACTGAAACTACAGCTATATTATTTTAAGGGCATTATTTTTCCTTTATCCAAACCCATATAGTTATCAAATACATGATAATATGTATAGGAACTCTACCTTAAATATGATATATTCTAGTGACTTTAAACTGTAATTCACATGGTTACATTCCCAAAATTATTTTACGCTTACAGTTTTTGAGTGTTTTGTTAAAAAATTTACATAAAAACCCATATATATACACAATGTGGTCACTTTTTTCAGTATCCATTTTCTCTAAAATTTAAATCATTTTAATTAAAAAATGACTTCTTATCAAACAAAAAATTCATGACTTTAAACATGGATTATTCTATCACATTACCCATCTTTATGGCCTATGAAAAACATTTTAAAATGTTTAATGACGAAAAATATATATATATTCGACATAATAAGAAGATATCTATTAGTCTAGTGAAAAACATTAAAATCCATGAAAATGGTTTGCTTACAAACATACCTTTTATCCAACGCCATTGTCATTTTTATCCTTTAAGGTATCTTTATCATACCATTTTAAAGGAAATTATTTCCTTGAAATTAGATTAAAAAACAAATAAAATTTACTTTTTCCTAAGAAATATTCATCTTAAAACCCTTATAAAACCATTAAAAGAGCCCTTTTCAATTTGAACAATCATACGATTGACATCAAATATAGTTATCCATAGAACATAGTCATTACCCAATGCATTTGAGTGCTATCTGGGACAAAAAATTATATAAACTATATCAGGCTCATTGATGGTCTTTAATGGGTTGTAATCCTTCATAAATAATGTACATAGACCATATCATTAATAAAAACCTTGAAAACCCCTTTTACACATGTGTGTAAAACATTTCAGATATCTGAATACAAATTCTTATTAAAACCCATTTTTCTATAAAAAGTATCGTGAAATAGGGAAAGAAAGTTTTTATTTGAAGTAGATATTAATTCTAATTTAGTAATGTAGAACTGGAATAATTTTTATATCAATAAAAAATGTCATTTTTTCCATTTAAATTAAAACATAACATTCCTTTTTTTCATTTTGTACTGATTATCATTAATTATATAAATGATTCATATTCAAATCATTTGATAGAAATTAAAAAAGGCATATAAAATTACATTTATAAACAATTTTTCAATATAAATACACCCATAAATTAACATTAATATATGTATATTGAAGAAACATATAGGATTAAAGGAAACAATAAAATATGATTTTAAAAAAAAATTCCCTTACCTTCAGTCTAAATCATCACATATGTTTTTTTTATTTGTGAATAAAAACATCAGATACTTTTATACATTCCTAATAACCATTTTCATGATCGTTTTTACTTTATTTCATTTCATACGATGTTATATACAGTTAAAAAAAATTAATTTCATGTAAATTTTTTTGATGCTATTCAGCTCATATATCAGAAATGAATTTGGTAGGTTGACTATGGTCGAAGTTATAATCATTAATTCATCATTAGAATAATAATGATTATATAATTATTATTTTTATACATAAACTATACATTTAAATCCAACCATTAAATATGGTGATGAAAAATTAATTACGTTACAATCATTGAGACCAGTCATCGTATGTACATATGAGTAACGTTTCCATATTTTGCTGATAATTTTGCAAATAAGGTATGTATTATTTAATATAAAAAGAATTTTCATATTCTCATAAATATAATATTAAATATTTAAATATATTTATATATATTATCGATGTTATTTCTTAAAGAAAAATGAATTACATCGCTTCATAGAGGTTTTAGTCCACATGTATGAACGAACGACATTAATATTCTTCCATGAGTTCAAAAGTAAGATGGATAATGATATATTATCATTTAATAATGATTAATTCATCATTAATATCATGGATAAAAATTAATTGTAACATTATAATACATCCATTATAGAAGGTGATGGAAAATAATTTCATCAATTCGAAAGGCGGTAGTCCATCATACCAATGAATGTTGGTTTTGATCCTCATTTTATATAAGAGAATATGGATATAGGTTTTTTCATTAACATAACAAATCCTATGTATATGTAAGATAATTATTTTATTCAAATTTCATGTTTAAGGATGATTTAAAAGAGGTTTAATGATAAATAAATCTAAATCATGCAGTTAAAAACTATACCTTTCTTTTCAGAAAGTCTCCATTGATTAACATCATAATCCCTAGAAGGTTGGTAATCAGATTAAAAAAATCTCTAGAATGAGGGGAGGGATTCTAGGAATATATTTTTGTAGGTATTTAAAAAATGGTTTATATATTTTGAATTTAAGGGGAGAAGATATGTCCATTTATAATATATGGGAGGGTTATTCTTGGAATTTCAAACATTATTATATTAATATAAAATAATTTTCATTTTAAATTCGACCAAAACAGATTTATTTCTAATATATACTAATATGGGGTATAAATACTCTCTTCCCAAATAGTCATGTTTGGGGGTTTTTTATTTCCCGATTACTCTCTTGGATTTAAAAAAATATTTGTTTTTTTTTAAAAAATCCCACATCTTTTTTTTAACATCATATTAACCTCTTTCACACTTATCATGAAAAATAAGATTTTTAAACTTTCATATTTTAAATATTACTATAAATGTAAAACAAAATTTTAAACGGACCATGGTTGATTTCATAATCATTTACCAAATCATTCATCTTAATATAATATTTTTAGTAAATCTAAATCATATATTGATTTTTTATTTATTATGTTATATAATTAATATAAATTTTTAAAACTACTCATTTATTTGATTTTAATAACATAAAAAACAAGTAAAGTTAAAAAATATTTTAATAAATCCATAACATTTAATTCTCATCTATAAAATTCATGGATCACATTAATTATCTCCAATTATAATACCATTAATTTTTTTTAAAATAATTTATTTGATTTTTCCAATAATTGAATAATTTTATCCATATTTGTAGAGTATATATTTAAGATAAATATTTATTCGCTAAAAATTAAAAATAAGTTTCTATATTGATGATAAAATTCTTATATTTCAATGGAATATTTATAGCGAAAAATATTTTCAATTTAACCATAGTTTTAAAATATTATAGTCATTAATAACAAGAGAGTGAGAATTTTTCCTTTTACTAAAATAAATTATTATAAGGGTTATAAAAAACATTAATTGGAAGAAAATGACTATATAACTGAATCATTGAAGAGTATAATAAAATAAAATCATTAAATTAAATTAAGTTAAGTGTTAGGTCTTTTTTATAGTCATTGTTATTTTATCTATAAAATTAATTACATGATTTACCCTTTATCGTGGTAAAAAATACAATGGTTAGTATTCATATTGAAGAAAAATAATAAGGACCTCTTTAATAAATTAAAGTCCTCTTTTTAAAAATATTGAATACATTTTTCAATATTAGTGTTACATAAATTTAAAATTTTAATTTAAAGTAAAATTGTAAAAAATGTAAAGAAAAGGGTTTTTAAAAACTGCCATTTTTAATTTAAAAACGTTATTATACCAAATTCTGGTTTAAAATTATATTACAAAAACCATGATTTTATTATTCTAAATAAAAAAATTAATAAAATTATAAAACTCATCACAAATATATTTTTACTTTATATACATGAAAGTAAATAATTGTTTTCATAATAAAATCATAATTTTTCACTCTCCAAAAAAAATCAATCAACTAAAAAAATAGTCAATAAATTATCAAAAGGTAATTTTGAAATGATGAATTCAAAAATGGAATTCATTTTTTAAAATCTCAAATCTATAATTTGAAATTTTAATATCTAATTTAAACCATATAAGAAGAGTGTTTAATAAAACAATTTATTTTTTTATTTAAATATTACATAAACAATACAATTGAATATAAATCAATAATATATATATATATATATATAAAGACTTGAAAATTATTTATTATAACATTAACTATGATGGTATATGCCCACATCGCTTTGAGTATTATGAATATTTTATGGATTTCATCTGCCTACTAGGCCCACTCTCTGCTGATCAAATTATAGAGTATCCATGTTTTAGAACATTGGCTAAAACGACATTAACAAAGGAACTAAAAGTGGTAAAACTATTACATTCTACCTTCTTAGAATGTTTTTTGGACTCTTATAGCTGATAACCTTGAACACAATAATAAATCTTACTTATGATCCCTTATATAAAACCTCCACCACTAGAGAAATGGGGTGATGAGGGTTGGGGCCTATCCCAAACTATCTAAAAATCATATGTCTAAAATAATTAAAACCATGCACCATAGATCTACTACATGTGGAATATTTATGATTTATTTGTCTTATTGATTTGTTCCTTGCCATTATCCTCTCAATAACCTCTACTCCCACCAGCACCTTGAGATATGTCGACAACATAAACAAGGTAAAATGGTGTTGGATATCTTGATGCAAGAACTCCTATAAATGCCTAACTGAAGACTAAAAATATGGAAACATGTCGGATTTATAATATATATGGGTCTAGAAATCGATCCTTGACTACTAAATACTAAAAATCACATATTGAAGGGTATTATGGTTCTGGTTAATATTCATCATTATTTAAAATTTAAGAATCTCTACTAAAACTTGTCTCGAAATGTATACCATGAGACTATTCACTCCCTTATATCCTCATGGAATAAAAAACCACCACTACATTACTACGTGAAAATTCATCTTCACCACCAAAAAAACTCAATTATCCCTCTATTAATCAATCAAGCATAAGATTATCTACACACCCTTTATCTAGTCTTATATCAGTAAGTCCAAATGTAATTCATAGTACATATATAGACTCTTGGGATATAAATATTAGTGTTTTCTCCTCTAGGTTTCTTCATCGTTGACCTCAACCCTATGGAGATCAACTTACACATCCTGCTAAACATTTTTATCATGAAATAGATAAGGACACCAACCAACATCGATTACTAAAAAATAAAAAACTATTAATAACTCCTTAAAAGTTAATAAGGAATACTTAAGATTGTTTATTTATTCATTTTAGTTTAATCCTAAGAAAAATTTATAATTATTTTAAACATAGGCACATAGAAAAGTATGCTTGATCATTTCAGCATCTCCCATTGTATCTAGTATCACATCATTTAGTAGAATCAGTACACATGATGGACAATGAAATGGATCACAGGGGGCAACAATTCCGATTTTTTAACAATTCCCCCTTTTTTACGTCACATACTCATTCCAACTAATACAATTTCCCTACCAACCCCTGTAATACTGACATTTACCTTCCTCTAAAACCCATCATTTCCCACAATATAAACCTTTATTATCACTCATTAATGATCAATATATCCCAATAGTATCCCTCGTGGTCAATAAATTATATAAGGGAAATAATGATACTTGAAATCCACCTCCAATTGGCCATGGTTATGCAAGAACCATCATGAGTATAACATACACAGAAGTTAGAGGTATTAATATCTAAGATATGAGAAGGTAGAGATATGATAGAAGCACCCAAAAATCCTAATGAATATAAAATTGAATAAATATTCCAAATAAATTCACATAATAATACAAAAATAAACTTTAAGAAATTTTTTACCAAAATTTAAACTTGAAAGCCACCAAAAAATCCAAATAGCTCTTAAAGAACCCATAATCAATAAAGTCAAGAATAACCACAACCTTATAATACTCACTTGTAAAATAGTTTATATATAAATATTTTCCTCATTGAATTTTTACTCAATATAATCCTCCCAAGATCATCTCATTATAAAGATATAGAAAACATATTATAGACTAGTCAACAACAAGTAAAGAAAACTCATCATCTAAAAAGGTATACTAAGTTATTAGCCTCACCATGGATAAATCTCACCATGTATTATATACATGAGCCATATAATATAAAATCAATATAGTGTACCCCTCTACCACTTCTCCACTATTTTTCCGCTCTATAACCATGACATATGTACTGATCCATCACTCCATAAAAGTATTCCATCCCAAATACACCTAGTCTATGTATCATAGCATGCTTCTTGTGAATCACAATATCTAAAAATTACAAACCCAGAACCCTATGAAACATAGTATCACATAATCCCATGAAACATCATTAGATAGCAACGAACTAGTGTTCAAGAGCCACCCCAAACTGTAAGACATGTATTATACCTCAATCTTTCACAACCCATATATGTCATACCATTAATAATCAATATGAAATTATATATGTATATACTTGTTTTTGAAATGAATTTAATCCATTAAATATCTATAAACACATATATGGGTAATGGTAACCACCATAAATAATTTCACATTACATTAATTGGATATGAGAGAAGGTTCAGAGGGGGTAGTCTTTCATTTGTTCCCCACAAACCTGGATATTGAGGAAATCACCCTAACATATAAAATTGGATGTTAGAAACTATACTGAAAAGGGTGGTATAGCCTATTAAATCATAAAACATACCATATATTATATATCTCACTACAACATGTTGGGAATTAACATATTCTTAGGCTTGACTAACACTATTGTCTCTCAAACAACTAGTTGCCGCTGTAAATGACTAGATATCCTAAAAAGAAAAACATAATCAAAGAGTTATTTTAAATTAATTAATTATTTTTTACATTTAAAATTAAATTTATTTATTAATTATCCATTATCTATCATTTTTTGTATTGAATTTTTATTATACATTATGTAAATTTCATTCCCCCAAGCATTATATGAATGATTAAATGGTTTCACAAGATTAAAAATGTTTTCATTCTATTTGAGAAACAACCCCATGGTTAAAAATGTTTAAAAAACATCATCATTACATAATTACAAGTATACTAGTAAAATTACTAATCTATGATAATAAAAAAATTATAAATTAGTACAATCAGTTATCGCAAGCAGTTGGTAAATGAATTCAGAACAAGAAACATGACTAAATGGACTTTAATGCAAATAAATTAACAAGAGAGCATACAAATATTTGTATAACAATGGGAAAGACCATAAACATACCATACCATCCTTATTTGGACCAACTTCAACTACACTATCTATATCACAATTCATATTTCCATGAATGTCACAATGCATATCACTAAGTATATCACCATGTATATCACTATGCATCCCATCGTCACATGCATCAGTGATACCATAAACCCATTGCTCCCCACCCATACCTCTTAAACCCAAAATCATCGTAGTATCACATAATGTCTCATAGAAATTCACATATCAATATCAATCATAGAATTTTGTAAATGAAAAAAAATTCAACAAGTGATCTTGGCTCTAAAACAAGGAGTCTAACATTCACATAAAAAACATTACTCAGACCAAAAAATTTATCATCATCAAAAAGTAGTTCTTTTATCATATGGAATTAATAGATTCATTTATCAAAATTTATGACTATTGAAAACTTAAGGCATCTTCTGTTATAAGATATTGATTATTTGAACATACTTCTGAAAATAACTTCTATCCAAGATCGTATGTTTTATCATCATCTCAGCATTTCCTATAAAAACCATTATATACGTTTCAAGGATCATTTATTGAATATACATTCTAAATTGATTTTTTTTGTAATAATTTTCACATCACATTATTGTAAATGGAGTTTTAATATGGACAATAATTTTTCCTACAATGATTTTGGTAATAACATTTTCTATGAAAACTTTAATGGTATCTCTCGTTATATGGGCATTCTTATTTAGGAATCATTCTTCAGATAATTTCAAATATTTTCCTCAAAAATTTTCTCTATAAGATTTTGAAATTAAATATAGGTACTCATATAATTTTTGAAACTAACATATTTTATTGTCAAATGAATTATTTATATTAATTAATTTTTATAAAGCCTTGATTTTTTAGGAAATAATTATTTAGTTTTATTAAAAGAAACTTTATTTTATAAAATTTTGCTTATGAAGCCCATTTTTTAAAGACTAATATTAAATATATTTTATCTTGATTAAGGTATTTCATTTTAATAAAAAAAATTGAGGAGTTTGTAATAATTTAAAAAATGAATGTATATTCATTTTTTCAAAGTGATTTATCCAAAAAATTTAAAAGGTTTCTTTTCATATATATCAATATAATTTAATGTTATTTATATTACATTAGAGGTTTATTTTTATTCCACCAGCAATTAATATTAAATGGATGGATTTTGGAATGTTCTAGGGTTGTTTTTCCTAAAACCTCTCTATTTTCAAAGGGTTAATTATATGATGTTTCAATTATGATGGTTTTCAAGTTATAATGTCACACATATGTATTTTTTATTTTTTTTACAGAGGTTGGGGTGCTCTAAAGACCAATAAATTAGTGGTCAATTTAATGTATCATGATCTTAAATAGCCTCACCGGAGGATTAATCCAATTCTAAAGGTACTTGGGATATTTATATTAATCTTTAGTGTACAAGGGAGGGTTATCCAAAACACAATAAGGGAATATAAGTGGTGAGGCCAAGCCCAAGGTTACATGGGTCGTAACCCCAATCCATTGAAGGTACATTAGTGGTTCACCCATGCCTACTATATGATGAATTTCATGGTTGGTAGACTTGACATATGATATATATTCTTATATTTATTATTGACTTTTTTATTACATCACTTTACATATGTGATTACATATGGCTCGTGTTTATTATTTCAGGAATCCACACACATTTTACTGACATATTTTTTCTATTTCAAATTAAATGGACTTTTATCATGAGTTATAAATAAACATCAATGTTCCATATTATTTTTTATGATATATTTATCTCTTGATCTTGATTTATATTGTTATTTTTCTCCAATTGATCATGAAATGTTGATATGTTTTCTCTTATTCAGCATTGGATCTTACCCCCTTTTTATGTTTCCATTCCCTTAATTATAAAGGCTATTACAACCTATAAGGTCTCTATAAAAGTGCCATGTGTGGTATAGTTAGGGGTAAATGTTCAAAACATTTGTAAAATTTATTTCCTATATTGACGATCCTAAGATACACTAAACCTTTATCTATTAGTGTTATGTGATTATTCTAAGATGAAATGTCTAGAAAATAATAATAGAAACATGTAAAGATAGTTTAACCTCACTTTTTAGAAAAACTATTTTTAAATAATATTTTTTACCACCAAACACGGAGTGAAGGTCTAGAGCTCATTAAATAAACATCCATGTGAGGAAGTGAAGAAAAATGAAATAAATCGCTTGATGGAGTGGGTATCCCACATGTACTCATAAGAAATTTTTTCATCTTCCATTATATGTAAATGTTGTCCATAATGGTTATTACATAATCATTATAAAATTTTATTATACTAATGATATTGATCAAATTATGTTGAAGATGATATCAAATATTTGAAGGTGGTAGAATAGTGATGTCACATAGATTAATTTTTCAATGAAACTATTTTTTAATAATATTTTTTAATACATAATGAATTATCCCATATTTTATCCCATTTAACCATTTTATCCTCTACATGGATGACTTTGTATTTTACCATGGTAATTTCAATATAAAATTAAAAATATTATTATCCTATAAACAATTTGACATGTACATCCTTATTTAGATACGATTATTTATAATTCAATTTCTATTGATGGAAGTTATTAATTATATTTGGTTCACACAATACACATAAAATAATTTTTAGAAAAAAAAATATTCTTTTAGGCGTAAAAATAATTTATTCTCATCTCTTTACTAATAACAAAAAATTGTTGGATATTTATTTTTTCGATTAAAAATATTTTCTACACATTTTATTAAACACAGTCACAAATATTGAATAATTTAATTACATAAGATAAAAATATATTGCATATATAAAAAATAGTTTTTTGAAAAAATAACATGTTTTATTGTCAAATGATTTTATCAAAATTACTAAGTATTTTAAAATCAATTTTGGAATGATGATAATTTTTCTCACATATAGAAATAATAATTTTATATAAGTGTAATAATCTAAATAATAGAATATAACTTTTTAATAAAATATATATAATAAAATTATGTTTTGTAAAAATAATATTTTTAAACATGAATTATTAAAATATTATATTTTATTAATACGTGAACATTTCATATATGTCATTATATTATTTTGTAAATTAATTCTTAAATATTATAGATGATTTTTATTAATATAATTATTCAAAAGAGTTTAATATTAATTAAGTTCAAAGTTCATCAAAATAGTCACTTTAGAATCAATTATATTTTCTAATATAAAATTGACCCTTCTTAAATAGTCATTAATTTTATAAATTTAATGTAACTATATAATAATTTATTTAATTTTTATTTTAATATATCACTTATAACTTATGTTCACTATTACATGATTTGCAAGAAATCAAAAAAAAATTAATTTATTTTAAATGAATGTATTTTCTAAAATCATGTGGTGCTACAACAATTTCTATATCTTATATAGTAGTCTATGTTTATAGATATATTTATTGAAATGAAGATTGTTCTTTAAAATATTTCATTAATGAATGTAATTGGAAATATCATTCCTATTATTTTAAAATATATATATAAACACATTTTTTAGGAGGTAACCAATTTATATGCGTATTCTTCACAAAACATGTTATAGAATTCCTTGAGTCTCAAACCTTAAATATATGATTAGTCATATATCCTTATCAATTCAAACATTTCTCTTTACAAAAACAATTATTAATCGTATATGTGACATTAGATAAAGATACATATAATTATCTTAGATTCATCTTAACATTCCTTATGTCTTCCCTTTCACATCCTTGATGTAGTAGCTTCTGGTTTCATCTGTTGAATGAAATCCTCAAACACTATAAATTCTATATTTCTTTTTTAAATAATTTAGATAGAAACCAATTAAAAATTTAAAATTTGGTAACACGTACCTTTAAAAAATGAAAAATAAATTTCAATAACATTGATACATGATCTAGATGTTTTCTGTAGTTTGGTAAACACATTCAATTTTATCAAAGGGTTACATCTTAATGAGTTATTACTCCACCATTACTAATAAATATTGGTTTCAATGACCATATGAATTTGAATAAATTATTCTGGACACATGAACAAACCTTTATTGTTCTAATTTGATATTACACCCACTTGAATAGTAAATACATCACAAGAACCTAGTCATAAAATTTTTATTTTATTTATCCTCAACACTTGAGGACATTGGGTAATCTAGCCTTGAATTATTTCATATTCTTGGAACAATTCTAGAAAATAAAAAAATGGATTCCTTATCCAAAAATAGAATTAAACAACTCTATATTTTCATATTGGTATAGTCAATATCATTGAGTAAGTAAGTAGAGATTAAAAATATTTAGGTTATTTTCTCATCAATTTCTTTTTAAACAATAATAAATTAATTTTATCTTTCATATAATATTACAAGATTATTTAATTAAATTTATTTGATTGTTTGGTTAAATATGAATGTGTTTTTATATGATAGATAATTTCTTATACTTAATAACCTATTTTAAAACTACCAAAAGTTAGTTATATTAATATTCTTTTCCTCAAGGGTAATTATTTATGTTAAACTAATAATGTTGTAGTATATTATCCAAAAACATTTTATCAGATCTGCATCATTTGTTACGTATTTTCAAAAAAGAATTTTAATAAATTTAGTAACACAAAAATTTTTACCTTAAACATAATATCTATTTATTGATATATGTAAATTTTTATAAAATATTGAGTCTCATTTATCAATCCTCTCTAAACGAGGTGATTTAGGTAAGAAAACAAAACTATAATAACATGTATAATTCATAGATATTAAATCACGAATATTTTTTATTTATCCATAATTTAGAGAATCTCAACACTTTTCTTCTGGTATCAAAACTCATAGGGTTTTCCAGTTGATTTACATCTAAAGAAAACACCAATAGTTAGCTATAAAAGGAAATCTATGGGACCTCTATTATGTAAGAAGCTACCCAAGGATAATCTAGTGTCACTCAATACATTCATGACTTACACGTGATAATCCAAGGGAACCCTACATTATAAAAACCCAACTGATTATATGATCAAGGTATAAACTATTGGGGAAATTTTTGAGATAATGAATCCCTTACAACTTAGATTCTATAATTCTATAAAACAAAAAGTATTATTTATGTAAGTTATATCTTACATTAAATTTTATTTTTTATTAAATTTTTAATATAGAATTAAAATCATGAAAAATGAATTTCATCTTAAATATAATTTGAGTAGATATATATGTACAATAGCGGTGCAGTATTAAATTCAATAGAAGATAAGAAATATAAAATAGTACATCAAATGTTGAGAAATATTATTCTTATGTACTTAAAGCGGACTCTAAATAATATTTATTTTTAAATTTATTCTTTGTCTTATCTTCACCAATAGATTCCACACAAACCCCTTGGTTTAGAAGAAGAAATATCAAGTGTTCCAAACATTTTTGATCATCGTGGAATTTTTCAACTAATCGTTATTGAGAGAAATTCATATATATGTAAAGTTATAAATTTGAATGTTTTTTTCACAGAGCTACATTGTGTTGGGTATATATTTAGAAATATATTTATCAATTATTAGTTTCATTCATTTCTTTTCAGATCATTTTGATAATGGTATGCTAGAGATATGAAGGTAAACTTAATAAAATGACTATAAGTTGAGGGCTTTGAGGGATGGGAGGACATACCTTTATACAAGTATAAAGTATTAGATTCCCAAATTCGATTTTACAGATTCCCATGCCACTTAATGTTAAAATTATTTTACTTTTATGATAATATTTTAAGGATTATTCGATTTTAATTTGATAGTATATGATTTTTTATATCAATATTCACTTCATTTTTAAATTTTAGAGATTTTACATTTGTCATAAAAATAAAAACATCTACTAAACATTATCTATGTGTTTTTATTTATGTTATATTTCCCATAATAAACACTAATTCAACAGGATGATCACACTTATATTCAACCTTTAACTTGAGGTTCATGAAATTTTAAATTCATATTTTATAATAAAATTTACCCCTATCTTTTAGTATAATTTAAGACATTTCATGGGACAACATTGAGAAATGACAATTTGGATGGAGTCTCACACTTAGTATTCAAGGGGTTTATCAAAGTCTTATTAACAAAATATACATCACATGTATATTAAGTTAAAAAATATTTAAATATATATAATTTTTGTTTTCTCATGTTTCAATTCTTTTGTGTAAACATGCTTACAATTATCAAGTTTTAGAATTATTGTTCCATCCACCAAAACATTATTATACAAAATTAATACCTAAATTTTTCCGAACCCACAAATTATTGTTCATCACCAAAAATTTAACCCTAGTATATTTTTCTATATCTAAATTCACTATATTCATAAGGTATATGAATCTTTAATGTAAATGTGTTGAGTTATAGGACATTTCAGTACAATATATGGGTAAACTAATAAAAACATATAATCATACCCTTAACTTTCCTAAAAACAAAACAAAAAATAAATTATGATAGGTTGTATGACCCAAAGTCCCTCTACACATGGTGGCACCACAAAATAGAGAATTCAATTCATGAAATCTCAAAAAAACATATATGCCCAAAAAATATTAAATAAAGATTATCCATTATATAAATCTAAAAAAATTGACTTCAATGATGATTAAAAACTAAATATTATGATATTGCACCAAGAATTTAACAAAATGACATTTTTTAAAGAAGTAATTTTATCTCAAAAACATAAGAATGTAAAATATATTCATTTCATAAAAAATATATAAATGAATAAAAATAGGAATAACATTCAAATATATTGTCATTTCATAAATTTAACCATGAGAAAAATATAACATCCTAGTTTATTTTAGGGAAAATTACGGATTTTTAGCTTCACCGTATGTAGTAAAATGTTGTCATGGAATCTGTATTATGAAATGTGTCCACATGTGTGTAACGGGAATACAAAAACACCCAATGATATCGAATGGTATTGGGTGTGAGGAATTAAGAGACTTCGTGTGGATCACAACAAGAATGGACTCACCACAACCTGGTGAAAGGAATAGTAAGTCTTAAACAAACATGTATTTTGCTCCAGATCATTGAGTACCACAATGTTCGATCTCTTAGGAGTGTTGTGATAAAATCCACAAATGTTATTATGGGAATCACCAAGCCATGGTGAAAGATGGATGTTTTTTTAAATATATTAATCCTATACCAGATCTTCAAGGGGAGTTACACCAATTGCTAAGATCATGTGTGATATTTTTGGGATGTTTTTTAATATATCTTTGACTACCTCTAAGGTGTACGTTTAAATAATCTACCCATATCCTATTTTCATAGATATTGGATCAATACAGAAACTCTCATTTGGTATATTTAAGTTATTATAACCAAATTCCACTCTTTCCCTTGTGTTTAACCATGGTTTTGGGATATTATATCAAGATATATACATTTAGATGTCATAATACAGTTAATTATTTTGAAATTAAAAAATTAGATCAAGGATCACTTTCTCTCTATAGATGAAATATTGATAAATTGGTGATTGTGGTTTTCATGGTGTAATTCCTTACATGATCTTAATTCGAGTCACAATTTGTGGTATTGGGTATTGATATTATAAAGGTTGGATGTACTTACCATTTGAAGGTATTTATTTAAAATTATATGCCTTTATTTTCATGTGGTTTTATATCTATAAGATGATACCCATGATTGATATGATTCAAATTTATGTGTGTGTTCCACCCATGAGACACTTTCTTGATAGGATTTTCATATTGGTGTGCGTGTGGTAATAGGACCATATCTGGATATGAAATTATTATTAATTTCTATATAATATCATGTGCCTAGATGCATGTATGGTTTTTATGTCTTTTTTTTAAGGTAATAGGTTTCTCAAACATGACTTGTTTTCTACATAAAGGGCTAGTGTAATTATTGTGATTGGATGTTCATGATTTTACCTTTAGAGATGACTTTTGGTAATGCATCATTCCTTAAAACCATATATTCGGTCAATAAGTTGGAATGTGGATTTTCCAAAGATCTAGATTTTGGGCCAATATGTGGTACTATGTCTTACCCTAAAGAAGTGATTTGGGGTGATAAGTAGACAACATGATTTCCCATTAAAGTTATGAATATAATTATATCTTCGATTTTGTTCCTGAATATAGAAAAGTTTAATGATAAATTCAAGAAAATCTGATGGACATATGGAATGATCTTCATCATGAATTGATTACTTCTTAAATTTTTTAGACTGGTGATAATTAAAGTATATTTAGGGTCCATTGAAGTTTGTTTAGGGCATGATGTCTTGACACCTGATTGTAAATTTTTTAATTTAGTCATTGTTCACAAAAATACACTTTTATATATACACATTAAATTTGTTAATTATAAATTTATGGTGTCCTATTGGGTTTATACTCAATCCCAACACTATAATCTTGACGAAAATGTATATTTTATTGTCATAAATCTAGATAAAGTAAAGGTACCTATATAGGGAAGCTAAGAAATTAGATCTTAGAGTATAGTGAAAATGATAATATAGACTCTGGAATACTATATAAGTTCCTTTGGATTACTTTATCATTTCTTAATTCATTGTTAAATTTATAAAATTGTGGGGTTTGTTCATTTATATTGAATTAATTGTATAACATTTGTCATTACATGTTATTTTTTAGTATTCGGGGTGATCTTATTAGGTTATTTATTTATTTTTTACTATGTTTTAAATATATAGATAATATTACTATGGGAATAGTTCCCCCATGAGAACAGTCATTCCATTATCTTCAATGGATAGTCCCGTGCATGTGAGGAGGTCTGTAAGAGGTTATGTGATAATCTATCCTGAACCTGGTGATTCTGGTTAGGGTGTTACAATATGGTATCAAATGGGGTTTTCTTTTATATTTTCTATATTATTTTTAGGTATTATTAGAAAAGACATGTGATTTTTGGAACTCAGTTGGGGTAATAATATATGTGTCAGATTGGATCTTATGTAATGAACCTCTATATAACTAGTGGTGATATTACATTGTTCAATTGTGTTTTTTACTTACTTATATTGATTATGAATATTATTACTACGTTGTTACAATTTAGGATATTTGGGTGAATTCATGCAGAATGAATATGTATGTATGTTCACATGTTAATTTTTTTCTATCATTTTATACAAAGAAACTCAATAATTTAAATTCAATTAGAAATATTAGATTCATCTATCTTAAAATATATATTAAATGAAGCTGACAATACAATTTTTACAAAGTTTATATGAGTAAAAATAACATGTAAATGTGGAAGAAATAACCTAGGCCATGGATAGTAGTATGGGGGTTCTTCCTTGTAGATGATAGTAGCCATATAGGATGATTCTTTCTATTAGTTATCACTTGAGTGTTCAAGTAAACTACTTGATTAGTTATCCTATTATGTAGTTATTGTATTTTTTATCCTTTTGTTGTGGAACATCAAAAAATGTCACCTCATCGGCATAATATGTGACCACCTGAGGAAGATGGTCAAGAACCAACCATTATATGAAATACTCCTACAGCTCACCTGAATGTGTAGGAGACTATTGTTGAGCATGATCCAATAGATACTCTAGTGGTCTAGGAAGTATAACTGCTACATCCTGGGATATTATTGCTTGTTTATATTCTAGGTGGAGGAGATTATATTATGAACATTCATTATAGTTGATATTAACAACTTCAGCATACCTAATATTTATTGGGAACTAGAGTCCCCACATGATTATAAATATTGGTTTGAACTAATATAGTGAATCTTATTTATAGTGACCACACGAGATTAAAAATAGTTGAAATTGGATACTAACATACTTTAGTGATCTATTATGATATGTTGAGGCATCATGAACTAGATATAGAGGCATGAGAGTCTGACTTGGTAAACCTTCAACAACATCTCATTTAAGTATTTTTTTTCTCTAATATGATAAATTTAGACCATTCATAAGAGTTTATGGAGATTCTTCAAGTGACTATATCAATAGATACATATTCAACTCATATTATTGATCATTAATTCTTTTCAAAACTTTTTGTGGGGAATGTTGTGTAAATTTCTTGGAATTTTGCTATGGGCCTTTAATTAAAACTAAGACACCGAGTAAAGAACCTAACAAGATGACATATCTATAATTTCTCCATAATTACCTTAATATTTGGATGTATATTTAGGTTGATAAAAAATTATGTTTTGTTATTTTAATTAGTTCATCGATGTGTGGGATTCCCAGTGAATCTATGGGTTCATCTTCTAGTAATACAATGTAGAATGTGGGGGATATGTTTTAGGTTTATATAATGTATCCATAATATAGAATAAGATCTTAAACCCCCTCTATGTAATGGGTTTTTTAAAAAAAGATATAATTGTCTAATTAAATTATATAATCTCATTTCTTCCCAATCCATTTATATTTTTAAAGAGTAAATATGGGTCATGTACAGCACTTTTGTGGGAGGGAATCATGGTTATGATCAGAAAGATTATATAATGTAGAATTTAGTAGACTTCAATAGTATGTGAATACTCTATATAATTAATTTTTCAAGTTTTATAATCATCCTCAAATGTAATATCGTGGGTCTTATAAAATAAAATACTATGCAGTGGACCATGTTTTCATAGATGTGGGAGAGGGACCTTCAAATGATAACAATATTGTTGTGATTTTGTCTATGCACTAAAAATATTTTTTGGATACATGACCTTATAATTATATTATTTTATCTTAATTAATGGATAGTTTATACTTTCCAATTATGTTCATCACTAAATTTTTATCTCCCGGTACTCAATTGGAAAATATGTTAAATTGTATACATATATTTCTATAGTTTTTGGTGGTTTATAGCATCTATGGACATCTATAGGATTTCTAGATCATAGAAATGAGTAGCTTCAATGTGATTTTTTGGTATGTAATGGTCAACTAGTTTCAAAGATAACAATGATTAATACAAAAAACATGTAAATTTTACATATCCAAAGGAATAAAGGCTTGTATTGACCATTGAATGGGATTTAGTAGTGTGTATAGTGGGACATGGCCATATAATAGTTAGATTAATTATACCTCATGTGGTTAGTATAGTTATTGAAATAGACTTATAAATTGATTCATTCAATATTCCACCAATTGTTGATTGTCATCTTGGTTGTTTTAGTATAACTTCTAAGGAATTCCTCCTAGAGGGGGGATTAATATTGATATTTAACTCATATAAAATGCAAATCTTATTTAGATTCTTCTTCACCATATGGTATGGGTCATGTAGAGAGAAAAAAGGTGAAACTTTTAAAACAATGAATCTTTAAAATTTATTTATTCTTAAATAAATTCAATATATTTGATATCTTTCGATTCACGCAACACTGCGATTATATGAAAGTACTCTATTAAAAATTTATTTAAATATGACCATTATAAATTTTTTATTAATATAGAGCGTATGAATAGTACTATATAAATTAACAAAATAATATTATTTATAGATATATAAAACAAATTTAATATATATATTTATTAGAAATAAAATATTATTCATTCTAGATAAAAATAGATGCTTTCTAGAAATCTAATTTTTAATTTAAAATTGTTTCATAATTTCTACTTTACTTATGAGAAAATTACTTTTTGACATTTTTAGAAAAAATTTCAAATTATATTAACATATATTTTTGAATAATCATATAAAAAATAAAATAGGTTGATTTTACTGGTGTTTTTTTTAAGCATCAATTTTCAATGAATAGTTAAAAATACCGATTTTTACTAAAAACTATTTTTTTATTAAAATTATTTATAAAGTTAAATATAATTTTAAATTGATATCAAAGATAAATTAATTAAATAATATATATATGTACCAATTTAATGTCATTTTAATCAAATTCAAATTAATTTTTTATATATAAACTTTTGAACATTTTCTCTTGGAAACCCGAGTTTTTGATCGAGTCTGTGAGATTAATTTTAAATTAAATATAGCCACTTATGCATATTTTATTTGAAAAAATGGATTAAATATTTTAACTAATAAAAATTTATATTATATAATTATTTCAACTAATTTATTTACCAATATGAATAGTGAAAAGAGTAAAATTTAATTACCGTGATTAAGATAAAATTGGATTATGAAGGGGTTAAACTAAGAATATTTTAGTTAAAATGACATAAAACATGTATAAAATAAATTTTATAAATATATTTATACCATATAGAGTATAAATATCTAAATTTGACCTTCTTGGTCCCTTTGGTTGTGTTAAAAACATGGGTACACCTTTTTGTTTTCAAAATGTACAAGTTTTCCACTCACCTTGCTCATAAAAGACTACCAATGTTCCTCTCATATTCACACATTAAAATCATTTTGGGTCAATATATTCCTTACCAAATGACATTAAAACTTATTCAAAATCATTCAGAAATATTTTTTTATATAATACATTATAGGAATACATTTGGTATAATCCAAGAGGTGGTCTGAGAAGAGGTAATATTTCTAAATAGACATTTTTTAAATTATTTATCCACATACTTCAAATGTTATTCATTTATTATAATATAATAACACCAATATCATCCTTATTAAAATATTTTATTATGTATTTTTCATTACCTATATCTGTATCCTCTTCCCTCAACTGAAAAATGATTACATCTCTCGTGTCAACAGTAGAATACTGCCTCGTGAACCGATGTGACACGTTTTCCATCAAACTCTCACGATTCAATATGATGATGGATATGATATATATATATATATAAGATATGTATTAAAATATTATAACTTTTTATTCAATATATCATATGCAATTTGTTTAATTTTTATTCTGTATGAGATACGGTAATATTTCCCATGTGTACGATGAACTACCACCTCATGAAGCGATGTGATTCATTTTTTCAATAAAACTTTACATTTAAATTAATAAAGATAATTTAATGGAATATGTATGAAATACATGACATAATTCTTATATTAATTACATATTTATAATTATTTAATGAATATATATCAATTTATATCTTACCTTTTCACTCACTTAAAGATGATAACGTTATCCCTATATGTGTGGACTACCATCATCATGAAATGATGTGATACTATTTTATGTGTAGAATAACTTGGATGGAAAATATATTTATATTTAATAAACTATTAAGGTATTTATGATATTATGATACTTCTATAATGATAAAATATTACTTACCCATATCTATTATGATCAGTGAAAATGGAATCATTAGTCATATTTGTGTACGGTCTATCATCTCCATGATCATAACATACATAATTTATCAAATAAATCATTAATTATTGTAATTAGAATTATAATTTATGTATAAATATTATTATTTTTGGATATTCTGAACTCATACCATTAGTAAACTAGCCAAATTCATTTTTTGACGCATATGTAAAATATCTATAAAACACCTGACATAAACTTATTTCATTATATAATTGTATATAAAATTGAAATAAATGAATTAAAAGGAATAATAAGTGTTAAAATAGTTTTTATGGAAGTAAATAACTAACATAGATTTATTATTTTAATTTAGGATGATAAAGAACATGGATGATTTAGACTCAAGGAAAGGGACATGGTCTCAATTTCTGACAATTGAGGCATACAATAATTTTATGAACCTAATTTCTATTATATCGTGTATATAAATCAATATGAAATATAATATCAGGACTTATTAATAATTCAAATTATTTGAAACTTTTATTTTAATTAGTTCACCTGAGTTTTTTTACTTAAAAATTATGGTGTGATAAATTTATAGTATATACTAACTTTATTTTGTGATGTTTAAATTATTGTTTAAAAATAACTTCTTTTTTATCATTTTTCATTAGAAAATAAATTTAAATTAATTATCCATATTCTTTTATAATTTATATGAATATTTTCTACACCATATTCCATTTTTATAAATATTTTTACTTTAATAATTATTTGATTAATTTTGGAATTATTGATAAATATATATCTTTCATTCAATATGTATATTTGATGATAAGAAATTTTTATTCATGAAATAATTATGTCATTAGATATGTGAGGAATTATTTAAACCTGTATTAATTCGGGTTTATTGAATTATATAACCCCTCGATGCATAGTTATGTCTCATGACACAGATCAAATGACCATATTATATAGGTTTATAGCTATAGATTTAAACCATCTTGTGAACAGTCTTAACAGTAGAGGTATCTTGTTCTTGAAAACATGACATCCAGTCATTATAAATTTTAATTATTAACAATTAAATTATTATGATACATGATTTAATATAATGATATTATCTTATTACGCATTAAAGTCTTAGTTTGTTGATAAAATTGAATTTGATATTAGTTATTTTTCATTCCAAATTAATTTTCATGTCTAATCATTATAGTCAAGTGATTAAAATTGAATTTTTTTTTCATTTATCTACCTTTAAATGTTGATTATGATTATTTATTCATGATATCTTATACTATAATTAATCATTACTGATCATTTGAGATCACCATTACATTTTTTTATTTTCGAGTTATATAAAGATGAATTCATGGAATGAGTTCAATGATGCAAAATTTTTTCCATTTCTATGATTTTTATATCCCTATGTAAGATTGGTACCATACATATATATTGTTCTCCAAAGCTATGAATGATTTAAACCTTTCTGTATTTCACACCATGTGTGGATGCCAATGTAATATGGTAGGCATGGGCTCTGGGTTACACTTGTCGGGGTCATTATCGTTTGTATCAAAGAAAGTGTAGTATAATAATTAATAACCCTATTAAGGGAAACATATATTAGGTAACACAACCCCATGTTAACGTTTAAGATAAGTATATAACACCATCCAAATATTTCTATATGTAAAATATATTTTGGTTTTTTCGTGTAATACATACTTGGTTATATATAATATAAAGTAATGGTGCTTCCATAGAGGATCATATGAGTAACAATTTTAAAAAGTGAACATTGGGGTTGACCCAATAGTCACCCAGTGCATGATAATGGGCCTTACTGGGCTCCTGGATTGAAAATCCCATGGGTTATTCTTATGATAATTCACATTATATTTAAGACCTATTATGAATGATTTTTAATTAAATATTTCCCTAAAGAATCTAATGACTATGATTATGAGATCAGTAATAAATAAATTTTAATTTTTTTAACTATTAAACCATATTTATAAATATAAATTATGATGTAAAATTTATAATTTTATAATCTAATCTATTTTATTTCATTTTTTATTAATGGATCCAAAAAAGAATAAGGGTATTAATACTCATGGATAATGAATATTTTTCCCTACTAAAGAAGCTAATATGGGTAGTATTGAAACTGAGTAAATTATAGATGCATTAGGGAATCATGATCTTGTAATGAAAAATAACCATTCTTGGAACAGGAAACCTTTGGAAAAGTATGACCCTCCAATTTTGAATCACATCATGCAATATAATGGCCCATCATTTTGTGGGACTACTAATCTAATGATATCCACACAATGGATTAAGTCACTATGGATTATATTTATAGACATGGGACATGACGAAAAGGAAACGGTAAAAATTTGTGTATTTTCTCAAAGGGGATTTTGGTCTGTCATTGTTGTCGATCTAGAATACTATAGAGTAAGTGGAAATACAACTCATGTAATGAAAATAGTTTAAGGATAAATTATTAAATAATTTTGTTCATAATTAGAAACATAACTAAATTAATATAAATTTAAATAAATTAAATAAAATGGAAGAATAATGTATTACTAATTATGAAGCTACCTTTAAAATGATATCCAAGTATTATAATGATTATATATAAAACATATAGTGAATGATTGACCATTTCCCTAAAGGGATTTATCCAGGTCTATGATGGGAGCTGGTCCCTCAAAAATTTTCATCATATGATAAAATATTTTTATTGTCCATAAAAATAGAGAATGATTTCTAAAGATCATATATGATGAATGAAAAAATATGAAAATAGATATCAAATTTGCACCATGGAGAGGTAAAGTATCAAATAATAAAAAGGGGATGAATAAATTTTTACCTTGTTAGAAATGTGGATATAATAATCCAAGGAAATGAATTAATGGAAATCAGGATTTATATATGTATCAAGTTAAGTTTCAATTATATAATAAATTCATAGTGAAGAAACAAATAAATTATTTATAGTGATAAAATTTTTAATAAATGGGGCATTATTAACACCAATGTCTCAAGGATCAGGGGAATCTATAATAGAAGAGGCTAAAGGGAGACATTTGGGATAACATGATCACTAAAACAACGATATAATTTCTTAATGATTTTGTAACCAGTATGTTATTAATATCATCAAATTTATCAAATGTATTCTTTTATCCTATATCCTCAAAATCTTTTATATCAACCTAGTTTTCCAAAAAAAAATATATTCCCCTAGAACATTAAGAATATTGTTTTCAGTAAAAACTCCTAATGGAATTATCACTATAATAAGGATGTGTAAATATCTCACCATTACAAAAAACATATGTTCTTTATATTGTATCATTATTATCATACATGTGGTTTACATTGATATTATCCTTGGTATAGATTATTTTTCAAAATATGATGCAAAAAATATTCTAAGAACAATTAAATTATTATTTCTGATAAATATATTCAATTCCTTGACTTCAAATAAAGAAATATTTTTTTATATATGTCTACATCCACCCCCAAGTAGATCTACTAAATGAGATTATTAGGTAGCAAGATAAAAAAGTATCTATGGTGAAAGTAATATTAAAATTTAGGATGTACATATTTTATATTAATACATTTATGTACTTCTTACAGAATATCCAGGGAATCCCATAGAGTGTGATATTTAGTTTTCCATTCATTTAGTCCCAAATTAAATACCAATGTCAAATACTACCTAAATAGTTTACACAATGTTATCATTAGATATAAGTAAAAACTAGAGTAGTTGGGTGATAATTTTTTTTCACCATATTGTTTCAATATAGGGATCTCATGCTCTCTAAATTAATATACAATATAGATCAATGAGTTTTTTTCATTGACTATAGGGAAATATATTTTATTATAATATATAAAAATCATCATATGCATTGCATGTATTATATATTTGACCAATTTCCTTGAGCCTAAAATTTTTAAATGATTATCCTTCTCCATGTGTATCATCAATTACATGTAAATTTGGAATAAATTATTATTGTATCTTTCAAAATGTGGTATGGACATTATGATTTTACCCTAATTCCATTTATCCTATATTTTTATAGATCTTATAATAATATTATTAATAAACTATCTTGATAATTTAATTAGGTCATTAATTGATGATATATTAGTTTATTATAAATTTTAAGAAGGCCATGAGAATAACATTCAAATAATTCATGAGACTCTTGGAAGGGAAGAGTTATATGGGAAATTTATTAAGTGTAATTTTTGAATTAAAGAATTTTCTTCTCTTCGACATATTTTCTCCAAAGATGGAATCTCAGTTTATCATATAAGAAAAAATATAGTTATTGAATGGACTACCCTAATGAAAATAAATTATGTATATAGTTTCATTGTTTTGGTATTACAAAATAACTGATTAATTCATAGTTTATCTTGGATGGATAATTCATTAACAGTGATTACAACTACAGGGTTTAATATTCTTTGGGAAAACAAATGTTATGATAGTTTTTTGTAACTAAATGGGTGATTGGTTAATGATCTGATTTTGAATATACCATATGGAAATGAAGTATTCGTGATATATATTGATTTTTCCACGATGAGATTTGGTTCAGTCCAAAATCAAAAAGATAAATTTATATTATATCTTTTCATTTTATTTTATGACTCATGAATAAAAGTATCCAACCTGTGATCTTGGGTAGTTAGTTGTAATCTGTATATTGCATATATGGAATAATTATATCTATGGTGAATCATTTCAGATATACATGGATGATAAAAGTCTAAATTACATGTTTTTATAGATATATCTCAATATAAAACAATTTGGATTGCTAAAACTACTTATGTATTATGATCTATCAATACTCTACTACCCAAGGAAATAAAATAAGGTTGTATATTCATTGGGTATGATATATCATAGAGTTTTAACTCAATTAATGATTAGGAGAGATCCTATGTTCATTCATATAATATTGATACATATAGTAATTTTTAAGGATGATGATATATAACTCATTTTTGAAATTACTTGTATAATTTTTAATAGAAAAGATAAAATTTTCTAAACTTTATGAGTAGAATTTTCAAGGGAAAATTAATTCTTTGACTAATCATAAATTACAAAACATGATTTCTAAAGATTGTATTCTAAAATTTGGAATCATATTATGTATTCCATCTATACTATATCTAACAATTTAATTATTGAATGATGTCCATATCTCAAAATTATCAATGCACCCTTCTAGAATAAATATGTATAAAGATTTGAGAGAGAATTTTTGGTGGGAAAACATGAAAATTGAAATTCTTGATTATATATATAGATGTTTGGTTTAACAGTCTGTGAATGTTTTAAGATATCAACCCTGACCATTCATGAAAACTCTTCCTATTACTACATGGAATTGTGATAAAAAAAATTATTGTATTTTTCCAAGGACTATGGATGACTATGAGAAATAATGATGAAGTATGGGTTATCATTTATCTTCTAACCCAATCTATATATTTCTACACTATATGAGAAAAATTACCTATTGAGAGATTTAAAATGATCTATATTAAAGATGTTGTAACTCTTTATGGCACTCCTCATTTGAATGTGTCTGATCATGATCAGTGTTTTATATTATAATTATGGAAGAGTTATTAGAAGGATCTTGATATTGAGAATCATTTTAGAATTGACAACCATCATATAAATGATGGAAACAGTAAAGGACTATTAAAATAGTGGAATATATGTTGTGGTAAATCTCACTTGAAATTTTAGTTATCTGGTATCCTTTTTCCCATTTTTATATTTTTCTATAATAATACATTCCATTCAATTTTTCAAATGAAACTATATGAAGAATTTTATAGAAAGATATGTTGCACTCCAAATTGATGGGATGATGTTAGTGACCCGAATCATGTGGGTCCAAGACATTTTAAAGAGAAAATAAAAAAGATAAAGGATTTTTGTGATCACATTAAACAATCTCAAATTAGGCAAAAAAGTAATGATGATATTTTTAAAGGAGATTTGGAATTACATGTTAGAGAGAGTGTTTTCTTGAATATATCTCCAAGATACTGTGTAATAAGGTTTAGAAAGATGGTAAATCTAATATCTATGTACAAAGGTCCCTTTTAGATACTTGAAATAATTGGATTTTCTTAATTTTTTATAAATCCACTACATATTTATAAATTACATGATGTGTTCTATATATCAATTCTAGGACTATACCTGAAATACCCAATACATGTGATCACCTATGATGAAATAGAATTGAAACGTGATGTGTGTGTATATATATATAATTAAGGAACCAATCTAGACTATTTATACTACATAATAAGTATTGAGGAATTAAATGACTCATCTGGTAAATGTTCATTGGATAAATCATAAAATAGAGTAAGCATTATGGGAACCAAAGGATATTATGAAGAAGAACTACCCTTATTTGTTTAAAAGCTAATATAATAAAAATGTATTATGATTTTTTTAGAGATTCTATAAATTATGCCAATTCATAAAATATATATTATTTACTTTTAAATAAATTATTTATTTTTGATAACTTGTGATGCATGTATTACATATTTTAAACAAAAAATACACTATTTAAATAGTATTTATACAAAACAACTACAACCTTGTCATTGAGTTGGAATATTTGAATAATAAGATCTATATAATTAAATTTATATTTTTATAATTGTATAAAATAAATTAAATTGATATATATTTACTATAAATAAAATAAGAA
This sequence comes from Viscum album, assembly GCA_963277665.1. NCBI lineage: Eukaryota > Viridiplantae > Streptophyta > Magnoliopsida > Santalales > Viscaceae > Viscum > Viscum album. The sequence continues at coordinate 1,306,557,344 of OY728147.1, forward strand.
TCATTTGATAGAAAAATATGCTTTCTGGAAAAAAAAGAAAAAATAAAAAGGTTTTTTCTTCTCTTTCACACTTATGATAAATTAAATTTTTGAAAATTTTATAAAATTTAATTGAAAATTTTAAATTTATTTTTTAATTATTATATAAAAATTATCTTATAGATAATTTTTGGGATTTTTTTAAAAAAAATTATTTTTTGATAAATAGTGAAAATTATTGATTTTCACTAAAAACTACCATTTAATTTAAATTATTTACAAAATTAAATTATATTATCAATTAAGGATTAAGTAATATTAGTTAAAATATGTTTCTATCCATCCAATTTAGGTTATTTTAGTCAATTATATATAGATATTTTATATAAAAACATTACAAACATCTAAACAATTTCTCTTTGAAAACCTTCTTTCTCATCCTATCTGTGGGATTAATTTAAAATTAATTTTACACTCTTATATATGTGTAATTAAGATTAATTTATTCCTTATTTTTAATCTTAATTTTTAATATTATATAATAAGGTCTACCTAATTTTTTATCAAATTCAATAGTGAAAATTGTAAAAATTAATTATTGTAGTTTAGGTAAAATAGAGTTACATTCAAGTTAAAATAAGAAAATAATGGTCATAATCATGTATCAACTTGTATAAAATGTATTTTGTTGAAATAAGTTTAATTTTTAATGTTTAAGGATCAATAAAACTTCAAATTGGCCAATTTTGGCACGTGAAAAATGTTCCCCCCCTCCCCCTTTTCTTTTCAAAAAAATACAATTGTCTCACTATGATGATTTATAAAGGGCCTACACATATAATATCTTCAACACACAATTAAACCATTTGGTTCATCCATTTTCTAATCATATAACATAAAAAATTATGTCCTCACCTCTTGTAATAATTTTGTTACATTAATACAGTCTATTAATACACTAGGTATAATCTTGAAGAAGTGGTCTGAGAAGAGATAAACTTACGAACTATGTGTTTTTTATTTATTCATAAAAAAATTAAATAATACTAATTTAAGATAATATAAAAACAAAATTATATAATATGTAATTATATTTTTTTATCTTATGTTAATTACTTATATCCATCTCGTATTCCCTCAAATGGAAAAATATAATGTCGCTCGTGAGACGGTGGACTACCGCCTTGCGAACTGATGTGTCTTATTTTCCATAAATTCCTCACACATTTGGGTATGATGAAGGATCTAAAGTATAAATATATATCATATTAATACCATTATTGTTATTATATCATGTATACCAATTTACATTCCAATCCATATGGGATACGATAATGTCGCTCATATGTTCATCGGTCAAATCACCTCGTGAAGTGGTCTGATTCATTTTTTAATAACGATTTACATGAAAGGTAATAATGATTAACTTAATGAAGATAAATTATATAAATTAAATATATATGATATTAATTACATATTAATAATTGTGAAAAAAATAATATATCATTTTATTTCTTACCATTTCACTCACTGAAAGATGATACCGTTGTTCGTGTACATGTGGAAAACCGACTTCACAAAGTGATGGGGGTATATTTTTTCACCAGACAATATGAATTAAATATATAAGTATATATTAATAATAAATATTATATTTATGATATTATTATCCTTATATAAAGATAAAATATAACTTACCACTTTTCCAAACTAATCATTGAAAAAAGGGAAAGTTGGTCCTGCATACATGCAGCCTTCAATCATGACCGTAACATAACTAATTTCCCAAAAAATTATGATTGGTAATAAAATTATAATTTATTTATAAATATTGTTTCTATTTAGTGATTTTAATTTTTTTATATATTTATATATTAACATGTTATACTTATAGTCAAACTACAAAAGTCATTTTCGATGCATAAGTCAATAATCATCGACACACTTAGCATAACTAAATTAATTATGTAATTTTAAATAACATGGGAATAATTTAAAAAATATATAAACTTATAAAGTGTTATTCTACATTTAAATTATTAACATAAGTGTATTATTTATGAATATAAAGAACATTTGTGATTAGTCTAACTCAATGTAAGGGACTTCATCTCAATTTACTTTCATTGAAGAATATTGTAATATATTTCACCTAATTTTTTTATATGGTGTATATATATCCAATTGATAGGTTTAAAATGATTCATGGTATTTTAAGCATTTATTTTAAAATTTCTATATTATAGTATTTGACTCAATAATTTCCAATTAGAAAAAATTATTGTACAATATCACTTTCTTTTTTATTGTTATGATTTTCTGGAGAAATCACTTCCCCATGATAATATTACATTATAAATTACATCTCTTTAAAATTTAATTATTCTTGTATGATGGATATAATTATATCTTAATCCGTATACTATTTTTATATATGGTAATCACTTTTAATGTTATTTTGTTAACTAGGGAAATATTGATGAATTAATATACTTTTCTAAATACATATATTTAATGATAAAGAATATTGTTTCATGAATTAAATAAATCATTCCATTTTTGTGGAAATATTTGGACATATATATATGTGTGTTTTATTATATTTATATATCCTCTGTATGCATTGGTAGTTTTGATGAGACAAATCATTTGGCCAAATAAAATTGGTTTCAACCAGTAGTTTTGAAACATCGTGTGAATATCCTTAATGGTAGAGGTATCATGTTCCTAGGAACATGATTTCCAATAATTAATCATTTCCTTCATTAAGAATTTATTTATTATTAACAATGATATTTTTACAATGATATTATCTCTAGAGTAATGTAATACATAGTTTATAAATTAAATGGAACGTGTGTTCAATTATTTACATTCCCATATTGATTTTTCTATATATTCATATAATATCCAGGTGATTTAAATACCACCGGTATAATGTTATTTACCTTTACATTTATATTATTCATATTGATTCATAATGCCATAAACTATATATAACCCTTATTGAGAATTTTAGCTAACCCTTGTTTTGTTTCCTTTTCAGAAGATATGATGAAAAATTCCATTAATGATTTCAATTATTCCAAATGTTTTCCATTTCTATGCTTTACATTTTATATACCTATGTAATATGGGTACCATTTAAGTATTTGAATCTCAATTGATGTTAAAATGATCTTTACATTGGTATTTAAAAACATGTATCTATTGCAATGTAATATTGTTGGAACTAGATCCATGTTACTAGAGTTGAGATCATTTCAAAATATTTGTATTTAGAGGTAAAATGAATTACTCAACTAAAAATTATACCATTTGGAACTCCAATTTTGATTTCCACTTATAAGGATAGTAGACATAAGATGTGTGTGGACTCCAGTTAACTGAATTAGATCATAGTATATAATGGATATCCATTATTGAGGATTGAGGATTTGTCTGATAATTGAGAGGATCCTGATGGTTTTACAAGATTGAATTCCATTCTGTCTACCACCAACATCATGTCAGAGTAGATTACTAATTAAAGATACCATTAAAGAGTTAATCAAGGTTGTAAAAATATCTCTTGCTACTTTTTGGTCTAACAAATGGTCCATCTGAGTTTATGGAACTCATAAATAAGAACTTTAAACCATACCTATCCGTATTTTTAACTATATTCATTGATGAATTTATAATATAATTAGGAACGTCATAATAAAATTCTATAATTTTGGAGATAATATAGATAACAGTTTTACTGTGTTATCATTAAACAAAACTCTGAAAGTTTCACATTTATATCCAATAGGAATCATTCCTCATGCTTATTATTTCATAGATAGGTATTTATATTTATCTATAGAATGTATAGGATATTTTTCCTTGTGTATGGCCTAGGAATGTGTTCTACATTCAGATTTTCCATGGTTATGTGAGATATTAAGAGTGATTTATTTAGGAATTATCTCTTTCAGTATCACATATGGCTAATCTTATTAAATTGGGAGTGGAGTTTTAAGGGGAAAATAGTATGAAAATTCTTCCTCAATGATGAGTATAGTGATTTTTTTATAGGTTTGGGCTGAATCTTTAATTTATTATTTAATCCAAAGACCTATTTAGACTCGGTAGAGGGTGACCCATTACATAGCCCAAATTCCCAAGTCCAATTGGTCTAAAACAAGGCTTGAAAGCCCATTTTTTTCCCAAAGTACCCCTTGATGAACAGTACTGCTATAATACCCGCACTAGTATAGTTCCTGATACAGTACCACCACGGCTACAATACCTACTAAAATCCCTCTGCCAATACAGTGTCTTCGCTACTACAGTTCCACCACTACTATGGTACTGCTACAATATCCCAGAAATTCTCCCCTGTCTGGATTTGATCCTAGGTCTTTTGGATACCAAGTAGGAGCCTGTACTACTAGGGTACATGCTGGTTGGAAACTGAGTATAAAGATGAAATCTACACGAATTCCTATTTTTTCTGATCTTGGTTTTAGATATAATTTCTATTATGATGCATTAGGAGATGGAATTAGAGATATAATGATATAGAGGGATCATGTATCATATGTGTATCATCTACTATGACCCCATGAGAATACTACCTTACCCATATCCTAGATTTATATAATTTTGTTAATTCTATGAAATGTTTGAAACATTAACTTTTTGAATGATTTATCATTTTTATTGGTCATAAGAACTTATATTTTACCTTCATTTTGTGATACTTGAACCATTGAATGAGGTGTTGGGTAGAGTACGTGATGTTTTTTGACATTGAGATGGGTAATGATACTAGGAATGGGAATGTGTTGCAGATGTACTAAGTAGAGAGATATACAGTTTTGGTGGGAGATCAACATAATAAGAGTGAAATTTTATGAGTTTTTTAGAGGATTGGATAATGGGTGGATTTTAAAATCAAGGTGTGATGACATGTTCTCCATTAATTATGATTTCTACCATGGTGTAAATAGTTACAGCTTTCTAGAAGTGTAGTATTTATTGTTCAGGGACATGGGAATATATAGTTGGGAATAGACTAATTTTAAAATGGCCTTTGGAAATGTATGAAGTGTTATATTTTTATGATATATAGTTGTTTATACACAAATTAGAGAAGTAGGAATGATATACTCTCATTCATTACAATGTGAAGTATACGAAAGATCAACTATATGTGTCGTGAAAACAAAAAATATTTCTGGTGGTCAGGTATGAAAAATGATATTAAAGGATTCATCTCTCATTGTCTTACTTTTCAAATAATTATGTTTCACAATTAGTGACATGGGGGATTTATGTAGCCACATTCAGTGCCAGTGTATAAGTGAGATGAAGTTATGAAGGAACTTTATATGGGGTTACCCAAGAACCTAAGAGTATTATATTCAATATGGGATGTTTTTTATTAGATGATTATGGTTACTCGTTTATTTACGATTTGAGAGACTCATTGAATGGATGAGTTTAGAAATCCCTATATTTGACAGATAATATATCTACAATGGGTTCCAACGATAATATTATTAAAATGAGATTATCATTTCATGTTATGATTTTGCAAGGTATTTTATAATAATATGGGGTTTTAGTTGATTTTGAGTATATCTTGTCATCAGTAAAGTCATTGGAAGTTAAAATGGAAGATCCAAATTATAAAATATGTATTCAAGGCATGATTTTTGGATTTCAATGGAATGTGGGATGATCATCTATCATTTTTAGTGCTTGAAGAAGATAAAAACTACCAGTATTTGATTAAGATTGGTTTGTTTAGGATCTATTTGGTTAATATTTTCATTCACCACTATGTTGGGATGAGTTAAGTGATCTATCTATTATTGGGAATATGTTGGTACATTTGACCTCCAAAAAAGAGTTACTCATTCAGAAGTGATTAGTTATCATATAGAGATGTAATAACTATTATAAAAACTAATTAGATTGATCATTGGAGTTCATTAGGGGTAATAAATTTTTTCAACAAGATAGATATTTATTGGGAAATCTATTATTATGGAGGTAGGGAAAATTGGAACAATGGTACATGGGAACATTCGAGATTGTCGAGTTCATCGATATAATGGAATACAAAATTAAACTTCTAAAGTGATATTGGGGTCTGAATTATGTGTTCAAATGTGTGACATATTAAAAAATATGAGCTCAATCCAGTACAAATGATCAATAATAAGGATGATGATTTATAAAATTATTGATTTTTCTTTTCAACAGATTTTTTAGATTTTAGACTGGAGTAGTAGAGTGTTACCAGGGAAGACGGTTCCACCTTTTAAGTTATATGGGGGAATAAGTGTAACCAAAAGTATAATTGGGAGAAAAGATTAAATTGTTGGGGGTATTTTTCTCATGTTGTTTGATAAGACATCTAAAGACACTTATCTAGGATGGGAAGTCATTATAGCGGTATATTTCTATCATTTTGTTTGTTTTGGGTAAATTGGAAGTTCTTAGGTGCACCATAGGAAGAACCAAATCATGTGGGAATTTGTATGGTTATTGGTGTCTTCCTCTGTTAAATAAAGATATAAAAAACACCCTATGGTGGTGGATGGTCTTATAAATGATGAAATGGGAGTCTCTATGTTGACTATAACACACAAACCCAGGTCAACCAGATTATTCACCCCAGTCAAGAACGTTACCGGGGGGTAAAATAAATAAAAAAGGAGTCTTTTATATAAGAAAAACAATACATACAACCATAGTTAGATGAGGAAACAGAAATAAATAAAATTAATACAAACATGAGAAATGAGATAGTTTGACAAGTCAATAAAATCTAGTCTCCATGTGACCGACCATCTCTTCCAAACTATCCTAAACCAAAATAGGAACATAATTAGATTCAAACATTCAACATAATTCTCTACAATTTACATGTTTCTGAAAAAACAAATTCTAAGGCTTCCCATGGCCATAAGTACAATGACAACAATAGATCCTAGTAGGATGCCACCATAAAATTTATCAAGATTCTAATATCAGAAATTAAAAAGGTCAAGCTTTAAAGAAAAGAATTTTTAGAATAATTTTTATACATTAAACAATTTGATAGAAATTTTTAATAAAAACAAGAGTTTTAAAATTTCCCATATTTTTTCCAATTCAATAAATAAAATTAGGTAAAGATATATAAATAAACATAAATGTGATACAACATCCATTAAATAATTTATCATGAGATAACAACCAAAAGCAAGAATGAACCTGCCAGTTAGGATCTAGCCTATGGGACAATATGTACTAGACAATTATTATCCAAGAAATTCATAATTTTGGATCCAACTAATATCAAGCCCTACCACATTTCATTGATATACAAGCGGTTACACCCTAGGTTTGTCACACAATCTATGTTTACATGTTTCTATTTCTCACTGCACCCAAGGTTCCCTTTTGTGATATGTTTTTTATATCAATTTAAAAACATTGACAACTTTTTTATAAAACCACTTTAAATCCAACTCAATATGTTTCAGGGTTTAATAATAAATATTACATTTCAAATCAAGGAAATCCACTTCTCATTGAAACCCCCTTTTTAAACACAAATAAATCCCCTTTTACAATTTCAACATTTTATATCCCTTTTTAAATCTCAAGTAATTAATAAATAGCTACAATAAATTCATGAAATTAGAACAATTGAACAAATCCACCAACATCGCGGACATATAAAACCTAACAACTATTAACAACGGGGATTGAAAACTATGGGAAAGAAATTTCCAGTATACGGATATACAAGATGATATAAAGGTTTTATTGAACAAAAAATCCAATTTAATAATCATATCAAAACCACAACTACAATAAAAAATTAAGATGATCCAGAAGGAACTCTTACCTGGTGTGATGAAATCCAGTGACAACAGTTATCAATCACTAAATGAAGTGATCTAGTTTGAAATAAGTCACCCAAATTTACAAAGTTTGAACATCCATATAATAGAGGAGGTATGAACAATGAATAATTGATACAAATATCTCAGATGGAACCCAAAAATAGAACATTGTAAAATTTACCCATCATGTAACACATTTACATGTTGTGTAGTCCTCAGGCCTCATATATGCTGAAACATCCTACCTCCTATTTATTAAAAATTGTATTTTTATAATTACATGGTTTTTACCAATTACACATCATGTAAACCATTCACTCCATCCCCTCAGTTAACAGTTTCTTCTGAGAAGTCACTACACAATGTATAATTCACCTACATGGTCTATGAGTGTCCAGTGAGTCATAGAAAGTCCATGATTTATGTGTAAAATTCTAACAAACACTTTACATAGCCATTATAGGTACCCTCTAAATTCATGTTCAGATATACTCATGCTATTAAACGAATCCAAAATAAAATACAAAAACTATCTTAGAATAATGGTAATGGGGAGTTATTAACTCACCACCATAAAATATTATTATACCTAAAAAGTACACATGATCCAAGATCCATAAAAAGGGTAGGTCACTACTACCTCGTCATCAAATCCCACTCTCATATCTCTTTAATATACTTTCATCACTTCCACAATACCTGACCAATCGTATCATTATACTGCATAGTTCCATGTCATGGTGATACATAACTTAAAATGGATCCTCAACCAAGGTGGTATTGGGCTCAATATCAACATCCTCACTTATAATCACTTTGGATGGATCTTGTATATACCTCCAATACTAGGAAACATGAAACAAATCATGTAAATAATTCAATTTATATAGTAAAAGAAATATATTGGCCACCCTCCATACACTCAATGTTCTCAAAGGGGCCCACAAACTTTGGTTCCAACATACCATTCTTATACAATAGATAATGTCAAAATAGTGTGGAAAATATTTGAAACCCATGATCACCATACTCAGACTCTATAGGTTGATGATGAAAGTTTGTATATCATTTTTTGTGAATCAATTCCATGATCAAATGCATACATATCAACTGCACCATATCTTTCATCTCCTGAACAGCACTCTGCACAATTAAGGACTACTCTCCCAATTATTACCAGTATAAGGGAGATCAACATGGCCACCCATAAAAATCCTTAAATTGAACCATTATTATCTATTTGTGATATCTATTTTTATTGTAAAACTAAACCAATGGAAAATGTGTGTCCCAATATCCATTGAAATAAAGAATAGAAACCAAGAGAATATCTACAAGAACTTGGATAGTCCCTTGTGTTTTTTCATCCATTTATGGATGATAATCCTTAAAAAATTTCAAACTACAGACACATTCCCTCTTATAATACTTTTTGAAAATCTTGATGATAGCCTCAAGTATCTTTCCTAAACCACTGTAAATGGATCCCCATGAAGTTTAATTAAAACTCAGATATATAATATCCAAGTTGTTCTACTCTCATTTTTTCCTTTATTGGTAATACATTCAATGATTTTTTGAGTCTATTGACAATCACCCAAATCACATCCTTCCTATTAGGATTACATGATAAAACAATGATCAAATCCATTGAAATATCATCCCACAAACATACCAGAATGGGTAAAGGATACAATAAACCAGTACGTATCAGGTTTAATTTCTTAACTCATTAAATCCAGAGACACAGTGATGCAAAATATCAGTTGACAGCCTCATCCGTAGACTCTAATACCAAAATGTAAAATTGAATATTATCTTTGTAGGCCCTATTTTCATAGATCACCATGACCGATGTCTACTATCTAAGACCTTCTGTCCCAAGAAAAACAAAACAACCAACCAACTATGGAAAAAAAACCTTCACTATGATAATATGAAAACCTGCTCGAGGTCTCCCCGCTATTTAAAATTTCCCATAACCATCATATCTCAGTGGTTTTCATCTAATCATGTCAGACTCACTCATCAAAAGATGAGTAAAACTTTATCAAACATAAGAACACATTTCTACCATCCTTTTTCCCATCCATGCTCATCTCAATTGAAAAAATCATCATAGAACACTTCTCAATTGATTATTTCATGGCCAACATTGGTAAGTTTCTACTCAGCACATCGGCAACTATGTTTCCATTAATGGGGGTATATGTGATATTGAAATAAAAGGTATCTAGATACTTGATCTATTGTATCTATAAAATGTCCAAAACCTGTGGAGTGAAAATAAATTTTAGGATCTTATGATCAAAATATATGCTAAATAATTCCCCAAATACATAGTGTCACCATGTTTTGAATGCATGAATAAAAGCTTCCAACTAAAGATCATGGGAAGGGTAGTTCTTCTCATAACGATGTAACTGGAATTTTAAATAGGCCATAACATGTTTACACTGCATCCGGAAACTTCCCCAACCAATACAAGAAGCATATCACAATAACTCCTAACATTATTATGGTTCTACGAGAATCAAAACCAGTGATGATGTCAACCTCATATTTAGATCATCAAAATACCATTTACACATTTCATTCAACTTAATCATACACCCATATGAGTCAAAACCGTCCTCAAAGATGTGAACTTTGACAAGTCCTAACAAATCCATCTAAAATAACCATCCAACCCAAATAATCTTCAGATTACAAAGATGATTATGGGACACTACAAATACATAATTTTCTGTACCTTTTCAATATCTACTAAGATTTCCCTCTCAGATACCACATTCCATTGAAACATTACATCCTGGATCCAAATCTCATAGATTTAATGATTTCCATAAAGGTAATGTTTTTTAAAGGTTCAAAGAATGATATTCCAATGGTCCATGTGATCTTCATCTATCATAGAGTACCCCAGATATCATTTACAAACATAATAATAAAAGAGTCCATGAAATGATGGATGATCTAGTTAATCAAATCCATAAACAATATAGGATCATTAGTAAGTCAGAATAGAATAACCTAAAACTATAAATTCCCATATTGACATTGAAACACTATAATGTGTATGTACTCCTCTTAGTCTGTCAAATAATGTCACCATACCCCTAAGTCAATCATATACAACCAATTACCCCCTCTAAGATAATGAAATACATCATCAATTCTGGGTAATGGATATTTATTCTCAATAATCACCTGACTCAAAATTTAATTTTCAATAATCTGTATGAGACTTATTTATACATTATTATAAAATAGTACAAGTTAATCCCATGGTCACACTCTAGGAAGAACAAATCCTTTCACCTCTAGGACCTCAATATGGACCTTATGTTCCACCATCTCTATAGGTTTCATTCGATAGGATTTCAAGGAAATATGAATCGTTACATGCTGCAAGCCAATGGAAAACTCAACCTCTGTCTATGGTGGTAAAATAGGAAGAAAAAAAAAGAGGAACCTCTGGTTACACAGACATAAAAACATGTAGTTTAATTTCCCTAAAATGTTTAACTACATCAAGAAACATTTCTGAGAAGTGGCATGATATTATACTTGAAAAAAGACCAATAGGCCATACCCTTCCCTGTCTAGAGTGCCACTCTCCCTCCAACAACATGACATACCCAATAATTATATAATAAAATAAGACAATAATGATAAAATTATAATTTTTCTTTCACAGTTATTATCTAATCCAAATACATAATTAAGTGAAATATGTCAAGATCAAGTACTACGAATTCCAAAAATTCCTCAATGTCATCTATCACCAATCGACACGTGGTGCACATGAAACATTGATTTAACCACTATCCCAAAGGCATGTAAATATCCAACATCATTGTAATAATATCTTAATTAAAAAATAACACGTCAAAAAATATTAATTATTTTAAATAAATAATATAACCTGTATCCAAAAAAATAGCACCATATGACATGTAATATACAACATACCTCAAACAGTATCTATCCCTACTTTATACTCCTATGATTGACACTCTACTATATATACCCATATGGTCATAGATACTTATACATCCCCCTTATCCTATGAATGAGACCCACCACCATTGGAAGAATCAACATGAACCATTATAAGGTTGGTGAAAGTGGATCTCGCCTTGCTGCCCTTGGAAATCTTATCACAGAAATGCTTCTTATTGATAGATTTCACAAAATGAAGAAAACTCCAAGGAAACTTCATTAAATGGGTCCTGGTATAACTATTCCTCTCATACTGGTAGAAAATATCCTCTTGTTTCCTCGATGATTCCCCTAAAACGGGTCCTGCGAAAAACTAACCACTCTTATGATTAAATTTATAACATGAAGAAGTACCCTAAATAACTACTATACCAACTTAATCTATGGCCAAACCTGGCCTCAAAGCTATGCCACCTATAACAAAGATAATTTATATACTACCTTTACAATGATCAGAAGGAACAAAAGAACTACCATCAACTTAATGTCATCCAACATTCCAATATCCAACCCCTGAGCCTTTGTGTAATCATTCGTGACAATCTATAGATCCATATATACCATTTCAATAAAATGGGGGGAGTACTCCAAAATGGTATTCTCTCCTTACTCTATGTTTATAAACTCTCGGGTATTTTCGGCACAAAAATACTTAAGAAAAACAATTTGGTTAGACATTTTCTTGAAATAATCCTAGGTAAGACCGTAATGCTTCAAAGCTTGCACTACATAGTTCCAACATCTTCTTCCATGTCCTTAAATCATATACATGGGAAATCAAACCAGTAATCTTCAAGAATCATCAAAAAGATAAAGATCCTCTCAATATATTCTATACACTCCTCTGATTCATGGGTCCCTTTTTCACCATGAAATATAAGTGTATGATTCTTGTTAATTTTTTATCCATGATCCACTACTCATACAGGGATCATTGCACCCCCTAACCTTGGAGTCTAAATGGTACAAATAACTACATCCAACAAATAAGGTTCTAATATAGGATCCACTCATGGAACCTACCACGGGGCTTCCCCTATTATATTTGGAAGAGATATTCATGGAGTCATTTTATATTAAACACAATATGATAATCCATTAGTCAAGAAAAAACATTCATAAGCATTGAGACAACATATATAATCCAAAAAAATGCTTTCAATCTATAAGAATTAAATTAAATTATGAATTCTATCACAAAAAGGTATTTCCCTTTATACGGAAATATCACATATAAATAAACTCCCAACATAGTTTACTTAGATGAACTCACCCAAACAATGTCCTAAAACATAGTTTATGTTTTAATTTAAGGAAATTTTACAAAAAATTCACTCAAATGAACCAAAATACCAAGACTCAAACTTATTAATGGTTTTCCAACATCCTATTGTAACTCGGATTCGGTCATGGTAGTGAGATGGTGAGGCTACTTTTCCATACATACAACTCAAATTCGTTTGATCCTACACCATACTACCCATGTCATAGAATAACCTTAGGTATTGATATCACACTTCAGGTTGAGTAATCTCTATGATAACAAATTATAACAGACCAACCCAGGTCAACCAGACTAGTCACCTGAGTTTTCCTATTATGGGGTGGGGTAAAAGAATAACAGCAAAATTGTCCCCTATATAAGGTAAACATGCATTAGAGGAGAGTGTAAACAAGAAACAAAAGGAGTTATAATTGATTCAAATAATCTACACAATAATTTATGAAAACTATAGATAATTTAGTCTCTATGTGACCAACTATGACCTCCAAAATAATGCAAAACAAAATATTTAAATAAAAATAATCCAACATGATATAGAATGATCATCCCTTTACTTGTATCCTTAATATAAACATATATATATATACCCAAAAGAAGATATAGATTTTTACCAATACAGTATAGTATTTTTATACCAAAGAGTCTATACTAGTTCTGATATCCAAATATCAAATGTTCATTCATTAAAAAATAATTTTTTAATATTTTAATAAAAAAATAGAAATCCTTTTTCAAATATTACTTTAGTTTTCAAAATTTTCATTCTATATTTTCCCAATCTTAAAAAAAGTAGGAAAAGATACCAAACTAAACATCCATATGATCCAACTTCTATGAAATAATAAATCATGAAATAAACAACAAGAAATAACAATGCACCATCTAGTTGGGATATAGACTATGGGAAAATACAGTCTAGACACTCATGAGCCTAAAAATGGATAAATATAGATCCAACTAATATCGATTCTCTTCATTATCCCACCAGTTTATAAGATTTTAACTTCTAGTAGTGTTGCAGGTGCACTAGGTATACATGTTTCTTTTTTTCAACACACCTAAGGTTCCTAATATGCAAGGAATTTCAATTTATATTTTAACATTCATGCTCAGGTTTTTATTAATCCATTTCAAAACCAAGAAAATATATTTTTGTGATTTAAAATCAATATTCATTTTGAAATCAATTAAATTACTATTTAAATGAAAAAACACTTTTTTAAATAGAAACACGTGCCCTATTCATTTTAAAAATATGTAATAAAATTTCAAATCTCAAGAAATCAATAAAAAAATATAATATATTCAAGAATTTATAATAATTGAATAGATCCACATACCTAATTGTTGTAGAAAACCTAAAATACTTTGACAAATTTTATTGGAAACCATGAAAACAGACTTCAGAAGACATTCCTTGATAAAAGTCTCTAATGTATTGATATAACACATGTTCCAATTAAAAAACCACAACAAAACCAGAACATCAACCAAAAAATAATGAATAACTAGAAAGAGATCATACCGGGTGTCAATAAATCCAACCATAATGGTGTCCAATCATGGTACATAGTGATCTAGATAGAAATAATTCCCCAAATTTTGATTAAGGTGAACTCTACTTTGAGAGAAGAGGGTTGCAAAAATAAGGAATGGGTCACATCACTCGTGTGGTGCCCTAAAAATGAACACTATGACATTTCGATAGAGTTTAACCCATTTACAAATCATGTAATCCATGGTGTCCCAATTAACCAAAACACCCCTCTCATGTTTATTAAAAATCGGCTTTTGATACGTACATGGTGTTTAAATCATTAAGGTCATTCACCCAATTCATGGTTTCTGCCAAGCTTCCATTACATGTTGTGTAAGTGCCTAGTAAGGTATATAAAGTCCATGAATTATATTTAAAATTATAATAAATACATGAATTAACCATTATATTTATCCTCCCAATTTAATATTTTAGATACTCTCCAAATGAAAAGGAATCGAAAACAAAAGGAAAAAACATAACTGATATAATGATAATGTGGTGTTACAAGGAAAATGGAAATAATGGCCCCACTAGACTATTATATATATGGTTTATAGGATCTAAAATAGTCAAGTATCATTATCTTTTCCATGTATTTTTACCATTGTTTATGTCAAGAGAATGCGGTTATCAACGTCACCATAGTTGGGGTATGAATCACCACCTATGGTAATAACTGTTTGATTTTTTAAAAATATTTGAAGGCCACTTGATCCTTTAGGGGAGTTATTCCCAATTATTAGAGAGTATTAAATATTTTATTATGGGTTATTAATTAATAACTGGATCCCTTTAAGTTTTATTTAGCACTCTTCTTCCCCTATACTTAATTCTGAAAGATTGGTTCGAACTGGTGACTACCATTTGGTTACATTACTTCGTTCTAAAAAAATCACATCTTTCTATTATGATTAATATTAAATATAAGATATTATGGATATATATATATATATATGTAATCATTTATGATATAATGTATTTTTATTTTACAATTTAATGATAGTATCCCAAATAAATTGAGGATCTCTTTCTCTCTTCATTAGATCAAGACCGATTAGTGATGACAGATCTCCTAGTGGAATTCCCTACAAGGGATTTATCCAGGTAGAAATTATTGGTTATGTGAATCAATGATATTGATATATAAATCCTCACCTTTTTTCCCTATATATAAGTTTATATTCCACTATTTTCAACACGGCATGTGTGTTCCCTACGATACCCTTTCTTCGTATGATTCGCATGTGGGGGTGTGTGTGTGTGGCCCTTGAGTCCCTTGATTAATATGATTTTTATGTGGGAGTTTGTATAGTTTTTTAGACCTTTCATGGTATGCAATTATAATTTCTTACTTTATTATATATTTTTTCTTGATTCATGTATGGATTATTTATGGCAAGTTTCAAGGAATTAGGTTAGTCTATCTCAATTGGTTTGTCCCATAGGGGTGAGTACCACCGTTGGGATTTAAAGTTTATGATTTCACCTTTATATATGGCTTTTGAAAATATGGATTACCCATGTTATAGATATTGGGTTGAGTTATGTGAATATTCCTTACCCTATAGAAATATATTGTGTTCACAAGTAGAATTGTAGATTTCACCAAATCCATCATTTGGGTCATCATATGGGAACCCTAACTATCCATTAAATGTATTCCCAACATTATCATTAATGTTGTAACATGTATACATGATAGTTGGATCAATCAATCTATAAAAAAGTGTGAACTATTTGGAATTATCTTCATTTAACAACTATTACTTCTTACATCATACATCACTAGGTTCCAAAGAAAATAGAGTTGGGGTTTGTGGAAGCTTTGCTAGCACATGATGATTTGGTGATTGATTTTTTATTTTTTTCATTTAATTATTTTTCATGGAATACAATTTTATATATCATTGAACTTTTATTAAGGACACATGCATGGATTCCTACTAGGTCCACACTCATACCTAGAATGGGAATCATGATGTGTGAGTAGATTTTATGGCCAAGGATCCAACTATGGTTAGGGAACCAACACTAGGCAGTTGAGTAGGTGAAGCTGGGAGTAAAATTTTGATGATATATTGGATTTTAGACTAATATGATAGTGTATTTGGTTTACATTCTCGTCTCATAATACATTGGTAGATATTCCACTTTTGGGGTTGTTTATTTTATCCAATATGACTTGTATTCCATTTTATACTATATTTTAATTATTTATTACCTTTCATGGGATATTTATATGGTTATTAATTTATTGTTTACTATGTTTATAAGGTATGGATTTTATTACCATGGTAATTGTATCATAATATCACTATATGATATCTCATTGTTGGTTGATAGCTTCTTAAATATGAGTAGGTTTGTATAAGGACATCTGACACTCTGAATGGTTCCTAACAATTCAGCTTAGGGAATTACAAAAAATAATTGGAACTATTAATAAATAAAATCTAAATAAAAATTTTTGATAATGAAGAAAAACATTAATTCTACACCTAGACCATGTTTATATCATTAGATAACTCTTTTTTTTTGGTGATTTATTAGTCCATTTATGGAAAGAAAAATAGAGGCCCACATTGTGGGAATCAACAAAATTTCTATATAGATTGGAATGTGGGACTAGAAATATGATTTGGGGATTCAGGTATGGGGTGTTTTGTAATAACATGAATCTATTATTGTGAGGGTGGTTTAAAAGTGTGATGTGTTCATTGGTTCTTATTAACATATCCTCAACCCACCCAAAAAAAAATTCTGGGTTTGAATGGTGAACCACCATGGGATGATCAATATGATTGAGCAGTCAGACCACATGACGCAACATAAGGGGTGGTGTGGTGGGTTACCACATTGGCTTTGATAGGTGGGAAGATCAAATGGGGGATGGATGTGTTAACACCTATCAAATAGAAGTACTCCTATATAGATATTTGATGCAGGGTGGATGTTTTCCTTATTTTCTTGTAAGTGGGAGGAACAACCTTTAGATAATTCAAATGATGAATCTGTTGAGGATAGGTAGGCATCACAGTGGAATAATGATGACTTCTCTTTATATAAGTCCCAATTTTTTCTCTGTTAGATCAAATACTCAAATGGTTCTGGGAAACAATTTAGCTTGGTCGTTGAACCATCTAGAACATGGACCTTCAACCCATTCTTTGTAAAAGAGTATCACTTTTAGGCACTTTTATTGATTGAAACGAATGAAATATAATTTGGTAAAACATAAAATTCATTTTACTATGATTTATAAAAAATAAAAACATGTTGATGTTATAATCAATTATAATTAAATATAACAAAAATGGATCAAAAAAATTTTTTTGTTTCGAAATAAATGCTTTAAAGTTAATTGATTTATAAAAAACTTTTATAAATTCTATAAATATTCCAAGTACCTCCTTCTATTATTTATTAAAATTTTATAAAAAAATAATTAAGTTATTTATTGAATTTCTTTAATAATTAAATACTTTATTTATCATGATAAATATATTGAACATTTCATATTTATATTTAGCCTAATAACAACTATCATAATTTAAAATAAATTTTCTAATTTGTTATCAACATATATAAACTATTATATTTACTTTTGAAATAAGAAATTTTATTTAATATTATAAAAAAATAGGTTCATCGTTTAGCTCTCCCATCTGAGCATCTATCCACCACTAGTACAACTATCCATTTTCAAGGATTGGTTAACCAAAGGTGGTGGAGGGTGTTTGAGCCTAAATAGTTCCTCAAAAGCATGATGTATTGTTTCTCTGCACTAGTTATAATATTTCCATTCAGGAATGTATAGAGGATGAGTCACACAAGGAGGTGATAATACATTTCAATAGGAATCATTATCACATATCAAGTTATAAGATACTTCCTACTAGAATAGAAATTGGATTTAGGGATTTTTTGGTACTGAATTATTCACCCTTGTTCATGTTCTATTCCACACATTTTATGCATGTGATACCTATAATACATGCACCCCACTCTAGCATTTCATATGTATGCAACACCAAATTGTGTGCAATAAAAATCATGTTATATATATTTATGTTTCACTCCCACACCAATGTTTTAGGCAATACCTGACTTATTCATGCCATGTTTGAACATCTATAATATAAATTTATAACATTGGATAAAATTATAGAATGGGATGATCATGATTTTTTGTAAAGTAATGAATTACAAATCAATGGTACAAATTTATTAAAATATATATAACTAATAAATTAAAAAAGACAAAAATAATTAATTCATATAAAATGTATATGTATCATGACTCATATTACCTAATTAAATTCCTTATTATTATATAAATAGTAAAAAATAATGGAAAAATATATTGTGGAAAGGAAATATTTAAAATGAAAATTATTATTTTAGGGATTTTATGGAATAAATAAGAATAAAATATGATTATTCTTTACTATGACCATAATTATTCATGATAATTAGGAATTATGATAGTTGGGACTTATAACCATTAGTCATTATGAAATTTGGGAATTATGATCATTGTTAATGTAGTTGTTGTAATGTTAAAATTAGAAGTATTGTAAATAATGTATAACAACTAAAGATATTGTTTTAATATTATATAAACCACGTCCTAATATGTAAATACCCATAAATTTCAAGGAAAGTTTTTTTTCATAATTTTTTTTGGAATTTTACAAGAATGCAGTTCCTGACGGCACCTGATTCTGAGGCCCGGTGTGCCCGAAATCATTTTCTGAAGTTTGGATCAGGTACGTTCAGTAAAAGGATGAGCGGGTTTTTCTAATTTTTGAACCGGTGCTCAGAATTGAATTCTGAGGGCACCGATGAAATCGCAGCGCCGGTATTTGCTTAGAAACGCCTTTTCCGGAGTTGCGTTTTCTCGGGTGTGGTTTTTAATTTTCGGGCTTAAGGTTAAGAAATAAAATAATTGTACGACAAACTTTATTTTATTTCACTTAAGCCACTTGGAAGCCACTTGAAGCCACTTAAAAGTGACTTAAGCTGAGTTGATCCGGATAGGATGCTATCCAGAAATATCCTACCCTCTTGGTAGGATATTTGTGAGGTGGGGCCCGCACGAGCCCCGCCGTTTCTTTCCGCTAAGTAACGCACCCGCGAAAACCAGTCATTATGAAAGTCAACTGACGCGTTT
This sequence comes from Viscum album, assembly GCA_963277665.1. Taxonomy (NCBI): domain Eukaryota; kingdom Viridiplantae; phylum Streptophyta; class Magnoliopsida; order Santalales; family Viscaceae; genus Viscum; species Viscum album. Next base: position 1,306,577,200 of record OY728147.1, read on the forward strand.
TCTTAAATTCTTAACACACCATTTAATTGGGCGGTTTTATTTGTGAATTAAATGGGCGGTTTTTTTCGTTGAATTAATTCAATGAATTGATGGGTCGTTACTTACCCTTTTTCGTTTGTTGGCGTAATAATAAAATAAGACCAACACGGCATTTGGAATATTGCACGTCGAGAGGCCTTGGCAGAATTATTGATCCTTCATCCTCCTTCGCGAAGAACGCGAAGAACGCGAAGAACGCCGTCACCTTCGGAGTTTGACAACACTTCATCTGAGACCTTCTTTCCCGCCCCGATCTCCGATCTCCAACTGCTTGAGGTAAGAGATCTCGGGTTTTCTTTTTAAAATCTCCATTGTGGTTTTTACCAAAACACGGATTTAATTATTCATAATTAAATCTGTTGTTTCTTGGTCTGTTGAGTTTGTCGACGCAACGCCGGATTCCACGACGACGCGACGTCCTTCCGCGACGCCGCGACGCCCTTCCGCGACGACGCGATGATCCCCTTTTCCGCGATGAGAAATTCCACGAAGAACGCGTGCGACGACTTGACGAGGTAGGGATTTATTTTGGAAATACCCCTTTTTATATTCCTGTTAATGTTTCTTTAAAAAGTTAAAGAACCAGATTCAATAAGAACAATTTTAATTTATTAAAATTGTTGATTCATGTGTTGAAAAATTTTTCTCCCGTTGTTTTTATCTAACGCGGAGGGTGCGGGCTAAACCAACACGGCCCGACAACCCTCCGCCGTTCTTTGTGGTTGTGCGGATTTGACAGGTGACGACGGGACGTGACGCAAGGGCAGTTTGTTGATTCCGCAGTGAAGGACGGAACCCGGGAGGAGCACCAGCGCAGACAGGAAGGAAAACGGACCACCGAAGCAACTCCGGTGGCCCGCGGAAGATTACGGCGGCGCGGGTTGCCGACGCGGTGGCGCCGGCAGCCAGAGACGGCGGCGCCCCGGCGCGCCGCCGGACGAGGCCGCCGCAGGTGAAGTCACGTCCGCGGTTCTCCAGTGCGGCCCACGCGGGGCCGCGGCATCTCCAGACCGCGGGGGCAGCGCCCTGCGGCGCCCAGGCGCTCGGCCGAGCCGAGCCAGGCCGGTCCGACCGGCCGGGCCGGACCGGGTCGGACCTGTTCAGGTCGGCCCGGTTCGGCCGACCCAGGGGGGGTCGGGCCGGGTCGGCCTGGGCCCGGACCCCCCGTCTTCGGACCGTTTTCGGTCAAATGCCCGTAACATGAGCTACGGGCCTCCAAACGATGCGTCGTCAGTGGAAACACGATCCTTGGATCGATACGGTCGTTTCGGTATATTTCACTTAAGGTTTCGAAATACTTTGAGTTCCGCCGGGTCGGTTCGTACACGAAACCAACCGGGCCCTCGGAGCGGAAATGCTCATATCTTGAGCTACGGACGTCCGATTGACGTGCCGTCAGCTTTGTTGATTTCCTCTAAGTGAGACGGATCTTTTGGCTCACTCCGCCCGAGGTTTGGATGCAGGTGGAGTGCGGTCGGGTTGGTTTTGCCTTAAAAACCAACCGGGCCCCTGGGACGAAAAGGCCAATAACTCTCAGACCGGGCGTCCGATTGACGCGCCGTCTGCGACGTTGAGTTCCTATTGACGATACAGAACTTTTGGATACATCAACTTCGGACTTTGTGTCAGTTGATGTATCAGCCTCTCGGCTCATGGAGCGGACCCTCCCGAATGAGCTTGTTGTGTGCAGGAACCCTAGTGCTGGCTGCGACTGCTTCTTCGACAGCGACGACTGTGTAGAGATCCTCAGTGGACTCCGACGACGACTGTGCAGAGATCCTCAGTGGACTACGACGACGACTGTGCAGAGATCATCAATGGACTGCGACAACTAATACACTCAGCGATCCTACGTGGATCAGTGCAACAGGTCCTGTGTGGGCCCGATCCTGTGTGGGTCCGATCCTGTGTGGGTCAGCGCTCAGCGGTTCTGTGTGAGCCAGCGCCTACAGGTCCTGTGTGGGCCCGATCCTGTGTGGGTCATTGCGGGGGTTAGTTACCTATCGATCCTTTGTGGGTCTGAAGACTTAGATGGATCAGTGATCATCTTTATCGTCATTCGAAGAAGTATACCTGTGTGAGCTGAATCCTATTTACTCTCCTTTGTGGATTGTGTTGACTATCCTGTGTGGATTTACTGTTTACTCTCCTTTGTGGATTGTGTTGTGCTATCCTGTGTGGGTATACGTTTGCTTTCCTGTGTGGACTGGGTTGTGCTTAGGCTCGGACGTTGGAGCCGAACGGGAATGGATGACTTAGGTATATGTATGGGCATATACCTAAGTCGTGTCAGATGTTACTTCGTGATTGCATCTTTCCTTTGTGGTTTATCCTTTGTGGATTTCGGGAGACCTTCGGGGGTCTCGGGGACCCTACTGAGTAGCTTGTACTCACCCCTGCACGGGCTATGCCCGCACTACGTTGTGTTGGTTGCAGACGACGGACAGCGCTGATCGTGGTGGAGGTGTGCGGATCAGGACAATACCTAGAGGAGGACCACTGGGCGGATGTGCTTGGAGCGGACGGCGGGACCCGAGGAGTAGTGGAGCTATCTGTACCCACCCTTCAGGTGGGATTCCCAGTGGACAGCTCGGTGTAGCGGCTTTTACTTTTCAGTTGTTGTTTTTCCCTTAAGTTGTACTTTACAGTTGGGCTTGTATTTCCGGCCCCTTTTACTTTCAGCACAGCTTGTTACTGTTTTTGCTTAGTGTTTACTTTTCCACTTGCTTACTATGTGGTGCTTGTTTACTTTTCAAAGGAAATGTCTTCCCTTTTGTTGGGATTTACGCCTTGGTGCTAGTCGCCAGCCCCTGGCCTATGGAAGGCGGGCTTGGGGTAGTCATGGCACGGGCCCCGAGGACGGGTCGTGACATAATCCAATATTTATATCCATTATGAATTCAATTTATTTGATCTTGACATGGGGTTCCATTAATGGGGTTCTCCCAAGACCAAGAATAATATGATCATCAACAATTGAAACTCATGAAGAACAATTTCTAAGAGAAAATAATACTGGTATAGATGACTACTAAATCATAGAAATTTTCTTAATCCCATGAAGTTTACAACTATATAATACATTATCCTTAGGTAGCATGTTTTTTTTTGATAAGGGGTTATGTATCTAAAACATAAGATGTGTTATGGTGACAATTCGTTGGGAAATAAAATAGTGGTTATAATGTTCAAAATAATATGTTCTTTTTCAAAATAAATATTTTAACCCCTAATATTGTTGAATACATTTTATTTTTAAACAAATTTTATGTTTTTGAAATTTTTTATTTAGAGGATATAATGAGTTTAAACGAACTATGAAATCCTGTTAAATTATGATTATATAAAAATTAATGTTTTAACCAAACTCATAGATTGGAGGTATTAATAAGAATAAAAACATTGTGGACAATTAATAAATATTTTTTATATATTAATACACAATAAACATGTAATAAACTTTTTATTAAGTCATTTTATGCTTCAAAAATAAATTTTTTTCAAAAAATGGTTTCTATTAAATTTTATGAGAAAATAATATAATTAATCGATTCAAATTCAAAAAAAATTATTTTAAAATTTTAATTTAATTTCTTTAAATAATAATTCTAAAATTTTATGAGTATTAAATTTTTTTATTTTTTTTAAAATATTAATTTCTCACTGAAGAGTGAAAAATACAAACTTTAGTAAAACTATTATTTCATTTCATTAAATCGAGTAATATAAAAGTCTCGTTATTTTTTAAATAAATTATAATTAAATAATATCCACTTAACTTAATATATCATAAATAATTCCATATTAATCAAGTTTATATTTGATTTTTTTATAAGTTTCTTTTTATTCTTAAAAAATCATTTTTTGGAAACTGTTTTCAGTGTATATTTTATCACATTATAAATTAATCCCTAATGATTAATGATATTAAAAAATTGATTATATATACATGTGAATTAAATTTAAAATTTTTATTATTACTAGTTATATATTTACCTTAAATTATTTTATTGATTGAAAAATGAATTTTCTTGAAAATTGTTTTTCATCATGTTTTGGAGATTATTTTCAAAATAATTTTCATCACATCGAAAAAATTATTCATTAAAAATGGATTTCATATTTTAAATCAAAATGGTCATAGTTAGTAAATCAGAAACATTTAATTTTTAATTATAAAAAATATCTATAGTAATTTATATAAAAAAGTAATGAGTAAATCATGTTAATTATGTTTGATACTAATGTGAAAATGATTTAAAATGTCCCAAAATATTTACATTAAGGTGTTTTATGATATTATTTCATTCATAATAATCTATTTTTTTAATTTATGGACACTTTTATTTTTTTTCCTCTGATAATTACCAATATAATATTTTATGTATATAGAATTACAAAATATCACTCTCTTGGTTTTAAATTAATTTTATATGTTCACAAATGGATAAAACAAATTGTGTATGAATATTAATTTTTTCATTGGGAATAACTAAATTATATTAATTATGGTAAATTATGTCAAAATATTAGTCACTATAATATTTCCTTAAACACTTATATAATGATGATATAGTGCTTCTGAAAGGAGAGGAAAATCCAATAAAATAATTTCAAAAAAATTAAAAGTTGTGTATTTGGAGGGAAAAAGGTTCCATAAAATTTTTATTTTTAAGAATATTGAATTATTGATGGTTAAAGAGACTATATTATAATTCCATTTTATTATTGGTTTATTTCAATTTAAATCATGTGAATAGTTATTGAAATGGAATTCATTGATTTTTTTCAATATTATATTATTAAATTATTTATGAATCCAAAAAGTCATGAAAGAGGGAAAGTAGGATGAGAAATGCTATAAAAAGTAATCCCCGTGAAATTTATGACCCAATTTTTAAATTATAAGTAAATTTATAACTTTATAATGCTTAAAAATTCATTACTGTGGTTAAAGTTATAATTGGACAATAGAGAGATTAAACCAAAATATATTCTTTAAAATTCCATATAACCCAATAAAAATATTATTAGTAGAACTGATTTCAAAAATATCATATCATAGCTTTAAAACTCTATCCATATGGTCCCATAATTACATTAATTATACATAAATCATTTTACTAATTCCATGTGTGTACTTTCCATTACATATAAAAAGACACCCCCTACTCACTTTTATTTGCACCAGTTTAATCCTCCTAGCTTGAATAAATCCTACCTAATACTCATCTAAAATTCTCGGTCCTTGAATTATAGGTTAATGTATTCTAAATAGAACCTTAAAATTTCAATAATAAGTTATCTATAAGAGGCCCTAAAAAGAGGTTGGAAGACACACAAATGGGTAAAACACATGATTTAAAGGGTTTATGTTTTAATCCTATTATAAACATGATTATTTATTCCTGAATTTCCATGGATAAAATTTGATGATCCTTTTATTATAAAACCATTTAATTTTTAATGTCCTCATGTTTTATAAGAATGTTATTTGTTTTATTACAATTTTTATCTCATCAGTGCAAAAAATGGGTCAGAAAATGTTCTAATGAAAATTCACAATTACTTAACTATTTTTAATTTCAAATGCTTTTTCTCCCATATCCATTTTTTCTAAAATGTTTCCAAGAAAACTTTTAACATTATTCAATTATTTTTATAGTCAATTTTTTCCCACGATTAACTTTTTTAAAAAATAAAAATGAATATTCATGTCATTTTATACATAGGAAACTTCTTACGAAAGGATTGAACGTAATCATTGTTTTAATGATTAGAGCATAAATCGAATTTTATACCATCTATATTTCATAACTATTTCAAAAATTACATTATAATTATTCAAGTTTATTTAATGATAGTTTATTTTTCTTTAATATTTTGGAATTAATAATATAAATTAGTGATTTCAAAATGAAAAGGGTGGTTTCCTCCCCAAAGTAACCATGTGAGATTTTTTAGGAATTCTTCATAATTAATAACATCATTTTAGGATACTTATGATCCACTAGGGATATTATTCTATTATTCCATCATTATTCTTCCACTGGATGGTTTATGATAATAATAATTAAATTTTTATGAAACTCATATCTATCCCATGGTTCGTACGATGATGGAATTATGAATGTTTTTATAATTAGGTGGCACATGTGTGGTTTAAATTTATGTGATAGGTGGGTTTTTTATATCCCTACAATTGATTTTATACATATGGACAACTCAGGTAACAATTATGTTATGTGAGAACCCAATTAAATGTTCACTACATGGTTTTGGTTCTTGCTATATTTTGCATAATTTTTTGTGTGGATATATTTTCATGTTTATAAGTTTAAGTGTGTGCCTAGATTTATGCACACATGTTAATGGGAAGTCCTGGTAACATTTTCTTTACATAATGAATGAAACTAACTATATATATATAATTGATAAATTCTAAAAGATTATGTTTTCTCCACAATCATTTTTTCTACTTTCATGGATCAGGATTGATTATATATTATTCCTTAAACTTTTGAATTTTTTTTATGAAATAAATTATTCCATGACTTACGATGGATGAAATTAAAATTATTGGATATGAATATATTGAGTTTTGATTTTGTTCTTATACCCTTATCCTTACGAATGAACATTTATTGATATCTTATATTTTTACCCTTAGTGAGAATGTGAGCTAAACATTTATTATGTTTTCCTTACCATGTTTTTGATGCAAGGTTCAATGTATTATATATCTAAAAGGGTATTAATATATATAAATTTATGGGAGATGATGTAAATGTTTTAAACACCAGTTTTCTATGAATCCAATTTTCCAAAAACTGTTATCATTTATGTTTTTATTGCAAATCTTAATGTTTTTTGTTTAATATAAATAAAGAAAAATATAATATTTTTACATGTCTCAATAGAATGGATCACTAAAATTTGTATCAAAATTGGGTTTAGTTAATTTTTCTAGATTATTATTAGACAAATATTTGAATAAACCTAATTATTTGATAACATCCAAAAGTTTTGTTAAGTTAGAGATTGTGTTGTTCACCATGAAATAAATCCTTTTCTAGAAACAAGAATAGGGTGTGGTGTTTTAATAAATGCATCTTGTGGTAATAACAATAAAAATAGTTGTTCATGTATATATTATCCATCATTCTGGTACATGGTGAAGTTTACCTTAATGTGCACTTTTTTTGACACTCTCAGGGGATATTCTGGGTTTATTTCACCTTTTCTTTATATCTATAATGAAGGGTATGAATATATAATGACCAAGTATGACCTAGATTAAATCTAAGGTTTAATTTATTTAAATAAGTTGTGATGATTTAGATATAATATAAATGATTTTTAGGACTATATGATTTCACACTATGATAATTGTTTATCACAAAATTCATTTTGGATTTAGTTAATGGCTTTAACTAAAAATAGCTTTGTTAACATTGAATGTGATAGAAACTGCAATGATTTTCCTTATCAGGAACTAAATTAAATGGGATCTATAATGTTAATAATTATGATTATTCCCAATCATATATCATGTTCTTTGATTAAAATCCTAAACCTAGATGATATTATTAACACACCTAATAAGATAAAAATTCTACTACATGGGACTTTAATTGAATAAGAACATCCAAGAAAGTAGATCCAAATTCATAAATGTAATGAATGATGGAAGAAGAACGAATTTTAATTTCTCAAATAACTAAAAGATGTTTTTTGTGGAAAATAAAGTGTATATCAAGTAAATGTTGATGAAAAATTAAGGTTTCAATTGAGATAAACAACATTCATCCTAAAGTACTATATATTGATCAATTTCATGTGTGTGGAAAAAATGGGCAATATCAGAGTCAATTTCAAGGTTCAATAATTAATGTTTTTATACATTGGGATTCAAGAATTATTTTGCAGAATATTTTTATTAATTATATCCTTGTTATAATAATTGTGAAACATCATTAGATTTTTCTACAATTTTTTTATATTAATTATAAATCATGTATAAAATAATAATGATAACATAAAAAATTGATTCTGTGGTAAGTAGATATTTTTTGAAAAAAAACGATTCATGGATAGATAACCATTATTATGTGCATGATTTTGATAAAATAAAGTTGATTTGGGGAGTAAATATTATTGATAATCATATTGAAAATTACACAATATTGATGACTATATAATTGATTAATGATTTTAATAAAAAGTGTTTCATGTTATCAATAATGAGGTGTATAATATTTTTGGATTTATAGATATTATTTTATAGTATGTGAATTAATTTTAAGAATTAGTATAAAGTTTATTTTTTGAATCATAAACCTTTTCATTGAGGTATTATGTTGATTTTGGTTATTATAATATTTTAAGATAGTATATGGTCAATTAATTTACATGTTTGGTATGTGATATTATGAGCTACGTCATGTTTTCTTGGGATATATATTAAATTTGATATTTTTTAAAACCTTTTGGGTTTTTTGTTTTTGAATTTTTTCATATATATTTTGGAGGATTACTAAGGTAAACAAATTATAGAAAAGATTAGGTAGAACATTAGACTTTATTGTAATGTTTTTAGAGATTAATACATTATATTTATCCATACTAGATAACATGTGCTAAGAATTCTAGTTTTGGTAAATATTTTGAGATAAATGAGTGAATTCTATTTATTTTATGTATATCATGATATATTAAAAGAAATTTTTTTTTCTAAAGGATGATAAATATTTATTTAAAATTAATTTCATGGAAGAAGAGATGTAGTAGAAATCGATTAATGTACATCCAATGGTTTAATTTTATTTTTTATGAAATTATATCAAGTAGTTTTATTTTATATATTTGTTATATTTATAGTAAAATAATCACTATATGTTATGAAAAATATACAAGATTTAAAAAATTATTTTAATTTCATTTCAGATGAATTGATGGTTCTTTAAACCGTAATTGGTTTATTGTATTGTGGCCATTACCATTTATAGGACCATGTAATCTATTAAAATATATCGATAATGTGATTTTAATTTTCTCCTCTATGTCCATATTTTAATATCCCCTTATTGTTAACCTTATTTAGAAACCAAATTAAGTATTATTTTAGGAAATATTTTTGTTTTTGGATTCCCTTTTTTAAGAACATTTTATTTTCACTTTATATTATGCGGGTTTTAAAAAAATGTACTTTCAAATTTTGAAACTATTATGACCAAAATAAAAAATTGAGTACAAAATTTAATGAAGTAGTATAATGTAAAACCATGAAATTTTAAAATATATTTTCTTTTTAAATAAATTGTAAGTGCCTAGTAGCTTTCTTGACATGTAACACTATGTTTAAATGAAAAATAATAAGCTATTAAATTATAATTATTGATATATGGGTGTTATAAAAATAAGATACTAAATTTGGGTTATAAATAAGAATTACCAAATTATGTAATATATGTCTAAGTTTTTATAATGATTAATTCAAAATAGATAATCACTCAATTTTCATAATAGTAAATTGAGTATTCAAAAATAAGGCATCCTCAAAAAGATATTTTTTTTAAAAATTTTGTGTGTGGATAATATAATAAATTTCTCAAATTTTAAAATAAGTATTTAATATATTAATATCATCATGTAAATAAATGATTATATGTTATCTTAGGGTGAATTTTATATAATTTTATAAAAAAAATACTTTTTAGTCAGCACTGAATATTACATATTTTTGTAAAATTGTCATTTAATTTAATTTAAATCGCGTAATTGAAAAGTATCATCATGTTTTAAGTTTTGTTTTAAAATAAAATTACATAAATTTAAAATTAAATAATTTGATTCATTCTATATGAATCAATGTTATATTTTATTTCATTACAAGTTTATTTTTATACCTAAAACCCATTTTTCTGAAAATAGTTTTTAAATTGCATAATGTTTTTCTAATAATTAAAATAATACCTAATGATAAATGATTTAAATTAAAAATATCTTTTATATTTATATATCTGTAATAGAAAAAAATAAATTTATTATTTCTGGTTATATAGTTAATATAAGATAATATTTTTCTAGAAAATAAATTTTCGTTTTTTTTTTATTTTTTCTGGTTAATTTTCAAATTTCTTTCTACCATTTATAAAATTTAAAATATGAAAATTGATTCAAATTTTTGGAATTAGGATTTTAAAATATCATAAATAGGGCAAATTTAATTCCAGTAATTATGAATATTAACTATGGAAAATAACTATTACCATAGTAAAAGGTGAATTGGGATTATTAAGGATAAAGATAATGTGAAAATGCTTTAAAATAAACCTAAAATTTTAATTTACCCTATTTGGTGATTTTTTCATCCATCATCATCTAATTTTAAAATTTATGTGCACTTGGATTATTTTTTCTCTCATAATAAACTATGCAATATTTTTATGTATATAAAATGAAAAACGTCACTCTCTAGCTTTTAAGTTTTTTTATATATTCACATAGGGATAAAAATAAGTTTTCAATGAATATTATTTTTTTATAAATAATGAATTTATATTTATTATTATAATTTATTTATAATTTTTAGATATAATTTAATTTAATTAGATTCTTTTATGATGCTGACATAATGCTTCTTCCAGTAGTGAAAATATTGAACTAATTTTAATAATATTAAAATTAATGTATTGGATAAATTATGGTGCCATAATAATTTTAAGTCAATTTTAATTTATTATTGATGGTGAATTTATTATATTTTAATATCATCACATTCCTAATGTCTCTATATTCAAATTATGTGAATAAATATTAAAATATATTTAATAAAATTTGATGTAAATGAGTATTTTTTTAAAAAGAATCTAAAATAGTAAATATTGTGGAAGCGGACAAGTACAGTGATAAATTCTATAACATTTGAGCCATTTTCTATTCATGAGATAATTTTTAACTTATATGTAATGATATAATCCATTAATATTAGAAAATTAATTACAATAGTTAAGGTTAAAATTGGATAATAAAGGGGTTGAACCAAAATATTATTTTTAAATACCACTTAAACATAACAAAAATTTATTGTTTTTAGAGATATAACCATATTTTATTGTATATTTAATATTTTTATAATATGGTGAGACATTACGGTAAAAATTAATTAATTAAAATAAATTATTTTTATTAATTTCATGTGTTTCCATACCCTTGAAAATTAAAGGAAACCCCTCCTCTTTTTTCTATACACCTCTTTCAGACTCCTAGATCAGCTAAACAATATCCTTATAAATTATTTAAATATTATGGTCTTCTTAAAACACTGGTCCAGTGGTCCTTATTTTTAGTTCTAAAGGTTTTATACTAATGAAAAGGAAGGTTGAATAAATACAAATTGGACAATACATGAGGTTAAGGATTTATGTTACTTTCACATTTTAATTGGAATTATTTTTTCTTATATTTGCATTGGAGAATTTATATGATCCTTATCGAATAAACCTAATTATTTTCTTATTTTCCTTTTGTTATTTCAAAAAAATATCTATTTTACTACTATATTTCTCGCTTTGGTACTCAAAATGATTCAAAAAAAATTCAATAAAAATCGTATTCATTTTTCTTCTATCGATTAGGGATCCTTTTTATTCCATATCCATGTTTACAAGAAATATTAGTCAAATTTGTTTCTATTATATAATGGTGCTTAATTTTAATTTTACCCATCTTTTACTACCCAGGGTTGTTTTAAAAATAATATTCATGTCATTTTCTGAACAAAGTAAATTTTACCAATGGATCTGGAATAATCATTATTTTTATAATTATAGAATGAATGAAAATTTTCACCATCTTGACCACTCGAAGCATTAGAAAATCCATCACTTGGTTCAAACATTAAATTCAAATAAAAACATTTCTGTGATTTTTTAGAGTTTTTTAGATTTTAAAAATGTAATTTCAAAATAAAAAGGGTTTCTTCTCATGATATTATATAATTTATCTTTTAATGGAATTTTTTAACTATGGTGACATCTATTGATGTCAAAAATGTTTCACTGAGGAAATTATTATATGATACAATATATTTTTTTCTCCATGATTCATAATTATGAAAATGATAGGTTTTTGAATCCCATTTATTTTCCACAGGTTGTATGATGATGAAATGGTGATTTTTTATGATCTTGGGCACATTTACGGTTTAATGTTATATAATGAGTAGGTATATTATGTGTGTCTATTAAATTTGGTAAATCTATATAACTCATTATACAATTATGTTATGTATGAACCAAATTTCATGATCATAACAAGATGAATGTGTTGAAATAGTGGGTGCCCTATACCCAACTATTTAGTTCTTTTGATTACCATATCATGTATTCAGTAAGATATACATGATTTCATCTTATAACTATTGTGTATAATTTTCAATGTCCACTATTGAAATGGTAATTTCTAAATATTAATGGGCATATCAAGAGGTTATAGAAGATCCCAGGCTATAATGAAAACCTCGAGATACTATGACATTAGTCTTAAATATATGTTATATGGTCTTGATACATCTCACTGATTGAACACAATAGATGTTTGACTATCAGTTGCTAAGGGGTCATAATTATTGACTCTTCTTGTTAAGAAGTTCGCACGTGGTGAACATTAGTATTGAGATCATGAGCACAGACTCACCAATAGGACACCACATGTTTTCGATGTCATTGGATATTCCTATCTACAATCATGTGTAATGGTCTCCTATATTGAGATCATTACCAATGTATGTCATTTGATTGTATACTTTGATGTAAGATGAAAACCATTACAATGAAGTCATGGTGAGTTAGTTTGTGTTGGGTGCGTTATTGGTGGAATGGAATTGGATGAATGGTCAAGAAAGGATTTGTCACTTCTGGGTTAGGGAATTAATATATCTCAGTCCATATTGATAAGGTTGGAAATACATTCATAAGACCATGTCCATGGCAGTCGAAGGTAAATACATCCAGTTAGATCAACAAACTAAAAAGGAAAAAAGGGTGATGGGGCATGAGTGCGTCCTACATTAAAAGATATTACTGAAAAAGAGATTATATTACACAGTGCGTGTTCATAGGTTGGTTGTTGCTACTGTGACAATACATATCTCCTTTGAGGCCATGATGGGTTTCTAGATCTCGCTCTTGGTCTATGAATAATATTCACTTTTGCCAAGTTAAGGGCCTAGAGGGTCACACACAATAGCGTATTCTAGAATTTTCCCTACTTAGTTGAATAAGAAATTTTGACATGGTGGGACCCACCACTAGGGTCTGGGATTTGTAGAAGGATAAATGATCACCAATAAAATAAATAAATTCATATTATTCAAGTTATGAATAATGGGTATTGATTTTATCTATTTATTGTTTTTACATGTTTTATGTAAATACATAAAAAATATTAATTGATGAATATTATAAATTTTTATTGTTAAATAAATATATATATATACATATATATATATATATATATATATATGGGAGTGACAAGTCATGTTTTTGACTCAATAATTGTCATGTAATATAATTAATATATTAAAAGTATGTGATAATAATATTTATGACTTGTTTTATTAGTCATAGACAATAATTGACAGTGTGTTAAGTATTTAGGACCAACAAGATTATACCAGGTATTTTAATCAAGCACTACAAATAAATGAGAAGGGGCTTTTCCAAGAACTATTCATTGGCCTTCTCTCTCCACTCCTCTCTCCCATGATCTAGAGAGAGAGGCTTTGGATCCAAAGAGCAGAGAATGATCTCTCTCTCTCTCTTAGGCATCGATTGAGTTGTGATGTGGTGATCATTGGAGCATCTAAGTCATCTTCAGAATTCTGATCTAGCTCCTGGATTACGACGAATGATGCTCTAGTGGATTTCTTGAAGTGTGTGTGGTCAATCTGGAAGAGTTCGCTGTCAGATTCATCGATCGGCGATCACCAACGATGAAAAGTAATAGTGTGGTGCTTTGGAATTAAAATAGGTATTTTATGATTTATTTTTGTTCTTCAAACTCTTCACATGTGGTCCTCGACTGATACTGGGCTACTATGCACTGACATTGACATGTTTACGTCGATCGTCAGTGGGAAAATTTAAAAATTACACATGTTTGGGGCTTCCGCTGAATAGGTGGTTCTAACATGTGTTATCAGAGGAGCATCGGAGGATTATATATCAATTGAAAATATTAAATTTGTATTAATCTATGAAAATGGTGTTTATACGGTACGAACTTCGCAAACGGATTTTGGAATCCTATATCGGATGTCCAATCTGCGGCCATCCAAAGTATTAAAATCTTATGTATTCATCCTCACCAGTAAAATTCTAGTCACCGAAATAGTGTTTTCAGGGACCAGTTAATTGTCGATGAGGATATTTATTATAATTAATATTATATTAATTAATAATAATAATAATAATAATTTATTATAATAATAATAAGTTATTATAATATATTTATTATAAAAATATTTATTATAATAATATTATTAATAATCTAAATCATAACAATAGGATTTAGAAAATTAAAAAATAAAGGGGTGCATGACCGACCGCCTCCTCTCCCACACCAGGCCAACCAGCCCGGCTCCGGATCCACCCCCCGATCTCCCGCTCATGGAACTGTCCTGCACCAGGACCAGGCGCAGGCACCGCCTCCCTCCTACGCATGCCATACCAGCCTCCATCAGCAACGCCTCCTCCTTGTCGTGCCACTGTTTCATCCAACAGCAGCTCCCTATGGCCCCAACCACCTCTTCATCTACTCCGAAGTAGGTCACCCAGCGCGGAATCCCTTTACCCACAGCGGAACACTGCCCCTCCAACCTCCACCCCTGCAGCATGCCGGCCGCCCTCCACCAGATGGCAAGAGACCCTCACTGAAACCCTCTAGCCGCAGCCACGACACCCTACACTGGTGCCGTCCAACTATCGGTGACTGACACAACTCTTGTCCACTTCTTCTCCGGGCGTCGCTCCACTTCCAGCGCCCTATCCAGCAACCTCCCTCCTCCGTCATGGATTCCCGAACCACACTGGCTACCGCCACCGCTCAAACCGGGCCACCACCTCCCTATGTAGCCTATGTTTTCTCCTCTGCCATGATATGCTACTCATGCATGGCATGGGGAAATACTATCCCATGGGTAAATTGGGAGTTGATTGTCTGCACCAAAATGGTATACCCCAAAACATGTCTAGGCTGGTTTCCCCAGCCCGAGATGGGATTGAGCAGACCCGCCTGGCCCAAAACGCCACTGCATGGGTTCGGAACGGCTTAGAATCGGCCTGTGTAGGTTCACCTTGACACACAAAGTCCCTTCCCGGGGTCTATGGGGCTCGGGTAATTTTCTTTAATCAAAAATTAATTTCAGTTCAAAATTAAATTAATTAAATATTATTTTTGGATTAAAATTTTTGTGGAATAATTTATTTAATTGGAGTTTAATAAAATTAATTGATTAATTTAATTTTTAGTTTTCAAATTAATTTAATTAAATGGGAACAAGCGAAATAAATATTGGATTAAAAATATGATTGATTTTTTAATTCAATTAAATACCCTCACATTTATTTTTAATGATATTTTAATTTTTTATTCTGTATTTAGTTTAATATATGTGAGTTTAATGAATATATGAATGATCATGACCCTTAGAATAACCAATGAACATATGTTGCCTTTTAATTAATTAATTATTTAATTACTTCATGGTTTTTTAATAATTAGATTAATTATATTAAAATATGATCTGCATGTCGTCTTAAGTGTGCTTATATGTGTAATGGTTTGCATGCCGATTCATATAGTTGTATTTAATTCCTCCAGATCCCCTATCATTCATGCAAGTACTGTTATATACTGATTAGATGACGTTTGACATAGTTCATGTCGAGTCACGGTGACGCACTAGACAAGTGTTGGATGAGAAGACATTTCTATTCAAGTTGCGAGCCTTGCGACTAAAGGTATTATCTCTAGGGTCTCAATTGGACTCTTATTCACTCAATGGATCAAATTATATTATTGTATCATGATCAGGTGTTCATTTCTTTCATGGTTTATTATTTTGGTTCATGTGTAGTTTATTGCGTGATGACATAATAAAATAATAAACAACCATGCAAGATAAAAACAACATGTGACGCGATGGATTTTTATTTTTTGCATAAATATATGTGAGTGCGATCACAATGTAATTTATTATAAAATAGAAAATTATTTATTTGGTCACACTAAAAATAATAAAATATTTAAAGATAAATTAAAACATAATATCCTTCATTCATTCAAATTTAGAGAAAACTGTTTGTTTTAGGTCCCGGTCATGTCATAGCTGAGGGTGCCTCTTACTACCAAGGAGTAATTATAATAATTATGGGTTGACTTAAACTAAAATATTAGTAAATAAATAGTCTTATATATTTTATTGTAATTTTATAACATAAAGTTGAGTAAATAAAGTAACGATTTTAGAAGTTGTGACTTCACTAAACAGATTGTGGTACTGCAATTTAAAGTGGTCGACCAGCCAAAATCTCACCTTGAACCCTCCAAGTAGTGGTGTAGCCATATATTGTATAATATAAGGGGTGGTTCTGGGATCCTTACCACTTGAATACTCAAGCGATAGTGTATTTTTATTTTAGCAGAATGGGTTCTTAGAATCCAATAAAATAGTGGGGTACATTAAATTATTAAAGTAGTTGATAGAAACTTATAAACTAGTAATCCCAATAAAAGGCACTAATCTACTAAAATTTAATTTTTTAGAGAAATGGTATGATATACCACAAGTTTAAAAACTGTGATATTATACTGGACAAAGTAAATATCCTCATTGACTTGAGTTTCCATGAATAGTACAGGCGCATGTGCATGGTACTATGAGATAGGAAACTCAAGGTCCCAGTGTCCCCACAATTCTTAAACTAGTTCTAGAAGTGAGGGTGAAATTTCTTACAAGAGACTAATGTATAAATAATATGATAGTTATATAATTATGCTTTCATCAACATATGTTGTCAGTGTGGTCACTACACCAGGACATAGATGATATAACATGAAGTATCTTCTCTAAGAAGATAACAAGGAGAAGGCTATAAATAAGAAAATGCAACACCGACAAGTGTAAATTGAATGATTGATCATGATCTTTAATATGATCCCTTTCTCTTATCTTTTTCACTACATTACTCAAGTATCATTTTAAGTTAACAATGAACATGTATTGAGTAAATGCTTCATTACCTATCTAGGAAAGGTTCACCAAGTGAAAAAGAATATCAAAGATAACTTCATCATTAGTTTTTAGGGGGAATGAATAGAAATAAAATGCAAAAAGGCCAGAAGGAAAGTGATTTTAATGGAATATATTCAATATCATTAAATTGATGAGGTATTAATAAAGGTTTTCTGTATAGAAATAATACTATGGATTTTTAATCTCAATAACCTGATTTAATGGAGTAATTTACCACTTCTACATCAGGCATACTCATTAATTGTAAGGTTTCTATTTTATAACTTGTGTATTAATTACAAAATTTTTTTGACATATGTGTATTCTAATATAGTAACCATTAAAGTATTGAAACCACACTAGAAGTCAGGTGTATTCTCTATATAAAACAGAAACGGTAAAACCTTGGCCAGTGGTGGGAAGTACATGACTTCTTTAATTCCCATGTGAAAGATTCAGGTTAAACAATTATTGACAATAACCAAAAACATTAATTTCATGTGTCCTTTGATGTATGTTGATTTCCATTCTAGTTCTATAATGAATGTTTTTTTTGGTATTTATGACTCAATCACATATTCAATAATACATGAATTATAGGAAATTAGTGAAGAATATAAATGTGAGACTTACACCTAATTGTGAGAAGATAATTCATGGTCATGTAATACTAAAAGTATAAATCATTAATATACTAAGTATGGTGTTTCTTCTCAGTAAAGATAATATTTTTTGGTATTATCGATGTTATTATTTTGGAAAAAAAGAACTTTTAAAATAATGGTATGTCACAATGCTATCGGAAATAGATTAACAAGTTATCGTAAACTATTAAAAGTATAATCTATATGTATATATATACTTCATAAGATTTCACTAAGTAATTATGGAATACCTAAGTGTAGTATATACATGTTCTAAATATATGAGTTGATTCTGGTTGGGTACCGAAGAATATTTTGACCAAACCTTCATCAATCATGAAAGTGTAGCGTGGATTAATTCCTAAATACACATTACCTTATCAACATCCCGAAATTGATGTTTATGGGGATTATTGATGATCAATTATTATATATCAACATTTATCAACAAACGTGTGGGGTAGAGAAATTACTAAACACATATGTTATACATCAAAATTTTGTTGTAGGTAGTATCAATGTTGCAACTTGAAGAAACTTTTATTATATTTCATGAAATTATTTGAAAATAACACCGATATACCATAACCATATGCCAACTATATATGAAAAATGAATATCATACAAGTCATAGTATTATGTAAATCAATTGTTTCATAAGGACATGTGTTTCGAGGAAAATAATTTTTTGGGACATAAACTAACATTCATCAAGACAAGCACATTGTGCATTTAGTGTAATAATCCTAATGATTACTTAGGATATTATGTAAAACCCTGTGATAGAAACGTTTTAGTCAAGTGATAGACTACATATTTAAATAAGGGTTCACATATCTATTAGTGATAGTGAAAGCTATAATAACTAGTGTTTTGTCAATTCTCATGATGAGAAAATAGTTGTCAAAGGAACTACTTCCAAAAGATCTTGTGGAACATAGTATGTTCCAGAGACACATACTTCTTAGGATGGATAGAACAATTATGTTGGTTTTTATTCACCATGTTTGACGATCTATTATTCAATGTGAATAATATTTCATACAAGTAATAAATATATGGAAATTAGCTAAAATTAATAAGACCAACAAAAATTCAATTAATGGAGTCCATGTATCAAAGTGAAAAAGGGATTATTATTTTCAATACCATGGTGGGTATTCAAGTGAGTTGATACATGTATGGTAAAAGCGTGTAGCCAATGAGGCTTTGTTGTCTTGACTAAGCCATTATTCTGAAATCCATTGTAATTTTACTTATCATCGATAATTTTTTTGATCATATTATTTAGCATTGGATCCAATTACCACCAATCATGGACGGTGTCTATATGACGCAACCAAAAAGGGATTTTCACGTCACATAATGGTAATAGAGGATGTAAGTTACTTAAATTCGGTTTAGGGTTAAAGTAAACAACATGATAGAAAAATATAATTTTGAAACTATGGTTTTCCATGTGTGTACCAGAAGTTAGCGGGATAACCAATATTTTCCATGTGAAATATGTTAGCAAACATATGGAAAACATACATTTTTCATGAAATTAGTTAAGAACAATATGAAATTTATTCTCCAGTGATTGACTTATCCTATAAACATATGTTCTAGGTAATAAGATCTAATGAGGTATATCTATAGGTTTTTTGGTCCTAGTCAATCATACATATAGTGGAATTGTTTTGAAAAATAAAAGTTGGATCAATTCAAGGGATGAATTGTTGCCAGTGTCACATGACATAATCTCTTCAGATATACATGTCTAGGACATATGAAGAGATAAACGTGATGAGTTAAATCCATGCATTAATGTGATGGATCATTCACAAATGCCATGATCTGTACAATAATTGATATTGACAAGGTATATTTTATAGTAATAAGATATCAGTTATATCCAATAGCACAGAAAGAGATGCCCTCAGAACTACTTAATTGAACTTTATAAAGTAAAAAAGATATATACATTGTAAATGAAGATAAAAGGGTAATTTTTTTCAAGTATACATACTAGTGTTCCATATGATAAATGTGATCTACTATAATAGTTAGGCTAAAGACATTGAGTGAGTCGAGCTCATACAATTATGTGGTAGTCATACATACAAATAACAAGTATGTTGAAACTTCTAAAGAAGATAAGGAGAATTTAAATGCAATGATTTTTTCTAGTTCTTTGTATCACACCTATAAATAAATGTATTATCATAATCAAAATAATGATATTCTTACTTTCCAAGTTGTTATGTTATGAAAGTGGAAAAATAGGGATATACTCGGGATACCATCTATTGAGAAGTTTTACTCAAGGAGATGAGGTCGCTATAAAAGAATTTCCCCAACGTGGAGCCATGGATGACTCAGTAGCTAAAGCCGTTACTTATAATAAACCTGATTTTCATCTTGTGAGTAGCTAATAAGTTTGGATAGCAAGTTGTATCTAGTGCAAGCGGGACTATTGAAATAGTGGTTGACTTAGACCTAACTATTTAGTGATTTTGATTACCATATCATGTATTTAGTTAGATATATGTGATTTCATCATACCATTATAGTGTATAATTTTTTGTGTCTATAATTGAAATGGTAATTTCCAAATATTAATTGTCATTTCAAGAGGTTACAGTAGTTCCCAGACTATAATGAGAACCTCGAGATATTATGAAATTAATCTTAAATATATGTTCTATGGTCTAGATACATCTCATTGATTGTACACCATAGATGTTTTACTATCACTTTCTAAGGGATTATAAGCATTGAGGCCTTTTCTACTGAATTTCGAACATGGTCATTTCTAGTGGAGAGATAATGAGGGAAGACCTGCCAATAAGAACAACATATGTTTCAGGTTTCATTAGATGTTCCTATCTATGATCATGTGTAATGGTCTTCTGACATGAGATCATTACTAATTTATGTAATTGGATTGGGTACATTGATCCATGATGAAAATTATTGAAATTAATTCCTAGTGAGGTAGTTTTTATTGGGTGCATCATTGGTGTCATAACATTGATTGAATGGTTGATAAATGATTTTTCACTTCTGGGTAATGGAAGTAATATATATTAGGCCTTGTTGATAAGGATAGAAGTAACTTTGTAATACCATGGCCCTAGAAGTCTAAGGTAAATATGTCCAGTTAGATCAATAAACAATAAAGAAAGAAAAGGGTGATGACACGTGAGTGTGCCCTGCTTTATGAGATATTAATAACAAAGGGATTATATTACATAGTGTGTCTTCATAGGTTCGTTGTTACTGTTGTGAAAATCCTTATCTCTTTAAGGTACATGATGGTTTTCTAGATCCTGCTTTTAGTTTGTGAATAATATTTACTGCTATCGATATAAGGGCCTCAAGGGTTACACATAATTGTATATTTAAGAATCTTCATTATTTAGTTGAATAGGATAGGTGGTCATAGTGGGGCCCACTACTGGGGTCCAGGATTTGTCTAAGTTAAATCGATCACAAATGCCAAAAATAAACTGATGCTTTTCAAGTTATGAATAATGGGAATTGAATTTATTTAGTATTTGTTTTTACACGTTTTATGTAAATACATGAAAAATATTAATTGATGAATATTAAAAATATTCGAGGTTCAATTAATATATTTATGTAAATGATTATTCATGTTTTTGAATCAAATATTGTCATGTAATATATATAATATATTACAATTAAATGATAATAATATTTAAGACTTGGTTTAGTAGTCATAAAATGTCACTGATAGTTTGTTATGTATTCGGTGCCGCAAGGCTATACCAGGTATTTAAATTATGCACTATTAGTAGTAGATGAGGGGGTTTTCAAAATACTATTCATGGGGCTTATCTCTCCTCTCTCCTCTCCCCTATCCCATGATCTAGAGATATGTTTTAGATCTAAGGTGAATGGATCAAGATCTCTCTCAGGAATCGCTTGGGAAGCGATGCGGTGATCATTGGAGATTTGAAGGCGTTGTCATAATTCCTTGCTACAACTCGAATTATGACGAATGGTCATCCCACAGCTTTCTTGAACCACATGTGGATGATCTAGAGGAGTTCAATGTCGGATTCCACAAACAATGATTTCCAATGATGAGATGAAGTTGTGCGTGGTTTAGAATTTATACTAGGTATTTTACGGTTTATTTTTGTTCTTAAAACTCTTTACGCGTGGTCCTCAACTAAAATATGGTTGCTATGCACCAACGTTGACAAGTTTGCGTCAATCGTTGGTGGAAATTTTTTCAAATTCTACATGTTTTGTACATCTTCTGCACAACCGATTCTAATAGAATGGACCTATTTTCATGTCTATAAGATTATATATGTATCTATTTTTTAGTCCATATATTTATGTGTTGACTTAGTTTTAGGTCCACAAATTAATTTCATGACCAAATTTCATTTCATTATCTTAATTAGTGAATGTATTTTTATTTATACATGTCCGAGATGATATAATCTTATATTTTTTCACATACCAATGGTTATGTTGTTGCTCACCCATCTCAATATTTATTATTGATGTTTCCACACTCATATGAATACTATCATATTTTTATGAAAATAACTTATGATTTGAATCATGATTACCGATATTAAAATTTATAGGTATGAATTTCTTATGTTGGATTATTTTATTTTACCCTTATTCCAATGAATGGTCATTTATTTATATCTCTTATGTTTACCCTTACTGATCATTTCTGCTCGCCATTTTTTTATTTTATCCTTCCCCAAATTTTTTAAAAAAGGTATATATGTGATATCTCTATAATGATATTAATATGATGAACATTGTGAATGATTATCTAAATCTTCTATGAACTAGCTATTTATGTATCCAAATTTACAAATTCTCTAAACCTTTACACTTCTAGCATGGATTGTAATGTTATATATTGGTTATTACTCTAATTGGATTTAATTTCTTTTATAAAGTTTTTGGTCCCTATATATATAAATTAAAAAATGAAAAAAATTGGAGAATGAATATGAACAAACATTGATGCAATGAAACCATAATTATATTTTGAAAAATTATATATTTCAATTTTTCACTAAAATGTGTTTTTATGATGATTTCATAAATTTTAAATAAAATATTACCTTGAGAAAAATGATTAAAGAGATTAATATTTTTTATTTTCGAATAATAAGATATTTTTATAGAAATTCATTATTTTAATAATGGTTAAATTTTTATCATCTTATAAAAATCAATATTTTTCAAAAGAATAATTATTTAACTTAAAAAATATATTTCAAATATTTCGAATATTCTTTTGGTAAATTATATTTTTTAAAATTATCACATCTAAATTTTCCATTGGTGTATTTTTTTTTAATTTTTTCAGATAATTAATTTGTTAAGGGAAAATAAAAATAATGTATGTATGTATTCTAATAATTATGTAATTATAATGAAATAAAAATTATTTAATGAGTAATAAATATTATTTTTAAGCTAAAACATCATTTTCTCAAAATTTATGTGTGATTACTAATATTACTTTTCCAATCTTATAAAAAAATATCAAAGGCCAAAACTATATTTTAAAATTTTAAAATCCATTATTTAGAAAAAAATATTTCCCACATCTAAAATAATATATTTAAAAGGGGGTATAATTCTTTAAAAATTGAAATCATAAAACAATCCACTATATATAAAATTTTGTGGCCTAAAACAATGGTAATATTAATGTTTTTATAAAAACAAGAGTCCAAAGTACAATGTTTATAATTTAACACAAAATTCTCCATATTTTTATATAAATAGCCACGCATTAGTGTATTAATATCCACTATAAATTCATTTAGCACACATAATATCTCACTTTATATCACAAGAGTTTCTCCAATGAGTTATTAATGTCTTATGGAGCTCTTCTTAGGCTTTATGGAGCTCATTTTCAAGGTAAGGGGTCTCTTCCTTTATTCGCCTCTCCTTTCATGTAATTGTTAATAAGACTTATTATTTTTTAATTGATTATTTTGTCATGTTCTTATAATTAGTCTTCTTATATCCTAATAATTTTCTGTTAATGAAATATTAACACTATTTTTCATTAATTTCATTCCCAAAATAGTTAAGAACAATCGTTATTTTGTTGAAATAATTAATTAATTATTCATTCTATACTTTTCCATTTTGAATACCAATACCTTCTTTCATTATAGGTTATTCATATAGATACTATTATTCTTCATTTATTTGGGGCTTCCACGTCTAAAACTGAAAGTCTCAAAATATGGGTTATAATGATGAAATAATCATGTAGGATATATGATCTATGTGGCTCAAATACATTTAGGCATATGAAGAGTGTTCCATTATGGTAGTCTAGTGAATTAGGTAAAGATTTTATCTCTAATAATGACATGTTTATGATAACCTGGTGGAACCCCTTTGAAATATTTCATGATCCATTGGTGGAAAACATTGGTAATATGACTTATGGACCCTTATGGATGATCTTTGGGTATATTGTATCATTTTTATGTGGTACCCAAATTTCAATATTAATTATCATATACTCATGATTATGGGATTATTAAATGCCTTGTGTAGTATTTATGAGGACCGGATCTATTCTATTTCATTTTTTAGCACCGTAATAATTTCAATCTCACCCTTTCATTTTTATGTATTTTCCCAAGAAATCATTTTTAGTGGGGAAATCTAATATTGATTATAAAAGTTTCATTCAATAGAATTTTATTATGTTTATTTTGTGACATATGTATCTCACATATTATGTCCCTAGTTTTCATAAAACTAAACCACAAATGATCATGATATTTTCATTGAAGAATCATTTTTTTGGGGAAATATTTTACAAATAATGTATGGAAAATATGTTTCTTCATATCACTAGATATAGTCATGCTTCACTCCAAATTATTTTTTCCGATAATTTATGTCAAACCCATTATACCTATTTTATTGAAACTCAATAAAATCATCAGATATAGAAAAAAAATAATTCACAAATTTTCACAACTTAGAGTGGAAGTAACATTATCAAACAATACATTCATCATTTCACCCTCCTAGTCATATTAGTAATTTAATGTAATTGCACTAGTATGGAATAAACCATCTATTATTTCAATATCACATAACACAAATCAAAATGAATTCATTCCAATAATGATGAAAATATCATGTTCCTCATTTATAACTAAGTAAAACACATATATCTATCCAAAATTATTGATTTGATACCTATTATGGGTATCAGGGGATAATATGAAGTTCCTAGGAATAAAACTCAGTCACAAATATAAACTTAGTATAACCTTGATATTATTCCTTGTAAAAGAAATCAATAATAGTAAAAAACATTATATACTTGTGAGGCCTTTACTGTGACCCTTGTTGCCTCCTTCAATGAAATTTGTTTGATGAAAATTACAGATGAAATAAGAAATATTTTCTTTTTTATATTGCTGAACAAAATCCTATAACATCTATGAATGATTCGAGAGGATTTATATGAGTCAATAATAGAGTTAACATCTACGTTGGTACACGATGAATGAATACAAGGAATGTAGAGGGGGTTTCTGAATATTTTCCTGAAACCATAGAGGATAATCACCTTGAACACATGAAATCGGGTACCCATTTCAATGAGAGAACACCACACACACACACACACATATATATATATATATATATATGCATTTTTTGATTCTCCTATATGAATGAAGAACATTTTAGGTAAGTCAGGTTTCATATAATTCCACACATTAATTATGTCTCATTGATGTTTGTGTTGAAATCATTCATGGAATATATGACTACCTATTTATCCTTTCAAAATATATTCAAATAAAAAGTATTTGAGGTTTATGATAAGCACATACATTCAGCATGTAATATGTAGTTGCATCATAGGTAGTGAGGTTGTATTGTTTCCAATGTATTCTTAGGCTAAGTATTAAGCATATTTCAGTAGGAAATGTATTTTTATGTAATATATATCACATTCATATTCATTAATTTCACTTGCAACATTCTCTCCATCTTCTTTACATCATCACCAAATTTTGGTTCTTTTTCCTTTGAGAGTTTGAAGTGTTCATAATTATGAGTGAAATATAACATAAAATCAATCATGTAAAATCATTTAACAATATTTTGGATGAATTCTTTATAATTAGAAACAAATTTTTAATATTATTATATCACTCGGTACTCATTCCCAAAATCATATTTTCTTCACTATCTTCTTTCATTTTAAATATTCTAGACACCTAATTTTCTAGATCTTGAATCTGGTGAAAGGATTAACCCATAATAATCATTTAATCCATGTAAAAAAGTATAATGATAAAATTATGATAACTGAACACCTTCAAATAGAAATAATGTTTGATGTTGCTCTATAGAAAACCATTTTTCACTATGAATCTGTCATAATTCAAGTTCCATTATCTAGGGACATATATAAATTCATAGATACTTTTATTAAATTTTTACACCAATCACTAAATATATTGATCCATGAAAGTAATATGTTCTATTAAAATGAATAATTCTTCTAGATCCCTATGAAGATAATATTTCTCCTTGTATATTTTTTGTAGATATAATCTTCTGGAACAAACCAAACAGAGAAAAACTAATATGGACATTTGTTTCATTAATTGATAAGATATTTTAGATAAGTATATTCCCTCCTTATACTACATCATTTCCCTCACAAAACTTCTTTTGTAACTTCAACTTCCATCAATTTTTTTTCTAACAAGAAAACCATCATGATTTGAAGTTAATTATTTTTAAGTGGTGAATATGTTTTCTCCCAGTAGTTATTCACCTTAAGAGAGTTGAACGATACCTTCATGGAAAACTCTTACATAATATAATCACATGGGATACCCACTTCTTCAAGGCTCTCTGTTTCTCCACCATCTGTTAAAATAGAAATGGTCAAGTCATCTCCATAAGATTATATTGATCATCTAGCAATTGAATACCTTCAAAGTGTATCTTTAAATTATGTTCTATTTGGATCTAAAACTTCTAGATTTTTATCATTTATATCTAGAGAATAATACCGACTATTTATCATGATTTTTTTATTTAATTCCCTAGTTTAATCCTTGAACATTGTATTCTTCCCTCTGATTATTCCTCATGAATTTGTGAACATATAATATAATAAAATCAATATGAATTCTTATAAGTATGAGATATTATACTAACACCATTCAAATAAACATAGATTTATGTTTATTATTTTCATTCGAATTACTTTATCGCTAAAAATATTTTCATATAAAATACCTACTAATTAAAGATAGCAATTTTAACTCTTATGATTGGCCTTTTATCACTATCCCAACATTGAAGAAATAAATTTTCATGTCCATATCCTATAAAGAAAAATGGTCCATACTGTTGTTAGTGACATTCTTATTAATTATCATCACATATACATAAGCTAGACATTATAAGAATTTTAAGTGTTATAAATCTGTTTTTTATAATATATATATATTTTTTAGAAGTTATTTTATCTTTAATACTATAGAGTTTTAATTTATTATTTATGATATGATATTCACAACATTGTCCTAGAATATCATATGCATCCATGAATGCAAGTTCATAATTTATGGCCCTTACATCAATTTTTATTCAACAACTCATTTTACAAATTTTTATCAATCATCCCATGTATAGTATTTTCAGACCTAATTCCCTTATTCCAATAGAATTTTTTAATGCTAATCCTAGATGACTCACCTTTGTTGTCTAGGCTCAATCATTTCAGCTTACTTCATTTCTTCCTTTCAAAAATATATTTTCACTAAACTATGAATCAAAAATAATTTGATTTCTGTTATATGAAGTATTCATATACTTTCCTAAGGAATTATTCAATGAAATTCACAACGTATAATAAACTTCAATGAGATTTATCTTGAAAAGGTCCTCAGAAATCCGTATGCCCAAGTTCAAGTGTCTGAAATTTTGGTGTTCTTATTCTCAAGTTATAACTCACCTTCCATTAAATGTTGAGTATGAAACTCTTGAAACATCTGGTCAATAAATTATCCAACTTCAGCATGAAATTTTTTATAAAAAATCATACCTTAATCACTTATGTATTGAGCTAGTAATTCCAAAAACCCAATCTTTTAGATGTTGATGTTCCAAAAAGTATAGCTCTCACCACCCATAAGTTCAAATAATGTGTATCACCTTTTGGACCTCTAGCTATGTCCAAGGAACTCAAAATGATTTTATACACTGTATTAACAATTAAAGATTCATACTTATCTATTTCCAAAAATCCAACTTAAATGTACTACTTCTAATTACCTAAATATGATAAATCTGCTTGAACACCTAGAAAAGTCAATTATTCAAATGAATTTGGGTGTCTCTATTCCTTACAATACCAATATTTTCAACATCAAATAGATAAAACCTTCCAAAATTTTTGGACACGCAATTTTCCATAGACCCTTTTTCACTAGTGGAGTGGGTAAATCCTCCAAAATATATTGAACATGATTCCACCTAATTTTTTAAATTAAAATGTATATTTACACTACTCTCCGTAGTTGAACCAATGAAACATAAACTAGTTGATATTGTTTTTCCAAAATTTCTACTTCATTTTCATAGATATTTCTTAAACTATCCCTTAATAATAGTTCCAACATATTATCAAAGGTTTGGTAGATTTACCACCACTCCTCTTTGTTGAATTATAATCCAATATAAATTTTCTTCTCTGATGGGGTGGCTTCCATCTTCTCTCTTTAGTTATAAAAATTATATTTTTATTTACTCTCCCTCCTCTAGATATAGTAATTAATAAAAATGTTCTAGAAATTATCAAATTAAAATTCAGAATTTCCATAATTTTTTATCACATTTTTTTAAATGTCATGCCATGGTTATGATAAAAATTAAAAAAATAATATGTCCCAAACATTGTATATAAATTTTACCATCACAAACTCATGATGATTACTAGTCAAGTTGAAATCATTCATGTGATCTATCCTAAATCATCCGTCTAATATCCTGATGTTTAATAGTCATCACAGTAGACACACTCTTATAATTGTAGTATTATTCACATACATATATTATAGGGATGAGATTTACTCTGTAGTAATTTCCTCGTCCAAGTTTTTTTAGAGACACATTCTAGAATTATATAAACCTCGTCAAAACC
The DNA here is from genome assembly GCA_963277665.1 of Viscum album. Classification (NCBI taxonomy): domain Eukaryota; kingdom Viridiplantae; phylum Streptophyta; class Magnoliopsida; order Santalales; family Viscaceae; genus Viscum; species Viscum album. The sequence continues at coordinate 1,306,606,394 of OY728147.1, forward strand.
AATGATTTCTATCCAAAATTTATAATTCTCCAATTTATATTTATTTGAAATTAATCTTCTAGATCATAATGGTCGAGTTAATGATATACCTACATCCTCTAGATGATGATTTACATTCAATAATAATATTTAATTTGAACCACACTATCTCTTAATTTCATCACATTATGATATAATTACACCCACTGAATTGAAAAATAATTATATAAGAATATTACTTATGAAATTTTCATGTAAACTGTTGAGTCTCTATGAACCTCCAATTTGATAATAATTATTGATAATTCCAGAAATAATTAGACCACCATGTGATTGTTCATCTGAAAACCAATATCAAATAAATTAGGTCATTGAAAGTAATTCTTTGAACAAGAGTATATGAAAACATCGAAGAATAACTTCACCCTAGAAACCACACTTATTTTTACATACTCATGATTATTTTCTCAAAAATCATATAAATATTCAAATGAAAAACATGAAATGAAATGAATGGAAGTAAATAATACAAGAGGGTATTAGGTTGTTTTGAAATTTTACCTACATCATTGGGAGAATCATTGTACACATTTCTTTCATTGGAAGTAGAAAACAAACAATCACCGCAACTCCTTTTCCATGTATATCTAGAACTAAAGAAATCAAAAAACACATAATCATACATTCCAAACATTATTTAATATAGGGTCACATCCAGAAAATTGGTTTTAAAATCCCCATAAATTAATGATTATACTTAAAATTTCATCATTTACTATTGATTACATATTTTTTTCATCGTCCTAACTAGCAGTCCCCAGAAGATCAATAGTTCTCCACAGACTTTTTATTTCACATAGTATCCATGGAATGTGCGATTCAAATGTAGAAATCAACACCATCCATTGATCACATCATCTTTAGAACATATGGATAATTGGCCTCTATTTTTGAATCAATAAAAAGATGGTACCTTTTAAACAACTCATTTTTGACTACTGAAGACTTGTTTCAATTTCCATTATAAGAATGATGGTTTTGCTAGGTGTTATATTTTCCTAAATAGGATCCAAAATTAATGGGGGACAATTTTTTCCATTATCGATGGTTATAACACCCCCTAAAATAATTATAAGTTCTAATGAAAATAATTCCTAAAGTTTTTGGACTCTTTTGTTGTAAATGGGTTTTGGATAAATTTTGCTGAAGTTAAAATTTTAGCAGAGTATGTTTTAGCAATGATTTTAACTCCATCTAAAATATTTTTAGAAAAAATAAATATAACCACATTTAATATTTAAAAAAATACCAAAATTTAACTACAATTTTAAATAGATATTATTTTTTATTAATAAAATTTAGGGAATCTAAAAAACCCTAAAATTTTATTTTTAAAACATTACCAACCACCCCTCCCCTCGTTCACATGCGACCAAACCTACACCATACCTTTCTTCCACACAATTATCCAACCTCTTTCCCCATATTTAGATGACCCTTTCTTGCAATTTACCTCTCTCCCATGTCAGATACCTTCCTCACTCTCTCAAATCTCCCACCTGCACATGTTTGACCACCACCACCTCTACTGGTGGAAATATGCCCTCACACTAACCTCAAATTCAAGAATACCAATATGGAAGAACGTAGCATTCCCAAATCATCTTTTTCAGTAATGTGATGGGGAGCGTAATTCTCATTGGATATCAAAATATGCAGGTGGTGTTATGGTGGAAGATCTTCATGAAGATGATAAACACACAAAATAGATAAAGAAAAATGGAGAACATAGAAGATTTGACATGGTTCGGCTTTGTGCCTACATACATGGGAGAAAGGGGGTGTTAACTTTTATTTCTCTATTCTTTGTATCAAAGTAAATAGAGGATCACATAATTAATACTATCAATTGAAAGGATTTGATCCTATTTAAAATAATAAATAATAGTTATGCCAGTGGTTGGTTTGGGTAGATCATCTACACATGACAATTTCTTTTATGCAACATGTTTTCCTCCATGTACGTTGGGTTAGTTTCCCTCTTCAGAAAATGATGTTGCTGATAGAGAAGACTCACATAATTCATCCTTCAAAATCAACTCCTCATATTGGGAGTGTCCCCCAAAAATCACCCCTCACAATTTTTCACAGAAGCTAGACTTTTAGTCTCCATGCAGGCATTGAAAACTTCTTCAAAAACAGAACACACTTCATCTAACTATATAAGGTGTTAAATCTAAAATATTCAACTGATATGACTGCGGCCCCCATCACATTATATATCACTTTGGACTCATTCCCAATAAGCAAAGATACATAACCATGTGATACTTCAAACACTCCACCCACTGTGGAAATATTTTACCCTTTTGCATCATGCCTACTTAATGATACCGTGTTTCATCTCATCCTTAGAATGAATTTCACATCATCCAGATTTTGTGATGTTCCATCAGCTGTCTTCAATTCAACTACCCAACTCCTCAAACCTCACATTTTTACACATCAATAAGTCTCTCTGAGACTCAAAACTAATAAAAAATATAAAAGGTACATTTTATCATACATATATGTACCGAGATCCCTAAATCTAGAACCCAACCATCTTCCTTATGATTTTGATCCCACTTGTTCTTTTTATTATGTTGTGAAATTCCCGCTCCCTATGCCCATATCTTTTACAGTAATGAAACTTCACTTTTCCCCATTAAATTATCCCATCTTAGTTTGAGCATTCAATTTTCATCCAGACATCATCATCTCCCGATGATTCTATGATGTTCATAACCTTCTGTTCATATTTCTATTTCCCAGTAATGCACCATTTGCGCTATTCACAATCACTTTTATAGTGACCCTTTCTCTCAAACCAAAACATTTTTATTTATCTTGGATCACATCCTTGGGATATTGGAAAACATTTTATTACCTTATGACATCTGATCTTCTCCCACATTGATCGTCTCACATCACCATTGTTTTATATCTTGAATGTGTCACCGGTCTTCGAAATACCTCTAAATATTGATATAATTCCATCACCTAATCTAGGTTCAATTTTTCCTTCCCCAAGATACATTCTTTCACATGACTATAAAATGTCCTTAGTAGAGATGACAGAAGAAAAATTGCTTTGACTTCATATTTAATCATCACACCGAAACCTAATAATTGTTTAAGAATTTTATTGAATTTGTTAGTGTGATCCAACAAATTTTCTCTCATCCATGAAAAACAAGAATAATTTATCCTTTTGGAATAATTTTCTCAGTAGTGAATACTTCATATATGTTTTCTCCTACTTTTCCATATCTCCATCGATAATGTCTCACCCAAAACTGAGTAATTTAAGTCATTCTCTAGACACAGTCGAATTATGCTAACAACCAAAAAATCTATCACTTTCCAATCATCATCACAAGTTCTATTAATTATTTCTCAGATTAATAGTATTATCATGCCATGCTACAGTAGAATACCATTCACTACGATTTTAAACAAGATAAAATATTTCCCACCATCGATCATCTCAATATTAAATTTTTTTATTGTTCTCCCACCAACCATCATCATTATCACAAAACACAATAACCATTGTCGATGTCACATCCCTTAGGCAACACAGGATAATGTGAGAATTTTGAAAATATAACCTATGGATGAATTCAAAATGGTTAAAATACCTAGAATTGAGGACAGTATCACCAAAAATAGTGTCTGATTGTCCGATATGTAGCCATAATAGAATCATTAGTTCATATTTGCTGATGATGTGGTGATGATGTGTCTCAATAGAACAGTGGCTAGAAAACTTTCTAAAAAGTCAATGTTAGTGTGAATAGTGTCGTATTCTCTAGCAGGGGGGAATATATCACCCACAGTTTGACCAAAACATTTAACAACTCTACCAGAGTTGTTTCAACTCCATTTTTACAAAATTTACACCATTGGAATCATCTCAATTAAGTCTTCACGGATTTGGACACAAAAAAAATTCAAGCACATTCAATTTTTTATCACTGAAAAACAACTCTTCCTGTAAAGAACCGTAAAATTCAAGGGAATATTTTTGTTAATTTTCTTTGGAATTTTACAAGAACAGAGTTTCTAATGGCACCAGATTCCGAGGCCCGGTGTGCCCGGAATCATTTTCCGATGTTTGGCTCGGGTACGTTCAGTGAACGAACGAGCAGGTTTTTCTAACTTTTGAACCGGTGCTCGGAATCAAATTCCGTGGGCACCGATGGAATTGCAACGCCAGTATTTTCTTAGAAACACCTCTTTCGGAGTTGCGTTTGCTCAGGTGTGGTTTTTAAATTTTTGGGGTTAAGTTAAACAAATAAAATAAAGTGGTGTGACAAATTTATTTTTATTTCACTTAAAGTCACTTAAAAGCCACTTAAAGCCACTTGAGCTAAGTTGAAGCGGATTGGGTGCAATCCAAAATATCTTACCCTCTTGGTAGAATATTTGTGAGGTGGGGCCCGCACGAGCCCCACCGTTTCTTTTCCTCTAAGTAACGCACCCGTGAAAACTCCTCAATAATGAAAGTCAACTGGGGCGTTTTCTAAAACACTTAAACGCTCCTATTAAATGGACAGTTAAGTCATTACCATTAATTCACCGAATTAATGGTTCGTTTCTTAACATGTTTTTAAACTGTTGGCATAATAATAAAATAAGACCAACACCTTTTCTTTTTGTTGACGGGTTGATTGTTGAGAGGATTTGGAGAATCTGTACCTTCTTTCCCCTTCGCGAAGAACGCAAAGAACACGAAGAACGTGAAGAATGCCAAACCCTCGGAGATCGACAACGCGATGCCGTGTTCCGTGATGCTGACGATTCTCCTTCTACGACGCTTCTTCCGCGATGTTCTTCCCTGCAAAAATCTCCGATCATCAACTGCTTGAGGTAGGAGATTTCGGATCTTTTGAATTTCCTTTGTGGATTTTATCATTAACATGGATTTAATTCATGAAATTAAATCCATGTGTTTTCTTTAACCCTCGAAGATCGTCGACGCAATGCCCTTCCGCGACGACGCGACGCCCTTCCGCGATGCGACGATCCTCTTCTTCCGCGATGGTCAATTCCGCGAAGTACTCTCGTCCGACGACAGCTACGAGGTAGGGGTTTTTATTTGAGAATAATATTTATTCCCATGGTTGTTCCTTATAAAAAAAAGAACCTAGATCAATGTTCAGTTTTAATTTATTAAAATTGTGCCTTGTTTTGTTTTTCATGTGTTGAATTTTATTCCCAATTGTTATCACCTAACGTGGAGGGTGCAGGCCAAACAAACACGGCCCGACAACCCTCCGCAGTTTTTTGTTGATGTGTGGATTAACGACGTTTACGAAATGGGATCGGAATGGAGATTGGAGGCCCTCGCAGCCGAGATCCGATCCCGGGAGAGTCGTAGGTGCAAACCGCAGGGAAAACGGACCACCGGAGCGTGTCCGGTGGTCTGTGGAAGTTTTCGTCTGCGCGCCACGCCGGCACGGCAGCACCGGCAGCCGGAGGTGGCGACCAGCAGTGGCCGGCCGCCAGGAAGCGTCGGCGAGAGCCGGTCCCACAGCCACGCAGGACCGCGGGGAAGGGACGCGGCCTTGCGCCGCGTCCGGTGACACGGAGCGGCCCCCGCGCGGGGGGCCAAAGCTCCTTGGGTGCGGCCGCTCGGCCAGCGCCGAGCCACCAGACCGGCCAGTCAGGTCACGCCGGCCGGGCCGGGTCACGCCCAGCCGGGTTAGACCCGGACCCGGGTCGGGTCGACTGGGTTCGGGCCAACCCAGGGGGGTTGGGCCGGGTCGGTCCGGGCCGAGACCCCCTGTTTTCGGACCTTTTCGTCCTTTTGCTCATAACTAGAGCTACAGGCCTCCGAACAATGAGCCGTCAGTGGAGATGCGATCCTTGGATCGAGATGGTCGTTTCAGTATACTACACTCAAGGTTTCGGAATACTTTGGGTTCGTCCAGGTTGGTTCGTACACGAAACCAATCGGGCCCTCGGAGCGGAAACCCTCATATCTTGAGCTTCGAACGTCCGATTGACGTGCTGTCAACTTTGTTGGATTTCTCTTAGTGAGACAGATCTTTTGGCTTACTCTACCCAAAGTTTTGACGCAAGTGGAGTATGGTCGGGTTGGTTTTTCCTTAAAAACCAACCGGGCCCCTGGGAGGAAAAAGCCAATAACTCTCAGACCGGGCGTCCGATTGACGCGCCGTCTGCGACGTTGAGTTCCTGTTGACGATACAGAACTTTTGGATATATCAACTCTGGAATATATGTCAGTTGATGTATCAGCCTCTCGGCTCGTGGAGCGGACCCTCCCGAATGAGTTTTCTATGTGGGGGAACCCTAGAGCTGGCTGCGACTGCTACCGTGATGACGACGACTGTGCAGAGATCCTCAGTGGATTCAACGGCGACGATTACAGGACTCTGCGATCCTCTGTGGGTCAGTGCTACCGATCATGTGTGGGCCTGATCTAGTGTGGGTCAGTGCTCAGCGGTCCTATGTGGGCCAGCGCCTAAAGATCCTGTGTGGGTCCGATCCTGTGTGGGTCTTTGCGGGGGTTAGTTACCTATCGATCCTTTGTGGGTCAGATCCTTTGTGGGTCATTGCGGGGGTGAGTTACCTATCAATCCTTTGTGGGTCGGATCCTTTGTGGGTCATTGTGGGGGTTAGTACCTATCGATCCTTTGTGGGTCCAATGTCTTAGATGAATCAGTGGCAATATCTGGTCATCTTTATCATCATATGAAGAAGTATATCATGTGTGAGCTGAACCCTCTTTTCTTTCATTTGTGGATTGTGTTGTGCTATCCTGTGTGGGTATACGTTTTTCTTTCCTGTGTGGACTGGGTTGTACTTGGGTTCGGATGTTGGAGCCGAACGAGAATTGATGACTTGGGTATATGTATGGGCATATACCTAAGCCTTGTCGGATGTTACTTCATGATTGTATCTTTCATTTGTGGATTATCCTTTGTGGATTCTGGGAGACCTTTGGGGGTCTCGAGGTCCCTACTGAGTAGCTTATACTCACCCCTGCACGGGATATGCCCGCACTACATTGTGTTGGTTGCAGACGACGGACAACACTGATCGTGGTTGAGGCTTGCGGAGCATGACGGTACCTGGAGGTGGACCACTGGGCGGGACGTACTTGGAGTGGATGGTTGGATCCAAGGAGCTGTAGAGGCTATCTGTACTCATCCTTCAGGTGGGACTTCCAGTGGATAGCTCGACGTTGCGGCTTTACTTTTCAGTTTCTGTTTTCCCTTGCCAGTTGTACTTTACTTACAGTTTGGGTTTGTATTCTGGCCCACTTACTTTTCCGCACTTACTGTTGTACTCAGCTTTTACTTAGTGTTTACTTCTACTGCTTGCTTGCTCTGTGGTGTTTGTTTACTTTTCAAAGGCAATGCCTTCCCTTTTTTGGGATTTAATCCTTGGTACTAGTCGCCAGCCCCTGGCCTATGGAAGGCGGCCTGGGGGTAGTCACGACACGGGCCCCGAGGATGGGTCATGACAATTGCTATTAGAGGAGTTCGGTTCTACCGCAGAATCTGATCTTTCATCAATGTGAAGCAATAGTGTTAAGCATATTGAGTGTGGTTATCAGTCCAGGGAGCTCAGTGTTGGTGCGGCGGCCGACGTATCCGTACACCAGGACCCTGACTTCTGATTTCCGACTTAATGCATGAAAACATTGATTGCATGTGTGTTCCACGTTTTCTTTGTGATTACTTTATGTCAGCTCACCAGGTATACTGTTATGACCATGGAGCACCTGTTTCTTTTCAGGATGGCCCCACGATGACAGCCAGCTAGGGTTCCGAGAGTTGAGCGTGACGACAGCCCACCGAGCGACGAGGCCTCGGTACAAGGCCCTTTGACAGCTGAGGCACCGGCGGTACCTCTACCCATCGAGCCACCGATTCTTCCAGCCCCAGTCGCTGACGACGCACGTTTACTTGGAGCTCTGCACGAGTTTCAGTGCCAGCGACCGCCTAGGTTTAGTGGGGATACGGACCCCCAGGTAGTCGAGGACTGGATGGAGGTAGTTGTACGAGTTTTTAGGCTAGTGAGGACATCAGCAGACCTCATGGTGATCCTCGCAGCAAGCCTACTGCACGCAGCAGCAGGCCGATGGTGGAGCTTGATGCTCCAGGTGCACGATGATGCATCTCTCCTCTGGATAGACTTTTACGGCCTCTTCTGATCAGAGTTCGTCTCGGCCACCCTCCATGCGGTGCGCATCCAGGAGCTTCTTCAACTGCGGCAGGGTAGCTTGACGGTCGCCGAGTACTCGGCGAGATTTACCGATCTCTCTCGCTACTCGACCGACATGGTATGGGACCCATTCTTCCGAGCCGGACCTTTGAGCAGGGATTGAGACATGAGATCAGGGCATCGCTGATCTCCCTCAGCATTCCGACCCAGGCAGGAGTACGGGAGAAAGCCCTTCATATCGGGAGCCTTATTGATGAGCCTTCATCAGCAGCGAGACCTACCACGGGGCGGCATGTAGCAGAGTCTTCCAGGGCAGGAAGTCGACAAATGACTTAGGGGTCCAGGCAGACGAGACCCTCATGCAGACGACCTCAGGACACTGGCTCAGCAGTGCGGGGCACACAGCGTGGAGCTAGTCTTTCGAGATGCGGGCAGTGCTACACATGTGGCGGGCAGGGCCACATGGCTCGTGACTGCCTGACCCACCGTGCCGAGGAGCAGCAGACAGTTGAGGGGCCACCCAGGTAGAGGCATAGGGTCGTCCGTGGCGTTCCGCAGGGAGCAGGCAGACGAGGCAGAGGAGTTGGCCGAGCAGCAGGTGGTGGGCGACGCTTTGAGGCTCTACCACCACCACCACCAGGAGGTCCACCCCGGCCATAGGGAGCTGGCGGGCAGAGACAGGCACAACTCCAGGCAGCGGAGGCCTATGACCACAGCACGCCCGAGATGATTCGAGGTACTATCTTTGTCTATTACACCCTTGCTGAAGTTCTTATAGACACAGGAGTGAGTCACTCTTTCATAGCCACTGCCCTTGTTCGGAGCTCGGAGGTTCCGATAGAGCCGTTGGCTCGATCCTTACGGCTAGAGACTCCTACAGGAGCAAACTCGATGATCATGCACTGGTGCCGGCAGTGTGAGATTACTCTAGGAGGCGAGAGCTTCGGCTGGGATCTTCTTGTAGCAGCATCGAGGCCTTACGACGTCATCTTGGGCATGGATTGGTTATCTACATTCCATGCACGGATTGACTATATTAGGCGCAAGGAGCGATGTGTATGCACCAACGGGAGCAGGTTCACCTTCACCGGCGAGAAGGGAGCCTTTGTAGCACAGGATGGACTTCCACAGAGGAGAGGACATCCCATCACTCATCAATTGGCTAGCCTCATCCTTGGAGCAGTTGACGTGCAGAGTCCAAATTTTCTTGCAGTGGTGTATCAGTATGCAGACGCCGTTCCCGACGACGTCCCAGGGCTACCTCCTCACAGAGAGGTAGACTTTTATATTGATTTGTACCTCGGGACAACCCCAATATCCACTCTAGCATATCGGATGGCCCCTGCTGAGCTTCGAGAGCTATGGGTATAGTTGGAGGACTTGTAGGGCAAGGGTTTCATCTGACCTAGTGTTTCACCTTGGGCTTCCCTGATATTGTTCGCCAAGAAGGCGGGCGGGAGCTTGCGACTTTGTGTCGACTATCGTCGCCTGAACCAGGTGACGATGAAGAACAAGTATCCTCTACCTAGGATTTATGACCTCTTCGATCAGCTCATGGGAGTGCGGTGGTTCTCGAAGATAGACCTCAGGTCATGCTATCATCAGCTCAGAGTTCGGGACGAGGACGTGCAAAAGACGGCTTTCAGATGTCGGTATGGCCACTATGAGTTATTGGTTATGCCTTTCGGCATAATCAATGCTCCAGCGGTGTTCATGGGTCTCGTGAACTTGATCTTTCAGCCATACCTCGATCGATTTTTCATGGTCTTCGTCGACGACATTTTTATTTACTCGACGACTGAGGAGGAGCACGCTTACCACATGCGAACTGTACTGGACACAGTCCGAGAGCACAAGATTTATGGAAAGCTCTTAAAGTGTCAGTTATGGATACGCGAGGTCCACTTCTTGGGGTACTTCATCTTTGAGGCGGGAGTTGCAGTGGATCCTGCGAAGATCGAGTCAGTGCTAGCTTGGAAGCCACCCAAGAGCGTGATGGAGGTGCCGAGTTTCTTGGGACTAGATGGATACTATCAGATATTTGTGCTAGACTTCTCCAGAGTTGCGGAACCACTCTCAACTTTGATGAAGAAGGGGAAACCCTTTGTGTGGTCAGACAGATGTCAGCAGAGCTTCCTGGAGCAGAGACAGAGATTGACCAGCGCCCCTATCTTGAGGATGCATGAGGAGGGAGTAGGGTACGTAGTCTATTGCGATGCATCAGGGACCGGACTCGGATGTGTGCTGATGTAGGAGCGAGCGGTGATTGCCTATGGATCACGTCAGTTGAGGCTGCATGAGCAAAACTATGCTACCCATGACCTGGAGTTAGCATCAGTGGTCTTCGCTATGAAGACATGGCGACACTATCTGATGGGCGAGCGCTTTAGAGTCTTTTCTGACCATCAGAGTCTCAGGTACATCTTCTCTCAGAAGGACCTGAACCTGAGATAGTAGCGAAAGATCGAGTTCCTCTAGGACTATGACTTTGAGATAGTCTATACTCCTAGGAAGGTGAACGTGGTAGCCAATGCTCTCAGCAGGAGGACGAGCATTCAGCTACTCGAGAAGGCGACATCGAAGCAAGCCGCTTTGCGGAAATCCTTCGTCGATAGAGATGGCACAACCTTCCTTCAGTCTCTCATAGTCTCTCCTCCACTACTGCAGTGGGTCAGAGAGGCACAGCGTGGGGACGCTAACTGTGAGACGCGGCATGCACAGATATCCTCAGGACATGCACCTGATGGTTTCTCCTTTGGAGCAGAGCACAACAACCTTTTCAGAGGACGTAACTTAGTACCAGTCGCTTTACGAGAGGAGGTGTTGAGAGAGTTTCACACCTCTCCTTTGGCGGTACATCCTGGAGTGGCGAAGATGTACCAGGACCTCAGACGACAGCACTGGTGGCCAGACATGAAGAAGGTTGTGGCAGAGTTCTTTTCTCGATGCCTCACCTGCCAACAGGTGAAGGCAGAGCATCAGGTACCAGCAGGCTTGGTACAACCCTTGGAGGTCCCAGAGTGGAAGTGGGACGGGATATCTATGGACTTCGTGACTGAAATTCCACGCACTTCCAGAGGTCACGACTCCATTTGGCATATTGTCGACCAACTCACCAAGTCGGCTCACTTCTTACCCATCAGAGAGCAGGGCTCGGTGGAGATCTTGGGGCGTCTCTACGTTCAGGAGATTTTACAGCTTCACGTTGTGCCATCATCTATCGTCTTCGATCGAGATGCTCGCTTTACTTCCCGGCATTGGAAGGGGTTGCAGGAGGCGTTCAGGACGCAGCTACGTCTGAGCACCGCCTTTCACCCTCAGACGGATGGTCAGACGGAGAGTACCATTCAGACTCTCGAGGACATGCTCCGTGCATGTGCCCTCGACTTTGGTCGCAGCTGGGAGGACCACCTACCCTTGGTGGAGTTCGCGTACAACAACAACTACCACTCCACCATCGGGATGGCACCATACGAGGCCTTGTACGGCAGAACTTGCAGATCTCCTTTATGCTGGACATACCCTGGGGAGTCAGTACTTGTAGGACCAGAGATGGTCCGAGCCACGACAGAGAAGGTCCAGGTCATCGAGGAGCGGATGAGGACAGGTCAGAGACGGAAAAAGTCTTATGCTGACAAGAGGCGGAGGCCACTAGAGTTCGAGGATGGCGACCACGTCTTCTTGCGTGTCTCACCTCGACCTGGATTACAAAGATTTGGCTGAGGCAGCAAGTTGTCTCCACGCTTCATCAGACCATTCCAGGTCCTCAGCAGGGTCGGTGAGGTGGCTTATCGCCTGGCTCTACCACCTCAGTTGCACCAGGTTCACAACATCTTCCACGTATCTCAGCTGAGGAGATACGTGCATGAACCGACGCATATCATTGACTATGGGGAGCTAGATGTTGATGATGGGGTGACTTTTGAAGAGGTCCTGGTGGAGATTGAGGATCGACAGGAGAGGGTCCTATGTGGATGATCGATTCCTCTAGTGCGCATTAGATGGCAGCACGAGAACCTCCAGGAGAGCACTTGGGAGCGGGATGCTCGGATGCGTGCTCAGTACCCACTTTTGTTTCCCTAGTTTATGATGTATCTTTACAGGGATGTAAATCCCTGATGTGGGAGTGATGTAAAGACCTGTAAAATTCAAGGAAATTTTTTTCTTAATTTTCTTTGGAATTTTAAAAGAACGCATTTTCTGACGGCACCTAATTCCCAGGCCCGGTGTGCCTGGAATCATTTTCCGAAGTTTGGTTCGGGTACGTTCAGTAAACGAACGAGTGGGTTTTTCTAACTTTTGAACCAGTGCTCGGAATCAAATTCTGAGGGCACCGATGGAATCGAAGCGCTGGTATTTGCTCAGAAACACCTCTTCCGGAGTTGCGTTTTCTCAGGTGTGGTTTTTAAATTTTTGGGGTTACGTTAAGAAATAAAATAAAGTGCTGTGACAACATTATTTTTATTTCACTTAAAGCCACTTAAAAGTCCCTTAAATCCACTTGATCATAGTTGAAGCGGATAGGGTGCAATCCAAAATATCATACCCTCTTGGTAGAATATTTGTGAGGTGGGGCCCTCATTAGCCCCACCATTTCTTTTCCTCTAAGTAACGCACCCGCGAAAACTCCTCATTAATGAGAGTCAACTGGGGCATTTTCTAAAACTCTTAAACGCTCCTATTCAATGGATAGTTAAGTCGTTACCATTAATTCACCGAATTAATGGTTTGTTTCTTAACATATTTTCAAACTATTGGCATAATAATAAAATAAGACCAACACCTTTTCTTTTTGTTGACGGGTTGATTGTTGAGAGGATTTGAAGAATCTGTACCTTCTTTCCCCTTCGTGAAGAACATGAAGAACACGAATAACGCCAAAACCTCGGAGATCGACGACGTGACACTGTGTTCTGAGACTGCGACGATTCTCCTTCCACGATGCTTCTTCCACGACGTTCTTACCCGCAACAATCTCCGATCATCAACAACTTGAGGTAGGATATTTCAGATCTTTTAAATTTCCTTTGTGGATTTTATCCTTAACATGGATTTAATTCATGAAATTAAATCTGTGTGATTTCTTTAACCCTCGGAGATCGTCGACGCGACGCCCTGCCGCGATGACGCGACGCCCTTCTGCGACGCGACGATCCTCTTCTTCCGTGACAGTCAATTCCGCGAAGAACTCTCTTCCGACGACAGCTACGAGGTAGGGGTTTTTATTTGAGAATAATATTTATTCTCATGGTTGTTCCTTCTAAAACATAGAACCCGGATCAAAGTTCAAATTTAATTTATAAAAATTGTGCCTTGTTTTGTTTTTCATGTGTTGAATTTTATTCCCAATTGTTATCACCTAACGCGGAGGGTGCGGGCCAAAAAAACATGGCCCGACAACCCTCCTCAGTTTTTTGTTGATGAGTGGATTAACAGCGTTTACGAAATGGGATCGGAATGGCGATTGGAGGCCTTCGTAACAGATTTCGGATCCCGGGAGAGTCGTAGGCGCAAACCGCAGGCAAAACGGATCACCAGAGCGCATCCAGTGGTCCGCGGAAGTTCCCACTAGCGCGCCACGCCGGCACGGTCCGCCGCCAGGAAGAAGAGGCGCCCGGCGCGCCGTCGAGAAGACCTGCCGCGGCTTAAAATGCGGTGGCGAGAGCCGGTCTCGCGGCCGCACAGGACCGCGGGGAAGGGACGCGGCCTTGCGCCGCGTCCGGTGACATGGAGCAGCCCCCACGCGGGGGGCCGCGGCTCCGTGGGTGCGGCCGCTCGGCCAGCACCGAGCCGCCAGACCGGCCAACCGGGTCGTGCCCAGGCCGGGCCGGGCCGGGTCGCGCCGGACGGGCCGGGTCGCGCCCAGACGGGTCAGACCCGGAACCGGTTCGGGCTGACCCAGGGGGGTTGGGTCGGGTCGGTCCGGGCCCAGACCCCCCATTTTCGGACATTTTCGGTCTTTTGCTCAAAACTTGAGCTACGGGCCTCCGAACGACGCGCCATCAGTGGCGATGAGATCCTTGGATCGAGGCGGTCGTTTCGGAATACTACACCAAAGGTTTCGGAATACTTTGGGTTCAGCCAGGTTGGTTCATACACGAAACCAACCGGGCCCTCGGAGCGGAAACGCTCATATCTTGAGCATCGGACGTCCGATTGACGTGTTGTCGACTTTGTTGGATTCCTCTTAGTGAGACGGATCTTTTGGATTACTCCGCCCGAGGATTGGACATAGGTGGAGTATGGTCGGGTTGGTTTTTCCTTAAAAACCAACCGGGCCCCTGGGACGAAAAAGCCAATAAATCTCAGACCGGGCGTCCGATTGACGCGCCGTTTGCGACGTTGAGTTCCTGTTGACGATACGGAACTTTTGGATACATAAACTCTGGACTATGTGTCAGTTGATGTATCAGCCTCTTGGCTCGTTGAGCGGACCCTCCTGAATGAGCTTGCTGTGTGCGGGAACCCTAGAGCTGGCTGCGACTGCTACCGTGACGACGACGACTGTGCAGAGATCCTCAGTGGATTCAACGGTGACGACTACACCACTCAGCGATCCTTTGTGGGTCAGTGCCACCGATCCTGTGTGGGTCCAATCCTGTGTGGGTCAGTGCTCAGCGGTCCTGTGTGGGCCAGCGCCTACAGATCCTGTGTGGGTCCAATCCTGTGTGGGTCTTTACGGGGGTTAGTTTCCTATCGATCCATTGTGGGTCAAATCCTTTGTGGGTCATTGCGGGGGTTAGTTAGCTATCTATCCTTTGTGGGTCAGATCCTTTTTGGGTCATTGTGGGGGTTAGTACCTATCAATCCTTTATGGGTCCGGTGACTTAGATGAATCACTGTCAATATTTGGTCATCTTTATCATCATATGAAGAAGTATATCCTATGTGAGCTGAATCCTTTTTGCTTTCCTTTGTGGATTGTGTTGTGTTATTCTGTGTGGGTATACATTTTGCTTTCCTATGTGGACTGGGTTGTACATGGGTTCAGTTGTTGGAGCCGAACGAGAATTGATGACTTAGGTATATGTATGGGCATATACCTAAGCCGTGTCGGATGTTACTTCATGATTGTATCTTTCCTTTGTGGATTATTCTTTGTGGATTTTGGGAGACCTTCGGGGGTCTCGGGGTCCCTACTAAGTAGCTTATACTCACCCCTGCATGGGCTATGCCCGCACTACATTGTTATGGTTGCAGACGACAGACAGTGCTGATCGTGGTTGAGGCTTGCGAAGCAAGACGGTACCTAGAGGTGGACCACTGGGCGGGATGTACTTGGAGTGGACGGTTGGACCCGAGGAGCTGTAGAGGCTATCTGTACTCACCCTTTAGGTGGGACTTCCAGTGGACAGCTCGATGTTGCGACTTTACTTTTCAGTTGCTGTTTTCCCTTTCCAGTTGTACTTTTATTTCAGTTTGGGTTTGTATTCTGGCCCACTTACTTTTCCGCACTTACTGTTGTACTCAGATTTTACATAGTTTTTACATCTACTGCTTGCTTGCTCTGTGGTGTTTGTTTACTTTTCAAAGGCAATGCCTTCCTTTTTTTGGGATTTACGCCTTGGTGCTAGTCGCCAGCCCCTGGCCTATGTAAGGTGGGCTTAGGGTAGTCACTGCGTGGGCCCTGAGGACGGGTCGCGACACTTCCCTCTACCATTTCTCTCAATATATCTCTAATACCACTTTTTGGGGTGGAAGAGCTTTGCATCGATGATAAACACACAAAACATAGAAAAAAATTGTATAACACATAAGATTTAACCTATTTTGTCTTGGTGCCTACATCCACATGAGAACGGGGTTGTCAATTTCTTTATATATTCTCTGTATCAAACCTGACAATGGATCACACAATTACACATTCCAGTACATGGGATTTGATCCCATTTTATAGACTAAAAAAATGAAATGTCAATGGTTTGTTTTAGTATCTCATCTACTCATGAACATTTTATTATTTCTGTCTATTGTCCACCACATTGGATAGTTTGGTTTCCCACTTCATAAAATTTTGTTGCTGAGAAGGAATACTCCCATAATTCATCCTTCACAATCAACTACTAAGACTAGTAGTTGCCACCACAAGTGGGATGAATTGAATGGGTCCTTGGTGATTGTTTTGGTGATGTAGTAAGGGACATGTTTTGGTGGGGTTATGCATCGATGGTGGTAGGAATCGGGTGACAATGAAGGTGTGGCTCATATGGCCTCGCATGGTTGATTTGGTTGTGATGGATATGTGTGATATGCATGTGATTGCTATAATAGGTGCAGGGAGGTGGATCCGGTTGTGGATGTTGTGGTTGTGATAATCAATGCAGTGATGTACGAGATCATTCTATGTATGCAGGTTGGATATAGTTGTGGTCCTTGGTAGATGGGTCAGTGGTGGAGATTTTCATGGTGAGCAGACGACTGTGGGTGGTACAAATGGTGATATAGATCTGGTCATTGTGGGGGTTGAGGTCAGTGTGGTGGATATGGTTCTATGAGTTTTTGGGTTTCATTTGGCCCTATGGGCCATCAAATGTGCAATGGGTCTATAACAAGACTTTGTACATAAGTTTATGTGACTTTAGGCCTCTTTTACATGCTCTTTGAACGGGGTTTTGCATCATGCCATTGTATTTTAAGGCCTATGTGTTTTTGTGTCTTCCAAATTATGATGGGTTCCCCCTTATCCCATTTCAAATGGGGTTTGTGTTTTTCACTTTTTAACAAAATGGATTTCCCCCAACCTTCCTATTATATAATAGGAGGTATATAATATTATAATATATAATTGGATGTAAATTAATTTTCAAATTTATATTTAATGTATTTATAATATATATATATATATGCACTTAACTATTTTTTTTGAAGAAACAGTGCTTTTGTTAAATAACTAAATAATTATTAATATTTAAAGTCATGTTTATATGAGCCTAAAAGATGGGATCAGATTACATTATTTAACATGAAGGGGGAGTTATTCATTGGGGATATCCTCCAAATACGTAATGCCCTAACTCGCACCATTATTTGAATTCACATTTTTAACAGCATTTTCTTCACAGTAGGTATGAGTGGTAATATGATTGATATCATAGTGTGAATGAATACACTCCATCCATTGAATGGTAATAGACCATGCCAGATAAACCAGCCCTTTACAAATTTCTTGGACAATAGTAGTCAAGTCACTCTCATTCCAAATGTTGTTATAACCTTGATTTTTGGAATAGAATATATCATAAATAACACTCATCATTTATACAACTAGAGAAGAGACGGTACCACAACGTCCCAAAAGAAAAAGAGGATATGAACAATATTATTCTTAAAGATGTCTCCACATCCCAAAAGCCATGGATTTCCCATAGAAGTGCCATCAACATTAACTTTGATCCAAAAAAGCGGAGGGGGTTTTCAAAAAACAAAAAATGTGTGTCGCAGTTGGCATAAAATACCCTCAACCTGAAGCCTTCTCATAATCATGAATCCCTTCACTATGTTGTTCAAATTCCCTTCTAAATCAAGGTAGTTTCATGAATATCATTGGGAATCTACATCCAACCTGCATTGATGTTGAGTGAGAAATTATTGTAAAATATTGCAATTCTATAATATTAGATCACTTCAAAAAGCTCAGTGGCAGTAGCAAAGAAAAGATATTTTATTTTATTATAGTTATCAATATCCTGTCAATGCTTTAGCTGAGTATTGGTAGAGTCAAGAATCCTCCATCTGCAATCAAATATGTTAAAAATAATATTTTAAAGACTAGTGGACATGTCACATGAATGAAATAAATTATTTTTATCCTCTCTATGTTGATTACAAAGGTAAAATTTCGGAAAAAAATTAATTCCAAAATATTGTAAAAAATAATCAGTTGGGATATTATTATAGGAAGCACACCAAATTAGAGTATGTCATTAAGGATTTATCCATCGCTTGTCAAGAATTTTGATCCAACTATGGTCATTTCCACCGTTATGAAAGTGATGATTGTAAAATTTATTTGATTCAAGCATTCCATTATGATTAGGCACCCATATAAGAAAGTCATCCATGTTCTATAAATTATAGTTTGTAATAACATGAATAAAATTCTCAGGGAGGCTATCAAGATAAGAATTAATGGAATTTTGGATGGTCATATTTATATTTTGATGGATTGGTCAGTGATTAAAGTTGTTATAGGAGCACCAGTCCAGTTGTATAACCATAATCTCATGGAGGAGTCCCTATAGACTATCCATCTAGTAGTGGTCATAAGACTGGCATATGTTTTTTTAATAGAAGGCTGGATGGAGGAGTTTAGAAAATTCATGTTTCCCTTTTTTAGCTTACTAAGGAACCTATTTTTGATGAAGTTAATTGGAGGAGCATCATTATGAATCAAGATCCAAGTTGTTATATCTTGAAGAACATCATTAAAGAGGACAAAATTATTAAAGCTATGACACCCATTTTCCATATATTTTCAACAAGTAGACCAAGGAATAGTCACAAGCTTCTTATCAAAGGTGATACCAGACCAAACAAAGTTTTTAATGTAAATATTAATTTTTTTAAAAGATCATTATGATGTTTATAAACCATCATATAGTAAAATATTTTGGAAAACATAACTGACATCACAAGGTACATTCTACTCAACATAAGAGGAGTCTTCCCCTTTCAATAGATGAGTTTATTAACTATTTAATCAATAATTCTAGTGAAATAAAACGATTTTGGCCTACCACAAAATAGTGGGATTCTAATATATGTGAAAAAAATGATCCTTTCTTAATACCTAAATCATTGTTAATATTGTTTTTTTCTATTAGATGGAATTTTTTTTCCAACAAAGACAAAGGATTTGTTATAGCTGATGACCTGACCCAAGACTTCTTCATAGTGAGAATGTGAATTTTTTTCAGAATTTTGATGTTTCTTTTGTCTCTTTGTAAGAATAGAATAATGTCATCTAAATATAAAATATTTTTTTGGAAATCTACATTTCCTTTTTGCATCAATGGGATTATGTTTACTTTGTTCACCCAGGGGAGTGAGAATATGACTTAAATAATCCCCGCAATAGAAAAAGGAATGGAAGAGAGGGGATCACCTTGTCTACCATATATGTATAAATACATTTATATCACACAAATGAATAATGTATTGTTGAATTTAATATTATATATATTTAATGTATAGAGTACAATGTAATGTAACATATTATTTAACTTAATTTATATAATGTATATAATAATATATAATATAATAAAAAATATATATATTGTATTTATATAATTGTTTTTATATACATAGACACACACATAGATATGTGTATATAAATATATCTATGCATATATTTATAAATACATTAATATCTAACACACACAAAAATGATTGTATATTCATATATCTATTTGTAAATATTAATTTTTATATTATTTATATAGATTAATTTGTATATAATTATTTTTATATTATAATATATATAATATATTTATATATTTACTTAATTATTTTATTATATACGAAGTTCATTTTATAATATAGGTATATATATATAGTAAAATACTAATATTTTTATATATTATATAAATCCAAATCACTACTAATTTTTTCCTTTTTATAAATTTAATTTATATTAATGGAAATTATCACAAAATAGAAACTAAATGTAAATTGAGTAATGATTTTAGGCTAAATTACACTAATTTATGTGAAAAATAAATTTATATGGGGTTTTCATAACTGCATATAAATAATAGCCCATAATCCTCAGTTTTTTGTATTGTATAGTGTATCATATACAATAAATTATGAAATCATATAAAAAACACCATTTAGATATATATATATATATATATATTTAAAAACACTTTCGGATAATTATCTAATACTCCATTTACCATGTGAATAATCATCCAAAACCCCATTTGGATAAATTCTAATAAACTTTTAGTAAAACTCTCTATGAAAAACTCAATCCCTATTCTATCAACCACAATGTGTAAACACTTGGGAATTTCAAGCATTAGAAACAAATATGTAATCCAAAAATCATAAATATAAGAAAGTTACATCCATGGAAAATAATAAAATATAATCCAGATATAAATATATCTGATGTGATCTTTATTAGTCAAATGTATGTTTATACTAGTTTCCACTAATTGTATCATTCAAAACCATTCGTCTTTGTATGACCTATTTTTATAGGAAATATATTAATCATAGTACATGAACTAATTCAATCCATTATAATTACTCATATGGCTATCATTCTCCTAGTATAGACTGACCAGGTCAAGGAGTGCATCACATGTCATTAACCCTTACAGGTGAGCACAAATGATGCCCCTCACTCGATAAATATGTACATCACATATCTTATATAGGTATGCTCTTATATTCCTTGAATATATCTCAATAAATATCCCATATAGAATAATCTCTATATGAAATCATAAATATAAACATGGTTAATCTCTAAGCCAATACATGATAAGGAACATACCCAACCACCACTACTTTTTTATTCCTTAATGATTTCATAGGAATGTATCAATGTATGAGGATTATCATTATATGTATCTCACCATAAACATGTATTGGGGACTCCAAATATTAATTATGAACCCCGAGTATAAAAAATACTTATTATAAGTCACTATATGATGTATACATCAAGGCCCATCTATTGTAAAAAACTACATTTTGTTCCTTATTTAAAAATTCCATACCCGGATTCCAGAATAATACACTGTATAACATTGATTTTATATAAAAATCTATTATAACCCATGGTGAACAAAAATTAAGGATGATTCAATGCCATAAATTGAGAGGTCTGTTACCATTTCACTTCATGAGTATAAGTAGAAAACATGAATGAATAATTATGTGGATAAATCCGTTTATATAACATGATACATTTTACATTTTTAAATGTCTTAAAAAAGTTTAATAAATTCATAAATAAGTGTATGCATCATTATATCACATATTATTGACTTTCATATAACTATATTTTTTCTAAAATTTTATGGTTTTGTTAAACTTATTACATCTCTATGAAATTTATAACAACCCGCGGATGTCACCATCTCACAAAAGCATGACTTATAAAAACAATATATATATATATTTACATAAAATATTATTTACATATCATTAAATAATTATAAAAAAAATTAACTAAATAATGATCATGTATTTCTCTACTGGTGTATATTTTTTACACTATATTAATAATTTCCTGATTTATAATGAGCCATAAACACCACCCGTATATTTTTCACAAAAGATATTATTCTTGATATATCTTGTGTAGTAATATTTTTCAAAAACTATGGAAATGGAAACAGGAAAAGGTAGATCTAAAATACTTTTTGATGGAAAATTTAATTTGTAACAATCATAGACCATATTTGAGAATAATATGACCGTCAGTAATATGATTGGAATACATAACAATAATTTATTTCATAATAGAATTAAACTGAATGAATAATATATCAATGGATAATAGAAAGTACTTCCTTATAATTGAATTTCATAATGTCAAACATAACATTATATATGTTAAACCAAGACATCAATAGCTTATATATTATTATCTTACCGTCAAGGGCTAATGTATTTTCAATTTTTTCTATTGGGTAGGCATACCCCAAAATACTCATGCTGGTTTGTTTCTTGAGACATAGTGATGAATCATGATGCAGTGAAAGTCTCCAAAATATCTAATTAATTCCAATACATTAATCATATTAACTAATAAAAAATCTATACAATACCTAATCAACATTCTTAAGCCATCAATAAAAATCTATACTAGAATTATAAGCACATGTATTTTCAATATTTTCCTCATTAATAAATGGAATAGGTTTTCATGTAAACATCCATAAAACTAACACCATATAGTATAATGGGTATATTGTTAATTCTATAATTTAATAAATAAATTAAAATATTGTGTCAGGATAAACAACCCTCTATAAAAAGAAAAACATATAGAGTGTTCACAAAAAAATGCATTTGAAGAAAACACATTTTTATACACACTGGATGATTAGGCAAGAAAAAGGTAGTGATTGATCATTAATCAAATAAAGGAGAACATTATATAATACATCCTATGAAATAATGTGGATGATATAATTTGGGTAATTTCCATTCTCATGTGTAAAATATATAAAAAATGTAGGCTTTAAAGAAAACGATTTGAAGGGGAATTTTGAAATTTGTATTATAAATAAGAAATAAACTTGGACTTTTAAAAAATTATTAATATATATATATATATATATAGCTATGAAAATAAGGATTACCACTTTAAAACATTAAAATATTGAGGTGATGTTTCAAAAAAATTAGAAATGCAGGAAAGATGTGCTTACAATGAAATGTTAAAAAAGATTCTACTTGAACTTTTTGTAAATGGGAGTTACAAAAATAATTAAAAATCACATTAATTTTTTTAATGAATTATAAATAGTATAAAATGACAGCGATGAGTAATTGATGAGCATATAAAAATTTACTGAAAAATATCCAATAAATAAAGACATGGAGTAGAAAGATATCCAACTAAAAAAAATAGGTGGGTTCAGTTTCTCTTAAAATATATAATCTATGATCCATGCAGAAAAAGAAAATAGTTAAAATACATTTAAAATGTATTGACTTTGACCTACAATCCTGAATTAAAGTCCATCAATACATACTTTATATACTATTTTTTTTACCAATATGTATTACCAAACATAATTATCCCAAAATTACATGACATAAAGAAACGCTACATTATAAATATTCTTAGGACCTTTTATGATTTGATCATTATAGAATTATGATGTATCATAAACAAATAATGACCATTTCTTATTCAATTGATATATTTTTTCCAATTATATATAAAACTACCTAATCAAGAGTAAAAATTCATTATCTCCAATAAATTCTCCATAAATTATATCTTTTTAAGAAAGTCATGTATAATATTTCACTTCATATCCTTGGGAAATGAATACATAAGAATGGGTGAGAACAATTCACATTGAGGGAAAAATATATATTGGTAATTGTGAAATAAAAATAGTATTAATATTATTATAAGAATATGTAAATTATATGAATTCATAATTAACTGACATAGATAACATACTATATCACAAAAAATAAATGAAAACATGGATATCAATAATACTGACTTCATGCCAATGGAATTTATAATGTTATACATCAAAAAAATATTCAAAATCCCTTTAACTAATACACTATCCTATAATGGGAAGTGGTATACACCAAAACCTAATTTTATTGTTCTCGTGATACATGTTAATGTATTGATGGGCCATATAATTTTGAGCCCCATATATCACATTATTAATTAAAATAAATTCACCCTAAGAGTAAAATAGACTTTTAATACCATTCCATAAATGACCTATTATTTTATTAAAACGTGGTTATCAATATAATGAAATATATGTAATATAAATACATAATCAACATACATTAGAAGTCAGTAATTATTAAGAATAAAAATACATTTTCCCATGTCAGTAAAAGAGATAACATGATCATAATGCACGCAGAGAAATAGGTGGATGATGAAACAATACATAGTTTCTAATAACTATATATATTTGAATAGAAACAAAAAACCAGTAATTTTATTCATGAAAATAAATAAATTGTCTTTTTCTATGAATATTCTATAATCTAAATTTGTAAAATGAGATGTACGCATCATATAAGGTAATGAGTATAGGGAAGAGTCAACAAAGGAATAATAAGATGATAATACATCTAGAGAAAGAAAGTGTATGGTGGTAAAATTATATATCCCAATTCACTAAATGAAACATAAGAGCATATTAACATAAATTAATAACACCCTCATAAAAAAATAATTCTTCAAATGGTATCACAAACAAATGGTTAAATAATAAAACGATCTTATAATTTTAGTTCCATCATAAAAATTATAATATATATATATAAATATACTAGAGGATAAATCACGAAACATAAAACCAATTAGGGTAAATAATGTTTAAAATTATAAGGGAAATGGAATAAAAAACATAGAAGTATTTATAGAAAATATCTATAGGATTAATGTAAATAAAAATTTACATGTTGGTTTCAAATAAAAATTTAAAAAATATGATATTAAATCTTTTAAAACCTTTAATTTTTAAAATATTTCTAATAATAGACCCTTGAAAGGATATAATGTTTATATTTGAGAAATTTGTAGAGGCATACAAAACATGGGAAGGTGAAAGGAAAAACTACTTTTATTATTTTCAAAATAACATTGTTTGAAACACACATTTTAAGAAGAGTAACAAGAATTTAATTTATATTAAAAATTAATTTTATCAATGAGTGTTATAAAATAATATACAATAAAATTTTGTGGTGGGAGAACCGAATCATTGAAAAGAAATATTAATGACGAACCATTATAACACAATGAAAGAATATTTGGGCTATAATTATTCCTTATAGGAAATATACTCCATGAAGAATGAATATTTTGAAAATGTTTTATGTGGTAAATTGAAACAATTATAGGACACCAAATTATAAAATCATAAGGTTTAATTTACTCATATTATGTGAAATAATTTCTAGATAACAATCATAACTCAATGAAAAAAAGTTGACATATCAAAAATCCTTACTACAATGGAAATGACTAATTCAGTTTCCACATAACTAAGGAAACCTGATTTTTCTAATAAATCCCATGAAAAAAAATTATTATGGTAAAAAATATATACATGGGTAGTGAAAAAATCATATGAATAAAACATGGTTCACAAAATGTACTAAGTCTCAATGAACCAGAATTGGGACCAAGAAAAATCTTGTCACTTCAGTAACACTTTAACCAAAACCCCTTGAAAGTCCGGTCATATTATTAAACAAAAATTAAAATATTTAATTTTTTATGTGATATATCAAATAGTTAGTATATACACTATGAATATATAATTATTTTCATAATATCAAATGGCTCTCAAAGAGAGGAATATGATATGAAACCCCATACATTTGTTCAGATTCATTCTACACTTACAAGAAACATCATGAATAAATTAATTGAAATCATAAACATATACACAAAAAAATTACAAATAAATATATCCATTTATAATCTTAATTTATAATCATTTTATATATACATAAATAATAGTTATTTTTAGCTTCTTTCAAAATCAAGGGTATGTAATATTTATCACTCTGAACTGGTTTTTGAAAAATGGTGTTGGTGTTACTTATGTTAACAAATTTAATAATTCTAATATAATTAATGGTATTGAAATGTTGTTACATTATATTTATGTAGCTTATTATTTCATTCCATTTTATTTTTTTACAAGCCATGGTGATGAAATCAGTGATGATCATTTTTCAGTGATTCTTAATGAATGAAAGATTTTTTACTAATTAATGTGTTTAATAATGTTATAAAATTAGTAGAATGAAAAACAAAAAAATTAAATATTTATATCAGGTTATATAATAATTTATTTTCTCATATTCATTCATTGTATAAATTCATAAAATTTTAATGTAGGTTCATAATCTAACCTAAACAAGAACCTATCATGATTAATGGTTGATTCTGATGTGTTTTAGTTGTAATATCATTATAAAAAAGAATAATGACATTATTTGGTAATTTTTATAGCTATATATAATATTTTAATATAATTATAAATAAGATATAATTTATATAAATTCATTACATATAAAAAAAGATATTATTTTTCTATTACTTTTATCATTTTAAACGATTAAATTAATGATAACTATTTATTGATCATATCAATAACAGGATCTAAAATTTCAGAAATAAGAATATTAATTATATCATATAAATTTTATTTTTACATTAAAATCATCATCATTATCATACATATAAGAGGGTGAGGAAAAAAAAATGAAAATCAATCATTCCATAGGGGTAGTTGTCTATAGATAGGCATAGTTCACAATTTGGTTTTCTATATAACAGGACAAAAGTGTAATATGGTTTTTTATATCATAATAATTAATTTGATTTAAATATAATAATTATTTATTAAATTACCTATTGTACCAGCCTTTATAAAAGGGGAAGAAAAACTAAATTCATTATGAATTGAAGGCAGTAGTCCATACAATGCATGAATGGTGATCTTTTTTTAATAAAATAAAAAGGAACAGTTGATTAATGATTATTACCATATCATAATAAAATTAATTATATAAAAAATATTGATTTAATTAAATATATATTTCAAAATTATATTAGGAAAATAAAAATACTAAATGAATTTTTTATGTAAAAATTGTTACTCACATTGAAAACATTAATATTTCCTTGGATGATCCCTCTGAAACATATAAAATGGGATAACCTCTTACAATAAGATAACAAAGATAATGAAATATAATTATATAGTAATGATGAATGAAATTATTTTTATTTTGAAACTAATTATTTTGGGGTTCTTTGATTCGGTGGTATGAGGCCCCATTTATAATCTTGAGAATGGAAATTTTTAAAATAAATAAAGTTAATATAGATGGATCAGGTGTTAACTGTAACCACAAAAAACCTGGTATCCATGATATGGTGTCTAATTTATTACACTATTTTTATATACATTCCATATCATCAAAAAGGAAAATGTATTATAATATTATTGGTAAACTAGATAAATATTTGTGACTTGCATTATATTTGAAAAACTTAAACACATTTCACTGAATGTAATGAAAATATGCACCCTTGAAGCCATTCAAATATTCTTCATCATATCCTATGGAAAGGAGAAAAATAAGAGTGAACTCAATTTCAATGTAAGGCTTACTTAAAATAGATGGTATCAAGAATAAATAATGAAAAGTCAAAAATGAATAATTAATATGTAAAGGTATATATTTTAACACACAATATATTTAATCAATAACATCACTATAATTATTAAATAAGAAATAATCATTATGGAAATGGAAATAACAGAAAACACAAGAAATTTAATAATGAGAAAAAAAATAAAACCATGGATAATATCAATGAAATAATATCATGGATATTTATAACTCAATTATTACTGAATTAAATGATTAAAATTGGATGATATTAACTTATACATCATGATTTCTATACCATCAGGACCTTTCAAAATATTCTTTAAAAGTACAGATAAAAACCATTTAATTATTTCTTATTAATTCACTTTATGAAACTATCAATTCATAAAGGGGATATATAATTATGGTCCCCACCGATCACTAAATTTCATGGGAATTCTTCACATATTTAATTATATATTTAATTCAAGAAAGATATTCCTTATCAATGAATTTTCATATTTGATAAATAATAAATAATATCAATATTTCACAATTCAGTCATATAAATTTTAAATCCAAAAAATATAAATGATATATAGTTTAAGTAACAGGTATATAAATGATAAATAATATGGATATTTTGGGGAAATTTAATGTTTATTGATTACAAGAATGTGAATATTTCACGATAAAGTCAATGATTACAAAAATATTCAAAAAATATAATTTCTATAATTTCCTCGGTGAAAAGGGTCATAAACAATTCATATAAAATATAAAAAATGTATTGTTATAATATATCCTCAGTGGAGATTATTTAATATAAAATAGTTGTTTAAATAGATGAATAAAAAGAGGGAATGACCCATTTTACATTGAAAATCGCTCTTAAAAACATAAAATGTCAAAAATATCTAGAAAAACAATCTCTTTAACAATTTTTTTTAACATTTAACAGCTAATTAAAATAAAATAGTGTTTATGATAGAGAGATTTTCAATATAACTTCCCCTCTAACATTTAACGGCTAATTATTATATTAGGACAATTTGTTGGTAATTTTTTGTAAAGTTTACATTTTAATGAAAAATAAAAAATACATCATTTTAGTTCAAACCTACTTTTTCACCTAGTTTAATTATAAGGTTGATTATGTTTTATATTGGATTTAAAGTTTAAATAGATAATATTTTTACCAGTTAAACCAATTTAGGTCATTGGTATCAATTACAATGTGAAATTGACAATAAAAACATAAAAAACTTTAGGACGTTTTTACCTTTAAAACCCAAATTGTCCTCCCAAGTACGTGATTAAATTTAAATAATCTACTACCACTTATGTGATTAGAATTTGAAAAAATTGATTCCATATTTTCAATAATAATAATTTATAATTTCTAATAAGGCCAACATTTTTTAACAAAAATATTAATCGATGAAATTAAAAGTATTTACTATTATTTAGGTAAAACTTGGATTAATAAAGGACTAAACCTTTAACTTAAGAGACCAAATGATGAAGAGTCTTTTTCAACAATCATTAAATATCCATATTTTGGATATTAAATTTCCATCCTTGGGTTTGTTGGTCTTTTATTACTTTTGTTTAGGTAATTGTATGTGAACAACTAACTTATTTCCAAAAAACTAAGTGAGTCTTTTCCTCTACTATAAAAGGCCATCAACTCTCCCCATTCCTCACACCTCTAAAACCTATTTTGTTTATCCGATCCCCATCCATATTGTCTCCCAAAATCCCTCAACCAAACATGAAATCCACCCAATTAATCCTTTTGGTATAAACCCAAATAATTTCCTAATTAAGAGGTAACACCTTCTCAATTTATTTTAGTTTCATTTCCATTCTCCACCAAAAATACCGTTTTTTCAATTATTTAACTAAAATACGGTGTCATAAATATATTAGTATGTTTCTATTCTATTTTTCTGATCTACACTTACATAAAACTCCATCTAATGTAAGTGAAAATATTGTTTCTGTGAAAGGGGAAGTATTTCTTCATAGAACAATGATTGTTCAATTTTCCCCTACCACCTCTCATGGTGGTCAATATGACGGACACACTATTTATATATAACATATATTTTATTTATTATTTATTTATGCTTCAGTATTTTTTTTATAATATACATTAATTCTTCTATCATGTGTAAATATGATAATTTCATTTGAGGATGTGTAGACTATCGTTCTCTCAAAACGACATGACTCATTCATGCCATACATGGAACATATAAAAGATGGTTATAATAAACCAATGAAACATATATAACATAAAAATTATTTCATAAATAATAATATACCTATTTATCATTTAGTTGTAATTATTATAATATGACACCTAATTAAAAGTAGTGTTCCTGTTTACGTACGACCTCCCATCTCAATGAAATGTGCAAGTCATTTTTTACATCCAAATATCATAGACTATTGTATATATGTATGTAATGAATATGTAAGATAATTTGGTCATTTTAACATTCTACATATTATGAAACCATGATATATTTAATAATATCATCAAATAACAAATTAAAACATAATTTTGAAAAATAGAAAATTAAGACCCAATATATATATATATATAATAATTAAAGAGTTTAAAAAAATGGGTAATAAAATATTATAAGAAGTTAATACATGGTATAATTAACATGATTGTGGTTTTATTATTAGTTATTAACATATTCTAAACCATGATATAAGAGTTTGAATACCACAAAACAATAGGAAGGTTAAGGTATGGTGTTTTATCTCATTATTTAAATCTGTGAGATTAATGAAATATTCATTTAATACTTATTTTGTGTGCCATACCTACTGACCATTTTGATATATTATATCATTAATCCTTTTAATTTGTTTGTATTATAAGATTAATTTAATGAAATAACTTTCTGGTTATTATGATTTAAATGTTTCAAATTGGTATGGGACACATTGGAGTGTTTTAATATTATTCTCCTCAAATGTTCTAAATATCACTTACTTTTTTTATTGTTAAATTTCCTTGAAGAAATAACTCTATTGTAATAAATTATCATTGGAAATATTATTTAATATCCATATTCCCAAAAAATGGATATTATTATTTCTTAAATTGTATGTCACTTCTTATATGGTGATTACTTTGACAGTTATTTTACTATTACAGAATTATTGATTGATTCGTATTTCTAAATCAATACAGATATTTGATAAGGAAAATTAGTTATATTGATTATTAAATATGATGAATTTTTTGGAAAATAAATGAAAGATCAATCCCATATATTAAATATCTCTTTGAGGCATCGAAAAGTTCTCATGGGAAAAAAAGTTGGCAAAATTAAATAGGTTTATATTTGTGTTTTAAATCATCTTGTGAATGGTCTTAATGGTATTGTGTTTTCATGTTCTTGTGACATGATGTTCGATAAGTATGAAATATCCCACATTTATTATCAGTTATTTTTTATCCGTGAGATTTTTCATCAAAAAATCTATAGATGTAACACATGCTTAGGTTATTTATATTTGGAATGTGCATCATTTTCTTACTTTCTGGATTATGTATTCCATAATAAATTATTTTTATGGAATGTGTACTCAGTTATTATCCTTTCCATATAGATTGATTCATTATTTCTTCTATTGTACTTACCCTTACTGAGCATTTGGGCTCACCCTTATTATGTTTTCTTCCCCAGTTTATGAAGAAGATAACATTGAATAATCTTGCAATGATGGATTTTATTTTAGTTTATTGTGTATCATGTTTTATTCTATTTTCCCAATGTATTATGTGTATTATGTATGTATTCATGCATTCCAATATGTATAAAATTAATGGTACTTTCTGATTTAATTCCTTGTTATAATGCTAGTTGAGTTTAAAAATGCACTGGATTCGGGATTCTAGTCACAAGATGTTATAATAAACCTCATAAAATAAAAAAGATATATAAAATAAAACATGTCAAATGGATACAATCATATATTATAATCCTTTAAAGTGATCATAACGTTGAAGTGAAAATTTATCAATGACTTGATTATTTATATTTAATGTACTTACACATAAATAAAGTGGAAATAAAACATAAAACAACAAAAATAAATTACACACTTAATCATCGAATATTAAAGAAAATTAAGAAGAAATGTAATCCAATGAAAAAAATTACATTATTGAATTCCCTACAACATGAGAACTTCTAAATAAATTTTTTTTGAGGAAATAAATAAATTTAAACATAAAATACCATGAATTGTAGAGGATTAATGATATTACATATAAAATTGGTAGTATATACACCATATAAATGTAGTTAGGTGAATAACATTACAAAAATATTTAATGAAAATAATTTTAGGCAAATTCCATTACCTCAAGATTAAATTTGGTTTAATTCCATTTAAACTCATATATAATGTTTTTAAGATTGATAATAATTTACAATCAATAATTTATCATCTTTATAATAGAATATATGCTCCTATAATAACATCTGACCACCATTGAATTAATAATCTTTTTTTTGGTTCTTAATTGCCTAGTTTTATCATGCATGTTTTTTCATAAAAGTTATATTTTTTTTGTATAGGTTATAGTTCAATAATCTACAGAATTATATTAATTTAATAAGTATCAAATTTTGTAATTTATAATTTTATTCATTTATAAAACCATTATTTAATTTTTTATGTAGAAAATGAGTCCAATCACTTTATAGAGATAGTAGGTCATACGTACGCACGAGCGATAATTTCATTCCCTTAATGGGTGATATTGTATGGAATTTAATGGTATATTAATTTTATATAATTAATATAATGTCATATTTATTATATATATTCATTATTTCAATAATTATTTCTATCCATGTGATTTGGTGATGGAGAAAAAATTACATTGGTTTGTGAGGCGACATTATTTTATACACTAGAGCATTGACTTTGTTTCCCATTTCATGGAGGAGATGGATAGATATTATTACAAAAAAATAATAACATATATGTATATTTTCTATAACTGTGTTATTATATAATGAATATTAATACATAATTTATAATTTTAAAATAATAAATAAAAAGGCAGATCTCTATTAAGATAATTACTTTCTCTTAGAGAAACCTCCATTATATCTCCTCTTAAGGACACTATGCTTTCTATTTTAAAAGACTATAATCTATATAGTGTGTATAATGGTGTTTTGTAGATATTTTTTCCTGGTTTGGTAAACCCAAAAAACATGATATGAGTGAATATTTGAGAGGATGGAGTACCCTTTTATTGTTGAGGACGAGTGATATTTTTTGTAAATACCCAAAACTATAGAATAATTAGAAGTCACTCTAACCTAGGCCCATCAGGAAATGATGCTATCTTCAGTGATTGCAATGGCAACGTGATCGAACGCATTTTTGGTTCTTGTGAAATATCTACTGCTCTGGAGGTGGAAATAATGGGCATTTTTATGGTCATTGACATTGCTAGAAAAAGAGGTTAGAACCATCTTTGGCTATAAAGTTATTCCTCCATGATTGTGCAAGCAATAAGATGAGGTTAAGTTCACTTATCTTGAAAGATGATGGCTAGGTGGATAAAATTATTGGAAAGTCAATCACATCTAAATTACAACTTCACTCATACATACATGGAAGCTAACTACATTGCAGATTAGCTTGAAAACAAATGGATTAATATATAAGAAAGTGTTTACTCAATAATATTTCATGCGGACGTGATGCCTCTTCTAATACGTGATAAGTGTAAAAATTCCCGCTTTTATACTCATGTAACTTTGTCTCTTTTTTCTTTATACAAGGGCCCCATCGCTCGCTTTTATAAAAACACGTACATGAAAAACCTCCAAGAATTAAAAATAAACATGTTTTCTATATTTTATTCACTTATCCTCTACATTTATTTACTTTTACCATTTTAGTATTCACAATGTAAACTACTTTTAAACAATGGTAATTAATCTTATAAGGATAAAATAAAATAATAATTAATATATAATATAAAATCAGTGATAATTAATATGAAATAAAAAATCTCAAATTAAAATTCTATATTTGTGAAAAATTAATTTTAACACAAGTTCTTGTAATGTTCAAACCCCTGTTTTCAAGTATAACATGATCATAAATTTACTATATTACTGTAGATAATACTTATAAGGATATATATTAATATATATAGATAAATAATCTATTAATTTCATTGAAATAATTCCCTAATATTGGTTATTTTGACAAATTAAAATGGATAAAAATTATACATTAAAAAATAATTTTAGGAGAATTATGTTTTTAAACCTAAAAACCTATTCTAAATTCAGATATAAACATGATTCAAGTATAATTAATTAGATAATTTTTTTTATATAATAAATATGTAATTTTTTATTCAAATTAACATAACAATGAGAATTTAATATTAATTAATTTAATGAAAAAATTAATTGCTTCTTAGAAAATGATATTTTCACTATTTACTAAAAATCAACATTTTCAGATAAATCCAAAAAAAATAACCTTAGAAATTTTTTATATTATTATACAAAATATTATACACTTTTAATAAATTACAATTTATAAAGGTGGTATAATCTTATTATAACTCTAAAAATAAAATGAAAAACAAAACTATTTTTTGAGGAATATATATTTTGAATCAAAAAATGGATTTGAAAAATTTAGTGATTATTTATTAATAAAATATCTATAAAATTTTATTTAGTAGGAACTCTATATATATCATAATTTAGTTAATCCAATTCAATCCAACCAATTCAATGGAAATGTTATAATGGTCATATTTAAATAATAAATGTCGTGGGTTTTTTAAGCTCGATGTTGTGTGTCATGTACACAATCAAAAATAATGTTCTACATTTGATGTATCAGGGTTTCATGTACCAAAATATATCAAATAGATTAAATTTATTTAAAATAAATATACTTCCGAATCATTGGGTGTTACATTCTCCCCACCTTTAAAAAATTCCTTCATCACAAATTGAACGTGCACTTGGATATCAAATTTTTGAAATTTCAAAATTCCTTTAATGAAAACCAGCTTTATAAAAATATTTCAAAAAACACTATCTTGATAAGTGATAGAAGTAAGTGTAAAAATCATATATAATAACACATAACTAGGTTTCTATTTAAGAGAACATTGGTTTAAATTGAAAAGTTCTACAGGGATGAAAAAAGTAAGTACTTATAGAGAGTGATAGAGATACTTTTTATAAATATTTGAAGTTATTTTATTGTCAAGTATTTTAAATAAATATAGTTATTTGATATAATTCTATTTAATTAGCATAATTTTATCATTTTGTTGTGATTTTATCAATATAAACTTCATCTCTTACTCTATGTAATGAATTCCCATAACCGAAAGTACAAAAATTAAATCTTAATAAATCATAAGATCGATCCAAGAGTGATAAGTCCTTTATTATAACTCTAAATATTTACGAAAACAATTTTGGTTAGAACATGTTATCCAAAACAATAAATTAATCTCTAAAACTCAATATTAATTCCAAAAGTTCAACTTATAATTATCCATAAAATCATATAATTAAAAACAATGTCATGTAAACTGGATCCCCATAAAGTCCATGTGTAGGTACTACACCCTTATCATCCTTTGGATGTGTTTTCAAGCCCCACAACATCACTAGATCAAAAAGGTTATCAAAAAACATGTGTTTTGTCCTTTTTCCAAAACTATATTAACATAATTATGATAATTTTCAAACAATTATGATGTAAATCTTCAAAAAATTACTTTCTACATCAAATAACTATTTAACATGAAATGTTTTAAATATGAAATATTTTTTTATGATGAAATAAAATAATTATAATTGAAAATTATTTATTTAAAATCAATGATCACATTAAACTAAATTTTAATCAATATCTATTAACTTATGTCCATAAAATTTTAAATTATCGTTCCTTCAATAATAATTTTAATAAAACATATAATAAACAAATGGATTGTATTTCCATAAATATTTTATAAAAATATTATTAATAATATTATATTCCCATCACAAAAAAAATCATATAACGAGTATCTATAGATTTAAAAATAATATCATCCTTATACATATCATCCCAAAAAACTTTATATTTAACCTATATCATTGACATTCATCATTTATTTGAATCCTTCATAATGGATTTTATAGAAAATGTGAATTATCAAAAGAATATCCCACAGGAGTGTCAAATTAGGTGCACAGTAAGGCCCATTTTCATGCACCAGGTGATGGTAAATTCAAATCCAAACATTCATTTTTCTTATTATAGGCCCTAGTTATGAATGTTCCAAAACCAAAACCCTTTGTAGTGTCAAGACAAGGATGTAATGTGATTAAAATCCAATAATATCATCCATACCAATACTTAAAAATGTTCTTCTAAGCATATCCTCAATGTTTATCATACAGTTACATTATCTAATCTGTGTTTTTCTAAATCATGTTATAATGGTTTCAATAAAAAAATTATACCAATTGTTACAACCATGACCTAAGTAACTATAATCAATTCACACTTTTTTACATTAACGATATATATAAGATATATCATCCCAAAGGACCAAATAGTATAGTATTCATGGTAAACTAGATAAAAAAACGAGTCTTGCATTTCATTTTAAAACATAAAATAAAATATATAGAAACTAAAAATTATGAATCATTGAACTCATTAAAATTTTTCTTCACCATTTCTTGGGGAAATGAAACAAAATTAAGATGATATTAAATTCCCAGTATGTGTTATGTAGAAAAGAAGCTGTCACAAATCAATAAAGTGTACTAAATATTTTATAATAAATATTAAAAGTAAATATATAAACACACATGTTTTTTAATAAATTAATTAAATATCTATATTAGATTTAGAACAATCAACATGGAATGGTAAATAACTAAACACACATTCCATTTAATCTTGATCACAAAATTCATCCATGGATAATATCACAACAATAATCTCAGGGGTAAAAATAAATAGATAATTAATGAATTCAATGATTAATATTGTATGTCATGCTATTATACATCATGATATATATATCATTAAGACCTTTCAAAAGTCAATTAAAAACAATGGGTGAAAAACACATTTTTCTCTCTCTTATTAATTCATCTCATGAGAAAATCAATGCATTGTGGTGATATATAATTCCACATCACACCTCTAATTTTATTTCCAACTCATTCCTCATATATTGAATTATTGATTTTATTCATAAATAATATGCCTTGTCAATAAATGTATATATTTAAAAAATAATATAAAATATCAATATTTCCCCAGTCAATCATATAAATTTCAATATGAAACATTGTATGTATAATTGTTATACATTTAATTTAAATAGAATTTCTTTGATATATAATTTGGATAATTAGGCGAAAATAATATCCATTGATTTAAATAAAGGTACAATTTCAAAGTAAATATAATGGTTATAAATATTAATCAAGAAAGATAACATCTATATATTAGTAGCTCAAACTAATCATAAATCTTTCAGAGAAATAACAAGGATGGTATCATTACAACATAACCCTAGTGCATTATATATAAAATAAATGTATTTTGTAATTTATTAATAAATTTTTTTATAATCATGTTTTTGTAAAACACCCTTTTCATATTGAAAATAATTTTTAAAGACTAAAAAAATTCTATAATATTATAAAAAATATTTAAAAATATGCTGTCAAAAATAAAAAGCATTCTTCAAATAAATGACTAGTTATGATGGTTGGAATTTTCTATTCATGATGATTATATTAAAAAATTATTCATTTCCAATTTTTATATGAAATTTCAAAATCACCATGTTTGGGAAATGACTAGAATATTGATTTTATTACTCTAAATTTTAGTTTTGGTAAATGCGAATTTTAGAAATAAACGTAGTAAAATATGTTTTAATTTTAATTTTTATAACATGGATTTTAAAGAAAAATTATTTTCAATCGAGGAGAGAAATGATGTTAGATTATATTAAAAACATTTTATTAATCATTTAGGTTCCAAATAGAGAAATATGGGACTAGTATTTGAAAATATCAGGAATAACTAGAGAAAAGGAACATTAAAGGCTTTTATTAGTAGTTAGAAAAAAATTTCCCATAAGGAAACTTCATGTATACAGATTCTTGAATAAAATTATATTGAAACATAAATCTCATCCCACTTTTGTAACATTTGAATCGTAATCCCCATGAAAGGAATAACATACCATGAATAATTATGTAATGCCTTAACCCCAGTTACCTAGAGTCGGGGCATTATTACAAAATAGTGTCATGATCATAAGGGATCAAATCCTAAAATACTGATCAGTTAGTAGCCTTGAAAGTACTGGAAACATTCATATGTTTTACATTACATCATGGAATAAAAGCATCAAAAAAAATTTGCCCCCTTTTGAACACACTTAAATACATAGCATATTCCTACAAGTCAACAAAAAAATACTTCTTCACATACTGGGAAAAATAAAACATACGAAGGGGTGATCTCAGGTGCTTAGTAAGGATAACAATATAGCAGAAACATTCCTAAATAAGAATGAACATTTTAGACAACGTCTAAGACTAAAATAAAAAGCCTTTTAAAATTAAACATAATTATAATATGGAAATGATAAAATCTAATAATTCTATTTACTTATTCACATGGTTATTTTAATAGTCTAATAATCACATGCAATATCAATACCACTTCAATAAATAATGCATAATTCTAGACATTATAACCACATAGTCAAGGCCTTATGCCAAGACTGCAAATAATATTTTGTCAAGGCCTTTTTCTAAGACACTAGTTTGTCTCATGATACCTACTGATGCATCGAAGAGCTATAGAGGGCTCTACCAGTCACTTACTATGTCCAATGCATTCATCATATGAAAATTTTTAAACATAACCTAAACATTAATATTAAAACTAGCCTATGAAATGTCAATACTTTATCCATAAACCATTAATGTAGTAAAAAAACACATCCACAGTCAAACACATCACCTAACCTTCCATACAAAATGGATGTTTTGTTTCCAAATAAATCAACTTCAAAAAATCTTATAATCCATCAAAAGATGTTGACATAGATGAAATCAAAACTTTTATATGGAAATATATCTTTATATTTTAAAATAATGTAAAAGAAAAATAATTATAAAAGAGAACATTTATTTTAAAAATATTATTATAATCTTGTATGGAAAGCTTCGACGATGATATAATGGTGGGAAATAGCCACACCCACTGTATAATTTAAAAAAGTCATGCTTACCTTAATTTTGTTGAAATTTTCTTAAAGTACCTTGTTTAGAAATTCAAGGAAAGATTCCTTTCAAAAACATATATGGTAAAATAAGGGAATAAATGAATTTATCCCATAGTATGGTAAATAAAAAATTTTAGAATTACATTTTTATGAAAACATGGATTTCGATGATAAAGAGGACCTGGTGGACACTTACGTGAAAACAACCTTGGATAATAAAGAGATTGTGAAATTAACCCTTACCTTGTAATTTTCCTTGTTCGAGGGTACATTAACCTCTTATATAATAGTTAATTTAAATTTATTAGATATTAAAAGAACTATATACATAAATATGATATCTTATATGATCCTTTAATATTACTTTGTTAATAATATTTCAGTAGTATCATCATTTCGGGTGTTAAATGATTTTTTTCCTTTATATGGTTGATTACATAAGAAATATTTGTTATGGATAGGATGTTTTTTATTCATATACAGAATAATATAATATTTACAAACATTATTTTTAATCATTAAATGAAAATTATTCTTGAATGATTACGATGGGTAATGAATCTCATCACGTTCGTGGGGACAGTAAACCGTACGTACGCACGGGCGACAATATCAGTATATTGATGGTAAAATCATATTTAATTGGATGTTATATAATATATAAAGAATAATTAACGTTTTATATTTATTATTTATAGTAGTTATATTCATTATTATACCCCTCAAAAATAATGATGTGTTTGAAAAAAAACTACACCACGACGTGGAGACTGTATGTTGTACGTACGCACATATGGTTACTTTGTCCATTATATGTTGGATAGAATAACGAATATGGTTGTAACATATTTATAATAACATAAAATTATATAAAAGATATAGGAGTTATTATTTTAGAATGGAAAAAACAAAGAAAGAAGAAGTGGAGGAAGAAAATAACTTGAAAGTGGTGATTAAATATTTACCTCTTCTTTAGGTTCTTTATTTTGATTTGATCAAAATAGCTCCATAGGATGGATTTCTGAAAAAAATAAAGGCCTTTAGGTTGAATAGAATAATTTTTGGAGGATATTTTGGCAAGGGTTGGCCGATCCAAAAGTCTTTGGAGGTGTTTATTTAAGAGAAGGGCAAGTTCCCTTTTATAAGAGAGATGAGGGTCACTTTACGAAAAGCATGAAATATTATTTTATAATAAAATAATTATCAGTTTGTAATGGATCCAATATCATTTATTTAGATTATATGGTTGTATGGGTCGAAAAACTCTTAACCAATAAGGTTTAGACATGTTTAGGTCACCATATTAACCTTATCTTTTAGATTTAACTCTTAGTTAAATAGTTTGTAATTTACCATGTCTCTTTGTATTTTTATATTATATGGTTAATAAACTTACTATAAACATCCAATAGAACTCCAAAATGTATGTTATTAATATATATAACCTCATATAAGTCCTTTTATGAACCATAGTTTTTTTGGAATATTATATCCATTAATAACATAGTATTTGTTTTAAAAACTCAATTATTTCAATTTTGACACTATTTAGTATTTGATTTTTTTGAAAATCTTAATGGCATGATTACTTCAAAAAAAATCAATTAACCCTGACATGACATATTAAAATATAAAATTAGTGGAATTCATCAAAAGTCTCAAATTACATTTATTTGTATATTTATAATATCAATTATTTTAATCATTCTTTAATGAAGTAATTACTGCATCATCATTGCGTCATTAATAAATTTAATTATTTTATGTATAAAGTTTTTAAATAAAATACCATTATTAATTAAATCATTTCAGTATTATAATGAATATTTATTGTCGAATTTATATTGTGTGTAACCCTATATTAAAAATGGTTTATTTATTAAACATTGAATTTAACTCTTTTAAATCTTCTTTAAATAAAATAATAATAAATGATCTAATCTAATCCATGTTGACCAAAGGGGTTCATATATTATTCCTAAGGTTTTTTCTGGTAGAATTATACTTATCCAATAGAATTAGGACTTGTGTTAAGGTAATTATGATATCATTTTTACACTTAATTACACTATTGGCTTTTAACTGTTGTAAATAAAAGGCAAAAGTTATTGTTCCTCAAAAATTATTTTCATCTTATTGAACCAAATTTTACTTACTAATATCAACCGTGTCTCTCGAATTTTTGAAGTTCAACTCATAGAAGAGGTAAAATTATGTTTTATGTAAATTTTCAAATGCTCCTAAAAGGGTGGTAAAACAAGGTAAAAAGTTCAATGAAGTTTTATATATCTAAACTTTTTATAAGATGATTCCAATGAATTACATTTAAAATATATTGGTATTATGTATCTATTTTGACCTAAAATAAAATAAAATAAAATTACTAATTTCTTAAACAAAAATTTGGTTTTAAACAATAACACAATGTTTTTCTCTATTCATCAAAAATTGAAAATTTTCAGAAAAATACCAAAAATTCACCCTAAGATAATTTTGATATTCTGAACCCAAAACTGAGGACCATTTTGAAAGATAAAATTTATAAAATTTCAAAAAGTGTATTTTAATATTCATAATGACTAGTTTGATTGGTTGTAGTGTGTTAGAATCATGAAGTTGCATACAATACAAGCTATAGAATTATTCAAAGGGAAACGTATTGTGGAAGATTGGGGTGTCACATTCTCCCCTCCTTAAAATAATTTTATCTTTGAAATTCATATAATACCACTACATAAAATGATTCAGGTGGTTCTTCATCATGAGTTCCTCAGGATTCCATGTTTCCTCTTCCATCTTATGATTTCTCCATAGAATATTTACCAGACAAGTCGTCCTATTTCTAAGAACTTTTTCTATGGTATCAAGAATTTTGACAAGCTCTTCATAATAAGACAGATCAGGTTCCAGTTCAATTTTCTCATAGGTGAATACATGCATTGGGTCAGGCATGTATTTTCCCAATAGTGATACGTGGAACACCTCATGAACATTGGAGATACATGGAGGCATTGCCAAACTGTAAGCTACAACCCCAATTTGTTAAAGATTTTTGAAAGGTCCAATGTTCCAAGGACTCAATTTATCCTTCTTACTGAAACTTATAACACCATTCTATGGAGATACCTTCAAGAAAATATAGTCTCCTACTTGAAATTTCAAATCCTTCATTCGGTTATCTACATAGCTCTTTCACCTACATTGGGCTTCTTTGATGTGGGTTTGGATGACCTTCACCTTTTCCATTGTTTCCTCAACAATTTTTGGGCCTAAGAGTTTTCTTTCACCAAAATCTTCCCAACAAGTTGGTGTGCGATATCTTTTGCCATATAATTCTTCATATGGTGCAATCTGAATACTTTAATGGAAGCTATCAATATAGAAAAATTATACTAGAGGTAAATATTGATCCCACATACATAGAAAGTCAAGTGAGAAATATCTCAACATGTATTCTAGGTTTTTAATAGTCTATTCTGACTGTCCATCAGTTTGAGGGTGGTAGGTAGTGCTCAAATGATGTTTAGTATCCT
This sequence comes from Viscum album, assembly GCA_963277665.1. Lineage (NCBI taxonomy): Eukaryota > Viridiplantae > Streptophyta > Magnoliopsida > Santalales > Viscaceae > Viscum > Viscum album. The sequence goes on from OY728147.1 coordinate 1,306,648,358, forward strand.
GGTATTTCTGAAAACTTTTCTAGAATCGTTATGTAAAATGGGGATCATGATCTTTAAAAATAGATAGGGTTACACAATGGATTCTAACAAATTTAATAATATATAGTTCTGCCAGACGTTCAAGTGGTAAATATTCTCTTATAGCAAGAAAATGTGCTGACTTGGTAAGAAGATCAATAATGCCCCATATTGTGTCATTCCATATATGAGTATTTGGTAGCCCTATGACAAACTGCATCATAATATTATCCAATTTCCACTCTGGTATGGGATGAGGTTGCATGACTCCACCAGGATGTTGCCTTCCATCTTTCACTTGTTGACAAACCATAGTTCTTAACACAAAATCAGCAATCTCATTCTTCATGGTGTCCCACCAAAAATGTTCTTTTTAATATCTATACATCTTAGTGCTACCAGGATGTATAGAGAAATTGGTGCTATGAAAATCATCCAATAATTCCCTTTTTAGATCAGGAAAATCGGGAACACAAAATCTCTTCCCAAATTTGAAAATCCAATCTTAATGTATGAAGTCAATCAATCTCCCATCATTCACAACTTTAATATTCATTTGAAACTCCTCATCATCAGTCTAATAACTCTTTATACAATCTAATAAATATGGTTTGGAAACCATTTGAAAAGCATTGATGTTTCACCTTCCATGGTTATTCCCATATCCATATTTACTAGATCCGTGTATATAGGATCATTTTCCACTCTCATCTTGTTCAAAAATCTATGATCCTTTCTGCTCAATGAATCTACCACCTTATTTTCCTTACCCTAGTGGTAGTGTATAGTGATATCATAATCCTTGATTAGTTCAAGCCATCGTATTTTTCTCATGTTGAGTTCTTTTTGTGAGAAAATATACCTCAAAATCTCATCATCAGTATAAATCTCACATTTTATACCATAGAGATAGTGTCTCCATATATTCAGAGCAATGATTACAGCTTCTAAATCAATATCATGAGTGTGATAGTTATGTTAATGAACTGTTAGCTGCTGTTATGCATAGGAAATAAATTAATCATTATGCATAAGGACACAACCAACTCCTTTCTTTGAATCATCACAATAAATAAAACACCCATCGTTCCCAGATGGTAGAGTAAATATAGGGGCATAGAATAATATTTTCTCCAGTTCTTCAAAACATTTTTCACACACTTTTGTCCGAAAAAATTTCACCCCTTTACATGTGAGCTTGGTTAATGGGTTATCCAATAGGGAAAAATTTTGGAAGAAACATCGATAATAACCTGCTAAACCAATAAAATTGTGTACCTTAGTTATACATGTCGGTGTGGCCATTCTTATATTTCCTTGTTATTTGAATGATCAACATATATTCCATCCTTCAAGACAATACATCCACATAAATAAATCTCCTGAAGACAGAATTCACTCTTTCTAAATTTACCATATAATTAATTTTTTTGAAGAATCCTTAGGATAATGCGCAAGTGGTTTTTAGGATTTTCATAGATTTTTGAGTATACAAAAATATCATAAATAAATATAACTAAAATTTCATCAATATATTCATTGAAAACTTAATTCATTATATCCATGAAGACCGAGGGTGCATTAGTCAATCTTAAAGGCATTACTATAAACTCATAATGCATGTACCTGGTGCGATATTTTTTTTTGGAATGTCTTCCTTCATCACACAAAACTCATGATATCTAGATCGAAGGTAAATCTTTGAAAAAAATTGACCTCTATGAAGTTGGTCGAATAAATAATCAATGTGAGGTTGGGGATACATGTTCTTTATTTTTATAGCAGTGATCTCCCTGTAGTCAATGTACAACCTCATAGATCCATATTTCATCTTAACAAAATAAATAGGATCTCCCCATAGTGAAATACTGGGGAGAATAAATCACTTATTACTCAATTCCTCTAGTTCTTTATTTAGTTCTACTAATTCCACTGTGGCTATTCTATAAGGGGACTTCGATTCGATCCTTGAACTCGGAATTAAATCAATGGAAAACTCAATTTCTCATTCTAAAGAACATCTAGGTAAATCCTCTGGAAACACATAAACATATTATGGCACAATAGGTAAATCCTTTATTTGAACATTTTCTTACTCACCCTTAGTTATTCCATTCTCTTCCTCCCCAAAAAATGAATTTAGTTGAGCTACTGGTGGTGGATATAGATAATAATTAAGTGGTGATGTTTCTACTCTAAAGATGATGTACTCAATATCATCGTTGAGAATTGTTACCTTCTTATTCTTTCAATAAATTTTCACCTCATGATCTGAAATCCAATCCATAACAAAGATTAAATCCAATTCAATCATGGGTATGATGATGAGATTATCATATAAATAACATTTATATTCCCTAATGGGAATTGATTCACAAAACATTGTTTCCTTTATACTTACCTTAGATGTTTTGACTAAAAACTACATTATTATATCAAATTGGAAGTATCTAATTTTCATAGAAAACTAGAAAGATATGAAACAATGTGATGTTCCAAAATCAAATAACTCAATGGTTAAACTTGATGAAACCATTAAATTACCTGCCACCAAATCTTTCAAAGCTTCAACCTCAGCAGTAGTGGTCGCATAAGCATGGCCATGCTCTCTTGTCCTTTTCTGATGTATGTTCCCTTGGCACTTAAGACTTTAATTTTCATAGTTCCCCTCTTCTCTACAATTGTATCATTCAACATTGACATCCTCTTTCTTCCCCTTTCAATCATGAACTTGTTTTCCTTTTTCACCATAGTTGTAACAGACTCCCATTCCCTTCAGGCAATAATGGGGGTGTTTCTTCCCTTATTTACCACAGGATGGATATTAAAATTTTCCTTTATTCCCCTAATTTTCATTTCAAGAGTGTTCAACAGATCTATTTTTCTCTTGATTTTTTTTAATCCATGGGACTTAAGGAATTCCATTTATGTATTGATAGTTCATGAGACAAAATCTTCGTACGATGAGAATGATTGTGTGAAAAATGCTCGATCGATAAATTGTTTTAACCCATAAAATAAATTATATATCTTACATCTTGGGTTATATATATAATCTGTAGCATTCCATGAAAACCTTGTATGGTTAGTTTCATACTTTGCGACATTCTCATTCTCCTTTTGTCTCAGACTCAAAAATTCCCTTTCAATATTTGCTATATGGTCACGAAGAATGTATTTTTCTATGAAAATCACTTTAAAGTCCCTCCAATTTGTACTTGATACTTCTTCATCCTCATTTTTGGTTTGTATTTATGACTATCATTGATCGGAATCTCTCGTAAGGCTCTAAACGTCCATGAAATTTTTTTCCCTTTCGATACTCCCCAAACCATGAAATATTTTATCTATGGAATTTATCCATTGCTTAGATACTAATGGATTTGTACTCCCATTTATTTTTGGGGGTTATTGCCTCATGAAGCTGTCTAACATTGATCCTCTACATTGTGGATCAAGGTTCTCTATATGGGTAAGGTAATTATTCATAACCTGAGTGAGTTGTTCTAGTATGGTGATAAGCTGATCAACACCATTTTCTTCACCAGCTCCACTATAATTTTCTTGAGTATTAGGGAAATACCTACATGGATTTTGTGTGTTGATACGGTTTCCATTCCTTTCACTATACACCATTTCTCAACAATGGAATACACTAGATTATTTTATGAATCTCAATACATAATTCTGAACTTGTAAAACACTTTACATAAATTGAACAGTTTATGGATATAATCCATAATAATACAAATGTTTTCATTGAGGAATTATATACTCAGAAACCATTAATAATTGTTTGTAAATAAAATGATAATTATCCTAAGAATATCCCCCAGTTGTTTCATAACCAAGAGTAGAGTAAGGCCCCTTGTCATGCACCAGTTCACATTCGAGTCTATCTCAAAGTGGTGTTTTCAGTTTTTACTCCTAGGTACATTTATGCCAGAGCTTCCTCTAACTGCTCATATCCATACAGGGATGTATTTCTTGGAAAACTCAAAAAATCTTTAATTTCCCAAAATTCTAGGAAGTTCTTCTATACTAATCCCCAAAGTAAATCTAAGGGGAATGTTCTCTAATTAGAATTTTCATAAATATATATTTCAAAGAATAAACTAAACTTTCTCTGATACCAACTGTAATGTCTGAACCCTAGTTACCCAGATTTTGTGAATTATTACATAAAATTTGCATGATCACAATGGATCAAATCCAGAAGGACCGATCAGTTTAGTAGCCATGGAATTACTAGATACTGTCATAAGTTTTACATACATCGTGAAATAAAAAAATCAACAACATTTTGTCCTCTTTTGAACACAATTAAATCCTTAGCCTATCCATGAAGATCAACTATAAAATACATCTTCAAATCTAGAAAAAAACAAGACCTAGAAAGGGGAGAGCTGAGATTCTTAGTAAGGGTAACAATATACAGGAGACTTTTATAAACAATCACGAATATTTAAGGAAATGTATAGGACTAAAAAAACCTTTTAAACATAAACTTCATCATAATATGGAAAATACAAAATCAAATAATTATATTTAGTTATTCACATAGAAATTCTACTAGTCTAATAATAACATTCATTATCAATGGAAACATTCATAATGATGGAATGCATAATGACGGACTTCATAGCCACATAGTGAAGGCCTTGTGCCAAGACGAAAAATTAGATTTTATGAAGACCTTGTGCCAAGACACTAGTTTGTCTCACGAGACCTACTTATGCATCGAGGAGCTATAGTAGGCTCCATCCGTCACTTACTAATTCCAATGCATTCCTCATACGAAAAGGATTAAACATAACATGAACATTCGTATTAAAACTAGAATATGAAATGTCAATACATTATCCATAAACCATGAATGGTGTAAAAATAACATGTCTATAGTCAAACATATCACATAACCTTCAATACAATAAGTAAGTTTTGTATCATTACAAATCAACTTCAAACAATCTTAAAATAGGTCAAATGATGTTGTCATAGTAGAAATAAAAACTTTATTAGAAAAATATCTCTTTTAGTTTTGAATTTTTTTAAAATTCATATAATTATAAAAGAAAAAAATTATTCTGAAAATATTATTAAAGAATTTATGGGAATCTTTGACAATTATATAATGGAAAAAAATATCCACACTCGCCGTATAAGATAATGAAAGACATTCTTACCTTAATTTTGTCGAAAATATCAAAAAGTACCTTGTTTGGAAAATGACAGAAACATTCCTTTCAAAACATATATGGTCAAATAAGGAAATAAATGACTTTAACCCATTGTATAGTAAATATTGAAAATGTTTTGAATTACATTTTTAAGATAACACATATGTGGGTGACAAAGAGGTCTCTGTAAATACATACTTAAAAACAACCTAGGATAATAAAGAGATTGTGAAATTAACCCTTACCTTGTACTTTTTCTTGTTTGAGGGTATGTTGACCTTATTTATAATAGTTAAATAATTTTTATTAAATTATAAAAGAACTATAGACATAAATATGATATCATATATGATCCTCTAATATTTCTTTGTTAATAAAATTTCAGTAGTATGGTCATTTCGGGTGTGAACTGATTTGTTTTCCATTATATGGTTGGTTACATAATCCATGTTTGTTATGGATAGGATGCATTTGATTCATATACAGAATTATATTAGTTTCATAAAAATTATTTTTTATCATAAATAGAAAATTATTCTCAAATGATTATCATGGGAAATGAATCTCATCGCGTTCGTGGAGAAAGTAATCTATATGTATGAAAGAGTTACAATATCATTATATTGATGGTGAAATAGTATGTAATAGAATGGTATATCACATATACAGAATAATTAACATTTAATATTTATTATTTACAGTAGTTATATTCATTTTTATACCCATCCAAAATAAAGAAGTGTTTGAATAACCAACTACCCCACGATGTGGAGATAGTTATTCGTATATACGTATGTATGGTGACTTTGTCATTTATAGGGTGGATAGGATAAGGAATATGGTTGTACCATATTTATAATGACAAAATATTATATAGAAGATACTTGAGTTATTATTTTATAATGGAAACAACAAAGAAAGAGAATGTGGAAGAAGAAATGAACATGAAATTGGTGATTAAATATTTACCTCTTCTTCAAGTTTTTCCTTTTGATTTGATCAAAATGGATCATTTTGTTATCTTTATGAACAAATTAATGCCTCTAGTATGAATAGATGAATTTTGGGAGGATATTTGGGTAGGGTATTTCCAAACCAAAAGGCTTTGGAGGTGTGAAATTAAAATAAGGGGAAGTTCCCTTTTATAAGAGAGGTGAGGGTGACTTTAGGAAAAGATTGAAATATTATTTTATAATAAAATAATTTTGGATTTTAAATGGCTCAAAATTGATTAATTTATAGGATAAGGAGATGATGGGACGAAAACCTCTCAGCCAATATGTATAAGATCGTTTTTTGTCACCATATGAACCTTATCTTTTAGCTTTAACTCATAGTTAAATAGTTTACATTAACCATGTCTCTTTGTATTTTTATATTATATAGTTAATAATCATAAAATAAACTTCCACAAGAACCCCAATTGGTTCATTATGAATATATATAACTTTACATATGTCCTTTAGTCGAACCTTATATTTTTAGGAATATTATATTCATTAATAATATAGTATATTTTTAAAAAACGCCATTATGTCAATTTTGACACTATTTAGTATTTGATTTGTAAAGACCCATAATTTTCAAGGGAAAATTTTTATTAATTTTCTTTGGGATTTTATGAGTACGCAGATTCTGACGGAACCTGATTCCGAGGCCCGGTGTGCCCGAAATCAATTTCAAAAGCTTAGCACGGGTACGATCAGTGAACGAACGAGCAAATTTTCCTAGCTTTTGAACCGATGCTCAAAATCAAAATCCGAGGACACCGATGAAACCACAGAACTGGTAATTGATTAGGAACACCTTTTAATGAGTTTTGTTTGCTCGAGTTTAGTTGTTAAAAAAAGGATTAAGATTAAAGTGAAATAAAAATCGGGTTACAATTTTTATTCCACATTCTTAAGCGGTTTAGCCCATGTGAAGGAGTTGGGGAGGGACCCACTAATGTTATAACTTCCCTGGAGAGGATTTAAGATGAGGTGGGGCCCACACGAGCCCCCACCTTTTCTTTTTTTCCCTTAACTCTTTTCATAAATCCTTTTTTTCATTAAAGTTGCCAACATATCACTTCAATTAATTTTGACAAGTTAAGTTTAATTAAATGAAGTGAATTACATTTTGAATGTTTAAATTTTATGTTGGGAAAAAATCCCTCAAGGTAATATTGCAATATTTTTGGGTTGATTCTGTTTGTTGACAAAGTAGGTTTCCATGGAGAATTTTTGAGTTCCCGAGAAGTTGTTGAGAATCCATGTTGACAAAGAACGATGACAAAGGAAAGGACAATCTGGAGGCGGTTATGCTTCGAGATTACGTCAACTCTTCGCGAATGGCAGAGTTGAAGCGCATCGCGGCGGTGAAGGGCTTTGTGAGGCTGATTTGCGGTGAAGGCGTGGAGGAATGTTGACGGTGATGCTCCGCGATTACGACGAGCTCCGCGATCGAAAAATTGCCATTATGCTTCGCGATTTCGACAGAATTCCGGTGGAAACATTGGAGATTTGCGATTGGTGATGACGTGGCGCTGACTTCGCGCCGAAGGGTCAAGGGTCGGTGGAATCACCTATAAATAAAAGTCGACCCCCTTGAGAGAAGTAGATAGAATTTTCAGAGAAAATCATTTGCTCTCGGTTCGTGAAGGTAGTTCATGTAGCCTGTGTGCTTCGTGAAAGAAGAGCTTCGCGGCGGCTATTGTAGCTCCGAGAAAGTTGCGAGCTCCATGTGGGCTCAGTGAGATTCGCGAGGGAAGTTTCTCCGCAACGACTTGAGCTTCGCGGTAGTGCTTCATGATAGTGCTTCGTAAAAAGGCAATAGCTTCACGAAGGCTTGTTTGAGCTTCGCGAAATTGGGAGCCTCGCGAAGTAGGGTGCCTTGCGAAGGTGTTTCCAAAGGTAGTTTCCTAGTGTTCAGAGGCAAAGTGGTATTCATCAGTGAATGAAAGTTGGACAATAACATAGTATCCATCAACAGTCAAGGATGCATGTATTCATGAAAATGAACAGACCTACAAGTGTATAAACTGTGAGTGGATTCCCTTCCAGAGGAGTGAGCTTAGGAAGAGGAAGAAGGTGATCCTCTCCACCGGAAGTGAGCTAGAGAGAGAGAAATAGGGAGTGACCCTTGGGAAATCAATGAGCTGACTCTAAACATTGTAAAGGCAGTGAGCCTGGCCATAGAAGTGATCTATCCTGAACCTTGTAATACACGACTTGTGAAGTGTAGTGGAATTTGGTAGGACCGACAACCTGTCGGCGTATGCTCCTTGGACGTAGCCCTTAGCAGTGAACCAAGTAAAATTGATGTGTCCTATGCATGCATTAATCCCTGTTTATACTGTGCAAAAGGAAATAGAGAGAAGAGTGTTTTTCTTAATAGCGAAACAAGATCAGAACGGGCGTTAATTTTCAATTAGTCATACCTTGATTCACCACCCCTCTCAGGGTATTCATCCTTGTGGACCTAACATTTTAAAAGTGTTGGCAAAAGTAATAAAATAAGGCTAAAGCCCTATTTTATTTTGGCTGCTTCATTGTGTCGAGAGAGGGAGAGTTATACCATCGAAGAACTTCATCATCCTCCTTGTAAAACACGAAGAACACTGACGTGCCTTTCTTCATTCTTTTTCCCACCTCAAAGGAAGGGAGACGCCATTTCACCTTAGACAATCTCCGTCAACGTGTACGAAGCCACACCCCGCGATGCTGCTTTCTGCGGCGCTCATCGATCATCAACTCGTTATCGAGGTAGGGGTTTGGAATTTTGTTCATGGAATAATCTTTGCCGTTCTTCATCTTTTATTTTGGGCCGCTTATTATCAACTTAACGGGAGGAGGTCGGACCGCACGAACATGGCTGACCCTCCTCCCCCTTTATTGTTGTGTTTTTTGTGGCTTGGAAGAAGGCGGCGTGGTGAAATGACACCGCCTGTAAATATAGAGGAATGTGGAAAAGAAACGCGGTGCCATCACGCCGCCCCGTTGACGCCGAAAGAAGTCGCGGCTAGAGTCGGGCTGCGGCAAAGGGGCGCGGCACCGTCACACCGCGCTGGAGAACCACGAAGAGACCACGACTAGAGCAGGGCCACAGTGGAGGGGAGCGGCGCCGTCGTGCCCCACTGGTTGGACCAAGGCCACGACCTTTGGCCGCTGCGGAGCAGGAGAGGGTAGTGGGAGCCGCCGCCCGCTGGTGCACAGGGGGCGAGACCGGCTGGTCCCGCGCGACACCCTGTCCGGCCATTACAGCCGGCCATATCCAAAAACCGGGGGTCGTAACCCCCGGCTAGAAAACGACCAGCCCCTACGTGGGGGTCGCAGTATCAAAATAGGGGGCAGCCCCCCCCCCCCTTTCCGCGACAGCTCGGCGTGGCCGAGCTGTCTGGCCATGCGGGTCGTGCCTGCACCAGGCCAACCGGCTGCCCAGGCCAGACCGGCCGCACCGGGCCGGGCCGCCCAGGCCGGGCCAGGCCACGCCAGTTGGGCCGGGCCATGACCTACTAGGCCGAACCCGAACCCGGGTCGGGTCGACCCGGTTCGGGCCAACCCAGGGGGTCTTGGGCTGGGTCGGTCCGGGTCCAAATCCCCCTAAAACCGGACAGGTTCGTTTAAATGCCCGTAACATGGGCTACGGACCTCCGATCGACGCACTATCAGTTGAGATGTGATCCTTGGATCAAGAACTTCGTTTTGGTGTATTACACTCAAGGTTTTTCAGAAATTTGGGTATGGACTGGTTAATTCGAACACGAAACCAACCGGGACTTCGGAGCAAAAACGATTATAACTTGAGCTCCGGACGTCTGATTGACGTGTCGTCGACATTGTTGGATTCCTCTTAGTGAGACAGACCTTTTGGCTTACTCCGCTCGAGGTTTGGACGCAGATGGAGTGCAGTTGGGTTGGTTTTGACTTAAAAACCCAACCGGGCCCCTGGAACGAAAAAGCCAATAACTCTCAGACCGGGCATCTGATTGACGCGTCGTCTGTCGTGTTGAGTTCCTTTTGTCGAGACAGAATTTGAGAATACATCAACTCCGGACTATGTGTCAGTTGATGTATCGACCCCCTTGGCTCGTGGAGCGGACCTTCCCGAAATTGAGCATGCTGTGTGCGGGACCCCTAGAGCTGGCTGCGACTGCGACGACAATGAAGACTGCACTAAAATTCTCTGTGGGTTCGGCAGGGATGACGACTGCACTGAAATCCTCCATGGGTTTGGTAGTGATGATGACTGCACCGAAAATCTCCATGGTTTTGGCAGCGAAAACGACCGTACTGAAATCCTCCGTGGGTTCGACGGCGATGACTACTGCTCTTGTATCCTACGTGGGTCTGGCAGTGTTTGGCTCTGTTCTTGTATCCTACGTGGGTCTCGCAGAGTAGCTGTTATGTATCCTATGTGGGTCTGATAGCTTAGCTAATCTAGTATCCTACATGGTTCCCAGCTTAGATGAATCAATGGTTACATCTGATCATCTCTATCACCTTACGAAGAAGTATACCTATGTGAGCTGAGTCTTGACTTCCAATCATTATCTTCGATATGATTGACTTGCTTCCTATGTGCATTGGGTTGTACTATCCTATGTGTATGTGATAAAACTTGGGCTCGTATGTTGGAGCCGAACTGGAATTGATGACTTAGGTATATGTATGGGCATTTACCTAAGTAGTGTTGGATGTTACTTCGTGATTGAATATTTCCTTTGTGGATTATCCTTTGTGGATTCTGGGAGACCTTCGCGAGTCTCGGGGTCCCTACTAAGTAGCACATACTCACCCCTGCACGGGATATTCCTGCACTACATTGTGTTGGATGCAGACAATGGAAAACTTTGATCGTGGTTGAGGCTTGTGGAGCAAGTCAGTACCTGGAGGTGGACCACTAAGTGGGACATACACAGAGCGTACGACTGGATCCAAGGAGATAAAGAGGCTATCTGAACCCACCCTTCTGGTGGGACTTCCAGTGGACGGCTCGACGTTACTGCTTTACTTTCAGTTTGTGTACTTACCTTCCAGTTGTACTTTACTTTCAGTTTGGGTTTGTATTCTGGCCCATTTACTTTCCACACTTACTATTGTACCCAGTTTTACTTAGTGTTTACTTCTGCTTTCTTACTCTGTGGTGTTTGTTTACTTTATAAAGGCAATTTCGTCCTTTTATTTGTCAGGATTTACGCTTTGGTGCTAGTCACCAGCCCCTGGCCTATGGGAGGCGGTCTTGGGGTAGTCATGACACGGGTCCCTAGGACAGGTCGTGATAAATTGGTATCAGAGGAGTTCGGTTCTACCGTAGAACTCGGGACTCTAATCTTCCTTCTATGTGACGTAATAGTGTTAAGGGTATTGAGTGTGGTTATCAGTCCAGGGAGTCCAGTGTTGGTGCGGCGGCTGACGTATCCGTACACCAGGACCCTGACTTCTGATTTCCGACTCAATGCACGAAAACATTGATTGAATGTGTGTTTTAAGAGTTTTCTTTGTGATTACTTTGTGTCAGCTCACCAGATATACTATTTTGACCATGGTGCACCTTTTTCTTTTCAGGATGGCCCCACGACGACATCCATCTTGGGTTCAAAGCTTTGTGCGAGACGATATCCCACCGAGCGACGAGGCCTCCGTGCAGGGCCCTTTTACAATGGAGGCACTGGCGGTACCTCTACCCATCGAGCCAATGATTCCACTAGCCCCAGCCGCTGAGAGTGCACATCACCTTAGTGCACTACACGAGTTTAAGCATTAGATACTGCCCAAGTTCTCTAGGGAGACAGACCCTCAAGCAGCCGAGGATTGGCTGGAGGCTGTAGTTCGAGTTTTCAGGCTAGTGGGGACACCAGCTGACCTCATGGTGATCCTTACAGCAAGCCTCCTGCACGCGGCAGTAGGCAGATGGTGGAGCCTGATGCTCCAAGTGCACGACGAGGAATCTCTCTTCGAGACAGACATTGAGAGCCTCTTCTGCTCAGAGTTTTTCCCAGCCACCCACCGTGCGGTGTGCATTCAGAAGCTACTACATCTATGGTAGGGAAGCATGACGGTCGCCCAGTACTCAGTGATATTTACCAATATCTTGTGCTATTCGACGAACATGGTACGAGACCCATTCTTCCGGTCCCGGACCTTCGAGCAGGGACTGAGGCATGATATCAGGGCATCTATGATCTCCCTCAGCATTCTGGCACAGGCAGGAGTACTGGAGTTAGCCCTTCTCATATAGAGCTTTCTTTCTGAGCCTACTCCAGCAGCGAGAACTACCGTAGGGCGGCACGTAGCAGAGTCTTCTACAGCTGGTAGTTGACGGATGACACAAGGGTCCAAGAGGACCGGACCATCAGGCGGACGACCTCAGGACACTAGATCAGAGGTGCGGGGCACACGGCGCAGAGCCAGCCTTCCAAGGAGAAGACAGTGCTACGCATGTGGCGGGCTAGTCCACTTGGCTCGTGACTGCCCGACCCTCCGTGTAGAGGAGCAGCATATGGTTGAGGGGCCACCCAGGAAAAGGTAGAGGGTTGACCATGGCGGTCTCCAGAGAGAAGGAGGATGAGCCAGGGGAGCTGGCCGAGCAGCAGGTGGTGGGCGACGCTTTGAGGCTTTACCACCACCACCACCGGGAGGTCCACCCCAACCACAGGGAGCTGGAGTGCAGAGGTAGGCTCAGCTTCAGGAAGCGGAGGCCTACAACCACGGTGTGCCAGAGATGATTCGAGGTACTATCAATGTCTACTCCACCCTTGCTGCAGTTCTTATAGACACAAGAGAGAGTCATTCTTTTATTGTCGCTGCCCTTGTTCGGAGCTCGGAGATTCCGACAAAGCCGTTGGCTCGATCCTTACGGCTAGAGACTCCTACGGGAGCAGACTCGATGATTACGCACTGGTTCCGGTAGTGTGAGATAACACTAGGAGGCGAGAGCTTCGGCTGGGATCTTCTTGTAGCAGCATCGAGGCCATTAGATGTCACCTTGGGCATGGATTGGTTAACTACAATCCATGCTTAGATCGACTGTATTAGGCGCAAGGTGAGGTGTGTTCGCACCGATGGGAGCAGATTCACCTTCACCGGCGAGAAGGGAGCCTTTGTAGTGCTGGATGGACTCACACAGAGGAGAGGACAGCCCATCTCTCATCAGTTGGCTAGCCTCATCCTTGGATCAGTTGACATGCAGAGTCCTAGTTTTCCTATAGTGGTGGATTAGTATGCGTACGTTTTCCATGACGACGTTTTAGGACTACCTCCTCGCAAGGAAGTGGACTTTTATATTGACCTATACCCCGGAATAGCCCCGATATCCACTCCAGCGTATCGGATGGCTCCCGCTGAGCTTATAGAGCTGTGGGTATACCTGGAGGACTTGCAGAATAAGGGATTCATCCCACCCAGTGTTTCACCCTGGGCTTCCCCGACTTTGTTCGCCAAGAAGGCAGATGGGAGCTTGAGACTGTTTGTCGATTACCGTCGCCTGAACCAGGTGACTGTGAAGAACAAGTATCCACTTCTGAGAATTGACGACCTCTTCGATCAGCTCAAGGAAGCATGTTGGTTCTCAAAGATAGTCCTCAGGGCAGGCTATCATCAGCTCAAAGTTCAGGACGAGGATGTGCAAAAGACGGTCTTCAGATGTCGGTATGGCCACTATGAGTTCTTGGATATGCCTTTCGGCGTAACCAATGCTCCAGAAGTGTTCATGGGTCTCATGAACATGATCTGCCAACCTTACCTCGATCGATTTGTCATGGTCTTCATCAATGAAATTTTGATTTACTCGACCATTGAGGAGGTGCACGCCTACCACTTGCGGGTTGTACTAGACACACTCCGAGAGAACCAGCTTTACGGTAAGCTCTCTAAGTGTCAGTTATGGATACGCGAGGTCCACTTCTTGGGATGTGTCATCTATGAGGTGGGAGTTGCGTTGGATCATGCAAAGATCGAGGAAGTGCTATCTTGGGAGCCCCCTAGAAGCGTGACAGAGGTGAGAAGTTTCTTGGGGCTAGCTGGGTACTACTGGAGGTTTGTGTCAGACTTCTCCAGAGTTGCGGCACCACTTTCAGATTTGACGAAGAAGGGGAAATCCTTCATATGGTCAGATAGATGTCAGCAAAGCTTTCAAAACATATGACACAGATTGACCAGCGCACCTATCTTGAGGCTACCGGAGGAAGGAGTGGGGTACGTAGTCTACTATGATGCATCAGGGACCGAACTCAGATGTGTCCTGATGCAGGATCGGGCAGTTATTGCCTATGGATCACGTCAGTTGAGGCAGCATGAGAAGAACGACGCTACCTAGGACCTAGAGTCGGCAGCAGTGGTCTTCACTCTGAAGATGTGGCATCACTATCTCACGGGCGAACGCTTTACAGTCTATTATGACAACCAGAGTCTCAGGTACATCTTCTCACAGAAGGACCTGAACCTGAGACAGTGGCGATGGCTCGAGTTCTTCCAGGACTATGACTTCGAGATAGTCTATAGTCCTGGAAAGGGAAACGTAGTAGCCGATTCTCTCAGCAGGAGGACGGGTATTCAGCTACTCGGGGAGGTGATAGAGCAACTAACCGCTTTGCAGATATCCTTTGTGGATAGAGATGGAGTAGCCTTTCTTCAGTCACTCACAGTCACTCCTCCACTACTTCAGCGGGTCAGAGAGGCACAACATGGGGACGTTGACTGTGAGATGCAGCATGTGCAGATATCCTTAGGACAAGAACCTGATAGATTCTCTATAGGAGGAGAGCACAACGTCCTTTTTAGAGGATGTACCATGGTACTAGATACTTTGTAGGAGGAGGTGCTGAGGGAGTTTCACACTTCCCCTTTAGCGGTACATCCAAGAGTGGCGAAGATGTTCCAGGATCTCAGACAACAACTGTAACACCCCGAGATTTTATGAAAAATATTCTTTTAATTTCATTAATGTCTTGTGTTGTATTCTACACCAAGATTACCTTGCGCTATACGCAACACCGTATTAGCTTGTAGTATACACAACACTATTCTTGGATCGTGTTACACACAACTTTGATAATAGTTATTCTACGCAACATTGAGTATATATATATATATATATATTCAATGTATAAATGAAATATGGTTGGATTCTGTTATACGAAACAACGAAGTATTCTTTCACAACACGCAACCTGGACTTGGCTTTCATTACACGCAATCGCGACCTTCCTCGATAGTGTGTGTTGTACACAATACTGGGTTTTACTAAATAATGATATATTATTATAATATTATTATGAACTAGCCGTTATAAATAGTTTTAACTAAATTTTAAATTTTATAACATTATTATTTATCTTACACATTTCTAGAACATGGTATAAGAACAAAATAAATTTTTCGGGTAAAATAAGTATTTTTCAAAAAATGCAGTTTTGCCGCCTTTTGATGGCGCACAAACATTAAATCTAGTTTTTGACATGTTTATAAGTTCAATTTGACAAAATAAAATTCTTCTTTTGAATCAGGATATAAAAATTTACATTAGATAAAGTTTTGATATTTTTCCGATAACTTTCATATTTTAATGAATAGTAAAAACGTGCTATATTTTAATTAAATTTTTTTTTTTTCATCGTAATATCTTATGTGGTTAAATTATAATATTGAATGGTTTTAAAGTATAAATAGAATATATTTTTACCATTTAATATAATTTAAGTCATTAGCATTGATTTTACCTTGAATTCATAGGTTAAATCAATTCAATCTTTTGCAATGTTTTAAAGCAAAACCCGTTTTCTTTCGACAATGAGATTAATTTTAATTTAATTTCTGCATCTTTTGTGTATTGAATTTGGAAAAATGGATTCCATATTTGGAATCAATGAGACCAAATTATATTAATAAGCTAATTTTTATTTTTGGGCATTGTGAATAGTAACTACGGTAAATTTTATTTACTATAGTTCAAGGTAAATCGGGTAATTAAGGGTAAATATAAGATTATAAAATTACCCTAACACTTGGAAAAATCCTATTGGATGGATAAAAGTATACCCATGTAACCTAATGGTCGGATTAGATTAATTTTATGGACTTTTGTCCCTGAAAATAATTTAATTATTATTAAAACCAAAGAATGTGACAACATGTCACTTTCTTAAATCTTATAAGTATAATAATTTTAATTTAGTGATAAACTTCATGAAAATTTGAACATGAATAGTCTCCAGAAATATAATAAAATTATATACATTATAGGAATTTATTTAGATTTTTTAGGGATTAAATAATTATCATTTATTATGACACAAAGATGATGCAGTAATTGCCTTATTAATGAAATATTGACATAATTGATGTTATAAATGCCGAAATAAATGTAATTTGAGACTTTTTATGACTTAAACTAATTTTCTAGGTTAATATGACATGTTATTGGTGATTTAAGTAACTTGGTTTGAACTTATCATTCTGTTATGAATTTCATAAAAATCATGTACCAAATAGTGTCAAAATTGACATAAATTAGTTTTTAAAACAAATATTATATTATTAATTGTTATTTTATTCCTAAAAATCTAAGGTTCGTCCAAATGACTTATATAAGATTATATATATTAATAATAAAAAACTTGGGGTTCGTTTGGCTTGATATAGTAAGTTTATTTACCATATAGTGTAAGAAAACAAAAAGACACGATAAAAGTTAAATTATTTAACTTAGAGTTAAATCTAATTGATAAGGTTAAAAAAATAACCTAAACTTGTATAAATACTATTGTATGAGAGTATTTCGAACCATCCCAACTTTAGATTCTAAATAAGACCCTTTGGAACCATTATAAACCAAATCTGACCTTAATATAAAATAATATTTTGAGATTTTCCTAAGGTGCCCCTCTCCTCCCTTATAAAAGGGCACCTCCTCCCTCTCCTCCTCACACCAATTTGAGCATTGAAGCTCATAAAAACCCGGCCAAAATCTCTTCTCCACTTCCCTAGTATCATCCTAGAGGTCCTGGTCTTATTCAAAGACCACCCTTAGTTCTTTAAGTGGAGGTTAAGAAAAGGCGCGTCAAAAAGAGGTAATATCCATTACCGATCTTTTTCAATTTCTTTCTTCTTAAACTTATTCTTCTTTAGTTGTTTCATGATAAAGTAATAACATAAGTATTTATTATATAATGATATGTTATTATAAATATTAAACAACTCTAATTAACCTTCTATCCATCCTACGGAAAAAGGAAATCACCACGCGTGCGTACGTACGGAATACCATCTCCACGCCGTGGTGTAATCTATTTTCCGCCACCACCTTAATTGGATGGGTATAATGGTGTAAGGAGTAACTATATATGATTATTATAGAGTGATATTGACACTGAAATAGTATACATACAATTCAAAACAATTCCACGACCATGGGAACGATATCATCGCTCGTGCGTACGTACGGACTACCGTCTCCACGACGCAATGAGATTCATTCTCCATGTTAACCATTTAAGAATGATTATAAAGTATATATAAGCAATAATAATGAAATATATGACATTATAAGGCTACTGGATTTATGTATATATGTATTTCATCTACTTACTTCCATTCAAGACAATAAGGAAAGGAAAACAGCGTTCATGCGTACGTACGGACTATCGTCTCCATGAACGGTGTGTTTCATTTCATTTATATATTTATTATATATATATATACTGAATATATATGATATATAAATAATGTTTTATATTCTTTAAGTAAGTAAATCATGATATAAGTAATAATAATGTCAAGAACAACAAGTCCAAACACCTACGATAAATGAAACGATTTTACCCAAAACGCTTCATTAACATGGAATTTACAAACGAACGGGTAATATAAAGTCATAAGTGAACCATATATGACATAATAACAATTAATATGATTCTGTAATAAGTTAATGACATTATTTAAATCATTATACAGGAGGTTCAGACACTTACAAAGCAAATCGGACTTAAGGTAAGGGAAATATCACAATCTCATTTTTATCCGAGATTGCTTATACTTTGGTATTTACTGGGCTGTATTTTATCATCCACATCCATGTTTCCTCAATATGTAATATTATTTCCATCCAACTAAAATTGTTTAAATCCAATTTTACCCTTTGGAGAGTTTTTAGTAAAAGATATGAAAGGAATCTTTTGTCCTTTTTCGTACGAGGTACTTTTTGACTTTTTCGACAAAAGTAGGAAGAATGTATTTTTAACTTATACGACACGAATGGATTTTTACGGTTTTATAAAGCCCTATTTTCATGAAGCTTCCTCCAAAAGATTTCATGACTATTTTCAATAAAATATCTTTCTTTTAAAATTTCATGGCGTTTTGAGAAAAGAAATTGATTTTGATGAAGAAAGGATATTTTCCTCAAGAATCCATTTCAAGTGTTTTATCAAAATTCTTTTCCATATAAGATAACATAGGGTTCTCTTTCTATCCCTGTTATTACATTTATTTGGTTATGTTGATATGGAATTATTTTTATGAATCCCTTTATCTTATATAAATTGTTTTATGATGTCACGATGTTTACAAATTCCATTTTTATTACATGGGTTATGCAATGATGTATGATTTATGATTTTGTGGCACACATAAGAATGGTATCATTATGAGATGGGTGGGACCTATATCTCCCTCCAATGCATTGGGTAAAGATTTTATATCTCATGAGATAGACATGGCTGGAATGGTAGGTTATACCAGTTCAGTAAAACAGGACTGAAACGAGGGTGACTCGGTTCAGAAAAGGACTTTGTCCACTAAGATAGTCTTGGAAACGAGTCTTGACTAACAAGAAATGATTATCTATGTTTATATGTGTATTCCACAAAGTTTCATGTCTTATGTTATGTTTATTGGGATTTCATTTCACTACTATAATTTATCACATGTTATGAAATTATGCTCTCTTTTGCAGGTTAATATTTCCAAAATGTTATGTTCTTATGAATATGATGTGATTTATATTTCTTTTGTTTACCCTTACTGAGCATTTGAGCTCAACCTTTTATGTTTTCTTTTCCCCAGGATTCAAAGAAAGGTTTTAGGTTAAAAAAAGGAAGATCTTTATGGGAGATGTTGAGGATCTTTCACCACGATTAGAAGATTATATTCCGAGTTTCCAAAGACACTAAACTATTACGGTCCTTGTGTGTGTGTTTTTGTTATGTATCAAGTATTCCGCAAAAGTAATGTAATATTTATGTACGTTAAGCTTTGGGTCTCTACAGTTGGTATTAGAGGAAAAGTTTAGTCAACCTTTGGAAACTAAGATGCGAAAACGTTAGTGAGATCCCTAGAGATATTTATAAGGTATATCTAGGGATGTCCCTAAGGATAAGTATACTTATAGGATATAGTCCTAGAACTATGGTAACGATATTAGATTAAACCAAATATGTTAGATATTGAAGTTACTACCCCTTTATTATGATTTTTTCCTGTCACACTATTCTTTTTGGGTTTTAGAAGATGGATGGAAACAAGGTGATTCATAATAATGGAGGATATGATGGACAATGGAATGAAATTATTCATGAGAAACCAAATGAAATGAGATTTGGAAGTCCAAACATCATTATTATGCCGAATCAGCAATCTCATAATATGATCAATAAAGTAAAATTTGGTAAGTTTCCTGACTCGGCTAATAAGAGAAAGATGGATTTTCATGATGATCATAGAGGAAAGAAAGTTCAATTTCCCCTATGTAAATCATGTGGGAAGAGGCATCAAGGAGAATGTTTCAAAGGAACTGGAAGATGTTTTGGGTGTGGAAAAGAAGGACACAAAGCCAGTAAGTGCAAAGGAAAAGGTTCAGTTAACCCCAGGGATGAGGATAATGGTATTGCTACGACATCAACATTGGTTAAATGTTTTAAATGTGGAATGTACGGGCATTATGCAAACAAATGCCCTAAGGGAAAGTCTCTTGAAGAGAATCAGTACGGCCATATGGGTAGTATTTATGTTGATGATGATGAAGAGACTACAAATGATATGTGAGATGAAAGAATTGTTGAAGCTCGGTCAATGGTTTAAGAAGGTAGTGGAATGATTACATGTTTATCATGTGTAATTTTGTATAAAGAATCTCATGGTACTATGGAATAAAGAGACATCTAAGGATTGTTACATTGTTGTCTTTCCTTGAGTTTTGAAAGTGTGTGATTAATGCTACCAGTATCCATGAAAGGTTATTCAGATATTTTTGGAATGAATATGATATGCGCATAATGAAGGGATAAGGAGAAAATTAAATGTTTGATAGTATTCATGAGCTCATGACTGATATAAGGAGAAGTTTATATCATGGATTGAGTATATAGAATTTTTGGATTTTGGTATGTGGTAAGAGTTAACTTTTGACAGCATTCATGTTTTCACTAAGGTTTAATATGTATTCATTTTTCAAGAGAATACATGATTAAGGTATTCACATGATTGGAATGTGACCAAAAAGATATATGGGGGATAAATGATGGTATTCACATGCTTGGTTGAGGACATTTCAAGTAATCATTTTCTTTATACTATGAGCTTGGACCGAAGTATTTTAGATAATCCTAATAATTGGAATAGATTATGTTGGACATAAGTTAGGATAGAACATTTTTCGATATTATTGATGGGATGTTATAGTAATATAGCTTTATAAAAAGGAAAACCTGCAGGATAGGCGACAGCCCATCGCTTCGGACAAGGCCGTGGGAATCGAACCCAAAACCGAAGTGCGACTGGCCTTTATTGCCTACCACTGGCCTAAAGGAAGTCCCTGTTTAGTAGAAACTAGTTTTATTATATTAAGCAGTATGATATATGAAGTATAAGTCCATTTTAGGAACTATATATGATTAATCTCACTATATATTGACTTATGTATATAACTTTTGCTAACCTTTTGTTTGAGACAGATGGAATGACCCATTATTCTATCACATGATCTGCTAACACTTAACGAATAACAAATTCAACTTCATTTATTTAAGTGATGAAGTGGAAATTGTTCAAGGCACGAACAACATTGAGATTTTATCAAAATAAATTAAGTATTTATTCTAATTCAAATTCTTCAACTTTAGGGAAATGATATTGAAAACAAAAAATGTTGTCCTAGTGCCCTTATATCCGATGAATCAGATGGTACCCTAGATCATCACAAATTTATGGCTTTGTGATTTCTGGCTTTTCCATAGCCATGTTCTCTACCACTCTCCATCATAACATGATGGTTAGATTTCTCTTCCATATCCATATTTTCACCTATGTGGAAACCCAGTGATTAGTTTATTTGGGTAACCATTATATCTCATACTTTTGTTTTTAAATATTGGTTTTGGTATTCCTTTTTACGATCTGGGTTTCTATTAAAGAAATTTTCAAGTAGCAAACCATTTATAACCCCAACGAATTTCGAGTGCGAAATTAATTTTAAGGGGGGTAGAATGTAACACCCCGAGATTTTATGAAAAATATTCTTTTAATTTCATTAATGTCTTGTGTTGTATTCTACACCAAGATTACCTTGCGCTATACACAACACCGTATTAGCTTGTAGTATACGCAACACTATTCTTGGATCGTGTTACACACAACTTTGATAATAGTTATTCTACGCAACATTGAGTATATATATATATATTCAATTTATAAATGAAATATGGTTGGATTCTGTTATACGAAACAACGAAGTATTCTTTCACAACACGCAACCCGGACTTGGCTTGCATTACATGCAATCGCGACCTTCCTCGATAGTGTGTGTTGTACGCAATACTGGGTTTTACTAAACAATGATATATTATAATAATATTATTATGAACTAGCCGTTATGAATAGTGTTAACTAAATTTTGAATTTTATAAAATTATTATTCATCTTACACATTTCTACAACAAGGTATAAGAACAAAATAATTTTTTCGGGTAAAATAAGTATTTTTCAAAAAATGAAGTTTTGCCGCCTTTTGATGGCGCACCCTCTTTAAATCTAGTTTTTGACATGTTTATAAGTTCAATTTGACAAAATAAAATTCTTATTTTGAATCAGGATATAAAAATTTACATTAGATAAAGTATTGATATTTTTCCGATAACTTTCATATTTTAATTAATAGTAAAAACACGCTATATTTTAATTAAAAACAACTTTTTTCATCGTAATATCCTATATGGTTAAATTATAATATTGAATGGTTTTAAAGTATAAATAGAATATATTTTTACCATTTAATATAATGTATGTCATTAGCATTGATTTTACCTTGAATTCATATGTTAAATCAATTCAATCTTTTACAATGTTTTAAAGAAAAACCTGTTTTCTTTCGACAACGGGATTAATTTTAATTTAATTTCTGCATCTTTTGTGTATTGAATTTGGAAAAATGGATTCCATATTTGGAATCAGTGGGTCCAAATTATATTAATAAGCTAATTTTTATTTTTGGGCATTGTGAATAGTAACTACGATAAATTTTATTTACTATAGTTAAAGGTAAATCGGGTCATTAAGGGTAAATATAAGATTATAAAATTACCCTAACACTTGGAAAAAATCTATTGGATGGATAAAAGTAGACCCATCTAACCTAAGGGTCGGATTAGATTAATTTTATGGACTTTTGTCCCGGAAAATAATTTAATTATTATTAAAACCAAAGAATGTGACAACATGTCACTTTCTTAAATCTTATAAATATAGTAATTTTAATTTAGTGATAAACTTCATGAAACTTCGAACATGAATAGTCTCCATAAATCTATAAAATTATCTACATCATAGGAATTTATTTAGAATTTTTAGGGATTAAATAATTATCATTTATTATGACACAAAGATGATGCAGTAATTGCCTTATTAATGAAATATTGACATAATTGATGTTATAAATGCCCAAATAAATGTAATTTGAGACTTTTTATGACTTACACTAATTTTCTAGGTTAATATTACATGTTATTGTTAATTTAAGTAATTTTTTTTGAACTTATCATTCTTTTATGAATTTCATAAAAATCATGTACCAAATAGTGTCAAAATTGACATAAATTAGTTTTTAAAACAAATATTATATTATTAATTGTTATTTTATTCTTAAAAATCTAAGGTTCGTCCAAATGACTTATATAAGATTATATATATTAATAATAAACAACTTGGGGTTCGTTTGTCTTGATATAGTAAGTTTATTAACCATATAGTGTAAGAAAACAAAAAGACACGGTAAAAGTTAAATTATTTAACTTAGAGTTAAATGTAATTGATAAGGTTAAAATAATAACCTAAACTTGTCTAAATACTATTGGATGAGAGGATTTCGACCCATCCCCACTTTAGCTTCGAAATAAGACCCTTTGGAACCATTATAAACCTAATTTGACCTTAATATAAAATAATATTTTGAGATTTTCCTAAGGTGCCCCTCTCCTCCCTTATAAAAGGGCACCTCCTCCCTCTCCTCCTCACACCAATTTGAGCATTCAAGCTCGGCCAACCCCTGCCAAAATCTCTTCTCCACTTCCCTAGTATCATCCTAGAGGTCCTGGTATTCTTCAAAGACCATCCTTAGTTCTTTAAGTGGAGGTTAAGAAAAGGCGCGTCAAAAAGAGGTAATATCCATTACCGATCTTTTTCAATTTCTTTCTTATTAAACTTATTCTTCTTTAGTTGTTTCATGATAAAGTAATAACATCAGTATTTATTATATACTTATATGTTATTATAAATATTAAACAACTCTAATTAACCTTCTATCCATCCTACGGAAAAAGGAAATCACCGCGCGTGCGTACGTACGGAATACCGTCTCCACGTCGTGGTGTAATCTATTTTCCGCCACCACCTTATTTGGATGGGTATAATGGTGTAAGGAGTAACTATATATGATTATTATAGAGTGATATTGATACTGAAATAGTATAAATACACTTCAACACAATTCCACGACCATGGGAACGATATCATCGCTCGTGCGTACGTACGGACTACCGTCTCCACGGCGCGATGAGATTCATTCTCCATGATAACCATTTAAGAATGATTATAAAGTATATATAAGAAATAATAATGAAATATATGACATTATAAGGATACTGGATTTATGTATATATGTATGTCATCTACTTACTTCCATTCAAGACAATAAGGAAAGGAAAACAACGTTCATGCGTACGTACGGACTACCGTCTCCATGAACGGTGTGTTTCATTTCATTTATATATTTATTATATATATATATACTGAATATATATGATATATAAATCATGTTTTATATTCTGGAAGTAAGTAAATCATGATATAAGTAATAATAATGTCAAGAACAACAAGTCCAAACACCTACGATAAATGAAACGATTTTACCCAAAACGCTTCTTTAACATGGAATTTACAAAAGAACGGGTAATATAAAGTCATAAGTGAACCATATATGATATCATAACAATGAATATGATTCTGTAATATGTTAATGACATTATTTAAATCATTATACAGGAGGTTCGGACACCTTCAAATCAAATCGGACTTAAGGTAAGGGAAATATCACAATCTCATTTTTATCTGAGATTGCTTATACTTTGGTATTTACTGGGGTATATTTTATCATCCACATCCATGTTTCCTCAATATTTAATATTATTTCCATCCAACTACAATTGTTTAAATCCAATTTTACCCTTTGATGAGTTTTTAGTAAAAGATATGAAAGGAATCTTTTGTCCTTTTTCGTACGAGGTACTTTTTGACTTTTTCGACAAAAGTACGAAGAATGTATTTTTAACTTATACGGCACGAATGGATTTTTACGGTTTTATAAAGCCTTATTTTCATGAATCTTCCTCCAAAATATTTCATGACTATTTTCGATAAAATGTCTTTCTTTTTAAATTGCATGACGTTTTGAGAAAAGAAATTGATTTTGAAGAAGAAAGGATATTTTCCTCAAGAATTCATTTCAAGTGTTTTATCAAAATTCATTTCTATATAAGATAACATAGGTTTCTGTTTCTATCCATATTATTACATTGATTTGTTTATGTTGGGATGGAATTATTTTTATGAATTCCTTTATCTTATATGAATTGTTTTATGATGTCACGATGTTTACGAATTCCATTTTTATTACATGGGTTATGCAATGATGTATGATTTATGATTTTGTGGCACACATAAGAATGGTATCATTATGAGATGGGTGGGACCTATATCTCCCTCCAATTCATTGGGTAAAGATTTTATATCTCATGAGATAGACATAGCTGGAATGGTAGGTTATACCGGTTTAGTAAAACAGGACTGAAACGAGGGTGACTCGGTTCAGAAAAGGACTTTGTCCACTAAGATAGTCTTGGAAATGAGTCTTGACTAACAAGAAATGATTCTCTATGTTTATGTGTGTATGCCACAAAGTTTCATGCCTTATGTTATGTTTATTGGGATTTCATTTCACTACTATGATTTATCACATGTTATGAAATTATGCTCTCTTTTGCAGGTTAAGATTTCCAAAATGTTATGTTCTTATGAATATGATGTCATTGATATTTCTTTTGTTTACCCTTACTGAGCATTTGAGATCACCCTTTTATGTTTTCTTTTCCCTAGGATATAAAGAAAGGTTTTAGGTTAAAAAAAAGGAAGATCTTTATGGGAGATGTTGAAGATCTTTCACCACGATTAGAAGATTATATTCCGAGTTTCCAAAGACACTAAACTATTACGGTCCTTCTCTGTGTGTTTATGTTATGTATCAAGTATTCCGCAAAAGTAATGTAATGTTCATGTACATTAAGCTTCGGGTCTCTACAACAGCACTAGTGGCTGGCTATGAATAAGGCTGTAGCAAAGTTTGTTTCTCGATGCCTCACCTGTCAGCTGGTGAAGGCGGATCACTAGGTACCAGCAGGCTTGGTGCAGCCCTTGGAGGTTCCGGAGTGGAAGTGGGATGGGATATATATGGAATTCGTGACTGTACTTCCACACACTTCCAGAGGTCATGACTCCATTTGGGTAATTTTCAACCGACTCACCAAGTCATCTCACTTTCTACCCATCAGAGACCAGGGCTCAGTAGAGAACTTGGGACGTCTCTACGTTTAAGAGATTGTACGGCTTCATGGTGTGCCATCATCTATCGTCTCTGATCGAGATTCTCTCTTTACTTCTCGTCTTTGGAAGGGGTTGCAGGAGGCATTCGGGATGTAGCTACGTCTGAGCACCTCCTTTCACCCTCAGATGGATGGTCAGACGAAGATGACCATTCAGACTCTCGAGGACATGCTCTGTGCATGTGTTCTCGACATTGGTCGCAGTTAGGATGACCACCTACCCTTGGTAGATTTCACGTACAACAACAACTACCAATCCACCATCGGTATGGCACCATAAGAGGCATTGTACAACCAACCTTGCAGATCACCTCTATGCTGGACAGACCCTAGGGAGTCATCGCTTGTGGGACCAGAGATTGTCCCGACCACGACAGAGAAGGTCCAGGTCATCCAGGAGTGGATGAGGACTGCTGCGAGCTGACAGAAGTCTTATGCTGACAGGAGGCGGAGACCACTAGAGTTCGAGGATGGTGACCACGTCTTCTTGCAGGTCTCACCTCGACGTGGATTATGGATATTTGGCCAAGGAGGCAAGTTATCTCTATGCTTCATCGGACCATTCCAGGTGATCAGCAGGATAGGCGAGGGGGCTTACCACCTGGCTCTACCACCTCAGTTGAACCAGGTGCACGACATCTTCCACGTATCTCAGCTGAGGATATACGTGCAGGACCCGACGCATATCATCGACCATGGGGAGCTAGACCTTGAAGATGGGGAGACTTTTGAGGAGGTCCCGGTGGAGATCGAGGATCGACGAGAGCGGGTCTTGCGTGGGTGGTCGATTCCTCTAGTGCACATTAGATGGAAGCATGGGAACCTCCAGGAGAGAACATGGGAGAGGGAGGCTCAGATGCGTGCTCAGTACCCTCATTTGTTCCCCTAGTTTGTGTTGTATCTTTACGGGGACGTAAAGCCCTGACGTGGGAGTAATGTAAATACCCGTAAATTTCAAGGGATTTTTTTTCTTAATTTTCTTTTAGATTTTACGAGTACACAGTTTCTGACGGCACCTGATTACAAGGACCGGTGTGCCCGAAATCAATTTTCGAAGATTAGCTTGGGTACGTTCAGTGAACGAATGAGCGAGTTTTTCTAACTTTTGAACCGGTGCTCGGAATCGAAATCTGAGGGCACCGATGAAACCGCAGCGCCGATAATTGCTTAGGAACACTGTTTCCGTAGTTGTGTTTGCTCGGGTTTAGTTGTTTTAAAAAAAGGATTAAGATTAAAGTGAAATAAAAATTGTGTTACAATTTTTATTCCACATTCTTAAGTGGTTTAGCCCATGTGAGGGAGTTGGGGTGGGACCCACTGATGTTCTAACTTCCCTTGAGAGGATTTAAGATGAGGTGGGTCCCACACGAGCCCCCACCTTTTCATTTTTTTCCTTAACTCTTTTCTTAAAACCTCTTTGTCCTTAAAGTTTCCAACTTATCACTTCAATTAATTTTGACAAGTTAAGTTTAATTAAATGAAGTGAATTAAATTTTGAATGTTTAAATTTTGAAAGTGTTGGAAAAAGAAATAAAATAAGGCCAAAGACTTATTTTCTTTTGGTTGCTTTGTTGTGTCGAGAGAGGGAGAGTTCTACCATCGAAGAACTTCATCATCCTCCTTGATGAATGCGGAGAACACTGACACGCCTTTCTTCATTCTTTTTCCCACGTCAAAGAAATGGAGACACCGTTTCACCTCGGACAATCTCTGTCAACGTGTACGGAGCCACCCCGCAACGCCGCTTTCGGCGACGCTCATCGATTGTAAACTCGTTATCGAGTTAGGGATTTGGAATTTTGTTCATGTAATAATCTTTGCTGTTCTTCGTCTTTTATTTTGGTCCGCTTATTATCAACTTAACAGGAGGAGGTCAGACCACACGAACCCGACCGACCCTCCTCCCCCTTTGTTGTTGTGTTTTTTGCGGCTCGAAAGAAGGCGGCGTGGTGCAACGACACCGCGCGGAAACAGGGAGGAATGTGGCGAAGAAGCGTGGCGCCATCGCGCCGCGCTGTTGAGGCCAAAAGAAACCGCGGCCGGAGTCGGGCCGCGGCAAAGGGGTGCGGCGCCATCGCGCCTCGTCGGAGAACCACAGAGAATTCGTGGCCGGAGCGGGGCCGCGGCGGAGGGGCGCGGCGTCGTCGCGCCGTGCCGGTCGCACCAACGCCGCGACCTTTGGCCGCTTCGGAGCAGGAGAGGGCGACCGGAGCCATTGGCCATTGGTGCACTTGGGGTGGGATCGACTGGTCCCATGCGGACCGTGCCCGCGTTGGGCCAACAGGCCGCCAAGGGCGCACCGGCCGCATCGGTTGGGCTGGGCCACGCCGGTGGGGCCGTGCCATGCCCACCGGGCTGGGCCGTGCCCTATTGGGCCGGACCTAGACCTGGGTCGGGTTGACCCGGTTCGGGCCCACTCAGGGGGTCTTGGGCCGGGTCGGTCTAGGCCCAAAACCCCCTAAAACCGGACAGGTTCGTTTGAATGCCCGTAACATGGGCTACGGACCTCCGATCGACGCACCTTCAGTTGCGATGTGATCCTTGGATCATAATGGTCATTTCAGTATATTACACTTAAGGTTTTTGAGAACTTTGTGTATGGCCGGGTTAGTTCGAACATGAAACCAACCGGGCCTTCGGAGCGGAAACGCTTATAACTTGAGCTCCGGACGTCCGATTGACATGCCGTCGACTTTGTTGGACTCCTCTTAGTGAGACGAACCTTTTGGATTACTCTTCTCGAGGTTTGGATGCATATGGAGTGCGGTCGGGTTGGTTTTGACTTAAAAACCAACCGGGCCCCTGGAATGAAAAGGCCAATAACTCTCAGACCGGGTGTCTGATTGACGCGCCGTCTGTTGCATTGAGTTTCTTTTGTCGGGACTGAACTTGGGAATGCATTAACTCTGGACTACGTGTCAGTTGATGTATTGACCCCCTTGGCTTGTAGAGCGGACCCTCTCAGAATCGAGCATGCTGTGTGCGGGAACCCTAGAGCTGGCTGCGACTGCGACGACGATGACCACTACACTGAAATCCTCTATGGGTTTGGCAGTGATGACGACTGCACTGAAATCCTCCGTGGGTTCGGCAGCGATGACGACTACACTGAAATCCTCCGTGGGTTCGGCAGTGAACACGACCGTACTGAAATCCCATGTGGGTTCGATGACGATGACTACTGTTCTTGTATCCTACGTGGGTCTGGCAGTGTTTGACTCTGTTCTTGTATCCTACGTGGGTCTCGCAGAGTAGCTGGTCTGTATCCTATGTGGGTCCGATATCTTAGCTGGTCTAGTATCCTACGTGGGTCCCAGCTTAGATGAATTAGTGGAAAATTTGATCATCTCTATCACCTTACGAAGAAGTATACCTGTGTGAGCTGAGTCTTGACTTCCAATCATTATCATCGATATGATTGACTTCCTTCCTATGTGGATTGGGTTGTACTATCCTATGAGGATGTGATCGAACTTGGCCTCGGATATTGGAGACGAACTGGAATTGATGACTTAGGTATATGTATGGGCATATACCTAAGTAGTGTTGGATGTTACTTCGTGATTGTATCTTTCCTTTGTGGATTATCCTTTGTGGATTCTGGGAGACCTTCGAAAGTCTTGGGGTAACTACTGAGTAGCGTATACTCACCCCTGCACGGGCTATGCCCGCACGACATTGTGTTGGATGCAAACAACGGACATCGCTGATCGTGGTTGAGGCTTTTGGAGAAAGTCGGTACCTGGAGGTGGACCACTGAGCGGGACGTACACGGAGCGGACAACTGGACCCGAGGAGTTGAGGAGGCTATCTGTACCCACCATTCCGGTGGGACTTCCAGTGGACAGCTCGACGTTGCTTCTTTACTTTCAGTTGTTGTACTTTCCTTCTAGTTGTACTTTACCTTCAGTTTGGGTTTGTATTCTCACCCATTTACTTTCCGCACCTACTATTGTACCCAGTTTTACTTAGTTTTTACTTTTTCT
Source organism: Viscum album (assembly GCA_963277665.1). NCBI lineage: Eukaryota > Viridiplantae > Streptophyta > Magnoliopsida > Santalales > Viscaceae > Viscum > Viscum album. Next base: position 1,306,678,663 of record OY728147.1, read on the forward strand.
TGCTTACTCTGTGGTGTTTGTTTACTTAATAAAGGCAATTCATTCCCTTTATTTGTCGAGATTTACGCCTTGGTGCTAGCTGCCAGCCCCTGGCCTATGGGAGGCGGGCTTGGGGTAGTCACAACCTAGGTCCCGAGGACGGGTCGTGACATGATTTTGGTGAAAATCATAATAGCATTATTACTTCAAAAAAATTTGTTTAATAAACCTTAACATTTCATATTTACCTATAAAATTAGTGTAATACATCAAAAGTCTCAAATTACAGTTATTTGGATATTTATAATATCAATTATTTTAATCATTTTTTAATAATGTAATTACTACATCATCATTCTACCATAAATAAATCAAATTATTTAATGTCTAAATATTATAAAGAAAATACAATTATGTATAAAATATTTTTATATTTCTAATTAATATTTATAGTCGAATTTATATTGTTTGTAACCCTATATTAAAAATGGTTTAGTTATTAAACATTGAATTTAACTTTTTTAACTCTTCTTTAAATAAAATTATAATAAATGTCCTAATCTAATCCATGTGGACCATAAGGGATCACATTTTATTCCTAAGGTTGTTTTTGGTCGAATTAAACTTATCCAATAAAATTAGGACATGTTTTAGGGTAATCATGATATCATTTTTACCCTTAATTACCCTATTTACTTTTAATCGTGGTAAATAAAAATCAAAAGTTACTATACACTAAAAATTATTTTCATCTTATTGAACCACATTTTTCTTACTGATATCAACTGTGTCTCTCAGTTTTTTGAAATTGAACTCACCTAAGAGGTAAAATTATGTTTTATGCAAATTCTTAATATACTCCTAGAAGGTGGGTAAAAGACAGTAAAAAGTTCAATAAAATATTATATATCTAAACATTTTATAAAATGACTATAATGAATTAAATTTAAAATATATAGGTATTATGTATCTATTTTGACCTAAATTAAATTAAAATTAATTAATTAATTACTTTAACACAAAGTCATTTTAAAATATAAACGTAGTGTTTTCACTATTCATCAAAAGTTGAATTTTTTCATAAAAATACCAAAAATTCACCCTAAACTAATATTGATATTCCGAATTAAAAAATTAAGTCCATTTTGAAAGATAAAATTAATAAAATTTCAGAAAGTGGGTATTAAAATTTATAACGACTAGTTTGATTGGTTGCAGTGTGTTTGAATCTCAAAGTTGCGTACAATGCAAGAAATTGCATTATTGAAAGGGAAATGTACCATGGATGATTGGGTTGTTACAAATTAAATAACATAAATTAAATTATATTCATGGTATAAAATATCAAATAATTACTGTATACACCTCCTAAAAGTTGATATGAGTATAACATAACATATAACCCAAAGGAAACAATTTTAGATGAGAAACCCTTACAACGATCATAACATTGATGTTATAATTAATCATTGAACTTATTATATGTTTTGAAAGTAAATACAAATAAAAAGTCTTAATATAACATAATATAATCAAAATACATTACAAACATAATCTTAGAATATCAAATATAGTGAAAAAGTAATATGATCTAAAGAAAGGAAATTAATATATGAAATTCCTTACAACTTTAAAACTATAGATTCAAATCCCCATTAATAATATAATTAAAATTTAAACTAAAAATACCATTAAGAAGGAATGAATCATGGTATTACATGTAAAACGGGCTATATATACACTTTATATATGAAATTAAAAGTGTAGCATTATAATATTCCCCAATAGAAGGAAATTGAGAAAAATCTCGTACCTCAAACTTCATTTTGGTTGAGAATTCCATATTCTCTAGTATAATGGATTAAAAAATGTAATAAATTTATAAAAAAACCCATATAAATTTATATAGTAATATATAAAATCATCTTATAACATCTTACCACACCTTCATTAACAATTATTTATTATTATTATTGTTTCACGTGGTAACTGAATTATATTATCCTATATGTTTTGTCCATAAATTTTTTTTTCATGTGTGCAAAATATAGTTACGTAATCTATAAAATTAAATAAATGTTATGAATATCATAGTTATTTAATTTTTGTACATTTTTAAACCATTCTTGAATGGTGGACATGGAAAATTAGTTGTATCGCTTCATGGATACGGTAGGTCAGGTATACGTATGAGTTATGATGTGTTCCCTTAATAGGTTAATGGGAAATTAATTGGATTCTATATTAATTTTATAGAATTTTTTTCATTTCATATGTAATATATATATTCAATATTTTTTTCTTATTATTATCCATGGGAGTCACTAATGAAAAATAATTACATTAGTTTTGAAGGTGGTAGTCCATCGTATACATGAAAGATGGCCTTATTCCCATTTTTATAGGGGGGAAATATGGGAAATATTATCCAATAAACATAATAAAATATTAGTATATGGGAAAAATGTGTGTAATTAAAAGGTAATGTTTAATAAAATTTTAAAATATTTTAGAATAATAAATAAATATAGAGACCTAAATTAAAATGATTACAATCTCTTATAGAAACATCATTTGGATATCCTCTTAATGATGATATGGTTTGTATTTTTGGAAGACCAAAGTCTCTAAAATGTGGATACGGGTTTTGGAGTGGCATTTTTTATATTATTCTATAACTTCCCAGGTACTGAGCACGTTGAAATGCCTCAACCTGTTTTAATTATTTTATTTGGTGGACTGTTCAAACTTTATTTTTTATTTAACCTAATTCGGAGAGTTTAATTGAACCAAATACTTTTTATAGAAAATTTTTAATGAATATTATGTGACATGGGTATTTAGATGAGTTTTTGGTGATTCTTACCCCAAAAAACAATGTTTTAGGAAATCATAAGCAAAGGTTCATTGATAGTTTTAATCAGTGGCCTCTCGAGAGTTATCATGTGGCCCACTTACACCACTGGACACAGTTTCGAAAACTATGATGGTTGGGTTACCGGAACATGTAATTCTTATTTAGTTTTTCATAAAGGGGAATCAAACATCATTTTCATAGTCTAGTTTTCCTATTTACCATGCGTGGTGCAGTGCTTCGATATTGATCACTACACGGTTAGAGCACTGTTAGCCAAACGGTGTTCCAAACCATGTGGATATTTAAGGAGAGAAAATTTACAATTTTTCCCTCCATCCTATTCATTCATTTCCTCTCCCTTATCCTTTATTCCATGTAAATCACCACTGGAGTCTTGTATTTTTTACACTCCCATAGGCTTTGGACAACCTCTTCCATTCATGATCTGAATTGATCGATGTATGCCTCATTAGAAGCATGTTGTTGGGGGCTTTATTATTCTTTCTTATCATTCAAGTGTATCTCTCCATTTTTAATTCTAAATCCATGTGATATAATTTTCCTTATTTTTAGGTAATTCATTAAAAACACAAACTCTTATTGATTTGGTTCGATATGGAGGACGATATCAGACAATACACTAACGATGAGTATAATTTTGGTGGTTCGATGATTTAAACTTAATTTTAAAGGTGGTTTGAGGGTGCATTCTAATAGGCCATATGAGATGAACGAGTGAGGCCTGAATAAATTAATTCTTGTACTTAATTTCATTATTTAATATCATTGGATGGCATCAAGTATACCCTTTTCATTTCATATGGTCTATGTCGGGTAAAGAGATTCAAAAAACCAAGGTAGGTTAGGTTGTGGGGAGATTTTAGTTAATTAAATTGTGTTTATTGATATGATTGGTTCCATAAAATCATAATTGGAGTGACCTAAGAATTTATGTCATGTTGATCACCTAGAGTGAGGTGAAATGGTCGTCAGGATGATGGGGAGGACCGAGATATATGGGGTGATTATGATCCCCATGTTGAGGTGACATGGTTAATCAAGATTGAGGTGATGAGGTTTTCTAGATGAGGTAATGACCTATGTTACATGAGATAATGTTGCACATTGGGTTTTAGAGACATTCTCACAGGGGAACAAGGTTTTAGATTATGTTTCATAGGTATTTTTTGGTGATTTCCTCTCACCATTGTTGTATGAATCACAGTTAGAGTTGTGAGAACATATATAATACTCATTTAAGGTGTTTTTTACTACTAATTATGGTTGGATTCCATTTTATATTATGTGGATTATTGAATGGTGTTGACCATTGGATATGATGGGGTGATCTTTATATAAATCGATGTGGAAGGTTATGGACCATTAGTTGATGGTGTTGAGGCCTTCAGTTGTGGGACAAGGCTCTCTATTATTCATGAGACTAATGAGCACTGATTATTGGAGGATGGGTATTATCATTCCAGGGGACATAGAATTTTGATCAAGTGGTGATTTATATTGTAGGGTGGACATTTCCATGCCTCTGGATGTTAGGTTATGAGCCTCTGGGGACTTTTTTAGTTGTGGTATGAGGAACTTTGACTTATTGATTGGGCATGTCATTTAAATTTTAGTTACATGATTGAAGACATAAGAGGTGTGGGATGACACAACATGTCAGGTGATGTTTTTATTGGTGTAACATGGGGGTTCTCTAAGCATGGATATTATTCAGGGTACTCCATGGGCACTAGTCCATGGTTCCTCGCTACTGCATATATATATATATATATATTAATACAAGTGATATATTGAATATATATTATTGGGAGAATTTTTTTACACATATATCAGTGATGGTCAAATAATATGAATGATTACTTTTAGATGTTGAGAATAAGAGAAAATTTTCATTTATTAAATTTGTGTTCATTTACTTTTATTTATATCTTTTTATAAACTAGTAGATTTATATATGATAGATAGGCATGTGTTGGTGGTGTCCTACTATGTTCAAACTCACACCTTACATAGGACCATCAATAAACATATAGAATTTATGTCATTAAGATCAGTTAAGAGAATAGGCTTAGGATTTAGACCTTAGCGATTGAGTTGTACTAAATAACATGGGATCGATGGAAAGGGACCACAGTGGCTCTTGTATCTAGCTGTAGTTTACTATTTTCATTTTTCATTTTTTATATATTTTTACTAATATGTCCATCCATGGGTATAATTATTTATCTATTTTTGTTAGGACCTAATAGGACATATCTAAAAATGGATTTATGCATTTGGTATTGATTATCATTTCATATTCCTTTTCGTTATACATATAATGAGATTCAATAAGTTTCCTCATCATATTTATGGTCCATTCTTATATTGTGTTATATATACACATGGGGAATTCTTATTATCACCACCAGAGGGTATAGTCTCCCCACTATAACCTAATAAAACCCTCAGTGCTCGTCGGAAGCCTTTTATGCCCATGGAGGCATGCATATGGACTTGTACATAACCATCCGGTAGTTTTTTTTAAGTGGAATACTAGGTCAGGGTGATTCAAATGGTGTCATGGTATTTTTATTTTCCTTTGGACCTTAATATTTAGGTTGTGGTAGGCCATAGACTTGGATGTAGTAAGGACTAGTTAAATAACTCGAGATTGGGTACTTGTATCCCCATTCATGGGGGACATAACATGTTTCTATGGGTGAGATATTTAAGTTCTATGGTGTTATTTTAATGTTTAATTTATATCCACCTATGGTGGTAAAATTATGCTTGACAGTTATTCTATTATGTGGTTTGAAACTTTTTCATGACATAGAAAGGGGGAATTATTTATACATAATGGTTGTCACATAGTGTGACCTGATATATATGTTTTTGTGTGTGTCTATCTCGCTGTGAAATTTTTATTAGAACCTGGAATAAACAATTAGGGGTTGGTCTATTTTAAGTGTCAACAACGAAATTAAATTTTGTTTTTCTATATAGCCTTTTTTATGGAATCTACATATCCAGCCCAAACATGTGGTCATTGATGATATAGATATGTAATATATGGTTCTAACGTAGTTTTTAGTAGGAAATAGCGATAAAAGTGTATTAGTTGTTTAATGTGTCAAAACAATATGAACATCATTATTCTATATAGACACTTTTTTGGCATTCTACTTAGCTACCCCATATGGATATATGTGATATGTGACGTATGATACTATTATGGGTAGGAAAGGGAATATTAGGTATGATTAAATGTGATTCCTAAATATTATACACATAGGAAGGGGGCATGACATCTAATGATACATGATATTGGACCCTGATATTGTTAGGTAAGGGTCCATGAGGCTTGATTTCATGTGACATGGAATAGTAGGGGATTCAAAGGTTGGTGAGATGTGTTAAATGTTTCATCATTCACTATCTTCAATATTTATATATACTTTTATAGTTTTTTAACCATTATGTTTGTTATTAATAGTGATTCCACCTAGATGGCTTTTGGTGGAGCATTAGGAGGGTGACATATGGTTTTGCATTAGGATTCTTGAGATGAGGCCTCTGATGGTCGATATTATTATGATCCATATGTATAGGCTTTAGCATTGGTGTATAAGCCATAGAAGATGAAATATTTTTTTCATGGAATGATGAGAATCTCATAGCAAGCTTGGTTCGTTTCATATGGTGTATCAACTTTGGATCTCAAGGAGTTGATCCGTCTATGTGGTATCAGACATGAGAGTTCCATTATCAGCACCCAAAATTATTCCAAGGTGAGTATGGAATACATGAAGTAGATAAATGGATACTTTTAGTGAAAAATATTTTCGATTAGCTTGATACACCCTCGGCTTGGATAGTGTATCTAGAGAGGAAAATTATCAGATGATTGGAAAAGTACTTGTGGTTTGTACGGGTTCATGAAAGAAGACAAGAGAAACTAACTTGGAAAGACATCAGGGCTAAGTACACCTAGAACTATTTTCCTTATATGCTGAGGTAAGATAATTCGAATGAATTCATAAATCACTAGTAGCGGATACAAATGTTATAGAATATGCATCCAATTTCAATGACTTACCTTGTTTTACACCTTCTATGGTGGAAGACGACATCGCTCGAGTGCGGTGTTTCAAGGATGAATTGAGGAACACCATCAGGGTTAGGGAAAATTTCTTTAGGCTGGTATCATTCTACGAGGTGGTGAATTAGGTGCTGAGAGTACAGGGAAACATGACCAACTTATCTTATATGAGTCAAGGGAAGAAAACATGTACACAAATAGATGGTGATTTATGTAGCTGAATTTGGGACTGTAAGGAGTCTTAGGAGGGTAGTTTTACCACCGGTTTGGGAAGACCTCTGAGGAGTGGGTATTCATCAGTATGATTTTTGTGTGGGAAGCTAGTTACAGTCTTAAGTCAATAAGAATTGTCCCTATTAAATTGTTGGGTCGGTGTTAAGATGGTCTATCTAGATAGGTTTATAAAAATCCTTCTTGATAACTGGGAGATAGGTAATGGGTCAAACATAGGGATCTGTGATTGGACCCATAGTGGTACAAGGATATATTAGCTAGGATTCAGCTACATTTAAAGGATGTGGCTGAGATAGAGATAACCAATAGTGGGATCAGTTGTAGATAGCAAGTGTAGATCTATAGAGAGATCAAGCCTCACGCAGTCAGGCTTTGGGTTGGTGCATGCAGTTCGACAATCAGGTGCATAGAATGCTAGGTAGAAGCCAACATTTATAGGTTTTCCATTGTAATTACAGGGGTTTTCCTTTGTTTTTTAGTAATATTTTTTAATGATTGAGGGGAATGTATGTTTTTTTGGACTAATGAAGAACTGGTTAGATGGTTTGAATCTGTTATGATATAGGATATATGCAGATATTAATTTATATATATACATATGAGGTTAGTAGAAACCTAGACATAAAGTGGGAATTGATGTGATGTGATTTTTTAGTGAGGTGTGTAGTCATTAGGAGTGTGATGGGAATGAAAATACATATATGATACTAGATTCTTTTCATATGTTGAGATACATGATCTTTTGGAATATGATGAGATGTGGTTTTTGATGATGGTCATGTATGGAGAATGTATATATATGAATCTAGTGAGATTTTTTACTTGATGGGTTTTAGGTATTACGCGGTCATGAATGTAACACATAATGAGGTGTAGGAATGACAATACATCATGGTAGTACTTTTTTATCCCATGATGATAATGGGACCATAATATGTGTTCGAATTTTGGGTCAAAAAGCGACCATATTGGTAACTCCTTAGGTGGGGAGTACCATTAGGGGAGTTTATTTTGATTGATAACTGAGGTAAACCAGGTTAATGTGAATAATATGTATAGGTTTAGTACTATCACTTGGTAAATATTGAAAACATGTGGAAGAGATATTATAAGTTTTGGAGACTTTAATATCCTTGTATTTTGAGAGGGTCAAAATTCCACAAACATTTTGAATTTTTTTATTTGGTGGTCAGAAAAACATTTCTTTTGATCTTAGGAATGTAATTTTGACAGTCATACTAACGCAAGCCCTTTTTTTTAGATGTGGTTTAAGGAACAATGATTTAATCAGGTATTAGAAGAGTTTCATGTGTGTCAGACCCTAGTAACATAGTTTTAGGAGAGCACAAACTGAGGAACACAACTATATTTAATTGTACAGCCTCCGAGGGTTAACTATGTGGCCAACCATCAACATTTTACATGCATTTTAAAACTATATAGGAGGAACTACCCAGTCATGTAAGACCTCTACCTTTATTTATTTAGGTTAATCACATAGTCTACACATGACTTCAAAAATTGCGAATATAATTGTGCGTACTGTGGTTCTTGGATAGTGAGCACCACACCTTTGGCGCACAATTATCCAAAACATGTGGATAAACTATGTGGGTCCTTATAAAGCAAAAAATATCATTTTCCCCTTCCCTTATTTTAAGATTTTTCTGATCACATCTCCATTATTTCACATGAATCACACATGGAGATCTGTATTTTTACTCCTCACTTATACTTATTCATAATTATTCAATCCAAACTATAAATTGATGGTCATCAGTCTCATTAGAATTGTATCAGTACAGAGTTTAGTCAACTTTATTCTCAATATTGTTTATCTCACCATACAAAATGATAAATCCATTTGAGCTATTTTTCATTATCTACATGTTTTTCATCTAAAACCATGATATATCTTGTTTTGTCTGAAGTCATAAGTCAATATTATTCAAGATATCACCTACGAGAATAAGCTAGGTGGTGCCTATATTTTTCATTAATTTTTTTGGTGTTTTTGGGGTTTATTCTAATGTTTCATGTTGTTTGACTGAGTGAGACCCTAATAAATTGAATAATGTATTTAATTTGATTATATGATATCATGGGATGTCATTGGATATAACCAAGTAATTTATTATTTGATAATCTGGGTGTGTGGTTACAATCAACCTAAGATGGATTGGTCATTTGGGCGTTTTAAATAAATTTATTTTTTTTATATTGTTATGATTGGTTCTTTGGGAACATGATGAGAATGGCCCAAGGATTGAGGTGATGATAATCACCTAGACTATGGAAATAGGTCACAAGGATGAGGGTGAGGCCTGTGAAACATGGGGAAATTATGATCACCAGGTTGAGGAGACATTGTTCTTCAGAATTTAGTTGAAAAGGATATCTAGATGAGGGCATGGCCTGTGTGACTTGAGATGGGAATGAAAATCTAGATTTAGAAACATACATGCTAGGGAATAGGGTTCTTGATGATTTGTATTAGGTAATATTTTTTATAACTACTAATTGTTTCTATCCATTACACTATTGTAGTCATATTAACATAGATAAGACTCATTTGAGATTGTTTTGACCACACATTGGGGGTGGAGGCCCCCTTATATCATGAGGCTTATGAGATGGTTTTGATTGTTGAATATATTGGGGATATCACTATTGAAATCCACATAGATGGTTATGGAACATCAGTTGATGTTTTTGATACTATCAGTTCAGAGATTAGGCTTGTTGTTATGCCTGAGGCTAATGGGTCGGGATTATGGGAGGACGGATATCGGCAGGCCTTGGGATGTCTATTATTGAGCCAATGATGATTTATATTGAAAAAAATACATCTTTAGGACTCATGATGTTGGGATGTGATCCCATGGGGAATTTCTAAGTTGAGGTATGAGTAAACATGAGTTATTGTTTATGTAATCCTTCTTTGATGTCAGTTGCTCGATTGATGAAATAGAGGTGTTGTATGGGATTGCGTTTTGACTGGTTTTTTTATTGGTGGAACCTGAGGGTTCACCTGGTGTAGCTATTCTTTTGGGGACTCCATGTGACCTAGAGAATGGGTCCTCTATAATGGATATATATATATATATAATACATGTGATGTGTTTCATATACAAATTTGTGGGAACGTGTTCAGACATATACCAGTGATGGATGATGCTGATGAATGCCTCCTTGTGGATATCAAGATTATGGGAAGCTGGTTATTTATTAAATGTTTGCACATTTTATTCTAAATATATTCTTCATACAACTTCCTAATTGTAAATTTAAGATAGGTAAATTTTCATGGTTTCTAACGGAGTTCATACTCATAACCAACAAGGGACCCTCAGAACACTTGTAGACTTTAGTTCACTGAGATCATGTATGGGATCTGGCTCAGGGGATGAACCTTAGTGATCGAGTTGAATTCTTTATTGTGGGATGGATACCAAGGGACCATGGTGGTTCTTAAATCCATATGGATATTCCTTTTGTGATTTTTCATGCTTTTTATATATGTTCTACTATGGATGTCCACGATCGACATTGATTGTCTACTTCTTATATGAGCTGTTATGACATATCTTATCTACAAATGGTATTATGCCTTTTGTCTTGTTTATTATTACTATAACTGTTTCTTCATGATTTTGATGATTTTTACTCTGTTTCAACCACTATGTTATGATTCTTTCATCTACAATAATATTTATACATATGGACCATTATTATTATCACCACCAAAGGGTATTTCATTCCCACTGTCACCTAATTAGACCCTTAATACTAGTTAGCGGCTTTTTTCATACGGGGAGGTGTGCCTAAATCCCAATGGCCCACCATCCCAAAGAATTGTTTGAGTGGAAAACTAGTTCTATACACTACATTGGTTGATCTAAATGTATTGAGATGTGAAAAAATGTTAGGGTATGGAGTTAATTTTTATAATTGAGAAAGAGTAAGAATAATAATAAACTTAGAACTACTCAATAATATGATGTCACTCCCACCCCAAACCACCCAAAAATTGACATGTAATGGGCTGGATGGAATTTGAGGTCGATCCTCACATTCTCTAGATAAAAATAAATCTGTTCTAAACATGTTATTCACTTATCCTCAATTATTGTTTAGTTTTACCAATTTAGTATTAACCAGGATTAAAAAAAGTTAACTAAGGTAATAAATCAATTAGGCCTAAAATAAATTGAGAATTATTAGATAAATTTAATCCAATTTTTCTTAATATGAAATACAATTCATCAAATAAAAATACCACCATTTTGGAAAATTAATTCTAGCATAAGAGATTGTAACATGGAAAACCCAATTTTAACCTTAATTGGAGAAAATATATTATACTAACATTAATAACCATCAGGATAAAAATATATGTATGAATAGTTATATAATAATAATTATATTGATTAAAAATAATTAATACATTTATGAAATTAAATCCATATAAGTGGTAGAATCTTATTTCAAATAAACCCACAAATTGCATCAAAGTAAAGATTTTAAAAAAAATTCATTTTTGAAGATTAAGATGATCAGTAATTAACTATATGACTAGTCATAAACCTTAAATAGATTCAATTTAATATATTTAGATATAATATATAAATATTAAATCTGAATATTTACTTACTAGTGGTTATTTTAACTAATTTAAATGTCAGAACACCATGAATTTAAAAAGAGTATTTAAAAAAATGTGTTTTTATGCATAAAATTATACTTACACCCAAATATAGTATAACCATAATTTAAATTTAACTAGTTAGATTAAATATAACTATATAATACTTATGTTATTTTGATATCATATTTAAATCAAAATTATAATTTAAAATTACTCAATTTAATGAAATGAAATAGTCATAGTTGAAAAATCAGTATTTTTCACTTTTCACTAAAAAATAAAACTGTTCCAAAAAATCCTAAAATTTATCCCCAAGAAAAATTCTATATGTTGACTTCATAAATGGAATCATTTTTCTAAGTTATTATTTATAAAAGATTCATATATATTATATAATTCCAAACATATAATGTAATATAAAACCTTTTTAAGAATATGTATTTTAAAGCATAAAATTACATTACATTGGATTTCAGTGACTATTTACTAACAATTTATCAATAAATTTATATTTATTATGAAATATATTAATATATTTCATAATTAAGATAATCATATCCATATCCTCCAATTCAACTGTCATGTTATAACAATAACATTTAAATAATATTTTTCATGGGTCGTTTAAGCGTGGTGTTGTGTGTCATATACACTATCAAATATAATGTTCTGCTTTTATAGTCTGGAGGTTCTATATATCTCAATATAAAAAATAGATTAAATTTATTAAAAATAAATATATATTAAAATTTTTGGTTGTTACATTAAACATGTTATGTAGATCCAAAATTGATATATATTCTTTATTGAATTATATTCCAAATGTTATTTTTTAACTATATTTTATATTATACAATACATACTGTTGATGAGTGAATATGGTAATGAAATATGAAAAAATATTAGAGACATAAAAAATAATAATGACATAATTGAGTATAATTTGGAATGAGATTTCAGGAATTACATTTTGACATGTTATTCCTATTGTAAGGATATAATTGATTGAACATTTAAAAAAATTAGATAATTGTAAAATATTAAATAAAGATCATTATTTTTAGCCTATGAAGGAGTATGAAGTAATGGAATTAAGTTAAATTAAAAAAATGACTGAATAGTGGTAGGAAGAAGGTCAATTCATAGATTAATTCCCAAGAAAATAACTTCCTTGTCAGCTAAAACAATTTTTCAACATATATTTGACTCACTTTATATACTAAAAACATAATATTCCCCCACATTATAAATAGAAAACTAATATATAACTATCATGATTGATGTTTATTTACTTCTAAGATATTATCAAAGTATTTAGCTACTGCTAAATACAAATATGAAACCATGAGTAACTATACTCAAACACTCAACTAAGTAAATAAGATTTAAATATATTATCAAAGTTGATTTAGAGCTCATAGAATAATACTGAATAAAAAAGAAAATAAGTAGTTAAAAATACTTCCCAACATATGATTTAACTAGTTAAGAAAAGAAGGTAAAAAATAAATACGTCTTATTTATTGCTTCTTTTAAAAAAAATTAGTTTTGTTAAGTATAGGTAAAGAGGAAGATGTAACTTCTTAAATTTTCATAGTGTGAATAATATAATTTTCACCAATATATCCCTCATTAGATTCAATGGTGGTAACATCATTATCACTATGGGAATACTAAAATAATTCAGTTAAAGATGAACCACCAAAGATCTATTAGATTTTAATGAATCAACTTTTGCATTTTGAGAAAGACTCCCAGAGTCTGTAATCCCACCATTATCTTATGGTTGATTTTGTAACACCTATAATTTTGTATATAATATCAACATCAGATCATGATATATCTTGGTGTTTTTTTGTATACCTGAATCCTAGAAAAATTATAACTATTTTGAAGTATCAACTTATAAATTGTATTAATATATATTTTTTATAAACATATAAACTGTATATAAATATAAGATTAATATCATATAAAATATTCTATAATATAAATACATATGTAATCCATTTATAAATCATAATTTTTTTCCTTAATAAAATCAATATGTAAAAAACATTTATATGTTTATTTATTTTATGGAATTGACATATATATTGTATACACATTATTATTTGAATTTTTCTAATAATATTACCTTATAATCTAAATAAATTTAGTCAAATTAATATAAAAAATTATATTTATTGGACAATATTTAAAATATGATCACAAAACCATCAATACCTATACAAAAATAGAAAGAAAAAGGAATATATTTGAATTTTTTTTTAATATTTGCGTAATTAATATTTGAAATTAATAATTACATATCATTAGGTTTAATTATGAAATTGATATATCAAGTGAATTAGTTTATTAGGATCATACATCAAAGTAACTACCCTATAAATAAATAAACAATAATGTTAGAATGAATGACTACTCATATTATGAACATAGGTAGTTTGAATTAGTTGATCATCTCAAGTCTGATAATAACATCCCCATTCTTATGATGTGTATCGAATCAATTCATCCTCAATATTACACTAAAATCAATAAAATAATGAATATAAAATATAGTAGTAGGACTATTATAAATTATCTAATACTAAAGAATGAGAAGACCATTTAAATACATATAATGTGATCAAATAATATAACTTAAACCCCATATTAACATAAGAATGGAAAAATCAATAAAATCACATTACAGAAATAAAGGGCTTCACATTAAGAAAAATAGAGTCAGTCAATAATAAAACATTATTATTGAAAAATCCCTCACAAAATACACACACTAATGGGAACCAAAATTATCATATTAGGGATAAACACAACTATAATAACTGACTACTAAGAGTCCTTTGACTTATATTTTTTTCAACATAATAAATATTTCATCCCATTAAGTACAGATAAAAAACCAATTAACATGGAATGAAATATCATTGGAAAATAAATTGAAATTAATTTAAAAAATTTTATTTTCAAACATTGAAATCAGTCAATACAATATGATAATAACATCATCCAATGAATAACAATGTTAAATAAACTTGTGTCACCAATGGTTATTTATTTACAAAAAAATTGTAATAATACATAAAACACACATATTATAGTTTCTATAAAATATTTATTATAAGATCATTGTTTTTCATAAAAGTTATAGATCCTTTTTTCAGTTTTAATAGTTTATTATGGTAAAATCTAAATACACATAGTGATGGAGGCTGTATCAGGGGTGTCTGGTGATTTTTTGGAGCCCAAAAACCAATATTATGAAGAACAAAATGTGCCACATTGTTAGGATAAATAGTGCTACCCAATACACATAGTTTAATGAAATAATTACTTTTAGACACTAGGATATAGAAGCCGCATGGTTTGAGGAAACCATCTCGATGGATTTGCTTGTTCCATAGGAGGCATATGCAATTTTTAGTAGAACCATATCATAATATTTAAACTTTGTTTAAAAACTATTTATATTTATAGTATGGGTTACCCCTTAGAAAACCAAACGGTGAATGGTTGGCTTACGGTTTGGTCAAACGTGCAGCCAAACTACGTTGGCTAGTATTTATTGGGAGTTTAATTTTTTCCCCTTAAAATACTTATATCTGAAAAATAATTTCATTCCTCTCTCATTGGAAAACATTTATCCTTTGGATAGTTTAGTGAATCCAAAATGATTGGATTTTCTAGGGATTCTTGCTCTAAACATTTAATCAATATCCATTCATCTCGGTGGATCCACATGGATAATTACTAGAATCCTCTTGAGCTGTTATTTTTTTCCATTATATCAGTTGGGCAATTTAGATATCAGAAAACATGCCATATTTTATTGTATTTTCACACATTTTTCATTTATTAATTGTTATGAGACTAATAAGATGTTTATACTTGATGCACACTCTTTTATAGACCTACGATAGGTGGTCTATACTTATCCAGAGTGGATTAATGATTTATAGATCTAGTTTCTATAGTGATGTACACCAAAATTTTCCATTTTTACCCTAAAATTAATTGAATGATATAATTAATTTAAATTTAACCTATTAAGGATTCCCACTAGTTCCATGAGACTTTTTGGTAGTTGTCTTTACAACCAAGGTCACCCATAGGTCATGACATTGAGATTTACTATGTTTTACCACCCATAGAGAGAGTGTTTGTTCTTTCCTTGATAGAGGAAGAATTTAATAAACTGAATTTAATTGAATTGATTGTTATGATATGAATATTTCATCTATTTCATGATGATGAATTTGAGTTAATGGTTTATATTGAATTTTTATGAGTGGGTAAACTCATGCATTGTTAAATGTTATGAAATGTGAATTGTAATTTTAAAGAGATGAATTGACATGGGAGTCAGTGTCTTGGTGGGTATACCTTGGATCATAGCAACAATAGATTCCTTAGATGTTACTCATGAGATATTGAAAGTGGTAGTGGATTCGTTTGAGGACATTTCTCCTTCAGTCTTGATTCTGTCAGATGCCTTGGGCCATGCTTCCCCTTGGATACAGCTTGTTTGGGCTCATAGTGTACATTTTTTGTTTACATTCTTATTTGACCCCATTCTATGTATAACTGAGTTTACATTCATATTCTTTAGGGATTCACTGTGGATTCCTTAGTTCACTACACCTTGATGCAACCTTGTTGGGTATGATATTTCAGATTATATAGATCGACCATGGTAAATGTGACAAGTTTGATTATATGGCTCAACTATGGGTGGTCTAAAAAATCTTCTTTTTTGGTGTTTCTAGGGTTGGTATAACACATAGGTTATATAGCGAGGTTGTAAATGATATGAATTATTGTGTATATGGAATGTTCATGGTTTTTACTTCCTTTTTCTTTACAGCTCCCTTGTTAGAGGATAATGACCATTGTTTTGTAGGGTGCCTTGTTTTGATTGAATGTATCACTTTATAGTTATTACTTTTTCCATTATCATATTACTTCTTTTACTTTCATATCTATAATATTATGACCTCTAATTTAACTTATAGGTTATATTCCAGATTTTTTATGGACGTCATGGGTGGTGACCTACTATGACTGTATCTTGCACCGTATTCGAGCCACCGTTGGGTACTTAAATTGACTATATAGATGCAGGTATTGACGGGTGAAACAACGCATTGTTTTATGCTTGACAATGGGCCATGGTTATGAGTAGGAGAGCATGGGTATGATTTGAGACTCATGATGCTATATGAAGATAGTGCTTTGGACTTTTTTATTTTGATACATGTATTATAATTATGATTTTATACAAATTTTTATACTTTTTAGACACATTAAATGTTCAAAATTTTATATGATATTACTTCCAGAATTTTTTATATATTTTTTTTGTTATTATTGTGCTTCTACTATGGTGGGTTATTGGTCTAGTTGTTAGTGTGAGTTCCACTTGTAATCCATTGTTATACTTCTTACACTATAGATCTATATGATCTATATTATTGTGATAAACTCTGATAAGAGGGAATAGTCTCCCCATAGACACACACTTAGACCATAATAATAGTCAATTGCCTAGTTTGGTGGGATGTGATTGAGTCTATGTGGCCAACTAATCTCAGGGAACCGTTCTGTGGGATCTGAGTATAGGATATTAAAAATTGGTATCCGAGAACTTTTCATTAATATTTTATATTTCTTAGAACATATTAAGTGCATTACGAAGAATTGGATTTTTTTAATTAGATATTCTAGGGATTTTCTCACCCATTAATGTGAAAAATTTAATTTCCTAAAATATTAATTCTTGTTTTCAGGATTTTGACTATAATAGTTTTTTTGATTCCACTATTGGGTGATGAAAATAAATTTTAATGTGATTATTGATGTGAATAAGGATTTACTTATCATTCCTAGATGAGATTAGGTTATGTATCACATTCATTGTTTTATGCACTTTATAAGATTCACATTCCATTAATAATTCCATTCCATATAAGATGCATTTCTTATTTTCATGATGATGCGATATATTTCATGATAGATATACTTACCGATGATAATATATTTCAACCATGTAATTGGAAAACATAATTATCACTTATATAAATTATTGTAACCAAAGTAGTGTGTTCTTAATTAATCTATAAAAGGCAAAAAAAAGATAATTGTGGCACATTGAGTCATGGACTATGAGTCACATGGACTGGAACGTATTTTGGAATGGATTAAGTGGATTCCATATTTCTATTCATAATGGTATGAGATCTTATTAACTTTAATATGTGAATGATTTGGTTCAACCATTTATAATGAAATGTTATGTGAATATGAAAATGAAATGGAAATTGAACATGTGAACGGGGAACTTGAGCTAGACCCGACATTTTAATGTATAGTAGGCAATGTATCTTATGAAGTTTATGATCGTTTCATTTATATAGTCATATATTTTGGAGTAGGATATGTTATATGACCTCTTATAGGAAGGTTTTGACATGCCCTATGATTTTAGCTCTGAAATTCGATATTGACCTTTTTTGAGGCATGTGTTTGGAATTGTGGAGACATTACACCATTACAACCTCAGTCGTCTTACACGGGGGTTGAGATGAACATGCTTCGGAGGTTGTGGGACATCAGCTATTATGGGATCCTCACATAGTTCCATATCTAGCACCAACTATTGTACCAGACATAGGAGTTGAGAAATATTTCCATGAGGGTTTTTTACAGTTTATACAAACATTTCCTGGATCATTGTAGCTTTCCTCGTATATGGAAGATCTTACATGATTGTCCCAGAAGCATCATACTCCCACATTTTTGGGGGTGGATGTCCACAAGATTATAAGATATGGCTTCAGAAAACTATGTTGATCTTTAATCATATAGAGAAACTTCTTGGTAAGAGGGCGAATCGTGTGACTTACATGCTTCAAGGAGAACAAAGAGATGATGGTATGTTTTGATCCTAGAAGATGTTCTATGTGAAATGGTTTGTAGGATTTCCAAACATGATTCTATGACCAATTTTTCATGAGATTTTTATAGAAGTTGAGTAATGTTATATTTTCGTGTATAGACCATGGTGTTATTATATTTAAGTAGTATTAGG
Organism: Viscum album; assembly: GCA_963277665.1. Classification (NCBI taxonomy): domain Eukaryota; kingdom Viridiplantae; phylum Streptophyta; class Magnoliopsida; order Santalales; family Viscaceae; genus Viscum; species Viscum album. The sequence goes on from OY728147.1 coordinate 1,306,697,579, forward strand.
CATCTATACAAAGATTTAGTGTTTTGAGTCGACTTACCCTGCTAATGATCTACATAGTGTGAGAAGCTTCACGGAAGGTCTTAGATAGTTTATTGGATCTCATATTATCATGTTCAAGTTGAATACAATTACTGAGATAGAAAATCATGATAAAATTACAAGGTGGAACCTAGAAGAAACTATTGGTGAATTACAGAGTAGTGCAGTCTCTCGATCTTGTGGTTCAACATCTTCTAGTTGGAAATGATGTTTTGAGGATTCCCATGTGATGAGTAAAAGATAGGATATGGGTAATAGTATCATGGTTTTCTATCATCAGGGTGGTGGATGGGAACACGTGAATAATTAGGGAAAATATGACCTAGTCGAGTGCATAGTTTTTAGCAGGATAGCCCACATGCAATATTTTAGTAATATTTGACCTATATGAATCAATTGAAGAGTTATTCTTTATCTTGAGGATTGGTATCTAGACTCATAGAAATGTATTAGTATATGAGCTAGATAATTACCAATATTTTAGGATGAAGGGATTTTGGTCATGGATGAGGTAGTCAGGCACCATTTATACCGATAAAACTAAGTGGGCTTGCTCTAGTATGTGAGTTTGTGTCACAGATCCATGGATTTGGGTTTATATATTATGTACATCATACTCTTAAGGTATATATATATAGTGATTCAATGGATATAGGTATTATCCTAGTAGAATCTATTCTAGTATCTTCTATTTTTACACAATATCATCACATGGTATCGTATCTGTACATGTTGTTGAAATCATTTGGAACTTTATTTAGTTTTATGAAGGAGTTATGATGTGAAACACAAATTTGGGAATTGTAATGGAGTGTGTGTTCCAGTTTAGGTATTTCCCTCATAATTTGGGTGGGTTCCACGTCACCTGAAATCTTTATTCTCTTATGATGATTGGGATTTATGCAATACTCCAAATAGACTGGATTGTGTCTTAAGAACACCATGTTGGATGCTATCACCAAGGGATACTTTCACATCACTAGATGTCACAATTTATACTCATAAAGGTAAATGTGATGTCAATGTGAGATAAACTATTCTAGAGAATTGTGGTCAAGGCTGGATGACAACCCTGGTAGCAAGTTTATATCTAGATGATATGAGATCACATCATGTGGAATTCTATCCAGTGGTTGATCGTTTTAGGGGTGTATTTCCAGGTAACTTTTCTAGTTTTACTCCTAAGTTATAGGTTCATTTATCAATTTATCTACTTCTAGGAGATGCACTAATATCCATTCCTACATACAGGATGACTAATGAAGAGTTTTAGTAGCTTAATAGGTAGCTATAGTACATGAAAGAAAAGTGGTTTATCCAACCCAGTACTGTTATGTGGGGTTCGCCTGTCCTTTTTGTGAAAATGGAAGATGGAACCATCCGGATATGTGTGTAATACTAAAAATAGAACTAGCTAATGGTTAAGAAATGATATCAATTTTTACAGAATTAATGACTTTTTTATCATCTTTGAAGAGCTCAGGGGTTCTCGAAATTGATTTGAGGTTGGGATATCACCATGTACATGTTCAACTTACAACCTTATACAACATTTTATAGAAGATATAGTCTATATGAGTATCTAGTTATGTAGTTCAATTTAATGAATGTGCTAGTTGTTTTCATGGTGCTGACATACTAGGTTTTACATCCATATTTAGATTCATTTTGGTGGTTTTCATGGATGATATCTTTGTGGATTATCACAATCTACATGACTACACAAAACATCATGAGATCATTTTGGATACACTAATACTGCATAAACTATATGCTAAGCTCACAAAGTGTCACTTATGGATGGACAAGATTCACATCATACATCACATTATCTTATAGAAAAGAGTATGAGTTGACCTAGAGAAGTTGAAAATTTTAGTTTCCTAGGATCATCCTAAGAAAATATTTGATATGGGGAGTTTTTTGGAGAAATGGATGTTATATATATTTCATACATGATTTCTCTAGATTATATCTTCTATTTACGGGATTGAAGATGAATTTTATGATGTTTTTATGGTTTGATACATGGAAGAAATCATCTCAATAGTTGAGAGTGTGAAAAATTTTTGTGTTAGCCCTCATTTTATATAGCATAATAGATGATAAACGGTGTATTATAACACATTAGGTGTGAGGATCGGATCAGTTGTGATATAGGGGTATTGATTCATGGTATAGATTTTCATAATATGTGTCAAAGTTGGTGGACTTTCTAGAAGTGTGATCCCGATATAGCTTTAGTTGTTCACATTTTTTGTATATTAGAGGCACTACTTACTTGGAAGGAATATTGTGGGTTACATGGGCCACAAAATCCACATGTATATATTTACATATCTTGATCTAAATTTAAGGCATAAAATGTGGGTCGAGTAGCTATAGTATTTTTGATTTTTTCTTTCCTACACACTTGTAAGAGGCAATGTACTGTCCAATTCACTCAGTAGGAGGACTCATATACATATAATTTGGGAGGCATGTTGCCAGTGTAATATTAAGTATTTTTTTCTCTGAGATTCACATATTGGTGTAGAAAAGTATGGGAAAAATTATATTTCATCTTTAGATGTAACATATAGCCTACTTGATAGAGTGACAATGATATAGAAATTGGATTGTAAGGGCCTAGTCCTGTAGGAGAGTGAGGTAGGTGAGGAACCACCTCAATCTTATACAATGGGTAGGGATGAAATTATATGTGATCGTGGTTACATTTGGATACTAGTGGATATATGCAAGGAGATGATGTAGGAATTTCATGCTTTAGTTTGGGAAGTGCAACCCGATGTTTCCATGATATTCCATGACTTACACAATAAATTCTAGTGGTTGGGTATGAAATGAAAGGTAAATGGGTTTGTTACTACGTGTGAAACCTATCAAAGGGTGAACGTAAAAAATTAGTGGTCGTACATAATTTTACAATAGTTACCCATTCCTGGGATTAAATCAGGTGGTTTCGTGATGGATTTCATGACTAGATTTACAAGGTCACCTTGTGGTACTAATGACATGTAGGTTGTTGTTGAAAGAATCATAAAGGTTTCTCATTTCCTTCCAATCTGGGAGACTATATCATAAGATGAGCATAAGATTTTCTATATCTAAGGAATCATTGGAATTCATGGGGCCCATCACCCAATCCATTAATATAGGTATTCTTAGTTTATATATATTTTATGGAATATATTTTTGAGGTAATTGGGTATACATGTGCTTATGGCCACACCATATGACTCTTTGACAGATCGCCAGTCATAGCATATGATAGAAGTGTTTGGGGACAGGTTGAGAGCATGCACCCTGGATTTTGTGGTCTCCTATGAGAGGCATATTACTCTAGTTCAGTTCACTTTCATAATATTCATAAGAATAATATACATATGGAACCATATAAGGATCTGTACAATAGGCCATGTTGATTTCTCATGTCTTTGTTATAGGAAAGTTTGTCTACTTTACTAGGACCATGACTCTTGGATGAGACTTCTATGCTGGTCCTGTAGATTTAGAAATAGATGGATAATGCATGGACTTGATACCAATTCTGACACTGTTCTCAATCGAAGGCATTTAGAGTTTGAGTTCATCGGTCAGGTATTTTTACATGTCTCACTAAGGAAAGGAAATAGACTAATCAATAGATAGTGCCTAATTTCACCTAGATATGTCAGGATGTTTGATATTTTAGAGTGTTTTGGGATGGTACCATATCATTTTTCATAACATCAAAGGTACCGAGTGATAAAAAATATCTTCTATGTATCTTGGGGGTGTATTTATCATTCATACCGATCATATTCATTTCGTACTGAGGATGTTGAGTTACATATTGTTGTGTACTTTGAGGATAATACTATTCATATCATTGAAAATAATATAATGGTTCTTCAAGGTTATACATTTTCTCAAGTATGGGTGATATAGAAGAATGACCATATATAGGATGATACATGGGATCTAGAGGATGATGTATGTGCTCAGTGTCTAGCATTATTCTTAGACAGATCTTGACTACCATTGAAATGAAAATTCCAAGACAAATTTCTAGAAGGGGAAATATTGTAACATATCATGTTCTCATATGAGATATAGAAAATTTATTGGTTTAAATTTTTTGTTATTGACTAATATGTATATTATATGTGATCATGGGAGTATTGAGAGATTTAGGGACTTTTTATAGCCCATATCCCATATTTTGGAGAAAACGGCTTGGCAACATAGTTAATAGAAACAATATTACCCAAGACACATGGTTTAATAAAACTATGAGGAGTTGGACAGTGGGCTTCAGGAGTGGTATTTTTGGGAGAAATTGTGTGGATAAAGGCCCAAAACCATGTGAGGCATGTTTAATTTTCAGAAGATTCAAATCACACAGTTTGTAAAATCGTGTGCAGTAATCGTGTGAGTACCCCCTTTTCATAGAAAAGGGTGCATGGTTGGTGAACTATTTGTCCAATTGTATTGCAAATCCATGCATCCATGTATTTATTAGAAATTTACCTTTTACCCTTAAAATCAATATAACATAAAACTAATTTCAATATTCACCCATTGGTAAACCTTGATCCTTTGGAGAGCTCCTTGATTCCAAATTGTTTTGATTTACAACTGATTATTCATCCAAATATAGAGTTGGTAGTTCTCCATATCATGGGATCTATGATGGTAAGTGGTAAAATCTTCTTGATCCATTCTTCATTTGGCATGGTATTAGCTGAGCTATTTATATTGGATCCAATATGCCCAATTTTATAGTCTTTTCATCCTTTCTTCATTTTTCTCTTGATCGAAGTCGAACCAATGAATGATACCAGATGAGAAATTTACTATAGGATTGTAGTAGGTGGTCTATAATTTTCCTAAAAGGTTTGATTTTTTATAGAGCTTCTATTCATAGTGTTCCACAAAATAATTTTCAATGTTTCCACTAAATTGGATTGAATTCTCTATTTAAATGTAATGGAACCAGTTAGGGATTCCCACAAGTTCATTGAGACTTGTATGAGGTTTTTTGCCCAAACAAGGTCAAACATTGGGTGTTCCATCGAGATTTCCCATATTGTACCACCCATTGGGTGAGTATTTATGCTTTACTAATTAGTGTAATCCCATAATTAATTGAATTGAATTGTATTAATTGTTAGGATACTGATATTACCTTCATTTCATGTTGTTTCTTTTGATTAAATGGTTTATATGTAATTGTTATATGAGTTGGTAAACTCATGGATTGTGAAATGTTATGAAATGTAAATTGATAAATAAATGAGATGAATTGAGATTATATTGGATTATTTGGTGGGTAGAAATTAGATCAAAACTTCATCATATTACATGGATGTTACTGTTTGGATCTTGATAGTGGTAGTGGATGCCTTGGATGATATTTCTCCTTGGATCTTGATTGTGTAGGATTCATCGGGCCTTACTAACTGTTGGATCTGGCTTGTTTGGGCTTATAGTGGAAATTATCTGTTGACCTGGTCCTGGATCCCATTATAATTTTAAAAACATTTCCATATATATGATCTCGGGATATGATGAGGATACCTTGGTTCACTACACCTTGGATCCAAACTGGTGGGTTCTAGAATTTCTGATTGTATGGACTGACCATGGTAAATTCTATATTTTTGATTATATGGATTTTTTATTATTTTATCACTTATGGTTATAGGGTGTGGTTTTGGATGATAGAATATACAGGTTATATGATAAGTCCTTGGATGAAATGATTTATTGTGTGTACAACATGTTTATAGTTTTTACATCCATTTTCGTTACTACTACCTTGTCAGAGAATCCTGAACATTGTTTTGTAGGGAGCCTTGTTTAACATTATGGGTAATAATTTTTTCATGGATATTTTACATGTATTAGTATCATGTATATTATAATTTTTTCTCTTCTTTATCTTATATTTCGCATCCATGATTTTTATAGACGACATGGGTGGTGACCAACTGGTATCGTATCTCATGGCTTGTTTGGGCTACAATTGGGAACCCAAATAGACTATATGGATGTAGGTAGGGACCAGAGGAAACTCAAAGAGTTTGATGCTTGTATTTTTTATGATGCTTTGGTTCAGGGTGTAACACCCGAGACTTTTATGTTATATAAATCATCAAAGGAATATTTTTCTACACAACACTTGCTTGGCTTGCTTTACACGCAATCACGACCTTCCTCGATAGCTTGCGTTGTACGCAATACCGAGTTTCACTAAACAGCGATATGCTATTAAAATATTATTTAAAATAGCCGTTATGAATAGTAATAACCACTTTTTGAAATTTTATCTTTCAAAATGGACTTCATTCTTGGATTCGAAATACCGAAATTAGCCTAGGGTGAAATTTTGGTATTTTTCTGAAAACTTTCAATTTTTGATGAATAGTGAAACCACTAAGTGGTAGGTTAAAAACTGAATTTTGCATAAAACTTATTTTTACCGCTTCTGTGAATAGAATTTCAAAAATCCGACAGAGATGGTTGATATCAGTAAGTAAAATGTGGTTCAATGAGATAAAAATAATTTTTTGGTGAATAGTAACTTTTTACTTTTTTACCGCGATTAATAGTAAATAGGGTAACTAAGGGTAAATATGATATTACTATTACCCTAACACATGTCCTAATTCTATTGGATAAGTGTAATTCGACCAAAAACAACCTTATGAATATAATATGACCATTTAGGTCCACTTGGATTATATTATGACATTTAATATTATTTTATTTAATGAATAGTTAAAATAGTTAAAATCGATGTTTAATAACTAAAAAATTTTTAATATGGGTTTATACATAATATAAATTCTATTATAAATATTAATTAGAAATCTAAAAAGATTTCCTACATAATCATATTTTATTTATAATTTTTAGACTTTAAATAAATTAATTTATTTATGACACAACAATGATGCAGTAATTACCCTTTTAAGGAAATGTTAACATAATTGATGTTATAAATGCCCAAATAAATGTAATTTGAGACTTTTTATGAATTACAATAATTTTCTAGGTTACTATGATATATTAGTGTTTATTTAATCAACTTTTTTCGAACATATAATTCTGTTATGACTTTCACAAAAAAATAATATATCAAATAGTGAAAAAATTGACACAAAATAGTTTTTAAATAACATATTATATTATTAATTTTTATTTTATTCCTAAAAATATAAGGTTCAGCCAAATGACTTAGATAAGAATATATATATTAATAATAAACAACTTGGGGTTCTTTTGGAATGTTATAGTAAGTGTATTAACCATATAGTGTAAGAAAACAAAAAGACACGGTAAAAGTTAAATTATTTAACTTGGAGTTAAATCTAATTGATAAGGTTAAAATAATAACCTAAACTTGTCTAAATCCTATTGGTTGATAGGATTTTGACCCATCCCCACTTTACCTTCTAAATAAGACCCTTTGGAACCATTATAAACCGATTTTGACTTTAATATAAAATAATATTTTGATATATTCCTAAGGTGCCCCTCTCCTCCCTTATAAAAGGGCACCTCCCCCCCCTCCTCCTCACACCAATTTGAGCACTCAAGCTCGGCCAACCCCTGCCAAAATCCCTTCTCCACTTCCATAGAATAATCCTAGAGGTCCTGGTCTTCTTCAAAGACCAATCTTAGTTCCCTAAGTGGAGGATTCAAAGAGGCGTTTCAAAGAAGAGGTAATATCCATTACCGATCTTTTCAATTTCTTTCTTCTTAAACTTCTTCTTCTTTAGTTGTTTCATGATAAAGTAATAACATCAGTATTACTTACATACTGATATCTTATTATAAATATGAAACAACCCTAATTCACCTTCTATCCATCCTACGGAAAAATGAAATCACCGCGCGTGCGTACGTACGGAATACCGTCTCCACGCCGTGGTGTAATCTATTTTCCACCATCACCTTACAAGGATGGGTATAATGGTGTAATGAGTAACTATATATGATTATTATAAAGTGATATTGATACTTAAATAGTATAAATACACTTAAATACAATTCCACGATCATGGGAACAATATCATCGCTCGTGCGTACGTACGGAATACCGTCTCCACGATGTGATGCGACTCGTTCTACGTGATCATCATTACATAGTAATTATATAAATGAATTGAATGAATAAATATGATATATGTTACACTAATACCATTATGGATATAAGGTATCTATATCCTTAAAAAAATATAAGAATTTATTCGGAAAAACACGCATAAGAACAAAAGGCAATAAAGACCCGAGTAACAAGTAACAATGAAATATTACTAATAAGAAGCTAAGAATATGACCATATATGATATCATATCAATATATATGATTCTGTAATAAGTCAATAACATTATTTAAACCATTATACAAGAGATTCAGACATGTACAAAGCAAATTGGACCTAAGGTAAGGGAAATATCACAATCTCATTTTTATTCGAGATTGGTTATACTTTGAAATTTACTGGGGTGTATTTTATCATCCACATCCATGTTTCCTCAATATGTAATATTATTCCCATCCACCTACAATGTTTTAAATCCAATTTTACCCTCCGATGAATTTTTAGTAAAGAATATGAAAGGAATCTTTTGTCGTTTTTTGTACGAGGTACTTTTTGACATTTCCGACAAAAGTACGTAGAATGTTTTTTTAACTTATACGGAAAGAATGGATTTTTAGAACATTATTTACAAGAATATTCCTTTATAAGTTTTCAAGTTTATTTTTAATCAACTTCTTTTAGTTTATAATTGTATGACATGTTAAGAAAAGAAAAGTGTTTTTGAAGTAGAAAGGATATTTTCCTCAAGAATGGAGTTCAAATGTTTTATCAAAATTATTTTCCATTTAAGATAATACATGGTTCTGTTTTTATCCCTATTATTACATTGATTTGATTATGTTGTGAGGGAATTATTTTTATGAAGTCATTTACCTTATATGATTTGTTTTATGATGTAATGATGTTTCAAGAATCCCATTTTTGTTCCATGTGTTATGCGATGATGTATGATTTATGATTATGTGGAACACATAAGAAAGGATTCATTATAAGATGGGTGGTACCTATATCTCCCTCCAATGCATTGGGTAAAGATTTATATCTCATGAGATAGACATGGCTGGAACGGAAGGTTATTTCGGTTCAGTGATACAGGACTGAAACGAGGAGTGAACTCGGTTCAGAAATGGAATTTGTCCGCTACGATAGTCTTGGAAATGAGTCATGACTAACAAGAAATGATTTTCCATGATTATGTGTGCATGCCACAACGTTTCAAGTTTTATGTTATGATTATGGGGATCTCATTATCACTTCTATGATTTATTCCATGTTAAGATATTATGATCTCTTTTGCAGGTTATGATTTTCAAAAAGATATGATATGATTTTTATTTCTTTTATTTGCCCTTGCTGAGCATTTGAGCTCACCCTTTTTTGTATGTTTTCTTTTCCCCAGTCCAGGAAGATGGATATTAAGTAGAATATGCTAAAAGGGACCCTAGATATGATGAAATAAATGGGATACACTGTAGAAGATTTATGAACCAGTTGTTTATATTTCCCAGTTTCTAAAGACACTATACCTATACGGTCATTTGTGGTTTTGTCATATGTTGTAATAAATGTGATTCAATTTTGAAGTATTAACAATGTATGTAAAGTATGGATTGTTATAGTTGGTATCAGAGGAAAGGTATAGTCAACCTTTGGAAACTAGGATGTGAAAGCCTTAGTAAGAACCCTAAGGATAAGTGTAAGCATAGAATACAATCTTAGTGTTTTAGAAATGGCCATGAATAACCTAGGATAAGACCTTAAGCATGAAAATTTTATTCATGATTTATGTGGTTTTCCTATTATAATTAGTGTTTCTCACATTATTCTTCTTGGTTTTAGTCAATGGTTAGAACCCGAAGGAACCGTGTTAATGCGGAATGCGATGGGAAATGCAATGATTGTCCCCATGAGCAACCAAATGATATGGGAGCTGGAATGAAAAATCTTGTAGCCATGCTCACACAACATTCTCAAGCTATGAATCATGCAGGACTTCCAAATGAGCAAAGGAAAGAGAAACATTCTGTTGAATCCTTGATGAGGCAGTGTCCACCTTCTTTCAGCGGGTCTACTGATCCATTAGTTGCTGAACAATGGATTAGTACTACTGAAAAGATATTTTCAGTTCTTCAATGTTCTGAACATGATAAAGTCATCCTAGCAGTGTATCGTTTGGAAGGAGATGTTGATCAATGGTGGAATCTTATTAATAATACGAGGCAAAGGGATGAAATTGAGTCCATGGAATGGGACGAGTTCATGAACTTATTTTTCAATAAGTACTTCCCTCGTATTCTCCGAACAAAGATGGAGAAAGAGTTTCTTGAACTGAAGCAAAGGGATGATGAATCTGTTGGTACCTATGAATCAAATTTTACAAGACTTGCAAGGTACGCTTCTGGTTTTATTATCCAACCTGAGAGTAAGATCTATCGATTCTTTAGTGGCGTAAAACCAAGTCTTCAAAGGGCGTTAGCCATAAGGGACTTCAATAGCTACGAGGAAATCGTTTGATGTGCTCTCAAAGTCGAGATGGAGATTGGAGTAACCCATCAGTCATATGGGTTTGATAAGAAGAGGAAAATGGAATTCAAAGGAAAATCTAAAGAGCACACTGAAAAGAAGATGAGCATTCCCTTATGCTCAAAGTGTGGAAAGAAACATGGAGGGAGTTGTCTTAAAGGGACAAGTAAATGTTTCCAATGTGGAAAGGAAGGTCATCGAGCATTTGAATGCCGCGATAATGGGAAGAATATGTCTAATGATGCAAACAAAGGAAGGGATACACAGAATGAACCTACTACTCTTCAATGTTTCAAGTGCAAGGAGATGGGGCATTATGCCAATCAATGCCCAAATCCAAGGGTTGATGATGATGGTTGACGTCAAAAAACTCTTAAGGCTAAAGAAAAAGGAAAGTCACATGCAATTTCTATCAGCGATGTGGAGTACGATAACGAAGTGGTGAAAGGTATACTTACCATCCACTCTAAAGTATCAAATGTTTTATTTGATTCTGGATCCACCCAATCTTTTATTTCTGAATAATTTTCTAAGGGTATCACCGTATTACCTCAACAATTAGATGCTGAGTTAGCTGTGACAACACCTAATGACACATCAATCGCATCAAAAGTTTATAATTCTTATCCAATTGACGTTTGTGGGAAAATGCTTCCTGCAAATCTTGTGATCCTTCCTTTAGTGGAATTCGATGTGATTCTTGGCATGGATTGGCTTTCTTTATACGGAGCTCATATCAATTTCCAAATAAGTAAAGTCACATTTCATATTCCAGATCAATCTCTGATCTTCTATCAATGCAAGGATGAACAAAACCTTCCAGTGGAAATTTCTTCCATTTTATGGGTATTGATTCCACTAAATGAAGGTTATTTATCACAAATGGTTGTTGAGAAACTCGCGATTAATAATATTCCCATCGTACGAGAGTTTGATGATGTCTTTCCGGAGGAATTACCGGTTCTTCCACCAAATCGTGAAGTTGAGTTTTCAATAGAACTCGTACCGGGTGCTTTGCCTATTTCAAGGACACCTTATAGAATGGCCCCAATTGAGTTGCAGGAATTGAAGAAGCAACTCCAAGAGAATCTTGATAAGGGATTCATACGCCCTTGTGCGTCACCTTGGGGAGCACCTGTTCTACTTGTTAAGAAGAAAGATGGATCAATGAGAATCTGCATTGATTATCGAGAACATAACAAGATCACTATCAAGAACAAATATCCTCTCCCACGCATTGATGACTTATTTGACCAACTATGCGGAGCTCAATACTTTTCCAAGATTGATCTTCGTTCAGGGTATCATCAATTAAGGGTCAAAAGGGAAGATATACCAAAAATGGATTTCCGTACAAGGTATGGACACTATGAATTTATAGTAAATCCATTTGGTCTTACTAATGCCCCTGCTATCTTCATGGATCTAATGAATAGAGTCTTTAGAGACTATCTTGATCAATTTGTGGTAGTCTTTATAGACGATATTCTTGTCTATTCAAAGAGCAAGGAAGAGAATGAAGATCACTTGAGAATTATATTGAAGGCCCTGAGAAAGGAGAAGCTTTATGCCAAATTTACCAAGTGTGAATTTTGGCTTCAAAAAGTTGCATTTTTGGGTCACATAATCTCAAAAGAGGGGATATCTGTGGATCCAGCAAAAACAGAGGTTATCGAAAGATGGTTTGAGACCAACAACCGTAACTGAGATCCGAAGTTTTCTTGGTTTGGCTGGATATTATCGACGTTTTTTGAATGATTTATCACGATTATCTAATCCACTCACCAAGTTGACTCGGAAAGGAGTTAAGTTTGTTTGGACAGAGGAATTTGAAGAGAATTTCAAGGAGTTGAAAAGAAGGTTATCCAGTGCACCTGTGCTCACACTGCCTTGTAGTGGAGAAAGGTTTGTGATCTACAGTGATGCATCCAAGAAGGGATTGGGGTGTGTTCTTATGCAAAATGATATGGTGATAGCATATGCCTCACGACAGTTGAAAATAAAAGAGAAAAATTACCCAACTCATGATTTGGAGTTAGCTGCAGTAATCTTTGCATTAAAGATTTGGAGGCATTACCTTTATGGTGAAAGGTGTGATATTTATACTGATCATAAAAGTTTAATGTATATTTTCACACAAAAGGAGCTGAATATGCGTCAAAGAAGATGGTTGGAGCTGATTAAGGATTATGACTGCCCAATCCATTACCACCCTGAGAAAGAAAACAAGGTGGCAGATGCATTAAGTCGACAAGACCATGCTAGTTTATCCATGATGAGGATCACAAAAGATCCAATATTTATGTATTTACAAAGGATGGATCTTGGAATTATAATGGAAGGGGAAAAATCTTATCTTTCTCAAATTAATGTTCAACCATCTATACATGTGAAGATTAAAGAGGCCCAGAAAGAAGATGTCGAGTTACAAAAGAAGGTGAGAAATGTTCCTGAGTTCAACCTTGATTGTGATGGGATAATAATGTTCAGGAATCGGGTTTGTGTTCCTCCCATCCCCGAATTAAAGAGGGAGCTGCTGGATGAGGCTCATAGTTCTTCATTCTCTATTCATCCTGGAAGCACGAAGATGTATAGGGACCTGAAAGAGTACTTCTGGTGGGATGGCATGAAAAGAGATGTTGCTGAATATGTCTCTCGATGCTTGGTTTGTCAACAAGTTAAAGCTGAGAGACAGAAGTCTAAGGGGATGTTACAACCATTACCCATACCCGAATGGAAATGGGAAAATATCACTATGGACATTATCACAGGACTTCCTAAAACATCCAAAGGCAATAATGCTATCTGGGTCATAATTGATCGTCTTACAAAGTCTGCACACTTCATTGCTATTAGAGAGGATTTCTCTCTAGACCAGCTTGACAAGATATATGTAAAGGAAGTGGTAAGATTGCATGGAGTACCACTTTCTATTATATCTGATCGGGATTCGAGATTTACCTCTAAGTTCTGGCGAAGTCTTCAGCATACTCTAGATACAGAGTTGAGTTTCAGCATTGCTTATCATCCTCAGACAGACAGTCAGTCTGAGAGAACAATTCAAACCCTAGAATATATGTTGAGAGCTTGCTCTATGGATTTCAAAGTAGGTTGGGATCAACACCTACCTTTGGTGGAATTTTCTTATAATAATAGCTTTCACTCCAGTATTCAGATGGATCCTTATGAAGCTCTCTATGGAAAGAAATGTAGGACTCCAACTTGCTGGGATGAAGTTGGGGAAAGAAAGCTATTAGGACCTGATCTTGTTGATGAAATGGCAGAAAAGGTCAGATCTATTCAACAACTCATAAGAGCAGCTCAAAGACGACAGAAAAGTTATGCCGACAACCGAAGAAAAGACCTAGAGTTTGAAGTGGGCGATAAAGTGTTCTTACGGATATCTCCCTGGAAGAGAGTCATGAGATTTGGAAAGAAGGGGAAGTTGATCCCTAGATATATCGGTCCTTATGAAATACTGGATCTTGTTGGGAAGGTAGCTTTCCGATTGGTGCTTCCACCGAATCTCTCTCAAGTTCACGATGTGTTCCATGTATCTCTCATGAGAAAGTACATACCTGATCCTTCACATGTACTCAGCTCAGAAGTTGTACCGCTGGAGCAAGATCTTTCTTATGAAGAACAACCGATAGAGATTCTGGATCATAGCGAAAAAGTCCTACGAAACAAGACCACTCGATTGGTGAAAGTTTTATGGAGGAACCACCAACTTGAAGAAGCTACATGGGAGCTTGAGGATATGATGAGGGAGAAGTACCATCATCTGTTTGTTACAAAGTGACGAATTTCGAGGGAGAAATTCTTTTTAAGGGGGGTAGAATGTAACACCCGAGACTTTTATGTTATATAAATCATCAAAGAAATATTTTTCTACACAACACTTGCTTGTCTTGCTATACACGCAATCGTGACCTTCCTCGATAGCTTGCATTGTACGCAATACCGAGTTTCACTAAACGGCGATATGCTATTAAAATATTATTTAAAATAGCCGTTATGAATAGTAATAACCACTTTTAGAAATTTTATATTTCAAAATGGACTTCATTCTTGGATACGGAATACCGAAATTATCCTAGGGTGAAATTTTGGTATTTTTCTGAAAACTTTCAATTTTTGATGAATAGTGAAACCACTAAGTGGTAGGTTAAAAACAGAATTTTGCATAAAACTTAATTTTACCGCTTCTGTGAATAGAATTTCGAAAATCCAACAGACACGATTGATATCATTAAGTAAAATGTGGTTCAATGAGATAAAAATAATTTTTTGGTGAATAGTAACTTTTTAGTTTTTTACCGCGATTAATAGTAAATAGGGTAACTAAGGGTAAATATGATATTACTATTACCCTAACACATGTCCTAATTCTATTGGATAAGTGTAATTCGACCAAAAACAACCTTATGAATATAATATGACCATTTTGGTCCACTTGGATTAGATTATGACACTTAATATTATTTTATTTAATGAATAGTTAAAATAGTTAAAATCAAAGTTTAATAACTAAAACATTTTTAATATGGGTTTATACATAAGATAAATTCGATTATAAATATTCATTAGAAAGCTAAAACGATTTCCTACATAATGATATTTTATTTATAATATTTAGACTTTAGATAAATTAATTTATTTATGACACAACGATGATGCAGTAATTACCCTTTTAAGGAAATGTTAACATAATTGATGTTATAAATGCCCAAATAAATGTAATTTGAGACTTTTTATGAATTCCAATAATTATCTAGGTTACTATGATATATTAGTGTTGATTTAATCAACTTGGTTCAAACATATAATACTATTTTGACTTTCAAAAAAAAATCATATATCAAATAGTGACAAAATTGACACAAAATAGTTTTTAAATCAAATATTATATTATTAATTGTTATTTTATTCCTAAAAATCTAAGGTTCGGCCAAATGACTTATATAAAGATATATATATATTAATAATAAACAACTTGGGGTTCGTTTGGCATGTTATAGTAAGTGTATTAACCATATAGTGTAAGAAAACAAAAAGACACGGTAAAAGTTAAATTATTTAACTTAGAGTTAAATCTAATTGATAAGGTTAAAATAATAACCTAAACTTGTCTAAATCCTATTGGTTGATAGGATTTCGACCCATCCCCACTTTACATTCGAAATAAGACCCATTGGAACCATTATAAACCGATTTTGACTTTAATATAAAATAATATTTTGAGATATTCCTAAGGTGCCCCTCTCCTCCCTTATAAAAGGGCACCTCCTCCCCCTCCTCCTCACACCAATTTGAGCACTCAAGCTCGGCCAAAACCTGCAAAAATCCATTCTACACTTCCCTAGAATAATCCTAGAGGTCCTGGTCTTCTTCAATGACCAATCTTAGTTCCCTAAGTGGAGGATTCAAAGAGGCGTTTCAAAGAAGAGGTAATATCCATTACCGATCTTTTCAATTTCTTTCTTCTTCAACTTCTTCTTCATTAGTTGTTTCAATATAAAGTAATAACATCAGTATTACTTACATACTGATATGTTATTATAAATATTAAACAACCCTAATTCACCTTCTATCCATCCTACGGAAAAATGAAATCACCGCGCGTGCGTACTTACGGAATACCGTCTCCACGCCGTGGTGTAATCTATTTTCCACCATCACCTTACAAGGATGGGTATAATGGTGTAATGAGTAACTATATATGATTATTATAAAGTTATATTGATACTGAAATAGTATAAATACACTTAAATACAATTCCACGATCATGGGAACAATATCATCGCTCGTGCGTATGTACGGAATACCGTCTCCACGATGTGATGCGACTCATTCTACATGATCATCATTACATAGTAATTATATAAATGAATTGAATGAATAAATATGATATATGTTACACTAATACCATTCTGGATATAAGGTATCTATAACCTTAAAAGAATAATAAGAATTTATTCGGAAAAACACGCATAAGAACAAAAAGCAATAAAGACCCGAGTAACAAGTAACAATGAAATATTACTAATAAGAAGCTAAGAATATGACAATATATGATATCATATCAATATGTATGATTCTGTAATAAGTCAATAACATTATTTAAACCATTATACAGGAGCTTCGGACACGTACAAATCAAATCGGACCTAAGGTAAGGGAAATATCACAATCTCATTTTTATCCGAGATTGTTTATACTTTGAAATTTACTGGGGTGTATTTTATCATACACATCCATGTTTCCTCAATATGTAATATTATTCCCATCCACCTACAATGGTTTAAATCCAATTTTACCCTCCGATGAATTTTTAGTAAAGAATATGAAAGGAATCTTTTGTCGTTTTTCGTACGAGGTACTTTTTGACTTTTCCGACAAAAGTACGAAGAATGTTTTTTTTAAATTATACGGCAAGAATGGATTTTTATAACATTATTTCCAAGAATCTTCCTTTATAAGTTTTCAAGTTTATTTTTAATCAACTTCTTTTAGTTTATAATTGTATGAAATGTTATGAAAAGAAAAGTGTTTTTGAAGTAGAAAGGATATTTTCCTCAAGAATGGAGTTCAAATGTTTTATCAAAATTATTTTCCATTTAAGATAATATAGGGTTATGTTTTTATCCCTATTATTACATTGATTTGATTATGTTGTGAGGGAATTATTTTTATGAATTCATTTACCTTATATTATTTGTTTTATGATGTCATGACGTTTCAAGAATCCCATTTTTGTTCCATGTGTTATGAGATGATGTATGATTTATGATTATGTGGCACACATAAGAAAGGATTAATTATAAGATGGGCGGGACCTATATCTCCCTTAAATGCATTGGGTAAAGATTTATATCTCATGAGATAGACATGGCTGGAACGGAAGGTTATTTCGGTTCAGTGATACAGGACTGAAACGAGGAGTGAACTCGGTTCAGAAATGGACTTTGTCCGCTAAGATAGTCTTGGCAAGGCATCATGACTTACAAGAAATTATTTTCCATGATTATGTGTGCATGCCACAAAGTTTCAAGTTTTATGTTATGATTATGGGGATCTCATTATCACTTCTATGATTTATTCCATGTTAAGATATTATGATCTCTTTTGTAGGTTATGATTTTCAAAAAGATATGATATGATTTTTATTTCTTTTATTTGCCCTTGATGAGCATTTGAGCTCACCCTTTTTTGTATGTTTTCTTTTTCCCTGGTCAGGAAGATGGATATTAAGTAGAATATGCTAAAAGGGACCCTAGATATGATGAAATAAATGGGATACACTGTAGAAGATTTATGAACCAGTTTTTTATGTTTCCCAGTTTCTAAAGACACTATACCTATACGGTCCTTTGTGGTTTTGTCATATGTTGTAATAAGTGTGCTTCAATTTTGAATTATTAACAATGTATGTAAAGTATGGGTCTTTATACAGGGGACTACATGACCAAGATGAGGATCATGATGCAATCTGGAGATACTTATTTTGGTATTTTTGTATTTTGATACATTTGTTGTATTTATTCCTATATGCCTATTTTTTCTTCTTTTTAGACTCATGACTTGTTTATCACTGTATATTTAATTAAATTGGGAATTGTTAAAATATTTCTGTTCATTATTTATTTTTCATCCACTATGATGGCTTATTGTCTTATTTTTCAGTGTCTATTATTACTATTATTCAGTTTTATACAGATTATTGTACTGATATGTATGATTTTTATGGTTGTGTTATGCTTTGAAAAGAGTTCATAGTCTCCCCATAGACACAACCTATTCACTTTCCTCTATTTAGTAGCCTCTGGTGTCTTCAAAGATGTTCTTGAGTCCATTTCAGCAACAAGTCTTGGGGAACCATTCAGTGGCAACTGGGTCTAAGAATTTACATTTTTATCATATTAAAATTCAATACTATTTTTTTACTATAAAAAAATTATAGTAAAAAATAAAAAAACATTAATTAGCAACATAAAACTTGAACCCACTAAATTCATATAAAATGAAACATACTCAATTAAATATTTGATTTTTTTTCTGGATAATCCACTGAACATTTCATGCATTAAATTATAATAAAAATATAAGGCATTGCCATAGGAAAATCTGACACAAAGTAATGAACTAGAAAAAATGTATTTAAATTTTATCAAAATAAGTTTGATACACTCCACAAATATTATTCAAGTTAATACTAATATAAAATCATCCTTGATTCCCGATTACATAAAATATCTACTTTGAATGTGTTGGTCCTGAGCACAGTGGAAGCATGTGATGTGTTGTTCCCAACTTATATTTTTTCCATGCTTGTTGATGAATCCAATATTTTCACAATGATAAATGACATGATCTAAATAATATAATAAAACAATATAGAGAAGGTATATAATGAAGAAACCATGAGAGAGGATCATCGCATATTATTTATAATTAATTTAATTAAATAAAGAATTAGCTTGATGGAAGTTTTACATAGTTCATGGATTTGACAAAAATTATGCATTTTTATATCATTTTCTTGTAGGAATAAAAGTATAATCCATCTATATGTGATCTACATGTGTTCAAAAAATCATCAAATGTCATTGTCAGAATCATTGAGTGCTTGCATAGAAGATACTAGCGCTTGCATCATCCACCTTTGATCTCCTTGAGAACTGCTTCCAAATCATTCATGTGGATCTCTACTTGACTGAAGAGTGTGAGGTGGAGATATATCACCATTTATTCTTAGAAGTATTCTTGGAGAAGAGATCTCTATAGTTCTTGATAGGATTATCTATATCAATTGTGTACAAAAAAAACAAATGAATTGACATATTGAGAAAAAAATATAATTGGGTTCATATATCACTAGGGTTGAAATAAAATAATTTCAAAAGTTCCATTTATTATTTATTAAATCCCTACATAACTACATGTCAGAAAATAATATTTTTTTTATCTATCAACATATGTTTAACATTTTAATTAAATTAAATATTATTTAATCTAATAATATTCAATATTTATTATTTATCACTAGAAAAATAAAAGAATTCATTTTGTAATTATATTTATCGAGACTTGAATAATGACTATATATTTTTTAAATATATATCATTGGATTATTTTCCAATAGCTATAATAATATTATATTCCCTAAATCAAAAATAAATAATTATAATAAATCAGTAATAGATGATTAATTATTGAAACACATCCATTATAATATTTATTAAAAAATTTAAATAATAAATAATATTATATTTTCTTTACTGAGATTCTAGATATAATTAATTAGTGACCCCCTGGGCCTCTTTCTCAGTGTCATTAGGTGATGTATACCAAATTCCAAGGATAGTTTTTACCAAAACTCCCAGGCACCAAGAGAGAAAGAAGTTAATGTGGTAATGACATGATACCTCATACTAATGATTACTATATAATATAATACCTTTAACATGATATCTCAAATTGAGCATGTTGTAGGTTGGTGCGATCAAACTATGTACTCAATGTCTCTTTCCTTGACTACCTTAAAATTGATCATTTCAATTATACATTTTTTTCATTGATTTATTTAGGCTATATAATTTCCATCAAAGGGCCTAGGATATCATCTTTCATTAAATAATACTAGGGAAAAATCATTGCTTTCATTATTAATTAATAAAATATTACTCAGGACTCACCCAACATATCTTACCTCCCCACATATTTTTGTCATAATGATTCTCGTAATTCTATCAATGTATATGAATCATAATACTCATTAATAAAAATATTAAATTATTTGGTTCAATATAGATATTTTGAGATAGGAACATCCAATGAAACATATAAATGTGGATTTCTTATTAGAGGGTCTCATTCTCATTAAAACTTACTGGATATTACCAAGGGTGTACACCATGTGAAGGTGCCTCAATGTCCTATGACTATCCACCCTTGATATCATGTATTATTCTTGTCCCAAAAATGATATCATCTCGATATAGATCATTTATTTATGAAAAGTGTCATAGCACTTCTTCATTCTCATCATTGAGTGAAACTGCTATAACCTTTCAGTTTAACAGCTACTCTTAAGAAATTACCACAGACTATGTTATGTAGAAGAAAAATCATGAAGTGATAATGAGTTTCATGATATTAAAATCAATTAATAGATGTTATAATAAAGTACATATAAGTTATTTCTTGGTCACTAACTCCAACAGATTCTCACTCTCACTAGATCCAACTACTAACAACCTTCATTTTTCTAGATCTCACATGATATATATGCTTCTGTTGAGATAGGATTTTATTCAAAGGGCTTGCAATTTTCTCTTCCCAAGGAAATCATCTTAGTGGAACATCACCCCTATGATGAGAATTCCCCAAGAGGTGATACATTTAGAGTGTATGATTTGTGAGTTGGGGTGACCATGCCACATTTGAAAGTGACACTACTATAGTACTATCACAATACAATGTGATATAGTCTTTATTTCTAGGTACCACATCATGATCCTGGAAAAAGTTTCAAATACATGTAGCTTCATTAGCTACATCAGAAGATTCTATATACTCAGAATCCACTATAGAATCAGGGATGACTTGCTCATTTGAAATCATCCAACTCACAGATCCTTTGTTGAGACATCAAACTTATCTTGACTGCGACATTAGATCATTATTATCTGTGTAAAACCTAAAATCAGTATAACCCCTAATAATTATCCTCTCATATCCTCCATACACCAATATCAGATCCTTAGCTCATCTCATATATATAATCATATCATAAAAGTCATTCTAATTTTGTTCTGTATGATCTGTTTGATATCTTACTACCATTCTCAATGAATAGGTGACACCATGTCTAGTACATAACATAGAATTAATGATTGATCATGTCTCTTATTTTTATGGGATATTTATAATACTTTCGTTTCCTAATGTGATTGTGAAACCATTTTTTTAAAAGATCGAAACCTTTTGACAATAGAAACAATCCCCTCTTGGATTTTTCCATACTAAATCTATCTAAAATCTGGTCAGCATTTGTACATTGAATTAGTCCAAGAATCCTATTGAATCTATCATGAATGATATTGATCCATAGAATATAGGTCGACTCACCTATGTCATTTATGGGGAAACACAAGTTTAACCAGTCCTTAAAGTAATTTAGAACTAGTATTTCACTTCCAACCAATAATATTTCAACAACATATAATAATATGATAATGAACACATTCCCAATAAACACCATGTATACACATGAATCACATTCATTCTTAATGAAACCATATTCAAGTATGGGTTTATAAAATCAAATGTTCCATGAACTGGATACTGTTTTCATTCTGTAAATGAATCTCGGAAAATTTTAAATCTCCTGGGAATCACCTAGAGTCACAAACCCTTCCGGGTGTGTCATATATATGTCTTCCTAAGGGAACCAATTAAAGAATTCTAATTTGACATCCATCTACCAAATATTATATTCATCGTAAACTGCTATATCATATAGAATTATAATGGATTTAAACATGGGAACTACTGAAAAGGTTCATTATAGTCAATTCATTTGTGTTATTTAAACCCTTTATCCACTATCATTGATTTATGGGTATTTACATTAGCTTTCATTCCCAGTTTCTTCATGAATACCCATTACAATCCAATGGTATTTACATCAACTGACAAGAACCCAATCATTGTTCTCATACATAGAATCCTTTTTAGAATTCATGGATTGTTTCCATATTGTAGCTCTTGAACTCTCTACATCTTCCTTGTAGAAGATAGGTTCATCATTTTCAACCAATAATGAGTCACCATCTTAAGTTACTAGAAAACCATATCTCCTTAGTTATATTACCTCGACATTTCTCTTATGTATTTCATGTGTTTTAGGAACTACTTCTTCAAAGAGGGCCTATATAATCAGTTCGTATACCAACTCTTCTATATATTGAGTATCAACTTTATTTAACTCAATCTTTCTTCCTCATTTTTTTGTGTGGATTCGATCCCTCTTATGAAAGACTTCTTTTATGGTGACAATCACTTTCTGATATAAGGGGTTGTATAGGGAGTATCCCTTTTATTCTTTGGGATATCTTGTAATGATACGCATTGTCTCTCAGGGTGGTATTTTGTTTCCAGAGAAGGTGTTAACAAATTCCTCGCAACCCAAACCACATGTGTGAAATAAAATGGGTTGCTTTCCATTACATAGCTCAAAGAGAATTCCACATTCTGTTTTATGTGTTACCCAGTTTAGAGTTGATTCAATAAGGTTTTCCTTATGACTTTTCCATTCCTTCTTGTTTTGAAAATCACAAACACCCTATACTTAATCAAATCAATATTTTTCTTCCCTAAGAAGAATTTCCTTCCTTAAGGAAATTTACCCTAAGATTGATTTCCTTATACATATCAATATTTTTCTTAAGCATAAAAATTGGATTCATACCCAAAACCTTGGATTCATATAATACTTTGATATGAAGAATTCGGTTTTAGGATCTGAATTCTGGATAAGAACTCTAATGAAGTTCCATTATGAATTATGGATACGAACTATAATGAAGTTCCATTCTGAATTCTGGATACAAACTCTAATGAAGTTCCATTCTGAATTATGGATACAAACACTAAAAAAGTTCCATTCCGAATTCTGGATACAAACTCTCATATAGTTCGACTCCGAATTATGGATACGAACTCTAATTAAGTTCCATTCCTAATTCTGGATACGAACTCTCATATAGTTCGACTTAGAATTCTAGATATGAACTCTCATATATTTCCACTCTGAATTTTGTACTCCGAACTTTTACTAGTTCAACTCCGAACTTTGTATGTTCATATTCTGAACTCTAATTAAACCAGACTCTGAATTTCCTTAGAAATTCAGACTCTGGATTTCTACAGAATTCAGGTTTCGAATTCCTATAAAACATAATCCTAATATCTTTGTTATTATAGAATACAAATTCCATTTTCGTTAGACTCCAAACTATTATTTACTTACACTACGAATTCTAGTTTTGATTATTCTTACATATTCTTCATTACAAAACGATGTTGTGCTTTCAGTTACACATGTTTTATTATAAAATGATGTCTTCCATTTTGTTTCTAACAAACCGTTGGTTTAGTGACACGTGTACAGGCCCCTCTTAATTTTTAGGAAAATATGATCATTGGAGGAGGGAGCCGACCATTACAACCGAGCCTATAAATAGAAGCTCATTTAAAAGAGCTCAATATTGAAGTTGATAACTCTAGAGACCATACACTGTTAAGGTAATTTCTAAAGAGAGAATCTTTCATGATTTGTGCGTACTGAACCGCTCATTCAGATTGCTTCGTGTGACTCCGAATGTTGGTGATTACATTCGAGGTCTTCCAGGGATAGGAAAACAGAGGTACCAACTACCTTGAAGTTGAGGGATTCCTTGATGAGGAAGACAGAGGTTCCAACTACCTTAGAGGTGAGGGATTGCGGGGATAGCAAGACAGAGACTCCAAGCTTTGTATTGAGGGCTTACCCTAGTGTGGGTAAGACAGACATTCGTGAAAGTATAAATCAAGGAAACTTTATCCAAGGTTGTTGGATACCCTTCTCTTTGGGTTAAAATACTTATATCTTGTAACTAGTAGCATTACTACTTGTTTTCCACTACATTTTGTATTGTAGGGAAAGTATAGCCTTCTTATATTTCCTTACACTTGTACTCTAATTCCTTTAGATTCTATACGCTTTAAGGTAGAATCTCATATTGTAAAATTTCACTAAGTTTAAGTTTTCTGGAATCATATTTCCAGATCCATATTTTCGGAATCATATTTTTGGAACCATTTTTTCAGAATCACTTTCTAGATTTAAGCCAGTAAATAGAACAAGAAGCGTGTACCTTCATTCCATATACCAATACTTCAATTGGTGTTATAGGTGTTGTGAATTTTCTTAATTTTAACTTTGTAAAACATAGATCTTTCCTTATTTAAGTAAATTTTTTAATGTATAAAATTGACCCCCTCTTTTATATTGAGCATCTACATCATTATTTCAATCCTACAATTGGTATCAAAGCTGGTCTATGAAATACTTATACACACATATAAGTTTTACTTTCTCGGTTTTTCCTTGATCTATATTTTCCTTGCATAGGAATATTTTTCCTTGAATCCAAACTTTTGTTATTAACAAGTTTTTGTGTAGAAAGACTTTCTTAAAGATGGAAGGTTTAAATGTCGGTTCCATCGACAACCTAAATCCTACAAGACCACCGATTTTTTTATGGAAATGACTAAGAGAATTGGAGAGATCGAATGAAGACTTTCATTATCAATACTAGGGTAGATAACTTTGTTATGCTTATTGGAGGTAATAAAATTCCTGATAAGGAAGTGAGTGCTTTCACAAACCAAGAGAAGCATGATTATCAATTAAACTATATGGTATGCAACACTCTACTCTGTTCAATGACTAAGAACATATATATCCAAATATATTCTTCTGAAACAGCTAACTGTATATGGAAGAAACTTGAATTTACTCATTTTGGTACATCTAAAGTGATTGTGACAAGAAGAGCTATATTGAGAGTTGAATATCATGGTTTCAGTTTTCCTTATGGAGAACCCATTTTCAAAGTGCACCAAAGATTTATGACTATTGTGAATAACTTATAATCTATGGGAGAGAAAGGTCTAGATGATGAAGCTATTGTTGATAAGATTATTTATATTATGCCCAATGAGTGAGAATCAAAGAGAACATCTATTTCTGAGAATAGGAAGGTTACTCAAATTTCCTTAGATGGTCTATTTGAACTCCTCTCCAACATGAAATAAGAATGAAGAGGGATGCTAACAACATCAAAAAGAAGAATGGGAATGATACTGTTGATTTTACTACAAAATCAAATCACATGAAGGCAAAGACTCCAGAGATAGTAACCAGATCCAAGACTAAGAAGGTTACTATCCAATCCGAATCTAGTGAGAGTGAAGTCTTAGAGAATGAGTTAGGAAATCTTGCTCAAAGAATGAACAAGATAGATGTTTAAAGAAATTTCCAATCCAGGTATAAGAATAAGGAAAGAAAAGATAAGAAATATTCAATGGTCACATGCTATGAGTGCAAGAGAAGTGGACACATACGACCTGATTTCTCTATGCTCAAAAAGAAAGGAAGAAAAGAGAGGCATTCTGAAAGAAACAAGAATAAGTTTAACAAAGATAAAGCTATGAAAAGTCTGAAAGGTAATACTACTTTGAGTGCTAGTTGTGGAGACTCTTAAGAAAGTGAATCTTCTGAATATGATTCATCCGCTCAGAAGAATATGGGATTCATTACTAATACTTCTTTTCCACATACATGTCTTAGGGCTAAGGTACGCTCTGCCGAGGCTTTAAACAATTTATCTCTTGATAAGAGTTAATATATCAAAAATAGTACTTCTAATGAAGATACTTCATCCTCAGAAAATGAATAACCTTCATATGAAGAAGTATCTATATTTTCCAAGTTACTTGAAGAAAAAAATTATAAAATTTCTAAGAAATTAGAAAAGGAAAATACTAGAGAATAAGTTCTTACAAATGAGATTTCTGATCTTTCTTCTGATCTAAAAGATAAAGAAGATCTTATATAAAAACTTTCTAAAGACCTTGAGAAAGTAAATTCTGATAAGGAAGAACATTCTAATGATCTTAAGAATTCTATTTCAAAAATAAAAAGCTTTGAGGAAAAATCTTACTCTAAGGAAATGATTCCTAAGGATGTGAATTTAGTCATTAGAAAAAAATCCGAAATTTTTTCCCTAACGAAGCTTCTTGAAAAATTTACTTCTGGGAAGGAAAATTTTGACAAGATGTATTCTCAAATTAAACCTAAAGGAAACACTACTGGAGTGGGTTATACTCACCAAAAACTAGTTTTCAAAAATAACTTTTTTGTTCCTTCTAAAGACCCTTTTTGCACTAAGTGTCAATGTGGTGGGCATTGGAAGAAAAATTGTTCTTTGAATAGAGTTCAATCTCTTGGGTTTTATAAATCATATTTTTCTAAACAAATGTGTATACCCAAAAAATTTTTATCTGAAAATATTGGATCCAAACAAGTTTGGATTCCAAAAGTATAATTATTTTTTTATTTTCAGGAAGATAAAGGAAGTACCAACAACAATACTTGGTACATGGATAGTGGGTGTTCCCAACACATGACTGGTAACAAAAACTATTTTGAAAACATTATCAAGAAAAATGGAGGAAAAGTAATTTCGGAGATAATGCTTAGGGAAAAATTGTTTGAATAGGTAATATTGTTCTTCTTGGTAAAACTTTGATTTCAAATGTTTTGTTCGTAGAGGGTCTTAAGAACAACCTCATTAGCATAAGTCAATTATGTGATGAAGGATACCTTGTGAATTTTAGGAATGATAAGCGCTTAATACATAATTCCAAGGAATAGTTTATTCATTCTTACCATAGGCAATAGAATGTTTACACTTTGAACTTAGAATACCTCAGGAGCCAAGACTTACCCTACCTTAGTGCAATGGAAGATCATTATTGGTTATGTTATGGAATACTAGGTCACTGTAACCTTAGGAACTTATGTAAACTCTCTATAATGAAACCAGTTAAGGATCTATCGGGGCTTAGATTCGATTCTTCTAAAGTTTGTGATCCTTGTCAATATAGAAAGAAACGTAAATATAGTTTTAAATCAATCGGAAAAGTCTCAAAAACTGATGCATTACAGTTGGTGCACATGGATCTTTTTGGTCCAACTCAAACTAGAAGCATTAGAGGAAAATACTATGTGTTTGTTCTAGTTTATGATTACACTAGATTTACATGGGTCTATTTTCTAGCAAAGAAGTCTGAAGCTTTTTCTTATTTCAAAAATTTTAGAGCCCAAGTTAAAAATGAGAAAAATATACCATTGAAAACTATTCATAGTGATCATGGATAAGAATTTCAAAATTCTGATTTTCAAACTTTTGTAGTAGAAAATGTATTATTCAAAACTTCTCAGCACAAAGAACTCCTCAACAAAATGGTGTAGTTGAAAGAAGAATAGAATTCTTCAAGAGATAACTATAACCATGTTTAGTGAATATTCTATAGCTAAACATTTTTGGGATGAATATGTAAGTATTGCTTGTTATACTATAAATCGAGTTTTGATTAGACCTTTTCTTAATAAAACTCCTTACGAGTTATGGAATGGTAGAAAACCAAGACATTCCTACTTCAATGTTCTTGGTTTCAAGGTATTCATCCGGAATACTAAATATAATCTACTCAAATTCACACCAAAATCTAATGAAGGAATTTTCATAGGCTACTTCACAACTTCTAAGGATTATAGAGTTTTCAATAAAAACACATGTACTGTTGAGGAAACAGTGCAAGTAAAATTTGATGAATCTGATACTTTTGTTTTTAAACTATCCCAACCTACATCTTCAGATGTGTTTTCAAAAACTAATTATCAACCATTGTTAGAAGATCATTATGATAAGGAAAATTTTCAAGAAGATACTTCTGAAACATTTACCCAAGAATACTTTCTACCCTATATTGATGAACAAGTTTTACAAAACCCAAGCCATGTGTTTCTTAAGAATCATCCAAATGATAGTATCATTAGTGATGTAAATCAACCTCTAAGGACTAGAAGTTACTTGAGAAATGAATTAGAATATCTAGAATTTATTTCCCAATTGGAACCAAAAAGAACTGATGAAGCTTTAGGTGATGATGATTGGATTAAAGCCATGCAAGATGAACTAAATGAATTTGAAAGGAATAAAGTCTGGACCTTGGTTGAAATACCTAAGGAAACTTATGTTATTGGAGTAAAGTGGGTTTTCAGAAACAAGTGTGATGAAAATGGAGTCATTGTATGAAATAAAACTAGACTAGTTTCTAAGGTCTATAATCAGCAAGAGGGAATAGACTATGAAGAAACCTATGCTCCAGTAGCTAGACTTGAATTGATTGGTATTTTACTTGCCATTGCATAGCTCTTCAATTTTAAACTTTTTCAAATGGATGTGAAATGTTCTTTTCTTAATGGTTATGTTGAAGAGAATGTTTTTGTTGAACAACCTCCTAGAATTGAAGACACAAAATACCCTGATCAGATTTTTAGACTTACCAAGGCTTTGTATGGACTTAAACAAACCCCACAAGCTTAGTATGATTGACTTAGAAGATTTTTACTTCAAAATAAAAATGTTAAGGGAAATGCAGATCCAACCCTTTTTATAGAGAATGATATGAAAAATTTTTAAATTGTTCAAATTTATGTTGATGAAATTATATTTAGTTACACTCGGTAATCTTTAGCAGATTCTTTTGCAAGTCTAAGGAAATCTAAGTTTGAAATGAGTATGATGGGTGAGTTAACATTTTTCATTGGTTTTCAAATTTCTCAAAATCCAGAAGGAACCTATATATCTCAACATAAGTATATTAAATATATTCTTTAAAAGTATGGTTATGACAAAACTAAGAGTATAAGTACTCATATCGGTACCTCAAAAACACTTGATCTTAAGGATGCTGGGAAACTAGTAGATCAAACATCTTTTAGATGTATGAAAAGAGGTCTACTTTACTTGACAGCTAGTTGACCAGACTTGATGTTCTCAGTATGCTTATGTGCAAGATATCAATCCAATCCTAAGGAATCCCATTTAAAGGTAGTGAAAATATTTTTTCTCTACTTAAAGGGAACCATGGATCTAGGAATCTTTTATACTTCTGGAAATGATTTTGTTTTAAAAAGATTTTCGGATGCTGACTTTGGTGGTTGTAGAATGGATAGAAAAAGTACATCCGGAACTTTTCATTTCTTAGGAGATTCATTAGTTTCTTGGTCATGCAAGAAGCAACACTCTGTAGCACTCTCCACTACTGAAGCTGAATATGTAGTAGCAGGAAGTTTTTGTGCTCAAGTGTTGTGGATGCAACACACACTCACAGACTATGGACTGAGTTTTACTAAAACTCAAATTTTGTGTGATAACACAAGTGACATTTCCTATAGTGAAAACCCCACACATCACTCTCGTGCAAAGCACATCGATATTAGGCATCACTTTCTTAGGTATCATACACTTAAAAGAGACATCATTCTTCAGTTTATCGGAACAGAAGATCATCCTGTGGATATTTTCCCAAAATCTTTACCCCCCCTCTTGTATATTGATCATCTACATCATTATTTAGATCCTACATTTAGTGTGTATACAATAGTTTGTAATGAATATCCCAAAATGATAATGGAATATTACATGAATCATCACTGACCATACCATGTCTATCAAGGTATTGTTCCTCCTTTAACTAACACTTTTCTAATATAGTGTGTAAGGTGGGGTGAGTTGATATAGAATCACAAACTCTCATAGAAATTAAATGAACTCTTGGTAAATATATTCATCATTTTGATCTGATCATATCTTCTTTATCATTTTCCAAGATGATTATCTACTTCATTTTTGAATTCTATTAATTTATCAAAGGACTGGAACTTATATCTCACCAAGTAGATATATCCGTATCTACTCAGGTAATCAGTAAAAGTAATGAAGTAATAATATAAACGTATTTATTATACTAGAAAAGGCCCAAACACATTGGTGTGTACCTATAATATAATTTATATGTCACTTTCACCCTATAGACTAAATATTGGTTTGGTCATTTTTCCTTGTAAACAAGGATGACGACGTTCAAGTGGTTTTAGTTTAGTTGGGACTAAATAATCATCATGATAGAGATTGTTCAAACACTTCTTGATTAGAGGACCAAGATGGTGCTTCCAAAGTTTGGTGTCATATGTTTCATGTGAACATGATTCATTATCAATTGTTAACACTAGTATTTTATAATTTAATACATAAATATTGTTATTTAATATTTTCATACCATAACATATCTTTTCCTTATAAAAGAAACAAATTTTATTTCTCAACTCGAAAATAAACCCATCTGATACATGGATTGATAAAGAAATTATGTTCTTGGTAATCGTAGGTACATAATAATAATATTTTAAAACCAAATAATTATCATTGGAAATGAAATTTGGTAGTCAGAGATGGCCAGAGCAGCTAGCCTCACACCATTAACATCTCTGAGATCCACCTCTCCTTTGGAAATATTGAAGAATCTACATGGTCCCTACATTTAGATAAATATGTTAGCACCACAAGCTATATATAATACCCAATGTGAAGAAATGGAAATATTACACTTGATAAAGAATACAAATTTCTCTTCCCCTAGAATCTAGTTATATTTCCACTTCCATTGGCCAAAGATTCCAAATAAATAACATACTACCTACAATTCCATGCATTTCCTCAAGATCCCCGAATTCATGGAACGCCAGTGGTTGGGATGTTTTGATAGTTTATAGGTCTTGAGAAACATTTCGTTATTATTACTTTTTTATTCACCATAAGTATTAAGTGTTTATCACACCCCATGTCCTTATCCACTTAGTGAATTAATGTAAGATTTTCTGAAAGACTCTTTTCAAAATTTATCTTGTTTTAATTAACAATAAAACTGGAGACAGTATTAGGCAGTGATGAATGTATGAGATCTATATGCAACTCATCTTGGTTTTTATCACTTAATATGTCTAATCGTTCAATGTATCACATATTCTTGACAACATGAGGCAAAACTACAATAGACTCTCCAAGCATAGTTATGGGAAAATAAGTGGAGATCTAATACCTCTCATGTCTCATCCTCTCAGGATAAATATCCTCAAGGTGAGATATCTTTCTATACACATCCATTTATTCATGCTTCTTCAAAATATCATTTGATAGGATGACACAATAAAACATTGAACATATGTAGAATCATTCAAATGTTCCTCAAATAGTTTTAACACTTCATTACTATACTCATTTCTAAGTGCTTTAGGAAAAGTTTCTTCTAGCACATATAATTTCCTTTCATGGAGAAGGATGACATGTAGGAACCTTTTCAATTCACGGAAATTTGTGTTTGGGATAAGATAATACATATCAAGTATAGATCAGAATGAAATGTTTGATATCATTTTAATGTTGTTTCTAAAAAATAAGACAAGAAATATTTTAGTACATTATCTTATAAATTTATGAAAATAAATAAATATTATTTTTATTAAGATCCTACTATTTTATCAAAACCATATATCCAAAACCATTGGTTTGATAATATCATTATGGTTCAATATCCTTGTTTCATGGGTACATATTTTCCTTCTCATTCCCCAAACATTGGTTGGCCATGAAACTTGAACTGTTTTAGGTATTTATTCCAAATTTCTACTACATTAACTCACAATTCCTTAATCCACTGAGTAGACTCCCAAATCCTACAATCGATAAATTTGATTTCTTAAACCATTGACTATAAGTTACCCCAAGTCCTTGATTCGAAGTAAACCATAGATGTGAACTGAGTTATGTCAACCCAAAACTTCAATTTATAATTCAATGATAATTTAAAGCACCCAAACATTTGTTGTTCAATCACTTTTAACTATGGTTTCATTTTAACTGAATTGGTGTATGGAAATACAAATATAATATATAAATTTAGGGATTTTATCCTTTTGTTCATAAAAATACAATTATTATTTTTATTATATGTCTTTTAATATTAATTGGATTTAAATAAGTGATTAACCAAGGCTTAGATAATATTCACGCATAATCAAATCTATTTTTGTTCATTATTACATTCCTGTTAATTTAATTAAATAATTTGATCAGGAAACAACATCCATAATGAAATAAAAATGCAACATGGCCTAAATAAAATAATAATGAGGTATGATCATGAGTGTTTACTAATGGTTAGTTTATATAGCGGTTGAAAACTCACTACTGACCTTAGGGAAACACCATGAACTAGTTAAGGTTTGTGTTGCATATTTCCACCTTTCCACCAATGTATTTCTCTTATATTAGTTTTTCCTCAGCTGCAAAACTGAACCACAACAACTAGCTTGGGTGCTCTATCCATTACACATTATTTTACTCATACAACTGTGAGGTAAAATGGTTTACAAAAAATAAATCATGGAATAATGGTCCCTACATAATAAGAGGCGAGAAGGAACGTATGGAAAAAATTTAATTTAATAATAATTTAAATGAAACAAATCACATAAACAAATCTAGACTATGCTCAATGTCATCCACATACAATCAAAAAATAATTTATTTAATAGAACTATCATTGAATTCATAATCACAATTATTTACGATAAATTACACTTGAATCAGATAATTATTTTCTTTATGTAACCAATTCTTTCATCTTAATTATCATTTGAATATCCATGATATTCTCATCCAACAAAATTTTAATCAAATTTAATAAATTTATTTAAAATAAAATGTGTACATTATATATAATTTGGAGGCAACATCGTGAATACCCATCCAAATACTCCCAAAATGTATTATACTCGTATACAGTTTTAATTTTGTGACATATAGTAAAAACGACTTACCGTGTACTTTCATGATATGTACTATCAACATAATTATTATATTATTTACATGGTTTTTTGTTACATTTTATGCATAAATGCATATAGAGTAACAACTGTAATACAACTCATACATGATATGCAGATCTGAACTCTACACATATTTCAATTAAACATACACAAACACACACACACATATATATTTTAAAAAACCCATCACAGGGTGTGTTCTAACAACTTAATGGCCACATGCAATAACATGTCTCAAGGTTTATACTATATAATAAATAAATATTTAATCTACATAATTTCAAATTTCTACATAGAAAGCATAAGAGAGCTACACGGAATGTACATCACTCACCATCTACCCGAGCAACATGCCTTGGGACTTGATGTGTAAATCAAACCTCAAAAAAAAGAGTACATGGCATGTAAAAGGTACTAAAAATCTAGTGGAATATTAATTGAATGGGCACCAGTTAGGTTGGCCATATATAAAACACATGTACCATATGTGACTGAATAGGACTACACACGTTTTACGTGGGCTACATGGAATGTAAGGTGGTTGACCGTGTTCCAGGGTAGCTCAGCTTGCATGCGGTAAAAGAATTTACTACACCACTTGTAATCAGTTCACATAGTTTGATTAATTTCTGAATTAACACCTACATTACTAAAAATAAGTGCATCGTCTGTAACTCTAGTCATACGACATGTAATCTTATGTTTTATGTCTAGAAACATCGAATCCTTCAGATGAGTTTCTTATTTTTATTTGTATTAATCAAATTAATCATCTAGATTAGATCTATGAGAAACATAAGGGAAGAATAATATCTCAGAATTCATATTAAAAGAATGATTAAACATCAATTAAAAAAATTAATCACAAATGTGTAAATAATAAATTATTTTAAAATAATTATAAATAATTATGTGACTTCTATGATACCACATTGTGGTTCTGGGAATATCAAAAGCATATGATGGGTTATGCCTAACTTTTCTTTTTTCCATGATCAACAATCAATATGATATTTACACAATGAAAAACATTTTGATCTATGTAATTTAATCAATGAATATATAAAAAGAATTGAATGTCATAACCAAGATAGGGGATCATCACATATTATTTATAATAAATTTAATTAAATAAAGAATTACCTTGATGGAATTTTTCTTTGTTGATGTTTGTGACAATAGATCTGTGTACTTCTATTAATGCTTTGTATGACTCAAAGTATATATCATCTAGTGATGATCAACATGTGTTCCACAAATCTTTGAAATTTTCCAAAGGAATCTCCAGGAGAATACATGGATGATCCTAGAACTTGTTTTTTCTACCTTTCATCACCTAAAGAAATGATTTCAAAGACTAATCCATGATCTCTTCTTGACATGAGAGTGGGAGGTGAAAGATGATCACTATCCATTATAGGCAGCATTTTTTTTATAATAGAGCTCTCTAGGTCTAGAGAGGATTCTCTAAATCCATTGTGTACAGTTAAAACAAATGAATTGGACAATTTATAAAAAAAAATACAACTGGGTTTATATATTGGTAGGGTTAAAATAAAATAACTTCACAATTTCCCTTTATTATTTATTTAATCCATATAGAACCACATTTCAAATAACAATATTATTATTATTTCATGACATGAGCTTAACGTGAAAATTAATTTAAATATTATTTAGTCAAATAATATTAAATATTTTTTATTTCCCTCCAAAGCAATAAAATCAGTCCTCCATTACTCTATAATATTTATTAGACCATAAATAATTGTAACACCCCAGGTAAATAATGAATATGAAATTTTCATATTTATCCATATTTGTGAATAAAATATTAATATGACTTTAAATGGGACGCTATGCTCGATGGCGTACCCAACACGCAACGACGAGTTTCTTGGGAATCTTACGTTGCACTCTAATAATAAAATAATATTATTTCAAATGATAGTTAACATATAGCCGTTGTATTGGCGGGAATGGATAGAAATAACTAAAACATGATTATATATGTTTTTTAAATTTTTTTACATTTATACAATAAAAGATAAAGGCTTAAAATACGGAAAGAATTCAATTTTAGGCGTATATGCCCTAGTTTTCACTAAAGGTTCACTTATCACCTTTTGATGAAGAACCGTCATTAAATATAGTTTTGTTCACTCTTAAACATTCTTTTGGAGCAAATAAAACTCTTATTAAGAATCGGGACATCAAAATTTACTTTGTGTAAATTTTTGGTATCTTTCCGATAAAGTTCATTTTTTAATGAATAGTGTAAAATGTTGTATTTTAATTCAAACCCACTTTTTAATCTAATTTATTTATATGATTAGATTATATTTTGAATTGGTTTTAAAGTGAAATTAGAAAATATTTTTACCATTAAATCCAATAGTGGTCGTTGGAATCAATTTCACTTTGAAATCAGACTTAAACCAGTGTCAATCTTTTGATACTTATTGTTTCATAAAAACACGCTATTTGCTCTGACAGCGAGAATTAATTATTAAATTAATTAATGTGAATTATATGTTTTGAATTTTGTAAAATAGAATTCATTTTTGAATTCGTAATATCAAATATAGCTTAGGGTGAATTTTTGGTAATTTTCTGAAAAACTTCAATTTTTGATGAATAGTGAAACCACTAAGTGGTAATCAAGCAAACTGATTTTTCAGTTAAATGAAAGTTTACCACTAATGTGTATTGAATTTTGAAAATCCGACATACATGGTTTTCATTAAGAAGTAAAATGTGGTTCAATGAGATTAAAATAATTTTTTGGTGAATAGTAACTTATTAAGTTTTTAATCGCGATTAGTG
Source organism: Viscum album (assembly GCA_963277665.1). Lineage (NCBI taxonomy): Eukaryota > Viridiplantae > Streptophyta > Magnoliopsida > Santalales > Viscaceae > Viscum > Viscum album. Next base: position 1,306,733,632 of record OY728147.1, read on the forward strand.
GTAATTAGTGTAGTTTAAGGTATAAATAATGCTTTAATGATATGAAATGACCTAGACACATGTACCAACCTTATTGGCTGTGTCATGGCAGACCAAGAAAAGCCATGGGTCAACTTGGGTACCCCATGGATCCACTTTGGTTGGGAAATGACATAAATAACATTTTATTTAATGTAAAAGTAAAATTGACACAAACATGATATTTTTTACTAAAACAATTTTTAAGTGGGGTTATACAAGTCATATTTTTGATTATAAATATTCATTGGAAATCTAACAAGATTTCCTACATCATAGTATTTTTTTTATAATTTTTCGACATTATATAAATTAAATTATTTATGACATAATAATGATGCAGCGATGACATCATTATTTGACGATTTAAATAAAATGGAAAGATAATGTAAAATCTATGAACTAAACATGTCAAAAACTTATTGGATGAGTGGATTTAGAAGCCTTATCACCTTATCCACGAATTATATCAATGTGGGACCTTTTGAAACCGAAACACATTTTCAAATAAAGTAATATTTCTTTACATTCCAAAAGTACCCCTCCTCTCCTCTTATAAAAGGCCCCCACCTCTACCTCATTTAACACCTCCTCAAGCCTTTTGATCGGCCAACCCCTGCCCATTTACTCTCTCCACATCCCTCTCCTCATCCTAGAGGATTCCCTTTGGGCAGAATCCTTTCAAAGGAAGCCTTTAGGCTCAAATCAAAAGGGAGTTACACTTTTAAAGGTAATTCATTCTCTCATGTTCATTTGTTTTATTTTGCTTCTCCAACCCCCTAAACTCTTTTTATTTACTTATTTTTGTAACAACACCAGTATCTTCAATATACTAGGATGTTGTTATAATATTTATTCGAGCTACACTCTCACACAACTACATCAAATGGTTAAAGAACATACGGTTTCCGTGGATGGTGAAATTCTGCCTCCCGAAACGATGATTGTTCAATACTCATTTAACACCTTCAAAGGTGGCCATTATGATGTCACTATTTTTATATATGATATATAATATGTTTATGTTTTATTTATTCTTCTGTATTTTTCATTTTTGTCTTACCTTTATGGCTTCCATTATGGGTATACGCGATATCTTCATTTAAGGAAGTGCGGACTACCGCCCCTCAAAGTTATTTGATTCGTTAAATACCATATGTGGGATGTATAAAGGATGGAAATATGATATTATATATGATATTATACTGGAATTATAATATACCTTTATATCATTATTATTCCATTCTATAAAATACGAAATAGAAATGAAAGTAGCGTTCATGCGTACGTACGACTTACCGTCTCCATGAACGGTGCATTTCGTTTCTTACCTCTAAATGATTATGTAATGTTATAAATGCATGAATGTACTGGATATATATGACATATATGATATCTACATAATTAATACAATTCTGGATATAATAAACATTTGGCCACACGAACAACATGTAATTGTAAGAAGACCACTTTCGACTTAAGAACCAAATATCGGCAAAACAAATATTATTAACTTAAATGATTACATAATGTTTATGACATGGTAATAAGTGGTATAAAAGTAATAATGAACTTGAAAAAGGGTTCTTAAGGAATTAGAAATTAACTCAAGTTTATTATTCAGGAGATTAAAGAACGATCGAGTCAAGTCGGACCCGAGGTAAGGGATCCTACAACTCTCTTTCTTTTTGAGTACACTCTTTTATGTCATCTATTTTAAGCTCATATTTCTTATGATTGGGATGTTATTTTATATTAAATTTACTGTAATTTTTATGTTCATGTGATGAAAGACCCTATACTCTCTCATCAATCCATTTTGGAAGTTTTGAGTGGCACCGTTAGGCTGCTGAGTTTTCGTAAGGGATTTTTCTTCTCACTTTTATTCTCGTGAGATTTATGCTACATTCGCCAAAAAATCGATTGAGTGGTGTATGTAATTCCCATTAGTCTACTCTTTCTGTAATATAATTTTGTTTATGAGTATTTGCGTCAATGACCTATTGTCTTTCTTTCATGGGGTGTATGTTTTGAAAGATACCCAAGTCGGTAAGGGAAACTTTCACCCTCCTCTTTTTTAAAAGACTTATTTTATTGGGTCTTTTAATTTACATATTTTTATGTTGGGATATGTTCTCATACATCCTTATTGATGTAAATTTTATGTCCAAGTGATTAGATACACTTTTTATCTCTCATCAACTCATTTTGATGTGATGCCGTTAGGCTGTCAAGGGAACTTTGTAACCCAATTTCGATTTCTTTGGGTTCAACTTGTAGTCATTGAATATGTCATCCATTGAATATGTGTGAATTACCTTTTATTGTTTTACACTTAATATCCACTTATATTGGGTGTATATATATTTTTCACACATATTTTTGAGATTTATTTGTCCTTAATTTAAGGATACCTTCTTTATAAGGGATTTCATCACATTTGACATTTCTATTTAGGGTTCATTATTGTTATGCACCAATTCACTCTTATATGGTGTATATACTGTCATTTGGGGTATTATATCATGAATCCTTTTATTCTCATGATATTATAAAGTTCTGACTAAATGTTATTCCTCGATTATTGTATTCAAGTGTCTCTAATTTTGGTAAAACCCCTTTAACCAAAATATCGTTTTAAATGTTTTAATTATTTGTTCTTATTAATATCCATGTTTTCAAAATTGTTTTAAGGATTTATTTATATGGATATTAATGGTTTAAAATGTTAAAAGCTTCAAGGTGTTATGGGACACTTTGATTCAAAAATCTCTTTATTAAATGCTTTAAATGGATTTGGAAATGGTTTCTTTTTGAATGGATTCATTATTTCAATATCCTAAAATGTTATATTGTGATTGAAATGTGGAAATGTTATGTTTCCTTTATTCATGTTTATGTGATACGATTATGTTATGGTTCATGGGCATTGTTATGAAGAACGGGTGGTTCCGTGATAAACTAAGGGCGGGTGAGCCCGATATAGCTCTCCAATGCATTGGGTAACGCGAAGGAGTGAAACGTTAAGGTTTCTCCGAAGAGATTTAGGGAATATACTGTGATGGGTATTCCAAACGTAACCAAGAGGGTTACTCCCTACGTAAGAATGTTATGAATGCCTCAAGTTACCTTTATGTCTTATGTTTTCTATGATTTATTCATGATTTGATATGCCTATGTTTTATGGGTAAAGTATGATTTCATTCTTTTGTATATATGAACTCATGTTTCCGTTCCATATTTTTATAACCCTTACTGAGCTTTTTATGCTCATCCCATGTTTTTGAAATGCTTTTCACAGGTCAAGGGAAAGGTACATGATGTGACGATAGTGTCAAGGATGTGTCAAGAAAGAATCCGTGTTTTATTTTAAATAGGTTTTCATTGATGGGAAGAATGAATATTGTCTTTTATGTAACTACCTTGTTTAAATGTGGAATGTAATGCAAGTTTCATGATCTAATTCTCTAAAACTCTAAACCTGAAAAGATCCTCAATGTGTAATCTTGTAATAACTCAAGTTTAAGTAAGGTTTAAGGCTGGGGCCTTATAATAATAACTATTTTTTAAATAAATATCAGTAAATTATTCTCCAAAAAAATATATAAATATTATATTTTTTGAATAGTAATTAATTATTTATATGTGATCAAGAATACATGAATAATTAATAAACCACATATAATAATAATATTTATTTAACATGTTAAAAATTAAATAATAATATATCAATTAACTAAGATTTTTTGTACACTTAGTATGTGTCCCTCTAGGACTCATTCTTAGTGGAATTAGGCAAAACAACCTAATGTCCATGGTTAGCATCTAAAACCACACCAAGGCACCCATAGATAAAGAAGTTATTGCTATAGTGAAATGATTCCTCATACCAAAAATTACTGTGTAATGTAATCCTTTTATCATTTTATCTCAAATCAACCAAGTTTCATGTTGGTTCCATAAACTTATGCGCTTGATTTATATTTCATTGATATCATAGAAATTGATCTTACCTATTGTACACCATGGCCACATATTTATATAATCTACATCATTTCCATAAAATGGTCTTATATATCAAATTAGTTTTAAGAATATAAAGGGGGAAATGCTTTCTTTATTTATTCAATAATTCAATATTACTCATGATGCACCCAACACAACCTACCTCATTATAGACATCTTTCATCCTAGTATTCATAAATACACAAAAGTATGTCACTCATAATACACATTAATAATAATGGTAAATTCTACATACCAATAAACATGTCTATGGTTCTAAACATCCAATGACACATATTAATGTGGGTTTCTTTTTATTGGGTTTTGTTCTCATTATATCCTACTATATATTACCAAGAAAATTCACCATGAGAAGGTGCCTAAAATTACTATGAGTCTCCAACATTAATAGCCTAAATCATTTGTTTCCCTCATATTATATTATCTGACTATAGAATATATATTTAAGAATATTTTCATAACACTTCTAGGATCTCATCATAGCGGGGAACTACTATGTCCTTTCAGTACAACAACTACTCTTCGAAGAAATATTTTTTATTTAAAATGAAGGATTTTTCATAATAACAACATGTAGTGTATGATCTACATTGGGTTTCTAGAGGATTTTTTTTACAATTCATACAAAAACAGTGATTGTCAACAAACATCAAGTGCTTGGTAAGAATCATTCAATATATTAATAGAAGAGGAATCATATGTAGGGGATTTGTAAAAATATTTCAATTATGCTTAAATCAAAAAAATTAGTAAAATTATAAGAGAAATGACCATAATATGTGGGAAATCACATCAATTGAATGAAGGAGAAATCATTTTCTAGTATCCCTTTATTCATTCTCATGCTACAAAATAACTTATAACAAGAAAAGACAAAGTATATATTTGAAAAATAATATAACTGTTTGGAAGAACAAAGAAACAGTATATTTAAGTAAATATATTCAAAATTTATATAAGATAAAAAATGTACAGAATATATATGATAATATACATATGCACATTATATATAGACATATATATATTCAAAAATATTAGAATATATATATGTATATAACACATAAAAACCTATAAGGGTATCAAAAAATATCAATTGTGTTCTTATCATCCCAAAATGAGTCACCCAACCTTTAACTATAGAATTCAAGAAAGTTCCAAGACCCACATTCAAACCCAATATTAACAACCAAAAAATGAAAAATAATAACATAAATGTCTTAGGATTATTCTTTTTTAATTTAATGTATTATAATAAGATCATAAATCAAGCCACTCATTTTCTTCAATGAAAATATTTACATATTTATTTGTGAAGATTTAATTCATGAATTATAGATTCAAATGTATCAAAAAAGGGGTTACCTATAATGACATGAAAAAATTATCATGATCTTGTGGAGAGTCAGAGAATACCAGATTCTAGAAAACCCACCCACCAAGGAGAGACATTGTAGACCGTTGATAATTATCACTAAGACCATAACATAAAGAAAAAGTTTATATTTTCTGGAGATAAATGGATAGTTCTCATTAAAATTTTTATATTAGTTTTCATGGAATAAGAAGTTTATTTTTAATATCTTCTTGAATGATTTTTGTATAAAAGATAAAATTTTATGGAATTAATGAGTTGTGTGGCTGAAACAAACTAATAAAAACGATTTACTAAAATTTTCATAATATTTCATGAGCATAACACATGAGATGGTATATATAAATTTAAAGGGTGATTGTTCTATTTTTTACTAAACACTTACACTTATGATATATTTAACAAAAATTATTGGATGGTTTTACAGATTATCCATCACAAAGGAAATAGAGGATTGTAGAGAACATACAATATTAGATTGCTGAAAAATATTAGTTATTAAAGGACTTATATTGATACAATTACATGTAAATGTGCTAGAATATATACCTTCTCAGTTGAATAATAGTGGATTATGAATAACAATATTGATTGAAAATATAAATAACATAAAATTAGTAGTTTTGTAAGAATATGTTTACCTTCTTACAGTATTTATAGAAATTTATCATGAAAATTCTTACTTCAATATATAAATAATATGAGACGGTGGCTTTGCATCATGTATTATTTATCATGAATAAACAACTTCCTAAAAATATTACCTTATCAAGGACATACCTTCATAAAAAATTATTGTTATAGAAGGAAATATAATGAGAAAATAAAAGTTTTCCACTCTTGATTGTATAGCTTCTCAGCTATAATAGTTTTTTATGAAGAAAACTACTTCTAGAATATGTTAATTAAATAAATATATTATTTGAATAAAAAAATTTATACCTTCTTTGATTACTCCAAGTAATTTATCTTGAATATAGCTTCCTGAATATATAAATAACATAAAATTGTTGTTTAAAAACACGTAATATTTAAATATATGACATAAAATGATTATTTTCAATCTGATACATTTCTACAAAATCACATTGGAAATGTGATTTGTGTTATATATAGTTTTCAATTATTTTTATCAAATAGTACCTAGAGATATAGAAATATTATATTAGCTCCCATCATTTTTAGCATAATTCTAATATATGGGTAATATCAGTTATTTCACAAGATTGAATGATCATAATTTAATATGGAATATAAAAATAACTTTTATCCACCACTATAAAGTTATATAAATATAAAAATTTATGGAAAATAATTATAACCAAATAATAAGGAAACAATTCCCATAATAACAAAATTATATCATAGAATTATTTTATTTATTTAATATAAAAAGATATAAAAAAAAGAATTACATTTACTAACCTTTATGTCAATGTTTTATGTAAATTGAAACCAACCAAAAAATTAAATAATTATACATATACACAAATTTTTGACCAACTTTATATATTAAAATATCATTTCATTATTCTTGAATAATATATTATTTCATAGTAAAAATCCACGGGAAATGTGTAATCCCAGAAAACAATATCAAACATGAAATAATTTTACTTGTGAAAGTATACAATAATAACACATTATAAAAATTAATTAAACAATAAATAAATTTATAATAAATATTTAAGTAATTATAAACTTATAATAGAAAATAAAAAAATAGATATAACCAATTCAGACATCTAAAACAATCTAAACCCGTATAAATAGTTAAAATACCATAATGAAAAATGAATAAAATGGGATAAAAATAAGTCATTATTTCAAAGAGAAAAAAATTGTATTTTCATGAATGAAATTCATAAATAAAAATTCATTTATAGTGGAATATTGGGGGAACAAAAAAGAAACATGTAATATGTCACATATAATATCATAAAAATTAAAATTGATGGGAAACCTAACCAGTTATACAGAATTAATTCAATAGAAGATAATGAGGTATTAATATTTCATGATAAATCATTGAAGGTGTGATTTTCCATGATTGGTCAAATGGGGTTAGTCAGACATCCCTGGAAGAAGTGGATCTTGAGGTTACGATATGGTTCGAGTGTGAATCAAGGAAGTGAGTGAATAACTCTAATTAAAAGAATCACAATGAGGTGGGGAGTCTATGTTATAGGAGGATGATAAAATGATCAGGTGGGGTGAACACATAAAATATGCATCAATCCCCATTGAAGGAGGAGGATCATGTGGGAGTGGAGAGGTCGTGTTGGAAGGGAGGTGAGATGGAAATGTTGTATTTTTATCATATGAGTATGATCACTCGAAGGTAGTTTCTATAGGTGATTTCTGCATTATAGGAGGAAGGATCATTGGGTGGAAGGCGTCCATGTCATAAGAGGGGGTTCTCGGGGGGAGGAAGATCATGAGGGTATGTTGAGTCATAGGGTGGAGAAAGATCATGGGTGTTAGAGCGAGGAAAAGGATCACGAGGGGGAAGATCAAGAGTAATAAATGTTGGTGGATTAGAGTGTCATAATACGACATGAATTTTATGGTTATGGGATAATGTTTTCTATTAGCATGGATTTTATAAAATGTGGATATAAGCTTATGCCTATAGCTTTAATTTCTATTAATGATATATACATTTCTCAAATTCATTTTTTATCCTACTTCAACCAAATATTAAAATCAGAATGTTTATAATAATAATAAAAAAATGAATATGAAAACGTCACTCTAGATATGTAATCCCTTATGAAACATTCATTTATAAGATATGATACATTTGGTTCTACATATCACTCTCTTTACTCAATCCATGGTTTTCCATAAAAAATTTTCAGTCGTGTTCTCTAACATTATTTTTTAACATCATACTCATTCCTTTATAATGGTTATAAAGAGAAGTTGATTACACAAATCATATCCCTTGGGAGTTTCAATGTATATGTATAGTAAATAATATTTTTCATGTACTATGTGATGATCGATTTAATACCCAATTTAACCATTTTAGGATTACCACAGCCAATTATATCTATGTTAGAGCCTATATCAACTTGTAGCATCTATATATAAATATATTTTAGAGAATAATAACATAATATCTAGTTTTAAAAAATATCATGATGTTATTCTGTAAATAAAATGATTTCTTATACATGTCCCTACTTATTTCAATAATGTTCTATTGTACTTATATTTAAATAAAAATTACATTATTACCTCAATGTTAACAGTTATTAAATCCAAAATAAATTTATATTTCCTTGAAATTATGATCAACATTAACTTATCAAACACTATATTACCTCAATAAATATCCTAATCACTTGAGTCATCTATACGCTTCTCTAATACAAATTGTGAATCCCTAAACCCACACTCTCAAATTAGGATCTATAAAAAGATACATCACATACTAGATTTAATGTCAATTATAGATTCCTAGATATAATTATCCCATAATTACATTAATTAAAGAGATGATTCCATTACATACATTCCCAAGACCATTTAGGTTTAGAGATTTAGAGAACTCTGACACATAATAAAAAATAATGCCTTTATCAGCTGATATATATTTTCCCATAAAATAAGAAACTACTTAGTCCATAGCAATTCTTCAACATCTACTATAAATTCTACACATGAGAAATCATGTTTGAAATATCTTGTATAATGTGATTCTTAATATTTTGGTGAAATGGAAACATATGAAGGGGTGAGATCAAATTCTAAGTAAGGTAAAAACCTAAAACTATGGAAATCATGTAACAAACATGGCCACATATCATGGAAAAAATAAGTAAACAACTTGAATTAATAATCAACTGAAACTGAGAGCATTCTATATCCATGGAAAAAAATGAAAACATGGATATCAATAGTACTAATCTCATACTAATGGAATTATTAATTTCAAACATAAAAAAACATTTTTCAAGGCCTTTGAAAGGATACAATCTTGGTATGGAGAGTTCAATAAACTAAAAACAAACGTGTTTTCTCCCACGAGACATGTTGATCCATCGAGGAGAAATATTATTTAGATCCACACTCATCACCTGATTATGTCCAATTCATTAACTATAAGATTCAAAAAACAATTATATTTTTTCCTAAGAAAACACTTACTATAAACAGTTATAGATATCTATATAATGAAATAGACATAATATAAATACATAATCCACATATGCTAGCAGTCAATAATAATCAAAAATATTGTCACCTTTCTATATATAAATAAATGAGATAATATGATCATAACCCATCTAGATAAATAAGGTGGATATACAAACAATAAATATTCAACATGAAAATAATCTTTTAAATATTAACAAAAAACATTATACTAATTATTTTTCCCATGTAAATGAGTAAACATTATTTCCAGGTAAACATCCTCTAATATGAATTAGTAAAATGTTATGTTCACACCATATAAGATAATGATTATACGATTAATTAAATTATGGAATTAAATAATCATAATATATAAAGTGAAATAAATTGGATGGATATTAAATAGAATATCAAAAATGTGATAAACGAAACTTTGCAGTGTGTTGACATAAATTAAATGCTCCCTAAAAAAATGCTTCAAATGGTATCACAGAAGAATGGATCAAGAATCCAATTATTTGAAACAATGAGTTCAATCAAAAAATTAATATATATATATATATATGTATGTATGTATATTAGAGAATAAATCATAAATCATAACCCCGTTATGGTATAACATTTTGAAAATGATAATTGAAATTTAAAAACAATTAAGAAAAATATTTTTGAAAACAACTTTAACATTAATAAAAAGAAAAATTTATATATACCTTTCAAAGGTAACATATAAAAGGTGATGTTGGAGAATTTAAAAAAATTAATTTTAAGAAATCTATCTAAAAATAAGACCTATAAAATAAATATTTTTTATCGTTGATAATTAAAGAGTGGAAAAAAAATATTTAAAATTGAAAGGAAACCCCTTTTTAATTTTCAAAATAACATTATTTAAAACCCACATTTTAAGAAGAGTAAATACCATTAATTTTTATTTTAACTTCATTTTAAAAAATATTATGATAAAATACCATATTATAAAATGTTATTTTCGGAGAACCCATGCATGAAAAATCGATGTTCAAGATGAAACGTTATATCTTAAAGTTAGTAGATTTGAGTTATTAGTATCCTTTATTGGAAACATACTCCATAAATCATATAAAATTTTAAAATAGGATTATATATTAATGTTTAGAAAATTATATGATACTAAATAAACCAATAAAATTTAATAATGTACCCAATATATATATAATAATTTCAATTGAATGATCAATTCCCAATAAAAGAAAGTGGAGTTACATAAAATCCTCACAATTGAGGAAATTAATGAATCAATTTCCAATTGAATTATTGAAAAATATATAGATAATAAATCCAATTAAATATAAATATTAAGACAAAAAATATCAATGGGTAGTTAATAAACTACATAAAGAAAACATTGTGAACACAATATACAAGTCTCGAAGAATTGAAATTTAGAGCAAGAAAAATCATCCAGGTTTAGTAACACTTTAGTTAAAACCCATTGAAAGAGTTTGATTTTAATTGAAATTAAAATACCTCCATTAAAATATAATTTCTATTATGATATCTCAAATAGTCATTATATATAACACAAAAAATAAATTAGGTTAAAATTTCCAAAAAGATCACTAATATTAGAATTTTAGATAAAAAGCCTTACCTTGGTCCTAATTTATTCTACACATTCACCAAATATCATAAGTATTTAAATTTAGTTCATTAAATACATATATAGGAACCATATTCAAATATATATAACCATTTATACTCATAATTGACAATTATTCTATACATATAATGGTTATTTAGTTTTTTACCATATTTTAAAAATGGGTGTAAGTAATATTTTTTATTTTAAACTATTTTCATAAAAATGGTCTTAGTATAAATTATTATAATAATGTTAATCATTATAATATAATTAGAGGTACTGTAATATATGTTCCACATTAGTTAAAAAGGTTATAATTTCATTCCATGGCATTTTTTGTTACAAATCAGGAATATAATGTCGGTAATGATCATGTTTTGATGATTGATAACCAACGAAGGGTATTTTATTAATTGAAGAGGTTAATGTTGATATAATATTATCATAAAAAAATAGAGCATTATTTACATATCTATATCATATTATATCATTAAATATTTTCTCATAGGGATTCATTATAAAAATACATAATATTATTCAAGTATTTGGTTAAACAAACCCAGACATGAACCTACCATGATTAATAGACAATTCTAACCTAGTATATTTGCCATTTCATTATAATAGGATAATAATTACCTTATTTTTTTTATTAGAACTATTTTTCATATTTGTAAATGAATATAATTAAAACATAATTTATATAAAGTTATTTACATTGAAAGAAGAGATTTTTTCCTCTTTTTTTTCTCATTTTAAACGATTGAATTAACAATAATAATTTGTTGATCATATCATTAATATGTTCATGATTATTCCATATAAATACATTGATGTTATAATAAAATATATTTTTATCTTTTAATTACATCCCCACTATCATTAATTTAAGGAGATGATGAAAGGAAAATGAAAATCAATTTTTCCATAAGGGCGTTAGCCCACACATACGTAAGACTAAGGATTTAATTTTCCATAAAATAGGATAGAGGAGTGATATGTGTAAATATTTTATAATCACAAAAATTATATAAATGTAATAATTATTTATTATAATTTCCTTTTACACCTTAATTGTTATTTGGTGAAGTTAAATGAAACAATTTTTCTCGTTGTGGCGGTAGTCCACACAATAACCTAATTACATGTTGTTCTTTCATAATAGAAATGGGAAAAGGTTACTAATAATTATTAAAAAGAATAATAACATAAGATTTATGACAAAAAAGTATTTAATTATATAGTTATTTAAAAACTATAATTTTAAAAGAAAAATATAATAGTGAGAAGTTAAGTTAAAATGATTACTCTCATTGAGGACATAGAGATTTACTTGGATAATCCCTTAGAAATGGATAGCATGGGCTCATAAACATTTAAAATAACACCAAGAAGATGAAATATAATTATATGGAACAAAAAATATATTTTCAAGATAAAACAAAAATTTTAGGATTTCCTTCAAAGGGTGGTTAGAGGCCCCTTTTATAAGTGGTGAGAATTGAATTTTTGTACCTATTGCAACTTAATATAAAGAGATAACATGATAAAAATTTAATGACCGAGAATTCTAGTGGAAAATGTTTTTTTTAAAATACATGGTAATTTTATGAGTCCGCGAAAACTGACGGCGTGTGATTTTGAGGCCCGGTGTGCCCAGCATCAATTTATGAAGTTTTTTTCAGTTACATTCTATAAACGTACGAGCGGGTTTTTATAACATTTGAACTAGTGCTCGGAACTGAAATATAAGGGCACCGTTGAACTCGAATCACCAGTATTCTCTTGAGAATACATTCACCTTGATGGAAGTTGGTCGATAATAAAAGTATGTTTTTGGGTTTTCTTAAAAAAAATGAGCTGCACTTTATTTTATTTTTCAGCTTCCTAGTGAGTGATGAGTGGTTAAAACCTCCTCTTTGAAGTTGGAGGTGGGTCCACCACACCTTAACCTCCCAAGTGAGGTTATGGTGGTGGGACCCACCCAAACTCAACCTCCCATGTGATGATAAATGAGGGGGGGACCACCCAGGCTATTAACCCCTTGAAAATCCCCATTAAAGTAGAGAAAACTCTCAAGATTCACATTAATTTAGGTGAACCCTTTCACCTCCCCTAGCATTTAATTCTTCCAATCTTCCAACATTAAAGAGGAGCCTACCAAATTAATTCTTTTTTTTTTGAATTGGTGTTAACTCCCCAATTAATGTGTGCCAGCACACGAAAATTAATGAGGAGGAGCCTTTTAATTTAATTCACCCTTTTGAATTTGTTCCAACAAAATAATAGATTAATTAATCTATTATTTTCCACAACGAATTCACTTTGGTGATTAAAGGGAAAGCTCTCAATGAGGAACCTCATCCTCCAAGGAAGAACTCTCACCAATAAAGAACGAAGAACACCAGCAACGATCTTCCTCAGACTTCATCTGAGGCCACCTACCAATGTGGAGCGTCGTCAACAAGCCGACGAACCTTGGGTTTGGAAGTGCTTGGCGGACACGACAAATGATGATCTTCTTCGTATTCTTTCCACAACTCTGTCAACGAATGACAAATGATGAAAGGCCAATAAAGGTAGGGGATTTAATTTTTTGTTCTATCCCTTTCCTCATTCTCTTCTTTGGATTGAATGAATTATTTGTGGAGTTAGTAAAAGAATTGTCGTTCATCGTACTACTTTGATGAACCTTTTAATACCACCCTAAACGCGGAGGGTGTGGGCCAAACCGGCATGGCCCGACCCCTCCGCTGATCTTGTTTATGTTGAACTTACAGAGACAAAGCAGCAATGAGGTGACGAAGTCAGCAACGACAAAGGCCATGCTACTCGCGACCTTTGTGAATCGTGCCGCCCTCGCGGCGCTCTGGTGCTCCCGGCTGAACATCATCAGCCCGCGTCGGCCCGAGCCATGCCGAAACGGCTACCCGGGGTCGGCCCGAGCCGTGCGGAACCGGCCTCCCGCCGGCTTTCCCACACCCCACGCGGCCTGCCCGACACCCCGCTGACCAGCCCCCCCCCCCCCCCCCCCGCTCCCTACCCGCGGCTTGCACGACATCCCGCCAGCCTGACTATGCCCCACGCTCCCTACCAGTGGCCTGCCAGGCACCCTGCCGGCCTGCCAGGACAACGCGCACCCTATCGGGGCCTACCTGGTGCCCTGTCGGCTTACCTGGCTCCCTGCCCAGCCTCTGCCCGGCTGCGCCCTGGTTCCTGGCCGAATCGGCCAAGCTACGCCATCCTCCCGAGCCACATGAGCTGCGCCCCTAGCAGCGCTGGCCGAACCTGTCCTGGCCTCCAGGTCGAGCTGCCTACGTGGGGACCTCCAGGCCAAACCACCCCCACCATCCGCTGGGTTGGGCCCAACGGACCTGGTCGAACCTAGTAGGCTGCTCGGGTCGGCCCAGACCGGGTTGGGCCAGGTTGCCCCGACTGGGTCGGATCGGACCCAGGCCGACTACTGACCCTTTACTTCCTTTGGCCATAACATTGGCACCAAACGACTGTTTGACGATCCGTCAGGGGATCTGGTATTCTTTGAGCATGATGGTCCCTTTGAGTATATCCCACTGGAGCTCGTGGTATAATTGAGATACGGTCATGTTAGATCGTGCATGTATCGAACCAGGCCCCCAAGACTAAAAGGATAATAACTAACAGTCTGGGCGTCTGATTGATGCATCGTCTGTTGCATTGAGACCTTTATGATGTGGGGTAACTTTGAGATACTTTTATGTGGAACTTCGTGACATTGGGAGTATCGAACAATAGCACATGGAGTGGATCCTTCTACAGAAGAGTGGACAAAGTGCGAAGGCCTAGTAGTTGGATCAGACATGATGACTTATAATCAATTGACTCGAAGCGATTTAGATGGCCTAGTGGGGAGCACTTGGTTGTGGCTGCAGACTTATGGTGGAGGACCTCCTAGTTGTGGTGACAGACCCGCGGTACTCGATAGGAGGAGTACCTCGGCAGGCTATGAGGTTGAGCGCCTGGTTATGGCGGTAGACCTATGGTGGGTAGAGCATCTATGTGATGTAGAAGGCCCACGGTACCCGACAGGAGAAGTACCTCAGTAGTCCAAGGTTATAGGAAAGAACCTTGGTTTTGTATTAGGTCCACTATACTTGAAAAATGAAGGTTTCTCCAGCAGTCGTGGTTTCTATAATAAAAATCATAGTTTGAGATGAGTCAGTAACTTTTGAGTTAACCTCATGACTGAGACTGATTACTTGATAACTTAGTTTTATGTATGTGTATATACCTAAGTGGCGTTATCTGTTGATTTCATACTTTTTGGTTTATCCTTGTTGGATTTTGTGAGATATTGAGGGTCTTTAGGTCCCTACTGAATACCGTTATACTCACACTTGCATGGGATATTCCCGCACCTTGTTGTGTTGGTTGAAGATGACGGACAACACTGAATGAGGCCAAGAGTAGTAGGACTGGCGGTACTTGGAGGTGGACCTTAAGACGAGTCGGTACACGGAGGAGACGGATGGACGTGGAGTGCTGAGGAGGCTATCTGTACCTACCATTAAGGTAGGTTTTTTTTCGGTGGACGATCCAACAGTTGTTTTACATTTCTTTCAGATGTACTTGTACCTTCACCTTGGGCTTGTATTTCTATCCCCTTTTACTTTTCATCACTCTTTTCTATACAGTTTTTCTTAGTGTTTTACTTCTATCTCATACTTTGTTCTGTGTGTTTACACTTTATAATGGCAGTGCCTTCCCAGTCTTAGGGATTTACACCTTTAGTTCTAGTCTCTAGCCCATGGCCTATGGAAGGCAGGCTTGGGGTAGTCATGGCACGGGCCCTGGTGGACGGGTCGTTACAAAATAGGCTATATGCCACCAAAATTGTTGAAAAATGGAGTGGTGAAAATATTTGATCAATTCACACTCATAAAAGAATTTATAGAAATGTTTTTATTGGGTTTTAATCTATTTATCACTTGTATTATTACATTTAACCTTTCATATTTTACTATGAAATTTAGTTTTTACCTAACATTATCATTAGTCCAATAAAATAAAGTGACCATGTTTGGATAATTTAAAACCAATAATTCAATTTTTTAAATCATTTTCATTTTTTCAATTTATAATAGTGATTTAAATTAATTTTTAAATATTAGTATATAATATATCAAATTTATTTTTGATAAAATATTGCCATGTTCTAAAATATATTATAATAGTTTGGGGGAAGGGGTTACAAATAATCACAGAAAAAAACCTACAATTACTCGGGAATCCTTGATCTCGACACCTCAAATGAGACCCCTCAAAAAGGTAAACACTTGGATACCTCCCAAGCCCAATTCCTCATATCAAAATACGCCTTTGAAGCATTACAACTCTTAAAATTTAATTCCATATCCCAATTCACAATTTGAGTCATCCAGTAAGTAAAAATTCAATTCTCTCAAGAATTTTCATCTTTAACAGACATGAGATATTTTATTTAGAAACTATAATATGTTCAAAATGAAAAGGGTAAGACCCTGATTGAAGGAATGATAATAGGAAGTGTTGAAGGGAAAATTCATGGATTATAGATATAAATAGAAAATAAATATCAATCTATATATTCTCATCATTTATTATGGCTCATAAAGTGCATGTGAATTTTTTCGAAGAAAATCTTTTAGGAGTGCCAAACCAAGTTTGCAACAAGGCCTTTTTATAATTTACCAGGTGGCGATTCAGTTAAAACTATCATTATTTTAAATTATAAAGCTGATTATAAAATACATATTTATATCTGTAAAAGCATTTCATGAATTTACAATTAAAACTTATATACTAATAATTTCAGAAAATCCATGTTATTAGTAAAAATGTTATTTTTTACTATTCTCCAAAAAATATTTTTTAGAAAATTCTAAAAAATCATCTTAATAATAAAAAATATTAATTAAACCAAAAATAATTTTTTTTATTTATTAAATTTAAATTATAAAAATTTATAATCCAATATTGAAATAAAATCCAAAAACAAAATGTAAATCTCCTGCATATTGTAAAATATTTTTAAAAACTGTAGTTGTTACTTATTATTATTTCTTACAAATTACTAATAAATTTTTTGATAATATGTTATTCATATTATAAATATATTTTATTATTATCAAATGAGTATATTCTAATATTAAAAAAATATATTTCTAATCATAAAATTATTTTTATAGTGGTTTTAGCTATTTTGATTGAATTTCATTCATACTAAAACTATCCATTTTTATTTCAATAAATATTTCATAAAGATGTTAATACTATTAGTAAACACCAATTAAATAGATGACTTTTCATGGGAATAATTAATATTTTTATTTTTGAAAAATATGGAATGGATTTGATTAGGTTCAATGTCGCGTGTGGAGAAAGCTATCAAACTCATTTGGATCATTTAAATGTAACCATATATTAATATATTTAGGTGTTACAGAAATTGATATGAATTATATAATAAATTAAAATGATTGATCTTTAGAAATAAATAGAATACAAATTTCATAGATGGATTATCTTTAATAAATAATCAATATTTGAAGTTGATGTTGTATATGAAACTCTAACGATGATGGATAATTTATAATAAAATGGACATAAGAGGGATACCATTAAATAGGAATTAAAATATCATTAAATGATTTATATTGATTGTAATTGGGGAAATAGTATATTGAATGCATAATATTGAATAATTTGTTCTGTGTGATATAAAAAATGTCTCATGGAATAGAAAATAAAGAAAAATAACCCTTACAAAATTTGTATCTTTTGAATCAAAATCCATTAAAATAAATAATATTATATAGTTCTTTAATCATAATGAATTATATAAATATAATAAAATTATATCATTAGTAATTAATCATGATATATTAAATATATCCTAATACACAATAATAATTATGTCTCATGAAATTAAATTTGAGACAAAAAACATATTACCATAACCCTTTGATTTTCACTAAAGAACATGAATCTAGTGTAAAAAAACAATAGTAATCTTAATAAACTATATAAAGAGAATATTAATATATATATAATTTTATAATCTTAATTTTAAATTATATTCCATATGAATATTAGTTGGTTAATATGTAATTTCATTATTGGGTTTTGTAATCTTGAGCGTTTTAAACTAGTTTAATAATAGCAGTGATTTTATTACTTATTCTCTGAAATTTAATCTTTTAGATATCTTAAAAGACAAAATATTTTTTTTATTTATACAATTTTTAATTTTATAATTTCATTATTTGTTATTTGGGAATATAATCCATAAATATGAATTTGGTGATGGGTATATCTTGATAATTTTTAATAAACAAAATTTGGTAACTTAATTATTGAGTTAATATAAATGTTAATATTCCCAAACCAAATTAAAATAATTAATTAACAATATATAACGTATTTTATCAATTATTATCTTCTCATAGTCATCCATGTTGTTATTTTATGTCATTGTTCAAGATGGTGGTTAGACAAACCCAATAATGAAAATATCATAATTCATGGATGGGTATGGTTTTGAAAGTGGTTTCATTTAGAATTATGTAATTAGAACCATTATGATATTAATTATAAATATTTTAATGTTTTTAATTGTATTTAAATATATTTTAATAAATAAACAACACATATGAAAATGAGATACATTACTTCGGCGGAGGCGGTATTCTGCACAAACCCACTAGTGATCTTTTAATTTTTTATTAATGGAAAAGGGTAAATGTGGCTAATGATTATTTAAAAAAGAAAACAACATTAATAATACTAGAAATAATTTGTAGTTTATAATATATTAAGAAAAACATTTGATGAGGTTTAATTCATGTGGTGCTCAACCAAATAATTTTCTACCCAAGTTTAATGTAGTAGTAAGGGGGATCGTGTTTATCTCTAGAAAGGATAGATATATTGGTGTGATTTAAATTTATTTTTTGAGTTAAATTATTGAAAATATTAATGTAAGAATATATTTAAATACAATTTATATGATTTTAATCTACCTTGGATATCTCTTTACCTACCATTATAATTCATTATTCATTTTTTACTCTCCAATTTCTCCCTTTATCTAATGAAATTTCACTCGATTACTATCTCATGGAATTTTTGGATTGACTAGGGGTATAAAATGTTCAACAAGATCTAAAAGATCTCGTATCCTAGTTATCAAAGATCTCTATTTTCCCTTAAATTAACCAACTTCTCATGGTTTAAAGCAATGGACGAGACATAATTGGCATATGAGTGTGGTCTAAATAATAAGGGAAGATAAATTCAAAAATTTATGAGTAAAAAAATATTGAATTTCCAATATAGATCAAATAAATTTACAGTTAAATTAAATAAAAAAATCAATTGAAAAAAAACATTAATTAAAAGGAAGACTAGGAGAATCTCCTCAATATAGTCACTAAGGTATTTTTGTTCTATCATAAGTATTTTTTCTATGAAGATTTAAATGAAACTATGGAATTTTAGAGAGTGATCGTCGATCAAATGTGAATGAGAAATTATGACAAATCCATCCTAAATCTGAGAGCACAGTGAATAGTGATATTATTTATAAAATGAATTTTGGGGTTGTGGGTGCACTTTTAAATTATTCACATGATCTTCATGGGAATATTCATATTCTTCAAGAATGTGTTTCAAGAAGTGAATTATTCTTGGTTGAGTGATTGGAACATGTCCTGGATCAAGGGCACAGACACATTTTCAAGGGAATCAATATTCTATTACAAAGAATCATGATCCTCCCATGATCAATATCATTACATATTTTTGGAGATTTTGATCACTTTTTTTGCATTAGTGGAATAATAATGTTTCACATGTTGAGTAAAACATGTTGGGTGTGTGAACATAAATTACTTTGCATGAATTTGATAGAATAGGATTGGACCATTTGTTATTGGGCCTTATTATATGGATTAGGTCAGTAATGTTCCAAATATCACCACTTTTTTCCATGATTATTTCTTTCTCAATCTTTCTATCTTTCTACATCAAAATCATCTACAACTAAAATCATTCTATCATAGGGTGGAGAATTAAAACCTCTATTTTTTCATAGTGATGAAGTTTTCATAATGGTTTCTTATCTAGTGAGGTTTCTTAGTCTATGACTGATAATAATGCACTCCATGAATCTATTAATTCAATTGGGAGTTGATATTATATAGTGGTGTGTGTATGGGAATGTGACCGTATGGATTTCCAGTATGGATGATGCTCAAAATTTTCTCATATCTTGATAATAACATCTTCTCTAATGGTATTTTCTAGATCTAAAATAAATAGGCACATGACATATACAACTAGAGGATCATGGATCTACAAGAGACAGTGCACACAAGATTTATTGGGCAGAATAATATACATATATTGTGATGGGATATTGGTTCTTCACTGCATGACTCTAGTGGTGTCAGGTAGTGATCTCTTTTTCTTTGGTGTGATATTGGATGTCTTCTTCAAATGTTGTATGAACATTGTATCTTTAACGATGGAATTTTGAGTTGGATCTGAACATTTTCTAATGGGGAGAACTTGTTTGATCAATGAATAGTCAGGAATACCAAGGTAGTTCACCTTTATCCCAACAAGATATGTCTATTCATATTAATAGTAGGAATAGAAATGTTGCATGCTTGTTTAGTTTGATCAACTCGGAGAAGTGGTGCATATTGTTCTCCCTTTTTTAGACAGTTGGTCCAAGGATCTTCCATTTTTTTGATTCGATGATGTAAAATATAAAGCATAGTAAATTAAAATTTAATTCATGGTTTCTCTCCATATTCAGTTTTCTATGGTTGCAGCAGAAGAATTTTATCCTAATGTCAATTTATTTTGTGTGGGTCAACCATTACCAAATGATCCATCATCTGATGACTTATCCCACGGTTGGTTTGTTTCTGATGTAGAAACTCTATTACTTTATCAAATTTTCAGTGGATACATATTTTTTAAGAAGATATTGCACATTTGACCTATAACTTTTACATGTTTTTGTCATTAGATATATCATAAGAATAAAATTCATGGTTGATCGATTCCTTTGTTAT
The DNA here is from genome assembly GCA_963277665.1 of Viscum album. NCBI lineage: Eukaryota > Viridiplantae > Streptophyta > Magnoliopsida > Santalales > Viscaceae > Viscum > Viscum album. The sequence goes on from OY728147.1 coordinate 1,306,754,921, forward strand.
TTTTTGATGGTCTGTGCAACAAAAACATTATTTTATGTACAACATCAAAATCCAAAATTTATAAATAATATTTTGGATTCCCAAAAATAATGAATAAATCAGTTAAATCCTTATCTATATACATTTACATACAAATTCCCTCTTATCAAATGGTGGCCAAAAACTAAAAACACACCATGGGGAATTGGATAATATTGGTGGTATTTCTAATGAATAATGAATAAAAATTTTGAAACATGGGGATCGCATCACTCCCCACACTTGAACTATTCATATCCTAGAAAATATTACCATTAAATTCAGTTATTTTTTATTATTCTACAAAACTTTATATACTAATATATAACTCAATAAATCAATGAATTCATCCACTAAATGCTCATGCATCCTATGTTACTTTCAGACACTATTTTACATTAAATCATATTTTAATTTTAGTTCAACTGGTGAATTTAAATGAATTATATGGAACTAAAATATTAACAAGAGGAACCTCCAGATTTCCCACATTACTATGATTTAGGAAAAAATGTTAATTTCTACTCTTTATTAATACTCCAAAAATCATCTTTTCAGAATCCAATTACCACCTTTGTGGGATCAAAATTTCCCTCACCTAAATGAATTCATTTTTTATATATAATAATTTTATTCATTATTTTTTCTTTTGAATTATTCCTAGCCATGAATATGTAGATCACGATGAAAAGACACTTATTTTAATATGTAAAAAGGACAATCACACACAATTACATTATTATAGATATCAATTATAGGATATCAATTACTAATTTTTATTCTAGGTTAAAAAAACATATATAAATTTCTTTTAGGGAGCCTATCTAAGGTCTTATGTAATTACTAAGTATTTTTAACTTGATATTGATTATGAAATTCATGTGAATACATGTTATAATTTTTATTCTATAATGATATGTTTATTTTTCACTCTATTTCCAAGGCCTTCAAATATAATTCCCCTCTAATAGAGGATATATCCACTCATCAATCATTCATGTTTATTAATTTAAAATCTAAGTAATCCTCTGAAACTATATCATTACATTAATTAGGTATGACACATTGAATTTCAATTTTTTAATATCATTTTCTTCAATTTCAATTTTCTAATTTATTTACACTCTAAAAAATCAAACAAAAACTTTTGAAAATATATACTGATTTATAAATAATATTTAGAATTTGTTTTTGTGTGTGTCAATTTTGTAAAATAGAAAAAATATATTTACTTCCAAAATATTCTATTCCCTCTCCCCCACACATGGTCTATACATTATTACAGTACAGTTCAACCTAATATTTTTCAAAAATATTTTTCAAAAATATTTTTCAAATTAAAATTTTCTAAGATAGTGTGAAGGAAAGATACAACTTGCAGATTATTCCTTTAATGGATACTTGGTTATGTTTTTGATCCTTTATGGGCTCTTTCAAATGACCTTACCAGAATAAATTCATCTTCTTTCCCTTCATATTAATGGTGTATTATGATTCAATATCCTTTATTTCACCATTAAAAGGTGGAATAAATTTATTCACTATATAATTTTCTATAAATTTATATTAATTTATATAAAGAATTAGGTTCTTCTTTGATGATTTTAGTAGTAATTCCTGACCTAAATAAAATTTTCACTACTTGTTGTGTCTGTCATGTAAATAATTGGAGTTTTCATTATCGTTTCTTTCTCATATATTTCTCATATTGGTTTCTACAAACCATATTCTATATCATCTTCTATATTATATATTTCCCAAACATTGACTTATCTCTTTTTGAATCCTATTAAGATTTTCATACAACACACTATAAAATTATTCATTTATTTTATCCTTTATTTATATGGTAGTGGTGTCACAAGTAAATTTGAGAAAATTACATGAATCCTTATCACAAATTTCATAAATAATATTACTTAAAATATTTTTGATATTAAAAACATTTATCAAAATAGTTTTAGTAGAAAAATCATATTTTTACAAGTCATTATTTATTGAAATTATAACATTCAAGATTTCAATCTATTTTTTATAAAAAATGGCACTTAAAATGTTATTTACTATAATAATTCTTTCATCATGAGGGTATTTCATTAGGTCAACTATGTTTTAATCCATTATTTCTTCACCCATAATCATAAAAAAAACATTTCTTCATTCACACTTATTATAGTTTTTTCAACTTTGAAAAATTGACTACATATGATGCTGGGGGAATGATTGTTATCTTGGTCATCTTATAGGTTCATAATATAGAAGTTAGAAGTTAATAGAAAGTACTTTAAACTTAACATAGAATCTTCTAAAACACCTACTTGATAGGAAGTGGCTGAGTTGGCATGTTTTATAACCACTCGAGTGGGTTTGATTTTTTCTATATGTAGAGATGACTAAAATGAATAAGGTATGACATTAATTGATTCTCCTAAATCATGTAATTCATTGGAAAATTTAATCTCTCCTATGGTGTAGAGGATAGATAAAATTCAAGGATATTGACATTTATGGGGGATTTTTGGGGTAAAAAGTGCATAATATATTTTAATTAAACTTACTTCTTCATTACCACACAATCACCTCATTACAATGTACATGTATTTGTCAAATATTACATACCTTGATATCTATAAATAAAATCCAGTAGATGTTTTTCTTGAAACATAAATCATCCCATGTTTCAATGACTTATCAGTGTTTTTTTGGATTCTTGAATTAATTTAATGACGGTTGGTTTGGGTTCAAGTGTGTATTCTATATTAATTTTTTACTTTATCCTTCTTATCAAGGGTAATTTATTCAAGTTCAATGTGTTGTTCAATTCTAGATTCATCTCCTTGTGTTTATTAATCACAACCACCCAAATCCTTTACACTGCATAATGTAATAGAACTAAATTACCTCTAGGGTTATGAGTTGATTGGATAGGAATATTTACAGGTCTTTTTAGTTCATTTCATTTATCGTAGTTATGATGTGGCCATTATTCTACACAAATTATTTCAAAAGGTCATCCAGTAAGGGTTCTTGATCATTATTTCATTGGTAGCTTATATATGGTTGAGAATTATATCATTAAAGTAGTGGTGGTCGATAATTTTTTTAAATTCTATACTAAAAGGTAAGTATCTAAAATTATAATTTTCTTATGACATTATAAATGTTGGAGTAATCTCTACTTACTTGGATATAGATTCTCTGTTGTGAGTATGGTTTTTTGTATAAGTCATCATATTTTTCTTAAAATGATTATATCTATCGATGAACTGTTTCAGATAGAAATAGATCCATAAGACCCCAATGGGTATAGTGGGTGATATCTCCTGCACTACATTTACAGCTATATTTTTTCTAATAGTAGTTAGTTCATCAATTTAAAAAAAAATAGGTAGAGTTAGTACCATTCACCTCATATACATCTCTCTTCATTGTTATCAGGATAAATTATTAATAATTATAACAGATCCTTTTGATATGGTGACTAATTTTAGAAGGTGCTTTATCAATCAGTGTTCCTCTAGTGGAAACATCCAAATGGTTCTAGTCACTATCCATCAATCCATAGTAAAAGGATACTTATATATGTTGTTCTTTATTTTCTTATTATCGATAAGTGTCTTTGTATCCTTTATATCTCATTTTCCAAACCCATACATAGTCTCTATAATTTATTTTGTGATTAAATAAATGTCCTTCTTAGGTAGTGCACTACTTAATATAGGGAAAAAACATTTGGTGGAAGGCTCTTGTATAGATCATCCTTGTTTGTGATCTATCCTATTTGGATATTTTAAATCCACACCATGATAGATTCTTAAAGGGAGAAGGGAAAATATTTCCATCTAATCTAAGCATCGGAAGATCCTCTATGTTTGAAACTATCACTATTTTATCCAAATTGTCACATATTCATGTTTTGTAATTCCCCAATCAAACCAAGAAACTTGGTATAGTATGTTATAATTCCAATTTTAATCTCAAAATGATTTTTATTATTAGTTTTTAATTTTTATATATTATTCTTGAAATTAGGTGTTTATATTTTTCTAAATTTTTAATTAAATTGGATCTTATTATTTTCTAATTTTTTATTTCATATGTTACCTCTATTGGAATTAGAATAAGGGGATGAGGACTCTATAAAAATAATTATAAAAAACTTTCTTTCTACATTCTCTATAATTATCAAGGTTCATTCATGAAATTTTTTCTCAACGTCGGGATCAAATCTAATGAGGTGATATGTATTTGATCTGGACATTTATTTATTAGTTTTTTTATAAAACAATAATTAGGTAAAAACTTATGCCTCCTCAAAAATAGTTACAAGTATCATGAGGATCCTATCAAAAGTTTCTCAAAAAAGTTTTTTGAAACGAAGATATTTTTAGCAGTAGTGTGACTCATGTTTATCTATGGGTAAGATAGATCTTTGGGTATATTTCACTCTAGTTTTATTTATTGAATTATATAAAATATTAAAGTCAATTTAGTTTTAAAATTAATTTAGAAGATGTTTCTTTACCTTAGATATCCACTTACATGAAATTTTAAATCATTACTCATTTATTACACTCCAATTTTCTCCAATAATCAAATGAAAAAACACTCAGTTTCAATCTAATAGAATTTTCATTTTAACTAGAGAGATTAAATTTCCACTACAATCTCCAATCTCACCTATCACAGTATTTAAAGATCCCCGAATACCCTTAAATTGATCCAATTTTCATGATCTAAATAAATAAATAATATTTTAGTAGAACTTATATGTGATATAGATAAGAAGAAAAGATAAATTCAAAAAGAATGGAATAAGAAATATCATATTTCCTATATAGTTATAATGAATATTTATAGAAAATAATGATATTGTTAAATTAAAATATATAATTAATTAACACTGGGGATATGGGGAATCTCTTTGACAAACCCAGTAAGGGATTAGTGTTCCATCATAGGATATATAAAAATGAAGAATTTAAAGAAAGTGAGAAACAACAGGGGAAAGTCATTGATCAGTTTAGAATGAGTTATTGTGAGTGATCCAACCCAAAACTAAAAAAACATTGAATTGTTATCATATTTAGGGAGGTTCGATCATGGATTTGGGTGCTCTTCTACATCCTTCATATGGGAAAAATTATAAGAAAAAACTTCATGGAGAATGTCCTTCTAACAATGAATTCTTATTTTTTGTATGATCAGTAAGTGTCTAGAATCCAATCTCTGAACATATTTTACAAGAAATCAAGAGTCTTCCCTAATAAACTCATGATCATCCAATGATACATCACTAAAATTATTCTAGATGGTTTTATTTTCATCTCTGTAACTTCTATGGAAAATAAAAAACTCATACATGTAATTTCATGTGTTGGGCTTATGGACATAAATAACTTTACATTGATTTAACTGAACCTTCAAGGGAATTTGGGTTGTAGGACTTATTATTAAGATTATGCCTTTAATATGTTGGATATTTCCTCTTTCTATTTTTTTTTTGCGGTTATATTTTTTCAATCTACTTTTATTGAAAGTTTCTATAACTCAAACCATTCCATCATTGGTAGTTGAATTCAATCCTTCATTTTAATGCACCGTAGTTTTCAGAAGGGTGGATTTTCCAGTGGGATTTGATAGTTTATTATGGATATGCATGCTCTCTATGTGACTACAAATTTAGTATTGAGTTGATTTTATTTATAGTTTCTCTCGAATGAATGTGAGATTGAGGATTTCTAGTTTGGATACCACTTAGTATTCTCTCTAATTGGGATCAAGTCATATACATTGGTTGTACAGTTGGACTCTCTGATGGATATGTGAAAAAAATATAGAAGAGGTGAAAAATAGATCTATACGAAATGGAAAATATAAGATTTATATTATATAGTTAAACCCTAAGATTTATATGGGATATTATTTCCTCTTAATGTAGCTTCAATGGTGTCAGCTGACGATCTCCCTCCTGGAGGAGTGGTAATGTAAATCATCAAAAAATGTGGTCTAAGAATTGAAAATTCAATCCTGGAACAACCATCTAGATCTCATATTTGGATTTTGTATAGCTTGGGTTTGACCTATGTTCATGTATGACTTTCATGATGGTTCGACTTTACCATACTAAGCTCAGCCAGTTCAGATCTACGGTGGACATAAGAAGGTGGTGAGGCCAATCATATTAATCAACCATGGTAATTAGTGTGGACATCTATCCCTTCATTTTATTTGGAATTACCATGACTATTCAATTTTTTTGGGGTTTCTAATGTTTGATGTAAAATATAATTCATTGTTTTTTTAAATATAAGCTATGGTCACTCCCCTTTATCACTTTTGTGTGGTTTCAATATATGTGTTTTTACCAAATATTTGATTTCCTTTTCATAGATCAACCGTAACCGAATGATAAACAATAAAAAGACATCTCACATAGTCCATTTTCGTTGTGTTCAATTGATCCATTCCTTAATCACATGTTTGGTGGCTAGATTTATAGAAAAATATATTTCCTTGCAATCCATTCCTTTTCTATGTTTCTATGATTAGATTGATGGTAAGAATAATGATCGTGGTTAATCTATTCCATTTTAATTTTTCAATGGTATTACTAGAATAATAATTTTTTATTACATAATTAAATTTAAAAATGAATGAAAAAACATTTTCTTCCTCAAAATAAAGAATATATCAATAAAATCTTCATCTAAATCCATTTACATACTATGTTCATCTATTAAAATAATTTAAAAATCATCCAAGGAATTAGATAAAATTATGTGTATTAAAAATGAATAAGGGAAAAAACATAAAATTTTTTATTACATAAATATTTTGTAAGGAGAAGATATAAAATAAATTATTTTTTGTAGAAGTTAGTACTTACATTGAGAACATGAGTTTTCTCATCAAAGATTCATTAGAAAAGGAGGACATAGGGAAAAATATTGATCCCCAAAGATTAAGGAAGTGGAATAATATTATAAGTTATGGTAAGAGAGAATATGTTAAATATGGAAAAAAATTAGAATGGTCTTTACGGGGTGTGAATAATTCCCTTTTATTAGTCGTGAAAATAACATTTTGGTAAATATTTCATCTTAATATAATGAGGGAACATATTTCACATGCCAATAATATACAAAAATGAGAAATAATAGAATTCATATATGGTTTCATAATTTCACTCAACAACTACTCAATTATAATCATTGTTTTAACATGCTAGTTCTTTTACCCCTTTCTTTAACCAATTTTTCTTGTTATGCTTTTACATCTGTAACTAGTTTTTACCATTGTAATTAATTTTTTATGACTAAGAATATATGCCTTATTAAATTAATTTGAAATATTTATTGAAAATATGAAAACAATATTATTAAATGAAATTTAATTATTTTATAAAGATTAATTTTATCATTAGTGGATGTAACGTGTAAAAACCCATTTTCAGAAGAAAAAAAACATATTTTTATTCATAAAATTTATTTGTAGGATAATATAATTAATGTATTTTGTTTGATTTATATGAATTTGTTAATTATAAAAAATTAGTTTCATTTAAAATCAATGAAAAATAAAATTTTACCGAAATAATATTTCATTAACAAAAATAACCAAAAAAATATTTTTATAGGAAAATATCAATTAACTTCCTAAAATTCTAAAAATATGATTTTCAAATTCATAATTTTTTTTAAAAAAATATATAATTTTACTCTAGATAAAAATATTATTTTGAAAATTTTCAAATAATTTTTTATGTTATACATATTTGTTGATAGATTAATAAAAGTTACAGTTTTAGTAAAAATTGTATTCTTCACTATTCACTAAAAATCAATAATTTCAAAAATAACCCAAAAAAACAGAGTAAGGTAATTTTATATAATAAATTAAAATGCATATTCTCATTATCTAATTCAGATTATAAATTTATTTTAATTTTTAATTAATATACCATGTATAAAAATCATCATTTATTGAAAACAATATTCTTGACTATGAATAGTTTATCATATTTTTACATAAATTTTTTTGGATTGAATAATTTTAATAATTTATTTCACATATTCCAATATCATATATCATCATAATGATAATTTAAATGTATTATATTTAATTTATTATTTTTTTACTATTTTTTTGAGAAAGAACATTCAATTTTAATATTAAATTAGATTTATTATTTAGCCTCTAGACATAGGAAATTTTATTTGATATCCATATTTTTATTTAGTGAATTTTTTATTTATATTATAATTTATTAATAATTTCTATCTATTATGTATTGGGTCATTTTTGTTCTATTTTTCAGGAAGACCAATTTGTTAACATAATATTTTTTCAGAAAAAAACTTAATTAAATTTTGGTTCTTTATATTCACTCCAACCCCCCCCCCCCCCCCAACAAATTATGTCCACTTAATTTCAATTATAACATAAAAATATTTATACATAAGGATATATAAATATAATCTTGAATTATGAAATAGCTTTTAATTGTTATAAACATTTCAATCTTATAGAGGACTAAGTAACATATCTTTTCCCTCGAAATATAAATTAATTGAGATTGTCAACCATATTATCCAAATAAGCCTCTACATATAAGTATTTGGAGATTATATAGAAATAATTTCCATAGATTCATTTTCAAGATATAATTTACAATGAAATATTAAAACTAAAATAATTAGGATATTGTCAAATATAATAATGAGAAAATGATTTTATGAATATGAAATCTCAATAAAAAGATATCTTCTCTAATGAAAAATTAATTTCAATATATTATAATTTTATCTCAGACATTTTTTATCATATAAATCTATTTATTCTACCAAGGTTACATTAATTTTTGTTCTCTATTACTTCGTAACCCAATCCTATAATGTAATTATGAAATAAATCCTTCCTGGTAATTTTTTAGAGAATGTAATTAATCAAATAATACCCCCTAAGAGTTTCATTCTAGGTGTGATGTTTTAGTCACACTCATCATATACTACATTAAAGGTTGAATTAATACTCAAATCGTCTTTCTAGGGGTTTTCTACTAGGTTCATCAATGCCACATATACATCTACTTTCTAGTATCTAGATAGTGCTTCAATTTTGTGAAGAACCACACAAACTCGATGTTACCAAAAATTTTAGATATTATCCAATTGGTAATCATAGGGTTTTCATTAAATTTATATAAACTTATACCCTAAAAAAATATTCAATATTTCATCTTTATAACTAAAAATATATCTATACCATTGGAATTATGATCATCTTTAACTTATCAACCCTTTATGGAACTATAATTCATAAATTTGATTAATTAATAAGATTTTAATTCTATAATGTTATCTTAACCCTTATTTGATACCAACTATGAGATTACAAATATGTGACCATCCAATTAATAAATTACTTATAGAAAATATTTCATTACATGCATTCTCCGAACCTTTTAGGTTTGTAGTTTTATAGAATTAGGAAAAATATTGTATAAATAATGCCCATTTATTTACAAAATAATGTATATTTTCCCCACTAAAATATGATATAATTAATCTATAATATTTCTTCAAAATATCTCCTTATTTATTCAAAAAAATAATTCTTCTCGACATATAATGTGTGATAGTTTTTATCATCACCCCAAGAAAATTAAAACATAATATTGGTGAACTCCATTGATCAGTAAGGGTAAACATAAGAGATAAAAATCATATATAAAGTTATTATACTATGTGTATAAATAAAATGGTTGTCATAGATAATAAAAAATAATTCCATTATAGAATGAATTTAAATGAATAATATATCCATAGATAACAATAGAAATAGATATATCACATGGATAATAATAATTGGTTACCCAGATATGAAATGAATAATTTTAGATAGATAATTATATTCCCAAAACCAATACATCATGATAATAGTTGTCATGATATTACAATCATGTAATTATGAATAAGTTTTTATTTTTGCAGCAATACACCATAATAACTACAAAAATTTGACCCATATGTCATATCGATTCCTTATGGGGATATTATTAAACCCAAAAATCACTAATTAATTCCAATTAATTAATATTATGATTTAATAATAATTATGAAGTACCTAAAAAACCATTCAATAGTAATTAATAGATATTTTTATTGGAATAACAAGTACACATATTTTTAATATTTCCCCAAACAAAAAATAGAATAGATTTATATCCAATAATACTAAAACTAACATCATATAATGTATGACATAAAATTTTATGTCAATAATTTCCTAAATTAATTGATATACTATGTCTATGTGAACACTCTTCAATCAAATTACGAAAATATAGTGTGTTCATAGAAGAAATTCAATAGATGAAAACATATATTTATAAAAAGTGGCTGATTCAATAAGATGATGGTAGTGATGGATCATTCCACTAATAGAAGAAAAAATTACATTATCAATTCCAAGAAATATATCGGATTATATCATTTGAATAATAAATTTTCCATGTTATAATATGTCAAAATATTTAGACTTATATTTAAAACATTTTTAAGGATCTTTTGCAAAAAAAATTATGAAATAATAAATAACCTTGACATTTTGAAAACATTTATTAAAATTGAATTAATTTTAAAACCATGAAAATAATTATTCCTAATAAAAAATTGAAAAAATAAAGATCAAAATTCATAGGAAAAGTCAAAAATCTTGAAATATGTGTTCATATTTAAACAGTAAAATGATATTTTTTAACACTCATAAATACAAACCTTATATAAACAATTAAAAAATATTTCAAAACCATTGTAAACAATTTAGAAGTAGTAATAAATAACATTTATAAAAAATTTATGTCTGAATAAGGAAATATATAAAATCATCTAATTAATAATGACATCAAACGCAAAGATACATGATTAAAAAGAAGATGCAGGATTAGATTATTTTACCACTAGAAAAATATGGGAAAAAAAGAGGATAAAATAGTTATAATCCTTGTAACCACAAAAAATAATAGTGTAGATTAAAAAAATTATGTCATTTTCAAAAAAAATCTAATAATAATTTTATAGATGGATTATCTTTCCAAAACATTCCTAATTTGAAATTTACATTGAAGAAGAAAAATAATTGTAATTTTAATTAAGGAACCAAAAGAAAAAAAATATGGTTACTCATAAATGGACAATCTAATTCCATTAAATGAATGATAATAAGTATAAATAAATGAAATATATAATTTAAGATAATATATAAAATAAATTATGGCACATAATATCAAACTACTCTTATGGAATTGAAAATAGAGACAAATTTCCCTTAAAATATTGGTATCTGTTAAATCAAAATACATTTTAAGAAAGAATGTTATGTTGGTATTCAAACCCAGTGAATTATATGAATATTTTAAAATAAATAAATTATTGAATAATATTAAAATATTAAATATATCATGGTACATAATGATAATTATGTCTTGAGAAATGAAATTTGGGATAAATAACCCCTTAACTTAAATCCTGAATTCCAATAAAATAGAAGAATCATTTAAAAAAAACGATATTTATCATACATTTAATATCATTATTCGTCTATATATATATATATATATGAACTTTTATAAAAAAACATTTTTATTTATTACCTTCATTTATATTACATAGTGACTGTCAATATTCAATATCGGGTGTGAGTAATCTTGACAATTTTGAACTAGTTTCATTATAGAGGTGTTGTTCTTAATTATTCTCCCAATTTTAGTTATTTATAGATGATTAATGGAATTTAAATTTATTATTTATAATCATTTATAGAATATGATTTAATTTTATTGGATTTTTTGATACAATCCTTAATGATGATATTTGTAATCAGAATACATTAGTGATTTTTAAAAAATGTATGTCAGTATATTAATTAATGAGTTTAATTTTAAATATAAAATTATATAATATAAATATATTCACTATTTAAGTATTTATATCATATAATTTATGTATATATATTCTCCTAGCAATACATCTTATTTTTTTATAGCATTGTTAAAATGGGTGGTTAGACCGATCCAAACATGGACATACCAGAATAAATGGATTAGTATGGTCATAAAAAAAATTTATTTTAGGATAATATAATGATTTTATGATAATAATGACAATATTTAGATATTGTTAAGGTTTTAACCATATTTTAGTATGTTTTCAAAAGTATTTATAACTATAGAAAAAACGAGTTACCTTATATTGTGGAGGATGTACTCTATAAAAACATGAAAATTATTTTTTAGTTTTCTTAATATAAAATGGGAAATGTGGTTTATGATTATAAAAAAATTAAAAAAACATTATTTATAATATAAATATAATATTTAAAATTAAATATTCTTAAAATATATATCTGAAATTGTAAGATATAAATGAAATGACCTTAGGTAAATGTTAGTGCTTATGTCTGTAACAAGAGTTTTCCCATGGATAATTCCTTAAAAAAAGAGGATGTAGGCCATAATATTATGTATTTAAGATTAATGATGTTTAATATGATTCGAGTTTTATTATATTGGATATATTTTGAGAAGGAAAATAAATTTATAGTGTAATTAAAGGGGTGTTAAGTGGCCCCCTTTATAAGTGGTGATAATGATTTTTTTAAAATATTTCATCCTAATATAAATAAATCCTGTCTTTCACATGCCAAGAAGACCATAAAATGAAAAAACATGTTATTTATTTATTGTACTGTAAAAACTACAATATCTCAATTATAAAAATCATAATTACATTTTAGGCCTTTTACCCCTTTGGCTAACACATTTCACCCTTTTAGTTTTTACTCAAGTAAGTTGTTTTTACCAAAGTAATACATTTTTTATGAATAAAAATAAGAATACCTTGTGAAATATTCTATACATAATTATTCAAAAAATTAAATCTATTTTATCCTAATAATTTTCAATTTTAAGTAAATTAATTTTATCATTAGGGCATGTAGCACGTTTTTTTAAAAAGAGTATTTTTATGATTTAAATATATGTATGTGGTAAAAATTTTGTGAATTTTAATTTTCGTGAAATAAATGGGTTCTAATTAAAATAATAAAAAATGTTTGTCTATATAATCAATCCAAAACAAAATTTTACAGAAAAAATGGTTAATTAAAATAAAATACCAAACACAACTATTTTATTAGAAAATATAACTCAAGTTCATAAAATACTAAACATAGGTTTTATAAATTCATAATGGTATTTAAAATTTTATATTTTTACACCATAGTTACATAGTTTTTAATGAAAAATATGTTAAAATTTTTTATGCTATACATAATTTTTGATATTGTCATAAACATTATGGTTTTAAAAAAACTTGTATTTTAAACTATTCATTAAAAATAAATTATTTCATTAAATTCAAAAAATAATAAAAAAGCTAAATTGAAAATATAAATTCAAAAATTATATTTTTTATCTAATTAAAATTCAAAATATGTAAATTACTTTTTTAAAATAAATTATGAAATACAATGAATTTTTATTATTATAATATATCCATTTATAAAAATTAAGTATTAATGAAATTATTTGATAGCATTAATTATTTAATGATTTTTTTGTTATTTTATATGTTATTATATAGTATCTTATTATAAAAAACATTTAAAAGTGTCATATTTAATTTTTTAATACACTTAACATTGATTTGAGAAAAAAATCAATTTAATCAAAAAATTGTTAATTATTTATCCCTTAAATATAAAAAATAATTAATTACAAAAAATTTATTTACTACAGGTTTTATTCATCTTATAGTTTGGAAATAATTTTTATATAATATATTTGGAATTATTTTAAAAAAAATTCATGTAGAATAAACTATTAAAACAACATTTTATAAGGAATATACATAGTGAAATTTTGAGTTGTTACATAATTCCGGAAACATATCTATGTGATCACCTACTAAATCCCTCTCACTAAACTCATTAGTGAGTAAATTTTTTAATACAACCTATTTAAGAACGTTTCGAAACAAGGGAATTACATTCCAAATCTCTATGTCTCTGAAGAAAAATTCAGATTTCTTAACATCATAATATCAAATGAAGTAATGCTGATAACATTTTTTTACATATAATTATTTCAAATTTCATTATTATAATCATTTATAAATCATTAAAATTAATTTTTATTTCATGAAACCATTTTATAAACATTGTAACAATTTACATTAATCCTTTATTTACATATATAAAACTCATTTTGGGATATTAAGTTACATTTAAATTTTTACTATAATAAAATTTTATATGTCAAATTTATTCTTCTAAATGACAAAAAACATTCCCACTATTGTAACACCCCAAGCTTCCAAAGTACACTTCTCTTTTAATAATACAGTAGTGTGTGTTGTATGCAACTTCGAGTTCTAACACACACCACAACCAATCAAACTATCCGTTATGAATAGTAATACCCACATTTTGAAATTTTATAAATTTTACCTTTCAAAATTGAATTCATTTTATGATTCGGAATATCAAAATTACCTTAGGGTGAATTTTTGGTATTTTTTTGAAAACATTCAATTTTTGATGAATAGTGAAAAAACACTGAGTTATAGTTTAAAACAGAATTTTTTTAAAATAATTATTTATTTTATTTAAATTTAATCAAGGTCAAAATAGATACCTAATACCTATATCAGTTCAATTTAATTCATTGAAGTTAGTTTAGAGTAGTTTTAGATATATAAAAATTTTATTGAACTTTTTACCGTCTCTTACCCACCTCCAATGAGAATTTGAAAATTCACATAAAAATCAATTTTACCACTTCTGTGAGTGGAATTTTGAAAATCCGAGAGACATAGTTAATATCAAGGAGTAAAATGTGGTTCAATAAGATAAAAATAATTTTTGTTGAATATTAACTTTTTACTTTTATTTACCATGGTTAAAAGTAAATAGCGTAATTAAGGGTTAAAATGATATTAATATTACCCTAAAACATGTCCTAATTCTATTGGATAAGTTTATCTCGAATTAAAACAACCTTATGAATAAAATATTATCATTTAGGTCCACTTGGATTAGATTAGGACATTTATTATTATTTAATTCAAAGAAGAGTTAAAAGGGTGAAAATCGAAGTTTAATATCTAAAACATTTTCTATATAGGGTTATACATAAGATAAATTCGATTATAAATATCAATTACAAAGATAAATATATTTCATACATAATGGTATTTTATTTATAATTTTAAGACATTAAATAATTTAATTTATTTATGGCACAATGATGATGCAGTAATTACCTAATTAATGAAATATTAACATAATTGATATTATAAATATCAAAATAAATGTAATTTGAAACTTTTTATGAATTACACTAATTTTATAGGATAATATGACATATTAGGATTGGTTATATAAATTTTATTCGAAGTAATAATTCTATTATTAAATTATAAAAAACAAAATACCCAATAGTGTCAAAATTGATATAAAAGAGTTTTTAAAAAAAATATTATATTATTAATTGATATTCTATTCCTAAAAATATAAGGTTCTTCAAAAGGACTTTTATAATGATAGGTTTTTTTTAATGGACTACTTGGGGGTCTCTTTGAGGTATATAGTAAGTTTATTAACTATATAATATAAAAATACAAAGAAACATGGTAAATGTCAAACTATTTAACTAAGAGTTAAATATAAGTGATAAGGTTAATATATTGACCCAAACCTTTCTAAAATCTATTGGTTGAAAGGATTTAGACCCATCCACACCTTAAACTTTAAATAATACCATTTTTATTCATTAGAAACCGAATATTAATTTTTTATAATATAATATTTCTAGCATTTCCAAAGGTAACCCTCACCCCTCTTATAAAAGGGCACTTACCCTTCCCTCTAATTCACACGTTAAAAGAATTTTTTCATGTCCAACTCTGCCTAAATATTCTCTCAACTTCCCTCTATTCAACCTAGATGCATTAGTTTGATCGGAAAGCCAACCTAAGGATCACTTTTGATCAAATAAAAGAAAGAACCTGAAGAAGAGGTAATGTTTTCACCACCCTCTTTCAAGTTCCTTTCTTCTTCAAATTCTTCTTTCGTTGTTATTTTCATTATAAAATAATAAATCCAGTATCTTATATATAATATGATGTTATTATAAATATGGTACCTCCATATTCATTATTCTATCCATCCTTTGAATGACATGTCACCATACGTGTGTACGTACGGCTTTCCGTCTCCACGCCGTGGTGTAATTGTTATTCAAAAAATTATTATTTTGATGGGTATGATAATTATGTGAAATTGATGTAAATAATAAATATAAAAAGATAATTATTCTGTATATATGATATACCATCTAGTTATATATTATTTTAATATCAAAAGAATGATATTGTCGCTCGTGCGTACGTATGGACTGTCGTCTCCATAAACGCGATAAGATTCATTCCTCATCGTATCCATACAAGTATAATTCTAATTTGATGATTGAAAATAATGTTTGATGACTTGATATCATCCTGTATATGAATAAGATACAACCTATCCATAACAAACATGACTTATGTAACAAATCATATAAAAGAAAATGAGTAAGATAACACCCGAAACGACGATAAAACTAAGATATTATTAACAAAGAAATGTAAAAATATCTTATATTATATCATATTAATGTATATTATTTTCATATAATTCAATAAAAATTATTTCACCATTATACAGGAGTTTAACCTACCCTCAATCAAGGAAACGTATAAGGTAAGGGTTTATTTCACAATCTCTTCATTATCCGAGGTTATTTATACGTTATTATCTATTGGGACCTCTATATCATCCACATCTATGTTTCTTAAAAATTTATTTCAAATCATTTTTACTATTTTAAAGACTGTGGGATAAATTCATTTATACCTGTGTTGAATTTTTATAAGAATTTTATAAAGGAATCTTTCTGTTGTTTTAAAAACAAGGTCCTTTTTAACCTTTTTGACAGAATTAAGGTAAGAATGTATTTTTTTAACATATATGGAGGGTGCGGCTATTTTTAACCATTATAAAATCGTCGAAGCTTCCCTTACAATCTTATAATAATATTTTCAATGTAAATGTTTTCTTTTATAATTATGTG
The DNA here is from genome assembly GCA_963277665.1 of Viscum album. Classification (NCBI taxonomy): domain Eukaryota; kingdom Viridiplantae; phylum Streptophyta; class Magnoliopsida; order Santalales; family Viscaceae; genus Viscum; species Viscum album. The sequence continues at coordinate 1,306,772,112 of OY728147.1, forward strand.
AATTTTAAATGATTTCAAAAAAAAGAGAGATATTTCTATCAAATAGTTTTGATTTCATATATGTCAACATCCTTTGGTGGATTTTAAGATTATTTGAAGTTTATTTATTATGATACAAAATATCCATATTGTATTGAAGGTTTTTTGATATGTTTGACTTTGGATGTGTTATTTTTATACCAGTCATGTTTTATAGAGAAAGTATTGAAATTTCGTGTGCTAGTTTTAATACGAATGTTTATCATATGTTTAAACATGTTCATATGAGGAATGAATTAGACTTAATAAGTTACGGGTGGATCCCTCTATACCTCCTCGATGCATCGGTAGGTCTCATGAGACAAACTAGTTTCTTGGCACAAGGCCTTGACAAAATATTATTTCTAGTTTTGGCATAAGGCCTTGACTATGTGGTTATAATAGTCTAGCATTATGCATTCCATCATTATGAATGTGGTTATTGATATTCCATGTGATTATTCGACTACTAGAATATACATTTGAATAAGTAAATGACATTATTTCATTTCATCTTGGCTGTATTATACTGAAGTTCATGTTTAAAAGGCTTTTGTTTTAGTTATACATTGCCTTAAATGTTTATGCTTATTTATGAAAGTTTTCGCTATATTTTTATGCTTACTGGGCATCAGAGCTCACACCTTTCTATGTTTTATTTTTCCCATGATGTGAAGAAGTATTTTATGAATGACCTTCAGCGATAGTATGAGGGGATATAAGTGCGGGCTATAGAGACAAGATGTTGTTGTAGTTTTCACTTTATGATGTAATGTAAACTTTATGAATGTATATTCTGATTCCAAGGCTACTAAACTAGTCGGTATTTCGAGACTTGATATTTTTTTATCATGCCAATGTTATGTTATAATGCACCGACTCTGGGTAACTAGGGTCAGGGAATTACAATTGGTATTAGAGGAAGTTTAGTACAAACCTTGGAAGCTAGATTTAGATAAAATCTAATTAGATCATATAGCCCTAAGAAAGAATTTGAGGATTAGTATAGAATAACTTCCTAGAATTTTGGTATTTTAGATATTTTGTGAGTTTTCCAAGCAATAAATCCCTATCTGGTTACGAGCCGGTAGAGGCGGCTCTGGCACATATGTACCGGGTAAAACCGGAAAACACCGCTTTGAGCTAGACTCGAACAGGAACTGGTTCACGAAAACCGGCCTTGTTTCACTCTTGGTTACGACACTCCCGGGGGATATGCTTAGGATAATTCTCATTTTTTTAGAAACCATTATGAAGGTTTTATGAGTATATAATTCATCAAAGAAAACATTCTTATGATTATGGATTATAACCATAAATAGTTCAATTTATGTTAAGTGTTTTACAAGTACACAATTATGTATTTTGATTCATAAACAGATCTAGTTTAGGCCACTGTTTAGAATTGGTGCCTAGTGGAAGAAATGGAAACCATATCAATGAATGCACTCCATATAGGGATTTCCCTCCTACTCAAGATAATTATAATGGAGCTGGTCATACAACTAGTACTGATCAGCTAATCACCATACTGGGATAACTCACTCAGGTTATGAATAATAACCTTACCCGTATGGAGCACACTGATCCGCAGCGTGGAGGATCAATGTTAGATCGCTTCATGTGGAAACAGCCAGCAACATTCAATTGGAGTATAAATCAATTGGTAGCTGAGCAATGGATAAGTTCCCTAGAGATAATATTTCAGGCTTTGGGGAGTAGTGAAAGAGAAAAAAGTTATCATGGCAGTTTACTGCCTCACTAGAGATGTTGATCAATGGTGGTCATTGATTCAAAACATAAAGGAAGATAATGAAGTATAAAATATGGAATGGAGGGAGTTCAAAGATCTATTTTTAGAAAAATAATTTCCTTGTGACCATCAAGCAGATATAGAAATGCAATTTCTAAGTCTGAGACAAAAGGAGGATGAGAATGTCGCAAAGTATGAGGATAACTTTACAAGATTAGCAAGGTATGCTACAGATTATATACGTAGCCCAAGAAGTAAGACTGGTCGTTTCTTTGATGGGATAAAACCGTTTCTCTTTCGATCATTGGTTTCACAATCCTTCTCGTCATACAAAGATATTGTCTCATGTGCTATCAAGACAGAAAAATAATTATCTATGTATTATGAATTTAAAGCAAAGCAAGAGAAGAAGAGATCTGCTGATCACTCTGGAAATGGAAATAAGGGGAATAAGGGAAAAGTTTAATATCCATCATGTTGTAAATGTGGGAAGAAACACCCTGGTACTTTCTTGAATGGAATGGGAGTCTGTTACAGGTGTGGTGAAAATGAATGTCCTAAGTGTTAGGGGAACTTACCTCAGAAAAGGTCGAGGGATCAAGGCCAAGATTATGCTATCACTACTGCTGAGGTATAATCTCTGAAAGACATGGTGGCAGGTAATTTAATGGTTTCCTCATGTTTAGAAAATGCATTATTTGATTATGGATCATCGCATTGTTTCATATCTTCCCAGTTTTCTAAGAAAATTAGATATTTCCAATTTGATTTAAAAAGGGAGTTTTCAGTCAAAAATACTAAGGGAAGTATCATTGTAATAATGTTTTGTGAATTAGTCCCCATTAGAGCACATAAATGTTCTTTATCTATGGATCTCATCATCATACCTATGAATGAATTTGATATAATCCTCGGTATGTATTGGATTTTGACCCATGATGAAAAAAATTATTATAATAAGAAGGAGGTGACTATTTTTTATGATGATGATAGAGAACACATTATCTTTAGAGCAGGATCATCACCACCTAATTCTTACCTAGATCCACCCCCAGTAGCTCAACTAAATTCAATTATTGGGGAGGAAGAGAATGAAATGAATGTGGGTGAGGAATGGAATGTGCAAATAGAGGATGTAAGAATTATGAGAGAATATTTTTATGTGTTTCCAGAATATTTACCTAGACATCCTTCAGAATGAGAAATTGAGTTTTCCATTGATTTAATTCCGGGTACAATGCCTATATCGAAGACCCCTTATAGAATGGCCATTGTGGAATTAGTTGAACTAAAGAAACAACTAGAGTAATTGAGTAATAAGGGATTTATTTGCCCTTGTTGTTTGCTATGGGGATCCCCTGTCCTTTTTGTTAAGAAGAAAGATTGATCTATGAGGTTATGTATCGACTACAGGAAAATCAATGCTATAACAATAAAGAACAAGTATCCCCTACCTCGCATTGATGATTTATTTGACCAACTTCATGGAGCTCAGTACTTTTCAAAGATTGAACTTTGATCTAGATACCATCAGTTGTGTGTGAAGAAGGAATACATTCTGAAGATAGCATTTCGAACCAGGTACGGGCATTACGAGTTTACAGTAATGTCGTTTGGGCTGACTAATGCACCCTCTGTATTCATGGATATAATATATAGAGTTTTCAAGTAATATCTCGATGATTTTGAGGTGGTATTTATTGATGATATCTTGGTATACTCCAAAAGCTATGAAGATCATGAAAATCACTTGCGCATTATCCTGAAGACTCTGAGAAGACATGAATTATATGGGAAGATTATCAAGTGTGAATTCTAGCTTCAGGAGATTTCTTTTCTTATCCATATTTTCTCTAAAGATGGAATATTAGTTGATCCTTCTAAGACCAAGGAAATTAATGAATGTCCTGCACCGACGAGTATAACTGAGGTACGCAGTTTTATTGGTTTAGCGGGTTATTATCGACTTTTCATCCAGAACTTTTCCAGATTGGCTAACCCATTAACGAAGCTCCCATGTAAATGTGTTAAATTTTATTGGACCAATGAGTGTGTAGAATGTTTTCAAGAACTAAAGAGAGGATTAGTCAATTCTTTTATATTGAATCTACCATCGGGGAATGATGGGTTCATTATTTATAGAAATGCATCGAAGAAAGGACTTGGTTGTGTCCTTATGCAGAATGATAGGGCTATTGCCTATACATCACGACAGCTAAAAATTCATGAGAAAAACTATCCTACTCATGATCTTGAGTTATCTGCTATAATATTTACTTTGAAGATATGTAGAAATTATCTCTATGGTGAAAAATGTGATATATATACCGATCACAAGAGTTTGAAACACATTTTCTCACAGAAAGAACTCAACATAAGGAAAAGGAGAATGCTTGAACTACTCAAGGATTATGATTTCACGATACACTACCAACTGAGGAAGGCAAATAATGTGGAAGATGCTTTGAGAAGAAAGGATCATGGAGTTTTGCATAAGATGAGAGTTGAAAGGGGTCCTATTTTCATGGATTTAGTAAAGATAGATATGGGAATCACCATGGAAGGTGAAACATTAATGCTTTGTCAAATGGTTTCCAAACCATATTTACTAGAAAGGATTTAGAGTTCTAAGACCTATGAAGAAAAATTTAAAAAGAAGATTAAAGATGTGAATGATGGAAGACTGAGAGACATTGTGTATGAAGAAGGAATTTTGAAATTTGGGAAGAGCCTTTGTGTTCCCGATATACCTGATCTGAAAAGGGGATTATTATATTATGTTCATAGCTCCAGCTTCTCTATACACCCAGGGAGCACCAAAATGTATAGATATTTGAAGGAACTTTTTTTGGGACAACATGAAGAAGGAGATTTCTGATTTTGTGTCATGATGTATGGTTTTTCAACTAGTGAAAGTTGGAAGGAAACATCTTGGAGGAGTCCTTCTACCTCTTCCCATACCGGAGTGGAAATGGGACAATATTACGATGGACTTTTTCATGGGGATACCAAAGACTCCTAGAAGGAACGATGCAATATGGGTTATTGTTGATCGTCTTACCAAGTCAGCACATTTTCTTGCTATAAGAGAAGATCTACCACTGGAACGTCTATAAAGAATATATATTAATGAATTTGTGAGACTTCATGGAGTACCCCTATCGATTTTTTCTGATCGTGAGCCCCGTTTTACTTCAAGATTCTATAAGAGTCTTCAGAAGGCCTTGGATACTGAACTTCATTTAAGCACTACCTACCAGCCTCAAAAAGATGGACAATCAGAACAAACTATTTAAACCTTAGAAGACATGTTGAGATCATGCTCACTTGACTTTCAGGGTATGTGGGATCAATATTTGACTCTGATGGAATTTACCTATATCAATGGCTTTGATTCTAGTATTAGGATGGCACCATATAAGGCATTATACGGAAAGAGATGTCACAAAACAACCTGTTGGGATGACGTTGGTGAAAGAAATCTTGTAGGCCCAGAACTGGTGGAGGAAACGATGGAAAAGATGAAGGTAATCTAAAACCACATCAAAGCAGCTCAAAGTAGGCAGAAGAGCTATGCCGATAATCAAAGGAAGGATTTTAAATTTTATGTTGGAGATCGTTTTTTCTTGAAGGTATCTCCATGGAAGGGAGTTATACGTTTCTGTAAGAAAGGTAAATTGAGTCCTTGGTTCATCGGACCCTTCGAAATTTTAGAACGAATTGGTGTTGTAGCTTACCATTTGGAAAAGCCGCCAAGTCTCTCAAAAGTTCATGATGTGTTCCACGTATCACTATTGAGAAAATACATACAAGACCCAACACATGTACTCACTTACGAGGAATTAGAACTGGAACCTGATATGTCTTATTGAGAAGATCCCGTCAGGATTCTTGATACAAGAGAACAAGTGCTGAGAAACCAGATGACGTGTTTGGTAAAAGTTCTATGGAGAAACCATAAGATGGAAGAGGCAATGTGGGAACCTGAGGAACTTATGGTGAAGAATCACCCGAGTATTTTCATGTGGTAGTATTCTAGAAATTTCTAGAAGGAAATTATTTGAAGGAGAGGAGAATGTAACACCCCAAGCTTCCACATCACACTTCTCTTTGAATAATATAGAAGCATGTGTTTTAGGCAACTTTGAGTTCTAACAAACACCACAACCAATAAAACTAGCCGTTATGAATAGTAATACCCACATTTTAAAATTTTATAAATTTTTCTTTCAAAATGGACTTCATTTATTGATTCATAATATCGAAATTATCTTAGGTTGATTTTTTGGTGTTTTTCTGAAAACATGCAATTTTTTATTAATAGTGAAAAAACACTAAGTTATAGTTTAAAACAGAATTTTTATTTAAATAATTATTTATTTTATTTAAATTTAATTAAGGTCAAAATAGATACATAGTACCTATATATGTTCAATGCAATTCATTGGAGTTAGTTTAGAATAATTTTAGATATATTAAAATTTTATTAAACTTTTCACCGTCTTTTACCCACCTCTTAGGAGAATTTGGAAATTCACATAAAACTTAATTTTACCGCTTCTGTGAGTGGAATTTTGAAAATCCTAGAGACACGGTTAATATCAAGGCGTAAAATTTGGTTCAATAAGATAAAATTAATTTTGGGTGAATAGTAATGTTTTGCTTTTATTTACCATGGATAAAAGTAAATAGGATAATAAGGGTAAAAATGATATTAATATTACCCTAAAACATTTCCTAATTCTATTAAAAATTGTATCTCTATCAAAAACAACCTTATGAATAAATTATTATCATTTATATCCACTTGGATTAGATTAGGACATTTATTATTATTTAATTCAAAGAATAGTTAAAATAGATAAAATCAATGTTTAATAAATAAAACATTTTTAATATAGGGTAATACATAAGATAAATTTGATTATAAATATTCATTAGAAAGATAAAAATATTTCCTACATAATTGTATTTTATTTATAATTTTTATACATTAAATAATTTAATATATTTATGACACAGTGATGATGTCGTAATTACCTAATTAATGAAATATTAAAACAATTGATATTATAAATATCAAAATAAATGTAATTTGAGACTTTTTATGAATTCCATTAATTTTCTAGGTTAATATGACATATTAGTATTGGTTATATAAATTTTTTTCAAAGTAATATTTGATGTTATTAAATTATCAAAAACAAAATACTCAATAGTGTCAAAATTGACCTAAAATAGTTTTTAAAACATATATTTTATTATTAATTGATATTATATTCCTAAAAATCTAAGGATTGGCCAAAGGACTTATATAATAATAGGTGTATTATTAATGGACAACTTAGGGGTCTATTGGAGGTATATAGTTTGTTTATTAACTATATAATATAAAAATACAAAGAGACATGGTAAATGTCAAACTATTTAACTAAGAGTTAAATATAAATGATATGGTTAATATAGTTACCCAAACCTGTCTAAAATCTATTGGTTGAAAGTAATTCAGCACATCCCCACCTTAACCTTTAAATAATTCACTTTGGTTCCATTAGAAACTAATATGAATTTATTATAAAATTATATTTCTAGCTTTTCCAAAGGTGCCCCTCACCCCTCTTATAAAAGGGCTCTTCCCCTTCCCTCTAATTCACACCTTCATGGACTTTTGGATTGGCCAAACCCTACCCAAATATTCTCTCAACTTCCCTCACTTCAACCTAGAGGAATTAGTTTGATTATAAATCCAACCTAAGGATCCCTTTTGATCAAATCAAAAGGAAGAACCCGAAGAAGAGGTAATGTTTTCACCACCCTCTTTCAAATTCCTTTCTTCTTAAACATCTTCTTTCTTTGTTATTTCCATTAGAAAATAATAACTCCAGTATATTATATATAATATTATGTTATTATAAATATGGTACATCCATATTCATTATTCTATCCATATTTTGAATGACATGTCACCATAGGTGCGTACGTACGGCTTACCTTCTCCACGTCGTGGTGTAATTGTTATTCAAAACATTATTATTTTGTTGGGTATGATAATGATGTGTAATTGATGTAAATAAAAAATATAACATGATAATTATTCTGTATATATTATATACCATCCATTTATATATTATTTTAATATCAAAGTAATGATATTGTTGCGCGTGTGTACGTACGGACTACCGTCTCCACGAACACAATGAGATTCATTCCCCATCGTATCCATACAAGTCTAATTCTCATTTGAAGATTAATAATAAGGTTTAAGGACTTGATATCATCATTTATATGAATAAGACACATCCTATTCATAAAAAAATGACTTATGTAACAAAACATATAAAATAAAATGAGTAAGTTAACACCCAAAACGACGATAATAGTTTGATATTATGAACAAAGAAATGTCAAAAGATAATATATGATTTCATATTAATGAATATGATTCTTGTATAATTTAATAAAAATTATTTCACCATTATACCAGAGTTTAACCTACCCTCAATCATGTAAAATTACAAGGTATGGGTTTATTTCACAATCTATTCATTATCTGAGGTTGTTTATACGTAATTATCTACTGGGACCTCTTTATCATCCACATCCATGTTTCTTAAAAATGTATTTCAAATAATTCTTAATATTTTACAGACTATGGTTTAATGTCATTTATATCCTTGGGGACTTTTTATAGGAAGTTTATAAAGGAATCTTTCTATCGTTTTCCAAAAAAGTCCTTTTTTATCCTTTTCGACAGAATTAAGGTAAGAATGTCTTTTTTTAACTTATACAGCAGGTGAAACTATTTTCCATCATTATAAAATCATCGAAGATTCTCTTACAATCTTATAATAATATTTTCAAAGTGAATGTTTTCTTTTATAATTATTTGACTTTTAAATGATTTAAAAAATGACATATTTCTCTCAAATAGTTTTGATTTCATCTATGTCAACATCGTCTGACGGATTTTAAGCTTATTTGAAGTTTATTTATTATGATACAAAACATCCATATTGTATTGAAGTTTTTGTGATATGTTTGACTTTGGATGTGTTATTTTTATATCAATCATGGTTTATGTGGAAATTATTGACATTTCTTTTGCTAGGTTTAAGATGAATGTTTATTTTATGTATAAACCTATTCATATGAGGAATGCATTGGACTTAATAAGTGATGGGTGGAGCTCTCTATAGCTCCTTGATGCATCAGTAGGTCTAATGAGACAAACTAGTGTCTTGGCACAAGGCCTTGAAAAAATCTTATTTGTAGTCTTAGCACAAGGAGTTGACTATATGGTTATGATAGTCTATCATTATGCATTCCATCATCATGAAAGTGGTTATTGATATTGCATGTGATTATTCGACTAGTAGAATATCCATGTGAATAAATAAATGGCATTATTTCATTTTATATTTTCCATATTATGCTGAAGTTCAAATTTAAAAATCTTTTGTTTTATTTATACATTGCCTTAAATGTTTATTCTTATTTATGAATGTTTCTGCTATATTGTTATCCTTACTGGAAATCTGAGCTCACCCCTTTCAATGTTTTATTTTTCCCAGGATGTGAAGAAGTATTTTATGAATGACCTGCAGGGATAGTATGAGGGGATATGAATGTTGTCTATATAGACAAGATGTTGTTGTTGTTTTCACTTTATGATGTAATGTAAACTTTATGAATGTATCTAGTGATTCCAAGGCTACTACATTAATCGGTCTTTCGAGACTTGATCTTTTGTGATCATGCCAATGTTATGTAATAATGCACCGACTCTAGGTAATTGGGGTTGGGGCATTACAACTATCCTATTTAAAATTTTATTCCTAGCATAATTTTATTCCATGGAACACAAACTCTTTTGTGTCACAAAATAACAAATAGTTCTTTTAGTAAAAAAAATTAATAGAAAACCAGTGTATCTATATATTATATAATATTATATGCGTTTGGATTATTATTACAAATAGAATACTTTATTATTTTGAATATTCCTCTCATGGTGGGATAAAATCCCTCATATCAGAATAGACGTGTGTATAAACACTTTTGTCCATGATAAAACTTTTTTATCCGAATATTCTTCTCAGATATGTTATTAAATCAAATGAATCATAAAACATGTGTTTTAAATTCATCATCAGATTTTTCCAAAAGAAAACTTTATCAACAAAAAACTTCTATTATCATGTAATAAAACTGAGGTAGTTCTACATATCCTTTACTAAGTCAACTTAACCCTAAAATATTCTTTTATATTAAAATTAATGACTCAGACCCCCTTTCTACCACAATTTTAAGGAAAAATGAAATATTTGTAAATTTTATCAATGATTTTGAAATCATGTATATTTAAATCATTTTTAATGTATATATTTGGTATCATATTCTTATTATAATAAGCTAAGATATTTTAATAACACCCATTAAATGGAAATTGCATGATTTTTTTAAAACCCCTTTATTAATCTTAGAAAATATTTTCATATGGAAATGATTTATTTTCTCCAAGATTTTTACCTTTAGGTTTTGATGAACAAGTTTGGATATATGGGGAAACATTGTTGCAGTTATCAATCTACTCTTCTTCTTCTAGTTTGAATTTTTACACAATTGTACTAACAACACAGTACTAAAACCCAGAAATCAAATTCCCTTGTCAATATATATTCAAAACAATGAGAAAAATGGTAATCATTCCTTGAAATCATTCACATTTTCAAGAAAAAATCAATGATGCTTCCAGAATGAATCACATTACAAGGGTAAGTCTCAAAGGGTGAATCCAATCTCTCTAATACATTAACCAATCCAATCATATAGAATATATAAGAGGAGAATAAATTTCTTTTGATCAATTTCATATGATACTTTTTAAACCTTTGTTGGATCATTTTATGATTTTAATATACATCCTGATTTGTTTTTTGAACAATTTCAATAGTTAACTACTCAAGAATAGTTTCTATAACAAATCTATTATTTATACATGAATATATTTCTTAAGTCTTGGAATATTTTAGGAAGATTATTATACTAATATTATCTTTCATATATGGTTGCTAGAAAATTTATGTTGTATTATGATGATTCCATTAAATCGGAAATTAAATATTTTATTAGCTGAATATCATAATTTACATCATTTAAAAAATAATTTTATAAAATATAACCCCAATAAAATGAGGACCAATATTAAGTTTATCAAAACTCTTAGTGATCCTAGATCCATAAAGCACTAAGAAATGATTCATATGTATCAATCCTTTCAGTCCTTAGTTATTTGGGTAGGGACTCATCCTAGTAATATCATATATAAATTTTGGATTTCATAGTGAATAAATCACTATACAATCCATCGTATCATTATTAATATAGTATCCTTCTTTTGTTTTCTAGCTAAAATTAACCCAAAGAAAACCAAAACAATGAGGAAACTATCTATTATGGTCCCATCATTAATTTTTTTACTTACCCACGATAATTCAGTGGTACACTTGTGTAGCATAACCTACCAAGTTGAATGATGAAGATATTGACAAGTATTCAATTTGAATGGAATCTAACACTTTATTTTAAGAGGTAGTTAACCACATTATCTTTTCTCATGTATTATATTTATTTTTATTCAAACATACAGTGATTTAGTTTTTAATATTCTTACTTTCACTAAATCAATATGTTCAAATCAAATTTATGTATTACTTTTTATTAAACTGATATCATATGTTGAAAATTTAAATGAAAATGTAAAATATATTTATACGAATACTAATGAATCTAATGTATAGGATATTGAAACTCTATTCTTAAAAAGGCATAAAATCTTATTAAATCAATAATCCCCATAAGAGTAAGCTTGTAATGGAATATAACCAACAAAAAACATTTCTAGGAAACGCATAAGCCTCAAGGCCAATAATTGGTATCAAAAGAAAACTAAACAAGATACCACATAAACTCCCACACATCCTATAACTACACTAACACTAGAAGTAATCATGATCCTCAAATGCTAGAGATGGGCTATAAGGAATCCTAACACAAAATGGGAATGATTTTTCCCATATATATAATATTTTAATATTATCATAATTTTACAAAAACTTTGTCATTGACCATCCATAAGCCATACATCCATGCCAACAAATAATTAGAATATACTATTTAACCACACATAGGATATAAATGAAACCAAAAAAATAACTCCCTCAGCTTAGCCTCTAATGTCATCACTAGAAACTATCCCTTTCTACCACTTTGACCTCCATAACTATAGTGTGCCACCAATAGCCATAAATAAAAGTAAGAAATATCCAATTTATCCAAATCTACTTAAGCACTGAAATACATAGTAATGATAAACTATTTGACCTGAGTTAATTTTCTATCAAATCTTAGATATCATTCTTTGAATAAATTCTGAACGAACAAAAGACCTCTTGTCCTATAAACACCACGTCATGTGAATTAGGATTGATATTGATGGCCTATTAGGTATGCACAATAGGTTATATGTAATTATTTTACAAAATAAACAAAAAAATATAATAGTTTGAAATGAATTTTGGAAATAGTTTCCCTAATAGATTTCATGAAAACCAAAAATCATAGTCATCTATTTTTTAAAACATAAATTTGTTTTTATTTAGATTTAAATAATCACTTGGAAATCATTTTCCCAACCTTAGCCTCTTTTATCAAAAGTATAATTTCTTAGAGATATATTTTTAAAAAATCAAAACTCAAGTAAAATATAACTTCATAATCCCCCATTTAATTACATTAAAAATCAAACTAAAAACGAAAATAGATAATTATAAAATGAAATTAAAATAGAATATATAAATAATTAATTATAAATAATATAATAAAGTTAAAAATAAATAAAGAAAAATAAAAAAGTTAGGAAAACAACAATTACTGCATCATCTAAAATGTGAGAGTTGGAACTAAATAGCCTTTTGACCCAAGAATAATCCATGGAATGTGTGAAGATATATGTTTGGTATGTTCTAATAGTAACTGAAACACCCACCCAACACTAGCTAGCTAAGATACCTAACCAATAATAAAACATAAAACATTCGAGGAAACTAGAAATGGTACCTAGATAGTATTCCAACCAAATATATGATCACCAATTCATTTAACTATCTACCAAAGTCCTTCACAGATACAAACACAAAACATACATCATAATAATCACCATTACCTACAAAATATCAACCCATAATAAAAAAAAATCTTTAAAACCATTCCTCCTTTCAAAAAAACCTTTTAATGGTACCTTAAAATTCAGAAATCTTTCTTGAGGGAATTTTCCAAAAACATTACTAATCTCAAACATAATAGACACTCTTAAATAGCATAAAAATTTTATCACACAATTCCTTTACAAAAAACATCACAAATGTTTTATTATAAAAAATGTAATTTATTATATAAAGTAAGTTAAAAGTAAAGTCAAATCCATAGAAACCTAATTGGAAATAAAGTTTTCTTCTAAAAACCATGGGAAACAAGTGTATTTAATTCTTAATGAACCCAACTAGAATATATAATTTTATGAATAAAATTTAATGCACCAAAGAATATATTTTAAATCAATGAAACATAAAATCATGGAAACACCTACCCAGGTTTAGTGAAGATGATGTGAATATTCCATCAAGGGCAAGAGGAAGGCTCAAAGAGAATATTACACACCCATGGAAACCAAAATAAAAATATATAAGAAGTAAAACCATATTATTGATTTTTTTATAACTCACATGAAAAGAGGTAAGAATAATACTAGAGGTAAGATTCTTAGAGTATAGAGGAAGGGAACAAACCATAACATGTTCAAATTCCATTTCAAATAACCTGAAGAAAAAATAATAATAATAGAGGTTAAAGGATGTAGTTTACACCAATATGGGGGGTTAGGAAATGTAATTATAGTAATAAATGGGTGAGGTAGAGGTATGGTTCTTTGTTAAAAAAGGGAAAGGAGAAATTTTTTAATTTGTTATTATTTATGGTTTGATAATATCACACAATTGTCACACAGTTTCCCAAAACATGTTCTAACCATTCACTATTTCTGGGTACATAGGTCATCCATAATGTTGGAATTGCAGGTTATGAAAATATTACACCAACCACTAAAAATTCCTCTTCCAATTGAAAGGGCGATTAGAATGGTTGTCACATAGTTTAACTAACCGAATTTCAACCATGCAGGAAGAAAAAAGATTAAAAAATTAATTATTGTAAGTAATGGCCACAAAAATGAAAGAGTAAAATAATTAAAAATAAGTAAATAAATTGATTAAGAATGTAAAAATTCCTAGTGTCACAATCCTACCCATGAAAACAATTTCTTCAAACATAAATCTAATAGACATGAGGACACTCTAAGGAGAACCCCATTTAGAGGGAAATGAAACCCTATAACAACATTTCTAAACTTCCAAATACTAAATTTAACCTAATACACAAAATCATCTTCCCAGATTCAATAATCCTGAAATACTTAATAAACAACCCACACCTTTCCAATAATGGAGAAATCAAAAATTATAGTCCCATAATGTGTCCCCCTCCATTTAAAAAATCAACTAGTATTATTTTTCAACAAGACTAGATGTTAAAATAACCCACTACCAAACATGATAAGAGTTTGTACCCAAAATTACTTAAACTTATTACCAAACTAAAACAAAATCAATGATCCCCAAATAAATCTAACTCTCCAAAAAAGTAAAACATTATATAACCCAAAAATCACCCCACAAACATACTTATGATCATTAATAGGTAATGGGGGAACAAACTACTAAAAAGTTCCACTAAACTACTCTCAAAGGACATCTCGACCTACAGAATACTCCAATGATTCCAATAAATCATTTTACAGCCTATCAACCAGGGATTAAGGGATTAATATATAATAAAAAAATATACATCCTAAAACCACATGTGATCATAAATTATCTCAGTGAACCGAGGTATCCTAGGACTGTATACCATAGAGACCACTCATGGTGACTCTACAAAATGAAATTAGATGTAGTCTCCCAAGGAACCAACCTAAGATTATACCATTCCCAATGAATCCAAAAAAAATCTCACTAAAACCATAGTAATTTAAAAATACATCAATGGATCCACCCACTTTTACTAGAAATGAGAATCCCAGAGAATTCCAGAATTCACAAGAATCAATTAAAAACGGATCTAATAAATCCTTCTTATTGATAATCATACCAAAACAGCATTGATTATACTTGTAAAGTAGATTATCATTCAAAACAAAAACTGATTGTTAGATTTTTAGGACAGATTCTCTCAATAGTAAGGAGAGAATCAAGATACAATCCACTACATTCAACAAAATATCAAACCTATCGCAGAATAAATTTCTAAATTAAATTATCCATATCAACAAAATCGCAAAAGGACACCACCAAAAAGAGAAAAAAAATAAAAAAAATAAAAAAAATAAAAAAAATAAAAAACCTCATTTATAAAACTTTTCAAAAACCATAGGTTCATATAATGAAATATTTAAACCCATTAAATAAAATATGTTATTTCTCTATTAAAATCATTTTCTAAACCCCCAAACACCAAATTTATTTTTAATTTATTTTTAGAAAACTCATTTAAAATTTTTAAATGAACTTTACATATTCAAAGAACACATAAACCTACAAACTCCAACACAACCCATCCATAAAACATTTTTTAGTGAAAAATATAATTTACAAATATAATATCATTCCCCACTGTAAAAAAATATATTAACCAATTTAAATCATTGTAATTTAATCTTTACATTAAAACATTTTCAAAAAGTATTTTTTAAATAACATCTATATTTTAAAATCTTTAAAAATTACCCAATAAAATTTAAACATAAAAAATTACATTAAAAACATTAACCAACATCGTACAACTTAATATCAAGCGAAATAGGTAATTAATCTTATTCATGAATTGGGTGCATAGCTTGGCAAGCCATTTTTAAATCACACCACTATCATAGTGAAAAATATAGTACTATATACACTGACTCAATAATGGATTTGGTTTATAATAACAATGTTCTCTATACATTATTATAACATATGTTATTTTTTTGAATATTAGTAAACATTTTATGACATCATGATTTTTCATATTTGTGACATAGTATGTAATAATGTTCTAAGAGTTGAAATCACACTTAAAGGACATTCCAGTTCCTTGGTATGGTGAGAACCCATAAGATTAATGATAGTATTCTCAAATATATGTTATATATATGAATGATATAATTTAATGAGACAAAAATTATATATGATATTATGGGTGGAGATACATAGTACTTTTTGGCACATTCTCATACTATATACCATGGGTAATTTCCAATACATAAAATTATGAGAACATATCCCACTAATCGGAAATCTACATTTATATGTTTCATTTAATGTTCTTATCGATGGGCTTGTATATTGATATATATACATTTTTATTATTATTAATATAAATTTTTATTCATTTACTTTTTTTATTGATAAAAATTGTGATGACATATATTCACGATGAACTAGGATATGTTTGGTGAATGAAGAGTGATATTTCATTAATAAATAATGTAATAAAGGATTAGTAAATTTATTTATATAATGGATGTTGATATCCCATTCTATTTAATAGGAATGGAAAAACCTAAAAAAATCTATAACTATCATGTTAAATGGATGGGTTCATTTTCAGAAAGTCAAAAAAATGGGACATCAACCATATATGTTGATGAAAACATCATGGAAACTAGTTGATTATAGATATCAAAATAAAGGGATAATATTTCATAATAAGAATATATATGTGGGTTTTTTCACCTTAAACATTAACTTATTTCTATACGGGTTCAATGGATTGTTTTTATTTGCTAGCCTTTGTTTATGGATGGCTCTGTCTAATGCCACTGAGAATGTGTCCTAGTGGGTCATACATATTGTATATCCTGAACCTTAGTTAAATATTAAAAATTATTTACAATTTAATATATTAAATAACTATTATTATCATACATGGTTTAATAATTATTCATGTTTATTTTATCATATATATTCATTCATTATATATTTAAGAGCATATTTGTGAGGAGAGTATTTAAAAAATGTATATTTTCTACCAAGTGAAAATAATATAATATTTACATATTTAGTAATTTGAAAATAATGAAGTGGTATTTATTTATTTAATAAATATTAATTATTCAAATCTTGATAAATATTATTGTGGAATGAAATACTGTGGTTTATCGACTTGTGGGAAATAATATATATTAAATATTATTTGAATAAATTTGAAATAGTTTTTTCAAAATAATATATTTAATTAAATTTATAGATTTTTACATTTTGAGAAATAGTAACATTATTATTTTAGAAATTAGATTCCATAGTGATTTGTAAAATAAAATGGTGGATCTGTAATTATTATTTTCTAACCCTAGCATTATTAAATCAAAATTATATTATTTCAAATCCTAATGCTTGCCAGTTGATTATGTTGTGCGCAATGAGATCCAAGGAATAATCTTAATCACTAGAGTGGTCCTCATTAAGGGTGATATAAATAATGGAGGGTGATTATCCTCCGAAAACCCTCTCAATTATAGGGATATCAATGAGATTCCTACATTGATGTAATTATCATTGTGATCATAGATGAATTTACAACTGCTTGGATCATTAATCTTGGCACAAAGAGATTCTTATAGTGTCTCTCTGAGGATTATGGTGAATGTTTGGATCCCCACAATAGGGAACCAACACATTATTCTTGTGATTAATTTTTGGTATGATATAGATACATCAGATTCATCTATGAAGAAAGAATTAATAACTAAATAATTATTTAACATGTTATATTAATTATAAATCATTATATTATGATCTTGTATTAGGTTTGGGAATTCACATTTTAGTTAATCATTCATTAAATTCCATTGTAATTGGTTTTCTTTATCATTTGAATATTCAATTAACCATTTATTATAAAAAAAAGTTAGGAATTCCCCTCCAAGAACAACTATTGTTCTCAGAACCAACAATTGGTATTAGAGAAATTTCATAATAATTAATAATTATTTAAATGTTGTTTATTTATTTACCCATTTATTATCAGTATTAAACTCTTGATTAATAATTATTTATTTTGATATATACTCTTCCACATATTTATTATAAAAAATATAATAATTAATATTAATTATAAATAAACAAGATTCAAATAACTCATCCAGTTGTGACAGTAATTCTAAAAAGATATAACAAGAATACATGTTGAATAGGCCATAGGTTTATACTATGTACTTATGTTTAATGAACCAGGAAAGCTAAATAATTAATTAGGAGTGTTAGTTATTTATTTAATATTTATTTCATTAATACACACTTCATGTTGAATAGTCCATCCTACCGTATAGTTATCATGACAACACAATGTGTAACTTACACACATGATGTGTATTCCATTTGTTAAAATGAATCTGTGTTTATTACAATGGCACGTTTTACTCATAACTATGTGAGTTTTAGATCATAAAATGTGAAGAAAACATATACACCATGCACTCCATTAATTTATGTGGTAGTAAGATATGCTTAGTTCCTAGCCATGTGTCCTTGATAGAATGTGAAGAACTATACACAATGTGTAGTCTAATAGTACACTCTATGAATATTACCTATTCACACTTAATTTAGAATTATTTTTTATAATTATTAAACCATATAATAATCTATTTCATTTTCCATTTATTCGAATCATTCATCTCATGTGCTGAGATTCATATATATTAAATATTCGATTTATGTTTACATAATATTGTAAAATAATTTTTTTGTATAAGTTATAATACAAAGATTTCTCTATGAACATTCAGACATATCATGTTATATAAATAACATGTGTCTTTATTATATTTATTTGATAATACAATAAATGAATTTATTTTATTTGATCTCAATTTATATGTTTTGTAGTTTTGGAGTACTCATCATGTTTCCTCTAATGTTCATGATTTTTACATAGTGAATTTTAAATAAATTTTATAATTTATTTAAAAAAACGTTGAATGAGAAAATAAATAATGGATGGATGATAATTAAGAAAAAATAATTGATCAATAAAAGAAGATAATTATTTGACTTTATCTCAATTTATCCTAAATAATATTGAGTATGAATCAATGCAAGTTTATTAAATTAATAATTAATTTTTTGTATATAAGGGAGTATAAACATATACCATACCATTGTATGTGATTGGTTTCCTTAAAATTTATCATTAAATTAAATTGATGAAATGTTCTATGTTTGTTTATACATGCATATAATTTCCATTTATATAAACTACCTAAACCAATATTTTTCTTCCCCTCAACAACATTGAAAAAAAATGTTATATAATGGGATATAAATACATATATATAAAGTTAGATGTGGTATTTCATTTATAGAGCCTAGGTGAAACCAATACAAGTGATACATGAGAGGATAGGTGGTAAGCTTCACCACAAAACAAGTCATGGATCAAGGTGTCATCTACTATATGAATGGTAAAATAATCATCCAATTGATAAACTGACCAATAAGAAAAAATCATGATCATAAGACTCTTTCTCATTTATTTTCATAACTTTTCATGTATAATTTCATTATGGATTTGTATTTATCATCCCATGAATTAATGAATTAACAAGAATGAATATAGAACTAAAATAAATTTGGATTATGATTAAAATTTATCTAGTTAATAGTTAATCACTAGAGTAAATCCACATAATATTAAAAATAATAAAATTAAGATAAAATGTAAAATTTAGGCATAATGATAAAAATTAAATAATTAAATATGTTATATTGGTATAGTATTCCACTACATCAGTTAAAATCAAACCGTATTCGAAGATATTGACCATCCAATGTTGGGGTTATTTCAAATATCAGGTAATTCAATCATGAGTATTGGGTTAAGTTACCTTTTTTCACATAAAGGATGAATTCCAAATAAGGACTTCATGTATGTCAAAGGAAATGTTTTATGAAATTCAAATTAAGATTTTTAATATTGTGTATTCCACTCAACATATCAAGGAACAACTAATTACTATATTTAAACAATTATACCTACATTAAATTAGTCAAATATCTTATCTATCCAGTTTATAGGTATTGAGAAGGATAATATTGGTCATTAACACTATAATATCCATGAAATGGGATATTTATAATCCAATGGAATGGGATATTGGATTTTGAAAAAAATATTTTGAGATTAATTAATTTAATATTTATTGTCTAATTTTATAAATCAGATGGAATGCTAAAAAATTTCACTTCTTAATTGTAAAAAATGAAATACACAAAACATGAATTATATCACAGTGGTGCACTCATGATAATGATATACTTATTACGAAAAATAAATTCTAAAAATGTAGACGGAGATTGAACATTATTCTACACCATTAAAGTAAAATATATGTGCTATAAAATAATCTTCTTAAATTTCTAGAAAAGATGCTTGTGAAGAATATTTATCTATGTATAAGAACATTTGGATGATTACATATATGTATAATGTTTTATTCTCTCATCTATAAAAATTGATCTTATATTAAAGATTTACAATATATATGTTCATTGAATCATATATCACCCATGTGGTCTTTATCAAGAAAAGCTAAGAAAAATGACATATGAGATCTCCAATGAACTCTTCACATGAAATTTTAGAGATTTAATGCCTTTTTGGGCTCATCTAACTTGGATGATTGGAAAAATATACCCCTTAGTCATATTAGACAATATATTCCCTAATTAGATATTCATTGATCTCAACATTTCCTTGTTGACTAAATAATTATTTTGTTTTTATTTTTAATTACAACATGAGAAATAGTGAGAAGTCTCTTTTAGAACATATTACTCTTATTTTCAATCTTAAAAAGTTCATGGGGAATGAAAATCAAATAGTCCTTGTATTGAATTAGAAAAGTAAGAACAAGAAAAATGGGATCAATACTCATACTATGAATAAATAACATGACCACTATACTTCCTAGAATAACAAAATCTAATGGAAGTAGAATGGAAAAACCTTTAGTATATTTTTAATGTGGAACTAGGCTTCTAGAATAAAAACATCACCTAGAATCATGAAGATTAAAATGATGAATTCATTATAAATTGTTATATTTTTATATCTAAAAATTGGGTTTTAGATATAGAAATTAGTACTCCCTCATGTTTCCAAATAAGGTAACCATGTACATTTTGAAAAATTGTTCTTAGAGAGGTGGATCATCAAGTATCCAATGGATCATGGATCACTAATTTGTCTATATGATCCTAGAGCCTTCCATTTCTAAATATAATTTTTTAAGAACTATTATTGTTCCATATGTCCCCTCCATGATGGCTCAGAATGGTAGGAGGACATTACTTGTCCTGAGATGACATCCCCAAGACACCAAATTATGATAATAAAATCCAAAGGCTTCAATAACATTTTGGGGAAGATTTTAAAAATAAAAATAAAATAGCTAATATATGTATATAATAACCAAAAAACTGTGAAATGATGCATGAACCTAATGTAAAAAATAAAAAATTATAAAAAAACAAACAATATAATTGTACCATGAAAAAACCAAGATCAATATCAAAATAAAAATAAAATTAAAAACCAAACAGAGATCAAATACACAAAAATACACCAAAAAGTAAAGTTCAAACATCCTCTAATTTCCAACATTGAAAGCCATATCAAATTATTAAAAAACATCAACAAATAAGTTCTATACTTTTCCTTTACCTATGTCTTCATAAATAATATCTACAACCCACCTAAGTTTATAAGAAGGGGGTGAGTATAAAACTTGGCAGGTTTTCCCCAAATGACTTCCCTACTCACACCACTAGGATAAAACATATCAGAAAATATATATATAACAAATTATATAAAAATCATTAAAACAGTTTTTATCAAATCCCATCAATTTCGAAAATATATATTTTTCATGGAAAACAACCAAAAATGTCCTTAAAATCATTTCACAAATCTATTTCACATAATTCATTCCAATCCACATATCTACACATGTATTACGAGGTGACAGTTCCATACTCATGAGTGGTCTCCCAATTTTCTACCATGTCGTCACAAGTTAACCACATATAATTTTTCTAAAGATACATTCCCCATCCATAGGGCCACATCAATGCAAACGAAAACTTGCCAACTGATTATTCCAAAACCGTGCTAGGAAAATTTTTCAAAACCATTTCAATAAAATATTTTTTCTAAAAAACCTTTCCATAAATCCTTTTTCAATGAATCATGCCAAGTAACCATTTCAAAATCATCATTTTAAAATAATTTAACTATTCACATTGCACAAAACATCAACAATTTCACAAACCATTACTATACAAATTTTTTAACAAGATTTTTTAAATAATATCACAATAAAAAACAAGTAATTCAAAGAAAGTGATAACATGCCATAATGTTCTTATAGTTGGGGTTTAGATTGAATCCATATACCTCATATACTATAAAATACATGAATAATGACACAAATTAATTAAACAAATGAGGATAAAACTCCAAAAATCTACCTTATATGTTGTTCCCTATCAACAACATATCCAAATATCATCATGATTGGAAAAAAATTCATTTATATACCCATAAAATATATATATATATATATATATATATCAAAGAGATGTATGAATATGATATCTAATAAAAAATAATTATAAAAAACACATACCAAGGAATATAGGCTTCATCGCACCATGAAACACCAAAAAATGCATTCCAGATCAAGGGGTGTTGTCGCTACAACCATTGAGAAGATTATTATTAAAGGTAGGGTCTATTTAGGTCAGAAGTGTTGTTTAGAGGAAAATAGTTATTAAATCAACAATTTTTTAATCTTTTTTTATTTCCTCATGGTTTAATTGCATAGTTAGGAAAACCAAGAACAAACCGTGTGCCGACCATTTCTTTCAAAAACCCCTCATACGGTTGGCTCACACTGCTAGACCAATCATGCACCAACCATGCTAAAACACTATGTTTCAAATTTCATTATTAATCTTATGTAAAATCATGTTTTATATAAACTATGTGCTTACCCATATCCCAATTCTCACTTTTCTTGGTTTTTTGTAGTAGTCGCACATTTTGTCATAATCATTCTCAAATAGGGTACCTCCAAAAGATGCCCAAAAAACACTCCAAATGTCATCCAAACCCCCCTAAAGGTCACCAAAAATCATTATATACTTAAAATACATAAATAATGGGTCACATAAATATAATTGGGGAAGTTAAATTCTCCCCATAATTGGCCTTTTCGTCCCCAGAGAGTATAAAACTACCATTTTCCCGAAAGAGTTCAGGACATTTCTTGACCATTGGTTTCTCTCTTTCCCATGTATCTCCCTAAATATGACCATGTTTCAAAAAAAACATAAATATACCAAGTATTTTACCATAAAAAACATTCTCTTGCCTATCTATAATCGGAACTGGCACACATTCCAATGTAGTGTCTAGATCTATGAGAATGTAATCTTATCTTACCACATGGTCAGTATCAGGATAATACTTTTCCTAATGAGATACATGAAACTAATTATTAACTACAATAAACCATGGTGGAAATCCAACCTATATACCACCTCACCAACCCTTTCAATTACCTCATAAGGGACTATTTATAGAGGAGATAACTTGTACTTCTTTTATAAACGATGATTCCCAAGTCATGGAGAGATTTTTAAGAACACATAATCACTCACCTTAAACAAGAATATTCATCGAATAAGATAACATATGATTTTATCAGGAATCAAAGTTGTCTTAATTATCATCATCATTATCCAAATCCTCTCAATTATCTATCGAACAAGGTTTTGTCCAACTAGGGAAGTCTCATATATTTCCAAACAACAAAGTGGATCTTGATAAGGATTCTAGTAAAATTGCATCAAATAGATCCATATTCATTAAGGCATAATAGATATCGATATTTAAGAACTCCACTAATAGTACTTGATCTTCTCATGTTCCACCAAAATCCATTACACAACCCCGAAGCATGTATTTCAATGTTATTATCATCCCTCGGGATTGTAATGTCCTACCCCTACCCATTAACTTGGAAAATATAATGGAAATTACATGTCCTCAGGTTACATCACCAAGATATAAAAGTCAAGAAATAAATCACAAGGTTTTCAACAACATTTGGGGTACAATTTTCCCTTATAAAATAAAACAACAAAACCATGTATCCAATAATAAAAACCCCACTAAATAGTTCATGAACAAAGCGTATACAACTAAAAAGTATAACAATCCAAAATAAACTATATTAGTGCACCAAGTGGAAACCAATACCAATATTATTATACAAAGATGAAGATATCACCCAAAAGCTCTAAGACTCCAAGAACACCATCATATAAACTCCCAACAAGCTCTATACTCTAACACCACAATCCATGCCAATGTATCGAGGAGCATCACAAATGAAATGAGATACTTTTTCTTTACATGTGTACTAATAAATAATATCAAAAAACACACCAGAGTTTCCAAGTAATGGGTGAGTGTATAACTCAATAGGTTTCCCCCAAATAAAATCCCTACTCACTTCACTAAGATAGAACATTTTAGCATAGTTATATAAAAAATTATATAAAACACATTAAAATTATTTTTATCAAAACTAAACCACTTCTAAAAATTATAATTTCATTTAAAACAAAAAAAAAATCCTTCAAACCATTTTACAAATCCATTTGGAATAACCCATTCCAATAGACACGTCCACGCTTATATGGCTATGGGATATTTTCATACTCATGAGTAGTATCTCATCGATCTACTAAGTCCTAACAAGGTAATCATATACTAGTTATTCAATGGAACACTCCCCTTTCAAAGGGTCGCATCAATTTAATTAATCACACAACAATCTATTATACCAAAACCATAAAAAAATGATTTTTGTAAAACAATATTTTTATATATAACCTTTCTAAAAAATAATTTTCAATGAATAAAACCAAACATAAAAATAAAAATCATAATTCTAAGATCTTTACACAAATAATATTTAAAAAAACATCAAAAATATGACTAAACATCACTAAAGAAATATTATACCATTATTTTCATAACAATTTAGAAATAATTTCCTTCTAATTAAAAAAATTAAACCAAGCCTTAAATTTCTAAAAAGAGGAGTTGATATTGATTCTACCTACCTTGAAAATTAGGATGAAAATAATAATAGAAAAATTACCTCGTAAAAACAATGTTGATAATCCAAAAACCTTCCTTAAATCTCATTCCATATCATCAAAATAGACAAATTTTATAAATATTAGAAAAAAACCAGCATAGATTTATCCACAAAATAATATATATTTTAATACAAGAGAGTTAATAAGAATATATCTAAGAAAAGCCACTAAAAATGGAGACATTCCATGTAATTTGAGCTTCAAATCACTGAGAAACACCAAAATATATCTTCTATATTAAGGGGACGGTTCCCATGGCATTTTGGAAGAGTGGAATTAGATTTTTTGTCTATTTAGGGGGGAAATATGATCATAGTTGAATCCAAATTTGATCTAATTTTTTCAAATATTCTTTTAGAACAACATAGTTTAGGTAAATTTTTGGGAAAATTGAGTGAAAAATGTGTTCAGTTCAATGCTTATAAACACCCCTCACATAGTTAGCTTGTACAGTTACACAAACTATTGGCTTATCCTGCTAAACCCATCTGATTCACTTTTCAAAGTTACCATTGGGTGTCCATCTAGTTTAGAAAAACTGTGTGCCTGATTATATGCCTACCAAAATCCCACATCCTACAATTGAATGGTTTTTTATAGGAGCTTTATGTTTTGTACAAACCATGCTCATACTGTTAAAAACTAGAAAAACCCCCCAAAACATTCCAAATTCCATTTGAATGATCCCAAACATCATGAAATAACATTTCATAATTAATATACATATATAATGTTTTTATTAATTGAAACTATTGGTGCTAAATTTCCCCCACAAATGTCCTTTCGGCCCCCATAATGTTGAAAAACATCATTTTATGGAATGATTTTCAGAAATTTCTCGACCATATATTTCTCTTATTCCCAAGACACATCTAAAATTCAACATTATTTCCAAAAACCCAGCACTGGACCTATGTTTTTACCACACAAAGGCTTTTTCTTTCCTGTCTACAATGAATACCATCACTTTTACCAACATACAATCTGGAATTAGGTCAACATAATCCCATAAAATCACATGGCATGGATTATTCTGATACATCTTCAACTAATATACATGAGACACATTATGCACTACATTGAACCATGGTGGTATAGACAACTTATATTCCACCTCAAAAACACATTCAAATATCTAATAAGGGTATATTTATAAAGGAAATAACATTCCCTTATTTTTAAAATAATAAGTCCCAATGCTTGGAGAGATTCTCAATAACATAGATCACTCATCTAGAATAAAAATGTTCATCAATAATGATTCAGATATAATTTTTGAAGACTCTTATCCATATCTATTCCATTCTAGATTATATGAATCTTCTCAGCTCTATCTTGTATAAGGTTTGGTCCAATTAGTGAAGTCCCACTTATTTCCACCCAAAACAATGGAGAACAATAAGTATTCCAATACAATTCTTCAAAAATATCCATATATATTGAGGCCTAATAACTATTTTCATATGGAAAATCCACTAATTCTATATGCTCCTTAAATGAGCCACAAAAATCTATTACACAATCCCACAACATGTCTTCCAACATTTTAATCATGTTTTCATTTTTTTATGTCATTCCACTCTTAATTGAATTGGAATGGTTGAAGGACATTACTTTTCCTTAGGTGACATCTCTACGAGACCAAAGGCTAGCAATAAATGTCAGGGGATTCAACATCATTTGGCGGGATAATTTCCCTATAAAAAAAACAAGTATATAATTACTAGACAATCACTAAATGATTCAAGAACATGAGGTATACAACTAAAAATAAAAACAAATCAATTAAAAATATATTAGAGAACCCAGAAGAAACCATGAACAATATAAAAATACAAAGTGGATGAAGAAAAACAATGATCAATGACACCATAGAAACCAACACAGAAACTCCCAATATGGATTTTGGAATGGAAGGATGTTGGTTTGAATGTTGTTTGGATTGTGCATGCTTGGAGTTTCTTCAGAATTTGTTTGGTTGGTTTCTAACGCCTCAGATTTGAATATTCATCCAGTCTTGATCTCAAGAAACAAACCTCAGAGGAGGATTCAGAGTAGGTGGTTCACCTATGGAGGTTGCATGGATTTGGATGTTTGAGAGGGTATGGCATCAACCATTAGATTGAGTCTGTGCTTTGAAACATGACACTTTCTAGTCGTACAGTCTTGCAAAGGTGGAGTGATTTACATGATTTTAAATTGCTAGGGAGAGGGTGATCCATGGTGTCAGTGTGGTTTTATTTTCTTGATCTCCGGGTTGTGTATATTTTAAGTCTTGAATTCTGTTCGGGTTTCCACGTTCTTCCCTTAAAAGGTGGTTTATCATAAAATTAAAATATCTGAGGCCTTCGGGCCATTGGAGATAAGAATCATGAATCATCACTAAAAAAATTGATAATTTTCATTTCCCAGTGTCCCAATTAAAAAATTGACAACTCACCAATTTTCCCAAGTAGGGGTGAGTGTAAAAATCAATATGTCATCCCCAAAATACATCCCTAATCACACCACTAGTATAGAACATGTTAGAAAATTTATATATTACCATTTACATAAAACACATAACCATTTTAAAAATTAATTTGGAATAACCCATCCAATCCAAACATCCACATAATAATTCCCAGGTGATAGTTTCATATTCATGATTGGTCTCTCATTGATATTCCCTTTCATCACAAGGTAACCATATACTCAATCCCTAATGTCACAAAAATCCTTTCACAGTGTCGCGTCAATGAAAATTAAAACACACCAACAAATTATTCCAAAAACATGCCAAATAATTGGGCCAAACCATTTCAATGAAACAATTTTTTATTTAGAACGTATTGACAAATCAATTTTCATGGAATCAGACAAAAAAATTAAATTCATTAAACAAAGAACGTTTCACATCAATTTTACAATTTCACAAACCACAATCAAAAAAATATTCTACAAAGATTTTAATAATAATTTAATAATAAAATCCAAAAAATTAAAACAATTTGAATATATGCCTTTATGTTTTAATAAGAGGAGTCGACAGTGAATCCACCTACCTTGGAAGCTATGAAAAAATAAGATTAATGGAAAAACAATCTTTAACAAAATGGGGTTGAAACTCCAAAAAACCCAACCTTTGATCTCACACACTATCATAAACTTAGAGAAATATCATCACGGTTGGAAACAAACATCATTGATATATCCTAAATGGATTATATATATGAATCTAAGATAGGGAATAAGTGTAAATATAAGAGAAACCCACCAATAACAGAGACTTTCCATGGAATCTAGGCTTTAACACAGCAAGAAACACCAATGGATTTAATCGTGATCAAGGGGATAGTCTCCACAACCTATGGGAATAAAGTAATTTGAGTGTGGGTCTGTTCATGGGTAAAATGATAGGTTTAAATGAAAATATTAATTATATCCAAAAAGTATGGATCTTATTTTTAAAGTTGAACGGTTTAAGCACATGGTTAAAAAAATCATGCAAAAATTGTGCACTAGGAACTGCCTCCAAACACCCCTCACACAGTTGTCTCTCATAGATTGACAAATTTTTCACCAACCATGCTAAAACCATCTATTTCATAGTTAATGGTTTCTCCAAAATAGACATATAGTTTAGAAAAACTGTGTTATTTCCTAGATCTACCTGCCTCATATTGAATGGTTTTTTTAGGAGTTTCTGTGTTTGTACTAAATATTCTCAAATAATTAACCACCGTAAAATACCTAAAATCAATCAAAAATTCATCCAAAATAACCAAAACATCCCCTAAAATTTACATTCTTAAAATACATAAATAAAGGGTTACTTACATGAAACTATGGGTGCTATAGTTTTTTTTCTTCCATGTGTTACTAAGAACATCATCTTTATTTCATTACATAACATGGATGGATTTATTTTAAAATTTTGAAATAAAGAATTACTCTTTTACGAATGAATAATTATTTATGGCATGGAATGACTAAATAAATGTATTTATGTACTAAATTAACAAAATCAAGTATTGTAAATTGATAATGGATTATTTTTTCACTACTCATATAACTCCCATCATGAAATCACATTCATGGTCATGAAAAATGAAGTTTATGACATAGCTATATCAAGAAGTGTATCTGGAATCTTTTATGTTAATAAAAATTGAAATATTTAATTCATGGTTCCACGTAAAAATAACCAAACCACCAATTGATGAATAAGGTGAATGGTACACAGAGCTTCTAGAATTAGTACACAATAATGTGTGTGGACCATTTTGAATAAAATATAGAGATGGACATTCTTACATTGAAAATTATACTGACCACTTGAGTAGATATTTAAATATATACTTGATAGTTTATAAGTCCAACACCTTTCATAAATTCAATGAATTCAAGAATAAAATATAGAATTGTCTTGGTAACAAGATAAATAAATTTCAATCTACTCATGGTGGAGAATGTTTTAACCTGGATTTTACCAACCTTCCACAGGAGTTTTGGATTCTGTATCAGCTAACTAAACATTATAATCCACAATGGAAATGTTTTAGTGAAACTAGGAACAATACCTTTCTATATATTGTACGTTTAATGATGAGTCATGCAGGTCATCCTTTATCCTTTTGGGAGTGTGCATTATAAAATATAGTATACACACTAATCTAAGTACCAAATAATATCAAAAATGAAATTCTCTATATGTTTTGGAGTAAAAATAAGTATTTTTTAAATACATGTTTATGGGTTTGTTTGGAATATATAAAGACCACCCTAAAAAATTATCTAGAAACCTATGTCTTGTAGTGTATATTTATAATACAGCCTAATGAAACTGAAAGGTGTTATTTATTATACCCCTCAAATGAAAAATTGGGTTTCATAATAAAATTTATATTTCTTTAGAGGGATTACATCATTATGTAATAAAGTGTAAGTGAGATTGACTTCAATGAAGTTTATTCTCAAGATAAAAAATAGTTGGTATGTGAAAAATTACACCGGTTCCCATGGAAGAAGTTTTTCATAAAATAGGTACTATAAAAGAGTACATGATAGATATTATAATCATAATTATATGGTTTTCTAGTCACAAAATATGGTGAACAAATATTTCGTTAAAATAATAAACCACTCTTCTAAAAAAAGGTAGTTAAGAGCTCAGAAGATACTAGATAAAAATAAGACATGAATTATAATAGGTATTCCATGTATCAATACCAAATTTCATTTATCTTCATTCCTTTATGTAATAAAAATCATTTTGGGTTTAAATTGGTATTCAAGAGAAAAATAAAAATTTAATGTAAATTAAATAATTTAAAGAGCATGGCTAGTGGTATAGGGTAAAAATTAGAGTCTAGGAATTGACTATGAAAAAAATAATTCTCCATTTTATGGGTTTAAATTCATCATAATTATAATATCTATATATGTTTAACATTGCTATGAAATTGGAAGATAGATGTCAAAATATATTTCCATAGTAATAATCTTTAACAAGATATCTATATAAAACAACTAGAAGGGTTTGTGACTCTAAGTAGCACCAAAATTACTAAATGTTATAGATATCTATTTATTTAATGAAGAAACCATCCAAGTCATAGTGAATTTTAGTTGATGAGGATATAAAATAATTTTGTATTATTAAGAATAAATACGAGCCATATAATTACCATAGATTCAATGAGAGGGAATTAATTATCCTAGTAGAATATGTCAATAAATATTGCATGTTCTAAATGAAATACCAGTATTACAGTTAGATATGTACTGGTTAAAAAATTGATTATATATAAAGTAAAAATAGAAAAATTATCTTATATTGTAGTTATAATGGCCTTTCATAACTAATATAAGAGGCCTATTGGGCTGTGTCAATGTATCTATATTGACCAGATACTAAGGTGACTTATTGTTGAAAAATCTAATATAGGATTATTTCTTATGTCACATGGAATATATATTTGAAAAAAATGCATTCACATGAACAAAAGGTCATAGTGAGAATGAATATGATACCATACAATTTTTTAATAGGATTGGTCATGTATTTCATGCTATGTACATGGATTGATGTTTTATATACCTTGATCATGGTAAAATGAATTTTAGTAGATCCAATTGTATTGTGTTTTTCTAATTTTATGTTTTTTAGAAGAACTAAGGTCATTTCCCTAGTGTATTTAGGGGATGTAGAGAAAATCATTATGATCTATAGAAATTCTAACCATAAATAAAAACATAATTAAATAATTTATTAGTTTGGATATGTCTTCAATCTCAATAGAGGATTTGTGAGATAGAAGTGTTTGATGCAGCTGGTTATTGCTAATTCAATAATTGGGTTTGAGTATATATTGGCATATGATGTTACTAAATAATATATTTGGAGAAAACAAATTTACATGTTCTTGGTATGACACCAATCATCAAAGGCCCTATAACACTATATTTTGATAATTCTAATGCAGTGTCTCTCATAAAGGAGTCTTGTCCACACTAAAAGACAAGGCATGTAATTAATAAGTATCTCCTCTTAATCGATTTTTTTCAGACTGGTGAATTTTTGGTGAGTATAAATTACAAGGATTAAAATGCAGTGGACCTATTTCACTTTTACATGGAACTGTATGTGATAATTTCTTAAGAGTAACTATTGCACTGCATGGTCATAATAGCTTCCTACTATGATGACAACACATAAGTATCGTAAAATTATTCTTAAATATATGTTTTATAGTTGAATGAAATCATTTTATGGGATATAAATGATATATACTATCAAGGGTTGAAATTTATAGGACTTAAATATGCTTTCATATGGTGTACGCCATTGGTAGTTTCAATTATATGAGTTTAAGATAATATGACCTACCAATCAGAAGTAAACATTAACATGTGCCAGTGGATGTTCCAGTTTATAGATATTTGTGTTGATCCTTAGACTTTGAAATTATTATTAATTGATATTATTAGAATCTTAATATAACATATTAATTAAACCCATGAATACATATATTCATAGAGATGTAGGATATGTTTCTTGTGTCAAAAGTAATATTTCATTAATGAATAATGTGAGAAAGGATTTCTCACTTTTGTTATTCAATGGAAGTTGATATATTATGAATGATTATGGGAATGAAAAATTATAAATAATTCCTTGTCCATAGTGTTCTATGGGAAGGTTCATTTCAATCTAGTCAATTAAATAGATATTGAGCACATAAGTTTATTACAATAGAATCTAATGAACATTATTAGAGATATCATAATAATGGTTTTATGTTACACTGTAAGAATTTGTATAGTGTTTTATATCATTTCAAAATTACCTTATTTCTCTATTTGTGTCTTGGGGTGTTGTTAGATACTACCCTTGGTCTTTAGATAGTTTTACCTAATGCCACTAGTAGTGAATCCTTGAGGGTCATGAACTAAATTTATCCCGAAAATTAATTGAATATTAAATATTATTTATTAATTAAAATGTTGAATAATACTATTCTTATGTAAGGGCCATGGCCTCTCTAATCCATTCCAATGCTGAAATATGGTGTCTGAGGTGTTTTTGGAGGTCAATGTGACTTATTCACAACACTTTACCATATTTCTTGTTATATGAACTCTGTTTCTAGTTTTGTGAATAGTTTCATCGGTGAGGAAGATGTGAATAGTTTCACCGGTAAGACCGATGTGAATAGTGACAGTGGTGAGACCGATATGAAAAGTGTCATCAATGAGACAGGTTTAAATAGTTTCACTGATGAGGATAATGTGAATTGTGTCATCGGTGAGATTGATGTGATCAGTTTCATCGGTGAGACTGATGTGAACAGTGCCATCGTTGTGATCGATGTGAATAGTGATTCGGTGAGACCAATGTGAATAGTTCCATTTGTGAGTCCTTTTTTTGAACAATTCAATCGGTATTGGTGAGCCATTCTAGGAAAATTTACATCGATATCGGTGATTCATTCTATAAACAGTGTTCTTGATATTAGTGAGTGATTTTGTGAACAGTGACGTCGGTATCGGTGAGTCATATTGAGAACAGTGCCATCGGTTTTGGAGGGTCTTTTTTTTTAAAAGTACCATAGGAATCGGTGAGTCAATCTGTGAACATTTTTTCCCATATTGGTAGGTGTATAATGCTTCCAGTATCAGTAGGTGTATGGTGTTTCCATCTTCCTACAGTTTTACCCCCGTTAACATTTTATTTGACAGTGAATGCATTCAAGGACTTGTTTTATGGGATTTAAGGCTGATTCAAATCCCTTCACTATTATATTAACTTTCCTAAGGATCATGATTCCTTTACATGGTCAAACCACATGGTTTATTGTGGTCCTCTTTTAATGTAATATCCAGTGTATCTTCAACCGTTTTCCATCAATCTTCTAAAGGAATGAGATATCTTCCTCCCTTATTCTACATTATTGTTCTCTGGGGTGATATTTTCAAACCATTCCTTCTTACCATATGATCAGTGTGATTGAACAATAATCCCTTGATTATTTCCCCTTAATGTTTCTTTCTCCGGCATGCATACCCCCTATTTTGGTTAAAGTATCAAGTGTTAATATGTCATCGATAGAAGGAATGATCTACCTCTGTTCTTGTGTTTTCTTCGATCCTTATTCCACTATTTTCTCATTTCCATGTTACGGAATGTGATCTCCAGGCTTCTAATGATGTTTTATTGGATTTTGGTTGATGAGGTCGTGTCGCGGTATCCTTGGGTGAATGCAGTTCTCATGGGGGAGGCGAATATAATCCGTTTTGTAGATTGTTCTTGTATTGAAAACATCATGAACCTTTTGACATAGGGAATCAGTTACTTCTCTATTAATTTTATGTGAAACTATATAGTTAGTATTTTTTTCTTACTATATATCAATGGAATTAATGTAATGAATTTTTAAACAAAATAAATAATTTGGTATCAATCATATGTTATTGCCTCTTGTTTTTCTAAATAGTGTGATATCTATTTTTCTCTTGTTCAGCATGTCATTAATGACCCAAATTGGTAAAGAAAATAAACTGGGAGTAATTGAATTTACATTTCATAGATAAAGACGAATTTCAATGAATTGTTTCATTGTTGTTGTAATTTTATGTTAATAAAATTATTGATGTAAGCATGTTTAATTATTTGTGATAGCATACTATTAGGGTTTCTTGTCATGGGAACCAACGAATAACATATCTGTTAAGTACATATGGATTAAATAAAAAGTTTTTTGATTAAATGGTAATTCATAGTATCGTTCTAAGTTACCCTCTGGATTGTAAGGTCGAGTACCTTATGATTTGGATCCTTGATATCTCATTATGTTTGAAGTTTGGATGCCTTCTTTAAGGGAAAAGACCATTGTTGATAAGATATTTGTTTTACAACTACTTGTGTTGTGATGTTATCATTGATGGTTGTTGTGATATGTGGGGGTAGCGAGTCCCATTGGTTGTACCAGCAGTAAATTTCTAATGTGGGGAAATGCATTGGTTTATGCAAGTGGGTGTTTGGGAGGACACCGATGATGATGAAATGGGTTGGATGTAAAGGTTTTTCTATTTTCTAAATCTTGTTGGATGTTTATCTTCTTTACATTCCCCACTTCTCAAGGAATCTACTCTTCCTTAATATCCTTCCAAATGTATCAAAGATGTGCGGGGTATGCCACGTGCTTTCTGTGTTTCTCTTCTCGAGGGAGGATGGGTCTATGCTCTTTCTATAGATGGAAAAAACATAAAAGGTAGTTCAACTACCCACCATGTTTAGCCCCCTTGTGTTTATTAACATAGAATGTTTTTATATAATTATTGGGAATATGGGAAAGTAAAAAATGTTATTAATAAATGATTTAATAAATGATGTTAACCCATGGGGTTGGAGCTTTCTGGGATGTAATCATGATGTTTCAATTTAAAGGAAAAGTGTAATTTGAGTGTGATGATAATGAAATAATATGTGGAATTATTAAGTGTTAACTAATATTTAAAAAATTAATTAACGTAAAGTGAAACTAACAAAAAGAGAATTATGTAATGAAATAAACCTCTTTAAATGGATTTGTGCATATAGGATGACTAGTCTTAGAAGTTGCAGTTGGGTGTCTGAGAGAAATTACCTATAGTTGAGTCAAAAAACTTGGTTATGACAATAGTGATGTTGTAATCTATAGTATATTCTGAATATTTTTTGTTTCTATATGCCACTCCACCTTGTCAGTTAGGGAAAATGAAAACCTAGGGATTATGATCCTTGGGGGTGTTTTCTCCTAGTTTTTTGTATGAGATTGGATGGCTCACAACCCCCTTTGGCCTCACTCTCTTATTTTGGTAGTTACTTTTATTGGTAGGCCTAGTGGTTAGTTTTCCCCATATCTGTGTGTAGAGGGCTACGATGGATTTTGGTTATTCACACACATATATTTTGTATATAGTCTCCTATAGACTACTATAGGAGTAACATTTATAGGTTGTGATGGATTGAGGGTTCTTAATCAGTGTATGGGATACAATGGCTTCAAGTATAATAAATGATGTATGTTACATGTTATGCGAGCTTTGGTGGCTCCCAGAAACTACATGGTTACTTTGGTTATGTGTATTTGTTGGTTCTCTGCCTGAGGTTCATGTTGTGGTGCTTCGCCCAGGTGCCTGCGGGCATGCCTTCTGGAGAGATATTCTTATGATATGTGACATTGGGGAATAGTGGAAACCAGTGGGGAAGTAGTAGCAGGGTACCCTTGATATTAATTATTATGTTATAATATTGTATGAAATACTTGGTGAGAGTAGCCATGATGAGGGTGGGAACTTAGTATACCTATTAATGTGATGAGTTAGTTTCACTTGTTGTTCACTGTGCTTTAGAAAGCTTTCTTTACTTCTGCATGAGAGGCTCAGGTGAGGATACTACTGAGTGTACTATTATATTCACCCTATGTATATATAAACTATTTTTTCAGGTCACTAAGAGAAAGTTGGAGATCAGGCAGGTTACTACTCTCTTGGGGTTGTAGGAGCTATAAGGGCTTCATGTTCACTGATGCTTTTACTTTCCTTTGGTACTTACAGTATTACCTTGTAGTTGTAGTAGTTTTTTCATGACATTACATATATGTACTTTATATTTCTTATATATTGTAGTCTGAGTTAGAGTTGGTTGGTGTTTGTCTTATCTTTATCTTTATCATGTGTTCTCTTAAAGGTTAATGCCTCCCATTTGTGTGTTTACTATACCCTCAATTCTAGTCCCTAACCAAGGGCCTACTAGAGGTGGGACTTGTGGGTCACAATCTCCCTTATCACATTTCCAACCCCAAAGGGTTACACCTTGTTGGTAGGGGGTCATGATAGAGTGGTATCAGAGGTATCATTGAGGGGTATGATGGATTTTGGTGTTTGTAACAAGTGAGGTTGCATGGGTTGGTAGGGCAACTATGTGAGGTAAGTTTGACAAGTGATGTAAAAACTGAAGACTGGCTGATACATAGGCATTTAGGGAACCCTATGATCTGATGCACAGATTTTTAAGTTTATAGTGGCTAATAAATGAGGTGATACTAGTTGTAGGGTAGAGACCTAGGAAATGATCATGCATCATTCTCATTTGTGCTTGTGTCTAAAGGGGTAGACCTTTGTATATGATAACATAAAATAGATAACAGAAAAAAATTAATTATTGTTGAGTCTTCCATATTCCATGTTAAGTAGTTGAAACTATTTTGTATTTTACATGTACGGATCTAGGTTGAAATCCACGTCAGGTTTGCGTAAAAGATGTACACTATGGTATGGAAGCAGATCTCCCTAAGTTAGAGGTTGATGATGATGCCACATTGAAGAGGAATCTCTGAGATTTTCAACACCATAGTCTGAAAAAGAAAGAGGGATCTATTTAAAATGAAGTCATGGAATACTAGTTGGAGGATTTTGAGATAGCTTTTAGTCTGATCCGTGATTAGAAGGAGAGATGGTTGTGTTTTGTTGTGACAATGCTGCATAGAGAAGTGAGGAAGTGGTGGTTCTTGTTCCTCATAGATTGCGCTGATTAGGAGATCACAAATAAGGATATTTGAGACAAGTCCAGAGTTGAGTTTGTTTCTTCAACTGCAAATTCATCCAGTCCCTAATAGAACCTCACCCTTCATAAGGGGATCTCAATTGTGAGAGTGTTTGGAATCTGTTTGAGGAACCTTTTGCGATATTCTTCAGACCTGAAGCTAAATGAGGAGCCCATGGTGAGGCATTTCGAGGAGGCTTTGTCTCCAAATATCTAGTGCCATGTCACCCTGTTCATGAAAAAGTAATATGTTGAGGTGTTAGGTAGGGAATAGTTTATGTAGAGGAAAATGGAAAAAAAATGAATCATCCTGATAGGGGAGTCGTCATGATTCCTTATGAAGCATATATGTAGTCTGGGGATCCCAGTTTTCAAGGAAGAAGAGTTTTTGTTCGACTGGGTGTTAGTCCCATCACTCATCATCTTGTTTATCTAGGGGAAGAGTCTGTCAAGCCTATGACAAGGGATCTGGCACTTTTTTCTGTTTGGAGGTCGAGGTCATCAACCGTGAGAGTACCAAACCATTCTGAGTAGTCATCGCGCACCAGGTGTTCCCCTCCAGGTTCCTCCATTGAGGTAGTTCTAACTGAGGAAGCAGTAGCATGTTTCAACATATTTGGATCCGTATAGAGATGACTAGGAAGGTGGAGGGTATCCCCATGATTCTACCCATCCTAAAATATCATAGCGTGACTGTTGTGGTGGTTTTCATGAGGGTCATAGAGGCTTTGGTGGAGTTCATAGTATGCTTCATGATTTATTATGACGAGCTCCAGGAGAGCCATACATTGTTCGAGGAACCCTATGAATATTTTTTACTTGGTTATATGAATTTTTTTATTAAAGATATATGCAATACTTTATATCAGCAACCCACATCCATGATTTGGGACATAAGGTAGAGAGGCTTCTTGTTCCCTTGGCATTGACTACGCTAGTTGGAGGTCGAGCTAACTTGTTTGAAGGATGTAAATATTTTGAACTAGTGATGGGGAAGAACCTCTCTTGGAGATATTTCTTATGTTTATGGATAAACCATATGATTTCATCCTTGGAAATGATTGGTTGTATTCGTTAAAGGCTATCATGGATTTATTCAGGTTGTAGTTGGTGTTCTTCGATACTGATAGAGAGACGTCAGTGTCTGTTGGTGAGCAAGACCCTTTAATGGGTCAAATGTGTGTTCCATCCATGTAATACTTGATGGTTGAGCTGATGTTGAGTTCTTTAGACGTTCATTAGTTGGTGTTTCCTAGGGTCATAGAAGATTACCCTAATGTCTTCCTAGAATAGTTTGTAGTGTTACCCCCTCAAAGAGAGATCGAGTTTGGTATCGATCTACAACTAAGAGCATATCCTATCTCAATGTAATCATATAGGATTCCCCCTTTTCAGTTAAGGGAGATGTTTATATCGCATTATTCTCTTTTACAGTGCGGTTTTGTTCAGCCAAGTGTGTCATCGTGGGGAACACCAGTTTTGTTTGTGAAGAAGGCTAATGGCAGTTTGCAGTTTTTTATCGATTATCATTGCTTAAACAAAGTGGAAATGAAGAATCTCTATCTTATTCTACACATTGATTATTTATTCAATCAACTTAAGGCTTAAAATTTGTTCTCAAATATTTAATTGTGGTCAGTATATCATCATATGTGTGTGAAGGATGAGGATATCACTTAAACTGCTTTTTTTTTTCTGTCATGGGCATTACGAGGTCATTGTATTGGTTTTCGGTGTGAAGAATGATCCAGTTGTGTTCACGGGATTGATTAACGCTATGTTCTATGGGTACATATATATGTTCATGGTGGTTCTCATTGACGACATCCTTGTCTACTCTGTGTCTGAGAAGGATCATGCAGAGGAACTATATGCCATTTTGAATGTTCATAATCAACAAAAGATGTCTGGAAAGTTATCAAAGTGTGAGATTTGGGATCTAGAAGTCTGTTTTGAGGGTCTTGTGGTATCCCATTAGGATTTATTTGTGGATACTTAGAATATCGATGAATTTGAGTCTTGGGAAGCTCCCAAGATAGTGGAAGAGGTGAGAAGTTTCCTTGGTCTCACAGGCTACTACAGCAGGTTCTTAGACAATTTCTCTCGGGTTGCAACTCCTCTGACAGAATTAACCAGGAAGGATTATGAATTTGTGTGGAGTGATCGGTCTAAGGTATATTTCTATTATCTTACGTAGTAGTTAGTAAGTTATCTAGTTCATTGTCTTACAGTAGATGGAGTTCAATTGGATGTTTTATGTGATGCTTTGCATTTTGGGTAAGGTTTTGCTCTGATGTAGCATAAATCATTAGTTTCTTATAGGTCTCGGTAGTTTCATCCCCATGAATGTAACTATTCCACCCATGATCTTGAATTAGTGGAAGTGGTTTTTTCTCTAAAGATTTGGAGAAATTACCTCATTGGAGAGCGCTTTTTGGTTTTCACCGGTCATAAGAGCATGATGTTTGTTTTCTCCTAGCCTGACTAGAACATGCGGTAGTGTCGGTGGATGGAGTTATCAGAAGAATAAAACATTGAAATAATTTATACCCCTGGAAAAGGGAATTATGTAGCTGATGTGTTGAGCAGTAAGTCAAGTAGTGATGCAGTGCATGAATCTGGATATTCTTAGTGGGTGAGGGATGAACATTTAGTATTACATCTCGATATGGGAGAATTTTGGGGAAATACTTTTCTTTTTTGGATGACCATGCCTTCATATCTCATTCTAAAGGTGGAAGTGTCCAAGATGGGAGATCTAGAGGTGGAGGAATGGAGAGACCAAGTTTTTTGTGGTGAGGCCCCGGATGGTTGGTCTGAGTATGAACAACACTGATTGTTGTATTAGGGAAGGCATTGTGTTATTTTATCGATGTGTGAGATGGTTCATAGAGAGTTCCATAGATCTCCTTTAGTAGTACATCCTAGGGTGACAAATATTTACTGATATTTTAGGAGTTAGTTTTGGTGGCTTGGGCAGATGCATTCAGTTTCAGAGTTTGTGTCTTGACGTTTGGTATGTCAGAAGGTGAAGGTTGAGAACCATGTCCCAGGTGGTTTGATACAGCCATTAGATATTCCTTAGTGGAAGTGTTATGGCATCTTAATGGACACAGTTTCTAGTTCACCATAAGATTAGGGAGGACATGATGCTATTTGGGTTGTATTGGAACATTTAACAAAATCATCCAACTTTATAGAGATCAAAGAGTCGAGCTCATTAGATGCTTTGTTGAGGTAATATCTGAATAAGTTGGTGATAATCCACAGAGTCTTGAGGATGATCATTTCCTATCAAGATCCTTGTTTTAACTCTTGGGTGTGGAGAGGTGTCTAGGATGCATTCGGTTCTCAGCTATGCCTTAAAAAAACTTTTCACACGTAGATGGATAGTTAGACAGAACGGTCCATCAAAACTCTTGATGACATGTTTTGCTCGTTTGTCATGGATTTTGGAGGTTCGTGTATGAGGCACTAAACCTTGGTAGAGTTCTCCTAAAATTACAGCTTTCACTCCACCCTTGATATGGATCCATTTAAATCCTTGTATGGCTGACTTTTACCTTCTTCGTTGTTCTGGACGGGGGTCGTAGAGTTAGCAATTATCAGACCAGAACTTGTATAAAATACAATAGAGATGGTTTGGGAAATTTGTGAGAAGATGAAGGCATCACATGATCACTAAAAATCATATACCGTTCAAAGGAGGAGACCTTCCTAGATTGATTTTGTGGGTCACGAGGTTCTGAAGGTCACTCCCCATCGTGGGTAGTTAAGGTTTTCTAGTGGGGGTAAGCTTTTTCCCCATTTTTCTGCACCTTTTGATGTGTTGGATCATGTTGGATTCATGGTGTATCAAGTATAATTTCCCCATAGATGATTCAGATACATGATGTTTTTCAATGTCAGAGCTCCATTGTTATCTTCCTGAGGACTATCATGTCATCAATTGGAGGGAGATCTGTAACGACCAAAACAATCATTAATGGAAATTCCTCTTGATCTAAATAAAATTTTTTATGGTTATGTGCAATGAGAACATCATTGGTTTTCTGTTTCTGTATTTTAAAATACCGTTTTGAATTGTGACCATTACTAATATAGCCATTTGAAAAGTGATCACAGGATTAGTATAAATATAGGGCTTTAACAAATCCAATTTACTCAGACAAAGGATGCAAGGGCCTCATCCAATAGACTTTCCATGTACGAAGCCCATTTTTCGGATCTCGGAAAGGAATTGGTGTCATTGGGATTTTCTATTGACAAATCACATGCCATGCTTGAACACGTTAATGTTGAGCGGAACCGACTATGGGAGAAATGGATGTTAATAGAGATTACCACCAGAGCAACGTTATCCGAGCCACCCTAAAAGTCTTACACCATTCCACACATTACCCTTCAGTCTAATGTGTGTGTTATAAGGGGTTATGTAATAAGTCCCTATAACGATGACAATATACATTTTTTTATAAAGAATGTGCATTCATTTTATTATAGTTACTTTGTAAATAGTTTTTAAAACACAAATTGTATTTTTAGTTAATATTCAACTAAGAAATCTATTTTTATGAATTAATGTATTTTTGAATTAAATAATATTTTAATAAAATATTATTATTATTATTAAATTTATTTTTATTAAATAAAAGTTATCATATAATTTTATTAATGCAATTGAAATTTTTATTATGGTTTGAAAGCTGTTTTTGTCAAAAGCCATGAATTTTTTATAAATGTCAGTTTTTATTTTAAAAGTTAAAATCCACATATTTAAAAAATTATTTAGATAAAATTAATATTATTTTTTGAATCAGGATGTCGAGAAAATATAATGGTGAATTTTTTCTAATTTTCTGAGACAGTCAAATTTTGTGTAAAAATTAAATACAGTTTAAATATATATTGTGTTTTATGACATTATAATGACTCAATAGTGATGTAATAAAATACTATAAACTTTATTTTCGTCTAATATATTTTTTACCATTAAAATAATGTTATTTTTGGTTTGTTTGATTTATTTTACAATGTTTTGGTGGACCCTTCAAGGCTAATAAAACATTTTTTCTTTTGAAATTGTTTTTCTTGAGAGTGTGACTCACCTCCACATAAGAAACCCTATTATTTTAAAGTAGTTCGTCCATTGGAATTATAAAATATTGTTTTCCACTCCCCTTTGGAAAAAAACATGGTCAAAAACCATAGGCTAGTTTGTGGTTTTGATTAGTTTAATGTGAGGTGTCCCAAACCTAAATAATAAAGAATTCCCTCACCTTTCCTATATAAACCCACCCAAGCTCCAACATCCTATTCTCTAAAGTTTTTTGGAGTTCGACCAACCCCTTAATTCCTCAATCTATAATCCCCCCAAGGTTCCCCAAGCTCTCAAGAAACCTCTCTTAATCCTCTACCAAGCCTTTGGGGTCACACTTCCAAGTAAGGGATTTCTTCCTTTCTCATTTTTGTTCATTTTTCTTTAAGTTGTTATTCCTTTTTTTCAATTACAAATATTAGGGTATAATTTCTCACCTCCCCCATGTTGTCCTCTTTATGTTAGGATTATTGGATACCCCTTTCTCTCTCATTAATGCCTCCCATGTACACCTGTTACCATGCCGAAATTCCTTGAGGGGTTTCTCTCTCCTCTTTTACATTAAAGTAATTCTTTTTTATAATGCATCTAAATTCCATTACATTTTTTAGGACATGTATCTATATGACCCCAGTATTGTACATTTAATTTATATACGATGAGACACCGTTTTCTCTCTCATCAAGCATTTTCATGAATCCTTATGTCATGCCGTTATGCTTCTAAAATTGCACTGTGTTTATCCAAGCCAATATCATTGTGTAGTGAATACCATACTCATATCTCTATTAAGGGTATTCACCTTTATACACATATAAATATTGAATGGTACTTTCATGTATTAATTCCACATTACTTAATCATGGAATATCTTATGATGTTGATTGATTACAAGATCCATGTGTCACACTTATGCGAGAAATGAAATGTTTAAGAAGGGTGCACCCTGATAATGATTCAATGCATTAGTTAAAGTATAGTATCATTATACGTCATGTTTAATGGGTGTTGACTCATTTTAATTCAAGTTCAATGATGTTTTACTCCTTAATGTGCAATTAGGGTTTACTCATTCTTCATTTTCAATGACCCTTGGCTCATGCTAATTCCATGTAAAGTGTTGTTTCTACATTTACATGTAATGATTATCATGATTTATCAAGACTTTATTTTTTTGTTTATATTGTGCTCCATTTATATTCCTATTGTCTAGAATGTATTTTCTTCTTCATTTTATTCCATGTTTATTCCCTTAATGGGATTTATAGCTCACCCTTTTTTTATGCATGTCCTCAAGTTATCCCATGCAATGTTAAGTATGAGTAAATTTAGCGGTCATGTAAAAGAATTTTTCAATAAAGATGGTGTATTTCAAGTTTTAAGTTGTTATGTAATGATCATAAGCCCAAATACACTAGACCTCTAGATCTTCAATGTTTTATCATGTTAATTGTTTATGTAATAAATCATGTCTAAGTGTGTAATAAAAATCAGGGTTGTTATAGTTGGTAGTAGAGGATAAGTTTAGTTATTTTTGGGATTAGGATTAGAAAACCCTAGTGAAGAATTAGAGACAAGAATAAGTATAATAAAAACATCCCTAAATGTTGGTGAGTATTTAGTAAGTGGTTTATCAAGAAAATAAATCTCTGTCTGGATACGAGCAGGTAGAGGTGGCTTTGGCACATATGTATCCTAGGGGAAAAACCCAAAAACATCGCTTTGAGCTAGACTCGAATGGGAAATGGTGAATGAAAATGGGCCTTGCTACACTCTTGGCTATGACACTCCCAGGGGATATGCTTTGGTAAATTCAAAATCTTAGTATGAAACATTATTAAGGGAAAAAATTCTCCAAAGAATATATGTTACAATGTCGATCATGGATAACATAGATTGAAGCCTATGGATTCATAAGTTAATGAAATAAAAGTTATTTATAATTCATTGGTTTTGTCCTTGGATTACCCTTTATGTGATAACCCTATATTTCCTTTTATTTTGTACAATGGATGGTATTAGGAGGACTCAGTATAACAACCGATGTGAAGATCAATGTGATGATTGTTCTAATGAGATGCCCAATATAATGGGAGCGGGAAACATGAACATTGTCACGTTTCACTCTTAATTAACTCAAGATTTAAATAGAAACATGGGTCCAAACGAATGTTTAACACC
The DNA here is from genome assembly GCA_963277665.1 of Viscum album. Lineage (NCBI taxonomy): Eukaryota > Viridiplantae > Streptophyta > Magnoliopsida > Santalales > Viscaceae > Viscum > Viscum album. The sequence continues at coordinate 1,306,816,619 of OY728147.1, forward strand.
CACCCCCCCCCCCCCCAAGAAAGAACATGTCACTATCGAGAGATTCATGAGACAAATGTATCCTACTTCTAAGGGATCATCTGATCCCTCAACCGCCAAAAAAATGATCAACTCCATTGAAAATATCTTCTCCATTCTTCAATGTTTTGAAAAAGATAAAGTTATTGTAGATAATTATCATATAGAGGGTTAATATGATCAATGGTTGAAGTTGATCAAAAATATGAAGCCTGGGGAGGAGATTGAGGCATTGGAATGAAATTATTTCCAGAAGATGTTTTTCGTAAAATATTTTCTGCACTCCCTCTGACTTAAGATGGAAAAGGACATACATTCCCTCAAGAAAAAAGGTGACGAATCTATCAGATCGTATGATTAAAATATCAAAATTCTTGCACGATACACCTTCGTCTTTGTTGTTACCCCCTAATTAAAGGATGACCACTTCTTTGTTGGGATGAAACCTAGAATAGCGAAAGCACTGGCAATCTGTGACTTCGACAGATATGAGGAAATTGTATGATGTGACCTCAAGGTCAAAATGAAGATCAAAGAATCATAGGGGTATCAATGAGATAATAAACATAAGGTGGACTTCAATATTGGTGGTCTGATGGATAAATCCAATGGTGCTAAGAAGATACAGCACCCCACTTTCCAAAGGTGCAGCATGAAGCACCCAGAAAATTGCCTAAAGGGGGCGAGGAAATGCTTTAGGTCTAGATGAGAATGGAACCTAGCTGTTAACTACTATCAAGAAAAACATGTGGCTGTAATATAGGAGAGGGACACTCCGTTCTAACCTCAACATGTTTTTCATTACTTCAACTGCAAAGAACCAGGGCATCTTGCAAATCATGCCCTAAGACAAGGGTTTTCAGGGGCAACCAACAACATCCAAGGCAACAAGAGAGAACTTTTTCCCTCACTACTGCCAAAGTGAACCCCTAAAATGAAGTGGTGATAGTTATGATTGTTATTCATTCAAAAAATTTGAAAATATTTTTTGATTTAGGTTCTACTCATTCTTTTATATCCCAAAAGTTTAGTAGAATAATACTATCACTGCCACAAATCATGGAAGTAAAGATGTCGGTGAGTATGAAAAATGGGGCGATCATTGCATCCCCGGAATAGAACTCCACCCCTATCATAATATGTGGATTTAATTTTGTCGTGAACCTCTTAATACTCCCTCTGGTGGAATTTTATGCAATTCTTGGCATGGATTAGCTTTCTTTATATATATCTGACATAAATTGTCATGAGAGGGAAATCACTTCTATGTAGGGAATCAACCCCCATTTCTATACAAATGAAAGGAGGAAGATGAATCTTCTTTAGATCCATCATCACAATCGAGGATATTGCTTCCCTATGAGAACATGTATCTGGCTCAGATGATTGAGTCTAAGGACACAACTATCCTTAAAGAAAAGCCTATTGTGAGGGAATTCGCTGAAGTCTTTCCCAAGGAATTGTCTGGTCTTCATCCTAGAAGAAATGTTGAATTCTCATTTGATATTATACCTAAGGTATTTATGATATCCCATAATTCATATATAAGGGATGTTTTGAAGGTTTAGGAGCTAAATAAACAACTATAGGAGAATCAGCATAAAGGGTTTATATGCCCAAGTTCTTTACCCTGTGGTGAACCAATCCTATTCATCAGGAAGAAAGATGGGTCAATGTCCATTTGCATAGATTTTCATGAGCATTACAAAATCACGATAAAGAAAAAGTATCATTTCCCATGAATTGATGACTTGTTCGATCAGCTGCGAGGAGAAAGATACTTCTCCAAGGTGGATTTGCAGTTGGGATATTATCAAGTAAGTGTGAAGAAGGAAGATATCCCCAACATTGCTTTTTTTACAAGATACAAGCACTATGAATTTATAGTAACGCCTTTTTGACTCACTAATGCTCTAGAAATCTTCATGGAAATGATGAATAGAGTCTTTAGGGATTACCTTGACAAATTTTTGGTAGTCTTTATAGATGATATTCTAATATGATCCAAAACCATGGAGGACCATGAGGAGAATATATAAACAGTACTAGAGACCCTGTGGAAAGGAAATCTCTAGGAAAAGTACAACAAGTGTGAGTTCTAGTTTAAGGACATCTCATTCTTGGGACATATCATCACAAGCAATGGGATATCTGTGGATCCCGCCAAAACAAATGCAATTGAGAGATGGCTGAGGCCAACATCGGTAACAGATATGCATAGATTCTTGGGTTTAGCAGGATATTATCGACGATTTATGAGAAATTTCTCACAATTTTCTAACCCTCTTACCAAGCTAACTCGGAAGGAAGTAATGTTTTCTTGGAGTGATGAATGTGACGAATGGTTCAAGGAGTTAAAAAGGTGTCTTATCAATGTGCTCGTGCTCACTTTACCCACAAGTGGATAAATTTTTGTGGTATTCAGTGATGCTTCGAAGAAGGGAATGGGATGTTTGTTGATGAAAAATGACAATTTCATGGCCTATGTTTCAAGGAAATTGAAACTTCATGAGCATAATTATGCAACACATGATTTGGAGTTAGCTGCGGTGATCTTCGCATTGAAAATTTGGCTACATTATCTCTTTGGTGAGATGTGTGAAAAATATATAGACCATAAAAGCCTCATGTATATATTCACATAGAAATATTTGAACATGCTCCAATGAATATGGTAAGAGCTAATCAGATATTATGACTGCTCAATCCATTAACACCCCAGGAAAGTGAACAAGGTGGCAGATGCTCTAAATAGAATGGACCCAGCTATTCTATAATTGATGAGAATTGATAAGGATTAAATCTTCATAGAAATGATGAACATCGACATGGGAATAATAAAGAAGAGAACATCATCAATCCTTTCACAAATTATTACTCAAACATCTCTTTTGGAAAGGTTAAAGGATGATCAAAAAGAGGGTTTGGGAATTTAGAAGAATACAGAAGCTATCTGAAAAGGGAAATCCTCGGATTTCAATGTTAATCAAGAAGGAATTGTGATTTTTGGGAAAATACTATGTGTTCAATCAAGTATGGATCTAAAGAAGGAACTTTTGGATGATGCACATAGATCTAATTTATATATTAACCTAGGAAACACAACGATGTATTGAGGTCTCCAAGGGAATTTTTGGTGGCATAATATTAAGAAGGAGATTACTGAGTATACATCAATGTTCCTGGTGTTTTAGCAAGTGAAGGTAGAGAGGTATAAGTCTAAGGGGATGATGAAACTGTTTCCCATACAGGAATGGAAATGGTAGAATATCACCATGGACTTTGTCACCGGACCTATGAAGACATACAAAGGCAACAATGAAATCTAGGTTGTTGTGGATTGTCTAACAAAGTCTGCACACTTTATTCCGATTTGGGAGGATTTCCCATTGGATCAACTAGAAAAATATATATTAGGTAAGTGGTAATTATTCATAGAGTACCACTATCTATTTTATCAAATCAAGATCCAAGATTCACCTCAATGTTTTGGAAGAGTCTTTAACATGCTCTGGATACTGAACTGAACTTCAGTATGACCTATCATCCTCAAACCGATGGCCTATCTAAGCGAACTATTGATGCAGTGGAAGATATGTTAAGAACATGTTTATGAACTTAAAAGGAGGTTGAGAACAACATCTTCCACTAGTTGAATTATCCTACTATAATAGTTTCCACTTGAGCATCTGAATGACACCTTATAAAGACCTATATGGGAAGAGGTGTAGAACACTAGCATATTGGGATGAATTCGGTGAGTGTATGCTGCTAGGACTAGAAATGATTGAAGAAATTATGGAGAAGGTGAAAAAAATATAGCAGCATATCAAGGCAGCCCAGAATCGACAGAAGAGTTATGTAGATAACCGTTGACAAGACATTGAGTTTAAAGTTGGAGACATGGAATTTCTACACAAATCTCCATGGAAGAAGTTCATGATGATTGGAAATAAATGGAAATTAAGTCCTAGCTACATCGGCCCCTTCGAGATTCTTGATCGTGTTGGGGATGTGTCCTATCTACTAGAACTTCCACCTATCATGGAAAAATTACATGATATATTTCATATATCTCTCTTAAGTAAGTATATACATGACCCTTGACATGTACTCTCTTCAGTGGTAGTACAGCTAGAGGAAGATCATTCTTATGAGGATAAACCATTGAAGACCTCAAATCATAGAAAACAGTTCTACAAAATAAGACAATGCCTCTTGTCAAGGTGTTGTGGTGAAACCAAAAGTTTGGAGAAGTGACGTGGGAATTAGAGGAAATGATGAAGCAGAGTTACCCGCATTTGTTTTAGAGTGGGAAAAAGAAATTTCAAGGGTTCAATATCTTAAGGGGGGAAGATTTTAATGACCCAGAAATTCATTAATGGAAATTACACTTGATCTAATTAAATGTTTATTATGGTTATATAAAATGTGAAGATCATTGGTTTTATGTTTCTGGATTTTAAAATACCATTATTAATTGTGAATGTTGTTAATATAGTCATTGAACAGGGATAACATGATTAGTATAAATATAGGGATTTAACAAATCCAATTTACTCAGACAAAGGAAGTGATGGCCCCATCCAGTAGACTTTCCCCGTACGAACCACATTTGTTGGAGCTTAGAAAGGAGGTGGTGTCATTGGGCTTAGATCTTGATCAAGCCCATTCCAAGCTTGAACATGTTAAGTTTGAGCGGAACCAACTACGGGAGAAGTGGAAGTTAATAGAGATTTCCAACCAAGTGATGTTATCCGAGCCACCCCAAGAGTCTGTCACAATTTCACACCTTACCCTTAGGTCATGTGCGGGTGTTATAAGGGGTTATGTAAAAAGAACATTTCACTATGACTATGTATATTATTTTTTTATAAAGTATGTGCATTCATTTTATTATTGTTACTTTGTTAATAGTTTTTAAAGCATAAATAGTATTTTTAGTTAATATTCAGCTAAAAAATATGTTTTGAGTAATTAATAGATTTTTTAATTAAATAATATTTTAATAAAATATTATAATTATTATTATTATTAAATTACTTATTTTTAAATATAAATTATTACATAATTTTATGAATGCAATTGAAATTTTTATTATGGTTTGAAAGCTGTTTTTGTCAAAACCCATGAATTTTGGATAAATGTTAGTTTTTATTTTTAAAGTAACAATTAACAGATTAGAAATTTATTTATATAAAATGAATATTATTTTTGGAATTAGGAAGTCGAAATTATCCAATGGTGAATTTTTCATAATTTTCTGAGACAGTCAATTTTTGGGGTAAAAGTTAAATATCGTTTAAATATATAATGTGTTTTATGTCATCATAATGACCCAGTAGTGATGTAATAAAATACTATAAACTTTTTGTTCATACAATGTATTCATTACCATTAAAATAATGTTATTTTTGGTTTGTCTTATTTATTTTACAAATATTTAGTGGACCCTTCATGTCTTATAAAAAAATTCGTCTTTTTAAATTGTTTTCTTTAAGAGTGTGACTCACCTCCACATGAGTAACCATTCTATTTTAAAGAAGTTCGTCCACTGGACATAAAAAATATTTTTTCCACTCCCCTATGAAAAAAACCATGTGCAAAAAATATATGCTGGATTGTGGTTTTGATTAGTTTAATGTGAGGTGTCCCAAACCTAAATAATAAAAAATTCCCTCTCATTTCTTATATAAACTCCCCCAAGCTCCAACATATTCGTCACTCAATTCCATTGGAGTATGACCAACCCCTACCCTCCTCTCTCTATAATCCCCCAAATGTTCCACATGCTCCCAAGAAGACTCTCTCAAACCTCTCCCAAGCCTTTGGGATCACACTTCAAAGTAAGGGATTTCTTCTTTTCTCATTTCTGTCCAATTTTCATTAAGTTGTTATGTCCTTTTGTTTTCAATTAAAAATTTTGGGGTATGATTTCACACCTCCTACATAATTTACTCTTTATTTATTGATTATGGGAGACCCATTTCTCTCTCATTAATGCCTTTCATGTACACCTGTTACTATGCCGAAATTCCTTGAGGGATTTCTCTCTCCTCTTTTACATCTAAGTAATTCTTTTGTATTATGCATCTAAATTCCATTACATTTGTTGGGACATGTATCGATATGAACCACTTACTATCCATTTCATGTATATATGATGATACACCCTTTTTTCTCTCATGAATCACTTTCATGAATCCTTATGTCACGTCGTTATACTTCCAAAATTGCACCGTGTTTTTCAAATCCAAGATCCTTGTGTAGTGAATAACATACTCATGTATCTATCAAGGGTATTCACCTTTATACACATATACATATTGAATGGTACTTTCATTTATTTATTCAAAATTAGTTAATAGTGTAATAAATTTTTATGTTGATTGATTTCATGATTCATGTGGCACACATATGCATGAAATGAAATTTTTAAGAAGGGGTTCCCTGATAGCGGTCCAATGCATTGCGTAAAGTATAATATCATTATATGTGTAAAGACTCGAAAATTTCAATGAAATTTTTTTAATTATATTTTAAGTTTATGAGTCTGCCGAAATTGACGACGCATGATTCCGAGGCCCAGTGTGCCCGGAATGAATTTCTGATCATTTTTGAGGTACGTCAGTCAATGTCGGAGTGGATTTTTGTAACTTTTGAACTGATGATCAGAATTGAAATATGAGGACACCGTTGAACTTGAGGCACTGATATTCTCTTAAGAGAGGATTCACCTCTACCACAGTTGAGTTGAGAGTGGAATTTGGTTTTGTGGTTTTTCATGGGAGATTTTAAAAAAATAAATTATTTTTATATAAAAATATCCCACCATGCTTTTTAAATTCTAGTGGCAGGGACCACCAGAGGGATGTCGGGCATTAAATGATGGACATTAAATGTTCAGTTACACAAAAATGTGTAACCAACCTTCATAGGATTTATGAGGCTCATTAATTATACAAATTAAAGAACCTCTTTAATTAAATAAAGAAGAGTTCAGTCCCCTGTGATCCTTCCTTTTAATAATGCCAAAACAACCCATTTAATTATGCCAATGAATTACAATTAGTTGTGCCAATTAATTGTGCCAAAAAATTAAATTGATAAACATATTTTATTTGGATGAAACCTAATTTTTTTGGGGAAAGGGTTGGAAAATGGTGAGAGTTGGGGGAGAATTTTGGAGGAACTCATCCTCCAACAAAGAACGCAATCCAGAATTATAGAACAAGGACGACACTTCAGCCCGAATCGGAGGAACGTTACGGAAGAAACAAATTATGATTTCACCACCCCCAATGACATTTTATTATCCCTCTAAGACTCCTTAAATGAACAAAAAGGTAGGGTTTGTTGTTTTGAATACCCCCTTACCCATTCTTGACGTTCTTCGTGATTTAAGAAGTATGAGCTGCTTGCTACCGCTCTAACATAGAGGGTATGGGGAAAACAAACATGGCCTAACCTCTCCACAACCTTTGAGGTTTTTGTTGAGTCCTTCATGATGGAGGAGGATGGAGACCGGTGCCGGTGATTGGCACCGATGGGATATGGGAGCGGCAACCGGCACCATGGCCAGCCGCAAAGATGGGGGCAGTGCAACCGCGACGCTAGAGAAAGGTCGTGGCCCATCAGTCATGAGAAAGCAAGGGAAGATACTGACACTCTGGTCGGCCCCAAAAATGTGGGTGCTGGCATGCATCAGCGTCTCCCAGTGTGTAAGTGTCGCGGCCTTGTGCCGCAGCGGCGAAGGGAGGGCGGTCGGCCGATCCGGTCGCTGGTAGAGGCATGGCACGCGACCGTGCTGAACGGAGGGGGCCGTTCGTCTAGCCAGCCATGGCACCATGGTCCATGCACCATTAGAATCCACCGAAGGCCCCCACCACGGGCCGCCACCTCGGGCCACCCTGCGGCCCGCCAACGCGGGCAGCCTTCACGGGCCACCACACCGTGAGCCCAGCGAGCCTCCGCACCATGAGCCCGGTGTGGGCCGGGCTGGGCCGTGCCGGTCGGCTAGGCAAGACCAAGAAGGCCAGTCCAGATCATGCAATCTAGGTCCGACCTAGGGCCAGACCCCGGTCGGTTCGGGTCAGACCGGTCCCTGACCAACTTCGGCCATTTTCGTTCATTCGGATATATCTTGAGCTACAGACATTCGTTTTATGAACCTCCTACGACGCTGGAATCCTTGAATCTAGTCAGTACTTTTTTATACCGCACACAAGTTTTGGATAATGTTGGGTTATGGTCAGGTTTGATTGAACATGAATCCAATCACGCCCTCAGGACTAAAAGGCCAATAACTTACAGACCGGGCGTCTGATTGACGCACCGTCTGTTGTGTGGAGTCCCCAATTATGTGGAATTTCTTTATGATACTTGAAAGAGTTCTTTCATGGGATCCCTAAAATGATTAGTGGTTTTAGGGGTACTTAGGTGCAGCAGAGTGGCTAACCAAGGTCATTTCTCAAAGGAGGAAGTAAATTAAAACAACTTCTTAAATGTATTCTAAAAATAAAATATAATAGAATTAAAACACTAAATGAAAGGATGGGTTTTTTTTAAAGTTTATAAATCTAGAAGATTTTTTCTGGAATATGACTGTATTTTTATTAATTTTGAAATGTAAGTTGATTAACAAAGCACAGCGAGAAGATGTTTTTTAGAGAAATATTTTTAGAAAGTGTGATCAATCTAACTCTACCTCTTAATTTACTTATTAATCATTATAATTTGAATAAATATCCACTTAATTATGATCCCCTAATTTGTTAACCCTCTAACCCTACAAATGTTAACTTAACCACAAAGATGAAATTACTTAAACCCTAGTCTAGCTTCGGAACACACAATCACATCACCCTGCATTGATTGTTGTTCTAAGGATAGCTTATGGTCAGTGGTTAATTATAGAACATATCCATTCTATAAATGAGTATGAATTGTGTTTAGGGATTATATTTGAACTCTACAAATTTATCTCATGTGGTCTTGTATTACCGATTAAGATCTCTCTCTCACAATTTACACAAAATCTCGACTTCACGTGTTTTTCTGTTAATTGTTCAATTACTTTCTTTTTTTATTATAATTTAAAAACACAATTCATGGATCATATTATGTTAATTAAAGTAGCTCACTTATTCAAAATAATTAAATGAAGAGGGTATAAGATAGATTGATCACTAAAAAAATTACTCTTCCAGGGGCGGTGTGGTCATCGTGGAGACGTTTTGCATGAGCAAAGAATTGGAAGCGAAGAACCCAATATCGTCTACACTCTTGATTTCAACAAAATTAGGAATACTAATATATTTTGAAAAGTGAATAACATGGAATATTAATTGAATAAAAATTCAAGATACAAACATGAAGGAAAATAAATACAAAGAGGAGGTGGGAGAGGAGAGCCTTTTTGGAAGAGAGACAAAGCCTTACTTCTTCCAGGTGTTGTGGGGGGTTCCCAAGAGACACCATTTTGGCCACACAATCCCAAATCCTTGACCAGCCTTCCCAAATAGTTAAAAATCCATTTAAATAGAGTTTTTGAGGACTAGGGTTACCTAACTTTTTTAAGTGTGAAATAAAAACTCAACCAAATATTTTATTCCACATTGCACTGCATCGTTGACCTCCAAAGATCATGCATTGGCCGACCTTATGCAATGATGATTTGTTTATAATTATGTCCCTGATCTTCCATTAAATATTGGATTTAATTCAAGCTCGGATTAAGAAGATATGCCCAAATGGTTAAGAAATGTCCAATATGGATGGTTTTGCCCAATTTTGTATCCAAGGCCCATTTAATCTCCTAAAATGCACGATCCAGCTCACATGTCATAAATATAATTTGTATCCCATTATGTCATGAAGACAGTTACATAATTTTAAGCCAAAATATTTTACATAACAATATTTATTTCTGAAATACTACAGAGAATTTTAAAAGGGTAAAACTGTATTTTTCATCAAATTTGCAAATGAATGATCTAATAACAAATATTTCATCATTGAACATATTTAGAACAATGTGATGAAATTATGTCATTCTTATAAATAAAATATTCACGAAAATATTGTTTTATCAACTCCACACACTTACACTTTTGTACTCCTGGGCAAAACCTCATATCAAGCAAAGATCAATATTAAATCAAAACAATTTTAAAACACATATCATTTAGATCCATCAATTCCACACCAGGAATCAAAAGATATCCTAACTTATAAAAAAATATTTTATTTTGTCCATTTATATCATTCAATATATTTCCACTTCCTTTATCCTTTAATGAACAAAATACTTACCTCGCTTGAATTTTCTCTTATCACAAATATGTCAACTTTTTGGAAATGTCTTTCTCATCATAACTCATACAAGGGTCACCATAGGCTTGATAAATTCCTACATCGCCACTTGATTTGAGTCAAGGACATATGTTTATCGTGATTATTTTTCAGGTTTGTTATGTGTCTTTTGATTAGTAGGATTTGGATGTGAAAAATTTTGAGGCGAAATGAGGAGGGCTTGACTCTTTTTGAAGCCAAATTGCATTTATCTAATTTTCACTTAAATATGGTCTCCTCCTTAATCGAAATAGCATCGATTCATGTTCATCATAATGAAAAATAAAGTAATGTTAACACCATTCGACATTTCAATAGTAAAAATGTCAATCTTCTTGAACATTATTTTCTTAAAAGCTCCTGATAGTCACAACTTTCCCCCTCTATTAGAATCTCCGAAAAGGCAGAACTTATTTTACCATGAAAACTCAAGAATGGAACAACTTTCAATATAATGGTTTTCTTCAGCAAAAAACACATCTCTTCAGAATTTAATTTTTCACCCAATGTATTACAAAATGTTGTAGCACAACACGAGACAACTTCCCCCATACTTATGTTCAACTAGATTATGCAATTTCACTTCAAGAGTTGGTTGTATAGGGAAAATATGCTTTTAATGTGGATATCCTAATAGGTTGTTCATAGATTTAATGTTTATAAGTATTAAATGTTCAAGGTAGACCATTATAAAAAAAATATTCTTTGAAATATGGGTTTTAATACCAAACAAATGCCTAAATAATTTAAACATAAGTACCTCAAACCCTCAAGTTTTGATAGAAATAAATCAAATTCTTGTTAAATCAATCATGTTTTGGTTCTCTAAATAAGTGAGTTGAATGTAAAGAATATGAAAATAATGGTTTATAAGCCTCATAGGAAAGTGATTTCAAATATAAAGACAGTGAGATGTGGCATGGGATTCAAAATTCAGTGTACTTTCCATGGAATTACTAAATATTTGAACCTAAAACAAAGTCATTTTATCATTCATTTAAGTTTAGTTTCATAGGATAAATTTTTTCACTTATTGATATGGATTTAAAAATGGTTATGATAATCATTTCAGCTCAAAAGTTTCAAAAACACACAGAAAATTGAAAAATAAACACAAAAAATTTGAAATGCACACAATTTTTTTGTTTTGTTTTTTTAACAAGAAAACAATTGAAATTACTATACAAAAAGGTTCCCTCCCCCAAACTTATATTGAATTTTTTTTCAATGTGAACCCATGAGATGATATATGAACATTAAATTTATAATTTTAAATAGGACAAAGAATAAAAAAGTTAAAGGGTGAGGAACATCCTTATATGATCAAGTGATGATGGGGTCATGTAGTGTGATAAAATCCCCAACATCAGTGAGAAGTCCCTCAATGTATCTATTCAAACATTTCCCATTGACTGTAAAGATCATTCATGGGTCCTCTTGTGTGATCTCCACTGCACCATAAGGAAAAACATTAGTTACAACATAAGGACCTAACCATCTGGAATGCAACTTACCAGGGATCAGCTTCAGTCCTGAACTATAGAGAAGGAATTTCTATCCAACATGAAACTCCCTTTGTTAGATCATTTTTTCATGATCTTATTTTGATAATTCCTTGTAGAGCCTTGATTTCTCATATGAAGACAATTGAATCTCCTCTAACTCTTGAATTTGCAACTTCCTTTGGATTCCAGCTTGGGCCAAATCCATGTTGCATTTCTTTATATCCCAATAAGTCTGGTGCTCAACTTCCACGAGAAGATGACACGCTTTCCCAAGAAAAATTCAAAATGGTGACATACCAATGGGTGTCTTGTATGTTGTCCTGTAAGCCCACAATTCATCATCAAAGCACTTTCTCCAATCCTTCCTATTTGGCTGCATGGTTTTTTCTAAATTCTGTTTCAACTCACGATTTGAAACCCACACCTGGCCATTTATTTTGGGGTGGTATGGTGTGGATTTTTTGTGTGTCACCCCATACTTATGAAGAAGGGAAGCCAAATTCTTATTGCAGAAGTGTGCCCCTTGGTCACTGATGATGGCCTTTGGTACTTCAAACCTACAAAAAAATTTCTCTTTGACAAAGTCCAGAACAACATGAGAATCATTAGTCTTTGTGGCCTTAGCCTCCACCCATTTACTCCCAAAATAAACATCAACCAAAATGTAAAAAAACCAAAGGAACTAAGAAAAGGACCCATAAAATCGCTGCACCATACATCAAAAATTTCACTGAATAGAATGGGTTGTTTGGGAATATCATGTCTCCTAGAAATTTTCCCAATGTATTGGCAACGAGAGCATGACTTACAATATAACGACCCGATTTTTTTCAATGGAAATTCCCTTCTTATAATTATGTCATAAAATCACTTGAAAACACATAATAATGAACAAATAAGTTATAAGTGAGCTTCAAACATAATTTTTTCACTTCATTTTTTGTAATTTTGAAAATATGGCATACACGGTTGTAATCAGTAAGTTATTTGGAGACCGATAAGGAAAACATAATTTTTTGTGAATAGTAACCTAACCGAATGAATAGTAACAGACCCTTATGAATAGTGATATACACTAATGAATAGTAACCTCACCTATGGTGGTATAAAAATAATATTCAAGTTGGAATTACTATATACTTTTATTTTATAATAAGTTAATGAATGTATTAAAACTGGTTTTCGATAATGAATTATTATTTTAATTAAATAATAAAATAATAATATTTAGAAAATAATTTTTGAATAATGGGCTTCATTTTTGGATTCTACATATCGAAAAATGGTTGGGGTGAATTTTTGGGATTTTTTGGGAATACTTGAATTTTTGATGAATAGTAAAATACGACAATTTACCGTATATTTACATTATAAGATAAATAAACTATTCCTAGCATCATGGCTGATGTCACCACCCTTGGTGAGGATTCACATGACTCATTTACTATTCTTGGTCAAGTAATACTTATTATTCCTTGTCTTGTGAAGAAATAATAAATTAATGATTATAATATTATGAAATCTCTCCTCTCCTCCACCATAAAACCCCCCTTCACTCCCTCTTATCTCCACTCCTCTATAGCCATGTTATTTGACATTATTCTGCCCAAATCTATCCCCAAGGTCCTTCCCCACGTCAAAAATCTCTCATCCTCCTCAAAATACCAAATCCTCTCCCCTTAAGAGGTTCTCAAAGGAGGAAGTCTCAAGAGGTAAATTCCTCGTCCCGATTTCTTCTTTTCTTTTAAGTTCTTTTATTTTTATTTCTTTCCTCACCTAACTTCACCATAATAGTTTGATAAATCCAGTAAAATATATGTACTGGAATTTTTTCATGCTCATGGTATATTTCATTATCTTCTCTCCTTTCCCCACCCTTTTATTTCAAAGAAATGAAAGCACTGTTTGAGATGAGCTAATTTAGCACATTCAAGGACAACGGTTTATCAATTTATAACGTTATATTTAATTATGGTCATGAAACCATTTGTGTTATGTTTGACCCAGATTATTATATATGTAATATATCATATTTTTGGTTCTGTAATCTTTTGGTACAAATGGAATTAAGTTATAATGAAAAACACATTCTTTGTAACCAAATCCATCGATTAACAAAAAACGGTTATCACTAAGGTTATATATATAATAATTCGACATCACTCTATGTAACCTAATTAAAACCATGTAATATCTTGAATATGAACTAAATAATTTAACTTTAATTCTGGACAACCACTATCATCCTGCATATAATACAAACTTGAATATAAGTGAATAGATCTTTTAAAGCCAAGTAAACAAACGAGCCCGAACAATGAAATAGAACCTTATAACTAATAAAAAAGGGTTTGAATGAACTAAAATGGGTTATAATAAATCAATTATATATAGAATAGGTTCTATAATTATGAATTTATATTACTAATTTGTTTATTTATGTCATTAATAACAAGTGGAGAACACCACCGATGTGAGGTAAGGGATCTTCTCTTTTTCTCTCTTAATCAAGATTGTCCTCTATACTATGCCTTTATATGTGTACTAGAAAATGATGGGGTATGTTTAAGAACCTCCCCCACAATTCCTTATGGATTTATAAGTGATGAGAAACTCCATTTCTCTCTCATCAATCTCTCTTGGTCACACCCGAAACCATGCCGATAAAATCGTAACGAATTCTACCCTAACCTTCTTTGTTCTTTCTGGTTGCCTTACCTTTCTTTCAAAGTGGTGTTATCTTATCTATCAATGTGATTCTTATGAATTCTGGTTATTTTTACAAGATTATTATATCAATACCCTTAAATCACATTCTTTCGGGGATATACATGATTTTGAATGATTCCCTCCTTAGAACTTTCTGTTAAGCCAACCTGTTTTAATGGGACTTCCCAAATTTTTACCCAAATTTCATGTGCTCTCTATCCTATGTTTTAAAACCCCATTGTATTTATAAAATAAGTACTTTTATTATTCAAACCTTCTTTGTTAAATTCTGGTTTTATATAGAATAATTTCCTCATTTCTATTTGAAAAGTTCCAGAGTGTTTTTCTTAAAACCGCACAAATATGTTTTAATGCTAATGTTTCTAAGATACATTTTTTATATGTTTTCACTTATATTTGATTCCACTTAACATTTAATATGCCTATTTTACTCTATGAATTTCAATGTATGTTCTAATCCCTTCCTTTCATGGACACTTTTGTGATACACCCATTGGATATGTTTTATGTCATGATTGTGGTACCCAATTCATTCCATGGGTAACCTTATGTTTATGTATGGTTGATTGTTTATGATTATTTATGTGGAAATATTATTTATGTGGAAATAATATTCATGAATATGTTGAGATGTGTGCGCCCAGATAGCATTCCAATGCATTGTGAAAGGATAAGTCTCATGAGATGCGATGTGAAACGGGATTGGCGGTTACCCTTGACCTGTACTAAATATATGATTTATGATTCTGCCACATTTATATGATTACATGTTTATATGATCCCATTATTATATTAAATGATTTTATATGTTTCATTCTTTGGATATCATTATGGCATGCCTCTTAACTCATGCGCTTGAGATGTATCCTTATGTTCATTCCTTTTCTGGGATTTTTAGTTCATCCCTTTGTTCATGTGTTCCCCAGGGTACCCTATGCAGATGTAAGAGCTCAAAGAAAGTTTGAAGATCATTATGGATATTAAATAAAGAAGTTTTTTTAGTCCCATGTTTTATGTTATATGTACCTAGTTTTCCATGAAACTAGACTTAACGATCCTTGGCTTGTACTCTGATGATTAATTATGCTTAAAATCATGAAATTTTTTATGTAAAATTCTTGGGTCTCTATATTTGGTATTAGAGGATGGACTAGTTATTTTTAGAGATTAGGAATAGATCACCTTAGTGGGGACCTTAAGGATGAGGCTAAGTATAAAGAAACAATCCTAAATTTTGGTGAGTATAGAGTAAGTGGTTTATCAATCAAATATATCCATGTCTGGATACGAGAAGGTAGAAGTGGCTCTGGCATAGATGTATCTAAGGGTAAAACCCGAAAAAACAAAATAATGAAATACTAAGTGATAAGTGATATTTAAACATAATTTTGTCACTTCTGTGTTTAGAATTTCGAAAATTCGGCTTACACTGTTGTAATCAGTAAGTTATTTGAAGTCTGATAAGGAAAACATAATTTCTAGTGAATAGTAACATATCCTAATGAATAATAACATACCCTTATTTCTAGTGATATACCCTAATGAATAGTAACCTCACCTATACTGATATAAAAATAATATTCAAGTTGGAAGTACGATATACCTATATTTTAGAATAAGTTAGAAAATGTATTAGAACTAGTTTTCGATAATGAACTATGATTTTAATTAAATATTAAAATAATCATAAGTAGAAGATTATTTTTGAAAAATGGGCTTCACTTTTGTATTCTACATGTCGAAAAATGGTTGGGGTGAATTTTTGGTATTAGTATGAAATACTTTAATGTTTGATGAATAGTAAAATACGGTAATTTAACGTAGATGTACATTATAGGCTAAATAAACTATTCCTAGAATCATGGCTGATTTCACCACCCTTGGTTCAGATTCACATGACCCATTTACTATTCTTGGTCATGGAATACTTACTATTCTTTGTCTTGTGATGAAATAATAAATTAATCATTATAATATTGTGAAATCCCTCCTCTCCTCCACTATAAACCACCCCCCCCCCCCCCTTCACTCCCTCTTCTCTCCACTCCTCTCAAGCCTTGTGGTTTGGCATTATTATGCCTAAATCTCTCCCCAAGGTCCTCCCCCACGTCAAAAATCTCTCATCCTCTTCAAAATACCAAAACATCTCCCTCTAAGAGGTTCTCAAAGGAGGAAGTCTCAAGAGGTAAATTCCCCTTCCTGATTTCTTTTTTTCTTTTAAGTTCTTTTCTTTTTATTTTGTTCCTCACCCCCTTCTCCATAATAGTATGATAAATCTAGTAACATACATGTACTGAAATTTTTTCATTCTGATGGCATATTTCTTTATCTTCTCTCCTTTCCCCACCCTTTTATTTGAAAGAAATGAAAGCACCGTTTGAGATGAGCTAATTTAGAACATTCAAGGACAAATATTTATCAATTTCTAACATTATCATTAATTATGGTCCTAAAACCATTTGTGTTATGGCTGAACTAGATTATTATATATTTAATATATCCTATTTTTGGTTCTGTAATCTTTTTGTACAAAAGAAATTAAGATATAATTAAAAACACATTCTTCGTAACCAAATCCACCGATTAACAAAAATGGTTATCACTATGGTTATATATATAATAATTCTACATCACTCTAAGTAACATAATTAAAACCATGTAATCTCCTGGATATGAACTAAAGAATGTAACTTCAATTCTGGACAACCAATTTCATCTTGCATATAATCCAAACTTGAATATAAGTGAACTGATCTTTTAAAGCCAAGTAAACAAATGATCCCAAACAATGAAATCGAACCATATAACTAATAAAAAAGGATTTAAATGAACTAAAAAGTGTTATAATAAATCAATTACATATATAAGATGTTCTGGACTTAATAATCCTAAATTGTTTATTCAGTTCATTAATAAAAAGTGGAGAACACCACCGAATTTGAGGTAAGGGATCCTCTCCTTTTCAATATTAATCAAGATTGTCCACCATACTATTGTAAAGACCCGTAAAATGCAAGGAAATTTTTTTCTCAATTTTCTTTGGGATTTTACAAGAATGCAGTTTCTGACGGAACTTGATTCCGAGGACCGGTGTGCCCGTAATTTTTATCCGAAGTTTAGCTCGGGTACGTTCAGTGAACGAACGAGCGGAAATTTCTAACTCTTGAACCTGTGCTCGGAATCGAATTCTGGGGGCACTGATGGAATCGCGGCGCCAGTATTTTCTTAGGAACACCTTTTCTGGAGTTGCGTTTACAAGAGAGAAGTTTTTAAATTTTTGTGGAAGGTAAAATAAAATTAAGCATCAATTTTATTTTTCTCTAAGTAGTTTAAAAGCATTGGGAGGAAGTTGGGGGAAAACACCCAACTTCCATTTAGAGTTTATGAGGGTGGTGGGGCCCACAAAAACCCTACCCCTTCACCTTCCCTAACCTTCCATAACCCTTTATTTAATTTGAAAACTTGAGTTAATTAATTATGTGGATTAAATTCAACTTTTGAATTTTCAAACTTAAGTTGTGTTAATAAAATAAGTGAGGTACTTATTTTATTTTGGGTTGGAGGCTTGTTGCTTGAGAGCTTTGGGAGAAAAGCTAAGGGAGGCTTGAAGATCATCATCTTCTATGTCGAAGAACACGAAGAACACGAAGAACACACCGATCTCCGACGAAGAAGGCCAAATCCTCGGAGATCGACTACGCGACACCTTGTACCGCGACGCCAACGACGCCTTCTTCCATGATGATTCTCCTTTCGCGACGCCTCTTTCCATGACGGTTATTTCTACAATGAACCTTCGTTCAAGCTACACTCGAGGTAGGGGTTTTATGCGTTTTTATTTCGTGATTACTTCTGTTGTTTACTTCATCATCTATCCTCATTATTTGGAACCACTTGATATCATTTAACGGGAGGGGGCTGGACTGCACAAACACGACCGACCCTCCTCCCTTTTTATTATTTGGGGTTGCGGTTCGATGGTAAGTGACATGGTGTTGTCGCACCACACGGGGATGAGAGACAAAGATGCGTGGCGCCGTCGTGCTGCGCATTTGAAAGATGAACCAAGCCGCAGCGCCGTCGTTCCGCACCAGAAAAACCTAAAGTCACCACGGCCGGAGAGGGGCCGTGGCAGAGGGGTGCTGCGTCGTTGCGCCGCGCCGGACGAAACAAGGTCGCGGCCGGTTCCGGGCCGTGGTGGAGCAGGGAGACCGGCGGCCGGTTCCGGGCCGCCGGCGTCGGAGGAAGGGGGATCTTCCGGACAGGGGAGAAGCTGGGGGTTACAAACCCCCGGCGGCCAGCTCAAGCGGCCCCCCATTCTGGGGGCCGCAATTACAAAGCAGGGGGGTAGGCGCCCCCGCCCCCCCTCAAATGGCTCGGCCGTTTGTCCGAGCTTCTCGAAAGCGCGCCGCGCCCAGTCCGGGCGGGGCCGCGCCCAAGCGGGCCGGACCCGGACCCGGGTCGGGTCGACCCGGTTCGAGCCGACCCTGGGGGTATCGGACCGGGCCCGAACCCCTTAATACCAAACCTCTTCCGGTCGGTCGCCCATAACTTGATCTATGGGCCTCTGATCAACACACCGTCAGTTGTGATGTGATCCTTGGATCAGGACGGTCGTTATGGTATATCAAACTCACAGTTTTGGAATACCATGGGTTCGGCTGAGTTGGTTCGTACACGAAACCAACCGGGCCCTCGGAGCGGAAACGCTAATAACTTGAGCTTCGGATGTCCGATTGACGTGCCGTCGACTTTGTTGGATTCCTCTTAGTGAGACGGATCTTTTGGCTTACTCCGCCCAAGGTTTGGAGGCATGTGGAGTACAGTCGGGTTGGTTTTGAATTAAAAACTAACCAGGCCCCTGGGACGAAAAAGCCAATAACTTCCAGACTGGGCGTCCGATTGACGCGCCGTCTGTGACGCTAAGTTCATGTTGACGATACAGCACTTTTGGAGACATCAACTCCGGACTTTGTGTCAGTTGAAGTATCAGCCTCTCGGCTCATGGAGCGGACCCTCCCGAACGATCTTGCTGTGTGCGGGAACCCTAGAGATGGTTGTGTTTGCGACTGCGACGACGACGGCGGCTGTACAGAGATCCTCAGTGGATTCTACGGCGACGACTACAACACTCAGTGATCCTACATGGATCAGTGCTACCGATCCTGTGTGGGTCTGATCCAGTGTGGGTCAGCGCTCAGCGGTTCTGTGTGAGCCAGCGCCTACAGATCTTGTGTGGGTCTGATCCTGTGTGGGTCATTGCGGGGGTTAGTTACCTATCGATCCAGTGTGGGTCAGATCCTTTATGGGTCATTGCGGGGGTTAGTACCTATTGATCCTTTTTGGGTCCGACGACTTAGATGAATCAGTGTCTATATCTGATCATCTTTATCGTCATACAAAGAAGTATACCCGTGTGAGATGAATCATGTTTTTCATTCCTTTGTGGATTGTGTTGTGCCATCTTGTGTGGATTTCGTTTTGCTTTCCTATGTGGACTGGGTTGTACTTGGGCTCGGATGTTAGAACCGAACCTGGAATTGATGACTTAGGTATATGTATGGTCATATACCTTAGTAGAGTCAGATATTACTTTGTGATTGTATGTTTCATTTGTGGATTAGCCTTTGTGGATTATGGGAGACCTTTGGGGGTCTCGGGGTCCCTACTGAGTAGCTTATACTCTTCCCTGCATGGTCTATGCCCGCACTACGTTGTGTTGGTTACAGACGACGTACAACGCTGATCGTGGTGGAGGCTTGCGGAGTAGGACGATACCTGGAGGTGGACCACTGGGCGAGACGTACTCGGAGCGGACGACTGGACCCGAGGAGCTATGGAGGCTATCTATACTCACCCTTCAGGTAGGACTTCTAGTGGACCGCTCGACGCTGTGACTTTACTTTTCAGTTGTTGTTTCCCCCCTTTCCAGTTGTACTTTACTTTTATTTTTGTGTTTGTATTCTGGCCCATTTACTTTTCCGCACTTACTGTTGTACCCAGCTTTGCTTAGTGTTTACTTCTTCTGCTTGCTTGCTCTGTGGTGTTTGTTTACTTTACAAAGGCAATGCCTTCCCTTTTTAGCAGGATTTACACCTTGGTGCTAGTCGCCATCCCTTGGCCTATGGAAGGCGGGCTTGGGGTAGTCACAGCATGGGCCTCGAGGACAGGTCATGAAAAATTGGTATCATAGGAGTTTGGTTCTACTGCAGAACTCTGGACTCTTATCTTTTTCTATGTGAAGTAATAGTGTTAAGCGTATTGGGTGTGGTTATCAGTCCAGGGAGTCCAGTGTTGGTGTGGCGGCCGACGTATCCGTACACCAGGACCCTGACTTCTGATTTCCAACTTAATGCACGAAAAAATTGATTGCGTGTGTGTTTCAGGTTTTCTTTGTGATTACTTTATGTCAGCTCACCAGGTATATTGTTCTGACTGTGGAACACCTGTTTCCTTTTCAGGATGGCCCCACGATGGTAGCCACCTAGGGTTCCGAGAGTTGAGTGTGATGACAGCCCACCGAGAAACGAGGCCTCGGTGGAGGGCCCTTTACAGCAGAGGCACCGGCGGTACCTCTACCCGCTGAGCCACTGATGCTTCTAGCCCTAGCCGCTGACGACGCACGTCGCCTTAGTGGGATGCATGAGTTTCAGCGCCCGCGACCACCCAGGTTCCGCGGGGAGACGGACCCCCAGGCAGCCGAGGACTGGCTGGAGGCAGTCGTATGAGTTTTCAGGTTAGTGAGGACAATATCAGACCTAATGGTGATCCTCGCAGCGAGCCTACTGCACGCGGCAGTGGGACGATGGTGGAGCTTGATGCTTCAGGTGCACGATGAGACATATCTCCTCTAGACGGACTTTGAGAGCCTCTTCCGCTCGGAGTTCTTCCCAGCCACCCTCCGTGCGGTTCGCATCCAGGAGCTTCTTCAGCTGCGGCAGGGCAGCTTGACGGTCGCCCAGTACTCGGCGAGATTTACCGATCTCTCGCGCTACTCGAAAGACATGGTACAAGACCCATTCTTCCGGGCCCGGACCTTTGAGCAGGGATTGAGGCATGAGATCAGGGCATCGGTGATCTCCCTCAGCATTCCGACCCATGCAAGAGTACTGGAGCGAGCCCTTTTGATCGAGAGCTTTCTTGCTGAGCCTTCATCAGCGCTGAGACCCACCGCAGGACGACATATAGCAGAGTCTTCTGCAGTAGGCAGTCAACGGATGACTCATGGGTCCAGGCAGACCAGACCTTCAGGCAGATGACCTCAGGACACCGGCTCAGCTTTGTGGGGCACACAGAACGGGGCCAGTCTTTCGAGAGGTAGACAGTGCTACGCATGCAGCGAGCAGGGTCACATGGCTTGTGACTGCCCGACCCGCCATGCCGAGGAGCAGCAGAAGGTTGAGGATCCACCGAGGCAGAGGTAGAGGATCGACCGTGGTAGTCTGTAGGGAGCAGGCGGACGAGCCAGAGGAGCTGGCCGAGCAGTAGGTGGTGGGCGACACTTTGAGGCTCTACCACCACCACCACCAGGAGGTCCACCCCGGCTACAGGGAGCTAGCGGGCAGAGACAGGCACAACTCCAGGCAGCGGAGGCCTACGACTACGGCACACCCAAGATGATTCTAGGTACTATATGTGTTTATTCCACCCTTTCTGCAGTTCTTATAGACACAAGAGCAAGTCATTCTTTTATAGCCGCTTCCCTTGTTCGGAGCTCGGAGATTCCAACAGGGTCGTTGGCTCGATCCTTACGGCTAGAGACTCCTACGTGAGCAGACTCGACGATTACGCACTGGTGTTGGCAGTGTGAGCTTACTCTAGGAGGTGAGAGATTCGGCTGGGATCTTCTTGTAGCGGCGTCAATTCCCTACGATGTCATCTTGGGCATGGATTGGTTATCTACAGTCCATGGTCAGATTGACTGTTTGAGGCACAAGGTGCGATGTTTACGCACCGACGAGAGCAGGTTCACCTTCACTGGTGAGAAGGGGGACTTCGCAGCACAGGATGGACTCTCGTAGAGGAGAGGACAGCCCATCACTCATCAGTTAGATAGCCTCATCCTAGGAGCATTTGATGTGTGGAGTCCTGATTTTCCTGTAGTGGTGGATCAGTATGTGGACGTTTTCCCCGACGACATCCCAGGGCTACCTCCTCACAGAGAGGTAGACTTTTATATTGACCTGTACCCCGGGACTTCCCCGACATCGACCCCAGAATATCGGGTATCCCCCGCTGAGTTTTGAGAGCTACGGGTATAGTTGGAGGACTTGCATGGAAAGGGATTTATCTGACCCAGTGTTTCACCCTGGGCTTCCCCGATTTTGTTCGCCAAGAAGGTGGATGGGAGCTTTCGACTTTGTGTTGACTATCATTGCCTGAACTAGGTGACAGTGAGGAACAAGTATCCACTACTGAGGATTGATGATCTCTTCGATCAGCTCAAGGGAGCACGGTGGTTCTCGAAGATAGACCTCAGGTCAGGCTATCATCAGCTCAGAGTTCGGGACGAGGACGTGCAGAAGACGGCCTTTAGGTGTTGGTATGGCCACTATGAGTTTTTGGTTATGCCATTCGGCATAACCAATGCTCCAGAAGTGTTCATGACCCTCATGAATAGGATTTTTCAACCATACCTCGATCTATTTGTTGTGGTCTTCATCGACGACATTTTGATTTACTCGACCACTAAGGAGGAGCACGCCTACCACTTGCGGGTTGTACTAGACACACTCCGAGAGCACCAAAGCTTTATGGTAAGCTCTCGAAGTGTTAGTTCTGGATACATGAGGTCCACTTCTTGGGGCACGTCATCTCTGAGGCGGGAGTTGCGGTGGATCCTACGAAGATCGAGGCAGTGCTAGCTTGGGAGCCACCCAGGAGTGTGACTGAGGTGAAGAGCTTCTTGGGTCTAGTTGGATACTATCGAATATTTGTGCCAGACTTCTCCAGAGTTGAGGCACCACTCTCAGCTTTGACGAAGAAGGAGAAACCCTTTGTGTGGTTAGACAGATGTTAGCAGAGCTTCCAAGAGCTGAGACAGAAATTGACCAGCGCACCTATCTTGAGGTTGCTGGAGGAGGGAGTAGGGTACGTAGTCTACTGCGATGCATCAGGGACTGGACTCGGATGTGTCCTGATGCAGGAGCAGGCATTGATCTCTTATGGATCACATCAGTTGTGGTATCATGAGCAGAACTACGCTACACGTGACCTGGAGTTAGTAGCAGTGGTCTTCGTGCTGAAGATGTGGAGACACTATCTGATGGGCGAGCGCTTTACAGTCTATTCTGACCATCAGAGTCTCAGGTACATATTCTCTCAGAAGGACCTGAACCTGAGATAGCGGCAATGGCTCGTGTTCCTCTAGGACTATGACTTTGAGATTGTCTATACTCCTGGGAAGGGGAACGTGGTAGCTGATTATCTCAGAAGGAGGACGGCCATTCAGCTACTTGGGGAGGCGACATAGAAGCTAGACACTTTGCGGATATCCTTTGTGGATAGAGATGGAGCAGCTTTCCTTCAGTCACTCACAGTCACTCTTCCACTACTACAGTGGGTCAGAGAGTCACAACGTGGGGATGTCGACTGTGAGACGCGGCGTGCACAGATATCCTCAGGACATGCACATGATGGTTTCTCCTTAGGAGGAGAGCAGGACGTCCTTTTCAGAGGACGTACCTTGGTACCAGTTGCTTTATGAGAGGATGTGTTGAGAGAGTTTCACACTTCTCCTTTGGCGGTACATCCTGGAGTGATGAAGATGTACCAGGATCTCAAACGACAGCACTAGTGGCCGGTCATGAAGAAGTCTATGGCGGAGTTTGTTTCTCGATGTCGCACCTTCCAGCAGGTGAAGGCAGAGCACTAGGTACCAGCAGGCTTGGTACAACCCTTGGAGGTCCCGGAGTGGAAGTGGGATGGGATATCTATGGACTTCGTGACTCGACTTCCACGCACTTCCAGAGGTCACGACTCCATTTGGGTGATTGTCGACCGACTCACCATGTCGGCACACTTCTTACCAATCAAAGAGCCAGGCTCAGTGGAGAGATTGAGATGACTTTACATTCAGGAGATTGTGCGGCTTCATGGTGTGCCATCATCTATTGTCTCCGATCGAGATTCTCTCTTTACTTCCCGGCTTTGGAAGGGGTTGTAGGAGGCGTTCGGGACGCAACTACGTTTGAGCACTGCCTTTCACCCTCATACGGATGGTCAGACAAAGAGGACCATTCAGACTCTCAAGGGCATGCTCCGCGCATGTGTCCTTGACTTTGGTCGCAGCTGGGAGGACCACCTACACTTGGTGGAGTTCATGTACAACAAAAACTACCACTCCATCATCGGGATGGCACCATACGATGTGTTGTACGACAGACCTTGCAGATCTTCTTTGTGCTGGATAGACCCTAGGGAGTCACCACTTGTGGGACCTGAGATGGTCCAGGCCATGACAAAGAAGGTCCAAATCTTCCAGGATCAGATGAGAACAGCTCAGAGCCGGTAGAAGTCTTATGCTGATAGGAGGTGGAGGCCACTGGAGTTCGAGGATGGTGACCACGTCTTCTTACGGGTCTCACCTCGACGTGAATTACGGAGATTTGGCCGAGGTGGCAAGTTGTCTCCATGCTTAATCAGACCATTCTAAGTC
This sequence comes from Viscum album, assembly GCA_963277665.1. Lineage (NCBI taxonomy): Eukaryota > Viridiplantae > Streptophyta > Magnoliopsida > Santalales > Viscaceae > Viscum > Viscum album. The sequence goes on from OY728147.1 coordinate 1,306,841,882, forward strand.
CTCATCAGGATTGGCGAGGTGGATTATCACTTGGCTCTACCACCTTAGTTGCACTGGGTGCACAACGTCTTCCACATATCTCACCTGAGGAGATACGTGCATGACCCAAGACATATCATTGACCATGGGGAGCTAGACATTGATGATGGGGAGAATTTTAAGGAGGTCCCAGTGGAGATCGAGGATCGACAAGAGCCGGTCCTACATGGACGGTCGATTCCTCTAGTGCGCATCAGATGGCAGCACGAGAATCTCTAGGAGAGCACTAGGGAGTGGGAGGCTCAGATGCGTGCTCAGTACCCACTTTTGTTTCCCTAGTTTTCGATGTATCTTTACGGGGACGTAAAGCCCTAAGCTGGGAGTAATGTAAAGACTCTTAAAATTCAAGAAAATTTTTTTGTTAATTTTCTTTGGGATTTTACAAGAACACAGTTTCTAACGGCACTTGATTCTGAGGCCTGGTGTGCCCGGAATTTCTATCTGAAGTTTAGCTCGGGTATGTTCAGTGAAAGAACAAGCAGAAACTTATAACTCTTGAACCGGTGCTCATAATTGAATTCTGAGGGCACCGATGGAATCGCAGCGCCAATATTTTCTTAGGAACGCCTTTTCCGAAGTTGCATTTACACGAGAGAAGTTGTTAAATTTTTGTGGAAGGTAAAATAAAATTAAGCATCAATTTTATTTTTCTCTAAGTGGTTTAAAAGCTTTGGGTGGAAGTTGGGGGAAACCACCCAACTTCAATTTGGAGGTTATGAGGGTGGTGGGGCCCACACAAACCCTACCCCTTCACTTCCCCTAACATTCCATAACCATTCATTTAATTTAACAACTTGAGTTAATTAGTTATGTGGATTAAATTCAACTTTTTAATTTTCAAACTTAAGTTGTGTTAATAAAATAAGTGAGGTACTTATTTTATTTTGGGTTGGAGGCTTGTTGCTTGAGAGCTTTGGGAGAAAAGCTAAGGGAGCCTTGAAGATCTTCATCTTCTACGTCGAAGAACATGAAGAACACGAAGAACGCACCGATCTCCAATGAAGAACGCCAAATCCTCAGAGATTGACTACGCGAAGCCTTGAACCGCGACGCCAACGACGCCTTCTTCCGTGACAATTCTCCTTTTGTGACGTCTCTTTCCACGATGGTTATTTCCGCAACGAACCTCCGTTCAAGCTACGCTCGAGGTAGGGGTTTTATGCATTTTTATTTCGTGATTACTTCTGTCGTTTACTTCGTCATCTATCCTCGTTCTTTGGAACCACTTGATATCTTTTAACGGGAGGGGGTTGGACTGCGCAAACACGACCGACCCTCCTCCCTTTTTATTATTTGTGGTTGCAGTTCGAAGGGAAGGGACGTGGTTCCGTCGAACCGCACGGGGACGAGCGACAAAGATGCGTGGCGCCATCGCGCCGCGCATTTGAAAGATGAACCAATCCACGGAGTTGTCGTTCCGTGCAAAAAAAACCCGAAGACACCGCGGCTGGAGTGGGGTCGCGGCAGGGGGGCGCGGCGTTGTCGCGCCGCGGCGGAGCAGGGAGACCGGCGGCCGGTTTCGGGCCGCCGGCATCGGAGCAAGGGGGACCGGCCTTGCCGGTCCCCTGGCAGCAACAGTCGGCCGGCCAGACAGGGGAGAATCTGGGGGTTTCAAACCCCCGGCGTCCAGCTCAAGCGGCCCCCCATTATGGGGGCCGCGGTTACAAAGCAGGGGGGCAGGCGCCCCCCCCCCCCCCCTCAAACGGCTCGGCCGTTTGGCCGAGCTCCTGGCCGGCAAGCCCAGGCCGAGCCACGCCCAGGCCGGGCCGGGCCACGCCCAAGCAGGCTGGACTCGGACCTGGTTCGGGTCGACCCGATTCAGGTCGACCCTTGGGTTATCTGGCCGGGTCAGACCGGGCCCGAACCCCTTAATACCGAACCTCTTCCGGTCGGTCGCCCATAACTTGAGCTACAGGCCTCTGATCGACGCGCCGTCAGTTGCGATGCAATCCTTGGATCAAGAAGGTCATTTCGGTATATCGCACTAAATGTTTCGGAATACCTTGGGTTCGGCCGAGTTGGTTCGTACACGAAACCAACCGGGCCCTCGGAGCAGAAACACTCATAACATGAGCTCCGGACGTCCGATTTACGTGTCGTCGACTTTGTTGGATTCCATTTAGTGAGATGGATCTTCTGGCTTACTCCTCCCGAGGTTTGGACGTAGGTGGAGTACGGTCAGGTTGGTTTTGACTGAAAAATCAACCGGGCCCCTGGGACGAAAAGGCCAATAACTTCCAGACCGGGCGTCCGATTGACGCGCCGTCTGTGACGCTGAGTTTCTGTTGACGATATGGAACTTTTGGATACATAAACTCCAGAATTTGTGTCAGTTGAAGTATCAGCCTCTCGGATCATGGAGGGGACCCTCCAGTACGAGCTTGCTGTGTGCGGGAACCCTAGAGCTGGCTGCGTTTGCAACTGCGATGACGACGACGGCTGTACAGAGATCCTCACTGGATTCGACGGCGACGACTACAGCACTCAGCCATCCTACGTGGATCAGTGCTACTGATCCTGTGTGGGTCCGATCCTGTGTGGGTCAGCTCTCAGCGGTTCTGTGTGAGCCATCGCCTACAGATCCTTCGTGGGTCCGATCCTATGTGGGTCATTGCGGGGTTAGTTACCTATCGATCCTGTGTGGGTCAGATCCTTTATGAGTCATTGCGGGGGTTAGTACCTATTGATCCTTTGTGGGTCCGATGAATTAGATGAATCAGTGGCTATATCTGATCATCTTTATCGTTATACGAAGAAGTATACATGTGTGAGCTGAATCATGTTTTGCTTTCCTTTATGGATTGTGTTGTGCCATCCTGTGTGGATTTCGTTTTGCTTTCCTGTGTGGACTGGGTTGTACTTGGGCTCGGATGTTGGAGCCGAACCTGGAATTGATGACTTAGGTATATGTATGGGTATATACCTAAGTAGAGTTGGATGTTACTTTTTGATTGTATCTTTCCTTTGTGGATTATCCATTGTGGATTCTGGGAGACCTTCGGGGGACTTGGGGTCCCTACTGAGTAGCTTATACTCACCCATGCATGGGCTATGCCCGCACTACGTTGTGTTGGTTGCAGACGACATACAACGCTGATCGTGGTGGAGGCATGCAGAGTAGGACGGTACCTGGAGGTGGACCACTGGGCGAGACGTACTCGGAGCGGACGACTGGACCCGAGGAGCTGTGGAGGCTATCTATACTCACCCTTTAGGTGGGAATTCCAGTGGACGGCTCGACGCTGCGGCTTTTCTTTTTAGTTGTTGTTTCCCCCTTTCCAGTTGTACTTTACTTTCAGTTTTGGGTTTGTATTCTGGCCCATTTAATTTTCCACACTTACTATTGTACCCAACTTTGCTTAATGTTTACTTCTTCTGCTTGATTTCTCTGTGGTGTTTGTTTACTTTACAAAGGCAATTTCTTCCCTTTTTAGCGGGATTTACGCCTTGGTGCTAGTTGCCAACCCCTGGCCTATGGAAGGCGGGCTTGGGGTAGTCACGGCACGGGCCCTGAGGACGGGTCGTGACAACTATGCCTTTATATGTGTACTAGAAAATGATGGGTTATGTTTAATAACCTCACCCATAATTCCTTCTATATTTATAAGTGATTATATACTCCATTTATCTCACATCAATCCCTCTTGGTCACACCCGACACCATGCCGATAAAATCGTAACGAATTCTACCCGAACCTTATTTGTTCTTTCAGGTTGCCTTATCTTTCTTTCAAAATAGTGTTATCTTATATATCTATGTGAGTCTTATGACTTCTGTTTATTTTTACAAGATTCTTCTATCAAGACCCTTTCATCATGTTCTTTCAGGGATATACATGATTTTGAAAGATTCCCTCCTTGGAACTTTCTGATAAGCCAACCTGTTTTAAGGGGACATCCCAAATTTTTACCCAAATATCAAGTGCAATCTATCCTATGTTTTAAGAAACCATTGTATCTATAAAATTAGTACTATCATTAAGAAAAGCTTCTTGGTTCAATTCTGGTTTTATATAAGTTAATGTCCTCCTTTCTATTTGAAAAGCTCCAGAGTGTTTTCCTCAAAACCGCACAAAAATGTTTTAATGCTTTTGTTTCTAAAATACATTTTTTTTATATATTTTCACTTATATTTGACACCACTTACCATTTTATTTGCCTATTTTACCCTATTAATGTCCATGTATGTTCTAATCCCTTCCTTTCATGGACACATTCGTGATACGCCCATGGGATGTCTTTTATGTCAAGATTGTGGTACCCAATTCTTTCCATGGGTAACCATATAAATATGTATGGTTGATTGTATATGATTATTTATGTGGAATGATTATTTATGTGGAAAGAATATTCATGAATATGTTGAGATGGGTGCACCCAGATAGCGCTCCAATGTATTGGGTAAGGATAAGTCTCATGAGATGCGATGTGAAACGGGATTAGCGGTTAGCCTTGACCCGTACTGAAATGGGAAATGGGATTGGCGGTTAGACCTGACCCGTACTAAAGATATGATTTATGATTCTGCCACATTTATATGATTTCTTGTTTATATGATCCCATGCTTATATTAAATGATTTTATATGTTTCATTCTTTGTATATCATTATGTCATGCCTCCAAACTCATGTGCTTTAGATGTATCCTTATTTTCATTCCTTTAGTGGGATTTTAGATCATCCCTTTGTTCATGTGTTCCCCAGGGTACCCTATGCTGATGTAAGAGCTCAAATGAAGTTATAATCTCTTTATGGAAATAAAACAAAGAGGTTTTTTCAGTCCCATGTTTTATGTTATATGTACTTAGTCTTCCAAGACACTAGACTTAACGATCCTTGGCTTGTACTCTGATGATTAACTATGCTTAAAATCCTTACATTTTTTATCTAAAAGGCTTGGGTGACTATATACAAAACACACGGGCATCATGGATTAAGCTAGGTTAAAATAATCCAGAGTCCAAAACATTCCTAGCTATCCATTGGGGTTAAAAGTGTCCACCACAAGCAAGTGTATGCAAGAATTGTGGAACAGACTCAAACTCATGATCACGAACACACCTCCTAATAACTTTTTCACTACATATGCACCAGAAGTAGGGATCATCCCACACATAAAATCTTGACTCACTCTTTAATTTTTGGACTTCATGTTTCATAAAATTTTTAGGTATTTCAGAGGCAACTAGGTAGTTTACTAAATCTATATACTAGGGATGCGTACCTGAGAAGGAATAAAGATGATCATTGGGAAAAGTGTCCCAATGTGGAACCTGGTCTAAGGTTTCATCCTCTAGTGTGTGAGTAAGCCTACTCATGTGGTCCACCACCATGTTTTCTGACCACTTTTTATCCTTTATCTCAATGTCAAATTCTTGAAGAAGGTGCATCCATCAGATTAGCCTAGGATTTTCGTCTGGCTTCTTCAAGAGGTACCTCAGAGCTACATGTTCGGAAGAATCAACTACTTTAGATCACAATAAATATGAACAGAATTTATATAAAGCGAATATAACAGAAAGAAACTCCTTTTCTGTGATTGTGTAGTTTTATTGGGCTGAATCTAGTGTCCTTGATGAATTGGAAATCACATGTGAACGTCCCTCCACCCTCTGAGATAAGACATCTCCAACCGTGAAGTTGGAGGAATCACACATAAGCTCAAAAAGAAATCTCCCATCGTGGGGACTCTATGATCGGTGGAGTGGTTATAAAAGTTTTTATCTCATCAAAGGATGTCCAGCAAGAATCATTAAACACAAAATCATAATATTTTTGAAGTAATCATGACATAGGAAGAGCAATATTACTAAAATCCTTGATGATGTGCCGATAAAATCTTGCATGCCCAAGGAAATATCAAACATCACCCACACATGAAAGATATAGTAAGGATGAAATAATATCTACCTTAGATCTATCAACCTCTATCCCATGTTTTGACACTACATTCCCAAAGAAAAATTCTATTCTCTACCACGAAATGACACTTTTCAAAGTTCAAGACCATATTATTCCCAATACAATGATTCAAAACCTTTCCAAAACTACTTTGACATTCATCAAATGAAGAACAATACACTATAAAAACATCCATAAATACCTCCTTGAAGTTCAAAATAAAATCAGAAAAAATACTCACCATGCATCTTTAGAAGGTACCTGGGGTGTTGCAATGTCCAAATAGAATCCTTCAGTAGGAAAACATGCCAAAGGGATGCGTGAATGTAGTCTTATCCTGATCCTATGGAGCTATAGGAACCTAAAAATATCCATAAAATCCATCCAAGAAACAATAGTTTGTCTTCCCTGCTAGTCTCTCAAGCATGTGATCAGCAAATGGGAGGGGGAAATGGTCCTTGTGAGTAGATTGATTTAGTTTCCAAAAATCAATACACACACGCCAACTATTTTGTACCCTCATCAGAAAAAACTCTTATTTGTCAATTTTTACAACTGTAACAGCACTTTTCTTAGGCTCAACCTGAATAGGACTCACCCACTGGGAATCTGAAGTGGGATATATTATACCCGCCTCAAGAAATTCTTCAACCTCTTTTTTAACAACCTCCAAAAGTGTTGGATTGAGTATCCTTTCTGTTTTTCTCACCGGTTTAGCCCCATCCTCTAAAAGAATCCTATGCATGAAAATGGAGGGGCTAATACCTGATATGTCAGCCAAGGTCCACCTGATTTCCCTAATTTTCTTCATCAAGAAATTGAAACGTTTTTCTTCATGTTCAAAAGGGAGATTGTTAGCAATGATAACAAGTAATTTATCAAAACTAAACAAGTATTAATATTTGAGATATGGTGGGAATGGATTGAATTCTAGTGTAGTGGGTGGTTTATAGATGAAGACATAGAAGGAACTAAAATATGTTCACAAAGAGAATCAATATCAGAATATACATCATCAAAATTAGAGAATAAAACATCCAATCCATCAGCATACTCAACATCCATGTCAAAATCAGAGTTCACATGATCAAAATCAGAATATGATTCCATTTGAAAATAAAATCTAAGATAGTATTGGGCATTAGAAATAGGTGTCGAAGTACTCTTAGATATCAAATTAGAACCAATTCTTATAATCTCCCTAAGGATAGAATAATCAAATTCCATGGGGTATTAATTTGGTGGTTCAAAATGGGCGATAAAAAATGCATAATGATCCTCTGAGGGGTACTTCATGGAATCCATAACATTAAATATCACAACTTCATCCCCAAATTCCATGGAAAGTGTGCCCTCATTGACATTTATGATAGTTTTTTCTGTTTTGAGGAAGGGTCTACCTAAGATAATGGGAGTATTATAACTTACCTGATCATACTCCATGTTAAGCACATGGAAGTATGCTGGGAAGATCATGTCTCTTACCCGGACATGTACATCCTCAAGGACTCCCACTGGATATGTCATAGCTCTATTTGCCAACTTCACTACTACTCTCGTTGGTTTCATCTCACTAACCTACGAAGAAGAGAATACAAAGTGAGGCATCACATTTATGGAAGCCCCCAAATCACAAAGTTCATAAGAAAAGTGAAACTCCCCTATGGTGCATGGGATGGTGAATGTCGGTGGATCCTTTCACTTTTTCGGCATTACTAGAGTTGGTGTAACGAGTTCTGACACATTCCTTCCAAGATTGATCCTCTTATTTCCTTTGAGGCCTTTTTCATTGGTACAATGTTCTTTTAAGAATTTTTCATACCTTGGAATTTTCTTAATGGATTCATGTAGAGGAAAGTTGATCTCCACATGCTTGAATGTGTCCAAAACCTCCATTTTCATTTCTTCTTCAGCCATCTTCTTGGTTTAAACAACCCTGTTTGGAAAAGGATGGGGTTTAGGAGGAACATCATCAATATTTTTCTTACCTTTTATCTTTATCCTTGTATTTCTCATCAGTTGGTATGGAATGCGTCTTCTCTATATTTGAGGTGAATCCAGGTGGAACAATAGTTGCATATATATCAGTTGTTTTCTTCCCACTTCTCAACATGATGGTACTGACATTCCCCTTGGGATTTGGAGTGGGATGGGATGGTAGATTTCATAATTATTACTTACCAGTTCATGGAGGGAAGTGGAAATCTAGCTCATGTCCGGTTGATATTTCCACCTTTGGTTTTTTGTTGGAGAAAATGAATCAAACTTTTTTGGGGGGTGTATGTCTGTTGTTGTTGCTGATATGGTCTCCCTGGGAATACCAATACATAATCCTCTGTCTCTTGTAGTTGTGAGAAATAGTCAGTTGGATGGCTCGTCTTAGTGAAAATGCAACAAAGCCTTGAAGGAGGGGGTTGGGATGTCTTTTGTGCCAAAGCAATCTGGCTCACCATAGTTTACAATTATTCTCACTTGGTATCAATCAAATTACATTCAATAGAATATGGACTTACGTGATGTACTCCTCTGACATGTGGTGTACCTCGATCACAAAATTTTTGGGAGTTTTGAGCCATTTTGGTAATCAATGCACGTGTAGCTACTGGTGTCTTGTCCACCAATGCTCCTCCAACCACAGCATCCACCATGCTTCTCTGTATAGGTGTGATTCCTTCATAGAAGTATCAGATTAGGAGTTTATCACTAATTTGGTGATGTGGGTATCTTGCACACAACTTCTTTAATTGTTCCCAGTACTCATACATTGAATCCTCTTGGGATTGCTTGACCCTAGAGATATCTTTAAGAATGGAAGTGGTACTTGATGCTGGAAAAAATCACTTCAAGAAAAGATGTTTTAAATCATTCCAACAAGTTACATCTTCTGGTTTTAGATAATACATCCAATATTTCACAGATCCATCAAGTGAGAATGGGAATGCTCTTAATTTGATTTGTCCTTTAGAAACATTACTTTGTTTCAAGGTTGATCAAACCACAATAAATTATTTAAGGTGTTTATTTGGATCCTCACATGAGATTCCATGAAATTTTGGAAGAAGGTGAGTTGATCCATATTTCAATTCAATGTATGATTCAAGATTTCAGTATGCAATACAATTTGGTTGATAGTTAATATTAGGTGCATCCAATTATATAATGGTTCTATTAGGTTCATTAATATTATTGTCAGCCATTGGTTCTTGTTTTGTGGTTTAATTTTAATTTCTTCCAATTTAAATGTTCTAAAAGTGGAGGAATTCTCCAACAATTTGAATATTGAAAATTCTCATAGACTAAGAATGTTTGATTAGTTCACTAATGCTATTTTCAATCTTAGGGTCAAGATCTAAGAGAACTTTGGGATTAGTTCATGTCATAAATAAAATAAAAATGAAAAGGAAGAAAGTGGACCTTAGTAAAATAAAAATTAGAAGTTTGAGTTGATGGTCCAAAAAGAAGTAGAATAAAATTAATGAAGAAGGAAAAATCATATTGGGTAAAGAATGAAGAAAGAAGAGAGGAAGAGAATAAAATGTAAAATAAAATAAATACCTATAATTGGTTAAAAGAATTACTTGTCTCCCCAGAAATGGTGCCAATTTGAAATAGAGCTTTCATGGGTGCCCTCAAATGATTAGTGGTTTTTGGGGTACTTAGGTGCAACAGAGTGGCTGACCAAGGTAATTTTTCAATGGAGTAAGTAAATTAAAACAACTTCTTAAAGGTAATTTAAAAATAAAATATAATAGAATTAAAACACTGCTTGAATGGATGGGGGTTGTTTATAGTTTATAAATCTAGAAGAAGTTTTCTGGAAGAAGATTGTATTTTTTATTGTTTTTTTTGAAATGTAAATAGATTAACAAAGCACAACGGGAAGGTGTTTTTTTAGAAAACCATTTTTAGAAAGTGTAATAGATTTAACTCTACCTATTAAATTAAATATTAGTCCTAATCATTTAAATAAATTTACACTTAATTATGATCCCCTAAATTTTTAACCCTCTAACCCTACAAGAGTTAACTTAACCACAAAGATGAAATTACATAAAACCTAGCCTAGATTCGGAACACGCAATCGCATCACCCTGCATTGATTGTTGTTCAAAGGTTAGATTACGGTCAGTGGTTAATTAGAAAAAATATACATTCTGTAAATTATGATTAATTGTGTTTAGTTATTATATTTGAACTCTACAAATGTAACCCATGTGGTCTTGTATTACCAATTAAGATCGTTCTCTCACAATTTACACAAAATCTCGACTTCGTGTGTTTTTGTGTTAATTGTTCAATTTCATTCTTAGTTTCTTATAATTTAAAAACACAATTCATAGATCATATTATGTAAATTATAGTATCTCAATGATTGAAAATAATTAAATGATTAGGGTAGAAGATATATCGATCACTATGAAAATTACTCTTCCATGGGAGGTGTGGTCATCATGGAGACGTTTTGATTTGAGCAAAGTATTGAAATGGTAGAACCCAATCTCATACCCACTATTGATTCCAACCCAATTAGGAAGATTAAGATAAGAGGAAAATGGAATAACACTGAAGATTAATTGAAGAAAAATTCAAGATACAAACATGAAATAAAAGAAATACAAAGAGATGGTGGGAGAGGAGAGCCTTTTTGGAAGAGAGGATTTCACAAAGACTTACTTCTTCTAATTGTTTTGAGGGGCTCCCAAGATACACCCATTCAGACACACCTTCCCAAAGCCTCGACCAGCCATCCCAAAGAGTGAAAACTCCCTTTAAATAGAGTTTGTGAGGTCTAGGGTTACATAACTATTTTAAGTGTGAAATGAAAACTCGGGAAAATATTTTATTCCATGTTTCCCCGCATTCTTGACCTCCAAAACACATGAATTGGATGGGATTCTAGTAGAATGATTTGTTTCTAATTATTTCACTGAGATGTCCTCAAATTATTCCCTCAATCCAATCCTAGATGAAGAAGATATGGCCCAAATGGTTAAGTAATGTTGAATCTAGAAGGTTCTGTCTTTCTTTGTCTTCATGGCCCGTTTAATCCTTTAAAATACATGATCCAGCTCTAATGTCCTAAATAGAATTTTTATCACATTATGTCATGAACTCAGTTACAAAATTTTATGTCAAAATATTTTACATAACAATATTTATGCCCGAAATACTACAGTGAATTTTAAAAGGATAAAACTGGATTTTATCATCAAATTTGAAAATGAATGAACTAATTCAAAATATTTCATAATTGAACATATTTATAATAATGTGAGGAAATTATGTCATTTATAATCAATAAAATAATCAACAAAATAGTGTTTTATCAATACTTCTTTGTGGGACCGCATGACATGTGAAGTATCGACATGTGGCTTGAGAAGCGGACCCTCACAGAATCAAGGGAGCTCAGTACGGGATCCCTATAGCTGTATGTAATGTGGGAAAGAGATCCTATGTAGGTTTTTTATTTGGGATACTTCATGGGTGTGTGACTGAGTGTCCCACATGGATCGGCTATAAGAATCCATGTGAGACTACTCTAGGATCCTTCATGGGTCTACTATACTAGGATCCTATGTGGGTCTGATGATGTACTATGATTCTATATGGGTCTGATGATGTACTAGGATCTTATGCGGGTCAAATGATTTAGGATCCAATGTGGGTATGATTCTTAACTGAGTAAGATGATTCAGTAGTTACATCTAATCATCTTTATTACCAAACCAAAGTTATACCTATTGTGAGATGAGTATTTACCTTTGTGGTAATCTTCTGTGTGGTGATACCTTTGAATTATTCTTCTGTGTTGCATACCTTTGTAGTACTTACCTTTATGGTGATTCCTTTGTGGTATTCTTCTTTGTGGAATTCCCTTGTGGTACTTACCATTGCAGAGATACCTTTGTGGTATTCATTAGTGTGGCATACCATTGGGGTACTTACCTTCATGGTGATACCTTTATGGTATTTCTAGTGTGTCATTACCTTTGTGGTACTTACCTTTGTGGTGTTACCTTCGTGGCATTCCTTCCTTTATGGAACAGTTAAGATTTGGGTTAAGAGTTGGGCCTTGTGTTTCCGTATGAATGAGATGTGTATTCCTGATAACTTAGGTATAAGTATGGGAATATACCTAAGTAGGGTTGTTAGATGTTTTCATGATTTGTGGGTTATCCTTTTTGGGTTATTGAGGCCTTCGAGGGTCTCGAGGTCCCTGCTGAGTATCGTTATATTCACCCCTGCACGGGCTATGCCCGCACCTTGTTGTGTTTGGTGCAGATGACGGACAACGCTGATTGGGGACTAGAGTACCAGGACTGGAGGTATCTCGAAAATGAACATTAGACAAGGCTTACTGCAAGGATGACCATTCGAGAGCTGTACCTACCTTTAGGTTGGATCCTTTGCAGGTGTTCATAGGAGATGTTTCAGTTTTCTTGTACTTTGAAATTTTCTTGTACTTTCTAGTTGGGCTTGTATTCTGGCCCCTTTCTCTTACTATACACACTATTTCTACTATACAGTTTACATGTGTTCCTATCTTGTTGTGTACATGGTTGTGGATGTCGATAGATTATAAAGGCATTGCCTTCCCAGTTTTGGGGATTATGCTTTTCGGTGCTAGTCGCCTGCCCCTGGCCTATGGAGGCGGGCATGGGGTAGTCACGGAACGGGCCCCGGGGGACGTGTCATAAAAAATTGGTATCAAAGGGAGGTTTTTCCATAAAACATTGGAATCTTATCTTTTTAATGGAAATAGTGTTATGTTTAGTGAGTATGGATATCATTTTAGAGAATCCATTGTTGTTGTGGTGACCGACATATCCATACACTAGGACCCTGACTTCTGATTTCTGACTCAGTATAAGAAAAAACTGATTTCATGTGTGTTTCATAAATTTTTCTTTGTGCTATTTTTGAGACATATCACCAGGTATAAATTTTTTACCATGGTGCACCTGTTTCTTTTTAGGATGCCTCCATGCAGATAGCCAGCTAGGGTTCTAGGTATAGTATGCGATGATAGCCCACAGAGCGACGAGGCCTCAGTGTAGGGCCCTTTATCAGTAGAGGTACCAACAGAGGTACCAGAGGTACCATTACCCATTGGGCCACTGATGCCACCAGACCTCGTAGCAGAGGTTGCACACTGCTTGAGCGCATTGCATGAGTTTCAGCGCTAGAGGCCACTGATGTTCCTAGGTGAGACAGACCCACAGGTGGCTGAGTATTGGCTAGAGGTTGTGGTGAGAGTCTTTTGACTGGTAGGGACACCATCTAATCTCATAGTGATCCTTGCGGCCAGTCTTCTACATACAGCAACAGGCAGATAGTGGATCTTGATGCTCTAGGTTCACAATGAGGTGAAACTTCTCTGGGAAGACTTTGAGAGCCTATTTCGACCAGAGTTAGTCCCAACGACCCTTAGCACAATGCGCATATAGGATCTTCTCCATCTACTGCAGGGAAGCATGATTGTGGCTTAGTACTCAGCAAGGTTTATCGAACTTTAACGATACTCCATTGATATGGTGTGGGGGCCATTATTCTGGGGCCGACCCTTCGAGTAGGGGATCAGGTGGTAGATCAGGTCTTCAATGATTACTCTTATCATCCCAACATAGGTGGGGGTGTTGGAGTGATCCCTCTTAGTATAGAGTTTTCTTGCTGAGCAGTCACCAGCAGTGAGACCCACCACCGGGCATCACGTAGTAGAGTCTTTTTCAGCTAGTAGTAGACACATTTCATTATGGTCCAGGAGGACTAGACCTACAGAAGGACGACTGAAGGATTCAGGGTCATTTTTGCGGGTCATCAGAGATAGATCCAGTCATGCGAGGATCATGCAGTGTTACGCATGCGGCGGGTAGGGTTACATGGATCGTGAATTTCTGACCCGCCATACGAATGATCAGTAGATGGTCGAAGGAAAACTTAAGTAGAGATAGAGGTTCAATTGAGGAAGTCTGCTGGGATTAGGAATATGTAGTAGAGGAGTAGGTCATGCAGCTGGCAGTGAGTGATGATTTGAGATGTTACTGCCACCACCACCAGGTGGTCCACCCAGACCACAAGGACTAGGAGGAAAGGGGTGAGCTCATATCTAGGAAGCTGAGGCCTATGAACATGGCACTCCGAAGATGATATGAGGTATGATATGTGTCTACTACACCTTAGATTATTTACTTATAGACATAGGTTTCAATCATTCTTTTATCGCCACTACCCTCGTTCAGAGCTCAGAGATTTTGGTGGATCTATTGGCTCAATCATTGCGGATAGAGAATCAAAAGAGAGTGGATTCAATTATTACGCACTATTTTTGGCAGTGTGATATTACTCTAGGAGGTGAGAGATTCAGTTGGGATCTCCTAGTAGCGGTGTCGAGGCCTTATGATGTCATCTTGGGAATGGACTACTTATCTACAGTACATGATCTAATTCACTATATTATGCGCAAAGTGCAGTGTGTCCACACTAATGGGACTAGGTTTACCTTTACCAGGAAGAAGAGATATTTTCATAATATTATGGACTTACCCTGAGGAAAGTGCAACGGATCACTTATCAGTTGGAAATCCTTACCCTCAGAAAGGTTGATGTGGAGAGTCCAAGATATCATGTAGTGGTGGACCAGTACACATATGTCTTCCTGGATGATGTTTCGGGTCTACCTTCTCACTGAGAGGTGGAATTTTACATTGACCTGTACCTCAGGATTACCTCGATATCTACGCCAGCATATCGGATGGCCCCACGGAGCATCATGAGCTGTGGGTACAGCTGGAGAACTTGCGGGAGAAGGGTTTCATCTGGTCCGGTTTTTCTCTTGGGTAACCCCGATTTTCTTCGCCAAAATGGTGGATGGGAACTTGAGAATTTGTGTTGACTATTGGCGCCTGAATCAGGGGACCATGAAGAACAAATACCCAGTCCCGAGGATTGACAACCTCTTTGATTATCTGAAAGAAATGCGGTGGTTCTTGAATATAGACCTCAGATCAGGCTATCACCAACTCAGAGTGCGAGATGAGAATGTGCAGAAGATATCTTTCAGATGTCGGTATGGCCACTATGAGTTCTTGGTTATGCCTTTCCGCATGACCAACGCTCCTATACTGTTCATGGGACTCATGAACAAGATCTTTCATCCATACCTTGATCTCTTTGTATTAGTCTTCATCAACGACATACTGATCTACTCGGCTACTAGGGAGGATCATGCCTATCATTTGCAGATAGTTCTAGACACACTATGAGATCACCAGTTTTATGGTAATCTCTCAAAGTTCCAATTCTCGATACGATAGGTTCACTTTCTGGGACATGTCATCTCGAAAGCTAGATTTTGGGGGGATCCAGCAATGATCTAAGCGGTACTTTCTTGGGAGCCACCGAGGAGTGTGACAGAAGTATGGAGTTTCCTAGGTTTGTATGGTTACTACCGGAGGATTGTGCCAGATTTCTCTAGAGATGTAACAACTTTTTCAGAATTGATGAAGAAGGGGAAACCCTTCATGTGGTCGGAGAGGTGTCAGTGGAGTTTTCAGAATCTCAAGTTGAGGCTAACTAGTTCCCCCATCTTGAGGCTTATGGAAGAGGGCATTGGGTACGTAGTCTACTACAATGCATCAGGGTCCGCACTCGGATGTGTCCTGATGCATGAGCGATCAGTGATCGTGTATGGTTCTCAACAACTAAGACAACACAAGCAAAACTACACTACCCATGACCTTGAGTTAGCAGTTGTGGTCTTCACCTTGAAGATGTGGATACATTACTTTATGGTTGAGCGTTTTATGGTTTACCCAGATCACAAGATTCTCAGGTATATCTTCTCTCAGAAGAACCTGAACCTGAGGTAGTGGCATTGGCTTGACATCCTCCAAGACTCTGACTTCGAGATAGTCTATAACCCTAGGAAGGGGAATGTTGTAGTAAATTCACTCAGTAAGAGATCTGGTATACAGCTGCTAGGTGAAGCGATGGAGTAGTTGGCCTCTTTACATATATCCTTTGTGGATTGAGATGGAGCAGCTTTGCTTCAGTCTCTTATAGTCACTCATGAACTTCTTCAGTGATTCAGGGAGGCGTAGTGCAGGGACACTGAGTGTGAGGCATGATGTTCTCATATATCAAAAAGATATACACTTGATAGATTTTTTGAAGGTGGGGGGCACGTCATCCACTTCAGAGGACGTACCATGGTACCATTGTCACTTCGGGAGGAATTGTTGAGGGAGTTCGACACATTCCCTCTTGTGGTAAATCTAGGGGTAGTAGAGATGTACTAGGACCTCCGACGATAGCACCGGTGGGTGGGAATGAAGAAAGTAGTAGCAGAGATTGTCTCTCGGTGCCTTACTTTTCAGCAAGTGAAGGCGGAGCATCAGGTACCAGTGGGATTAGTTCAGCCTTTAGAGATCCCATAGTAGAAGTGGGATAGGATATCCGTGGACTTTGTGACAGGACTTCCAGATATATCCAGGGGTCATGATTCTATCTGGGTGATCATGGGATGACTCACCATGTCGGCCCATGTCCTACGGATCAGATAGCAGGGTTCAGTAGAGAGCTTAGGAAGACTCTATGTGTAGGTTATTGTGCGGATACATGGAGTACCCTTGATGATTTTCACTGATCGTGATATATTTTTTACATACCGGCTATGGAAGGGGTTGCAGGAGACTTTCTGGAGGCAGCTTCATTTGAGAACCACCATCCATCCTCATACGGATGGCCAGACTGAGCAGACCATTTATACACTTGAGGACATGTTCCGTGCTTGCGTCCTCAACTTTGGTCGCCACTGTGAGGAACACTTTCCTTTGGTGGAGTTCACATAAAACAACAACTATCACTCCACCATTTGGATGACACCTTTTAAGGCATTTTATGACCGACCTAGAGAATAGCCTTTGTGGTGGACTGACCTAGTGGAGTCAGCACTCATTGGACTAGATATGGTACGGGCTACCATAGAGAAGGTGCAGATCATCCAGGAGTGGATGAAGTCTGCACAGAGCAGGAAGAAGTCTTATGCAGACAATACTAAGAGACCTTTGGAGTTCAAGGATGGTGACATTGTCTTTCTTAGGGTCTCACCTCGACAAGGTTTGCAGAGATTTGGCTTAGTCAACAAGTTATCTCTGAGGTACATCGAACCCTTAAAGGTCCTCAGTAGAGTTTGTGAGGTGGCATACCACCTAGAACTTCCCCCTCAGTTGCACCGAGTGAATGATGCCTTCCACATATCCCAGTTGAGGAGATACGTGCACGACCCTTCTCACATCATTAACTATAGCGAGCTTAATATCGATGATGGGGCGACGTTTACAGAGGTTCCAGTGGAGATTGAGGATTGATAAGAGAGAGTCCTTTGTGAATGGTCGATACCTTTAGTGTGTATATGTTTGCAGCACAAGAACCTCCAGGATAGCACATGGGAGTGGGAGGCTCAGATTTTTTCTCAATACCCCCACTTATTCCATTAGTTTGATTTTTGGATTACAAGGATGCAAATCCTTGAGGTGGGGAGAATGCAAAGAGTCAGAAATTCTCATTTAATTTTTTTTAATTATATGGGAATTTTACAAGTCCGAGAAAATTGACGGCACATGATTCTGAGTCCTGGTGTTCCCGAAATGAATTTATGAACATTTTTTAGGTACGTTCAGTAAACATGCGAGCGAGTTTTTGTAAATTTTGAACTGGTGCTTAGAATTGATATCTAAGGACACCGTTGAACTCGCAGCGCTGATATTCGCTTAAGGGAGGCTTTACCTTGACTGCAGTTCATTCAATAGTGGAATATGGTTTTTTGGTTTTTCAATGGAGATTTAAATAAAACAATTTATTTTTATTTAAAAATCTCCCACCATCCTTTTTGAATTCTGAGGGCAGGGACCACTCGAGGGAGGTTAGGTAAATAATGATGGAGATTAAATGTCAGGTTACACAAAATGTGTAACCACACTTCATAGGATATATGAGGCACATTAATTACATAAATTAATGAACCTATTTAATTAAATTAAGAAGAAGTAAGTCCCTTGGGATCCTCCCTTTTAATAATTCCAATGCAACCCATTTAATTATGCCAATGTATTACAATTTATTGTGCCAAAAAATTTAATTGATAAACATATTTTATTTGGATGGATATTCATTTTCATGGGGAAAGGGTTCGAAAAGGGTGAGATTTGGGGGTGAATTTTGGAGGAACTCATCCTATAATTAATAACACACTCTGGAATTGAAGAACGAGGATGATGCTTGTGATCGGATTGGAGGCACCTTGTAGAAGTGATGAATGCTGACGTCACCTTTCCAAAAAACTTCCCCTTCTTCCTTGCGACCGCCTCCAACAAACGACATGGTAGGGTTTGTTGTTTTTAATACCCCCCATACAAGTTATTTATGTTCTTCATGATTCAAGAATTATGAGCCTCTTGCTACCGCTCTAACGCAGAGGGTGCGGGCCAAAAAAACATGGCCTGAACTCTCCCCGAACATTGAGGTTTTTGATGTGTTCTTTGCAATGGAGTAGGATGGAGACTGGTGTTGGCGATAGAAAATAGTGAGATTCGAGAGCAGTAGCCGCCACTACGGCCAGCAGAAAATATGGCGGTGGCCCAACCGTGTCTCCGGAGAAGGGTCGCGGCCCGTCGGCCTCGGTGGAGAAAGGGTGGCAGCGGAAAATCTGTCCGGCCTTGCAAAGGGGGTGGTGGCGCACGTCTGCATCACCCGGCGTGAAAGAGTAATGGGCTTGTTCCACAACAGTGAAGGGATGGTGGTTGGCTGATCAAGACGCTGGTGGAGACGCTTCACGCGACACACCGTATGAAGGGGGAAGGCCATCCGACCATCCACGACACCACAAGCCGTGCACCGCTGGCCACCACTGCGGGCCTCCACCGCGGGCCATCACACTGCGAGCCCAGCGTGGGCCAGGCTGGACCCAGTGGGCTGGGTAAGATCTCATGGGCCAGTTCTGACCTAGGGCAGGACCCAGGTCAAGTTGGTTCTACCCGAACCGGATCCGGTCTGCCCAGGACGGGTCGGGCCGGGTCGGACCGGACCCAGACCAACTTCGAACCTTTTCATTCTTTTGGATATATCTTGAGACTTAGGCATCTATTTGACAAAATTTCTTTGGTTCTAGAAACCTTGGACTGAGATGGTCCTTTTATTAAACCCCACTTTATTTTTGGATAATGTTGGGGTATGGTCATGTTGGATCGAACACGAATCTAACTGGGCCCATCAGACTAAATGGCCTAGAACATACAGACCGGGCGTCCGATTGACACATTATCTATAGCGTTGATACCACTATTACATGGAGGTCTGTTGGGATACTTCTTCATGGGACTTCATGGCAGTTGGAGTATCGACATGTGGCTTGAGGAGAAGATCCTCTTAAAATCTTGCAAGCTTAGTGCAGGAACCCTGTAGCTGGCTATAATATGAGAGAGAGATCCTATGTGGGTATGTGCTTTGGGTTCTTTCATGGGTCTGTGATTTAGTGTCCCACATGGATCCGCTCTAGGAATCCATGCCGGACTACTATAGGATCCATCGTGGGTCTTCTGTACAAGGATCCTATGTGGGTCTGATGATGTACTGGGATCCTATGTGGGTCTGATGATTTTAGATCCTATGTGGGTCTATCTCTTAAAAGAGTAAGATGATTCAGTAATTACATCTAAGAATCTTTACTACCATACCTATATTATACCTGGTGTGAGCTAAGTATTTAACTTTGTTGTAATATTCTGTGTGGTGATACCTTTGTGGTATTCTTCTGTGTGCCGTACCTTTTTGATACTTACCTTCATGGTGATACCATTGTGCTATTATTCTATGTGGAATACCTTTGTGGTACTTACATTCATGGGGATACCTTTATGGTATTCTTCAGTGTGGCGTACCTTTGTGGTACTTAATTTCATGGTGATACCTTTGTGGTATTCTCTGTGTGGCGTTAACATTGTGGTACTTACCTTTGTGGTGTTACCTTCATGGTATTCCTTCCTTTGTAAAATTGTTGAGCTTCGGGCAAAGAGTTGAGCCTTGTGTTTTCTCATGAATGAGATGGGTATTCTTGATAACATAGGTATATGTATAGTGATATTCCTAAGTAGGGTTGTTAGATATTTTCATGCTTTTTGGTTTATCCTTTGTGGGTTTTTGAGACCTTCGAGGGTCTCTGGGTCCCTTATGAGTATCATTATACTCACCCCGGCATGGGCTATTCCCACACCTTGTTGTATTTAGTGTAGCCGATGGATAGTGTTGACTGGGGACTAGAGTACCAGGATTAGAGGTAGCTCTGAGGTGGACATTAGATGAGGCATACTGCATGGATGACCATCGAGAGTTGTACCTACCCTTCAGGTGTGATCCTTGGCGGGTGTTCACAGGAGTTGTTTTAGTTTACTTATACGTTCCATTTTTCTTATACTTTTCATTTGGGCTTGAATTCTGGCCCCTTTTTCTTATTGTACGCACTATGTCTACTATACAGTTTAGTTGTGTTCGTATCTAGTTGTGTGATTGGTTGTGGTTTTTTACAGTTTATAAAGGAAATGCCTTCCCAGTTTTGGGGATTACGCCTTTTGATGCTAGTCCTCATCCCCTGGCCTATGGAAGGTGAGCATAGGGTAGTCACGACATGGTCCTTGGGGGATGATTCGTGACAATACGTCATGTTAAATGGTTGTTGACTCATTCTAATTCAAGTACAATGAATTTTTACTCATGCTTCATGTGTAATGATCCTTGGCTAATACTAATTCATTATTTAGTGTTGTTTCCACATTTCCATGTTAAAATTATCATGCTTTATCATGACTTTATGTTCATTTTTCTCTTGTTCTCCATTGATATGCCTATTGTCTAACATGTATTGTATTCATCATGTTATTCCATGTTTATTCCCTTAGTGGGCTTTATATCTCACCCTTTTCTTTTGCATGTCCTCAGGTTATCCCATTCAGTGCTATGTACGAGGGAATGTAGTGGTCACGTAAAGGAAGTATTCAATTAAGATGTTGTATTTCAAGTTTTATGTTGGTATGTAATTATCATAATCCCCAAATACTCAAGACTTCTCAATCTTCCATGTTGTATCAAGTGAAGAGTTTATGTAATAAATCATGTCTAACTGTGTAATAAAAAAAGGTGTTATTATAAGATCGATGTTGATGATGATGTGACCTTTGAGGATCGTCCTATGGAGATCCAAGACCACAAAAGAGTTGAGAGTGGGTGTTCTATCACTTTTTTCATATCTTGTGGCATCATGCTTACGTGGAGAAGAGTACCAGGGAATGAGAGTCTCATATTTGTGCTCATTTACCCAAGTTGTTTCATGTTTTACTATTTTTTTATAATGATGTTCACCTTTTTGTTATAGACCATTTATTTTTATGGGATGGATTTATTTTGTCGTTTCTTATGGCTTGCTCTATTTTGAGAGGTATCTTGATGTGTGGTTGTTCGGGCCCCTTTTTTGTTTCTTTTTAGGTAGGTTTTTAATTCTCTAGGATTAGAATTGTTTGAGAGGTATCGGATGTAATGGAACAGTCTTCTCTGGTCTATTCCTTTTCCGAAATCTAGTGTCTGAGTTGTTCTAAGAGGTCAAGGTGACTTATTCCCATCACTTTTCCATATTTAAAATTCTTGTGAAAAGTGTTTCCAGTTTTTTGAATAGTGTCATCGGTGAGACTGATGTGAACAGTGCATAGGTGAGACCAATGTGAACAGTTTCATCAGTGAGACCAATGTGAACAGTGCATAGGTGAGATCGATGTGAACAGTTTCATCGGTTAGGCTGATGTGAATAGTGTCATCGGTAATACCTATGTGAAGAGTATCATCGGTGAGACCGATGTAAAATGTTTCAATGGTGAGACTGATGTGAATAGTGTCATCGATGAGAACAATGTGAAAAATGCCATTGGTGAGTCCAAATTGAACAATGCATTAGTGAGACCGATGTGAATAGTTTTATTGGTGACTCATATTGTGAACAGTGCCATCAGTAACAGTGAGTCTTTCTCTGAACAGTGCTATCAGTATTGATGAGTCATTCTATGAACAGTTCCATCAGTATCAGTGAGTCACTTTGTGAATATTTCCATCGGTATCGGTGAGCCTTTTTGTGAATAGTTCCATTGGCATCAGTGATTCATTCTAAGAACAATATTTCCAGCATCGGTATGTGTACAGGGTTTCTTGCATCGGTACTTGTACAGTGTTTCCAGCATCATTATGTCTACGGTCTTTCCAGCTTCAAACAATTTTTCCCCCTTTAACATTTTCATTAATGTTAAGCTCGTTCAAGGCCTCGCTTTAATGGATTTATAGCTGATTCAATTCTCATACATCTTATATTATTTTTTCAAAGATCTAGGATTTCTTTATAAGGTCAACACATGTTTTTTATTACAATCTACCTTTAATGGAAAATCCAGCATATGTTAAACTGTTGCTCTGTAAATCTTCTAAAGGGATAATATATCTTTCTCCTTTGTTCTCCCATCATGTTCCATGGTGCGAGATGCTCGAACCTTTCCTTCTTCCCATAGATGCTATGTAATTTAACCTTATTCCTTGGATCAGTTCCCCTTTAAATATCTTCCTACTATATGCACACCCCTATTTTGGTGCAAGCAACAAGTGTCAATACGTTATCAATAGTAGGTATAATCTGCCTATGTTCTCGTGTTTTTATCAATCCTTATTCCCCCATTTTATCATTTCCATGTTATTTCATGTTATATCTATGCATCTAATGGATTTTTATTGGGTTTCAGTCTGTGTGGTTGGGTTGTCCTGTCCTTAGGTGGATGTAGTTGTGATGGGGGGCCATCATAATATGTTGTGTGAATTCTTCTCGTATAGAGAACATCAAAAAAAATAGGTAGTTAATTCATTGATTCTCTATTATTTTTATGTGAAACTATACAGTTATTATGTTTTATCCCACTAGATCACAATGGAAATAACGTAATGAATATTTAAACCAAATAAACAATTTGGTATCGATCGTATGTTATTGACTCTTGTTTTGAAAGACAGTGTGATATCTATGTTTTCCTTGTTTAGTATGCTATTCATGAAAAAAATTAGAAATGACTGTAAATTGGGAGTAATTGTAATTATTTATCAATGATAAAGAGGCATGTAAATGAATCTTTTCCTTATTTTTCCAATTTGATGTTAATAAAATTAGTGTAAAAAACAATGATTAATTATTTTTAATAGCTTAGAGTTAGGATTTTCCGTCATTGGATCCTACGAATAATAAATCGATTAATTCCAAATGAATTAATGAAAAGTGTATTTGATAAAAAGATAATGCCAAGTAGGGTTCTGAATTACCCACTTTTTTATAAGGCCTAATGCCTTGTGCTTTAGATCCTTGAGAGATCAATATATTTGAATGGTGGATTCCTTGTTTTAGGGACAAGATCCAAGTTCATATGATATTTTTAATCTTACTGCTTCTGTTGTGATGTGATCTTATATGGTTATTGTGATATGTGGGGGTAGGGAGGCCCATTTTTTTTGCAAAAGTTAATACCCAGGGTGGTAAAATTAATTGGTTTATGAATGTGGGTGTTGTGGAGGATGAGTTTACTCTCTTTCTATAGGTGGAAAATACTTTATCGGTAGTTAAATGACCCACCATGTTGAGTCGTCTTATGTTTAGTATCTTAGAATTTTTTTCTATAATTCTTGGGAATATGAGAATGTAATAATTCTATTAATAAATGATTGAATAAATGATGATAACCCCTGGGGTTTGATCTTACTAGGAGGTAATGTTGAAGTTTCAATTTAAAGGAACAATGGACATTGGGTGTGATGATAATGAATTAAATGTGGAATATTTAATGGCTAATTAATGTATAAATAATTAATTAACGTAAAGTGGAACTGATATAAAAGAATTAAGTAATGAAATAAATATCTTTAAATGGTTGTGTGCTTGTTGGACACATAGTCTTAGAAGTGGTAGCATGGAATCTAGGAGAGGTTAGTTGCAGTTGATTCTAAGAATATTCTATGACCATAGTGTGGTTGTGAGTTATAATATATTCTATTCTTTTTCTATTTCTGTATTCTAATCCACCCCATCAGTTAGGGAAACTAACACCCTAAGGATTTGAGCCCTAGGCGTGTTTTTACTAAAATTAAGGTTGGAGGATGGATAATGGACTACCCCGATTGTTCCTGTAATCTTCTTTTGGTAGTTACTTGTGCTGGTAGGCATAATGGTTAGTTTCTCCCTTATATGTGTGTATAAGGATATAATTTCTTGAGGTTATTCACATAAATATATTCTAGATATAGTTTCTTATATACTACTATAGGTGAAACGTATATAGGTTGTGATGGCTTGAGGATCCCTACTCAGTGTATCGGCCATAATGGATTGAATTTTAATACCATATGTATGACACACATTATGGAAGATCTGGTGGATCCCATAAACTACCAGGTAACTTTGGTTACATGGAATTGGTGGTTGTACTGCACGAGGTGCCTGTTGAGGAGCTACTCCTAGGTGTCTACGGACTAGCCTTCTTGGAGAGATATGTTTAGGATGTGTGACATTGGGGTAAAGCGACAAACTAGTGGGGAAGTAGTAGTGGGGTACCGTTGATATTATTTATTATATAATACTCTTGCATGTGATACTTGGTCAGAGTATCCATGGTTACGCTGGGAACATAGTATACCTTTTTAGGTGATGAGTTAGTTTCACTTGTTGTCACTGTGTTTTAGCATGCTTTCTTTACTTTTACACAGTAGTTTCTAAGGTGATTCTACTAAGAATACTTCCACACTCACCCGATGTATATATAAACAATTTTTCTGGTTTCTTAGAGTATGTTTGCGATTAGGTTGGTTACTACTAGTTTGGGTTTGCAGGAGTTGTTCGGGCTTCATGGTTGATGATGTTTTTACTTCCCTTTCATACTTGCAGTTTTCACTTTCAGTTGTTGTATTCTTTGCATGACATTATATATTTGTACTTGGGATTTTTTTTATATTGTACTCTGAGTTGGAGTTGTTTGGTGTTTGTCTTATCTCTCTCTTTTTCATGTGTTATCTTAGAGGGTAATGCCTCCCATTTGTGTGTTTACTATACCCTCAGTGCTAGTAACCAACCCGGGGCCTACTGAAGGTGGGACTCTGGGGTCACTATCTCCCTTATCACATTGCATGCCTTGAAGGGTACACCTTTTAGGGAGGGGGTCATGACATATTATATGTGGTTTCATAATTATTCATGTTTTTTGATCAAGATGTACTCAGTTACTACCTATTTGTGAGAAAATATTTCAGACAAATATTTAATAAATTGTTATTTTTTATTTTGTTGGTACAGTATTAAATTATTTATTTATTGAAAAATAATGTAATGATATTTCTGAATTAAATAAATTGAATTTATTCAATACTTCGTAAATATTGAAGAGGAATGAAACACAGAGTTTAAAGGAATGGTGAAAAATAATATTATTTGAATAAATTATAAAACTTGTATTCAAGAAATAATATTAAATAAATTCATTGGTTATATTAATATCAAGAAAGACTATATATTTTGTTATATTCATGGGGTTTCATAGGGATAAATAAAGTAATAAAGTTTTATGTGTAATAATAATTTTCAATCTCTAACACTATTAAACCCAAATTATATTATTTCATACCCTAATGCAACCGATTTATTTTGGTTCTACACAATTACATCTAGTGAATCCATTCAATCCATAAATATATCCACTATGAGAACACTATCATGTATATAGAGATATCCTCCTACACAACAACTTTTCATTCTAGAGAGATCAACAAAATTATTTTTTGAAGGTATTATTGTGGTCGCCATAAACGAATGGGTCGAGCATTAAGATCCTCCCTGAAAGAACTCTAATACTCGTGTGGTATCACTCAATGGTTTGTGATGCATGTTTGGATCAATGATATTGGGAAACTATATTTGATTCTATAGAAAAAAAATATTGTGTGACATAGAGACTTTGAATTCATCAATGAACAAAGAATTAATCATGAAATAATTCACTAAATAAATAAATTAATTATAAATAATTATTTGATAATAAAAAATTTGGTACTAGTGTTCTATAGTCGATTGAAATATGATTCAATTATACTATTGATAGAATTATTCATCATGTAAATTTTGAATTAATCATCGATTATTATAAAAAAAGTTGTGTTGGGAATTCCCTACTACTACTTTAGTCTTGTGTGGAACATTCACTCCACGTGGGATACCCATCCCTGTGATCCCTCCATATACCTATGGCTCAACACTCATTTTATCCCATAATAAAATAAATATAAAAATAAACAAACTAAATAAACAATAAACTATTATTTAGACCCCCCAAATTCCTATGGTAATTCTATTTTTAGAATGATAATGTTTCTGTGACACACTTCCCTCTTTATAATCTTGTGACCCGACAAATCTACTTCTATCCACTAGAGACACCCAAATAATAAATGGAATTTTCAAAAGTAGCTTCTCTTAATAAATCTAGGCCCTAATACCATTTGTAAATAATTATTGTTGACTAGAACATGAAATGGAAGCTAACCAAACTCTCAAATGGCCTAATGGGCATTTCCAATCTACACAGGCTTGAGATAAGAGTGAGGTCATAAAAATAAAAAATTAGTGGAATTTAACATAGATAAATAATATTTAAATAATAGAAAAAATATACCAAAATTTATTAAAGAAACATTTTTATGTTGTATATACATTTTAAATATAGATAATAAAAATATGAAATTTAAACTTACAATAAATATAAAAATGAAAAAAATTACTCCAACTCCCCCTCCAATACCCTCACCTACAACCATTTACTTTCCTTACTATATCCTACTTGAATATAGTGCACAACCAATAACAATTATTGAGAGATGTAAATGTCTTACTTATTTAAAGCTAATGAAAAACTAAAAATAAACAGTTTCATAACTAATGATGATATCCCATGTGACCTAATGTCATCATACATCCAATGTCAGATCCAGTAATATAAATAAGAACCAAACCTTAATTAGAAAACTCAGTATACAAACACCAAGTGGTTTGAGTATGGTGTACCCTCGACATCCCGGTAGATAAGAACTATAGAGTCCATTATTTTATATTCCAAAACAAAACAAATATACTAGTTTGAAATAATTTTTTGAAATATTTTTATGAAAATAGTTTATAAAAAACATCACATTAAACCATATTCTAAAACATAAATTTCATTTTTACATAAAATAAAACAATCATATAGAAATAATTTTATCAGCCTAAACATATATTATCAAAAACCACTTATAAATAGAAATACGTTTTTCAAGAAAATGGGCCCTTATAAAACATTCCTTGGAAATTACAATTTTATTTACCTTAAAATGTAATAAAATTAAAAAATATAATAAAAAATAAAATATAAATAGAATTAATAAATTAACAAGGATAAATAAGACAACAAAGGTTCAAAATTTTAAGTAAAAAACTATAGTAAGCTATAATAAAAATATCCTGAAAATAGTGTGAGTGGGAACTAAATAGAATTATATATAACAACAATAATAAACGACACATGGGAAGAGTTCTGAATTATAGGTTTTAAATTACACTACCTTCCTCATGGATCCAAATTCTTCTACGAGGAATAACTGAAAAAACAACTCAAATCTCTTGTGGAAACCCAACATGATTCCCAGCTAGGCTTCTAACTAACCAAATAATCACCCATCCAATTAGACACTTAACTAAGTTATCCCATGAGGCAAACAAAAAACTAACATCCTAGAAAATATACTTACATAAACAATAACAACCAATAATCAATATCACACATTAATACCATTCCACCTTTCAAAAACCCCTTTAAATTTTTACATTACTAGAAGACATTTTTATAAAGACATTTTACAAACATTTGGTATTAAAAAACTTAATTTAATAAATTAAATAACCTCAAATAATTTTTTGACAAAAAATTATTTTTTCAAAACATTAGAAATATTTTAATAGCTAAATATATAATTAACTCTTAGTTGGCAAAAGAAATGAAAGGCCAAATCCAAAGAAATATATTTGTGTGTTGACTATTATATTTTAAAAAACATGAGAAACAAACATATTTATTTCCAAATACATGAGAATAATATTTATAAAAGTCAATAAAATAATGTAAAACACCAGAGAATATTTGTAAAATATAAAAAAAATCATAGAAAAACTTATTCTGGGTTTGTGTAGATGGTCTTATTTCTACAGTAATAGAAAAAGAAAGGTTCCAAGAGAATATTTCACACTCTAATAGACTAAAATTTCATTACATAATAATTTATCCATCCTAGGTTTTGACCATGGTGTTCCTTGAAAAATGATGAAGAAAATTAAGAGTGGGAAGATAGGTGATTTAGGGAGGAGAAGAAAGAACCATACGAGGACTGATTTCCCATTGATATTGATGAATAAATTTAAGAAATTAGAAACCAATGGATGGAGTGTGTTCTAAAAAAATGGGGCTCAGTCATGTCATATGAATAAGAGAGGGGTAAGGTAGTGTTCCAATTTATTGGGTAGAATATGGATCGGAGATGAATTGTATTTTTTTTTAGTTTTAAAGAATAGGGTATATCATTGTTATTGAATGGTTTCCTAATAAATGAACCAACCATGGAACCTTTACTAGGTGTATGGGTTATCATCATTATTGTCTCCCATGATTAGACAAGCCTTGCACCAATCTTTCAAAATGTATCTATAAATTACATACGTAATTTTCACAGTCGTTGCATGGTTTTGACTAAATTGTGCACTACCCTTCAAGCAAGAAAAAATATTAAAATATTTTAAATTTTAAATGGAACAAAAAGAAAAACACTAGGGTAAAAACACCATTACAAAAATTATTTAATTAACATATTAAAATTCTGGGTTTTCAGAATTATTAGATAAAGTCCCTCTACAATATCATTCTTTTACTCAAGATAGAATTCAATTCTATCTTAATTATGACACTTTTTTTGTAAAAATCCTAATTAACTTATTAATTCAATCCCATGCACATGTACATTCCAAAATTAAGGTTAAATAGAACCAAATTAATTATAATACCAATAACGTAACTCCTTATATTCATGTATATTAATTTATAAACTAATTTAAAATATATAAACTAAATTAAATATCACAGTTCATAAAATAATAATTATATTCATGAATAGGGAATAATAATGAATAAAAAATACTAAATTCAGAGATGTGACAATCTATTTATGATAAATTAATAATTATATAAATTATAAATACTTTATAATTTAGTCATCCATTATAGACATTCCATAATTAAATAAATGTAAACACTTTATATTTTTTCCAATATAAACTATTTTATATTATACATTATATGAAATTTACATAAATATATTATATCTAAAATATAAGAATTTTTTACATGAATTATTCATATATTATGTAAACATTTATAAAATCACATATATAATATTATTTAAACCACAATCATATCAAATATTGAAACTTGTTTGGATATGGTTTATATACATTTTAAAAAAATTCATTTAATTTGAACATTTTAAATTAAATATTCTGTAAAGTTGTTTATATTAAATATAAAATCATTTATATTTTAATATTATTTCATAATTTAAAAATTATTTATAAACTATAAATATGATTTATATATAAACCCTTTATAACTAAATAATAAATCATTCCATTGAATTTTCAATATATATAACATTAACATTTAAAATTATAAATATTTCATATTGATTTATTTAATTTATTTTTTATAAAAATTGTATAAATTTCATAAATATCCCAAAATACATTTTAATATGATTTGTAAAAAATATATAAACCATAAATTTAATTTACATAAAAAATTAATTAAAAATATATATATATAATATTTATTGATATATCTTATATCAAAAACTGTTGTTTTCTACTATTATCTATCATATTTTACAGTAGATAATGAAAGTGCTTGATATCATCTTCAAAATTTATAGATCATGTTTTATAATGTGAATCGATATCGCTATGGTGATATGACACACTATTTTTCAACCATGGTAATATGATATCGTTACTTATGAATATCCATATTTTATGCTATGATACAACAGAAGTATAAGGATAATAATTTGTCACTGGCTATAATATCATTTATTAGATGGAGTGATTCAAATATAGTGTTGTTTTATTTCATAATTTAATGTAATATACTATAAATAATGTTATATAACTTCTTATGATGTCGTATATCATAAAATTAGTTATTGTTAAAATTTTATATCTTGACTTAATTTACCTAATTAATATATAGTTTCATTGGGAGGGGTGAATTGGTGAGAAATATTCTGAACATTATTTTTATTATTTCCCTGAAATCATCTTGTTCACTTGTTTGAGTCAGTGATCTAAAAAATTTAATTCCTCACACCATGGAAATCAAGAAAGAGGAACAAATTATGCACATGGTTCACTAATAAAAATGATTATTTTATCCTTATCATGATTGAAACTCACCTGATAGAATATGATCTAATAATATCACAATCAAGGATAAAAACAATCCGAGTATATCTTTTACTCATGTTACTAGAATATGGTAGCACTATCTCAAAAAAATACTATGAAAAAATCTATAATAGTATTATACTTTTGAGGCAGGCATATCCTTATCATTTGATGATTGTCTCTCAAAAATATCATAGTTCTCCGTCACTTATTATATTTCAAGAATATGAGTGAATTTATCCCTCTTCACTACACCACACTATTAGGATGATCATATAAAAACCAATCATGTGAACCCTTTATCATCTTCTTATATTACTTTCACTATTATGAGTCTTCTCCTTTCCTTACACATAGAAAATCACAACAAACTATTAATCCCTCCAAAATATTCTACTCAATTATCATTCATTATCATATTTTATTATTATTTATTTTTATAGTCAAATAATAGTCTTATAATGTATTGTCTTCTATGAATGTATGACCCTTTTAAATTTATCTCTAGTGGTAGTAGTAGTATATTTACATTTGAATTTGAATTTAAAATTCATATTAAATTTAGTAAATCCCATCGACTTCTCTAAGATATTTTCTAAACTTATCTTTATATCACAACTTCCTTTTTCTTTTTATTATTTAGTCATTATATTTATCCATTGCAAATCATGAATAACTCATGGCATGATTGGATGCTTCATAGTGTAGAAAACCATTTTTTTCTCAAAACTAAAAAAATATCTTCTTCCTTTATAGGAAAAAAACCTTATTCTTGACACAAACCATCAATATCCCTTATAACATCTTGAGGTAATATTTCCATGGTTGTTCATAACACCTCAAGTGTAATGGTTCATACATTTATAATTTAATTTTCCCTTATAAATATATATTTTTATTGAATTTAATTATAAAAAACAAATAATAATCTAAAAAAATATTGGAAGATTACAGAATAATTCTTATAATAATATGACAATTTTGAATTGTTGAAATTATGAATTCAGAACATTGGTAATATAGTTGTTATAAAATTACAATGAGAATTATTGTGTATTGGGGGTAATTATGAGATGTAATTGATATAAAAGGTATGAATGATAGACACAACTTTTTTTATCATGCCTTATGAAGCACATTAATCTGATCATGGAAGGGAGGAAGAAATACTGGGGTTTTCTATTTAATAATACCAAGATGAAAATCAACTATGTAGGATCAAGTGGAATCATCTACAAGATAATTTCAAGTTAGTGTAAATCGCCACTATATCAAATGTAGGTCGAACCAGGACATGGGAGTACCGCCAATGAATACCTTATGATGAGTGATTATTAAAATTTTATATGGGATTAGAATCTATGGGATAGGTAGTATTGATGTGTAAATTATTTTATAAATTAAATGGTATTTTAATTGATATCATATAGTTTTAAATATTTTAAGTAAAATTATCTAAGGGTGAAATTTAATATTTTTTTCATATCCTAATAAAATAATATACATAAGTTCTATCATTATACAATAAAACAAAATTTTTAAATATCATAAAAAATGTTTACAATAATGAGATTATATTTATATTTTTAGAAAAATATGTAATTTATTTTCATTAAAATAAATTTTTAGGATTTATTTAAGACCATTAAATGAAATTTATTTTTAATAAAATGATTTCATTAAATAATTTTTTATAAATATGAAAATATTGTTTTTTGAAACTATAAGTAAATTTTATGTGTGTAAAAAATTTGATCGTGTAATAAATAATTTTTTTTAATAAATAATTATTTTATTTATATATTATATTTCTCATAATTAGATAATTAATTTTACAAATTAAATCTACATTTTTAATCATCTCTTTGGAAAATGATTACGGTGTTGGTATTGTATTTTTCATAAAAAATAATATATGGAGGTGAAATGTTCAAATACTATATGACTATCATATTTTGTAATGGTATATATATATTAAATGTTTTTAGATGTTAAACCAATATTTTATTTTCCCTTTACTATTTAATTCCATGCTTTTTACTATTGGGAAACATGATGGTTCATTTTTCATGATATAATATTTTTATTCTTGTATTTTATTCTAAAATAGCCCTTTCCTCCCCTTCCCCACCCCATATTTTCACCCATTATAATTAACTCACTTAAAAAAATATATCCCTAACACTATATTAGTATCTTGGAATTTTTGGTTTCACAAAATACTAAACTCAGGAGTCCAAAGATGTATCCTATGAGTGAACATCCAAAGTATGTGGTATTATTTTCAACTAAATTATCTTTAATTATTTTTGTCTTATACATCGTATAATCTAATAAATCCATGGTTTTATAAGATAAGTAGTATTATTAATATACTATAATATTATTATAATATTTTAATATCTATTATCTAACCCCCTCTCATTATATTATAAAATAAAATGTTTCTCATGTCATCGTCAGTTTATCACATCCATGAGAAATTTATTTCATTTTTCATCAACCCCTTACAGAATATTTTGTTATACATCTTTCATTTAAGATGGGATAAATAAGTATAATATATATTCTTTCATATCATGGAATGGATTCATAGTCATAATTTTGAGTAAACCCAAATTTTTTCATCATGATCAAAAAAACCACCTAAATGATCTAACTAAATAATAATAACACTTATAATAAATGAATCATCCTTATATGAGAACACAAAAGGATATTTGGGGCCACAAAAACTTATATAATTACATTAAATTTTTTTAATTACATATATGGTCTTATGTTATCATTAGACAATAAATTTTATAATCACTAACAAAATAATAAGACCTTAAGAATCAGGTAAAAAATATCATCAGGATGGTGAACCTAATCATAGTATCCTAATAAAATAGTTTCAAAAAAACACAAAATAATAGTAATAAATAAAAGATACATGAAATTTTTTTTAAAATTATTTAATAAATTTAATTTGATTACCCCAAGGGATAGATGAGTGAAATTAAAAGTCAAGGTCCTAGGGTAAGCCATCTTTCGAACCATTCCATTAATTTTGTGTTACACATTCTCTTTATTTTTCTATGAGTCCATCTGTCCTATTATAATTTATTTATTCTCTATTTTTATATATTTTTCTTATATAAATACATAGATTAAAATATATTTCGTTATTAGGTATAATAATTTTTTTTTATCAAGTTACCTTCTAAATTCCATATTTTATGAAAACCCATTTAAAAGGGACTTATCAATTTCATATATCTTCTTATATACCAAACTACATAATGATTTTAAAAAGAAATAGTTTCCAAAAAAACCCTTTTTTATGGAAAATTGTTTGGTCTCATTTATGTTTTTAATGAACTTGTTATATATTTATGCTTTTTAGATACTTATTTCCCTCTTTCTTAAAAATCCTCTTAAGAGGTTCATTCCCAATCTTAAAAAGCAACACTTTTTTCTTATTTCATCACTTAAATTGAAATTAATTTTCATGAATTATTCTTATTAATTAATTTATGAATTTCCATGATTTTCCAAGTCCCTTATATAATATAAATCATTATGACATGAAATTTGGTTATTCTTTAAGAAAAAATTATTTAATCCACTTATTTTTTAGGGGTTTTTCTTATGCTTAACCCCTATATATGATTTCCATATATGGAACACATATACATGTACATGTTTTAAATGTGATGGATAGTGACAAATTTATAAATAAATTTAATGCTTTGGTTAATGATTTCATCTCAGGAAATTCCATTTATAATACATTGATAGTGATCCTAGTACACTATGCTATGTTTCCTCAGTAGTGATCCTTGAATTATACCAATGATTTCATGTTTTATATTGTTTTTAAATTTATATACTCTAATATAAACGTATTCATTCCATTTTTATCTGTGAAAATAAATGGTCCTTTACTTTTATGTTATCATAATTTTCCTGTTATCTCATATTTATCACTTTCCATCAGTATTTACTCTGATTATTCACGTATTGGGCATTATGAATCATTATTTTCCTTTATGTATTTTCATAGGGTATCATGCGTAGAAAAATTAGTATAATTTAATATATGATTATATAACAGATAATTAAATAAATTTATTTTGTTTCATGTTTAATTTAATTTTTTATTCATATATTCTCCCAAAGATGCTAGGAATCAATATTTAAAGGTTTTACTTAGTGGAATTTGATGTTAAAATTGTATAATAAAATTTATAACAAACATAGGATTTTATATTTCTTATAAGAACATGGACTAGTTATTTTTGGGGATTATGATAATTATACATCAGTGAGAACCCTAGGGATAGTTTTAAGGAAAATATACTAATATTTATATAATTTATAGAGTGTGTGGATTCCAAACTATTAAATCCATGAATATATACAAAAACATTGATATGGAATATGTAATAAATGTAACATGGGGTAATAAACTTGAAATTGTGTGTTTGGTATTAACATTATCTTTACAATCCAATATAAATTTTTTAATTTACTATTGTCAAATTTTATGATGTAAAATATAACAAGTTAGTTTATATAAACTAATTAGAAAATATCCATGGATTAGTATTATTGAAACCTAGAAATTAATTTTTGAATTTATACATGTAATTTATTATTTATTCCTTCTAAATTTATATTTCTATTTTCAAATGATTATTTGTTTGATTATTATCATTTAAAATATTTCTTTATTTATGTTAGTTCATGTAAATAATATTAATCATTTCAACAACCAATGTGATGAGTATAGTGATTCTTTCTTAAATATGATACTTATACTGAGGTGAGTGGGAGTTAGGAACTTCCTAGAAGTACCTTCCCAACTTACTCAGGTTATGAATACAAACATGAACCTTTTGTTACATTCCCAACTATTAGGAAAGATGGTGTTTTGGATGAGTATTTTATGGTAAAAAAATTTCCATCTTTTAGCGGATAATATGATCCCCTAATTATGAAACAATAGATTAATTACACTAAGAATATATTATATGCCATCAAATTCTATGAGTATGGGATGTCACTCAGGTCATTTATTTCATATAATGAGAAAATAATCACTGGTTGACATTGATCCAGAATAAAAAACCAAAGGGAGATATATAGTCCATGGAATGAGAAGCATTCAAGAATATATTTGTCAAGAAATATTTTCCTCACACTCACAATCTTAAAATGGGGATGGATTTCATTGGACTCAATAAAAAGTATGAAGAGTCCATTGGGCCTTTTAAGTAAAACATCACATGGATTTCAAGATGCACATTTAGTTTATTATTTATCTCAAATTTAATATGGTCTAGTATTTAGTGAAATAATTTCAATTATTTGAAAATACATAGTGATTCAAGACATTTATATCTATGATGAATAAATTCATTAAATCCTTATTGTTCATATGTATATTAGTGATTCTTATTAGTATCATGGGACTAGAGAAAATTATAGAAGAATGGAGTTTAATTATGGAAGAAAAGTGGATAAATTTTATAGAGGTAAGAAAATCGAACTATCTACTTGTCATAAATGTAGGTATAAGCAACCTATAAACTACCTCAAAGGAACAAGAAAATGTTTTATGTGAGGAAAATATGGAAATCAAGATAATGAATTATGAATGGATATAAAGTATCCAAATAATGAGACAGAAAAAATAAAAGTTTTTTATTAATACTTAGCATACGTCCAAATGTGTCTACTATAACAAACACAGATAAAATAAAAGACATTTCCCTAATCTAAGGGTTTTTCAAGACAACTAATGAAAAAAACTCCAAATACATGATATCCATGATTACATTAAATTGGCACAATTATTGAGGTGAATCTTAAAAAAGAATTGGGGAAATATATATTATTCATTAATTCAACAATATAGTACATTATATTTCATTCTAATTCTATATATTCATTAATATTATGTATGTTTAGTATACCTATTCCAACACCATATCTATACATTGAGTTTGTGTTATGTATGAAAATTATAAATAGAAAAATTATTTCATCTCAAAAATATATTTCCTCAAAAATTAATATGTGTGGGATGAATCTATGGGGAAAACATTTTATACTCCCTTTAGTGGAACATGATGATAATATCAGAATAAATTAATTTACATTATATAGATTGCAAATTAACTTCTAGTAGAAGGAAATAATTTTTCATATCTTAAATAATACTCTGATTTTATACAAATGTATGGAGGAGGATGAACGTCATTTGGAAAATTCAACTCAATCAACGATATTATTACTTTATGAGAAAGAATATATAGGTAAAATTATTAAGACATAGTATTTGATCATCCTTGAATTCAATAACCATATGATGGAATACAAATATGTATTCCCTCAAGATATTTATAGTATTTTTTCAAAGTAAGAGGTTCATTTATTAATTGAACATATACTGGGAGCTCTACCCATGTCCATGTCTCCATATATAATATTCCACATTAAAATAGAACAACTGGAGATGTAACTACAAGAAAATTTTAAAAGGGTTTCATACAGAAAAGTCCTTCACCATGGGTTGTATTAGTCCCCCTTATCAAGAATAAAGATAGATCAATGTGCCTCTGTATTGATTATTGGTAACTCAATAATAGCATGGAAATGGAAAAGTTTCCCCTATCATATATTTGTGTATTTTTTAAATTATCTATAAGGGGACAAGTTCTTTTCAAATGAAAATAATTGGACATGATATCATCAATTAAAGGTGAAAGAGGAGGTTATTTCAAATAAAAATTCTCATACAAAGCACAAACACTTTGATTTTATAGTAATACTATTCAGAATCACTAATTATCCATCAATTTTTATTAACATTATGGATATAGTATTTATATTTTACCTTGGAAACATTTAGTAGTCTTTATAAATGATATTTCTAGATAAATTACAATCAATAGGTAGATGAAAATCTTTTGAGTATTGTGATAATGAATTTGAGAAAGGAGAACTTATATTAAAGGTATAATAAATGATAGTTTTAGATATTGTTAGTATAATTCATATGTAATTTTATCATAAGAAAGGGGAAATATGTAGATTTATTTAAGACATGGTTTGTTAAGGAATTTCTTTGACCAAAATCTATAATAAATATTTATAGTTTCCTTGGATTAGCAGGGTACCATATGTTATTTTTAAAAAAACATCTCATGATTTTCAAACCAAAAATCTATGTAAACTTTGTAGGGTTTCAAGATTTTCTAGACTACTTAATTTGAAGAGAACATTAAGTATTTGAATAATATGTTAATTATTGCACCTATACTCACACTACCCACAAGTGGGGAAGGAATTTTGATCTAAAATGATGATTCAAAGAAATTATTTGATTATGCCCTAATGTAAAATGATAAAGTGATAACATGTGCCTCTCAACAACTGATGATCTATAAGAAGAACTATCGGATGCATGATCTGATGTTAGTTTCAGTAATATTCATATTGAATTTTTAGTAGCTTTATCTATATGAGGATATGTGTGACATATATATAGATCATAAGAGTTATATTTACATATTCACATAGAATGAGGTAAAAATAAATCAATGAAGATTGTTATATGTGATCAAAGACTCTGAATTCTCAATACACAACCATCCCAAGAACGAAAATAAGGGGGAAATTCTATAAGTATAAAAGATCGTATAACCATATCCATGATAAGGATTGGTAAAGTTCCAATAATGTTGGATATATAATGTATTTTCATGGGAATAATAAAGGAAAAAACCATATCATACCTTGAATTAATGATTTATCAAAAATATATTCTTGAGAAAATTAAGGAAACTAAAATGGATGATTTGGATAAATTGAAGAAGGTGTATACTATAAGAAAGGGTAAGGACAATAAATTTAACATTGATGAAGAATGATTTGGGGTATTTGGTTCATGAATATGCATATAATAGTATCTTAATAAAGAGTATTAGATATTGATTGATTATCATAGAAAAATATTATTTATCCTCCCATGCATCACAAAGAAATATTTAGATCACTGAGAGTAATAATGAAGGAAATATATGAAGAAGGATATTGTTTAATATTTTTCAAAGTGCCATTTATATTAGAAGAGGAATATAGAATGTAAAAAATCCAAACTGAAATTGAAATAACAACCTATATATTGGTGGAAATTATAGAACAACACCCCAGATTTTGTCATTTTCTATCATATACATCCAAAGGGAATATTGTCATATAAGTTATAGTGGTCCTTATCACACAAACCACTCACTTCATAACTATTCACAATGACATATCACATGATAATATTGTAAAAATATATATCATATAAGTTTTAGGGCTTCATGGAACAAAAATATCAATAATATCTTATGGACATATAAGGTTCACCTTAGTTTTTGGGAAGATTCATAAAAAATAAATCAATAAAAAATTGAAATTTAGTATGTATTATCATCCTATGACTGATGGACAATCTAATCCAACTATATAGACACTTGAGGGTATGTTAAGACATTTATCTGTATAATTCAAAGGAAGTTAGGGTAAATATATTCCTTTGTTTGAGTTCTCATATAATTGAAACATTAACATGAGAATTAAGATATCTTTTTATGAAGACCTCTATAGGATTATTTGCAGAACACTCCTCTACTGGGATGAATTTGGTGAATGTAACCTGTTAGAACACTAACTATTTGAATAAATTATAAACTAGGTCAAATCCATTATATTACACATCAGGTTGGATATGAGTTTGTATAAGAGATATATAGATAAACATCAATGAGATATAAGTTTTGAGGATGAAGATAATGTGTTTCTTCACAAATATTCTAAAAAAAGAGTTATGAGGAGATGGAATAATTAAATGATAATTCCCTAATACATTATCCACTTTTAAATTCCTCATCACATCAGGGTGGTGAACAATCAACAAGAACTATCACTAAGTATGTATTAAGTGAATGATGTTTTATATGTATAACTATTGAGGATGTACATAATAGATCCCCCATATATAGTCAATCCATTGGTGGTAAATTTTTTGAGTAATATTTTTTTTGTAATATATTGGTCAACATATTGTATTCTATAGATATTGTTCTATATAATAAGACAATTCACCTTGTCAAAGTTGTTTCTGAAACTTTAAGATTGAGGAAGCAACATGGTATCCTAAGGAAGAAATATAAAAATTACCCTCATATATTCTCACATTAGAATGTATAATAAAATTTAACAGGTAAAATTTCATAATGGAGGATAAAGTATTGACCAAGAAATATATAATTAAATTCCATTTATTGAATATATACATGTGTTTTATTTAATGAAATAAAACAAGTTATAAAATACAAACATTATCTTATTTTAAAATTACTAAATTAATATAGACACAAGATTATTTTTGGGAATTATGACCATTGTAAATTATTAACATTGGTAATATAGATTTTAAAAATGATTGTGACAATTGGTGTATATTAAATGTGATGATGATAGGTAATTGATAAGGAAGGGTGGAATGATTTTATCAACTAATAGGATCATACCTTATAAAGTTCATTTTTAAAATCTTGGAAGGGATGTAGCATCACTAATGGTCTCCCATAACTAGGCCCAATAAGAACCTCAACCAATGGGGGTCAAGAGAAATTGTTTATAGGATAATATTAATTCAATGAAAAAATCACTAATAGATCAATGTTGTCTAAACCACCGCATGAAACTACCACTATTTCACACCATACCATGTGGTCTTATTTCAATGTAATATGGGGTTATGTATCATGATTATACATAGTATTGATGTGTATATTGTTTTAGAAAGGAAATGATGCATACTATGATACCATATTGTTTTTAATATTTGGGGGTGAAAATAGTTAATGGTGAAATTTATTATTTTGTGGTACATTAATAAATAAAAAATATGGAATTTATATCATAATTCACCAGAAAAATTGTTAAATATGATAAAATACATTTTGGGAACAATTATATCATAAAAAATGTTTTACAAAAAATTATATGTTTTATTTTAATAAAAAATTATGATAAATTTCAAATTTTAGAAAAATAGGTTTATTTAAATTATTTCAAGATGAAATAATTGTTTTTAAAAATATGATTAGATAATATTATGAAATCTTAAGTAATTTTTCTAAATTTTATGAATTTGATTATATCATAAAATATATTTTTTAATAAATAAATACTATATTAAAATATTAAATTTCCTACATTTATAAAATCATCTAGTAATTTGGGGAATTAACTAGTCCAGATAAATATTGTAGGTTTTTTTTATTTTTTATAAAAAAATTACATAGGTAAAATTGTAAAATATTATTCCAGTTCCATATTTTGAAATAGTATAGAAGAATAAATTTTTGAGGTTTATAGAATTTATATTTTTTATTGGACTATTTAATTTAAAATCACAATCCCTTCACTATTTAGTCACAATATGATTTACTTTTTAAAATTATAATACTTTATTATAGTATTTTATTCTGAAAAATCATGCTCCTCTCATTATAACTATTATCCTTCACTAACCCATTTCCTAATACCTTATCTTAACCAGTCTCTAACAAAACCATTCACAAAATTTCCCACCACTCTCTCCCCATGTCTTCTAATTGTTTGTCTAACCAAAAAGGCCAAACTAAATATCCTTAAGGTGTGCCCTAAGAATGAAAATCTAAAGGAATAAGTAACCTTTTCAATTGAATGTTTTTAAATTATTTTAATTTTATATTTTAAAAAATATATTCTATATATTGTAGTATAATAAATTCAATATTATTAGCATAATAAAATATAATTTTATTAATTTTATATCCATTATCGTACCTCCTCTCATTATTTTCTAAAATTAAAAAAATCATATTATATTAGGTTTACCACCTTCATGAAAAACCTCTTTGAATTTTCATCACCACCTTCATGGTAAATATTAATACAAATATTATGGATAAAATGAGATAAAAAATTACATTATATTTTTTTCATATACTATAATGTTTAAATATTCCTAATTTAGAATAAAAAACAAATAAAATCTTTATGATAAGAAAACCCCTTTTAAATGAACTAACCATATAATGACAACATTTATACTAAATGAATTGTCCCTAAAATATAGATA
Source organism: Viscum album (assembly GCA_963277665.1). NCBI lineage: Eukaryota > Viridiplantae > Streptophyta > Magnoliopsida > Santalales > Viscaceae > Viscum > Viscum album. Next base: position 1,306,883,625 of record OY728147.1, read on the forward strand.
TTTGGGACCATATAAACCAATTGAATGACGTGAAAATAATTTTGTTACGCTTATTTGTCTTATGGTTACATTATACAAGAACATTTATAATTATAAAAAACTAATGAGACCTTAAAACTGTTTAATTAAAATTCCTAGGAAGGTGAACATAGTCATAATATCATTATAATATAGTTATAAAATAACATAAATGAATAATAATATGTAAAATATATATTAAAAGGTTCTTAAGAATGTATAAATTTAATTTAATTTGATTATTCATGAGGATAGATGAACTTACAAAATGAGTCAATGACCTTGGGTAATGGATCTTTTACAACAAACTCGTTACTTTTGGGTTACATATTCTCTTTCTTTTTCAACATTTTTCTTTTATACTCTTCTCATTTACTTATTCAGTATTTTATATATAAGTTATGTATATAGTTTTTTACCTTTATTTTTTAGGGATATTACATGTTCTTCTAGTTCCCCATATTAATTCCTTCTTATAAGAAAACTCATTTAATGAAAACTTGTTTATTTATTATATCTTCTCATCTACCACTCCATATAATGATGTTAAAATTTTATGGTTTTAGAAAAAGATATTTTTTAGTTAAAACTATTTGTTTTAATTTTTTATTAAAATTATTATAATATTAACAAATGTAAAGACTCTTTACCCATTTTTGAAAACCCTATTTAAGTGGTTCATATAAAAATGTACTTATCTTGTATTTTATAATGTCTTAACTTTACTAGAAATTAATTTTCATGACCTATTATTAATTATTAATTTGTGAAAGTCCATGAAATATTTAATACATTATTTCATTGGAATCATTATAAGATTTTATTAATTATTTTCTATGATAATATTATTTATCCCATTTTCTCTTCATGTGTTTTTCTTATGATTATATGCTTTGTATGATTTTATTATGTGGGATATGTATTCATTTACATGTTATGAATATTATTATTAGTCTGTAATTATATGTACCATTAATGAATTGGTTAATTATTTAATCTCATGAAATACAATGTATGGATAATGGGTGATGAGTATAGAACGCTCTGTTATGTTATTTTGATACTACGCCTTAACTTATGCTTATGATGTCAAGATTTATTTTTCTTAATTTTTTTATGATTCCATGATCTAATGATGTCATCTTATTGGTTAAAATATTTTAAGATAAAATATATTATCCTTCACTTTTACATATTATAATATTACTCTTGTCTTATATACGTTAATTTTAATTATTGTTTACATAAATTATTCCCCTTCTAGGATCAATAGCTCACCCTTTTCATAAATTTATTTCCCTGAGACACCCTATGTAGTAAAAAAAGTTCATTGGGATTTAGGATAATGGTATGGAGATTTAAATATTAATTCATGGTCTGTGTTTGTGTTGTTGTTTTATATATCTAATCTTCTAAACAAACTAGGTTTATTGGTTTCTAGGTTTTATTCTATAAAATAATATTATGAAATGAAACAAAATATATAAGAGACTCAAGTATCTATATGAACACTGATATTCCACATTTTCATGTATGCATAGTGGTGGTGGATAATTTCATTCATCATTAAAATCACTTTTTTCTCCAAATTGAATCACAAACATATTTTATGATATTTAATCCCTGAAAGATATCATTATTATCACCTGATATATGTCGTGTGAATTATGATTTAATTTACAAAAAGAAATTATTATAAAATAACATTCTAATAATCTCCAAGAAAACTATCTAAATACAATTAACAATCCAAGTAGTTTCTAAGATAAAAATCATATGTATCCTCATAAATATTTTTTTATCATGTATTATATATTGAAAATTATGTATAAATGATGTGCTAAAGTGATTTTATATTTTTTATTAAAAAAAATATATCATACATATTATTTCAAAAAATATATTACATATCACATAATATATATATATATATATAATCTTATATACTTCATCTAAACATATTATGAAAATTATTCTCTTATCACATTTCCAATTTAAGATTCAAATGTTTATATTACATATAATCCATAGTACAACTTATTTATAAAGGGTGACATTTAATTATATATTATTTCTCAAAAAATACAGATGAATCAAGGATATTACATATCACCCTATGGTTTCATACATTTTAATTTTTATACTCATAGACAAAAATCCTTATGAACTGAATATAAAAACATCCATAAAAGAGTAAGCTTTTTTCCATTGCCAATTATTCAACTCTTATACATAAAAAATTTTATGTAAAAAATCAAAAAAATTAAAATCAGTTTCATTTGCATGTTTTTATAATTAAACATAGACACAATAATATGTATTATCCAATGAAAACATTTTATGTATAGTGATGTTCAACACATTTTCAAATATTTTTTCTGAGTGAAAACATATGTATGAATATAGATAACTTCTTAACACATCCATAATTAATTAAAAAGTCACCAAAATTCCAAAAATATTTTACCTCACATAATAAATATTATTTTAAATGATTTTAATTATTATATATTTATTGAAAACGAAATCCTACATGATAAACATATCAGATTTAAATTTTCTCAAAAACATATGCCCTAGATAAATACAACAATACCAGGGGGACTTGTATAATTTCATATATACATAAAATACTAGTTCCTCAGTAATCACCTCAACATCTCAACTCCTAAATGAACATCTCTTGCACTCAATATGATCATTATAGAAAATAATTACATTAAATAATAATGTCATTTTTTCGGTAAAAGTTGAATTACATCGACTTCTTTATAGAACTTGATCCTATAAATACCAATTCAAAAATAAACCTTTATTAGCACTATATTACATCTTAGATTGACCTAAAATTATTTTTCAAAATATAAAACCTAATATTTAAACATATAAATGAAAATTTCTATAAAACATGATCACCAAACATTTTAGATCTGTTCATAAATTAGAAAAATCACCCACCAACATATTGAAATCATGAATTAAATTTTTTAACACTTTTTAAATTCATGATCTAACACAATAATAGATCTCACCCATATCGGTAAAACACATATAAATGGATTCTACTTAAAAGAAGATCTTTCCCTTTAAAATAAATTTTCTAAATATATAATAAAATATATATAAATTGGTTTATGTTTTATTTCTCATCCTTTGACTACAATATCCAAAAAAAAGTGACATATAGAAAAAAATTCTTACATTTTCCATTGACGAACAAAAGCTGACAATTCATCTTCACCCTCCAAGACATGGTATAAAACTCCCCAATTTTTTTGAAACCACTTAGATTATCCAAGAAATATTTCAACTCATATTTCATATAAACTGTACTCATCTTTTTTTTACTTTATAAATAAGATATGGTAATTGTTCTATATTCTTATTGATCATTATTTCCTCATTTTTATGAAATTTTACTTTTTTATTTAAAATGAAAATGGATTCCTTATCTTACTTTCTATAACCTTCTATTATATATATAACACCATCAACGTTATTTTTTTAGTAGAATATTTATCTGACTTTTTTTTCAATCAATGTTCTCTAACATATTCTTATCATTCCTCTCATTCTTCTCAAAAGTAATATTCTTATTACTTGTATCCTAAAACTAAAATAATTATCCTTGAGTATTTTTTTAATCCCATAACATTATAGTCGTATTTCAAATTTTCCACAATAAAATCATTCACCTAAAATATGACTTCAATGACATCATCACATTTCCCAAACACACATATTGAATTTTTCTTCAAACCCTCAAAAAATAGTGTCTTTTTAAATTATAGAATATATTCCAAAATTATTTCTAAACATATTTCACTAATTTTTAGTGACCCTCAATTATAAAAGGTTATTTTTGGTTCACTTTTTATTTTTAACATAATTTAATAGATTCCAATATCTTATCATATAAAATGATAATCCACTTTATAAAATCCATAGATGTATACTTTGTGATGTTTTATATGAAACATAAATAATCAAATACTTTTAATTTCCTTTTAACTTCTTTATCTATGATTTTATATTATTGTTCTCCACAATCAATTGGGTAGGTATAATATATACATAATCATTATCAAATTTACCTAACTTTAATCATATTCATTAGGCCTCTTCCAATGGATAAAACTTATTTTTTATCATTATTCTAGATTTTCAATATTACATCTAAATTTTTATCCATTGGTTATTTTGATCCTCCCGAAAAATTTGTATGACAAAAATTTTGGATTCATAGAAATATTGGTAATTAAACCAAAATATCATTTTTAATTTAAAAATACATTATAGTTCCAATGGAATCCATAAAAGATAAAAACTCCTCTAAAAATATCTTGATCCATATATTAGGACACTTTATCTTATTCTATCCTCTAAAAATTAATCATGAATTCTTTTGTGATCCAAAATTTTGTTATTCCTACAAGAAATTCTTTATCACATTATTATTCATTCTATACTTTTTAAAGTTAATAATTGTTTTAGTTTTTATTTGAAAACAGTTCTTGTTGATTTTTTTGATTTCACTGAATCATCTTGTTTGTCTACAAACATTCCTTTCTTATACTATAACACTAAATCATACCATTTTAGGGAAATAATTAAGATATATTTTTTATATTAATGTTATATTTTTCAAAAAACCGCAAATCTTATCATTCAATAGGTCTTCAACTTCTTTAGTAGTATTGTTCTTTTATCTTTACCCAACTTCATGAATAGAATAATAAAATTTTGATTTTTCAATTTCCATATTAATTTATTCATCAAATAAATATTTCTGAAAAAATATATTTCTCTTTCTCCTTTTCATTTAATTTAATTTCTTTGTCAATATTAAAACTATCCTCTTGATTGAAAAACTAATTTGATATATCAATCCCATTTATCAACATTGAATCCTTTTCAAAATGATAATTTTTATTCTTAATAGACGATTGACTTACCATTTTAATGTTCTTATTCTACTTATCAAATTAAAAATATTTAATGGACATTATTTCAATTTAAATTTTTTCATTAACTAGATTTCTACCACTTTATCATTTTAATTAGTATTTTAATTATCACTTTTTAATGCCTATTCATTAATTTTTCAAATAAATATCTTTTCACTATCTTAATAGGATTATTTTACCTCTTTCTCATCCCCATAATTATCACTACTTTCATGCTTTTATAAAAACTTTCCTTATTATATTTGGATATATGTTTACCTAACTCCTTAAAAGAATATATTTATATCTTATTATTCAATACATTTATTATCCTATTATCCTTATCTTAAATCTCTTCATCCCTATATTATTTTTTACATGGATAGTTAGAACAAAATGTCTCATATCCCCACATCTAAAACACACCAAATATAATTTAAAATAAATTTTACCTTTACCAATTAATAAAAATATTTACATGAGTGTAATTTTCTTATCTAACATGAAATAAATCTCTTCTTCTAAATTTTTATCATATTTATCAACCACTATATCATTCCTTTTATTATATTTCTTCATGTATTTTATATATACATTGTAATAATCCTTTTATTTCTTCTTGATGATAATTACATTACACATTTCATAGCAAATAAATATTATATAAAGATAATTTAATGGATGTGAACCTAAAACAAAATATTCAAGTTTCAAAACATTTTCATCCAATATATCTAGAAAGATATATAGTATCTTCTCAACAATTATAGTTTCATCCAACTTCTCACCAAAACCCTTGATGGTTCTTAAAATTCTATTTACTATTATGAAAAATTTATCCATTAATTAATCATAATATATATTGATATATTCATAAATTAATTTCCAAAACCGAAACATAGATTATTTACTTTTCTATTTCATTTATAAATTATTTCTAATTGATCATAAATCATATTTTTATTTTGAAAACTCTAACATTGTGATACTTTTCTCTAAAAAAGTTGAAAAATATCATTATAAACTCATCCGTTATTAAAATATCTTGTTATAATCTACTAATATCATAGAAGAAACTTCAAAATGAAGATTAAATCCAACAGTATCCACAAAGAAAAAATTCAGACTAAATGAAAATAAGTAAAGAATCATCTAGTATTTTAATATGTGGTAATTCTTCTCATAAAGTTTGAGATTCCCCTTATTTTTCACTAAATTCTAGTTTTCAATCTTCACAAAAAAATTATGAGACTAATTATTTAACCATAAGGAAAAAATTACTTCATTGAACTAACACACAATCTAAGTTTAAAATCATTAAATCATTATACATATCTATTATCCTTACAAGGATAAACTAATGGTTTCTTACCAATTTATATACCCAAGAACAATATAGGCTCCCTAAGAGGGGGTTTAAACTAGTGAAAAATATTATGATATTTAATTTTATGATATCTTACAAAATAGGCCTTCATTACTTATTTTAGTGAGATAACTAACTATTTAACATAGACACTGAGGAAAATAATAGACAAGGATGATCGATGTACATGATTCACTACTCCAAGCGAGTAGTTAATCCTCAACATAAGCTGAAAAATTGATACTAAATGATTAAAAAGAATCACCATTATAGATACATATGATTAGTTTTTATATTTTAAACATGATATAAGGAAATTATATTCATTCTCTTGATAAGTCTTTTAATAAAATGCACCACTATCTTGAACTGTTGAGGCATGGATTTTCCTTCTCCTTAGATGACTATCTCCCAACAATATTATAGTTCTCCTAATATTATTTTATCTTAATAAAAGATTATAATGTCTCCTAATTCACCACATATAGTTTTTTATATGATCACACAACAACCAACCATGTAAAATCTTTCATTAATTCTCTTTCTACTTTCACAACTACAATTATTATTCTTTTAATGCACACTAAATTATACATCACACTTCAACACCATCCATAATAATTTCCTTGGTTTATCTAAATTATAATAATGTTCTATTATTTTTAATTTATAGAATGTAAATTTATTCTTGACTATTATCTATCATGCATGTATGATCCTATTTAATTTATCTCAAAAAGAAATAGAAGTCCGTTTATGTTTGAATTTAATTTAAAATTAAAATTTAAACTAATTACTCCTTTAAACTACTCTAAATTATTTTTTGACCCACTCTTCTTCTTCAAAAAAATTATTCTTTATTATTTCAATCATTGGATTTATCTTGGGGGACTCGAGAATAAATCATGGCACGATTATGTGGTTTATGACATGACCAAAAAGTTATTATGAAAACTAAAAAAAATTACTTCCTTTGCAAGTCTGTAATATTCTTCACGGAACAAACCATATTGGTCCAGTATAATACCTCAAAGTAAATTTTCCATTAATGGTAATCATGTAAAAATAATTATCTCTACATCATCAAACCGGTTTTTTTATGACATAGAATTTTTAAAACAATGTAAACCAACTTTGTCTAACACTTGAGTCACAAACCTCCTTAGAAATATTTTATCTATGAATAATAGCTTTAGAATTATCTGATTTATTCTAAAATATATTCTATTTTCTGGAAAATAATTCTTTATAAAAAAACATTGATAATTTCTATGAAAGTTCTTTGTAATATATCATAAATTCAAATATTTCCAAAGTAAAAAATCATACATATCCTAAAAAATATTTTATCTATGAAATAATATAAATATATATATATATATACATTGACTGAAATATGAACCGTGTTCCCCAATAAGTTTCTATTTCTATGATTACTAAAATATATATTATATATTATCTCAAAAGTATATTACATATCAAATAATATATATAATATTAAATGTTTTGTTCTAAACTCCTTATGTAATTCATATTATTATCATTTTTCATCATCAAACTTCATATGAGTATATTTTAAAGAATCCAAACCTCATCTTATGTATAGTGGGTGACTTATGTATTTTCTACATTTCCTGAAGAATTATATTGTTAATTCATCAATGATATTAGATATCACCATTTAGATTTTTTATTTTTTATTTTTCTACTAACATAAAAAAACATATGCACTAAATATAATAAATTATATATCATATTATGTTATATGATTTTACAATAATTTTAATATGCTCAATAGTTTTTTTTATATGAATTAAATATTATACATATCTCTTTACCTTATAAAGTTTCATCACATAACTAATAAAAATAATATGTATCATCATGAGAAGATATTAGATATACATTGAGGTTCTATATGTCAAAAAAATTTATTTTCTAAGTGAAAACTTATGTATGAATCAAGATGCCATCCCACCACCTCAAAAATTGATTAAAAATTCTCTAAACATCCAAAAATAAATTACCTAAGAAAATGAAAATTATTTCATGTAAGATTGAATGTTATTTTAATATTTTAAAAAATATAGCTCAATAAATTGGATATAAAAATTCTTCTCAAAATATTATTCTTCTGAAAAATAATAAAAGTCTTGGGGAACTAATCTACACTAGAACTTGAAAACATAAAATTGGGTCTCAACAATCTACCCAAGGACGCATAATATCTAAAACATCTATTAGAATCATTATAGGCTATTATATTCTATTTTATATTAATGTAAGTATGAAAAATATATATCATATATAATTATGGGAAATATGGAATCCAGAAGTTATTTTATTTTCCATATTTTCTATCAAATTTTCAAGAATAAAACAAATTATATATGATTGGATACCACTTTGGGGTTTCTATTGATCGATTGACACTTAACTAATATAGAAGAAACAATAATAATTCCAAATATGAAGAGCATCATCCACATGACCCCTTCTTATCTATGTTTATATAAAATTCATATTTCATATCTATTATTCATTTTGGATAAGTCAACAATAAATATTTTCTATTTTCTATATTGATTTTGATGAAGGTAATTTTGGGGTCAGCAAAATTTATTTAATGGTTTATTTTATAATTTTAAATTATTTAATGTTCTATTTGTTGAAAATCATCCCCAAAAAAGAAAAAAGTTATTATTTGAACCATTTTTTTGATTATATTGTAAAAAGGCAATCCATTGAGTGATTTGGAACTTCTATGATTATGAAAGTATAAACATATTTTTTTATCCTAATTTTGTTTGTGATTGATTCATTAACCCCTATAATAATTATGATTCCCAATGAAATTTTGGTTAGACCTATGCCTTAGTGTATCATTATAATAACTCATATATATAATGATTCAATGTAACTGAAGGGATTTTTGTTATTATTCATAAAGGACAGTAGTGATGAAAATTTTCATAACATTCTAGGTAAAATAATGACATTAAAATAATTGATATAATTAGTATGAATATAGTTTTAATTTATGGATTTATATTTTAAACTCTTTTATTAAAAAATGAACTAGTTTACTATAATGATTATATATTTTTGAAGACTAGTTTAATTAGTTTACATGAATTCCTAAAGAGTAGTTGACTTGTTTTATCATATCATCCATTTGGATTATTCAATCTTATAAATTGGATAGTTATAAGTACAAGTGTGAGATCAATTATATTATTTAAATTTTATCTTCTTCCAATAATATTTTTTCCATTCTTTAAGAATACCACCATCTGATTTATTATTTTCTACTGTGAAAAAACATTCATTTCACACGTGGAAACTAAATATAAAACTGATTGGACCCTCCAACATACCCCATGAACTATTTGGATTTGGTATTGACTCACCTTTCCTATGTATTGTGAATGCGATGTGATTATAAGTCTAGTTCACATTGGGTAACTGGTTATATTTTGATTATGGTACAGACTTAGTCACTAGATGTTAGGTGCTAAAAGAATAAATCGAACTATTTGTTGTGTATTTTTATAAAGGGACCCTTATATATTTTTATTTTGTTCATTATACTATAATACTTTTTTATTTGGAGAGTGATTATTGTGGTGATCTTGGTAACGAAATGCTTAAAGGAATTAGTTGTATAAGATAAGTTATTTTTTCATAAACAAATATATTTATTATTATATACTTATATTTTTATATATTAAAATGGAATCATTAATAATATATTATGATAATTGAGTATAATATAATATAGAAGATAATATTTTACATAGATTATCCTCGGGGGATTTATTAGAGATAGTTTCGTAGAACTAACATTTAAATTTTAATCACATATATATTCACAGAACTGAATATTAATATATATATAATCACATGAAGAGTTTTTTATTTTTCACAACATTAATAGGATAATGTCTTTTCTATTATTTGTCACATATAAAGGTTATAGTAGTTCTCCAATATAAAAAACTCAGAGTACTATGAGATTACTCTTAAATATATGTCCCATAGTTAGAAGACATCTATATAATGAGAAATATATGAAATTTGATTATCCGGTGTTGAGGTATCATAGGGCCTTGAGACTTATTCTCTTAAAGTACACACTTGGTAATCTCCAAGAAATGTGGTTTTGATGATATAATTTCTAATAGGAATTCAACATCTAATATGAGACATTGTATATTCCTATAAGTGGAAATGTGTATTGGTCCTCACAATAGATATTATTATTAATTTTCATCACAAATCATGTAATTTTATGTTTAGATAAAATAATTAAATATATATGATAATGTATAAGTATGATTTCTTGAGTGTGATGTAAGTGATATTTCATTATTTGAAAATTCCATGGAAGGATTTGTCCCTTCCAAATTAATGTAAGATGATAGCTCAGGCATGTTAATTGAAATGGAACTCTCTAATTAAGTCATTGACCATGGTGTTTTTTGTAAAATATACATTTTTATAAACAAATTTTTAAGTTTATATGTTTTTTTGTATAATTTTAAGAACTTTTAACTAAATTTATACCCTTACGCATGACATGGTTTCTATATAAGGGTGTGATATGTTTTAAAACCTTAAATTAGGGTTGAATGGATTTCCACTTGGATACATAATGGTAGCCTCTTATTATTAAAATTTATGTTAGGGTAACACAGATTTATTGTGGTTTATGTAAGGGTGGTGGGGTTTTTCCATAGAATTCAAAAGGGCAATCCCCTATTTTGTAATTTTGGATACAGGTAACTCCATAGTCCATGCAATGCATAAGGTTAAGGAATAACCTGCATAAAGGTAAATACCTAGTTTTATGCACTATGTAAGGTTCAACCTCACCTCATGTAAGGATAAACCTATATTTATATGGTTTAAATAATGGTATCCTACTAATCCTAAGACCTACATAAGGGAACCCCTATATTTGAAAAAGGGTACCTCATGAGTTCCAAAGCTCATGTAAGGGTGTACTAAACATCATGTAAAAGAACTCCCTACCTACGTAAAGGTAAAACCATACATGTATAAGGGTACTGGTGCATTTGAAATACCCTTATAAGGGTGACCTAGGTATCATGTAAAGGTTATCTATGTTTTATAAATGTTTTTTTAAGGGTAACCTACCACTATGTAGGGTTAGCTCATCTTTTCCTCAGGGTGAATTAGGGTATGTCTATGTTTCATAAGGGTAACTCCAACATTATAAGTTTTTTGTAAGTATAATATAGTTCTATTAAGTTACACCAATGATCATTATGAGGGTAAACCCATATTTCGCTAATGTATCACCCTTTTTATGAAAATACTTTTAAAACCTCCTTTTATATTTCCTTCTTCCATTTTCAAACCTATAACATTTTTTGCTATTTCAGAAGCCTAAAAGTATAGTAATTGATTCTATTGAATTTATTAAATGTTTTAATCCCATAATTAAGAATTTAAAATCATCCATAATCAATAATCAAGTAAAATATAAATTCAATTCCTAATTTAATTCATGGTTTTTTAATTATAAACTAATATATGGTCTTCTTTCATGAAAAATACATGATACCATATATAATTGTTTGGGTATTTATATTAAGTATGGTAATTCTAATAAATCATGTTTCCATGTTTTGTGATGATTTATTTAATAAATATAAGTTCTTTTTCTAGGTTCAAGTCATGGAAGAACCCACACAATCTCTCCATTATTCTATGTGTATTTTTTTAAAGGCATAATTTCAATGTATTCTTTTATATGTTAAATTTTAAAATATGACTTCCAAAGATTTTTTTTGGAAGGTTATAATGATTTATTAAATGAAAATAATATATAAATTATCAATGGATGAAAAATAAAAATTATAATTCTTTATATGGATAGTTCGTGAGATATATAATATTATTTCATGTAAAATTATAATTATTCATTAATAACATTTTAAGAACATGCAATGGTTTAAGTAGATAATTTTGAAATTATTTGGGATAGAGAAACTATTATCATATCGTGTTTCTCTGTTTCTCTTAGAAATAAATTATTTTTAATTAGTTTTTGGAATCCTTGGTGAGTAGTTTCAACTAAAAAACTCATGGATGTGATTTCGGTGGTGCTTCCATGATAAAAGTTGAAGTTATTTATCAATAACCTAGAGGTAAAAATCCCTTGGCTATATCACTAGTTTTCAATGGGATATTTTCATGATTTGTGGTGTGAATGTGTATCCTGATGATAAAATAATGTATAGAAATCCCGTCAATTTAGTGCAAGTTTTATATGAGATTTTATACTGGTTTATGGATAGTGTGTGTACCCTACTGAAAAACTTATGTATAGAAACACCTTGAATTTACAAAAACAATTATATGGTTTATTAAGATGGTTTTTTTGTGTGGGTGTATATTCTAATGAGAAAAAATTGTGTTGGAATCCCACGACTTGAGAAAATGTTTTATATGGGTTATTGGAATGATTTTTCAAATGTGGCATCCTCGGTGAGAAAAAGATTCTATAGAATAGATTAACATTAGTGTATGTTTTATATGAGTTATTGGAATGAATATTATCATTCTCATGTAGCCCAATGACAAACATATCATTGGTAAAATTAGAGTACTCCATGGGGGATGAATTGAGTATCTATAAAAAATTTTGTTTGAAAAGTTTTCTGAATAGGTTCCCCAAAAAAAATACAACCAAGTTAATTAATGTAATACGGTTATGAATGTTTGAAAATTTATAGAAATTATTAGAAGTATTATTAATTCTCATTAATCACAATATCATTTGTTGATATTACTTTTTAATATATTCTAATAAGGAAAATAAATTATAACTTCTGTCCAAGATTAACTATCAAAGTAAATCTAGTGATTTCAAAATTATACAGTAAAATAGAATAAACTAAATTAAACAACACAGATTATATATAACTAGTGATTCATTCTCAAGAAGAGTCTTAATATAATCCCCTTGGTGATCACCTGTAAGCAAGTAGTTTATATTAATAAACTTTATCCAAACCACGGATCAGGGTAAACAATATTGCACTATACTGTCAAGGTCACATGACCTCTTCCATAGTTCTTTATGGTTATAAAATACCATGTCACACAGGTACCTTTTCCAAAATTATATTTGGGATTAAAAATGTGTAAAAAGATATGAGAGGAGGGATATCTTGTATCATTCAGTTTAATACAGGAGATAGTGTGTGTTTTAATACAGACACACACACACACACTACTAGAAAGCTAAAAATAGTAAAAAACATAGAAAGGATGATGAGATAAGTTTATAAGTTCTCTGAGTGTTATTCTATGAAACTTTGGTCTTCTAGGATGAATAAGATGTGAGAATCGATTCATCATGTGAGAAATAGAGTATTGAAAGTATGGTTCTTTGGTTACCTCATGGATCTGGCTTGTATTCATTGTAGATTTTATATTGCGAAGATGTTACTGACTCTGATCAATGGTATCCCAACATTTGGATTCATGAATTCTTTTTGTGTTTTTTTGGATTTATCTTGTTTCATGTGTCAATTCATTTCGCAATAATTCATGGACTTATACTGTTCTATAACTTGTATGTTTTTTTTGGGCCACACTTTTTTTCTTTTTCATGGAGGGCATGTGTTGGAGCTGCAAGGATGTATGTATTCTACACCTCATTCCCCATAATTTCAGGTAAAATTTCCACATAGAAATATTAGGTATGTCAGTATACTTAAAATACTCAAATATGGCCATTAGAAATTAAATTAAAAATATAAAAAAAGATTAAAGAACAATGTCACATTCTATCTAAAATAGTGTCACTTGGAAACGTTGTCACCAGGAAGTGGGGTCTTATTCATTGCCTTTGAGTGGTGAGAAACTCATGATGGCATAGTTGTATTGACATCAGGAACCAGTATCTGAGATGCGGTGTTAGGAACACGGTCTCTGGTCCTTTTCCAAACATCAAATGGTGTCTGGTAAAAGTGTCTGGTCATAGTGTTGGGGTCATGATGTCTGTGTCACGATGTCTCAGTCACGATGTCTGGGTCACGGTGTATGGGTCTAAGTGTCTGGGTCACGGTGTCTGGGTCATGGTGTCTTGGTCATGGTGTCTGGTCCATTGTCAGAAAACCAGAACCAGTGGAAGGCTCAAGTTTTCCTTGACTTAGACAAATATTTGTATATATCCTTAAATATTAATATTCACAGAATAAATTGGACTTAATCTTTCATAGAAGAAATCATTATAAACCAATGTTAAATATAGTTTACAATAATATAACATGATTTTTAGAAATAAATTTCGTGAAAAAATTTATTTAACAGCAAAAATAAACCAACCATCCTTACACATGACTGGAAGCAGATTAAATAGGACGTACAGGATTTTTGATCATTAAAAAATGATTAAAACATGAATATTCCAACGCATAATTTTAAAAATCCCTTTAATTTACCAAATGTTCTATATAGGTTGTTGAATGATTTGTTGTGTCTGATTATAGCCTAGTGGAAAACATGTGTGTAAGAAGTCCTTGACATTAGAACATATATTATACAGGCTCTTGATATGATTTTTTGGCATCCATTTATATTGCATGAGATCTATTTTTTATTCATGAACACCTAAGGTGTGTGATTATTGCACTAACCTATGATTTTATTTCAATAATTTTGATTGTGAGTATTATGATATGGTTTTATTTGATGTGATATTTATTTGTAATATTTTATTCATGTTTGTGTGTATTTTTTATCTTTGAAGTTCATATAGGTGAAGCCATATAGACTGTCCCCTTCTGAAAGGGTTGTTTGAGCTATTGATCAATATGTACATAGACTATCCCCTTATGTAGGGGTGTGTCATACTTGATTTTTACTATCCTTATATGGTAGGGGGTGTGGCATACATGGGATGTAACAACCCAAGATTTTATAAGATATTTTTTTTTAAATTTCATTCATATCTTCTATTTTATGATACTCCAATATTATCTTGTGCTATACGCAACACTGTATTACCTTGCAGTATACGCACCACTAATCTTGGATCATGTTACACACAATTTCATGTTTGTTTGATAGTAGTTATTCTACGCAAAATTGAGTGTGCGTATATATATATATATTCAATTTATAAATGAAATATGGTTGGATTTTATTATACGCAACAACAAAGGAGTCTTGCACTACAGAAACCCTAACTTGGATTGCATTACACGCAATCGCGACCTTCTTCGATAGCGTGTGTTGTACGCAATACCAGGTTTCACTAAATAATGATATATGGTTATAATATTTTTATAAACTAGCCGTTATGAATATTATTACTAAATTTTAAATTTTATAACATTATTATTCATCTTAAACATTTTCTAGAACATGGTATGAGAACAAAATAAATTTTTTCAGGTAAAATAAGTATTTTTCAAAAAATGCAGTTTTGCCACCTTTTGATGGCGCACCCATTTTAAATATAATTTTTGAAAAGTTTATAAGTTAAATTTTACAAAATAAACTTGTTCTTTTGAATCAGGATATAAAAATTTACATTGGATAAAGTTTTGATATTTTTCTGATAACTTTCATATTTTAATGAATAGTAAAAACACGCTATATTTTAATTAAAAACAACTTTTTTCATCATAATAATTTATAAGGTTAAATTATAAAATTGAATCATTTTAAAGTATAAATATAATATATTTTTACCATACAATATAATTTATGTCATTAGCATTGATTTTATATTCAATTCGTAGGTTAAATCAATTCAATCGTTTGAAATGTTTTAAAGAAAAACTCGTTTTCATTCGACAATGGGATTAATTTTAATTTAATTTCTGTAACTTTTGTGTATTCAATTTGAAAAAATGGATTCCATATTTGGAATCATTGGGTCCAAATTATGTAAATATTCTACTTTTTATTTTTGGGAATTATGAATATTAACTACGGTAAAGTTTATTTACCATTGTTAAAGGTAAATCGGGTAATTAATGGTAAATATAATATTATAAAAATACCCTAACACATGAAAAAATTATATTGGATGGCTAAAACTCTACCCATATAACCTAAGGGTCGGATTATATTCATTTTATGGACTTTTGACCATGAAAATAATTTAATTATTATTAAAACCAAAGAAAGTGACAACATGTCACTCTCTTAAATCTTATAAGTATAATAATTTTAATTTAGTGACAATATTCATAAAACTTCTAACATGAATATTATCCAGAAATCTATTAAAATTATCTACATCATTATAATTTATTTATAATTTTGGGGGATTTAATAATTGTCATTAATGGTGATACATTAATGATGCAGAAATTATTTATTAAGTGAACAATTAGTAATATAGTTTTTATTGAAATAATAATACCCATTAAAAGGACCAAAAACCTGACCAAAACTTATTTTTAGAGTATATCTACACCATAATCATCCAATTACCTAATATATAAACTTTGTGAGTCTTATAAAAGTTATTATGACACTTATATTATTTTATTTTAAATAATGTCAGAGTTTTCACCTTCACAACTTAATAAATATAACATTTTAAAAGTTGGGTGTTTTAGAAGATAAATCTGAATAAATGTATTATTATGAAATATATAAGATTTATGTTCATCCTAGTATTTTATTTTTAATTTTTATACAACAAATAAGTATATTTAATAAATATACAAAAATGATGTAGTAATTATTTTATTAATAGAAATATCAATAAAATGGTCTAAAAAATAGAAAAATAAATATTATATGAACTATTTAATGTGATCCAATAATTTTATAGATTACTATGACATGTTATAAACCTATTAAATATTTTATTTTGAATATATCCTCTGTGTGGATTTTATTTAAATTCAAATAAATGAATAGTGTCAAAATTGACACTATCGTTATTTTATAAAAATAACATATTATTAAATTGTTTAAAAATCACAAACATATTTAAAAATTATAAATTGAAATTTATATAGTCTAAAATTTCTTAAGTTATCTAATTATGGATAATTCATAACACATAAGTAATTATTTATAACAATCTAATATTTATAATCTTATTACCACAAATAACATTTAATAGACTAAAAAAGGATAAATCAAGTTGATAATGTTTAAAATAAATTCCCTACATGTCTAAATTATATTGGTTGATGAGATTACGACCCAATATAATCTAATATTCGAATATGAGTCATTTTTGGAGGTTTTTAAGTGCGGTTAGATTTATTATAAATTAATATTTTTAAGATTTCTAAAGGTGCCCCTCTCCTCCCTTATAAAAAGGTAACCCCTTCCCACTTCTCTTCACACCCTTTTGAGCCTTAAATATTGGTCAAACCCTACCCATTTCTCTTCTCCACTTATCTATAAACATTCTGGAGGTTCTGGTCTTTTCAAAATACCTACTCTACTTCCTTAAGAAAAGGCTTAAAGGAGGTGCGTCGAAGAAGAGGTAATCTCTTCTTCTGATTCTCTCAAGTTTCTTTCTTCTTCTACTTCATATTCTTTAGTTGTATCATTATAAAGTAATAATATAATTATTAATTATATACTGATATGTTATTATAAATATGAAACAACCATATTTCACATACTATCCATCCTACGGAAAACGAAATCACCGCGCATGAGTACGTACGGAATACCGTCTCCACGCCGTGGTATAATCTGTTTTCGACCACCACCTTACATGGAAGGGTATAATGGTGTAAATAAATAACTATATATGATTATTGTAAAGTGATATTGATTTTTAAATATTATACATACACTTCAATACAATTCCACGATCATGGGAATGATATCATCGCTCGTGCGTACGTACGGACTACCTTCTCCACGACACGATGAGATTCATTCTCCATGTTAACCATTCATGAATGATTATAAAGTATATATAATGAATAATAACGAGATATATGACATAATAATGATACTGTATTTATGTATGTATATATGTATGTCATCTACTTAATTCCATTCAATTCAATAAGGAAACGAAAACAGCGTTCATGCATACGTACGGCCTACCGTCTCCATGAACGGTGTATTTCATTCCATTTATCAATCTATCATATATATGTATATGATGAATATTTATTATATATAAATATTTTTTTACATTATGAAATTATGTAAATCAGGATATAAGTAATAATATCAAGAACAACAAGTCGAAACACGTACGATTTTACCCAAAACGCTGTTTTAACATGGATTTACTAAAGAACGGGTAATATAAAGTCATAAGTGAACCATATATGATATCATAACAATGAATATGATTCTGTAATAAGTCAATGACATTATTTAAATCATTATACAGGAGGTTCGGATATGTATGAATCATATTGGACCTAAGGTAAGGGATAATTTTGCAATCTCATTTTTATCCGAGATTGCTTATACGTTAGTATTTACTGGGGTTATAGTTTTCATCCATGTCTATAAAAAGTTTTTAATAAAGTGTTTAATATTCTTCCATGTATGTTTAAAGACATTTTTACCCATCTTTGACTTTTACATTGTGTTATGGAAGGAATCTTTCTTTTGTTTACCATACGAGGAACTTTTTGACTTTTCCGTTAAAAGTATGAGGTGAATGTTAATTTTTAACTTATACGGCATGAATAGAATTTTATGGTTTCATAAATCCTTATTTTCATGAGGCTTAATCTAAAATATTTCCTGATTATTTTCAACAAAAATCCTTTTATTTTAAAATTGAATGGAATTTTGTGAAAAGAAAATGATTTTGAAGAAGAAAGGATAGTTTCCTCAAGAATTCATTTTAAGTGTTTTATCAAAACCATTTTCCATCTAAGGTGACATTATTTCATATGTTTATGTTTCAAGTATAATGTCTCCATGATTTACATGGTTTCACGTTTCTTATTATTCAATTATATCCATTTGTTTTATATGGATTATGTTATGATGGGATGATGTTTAGGAAACCCATTTTATTCTGTGGGTTATGATGAATGATATATGTTTAATCTGTGGAACAAGTAAGAATGATTTCATTATGAGATTGGGGGGACCTATATCTCCCTCCAATGCATTGGGTAATGATTTATATCTCATGAGATAGACATGGCTGGAATGATAGGTTAATCTGGTTCAGTGATACAGGACTGAAACGAGGAGTGAACTCGATTCAGAAAGGGACTTTGTCCACTAAGATGGTCTTGGAATGAATGCCTTGGATACTAAGGAAGTCATAACATGTGCTTAATGGTTTTCCACAATTACATGTTTTCTTCCCAGGATATTTTTATCAGGATTGATGTTCCATTATTATATATTCTTTATGTACTTCGAAGATTTATGTCTTTGCTCACAATTTTGTGTTTAGATTTAATGTTCATGTTTTTACATTCAAATGTTATGGATTGTTTTATGTTCTCTATGTTTACCCTTATTGAGCATTTGAGCTCACCCTTTTTATGTTTTATTTTCCCCAGGATATAAAGAATGGTCTGAGGTAAGAAAAAAAAAGGTAATATTGTTATGGGAGATGTTAAAGATCTTTCACTAGGATTAGAAGATTATATTTCCGAGTTTCTAAAGACACTAAACTATTACAGTCCTTTGGTGTCTGTTTTTTTATTTATTAAGTATTATGTAAAAGTAATGTATTGTCCAGGTACGTCAAGCCTTTGGTCTCTACAGTTGGTATCAGAGGCAGGTTTAGTCAACCTTTGGAAACTAGGATGCGAAAAAGTTTGTGAGATCCCTAGAGATATTTCTAAGGTATAACTAGGGATTTCCATAAGGATAAGTATTCGTATAAGATATAGTTCTAGAACTACGGTAATGATATTATAATTTAACCTGAGATGTTAGATATTGAAGGTACTCCCCCTTTACTATGTTTTTTTTCCTAGCATGATTTTTGCATCTCACACTATTTTTTTTTGGGTTATAGAAAATGGATGGAAATAGGAAGATTCACGATAATAGAGGATATGATGGAAAATGGAATGATATTCTTCATGAGAAACCAAATGAAACGGGATTTGGAATTCCAAACATCGTTATTATGCCTAATCAGAAATCTCATAATATGATGAATAATCTCAACTTTGGTAAGTTTTCCGACTCAGATAATAAGAGAAAGATGGATTTTCATGATGATCATATAGGAAAGAAAGTTCAATTTCCCTCATGAAAATCATGTGGGAAGAGGCATCAGGGAGATTGTTTCAAAGGAACTGGAAGATGCTTTGCGTGTGGAAAAGAAGAACACAAAACCAGTAAGTGCAAAGGAAAAGGTTCAGTTAACACTATGAATAAGGATAATGGTACTACTATGACATCAACAATGATTAGATGTTTTAAATGTGGAATGTATGGGAATTATGCAAACCAATTCCCTAAGGGAGAATCTCATGAAGAGAATCATCATGGTCATATGGGTAGTATTTATGTGGATGATGATGAATAGACTACAAATGAAATATGAGATGAAATAAATGATGAAGCTCAGTCAGTGGTTTAAGATGTTAGTGGAATGATTGTATGTTAATCAAGAATAATGTATGGTACTATGGAATAAAGAATCATCTAAGGATTTTTACACTATTGTTTTTCTTAAAGTATTTGAAAGTATATGTTGAATGGTACTGGTAACCATGAAAGGTTATTCCAATATTTTTGGAAAGAAGATGATATGCGCATAATGAATGGATAATGAAAAAATAAAATGATTTCATGATTGATATAAGGACTAAGTGATATCATGGTTCGAGTATATAGAAATTTTGGTATTTTGGTATGTGGAAAGAATTAACTTTTGACAGCATTCATGTTTTCACTATGGTTCAATAAGTATTCATTTTTCAAGAGAATTTAGGATTAAGGTATTCACATGTTTTGAATGAGACCAACAAGATATATCGTATAAATGATGGTATTCACATTCTTGTTATGTGAAGTAATCGTTTTCTTTATACCATGAGATTGGACATATGTATTTCGGATAAGCCTAATGATTGGAATGGATTATGTTGGACACAAGTTAGTATAGTTTAAGGCTAGAACTTTTTTCGATATTATTGATGGAATGTCATAATGATGTAATTTTAGAAAAAGAAAAACCTACAGGGTGGGAGAAAACCCGTCGCGTCAGACAAGGTTGTGGGAATCGAACCCACAACTGAAGTGTGACTAGCCTTTATCGCATACCAATGGCCTACGAGAAGTCCCTGGTTAGTAGAAACTAGTTTTATTTAATTAAGCAGTATGATAGATGAAGTATAAGTTCATTTTTGGAATCATATATGATTAACCTCACCATAGATGGACTTATGTATATTTGATAACTTTTTCTAACATTTTTTTTGAAACATATGGAATAACCCATCATTCTATTACATGATCTTCTAACACTTCACGAATAACAAATTCAACTTCATTTCTTTAAGAGATGAAGTGGAAATTGTTTAAAGCACGAACCACAATGAGATTGTACCAAAATCAAGTAAGTATTTCTTCTAATTCAAAATTTTCAACATTAGGGAAATGATATTGAAAACTAAAAATGTTGTCCTAGTGCTCTTATATCTGATGAATCAGATGGTACCTTAGATCATCACAAATTTATGCCTTTGTGATTGATGGCTTTTTCATAGCCATGTTCTCTACCACTCTCCATCAGAACTTGATGGTTAGATTTTTCTTCCATATACATATTTTTACCTATGTTCTCTTATATCGAAACCTAGTGATGAGTTACTTTGGGTAATCATTACGTTTCATACTTTAGTTATTGAAATTAAGTTTTAATATTTCTTTTTACGATGTGGGTTTCTATGAATAGTAAACGATTTATAACCCCGACAAATTTTAAGGGAGAAATTCATTTTAAGGGGGGTAGAATGTAACAACCCGAGATTTTATAAAATATATTATTTCTTATTTCATTCATTTCTTTTGTTGTACGATACTCCAAGATTATCTTGCGCTATATGCAATGCCGTATTAGCTTGCAGTATACGCAACACTAATCTTGGATCGTGTTACACACAATTTCATGTTTGTTTGATAGTAGTTATTCTATGAAACATTGAGTGTGTGTATACATATATATATATATATATTCAATTTATAAATGGAATATGGTTGGATTTTTTTATATGCAACAAAAAAGGAGTCCTGCACTACACGCAACCCTGACTTGGCTTGCATTACACACAATCGCGGCCTTCTTCTATAGCATGGGTTGTACGCAATATCGGGATTCACTAAACAATGATATATGGTTATAATATTATTATAAACTAGATTTTATGAATAGTATTAACTACATTTTGAATTTTATAACATTATTATTCATCTTACACATTTTCTATAACATGTTATGAGAACAAAATAAATTTTTTCGGGTAAAATAAGTATTTTTCAAAAAATACAGTTTTTCCGCCTTTTGATGGTGCATCCATTTTAAATGTAATTGTTGAAAATTTTATAAGTTAAATTTTACAAAATAAACTTCTTATTTTGAATCAGGATATAGAAATTTACATTGGATAATGTTTTGATATTTTTCTGATAACTTTCATATTTTAATGAATAGTAAAAACACACTATATTTTAATTAAAAACAACTTTTTTCATCGTAATAATTTATATGGTTAAATTATAATATTGAATGGTTTTAAAGTATAAATATAATATATTTTTACTATCTAATATAATTTATGTCATTGTCATTGTCATTGATTATACATTGAATTCGTAGGTTAAATCAATTCAATCTCTTGCAATGTTTTAAACAAAAACCCGTTCTCATTCGACAACGGGATTAATTTTAATTTAATTTCTGAAACATCTGTGTATTGAATTTGAAAAAATGGATTCCATATTTGGAATAAGTGGGTCCAAATTATGTTAATAGGCTACTTTTTATTTTTTGAAATTATGAATAGTAACTACTGTAAATTTTATTTACTATAGTTAAAAGTAAATCGGGTAATTAAGGGTAAATATAATATTATAAAAATTCCATAACACATGCCAAAATTCTATTGGATAGCTAACAGTCGACCCATACCACCCAAGGGTCGGATTAGATTCATATTATGGACTTTTGACCATGAAAATAATTTAATTATTATTAAAACCAATGAAAGTGACAACATGTCATTCTCTTAAATCTTATAAGTATAATAATTTTAATTTAGTGATAAAATACATAAAACTTAGAAAATTAATAGTCTACAGAAATATAATAAAATTATCTACATCATGATAATTTATTTAAAAATTTTAAGGATTAAATAATTGTCATTAATGGTGATACATTATTGATGCCGAAACTATTTATTAAGTGAAAAATCAGTAATATAGTTTTTATTGAAATTATAATACCCATTAAAAGGCCCACAAACCTGACCAAAACTTATTTTTAGATTATATATACACCATAATAATCCAATGACCTAATATATAACCGTTTGGAGTCTTATAAAAGTGATTATGACACTTATATTATATTATTTTAAATAGTGTCAAAGTTGTCACCTTCATAATTTAATAAATATAACATTTTAAAAGTTGGGTGTTTTAGAAGCTAAATCCGACTAAATGAATTCTTATTAACGATATAAGATTTATATTCATCCTAGTATTTTATTGTTAATTTTTATACAACAAATAAGTATATTTAATAATTATACAAAAATTTTGTAGTAATTATTTTATTAAGAGAAATATCAAATAAATGGTTTTACAAATAGTAAAATAAATATTACATGAACTAATTAATGTTCTACAAAAATTTTATAGATTAATATGACATGTTAGGAACCTATTAAATATTTTATTTTGAATAAATCCTATGTGTGTATTTTATTTAAATTCAAATAAATAAATAGTGTCAAAATTGACACTATCGTTATTTTATAAAAATAACATATTATTAAATTGTTTAAAAATCACAAAAATATTTAAAAATTATAAATTGAAATTTATATAGTCTAAAATGTCATAAATTATCTAAATATGGATAATTTATAGCACATAAGTAATTATTTATAACAATCTAAAATTTAGAATCCTATTACCCCAAATAAAATTTAATAGATTAAATAAGAATAAATCAAGTTGAGAATGTTTAAAATAAATTTCATACTTGTCTAAATTTTATTGGTTGGTGAGATTACAACCATATCTATTATAATATTATAATATGAGTCATTTTTGGAGGATTTTAGGTGGGTTTAGATTTATTATAAATTAATATTTTTAAGATTTCCAAAGGTGTCCCTCTCCTCCCTTAGAAAAAGGGAACCTCTTCCCACTTCTCTTCACACCCTTTTAAGCCATAAAGCTATTCCAAAACCTGAACATTTCTCTTATCCACTTCCTTAGAAACATTTTGGAGGTTCTGGTCTTCTCAAAAGACCAACTCTACTTCCTCAAGAGAAGGCTTCAAGGAGGTGCGTCGAAGAAGAGGTAATCTCTTCTTCCGATTCTCTCAAGTTTCTTTCTTCTTCTACTTATTCTTCTTTATTTGTATCATTATAAAGTAATAACATCAGTAGTACTTATATACTGATATGTTATTATAAATATGAAACAACCATATTTCAACTTCTATCCATCCTACGGAAAACGAAATCATCGCGCGTGCGTACGTACGGAATACCGTCTCCACGCCGTGGTGTAATCTATTTTCGACCACCACCTTACTTGGATGGGTATAATGGTGTAAAAAATAACTATATATGATTATTTAAAAGTGATATTTATTTTGAAATATTATAAATATGCTTCAATTATAAGGCCCCAGCCTTAATCCTTACTTAATCTTGAGTTATTACAAGATTACACATTGAGGATCTTTTCAGGTTTAGAGTTTTAGAGAATTAGATCATAAAACTTTCATTACTTTCCACATTTAAACAAAGACGTTACATAAAGATAGTATTCATTTTTTTCCCATCAATGGAACATATTTAAAATAAAACATGGATTCTTTCTTGACACTTCCTTGACACTATCATCATATCATGTACCTTTCCCTTGACCTGTGAAAAACATTTCAAAAAAAACATGGGATGAGCATAAAAAGCTCAGTATGGGTTATATAAAAAAAATATGGAAAGGAAACATGAGTTCATATATACATAAGAATGAAATCATACTTTACCCATAAAACATACCTCATCAAATCATGAATAAATCATAGAAATCATAAGACATAAAGGTAACTTGAGGCATTCATAACATTCTTACGTAGGGAGTAACCCTCTTGGTTATTTTTGGAATACCCATCATAGTATATTCCCTAAATCTCTTCCGAGAAACCTTAACGTTTCACTCTTTCACGTTACCCAATGCATTGGAGAGCTATATCGGGATCACCCGCCCTTAGTTTATCACGGAACCACCCGTCTTCATAATAATGGCCAGGAACCATAACATAATCGTATAGCATAAAACATACATAAAGGAAACATAACATTTCCACATTTCAATCACAAGATATCAATAATACACATTTCTATAATAAAAACATTATTAAAACCATTTTAAATACCAAAATAGAAGAAAAGTAAAATAGGGTATTTATTTTTCTTTTAAAAAAACGGTATGGCTTGTAGAGGAAGCTGAAACTCAAATAATGGTCACAACAGCGGAGAAGTCGTTGTCACCGCATACGTACGAAAAAAACATTACCTTTTGTCATTTAGTAAACGCTTCGTATAAAAAAGATTCCTTTTGAATAAACGTAAAATTCAAAGGGGTTTATACACTGTATAAAAGAAGGTTGAGTATAAAACAAAATATGCCTCAATGAAAGGAGATTGAGACGAAGTCCCATACCTCGGGTCCGACTTGACTCGATCGTTCTTTAATGTCCTGAATAATAAACTTGAGTTAATTTATACTTGTTTAAGAACCTTTTTCAAGTTCATTATTTCTTTTATATCACTTATTTACATGTCATGAACACTATGTAATTATTTAAGTTAATAACGGTCGTTTTAACGATCATTGGTACTTGAGTCAAAAATAATCCCTTTATAATTACAATTTTTTCATGTATCCATTATATCTAGAATGGTATTCATGATGTAGATATCATATATGTCATATATATCCAGTACATGCATGTATTTATAATATTACATAATCATTTAGAGGTAAGAAATGAAATGCACCGTTCATGGATACAGTAAGCTGTACGTACGCATGAACGCTACTTTCATTTCTATTTCGTATTTTATAGAATGGAATCATAATTATATAAAGGTATATTATAATTCCAGTTTAATATCATATATAATATCATAACTCCATCCTTTATACGCCCCACATATGGTATTTAACGAATCAAATCACTTTGAGGGGGCGGTAGTCCGCACTTCCTTAAATGAAGATATCGCGTTTACCCATAATGGAAACCATAAAGGTATGCCCAAAATGAAAAATACAGAAGCTTACGGAAAACATAAACATATTATATATCATATATAAATATATTGTCATCTTAATGGCCACCTTTGAAGGTGTTAAAATAATGTTGAACAATCATCGTTTCGGGAGGCAGAAATTCTCCATCCACAGAAACAGTATGTTTTTTAACCATTAGATGTAGGTGTGTGTAAGTGTAGCTCGAATCCTTCTTATAACAACATCCTAGTATATTTAAGATACTGTATTTGTTACAAAAGAAATGAATAAAAATATTTTAGGGGGCTGGAGAAGCAAAATAAAACAAAAGGACTCAAGTGAATACATTACCTTAAAATTGGGTAACTCCCTTTGGTTTGAGCTCAAAGGCTTCCTTTGGAAGACTTCTGCCAAAAGTGAGGCTTCAAGGAGTAAGAGAGGGATGTGGAGAGACAAAATGGGCAGGGTTTGGCCGAGCCAAAGGCTTTGGAAGTGTGGGTAAGGAGGTAGAGGTGGGGGCCTTGTATAAGAGGAGAGGAGGGGCACTCTTGGAAAGTAAAGAAATGTTACTTTATTTTCAAATGGGTTTCGGATTTTAAAGGTCCCAAATTGATATAATTCGAGGCTAAGGTGATAAGGGTTCTAAATATACCCACCCAATAGGTTTTTTACATGTGTATGTCTTAGATTTTACATTATATTTCCATTTTATTTAAATCGTCAAATAATGAGGTCATCGCTACATCATTATGATGTCATAAATAATTTAATTTATTTAATGTATAAAAATTATAAAAAAAAATAATATGATGTAGAAAATATTTTTATCTTTCAAATTACTATTTATAGTCCAAAAGATAATTTATGTATACAAAATTAAAAATATTTTACTTAGGTGATACATTCTTTGTTACATTTAACATTCTTTAAAAAATAAAAAGATTAAAAAGTCACTTTCTCACAAAATTGATTTCATGGGGCCCCCAAGTTTGGCACAAGTCATCACATGGTCGGCCATAAGACAACCAGTAGCCTTAGGACACATTTTGGTGTCATTTTTTTTATTATGATATTATTTTATTATCCTTAACTACCCGATTACTCATTAATCAAGATAATTAAAGATAATTACCACCGTTACTATTCATAATGTCCAAAAACAAAAGAGTATTAATTAAATAATTTGGACCTTATAATTCCAAATATGTAATCCATTTTACCAAATTCCAAACACATAAATTGCAATAATTTATTCAAAAATAATTCCCATTGTCAAAACAAATAGCGGGTTTTTTTGAAACAATATCTATGAAAAGTTTGGCATTAGTTTATGACCAATTTCAAAGTGAAATTAATCCTAATGAACACCATTAGATTAAATGGTAAAAATATATTCATATTACACTTTATGACCAATTAAAAATATAATCTAACTATATAATTTAATTAAATGAAAAAGCAGTTTTGGTGTAAAATGCAGTATTTTTCACTATTCATTAAAAAATGAACATTGTCAGAAAAATACCAAAAATTTATCCAATGTAAATTTCAATGTCCCAATCATAATGAATATGTTTATTTTGAAAAATATAGATTATAAAATTGTCAAAAGTTTGATTTAAAAAGGGTTTTCCATCAAAAGACACTAAAACAATCTTTTAAGAATATTAGTGTATTTCATGCTTAAGATTGGATTTATTTACATTTTAAGCTTCTAAAATACTATATAATTTATTAATAGACATAGATAAAAATATCTATTATACATTAGTTACTTGGGATGTTACATCCTTCCCCCCTTTAGAAAATTGTGTCCCCATAATTTATTTACTTATCAAATAAATGGGGGTACTTATCCCTCATTGCATTTTCAGATTCCCATGTTGCCTCTTCCATCATGTGGTTTTTCCACAAAACCATTACCAGATTAATCACCTTATTCCGTAACACATGCTCCCTGCAGTCAAGAATCTGGACTGGTTGTTCCTCATAAGATAGTTTCTCTTCCAGCTGAACTACCTCTGGACTCGAAACATGAGATGGATCTGGCATGTACTTTCTCAGCATCGAAACATGAAAAACATTGTGTACCTGAGATAAACTCGGAGGTAAAGCCACTCGGTAAGCAACTGATCCAACTCTCTCCAGAATTTCATATGGTCCAATGAACCTTGGACTCAGCTTTCCTTTCTTACCAAATCGCATCACACTTTTCCATGGTGATACTTTGAGAATAACATGATCACCTACCTCAAAAGATAGATCCTTCCTCCTGTTGTCCGCATAACTCTTCTGCCTACTCTGAGCTATTCTCATGTGTTTCTGTATCAGCTGAACTTTTTCTGCCAACACTTCTACCAATTATGGTCCCATCAACTTCCTTTCACCCACTTCATCCCAGAAAGCTGGAGTTCGACACCGCTTCCCACATAATGCCTGAAATGGTGCCATCTGTATACTAGAATGAAAACTGTTATTATATAAAAATTCAACCAAAGAAAGATGTTGGTTCCAACTTCCCTGATAAACCATCGAACAAGCTCGTAGCGTATCCTCCAAGGTCTGAATTTTTCGTTCTGACTGCCCATCTGATTGAGGATGAAAAGCTGTACTAAAATTTAATTCAGTACCCAACGACTTATGAAGGCCTTTCCAAAAGTTAGAAGTGAACCTGGGATCACGGTAAGATACAATGGATAGAGGAACTCCATGTAAACTGACTATCTCTTTAAGATATAGACAGGAAAGTTGATCTAGGGAAAAAGTATCTTGTATAGCAAGGAAATGAGCAGATTAGGTCAAGCGATCAACAATAAACCAGATTGCATTATTACCTCGAGATGTATTCGGTAATACCACAACAAAGTCCATGGATATATTCTCACATTTCCACTCTGGCACTGGTAAAGGCTGAAGCATCCCTTTTGGTAACTGCCGCTCTGCTTTAACCTGCTGACAATTCAAACACTTCACAGTAAAATCAGCAATATCTCTTTTTATTCCATCCCACCAGTAATACTCCTGCATATCTCTGTACATCTTAGTACTACCAGGATGAACTAAAAACGGAGAACTATGAGCTTCACATAAAAACTCTCTCTTCAACTATAAATAACAAGGCACACACAATCTCTTCCCAAATCTCAAAATTCAATCATTATCAACGTTGAATTCAGGCAACTTACCTTTCTGAACCAGCTCTACCTTTTTCTGCAACTCACTGTCTTGCTTCTGTGCTTGCTTGATTCTATCTGATAGAGTTGATCTCACTGATACCTGAAACAAAATAGAAGAACTTCTTGCACCAACAACATCTATGCCAAAGTTCACCAAATCCTTAACCAAAGGATCACGTTCCAAATGTAACATTGCTAATGAAGCATTACTTTTTCGACTCAAAGCATCAGCCACTTTATTTGCTTTTCCCGGATGGTAATGAATTGTACAATCATAATCCTTGATTAATTCTAGCCATCTCCTTTGTCTCATGTTCGATTATTTCTGAGTGAATATATACTTTAAACTTTTGTGATCGGTATATATTTCACACTTTACTCCATACAAATGATGCCTCCAAATTATTAAAGAAAAAACAACAGTAGCTAATTCAAAATCATGTGTAGGGTAATTTACCTCATGAGTTTTCAACTAACATGAAGCATAAGAAATTACCTAATCATTCTGCATTAGGACACAACAAAGTCCTTTCAATGAAGCATCACTGTATTAACAAACTCACCATTCCTGGAAGGTAGTTCCAAAACTAGAGCATTCACCAATCTTATTTTCAATTCTTGAAAACAATCATCACGTTATTTTGTCCAGATAAACTTAACACCTTTCCGAGTTAGCTTAGTCATTGGACTAGATAACCCTGAAAAATTTCTAACAAACCTTCAGTAGTAGCCTGCCAAACCAAGGAAACTACGAATCTCAGTTACATTTGTGGGTCTTGGCCATTCTTCAAAAACCTTTATTTTTGCAGGATCAACAGTTATCCCATATTTAGAAACAATGTGGCCAAGGAAAGAAATTTGTTGCAACCAAAAATCGCACTTGCTGAATTTTCCATACAGTTTCTTTTCTATTAAGGTTTTCAATATAACCCTTAAATGTCTTTCATGCTCCTCTTTACTTTTAGAAAACACCAAAATATCATCAATGAAAACCACCACAAACTTATCCAAGAACTCATGGAAAATTCTATTCATTAAGTCCATGAATATAGTAAGTGCAATGGTTATCCCAAAAGGCATTACTAAAAATTCATAATGGCCATATCTTGTACGAAACGCAGTCTTCAGAATATCTGCTTCCTTTACCTTCAACTGATGGTACCCCGATCTCAGGTCAATCTTTGAAAAATACTGAGCTCCCTGGAGCTGATCAAACAAATAATCGATATGATTCAAAGGATATTTGTTCTTAACAGTGATGTTATTCAAGGCTCTATAATCAATGCAAAGTCTCATAGAACCAACTTTCTTTTTAACAAATAAAACAGGAGCACCCCATGGTGATGTTCTAGGTCGAAAGAAACCTTTCTCTAATAAATCTTGCAATTGTTTCTTTAACTCTAAAAGTTCGACTTGAGCCATTCGATAAGGGGGTTTTGAAAATGGCTTAGCATCAGGAACTAAGTAAACAGAAAATTAAACTTCTTGATCTGGTATTATTCCAGGAAAATCATCAGGAAAAACATCAGAATACGCATTTACCACTGGCACATCATTAATCTGAACAGTTCCCTTGTTTTCAACAATATGTGCAAGGTAACATTCATTTACATCTTTTACAAGTTTCTCGGCCTCTTGATATGTTATCAACAGTAAGGGTTCATTCTTGTACACAAACTAAAAGTCTTTCTGAAAAAAAACTTCTTTTTCTCTACAGTCAATCTTAGCATGGTAAATAGAGAGCCAATCCATACCCAGGATAACATCAAACTCTACTAGAGGTAGAACAATAATGTTTTCAAGTAGGTTCCTTCCACAGATAAGGATAGGAAGATTATTATAAATTATTTTTTCCTCAACATTTCCCCTAAGTGTTTTTACCACAAGTTTAGGAGTCATTTCTTGAGATGGTATTCCCATTTTACTAGAAAAGGTTTCAGAGATGAAAGAATGTGTAGACCCCAAATCAAGAAACACACTGGCATAATCTGAAAAAACAAACAAAGTACCTGATACAACTTCATTTGATGGCCCGACATCTACTAAAGTAGTTGCAAAGGATTTCACCACCCCTTTCTACTTGTAGTCTAACTGCTTCCCATCACTCAAGCTCTTTGTCAGACACTCATTTGCATAGTGACCCATCTCATTACACTTAAAACATTTCACTAACTGTAAATCAAATTTGGTCTTACCTTCACCTTGATCTTTTTCAGTGCAATCACGAGCCTTATGTCCCATATTACCACATCGGTAGCACTTTCCAGAATTCAGAAGACATTCCCCAGCATGCCTTTTGCCACATTTATCACAAACTGGAAACTTAGTTTTCTTACCATCAGACTTTTTTGAAAAATTCTTACCTTTCTCCTGCCACCTCGGTCTCTTCTTCTGTTGGTTGTTATAGAACACTTGATCATCGAAAAACTCCATTTCCACCTTCTCAGCACATCGAACAAGCTTTTCATAACTTTTAAACTCACGAGAAGTTAATTCCCTTCGATATTTTGGCTTTAATCCTGAGTAAAAACGATTGATTTTACTATCAAGGTCTCGGATAAAATTTGGAGCATACCTTACCAATCGAGTGAACCTTTCTTCATAGGCAGCCACTGAGTCTTCCTCTTGCCTCAATTCCAAGAATTTCTTTTCCATCCTAAGTCGAATAGCCTTTGGAAAATACTTCTCAAGCAACATACCTTTGAATTCATCCCAGTCAAGAGCATCAATCTCATCGGCGTCCCTGATATTCTTTACCATAGACCACCACTGATCTGCCTCACCCTTCAAACAGTAAATAGCAAGACTAACCTATTGATTATCTGAACACCCCATGACATCGAAAATCTTCTCCAGTGCTTTAATCCACCTTTCAGCTAACACATGGTCAGATGATCCTTTGAATGATGGGGGATGTTGCCTCATGAAATGTTCCACCACTGACATGTTCCTCTGTGGTTGATCTGGCTGATCTTGTGCATGGATACCACCACCATTTATTGCTTGAGTCAACTGCGCCATTACTGAAAAAAACTGTTCAGTTCCAATTCCGGATATCTCAGGATGCTGATTCGGAAGGTTATTTCCTTCTACATTCCTTCTTATCACTACTTCCCTATTTCCTCTATGGAAAACCATTCTGAATAAACATGTCTTAGATGAAGCAACATGGTAATCTTAAAATACTATATCACTTCAATTTGACCATAAAAAAATATTTTTGGATAATCATTTAATAGAATTCTAACTCCTAAAGTTATCTAAACCGACCTTTGATACCAAATATAAGGCCCTAGCCTTAAACCTTACTTAATCCTGAGTTATTACAAGATTACACATTGAGGATCCTTTCAGGTTTAGAGTTTTAGAGAATTAGATCATAAAACTGGCATTACATTCCACATTTAAACAAAGAGGTTACATAAAGATAGTATTCATTTTTTCCCATAAATGGAACATATTTAAAATAAAACATGGATTCTTTCTTGACACTTCCTTGACACTATCATCATATCATGTACCTTTCCCTTGACCTATGAAAAACATTTAGAAAAAAACTTGGGATGAGCATAAAAAGCTCAGTATGGTATATATAAAAAAATATGGAAAGGAAACATGAGTTTATATATACATAAGAATGAAATCATACTTCACCCATAAAACATACCTCATCAAATCATGAATAAATCATAGAAATCATAAGACATAAAGGTAACTTGAGGCATTCATAACATTCTTACGTAGGGTGTAACCCTCTTTGTTACGTTTGGAATACCCATCACAGTATATTCCCTAAATCTCTTCGGAGAAACCTTAACATTTCACTCCTTCGCATTACCCAATGCATTGGAGAGCTATATCGGGCTCACCCGCCCTTTGTTTATCACGGAACCAACCGTCTTCATAATAATTCCCAAGAACCATAACATAATCGTATCGCATAAAACATACATAAAGGAAACATAACATTTCCACATTTCAATCACAAGATATCAATAAAACACAATGCTATAATAAAAACATTATGAAAACCATTTTCAATACCAAAATAGAAGAAAATTAAAATAGGGTATTTATTTTTCTTTTAAAAAAAACATCATGGCTTGTATAGGAAGGCGAAACTCAAATAATGGTCACGGCGGCGGAGAAGTCGTTGTCGCCGCATACGTACGACAAAAACATTCCCTTTTGTCATTTAGTAAATGCTTCATAT
The DNA here is from genome assembly GCA_963277665.1 of Viscum album. Classification (NCBI taxonomy): domain Eukaryota; kingdom Viridiplantae; phylum Streptophyta; class Magnoliopsida; order Santalales; family Viscaceae; genus Viscum; species Viscum album. The sequence continues at coordinate 1,306,917,795 of OY728147.1, forward strand.
AAAAAATATTCCTTTTGAATAAATGTAAAAGTCAAAGGGTTTTATACACCGTATAAAAGAAGGTTGAGTATAAAACAAAATATGCCTCAATGAAAGGAGATTGAGACGAAGTCCCATACCCCGGGTCCGACTTGACTCGGTCGTTATTTAATTTCCTAAATAATAAACTTGAGTTAATTTATACTTGTTTAATAACCTTTTTCAAGTTCATTATTTCTTTTATATCACTTATTGTAATTTCATGAACACTATGTAATTATTTAAGTTAATAACGGTCGTTTTAACGATCATTGGTACTTGAGTCAAAAATAAGCCCTTTATAATTACAAGTTGTTCATGTATCCATTATTTTAAGAATGGAATTCATGATGTAGATATCATATATGTCATAAATATCCATTACATTCATGCATTTATAATATTACATAATCATTTGGAGGTAAGAAATGAAATGCACCGTTCATGGAGACGGTAAGCCGTACGTACGCATGAACGCTACTTTCATTTCTATTTCGTATTTTATAGAATGGAATAATAATGATATAAAGGTATATTATAATTCCAGTTTAATATCATATATAATATCATAACTCCATCCTTTATACTTCCCACATATGGTATTTAACGAATCAAATCACTTTGAGGGGGCGGTAGTCCGCACTTCCTTAAATGAAGATATCGCGTTTACCCATAATGGAAACCATAAAGGTATGCCCAAAATGAAAAATAAAGAAGATTAAGGAAAACATAAAAATATTATATATCATATATATTATAGTGTCATCTTAATGGCCACCTTTGAAGGTGTTAAAAGAATGTCAAACAATCATCGTTTTGGGAGGCAGAAATTCGTCATCCACGGAAACAGTATGTTCTTTAACCATTAGATGTAGGTGTGTGTAAGTGTAGCTCGAATCCTTCTTATAACAACATCCTAGTATATTGAATATACTGGATTTGTTACAAATGAAATGAATAAAAAGAGTTTAGGGGGTTGGAGAAGCAAAATAAAACAAAAGGACTAAAGTGAATACATTACCTTAAAATCGGATAACTCCCTTTGGTTTGAGCTAAAAGGCTTCCTTGGGAAGACTTCTGCCCAAAGTGAGGCTTCGTGGAGTAATAGAGGTATGTGTAGAGATAAAATGGTCAGGTTTTGGCGGAGCCAAAGGCTTTGGAAGTGTGGGTAAGGAGGTAGAGGTGGAGGCCTTTTATAAGAGGAGAGGAGGGGAACTCTTGGAAAGTAAAGAAATGTTACTTTATTTTCAAAAGGGTTTCGGATTTTAAAGGTCTCACATTGATATAATTCGGGGATAAGGTGGTAAGGGTTCTAAATATACCCACTAAATAGGTTTTGGACATGTTTAGGTCTTATATTTTACATTATCTTTCCATTTTATTTAAATCGTCAAATAATGAGGTCATCGCTGCATCATTATGATGTCATAAATAATTTAATTTATTTAATGTCTAAAAATTATAAAAAAATACTATGATGTATAAAATCTTTTAATATTTCCAATGAATATTTATAGTCCAAAATATCATTTATGGAGACAAAATTAAAAATATTTTACTTAGGTGATACATTCTTTGTTACATTTAACATTCTTTAAAAGATAAAAAGATAAAAAGTCACCTTCTCACAAAAGTGATTTCATGGGGCCCCCAAGTTTGGAACAAGGCATTCCATGGTCTGCAATGAGACAACAAGTAGCCTTAGGACACATTTTGGTGTCATTTTTTCTTATTATGATATTATTTTATTATCCTTAACTACCTGATTACTCATTAATCAAGATAATTAAAGATAATTACCGTCGTTACTATTCATAATGTCCAAAAACAAAAGAGTCTTAATTACATAATTTGGACCTTCTGATTCCAAATATGTAATCCATTTTACCAAATTCCAAACACATAAATTGCAATAATTGATTTAAAAATAATTCACGTCGTCAAAACAAATTGCGGGTTTTTTTGAAACAATATCTATGAAAAGTTTGGCATTAGTTTATGACCAATTTCAAAGTGAAATTAATCCTAATGACCACCATTGGATTAAATGTTAAAACTATATTCATATTACACTTTAAGACCAATTAAAAATATAATCTAGCCATATAATTAAATTAAATGAAAAAGCAGTTTTGGTGTAAAATGCAGTATTTTTCACTATTCATTAGAAAATGAACATTGTCAGAAAAATACCAAAAATTTATCCAATGTAAATTTAAATGTCAAAATCATAATGAATATGTTTATTTTGAAAAATATAGATTATAAAATTGTCAAAAGTTTTATTTAAAAAGGGTTTTCCATCAAAAGGCAGTAAAACAATCTTTTAAGAATATTAGTGTATTCCATGCTTAAGATTGGATTTATTTTCATTTTAAGCCTCTAAAACCCTATATAATTCATTAATAGACATAGATAAAAATATATATTATTAATTACTTACTTGGGATGTTACATCAATAAAATTCCATGATCATGGGAATGATATCATCGCTCGTGCATACGTACGGACTACCGTCTCCACGACGCGATGAGATTCATTCTCCAAGTTAAACATTCATGAATGATTATAAAGTATATATAATGAATAATAATTAGATATATGACATAATAATTATACTGGATTTATGTATGTATATATATATTCCATCTACTTAATTCTATTCAATTCAATAAGGAAATGAAAACAGCGTTCATGCGTACGTACGGACTACCGTCTCCATGAACGGTGTATTTCATTCCATTTATCAATCTACAATATATGTGTATATACTGAATATTTATTATATATAAATCATGTTTTACATACTGAAATTATGGAAATAAGTATATAAGTAATAATATCATGAACAATAAGTCGAAACACGTACGATTTTACCCAAAATACCGCTTTAACATGGATTTACAAAAGAACGGGTAATATAAAGTCATAAGTGAACCGTATATGATATCATAGCAAAGAATATGATTTTGTAATAAGTCAATGAAATTATTTAAATCATTATATAGGAGGTTCAGATATGTACAAAGCATATCATACTTAAGGTAAGGGATAATTTTTTAGTCTTATTTTTATTTGAGATTTCTTATACGTAAGTATTTACTGGGGTTATAGTTTTCATCAATGTCCATAAAAATGTTTTTATTAAGTGTTTAATTTTATTCCATGTATTTTTAAAGCCATTTTTACCCATATTTGACTTTTACATTGTGTTTTGGAAGGAATATTTCTTTTGTTTACCATACGAGGAACTTTTTGACTTTTCCGTTAAAAGTACGTGGTGAATGTTTTTTTAACTTATACGGCATGAACGGATTTTTACGGATTCATAAATCCTTATTTTCATGAATATTAATCTACAATATTTCATGATTATTTTCAACCAAATCCTTTTCTTTTAAAATTGAATGGCATTTTGTGAAAATAAAATGATTTTGAAGAAGAAAGGATATTTTCTTCAAAAATTCATTTCAAGTGTCTTATCAAAACCATTTTCCATCTAAGGTGAAATTATTTCATATGTGGATGTTTCAAGTATAATGTATCTATGATTTAAATTTTTTCACGTTTCTTATTATGCAATTATATCCATTTTTTATATTGATTATGTTATGATGGGAGGACGTTTATGAAACCCACTTTATTCTTTGGGTTATGATGAATGATTTATGTTTAATTTGTGGCACAAGTAAGAATGATTTCATTATGAGATGGGTGGGACCAATATCTCCTTCCAATGCATTGGGTAAAGATTTATATCTCATGAGATAAATATGGATGGAACGACAGGTTATTCTGGTTCAGTGATACAGGACTGAAAAAAGGAGTGAACTCGATTCAGAAAGGAACTTGGTCCACTAAGATGGTCTTGGCAGGAATGTCTTGGCTACTATGTAAATCATAACATGTGCTTAATGGTTTGCCACAATTACATGTTTTCACCCCAGGATATTTTATCAGGATTGATGTTCCATTATGATATATTCCTTATGTACTTCCAAGATTTTTGTCTTTACTCAATATTTTGATGTTTGGATTTTATGTTCAAGTTTTTGCATTCAAATGTTATGGGTTGTTTTATGTTCTCTATGTTTACCCTTACTGAGCATTTGAGCTCACCATTTTTATGTTTTATTTTCCCCGGGATATAAATAATGTTCTTGGGTAAGAAAACAAAAGTAGAAGATCTATATGGGAGATGTTGAAGATCTTTCACCATGATTAGAAGATTATTTTTCCGAGTTTCCAAAGACACTAAACTATTACGGTCATTTTGTGTCTGTTTTTTGTTATGTATTATGTATTCCGAAAAAGTAATTTATTGTCCACGTACGTCAAGCTTTGTGTATCTACATGGGAAGTAAAATTCTTTATTGTATAGTGTCTAATTAGTATAGTCAATCTACAGTGACCTAACATATTTTATTTACTTTTGTGATATATTATTTTTTATATCTATACCTTGTTTCTATTTATTGAATGCCCTTTTATATCTTATACACTAATGTTAAAGTGTATTGGTGGTTTCCTACTATGTCTTATACTCACACTGTATAAGCGAATTTCATCATGATTATAGATTTTATGATTAAAGTTCTAGTGAAGGGTAGGGCCCTGTAGTTTGTGGTTGAGTAGGTGGAGTTGGATGGTACAATTTTTATATAATAGAGTTCGATCAAGACAAATACTATTTCAATTATTTACCCACTTTACCCATACATTAGTTCCTTGTTTAGTTTTAGTTTGTATATCTTGAATTCTATATGTTTATTACATAGGCTATCATATTTGTATATATGGTTGCTACTATGATGGTTATTTACTAATTCATTATTCTGGATTAATTTTATGGATGCCTTTATTAGTCGTGTGACATGATATTGAGGGTACGATCTCCCCACTGACAGATAATGACCCTCACTACAAGTTAGCAACCTCTTGTATATAGGTAGAAATGCATTAGGTCATGTGGCATTCTGAAATGGTCCTAGTGAATCGGTTCATGATATTAAAAAATGGTATTAGGTAATTAGGTTCCCTGAATTTTTATCAACTAATTTTAGTTTGGACATGGTAGATTATTGATATGAAGGTTAGGACTCAGGTAAGGGATATATTTCATTATCTAATTAGCATAGTATAGTGAAGCTTTGAGTTACCATAATGTAGGGGATTTTTGTTTTTTATGTTATCTTTGATCCTATTCACCTTGGATGATGCATATAATGTTAATTTATTGATTTATTAGATTTGGTGTGTTTTCAAGCATCATATTATGTATGTATATTCATATACCAAATAAAATTGTTTCATTCATAATGGTGGAGAGGATTTTATCATGGATTGGTAAATATATCCTATGGTTTTAAAGGCTTTAGTAAAGGTAATATGGATTTTTTATGGGTTATGTAAGGGTAGAGTGGTTTTTCAATTGGTTGTGTAAGGTTATGCCTCTATTTCAAAAGGATATGTAAAGGTAACACTCAGGTTCATTCATTACATATGGGGTATTAAATTACCTATGCAAGGATAATTCCCTGGTCCTATACATGACATAAGCTTCAACCAAGTCTCACAAAAAAGTAACCATCATTTATAGTTATTATTTAATGTTAAGAATCTAATCCCAAGTGTTGTGTTAGGATACCTCTATAGTGGTGTAAGGGTAACTCATGAGTTATAAATATCACTTAATGGTAAACGAAACCTCATGTAAGGGTACCCCATTATCATGTAATAGTAAATACTTAACTATGTAATGGTAAAAGTTTATTTCCAACAACCAGATATGCATCATTTGAGTCTCACATAATGGTGATATAATTATTATAAAGGTTGTGTAATGGTAACCGACCACTATGTAAGTGTAGCAATGAGTTTCTTAAGGGTGCATAAGGGTAGGAATGTGTTTCATAAGGGTAACTCATATTTTAAAATGGTTACATTAGTGTAACCCAATACCTTTATGAAACACATAGGTGGTGTATAAGGGTAAATCGATGTTAAACTTACATAGTGACCTTTGGGGGGAAAATACATTTAAAACCTTAATTTATGTTTCCTTTTTCCCAGTTAAAACATTTATCATATTTTTGAATATTTTAAAATAACAAAATTATGAAAATTTATTATATTGATTATTTTAAGGGTTTTAATTCCTTAATAAATTATTTCAAATGATCTAAATTCCAGATTTATTTAAAACATAAATTAAAATGATCATTTAATATATTGTTTTTGTTATAGTGAACCATTATATAATTTCTATTCTTGAAAAATATATCAACACTAATACCTTCATTTGGGTAATTATATTGAGCTCAGGAAGTTCAGGAAATCCATTTTCCATGTTTGTTTAGGCTTTCTTCCATAAATATTAGTTCTTCTTCTTGTTCCATGTATACTAGAACCCTTACAATCACCACTGTATTATGTGTCTAGTGTTTTAAAAGGGTAATTAAAATGTATTATTTAACATTTTCAATATGAAAATAATCATTCATAATATTTCTATAGGAAGTGAATAAATTTTTATTAAATAATAATTATTTGTAAATTATCAATGAATAAAAACCAATAATTATTGTGCCACACTAAAATTATTAAAGAGAGATATAATATTATTATGGGTAAAATTATAATTATTACATAAGAAAGAAATTATTAATAAAATGATATGGTTGAAAGGGATAATTAAGAGGGAATGTATGATTTTATGAGTTCTTATTACGTATTTTGAAAAAAAAATCTTAGAAATCCATTCTAGTAATAATTGTAATGTAGTTTGATTCGATTATCATGTAGACAAGATTTTGGTAAATTTTCCTTGATTAACCTTCTAGTTATTCCTTTATAAAATTGAGATATAAATTCCCTGACCTTAGAAAAAGTATTATACTAGCTATTGGCCTAATTTTTCGGAATTGATTTTTATCCCATTGAGAAACATATGTGAAAGTTTCCCGGGACTTTATCATGTGTTTCTATGGGTTATTGGAATTATTGACGGCATGCATCTCTAAACTAGTGAAAACATATGTGTAATAATATATTAACTTTAGAGAATGTTTTATATGGGTCCTTGGAATTATTATTTTTGTGTGTGAGTCTCAGCGAGAAACTTATGTGTAGGAATCCCCTGTCTTTATTACATGTTTTATAAGGGTTATTGGAATGATGGTTGGTGTGTGTGTGTGTGTGGCTCAGTGAGAAACTGATTTATAGGAATCCCCTGACTTTAGTGAATCATTTTTAGAGGTTATAAATATAATTTCTTGTGTTCATGTGTATCATAATGAGAAACCTATTTATAGGAATCCCTTAACATTAGTGTGTGTTTACATGGGTTAATAGAATCACTATTGGTGTGCATGTTTAGCCTAGTAAAAAACCAATGTATATGAGACCCTTAACATTAGAACATGTCTTATATGGGTTCTGGGAATTAATCGTTTCCATGCATATAATGACCACATGTAATATATTTATATTTTATAATAACACTATATTTGATAGTGTATAGGACATGCAACAATGAGTAAAATTGAATAATTAAATATTATTCTTTTATGACCACTATAACCCAGACGTCGAATTTCAATGTATGAAAATTTTGTTAAAAAATTATGAAATACATATAATTTTCCTAATCAATAAAATTTTATTAATGAATTATTTGGAAATAATCACATATTTATACATAATGTTTTTTAATTTTTTCAAATATATGATCTCTTAAAAAATAATTTTTATATATTTTTTTGAGAAAATAATAAATTTAATATCTAAAAATTTTAGAAAATATATTTCTCAAAAATAATATCATTTCTATAATTAACATTTCAAAATTATCTTTAGGTGAATGATTTTGATTTTTCTTAATAGATTGATTTATTAGGGAATAGTGGAAATGCTGACTTTTGTAAAACAATCCTTTAATTTCATTAAATAATTTAATTAAAAGGTAAAATTATGTTTTAAAATTCATATAAAAGGATCATAATAGTTATTTATTTGGATAAAATATAATTCATTATATTTTAATCAACATTTTACCTTAATTTTAAATAAAATTATTTTTTCATAAAAATTCATTTTCATCAACAAAAACATTTGTTTATATCTTGTGTTTTTGTCAAATAATAGTATAATAAACTTATAGATATTAAATATTTAAAAATTTATTCCATATTTTTAATAAGGTGGTTTAAATTTGGTAAAAATATCACTTTTAGTTTTTTTTTCATTTTGAATAGTATGAATAAACATATTTGTCATCATAATAATGGTATAATGGGATAATTAGGGTTAAACCCCATTTGATAAGGTTTAAAAATCATTAAATTAATTGATTGAATTTCATTTTATGATTATATTTCATACATATTCATCAAAATTTATAAAATACCACACTTTTACATTTATATTTTATTTTTACCTATATAATATTATATTTAAAGGTAAAGTAAACCAAATCAACGTTATTACTTAAAATATTTATAATATTTTATAAAATGGAAAAAATAACATATTTTTAGTTGTGAAATTTTATTTTAAATATATATTCTCTTATACCATGGAAATTTATTTTTTATTTCATTATAGAATAATTTTTTTAAATACATACACAACACTAATATCATCCTTGTACATGCATTTGAAATTTCAAAAAAAATTAAAAATATATATATAATTATATTTTCAGGCTTATTAATAGTTTCAAAATATTTTAATTGATAAATATAACATATTATGGATTTTTTTATATATTTTCAATCTATAGAAATAATATTGTCTTTAATATCACACTAAAAGAATAGTTCCAAAAATGGCATTAATGATATTTTCTTTTAATCAATATATTATTAAATGATTTAAAATTCAAAAAATCATATATTAATCATGTTTTATGTTATATGGTTTAAAATATCAACCATTATCAATTTATGGATCATATTTAATTTTATAATATCTTTTTAAACCTGTAAATTGTAAAAAAACCATGATACCACAATAATTATCAAAAGGGTTAAAAGGGGTTAAAAAATGACAATTTTGAAAATAGGTCCTAAACATGTAAACATTTTAATATATGATATTATTTTAACTCATACTCTTATTATATGAAAATTATATTAATTTTCATCAATTTTAACTAGAGAATTTATTTATATTATTTTAATACTTATGAATCTTTAAGAATTATCCTTCCCTCAAGTATAAAATGGCATTCCATCTGCTCTTCTCTCCACACTTCAAGAGACATTGTTTTAGAAAATAAATAAAAAATATATTTTCATAACATAAAAAACATTTTATAGGTATTATTTTTGTTATAATACTAATCTTTGATGGCATAAAGTCTAAAAAAAAGGTCTTTGCCTGAAAAACTGGTAAAACCTTAAACTGGATGTTTTAGTTTTATTTCATATAATAGCTCTGAAAAATATTATTAAAACCTTATGAAATTAAATAAAATATATATTACATATAATTATATTTTATTGACCTAATTTCAAAACCTATATCCATCACTTATTCCATAAAATGAGGAATGAAACTACCAATCATAAGTACGGTGGACTGCCGCCTCATGAACTGATGTAATTCATTTTCTATCACCACCTCTAATTGATTATTTTAATTTTTTATTTAATGAATATATATATATAAATATATAATTAATGAAATAATTATAATTATAAAAATATAATTTATAATTTATTTTCTTACCTTTCCATAAATTGAAAAAATGATAATAATGTTCATGTGTAAATACAGATTACCACCTCAATAAAACAATGTGATTCATTTTTCAATAGTGCATCACACAAATGGTATATATATGTATATTAAAAGAAATAATATGATATATATGATATCATAATTATTTTTTAAGGATAAATATTACCTTAATTCCTTGCGTCAAGATCACTTAAAAATTGAAATGTTACTCATGTGTACGTACATATTACCATCTCTATGATTGTATCGTATTTCATTTTATTTTAAATAATATTTCATTGTTAATTTTAAATATATAATTTTTGTGTAAAAATGTTAATTATTTTTGGATTATTCATCTATATATAATGGGGAAATTATCCATTTACCACTTTCAACACATTGAAGTCGTTTTGACCTTAAGAACCATATGTCTTCAAAACACCCAATGTGAACATAATCGATTAAGTAATTAAATATATCATTAAAATAATTTAAAATTAATGGATTAATGATAAGTGGTTAATAATTTAAAATTATATTGATAAATAAAATAATTTATATAAGTATATTATAGAGGTGTTGAAGGATATTCATAGTAATTTTCGACTCAATGTATGGTATTTTGTATCAATTTAACTTAAAAGAGGAATATTTTAATGTTATCAACCTAAATTATTTTATATAGAATATATTCAGAATATTTAAATAGTATATAATTATTCTAAAATAATTCATTGTATTTTATTTTATAATTTATATTAATTTATCTAAAGGGATTTGATTGGATGTTACCGAAGTGGTAAAAGTTATTTTAGCAAGATTTTATTTCATTAGGTTATATCACTTATTCCTTAATTATAATATGATGATATAATGTGTGAAATATAATTTTTTATATATGTTTTATTTAAACTTTTAGGGTTCAGATTTAATTTTTTTACACATAATCTCTACAGCAACTAATTCCCAATTTAGTGATATGATTTATGTAAGGTTGATTTCTATCAAATTATCTCAATTTGGGAAATATGTCTATATTATGCACCTATAATATTATATGAGTTATATATAATGTCCCTTTGACATGATATATCATGAATATCCTTATATTCAGGATATTTGATTTCTCAATTGATGTTATTCTTCTGTGTATCTCGTAACTAAAAAATTACCAAGGTGCTAAGGGATTTATGTTTCATTCTGATTTTAATCAGGATTGTCTATGCTTGAATATTCATTGAGATAATTATATTTTAATTATCTAATAAATATATTTAATTTTATTTTTCATTTGTTTTTTATGTAATTTTAAAGAAATTTTATTATTTTACTTTCTTAAGTGCATAAAATTATGTGTAAATGTTTTAAAAAATAGACTTTATTTCATTTTTGATCTAGAATCATTCTCTTCTATATCAATATTTTCTAAAATTATTTCAAATATATTTTTATAAAAATAAAATATTTATGAAAATTTTTTTCATGATATCTTACATTATTTTAAATATTTTTAAAAAGAAAATTTTTAATGTTTTTCTACAAGGGTAACTTTTGAATCTCTTTCAAAATGTTTAAAATGATTTTTTATGTTTAACATTTACAACATGAATTGATTTTACAACCATAAAAATAATTATTTTATTAGAATAATACATTATAATATTCTAATATTGTTTTCAAATAAAATTATATTCACCGTATTTTGGGAATTTTATTTTTTTAAAATGTGGTTTTCTAATTGAAAATTGTATTTTCTTCAATAATGTTTTCAATGGAATTTTAATGTTAGTTCTATTAGAAAATGAAAATAACCCTTGACTTTACTAATGATACGTTGTGGATATAATATAAAGATAACATCCTTATTCTCTCAATGGATGGATTTATATTATTTTATGAGATTTTCATAGAACCCATCTCTTTTCCATGTGTAAATCATGACATGAAAGAACAAGGGTTATTATTACATTGAAAAATAAAATATTATCATATTTCCCATTATATGGTACTTTTACATGTGTATCTGAAATTGGTGCATGATTCTATTATAATCCAATCATCTGAGGTTCCATTTTAAACTAAACGTTTTTTATAGCATAACAAACCAAGTATGGGTAGTTCCATTATAAACCATTGATGGGTGTGTTTGTAATAGACCTTCCATGCATCGGGTAATTAGGAAGAGTTAACTGGATTGAATTTACACCAAAGAGATAATATAGTTATGTTACACTTTATATATTATATATTTTACCAATTATCGGTTACTACTATGGGATGTGAGAATTATGCAGTTAAGTAATTCCATGATGAATGATTAATGTTCCTTGTTAAAAACATGTTTTCATTATGATTGTACAAAGTTATACTTTTTCATTTACTCAATAATTCTTTTCACATGACTCATTATTATTAACGTATATGGATATTGGCTTATGTTAATGGTTTATTCCATGTCTCGTGATTTATGATTCATTTTTTATGGGTATGAATTCTCTCGTTTCATGCCCATATAATTTTATTATGTCATTATAATTTTATTCTAACCTTATGATCATGGGTCAAATTGAATTCTTAATGATTATGTCTTCCTTAGTAACAATTTAATCTCAAAATTCTTATGTTTTCTATTCCTTAGGTTAGGATTAATGGTGTTTAACAATTTTTGTAATATAAGGGTTCATGTGTTATATATTTCACGAGAGATAATGTATATTTTTTTAAAAATCATTTTTATTTTGAATCCATGTTCACATTTAATATTTATTCTTAATTATAAAAGACACTAAAACTGAAAGGTACCTGGGTATATAAGTGATCCAATTTTTCCTTTTGATGTTATATAATCTGTATGGCTTAATGATGGTCCACAATTAATATTTTTATAGTCATAAATTCTATGTTTATGTGTTTTCCAACAAATCTGAAATTTTGGATTAGATGTTGTCACATTTGGTATTATATCAGATTTTAGACAACATTGAATAATATTATGTTTTAATGTGATTTTTTCTAAATATTTATGGATCCCAACATGATTTTATAACATTAATTATGATCATTATTCCAAATTAATAGACACCCTTTTGATTTTTTAGGTATTGGGAATTTAAAATGACTAATAGTACTTTGGGAGACATTTTTTATAATAAAACCATTGTGATTACAATGTGTTTTAATGAAGGTGTTATTTTAGTAATAATACTTTTAAAATATATTGATAAAAGTATAATGTTCATGAAAACCTTTAGGTTTAAGGTGATCTCAAATGATGAGGTCATTAAGGTAAATTGTGATAGAAAGATTATTACAAGTTGAGAATATATGATTTACTACAAAAATAACCATTGTATTTTGAATTGATTTTGTAACTATGTAATTAATATTATTTTTGAATGTGTTCTCTTTTTTTCGGAAATTATTTTATTAAAGGTAACAGGAATAATTTTAGGAAAGAACATATTTTTATTTAAGTAATAAATGTTGATTTATCTTTTAGAAGTATATATGATATTAATATTTTCATATTATTATTTATGTTATTTTTAGAATTGATTAAAATATTTTAGATATAATACTATTAGGGAATATATATTGTTGATATGTTATTTTATGCAATACTAGTGTTGATTATAGATAAATTTTATGTTAATCTCATAAAAATACATAATTAAATACATTGGTTTTTTGGGTTCCAAATTTAATCATGATTATTTTAAATGATTTTATGGTTAATTATTTATCTTATAAAATAGGATTATATTTTGGTATTATTTTTGGGGATTTTTTAGTTAATATTTTATTTCTTCATATGAATTTGTTTTCATTTTGGGAATTACCTTAACTAGTACTACCCTTTTTTGTTATAGTTGACTACTACAGAATGGAGGACAAAAATTTTAAAACCATTTATAATTATATGATCCATTATAAGTTGTTTTTTGTGATCTGGGAGAGAATTATTCATCTTTAATACTTATCTTTTGGATTAAAAGATGAGATAATAGTGGAAACGTACAGAAACACTAAACCAGTGGTAAAAATTTTAAATCTGTATTTGACAAAAATAAAGTAAGTTTATTTACATATGTCATTAGTCTATGTGGTAATGGAATTAATCAACTCTAGGAAAATGATCTTAGCGCAAAAACAATTTCAGGCTTCCATCATTTCAAATGAATCTATGTTATTTTTCATACCTCTTTTTTATTGTTTTTTCCCCATTAATGTTCTCAAGATCATTTATGTTTTATGATCAATGATCTATATTACCCTCCATTATTGTTTGGGAGTTGTTTTTTCCCTCTATGTCCATATTTTCACTTCCCAATAGATTTATCCTCTTGTAAAATGTAGTTATTTGTGGGGACAGTTTAATATTATATGATTTAAAATAACATTATATTTGATAGCATATACAATATACAACACTATGCTTATGATTTTTGTAACCTATCTATTGAATTTGTGGGAATTAATAGTAGTTAAAAATTTATAATATATTAATAAAAATGTCTTAATAAATAAAAACGTATTGAGAAATTACTATTAAATATATACTTTTTTATTAAACTCATTTTCTTCATCAAAAATATGTTTTTTTCACAAATTGATTTATATTGTTTTTTTAAAAATACTATAAGTAATATATATAAATTTAAATAATGTTATTTTATAAAAAAAGATTTACCATTTTTGACATAATCATGTAAAAAATATAATAAGATTATTTTTTGTGAATTTTCTAAAAAGAGTGATTCTTTAGTGAATAGTGAAAATCACCAATTTCTACAAAACTGACATTGTTTCTATAAAATTAATAATCTTAAGGTATCATTATTATTTGAAAGTTATCTCAATGTAACATAATTATGAATTAGTAATATATTATATAGTTAATTAATTTTTAATTATCATTATATTCAATTTTTTATAAGTTCATTTTTTGGGCTGAAAATTACATTTTTCAAAAAATAATATTTTTCATCATTCTTTGAGTTTTTATCTAAACCTCACTTCTATCACTTATAGAAATATAATATTTATTAATAAAATCCATTTTTAGAATAACTGTTCTCATAATTTAAAAATACTTCCCTTTTATTTTTCGTCATTATGAATTGTACAATTTCTACTAGACTAAAGATAAAATGGGTTAATTACAGTTAAAATTAATATTATAAGGATTGAAATTCATTAAAACATTTTCATAATTTTCATTGGATGAGTATATTTAATAAATAATAATAAAAATTCAAAATTTTATCCATTTTTTCATTATCATTGATTTTTATATTTATAATATTTTAAGTAAATGAATAGTAAAAAAATTACATTATTTCTTTTTATATTAATAATATTTTATCATATGGATAAGAACAAATTATTTTTTTTAAATTTTTTTTTAAATATTAATTATTTTTTATCATGTTAATTTATTTATACTTTTTATTAAATAATTTATTAGCCGAAATGCCTATACCACACTAACATAGTGCTTTTGCGAATAGTAAAATAATTGAGTAAATTATTTTAAAACCAATAAAAGTAATAATTTTTATGTGGTTTACAGTTACCAAAAATATTAAAAGATCAATATAACATATTAGTGTCATGTTAAAGTTTTATATTCTAATTCCATTACTATATTCTTGTCTTCATTGTCAAACTACATGAATAGTCTCAAAATTGACATTAATTATATTTTATTTTAAACGATGTCTTATTAAATGATAAGATTTTAACAAAAATAATATATTTTAAAATTTTAATGGGATATTTTTTAAAATATTACCATTTTTTTATTTATAAGTAGTTTTTTAAAGAAACATTGATTACCCCTGAAGAGTAATAATCCATTAATATCTTAGTAATTATTAAAAGGGTTAGCAACGGTAAAAATAAAAATATATGGGTGAAAAAACACCTAAACTTGTAAAAAATTATTTTATGAGAGGATTTAGATTATTTTTATTAATATATTATATTTAAATTAATTTTTATAATTTTTAACTTGAAAATTAATTTATATTAATTTAATACATTAATAATTTTGATGATTTCCCTAGCCCTATCTTATAAAGGGGAACCCGCTATCTTATTCTCTACTAAATTATATATCCATTTATTCAGTAAATATATAGCAAAAAAATTATCAAAAACCTTATATATGTTCTAGTGGTCTTAGTTTTGGAATAATACCAACCTTATAAGACTTAATGTGTAAGGAAATGCATATTTTTTGTATAAGAGACGTAGAATGTAACTGAATGTTTCAGTTTTCTTTGTTATATCATAATAACATATTATTCAACCATGATAAAATAATAAAATTCCTATATTAAATTTTCTTAGTTTTAATTATGTTAATTTTATAACCTATAATTGTCTCCCATTTACTCAAATAGGAAATAAAATCATCTTTCAAGTGTACGGAGGACTACCGCCTCGCAAACTGATGTAATTAATTTTCTTTCCATCACCACATCTAATTTATGATTTTAATTTCAGGTTTAATGTATATTTTTTTTAATTCCATACTTATAATTATATAAATATAATATATTATTTATTTTCATAACATTAAACCCATTGAAAAAATGATAACATCTTTCGTGCGTATGTCTGAATTTCTACCACCACGAAATGATGTGATCATTTTTTCATCACTACATCACATAGATGTTTAATATAAGTGAATTAAAATAAATATTTTTTTATTTATTATATAATAATAATTATTCAAATATATAATAATATGTTCCTTCTTTCCAACATGATCATTGAAAACTGAAAACATTACCCATGAATACGTACAAATTACCATCTCTATGTATTTAGTGTATTTAATTTTTTATAACCATAATTAACCTCTATTTTTATTAGTATAATTGATTTATATAAATAATAACTATACCATGTATTTTATTCTAGAGATTTTTCAATAATGTCCCATTTGACCATGGTAAACCCACCGATGATGATTTGATGTTATGAACCGAACTTCCTCAAAACATCCAACGTCAACATAATCAATTAAATAATTAAATATGTCATTATATATAACAAATAAAGGGTTTAAGAATAATTAATTAATCATGGAATTTTTTTAAGGAAATAATATAATTTTTATGACTTTTTTATACATGTGTTAAAAGACATATATTTCATTTTTAGACTCAAGGTAAAGGATTTCATAACAATTTCACTTCATTGACGCATAATTTAATTTTAAAAACCTAATTAATTTTATAAGGTTTATTTGGTACCCTTTTACATGTAATATCATTATTCCATTATATCTCATGGTATTTTATGTTATAATCAATATTTCTAAATTCATGGGGTTTTTATTGAGAAGTTACCAAAGTGACAAGAGGTTTCTTAAAAGAATATTTTTATATTGGGTTATATCACCTATTAATTGATTATATTATTCAAATATTATGTTTTAAAGGGAATTTTTTTAATTAGTTTTTTATTCCAGAATTTTTATGTAGATTTAAAACATTTACACATTATTTATCCACTTATTAATACTTAATTCAATAATATTATCATTTTGGGTTATTTATCACAAGTTCTATTTCATGGGACATAAGTTTACATTATACACCTATATAATTTTATATTGTGTTTATAATTCACCTTTGAATTATTATATCATGAATATTATTATGTTCCTGGCATTTAAACTTACAGTTGAGGTTATTCCTTCTTGGGGAATATGACTCGAAAGTTGCCATTGTGGTGAGAAATTTATGTTTTAATATCATTTTAATCGGAATTTTTTATTATTGAATTTAAATTAAAGAAATAATTGGATTCATATTTGATAAATATATTTCACTTTATTGTCCTCAAGTTATTCAATGAATATTTAATCAATAGTTTCATTTTCCATTCATTGTTACTTAAAATGCTAGGGAAAATGTATTTAATAAAAATAGATATTATTTCATTTTAGAAACTGAAAATTTATCTTTGATATCCTTGTTTTCAAAAAATATATAAATTTTTATTTTAATAACATAAATTATTTCCAAAATTTATCATACAAATATTTTAGCCTTTTTTTAGAGTCTATAAAAGGAAATATCAAAACATTTACTTCTGGTTTAATTTTTTACTCTCTCTAATAATGTATAAAAAGTACATTTATATTTAACAGTAACAACATGAACATATTTTACAACAATTATTAAAGTTATTTCCCTTTAATATTAATTTATAATTTTCTAATTTTATTTGAAAATAAAATTATTTTTTTAATATTTATAAAAAAATTCATTTTTGAAATTAATTTTTGAATTGAAATGGGTATTTTATCAAGAATATTTTTAATAATATTTTAATTATATATATATATATATTCTCAAATGAAAATGAATCTTGATGTTGCGTATATTAAATTAGAGATATATTATAATGATACCATCTATTTCTCTATCTGAGATGATTACGATTGTTTCTGGAGATTTTTGTGGAACACATTTATTTTCCATTAGAAAATAAAGATACAAGAGAACAATGGTTATTATTATGCTAAATAATAAAATATTTTAATTATTCATCTTATTATATAGAACTTGAAAATGTGTATCGATGATTAAAGGGAGGTTCTGTTTTAAATCAAGGATGGTTTATTCCATTAAAAACCATGAACGGAAGGATTCTTTATAAACCAAGGATAGATGGTTAAATTATAAACCATGGATGGTTGTGTTTTTTATCCATCTAATGTATTAGGTAATGAGGAAAAGTTAATGGGATAGAAGTTTCTATGAAGAGTTAATTTTTTTATGTTACTCCTAAGAGATGAAGAATTTTAGCGCTTTTATGTTACTCTAAAGTGATATGTGAATTGTAAATTTTGGTAATTACAAGATTAATGTTTGATTTTCTAAGTTACGAACATGTTTTGTTTTTTCTTTCATGAAGTTAAAATATATCCATTATTCAAGCATTATTTTCACATGGCTCAAAATTGTATAGTTATATGAATCATGTCTTATGTTACATCTTTATTCCTTGACTAATGATTTATGATACACGTTGATGGGTGTGAATTCTAATTTTTTGTGATCTTGTAATTTCCTTATGTCGCCATGCCCTTAATCTTATCGTATGCTCACTAATGACATAGATTTTTTAATTATTAAATTTACTATTACAATTAATTATTTCACAAACATTTTATGTTTCCTTTTCCTATGGTTATAAAGAATAATATTAAATGATTTTTTTCTAGAAAGGTTTTTTAAGTGAAGAATTTTAAGAGAGATAATGTAATCTTTTTTTACAAGTTCTTTACATATCCAAATTTTCATTTAAGGGGTTATCCCAATTATATAAAAATCAAAACCTAAAAGGACATTGGGTTTTTATGTGATCCAATTTATTGTTTTGATGTTGAATGTGTTGGATATTTTGAAATTGGGTCACATTTATGAGTTTTAAATCCAATAATGTAAATATTATATTTTTTCACCCGATCCAGGAGTGCGGGTTTAGGGTTATCACACCATGAGACCTATATCATATTCTTGATCACATTAGGTGTGCATGTATATCCTTGAATAGTGATTGTGATTCTAACATATGGCTTATGATGTTTATGATACACTTTTATTTGGAATGATGTTCACCCATTATAATATATATATATATTTTTATGTATTATTATTGTCACTGTGGTTGATGTAGGTAGATCCATATAAACTATCCCCTTATGAGTGGGATTTGTGAGATATTGATCAGCATGTATAAAGACTATCCCCCAGGGGGGTGTGTCTTACATGTTTTGTGAAATATCCCAATGTGTTGGGGGGTTTCAGACATGGACGGTGATGTTCTTTTCATGAGGGTGACAAATAATGTAGTAATATAAAAAAATAACTTTTAAAAATAGAAATTTAATGACAAAAAATATATTATTTGGTAAAAACTAACAATTCAAATAGATATTATATTTTTTTGATGATACATTTAATTAAAAACATTTAATTTCAATAATAAATATATTTTTATTTATTATTTTTTAAATACCAAAAAATATTTTTCCAACGATTAAATATAAAAAATTTTCATATTAAAACCCATAATTTTTTAAAAACAAATAAATCCATTATTAATTATTATTATGAACATAATTTTTTACAATATATAAAATTGTTTCTATTATTTTTTTAATACAAATGAATCATTTAAAAATAATTAATTTTTTACTATTAATTAGAAACATTTATTGAAAATGTAAAATTCCTGTCAATAAATATAAAATAAAGGTATAATAAAAAAATATATGTATCAATTAAAAAAACATTTAATAAATATACTTAATAAATCCAAGATTCCAAATAATATATATTCGATTTCAATTATAATTAAATTTAAATATTACATATATTTTATCGGTAATTAAATATATTATCTAGGTATAATTTTAAAAATAGTCAAAAAAAATTAAAGTAAAGAAAAAATACAATCAACCCTTAAAAAAATGTAAACACATTCCATCCCCAAATAATGAATTCCACATGTGTCCACACATCCCCTCTCCTTATTTCTTCTTTATCAATGTCCCCAGAGTAGAAATCATTGTCGGGAGAGGCTACACTCACATTCCTGGTTCCTCGCTGATGTTAGGACCAACCCCCACACCCATGACTCTATACCATATTCTATTACCTTTACACTGATGATTGTTATAGTGTTTCCCTCATTAAGATTTTAGCATATATATTGGGAAGATCACAGATAGAAAACCGTTTTTTCTTCTATTTTTATATGTTAGGGCCTATAGGTATGTATTTCTAATATTTATGTTTTAAGAAATTTAAATTATGGGAATCTAATTACTAAACTGAATTCAAATCCAGGTTTGTGTAAAATTCATACGAAATGGGTTTTTTTTTATGATTTTAGTATGCTTATTGGATTCTTTTATAAAGCCACTCTTGTTATATTTAGGGTTATTTTATCACCTAAATATTTTCACTAACCAAGACATTACATAAATCCATTAGGGATGTTTTTTCTCTGATTTTTCTCATTTAATTAAAATACATGGCCAGTTTCTTCTGGTTTTCTCCATTAATATTGAATACCCTATCTATTCTCTCATGGGTTATGATTTTTAAGGTAGTGTGGTTGAGTTTTAGTTTTATTCATTCTATATATTTAAAAAGATAATTTTAAATATTCCATATGTGTGAATTTTCCATATCTATATATTTTGTGAACTCTTGAAAAGTTTTGTAAAATTATGGATATTTAATAAAAAAATCAAGTTAAATAGTTATGTGATTTATTTTTATCTACACTCACTATGATATAAATTTATATCATTAATTTTGTTCATATATATATTCTTAGGGATTTGAAAATACTTAAATAACTTGGGTACTCTTTTATGATACGTCTCTTATATACCTATCCTTACCAAATGATTTTTTTTATTAAAACATTTCTTCCATGCAATAATCCTTAACTTTCATGAAAATTATAGCAAACCAATAATAAGGTATTCTTCAACATTTTTTATGAACACTTTTACACAGAATTATTTTATTAAAAAAACATATAATAAATATTATTATTTTCTTAAACACATGAAATTAGTCATTTTAAATTTTTATATACCAAGATTTACCATAGACTACTATAGGATGTTGAGGATAGTTTTTTAATAGTTTTTTGTATATATATATATTCTATATAAAAATATAATTTGATGTTTCTCTTCTATACTATATTAATTTTATTTCTAATGGTTTGGTGGATTTTTTGTGTTCAATTTTTTATAGATCTCTTGTATTTTTTAAATTATATATATTTTATTATTACTTTTATCATAAATTTTTTACATTCAAACATTTCACTCTTGTGGGTTTTTTAGTAAAAATTTATAAGAATTCAATATTTGTTCCCAATGTGGGGTATTTTTTACATCTTCCCCTATTTAAACCATCCTATTTTTATACCTACCCATAGTTTATTATTTTCTATTTTCATTTTCCTAATTTTTGAAATTTATAATATCATTTTAGAATGAAAATATATATATTTTTTATCTATGAAAATCATAAATACCTCATTTTTCTCTAATATCATTTTTTGGAATCTTCAAATGGACAATAAGTCAAATGTGGGAACCCTTAAAAATCATTTAGGGTAACAATCACAACACCCTTTCTATATACCCTCCTTAGAATGAGGGTATTACAATACAATGAAAACAATGATCATCTTGGATCTCCACCATTCACAATCCCATCAGAACACAATATACTAACTTGAGTATTCTTATTCTTACTCTACTGTATTACTTTTTTTGTGACGACACTCTCTTTTCATGGATGGATATGCTGTATTGATTCTAGAGATGTTTTGAGAAAAATATTGTTTTACCTAGGTCAGATAGTCTTGTAATTTTTCCCACATAAGGTAAAATGAAATCAATGTTTTTATAAAAATTAATTGAATTTTCACACTAATAGAACATATGTTTTTACTAAAACGATTAGCTAAATAAAAATGTAATAATATTTAGGGATTTTATTTATGTCCAATTAGTAACATCTTAACTTTTTGTAGCCAAATTTTTGGACTCATACATCCTTCACTACTTCTATTGTTGTAACATCAATCTTATCCATTATTTATGTAATATGATCACATAAAAACATAATTTATATAACATTTTTTTCAAATATTTACATGATTTATGGGATAAATTACAGGAGATATAGAATTTACGATATCAAGTCATAAATACATCACATAAACTCTATTTTTAATAAAAAAAGTAAATCATGGATGTATATTTTAATGATGGTAGTGGATGGGGGGGTATTTCCTAAGGAATGAAATTTTATACCCATATTTTTCATGCTCTGTTTTCCTCCTGATATGCTTTCAATATAATAATTTTTTATCATTTTTTTAAAATTTTATAATAAATATTAACTTTTATAAAAAAATAATTACATATTACAAAGGATAATTAAAATCATGATGTTTTATTAGAAAAAATTATACCAACATCGTTAACAGTGATTTCTAAAATTTTGAAAATAATTTGTTAAATTAAATTTACTATGATTATGAAAATTTTAAAATTATTATATTGTTTAAAATATAAATTCAACATATATATATATATATATATATTGTTTGGTGGTGATTATCATGAAGTGATTATATTATTTTCAACTTGTGATAAGTGTTGTTAAAAAATGAGTTGATGTGTTCCTTGAAACACAATTACTCTTAAATTCATGAATAAATAGTTTATATATGTTATAGAAAATTACTCTTTTAAATAAAAATAAAAAAAAATTACATGATTTAGGGAATTATTATTTGATTTTTTATAATGAAAAATTGATATTTGGGGGTATTGAGAATGTATTAGGTAGAAATAAAATTTGATTTTATGTCAATATTAATGAAAGGAAAAATGATTTTATAGAATTTGATATGGTAACTTATTTCTAGGCCACAAAAATTAGTTTATCCTAAAATATTGAATACATGGAATAACATATGAAATATCATATAAGCATATTTTCCATGTATGTCTTATAAACACTTTTTATTATAGTGCACAATAATTTCTTTCATATAAAAACATTTCCCATGTACAATCATTTATTGCATAGAAGTAACCCGTAGTTATGTAATATATAATATTCTATACATATATTTTAGAGTGTGACACCAACCTTCATATAAAACAAGTTATTTCTCTATTCATCCAAACTAGAAACTCTTCCATCTAAAAGTCAGTGGCATATTTTATGGTCAATAAAAAAACATAAAACATATTGTTGTTGTAGCATCTTGAAATAATAATTCATAAAATACAACCCCTTTTTAATACATTTATTCATATGAAATTTTTCATCCACCAAAATTATATAGAAAATATAGTATTCCTATCTATTGTGCGATCCTCTAGAAATAATATAATCTGTACAGACAATGATTTACTATATATATAAAGTAAAAATTAATTCTCTTGTTGAATATAATAGAAATTATCATAGCCAAAATACAGACACAATAAACATATAAGAACATAAGTTATATGCATAAGTGATAAAAAAACCCACATCCTACTTATTCCTTAGTTTTGAAATTGTATAGTGGTTATTCATTCACAAAACAGATCTTTGGGGTTTTATTATGACCCCTTATTTATCATATGATATGAAACCAAGGTAAAACTACAATTGTAATAGTTTATTAGAATATATAATACTCTATCATAAAGTAATACATATATAAAGAAAAGTTGATACAACACTCTAATAGAATATGATTCACCATTGGTTTTAATTATTGATATATTATTATAGAAAATTATATATCTAATTCAAAATGTATGATTTCTTCTAAACTTTTTTATAGTAATATGATCACTAGTAATGACATGTAATCTTTGTAGTGCATGACTTTCAATACAGAAATGATCATCTTCTATTTTTTCTTTACACATTAGTTTGTATCACTTTTCCTCCAATTTAGAATAGAAATTCTATATAAAAACTCTACATAGAATATTCCAATGTATTATATAGGTAATTATCTATTCCATTTATAAAAAACACTAGAAACAATTTTTTTTCAAATACATTGTCCTTGAACAATAAACTGAATATAAAGTATATTCTCTTCTTAATACCAAACTACATTAATCACACAAGGTCATGTGTGGTAGGAAAATATTTTACCATCACATAACTTCAATATAGAATATTAATAAATCTTTTATACTTTATATTTTTGATATTTCTTCAGTGGTTATCATAAATTTCAATATAAATTTGTAGACCCTAAAACCATTTTGTTAGTTTCCAATAATCCCAACATCACCCCCCTAACATATGAAAAACATATATCTGCATGAATATATATATATATATATATAATTTAATGTAATTTGTAGTATAATTCACTCTCATCAAATTATTTCCTAACTAAATTTATTTATGATTTTTCCCCCTTTTAGGGACATTATTCACTGATGGACTGCCTCAGTAAGATTACATTCAAGGAATGAACAACGATTATGCATCGTAATGTTTATAATAAATGATTCAAAAGATTTTACATTTCATTGTTTTCATGCTTATGGGGTGATAACCTATTATATTTTACATGTACCATGTAAATAAGGAATTCATAGATTTGAAATTACATTTCATTGTCTCCATATTAGGTTGTTCTATATCATTCACTAGTATAATGAACATATTTCAATTCCATGTGCTTATTTTAGGTTATCCTTTAGTTTTTTATCATCTACTTTGATCATAATTTTTTTATTCATACTTATGGAAAGGTTTTTTATATCTAGTACATATGTGTCTTTTTTATTTGTGTTCAGGGTAATAAATAAAAGTTTTACTGACTAAAAAAAGTACCCAAAATATAACATTGACACATAATTTATCAAATGATTTTATGTACTAATTAATTTTATATATATTTGTATTCATTATTAATTTGTTATATTGTTTAATTTGTAATTTTTTTTATCATAAATCATATCAAAGAACATGTTTTTGGTATTTGTAGCTTTGAAAATACTGTACTTAGTAGTCATTTATTTGAATTGTTAATTTCTTCATTAGTTTTTATTCATGATATTTAATCCTATTATTACATACTAGAAATGAATTAATCCGGATAAATATTAATTTATAGATATATTATTATAGTTTTTTATTCAATTATTAATATGTATGATTATGAACTTGTAAGATTTCACTTTAATCTCATCAATATATCCATAACTAATTATTCCTAAAGGATTGTTGTAATATTTTGTGTATAATCTATAGTAGCTATTATATTGGGAATTTTAAGGTCTTTTTATGTTGTTACCAAGATTAAAGAATGTTATTGGTCAGAAATTTTGAATGTGGGTGGTGATAAGAATTTTGAGAGGAGAAGTGCATCACTATACAGAGGTAAATTTATTTATTACAAACTAAAATGCTATTTTAATCTTGGCTATTTTAGGTATTTTAAAATAATTCAATTAATTCAATTCAACTAGTTTTTGGTTTCTTCTAATTGTGTAACTAAAGTAATCATGTCATAAATTAAAAATTCATTAGTTAGTAATTTTAGTTTCTAGAAATTTTGAATCATTTTCACTCAACTAACCACATTCTCACACATATAAACACATTATACAAATCTAATTTTAGTTTAATGTTCCACTATTTCAATTTTTTAAAAATTATTTACAAATTAGAATTATGATTGATATAATAATTCACCTTTTAAGCTGGAATGAATCAATACTATTAAGATAGTACAATTTATCTTATAATTTCAAAAAAAAATTATTGTCCTAAAATTGTCAATATTCATATTAGACTTCATGTTTCGTCCTTTTAAATTTATTTCCATCCTACTTGAAAATAATTAAAATCAGTGCACGTCTTCTCTAAACTCCTAACTCCGGACCATAACTTAATTATACATTAATTCATTTTAAAGCATTAAACCATTATACTAGTATATTTTTTCTGATCAATGTTTGTGAACTATAAAACTGTATCTGAGTTTCAGTTTTATATTATCATCAACATCCAGTTCCCAGAATCATAGCTTCTATTTTCATGAAACTATTATTAATATCACATTATGTGATTTAATTGTAATTATTTTCAATGGTTATTATTGGTTTTCAATGGTGGATAATAAAATAGAATGATTTCATTGATTTCAATGCATTAAATAATATACAAATAAATATTTTTTTAAGTATCCAACATATTAAAACTTGGTTTCAAAATAAATATAGCATGGATGAATGGATGAAGAGGAAAATAATTAAGTACTATTATATAAAGGATATTCATTTGAGGACATTGATTTTATAAGAATGAATATTTTTTCACTATTTTTAATTTCTAGAACATATGATTCTATTTTATTTGTCATGATGAATTGTTTACAAAAAAGAAGAACATGTGAAGATGTAAAATCATGTGACCTTGATTGGGTATGTTTTCATTTTTTCTAAGATCCCACTTCATTAAAATTCCATAAAAGTGGTTTTATAGATTTATTATATGTTATAATGTAAGTAAGCACTGTGTACTGGTGGTACATGTTGTTTAGGAACATGTTGTGTATTGGAGGTACACACTGTGTACTGGAGGTACACGCTGTGTACTAGAGGTACACGCTGTGTACTGGAGGTACACGCTATGTACTGGAGGTACACGCTGTGTACTGGATGTACACACTGTGTAATGGAGGTACACGCTGTGTAATGGAGGTACACGCTGTGTAATGGAGGTACACGTTGTGTACTGGAGGTACACGCTGTGTACTAGAGGTACATGTTGTGTAGGTACACACTATGTACTAGAGGTACATGTAATGTAGGTGTTAAATGGAAGTTTTTAGACTGAGCCAATGAGTTTTATGGTGTAATATATCTTGTATGAACTGCAAATCATGTACCTAAGGTACACATCGTTACTCACCCTATGCCCATTTTAACCCACATGTTTTCTATATCACTCAGCCCTCTCTTCCCAAAAAATTTTTCTCTCAACCAATGGATTTTCTTAGGTGATTTTAAAGGGCCCCCCTCCTTCTAGATTGATTAGATCGGCATTAGATATTTGTTGTCTCTATAGTGCGTCTCTACAGGTAAGTGTTCTTTCTAGTTCTTCCTTATGGTTGATTGTGATAATACCCTATATTTGCACTATCGGAACCATTGATCTATGTTGTATTGTTCTTATTTTTTTCCTCTAGATCTGTCATGATATCTTGTTCTAAAGGTCATTCTATACTTGGTTATGGTGCGACAGACATATGTTTCTAAGGTATATGGATTTTCTACTATCTTCCGACCCATTTTCATCTAAGTTGAATCAATCATGATTTAGTTTTAATAGGGAATTAATTGGTGGTGTGGGTATTTGTTTCTTTTGGAATCCTATTGATGGATTTTGTGACCTGAAATTTTGAGGTAGGTGGTTCTGTCTCTATTCTATGATTGTGGATCCTTTTTTTTTCTCAAAAAAAATGATATATATTTAAAGATCAGCATAATTATTTCTTTTGTATTGAAATGAGTTTTCAATGAAAAATGTTTTTCCCAGGTTATTGATAAATGGAATTGAAAATCTGTATTTTTAAATCATTGAAATCGTTTTTCTATGGTTTTTAAATGGTTTTCAAATCATTGAAATAAGTTGTGAAAAATATCACATGGGTTTGCTTGGGTACTTAGGTGTAAGGTTTAGCTTGAGACCATTGTCCAATATTTGTGGTTATTCGTGGGGTTTGTCTTGGGTATTTCCTCTATTTCCTAGTCCTATTCATCTTGGGGATCGATATTTATATTTTGGAGGGGGTTCCCATGGGGTATTCCTCTTCTTCCTAGTCTTTTTGTTCTAGTATCATTTTTTGAGCACTAGATTATTAGGGTACAAGTTGTCTATGGCCAGGTCCTGTAGTATTCCTTGATGATGTGATACCTGTGCTGAAATTTTGAATTTCATGGATTTCTGAGTTAGCCTTGATATTTATATGTATACTTGTAATAATTTTATGGAAAATATTCTTTGAAACGGATATGCCAACTTTTTCATAAAACTGTGAAGAAGGAAATTGTTTAACATGTTTTCTATAAAACTAATTTTCTACTTATAATTCCATGTTTTTACTTAAAAGTTTAATAGAAGAATTGTTATACAGATACTGGTTATGGAACACTTGGGTGGGTTCCTACTGAGCCTATTATCTCACACCATGTGAACCTCTTTGGTGGTGAGTAGACATTCGTTTGTCTTTCGGTGTAGGGAAAGTCAAGGCACCGTACTGGTGTGGTGAGATTCATGTCAGCTGGTTGGGTGAATTTTGGTGACATGATGGGTTCTTTTCGATACCATTTCATGGAGTTTCTATTACTTTAGTCTTTTGCATATAGTTGTACTTGTCTTTTGTATTTTTAGAAACTATTTTAGTTTTTCTATTTCTATTTTTTATTATAGATATGGAATATATGTTTTCTAGTGTTATACTATTTATTTCTCACTATATATACGAATTTCATGTGGTTTTCCAGGTTTGGAATGTCATTCCATTGGGTTTTTTGTTCGATATCCAAGTTTTTTTTTCAAAAACCTGTGGGGATCAGGAATTTTCTTTTGGTATGTGACAGATCGAGTTGGGTTTCGGGTTTGAGGGAAACGTGGGTCGGTTCATTAAAGTTTGGTATCAAAGGAGGTCTATCATCAAGAATACTTTTATTGGGATGTCTGTCAGATAGAACATAGGATTTTTGGGACATGAGACGTATGTTGCAGTGATTTTCTATCCAACTATTTTTGTAATGAGACTAAAGCTACCATGGGGTTTCATGATATATTTCCCTAGTGTTGGTTTATGATTTGAAATATTTGTTTCTACTTATGGGTTTTCAATTTTGAACTGATGTTTTTTCTATGTCTAGTCATTCTTGTGTTTCTATGTGTGCAGAAGTATGCCTCTGAGACATCTTCCATAGGATCCATGGGAAGGTGTAACTGATGTCCCTCAAGGAAATCCACCTATGGATTATAATCTCATTAATACCATCGTATAAGATTCGGTGTTATCAATAAGGATGTTTCACGACTGCAGAATACAGTGGTTGAGGTAAAACCAAGAGCTAGAGGAGAAAGAGATCAATCGTGGGAGTTCTTACATGAGAATCCACTATCCTTTAGGGGAATGAACGATCCTCAAGAGTCATAGGATTTTCTAGAAAGGATAGATCCGATATTTTTCATCCTAGAGACACTTGAGAGTATCATGGTGATGTGTGTAGTGTTCATAATCGATGGTTCCTATAAGCGATGGTGGGATTATATGGTCCAGGAATACAGGAATGTGGGCTTGGATTGGAAGGGGTTCAGAACCATATTCTTTCAGTAATTTATTCTAGATTCATTGATGTTGTAAAAGTATATGTAGTTCCTATAGTTATAGAAGGGAGATTTCTCGGTGTCAGTATACACAAACCTCTTTAGTGAGCTTGTCTGTTTTCCTCTAGAGGTGGTGAAGAATGGCCAGCTAAAGGATCATAAATACCTATAAGGTTCGCGAACAGATATCAGATCACATGTGTTCATGTTGAATATTTCTAAATATGAAGAGATGGTAGATAGATCTATGATGGCAGAAATGAACATGGTAGGAAAGGATGGTGTTACCACCTCTTCTCTTCCAACTGGTGACAACTTATGTGGCGTGCATGGGAAGAATAGGAAGGGACAGAACTGTCACAGAAGTGGTAGAGGTTTTTTCAAAAGTGTACCCCCTCTACACCATCTGTTTCAGTTGGTACCATGTTTTTGACTTGATATCAATGTGGAATGGTAGGAAAAAATAGACATTCTCTACCTATTCTTGCAAAGAAATGCAATAGATGTGAATATATTGGTCATATACAGTGATTATGTAATTCAATGAATATACCATATTATGTTCAAGATTTCTGAGCTCCAAAGGATACTACGGTGAATTTATAAGCTTCAAAGACTATAGGTATCCATCCACATGCTTCAATATTTAAGAATTTTCACGCAGTAGATGAGTGTGTAATGGAAATTGATGCAGGACCGGAAATAATGAGAGGTATGATTCTTATTGCATCTTTAGAAGCATTTTCTTTATTTGATACTGGTGCCTCCCACTCGTTCATATCTGCATGATTTTTTATATGCCTAAACATCCAATAGAACTTAATCCCTTTACAGTGGAGTGAATAACACCTATTGTAAATATCACATAGTAGTAGTTTTGGTGTCCTTTTTTTCGTTGACGATGGCTGAGACGGAGTTGGTTTGTGATTTTCTTGTTCTTGATCTAGATATTATTTAAGTCATCATCAGTGTGGATTGGATTTTAACTCAATGCTATGAAGTTTATTTCTATCATTGACATGTTTGGTTTCTTACTTTAGAAGTGATCTCCCATGTGTTTTAGGGAGAGTGGGACCTGAGTCCAGGTCCTTCAGGACCTTCCAACCTAGATACCAGGAGTTTTTTTTGTTGTCGTTTAATTTGATCCCAATGAGGTTTCTTCTATTAATGATCTTCCTATTGTTTTTCATGACTTTTCTAACTTTTTCCTAGAATATGACTTTGGTCTTCTTCCATAGAGAGAGATCACGTTTACGATTGAACTGGTGTTGGGTACACAGCTGATATCAATGGCTTGTTATCACATGGAACCAGTTGAGTTGAAATAACTCACAGTTTAGTTAGACAACCTATTAGGGAAAGGTTTAATTCCCCACATATTTTTTCATTAGGCATTCCCAATTCTCCACTTAAATATAGAGGAAGGTTCACTTCAGATATGTGTGGACAATCGGATGTTAAACCAAGTAAAGATTAAAAAAAATATCCATTACCTTGTGTGGATGATTCTTTTGATCAGTTTTAGTTGGAAAACTTATTCTTGAAGATTTATCTTCGGCTAGTTTGTCATCATATCATAGTTTGAGAGTCTAATATACCTATTATAGACTTTAGAATTAGGTGCAAAAATTATGAATATCTTGTGATGCCTTTCGATCTGACTAATTCTCTTGTAGTTTTCATGGATTTGATCAATCAGACATTCAATAAATATCTTGACACTTTTTTGGTAGTGTTAGTGGTTGATACTCTATTTTATTCCGAATATGAGCGTGAGCATGAGCACAAAATGAGTTAAATTTTGGAAAAAATGTGAATATATCATTTGTATGGAATGATTTCAAAATGTGGTTTATGTATTAAAGATGTGATGTTCTAATGGCACAAAATTTCTGAGAATGTCTTCTTGTTTGATCTAGAGAAGGTAATTTTTGTTATGTCGTGGATGGAACCATAGAACGTATTTAAAATTCAATGCTTCCATGGCCTTACTGACTACAACTAATGGTTCATTAAAGATTTATCTATGTTGGAATCACCATTGACTTCTCTTATAAAGAATGTAGTGAAATTCACATGGGATGTAAAGTTTCAGTCTTATTTTTACGAACTGAAATGACTTCTGACATCATCTTGGATTCTGATCTTACCTGATACTAATAAGGGGTACATGGTGTTTTGTTATGCTTTAGGTGATGGTTTGGGATGTGTGATAATGCAGGATGATCATTTAGTAGCTTACATCTCTCAACATCTCTGACCACATGGGAATAAATATCTCACCCATGATTTAGATCATGCAGCAAACTTTCTTATACTTAAATGGTGGTGGCACTATATATTTGGAGAGAAGTTCTCGGTCTTCTTAGATAATAAGAGTTCAAGATATATATTTTCTTAGAAAGAAATTAATTTCATGCAGCGGTGATGGATAGAAAACCTTCATACGTTTGACTTCGATATCTTCTACACACCAAGGAACAGGAATGTTATTGCTGATGCTCTTATAAGGAAGGTACTATCACTTGCTATTTTGGATTTGAAGGAGGAGTGTAATCTTTTGGGGATTTTCACTCATTTTTACATAGACACTTGAGAAGATGTTTCAAGTATTTTTCTGACTAGTTCTCAGTTATAATCATCTCTCATGAAGACTATTTTTTCAATTCAATAGTAGGATTGTGAGTTTCAGCAGACTCAGGAATGTATTTATGGTTGGGAGACCAATTCTGGATGGTCTCTTTCTCTAGATGGTATACATCCCTTTGGAAAGTGATTTCTTTTCCCAGCACCTATGAGAAGTTTAGTCATTTTGACTATCATATATCATCATGTTCCATTCATCCAGACTCAATGAAGATGAATTATTACATGAGAAGAGGACTCTAGTCTTTGGGTATGAATTGTGACATTGCATATTTTGTGTCTCATGGTTGCACCTACCAATGGAAAAAGGCACAGTACTTGATACCTTCTAGTTTTCATCCTCCCCTTCTAGTGCCAGTTTAGAAATTGGATGAGGTATCCATAGACGTTTTTTGTTTTACCAGGGACACACTAAGGGAAAAATGCTATCTCGGTGGTTGTTTATCATCTAACAATGTTTTCTCATTTAATTATGATCAAAGACACTATTAATGTTGATGATTTGCATTATTTGTATGTGACATTGATTGTGAGGATACATGTTAGTCCTTCTGTGATTATTTTAATACAGATACCATTTTACATTGAGGTTATAGAGAATTTATCAAGAGGAAATGGGGACTCAGATCAATATGAGAACAGCTTACCATCCACAAACAGATGGTTAGATGTATTGTCTAATTTAGATCCTGGATGATATGCTTCGTGTCTGTGTCTTGGATTTCGATGGATCATGGGACATCCTTCTAAGACTACTTGATTATTTTTACAACAATATTTATTAGTCGTCAGCATTAATGGATCCTTATGAGGCATTGTATGGTCTCCCATGCATATTACCTCTTTATTGGGAAGAGGGTGGAAAAATAGCTTTGGTTGGATGAAGCCTAGTTCAGGAGACATCGTTAAAGATTCATGATGTGTGATGAAATCTGGTTACATACCAAAGTCCAAAAACATCATATTTATATCGACTATATTTACCTTTTGATGTTTCTATAGGTAAATGGGTTTTCTTGAAATTTTCTCCTATGTTGGGTCACCATTGGCTTGGAAAACAAGTAAAGTTGGCTCCAAGATGTGTTGGGTCATTTTATATAACTAAACAGATCAGGAAGGTTTCTTATCAGATATCAATGACAACATGGTTGACAAGAATTTATTATTTTTTCCATATATCTCAGCTCACGAAGTATCACCCTGATCCCGCTCATATTCGGAGTTGGGAAGTGACTGAGCTACAGTATGATACCTCTGTTTTGGAGAAACCAGTTGAGATCATTGAATCTCAAGAGAAATTTTTTGCGGGATGTATGTTCTGTTGGTTATATTTTTATGGTAACAAGGATCGGATTCTCATAAGACTTATGAATGTGAGTCTTTTATGTGGGAGAAATGGACTCATCATTTTCAAGGGGTTGAATCTTCCATAAGATATCCTGGTGATGGAAGGTCATTATGGTTGGGTATTTGTAACATCTAGTTACCTTGATTAGGTATGTTTTTCTTTTCTTCTAAGTTCTATTTTGGTTCTTTGTTTTTAGGAGTTGTCTTATAGATATTCAATAGGATTCATAGTAGGTATAGGTTTTGTACTAGAGGCACACGTTGTGAAGGTACACACTATGTACTAGAGGTACATGCAGTGTAGGTACACATTGTGTACTAGAGGTACACACTTTATAGGTACATGAAATGTACTGGATGTACACATCATGTAGAGGTTAAATGGAATTTTTTAACCTGAGTTGATCGGTTTTTTAGTGCAACATATCCAGTGTGGACTACACACAGTGTGCCTAAGGTAAACATCATGACTTTTCTCATTACCAGCTTAAATTCACTAATTTTGATGTTTCACATGGCCCTATATTCCCAAGATTCATTTCACTCGACCCTAGGCTTATCTTTGGTAATTTTAAGAGGTTCTCCTCCTTCTAGATCGATCCAATTAGCCTTGGATATTCATTGTGTCTTTGGTGTGTCTCTCTGGGTAAGTGATCATTCTCGTTATTCCTTGTGGTTGATCATGATAGTGTCATATACCTATGTTATCAAATACACTAATATGAGAAGGATTATTCTTGAATTATTCCTCTAGATATGTCATGATGTTATGTTCCAAATGTCGTTCCTTGGATAGTTTTGGTGTGACAGACATCTGTTCTTGAGGTACATAGATTTTCTTCAATCCTTTGACCCCTTGTCCAATAAATTTAATCAATCATGACGTGTATTTGATTCAAGGTCCTTCTAAAGATGTGTTGGGTTTTTTTTTATTTTTTATTCCTTTTGTGGGAATGTTTGACCCAAAATCTAATGTAGGTGATCCGGTCTCTAGCCTATGATAAAGGATCTTGTTATTTTTCTTTGCAAACTAATTTATATTGAAAGATTTGCATGATTTGTTTGGGTGTGTTGAAGATAGTTTTCAATTAAAATAAATTTTTTCCATGTTATTGATAAATGGAATGGAAAATTTGTATTTTCGAAGCATTGAAATGGTTTTTATAAGGTTTCAAATGGTTTTCAAATCATCGAAATGAGTTGTGAAAAAGAGAATATCGGTTACCTTGGTTACGTAGGTTGAAGGTTTAGCTTGAGGAAATCATCTATTTTTGTGATTATCAAGGGGTTCTTATTAAAGACGTCCTATATTTCCTAGGCCTTTTGTTCTAGGGGACTGATATTTACATTTTGGGGGGGTTACCAGTGGGTTATTATGCTACTTCCTGGACCCGTTATTCTAGGATCAGTTTTTGTGCACTTGATTATTGTGGTATGAGTAGTCTATGGCCTAGCCCTGGAGTATTCCTTGGTGTTGTGATACCTGTTCTTCGATTTTGTATCGCTTGTACTTTTGATATATCCTTGACATGATTGTTTAAGCTTGTAAAAATGTTATGGAAAGTATACTTTAAAACTGATATACATGCTTTTTTTGAACTTTGAAAATAGGAAATGTTTAACATGTTTTCTATAAAACCTATTTTCTACATTTCATTCCATGTTTTTAAACTTTAAATGAGAATACATGAATTTTTATATAGAGAATAGTTATTAAACAACTTTTTTGGACCCTACTGAGCCTATAATCTTACATCTTTCACACCTCTTCGGTGGTGCAAAGACCTTTTTTTCTCCTGGTGTAAGGAATGTCAAGGCTCCACAGTGAGGTATTGAGATTCATGATAGCTGTTTGGGTAGCGGGTGGTGATATGGTGGGAGTTTTTCCACACCATTTCTTGGAGTATCTATTATTATATTCCTTTGAAGAATGTTTCAATTGTATTTTGGATTTCTATCTTCTATTGCGGTTATTTTTTCACTATTGCTTTCTTATATCTTTGGAATATATATTTGTTATTATTCCATGTTTCCTTAATCTTTATATTTGTATTCCATGTGATTGTTCGGATTGGTTGAAATTATTCCTTCAATTGTTTTGTTCGATGCTCAGGTGCTTGTCGCCAGCCCGTGGGGATCGGGAATTCTATTCGGTTATGTGACGGATCAGGTCGGATGTCAGGTTTGTGGTTAAGCTGGGTTGGTTTATTACAAATAAATTAAGATGATTTGATATTGAAGTGATCAATGGTATTTAAATTCTAAAATTGAAATAAGATATTCAATTTTTATATCATGAAAATTACCATGAAAAATATTATTTTTCATGAAGACTATTTTATTAGTAAGTTGGTTTTTCATTTTATACATGAAAATTGTATGGAATTTATTTAAAATATTTAGAAAACTCTTATTATGGGAGTTTAGCTAAAAATATGGCCTTCCATTGGCCATGTAAGGACCACCTCAACCACATGTGCAACCTAACAAGTCAAACACATGGGTGAAACTCATCCTGGATATCCCAAGAAAATAGGTAAGGAGATCATAGTTTCCAATATGAGTTTCTAGAGGTACCGTAAATAAGAGGGCACATAGCACCCATAGGAGTATACACAGGGTGCACATGATGATGTCTGGAAGGAACACAAAATGGGGTGGTGTGACCTATGAGGGGTTGTGTGTAATTTTTTTGGGTTCCAAACCCCATTTTCAAATCATGTGGTAAGCAGCATAAGATTCTTTATTAACAATCATTTGACTAAATAGAAGTTTGATTTATAACATAGAAACACAAACATTATTTCTACATAATTAAAACATTTGGATAGAAATGTAATTTAATAATTTGATCAATCATGGTTTTCTAATCAATATAAACTATAATATTTAAACTCATCCTTTGTCAGAGGAATGTTTTCTAGTTTTCTTCATGCTGAGAGCCTCCGTGGATGAGTCAAAAATTTAAAACGAGAACATTATCCCCATCATTTTCATGTGGTAAACTTCTTGTAAGGAGAGTATGATCATGAAGGATGTAACACTATGATTTTATTCATCAAATTATAGGAAAAATCCAAATCGAATATTTAAATGTTGTGATCTATAGGGATATTTAAATTTGAATTTACCTAGAATTATTTTTGAGCTTCCAATTTGATGATCCAATGAAAGAGAGATAGTGACCCTCACATATAAATACTTAATCTATGATGCCAATAAATGTTTCCTCCATTAATGATTCTATTAAGAGGTCTAATTTTTCAGAAAATAGAAAATCTTTTATTTTATCCTATATAAAGAGTAGGAGAATAATGATCATCTCAATTGTGGGAAGAAGGGGTGATTATACACTGATATTCATGAAGAATAGTTGTACATTGCTTTCATTAAGAAGAGATTATCGTGATTTTATGTTTTGTTTCTTTCTCTACGAATTCAAGAAGGTTACATATTCTATAAACCTATGTTAGTTTAACACTATTTCAAAATGTTCACAAATAAATTATTCCATAAATAAAACCCTACACGAAGAAGGATGAAGTCCCACAATCTTACTGTTGAACTATGGTACTTCTAGGATATAAAAACCATCATTCATAGTTTTTATGACGGAACTTTAAAATAATATAAGACATTAATAACATGATATTTTTTTTAATGAATTTTTTTTATGTCCAACCAATCCAACCAAGATTTTATGAAGGAAGACAATTTTTGTGCATGATTGGGGGTCCTTAATTTCATCTGACTATGAAAAGACACCCAAACATCTAAAAGGTGTGGTACGAACTAAAACCCAAATTCATTCTCAACTAAATTTCTAAAAAAATTGAAATATCACATTAAATATTAATAATAATATCCTATGTGTCATAAGGTAAACTAAAACTATATTTCCATGCAACATATGCATGTTATACCTTTAAAGTATTTGAAATATGCTCTTGAATTGTGAAAGATCATTCTTTCATAAAATAATATTATAAGTATAGTATAATAATTTTCATAAATATTTACTGCATAAAGAGGAATATATAAGAACAAATATAGTAATGACTATTCATATTTTGTATTGAGGAAGTATGATATTTCAGTTCACAAAAATATTCATATCATTGATACTAAGTAAATAAAGGATTTATCCATACTATAAAATGATCATTTTTTCTTTATAGAAATATTATATTGATATTGAGTTAATCAATCATTATTTTGATTGTCACAACTAATTTTTTTTATTCAAGAATCATAATAATAGTGTATTGTGTATATTTTGTTACATTGGAAGAAGAAGAAGATTGGATAAAGTGATCACCCCTAGATTTTATATAAAACTTAATATGGGTCATTCTTGCATGCATTGCCTCATGTATGGAGGTGGGGTGTTGTGTGAATCTTTTTTATCATTTATTGTGGATTTCTAAAAAATGTATCATCATATGGATTCCCTTCAGTTAGATGTGTATGCTTTTCTAAATTATTTCTAGTTATTTCTGGATAGAAATATTCACCTGGAGATGTTTAAAATAGATTATATAATTATTCATAATTTCATTCATATTTCAGCCTCTACCCCATTGCCTATTATTTTCTATATGAGGAGAAGTACTAAACTTTTGAATAACTAGGAGGAAGTGA
Source organism: Viscum album (assembly GCA_963277665.1). Lineage (NCBI taxonomy): Eukaryota > Viridiplantae > Streptophyta > Magnoliopsida > Santalales > Viscaceae > Viscum > Viscum album. The sequence goes on from OY728147.1 coordinate 1,306,956,126, forward strand.
AATACACATGGAATGACCGTAAAAAGTTTTGTATTTTTTTCATAATGGTGTTTTCATAATTAGAATTTCATTTCCTTCTCTAGCCTATATGTCATTCCCCCTAAATATGCTTATATTTTTGGGGATGATTCCCTCGATTTACATTATTTTCTCCATATTTTTATTTTTTGGGGATTGTAGATTATGGTGCTCTAATAAAAATGTATACTTTTGACAATGAGTTTTATACAATAGGGAAGGAAGTTTCTTTCTTACTTCTCTGTACATAACAAGTTAAGAAAGCAAGTTGAATAAAAAACAGAATTTTGGCATCCTATAGAGTTCTCATCTTCTTAAATAATTTATCTGTGTTACAAAGAACCTTAAAAAAGGTGATGACTATCCTTGGAGGGAAATATAAATAACTAATGAGGAGTATCAATTTTTTAGGTTATTTCTAGTCCAGGGAAGAGGAATTTTTCAATCCTCCCTCCGAAGGAATAGGGACTCAAACATTGATAATGATTTTCTTCTATCCAAAATAATTTAACTAAAAAATCATTATATTATAGAATCCATGTATTGATATAAACCATATATGGAAAGGGATATCTTATATTATTTAGTGGTGTAACTTTTAAAAATATCTTGTCATATCCTTTATTACATTCGCATACTTACATGTGATAAGAAAAAAGAGTATAATAGAATCAAGATCTGAATAGATCTAAGTGGTAAAAGAGAGAAAAATTATAATTGGAAAAATATTTCCAACACTGATTCACCTCCCCCTATTAGTGTTGAGTATATCTCGAAGCTTTCCATCAATTAATATTGTAATCATGTTTTCATTTGTCATACTATATACGCAGTCAATATTTCTACAGTCTGTAGAGGTTGTAAGGAATCTGTTTCTATAATGAACATAACCCAATTATCCTGGAGCGGATGTTTACTTTATTACATTGGAATATGATACATGGAATCACATCCCAAAATAATGAATAGTATAGTGGAATTGGGAAATTTTATATAGAAATGAAATTAAAATTACAATTGAAAACATAAAATACACATAATGTTTTCTTAGAGAACACCATTTTCCCTAAAGTGCATCCCTGTATATAATCACAAATCACTTATTGGTATCCAAGGGAAAATATAACATAATAAAGGGCTGACCTAAAATTATTTGTAAGTATAATAATACAATAGAACCTATCGTGAATAAGAATGGAAAGGTAAACAGCTAAAACACTTTTTATTTAACCAATAAAGTGATCATACTATGGATCTAATTAATTATTATCAAATAAAGTTATATAAATAAACACATAAGTTTGTAACTTACCCAGGGATATTCAAACTAATTTAAAAATAACATGGGCATAAATAAATGATCTCATAATGAAGGAATTCAAAATTCTAGACATCAAAAATATACTATCAAGACATTTCCCAAGATAATTTATATTTTTGGGTATAAACTCTACTAATCTGGCCAAATGAATTATATCATGAGACCTATCATTGAATTTAGGGAACATTTATAACCACCCCCTTTAATCACTTACTAAGTCTAATTGATTACTCATGTAAAATGGGTGAAACATAATCAACAAAAATAATAATATTTAAAAACATACATATGAAATGTTAATACATACCCCAATGAAATAAATATAATCATAAAACATATAGAGTAAAATCATGAATAGTAATAAAATTATACATCCCAAGAAAAAAAGATCCCAAATAATCTAAATAAATAATAAGGATATTATCAATAAAACATATCCCAATTATAGAATAAGAAGAATAATATTTTTTTCATTGATGAATATGAATTCCATGAAAATATCCATTAAAACATTCTAGAGGAAAATAAACTTTTCACTTTGTAACTAAAATTTTTATACTAAAAGATCAAGAAAAATTTTGAAAACAATTTTCATTGAAAATAACACTTAAAACATATAAAAAAATATTTAAAACAATATGTTTTTCCTGATTTTAGAAAATTCTATTCAAGATATAAACGTTAAACTAAATATTCCTATCATGTTTTTGGTAAAAGAAAAATATTTCTAGTTTGGAAAATGACATGAATATTACTTTAGATAAACAATTAAAAATTAATAATTAGTAAAAAAGTATATAATAAAAAATTTGGTAAAATTTAAAAATATTTTTTGAAACATTTTGAAAAAATGTGGATATTTATGAAAATGTTTTTTGTTAGAAGATATAAATAAATATTGATTTTATTAAAAATATTTTCTCAATTATTTTTAGTAATAATGAGTTATAAACTGATTCTATTACTTAAAATATCACAAATAATTGTAATATAATAAAATAGTGTTATTATAAGTTATAAATATAAAATAATTCTCTCAAGGGAGACTTACACAAAAATAATCCCAAATAGTGATGAGATTATGAAATAAACCCTTACCACTTTAGTGACTTTTGAATTTTGAGGTCCACAAACAAAATAACACCAAATTAAACATTAATTACTATGAATGTAAATTGGCTCATGATATAACATATTTTAGGGGCCTTAACACTTATTTTTTTACACTAACCCCTCCTGGTAAACCCATTTTTACCTTAACCATAGTAATTAGTTTAACTGTTTTCACTATTAAATATGGTAAAAAAATTAGTTGAACATATAATATAGTATAAATTATTTTTGTTCAAAATATTTAATAAATTGTTTCACATTAAATTCAAAATAACCCCATTATTCAATTTAAAATTAAACCATAGAGGCGATGAAAGAGAATTTTTTCAAAAAGAAAATTATCATAAGTTTATAATATTTTAATTTGAATATTCAATATTAAATAGATTTAAATAACTGATATTAAGTAAATTTTAATATTATTGAATTAAAATTAGTTTAAAAACAATTTAAAATGTAATTTTACTTTGTAAAAAATTTAAATTGGCGGGTATTTTTTTAATAAAAAAATTATTTTAAACTATTTTGAAAATATTAATATTTTCAAAAAATACTCAAAAATATACTGTAGGATAATTTTAAAAAGTATTTTTATAAATTAAAGACTATTTTTTAAAATAAATTTTATAATATTTGTAAATTTTAATTATTAATTATGTACTCAATGTGTGGCTAATTTTCCTTTTATAAATATACAATGTTTTACAAAATATTTCATTATCTTTCAAAAGTTTAATATTTTATTTTAATCAATGGATAACCATTGAATTTGTTTTATAAATTTTTAAACAATATAATTTTAAAAGTTCAGTTAGTACCATTCACACCCATCATCGTAACAACTTGGTTATATTGTTCATGTTTAAATAAAAATATTGTTATAGGGTATTGTGTTTTATTTAAACCTAGTACTTAATGAATTACATGACATCGAATATATTGAATTTAAATAAATATATAATCAATTATTTGGGTGTTATATTCTATTATAATCTTATTATTTCATTATATTTAATATATCAAACATCATGTTCCTATTTTAAAATTTGAGGGTTTTTCATTCTACCCCATTCAAAAAATTCTTCCTCACAATTTAATCATGGTCCAAATAATAAATAGTTATAAATTTAAAAATACCTTCGTTATAAACCCACACCATAAAAGGGGTTAATAAAACTTCCTCTTAATGAGAGATAAATGTAAGTATGAAGGTCATACTGGATAATATATTATTGGATTTCTAAGTAGTAGAACAATAGTTGGAATTGAAAACATCAACATATAAGGGATTACTAATTCTTATAGATTAATAGGCATTGATAAAGAACATGGTTAAGATAATTTTAACCACCAAAAAATCATAAATACATGATGAGTTAAATTACCATATATTCAACTAAAATGAAATTAATAATAAAAAATTTTGGTCCCAGGATCATTTTCCTAATGTTGAGGTATTTTTTACCATTATGATATAGAACACTAGAAAACATACTTATAATTTCATCCTACAGTTATGTTTCAATCAATTCGTACATCATCTCTTACTCTGTGAATTGAATATCAAATTGGAATTTTTATTCCTAAATCACTAAAATAAACATTAAATAGATAATTATCTTAACTAAATAATTAAATGTCATTCTTATATATTTATATAATTTCAATGACCAAAATTGTTAGTAAATACTATCCCAAGTTCAAATAAATCCATTCCATAAATAGTTAACCACAAGACTCATCGAAAATATATTTTAATAAGTTAAAAGTCCAAAAATATAGAAGGGATTCCACTAAATCAAAATTATATTCCCCAAGACAATATAAATGTTCTATTAATGTTACATTAAAAATATATGAATTCCATGATCACTATATAAATATCATGTAAGCATTGAAGTGTATAAAAATAAAATCTCAGGTTGTTGAATATATTCCACACATCAAAACATATAGTATAATCCTAAAATATAACATAAAACACTAACCAATTTCAAGGATACCATTAACATCCCATAAAAATACCTTTATCATTTATATATCAACATTTTTCACATATTTTGGGTTGTCTTCCCTCAATAATTATTTTTTAAAAATATTAACTTTATACAAAATCAAATTTCTTGGTTATCAATATTATTCAAAATATGATTTCAAATCCTTAATAAAAATGTAATTATGTATAATCATATTACATTATATGATTATTATAAGGATAATATAATTGATAAAATACTTCTACAACATATTTATTGAATCCAGATGCAAGTAGTTTAATCATTCCACTTTAGTTGTATAATAGCATAATCCTGACCTTGATCCCTTAGCTTCTTCTAGGATATATTACCTTAATGGATAAGAAATTCATTAATATAGGGTCAAATATCCTTATATTTTAATAATTAGACATTATAAACTTCATTATTACCCTTGTAATAATAATAATTTTGTATTCTCACTCTACACTCATAGAAAACTCACATTTCCTTCAAGAAACAACTAGAGCCTTCCTTTCCATAGTTGTCACATGTGGAAATATATTTATTTTCCTTATTCCATTTAACTATATTTTGTTCTATTATCCTCTTATTCTATTTTTATCCTTCAAATCCATAAGACATGGATAATTTTTTCGCTTTATTGATAGAATGTGATATTATGTCCATGTAATATCAGAATACTTCAGGGACTAATTCTCGTCAAAGGATTAGCTTTGACCCATCAATGAAATGGTAAATATATCTCCTTGGAATATGTACATTTCATAAATAATTCCTTCATATCCTTATATAGGTGTATTCATTCATAGAATAGTTTTCATATTTCTTTTGTCTTATACATCGAAACATCCCCTCCATATCTTCTCATTGAATATAACGAAAATAATTTTTCAAGAAACATTCCTTAAAATACTTACATTTCATGTTTTATATTTATATGTTATCCTTAGTGTTTTAAATAAATGGAAACTATTGATCTACATCTACTAATATATGATAAACATCAATAAAAACTTTCTCTCCATCAATACTTCTTAAAGTGTGAAATGGCTTCTCTAAGGATCATATCCATTTCTCAATTATAAATTGATTTGTAGTACCATTGCATGATGGATGTTTTTGATCTATAAATTGGTCTAACATTGTAAACAAATTTAGTGCAAATAAATGATTCTCCATATGGGAACATTTATTGCCCAAAAATTTCTTCAGATTCTGAAAATAGTTATAATTTATTTATTTTTAACTATGTCTCCAAATCTAAATTTATTATCATTCTCTAGAGGGAAATACCGATATAGGGTTTGTGTATTGATATTGTTCCCATTACTTGCACTAGGTTACATTTATAAATATTGTAGTATACAAGATTAGAAAATAAAATTATGAAACATAATGTATAATCCCAATACTAGTGAAATAATAAAAATTTATTTAAAAATTTATAGCTAATCTCATAATCACAAACATTGTTTTTTGGGAAAATTTTTCAAGTCATAAAAATATTTTATATTCCTTCATAATGGTTTACAATAAAAATATGAATTAACTAAAAATTATAACCTAGGATTGTCAAACTATGAGTTTAGTAAAGCCTATTGTTATGTACCACGTAGCGCTTGAGTCAAACCCGACATTAATTTTTCTAATTTATTGCATGTATCTCTATTTCTTCTAGAACCATGTCTACTTATAGTATCCATAAATGGATGTATTTCTAAGAAAAATCAAATAATATCTACCTTACTAAAACATTAGGATGTTATTCTATACGTATCTTCATTCTTTATCATAGCTTTATATTCCTTAATATATTTTTTCATAAATATGGTTCCTAAGGTCTAGACTAAATATCCTTTAATTCCAAATTTAAATAACCCAACCTCTAATAGCCCGGAGCATGTGGTTGCTTTATTAAATTACCATAAAATGTTATTAATCACATCCTGAAGGATAAAATAGTTCAGTAGTCTTAATAAAATAGATAAACTCTTGAAATTCAAATTATAAATGAAAATATAAATTTCAAAAATATTTTCTTTGATAATTCCATTATTCCTCATAGAGTATCTCGACATATCATTTAGAAATCACATCCTTATGTCCCATGGATAAAAATTTAATAAACAGGTGAGATCAAATTCTCAGTAATGGTAAGAATATAGTATAATTTATCATTAATAAATTACAATAATCATTATGACAAGGTAAACAACGGAAACCTCATCCATTTATTCAATAAATATAGCATAATATATAAGAAATAAATGACGATCAAATAAAAATATATAAATAATCAAATAAGGTTTAATCATGTCTATTCATATTCTAAATAATCAAATAATCACAAGTACATCAATAACTAATCACTTAATGAGTTAATGCATAATGTTGTACATCTAAAATATACTTTCAAAACGTTTCACATGATAGTTTAAATGTGTGGATATATTATCATCTAATTTCGTCCAATTTATTTTCTCATGGTAACAATAAATGAATTGAGTGGATATCTATAATTGGTTCCCATCCATAACGTACATATTCAATAGTATTTCATATATAAAAGGTCTGAAACAAAACCAACATAAACATTCCAATTGAAAAACTAACATATAAAATGTTAATAATTACCCAAATAATATAAAAATTATCGTAACCCATATAGAGTAAAATGGTGAATGATATTAAAATTTAATATACCAATTCAAACATATCATAAAGAATCCAATTAAATAACAACAAATATATCATTAAAACATACCTTGGGTGAATCATAATTGGAATAAGGTTTGTTGTTGTTGATGAATAGAAATTCCATGAAAAGATCCTCTCAAAAGTCATGAAGAAAATAAGCTTTCAATTTAAAAATAACCATTTAAAACAAATATATAAGATAAATATTTGAAGATAAACTTTTAAACCTATAAAAAAATATTTAAACCATTGAGTGTTCATGATGGTGGGAAATTTTGTTCATATCGTACACATTACAAAAAATATTCCATTCACATTTTTTATAAAAGAAAAATGGGCCTGGTTTTGAAAAAAATGTGAAGATTCCATTAAAAATAAATAATATATAATATATACAAATTTATTTATTAAATCATTTTTTATTGGTTTTTAGAAAAACATGATTTTTATAACAACTGATTTTTGGCCATAGAGAAAAATAAATTTAGATTTTCATTAAAAAATTGTCACTCATTTTATATAACAAAGAGTGTGAAAATGGTTCCGTTAAATAAAAATATATCTAATAACCATATTATATGAAAATTTATTCATTAATGGAATAAGAATAATGTAATTCACCTATGGGAGACATATATAATAATAACCTTGAGTAATGATGAAATTTGGAATAAACCCGGGCCATTTTGGTAACATCTAAATCGTAAGCACCATAAAATAAATAATTTTAAATGAAACATTAAATACCATAAGGATAAATATATTCATGATATAACATATAAAAGGGGTAATATGAACACCTCTTAAAAGAATAATTTGTGAATATAGCGTATGTCTCTCAAAAGTAAAAGTGATACGAGAATCTCTTACTGCTTTCGTAACTTTTATATCGTAAGACCTTGAAAGCAATAAATTAAATTAAAACATTAAATACCATTATTTTAAATATATTCATGATATAACATATTAGGTTATGTGTATAAAAACACCAAAGAATAATTTGTTAATATGGAATATGTCTTATGGAAGTAAAAGTGAGACAAAAAACCCTTACATTTGGTTCGTCTTCCTTTGTGTATTTAAAAAACTCTTTTATAATGATTATTGGTTTATTAAATATCTACGATATAATCATAATCATCTATATCATACCACATATTATTTACTTATAGTTTTTTATAACCCATTTATGAACAATTGTTTGCTAAAATCACTATTTGGTGTGATAATAACTACATTTTTCATCTATGTTTTAGGTCGATAAATTCAGTAACCTTAATTTGACTAGGGTTAAATAATATACTAATTGTTAACCACGATATAAATATTATATATAATCATTTTATATTTATTTAGATTAATTAATTAATGTTAGAGATAGATAATGGATTACAGAATTCATTGAGATGGTAGGTCATATGTACAAACAAACATTGTTTCCATTTTTCTCAACAGATTGAATAAAAGGAAAATAAATATTAATTCATATTTATTTAATTGTTATTATTTTAAATATATAATTTATATTAATAAAATACATCCTTTTTACTATTCATGTAGAAATAAAATGAAAAAATATAACAACCATGCTCTTTATTACACAATTAGACATGATTTATTACATAAAATCTTCACTTGAAACAATATAGACGATTGAGAGTTATAGTGTATTTGGGGATTAGAAACATAACATAACGACTTACAACATGAAACATGATATCTTTATTGAAAACTTCCTTTACATGACCACAACATGCCCCCGTACATAGAATCACATGAGGTAACATGAGGACATTCATAAAAAAAGGGTGAGATAGAAATACCAGTTATGGAGTAAAAAAGCCATAACATGAAGAATACAATACATGTTAGTAAATAGTCATATCAATATAGCATAAAAGAATCATAAACATTAAGGCATGATAACACGGAAATGTGGCAATAACGCTTAACATGGTATTAGCATGAGACAAGGCTCATTGCATGTAGGGAATGAGTAAAAACTCATTTAACTTGAATTATCATTATTAAACCCTCATTATAATTACATTTTAATGATACTAAACTTTACCCAATGCTTTATATTTCTATTAGGGCACGCTCTTTATAAACATTTCATTTCATGCATAAGTGTGTCACATTGATCATATAACAAGGATTCTTAAAACATCATCATTTATTCCATGATAAAGGAATTTGGAATTAATTAATGAATCTATATAATAAATAATTAATTATGTACAATGTTTAACACCCTTGATAGATAAATGTGAATGCTATTCACTACACAATGAATTTGGTTTGGAAAATAGTTGTGTAATTTCGACAGCATAACGGCGTGACATAAGAGTTCATAAAAATGGTTGATGAGTGCATAAGCTGTTTCTAACCATATTTATAGTAAATGGTAAGTAACGGGGTCATATATATACATTTCCCAACATATTTAATGGAATATATATTTGTAATACAAAATATTTTCTTGAATGTAAATTATGAGAGAGAAATCCCTTATAGAATATTAGCAATGTAACAGGTGTACTTGGGATAAATTAATGAATGACAAAGGGGTACCTCATCATTAAAACATAAGGAGTGCAGTATGACGGAGGTTTAAAATGATACCCCAACATTTTTAGTTGAAAATAAAAGTTAATAATAACATAATGAAATTTGTAAAAAATTGAGAATGGAATAAATCCCTTACATGGAAGTGTGATCCCAAAGGCTTAGAAGAGGCTTGAGAGAGGCCTCTTGGGAGATTTCGGTGCCTTGGTAGGATTATAGAAAGAGTAGGGAAGAGTTTGTATGATCAAAAAAGGCTTTTATTGAAGAAGAAGTGAGATCTTGGGTGGGTTTATATAGGAAATGATGGGGAATTATTTATTATTTAGTTTTGGGACACCACACATTAAATTAATCAAAACTACAAACAATCCCATGGTTTTTCCCATGGTTTTTTTTCAAAGGGGAGTGTAGAACAATATTTTATAAGTAACATGGCCTAACTTCTTAAAATAATAGTGTTTCCTATGTGGAGGTGAGTCGCGCTCTCAAGAAAATCAATTTAAAAATATAAAATTGTTTATATGTCTTGGAGGGTCCACTAAAGCATTGTAAAATAAATCAAATAAAACTAAAATCGAATTATTTTAATGTTAAAACATATAATGTCCAAAAATAGGGTTTATATTATATTATTACATCACTACTGGTTCATTTTGATTTTAGAAAACACATTATATAATTAAACGGTATTTTATTTTTACCCAAAAATTTGACAATCGTAAAAAATTATGAAAAATTCACCATTGGATAATTTCAATGCCTTGAATCTAAAAATAATATTCATTTTCTCTAAATAATTTTCTAAATATTTTAATTTTCACTTTTAAATTAAAAATCTACATTTATCGAAAAATCATGGGTTTTGACCAAAACAAATTGCAAACCATAATAAAAATTACAATTGAATTCATAAAATTATATAATCATTTATATTTATTAAAAAAAATTTAATAATAATAATAATATTTTATTAATATATAGTTTAATTAATAAATCCATAAATTTATCAATATATATTTCTTAGTCAAAAATTAACTAAAAATATTACTTGCACTTTAAAACTATTTAAAATGTAACAATAAAAAACAAATATATATTCTATATACAAAAATAATGTACATAATCACAGTGCAAAAATCTTGTTACATAACCCCTTATAACACCCACATAAGACCAAATGGTAAGGTGTGCGATGGTGATAGTCTTTTGGGGTGGCTCAGATAACATCTCTCAGGTGGTAATCTCTATCAACTTCCACTTCATCCATAGGTGGTTCTTTTCGATCTTAACATGTTGAAGCTCGGATTGGTCTTGGTGAAGAGAGAAGACTAATGACCCAAACTCCTTTTTGAGCTATGAAAAATGGGCTTTGAATGGGTAAATTCTACTGGATGAGGTTATCGCTTCCTTTTTCTGAGATAATTGGATTTGTTAAAGCCCTATATTTATACTAATCATGTGATCACTGTTCAATGTCTATATTAGCAATGGTCACAACTTTTAATGGTGTTTTAAAATCAAAATACATCAAACCAAGGAATTGAATATGTTATATAACCATTTTACATAATAATACATTTAATTAGATCAAGGGTAATTTCCATTAATAAAATCTTGGGTTGTTATAAAAAACATTACACATCGCTACATTGGGGCGATAGTTCATATGTACACATGAGCAGTGTTATTATTTTCCAATGGATTAAAAGGTAATATGTTATTTGGTATATTATATTTTGAAAAGTATTTTTTGTTAATTAATATCAAATATATTCATTACTTTTATCCTTTCTACCTTCCATTTAAATCATAAGATAAAATTGAATCACAACACTTCATGAGGCAGTAATCTGCCATATAAACAAGCGACGTTATCGTATCCCCCACAGAATGGAAAGTAATAAGGTGTATGTGATATCATAATATCATAAGTATAATAATTTCATAAATATTATATAAATATTTTATATAAATCAATATATCTATTTCATACTTGAATTCCATGTGGATATGGAATGGTGTTTTGTGGTGATGATGGGATAACCTTCACATTAGACAAATAGCCCCATGTCACTTTCATGTAGTTTCCAATGGGGGTTTATTCATGGAAGCGGAAACGCCCAATGGTTCTCATAACCATGATTACTCGGAGACCTACTTTACAAAGGTAGGAGGTTGTTGGGTAACTTTGGAAATGATACATAGTAAATCTCATTGGTTTAGGGTATTGGTGTTCAGGATCATCACAACCTTTTAGTGGGGATTGATTCATACATGAGGATTCTATTATTGATTTTAGACATATTCATGAATCCTTCATTAACTACCATGTATAACTTGGTTTATCCATGAATTAATAATAAATTCTTAGCATGAATGAAGTTTGGAATCATCTATATGTATATAAGGTTACCCATCAATGGAGAAATTCTTATTTATCTGATGTTATCCATTAATGGTACCCTTTTATGAACAGATTATATATTCTTTTATGGTGTATAACCTTGTTTCTGGTTTTGAGACATATAGTGGGGGGTTCAAGAGTTTATCATCATCTAAAGAGATATGAGTTGATTTGATGTTAGGATCTCACCCATATGATGGGAATCCTAGGTATCTTTGCAAAATGAATCAGAACCCACATAGTTATGTTCCATTAAATGGGATACATCATACCTTTTAAGGTCATATGATAAGGACCCAATTGTTTAGTTTAATGTTATCTGGTAAGGATGTATAGGTGAAAGGTTCCTATTCAATGTTTGGTGTGAGACTTATTCCCAAGTGTCCTAGGGAAGATAGAAGGGGTATGGGTTTTGAGGTTAGATAAAATCATGCAGGGAATTTTCCCTCTAGAGAATTCATTTTATTTGGTTTTTGGATTTTGACGTTATAGAGGATTCTTATGTGTCACATTTTTTAAGAATCAAATCCCACATTGTTTGGTTTGAAAGACCCACGCCTGTGGACACCCTCTAAAAGTTTTTATCATTAGGTAATGTGGCCTTTTGAGAGGGTTATGTTATATATTACACCAGATAGATGGATTCCAAAATGATTGGGGCCATGAAAAATGTTGTGACTCATGGTTATTTGAAGAGTTTATTTGGGATTACACCTATGGAGTATGACCATTGTGGTTTTCATTGTAAGGAATATCTACAATTTCAAGATCAGGGATCTGGTATTAGGAAATATACTATATATTATGATTCCATACTAATGGATACAACGATTTGAGGACCCACTCATATAGAGGTACTCTGAAAGGAGGTGAGAGTGAGTTCCGGAAAAGGATTCTATATTGAGATGTACATATGATAATGTGGATTTCATGATCATAGATAACCTCTAATATCATGTGATTCATGATCGAATGTTAGAAAAAAGAGAAATAAGAATATCTAGAAGACAACATGATCCTCCTTAGGCAGGAAGAAGAGTCTAAGGACATATGAGAAGAAGGATAAAATTTGATGTACATGTTCCATGTCATCATTATATCACGGATAGTAATGCCTAGCTACCTGGATACACCCCAGGTTAAATGGCTAAGGATGAAGAAACTAGTCAAGAGATATCATACACATGATTCAAATGGAAGATAGTAGGATAAGACACAACACCTCAAAGGTAAAGGTGAGCACAATCCTCTCCTTTCTCATTTGGTATTAAAGGTCCCTTAGCATTCATATGAATATTTATGGACATGTTATTAATCATTATATTTAATACATGGAAATACATCACATTATCCCTATTGTTGGGGCATTCACGACTGAATAGATTCATATTCACATGCACCCTGAGGACCTTACACATCATGTATGACAAGTGTGGGACTCTTCTGACCAAAGGAATTCATTTTAGAATGGGAGAATATATTGTGTTCCTATTAACATGGTTTTTCATGTGTGGAGGAATCAATGGAGGTTTTAATTTAGTACCCCTAAGACAGGGTATCCAAATGAGTAGGATCCCATCCAGTGGATTCTTGAAAGAGATCACAGAAGGGTCTCATGTATGTTCTGACATGACGAGAAGGAGGTGCTTCATATAGGACCTGGGGGAGCTAGAAGTGCTTCACATAGGGGAGTAGGCTGATGAAAGTTAGAGATGCCCTAGGAAATGGACCACCTGCGAACAATTTTTGGGAGAGGCCTTGCTTTAGGCACAAAGGGTATCCTCAGGTGTCCCTATAAGGGTCACACGCAGGTCCCGTGTTAGGGAAGGGACCATCACTCTAGTGGTCAAGCACTAAGGGAAAATGGGTACTCACACATGTGTATTGTTTTTTTGAACCTGGAGGGACTTTGATCTCATATTCCCTTTTAATTCCATCTTAATTTGGGTTTTGGAGAGATACTTAATGGGTGTCAGAGGACTTGGGCATAGGGGGTGCATGACCAGTGTTTTAGGGATTCATATGATTTTCTATTTGTCCAGATGAAAATCCAGAGTGTCCAATTTATTGGAAAATATGGGACCTTCGACAAATTATTTACTCCCATTAAAAAATGAGAGTCACAAAATAAACCTTCTAGGCTGGTTCGACTACGATTTTGGTCATGACGCATATAATCCCACCTCTCATTCCCAATCGACTACAAACTCATAGAAGGTTATTCTCACCACAATTATATTGTATTAGTAAATTTTTATAAGGAATATGTATACCTCAGTTTATCAGGATTCTTGTGGAACATGGAAATCTAATCTTCTTATTTTTCTAGCATAAAGACACTTTTATACTAAACTAGATATTTGATATATATATGGAGATAACATAATGAACTCCACATAAAATTGAAAGTACTATATTTTTCAATTTCAAAAATATATATATTATAAATTTTATGATAGAAAATGAATTACATTAGTTTGTGAGGTATTTGACTATCGTACACATGATTAACGGATTCATTTCCCATTTTATGTTAGTGGAGATGGATCATGGTTATTCCATTAACATAATAAAATCTTTATACATACGATATACTTGTGTTATTATATTATAATTATTTAATAATACATGAAAGATAAGGATTAATATATTAAAAAAAATAGACATGTTTAATACTTTTACCTCTTCTTTTAATAGCCTCTTTAGGTTTATACCTAAATACTTCTTAGAAGGGATTCTTAATCAAACTAAGACATCTAGGTTGTGAGGAGTGATGTGAGAAACGTATTTCTATATGTATTGGCTGAAAAAATGGTTTTATAAGTTTTAATATATGGTGATAATGGTGTCCTTTTATAAGTGGGGGATAGGACACATGTGTAATTTTGGAAATGATAGTGACACCCACAATTTTCTCACGCTAGAAGCCTAAAAAAGAGGCCATTCTCAAACCTTATAGGTGATAAAGTAAAAAATATTTCCATCAAATTGGTGTTAGACACTTTTAAATCTTTTTTAATGGTTATATTCTTAGTTACCCCCCCCCCCCCCCCACACACACTATAAATCCATTTTTACCATAAATTTGATAATTAATTTTTACTATTTTTACTATTAATTATGGTCAAAAATTATAATGACCTTATTAGATAATATTAATTATGGTAATTAAAAAAATGGAATACATTTTTTATAAATTCAATTTTAGAAAGTGTTATAATTCAATTTAAATTTAAACTACATACATGATGAAAAAGAGGATTTAAAAAGAGAAAATTCTCAAAAGTATAGAATCTTTTAAAATGAAAAATTCAAAATGAAATTCATTATGATGAACTAAATTAGTAAATATTTAAAATAATTTAACTAATTTTTATTTATAACCAATTTAAATTAAATTTTAATTTGTGAATATTTCATATGAAATGTGGGATTTCAATAAAAAAAATTTCTTCACAACTCATAACAAAATTATTGTTTTCAAAAAATTAGTAATAATTCTCATAAAGATAATTTTTACAAGTAGATTTCACAAATTAAATATATCTTTTATAATATATTTTAAAAAATTCATAAAAATTAAATTGAAATTATATGTGCAATGTGCATCTATTTTCCTTTTAAATAATAAAGTATTTCAGAGAACATATATTTCTCATTCATGTGGTTCTATTTTATTTTAAATAAATATATAACTATTAAATTCTTTTATACATATTTAAACCATATTATTTTCATAATTTAGATATTACTATTCTTCCCCTCAAACAGAATTGCTAGGTTATGACGGTCTTGTTTAAATAAAAATATTTTAATAGAGAATTGCAATTTTTTTACCCTAATTTGTATATATTGCTAGATATTGGAAACAATTATTTAAATAAACGTATCATAATGTCTTAGGGTGTTATATTCTCTTATAATCTTTGTATGTGTGTTATAAATGTTTTCAAACAAGGTGTTCCTCTTTTAAAATATCACTCGATTATAGTTTTTATGTAATGCATATTATATATGTTTCTATTTGTAAGTCAAAAACATCATATTTTGAGAATTCTATTTAGATCTCTTTTTAGTAATCATAATTATGTACATAGTGATCACTATATTTTATTCCCATTCCAATATTTTTTTGTACAATACAGTTTAATGTGATTATGAATAATTCCCAGTGTCCCATTATATTTATTAAATTAATTTGTATCGACTCTATAATTTAAAATAATATACTTAATATTGAGAGTATTTATGTGTTTTTTGATCTTATAACATTGAGATAATTTTAAAAAAAACATTAAAATATCTACACAAAATTATTTTATTCTAAATTATTCATTCATGAGATGATATTTACATGAACTAGTATAGGGACTTTGTAGAAATTTGCATACATCTTTTGTTCCTTAAAATCAATTATTTGTATGTTTCCTAAAAAATAGTTAAATGTATCTCTATTTTTTTTATTCCAATTTGATGAAAAATGTAAAAAAAATGATACTATAAAATATGTTTGACTCAAACCTGCTTCATCATTCTAATGTATCCTAGTATCTGTGGTCACTACCATTTTGACCATATCATGACTAAGTAGAAATATAGGAGTAGGATACCCTACATTATGCATATATGTGACTCAATGTTATGGGATTTGTTTCTTCTAAGAATCGTAGTGTTTCTATCTTTTTATCTAACATGAGAAAAAATGCTACAGAAGCGAGTCATGGGTGGTCTAGCTACAATGATTAGACATGTAGAGCATGTCAAGGTGTAGGGGAATATTTTCACTACAAGCGTGGACCTCTCCAATATTTTGAACCATAATAGTGAAATAATAAATGTGAGAATAACATATTATGAATGAATTTTGATATGATTTCACGTAAAGTCTCAAGGATTTTGATCTTGTTAAACTTTTTTTGTAATCCAGTTTGAACATGTTTTTTCAAATAAATTTTCATATATATGGAGTTTAATATAATGTAATTTTATCATTATAATATATTAAATATAATAAAAAATATATTATTAGATTAATAAATATAATATAAAATTTTTGAAAAAAATTTTAATATCCATATATAATATTTTATTTTAAATATAATTTACAAAAATAAAAAAATTGTTGATATTTATTTTAATAAATGAAAAGATAAATGATAATAATATTATCCACAGATAAATTTATCATATAATAATTTTTTTAAACATTTTTAAATACATTTAAATTATATGTTAGTATTATTATAACAGTAACAGAAATATTTGATATATCTCAATAACATTTAGCAATAGTGTTTTTACCAACAATTTAGTAATAGGTACATATGTGTTTGTAAAAGGATTTACTAAGAGAAAAGGAACCTTCACCAACATATATTCCCATGTTAGGAAAAGTTATATATTATTTACTATATATTTGGTCTTCACTAAATCTTCATATATTTTTTATTTTTGAGATATATTTATACTTATATCTATACCTAGATTACATGCATGGAATGAAATTGAATATATTATACTCTAATTTTAAGAGTCGTTAGTTTTGTACTACTATGTCTTTTACTCAAACCCTACTCGATTATTTATCTATGCTTATAGGTTTCCTTATTTAGGATCTAGTGAAGGGAAAGGGCCATATGGTGGATGGTATAGTGGGTGGAGCCAAAGGGTGTTGTCATTATTGGATGGAGTTCAACTGAAATGTATACTAGTGCATTTATTAAATTTCACTACCCATACCATAGTTTCATTTTCTGTTTTGGATTATATTTTTTGAATGAAATATTCTCACTACGTGTGCTATAATTCTTGTATATGATGTTTCTTATCTATTGGTTATTGATTTATTCATTATTTTTAATTATTTTTAATTATTTTTATCACTTTATTTATCATATTACCTGATAAATAGGGTATATGATTCCAAAAGATGGACAAATAACCTCATTTTTTATTGATGGCCTCTTGTTCATGGAGAGTCATACAGGAAGTCATTTGTCATTCGGGCTTGGACACGGTGACTCAATTCTGGATGTTACAGTGTTTCGAAAATATTATTTTAAGTAATCAAAGAAAGGTATATATATAATATGGTTTTATGACATGATTATAAAACATTCCTGATGAGATATCGAGAAAATTGGATTATATTAAAAATTTAGCATCTGTTTAAGGTTTTTCGATGGGTCATTAACTCTTTCTATTTAGGTGAATTGATGTATTTTTAGACACTAACATTTTACTTCTGGAATGCTCACCTAATTCCACTAAGAAAGGGTCTTAGAGAGTTTCACACTAAGTGTATCTATAATCCTTATTAAATTCTAATTGAATTTAATATTAAAATAAATATTAATCTTACGACCAATGAATAATAATTATTCAGGTTCTATTTATCATATAAATTAAATCAACAATTTTTTCAATTTGAAATGTATGTGAGTGGAATATTAAATATATATTTACTTATAGTAAGTGAATATGATATTGGTTTATTTATTTTGAGAATAATATCATGATATTTACTTATTTAAGATGTATATTCATTATTAGAGGTTTAATATATGCCAATGAGGATTGGCATTCTAAGTTAACACCTAAATTGAAATAATATATTTCATTCAATATAAATTACATAAATATTGATTTATTTATTTTAAAAATGGTATTTAAATATCACTAAGTTATAAAATTTCATAAAATATAAGGGCCTTTGTATAAATACTAATTGTCTAAATCTAAGAATATGACCAAAAAATTGTAATTTCATGGGTTATGAAAAGTTATGTTCACTACAATATTATGTCCAAACAGTATAGAAATTATTTAAGATCACTCTCAGGAATGAGATGTCATCATCCTCCATAATCTCAAGACCATGATAACCAAATAAATAATTCCTCAAGATAATGTAAATTTTATTTATATTAATAATGGACAACATAATAAATAAGGATCCTCCACCTGAGTACATGGAGTTTTTTCGATGATGTTTTGAGATTCATAGGGAATGTGTATATAATGATGGAGGGGTAGTCATTTTAATTATTCATCATAAAGTCAAATAATAATAATCTTAGTTAAATTGATCATCAATGAAAAAAGAATTATTAAGATAAGGAAATTATTATTAAAAAATAATTATGAATTATAATTGAAAAGATTCACTCCATGAATTATATAGTTTTTCTTTATCTAGTTATGATGTCTTTTTTAATGAAATAGTTGAAACAAATTGTTTGACATGGGATCAACCACTTTCAGTTTTCCCTATAACATTCAATAGGTATCTATGAATTCAAATACTAATTTGTAATTTTTTATTATGTTTTGATCAATTATGAATTTGTTTAATAATGTTTCATTTGATGTTCTTAATTATTTAAACTAAATATAGAGATAATAGAATCATGTAGTTTCATATGACTAAGAACATGCCTAGAATAGCCGAATAATGCTTAAAGAACCCATATAGAGGTGTTGTTGATGTTTTTTAAGAGAAAATGTAATAAATAATGTAATAGATAGTATATTCCATGTACCTGTGGTCAAAAAAAACCATGATGATCTACAAAAATCACAACACACAGTGTGTGGGTTTAGTAAATTGAATCATTATGTGATGAATATTTGTTTCTAGTTAGAACATGACATAATAGAGTTAGAGGAAATGTTGTTGAAACACATTTTGTAAACACATACAATTTTTCCTTGCATAAATTATAGAATTTTTGTGATAAAAGAATACCACATGTAATTACTAAAAGTCATGTATTAACTACCAGCTACGTGACATGACATTACATGTTTCACACAAGGTGTAGTGAGTTGTACCCATTGTGTTAATGTAATCACAAATGAGAGATATAGATTAATACCATCAACATGTAGTGCGGGTAGAGAGTAATGAATCACATGTAGTGTAGCTGGATAATAAATATTGTGTAATTCATGCCAACTCACACTAGACACACACTAAGACGGTCATTCCATGTGACTCAACATGATAATATAATTAATTAATAAAATATTAACTAAACTACCCAGAATATTGATATCTTTACATACTTGTGATATGTTTTTTCATATTAACAACATTCAAAGTGATTTCAATGAGTCATGTGTGATATTAAATAATTTTTTAATTATTATCCATGATATTTTGAAACTACATGACATGTATGGTTTTAATATACACTATATACATCCTAGGTATCATCAGTGGTATGTGCCCCAATATATAAGTGTGTCATGTGATCTGACATTTCATCAAGACTACATGGCCAAAACCAAAGAATAGAAAACTATGTATATGTTAACACCCAATGTATCCATTCATGTCTTGTTAAAACCCAGTACATTAAAAGGACCATATTTTCCTTATTAAAAAGTCATTTTGTGTTATGGTATAATCCATGTAATATTTAAACTCCTAAAATGGGTTCAAAGAGATTTGTAAGGGTACACATCATTCATCCTCCAGTACATGTTGTGTACATACATAATTTTGATTTAAAATTATTTAATTTAATTTCATTAAAGTTATAGTGGATGGGAATATCAAGTACTCATTAGAATTTTAATTATGATAATAAAATTTATAAATAATAGTATATTTAATTTATTAATCCCATATATTTATTTTAATAATCATTTAATTGAAATTAATTCTAGAATGTTTAAATGCATGGTTGTTTCATGCATGGATGATCATGATCCTGATCGATCTTTGTATGTGTTTAATTTGTGCTTAATTTAACTATTTATTACATGTGTTTGGTGATAAATATATTATTAAATTAAATATAATGATATTGCATCGTCCCTTACTCCTTATATATGGGAATGTGTGTCCATGGTTTCATTTATGTAACCCTAAAACCGTAGTTCCCATCACCTATGTGTTCGTAAGAATCTGTAATTGAAGGAGCTCCTATAAGGAGGAAGAGAGGTTCACATTGATTTGAGGTAAAACCATATAAGTAGATACATGGGTTAAAGGTGGAATGTTGAAACTCTAGTCAAGGATATCTCATGAAGTTCTTCCACAAGAGTCAAGTGTTTGTTTATTATCTATTTGATTAACCGACCAATAATTAAAAGATCATGAAAATACAACTTATTTTCTAAAAAATTTCCAGTTCATTGTTATTTATATAATTATGGGATAAAATATTTATTTATTTTTTAAATAAAATCACAAAGAATAAATTATGTAGTAATAAATCAAATTTAAAATAAAATAAATTTATTATGCCCAAATGCTTTTACCAAATAAGTCAACCGATTTATTAAAATGAACATAATATTAACAATCCATAAAAGGATAAAATAAATAATATTTATGATTAATATAAATAGAATACCTCAAATAATATTAAATCATAATATCCTTCGATCACTTGAGTTAGAATGAAACCAAAGTACAAAGTATTTGTTTGGACTATTTCACATTTCTTTCAATTATCATAGAGTACTACCTAATGTTTTGAGTAGACATTCAATGTTAGAGTCATTGTTTTATTTCCTAATAAATACTTGATGTATATAAGACCATACTTTTAAGTAAATACACATCTATGAATTCAAATTTTTCAAGGCCGCATAATAAATCATGGAATTGTGATTTAAGGCGGTTTACAAGACCACTTACCCAAACGCCTTCAAATTATTTTCCAATACCATGCCTAGATTATGATAAGGGTATTATGGATCTTTACTATAATAATATCCAAGAAACGGAATTTTAAAAATCCAAAGGTGAGGGAAATTAAGATTTTATAAAATATTAAGAGAATAATAAAATGAAATATGTTATATTACACTTTGTAATCAAGATAAATTATTTAATCAAGTTAATTTATTATATAAAATGGTATTTTATTTTACCTCAAAATCACCATCATGATTAATATTAGAGATATAAAATCTATTAAATGAAGATAAATTCTAGTATTATTATAAGAACTTTCACATTTCACTATGTAAATAATAAGGATTTTATGTACCGGAGTCCCCATTTATGGAAGATCTTCCCAAAGAGGCTAGTGAGGAGGCTCATTGTATCTTATGGAAACATGTGAATGATGGATTTTATGTCCAATTCCATATGTTATCATCCATTACTAGTGAGATCCAAAATATTATAGAATATTTGGATGCATACACCATTTGATTCACCTCGATGTTCTTTATCAGGAGAAGTAAAGATAAGAGATATATGAAATCTCTAAGGAACAATTTATTTGTAATGAGGGTGATGGTGTGCTAACTAAACTAAATAAATTTAAAATTATTGCTCACATTGATTGTTTAGAAATAATGTGATTCAAGTTATATAAATAATTGTTCATATACCACATTTTTTCCTTACTTCTTAAAATATTGTCCAGATTTATAATGAATTTTAATGTGATTAATATTAAGAATCCTCTCCAAATATCCTAATTCTGATTCATTAGGTGGATACAAATATAATGCATGAAAACATGCCCATACTAATAGTGAATAAGATTAATGGAATAGAGAAAGTCCCGAAGACCAATTCTAAGTCTAAGGATACATTATACCACACTACTAAAAGAATAAGGATTAAGAGTAAAGATATAGAACAACATGAAATGGGCTTTTAATTTGATAAGAACAACTATTTTAAGAAGTATTATGCTTCAATGAAGTAGAAATGGGATGGTTTGGGTTAATTAATTAGAGAATTTAAAATTTATATTTCAATAAATTGGGTATTATATAATGTTTGTGGCACTACAATATTTAGACAAATATGATAACCAACTAGATTCATGAATGTTTACATAGGTGAGGTGTATTTTTTAGCTTCCAATGGAATAAGACTTGAAGAACTAGCTATTTTATAATATCATATTTCTTTTCAAATAGTTTTATCTATAATGTTATATAATTTTTATACTTTCCCAAAATAATAAAAAACATTACACATATTTCCATTTTAGATATATATTGTTTTATTTTATTATTATCAAATAAGTGTTTCTAATTTTATAATTATATCATATATTATAGAATGAAATATCTTCATAGTGGTATTTTTTTATTGTAATATAGAAACCCAATCTTATAAATTAATAACAAATCAATTCAAATTAACACATATCACACCAATTTATGGAATCATATGATTGTTCATGTAAATGATATATTATTGACATATCCATATCAAGGAGGGAATTTATATTAATCTCGACTAAAACCCTAAGATATATGGCATTCTTATTTTCATGGTAAAATTACAAATGCACCATTTATTTGATATTGTTAATGGGTTATAGAGCTTCTTTAATGACTGTAAGAAAACCTATATAGACCATATATAGTTGAATCTATAGTTGGATACTCTTACTTCATAACTTTTAAGAGTGAAATTAGTATATATTTGTCGATATACTGATTGAAGTATAAGTATGATTCCATTGAGAATTTAACAAATACAAGAATGAAGTAGATAATCCTATTGGTAAGAAGATAGAGAAGCTCTACATAGATTATTCTAGATAGTATCTTAACCAAGTGTGAATTGATTATCTATGAGAGTTTAGGATACTCTGTCATCTGAATCCTCTATATACAATGTAGTAAAGTGTTTCTAATTAAAGGAAGAGTTGAACTTTATTAGACATGGAGAGATAAATAATGAATCATGAAGATCTTCCATTATCAATTTAGGGATATGCATTATAGATTTCAAAAAATTCAGTAAACTAACTATTGACTAAAGTGGAAATAAAATTTTATTCGAATGATGTAGTGGGAAAAATTGATTTTTTTTATATTATTACATTTGAATATAGATCATTTTTTAAGGTCATATCTAGAAAAAAACATTGAAATCATGACACAATGTTTATCTTTATGGGATATCACAATGAAAAGGTGGAATATTTTCTATATGAAACCTATAAAATGGTTATAGTGGAAATAGATTCCATATTATTTGAGAGGGATAATATCATTAAAATAGATAGTGGGAAAAATATTTAATTCAATGAAGAAGAGGATTATGATAAACAAGAGTTTTCATAGCAACAAATTCTACAAATTATTATATAAGAGTATATTCAAAAGAATGAAGTACTACATAAGAAAAAGTTTTATGTTAGAGAACCAGAGAGATATATTTTTCTATTCATCAAGGTTGGTGGATCATTATTAGTTGGTGATGATGAACAAAATTTACATGGATGGTAATATCAATACTTATATAGAAAGATAACTTTTAGATTATTTAAGCTACCTCAAGGAATATACTAAGAAAAAACCTTCTTAGTTATCTCTATTCAAAATTATTTAAGAATTAGGCTTTCCATAGTAGCTTAAAAAGATTATAATCTTTTTTAAATATATGTAAAAAATAGTATTACTTAATATGAACTTTATTTAACATCTATATATGGAACAACTAGAAGGGTTTTGGAATCCAAAGGATTCCAATATAAAATTAAATTTGTAGTTGTTACACCATGTAATGTAAAATACCCATACATACCAAATTTATAAAAAAGGAAGAACATTATTAAATTTTTAAGAACATTTCAGTGTAGAGTTTAGTGGATAATTAAAAATTTAACATATAAAACCTATATAATACAATGTGGACACTTCTTCTCAATGTAAATTTCATTAAAAATAATATTTTAACATTTTAACGCTTGTTTTATTCAAGAAAATAATTATAGTGATAATTTTATTATTTATTCTATTATATCCAGTAAATCATTCATAGATCCCCTCTTGGTATCATTGGGAAATTAATACATAAAAAAGGGTGATCTCATATGCTCAGTAAGGGAAATCATACAATAGAAGATATCATATAATAAATAAAGCCTAAATAATGTGGTAAAAATAGAGAATAATAAAATATACAGTAAAACAAATATCCAAAAGAGGGAATATATCCATAGATGATATAAAAACATAAATAATAACATGGATAAAATATCTTATTTCATAAATATGGATGCATAATATCATATATCATAATCATACTATCAATGTATCATTCCAAGAAATCATAAATCATTGTGTTGACATATCCCAAATACATAGTATAGTTTGTCTTATGAGAGCTATTGATGCTCTTATAGGCAATAAAGGGCCATGCCTATCACTTACCCTATCTAATTCATTTATCATATAAGACAAATTAAAAATAAATCAATTCATAATCATCCTAACCATTCATCTTGAAAAACTAGCATATTAATTTTTATTATTTTCCCTATTCAATCACTGAATAAACATGATCATATGGCATTTACAGTAATATGGATGATATTGTCATTCAATAACATCCCTAGTAAATCATAATTTTCATCAAATTATCATGAAATATATAAAAATTCCATTAAAAGGATACTATTATATATCATAGGTAAAATACCTTTTAACACATTTAGATCACTTATTTAAAATTTGAAAAAATCAGAACAATAGTAAAAATACATTATTTTAAAAGAAACATGAATACTTGTAAAGTAAGATTAAAGGAAAATAACAGTAATGGTGGCGGAAAATTTTGTACCTGCAGTAAATGTTAAAATAAATATTTTTTCACATACATTGTCAAAACTACAACAATCCAAAAACGACAAGAAGATTCAACTTAATCCTTTTTATAGTAAGTAAAACATGGTGAAAAATGACACTAATAAATAATTTTACAATATTAATAACATTATATATTTCATTTTTAAAAAAGTATAGACATACAAGAGAAATATTCTTTAGATAATTGAAAAACCAAATACGTTTTTCTTAAAAACATTCTTTGAAATTTTGAGTACATAGTGAGAAGAAAATGTGAATAAAACATATAATCTTCATTGATATATATAAGATAAAAATTTATGGAGTTTAAAATAGAAATATCTTATAATATCCTTCAATGTAAATTTAATCATAAAAAAATAAAAAATCAAAACGATATTTTTGAATAAACACTTACCACTTTGGTTACTTTTGAATCAAAATATCATTTAAGGTGATTTCTCGAAAATGATTTTTAAACCCATTGAATTTTTTGTAAATTAATGATAAAAACATCCATAAGGTATTTTATACACCATGTTAAAAATAAGTATTTAAATGGAATAAGTCTCAAATAAGTGTAATTGATATGGGAAATCCGATAAAAATATCATAATATTTAACTGATAATTAATAAAGGAAGAAATTATGTCTTATAATTGTAAATCCGCATGAAACAAGTGTATATAAAACATAACCTAATAAAAGTTAATTTCACATAACAAAATAATATTAATTTTTTAATTTCTTACAAAAAAATCAGTGGTATTCTCTTATTATTATCCCTTTTATTTCATTTATTAATGTTCCTCATATAGTTATTAATTTAGTTAAGTTCATGTTGAATGTTTTGGGGAAATTAAATTCATAATGGGAAAAAATGTTGGTAGGTCGAACATAGTAAAAGGGTTCATGTTTTCATAATCTACATAATATTAATCATGAAATAATAATCTTATTTTTATATTAAATACAATTTTATAATTATTCATGCAATACATACATGTAAAATGACTCACATCGCTTCATGTATGTGGTAGTCCACACGTATGCACGAGCAGCGTTATCATTTTTTAATGGGAAGAGGGGTAATAAGGTAATTATTATATTATATTTACAATAATTTTTTCATTAATATCACATATATTAATTAAATACATCATAATAATCATACTTTTGATGTGGTTATGGAAAATGAAACACATCACTTTGTGGAGATGGTTTCCCATTCATACCCATGAGTTATGTTTTCATTTCTCATATGTTGGTAATGGATATGAAAATCAGTTATGTCGTAGAAATAATAAATTATATGTATATTTTATGAATTTATGTTGTTATATCAACATTTTTAATATATAATTTAATGTTTTATAATAACAACTAGAATAAAGAAACATGGTTTACTGTTGTACCTCTTCTTTGGGAAATCTTTTTTTTTTTGCTTCTGGAATAATCATTATAAGATGGTTTTTCTATGAGACCATATCCTATATTTTATAGTTATGATTCTAGTTAAGTTATTTGGGTAGATAATGTTTGATATAAATTTTTAAAAATGCGTGAGGAAGAGGGTATAGTGGATTCCCATTTATAAATGAGGGAGTGGTACAATTGTAAATATTATGAAAATTAAAATATAATAAATTCCATGATCATGTCAAGTTCCATAAAATAGAAATAATTTTTAATGTAAACAATTATAAAGTATAATAATTGGATCAATAAAATGTATACATGTTTATGTTTCATTCAGAATAGTATATTTTCGTTTAACCCCATTATTAACCCTTTTTAACCATAATTGTGCTAACACATTTTTCACTCTTTAAGGGTTATAAATTTATACATAAGTTATAAATTTTATTAAAATGTTCCATGGAAGAAATATTAGGCAATGTTTCATCCCAATTTTCCTATTTCAATATTTCTCGATTATTAAATCATTTAATAAAATATTTTTTATCAAAAAATATCATTGAGGTCATTTTTGGTATTATTCATTTAATTTAACTGCAAAAACATCAATGCTACAATGGAAATTAAATATATAAAAATTATTAAATAATTATAATTTATAATTAAATGTTAAAAAAATTTAACAAGACAATACATATAAAAAATATTAATTTTATTTTTTTTAAATAATTTACCTTGTTTTTATATGGCCAGCACAAGCACTATATCAGCGTTCTGTAAACATTTAAAGTAATTTTACAACACCAAAAATTAAAAATTAAATTAATATAACTATAATAATGTATTAATATTATAAATAACCATTTTTAAATATCATTAACTTCATTTTATCCCAATAAAAATATATTATAGAAATTATAATAAAGAGAGTGACATTTTTTATTTATTTTTTACATAAAATATTACAGATGTTATAATAAAAATTATGGGGAAAGAGATTCCAAAATTTTAAAATATATGATTTTACTGGTTGTATTACACTCAAAAAATTAAATAAAGGAATGTTTTAAGAATATTTTTAGGTCATACCTAATAATTTAAACCTTATTTTACCCATTTAACCCTTTTGAATATAAGAAATATTTACCATAATTACTATTCATAATGGAAAAAATATAGGGAAAAATATTTAAAATTTGTTAACCTCCTAATTATAAATGAGGAATCTGTTTTTAATGATTTGATTTTTTGAATTAGAATAAATTTATTTTTATAAAAATATACAAAATTTTATGAAAAAAAGTTTTTAGAAAAATGTAATTTTAATCCTAAAAATTGAGATTATACAAAAATTCAATACGATGATAATTATTTTTTAATTAATAAGATTATCAATAAGTAAATTAGACTTATGTTAATTAAATAAAAAATCAAAAACATAATGTTACTTTCAAATTACTCTATTTTAAAACATAATTGATAGATTTGAAAAAAATGACATTTTTCACTATAAACACAAAAATCATTATTCTCCTAAAAAATTATTAAATTCGTCCTAATACTATTATGAAATTATTATGAAAAAAAATTATATAAATTTTTTCAAATAAAATTTATAAAATTGGTAGAAATTTATTATAATATACATGCACATAAGGAAACATAAATAATTTTTAATGAAAATATATTTCTTGAAGCAAAAAAATGACATTTTTCTAATTGTGTGTATAATAATCATGATTAAATGAATATAATTTCATTAAACTGGTTATATGAACTACATGTTACATTATAATCATTTATCTATATTTAGTAATTTATTATTTTCATGTAAAAATACACTACACACTTAAAATTTGTTTTATGAGAAATATATATTTCATCATTGAATGATATTATCATCATTCCAAATAAATTAATAATAAATATATTATTTATTATTAATTTAATTAATGTATATAATTATACATATATTTAATAATTTTTTTATTAATATTCATACCTTCCAAACCAAGTGCCATTTCATAAAAATATTATTTAGATAATAATATTTCTAGAGTATATCATGCTTTTTTAAATATCAGTGTTCTATATAACACACTCTATCAAATATATTACAAAAAGAGACAAAATATAAAATATTATGGTGTTATATAATAAATTCGTTTATATATTGAAGAAATAATTACTATCATGGAATATTCATTTTGAGAAATCCATGGGACCAATTATATTCATAAAGAATAAATATGATCCCTGGGTTTATAAAAGGTTTAGTGGGAGTTTAGTTGTTTTCATTTTTGTATATGTTGATGATATATTATTAATGGTAAATGAGGTAATATTCTTATAGTTAGTTAAGAATAGGTATAGCCAATTGATCTACATGAAATGATTATGTGAAGCATCATATATTATATGAATTCATATATATTTTGATAGATCTAAGAGGTGTCTTGGGAAAAGTCAGGGTATATATACTGACAATGTATGAATAATTTTAGTATGGAAAAAAATATAATAGGGTATTGTTTCTCATTTCACATGATATACATATTTTGAAGATAATGTGTCTTCGGATACAATATTAGAGATAAGGAGAGAGAAAATAAGTAGGATTCCTTACTCATAATTGATGAGATCTATCATGTATGTCATGTTTTGAACTAAGACCGATGTTTCCCACACATAGGGAGTTTTTGGAAGATGTCAATATGTTATCAAGTATACCTAGGAGATAATTTTTGGACTACTATAAAGACAATAAAAAATTACGTGAGGTTTAGTAGGGATATATTTTTTGTTTATAGAGGTATGGAATAACTATTCATGAAAAAATACATATATTCTAGTTTATAGATAGAGTAGAATAATCTATATCATAGTTATGATAAGTTATTTTCCTTAATAAAGGATTTGTTAGCTACAATAGCTCAACACTACAAGTCGTAGATGATTCTAAAGTGTCGGAATATATTGTACCATATGATATAACTAAATAAATTGTTTGGATATTCAACCTCATCTAGGGGATTGATGTGATTCCTAATAGTAATGATTATATCAAACTGTATTGTAATAATAATTCAATGTGGGTCTTAAATTAGGAGATATGGTTATATCAATGAATGAAGTATATACTTTTAAAGTATGACCTCTTGGTGGATTTTTATTAGAGGTGTGATATCATAGTTAACATTGTTTCCATGGAAGGGAGCGTAGAGTACCCAATAATTAAATTATTAGGTCATTAGAAGCCTGAATTTTATTTTAGATCTTTTGGAACCAAATTTGTAAGTATTTGGATATAGTGAAGTCAAATTCTATTAGATTTGGTTCCTAGAAACCAACTTAATATGTACTTTAGATTACTAGTATATTCAATGACATCAATATTAACATATATTTTTCCCTATGATGATTTTTGTTATATTAAGATTAATGTGAAAATATCCATATAGTATTTATCACATAAAAATATTACAGATTTTCTATGAAATAATGAGAACCTATAGTTACATGAACGTATTCTAAAATATATGACCAATGGTTGGAATTCATATATCTGAAGAGATGGTTGATGATTGAATATCTAGTGTTGGTGGGTCATTAGACATTAATACTTCTAATAATTAATTTTTTACTTGGTAATCTCCATGAAAAGGGGTTATGATGATATACTGGCCAATAAGAATTCCACATGTTATATATCTATATATATATATATCATTGGATATTCCATTCTAAAAAAAAGTGTGTATTTGTCCTTAGATATTATATTATTATTAATGTATATCATGAATCATGTACTTTTATGTATGGTAAAAAATGGGAGGATATATGCTCAATGAAAATTAGGATATATTGGACGATTCATCGGTGTTATGACATTAATTGAATAAGTCAACAAAGTTTTTTTCCCATGCAAATCAACGGAAGATGATATATATTTCCCTATAATTGAAATGAAACTTTTTGATTAATATTATGGAATTGGAATTTTTTAAATAGTTCAATTTTGGTAGTCAAATAAATTTATATCAAGAATACAGGTTGGTGAAATAGGAATAAAACTTTCTTGAATTGATATCTAGAAAAAGGTACTATATTACATAGTTATAATTTCAATGATGAGACATTAACTTGTTTCACTATGGGTGAATTGGAATATTAATAGACAATATTCACGGAATTTAGAAAATCTTTCCTAATCACACTAAGAAAGAGGTATATAGATTTACAAAAATATTTTTTTCCAAAATCTATGTAAAATATATTTGAATTAAAAATTAGAATAAATATTATTTTGTCTACCATAGAAAGATATTTATTTTGAGAAATTTCATCACCTAAATTCAATCATAGATTATTTAAGTCTGAAAAATATGTGAGTTGAATATTAAATAAATATTTATTCTCTAGTTATTTTATTTAATATTTATAGATTTATTAAATGAGTAATATAATGATATTTATTTACTTAAAATAAATATTTACTACTCAAAATTCAATATATATCGAGGAGCATTGTTGGGAAAAGTTATGGTCTTCATAAAAATGATATATTTTATTTAATATTTTTTAAATAAATTTTGATTTATTTATTTTATAAATGTACATAAATATATAAAAGTTAAAAGCACCATGAAATATATTGGTAATATTATTTAAATATTAGAAATGGGGTTAAATTAGTGAGAATAAATTTGATAAAGGAATTTCTATAATAACTAATTGTCTAACCCTAGTTATATGACACAAATTATATCATTTATAGGGTTATGATAATTTTTTATATACTTATGAGAAACCTCTGAATAATTACCACAATAGTGAGAGGTAATTCTCCTCCACCCCCTTAAGATTTATAGAACACAAAAAATAATTCTTTAACAATGAAAGAATTTTTATTGCGATCAATGATGGTTGATGTAAGATGTTTTCATAATCCTTCCTAAAACCTAGAGTTCCATCAGTGACATTTTGAGATTTTGTAATAATGTGGGGATACCGCTAGAGGAATTATGCATTGTATTCCCCAATAAAATGACTAAAAAATAACTCTAAATAAATAGATAACAAAAATGAAAACATTATCAGTACAAGTTAATTATTCCTATTATTAATTAGTTATAAATTATATTTCAAGAGATACTCTATAGAAATTATTTATGTTTCATTCATCTAGTTATAAGGATTTTTTCACAAGAAACTGAGAAATAAAATTCAGAACTAAACCATTCACTTTCGTTGGGACTCAAACCCTAATCATTTTTCTTTTTAAGGATACAATGTTGTGTTATATTTTTAATGTTTCTATTATTATTTATCAATAATATTGAATCAGTAGTTCCCTATGAAGTGATTTATTACTATTTATAGTCCCTATTAAAAAACATGCCTTTGTTAGTGTAACATTTTCATTTTTTAATTGATCCTTGAATCCTCTTTTATTTATAATTTATAATTATTCTTATGTGAAAATATAATTTTTCAATAACAATAAACCTTACATAAGGTATATGGTGTTTCATAATGGTAAATCCTGTCTTCAAACGGCTATGTAAAGGTAACACTGGTTTTTAAGGGATATTTAAGGTTAAAAGGGCCACTGTATAAGGTTTGGGTAGTATTATAGATACTTCAAAAATGCAACTCTCTTTTTTTATATGCCATGTAAGTGTAAATACCTATATATATATGTTGCATAAGGGTACAAAATTCACTATTTAAGGGTTGTATGATGCTACATAAGGGTAAGCTAAGATTTATAAAGGCTACATAATGGTACCTAAGATAATGCATAAGGGTATTCCTGATTTTCTAAAGTCTGTCTAAGGGTAACCTACCCATACAAAAGGTTATCCTCAATTTACTAAAGGATGTCTAATGGTAATGATGAGTTGTGTAAGGGGATATCATATTCCATGAAAGGGTAGAACATGGATTTTAAGGGTTATGTAAGGGTATCATAGAGTTTACGCAGGCTATGTGAAAATATTTTTTAACACATACAGGACACTTAGGAGTTTAATAAAGGTTAAACAATATTACCCATACACAGCACCCTTATGGGGGGAATTTTTTTATAATCATATTTTATAATTTTGATTCCCCACAATGCTTTTATAATCAATTTAAATGATAATAAAAAATCACTAAAATTAATTCCATTAGACTATCAAGGATTATAATTCCTTTATGGGATGAAATTTGACACTCCATAATCAAGATTTGAGAAAAAATAAATTAAATTATGATACTTAATTTTTGGTTGTTAATATTTTTGTTGGACCCTCTTGGATATAGTAGTTTGCATAATCACAAATAATTTCAATCTAGAAATTATAATATTTCATTCCATTTAATATCTCTAAGTACATAAATTATTTCATAAAGAACAATATACTTAAATAATCCAACCTATATTTATGAATCAATATGATTACATGTGTAATTTTTACATGTATTTTTGTATGTCACTTAATCAAGTAATGTTATGTGTAAGGTAGACACTTCATATGATTTTCAGAGTCAATGGAACTGATGTTCGACACACCGATGTCCGACACACCAATTTTCAAAACACCGATGTTCGACACACTAATGTTTGACACACCAATTTTCAACACACCGATGTTTGACACACCGATGTTCGACACACCGATGTTCGACACACTGATGTTCGGCACACGGATGTTTGACACACCGATGTTCGACACACCGATGTTCGACACACTAATGTTCCACTCACCAAATATGACACACCGAATATGACACACCGAAGATGACACACCGAATATGACTCACTGAAGATGACACACTGATGATGACACAACGAAGAGGACACACCAAAGATGACACACTGAAGATGAAACACCGAATACGACACACCGAAGATGACACACCGAAGATAACACACCAATGATGACACACCAATGTTAATAGACCGATGATGACAGACCAATACTTATGACTCACTGATTGTCATAAATAACTATTTCAAATTTTTTAATTAATATTTTTTTCTAACGGCCATATTTAGACAAATTAATGTTTCATAAATTATTTAATATTTTCTATAGGAATACCCATAGATGGTACGAGGTACATGCACATGGGGATATCTTTTTTCCTAGTTGGCCTTAAAGTATAAAAGGATTACAAGCTCAACTTAAAAAGAGAGACATTGAATTTCTAGAAAAACAAAAAGGATGGTTGTGCGAATATGAAAGATATTTCCAAGAGAAGAACTCAAAGCTTGAGTATACATGAAGTTTAATTTTATAATATTCATCATAGTGAAGATCACTAAACATCCTATCATCGAAGAGCTGATGATTTACACACATGGAAGATTGATTATAGATAACATGACACTCTGTTTTAAATACATCATCCTGAAGAGGACTCAAATATCATTTTCTCTACATCCATTGAGTATAGAACTTCACTACACCACACATTGAGATTTATAAAATCTATTCTTCTTTTCTAACTTTGTTGTGATCTTGTGTTTACTATTTGAGAAGTGTGTGTATTTGTTTGTGTCACACACACAGTCTCCTAATAAAAACTAAAGGATAATAAAATATCCTCACACTCAGTCCCTTTAAACTATTGTATCCCACATGGAACTATAGAAGAGATAGTTTTTGATCTTTTTGATATTTTTCCAACAAATAACTATAGTAGAGTTCAAGTGTGACCTGGACAGTCCTGTGTGTTTTTGTGAACCTTGATCCAGAGTGTGGATCAAAATTTTATTAATATAAATTTATTGCAGGTAGGTGATCACCAAGTAGAGAGGACTAATTCTCAGTGTGAGACTAAACCTCGTGTTTTAACTACTGTGTTGTTTGTATTATGTTTTAATCTATTATATATTTTCAACATTAAGATAAAAAAAACTATAATAGTTATTTTAGGAAGTGTTTATATCTGTTTTGAATTAGTATATTAGTTTCAAAATTTTAACTAATATTTATATTTTTAAAACTGATAACTAATCAATATTTTGAGAAATTAATTGAACATTAACGACTTTAATAAATTCACTAAAAACTGAATTTGATTTTATTTTAATAGTGGATGGTTTTTAAAAGAACCAATTTTAACAAAAAAAATTATAGACACTCAATTCACCCCTCCCCCTCCCTCTTGAGTGATCTACTCTAACCAATATTTGGTAACAAAGGAATTTAAAAGTTATTGTCAGTTTTCAAATCTTGTCAAATGTGATTATAGTTGCTTTTCAACGATCTCAAAATTTATTTTATTTCTAAATTTTTATCTCTTGGAAATTATTTTACAATCTGTATCATGGAATATAGATTGAAATGAGATGCTACCAATAGATCTCCTTTCTTTAATAGAAATAATTATTCTTAGTGTGAGCTTAAGATGAAAAACATCATGAAAGCATGGGATTTGAAATCTAGACTGTTATTGAAAGTAAATATACAATTCCTGAAACTATTAGAAACACTTGGGATGAACCTACCAAGACTGCCTAAAATAATAATAATTGTAAAGAAATGAATGCTCTGTACTGTGTACTAGGAGATGAAGAATTTAACTGTATCTATGCTTATAAAACTACACATGAGATTTGGGACACACTATCTGTTTCTCATGAGGTAACATATAATGTTAAAGAAATGAGATTAAATATTCATACTATTAAATATGACAACTTCAAAATGAATCTTGATGATTCTATCTCTGTTATGTATCTCAGGTTCAATGAAATTGTGAATACCATTATTTCATTAGGAATAGAAGTAATAACCAAAGACCATATTATGTGAATTATGTGATGCTTACCATAAAGATGGTGTGGAAAGTCTGAATCAACCAGAGAATCATGCGATATTTATAATATTCCAAGGAAAAAATTGATTGTAAAATTAATTATGTGTGAAGAGGGATTAATGGTAAATCAAGAAAAAGATGAACCAAAACAAAATTCTATAGGATTGAAGAAAACTTATTCTAAAAGAAAATACAAGGAGAACGTTCAAGCTGTTATTGAAAGCTCAAGTAGTGATGACGTAGTTTTGAATAGTGAGGAAGAAATTTCTAAGTTGGCTAAAAGATTCAAGAAATATTATAAGAAAAAAAAGTGATTCAAAAAACCCAATTATAAAGGAAAGAATTATAAAAATGGAAATTGTAAAAAGGATTGGAAAAAATGATAAATTATAAGATATAATCTGCTACGAATGTAAAAGTAAAGTACTTGTTAAGGCAGACTGTCTAAAGATGAAATACAAGAAATAGTATGAAAATAAGGATAGAAGGTATAATAAAGCAATGAAGGCCACATAGAGTGCCTCCAAGGATAGCTCAATAGAATTTTACTCTTCTCAAAATGAGAAAGATGATATGTCTAATATGTGTTTTATGACAAACACAAATAAGGTAACCTTAGACTCTCAAGAGCATGATTCATATTATTCTGAATGTGAATTTGAGAATATAAAAAATAATGAATTTTTAGAATATTGTAATATTCTATAAGAAACATGTAATAAGTTGAAAGATAAGTATAAATCTTTGAAGAAACAGCATGCTCTTATTGTGATAGTTAACTCTGAAATTACAACTGAAAAAGATAAAAATACTCAACTGCTTAAGGAAAACAATGAGTTAAAAATATCTAGTAAGAAATTAAAGAAAGAATAGAAAAATTTCATCAATGAAAAAATAATCTTACTCAAATTATTGGTAAGAAAATAGCTCCAAAATATACATGAGGAATAGGATATCAACTAGGTCAAAAAATTTATCCAAAAACATTTTTTAACCAGATATGGAAAATCTACTACCTTTTTCAAAAACCAGAAATTTACAGTAAGTTTCAGTTCCAAGAATTTATTTACTGCAACTAATTCTTTAGGATCTAATAATGTTTACTTTTCAAAAAAATTATATATTGAATATAGAAAACCCATAAGATATTTTTTGGGTTCCTAAAGCATATATCACTAATGTATGTGGACCCTGAAAATTATAGGTCACAAATTCATTTCTGGATGAACTATTTTTTAGGTAAACTTTTTAAAGAGCTACTGTAAAAAGTTTTGGTACTTGGATAGTGGGTTATCAAGACATATGACATGATATTTTTCAAGATTTAAAATTCTTATCAAAATTTATTGAGTACATGTCACATTTTGTGACAATGGTAAAGGAAAAATCATTGGCCAAGGCCGGATTGGTAACCCTAACTCAATTTCAGTTCCTAAAGTATTGTACGTTGATGGATTAAAGTATAACATGCTCATAATATCTCAATTGTGTGATGATGGATTTAATGTTCAATTATAAAAAATGATTCATTCCAAGTTTTTTAGGCCAATAATAACTTTATATTAACTGCTTTTAGAAATGATAATGTATATGCTATAAATCTAGACACACTAGCCTCAAAGAGTGTCTCTTGTCTAAATAACTTTCATAAAGAGTCTTTAATTTTTCATAGAAGACTAGGAAATTTCAACATACACTCAGTTTTGATGTTGACTATAAAAGGTTTAGTTAAAGACTTACCCAAAATAGAGTTCCCAAACAATAAAGTATGTAATAATTGTCAAAAAGGAAAGAAACGTAAAATCTCTTTCAAACTAAAGAACAAAGTAACTACTTATCAACCGCTTAAATTGGTTCACATGGACATGTTTGGACCATCTGTAGTTTTTTGTCTCAATAGGAAGAACTATATTAACGTTATTTTAGATGATTTCTCTTGGTTCACCTGGACTATTTTCCTAGCTCACAAATGTGAAGCTTGTTCACACTTTACCAAGTATGCTAGGACTGTAGAAAATAATAGTTTACTTAAGATTAATTCCTTAAAAAGTGGTCATGGTCGTGAGTTTGAAAATCAAGATTTTGAATCATTTTCCCACTAAATAGATATAATCATAATTTCTCTCCTCATAGACACCTCAACAGAATGTTGTGGTAGAATGAAGAAATAGAACTCTATAGGAAATTTCCCAAACTATGCTCAATGAATATGACCTACCTATTTATTTCTGGGATGATGTTGTTAATGCTGCTTTTTACATAATAAATAGAGTCTTAATCAAGACCATCCTTAAGAAAACTCTTTATGAGTTGTAGAAAAATAAGAAACCCAAAGTAGGTTATTTTAATGTGATTGGATATAAAGATTATATTTTGAACACTAATGATAATTTAGATAAATTTTCCTCCAAAAGTGATGAAAGAATATTTCTTGGATATTCTACATCAAGAAAAGCCTATAGAGTCTTTAATAGGAAAACAAAATGTGTGGAGGAATCTATACACATCATGTTTGATGAAGTAGATCCACATGATCCCAATACCTCACTAGAAAATATTGAAAAGGATATGTCCGATCTGGATATTAATGAGAAAACCTCAAATCATCATATGATGGAATCTATGAAAACATCCTTTTTCAAGAAATTCATCAGATGCTAACCAGATTGAACCTTGTCAACCTGACTAACTTGAAATATCAAGTCATACCTTCTCTAGACCAACTAGGACCCTAATGAATCATCCCCTAAATGCTATTGTTCAAGATTTAGATAGAGGAATACAAACAAGAGCTTATTTGAGAAACCAGGTTGAACATCAAGCCTTCTTGTCATAGCATGAACCTAATAATATCATTGATGTGATCGTAGATAAGTTTTGGGTAATGGCCTTACAAGATGAACTTAATCAGTTTGAAAGAAATAATGTTTGGAAACTTGTAGATAGACCATAGTATAGCTTTTCCATAGGAACCAAATGGGTGTTTAAAAATAAAGTACATGAAGTTGGAAATATAGTTAGAAATAAATCTATACTAGTTTCACAAGGATATAATCAAGAATAGGGGATTGATTATGAAAAGACCTTTTCACAAGTAGCTAGACTTGAAGCAATTAGGATCTTACCTTCTAATGCATCACACTTGTATTTTTAACATTATCAAGTGGATGTCAAAAGTGCATTCTTAAATGCTTATATAGTTTAGGATGTTTTTGTTTAACAACCCACATGTTTTACAAATCCACATTTTCCAAATCTAGAGTTTTATACGGTTTGAAATAAGCTCCATGAGATTGGTATGAAAGGTTGAGTGATTTAATTATTTCAAAATGATTTACAAAAGTACTTGCATATCCTAATTTATTTATAAAAATAATTTCAAAAGACGTTTTAATAGACCAAATATATGTAAATGATATTATCTTTGTATATACTGAAAATTATTAAAGTAATAATTTTTCAAAAATAATGAAAAACACATTTGAAATGAGTTTAATGTGAGAAAATAAATATTTTCTTGGATTAAAATTTTTTCAAAATAAATAAGGTATTATTTTAAATCAAGTATGTACACAAAAGACCTTTTGAAAAGATACAGCTTTGATAAAATTAAGGGTAGTGAAACTCCTATGAGTTCTACATGTAAGTTGGATCTTGATGATAATGGAAAATTAGTTGATCAAACTACCTATGGAGGAATGATTTGGAGTTTTCTACACATAACTACTAGTAGGCCAGATTATATGTTTAGTGTGTGTTTGTGTGCATGGTTTCATGAAAATCCAAAATAGTCGCATTTAAATGCTGTTAAAATAATTTTCAAATCCCTCAAGTATACAACTAATTTTGGATTTTTCTATCCTAAAGGACAACCTTTTGATTTAGTTAGCTATTCAGATGCTGACATTGGTAGATATATGTTATATTGAAAGAGTTCCTCTAAAACATGTCACATTTTGGGAAAGTATCTAATATCATGGTGTAGTAAAAATCAAAATTCAGTTGTATTATCAACTGTTGAAGTAGAATACATTGCTTCTGGAAGTTGTTGTGCACAAATCTTGTGGATAAAACACACTTTATTAGACTATGGATTTCTATTTAGACATATCCCCATAAACATTGATAATACAAGTGATATTAACATTTTTAAGAATCTAATTTCTCATTCTAGAACAAATCATATTTATGTAAGACATCACTTTTTGTTAAATCATTATAAAACAGGTGGTAAAACTCATGATTTTATTAGGACTGAGCATCAGCTTGCTGATATTTTCAATGACACCTAAACTCTAAGAGAATGAAATACATCATACATGAAATAGGAGTGATAAATCTCTAATATCTAGTCAAACCGATCCTTGAGGCTGATCTTGTGAAACTGATCCTTGAAACTGCTCTTGTGGAATCGATCCTTGAAACTGGTCTAGTAAAACTGATCCTTGAAACCGATGTTGTGAAACTAATCCTTGAAACTGATCTTGTGGAACTAAACCTTGAAACCGATCCTTGAAATTGATATTGTGAAATAGATCCTTGAAACTAATCTTGTGAAACTGATCCTTGAAACCGATCTTGTGAAATTGATCTTTGAAACTTATATTGTGAAACTAATCCATGAAACTGATCTTGTAAAATTGATCCTTCAAATTGATCACTTGAAACTGATTCGTGAAATTTATCTTGAGAAACCGATCTTGTCAAACTGATCATGTAAAACTGATTCAATAAGACCAATATATTTTTGGTTTCTTTTGTAATTCTATCTGTTTTAAATAAAACGACATTGTTTTGGTATTATTTTTTCCACATTTAAATTTTAGGCTTTACAATTTACAATCCCTAAATGATATACTATGTTCGATCCATCCCAACCATTCACCTTCCCACTACAGTAAGTCCTTCTACCCTTTGTCACTCTATCTCTCGTCCCTCGACCTCTCAAATCCTTTGGAATCTGAATCCTCAAAATGGAAAGGACCAAGCACTCTATGGAAGAGCCATAAAAATATCCATCTGCTATGTGTTAGATTGGTGAGTCTAGTCGGAGTGAATAACCGAGCTTATAAAGCCGAGTGGTTATGGATAAAAAACTAAGTATCTGCTGGTTTCTATCAAGAACATCATTTATATTATGATTGTTGGAATCTCAAGGATGGCTAAGATGGTTCTCTAATAATGAATGGCCTTATTATCCCCAACTAGTTCATGATTTTTATCAAAATTTGAAGATATACCTAGATGAAGCTGAGGATGTTAAGATTAAGTCAGTGGTAAATGGAAAGGAAATAGCTTTTTCATCTAAGGAATGGGCTGAATTCTTAGAGATGTCTTGTGAAGGTTTCTATGATGATTATTTGGGTAATATTCCACCTTCCCATGATTTATTCTCATATGAAGTTTCTCTAAAGTAGCTAACTGGAAATAAAGAATTTAGGAGGACTATTTCAAGTGAGTTTGAAGGAGGGGTAAGGTTTCTTTTTACATTTATACAACATCAAATCTTCCCAAGGAAGGGATATTTCTCTACTGTGAAGTATCAGGATGTATTAATGATATATCTAGTGAAAAATGGGATAAAAGTGAACCTATGTAGGTATATAATAGTGTGTGTCTCTGATTTGATAAAACCATCATATAAGGAAACATTTTTATACTATATGAGGATGATCTCTTCTGTGTTAAAAAGGTTAGGTTGTGTGGAAGATGGAGATGAAGTGATAAGGGCATTTGGTGGTTTCTCTCTTCAAAAATATATTTGTTAAAGAATGAATATCTTCTAGAATCCATGGAAGAAATGCTCGTTAGGTGATGAGGAAAGGTTGTATGAGGAATTCAATCCAATTGACCATCCTACCAGACCAAAAGATCAACTTGATCTTGGTCTCAAACAAGGAGAATAATTTTTTATTCTGATGAGGAAGATGAAACTAAAGTGCCAAGGGAAGAAGGATCTCCTTTTGATGATAGGAGTGATCCTGATATTGCTAAAAGACCCAAGGACATGTCTTATGGACCTGCTAGTCCACCTTTAGACTTACCCTAAAGAGAATATTTGTTAACTGATGGTGATGAGGAAGAGATTGAGGTTACTGATGATGAAGGTTATGTAATTAATCAGATGAGGACTCTGATGATGATAATGAAGATGGGGATGAAGGAGAAATGATGATCATGTAAGTAATTTTTTAAAAGTGGGACAACAAGTAGTTGACCGATCTAGTAAGGAATCTGTACATGGAGCTGGTAATGGTGATGATCTCGTTGAATTGGAGAATTTTGATAATAGAGATTATGGTCATAAGGACAGATCACCCCATCCTAATGCAGAAAATCAAGAAATCATTTAGGAATTAAATGAACTTATAGTTGGTGGCTATGAAGAAGAAGTTGTGGATCAAGTGCCTCTAATTGAGGAAGTACCTGGAGAAGTTGAAGTTGGTGGAGAGCATGTAGAACTTCAATCTCAGTTGATACCAGTACCCAGAAATGTTATTATTTCTAGAGGATATGATGAAGAAGCTAATGAAGTTGAAGTTGTTCCTGAGCCTCAAGGAAGAAGGATTAGGATTGACACTGTTGAACCAAGATACTGGACCTGTACTTGAGAATCGAATAATGATCCATGATATGTTCTTTTTTGGTTGGAATATGACTCAAATGAAGAGAGGGTTCCTCCTCCTCCTATTCCACATGCTTAAGCTAAAGCATAACCTATTCCACCAGTTTCACCTTCAGTAGTAGATCCAGTTGCACAGACAGTTCCAAATGACTATGTCACTAAGGCTGATTTGGATCAATTAAAAAATGATATATTTCAGTCTGTGAAATCCCCAATTGGATCTATAAGTGAAGCCTCCACTTCGATAGGTATTTCAGATTCTGGTGTAGCAAACACTGCAAGGATTGTGATCCAAGAGATTCAACCAAATCTCATTACTACAGCAGAAACCATCATTTGACATAATACATTTCTAAAAGAAGAAGTAACGAAGATGATAAATGAGTTAAATTCTCTGACCTCTGATTTCAAGACCTCCATTAGTGGTGTACTAGATGTTCTTAGGAACTTGGAGACTCATCTACTATGTATAGATCTGATGAAATTGAAAGAGGATCTTGGAAAAATTATTGTGGGCCCTTACAGATCTAGGAGTGGGAAAGGTGATGTTGATAATATGGAATCTCTCAAAGTTTTGATGAGAGAGGAACTCCAAAATCAACAAAGTCTTTCATACAAACAAGCTCTTGAAAAGGTACATTGAAATACAGACCTTTTGTACAAAAATGGTCAGGCAGAGCACAAATGAATCCTCTGTTTCCCAGAAAGTCATTAGAGAGAAATTGGATATGTACATTAATAATATTTATACCAAGAATGATCTAATAGATTGATTCAAGATTCTACAAGAAAATCTCAGAATACCTCTAGTCACAAAAGCGTTCAAGAAACAAGTTTCTCAATAGAAAGAGTTTACCTCTCTGCTGAATAAATTCATGGATAATGAAGATGACTTAGAGAAAGCAATACAATATGGTGCTGAAATCATGAATGATTTCCTCAACCTTATTAAGCCATATCGGCATGTCCATGCTGAAGCAATTTTGGTCCCTCCTTCTGCTTCCATTGGTACTCCCTCTCGGCCTCCTGCTCCAATTACTGTCTCTCAGGCTCTTTCCCAGATTCGACCGGTCTTTACAGAGAAATCTTCGATTCG
This sequence comes from Viscum album, assembly GCA_963277665.1. Taxonomy (NCBI): domain Eukaryota; kingdom Viridiplantae; phylum Streptophyta; class Magnoliopsida; order Santalales; family Viscaceae; genus Viscum; species Viscum album. Next base: position 1,306,999,764 of record OY728147.1, read on the forward strand.
TGTGTTGTCAGATAGAAGTCATAGTCATGCATCCAATGTCCCTTAAGGTTTCTCTCTTACTGGTGTTATTTTCAGACCACCTCTTCCCTCTACCACTCCCAAACCTTCTCAACATACTCTGGATCCCTTAGATAAAGTCAAAGCCCCTCATAGGCCAAAAACATAAAGATGGATTGTATCATTGATTCGGTTTGTCTTATTTTTATTTATTGTACTCTTTTTCTTTTTAATGGAACACTTTTTTCCCACTTTTTTTATTTTTTTATTATTTTATGTTGTTTATCTTCTTCCCTTCAACTTTTTTTTATAATCTCAGAATAGGGAGAAAAATAAGAGGCATACATTATTAATCTAAGGTGGAGGAATTATGGAAAATGGCACATGGCATCTGCTCAACATAATACATTTATTGAGGGGTGATTTGTTTTAAAAAATCATTCAAGGGAAGTCTTTAGTTATATTGAATAATGAAATTTAGTGAAGCTTATACTAAGTCTAGTTATTATTATCCCTTATATTTATATGTATGAAATAATTTGTGATTATCAAAAGGGGGGATATTGTTGGACCCTACATGCTATAGTAGTATTCATAATCACAAATAATTTCAATCTACATATTCTACTATTTCATTCCATTTAATATCTCTAAGTAAATCAATTATTTCATACAAGACAATATACGTAAATAATTCAATTACCTATATTTATGAATCAATATGTTTACATGTTTATTTTTTACATGTATTTTTGGATGTCACTTAATATAGTAATGTTATGTGTATGAAAGACACTTCAGAAGCATTTCAGAGTCACTGGCACCGATAATAGACACATCGATGTTCAAAACATAGATGTTTGACACACCGATATTCGACACTACGTTGTTCGACACACTGATGTTCGACACACTGATGTTTGACACACTGATGTTCGACACAACGATGATTGACACACCTATGTTCGACACACCAAAGATGACACTCTAAATAAGACACACCGAAGATGACACACCGAAGATGACACAATGAAGGAGACACACTGAATATGACACGCAGAAGATGAAACACCATAAATGGAACACCGAAGATGACCCATCGAAGATGACACACCGAAGATGACACACTAAAGATGACACACAGAAGATGACACACCGAAGATGACACACCGAAGATGACAAACCGAAGATGACACACTAAATATGACACACCGATGAAGACACACCGATTTTAATAGACTGATGATGACAGACCGATACTTATGACTCACTGATAGTCAAAAATAATTGTTTCAAGTTTTTTTATTCAAATTTAATTCTAACCATCATATTTACACAAATTAATGTTTCTGACATTATTTAATGTTTTTTGTAGGAATATCCATAGATAGTACAATGTACATGCATGTTGGGAGATATTCTTGCCTAATAGACCTTGAAGTATAAAGTAATTACAAGCTCAACCTAAAAAGAGAGACATTGAATCCACTAGAAAAACAAAAAGCTTGGTTGTGCGAATATGCAAGATATTGAAAATATAATAACTCGAAGCCTAAGTATACAAGAAGTTTAATATTACAAGTTTTTTCATGTTGAAGCTCTCTGAACATCCTGACATCGAGGAGATGAACCTTTACACACCTGAAGGATAGATTATAGAGAATACGATACTCTATTTTGGAGACAATTTCCATAAGATGACTCGAATATCATTTTATCTACATAGATTGATTCCAAAACATTACTGCACAACACATAGAGATTTATAAACTCTATTCATATTTTATAACTCTGTTGTGATCTTGTGTTTAATATTTGAGAAGTGTGTGTATTTTTTTGTGTCACGCACACTATCTACGAAGCATAACTGAAGGATACTAAAATATCCTCACACTCAATCCCTTTCTACTCTTGTTTCCCACGTAGAACTGTGGAAGTGATCATGTGTGATCTATTTGATATTTTTCCCACGAATAAATATGGTAGAGGTCAAGTGTGACCTAGACATCCCTTTGTACTATTGTGAACCCCGGTCTAGGGTGTGGATCAAAATATTATTAATATAATCTTCTTGGTGGCATGTGATCACCAAGTGAAGAGGACTAAGTCTTAGCTTGAGACTAAACCTCTTGTTTTAACTGTTGTATTGTTTGTCTTTTGTTTTAATCTATTATGTATTTTTTACATTAAGATAAACCAAACTTTTATAGTTAATTTAGAAATTGTTTATATCGGTTTTGAATTAGTATATTAGATTCAAAAGTTTGACTAATATTTAGATTCGTAAAACTGAGAAGTAATCAATATTTTGATAAATTAATTGAACATTCATGACTTTTATAACTTCGCTAAAAACTGACTTTGATTTTATTTTAATAGGAGAAGTTATTTTAAATAACTAATATTAATATAAATTTTTATAGACACTCAATCCATCCCCCTATTGAGTGATTTACTCTAACCAACAATTTTGATTCATTATGCGGTTGTTTTATTAAAATAGTCAAAAGCCTATGGCCTTCATTTTTTTATCCCCTCAAATTTTTGTAGCCTGGAAGAACCCCCCCCATAGGGGTAGTGGTTTAGAATAATAATTCCATGATGGAAATTTTATTCCTTTATTCCTTTTCATGAGAGAATTTGAATCTAATTCTTCCCTTAGTTTTGGAGAAGTTAAATACTGTTTTTATTAAATTATATAAAAAGAAAAGATATTTTATAATATTTATAAATAATTATTGAGATGATAATAACCTTATATATTCATAGAACAATCATGAAGTATTATCACAAGAATCTTATTCCGAAAATATAGAATATTATCTCAATTGAACTTATAATTATTCACTAAGAAAGAAACTATTAAAAACTTGTGTTGGAAAATTTTGATAATTCATAAGACATAAAAAAAAGTATCATATGAGGTATTTTATAACTTTTTGAAATAAAATAGTTTAAATTTTGTTTTGTAATCCTTTGAGAGGAATTTTTTTCAGAGAAAATATGTGGTCATAATTCTAGTAAAGATTACATGAAAAACCATGAAGTTATTCATCGATGAATTCAAGATAGGAAGTTATTTTACTTATGGGTCACTTTAATAAACTTCTTTCCTTTAAGTATTAATTTTTTTGGAATACTTTAATTATTTTTCTTGATTGGGACCACATGTGGGTTTGGGTGTAGCACATGAGACTCTTTGATTTTTGATTCCATGACTATTTCCAGAGCCTATAGCAACTTGTTTCATATGATAACATGTTTTTATTTGTTTCTACTATATTTTTGTGATGTTATGTTATAATTTAGATGTATTATCTACCCTATAATGTTTGTTTCCATTCCCTTGGGGTTGTTATTGTTACATGATATTGGTGGATCGTTGTATAACTTTTATCCCTTGAAGGGGGTGTACACATAGCTTACAAAAAACATGATGATATACCTCATACATAGAGACCCTATACATTTACACATATAATTACATGATTTTAAGAATAATTAAACATCAAATTACATTCAAATTATCATAAAGACTTGTGCTATAGAGATTAGGTACATAATTAAACATAACAATTCCAATATAAGAACATAGTTTAATTAATCTTAGTAAAAATATCCTAAATTACATTGAGACCTTAAATTTGAATAGGATAACAAATTAGAATACACGAAAACAATGATGTGATAAAATCCCAATAAAAAATATACATTAAAATAAATATTGGCGCATGGGTTAGAAGACATAACATAATGATATAAAAAGGCATGAAACGTGATTAAACATATGGAATCATAACATATAAAAAATGGGATCATATAATCATGGAATCATAGAAATGTGTAAGTAACATAAAACATGATTTTATCATGATTCAGGTCTCATTGCATAAGGTTTAGCACAAGTGAATGCTAACGACCAAGACCATTATGAATGCAACACAATTCGAGGCTAACCACCAAGACCGTTACACGTGACATCTCGTGAGACTAAACATTACCCTATGTATTAGAGTGTTATATAGATGCATCCATCATAAAAAATTCATGATTATTTTTGAAAAATTAATAATCTTACACAAGGAATCATACATAAACATAAGGTCTACCCATAGAAATAATTTGGTATCATAATCATGTCAAAAGGAATAACGTAATGGAATGTCATAATAGTGTCCATAAAAGAACAGAAATAAATAATACATGGACATTCCTAAGTTAAAGTAGACATAGATCATGATAATTTTTCTAAAACTGATGTCAATACATGTAAAATTATTGTTTAAGAAACTTTATAAATAAAACATTTTAGTGTGGTTTAAGGAAAATATTACTGATTCTTTAAAATGAAAAATGCATAAATGTTTGTATGAAATAAAAAACTAAATAAGAAATATTTCCATCATAAAATTTTTCATATTTAGATAAATAATGGTTTCTTAAAACATATTATGGAGTGCACTTAAAAATTGGTAAGAAATTAGGAAGTTCCTTAGAATCAGGTTTTCTATTCGAGAAGATTTGAGAAAAGAAACTTATTATAACATTTATTACCCCATAAAAGAAGGATCATATGATATAGATACCAAATTTTGAGATATATAAAATAATAATAATTACATAAAAATTAAAAATAGTTATATTGGTTAAATTTATATAAAACCTAATCTGATGGAAACATGGACGTTCAGAAAGGATCCCAAACATTATAGCCATAATAGTTCATAACTTGATCTTAATTTCCTAAATATTACATTTAGATTAATTAATTAATAATTAAATAAAATTTTATATATTTAATTGATTTATTATAATTTTATTGTGTTCATTTATAACATTTTTATGAGTTATAGTGTTGAATTTCATTGTTCGGGGGTGTTTGTTTTCTTACTTTTCATGATCGGTTCACTTGAATATGAGTATGGATGTCCATGGGTATAATTAAAAAGAATTGAAATTATATGTTATTAATGAACAATAAAAAGTTAAATTGGTCTTATATATTTATATTTTTTATGATATTATGACGAATCATTAGATAACATGTTAATGATAATCATTCAGATTAATTTTTTTGGTTTTTCAACCACAAAAAACTTGTTTTGTTTTATCATTTACTATTTTGTATATATGTTAGTTACAGAACATAAAATGGTTTAAAAAATAAATTTTACATTTTTTTCAACAATTTTAATGGTTTTAAGACCATATTTAATGTACATATGAAAAATGAAAATATTTCATCCATGAAGGCGATAAATCAACACCTCTCGGATGACTGTTTCATTTTTAGTATAAAATGGAGGGAGGAAGGCTTTTAATGATGGATTATTAAATTAAAATAATAAAATTATAGTATAATTAAATTAATAGTTTTATCTTTCCATTTTTATGGTAGTAGGTGAGGATATATTAAAAAATAAATGAAGATGAAAAGAGACTAAAAGAAAATCAAGAGGAATTTTCCACTTGAATTTCTACTCCTTGAGAACCTCCTTAGATAAAATGTTCTGGTATTTTGATGAGACAAGGAGATAATGGAAGTGGTTTATGGGTTTGGTAATATTATTTGGTATAATTTGGATATGGATGAAATCTTGGAATGTGTGAGGAGAAGAGGTGGTGAGGGGCGGTATTTATAGTGGTGGAGAGGGGTGTTTTCTCATTATTTTATTCATTAGTTTATTATTTTTCTTCAAGACTATGAATAGATTGAGAATTATAATTAAATATATTAAAATAATGAATGAAACTTAGATATTATTGTTCTTACATCATAAATGACTCACTTAATAGTTTATTTTACTTATAATGTTTATATACCGTAAATTAAAATATTTCACTATTCAAAAAAATCATTTATTTCAGAAAAAACCCAAAAATTCACCCTATACATTTTTCAATATATAGAATTTAAAAATGAAATCCATTTTATAAAAAAATTATAAACATGATAAATTGACATTTTAATTAAAATCATCATTTACATGAAAAATATAGATTTTTGATTATATCTAATTTTATAACACTTTGAAAAATAAAATTATGTCTCATAAAACTATCATAAAATAATAAGACCTCAAAATATTAATTTATGAAATAATTTAATGAAAATAAATTTTCTTTTGAGTTATAAAATTATTAACAAAATTTTAAGTAATCATTTAATACTTATAAAATACCAACAATTAAATAATAATTTTTAAAAAAAATTATTTACTTGAATTTTGATATAATTATATCATATTATCATTTATAAGATATCCATATTTTATTTTCACTTTCATAGGTAATGTTACTATTCTATTAGGTTGTTTACTATTCATAAGGGTTATATTACTATTCTTAGGTCCATGTTACTATTTCATCAGTATATGTTCCTTAACTTCTAGAAATACTTCTAATTTCATTTAATATTCATTTATAATGTTTTTATTGTGATTTTATAGTTATTTTATGTGATTTATACAATATAACATAATAATACGAAGGAAATTTACATTGATAAAATTTTGGGTCGTTACATCCCCCCCCCCCTTATGAAATTTCTCCCTTGAAATATCATTTTACATACTATAGGGACAATAGTTGAGGGTACTTCTCCTTCATTGTTTCTTCTTATTCACATGTTGGATCTTCGTACTTATGGTTTCACCGTAGTACTTTGACCAGGTGAGTGGTCTTATCTCATAGAATATTATCTCTATTATCCAATACATTCATCAATTTCTCCTTGTAAGAGAGATCATTCTCAAATTGTACTATATCTAAATTCACTACATATGACGGATCTGGTATGTACTTACTCGAGAATGATATGTGGAATACATTGTGTACTTAATACATGGTAAGTTAAAGTTCTATTCTATGGGACTAAACATCGACACAATCAAGGATCTCAAAGGGAATGATGTACTTGAGACTTAGATTTCTTTTTTCCTCTATATCATCATCTTATTCCATGGAGATGTGTATAGAAATATCATTTATCCAACCTTAAATTGAAGGTCTCATCGACGATTGTCTACGTAGCTCTTTTGTCAAATTTTGGCTCCCATGATGTGATATTGAATGTTTTTCACCTTTTACACCATTTGTTTGACTGTTTTTGGTCCTAAAAACATAATTTCACTGACATCATCCCTGCATGCTAGTGTTCTACATCTTTTCCCAAAAAGGACATCTTATAAAGAAATTTGGATGCTTGAGTGGAAACTGTTGTGGTAGGAGAATTAAACCAGTGGAATATTTTTGTCCCTTCCTTTGTTGAAGTCCATAAAACATGCTCTCAACATGTAATATATTGTCTAAATAGTGCACCCAAATTTTCAATTAGTTTGAGGATGATAGTCTATAATGATGTTCTGCTAAGTTCTTCGATAAATTTGGAGAATTTTCTAGAACGTAGAGGTGAATCTTAGATCTTGATTGGACACAATATATAGCATTAATTTATACAACCTTTCTACTTCATTGATTTATATCTCTGAAAGTTGATCCAGTGATAATTTATCTCAAAATTTTTATAAAGTGAGAGGTCCTTGTAAGATGATCCATAACAACCCATACATAATTTTTTACTCTGGATGTATTTGGAAGTCCGTGACAAAATCCATGGAAATATTCCCCCACTTCCATTTTTTCATTGGTAGTGGTTTCATCATCCCCTTATTCATTTGTCTTTTAGCCTTCACTTGTTGACATACCAGGTAATTCAATGAATATTTAGTGATCTCATTTTTCATATTGTCCCCATAATAGCTCTCTCGTGTATCTCAATACATCTTTGTGCTCCCTGGGTGAATAGAGAAGGTAGATCTATGTGTGTCATTTAGATGATCCTAATTTACCTCTATGTTGTATGGTACACAAAATCATGAGTCAAATATTAAAACTCTTAACTCGCCAATTTAAACTCTAAGGATTTCAACTTTCTCATAGCTTCCACCTTCTTCTAGATTTTCACATCATTCCTTTAAGCATCCTTTATTTTTCTATAATGGGTGGTTGATAAATCCTTTTAGAAAGTATTGATGATATTCCTTCCTTAACAATTCCAATTTCTATCCTTTTAAAATATAAGAATGTTGGATTATTATCAACTATCATCATTGATAAACATACAATATCCTTTCAACTTAAAGAATCTACCACCTTATTTTTCATACCTGGATGGTAAATGATTGGGAGGTCATAGTCTTTGAGGAGATCTGACCAACTTCGTTGGCTCACATTAAGCTAATTATGTGTGAATGTATATTTGAGATTATTATAGTCAATATATATCTCAAACTTCTTCCCATAGAGATAATGTTTCCATATTTTCAATACAAAGATTGTAGCTACTAACTCCAGGTCAGGCCTAGGATATTTTTCTAATGGATTTTAAACTAACTTGACGAATAGTCTATCACTTTATCATTTTAAATTATTATATATGCTAATCCCTTATTGTTATCATCACAATACACTAGGAATAGTTTTTCACTTGTTGGTAGTGTGATAAGTAGTGTAGTGATATTCCTCTTCTTTAATTCTTTAAAGTTGTATTCATATTCAATATTCCAAATAAACATCACTAACTTCTGAGTCATCTTGGTTAGTGGGTTTGACAATAAGGATAAGTTATTCAAAAATAATTGGTAATACCTTAATATACCAAGGAAACTACAAATCTCCATTATAGATGTGGGCTTGGGCCACTCTTATATTGCCTTTACCTTAGAAGGGTCCACAAATATTCCTTTTCTATTAAAAACATTCCCTGATAATGATACTTCCTTCATCAAGAATACAAAGTTACTATACTCTATATAAAGTTTCTACCATCAAAAATTCTTCAGCACAATATTCAAATGATCATCATGATCCTCCTTTCTCATGCATTATATTATAATATCATCAATAAAGACTAAAATATATTTTTCAAGGTAATATATAAAGAAACTATTTATTAAATCTATGAAATTTGATGGATCATCAGTGATTCTGAAGGGAATCCTTAGGAACTCATTGTGTCCATTACTCGTTCGGAAGGAATTTTTGGGAATATCTTTTTTTATCACCTTTAATTGGTTATATCCCAACTAAAGGTCCACCTTAGAGAGAAAACTAACCCCAGAAAAATGATTAAACAATTCATCTATTTTGTGTAGGGGACAATTGTTCTTTATATTGATTTTTTTTATCTCAAGATAATCAATGTAGCGGAGAATTGATCCATCCTTTTTCTTGAAAAATAGGACTGGTGTACCCCATGGTGAAGCACTCTGGTGTATAAAACCCTTGTCTAGATTCACATATAACTAATTATTCAGTTCTTCTAATTCAATGGTATATATTCGATAAAGTTTCATTGATGTAGGTAGATATCCTATAATATGTTCCATCGAGAACACAATCTCTCGATTAATAGGATTGTCATGAAACTCTTCTGGGGAACACATCTGTGTAGTATCTCATAGTGGGCTTGACTTCAAACATGATTATATCCTTTGTATTAATAATTTTTTCTAGACATTATTTCTAATAATTTATATATATCCACACTTGATATAATGATACTAAAAGAGATTCATCCTCCTCCTTACCACTTTTATAGAATTGGAGGATTCTTCATGATGAGAAGAGTGATCTCCCTTTCCCGAAAGTTGAAGTTTTATCTTTATTCGATATCTAATCCATGCACAAAATAGAATCGAAATCTACCGAGGGGTTATGAAAACAGTTTCTATGAGGTTTAGTACACAAACATTCATCATTTTTGAGTAATAAACTTTAGATACAATGATTACCCCGTTTTCTATTCTCACAGAAAAATAAACTTCAATATTTTGAGATGGTTTTTGAATAGTTTTACTAAAATTTCCTGATATGAAAAAACATTTTGAACTAGAATCAAATGGTATGTTCACTATTATTGAATTAATAATCATCATACTTATCACCAAATCGTTTTTGGGATCCACATTAATTATAGGTATATCATACTCCCTTCCTTACTATAATGGAGGTTGTTATTTTTGATTGCTGCTAACAACCCTTAAATGAGGGAAATGATTCACATAATTCCCATGTCTTGTGCTATTTAAACACTGCACTATAGGATGAATTTTTATCTAAACATTACCTTCATATTCCACATTAGTGGGACTCCTCTTATCCATTTGGCATTCATTATCCAAATTCCCCATTCTTCCCCATTTGAATCATTTCTTGGTTCCATTTAGATAGTTCCCATGATACTTCTTCCCAAAATTATGACATGTCAGATATAGGGTTTTCTTTCCGTCATGGTATTTATCTACTGATCCATCCATAATAGACTCCATTATCTAATTTTTGTCACCCAGTCATTGAGACCACAAAGATTCTATAATTTATATTTCATCCTTAAGGGTATAATGAACAATATATTCATATATATCAATGTCTTGAATCACCAAATCATTTCCTATACTTGGATTTCATATTATAAAGAATCCATACACATTGTTTTGGTGCTCTTGACCAATTTGGGGGTGTACCTTTCTAGCCTTGTGATGTTTTCTTCAAACTCCCTAATAGACTCATCTTCCTTCTACTTAACTCTGAGGAAGTATCTTTCCATCTTGAGATGGATGTTTCGGGGGAAATATATTTTAAAAAATATTTTCTTGATTTCCTCTGAATCCATGGAAACAATTCCCTCCTTGGGCTTTGTGTTTTTTATCTTTTTTCATGACTAATAATATTTCCCATCAAAATGATACAACTCCAGCACAACATTCACTTCTTCAAAGAACTAGAGTATAGAGAATATCTTTTCAATGGAGTTAATGCATTTTTCCACAATGGGGGGATCAAAAAATACACTAAACATTAGATTACTTTTCTACATAAATTATTTGATAATAACTTTATCTCTCTTAGGATAAGGTTGTAATTCCGTATGATTCAAGTTATTATCCATAACTTGAGGTAGTTTAGAAATTACTGTCATGATGTTTCGATCACCTTTTTCAATTATATTTGGAATATAATTAGGGAAATCATCTCATTTAATATCACATTTATTATTTCATGAGTTATTCTTTCACCACACATTAACTAAAAAACAAAGTACATTTAAGGGGATTGAATTCTTTATTGTTAAACATAATAAAGGAAAATATTGAATGTAAAAGGATAAACTTATAAAAGACAAGTTTATCATAACTTGTAATTCCCCAGGTTTAAATCTGGGTTATACAAGATCTATTTCCTATAATATATTTGTAGGGGAATTTTTCCCTTAATAATAGTTCGTAATGAGGTTATTAATTTACCAAATAATATCCTTTGGGAGTGTCAAACTAGGTGCATGATAAGTCTCTATGTCATGTACTAGGTTACCACAAGTCAGGATTGGAACACCTTCTTTGAGTTGTTACTCCTAGGTATATCTTTTACAAAATCAAGACCACGTGTAAAATCTAGACAGGGATGTATTTTCTTGATATATCACTTTATCTATAGTAACCAAAGGATTTAACTAATAAATTTTCATTAATATGTTAAAATAGTCATATATCATGATAATTTATGTCAAAATAAAGTGAATACATATAAAAATATTTTTTAATAAACATTAGAAACAAAACATTTTAGTGCGGTTTAAAGAATATATTAAAGATACGTTAAGATAAAGAAAGCATAATTATTGGTATAAAAACAGATATAAACCATGATATATTTTCATTAAAAAATGAGGTATTTTTGTAAAAATAATGGTGGCTTAAAATATATTATGGAGTCCACTTTAAAACGGGTAAAAAATCAGGATGTTCCCTTGAGTTGAGTTTTCTATTCAGGGGGATTTAATAAGGGAAAATTATTAAAAAAAATATTTCCCCATAAAATAAGTATGATATGATATTTATATATGATATTTTTAAATATACACAGAATTTAGAATAGGTATATAAAAATAAATAATAATTATTTTGGGTAAATAGAGAGAAAATGTAACCTGAAGAAAATATGGAGGTATGGAAAGGATCATTTACCTTATGTATAAAATGGTTCTGCACTTGATCTTGTTGTCATGAATAATAAAATTATATTAATTATCTAATAATTCAATAACATTTTTTAAATTTAATTTATTTATCATTATTTTATTGCGTTTATTTGTTACCTTTTGGATGACTTATTGTGTTCGCTTTCATCATTCTGGAGTGATCATTTTCTCAGTTTTCATGATCAGTTTGATTGTATACGAGTATAGATTTTCATGGCTATAATTCCCAATAATTGAAATTATATGTTATTAATAAACTACCAAAAGTTTAATTAGTCTTATATATTATTTTTCTTCCATGTATGAGGATTAATCATTAGGTAACGTGTTAATGATAATCATTTAGATTAATATAGTAGTTTTTCAATCACAACAAACTCGTTTTGTTTTATTATTTAATATTTTGTATATATGCTAGTTACATAACATAAAAAGGGTTAAAGATAAATTTTAAAAACTTATTAAACCATTATAATGGTTTTGATACCATATTTTGAAGTCCTAAAGTAAAATTAAAACGTGTCATCCATGATGGGGATAAACCGAAACCTTATGGACCATGATATCAATTTTATAATAGAAGAGAGGTCATAAGGGGTTTGATAAGGGATTATTATATTATAATAATAAAATAATATAATATTTAAATTACTAGAGTTTTCATGTCATTTTTATGAGGGTATTTGGGGAGATATTAATAAAACTAAAGAAATTGGAAAGAATTTGAAAGGAAATAAATGGGAATTTACCTCATGAATTTCTCTTCCTTGAGAACCTTCATAGGTAAAAGGTTTTGGTGCTTTGAGGATAAAAATATATGCTGGATATGTGGAGGGTGTTGATTAGTAGTGTTAGAAAAAAAAATTATGGATGAATTTTTGGAAGGTGTGAGGAGAAGAGGTGATGAGGGGGTATTTATAGTGGAGGAGAGGGGTGTTTTCTCATTATTTTATTCATTAGATTATTATTTTTCCTCAATAATGTGAATTGATTAAGAATTATCACCAAATATATTAAAATAATGAATAAAATATTGAGATTATGGTATGTACATCATTGATGACACAAGGAATAGTGTATTTAACTTATAATGTATATATATCGTAAAATATTGTATTTCACTATTCAGAAAAAAATCATGTATTTAAAAAATTCCCAAAAATTCACCCAAACCATTTTTTAACCTATAGAATTCCAAAATGAACACCATTTGGTAAAAACAATTTTATAAATATGATAAAATTAATTTTTATTTAAAATCATCATTTACTCGAAAAAAATAAATTTTAATATTATGCTTAGTTTTATAACACTTTCAAAAATTAAATAACATCTCATAAAATTATCTTAAAACAATAAGACAAAAAATATTATTTTATCAATAGATTTTATGAAAATAAATGTTCTTTTAAATTATAAAATTAATCAAAAAATTTTAATTAAATATTTATAACATATAATATACCAACAATTAATTAATAATTTTTAAAAAATTTATTTACATAAACTATGATATAATTATATCATATTTTCATTTAAAATATACCCAAATTTATTTATACTTTTATATGTAAGGTTTCTATTCTAATGGTCATTTTACTATTCAAAAGTGTCATGTTAATATTCCAAAGGTCATGTTACTATTTCATCTATATTGGTTCTTTAACTTCTATAAATACATCTTATTTCATTCATTCTTCATTTATCAATTTTTTATTGTGTACATAATGTAATTTTATGTGAATTATACTATATAACATAATTATAAGAATAGAATTTTCAATGTTATTACTTTGGGTCATTAAATGAGAACTGATTGGAGATATAAAGATACCATAGAACACCTTGTTGATCATGAATTCGATTCTTTTTATATTAGTATTAGTTTTATTAGTAACTAGTAAATATTTTACTAACACACTCAATTCCTAGTTGATCTGTGAGCAGAATTCTCAATGCCCAGTTGTTTTGAGAGTATAAAACTAAATTCCTAATGATTAATTAGCATTATGTTGTACTTGAGTCTTTGGGATGGTGATTCACAAGTGAAAATGATTCAATTATGTTTCCAAATTATATATCCAAAATCTTAATGGATAGATTTGGTTAGTTCTGATATTACTTCATTATTTTTCCATTATGGATCCAAAGAATTAATGGTCAAGGGGTTTGAGGTGTCTTAGCTAGTGTAAAAATTCTCAGTACGTGGTTGTATATTTGATGTACTTTTTAATAATATATTTTTATCATAGAATACACTTTTCATACATGTGAATGTTTTTTAAGGATTAATTGGCAGTTTCCTACTAAGTTTTATTGCTCAGACCATGCCTGGGATTCTCAATGTGCATGAAAACTTATTGTCTAGACATCTAAGTTGGATAAAGGTCCATGTTGATGATGGATAAGTAGAGTACCATTGATCTTTTGGCATACTTCAATAGACTCTAGGGGTCTCTAGATTAGTTTTTTTGTTTTTTACCTTCTTACATTATACTCTAGTTTTTATTTCCACTTTGGCAACCCATTTAATTATTTTATGAATATATTCCTTCTTTTATTTTATGCATGTTACTCTAATTATTTATTACATTTTTTTAATTTATAACTTCTATTTTGAAATGATATTGTGGTTATAGTCTCCCCACTGATGAACATAAACCCTCAGTGATAGTCAGTGTGCTCTTATATATGGGGAGGCATACATGATGACATGTGACCCTCCATCTTCGACTCAATGGTTTCTGTTGGGGTGTTAAAAAATGGTTTCATAGAATTAATTTCCATTTTATTTTTCTTTTGGACTAACCTAGGACATGGTATAAAGGAGATAGTTGTGTGGGACACAAATACAGAAGTTTTCATGTTCTCAGCCAACATATATGTAAGGGGAATCCGAGTAACTAATAACAGGATTATTGTTACTATTTTTTAATATTTTGTGTGTATTCATGCATCATGGTTAGGTATGTGGGTTCACAAGAAATATTTATACTTCTTGGTGTGATACATAGTATATATTTACTTAAATGAATTTAATTGTGATACCTTTTTGGGTTAGTTTCTCTATTGAGTTGTATATAAGTTTCTATTCTATTAGGATATATCTTTATTGGATTTAAATAGTAGATCTAAGAATGTTTTTATCTTAGTGTATATATGATAACTATAAATAATTTTTAGGTTTGAGACCTTGGATAGTTCTAGGAGAGGTGTACCTTAGCTTATGGGTAGACTCCTAGGAGAACCATGTGTGATCCAGTAGATTGGTTAGGATATATTTATGTTTCTAATATTCCATCATGTTATAGAAGATTCTTCCACATAGATATTTGGTGGGACTACTATCTTAGAAGGAGGGTTCTCTATAGAATTTTCCTTAACCTTCTCTATTAGTGTTGGTAGTATGTCCACTACAGTTTGGAATCCTTCTACTGAGATCCATGGTTGACTATGATATGCCTTTTCATCTCTGATATCCTACATCATTTCATAGAACTAGTGTACCATTGGATTTTGATGATTTGGTGGATATCATCAAGGGTATAATTTTCCTCAAATAGATACTTGCATAAATGAAGTGAAAGTTAGAAGTATTCACATTGTAGGGACTTTCCAGGATTCAGTGGGGAGTTATGAGACCAGTTGGTAGAAGTGGGGGACTAACATGGGAGGTATTTAAAGACCACTTCATTGGGGATTTAATTCCTTATACAACAAATCTTGATTGAGTATAATATTTTTTGGAGATATAATATGCTTCCATGATTTTTCTTATTAGTCTACTTAATTTAGTAATAATATCTAATTTTTTCATCTTCTAACTAGAAATTTAGCTAAAAAGGATGGGATGTTTGAGATCATACTTCATCATTACATTAGAGGTAAGGTATAGAGCTTTGACATATCATCATATCTATAGATTCTATAGAAGTTGGTGATGATAGAGAGGATTATGAATAGGGTATATCAGTTGGTATTCTTATACACATTAGTTCTCAAGAGTGGGGACCTCATACTACTGCAGTAAGTGCCTTTTCTAGAGGAAATAATAATAAGACCAAGGGGATGAAATATAGTTCAAGTATATAAGTAGAAAAAAGTCTTGCTTCTTATCCACTTAATAAGGTGATCATTAATATTAAAACTATATGAAGTTTGTACACTATATTTGGGTCATCACAACACCCTTGATCTAGTGATATAAATATTAAAAGATAGAAAATATTTAGTAATCCTATGCGATATAATCATGGTCAAGGTTTTACTAGGGTATAGGTTACACTCTAACATTGACTTAGGGATCTAGACAAGGTTTTTAGCAGTAGTCCCAAACAATGAGGACTCAAGTGAGTCATAGATAGGTTCATGGAGTTAATTCAGTTTGGGATTGTGTAGTAGATCATATATTATCTAATGATGGTAAGGTACCAACTACTATACAAGGTATGGTTCTAATCATATTTACCTTCTCTACTAGATTTTTCAATAACATTGATTCTCATTCCTTCATATCCACAAAAATAGTTGATTGACATAACATACCAAACAAGTTATCCATTGGGTTACTTTCCCTTGATAAAACATTGGCCAAAAAATTAGATTATATTTATTTTTGGACATATAGGTACTTCATGATACTGAAGATGATGAGATTCAATGTTATTCTTGATATGAAATTTATAACCAGATTCTAATCTAAAATTTATTGTTCTCATAGATTGGTGTATTTTTCTTTGAGGAAGAGAGAGTGTCTTTGGATGAATGAATAATGGTTAATGGGATTTGGCATATTTGTATGAGACTTGACTCATCTCGGGATGATCAAAGAACAAATAGTGAAATTTGTGGTTAACGTTGGATTAGTGGAATCCACCTAGTCCTTTCCTCAAATCATGGACTTGTATTGGAACACATTTCTAGGAAAATTTATAAGATTTACTCTAGATAAAAGAGTTAAATTTGAGATATACCTCCTTCCAATTACCCAACCCATTTTGGTAACGCAAGATTTTATGTCTTCAAGAAAGCTAAAAGATCTCAAAGTGAAAATCAAAGACTTGGAGAATAATGACTTCAATAGGATAATTACTTCACTATAGGGTGAACCTATGTTGTCAACTATGAATTTAGATAGTAGTCTTAGTCTGTGTTAATTATCGGAAGATGACCTAGGTGATAGTGAAGAGCAGATAACATTTTCAAAAGATCGAGGATCTTTTTGATCTGTTGTGGGGAGCTCGATAGTTCTCCTATATTGAACATCGATTGGACTATCATAACCTATGAGTCAGAGATAAGGACATCCTAAAAATGATGTTTTAGTGTGGGTATAGTTCATATGAGTTCATGGTGATCATTTTCAGACTAATGAACACATAGGCAATGTTCAGGGATCTTATCAGAAAAATCCCCCACCATTACCTAGACTCACGGATCATGGTTTTCTTTATGATATCCTTATCTACTCATATAAATCGGAACATCATTCCAAATGTATTCAGATAGTCCTAGATAAACTTTGAGAACATAAGATTTATTAAAATATATAAATGTTGGACTTTACAATGTTGTTGGTAATGTTTGTGGTGAATGTTGTGTCTGAGAAAAGAATATCTATGATGACCCAAAAATTAATAAATGAAATCCCCTTTTTAAATTATTTAATACCTAATTAATAAATGAAATTATAGAAAAATGAAAGCACTACATTTTTTATTTTGTGTCATTATAATTTGTATCCTGATTTATTTAAAATATATTTAAGCATCATAACCATTGATAATATAGACTCTGTGTAATGATCATATTATTAGTTTATATTATGTATAATTATAAGTACCAAATTAAAAAAAAATTATTTGATGGCCTCAACCTGTAGGATCATACCCTATGATGTCCATTTATTAGAACATCCAAACAAGATATAAACACTCGGATTTTTTCATGACAAAACCCAATCCAAGACTCAATAACTCAATCAAAAGTGAAATAGTTTACCGGATAAATTCAAACTCATCGATATCCCATCCAAAACTACATTCACCTAACCACTCCAAGAAAATATCACCATCATACAACTTACCCTTAGGTAATTCCATGGTGTAATAAAGGGCAGTCATCTAGACTATAATAGTATCAATTTATATATTTTTATTTTTAATAAAATAATGCTTATATTTATATTCATTACTTTATAATGATTAAATAACATTTTTTATAAAAAATAGATTTTTGTATGATGAAGCATGAAATTTTTTTGGGAAATATATAGTTTTAATCAAGATACTCATTAGATGAAATCAAAAAAATGATATTTTATTAAAATATTATTTTTAAATAATATTTATTAAATATAAAGAATAATATAATTTTACAAATTCAAAAAAAAATTATAAGGGTCAAGAAACTTTTATTGTCAAAAAATATTTTTCAATAGTTAGGGATTTTGATTTAAGATTTTAAATTTAAATATTTACATATATATTTTGACAAAATTAATATTATTTTTTAAATCTAAACACTGAAACTATCCAATGGTGAATTTTTTATAATTTTATTATTCATTAAAAATTTTGGGTAAAAATTAAATATAGTTTAGTTATATGATATGTATTATGACATAATAAAATCCCAAAATAAATGTTATAAATTATATAAATAGAATCAAAAAAAATTAATTTTCCAAGTTAAAATATTGTTCTATGGATGTTATTATATTTATTTTAAAACCCCTTAATGAATCCTCCAAAACCAATACTATATTGTTTTCATTCAAATCAACTCATTATAAGCACGACCTGGTTCAACATCTCTAAGGTGGTTATTTTAAGGAGTTTAGTTTATATAAATATAAAATAAAGAATTTCACTCTTATTTGGTTGAATCTGTGGGGGGAATACCCTTCAATGGTTTGTGGTTTGTACTGTATTATCTTATATAATCCAAAACATAAGTTTCAAAATTAATAAATAATTCCCCTCTTTTTTTAAAAAAAACCACCCCAACCTCTCATTCTTATTTTTTAAAAACTCTTGGATCATAAATTTATTCCTTCATTCCCTTTCTAGATCCCACCCAAGGTTCCTTGGAGCTATTAAAAATCTCCCCCAAAGATTCAAGAAGAACCCTAACAAGGTAATTGATCCTCTCCTTCTCCTCTTTAATCAAGTTCTTTCTTTATATTGTGCCTTTGACTTTCCATTTTTTAATGTTTGGTTATGTTCTTGCACATCCCTCTTACTGTACAAATGATTTAAAAGTGATTTTATTCCACATTTACTCTCATTAATAACTTCTATGTATATTTCCGTACCCTCTTTATGTTGCCGAAATTATCTTATAGTTTTTTATTCCAAACAATCATGTAGTGAATACCCATCCTCATTTACACTCAAGGGTATTCAACTAGATTTACCTATCCATTATTTATTTTGTAATTACATGTATAAATCCCACAATCATTAACCATTTTATTAATATTGATAAAATACATCTTTATCATTCAAAATCTTTGTGGCACACTTATGCCTATATATGTTATGAATGTGATGGGTGGCACCAAAATTTTAAAGCCCCCTATGATTTGGGTAACATTTTTCTCTCATGATACATTATGTATAGTATTATGGAGTGAACATAATCCACTATGGTACTTTTTCCACCACATTAAGTATCTTTGAAGTTATCCTTGACTTATTCTTGTGTCAAGTTTTATGTTGTCAACAAATTCATATGATTCCTAGTTATTATCATGTTATATCATGCCTCATTGTTCCATATTATGAATCACACCCCTTTTATATCTCACTAATATTCCTATTGAATGACATGTATTAGTTTCATCATGTTATAATTTCATTATTCTATTACTAGGTTTTATATCTCTTACCTTTCATATATACATCCCAGGGTTATCCCATTTAGTTTTATAATCACATGAAATATAGTTTTCTAAATAATGTTGTTGTATTTATTTTCAAAGTTGTTATTTTAGGTAAAAAATTACCCAAATACACTAACAAGCATGATCATTTGTGCTTTTATTAAGTGTATCTTTATGTAATAAATCATAATTAAAGGTTTAATAAAATATGGGTTGTTATAGTTGATATCAGAGGAAAATTATAGCCATTTTGGGGGATTAGGGTTAAAAGGCTACTGTGAAAACAATAGTGTTAAGCCTAAACATAAGAAAACATCCCTAGGGTTTGGTAATGTTTATATTAAGTGGATTCCAGGAAAATAAATCCTTGTTTGGATACATAAAGTAGATATGGCTTTGGCATAGTTGTACATAGGGTTAATAACCCTAAAAAGGGAACGTTGAGCTGGACATGATAATCACTTAATGTACGGTAATAAGACTTGTTACACACCTTGTTTGAAACTCTCATGGGATATGATTTATTAAATTCACATTCTCTATATGAAACATTTTTAAGGGAACAAAAATGAAAGTAATATTTTAGATTAGGAAATAGATCATTGATGACATAGATTAAAACCATGAATGTTCAAAGTTTAAGGAATATATGTCCTTAATAATTTATCACTTTTAGGTTCATGGTTTCCCATTTATTTTTTTAACACAGTAAATATATTCACCCCTAATTTTTACATTATTTGTTGAAAATGGATGGAGATAGGAGATAATGAGTTACTAACCTATGTGAGGGGAAATTTGATGACTTTCCAAATGAGGTTCCCAACCCGATGGGATTAGGAGTTGAGTACTTCATGAAAATAAATTTCCAATTATCTTATGTTTTTTACAAAAACTTTAATCAGTAGGATTGACCGAATCACCCCATGAAAGATAAAGTATCAATTAAGATATTAATGGAAAAAATGAATCTAAATTTTATTAGATCAACCAATCCCTTAACCTTGGATTAGTAGATCAACTCCTTTGAAAACATTTTCTTCATCCTTCATTCCTCTAAGAAATTAATGTTTGTGATGGATTTTAATCATATTAGAGGAGAATCTAATCAATGTTCGACTTTTTACAAAATAAAAATCAAAGGATAATGAATCATATTTTTCCTAATATTATTTTTAGAAATTATTTGGGAAAATTATGGGACCATGACCTGAGACGGCATGTGATTATGAGGCCCAGTGTGCTTGGAACAATTCATTAAAAATATCAAATTTTTAATATAATGTGTGCATAAAATTCCTAGAAAAGTGAAAAATATTTTAAATAGGTTACCAAATCTAAAATATAGTTGAATCGTTGAGATTATAATGAAAGATTTATCATAGGAATGGACAGACATTGGTTGGAGTGGGTCATCTGATGAATAATTCACCAAGTACAGAACCGTAAATAAAATAATTAAATATAATTATTTCATTTTAAAATCCTAATAACTCGTGAATGGTGAATCAAATTGGAAATATAATTCCATAGTTTATTTTATAATGTGGAGTTTCCCCTAGGTGAGACCTAACATCAGTCTGTGTGGGTCGACAATGTGAAATAGTTTTTGGAAGTTTTAATGAATAAAATAATGTCTGAGTTTATTTTATTTTAACATTACCTCAACATTGTTTAACTATTTATTTTAAATAAATATTTGGGTACGGACCCATGGTTAGGATCATAACCCTAGAAATTTACTAGAGGCTTGGGAGTGAATCCATATAAAATTATCTCAGTAGTGACGACAAACACCGGGATTAGCAATCGTTCTTGACGGATTGCAAATGTCAATCAATCCTCAATAGAGAATGATCCATATCCCAGGTTGGGAATTTTATTTCTGATTTTTTTCCCAATTTTTATTTCCATGAAGAACATCGGTCAATCCAAAAATAGACTAATTTGTGGTTAGATCATTGTTGTGGGATGGGTTATTATGGCGGAATTGTCGGGGATTAGTTTATCCTCTTCATTTATCCTTCCAATAAAAATGAATCAAGGATGACACAAAAAACACCATGTTTTGTTCTTCTAGTGTTCTTGTGCTTTCTCTCCCCTATTCCTGGGGTTATTTATTTTTGGATCATTGTGATAATGGATTGAGATTCTGGGAGGTCGCGAAATTGATCAGACTCTCAGATTGGAGGCAAGATGAAACAGAGGTCAGATCAGTTTTTGTCGAGACTCGGGGAACACATAGGTGATTTTGTTATCTAGTTTAGAGGACTAGAGGAATAGTATATGACTGAGGAATGAAGGGATTTCATGGTTCATGGCAGTTTGGGGCGTCTAGTACAGCATGTGATGGGCGGTTGAAGAAATATAGTAAGGCTGTGGATGTAGTCAGTTGCCGCGTGACATGGCTAGGTGGCCGCGTGGGCTGGCAGTGATCATTGCAGGAGACCACTTGATCTGAACCGGCCCAAAATAAATACCGAGTCTGGATATCAGGTAGGTCTAGCATGTTGAACTTGGACAACAAGGTGGGTCAGACCTACCCTGAGTGGGTTGAGGCCAGTGGGTCGACTCAGCCCGGTAGGTTCGGTCGGACCCGCTGGTCAGGGCAGACCTAGGTCGGACCTGGGTGTCCGAACTGGGCCACGTTCGACCATGAACCATGTTCAACCAAGCTACCATAAGACCGCGACAGCTGGGTCATAGTCGACTAACATAATAGGTCCATTTCCCAGTGAACCCCCTTATGAAATTTTCAAATGACCACAACTTTTAAACCAGACGTCTATTTAATGATTTGTCTACGGTGTTGGGATCCTTTTGATTATATGGTAATTTTGATATATCCTGAGTGGGTTTTTTTGGGAATGTTCATGTGACCAAATGTCTTAAGGAGTGATTTCACTCGGAATAAGCATGCTTCGAGAAAATATTTCTATGGTTGGTTGTTATTGAGAGACTGTGTGTCTTATGGATATTGTTTGTCTTGTGGAGACTGTGTATTATGGATATTGTGTTCCTTATGGAGACTGTGTGTCTTTGGGAGACAATGTGTCTTATGTATAATGTGGGTCTTATGGAGACTATGTGTATTTTTGAGATTGTTTGTTTTATTGGATAAAGTATATGAAGTTGTTCTTGATATATTTTTTATAGACATATATCGATGTTGAGCTGACTATGAATTTCTTTGTTGTATTAATTTATTTTATTAATTTATGGTATTTTCTTTGTGGTATTTCCTTTGAGTTATTTCTTTGTGGAAATCCTTGGTGGCATTCTTTTATGGTATTACTTGGTGGTATTTCTTCATAGTATTTCCTTTATGGTATTCTTTTGAAATATTACAATGTGAAATATCCATAATATTATTTCCTTTTTGGTATTAATTTTTGGTTTTGTTGTGTTCTACTGAGTATTTTTTTACTCACACATGCATGGTCTTTTCCCACACGTGAAATGTCTTATGCAGATGATAAAATCATTGATAGAGTTTCGGGCAGTACCTTGTGAGATCGGATAGGTTGAGGTGTATTTCAATATCTTTTATAATGGCAGTCCTAGTAGCACTTAATTTACAGGTTGAACTTGTGGATACATAATCTTTTCTTTTGGTGGGATTATTTTTCCCTTATTCTTATAACAGTACTTTCACTTTTATTCTCTAGTTTTGGGATATAGTGGTTTGTATGAATTTTTTACTTAGTATTTTTACATTTCAGCAACTGCGGATTGGATATGTGTGTGTGCATATAGGTAGATAGTCAAATTTCTCCCATTTGTGGGATATTCCTACTCGGTGCTAGTCACCAGGCTCTGACCTATTTGAGGAAGGCTTGGGGTAGTCACAGCATGGGTCCCTCTAGGATGGGTCCTGATATAGTGGTATTTCAGTAGGTTTGTTCTACTTTAGGACAGGGAAACTGTGAGGTTTTTTTTGGAAAATAGTGTTAAGTGTTTCCATTTCATCATTTAGGACAAGAAATCTAGTGTTGGTGTGGTGGCTAACATGACCATACACCAAGACTCTGGGAACCTGCTTTTAGACTCAGAACTTGAAAACATTGGTTGTAGGAAAAACAATGGTACGTGAGTCACATATGAATGGGTTGTGTCTTCCATGTCCTTATTTAGTGAGCTCTTCAGATATACTCTATTGACCATAGTATATATTATTTTATTACTGGATATCTCCATAAAACCAGCCAGCTAGGATTCTGTTGTGCGATCACGAGGATGATCCGCCTGGAGATGGGGCATTAGTACAGGGGCATATACCTAATATAGAACCTCTGTTTGGTTTACTAGCTATAACATGACCCATAGAGCATCAGCTACTACCACCACTACTAGATGAGGATGCACGTAGACTGATTGCATTGTATATGTTTAATAGAAATAAGCCTCCTTGGTTTTGGTGTAATCCTGACCCCTAGGAAGATGAGGATTGGTTGGAGAAAATTACTCGTGTCTTTTTCATTGTGAGGAATCCTTCCGGCCATATGATAGTCCTTACTGGGGGGGTCTTTTTCAGAGATTTGTGGGGAGATGGTAGAGTATAGTGACCCAAAAACATGATTAGATCAATCTCTCTTGGGAATACTTTGAGTTTATCTTAAAAGATGATTCATTTTCAACCACATTTCAGTTGATGCATATACAAGAGATTCGGCATCTACAGTATGGAAAACAGATAGTGGTGGAGTATTCTGAGAGATTTACCAATCTTTCATGCTACTCCACAGATATGGTACATGATATGTCATTCACTCATTAGACCTTCGATAAAATCTTACACCAAGATATTAGGGCATACATGATATCGCTTAGTTATCCTACTTATTCTAGGGTACTAGAGTGGGCCCTGTTAGTGGAGATATATCTAACGGAGTAGGCACCAGGAGTGGGATTTACCAGCAGGCAACAGGTAGATGAGACCTCAACATTAGGTAGTTGATGATAGTCATAGGGACTAAATTGGGTCCATTTCTTTGGGTGTATGACATGAAAACATAGCAGGTAGGGTAGTAGGAGTTGGTCAGAGGTTCGAGCTATTACAACCACCACCCTTAGGTGGTCCACAAAAGGATCAAGGAGCTAGTGGATAAGGATAACGCCAAATACAAGAAATGGAGGCATATGACATCGAGACTCTAGAGGTGATTAGATTTATGATCTGTGTATTTTCCACCTTATATAGAATTTTGATAGACACAAGTTCCACTCATTATTTTCTTTCCACGAACCATGTTTGAGAATCATAGATTCATGTTTAACCATTGACTTAACCCTTATGCTTAGAGACTCCCACAGTATTATATTCGATGATCACATACTTGTGCTGATAGTGTGACATTACTCATTGAAGATAGAGTTTCAATTGGGATCTCCTAGTAGCAGCGTTGAGGCCTTACGACATCCTTCTCGGTATGGACTGGTTATGAAAAACTCATGATCAGATTGAATGTTTTAGTCATAGAGTGTGGTGTGTCTATAGTGATGAAACCATGTTTTCCTTTATTGGTGAAAAGGAAACACATATAGCGTAGGATGGACTTGAACATAGTAGGATTCAGTTGATTACTCATCATTTAGCTAGCCTCACCCTTGTTGTTTTTTATGATATGAGTCCATAGTTTCCTCCAATGGTGGAAGAGAATGAGGACATATTTCTAGAGGATTTTCTATTATAACATCCCCATATAAAGGTATCATTAGGAATTTATCTATACCATGGGATGGTGCTGATATATACACTTTCATATCATATATCCCTCAAAGAGATTCATGATATGAGGGTGTATTTTGAGGACTTGTAGAGAAAGGGTTTCATGAAACCCAGTGTTTCACCATGGGCAACCCCTATTTTTTTCAATAAGAAAGATGTGAGCTTGAGGTTATGTGTGGACTCTTGGCACCGGAACTAGGTGAATATCAAGAATAAGTATCCACTATCGAGGATTGACAACCTCTCTGACCAGATTAAAGGGGCGTGGTGGTTCTCAAAGATCAAAATCAGGTTAGTATATCACCAGTTATGAGTACGATATGAGGATATACCAAAGACATACATTAGGTGTTGTTAAAGTCACTATGAGTACTTGGAGATCTCAATTGGAATGAATAACTCCCCATTAGTGTTTATGGGACTCATGAACAAGATCTATCATCCTTACTTGGATCGGTTCTTGGTGGTCTTCATTAATAACATCCTAGTGTACTCAGAGTCTGATTAAAAGCACACGAGACACTTAAGGATGGTTCTGAACACACTTTGAGAGCACTGGATTTATGGTAACCTCTTGAAGTTTTAGTTCTAGTTTTAGGAGGAATATTTTCTGGTACACATCATTTCAGAGGATGGATTGGTTGTGGATCTAGTGAATATTGAGTCAGTTCTTCCTTGGGAGCCACCCGAGAGTGTCACCAATGTGCAGAGTTTCATTGGTTTGGATGGGTAATATAGATGGTTATTACCTGAATTTTATAGAGTTTTAGAATACTTGATAGTTTTTACATGAAAGGTATTTCCTTTTGTTTGGTTGTCAAACTTACAGGATCATTTTCATCAATTGGTATAGGGATAGATGAGCGCTCCCATAGTGAGATTGTCATAGGAGGGTACCGAGTACATATTTTTCTATAATGCATCAAGAACTGGGAGTGTTTGCATCCAAATTTAGGGGAAAGCAGTTATTGCTTATGGTTCACACTAGTTAAGACTACATGAGTAGAACTACAGGACCCATGATCTTGAGTTAGAAGTAGTATTCCTTGATTTTATGATGTGGTGACACTACCTAATGGGTGATTGGTTTATAATTTATGCTGATCACAAGAGTCTCAAGTATATATTATCTCAGAAATATCTGAACATGAGATAGAGCAGATGGCTAGAGTTCCTGTAGGTCTATAAGTTTGATATTTTATACTCCGAGGAAGGGGGTCGTGGTGGAGTATTCTCTCAGTGGAAGATCCAGTTTAGAGTTTCTAAACGAGGTATCAGAGCAGTTGGACTTGTTGCAGATATCTTTTGTGGATGGGGATGGAGCATTATACCTATAGTCTATAGTTTTTACCCCTACACTCTTACAATGATTCAAGGAGTCATATCGTAGGGATATCTACTACAATAATTTACATGATCAGATATTAATAGGGCATGCTCCTGATAAATTTTAGAAAGGTGGGAAGAATGTAATTCTTCTTAGATGGAGCACAGTAGTTCACTATTATTGTGGGATTAGGGTTTGAGGGTGTTCTATACATCCCCTTTTGTGGTACAGACATGTGTGGTGAAGATGTACCAAGACCTCTGATGTTAGTTTTAGTGTCCAGAGATAAAGAAGGTAGTTGTAGAGTTTGTCTCTCGATGCCTCACTTGTCGACAGGTGAAGGCCAGGCACTAGGTTCCAGAGGTTTTGACTCATCCCCATGAGGTTACAAAATGAAAGTGAGATGGAATCATGATAGAATTCATCATAGTTTTACCACATACATCCCACAGACACGATACCATCTGGGTGATCGTTGACCAAATCACCAAGTTGGACTAATTCCTAGATATTTGGGAGCAGAGTACAGTAGAGAGCTTGGTATACCTCTATGTGCTGGAGATAGTTCAACTCCATGGAGTACCATCGATGATAGTCTAAAATCATGATACTCACCTTACATCATGGTTGTGTGATGGATCGTACGAGGTTTTTTAGACTACGTTATATTGGATCCCGGCATTTCACCCACAGACGGATGACCAGAATGAGAAGACCATATAGGTTTTGTAGGACATGCTAGAAGCTTGTATGTTTCATTTTCCTTATAGTTTTGAAGCTCACCAACCCATAGTAATGTTTTAAAACAATAATATTTATCACTACACCATTGGTATGGAACCATTAAAGTCCTTGTATGAGAAACCCTACTGGTTGACACTTTGTGGGACTGACCTATAAGAGTCAGCACTCATGGGAATAAAGTCAGTGGAAGCTACCATGGAGAAGTTTCAGATCATCCAAGAGTAGATGAATACTACAGATATCTGATAGAAGTCTTATTCTGATGGGTGACTGAGGCATTTAGAGTTTGAGGAAGAAGACCACATGTTCTTCTGGGTATCACCTCGATGAAGATTATGAATATTTTTCTAGGGTGGTTAGCTATATCTGAGATTCATCGAACCGTTCCTAATACTATATATAGTTTGATGGGTGGAATATCTCTTGGATCTACCTCTATATTTTGAGAGAGTACCCAACATATTCTATGTGCCACATCTGAGTAGGTATGTGCATGACCAATGGCACATCATTGACTGGGGAGATTTGAACATCAAGGATGGGGTGACTTTTGCTGAGTACCCAGTGGACATCTAGGATCATTAGGAGAGGATCCTTTATGGGTGTTATATTCCTCTATCGTTCATTCAGTGGTAGCCTAGGAATCTCGAAGAGAGTACATGGGAGCTAGAGGCTCATATTCATGCTCAGTTCCCTCTTTTGTTTGAGTATCCCTTGTTTTATATTTTTATGGATGTAAAGACCTAAGGTGGGGAAAATTTAATAACTTATATTTTTCCCAATTTTATTTCTAGAAATTATTTTGTAATATTATGAGACAAGATGCTAATACGATGTATGATTTCGAGGACCAGTGTTCCAGAAAAAATTCATTAAATTGTTTAAGGTTTTTTAATACCACGTGAATGCTTATTCGCTGAAAACGTGGAATATATTTTAAAAGGTTTCCCATGTTAGAAATAAGAGGGCATCGTTTAGCTCAGAACGGTGATTTTACCCAAATTGTGGCCTAACTTTCGGCGTGGGTCATCTGAAAAAAAAATCACCAAGGATGTAACCGTAAGTTAAATTATTTTATTTTCAAGTCCTAATAACACTTGAATAGTGACTGGGATTGGAAATATAATACCTCCATTGAGTTCATGATTTGGTTTGTTTTCTAAGAGAGGCCTAAAATTGTCTGGTGCAGGTTGGTTTGTGAAAAATAGTTTTTTGATGTTTTAATGAATAAAATAAACTATGAGTTTATTTTATGTTAGTGTTACGTCAATGATGTGATGCTATATATTTTAAATGAAGAGATTTTCAGGGACCGAGGGTTAGTATCATATCCCAAGATGTTCTCTAGAGTCTCTAGAATGAATCCTTAGAGAATTATCTCAGTAGAGACGACAAACACTAGGTTTGGATATTTTTTTTCATATGTCGACAATGAAAATAAATCCTCGACATCAAATGATTCATATCCCTGGTAGAGAATTTTATTTCTAATTTCTTTTCACCATTCTTTATTTCTGTGATGAAAGAAGGTCAATCCACAAATAGATTGATATTTGGTTTGATCACTATTGCAGGATAGGTTATTGCTGTAGGATTATAGGGAGATTAGTTTATCCGCTTTGTTTATCATTCTAATGAGAATGAATCAAGGCTGATGTGAAAAAGGTCATGTTTACTTCTTCAAGGATTCTTTTGTTTTATCTCCCACATTCTAAGTGTTCTTCTCCATTGGATCCCCACGATCACGGATTGACTTCCCAAGAGGCTCTGAATGCGATTTGACCCCCTGATTGAAGGAAAGATGAAATAGAACTTGGATCTGTGTAGCTCGGGACCCGAGGATAACAAAATTATTTTAGTTTTTTATTTTCGAGAAAAAGAGGAAGAACGATGGAATGAGGAAGAATTGGCACATATGGCAGCAGCCAGTAGCCACGAAAACACGACAAGGACATGGATGTGATCACCGATCGCATGGATAGATGGTGGTCACTACAGGATACCACATGAGTCAGACCAACCCAGTAGGTAAACTAGGTTGGGAGAGCTAGTCCGGCCAGTGTTATGGGTTGGGTCGGTGAGGCGAATTAGGTCGGAAAGGTGGGTCTGGTTGCCCCAATCAACCAGGTCAGACCCCACAGGTTGGGGTGGATCTAGTTAAGACCCTGGTGGCTAGACCAGGCCACGGTCAACTGTGATCCATGGTCAACTAAGTTGTCATGTAGTTATAGGATCTGGGGTACGGTCTACTTCCATGGTTCACCCACATCCCAGTGAATGCCCTTTGGAAATTTTCAAATGGCTATAACATTCTATATGGATGTCTGTTTGATGAGTCGTATATGGCGTTGGTGCCCTTATGATGAGATGGTAATTTAGATATATCTTAAGAGGGTTTTTTTCAAGTGTTTATATGACCTAATGACTTGAGGAGTGAGTTCTCCCAGAATGATTATGCTTAAAGCAAAAGTTTTTGTTGCAGGCAGTGACATAGAGGTTGTGTGTTTTATAGAGACTCAGTGTCTTATGGGGACTATGTATCTTATGGAGACTGTGTGTATTATGGATACTATGTCTATTATGGATACTATGTGTCTTATGGATAATATGTGTCTTGTTGAGACTATGAGTCTTATTATATTGATTATATTTTTGTTATGGATATATTTTTTGTAGACATATATTTTTTTATGGGGACTATGCTTTCCTTTGTGGTATTCCTTTGTGATATTGTTTCAGGGTATTTCCTTTATGGTATATCCTATGTAGTATTCCTTTGTGGAATTCCATGTTTTTATTCCTTTTTTTATCCTGGGTGGTATTTCTTCAAGGTATTTCTTTTATGGTATTCCTTTTTGGTATTCCATCATAGTATTTAATTTTTTGTATTTCTTTTGTGGTATTACTTTCTGGTTTTAGTTTTTCCTAATGATTATTGGTTTACTCACCCATATATGGGATTTCCTAACACATGTATTATCTTGTGCAGATGATTGCCTCTTCAATAGAGTTCTGGGTAGACCAAGACTAGGTGGTTTTTTGAGAGACTGGAAAGTCTGGGGGTGTTCAAGAAACGTTTCTGATGATAGACCTAGTACCTCTTACTTTACTGGTTGAACTTGTGGCTACAGACTCTTTTCTTTTTGGGGGATTTTTTTATCCATGTTTACATTCTAGTAAATTCACTATTATACTCTGGTTGTGGGATATAGTTGATTGAATGCATTGTTTACATAGTTTTTTTAAATTTCAGCATTTGTGGCATGAATATGTGTGAGAATGTAAAGGTAATTAGGAAATTTCCTCCCATTTGTGGGATATGCCTACTCAGTGCTAGTCATCATCCCATGGCTTATTGAATATGGTCTTTAGGTAGTCACATAAAGGGTACCTCTTAGATGGTTCAATAAACTGAGGGAGGAGATCGAAGTGATGGATTAGAATGAATTCCAAATAATTATTTCTAAAAAATATCATCCTCACACTATCTAATTTAAAATAGATAGGGATTTCCTTGGCCTCAATAAAATTGATGATGGATCTAACAGGTATATGAAATGAAATTTTTAGGACATGCATGATAGGCCTTTGGATTTTTCATCTCCCTTGAATAAAAATGTGACATCTTATTTGGTGGGATAAATATGAGTTTATAGAAAATATTTTAAAATTTTAGACTTTGATAGCTATGAGGAAATTTTCTAATGTGCCCTCAAATTCAAATTGAAGATCAATGAATCTCAAGGGTCTCATGGGTTTAACGATAAGTAGATGAAAATGGATTTTAATTCTAGAAGTGTCATGGAGAAGCCTAGTGGTTGAAAATAAGTAAAACATCCCACTTATCAAAAGTGTAGAAATTAGTATCCTATAAATTGCATGAAAGGGACAAGGAAATTCATAATGTGTATGAAGGAATGAATCCTAACTAAGAATTTATGATGTGAGAAACCCACCAATATGATGGATGAAAGGAATGCTTCAGTTAACACCTATACTATTGTCTAATGATTCAACTACAAGTAATATGGAAACTATGAGAATTAATGCACTAAAATATGGGTTTTCAATGAAAAATCCTGGCAACAATATCCAAGACTTAAAGACAAAGGGAGAGCTTATTCCATCGTAACTATTGAGGTGGATCCAAATAATGAATTACTGATTGGTACACTGGTTATTCATTCAGGTATAGTGAATGAACTATTTTATTTTAGTTCTATGCATTCTTTCATATCATGAAAATTTATTAGAAAAAATCAAAAAAACAACAAAAATAGAAGTAAAGTTATCAGCAAAAATAGAAATTGGTGTAATTATTTCAACCCAAGTATATAAATCCTACCCTGTCAAAATCTGTAGTCTGAATTTCCCAAAAAAACTTGTGATTCTTTCTTTAGTGGAATTTGATACTATTTTGGGTTTGGATTTTCTTTCTTTATATAGAGGCAATATAAATTCCCAACTAAAGAAAATCATCCTTATTATCACTATTCATCATCTAATTCTATACAACTTCATGTAGGAGGATGAATATTATTTGGGATTATCATCTCAAGAATTGATATTATTTCCATGTGATAAATCTTATCCGCCTCATATCATTATGTATAAGAAAAAGACCATATTTGATGACTTACTCATTGTATGGGAATTGATCAATGTGTTTCCTGAAAAAATTTTACATTATCCTCCTAGTTGTGAGGTTTAGTTATCAACAAAGTTCATGCACATATCTTTTCCAGTATCCATAAATCTATATCGAAGGGTTGTTGTTGAACTTGAGGAGATGAAGAAGCAGCTATGGGGTAATCTAGATAAGGGGTTAATGCACCCATGTCCTTATCCATAGGTTGCACTAATTCTCTTCATCTATAGTAATGATGGATCAATGTACCTATATTTTGATTATAATATGATCAAGATGATCATGATATGGAACAAGTTTCATATTTCATGGATTTATGACTTTTTCGATCAAAAATTTGGAGCCCAATACTTCTATAAGGTGGATATTTAATTGGGATATTACCATTTAAAGGTGAAGAAGATGGATATCCCCATGACTGCTATTCATACAAGGTACCACCACTGTGAGATTTTATTGATGCCATTTAAACTCAATAATACTCCAACAATATTCATGTATTTGATGAATAGACTGTTTTGGGATTACCTTAAAAATCTATGTTATCCTTTTAAGATGATATTCTTATCTATTTCAAAAGTAAGGTGGAATATGATGAACATTTCAATGTTGTATTGAAGACCATAGAAAAAGAAATGATTTATGTAAATTATAGTAAATACTAGTTTTAGATGGACCAAGTAAAATTTATGGGGAACATTATCACCATTAAATGGATACCTATGGATCCTTAAAAACCCAACAATTGGATGATGGCTCAGACCAACCCTGATGAAGAAAATTTATAGTTCACTCATATTAGATATAAACTATCATCTATTTTTTGTATAATTATCATAATTTTGAAACCCACTAAAAAGATAACTCTAAAAGAGGTGAAGGTTTTCTAGAATGATAGATGTGATGAAAGATTTTAAGAGATGAATAAGAGGCTAATCAAAGAACGTATTCTCAAATTACCTACCAGTGGGGAAGGATTCATGATGTAAAGTGATGCATTAAAAAAGGGTTTGGGTTGTTTACTCATGAAACATGAGAAATTGGAATCTTTTTATTATTACAAATTAGATATTCATGAGTAGAACTACCTAACATATGATTAGGAATTAGATATAGTGATCTTCATGGTGAATATTTTTCAATATAATCTCTATGGGGAGAATTATAACATATATACAAATCATAAAAGCCTCAATCATATAATCACACAAAAGGATCTCAATATTCACCAACAAATATAGATACATATATTGCAACCTTATCGAAGTTGAGGATTGTAAGGAATCCAATCTTCTCAGACATTCAATGGATAAGTATTTTCATCATATCTTTCTAAAATAAATATTCAATCATCCATTATTAAGAGGATCACGGAGGAAAAGAAAAAAGTTCAGGTTCTACCAAAAAAGTTTGTGAATATTCTAGAGTTTAGCATTGCTAAAGAAAGAGTAATAATGTTTAAGACCTAGATAAACATCCCATAAAAACCATAACTTAATTGGAAAATTTTGGATGAGGAACATATCACATCCTTCTTTATTCATCATGGAATAAATAATATGTGTGTATATATATATATATCTAAATCTGGGATTCTGGTGGGATAACATAAAGGCGGAGTGTAGAAGTTTTCATCCCAATGCTTGGTATTCCATCATGTTAGGGATGGATGAAAAATGTATAAGGTTGTGATGAAACAATTTTTTGTACCGGTATGGAAAATGGAAAACAAAAAAATGGAATTTTTCATAGGATCCCCCTAACACCAAAATGAAAAAAATTTATATGGGTAGTAATTGATCACTTTAAAAAGAAAATGTATTTCATTTCTATTAAGAAATATTTCTCTCTTTTCCATCTTGCCAATATATACATAAGGGGAGTGGTAAGACAACAAGGAGCGCCACTCTACATTATATTTGATCTAGTTTTGAGTTTTATATATATTTTCTAGAAAATACATAAACAAGAATTGGATATAGATATATTTTTTAACACTTCTTATCACCAAAAAATGAATGTCTAGTCTGAATAGAATATTAATACACTATAAGTTATACTGAGATAATTTCCTATGGATTTATAATGAAATTTTGGATCATCATATTCCCCTAGTTGAGCTCTCATATAACAAATGTTTCCATTATGGTATTCAAATGGAACCTTATAAGGATCTATAAGGTAATTTGTGTCACAGTCTAACATAATGGGATGAAGATAGAGATAATAATGTAATAGGAACTAATATTATCTAACATATGATATAAAAGGTTCAAACCATTCAGCATCATGTGAAATCTGCACAAGGTTGAGGGAAAATCTATGTATACAATCTTTGACATGATCTAGTGTTTGAGGTTAGGTATAAAGTGTTCCTTAATTTATCATTGTGGAATAAATTAATGATATTTTGGAAGAATATAAATAATAGTTCTAGATCCATCGGCCCCTTTGAGATCCTTGATCGCATCAGAGTTGTGTACTATCATCTAGATATCCCACCAAACCTATCTCAAGTACATGATGTGTTCCATGTATCCCTCATGAGAAAGTTCATACCAGATCCCTCATATGCATTGAATCAATAGTTGGTATAATTAGATAATGATATTTCATATGAGTATTGGATGGTGATGTTCCTAGATCATAGAGATAAAGTCTAATGAAATAACAGAACTCGCATGTTAAAAGTGTTATGGTGGAACCACAAGTTTGAAGATGTGACTTGGGATCCATAAGATGGGATGAAATAGAAGTACCCTCATATGATTTAGTGTTCGAATGAAATTTTGAGGGTGAAATTTATAAAGGGTTGTAATGTAATAACTTGATATTTTATTAATAAAATTTCCATTTTAAATTAATGAATGCTTTAATAATAAATTAAATTATAGAAAACTCATGCACTACATTAGTTATATAAGTAAGTTATAATTTATATAATGTTGGATTTTAAATATCCTTAATCATCATAACTATTGATAGTATAGTTGGTATATAGTGATTACTTGATTAGTATATATTGAGGGTTCTGATATATTCTAATTCACACATAAAAGGGAAGTGATGGCCTCATCCAAAAACATTGAACCCTATGAATCCCATTTATGAGAGCTTCTGAGGGAGATATCATCACTGTGAATTTCCCTCGAGGAATACCAAGCTAAGACTCTATAAATAACAAATGAGTAAAACTATTTATAGGATAAGTTAAAGCTCATTAATATCATGGGCCAAACCATTTTCGTTAAACTGCACCATGAAAATATCATAATCGTACACTTTACACATTGTGAGTTTACTAGTGAAACAAAGGGTTATGTCTATAGAACCTAAGAGTATAAATTTGTATAATTTTATTTTTAATAAAATAGTGATTACATTTTCTTTTAATACTTTATAATGATTAAATAATAAGTTTTATATAGATTTCATTTTGATATGATGAAACACAAATTGTATTTTTCAAAAATATATAGTTTCAATAAAGATACTCTTTTTTAGGAACTCAATAATTTTTAAACAAATTATATTTCAATGAAATATTATTATTAAATAATATTTGTTAAATATAAATGATAATATACATTTATAAATTCAAATTTATTTTTAATAAGAGTGAAAAACTATTATTATAAAAAAATTAATAAAAGGGTATTTTTATTTAAAAGTATATATTATAATATTTATAGAATTATTTGGGTAAAATAAGTAATATTTTTGAAATCAGAATTATTAACTTAGACAGTGGATAATTTGTCATAATTATCTTAGACATTCATATTTTTGTATAATAGTTAAATAAGGTGCAATTATATGATAGGTATTATGTCATCATAAAACAATAAAATTGTTGTAAGAAATTATATAAATATTTTCCAAATCCCAAATTATGTTTCCATTTTATATTATTTTTCAAGTTATTTGATTAACTTTACAAACCCTTAATGAATCCTCCAAACCCCATTATTATATTTTAGGGCTTTAAAATCAATTCGTTATAAACATGACTCACCTTCGTGTCACCAAGGATATTATTTTAAGGATATTGGTTCTTAAGCTTATAAAATAATGAAATCCACAACTATTTGATAGAAATCATAGAAAGAACCCATGATATGGTTTGTGGTTTTAATTAATTTATCTTAAAGAGTCTAAAACCTGAGTTTGGAAATTAATGAATATCTCTCCCCACATTTTCTACAAAAAACCTGCCCAACCTACCATTCCTCTTCACTCAAAAATCTTAGAGCATGAATTTATGTTACTATTAACTATCTACATACCTCAAAAGGTTCCCTAATCTCTTAATAAGCCCCCCCCCCAGATTTAAGATTTTTCCTCCCAAGGTATGGTATCCTCTCTTAATCTTATTTATTCAATCACATTCTATAACACTCTGATATTTTGTGAAATATTTTTTTCCAAATTCATTTAATGTTTTTATATTTTTCATTTCACAGAACACTAAAAATTGTTTATTTTGTATTAAATCACTTATTATGGCATGTTTTATACACAACACCAAGTTAATTATAAACTACACATAACATAGTGATTAGCTTGACCTACATGGAACACTGAGTTTATCTTGCATTACATGCAACGATGACTTTACTTGATGACCTGCTAGTCATGCAAGACCAACTTTTACCAAATAATGATATTTTAATAAAATATTATTTAATATAACATAGTCATTAAATTTTTAGTTTTGAAAATGGTTAAATGAATTATTAAAAAATATGTTTTACACAAATATTAAATAAATCTTTTGGTTTCAAATTAATTAGAAATAAATATGAAAATTTATTTAATATTTAGGTAAATATCATTATTATTTTTATGCCGGTAATGATTTTTTACACTGATAAATTAAATTAATTACAATAAGTTAGTGATATTAATGTAATATATATATATATTATATTCAACAAAATATTATTGATATTCATCCAACATATCTAATATTTTTAATATAAAAACCAAATTTTATACATAAAATACTATATTTTTATTAGGGCGTTTTTACTGCCTTTTGAGGGATAGCCTATTTTAAATCAACTTTTAGGAACTTTTATGGATTATATATGTCAAAATAAAAACTATATTTTAAATCAAAATATATAAATTATATCATGGTAAATTCATGGTATTTTTCTGTGAAGATTCATTTTTTAATGAATAATGAAAAATACATAAGTTTATATAAAAACTACTTTTTCAAATATTTTATATATAAGGATAAATTATATTTTAAAATGTTTTTTAAGATTAATTAGATCAATTTTTTATAAATTAATCAAATTAATGAAATTATAATAAATTTCAATTTTTAATTGATAATAAAAACAAAGCAAACTTTTGGAGGTTTTCACTTTAAAAAACTTCTTTATTGTCCTATCTGTAGGATTAAATTTAATTTAATTTTTTCAACTTATGTGATTTTAATTTGGAAAATGGGTTAAATATTTTTAATCATCAAAATTTAAAATGTATAATAATTAAAATTTATTTTTTGACCAAAAATTCTATTGAAGTGATTAAAATTAATTACATCAACTAAGAGAGAACTTAGGTTAACAAAGTACTAAACATTACATTTAAGACCCAAAATGACCTAGACACTTGTACCAGATCAATTTTATGACCACATTTAGACCATATAATCCACTTTATATAATTGGTTTCATTATTTACTCCATTTTTCATGTGATAAATGTGTATGGAATTCCTTTTTAAAAATATTATAAGAGGGACACTCCTCCTCCAATATAAAAATGTATCCTCTCCTCCCAATTTCTCACACATATAAATAAATTTTTTCTCAAAAAAAATAATTCCAAATATATCCTATGAATACCTACCCAAATACTATAGTCCTACTCTAGGGAATAAATCAATCTATGGAATCCCTTTGGTGAATACCAAAAGGAGTTACCCGAATAAGAGGTAGCGTTCTTCTTCAAGTTCTTTTACTTAATTTCAATTATTCACCCTATCAACACTTCTTATAAAATGATTTTATAATATAAATAGTATCATAAATATAATATTATGTTGTTATTATAGTTTTTAAACCTACACTTACACACACATCCATCTGATTGGTAACAAACATGCTATTTACGTGTACGACGAACTACCACCTCATCAAACAATGATTGTCATTTTTCCTTTACCACCTATCATGGTGGAAAATATGACAGAAAATATATATATATATGATAAATATTATAATTATAATTTCTGTATAAATCTATTGTTTTTATATATAACACTACTTTATGCTTTCCATCTTGTATAAATATGATAATTTGATTTGAGGAATGTTGGACTACTACCCCCTTAAAGTAATTTGACTCACTCACACACTACATGGAATTTTTTGAGAATTAATTTAGTAAAATCATATGATATATATTAAATAATAATAATACTTTAATTATAATATATATCTATATATATTCCACTTTATTTCTTTCAAAGCGATAATAAAAATTGAAACAGTATACACACGTATATACAGTTTACTATCTCCGTTAATGATGTATTTTATTCTATAAATATATATTATATATAATATTATCATAAAAAATAATGAATATACATGATATTTATATCATTATATAAATTATTTAAATCATTATAAAACTATAAGGACCAAATATGTAACAAATTATGACACATGCGAAGAACAAAGTGAATATTACCCGAACTGAAACCTCAACATATGATTGTTAACAAGTAAGTAATATAAGCTCATAATCAAACCATATATGGTATTATATATAATAATATGATTCAATAAAATATTTATAATAAACTTAAATTTATTATATAAGAACCGTGTACATGTATGAAGAGATCCAAGATACAAGGTAATGGGATTTTATCTCACTTTTTATTTCAGTGAGATAAATGCTTAATTCACCACCCATTCCTTTTCTATGGACTATATATTGAATAAAGATGTATTATATGTTCATTATTATTAAATATTTGGTTATTTACATATCCATTTGATGAATTTTATTTCATAGGGATTATTTTTCAAAAGTTACCAAATCTGTAAAGTAATTTTTCTCAATTTTATTTCTTTGAGACACATTCCATGTTATGAATCTATATTTTTCCATGAGGTGTATATATTAATTTGGAAATGTTATATCATGAATATACTTAGTTTTATGATATTTTATGATTTATTTATTTTCATTTTCTTACATGGGTAGTATAGTTCAATGTTTCCAAGTGGTAAGAGTTTTTTTAAAAATATCATTGCTTTTCGAGATTGTTTATCTTTATGCTTCCTTTCTGGAAATATTATGATACTTAACAAAATAAATCTCAAGAATTTTCTTATCCTCTATTTATTCATGATATATTAATGTACTAGTACCATTTCTCCATTATTTTGTACCTAAGATACTTAATATACAATTTTTAAGAATGTCATGCATTACCCTCTCTTCAGTCAGAAATCTTGTTCCATTAAGACCAAGTTTTCTAAATAGAGATTAAAATAATATTCTAATATTCCCCAAAAATATTCAAAAGACATTTTTTCCCTTTTTTTCTTCTACCAATGTCTCCAAAGGAATCTTCTTGTCTATTTTTTAGAGAGGCATTTTTTTACCCTTTTTACCATGCAAAAAGAATGTTCTTTTTACCTCGTACGACATGTAGGGATTTACCAGACATCATTTCTTTGAAGCTTAATTTTCATGACTAAAAGGATAATTTTTATGAATTTTATTTTAAAATTAATTTTCAATGAAATTTTTTTCAAAACTTTTTTAGGATATTTTAATAATTTAAAATTTGTTTTCAAATAAATGGTTTTCAAAATGTTTAAAATCTTCCTATATAATTTTAAATATATTTTCAATGATGTGGTTTTCAAAACGTTTTCAATATTTATTTATAATTTTTCATATTATTTTAAATGAAATGGTTTTAAAAAAATTAAAACATTATTTATATGTTTTTAAAGTGTTTTCAACAAAATGGTTTTCAAAAAAAAATTATGATTTATTTATATATTTTTAAATCGCTTTAAAATAAATGGATTTCAAAATGTTATCAATGTTTATTAATATGTTTAAAAAGTATTTTTTACATAAATGGTTTTCAAAACATTTTCATTCTTTATATTTATGTTTTTTAATTAGTTTCAAAGATATTATTTTTAAAAAAATCAATTTAATTTCATGAGTTTTTAACGAATGTGCTTTTTTCAAAAAAAAACAAGATTTATTTATAAGTTTTAATGATTATTGTCATGAAAATGGTTTTCAAAAGGTTTTATGTTTTAAAAAACATTTTACAAAGAAAAAATAGATATTTTTTTCGTAAATTGTTTTAAAAAACCTTTCTAAATTATTTCTAAACTAAGATTACATCTGTTGTTGTTACTCATTCCTTTTTTAGGAAATGATTCAATGTTTACATTTTTATTCTTTATTATAATGGATCATGTTAGATAAAATCATTTTTATAAAACGTTTTTCCCTTTTATGGGTTATACTCTTTTGAAACCCGCTTTTTTTCATGGGTTATAATTTAGATTAAATGATTATGAAACCTGTATATTTTTTCACTGGTTATAATATACGTACATGTTTATGATACCCATTTATTTTCATGGGATAGGATTTTATTGTTTATAATTTTGTAGAACATGTATGTATGATTTCATTATAATATGGGTGGAACCTATATCTCTTTTCAATACATCGGTTAAAGATTTATATCATAGAAGATAGACTGATATGGTCTTGGGAGTAAACCTTGACAACTAAGACGGTAATCGGAGTGATCCATGACTAAAAATATGGTATGAAGAGTGAAATAATGCTATTAATACTTTTATGGGATTGAACCATGACTACCAATATGGTATAGGGATTGAAACCATACCACCAAAATGGACTTGGTAATGATGCCTTGGCTAATATAGAAATTATATTATAATCTTATGTGTATGCCACAATTCCATGTCTAATACCTTTATTGTGATTTAATGGATTATGTTCTTTATTTCCATATGATTTGTGTCTTATAATCTGCTAATGATTATTCCTTGATTCTAATTTGATATCTTTAATATATAGGGAATGATCTCTTATTTTCATGATCACATTCACATAACCATATGCTCATGTTTTTTATTACAAGTCTCCCTTTTTTATCCTTACTAAGCATCTGATTTCACCCCATTTTTTATACTTTCCTAGGTTATAATGATATGTATTATTTTCTATGTTTTTATATTGGTTTATATTCAAGAATAACCTAGTATGATCTAATATAGATCACTTATGTGTGTGGGTTTAGGTTTCCAAATTTCCAAAGGCACTAGTAGTATCGTCTTTGGTAATCTATTTTTATAATGTTTTATATATTCCAAAAAAGTTATGTAATGTCAATGTCTTATGAGATAGGGTATCTATATTTGGTGTCATGTAAAATTTTTAGTTAACCTTTAGAATCTTGGATGACAAAACCTTAGTGAGAACCCTAAGGACATGTCTATGGATATGTCTAAGGATAAAGAAAAGTATAGGAATATGTGTTGAAGTTTTGGTAAAGGATAGAGTAAGTAGTTTTCTATAAATACATACCTGTATGGATAATACAAGTGGATGTGGCTCTGGAATATATTTACCTAGGAGTGACAACTCTGATAAGAAGTCCCAAGCCTGACTTGGGGTAATCTGGTACTTGAATATCGGCCTTGTTGCACACCTAATTTGATACTCCCAGTGGATTTTCCATTAAAATTCACAAACTCATTATGAACCATAATAAAGGATGTAAATGGAATACTACTTTTATTAACTAAGGATCAACCTTTGGTTTCTTTGATTAAAAAGTGGGATTCATGACTTAGATATCCTATAAGTAATTTTTCATGATTATGCGGTTTTATTCTATGATATGTGTTTCTCGCCCTAAGATTTATGGTTTTATTCAATGGAGATAAATAGAAGGAACATGGTTAACATTTAATGTTTCTGATTTGGAATGTATGGGCATTATGAAATTTATTTCCCAAGTGTAAATATCATAAATATAATCAAGAAGGTGGTATGAGAATTGACAATACATCTGAAGATAAAAAATACCACAAATGACATGTTAAAGGTATGTGATATTCTTCTAGTATTTTTTACATTAAACATAAAAAATCATGATTAGATTAAGGTTGAGGAACCATAATACATTATCCATATTTTACATTTATGTAAATAGGTATTAATGAATTAGTTAAGGAATCTCAACTAATCGGTTTAATAATAAATTTGGATGAATAAAGTATTTATATTTTGGAAATTAAAAAATTATGTTATATGAATCCTGAAATATATAAGTATTTCAGTATAAATTTTCATTAAGTATTGAAAAGGATATGTTGAATAGAAATTTCATGGAAAGGTGATATTTTTATTACTGGAAGGGAACCCTTAATTAATTTCTATCATTGAGATAATGATCTTTAGATAATGATATGTTGAATATGAATAAGTACATGAGACGGTACAGATTTCCCTGGAACTGATTATGGAAAATGTGGTCTATGTCATCAAGGATGATGTCTACAAATTTTTTGATTTAAAGAATATATCCAGTAAATATTGTAATAATCAATAATTCATGTTTTCCTAATGTATTTGTGGGTATTTAGATTATTACCATGTTTCAAGGGAATATACGATGAGGGTATTCTCATGTTTGGGATTTGAAAACCAAGAACAACTTTTTGATATATTTGGGATCAATTTTATTGAGATTTTAAGTCATTATTTTTTAATAATTGTATTTTTTAT
Organism: Viscum album; assembly: GCA_963277665.1. NCBI lineage: Eukaryota > Viridiplantae > Streptophyta > Magnoliopsida > Santalales > Viscaceae > Viscum > Viscum album. The sequence goes on from OY728147.1 coordinate 1,307,042,965, forward strand.
CTTTTATAAGGGTTATATGGTTAACCATTTATAGAAATTTTAAGTTAAACATTGGATGAGTTCGATAAGTTTAAAGTGTTTTCTCACCACATGAGGATTTACGCATATTGGATAAAATGATATAAAAAATATGTTCTGGTGGTTATTAAATAGATATGGGATGACTTATCATGGATCTCATGATCTATTACTACTTAATAAATGCAAAATTCGCCTTTTTGGAGAAATAGGTGAAGTGGAAATTGGTCAAGATAAGACCAAAAGGTGATATTTTACTTATGAAATTTAATGAAATAAAGTAAGTATAACATATCATGAAAACTCTTCAACTCTATAGAAAGGATCTTGAAACTAAAAAGGTTATCCCAATTCCATTGTTTTTTATGAATAAAATAGTCCCTTAGATAATCACATATTTATGTATTTGTGATTGTTAACTTTCTCCTAACCAAGTTCCCTATCACTCTCCTATAGAACTTGATAATTATATTTCTCATCAATCTTTGCGATTACACATTCCAAATATGATATCCTACATGTAAACCCTTCTAAGTGTCACTTTGGGTAACCGTTATGCTCCTAACTTAATTTTTGGATGAAGTTTTACTGTTCATTTTTGCAATGTGGTTTTCTATGAAAGGAACATTAATGTATTAAAACATTAATATCTAGATGAATTTGGATGGAGTAATTAATTTTAAGGGTGTATAATGTAACACCTCTATTTTTTTGAAATATTATTTTGATTTAAATTAATCTTTTGATATTTTTCATTTCACACAACACTAAAAAAAAGTTTATTTTATATTAAATAAACAAGTTAACATGTGTTGTATAAAACACCAACTTAATAGTACACTAAACATAACATAATTTATAGATTACCGGACATGGAACACTACAGTTAGATTGTGTTACATGCAAAAATGAATTTCCTTGATGGATTTCATAACATGAAAGACCAATTTTTACCAAATAATGATATATTATTAAATAATTATTCGATATAATATATCCTTTAAATTAGTTGTTATGAAAATTATAAACAAAATTTTGAAAAAATATGGTTTAAAAAAATATTATATAAAATAATTGGTAATAAATTAATTAGAAATGAATATGAAATCTGATTAAATATAAAACAAATTATTATTATTTTATTACCATAAATCCATTTTAACTTAAAAAATTAAATTAATAGCAATTATTTTGTGATATTTATGTAAAAAATATATATATAATATATTCAATAAAATATTTTTTAAATTAATACAAATATATTTTATAGGCTTGATATAAAAACAAAACAAGTTTTATGTATTAAATATTATATTTTTATTATGGTATTTTTAAAGCCTTTTAATGGAGAATAAATTTTAAATGAAAATTTTGGAAATTTTATGGATTATATATATCAAAATAAACTTAATAATTTAAATATAAACATAAAAAGTAGTTTCTGGTATATTTTTGGTATTTTTCTATAAATTTTCAATTTTTAATGAATAATTATATATACTATTGTTTAATTCAAAACTGTTTTCTCATATAATTTATTTACAAGGATAAATTATATTTTAGATTAGTTTTAAAGTTTAATTAGATCATATTTTTATAAATTAATCCAATTAAGGTCATTTAAATCAATTTCACTTTGAAATTGACTATAAAAACATAGAAAACATTTGTATGTTTTTACTTTAAACCCCAACATTGTCATCTCATCTATGGTATTTATTTTGAATTAATTTCTACCACCTATATGATTGGAATTTAGAGAAATGGATTCCATATTTTAAATTAGAATAATTTATAATGTTTAATGAGTTCAACATAGGTTTTAACCAAAAATATTAGTGAAATATATTAAAATTAATTATAACAATCTAGAGAAAAATTATGTTAACGAAGTACGAAACCTTAAATTTAAAATCCTAAACGACCTAGAAACTTATCCATGATCCCTTAGATATCCATATTTAGACCCTATAATCACATTATATAATTGGTTTCATTATTTTATCCACTTTTTATGTAAAAATTGTGTATGGTATTCCATTTTCAACATATTACAAGAGTTGTACTTCTCCTTGAATAAAAAAATGACTCATATCCTCCCACTTCCTCACACTTATGAATCTAAAATGGATCAAAAAATATCTTTAAAAACAGATTTTAAAAATTACTAACATCATATAAGAATCATCCCCTTTTGAATAAATCAATCCAATTAATCCATTTGGTGGAAAGAAAAACGAGTTACTTGAATAAGAGGTAGTATTCTTCCTCATGTTATTTTATTTAATTTCAATTCTCCACACACTCAAAAAATCTTCTACAATGATTTTAATACAAAAAAATATCCAAAATATACTAGGATATTTTTATTCTAAGGTTCATATATACACTTTTACACACTTCTATCTAATGGGTAACGAACATACTATTTACATGTACGGTGAACCATTGCATCACGAAATGATGATTGTTCATTTTTTCTTTACAGCCTCCTAAAGTGGAAATTATTATGGGAAATATATTTATATATGATAAATATTATATTTATAATTTATTTACTCTTTTATAATTTTTATTTATAACATGCCTTTCTACTTTCCATCTTCTGTATATATGATAATTTTATTTGAGAAAGTGGGAACTACCACTCCCTCAAAACAATGTAATTCATTTACACGCTACGTAAAATGTATTAAGATTGAATTTTGGGAAATTATATGTTATATATAAAATAATAATTATAATATAATTAATATATATATATATATGTCATTTTCATTATTTTTTAAAAAATGATAATAAAAACGGAAATAGCTTTCATGCCTAAGTATGAATTACCATCTTCAAAAACTGTGAATTCCATTTCATAGTTATATATTATATAGACTATTATAATACATATATAATGAATATAAATTATATTTATATAATTGTTTATATTCTTTAGATAATTATATTAGAATAAGGAAGAAATATATAACAAATAAAGACACATGCGAAGAATAAAGGGAATATTACACAAAGTGAAATCATAACATAGAATTGTTAACAAGAAAGTAATAAAAGGTCATAATAAAATAATATATGGTATTATATATAATAATATTATTCTCTGAAAATTTTATAATAAACTTATATTTATAATAAATGAATCTTGTACAATTATGGGGAGAGTCAGTACACAAGGTAATGGGAGTTTATCTAACTTTTTATTTTTATCAGTTACATGATTAATTCACAACACATTCCATTTTTGTGGCGTTTATACTTCTCATTGATGTATTATTTGATTCTTATAATTAAATTTATGGGTATTTACATGTCCAATTTTTCATATTTCTTTTATGGGGTTTTTTTTCAAATATTTACCAAATCAGTAAAGTAATTTTATCTCAATTTTCCGTCTTCGCGACACATGCCATGTTATGAACCTATAGTTTTACATTATTGGTATATAATTCATTTGAAATGTTATATCAAGAATGAAATTAATTTAATGACATTTTAAGATTCATGTAATTTCATTTTCTTATATGTTTATTATGGTTCAAAGTTACCAAGTGGCAAGAGTTTATTGAAACAATCTCATCGCCTTTCTATATTGATTATGTTTATGCTTCAATTATTGAAATATTATGATCCCTTTATTGAGAACTCTCATTAATTTTCTTCTCCAATAGTTATTTATGATATATTCATGTACTGGTTCCATTTTTTCACTCTTTGTTACATATGATAGTTAAGAATGTATTTTTAAGAAATCCTAACTTTACCCTCTCTTTGGTCAGAAATATGTTTTCCTTTAGAACCATGTTTTCTAAAAAAAATTTCCAAGAATATTCTATTATTATCCTAAAATATTTAAAAAAATTGCCCTTTTTTTCTTTTACTAATGTCTTCGGAGGAATCTTATTTTCTTTTTCCAAACAAGGCATTTTTATAAACTTTTTTCCATATAAAAGTAATGTTATTTTTACCTCATAAAACATGTATATATTTACCCAGAGTCATTTTTTGAGACATACATTTAGTGTTTAAAAGGTTAATTTTTAAGATAATGTTTTTAAAATTAATTTTTACAGAAATGGTTCTTAAAATATATTAAATATTTCATTATAATTTTCAAATTATTTTCTAAGAAATGGTTTTCAGAACATTTTAAAGATTTATTTATAATATTTAATGTAGTTTCAAAGAAATGGTTTAGAAAATGTTTTCAATATTTCTTTATATGTTTACAACATATTTTCAAATAAATGGTTTTTAAAATATTTTTAATCTTTTTTATAAGTTTTCAATGTATTTACAACGAAATATTTTTTAAAATGCTTTTAATATTTATTTATGAATGTTCAATGTTCATTCATCCAAATGGTTTTCAAAATGCTTTCAATATTTATTTATATTTTTTCAAAGTATTTTCAATGAAATGGATTTCAAAAAAAATCATGGTTTATTTATAAGTTTTTAAGTTATTATCAATGAAATGGTTTTCAAAACATTTTCAATATTTATTTATATTTTTTCAATGTCTTTTAAAATTAATTGTTTTCAAAATGTTTTCAAAATTATTTTATAAGTTATTATGGAAAATAGTTTTCAAAAAAAATATTTATCTATTATTTTTCAAGTATATTTTCATGAAATGGGTTTTCATGTTTTTTTATGTTTTAAAATTAATTTTCCAAAGAAGAAAGGATATTTTCCTTAAGAAAAACTTTTTAAAAATAATATAAAAATTGTTTCCCATCTATGATTATATATATTTGTGTTACTCGTGCTTTAATAGTTAAATGATTCAAAGTTTCTATTAATATTCTTTCTTTGAGTGGATCATGTTTTAATGTATTGATTTTTATGAAAGTTATTTCTCTTTAACGGGTTATATTATTTGGAACCTACTTATTTTTACTGGTTATTTATAATATTAAATGATTATGAAACCTGTATCTTTCTTCACATGTTATGATATGATTACATGTTTATGATACCCATTTCATTTCATGGGTTATGATATGATTTTTTCATTATTTTTTGTAATAAATATGTATGATTTCATTATGATATAGGTGGGAAATATTTCTCCCTCTAATGTATGGGGTAAAGATTTATATCTTGTGATATATACTAATATAGTCTTGGGAGTAATCCTTGACTACTAATATGCCATGAGTGTGAACCATGACTACCAATATTGTATGTGGAGGGAACTCATGCTACGAAAATGGCTATGGAGACAAACCATAATGACCAATAGGGTATTGGGGGTGAACCCATGCTACCAAAATGTCATTAGAAGTGCTTTTATAAATTCTATGGAAATTATATTATATGCTCATCTATTTTCCATAATTCCCTGTATAATTCCTATATTATTATTTAAGGGATTATGTTCTTTATTTACTTCCAATTTATGTATTATAAACTATCAATATTTATTTCATGATTCCTATTTTTGATCTTTAATATGTAGGGTATGATATTTTATTTTAACGATCAAGTTCTTATACCCATATTCCCATGTTTATTCTTACATGCTTCCCTTGATTATATTTACTGAGCATGTCATCTCACCCCATTTTGTGTTTACTTTTACAGGTTATGAAGATATGTATTGTGTTTGATGTGTCTAAGAAGGTTTCTAAGGAATAATAACCTATTGGAAGTAATTTATCTCACTTATGTACTAGTGTTTATGTTTCCATGTTTCCAATTTCACTATACTTATATAGTCTTTGCACGTCTGTTTGTATAATGTTTTAAGTATTCCACAAAATTTATATAACTTTAATGTATGAAAAGTAAGTTATGATATACCTTATTTATATTAATCCTTTTTATTTATAATTTTTAATGTTTCTATATGTTCTTACACATACCATATAATATACTTATTATTTTAAGTTATGTGATACCCCTTTCACTCTAATTATCCCTTCTATGAGTCTTTATGTACTGTTGTTATGCTACCAATATTATGCTATGATTTTTCATTCTAGACAATCTTGTACTGAATACACATCCCCATTTCCACTCAACGCTATTCACCTAGATATATCAATCCTATATTTATATGGAACTTTCATGTTTGTATTTCACACTTCATATCATGGGATTAAAATTGATGAAATACATTCTTATATTGTTTGATATTTTTGGAACACTTATTCATGTACATGGTTTTAATGTGATGGGTGGGACTATAATTATATATCCCTCTTATAAATTGAATATTTTTTTCTCATGATATTTTATTTATGGAATTCAGGAGTGAACCTAATCCATTATGGGACATCTTTCACGATGTGATGTTTTCTTAGAAGTCAGCCTTGACATATACATATGTCATGATTTATGTTCTTTCAGCATTCTTATTTTTCCTTGATATTAACATTTTATATTATTCCTAATCATTTAATATTATGAATATAAACCCTTTTATAAATCATTTAAATTCCTATTGAATATGATGTATTACTTTCACCATATTATTATCTGATTAATCCTTTACTTGGATTTATAGCTCATCCAATTCTTATGTATGTCCCATGGCTATCCCATGTAGTTTTATAAGAACCATTGAATATAAAACCATATTACAGAGTTTTTAAATAATGTTGTTGTACTTATTTTTCAATTTGTTATGTTATGTACCTAATTACTCAAATATACTAGGCCTTTTGATCTTATGTGGTTGCATTAACTGTATCCTTGTATAATAAATCATGAATTAAATTATATAAAAAATGGGTTTTCATAATATCCATGGACCCAAAGAAAGTGGATGTAGTAATATCTTGTACATGTCCCCAAAATGTGTTTGAAAATATGTAATTTTCTGTCCTAATAGGGTATTTAAGTCATTTAATCAAGGGATTATCCTGATAATCCTCACCTATTACTATGTTGATGATGAAGGGTGAAATATTACAGTGGTCAGACCAGTGTAAAGAAGGGTTCTTTAAGTTGAAAATGTGGTGTACTATAGCTCTGATGTGTATACTCCCCAATACATGGATCAGATACATTGTGTATTGTGATTCATTAGGCATTGGTTTGGGGTAATATTGATGCGGAGGGAGTATGTAGTAGATTATATGTCACGTCATATATTATCACATGATATAAACTAACCTTATAATGTCCTAAATCATCCAATCAGGGTTCACAGTCTAATCTGTTGGAGACACTTTTTCTTTTATGAGAGGTTTATTTTTTATACTGACCAAAACTGCCTCTATTGAATCTTCAAACACCAAGACCAAATCTTTTAGAAAATTCAATGGATAGATTATCTACCAATATTTGACTTTGATATTATGTTTTCACCTAGTAAATGCAACATTTTAATAGACTGTCTTAGTCATGATACATTGGTTTAGTAGGATCATGGTGAGTGCACTTTAGGGGAGTAGTGACACCTGATGTTCTTTGATAGACCTGTAGAGGATACATACTTTTGATGATTAGGTATTGGTGAATTGTTCTCCATTATTGGTTATGTATTCTCTTATAGACCGTGTAAATAAAGGAAATGAGCTACAACTATAGTTTTTTTATATAGGAAAATGTATATGAAGCTGACTCAAAACCAAGGTTTTTATTAGAATATGCCGATGTGAAATTTTTACTTGTGAAATTAGTTTTTCATATCTATATTGAAGAAAAAAAATGATATACATTTATACATCAATATGTATGGTACATATTGGTGTAAAAATTATTTTTCATGACTTTAAAAGATAGTTTTGGTGGATATAGATAAAGAGGTGTGTCCTTGTGTTTATTTCTCAATGTCTTACCTAACACAGGGTAAAGGAAATGAACCATTATCCTACTGGGTTTCTCCAACCACTTCAGAAACCTATGATTAAGTGGGAGGATTTCATGTTGAACTTTTTTTTGGGTTTAACCAAGACCATGAGGTGTTTTGATTCTATATGTTTCATTTTTAATTGGCAAACAAAGGTTTCTAACATCTCACGGATTTGAGTGACTAACTAAGTAGATGAGATGGGAAAGAGGTTTGTCAAAGAGATCATATACTTATATGGAGTTCCATTAAGAATTATATTTTACATATAAACTTGTTTCGTGTTTTGATATTTGAGGAGATTACAAAAGGAACAAAGTGTAACATCCTGATTTTTACAATAATCATAAATCCCTCTTATGATAAATTATTTAATGGGAAAAATGTCTTATCAGTGAAAAATATTTTTTTTGTTAAAAGAATCACCAAAGGGTAAAAATATAGTTTAACACTCTGGAATATTCAATTGAATTTTTTTTAGTGGAGATTCTATAGTCTGAAAATCCTCGGCGAAGACAAAATAAAAATATTAAATATATTATTTTAAGTACCATCAAATTATTAAAAATAATTGATTAAGATAAATATGTGGAATCACATGGGAAATATAAGACCACTGATAGGTTAGGTATGTGGTTTTCACTATATAAAGGGTATAAAATTTTCAACCATCAGACCTTCGTATGGGTCGCTCGAGATAAAAACATTTTTTTATTAAATATTTATACCATTTTTAGAATAATAAATATTTAATATCTCTCAAAAAAAATTCATATGAAAAATCCGAGAATACTATTGGGTCTGTAACGTGATATTTAACCTAGTAAGAGTATAATTTTATATTATCAATATGCATTTGGAGTTATTTATTTTTCAACATAAATAACTAATTTCATTAAGATAATTATAAATCTGATTTTAATAAATTTAAATTGAAAAATAATTTTTTCCTCTTCTTTTTCAATTCTTCATCCTCCATTTTTGACAACCAATGGTTTTCAAACCTCCATTTTATTTTATTTTTGAACCGATTAAAAATCTGTAATGTTGTGGAAATCAACAACTCTATACTGATTTTTAGGTTGAATAACAGTTTGAAATCGGGTATTTAAATTCACGAATTTATGGACACGTGACTTGGGGTTTCCTTATAAACCATGAAGATTGTTGTTGTTTATGGTGAATATATTCAAGTGTGAATATACTTGGGTGTCCCTTGGTTATGAATGGTGATGGAGCCCTCATTTTTCCTTCCTCAGATTCAGGTGGTGTGGGAATTCCCTCTACAAGATGTGAAGAAGGTGGGTTTTATTTTTTGTTTTATTTTATTTATTTATTTTATTACTCCATCATTAAATAAAGAAACAATGTGGTAAATTAAAATACATGATAAAATGTAGTTTGATCAATAATAATTCTTAAACAAATTTAAAAAAATGATAATTTGAAAAATTATTAGAAGTTTGATAAACGATTATCAAGAATTGATTTCATCATCTTATAAAAAGTTAATTTTTACATATTATCAAATAAATTTTAATGTTTTTATAAAAAATTATTTATTTCAATATATTTTACATGTTTAGAATTATCAAACGATAATTACACAGGACAGTTAGGAGATAGTTATTTAAATAAATTATCAATAGATAAAAGGGTGAAATTATCAAAGGATAATTTTTCGAAAATAAATTATGAAAGGATAATTTTATGAGTTATCAAAGGATGAGTTATAAAAAATTATCAAAATATAATTACAAAGAATTATCAAGGAATAATAATGAATGATTATCAATAGATAATTTCTTCAAATTATCAATGAATAATTGCATGAGATTATGAAATATAATTGTACAAAAATTATTAAAGGATAATTATAGGGTAAGTATCACATGATAATGATTACCAAAATTAATATAGTATACTTTAGTGTATTTTCAAAGAATAGTTATTATAATTATCAACTGATAACTATGATATTATCAAGGAAAATTATTGAATTATAACATCAAGAATATGAGTTTAACCAATGAAAATATGAAAATAAACATGGAGAGAGAAAGAATCATCACCTATGATATTTTGGTTCTTTTTGAAATAAAATGGTAGTTTTGGTTCTAGGACCCCATGACATTACTTCAGTATCAATGTTTCGATAACTCAAATCGTTGAATTTTTTCCTAGGGCAATAATAAACCAACAAAGAGGACTCACCGATTTTTTAGGTTGTATGTTCTTTACCTTCTTGGGCACATGTTTACAACTATTGATTTTATAATTATAATTGTTGATTTTAAATAGATCATTCTTGATTATGATCGCATGTGGGTGTGTGCAGCCCATTGAAGCTATGGGGACTCCGTGAGTGCTATAAGTGTAGATTTTATACATATTTGATTGTCATCACATGATTTCATGTATGGTTCTATATACTCAGGTTGATATAATATGCATACTTGTGTTCTTGACCTGTATATGTATTACCATGCCTTGTTGGTTATTAGTGTTATTTGGGAAAGGTGGACTGTCATAACTTATTTATCCTATAGTGGGTATGAATACTTGTTTATAACCATAGAGATGAGGGACCTGAGCACATAGTGGAGGTATAAAGACACCATGGCATCGTATTGAGGGTGTTCTCAAGGACACCTTGATGGTAAGTTTCATTCACCATGAGATAGCCAAGTTGATGTGAGTACACATGTTGATCTTGTCTGTAGAATCCAACTGACATGCTCTACATGGTGGATATATGATACCCAGTATCATCTCCTTGAAACCGTGATGACTCTGTACAAAGGCTGGTTTTTTCCTTCTGACTCATCCAGTTCTATTCTAGCATTGAGCCAATGGAGGTACGGTCGGAGGTTGTGGTAGTTTTTCTATCACACTAACTCGTGGTTTTGATTGTATGTTTTTGTTTTTCCTTAATTTATTATTATTATGTAATACACTTTTATACTTGAGTGCATTTAGTCAAGGACACATTGGTGGTGTCCTATTGAGTCTTGTACTCATACCCTACTCGAGCATTTCGATGCGCTTGTAGATTTCACAGGAGACTTAGTGAAGGGAATGGTCCCTTAGGTCAATTTATGAGTAAGTGGAGATTATAACTAGGGCAGATGGCAGACCAAGTCAGATACTGAAGGACCCTGCAATTTTTTTATTTATAATCTTCATTTCATTACTTGATTCAGCTTTCCACTTTGTGAGATCTTAATTACAAACCTCATATGTCATCTCTAGTTTTTTCATTTACTCTCATTATTCATTTATTTTTCTTCACGTTGTTATTTTTTATCTTTATTGATGACATGAAACATAGGGTATAGTCTCCCCATTATCAAACATAGTCCCTCCCTGCTAGTAAGAAGCCTCTTATGTATGGGGACGCGCACATGAGGTTTTGTGGAATTATGGATTAGACCTGGTGGTTTGGGTTGGGATGTTACAAAATTGTATCAAAAGAGGATTTACACTAACTATTTTGTTCTCCTTTTCTTATGTTGGGGCATGTTAGATAGGAGTTAGGACACTGGGACTTGGGTAGGGGAACTATGTCAGTGTCTGGCCAGCACTGTAAAGTGGAACTCTGAGTTTCCATTAACTGGGAATTATGTTATTCGATTAATATTAATTAAGGCTTACCTTGGGTGATTAACATGAAATTGATATGTGATTTATGATATTTCTCTTATGTTCATGCATCATGAATATTCGCATAAGTTCACATTCCATATATATACTTGTTATTCTGTAGCATAGTAGTTTGTTATTTAAATGCCTTGATTTGTACTATATGTTCAGGATAGTTTATTTTATCTGATATATCTTTATTGTCTTTAATTAGATGAACAGATTATGATTTTGTGTTATTGTACATTTAATGAATGTAAATATTATACAGTGATGAATAAAATGGTAATATCTAGAGGGATATAACTTGGGTTAAGGATAGAATCCTAGGAGAAAACATTCTTTCATCCCATAGACTGGTTTAGAGATAACCTTGTTTTATCCAATAGACTTTTTAAGAAATTTCATGTTCCTAATCATCTTTATGTTGCAGAAGATGCCACCATGCAGATGTTTAGTGGGACCTCAATTTGATCTGGTTGCTCCTAAGAACATCCATGCACCATCTCCAGTGGTGTAAGAAGCAGTTCCTTATCAGCTGCCACTCAGATCCATGGTTGATTACTTGAGGGAATTATATCTCCAGCATCCCCTTTCCATTCATGGAAATGGTGGACCATAATATTTTTAGGATTGGGTGGATATCATATTGTGTATTTTGACCTTTTGGAGACAATGTTAAATAAGAAGGTGGATCTGGTAGCCTTCATGCTACAAGGAACTTCTAGGCATTGATGGGGTGTTATGGGATTGGTTGGATGATGTCAGGGTCTAACTTGGGAGACGTTAAATACATTGATTTTGAAGAGTTTTTTCTCTACATGACAAAGATCGATTGAGTTCATGAGTTTAGGGATCTCCATTAGGGTTCCATGATAGTATCAGTATACTCTGCATGATTTACTGAGCTCCTCCATTTTTCACCACTTGGGGTTTGTAATGAGGCCCATAAGGATAGGAGATTTGAAATTGGTCTTTGACCCAACCTTAGACAGAAGATCCGTAGTTTTGACCTAACTTCATATCCAGATTTTTTAAACAAGTCCATTACCATTGAAAGAATTTTTACGTATGGGTGAACAACTAAATTTTTCTAGTCTTTCACTACTCATACAGAAGGATCTTCTACTAGTGTTGTGAACACATCTTTTGATGGAAGGAATCGGAAGTCAAAGAACTTGTAGAAGAGTAGTAGAATGTGAGTTCAAAAAAATCTTAGTTTCTTCATTTCCTTCTAGATGTGACCCATGATGTTTTAACTATGGTAAGTTTTGACACTACAGTATGGTGTGCACTAAACCCCGGATCCAGTTATAAAAATGCAAGAGGATATGACACCTCCAATATTTTTGTTCCATAGTATCATCTAGGAGAGGGAGACCAACACATCAAGAGGGTTGGAGGTCCTATGGAGAACCCCAGTAGGGAGTGCATACTTGAATAATGACAACGAATCAGGAAAGTCATCAATATGAACAAAGATATGAGGCTGGCCATGACATTACAATAGATCTAGAACCAAATTTTAGTGATAACAAACTTGTTATTGTATGAGTTATGGTTTATATCATGTTCTTTTTATCTTATTCATTATTTAATTTTGTTGTTTTCTCTATAGTTGTGATTTGTGTTTGGACTTGATTTACCAGTTGAGTGATATTTCCCTAAACGTACCTTTTATCTAATACCTCATCGAACATAGACCTGAGACCATTGTATATTAAAGGACGGTGTTCAATAATTATTTTTCTAAGAGTCTTATAAGGGACATACTAAGTGAATAAGGGTATTTGTACCATCTAGTCCCCCATTCTCGCTATCGAGGTATGTACGATGTGTTCTATTTGTCACAACTTCAAAGGTGTATACCCAACCCTACGTGTGTAATAGACTATAAGGATGTCAAGTTGGAGATTGATGTGTGTTTTGTGGGGCATCAGTGTGGAACATATTTCGAAGTGAGGAGGTTTTGGGAGGAAATATGACACCATTAGTATAGATTTAGGGGCAGCATGGGCAGATCCAGGAAGAGATGTAGGAGCATGAGTCAAATTTTTGAGCTTAGTGGCCTGAGTTGTTTGAGAAAAACCACTAGAGATACTTCTCAAGGATGATATGTTGATAAAGGGGGATAATTTTAACATCCTTATTTTTAAAATAATCATAAAACCCTATTATGATAAATTATTTAGTAGAAAAATGATTTATCAGTGAAAAATTTTATTTTTTTAAACACATCACCAAATGGTAAAAATCCTAGTTAACACTTTGAAATATTCAATTGAATATTTTTTTAGAGTTTACTGAATGTTTCTATAGTCGTAATTCCTCGAAAAATACAGAATAAAAATATTAAATATATTATTTTATGTCTGATAAAATTATTTAAAATAATTGAATAACCTAAAAAGGGTGCATTTTATTAAAAAACTAAAACCACCAATTGGTCGGAGACGTGATTTTTACCCAAGAAATGTCATAAACTTTTCAACTATAATACATTCGGATAGCTTTCTTGTGATAAAAACATTCTTTTTTTATTAAATATTTATTCCTTTTTTTGAATAATAAATCTTTAATATCCCTCAGACCATGCATTGTATGAAAAATATGAGACTACCGTTGGGTCCGGAATAGGGTATTTTCCCTAGGAAGAGTATATTTTTTGTGCAATAATTGATTGGTTTTATTTATTTTTGAACAGAAATAAATAATTTTATTAATATAATGATAAATCTGATTTTAATAAAATTATTGGAAAATGTAATTTTTTTGGGCCTCTTTTTCTTCAACTCCACTTCCTCCATTGATGACAACCAAAGGTTTTGAATCCTTCATTTTAATGTGTTTCAAACTAATTAAAAATAAGTAACGCCTTATTAAGTGGAAATAAACAACTCCATATTGATTTCAACGTTGTATAACGTTTTGAACTCTGTTATTTAAATTCATGAATTTGTAATCAAACGACTTGGGGTTTCTTTATAAACCATACAGATCGTTGTTCTTTGTGGTGAATATAGTAAAGCACGAATAACCTCAGTTGTCCCTTAAGAAATAAGGGTTATGGATCCCTTAAATTCTTTGTCTTCGGATTCAAGTGGTTCATGACTACCCTACACTAGATGTGAATAAAGTGGGTTTTTATTTTTATTTTTATTTTATTCGATTTATTTATTTTATTCTTCCATAATTAAATAAAGAAATAATATTGGAAATTAAAATAAATGATAAAACATTATTTTATCAATAATAATTATTAAAAAAATAAAAAAATATGATTAAGAAAATTATTATATGTTTGATAAACAATTACCATGAATTTATTTCATCATCTTATAAAAAGATAATTTTGAGATATTATCAAAGATATTTGAACAGTTTTATAAAACTTTATTTATTGATTTTTTTTTATGTTTATAATAATCAAACTATAATTACCTAGGACTGTCAGGAGATAGTTATTTAAATAAATTATCAATGGATAATTGAGTGAAATTATCAAAGGATAATTTTTAGAAAAATAATTATCAAAAGATAATTTTTATGAGTTTATCAAAGGATAATTTATAAAAAAAATAACAGCATATAATTACAAAGAATTATCAAGGAATAATAAGTGATTATTATCAAGTGACAATTACTTTAAATTATCAATGAATAATTGCATGATATTATTGAAGATAATTTTAAAAAAAATATTAAAGGATAATTATTGGGTAATTATCACATGATTGTTATTATCAAAATTAAAATTGGAAAATTATGTGTATTGTCAAAGAATAATTATTATAATTATAAAATGATAATTTTGATATTATCAAGGAATATTATTGAATTATAATTGAAAGTGTATGTATTTAAAAAATGAAAATATGAGAATAATCCTAGAGAGAGAAATTATAATCACATGTGATATTTTGGTTATTTCTCAAATAAAATTGCTATTTTGGTTCTAATAACCCGTAACATACCTCTAGTATCGACATGCTAAAAGCACGAATTGTTGACTTGTTTCTTAGGGTGATAATAAAATGTATAATAGGACTCAATAACTTTTTTTGTAGGAATATTCTTTCATTCTTGGCCCATTTCTACAATTGTTGCTTTGATAAGTAAAATTGTGCCTTTTAAATTGATCATGCTTGACCATGATCATATGTGGGTGTGAGTAGCCCATAGAAGCTATGGTGACTCCATGAGTGATATAATTGTATCTTTTATACATATTTTATTGTGATCAAATATTTTTAGGTATGGTTCTATATACTCATGTTGATGTATTATGCATACTTGTGTGCTTCCCTATATATGTATTACCATGCCTTGTTGGTTGTTAGTGGTGTTTGGGACAGGTGGACAGTCATGGATTATTTATCCTATAGTAGGGATGAATGCTTATTTTCAACCATAGAGACAGGAGACCTGAGCAGAGGGTGGAGGTACGAAGATGTCATGGCATCAGGTCGATGGTTTACTCGGGGATGCCTTGATGCCAAGTGTCATTTACAATGAGATAGACTAGTCGATGTTAGTACAAAAGTAGATCTCTTCTAGAGGTTCTGGGTGACATGGCCCACTTTATGAATTGTTGACACCAAGTATCATCTCTATGACATCATGAGGACACCGTGTAGAAGCTGGTTTGTTTCCTCTAATTCATTTTGTTATCTTCCACCATATAGCTGAAGCAGGTATAGACAGGGGTTGTGGTAGTTTATTTAGAGAACTATCACTCAGTTTTTATTGTATGTTTATGTATTTTACTAAATTTATTATTATTATTATGGAATAAACTTGTATACTTGAGCACATCAGGTCAATCACACATTGGTGGTATTCTACTAAGTCCTAAAATTACACCCTCCTCAGGCATTTCGATGCACTTATAGATTTCAAAAGAGGATTGGAAAAGGGAAAGGGCCCTATGGTGAATAGATGAGAAGGTGGAGCTTTGAACTGTGGAGAATGGAAGATTGGGGTAGAATCTGGATGACCCTACAGTTGTTTTACTGATCATCTACATTTCATTACACTAGTCGGCTCTCTACTTTGGGAGATCTTATTTATAAACCTTGTATGTCATATCTAGTTTCGGAATTTACTCTGTTTATTTAAATATTTTTATTGTTATTATAATTTTTTATCCTTCTAGAGTACATGACACCTAGAGTATAGTCTTCCCATAATCAGACATAGACACTCGCTCTTATTCAGTAGCCTATTGCATATGGGGAGGCATGCATGAGGTTATGTGGCATTTTGGATCAGACCCAGTGGTTCAGGTTGTGATGTTACAAAAAGGAATAGTATGATATTCGATATATTATATCATCCTAGTACTTGGTTGATATTAAGAAAATAATAACATCCAAAAATATATAGACAATATGAGTTTTTGATTTGCATACAATAGAATATGATCAGATTTTGTGTTATAGACTTAGGTGGGGAACGGTATGAGTGCCTCACCATGGTGGTGTTCTCCTACAATAACAGTTTATAATTATTTATAATGATAGAACTGTTTGAGTATTGCTATGTATAGTCATTCATCTCACCACTGTGTGGGAATAAACTAGTGAGGAAGAGGTTGATGGGACTAGTCTAGTGTTGGAGTCCTCAGAAAGGGAACAAATGGTCAAGAAGTGGTTGGTGACTAATCATTGCAGGTAGTGATCTTATGTAGACCAAAGGAGATGACCTTTGAAGTTATTTTTTTGAGACTTGGTTTTATTTTGAGTGTCGGCTGGGTTGGAGAATAATCATTTACAAAAGTAAAGGAAACAAGCACCATGATATTTCTAGACCCTTCATAATCACTGAAAAGGTTAGAGACGTGATTTACCATCTGGATCATCCTCCATGTTAATAATGCATGAAATATTTGTTCTATTTCTATTAGATTAGGAAGTAAACACCCAATCCTAAGAATGTTATGTACAATGAGGTCATTGATCTGAAACCATATGCATATTTTGAAAAATGTTTGGTGTAGATTTTACATAGGAGTTAGAAATTTTTTTGAGGGAATACGGTACAACTTTTTTGGGTTCAGTGGAAATATGGATGGATATAGGTGGATATGTTGGAATGGGAGTCTAATTTTCTATCTCGATGGTTTGAAATGTTTATGAAACGCCACTAGGGGTACTTCTTAGATCTGATAATTCATTATTGGGAGATAATTGTAATGTTTGATAATTATAATTGATCCTTGAAACCATTTTTTATACTTTATAAGTATTTTTATAAGAAAATATAATTATTCATTAAAAATAACCCTTACATAAGGTCTTACAGTGTTGCGTAAGGGTAAATCCTATTTTCCCTAGGATATATAAATGTAACCCTAGTTTTCATGGATTATATAAGGTAAAAGGGATGTTTTATAATGGTAGGGAATTTTCTAGCCACTACGTAAAGGTAGAACCCTTTTCTATAAGTTGTGTAAGGTTGAATCCATGTTTATATGATCTACGTAAGTGAACTTAAGGAGTATCATAAGGGTAGTACTACATTGTGTATGGGTAAAAATATTATTGTGTAAAGGAAATATAGGATTTATAAAGGCTACATAAGGGAACCTCAGGCCCTGTGTAAGGTTAATACCAGTTTTCTAATGGTTGTTTGTAAGGGTAACCTACCACTTTGTAAGAGAAATATCAATTTACTAAACGATGTGTAAATATAAATAAAGGTTATGTAAGGGTAGTTCCTATGTCGCCTAAGGGTAGAAACTAAATTATAAGAGTTAAATAAGGGTGTACCAAAGTTTACATGGGCTGAATAATGGTAAGTCGTTACCCTTATGAGACACTTAGGAGTTGTGTAAGCGTAAAACTGTGTTACCCTTATACCACAACATTTTTTGGGAATAATATTTTAAAAATGACACTATTTTATGCTTATTATTCTTCAGAACACTTATAAAATGCATTTTAATGTTTGTAAAATCTAGAAAAGATGGGAATTAATTCCCTTGACATTTTAAGGATTGGGATTCCTTTATAGGGTGATATTAATCAATTCACGTTCATAATTTGGGTAATTAAAAAAGTAAATAATTATATTTAATTTGTGGTTTTTAATATTTTGATCCTTTATGCAGTTGTATTTCTAAAATATTTGAACACTTGCAGCCATTATTTTTGGATATCCTTTTAATTGTGTGTTTTCCATAATTCCAAATTTTTTAATTACTAAATCCTCCTTCAATCAATATAAACCATTATTCTTCTTCCTAATCATGGAAAAACTTTAACCTCTCACCAACTTTTGAGTGTAGTGTTTTAGAAAAATAATTTCAAGTGATAAATTATGTTCATTTTCCTCCTTTTCATGAGTGAAAATGAATCTGATTCTTAAAATTATTTTTGGTAAATTTAAAAATAAAATTATTAAAAGATATTAATCTATAATTATCAAATAGTGATAAAGATTTTTTTTGATAACAAAAACACATAATTATCAAGGAAAAATAATAAAGGATTACCACATGCCTATTATTCAAGAGATATAGAATATTATTTCATGTGAAATTATAATTATTCTTTAAGAAAAAAAATTTAAGAACATGTGTTGGACTAATTTGATGATTTGGAAATTATCCAAGAAAGATAAATTATTATTCTATGTTTTATTTTATTTATTTTGTGAATAAAATTGATAGAGTTTATTTTAGGAATACATGGTGGGTGGTTTTATCCAATTAATTCAAGACAATGGTTGAAGTTTTGATTGATTGAAAAACCATGAAGTTCTTGATTGATCACATTTTTTAGGAAGTTATTTACCTTATGGGGATCTCATATACACTCTGTCCCTTGAAATAGTTATTGTGTTGTAATATTTTGATGATTGTTCTTAATTGTGATCACATGTGGGTGTGTGTAGCTTTTGATACCTATTATGATATTTTATTCCATGAGTACTTCCAAAGTAGATTTTTTCATGTTTGATTATGATCTGATGTTGTTTTTTGTTTCTACTATATTCAAATTATGTTATGTTTTGTTTCACATGTATTCTCTTCACTATTATGTGTCTTACTATTCCTTGGAGGTTGTTAATGGTACTTAGTATATTTGGACCATCATGTGAAGTTTTATACCTTTGAGGGTGAGTTCACATGGCTTACGATAATGATGATGATTGACCTGGACATAGGGTAGAGATACAATGATACCACATAACATCATTTTAAGGATACACTAAATGTCTATAAAAAATGTGATGAGTTACTCAATGCCCAAATGATTTGTGAGTATAAAACTCAATGCCATGTTTATTTTAGAAAATAATGATCAATACCTAGTTGGTTTTTTAAGTGGCACACTCAATACATAGTAATTTATGAGTAGTATGTTATACATGAGGACAATGGAAGTTGATTCGCATGTACACACAATTTCATGAGGCTTTCAGGTGATAGATTCATTATCCCTATGGATAGTTTTGGTTACTTCAGCCATCTAATTATTATTCATTAATCATATAGCTATATAAATTATTGATATGGGTGTATGGTATTCTGGTTTGTTAACAACTTCTCGGTACATGATTTTATGTTTGATATAGCTATTATGAATTTATTAGTATCATGAAATACACATGTTATACATGTTAACATTTTTTTAGGATGAATTGGTGGAGTTCTACTCAGTTTCTTTACTCACAAGCTACACAAGAATCCCAATGCATGTGAAAAAATCAAGCATAGGGATATGAGTAAGGGAAAGGAGATCATTGAATATGGTTGAGCATCGGAAACTAGAGAAGGTGGCGGGCTAGGATAGAATCTGGAAGACTTAGTGGTTTTTATTTATTTATTTACCTACATAATTTATACTCTGGTTTAGCTTTACACTTTGAGAGCTCATTTACTTCTTGTATGATTTTATGACATCTTTTAGTTTTTCCATGTTACTCAGATTATTTATCAAATTTTTTTTTATTATTATTTTTACTATGACATGATAAAGAGTGTATAGTTCACCCATAGATTTACTTAGTCCCTCATTTTTGGTCGGTGGACTCTTATGTATTAAGAGGCATGTATGAGGTAACATGACCCTATAGATTAGACCCATTTGTTATGGTCAAGGTGTTACAATTAGTGCTAGAATATTCCCTTTATTATTTCTTCTAAAAAGAAAAATAAAACTATCATTAGTTAAAGTAATCATTTCAATTTCTATTTTATATGTTGATAAAAGATATGATTTATCATCACTAATTTCTAACACCTATGAAGTACTTATAAATATTTTTAAAACGTTTTTGGGTAAAAAAAGATCACTAAAATGTAACCCTATCTACTCTGGTATGTTGATACCTTTTACCCCGAACCCACACCCACAAGCCACCTCACAATTGAAATTTGAAATTAGTTCAATGTTGGTCAAATTAAAACACCTTCCCTCCATATTCTTGACAAGAATCATTACCACTAGGATAGATGATTTTTCTTATTATATAATTATATCTTTCGATATTGTAATGTTTATGTATATTTTTAAATATTTAAAAATTTAAAATATATCTACTAGTATTTATTTTCTTATTCAAGAATTTATATTCAATTAAATACATATATATTTATATATAATCATTATATATATTTTTATATATTCAAATACATCAGCATATGTATATGTGCGTGTATAATGTGATTGGTATATTTAAATAGTCATTTTATATGTATATATTTATATATATTTAAATATTAAAATATTTATTTATATAACTATACTTTTATATATCATTATATAAAAAAATATTTATATATTTTAGATTCCTTGGGGTGTTCTTGTGTTTTAGTCATTATCTTCTATTTCTAGAGGTCGGGGTGTTTGATTCACTTTTCTTGTCTTCTTAAATCATAATTTTGTTCCAAAATAGTTTAATATGTTTTGATGTGGAGGGGTGTGTGCAAAGTATGAGTTTTACCCAACCCTCCTTTTTTCATATTTGAGACCCAAGGATTATTACCTACTTCAGTGGGGGGAGAACTGTAATGGGAAGAGTGGGGATTCTAATGGTTTGGGGGGGTTGTGATACATGTATATATATATATATTATAATTATGTATAATTAACACTGTTATATGAAAATGTTAAAAGTTATTCATCATTAAATCTATTTAAATTTACCCCTAAGAATTAATTTAA
This sequence comes from Viscum album, assembly GCA_963277665.1. NCBI lineage: Eukaryota > Viridiplantae > Streptophyta > Magnoliopsida > Santalales > Viscaceae > Viscum > Viscum album. The sequence continues at coordinate 1,307,064,610 of OY728147.1, forward strand.
TTATTCACCCAAAAAGGAAAATAAGACCCTATTAAATTAAAATAAAATTTCATCATAATTTCTAATAATATGATACCTTAACTTAAAATTCAATTTTGAAGGAATTGAAGAAATATTTTACCAAAAAATTGCATATGGAGGATCGATGAACTATATATCATCGATCTATTTTCATACTTAAATTTGATAGTTTGTGAAGACCAAATTAACACTAATATTAAAATTTATGATCATTTCATGTTCCAACCCTATTTTACTCTTCTCTTAGAGTATTATGCAATTAATTAATATTTTATATTATTAATTATTTTTAAAAAATTAATTACTCAATAGTAATTAGTAAAAAATTAATTAATAAATATAATTAATTATTTTTTATGTCAGGATTTGAGGCTATTTCAATTGGATGTAAACCTCTAGAAGCTTCCAGCATGAAATGAAGATTTGAAACTTTTGAAAGTAGAAAAATAAAGTGAAACCAAGGTACCATAACATAGAAGATATAAAATACCCAAGTTACCAATATAGAATACCAATCTCACATGTTCAATAAAAACACTACACTTCGAAAAAATAAAAAATAAAAGGAAATAATATAAATGAAAAACAAGAGATTTAATTGGGTTTGGACATTAGTCAGAAATCCATGGGATAACACTACTTCATTCTTTGATTTCATGGAATAAGAAAATATTTCAATAATAATCAGTAAAGATTGTAGATATTATATCACTTCGAGTAATTTTAAAAAATATATGTGGTCCCACCCCACCTATTTAAAGTGGAGACAATCTTTCCAACCAGTTCCACAAACTTTTATGATTTTCAAGGGACCCACTATTTGTCTTAGTCAACTAGAATTTTTCATAATTCATCCTCATTCAATTGTTGAATTTTAGTAAATTTTGAAATTGATTGTTATATATCCATTGGAAACTTCAAATTACTATGATTCAATTATAGAAAATAACATACATTGATTCTCCAACCACACACCATAGTTAGAACATCGCCATATATAATCATAGTTCTAGAACATTCCCTTTCATAGAATCCCCGTTATATTGGAATTTTGTTACTGTAAGATTCCATCCTAGCCTGAAACAAATGTTCTAGAGTTACTCCATTCATATAGAGATAATCATAACCTTAAATAGTATTCTCATTTTTTAAAAATATCTCGTTTGAAGACTTCTCTCAAGGATTCAAGGAAACATCCAACATTTTTGAAGAAATTTGATCATTCCAAATTTTGAAACAATATTTATTGTCTCTATTACACCTTCCAGTCACTAAAGTCCCACTACGGTGTAATTGTCCCTTATTATTTCCTTATGTAATAAATTTTCAAAAAAAGTCATCCCATTTTTGGATTTCAACCATCTTCACTGGCTCCAATACCTTATCCTCTAGCACCTTTTGGATGAAATGATACCTCTACTCAATATTTTTCCCATGAGTGAAACACTAGATTTTAAGAAAAATTTATTATGATATAACTATAATAGAATAATATCCCAGTTTATTGACCCATTAAAAGATCCACCAACAAAAAATTATTCTAGATCAATCTATTCCTGGTTTATGTGATGGATAAATACATAGTTTCTATTATGAATAGTGAAATAATATTTTGTAACCTCAATATTATACATACAGATGACTCTTCAGAGATAAAAAAACATATGGTACTCTTTAAAGTATCCATAACTCATCCAAAATTTCATCAATGTGATAATGATATATATCATTTATTCTAAAAAACATGTCTAAATATTTTGAACCTTTTAGATGTCATAGAATGAAGTTCAAATCATACCATTAATCCTTTCCTATATTCTCTATAAACTAAATTGAAACATCTAATGCATGTTCAATGTATAACCTTGTAAAAATAATGGTTTTCATCAATATTAAAATTGTAATTCAAATTCAATTTTCATTATAAACTTAGAATTATTGTTTATTTATTAGTTCTTTATCTTTGGATAGATTAATGTTTCTAGATAATCGGGTTGTTATAACATTACATTTAGTCATTGTGAACCTTTTAATGGCCTTTTGGGTATATTTTTTATGAAAATACTATTTTATGGTCTTCTTTTCCAATTAAATATTTATATAAAAAATCCTCTTGGCTTCTCCAAGATACATCATCTTGATTATTTTTTGAATAATCATCTTTCACCTCTAGAATTTGTTTCATGACCAATACTTCTAGGAGTACTTCATCAATGTATAAGATAATGGTAATGAACCACTCATCCTTGAACACCTTACAATAGAAATAGTGGTCTAATTTACTAAAATAAAACCCATTTTATTCCATAAATTCATAAAACGTATAACTTCATTGATTTGGAACTTATTTCAAACTGTAATGGATTTTATTTAGCTTACACACGATCACCTACTTCTATTTTTCTAATAAAACACTCCCTAATGATTCATATAGTATTACTACTCCACATTTCTATATATAAATGTCTTATTCACATCCATCCATTCTAGATAAAACATAGCACTGTTTGGATGGTTAAATGTTCAAAAAATAGTTTGAAAATTTAAAATAAATCCACTCCTTAAATATGTTGAAACCCTTTAATAAATAGAAAGACCATGTACATTTTATTACCATATATTTCTTTTTTTCATTGAAAAAATTTATTCTATAACACTATATTCTCTAATAGTAATTTGATTTTCTCCGAGGTTCTATTTTCATGCAACGAATCCATTTTATCTTTCATGGATAAATTATACTTTACATAATCCTTGTAACCCATCATTTATTATGATATCATGATAAATCCCCTATCCATAAAAATTTGGTATTGAATAATAGTATTCAACCTATAAATCATTCATATAATACTTGTTGATGTCCTCAAATAAACATATGGTTCCACTCTTTCTGAAACAAATGAATTTAAAATTTCACCTCTCAGAGCCTTGAATATAGATTATATAGTGTCCAATATTTTTTATACATATTCTATCCCAAGAGATTATTTTTAACTTCACATGTCCCCTAAAAGCTTCAAAACATCTAAACTTTTGGAACATCCTTTCATATCAACTTTATATGGTCTATTGATTATCGGTTGAAAACCTAATCTCCAAACAAGTTACAACCATTCCCACACAACCATCTCATTGAAGATAATGTGATGGAATCTAGTGATCATCATATTTTTTGTATCCAAAAATAAAAAATTAAAATATTTATCACCATTCCCAAGAAAAGATACATATTCTAGACATTTCATCATGTTTTCGTTTATCATTGGTATCAATATGGATAAAAGTGAATCTTCTGAAAACATTTAGATGGGAAACCTTTCCAAGTTTTCTATATAATAGTTTTTTTTAGAGTCACCTATTCTAATGATGTGGAAGGATTTTTGTTAAAATGATAGTATTCATAATAATATTATTCTAACTTAAAAACATTAGGCATTCTGGAATGTTGTCTCAACATTCTATCATTCTCAGAGAGCTTCTAGTTCAACTACTCTACTACACAATTCCACTCTGAGAAAATTAATCTCCATCATGATTCATTTTTTATCGAAAAACTATTAGAATTCCCTACTACCATATTCTATACCATTATTGTTTATTACTTTCCAAATATTATTTGTTGTCTCTTTATCCACCATGTCCCTCCATTAAAAAAACACCCCCAACACCTTGTAATTGTGAATAATTAAGTAAAATCTTACTTTTATTGTTGATTTATTGATGAATGTAACAAAGTAAAATGAACCTATATGAGAATGAACTAGATCAAGCCCCAAAACATACGTATTTAGTATATCTAACTTCAGATACTTTGGTGACTATCAATTTATGAAAAAAGAAAAAAATTCATAAAATTTGAGTATACCATTCTCACATGATCTAAATTCCATGTGGATAATATTAAAAATTACCTTATTTATTAAGACTCTAATGTTTTTCCTACTCAGGTTCTCAATAAATCAATATAGAAACCCTATATATTCAAATTTTTTCATTTTAGAAATACTTTTTCCATCTAATTTTCTTGTCAGATACAATTTATCATCCTTAACACTTTTAGCCAAAACCATGGAATCCCATGTAATATTCTATGCTCAAACCGTGAAGCTTGTTCTAATAACTTTTTTGTCTAGCTAATGAAAATAAATTAGATTCTTTCGTAACTCTAGTATATGCCAAACTCTCTGTAACTATAAGGTGATTTCTTTTGACATTCATACTTTTATATCACCCTTCCCAAAAATCTCAATATCTCTATAATAAATAATATTGAACTTGATGAATCTTCTGTTTGAATAATTTAACATTTTATACCTATATATAATGGGATGGAATGAAACAACCAAATAAATGATTCGTTTTTATAATGAAATATTAAATTTTTTTAACAAAATACTCTAACATTTAGAAATAGTATTAATAGAACTTGAAATTATGAAAGCTCCCCTTATGCAATTCACCTCGAGATCCCAACAATATTTCATTAGGTTTTCCATTATCTTATATTACAAACATATGGGCCTAGGGCTAGTTAATTTACCAGTACTTCTCTCCCTTTATATATCATTGAAATTCATATGGAATTTTCATTAAATGTAATTCACTATACCTTATCATTGCATGTGGTTCTGAGGGTTTCATGGACTTCCTTCTACCATGGATATTCATTGAGAATGAGATCATAAATAACCTAAAACACTAATATAATATTTTGAAAAAACATTAATATAAAAACCATAATTTCCCATGATTATAGAATAAAAAATATGATAAATAATGTATAAACATATTCCATGAATTTTACTTTAACTGATTTGAGCTAACATTAAATCATATTAATGTCATTGAAATAATCAGTTTTTTTCTTCATTATTAAATTATCATGTCGAATAAAATCAACATCATGAACACTTAGTTTATTTTTTGGGAGTATTATACATATATTATAGGGCCCTTATCAACTCCATTATAGTTTTAACCCTTTTAATGTGTTGGGAAGTATTTTTTTAAAGTGATATATATATCATTACAAGTTTATTTCCTTCAAGCCATTCACATTACACTTTTTAACATTTCTTTTCAATGAACTATTTTGAATTTAACCTTGAGTTCCTTCAAAAATAGATAATAATCCATCGATATCCACCAAAATACAATGTTTATCCAGTAAATTGTTTATATCATTGTATTGCCTTATTTTTATTTTATTCATTCTAAAATTGTTTAATACCAATTAAATAAAGAATCATAGAGATAATAAATTTATCTAAAGATTCTTCTACTGATTGTTCACATAATTGTTTAACCATAATCTCTAACACAAATTATTTTAATCTCAAACCCCCACAACTAAATTCAAACCACATGAATATTTTAACATGTAAAAAGGTCTAAAACTTTTAAAAATTAAACGATTCATGGGAAACTAATGTATCAAAAATTAGAATAAAAAAACAAGTCACCACAATTAAATTCCACCTTCCCACACTTAAATAAAACAAACCGCATGAAAAAATACAATATGTGAAAAAAAATCAAATAATAAAAATGAAAGCATCATATTTCACATGATTTGGATTTTATTTCTACCTGCATGGGAGAACACTAATACTTTATTTTATTTCATAGGAAAATAAAATACTAAAATAAAAATCAAAAAGATGAATTTATATTAGATCACATTGATTCATTACTATTGGTCTCATAGATATCTTAAATAAATTGAATGGAATACATTCACCAGAACATAATTAATAGAAAATAAATTTCTAGTAGAGGATTTAATGTAACATTACGCAACATATAGAATATTGAAACCTAAATCCTAGAATTATAATTAAAAAACTACTTAAATTTAATATAAATGTGAATTTTGGATGAAAATGTTTAAAAAATGAAATAAAAATGAAAATGTAGATTTATATGATTCATACGTGATTTATACACCACAATAGATATTCGAATATAATATTATTAAAGGAATAAAAATATGATCATAATTTAAAATAATGAATCGTTGAAGTGTCTTACCATACCAAAATATAAGAGAGTATAGTTCAGGTAACTGGTCACTATATCTTTAGATCTCTATGATAGGGGTTTCTATGTCGCTATTACCTTTGTCTCTCTCTCTCTCACTTTGGCGAGTCAAAACCTCAAACATCCTAAAATTCTCCAATTATTTCGCAATATTCACAAATAAAACTCTCATGAGTTCAGTCTTATAATCCATTCAAGTTAATTTGATATTTCTCCCTTCCCACAAAACACCAAAGTTATTTTTTTCGGAAGGACTCTTATGACACCTAGAGAAACCTTTACATAAGTTATTTGTATTTTGAACTTAATATTAAGACAATAATAGTTGTAACATTAGATTTATTTATTCTTACATTACTGGAAGGCATATCTAGCCTACTGTACTATAGATGTCATTGCTTCACCTCTTTTATATCATTAGATTTCAACAAATTAGAATTCTAAAATTTCTCCATGAATGTTACTATGTTCTATAACCTAAAAATGGTTTCCATACTTGCAAATGAAACTTAACCATTTCTAATATTACAATCATTTTCATGGATTTTGTATTGATTCCCACATCATCTTTCATAAACCTCTTCCATTCATCAAACGTTATTTGCAGTTTCATGGTTTCACCACCATGATTCTAGTCATCCCAACATATTCAAGGCACAATACTACCTCAGTACATCCTAGAATATAAAATTTCTCATCATATGTTCTATATTATAATCCCATTTTTACTTATGTATATCCAAAACCTCATTCTCCAAAAACTTCAGGATAATGTGATTATTTATTTGAATATTATTTATATTATAATAAAATATTTGATTTTTGGTTGTGTGAATCATGCTTTCTGAATTGAAAAATGTCATATCATCTTCTTTCATCATTCTAATATATTCTATCATCACATTAAATAAGATCAAATCCTTCCTATATTTCATTATTTTAATGTACTCCACTACTATTATACATATTAAAATTGTTGATTAATGATTTGATATCCAAATTATATTCGCCCCAAAAAATTGAACGCATATATCATGGTACATATTTGATTGTATAAATATCTCCCAAATTTAGAGTTAGAATACTCCCACAATTACTCATTCATTCTGATGAAACGTTTATGTCTTCCATAACCCTATAAGTATAAGAGAATTCATTTCAAACCCTCTTAATGTTCATTTCTAGGATTTTACATATACCTGTTAATGATATGAACTAATTGAATAATTTCTATTCAATAATAAACCATGTAATGTATCAATATTATATATGTTGAATAATATGGAATTATTTTGTAATAACCCATATTTTCATGGAGGTGTGGATCATTTTTTTAAAATTTATTTATAATAACCTAATAATGATGCTTCATCATGTTAATGAGGTCTCAAATCAATTTGGAACTCGTTCAAATCCAAGAGCCCTAAAATGGGAAGAAAATATTATGACATATGATTTTGAAAAACTATGCCACCCAACCCATATGGTTTCCCTAAACCGTGTGGTTGCAAAAAGTGTAGACCTAAGTGACACACAGTTTTTTTAAAATAGTGCAACCCAGAAAACATGACTATGTAGTGTTGTAGAATTTTTTGAAAATGTTTTTTTTTCATGGTTTTTCTATGGTTAGATAAAAAATGTCCCTAGACATGTTGGGGTCCTATTTGATGCATTGAATGGATCATGCTTTACGTAAGGTTTATCCAACCCGTGCATCCAAACCGTAAACCCCCTATGTTGAGTTTAAAATTACATATTCACCCTTAATTAATATTTTATCCCTGTTTTTTCCTTCTCCTCTTGGATAGCAGAGGAATTGAGCTCATTTCCAATCATAGCTCTCAATTTAGCCAAATCTATGATTTGATATAACTTCTTCATCAGTTTCCGGAAACAAGATCTATCAAAGTAATTAGATTGCTTAAGGTAATCTCTTGAGTTTTCTCCCTTCCTATTTCTCTTGAGTCTTATAACCTACTCTATATCTAAGGTTTATATCAAGAAAGGAGTCATTTATGGCCTCGAGGTAGGTTTTCACATCATTTTCCCCATCATTCATGGTGTTTTTTTATTTATTTCATTATACTACATGCCATGATTTTCCAAGGGCCCATTTTTATTGAGTTCATTATAGTTAATTTGTCATTTTTATATTACTCCCTTTATGATCCCCATTGAGACTTAAAATTGAATTTCCATGTATTAGTGAATGAAATGGTTGGGTTATGTGAAATGGAATATTCATGATGGTTTCATTTCATTTAATGAAATTAATGGCTTAATTGAAATGAATAAATGGTGGAAAGACCACTCCTATTGTTTCATTCATTTTCAAATTCGTAATTTAACTATTATACCTTATTTATATATATATGTATGTATGTGGTCTTGGAGATCATGATACATGAGAGGTGTTTCCTCGTGATTTTTATTAAAAATTTATTAATCCTTTTATAGGTTTTGGTATGATCTTAAGGGTTCTATTGAGCATGAAAATATCATGAACCCTTACATTGGGTGTTGAGAATGAAATATCACACCATTGAAACTATTTAGATGGGGGGATGAAATCACCATGTCCCTTATTGGAGTGTTGAAATAATTGAATACTCACCATCTTGAGTGAAAACAATGATGTCTCCCACTCACTACGAGATGTAGTATATGTACCCTATTACATGGGATTATAGGCTAATTATACAAGTCATGGATGTTTGATTTATGCCTTGGTCCATCCAATAACTAGTATTCAAAGTATTTGGATGCTAGAATCTGAACACCCTTGGTCCATATAAGTTTATGCAATATATAACTATAATATGTATATATTACTACTATATATGTATATCTACTGATCATACATTCATTCCAACCGTGAGAAGAAGCCGGTAGAGTCGTCAGGTGTCCTTTTGGAACCTGAGTAAGATTTAATCTATTTGTTCAACTTTGTTATATAATTGTTATTACCATCTCACTATTTAGTGATGAGCACTTACTAGATTACTTATAGACACTGTTGGTGTTGGCCTAATAAAATTTTTTATCACACCATACTCAAGAAACCTTTGGTACCTGAGAAGATTATATGACTATAGGTTTGTATAATGGAAAGGGCTCTACTGTAGGTTTTTGATATTCTTTCCTCATAGATGCAGCATAGGAAAATAAAAATGATCATTCGCTCGAGTTGTTAATGGGGCATCTTTTTTCTTTCTTTTTTTTGTTTTTTTTATATTGATGTCCCATGTTTCCCTTTTATATATAAGCATGCCTTGCATCTATTTATATGGCACTTAATTAGAGAATTTTTATGTTATTTTTTAGTTGATCAGTTATTTGTGGTTCCACACTTTCTTATTTATTCTTTATGTTCTATCTACTTACATTGTTTTATGTTTATGGTTATTTCAATTATTCAATTATAATAAGGGGATATTGTATCCCCACTTACCACCTTTACACCCACATTATTATTTAGTAGCTTTTAGCATACGAGAAGGAATTCTTGAGGCCATGTCTCCCACCGGCTCTTAGCATGAGTTAAGTGGATCCTAAGTCAGGACGTTATGAAGAGGTATCAAAGTAGAATTTTCCCTTTTCTTACTATCTGGGTATTATAAAAGATATAAGGATTTAATGGGTTTTGTAATTTACCCCATTCCAAGATTTAGCTAACCCATGTACATGGGAAACCCAAATTACCTAGGATGGGTAATTTGGTATATTAATTATGAATTTTATAATTGATATGAATTTACAATGGAGATCTAATAACACTAAAATATCAGGATAAGGGATAGTAGGATCATACAATCTAGGTAGATGGAATAAAACCAGCTCCTTAGGCTGAGGTGGTAGTTGAGGAAGAGGCAGTCAAACTCATGATTCTAGGTTCTAGAAGAGAAGACATGCTTGTGGTAGTCTGGTAGTGACTAAGGGACATGGATCATTCTAGTTAAATGATTTTCATCCTATGTCATAGGAAAAGTGTGCTACAAGTTATACAATCCTACCTATTTTTCTAGTAGCCTCCACTTTAGTGTTTTCTTTTTTTTGACACTAGCACATCTCACTATTTTATATTTGAGATATTATCTATGATTTTGGGCCTCAAGATCGAGTAATTTTATAGAATTATTATGCTAGGCACCCTTTTAAGTGTCTAATCAGAGGAATTTTGTCATTCTAGGGACTACAACCTTGAGATAGGTAGTTAACATTTAAATGGAATCTCTTCTTCTTCGACATGTTATCATTAGAATTAGTCTTCCGGATAGACTCATTAGTTCCCCCATTGATCCAATACTTAATACTATCATTGTAGGGTGAGATTTACATTCCCATAGGGCATTAATAATGTAAATAAGGAAAATGGGATGTCAGTTCGACTAAAGAAGGAACCAAGCAATCGAGGATGGGTAATGTTATAGATTCTATTACTAGTATTTTCTTGGATGACTAGGGGTCATGACCAGCTATTTTTTCTCTGGTACTGTAGCATTTTAGGGATTGATTTCTTGAGGAATTATCTAGTCTACCTCTAGTGGGATATGGAGAGTTCACTATTGACATAGTGATAGAAGTAGCACCAGTGACCATTCATCATTATAAGATGGAACCTATAGAGCTTCTGGAACTAATAAAATAGTTGGAGGATCTGGATGCTAAGGGATTTACACACCTTAACACTTCTCCATGGGGTTCACCGGTATTGTTTTCTATGAATTTGGATGGTACCCTCAGGATTTTTGTGGATACCATCAGTTGAACTAAATCATAATATTGAATTATTATCCACTACCTAGAATAGATGAAATATTTTACCATATTTGATTAGAAAGAGTAATTTCACAGATATATTTGAGGTTGGGATATCATCAGATGCATGTTAGGACATCTGAATAACTTACATAGATTTTAAGAGCAGGTATGGTCTATACAAGTCCCCAATTATTTCATTCGGACTCACAAATGCACCTACTATTTTAAAGACCTTATGAATTGTGTTTTCCACTTGTATCTAGATTCTTTCATGGTATTTTTTATTTTTGAAATCTTGGTGTATTAAAACTCCTCAAATTACCATGAATACCATCATGAGATCATATAGAATTCCATGAAAGAGCCTTAGATCTATCTTATGCTTAGTAAATTCTACTTTTGGATCAATAATTTACACACCTTGGGTTATATTATCTCTAATTCTGGAGTTTTGATATATATAGTGAATATGAGAGTTTTCATTCCCTAGGAGAATCCCAAGAATGTATTTGAAAATTAGATTTTCTTGGGGCTAGTCAGATGTTACAGATTCTTCATCGAGGATTTATCACATCTTGCAACACTGCTTATGGGATTTAAAAATAATGGTGTGAAATTCATATGGTCAAAATCTTGTGAAGAATCCTTTCAAGATTTGAAGGAACATTTGAAATTATCTCCAATACAAATTCTTAAAGATCTAAAAAAGAGTTATACGTTCTACTATGATTCAGTAGGTATCAAGCTTGGATTTTTTCTAATTTAGGATGAGTGATTCATCATGTATGGGTCACGTTAGTTCTGGAATCACGAGTATAATTACCCAACACATAAATTAAAGATGGATAATATAGTTCATGATTTATTTTAATAGACATTAACATAGATATCATTTTTTTGGTTTACACATATCACAAAAGCCTCTAGTATATCTTCACATATCAGCATCTGACTGTCAGGCATCATAAGTTGGTTGAGTACCTACAGTCATTTGATTTAGATCTTTCTTATATGCTTGATAAGGTAAATTCATTGGATGATTTTCTTGTATGAAAGACTCAAGTTTAGGAATTTTAGGTGTTGAGTGGAAAATGGAATATCATGACCATATTATCAGAAATTCACATTGAGATTAAGGGTGATCATGGTCAAATTTTCCTTTTAGTCATAGAAGTGACTTCTACTCTTCTGGAATGGGTAAGAATGGGAAATTTATCTGATCTTGGAGGCCTTTTCCTAAAGAAAAGCATCTCATATTATGATACATCTTCCATGTAGATTTTGAATGGGGATGACACACTACTATTCCAGGGGTGTGTGTGGGTCCCAACAGACATCAGAGAGGAGATGATATGATAATTCCATGCCTCGTCAAGGTTAGTTCTCCCCGATGTTACCAAAATGGATTGGGATCTATGAAGCCAGTATTGGTAGAAATGTATGAAATTAGAGATTTTAGGAATCATCACTCGGTGCTCACCTATCAGTAGTTGAAGGTGAAACATTAGTGACTAGTGGGGATTTTACAGTCGATGTCCATTCCAAAGTGGAAATGGGATTATTTTTTGATAGATTCGGTGACTCGTTCACCCAGAGTTCCTTATGGAAATGATACAGTGTGGGTAATCTTTGATCATTTGATAATGGTTTCACTCTTCATACCTATGTGAGAGACATTTTAGTAGATGAGATAGGATGTTTGTATGTTAGTTAGGTTGTAGGTATTCATGGAGATTCTCATCCTATAATTTTTTAATAGAGATCCTCTCTTTACTTCATGGTTCTGGAAGGTGTTTCAAAAGGACTTGGGTACATAGGTCCTTCTAAGAACGAACTATCTCCCACATACTGATGGATAGACAGAGCATATGATTCAGGTTCTAAAGGACATTATATATGCATGTGTCCTTGAATTTGGGTGTTATTGGGAGAAACACTTTACCCTTATTGAATTATCTTATAATAAAACCTTTCAGGATACTATTGAGACGCATCCTTATGAAGACTTATATGGTATGCCTTTTTGTTCACCTCTATACTGGATAGAGGTAGGTGATGAAGCTATAATTAGAATACATCTCATGCATTAGACTATAGAGTAGGTCCAGTTGATAATAAATTTCATGATGATAGCCCAGTCTATACATTAGGCATATGCCAATAGACTATGGTGGCCTCTTGAATTTGAGGTTGGGGACCAGCTTTTCTAGAGATTCTCTCCCAGGTTGCTGCACATATGTATTCGAAGGTAGGGTAATATATCACCTCGGTTTTTTGGACCATTTGAGGTTTTAAAATGGATCAAAACAAGGTATTACCAGTTATAACATCCCTAGAGATACCATTCTATGCATGATTTCATTCGCATATCTCAACTTCACCAATAATATCCAGACAAATCATATTTCTTTCTTCCTAATGAGGTTGAGCTGAATATAGATTCTTCTTTTGAGAAGTATCCAATTTTTATTGTTGATCGGAGTGTGAATTAACTCTGAGGAAGGTTTATTACTTTTGTTACGGTGCTATGGAATTGCGGTCAAGTATAGGATCTGAACTAGGAGTGGGAAGCTGATATACGAGTCCAGTGGCTGAAACTCTTTACAGATGATACTTATTTACCCTCAGAAGGCCATGTTAGGGATGTTTTACTTTAATGATGGGAGTTTATAACAACTCATCTTTTCATAAAGAAGTGGATAATTTTTTAATTTCATTTATATTGACTTCATAATGATTCCTAGTCAATTCAAGAATGTTTTAGGGGCATTTGGGGCTCATTCGGAGCTCGAAGACCCAAAATAGGAAGATAAGACTAGGACGCACAATTTGGAGAAACTATATCATTAAACCAACATGGTTTACCAAAACCATGTGGTTTTATAAAATGGAGACATGGGGATTGTTTGGTTTTTCTTAAACCATGTAACCTAGGGTGCATGACCATGTGGTTCTATAAACCTTTTTGACAGTTCAGTTTTTCATGGTCTACAAATAGTTAGAGAAATTGTGCTTCAAACCATGTGAGGTACCCCCTTAGAATTAGTTAATGTAGCATGGTATGTGCATGTTTTGTCCAAAAATTGTGTCCAAACCATGCTCCCCCTATTTTGAGGGTGAAATTGAATTTTCTCCCTTAATTAATCTGTTAACCCTATTTATTTTTACTATTTCCCTTGGCAAGTGGATGAATTGAGATCCTTTCCTCCCATGGGTCTCCTTTTATTCAAATATAATCTTTGATATCAATTATTTTTCTATTTCGCAATTAAATATTCATCAAAGGAATTGGATATCTTAAGGTGTTCTCTTGAGTCATCACCCTTCCTATATTGGTTTCTCTTTGGATCCATTACCCTATTTAGTTGAAATAGTTTTGCCTTATTTTCCGGGCATTGGACTGTTTCATCAATTTCTTCCTTCCAACTCCAAATATGATGCTGATACCAAGTGAGGCGTCATCTATGTATTTAATATAAGAGGTCTCATCATGTTTCCCATGAGTTTTGGTATTTCATAGTTATATCATTTTTCACACGCCATATTTTCTTGAGTGTGTCATTTTTATTGATTTATTCATATAAAATTGATCTACACAACATGATACATTTCCTTTGATCCTTATTTCACAGTTTATAATATGGATACCTCTTTTATGGACACCTCATTGGAGTTCCAAATTTAATTTCCCCATATGGATAAATGATTAAATGTCTGGAATGCATTATAATAATTAAACTTGGATTTTTAATTAATTTCCCTTATAATATTAATGATTAATTTAACCAAGGGTACTTCCCATTATTGGCCAACTTATAATTGTAATTATTTATGTAGGTAATTTTTCCTTTTTCTATTACACCCTCTAAGTTCACCACTAAGACTTATAATTGAATTTCCATGTATAAGTGAATGAAATGGTTGGATTATGTGAAATAGATTATTCATGATTTTTGCCTTTATTTAAAATAAATTAATGGTTTATATGTAATGATTAAAGGGTGGTAATTCCATTCCTATTTGTTCTTTATTTATCAAATTATTAATTAAATTGTTGTTCCTTATTTATATATATATGGTCTTGTTGAACATGATAAAAGAGAGGTGATGCCTCGCGCCTTATATTATAAACATGATTAAGTCTTGTTATAAGTTGTGGTATAATGGAAATGGTTTTGTTGATCTTAACGGTATCACACTCCCTTACATTATATGTTGATCATGACATCTCACACCATTGACGCTATTGGGATTGTGGAAAAGATGCACTGCATCCATTGTTCGAGTGTTGGAATAATGGCATTATCACCATCTTGAGTGATAAGCATGACCTCTCCCACTCTCTATCAGATGTACGGAATGTGCCCTATTTCATGAGCATATAGGCTCATTAGACTAGTCCTGGATATCTTAGTTACCCCTCAGTCCATCCAGAAACTAGTATATCAGTTTTAAGGCCTCTATCATATGTACGCCCTTGGTCCATATAGGTGGATGAAATATATAACTATAATATATATATCACTACTATATATATTGTTATTGATTATAAATTCATTTCAGCCATTAAAAAAAGGAGGTATATCCCCCATGTGTCCTTTAGAAACCTGATCAGGATTTTATTTATTTATTTTTCTTTGTTAAATAATTGATATTACCTACACTGTGTTTAGTTATGATCATATCTTGGATAACTTATAGAAACCATTGGTGGTCACATACTGAGATTTTATCTGACTCTATAATCTGGCTACCTTTTGTATCCAAAATTTTGACATTAATATAGGTTAGGATAATGTCAAGGTCCTTACTATAGGTTGTTGATATGATTTGCTTATAAATAAAGCATAGGAGCAAAGGTTTGAGCATTCAATCAAGATTAAAGTGGAAAACTTTTTTTATTTTTTTAGTTATTTTATATGCTTTTTCCCTATTCACTTTTTGTATATCATTATTCCATGAATCCATTATATGGAACTACCCTAATGTATTTTGATGTCAATATTTAGTTTATCATTTGTTTATGCTTCTGGTCTTGATTTTTTATTTTGACTATTATATCTGCATACACTATTATATGTTTATTTTTATTTCCATTGTTCCATTTTGATAATAGGTTATATTCTCCTCACCATTCCACCTTCACACACTCACTACATGTCAGTATCCTCTACTGTACAGGGAGATGTGCTTGAGGCCATGTGACCCACCGACTCGTGACATACGTTAAGTAGATCCCAGGTCCGAACGTTACACTTTTCCATGTACTCTACCTCAGCATAGAATCATGGTGACTTAATATTTATCAATTTAAAATGTCTTGATAGAGGATTTGTTACATTTTTCTCTTCTATCATGTTCAAACAATCCATCACCTTATAGATTTAATGAAATTGAGTTTGGTATAAGGTATTGGAACTTAAGTCACTCATAATCCTCATCCCTAACATCTATTTCTCCATACTAATATAATTCATCTAAAAACATCAATTCAATTTAACCTTCATCTCTTTTACCATTTCTTTTACTAGAAGATTAATAGTCATATTATCAACATGGAGAATAAAGAAGACAAAACTCTTGTAATTAAACACCTTTCAGTAATAGAAATTTATAGCATTACATTATATGAAGTTCCAATCTTCTATAATGGAATTGGAATTCATAATTCAATAATTTATACAATTATTTAAAATGTAAAGGATCAGCTTTTTATTTCACATAAGGTCCCATTTTTAATGCTCTATGAAATAAGTTAGTTTCTCTATATATTTTCTCTTTGAATTCCTCTTGAATGAATTTTTTTTCTTCATATATAACTATTTAAGATGTAATCCCTCCAAGTAAACCATAATTTGAACTATTCTAATATTCATATGTTTAACAACTATTGAAAATATCTGTAAATTTCCAATCCTTCCAATTGTTAAAACCCTTTCAAGACAAATAATTATTTCTACATTTGTTTATTATATGATTCTTCCTTTAGTGAATACACCCATTTTATCAAAAAACATTCATCCTTGAAAGACTCCCTATTAGATCCCATGTTCTGGACACATGGTGGGACTAAATATCATCCCTCATAGATATCTCCCACTAATTCGAGTATTTAATATTTCTAGAAACATTAAGGCTCTCAGGTTCTCTAATGTTTGTAATAAGAAACTAGTGCAAGTTACTTCAAGTTCTTTTCATTTGGTTCTTTATTATAGTAAATATATTTAACTCCCTATACAATTAAACTTCTTAGGGTACTGCAACTACAATAGATCAATCTTCCAGAGTACCTTATTCTAAAAATATACCTCAAGATTCCACAATCCAAGAGATATCAAGTACTTTCAGACTTTTCATCAATGTGGACATAGGTGAGTGAACTGAAGAATTTAAGATGGGTGAAATTAGCTTTTCTTATAAACCAATATAATTCTATATGCTACTATCCCAATGGAGAATAGGGACTCATGCTTATTTAGTATACAGCATAATTCCCTAATTCCACTCAAAACAACTTAGGGAATCTTGGGTGAATTAACATACTTATTTATTTTATAACCATTGTCCAATTAATCCTCTTTAATAATATGTTATGTTTTAGAGTAACTAGTCTGTTATTCTCAAAATATAATACATTCATCCAAAACAACCTCTATAACTCTATACTTCCGTGATCACTACCATTATATGAACTTAAGAACTCAAGCTTGCAACTTTTCACTTATACCACCATGTATTCACATTAGAAAAATATTCTTAACCCATAGCCTTATTATTGAGAAAGAACCCCCACACATTACAAGTTTCATTATAGATGAATTAACTATATAATAGTGAAACTTTATGAGAACTAACCAATGATTTCCTCCATACATTTATATCCACAAACTCTAAATTCTTGTTCTTTTATTCAATACTTTCTTTTGGGAATGGAACCTTCCAATAAATTATAAAGAAACAATCATCACATGTCCCATAGTCCATGCTTCTATTATTTGTCATAAATTTAGTTGTGATTATTTTCATCCATTTATCACTCATGTAACCCAAAAAATAATTCCATGACTTTTTAAAAGTTACACTCCTAGTATAAATTACACGGCCTGATACTCGTGTGAGGTATATTGACCTATGCATTACTAATTTAGGTATAAAAATGGATCTGTGGGTAATTTTATACACAATATCATTGAATATCTCATAAAAACCTATATCTTCTTAAATAAAAATAAAAATTAAGTTCTTCCTAAATCTCAATATATTCTGCATGATATTCAATAATAAGAAACTCTTATCTTCCTATATATAATTGCTCAATCTTATTTCAATTATGTATCTTATAAAATTCACTCACAATAAATTTTAATATTTCTTTAGGTGATATTTCATACCACAATACTAACACAGTGGACCAATTCCAACAAAAATAACATGATATTTCATATTCTTCCATTTCCATTCATTGAAACTCATCTTTTTGTAGAGGGATACATTATGTAACACCCTGATTTTTAGTATACTTTTTCTCTATTTAAATTACTTTTTTATAATTATAAATAATGTTTTTACATTTTGTTCAAACTAATTAAAATTGATTAGATAACAGTTCATGTAAGAAATGAATCAAATTAATACTAATTTATTCATTCATAGTGGAATTTTACAACAATGGTACATGAAATCAGGTATTACACTAAATGGATTCATATATACAATGAATGATTATATATACTAAAATTTTCTAAATTAAAATGGGGATATAAATAATGAATAATAAAATATTTTAAACTAGGACATCACCGGGATAATCTTCATGCCTAATAATAACCATGAGTACAACTAAAACTATATTCATAAAACCCATCAAAAGAGAAATCTTTGTGAAATATAAAATGAAAATTAAGGGACCACAATGATTGATTTACGAGGTATGAATGCAATTAATTTTGATGGAGCAATAGTGGTAATGTTGTCATTGAAAATATGGTCATTAGAAATACAGTCATTGAAAATATATTCATTGGAAATATGACCATTGGATATATTGGTATCTGAAATTTATTCTGAATTTTTTTACTATTAGTAAAAATATTAAAAAATATAATTCACAAATAATAAATAATGAAATAAAAATATAATATTTAAATAAAAAAATTAATAAAAACATTTTTATGTAACACAAATTATTATTATTATTAATGAATAATATGGTATATTGATAAAATTAAAAGATATATTTTAATATCAATGAATTGGTAAAATTAAAATTT
Source organism: Viscum album (assembly GCA_963277665.1). NCBI lineage: Eukaryota > Viridiplantae > Streptophyta > Magnoliopsida > Santalales > Viscaceae > Viscum > Viscum album. The sequence continues at coordinate 1,307,083,704 of OY728147.1, forward strand.
TAGAATATATAAAAAAATTTAAATGTTATTTGGTCAAGATTATTGAATATAAAACTGATGTTTTCAATGAACTATTCTTAAAAGTTATTTTTTACTCTTATTTAATCTCTACTAAATAATGATTTTACATAATTTATTGATAATATATAAAGAAAAATAAATTAACATCCATTCTATTTTTTATTAGGTGAGTAAGAAGAATAAATCCATTTTATGCTTAAAAATATATTTTTCTTGATATTATTTTTACGTATCATGAATTCTTATATTAAAATTAATTTTTATTGAATCTGTATGTTCATTCTAATAAAGAATATTTTTATATTTTAAATCATAATATCAAAATTTGGTGAAAAGTTAATTTTTATTTTTTATCATGTAAACAAGTTACCAATGTAAATATTAGTTACTATGGTAAAATATTTACTTTTTAGAGAATTATTTTGATAAATATTATGTAATTTATATCTAAATAAGTGAATTTGGTTTATTTTAAATTAATAATATAATATGAATTCTTAAAATGTAAATAATAACAATAATAATAATTTATTTTTTAGATGATAATAAATATGAATAAAAAACTTAATTTGTAAAAACATGTGTTTCAATAAAAAATAGTTTGTTTTATAATATCGAATATTTTAATTTAAAATTAGATGTTATAATATTTATTAATTGAATTATATTAAAGTAAGTATAAATTTACAGTCATCATGTACATTTTTGGTAAGAAATTTCATCTTATATTTTTAATGAAGAAGTAAATACCATGGTAAAAATTCAATCGAGGTCGATAGGGGTGAAAAGAGGTACCTTAATGTGGATTTAATTTGTATTAATTAATATGAAAATTTTACTTTCTAGAATAACTTTTCTAGGTTAGAAAGTCAATACCAAATTTCTCTACAACCTTTCCTAACCAAACTCCCAGGTGATTCTATATTTACCCTTCACCTATCTTTAGTTTCCATGAAAATATCCCTCTTTTTCACCAATAAAAGAATCTCAATTCCACCCACATAAATACACACTTATCATTCAAAATTTACATAATAAACTATAAATCTTTCATCCCATAGGGTCATATTACATTATTTTCTTCCTCTAATTATGATAATTTATACCAAGTCCTCTATTTCCAATGTGTTTTTTAAGAGAAGATTCAATTAATCAATGTGAGTATAATCCACTCCTTCACATTTTCATATAAATATATATTATCCACACACCTTAAAACCAATTATAACCATAATAATATAATTACATATTTATTATTAGTGTACTTATATTTTAAAAAACATATGGAAAAACTATTATTTATCTCTCTCCCATATATTAGGAAATAAAAATGCCACTCGTGTTATGTGCGGACTACCGCCTCCATGAATTATGTATTTGATATTTATCATCACCATAAATAAATGGTTTAATGAATATAATTATTTAATAGAAATGATATTTATAAAATTATTAATATTTTATAAGGATATATCGGAAATTCTATTAATATCTAACAAATTATTAATAAACCACATTTTGTTCGTTAAAATTTACTTAAACTGGCTCATCATCGATTTCATATTCATGATACATATTGAAAAATCTCATAGAATTAAATTATAAATTTATAAATTATTAGGGAACATATATTTTAGTAATTTCAATTATCAAGGAATTTTTAACTTTGCGTCAGATTGTGAGGATCAACGTCTCTGTTACAAAACTCAAATGTAACAATAAAAAACACTACCATATGATGATTAATATTAATAATTACTATCTATTAAATGTATAATGAATAATTATAATTAAATTTTAAAAAAAATTAACTAATTTGAATAATTTTTTAAAATAAGTTATTAAGATGTTTTTGTTTGTTAAAAAGAAGGTCAGATCAATTTCATAGAAGAAGATACTAAAGGTAACATTTCCATTCCAATTATATTTTAAAATAAATATTGTTATGATAGAACTTATATATGGGGAAATGTTTTTGAACATTATCTCTAAAACCCAAATACATTTTATTCTCTTATATTTATTCTTGAGCTTTTACATTTCATATTTTAATTTCATTACCATTGGTAAATAATTCACACACTGTGATTCTTGTAAGGTAATCTAACCATACCTCTTATTTTTGGACAGTAATATTCATTCTACATGTATATGTACTTTATATGATTTTATAGAGGTACCTATATATGTTTAATTAATTTATTATGTTGGTTTTCTAATTTTTTTACACTCATTATAAAAGTTTCAAAGGAATATTTTAACATTTTACACAAAGGTATCTCTTAACAAAGTACTATTGTAATGATTTTTTTGTGAATGAATTCTTCCACCTTTAAAACCATTATTATTTATGAGTCTTAAATTCCATATTCATAAAAAATTTTCCCAAATAATCTTTATTTATAATTATTTTCAACAAAATGGGGAATTTTTTATTCTTTTTCAAAATTATTTCAAAAAATAATCCTAAAAAATATTTTTCTTCTATGTCAAAATCTTCTGATGCACTTTTTGGATATATTATTACAATAAAACCCATATTATTTTTCAATATAGATTATAAAATTTAATATAGAGGTTTTTCTGGAAAAAAATTATTTTCCATGGGATAATTGTGTGATTTTTAAATATGAATGTTCACACGTTCTCTTGGGACACATATGTATGTTTTTTATTATGTGATGGGTGGTACTGAAATTATATTGCCCTAAAATTCATTTTTAAATGTTTAATATCTCATGATATAATAATTATATGGGGAATTTGATACTTAATAACCTATTTTATGGGAGTTAGGAGTGTGATTTTTAATCATTTTTATTATGAATTCAATTTTTATGTTTTTTCCAATTTCATATGATTTTCAATATACTCATTTTATGAAGGATCGTGTATTATGTTATTATCATATCCTTATACCATGAATGATGACTTCTTATCCATGTTTATATGAATATGATCTCCTAATATATTTTTCATGGACATTGATTACATTCTCAGACCCATATTATTTTTTTATGCTCACCTAGGATCTTTGAATATTTTCTATAATGTTTACCCTTACTGCGAATCTAAGATTTACCTTTCCAATCTCTCATTTACTCATGCTATGAATAATATTATTATATATGATGTTTCTAACTCATATCATATAAAAAGACTTTAATGGTATATGTTGAAGACATTATAGAGTTAGATGATTGTGCTTTTAATCTCAAAATACATTAAACCTTTGGGTTTTGGGGTGTGATTTATTATGAGATGAAATTAATATTCATGTGAAAAAATATAATATGCATGTATGTATATTTCGGTCTCTTCACATTCCTTCCACACTATAGTCAAATTTTAAATATTCTTGAATCACCATCCATTGAATGTCCTCATCTAAGATCAACTCACTAATGTCCACAAACACTGGGTCAGTATTTCTACTTGACTTGAAAATATTTGTTAAAACTACATAAAAAGTATCTGGGAGGGATTATGGTAACAAATTAACCCACATTAGATGTAGAACTTTAATTTTTGAAAACTCTAACTTACTTTGGACTATGGAGAAGTTGTTGATGTGATCTTCTATAAGTAGTCCTTTTGATATCTACATATCAAAAAACCTTTTCAAAAGGAAAACCTTATTAATTGTAACTGATTTATCATATATGTGACTGAGAATATTAATAAGCTCAGATATTATTTTTAATTCCTATATATTATAAGACACATTATGAGAATATAAAATTTATATCAACCGTATATATTTATTTTCAAGCCATTCACATTCCTCCTTCTTCATCATCTTTCGCTTGGTACCCATCAATGATAGATCGTTATCCAACTAAATTAAAAAAATCCCCCATCAATATTCTCTAATACCCAAAATCCATGCCATAAATTTTCTCTACTCAAACCTTACACACATGAAACACCATTACCAGAAAGTAAGGAACTCCCACTAAATTCCAAAATATATAATTGGTATCATGAAATAATTACCCAAAAATATTCTACAAGGTGAAGGTTTGAATGAATTTATTGAATTGATTCAAAATAAACTTCAATATGGTCTAGTCATTCAAATATTTTCCAATAAAATATCTGATTTCACTTTTTCACCACATAGTTATCATATAATAATCCAATAAAAGATATCCACTTGAACTCTCATAGGTATAGAAAAATAATGGCAGTCTAGTCCATACTACTATGTTTGGAACATAGAATAAAAAGAACCCAAATCACTCTATAAAAATGTATACAAAACATAAAATTACTACATACAAAATTTTTAAATACAATGATTGATGGAATGTATGGAAAAATACAAAATATATTTTTACATGGTTTGAACGTGTGTCTAGCTCTACAAGGGTAATTTTACAACAATTTTATTTATGGAATCCAAAACTAATTATAATTCTCAGCGGTCAATCAAAAAAAAAGTTATTTGAACTAATAAATATAGTATAGTTTAACTGATGAAACAATCCACTATATCTTTATATCTCCATAGAGAATGATTCCATGCAGAAATTACCATAGTTTTTGTATCTCTATTTGGTCAAACGCTACCACCACCACAACTCCTCCCACCAGTTCAGAATTTAAACTTTTAAAACTCTCTAATTTTACACTCAAAATCTATGAAATTTACAATTAAATTTTTACCTATCCATAAAACCTCAAGGGGATTCCTTCAAAAGGACTATTATAATTCTTATATTTATATTCATACAACTCCTTTTCCCTTTACACTCTACATTTAGACTGGGATGATAGGTAGCATCTAATTTTAATAGTCTAACTACACCATCTAGTTTATTATACACATGGGCTTCCATAATTCATAGTTTTAACTCCACCATTTCTTTCATAGTTCCATCAAATATAATTCTAGAATTTTCCCTTTTATTAAACATTGTTTTTCAACCTATAAAATGGTTTTCACGACAACATATGAAACATGAAAATTAAGAAAACAAGTTGTACCAAACTAGATATTTAAAATTGGGACTATCTACACAACAGGTGTATCCACCTTCTGAGAATTTTTTGGGTCCCACTATTGGTAATGATAGCATTTGATTTCCCATAAGTCTCCAACCTCAACAATTGACTTTCATTGAATTGTGGTAGTCATTTATACATAGACTTTTAAAATTTCCAATTACTCTAGAATAACCATAGAGTTCATTGTATACTATATCATCTTCCATACACTATCATATAAACTTTTCACCTATACTCCTTGTTCCAGAACATACCCTTCCAAACTGACAATCCTCTGTTAGAATTTTAATATGGAAGGATCCTATCCCTGTTTGAAATAATAGTTCTGAAGTTCATTTTTTTGGACATGTGGAATCAAAAAATAAAAAATTATTCTAATTTTATAACATTATAAATCATATTTTTAATAAATATATTATATATTTCATATAAATACTTGTTTAATATTATATAAATCATATTTAAGTAAATATATTATATTTATACCAATATAAATATATTAAAATTTAAAAATATTCATTTTAAATATTCATTTAGAATTTATTAAAAAGTGTACGCATTATAAATGATAAAAATAATTAATTAATATTATATTTTTTAGTTCTTCTTTTTATCATTGATAAAGGGGTATGTCGGGTTACCATTTATCAATGATAAAAACAATCATTGATAAAAGGTACCCCAGTCTACCCCCTATATCATCATTTTTTAAGCACTGATAAGATCAAGCCTTTAATCCTAAATTCTTAAAATTAATTAACAAAGTGAGTAAGTTGGGGTCCTTTATCCGTTATTTTTATAAAAGACAGATAAATTGGGAAATTTTGAAAGCTGAAATTCACAATAGTGATTGTTTTAATTGAAGGTTCTAGGGTGTAGTGGAAGTGTTGGTTCCTCATTACCAACTTAGATTTTTATAATAATTGATGGTTATTCTAAGATTTACATGTTTTATAATTTCATGAATAAACAATTTAATTAAAATATTAATTTTTGAAATTACCCTACATCAAAATATTAGATTCTGACATAATGATTTATAATTAATTTAATATGTTAAAAAATTACCTTGTAATGAATTCCTCTTCTTTGATGAATCAGATAACATCTCTAGGTCTTACTATCATTGAGTCATGGAAATAAAATGTTGATTCTCTCCAACAAGAATCCACATATGAACCATGAAGCAATAAGTGATGCTTTAGGAAACTATGAGTGATAGCATAGAATATCCTAATGCTTTTCCCATTCATATTTTATCACTATATGAATATATTCAAAGAAGGACACTCCTAATTATCCCTATAATTGAGTGGCGTGGTGGAGGAGGATCTCTCTCCATTATATATAGAGTTCTTGGAGAGGATATATCTAGGACTTAATAGAAATATATAGATGTTATTGTATATAGAAAAAAAGTAAATAGATAGCATTAGGGTTTGAAATAATATAATATATTCTACATTATGTTAATTTTAGAAAATAATAATTTCACCCATTCCCTAATTATTTTTATAATCCCCAATAAACCATATTCTTAGATATTATATTATATTCTTATTCTTATTATTTTTCTTTACTTGTACAGAACACATAGATTAATTAAATATTATTTCATGAATAAATTACTTCAAAATTTATTCAAAAAATATTTGATATATATCATGTATCATGTATCTCTATAATACATAAACTCAGATAATCATTCCTCAACTATATTTATCGGCCCATTAAAAATTAATATTTATTTAATAAATAAATATAACAACATTATTTTATAATAAATAAATAAATATTATGTTTACCAAATATAAAATAAATATTTACTAAATATTCTACTCATAAATATTCTCTTCAATAATTGTTGGATGAATATATGCGACCAAGAAAACCTGAATAATAATTGAACCACATACGGGTGTAATATTTATTCAACATGTTAAATAATATTATTATTATTATTTAACTGAGGCTCCATATACACTTAGTCTGTGGTCCTTTGATCCTTTTTCTTAGTGGAATTAGGAATATCCACCCAAATTTTAAGGTTAGAATATAGAAACATTCCAAGTCACCCATAAAGAATGTATTTAATATTTCAATTACATAAAAACTCATATGAGAACTTACAATTTAATGTATTCCATTTATCATGATATTTGTAATAAAATAGGTTTCATGCTGGTGTCACCAACCTATGTGCTCAATATCTCATTTATTGACTTCTACGAAATGAACCTAATAAAAAAAAAACATGGACTTGGATTAATTTAGGTTATTTTATTCCCATCAAAGGTCCTGGAATATAAACTTCCATTAAATATCATAACGTATAGATATTTTATTCCAATATTTATTAATGCAATATTACTTCAGATTCACCAATGTATCCTAATTCTCCATGAACATATGTCATTATAATTTTTGGTAAATAAAAATTACATTAATAATGATATACATTAATAATAATTATAATATATAAGGATTAATACACACTCCCACAGATTGGAGCATCCAATGAGACGTTTAAATGTGGATTTCCTATGGGTGGGTCATGTTCTCATAATCTCTTATACTGAAAATCACTAAGGTAGGGAACCATGAGAAAGTAAATCAAAGTCATATGGGTCTCCACCCCTGATAGAATGTATCATTTTAATCCCATAAAATTATTTCATCAAAATATATAACATATAATTTAAGAATATTATCATGGATCTTCTAGTTTCTCATCATAGTGAGGAACTGTTATGACCTTTTAGTGTGTAATTTACTCATAAGACATTATCATATACTATGTCACATAAAATAATAATCATGATATGATAATAAGTTTAAAAAATATTCAAAACACTATATACAAGTAATCATTAAATATATAAAAGTTCGTTCTAGGGAACCAACTCCAACAAAATCCCACTTGTACGAGAGCTAATTGCTAACAATATTTAGTTTCCTAGCTCTCACATGGTATTCACACTTCTAAAGTAATAATGATTTAGTCCCTGGGTCCCCCACATTCTCTTAAATAGAAACTCTTATCACTATAACTTCACCCCTCTGAATAATATCTCAAGAGGTTATACTTCTAGAGTGTGGTCTTTATTCATTAATGTAGCCATGGAGTGTGATTCATTTATGTAGTGTTATAAAAATATAATTTGAAATGACTATTACTGATAGACACCACATCAATCTCTTATAAAGAAAATTGAATACAATCTATTTTTATGGCTACTTTGAAATTTTCTATATACTCAAACACCATAATATAATTGTCAACAACAAGCTACTTTGAACTCTTCCCACTCATAGCCCCTTTGTTGAGACATGGAATATATCATGATAATAGATTAAAAGTATATGAACTATTTTAAAGATAACATCAGTACAACCCTGGATAACTAACTCTTAGTCGCCTCTGTACAGTAGCAACTCATCCTTAGTATGCCTTAGATACTTAATAAAAGCCTTAATATAATACCAATTTTGTTCACCTAGATTATCTTGTTATCTTCCAACCATGTTCAAGGAATAGAAATATTAATCCAATGAGATAACATGGCTTACATTGTTGATTCTATAATATAATCGTATGGGATCTTACTCATTCTATCTCTTTACTATTCTCTTCGAGGACACATTTTCTTGAAAATATATATAAAAAGTGACACTAGAATCAATCCTCACTTGGATTGTTCTAAACTGAATATTTTTAGTATATGGTCAATATATGTACATTAAATTAATCCAAAAAGACTCTTGGATCCATATTGAATGATCTTGATCCCTATAGTGTATATTTATTCATGTAACTTCTTCATAGATAAGAACTTCGTTAAAAAATCCTTAATTGTCTATGATAATGGCATTTCATTTTCAATTATTAATATTTTGTTGGCATATACTAATATGATATAGACAACACCTTTACTAAACTTCTTGTAAACACATGGATCAGATTAATTATTAATCAACCGAAATTTTTTCAAATATTCAGTGAATAGAATGTTCCATGACGTGGGTGCTTTCCTAAATACATAAATGGAACTCTATAAATTTCACACCTTTTTGGAATTACCTGGAGTCACAAACACTTCTGGTTGTGTCATATAAACATATTCTTGAATATTATAATAAATAAATATGGTTTTGACATTCATATGAAAAATATCATATCCATGAAAAGTTAATATAGAAATTATAATTTTTATGGATTAAAAAATATTAACTATAGAAAATTTTTCATTATAGTTAATACCTTGATTCTATTAAAATACTTCATCTACTAGTTATGCATTATAGGTATTCAATTTACCTTCCATGTCCAGTTTCTTCTTGAATATCTATTTTCACCCCAAAGGATTTATAATAACTAGAATATTAACTAGAAGATTAACTAGAACCCATATTTGGTTCTGATACATGAAATACATATCATAATTCATGTCTTCGTGACATCTTATATATTATGATCTATCTAATTCCTCATTGTATGAAAGAGGATCAATACTGAAAATCAATATTTTTTCTCCATTATCAATGACTAGAAAATGTATCTCTACACTTATCTAACCTCTATAATGATACTATGGAGTTTTAGTGTTTTAAGAACAACGTATTACTTGGGGGACCTATAAAATCTATTCCTATATCAATTCTTGTATATCTTGCAAACTGACATCATAGAAGCTAATCTCCATCTCACTCTCTTTCTTAAAGATGCATTCCCTCTCAAGAAAAATGCCTTATCTTGTGACAATCACCTTATTATCTAAGGGGTTATACAGATATTACCTCTTGGTTTCCTTTGGATACCCTATAATGATACACTTCATTACTCAGGGTGATGGTTTGTTGTATGATTGGGCCTTAAAAATTTCCTCACATCCCCATGCATAAGTATGTAACAAAATGAGTTTATTTCCACTCTATAACACAAATGTTATTTTTTTATATTTTTTTGTAATTGGTTTAGTTTGTATATTTCAGTGTGTAGTGCATATCCTAAAAAGGATAATAGAAGATTTATATGAATCATTATTGACCTCGCTATTTCTTTTATGGTATGGTTACTCATTTCACTAACACCATTCTAATGTGATGTAAAATGTGGAGTGAGTTAATATATAATCCCAAACTCATATAGAAATTTAATAAACTCATGATTAATATATTCACCACCATCATCAGGTCAAATCTTCTTTATCTTCTTACCATGTTGATTCTATACTTCATTCTTGATTTCCTTCAAATCTAAAAGAACTCAAACTTATACCTATTCAAGTAGAAATATCTATATCTACCCAAGTCATTAATAAAAAATTTTAAGTAAGATTAGTCACCTCTATATTCTATTAGAAAAGTTCAACACAAATCATTGTGTTCCAATCCTGAAATATTTTTGTCCCTTTAATCATATCCACTGAATGGTGGTTTCGACATTTTTCCCTACAAAAAATCATGACATCTATAAATTAGTCTTCGCTCAAAAGATTATAACTAGGTAGATTTTTTTAAAACACTTATGTTTTAACTGGACAAGATGGTGATTCCATAGTTGGGTGTTATATGCGTCATGTGAACAATATTCTTTATATATTTAAAATACTTGGTTTTCCTTGTTTAATATGTAATGACAATTATTTATTCATTTTATACTATAAAACTTTTATATTTGTAAATGGGGAATTATTTATTTCTAAATTTTAAAAATTAATCCATCTATGTAAAGGGAGGATATAGTGATGAAGTTCTTAGTAACTCATGGCACAAAATAAAATTTCTTTAAAAAACTCCAATTGGAAATCAAATGTTGTAGTATCTTATAGAAAAATAAGAAATACATTCTCCATTAGCTGATCAAAGATCCACATCTCATATGGAAAGCATCCGAATTTATGTGCTTCTTTGATATGGATATTGATATGATTAGAACAAGCAAGAAATATTAACCAATGCATTGATATATAGATATTTCATTTTATAATGAATCCATATTTAACTTCCCCTTTTTTATGTGTGTAATTATTCTTCTAGTGGACAAGATTTCCATATGAAAAATATATTTCATTATGTTCTTTTCATTAACTTTGTGTCCTCATTTTCTTGTATGAATGATGTTTGGTATCCTTAGACTTTGAATGAGTTTTAATATTCTTTTACTTCTTTTTATTTTTCTTTTCCACCATAAAAATCATGGGTTTTTCATGCCTCATGTCCTTGTGAACTTGTTGAATGGGAGTAAGAAGTTCCAAAATATTCTTCTCATTATTTATCATGTTGTAATTGACAATCAAAATGGATAAGGATTTAGGAAGTGATACAAGTATTTGATCTGTATGTAGAATATAAGCGACTTTAAATCCCAAGATGACTATGAGCTCTATATATCCAATCATCTAGACTACATGAGTCCCATTTAGATTAAAATATTCAATCTTCTATATAAATAGAACATTGGTGATATCATATTCATTTTTCTCAACTTCTCATGATTCATATTTGGTAGGGGATACATTATTCAATATGATTCCATATTCTCATTATGTGTTAAATGCTCATTGAATATGTAATAATGCATGAAATATTTGGCATATGTGGAATAATCTATATGTTTCACATAAAAATTTAGTTCTTCCTCACAAGACTCTTTTTAAAGTTCTTCAAGAATATCAATTCCAAGAATATATAATTTTCTTTTATGGTATAGAATAACATGCAATCACCTTTGACATTCATAGAAATTAGTGTTGTAGATAATTTTATCCTTATTTGAGGTGGATTATAGTCATATGGTATAAATCATGTGGGTTTCCATTTCTATATTTAAGAAGTGAATGATTATAGTAATTTTTTATTTAAAAAATTTAGATAATAGATTTTAAATTTATTAATGTCCCACTATTTTATTGAACCCTAGTATCCCGCACCATTGGTTTTAGAATTTATCATTTCATGTAAATTCTATGTCAAGGAACCATATTTATCTTCTCATAAACCATAAATGGGTCTAATAAGTAATTTAAAGAGTTTTATGTAGGCATAAAATTAACAAATGCATTAACTTGAAACTATGTGATCTGTTGAGTGAACTCCCCAATCCTAAAATCCAAAAATCAGTTTTCCTCAACTATTTCATCCTAGTTACACTAATTCAAACTTTTGTATTCAACCATTAATGTGAAATATGTTTAACTCGACCCAAAACTCAAGCTAATATTACTTAATAGTTGAAATCACCCTGACCTTTGTCGATTAATTAATTTGAAGTATGGTTGGATTTTAATATATGTAGTTGTAGGCTATATATAGTTGACATATATTGTTGAGGTATTTTTTATCTTTATGAAAAAAAAATATTTATTAACATCATTAAGTTCTTATTAATATTATATGTATTCAATTAAGTGATTAAAAATTTATTAGATAAATTTTATGCATACTCCAATTGATTTTATTTTTATATTGAATGGTTGGTAATTCATTATGTTTTGTGATCGTGATTGAATATTCATAATCAAATTAAACATGTAACTTAAGAGAAATAAAATAAATAAAATTGGTGTGATCATGATCATTTCCTAATAGTTAGTCTTTCTAAATGATGATAAACCACCCTCAACACTGGGGGAGAACACCTTGATCATTGACTTGGTTATTATTGTATATTTACACCTATCTTCACATGTATATCCTAGATTGGTTTCAAATAGGATCCAAATGTAAACAACATTAATTTTCCTTAGAGATATATTTGTTACATAATTTTTTCCACGCACTTGCAATGGGAAAAATTATTTGTTTAAATGGGTTAACATAAAAGGAAATTGTGGGAATGCATTCCCTTACATAATGTGTGGAAGGATTATGTATGTGTCATACATTTAATTTAATAAAAATAATAATTTAAAAATAAACCAATCACATAAAAAGGTCTATTCTATGATCAGACCCTCCAAAATTCACACAATGAATTACACATTTAATAATCTAGAATTCATCCATAATCATTCATATTTAATATAAATCTTGATCAAATATATTAATTATCTTTTTTTAATTAATTGATTCTTCTCACTTAATTATAATCCAAAAGCATTTTAAATTATTATACATCATTATTTTTTTAAAATAATTTATTTTAAATTAACTAAGTATAAAATATTTATGTTTTAGGTAATATTATGAGTAGGCTTCTGAACTAAATGTCATGTATGATTCTCATATACAATTAATTCATAAGATATATAGTATACATGTATTATCACATAATTCCAAGGCTTATATTCTCAAATAAACAACACATAGACACGTGTTATTTACATTATGTTTTATGATTTTAATGCATACAGACTAATTGGTGTATTAAAACTTATACATGATATGAATTTCGGAATATTGAAGAAAAAATAACAAAAAAATTGAATATATATTTTTATATAACCAATCATGTGGAATTTATGAATCAAATAAACAAAACATAGAACACATGTTGATAAGTTTTAAATAGAAAAATAAATTAATTTACAATTCTACATAATCAGGTAATATATATGGTGCGTACTATCCAGCTATATGTTATGAAAAATTCATTATCATCATCTATAGAGCACACCTAGGGATTAAAATCATTGTCCTACCATAGATATTAATAGAGTAAATGGAATATACCAGGGTTACACATCATTTGGTATCCAAGATACATGGTTGTTATTAACATGTTCCCTATAATAAACACACGACTCATATTTGACTAATGGACTACACCTTATGTATGAAAGATACACATTGTGTAGTCTAGATAGTCATGTGATAAGATAGAGTGATCAACACATAATGTGTATTAATTAATAACCATCTGAAATAAATTTATGACACTCTAAATTAATTCATGATTCATAATAGTGTGTTAAACAAGGGTACACAATGTGTGTCTATATGATTCATGCCTTATATTTGTGTGTTATCTATACAGAATCAATGTCACCTATGGATGAGTTCTTTTAATATTTTTCATTCATAATTAATCCTTTGTTATAATATTTTTTAGAATGAAGAGTAAGAATAGAAGATATCAAGATTTTGAGTCAAAGAAAAATCAAACCATAATTGAATACTAATGATAATTGTACAAATTAATCAAATATATTTAAATAATTATAAATTATTATGTAACACCTCTAGTAGAACTTATATGTTCTGGGGAATAACTAAAGTGTCGATAAAGTTTTCCTGACCCATCCTCGGGGCCCGTGTCGTGACTACCCCAAGCCCGCCTTCCACAGGCCAGGGGCTGGCGACTAGCACCAAAGGCATAAATCCCTAAGCTGGGAAGGCATTTCCTTTATGAAAGTAAACAAACAAAATAGAGCACGCAACATGAAGTAAACACTATGTGAATACTGTATACAAAAATTAGTGCTGAAAGTAAATGTGCTGGAAATACAAGACCAACAGTAAAGTACAGGTACAACGGAAATCAAGTACAACTGGAAAAGGGACAACAGCTAAAAAGGGAAGCACGTGGAATGTCTGCCGAGTATCCTACATGAAGGGTAGGTACAGATGTCCACATCAGCACTCCACATCTATCAGTCTATTCTGTGTACCGTCTTGCCTTGTGGTCCACCTCTGGGTACCGTCCGGTCCTGGCTCACTCTCCACCTCTATCAACGATGTCCGTCATCTGCATCCAACACAACGAGGTGTGGGAATAGCCCATGCATGGGTGAGTAAAATGATACTCAGAAGGGACACCGAGACCCCCAAAGGTCTCCCAGAATCCACAAAGGATAAAACACATAATAAAGATGAAACCAAGAAGTATCAACCAACCCTACTTATTTATATACTCATACATATACCTAAGTTATCAATCTCAGTTCTTCCCCAACTCTCGAGCCCAAGCACAACCAAGTCCATACAAAAAATTAAGTCAATCACATCGATGATAATGATTGAAATTCAAGACTCAGATCACATAGGTAGACATCTTTCATATAGCGATAGAGATGATTAGATGTAGTCACTGACTAATCTAAGCTGTCAGACCCACATAAGACACTAGACCAGCTAAGCTGTCGGACCCACATAGGATACAAGACCAGCTACTCTGTCGGACCCACTCTGGATACAAGAAAAGAAGTCAAAACTGTCGGACCCACTTAGGATACAAGAACAGTATTCTTCATTGTCGAATCCATAGAAGATTCCAGTACATTATCCATCATCGTCGAACCCACAGAGGATTCCAGTACGGTAGTCGTCGTAGTCGCAGCCAACTCAAGGGTTCCCGCACACAACACGCTTGATTCTGGGAGGATCCTCTCCTCGATCCAAGTTTAGATACATAAACTATCATTAAGTCCTGATTTTATGTATCCCATAGTTTTGTCTTGTCAAAAGAAACCCAACGTGATAGACAGTGCGTCCATCGGACGCTCAGTCTGAGAGTTATTGTCTCTTCCGTTCCAGGGGCCCGGTTGGAATTACGCTCATTCCAAACCCGACCATTTTTCAAATTCTTCCAAAACACAATTAGAGTATCGCAAAAGTACCTCCTCGTCGCGATGTTCCTAGTTCCACAGATGGTGCGTCAATCGGATGCATGGTCTTGAAGTTATTAACGTTTAAGTGAAACGGGCCCGGCCCATCAAGCCCAGTGGGATGGCGGACCGGCCCGACCCGGTTCGGCTGGTCTGACCCGGCTGGGGGTTGGCCTAGCCCAATGGGGTGCGGTTGGGCCCGGTGATGTGGCCCGGCCCAGTAGAGGAAGGCTCGGCCCGCGCAAGGGTAGCCTGGCCCGCGGCTGGCCAAGCGGAGTGGGGGTGGCGTGGCCCCCCCGGTTTCCTGTAACGGCGGCGCTGAGCGGCGCCGCCTCTCTTGTCCGGACTGCTGAAGAAGGATGGTTTTCTCCGAGTGAGTGGCTCACGGATTTCAGGCCTTGGTTTCTCCATACGTGGCACCTTCAGGTGTCGCGGCTCCCTTCAGCCCGACCGGCAGGCGGCCGTCTAGTTCGCCCGCGGAGCGGCCCACTATGCGGTCTGCAGTCTTCCCGCAGCAGGGCACCAAGAGGGCTCCGCTTTCCCCCTGCCTGACCGGCTTCGGCTGGCCGATTCGGGCAGAAAGTGTCCAATGGATGTGGGATGCACCTCCTCCGTGCGGCACCTGCGGATGACGCGGTTCACCAACCTGGTCGGCTTTAGCCGACCAGTTCTTCAACCTGAGCAGTCTGCGGTTTGCGGGCCGCAGTTCTCCTCCACGCGGCCGGTGTGCAACCACCACCTCCGGACTCCACTGAAAAAATAATCAAGAACCTTCGTAGGGTCTTAGGTCTATGTTTGTTCACCCTGATCCCTCCACGTTAGGTGATAGCAGATTGCCGAAGACATTCTAGAGGATTCAACAAGAACATGATAATTTATTCACTTAAAATTATACAAAACCCCAACCTCGATTTCAAGAACGTTGCACGTCGAAAAGTTGCGGAAGATGAGTGTCATAGAGGTCGGGCGTCGCAGAATACGACATCGTGTAGGATGTATATCGTTCTGTCAACGTTGGAGGAAACATTTCTCTAGTCATTGACGATGTTTTTCGTGGGAGATGTTTTTTTTCGAGAGAATACTTCCTCTAGTTCTTCATTGGAGAAGGTGAATTCTCCCAAGCCTTTTCCACAAAATATTTTCCAAGCCCCAAAATAAATAATAGGCTCTCCAAAATTATAATGATGCTATGCAATTCAAAATAAATCAAATATTAGAGAATCCAATTAATTAATTGTTCATTAATGGAGAGAGCATTGGCACATTCATGAGAGGAGGGTGGAATATTGAGGGTTTAACCACATCAATGGGGGGTTTCAAGAGAGTTTAAAGGGGGAGTTGAGGGGTCAGGTCTGTGTGGGCCCCACACACATTATTCTCCCATGGGAGGTTATGTGGGATGTAATCCTCACATCCAACTCCTCCTTGGAAGAAATAACCACCCCTTAACAATAAAAATGTGTACACAAAAATTTTATTTAATTTATTATAAATCCCCAAAATATAACTTCCATCCTGCATAAAACGCAACTGCAGTAAAGGTCCCCTTAAGTGAATACCGGTGTTGCGAGTTCATCGGTGTCCTTGGATTTCAATTCCGAGCATCGGTTCAAAAGATATAAAACCCGCATGTACATTTAGCGAAAGTACCCGAACAAAAAATCAAAAAAATATTCCGGGTACACCGGGTCTTGGAATCAGGTGCTATCAGAAACTACGCACTCGTAAAATTCCAAAGTATTTAACAAAAAAAATCCTTGAAATTTCTGGGTCTTCACATTACCCCCACCTCAGGGATTTACTTCCCCATAAAGCTAAAACACACACTATTGAAACAAATGAGGGTACTGAGCACGCATCTGATCCTCCTACTCCCATGTGCTCTCCTAGAGGTTCCTGTCATGCCAGCGAATGCGCACCAGAGGAATCGACCGTCCGCGTAACACCTACTCTTGTCGATCCTCAATCTCCACCGGGACCTCTGTGAATGTTTCCCCATCATTTATGTCTATCTCCCCATGTTCGATGATGTGGGACTGGTCGTGCACGTATCTCCTCAGCTGAGATACATGGAAGACGTCGTGCACCCGGTGTAACTGAGGTGGAAGGGCCAGGCAGTAATCCATCTCACCTACTCTACTGAGGACCTGTAAAGGTCCAATGAATCATGGAGATAACATGTCGCCCGAGCCAAATCTTCGTAGACCTTGTCGAGGTGAGACCCGTAGGAAGTCATGATCACCATCCTCGTACTCCAGTGGTCTCCGCCTTCTAATAGCATAGGAATTATGTCTGCTCTGTGCAGTCTTCATCTGCTCCTGGATGATATGTACCTTCTCTGTCATAGCCTGCACCATCTTAGGTCCTACAAGTGCTGACTCCCCAGGGTCAGTCCAGCATAGAGGTGATCTGTAAGGTCGGCCGTACAGTTCCTCGTATGGGGATATCACGATGGTGGAGTGGTAGTTGTTTTTGTACGCAAACTCCACCAAGGGTTAGTGATCCTCCCAAATGCGACCAAAGTCAATGACACATGCATGGAGAATGTCCTCAATAGTCTGAATGGTCCTCTTAGTCTGACCATCCGTCTGAGGATGGAAAGTGGTTCTCAAGAGAAGCTGCATCCCAAAAACCTCATGTAATCCCTTCCATGGCCGGGAAGTGAAACGAGAATCTCGATTTGAGACAATAGTTGATGGAACACCATGAAGTCGTACAATCTCTGGAATGTAGAGGTGTCTCAAGCTCTCTACTAATCCCTACTCTCTGATCGGTAGAAAGTGGTCCGACTTGGTGAGTCGGTCTACGGTCACCCAGATAGAGTCGTGTCCTCTGGGTGTACATGGAATTCCCATCACGAAATCCATCGATATCCCATCCCACTTCCACTCTAGGACCTCTAAAGGATGAACCAAGCCTACGGGAACCTGTTGCTCCATCTTCACTTGCTGACAAGTGAGGTATCGCGAGATAAACTATATGACACCCTTATTCATACTCGGCCACCAGTGTTGTCGTCTGATGTCCTGATACATATTCACCACTCATGGATGTACCGCTAGAGGGTAAGTGTGAAAATCCCTAAAAACCTCCTCTTGTAATGCAACTGGTGCCATGGTACGTCCTCTAAAGAGGATGACGTGCTCCCCACCTTCAAGAAACCTATCCGGTGCCTGCCCTAAGGATATTTGAGCACGTCATGCCTCACAGTCAACATCCCCACACTGCTCCTCTCTGACTTGCTAAATTAGTGGAAGAGTGAATGTGAGGGACTGCAGAAAGGCTGCTCCATCTCTATCCACAAAGGATATCTGCAACGCGGACAGCTGCTATGTCACCTATCCTAGTAGATGAATGCCTGATCTCTTCCTGAGAGAATCTTATACAATGTTCCCCTTCCAAGGAGTATAGAATATCTCAAAGTCATAGTCCTGGAGGAACTCAAGACAATGCCGTTGTCTCAGGTTCAGGTCCTTCTGCGAGAAGATGTACCTGAGACCCTGGTGGTCAGAGTAGACTGTGAAATACTCGCCCATCAGATAGTGATGCTACATCTTCAAGGCGAAGATCACTCCTGATAACTCCAGATCATGGGTAGCATAGTTCTGCTCATGTTGTCTCAAATTTCGTGAACCATACGCAATAACTTCTTTCTCCTGCATCAAAACACACCCGAGTCTGGTCCCTGATGCATCACAGTAAACTACGTACCCTACGCCCTCCTCCAGTAGCCTTAAGATGGGTGCACTAGTCAACCTCTGTCTCAGCATCTGAAAGCTCTACTGGTATCTCTCTGACCACACAAAGGGTTTCCTCTTCTATGTCAAAGCTGAAAGCAATGCTGTAACTCTAAAGAATTCTGGAACTAACCTTCGATAATACCCAGCCAAACACAGGAAACTCTGCACCTTTATCACGCTCCTGTGTGGCACCCAAGCAAGTACTGCCTCGATATTCGTTGGATCCACTGCAACTCCAGCCTCTGAGATGACGTTCCCCAGAAAGTGAACCTCTCGAATCCATAACTGGCACTTTGAGAGCTTACCATAAATCCGGTGCTCTCGGAGTGTATCCAGTACAACTTGCAAGTGGTAGGTGTGCTCCTCCTCAGTAGTCGAGTAAATTAGTATGTTGTCGATGAAGACTACGATGAATTGATTGAGGTAAGTCTGGAAGATCCTATTCATGAGACTCATGAACACTACTGGAGCATTGGTTATGCCAAAGGGCATAACCAAGAACTCGTAGTGGACATACCGACACTTGAAGGCCATCTTCTGCACATCCTCATCTCGAACTGTGAGCTGGTGATAGCCTGACCTAAGGTCTATCTTCGAGAACCATCATGCTCCCTTGATCTGATCAAAGAGGTCATCAATCCTCGAGATTGGGTACTTATTTTTCACAGTCACATGATTCAGGTGACGGTAGTCGGCACATAGTCGCAAGCTCCCATCCGCCTTCTGGGCAAACAAAATCGGAGAAGCCCAGGGTCAAACACTTGGTCAGATAAATCCCTTCCC
Organism: Viscum album; assembly: GCA_963277665.1. Classification (NCBI taxonomy): domain Eukaryota; kingdom Viridiplantae; phylum Streptophyta; class Magnoliopsida; order Santalales; family Viscaceae; genus Viscum; species Viscum album. Next base: position 1,307,103,805 of record OY728147.1, read on the forward strand.
CTGCAAGTCCTCCAACTCTACCCGCAGCTCACAAACCTCGGTGGGAGCCATCCGATATGCTGGAGTAGATATCTTTGTTTTCCCGGGGTACAGATCAATACAGAATTCTACCTATCTATGAGGAGGTAGTCCTGGAACTTTGTTAGGGAAAACATTCACACACTGATCCACCACAACAGGAAAACTCAGACTCCGCACATCAACGACTCCTAGGATGAGAAAATCCAACTGATGCGTGATCGGCTGCCCCCTCCTTTGTGTAAGTCCATCCTGCGCTGCAAAGGCTCCCTTATAACCGGTGAAGGTTAACTTGGTCCAATTTGTGCGGACACACCTCACTTTGTTCTTAATTCAGTCGATCTGATCATGGACTGTAGATAACCAGTCCATACCCAAGATGACGTCGTAAGGCCTCGACGCTGCTACAAGAAGATCCCAGACGAAGATCTCGCCTCCTAGAGTAATCTCACACTGTCGGAACTAGTGCGTAATCATAAATTCTTCTACCATATGAGTCTCTAGTCGTAAGGATCGAGCCAAAGGCTCCGTCGGAATCTCCGAGCTCCGAACGAGGGTAGAGGGAATAAAATAATGACTCGCACCTATGTCTATAAGTACTGAATAAAAGGTGGAGTAGACACAGATAGTACCTCAAATAATCTCAGGTGCGCCATGGTCATAGGCCTCGACTGCCTGGAGCTGAGCCTGCCTCTATCCACCAGCTCCCTGTGGTCGGGGTGGACCTCCTAGTGGTGGTGGTGGTAGAGCCTCAAAACGGAGTCCACCACCCGCTGCTCAGCCAACTCATCTGCCTCGTCTGCCTGCTCCCGATGGACCACTATAGTTGAACCTCTGCTTCTTCCTGGGAGTTCCCTCTACCGTCTACTGCTCATTTTCATGGAAGGTTGGGCAGTCTCGAGCCATGTGACCCTGCCCACCGCATGCATAGCACTGCCTTCTCCTCATATATCTAGCTCTGTTTTATGTTCCCTGCACAACCGAACCTGTATCCTGAGATCGCCCACCTGATGGCATGGTCTTCTTGGACCTCTGTAACATCTATCTACTGCTAGCTGCAAAAGACTCTACTATGTGTCGCTCTGTGGTGGGTCTCACCGCTGGTGATTGCTCAGCGAGAAAACTCTCCAGTAGAAGGGCTCACTCCAGTACCCCCGCCTGCGTTGGGATGATGAGGGGAATCGTCGAAGCCCTAATCTCATTCCTGATTCCCTTCTTGAAGGTCCAGGCCCTGAAGAACGGGTCCCACACCATATCTGTGGAGTAGCGTGAGAGGTTGGTGAACCCCACTGAGTACTGAGCTACTGTCATGTTGCCCTGCCGCATATGTAGTAACTTAGGAATCCACACCACATGAAGGGTGGCTAGAACAAACTCCAAGCAGAAGAGACTCTCAAAGTCTGTCCATAGAAAAGATGCCTCATCATGTACCTGGAGAATCAGGCTCCACCATCTGCCTACTGCCGCAAGCAAGAGACTCACGACAAGGATCACCATGAGGTAGGCTGGTGTCCCTACCAATCTGAAAACGCTCACGACAGCCTCCATCCAATCCTCAATTGCATTTGGGTCTGTCTCTCTATGGAATCTGGGCGGCCTCTATTGCTGGAACTTGTGCAATGCACTTAGGCAGCATGCACTATCTACTGTTGGGGCTGGTGGTATCGGTGGCCCAGCGGGTAGTGGTACCGCTGGTGCCTCCGTTGTGATGGGGCCCTGGACTGAGGCCTCGTCGCTCAATGGGATACCATCTTGTACGTAACTCAGAACCCTTGTTGGCTGCCTTCGTGGGGCCATCCTGAAAAGAAACAGGTTGCCAGGGTCAAAACAGTATACCTGGTGAGCTGGCACAAAGTAATCACAAAGAAAACTTTTCAAAGAAAACACACACGCAATTAGTGTTTTCATGAACTGAGTCAGAAATCAGAGGTCAAGGTCCTGGTGTATGGATACGTCATCCACCACACCATCACTGGACACCCTGGACTGAAAACCACACTCAATACTCTTAACACTATTTCTTATAAAAATATAATGGTCCGAGTTCTGAGTTCTTGCGGTAGAACCGACTCCTCTGATACCAATTTTTCACGACCTATCCTTGGGGCCTGTTACGTGACTACCCCAAGCCTGCCTTTCATAGGACAGGGGCTGGAGACTTGCACAAAAGGTGTAAATCCCTAAGCTGGGAAGGCATTACCTTTATGAAAGTAAACAAACACAACAGAGTACACAACATGAAGTAAACACTAAGTGAATATTGTACACAAAAAGTAGTGATGAAAGTAAAGGGGCCCGAAATACAATCCCAACAGTAAAGTACAGGTACAACGGAAAGCAAGTACAAATGAAAAAGGGAAAATAGCTAAAAAGGGCATCTCCTGGAACATCTGCCAAGTATCATACCTGAAGGGTAGGTACATATGTTTAGCTCAGCACACCATGTCTATCAGTCCGCTCCGTGTACCGTCTCATCATGTGGTCCACCTCCGGGTATTGTCCGGTCTTGGCTTGCTCTCTGCTTCCGTCAATGTTGTCTGTCATCTGCATCCAACACAACGAGGTGCGGGCATAGCCCGTGCAGGGGTGAGTATAACGATACTCAGTAGGGACCCCGAGACCCCAAAATATCTCCCATAATCCACAAATGATAAGCCATATAAGAAATATACAACCACGAAGTATCAACCAACCCTACATAGGTATATTCCCATACATATACCTAAGTTATCAATCTCAGTTCGGCTTCAACTCTCGAGCCCAAGCATAACCCAGTCGACATTGGAAAGTTAGTCAATCACATCGATGATAATTATTGAAATTCAATACTCATCTCACACAAGTATACATCTTTCGTATAGCGATAGAGATGATCAGATGTAGTTATGGATTCATATAAGCTGTCAGACCCACATAGGATACTAAACCATCTAAACTATCGGACCCACATAGGATACAAGACCAGCTACTCTGTCGGACCCACTCAGGATACAAGAATAGAAGTCAAAACTTTCAGACCCACTTAGGATACAAGAACAGTAGTATTCGCTGTCGAACCCACAGAGGATTCCAGTATATTAGCCATCGTCATTGAACCCATGGAGGATTCCAGTACGGTAGTCGTCGCAGTCGCGGCCATATCTAGGGTTCTCGCATAGAGCATGCTCGATTCCAGGAGGATTCGCTCCTCGAGCCAAGTGTCGATACATAAAATATCACAAATTCTTGAGTTTATGTATCTCATAGTTCTGTCTCGTCAAAATAAACCCAACGCGATAGACGACACGTCAATCGGACATCCGGTCTGAGAGTTATTGGCTCTTCCGTTCGATGGGCCCGGTTGGAATTACGCTCATTCCAAACCCGACCATTTTCCAAAGTTGTCAAAAACTCACTTGGAGTATCGCAAAAGGGCTGCCTCTTCTCGAGGGTCCCAGTGCCACAGAAGGCACGTCGATCGAACGCGCGGTCTTGAAGTTATTTTCGGTTAAGTGAAATGGGCCCGGCCCGTCAAGCCCAGTGGGATGGCGGGTCGGTCCGACCCGGTTTGGTGGGTCTGACCCAGCTGGGGGGTCGGTCCGGCATGGTGGGGTGCATCCCGGTACGGCGCTGTGGCCCGGCCTGCACGGCAGGCCGCTTAGCCCACGCAAGGGCGGCCCGGCCCGCAGCTGGTCGTGGCTCGGCCAACTGGCCAAGCGGAGCGGGGGGCGCGGCCCCCGGTTTCCTGTAACGGCGGCGTCGAGTGGCGCCGCCTCTCCTTCCCGGCCGGCAGAAGCCATCTGGTTTTCTCCGGTAGGAGCGGCCCGTAGATTTCGGTCCGCGGTTCCTCCGTACGCGGCACCTGCAGGTGTCGCGACTCCCTTCAACCTGACCGGCAGGCGGCCGTACGGTTCGCCCACTGAGCGGCCTTCTATGCGGGTTGAAGTCTTCCCGCAGCGTGGAACTAAGTGGGTGTCACTGTCCTCCAGCTCGGCTGGCTTCGGCCGGCCGGTTCGGCCAGCAAGCGGCCCGTAGATGCGGGCCGCGCCTCCTCCGCGCGGCACCTGCGGGTGCCATGGTTCATTAACCCGGCCGGCTGTAGCCAGCCGGTTCTTCAGACTGAGCGGCCTGCGGTTTGGGGACGTAGTTATCCTCCACGTGGTCAGTGCGTGGCCGCCACCTCCAGTCGCTGCTGCTAAAATAATTGAGAACCTTTGTAGGGTCTTTGGGTCTTGTTCTTTCGGCCTGCACCCTTTACATTACACGATAGCATATGGACAAAGACATTCCATAGGATTCAACAACAACGTGATAATTTATTCGCTTAAAATTATACAGAACCTCTACCTCGATTTCAATAATGTTGCACGTTGGCGAGATGCTGAAGACGAGCGTCATGGAGGTCAGGCGTCGCAGAAGACGGCATCGCGTAGGACGGATATCGTTCCGTCAATGTCGAAGGAAAAAGGTCGCTTGTCTTTGACGATGATCTTCGTGGGAGATGTTCTTCATGGAGAGAATACTTCCTCTAGTTCTTTGTTGGAGAAGGTGTATTCTCCCAATCCTTTTCCACAAAATATTTTCCAAGGCGCAAAAGAAATAATAGGATCTCCAAAATTATAATGATGCCATGCAATTCAAAATAAATCAAATATTAGAGAATCCAATTAATTAATTGTTCATTAATGGAGAGTGTGTTAGCACATTCATGAGAGGAGGGTGGAATATGGAGAGTTTAACCACATCAATGGGGGTTTCAATATAGTTTAAAGGGGGAGTTGAGGGGTTAGGTTCATGTGTGCCCCACACACATTATTCTCCAATGGGAGGTTATGTGGGATGTGGGCCCCACCTCCAACACCTCCTTGGAGGAAATAACCACCCCTTAACAATAAAATTGTGTACACAATAATTTTATTTAATTTATTATAAATCCTAAAAATATAACATTCATCCTTAACAAAACACAACTTCCGTAAAGGTCCCCTTAAGCGAATATCGGCAATGTGAGTTCATCGGGGTCCTCAGATTTCAATTCTGAGCACCGGTTCAAAAGATAGAAAAACCCGCATGTACGTTTACTAAACGTACCCGAACAAAACTTCAGAAAATGATTCCAGGAACACCAGGCCTCAGAATCAGGCACCGTCAAAAACTGCGGACTCGTAAAATTCCAAAGAATTTAAGAAAGAAATCCCTTGAAATTTTTGGGTCTTTACAAAAGCATGCACAACTAATATTTTCATAGTAATCGATGATTATTCCATGAATTACATCACATAGAACATCATGGAAAATGATATTTATTTTTGAATAAATTGGTAAATGAGCCCCCAGAACCAAAATACAGGATCATTAAACAATTATTTATAATTAACTTAAGTTGTTCTATAATTACCTTGTGATAAATTCTTTCTTAATTGGTAAATATAACTGTCACGACCCGTCCTCGGGGCCCGTGCCGTGACTACCCCAAGCCCGCCTTCCATAGGCCAGGGGTGGAAACTAGCACCAAGGCGTAAATCCCGGTAAAAAGGGAAGGCATTGCCTTTGTAAAGTAAAAAAGCACCACAGAGTAGCAAGCGGAAAAAGTAAACACTAAGTAAAAACAGAGTACAACTGTAAGTGCGGAAAGTAAGTGGGCCAGTACACAAACCCAAACAGAAAGTAAAGTACAACTCCAAAGGGAAAACAGCAACTGAAAAGTAAAAACTGCTACACCGAGCTGTCCACTGGAAATCCCACCTGAAGGGTGGATACAAATTGCTCTACTGCTCCTCGGGTCCCGCCGTCCGCTCCGAGTATGTCCCGCCCAGTGGTCCACCTCCAGGTACCATCCTGCTCGGCAAGCCTCAACCACGATCAACGTTGTCCGTCATCTGCAACCAACACAACGTAGTGCGGGCATAGCCTGTGCAGGGGTGAGTATAAGATACTCAGTAGGGACCCCGAGACCCCTGAAGGTCCCCCAAAATCCACAAAGGCTAAACCACAAAGGAAAGATACAATCACGAAGTAACAACCGACACTGCTTAGGTATATTCCCATACATATACCTAAGTCATAAATTCCAATACGCTCCAACCTCTGAGCCCAAGTACAACCCAGTCCACACAGGAAAGTATATGTATTCCACATAGGAAAGCAAAACGTAATCCACACAGGATAGAACAACACAATCCACATAGGAAAGAAATCAGGATTCAGCTCACACGGGTATACTTCTTCGAAGACGATAGAGATGACCATTGATCTATCTAAGTCATCAGACCCACAAAGGATCGATAGGTACTAACCCCCGAAAAGACCCACACAGGATCGGTAGGAAACTAACCCCCGCAAATACCCACACAGGATCGGACCCACACAGGATCTGTAGGCGCTGGCTCACACAGAACCGCTGAGCGCTGACCCACACAAGATCGGACCCACACAGGATCGGTAGCACTGATCCACATAGGATCACTGAGTGTTGTAGTCGTCGTCGTCGAATCCACTGAGGATCTCTGTATAGTCGTCGTCGTCACAGTAGCAGTCGCATCCAACACTAGGGTTCCCGCACACAGCAAGCTCGTTAGGGAGGGTCCGCTCCACGAGCCGAGAGGCTGATACACCAACTGACACATAGTCCAGAGTTGATATATCCAAAAATTCTGTATCGTCAATAGGAACTCAACGTCGCAGACGGCACGTCAATCGGACGCCCGGTCTGAGAGTTATTGGCTTTTTCGTCCCAGGGGCCCGGTTGGTTTTTAAGGCAAAACCAACCCGACCGTACTCCACCTACGTCCAAACCTCGGGTGTAGTAAGCCAAAAGATCTGTCTCACTAAGAGGAACTCAACAAAGTCAACGTCACGTCAATCGGACGTCCGTAGCTGAAGATATGAGCGTTTCCGTTCCGAGGGCCCGGTTGGTTTCGTGTACGAACCAACCCGGCCGAACTCAAAGTATTCTGAAACCTTAAGTGCGATATACCGAAACGACCGTCTCATTCTAAGGATCGTGTCTCCACTGACGGCGCGTCGATCGGAGGTCCATAACCCGAGTTATGAGCATTTGAACGGAAAAGTCCGAGTACGGGGGGTCTGAGCCCGGCCGGCCCGGCCCAGTACCCCCTGGGCCGACCCGAACCGAGTCGACCCGGGCCGATGGCCCGACCCGGTCGGTGGCGTAGCCCGGCCGGGGGCGCGGCGGTGTGGCCAGCGTGGCGGCGCGGCCTGTGCGGCCAGCACGCGCGGCCAGCGCGGCCTTTGCGCCGCTCATGCGCCAAGGGAGGGGTGTTGCCCCTCCTTTATGAAAACGGCGTCCCCCATTAAGGGGATCGCGTCTTGTAACACCGGGGGGTGTAACCCCCCGGATTTCTTCCAGTAACGGCCGGCCAGCGCGGGGTCGGCCGGTTTCTCACCGCGGGACCCGCGGTCCCGCGTCTTCCGGTGCCAGGGTTCCGGCCGCCTCTTTTGTGTTCTCTGGTAGCCGGTTTTTTCCGGACGCCACTTCCAAGATGGCCGCGAATCCATCCGGCATGGCATGACGGTGTCGTGCCCTTCCGCCGTGGCCCGACTCCGGCCGCGGCCTTGTTCGCAATCCTCGGCGCGGCGCGACGGCGTTGCGTTTCTTCGTCGTGGCCCGAATCGTTCACGTCTCCTTTTTCTCAAGCGCGGTGCAACGATGCATTACCGTCTTCACTAATCAAACCGAAGAATAGCAAAGGGGGGAGGGGTATCGGCCATGTTTGTGTGGACCGATCCCCTCCCGTTATATCGATAGCAGTTGGCCGAAACGTAAAATGTTTAACCTTCACAATTTTTAATTTAAATAAAAATTGGAACATGGTCGTCAGATTTATCTTTCATATTCTAAGGAAAGAATCACCATCTTAAAATAGTCAAACCCCTACCTCGGTTCAGGAACGGTGCACGTCAATCGAGCCACGGAAGATGAGCGTTGCAAAGGTCGGGCGTCGCGGAAAACGAATATCGATTCTATTGTCGTCGAGGTGCGTTCGAAGAGGAAACATCCTTGGAAGAAGACTTCACGTTCTTCGGTGGAGATGTTCCTCGTTGAAGAACAGTGTTCTTCATCGTAGTCTGAGGTGTTCTTCACGTTCTTCGTCGAGGTTGAAGAACAAGAAGACTTCACGCTTCCCAATCCTCTCAAGGTGGAAAAAACTCTAACAATAATAAAATAAGACCAAGTCTTAATTTATTAACACAACCTAACCATTTGTATTTCAAGAGTTTGAAATTAAGTAACTCACCTTATTAATTATAACAAGTTGTCAAAAATTAATGAAAGTGACTTAATGGGGAGTTACGAAAGTGAAGGGTTAAGAGGAGTTAGGGAGTTAAGGGATTTGAAAAGGTGGGGGGCTCGTGTGGGCCCCAACACCATCATAACCTCCCTAGGGAGGTTGGGTGGTTACCCAACTTCCATTAAGAACTAAACACTTAGAGTAAAAATAATAAAAATTGTAGAATAATTATAAAATAAACTTCCACAATTTTTTTCATCAACTCTCGTGAGAACGCAACTCCGGAATAGGTGTTCCTAAGCAATTACCGGCATTGCAGTTCCATCGGTGCCCTCGGAATTCGATTCCGAGCACCGGTTCAAAAGTTAGAAATTTCCGCTCGTTCATTCACTGAACGTACCCGAGCCAAACTTCGGAAATTGATTCTGAGAACACCGGGCCTCGAAATCAGGTGCCATCAGAAACCGCGTTCTTGTAAAATTCCAAAGAAAATTAAGAAAAAATCTCCCTTGAATCTTATGGGTCTTTACATTACTCCCACCTCAGGGATTTACGTCCCCATAAAGATACATCAAAACTAGGGAAAGAAATGAGGGTACTGAGCACGCATCTGAGCCTACCGCTCCCAAGTGCTCTCCTGGAGCTTCTCGTGCTTCCATCTGATGCGCACTAGAGGAATCGACCGTCCACGTAGGACCCGCTCCTGTCGATCCTCAATCTCCACTGGGACCTCTGCAAAAGTCACCTCATCATCAACATCAAGCTCCCCATGTTCAATGATATGCATCGGGTCGTGCACGTATCTCCTCAGCTGAGACACGTGGAAGACGTCGTGCACCCGGTGCAACTGAGGTGGTAGAGCCAGGCGATAAGCCACCTCGCCAATCCTACTGAGGACCTAGAACGGTCCGATGAAGCGTGGAGACAACTTGCCGCCTCGGCCAAATCTCTGTAATCCACGTTGAGGTGAGACCCACAAAAAGACGTGGTCACCATCCTCGAACTCTAGTGGCCTCCGCCTCCTGTCAGCATAAGACTTCTACCGGCTCTGAGATGTCCTCATCCTTTCCTGGATGACCTGGACCTTTTCTGTCGTAGCCTGGACCATCTCCGATCCCACAAGTGCTGACTCCCCAGGGTCTGTCCAGTACAAAGGAGATCTACAAGGTCGGTCGTACAACGCCACGTATGGTGCCATCCCGATGGTGGAGTGGTAGCTGTTGTTGTACGCGAACTCCACCAAGGTAGGTGGTCCTCCCAACTGCGACCAAAGTCGAGGATGCATGTGCGGAGCATGTCCTCGAGAGTCTGAATGGTCCTCTTCGACTGACCATCCGTCTGAGGGTGAAAGGTTGTGCTCAGATGTAGCTGCATCCCGAACGCCTCCTGCAATCCCTTCCATAGCCGGGAAGTAAAGCGAGCATCTCGATCGGAGATGATAGATGATGGCACACCGTGAAGCCAAACAATATCCTGAACTTAATGTCGTCCCAATCTCTCCACTGAGCCCTGCTCTCTGATGGGTAAGAAGTGAGCCGACTTGGTGAGTCGGCCGACAATCACCCAAATGGAGTCATTACCTCTGAAAGTGTGTGGAAGTCCAGTCACAAAGTCCATATATATTTAGTCCCACTTCCACTCTGGAACCTCCAAGGGCTGTACCAAGCCTGCTGGTACCTGGTGCTCATCCTTCACCTGCTGGCAGGTGAGGCACCGAGAAACGAACTCTGCCACAGCCTTCTTGATGCCTGGCCACCAGTGTTTTCGTCTGAGATCCTGGTACATCTTCGCCACTCCAGGATGTTCTGCCAAAGGAGAAGTGTGAAACTCTCTTAGTACCTCCTCCCATAAAGAAACTAGTACCAAGGTACGTCCTATGAAAAGAACGTTGTGCTCTGCTCCAAAGGTGAAACCATCAGGTGCCTGTCCTGAGGATATCTGTGTACGTCGTGTCTCACAGCCAGCGTCCCCACACTGTGCCTCTCTGACCCGCTGTAGTAGTGGAGGTGTGACTGTGAGAGACTGAAGGAAGGCTTCTCCATCTCTATCCATGAAGGATATCTACAAATCGGTTAGCTGCTCTGTCGCCTCCTCAAGTAGTTGAATGCCCGACCTCCTGCTGAGTTCATCGGCTACCACGTTCCCCTTCCCAGAAGTATAGACTATCTCAAAGTCATAGTCCTAGAGGAACTCGATCCATCACCACTGTCTCAGATTCAGATCCTCCTGAGAGAAGATGTATTTGAGACTCTGATGGTCAGAAAAGACTGTAAAGTGCTCGCCCATCAGATAGTGTCATCATGTCATCAGAGTGAAGACCACTGCTGCTAACTCCAGGTCATGGGTAGCGTAGTTCTGCTCATGCGGCCTCAACTGACATGATCCATAGGCGATCACTGCCCACTCCTACATCAGGACACAACCAAGTCTGATTCCTGATGCATCACAGTAGACTACGTACCCTACTCCCTCCTCAGGAAACCTCAAGATAGGTGCGCTGGTAAATCTCTGTATCAGCTGCTAGAAGCTCTGCTGACATCTGTCTGACCACATGAATGGTTTCCCCTTCCTCCTTAACGTTCTTCAAAGCTGCAAAGATTTCTCCATTGTCAAAAAGGGAAATCTGGTCTCATCCCCTGGATGAACCACGTTCCTTGCCTAATACAGTCAATCCCGACATGATTAGTTAATTCATGGCATGGATGACGTCGTAAGGCCTCGACGCTGCTACCAAGAGATCCAACTGTTACTCTCACCTCCAAGGGTTGAGTCACACTGTCGGCATCATTATGTCGTCACTGGGTATCCTCTAGTAAGAATCTCGCAAGTGAGGGTCAAGTCAACAGTTTTTTTTACCGGCACCTCTTAGTAATAACAAACAAAAGACAAAAAATCAAACGTCACCAATGCAAGTGTCTTTTATTACTTCAACTCAAAGTACAAGGACACAAGGTAACACAAACTACGAAGCTAGAGGCATTATGGGCAAAGGCCTCTATGCCTGGAGTTAGCCCCGCACTAGTCCACCCGCTTCCGGAGCTCTATGATCGTAACCTTCAGTTTCCTGAAGCTGTGCTCTCCCCTGAGGTCGGCGTGGACCTCCTGGTGGTGGTGGTGGTAGAGCCTCAAAGAGTCGCCCACCACCTGCTGCTCAGCCAGCTCCTCTGCCTCGTCCGCCTGCTCCCTGCGGACCACCACGGTTGAACCTCTGCCTCTGCCTAGGTGGTTCCTCAACCATCTGCTTCTCCTCTGCATTGTGGGTCGGGCAGTCACGAGCCATGTGGCCCTGCCCGCCGCATGCATAGCATTGTCTTCCACTCGTAAGACTGGTTCTGCTGCGTGTGCCCCGCACCTCCGAGCCAGTATCATGTGGTCGTCTGCCCGTTGGCCTGGCCCGCTTGGACCTCTACGACATCTGTCTATTTCTAACTGCAGAAGACTCCACCACGTGTCGCCCTGCGGTAGGTCTCGCCGCTGGTGTAGACTCAGCAAGAAAACTCTCGATGAGAAGAGCTCGCTCCAGTACTCCTGCCTGAGTCGGAATGCTGAGGGAGATCAGCGATGCCCTGATCTCATGTCTCAATCTTTGCTCAAAGGTCCGGGCCCGGAAGAATGGGTCTCGTACCATGTCTGTAGAGTAGCACGAGAGATCGGTGAATCTCGCCGAGTACTGGGCGATCGTCATGTTGCCCTGCTGCAGTTGAAGAAGCTCCTGGATGCGCACTGCACAGAGGGTGGCTGGGACGAACTCCGAGCGGAAGAGGCTCTCAAAGTCTGTCCAGAGTAGAGATGCCTCATCGTGCACCTGGAGCATCAAGCTCCACCATCGGCCCGCTGCTGCGTGCAGTAGGCTCACAGCGAGGATCACCATGAGGTCTGCTGGTGTCCTCACTAGCCTGAAAACTCATATGAATGCCTCCAGCCAGTCCCCGGCTGCCTGGGGTCTGTCTCCCCGTGGAAACCGGGCGGTCGCTGGCGCTGGAACTCATGCAGTGCACTGAGGCGACGTGCATCGTCAGCGGCTAGTGCTGGAAGCATCGGTGGCTTGGCGGGTAGAGCTACTGTCAGTGCCACTCGTGACAAAGGGCCCTGCACTGAGGCCTCATCGCTCGGTGGGCTGTCGTCACACTCAACCCTCGGAACCCTAGCTAGCTGCCATCGTGGGGCCATCCTGAAAAGGAACAGGTGCGCCACGGTCAAACAGTATACCTGGTGAGTTGACACAAAGTAATCACAAAGAAAACTTGAAACACACATGCAATCAATGTTTTCGTGTATTAAGTCAGAAATCAGAAGTCAGGGTCCTGGTGTATGAATACGTCGGCCGCCGCACAAACACTGGACTCCCTGGACTGATAACCACACTCAATATGCTAAACAATATTGCTTCACATAGAAAAGATCAGAGTCCCAAGTTCTGTGTTAGAACCGAACTCCTCTGATACCAATTTGTCACGACCCGTCCTCGGGGCCCGTGTCGTGACTACCCCAAGCCCGCCTTCCATAGGCCAGGGGCTGGCGACTATCACCAAGGCATAAATCCAGGTAAAAAGGGAAGGCATTGCCTTTGTAAAGTAAACAAGAACCACCGAGTAGCAAGCGGAAAAAGTAAACACTAAGTAAAAACAGAGTAAAACTGTAAGTGCGGAAAGTAAGTGGGCCAGTATACAAACCCAAACTGAAAGTAAAGTACAACTCGAAAGGGAAAACAACAACTGAAAAGTAAAAGCCGCTATGCCGAGCTGTCCATTGGAAATCTCACCTGAAGGGTGGATACATATAGCTCCACTGCTCCTCGGGTCCCGCCGTCCACTCTGAGTACGTCCCGCCCAGTGGTCCACCTCCAGGTACCGTCCTGCTCTGCAAGGCTCAACCACGATCAACGTTGTCCGTCGTCTGCAACCAACACAACGTAGTGCAGGCATAGCCCGTGCAGGGGTGAGTATAAGCTACTCAATAGGGACCCTGAGACCCCCGAAGGTCTCCCAAAATCCACAAATGATAAACCACAAAGGAAAGATACAATCACGAAGTAACAACCGACACTGCTTAGGTATATTCCCATACATATACCTAAGTCATTAATTCCAATATGCTTCAACCTCCGAGCCCAAGTACAACCCAGTCCACACAGGAAAGTATACGTATTCCACACAGGAAAGCAAAACGTAATCCACACAGGATAGCACAACACAATCCACATAGGAAAGAAATCAGGATTCAGCTCACACAGGTATACTTCTTCGAAGACGATAGAGATGATCACTGATCCATCTAATTCGTCGGACCCACAAAGAATCGATAGGTACTAACCCCCGCAAAGACCCACACAGGATCGGTAGGAAACTAACCCCCGCAAAGACCCACACAGGATCGGACCCACACAGGATCTGTAGGCGCTGGCTCACACAGAACCGCTGAGCGCTGACCCACACAGGATCAGACCCACACAGGATTGGTAGCATTGATCCACATTGGATCGCTAAGTGTTGTAGTCTTCGCCGTTGAATCCACTGAGGATCTCTGTACAGTCGCTGTCGTCACAGTAGCAGTCGCAGCTAGCACTAGGGTTCCCGCACACAGCAAGCTCGTTCGGGAGGGTCCGCTCCACGATCTGAGAGGCTGATACATCAACTGACACATAGTCCAGAGTTGATGTATCCAAAAGTTTTGTATCGTCAACAGGAACTCAACATTGCAGACGGCGCGTCAATCAGACGCCTGGTCTGAGAGTTATTGACTTTTTCGTCCCAGGGGCCCGGTTGGTTTTTAAGGCAAAACCAACCCGACTGTACTCCACCTACGTTCAAACCTTGGGTGGAGTAAGCCAAAAGATCCTTATCACTAAGAGGAACTCAACAAAGTAGACGGCACGTCAATTGGACGTCCGTAGCTCAAGATATGAGTGTTTCCGCTCCGAGGGCCCGGTTGGTTTCGTTTACGAACCAACCCGGCCGAACTCAAAGTATTCCGAAACCTTGAGTGTGATATACCGAAACGACCGTCTCATTCTAAGGATCGTTTTTCCACTGACGGACCATCGATCGGAGGTCCATAACCCGAGTTATGAGCATTTGAACAGAAAAGTCTGAGTATGGGGGGTTTGGGCCCGGCCGGGCCCGGCCCAGTACCCCCTGGGCCGACCCGAACCGGGTCGACCCGGGCCGACGGCCCGACCCGGCCGGCGGCGCGGCCAGCGTGCGCGGCCAGCGCGTGCGGCCAGCGCGGCCTTTGCACCGCTCATAAGCCAAGGGAGGGGTGTTTCCCCTCCATTATGAAAACGACGGCCCCCATTAAGGGGACTGTGCCTTGTAACACCAGGGGGGTGTAACCCCCCAGATTTCTGCCAGTAACGGCCGGCCAGTGCGGGGCCGGCCAGTTTCTCACCGCGGGACCCGCGGTCCCCCGTCTTCCAGTGCCAGCGGCCGGGGTTCCGGCCGCCTCATTCGTGTTCTCCGGCGGCCGGTTTTTTCAGCCGCCACTTCCAAGATGGTCGCGAATCCGTTCGGCATGGCGTGACGGCACCGTGCCCTTCCGCCGCAGCCCGACTCCGGCCGCGGCCTTGTTCTCAATCCTCAGCACGGCGCGACAGCGTCGCATTTCTTCGTCGTGGCCCGCATCGTTCACGTCTCCTTTCGCTCAAGCGCGGTGCAACGATGCATTACCGTCTTCGCTAATCAAACCGAATAATAGCAAAGGGGGAGGGGTATCGACCATGTTTGTGCGGACCGATCCCCTCCCGTTATATCGATAGCAGTTGGACGAAACGTAAAACGTTTAACCTTCACAATTTTTAATTTTAAAAAAAATTGGAACATGGCCGTCAGATTTATCTTTCATATTCGAAGGAAAGAATCACCAACTTAAAATAGTCAAACCCCTACCTCGGTTCAAGAACGGTGCACGTCAATCGAGCCATGGAAGATGAGCGTCGCGGAGGTCGGGCGTCTCGGAAAACAAATGTCGATTCCGTTGTCGTCAAGGTGCGTTCGAAGAGGAAACTTCCTTGGAAGAAGACGTCGCATTCTTCGGTGGAGATGTTCCTCGTTGAAGAACAGTGTTCTTCATCGGAGTCCGAGGTGTTCTTAACGTTCTTCGTCGAGGTTGAAGAACAAGAAGACTTCACGCTTCCCAATCCTCTCAAGGTGGAAAAAACTCTAACAATAATAAAATAAGACCAAGTCTTAATTTATTAACACAACCTAACCATTTGTATTTCAAGAGTTTGAAATTAAGTAACTCACCTTATTAATTATAACAAGTTGTCAAAAATTAATGAAAGTGAGTTAATGGGGAGTTAGGAAAGTGAAGGGTTAAGAGGAGTTAGGGAGTTAAGGGATTTGAAAAGGTGGGGGGCTCGTGTGGGCCCCACCACCCTCATAACCTCCCTAGGGAGGTTGGGTGGTTACCCAACTTCCATCAATAACTAAACACTTAGAGTAAAAATAATAAAAATTGTAGAATAATTATAAAATAAACGTCCACAATTTTTATCATCAACTCTCGTGAGAACGCAACTCTGGAATAGGTGTTCCTAAGAAATTACCGGCGCTGCGGTTCCATCAGTGCCCTCGGAATTCGATTCCGAGTACCGGTTCAAAAGTTGGAAATTCCCGCTCGTTCGTTCACTAAACGTACCCGATCCAAACTTCGGAAATTGATTCCGGGCACACCGGGCCTCGGAATCAGGTGCCGTCAGAAACCGCATTCTTGTAAAATTCCAAAGAAAATTAATAAATAATTTCCCTTGAATTTTACAGGTCTTTACAATAACATCATCCATACATCATACCATCATTACATCATATGAATAATGTGTATAATCCCTCCAGTGGTGATCCAAAAATGCATCCTAAACCTTCAAGAGTCTTTGTTATAATCGTTGAGTTCTATTGGAAAACATCCTATCACTAGAATTTTTTTTTTCTTTGATCACCATGAGAATAACTTAAAAGGACTCTCAATGTTCTCTATATAAACAATAGAGGTGGTGGGGGTGGATCTTCCTATATTCTTGAGTGTTCATGGATAAGATATCTCTCTCAAGTGAGAGATGAATCTTTGGATGTCATCTTAAATGACAATAAAAATTGATAATATTATGGTAGGAAATAATATATTTGGGTTTAAAGAGTGTTGGCATTATAAAATTAATAATTTCACATAGTCCCTTACTGTTTTCATAATCCAAAAGGAACCCCATGTCCAAATAATGATAATATTCTTGTTACTTTTCTTGACATGTGAAAAAATCATGGATTAATTAAATATTATACCCAAAAAAAAGTTTACAGTTTATTAAAATAATATTTAATATATATTATTCCTCCACAAACCTTTTAAAATTGGTACACTATTCCTGCACAATTTTTATCAGTCCATGAATAATAAATATATATTTAAAGAATAAAAATTATTTGTGGTGCTCGAAAAAATATTATTTTTACTAAATTGGAAATAAATGGTTATAAAATATTCAACTCAAAAAATAATCTCTTGAATAACTAGTGGCTAAATATATGTGATCAAGAAAAAAGGAATAAATATTCAACCACGTATGAGAATAATATTTATTAATCATATTAGATATTTAATATTATTATTAACTGAGGTTCTATATTCAATTAGTGTATGACCCTATAGGTCTCTTTCTCATTGGCATTAGGCATAGCTTCCCACAATCCAAGGTCAGCATCTAGAAACACAACAAGGCAACCATAGAGAAATAATTTAATTTCATATTGAAATATAACCTCAGATGAATGATTACTTTGTAATATAATCACTTTATCATGTTAACTCTAATCAAGTAGGTCACATGTTAGTGTCATCAACCTATCTGCTTGATGAAACTTTATTTGGATTTCTAGAAATGAACCATAAGATAGAACACCATGTAAATATATTTGTTTAGGATTTTACACTACCATCAAAAGGCATGATATACCATCTTTCATTAAAGAATATAAGTGATAAATCCTTTATCTCATTATTTATTAATGAAATATCACTTGAGATGCACCCAATGTGTTATTATTTATCATAAAAATATGTCATCATAGTTTTCATAAATTCATCAAAGTATATGACTAATGATATCCATTAATAATAATTTGACATTATAAGGATCTATATTTAGGTCCACTTGTAGAAACTTCCAATGAAACCTCAAAACATGTATTTCCTACCAGCAGTTCATATTTTCATCATGTCCGGCCCTAAAAATTACCAAGGGTGTATTCCATGATAATGTGCCTCAAAGTATTATGAGTCACCACCATTGATAGCTTATATAATTTACATTCTGTAAAATTCTATCATCTCGCTATAAAACATCTATTTTAGGAATATGATTTTTGAGACCTCTGGGTTTTCAATGTATAGGGAATGGGTATGAATTTTTAATACAATAGCTACTCTTAGGACATTATAATATATTACATCACACAAAAAAATAATCATGATGTGACAAGATGTTTATTAATATTAAAAAAATGAAGATAGTTAATCATAAATAATATTGTGGTCAGATCTAGGGCACCAACTCCAACATTACTCACCAAAGATTATAATTATAGGTTTTCAAGGTAGTGTTAGTGGAGTTGTTGAGTGGAATTATCTTGTTAATTGGGGTGGAGAGAAGGATCATAGTGTTTAGGGATTGTTTTATATGCCACTGAGCTATATTGGTTATTTAATTTTATTAAATTATTTGGATTTTGTGGTTGTATATCCATTATTGTAACTAATATTTATTTCGGTAGTGTTTTATAACATCCATTCATTGAATATTTATTTAAAATTATTTTATCGTGGATTATTTTTTATTAATTCTATAGTTTTTTTAAATTCTAATAGTATTTAAATGTATTCTATTGAGGCTAATACCTTCCATTTTTTGATTTATACCCTCAAAAATAATTTTTAACCCACATTATAAGGGGGTAGGCTTTGAGGGTCACACACATTTTTGTTACCTATCAAGGAGAAGTTCTAGAGTTATTGATTTATGATAGCGATGTGCTTGAAATGAATGAATGTGGGTGTTTTAAATATAAATGTAATATTTTAGTTTAAAATTTGGTAAACATGTATAATTCAAATAAAATTGTCTTAAACTACCATGATACTTACAGAAAATGACCTTTGATTCATTTTTTTCAGGCAGTATTGAACCACACATCATTCCAAGATGTTTTTTGGTTAGTATGAATAAAATCATGTTTTTTCAATTTAAAATCAATATGTTAGTTTATAGTGTGAATCACATGTTCAAAATGAAAAAATCAGATCAGATTATCATCAAACTCTTTTACAGTATATGTTTATTTATTTTTGACTTAATGGATTTAACCACATGGTATAATGAAAAAATTATTTTCCCATGTTATCTTTTTATAAATTACAAAAATCTTATTACATAGACATAAATGAGAAACATTTTTTTATTTTCAAGAAACTATACATGAATGATCATTAATTTATTTATGACATTTCAATATTAACTATAAATAATTTTGACTTTTGGTGTTCTCAAAATGACCTAATGTGTATTTATTTTATTTTTAATTAATATTAAATTTATTATGTGTTATTATTAAAACACGTATTTTTTATTTTTGTTCACATATTATTCATTTAAATTACATGTACATTTATTGTGTTGATTAAAATTCATAGAGTTATTAATTTATCAATGCAGTATTATGAACATGCTATTGTTATGTAAATATTTTATTTATTAATGTGGTAACAATAACAAAATGTAAAAATATGTTGTGAAATAATTACATTTTTTTAATTTTTTGTATTATATTGACTCGGGTTTCCAGCATGTTGATTTTTATAATTAATTCAATGTATGTATTTATCTATTTGTATTTTTGTTCCATCAACAATAAATAGAAATTGTAACAGTCTATTCTGACCTTTATCATCACTAAAAATGACCAATTAAAGAGGGTACAATTTTTCACCGAATTTAATAGCACTTTTTAGCAGTAAGAAACTGTTTTTGAGTGTGGATAAAGGGTTATTCTATTACAATGATATAACCATATTCTAGAATTTCTTTAAAATGTATTTTTTCAATTATGTTTAAGTATCAACTAACTATATGAGTTATCTATATATTTGAAAAAATAAATTTGATGGAGGATTTTTGAAATAGTATAAATATTGAAATAATTATATAATCTATTGTTTTATTCTTTATTTGTGTTTTATATAAAATTACATAAAGATAAATGACTTTTAATAAATTAAATTTGTTACATTATTATATAATGATTTTGTTAGAGTATTTAGTATTTTTGAATATTTAGATATGGGTTTGAGAAGATTAATGATTTTACGAAGTATATGACCAATGGTTTGACTTGTATTTATGATCTAACTTATAACATTATTTTATTCATTTATAAATAATAATTAAATCTCTCTCAAGAGAAAATATTCTTGGTATTATACTTCCATATATTAATTTTTTTAGTTTTATTTTTAATTATTATTAATATAAACAAATATTATCTATATTTTCAACACATGTTTATTTGGTACTAATAAAATTATTGAATTGTTGATCATTAAATAATATACTCTCCTTAATTTGTTACTGAAGTATTAGGGCAGATACTTTTTTATTAAAAATAATTGAAAATACGAGAGGATAGATAGTCTCATACAAGCATACATGCCCTCATGTAAAGAAGAAACAAGAAAAGGGATCGTGGAGCATAGTCATAGTAATATTTTTAATGTGTTGATTTATTTTGTTATTATCTATATTTTTTTATTTCTTAATTATAAATATATTTATTTAGCTATTATAAGAATAGAATTGATACTTAATATTGTAAAAAATTTGTGTAGTGTAATGAAATATCTTTCTTATTACAAAATACATTGATTCTGTATTAAAATGTGAATATTGTTTATTAATTTTTTACTACTTTGGTTTCATATTATGTTGCAACAAACCGTGCTTGTTGATTACAGTTTTCTCAATGCCAAAATTTTAGCATTGACTTAGAAAATTTGTTATCAATTCTAAAATATTATTGATAAATTATTAATTTTATTAGTGATAACTTGATATTGATAAAATATTTACATTATCGGTGTTTGATTAGCATTGAAAAAAGGAATCATTTTTTATTAGAAAAAATATACACATTTTCAATGAAATGAAAAAAGAATTTTTCAGTTTCCATAAATGCTTGTCTTATGATAGGGATACTACTGAACTGATTTATCTATTCTATTGATAACAATTTGAGGCAACCAAGACCGCATTTTTAAAATTGGATAAATTCAGATATTTTAAAAACGTTTATAGTTTTTATTTCAATACATTTAATATATATTTATTAAATATATATTTATTAAAACAACCAATCTTTATACTATTTGTTATATGGGATTGATTTTGAAATGTTTTATAAAATATTTAAGGGGATATTACTATGTACACCTCTATTTATTGTATTATAGGTGTCTCCTTATTCAATGTGATGCTTGATATAAATAATTATTATATAAAATATGTAACACTGTATTCCAAACACTCTTTCCATCCTTATTATCATTTATATAATAATTTTAATTTATTTAATACTATATTTGTTATATATGGATGAAAATGAGTTATGTACTAGCTAAATTTAGAATACCTAAATCTTAACCCATTTACTTTTACAAAACCGTAACCCTAACCATAACATGTTAATTTTTAAATTTCGTTTTCCTAACCCTAGACAACCATATTATTTATCTACCCACACCCTTTAAATTAAAAACTTTATATATTAGATTTAATAGCATTTAAAAACATCATAATCTATAATAAAAATGAATTGATAATGTAACCACTAATAAAATTTGTGATATTTTCACAGTTTCAAAAAACCATTGATTAGAGTCACTTTTATTAGTAGTAATTAAAATTATAATAAACGTTCCTTTTATCAGTTTTATCTCTAGTACTTATAAAAGTGACTATTATCAACACAGTCTCTTGGGATGATATAATTAATTAACTATATGAATTTTCTTCTACCTGACCAAAAAAATTTATTCATATTGGTCAAAATATGTTTTTAATTGAAATATAGTTAATTCATACATATCAAAATTGAATCACAACTCATTTTACAAAATATCAAGATAATTCAAGTTTATTTTCTTAGTTTTCAGAATATGGTATATTTTTTAAACAAAAATGTTACATTGAAATGAAATCACTCACTTTAATTCATATGGGATACACCATTTTTCATATATATGTGAGTTTAATTTTTTAAAGGTAAAATAATAATTATATATTTTTTCCATAATGTTTTAAGGTTCCATTTTTTCAATCCATTCAAATTTTAATGGAATAATTAATATTTAATATTTAATTCATTTCTTATTAATTTATTTCCACGCATTCATTTGACTATAATATTTTAATGGAGAATCCCCTTCTTTGATTCTGGAATGGAGAGTTTTTCCTTGGCGGGGTATAAACACTGGTTTCGCACTAGGGCTCAAACCATACCCATTTTTTGTTTTGTTTTTATTTTCTTCCTCTTATTTTTCTTATTTATTTTCTTATGTATCCATTTAGATTATTAAATACACCCCCTATAGGATTCCACTGTCACCTAACAATGATATAAAAGGGGTATGGGATAGGGTGGGGTAATAAGGGAGTTAACACTATGGAGCTCAAGAGGATCCAGATTGTCATGAGGATGTTGTGGATCACGGAAATAGGTGAAGCATCAGTGGATTCCACCCAAAGGTTGGGTTTTCGTATGTTTTTATATAAATCCCAATATATTTTTTTTAAAAGTTTTTAACCCCTATTGTGATTTATTTGGACCCCTTTTCGTCAATCATAACTTTTAAGGAGAAAATGAGTGTTTTAGGTGATTTGAGGGGTTTCCTATTTTGAAATCATGATCACATGATGTGTTGTTTAGAAACCCACATTGTCTATTCTTACCAGTTAGGGAAGATGATATTTTTAGAAGTATACTCCATGTATAGGGTATACACACTATGTACTGGGACTTCGCCATATATCCTAGTACTCTGCTATAAATCATGTGTATGAGCACATGGCTATGTAGATTACATGATCAGACCCCATGTGGGTTTCATTCCATGTAGTTATACTCATCGAGGATATGTTCATGTCTAGAACATGTGAGGTACATGGGAAAGTACCATGTGTAGGGTACATTACATGTACAAGATCAACACATTGAGTACTTGGGTTTTTGTATAAAAGGTTTAGCTAAGGAACATGCCTAGGTGGAGCCTTGGGACAATATTTCATGTACCAGGTATACATGCCATGTAATGCCCCTTTACTGCCCTTTATAGGATTTTTCATATCTTTATATCCAAGAGTTAGAATTTGACACACAGGGAGTAAATTTTTAGTATATTTTTATGCATATCCTGGTAGTGAAACCATTTAGGTGATTTGAGGACTCCTAAGTGGTGTTTTAGGATTTTCAATAAAATGCAAAGGTTTTATTCTAGTAATCTAATCCATCTATCTCTTGATATTGATTCCCTTTGATCTGAGATGGTCTATGAGATATCCCTCTTGAAATATGTTTATTTAACTCTTCCTTTTAGGACGTATCTCTTACATGGTGTGCCGTGTGGGACCGGGAGGCATTGAGATTTCTTATTTATATGGATCCAATGTCGGTTGCCTCTACTTTATTGCTATTACCAAGGGTCCCCTATGGGAATTCTTCACTTACATGTTGACCTAGGGAATCACTACTGAAAAAATAACATATACCCATTATTCAAAATTGTGGGTATAGCTTCCAAACCGTGGGTATATCCTATGCCCCTGGTTTTGGGAACCGTGGGAAACCGAGGCATCGGTATAACTCCATGGCCTATACCCAAGGTTTTCAAACCATAGGTATACCTTTTTTCCACCATATGATTCACTTATACCCATGATTACACCTATACCCAGGGTTCTAAAATAGTGGGTATAAAATATTAGAAAATCATAAAAATTTATCAATTAACAGCGCCCCCTGAGTTTCGTTCCTGCGACCTACTGGTCAACCCACGAGCGCCTCACCAACTAAGATGTTTAACTTTCATATATATATATATATATATATATATATATATATATATATATCTTCATCTAACAATATATATTAACATACACCACCCGAATTTGAAAAAAATCTTTCAACGAGTGTGGATCTTGTGACCCGCTCCTCTGAAATCAATGGTCTCACCAACCAACCTGTGTCACATACTTTTATATATGTTTATACCTACCTAATTATATTAATTCCAACCGCCTGTATAGAAAAAAATCTGCAGCGAGTTTTGAACCCAAGTCGATGCGCTGCATTAAAGTACAATACCAATACTCCAATTAAACATATATGAATACATATAATGGTATATATATATTTATAAAATCTCGTCTAAATAAATTGAACTGCTAGAGTTTTGAACACGTATATCTCCTCCACGACGTAAACAACTTACCACTACACAACTTGGAATTATTATTACATATACATATATTGTTTATATATGTTTTTTAGCACTAAAAAATTATGCACCCTATACCCACGGTTTAGTAGAGCCATGGGTATAGGTCACATCTATACCCACATTTCTCATAAACCATGGGTATAGACTTATATATCAAAGGTTATACACACGGTTCATTAAAACCATGGGAATATGTCTCATCTATACCAATGATTTTCTTAAACCATGGGTATAGGGTTATATACCAAAATCTATAACCACAGTTCATTAAAAATGTGGGTATAAATTCCACCTATACCCACGGTTCAATATAAATCGTGAGTATAGGTTTTCCTGCAACATTCCTGTGAAATTTTTTGACTTCCCATGCTTACGTGAGTACACTATACACATGGTTTCATAAGAACCAAGGGTAATGTTTAGAAAATGCCACTTATACCCTCAGTTTAGGAAAGCCATGGGTATAAGTGAGTTTATACCCACGGTTTTTTGGAAAATTTTAACGTCCCCGACTCGAGAGCCACTAAACCAATGCTCTAAGCTAGGTCATCCCATGACATCAAGTTCTCCTCCCCATATTCTAGAGGTTTGTGACTAGCGGTGAGGGTCTATTAAGTCATGTGGGCAGACTATACCCTATTTACCAGAGTAAGCCTCAGTAGATTATAATTTAAACAACATAAACAATAGACGACAATCAATAACATTCATAAATGAACCATTCCCAAAACTTGGTACAATCATATACCTCTGAAAATATGCCATGTAATTCTACTATATAAGTGAAAGAAATCTAAAATAAAACAACTGCCAAAAACTCTCAGCGGGTCCCGTCGCTATGTCCGGATCATTCTCCATCAATATCACATGCCCAACTCAACATCTTAGGGTAGGGCCCTTGACCTTGTCCTGAACTGCAACCGAGAAGTCTCCTCAGGTACCCAACGGCGGCCCGAGCAGGGTGTGAGTACAAAACCCAGAAGGGCACCACCAACGGTGTATAGAAAATATCCCATCTATTAGATAGTGCATGCAAGTACAATATGAAAGGTAAGTAAACAAGGGACAGTTTGGGTGCCATTAGTTAACAAGGTTCATTTAGTTAGTGACTAGAGTTTATCCCAATTTTATTTCTTATACCAGTTTCAAACATAATACACTTAAACTTATTATCTTTGGGTTAGTTATATATATCATCTATACATAGGTCTAAGAAAATCAATCAAGATGCATAGGGGAAATCAATACAGTCCTCATCTCAATAGGGACACAAATATCACATCAAACCATTATCCTCGCCTTGAAGCCTCAGTCTATGTGGAATGAAACTGTTTGGGGAATAGAGCCTTTATCCCCTTCCCTAACCCATGCATTTTGGGGAGGAGTTTAGAGCCTCAGTCTATAACTCAACCCATCGGAGTAGAACCTCGAGTCAATATCCCACACTACCAAACCACGTGAAAATGCTTAATTATCAATCACTATAACCATACCATAACACAACATAACATAACCAATGCCATTGGAAATCATCATTCTCAATGCATAGAAAACAACATGGGAATTAATATTATTCCATAACCTATTAACTCATTTTTCAATTACAATTCTTATCCATTTAGGAAAATTAACATTATTATGCCTTATCCTACTAAGTTTATTCAATAACCCCTATGCCCTAGCCAAATTCATCATTTACTATTCATGAACCCATTATCCCATTTATCATTTCACGATCATTTACCCACTAACAAATTTCAAGTATAATTCTCATATCACATTACACAATGACTTTATTGCATTCAACCATTTAAGAGTACCACCTAACCATCATGTATTGACCCATTCCAAAAATTCATCCATTCCCTTATTACATTTCATTAATATATCTCCCCTTCTTCATTCCATTTTCTAATTACATGTTTACCATTTAATATGCACTAACCCCCTTAGGCATTTCTAACCACAATTCACTAAATAATTGACCTAATCCCATTCAACCCAAATTTATTGTTTCCAGGTCATTCCAAACAACCCCCTATGCCTTATCACCCTAGTCATCTCTATTATCATTCCATTTACACTTAATCAACCATTAACTCATGTTCTACACGGGTACCACATTATCACTCAGAAACCCTTTATTTAACCCTACAATTTTCTAAGTCTAGAAAAGTCAGTGCACCCCATGCGTGGCCCTTAAATGGTCAATACATTTTCTACACATCCCATGGAAATTGTGAGGGTTTTAATTGGTCACATAGACACCCCTTTTTATTAAATGCCTCAACGAAACCAAGAACACAAAAAAAAAAGGAAAACAAGAACCCGATATTCCATGCACAAACCCAACAGAAAACTACAAGACAGTAATTTTAGACCACCTACCTCTAATCTGATGATGAAAACACTCTTAATAGTAGCCATAGATCTAGATTCAAACACCGCTTGAATCCCCAACCTAGGTTCCACCATAAAACAAAGGGGTTTAGAGATTTGGAAGAAGATGGGGAAAACCACAAGCCCTAATCCGAAAAGAGAAGGGTGGATAAGATTAGACTTACCCAAAGATTTGATCCTCAACCAATGGCGTCCAAAATGGCTAAGAATCGGAGGAACACCTCTTGGAATATTGGTTTGTCCAAGATCGTCACTAGGGTTGAGAGGAGAGGAATGGAGGAAAATCCCATGTTGGGGTTTAAAACCTTGGAGTTGAAATTTTGTAAATTTTCTAACTTTTCTGGGTCGTATAGTTTACCATCATGGTTTCCCAAACTGTGTGCAAATCGTGCGGAATCTACTGCTCAAAATAACCCCGTTCGTACGGTTTCCTAGGAATTCCACACAGTTTTCCAAACTGTGTGAAAACCATGTGTAAGCCTCTGTCAATGGCTACATGGTTACCTGGGATGCTCTTCATAGTTTTCACTAACCGTGCACAAACCGTGCAGCATGCCCAAATATTCCTTTTCCTTCCCTTTTCATGCCCCGAACCCTCAGGACACCCCTGATCATTCATATAAACATGGTTAAACACTTATCTAGACAAAAAGAGGAGGTTCAAACCCAAACATAAACAAAAACACAGTTTCAGAAAATTCAGGACCATACAACCTCCCCACCTTATAACGAGTCATCCTCGACCCGCTCTTCCAAACATCCCTAAACTTCAGTATCTTGAGGTCATTCCACTAGGCCTACCCATCCAATACCATCTCATAGGCTTTTGGTTTCACATCACAAGGCCGCCAAACACGGATCAAGGGAAAAGACATTCCCATCAAGACTTCCTCACTAAAACCACAACAAGATTTGAAAATTCCTCAATTGTGCATCAACTCCAAACATTCCCAAAACTAGAACTTCATGGGGGAAACTTAGGTGATAACACATAACTCACAACACATGGAAAATTCTCTACTAGTATAACATCATCAAGGAGGAACCAATCGGCACACCATCAGCCTGATCCTCTCCACAAATCATGACCCAAATAACTTGGCATCATTTTCCTCCCTTTTTGGTTAACTCTAATGGTGACCAAACCCGGTATCACCTGAAGGGAAACACACAATACATCCAACCACATTTCTAAATTATCCCACTCCAAAAAAAGTACAACAAAACACAACCCAAAACACTTGGATACTCGACTAGTTAAACCATGTCAAAGATCTCTACCAGGTCTAACTCACCTGAACAGTGACAACTTAAGTCCTTCCAACACGAAACACTAATCACTTCATCAACAAACCATTGATCAAGTATGGTTCTCTCCACCATTTTAGGTTACTTGGAACCTCCTCCATTGATGAAGGACCACCAGAACCCAACCTATCTTTTCCATCTCCTAACATGTTCCAACTCAACATGCCCAAGAATCCATAATACATTACCCTACATTGGAATCCAACAACACTATCAAAACCATTCGGGAGGACATTCTTACACTATCTAATCAATTTATAAGTTCAACTTGACCTCAATCAGGTACAACTTCGTTCCAAAAGGAGGTTTCTTCTATAACATGAACCTGGATATGGGTCACTCTCCCCACACCCATTCAAGTTTACCATCTCTGGTTGGACCACACCCTACTAGGTTGTCCTTTAACATCCACCTCCCACTGATGGTATGATACCCATTTCTCTAGGATTCTCAAGGTTCTTACTAACTTGAAGCCTATCATTATCATATCATACAACCACTGAGTTCATTTCCTAAATTTTGGTAGAATTCATTTGTCACGTCATTACCTCCCTCCATACCAACATCAGGCTTCACCCTTGGAACGACACAAAATCACATGGTCAAGTTTCACTCAACTTCATGAAGTTCCAAAACCACACAAGGAAAAATTACTCGATTCTAACCAAAAACATCATTTTAATTATAGGACCACAACTTTTATTGCCACAACCTGTTTCCATATCCAACCACACCCTTCTATGACTCGACACAGACATCACAAGCATCACACAGAACCACACAGATCCCAAATCTGACACGTCAATCATCATTCACCACATCCAAGTTCAACATTGCCTCTCTAAGGAACCTAACAAGCACCTCACAGGTTCCTCATTAGCATCTCGGTGCAACCACATCAGCTCAATGTTCTTCTCTCCACAACTAGGGTTGACTCATCAATCCCCCCCTTAGGAGTTTCATTACCATTTCTTACCATGAGGGGTTCCAATCGCCTCTTCTTACACTCAACATAAGCCAATCCTAAACCATAGACATGGTCATCCAGATTTTACCATAACAAGAAAAAAAAATCACCCAGTGATCGTTCTTGGATTTTGTGAAAAGCACCCATGGAGTTTTTCATCATTCATTCCATCCCAAAGTCCCCATCCGAAGCCCTTGAGGGTGTACATAACATCCTTAGGCTTAACGCATACCATTTCTATTAGAATATACACCATGATTTCTCTCATCCAACAAAACACTTTCATTTCTACTGGTGTGTGCCAAATCTTCTCAACATACTTGGGATGATTTCAAGAAACTGGGAGAGATTTTCATTAGTTGTGGTAAAATAGGAATTTTTCTAAGAACACCACCAACAAATTATCCTTTTCTGATGTCAATCTATGGGACGCCATGAACTTCTATGGATTTCAGTCTTCCCTGTCGAATGTGTCACATCAACACTTAACCATCACCACCCATGTGTGATTCCCAACCAGGTTCATCCATAGCTCTACAACCCAACCATTCATACAAACATGTTCAGCCACTTGACCACCATTAAATCATGTGTCACCATCGAGAGAGCGAATATAACCACCCTCTAACCACCTTCGTATATTCCACTCGAAAACAACCTCAAGCCTCTATTAATCATCATCCAAATAAGTGAGTCAATAATCCATACGATATAACCCTTCCAAACAAACCTTAGATCCTATCCTGATCACTCAGGTTCCCTTACAAAAGAACTGGGTATAACTATACAATTTACTAAAACATAGTGGTACTCAATACGCATAAACATCACCTCTGAAGCATCTCCCATGCATCATATTCTGAGGTACCTTCACCACTGGGCTAACCTCCCACATGGTCACCCTTTATTTGTCAGAACTATCATTGCATAACCATAACTCGAGTAGCCCCACCAACCCTAAACCTTCTCACTTAGCCATCTTGGCCCATTTTGCACCATAAAACACCCTGAGTTCCACTGTCAAAGTCCAAAACATCTACATGTGCGGAACACACCCAAAAGCACTAGAAACCCTATCTGACCTCTCTCATAGGTCACCTTGAAGGTTGAATGATACCAAATACCTAGACTGGAGTCACAGCTAGGAGGATCCATTGGTCCTCTATCCAATCCATACTTATAATCACACGAACAAAGTAATGCTCATGGATGGAACTGTCGCTCCCATTCTGATGCACACTTTACATAGAACACCAACAACCATACCAATGGTGTACACATTCATCGGCACTAAGAACAAAACATTGTCTCTAGGATTGAAGACACAACTTGAAAGGTCTCTACTCACAAGGTCACCAAGACCCAGGCACCATCCTTAGAGTCCTGCATGTACTCCAACGGTCACGAACTAGGAGAGTTCTCTCAATCACATTACCAAACAACTCCTCATAACCCAAAGGACACAACCCTAGAAATGGTTCCTTAAAAACACCACCTTGGCCATATCACAATCTGCAAGGTCTCACAATCCAAATATAAAGTCTCAAACTAGAACACTCTCACTACCCCTACCCACACATACAAGGATCCAACTTATAATAAAGAGGATACACACTGTTGAACTCAATCATTCTCATTTTAAACATATCGCTCACTCGACGGTTTGAAGAATGACTATCAGGATTTAACCACAGATGGAAAAAGGTTTTACGCTAGAAAACTTAAACAAATCATCATTCATACTCTACCCAACGGTCAACATCACACTTTGAGCACTACCCTCTACCATACCTACCTTGGGTCATAGTCAACATGGGGGTGACAAATTTACTTAATCACAAGAATTTCATAAACACCTCTTTGACCAAAATCTTCTTTTACAACATGATTTTTTCCTCCTTAGGAAACTTTCTCGTTTCACAACTTGCTATGGTCATCATTTTAACTCATTTACACCTTTCATTAGAAAAAATCCATTAAAAATTCTGACATCATTATGAAACCCTTTTCTTTTAGACACCAAAACATCCTTTACGATTTATAACAACCCAAAACATAAACTGGGTCACAACATTTCCTTATACATGATATTAATTAACTATTCATTTGTGTTCTATTCATTCACCAACTTTCATCACCATTATTAAACATCATTTTCTTTATATTTATCAAGGAAGTAAAATGCATTCCACTCTCTATGCCCCGCAACCCCATCCTGTGGGTATGCCTATACTAATTCATGCACCTATATCCTTAGGTGCCTAAAATTATGCATGAATGGACATCCACATGCAATTCAAGAAATGAGAGAAATATCATAAATCAGTCAAATCACATAACATGTGAATCACCCAAAGGTGAAATATCATCCAAATGTAATAAAACATATCAAGAAAAACTATTCCCACCTAGGGTGACTTGGTTTTTCCCTCATACATGGGTTATCTAATCCCAAGCATGAGCTGATTACCAAGGCCCAACACTATACTAATTTTTCGTATACCATCCCCAAAATAGTAATAAAGAGAAAAGAACTCCCTTGATACCAATTTTTAATGTCCTGGACCTAGGATCCACTAAATTGGTGCTCTGAGCTGGGTCGTCACATAACCTCAAGCATGCCTCCCCGTACACTATTGGTTTCTGACTAGCAGTGAGGGTATAATGAGTCATCTGTGGAGAATATACCCTATTTACCAGGGGAAGACACAAAAGATTATAATTTCAAAAAAGAAAAAATAGATAATAATCAAAAATATTTAAAAATGACCCATTCCCAAAACTGGGTACAATCATATACAACAGTAAATATGACATGCCATGTTACAGTACAAGTGAAAGAAACAAAAAAAACAACAGCCAATAACTCCCAACGGGGCCTTACTATGTATCTAGATCCTTCTCCATGAACATCCTAATCCCAACTCAACATCTTAGGGTAGGTCCCTTTCCCTTGTCCTAACTTGCAACCAAGAACTCTACTTGGGTACCCAACGACGGCCCGAGTAGGGTGTGAGTACAAAACTCAATAGGCCACCACCAATAGTGTCTAAAAAATATCCAATCTATAAGATAGTTCATACAAGTACAAAATTAAAGGTAAGTAAACAAGGTACAGTTCGGGTGCCCTTAGATAACAAGGTTCATTTAGTTCGTAACTGGAGTTCATCCAAATTTCATTTCTTATACCATTTTCACACATAATCCATTCCAACTTATTCTCTTTTGGTTAGGCATATATATCATCCATACATGGTTATAATGAAAATCAATCACAATTCATTGGGGAAATCAATCCAGTCCCTATCTCATTAGGGATTCACATATCACATCAAACCATTATCCTCACCTCAAAGCCTCAGCCCGGGCGGAATGCAATCATTTGGGGAATAGAGCCTCTTCCCCCCTCCCTAACCCGTGTATTTCGGGGTGGAGTTTAGATCCTCAGTCTATTACTCAACCAGTGGTCATATAACCTCAATTCAATACCCCCACACTACCAAGCCTTGTGCACATGATTATTTTTCAATCACCACAACCATACCATAACACAACATAACATAACCAATTCCATTTTAAATCATCATTAACAATGCATAGAAAACAAAAAGGGAATTAATAATATTCCATAACCCATTAACACATTTTTCAATTATAATTCATATCCATTTATCCAAATTCTCATTCTTATTCCTTAACCCATTAGGTGTATTCAAAAACCCCTATGCCTTATCCAAATTCATTATTTACTATTAATTAACCCATTTATCCCATTTATAATTACAAAATATTTACCCACTTATGAATTTCAAGTAAATTTATCCTATCACATAACAAAATACTTTTATTGCATTCAACCATTTAGGTGTACCACCTAATCATCGTGTATTGACCCATTCCAAAAATTCTTCCATTCACTTATTACATCTCATTAACATATCTCCTCTAATTTATTCCATTTTCCAATTACAAGTTTACCATTTTATATACACTAACCCCCTTATGAATTTTTAACCACAATTTGTTAAACAATTGACATAATCCCATTCAACCCAAATTTCTTGTTTTCATGTAATTTCAAACAGCCCCTTATGAAATATAACCCTAGGAATATCTATTATCATTCCATTTAAACTTAATAAAAATATTAACACATGATCTATATGGGTTCTTCATTATCACTCTTCAACCCTTAATTTAAACCTACCATTTTCTATGTCTAAAAAAACCGGTTCACCCAATGGGTGGCCCTTAAATGGTAAATAAATACTATATGCATCCCATGTGAATCATGAGGTTTTTAATTGGTAACTTAGACACCCATTTGTATCAAACTCCTCAACTGAAACAATAACACCTAAAAGGGGAGAATAAGAACACATCTTCCATGAACAAACCCAACATAAAACTATGGGATAATACTTGTATACCACCTACTTCAAATCTGACAATTAATTCACTCTTAATAGTAGCCATGGTTATGGATTCAAACACCCCTTGAAGCCCCAACCTAGGTTCCTCTGAAAAAAAGGAGTTTATAGCTTCAGAAGAATATGGAGAAACCAAAATCCCTAATCTGAAAAAGTGAAGGGAGGAGAGGATTAGACGTACCCAGAGCTTCGATCTGCAACCAACAGCATCCAAAATAGCAAATAATTGAAGGACAAACACCTCTTGGAAGCTTGGGTCTTCCAATTTCATCACTATAGTTTAGAGTGGAAGAATGAAGAAAAATACCAAGTTGCGGTTTAAAAACCTAGAGTAGAAATGTTTTAAATTTTCCATCTTTTATGGGCCGCACGGTTTACCCATATGGTTTTCCAAACTGTGCGTAAATCATGCAGAATATATTGCCTAAAATCATCCCATTCACATGGTTTCTTGGGAATTTTTTATGGTTTTCTACACCGTTGGAAAACCATGCATAAACATCTATCTATGGATGCACGATTAACTAGGATGCTCCTCATGGTTTGTACTAACCATGTGCAGATCGTGCCACATTCCTCGAGATTTATGTTTCTTCCTCCTTCATCTCCCAAACCCCCAGGACACCCCCGAACCTTCACATAAACATTTGGAAACACTTATCTAGCCAAAAAGAAGTGTGCCAAACCAAAAAATAAACAAAAACATACTTTACAAAAATTCGAGACTTTAAAAATACCATGTGTATAGACTCATTTTCCGGTTTTTAATAGCAGATAGGATCCATCTACCTATTTACTGATTCTGATAATCTCGTGTAGGATTCCCCTACTTACTTACAATATTGGTAAGGGTCCCATACATGATTCTTTTTCCTATATACCTTTATAAGGATCCTGTGTATGATGCTTATGTTTAATTTTACTTTTGGATCCAATATAGGATTTCTCCTCTACCTTCACAAATGAGGATCATAATTAGGATGTCTTCTATTATACATATAATTTTAGGGTCCATTGTAGTATAACTCACTTGTGTTTTGGATATGAGGGACTCAGAGGGTGCCCCAATTTTTGACCAATCTAGAGTGTGTTGGGGGTTTGGGTTGTGATGGTATCAGGTCTCACCTTAGAAAACATACTAATCTAGTGATCCTACAAAACTATGACAGTAGGGGGGTTTTTTGTCCATTACTACACCCTAACTCTTTATATAAGAATTCACATATTTACTATTGATGTAGCGATTATTTATAGACATTCTTCCATCTTTATGTCTGATAAGTATGATGTAATGAGACACCAATATTTCATATTCCCAAAAGTAATTTTAGGGATCCAACTATGTAAAAACCCAGGAATTAATAGAATAATTTTTTTTTATATTTATTAGTATTCTTGAAAATAAATATCTAAATTCATTCTAAATATCATAAGTAATTCATAAGATAAAAAATGAAACAATTTTATTAAATTATTATATAGTTATATTTAAAATAATAATTTTATTATTATGGAATTTTAATACAAAATAATCAATTCAGTTTTTGAATTAATAATTTCAAAATTATTTAAGGATGAATTATTAATAATTTTCTGAAAATATTAATTATTCAATGAGTAGTGATTAAAACTTATTTTTCATAAGTCCTATATTTTATTTATGTTTCTAAAAAGTAAAATTATGTTTTTTATTATATTTAAATTTAAATTATTAAATTTTGATTTAAATTATTCCAATTATGGTCTTTTAAATGGATTTTTATATTTGAATTTAATTTAAAAACATTTTAAATTTTAAAACAAATTGTTTCAGAAAAAATTGTTTTTTGTTACGATTTTCCAGCATAAATGTAAATTAAATTTAGTAGCTATTGTATTTTTAATTTTGAAATTTTTATTCTATATTTTGAATTAGTGGATTCAAATTTAGGAAATAGGATCATTTTAATTTTTTTCAATTTTAATAGTAACGTTGGTAATTTTTATTAACACGTTAAAAAAGGAAATTGGGTAATTAAGGGTAAAAATAAAATGATAAGACTTGAAAATGTCCCTATAACATTAAAAAATTTAATTATATTTTTAGTTTTCGTCCATAATCATTCAAGGTTCGGTTATATGTTTATTTTGATACACTTATACATGATTATAACCTTTATAATATTTTATTTAATGAAATGTCAAAGATGCCACACTATTTTTTTAAAGGTGGTGCCTTAGTCAAAGACCAAGGCACAATGTATTGATCAAGAAAGAAAAGGATCTACAAAAGTCTAAAAGACGGAATCTTATTAAAATCCTTATCAAAAACAGGAGAAAATCACTAGGAAGATCATCCATCCAGGTAATATCCTGATTAACCCCCTTGTTGGCAAGGCTATCAGCAACCCTGTTCACTTCACGGAAAGCATGTGTGGTAATGAAGTTGAGATCTGTGAGCGAGGCAAGACAATTCATCCATCTAGAGGTGAGCAGCCAGGTAAGGTGCACTACCCCCTTCCATATAGCTTGGATAATAGTGGTTGAATCACTTTCAATCCATAGATTGTTCCAACCTTTTTTATTGGCAAAATCAACAGCATGAATCACTCCCAGCATTTCCACCTCTATGGTTGAGGTCGTACCACATCTACCGAAGAAACAGCCGTGGAACCTGCGAATATAGTCTCTAAAGATGCCACACTATTGTTTTTAGTAAGTATAGAATTTTTAATATGTGTTCATCGATAAAATATTTTCAAATGTAAATATTTTTTTAAAAAATATAATATTTACCTTCATCATGGTAATTTATTTTTAATTTTTAGGGAAGAAATATTTACCTTAAATTATTTTACAACACTGATGTAGTAATTATTTAATTAATGGAAAATAAAATAAATGATATTAAAAATATTAAAAATATAATATGATATAATTAATTTGATACAATAATTTTATTTATTTTATCTACATGTTTAGGATATAATAAAATAGTTTTTTTAATTTTTCTTGTTGTCTTGATGCTATTAAAGTCCATGTAATGAATAGTATCAAAAATTAACAATAATGCTATTTTTTTGGATTTAAATATTATTAAATTACTTAAAATTAAAGAAAATTAAAATGAATAAATTAAATAAGATATGGTCAAATTATTCATCCTCTATTCATTTTTTATCCTTTTTGGAAAAAAATTATCTATAATAGTCCTCTTAAATTTTAATATTTTAAGAAATTACAAGAGTGCTCCTCCCATCTATTATTAAAGGGAACCTTTCTTATCATTTATTCACATATAAAAACAATTTTGGTTTAAAAAATATATGCAAATATATCTTCCTATAATACATCCTCTCATTTTAGAGTCCTTTATTTATTTGTAACATCAATATTGGTGGTATTAAGTTGTTAAGAATAGAAGATTGTCCAAAGAATATATATTGTTGTTAATCAAACTTTTTTTGTTTTGTTTATTATTCTGAAACCCTAAATATGTATTTAACAAGATAAAATAATAACTTATGTATCCTAAGTATACTTATATTTTATTATTTTAGTGTCATTACCCATATCCATCTCCTCTTCCAACATTTTAAAAATAATTCATCGGTTGTGTGTATGGAGGACTACTACCTCACGAACCGATGTATTTCGTTTTCCATCACCGTATCTCAGTAGTAGTTGTAATACTGGAATTAAATTTTATATATTATATACATGACATATTTATCTTTCTAAAAATTTAATATATCACTCTCATTCCTACTGTTCTGTGTACATAAAAATCATAATTTCATTTGTGCGTACATGTGGACTACAACCTCTACAAAGTGATATCATTCGATTTTCATCACCACTTCACATGTATAATATATATATCTATGTGTGTGTGTGTGTGTTTAAATAAATAATATGATATATATGATATTATGATCATTATGAAAATATAAAATGATATTTATCATACTTCCATAATGATTATTTAAAAATGAAAACGTTACTCATTGGTATGTACGGACTACCATATCCATGATTGTAACATAGTTAATTTTTCATAACCATATTAAATGGATGTATTAAATATTATAATTTATGTATAAAAAATATATTTTTGTAATCATTATTATTCTAGATATGATTGAATAGTGACCTCTTTAACCATATTCGATCGACCAAGCTCTTGTTACACTTATGAACTGAATATCATCAAAAAAAATACAATGTGAATTTAAATAATTAATTCATTATTATAATATGGAATTTAGTGAAATAAAAATTACAATAAAAATGAAAATTTTTCTCAAGAAATTAAATAATTAAACTAATTTTATTATTCTAGAAGATAATTAAAGTATTTGACAAATTGGGTTCAAGGTAAGGGACTTTCTATAAAACAAAATTAAGATCCGCTTTCATTTTCTTTACAAAATAAAAAAAAAGAAATGTTTTTTTTCTTATTATAAATGAGTGGATTATTCTACCATCATGATTCCTAAATTATTTAAATCTTCCATTAAAAATTTACATGTATATTTTCATCGAAATTTTTTCCATTTTTAAGTGCTCAACTTTTCTGAAATTATATGATTTAAAAATGAAAAGGTTATTTTCCTTAAGAATATTTTTTTTCTGAAATCATTCATGTTTTATAAAAAAGATATGGTTCTTGTGAACCATTTATATTAAGGATGGTTCCATTATAAAAAATTGACAATTGGTTCCATTAAAACTACTGATGGGTGATTTAATTACAAGCACAAGATGAGTGGTAATTTTATTAACCAATGACAGGTTGTTCCATGACAAACTAAGGATGGGAGGCTATGTTTTAACCTCCAATGCATTGGGTACTCTGGAGTTGGAGGTTGACCATATTGGTTACTCAATTTGTAAGAGTGATATGTAAAATTATATTCCAAGATACATACAAAACATTTAATTTATTTTTAATTAATATTAATAGAAATTGTATGTTTTTAAAATGGTATGATAAGGATCTTTTTAAAAAAGATAATACCTTATTTTGTGTAAAAAGTTGACTTTTTTAGAAAAAAAAATTGAGATTTAACTGGACTAAAAATTTTATTTCTTTTATGTCCCATTCATTGATTTTTATTCTCATCCCAAGTTTTAAAATGTTTTTCATTGGTTTTAAGTGATATTATGGTTAAGGATGATATCAAGAATAATTTCAAATATTTTTCAAGAAAATAATTTTTGTTTTATAATAATTACTTTTTTTATTGAGAAAATGGATACTATGAAGTGGTGTCTAGTTGTAATGTACGAGTTTACTTTTCCAGAGCTCTTCCTAATTCTCTAAAAGTGTAAATATAAATTTTATTTGGGAGTGAAAGAAATTGGGCACTGGTCTAACTTCACTAAAATATGTTATGTATAAGTTTTTTTCTTTAGAGATCGCATCAGATCATTATTTAGATAACTTTACAGGTTAGGATAATGATAAAATAACTCTCCTAAAAGAAATTACATATTTATTAAGTTAAAATGATATAGAATTTTATAATTACCTGTTTTCTTTAACTGAACTATTTTTGTTCATAATGGTTTTTACAAAAAAAAATAAAGAGGTTGTATAGGAAGGAACCAGGTGGTTAATATCCTTCCAAACCAATAACCCATGATTATTGGAATTAGAACTATTCGTTTTATCGTACTAATGGATCAGTGAACCTAGGATATAAATAGTGGTGGAATATATGTTAGGGAGATTCCAGACCTACCAGAGTGTAACATGATGATAATAGAGAATATTATAAGACAACATACTCTAGCATTTAGTATAACCTCAAGTAAAGTGTCATAAAAAGGATGGATTAATTCTATGGAAAAGATGTTTGATGTCATGGAGTGTTTGGAACATCAAAATATAACCATTAATATTAATTGTTTTGAAGGTGAAGCAGATTAATGATGGTCTCTAGTTAAGAATACTATATAAAAAATGATCTTGATTCTATAGAATGGGATTCTTTAAAGAATATTTTTCTGAAAGAATTTTTTCCAAATACAATTCAACTATGAAAGTAGAAATAATTCTTGGACCTGAGGTAGAGGGATACAGATTCCTTGGATATTCATGAAGCTATTTTTACATGAATATAAAGGTATGTGATAAATTTTTTTGGGACATTTATAGTAAAATTATTTGATTTTAATCTAGTTTGAAACAAATTTTATAAAGATCCTTGGATTCAAGGGAATTTAAAATATAAGAGAAAAAAAAAATTGTATTGAAAATTTGGAGATTGTTGTTTTCTGACATGTATGTTCATCATGATGATATGAGTAAGAAGTGATCATATTGGTAGGCATTGGGAAATAATTCATTAAATAAATTTTGACATAATTTCTATATTGTGAAAACTATTATAATTATAACCTTAGATAATGTCCCAAAAATTCTAGGTAATGATTTTGATATAGAAATTTTAGTCATATGGCTTATTACTATAAAGAAAATGAGAAGAAAAATAATGAAAAGATGATAGTAAATGATTTAATTTCAATGAGTTGGTACATTATTCTATCAAGATCCCAAGGTTAGTAAATTATCCTAGAAATCATAAATATCAAAAGGAAAAAATGTGTGGAAAAATATATTACAACCACTATGTTTGATGTTGGGCCATAAAATGAATTAGTGACAAGTATGTTAATTGTGTATTCAAATTATGTCAATTCCGTAATGGATTCTGGATCTTCACATTCTATGATTTCTTGGAAATTTTTAAGAATACTGGGAATAAAACATCATGAAAGTATGATATAAATTTTGGTTAAAACACTATGTGGAAATACTAAAGTAACCAATATATATAGGACTCTCCCTATTATTATCAGTAAAATGGTCTTTCTTGAAAATCTAATTGATCATCGCATAGTTGAGTATCATATTATTTTGGGTATGGATTGGATTTTAGTTTAATATGCTAAGATAGATTTTTGAGCTAATACAGTCTATATTAATGACTTCATTCTGATGATAAACTACCAAGAAGTTTAAAATTTGACTATAAATGGTAGTGAAAGTTACTTATCACATGTCATTGAAAATAATGAAACTTTTCATATTAGTGATGTTAAAGTAGTTAATGAATATGTGGATTTTTTTCTAATCAGTTTTTTTGTGTTATTCCTGAGTAGGAGGTTGATTTTACTATTTACTTAGTCCATTATTCTTAGCCTATTTCAAAAACCCCTTATCGAATGGCTCAATTATAACTTTCATAACTAGAAAAAAAATTGTAGGGATTTCTAGATATAGGTTTTATTTAACCTTGAACATCACCATGGGATGATCATGTTTTTTTACTAAAAAGAAATATGGTTTCATGATGCTTTTCATTGATTATGTATTATTATATAAAATCATCATTAAGATAAAGTATAATTCTTCTCTATTAATGGATTTTTTT
This sequence comes from Viscum album, assembly GCA_963277665.1. NCBI lineage: Eukaryota > Viridiplantae > Streptophyta > Magnoliopsida > Santalales > Viscaceae > Viscum > Viscum album. The sequence continues at coordinate 1,307,144,117 of OY728147.1, forward strand.
TACCTACTCAAGTGAGTGCAATACTTTTCAAAGATTGATATCATGTCGGGGTACCATCAGTTGAAGGTGAAGGAGGTAGATATTCTGAATACTACATTTTAAACTAGGTATGGTCATTATGAGTTTTTAGTTATACCCTTTGGGTTGACAAATTATCCCACTGTATTTATTGATATTATCAATAGAGTCTTACATGAATATTTGGATATGTTTCTTGTTGTTTTCATTTATGATATATTGGGTTATTTAAACGGTTATGAGGATCATGAAAGAAATCTAAGAATTTCTCTAAGAAATAAAAAATAAAAGAAGTTATATGTGTAATTTATAATATGTGATTTTTGGTTATAAGATATTTCCTTCCTTGGGAACACTGTTAATAATAATAGAATAACAATTGATCCCACCAAAATTAAAAAAAAAAAGATGAATGTTCAGAACCTATAAATGTAACTAAGATCTTAATTTTTTGGATTCACAAGATATTACCGATGGTTTGTAAAAAACTATGTATAGTTATCTAACCCACAAACTAGGTTGACATGAAAATGATATAAATTTATCTTTATGAAAGTATGTGATTATGGTTTTAAGAATTGAAAAATAGAATGGTGAATGCCAGAGTTTTGGATCTACCCTCGAGAAATGGTGATTTTGTCATCTATAGTGATGCGTCACTGAAGGAACTTGGTTTCATTATAATACAGAATGATAAAGTAATTACTTATGATTCAATATAGATAAAACCTCATGTGTTAAATTATCCTACACATTATTTGGAATTAGATGTTGTGGTTTTTCCATTAAAAATTTAGAGTTATATTTTACGTGAATCCAAGTGTGAAATATATATTGATCATAAAATTTTGAAGTATATATTTACTCAAAAGGTGTTGAACATGAGACTGATAATATGAATCAAACTAATAAAAGATTATTATTGCACTATTAATTGTCATATTGTAAGGGAAAACAATGTTTTTGATTCTTTGAGTCAAAAAAATAATGCTACATTAACCATTTTATGTTTGGAACATGATTATTTGGCTAATGATTTGATAAAATTTGTTCTACATGTTTTGGATATAGTAACTTCCGCTTTTCTATTTTAGATGTTAGTGTGATCATCATAGTTAGAAAAAATTAAGAAATCTTATAAGTAAGACTGTGAGTTTTAAAAAAATGTTGAATTGGTTAAGAAGTTTAAGTTTCCTAAATTTAATTTTGATAAATAATGATTTTAAAAAGTTAAAAAAAAGATTATGTGTGAATTTGTTTTACCATTTTAAGAGGTAGTTGTTAAATGAATCTCATTTTTCTCTATTCTTCAATCATCCTAGAATAAAAAATATGTACAGATTCCATCATGGTTATTACGGGTGGGATGAAATAAAAAGGGATATTTCTAAAATCAGTATGAATTGTATAAATTTTCTATAGGTAAAAGAATAATGAAAATTCCCAAACTAAATTATTCATCCTTTTCTAGAGCCATAGTGGAAGTGGTAAAACATATCAAAGGATTTTGTGGTTTGATTACTAAATACTTATCAATTTAAACATGTGATTTGGGTTATCATTGATTGACTAACTAAACCTGCACATTTTTTTTCAATCTGAGATACTGTGTCTTTAAATCAACTTTATTTACTATAACTTAAGGATATATTCCGGTTATATGGAGTCCTTATCAATATTTTATTAGACAGTGGTCCTATGTTCACCTTTAATTTATTATAATGGCCTTCATAATTCATTGGGTACTAAATTAAATTTTAATACAGCCTCTCATCCTCAATCAAATGGATAATATAAATGAAAAATTCATACCTTCCAAGAAATGCTTTTTTCTTGTTCAATGTATTATTAGGGAAGCTGGGATCGTCATATTTAATTAGTTAAGTTTTCTTGTAATTACAATTTTCAGGCTAGTATAAAAATGGAACATTCTTTTGGCATTTCATGGAAAGCGGTATCGAACACTATCATTTTAGGAAGAAGTTGGTGAAATGATGTTAATCGGACCATAATTGGTATAAGAAATGGATCAAAAATGAAAATATTTCTATAATATATTACAAAAACTTATATAAGATATAAATATTATGAAGATAATAGGTGAAATGACCATTAATTCGAGGTAAGTGAATATTTTCTTATTAAAATATATCCATGGAAAAGATTTATGCAATTTGTTAAAAAGGTATAGTTAATTCCATGGTTCATTATACCATATGCTGTTTTGATAAAATATGGATCAATTTCCTACTAAGTGGACTTGACTCTATGTTTATTTTTGGTACACAATGTTTTTCATGTTTCAATGTAAACAAAGTATCTTATTCATCTCATGTTTTTAGACATGAGGTTGTTTTTATGGAAGATACCCTTTAATATGAGTAAAATCTAGTTCAGAATATTGACCATAGAGAACAAGTATTGGAGAATAAGATAATTTACCATGTTAATGTTTTTTTTAAAAACATGTGTTTGAAGAAGCAACATAAGAATCTAAAAACATTATGAGGGAAATGTATCCACGCATATTTAATAAGGGAACAAGATTCCGGGGATGTAATTTCTAAAATGGTGGGATTGTGACAACTCAGGTATTGATAGAATAAATTGTTTTCATATTTATTAGAATTCTTGAAATTAAAAAGGTAATTTCATTATATATATGTTAAGTAATTGTTATGATCAAAAAGAGAATAGTTTTATTAAGATAATTTCTTATATAAATATATTTAAAATATTAATTTTTGAATTATATAATTTTAATTTTAAAATAATAATATCAACATTGAATTCATCATGTCAAAATTATCTAGGATAAATTTTTGATAATTTTCTGGATATGTTAATTTTTCAATGAACAGTAAAAATATAGATATTAATTGAAATCTGTAATTTATTTTAAAGTTATTAATAGGTCAAATTGTGGTTTGGGTTAGATTTAAATTTTAATTGTTTAATTTTTTTAAAATTAATAAAATTATAATTTTTAAATTTATTTCATACTTAAATTAAGTATAAAAACAATTTTTATTTTAAAAAGAAATTTTTCTAAAAAACAATTTTTCATTACAATTTTACATCTTAAATAGGCATTAAATTCTGAAAATTTTATATATTGATTTTTTAAAAATGGATTCCTTAAATTTAATTAGTGGTACCATGTTTAGTTAATAGGTTACAATTAACTATTGTCAATATTAATAGTAACATTGGTAATTTTTATTACCACGGTAGAAGCTAAATTAGGTAATTAATAGTCAAAATAAAATGATAAGGACTGAAAAATAACACTAAATATTACCCCAATTTAATTTTATGAGTAATTTTCTTCCATATTCATTCAAGGGAAACTTATATATCCATTTGGATCCACTTTTATGTGATTAAAACAATTGTATTTTTTATTAACAAAAGTCAACGATGTCACACAATTTTTTTTAATAAGTATAACATTTTTAATAAGTGGTTATAGAGAATATATAATCTAAAATAAATATTATTTTGAAAGAAAAAATATTAATCTTCATCATGGTAATTTATCATTAATTTTTTGGGAAGATATAATCAATTTAAATTCATTCACAATGTCGATGCAGTAATTATTAAATTAATGTAAAAATAAAATAAATGACATTAAAAATATAAAAAATATAATTTATATAATTTATGTGATAAAATTATTTTATATATTATATTGACATGTTTAGGATATAATAAGATATTTGGTTCAAATTTTTATTATTTTATTGATGTTTTTAAATTCAATGTAAAAAATAATATCTAATATAAAAATAATTATATTTTATGGGATTAATATTTTATTAAATTACTTGAAAATAATAAATAAAGTAAATAAGAAATAAAGGTATATTATATAGTTAAAAATTTCCTCCCTTGTGCTTTTATATTCCATTTTTATCATTTTTCTTTAGACTAGTCTTATTATATATTAATATTTTAATAGATTCCAAGAGTACCCCACCCCTCTCTCATAAAAGGATACATCTTCTTCTCATTTATTTGCACATCAAAAAAATTATAAAGAAAATATTTTCAAAATTTATTCCTAGAATCCTTCCCCTCATTATGTAGTACTTAATTTAGGCATAACACTAACCTTATTGGTCTTAATGTGTTAAGTAATGAAGATTGTCTGAAAAAAAGGTATCATTTTTAATCAAGAGTTTTTATATTTTATATTATTCTATATTCCTAAAATATTATTCAACAATGAAAAAATAATAACTATAGTATCCTTCATATACTGAGATGATATTATTTTTTTATCATGACCCATATCCATCTATTCTTCGATCAAATGGTAAAATAATTCATCATTCTTGTGTATGGTGGAAAACTACCTTGTGAACCGATGTAATTTATTTTCTATCCCCTACTCTCAAGACTGGTTTTAATTATGGAATTAATGTTCATATATAATATTCATTACATATTTATAATTCAAAAATGATAATATATAACTTACATTCTTAACATTCCATACACATAAAAACAATAATGTCATTCGTGCATATGTGTGGACTACCACCTCCACAAAGTGATGTGATTCATTTATCATCCCCACTTCACCTGAAAATATATATAAATATATTTAAAGAAATATTATTATATATACTATATTATGATAATTTTGGAAAGGTAAAATTATACTTACCTTCTTTCCAAAATGATCATTGAAAAATGAAAACATTTCTCATGCGTACATACGAACTATCATTTTCAGGATTGTAATGTGGATCATTTTTCATAACCATATTTAATGGAAGTATTTAAAAGAATAATGTTTTTATAAAAATGATATTTATTTGATTATTATTATTCTATATATGATTTAATAATGAACTCTTTGACCATAGTAGACAGACCAAAGTCATGTTGGACTTATGAAATGAATATCATCAAAACATCTGATGTGAATATAAATAATTAAGTAATTGTAATAAAATGGTAATAAGTGAAATGAAAGGAATGATAATCAAAAAAATTATTCTCAAGAAATTAAATAATTTACCTATGTTTATTTTTCACTAATATAAATAAGGTACATGACTAATCAATCTCAAGGTAAGGGACTTTGTTTTTAAAAAATTTTTTTATAGTTTCTCCTTCATAATCATTAAAAATTAAAAAAACAAATGTTTTTCAACTTATATGTAACAAGGATATTTTATTTCAATCATGAATACTTAATTATTTTAAACTTATTTTACAATTTTATGTGGATATTTTTATCAAAATATGTTTCCATTGTAACTGTGCAACTTTCCGAAAAATATTTTATTCAAAAATGAAATGGTTATTTTCCTTAATAATGTTTTTATGATGTAGGAATTAATTTTTATTGATTATTATATAGTTATTGGGAGATTTTATAATGATATTTTGTTACATTATGAACTAATTATGGGTGGTTATCTGATAAACCACGAATGGTTAATTATATTACTAACTAATGATGTGTGGTTCCATGATGAACCAAGGATGGATGGTTATGCTATATCCTCCAATTAATAGGGTTCTCTGGAGATGAAGTTTGACCATATTCATCTATCCATTTGTAATATTAATATGGAAAATTATTTCTAAAGATATCTACATAACTTTTATATTCTTTTTAATTAGTATTTGTGGAAATTGTTTAATTTTTAAAAAGGTATAATAATGATCTTTTTGAAAAATAAAATTCCCACTTTAGGGTAAAAAGATTACTTATTAGAAAAATGTTGTAATGATTTTTCAATATAACAATGATTTTCTTTATATTATGTCCCTTACTGAGCTTTTTCATCTCATCCCATGTTTTAAAAAAATCACAAGGTTCACGAAATATTAGGGAAAAGGATGGGTTCAAGAAGAATTGTGAATATTTATAATGAAAAGAAATCATGTTTTATAATAATTACATTTTGTTATGGAAAAATAGACATTGTAAAGTAGTTAACACTTGTAATTTAGGATTTTACTATCTAAGAGGGTTTTATAATTCTCTAAAACTCTAAAACTCAATTATATTTGGGAATGAAAGAAAATAAATTCTATTTTAAAGTAACATAAATATGTAATGTTTAAGGTTGGTTCCTTATAGTTTTATTCCATTATTAGGATTCATATTTTTGTTATTTTATGTGGATTCTCATGTGTAATTCCTGGGTTCTAGATTTTGAGCCATATTGAATATGATATTTGGGCATGGAATCCCCAGATTATGATATTTGGGCATGGTATCCCTTGATTATAATATTCCGGAATGGTGGTCATTGATTACGATATTTAGTCATGGTGTACCTTCATTATTAAACACAGGAATGGAATTATTATTAACTATAAACTCATATATTATTACTCTCTCCTAAGAGATGGGGATGATTATTCACTCTTGGATTGATTACATGATCATATTGGTAGACATGTCCCTCCTCACCATTAGTGTGTCATAGACTCTACGGATGATTTCGCTCTCCTTGAGCGACACCTAGGATGTATGTAGGTTCTGGTTGATGCACCGTTACTACATATGCTAGATTTATTTCCAAGGTATGAGAATATTAAGGTGTTATATTACTGGAAATTGAGCATGTACTAGGGTCCAAATATCATTCCACTTATAGGATGCCTTAAGGGTCATCCCCTTAAGGATTATCTGAGTCAAACTTTTATGGTCTCTTATGGGCCGAGACCTAGGGTTTAGACATCAAACTGGATAAACATATCTTGATTGGTATGGAATCCATCGTAGTGACCATTTATAGGACTTTTTTGTTGATATAAAACATTCTTAATTATAGTGATTAGAGGCGGGTACGGCTGAACCTTTATTTAGGACATGTATCCCCCTATGGTGATGTAGCTTTCTTAGAGAAATTTCTAGTTCTTTCAAATGAAAATACTATACACTAGGATTACGAACTTGAGGATCGACCTAATTATACACAGATTGAGTGTTACGACATACATCTCAATTCCCTTTTCTTATTATATCCAAGTGATTGGGATAATAGAACAAAGGATAAACTGAGGTTGATTTATGTTGTTAAATTCAACTAAATCATGAATAAACATATATAAATATATATGGATGTATATATATATACATGATTTTACATTTTCCAGTTGACTGGGATCACAAACCCAGTGGTGGACTATGGTTTCACTTTATTTATTTGATCTATCATTTTAGTCGTGTCTTGGCTATAATGAGAAAATTGTATAAGCATGCACTTTTGATAGCAGATTTATATGTTCATTATTGGGGTGGCCTACTGATATTATTTCTCACCCATGTACTTGAAAATCAGTTTTTTTCAGAGATTATGTATTCTTTTTAAGGTTGAGCAAAGATGCATGATGGATAGGGTTGAGGCCCAGAGTTGCATGATCTAGTGGAGTCGCTCGTGTGGATTCTTATGAGTGGGTAGGTATAGTTAGACTTTATCTAGATATTTGGTATGTGGTATAGCTCATAGTTAGCAGTAGAGCCCTGTAATTTTATTTTAGTATCCTTTATGTACTCTAGTATGTATGGAATTCTTGGTGGGGGACTAGTGTTGTATATATGACATGGTTTTCTGGGATTTTATAGCATTTCATTTCTTATTACATCATGTTTAATTTTAGTTTATTTACTAATTTATAACTCTTTATATTTAATAATTTTGAAATATATGTTTATTTCCACTATTTTTACTCGGATATGAGTGTATTTTCCCCCCAATATACCACCTTTATACCCTCACTACTAGTCCGAAACCTGTAGAATATGGGCAGGAACGCTTGAGGCCTTATAGATAAATGGATCAGGGAAGTAGTTTATTGGAACCAGGTTTTGGATGTTACAAATTAGTATCATAGGTATTTATTTATTTTGTATTACTATTTTTTATATAGTAGACATGAGTATTCGGAATGTTTCAGAACATGTTATTGATATGGAGCTAGTGTGTTGAGAACACTTGTTCCATTTAGAAGTACTACTTTGTAAGAACATGGGATTTCTTCTCTAGTCTATGATTTTATAGATTTATATTATGTATGATTTTATAAACACACATGTTTTGTGGATGTGATGATTTATTATAGATCTCTAGAACTTTTATTATTAGTTTGAAGCCAGTGATAGATTTTGACTCCTGGTCAGCAAAGGTAAGAGGCGTCTCTTACATCATATTTGGCCTGTAGGTTTCACATGTTATAGGTCTAATAGTGTGTGATTTTACTAAAAATAGAGGTCAATTGTATAAAGTGTGAGTAAAAACCTAAGTAGTGTTTTCCCATAAAGGTTTTTGATTTCATTCTACTCAAATTTTTGAACATGTATATATAACTCATCATGATGGTAGCTGACGTTGATATACATTGAGACATTGATGGTGAGTATGATGATTCATTCCCCATGCACAGGTGGTGTAGTGACCCTATTATGTCTTTTGGGAACCTAATTCCCATGTTTTTATCCCCTCATCGGGTGTTCACACATAGGATTTTATTTAATGTTTTAGTAACATCCAATGCAATGTTTTCCTTCATGGATTGGAATGGAATTTTACTTTACTGAACTTTGTTGGTGGTTATCTAATCAGGTTTCTTTGTAAAATATTGATAGAAATCTAAACTTTTTGATTGAACTAGACCTTAAGGAATTATTATCGTATACAGATTCCATGTGAGTGTTTGTTCAGTATCTATTTTGCGTTTATATTGTGACCTCTAAGGAGAAGTGATTATAAATATTCTCAGAGACAATCAAGGTCCTAGAAGGATGATCATGATAGTTTTGACCCTTGTAATTCATTTTTATCATTACCTCCCTTGGAGATGATTGAATTTTGGCATAGTTGGTTATACCTTGTGACCCATTTTGATACTTGATTAGTAGGTCTTGGTGAGATACCTAGAGGCCCATAGTTTCGACTCAGAAACATGTAGGTCGATATTTATTTTGACCAAGGGAAAAATGTGGATGAGGTCATCATGATTTCATTGATTTGTCTTTAGGTAGTGATCTTGGTTATATGCTCGTAAGAGACCAATAGTGTTCCCACTACTGATGCCTTTGGATTTTAATAAGGCACATAAGGTGGCTTGGTATCAAGATTGGATTTGACAGGTAGAATTATTTATGAGTCTAGCGTATTAAAAAGTGCTCCCACTATTTCTAATATTGTTAGATTGAAGGTAGACACTTGATATTGGAATGACATCAGGTAACATATAGTTGTCAAGTAAATTATGGAATAGGTGAGATGATTAATTTTAAAGCGTAGTTCCATAGGAGCTTCAATATTTTTTTAGAATGGCATGATGTGTAGGATAGTCAAGTTGGTTTTAGTAGCAAATGACGCATTTTCATATGAGTCGGGTGATAAAGGTACATGTTTATTGTTCATAGTACAGTTTAAATCATAAATCGATGAGTGGTTGTATGTGAGATGAGAGCTGATGATTTCAAGAACATGTTGTGGACTTGGTTTCATAGATGTTTTAAATAAATTGTGAATGTTACTCCATATTATATGAGACATCGAGGATAAATTGGGTTTCATTAGGCAATTAACCCATGGATAGACCTTGAAACACATTTTTCGGAGATGTGGTGTTAGGTGTTGGTTAGAGGTATGTGCAGCCTATTTTGATGTGAGCATAGATCCAGAGATCTATAGACACCTTTTGATGGAATCATAGTGTACTCCTAGTTATAGAATATCATTCTCTATATCTAGACATACTACTAATTACACCGAGAGAGCATCGGTCATACTCTGATCTTCTTCACTTTTAAAATATTCTATTAGTCAGTAAAGAAACTTGTTGGGGATACTCTCAAGGAGTGGTATAAGGTAATTCGTATAGTAGGGAGTGCACCATTGTCCATTTATGGGTGGTGACTCTCATTTTCAGTTTAAATTAGGTTTTTGTGGTTTATTGAGCTCTAATTTTTGTTATTAAATGAATATAAGGGTATCCATATAGTGGGTAGTACTATATCAATCGTATTTTAAAATCTTCCATGATGGAAATTTTATGGGAACTGATATATAATTTGTTGGATAGTTGAGATAGTGTACTTTTGTAGATTCTTGGGATGAGATAATTTCAACTAGTTTTACCACCAATTATTCTTGGTGAAAAGATGGTTTATAGCGGTTTGACTTGAAGGACTCATGTTTTTTATGCGAAATTCAAGCATAAATTTTTATTCTTACTACTAGATGATTATAATGTGTAAAATTTTCATTTTTCCTTAGAATATGATACTATATAAATATTTTGAAAACTCCTTTAGTCATGTTATATTTTTTACCCAAGGATAGTTTGTTGGTAGGATTCTAAGCCATGTGAATTTTAGTGGAATAATTAATATTTAATATTTAACTAATTTTTTATTAATTTATTCTCATGCATTAATTCACCTATAACATTTGAATGAAGCATCAAATATAGTTTTTTTTATATCATTAAATCTAAAATGGGGTGTTTTTTCTAGGTGGCTTATAAACATAGGTTGTGCATTAGGACCAAGCCCGATCCCCTTTTTCTTTTTATTTTTTCTTTTTCTTCCTTTTCTTTTTTCTTTTTATTTTTTTCTTTCTCCCTTTGGATTCTCACATAAACCCCCTATGGGATTCCTTCACTATGAGAAAAATAGATATAAAGTAGAATGAGAGAGATAGAAATAGAGGGGGTAGAATATTTTAGGTTCCAACACAGTTATTGGGGGGGAGTTAGATCATCATGTGGCGGTGATAGACCATGGAAATGGGCAACGCTTTAGTGAATTCTTCCCAAAGTTATGTTGTTTTTAAAATATTCCATAAATCCACACAGTTTTTCCATTTTCATGTTTTATACCCCTATTATTACTTATTATTATCCCATGTGGTTCAATATATATCTTTTGATGAGAAAATGGGGATTTCAAGTTATATGATGGATTTCCCATTCGTAAATCTCGATCACATCACATGTAGTTCAGGAACACACACCGGGTTTTCTCCCTGTTTCGGGAAGATGATCTTTTTAGAAGTACATATCATGTATGGGGTATAAAATTAATTTAGTGGGACTTGGTTTTATAGATTAGTACTCAGTCAAACAGTGTGTATAGGGGCACATTGTCATGCAGGGTACATGGTCAAACCCTATGTGGGTTGTAGGCCATGTAGAGGTGCACGACCTAGATATATACATGGACAGGTCATATGTAGAACATGAGAAGGTACCCAATGTAGGGTACACATAGTGTACTTGGGTTTTTACAATCCAAGTATGGATGAGGTACACAGACATATGGAATATTGAGAGAACATGTTGTGTAATAGTTATACATGCCATGTACCCCCCCCCCCTTCTACCCTTTTTAGGGTTATCATATATCTATGCCTAAGAGTCATAATTGGACACATAAGTAGTCTATTTTGAGTATATCTCTATATATATCATGATGGATAAACCATTGATATTATTTAGGTAATCCTTGGTGGTGCTTTGTTTCTTTCCCTAAAAGGAGAGGTTCTTTCTCTGGTAATCAAATATAGTTATCTCTATATAGTGAGCCCCTTTGATCTAATATGGGGTCTGAGTTGTATCTCTAAATAGATACTCTCATAGCTCTTCCTTTGAGATTATATCCCTTGAAAAATATTTCCTTTCTCCATAGGAGGCCATGAGAGTGTTTATTTTTGAGGTTCCTGGGTAAGATGCCTTTACCTTATTACTATTACCAAGGGTTCCCTATGGGATGAATTTACTTACATTCTCAACCAATGAATCCATAGTACAATCCCTCTACCTATTATATCTTTCTGACGATCCCATGTAGGATTCCCCAACATACTTACATCATTTTCAAGGTTCCTATATAAGATTATTTTTCCTATGTACCATTCTAGGGATACTATATAGGATGCCTTTTTACTTATTATCGAGTATCCCATAAAGGATTCTTCCTTTTACCTTCAAAACCGAGGATCCTGAGTAGGATTCATTCACTTATGTGTAGACTTCGAGGATCCCTTGTAGGATTACTCTCCTATGTTTTTAACATGTGGGACTCAGTGGTGCCCTAATGTTTGACTGACCCGTTTCTAGTTCATTGGGATTTCATGTAGTGATAGTAGTGGGTGTCACCTTAGAACCAATACCAAACTTTTGATCTTGTGAATATATGATAGAATCATGAATTTAGGTATTCAAACACCCACACTCTTTATATATTAATTCTCTGTTTTATTTATGATATAGAGATGATTTCTATAGGTTCTTCATAGTTTGTAGTCAATGAGACTGATGCAATGTAGTACTTATCTTTTGGATGCCCAGATGTACATCCAAGGATCCATCTTATTCATTTATTCAGATGATCGGACATATTTTCTAGGATCTAGATTCTTTTTAATTTTATTATTGTCATCTTATTAAGATCATCAGATGTACTTATTAGGATCCATATTTTGACCCTTGTGGATTATGATATTTGGTCATGGAGTCCCTTTATTATGATATTTGTGGCCGGAGTCCCTTGATTATGATATTCAGGAACATCTCTTGATTATGATACATGGCCATGGTATCCCTATTCATTAGATTCTCATGGATGATTTTTATCTCTTGAGCAATAAGGATGATTATGTTCTCCATAATCGATTACATGATTAAGGTGGTGGAAATGGTGCTCCACATTATTGATGTGATATAGACATGATATATGATTATGATCGTCTAGAGTTATTCCTAAGATTCTCCCTTGGGAAGGGTGGATTCACTATTAATACATCGTCCAGTTGTATTTCCAAGGGATGGGGTTTTTGATCTATTATATTAATGGAAGATGAGTATGTACTTGGGTTTGAAGAGCGTTCCATTTATAGATCACCTAAGTGTCATCCCCTTAGGGATTATCCAAGTCACCGTGTCTTGAAATCCTATGGACCAATACCTAGGGCTTAGACATTGAACTAGATTCACATGGATTGAGTAGAATGGTATCCGTTCAGGTGACCATTTAAAGGATTGTCCATTAGTATATGTAATTATTCATTATAGTGATTGGAGGTGAGTACAGGTGAAACCAATTTTGGAACATGTATCCCCTTGCGATGATTTATCTTTCTCAGACACATTTTTGGAATTGGATAAAGAAAGTATTGTGAATTTGGATTACGGACCTAAGGATCAACTTAATTACACACAGATTGAGTGGTACAATATCTAGATCAATTACCTTTTTCACAGGATTCCCATAGGATCTTGATTATGGACCCAAGGATAGAATACTATTGATTTATTTTAATTCATTCACCTGACTCATGTATATACATTTGTGTGTGTGTGTATTTATGGGAATATATATATAAACACATATATAAATATACATATACATGAAGACACATTTCCCAGTTGACCAAGATCACAAACCCAAGATTCATCTATGGTTTCACTTGATTTATTTTATTTATCATTTTAGTTGTGTCTCATATAGGCTGATAATATTCCATGATAATGATCTTATGATAGCATATTTATAGGTTTATCACATAGTTTTCCAAATAAGATTATTTCTAACCCATATACATGAACCTCAGTGAGCGTAAAAACCTTATGTCTACTTTTCAAGTTGTGCACAAATGCATGATGGATAGGGTTGAGGTCTACAAATAAATGATCGAGCAAAGTCACTCATGTATATTCTTATTGTTGGACTCGTGTAGTTAAATGGGGTCTAAATACCGAGTATGTGGTCTATATCAGAGTTAGTGGTAGAGCCATATAATTTTATTTCAGTATCCTTTATGTACTCCTATTTGTATGGTTGGCCCAGTGGGTGGCCAATGTAGTATGTATGACATAGTTTTTCAGGATTTTATATAATTTCATTTTTATTGCATCATGTTCTATTTCGCTTATTTATATCATCCACACTATTTATATTTATTTATTTTGATAATATTTATTTATTAACACAATTTTTATTTTGATATAAGGGTATATTCTCTCTATTATATCACATTTATACCCTCAATGCTAGTCAACAGCCTCTAGTATACAGAGAGGCATTCTTGAGACCCTGTATAAAACCATCTTGGGGCACTAGTTTAGTGGAACCTAGGTTAGGATGCTATATAAGTTTCAACATAATCATAGTAAATTTGATTCATTTATATTGTGTGACATGGTTTTTGAACAAAAAATATTACTTAAAAATATAAATAATCACTTTTAGACATACCAACCACACCGTGTGTCAGATAGATGTACAAATAATTTATACGTGTCAAAATGAATTTAATATATATAATAATAATATATCCAAAAATATCAAGTCTATTTGAGTGTGTTTTCTTGATTTTGAGTGTGTGATGTGCGTTTTAAACTAAAATATAATTTTTAAATAGAAAAAATTCACATTTAGTCAAATCAGATGGATGTGAGGTTAATTCCTACACATAAAAAATGAATCATGTTTTTTTCCAAAATTATAAATACAATAAGAGTATTATTTCTTAGTTTTGATTATTTGGCGTTATTTTAAATAAATTATTTCTTTTAATTGAAAACACACACTTTTAATCACAATAGTCACATTGAGAGTCAAATTGATATGTAGTTAATTCTTATAAATAAAAAATGGATGAAAAAAATTTCCACAAATATCAATATAATTCGAGTTATTTTTCTTAGTTTTGAGCATTTGACACATGTTTTGATCTCAAATGTCACTTTTAAATGAATTCACACACATTTAGCAATATCAGTCACATTGTTTGTGGGATTGGCATGTTGTTAATTAAAACATGTAAAAAATGAATTATAGATCTCAATTATAAAATATTAATAATACCTAAGTGGGTTTTATCATTTATTTTGAGTATGTTAATTGTATTTTGAAATAAGATGATGTTATTAAATTGAAAACATGAACTCTTAGTCATACCATTTACACTATGTGTCGCATTAATGTGTGATTCATTCCTATATGTCAAAAATGAATAAGATTTATTATTTTAAAGCTTAATGATAATCAAATAAAGTTTTATTGGTTTTATGTAAGTAACACTTGTTTCACTTTTAAATTAAAACCCACAATTTTAGTCATAATGACCACAGCATGTTTTAGGTTAACTTGTGGTTAATTTATATACATCAAAAATGAATCAAGGAACTTGTTTCCTATAAATTTTAAATAAAATCATTGGGTGTTTCTTGGTTTTTCATATGGTATGTTCATATTGAACTAAAATATCACTTTTAAATGAAATCTTGCATTTTCAATCATATAGGTCACACCATGTGTCTAGTTTATATGAGGTTAATTCTTATACATGAATAATGAATTGCTGATCACTTTACAAAACTTTCAATAAAATATGATTTTATTTTATTGTTTTTTAGTATGTAGTACGTTTTTTTAACTAAAATTAAGATTTTGAATGAAAATAATCACTTTCAGCCATATTTTTTCACTGTGAATTTGATTTACATGTCATTAATACTTACACATAACTAATGAATCATGAGTCTATTACCTAAAGTATCAAAAAATGATATTATTTTATTATTTTTGAGTATTTCACTCATTTTTTGAACTAAAAAGTCACTTTTAAGTTGAAAACATTAACTTTTAGTCATACTAGGTACATCATGGGTCATACTAATGCATAGTTAATTTCTACATGTCCTAAATGAATCATTAATCTTTTTCCAAAAGTATCAATACAATAAAAGTGGATTTTTTTAACTCAATTAATGCCCATTTCCCAAAAATATTATAATTTAAAATCCAATTATTATATACACATAATTATATATCCAAAACCTATTTTTATACATCCAAAACCACATCTATAATGACTTTCAATCAAATGAACTATGAATGAATTGAATTCTTAATGATCCCGGCCAACTAAGATCTGATATTTTCCTAATACCACCAACACTCAATAGCATTGGTCATTAAAAACTCCCCACCAAAAGGATTAATCATCTATAAGAAGCATCATTAATTATTTCTATGAAACCACTCTAATCCCTAAGGTCTCATAGTCATATCTCATTCCAGTTTCCATTGGATATGCAATGCTTTCATCACACCCAAACATGAGAGTCTATATATTATAATAGAGTCCCCCGATCTAATTTATCTTTCACACCAATCCCTATTTTAACTACTCATCTAACTCAAAAACCATGTCACCATAATTGACCACTTTTAAATAAACTTTAGTTGATACACCTCCCTAAAAGTCCTTTTTTTGAGGTATTCCTTTAATTTATTTTCAGCTTACTTATGGAAGTATGTTAACATGGATATATGATTAAAATTTTATTATCTTAATTATGAATTATTATTGATATCATGTGATTATAGAAGTCATTAGACTTTTATTTTAAGAATTTATTGGTAGTAATTAATCTGATGGATTTATTTGTTTATATAATATTTTGATCTTTCCCTAAAGTTTAGAAAATCAATTCAGTTTAATTAATTTAGTGTATAAGTATTTGAAATGTCATGGTTTATATTTATGGAATTTCCATATGTTTTTGGAATTTATGTTATTTTTATATTCATTTTATGATTTAAAGAATTAAATCATTAGAATTTATTTATATGTTAGGTATTATTTTCATGAAATGTAAGATTTATTCCAGATTAATGGCATTGAAAGGGGTTTTTATAACATTTGGGATGGTTCATGCCAAGTCGGATCAAGAATTATGAAACACACTAAAACATTTTCTCTTTGATTCACTTCCTTATAAACTAAATAACTAGAGAGTTAAATAGGGTTCAACCAAATGGATTTGGGGAAACATGTAAGAGGTTGTTCAATATTGAATAGAGAGGTGCATAAGACAATTCCAATATAGCACAATCCGTGCTCTCCAAAATTACATTAGAATAGAAAAATATAGAAATTCATATAAAATTTAATAATATATATATTTTTAAATACATTAATACATAGTAAATTCCCAACATAGATTGAATCATAAACATTAAATAGACCATTACAATATTGATTGTAAGCTACATACATGATGAAACATGGAACTTTTCTCAATAAGTCTCTACTAATGATAGATTATTATAGTAACCAATTATAGTGGTATATGATAGCTCTTACCTTGCCTCTCAATCTTTTGGACTACTATATTTCATGGAATTAATAAAAATGATAATAAAATTAACTAAATAAATAATAGACAAACCAAATAATCATGATCTTTTTCAAATAAAAAAATTACTAACGTGAGATGAAATAATCTCTTTATGATGTCTACAAACCTTCTGACACCGTGTTTGTAAACCACACATTCCAAAATAAATCTACTTCTTAATTTCAATATGTGGAATGTCTTTCAACCTAGTAGTACTATAAAAAATATTGATAAAATAATAGATAATATATATTTTAAATGAAATTGTAAATCCATTAATAGATACCACTTCACTGATACAAGTTTAATATGGAGTGTGATATATTTCAAAATTTTAAAATATAATAAACACAATATTTTTCATTATTTTTGTGGAACTGTATAAGAAATATTAACAACAAGAAATTTGTTTTGATATATGTTTTGACAGTGAAATATTAATATATATACAATACCACTAGTTCTTTTTTATTAATACATAGACTTATTATTTTCCTCACACCTTGGATTTTATGATAAATAAACACTTCCCTATAATAAAATATATTTTTTAAAAATAATATAAAACATATAATTTAATTTTTTTTGTAAAATGTTAAATATATTGTATTATAAATTCTTAAGTAACATCATTTTTGGTAGAATTGATATATATTCATGCTTTAAAGAAAAAAAAAATTACATCTTAGGTGTATTTAAATTAATCACAATGAGAATTTAGTTATTCTTTAAAAAATAAAAAGAAATAAGTAATGGAAAAAAATAAAAATATTTTTTCTACAATTATACTATATATTTTTACCTCTATATTATAGGTATTAAAAAGAGTATGTCACATTATATTTTATTTTAAAAGGATGTGGCCACATGGTTCACTCATACTATAATTACACCTTCATCCATTGATGTTTCTTTAGTATAAATAATATGAGGACTAATAAGCACAAATTTTTATTCATAGGTTCTTCCCTTTATATTTTTGTTATATAAATTCCTAGAGAAAATATGAATATTATTAAACTACAATTAATATTGTAAATATATTATCATAAAAATATATTATAAAAATACACCTCCTAAATACATTCACAACTATGGCACATAACCTTAATTTTTTTAGAATTTCATTTATGTTCTAAAGAATAATCATGTTAGTAATGGCCTCTCCATAAATTTGTTCTTAAAATTAAATAGAGTCCATATTCTTACCTCGGAAAATTGTATCTATATTAAATCATAATTCTAATAAATTTAATAGTGTGATTGGTGGGGGAAAAGGTACTCACAGATTCTTCTTTCAGTATATTAGTTGATCCTTTTAATTTTCCTGACTCGACCATTTATTTACCTTTTATTTATCCTTTTGTAATAACATAACTTAGGTCAGAACTTTTTTCTTTAATTATAATATTTTTTCATAAAAAATATGATGAAAAGGACATAACTCATTTTCATAATGTATATTTATGAAATTAAACAATAATTTTTTGAAAATTACAATAGGATGTTCGGCCATGTGAACATCTGAATCCTCAAGAAGAATAGGTATCTTGTTACTTGTCTCATGAACTATATGAATCCATAATCTAATATGATGCTTTTTAATTTATTTAATATATATAATATGCCCTTGAATATTGTACATTGTAACTCTTGAAACACTGTGATGATTAGATACTAATAGGTATAAATCAAGATCAATTTCATCATATAGAAGTTTAGTACAATAGAGGTATCAATGGTTTATTGAATCAAATTTAGAAGAAACTATTATGAAAAAATATATTTAATGAATAGTCTCAATGAAACGGGGTTTTTCTATTTATGTAGTGGTTGGTACAGTGTGAATTATTCATGTTGATCCCTTGGAATAATCTAGTTTATCCCACATAACTACTAATAATCTTTCTCTCTTAGGGAATCTATTTGTGCTTGTATTTTTTTCATTTTCTCATTTGTATACCCCTATATCTTTTATTTCTCCAAGTATGCTCTGGGTGACACTCCAAGACTACCTCTATAATGTTGTCATTTTTTCCTAGACATATTAATTCCACTAAATGTAATTTTTAATAGAGTATGTTTATCGATGATTATTTTGTCTAAACAAGATAAAAAATAAAGAAACATAAGTATTCATTATTATGTAATGTTATATTTGTAACTTCCCGACCCCAGAAGCCCAGAGTCAGTGCATTATTATGTATCATTGGTATGATCACAAAATATCAAGTCTCAAAAGACTGATTAGTTTAGTAGCCTTGGAAGTACTAGATACATTCATAAGGTTTACATTACAACATAAAATGGAAAAATACAACAACATTATTTCCTTAGACAACACTGAGATCCCATAGACTATCCATACAGGTCAGTCATAATAAACTTCTTCGCATCCTTGGAAAAATAAAACATTGAAAGATGTGAGTTCAAATGCTTAGTAAGGATAACAATATAGTAGAAGCTTTCATAAATAAACATAAACATTTAAGGAAATGTATAAATCTAAAACAAAATCCATTTCAACATAATCTTCAACATAATTTGGAAAATATAAAATCAAAATAATTCCATTTACCTACTCACATGGATATTATACTAGTCGAATAATCACATGAAATATCAATATCCACTTTCATAATGATGGAATGCATAATCCCGGACTTTCATAACCACATAGTCAAGGCCTTGTGCCAAGAATACCAATAAGATTTTTTCAAGGCCTTGTGCCAAGACACTAGTTTGTCTCATGAGACCTACCGATGCATCGAGGAGCTATAACAAGCTCCACCCATCACTTTCTAAGTCCAATGTGTTCCCCATATGAAAATGTTTAAACATAACATAAGCATTCGTATTAAAACTGGCATACGAAAGGTCAATAATTTATCCATAAACCATGAATTGTATGAAATAACACATCCACAGTCAAACATATCACAAAACCTTCAATACAATATGCAAGTTTTGTATCATAATAAATCAACTTCAAACAAACTAAAAATACATCACAGTATGTTGACATAGATGAAATCAAAACATTTTTAGAGAAATATCTCTTTCTATTTTGAAACCATTTAAATGTCACGTAATTATAAAAGAAAACATTTATATTTGAAAATATTTTTATAAGTTTTTAAGGGAATCTTTAACAATTTTATAATCGAATAAAATATCCGCACCCACTCTATAAGTTAAAAAAATATTCTTACCTTAATTTTGTATAAAATTCCATAAAGTACCCTATTTGGAAAACGACCAAAAGATTCCTTTCAAACCATTTTATAAAAATTAAAACAAGGGTATAAATTTCTTTAACCCATAGTCTAGTAAATATTAAAAAAAATTGGAAACAATTTTAATAAACATAAATGTAGATGATAAAGAGGTCTCAGTAGATACTTACGTAAAAACATCCTCAGATAATAAAGAGATTGTGAAATTAACCCTTACCTCATTGTAATCAATCAAGTTGTATAAAAATAGTCAATATCCACCAAATTAATCACATAATTTCATTAATATAAAGTGAATATTGATAGTATATATCAAATGGTAGTACACAATACACCACAAGCAATAAATAAGTGGTGAACAATGGAAATCTCATGGAATTAAAAGTGAGATAAGAAACCCCTTACATCATAATTTTCCTTGGTCAAGGTTAGTTTAAAATCATGTATAATGGTGAAATAATTGTTATTAAATTATAAAATAATCATATACATTAATATGAAATCATATAGGATATTTTAATATTGATTTGTTAATAATATCTTAATATTATCGTCGTTTCGGGTGTTAACTGATTCATTTTCCTTTATATGATTTGTTAAATAAGTAATTTTTGTTATGGATAGATATATATTATTCATATTAAGAATTATATTAAGTCTTTAAACATTATCTTTAATCATTTAATGAAATTTATTCATGAATGGATACGATGGGGAATGAATCTCATCGCGTTCGTGGAGACGGTAATCCGTACGTACGCACGAGCAAAAATATTATTCTTTTGATATTAAAATCATATATAATTGGATGTTATATCATATATACAGAATCATTATCATGTTATATTTATTATTTACATCAATTACACATCATTATTATACCCATCCAAATAATATTGTATTGAATAACAATTATA
The DNA here is from genome assembly GCA_963277665.1 of Viscum album. Taxonomy (NCBI): domain Eukaryota; kingdom Viridiplantae; phylum Streptophyta; class Magnoliopsida; order Santalales; family Viscaceae; genus Viscum; species Viscum album. The sequence goes on from OY728147.1 coordinate 1,307,165,463, forward strand.
CCACGACGTGGAGACGGTAAGCTGTACATACGCACGTTTGGTGACATGTCATTAAAAGGATGGATAGAATAATGAATATGGATGTAGAATATTTATAATAACATCACATTATATAGAATATACTGGAGTTATTATTTTATAACGGAAACAACAAAGAAAGAGGAAGTGGAAGAAAAGAACTTGAAAGAGGTGATGAAATATTTACCTCTTCTTCTAGTTCTTCCTTTTAATTTGATCAAAAGGGCTCCTTAGGTTGGTTTTCTGACTAAAGGAAGGATTCTAGGATTAAGGTAGGATATTTGAGAGGATATTTGGTCTGGCGTTTCCTAAGCCAAATGGCTTTGAAGGTGTGAATTTGAGAGAATGTGGAGTGCCCTTTTATAAGAGGGGTGAGGGCCACCTTAGAGAAAGATTGAAATATAATTTTATAATAAAATAATTTTCGGTTTCTAATGGCTCAAAAATGATTTAATTAGAGGATAAGGTGGGTATGGGTTGAAAAATACTCAACTAACAGGTTTTAGACAGGTTTGGGTAACTATATTAACCTCATCTTTTAGATTTAACTCTTAGTTAAATAGTTTGACATTTATCTTGTCTCTTTGTATTTTTATATTATATGGTTAATAAACATACTATATACTTCCAAAAGAACCCCAAGTGGTTCATTAATGATACACCTATCATTATATAAGTCTTTCGGCCGATCTTTAGATTTTTAAGAATAGAATATCAATTAATAATATAATATTCGTTTTAAAAACTCTTTGATGTGAATTTTGACACTATTTGGTATTTTGTTTTTTCTAAATTAATAACAGCATTATTAATTCTAAAATTATTCATATAACCAACTAAAAATTGTCATATTAACCAATAAAATTATTTTAATTCAAAATAAGTCTCAAATTTCCTTTTTTGGATATTTATAATATCAATTATTTTAATATTTCATTAATAAGGAAATTACTACATCATCATTATGTCATAAATAAATTAAATTATTAATGTCAAAAAAATATAAATAAAATACCATTATGTAGGAAATAGTTTAAGCTTTCCAATTAATATTTATATTCTTAAATATGACTTATATATCCCCATAGAAAAATTAATTTACTAAAAGATATTTGTTTATGTCATTTTTGCCTTTACTTTAAATTAATTAAAATAAAGTGACATTATCATTTATAAGTGGCTCCATGGGGTCCAAAAATTGACCCAAGTATTCCCATGGTAGTACATTATGCATCCAATAAGTTTAGGACAAGTGTTAAGGTAATTTTGTATTATTATAATATTGTTTTAACCTTGAATTACCCTATTTACCTTTAACTGCGGTAAATAAAAGTCAAAAGTTACTATTCATAAAAAATTATTTTCATCTTATTGAACCATATTTTACATACTTATATCAACCGTGTCTCTAAAATTTTTGAAATTAAATCCACATAAGTGGTAAAATTAAGTTTTTTGGAAATTTGCAAATGCTCCTAGGAGGTGGGTAAAAGACGGTAAAAAGTTAAATAAAATTTTTATATATCTAAACTTATTATAAAATGACTCCAATTAATTATATTGAACTTATATAGGTATTATGTATCTATTTTTACTTAAAATAAATTTAAATAAAATAAAAAATTATTTAAATAAAAAGTCGGTTTTAACAAATAACTCAGTGTTTTTCACTATACATTAAAAATTGAAGGTTTTCAGAAAAATGCCAATATTTCACCCTAATCTAATTTTGATATTCTAAATTCAAAAATTAAGTCTATTTTACCAAATTAAAAACATATATATTTCATTTATTAATTTAAAATTAATTCCTGTTGTCAAAACCAAAAAGCGTTTTTTTAAGTAATAATAACTAACAAAAGATTGATACTTGTTTATGTTAAATTTTAAAGTGAAATTATTTACAATGAATAAAATTGGATTAAATGGTAGAAATATAATCTATTTATACTTCCAATGAATTAAAATTTATAATTTAACACTACAAATTATTTTAATTAAAAAAGTTGTTTTCAGTTAAAATATAGTATTTTTCACTATTCACCCAAATATGAAATTTATCAGAAAAACACCAAATATTTATTGAAACTAATTTCTTATGTCCAAATTATAAAGAAGAAGTTTATTCTATCAAATTGAATATATAAAAGTTTCAAATATTTTATTTAAAAAGGGTTCTCCATAAAAGGCGGCAAAATTGAATTTTTTTAAAGACTTATTTTATCTGAAAAAATGAATTTGTTCTTACATTATGTCTAAGAAACTCATAATATGGATTCTAAAATTATAAGGATTATATAAAGTTAAAAACTCAGTTAATACTATTCATAATCGCGTTTGAACAGGTAGTTTGGTAAGTTGTGGTGCGCTTGAACTCGGTGTTGCGTGTAGTGAAAGTTATTGAATTACATTGAAAAAATAACTTACTATGAAATATTGGGATGTTACATTCTTCCCTTATTAAATAAATTGAGTCCTCAAATTTTTAAATTGGTCTTCAAAAATAAAATTTTGAAAATAGAAAATACATTTGTGGGAAAACCCTCATCGGAAATTGGTTTAATAAAATTTAGTCTTAATAAGAGGAAAAGGGGAATGAAAAATTCACCACCAAATTATGATCTTTATTAGGAGAACAATGGTGGAAATTAGAGACACATAACTGGATGAAAAATGTAAATATTTATAGGGATTTATTGAGTTCATCAGTCACAAACAATTTTAGAATTGAGGGCCTCAAATCCCTAAATATATGATTATTTAAAATATCATCGGTTCAACAAAACATAAGGTATTAGGATAACACATTTTTAGTTTTAGTATCCCTTAACTAAAGTTTAAGAATTAATTTCTTCATAGAATAGGAGAAGAAAAAATATATACTTGACATGTATAGTTCCATCCTTTAACTAAATTCTACCCCAAACTCATCTTTCACTCTAAAAGATAGTAGAACATAAAAAAAAATATTATATTTTTCCTATTTTATAGGGTTACAAGAAAATGAATTTCTAATTCACCTATCATACCCTTTAAAAAAATAAACTACATTATACAATATAGGGACTTCACATATTCCAGTGGTAGGCAATAAATCCCAATTGCACTATGGTTGTGGGTTCGATTCCCGCAACTTTGTCTGATGCGACAGGTTGTCACACGGTCTGTGTGCTGTCCTTTTTATAAAAATCCAAAAATAACCTTAACAATAGTACCTAATTTCAAACTTAATCCATTCCAACCTTTATACTTATCCAAAATACTTCTATCCAAACTCACAGTCCAAAATTTATAACAAAGTTAAACACAATGAAGATCCTTTTTGCCACGTAATAACATGTGAACACCTTCATCATGTATTATTTTAAAACATGGTAACAACCTGAATTACCATTAAACCTTATTGATTACATTCATTCTCCATTATCCTTTATATAACAATAGATATATTCCTTATTTCCAAAAATATTTAATATTCCAACAATGATGAAATAAACAAACTATTAATCAGTTCCAAGGAAGTCAAGAATATCTTATATAAGTTATCCAAATCAACCATCTCTTATTCCAAAATCACTACCTCATTATCAGGACCATATTATGGTTTACATTTCCTTCAACCATGTATTTTTACAAAAAGTGAATCTTACTATTAAGTTGCTTTTCTTATAACCATATAATCTCAACTCCTCAACAAAATAGTACTGCAGTACAATCCTTATTTATCACCATAATTCATATAACCAGTATATTGTTGATACAACACTCAAATCAAATAATTATATAATAAAAACATAAGGACACTAGTCATTCATATTCATTTTAGGTAGTATCGTAACAATATTATTATACAATATCATCATTTAAGGTATACTCTGATGACTAGAACATTGATTTGCGCAGTATCCCAACACCTTGGGGACGAAGAATTGTACATTTGAAACTTTTTTATTACCCTTTTAATCACATACATGGTGTCCTTTTTTCTCTACACTTATAACAAACTCACATTCCCTTCAAGAATTTACTAAGGTGATTCTTTCCACAGTTATCACATATGGTAAAATCTTTCTATTCCTTCTTCCCTATATCCATATTCCTCTCTTCCATCCATTTCTTCTCTTGCTTCCCTTTAAGGCCATAGGACTCATATAATTCTTTACTTATCTTATTAACACCTGATACCATTTCTTCATATGTTGAGAATACATGTGAGACTATTTGCCTTCTAAATGTTGGCTTAATACCGTGAAAAATATGATACTTCTTACTCTTTGGATCATACGTATTGTCGGAGTTCACATTCCTTCTACTAGGCACCATTTCTATACAATGTAAAAAACTAGGTTAGTTTATGAATTACAATGAATAATTCCAAACATGTAAAATACCTAACATAAATTGAACTGTTTATTGATATAATCATAAAGATATTTTCTTTGAGGAGGTATATACTCGTGAATTCTTCATAATGATTTGTAAATAAAATGAGAATTATCCTAAGTCGATCCCCCCGGGAGTGTCGTAACCAAGAGTGCAGCAAGGCCCGTTGTCGTGCACAAGTTCTCGTTCGAGTCTAGCTCAAAGTGGTGTTTTCGGGTTTTACCCCTAGGTACATCTGTGCCAGATCTGCCTTTACCTTCTCGTATCTAGACAGGGATGTATTACTTGGAAAAATCACAAAACATCTACAATAAAAAAATCTAGGAAGTCCTTATATACAAATCCTCAAAGTCTATCTTAGGGATATGTGCTCTAATCAGATTTTACCTAAAGATAGTTTCCAAGGATTGTACTAAAATTCCTCTGATACCAACTGTAACACCCCGAACCCAGAAGCCCAAAGGTGTTGCCTTATTACGTATCATTGGCATGATCACAAAAGATCAAGTCTCAAATACCGATTAGTTTAGTAGCCTTAGATGTACTAGATATATTCATAAGATTTACATTAAATCAGAAAATTGAAAACTAAAACAAAATTGTTTTCATATACTACACTGAGATCCCATAGACTATCCCTACAGGTTAGTAATAATATACTTCTTTGCATCCTGGGAAAAATAAAACAAAGAAATGGGTGAGATCAGATGCTCAGTAAGGATAACAATATAGCAGAAGCTTTCATAAATAAATATAAACATTTAAGGAAATGTAAAAAACTAAAACAAAATCCTTTTTAACATAAACTTCAGCATAATATGTCAAAGATAAAATCAACATAATTCCATTTACCTAGTCACATTAATATTCTACTAGCCGAATAATCCCAAGCAATATCAATAGCTAATTTCCTAATGATGGAATGCATAATGCCAAACTTTCATAACCACATAGTCAAGGCCCTGTGCCAACACTACAAATAAGATTTTTTCAAGGCCTTGTGCCAAGACACTAGTTTGTCTCATAAGACCTACCGATGCATCGAGGATCTATAGCGGGCTCCACTTGTCACTTACTAAGTCCAATGCATTCCCCATATGAAAAGGTTTAAACATAACATAAATATTCGTATTAAAACTAGAATATAAAATGTCAATACTTTGTCCATAAACTATAAATGGTATGAAATAACACATCCACAGTCAAACATATCACAAAACCTTCAATACAATATGGACGTTTTGTATTATAATAAATCAACATCTAACAAACATAAAATCCATCAAAGGATGTTGACATAGATGAAATCAAAACCTTTTTAGATAAATATCTCTTTCCATTTTGAAATCATTTAAAGGTAACGTAATTATAAAAGAAAAAATGTATATTTGAAAATATTTTTATAACCATGTATGGGAAGCTTCGACGATGTTATAATGGTGGGAAATATCCGCACCCGCCGTATAAGTTAAAAAAACATTCTTACCTTAATTTTGTGGAAAATGTCATAAAGTACCATATTTGGAAAACTGCGGAAAGATTCCTTTGAAACCATTTTATAAAAATTAAAACAATGGTATAAATGAAATTACACAATAGTCTTGTAAATAGTAAAAATGTTTTGGAATACATTTTTAAGAAATATGGATGTGGATGATAAAGAGGTCCCATTAGATACTTACGTGAAAACAACCTTGGATAATAAAGAGATTGTAAAATTAACCCTTACCTCGTTGAAATCAATCGAGTTGTATGAAAAATAGTCAATAACCACCGAATTAATCAAATAATATCATGAATATAAATAGAATCATGATATTATATATCAAATGGTAGTAAACAATACACCACAAGCAATAAATAAGTGGTGAACAATAGAAATCTCACGGAATTAAAAGTGAGATAAGAAACCCCTTACCTTGTAATTTTCCTTGGTCGGGGGTAGTTTAACCTCATTTATAATGGTGAAATAATTTTTATCAAATTATAAAAGAATCATATACATTAATCTGATATCATATATTATCTTTTAATATTGATTTGTTAATAATATCTTAGTATTATTGTCGTTTCAGGTGTTAACTTATTCATTTTATTTTATATGATTTGTTAAGTAAGTAATGTTTGTTATGGATAGGATGTATATTATTCATATTAAAAATGATATTAAGTATTTAGACATTATTTTTAATCATTAAATGAAAATTAGTTTGGAATGGACACGATGGAGAATGAATCTCATCGCGTTCGTGGAGATGGTAATCCGTACATACGCACGAGCGACAATATCATTTTTTTGATATTAAAATCGTACATAATTGGATATTATATCGTATATACAGAATAATTATCATGTTATATTTATTATTTACATCAATTACACTTCATTATTATAACCATCCAAATAATGATGTATTGAATAACAATTACACCACGACGTGGAGACGGTAAGCCGTACGTACGCATGTATGGTGACATGTCATTAAAAGTACGGATAGAATAATTAATATGGTTGTACCATATTTATAATAAAATCACAGTATATAGAAGATATTGGAGTTATTATTTTATAATGGAAACAAAAAAGAAAGATGAATTGGAAGAAGAAAATAACTTGAAAGAGGTGATGAAATATTTACGTTTTCTTCTGGTTCTTCCTTTTAATTTAATAAAAAGGGCTCTTTAGGTTGGATTCATGACTAAAGAAACGACTCTAGGATAAAGATAGGATAGTTTAGGGGATATTTGGGATGGTTTTGGCCGATCCAAATGGCTTTTAAGGTGTTAAATTCAGAGAAGAGGGAGTGCCCTTTTATAAGAGGGGTGAGGGCCACCTTAGGGAAAGATTGAAATATTATTTTATAATAAAATAGTTTTCAATTTATAATGGCTCAAAAATAATTTATTTTCAAGGATAATGTGGGTATGAGTTTAAAAATACTCAACCAAAAGGTTTTAAACAGGTTTGGTTCACTATATTAACCTCATCTTTTAGATTTAACTCTTAGTGAAATAGTTTGACATTTATCTTGTCTCTTTGTATTTTTATATTATATGGTTAATAAACTAACTATATACTTAAAAACGAACCCCAAGTGTTTAATTAATGATACACCTATCATTATATAAGTCTTTTGGCAAAACCATAGATTTTAGGAATAGAATATCAATTAATAATATAATATTTGTTTTAAAAACTCTTTTATGTCAATTTTAACACTATTTGGTATTTTGTTTTTTATAAATTCATAACAGCATTATTACTTCGAAAATAATTCATCTCACCAACCCTAACATTTCATATTAACCTATAAAATTAGTACAATTCATAAAAAGTCTCAAATTAACATTATTGGGATATTTATAACATCAATTATTTTAATATTTCATTAATAAGGTAATTATTGCATCATCATTGTGTCATAAATAAATTAAATTATTAATGTATAAAAAATATAAATAAAATACCATTATGTAGGAAATATTTTTATCTTTCCAATTAATATTTATAGTCTAAAATATGACTTCTATAACCCCATGTAAAAATTAATTTACTAAAAGATATTTTTTTATGTCATTTTTGCCTTTACTTTAAATTAAATAAAATAAAGTGTCATTATCATTCATAAGTGGGTCCATGGGGTCACTAAGTTGACCCAAGGATGCCCAAGGTCGGACACGACACATACAATAAGTTTAGGACATGTGTTAAGGTAATTTTGTATTATTTTAATATTTTTTTACCATAAATTACCCTATTTACCTTTACCCGCGGTAAATAAAAGTCAAATGTTACTATTCACCTGAAATTATTTTCATCATATTTAATCTAATTTTACTAACTGATATCAACTGTGTCTCTCAGATTTTTTAAATTCAATCCACAAAAGTGGTAAAATTATGTTTTATGCAAATTTGAAAATGCTCCTTGGAGGTGGGTAAAAGAGGGTAAAAAGTTCAATAAAATTTTTATATATATAAACTTATTATAAAATGACTCAAATGAATTATATTGAACTTATATAGGTATTATGTATCTATTTTTACCTAAAATAAATTTAAATAAAATAAATAATTATTTAAATAAAAAGTCGGTTTTTACCAATAACTTAGTGTTTTTCACTATTCATCAAAAATTGAAAGTTTTCCGAAAAATAACAAAATTCACCCTAAAATAATTTTGATATTATTAATTAAAAAATAAAGTCTATTTTACCAAATATAAAACATATAATTTTCATTTATTAATTTAAAATCAATCCCGTTGTCAAAACCATAAAGACAATTTTTAAGAAATAATAACTAACAAAAGATTGATACTTGTTTAGGTTCAATTTCAAAGTGAAATTATTTACAATGAATAACATTGGATTAAATGGTAAAAATATAATCTATATATACATCCATCCATTAAAATGTATAATTTAACACTACAAATTATTTTTATTAAAAAAGACTTTTTCAGTTAAAATATAGTATTTTTCACTATTCACCCAAATATGAAAGTTATCAGAAAAACACCAAAAAATTATTAAAGGTAAATTCTTATGTCCCGATTCTAAAGAAGAAGTTTATTTTGTAAAATTTAATATATAAAAGTTTTAAATATTTTATTTAAAGGGGGTTCTCCATTAAAAGGCGGTAAAATTGCATTTTTTTAAAAATACTTCTTTTATCTGAAAAAAATGAATTTGTTCTTACATTATGTCTAAGAAACTCATAATCTGGATTCTTAAATTATAAGGATTATATAAAGTTAAAAATTCAGTTAATACTATTCATAACCGCTTTTGAACGGATAGTTTGGTAAGTCGTGGTGCGCTTGAACTCGGTGTTGCATGTAATGCAAGTTATTGAATTACTTTGAAGAAATAATGTACTATAAAATATTGGGGTGTTACAATATTAAAACAAAAAATATATATTATTTCATACTTAAAAATGAATTCCAATCATTCTATGTTTTTTAATATAATATTTTTTTCTTTCTATTTATTTGATCCTCCTTCCATATCACAAGATGTGGGATGGAAGTGTCTTCAGATTATGATTCATCAATATACATATAAAAAAAGAAACATAATGTTATTATTATTTCATATCATACAAATGTTTTACTATAGATTTAAATGGTATACTATTTCATTAAAGTGACATGTACCCTATACATACTTTATAGTTGTATTATATTGGTTTTTATACATGTTATTTATTACATGAAATCCCTTATCATTATATAAATTAATGATTATAAATCAAGTGATTAATACAAGTAATATCAAATAAAATATTACCAATTACAATGTACCTTAAATTATTCTTCCTTGTGATGAATAAAAAATAATCCTATGTTTCTTATTTTATGATCTATACATATATAGTTGGAGGGTGGGGCTTTAACTTCTCATCATTATCACTAAAAAAAATTTATAAAAAATATACAAAATGATCTATGAGAATTTATAGGGACAATTAGTAAAAATTTCAAATAAAAGGTTTCTAATATAAATGTACTCTACAAGGGATAATGCATAGTAAATTAATATATCATATTGTATTTTTCATTAAAATAGATAAAGTATGAAATAATTTTACCCAAATGTCTTCTGATGTTATTTTATTCAATGATATAACAACATTTTTTCACTTATATATATCATTCTACACTTGAATTCGAGTACCGATCCCAATGTAACTAATGAAAAAAGTCTTCTTTGGGTCAACATATTGAACACGTACCTTTCAAATAGCATTAAATTTTATAACTTTACTTCTTACCTTTAAAAAATTCCACACTATCATGTTATGTCACTGCTATTTTTTCAATTATATATTCATCACATTTTAACATTTGTTAAATCACAAAATTTCTAATATATTTGTACTCGAAAATTTTAGGATCCGTAAGTGATGAATTCATTATCTATACAAGTAGTTAATTATATAATTTAGATTCTGTAAATATGGTAGTAAAAACCTATTATTATGTAGAAGCACATTTTATAGAAAAAATTGATCAAAAACAATTGATATATTCCTTGAATTATTTTTTTAAAAGATTTAAGGAATTTGGATTATCTATAAAATATCCAATTACACTATTTGTGGTCCGTCTAACATAAAATACACTGTCTATTTTAGAAACACCATGAAATTATTATGATGTACCTATGAAAGGGCCATCCTCAATCAAGTTTTCATCTTACATTGTATTTGTTTTAGTTGGAAACAGAAAAATTGATATACATTTTTTTTTGGATCCATTGAAAAAATATGAGTACTTCCTATGATTCCATTATAAACAGTTAATACTTGTACCCTTTCTTACTAAAATTCACTTTCACGAATCACAACTCATTTATTTTATCTACACTATTATTTTCAACCCATATGAATTGAAAAAAAAGTCATTGAATTTTTATAACCCAAATCCTAAATTTTCATGAGGATTCTAAAGTATAACATATTCAAGTAAATTTGATTTATCTATTTAGTACTAGATACATGCATCACTTCTTCCATGAGAGTAACCCCTCTATTTTGTGTCATTCTATATTCACCCAATTACGTTATATAGAACATTTAACTATTAATTACAAAATCATTAGGAGATAATACATGTACAATTTTTTCTTCTAGAAGTATATCTAAGTCATTCTAAAATTGAATTTATATTTGAAAGTAACTCCTTTAAACTATGATCTCAAAACTATCCTATAAACTATTAATTAATTATATTTGATATCAAGCATTCATGAAATTATGTATGTAAGTGTCTAGTAATAACTTTATGAGTTTCAATATATGTCCCAACCACTATAATATTATGTAAAATGTAAAGGTGACTCTGATCCCAGTCTATAATAGAAATTGTGACAATATCACTTTTGGAAATACTATTATCCACAAGGATCCGTCTATTAAAATATTTTAGGATACCAATGTTTTCCAAATTAAATAGGTAATTGGTACTTAATTTAATTTATTCCTCCACAATATATCTCTTTAAATTGGAACCTTATCTATGAAATCAATTTCTGGAATACCCTTTCAAAATATTTGTATACCATTCAATGGGGTACATCCATATATAATGTAAAAATCCATATAATTGGATCTCTCTAATAACTGAACCATCAAGTGAACCATTATATCAAATGATGGTGGTGATGATAATATCTCTAATTAAAATAATATGAACAAAAATTCATTTTCAATAGTTTTTAACATAATTAGATCAATAATTTTACTAAATGTATCATTAAAACTTTATCATAGTTTGGTTTATGTGTGTAAGAAAATTTTAGATAAAATTCAACATAAACATGTACTAAATGTTTCTTCAAAATTAGATACTGATGTGATTTTAATCCCTTTAACTTAAAGTAACTCATTGAAAAAGTATTCATGATATTTAATTAATGTTCCTATGGAACCAAATCTCTATTTCCTATAAATAATGTACGATGATGGAGGAATAAAAGTCCATATTTCAGCCTTCACTAGATCAAAATATTCCCTTTTCCAAATATCATTCATGTAAACCCTATACATAATGTGATTATTTTTATATGTGTATTTAGAAACATTACAAAGAATATATGACACACATTTTTTTCAACAAACCTGACAGTGTTAAAATGTATGATTTACAAAAAAATCCATTACAAAAATTCAAAAAAATTGATCTATTTTTCCAACAAATTTTCATATTTTTTTAAAGGATTTACCAAAAATGTTGACAATATCATTTACATTATTAAACTATCGATCATATATTAATGGAGAACATGTTGAAAATTTTTCTAAATTATCTTTTAATGATGTTTTCTAGGATCAATATTTATGATGTTAGGTATAAATTTATGATTTCCTTGAGACACTATCTTCAAGGAATGTTTCAACCTAACTCAGTGTGTACCATCTTCACAAATGGGACTCCCTAGAATTCCTCTTATGTTATATCCTGAAAAAAATTTACAATCAATAAATTTATTTATCATTCTAAAAAACATGAAGCTTAGTGTGAACAGTTTACTTATATAAGAATCATACAAAATAACACCAAAATCCCACATCAATTTTAGATATTCAATTAATTAATTGAAATGCAAATCCATAACATTACCAGTTTGTTTTGGTTCTGATAATCGAAGAGACAACATAATGTACTAGTACTTAATGAACAAAAATGGTTGCAAGTTATAACTTACAAACATAACCAACCATGTACTATGAGTTCTTATTTTTACACCAAAAGGATTTATTCCATTTATAGATAGTTCAAGATGGAGGTTTCTAGGATCGTTTCAAATTTTAGGGCACTAATGATTAATTTTCTTCCACTGAAGAGATTATGACAGTTATTGAAATTGCCTATATTGAATTCTTGTATATGGGTTCCATATAAATGATCTAATTGTCTCCTTACATATAATTCATATATATTCCTTGGAATGATTCAAAATTACCATACAAATTTAAAAGGATGTGATTCATCTTTCTTGTATCGATCCCCACACATTGTTCATTTTAAGTGATTCATAGTCCTTGTGAAACAATATACATTCATTTTTGTAGGTATGTTACCTTTTAGAGATCATACTCATTGAAAAAAAACATTCATAGAGTATCATATATCTTATATTGAAGCTCATTATCTTCTAGTAACATATCATTCAATAGATATAGTAGTTCTAAAAAACCAGTGTTGATCTATCTATTTCCTTATTTCAAATTATAATGCTTTCGTATGGAAATTTTTTTTTATATTTAGTACAACCAGTATAAAATTGAATCTTCTCATAGCTTATTAACTTCTAAGATGTAATTTTATAATTATAAATTTCATTCATAGTTTTAATTCTCATTTTCTCAATACATTCTCCGTCATCTTTTACTATAATACTCACTTTAGACAATCCATAAAATGTAGTGTCATCCAAGTCACTAGGTTCATTATATTCATCCCCATTTAGTAGAAAATTTATAACTTTGATCTATTCTATGATAGATAAATAGTTCTTCCAACTAGTTAGGAAAAAAATTTCTTGAATATGAACCATGTAAACATGGAGAATTAATTTCAGGAATAATATTTGCGATTTTTTGAAAACATGGTGACACCATTAAACTAATACTCATACTATATTATCAATTTGGAAAACCTAGTTTTTTTACACAAGTATGGATCCTTTAAATTTTAGTTTAAGTCTTTACTTTGTACCTATTATGGATGCCTACTAAGTTTTCAAATGTCTCAGGGGTGTCTATGGAATGTTTGATGCTTGGAACCCACCTTTCGGGAAACTGTCCCTATCACACAGTTGGCGTATGGTTTGCCTAACTGTGCAAATGATGTTTTCTGAATAGAGCTGTGTCACATGATTTACATATGGTTTTGTAGCCTGACCGTACAAATTCCACTTCTACCCAGGTAACTATGCACAGTTTTGGCATGGTTTGTCAAATCGTATAGAAAAACCAGGCACGGGTTAATTTTTATGGGTAAAATGCCTAATTTTCTCTTAATGATCTAATTAGATCTACTCTTCTTACCAAATCTAATAACCAGTGTGATTAACCATTTTTTATTTCATTATGGATATTTTTGAAGACCCAAGGTATCAATCAAGATATCTCTTTCATCTGGGATTCTTTTGAGCTTTTGTTTTTCACCTTGGTTGCGAAATGGTATGTACTTGATTTTGTTTAAGCCTTTCCTTTTCTCTTTTAATCTAGACCTAGATATCAGGGTATGAATGTTTTCCTCTTTTTCATAGATATACTCTGATATGATCAAAATGAAGGGCTGATACTGGAGGAGGATAGTCATTCAAGACTATAGAGGGTGGTCTATAACTCATCCCTCAAGTTTGTTGATTTTGGAATTGTCATGTGGGGCCCACCAATTTCATCGGGTATCGTTTATATAATTTATATTCCATGATTATAATTTTTATAACCATATGAATATGCTCCTTCCATATATGTTATTAATTATTGGCTGTTATGCCCATAGTTCCATTCATCCCATGTTGGATGTTATACCAAAATTGTTTTTTAGTGTTTTGACACGTTTGCGCCATCATTTAGGTGTGACTTGTCTTTACCTTCCTAAGGGTAAGAATTTATATATTAAATGGATTGATTTATATTATGAATAGAAAAATGTAAAGTACCTTGTATTCTTACCACTTGACCCACCTAAGATAATTTCTTAAATTTTAAAATGAAATGTGAAATGTCAATTATCAAATATAATAAGTGTATGACTTGGCCTTAAATGTAAATGAATTGTAGGTTGAATATCTATAGCACCCCTTACCACATTAATGGAAGCTATCGGAATGATCCTTGAATATGGAATATGGCTTAAATGGATTGAATGAATGGTTTTATGCTACATGTCCTTATCACACTAATGAAAGGAAAGGATTGAACCTAATGGACTTATTGATTAATTATGACTTCATTAAATGGTTTCATGCTACATGACATTATCAAACTAATGAAAGGAAGGTCTTGAACCAAAGGTCGCATGCCACTTGATCTTATCACACAAATTAAAGGCATGGTTTGAACCAAAATAAATATTACATGTCTTTATAATAAAATAGGAATGGAATAACTCGAGCTCGCCTTAGATTCTAATCATAGAATGAAATGAGAACTTAGGAACCCCATTCTAATTCAAGGATATGGATTTCTTAGGTTGATACCCACCTAGATCTTGATCCTTTCCATTTTTTGGAAACCCTATATTACACGGTAGTATCCCTTCGATATCATTATAGGATTCCTTGGATACGCTCCTTGGATCTAGTATTGACAAGTAGGTTCCATTGTTACATCCCATAGGGTCCTCTCTCTTCATATCCCCATTTTACCTTGGACGATCACCTTGGATGATCCCCTTGGACTCGTTTGGAAACTTATTGTGAAATGCCTCGAAATATGCTCCTTGTATTACACTCTTATCCTTAGATAGGCTATAGTTATTACTGATTTGGAGACCCTTGAGGTCTACATTGCCTTGGTTATTACCTTGTAACTTCATTATTAAATGTCATTATAGGTTTCCTTGTCATAACTTCGAACCTTCACTATTGTTTAAATGTGACTTATTTGTAAACTAGTAATAATCAATTAATAGACTTTTCACATGGTCAAACACTAGCTGAGGGATGAAGAAGGTACTTGGGTATTTGGTTACATTGTATTGCCTATCCTAAAAATGCATTCTTGCAAACTGTTACATTTATATTACATGGGCCATATGTTATAGACACCATTGGTGGTGTCCCACTAAGATTTATCACACATATTATTTAGGGGCCGTTTGGTACTCAGAGTAGATTACATGGTTACATGTGTTGAAAAAGAGAAGCATATAGCTTCAAACACTTGATTTCTTGTTGTCTAGTATGGATCTTGATAGAAGATTACCAAGTTGGATCTTGGGATACTTGGTATAGTCTTTCGATTCCTTTATAGTTTGTAAAACATATTATGTCTGGTGTATTGTATCCATTTTTTCTAGTTTTCTAGTGACATGACATATCATCATCAGTCATTGTATGCTTGTATGTTATTCCATTTATTTCAGTTTTTTTTTATTTTTTTTATTTATTTTCCAGTGTGCCTTCTATTTACATATATTGCTTCTTTTATTTACCCTATATTTGCGTTCACCTGTTGTGATACACTTTGGTAATGATGGAATAGTCTCCCCATAGATACACCCTAGGACCTCATTGCTAGTCGTCAGCCTCTAGCATTCGGGGAGATGTGCTTGAGGCAATGTGGATCCCCGGTATCGGGGCACCATTCAGTGGCATCTGGTTTTGGGATGTAACAATGTGTTATTAGAGGTGGTTCTTTTCTTTCTTTAATATTTTGAGACAATAGTTATAAGATTAGAAACACTTTGGACTTGGTCATAAGTCATTCATGGGTGTCGTAAACTCATTTTTGGTCTAAGAACCAAGTTTCCGAAATTATATTTTTTTTACTTCTTTTTTTATTAAAAATAATATTATTTCACCATTGGGTGATGCAAATGTTGTGTGGTGTTGTTGATTATTACTATGTTTGAGGATTTTCTTTCATCCTTGGCTCGATGATAAGAGGGAAAAGATCATTATTACATGCATCATTATAGGCACCTAGAATTCAGATTTCATACATATTGACATGCCATATTGGTTCATTTTATTATTTTCATTGCATTATTTAACTGTGATTGTTTAGTTGTATTGTGAAAGTTAGATTATGGTTTTAGTACTTTTGGATGTGATTGAGTTATTTCCTATCTCAATTCATGAGGTTCATGGGTCCTCATGGGTTGGGATGATTAATTTATTTCCTCAATCCATTATGAAATAAATAAATTGTTGTCGTTTCTAGTGATAGGTGTATAGTAAATGATTCAACAAAAATGACTATCCATTACAAAGTGAATCATGACATCAAAAATGAAATGGTTCAACATCCTTATCCCTTATTATCATGTATATGAAAGGTAAAGGAGTGAACCATGATAATAAATATAAAGTGAAATGATACATATAATTGAGAACTTACTGATACATGTCCGACTAAGTGGGAATTTGGGGTAGTATACCTTGGGTGGTGAGTTTTCCTATGTTTAACTTCTGCTAGTGATGCTATATTTCTGTTTAGTCTTGTTTGGTTGCATGTGCTTGGATATTTTAGACCAATTCTACCATGGTGTCCTCGTATATCATGCTAGGATGGCGGTGAGGACCACATTCCAGATGTGGTGGACCCTAAGATGCCACTCTTACCTACATGAGTGCCACATGAGGCACCACCTGATGTACCTGATCTGAGCACTGATTCTCAAGTTTGTGATAGTTTCTCGCATCTGATAAAATCCATTCATAATTCTCCAAGACTTGAACCTATGATGGTTGATCTGACTTGTGATTTCAAATAGTAGAATCCTCATACCTTTTCATAGGATGTTGTTTTATATGCTACTGACTCTTGGATAGAAGCCAACCTATCTATATTTGAGAATATAGAGATTCCCCTTGAGAGGAGGGTCAAACATACCACATACATGCTTTAGGATTCATCTAAGTGTTGATGGGATTTTATTACCCAATCTAGTTGTCATAAGGACATGTTATGGGTTGATTTTCAGACTACCTACTAGGATTAGTTCTTTCCTCAAACATTGAGAGATGATAGAGCCATAGATTTCATGCATATTGGGTATGTTTCTATGTCATTTATAAAATATTCAGTGTGTTACATGGATTTGAAGTGCTTTTCACCGCTTCTATATGATGATGAGATTTTGTGTTCTAGACATTTCGATAATGGGATCCATTATGACATCTGTATATTGGTGAATTTCTTTTACTTACCAAACTTTTATTCATTAGTCCATCAGGTTCTTATCACTGAGCGCAACCTGAGGGACAATAATAATTCTAGGACTAGAGGACCGGTGCCACATCAGGCCAGTAGTTCTTTAGATGGAAGGAAACGTTCTCCGAAGGTCTCTCATCTAGGGAGTGACAACCAGAGTGCCTATTTTAATAGCTCCAAAGTCTGTCTTCAGTGTGAATGATTGGGGAACCTAAAGCCTTATTGTGATAGAGAGCCACTAGAGTGTTGGGTTTTTGGTCGTATGGGGAATCTCCAACATTTCTGTAGGACCTCTTCACCAGCCTTGATTGGAAAAGGATCAGCACCGACTCCACATACAATAATGGGTTTTTTACGTTGTCTCAGGTGGAGAGTTGGAATATCACCAATAGGTCTAGAAGAGGAGG
Source organism: Viscum album (assembly GCA_963277665.1). Taxonomy (NCBI): domain Eukaryota; kingdom Viridiplantae; phylum Streptophyta; class Magnoliopsida; order Santalales; family Viscaceae; genus Viscum; species Viscum album. The sequence continues at coordinate 1,307,183,672 of OY728147.1, forward strand.
AGGTCATGGTCATGGTATCCAAACCCCCAATCACCATTAGTTCCAATAGAGAAGTTTTGATCATGGTAGTACATATATTGCATATAGTTGTGGATATGTCCAATTGAATTCACTACATCTGATACTAAAGGATTAAGAGGCAGTACCATCTACAGTGAAAGGTACTACTCTAACAGGAACTATTATAGTATATGCTTTATTTGATACAGGTGCTTTAAACTCTTTTATTTATGTATCTATTATGGAAAGTCTCAGACTTGAGATACAATATTACTATGGTGTAATGGCCCTAGATATGTTGTTAGGGGTCTGAAAAGAGGGAATACACTAGTGTAGGGACTTCCCCCTTGAGGTAGGAAGCTACCCTTTCTAATGGAATGTCTTTTTTTTAAGATGACGGGCTTTGAGGTCATATTCTGGATGGACTAGTGGGTTCACTATCATGATTTTGTATACTTTTATCACCATAGGGTATCTTTTACTTCACCATAGGGAATAAATTATCTACATAAGGGTGAGTGGGATGTCTAGGCCGGTAGAACTATACTAGAGCATCATGGGATAAGTGGAGTGACCACCCAAATTGAAAATATATTTCAGGAGAATTAGGGATTATGACAAGATAATTTCCCTCCATTAGTGGATCATTTTAGGGATGCCTTTCCTGATGATTTTTCTGGATTACCTTATAATATAGAGTTAGAGTTTATAATTGATATTGTTATAGGAGCATATCCAGTGTCTATTCTTCCATATAGGATGGAACCTATATATCTTCAAGAGATCAAGAGGTAGTTAGAGGATTTAGTGGCCAAAGGCTTTATATAGCCCAGTACATCCTCTTGGGGTTTGCCCGTGCTTTTCACAAAGAAGACAGATGGAACCTTACATAAATGCATGGATTATATAAAGTCCAACTAGCTTATGGTCAAGAACTGATATCCACTTCCTTGAATAGATTATTTCTTCGACTAGATCTAATGACCAAATGTCTTCTCTAAGATCAACATGAGATCAGTTTATCATCAGGTGCAAGTTAGGTCATCAAAAATACCTCATACAACATTCTATAGCATCTGTGGTTTCTATGAGTACCTTGTTATTGCATTCAGTATTAGAATCACACCTTCCATTTTCTTGGGTCTGATGAATAAGGTCCCTCTACCCTATTTGGATTTTTTTCGTGGTCTTTGTGGATGAAAACTTAGTATATTCTCTCACACCTATCGACCATGCAAAACATCTTGGGATCATTCTGAGTACACTGAGATATCATCATATTTAGTCAGATCAAGCTAAGTTCCACTTCTAGATTGACAAAGTTTGTTTTTTTGGTCATATAATATCGAGAATAAAGAGTATATGTAGACCAAGAAAATGATAGAGTTTTATTTTCCAAGGATCATCCCAATAACATTTTTGATATATCAAGATTTATGGGGATGTATGGGTATTACAAGCATTCCCTAAAATACTTATCACATCTTGCTTCACCTCAAAAAGGTATTACAAAGAATGGTTTAAAGTTCATATGGTTAGAAGCATGTGAGAATGACTTTCAAGAACTGAAAGGAAGGCTGGTATCGCAACCTATTATGAATTTTTTGGAGCAGGGTATAGGTTATACTATCTTCTGTAATGTATCAATCACTGGCCTAAGAGTAGTGCTAATGGAGGAGGACAAAGTTGTTGCATATATATCTCAGGAGTTTAGGTCCCATGATAGAAACTACCTGACACACGACCTTGAGCAAGAAGTAGTTGTCCATACCTTATGTTGTTGGAGACACTATCTATTAGGTGAGTGATTTGTGGTGTATAGAGACCACAAGAGCATAAAATATATCTTTTCATAGCATGACATGAACCTTAAACAGTGGATATGAGTCGAATATATATAATCCTTTGGAATTGATCTAGCTTATACACCTAGGAAGGACAATGTGGTTATAGATGCACTGAGTCAAGAAACTCATGCACAAGTAGTGTTGGAAGCTAGTGATGAATGGAAGTTAAGGGTCCATTTTTCTGAATTTTATCTAGATTTTAATGATTGTCACGAGAAGTCTTACATCTCATCCTTGATAGTTACATCTTCAAACTTTGGGAAGGTGAAGAGGAGGATATTTTCAGATCATGAAGTATTGGTACTCCATGAAAGTATATCAAGAGAAAAACCACCCCCAGATTGGTCTGTGGATAGAGAAGACATCATGTGTCTATGTGGAAGTATATGGGTTATTACAGATATGAGAGAGGAGTTAATGAATGAGTCCAATGCTTCTCAGTGGGAAGTTCATCTAGGAATCTTGAAGATGTATCGATATATTTGACCCATTATTGGTGTCCTGGGATGAAATTTCAGATAGCAAGCTTTATCACTAGGTGTTCCACCTGTGAATAAGTGAAGGTGGAGTACCAAAGACATGTACTCTTATTACAACCGCCTCCTGTCCCATAATTGAAATTGGAAATATTTTACTATGAACATTGTAGTCAGTTTACCTAGGTTGACTAGAGGTAGTGATGTTGTATGGGTTCTCATTGACCAACTAACGAAATCAACCAACTTCATTCCTATTTGGGAGACTTTATCTGTTGATTAGCTAGAAAGACTATATGTCTGTGAGATCATATGACTACATGGGGTTCCTAGTTCTATCATTTCATATTAGGATTATCATTTCACATCATGGTTCTCGTAGGGATTGCAGAAATCTATGGTAACACATGTGCTTCTATGCACATATTTTCACCTCAAACCAATGAAAATCATAAAGTAAAATACATGTTCTAGAGGACATTCTTCAAGCATGTTTCCTTAATTTCAGCGGTTCATGGGAAAAGTATATCCCTATAATCGAGTTCTCTTATAATAACATCTTTCATGACACAATTTATCTGGATTCTTTTGAGGCCTTATATGGTATTTCATTCTATTCACCCTTGTGCTGGCTAGAGGTAGGTGAGGCAGCCATACTATGACTTTATCTCATTCAAGAGACTTTAGAGCAGGTTTAGTTAATCAGAAAGTGTATGAATACTGCTTAGTCTAGAGAAACATCTTCTGTCAATCTCCATAGATGTCCTCTTGAGTTTGAGGTTGGTGATCTTTTTTTTAGGTATCACCTAGTCTAGGGATAAGATAGTTATGAAATAAGGTAACGGTATCCACTTGTTATGTAGGGTATTTTGAAGTACTGGAGAGAGTTGGTCTGATAGCCTATTGATTGTTATTACCTCAGAGGTACCATGCCATGCATGACGTATTTTATGTTTCACAGCTTCACCAATATCATTTTGAACCATAACATACATTTAATCCTAAAAAAGATGAGTTATATGTGGATTCTACCTTTGAGTACTATCCAGTATGCATCATCGATGAGATCATGAAGGTTCTTAGAGGCCAGTATGTACCTCTAGTACTGGTGTTATAGAAGCATTGTCGCATGAAGAACAAAACATGGGAATAGGAAGCTGATGTATGTGCCAAATGGATAGAGTTTTTTTCATATAGTGTTTCTATATCCTTGGAAGGTGAACTTGGGGATGAGTTCTTTTAAGGGGGGAAGACTGTAATAACCCGGATTTTCACTTTGTTAGGGATCCTTTAAATTTTGGTCTAAATCATTACATTGGACCTAATATGGATGCCTAATGTGTTTTCAATGGTATTGGGGATGTCTGTGGAATTTTTGGAGCTCAGAACCCATATTTTTTAGGAAACTGACCATATCGCAGAGTTGGCACATCGTTTGCATAACTACACGGATGGTGTTTTTTGGACAGAGCAACCATGCACGGTTTACGAAAGACTGTGCAACATAATTGTGCAAGTTCTCATTCTTCCTAGGTAACCATGAACGGTTAGTTCATGGTGTTTCAAACCATGTGTACAAACCCTGCACAGGCTAATTTTTCTCGGTAAAATGCCTAATTTCCCCTTAATGATCTAATTAGATCCCCTCTTCTTCCCTAATATGAGATCTAGTAGGATTAACCATTTTTGCTCTCATTTTAGTGCTTTCTTAAGACAAAAGGTAGGAATCAAGAGATATCCTACATCTAGGATCCATTCGAGCTTCCATTCATCATGTTGGATGCGCAGCAGTAAGTACTTGAGTCCATTTAAGCATTTCCTCTTCTCTCTTGCTCCTGACCTAGATATCGAGGTATGAGTGTTTTAATCATTTTCATAGATCTACTCTGATCCAATCCAAATCAAGGGAAAATACTATAGGAGTAGAGTCATGAAAGACTAAGTTGGGAGTACTATAACGCATCCCTCATGTTCATTGATTTTGGAATTGTCGTGTGGGGCCCACTGATTTCATCAGGTGTTGTTTATAGAATTTATATGTAATGCTTATAATCATTAGGACTATATGGATATGATCTTTACATATATGTGAATAATTGTTGGTGGTTCCAACCAAAACTGTATTCCTCCCATGTAGGATGTTATTCTAAAATTGATATTTAGTGTTTTGACACATTTGTGCTACCATTCGGGTGTGCCTTGTCTTCACCTTCTTAAAGGTAAGTGTTTATATATTAAATAAATTAATTTATATTGTTAATAGAATAATAGAAAGTACCATGTATTCTTACCACTTTACCCACCTAAGTTATGTGATTAAATTTGATAATAAAATTTCAAATGTAAAATGGAAATTATACTAAGTATAAGACCTTTCGTTAAATTTAAATGGAAAGTTGGTTTCATATCCATATCACCCCTTACCACATTAATGGAAGGTAGGATAATGAACCAGGAATATGAAATATGCTTTAAATGGATTGAATGAATTGTTACATGCTACATGGTCTTGTCACACTAAATAAAGGAAAGGCTTGAACCAATTAGACATATTGATTAATTATGACTTGATTAAATGGTTTCTCGCTACTTGACATTATGACAGTAATGAAAGGAAAGGCTTGAACCAATGGTTTCATGATAATTGATATTATCACACTAATTAAAGGAAAGTATTAAAACAAAAAAAAATACATGACTTCATAATCAAATAGGAATGGATTGACTCGAGATCACCTTGGATTCTGATAAAAGAATTCCATGACCACTCGAGAACCCCATTCAGATTCAAGGATACGGCTTTATTAGGTAGAGACCCACTTAGATATAAATCCTTGTATATTCTTGGATTACCCATATGACATTATACTATCCATTAAATATCATTATAGGATTCTTTGGATACACTTCTTTGATTTAACATTGATTAGTATGTTCTGTGGTTATAGCCCATAGGGCCATGTCTCTGCTTAGCCTTATTTTACCTCAGACCATCACCTTGGACTCAGTAGGAAACTTATTATGAAATTACTTAGAATATGATCATTATATTACACACTTATCTTTATCCAGGCTATATTTATTACTAAGTTAGTGACCCTTGACTTTTATGTTTCCCTATTTATTACCTTGGAACTTCATTATTAAATTTCATTATAGGTTTCCTTATCATAATGTAGAACCTTCACTATTGTTAACATGTGACTTATTTATAAACTAGTAATAATAAATTAATGGATTGTTACCATGTTTAGATAGCAGTTGATAGATACAGAAGGTACTTAGTTATTTTTCTATATTATATTACTTACACCGTACATGCATTCTTTCAAAACTGTAACATTTCCATTACACGGGTCAGAAGTTATAGACACTGTTGGCGGTGGCCCATTGAGATTTATCTGACACGCAATCTGGGAATTGTTTAGTACCCAGATTAGATTACAGGGTTGCAGGTGTTGAAAAAGGGAATCATATACCTTAAAACACTTGATTGATTTCTATCTAGTATGGATCTTGATAAGAAATGACCGAGTCGGAGCTCAAGATTCATGGGACAGTCTTTCGATCCATTTATACTTTGTGGAATATGTTATTCCTGCTATATTGTATCCATGTTTTGTAGTTTTCCAGTGACATGACATATCATTATTATCCATTTTATGCTTTGATGTTATTCCAGTTATTTCAGTTATTGTTACTATTGTCTCTATCTTTCCTTGTGCCTTTTTTTTACATATATTTCTTTTGTTATTTACCCTATGTTTACATTCACCCGATGCACTACACTTTGGTAATGAGGGAATAGTCTCTATACTAACACACCCAAGGCCCTCACTTCTAGTCAGCAACCTCTGGCATATGGGGAGATGTGCTTGAGGCCATGTGTCCCACCAGGCTCGGGGCACCGGTTCAGTGACATCTAGGTCTGGGACATCACACAAATGATTAGAATCCATTATTTTTTATTCATATTAATACTATTTAGTTTAATAATATTAATAATTAACTATAAATAAATAAAATAAATGAATTTTAAACTTATAATCCTAACAGTGTATTCTATATATTTTCATATATACAGTCATTATATTTGATTTAATTTTTTATTAAATCCACAACTTATGAGAAGATATGAAAAATAAAGAATTGTATTTATATAACATAAAATGAAATTTATTTTATATCCAAATAATACAAATATCATAATTAATTCTATTTTTTGATTGGAATCATCAAGGAATTTTATTAAATATATTACTATAATAAAAAAATAATTTATTACTATAAAAATAATCAATATTTTTTATGTATTTTAATAACATTAAAATTTTAAATTTTTTATCTTAATTTGTATCTATTTTATTTAAAATAAAATAAAAAATAGTTTATCCATTGATTTATTGGACTCATAAATTTTTTATTATGTTTATTCGCATTATCTAGTATACTTATACACATTATCACATATTGGTCCATTGGAGGAACCAATTAAGTATTTTTATTCTCACTCATATTTTATATATAACATTTATCAAATTTCATATTGTGTGTATTTTGAGTAATTATTAATTTATTGTTTTGACTTTATTATCTTTTAGTGTAACTCCCTGATATTTTAAAAGGTAAAACTATGTTTGATAGCATATATGAGACACAACACCGTGCCTAAACAGACCAAGATTATTTTTGACTATTATAACCTAGTCGTTAAATGGGAGGGTAAAAATAGTATTAACTAAATTATAAAATATATATTTATATATATATAAAGTCCCTAATAAATATAAATTAACTGATAAATTCTTATTAAATGATTAATTAATTTTTTAATGAATAAATTTACACTTCAAAAAATGAATTTTCTTTAAAAAATATTTTTACACTTTTTTGTGAGAAAATATTATAATTAATTTTTTGAATTTTTATAAATTATATTTTACTAAATTAACATAATTTTTTAAATCATCATATTAATATTAAATTTGGGTAAAATTTTGGGAATTTTCAAAAATATTAATTTTTCAATGAATAATCAAAATACCAATTATGAGAAAATTAACATTTATTGTTAATAAATTTAGTCCTATTATTATTATTTTAATTTAATTTAAAACTAAACTAATTATTCTTTAATTATATTAAATTTAGTTAATTTTATTTAAATCATCATTATACTGTATTTTTGTATAAGATAATTCTTAGTCTTAAAAACACATTTTTTATGAAAACTATTTTAATGTGCATAATGTTTTCCCACATTAAGTAATTAGAATAACACCTAATTTTGAATGATTTAAATGATAATTATATATTATAAATATATAAATTTAAATTTAAATTTATTTAAATATGATTAATTTTTACATATTTCTTATAAGATCATCTTATACTTGAAAAATACATTTCTTGAAACCCCATTTTTTTGACACATTTATGAGTTAAATTTAAATTAAATTATATTATTTTAATTTGGAAAAAAAACATTCCATATATGTAATCATCCTAATTTATATTATCTAATAATTTCAACTTACTATTTTACCATAATGAATATTAAAAATAGTAAATATTAATTACTGCATCACATGGATGGTATATCTGAGTGTACTAAAAGAAATAACATGATAATTATAATATAATTATTATTATAAAAAAATTAAAAAAAAACACTTATCATATTCTCATCATGATCATTGAAAAATGAAAACCTTATTCATGTGTACATACAGTTTACTGTCTCCATGATTGTAACATAGTTTGTATTTCATAACCATTCTTTATTATTGGTTTAAAAAGTGTAATTGATATATAAAAATGATCATCATATCATGATTTTTATTTCAAATATTATGAATTAATAATATCTTTGAATTTTTTCAACTTACCAAAGTGATTTTGGACATATGAGTCAAGCAATATCAAAACTTCTAACTTGAATCTAAATGGTGATGTAACTTAACATAGCATGATCATAAATAAAATAAAATTAATAATAAACATGAAATAGTTTCTTGAGTAAGTATAAAATTTACATAAGTTTGTTATATATGAATATAAAGAACACACATGACAAATCGAGCATGAAGTAAGTGATCTTTTTAACCAACCCATGTCTTAGAGTTATTACCATTATATCTCTTACTCAATTTATCTCTCATAAAAGTTATAAAATGATTTGAAATTATATATATATGTCTCTCACATGTATACCTAACTTATTTTCCCTACCTTTTATGGGTTAATATAGTCCTTATGTTCATTTATCAAATCCATTCAATATAAAATTTACTTTGATTACGATATGAGACATGATTATGAAACCCATTTTATTTCAATGGGAAATTATTATGGTATGAGTTAGATTTAATTTCCTTATGTGGTCCATGTATATCATGAACATGTTATGATGGGTGTTTCGAGATAGCACTAAAACTCATTGGGTAATGTTATAGGATCATGCGATGTCATGAATCTGATTAGGGAGTAATCATAACCGATTATTGGACTTTGTGCACCATGTGATATTGTCAAGGATGTTAGCCTTGACTCATGTTGATTTCTTGATATATGTTGCTTCCACATTTCCTATGTTACCATTATCTCTTGATACCATGTTTTTTATGTTATTATTTAATGTAATTACTCATCAGCCATCACTTTTATGATATCATGTCATACCTTTGACTCACATGTTTTGTTTCAATATTATGTTTATTCCCTTACTATGATTTTAAGCTCACCCCTTTTTTTATATATTCCATAGGTTATCTCATGCAGTTTTAGGGTATAAAATGGAATTTAGGATCTTATTATGGATATTTAAAAAATTATTCCATTTATTAAGTTTCTTTTTATATAATATAAACATATTCTTCCAAACACACTTGAAACTTTGCAATCCTTGTGTTATATTATTGGTTATTTATGTTTTTAAATCATGTAATAATATATTTAAACCTCTTGGGTCACTATATTTGGTATCATAGAAGTGGTTTAGTTAAACTTTTGATCTAGGATTATAATGAATTAGTGAGAACCCTAGGGATAATTCTAAGTACATGACAAAGTATAGAAAACTATTTTAGAATCTTGGTGAAGTATAGATTTAGTGATCTGTGAGTAATTACATCCCTTTCTAGATACTACAATTGTATGTGGTTTTGGAACAAATGTACATAGTGGTAATAAATCTAAAAATTTTGTGTCATTATTGACTTGAGTGTAACCTTTTACACGACGATAGGCCTTACTATGATCCAGGTTTGACATTCCCTAGGGATATGCTTTGGAAATTAAAAAAGTCTTGAAAAAAAATATGAAGGACTTGAAAAAATAATTGTCTAGAAAACCTAAAGGATAAATTAACAAGGATAACCTATATTAAAACACGTAGAATCATATTTTAGTATATGATTATCATTTATAAGTTATACCTCCCAAGTTTTTAGGTATCCCTCTTGTATGGTCATGTATTATCAACTAGTTTTTCATATAGTTAAAGGAGGAAAATAGGAGAAAATATTCCAATAACCTACCTAACATTAAATGTTATGATTTCCCAATGATATTAATAATTTATGGGTGAGGGATATTAGAAATTCATGAAATTACTATCTCAACTAGCTAAATATATGAATAATAACATGAATCATGTGGAATGCCCTATTACTCCCAAAAAGGGTCAAGTTGTAGTCGAGTATTTAATGTGAAAAGTGAATCCTACATTTAGTAGATATTACGATCCCCTTGTCACAAACAAACATATTAAATGAATTGAGATGATATTCTCTATCCTCCAATTCTCATAGAAAGAGAAAGTTATGCTGGTCATTTATCGAATTGAAGAAGTAGACGATCAATGGTGGAAACTGATCAAGAACACAATGTACAAAGAGGATATTTATTCCATTGAATGTAAATAATTCATGAAACTATTTTCCATAAATATATTCTCCAAAATCTCCATCTTGAAATAGATAAGTAATGAAATAGTATGAAACAAAATGAAGATGGTTTTATTAGTGATCACGAGGAAAACTTCATAAGGATTGAACAATATACCTTTGTGTTTGTTATCAACATTGAATGTAAGGTTGTCCATTTTTTTAGTGGGTTAAAACTAATTCTATGAAAAGATTTGGAAATTTTAAATTTCCATAACTAGGAAGATATTTTCCATTGTGTACTCAAAGTTGGTATGGAGATTATTTAATCTTACTATTATTGTGGGATTGGAGACAAAAAATATAAAATGAAGTTTTCTTTGGGTGTATAAACAGTTAAATCAAATGAAAGATAGAAAACCCAACATACCATGTGACAAAAATTGTGGGAAGATACATCTCAGAAACTACCAAAGGAGAACTGTAAGATGCATTAAGCGTGGAAAAGAGGACCATATGTCTAATTAGTGTCGATGGTAAATGAAGAATTCCAATAATGTGGAAGAAGAAAAGAATCTCTAGATCAACACTATTTCTTATGTATTTTGTTTTAGATATAATTAATATGGGAACTATGAAATCCAATGCCCTAATCCAAGGGTTTTTTGAGAAAATTATTAACATGAACCTTCATGGAAATAAGGAAGGGAATATGTTATCACTACTGTTGTGGTGGACACCGATAATGTTGTGGTGATATGTACACTAGTTATTTATTAAAGAATATAGAATGTACTTTTTTTAGTCTATTTCAATGCATTATTTATTATATTTCATGTTTAGTATAACTATTTAAACACTGCCTCAAAACATTGGGTTTGAGCTATCAGTGAGAATAGAAAATGAAGAAATATTGAATCCTAAGTATATAACACCTCCCCAGTCAATGATTGTGGGAATAATCATCTAGAAAATACTATATTTCTTAATTTAATAGAGTTTTATTATATTTATGGAATGGATTGGATACTATTATATAAATCCAACATCAATTGTATTTGTAGGGAGATCACTCCCTATCACAAACCGAATCTGGTCACCATCAAACTCGGCACCTGACATGGCCGGTGGCAAGCCCCGAAGGTAATTATTGATCCCCATGAGCTGGAAAAATTTCCCAGGTATCATAAAATGATAATTGGGAATGATTTACCAGAGTTTATAATCATACAATAACAAACAAATCCAATAAAACATATCTGGATTTTCTAAAGAAAATAATCTTTTACAAAATTTAAGAACTGAATAACATAATTTAAAACAATGTTAAAAGACCATTAAAAAGTACAAAATCAAAGAAAGATAGCCCAATAACCTCCACATGGAAATAGTCACTACCCTCAAACCATCTCCACAACATCGCATCACGATGGACCGCTAAAAACCTGAACAATTGGCACAAAAGTTATACCCAAACCTGCGAAAAAAATCACCATGTATACTTACACCCAAGGGTATATATAGAGTGTGAGACAAATCCCAGTAAGATACCACCACTTAAATATTCTATGTGACAAACATTCAAAGATGAAAATCTTGTAAGTTTTTATAAACATGGAATGCTAGTAACAATTTCTAAAAGATGAAAATTTAAATAAAAAAAATTTCAAGTGGGATATTTTAAGAATAAACACTTTTAAAAATAATGAAAATGATACTAAATTTTCCTGAAAACCATATTGTATGCCAACGGTAAGCACGAATTAACTAATGATCACATACAACGGGAAAATAACCCCTATACAATAGCTCTTTGTGGGTCCAAGGTACCTCATATCTCGGTGAGAGTAACCATCACAATATCTATTATCATGCATAGGAACCACTAGTAGGGATCATACCCATAACCTAGTGGTCCCCCAACATCATCATAATCATCATCATCATAGTTTATTTAATATTTTCATCGTTAATCTTGCTACATGAAACTGAGGTCAACCCCCACGGGATCACCAGCATACTAGTACACGTCCACCCACCTAGATATCAGGTTTCCCTCTTATTCTCGAACAAGCTCGACAAGCGATGAAATATAATTTTCACGTGAAAATATCACATCAACATCACAAATTCACCAAACATCCTACATACATGTCACATAAAACTCCTTTCACAATCAAAATTCATTTTCCACATCATAATCTCACAAAACCTCCCACAAATGTGTTTCACACCTTTCTTGTAGTTTAATTAAACATTTTAGAAAATTATAAAACATTATAAAACATTTTGACATCTTAAATCACCATTTTACCTTTAAAACCCCATATTAGGTAAAAACACTAACCAAAAAACACATATACATCCCTTTCCCACTTTGTTTAACTCAACAAACCATTTACAGTTTTCATAAAATAATCCCAAGTGGTATAACCGTGTTTTTTCCACAAAACCCATTTCAAAACCCTCTTTCTAGGATAAAATCACACTAATATCAATCCAAAGTATAATTTTCGTCTCTATGAACATTTATTAAACCACTTTCAATTTTAATAAATTCACCTCTAATAATACCATAGAAGATAAACATGAAAACACACATTTTCCTAAAACACTTTCAAGAAGTATAACGAAGTTTTACACATAAAACCCATTCAAAAACCTTATTTTTAGGCCCATAGGACAATAAAGAATTATCAAACCAGAATTTTAATCCCATTTCATCAACTAATAAATCACTTCCATATTTTATAAAATTACCCCAAAATATATCACATGAGTTACAATTAAAAAGTACACAACTTCAAAACAAAAATGTATCTTTAATACTAAATGATTTTCTAATGATACCAAAAATAGTTTTCAAACCACACACAACATATTATGAACATGTTAAATTAATAAATCAAGAAAAATAACTAATTAATAATTGATTGCATATGGTATCACCTACCAAAAGTGTTGAAACCCTCAAATCTTGGTGCGAAACACGAACCGCACCACCGCCACACCATAAGTGAGTGAAATCTAAACTAAAACCCAAATATTAGACCAGAAAAACGAAATGAAACACTAGTTATGAACCCTAACTTCTAGACATTTTAGAACTTCATGAAAGGGGGAGGAAACCCTATTAAGAATGATGTAAAATAATATAGAAACACTTACTTGAAGAAATATTGAAGGAATCGTCCTAAATCCACCAATATTTGAATTTTGAAGTTACGAAAATGGGTAGGGATACTTGAATGAGTCATATTAGGTCAAGTGGGGACATAATTTGGGGAAAAGAGTGAAAATTGAAGGAGTTATGAAATAAAAAGTTTACCTCTTCAAATCTGGGCGATTTGAGAATGATTTATAATGGTCACCCTAATCTGAGGGGAGATGAGCTCCAAAGAGGGGGAGTAGGGCATTGGATATCCCCTTGGGTATTTTGACTCAGGTGAGAGTCAAAATCACAGAAAAAACAAAAAAAATTAATGGGATATTAAATAATTAAAAAATATATTTTAAATCAAGAAATGGGATTTTGGGCTGGCCCAACACCTTAATAAAAAACTCAAATCCATCATTATTATAGACTCCTATGGGTTATAAATTGATATGATGGTTTTAATATACTAGGGGATTCCAATAGGGAAGTGGAATAGGAGTAAAATGTTGAAAAATAAAGGAGTTATAAAAGAAGCAAAATTTATTTTTAAATCTAGAAATGGGCTCAAGGTTTGGCCCAAATTTTGAAAACCCACTATTTCCACCAAAATGAATGGGAACCCCCCCCCCCCCCAAAACAAGGATGTAAATTTAAAGTAAAATACAATTAAAATAAGTCATGTATGTTACAATTATCCCCACCATAAAACTTCTGGCCCTCAGAAATCCACAGCAAGGCCAGATGCATAAACCAAACCCAACCGAAAAGACCAAAATTGAATCCTTCACCAAGTTTTGACCACCCCCAAAAGGCCAAAACACCTCCAATATATCAATAAAGGTAGGAATAATCTCACCAAAAAAAACATAAACCACATTCTTGAAACTATAAATAACATTTAGACTTTATCCCAAAAGAAAACTCCACAAACACTATGCAAACAAGACTCAAGTAATTTACCCAAACAAACAACAACAACAAACAAGGATACACTTACATTGCTATAACTAAACCATTGGGCACTATCTAATACCATCATTTACCCAATGAAGATGTTGGTATTTAGATATCTCCTAACAATACAACTTACCACCAAGCCAAGACCATGGAAAAATCTGAGTTACTAGTACGATGAGACACAAATAGGCTCCCCACCACAAGTACCAACCATCTTAACCGACAGACATGAGAGGACATAGAAAGACCACAAATTTAAAGAGTTGAGGAAACTTCTTGGTTATTCCACATAGTTTGGGAAACTGTTTGACAACCGTGGGGATCCTTCTATCTACATGGTTTTCTAGGGCATGGCTACTACTAACTGTGTGCTCAACCTATCTATCCAAATTTCAAACCTTTTTTTCCAATAACTCCCAAAGGGGGAAGGAATTTCATTGGGTGATAACATGGACACGAGTTCCTCACACCTCTTTCCATCGAATGATAACAATAAATAAATAAATTTGATGACACCAGAGGTTTAAACTACTCCCATCATTCATAATTAGGATAGGACTTTGAACAAGGGTTTGAAATACCCTAGGATTTCCCATGATTACACGACAGCTTCTCTTCAGGACCTATCACTGGAGCTAAAAGGATTGAAGCATATTTGGCCTCACATTTAGGCTTTGGAAACACTTAAATGGAACTCCTTATTCCGGTGCTACAAACTACTACACTGCAATCCCAGATGGGTTCACCAAGACATAACACACTCCAAAACTCACTCTAGAAAAACCTAACATTTTTCTGAAGAAAGGGCTTAGAAGATGCACACACATCCCCCCCCTGTTTTCTTCAGATGAGAAATGGAAGGAGAAAAGGAAATATAGAAACATCTTCCTGTAAAAAAAGGTTGTTGATATTTCCCAAAAGGAGACACACATCTGACAAAACAAATATTCAAAAAATATTATACAACATTGCCTTTACAGCCAAATGAGCACATGAAATCACTAGGCATCACCAAACTTGAGCATTGTGAATGATAGAAACATTACAAGGATAGGGACCATCTACAATGTTCCCAAACATAAAACAATTCTAGAAAGTGTCTATAACATCATTTCATGACCAGATTTCCCACACTAGTGGTTTAATGTGAACCCCTTATTTGAAGAGACTATAAAGGACCCATAGTCCCTCTTAGACACCATCCATATTAACAACCCCAGACCACTTCTACATTTGATGAATCAGAAAAATTAAGAAATTAATGTCTCTTTTAACCATCCAAGAGCACTCTCCCACTACAAGATGATCCACAAAACAAAGAAAGTAAATGGTTTAGACTAAATCTCTAATTCTCTAGAAAATGATTCTTTATATTGATCAATTGGAGGATCTTCTAACGGAGAAACAATCCGGGCTTCACTTTAGTCGTAAATTAAATCTTAATGGGGGTGTAAATTATCCAACGAGAGAACCTTAGGAACCAACCAATATGGTCCACTAGTCAAAACATGCCAAAAACTAGAACCAAACACATCATGGGAACCGCTATAAAGGTATCCCAAACCGTTCTCAGAATAAACCACTAACCAACCAGTCAACCCAACTTATCGACCAAACACCAACCCAAAACACAATTCAAACAAGAGGAGTTATTGGACTCAAAACATCCCAGAAAAAACAAAATTTCCAAAAAACACATATGGAAAACCATCCCAAACTAGTTATCAAGAAGACAATTTTTCCTTTAAAATCATCACTTTGAAAATAAACGGTCCAATGGTTAGCGTATCCACAAATGGTGCCCCATTGGCCTCACACATGCACGTTTTTGTGAAATATTGGGTACCCTCCTCATATTCATCCTGGAACTCATCCAGTCATTCCATTAACCATCCATCATCCCATATAACCCCATGAATGTGGTTTCTCATAAAAATACCAAATGTTAAAATAAATAATTAATCCACTTTTTATAACCAAAACATTCAACTAGCACTTCCTTTTTCTCAAACTCGCTAACCACAAAATCAAACCCAATTTACAACTTACAAAACTTTTTAGAAATTCAAAATAATTCAAATTAAAACTAACTTTCAATCTATTCACATCAATTTCAAAACATCTCAACCCCTTTAAAAACACTCCCGATATTATGAAAACTTAATTTCATAAAACCACATTCCTTTCAAAACACATCTATTATTATTTAAAAAAAATTCCAAAATTTCATAAATTTTTTCAAATAATCTCTAGTTACCAAATCAAAATCCATTTAAAAACTCCACACATGAAATCCAAAACATTTCATCCCATTAAAACACCTTTAAATAGTTTAAAAAAATCTATTTGAAACACTTTTTAAAAACCAACCATAACATAATTTCCTTGTTTCAAAAGCGGTGTAAACATACCATTTTACCTTTCAAAACAATTCTGAAAATTTAGTCCCACCATTTCACAAATCAAACCATTCCCTCTTTATTATAAAATCATTTCAAAAAAACATTGTCCTTCTTAAAGCCATGTTATTTTTTATTTAAAACCAAACTTCTAAGATTTCAAAAATAAAGTACACAAGACAATGCGAGGGGAAACTAGTTTAGGTGGGTGACATAGACATTTAGTTGGTGTCCATATGCCAATCACTTCACCATAATAGAGTGTTCTAGGGAAATATCCCTAGATCCACATTGCTTTATTGGCCCTGTGAGCTCACAGAAACCATTAACCCAACTCTCTTTTCATTTCCTCTAATCATCATCAAACAAAGAAAACAAAATGACTCAGATAAATCCTAACTTCACCAGGCAACTCAAATCTCATCATGAGGTGTGTTGGATAATAAAACTACCAATAACCAGAATTTCGTGCCCCAAAAATCCTATCTCTAGACTATCCAGACTCTTCCCTAGTTGACATAAACCAAATAGAGAGAACCTAACCTATTTTGATACCATTTTTTCATGAACCAAATCTAGTCTCCATCAAAACCGACACTCAACCCAACTCATGGCAGGGCCCAAAGGTATTTCCCAATCTCCATGTCCTGAAACTGGTGCCTGGGTATCATAAAATTAGAATTTGGAATGATTTACTTGAGTTTATAAACATACATTGACAAACAAATCGAATAAAAAATCTATTTTTTTTAAAAAAACCATCTTTTAAAAAATTTCAGAGCTGAATTACATTATTTAAAACAATTTTATAAGACCATTATAAAGGTACGAAACCAAAACAAGTACTTCCCAAGAACCTCCACAGGGAAAGAGGTGTAAAGACCCAAAAATTCATTAATGGAAATCCCTCTTGATCTAATTAAATGTATCTTTATGTAAAATGTTAATATAAAATGTAAACCTCTTTGGTTTTATGTTTTTGTATTTTAAAATACAGTTAAGAATTGTGACCTTTTTTAATATAGTTGTTGAATAGTGATCACATGATTAGTATAAATATAGGTCTTTAACAAATCCAATTTACTCATAAAAAGGAAGAGATGGCCTCATCCAGTAGACGTGCCCCATACGAAGCCCATTTTTCAGAGATCAGAAAGGAGTTTGCATCTTTGGGCTTCGCTTTTAACTAAACCCAATCCGAGGTTAAATATGTTATGATTGATCAGGACCACCTACGAGATAAGTAGAAGTTGATAGAGATTACCACCCGAGCAATGTTATCTGAGCCACCCCAAGAGTCTGTCACCATCGCACACCTTACTCTTCAGTCTTATGCGGGTGTTATAAGGGTTTATGTAACAAGACCCTAGTACTATGGTAATGTACATTATTTTTGTATATAATAATGAATATACTTTCATTTTATTATTTTTAATTTGTAAATAGTTTTTAAAGCATAAATAGTATTTTAAGTTAATGTTAAACTAATAAATCTAAAATTAATTAATTTATTTTTGAATTAAATAATATTTTAATAAAATATTATTGTTATTATTAAATTAATTTTTATTAAATATAAATGATCGTATAATTGTATGAATGAAATTGTAATTTTTATTAACGTTTGAAAGCCTTTTTTTTCAAAACCCATGAATTTTTTATAAATGTCAGTTTTTATTTTAAAAGTGAAAATTAACATATTTATAAAATTATTTAGATAAAATTAATATTATTTATGGAATCAGGACATCGAAATTATCCAATGGTGAATTTTTCAAAAAAATTTGAGACAGTCAAATTTTTGGGTAAAAACTAAATACCGTTTAAATATATAATGTGTTATTTGACATCATAATGACCCAATAGTGATGTAATAAAATAATATAAACTTTTTTTTGTCCAATATATCTTTTACCATTAAAATAATTTGATTTTGGGTTTGTTTGATTTATTTTACAAAGCATTAGTGGACCCTTCAAGACTTCTTTAACATTTTGTCTTCTTAAATTGTTTTCCTTGGGAGTGTCACTCACATCCACATAATCAACCCCATTATTTTAAGAATTTCGGACTTTGGACATATAAAATATAGTTTTCCACTTCCCTTTTCGGAAATCCATGGGCAAAAACCATGGTTTGGTTTGGGGTTTGGATTTGTTTAATGGGAGGTGTCCCAAACCTAAATAATAAAGAATTCCCTCACATTTCCTATATAAACCCACCCAAGTTCTCACTCCCTCCTCACTCAAAGACTTTGGATTCCATCCAAAATATTCCCTCCTATCTCTAGAATCCTCCAAAGGTACCCCAAGCTCCCAATAATCCTCTCTCATGCCTTTGGAAGCACACTTCCAAGTACAGGTTTTTCTTCCATTCTCATTTTTTTCCAATATTCTTTAAATTGTTATTCCCTTTTAATTTCAATTATAAATGTTAGGGTATGGTTTCAAACCTCCACAATACTTTCCCCTTTATGTTTTAATTATGTTATACCCTATTCACTCTCATTAAATTCCTCCCATGTACACCTGTTACTATGCAGAAATTCCAAATTGAATTTCTCTCTTCTTATTTACATTCAAGAAATTATTTTGTATCATGAATATAAATTCAATTACATTTGTTGGGACATGTAACTATATGTCCCCCTTGTTTTACATGTCATGTAAATATTATGAGACACCCTTTTCTCTCTCATCAACCATTTTTATGAGTTCTTATGTCACGTTGTTATGCTGCCGAAATTGCACTGCGCTTTTCCAAGCCAAATTCATTGTATAGTGAATACCATGCCCATTTATCTATCAAGGTTATTCACCTTTATGCACATTTACTTATTGTTTAAAGAGTTTCATGTATATATTCCACATTCATTTATTGTGGAATAAAATATTATGTTGAATTATTCAATGTTTTATGATCCATGTGGAACACTTATGCATGAAATGAAATGTTTAAGAAGGGTACGCCCTAATAGCCTCCAATGCATTGGGTAAATTATAGTATCATGATACGTCATGTGAAATGGGTGTTTACTCATGATAATTCAAGTGAAATGAGGGTTTACTCATGCTTCATATTCAATGAGGGTTTACTAATGCTCCATGTGAAATGATCCCGGGCTCATTCAAATTCCATGTTAAGTGTTGTTGCCACATTTCCATGTTATGATTATCATGCTTTATAATTCCTTAATGTTTATTCTTCTCTTGTGCTCTATTAATATGCCTATTTTCTAACATGTATTGTATTCCTCATGTTATTCCATGATTATTCCCTTAATAGGATTTATAGATCGCCCTTTTCTTATTCATGTCCTCAGGTTATCTCATGCAATGCTAAGTACGAGGGAATGTAGTGGTCATGTAAAGGAAGTTTTCAATAAAGATGTTTTATTTAATGTTTTAAGTTATTATGTAATGATCCTAATCCCCAAAAACACTATACCTCTCGATCTTCTATATTGTATCAAGTGAAGTTTATGTAATCAATTATGTTTTATTATGTAATAAATAGCAGGGTTGTCATAAGAGGCACCACCCTCAATCCATCTGCACGACACTATATCACGATGGACCGCTAAAAACTCGAACCATTGGCACAAAAGTTGTACCCAAACCTACAAAAAAATCACCAAGTCTACTTACACCCAAGGGTGTAAGTAGGGTGTGAGACAAAACCCAGTAGGATACCACCACTATGATATTCCATGTGATAAACATTCAAAGATGAAAAGCTTTCAAGTTTTCATAAACATGGAATGATAGTAAAAATTTCTATAAGATTCAACTTTAAATAAATATAGTTTTCAAGTTTGATATTTTATGAATCATCACTTTTAAAAATAATTCAAACGGTACTGAATTTTCCATCAAACCATACTGCATTCTGATGGTAAGCACAAAGTAACTAATGATCATAAGCAATGGAAAAATAAACCTTACGCACTAACTCGTTGTGGGTCCCAGGTACCTTGTATCTCGGTGAGAGCTACCATCACAATATATTTTCACGTGCACACGAGCCACTATTATGGATCATACCCATAACCTAGTGGTCCCCCAACATCATCATCACCACCACCGTAGTTTTGTTAGTGTTTTCATCATCAATAATGCTATGTGAAACTGAGTCTAAACCCCACGGATCACTAGTATACTAGTACACGTCCACCCACCTAGATACATGGGTTTCCCTATTGTTCTCAAACAAGTTCAACAATCCATGAAATATAATTGGCACATGAAAATAACACTTACACATCACAAATTCACCAAAAAACCCACATACATGTCACATAAAACTCCTTTCTTAAGAAAAATTCATTTTCCACATCATAATCATACAAAACAACCCAGAAACGTGTTCTGCACCTTTCTTGCAATTTGATAAAACATTTCATAAACTTATAAAACATTCTAAAAATGTTTGACATCTTAAATCACCAATTTACCTTTAAAAGAAATATTAGGTGAAAACACTCACCAAAATAGTACATGTACATCCTTTTCCCACTTTGTTTAACTGAACATATCATTTACAATTATCATAAAACAATCCCAAGGGGTATAACCATGTTTTTCACACAAACCCCATTCCAAAACCCTCTTTCCATTCCAAAATCATACTAATACCAATCCAAAACATAATTTTAATCCCTATAAACTTTTATTAAAAACTCTAAATTGTTATAAAATCACCTCAAAAAATACCAAAAAGATACACATGAAAACACCCATTTTCATAAAACGATTTCAAGAAGTATAAAAAAATTTTACGCATAAAAACCATTCAAAAACCCCCCTTTATAGGCCCACATGACAATAAAGAATTACCAAACCAGAATTTTCATCCCCTTTCATCAACTAATAAATCACTTCTCTATTTTATAAAACTAACACAAAATATATCACATGAGTTACAATTGAAAAGTACACAACTTCAAACACATATGTAAATTTGATACTAAATGACTTTTTAATGCTAAAAAAATGGCTTTTGCACCACACACAACATATTATGAACATGATAAATTAATAAATCAATAAAAATAACTCATCAATAATTTCTTACACATGGAATCACCTACAGAAAGTGTCAAAATCCACAAATCTTGGTGTGAAACATCAACCGCACCACCGCCACACCATAAGGGAATTAAATCTGACCTAAAACCCAAATATTTTACCAAAAAGACAAAAATTAAACCCTAGGTACAAACCCTAGCTTCTGGACATTTTAGAACTTCATGAAAGAGGGAGAAAACCCTAAGGAGAATGAATGAAATGAAGAGAGAAACACTTACTTGAAAAATCTTGAAGAAATCATCCCAAATCCACCAATAGTTGAATCTTGAAGTTACCAAAAATGGTATGGATTCAATAAGGAGTCATGGTAAGTGAAGTGGGGACAAAATTTGGGGAAAAAGAGTGAAAATTGAAGGTGTTATGAAAGAAACATTTTACCTCTTCAAATCTGGGTGATTTGATAATGATAAAGAATGATCGCCCTAATCCTCCAGGGATATGAGCTCTAAATAGGGGGAGGAGAGCATGGGAGTGCACCTTGGGTAAGTGGGGTCTGGTGAGAGTTTGAATCACCAAAACCCCATAAAAATTGAATATGATATTAAATAATTAAAAAACTATTTTAAAGTATGAAGTGGGATTTCGGGTTGGCCAACACCTTAATAAGAAAACCCAAATCTATCATAATTATGGGTTCTTATGGGGTCCAAATTGATATGGTGGTTTTAATATACTAGGGGATTCTAATTTGAAAGAGGAATGTGAGTAAAATGTTTAAAAATGAATGAGTTATAAGAGAAACAAAATTTATTTTTAAATCTTGAAATGGGTTCATGGATTGGCCAAATTTTTGAAAACCCACCATTTCCACCAAAATGAATGGGAAACCCCCAAAACAATGAAATAATGGAAATTAAATGAAAAATAATATTAAAATAAGTCATGTATGTGACACTCCTCATGTCCCATGTTGTCTTTCTATTATGTACAAGTGTAAGTATGAGGATGAACCTCCCCTAGAATATTTTGTTCAAGCATGGATATTTTTTACATATTTTCAAGCATATCTAGCCCAAATTATTGAGAAAAATAATAGAATCATTCTTGAAGAAATTCCAATTGTGATATATTCTACTGATGCATTCACTAAATTGTTTTTTGGCCTTCCTTCTAATTTTGAGGTTGTGTTCTCAATAGAAATTATACTTGGATATTTTCCATTTGACGAATCCTTACAGAATGGACACCATTAAGTTAGGAGAGTTGAAGAAGTTGTTATAATAGAATATTAAAAAGTATTTTATATGATTTATTACTTCACCATGGGTGTTTCTGTCTTATTTTTCAAGAATAATGATGGTTCAATGCATCTCTACATTTATTATCAAAAACTCAAATAAATCACGATAATGAACAAGTATCACATGCCACGGATAGATGACTTGATTGATCAACTACATGGGGCACAATATTTCTCTATGGTAGAAATTTGTTAGGATATGATCAATTAATGGTAAAAAAGAAATATATTACCAAAAATACCTTTTAAATAGGTTATAGACACAATGAGTTCATAGTGACACCTTTCAGACTCACTAATTCTCTAGAAATCTTTATGGACCTAATAAACAGAGTCTTTAGATATTACCTCAAAAAAATTATAGTAGTGTTTACAAATTATATTCTTATTAACTAGAAAATAAATAATGATCATGGAGATAATTTGAAAACTATGATAAGGTATTTGATAAAGTAGAATTTTTAGTAAAATTATAGTATATGTGGTTTTTTGATAAAGGAAGTATCATTCATGGGGTATATTATCACCAATAAAGGGATATATGTGAACCTTAATTATAAAAAGGGAATCAAAGACTAGATTAGACCAAAATTTTTAATAGATATCCATATTTTCCTTGGATTAACTAGGTATTACTATTGATTTGTGAAAAAAAATCATTATTTTCAAACCCACTAACCAAGCTAACACAGAAGGAATAAAGTTTTTCTAGACCAGTGAATGTGAAGAGAGCTATAAGGATTTTAATAAAAGGATTATCAATTCACCAATACTTATGCTTCATAGAAGTGGGGAAATATTTTTATTATACAATGATTCCTAGAATGTGGGATTAGGTTGTGTACAATTGAAGAATGATAAATTTATCGCTTATGACTCAAGGTAGTTGAACGTTGATGAGAATAACTATCCCACACATGATCTGGGGTTGTCTACAATGGTCTTTTCAATGAAAATATGGTGACATGATCTATATGGGTTTAAGTTTGAAATATATTTGTATAATAAGAGCCTCAAATATATATTCACATAGAATAGGTGTAACATGTTCTAGTTAAGATGGTTAGAGATGATCAATAACTATGACTACTTGATCCATCATCATAGTAGCAAATATAACAAGGTTGAAAATACTCAAATTATAAAGGATCCAAAAACATTATCAATGATGTGAATTGAGAAGGATATAATCTTCTTATAATTTGAAAGGATTTTCAAGTTAATTGTAAATAAAGAAACATCATCATTAATTTTTCACATGATTGCTCAACCATGCCTTCTAGATAATATGAAGGGTTATTAAAGAAATAATATAGAAGTTTATAACAAGTTTGAATCTATAAAGAATGGTAAATACATGGAGTTAAAAATGATGAAATGGGGTTGGTAAGATTTAGGTTAAGTTCCATAAAATTCAAAGATAAAGAGAGAGTTTTTTAATAGTGTACATGAATCCTGTTTTTTCATCTACCAAGGGAGAATGAAGATGTATTGAGATATTAGAAAACACTATTAGTGATACAATATGAACAAGTAGATCACATATTATACATCAAAGTGTCTGGTATGTCAGAAATTGATGGATGGAAGGAAGAATTATAAGGTGATGATGAAATCCTTACCTATACCCATATGAAAATGTGAGAACATCACCATGGACATTGTTACTAGACTTATAAAGACATAAAGAAGAAATAATAATATATGGGTTATATTAGATCCATGAAGACTACTCAATTCATTTCAATTCAGGAGGAATTATCACTCAATCATCTTGTAAGGATATAAATCTAATAAGCGATGAGGCTGCATGGAACCCACAATCGATTATATCTGACCAAGAACTGAGAGTTTCTCAAAGTTCTAGAAGATATGACAAAATGATAAAAATATAGATTTTAACTTCAATATGTTGTATCACCAATAAATTGATGGAGAATCTGGGTAGATTTTTTAGACAGTAGAATACATGTTGAGGTCATGTTCGATCGACTTCAAAGGGTATTGGGATCAACATAATTCTTTGATTG
Organism: Viscum album; assembly: GCA_963277665.1. Lineage (NCBI taxonomy): Eukaryota > Viridiplantae > Streptophyta > Magnoliopsida > Santalales > Viscaceae > Viscum > Viscum album. The sequence continues at coordinate 1,307,208,751 of OY728147.1, forward strand.
AGTTCTCGTATAATAATAGATTTCACTAAAAAATCCAAATGGATAATTATGAATCTCTTTATGGGAATAGATATAAACCCCCTACATTTTTTGATGAATTTTCTAAAATTAAGAATTTGGGACCGTAAATGGTTGAGGTGATAATATAAAAGTCCAGGACCATTCAGCAACACATTATGACTAATCAGAGTCGACAGAATATATTTTTTGACAATCATCAAGGACACCTAGAGTTCAAGGTGTAAGATAAAGTGTTTCTAAATGTATCTCTAAAGAAAAGAGTCACGGTATTTGAGAAGAATGGAATGCAAGGCCCCAGGTACATCATCCCCTTTGATATTATCGATCACATCAGAGTTGTAACATATTTACTAAAAATCACACCAATTGTTTCTCAAGTGCATGAAATGTTCCATGTAACCTATTGAGGAAGTATATACAATATCCTTCACATGTACTAAATATACAGGTGGTAAAACTATTAAATGATATCTCTTATGAGGAGAATTTGGTGAAGATCTTTGACTATAAAGATAATGTTATACACAACAATACAACACACCAAGTCAAAGTGATATGGTGGAACCATAAATATGAAGAGGAAACCTAGGAACCAAAAGAAGGGATAAAGAAAAATTACCCTTACTCATTTTCACCTTAGTATGTAACATAAAATTTGGAGGGTGAAATTATTTAAGGGGAAGGTATCTAACAACCTTATATTTTAAAATGGAAAACTATATTTTATATCATATGTGACACACAACAATGAGCCTAAACGAACCATGATTATTAATGAAAATTATAAAATAATTGTTAAAGGGTGGGTATAAATAGTATTAAATAAATTATGAAATATTTATAAATTCCCTAATGAGTATAAATTTGTTTATAAATTATTATTACATAATCACCCAACTTTTTTAAAAATACATTTACACTTCAAATAAAAGTTCTCTTCAAAAATTATTTTTATTGATTTTTTTTAAAACAGATTAATTAATTTCTAAAACATTATAAATTTTATATTATGAACTGAAAATAATATTAAAGTCACCATATAAATATGAACTTAGGGTAAATCATTTGTATTTTTTAAAAAGAATATTAATTTTCCAGTGAATATCAAAAATACTGATTTTAATATAATTGTCATTTATTTTTAATAAATTAGGTGAAATTATTTTTTTAATTTAATTTAGAATTAACATAAGTATTATTAATTTATATTAAGTTAATTCTTAGGCTTAATAAATTAATTTTTTATAAAAAATATTTTAATGTGAATAATTTTTCACCATTTTAAGTAATTAAAATAACCCTGTATAAATAATGATTTAAATTATATTTATATATTGTATTTCTAAAAATATTTTTTGAAACTAATTTAATTATAATTACTTTTCATATGGTTATTATAAAATCATATTATGCTTGAGAAATCAATTTCTTAATAAAATATTTTTAACATGTCTATGAGATTAATTTTAAGTTAAATTTTTCGTCTTATATGATTTGAATTTGGATAAGTAGATTCTGTAATTAGAATCAAAATTTTTATATTATCTAATAAGTTCAACTTAATTATTTTCCCTATTAAATAGGAAAATCAATAAAAATTAATTACTTCATCACATGGATAGAATATTTATGTTTATTTAAATAAATAATATGATATTAATGATATAATGATCATTATAGAAATATAAAATTACATTTACCAGATTTTCTTCATGATCATTTAAGAATGGAAATTTTATTCATGCATATGTAAGGTTTGCCATCTCCATGATTGTAACATAGTAAATTTTCCATAACTACCCATCATGATTAGTTTTAAAATTATAATTCATGTATAAAAATGATAATTATTTCATGATTATTATTTTTGAGATTACGAATTAGAAATCACTTTGACATTAGTCATCTTACCAATGTGATTTTGGATATATGACCCAAACCACATCAAAACGTCTAACCTGGACCTAAATGTTTATATAATTGGACATATAATGAAAATAAAAAAAAATTATAATTAACAATAAAAGGGTTCTTAAGAAAGTAAAATAATTAACATAATTTTATTATTTTGGATGAAAAAACCACACATGATGAATCGGTCTTCATGTAAGGGATCTTTCTAACCAACCCTTTTCTGTAGGTTGTATCCATTCTCTCTCTAACTCACTGTATCTCTCTTAAAAGTTATGGAATACTTTTAAATTATGTATATATTTCTCTCACATGTATAACTAGATTATTTTACATTCCTTTTACGGGGTAATACATTCCTTATGTTCATTTCTCAAATTCCTTCATTATGAAATTTACTTTGATTGTGATATAAGATTATATTATGAAACCCACATTATTTCCAAAGGTAATTATTATGTTGTGCCTTATGATTTAGATCCCTTATGTGAAACACATATATCATGAACATTTTATTATGGGTTTTCCCAAATAGATCTTTAATTCATTGTGTAATGTTGTAATTTCATGAGATCTCATGAATGGGATTAGAGTGTAAACCTAATCCATTATGGGTCATTTGCCACCATGTGATATTATCTAGGTAGTTATTCTTGACTCGTATTTATGGAATGTTATATGATTATACCACATTTCCTATGTTACCATGATATTACAATATCATTTTCTTTATGTTATTCTTTAATGTGATTACTATTGATCCTTATCATTTATTATTTTTTATACCTTTGACTCAAATGTTATGTTTCCTTATCATTTTTGTTCCATTACCAGCATTTTTAGCACACCAATATATTTATGTATTCCACAAGCTATCGCGTATAGTTTTAAGTGCTCAAATGGATTTTAGTAGATCATTATGGATAATTCAATAAATATTCCATGTTTTAAGTTCCTTTTGATGTGATAAGAACCAAGTCTTCAAAATGGACTAGGCCTTTACAATCCTTGTGTTGTATTATTTAATATGTATGTACAGAAATAATGTAATACTATGTGTAAAAGACTTTGGAATCAATATTTATATGATTTTGGTTTCATTTGGATTTTACGTTATACCTTTATGATGTTATACGGTTTCCTCACCACTTTTCTTGTATGGTTTGTTGTGATATATAACATTTCCAAACATATTGTTGTGCTGTTCATTATTTGTACCATAAGAGAGACTCCTTGATTTTTCATTATACTAGGATTATAATTTTAATTTGTATAGAATATATATAGACATGATACCTTAGTTAATGATCACACTCTTTCATGAATAAAATATGGATTTAAAAATAATTATTAAAAAATGTTGTCTCAAAACTAATATATAAACTATTGATTAGGTTTTTTTGATATCCAACTCTCAACCCTATTTGGATTAAAATTCCTAAAATGGTACTTGTAATTTTAAATACAAGACACAACATCGATATGAAAATAATAATTTATAATGGTCGTATATCATCTTTCTATTTTCATGAAAGAAATTTTTTAAATATATTTTTTAATTTTTAAAATAAAAAATTTGAAACAAAATTTTTTTTATGAATAATGATTTTCATAAAAAAAATGTCCCCATAATTCATTATTATGATAAAATAAAAAAATGATCATATTTTATAAATATTTACAAATATTATCTTATAATAAATAATACATCCATAATTTAAATACTAAATCTATATGTATGTTGTGATTATATTTCAAAAAATGTATTTTAAATGATTGAATATTCCTCTAGAACATCCCTCAAATTAAATATTTTAAAAGAAAAAAATAACCCATATTAAATTGATATAAAAAATAATAAAAAATAAAAAATGAAATTAATTTGAGCCCAATATAATTCCAAAATATTATTATATAAAAACATCACATCATTCCAAAAGTGTAAAATAACCATAAAATATAATACAACAAATATTTACTATAGTTAATTGAATCATGATTAAATGTGACACAATTTTATGAAAATAATATTATTGTCATCAATAAATAAAAAAAATTATAAATAAATTTCAAAGTGGTTAATCATGGCATTGATAATCAATTTTTGAAAAAAAAAATAGGTTGGGATTATTTTTGAAACCTCTCAATGGGTGGGCAGTTGGCAGTAATGTGAAAAGTGCGGGAAATCGGTGGTGTGATCACTAAAGATGAGAACATGGGGTGATGAGCACACCATTTTTTATGGGAAAAATAATGTAATAAGAAAAATCAATCATGATCAATTTAGAAATACATAAAAAATTATTCAAATATCTTACATTCAGTTTTAAGGGTCTTAATTCATATAAAATGTTATGTAGAGTCACAATAATGATTGGATTCCATGAAAATATTGAAGTCATGGGTGAGCATCAGGATTTTTAGGATTATTATAAATAGATAGAAATGGTTTTATAATCACTAACAAAAAAAATATAAAAGTGACATTTATCAGTGAAAAACGATGAGTGTTGGTTAAAAAAGCGTTTATCAATGCTAAATTTATCACTGATAAAGAAAGGTATATTTTATCAACACTAAATTTATTTTTAAAAAGTCATAATTTATCAGCACAAAAATCATTATTGATAATAACCTAATACATATTAAATTATATTAAAAATAGAAATTATAGAAATATTAATATTAAAACAAGAATATTAAATATTAAAAATTAAAATGAAATAAAAAATATTTACAATAAATTATCAATAAAAATGAATAAATAATAATTTTATAATGATTTAAATAACAAAAATATTACAATTAAAATGAATAAATTTTAGCGATATAATTTATAAATATATTTGAAAAATTAATCATTATTAAATTAAAATTTATAAATATTATAGTTGTATTGTTTTAAATAAAAAATATATTAAATACATTTTAATAATTGAATTATAAATTTTAAATTTATTATCAGTCTCAATTAAAAAAATTATATTCATTATTTTTTATATTTTAATTATAACTAAAAAATTAAAATTACATATACATATATATATTATTAAAATATATACACAATCACATACACACATATAAATTAATTAACGACATTTGGATAACATTAATTATTAGAATTATATATGAGGAAATATATATTATATATTAGCTAGAGGATATTATAGTAATCAACCACACACACACTGAGACACCTCAGTGGTTTAAGCCTTATCCTTTCCCATAGGGATTTTTAATCACCCACCAAACCTATTTTATTTGATATCAATGGCCCTTATATATCCAAGAATTCAAACACCTAATTTCCCTGTGGTATAATGTGTTTAATCACCTTTCTATTATCATACCCACAAGCTCCTTGGAAAATTTTGAAATCCATATTCTGCTGCCATGAACATAGAATTCATAACATGGTGTCCATTTTAACATCATCATTATCAATACCACATCAAGGTGCTTTGTAAGCTTGTGTGGAATGTGTTGAGGATCTCCTCATGGAATACCCATAGGGGGAATTCCAGGCTAATGGTAATTTGTAGATTCCCTATGTACTGACCTAACGATGATTGCAGGGCTTCTCAGGAAATCCATAGTGTAGCACCCCAACCTGGGAGCCACATAACTTGTGCTCCAAAGGGTTATTAGGCCTTAGGTGTGCCTCTCCATATGAAAAAAGGCTTTTGAATAGTAGTTAGGGTATATTACATAATATTGGGTATATTATAACCTCATGTGATAATAATAATTATGGTCAAATAATAAACACGTGATGGAAGTTCATGAAAAAACATAGCAGAAGCATGATAATAAAAATAACAGTAATAACAAGACAAATCAAATAGCCAAACAAACCATAAAATGGTTTTACATGTAAATACAGTTATACAAAACCATACAGGATCTCCCATAGGCCGATCATATAAGTAGGTACACAAAATACCAAGAGAAACTTCAGTTCGACATATATGAACCCCCTTGGTCCACTTTCATTCATCTCTTACACCAATGGTGCATCCCTTTTCACTAAGTTCTACTCAAGTGTCTAACCCCTTACCTAATCTCAACATCATAAAGTCTACACACGTCTTAAGGGGCCCTTGTAGGGGGTTAGTATGAACTCATTAGGCCACCACCTATGTGTTTCTATCTTATATTAATATTTATATCTATTTATGAAAAACATAATTAAATACCATTAACTCACACATAAAATACATAACCCGCTTCACCTATTCTCAACAACCAAAAGTTAGTGTTTACCCATTTCGGCCAATGTTGTATTAGAATGATGTATCCATATTCATTCATCCCCAGTGAACCCTCGGTCTCCCATACATATACATGTCACTCTTCCCCCCACCCCATGCCAACTAATATCACTTGTACCCCTTATCAAGTAGAACTAACATCCCATATAAATGCCCAATAATCATATCATGAGTCTCACTGACTTCCTCTAGAACAACCACCAATGGCTCAATGACCAAACTTCTCAAGGAATGGTGTTACCCTTCTTTCTATAAACCTATCCCATCAACCAAAACATCATGGTAGGCCTCGTCCCCAAACCATTGGTCTAATACCATCAATAATTGATTTCTAAAATGAGAACCTCCTCCATAACTGATGGTCATCATCATACCCTAATCCACTAATTTTATGAAGGCCTATACCTGTATCGAGTGGTCAACACCACCTCACTGAGTCCTTATCATATGTGTACATGTCTCTAATAGATCTATTGTCCAACAACAGTGATGGGAACTCATCAACCATCAGAAGACACACCATCTGTTGGAACTCCATCACACCATGTGAACCTCATCACCCAACTACAACATTGATCATCACTATCCACCTCAACATGATTAACCTTGTCACCTCATTCCCATTTATCAACATCACCCTAAAATATCTCATTCAATTCCCAACCAGTTCCCATGGAACCAACGTAATCAAGTCATAATTAAATTAATTTAATTAAACTAAACATTTAGTTAAACACACTCTATAACCCTATTCCACTCTTTTCATGCAATACCCATCTAAACATAATTTAAAAGGTATGTTATTTTCTATAAAAATATCCCAAAAATTATAATAAAATGAAATAATTAATTAAAAATTCCCACCTAGAACACCCCACTCATACATATTTAAATATGCATCCCATAACATTCATATAAAAAATATAAATCTTGGAATTACCTACCTTATACTTGTAGATGTATACTCATTGAAGACTATCATCTAATTCAATATGAAATGGGAGAAAATGAGAATGTATTAAAACACCCTTGAAATATGGTAAATTATCTTAGTTGGAAATATTATTCCAAATGAAAATATGAATGAAGAATGGAAGAAACAAGATTAGTAGCCTTATTGATAGTTATCCAACTCAACTGACAACACTTGAATCAGAGCTCATATAAAAAATAACCAAATGAACCTATAGGAGGAAAAGAGAGAGATCTACGTTAGCTAGTGGTGGTATTGGGTGAATGGGGAAGAAAAGAAGAGTAAGAAACTTAAAATAAAAGAGGTTCAGTTTTGTAATTTTACCCCTTTAATGAGTTGTAGATTTTTCTTGAAAGAGCACCTACCATGTGGAGCCTCTATCTAAAGAGACACCCAACTCACATGGATATAGTGCATGGTTACCCATACTATGTTCATAACCGTGCGAGTCTATCCACACCTATGTACTAAGTTTCATGACCATAAAACCCCATCACAAGGTAGGAACTAACCTTGATGTATTTCAAAATGGGTTACATGGTTTGGGATACACAATTATCACTAACTATGTGCAAACTGTGTGCCCAGTGTTGTATCTCTCTAATTCTGGTTTTAAAATCTTGAAACTTAAAAAACTAAAATGAATCCCCAATACACATAAAAATCATTTAAACCCTTACAAAAATTATTTAATAACACATTATAACTCTTGGAATTAACCTCTAAATCAAAAAATTATAGTTAGGATATCTAACAATTTAAAATATTTTAATTCCCTCATAATTTTCCGACCCACTCAAAAACCAAGGATGTTACAACCAACCCACCTTATGATAGCTCATTATTGAGCTATATAGTCACACTTTGAGATGAAACCAAACAAAACGATCTCATAAACATTACCCTGGACTACCCTATTTATTCACTCATGGCTAATTCTTTTTGTGGTGCTCCCTACATTAGGAATCAGCATCCAGATCTCTTATTAAGCCATAAATGAATAATTTGGATTATTCCACCAACCAACCTCTAGACAGAAAAATCTTCACATGACATTCCATCATTTTTGTACTTCATTAGATGCTAAATCCATACCCAAATCACACATGATTCCCACACAGTCCAGCATCACAAATGATTCCCAAAAGTTCTCACATCACACCTAATTATTAAATGGTAGCCCACATCATATATACATATATATATATATACATATATAATTCCAAAAAATATATCTTGATACCCAGACACCTCATAAAAGAATTGAATCAGGCCTGAAACCCACATATTAACTAGCACCTGTTCAATTCATCTATCACCTGTGCACCACATGAAACAAGGTCATACATTTCAAAAATAAAATAACATATCCATGAAAATTACATGCCTCTAACCATAATAATTTTCTCCTCCTGCTCTAACCCTATTAGAGAAACTATATGCACCTATCCTAAAGCCCAAATGCCTAAAGCATGTCCTCCCTACAAAGTTTCACCTGTCACTAACCACTAACCCCACTTTTGGGTCTCTCTCTCTCCCTACCATGACTTGCATACAAAGTAGTATCTATGCTACCAGATCTTGGTACCTCTTTCGGTTCTTCCTAAAATACCTATGTCTATCTTGGCCACTGGATCCTTGCCAACAAATACATATTCCAATAGAAACTCTCCAGATGTCCCATATATCCTCACACCTAGCACTTCTTTGAAGGCCTCTCATCCTATATCTGACTGTGACCATGCTAATCAAACTAGAGGAACAACATATAAAACACCCAACTTAGTGGTTTTTATGAGTCGTTGACCTGAGTTCCCTATTGAAAATCCTCACAAACACAACTTTTTATACCCAAATCACCACTTACTATCTAACCTAATTCTTTCTCCAACCTTTAATAAGTATTATCCATCATATTCCCTTAATCCTTAAATTCCTAATTCATTACCTCTAAGAATGAGTTCACCTTGAAGATATTTATTTGCACCCAGATGGAATGTCACAAACCATCATCAAACTATCTCAACCTGGTAATTTTATCCCCTTCTATATAGGGGAAAAATAGGACTGGTCCATGAACCTCCCATTATAATACTTGATATATATATCCCCCTACTATAAGCTCGTGACATCATAAGCTCAATTTTCCTTCAATTACTCTAGGAAGAAGTCAGAAAACTAGCCTTGAAAGCCTTCCAGGTTATCCCCACATGCCTACCTACATGTACCAATATGTCTAAATAGTGATTTGTTGTTCCCCTGATCATATATTTAGCTAAAATTAACCTCCTCCCTAGGGGAATCTTTATCTAATCAAATATGGTTTGTATAGACTTGATCTAGTTTTCTAGTGCTTGTGATCCTCCCTCACCCTAAAAAAAATATGTTCCTGAGACTGAAACTCTCACATCAGATAATCCATGGATGAATCATCTCTTTAATCTCCCTTATCAATACTACACACCACTACTACCGAGATCACCTAGAGCTTCTTATCTATCCATGGACCAAATACATCCATATATTGCATATGAACCAACTACCTCAAAGAATCTGCCTATGGATTATGCTCATCCCAACCCTTAGGGACCACATCCTATGAATTCCATGGAAGAACCACATCTCTTCCCTCATAATGTTCCACCAGATTCCATCTAGTTGGAATCAGTAAAAAGGCCAAAATTCATGGTCAATAACAAAAATATTAGTATATATATCACAAATATGTAAATCTAAAAGGGTAAGAGCATCTCACCATCCTTACACATACTTTATACACCCATATCACATGTCATATAGACTCATTCCACATACCTACCAATATCAGAGTCAGGCATCACATGCCATGTATACCAAAAATCAACCGTCTGGGGGGTTGAGTAGAATTCCACGAATAAGCTATGTAGGAAAACATTATTTATCTTATTGTTGATACTTTAAATAGAGCACTCTATTCTTTTATTCCTATCAAACCCTATTATATGTAGGCCTATATACAAATGGGATCATATATTGATCTTATCAATAATCACCTACCTAGGATAGATGAGTATAATTCCACCAATAATCTATGAAATAAAACATTGTTTATCTAATTTAAACTATTTAAACAGCCCAACCTATTTTCTAGTATTCCAGGTTCCAATAAATAATTCCAACCACACTCATATGTCATATGGAACTAAGTTACTATCATTATGCATGAATTATACTCCCTTTCCATATTGGGCCAAGGGTTATAACCTCATAAACCAATAAATTCACATAAAAGTGTGTCTCTCAAGGTTGAATTTGTCAAAAAGATAAAAACAAGAATATCAATTTCTCATCCCTTCTAACTCAATAAATATCCAATGAATGGGACTACTAGAACCCAAACATGGGCTATTTACTGAGTTCTGAATGGGACTTAGTTTTCAGTCTACCATAGCCCAAATATTAGAACATCATTAAAAACTATCCTTTAACACCACTTAGAAACTAGATGAACATTGTTGCTACTTTATTTCACCATATAAACTATGATTCCACTTGTAACACCATGACCTGGGAGACACATAACCTATGATCTAGGCCAGAGGTCCATTGGTCCTTTGGCACTCTTTCACATACACCAAAGTCCGCCAAATATAATTGAGGTTAAATTAGGTTATAGTTGGGATATTGTACCCTTAGGTGATAATAATAATAATTATTGTAAAATAATAAACACTCTGACTACATACTTGAAAAAAATATAAGAAGCGTGATAATATAAATATCAACATTAACAATCCAAATAAAATAGTTAAACAAACCATAAAAGGGATATACATGTCAAGACTGTTATAAAAAAATGCAGGATCACCCATGGGAATATCATATAAGTATTATGGAATACCACAACAGAAACATCATCTTGTCACAAATAAAAAAACACGGTCCACTTCCATCCATCCCCTACACTGACAATACATCCCCCCTTGCTATGGTCCAACCCAAGATTATTCTCCCTTAACTGATCTCAAGGACATAATGCTTGCATGCATCCCAAGGGGCCCATGCATGGTTTGAGTATGAGCTCAGTAGTCCAAAAAACATTTTATTATATTAAATCCATATTAATATTAATGTATTCAAATTTTAATTAAATAAAATTAACTCACATATAAAATGAATAATCTACTTCACTTGTTCTCAACATCCATAAGGCTTCATTTAACTGCTTTGTCCAATTCCATAATTGAACACTATATCCATGGTTAGTCATACATGGAGAACCCTTCGTCTCCCATCCATATGCATGTCACCCAGTACCTCATGAAAACTGATACCACTTGTAACAAAAATTAAGAAAAACTGATATCTTATTGGCTTGTCAAATAATCATAACACAAATCCCTCAAACTCCCTCTTGAACAACCATCATCAACTTAATGGAACTGCATACCAAGGAATGGTTTTATCCATCCTTGTATAGTCCTATACCATCAGTCTCAACTTCAAAATGATCCTCAGACCCCAACCGATGGAATCCTATAATCAGTTGTGGCTTTCTATGGTGATCACCTCCTCTATAACTGATGGTCATCACCATAACCTAAGACACTAATACTATGGATGACTCCCCCAACATGGTGTAGTCAACTCCACCTCACTCTGTCCTTATCCTATGTGTAATGGACACCAATAGTGCTATTAGATAACAATAGTGAGTGTAAATCCCCAACCATACTAAGCCACACTATTTTGAAGAACTCTATTGCCCCATGTGAACCTTGTTTCCCAACATCAAAATGGGTCTTCACCAACCACCTCGATATCACAAACTTCATCGCCTCATTTTCAGTGATCAACATCACCATTAAATATCTTAGGAATTTTCCAAGCCATTCCCACATAACCAACATAATCATACCAAAATTTAATCAATTTAATTAATTGGTATATCCAACCGAACTCACTTAGAAACCCCATATCACTCTATCCATTCCATACATGGCTCAAAGTAAATTTGAAGGTGTTTTATTTCCCATCGGGACCTCCAAACAATGATACTAAAGTCAAATCAATAATTAAAAAGGTCACACCCAAACCACCCAACTCTCACATATTTAAAAATAAATCCCATAGCACATTTATAAATGAAGATAAATCTAGGAACCACCCACCTTATACTCATAGATATCCAATTGAGGAAGATCATACATTGATTTTAGCCAAAATGGGAGAAAAACTGAATTTAGATAAACAGGCTAGGGATAAGGTAAATGAGGTCATATGTAAATAGTATTAAAAATAGAAATTTAAAGGGTGAATGGAAAAAAGAGGGTTAGTAACCTTACAGCTAGCTATCCAATGCAATATATAGCACTTAAATCAGAGATTGTATGAAAAAGAACCAAGGAAACCAAGAGAATGAATAAGTAGATCTTCCTGACTGTTGTGGAAGGTGTTCGGTGACTGTGGAAGAAAAATGGAGTATGAAACATAAAATAATGGAGGGGATATTTTGTAATTTCACCCCTTTAATGAGATGTCTGATTTTTCCACATAGATTGACTAACTGTGCACCAATATTGTGATGCCTCTATCTAAATAGACACTCGCCTCACATGATCCCAACGCATGGTCACCCAGATCATGTGGGATTCTCCACCCATCTATACCATAATACATGGATATGCACCCCCTCGCACTATTTTAACTAATTGTGCTCTAGTTCAAAATGGGTTACATGGTTTGGGCTCCATGGTTAGCACTAACCATTCTCAAATCCTTCATCCATTGTTGTGTCTCTAGTGTTTTGGTTTTCATTTCTCGGGAATTTTAAAACCAAACTAAACCCTTGAGACACATACTGAGCCTTATAACTCTAGGAATTAGCATCCATAGCTAAAAATTTAAGTGGCTCATCCACTAATTTAAATGTTCAAAATTCCCTTGTAATTTTCCAACCCGCTCAAAAACCTGGGATTTTACACTTACGAATGAACCTAGATATGTACCTTTAGTGGAGACTCCTCATGTAGTTCCCCATGGTCACCCTTCCTAGATCATGGATCTCCGGATGATGCTCTACACAATGCTCTTGGAATTCCCCATGCACTGCATCCAACCAAGACACTCATCATCACAAATCAAAAAATTGAGTGGTGTAGGGCAGGTTGAATCACATATGAGAACCCTCCAACTCTTGAGACATCATCCCATCATTGACTTCCATTACTGACCACCACACACTCTAATTCCACCTGTCGATTTCCCACCGTAGACCACCCCGCACTGTCCTCCATCACATCATGCCATCATTCTTGCCTCTGTAATGGCCCTTATACTTTTTTGGAATGTATGGTCGAGAGGCCCTACGTGCCAAATGTCTAATTATATGGACCAAAATCCTTTTTTATGATTAATATCACTACAATAATAGCAACATTTCAAAGTAGAGTTATAGAGCTGCATAAATATTTCCCAAACCAAATTTGATACTAGATTACAGTGACACTTTTCCACTCATGTTATCCCCCAATTGTATCTAATAGTAATATTTATAATATATTTAAATATAAAAAATATAATTAAATTGTTATAATTAATGTTCAATTTTTTAATTCCTCAAATTAAATTAGACACTTCTTAAAAGATGTAGAGATAGACCTAAAAAAGACTCTTAAACAAATCATTCAAGACGATCATATTATCAATGGTTTTAATGAAGATATGGTTTTCATTAGAGCTAATTGGGGACATCTGATTCATGTAGTCGACCTCATTGGTTTGGGTTTAAGTCTTGTATGTTGTTTATAAATTAAATTAGATATATTATTTTCATTCAATTATAAATTTATATTGATACATATATGAATTATATCAATATTATATATATATTCTTTACATGTATTTAAATATTTAGACCCAAATGGGTGTGATTTTGTGTACGTGTGTGTGTGTACACTACCAAGAGATGTGTGAAATTGAAAACCAATTCACTTTCTCGATTATATAATGATATATTTATATACATACACAGATATAAACATATAAACACACACACATACATTCACATACATATACACATACATATACATATACACGTACAAACACATACACAAACATAAATACAAATTCACATACACATACATACACATACAATTACATAAATATACACATACACATATATGAATACACATACATACATACACATAAATACACATACACTTACAAACATGCATGCATACATATACAAATACATACATACACATAAATACACGTACACTTACAAACATGCATGCATACATATACAAATACATACATACACATACACAAACATACACATACATACACATACATACACATGCATACTCATACATACATACACATACGGATACATACACATAAATACACACATATACAAATTTGCATACACATACATGCACATTTAGACACGGACATAGACATACATACACAGATAAACACATAAATATATTCACATATATACACATACACATACACATAAGTATATTCACATATATACACATACATACTAACACACATACACATACACATACATATACACATACACATATATATGTTTTATGTGTATGTATTTGTATGTTAGTGTATTGTGTTTTTACCTTTATATAGCTTTTATTATCACCACATTTAGCATTGAAAAAGGAACACTTTATGAGGGCTAAATCTGACAAAGATAAACACCAAATACTTAACAAATGATATGAATTATATAAATTATGAAAAAAATGCATTAAAATGAAAATATTAAATATTAAAAATTATAGTCAAATGAAAAATATTAATAATAAATTAATAATGAAAAATGAATAAATAAAAAATGTATAAATATTAAAACTCCAAAATTATAAAATAAAATTTAATAAACATTAAAAATGGATAAATATTAATCATATAAAAAATATAAAGAAAATATTAATTATTATTAAATAAAAACATATAAAAAATATTCAAAATGAATAATTTAGAAAAAAAAAGATAAATCAAGAAATAATAAAAAATAATAAATATTAAAAAATGAAATACAAAAATATTAAAAATTTATAAAGATTAAAAATTTATAGATATTAAAAATAATTAAAATTTAATAAATAAAAACGATTAAATTACAAAAATATCTAAAAAATTAATAAATGATATTAATTATAAAAAATAAAAAAAAATACTAAACATTAAAAATTGTATTTAAATCTAAAATATTTATAAATAAATTACTAATTTTATAAATTTATATAATGTTAATTATATATATAAGTATAAGAATAATAATATTTAAGTATTTTTAATAATATCTAAGAAAGATAATTAATTATATAAATAAATAAGTATTTAATATTATAAAACTATTTTTAAATATAATTTTTTATATTTTCAAAACCAATATTATTTATTATATAAATAAAGCAATATTTTACACTTAATAAAAAACATATAGTTATATTTTGAATTATTACAACTATATTGTAATAAAATATAAACTAATTTCAAAACATTTTACTAATTAAAATATAAAGATTAACATTACTGTCAATTGAATTTAGAAAATATTATATTCATTAATTTTTTATAGTTTAGTTATAAAATTATATATATATATATATAAATTACATATAAAAATATATATTTATTGTTAAAATGAATACACATGCACGCACTCACACACATGTTAATTACATTAATTTTATTTGAATTGGTATAATAAATAGTGACATGTATAATAATAATAATAATATATTTAAAATGAAAAAAATATATAATTAATTTTCTATAATTAGGGTTTAATTTTTTAATCCATTTAATTAAATTATATATAATATTTTCATTGAAGTATAAAATTATATTGATAAATAAGTATACTCTAACTATATATATAATACTTAAATATACACATAATATATATATATATATTATCATGACCCAAATGTGTGTGCTTATGTGTACCTATATGTATATGTGTATATATATATATTTACTATAATGAGATATATGAAATTGGAAAAGTAAATGAATTCTCAGGTTATATAGTGATATATTCTTATACATACATAGACATACACATATATACCCAAACACATACATACATAGATACATACATATGCTTTCATATACACATGCATACATATATATACACATACAAACACATACATATACACATAAATACATCTACGTACAAATACATAAACATACATACACATACATAAACATAGATACACATATATAAACATACATAAACATACACACATATATACACATGCATTCACATCCACACATACAAAAACATACTCATAGACATAAATTGTCCTGAACAAACCCAGGATGCCTCGGACCCAAGCACCTGAGTCCATTTATAGTAAGGCTCATAGAGCATTCTCGATCCCCAAGGGATGGAAACTAGTACATGGGAATTAGGAACACTATCAGGGAATGGTTTCACCCCATAATCTGACCAATGAGACCTAAATGATAACCTGACATGACCTCTTCATACATTAACAACTGATCCACTAAAATATATGTATAATAATAAATGTCTAAATCACCTGGAATAATTGAAAAAAGAATAATACACTACTGGAAACCTGACTTTTCCCAACGCTTCTATACCAACGGTTTGTAAAAACCGTTGGTATAGGTCCTTTTTCCCAACGGTTTGGCCAAACCGTTGGGAAATCCCACTTTTTGGCCACTTTTCCCAACGGTTTGGCAAACCGTTGGGAAAGGGTATACCTATCCCAACGGTTTGGCCAAACCATTGGGAAAAGTCCACTTTGTGGCCACCTTTCCCAATGGTTTGGCCAAAACCGTTGGGATAGGTATAGCCTTTCCCAACGGTTTCAGCAAACCGTTGGGAAAAGTCCACTTTGTAGACACCTTTCCCAATGGTTTGTCCAAACCGTTGGGAAAGGGTATACATATACCAACGGTTTTCCAAAACCGTTGGGAAAGGTACCCTGGAAATCAACCTTCAGCCCAAAATAAATTCCAGAAACAAGAACTATACCAACGGTTGTCAAAACCGTTGTTATAGGTCTATACCAACGGTTTTGACAACCGTTGGTATAGGTCCTGAGAATTTTTATCATATCTTCTTACCGAGAACATTATATAAATCAAAATTTAAAATAATTATTACAATAAATATATATATTTATGTAATTATGTTCACAAAATTCATGTTAGGTTAGTGGTTAAGTCGTTCAGTGATAAACTTGGGGTCCTGGGATCAAATCCCAGCGAATGTTTTTTTTTGAAATACATATACCAACGGTTTGATAACCGTTGGTATATATTTTTATATTACTTATACCAACGGTTTTGGAAACCGTTGGTATAGGCTATACCAACGGTTTGGAGGCCTATACCAACGATTCCAAACCATTGGTATATGTTAGTTTTCTAGTAGTGATATAAATACATAACCATAACATTAAAATATTAAAATTAAATATACATGTGAAACTAATGATCCCAAAATAAAAGGGGGTAGTATGGGGAACATGATAAGTGGTAAAAATTGAGTATCAAAAGACTAAAAATTAGACTGAAATAAAATAAGACAACAAATGCCCATATTTATGTGATGTGATGGATAATCCCACCATGTCACCTCCATAAAACCCAAACATGAAAACATGAATACCCAATACTTTCAAGAGGTTCCTTTCCTTTACCTTCATTAGTCAAAACAATGTATACATACATCCATTAGGTGCATATAATGTTTGAGAATAACAATACCAATAGGATTCCACCAAGAAATCCACGAACATCCTCTTTTATAAAAACAAATCATTCTAGTTTAAAGGTAAATATAATAAAGAATCTTTTAAAAATTTATGAAAATTCTAGTAACATGATATAGTTATTTTATTATTATATAGATAAGAGACTCCATGAAATAAAACATTTATGAAATAAGAAATATGTGATGTTCCCTTTGGTCACTAGTGTCGATGGATCTGAATATCCTCACCATATCAATGAATAACCACCATATACAGTCCATTATATAGATTCCAATCAAAAATAAGAACATTACATAACTAGTTAAGACTACTTGGATTCTAAGGGTATGATAAACACTTTATCATAGAAACAGAAGATATTAAAAACCACATACCAATTATCACCTAGATTTAGATCATCTTAAATTATAAACTGTAAATGATAATATAATGAATACCATGTACTATAGTTGATAACTATATCCAGTAAAAAACCTTTGAATGGGTCTCATAATGATCATTGAAGTTTCAAAAGAAGGCCTCTCACTTAAAGAGTTATACAGAACATATAAGGATCATTTCAATGCTTGAAATGGGACCCCTTATCCCTACCCTACATATCGGTGCCTTGTGGTGTAAAGGGAGAGGAATAAGAGCTATTGTCAAAGGGATTCTTATCCATGCATAAATAACTCATCCATATTTAAAATCACATGGAAGATGGGATTTTTCTGTCCCTCATAGATGCTCATTGACTATTTCACAAATTATCTCATGAATTATTGTGAATTAGTTAATACCATGTCTAATTCAAGAGTCCCCCTTTACATTACATCTTATGTAACACTTATTAAATTATAACCAACATGGAATAGGAATTTGGATGATAATGATTATAATTTTAGTACTATGTTGTTCTAGTGTATCATGTTTTCGAAGAAAACATATTCACAATTTATTTTTTATAATATATGTTGGAAGTAATGTATTCTTAAGAAATTTATTAATGATAAATTAGTATAAACATATTATAAATGGTTTTCTTAAGACTATGTTTTATGGGAATATATAATTAAGGCCAAAAACGCCAATGATCATTATATACAATATTGACTTTAATGAATATTCCTTTCAATATCCCACTTACACTAAATCCTAAAGGATTGTTTTCCATTTCACCTAATATTATATCATATATAATAACTTATAAAATAATATATAAAACTCATTTTGGATAACTTCTAAAAAAATTATAAATTTTTCATTAACTTCACCTCATATCACATCACATTTAATACCTATTAAATGCACATTCAAAACCCTTTAAGATTAAACCTTAAAACAATTTTAGAGTACCTCTCAGATTCAAACTAAGTCATCATTCAGTCAACCATAAAGAGTGAGTCCATGAGCCTTTATAGTGTTTAAAACAAATATAAAACACTGGATCCATAAATTTATATAAAAAGTGTCCTCTAACAAATCATCAATATTACTCCCGCTGTAAAGGGATCTTGTATTATCTCCATCAAACACGTATATCTCTATAACTATGTACACTAGATACATATCATGTTATCATTAATTCTCATATGTTCCCTTTTAAAATACATCATGTGGTCATGGGAAACATAATATGTCAATCTCATATATCCAA
Source organism: Viscum album (assembly GCA_963277665.1). Classification (NCBI taxonomy): domain Eukaryota; kingdom Viridiplantae; phylum Streptophyta; class Magnoliopsida; order Santalales; family Viscaceae; genus Viscum; species Viscum album. The sequence goes on from OY728147.1 coordinate 1,307,228,323, forward strand.
CACATACATTCTCAATTATCTGAGTATAAAATGGCCTAGTTGATGAATGCAACACATGTCATTCACCTTTATGGATATGAACATAATATTCACCACTTATATATATATATATATTATCACATCATATATACTATATATGTACAACTTCACACTCTTAATTCTATCTTAATCAAGGACATAGATTTCATTCCCATCGTATGAGAGGAAAATCCCATCTTGTTTAATCTCTAACCAATTACATGATTAGAAAAATACCCAACCACCCCTTAATTAACTATGACACAAAGTGTTTTGTTATAAAGGTATCGAATTAAGGATTTTATCATGCAAAGTATCTTAACAAACTTAGGTAATGGGCTCCAAATATGATCTATTCACACCTAGAATACCATATACATAGTGTCTGATATTTCATGTGTTGTACCTTGTGGGTCACCCAGTATAAAATAAAAATTATTATGCCTCATGATAATATTATATATCTCATACTAGAATCATAATCATTTTAACCTTAACAGTTATTCATAAACTATAATAATCCTTGATGAATATCGGTAAGGGATTATTCAATATCATACTTTGATAGTTCAACTATCATTTCACTTCATGAAATGTATATCTATATATACATTTATAAATACAAGGTGAATGAATGAAAAAATGGATATTAATTTTTAAAATGATAAATTTTATATTATTAAAACACTATCAAGAATTAATAAAAAATACTAACATAATAATGGGTTTATCATATCATATATGATAAACTACCTGACCATATTATTGTTTTCTGCACTTTTTTGGGTCTTCTCATCTCATTACATCTATATGTAATTCCCTTTTTACCCCTATGGGACCATATAATAAAACCCTACCAAAAAACTCTTTAAATATCTACAGGTATACAAAAATAAATTCTAAATAATGTTAAGATTTATGAATCATATTCCAAATGTTTAACTCTATTAACATATTCAAACCACTTAATATCATAACATCAAATGTTGTGATTTAAAATTAGGTTGTCAACATAGAACCCATTCTATGTTTAACATATACATCCTTGAAACCCTATTCTATCAAAAAAATCTTGAAATAATGCAACTATTTATAGTATTTTTTTATCATGTTCTAAACTCCTTTAGGATAAATCCAAATTCACATTAACTGAAACAATCCTTAAGGAAATCATGATATTCACATTTTATGGTAACTAAATGTAACTCATGATATTTTTTAGTTAATATCACATATCCTAAATTATTTTGGATATTAAGTGATAATCACTTTAACATTAGACCAATTCAATCATTTTATTTTTAACATTGATATTTTCAAGCACAAATATACTCTCATTAGCCTCTTATACAATTTATTATTTTTTATAATATTTTTCTGAGATTAAAAGAACTCTTTTCTATTTAGTAAATAACACTTATTTCCTTTTAAAGAGAATATTTAAAAAATGAACTATTATTTTATATCATATATGACTTTATATTTTTTTAATAATTTTTTTTTAACTTTCTTTTCCTTAAAACATGTTATAGATATGAATGAATCATAAAATGTGTGTATTAAAAAAGTTGATCTCATTTTAATAGGACAATAAAATTTTTTAATCTATTCTCAAGATAAAAATGAGATACTCAAAACATACTTTTTAAAAATTCATCCAAGATTTAAGCATCTAAAATTTTTAATACAAAAACTATTTTGTATTAATAATTAAAAAAAATCATGCTCCAAAATTAATTTTTTTTCTTTTTTACTTTGTTCCTCTAGTATATTTACAATTCTTGTGAAATATATAGTTGGAATCATATACCTTTTTTAATAAAATATTTTAATTATATAAAATTTATATTTAGAGTGGACACTCCATGTGGCTTCTTACATCCCTTGAGATAATCTGGAAAATTTCTTCTGTAATGGATAATGTTTCCAAAATTAAAGCATTTTATTTCTTTCTTCTTAATTAGTTAGCCAATCATGAATACTCTCTATAAATTCTTTTTTCCTTTCTTTCCAGAACCTATACCCTCATCTTTTTGTACCATCATCATGTAACTTGTTCCTAGATCACCCATGTCTTACTCAGTTGTCATTTACATACTTAGGGGGTTAGGTAAATGTTTATAGAGTTAATTCGTATTATAATTAACAATAAACCATCAAAACTATTCCAACGATGATAGAAGAATTAAATCCATGGACACTTCAATATTAAGAGGTAAACTAGCCTCTCTAAATTAGTGATGTACCCATTCATATTGAGCACATGAGTTGAGACTATTGTTCCGTTATCTATTTTCTACTGATAAATATCCATTAAAACTTCATACATTTCAATCATAGATTTCTCCTAATGAAGACTTTTTAGGTTGTCCAATATATTATAGGAATCCTTAGTCATGTGTTTATTTTTCAACATAGACTCCAAAATTACAATAATGAGTGTGGGGACATCTAGTGAGTCCTTTATATTTTTATCAAAATCATCTACCTATATTTAATGAAATACTTCTCTATTTTTTTGCATTGAAAGTGGTAGTTCTAATACATAATATTTTCCTCATTACAAGATAATTATTTTCAATTTCCTATACTAGTCAATAATTTTACTTAAATTTTTTATCAAAAAATGATCTCAAGTTCTAAGAAAATGATTATGATTAAATTTTTCAATAACTTATTCTTTTATCAGATGAGTATTATATTTCATTACAATTTAATAAATAATTCATTAAATAGACTCCTAATAAAATTATAACCCCTTTAGAATACATCATATCCATTAGTGTTCCAAGATTGGTATTCCATCTTGATTTACACTGGTTTGGGAACATAAATAATCCCTGACTATAACTGGTCGAAAAAACTTTTAAATCATGTCGTATATGACCTAGGGATTTTCAAATGGACAACCCCTTGTCCAATCTATTATATAGATTAACCCAAATATTTTCCACTACTAAACATTAGGGTCTCACAACTAAGTGTAACCCAAAAAATTTCCACGAACTAGGCACTTAACTAATAGTGTCACCTCATTTCTTTCCTTCCATACACAAGTTAACTAATGGGAACCTAACAGTTAGGGTCACATGTACTGAAGGATGAAGTTAAATACAAGTTTCACTTTCAATTTAATTTCACAATTAATATTTTAAGAGGATTTAATCTCACCATATTATCTCATTTTATTTACATTTATATATTCATAATTATAATTATTTAATTTTGGAGTCCAATTAATTACAATAAATAAATTCATTAAAACAATATTGATGTGTAACTATTTACACAACACACATTTTATGTTACTCACCTGGAAATAGAATCTAAACATATTTACACATATCCAACTGAATCTCATGCATGATGATTATAAACATATCTTGTAAAGATCTAATTTTTTATGAGATTAAAATTATCCTCATGAATAATCCCAGAGTGAGATAATCAACCACCATCTTTCAAGAATAAGGAATAGCCTTAAGTCCAATGGAGATTTTTTCCATAATTCTCTCTCATGAGGAAAATTTTACTCAACAAATAATCTAATTAATAATAACTCTAACACTTAATATGAATAAACCTTATTCAAAAACTAAATGTGAGATAATAAATCTAAGTTAAAACACATGGTCAAGGTATATGGAAACTAAATCTCTTAATCATACTTAACATGTAACTACATAGATTCATGTATGATAATTTCTAATAAGTTATTTAACCATTAATATAAAGAATACCCATATTCATAAAATATAAACAATTCTTATTCATGAATAATAATAAAAGTAATAACCTTTAAATAATTAAACACTTAATATATTTAAATATTAGATGATGATTTATAAACAAATCATAATGAAAATATTAATCATATGCACTTTATAATTTTATCAATCTATTTTTAACATTTCATAATTTTTTAAAATATACTCTTTATACTCAATTCATAAAATAAACATTCCCTATTAACCACTATATATCATTTTTCATTAAAATATATGATATTTTATACATTATAAAATTTTATAATCCAATTTCTATTATGTAATAAATTTACATAATCTAAATATCACATTATTCAATATTATTTAAACATTAATAAAATCATTTATTAAAACTCATATTGATGATATTTAAATAATTTCTCAAATTAAGCCTTTTAATTTGAACAAAAAAAATAGCTACTCACAAACAATTCTTAATTTAAATACAAACACTTTATATTTTTCTTTCTTTATAATTTATAAACCCTTTTTATATTGCATATTTTGATTTCAAAATAATCATTTTTATTTCTATGCCATAATGAAAAACATATAATATCAAAAAAGGTATTAAATAAATATTAACTCATAATATTAAGGAATATTTATTAATAATTGTTTCAAAAACTCAATTAATTAATTATGAACACTTTATAAATAAATAAAATATATAAATTTTATAATTAATATACTCTAAAAAACCTTTTAATTATAATATATAAATTGTTAATTATCATTTATAAGAAATTTATCAATCCTGATCATAGTAAATAAAATAAATAAAAATTATTTAATTTTATTTTTTACTGCCACATGATAATAAATTGATCTTTAATGTAATTACAATATCAAAGTAAGACCAATCCATAGTGGAAAACGAGGTATATAAGGCATGTACAAGTCATTGAGAGCATGATGAACATGGGATGACATTAAATAAAATTCATTGTGTGAGGATGCATGATGTAAAGTGGTCATATAGCAAGGTGGTCACATGATAATTCAACAATAGTATATAGATCACATGGTGTAATAAAGAACCATCTATTTGAGTTTTGGTTTGATGTGTAACTCACTCAATTTTTGGAATTACATTGACACTCAGTGTAATATTCAATATAATAAAAACGATACTCAATTTATATATCATGCGACATAGGCTACATTATCAAAAAACAAATTTTTTGGATCAAAATCTGTATTATGAAATCCATATAACATAATTTCATGACACATCACAGATTATTTTATTATATGAGTAATATTATGATGTCTCTTAGGATTACAATATCTCTTAATACAATATGAGGATTAAATTCATTATTTCAAAATATTATTTCAAGAATATAAATATATTGGAAGCTTTGAAACCATATCTAGGTTTATAATGGTGTGATAAGCACTTTATCATAACAACAGAATTAATTATGAACTAAAATCCCAAGATCACCATGCTTTAGATAATCTAAAATAATTAATGGTAAATGTGAATGTAATACATAATATTTATTGTATCCACAACCTAAAACCAACCAATTCACCTTAAAATGGGTTTAATGGTGATCACTAAAGTTATGAATGAAGGCATCTCACCTTTAGAGGTATCCAAACGTTTTTTAGGTCATTTTGACACTTGAAATTAGACACCATATAACTACATTGTGTGATGGAATATTATAGTGAAAATGATGATGAATAAGAAAAGTTATGGATATGAGGAATCACATCCATGTATAAAGAAATCACCCCCATTTTCTACTTCATGGATTAAAGATATTTATAGGGACCTCAATCAATGTACTAGATCATTTTCAATAATAACTCATGCATTATTATACAAGAGTTATTACCTTGTCTAATTGAAGCATATCCCTTAAAATTATTTCTTATATAAAATTACTTTAATGATAGATATCATGAAAAAAATTCAAATAATAAAGATAATAATTTGAACACTTCATTATTCCAATATATCCAATGTTATAATCAACGAATTCATAGGATATTTCTTAAGGATACATTTTAAGAAATTTGTTCTCAAGGAATTCCTTAAGGATGTGTTGGAAGTAATATAGTATCAAGTTTCTAACTATGATTATGTTATGTGGAAGCATATCCTCAATGGTAAAAACACAAAAATATATCATATGAAATATTATATTAAGAGAATATTCCATTCAGGTGAGAATCCTTCATCTAGTGGAAATAAAATTACAATAAAAATGGATTTTTCTTTGGTCCCTACCCAAGCCCATATGGTTTCTTGTGATGTTTTACTATTATAAATTGTTACTATTTAATAAGTTATTTCATAAAACAGTTGATTGCAATAAAAAATTTCTTACACAAAACATGCTTTATAAATCATTTTTATAACACATAAAAAATAGAGTAATATTAAACAATATATCATATATAATTAGGTTTTTAAGGAAACTATTTATAATTTTAAAACATTTAAGATATACATTTTCAGAATAAATAAAGCACTTATAGCTCTTATAAAAATGGATTGTATATAATCTTTTACCTTAATCAATTGATTTCATTACCCTTTTACTCCAAAGGTACTACTCTTGGGCCAACAATGAAGGAAGTGAGATAGTGACACCCAGGTCCTACCTTCAGTAGGCCCCAGGTTGTCGAATCCCACCAAGGGTATAAAATATCATAAATGGAAGGAATTACCCTCTATAATATTGAATCAAGAGATTTAATGAAAATGAATAAACAAATCCATGAAATAATATAAAACAAAGTATATTAAAACCATCCCATGATACATGTATATAATAAAAAAATACAGTCTCTAAATAAAATAGAATAAAATAGTAATGTGGTAGTGTCCCAAAAGTAACTCCCATGTTTGAGATAGTAATGTCTATCACGTTCCATGAAGTACCCATAGAAACCTAAAAAACGTTTTCATATACATAGGGGGAGAATATATATATATATATATATATATTGAGTAGGATGACACCCAAATTCTCTTATGCACATGTTGAAAGAGAATACAAGTATATCAGAGAGAAAACATCAGAAATAAAAAAACCTGAATAGGTAAATTAACTAATCCCATTCTCACTAAGGCACACTCTCTAGATAAGGCATATAATTATAATAACATAATAATAATTATATCCATATAAGGGTACCCCACAACACTTTCTATAATGAATCGTGTCTAGTTCGCTCATAATTAACCAAAAATGGGTGCCATATGGATTCAAGCACACCTCCCCATACTTGAGAGCTTGCTGACTATCAATGAGTTCTAAGGAGGTATGGTGGGGAGATTATTCCCACATTATTAGAGTGGATCACAATGGTGAAATATAAAAATATGTAGTGGAAAAAATATAATTAATGAAACTACATAAGTAAAAATCTAGAAAAAAACACACTAACATAAATAATACATAGTGACACATCCAAAATAATGATTTCAAGATACTATACTAATATTAGGGGATATAAGGGGAACAAGACAGCAGGCATACATAATACATGTAATACTAAATAAAAATTTCCAAAAGCAATATTCAATAGTATTTTAAGAACAAGCTCAGTTCCCTAATCCCATATTCTATCCCAGTATACAGAAATCATTGTCTATAGCACGAAACTTCCCTTTGTCCCTGCCTACATTCATATATTCTCTCCAATTACCAATCAACATACCAAATAAGGTGTGAGTAAAACTCAATAGGAAACCTAAAATAATTTATTGCACTACCTAGTCTATAAATATACAATGATCATAGTGTAGTCATAATATAAAAAGGATATAAATAAATTACCATGTTGGTTTGGGTTCCCCATGGGACACCCTCTTGATACTACCTTCTTTAAACTAATTCAGGAATTCCTTTGAACATTTTACCTTTTAAATTTATTTTTAATCTTGGACATAAGGCATAAAACCATGGAGTCCATATAATGTGATCTTATTATAAGTATCATAATTTTTCAATGGAATTTATGTGTTATAAAATTTATCACAAGGGTGTATCCTTGGCAGTTCACCATAAGGGGAAGGTACTACCCAATCCCAAGGATCATGTCCTAAGTACCCTCAGTACTAAACATGAAAGGATCCCAATGCAATTACCTAGGAATTCTGTAAAGTCATTTCAAATCCAAGGGGAATCATCCATTGAATTCAGTATAAATTTCTATAAGTATATGAGAACCCTCATAACCATGTCGCAACATTCGCAATCATAGAAAAAAGACCGAATCCACGTGTGCTATTTCACTTGGTATATGCATCAATGATTCAATTCTCATCCCATGAGCCTATCCAAGGAAAGCCACAAAGTGAGTCCATGTATTGTTCAGGGTGTTCCAAACCTTTAATTTAATTCAAGGTCCATGAACATAGTCAATCATAATATAACAACTGCTCAATTTTCCATAATAATAATAATATCAGTGGTTACACTTTATGATTAAACAAGGTCTAGGTTACAAGAACATACCATTCAACTATAATTTTTAAATCATTTAACCATTAAAATTTATAATGGAAACTAAATAAACTTTAGAAGGTGGTGTAATCACATAACTAAGGCTTCGGGGACTAGAAACATACCATATCATTTCATTGAAATCAATTAAACAATTCTATTCACAAGTCTTAACTAAACACACCATAGAAGGTGGTTTAGTTCACATAATGAGGTATATAATTTTAATAAAATTGGAAAATGCACTATAAGGGGTGGTTCTCATTGAGGAAAACAACCTATGGTGATGAAAATTAGGTTATAAGAACAAATAACTCAAAGTTATAACAATCTATTAATTTAATTTGACATTTAAATACTATTGCATGGAAAATATGGTGTATGGAATGACAACACATAATATAGAAATAAAAAATGGTAAAATAGATTGACCACCTAACTTATACCATTAATATAATCCTCATTTAATATCAGCATCTAATTTGGGCAAGAATGGTAGAAATCATAGAAATTGATAAACAACCTAAAAAATAGGTCATATTACCGCATATTAATTTAGCATTTGTTATAGAAAGGTAAATGAAGAAATGAATGATGATGAATGACATCCTTAATGAGAAGATTCCAATGTGATGAATGGAACTTCAATCGATGATTTTATTAGGTACATCCAAAAAAACCTATAATAGGGAAGGGAAGATCTCACTACATAAGGCCGCTACTAGAAAACAAGGACGATAAATAGAAGAAGAAGAGTTAATGTAATAGGGGTAAAATATAAATATAAATTTTTAAGTGAGTGCATGATTTTTTCATGTGGTTGGCCAAACCATGCACCAACCATTCTCCACCACTGAGTTTGTGGTACACCCCCTAGCATAGTTAAGCACATGGTTGTATAAACCATTCCTCAACCATGCATTTAAACTCTAAAATATTAATGAATCTTTTTTGAAAGGTCTTGAAACCTCCCACAAATGGTTAACCTAACCATGAATCACCCCATATTTCTTACATGTTTGAGCCACACAATTATCACTAACCATGAACTAAATATGTATCTCACTATGTTTCCACAAAAACCAAAGCTCCAAGCTTGGAACAAGACCTAGATTCTCCTAAAAACCTTTCATGATACCTTAAGAGTTTTCATTAGGGTAAAAAGAAATCATTGACCAAAAACTAAATGGTATGCACCTCATCAGAGAAACTGGGATCTTACAAAATCTTCTCCTTAAAACAAATCATCCTTGAGGTTCCCTTCAGAGGGTGGTTGGGAATCATCTAAGAATAAATCTATATATTGAGCGCATGCATTGGCCACTCTATACTAGGTATCATCTTATACATGGACATGTTTACATAGCACCCATATAAGAGGAACATTCCTACCTAGAAGATCCTTCATACTTAGATTAATAATACAAACCAGTTATTCCCCAAAAGAATCATCAACATCTTACTCAACTTCATCAAGATGACAAACATGAGATGGATATGAATGATAATAACAAAACTAAGAAATTAGAGTGATTTTTTCATATCCTTGTATCTCTAATGGATTATTAACTGATAATCCACTTGTCTTGCTCTCTCAAAAAAATAAAAAGGTATTATGAATATAGGTGATAGCTTACATTGTTGCATAAACTAAAGATTCCACAGTCTAGTCAAACCATGAGAGAAGATACAATCCATAACCTAGAACTCTAGTTTTTATCAATAGTGATCATAATATGAATTTTCTCTAGACTAATCTGTATCCATACAATTTATAATCGGCATCACCTACTCTAAAGCTTCCTGAATGAGATGAGGTCCTTGTAGTAGTGCCTCTCTTTCCTCTATCCAACACAGGAGTGAACAACATCACCTAAAATATAATGCCTCATAAGGAGTCATATGTATAGTCACTTAGAGGCTATTATAAAAATATAACATAGTAAGAGGTAGATGTTTCTTAAAATAATATCCAAATTCAAGGACACATGCTCAAATAATGTCCTATAACAACTACATTGTGTGCTCAGACTGACCATCGGTCTGAGGGTGATATGTTGTACTCATAAGTACCTATGAACCAAAATTCATTTACAACCCCTGTCAGAACCATGATATAAAACTATCAACCCTATCTAATACAATAGTGTATAGAAGTATATAAAGGTGTATAATATCAAGGACATAGAGTCTACCAAACTCATTCACTGAGAAGGTCTCTTGATTAGGTAGTTAATGGGAAAACTTCATCAGTCTATATATGATAACCCATTCGGTGTCACAACCTTGAGGTTACTTTGAAAAGCTCATCAAGATATATATAATTATTTCATTCCATTTCGACTCTAGAATGGGAAATGGTTGTCAAATCCATGAAGGACGTTGGTGTTAAGCCTTCACCTACTGACAAGTGGAACACCGAGTAACAAAACTTGGAATCTCCCCTTTCATATCTATCCACCAATATTAGTGGTGTAATTCATGTTGTGCCTTAGTATAAATGAGATATACAACAAAAGTAGAGGCATGATACTCTAACTAGCATAGGGGTGAATAGTAAAACCTACCATATAAGGCCTCATAAGGATTAGTATGTATATTTTTTTGGAAGTTATTATTATAAGAGATCATATAAAGTGGTAGGTGTATCTTCCAAGAACCACCAAAATCAAGGACATATGCTTGAAGCATTTCCTCTAACACCTGTATTATTTTCTCAGACTGACCATCAGTCCGAGGGTGATATGGTGTACTCAGAAGAACTTGTGAATCCAAATCCTTATACAACCACTTCCAAAACCATGATATAAAAATAGAATCCAACTTTGTTAAAATAGTATATAGATTTCTTTAAAGTTTTATAATATCCTAAACATAGAGTCTCCCAAGATCATCCATTGATAAGGTCTCACAAATAGGAAATGAATGGGTGAACTTCATCAACATATCTACAAAAAACCCATATTGTGTCACTTACTGAAGGTAAATTTGGTTAGATCGTCATAAAATCCATAGTGACTTCAACCCATTTACATTCTAGAATGAGAAAAAAATATAAAATCCCTATAGGTCACTAGTTTTATTCCCTCACCTGGTGATAGGGGGAACAATGAGTAACAAAACTTGTGATCACCCTTTTCATCCATGTCCACCAATAACAATGGAATTAGTCCTTGTGCTTCTTGGTATAGCTATGATTTATTTCCTAGGAAAATGAATGACACTCTAACTAGCACAAGAAAGAAAGGAATAATATACACTATAAGTCCCCATAAATAGTTTTATGTATATTCACCTACAATCTATTATTATAATAAAACTCAGCAAGAGGTAGATATTTACCTCAACAGCCTCTAAAATCAAGTACACATTCTCAAATAAAGTCCTCTAACACCTGTAGTGTGCCCTAAGACTAGCTGTTGGTCTAAGGGTGATAATTTGTACTCATAAGTATATGTGAACCCAAAGCCTTATATAACCCCAACTAGAACCACGATTTAAAACTAGAAACCCTATTTCATAAAATAGTACATAGAACTCCATGAAGATACAAAATCTTCTGAACATAGAGCCTCCCAATCACATCTAATGAGAAAGTCTCTCAAATAGGAAGGAAATTATCGAACATTATCATCCTATTCATGGTAACCCAAACTATGTCAAGAACATAAGGTTACTTCAATAATCTCACCATGAAATATTTATTGGTGTCATCACATTTCTTCTATGGAATGAGAAATGGCTGTAAAATCCCAATATATTACTGGTGTTCTTCCTTCACCTGTTGACGGGTGGAACATCAAGTAATGAAATTTGAGATCTTCCTTTTCATACTTGGACACCAATACTGGCATCCTAATTCATGGTACATCTTGGTATAACTAGGATGTTCTACCCAAGGATAGGAATGAGACTCTAACCATTATTGGGATAAACAGAGTGACCTACCATATAAGGCCTCATAAGGAGTCGTATATATAGTCACTTGGATGATATAATTATAAGAAATAAAAGTAATATGTGGATGTTTCTCCTAATAACCTCTAAAATTAAGGAAACGCTCTTTAAGAATATCCACTAACACCTATATCGGGAACTCAGACTGACTGTTGGTCTGAGGGTGATATGTTGCACACAAAACTACTTTTGAACCTAAAGACTTTTGTAATATCTGCCAGAACCATGATGTAAAACTAGAATCCTTATCCGATATATTAGTATGTGGAAATCTATGTAGCATCCCCGACCTAAAATCCACTAAATTGATACTCCGATCTGGGTGGTTACATGACCTTAAGCACGCATCCCTTTACACTAAAGGTTTCCAACTAGCAACAGGAGTTTGAGTAGTCAAATGAGGAGACTGTAACCCCTTTTTATTAGAGTAATCCACAACAGAAGATAAAAAATAGAGGAATAATAATCAATAACAAAAGATCATGCATAAACAACCATTCCCCAAAACGAGGTACAACCATGTCCCACATTAAATATGCCATGTCATGCTACAAATGAAAAAGTAAAAAAACCCAAAAATGAAAACAACTGCAAAATCCCCCAAAATGATCATGACACCAAGCTCGGGTTCTCCTCCACATACACCCATGCCAACCAAACTCCCTAGAAAGATCATTTTCCCTTCCTCTGACCTGAAAACATGAAGTATGTTCGGGTACCCAACAGCGGCCTGACCAGGGTTTGAGTACAACTCAGTAGGCCACAATAAATGGTGTCTAAAAAATATCTAGTATAAACAGTTGTTCATGCAAAGGGAAATGAGTAATAAATGAAAAGGAAAATATTAAGTTCCCTTAACCAGTTTAGATCCATTAACAACATTTATTACCATTTCCATATCTTACTATTTCACCCCATTTCCCATTACTTACCATTTCTAATGCACTTTTCATGGGTTCATCAAACACAACAAGTTACATGGATTAAATTACACAATCACATGCATGAGAAAAAATACATTGTTATCCTATCTCACAAGGACTAACTTCCTCATGTCAAAAATATCCTCACCTCAAAGCCTCAGTCTAGGTAGATGCAACCATTAGGGGAACAAATCCTTTGTCCTCTTTCTTAACCCTTGAATTAGGGTTAGAGTTTAGAGCCCCAGTCCATCTCAACCCATGGGCGTATAACCTCAAGTAAATAACACATTATACCAAGCCATGTGCACATGCTACATATATATGTATTTCCATAAACCATTCACAAAACATTACAACAATTTACTAAGGAAAACATAAATCATAACACTAAAATGAGAGTTAATATCATGCCTTAACCCATTAAAACATTTACCACACTTCACATCATTTATCCATTTAGCCCAATTCCCTTTTATTACGCTTATCTCACTAAGCATTCATTCATTTTTCCTATCTCACTAGGCTTTGTTCATTATGCCTAACTCACTAGGACTCATTAACAGTCCAATAATCTATTCCATTATGGACTTTAATCATTCCCACCAATTAACCCACTTAGCCATTCATCATTCTCATGTGTCAATCCATTTACACATTCCAACACTATTAATAATTCATCTAGCATAAACATGTCCATCCCATATAAACCACTTCCATGTTAACCCAAAATACCTTAGGTTATTATTAGGCATAGGTGCATCGCCTAGATTCTTTTCCAACACAATCAATCACATAAACATTTTTATCAAGGGATCTACAAAGATACACAACAATCTCACGTGTTCATCACAAATCCCAAGGTCTGGGAAGTAGACACGCCACATGGGTGTCCCTAGATTAGCCTCATCACCCACGATGCATCCCATGGGGATCCTGAGTGTTTCCATTTACCTTATTGATAACCATTTTACCTAAACATGCCAAGGGTGATCAAAACATACCAAGTGACACCCAAGAACAAAACCACACATGCGTAAATCCACAAATAAATCATGGGATATAACATGTAGACAACCTAACTCAGTTTTATGGGTGAATGAACTATTAATCAATCCCTTAGATTCTACTTCAACCAATCTTTGAAGCTTCAACCTAGACCTCACCAAAAGAGTAGGGTTTCAGAGATTTGTAAAGAGAGGAGAAGAAAATACAAACCTTAAACTCAAAAGAGAAGAAAGTATGGGATTATCTTTACCCGGAGCTTCAATCCAGAACCAACAGCACTAAAAATGGCTTAGAAATGAGGGAGATCAATATCTTAGAGCTCTTAGGAGACTTGGTTCATTCCTAGGTTGAAGAGGGAAGAATGGAGGTGAAACATCATGTTGGGTATTAAAATCTTGGAGTGAAAAATTGTAATTTTTTTAAAAGTTTCTGGACCGCACGGTTTACCCGCATGGTTTTCCAAACCGTGCACAAAATATACAAATGTCACTATTCAAAAACCCACCTTCAGAATGATTTCCCTGGGATATCCGCATGGTTAGAACAATCAGTGCATAGACCATGCGGCCTACCCAGAAAACCCCACTTTTATCCTTTTTCATGTCTCGAACCCTCAGAACACCCCCGAGCCTCCTTAAGGACTTGGGTATGAAATTAGTTAACCAAAAAAAGGACTAAATCCAAAACATAAATGAGAACATACCTTTCCAAGATCCGGGATCTTACAACCTCCCCACCTTATAATGGATCATCCTCGAGCCGAGATCCCAAGCTTCATTTCACTTCCAATGAAAAGAGATCAGGCCACCAAGCCTATATATCTAACTCCTGTTCCCACGTTTCTTCTTGAACATTCCAATGATTCCATAGTACTTGCACTAATGGAACAACCTTTTCCCTAAATACTTTCTCGCTACGATCCACCACATAAACCAGATGATCCTCAAAGGATGCATCAGCCTCAAGCTTAGCATCCTCAACATCCACCACGTCAGTTGGGTCTGGGTGATACCACCGAATCTATGACACGTAAAAAACATCATGCATCATGCTATAATATTGTGGAAGAGTCAATCGGTATACTACTGGCCCGATCCTCTCTATAATATCAAATGGTCCCACATACTTGGGCACCAACTTTCCCTGCATTCGAATCTGTTAGTGACCCAACCTTGGTGACACCCAAAGGAAAACACTATAACCCACCTCAAACTCAAGAGTTCTACACCCCCGATCTACATACAAATTCTACCTACACTGGTCAATTTTCATTCACTTCTAAATCAACTCAACTTTCTCTAAATTATCCTCCAAGAGACTCAGTCCCAACAACTTTGATTCACCAGCCTCCAACCAACCCAACATAGATCTACATGTCCACCTATAGAGAACCTGAAATAGTGCCATCTGAACCGTAGCCTGAAAACTATTATTGTAGGAAAATTCAATAAGAAACAGGTGCTTCTTACAAGAACCACCAAAATCCAAGACATAAGACCTCAACATGTCTTCCAACACATGGATTGTACACTCAGATGGCCCAACCTGAAGGTGGTTCTCCACCTTTAAGTCTTTATTTCATGGCCAAACATTCAAGATAATCAAGCTAACTTTCCCTAACTTGACTCAAAAGCGTCGACTCAACCTCCACAGAAGCAAGAGTCACCTGACCATTTTTATCCCGCACCATTAGGTGCATCTCCGCAAATAAATCCATCACCTTATGCTCAGTTTTGGATTCTTGAACGACCAGGTTCTAATCCTTGATGCTCAAAGAATCAACAAAATCATTCCCTTTCCCCAATGTATATACCATATTAATGTTGAAATACTAGAGATACTCAAACCATCTTAACTGCCTAAGATTCAAATCCCACTACGAAAAGATATTCTTTAGACTCTTTTGATCGGTATACACTATGAATTATTCCCTCAACATGTAGTTCCTCCAAACCTTTAAGTCATACACTATTGAAGCCAAATAAAGATCACAAGTGGGATAATACAACTGATGGAGTCTCAATTTCCTCGACTCATAAGCCAAAACCCGGTCATCTTGCATCAACACAGCCCCAAGCCCAATACCAGATGCATCACAAAATATGACATACTTCCTACCTGGCTCAGGTAAGATCAAAATTGGTGTGGTCGTTAATTGATTTTTCAACAATTTAAAGTCATTACCACAAGCCTCAGACCACTCAAACATGATTCCCTTCTTGGTCAATCCTGACTTTGGTGCTTCCAATTGAGTGAAATACTGGATTAACTTTTGGTAATACCCAGCCAAACCTTGAAAACTTCAAACATCTGATACATTATTGGGATGTTCCCAAGACATAGCAGCATACACTTTCTATGGATCCACTGACAGACCTACCTCATAGATGATGTGATCAAGAAAATTCACTTCTCTAATCTTGAACTAACACTTTGAAAGCCTGGTGTATATCTGATGCTCTCTTAGTGTACTCAGAACGATGTCAAGATGTTTGGCATGACCATTATCATTTTTTGAGTACACCAATATGTCGTCAACAAAGACAAAAAAAATTGATCTAGATAAGTATGAAATATTCAGTTCATCAATTCCATGAACACTTCCAGTTCATTGGTTAAGCCGAAAGGCATCACCACAAACTCAAATAACCTGTATTGACTCCTGAAAGCTGTCAACGGTATGTTAGAAGGCCTCACCATCAACTAGTGATAAGTAGATATTAGATCAATCTTAAAAACCATCAATTAAACCCTCATATGGTCAAAGAGGTCATCAATTCTAGGAATTGGGTATTTATTTTTCACCATCATCTGATTCAACTTCTGATAATCTATACACAGCCTTAACTACCTTTCTTCCTTATTTGAAAAAAGCACAGGAGATCCCCAAGAAGACGTGCTAGGATGTATGAAACCCTTATGCTCTAACTCTTAAAGATAAACCTTTAACTCATGGATTTTTACTGGTGCCAATCGGTATGGAGGAATATAAACTGGATCCACTCCTGAAAGCAACTCAATTGTAAACTCAACATCTCTCTTAGGTGGAAACACTAAGAAATCCATAGGGAACATGTCCTGAAACTGATCCACTATGAGAGGGAAGATATACCATTCCCCTCTTTCATCATCAAGCACAAGACAAGCTACTTGAGCTGTGAGCTAACCCAACTGCTAACAAAACGGTCTTGCACGACCTTCTCGAACATCCCACTCTCCACGTTGGACATAAGCATCACCATCAAGTGACCTAAACGATACCCTATGATGGTAATAGTCTATGTGTTCCCAATACATCACCAAATAGTCTATACCCAAGATCAGATCAAATCCTAAAATCTTGGGAATGAAAAAGTCCAATAGGAAACGAGACCCTCCAACTTCCAATGAGCATCCCTTATACTACCTAATATCTTCATTTCACACCCCCAATGGATTATCAATCGATATAAACCCACACACACTCTCCACAGGAAAACCCAAAGCTACCACAAGCTGAGCAGAAATAAAAGAGTGTTTGGTACCAGTGTCAAACAATGCACTAGCAGGCATAGAAGATACAAGGATCGTACCTTGAACATTCGATGGCCCAGCCTCACCATCACCAGGTGCCGACTGAACTCCATGAAGATGACCTTCCCCTCTACACTGGGCTCCAACCTATGTGCCCTGAACTGCACTGCCCTGCTGATGTGGGTGATCCTTCCCCATAGTTCCACACCCACCACCCCTGCGAGTATGGCTCATGGACATTCAATTGCATGTCTGATATGGATAAAATGATCCCTTGCCTCTGCTTGTCATGTTCCATTCACCAACATTCACACTCACCTTTTGAGGGTTCCTACAAAACCTTTGCACGTGCCCCAATCTACCACACGATCAGTACTCAACTGGCGGTTGAGGACACTGACCCCGTATGTGCCCCAGCCTACCACACTGATATCAAAACAACTGATCACCACCTTGAGAGGTTGATTCTATCTTCTGACCACCTTTCACACTTATGCCCTATTAGAAACTTCTAAACGAAGCTTCCATCCCTTGTAAGTTGCACCACTTGTCTGCCCAGGTGGCATGACAAGCCCAAAACCTGAATCTCCCTTTAGGTTCCCTTATGATATCAATGCTTGATCCACTACCTCTTTAAACCTCTTTAATTGAAAGAGATTCACCTGATACCTAATCTTGTGTACTAGTCCATCCTGAAAATGCCTTGTAACTACTTCCTCATCACCCTCCAATGTCGGAAAAAAGCTTCACAGGTTAGTGAAGTAGCCATCATACTCCATCACTGACATTGATCCCTGAGTCAAGCTCATTAACTCTATAGCCCGCTCTTGCCTCAAAGTCTCTGGGTAAAACTGCTCCAAAAATGTTTCTTGGAAATCTTTCCACAACATCCTTTCAGCCTACTCAGTCTGAGAAAGGATGTCCCACCACCACTTTTCCTGGCCCCACAACATATAAGTTTCCAACTTGACGCACTTCCCAATAGGATTCTTCAGATGGTTAATTATCATTTGGACAAACTCTATCCATAACTCTTCTACCTCTGGCCCACCCTCTCTAGTAAAGTTCAAAGGGTTTTATAGCTAAAACTCTCTGGTCAGCTCAAACATACTTATTGCAACCCGCCCAGGGTCTCAATCCATCATCTGCATAAAACTATCCAAGTTATCTCGGAACTTATCTTCTCAAAGTTCCTGTATCACCACATTTTTTTGCTCCTCTACTGAAGGAGTGTTCTTAGCAACATCCTCTTTTTCCCAACCAGTGCTCAACATCATGGTGGAATTTCTCTACATTTCCAAACACAAGGTTTAAGAAACATAGCATAAAACTTTCAAAACTTCATAATGAAAAGGATCTTCACCATCCACAACTACCCACCATACATGCACCATCCCAATGAACCTTGAAATTCTGAAAACATCACCCCAATTATCCCTGCCGCAGGATATGGTCCACATGGGGTAGACAATCATACACCACCATAATGCTCGCACAACCTGTTACAACAACAATTTTCAATTCATTGGAAACCCTTAATCACACATATTCATTAATCATCACTTATCATTCTTTTATCTTAACCCACTTTCATTACTTCATTTATGATATTTTCCCTTTTCAATTATCAAGATACAAGGTGCATTCTATCTTTCATGCCTCACACACCCAACTCATGTATGCCTACAATGATGCATGTCACCTATCTCTCTAGGTTCCTACAATGATGTATGAATGCACAACCTCGTGTCATTGAGGCCATAAGACAAATATCATAAAAAAATCAAATCACACAGCTTTTGAATCACCCAATGGTGAAATATCATCAACTATAACACCACACAATCAAGAACAATAACTCCCACCCTGGGTGACTTGGGGTTTCTCTCGTACATGGGTTAGCTACTCCCAAGAATGTGCTCATTAACAAGGCCTGACACATCCTAACTCCCGTCTATCATCCCAAATAACAAGATTACAAAGAATGAGAAGAAATAACTCCTTTTATACCACTTTGTAACATCCCTAACCCAGAATCCACTAAACTGGTGCTCCAAGCAGAGTGGTTACATGAATTTTAGCATGCATCCCCATACAAAAAAGGTTTCTGACTAGCAACGGGTGTCTGAATAGTCAATTGGGGAGACTATACCTCATTTTTATCAGATTTATCCATAATAGAAGATAAACAAAATAGCGGAATAATAATCAATAATAAAAGTTCATTAATAAATGAACATTCTCCAAAATGGGGTACAACCATGTCCAATAGTAAAAATTTGATGTCGTGCTACAAGTGAAAAGGTAAACAAAACCCAAAATGAAGACAACTACAAAATCCCCCAAAATAGTCCTGACATTGAGTTTGGATCCTCCTCCACGTACACCCAGTGTAACCCAACTCCCTAGAAGAATCATTTTCCATTCCTCTAACCTGCAAACACAAAGTCTGATCAGGTACCCAACGGTGGCCCGAGCGGGGTGTGAGTACAACTCAGTAGTCCACCACCAATGGTGCCTACAAATTATCTAGTATAAACAATTGTGAAAGAAAATGGAAAAGAAAAATAAATGACAAAGAAATGAGTAAGTGACTTTAACCAGTTTAGATCCATCACCAAAATTTATTATCATTTCCTTATCTTACCATTTCACCCCATTTCCCATTACATAACAATTACAACACACTTATCATGGGTTCATAAAACAAAACAAGTTACACGGCATAAATTACATAATCACATGCATGAGGAAAATCACATTGTTATCTTATCTCACTAGGACTAATGTCACATACATAGCTTATTTTAAATTTATTTTTATTTTAATTTCCATTAATGCTTTGTTTTGGGGGTTTCCAATGGTTTTATGGAGAATAGGTGAGTTTTCGTGAATTGGGCCAAACCGTGAGCCCAATTCCAGATTTAAAAATAAATTTTGATTCTTTTATAACTTATTCATTTTTTAATATTTTTCACTAATTCAAACTCCTAAATGACATCCCTTGATATATTAACACTAAAATTAAAATATGGAGCCTTTGGAAATCCGTAACCATGGTTTAGTTGGGTTTTTAGTTAGGGAATTAGGACTGCCCGAAATCCCATTTTCTGCATTAAAAATAAATTTTAATTCTTTAATATATCTTTCAATATTTGCGTTTTTTCGGTGATTCCAAGCCTCATATGCGGCCATTACACCCAGACGCGCCCCCAACCTCTTTACCCCCCTCTTTGGAGCTCATAGGATCGCGATTTAGGGACGAACATCTTAGGGTTTCTAAAATCGGGCAGATTTGATGAGGTATGTTTATTCAATCATAACTCTCTCAATTCATACTCTTTTCCCTCCATTACAATTCCTAAATGACCTAATAAGTCTTGTGAGAACATACCCTGAGTTTTGTCCGTTTTCAATTTCAGATACTGGTGTTTTGGGGAGATTCATTCTAGATTTCTCAAGTAAGTTTTTCCATTTCTTTTCCCCTTTCAAATTGATTAGGGTTTCATTCTATTTTTTTAGGGTTTCCTCCCTTTTTATTGAATTGAACAATGACCAGTGGGTAGGGGTTCGAACCTAAGGTTTAACCTTGGGTTTTCTTGGTCCAATTTTCTATTTTTAGGTTTGATCTACCCTTCTTCAGGTGCGGCGGTGGTGCGTTTGTGTTTTCGCACAAAGGATTCAATGGTTTCATTTGATTTGGTAGGTGATTCCAATGTTGATGCAATATTTGTGTATTATAATGATGTATTTATCATATTTTCAAATATATATAATTTTATTATTGCTGCAAAAATTGGTTCTAATGATGTTTCCATTGCAATTGAATTTAAAATGCCAATTTGGTGTGAAATTGAGGGTTTTCCAAAGAAGTGTTTTGTTTGTTTATTTGGGGATGACCTATAAATACTTAGTTGTTTTTATTGATCTGTAATAAGGCATAAAATACTGTTTATAATGTTTATCCCCTTTGGTAATTGCTGCAAAAAATGGGTTTTAATTGTGTTTGTAAAGAAAGTGAAGTTTTGGTTCCACTTTTGTGTGAAAATGAAGGTTTTACAAAGATAACACTTCTTGTTTAACATGGGGATGCCCAAAAATTGATTTGTTGTTTTAATTGATATTTATTGGGCTGCCTTTACTGTTTTGGTAACTTACAATTGTGAACATCGTGTACAAGTGGGTTTCTTAAGGGGTTTTGTGTGCAAAACTACACGAGATTTTGAGAAATTGATTTATTCAAATTCAAAGAGTTTGTTGTGTGTTTTAAGTGGTATAAAATGGGATAGCTACTGTATTTGGTGTATGTGACAAATAGTGGTGTTTTACATTAAAATGGATATGTGTTAAATCCTGAAATTGTTTGAGCACAAAGGGGGAATCCCGGGTACCTAGGTGGGGCGGATTTGTACTAGTACGGCTAGTGGACCGGATGGGTTTTGTCCCTGTTTCACTTAGCATTTGGATAAAGACAACTCTAACTAAACTATGTGGATGATGATTGGGGACCACTAGGTTATGGGTATGTTCCCTACTAGTGGCTCATGCATGAGAAAGGATTTTACTATGGTTACATTACACTGAGGTACGAGGTACATGGGGCCTGAGACTATCTAGTACCTAGGGGTGTTCCTGGTTTTGTTGCTCAGTGGATTTGTGGTATTTGCCCTTGTATTTGGGTGTCTTTGGAATTATAATGCAGTATCTAATATTCCTATTTAAATGTGTTAACATTCTGAAAGTTTTATCTTGAAAAATGTTTTCAATTTAAAGTTTCATTTCGTGGAATTTGTCACCGCTTTTAATTGCATATTAAAACTGCTTTCTTTTTCACCTTGTATTGCATGCACCTTGGAATCATAGGGTGGTATCCTATTGTTCTTAGGCTCATACCATACTTACACCCCTTGGGTGTAAGTAAACCTTTTTTTTTTGACCCAGGTAAAGGAAAGGCTAAGGGTGATGGCGGTTCAGGGTGTTAGTCCTCATCCTTGGGGCGGAGTAGTGGAGACGACTTGGGGGTGATGACCCCTTGTCATGTGGATTCCATGGGGCTGTTTTGTTTCTGTTCCATTGTGTATTTAGACCATTTTTATTGACTCTAAACCTATGTATTCAGTTCTGGTTTTTGTTTAAACATCATTTGGTATAAATTTTTCAGATTCAGTTTATTGATTGTTTTTAATGGTCTATGCCTTCATATTCGGGTAAATCATTCCCAAACCTAAATAAATGATATACGGGCACTTGTTCCATCCCGTGGGGATAGGGAACGCCCTTCGGGTCATGTCACGGGCTGGGTTTGGTGTCGGTTTTGGCAGTGACCAGATTCGGTTCGTGAAAAAATGGTATCAGAGGAGGTTCATGTTAACTCTTTGGGTCATGTTATTTCGGGAAGAGTCAGGATATCATGGAGTTAGGATTGTAGGGACTTGGTATTATAGTTATGGGTAGTGTGCCTGATCACCACACCTCATGACAGGATTCAAGTTTCCTAGGGAAGTCAGGATTTATCTAAGTCCTTTGGTTTTCTTGTTTTAATGATGGTTAGGGGAAATGAAAAGAGAGTTGGGTTAATGGTCTCCGTAAGCTCGCAGGGCCTGGAAAGCCATGTGGAGCTGGGGATATACCCTAGAACACTCTATGTGATAGTGAAGTGATTGGAATATGGCCGCCAACCATATGTCCAAGTCACCCACTGAAACTAGTTTCCTCTCGCATTGTCTTGTGTTCCTTAGTTTTGAAATCTTGGAACTTTGGTTTTAAACTGACTTGGTTTTAAGAATTGTAAAGTTTTTGTGAAATGAGTTTCAAATAAATATGGAATTTTTTGATTTATGAAATGGTGGAAATGAATTTTCAGAATTGTTTTGAAATGGAAAATAGTATGCTTACACCTCTTATGAAATCCGAAACCATATTGAAGTTGGTTTTCAAAAGTGTTTCCACTATAGTTTTCTAAACAATTAAAGGGTGTTTTAATGGGATGCGATGTTTTGAAATTGATGTGAATAACTTGAAAGTGAGTTATTTTTTAAAATTTTTGTGTCCTTATGAAGAGTTTTGTAAGATGTGAATTGGGATTTTGATCTCATTGTTAGCAGTTTTGAGAAAAAGGTTGGGTTGGTTGAGCATTTTGTTTTTGAAAAGTGGAAGGAATTTTTGTTTTACCCTTTGGTATTTCCATGAGTGACCACATGCATGGGGTTATACAGGATGATGGATGGTTGATGGAATGACTGGATGAGTGCTGGGATGGTTATGAGGAGGGTGCCCGGTGTGACACAAAAACATGCATGTGTGAGGCCCATGGGGTACCATTGGTGGATACGCTTACTGCAAAACTGTTTGTTTTCAAAGAAATAGTTTTAAAGAAAAACATGATGTATTGATGAATAGTTTGGTATAGTTTTTATTATGGGTTTTTGATAATGTTGATGTTGTGGGATGTTTTGAGTCCAAGAACCCCTCCTGTTTGAACTGTGTTTTGGGTTTGTGTTTGGTCAGTGAGCTGTGTTGTAGGGACGATTAGTGGTCTCTTTTGAAAAATGTTTTGGGATGCCTTTACGGTGGTTCCCTTCATGTATTTGGATCTGGTTTGAGGCATGTTTTGACTAATGGACCAGCTTGGTTGGGTCCTTGGGTTCTCTCATTGGATAAGGTATGTCCCCATTAAGGGTTAATGCACAGTTGAAGTGAAATTCATATTGTTTCGCCATTGGAAAATCCTCCAGTTGATCAATATAAGGAATATTTTATCGATCATTGTTGATTGAGTCTACACCCATTCATTTCGTTGATTTTTGGATCCTCTTTTAGTGGTAAAGTTATTGTGGAAGGTTGAAAGAAACCTTAGTTTCTAAAGTTTCATGATTTGTCGAAGGTGGAAGTGTTCTTTGGTTGTAAGTGTGGATGAGTGTCTCTATGGTGTCTAAGAGGACATTTGGGTTCTTCAAAGTTTCTTTGATGCATTAATTCATGTTAAACCATCGGTGTAAGAAATATGGTCACGATAGGATATTGTGGCCACTTTCTGGAATTGTGTGTTGTTTGGGTATGTTGTATAAGGTCCCTCTCCATGAATTGTTTATATCAGTCGCAATGGTTATGTTCGGTGATGCCTTATGATGTCATGTGCTCGATTGACCATAGAGGTGAATGTCATGAAATCCTATGAGAGTCCCTATTATGTTTTGAGAATGTCTCCCTTGGAAAAACTTCAAAATCTTCCATTTTAGACGAAGGTGAGTGTTGGTGTTCTTTACTTCTATTGTTTCTCACCTAAAGAAACAAGGTGTGATGTGTGTGTATCTTCTTAGCCCTTTTTTCAGTGAAATATCAGGATCGGTTAAAGTGAGTTTGGAATGTGTTATGTCTGGAAAACTTATTTGGGATTGCGTTGTAGTTGTTGGTTTCATTGAAAGAAGAATTATCGTTCATGGGGTTTCCAAAGCCTAACTGCGAGGCCGAAGATGCTTCAATCATTTGAGCTCCAGCCATAGGTCTCGGAGAGAAGCTGGCGCGTAGTCAGGGGAAACTCCAGTGTCATTTAAACCCTTGTACAAAGTCCAATCCACAGTATGAAATATAGGAAGAGTTTAAACCTATGGTGTCATCATATTTCTTCTATTGTTCCCATTCGGTGGAAATAGGTGGAGGGTCTTGTACCCATGTCATCACAAAATGTTATTCCCTCCCCCTTTTAGTTTCCACTGAGTCTTTAGATAAAGGTTTGAAGTTTGTATACACTGTTTGTGAACACAGTTTTCACTTGGATAATAGTGACCATGCCCCATAAAACCATGCGGAAAGGAGGATCCCAACTATTAGTGTATGGCTTCCCAAACTGTGCAAACTAACCATGTGGTCACCCCAACTCTTTAAATTTTGGGGTCTTTCTTTACCGGCCAGTGCTGGTTGGTTAAGATGGTTGGTTCTTATGGTGGGGAGACCCACTATGAGTCTTATATAATTTCTTTTGTAAATTTCTGATGGAAGTATATCCTTTCTACCAGTGAGTCCATTTAGGCCTCCCCCTGTTAGTCTCTTGATTATGTCTCAAAAAAAAATATTGGTTGTCTCTTATGGTGGGGAGCGTATTTGTGTCCCCCCGTACCAGTAACTTAGATTTTTCCATGGTCTTGGCTTGGTGTAGATAGTCTCGTTAAGATCTATCTAGCTACCAACATCATTCTTGAGTAAACATTGGTACTGGAGAGCACCCAATGGTTTAGTTCAAGTAAGGTAAGTGTAACCTTGTTCAAATTTGTTTTTCGTTTGGGTGAATTGCTTGAGTATTGTTCATATTGTGTTTGAGGAGTTTTTATTTGGGATAAAGCCTGAATGTTCTTGATGGTTTTAGGAAAGTGGTGTAAGTTTGATTTGTGAAAGTATTCCTTCCTTCATTGATCACTGGAGGTGTTTTGGCCTTTGGGGAAGAAACCTGGCAAGGGAGTACTTCTTGGTTTCTCAGTTGGGTTTGGTTGTTGATTTGGTCTTGCTGTGACTTTCTGGGGTGAAAAGTTTTTATGGTGGGGAGAATTGTCACATACATAGCTTATTTTAAATTTATTTTTATTTTAATTTCCATTAATGCTTTGTTTTGGGGGTTTCCAATGGTTTTATGGAGAATAGGTGAGTTTTTGTGAATTGGGCCAAACCGTGAGCCCAATTCCAGATTTAAAAATAAATTTTGATTCTTTTATAACTTATTCATTTTTTAATATTTTTCACTCATTCAAACTCCTAAATGACATCCCCTGATATATTAACACTAAAATTAAAATATGGAGCCTTTGGAAATCCATAACCATGGTTTAGTTGGGTTTTTAGTTAGGGAATTAGGACTGCCCGAAATCCCATTTTATGCATTAAAAATAAATTTTAATTCTTTAATATCTCTTTCAATATTTGTGTGTTTTCAGTGATTCCAAGCCTCATATACGGCCATTACACCCAGCCGCGCCCCCAGACTCTTTACCCCCCTCTTTGGAGCTCTTAGGATTGCGATTTAGGGACGAACATATTAGGGTTTCTAAAATCGGGCAGATTTGATGAGATATGTTCATTCAATCATAACTCTCTCAATTCATACTATTTTACCTCCATTAAAATTCCTAAATGACCTAATAAGTCTTGTGAGAACATCCCCTGAGTTTTGGCCGTTTTCAATTTCAGATACTGGTGTTTTGGGGAGATTCATTCTAGATTTCTCAAGTAAGTTTGTCCATTTCTTTTCCCCTTTCAAATTGATTAGGGTTTCATTCTATTTTTTTTAGGGTTTCCTCCCTTTTTATTGAAGTGAAAAATGACCAGTGGGTAGTGGTTCGAACCTAAGGTTTAACCTTGGGTTTTCTTGGTCCAATTTTCTATTTTTAGTTTTGATCTACCCTTCTTGAGGTGCGGCGGTGGTGCGTTTGTGTTTTCGCACAAAGGATTCAATGGTTTCATTTGATTTGGTAAGTGATTCCAATGTTGATGCAATATTTGTGTATTATAATTCTGTATTTATCATATTTTCAAATTTATATAATTTTATTATTTCTGCAAAAATTGGTTCTAATGATGTTTCCATTGCAATTGAATTTAAAATGCCAATTTGGTGTGAAATTGGGGGTTTTCCAAAGAAGTGTTTTGTTTGTTTATTTGGGGATGCCCTATAAATACTTAGTTGTTTTTATTGATCTGTAATAAGGCATAAAATACTGTTTATAATGTTTATCCCCTTTGGTAATTTCTGCAAAAAATGGGTTTTAATTGTGTTTGTAAAGAAAGTGATGTTTTGGTTCCACTTTTGTGTGAAAATGAAGGTTTTACAAAGATAACACTTCTTGTTTAACATGGTGATGCCCAAAAATTGATTTGTTGTTTTAATTGATATTTATTGGGCTGCCTTTACTGTTTTGGTAACTTAAAATTGTGAACATCATGTACAAGTGGGTTTTTTAAGGGGTTTTGTGTGCAAAACTACACGAGATTTTGAGAAATTGATTTATTCAAATTCAAAGAGTTTGTTGTGTGTTTTAAGTGGTATAAAATGAGATAGCTACTGTATTTGGTGTATGTGACCAGTAGTGGTGTTTTACATTAAAATGGATATGTGTTAAATCCTGAAATTGTTTGAGCACAAAGGGGGAATCCCGGGTACCTAGGTGGGGCGGATTTGTACTAGTACGGCTAGTGGACCGGATGGGTTTTGTCCCTGTTTCACTTAGCATTTGGATAACGACAACTCTAACTAAACTATTTGGATGATTATTGGGGACCACTAGGTTATGGGTATGTTCCCTACTAGTGGCTCGTGCACGAGAAAGGATTTTACTATGGTTACATTACACTGAGGTACGAGGTACATGGGGCCTGAGACTATCTAGTACCTAGGGGTGTTCCTGGTTTTGTTGCTCAGTGGATTTGTGGTATTTGACCTTGTATTTGGGTGTCTTTGGAATTATAATGCAGTATCTAATATTCCTATTTAAATGTGTTAACATTCTGAAAGTTTTATCTTGAAAAATGTTTTCAATTTAAAGTTTCATTTCGTGGAATTTGTCACCGCTTTTAATTGC
The DNA here is from genome assembly GCA_963277665.1 of Viscum album. NCBI lineage: Eukaryota > Viridiplantae > Streptophyta > Magnoliopsida > Santalales > Viscaceae > Viscum > Viscum album. The sequence continues at coordinate 1,307,256,543 of OY728147.1, forward strand.
ATATTAAAACTGCTTTCTTTTTCACCTTGTATTGCATGCACCTTGGAATCATAGGGTGGTATCCTATTGGTATTAGGCTCACACCCTACTTACACCCCTTGGGTGTAAGTAAACCTTTTTTTTTGACCCAGGTAAAGGAAAGGCTAAGGGTGATGGCGGTTCAGGGTGTTAGTCCTCATCCTTGGGGCGGAGTAGTGGAGACGACTTGGGGGTGATGACCCCTTGTCATGTGGAGTCCATGGGGTTGTTTTGTTTCTGTTCCATTGTGTCTTTGGACCATTTTTATTGACTCTAAACCTATGTATTCAGTTCTGGTTTTTGTTTAAACATCGTTTGGTATAAATTTTTCAGATTCAGTTTATTGATTGTTTTTAATGGTCTGTGCCTTCATATTCGGGTAAATCGTTCCCAAACCTAAATAAATGATACTCGGGCACTTGTGCCAGCCCGTGGGGATAGGGAATTCCCTTCGGGTCATGTCACAGACTGGGTTTGGTTCCGGTTTTTCCGGTGACCAGATTCGGTTTGTGACAACTAACTTCCTCATGTAAACTATATACTCACCTCGAAGCCTCAGTTCGGGTGGAGGCAACTGTTAGGGGGAGAGCCTCAGTCGTCTTCCATAACCCATTCATTAGGGGTGGAGTTTAGAGCCTCATCCCAACTTGACCCATGGGCGTAGAACCTAAAGTAAATACCCCACTCTACCAAGACATGTGCACATGCTACATATATATTTATTTCCATCATCCATTCACACAACATCACAAAAATTTCCTAAGGAAAACATAAATTATAACAATAACAAGAGAGTTAATACCATGACTTAACCCATTAACACATTTACCACATTTCACATCATTTATCCACTTAGCTTAATTTCTTTTTATTACGCTTATCTCACTAAGAATTCATTCATTGTGCCTATCTCACTAGGCTTCGTTCATTATGCCTAACTCACTAGGCTTCATTACCAGGCCCATAATCCATTCCATTGTGGTCTTTAATCATTTCCACATATTAACCCATTTATCTATTCATCATTCTCATATGTCAACCCATTTACACATTCTAACAATATTCACAATTCATCTAGCATAACCATGTTCAACCCATATGAACCACTTCCATGTAAACCCAATATCCCTTAGGTTATTATTAGGCCTAGGTGAATCACCTAGATTTTACTCCATCGCAATAAATCACATCAACATGTTTATCAAGGGCTCTACAAAGATACACAATAATCTCACTTGTTCTTCACAGATCCCTAGGTCTGGGGAAGTTGGCACAGCCCATGGGTGGCCCTAGATTAGCCTCATCACCCTCGATGCATCCCATGGGGGTCATGAGGGTTTTTACTTACCTTATTGATAACCATTTTACCTAAACATTCCTAGGGTGATCAAAACAAACCAAGTGACACCCAAGAACAAAGCCACACATGCTAAAATCCACAAATAAACCATGGGATATAACTTGTAGACCACCAACCTTAATCCCACGGGTGAAATCACTCTTAATAGATCCCTTAGATTCCTATTCAACAAACCTTTGAAGATTCAACCTAGATATCACCCAAAGAGTAGGGTGTTAGAGATTCGGAAATAAAGGAGAAGAAGATAGAAACCATAAACTCAAAAGAGAAGAAATGATGGGATTAGCTTTACTAGGAGCTTCAATCTGCATCCAGCGGCACCAAAAATTCCTTATAAATGAGGTAGATCGATCTATTGGAGCTTTTGAGTGATTTGGTTCGTTCCTAGGGTGAAGAGGGAAGAATGGGGAGGAAATCCTCAGTTGGGTATTAAAATCCCAGAGTTGAAAATTTTTAATTTTTTTAAAGTGTCTAGGTCGCACAATTTACTCACACGATTTTCCAAACCGTGCACAAACCATGTGGATTCCACTATCCCAAAACCCACCTCCAACATGGTTTCCCTTACCTGTCCACATGGTTAGCACTAACCATGTTCAGACCATGTGGACTTCCCAAAAAACCCCTTTCTCTCCATTTTTGTGTCCCGAACCCTCGGAACACCCCTAAGCCTCATTAAGGACATGGGTAAGAACTTAATTAACCAAAATAAGGGATTCAACCAAAATGTAAATGAGAACATACCTTTCCAAGATCCAGGATCTTAAACTCTATGAAGGCATATAATTTCCCAAACATAGAGTCTCCCAAGATCAGCATGTGGAAGGTCTCTTGAATAGGAAGTAAATGGGAGACCTTTGTTATTCTATCCTTGATAACCCATATTGTAGCACAGCCTCAAGGTGACTTCTAGAAGATCATTATGAAATCTATAGTGATTTCATCCCATTTACACCTCATAACGGGAAATGGATGTAAAATACCTAGAGGTTTCTGATTTTTTACTTCACATACTGATAGGTGGAACACAAAGTATTGAAACCTGTGATCTTATTTTTCATACTTGGACACCAATAATAATGGCGTAAGTCATTGTACATCTTGGTAAAACTGATATTTACTACCCAAGAAGAGGCATGATACTCTTACATAAACACCACTCATATTTTTTCCAAGATAAATACATTCCCATGAATTCACAAGATCTAATCCCCATCAATAACCCAACCATTTGGTATTTCCTCACCTAAAACACTCCCCCTTAAGACTAATCCTTTAGAATAAAAAAAGTGTTTCATATTTTATATATCAATTAGTAAAGAGGTAACTATTAATGATGCAAATATAGACTGATAAAGATGGTCTTTCACCTCTAAATGAATTTGAGAAAATAAATTCATAAACTTCCATTTAGTATTCACCTCTTGAACCACTTGTTTCTGAGTCTTCCAGTTCATAACATTAGCCATGTCATTTCCTTTTATATGAATATAAGCAAGATAAAAGTTAAAATGTTATAGGTATTCAAACCAAATTCACTATCTTCAATTAAATTAACTCTGAGAGAATATGTATTTTAAAATTTCATGATCTATGTATATAAAAAATCATTCTCCCAACAAATAGTCCCACACCAACAATGAAAGTCATGAACAAATGCAGCTAGCTCGAGATAATGAATCGAATAATTACAATCATGAGTCCTCAACTACTAAGACCAATAAGAGGTTTGTAAAGGAATAATAAATCTTGAATAGAATTCTTATTATATCCATCCATCCCAAATAATCTCCAAATGTCAAGTACATTCTTGGGATGATCCCAAAAAACTATGGCTCTCACCTTCTTTGGTTCAATATAAACCCCTCTCTCTAAGATAATGTGACCTAGGAAGTGAAGTTTAATGATATAGATGTGTCATTTGGTGAGATTTTTATATAACCTATGCTCTCTCAATGTTTATAAAATGATATGTAGGTGTCTGTGATGATCATGTTGAGTATGTGAGTACACCAATATTTCACCAACAAAAATGACCACAAAATAAACCATATAGGGGTGGAAAACTGACTCATACAAGCTATAAAAATACAAGGGAAATTCTTGAGACCAAATGACATTACCATATACTCATAAAAGTTATACCTTCCTAGGAAAAAAATATAGTATATTTGAGATCCTAACTCAAATTTGATGACAACCTGACCTCAAATCAATTTTTGAAAAGAACATAGACCCTCATATATGGTCTAAGATTTCATCTATACGAGGTAGGGGTTATTGATTCATAACCATAAGTTGATTCAATTTATATTAATACACGCATATCCTTAGTGTTCTACACTTTTTCTTGGAAAAAATAATGGGTGAACCCTAAGTAGAAAAATCTGGTCACATAAAACTTTTATCTTCCAAATCCTCTAACTAACTTTCGATATATTGAAGCTCTATGTAGGGAGGAATAAATACTATCACCACTCCTTGAACTAGTACAATTATAAACTCTACTAATCACTTAGAAGGTAACCTAGAAAATTAATCATGGAAAAACTCTATGAAGTGGTCCACCACATGAGGGAATTATGTCAAATGTGTTCCTTGACCACTCATAAATGGCAGACCATATAGGCTGTCACTCAACTCAGCCCATGATCCTAAAGTCCATCTCACCTTTCTTACACAACCATCTCACCCTTATTAATAATTCTACCACCCTCTCCTGATGAAAATTATACCATCCAAAGATAAAAACTAACATAGGAATGATAGAGAACCAGGCAGTCAATTATAAGAATGAAATCAAATTATATCATCTCAACGATGAATATATATAATATGAAATGATAATAGTCAATATCAAGTGTGCACTCTTTGCATTGGAGAAATCATTCTGATCACACTCCCAATGGAGTATCATGAGTCATCACTTCATATAAACGCTGAATTTCAAGACCTGTATTTTTTAAAATATAAATAGTTATAGTGGATTATGATTTTCCTATATCAAATCAGGAAGATACTAATTTAGAGGCTACCAAAATCATACATGAACTATAGAAGTGTGATGAATCTGACTTCCCAATGTATTATTTTTTAGATATTATAAGAATTATTTTCAAGACTAGGCATTGAGATGACAATTCGTTCTAACCTCTGGTGTGCTGAGAATAAATGATTAAGATATATTAAATATGTTAAATATCATGCATGCACAATTTCCATGAAATGTATAATAACATATAAATGAGTTCCTAGATTATAAATTTAAGGGCACCATTGAGTTCATAACGTATGTTTTACCCAAGATGTAACTTAAACTTAGTCAGCACAGGGAGTTTGTAGAAAAGTTATCACGGGCACGGAAATAAATTATTTTAATTTTTTTTGGCATAGTGATTGGAAATCCTTTAAATATTTTGTTATATTAGAGTTTTGTGGTCATACACGTCACCCTATAATCCTTTGAAGAGAAATTTTACATAGTTAGATGATTTATCTCAAACGAACAATGACCAGATTGTGGATCAAGGCTCAATGAACAATGGATTCAAGGGATCTCACTGAAGATCATGATGCAGACCCATTATTTTTCAGTGACCAATCAAAATCAATTTAGGTAATTTTTTTATTTTTATTTCTTATAACACCCAGATGTTTTTATGAAATATTTTCTTTAAATAATTTTAATTTTGAAATATCATGCATTGCACACAATCATGAGTTTAAACGAACCAAGAGATGCCCTTAGTATAAAATTTCCATTTTAACATGGCTGTTAGGTTATCAGGAATAAATATAACTAAATTATTTAAATGTATGATGAATTCATTTGCTGCTAATTATTTATGAAAAATATAAATTAATTATATATTTGTATATTTTATATTGATAAATTGAGTGAATTACTATTAGTAAACAAAATTAATGAAATATATATGTTATATACTTAATAAAATATTTTTTATATTTATCCAATATATATTTTTGTCAAAGTGTATGAATAAACCCTATTTGATGTATAAAAACCTTTATTTTCCAAAAGGGTAATTTTTTTCCTTTTAATTGTGAAGCCCTTTTAAATTAATATTTTGACACATTAATAATTTTTATATGAGAGAATAAACATTCTATTTGGTAGTGTGATATAAAAGTTTACTTTGGATGAAATTTTAATATTTTCTTGATAACTTTAAAATTTTAAATAATAGTAAAAATACACTAAATTTTAATTGAAAACAACTTTTTCCATCGAAATAATTTATATGGTTAAATTATAATATTTAATTATTTAAATTTATAAATATAATATACTCTTATAATTAAATATTATTTATGCCATTAGCATTAATTTTACATTGAATTCAGATGTAAAAATAATTCAATCTTTTTTAATGTTTTAACTTTTAAAACTCGTTCTCTCTTTCTAACAATGTGATTAATTTTAAATTAATTTCTGGAAATTATGTGTTTTGAATTTTGAAAAATTGATTCCATATTTAGAATCAGTATTTCCAAATTATGTAAATAGTTCTATTTTATTTTTTGGAATTATGAATAGTAACTTCTGTAAAAAAATTAATACGGTAAAAGGGTAAATCGAGTAATTAAGGGTAAGAATACTATTATAAAATTACCCTAAAACTTTTCTTAATATCATTGGATGAGTTTATTTATACCTCAATCGTACTTGTGTAAAATTTTATCCATTGGAAGCCACTTGGATGAGATTAAGACATTTAATTTTATTTTATTTAAAGAAAAGTTCAATATGTATCACTCAAATTTTAATAACTAAATGATTTTTTATATAAGGTTATACATAAGATAAATTTGACTTGAAATACTCATTTTAAATATAAAATATTTTTATTTATCTTTGTCACTTATTTTTAAATTTTATAAATTAAATAATTACCTTAAAGACTTTACTTTGATGATGTAAAAATTAATTAATTTATGAGAAATCAAAAAATGGTTTTTAATAAAATGATAATAACCATAAAAAAACCTAAAAACTTGAAAAAATCTTATCAGTCAAGTATAACTCTACCATAAACATCAAACGGTCTATTTAGCTTCCATTTGGATCCTTATAGAATATATTTTGACACTAACATTATTTTATTTAAGTTGATGTTAAAGTAATCGCATTCAAAATTTAATAAGTATAACATTTTAAATGTTGGATTTTATAGAATATAAATTCGAATAAATATATTATTTTTAAATATATTAAATTAAATTCAACATAGTATTTTATTTTTTATTTTTATTTAATAAATAATTATATTAAATAATTACAAAATATTGATGTAGTAATTATTTTATTAATAGAGATAACAAATAAATGATAATAAAATATTAAAATAAATATAATTTGGGGTGATTGATATGTATAATGAATTTTATATATTACCTTGATCTCTTAGTAATACAATAAAATATTTAGATTGAAATTAACTTTTTATCTTAATATTTTTAAAAATAAATTAATTGAATTGTGTCAAAATTGACACTATTGATTATTTATCAAAATAATTTTTTCTTAAATTATTTAAAAATCATAAGTTTTTTAAAAAAATATATAATAATTATAATATGGTCTAAAATGTTATAAGTTATTTATTTATGGTCTAATTGACATCAAATAAGTAAATATTGCACCTTTTCAATGTTTAAATATTTGTTACCCTAGTTAAAAAATTAATGGAATAACTTCGTGTTAATTAAACAGATAAAGTTTAAATTGATAGAAAAAACTTATCTAAAATAAATTGGTTGATGATATTAAAACCCTATCTCAACTAATCTTATAAATTAGAATATTTTGTAGGTTTTTGGAGGGGTTTTTATTTTATTATAAATTAATATTTTTGGATATCACAAAACTACCCCTCGCCTCAATAATATAATGGAACCTCCTCCCTCACCTATTCAATTCACATTGAGCATTAAATCTTTTCCATACCATGATATTTTCTCTTCTAAAAATCCTTATATACATTATATAGGTTTTTTTTATTCTTAAAATGTAACGACCCAAAGTTTTATTAATGGAAAATCCCTCTTGATCCAGTTAAATGTCTCTTTATGAAAAATGTTTTTATAAGATGTCAACTTCTTTGGTTTTATGTTAATAATTTTGACCATTGTTAATATAGTCATTGAACAGTGATCACATGATTAGTACAAATATAGGACCTTAACAAATCCAATTTACTCAGACAAAAGAAGCGATGGCCTCATCTAGTAGAATTGCCCCATACGAAGCCCATTTGTTGGAGATTTGAAAAGAGGTGGAATCCTTGGGCTTCTCCCTTGACCAATCCCAAGCTGAGCTTCACCATGTCAAGCTCTAACGGGACCGTCTACAGGAAAAGTGGAATTTGATAGAGATTACCACTCGAGCGATGTTATCCGAGCCTCCCCAAGAGTCTGTCACCATCGCACACCTTACCCTTAGGTCTTATGCGGCTGTTTTAAGGGGTTATGTAACAAATAAGTAGTACTATATTCATGTACATTATTTTTGTATATAATAATGAATATAATTTCTAGTCATTTTTGATACATTGTAAATAGTTTTTAAAGTCCAAATGGTGTTTTTAGTTATTATTTAATTAAGAAATCTATTTTATTAAATTAAGGGATTTTTGAATTAAATAATATTTTAATAAAGGAAATATTATTATTATTAAATTAATTTTTATTAAATATAAATGATCTTATAATTTTATGAATTCAATTAAAATTTTATATTAAGGTTTGAAAGCCATTTATGTCAAAACCCGTGAATTTTCGATAAATGTTGGTTTTTATTTTAAAAGTGAAAATTAACATATTTAGAAAAAAAATAGATAAAATAAATGTCATTTCTGGAATCAGGACATCAAAATTATCCAACGGTGAATTTTTCATAATTTTATGAGACAGTCAAATTTTTGGGTAAAAATTAAATACTGTTTAAATATATAATGTGCTTTATGACATCATAATGACAAAATGGTGATGTAATAAAATATCATAATCCTTATGTTTGGACAATATATGTTTTATCATTAAAATAATGTGATTTTGGGTTTGTTTGACTTACTTTTCAAAGCATTAATGGACCCTTCAAGACATATTCAACACTTTGCCTTTTTAAATTAATTTCCATGGGAGTGTGACTCACCTCCACATAAGCAACCTTATTATTTTAAGAAGTTCGGACTTGGGCCTTATAAAATATTGTTTTCCTCTTCCCTTTTCCAAAAACCATGGGCAAAAACTATGGTATGGTTTGTGGTTTGGATTAATTTAATGTAAGGGGACCCAAACCTAAATAATAAAGAATTCCCTCACCTTTCCTATATAAACCCACCCAATCTCCCACTTCCTCCTCACTAAAATCCCTTGGAGTTCGTCCAAACTCTTCCCTACTCTCTCTATAATCCTCCCAAGGTGCCCCAAGCTCCCAAGAATCATCTCACAATCCTCTCTCTAGCCTTTGGAAGCACACTTCCAAGTAAGGGTTTTTTCTTCCTTTCTCATTTTTGTCAATTTTCTTTAAGTTGTATTGCCCTTTTAATTTCAATTATAAATGTTGGGGTATGGTTTTACACCTCCCCCATACTGCCCTCTTATTGTTTGGATGATTGGATACCCCTTTCTCTCTCATTAAATTCCTCCCATGTACACCTGTTACTATGCCGAAATTCCAAAAGGAACTTCTCTCTCTTCTTTTACATTCAAGAAAATAATTTTGTATCATGAATCTAAATTCTATTCAATTGTTGGGACATGTATCTATATGAACTCCTTACTTTCCATTACATGTAAATATGATTAGGAACCCCTTTCTCTCTCATCAAGCTTTTTATGAATTCTTATGTCACGCCGTTACGCTGCCGAAATCGCACCGATTTTCTAAGCCAATGTCATTGTGTGTTGAATACCATTTCTCCATCAAAGGTATTCACCTTTATGCACGTTTACTTATTGATTATAAATTTTCATGTATTAATTCCACATTCCTTTATTGTGGAATAAATGATTATGTTTTATGAATCCATGTTTTATTATCCATGTGGCACACTTATGCATGAAATGAAATGTTTAAGAAGGGCACACCCTTATAGCGCTCCAATGCATTGGGTAAAGTATAGTATCATGATACTTCATGTGAAATGAGTTTTGACTCATTCTAATTCAAGTGAAATGAGGGTTTACTCATGCTTCATGTGTAGTGAGGATTTACTCATGCTTTATGTGCAATGAGCCTTGGCTCATGCTAATTCCATGTTAAGTGTTGTTGCCACATTTCCATGTTATGATTATCATGTATTATCATGCCTTTATGTTCATGTTTCTTTTATTCTCTATTGATATTCCTATTTTCTAACATGTATTGTACTCCTCATGTTATTCCATGTGTACTCCCTTACTGGTATTTATAGCTCACCCTTTTCTTATGCATGTCCTCAGGTTATCCCATGCAATGCTAAGTATGAGGGAATGTAGTGGTCATGTAAAGGATGTTTTCAATAAAGATGTTGTATTTCTTGTTTTAAGTTTTTATGTAATGATCCTAAGCCCCAAAGACACTAAACCTCTTGATCTTCTTTATTGTATCAAGTGAAGTTTTATGTAATAAATCATGTTTAAGTTGTAATAAAAAGCAGGGTTGTCATAGTTGGTATTAGAGGATAGGTTTAGTTATTTTTTGGGATTGGGAAACCCTAGTAAAGCCTTAGATATAAGACTAAGTATAATAAAAACATCCCTAAGTTTTGGTAAATACTAAGTAAGTGGTTTATCAAAAAAATACATCCCTGTCTAGATACGAGCAGGTAGAGGCGGCTCTGGCACAGATATATCCTAGGGGTAAAACCCAAAAACACCGCTTTGAGCTAGACTCGAACGGGAACTGGTGCACGACAACGGTCCTTGTTGCACTCTTGGTTACGACACTCCCGGGGTATATGTTTTGATAAATTCACAATCTTAGTATGAACCCTTATTAAGGCAAAAATTCCCCTAAGAATATATGTTAGAAAGTAGATCATTAAAAGTCTAGATTGAAGCCTATAGACTCATGAGTTAAGGAAATAAAAGTTTATTTATGAGTCATCAACTTTTGTCTTTGGATTACCCTTTATGTGTTACCCCTAACTTTCCTTTTATTCCATCCAATGGCCGTTAATAGGAGGACTCGGGCTAACAATCGTTGTGAAGATCAATGTGATGATTGTACTAATGAGATGCAAAATCCAATGGGAGCGGGAATCGTGAACTTTTTCACGCTTCTCTCTCAGCTAACTCAAGTTTTGAATAGAAACATGGGTCAAGAGGAACGTTCAACCCCCCCTAAGAAAGAACAAGTCACTATCGAGGGCTTTATGAGACAAAGGCCTCCTGCTTTTAATGGATCATCCGATCCCACAATCGCTGAACAGTGGATCAACTCCATTGAAAAAATATTCTCCATCCTCCAATGTTCTGAACAAGAGAAGGTTCTCCTAGTGGCTTATCGTATGGAGGGTGAATCTGATCAATGGTGGACGTTGATCAAAAATACGAATCCTGAGGAGGATATCGAGGCGTTGGAATGGAAGGATTTCCAAAAGATGTTTTTCGATAAATATTTTCTGCGCACCCTCCGGCTTAAGATGGAAAGGGACTTCCTTTCCCTCAAGAAAAAAGATGAAGAATCTATTGGAGAGTATGAGGAAAACTTCACAAGGCTTGCACGATATGCTTCCAGCTTTGTCGTTACCCCCCGAATGCAAGGTCAACTGCTTCTTTGGTGGGCTGAATCCTAGCTTGTGGAAAGCATTAGCGATCTGTGACTTCGACAGCTATGAAGAAATTGTCCGATGTGCCCTCAAGGTCGAAATGGAGATCGGGGAATCACAGGGGTATCATGGGGACAAGAAATGTAAGGTATACTTCAATGCTGGTGGTCCGATGGATAAATCCAACGGTGCTAAGAAGATCCAGCACCCCACTTTCCAAAAGTGCGGAAAGAAGCACCCTAGAAATTGCCTTAAGGGGATGAGAAAATGCTTCAGGTGTGGAAGAGAAGGGCACCTAGCTGTTAACTATCGACAAGAAGGACTCGTGGCTGCAACAGAGGAGAGGAATGCTTCGTTAGAACCTCAATGCATTGTTCAATGCTACAAATGTAAAGAACCGGGTCATTTTACAAATCAGTGCCCTAATCCAAGGGTTATCGGAGGCAACCAACAACCTTCAAGACAGCAAGGAAGAGCTTTTTCCATCACTTCTGCCGAAGTGAACCCCGACAACGAAGTGGTGACAGGTACGCTAGTTATTCATTCAAGAATAGAGAACATACTTTTTGATTCAAGTTCTATTCATTCTTTTATATCTCTAAAGTTTAGTAGAACAATCGCAGCACTACCACAAATCATGAAAGTAAATATGTCGGTGAGTATGGAAAATGGGGCAATCATTGCATCCCATGAATATAAGTCCTCCCCTATTATAATCTGTGGATTGAATTTCCCGGCAGACCTCGTCATACTCCCTCTGGTGGAATTTGATGCAATTATTGGCATGGATTGGCTTTCCTTATATAGAGCCAACATAAATTGTCGGGAGAGGGAAATCACACTCTATATGGAGAATCGACCCCCGATTCTTTACAAGTGTCAAGAGGAAGATGAATCTCCTTTAGCTCCATCATCCCAAGCATGGATATTACTGCCTTATGAGCATGCATATCTGGCTCAAATGATTGAGTCCAAGGAAGAAACCATCCTTGAAGAAATGCCTATTATGAGGGAATTCGCTGAAGTGTTTCCCGAGAAACTGCCTGGTCTTCCTCCTAGAAGAGATGTTGAGTTCTCAATTGAACTTATACCTGGGGTGCTAACAATATGCAAGACTCCATATATAATGGTTGTTGTTGAGCTTGAAGAGCTGAAGAAACAACTACAGAAGAATCTGGATAAAGGGTTTATAGGCCCAAGTGCTTCACCATGGGGTGCACCAGTCCTCTTCGTCAAGAAGAAGGATGGGTCAATGCGGCTTTGCATCGATTATCGTGAACTTAACAAAATCACGATAAAGAACAAGTATCCTCTCCCAATAATCGATGACTTGTTTGATCAACTGCGTGGAGCACAATACTTCTCCAAGGTGGATTTGCAGTCGGGATATTATCAAGTAAGGGTGAAGAAGGAAGATGTCCCCAAGACTACTTTTTGTACAAGGTACGGGCACTATGAATTCATAGTAATTCCTTTCGGACTCACCAATGCTCCAGCAATATTCATGGACTTGATGAATAGAGTCTTTAGAGATTACCTTGACAAATTTGTGGTAGTCTTTATATATGATATTCTAATATACTATAAAACCAAGGAGGATCATGAGAAGCATTTAAAAATGTACTAGAGACTTTGCGCAAGGAGAAGCTCTATGAAAAGTACAGCAAGTGTGAGTTCTGGTTGAAGGAGGTCTCATTCTTGGGACATATCATCACAAGCAATGGGATATCTATGGACCTTTCCAAAACAGATGCAATTGAGGGATGGTCTAGGCCAACATCAGTAACGGATATCCGTAGATTCTTGGGGTTAGCTGGATATTATCGACGATTTGTGAGAAATTTATCACGATTGTCCAACCCTATTACCAAGATAACTCAAAAGGGAGTAAAATTTGCATGGAGTGATGAATACGAAGAAAGATTCAAGGAGTTGAAAAGGAGGCTTATCACTGTGCTCATGCTCACTTTACCCACAAGTGGGGAACTTTTTGTGGTATTCAGTGATGCTTCAAAGAAGGGCTTAGGCTGTGTGCTGATTCAGAATGATAAAGTGGTATCCTATGCCTCAAGGCAGTTGAAAATCCATGAGCGAAACTATCCAACACATGATCTGGAGTTGGCGGCTATGATATTTGCCTTGAAAATTTGGCGGCATTATCTCTATGGAGAGAAATGTGAGATATATACTGACCACAAGAGTCTTAAATATATATTCACACAGAAAGAGATTAATATGCGCCAGAGAATATGGATAGATCTCATCAAGGATTATGATTGTTCAATACATTACCACCCTGGGAAAGCGAACAAGGTGGCAGATTCCCTAAGTAGAAAGGATCCAACGATTCTATCAATGATGAGAATTGAGAAGGATCCAATCTTCTTAGACTTTATGAAGATGGACATGGGAATCATAAAGAAGGGAACATCATCAATCCTTTCACAAATGATTGCTCAACCATCTCTTTTGGAAAGGTTAAAGGATGCTCAAAAGGATGATGTTTGAATTCAAGAAAAAGTGGAAGCTATCAAAAAAGGTAAATCCTAGGAATTTAATGTTAATGAAGAAGGAATTGTGCGGTTTGGGAAAAGACTATGTGTTCCATCAAGTCTGGAGCTGAAGAAGGAACTTTTGGATGATGCACATAGTTCAAATTTCTCTATTCACCCAGGGAGCACAAAGATTTATCGAGATCTCTGAGAAAACTTTTAGTGGGATAATATGAAGAAGGAGATCGTTGAGTATACATCAAAGTGCCTGGTGTGCCAGCAAGTGAAGGTAGAGAGGCAGAAGTCTAAGGGGATGATGCAACCATTACCCATACTAGAATGGAAATGGGAGAACATCACTATAGACTTTGTCACCGAACTTCCAAGGACATCCAAAGGCAACAATGCAATCTGTGTTGTTGTGGATCATCTTACAAAGACTGCACACTTCATTGCTATTCGGGAGGATTTATCATTGGATCAAGTGGCACGGATATATATCAGTGAAGTGGTAAGGTTGCATGGAGTACCACTATCTATTGTGTCTGACCGAGATCCAAGATTCACCTCTAAGTTTTGGAAGAGTCTTCAACATGCTCTGAATACTGAACTAAACTTCAGTACAGCCTATCATCCTCAAATTGATGGCCAATCCGAGCGGACTATCCAAACACTTGAGGATATGTTGAGAGCGTGCTCAATGGACTTTAAAGGAGGATGGGATCAACATATTCCTCTGGTTGAGTTCTCTTATAAAAACAGTTTCCACTCAAGCATCAAAATGGCACCATATGAAGCCCTGTATGGGAAAAGGTGCAGAACACCGGCATGTTGGGATGAGGTCGGTGAACGTAAGCTGCTTGGACCAGAAATGGTCGAGGAAATAGTCTAGAAGGTAAAAACCATTCAGCAGCATATCAAGGCAGCTCAGAGTCGACAAAAGAGTTATGAAGATAATCGTCGATGAGACCTTGAGTTTAAAGTTGGAGACATGGTGTTTTTACGCATATCTCTATAGAAGAAGTTCATGAGGTTTGGAAAGAAAGGGAAGTTAAGACCAAGGTACATCGGACCCTTCGAGATTCTTGATCATGTTGGGGTTGTGGCCTATCGACTAGCACTTCCACCTACCATGGCCAAAGTGCATGATGTCTTTCATGTATCCATCTTAAATAAGTACATATCGGACCCTTCACATGTACTCTCTTCTGAGGTGGTACAATTGGAAGACGATCTTTTTTATGAGGAGCAACCAGTGAAGATCTTAGATCATAGAGAAAAAGTCCTACGAAATAAGACAATGCCCCTAGTCAAGGTGTTGTGGAGAAACCACAAGTTTGAAGAAGCGACTTGGGAATTGGAAGAAAAGATGAAGCTGAGTTACCCACATCTGTTTTAGTGTGGGAAAAGGAAAATTTCGAGGGTGAAATTTATTAAGGGGGGAATATTGTAACGACTCAAAGTTTCATTAATGGAAAATCCCTCTTGATCCAGTTAAATGTCTCTTTATGAAAAATGTTTTTATAAGATGTCAACTTCTTTGGTTTTATGTTAAGAATTTTGACCATTGTTAATATAGTCGTTGAACACTGATCACATGATTAGTATAAATATAGGACCTTAACAAATCCAATTTACTCAGACAAAAGAAGCGATGGCCTCATCCAGTAAAATTTCCCCATACGAAGCTAATTTGTCAGAGCTCAGAAAAGAGGTGGCATCCTTGGGCTTTGCCCTTGACCAAGCCCAAGCTGAGCTTCACCATGTCAAGCTCGAACGGGACCGTCTATGGGAAAAGTAGAAGTTGATAGAGATTACCACTCGAGCGATGTTATCCGAGCCACCCCAAGAGTATGTCACCATCGCACACCTTACCCTTAGGTCTTATGAGGATATTTTAAGGGGTTATGTAACAAATAAGTAGTACTATGTTCATGTACATTATTTTTGTATATAATAATGAATATAATTTCTATTCATTTTTTATACATTGTAAATAGTTTTTAAAGTACAAATGGTGTTTTTAGTTATTATTTAATTAAGAAATCTATTTTATTAAATTAAGGGATTTTTGAATTAAATAATATTTTAATAAAATAATAATATTATTATTAAATTAATTTGTATTAAATATAAATGATCTTATAATTTTATGAATGCAATTAAAATTTTATATTAAGGTTTGAAATCCATTTCTGTCAAAACCCGTGAATTTTCGATAAATGTTGGTTTTTATTTTAAAAGTGAAAATTAACATTTTTAGAAATTTTATTTAGATAAAATAAATTTCATTTATGGAACCAGGATGTTGAAATTATCCAACGGTGAATTTTTAATAATTTTCTGAGATAGTCAAATTTTTGGGTAAAAATTAAATACCGTTTAAATATATAATGTGTTTTATGACATCATAATGACCCAATGGTGATGTAATAAAATACCATAATCCTTATGTTCGTCCAATATATGTTTTATCATTAAAATAATGTGATTTTGGGTTTGTTTGACTTACTTTTCAAAGCATTAATGGACCCCTCAAGACATATTCAACACTTTGCCTTTTTAAATTAATTTACATGGGAGTGTGACTCACCTCCACATAAGCAACCTTATTATTTTAAGAAGTTCGGACTTGGGCCTTATAAAATATTGTTTTCCTATTACCTTTTTCAAAAACCGTGGGCAAAAAACATGGTATGGTTTTTGGTTTGGATTAATTTAATGTAAGGGGACCCAAACCTAAATAATAAAGAATTCCCTCACCTTTCCTATATAAACCCGCCCAGCTCCCACTTCCTCCTCACTAAAATCCCTTGGAGTTCGTCCAACCTCTGCCCTACTCTCTCTAGAATCCTCCCAAGGTTCCCCAAGCTTCCAAGAAGCCTCTCACAAGCCTCTCTCTAGCCTTTGGAAGCACACTTCCAAGTAAGGGTTTTTTCTTCCTTTCTCATTTTTGTCAATTTTCTTTAAGTTGTATTGCCCTTTTAATTTCAATTATGAATTTTGGGGTATGGTTTCTCACCTCCCCCATACTTACCTCTTATTGTTTTAATGATGGGAGACCCCTTTCTCTCTCATTAGATGTCTCCCATGTACACCCGTTACTATGCCGAAATTCCGAAAGGAACTTCTCTCTCTTCTTTTACATTCAAGCAAATCATTTTGTATCATGAATCTAAATTCCATTAAAATTGTTGGTAAATGTATCTATATGACCTCCTTACTTTCCATTACATTTAAATATGATGAGGAACCCTTTTCTCTCTCATCAACCTTTTTATGAATTCTTATGTCACGCCGTTACGCTGCCGAAATCGCACTGATTTTCTAAGCCAATGTCATTGTGTAGTGAATACCATTTCTCCATCAAGGGTATCCACCTTTATGCACATTTAATTATTGATTATAAAGTTTCATGTATGAATTCCACATTCCTTTATCATGGAATAAATTATTATGTTTTATTAATCCATGTTTTATGATCCATGTGGCACACTTATGCATGAAATGAAATGTTTAAGAAGGGTGCGCCCTTATAGCCCTCCAATGCATTGGGTAAAGTATAGTATCATGATACGTCATGTGCAATGAGTTTTGACTCATTCTAATTCAAGTGAAATGAGTTTTTACTCGTGCTTCATGTTCAATGAGGATTTACTCATGCTTTATGTGCAATGATCCTTGGCTCATGCTAATTCCATGTTAAGTGTTGTTGCCACATTTCCATGTTATGATTATCATGCTTTATCATGCCTTTATGTTCATGTTTCTTTTATGCTCTATTGATATGCCTATTGTCTAACATGTATTGTACTCCTCATTTTATTCCATGTGTACTCCCTTACTGGGCTTTATATATCACCCTTTTTTTATGCATGTCCTCAGGTTATCCCATGCAATGCTAAGTACGAGGGAATGTAGTGGTCATGTAAAGGATGTTTTCAATAAAGATGTTGTATTTATTGTTTTAATTTTTTATGTAATTATACTAAGCCCCAAAGACACTAAACCTCTCGATATTCTTTGTTGTATCAAGTGAGGTTTTATGTAATAAATCATGTTTAAGTTGTAATAAAAAGTAGGGTTGTCATATAAAATAGCAACTCTTGTTCTCTAAGAGTATATATAGAGGAAGTGCATTGAAAAAGAGGTAATCCTCATAATCGATTCATTCAAACTTATTTGTTCTTCTAATTCATCTTCATGATTTATTTCATTATAAACTAATAACTCCAATATATCTTATATACTGATATTTTCTTATCATTATTAAATAACAATATTCCACTTTCTATCCATCCTATGAAAAACAAAATCATTATGCATGTGTATGTACGGCTTACCATCACCACACTGTGTTGTAATATGTTTTTCACCACCGCCTTAACTGGATGGGTATAATGATGGAAATAATAACCACATATTATTATTATAACATGATATTTATTCTTAAATATTATAAACTATTCACTTCAATACCATTCGACAATTATGGGAATGATATCGACGCTCGTGCGTACGTACAGCCTATCATCTCCACGATGCAATGTCATTCATTATACATGATGTTCATTAAAATATGATTATATAAATTTATAGAAGTAATATATATTATATATATAATTTTAATATCATTTTTTTAATGATATAACTATGACATATGAAGGAGAACCAGAAGTTATTCAACAAAACATGCACAAACAAATGAAGCAGTTAATACCCGAATAACAAGTAATAATGAAATGTTATTAAAAAATGATAATAATATGATAATATATGGTATCATAAAAATGAATATGATTATGAAATAATTAAATGATTTTATTTGAATCATTATACAGGAGGTTCTGATACGTACAAAGGAAATCAGACCTAAGGTAAGGGATAATTTCACAATCTCATTATTATCCGAGGTTATTTGTACATAACTATTTATTAGGGAATATTTATTATCCATGTCCATTTTTCCTAATTATGTATTTCAAAATATTATTTCTATGATTTTACACTATTTTAGAGTCAATTTTACACATTTTTTAATTTTTATTAAACAGTGTGAAAGGAATCTTTTTTCATTTGCGATTCAAGGTACTTTCTGACTTTTTTGGAAAAAGTATGAGGAGAAGGTTTTTTAACTTATACAGCATAAATGGATTTTATGTTTTGATAACACCTTATTTCCATGAATATTTCTCAATGATATTTCAATTTTATATTCAAATAAATTATTTTCTTTTAAAATTGTGTGTCATTTTGAGAAAAGAAAACGTTTTTGATGAAGAAATAATATTTTCATCAAGAATTACTTTCAAGTGTTATATCAAAATTATTTTCCATCAAAGATGAAATTATTTAATCGGGTTATGTTTAAAGTATAAAATATTTATTGTTCCTTTTATTTTATTATGTTTATGATGGAATGATATTTATGAAATCTATTTGTTTTTCATGTACTATGTTATGGTGTAATTATGTTTAAAAAATCCCATTTTATTCCTTAGGTTATGATGAATGATTTATATTATTATGGAACACGTAAGAATGATATAATTATTAGATGGGTGGGACCTATATCTACTTACAATGCATTGGGTAAAGATTTATATCTCATAATATATACATGGATGGAACATTAAATGATCTTGATTCAGTAATACAATGATGGAATAAGAAGTAAACTTGGTTCAATAAAGGACTTTGTTCACTATGATGGTCTTGGATGTGAGCCTTGAAAAATATGAAATTGCATTCGATGATTATGTGTATGCCATAAAACTTAATGTCTTATGTTATTAATTTTGGTATTAATTTCATTGATTCTTATAAATTTTATGATTTATCACATGGAATTATATCACAATCATTCATATGCAGGATAGGATTTTCAAATGTTATTTTCTTATGTCTTATTATTATGATATGATTGATATCTCACTTATTTACCCTTACTGAGAATCTAAGATCACCCTTTCATATGTTTATTTTTTCCAGATCATAAAAAAGGGTATTAAGTAAGATATGTTAGAATGGGGAGTAGTTATGAATAAATAAGTGGGGGAAAATGAAAATGTCTTATGAGCCAGTTGTTTATGTTTCCCAGTTTCTGAAGAAACCATACCTATATAGTCCTGTTGTGGCCTAGTTATATTTTTTAATTAATATTATTCAAATTTTAAGTAATATGAATGAATGTAATATATGGTTTTTTATAGATGGTATTATAGGAAAGGTATAGTTAACCTTTGGAATCTAGGATGATAAAACATTAGTAAGAACCCAAATTATATTTCTAAGTATAGGTTACAATCCTGGTGTTTTATAATTGATGATGAATAACCTAGGATAAAACCAAAAGTGTACAAAAATGAAATTTTATTCCTGATTATGTGGTTTTCCCATTATGATTATTGTTTCTCACACTATGTTTCTTGTTTTTAGTCAATGGATGGAACACAAAGGAATCATTTTAATGTTGAATTTGATGGGAAATGCAATGATTGTCCTCCTGAGAAACAAAATGTTATGGGATATGGAATTAAAAAAATTGTAGCTATTATCACACAACTTTCTCAAGCTATGAATCATACAGGACTTCCAAACAAGAAAAGAAGGGAAAAAACATTTCGTTGAGTCCTTCATGAGGCAACATCCACCTTATTTCAGCGGTTCTTTTGATCCATTAGTGGATAAAAAATGGATCAGTACCACTAAAAAGTTATTTTTAGTTCTCTAATATTCATAACATGGTATATTCATCTTATTATTCTATCGTTTGGAAGGTGAAGATGATCAATGGTGGAACCTTATCAAGAATACGAGGAAAATAGGTGAAGTTCAATACATGTAATTAGATGAGTTCAATAAATTGTTTTTCAATAATTACTTTCCTTATATTAATTAAACAAATATGGAGAAGGAGATCCTTGAACTTAAGAAAAAGGATGATGAATTGATTGGTATCTATGAAGAATATTTTACAAGACTTGCAATGTATTCTTCTGTAATTATTATCCAACCTAAGGGTAAATTTGATCAATTATTTAGTGGATTAAAACAAATTCTCCAAAGGAAATTATCCATAAGGGACTTAAATATCTATAAAAAAATTGTTCAATGTTCTCTCAAGGATTAAATGGATATTGGATAAATTCATCAGTCATATGGGTTTGATAAGATAAGGAAAACAGAATTCAAGGGAAAATATAAATACCACACAAAAGAGAAGATGTGTTTTACCTTATTCTCAATGTGTGTAAATAAACATGGATGAAATTGTCTTAAAGGAACTAGTAAATGTTTTTAAGTGTGTAAAATAAGGTAATCAGGCAATTGAATGTTGACGTGATGTAAATTTTTTTTCTAATGATGAGAATAGAGAAAAAGTATATAGAGAATGAACCTCCTGTAATTCAATGTTACAAGCAAAATAAAATGGGTAATTATGCCAGTCGATTCCCTAATCCAATGGTTAATGATGATTATCAATGATAGTAAACTCTTAAGACCCAAGACAAGGCATGTCACATGCGATCACTATCAGTGATGTGGAGTATGATAATGAAGTGTTGAAAGGTACACTTACCATCCACTCTAAAGTATAAAATATTTTATTTGATTCTAGATCCACCCACTCTTTTATTTCTGAATAATTTTCTAAGGGTATCATTGTACTACCATAATAATTAGATGTTGGGTTAGTTGTACCAACTCCTAATGGCACAACAGTCGCATAAAAAGTTTATAATTCTTATCCAGTTGAATTTTGTGGGAAAGTGATTCCTAAAAATCTTATGATCATTCCTATAGTGTAATTTGATGTGATTATTGTCATGGATTTTCTATCTCTATATGGTTATCAAATCAATTTCCAAGTAAAAGAAGTAACATTCCATATTGCAGATTAATATATGAGCATCTATTGATGCAAGGATTATTATAACCTTCTATTAAAAATTATTTCCATATTATTGGTGTTGATACCTATAAATGAATTTTATCTATCTAAAATGGTTGGGGAGAAACCCACAGTTAAGAATAAACCCATTGTACGTGACTTTGATGATGTCTTTTGAAAATAATTACTAGGTTTTCCACCAAATTTTGAAGTCTAGTTTTTAATAGAACTCATATTGGGTGCCATTACTATTTCAAAAACACCATATAGAATGGCCCCAATGAGTTATAGGAATTTAAGAAGAAACTCCAAGATAATATTGACAAGGGATTCATAAACCCTGGTGTGTCACCTTGGGGAGCACATGTTTTGTTTGTTAAGAAGAAATATAGATCAATGATACTATGAATTGATTATTGAGAACTTAAAAAGATCAATATCAAAAACAAATATACGCTTCCCCGCATTGATGACTTATTCAACCAACTACTCAGAGCTCAATAATTTTCCAAGATTGATCTTTGTTAAGGTATCAAAAATTAAGGGTCAGGAAAGAGCATATCCCAAAGACGGAATTTTGTACAAGGTATGAACATTATGAATGTATAGTGATTCCTTTTTTTCATACTAATTATCCCTCTATATTTGTGGATCTAATCAATAGAGTCTTTTGAGACTATCATGATCAGTTTGTGGAAGTCTTTATAGATGATATTATTTTTTATTTGATAGGCAATGAAGAGCATTAAGATCACTTGAGAATTGTAATAAATACCCTAATAAAGGATAATCTTTATGAAAGATTTACCAAGTGTGAATTTTTTATTCAAAAATATTCATTTATGGGTCACATAATCTCAAGAGAGGGGAAATATATAGATCTAGAAAAAAACTAAAGTTATTAAAAGTTTTCCGAGACCAACAACTATAATTGAGATCCAATGTTTTCTTGATTTAGATGGATATTATCGATGTTTTGTGAAATATTTTTCTCAATTATCTAATACAGTCACTAAGTTGACTTGGAATGGAGTTATGTTTGTGTGGAGAGAGTAATGTGAAGAGAATTTCAAAGAGCTAAAAAAGGTTATCCAATGCACTTGTGCTCATGATACCTTATAGTGGAGAAAATTTGGTGATCTATAGTGATGAATCCAAGACGGTTTTGGGTTTTTTTATCATGAAAAATGATATGGTGATAGATTATGACTCACGACAATTGAAAATCCATGAGAAAAATTACCTAACTCATGATTTGGAATTAGCTGTAGTAATCTTTGCACTAAATATATGGAGGCATTATATTTATGGTGAAATGTGTTATATTTATACTGATCATAAAAGTTTAAATAATGTTTTTCACAAAAAATGTTCTGAATATGCATCAAAGAAGATGGTTGGAGTTGATTAAATATTACCACTACTCAATAAATTACCACCCTGGGAAAACAAACAAGGTGGAACGTGCTTTGATTCGAAATGACTATGCTATCATATTCATGATGATGATCACAAAAGATTCAATATTTATGAATTTTCAAAGTATGGATATTGAAATTTTAAAAGAATGGGAGAAATATTATCTTTCTCAATTGAATGTTCATCCATATATACAAGTGAATATTAAGGAGGAACAGATGGAAGATTTAGAGCTATAAAAGAATGTGAGAAATGTTCCTGAATTCAACCTTCATTATGATGGAATAATAATTTTTAGGATCTAATTTTGTATTCCTCCCATAACATAATTAAAGAAGGGTCTGTTAAATATGTCTCGTAGTTCTTAATTATCTATTCATCCTAAAATAACAAAGATGTACAGGGATCTGAAAGAGTATTTCTAGTGGGATAGAATTAAAATAGATATTTCCAAATATGTCTCTTGGTTCTTGGTTTGTTAGAAAGTTAAGTCTAAGAGACAGAAGTATAAGGGGATGTTACAACCATTACCCATAGCAGAATGTAAATGGGATAACATCACTATGGACTTTTTCATCAAAATTTCCAAAACATCTAATGTCCATAATGTTATATGGGTTATAGTTGATCACCTTATGATGTCGGCGCACTTCATTTCTATTAGAGTGGATTTCTATCTTGATCATCATGCTAGGATATATGTAACGGAAGTGGTAAGACTACATGGAGTACCACATTCCATTATATTTGATCGGGATCTACAGATAGCCTCAATGTTTTGGAAAATTCTTTTGTAGGATCTGGATATAGAGTTGTGTTTCATCACTAATTATCATCCTCAAACATTCATTCAATCTAATAGGAAAATTCAAACTCTAGATTATATTTTTAGATATTTCTCAATTGATTTCAAAGGTTTTTGGGTTCAATACCTACCTTTGGTGGAATTTTATTACAACAATATCTTTCACTCTGGTATTTAGATAGATTGTTATGAAGACCTATATATAATAAAGTGTATAAGTCCAACACTCTGAGATGATATTGGAGAAAGAAATTTATTAAGACCTGATCTTGTTGATGGAATGGAAGAACAAGTCATATCTATTTAACAACACGTAAAAGAAACTCAGAGTCGACAAAAAAATTATGCAGAAAACTGAATAAAATACCTAGTGTTTGAAGTGGGTGACAAGGTGTTTCTATGAATATCTCCCTAGAAGAGAGTAATGTGTTTTGTAAATAAGGGAAATCCAAGCCCTAGATATATCAGTCGTTTTGAAATTCTGGATCGTGTTCGGAGGGTAGCTTAGCGATTGGCACTTCCACCAAATATCTCTCAAGTTCATGATGTGTTCCACATAACACTACTGAGAAATTACATGCCTAATCCTCCACATTTACTAAACTCATAAGTCATGATTTTAGAGCAAGATCTTTCTTATGAATAACAACCTTTAGAGATTTTGGATCGTTGTGAAAAAAGTTCTATGAAACAAGACCACTCGTTTGGTTAAAGTTTAGTGGTGGAACCACCAATTTGAGGAAGATATATGGGACATTGACGATATGATGAGGGTGAGATATACTTAAAATTGTATCTAAGTGATGAATTTTGTGGGCGAAATTCATTCTAAGGGTATAATGTAAAACCCGAATGTTTTTATGAAATATTTTCTTTAAATAATTTTAATTCATAAATATCTTGCATTTTCTGCAATCTTGAGTTTAAATGAACCATGATATAAAATTAGTATAAAATGAACATTTTAACCTAGCTGTTATTTTATCAAGAATAAATATAACCAACATATGAAAATCTATGGTGAATTCATTCGCTACGAATTATTTATAAAAAATATAAATCTATTATATATTTTTATTTTTTGTATTAAAAAATAGAGTGATGTTCTATTAATAAACAAAATTAATGAAATATTTGTGTTATGTACTTAATAAAATATTTTTTATATTCATCCAATAGATATTTTTATTATAATGTATGAATAAACACCATTCATTCGATAAAAACCTATATTTTTCAAAAGGGTAGTTTTCCACATTTTTATGGTGAATCCCTTTTAAATTAATATTCTGACACATTGATAATTTTTAAATGACAACATAAACATTTTATTTGGAATTGGGATATAAAAATTTACTTTGGATGAAATTTTAATATTTGTCTGATAACTTTGAAATTTGGATAAATAGTAAAAATACACTAAATTTTAATAGAACACAAATTTTTTCATAGAAATAATTTATATGGTTAAATTATAATATTGAGTAGTATTAAAGTATAAATATAAAATATTTTTATCATTAAATATAATGTATGTAATTATCATTAATTTTTCGTTGAATTCATATGTAAAAATATTTCAATCTTTTGGAATGTTTTAACTTTTAAAGCTTGTTCTCTCTTTCCGAAAATAGGACTAATTTTAAATTAATTATTGAAACTTTTGTGTTTTTAATTTTGAAAAATTTATTCCATATTTGTAATTAGTAGGTCCAAATTATGTAAATAGCTTTTTTCATTATGAATAGTAACTTCAGTAATTTTTATTAATAAGGTAAAAGGGTAAATTGGGTAATTAAGTGTAAGAATAATATTATAAATTTACCCTAAAACTTGTCTTAATATCATTTTATGAGTGTTTATATACCTAAATAATCCTTTGGTAGAAATGGTGACCATTGGAAGCCACTTGGATGAGATTATGTCATTTAATTTATTTTTGTTTAAAGAAAAGTTAAATATGCCTCACTCAAATTTTAATAACTAAACCATTTTTATATAAGTTTATACAGAAGATAAATTATAATATAAATACTCAATTTAAATGTAAATTTTTTTTATTTATCATGGTAATTTATTTTTAATTTTTATAAAATAAATTACCTTAAATACTTATACTTTGATGATGTAAAAATTAATTAATTGATGAGAAATTAATAAAACAATTTTTATTAAAATGGTAATAACCATAAAAATACCCAAAAACATCATCAAATATTATTTTTCAAGTATATATCATCCATAACCATCCAAGGGTTGATTTATTGACCATTTGAATCCATATAGAAGATACTGTGACACTTATATTATTTTATTTCAAGTGATGTAAAAGTTGTAAAATTCATAATTTAATAAGTATAACATTTTAAATGATGTATTTTTTAGAAGATAAATTAGAATAAAAATACTATTATAAAATATAGTAGATTTATCTTAATCTTTTTATTTCTTTTTTAATTTTTATTTAACAAATAATTATATTAAATAATTACACAAAATTTATGTGGTAATTATTTTATAAATAGAGATAAAAAAATAATTGTTATTAAAAATATTAAAATAAATATAATTTGGGATAATTAATATGTATAATTAATTCTCTAGATGACCTTTACAAATTAGTAATATAATAAAATATTTTTTTATAAGTAAAATTTTTATCTTAATATTTTTAAAAATCAATGAATTGAATAGTGTCAAAATTGAAATTATTGATTGTTTTTAAAAATAATGCTTTATTAAATTATTTAGTAATCATAAAACATTTTTAAAAAATATATAATAATTATTATATGGTCAAGAATGTTATAATTCATTTATTTATGGTCTAATTGATATCGAATAACTAAATATTTCAACCTTTTAATATTGAATTATTTATTACCCATGTTTAAAATTAAATAGAATAACTAAGTGTCAATTAAAATGATAAGGTTTAAATTGATAGAAAAACTTGAATAAAATCTATCAATCAATTCTATTACAACCCTATGTCATATCATCTTATAAATTGTGATATTTTTGAGTTTTTTTATGGGGTTTGATTTTATTATAAATTAATATTTTTATAGATCCCAAAAGTGCCCCTCACCTCAACTATAAAAGGGAACCTCCTCACTCACCTATTTACTTTATTTTGATCCTTTAATTTATTCCTACCCTTCCCTTTTCCCAAATAACCTTCTGTAATTACATTCTAGAGGTTATATTATTGTTAAAAGACCAACTCTAGTGCTCTAAGATGAGATTTAGAGGAAGTGTGTCGAAGAAGAGGTAATCTCCTCTACCAATTCTTTCAAACTTCTTTCTTCTTCTACTTCCTCTTCATGAGTTGTTTCATTTTAAAGTAATAAAACTAGTATTGATTATATACTGATATGTTATTATGATTATTTAACAATAATGTTCCCCTTTCTATCCATCCTATGAAAAACGTAATCACCATATGTGTGTACGTACAGCTTACCATTTTCACGTTGTGGTGTATTCTATTTTTCACCACCACATTACATAGATGGTTATAATGATGAAATAATAAATAAATATTATTATTGTAACATGGTATTTATTCTTATATATTATAAACCATTCACTTCAATTTCATTCAACAATTATGGGAATAATATCGTCGTTTGTGCGTACGTACGACCTACCATCTCCACGATGCGATGTTACACATTCTACATGATACTCATTAAATAATGATTATATAAATGTATTGAATGAATAAACATGATATATATAATGTTAATATCATTTTTTAATGATATAACAATGACCAATTAAGGAGAACCAGAAATTATTCGACAAAACATGCATAAGAAAATGAAGAAGTTAATACCCGAACAAACAAGTAATGATGAAATATTATTGAAAAACTAATGATAATATGATAAAATATGATATCATAAAAATGAATATGATTCTAAAAAAATTAAATGAGATTATTTAAATCATTATACAGGATTTCTAGATACATACAATGGAAATCTGGCCTAAGGTATGGGATAATTTTTCAATCTCATTATTATCCGAGCTTGTTTGTATGTAAGTATTTATCAGGGTATATTTATCATCCATATCCATGTATCCTTATTATGTATTCCAAAATATTATTTCTATGCTTCTACACTTTTATATATTCAATTTTACCCATTTTTAATTTTTTATTAAATGGTACTAAAGGAATCTTTTTTCATTTTCAATACGAGGTACTTTTTGAGTTTTCTAGAAAAATTATGAGAGGAGTGTTTTTTAACATATACGGAATGAATGGATTTTACAATTTCATAATACCTTATTTTTATTAATCTTACTCTATATTATTTCAAACCTATTTTCAAATAATTATTTTATTTTAAAATTATGTGGAATTTTGAGAAAAGAAAATGTTTTTGAAGAAGAAAGGATATTTTCCTCAAGAATTAATTTCAAGTGTTATATCAAAATTATTTCCCATCTAAGATGGAATTATTTAATAAGGTTATATTTCAATTATAATATCCTTATTGATCCTATGATTTTATTTTATTTATAATTGAATTCTATTTATCAAATCCATTTGTTTTACATGGATTATGTTATGGTGGAATGATGTTTAAAGAAACCCATTTTATTCATTGCGTTTTGAAGAATGATTTATGCTATTATGGAACACGTAAGAATGATTTCATTATGAGATGGGTGGTACTTATATCTCCATCTAATTCATTGGTTAAAAATTTATATTCCATGAGATAGATATGGCTAGAAAAATAAATGATCTCAGTTTAGTAATACAGGGCTAGAATGATGAGTGAACTTAGTTCAGTAATGGAATTTGTTCGCTATGATGGTCTTGGAAATGAGCCTTGACTAATAAGAAATTATTTTCTATTCTTATGTGTATTCCAAAAAACTTCATGTCTTGTGTTATGCCTTTTGGTTTTATGTTCATTTATTCTTATGAACTTTTATGATTTATCCCATTATATGATATCACAATCATTCATATGCGGGATAAGATTTTAAAATGTCATGTTCTTATGTCCTATGATTATGATATGATTGATAACTCCCTTATTTACCCATACTAAGCATCTGAGCTCACCCTTTCATATGTTTCTTTTCCCTATTTCGTGAATAAGGGTATTAATTAAGATATGTCATAATGGTGTCTAGTTGTGACGAAATAAGTAGTAGATAATAAAGATGTTTTATGAACCAATTATTTATGTTTCCTAGTTTCTAAAATAAACTATAACTATATGGTACTATCGTGGATTTCTTATATTTATTAATTAAAATTATTCAAATTCGAAGTAATATTAATGTATGTAATGTATGTGTCATTATATTTCTTCCCCATTCTTGATTTCAATGATTAACACAAATCAATCGATTAATAGATTGATTCATGAATTGCGCATTTTGTGGGATGGGATGGTTTAATCAGGTTTCGGGAGAATTTTTTCATGATTTAAATTTTTGATACATAAATTCTAATTATGTTAAGCAAAAATCCCTCAATGCATCATTAAAGCATTTTTTAGGAGATTGTGTTTGTTGACAAAGTGGGCCTCCATGTTGTGTGTGTTGACAAAGTAGACCATGATGTATGAGTGTGTTGACAAAGGGGGTTTACATAGTGATTTTTTGGTTTAAATGGATGCTTTCATCAATCCATGATGGATTTAATAACCTTTACAATGGAATGGATGATCTGGAGGTGGTACAAAAAGAGCAGATACAAGGTGGTGTCATTTTCCAATGTTTGACAAATTTTTAGGCTTGAAAATCAGAAAATGGAGAGATGTGTTTTTGGAAAAGGGAGGAGCACGCAAAATCAGAGTGGTGCGTGAAAAAATAATGTGTTGCGCGAAAAATCAGCGTGGTGCGTGAAAAATATAGTGGCGTGCGAAAAATCCGTGTGGTGTGCGAAATATCAGTGCGGTGCGCAGAAAAATAAAGTGTTTTGCAAAATATTTTCCCGATGCATGAAAAAGGAAAGTGATGTGCGAAATAGTGGGATGAAGTTTTTCACGCAAGTGGTGTTTCAACGTCCGAAGCTCAAAAATTGGAAAAGGCATGAGGTGCGAGAAATATTGGAGCAGTGCGTGAAAAATGGTGTGGTGCAGAAGATTTGTTTTTCGCACTCGAAGTTGATTATGCGCTCAAGGAGGGTTATTCGCGTGAGGTCAATTTTGACTATAAATATTAAATGACTCGCCTACATTCAAAGAAGATCTCAAGACATAGAGAGTATCTGAGCTCTGGCGCACGAAATTGGAGTGCAGAAGGGAGTTTTGTGAAAACAACAAGTTTGCGTGTAAAAAATGTTGCGCGTAAAATAATTCATTGTGCATAAAATGGGTGTTGCAAGAAAAGGAGTTTTTATGCAAAAGTAGAAAATTACGTGCAAGGCAGTGTAGAGGATACACGTAAAATTTGGTGGTGGCGCATAAAAGAGGAGTTGTGCGAAAATTGTACTTTGTGCAAGGCAAAAGAATTATGTGCAAGGTGTTGTAAGGGCTGCTCGTAAAAATTGGGGTTGCCTGGTACATCCAGTGCAAAGTGATATCTATATGCTGGTGAAAGTTTAACTTTAACAGGGTATCTATCAACAGTTAAAGATGCAGATTTCATTAGTGATAATGAATAGACCTACAGGTCTATAAACTGTGAGTGGATCTTCTGAAGAAGCAGTGATCACACTTCAGTTGAGAGAGTTGTGATCTTTCATATTGTGAGTGGTTCTAAACCAGGTGGGACAGTGAGTCCACTTCGAACTTGTAAATAGCAGTGCGCTTATAGTGGATTTAGTGTATTGGCACATTGTCGGTTTATGCCTCTTGGACGTTGCCCAGTGAGGGTGAACCAAGTAAAGACTTTTGTGTCCCGTTCATGATTTAATTTTTTTCTATACTTTGCTATGGGAAAGAGAGAGAAATAGTTTTTCTTAACAGCGAAATAAGATCAATAGGGGTAGCTATTGTAATCTGTCATACCCTGATTCACCCCCCCCCCACCCTCAGGGTATCTAACCTAGTGGACCTAACAATTGGTATCAAAGGGAAAGGTTGATATCAGTTTCTCTCTCATATGGAGGTCATCAATCATAATGGAATTATGATCTTTGATGGGAACAATTTTCAGTTATGGAAGAATCAGATGCAACACTACTTCCGATTTTTGGGAATGGATGTGTTTACAGCAGCAATGCACGGTATCACAACTAATATTAATAGTGGTGCATTATCAGAAGCTGAGCGAAGAGAATTGGATGCTGACGAAAATGGAATCAATGCTTTAGGGGGAGCCCTATCCAATCCTATTTATACCAAGTTGATGTCATGAAAAACATCACATGCTATGTGGGAAAAGTTGTTAAACATATATGAATGTGATACAAAGGTCAGATAAGCGAAGATGTAGGTGTTGTGGAACAAGTATGATGATCTGAGAATGAACCCAAATGAATCTGTTGATGCATTCTTTGATAGGGTAAATATTGTAGGGGGAAATGAGAGGTCTTGGAGAAGTTATTGACGATATAAAAATTGTAAAGTGCATCCTGAGGAAACATCCACCTTAGTTCAATCTGAAAGTTTTAGTTTTGGAAGATAAAGACCTGACAGAGTTGACAATGGATAATCTGCACAGAACACTTGTTGTATATGAAATAAGAAATGATGATAACGATGCTGTGGAAAAGGGAAAATCCAAATAAGTGGCATTCAAGGCTATGAAGAAGCTCACCATTGAAGATTCTCAAGAAGAAGAAGAGATAGATGAGGTGATTTCATTCCTTTCTTCAAATCTGCAAAGAGGAAAAGGAAAGTTTAAAGGGAAACTTCCACTAGCAAGCTTTCGATGTGGAAAGGTAGGTTATATTGTGGAAAGGTAGGTTATATTGTGGAAAGGTGCCCCAAAAAGTTTCAAGATAATGATAATGGTGATGATGAATTCAAAATTTCCAAGAAGAAGTATTCAGCATTTGTGAAAGGGATGAAACAATTCAAGATAAATTTCTTCAAGAAGAAGAATCTTCTTTCACAAGAATTTGAAAGTTCAGATGAGTCTGAGGATAAAGAGTATAAAGAGATTGAAAACTGCAAAGATCGTGGGGAAAATACTATGATGGCAGTTGTCGGTAGTTCTTAGAAGAAGGAAGAAACCGACATTGATGAAGAAGAAGAAGTTGAAGGAAGAGTTGATATGCAAGCTGAGTTAGAGGCTGCTCTTAAAGAGATAGATGTTTGGAGTGATAAAACAAATAAATCCAACAAAGTTGTTTATGACACCAAACTCTGCATACAGCAGCAAGAAGAAGATAAGTCTGAGTTAATGGAAGAAATTGAGAAACTCAGGTCATCAGTGCCAGAGAATTTAGAATCAGTTAGTGAGTATAAACTTAGGATTGAAGAACATAAGAAAGAGATCGATGGCTTGAATATAATAGTGAAGTATCATGTCAATCATATCAAAGATCTAGAAGAGGAAGTTGTCGGTCTACGGAAAAAAGTTAAGGATTGTGAAAAACCATTTATTCCCAACACGTTATTATGAAATCAGAATATTCTGAATACTGGAAAGATGAAAGAAGAGCCTAATATTTCAGCAGGAAAGAGACAGCAATCAAGCTCAGGCATTAAGGCTGCTGATTTGGGGCTTGATCAGAAATAGAAAGTTATCAGAGTTGAAGTCAGAATACAAGCACCTGTTACGAATATGAAAATTGGTGTGGGTAAAAAGCAGAATTAGAAAACTCAGAGAACTCAAGGGACTACTGGAAGTACAGAAGCGACACGTAGGAATGCACCTTTCATCATGTGTTATTGTTGTAGAAATATGGGACACTCACAAAGTGTGTGTTCTATAGCTAGAAGATATCGAAGGGAACAAGAAAAAATGTGGAATCCAAATAGATAATGGTTCTCCAAAACATATTTTTAAGGATATTGTTTTTGGTGTATAGGATTTGGGAACATGTCTAGATACTGCACTTCGACCATACAAATGAATGTGCCAAAGAAGAAAGAAAATGTTCACAAGCAGCAGATTAATGAACCGAGAGGTGAGTTGAAAATGAAAAATAGATTTGCATCTTTGCAAGATAAATTCGGTCCATCATACTTTGAGAATGATTATTAGTCTCAATCTATACCTAGTGTGGAGACATAAATATAGACCAAGAAGAAGAGAGAAGAGAAGGCAGTGGTTTCTGAAATTGCACTTAAAGCATCAGATCGTTCTGATGTGTGGAACCTTGATTGTGGTTGTATGTCTCACATGATAGGTAACAAGGATCTGGTTACAGGAATAAAATATGACAAAGAAGGAGTTTTCAAGTTTGGAAACAATGAAGGACTGAGGATAATTGGATCGAGAAAGGACAGGTTTGGGGGCAAAGAAATAAGACGTGCTGATGTCTTAGTTATAGAAGGTCTCAGTCACAATTTTCTCAGTGTGAGTCAATTTTGTGACTTAGGTAATTCTATACAGTTTACCAAGAAGACCTGTGTCGTCACGAGAAGAAATTGTACAGTGATAATATAGGGAAAAAGGACAAAAGGGAATCTCTACCTTGTGAGTGGAGAAGAAGATATGTTCTTTTTATCCAGAGAGGAAGAGGAAAAATTGTGGCATAAGCGACTTGGTCATCTATGCCAACCATCCTTGGAATATCTGGTTTAGTGTGATTCATCAAGAGACCTCCCTAAGCTATCACATGATCATACTCACACGTGCGATGCATGCCAATAAGGTAAGGTTGTTAGAAAGACGTATATGGCAAAGGAAAATAAGTCAACAATATTGATCGAATTGGTGCATGGTGATGTTTGTGGTCCTACCACACCAAGATCAATTGATGTAAAGAGGTACTATGTTCTTTTCATTGATGACTATAGAATAATGGCATGATTATTTTTTATTTCCCATAAGTTGGTTGTGTTCAGCTTCTTAAAATAGTACCGGAGGGAGTGCGAAAGGATGGTTGTACAGAAAATTCTGAAGTTTCATACTGAAAATAGTATGAAATTCACAAACAGTTAGGTGGAAGACTATCTTAAGAAAAACGGGATAAGGCATCAATTCTCTTTAGTACGAACTCCCTAAAATAATGGAGTGGTTAAAAGGAGAAATCGGATCATCAACAACATAGCCATAACGATGCTTAAAGAAAAAGACCTACCAGATAAATTTTGGAAGGAAGCAGTATTGACATCGGTATACATTTCTAACAGGGCTTTGTTGTGTCCAAAAGAAGGAAATACTCCATATGAGATGTGGTAAGTGAAGAATAAAATGTTAAAGTACTTCCGAATCTTTGTAAGTAAGTGCTTTATACTCAACAAAGAAAAACATAGGAAATTTGAGTCATGTGAAGATGAATGAATATTCGTTGGTCACTTGGGAAAAATCAAATCATATAAATGATTTAATAAAAGACTGGGAAAAGTAGTTGAGATCAATGATGTCATTGTTGTGGAAAATGATGAGAACACTCAACAACACACTGAACAATTTCCTGATGAAAGCGATGAGGAGGAAAGCAATGCAGGTGAAGAAGTGGTTACTGTTGATTCCAAAAGAGATACTAATGATGAGAATGAAGAATGAAAAACTATATCTACACAGAATCCAAGGAGTCGAGATGAAATTGATAGGAAAAATATCATTGGTGATCAATTAGCTTCAGTTCAGACAAGAAAAATGAAATCACTACAGAAGACATCTTATTTATCTCAGGTTGAGCCGAAATGCTTCGTTGATGCAGCTGAAGATGAAAACTGGATTCAGGAAATGAATGAAGAGCTTGATCAGATTGAGAAGAATCAGATGTGGGAGATTGTTTCCAGGCTAGAAGATAAGAATGTCATCGGGACTAAATGGGTCTATCGCAACAATATGAATGAATATGGAACAATGATTCGGAAAAAATCACGACTTGTGTGCAAAGGATACTCCAAGATAGAGGGAATAGATGTTGATGAGACATTTGCACCGGTTGCGAGACTAAAGACAATCAGATTATTTTTAGCCATTGTAGTGCAACAAAAGTTTAAAGTTTTCCAGATGGACATCAAATATGAATTTTTTAATCGGTTTATGGAGGAAGAAGTGTATATTGATCAGCCAGATGATTTTCTCATTCAT
Organism: Viscum album; assembly: GCA_963277665.1. NCBI lineage: Eukaryota > Viridiplantae > Streptophyta > Magnoliopsida > Santalales > Viscaceae > Viscum > Viscum album. The sequence continues at coordinate 1,307,291,446 of OY728147.1, forward strand.
GAGGATGAGAACAAGGTTTTCAGATTGAAGAAGGCATTGTATGGGCTGAAACAAGCACCAAGAGCATGGTACTCAAGGCTTGATCAGTACTTGAATAAGCTTGGTTTCCAGCGTGGTGGAGTTTATTACAATCTCTATTTCAACAACAACAATAATCAAAGGATGATGGTGTTGGTTTTTATCGATGACATAATATTTGTCGGATCAGATGTAGCTCAGTGTAAACAATTTTATGAATTCATGAAAAGTGAGTTTGAAATGTCAATGATTGGAGAGCTAAGGTTTTTACTTGGTCTATAGGTGTCACAATGAAGAAATGACACATTCATTTCTCAATCAAAATATGCCAAGGAGGTTTTGAGAAGATTCAGAATAGAAAATTCCAAGGAGATGAAGACTTTGGTTGCAACTCGAATGAAATTATCAAAAGATGATAATGGAAAGGTAGTTAATATCACATAATACGGGCAGATTATTGGTACTTTACTGTACCTGACAGTGATGAGACCTGATATTGTTTTTTTCACATACCAAGAAGTGCGATATCAAAGTAATCCCAAGGAAATACACAAGCTTTCAGTGAAGATAATACTTCAGTATATTGAGGGCACGGTGGTTTTTAACTTGATGTATAATTAAAAATATCAGATAGAGTTATTGGGATATACTGATGCATATTGGGCCGGTTCAGCGGATGACAGCAAATCAACATCATGAGGTGCATTCTATCTTGGTGGACTATGAATTTCTTGGCTGATCAAGAATCAAGATTTCATTTCATTGAGCACCATAGAAGCTGAGTATATTGCATCCACTCAAGCATGCACACAATTATTGTGGATTAAGTAGCAGCTAGATTATATGGAAGTTGAAGTGATGTCTTCGATCAGAATCTAGTGTGATAACTCAAGTGATATAAATCTCAACAAGAATCTCGTCCATCACTCAAGGATAAATCACATTGAGATAAAGTATCATTTTATCAAGGAGAATGTTGAAAAGGGTATCGTGAAGTTGGAGTATGTGCCTACAGAACTTCAGGTTGCAGACATCCTGACAAAGGCCTTACCCAAGGAAACTTTTGAGCAGCATCGACTGGCTCTGGGAGTTCAGTCGACTCCCCACACTTGAAAAAGTGTGGATGTGGGACACCCCCCTCTCCCCGAGGTATGATGTGTTTTACCCTAATGTACTAATATGTGGTTTACCCTGTTACAGACTGCAAAGGGGTGCCCTTTGGGTTCATTGAAAAAGGGGGAGAAAATAGTTATTGTTCAATGTGGAGACAGTGTGACAGTGTGGCTATTTGAAAAATCATGAATGATATGGGGAGAATCTGATAGGTGCAGCAACGAGATAGGGGGATCAATGAGAAAGGGGGCTAGTATTAAATCTGACGATGCTATAAGTGATCGATCAAATAAAAGATATCATGAGACAACAGCTATAGATCGTGATAAAAGCAGGCGAGTGATAGTGAGAGAAGTTTTCCAGCGATCCACAATTGGTATCAGTTTTGTAATTGGTATCAGTTTGGTATCAATAGTTGGTGTCAAAAATGAAGTGTTTCATTGATTAACTTCTCATTTACTCTTATTTCTCACATCGATCATTGCTCATGTGGGCTTAGAGTACGTGTTAAGTGAATCCTTGAATGCTATCAGAATCGCAAGAGGTGAATGGCGGTAGTGGATGGAAGGAGCCTTAATGAGATATCAAGTGCAGAGAATTTTTATGAGAAGAGTTGTCAACAAACCCAAAGGGGGATATTGTTGGTAAAAAATACCTCAAGGCATCATTGAAGCATTTTTGAGGTGATTGTGTTTGTTCAAAAAGTGGGCCTCCATGTAGTGTTTGTTGACAAAGCAGACCATGATGTATAAGTGTGCTGACAAAGGGGATTTACATGGTGATTTTTCTGGTTCAAGGGATGATTTCAACAATCCATGATTGATTAAAGAACCTCGACAATGGAATGGATTATCTGGAGGCGGTACAAAAAGAGCAGATACAAGATGACGTCGTTTTCCAGTGTTTGTCAAATTTTTGGGCATGAAAATCGGAAAATGGAGAGATGCGTTTTTGGTAAAGGGAGGAGTGCGCAAAATCAGAGTGTTGTATGAAAAAATAATGTGTTTCGTGAAAAATCAGTGTGGTGCGTGAAAAATATAGTGGCGTGCAAAAAATCAGCGTGGTGCACGAAATATTGGTGTGGTGCGTGGAAAAATAAAGTGTTGCGTGAAATATTTGCCTGGTGTGCGAAAAAGGAAAGTGATGCGCGAAATAGTGGGATGACGTTTTTTGCACAAGAGGTGTTTCGAGGTATGAAGATCGAAAATTGAAAAAGGCATGAGGTGCATGAAATATTGGATCAATGCGCGAAAAATGGTGTTAAACGGAAGATTTTTTTTTGCGCTTGAAGTGGATTACGCGCTCAAGGAGGGCTTTTCATGCGGGGTCAATTTTTCCTATAAATATGAAGTGACCCCCCTCCATTCACAAGACATATAGATTATCCGAGATCTGACGTGTGAAATTGGAGTGCACAAGGGAGTTGTGCGAAAACAACAAGTTTGTGCGTAAAAACTGTTGTGTGTAAAATAATTCATTGCATGTAAAATGGGTGTTGCACGAAAAGGGGATTTCGCACAAAAGTATAAAATTACTCGCAAGGCAGTGTAGAGGATATGCGTAAAAATTTTTGGTGGCGCATAAAAGAGGAGTTACGTGAAAATTGTATTTCGAGCAAGGCAAGGGAATTACGCGCAAGGTGCCGTAAGGGCTGCGCGTAAAAATTGGGGTTGCCCGGTACATCCAGTGCAAAGTGAGATTCATCTGCGGGCGAAAGTTGAACGTCAACAGAGCATCTATCAATAGTTAAAAATGAAGATTTCATTAGTGAAAATGAAGAGGCCTATAGTTCTATAAACTGTGAGTGGATCTTCTGAAGAAGTAGTGAGCACGCTTTAGTTGAGAGAGTAGTGAGCTTTCATATTGTAATTTGGTTGTAAACCAGGAGGGATAGTGAGTCCACTTCAAACATGTAAATAGTAGTGCGCTTGTAGTGGATTTGTTACATTGGAACATTACTGGTGTATGATCATTGGTCATAGACCAGTGAGGGTGAACCAAGTAAAAATCAATGTTTCTCGTGCATAATTTAATTTCTATCTATACTTTTCTATAGTAAAGAGAGAGAAAATAGTTTTTCTTAATAGAGAAACAAGATCAATAGGGGAAGTTATTTTAATTTGTCATACCCTGATTTAACCCCCCTTTCAGGGTATCTAACCTAGTTGACCTAAAAAATTCTATGTAAAATTAAATGAGATATAGCTGAACACCGATCGAGGTTCATTCCTCTTTATTTTTATTTTTATTTTCTCCTACAATTCTTTGTTCATTACATGCATTATTCATTTGTCTTGAGGTTCGACATATCCCAATTGATCAACAGTTATGAACCCATTTCTTAGTGAAAAGATCGTTTATCATAGATTGGATATCATTGGAACATGGAAGTTCTACAATGACAGGAGTGGTGATGGATCAGATAGTTTGGGATACCCAATTTTGTGTTCTTCGGTGCATAATGAATAAAAATATATTACTAAATTTTCTGAGTTGATCGAAGAGCCAAAAGTTGTTGTTCATTGATACTGAGGCTCGAATGAGTATTACCTTCATTTTATGGGTGAATCATGACTGTAATGGTGTTCAGATCATTAGAAAAGATGTGTGGATTCCATATCTTAATTTCTGGAAATTCCAATGCTACACATCATGTAATATAGATCTACATTCTATGTCCCCCCCCCCTCCATGTGGAAGCTAGGTTTTTGGGTGATACTTAAGTATCACACGGTGTGTGACAAGGTCAAATGGCATTGGATCTCTCCCTAGTGACTCTATGTATACCTATAAAGGTACACATACTTGATTTGGAGTAACAGGTTGGAGCATGTTGTGTACTCCCACATAGATTCAGCCTAAACCCAAGTACATGGACTAAGCTATGTATTTGAACATGGGTAGAGTACATAGGAAAATAACCCACTATGTACTTATACACAAACAAATACATGGCTTGAGACATGGTTTTCTTACATGGGTAGGACCTAGGGTCAATGGACACAGTTTATAATCCTTCTACATGCTATGTACATTATTATTCAAATCTTTTAGCCTTTTTCTTCTGTATCTTGGAATTTTTTATTAAGGTGCATTACCCATATCCTTTTCCATAAGTTTTAGTTTGTAATAATCTCAAACATATGGGACAATGATCCTTTCAGTAGGAATTATTTCATAGAGTCATTGGAATCCCTTAGTGAGGCTGAGAATGAGATACTATATTCATCTTCACGCCCTAGGTGGAGTTATAGGTATTTTCATGACCAACACTGCATGGGGGTCGATCCAATACTTAGCAGTTTAATCACGATTGAGTTTTTGGTATCACACCATAGACTTATGATTGGTTCTCCTCTGTGTATCATATTCAATTTGGACTATCATAGTGTACTTCTAATGGTGAGACATGGTGATCGATACCTCTCGAGCAGATGTCATCAGATCTATCAGACCTAGGAGTGTGTTATCCCAAACGATTTCTATGCAGAATCTTCAATATGGAATCCTAGTCTATCATACTAAGGTTGTGACTTACCTTTAGACTATTTATATTTGTTGAGTATATCTAGATATTCTTGTTATATGTGTTTTATACATATATCTGTGTAGATATAACTGTATTTCCTTTATTGTATGCTTTGTGGTTTTAGGGTGTCCTACTAAGTATTGTTATACTCACCCCTACATAGACTTTTCCTACAAGTTTCTTTTATTTTTTAGATGATCTGAATTTTGAAAAATCCCTTGACCGACTAGGATCAGATGGTGCTTAGTGAGACTATAAAGACTGAGGTGTGTTCCTGCGGTATTCTAATAGTAGTACTAGTTTTTTTTTCAAGTTGGACTTTTGTTTTAGACTCTTTTTAGTGGGATTTTATTTGGACCTATTTAATTACATTTTCATTATTTCATACTCTAGTTATGTGGTTTTTATGTATGAATGCAATTTTTTTAGTTGTTTATACATTTCAGTATTGTATAGGCTTGGTGATGTGTGTGTGTGTAGGTACTTATGAAAAGGCCTCCCATTTCTGTGATATGCTGACTCTGCACTAGTCTCTATCACCTAGCCTATTAGAGGTGGGATTAGGGAGATGTGGCATAGGCCTCATTGGGATGTGTCGTGATAGAGTGGTATCAGAGTAATCGGTTCTACTTTAGGATTAGATTCTGTGAGTTTTGTTTGGGGAAACAGTGTTTTCTATTTTCAGTTTAGCTATTAGGATAGGGAATCCAATGTTATTGTGACGGCTAACATGCCCATAGACCAAGACCCTGATTACCTACTTTTAGACTCAAGTCACAAGAACATTGGTTGAAGGTAAAATAATGGTTCATGCATCATATAGAAATGGGTTGTGGTTTCAATGTCCTTGAGTCAAATCTCTATATATACTCATTGACCGTGATACATATTGTTTATTTAATCTTGCATCTGTGATGTATGACAACTAGGATTAAACATCATGATAATAAGGATGATCCCCTTAGTGATGAGGCATCGATATAAGGACCAGTTACCAAGATGTTACCTTCACGTGGTGTACCAGCTATACCACCATCTGTGGAGAAGCAGTTGTTACATGAAGTACCAGCTGATGAGGTAAATAGACTAAGTGCACTTCATGAGTTTTAATGATAGATACCCATAATGTTATGAGGTGATTATGACCCATAGGTGGCTGAGGGCTGGCATGAGGCGGTGTCCTAAGTTTTTCATCTGGTTCGAATACTCACAAATCAGATGGTGGTTCTGGCGTCAAGCCTTTTTCATGGCTCAATCAAGCAATTATGGGGGTTAGTGACCCAGTATTATGATAAGGAGGCTCTTGCATGGGTAGATTTTGATCAAATTTTCAGATATTATTTCTCACCATCTATGACAAGGGCTATACATATCCCAGAGTTTTAAGGCTTCAGCAGGGCATCAGGATAGTAGCTGAGTATTCATGGAGGTTTACCAACCCTCTAAGTACTCGATGGATATGGTTTACAATTGGTTATTCAGGGATCGTACCTTCAAGTGAGGTCTAATAATAGACATCCAAGCAATTTTTATCCCTATATAATTCATTACCTATGTTATACTGCTAGAGTGATATTTGTTGGTAGAGAGTTTCTTGGTTGAGTAGGTACAGCCCGTTGTTGCTAGTGGTGGGCACATAAAAACAGAGACCTTGGCAGTAGGGATCCTCCATCATTCTTAGTGACCTGGACATGAGAGATTTTTTAAGAGGATGTCTTAGGATATAGGTTCTATTGTTTAGGGCCCACTGGGTGGGTTCAGTCAACATAGAGATAGGTGGTTCTACTCATGTGATGGAAGGGAAACTTTTCATGAGATTGTCTGACTTGTCGTACAGTTGACATAGAAACCATGGATGGGCCATTGAGGTAGAGAGAGTGGTAGGAACAAGTATATCTGTAGGTTTGTGGTCATGGAAGAGGATTTGGGATAGAATCAAGAGGTGGTCTATGCTTTGAATTATTACCATAACCACCCCAAGGTGGTCTATTTTAGGCACATGGAGCTGAAGGATAGGGGTGAGGACAACTGAAGGTGGTCAAATCTTATAACCCAGAGGCTCCAAGAATGATTCAAGGTATGATATGTGTCTTTTTTTCCTTAGCTGCAGTACCGGTAGACATAGGTACTAGTCAATACTTTCTGCCCACATACCTTTTATGGGACTAAGAGATTCTGGTTGAGACCTTGGCTCGACCCTTGCACTTGGAGACTCCTACTAGAGAAGACTCTTTAATCACCCACATGTGTGGATAGTGTGGCCTTACTCTTGGATATGAGAGTTTCTATTGGGATCTCTCTATAGTAGGGTTGAGGACGTGAGTCGTTATATTATGTATGGAATGGTTATTCACAGTTCAAGTCTAGATTAACTATTTCAAATAGAGGAAGTTGTGTTTCCACAATGACCAAACTAGGTTCTCCTTTTTCAGTGAAAATGAAACCTAGGAATCACGGGATGGACTCAAGCATAATAGGGTGTAGCTTCTTACTCAACATTTGTCCAGCCTAACCCTTGGTTAAATGGATGTTATGAGTTCCCAATTTCCTAAAATAGTGGTGGAGTACAAGGACATATTCCCTAAGGATGTTCCAAGATCACCTCCCCACCATGATATGGACATAGGAATTGATATAAACCCTAGGAAAGAATCGATATTTGTCCCAACATATCATATGGATCCCACAAATCTTTTCGAGTTGATGGTGTATTTGGAGGACTTACAGTGGAAGGGATTTGTTAGACCGATTATTTCACCATGGGCATCCCTAGTTTTGTTTTCCAAAAAGGTAGATAGGATCTTGAAGTTATTCCTGGACTACCGATGCTTAAATTGGGTGATCGTGAAGTACAAGTATTCACTACTAAGGATATATGACTACTTTGATCAGTTTAGAGGGTCATCATGGTTCTTGAAAGTTGACCGCTGGTCAGGATATCACCATCTATGAGTATGGGATGATGATATACCAAATGTGGTATTCATATTTCTTTAAGGTTACTATGCATACTTAGTGATACCCTTTGGCATGATGAATTCCCCAGCAGTATTCATGGGACCCATGAACCAGATATATTATCTTTTCTTAGATTGGTTCATGATAGTCTTCATAGATGATATCCTTGTGTACTTGGTGTCTAATTAGAAGCATGTGAGACACTTGAGGATGGTTCAGGACATACACTGAGAGCACCAACATTATTAGAAGTTCTCAATGTTTCATTTCTAGATTCAATAGGTGCACTTTATGGGAAATGTTATCTCAATAGATGGAGTGGAAGTAGACCCGACCAAGGTCAAGACTGTGTTATTTTGGGAACCACCTAAGATCATGATGGATGTGTGGAGCTTCCTTGGGTTGGCAGGGTATTAATAGAGATACATACTAGTCTTATCCAGTCTCCCAGCACCCATGAAATCTATGACCTGAAAGGGGAAACCATTCATGTAGATAGAAAGGTTCTAACAGGCTTTTCAGTAGTAGAGACAGAGTTTGACGAGCATTCCCATCTTGAGATTTTCAAAGGAGGGTATTAAGTATTTAGTGTTTTGAAATACATTTAGAACTGATATTTGTTGTGTTCTGATACAATGGCATGGGGCGATTACCTATGGATCACGTTAGTTGAGACCACATGAGAAGAATTACATGACCCATGATCTTGTGTTAGCAGCAATAGTATTCGCACTAAAGATGTGGTGACACAACTTGATGGGAGAGTGATTTATCATCTATTATGATCACAAAATTCTCAAGTATATCTTCTCTCATAAGGAACTTAAATTTAAATATAGGTGATGGATATATTTCCTATAGGATTTTTACTTTTAAATTGTTTATACTTCTGGTAAGGGGAATTTGGTAGTAGATTCTCTCAATGAGATATCTTGCTTTTAGTTTCTAAATGAGGCATCGGATCATTTGGCCTCATTACAGTTATTTTTAATGGATGGAGTTGGCAAAACTTACCTCCAGTCGATTTGTTTACCCCCCCTACTCATGTAGTGATTCATGGAGGCACAACTTTAGGATACTGAATGTGAGACCCTATGTATTCAGATATCCACTGGACATGATCATGATGGATTTTATAATGTTTGGGAGCATGTGATTCATTTCAAAGGATTCATGATGGTACCAGTGACATTGTGAGGGGAGGTTTTGAGAGAGTTTCAAACATCTCATTCGGTGGTACATCTAGGTGTCTAAAATATGTACCATTACCTCTAACATTAGTTTTGGTGGTAGTGATGAAGAAAGGATTTGAAGATTTTGTCTCTCAATGCCTTACGTATCAACAAGTGATGGATGGGCACCAAGTTTCAGTGAGTTTAGCTCAACCCCTTTTTGTTCTAGAGTGGAGGTGGGATGGGATATCCCTAGACTTAATGATGGTATTACCATGTATGTCTAAGGGACATAATTCAATCTAGGTGATCATAGACCGACTCACCATGTTAGCCCACTTCTTAGAAATTTAGAATAAGAATTTAGTAGAGAGATTCAGACACCTCTACATATAGTAAATAGTTTGAATCCATGAATATTCATCGACAATCCTTTCTAACCATGTTTCTTTCTTCACATCCCAGTTTTGGAAGGTATTTTAGAAGGCATTTGGAACTTAGTTTCACTTGAACACAGTGTTTTACCCCCAAAATGATAGCCAGACTGAGCAGAACATTCAAGTTATGGAGGACATGCTATGATCTAACATGTTGGTCTTTGGCTGTATTTGGGAGGATCATCTACCACTGGTGGAGTTTTCATACAACAACTACTACCATTCTAGCATTGGTATGGAACCATTCGAGGCTTTGTATGGGAAACCTTATAGGTCACCACTTTTTTGGACTGGCCCAAGAGAGTATACACTTACTAGCCCCAAAATTTTTTGAGCTACTACCGAGAAGGTTCAGATCATTCATGATTATATGATGAATGTATAGAGCCATCATAAGTCTTATATTAATAGACGATGGAGACCCTTCGAGATTAAGGAAGGATTCCAAGTGTTCTTGTGATTTTCACTTCAACATAAATTATGGATCTTTGGCTGGGGCAGTAAGTTATCTCTAATATTTATTGGCCCATTACAAATACTATGTAGAGTTGGAATGGTGGCATACTTCTTCGCTCTACCACTGTAGTTAAACCCGATACATGATGTCTTCCATGTGTCACAGCTAAGAAGGTATGTACCTAGCCCATCACATGTTATCAACTGGGGAGAGCTGGACATCGAGGATGGATCTACCTTTGTTGTGTACCCAGTAGTGATCAAGGATCAATATGAGAGGATACTTAGTTTGTGATTGATTCCTTAAGTGTGTGTCTTGTGATAAAACGAGAATCTATAGGAGATCACATGGGAGAGGGAGTCTCAAATTCATTTTCAGTATCAACATCTCTTTTTATACCCTTTTTTCTGGAATTTCAGGACATAAATCCCCAAAGTGGGGAGAATGTAATGACTTATATTTTTTCATGTATTATTTTTGGATATTTTGTGGATTATTTTCAAGACTAGGCATTGAGAAGGTGTGTGATTCTAAGTCCCAGTGTTTCAAAAATAAATGTTTCAAATATTTTAAATATATTAAATATAATGCATTTATAGTTTTCCTAAAAAATAGAATGAATTCTAAACAGGTGCCTATATCAGAAATACAATGGAATCATTGAGTTTAGAATGTGGTTTTTACCCTAGGTGTGACTTATCATTTCTCTTCATAGGGTGTTTGATGAAATTCATTGTTGGTTTAGAAATAAATTTTATTAATTATTTTTATTGATGTAATGATTGGAAATTCGTCAAATAGATTATTATGTTGGAATTATAGGGTTAGCTTCATAACCCTAGAAATGGTTGGAGATCCATTGTATATATTTGGAGGATTTCTCTCAGATTAACGGTGACCAGATCATGGATCGATGATCGAAATAAAATAGATTCAAAGGATCATACCGACAATCACGACGTATCCCTGTTCTTCATCAGCGATCAATCTGAATCAAGTTAGGGTGTTTTTTATTTGAATTTATTCCCTATTCTTGATTTCTATGATGAAATTTAATCAATCGGTTAATGTTTTGGTTCACAGATCATGCATTTTGTAAGATGGATTAGTTTAATCAGGTTTTGGGATAATTTTCTTCATGATATAAATTTTTGATTCTTCAATTTTCATTCTAACTACAATGAATTGATATTTACATGAATATAGATAGATTTCCATTCATAACGATTGTTCTTGTGCTTTTATCACTTGATTCTTCATTCATCATGGGTATTATTAATTTGGCCCATAGTTCGACATATCCCACTGGATTGATTGTTGTGTACCTATTTCTTGGTGCAATGATCTCTTATCATAGATCTAAGGTTAGTATGATATGAAGGTGGTGCAATTATGGGAGCGTAAATTAATCAGATGGTTTTAGATACCCAATTTAGAGTTCTTTAGTGCACAATGAAGAATGATGTATTACTCCATTTTTTGAGCCGATCAAAGGGACATAAGTTTTTTTTCATAAATGGTGAGTCACGCATGAGGTTGACCCTTGATTTATTGGGTGATTCAAGGCATGTATGGTGGAAGAAGCATCATAGAAGATGTGCAGATTCTAGATCTAAGTTTTTGGAAATTCTTATACTACACAGCTTGTAATCTGGACCTACATGTTGTGCCCCCTTGCGGTGACTAGGTTTTTGGGAGATACTTAAGTATCACATGGTGTGTGATCTCTCCTCAGTGACTCTTCATGTACCTCGGAGGGTACATGGACACTGGTTGGAGTGCATGGGTTGGAGCACACTATTTACTCCCACACATACATGGCCTAGACTCTTATACATAGACTAAGTTGTGTACTAGCACACATGTAGAGTATAGGGGATGATGACATGTTTTTTAATTATACACAAACACTATCATAGCTTGAGAGATGTTCTGTTTATATGGATAGGACCCGAGGTCAATGTAAATGGAGTTTAATCCTTCTACATTCCATGTACCTTATTATGCATGGCTTGGAGCCCTTTTCCTCTCTATCTTGGACATGTTTCATTAGAGTGAATTCCCCATATCCTATTCTATGAGGGTTAGTGTGGAATCATCTATTACATATAAAACAATGATCATTTCAGAAATAATTCTTGAATAAAGTCATTGGAATCACTCAATAAGTCCAAAATTGAGATCCTCTACTCATCGGCATTCACTATGTGGAGTTCTTGGTAGCGTCGTGACATACACTACATAGGAACTGATCCTATACTTAGTGTGTTAATCTAGATTGATTTATTTTTATCACCCTAGTCCCTTTGGAGTAATCCTCATATGTGTATCATATTCTCTTTGGACTATTAGCATGGATGTCTAATGGTGAGACTCGATGATCACTACCTCTCAAATGAATGTCATCAAAGTTATCAGAATTAGTAGTGTGTTCTCCCAAATGAGTGTTATGTGGAATCCTCAAGGTAGAATCCTAGGATAGCATACTACTGTTATGATTTAAATTTATACTATGTTTCTTTGTTGAGTATATCTATGTATTCTTATTATATGTGTTTTATACACATATCTAGGTAGACATAATTGTATTTACTTTGTTGTATTCTTTTTAGTTTTGGGGTGTCCTACTAAGTGTTGTTATACTCACCCATACATTATATTTTCCCGCACATGTCGTTTCTTGTGCAGATAATCAAAATTTTGACAGATCCCTTGATGGACCAGGACCAGATGGTGCTTAGTGAGACTGGATAAACCAAGATATGTCCCTGCAATATTCTTATAGCAGTACCAGTTTTTCTTTCAGGTTGTACTTCTGTTTCAGACTCTTTTTTTGGACTTTTGTTTGTCCTTATTTAGTTTAGTTTACTTCTTGTTGTTCTCTTGTTATAGGATTTATATGTATGCATGTAGTGTTATTTATTTATTTTTATATTTCATCATTGTATATTATTAGTGATTTGTGTGTGTGTGTGTACAGGTACTTAGTCTAAGGCCTCCCATGTCAGTGACATGTCTACGTAATGCTAGTCACCAGCCACTGGCCTATTGGAGGTGGGATTAGGGAGTCACACCATGGGACCCATTGGGATAGGTTGTGACAAGAAGGCATGGAACTATTCACCTTCTTTGTATTATATAATTCATAAATATAGTTTGATCCATGGCCCTAAGTCACAACATGACTACCCAGAGTAGGTCCACCCTACTAGCACTGCATATCAGAATTCAAGTTTCCTCATCCTCATCCACCTCCTTAGCCTATAACCCCTATGTTAATATAAATCCCTTCCTAACATGGTGGTTCCAATCCCACTCCAAAACTTGTATTTCATACAGATCCCCTCTCACTCACCATTGGAGGAAAAGTTCTGCAAAACTGCTAAAGATGACCCATCATTCCATAAGCTCAACACTTGAATAGATCCTTACTATAGCGATACTTCTATGTCTCGACCTAACTCATTGGTGACTAATCACATGGGAACCTCGGTGCATACTCTTAATACTTTCACCCCTTGATAAGGCTCAAAAATGTGTGTTTTCTACTACTAGATGAAATTCTTCCCTATCGAGGAACGAAACAACTGAAATCAACACCTTAATATTTCCTTAGGTTAGGCTCTAATATAAGAGACTAGTTTATTATCTTAGAGTAATTAGTCAAATGAAACATGTTAAATAAATATTGGATAGAAAACACAAGCCTATCCTCAAATCACCTAGCCCTAGATAACTCATCACCTAGGAGAGTAATAATGAAATGTTGAAGCTCTGTGAAACAAGAAATGAATTCCATAACATATGAAGTTCCATAATATAGGTATATAAACTCTTGGGATCAGTTAGTAATCAATATCATGGGAAATAAATAATAATATAAGGTAGTTTATAAATCACTCTAGACCTTGTCCTAAAGTTAATTAGCCTCAGTCAAAACATCCCATCATCTCTTGGAAGATCCTCTGTGTATATAAGTTGAAATATTCACTCTCCTTTAAAATGGTGTCTCTAAATTCTTAAAGATAGATAATATGGACTATATCTAGGACTTAATGACATGGGGGCCACCTTCCACCAAAAAGGTATGAGGATTTTGTTTCTATAATTCCTTAGTTAACTTTAGAATATAAGGGGAGGTTATGGATCTCCCTTTATAGAGTACACTTGTCATAAGAATCCATATAAAATCTGAGTATCAGTGCCCATATCAAGAATAATATAAGGTGTTGTAGGAGTCACTATAGAATATAATACCTCTGGTTTAGGTCCCATTGCCTCTAGAGCATGGTTATCACCACCTACTTGGTGCATGACTTGAGGACTCCATGGTGTAATATTTCTAAAATTCTAAATTCATTCATCAAAATATGATTATGATAACTGGAATGATCATACATAAAAGAATAGGATAGGTACAAATCCTTCTTATATAAGGTTCAATACCCATATCTACCTATTCTGAAATCTAGTTATTTTTGACATAGAAGATCATATGGGATCAAAAGAGACACTCTCACAACTCATTACTAAGGTAAATTTGGGGTTAATGTATCATATCTCATATCAAGGGATTCGATTTATGGAGTGTAAATTGTATATTATAGAGGAAAAACACCTTTATGTTACTATTTTAATCACCATTTAATGGAAACCATTTCAACTAAGAGTTAAAAGTTAGCTGTTATATATACATCTATATCTGGGTAAAGTTATATGTGTTCGTCATTCTGAAGTTATAAATTCCTATTCTTTATAAATTGCAGTTGGTACTTCATGTAACTGCAACCATCCTTTTACAATGGATTAATTATATGGATCACCATTAAACATTATATAGTTCCATAACTTATAAATCAAAATAGGAATCCATTTAATTCCAACCACTATCATTTCACCCAATGTCTCTAATGGTTCATGGATCAACCAGTTCACAATTGTTTAGTAAAGGTTCCACCACCAAGATATGTTGGAAAAAACCATTTAGGTTGATGTAGAAAATTTAATTAACCATTTATTTATCTCATTCATCCAACTAAAATAATATTCAAATAAATTATATAGAAATCAAGGAACTACAACATGATTTAGGAAATGCACATAATAAAATAGGCATGGCATGGAATATGAATAGCATATAAATCCCCTAGTTTATATAATGATCCATGTGATAATACCTCCTTGACTTAATGGTCTACAGGTAAAGAAACCATAATGATAATAAGCACCATAAGTTATGTGCATCACCCAATAGTGAAATTACTACAAGTGTAATAAGATAAAACCATAACAATAAGTCCCATCCCAGGAAACTTGGTTTTTACCTTGTACATTGGTTAGATAATCCTAAGAACTAGATCCTTAAAAAAATTCTAACACATTACTAGTTTCCTTTCTATTAACCCAAAATATTAAGACCAGAGGAAAAAAGAAGCTCTGATACCACTTATAACATCCTGGGTCTAGTTCACTCATAAGTAACTGAACTTGAGTTTCACATGGCCTTAATAATTCCTCTTCATATACTAGAGGATATCAAATATAAGTGAGGGCCTAAGGTGGTAAAATGGGTATACTATACCCTAATGGTCATAGTGGAGCACAATAGAGTGAAATAAAAATAATAAGAAAAGAAAATATAATAAATGAAACCATAGAATTAAACATATAAACAATAGTACAAAGACATAACTAATACCCAATTTTATATATAGAATAATGATTTCATGATGCTATACAAAAATAGGAGGTACAAGGAGAACAAGGTAGTAGAAATACATAATACATGCTATTATAAATAAAAAAAGGGAAATTATATCTCTATTAGTATCTTAATAAAAATCTCAATCATTTTCTCTCATACTCCAACCTCTTATATAAATATTAAGCATCCATGGTTGTGATCTTCCCTTTTTTCCAAATGGAATCTATAAATTCTGTCTGAGTACCAATCAGTAGCATGAACAAGGTGTGAGTAAAATTCAGTAGGACACCACCAATAGTGTATAACACTATCTAGTATATGAATATACAATGAGCAGTGTGCAACCATAATAAATAAAATTGATACATAAATAACCGTTTCATTTTGGGTTCCTCGTGAAAAACCTGTCTGATACTACCATATCCAGACTAAGCTGAGAATGCCTTTGAACATTTAACATTTTAAATTTATGTTTATGTTGGGACCCAAGTAATATAATAAAGGTATCCATATTAGTGATCATCATGTAAGTCCCATAATTTTTCATGGAATTTAAGTGTAATAAAATGGGTGAAGTCTGCATGGGTGTACTCTTAGTAGTTCACCATAAGATGAAGGTAATACTCAAATACTATGATCATGTACTAGGTAGCCTCGATGCTATAATTAAATTTATCCCAAGGTAATAACCAATATGTTATTTGACATCAAACCAAATCCATGGATAATCATCAAAGGAATTAAATTTAAATTTAAGGAAATATGGGTGAAGCCTCTGTCCCAAGTTAGGGAATTCACAATCATAAGACATATACTGAATCCATGTGTGTTCATTCACTTGGAAAATGCATCAATAAATTGGTTATCATCCCATTATCCTATCCAGATAAAAACATAATTTGATTCCAATATCACTCATGGTATTCCACACCTTTAAATTAATTCGAGGTCTGTGACCATAGTCAATCGTAATATAAAAATTCATCAAGTTTCCAAAAAAAATAATATCCATGATGAAAATTTATAATTAAACATGGTCTATGTTACATGGTTGTACCATTAACCTATAATTTTTAAATCATTAGGCTATTCCAATCTATAAAGGCAACTCAATATACCTTAAAATGTTATTTAATCACATAGATAAGGCTTTGAAGCCTAATAGTAAACCATATAATTTCATTCAATTAAATTAAACCATTTTTTTCACAAGTTTAAACTCTACACGCCTAAAAATTTGGTTTAATTCAAAAAAAATATATAGTTTTTTAATAAAATTGAACAATTCACCCTAATGGGTGGTTTACAATGAGGTAGACAACCTCTGATGATGAAAATAAGGTTATAAGAACAACCAAATCAAGGTGATAACAATATATTAATTTAATTTTAAATTTAAATAGAATCATATAGAAAATCTTCTTATGAAGTAAGATGGTTTATTATATAGATATCAAAACTTTTTGGGAAAAGAGATAGACCACCTACCATATATTGATTGTAGAATCCTTGTCTAGTGTCACCCTCTAGTCTAGGATTGAATAAGAGAAATCAAAAAACTGGACAAACGATCTAAAAATATTGAATAGTATACTAAAAGTATTTTTCCTTTGATAAAATAAGTTAGATTCAGAAATTAATTATTTAGAATAATAACATTATAGATAGAATTCCAACATTATGAATGACACTAGAATGGGAACTCGTTTGAGGGAGATCCAAAAGAACCTAGAAGAGAGAAGAGAGGATATCTCTATGAATGCATGAAACTGGAATAGAATTAAGAGAAAAGGTAGAATAACAGTTAAAAGATTGGGGGTAAAAACATAAATTCCCACTTTTTAAATTGGTCATGGTTCGGTCACATAGTTGTCGAAACTGTGTGCCACCACTATCTAAGTGGAGCTCCTCCGCACATGGTTAGGCACACAGTTAGACAGACCATGTTTCAACTAAGAATTTAACTTCTATAGTATGTCTTCATCTTCTTTCATGGTCATGATACCATCCTTTAATGGTTAATCTAACCATGCATCACCCCTTATGGACTGCACGGTTGTGCCACATGGTTATCCTTAACTATGCGCCTCACCCCGTTTCTTCAAAAATCAGAACTCCGAGCTTCAAAAAATCATGGATACTCCTTAAAACTTCAAAAAATCATCAAAAAACATAATTATAGTAAGAATGGATATTTATACTAAAAACTAAAGGATCTATACTTCATTATAAAAACTAAGATCTTATAACTTCACATTGATTTTCTACTCTCACACCCAAGCATAATATGTCATAGAAATCCCATAACATCTATATAATCTTTCCCAAAAACACTTAGAAAATAACATTTCATCATTCTCATTGACATCAGGCCCATGTAATCACATCTTACCAACATAAACCTGGGCTATCCCATCACATCTCATTCACAAACAGTTAGTTCACCACATCAAAACCACAATTATAACCATAATAGTACATTATCATGAACATGAAGTAAAAAAATATCTTTACCTCATCCTACCATGAACTACCCACACTATGAAAAAAATCATCATCTCATCAATCCTCACCACTATTTTACTTTTAACTATTTTCCATCACAACCCTTTTATGACAATCTCACCTAGAAGAGAGAGTGGGGGAGAGGTGGTAGCCAATCATCCATCCTCTCCATATGGATGTTGGAAAAAACACCCCTAAAACATTTGGGTGTTGGAACATGGTGGGATAAGGGTACACAGATTATGTTCTTCATGTTCATGATACCTAAATATTCTAGTTGTGGTTGTGGTTATGATGAGATGGCTCGGGGATCTAACAACGAGATATGATGTTATAGACTTGGTGTCTGTGGAATATATGTGATATGATATCCTAGGTTTTTATAGGTGAGATGTCATGTGATTGCGCAGTTATTTTTGGGTAGGATTATATGGAAGATATGGGAGAACTAGGGTGTATGACGTTTTGGTGTGAGAGCATTAAATTAGTGGGGAAGTGGTGTATGGTACCCTTATATTGATATTATTTTTATTATGTTGTTATACTTTGATATGCTATCTGGTGATTTTTTCACGGTGAGGATGAGATTGATTAGTTGACTTATTTCAGTATTTTTGGTTTTTTTATCACCACTGAATTAGTATGACCTTTTTACATGTTCCCAAGTGACTTCGGGTGTTATCGTATGTAGTATGCATGTATACTCACCCTATGTATAAACAAACTATTATTCAGGTTTCTAGGGAGACTACATGGACCGTGTTGGACATTACTAGCTTAGAAATTGGATTTTTTATTGGGAAGTTCCGGAAAGAATATTTATTTGGGTATTTTATTTATAGAATATTTGTATTTGTTTACTTTATACATTCATTGTGATAATATTTTTGTCTCATTTATTTTATATTATGTCAGGGAGTTTTTTGGTGGTTTTCGTTATATCTCATGATACTATATTATAGACTATAATGAATTCCATTTATGAGATTTTATACCCTCGGTGCTTGTCGCTAACCCAGGGCCTACTGGAGGTGGAGCTCGATGGAAATTATCTCTCTTCCTTTAGTGTTGGACATAGATGGGAACTTTTGGATGAAGGGGGTCATGAATATTGAAGTCATTTATAAATATGTAAATCCACTAGTGAGTAATTGGAGGGATCCTTATATATAATGAATGTTAATCCCTAATGAGAATGGTCAAATGGTTAAGTGGGGGAGTGAATTGACCTTTTTAAATATTTTTAACCACTTATCAATGTTATGTCTATACAGTGTGAACATAAAAAGAAATAGACACTTTGATTTTTATTGTACTTAATATCTAAATGATTCTCCATAAACATAACCCATATCAAACCTAGAGAATTATAAAACCCGCTATAATGGACTCTCTAACTTTTGAAGTGAGTCCCAAGCATTTACAAATTCTATTTTAAGACCCAAAGTCATAACTCAAGAAATTATTTTTTCACACATGGTGTCTTAACACAATCACCCAACCCTTTACACTCATGGAGGCACAACCCAGAACCATCATTTTAAACTGGAGGCATAACCAAACCTTTCCTTTTACCTAGACCAAGATATAACTAATCCCCTTACCTTTTACTAGTTACGGTAGAACTCATACATTTTGTATGGGGTAGTATAACCCATCACCTATCTTTTATGGGTAGTATACCCTAACATGACTTCTCGAATATAAAAATTGAAAGAAGTAAAAAACCATAGGATCCATATCAAAAATAAAGGATCTATGTGTTGAGGAAACAAAGTTCTCTCTAGTGTCATTGTATCAAATGATTAAAGTTTAGGATAAAGTAGTATTAGATCAACAAGGTATATCACATGGTATAGTAAAATAATATATTCATCCTTGTTCTTTTAATATAGTCATATATAAATCAATATATAGTGTTCTTTCAAGAATATAATATTAAAAATTTGAATATCACTCCATCTATTGTTTTCTAAACCATCATGCACACATAATTTTTAGTGAATTACTTTAAATTTGATCAATGTTGTCATACCATGTGATTTCTCAATTTAATGTGCATGAATATTGTTCACATGTGAGTTTACCTTGATAGTATATAAAACTATAATAGGCTATACGACAAAACGTTTTATGATATTTGATATAGAAATAAATGAAATCATTAAAACCAATATGAATGTCAACAAAAACATCCTATAACACATGTGATGTAGACTTTTTGTATTTTAAATAATTAGAATTTTAAAATTTAATATTATATAAGTATTTAATTATTACATATAAGTCTTATGATTTTAATATTATTCTTTGAAAATTATTTTTATCCAACTTGAAGTATTACTCTCAAGCCACATTCTACTTAGAAGTCTTATGATCGGTTCTCTAAAGTATCACGCTCATGCCTTTGTCATTTTTCTATAATGGTGAAGTCTTATGCTCCCAAATTATGATTTATGATCATGTTATTTGCTTAAGAATTTTTTATTTTTCTCACTAAGTGAAGTCTTTTCTTCATTAATGAATACTTATTCTTGATTCATATACTCTTTCTGTTGTTATTTAAAATCTTTACTCAAAAAAATGTATACTTATCAATGTGGATATTAATACATATATGATAACATTTAATGCAATTTAAATATAGTATAAAATATCTCCAAATAAATTTTCAAAGGTCCAAAATTATTGTTGAGTATTTAAGGAATAATTAAATCAATATAAACATATGAAAATAAATATGACAAATTCATTAAATAACTATTTTTCATAAGGTGAGTTCAAGAATATTCCAAATTTTGACTTCATATGGTATGTTTTTTCGGCTTAAATTGTGTTAATTTATCTTTATGAATTAGGTTCATTTTTCTTCTTGTGGTCAATTTATTTTTCTTCTTCTAGATACATGGTGCTTCTATATGTGATCACTTAGTTTTTCAATAAGCAGTCACTTGGTTTTTCAATATGTGTACAATTTGTTTTTCAATGTTTGTTCACTTATTTTTTAAATGTAAAATCACTTGGTTTTTCAATGTCTAGTCTCTTGGATTTCTACTTGAAGTAGGTTCATACTTTATTAACTTTTCACACATGTCCAGTTTCAGACTTTACTAAATTTTCAAGAATATACCAAAAACAAACTAATGAAAAAATTACTTTGACTCATGTTAGAGGGAATAAAGGACTGAAATAAAAGTACTATGAAATTATAATTATTCAAAAAAATATATTGTAATTATTAAAAAATAAAGTAAATAGAACAAGGGACCACTTCAACATTCTTTCCTTTTTTGATAATTACAAAATAGGATCCAAATTTCTCCCTCTCTTTAAAAAACATCAAAAATACTAAAAAATTTCCCATTTATAAATGCACCAATGGTTCATGAAATATTACAATGAAAAAAACTAAACCTTATGATTTTAACATTGAACATGGAAATCTCCCCATTAATTATTTTTGAGAACGTAAATATCCCTAAATGTTATATCAAACACATAACTATGATTTCATTAAATTCATGTATTTTCAAACAGTGTGGGATAACTTAAAAATATACTTGTGAATAATTAAATAAATTCATTTTGAAAAATATTTTAAAAACATCAAGGATCCATGATAAAATTTCATGATTTTAGACAAATTATTCTCAATGAAGTAAATATTATCCAACTGTTATAGCACAAGATAATGGGGAGTATAAAATTTTATCACGTTTTATTATATAATTAATATTAGCACAAAAACATTGTTTAACTTCCACTAAACATATTATATAAACTTATATTTCAATCATACCAAGTTCAAATTTTATTTTATCAAACATTAATAAATATAGGGGTTTATTAAAAATATCAGTATATTGATTATCTAATGTCAATGTGTTTCATCCTAGAGTGCTTTAAATATTTTTAGTGAAATAAATTACATAAGTATTATCACAATAAATGGGGATCATCTCAAAATTAAAACCCAAATCATAAAGTGTTTTTTAATACATAAAGACTTTGAATAAAAATAATTAACAGTAACATACTCACTCTCAAAAATTGATAAAGTGAAGGAATTTTATTTCTGGGAATTGTATTAAATTAAAAATTTACCAATAAAGTGACACATAACAATATTTAATTTTCAATATATTTTTAAACTACCAAAATCAAAATCTATAAAAGTGGTTAGTTCAATTAAAGTATGTGTAAGATAAAATAATCTGATATTCAATAATTCCTTAACATACTTAATTACTCCTTTAATTTTCTTTAAATGGCATTATTTTTTATTGTATTTGAATCTAGCACATATGCATAATAGAAATGACATTATTTTTTCTCTCGTCAGGCGATTCTCGTGTGAAACCTGTGAAAACCCAAGATTATCAATCCCGAACCCTTCCTAATCGCGACTGTTTCATCAATTCCTACTAAGTGTTCATGGCAGTTTTCGATCCCTCCTGGGAAGCTGGATTTGCACTCTCCGAGGCGACGTGCAAGGTATCTGACCGAGAATGGTCAATCCAAACAAAACTGTGCGGGGAAATCAAAGGGGATCTCTTTCGTGGAATAACTTAAAGGTACTGATCTAAACTCCGTGAAGACTTCTAATCCCTCTTTTTTCAAGAAACTAGAGGATGGAAAATTTTTAGTAGAAGCGGATCCGGATGTTGTGCAACAGAGGGATTAGATATGCAAATATTCACTCCTATGAAGGATTTCTTATGTCAAAGGTAATCGTCCCTAGCCCATTACTGATTTAAAAGCTAGATTAGCTCACCGTTGGGGTTTCTAGAACTGAAAATTAGTTTCAGTTAGTAGGGGGTACTTTCACTTTTTATTTAGCACGCAAGAACATCTTGATTATGTCTGGAAAATAGGGAGCTTACATTTGAAACCTGGAAACCTTAGACTCTCTGAATGGGATTATGATTTTAATCCTATAACACATAGAAATAATTTGGCTCATGTGTGGATTAGATTTCATGGGGTGAATTGGTTTTTCTGGCATCCTAAGATCTTAAATTATATAACCTCTTGCATTGGCTCCCTAATTAAAATATATCAAAGAACTCTTAATGCTGATTTGGGGGGTTTTTGCCTGGATTATGGTAGAGGTTACTCTTGGAACAGAACTGCCTAATGGTAAATCTTTCAGTGCTAAAGATTAAAAAACTAAGATTAGAATTGAATATGAAAGAGTGCCTTCATACTGTGAAGTGTGCAAGATTGTTGGGAATAATCTAAACAATTGTTGGGTTTTTAGGAAACAGGTTTCCAAACCTGTTGAAAATGATTGGAAAGAAGTTAGAAACACTAAAAAAGGAAAATCTCATGTTCCTGAAATTCCGGAAACTAACAAGATTAAAAATGAAGTGTGGGTTAGAAAACAAAACACATTTTCCCCTCTTAAATATACCTTTGATAAATTGAGGGCAGATATGGTTGAGGATGAGGAAGAGCTGGCTCTACATGATGAGCTTAAGGACATCATTTTTTATATGATTAAAAATCATAATGAACATGATGATCCAGTAATCAACATCTCCTCAAATACTTTCATAGCTCCTGTTATATCTAACTTGGATGAAATAGATAAAAATGAGTTATGCAGGCTTGACAAATAGGATTTTGGGATAGAATGCATCTATAATTGCAAGCAACAATTTCCAAACCCGGATGAAAAGCAGAATTGCACAACTCATTTCAATCCTAATGCTCAGAAAAGTAGTAATTTGAATCTTTCTGACATGCAGCAATCTGGTAATTCACTATTATTGCATTCTGGCTGCACTGTCTTTTGTAGTTCTGAATGCAATCCTGTTCCTGTTGACTACCATGCTAATTCTGTGAATGTTGTACATTGTGTACTTTCCACTGCACATCCTAGGAGCACAGTTTTAGATCACAATATCAATATTTTCTCCCATAATTTTCCTACGAATCAACAACACAATAACATAGTTTCCTCCGCACACACTGACCCATATGTCTCTCAGTTGTGTCTGATACCTCTTGATGATTCAAATAATAATGTTCCAGTTACAAAGAATGTTTCTTTTCCTACACAAGAATTTGTACAGAACTTAGTTATCCCTACTGCATCCTTGAATTCTGTTAAAATACCTATGTTTGAGACCCAAATAGTCCAAAAAATCTGGACTCCTGGAACAGAATTCAGATTCTGTTTTGGCCTTATCACAACAGGACAGTCCTAGAAATGATAATCATATTACATGTTCTTCTCCTAATGCTATTTTGAATGACTCAAATAGTAAATCAGAACCTATTATCACTCATAGTCAGGAGTTCAATAAAAAAAATCTCACCTCATGAGGTCAGAAGATCTAAAAGAAATAAAAGCTCAGGTAAATAAAAAAAAGGCGGTCCTAACGCCAAACATCATTCCAAAGGAATCTGATTTTTTGGAACTGTCAGGTGATTGTGAACTCTGACACTATTGTTGTTCTTAAAAGATTTTTATCAACTCACAATCCTAAAATTTTCGCTATTTCTGAACCGAAAGTGAACTTTTCAAAAATCATTGATCACATTAGTACTTATGGTTACAATTTCTTGGGTGCCTGCAAAGATGGTACCCCTATGGAATATTTATGGATCTTTTATCATAAATCTCTTCAAAATGTTTCTTCTATCAAAATATCTAATCAATTGTTCACTTGTGTGTTTACTTATTATAATAAACACATCTTTTTCACTATGATTTATGCTAAGAATAGATATCATGATAGAAGGCCATTGTGGGATGACATTATAGATCTATCTAATTCTATCCAAGACCCTTGGGTCTTAATCGGGGACTTTAATTCTATTCTTTCTCCCAGTGAAAAAATTTGACTGACTCATTCCTCTATCGCATCCCAATAATTTAAAGCTGCTATTGATGATAAAAATCTTCTAAAAATTAATCTTTCTAGTGCTAAATATACTTGGTACTGAAGACACTATAATAAAATGGTCTATAGAAAACTTGATAGAGCTCTCACTAATGTTTACATGCATGAAAAATGGGACAATGTTTCTAGTGTCATGCTTCCGAGAATAAAATCTGACCACCATCCTATTCTTGTAAACCTCCATACTAATTGCACAAAACCCCCTCTCCCTTTTAGATTCAACAATGCTCGGTCTGAGGACCTTGATTGTGACTATTTTATTAAAAAAAATTATAGCTCTATGTGCCACCAACATGATCCATATGCATGTATTAACAAGCTTAAATTTCTTAAACAGGTCTTAAATAACTGGTGTAGAACCAGATCAAAACAAATTGACAAGGACATTCTATCTTTGGAACTTAACCTCACTCAGTTTCAAAATAGAAACAGTAGCTCTGAATTTCACTAGATCCCCAACTGGAGATCAATACAACTTTAAAGCTAAACTCTTTACTATCTCTTAAAGATAACTTACGCAAAAATAATTCAAAACGTAATGGATCTCTGATGGAGACAGAAACACTAAATTTTACAACTCGTTACAAAGAATTAGGAAAATTAATCGACCTTTTAATTTACTTATACATGATGACACTCTTATAGATTCTGAAGAGAGAATTTCTAATCATGTCGTTTCTTATTTTCATGACATTTTTAATGGACCTGATGTAAATAAAGATATTAGACATTATTTCATTCCCCCAATGGTTGAGGAAGCTGGTAATGCTTTCCTTGCTTCTATACCTCTTGACCATGAAATAAAAGATATTGTTTTTAGCCTAAAACCTGACAGTGCCCCAAGTCCTGATGGCTTTAACAATGGTTTGTTTCAGAATTATTGGGACATTATTCACACTGATGTCTATAAACTTGTTAAGACTTTTTCCCACACTGTACATCTCCCACATGGCCTTAATGCTCAATTTATTTCTTTAATACCTAAAGTGAATAATGCATCTGAAATTCATCTTTTTTGGCCCATTGCCCTTAACAATACCTTATATAAAATCATTACTAAAATTATTTTTAATCGTCTTATTCCTATATGTGATAGGATTGTTACCTGGAATCAATTTGGATTTATCAAAGGTAGATCTATACAAGATTGCATTTGTCTTGCCTCGGAATGTACTAATATTTTAAACAAAACTAACCGAGGTGGGAACGTTTCTATAAAGCTGTACATTAGGAAAGTTTTTGATACTACTGACTGGGCCTTTACTTTTAAAGTTCTTCATAATTTTGGCTTCAATGAGGATTTCATCAGGAAAATAAATACTTTATTTCACTCCGTCTATATCTTTATTCTGATAAATGGTTCTCCCAAAGGCTGATTTAAGTGCTCCAAAGGTGTTAGACATGGGGATCCTCTCTCTGCCATTCTATTTGCTATTGTTGAAGACTACCTCAGCAAATTGATTCTACAACTTGTGGATCAGAACAAACTTAGACCTATTCAAGCCTCTAGGAACTTGAATGTGCCCACCCATCTTCTTTATGCTGATGATATCATCCTATTTCTTCAAGGTGACAAAAGAAATATGAAAGTGCTCAAAACTGTGCTTGCTCATTATGAAGATGTCTCGGGACAAGCTATTTGTTGGAATAAGTCATATATTTTTTTGGGAAAAGCTACCCTTTGAGAAGAAAAACTCTAATTATCAATAGCCTCAGTATTAAAGAGGGTGCTCTCCCGTTCACCTATCTCGGGGTTCCAATATTTTGGGGAAGACCCAAATCTAGTTACTTTTCCAACATTTTTTATCAAATCACACATCAGCTCTCTACTTGGAAAGGTAAATCTTTTTTCATGGTTGTCATAATATTCCTGGTTAAATCTACCATCGTCTCTAAAATGGTTTACTCATTCATAATTTACAAATGGCCTAGCACTATCATTAAAAAACATAATACTTTCATTAAAAAAAAATTCTTGACCGGTAATATCCTTGACATAAGTCTTGTAATGGTTCCTTGTAATAAATGTTGTAAACCTTTAGAGAAAGGCAGTATTGGAATTAAAAATCTTGAAATGTTTAATGGTGCTTTGCAAGCCGGGCTTTTCTGGAGAATGATTCATAATGTCAATAATGTTATTGATTTTATCAAGCAAATATTTCTCAAAAAACTTCAAAAATGCAACTTAAATTATTTTCAGTCCTCTATCTGGTCCTCTTAGAAATATTTATCATAACATCATGATTAATGCTAGATGGTTAGTTAACGCTGATTCTTCTCTGAAATTATGGATTGATAATTAGACTGGTTCTTCCTTATCTTCTTTGTTGCCTCCTAACCATTCTCTTAAAAACATAAATATTTACATTAAATATTTTATTCACTCGAGCAGACATGATATTCCTGATAACATTAACCTCCTAATTGAAAATTACCCCTTTTCGACTTCTGAATACTTCCCTATCTGGGAACCATCTCAAAATGGCATTCTTGACTCTAAATTTTTTACAATCATAATTTTTTGAACTCCACTGATGGTTTTGGGTGGTTGAAGGCTTTTAACAATCCTTGGATCAAACCTTCGAGACTCACTCTTATATGGTGAATCTCACACAACAGAATTTCTACTGAAGTGTGTCTCCAATCCTTTGGTATTCATCTTTGCTCAATGTTTCATTTATGAAATCAACACAGGGAAGAAATTAATCATCTTTTTATTTCATGTGCCAATTCCTTTTCTCTTTAGAATTACATCTTTGACATTTTTAATTGCAGATGGAGTTTTACTGATTCTATCATCTCTCAGATTAAAATATATGTCGATCACGATGCCTTTAAACAAATTAAGAATGTGTTATCTGCTACAGTTGCAGAATTGATGCACATGATCAGGTATGATAGAGATAATTTTATTCAAAACAGAGGCTCACTAACTCTCAATGCAGGTAAAGCTATAATTCAAATTGCGGTGCAAGAAGCAGCTTCAATCCAGAAAGCGCACTACAACAACTCTGTTAATGACTTCGAGATTCTTTGAAAACTTCGGATTATTGGCATCTTCAAGCAACCAAAATGTACCTTGAAGTTTTTTGGAAAGTCCCGCCCCTGGATGGATTAAAGTGAACATTGATGGAGCCTCAAAAGGATATCCAGGCCCTGAGGGTTGGGGAGATATTTTTAGAGATTACCTGGATCAATGCCAGTGATTCTTTTATGGTACTTGTGGCACAACCTCCTACCTTGAAGTAGAAATGCCGGCTGCAATACATGCTGTCAATTTTGCTATTCAACAAGGATGGAGGAAGATCTAGATCTAGAGTGGTTTGACCACAATCATCCAGGCTATCTGGAATAGGGTGATTCATCTTGCTTGACCGCTTACCACCCATTGTACGAGATGTCTTGATATGCTTCGGGATATCAACTACATTGTCACGCATGCGTATTGGAAGGATAACATGATTGCAGATTCTCTTTCCAACAAAGGTATCAACCATGAATTAACATGGTCTGATACCCTGCCTCCTGAATTTCATCATTTCTATGACAAAGATTGTAATAAAATCCCATCTTTCATGCTCATGTAACTCCTTTCTTTAATATTCAATAAATTGTGCCTTGGTCTTTTGACCAAGGCACCACCTTCTTCAAAAAAAATCTTACAAGAAGTATTCAGTGTAACATTAGATCTTTTACAATCGTTGAGACCAAATAATTTGACTACTTCTTTATCATATTTTTATTGATTTCAAAATATAAAATCTTTCCTTTGAACTATTTGAAAACCCAAAAATAAATTAATTTCATCCATAAGACTCATCTCAAACTCTGAAGACATTATATTTGGAAATTCATTAAAATTTAAATCAATTGAGGATATAAATATAATATCATCAACAAATATTTGAATAATTAAACCATCTTTAGAATCCACTTTAATAATTATATTTGCATCAACATTTCCCTTATTGAATTCATTATTCAAATGAAATATGACAACCTCTTGTAACGTGATTGAGGATATTTTTTCAAACCATAGAGATCTTTGGAATGTTTCAAAATATGCTAAGGTTTAGATTCTTTCTCAAAATCTAAGTGACATTTTACAAAAACATTTTTCAATAATATATTCATTCAAAATTTTATTTTGACATCCATTTGAAAAGTTTGATTTTATAATGGGATGTATATGACAAAATAATTCTTATAGATTCTAAGAAAGAAAATGAGGGAAATGGTTCTTCAAAATAAATTCCTTCTTATTGATTGTATCCTTGATCCACTAACCTAAAATTGTTTCTCAATATTTGACCAAACTCATCCAACTTTCTTCTAAAGATACCTTTGGTTCTAAAAAGATATTGATACTTAGAGGGTTCAACTATGGTATAAAATTTATTCTTATCAAACTAATTTAATTATTCATGCATTTCCACAATCCATTTCAAATAATAAAAATACTTATCAATATTTTAAGGTAAAAATCTAGAAATAAAACATTGATAACGACAAACATTTCTTACTGAATTTTTTTTTAAACACAAACAGTTGTATCATCAACAACATTGTCAACCAGATGATCTCTATAGACTTTTATTGTTTTTTTAGGGGAGAAACAATCCCCCTCAATATATTCATCAAATTCATGTTATCTAAAGATAAATTATCTAAAATCTTTTTAAAATTTTCTAAATCATATTTTCCTTCTTTTTGATGATTTTAATCTAATTTGACATGCACATATTCATCAAATACTAATTTTATTTGGCTATATGCTCTATATTCTATACTTGAATTATAATAACCTTGAAAAATACCTTCATCTAATTTTGAAACAAATTTTTATAATGAATATTTTCAATTATGAATGTAAACTTTACAACCAAATACTTTGAAATAACTGATTTTAGGATTCCTTCCTTTTAATATTTTGATAGGGAATCTTATTTAAAAATACACTAAGTGGAATTTGATTAGAAACATGATAGGCTGAGTTAAAATCTATTTCGAAGAAATATTTTTGTCAAATATTGCACATTTAATTTTATCCTAAAAATTTATAAAAATCCCTATTTTTTATTTCTACCATATTGCAATGAACCTAGATCCAGTAACCAAAATATGGTGTTTACTTTATTACATTAGTGCGTGATACAAGGGATCTCACCATAATGGATTGATTAGCTTAGTAGTCTTGGATGACTATATACATTCATAATTTATATATTAAATTAGATATATAAAAACATATAATAAGAAATGTCATTGAATCATTGAAATCATTAAAAATATCCTTCTTCATAACCTATAGGAAAGTAAAACAAATAAATCACGAGCTCAGATACTATGTAGGGATTACGTACAATGGAAGATTTGATGAGTAGATAATGCATGTTATATATGGTAGAATGGATAATCAAAACACATGCCCTTCACTCAAAAACATGCGTTCAAAATATGTCAATTACTAATATCAACATTGAAAACACATGGACAATAGAAACTGAATTATTAATAAATGAAATTCATAATTTTGGAATTTTAGGATCTTACCATAAGGGAATAATCCAAGATATCATGAGTCTTACTGTCAATGCCTCACCTAAGAAAATCATAATAAATTAGTAGGTGTAAACTATTTACCCATTTAATATGGCATGTATAAGAACTCAAATCTTCTTTTAAGGTATGTTTTTCCTTTTCTGGTTGTTTTCGGGAAAAAGAGGAAATTTTGGAAATTTTCTAAGTACATGTTGTGTAATTTATGAGTACACATGTACTACCTTGCCGCAGGAGGCCATGTGCTTGTCGTGTAGTAGCCACACACACGGCTGTGTGGGAGTTACTTGGAGGCCGCTTAAAGTAGAGTACAAAAATGGCACATACACGTTGTATACTTCAAAAGTACATGTCCTGTACTTTCTTTTTTTCATTAAACGCACCAGGATCACGTCTAATCGTTGGAACGCTCTACTTTTAGGTCTTGTTCGACAGAGAGCTCCGTACAGCCGCGGATCTTTGGCAAACCCCCCGAGCATGCGTCCATCCTCCGAATCGAACAATGTCTATTGCGTTGGAATTGCATCGGTGAGTTCTCCCTTCTCCAAGAGCACCATATTCTGATTTCTTTTCTCTCGTGAGATATCATGGGTTCAAAATTTTAGACATTTTTTTAGATCTTCACCATTATAATAAGATTGAAGCTTCTAGGTTCACTTATAGAGATCTCTTAACATCGAGGTAGGTGGTTTGTGCCTTTCTGTTGAAAGTCCTTGAGTTTTATGTTCAAAATTTCCCAATATCCATGAACGGGGTACTGCGCATTTACCGTTTTAGCCCTATTGTTTTCCTGCTATGCTTGTATGCTTGAGTAGATGATAATTGATTGTGAATAGGGAGAATTTTTGTGCTTTGGCTGTTTTGTCCATGCATGTTTTGTTTATTTTGACCTTTGGGTCTAGTTGCCTGATATGTGGTTGTTTACCTTCCCTTTCCAAGTATTGTAGGATAGTGTGACTGTTGTTCGGTTATGATGTTATGTTTTATAATTCTAACCAATTAGTTCTTGAGGTTTACCATGGCCGATACGTGCTACTGCACTTTCTTGACTTACATAGGGTCGTGCGAACCTGGTGTATATACCATAGGGAGAATGGACGTTGAGGGCTTCTCCAGAGTGTCTTTACTATTTTATAATGTGAGACCACTGAGGGAATTGATGTTGAGTGCTTCCTCAGAGTGTTTGTAGTTCCTCGATGTGGGCCACAGAGGGAATCTGATGTAAGTGCTTCCCTAGAGAACCTTTAGTTATGATACGAGACTATAGGGGGAATTGACAGTGAGTGCTTCCTCAGAGAGTCTATGGTTAAGATGAACTAGAGGGGTTAGACTGAGTGTACTGCCCAAAGAGTTTCTTGTACTTGTTAGGTAGGACCAGAGGGGTTAGACTGAGTGTGCTTCCCAGAGGGTTACCTATTGTGTTTATCTTCCTGCTTAGTTGTTGCTTGATATTGAAACTGTGGATTGTTTACTATTGAGTACCTTCCTGTTTACTGTTTTCTATACTTTTACCTACCATATACTCATTGACTCTTAGGCATGGATCTCATAGTGGTTTCCTACTAGGATTAGTCTCACACCTAGTTTGGGCCAAGCTTTTGGGCCCAAACTGATTATATTGTTGCAGGTATAGACAAGGGAAAGCGCCCATCTACTTCAGGTACTTGACATGTTGTGGAGCTAGAGAGCACGAGACCAAGCTTAGTCTTGCGATGATGTGGAGATGATTTTTGTTTTTCTTTTGTTCTTGGATTAGTACTGTATTTCAACATTGTTCTTTATTTTTCTACTTTCCTACACATTTGTATCATGCATCATTTTATATATATATGTGCTCCAGTTATTTCTATCAGTTTTACTATTTTTATTTTTGTATGATATTTTTACTACTTTCACTCTCGTATGTATTGTGTACTTCCACCATGTACTCTTCCAAAGAGGGAATAGTTTCCCCACTATCACACCCAAGGCCCTCGCAGCTAGTCGGAAGCCTCTAGTGTTCGGGGAAATGCACTTAAGGCCATGTGACCAACCAGGTACGAGGCACCTCTGGGTGGCTTCTGAAACCAAGATTTTACAAAGTGGTATCAAAGGAATTATTTTCTCTTGACTTACTGTTTGGAGCCTATAGATAGGGATATGACAGAATAGGTACTTGGTAATAATCTGTGCCCGGGAGTAGCTAACCTGTGTATGGGGAAAAGCCAATATCCCTTGTTTAATTGTAATTTTTCTAGTTTTTCTATTATTACAGTTGATTTGATTTTACCTTGAGTGATTCACCTGTTTTTGTGCTAGTTATTATTTATATTATTGAGGTTCTATTTCTATCACAACCCGATGAGATGAGGGTATGACATCTCATGCATCATATAGGCAGTTGTTAGAAATCACATTTTATGCATTCTTGCCATGTCATTTAGGGTGCATTATCAATTTCATGTGGTTGTGATATATTTTCTGTAGAATATGCATGTTGTTGTGATAAATGCCTTGATAAAAATACTTGTTTTTTGATAGGGTATTACTTGTTTAAAGTTTGTCTGAATGAACACCAAACTTTGATTCTTAACGTGTTATGGGCCCTCATGGACCAGAATTTGGTGGATCATTGACTTTTTTATCTTGTTATAACATGTTTAAGATTCCAATATTTTCTTCACGGGGAGTATGGGCCCTCATGGATCGGAATTTGGCACTTTCAATGTTTATTTTAGTGTTTTTATGGGTTATGGAGTAGTTTCTGCGGCTTACTATCCGGAAAAACCCCGAATACACACTGTGTAGTTTTGACTACACGCCATGTGTTATTCTATTCGAGAAGAAACAGGTTTTCATAAGTACACATCGTGTACCGTATGTACACACCATGTAGTATCAAACCGTGTCATAAGTCATGTGGGCAGAGACACGGGATAGGGATTTTCTTGTAGGAACACGCCATGTACTAGTTAAACATGTCGTGTTGTCTGGCCTAGGTACCCGGTCGTGTCACGAACAACACAGGTCGGTGTTACCCCTTCTCGTACACACCGTGTCCGCCTGGAACATGCCGTGTAGTGTCAGCTGTGTAGCCATCCGCGTATCCAAAAACACGGGTCGGTATTATATTTTCACACGCACGCCATGTCCACCTTGAACACGCCTTGTAATGTGAGTCGTGTGTCAGGTCGTGTCACTAACAACACGGGCCGAGTGAAGCTTGTCTAGTACACGCCGTGTCTATCTTGAACACGTTGTGTAGACTTGTCTTAAGAGAGCTGTGTGGCTTAACCGAGTAGAAGGACTCGTGCAGGGGAAGAGGATTCAAGTACACTCTGTGTGTTAGGAGAACACGCTGTGTGTTTGGGGTGTTACATGACCAGTTTAGGCAGGAGTACACACCCATGTAAATGACTTGAGGGAACACATCGTGTAGTAATTGTACACGCCGTGTAGTCATGTTTTGTGAAACATGAATGTTTTCTTTCTCTTGTTCCCTTATTACGCTTCTAGTTTTCAGTATTTGATAATTTTGATCTAAGGTGTGTGCTTGACCTTGCAGAGTCATGCCACCGAGACGTCCTCCGGATGTATGCTAGTTGCTAGGTGGTGATTAGACACCGGACATGGCTGATCATGGACTACCATCAGATCCTCCAGTTGTGACAGCCTTGGCACCAGCCATGGTACCTGACATAGGTGCTAATTCATAGTTTAGGGAGGGATTTTTTAGGATAATGCAGACCTTCCAGGGGGAATCGTCTTCTACCCCTTCGATGGATGATGTGACGCGGGTCTTCTAGCAGCAGGATCCTCCCACTTTCTCAGGGGATGGAGGACCCCAGGATGCAGAGTCATGGAACGAAGTCATGCTAACGATCTTTGAGAATCTAGAGACACCTCCATAGAGGAGGGTCAAGCTTGCTACCTATATGCTTCAGGAATCTTCCAAGAGGTGGTGGGATGTGATCTCACAGGCAGGACCTCAATAGGTTATGGCGTGGGATGAGTTCCAGCGAATCTTCTATCACTACATCTATCCAGAGATCTTGAGGTCTGATTGATCCCAAGAGTTTATGAGTCTGAAGCAGGGTACTCTTTCTGTTATGGAGTATTCCTCCTACTTTACCGAGCTGCAATGCTTCACGCCTTTTTTAGGAGGTGATCAGTTATTCATGGCAAGGAAGTTAGAGGATGGTCTGTGGCACAACATCTAATCGCAGGTGAACATCTTCTGGTTTACTACAATCACTTCTATCATCAACCAGACACTGATCATGGAGCACAATCTGAGGGATTCTGGAGTTGTGATCCAGGGCGGCTTGACATATGAAGTTAGAATCCTTTCTACTGACAGTAGGAAGGTCCATAGGGAGTCTTCGCACCGAGATCCAAGGAAGAGAGACACTTCTTCTGGTATCTAGGTGGTGTGCTACCAGTGTTGAAAGATCGGGCATATGATACCACACTACCCGAGAGACCCAGTGGAGTGCTGATTATTGGGAAAGTTGGGTCACCTTCAGCGCTTTTTCCAGATCTTCTCACCAGCAGCTAGTGACAATGGTTCTTCTATGACTCCTCGTTCGGGAGCAGCACCACTAGTTCCTCATCAGTCAGGGAACTATAGTTCTTATGGCCGTTCAGGCCGAGTTGGAGGTCATGGATATGGTAGTCAGTCACCGGTCTTTCAATGACAGTAGAGTGGATCAGCTCAGAGTGGTCAGGCTAGCTCACAGGGCTATGGAGCAGGCCATACCTTTGTAGTGGAGCAGACCCAACAGGAGCAGGATCTCAGACCTTCCACAGTTCGTGGTACAATCTTATTTTCCTCAGTTTTAGCTTCTTTTCTTTTTGATACTGGGGCTTCCCATAGATTTATATTTGTTTTGGTTGTGGAGAGCATTGGGATCTGCATATTTTCTTCTGCTGATATCTTAACACTAGACACTCCATTGGGGACTAGAACAACAAGTGTACGTCAGTGTAAGGAATCCCCTCTTGGGTTTGGTGGGTGTCACTTTTTATGGGACCTCTATGTCCAATAGATGACAGGCTATGATTTCATTCTCAGAATGGACTGGTTAGTTCCTTTCGAATAATTCATTAACTGTTATCATCGTAGGGTGAGTTTTACATCACGAGAGGGTGTATCGTTTCTTCATAAGGGTGAGTGGGATGTCCAGGCATGCAGAGCGGGTCCATAGAATCATGGGTTAGGAGGATTTAAAGCCCAGATTGCTAGTTTATATCTGGATGATCATGAGAATTTTCAGTTATACTTTCCTCCAGTGGTGGATCTTTTTAGGGATGTCTTTCCAAAGGACTTTTCTAGTTTTCCTCCAGAGCGTGAGGTAGGCTTTTCTATTGATATTGTTACAGGAGCGGCACTGGTGTCCATTCCTCCATATAGGATGGAAACACTAGAATTTCAGGAGCTCAAGAAGTAGTTGGAGGAGTTGTAGGTAAAGAGTTTCATCCGACCCAGTACTTCTCCTTAGTGTTCGCTTGTTTTGTTTGCAAAGAAGGTAGACGACACCCTCAAGATTTGTGTGGACTATCTCAAGTTGAACTAGTTGACGGTCAATAACCTATATCCTTTACCAAGGATTGATGATCTTTTTTATTAGCTTCGAGGAGCTCAGGTGTTCTGGAAGATTGACTTGAGGTCTGGTTATCATCAGTTGCATGTTAGACCATCTGATATACCTATCACAGCCTTTGAGAGAAAGTATGGCCTATATGAATATATGGTTATATCGTTCGGTCTCACAAACGTGCCTGCAGTTTTCATGGAACTGATGAACCAAGTGTTCCATCGATACTTGGATTCTTTCATGGTGGTCTTCATGGACAATATCTTTGTGTACTCTTACACTCGAAACGACCATGCTACCCATCTTGAGATCGTTTTAAGTACACTGAGAGAGAATCAGTTATATTCGATGCTCTCAAAATGTCACTTTTGGATGGATCAGATTCTCTTCTTGGGTCATGTTATCTTAGAGACAGGAGTTTTAGTAGACCCAGAGAAAGTGACAGCAGTAGTCTCCAGGGAGCAGCCGAAGAACGTCTTTGAGGTGCGGTGTTTTCTAGGGCTGGCTAGATACTACAGACCTTTCATAAAATACTTGTAGAGACCCAAATCTTGACGTACATAGACATTACATTACTTTTGTGGAATAATTAATACATAACAAAAACAGACACACAAGGACCTTAATAGTTTAGTGTCTTTGGAAACTCAGAATATAATCTTCTAATCATGGTGAAAGATCTTCAACATCTCCCATAAAGATCTTCCTCTTTTTTTCTTACCTAAAACCTTTCTTTATATCCTGGGGAAAAGAAAACATAAAAGGGGTGAGCTCAAATTCTCAGTAAGGGTAAGCATAGAGAACATAAAACAATCCTTAGACATTTGAATGTAAAAAAAACATGAGCATAAAATCTAAACATCAAAATCTTGAGCAATGACATAAAACATGGCAGTACGTAAGGCATAGATCGTGAAGAAACATTAATCATGATAAAATAGCATGGGAATAAAACATGTAATTGTGGCAACCATTAAGAACATGATATGATTTCCATAATAGCCAAGACATTTCTGCCAAGACCATCTTAGTGGACAAAGTCCCTTTCTGAATGGAGTTCACTCCTCGTTCCAGTCCTGTATTACTGAACCGGTTTAACTTGTCGTTCCAGCCATGTCTATCTCATAAGATATAAATATTTACCCAATGCATTGGAGGGAGATATAGGTTCCACCCATATCATATTGAAATCATTCTTTCGTGTTCCACAATATAAACATAAATCATTCATCATAACCCAAGAATAAAATGGGTTTCATAAACATCATTTCATCATAATTTAATCCATACAAAAAAAATTGGATATCATTTCATCATTAGAAAAGTGAAACCATGTAAATCATAGAGACATGATACTTGAAACATACACATGTGAAATAATGTCATCTTAGATGAAAATGGTTTTGATAAAACACTTGAAATAAATTCTTGAGGAAAATATCCTTTTTCTTCAAAATCATATTCTTTTCAAAAAAATTCATGCAATTTTAAAAGAAAAGGATTTTGTCGAAAATAGTCATGAAATCTTTTGCAGTAAGCTTCATGAAAATAAGGCTTTATAAAACTGTAAAAATCCTTTCATGTCGTATACGTTAAAAAAACATTCTTCTCGTACTTTTGTCGGAAAAGTCAAAAAGTGCCTTGTAGGGTAAATAAAAGAAAGATTCCTTCCATACCATGGGGTAAAAGTCAAATGGGTAAAAAGGACTTTAAAAATACAAGAATACCTTTTTATAAAACATGTACATGGATGATAGCAATAACCCCAGTAAATACTAACGTATAAGCAATCTCGGATAAAAATGAGATTTGCAAAATTATCCCTTACCTTAGGTCCGATATGCTTCGTACGTATCTGAACCTCATGTATAATGATTTAAATAATGTCATTGACTTATTAAAGAATCATATTCATTGTTATGATATCATATATGTTTCAATTATGACTTTATATTACCCGTTCTTTTGTAAATTCCATGTTAAATCCGCGTTTTGGGTAAAATCATTTCATTTATTGTATGTGTTTCGATTTGTTGTTCTTGATATTATTACTTATATCCTGATTTACATAATTCCAGAATGTAAAACATGATTTATATATAATATATATTCATCATATACATATATATATATATATATATTATAGATCGATAAAAGGAATGAAATACATCATTCATGGAGATGTTAGGTCGTACGTACGCATGAACGATGTTTTCGTTTCCTTATTGAATTTAATGAAACTAAATAGATGACATACATATATATATATATATACATAAATCCAGTAGAATTATTATTTCAAATATTTCATTATTATTCATTATATAAACTTTATGATCATTCATGTATGGTTAACATGAAGAATGAATCTCATCGCATCGTGGAGACGGTAGTCCGTACGTACGCAGGAGCGATGATATCGTTCCCATAATTATGGAATAGAATTGGAGTGGATGGTATAATATATCAGAATCAGTATGATGTTATAATAATCATATATAGTTATTCTTTACACCATTATACCCATCCATGTAAGGTGTTGGTGGAAAAACAGATTTCACCACGGCGTGAAGACGGTATTCCGTACGTACGCACGCGTGGTGATTTCGTTTTCCGTAGGATGGATAGATGGTGAAATAGGGTTGTTTCATACTTATAATAACATATAATTATGTGAGTTATACTTATGTTATTACTTCATAATGAAACAACTAAAGAAGAATAATTGGAAGAAGAAATAAAGTTGAAAGAATCGGTAACGGACATTACCTCTTCTTTGAAGCGCCTCTTTGAGACCTCCTCTTAGGGCACTAAAATTGGTCTTTGAAGAAGACCAGAACCTCTAGGATGTTTCTATGGAAGTGTAGAAGATAATGTGGCAGGGGTTGGACGAGCTTGAAGGCTCAAAGTGGTGTGAGGAAGAGAGGGAGGAGGTGCCCTTTAATAAGGGAGGAGAGGGGCACCTTTGGAAAAACTAAAAATATTATTTTATTATAAAGTCATATTCGATTTTTAATAGCTCCAAATTGATTTATTTAGAAGGTAATGTGGGTATGGGTCTAAATCCTCTCATCCAATAGAATTTAGACAAGTTTAGGTTTCTATTTTAACCTTATCATTTAGATTTAACCTTAAGTTAAATAATTTTACTTTTACCATGTCTTCTTGTTTTCTTACACTATAAGGTTAATAAACTTACTATAATAAGTCAAACAAACCCCAAGTTGTTTATTATTAATATATATAACCTTATCTAAGTCATTTGGCCGAACCTTATATTTTTAAGAATAAAATAACAATTAATAATATAATATTTGTTTTAAAAACTATTTTATGTCAATTTTGACACTATTTGGTAATTGATTTTTGTGAAAATCATAACAGAATGATTAGTTAGAAAAAAGTTAATTAAATCAAAACTAACATGTCATATTAACCTAGAAAATTGGTTAAATTCATAAAAAGTCTCAAATTACATTTATTTGGGTATTTATAACATCAATTATGTCAATATTTCATTAATAAGATAATTACTGCATCATCTTTGTGTCATAAATAAATTAAATTATTTAATGTCTAAAAATTATATATAAAATACAATAATGTAGGAAATCTTTTTATATTTATAATTAATATTTATAGTCAAATTTATCTTATGTATAACCCTATATTAAAAATGATTTACTTATTAAACTTTGATTTTAACTATTTTAACCCTTCTTTAAATAAATTAATATTAAATGTCCTAATCTAATCCAAGTGGGCCTAAATGGTCATATTGTATTCCTAAGGTTGTTTTTGGTTGAATTACACTTATCCAATAGAATTAGTACATGTGTTAGGGTAATAATAATATCATTTTTACCCTTAATTATCCTATTTACTTTTAACCGTGGTAAATAAAAGTAAAAAGTTACTATTCACCAAAAATTATTTTCATCTCATTGAACCAAATTTTAGTCCTTGATATTAACCGTATCTCTTGGATTTTTGAAATTCAATTCACAGAAGTTGTAAAATTTAATTTAAATTAAAAAAAGTCAGTTTTTTAACTACCACTAAGTGGTTTCACTATTCCTCGAAAATTGAAGTCTTTCAGAAAAATACCAAAAATTCAGCCTAAGCATTCTTTGATATTCTGAATTCAAAATTGATGTCTATTTTTCCAAATTCATAATATATAACTGGCATTAATTAATTTTAAATTTAATTCCCGTTATCAAAACAAATAGCGTGTTTTTAAGAAACAAAAATAATCAAAAGATTGATACTTGTTTATATCCAATTTCAAAGTGAAATTAATTCCAATGAACAACATTGGATTAAATGGTAAAAATATATTCTAATTACACTTTAAAACCAATTAAAAAGATAATATAACCATATAAATTATTTCGATGAAAAAAAGTTGTTTTTAATTAAAATATAACATGTTTTTACTATTCATTAAAATGTGAAAGTTATCAGAATAATATGAAAATTTTATCCAAAGTAAATTTTTATATCCTGATTCCAAAGAATAATTTTATTTTGTCAAATTGAACTTATAGACATGTCAAAAACAATATTTAAGGTGGGTGCGTCATCAAAAGGCGGGAAAACTCCAATTTTTGAAAAATACATATTTTACACGAAAAATTTATTTTGTTCTCATACCATATTCTAGAAAATGTGTAAGATGAATAATAATGTTATAAAATTCAAAATGTAGTTAATACTATTCATAACGGCTAGTCCATAATAATATTATAATAATATATTGTTGTTTTGTGAAACCTGGTATTGCGTACAACACACGCTATCGAGGAAGGTTGCGATTGTGTGTAATGCAATCCAAGGCAGGGTTGTGTGTTGTGCAAGACTCCTCTGTTGTTTCGTATAACAGAATCCAACCATATTTCATTTATACATTGAATATATATATATATACACTCAACGTTTCGTAGAATAACTACTATCAAAATTGTGTGTAACATGATCCAAGAATAGTGTTGTGCATACTACAAGCTCATACGGTGTTGCGTATAGCGCAAAGCAATCATGTTGTAGCTTACAACACAAGACATCAATGAAATTAAAAGAATATTTTCCATAAAATCTCGGGGTGTTACATTCTACCCCCCTTAAAATGAATTTCGCCCTCGGAATTCATCGGGGTTATAAATCGTTTACTATTTATAGAAACCCACATCGTAAAAAGAAATACTAAAACTTAATTTTAAAAACTAAAGTATGAAATGTAACGATTACCCAAAGAAACTCATCACTGGGATTCCATATAGGAGAACATAAGTGAAAATATGGATATGGAAGAAAAATCTAACCATCAAGTTCTGATGGAGAGTGGTAGAGAACATAGCTATGAAAAATCCATCAATCATAAAGCCATAGATTTGTGATGATCTAAGGTACCATCTGATTCATTGGATATAAGGGCACTAGGACAACATTTTTGGTTTTCAATATCATTTCCCTAAAGTTGATGAAATTGGAATTAGAAGAAATAGTTTCTTGATTTTGGTACAGTCTCACCGTTGGTCGTTCTTTGGACAATTTCCACTTCATCTCTTAAAGAAATGAATTTGAATTTGTCATTCGTGAAGTGTTAACAGATCATGTGTTAGAATGATGGGTCATTCCATCTGTCTCAAATAAAAGGTTATAAAATTTATCAAAAATACATAAGTCCATCTATAGTGAGATTGATCATATATGGTTCCTAAAATGGACTTATACTTCATATATCATACTGCTTAATATAATAAAACTAGTTTCTACTAAACAGGGACTTCCTGTAGGCCAGTGTTAGGAGATAAAGGCCAATCGCACTTCGGTTGTGGGTTCGATTCCCACAGCCTTGTCCGACGTGATGGGCTGTCGCCCATCCTGCAGGTTGTCCTTTTTCTAAAACTACATTACTATAACATCCCATCAATAATATCGAAAAAACTTCTATCCTTAAACAATACTAACCTATGTCCAACATAATCCATTCCAATCTTTAGGCTTATCCATAATACTACAGTCCACTCTCATATTATAGTGAAAACGATTACCAGAGATTTCATATAACAAGCATGTTAATACCATCATTGATCCCCATATATCATAAGATATGTCTTGTTGGCCACATTCCAAACATTCGAAGGCCTTAATCATGTATTCTCTTGAAAAATGAATACCCATTGAATCTTAGTGAAAACATGAGTGCTGTCAAAAGTTAACTCTTTCCATATACCAAAACCCCAAAATTATATACACTCAAACCATGATTTAACTATTTCCTTATATCAGTCATGAGCTCATGAATACTGTCAAACATTTCATTTTCTCCTTATCCCTTCATTATGCGCATATCATCTTTTTTTCAAAAATATATGAATAACCTTTCATGGTTATCGGTACCATTCATCATACACTTTCAAAACTGAAGGAAAGACAACAGTGTAATAATCCTTATATGTCTCTTTATTCCATAGTACCATGAGATTACTTATACAACATTACACTTGATAAACATGTAATCATTCCACTACCTTCTTAAACCATTGACCGAGATTCAACAATTCTTTCATCTCACATATCATTTGTAGTCTCTTCATCATCATCAACATAAATACTACCCATACGACCATTCTGATTCTCTTCATGAGATTTTCCTTTAGGGCATTGGTTTTCATAATGCCCATACATTCCACATTTAAAACATCTAATCATTGTTGATGTCGTAGCAATACCATTATCCTTCTCCATGGTGTTAACTGAACCTTTTCCTTTGCACTTATTGGATTTGTGTCCTTATTTTCCGCACCCAAAGCGTCTTCCAGTTCCTTTGAAGCATTCTCCTTGATTCCTCTTCCCACATGATTTACATGAGGGTAATTGAACTTTCTTTCCTCTATGATCATCATCAAACTCCATCTTTCTCTTATTAGCTGAGTCGGGATACTTACCAAAGTTGATATTATTGATCATATTATGAGATTTCTGATTAGGCATAATAACGATGTTTGGACTTCCAGATCCAATTTCATTAGGTTGCTCATGAAGAATATCATTCAATTGTCCATCATATCCTCCATTATCACGAATCTTCCTGTTTCCAGCCATTTTCTGAAACCCAAAAAGAATAGTGTGAGAGGAAAAAATCATAATCAATGGGGATAACCTTAAATATCTAACATCTTAGGTTAAATTATAAGATTTTTACCATAATTCTAAGAGTGTAACCTATACTTATACATAACCTTAGGGACATCCCTAGACATACCTTAGAAATATCTCTAGGTATTTCACTAAAGTTTTCACATCCTAGTTTCCAAAGGTTAACTAAACCTTCCCTCTGATACCAACTGTAGAGACCCAAAGCTTGACATACATGGACATTACATTACTTTTGCGGAATAATTAATACATAACAAAAACAGACACACAAGGACCGTAATAGTTTAGTGTCTTTGGAAACTCGGAATATAATCTTCTAATTGTGGTGAAAGATCTTCAACATCTCCCATAAAGATCTTCCCCTTTTTTTCCTACCTAAAACCTTTCTTTATATCCTGGGGAAAAGAAAACATAAAAGGGGTGATCTCA
Source organism: Viscum album (assembly GCA_963277665.1). NCBI lineage: Eukaryota > Viridiplantae > Streptophyta > Magnoliopsida > Santalales > Viscaceae > Viscum > Viscum album. The sequence goes on from OY728147.1 coordinate 1,307,334,978, forward strand.
AATGCTCAGTAAGGGTAAGCATAGAGAACATAAAACAATCCTTAGACATTTGAATGTAAAAAAAACATGAGCATAAAATCTAAACATCAAAATCTTAAGCAATGACATAAAACATGGCAGTACATAAGGCATAGATCATGAAGAAACATTAATCATGATAAATTAGCATGGGAATAAAACATGTAATTGTGGAAACCATTAAGAACATGACATTATTTCCATAGTAGCCAAGGTGTTGCTGCCAAGACCATCTTAGTGGGCAAAGTCCCTTTCTGAATCAAGTTCACTCCTCGTTCCAGTCCTGTATTACTGAAACGGTTTAACTTGTCATTCCAGCCATGTCTATCTCATGAGATATAAATCTTTACCCAATGAATTGGAGGGAGATATAGGTCCCACCCATCTCATATTGAAATCATTCTTTCGTGTGCCCCAAAATAAACATAAATCATTCATCATAACCCAAGAATAAAATGGGTTTCATAAACATCATTCCATCATAACGTAATTCATACAAAAAAAATTGGATATCATTTCATCATTAGAAAAATGAAACCATGTAAATCATAGAGACATGATACTTGAAACATACACATGTGAAATAATGTCATCTTAGATGAAAATGGTTTTGATAAAGCACTTGAAATGAATTCTTGAGGAAAATATCCTTTTTTCTTCAAAATCATTTTCTTTTCACAAAATGTCATGCAATTTTAAAAGAAAAGGATTTTGTTGAAAATAGTCATGAAATCTTTTGTAGGAAGCTTCATGAAAATAAGTCTTTATAAAACCGTAAAAATCTTTTCATGCCGTATACGTTAAAAAAACATTCTTCTCGTACTTTTGTCAGAAAAGTCAAAAAGTACCTTGTAGGGTAAATAAAAGAAATATTTCTTCCATATCATGGGGTAAAAGTCAAATGGGTAAAAAGGACTTTAAACATACATGAATACACTTTTATAAAACATGGACATGGATGATAGCAATAACCCCATTAAATACTTACATATAAGCAATCTCGGATAAAAATGAGATTTGCAAAATTATCCCTTACCTTAGGTCTGATATGCTTCATACATATCTGAACCTCCTGTATAATGATTTAAATAATGTCATTGACTTATTACAGAATCATATTCATTATTATGATATCATATATGTTTCACTTATAACTTTATATTACCCGTTCTTTTGTAAATTCCATGTTAAAGCAGCGTTTTGGGTAAAATCATTTCATTTATCGTATGTGTTTCGACTTGTCGTTCTTGATATTATTACTTATATCCTGATTTACATAATTTCATAATGTAAAACATGATTTATATATAATATATATTCATCATATACATATATATATTATAGATCAATAAAAGGAATGAAATACACAATTCATGGAGACGGTAGGCCGTACGTACGCATGAACGCTGTTTTGGTTTCCTTATTGAATTGAATGAAACTAAATAGATGAAATACATATATATATACATAAATACAGTAGCATTATTATTTCATATATTTCATTATTATTCATTATATAAACTTTATGATCATTCATGTACGGTTAACATGGAGAATGAATCTCATCGCGTCGTGGAGACGGTAGTCCGTACGTACGCACGAGCGATGATATCGTTCCCATAATTATTGAATAGAATTGGAGTGGATGGTATAATATATCAGAATCAGTATGATGTTATAATAACCATATATAGTTATTATTTACACCATTATACCCATCCATGTAAGGTGTTGGTGGAAAAACGGATTTCACCACGGTGTGGAGACGGTATTCCATACGTACGCACGCGTGATGATTTCGTTTTCCGTAGGATGGATAGATGGTGAAATAGGTTTGTTTCATACTTATAATAAAATATAATTATATGAGTTATACTGATGGTATTACTTCATAATGAAACAACTAAATAAGAATAATTGGAAGAAGAAATAAAGTTGAAAGAATCGGTAACAGACATTACCTCTTCTTTGAAGCGCCTCTTTGAGACCTCCTCTTAGGGCACTAAAATTGGTCTTTGAAGAAGACCAGAACCTCTATGATGTTTCTATGGAAGTGGAGAAGATAATTTGGTAGGGGTTGTCCGAGCTTGAAGGCTCAAAGTGGTGTGAGGAAGAGAGGGAGGAGGTGCCCTTTTATAAGGGAGGAGGGGGGCACCTTTGGAAAAACTAAAAATATTATTTTATTATAAAGTCATATTCGGTTTTTAATAGCTCAAAATTGATTTATTTCGAAGCTAACGTGGGGATGAGTCAAAATGCTATCATCCAATATAATTTAGACAAGTTTAGGTTTCTATTTTAACCTTATCATTTAGATTTAACCTTAAGTTAAATAATTTTACTTTAACCGTGTCTTCTTGTTTTCTTACACTATAAGGTTAATAAACTTACTATAACAGTCCAAACGAACCCCAAGTTGTTTATTATTAATATATATAACCTTATCTAAGACATTTGGCCGAACCTTAGATTTTTAGGAATAAAATAACAATTAATAATATAATATTTGTTTTAAAAACTATTTTATGTCAATTTTGACACTATTTGGTAATTGATTTTTGTGAAAATCATAACAGAATGATTAGTTAGAAAAAAGTTAATTAAATCAAAACTAACATTTCATAGTAACCTATAAAATTGGTAAAAATCGTAAAAAGTCTCAAATTAAATTTATTTGGGTATTTATAACATCAATTATGTCAATATTTCATTAATAAGATAATTACTGCATCATATTTGTGTCATAAATAAATTAAATTATTTAATGTCTAAAAATTATAAATAAAATACCATTATGTAGGAAATCTTTTTATCTTTCTAATTAATATTTATAGTAGAATTTATCTTATGTATAACCCTATATTAAAAATTATTTACTTATTACACTTTGATTTTAACTATTTTAACCCTTCTTTAAATAAATTAATATTAAATGTCCTAATCTAATCCAAGTGGGCCTAAGTGGTCATATTTTATTCCTAAGGTTGTTTTTGGTTGAATTATACTTATACAATAGAATTCGGACATGTTTTAGGGTAATAATAATATCATTTTTACCCTTAATTATCCTATTTACTTTTAACCGTGGTAAATAAAAGTAAAAAGTTACTATTCACCAAAAATTATTTTCATCTCATTGAACCACATTTTAGTCCTTGATATTAACCGTGTCTCTCATATTTTTGAAATTCAATTCACAGAAGTTTTAAAAGTTAATTTAAATTAAAAAAAAGTCAGTTTTTTAACTACCACTAAGTGGTTTCACTATTCATCAAAAATTGATGTTTTTCAGAAAAATACCAAAAATTCAGACTAATCATTATTTGATATTCCGGATTCAAAATTGATGTCTATTTTGAAAAATTCATAACATATAAGTGGCATTAATTAATTTTAAATTTAATTCTCGTTATCACAACAAATAGCGTGTTTTTAAGAAACAAAAACAATCAAAAGATTGATACTTGTTTATATCCAATTTCAAAGTGAAATTAATTTCAATGAACAACATTGGATTAAATGGTAAAAATATATTCTAAATACACTTTAAAACCAATTAAAAAGATAATCTAACCATATAAATTATTGCGATGAAAAAAATTGTTTTTAATTAAAATATAGCATGTTTTTACTATTCATTAAAATATAAAAGTTATCAGAATAATATGAAACATTTATCCAAAGTAAATTTTTATATCCTGATTCCAAAGAAGAATTTTATTTTGTCAAATTGAACTTATAGACATGTAAAAAACAATATTTAAGGTGGGTGCGTCATCAAAAGGCGGGAAAACTACAATTTTTGAAAAATACATATTTTACACGAAAAATTTATTTTGTTCTCATACCATATTCTAGAAAATGTGTAAGATGAATAATAATGTTATAAAATTAAAAATGTATTTAATAATATTCATAACGGATAGTCCATAATAATATTATAACAATATATCATTATTTAGTGAAACCTAGTATTGCGTACAACACACGCTATCGAGGAAGGTCGCGATTGCGTGTAATGCAAGCCAAGTCAAGGTTGCGTGTTGTGCAAGACTCCTCCGATGTTTCGTATAACAGAATCCAACCATATTTCATTTATACATTGAATATATATATATATACACTCAATGTTTCATAGAATAACTACTATCAAAATTGTGTGTAACATGATCCAAGAATAGTGTTGTGTATACTGCAAGCTCATACGGTGTTGCGTATAGCGCAAGGAAATCTTGTTGTAGCTTACAACACAAGACATCAATGAAATTAAAATACTATTTTTCATAAAATCTCGGGGTGTTACAATACTTTTGATGCTTAGTAGCACCACTGACAGGTTTGACTTAGAAGGGTGTGAAGTTCTTGTGGTCAGATTCTTGCGAGCTAGCCTTTCAGGAGCAGAAGGGGAGGTTGACTTCAGCACCGATACTAGTCTTTCCAGAGTCGGGAAAAAACTATTCTATTTACTGTGATGCTTCAAGTATTGGGCTGGGAGATGTGCTTAGGCAGGGAGATGGAGTCGTTGCGTATGGGTCTAATCATTTTACGCCACATGATAGGAATTACGTGACACATGATCTTGAGTTGGCTTCCATTGTTCATGCCTTATGCTGTCGGAGACGTTATCTACTGGGAGAGAATTTTTTTGTTTTCACTGACCACAAGAGTATCAAGTACATCTTCACTCAACATGATATGAATTTGAGACAGCGAAGGTGGGTTGAGTTCCTACAGTCCTTCGATTTCGAGATTTTCTATACACCCGGGAAAGGCAACACAAGGGCTGGTGAATTGAGTAGGAGGACTCAGATATAGACAGTTCACGAGGCCAACCGTGAGTGGAAGCTTATGTCTCTATTCTCCAAGATGCATTTGGAGGTGCCTGATAGACAGGGGTAGACTTTTCTTTCTTCTGTACCTGTTACCTCTACCCTTCTTGATCGAGTACGAATGAGGCAGCTATCAGATTCTGAAGGCCTAGCCCTAGGAGAGAATGTGTCAAGAGAGGAACCTATTCCTAGATAGACTATAGGCGAGGATGAGATATTGCGTTTCTTGGGGTGCGTATGGGTTCTAGAAGACATATGTGAGGTGTTGATGCAAGACTATCATTCCTCGGTTTGGGCAGTTCATCCTAGCGTCTCCAAGATGTATCTTGATCTACACCATCAATATTGATGGCCAGGTATGAAGACGGACGTTGTAGGTTTCGTCATGAGGTGTTTCACCTATCAGTAGGTGAAGGAGGAACATCAGCGACTATCGGGGCTTTTAGAGTAGTTGCATATTCCTGAGTGGAAGTGGAACGATGTCGCGATGGATTTCCTGACAGGTTTACTGAGGTCGCCTCAAGGGAATGATGCAGTATAGGTTGTCATTGAAAGACTCACGAAGGTCTCTCACTTCTTTCCAATCAAGGAGACCTTCAGTGTTGATGAGGTGGGAAGGTTGTACATCCGTGAGATTGTACATCTACATGGAGTTCCACACTCCATTGTTTCAGACAGGGATGCTCGTTTTACTTCTCGGGTCCGGCAGGGGCTTCAGAAGGCGTTGGGTACACAGGTACTTTTGAGTAAAACTTACCACCCCCAGACAGATGTCCATTCTGAGCGTACAATTTAGGTGCTTGAAGACATGCTCTGAGCATGCATCCTGGATTTTGGAGGTTCTTGGGAGAAGCATATACCTCTTGTGTAGTTTTCCTACAACAATAGTTTTCAAGAGACTATTTAGATGACACCTTATGAGACTTTGTACGATAGGACATGTCGATCACCCTTATGTTGGCTGGAGGCAGGAGACGTAGCTTTGTTGGGACCTCGTCTTTTCCAGGAGACCACAGAGAAGATATATATGATTCGGAAGAGGATGGATACTGCACAGTCTCGACATAAGTCTTATGCGGATCAGTAGAGATGACCTCTAGAGTTTGAGGTCGGGGAACAGGATTTACTGCGTGTCACACTGAGGTTGGGACACAAGAGAATCAGGATATAGGGTAAGCTTTCGCCGAGGTACGTCAGGCCGTTTGAGGTGTTGGAGAGAGTTGGACCGGTTTCTTATCGGTTGCAGTTACCTCAGAGGTACCAGGTTATGCACGATGTTTTTCACGTTTCTTAGCTCTGATGTTACTTTTCAGACCCGTCTCATGTTTTTTAACCTGAGGAGGTTGAGATCGAAGTGGATGCGTCATTCGAGGAGCATCCTATCTGGATTATTGATCATAGTACAAAGGTTCTCTATGGCCAGTTTTTTTCTCTGGTACGAGTGCTATGGCAGCAGGGGAAGGTACAAGACGAGAACTGGGAGAGGGAGGCCGATGTACGAGCCCAGTGGCCGGAGTTGTTCAGGGTTTCTTCTTCTATGCCGTGCTAGGGAAATTTGGGGACGAATTTCTTTAAGGGGGGAAGTTTTTAAGAACCCATATTTTCTTTTCAGGTATGTTTTTCTTTTTCTTGTCATTTTCGGGAAAAGAGGAAATTTTGGAAATTTTCTAAGTACACGTTGTGTACATTATGAGTACATGCTATGTACTACCTTGCCGCAGGAGTCCGTGTACTGGCCATGTAGTAACCATACACACGGCTATGTGGCAGTGACTTGGACGCCGCTTAAAGCAGAGTACAGAAATAGTGAGTACACGCTGTGTACTTCAAAAGTGCATGCCGTGTACTTTCTTTTTTTTCATTAAAAACACCGGGGTCACGTCTAATCACTGAAACACACTTCTTTTAGGTCTCATTCGTCTGATAGCTCCATACGACCATGGATCTTCGATGAACCCACAAGCGTGCGTCCTTCCTCCGAATCAAACACTGTCTGTTGCGTTGGAATTGCATCGGTGAGTTCTCTCTTCTCCAAGAGCACCATCTTCTGATTTCTCATCTCTTATGAGAAGTCATGGGTTGAATATTTTAGACTTTTTTGTATATATTTGCCATTATAAGGTGATTAAAGCTTCAAGGTTCAATTATAGTGATCTCCTAACATTGAGGTAGGTGGTTTGTGCCTTTCTGTTGAAATTCCTTGAGTTTTATGTGCAAAATTGCAAAATACCAATGAACGGGGTATTGCGTGTTTACTGTTTTAGCCCTATTGTTTTCCTTATATGATTTTATGCTTTAATAGATGATAATTTATTGTGAATAGGGAGAATTTTTGTTCTTTGATTGTGTTGTCCATGCAAGTTTTGTCTGTTTTGACCTTTGGGACTAGTTGTCTGCTAGGTGGTTGTTTACTTTCCCATGCCTAGTATTGTAGGATGGTGTGATTGTTGTTCTATTATGTTGTTATGTTGTATAATTCTATAAAAGTAGTTGTTGAGGTTTAACTTGGCTGATACATGCTGTTACACTTGCTTGACTTACATAGGGCCGTGAGAACCTGGTGTATAGACCATAGGGAGAATAGAAGTTCAGGGCTTCTCCAGAATTTCTTTATAATTTTACGATGCGATACCAGATGGGGAATTAACATTGAGTGCTTCCTCAGAGTTTCTGTAGTACCTCGACATGGGCCACATAGGAAATGTGACATAAGTGCTTCCCTATATCTCCTTTAGTTATGATACGAGACTATAGGGGGAATTGATAGTGAGTGCTTCCTCAGAGATTCTATGCTTAAGTTGAACCAGAGGGGTTAGACTGAGTGTACTTCCCAAGGGGTTGTTTGTACTTGTTAGTTAGGACCTGATGGGTTAGACTGAGTGTGTTTCCCAGAGGATTACCTATTGTGTTTATCTGATTTCTTAGTTGTTTCTTGATAATGAAACTGTGGATTTTTTACTGTTGAGTAACTTCATGTTTACTGTTTCCTATACTTTTACCTACCATATACTCATTGACTATTAGACACGGATCTTATGGTGGTTGACTACTAGGATTAGTCTCAAACTCTATTTGGGCCATGATTTTGGGCCCAAAAAGATTATATTGTTGCAGGTATAGACAAGGGCTGGTGCCCTTCTACTTCAGTTACTTGATATGATGTGGAGTTGGAGACCATGGGACCAAGCTTAGGCTTGCGATGTTGTGGAGCTGATTTCTATTTTTCTTTTGTTCTTGGTTTAGTACTATATTTCATCATTGTGCTTTGTTTTGCTACTTTCCTATACATATGTATCATGAATCATTTTATATATATATGTGCTCCAGTTATTTCTATCAGTTTTTCGCTGTTTATTTTTGTATGATATTTTTACTGCTTCCGCTCTCGTATGTATTGTGTACTTCCACTGTGAACTCTGCCAATGAGGGCATAGTTTCTCCACTATCAAACCCAAGGCCCTCACTTCTACTCAGAAGCCTCTGGTGTTCGGGGAAATGCGCTTGAGGCCATGTGACCAATCGGGTATGGGGAACCACTGGGTGGCTTCCGGAACCGGGACGTTACAAATTGGTATCAGAGGAATTCTTTTCTCTTGACTTACTGTTTGGAGCCTATAGTTAGGGATAGGATAGAATAGGTATATGGTAATAAGTTTTGACCAAAATTAGCTAACCCATGTATAGGGAAAATCCAATCTACCTCGTTTAATTTTAATTTTTCTGGTTTTGTAGTTATTACAGTTGATTTGATTTCACCTTGAGTGATTCACCAGTTTTTGTGCTGGTTATTATTTATGTTATTGAGGTTCTATTTCTGTTGAAACCCGATGAGATGAGGGTATTCCATCTCTTTCATCATATAGGCACTTGTTATAAATCACATTTCATGCATTCTTTCCATGCCATTTAGGGTGCAATAGCAATTGCATGTTGTTGTGATAGATGTTGTGTATAACATGCATGTTTTTGTGATAGATGCCTTGATAAAAATACTTGTTGTTTGATAGGGTATTGCTTGTGTAATGTTTGTCTAGATGAATGCCAAACTTTGGTTATTGAGGTTTTATGGGCCCTCATGGACTGTAATTTGGTGGATCATTGACTTGTTTATCTTGTTAAAGCATGTTTAAGATGCCAAGCTTTGATTCGTGGGGAGTATGGGCCCTTACGGATCGGAATTTGGCACTTTAAATGTTCTTTTTAGTGTTTTTCTGGGTTCCAGAGTAGTTTCTGAGTCTTACTATCCGAAAAACCCCAAAATACATGCCGTGCAATTTTAACTACATGCCATGTGTTCTTTTTTTTTCCAGGAATAAATAGGTTTTCTTAAGTACACGCCGTGTACCGTATATACACGCCGTGTAGTCTCTAACCGTATCATAAGCCATGTGGGAAGAGACACGAGATAGGGATTTTCTTGTAGGAACTTGTCGTGTACCAGTTGAACACGTCGTGTAGTCTGACCTAGGTACTCGGTCGTGTCACGAATAACATGGGTTAGTGTTACCCCTTCTCGTACACACCGTGTCTTCCTGGAACACGCTGTGTAGTGTCATCCGTGTAGCCGGTTGTGTAACCAACAACACGGATCGGTGTTATCCTTTCACATTCATGTTATGTCCACCTTGAACACGCTGTGTAGTGTGATCTGTGTTTCAGACCATGTCACTAACAACATGGGCCGGGTGAATCTTGTCTAATACACACCGTGTCTATCTTGAACACGCCTTATAGACTTGTCTTAAGAGAGCCGTGTGGATTAACCGTGTAGAAGGACTTAGGCAGGGGAAGAGGATTCAAGTACACGCCGTGTGTTAGGAGAACACGCCATGTGTTTGGGGAGCTACACGACCCATTTAGGTAGAAGTACACACCCATGTAAATGACTTGAGGGAACACGTCGTGTAGTAATTGTACACGCCGTGTAGTCATGTTTTGTGAAACTTGAATGTTTTCTTTATCTTGTTCCCCTATTACGCTTCTAGTTTTTAGTCCTTGATAATCTTGATCTAAGGTGTGTGCTTGACCTTGCAGAGTCAGGCCACCGAGACGTCCTCCAGTTGTACACTAGTTGCTAGGCAGTGATCAGAAACCGAACATGGCTGATCAGGGACTACGAGCGGATCCTCCAGTTGTTCCAGCCTTCAAACTAGCCATGGTAACTAACATAGGTGTTGATGCACAGTTCAAGAAGGGATTTTTAAGGATAATAAAGACGTTTTAGGGGGCACCGTCTCCTACCCCGTCAATGGCTGATTTGATGCAGGTCTTCCAGCAACATCATCCTCCCACTTTATCAGGGGATGGAGCACCCCAGGCTGCAGAGTCATGGCATCAAGCCATGCTGACGATCATTGAGAATCTAGATACACCTCTTGAGAGGAGGGTCAAACTCGCTACTTATATGCTTCGAGACTCCTCCAAGAGGTGGTTGGATGTGATCTCACAGAAGGGACGCCAGCAGGTTATAGTGTGGGATGAGTTCAAGCGTATATTCTATGAATACTTATATCCATTGACCTTGAGGTCCAATCGAGCCCGAGAGTTTATGAGTCTAGAGCAGGGTACTCTTTCGGTTATGGAGTATTCCTCCTACTTTACCGATCTGCAGTGCTTCATGCCTTTTTCATGAGGTGATTAGTTATTCATGGTAAGGAAGTTAGAGGATGGTCTGAGGCATGACATCCGATCACAAGTGAACATATTCCGGTTAACTTCTATCACTTCTATCGTCAACCAGGTGTTGATCATGGAGTGAAATCTAAGGGATTCTATAGTTGTGAGCCCGTGTGGCTTGGAATCTGGAGTTAGAATCCTTCCTACTGACAGTAGGAAGTGCCGCAGGGAGTCTTCGCGTGGTGATCCAAGGAGGCGGGACTCTTCTTCTGGTATCCAGGGGGTGTGCTACTAGTTTGGAAAGAGCAGGCAGATGAGACCACACTGCCTGAGAGACCTAGTGGATTGTCGATCATGCAGCAAGTTGGGTCACCTTCAGTGCTTCTTCCAGATCTTCTCACCAGCAGCCAGTGACAAGGGTTCTTTGATGACTCCTCATTTGGGAGAAGCACCACCAGTTCCTCACCAATCAGGGAACTAGAGTTCTTCTATCCGTTTAGGCCGAGGTGGAGGTCGTGGCCATGGTGGTCAGTCACCGGTCTTTTAGCGATAGCAGAGTGGATCAACTCAGAGTGTTCAGGCATGGTCACGGGGCTGTGGAGTAGGCCAAGCCATTTTAGTGGAGAAAAACCAGTAGGAGCAGGATCCCAGACCTTCCAAAGTTCGAGGTAACATCTTATTTTCCTTAGTTTTAGCTTCTATTATTTTCGATACAGGGGCTTCCCATAGCTTTATATCTGTTGCGGTTGTGGAGAGCCTTGGGATCTGTATATTTTCTTCTGCTAATGTCTTGACACTAGACACTCCACTGAGGACTAGAACGGTGAGTGTACGCCAGTGTATGGAGTTCCCTCTAGGGGTTGGTGTGTGTCACTTTTTATGGGACCTCTATTTCCTAGATATGACAGGCTATGATTTCATTCTCGGAATGGACTGGTCAGTTCCTTTCTAGGCAGTCAACGAAAGTTATCGTCGTAGGGTGAGTTTTACATCACCAGAGGGAATATCTTTTCATCATAAGCACGATTGGGATGTCTAGGCGAGCAGAGTGGGTGTATAGAATCATGGGTTAGGAGGAGTTACAACCCAGATTGATTTTTTATATCTAGACGATTAGGGGAATTCTCAGTTAGACTTTCCTCTAGTAGTGGATCGTTTCAGGGATGTCTTTCTAGAATACTTTTCTGATTTTCCTCTAGAGCGTGAGGTAGAATTTTCTATTGATCTTGTTCCAGGAGCGGAACCAGTGTCTATTCCTCATTATAGGATGGAAACACCAGAATTTCAGGAGCTCAAGAAGTAGTTGGAGGAATTGTAGGCAAAGGGTTTCATCTGACCCATTGGGGTTTACTTGTCCTATTGGTGAAGAAGGAAGACGGTACCCTCAGGCTTTGTGTGGATTATTAGAAGTTAAACCAGTTTACAGTCAAAAACTGATATCCTTTACCAAGGATTGATGATCTCTTTGATTATCTTTGAGGATCCCATGTGTTCTCGAAGATTGACTTGAGGTCCGATAATCATTAGTTGTGCATTAGAACATCTGATATACCTCTCACGGCCTTCCAGAGCAGGTATGGCCCATACGAATACATGGTTATGTCGTTCGGTCTCACGAAAACGCCTTCTATTTTTATGGCACTGATGAACCGTGTTTTCCATCCACACTTGGATTCCTTCATGGTGGTCTTCATGGATGATATCTTGTTGTACTCTCACACTCGACACGACCATGCTACCCATCTAGAGATCATTTTGAGTACACTAAGAGAGCATTCGTTATATACTAATATCTCAAAATGTCACTTTTGGATGGATCAGATTCACTTCTTTGGTCATGTTATCTCAGAGACAGGAGTGTCAGTAGACCTAGATAAAGTGAGAGTAGTAGTCTATTGGGAGCAGCCGAAGAACGTCTTTGAGGTGCAGAGTTTTCTAGGGCTGGCTGGATACTACAGACCTTTCATACAGGACTTTTCATGCTTAGCAGCACCACTGACATGTTTGACTAAGAAGGGTGTGAAGTTCTTGTGGTCAGATTCTTGTGAGTCAGCCTTTTAGGAGTTTAAGGGGAGGTTGACTTCAGCACCGATACTAGTCTTCCCAGAGTTGGGAAAAACTATACTGTTTACGGTGATGCTTCAGGTATCGAGCCGGGTGCTGTGCTTATGCAGGGAGATGGAGTCATTGCGTACGGGTCTCGGCAGCTGAGGCCACATGAGAGGAATTACCTGACGCATAATCTTGAGTTGGCTGCCGTTGTTCATGCCTTACGTTGTTGGAGACATTATCTGCTGGGATAGCATTTTGTGGTTTTCACCTACCACAATAGTCTCAAGTACATCTTCACTCAGCATGATCTGAATTTGAAACAACAAAGGTGGGTTGAGTACCTATAGTCCTTTAATTTCCATATTTCTTATATGCCTGGGAAAGGCAACGTAATGGCTAATGCGTTGACCAGGAGGATTTAGATACATATAGTTCAGGAGGCCAGTAGTGAGTGGAAGCTTATGGATCTGTTCTATGAGATGCATTTGGAGGGGCATGACAGACAAGGGAAGAATTTCCTTTCTTCTATAGTTGTTACCTCTACCCTTCTTGATCGAGTACAAATGAGGAACCTATCAGATTCTGAAGGCCTGTTCCTAAGTGAGAATGTTTCAAGAGAGGACCCTATTCCTAGATAAACCATAGGTGAGGATGAGATCTTGCGTTTACAGGGGCACGTAAGGGTGACATCAAACATACATGAGGAGTTGATGCGTGACTTTCATTCCTTAGTTTGGGAAGTTCATCCTGGTGTCACCAAGATGTATCGTGATCTACACCGTCAGTATTGGTGGCCAGGTATGAAGAGGGATGTTGCAAGTTTCATCATGAGGTGTTCCACCTATCAGCAGGTGAAGGCAGATGATCCGTGACTGGTAGAGATTTTACAGCAGTTGCATATTCCCAGGTGGAAGTGGAACGATGTCGTGATAGATTTAGTGACAGGTTTACTGAGGTCGCATCGAGGTAATGATGCAGTATGGGTTTTCATTGACATACTCATGAAGGTCACTCACTTATTTCCAATCAAGGAGAACTGTAGTGTTGATGAGCTGGGATGGTTGTACATCCGTGAGATTGTACATCTACATGGAGTTCCACACTCCATTGTTTTAGATAGGGATTCTTGTTTTACTTCTCGGGTCTGGAAGGGGCTTCATAAGGCATTAAATACACAAGTACTTTTGAGTACAACTTACCACCCCCAGATAGATGGTCATTCTGAGCATACGATTCTGGTGCTTGAGGATATGCTCCGAGCATGAATCCTAGATTTTGGAGGTTCTTGGGAGAAGCATATACCTATTATGGAGTTTTCATACAACAATAGTTTTCAAGTGACTATTCAGATGACACCTTATGAGAAATTGTACAGTAGGACATGTCGATCACCCTTATGTTGGCTGGAGGTAGGAGAGGCAGCTTTGTTCGGACCTCGTCTTGTCCAAGAGAACACAGAGAAGATAGAGATGATTCGAAAGAGGATGGATACTGCACAATCTCGATAGAAGTCTTATACTGATCAGCAGAGACGAACTCTAGAGTTGAAGGTCGGGGATCAAGTTTTCCTTAGTGTCACAGCGAGGTTGGGACACAAGAAGATCAGAAGACAGGGTAAGCTTTCGCCGAGGTACGTTGGTCCGTTTGAGGTGTTGGAAAGAGTTGGGTTGGTTGCCTATCGGTTGCAGTTAACTCAGAGGTTGTGATCTATGCATGATGTTTTTCACGTTTCTCAGCTCCGACATTACTTTTCAGACCCATCTCATGTTTTTCAACCGGAGGTGGTCGAGCTCGAAGTGGATGTGTCGTTCGAGGAGAATCTCATCCGGATTATTGATCACAGTAAAAAGGTTCTCCATGGTCAGTCTGTTCCTCTTGTACAAGTGTTATGGCAGCATGGGTGGGTACAGGACAAGACTTGGGAGAGGGAGGTCGATGTACGAGCCCAGTGGCCAAAGCTGTTTGGGGTTTCTTCTTTTACGCCGTGATAGGGAAATTCGGGGACGAATTTCCTTAAGGGGGGAAGTTTGTAAGAACCAAGATCTTCTTTTCAGGTATGTTTTTCCTTTTCTGGTCATTTTTGGGAAAAAGAGGAAATTTTGGAAATTTTCTAAGTACACGTCGTGTACTTTATGAGTACAAGTCGTGTAATTCCTTGCCACAGGAGGTAGTGTGATGGCTGTGTAGTAGCCACACACACGACTGTGTGGGAGTGACTTGGAGGCCACTTAAAGCAAAGTACGGAAATGGCGAGTACACGCCATGTACATCAAAAGCACATGCCATGTACTTTATTTTTTTCATTAAACGCATCGGTGTCCTGTCTAATCGTCAGAATGCAATTATTTTAGGTCTCGTTCGACTGAGAGCTATATATGGCCGTCGATCTTCGACGAACCCCCAAGCGTGCATCTGTCCTCTGAATCGAACACCGTCTGTTGCGTTGGAATCGCATCAGTGAGCTCTCTCTTATCCTAGAGCACCATCTTTTGATTTATCCTCTCTCATGAGATATTGTGGGTTGAATGTTTTAGAAATTTTAATAGATCTTTTTCGTTCAAAGGATATTGAATCTTAGAGGTTCACTTATAGCGATCTCCTAACATCGAGGTAGGTGGTTTGTGCCTTTCTGTTGAAATTCCTTGAGTTGTATGTGCATAATTTCCCAATACCCATGAACTGGGTATTGCATGTCTACCGTTTTAGCCCTATTGTTTGTCTTCTATGCTTGTATGCATGAGTAGATGATAATTTATTGTGAATAGGGAGAATTATTGTGCTTTGGATATGTTGTCCATACATGTTTTGTCTGTTTTGACCTTTGGGTCTAGTTGCCTGCTAGCTGGTTGTTTACTTTCCCATTCCTAGTATTGTAGGATGGTGTGACTGTTGTTCTGTTATGCTGTTATGTTGTATAATTCTAGCCAAGTGGTTCTTGAGGTTTACCTTGGACAATATGTGCTTCTACACTTGCTTGACTTACACAGGGCTATGACAACCTGGTGTATAGACCATAGGGAGAATGGATGTTTAGGGATTCTCCAGAGTTTCTTTAATATTTTATGATGAGACACCATAGGGGGGAATTGACGTTGAGTGTTTCCTCAGAGTGTATTTAGTTCCTCGACATGGGCCACAGAGGGAATGTGACGTAAGTGCTTCCCTAGAGTGCCTTTAGTTATGATACGAGGCTATAGGGGGAATTGACGGTGAGGGCTTCCTCAGAGAGTCTATGCTTAAGCTGAACCAGAGGGGTTAGACTGAGTGTACTGCCCAAAGGGTTGTTTGTACTTGTTAGGTAGGACCAGAGGGGTTAGACTGAGTGTGATTCCCATAGGGTTACCTGTTGTGTTTATTTGCTTGCTTAGTTGTTGATTGATATTGAAACTGTGGATTGTTTAATGTTGATTACCTTCTTATTTACTGTTTCCTATACTTTTACCTACCATATACTCATTGACTGTTAGACACAGATCTCGTGGTGGTTGCCTACAGGGATTAGTCTCACACCCTGTTTGGGCCATGTTTTTTGGCCCAAACAGATTATATTTTTGCAGGTATAGACAAGGGAAAGAGCCCTTCTACTTTAGGTACTTGACATGATGTGGAGTTGGAGAGCATGAGACCAAGCTTAGGCTTGCGATGGTGTGGAGTTGATTTCTGTTTTTCTTTTGTTCTTGGTTTAGTACTGTATTTCAGCATTGTGCTTTGTTTAGCTACTTACCTAGACATATGTATCACACATAATTATATATATATATATATATATATATATATATGTGCTCCAGTTATTTCTATCAGTTTTCCACTGTTTATTTTTGTATGATATTTTTACTGCTTCCGCTCTCATATGTATTGTGTACTTCCACTGTTTACTCTTCCAATGAGGGCATAGTTTTCCCACTATCACACCCAAGACCCTCGCTACTAGTCGGCAGCCTCTGGCGTTCGGGGAAATGCGATTGAGGCCATGTGACCAACCGGGTATGGGGCACCTTTGGGTGGCTTCCATAATGGGGAAGATACAACATGCCTACTATTTTGGGTCCTGAGACATGCTGATACATCATGGGGTGCTCTATAACCAGGCCCCATGATTCACTTTCACATATTATGAATTCCTCTTATATTAAATAATTAATACAATTCATTCTCAAAATTCCTCATAAACCAACAATTATCCGTATTGAATCAATATTATGGAACATTTTCCCATTCAATTAAATAACCTTCTTACTATTATTATTTGAACTTATTTCATATTATAATGGTATACGGTCAAGATGGTATCATATTAGTGGAAATAATACTATATAAATCCATGATACTTATAATATATACATATAGGATAAAATAATGTTCAATAAAAATATGGAGATTGATAGGGAATGTGATCATGAGAAATTTAATTACAACAAAACCATAAATCATTAAAGAATGAAATAAGACCATCAATTAATCATAAATAAAGGTTTTTTAGTGAAACAACGCATTTAAAAAATAAAAAATAAAACATAATAAAAATATTAAAAATAATGTCCTTGTAACTTTATGTATGAATGAAGTAATAAACCACATTCAAAATTATTTTCATTCCTTTAAGAAAATAATACAATTTTCATTTGAAAAAACTTTAAATAAAAATTCCTATAATATTGAGAATAAAAATTTCTATGAAAATAAACATGGAAACATTTAAAGTAATATTCAAAGTAATGAATAGTTATGATGTTAGGAAAAAAATTTCATAAAAAAAATTAAAATAAATATTCCTTTCACATGTTTGGTAAAAAGTCAAGAAGTACCTCATTTAGAAAAAAAGTGATTCCATATAATTTTTTGTACATAAAATTTAATTTGGATAAAAATGAATTTAAATAATCATTATAGTGTAAATAATAGCATTCTTGAATCATTTAAAAGAACCTAGAAATGGAAGAAAATAGTTGGAAAGAAAAATTAAAAACCTGATTTTTAAAAGAAATTAAATTATATATAATGTATTTATTGATTATTGATCTAATAAAAGATGAAATGGATTATAAAAATGTAGAAACCAAACATAAATAAGAAATAATAAAATATTTGGTGTTTAATATTTTATAATCATATAATTTTATAAAGGAAATTTGAACATAAACAATCTATAAATAAAATGAGATTGTAATAGAAATCAATTACCCTAGGTATCTCCTTAGTCGTAAATTTTTTATCCTCCTATATAAAGAATTTAAATTTATTAAATAATTTATTAAGTACATTTTTCATATATATTCTATTTTTATGGTTCATTTATAATCATTTTAAATCCATTCCCAAAATAGTTTATGCTTACATCCACCACTTAAGGTAGTTAAGTCAATTTCACCAAAATTAATTTAGTATATCATTCATGATTAAATATTTTATGAAACATTTTCATCATATCAATAATTTTAATAATTTCATGAATATATTTTTTATTCATTATATAATTTTTTTTAATCATCCAAGCATGATGGCAAAAGAAAAAAAATTCACATCACTTCGTGGAGGTGGTAGCCCATACGTAAGAACGAGTGACATTATAATTTTTAAATGGATGGAAGGGTAAGATGGTAGATGATATATTATATTTTTAGAATCTTAATCATTTCATAAATTTTATATATATTCATTAATTAAATATTTATAACCATCCATGTAAAATAGTGATGAAAAATGAATTATACTACTATATGGAGAGGGCAAGTCATACTTCTACATGGGCGATGTTTTCATTTTCCATAGAATAGAAATGAAATAGTACCTATAGAACATGATTAGGGATGTTGGGATGGAATTTTTCTAGGTATTTATTGAGCTAAGTGGCTCAAAGTTTGTTAATAATAAAGGAGAGGTTGTTTTCTTTCATAAGTGGGGTGAGTGGTGATCTTGTAAATACTTGAAATGTTATTATATATTATATGGATTACTCATGTAAATTGGATTTGAATTGTCAAAATTTATTGGATTATAGGTATAAATTCAAAATTTTATCAAATAATATAACTTAAGAAATTATCATGTTAACCCTTATATTTTTTGATTAACACTCTTTTAAACCATTTCAATTTTTACTATAGTAATGATTTTTTACCTCAGTTACATTTAATAATTAATAAAAACTAAATAGAAATATTTTAAGAAATAAATGATAATATTAATTCTGGAAACTGTTTTATTAAATTTAATTATTTTAATGGTAGACATTTATTTAAAAATAAACTGATAAAATACGACGAAAACGATTTTTAGAAAAATTCATTTTTCCAGCATAACATGAATTCATTTTTAACTCTTTTCATAGTAACCACCATTTAATGAATGTAAAATTATTTTATTTAATATATAATATAAAAAATTGATTATAATCATTCATTAATATAGATTATTTTAATTTTGAAATACATTGTGCACTTAAAAATGTTTTCTAAAAAAATTACTCATTTTACTTTCTAATGATTTTATCATTATTTCAAAACAATTGATAACAAATGAATGATTAATTATAAATTGATTGACATATTATTATAAATAAAATAAAATAAACTAAATGCTAAATTTTCATTTTTTTCATAAAGATCTGTATCAAAGAGAAATTTTCAGTCAATTCATTCTAAACTTATTTCGACATAGTGAGTTTAAAAGTGATATTATTATAAATTTTTTTCTATGAAATATTAAAATGTACATTTTTCTATAGTTAATTTATGATATAATTTTCACTTAATTTATTTGTAGATCATGTGTTATATTCTTCCCTCCATCAAAAATTTCACCTTTTTAATTATCATGGATATCACTTCCTGAACAAATATGGGTAGTTATTCCTCATTACTTCCTTAGGTTACCAAGTAGAATCATTAATCTTATGATTTCTCCAAAGTAACTTCACTAATAGATTTTTTCAATTACACAACACTTGTTCTCTAATTTCAAGAATCTAGATAGACTCATCCTAGTAAGATAAATTAGGGTAAATTTGTATTTCCTTAGAGGTGAGAACATGCATTGTTTCTGGCATGTAATTATTCAATAAAGATAAATGGAACACATCAAGAACATTTGAGATTCTAGGTGGAATTTACAAATGGTAATCCATGTCTTTGATTCTTTACATAATTACAAAAGGATCTATGTACCTAGTACTTAGTTTCAATTTCTTTTTAAACTTTATAAAACCCATCAAAGGATATACCTTCAAGAAAACATTATCTCCCACTTGAAATTATAAATCCTTTCTTTAGTTATTAGAGTAGATATTTTTTTCTACATTGAGATCCCTTAATATGATTCATAACAGTTATCACTTTTTTATTGTCTCTTCAACAAGTTATAAGCCTAAAATCTTCATTTCATCAACTTCATTCTAACAAGTTTGTGTGTGAAATCTTTTCCCAAACAGCGCCTCATATGGTTCCATTTTAATTCTTGAATGGAAGATATTATAATATCTGAATTCCATAAATAGTAAATAATGATCCCACGTACATTTAAAGTCAAATAAGAGTAGACAAAATATTTCAGTAAATGTTTTCATAGTACATTCTAGATTGTCCATCAATATAAGGATGATAATAAGTGCTTAAAAGTATCTTATCGTCAATATCCTTCTAATGAAATTTTTGTAATATTTATTTAAATTGCGGATAAAAGTATATAGAATCAAATAGGTGTACCATGAAGTCTAAAAAATTTATAATATATAGTTTTCTAACACACTCAATAGATTGGTCTTCCATTATAGTGAAGAAATATTCAGACATGGTAGAGAGATAAAAAATAACTCATATAGAATCATTATTTCTAGGATTATTTGGAATTTTATTCACAAATTATAGAGTAATATCATCACATTTCAACACAAGAATATATAAATGTTTCATGAATCCTTAGGGATATTGAATCTCAAACTTTTCTTATTGAAAAACCTAGTATCATGATATATATATACAATTTCCATTTCATATTATCCCACTCTTAATGTTACTTCAAATTTAAATATATTTTAGTGATACAAGGTTGTATAGAGAAATTTAAACTATAAGCAGTATCTAATAATTCAATTTTTACAACATGGATAGAACACATAGACACTTTTAAAATTTCAATATACCATCTTCATAGATGAAGTTTTCCAATTTCCCATCTTTCATGACTTCAAATTTATTTTTATTATGCTTATCATCAAGCTTTTAACTTTTCATTTTCTCTATAAACATGGTTTAAAATTTATTTGAATAAAATTTTATTTTTACCCTTCTTTATTGATTACCATACCAAAATTTATTTTATAAAACAATATATGACCCTTTTCAATCCCTTTTTACTAAAAAATTAATGATATTTACTACTAGATATATCATCCACATTATTTTTCTTCTCAATGTGGTAGTGTATTGAGAAATCATAATTTTTGAGTTTTTCCCATCATATTTACTACATGTTGATCTATTTGTATGAGAATATATATTTTAAACTTTTTTGATATGTATATATTTTACATTTCTCACCATAAAGGTAGTTACTCCATATCATTAATTCAAAGATTATGGATACCAACTCAGGATCATAGGTTGGATAATTATGTTCATAAATATTTAATTACCTATATTCATAGGAAAAAATCTATTATTATGCACAAGGACACATAAAAGTCCCTTACTTGATGCATCACTATATATCATGGATCCATCTCTTTATGATGGTAAATTCAATAATATTTTTCTGAGAAATATCTAATTTAATTCTTAAAAATTTCTTTTTCTTCTTCTTACTATATAAACTTAACCCAATCATGTGTCAACCTAGTGAACATGAAATCTAATTGAGATTTTTTTTAAAAAATAGTTAATATTAATCTACTAATATAGGAAAACTATATACCTCAGTTATATTCATTAATGTTGTAAATTCCATCATTTAATTTGTATTTTAAAGATAAAATTATATTCCATATTAGGGAAAATATGGCCAAGAAAATAAAATTTTTTAATCTAGAATTTATATTTGCAAAAAAAATCATATAACTCATTTTCTATAATAGTGTTAAGAATGGTTCTAAAATTACTCTTATACTCAAAATATATTTTAGTGTATACCAAGATATCATCAATAAATATCACAATTAAATTATAGAGGTAATCCTTGAATACTTAACTATTCATATCCATAAAAATAGAGGGTTCAAGTCAATACAAATGGAATTACTATAAATTCATAATGTTCTTACCTCATATGAAATTTTATATTTTGAATATATCCAATATTTATTGATAGTTGATGACACCCAGAATAAAAATAAATCTTCGAAAAATACTGATCTCATTCATGTTTATCAAAAAAGTTGTAAATGTGAGTCATAGGATACAAGTTCTATATAGTAATGGAATTTATTTCCTTATAATATATGAACAACCTCACAAACCCGTGTTTCTTGTTAAAAAAAGAATAGGGTATCTCTATGGTGAAACAATAGGGAATATAAATAATTTATCACAAAACTCTTGTAATTGTTTATTTAGTCACACTAAGTCTATTATGGTCATCCTTTAGGGAGTCTTAGATATAGGGTTTTCTTCTTGGATGAGATCAATGGAAAACTCAACTTCATGCTCAAGTGGATTTCTAGGAAGTAATTTAACAAACACATCAATGTATTCTATAATAATAGGTATGTTATCAATTATAATGATGCCTTTACCATTAATAGGTTTTTTCTACTCTTCTTATCCAATAATTTCATTAAGGGGGTCTATTGAAGGTGGATTTAGGCATTATTTATATGATTTATTCTACCATACAAAGACAAAAGTTTCTACATATCTATCATGAATCAAAATATCTTTTTCATGGAAATAAAGTTTTTCATTATAATTGGATAATTAATCCATACCAATTATTATATCAAATTCAATCATATGTATAATTACTAGCCTCAAAAATAGGGTATGTCAGTGCATCACAATTGGGAGTAGCTAACATATCCTTTTTTTCAATAATATTTCCACAATGATTCTTGATTGAAAACTAACTTATTAATGTGCTAGGGAAATATCTAAATAATAACTATAACAACCCCAAATCTAGTAACCCATAGCTGGTGTTTACTTTATTACATTGGTTTTAGATACAAGGGATCACACCAGGGAGAATCAATTTGTTTAGCAGTATTAAAAATATTGATACATACATTATTCATATATTACATTGGAAATATAAAAAATTCCATAATAAACATTTTTGTATCATTTAAATCATTCAAAATATCCTTTTCATGTCCTAGGGAAATGGAAACTAATAAAGGGTGATCTTAGATGCTCGGTAAGGGGTACATATAGTTGAAGTTATCATGTGTAAATATGGGATAATCAATATGGAAGATTGGATAATAAAAATAGTTTCCATTCAATTGATAACTTGATTTTGAAGTATATCCAGGGATAATATCTACATAACAATCATATGGATAGTGAAAACTGAATTCTTAGTAAAGTAAATCCATAATTTTGGACATATGTGATCTTACTATAAAGTCCAAATCTAAGATATCATGAATCCTTCCATCAATCTCTTAGGCAATACATTATTAATAAATGATTAGGTGTAAACTAGTTACTCATTTAATATACC
Source organism: Viscum album (assembly GCA_963277665.1). Taxonomy (NCBI): domain Eukaryota; kingdom Viridiplantae; phylum Streptophyta; class Magnoliopsida; order Santalales; family Viscaceae; genus Viscum; species Viscum album. The sequence continues at coordinate 1,307,358,146 of OY728147.1, forward strand.
ATGTCTAACATTTTTATCATGAGACATATAGATGAATCAATAACTATCTTAAATAAGATCTCACCCATCAATTGAATTTCCTATGCATTCCTCTTATATTGAATTATCAATACAATTTATCCTAAAAATTATTTATAAATAAATATTTATTCATATTGAAACAAGAATAATGAATATTTCCTCATCCTATGAAATAAATTTCTTTACAAGCTTCCATCAATAGATACTATATATATAAATGGTTTAAGGTTAATAAAATATAAAAGTGAAAAAATGAATGTAGAGACCCAAAATTATAATAAATATATATTACATATTTTTATAATAATATTTATTACATTACACAAATAAGTTCTTTGGGATCATAATGGTATAATTACTTTAGAAACATGGAAACATAAAAAACAAGTTCATAACATTTCTACATCATCTCCCACATAGTTCCTCATAAATGGAACCCTTCTTAGAAATATCACACATAATACCTATCATCATAACCTGAGGAAAAGAAATATAAGAAATCATGAGATTAAATGCTCAGTAAGGTTAAACAAAGGAGATATGTAATCATAACATGGTCATAAGGTTATTGTAATATGAGCATAACATTTAAAAACCACACAATTAATATCACAGATAATAAATTTAATTCACTGTATAAATCTTTATAGTTAATAAGACATGAATAATAAAATAATCAAAGAACATATTCCATAATAGAATAACATTGTAATAAGGAATAGATATTTGGCATACATGTAAGCATGGAAAATATTATGGAAAGGCTATCCACCATGATATTTATAACATGTTAGGCTTAGGGTAGCAACCCATATACCTTCTTTAAGCATGGGATAACCTCCAATTTACCCCCATTAAGGCTTAGGATAACATCTTGTGTACCCTATTTTAGGCTTTTGATAACCTCCCATTTACCATCTTTTGGTTTTGTGATAACCTCTCATGTAAACTTTGATCTCATATATCATTAATCATTACTTAATGCATTGGAGGTGTATTTAGGTCCCACCCATCACATAAAACATACATTTTTCTTTAATGAGATCATAAATAATTGAATATATAATTACCTATAAAAATAAATGGGTTTCATAAAAATATTATCATATCATCATTACATAACCGGTGGAAAAAGGAATCGGTTTAATAACCATCTTGTCATTATAAACATATACCATTCAGATAAATAATAGGAATAGTATCCTTGGATTATATCCCCAATAAATCATAAGTAACATAAAAGGATTTCATATTAGATAGATTTTTTTGAAATATAACTTGGAATAGTTCATGAGTAAAATAACATTTTCACTTTGAAAACCAATTTTTAAAATATATAACATTTTTAAAATCCTTTTCTTTGAAAAATAAACTTGACAACTTTTAAAGGAAGGTTAAATAATAATTTAAAACATTTATTCAGGAAAATATAGTTTAGACTTTGAAAAAAAAACCTTTTTTAAAACATATTTCATTTTTAAAATCCTTTTCATTTAAAATAACCATTGAAAATTATAATGTGAGCTTTCAATCATTTAGTGGTCAAGACAGTGGTAAATGATAAATGATTAAAAAAAATTCCATTCACATTTTTAGTGAAAGTCCAATTGGACTTATTTTGAAAATGACATGATGATTAATCATTAAAACATTTTAAAAAAATAGTCCATGGAAAAACTAAATTTAATCAATATTAGGGTAATATTAAAAAAATTTAGAAAACATAGATAAGCAAGAAAAAGGTTTTTAAACAGAACAGATAAATGAATTTGGTTTTAATTAAAAAAAATTATTTGGATTCATGTGTACATAAAAAGAGGGAAAAATAAGTGAAAAAATGTAATCCCAAGAAATATAAATATTATAATAAAATTCATGATTTTATTTAAGGATATATCATAATATTTTGTTATCATAAGAATAAACATAAACAATCCTAATAAACGATGAGATTATATCACAAAACCCTTACAACTTTGGTAACTTTGAATCATAATCCCCATGAATTAAAAACATTAGATGAAACATAAATTACCATTATAATAAATAAATTCTGATATTACATGTCAAATGGTATGTATATACACCTCAAAAAATAATTTAGGTGCATAACATAACGTATGTCCCAAAGAAAACAATTTGAGATAAAAAAATAGCATACCGCTTTGGTAACTTTTGAATCATAAAATAGATGAAAGATATATCCTCAAATGGCTATGTTAATTCACATAATTTTTAAATAATGATCATAAAATATATTCATGAGTTTTATATACACCACATAAAATAAACATGTGGTGAATAGGGCATGTGTCTCATAGAAAATAAAAGTGAGATGGAAATCTCTTACCGAAAGTATCGAATTATTTCATACACATTATAAAATAATTTATCATAAATATAGGTATATTATAAATATATAAAATAACAATAATTATATATATATCATACCATATGTGATTTACTTTTGACCTTTTATTACCTATTTTTTAATAATTCCTTGTTAAAATCATGTTCTAGGCAATAACTCCTTTGTTTTTCATGTATATTTTGATTTGTCATTTTCGGTCCTCTTACATTGATCATGGTTACATAATATATATAATTTTAAACATTATATAATTATAATATATAGTAATTGCATATTTATTTATATTAATCCATAAAATTTAGAGATTAGAAATGAAATACATCATTCATGGAGATGGTGGGTCGTACGTATTCATGAACATTGTTTCCATTTTATTGACTAAAGAAAATAAATAAAGTTAAGTAATATATAACCATTATATAATCATTATTATTTAATTTACATAATTTATATTAAAAAAATTCATCTTTATTACCATCTATGTAAAAATAAAATGAAAAACATTACACATTGCTACATGGAGGCAGTAGTCCCCATGTACGCACGAGTGATGTTATTGTTTTAAAAATGATTATAAGGTGAGAATTTTGATGTTATATTATAATTAAATAAGTATTATTAGGTCATAAATATCACATATATTCATTAAATTTATATATAATACCTTTTATGTAAAGCGTAAGTAAAAAACAAATTGCATCACTTCGGGAGGAGGTAGTCTGTCGTACACACGAACTATGTTATCATACCCCCCATGGAATGGAAGAAAAAATGGTATATATTATATAATATTTACATAAGTATAATTACGTAACAAATATTATATATATTCAATTAATTTATCTTTATTATCATCCATGTAAAATATAAATGAAAAACACATCACATCGGGTTGTTAGGTGATAGTCCACCGTACTCATTATCAGTAGTTTTGTTTCCAATTTGATGGGATTGGAGATAGAAATAAGTTATTATATCAGAAAATATACATATAATTATATGTTAGATACTATTTTTATTATATCATCATATTTTAATATGATTAAATTGTGTGTGATAAAAAATAAAATAAAAACACAAGTTTTACGATTTTACCTCTTCCTCAAATAGCCTCTTTATGTTTACACCTAAAGCCTTATTATGAATAATTAATAACCACAATATAGAATTTGGGGTGATGGTATAGAATTATGTAATTTATTTGGGTAGGTACTGGCTGAACTAAAGGGTTTTGGAAGCGTTAAGAGGATATGAGAAGAGTGTCCTTTTATAAGTGGGGGAGAGGACACACTTGTAATTTTTGAAAAAAATAAAGTGTCCCCATTATTTTTCCATGCCATAAGGCTCAAAAATGGGAAATTATTAAACTTTATAGGTTATAAGGTATACATATGTACATAAAATGTGTTTTAGACAATTTTATATGTCATTTTACACGTTATCATTTTAGTTTAACCCCCGGTAAACATGTTTTAACCTTTACCAAAATAATTAATTTTTATTGTTTTTTCTATTCATTATAGTTGAAAACTAGGTTTAACTAATTATATAATATTAATTATTCTAATTAAAAATATGGACTCCATTTTTTAAAATTCCATTGAAATAATTGATAAGTTTTAATTTAAAATTAAACCCTGAGATGCGATGAAAATGCAATTTTCTGAAGATAAAATATTCAAAATATAAAAAAGTTTTTATATCACAATTAAATAATAAATTGATTCCAATAATTGATAGATATATATTTGAACTAATTTTACTTTTAAAACCATATTAAAATAAAAAACATCCTATAAAATCTTTGAATGAAAGTGCATCTTTTTAATAAAACCCAATATTTTTTAGTATTTACTAAAAAATTTATATTTTCATAAAATTATAATAAATTCACTCTAAGATAATTTTTACATGATTATTTAAAAATAATAATTTTTTCAAAGAAATTTTATAAATTTTTTATAATTAATTATAAAAATGTGTTTGAAAAATGAGAAAAAAATTCTTTTTAGAAAAATACAATTTTTAAGCATAAAATATGACTTATTCTTATATCATGCCTAGAAAACACATAAAATGAATGTTAAAGATTTTATTGAATACATAGTGTATGAATATAATTTAAATAATTCACAAAATTTGGTTTGTTTAATTTCTTAATGTAAAATTCATTTGTATGCATAATAAAAGTATTTTTTGAAAATTATTTCTTTTATTTTCAAATATTTTTAATTTCCCACTTATAATTAATCGGTACCTAAATAATTAATTATATATGAATTTTTAAACCATATTTTTTCATAATATATTCAATACTATTAATAACCACCATTCTAATGGAATGGTGATAACTACCATATTAAACAATAATAGTTTAATAGTATATTGTGTTTCATTAAAACTCATTATTGAGTGTAACGCAAGCTAAACTCGATTTTGTGTGTAATGGAATATAAACCCGGTGTTGTGTGAAATTAAATATATCATTGAAATTAAATTTATTTTAAAAGAAATATTTCATTAAATCTCAGTGTTTTATATTCTTCTCCCTTAAATAGATTTCATCCTTGCAATTTGAACCTGTGCTTGGTAATCAAGGGATTAAAATTTGACAGTATATTTATAAGAAACCCACATCATAAAATGTGTTAATAAAAATTACTCATAAAAATAGAGAAATGGATGTGTGAAGGTCATATATAATAACACATAACTAGGATATCATGTATGAGAACATTGGTGGGAATTGAGAACATGGACATGGAAGAGAAAACTAATGCCCAAATACTAATAGACTGAGAGTAAACATTGTTAGGAGAAAGTAAACAACCAATAATTCATAAATCTATGATATGTTAAATGATAATTCATTCATCAAAAATTAGGGTAAATGTAAAACATTTTATTTCAATATCTTTTTCATAAAGTTGATTGCTTATCACAAGAACATGTACTCACTCGATTTCATTCCATTTCATTAGCAGAATCTCATCCATTGGTTTTGATTCAATCAATTTCCACTTCATATCTTACAATAATAGATGAATTTTTTATTATTTAAGCACTAATTGATAATAATATCCATAAAATAATGATAATTAATTCCTTATATCTCTAGTTATTATAAAAAAAAATTAGAATAGGTTATCCAAAATTCATAAACCTTCATATGTTGAAATAATACATTAATCAATAAAACCTTTTCCAAAGTTAAACTTAAATCATTCCATAAATGGTTAACCTTATGAAACTTAAAAATTAAAAAATTATAAATAAGTTAATTTAAATATTGAAAATAAACTTATCATTATTCCCCAAAATACCATAATGTATCTCTCAAATGTCACATACCAATTATGTGAATACCTTGTTCATATATTCTTCTGAAAATGGTAATAACTAGAATTTACATAAATCCTTAATGAAAACATACATTCTTACTCATTACTTGAATAAAACCCAAATATTATTGAATATATTATATAAATCCAATAATTTTGTAAACTCCAATAATGATAACATAAACTGCTTTGTCAACAAATCATTAATAAGTTCCAACATCATCAATAATATCCAATTAAATTTATTTATATCCATCATCTCATTATCCCAACATAATTATCTCAACATCAGTGACATATAAATTTCATCTTACCTTAATCATGTAATTTCTATAAAATTTTACCTTTCCATTAAATAACTTTTCTAGGTCATCAGTACTAGTCAACATATTCTTGTAAATCCTTAATGAAAAACTTATATTGAAAAATCATAATATATTTTCATGATTCATGTAACATTATTATTGAATTTTAATATATAAACACTTCAATATTACCACTTAATTCTTAAATTATTAACTAGGATTCATGATCCTATTCCTCGATACCTTTTTCCTATAACATACAACATGAATCAACATGAATCAACCTCAATTTAATCTTTCCTCTAACTTTGAACATAAACAATACTATTAGAATAACTCATATATTTTATATATAATTTGTAGTCTCTTCACCATCCGTTGTATAACCATTACTCATAAAAACTTTCTAATTTTCTTCACGGTCTTTCCGTATATGAAATTGAATTTCGTAATTACCAAACTTACCACATTTAGAACATTCATCTATTGATGATACCTTAAAGAAACCATTATTCTTATTTATTACATTATCTACACTATTCAATTTCCCTTGGAAATTACTTACTCTATTCCCTTATTCTACACACATAAAACATATTTTTTCTCCTTTGAGACATTACCAAGAGTTCTTATCCCCACATTATCAACATATAAGAAACTGAATCTTCTTTCTTTTATGTTCTCCAACACCCAAAATCTCAAAGAGAATTATATTTTTCTTCATTGATAAGTCATAGAGTTAATTAAGGTGAGATTTTTAATCATATGTCATGATAACTGATTAGTCATAATATAAATATCATTTAATATAATCATTATCACATTTGGTTACTCATCAACACATTTTTTATCAGATTAAATTTTAACCAAATTCATTATAGTTCCCTCTGTTGAATAAAACCAAAAATAATAGTGAGAGAAATAATAATTCAAGTAGGAAACCACATAATCGTGAAAAAACATTTGCGGAATGTCTAAATCATGACACATTTTTTCAATCTATTTCAACTTAGGTTTATCCTATGTTATTCTTGGTTATCATATATTCAAATCCTAAATGATGGTATTTAAAGAGTTTATGAATTTACAAAATATATCCCTTGGTAGTGTCAATCCAAGTGTGTATAAATGCCCATATTCATGCACCGGGTGATGACCGAGTCTAGTTTAATGCACCCTTTTCAATTTTATTACACCTAGGAATCACTATGCTATAGGTATATCCATTTTTAGTATACATATAGAGATTTAATTTATTGCAAATGACTCTCTCTATCATTTAGAAAAATTGGAAGACATTTTCCAACACTTTAACTCCTCCTTGGAATTATCCTTAGACATATCCCTAGTAATATCCTTATAAATTTACTTAGGTATATGAATAATGTTTTCTCATCCTAGTTTCTAATTTTTAACTAAACATATCTATGGGTGGCTACACCTCGTGGGTAAGATACACCACCATCACCAGTAGCATCCTTTTCCTCTTTAATCCCTTGGGTGGAGATACAAGCTTCATCTAACACTCACACATGATAATTATGAAGGATTAGATTCCTTACTTTTCCTTTAATACCAACTTCAGAGACCCAAACTTCTCATACATGGATATTAAATCTTTTTAGATGAATATTTATTACATTACACAAACACAAACCTGTGGATCATAATGTTATAGTTCCTTTAGAAACATGGAAACATAAACAACCAGTTCATAAGATTTTTAAATCATTTCCAACTTATTTTATTATAATTAGAACCCTTATTAGACATATCACATGTAATACCTATCATAATAACCTAAGGAAAATAAACATAAGAAAGGGTGAGATTATATTCTCAGTTAGGCTACAAAAGGGATATACATAAGAATAACATGATAATGAGGGTATAAGAACATGATCATAACATTTTAAAAACATGCCTTAAATATCAAAGATCATAAACTTAACTCATATCATAAATATTGGTTGTTCATATGAAATGAATAATAAAGTAATCAAATAAGATAGGTCATGAGAGAATAAAAATGTAATAACATATATATTTGTGTAATATATACAATCATACAAAATATAATGATAAGGATATCAAGAAAGACATTTATAACATGTAATTCTTGGGTAAACCACCCATCTACCTACTTTGGTCTTGGGATAACCTCTCATATAACCTATTTTGGCATGGGATAACATCAAAAATACCCTATTATGATATTGGGATAACCTATAATTTAACCTTTGAGATCATATAACATTAATAATAACCCAAAGCATTGTATGGAGATATAGGTACCACCCATCACAAAAACTATACATTTTTGTTCCAAGTGATCATTAAGTATTCATCGTATCAGAACCAAATAAAATAAATGGGTTTCATGAAATGTTCATTATATCATCATCACATAACCCATGGAAAAGGGAATAGGTTTCATAAACATCTTTTAATCATAAACATAAAACATTTAGAGAATTAATAAGAATGTTATACCTGGAGAATATCCTCAATAAAGAATAAGTTACTTCAACAGATGTCATCATAAATAGAAAATGTTTTTGGAATATCACTTAGAACATTTCTTGAGTAAAATACCTTTTTTAATTTAATTTTTTTTCTTATAACAGAAAACGTTTTCAAAATACTTTTCTTTAAAAACTATCCTCGAAAACTTATAAATAATATTTAAAAATCATTTAAAACATTTCTTGAGGAAAATATCCTTTCCAATTTTAAAAAAAATTATTTAACTTAAATAATTTTCAAAATAATTTTTCTTTGAAAACACTATTTGAAACATATAAAGTAATATTTAAAATATTGAGTGTTCATGAAGGCGAAAAATGTTGTACACATTAAAATAATAATTCCTTTCACATTTTTAGTAAAACCCAAAAGGGCCTTGTTTTGAAAACGAATATAAGATTACATTAAAAATATTTTTTTAAAAGTTAAAAAGGCTAAAAATGACTTTAAACAATCCTATAGTATCATTAAAACATTTTCAAATTCATTTTTATAAAGCATGGATATATAAAAAATGTTTTTGACTAAAGAGAGAAAAAAAGTTAGTTTTCTTTAAAGAAAATATTTTAGAATAGTGAATACATAAAGAGGGGTAAAATGAATGGAAAACATTTAATCTCAACAAATAACCATATTAGAATAAAATTAATGTGTTTTTTAGTGATATTTCATAATATTTCATCATTAGAATCATGCATATAAGAAATCTCGATAAACAATGAGATTGTATCATAAAACACTTACCACTTTAGTAACTTTGAATCATAATCCAAATGAAGGAATAAAATAAAATTAAACATGAATTATCATGAAAATAAATAAATTCATGATATTAAATGTCAATGGTTTTGTGTACATACCTATTAAAAAAATATAGGCATATAATGTAACTTATGCTTCAAAGAAGATGAATTGAGACAAAAAAACTCTTACTGATTTGGTAACTTGTGAACCATAAACCCCGTGAAAGATAGATCCTAAAATGGATATATAAATACCCATAATTTTATATATAATAATAACAAAATACATTTATGTTCATTATATACACTATATAAGATAAACACTTGGTGGAAATGGCATGTGTCTCATAGAAAATAAAAAGTGAGATGGAAATCCCTTTCCTAAAGTCTCAAATTATTTAATACATATTCAAACCTCCTATATAATAAATAGAGATTTATTATACACATATTAAATAAACATAAATATATATATCATAACATATATTATTTTTTTATGACCTTTTATTTCCCATTTATTAATAATTCTCGATTAAAATAGTGTTTTGGGTAATAACTACTTTGTTTTTCATGTATGTTTTGATTTTTTATTTTCGATCCTATTACTTTGATCGTGGTTAAATAACCTAAATTTTTTTAACCATGATATAAATATCATATATAATCATTATATATTTATTTATAGTAATATATAAATGTTATAGAAAGGAAATGAAATACACCATTCATGGAGATGGTAGGTTGTACGTACGCATGAATGTAGTTTCCATTTTTCTAAAGGATGAAAAAATAAATGTAAATAATATATTAACATTAAATAATAATTTTTATTTTATATATATCATTTATATTAATTATATCTGTCATTATTATCATAACCATTAAAATAAAATGAAAATAATTTCACATCACTAAGTGGAGGCGGTAGTCTACACGTACGCATGAGCGATGTTATTTTTTCCAATAGATTAGATGTTAAGAAGTTAGATGTGATATTATGTTTCCTTAAGTATGATTAGGTTATAAATATCACATATATTTATTAAATTTATCCTTACTACCTTCCATGTAAATCTTAAATAAAAAATGAATCGCAACACTTCACAAGGTGGTAGTCCACTGTACACAAGAACGATGTTATCGAATCCCCCACTGAATGGAAAGTAAGAAGGTATAAGTGATTTAATAATTATATAAATATAATTATGTTAAAAATATAATATTTATTCATATAATCTATCCTTTATACAATATAATTAAAATAGGATTGAAAAACACATACAGTCGACAATTTTGCTTCCCATTTAATGAAAGTGGAGATGAATGTAGGATATTTCATTAACATGATAAATTTTAAAACTATTATATATATTGGTGTTATTATATCATCATTTTTTAATAATATTAAAGTAATTTTAAGAATAAATAAAACAAAAACACAAGTTTAATAATTTTACCTCTTATTCAGAGAGCCTCTTTAGGTTTGCACCTAAAGCCATTATAAAAGTGATTAAAAACCAAAATAATTATCGTAGGATGTGGTGATGGAAGTTAGAAATTTATTTTGGTATGTATTTTCTTAAAAAATGGTTATTTAAGATTTAATGGTAGAGTAGAGGGAGTGTCCATTTTTAATTATGGGAGATGACACACTTGGAATTTTTGAAAAGAATAAAGTGTCCCCATATTTTTGACATGAAAAAACAAATGGTCCAAAATGGGTAATTCTTGAACATTAGAGGATATAATTTAAAAATGTGAATAAATTTTTTTTTCTAAAAGTTTATATTTCATTTTTCATATTATTATTTTAGTTTAACCCTCCCCCCCCACGACAAACTTGTTTTAAGCTTAAGCATGGTAATTAATTTTTACTATTTTTACTATTCATTATGGTAAAAAATTAAATTGAAATAATTATATTTTCTATCAGACTACAATGGGTTTATTTCATTAGTCGATCGATGAAAATCCAAATAAAACTCTTCCATCTAATGGTATGATTGAATCAGATAATAAAATTTGTAGACATGTCATCCCATTTCTAATATGGGATTGGTAGGGTATGAAGAAAATTAGAAGGCTTATGATGTTCAAACTTAAACTACTAATAAGTGAAACACCAAGATACAAATTCATCTGCATCCCACCTCATACCCAACCACCAAAATTATTATCTCATATCATAATAAATTTTTGTATCACTGGGATGAATAACCCATTGAGATCGATTGCAGTCCTCCATTGCTACCTTTCTCATTTATGGAGAAACCAAATACTAATTCCTAAAGAAGAGAATTTCATTTAGGGATATAGATCACTCATTGGTTTCATCCCCACTATATAAAATTATCCCATTATACCGGAATTATTTAACTTTTGGATACATTTGAGGTATAAGTTCAGGGAGATAATGAGTTGATTGAACATTAGAAATGTACACATTTTACTTCTATTCTGTCACTTAAATGTGTAACTAAATTAAAATAATAATAATATTTCATACCACACTAGATTCCATCAGATCGTGGGGTGAGAATTTCAAACTGAGATCATCAACAATAACATTTCCCTTACCAATTTTATAATAAATACTAAAATAAAATGTCTCATAGAACTTCACCCATCATAGATACATGTAGTTTAAATCATTCTGAGACAATATGTAGTTTAGGATTTATAATTGGTGTATAAAATAAACTTCTCATCGAAAAGATAATTTCACAAACACTTATGTTCATGCATGAAATATAACATTTCAAGGCCATGGGTGGATAATTTCCCTCATGTGGGTGGAGTTTTCATGATCCATAAGCTACCACAGGATCACCCTACATGAGTACCCAACCCACATCAATACTTGATGCATAAAAAAAGAATATTTATCCTTGGATAACCATTGTTAAGATCATGATAGAGGCTGATGTCAACCATCTCCTCAACTCTTTGGTAGAGGCCTGACATTTTAATCTCAATAAAAATATTACTTCTTTTTTAGTGAGTGTTTTCAATGGACATGTGATGTAGATAAATCCATAATGAATAGATAATAGTATCATACTAATCCTAACAATATTTGTATCTTGAGTACATTATTTGGATCTTCCTAATACATTAAGGCCTTCACCTTCTTAAGATCAACTAAAATGTCTTATTAGAACCCCACATTTCCCATGAACATAAATTTACATATCTAGAAACTATATTTTGAAAACATAACATAGAGATTATGTTTAGGAAGAGTTCCTAAAATAATTGTTAAATTACACTCATGATCCTCTTCAGTCTTAGAATAGACCATGATATCATCCATGAACAGAAAGATAAAGGAATCGATGTGTCTATGAAATATTCAGTTCATAAAATCCATAAAAAATTGTAGGATTTTTATTCATACTAAAAGGAATCACAAGATATTCATAATATCCATATATTCTTTAGAAGTAAACATAAGAATATTAGAATATCTCAAACTAAGATGGTAATAACCTAAATTAAGATCAATTATAGAAAACTTCCTTGCCTCTTTTATCTGATCAAATGGGTCCCTAATATAGTACAAGGTATGTTTGTAATGTTTGAGACTTGAATGCCACTAAAATGTTCCACAAGATTACTTGGAAACATGGCCTCAAACGCATCTCCCCAAACCCCAGATGTTACCAACTAGTATCAAGGGCCTAGGTGTGTCAGTGGGGAAACTATTCCTTTATCGCCAAAGTGTAACATAGTGGAAATACAATATCATATATGTAGTATAATAAATATAACAATAATATATATGAATAATGAAAATAAAGTAATATATAAATAATACGAAAAGTATTATTATATACAATGATGATAATTCAGGTCATGTCCTTAAAAAGATCCATAAAAAGTACACATGGAAGGTGTACAATACATGTAGAAAAATTAAAAAGGCCACAAACTATATAGGTAGAATCAAGAGCCTCGTCTTATTCTTATGATCCCTTTATCCAAAGTAGTAATCAAGATCTTTTATCAAGTTTCCTTCCATTATCTACACATATTATCATATAGTCTATTCAGGTTCCATCGGCGGCCAAAATAGGGTGTGAGATATAATCCCAATAGGCAACCACTCAAGGTTTAGTGCCATCCAGTTAGTGAATATATAATAATAATATTTTTTAGGAATTAAAAGAATATTTAAAGTAAGTACTTAATGTAAACATCCTATAAGGATCATGTTCTCAATTAATAACCAATTCATTCAATTAATTTCATTTAGAAATTAAATATATGAATTAATAATTAGGACTGTGTCATTTATAATCAAGTATGTTTAATTATTCAACCTCAATTAATTAATAATTTGTGGGACCTGGAGCATATCCCAGCATCCCCCATAAGAATATTTAACCAAATGATGCCTAAATAGGCTTTCCATAAAGTGTAATACAATGATATATTCCAATATTGTGCTTTTTCTTGGCAAATAAATCATATAACTCATTTAATTCACTATTCATTTATGAGCCCGATCCTTTCCTAGGCATTCTTGATTTGTAATATAGGTATCACTCTAGATATATCATGAACCAACACCTTACAATCTCATCTATGGAGATCCTCAAAAAAACCCATGTATCGCTCTTGGTGTGGTATAACAACACTACCACTCAAGTCCATCCTTGGATGTCCACTAAGGGAGCCCAAGTATCATAAATGGAATATATGATCAACTACCCCTTGAGTCCATCCTTGGAAAACCATAAGGATTCCATGTATCACTTGGGCATAACAGACAGCCCCCATGAGTCTGTCTTTGGAAATCTGTATATGTAGTCCAACTGTCACTCAAGCATAAGCAAAGTAGATGAAAATGAGTCTATCCATGGAATTTTTATATGAACCCATGTGTCACCCAAGGAATATAAGAATACATGAATTCATCAAAATTGAATCAATGTCACTTAATCATGTCCATATCATCACCTTATTCATTTCAATTAAACCTCACCTCGGAAGGTATATCAAGGCATTAGCTAAGCTTAGAAGGCTTAGAATCTGATTTAATCATGTGGGAATTTCATTATAAGAATAATCTCATGCTTATTCAACCAATAAATGGAAAGTTTCTATGTACATGGCTTACATTCCCTTGTCTTTATCAATTAAATTACAACTCATATTATAATTCTAATTATAATTGATTTAAATTATAATTAACAATTCAATTTTAAACATCTCTTGGAAAGGGGTAAAAGGGAAAACCCTAAGGTATCCAAACTCATATTCCATAATAATAGTCATTTTAAATACAAAACACACCCAATGGGTGGTACCAATTCAATTTTCTTATCCATTTAAAATTTATCGTGTGACTCATTAATTACATAGGCTATACCTATCAATTCAAATCAAGTATTAGATTCTATTTTGAGGATATCACTCCGATAATTGGGCATACAACACAATGGAATATATATGAACACATCAAAATTCAAGGAAAATCATGAGACCACCTACCATAGGTTCTTAGTGGATAGGTCGTCCGGTATCAGCTCTTAATTTGACTCAGATTGGGAGAAAATCGAAGAACGAATGAAGAACCTATAGATAGGGAATATTAGATTGTGCCTAAAATAGTAGAGGTAATCTATGGTGATCGGTGTATATCTTCTTTAAAGACTATTCATTAGTCATCTGATTTTAAATCAACTGCACCTGCTCTTTGGTCTCCTGAACAAGACAAGGTTCAAGAATAGATGCCTCTACTACCTCCAACCCATAGATGTGTGATCAGAATGGCTTACCATACAAAGTCACATAATGAGATATATGAATAGTATATTTAATGTTATTCTTATAGGTAAATTAAACAATGGGTATATGCCTTTCCTAGGATCCCCCAAATTCTAGGACGCATGCCCCCAGCATGTCCTCAAGAACTTGTATCATGCACTCAAACTGAACATAGGTTTAACGGTTGTATATTGTTCTTAGAAGCACCTATGTACCCAGTTCCCTCTATAAAATCTTCCAGAAACGTGAGGTAAACTGGGAATCCCAATATAAAACAATAGTGTGTGGGACCCCATGAAGTCATACTATCACATGGGTATACAAACTCCTAATATAATCTATATTTAAGGTTCCCATGATTGGTATGAAATGATAAAACTTCATGCTACTTTCAATAACAACCCATACAAAATCATTACCATGAGGAAACCTCTGTAAACCTACCAAAAAATCCATCATGATTTCATCCCATTTACACTTAGGAATGGAAAATTTCTTTAAAAGTCTAGATGGTTACTGGTGTTCTGCCTTCACCTACTGACTGGTGTTACATATCTTGAAAAAAAAACTACATCTCATTTCATACTCAACCATTAGTATTGGTGATGTAAATCCTGATACATCATGGTGGCATCAGGGTGTACTACCCAAGTTGAAGCATTAATTTCTCACATACACTCCTCAAACATGTCTACTAAAACCCATATGTAACCATTCATATGAATAATTTCACACTCTCCAACAGTCCAACTAGGAGGAGGGTCCTCGTCTACCACACTCTCCCGTATGAATAGGCCCTCAAAATATGATAGCTACCTCATTCTTACCCTATCCAGAAGTGTATAGTTCATGGATATGAATGATAGAAAATTCTATCCTTGGTGGTATTGAACCTCAAAGGGCATCCTAGAGAACAAATCCATCAGTTTCCACATTCTATTATCCTACTAAACTATATATATCTGGATTTTCTTACTCAATGCATCAGCCACTGTATTTCTTGTACCATACATGTAGGAAATAAATCAATCAAAATTATATAGGTATTCAACCCACCTTCACTTCCTCATATTCAGATCAAGCTATGTAAATATGTACTTATGTCTTTGGTGGTCCATGTACACCACAAAATGCCCCCCAATTATGTAATGTCTCCAACAGTTTCACGCATGAACAAATGTAGCTAACTCGAGATCATGCATTGGGAAATTACTCTAATGTGGTCCCAACTATTGATACCCATAATCAAATACTATATCACCCTACATAATAATTTCTTCTATACTGACACCTAATGCATCACATTAAATAGTGTAACTCCTTTCGGTCTTAGAAAAAAATTAGTATCCATGTTAAAGTTAATCTCCCTTTCAACTCCTAAAAGACTGAATTGTACACATCTGACCATAAAAACTTCACACCATTTTTAGTCAATCATGTGAGTAGTGTTGCTAGGCATGATAGGTCTTGTATAAAATGCCTATAATATATGTAAATCCCTTAGAAACTTTTTACCTTGAATAAATTTTTGGGATTCTCCAAGGAAACAACATCTATTACCTTCTATAGGTCAAATGATACTCTTTTTTCTTAGATAATTTGACCCAGGAGGTGAATATTATCCTTCCAGAAGTGGATCTTTGTGATATTAACATATAAATGATTATCTCTGGGTGTATAAAATATGATATAAAGTCGTTTGGAATAGTCATGAAGATTTTTAGAATACACCATGATATCATCCATGAATACCATGACAAACAAATTCAGATAAGGATGGAAGACTCAGTTCATCAGTTCCATGAAGACCATTGGAACGTTCCTAAGAAAAAATTGCATAATAAAATAATTATATAGACCATAACTTCTATGAAAATCTATGTGAGGTATGTATGATGGTCTAACACACACTATAAGATAACCATATCTCAAATCAATTTTCATGGTCCCCAAGATCCATGGAGTTAGTTGAAGATATCATCTATCTGTGGTTGATGATACTAGTTATTAATCTCCATCAATTTCAATTTATTGTAATACACACATATTATGAGGGCACCATCCTCATTTTTCATAAAAACTACCAGATAACCCCAAAGATAAGTATTGGGTCTGATAAATTCATTTTCCTCTAAATCATCTAGCTTTCTCTTGAGCTCATGTATCTCAGTAGTATAACCCTGTATGGAGTAATATATACTTGTGGGGATCCTAGAACAAGATTTATAGAGAACACTACCACTCTCAATAGAGGTAATCCTGAAAATTTGTTTGGGAAAATATCCCTAAAATGATCAACCGCTGGTGGTAAAACCATCTGATGTGTTCCCTGATCATCCATATATAAACTCATAATATAGGATATCATCCCACTTATCCCACAATGCTCGGGTCCATATCAACTCTACTAGACATCCCATTCACCTTTTTGAATATACTCTCTTACCTCTGGTGATGTAATGTTCACCCTTCAGTGATAAAAATCTATGAATGCAAGAAATGTAACTAACCATTGCAACCTATGAATGATGTCAAAACTTGTAATCTTGAGGAAAAAGAGGTCCCATATGAAGTGAAACCCAACAATCTCAAGGATGAAATCCATCAACTGACATACCTCATTTTTTATAATCCTTAACGGAGTAACAAGCATCATAAAAACATCAAAAATCTGAACAATGAGCCTCAAGATCTCCACAACGGGTGTAGATATTAATCTATAAGAAGTGCTTGTATTGAAAAGAAAAGATACCAAAGTAGATTATGCTAGAATAGTTCCTATCATCGTATTAGGTTTGGGATTCTTCTAATAGGGGTTTGGTTACACTACTTATATCTGGAATGATCCATGGCCTTGTGATACTGCATGGCTACACTGAGTAGATACGCTTTGATGTCGCTTAAAATTTGGGGTCTAACAACCATGTCCACGAACACCACCTCGGACTGATTGGACATATCTACTTCATCTCCCTTCCTAACAAGAAGTTGTTGACCCCACTCCAACATGTGTATTTGGTGAAAACCCTATCTCACTAGATACCAAAGGAAAATTTCTATAAAATCACTATATATGGCTCATCTTACTACATGATTAACACTTGACTGGGTCTCTCGTATATAGAGGTCTCATATGTCTGGGTCTATCACACTGGTATGACCTCACCTAACTTCCTAAGTATGTTTAATGGATACTAATATCACCTCGTGGAAGCTCTATATGAAGCTTCCTATTATGGGTGTATGCAGTACCATATCTAGATGTCAAATCACCCTGGCTCACACCTCTATCCTCTCAAAGGTTATGGTCTATTATTATTTCCTAATTCACTATTCGAAAAATAATATTCAGTTGGAAGACATTCACTTTCAATAATATGTCATACCTAATACCACCCTCAAATTTCTTGGATTTAGATAACTCATCACCCATCAAAAAAGGGGTGAAGTGCTGGAACTCAGTAAAATGGGCCAAATAATCCATAACTAATAATATGCCATATTCCAAGTGTATGAATTCACGAGCACTATCAGTCCTAAACATCTTGGGATAGAAGTAGTCATATAAGGTTGTATGAAAATCCTTTCAATCCATTTCCTAAAGAATATCTATATTAGTAATAACATCCCACAATATCTTGTCGAAATTATGTAGCATATGCATATAGAGATGTACCCTCCTCACAAGAGGCATCTCTAGATTCTCAAAGATAGATATTAAGGCCTCTAGCTATGACTCTATAGCCAATTTCTTTCATCCCACGAAAATGTGGTAAGATTCTGCTGCTAGAACTCATGCGTCAAATCTTCCATAGTTCAGGTAGGTTTTGGTACTCCATAAATAGTCTACATGAATCACATAAATCCCACATAGAACAGTGCCTCATCACTTGTGTTCAGTACAACTATTGGTTCCATAGTTAGAGCCAAAGGTGGATGCACTAGAATCCCATTCCCTACCACCTCAAGAGTGTGGTCATTTCCACCCACCTAGCATGAGATTGAAGGATATCATGATGGAATACCTCTATAAATTCTAATAACAAGACTCATATCAATGTAAATATCAAATTTCACAACTTATAGCACAAATATTGAAATATGATATGTATAATCATTCCTATATAAGAACACACCCATCTTCTTGCTCCTAAAGTCAAGTCTGGGTGTTGTATAGATCAACAGAAAGAAAGAGATACCTCATATTTCCCACTACTAAGGTCATGTATGGGTCAAGTTATCTTTTATAAACAATTTCAATTTTTATTTTTTTCACATTTATTCAATTCCATTATATTACAATTTATTTTAAAAGGATGAAAAAAAGGTTCGCAAAATTCAAATCCATAATGTTTCATGCACATCATGAATCAAAATTTGGAACCCACCAGATTCACACCCTAAAATATTACATAAATTCTATCACAACATCAAGTATAGCAATCACGACACCTTTCACAACATCATGTCATAATTAATGAATCATAAATGGCATGAAAAAATGAATGGCATGTGATTCCTATAAGGTTCCTAAAATAATGCCTGAGATGGGATATCCTCATCTCATTGGGTTGCAACATAAATGAACCTATAATCATATCAATGATAAAATCACAATTAAATTACATCACCTGGTGGTGGAATAAAATAAACAGTAGAAGTTTAAATCCAAAAAACAGTAATTTCATTCAAGAAAATTGGGATTTTTCTTGTTTCTGGGCCAACTATGCCTGGGAACATCTCAATACAAAATTCTTATTCCTTTGTATCCCTTTATATTGTCTAAAAATAGTAAAAAAAATATAAAATAATTATTTGATACCACTTTCTAACTTCTCAAACCAAGATTATACTAAAATTTACCCTGACCCCAATTATACACATGGCCTCAAGTTCATCTCCCCAAATACCAGATGCTACCGACTATTATTGAGGTCCTTGGTGTGTAAGTTGGGAGACTATAACCTCAACGCCAGAGTTTATCACAGTAGAAATAAAATTTCAAATAAGTATTAGAATCCATGTAGAAATCAAAAATATTAATAATGAAAATTTAGTAATATATAATCAATCCCAAAAGGATTCTCATATATAGTGATGATAATACATGTCATGTATCTATAAAAATAGTAGAAATAGGTATACATGGAAGGTGTACAATACATGTAGAAAAAATAAAAAAGGATAAAAACTATCTAGCTAGTGTCATAATTCTTGGCTTGGTCATGTTCTCTCTTGATCCTAAGAATCAATCACAAAACTATAGTAGAGATCCTTACCTTATCCATAATTGTAATCATATAGTCTGTTCGGGTACCATCGGCGGCCGGAATTGGGTGTGAGATATAATCCTAGTGGGAAACCATCCAAGTTTTGTTGTCATCTAGTCAGTGAATATAAATAATAATAGTGTGCAAGCAATAAAATAATATTTAAATGAATTATTGAAATTAAAAATCCTATAAGGACAACTTTATCATTTAATAACCAATTCATTTAATTAATTTCATTTAGAAAGTATGTCTCTAAATTAGAAATCAGGAATATATCATTTATAATGAAGTTTATTTAATTATCTAGACTCATTTAATTAATAATTATTAGGACCTAGCGTGTATCCCAAAATCCCCTGTAAGCATATGTCACAAAAGGAGGCCTCAATAGGCTATCCACAAAGAGTAAGATAAATACCAAATTCAAGATTGTTCTTTGTCTTGGAAGATGCATCATATGAATAATTTCGTTCATTTTTCATTTATAAACATGTGCATATCCTTGGAATTCATTATTTGGAATCCAGGTATCACTCTAGATATATCATGAACCAACACCTTAAAATATCATCTGTGGCGATCCTCACAATAAACCAAATATCACTCTAGATGTGGTATAACATCACTGGCACTCGATTCCGCCCTTGGCGGTCCATTGAGGGATCCCATGTATCACCTATGGCATATATGATCAACTTACCCTTGATTCCTTCCTTGAAAAACCATAAGGATTCCAAATATCACTCAGGCATAACAGTCATCCCCCATGAGTCCTTCCTCAGTAATCCATTTAAGGATTCCAAGTGTCACTTGGTCATAAGAAAAGTGGAATCCAAATTAATCTTTCCCTGGAATTTGTAAATGAACCCTTCAGTCACTCAAGGAAAATAAGAATATATGAATACATTATCATTTAATAAATATCACTTAGTCATGTCAATATCATTACTTTATTCATTTCAATTAAACCTCACCTCATATGGTGGCTTAGGGCATTGGCTAAGAATATATGGCTTAGTCATTGATTTACTCATGTGGGAATTTAATTATATTAAGTATATCATTCTTATTAAAACAATACATGGGAAGTGTCTAGGGACATAGATTCCATTCCCTTTTCTTTATCAATTCAATTACAGCTTATATTACAATTCCAATTATAATTCATTTCAATTTCAATTGATAATTTAATATTAAAAATCCCAAGGTAATGGGTAAAAGGGCACACCCTAAGGTATCCAAATTCATATATCTTCATAATAGTCTATTTAAATATACAACACACCCAAGGAGTGGCTGTAATTCAAGGTTCTTAACCATTTAAAATTTATCACAGGACACATTAATTATATATGTTATACCTATCAATTAAATTCAAGGATTAAATTCCATTTTAAGGGTGTTTCTATAATAATTGGGAATGTGGCACAATGGAATATATAAACACATAAAATTTTAAGTAAAAACTTGAGACCATAAATTTTAGGTTCATAATGGATATATTATCAAATATCAGCTCTAGATTCGACTCAGGTCGGGAGAAAATTGAAGAACATATGAACCTATAAATAGGGAATATTATCTTCCTCTTAAATAGCACAGTCATTACCAAACCAAACAAAGAATTACAAAAAATGAATTTAGATCTTACAAATATATATATAATGAGATGAATGGATCTTGATTCCATGTTCAGATGGAGAAGATACATTGATTCCTATAACATGCACCAGAGAGGGCTCTCAAAGGGTGGATTTGTTGTGTGGATGAAGAAGTGAAAATTAGGTTTGATATAATATTTAATTAAGGTAAAATTGAAAATTTACCAATAATTCCTAGATTTCATTTTTTGGTCACATTGTTGGAAAAATTTTGTGCCAACTGTTCACCCTATTCTGTTGGAAAGGGGAACCCTGCATGGTTTGTACGCACGATTTGACTAATTGTGCACAAACCCTATAAAAATTATCTATGAAAAAATTCAAAGTGTTTCGTACAACCATTCACCTCAAATACCATGGTTTATCAAACCATGTGACATGTAACTTCCCTTTGTCTAGTTTATCATGGTTAAAAGTAACCATGTGTCCTCCCCGCATGGTTTCTACTAACTATGTGCCAGGACTTTTTTACCCCAAAAGCAAGGTTTTGGTCTTCAAACCAGCCCCAAAAACCATTTTCACCTCCATTAACTCAAATGGAATTCATATTGGTTAATTTTTTAAATATTTAAATTAAAAATTTATTGAAATAAAATTATATTTACCTCAAGAAATAATTGGGTTCTTACAATATTTATTATGGAAAGTGACCTAGTTGAGCTTTCTATAATTAATGCAAAATTGGGTAACTCCTTCAACATTCTTAGACAATATCACTGGGATAAAAAATTGACATACACTAAGTCAGATAAATCCATTAACCTCTAAGTCATTTATCTATATTTTTAACACCTCTAATTTAGCATGTTTTATATGATACAGTGGTAATAAAATTTGTTATATCCCCATAATCAAATTGATAGATAACTCATATTCTTATTCATAAGGTATCACTAAAATACATCCTATAATTACTCTAAAAATTACCTAAAAATTGGATGTTTCTCACTTCTAGAACTCCCCTCATCAGTTTCTAATAAGATAGAGGATGACTAACATATAATCCTACCAACTTTTGGAATAGGTGTTCCCACCCAACAGGACTATAAGACACATTCTCTTTAGAATAGATGAATCCTCCCATAAAGGGCAGTGAAAGGCACCATTTAGATATAGAGGTTTATATGATATTTAAAAAACATAATTTGGTATATCCTGGAGATTATATCAAAAAGGTCTATTTCATCGATAAGAAAATCCAAAGACATCACCACTTTAGATTTGAAGATGAAAAATAAGGGCATTGAAGACCACTCCATTCTAAGAGGAGTTGATGTATTCATTTAATAAATCATGATCTCATGGGGAAGATTCAATAAATCCACAACACTAAAATATATATCCATATGATAAAAATTGATACAAAGAAAATCAATTTCCAAAAATTATTTAAAATTAATATTAATTATTATAATTACTAATCACACTATAGATTCCATTGGATATGGATCTATAGCATGTAACTTCTTTATTAAAGTCTAATTTTGGGTCCTACCCCTAGCCCATTGACTATACCTCACATGACTCTACACATATGATGAACTATTTCTGCCTATTTTCCCATGATAATAGGCATCTATTTTTTCAATGAATAATGGTGTGCTTGATATCCCTTAGGAGGTGAAGAACTAGTGTCACTCCTCATTGAAATAATAATTATATAGAACATCTAGACATTACATTCATTACCACAAGAAAATATATTTTCCATAATCTCTAGTAAATATGTTTTATGTGACCAACTTTTCCACATTTATGGAAAAGAATATTCTTGTTTTCCATAGGGTAAGAGGTATGCGACTATGAAAGTGGTTATTAACCACCACCACTACCTCTTCTTGGTTTATCCTACTTCATATTTATTTAAATAAAGGCATCATTAGAACCTCCAAGAATGGTGGAAATGTAAATCATCCAATAAATCCTTGCTCAATCAATTTCCACCATCAAATCTTGATTTACCACCTCCATCTAAATTATGAGATTTATCGGTAGTAATTGAGATTGTATTCTCAATTGAAAAACCATCTCAAATCAAGGTGACTTTAATTCATTTTTATATACCATATCTATAGAAAAATTAACTATCTTCAAAACCCAATTATCATATTACAAGATGGTATAGTTTCCCTACTAAAGTCATATAAACTCCTATTATTTAGGAAGATTAGTCATGTCTGTGTAAAATTATTGAGTAAAAATCACTTTAAAATATATTTATCCAAGTTTCTCGTATATATTAGACTGAAAATTTTATTCCAACCAATTTTTTCAAGGTCCATAAAGTATAAATTAGATATATTCCACTTTACCAAATTTGGGTATCTAAAGAAATTTGAATATCCTCCTTTTCTTCTCGACACAATTTTTGACTTCCTAAGGATCACTACTACCTCAAAAAGAAAAAAACGATGAAAAATAAACTATCTATGTTTTTCTATATCCTAACTTATATGTAGACCTATAAAAACCTAGGATATTATAATATAGTTCTCGATAAAAAATTCATTTATAGCTTTTGTTACACGCACTATCGAGTTTAAACGAATCATGATATACTATTAAAATATTATTATTTAATAAGACAGATATCCCCTAGTTATTTTATTGGTGGGTATAAATAGGACTAACTCAATTATGAAAATGTATGGTTTATATATGTATAAAATTAATTCTTTGGTTATCAAATAATTATATATGAAAATAAAAAATCATTTTAAAACAATAGAGATGTTATTCCGAAAAAATATTTTTATACATGCAATGTGTTTTTATATTAATAAACTAAATTAATCACAATTGGGGAATGATATTAATAAAATGTATATATTATATATTCAATCAAAAAATTTAACATTTATCTAATGTTTTTTAGTCATGGTATATGAATAGATCAATTTTCATGCTTAAAAATTTATTTTCCTAAAAAATGGGGTTTTCATGTTTTTCAAAATTATTTTAAAAATAATTTCTAATAAATATTGAAATTAAATTGTAAAAAATGGATTCCATATCTGTAATAATGATGTATTAAATTGGTAAATAATTCCATTTTATTTTTTGTCATTTTGAATAATAATCATGGTATTATTTACCACCATTGTAAAGGGTAAATCAGATTAACCTAGGTTAAAACTAAATGTTAAGGTCGCCATTTTTAATTTTAATTATTATTGGATCATGGTAATTCTAAAATTATTACCTTAGTATTGAAAATTAATTTTTTTAAGGGACACTTGTTCATGGGAATTACCTATAGAATATTTAAATAAAATAAAAATAAAAAATTTCACTCTCATACTTTTAAATATATTGTATTTGTTCGTGTAGAGACAAAAGAATGTATTTTTATGAATAAAATTGTGTATTTTGAGCATAATAAAATTATTTTTATAATATAAATTAATTTATAATTTTTATTATTTATACAATTACTTTAAATTCTTTGCAACACTGACTTAGTATTTCTGTAATTAACAGAAAAATAAAATAAATGACTTTAAAAATATTAAAAGTAATATAATATGAGTGATTTATAGTGTTTTGTGAATTTTTTAGATGATAATTACATATGAATACTATGTTAATATATCATAAAATAATTTAATATTTTTCTTGGTGTCTTTATTGTTAAATTAAATGAGTAGTTCCAAATTTTAAATTAATGATATTTTGTAACAAATAATATTTTATTAAATGATTTATAACTCATAAAAATATTATAAACATACAAATTAATATAATATAGTTTATAATATTTACCATTTTACATTTATTATCACTTTTACATTTATGGTAAAATTCTTAACCATTTACAACTCAAATAGTTCTTACCGCGATTAAGGTCAAAAATGATTAACGAAGGGGTTATTTAATAATATAATGCTTAAAATAAAAAAAACCTATAAAATCTTCATTGGATTATGTAATTTTAATCATATACTCTATTTTTTCAAATTCATTTCCATTTGGAATAATTTTTCTTTAGAATTATTTTATTATATTTTAATCTTCTATGAAATTCTGAGTGTGTCCACTACCTCCCTTATAAAAGTAAAAAACTAATTTCTCTTAATTTTACAACATTAAGAATTAAATATTAACCAAAAACCAACCAAATTCCCTTCTAAAAATCCATATACATATCCAAGTGATTTTTTAATCCCTATAATACCAATACTAGGGTCCTTAAGAGAATATCTAAATTATTTCTTAAAAAAAAGGTAATCAAGATAATTGGCCACATTCATTTTACTTCTTCTTTTACCACCTCTAAATATATTGTATTTATTATTAGATAATAAATTAAATATCATAAATATACTTAAATTTTATTATTATATCTACCTTCTTACCTTCCAATCCTTTGGAAAATGATAACATCGCTCATGCATGTGGGTGGACTTCCACCTCCACAAAGAAATTTGATTTGTTTTTTGTTTTTCATTTTAATTGTGTCTTAATAAATATATATTTAATAAATATATATTATATAAATTATATAATAATAATTATATAAAGTTGAATTAATATTTAACTTTATTTTATTTTATCCATCGAAATGTGAAAATAGAATTCATGTGTACATATGGCCTACCACCTCCATGAGTTGTGTAATTAATTTTTCTATCTCTAAATTTTATAGATGACTCAAAATATGTAAATAATTAAAATTTATTATGTTTATATAATGAATAAAATTATAAAAATTATGTAACAATGATCAAAGTACAAGGATCAAAAGTACCGAACCAAAACATGCATGATAAATAAAGCAGTTATCACCGAGAACAGTTATTTTAATCAAAAAATATAAATAAATAGGTAATAAAAGGTTGTAAGTAAATAATATATGATATAATATATATTATGGAAGTCATACCTAAGGTAATAGTTCTATATTACAATCTCATGTTTTACTAGGATTTTATGTGATAAAGTTTCCATTGATGAAATATTATGATCTACCTATTAAGAAACTCATGAATTTTCTTATATCTTATTCTTCATTGATAATACATGTTTTCTTTTCATTTTCCTATCTTTATGAACTTAAGATAAAGAAATAATGGTTTTAAGTAAAAAGCTACTTTATTTTTATCTATATTCAAAAAAATTTATCTTCCATACCTATGTTTTATTTAAATGTTTTTAAGATTATTTATAATATTATACTATGATTTTTTAAATTAAATTTTATCCATTATTAAATTTTTAAAAAAATTGTTTAAAATGGATTTTTTTTATTTTCCAAATGAGTTCATTTTGACTTTTTTTAAAGTGTAAAAAGAATATATTATTTTAAATTATATGACCTAAAAAATTTCCTTCCATCATGACCACTTAATGATTTGAATATTCCTTTATATGTTCTCAAAGTTATTTTCCTAAAAAATATTTCCCTTAATATTTGGGAAATTTATGAATTTTAACTAAGTAATTTCAAAATGAAAAGTGTATTTTCCTCATAAAAATATATTAGTGATTATTTTAATAGAATTTTCATCTAAGATGGCACCATTTGATGCTAATTAGGTTTTATTAAAGGATATGATCCAATGATACCATTCTTATTATTTATTTGTATGATTTCTAATTATAATGATAAGATTTTTATTAGATCCATTTATTTTTCACAAGTTATGACATAATGAAATATTTATGAAACACATTTATTTTTCACATTATATGGTATAATGAATTTTTTATGATATTATTGAATAAATATATGTGGTTTTATTTTTTTATGGGTGCGGCCATAATTATATAGGTCTCCAATGCATTGGGTAGAGATGTATATCTTGCGAGATAAATAGGACTAGAATGGGGAGAGAACCCAGTTCAATAAGGTAATTTTTCTACCATGATAGTCTTAGGAGTGAACATTGACAACTACAATGGTTCAGGGAGTGAACTCAATCTAGTATGATAGTCATGGAAGTGATTCTTTACTACTAAGGAAATTATTTTCTATGCTTATTTGTATGCCACAAACATATGTCCTATTCTAATGTTATGATACCATAGTTGAAGTTCTTTGATTCAAATATGATTCATACATTATTAACTATACTGATTTATGATATTATTTAAGATTATGATCTATGAAATATAGGGTATGAATTTAAAATTTTATGCTCATGTTCTCATACCCTTATATTATATTGATATCTCTTATTTTACACTTACTGAGCATCTGAGCTCATCATTTATTATGTTTCCTTTCCCTGAGTTATGAAGAAAGTTATTGGGTATAATATTTCAAATGAGGTTACTAGTTACAATGAAATTATTAAAAGATGATGTAGTTCACTTATGAACTAGTTGTTTATATATTAATGTTTCCAAATATACTTTACCTATACTATTATGGTATGGATCATTTTTTTATGTAAATAATATTCATCTAATGATGTATAATATTTTTGTATGAAAATTATGGTTCACTATAGTTGGTATTTGAGAAATATTTAGTAAACCTTTGGAAAATAAGATGAGAAAACTTTATTTAATACTCTTAGGATAATCCTATTTATAGAATAATATCCTAATTTATGGTAAATAATGGAGTCTGGTTTTCCTAGAAAAATATCCATGTTTGTATACTACAGTTGGATGTAGTTTTTGAATGGATGCATCTAGGTGTACTAACCCTAAAAAGAGTTGTTCAAGTATATCCATCCTTCTAGTGTTTGGTGACTAGGCCCTTTCTAAAAACCTATTTTTCACTCATGTGGGGTATTCATGGGTTAATTCACATTTTATTTATGGCTCGTTATGAAATATTTTAATTATTGATGACCTTGAATGACCTAGATTAAAACTAATGTTTCAAAGATTGAAAATATGGTGTAATGATTTAGACATACTATGAATGATTTTTCAATATTGATCACTCTAATAAAAGATGATTGATAGTTATCCTAACAATTTTGGTTTTATCAAGATATAAAAATGAAGTTAAGTTGGTTATAGGTATGATAAAATATTATAGTACCATATTTGAGAATAGTAATATAAATTCTTATATATGAAATAAAGTCTCAAGAAATTTAAATTCATAACCTCAATGATTAAATGTTAAATTAGTAGTGAAAATCCTTAAGGCTATGATTTTTATATCTCAAGTCTATGTCTCTTATCCAATTGATGTTTGTGGGAATACGCTAACTAAAAATCTAATTATTCACCCTCTAGTTTAATTCAGTGTTATTTTGGTAATGGATTAGATTTATTTACATGGATCTCACATAAAGTTTTGTGGAAGGGATTTCACATTTGATATTCTGAACCAATCCATGATCATTTATTAGTGAAAATATAAATATGAAATTCCAATAGAAAATATATCGACTATATAGGCCTTAAATTACCATTCTAAAGTAGTTTTTATCTCACATGGTTGGGGATAAACTCAACCTAATAAATATATTGTAACATCCCCAAATGATACAGGGTTAAATGACTAAATGATATGACTCATTTCAACAAGGCTCACCTTTCCTTTTGGGAGCCTACCTGATTAGAACTCCACAGTTAAGCGTGCTTGGCCTGGAGTAGTGATCAGGATGAGTGAACTTCTAGGAAGTTTCCTAGAGTGTGTGTGAGGGAGGAAAAATCACACTAGAAAGGACATGTGTTGGCCTGTGGGGACTTTCATTAATCAGATGAATCGTTCAGGCAAGTGGGTGGACCCTTGGGTGGGGACGACATGTCTGCGGGGAAACTGGTGGAACCTGGCGGGCCAGAACACGATGACCATGTTAAGGCAGGGTGTCTGTGCTATCACTGGGACCTAGTTGTTAAATTTGGAATCAGAGGAGGAATCCAGCCTTAAATGCGGTGCACTACCTGGGTTGAGATGTAGGGCCCACAAAGAGAACGTTGTTCTCTAAAGGGGGGGTGATTGTAACATCCCCAAATGATACATGGTTAAATGAAAAAATTATATGACTCATGTTAACAAGAAGCACCTTTTTTTAGCCTACCTGATTAGAACTCCATAGTTAAGGGTGCTAGGCCTGGAGTAGTGATCAAGAGGGGTGACCTTCTAGAAAGTTTCCTTGGGTGTGTGTGAGTGAGGACAAAGCACACTCGAAAGGACATGTGTTGGCCTGTGTGGACTGTCATTAGTCAAATGACCCGTTCATGCATGTGGGTGGCCCCCTGGGTAGGGACCAAGTGTTTTTGGGGAAACTGGTGGAACCTGGCGGGCCAGGACCCGATGACCATGTTAAGGCGGGGTGTTTGTGCTGTCACTGGGACCCAGTTGTTACATATATCTATTGTATATGTGTTTGTTTATGTCTTTATGGAATATTTCCTAGTCTCCTTCAAAATCATGAAGTTGAATCCTCTATATAACTCATACATAATGCAATACCTATTTCATATAATCTATATAAAATGGACCTGATTGAGTTATAGTAATTGAAAAAGAAACTCTAATTGAATATTTATGATGTATTTCTTCAACCAATTGATTCACCTTGGGGTTCACCTATTATTTTTTTAAGAATAAAGATGGATCAATTT
The DNA here is from genome assembly GCA_963277665.1 of Viscum album. Taxonomy (NCBI): domain Eukaryota; kingdom Viridiplantae; phylum Streptophyta; class Magnoliopsida; order Santalales; family Viscaceae; genus Viscum; species Viscum album. Next base: position 1,307,388,694 of record OY728147.1, read on the forward strand.
TACTTTTTCTGGATTATCAAGAACATAATAAGAAAAAAATCAAGAATAAGTATCACCTCTCTCATATTGATGAATTGTTTGACTAACTACATGGAACTCAATACTGTTCCAAGATTGAACATCATTCTATATATCATCTATTGAGGGTCAAGAAGGAGTTTATACCCAATATATAATTTCATGCTACGTATGGAAACAATGAATATATATTGGTGTCATTTGGTCTTAAAAATTCCCACAGTAACTTTAAAGACTTAATGAATATAATCTTTAGAGATTACCTTGATCAATTTTATTATTATTTATTGATGATATTCTTATTAATTCAGTGAGATATTAAGAGTATGAATATCACTTGAGGATTGTTCTAAAGACACTAAGGAAAGATAATATGTATGAAAATTTTAAAAATTATGAATTTTGACTATATAAAGTTTCATTTTGGGGTCATATATTTTATGTGAGGGTATATTGGTGGATCCATTAAAGTTGAAAGTTATTAATCATTGGCCAAGTGAAACAACTGTGACTGAGATCAGTAATTTTCTTGTTTTGTATGGATAATATTGAAACTTTGTGGATAATTTCTCATTACTATCTAATCCACTCACCAAGTTAACTTATAAGGGAGATGAGTTCCTTTGGATAGATGAATTCGAGGAAAATTTTAAGGATCTAAACAGAAAGTTAGTCAGTTCACCTGTACTCTCATTACTATATAGTGGATAAGGGTTTTTAATCTATAATGTTTCATTAAATAAGGTACTTGGATAATCATTATCTAGAATGATATGACTATAGATTTTTCCTCATTATAATTAAAGGTTCATGATAAAAATTACCCAACTCATGATTTGGATTTAGCTACATCAAATTTTACATTAAAGATATGGAGGCATTATATTTAAAGAGTATAATGTGATATATATATTGATCATAAAAGTTTAAATTATATATTCACTCAAAAAGAGATGAATGTGTACCAAAGAAGATGGTTGGGTTTGATTAAATATTACGAATACTCAAAAAATTACCACCCTATGAACACGAAAAAGGTGTTTAATGCTTAGGGTCGAAAGGATCATGATAACATATCTATGTTGATGATAAAAAAATATAAAATATTTCTTTATTTGAAAAGAATAAATATATAAATATTTAAAAAATGGGGGGTATCTTATCTCTGTTAAATTAGTGTTCATCCATCTATCCATGTAAGGATTAAAGAGGTAGGGAAGGAATATTTGTAACTATAGAAGATGGTTAGAAATGTTCCTGATTTTAGAATTTATTATAATAGACTGATAAGTTTTAGGAACAATTTATGTGTTTCGTACATACCATATTTGAAGGAGATATTTGATGAATCTCGTAGTTCATCATTCTCTATTCATCCTAGAAGTGTAAAGATGTATAAAAATATGAAAGAGAATATTTTGTAGGACAACATGAAAAGAGTTATTGAAGAGTATGTATCTTAATATCTAGTATGACCGAAATTTAATGATGAGAGATATAATTCTAAGAGAATGTTACAACCATTTCCCATACCAGAATAGAAATTGAAAAACAACACCATGTATTTTTTTCAATAGACTCCCAAAAAATTATAAATTATATAACTATATTTGGGTTGTTTTCAATCTATTTAAAAATTTAGAACACTTCATTTATATCATAGAAAATTTTTATCTTGATAATCTTTCTATAATATACATTTATTATGTGTTAAGGTTGCATGGAGCACCACATTATATTGTATCTATTCGGGATCAAAGGTCTAACATGATGTTTTGGAAAGGTATTTATCAAGATCAAGATACAAAGTTGAGTTTCATTACAGCATATCATACTAAAAAATATGGATTTTCTAAGAGAACCATAAAATCCTAGATTATATGATGATATCTTATTCTATTAATATTAAATGTATTTGGGATTAACACCATCCTATAGTAAATTTTTATTACAATAATATCTTTCACTCGACCATTGAGATGGATACTTATAAAGACTTGTATGGAAAGAAGTTTAGAACTACAATATGTTGGGATGAAGTTAGATAAAGAAAAATATTGGTACCTGAGCTTGTTGAGGAAATGGTAGATAAATTCAAATCCATTCAATATCACATCAAGGAAACTTGGGGTTTATAGAAAATGTTTATTGATAATCGTTAGGGAGATCAGAAGTCTGAAGTTAATAAGAATGTGTTTCTATGAATTTCTCCAGGGAATATGGTAAATACATTTAGAAATAAATAAATGATTAGATCAAGGTATATTAGACCCTTTGATATTCCTGATCAATTAGGGATAGTATCTTATTTCTTGGAACTTCTATTAAACCTCTCTCAAGTTCATAACATGTTCTATATATCTATCATGGGGATGAAAATATGTGATACTTCACTACACAAAACTTAGAGTTCATAACACTAGAGAATGATATTTCATATAAATAAAAACATGTAAAAATCATGAATTTTAATGATACAGTTCAATGGAATAATACTACTTACTTGGTTAAATTTCATTGGAGAAATAAGAAATTCAAATAAGCTACATGGGAACCCAGGGATGTAATGAAATATAGATATCCTAATTTTTTATATTAGATTGAAATAATTTCAATATAAAAATTAATTTTAAGGGGGTATAATTTAACATCTTGATATTTTATAATATAATTATTTTAAAAAAATATATTTCATAGTTTTTATTACACACAACCCCATGTTTAAACACACCATGATATACTATTAAAGTATTATTATTTAATGTGTTGGTTATCCCCTAGAAATTGGATTGGTGAGTATGAATATGAATAAATAAATTTTGAAATATTTATGGTTTAAATTTTTATAAAATTAATTCTTTTTTTACCAAGTAATTATAAATGAAAATAAAAAAATTATTTGGAAATAAAGGAGTTTTTTTTTCTGAAAAAAAGGGTTTTTATGTGTGCAATGTATTTTTATCTTAATAAATTAAATTAATATCTATAGGTGAATGATTTTAATGAAATATATATATATATATATTATATCAAATAAAAAATTTAACATCTATCTAATGTTTTTTTAGGAATAGATAGAAATAAATGTAGTTTTATACTTAAAATAAATTTCCTAAAAACAGTTATCGTCTCATTTTGTGCACTTATTTTAAAATTATTTTCTAACACATATAGAAATTTAATTTCAAAAAATTTATTCCATATTTGGAATTAGGAGTTTTATATTTGGTAAATAGTTCCCCTTTATTTTTTTCATATTGAATAGTAACTTTGGAAAAAATTAGCACCTTGATAAAGGGTTAATCACGTTAACCTAGGTTAAAACTAATTGTTAAGGTAATACATTTTCATCAAAATTCTTAATTAATGTTGTTTATTTTAAAATGATAACCTTATGATAAAAATTAAATTTTTTTAACGGGCACTTGTTTGGGAAATGGCCTATATAATATAAATCAAAGAAAAATACAAAATCTCACTCTCTTACTTTTAAATATATCTTATGTGTTTATATAGGGATAAAAGTAAGTTGTGAAAAATTATTAATTCATATTTTTAGAATAATTAAATTATTTTCATTATTTAAATTTATTTATAATTTTTACTAATTATATATTTACATAAAATGCTTACACAGTGCTGACATGGTATTTCATCAATTAAAAGAAAAATAAAATAAATGATATTAAAAATATTAAAATTAATATAATTTGAGTGATTTATAGTGTTCTAAATGATTTACATAGGAATATAACATGTTAGTTCTGTTTCATATTTTTATATTTTAATTCCATTTTTTCTTGGTGTATTTAAAGTCAAATTAAATGTATAGTTCCAAAATTGATATCAGTGATATTTTATAATAAATAATATTTTATTAAATTATTTAAAATTTATAAAAATATTATATTTGACCAATTTAATGTAATATAATTTATCATATCACATATCATCCATTTATGAGTCTCTTTTTCATTTATAATAACATTCTTAATCTTTTAAGACTGAAATAGTTATTACTGTGATTAAGGTAAAAAATGATTAATGAAGGGGTTGATCAAAAAGATAAAGTTTAAAATGATACAAAAAACTATATAAATTTCATTGGTTGATTTTATTTTAATACTATACTCCTTTTCATTTAATTAATGGTCACATTGTATTATTTTTATTGATAATTACTTTATTATATTTTAATCTTTTAAGGAATTCTAACTATGTCCTCTCCCTCCCATATAAAATGGCACCCATCCTTTCTCCAATTTATAGAAATTTGTGCCTTATAGATAGGAAAAACCCTAGAAAATTAACTTATTAACTTCCCATACAAATTATTGTGGTTATTTTCTATCTAAAATACTTACTCTATGTTCCTTAAGAGGATATCTAAATGGGTTCCTTCAAAGAAAATGTAATTTCCTTAACAGATCACCTTCATTCTACTTCATATTTTACATCCTATAAATCTATGGTATTTATCATAAAATAATAAATAAATTACTATAAATATACTGAAATTTTATTATGATTATTAAACCATCATTATCCACCCTCTTTCCCATCAAATGGGAAGTGAAAGTATTGCTTGTACGTACATACAACTTACCGTCTCCACGTAGTGATACCATACATTTTTCATCACCATATTCTATGGATGGGTATTATAATGGGTTTAATATTTATATAATATATTTATGACTTAATTATTATTATTAAATTATAATATCATATCTAAAATATTACCTTCTAATCATTGGAAAACAATATTGTTGTTTGTGCGTATGTGTGGACTACTACATCCACAATGCGATGTGGATTGTTTTTCATTTATTTTTTACATGGATGGTAATATGGATATATCTAATAAATATATATAATATATATTATATAATAATTATTCTTTAAATTTAAATTATAATTTAACTTTCTTTCATTCCATCCGTCTAAAAGTGAAAGCGGTATTCATACATATGTATGGCTTACCATCTCCGTATTTAAATTTTCTACCTCTAAATTTTATAGATGACTATAAATTTGTAAATAATGAATATATATTAAAATTATATCGTTATTAACATTATTTATATTATTTAACCATTATAAAATTACTAGGACCAAAACTATATAACCAAATCATACATGAGAAATGAAGTAGTTATCTCCCGAAACAATGATTTTAATAAATAATTGTTAATAAAAAGTGATAAAACTTTATAAGTAGATCATATATGATATTATATATATTATTAAGGTTCTTTAATATATTTATACTAAATACATATTTAATATATAGGATTTTCAAACATGTACAGAGAAATTTGGACCTGAGGTAAGAGTTTTATGCTATAATCTCATTATTTAATGGTATTATTTATGATAAAGTTTGTGATGACGAAATCATATGATATACCTCTCAATAAACTCATGAATTTTATTATACTATGGTTATTTCATGAGAATACATGTTTTAATTTCATTTTCCTCCCTCTATGTACTGATGATACTGCAAAAATAATAATTAAAAACCAACTTTATTTCACTCTTTGATTGAAAATACTTTTTATTCCATATATATTTATTCTAAAAATGTTTTAAATATTGTTTATAATATTATCTTATTATTTTTTTGAAGTAATTTTTACCAATGATTGAATTTTTACAAAATGTTTTAAAATTAATCATCTTTTCATTTTCCAAATGTGGACCTTTTTTACTTTTTTCAAAAGTGTGAAAAGAATGTTGTCCTTTAACATATAAGACATTAACATAATTTCATACCATCATTAATGACCAATTATTTGAAACTTAATTTATAATTTCTCAAATGTTTTTTTGAAGAAACATTTTTCCTTAATATTTGGTAAATTTTTAGATTTGAAATATTTAATTTCAAAGTGAAAAGGGTATTTTCCTCAAGAAATATTCTAGTTGTTATTTTGAATGAATTTTCATATAAAATGACATCATTCAAAAATATATATGATTTACTGAGAGATATTTTAATGTCCCAGACCTCTCTGGTCAATCCATTGTAAAAATCTAGTGTTTGAGGTGTTTTAGGAGGTCAATGCGACTTATTTCTAACAATTTGAAAAAATTTCCAATTTTCCAATGGTAGCCCATTTCACCAGTGAGTTAGGAATAGTGATTCAACAATGGTGATTAAGAAATTGTGATTTAGAAATGGTGACTCATAAATTTGACTCAGAAATTATTGCTCATCGAATGGTAACTCACAGAATAGTGACTCACCGAATGGTGACTCACCAAATGGTGACTCACAGAATGGTGACTCACTAAATGTTGACTCACCGAATGGTGACTCACTGAATGTTGACCCACCAGGCGTGACAAATTTCATCTCACTGAACAATGACTCACTAAAATGTGACTCAAAAATAGTGGCTCACCAAATGGTAGCTCAACGAACGGTGACACCCTGAATGGTGACTCACTGAATGGTAGCTTGTTGAACGGTCACTCATCCAAAAGTGAGTCATCCAACATTGAATCAACCAATGGTGACTCATCCAATGGTGACTCATACAATGGTGACTCATCCAATAGTGAGTTATACAATATTGATTTGTCCAATGGTGTCATCCAATGGTGAGTAATCCAACGGTGAGTCATGAACAATGTTTCTAGTTTCCTACAGCTTCACCCTTTTGATGTTATCATTGATGTAAAATGAATTTAAATCCTTTTTTAAGGGATTTAATGCCTATTAAAATCCCATATCTCCTATCTAATATTTTTAGAAAGGTTCAGGGTGACATTACTCAAATAAAATGTATAATCTTGACCAGATCTACTTTTAATAGAAAATCTAAATTGTATCTAAACTATTGCTCTGTTTATATTTTCAAAATTCCGAGAAACCTTTGGACTTGTTCTTTATTCTTGTTTTTCCTAGAGTTCTTCCTCCTATAGGAATCATGCATTATGTTGTAGCCTTGGATCATTTTCCCTTGGTGTTTTTCCTACTGCATGTGCACCCCCTATTTTAGTCTAACCAGAAAGTGTCATTCCTTCTTCGATATAAGGTATGTTATACCTATGATATTTTGGTTTCCTCAATCTGTTTCCCACCATTTCTCATTTCCATGTGATGGAATGTGATCTCCATGTTTCTAATGGAGCTTTCTCGGTTGTTGGTTGGTGCGATGGTGTTGCGACATCCTTGGGTGGATACAGTCGTTGCAGGAGAGGTGATCGTGATCCATTGTGTTGGCCTATTCTCATGTAAATAAATTTTAAGACCTTTTGAGGTAGAGGATTCATTTATTCTCTTTTATTTATATTCAACCTCAGAGATAGAATGATTTTTACCTTTTGATCACAATTAAATTTAAATAATAATTATTTAAACCAGATTAAATAATTGGTATCAATTACATAGCGATGTTGTTGCTTTATACCATGATAACAGTTTGCCTCTTATTTTTCTAGATTGTGTGATATCTATGAATTTATTTCTTTTTCATGTTTCTCTTGATGTAAATTAGTAATGAATATAAATTCAGAATTAATTGACAATTAATTGGATAACTATTTCAAAATGTATGTTAATGAATCTGGTAATTGTTGTAATTTTATGTTGATCAAATTGATGATGATATGCCTATTTAACTAAATTGGTTTATGAACCCAAAGCATGTTGATTATTTTTTATAAAATTATTAAATTCATGTTAAATTAATTGTTTAATTAATATATGATAGCTTGAAAAGATTATTTCTTAGTGTGCCCACAGTTGAAACCAAAATAATGAATCTTTTAATTCAAGATGGAATAAAGAACTGATTATGTGATAAAAGATAATTCCTTTATAGTGTATAAGTTTCTCACTTTCTTGTAAAGTCTAAGTGCCTTGGGTTTTGGATCAGTGAGAGATCTTTGTTTGTAAAGGATAGATGCCTTGTTTTAGGGCCAAGAGCCTGATTGTTATGTTAATTTCCTGCTTCTTGTGATGTGATGTGAGCCTGGGATAGCTGAGCCTAAATGGTTGTTGTGGTATGTGGTGGTAGAGAGACCCAGTCATTATGGTAAAATTTGATTCCTAAAGTGACGAGATAAATCAGTTTATGCATGTGGGTGTCGGGGAGGACATCAGAGATGATGGAACGGGTTGAAGATGGGCTTACCAATTGATATTATGGTTGGATTCTTGTTTAATCTATTGTTTATTTATCTACTTTACTTTCCCCACATCTTGAGGAAGATGATTTTTCTTACTCTCATTCCAAAAGATACAAAGACGTGTGGGGTGTTCCATGTTCTTTCTATGTTTATATTATCAAGGATGGATGTGTGTATGCTTCTATTATAGGTGGAAAAGACTCAAAGGGTAGCTCATCTAATCACCGTGTTGAGCCCCTTGTGCTTGGTGTCCTAGAATTTTTTCCTACAATACCTGGAAATATGGAAATATGTAAAGTGGTAATGTTGTTAATAAATAAATAATTTTTCAACCCATGGGGTTGGAGCTTGCTGGGATGCAATTCTAAGGTTGTTATCCTATGAAGTCGTGGACTTGGCTTGGTTATAACTGGAGGACATGGATCCTTGTTTAAATGATAATGCAATAGAATGTGGTGTGGAATTGATAATAGTTAATTAGTGATCAAATAATTAAATAATGCAAAGTGAAACTAATAAAAAATGGATAAAGGTATTTAATGTAGATATTTAAATGGTTGTGTACTTATAGGATATCCGATCTTAGGAGCGGTAGTTGAGAGTCCGAGAGACATTTGTTGCAGTTAGGTATGAGACTAGTAAATTCCCATAGTGTGGTTTTGAAATATATTATATCATGTAATTTTTTTGTTTCTATATGATACTCTACCTTTTCTATAAGGACTCGACCATAAACATTACATAATCTTGAATTATATCAAGAATTCACATTGAGGATATTTTCAGGTTTAGAGTTTTAGAGAATTAGGCCATAACTATTACATAACAACTTGAATATTGTAAGTAGACACTACTACCCAGTATCCTTTTTTCATAAAATAAAAACTCTTAAAAAGAAACATGTCTAGTTTTATGTTTTAGATAGAATGAATTTTCATTCATAGCATCCTTGACCCTATTTATCTTTAAGTCCTTTGGAAAACATTTCAAAAACTTGGGATGAGAATAAAATCTCAGTAAGGGTTATAAAATAAGAAAGTAAAACATTATCCCATCAATAAATAAAAATCAATGAAACCAATACTTTTCAATCATAACATACCTTACGATATCATAAGATTTATGAATAACACACAGAAATCATAAATCTTAAAGGTAACTTATGGAATTCATAACATACTTACATTGTAGCTATGACAGCTACATATGGAGTCACATTTGGAATAGCCATCACAATATATTCCCTAAATCTCTTAGGAGAAACATTAACGTTTACCTCCATCACGTTACCCAATGCATTGGAGAGCTATCTCGGGCTCACCCACCCAAGGTTTATCACGAACCACCTGTATACGTAAACAATGCCCAAAAACCATAACATATTCATAACACATAATACAAGCATAAAGGAAAGATAAAATTTCCACATTCCGATCACAATATATCAAATCAAGATATTGAAATAAAAAATGCTTTATCAAATCATTTTCAAAACCATTTAAACCATTTAATAATATGAATTTTGAATCAAAGTTTCTCATACCACTTTGAATATTTTAAATGAATTATCATTTTAAAACGTTAATTTAAATATAAATAAATCCTAAAACCCATTTTTAAAACATTTACATTAATGAGAAATATTTATATTAATAAATATTTAAAACATTTAAAACGATATTTTAGATAAAGATTTTTTAACAAAAAGTGAGACACTTGAATACAAATAATTGAGGAATAAAATTTAATCAGAACTTTAGGATATCATGAGAATAAAGGGATTCATGATATATTATTCCAAATTACATTATATACACCACATAAGAGTGAATTGGTGCATAACAACAATGATGTCTCAATGGAATGTAAATTGATAGAAGAAATACCTTATAAAAACTATATCCTTATATTAAGGATAAATCAATTACATAATAATTTGTGACAAATAAGAATACACTCAATATTAGTGGATATTAAGTGTGAAAAAATCAGAGGTTATTCACACATATTCATAGCACGACATAATTAAGAAGTAGAACGTTAACCCAAATAATTGAAATTTGGTGAAGAAATTCCCTTACAGGAATTTGACAGCCTAACGACATCACTTTCAAATTCAAAAAATGAATTGATGAGAGAGAAATGGGTATCTCATAACATGGAAATAAAATTTACAAAAATAAGGATATATAATAACATATCCCAACATAAGAAGATGTAAATTAAAAGACATAACAAAATGAAGTCTTTTAAAAAGAGGAGGGTGAAAGGTTCCCTTACTGATTTGGTAACTTACGAAACACACACCCCATGAAAGAAGGATCATACAATTAATATGTAAATACCCATAAATTTAATTATATTACACAATTAATACAATCATGGGCAGTACATAAACAAAACAAATGTAAATAGTGGCAATATAGCATGAATCTCACGGGAATAAAAAGTGAGATGAAAACCCCTTACCATGTTGTAATCAATCAATTCATATGACCAAAAGTAAATAACCACAAAATGAATCACATAATACCATAAATTTAAAGATAATAATTATAATATATATCAAATGGAAGTACACAATACACCACATGTAATAAATAATTGCCGAACAATGGAAATCTCACGAAATTAAAAGTTAGATAAGAAATCCCCTTACCTCATGTCCAACTTGACTTGTTGGTTCCTTATTATTACTAAATAATAAAATTAAGTAAATTTATACTTGATTAGGAACCTTTATAAATTTTAATATTCCTTTTATATCACTTATTATCATGTTATAATCATTATGTAATCATTTAGTTTATAATGGTCGTTTTGTCGATATTTGGTACTTGAGTGAAAAATGAACACCTTATAATTACAAGTTGTCCATGTGGTCAAGAGTATATTATTTAAATAATTATATTCATGATTTATATATAATATATATCATATATATCCAGTATATATTTTTATTTATAATATTATATAACATTTAGAGGTAAGAAATGAATTGCATTGTTCATGGAGATAGTAAGTTGTACGTACGCATGAATGCTACTTTCATTTCAATTTCATATTTAATGGAATGAAAACATAGTTATACATAGGTATATTATAATTCCAGTATAATATCATATATAATTTTAATAACTCCATCCTTTATATGTCCCATGTATGGTAAGAACGAGTCATATCACTTTGAGGGGGCGGTAGTCCGCACTTCCTCAAATGAAATTATAGCGTTTATTCATAATGGAAACCATAAAGGTATGATATAAATTAAAAATACAGAATAATAAAGAAAATATAAACATAATATATATCATATATAAATAAAGTTTCATCATAATGTTCACCATAATAGGTGGTAGGAGATAATTGAACAATCATCGTTTCGTGAGGCGTTAGTTTTCCATCCACAGAAATATTATGTTCATTACCCATTAGATGGAGGTTTGTGTAAGTTTAGTAAGAATCCTTCTCATAAAAACATACTAGTATATTTATTATTTTGATGTTGTTATAAAATAAAGTAATTAAAAGATCTTAGTTGTTGGAGATGTAAAATAAAAGAAATTAATTGGTCATGGTTTGGATGAGACAATGGGCTTTAGAGGTGTAATGAATGGGTTATAAGTGAGGGATTTTTATAAGGGGGAGGAGGGTTTATTTAAGAAAGTGTGAAAATGTTATTTTATTATATAATTATTTTCGGTTTCTAATGGTCAAAAACTCATTAAGGTCGAAGATAAGATGACTCATGGTCTAAATAAATTCATAAAATAAGAATTGGACAGGTTTTGGATGTTATTTTAATATTTGTAATCTTATTTATTTAAATCATTTATTAATGAGGTAAATAATGCATCATTATTTGTCAAAAATAATTTAATGTGTTTGATGTATAAAAATTATAAAAAATTACCATGATGTCGGAAATATTTTTATCCTTCCAAAGAGTATTTTTAGTCAAAAATATTACTTATATAACCCCATGTAAAAATTAATTTACTAAAAGATATTTGTTTATTTCATTTGTGTCTTTAGTTTAAGTTAATTAAAATAAAGTGTCATTATCACTCTTAAGTGGCTCCATGGGGTCCCAAAATTGTCCTAAAGATTCCCATGGTCAGACATCACTCAACCAATAAGGTTAAGATAAGTGTTAAGGTAATTTTGTATTATTATAATATTCTTTTTACCTTGAATTACCCTATTTACCTTTAACCACGGTAAATAAAAGTCAAAAGTTGTTATTCACCAATAATTATTTTCATCTTATTGAACCACATTTTACATACTAATAACAACCATGTATGTCAAATTTTTGAAATTCAGTTTACAGAAGCGGTAAAATTTCATTTAAATGAAAAATTCAGTTTTTTAACTACTACTAAGTGGTTTCACTATTAATCAAAAATTGAAGTTTTTAAGAAAAATACCAACAATTAAGCCTAATATATATTTGATATTCCAAATTCAAAAATTATTTCTATTTTACCAAATTCAAAACATAGAAGTTACATTAACTAATTTAAAATTAATTCCTGTTGTCAAAACAAATAGCGTGTTTTTAAGAAACAATAACTATCCAAAGATTGATACTTGTTTATTTCTAAATTAAGAGTGAAATTAATTATAATGACCAACATTGGATTAAAATAATAATATTATATTATTAGTGTGCAATGTAAGATTTCAAAGAAACACATTGTTGCGTATCAGGTAAGCCATCAAACATAGAATCCCCTTTAAAGTAAAATTAATAATTAATTTACAAATATTAATAAATATGAAAAATTCATATTCTTTATTTACCTGGGATATTTCATTTTCGTTTAGGTAAATGAAACCCTAAGGATTCTGAGCCCTAGGGGTTATTTTCCCCAACATCCCTATGGGAGGAAGCATGACTGGCTACCCCATTTGTCTTGATGTCTTCTATTAGTAGTTACTTGCGCTGGTATACACGACAGTTAGTTTTCCCCATATATGTGTGTATAGAGCTATAATGGATTTTGGTTATTCAGACACATATAATCTAGATGTAGTTTCTTAATGGATACTGTAGGTATAATGTGTATTGGTTGTGATGGATTGAGGATCCTTACTCATCATATGGGTTTTGATGGATTGAGGTATAATACTCGGTGTATGATGTATATTATATGATATATGGTGGATCCTAGAAACTACCTGGTTACTTTGGGTTATGTGGACGTGGTAGTGTGTTGCACGAGGTGCTTATTGTGGTACTTTTCCTAGGTGTCTGTCAGATAGATTTTTAGAGAGAGATTTCTAGGACATATGATATTGGGGAAAAGTGATAAACCAGTGGGGAAGATGTAGTGGGGTACCATTGATATTATTTATTATATGATATGCTCTTGTATGTGTTACTTGGTGAGAGTATCCATGGTGAGGTTGTGAACTTAGTATACATGTTTAGGTGACGAGTTAGTTTCACTTGTTGTTCATTGTGCTTTAGAATGCTTCTTTTACTTTTGCAAGAGAGGCTCTAGGGAGGATCCTACTAAGTATAATATTATACTCATCCTATATACATATATAAAATGTTTTTCATGTCATTTTGAGAAGGTTAGAGATTAGGCTGGTTGCTACTATCTTGAGGGTTTTGTAGGATCCATTCGGGATTTTTGGTCATTGCTATTTTACTTTCTTTTGGTACTTGCAGTTTTCCCTTTCAGTTGTAGTAGTTCTTGCATTAAATTACATATGTGTTCTTGGGTTTTATTTTATATTGTAATATGAGTAGGAGTTGGTTGGTTTCTATCTTATCTCTCTCTTTCACATGTGTTCTCTTATAGGGTTATGCCTCCCATCTATGTGTTTACGATACCCTCAGTGCTAGTCACCAACCCAGAGCCTACTGTAGGTGGGAATCAGGTGTCACTATCTCTCTTCTCCCATTGGCAGCCCCAAAGGGGTACACTTTTAGGGGATAGAGTCATGATAGACTAGTATTAGAGTCTTGGTTGAGGGATAGGATGGATTTTGGAGTTAGGCACAGGTGAGGTTGCATGGGTTAGTTGGGAAACAGTGTCAGCTAATTTTATCAAGCATTGTAAACATAAGAGACTGGATAAGACATAGGTATTTAGGGACCCTGGTAATCTAATTCACATACCTTTAAGATTATAGTGGCTACTAAATGAGGTGATACTTATTTTAGAGTAGAGACCTAGGAAAGGATCATGCATCATTCTTCTTTGCACCAGTGTTTGAATGGGTAGACCTTGGGATAGGTTAACCTATAATGAATACAAGAAAATAATTAATTAATGTTAAAATATTCCATATTCTAGGTTTAAGAAATCCTACTATTTTTCATTTTTTAGGTATGGATTCAGGTTGATTTACTTATTTGGTTCACACAGAATATTCCCAGAAAGTTTTGCTAGCAGATTACTGCAGAGTAGAGTTTGATGATGAAAACACTTGGAGGATGACACTTAGAGTGTTTCAGCACCAAAGTCTGTAGAATTATGGGGAATCTATTTCAGATACAGTAACAGAATACTTGTTGGAAAATGTTGAGATAGCTTTTAGTTTGGATCTATGCTCAGAATGAGAAATGGGTATCATTGGTTATGATGATACTATGTGGGGTAGTGAGGCAGTGGTGGTTCTTATTCCTCAGGGATCATGAGGAGTCATAATTATCATGGGAGAAGTTCTGATACCAGTTTAGGGCTTATTTTTTTCTTTAACCATGAAGGTGGCTGGTCTCTAGGAGTTTTTTACCCTTTGGTAGGGAAGCTCCAGTGTGCAAGAGTTTGGGATCAGTTTCTAGAACCTTCTACGATATGCTTCGGACCTATTTCCAGAGGAGGAGTCTAGGGTGAGGCATTTTGAGGAGTCTTTGCATCCAAAGTTCCAATTCCAAGTAACCCTATTTATGTTGAAAAAATATCTCAAGGTTTTTGTGGGGTTATAGGTCATTGAGATGATTTTTTCTAGAAATGGATCATCACAAGAGGGGAGATTTCATGATTACTCGCGAAGAAGATTCATGGTACGAGGTTCTTGGTTTCTATGAGGGAAGAGTTTTTTATCATTCAGGGGTAGGTCCTACCTCAATGTCTCGTTTCTCTAGGGGTAGTGGCTTTTAGGACTATGCTAAGGGATCATACACTTTTTTTCTTATGGAGGTCGAGGTTACCAGTTGCATGAGTGTTGGAAACAAGGCTGTTTGTTGATAATTTTGGAGTTTGGTTTGTGTTTTCTGTCAATCTGCACATGTATGACTAGGGAGTTTGAAAATAATGAGGTCATAAATTTGATCCTAAAAGCAGTATTGAATTTGGAACAGTTTCCAAATTTTTTCCAACTTTTTGGGCCTCAATGTTGGGAGTTTGGTGATGGAAAACATAAGCTTTTCACATAAGAGTGAATGGTATAAAAAACGACAAAGAAAATTGGAAAAATAAAGGAAATGCATACCTCGGAACATGGACTGTGTACCATGTTCTAGGAATGGTTCATGACCACATTTTAGGCAGCCGAAACTATACGTAGAGTAGTGCACGGAACCGAAAACAGTTTGCAACAATGGTACATAGTGAAGGAATGTGGTACGCGGAATGCTGAAAGTTGAAATGAAAAATGGTTCGAAGTGATGGTACATAGTGAAGGCATGTGGTATGCGGATTGCTAAAGGTTAGAGGGATTGTTTTGGTTCGTGAAATAGCTGAGGTACATGGTGGAGGATAACCGTACATTGATGGAGTTCAGTATATAGTGAAGATTATCCAACATTGAAAATTTGGGTAAATCATATTAGAAAAAATTTGTGGAGTTATGTACCTATTTAAGGAATAGGAATCCCCTTTTTTAAGAGATGGGATTAGAGATAAAAAAATTTGGGAAGAAATTCAATAAAGTTCGAAGTGGTACGTGGAGGATAAGAAGGCACATGGAGAGAAACATCTGCGTATGGAAACCAGTCTGCGAAAGAAAATTTAGTTCGCAGAGGAAGCTCTCACAGTATGCGACAGAGAAAGGAAACACATGGAGCAAGGTGGTACATGGAGAAGTTGAGAAGTATATGGTGGGAGGAAGTAAACATAGATGTATAGTTTGTCTCGAAGCTGGATGGTACGTGGAAGCAACAGTTGTACGCAGAGGTGGTGGTTTGCTTACCATACCCGGAACAGAGTATGCGGAACACCCAATGAAGCCTAAAAATTGACCAAATTAGTTTGAAAAATTAAGTTCCATAACATATTAGTATAAAGAAAAATAAATTACATCTATTGGTGATTATGGGACTTCAACAGAGAATCCATTTATAGTTGAGTATGCAAGATTTAATGATAAACCGATGAAGCATCCTTTAATTCGATAAACTAAATGAAGATTCTTCCAACGCATTGAGCAAGGGGGGTCAGCAGAAGTGATCTGATGGATGCATTTTTATATCCATAAAACCTTTTAAAGGTATTTTACTTGGAACATAGTGGTTTTTTTAAACACTTGTAATCCACAACTTGTGAAGATTAGTAGTTTTTGGTATGACCCACACACTGTTGGATTATTCTCTTTATAAGTACCCCTTAGTCGTGAACCAAGTAAGATTTTTGTGTCATTTCTTTGCATGTGACTATTTATTTTCAACACTTCCTCTTCATACAGTTTTAAAAGGTTCCTACCAACATGGGAACAAGATCCATCAATTTAAAAGGAAAAGTTGACACCCTGATTCACCCTTCCCCTCCCAGTGTGTTTTGGGGTCCTTCAAATGGTATCAGATGGTAAAGGTTGCTAGTGTTAAATTTGTCCTATTTTTTTGACATGGAGAATACGATTAATGTCAGAGGATTTCCTTTGTTTGGTGGAAGTAAATTTAAAATATGGAAGAATAGGATAAGATCTCATCTAAGATATTTTGTAATTGATGTAATTTTTTCCACTGCATAAGGAATAGAGGTCACTGATCCAATCGGTTTATCTATGAAAGATATAAAAAAGAAAATAATGGATGTTGATGCTAAAGCATAGAAAGACCTAACTATAGCTCTTTATGATAAAATATATCTGAAATTGATGAACTATACGTAATAAAATTCTATGTCAAAGAAAATGGAGAATATTTATGAAGGTGACAGCAAAGTGAAGGAGGCTAAGCTTCAAGTTTTACATAATAGGTTTGATGATCTTAAGATACACTGTAATTAAAACGAAGATTATTTCTTCAATCGAATTACTAATGTTGTAGGATAAATTTTATGACTTGTCGAAGAGATCAAATACATTGATATTATAAATAAAATCTTGAGAAGACTTCCGTCCATTTATAATTCAAAGGTTTAATCTCTTGAATAAAGGGATATTTCCAAACTTTCTCTTGATAATCTGCTGAGCAGCCTAGTGGAAAATGAGATGAGAGTCAACCCGAAGATGCAACGACTTTTTTAAGAAAGAAAATGGCATTAAAAGACACATACAAACCGGAAATTTCAAGAGATTTTGTAAATAAAGATGATGAGTAAAAATAAGTTCTTTCTATCATTTACAAGAAACTCAAGAAGGTAACGGGGAAATTTGAAGGAAAACTACCTCTGGGTTTTTTTTTGTTGTGGAAGAGTTAGGAACATTGCCTCTCGTTTCCCAAGAAATATAAATGATGAAGAAAGAGAAGACAGATACATTCAAAAACCTCCAAAAATATTTTTCAAAAATTGAGACTTCAAATAAGGAAATAAATTTCAATGAAATAGTTTTTTTTATGAAGAAGAAGATGATGATAATGAACTCTTTGAGGAAGAGGAACCAGAATTCAAATCTGGGACCCAGGCTTCCATGAAGGAAACTATTGAAAAGTTAGAACAATTGATAGATAAAGCTAGAGATAAATAGTTTACTACTAATGTAAATCCCAATTTTAATCTTAGGGATTGTTTTGTTAATATTTAGAATAAATTTAAGATATGAAATAAGTGGAAAGTAATGGTGGAGGAATCTTCAGAATATATTGATCAGCTGGAAGCAGAAATTGAATGACTAGAAGAACTGGTGAAAGGAGAATCATCAATCCTTGAAAGAATTGATGATGTTGTGGAACTAAAACTCAGAATTGATGAACTAGAAATGTCCATCAATGAACTTACATCAAGACTGGAGGAGAATTCCAAGACCGTTTAGGGACTCGAAGAAGAATTTTTTACTCTGATAAGTAAACTCAAAAGTTAATAAATTTCAAAATAAGTAAAGAATAAAACACAATTTGGAAGGTTCTTGAATGTTGAGCTACTAGAGAGAGAGAAATGTTATTATAATGGATTTGAAAATATCTTTAGTGATCAAAGACCCACATGCACGGTAAATAGTAGACTTGGTTGTGATGCCGAAACGTCAAATGCTATAAATAAAGTGAACCAGAATAAAGTCAAGTTAAAATTTAATTATGTTGAAAATCCTCCATAAGTGCTGAAAATAAAACCCTTAAATCAAACTGAAAGGATAACTGAAGATTATCCTCGCATTTATAGAAATGATAGGCCTTTAAACAATTTTTTTGAGGAATAAGGCATGAGGATAAATGGAAGTGAGAATACATTTCCTTTCATGAAGTGTCAGTTTTGTGTCTATCTGGTCCATACCATGTCATATTGTGAAGAGTCAAGAAGATATATGAATGGGAAAGTGTTAGGAGTTCAAAAAAGGAGAACATATTCATATCCTACTTCTTATAGACGAAATAATTTCTATGGATATTTTTTTCACTGTTCTAACTTTGGCCATAAAGTTGTGTATTGTAGGCATAGGTATGACAGGAGAAATTCTTTCAATGCTCAGAGACAAGTTAATACTCATCAACTAGATAGTTTTTCTATTTCAAATAGGTTTACTCCTCTGGATGAATAATTTTAATATTAAGAACCCATGTACATGTAAGAGAGAATTGAAAGACCATTAGTGTCATATCCTCAATCCAATATCTCATGGAAATAAAAGAGGAAAATTAAAAAATCCAATTTTGAAAAAATATCCATCAAAGATACAAAGAACAATAGAACCTAGATTATTGATAGTGGATTTTCATCACAAATTATGGTTAATGTAGCCATATTAATGAATTTCAAGAAAAAGGTTTATGGAATAGTGAGGTTTGGTAATGATGGTGGTCTGAAAATAAAAGGCAGTGGAAGTACTGAGAAAGCTAATAAAGAGTTGAATAAAAATAAAGTCCTTTATGTGGATGGTCTATGTTACAATATTATTATTGTGAGTCAACTCTATGAATTAGGTCTTATTGTGACATTAAATCGGAATGGTTTTACTATAAGAGGAATGTCTTGGAATTCTCTCATGAAAGGCTATAATATAGATGGAAACTTATATAAGGTTGATAGCAAAGAGAAAATATGATACTTAACAGTTGAAGAGGAAAACAACTTATGGCATCAGAGATTGGGGAACATCAATCATCAAGACATGGACAAAATACCTAATCTTAAGATAGTCTTGGATATCCCTAATCTGAAGTGTGAATAGGAAAAGAACTATGATGCTTACATGCGAGGGAAACTGGTCTACAGTTCCTACTAGCCAAAGAAGAAAAGAGCATCAAATATCCTTGACCTCATCCATATAGATGTATTTGGCCAGATAAATGTTGATGGAACACATGGGGAAAGGTACTTTATTCTTTTCAAAGATGATTACAGTATAATGGAATGTGTGATCGTTATACACAAGAAGAGACAAGTTCTTGATTGCATGAAAACCTATCATCAAATTCCTGAGAATGATATTAGATGGAATATCAAATTCCTACGATCTAACAATGAAGGGGAATACATTTCCATTGAATTTGAATTTTCCTAGAGAAGTATGGGATAAAAAATGAGGTGGAAGATGTGAGAACCCCATATCAAAATGGAGTTGTTGAGAACATGAATCAACAGGTAAAAAATATGTCTATAACTATGCTGATTGAGAGTCGTATTCCTCGACGTTACTAGAAAGAGGTATTACAAGTTGCATTGTATATTCAAAATTGAATAGGGCTAAATATGGGTGAGACAAAGACACCATATGAATCGTGGCATGGAAGGAATCCCTCCTTGAAATATTTTCTTGTTTTTAGAAGCAAATGTTTCATCTAAAACAAATAAGTAAATCAAGGGATGTATAGTGAAAAGGAAGATGAAGGAATATTTCTTGGATACTCAATGAACAATAAAGCCTACAAGTTTTTCAATAAGATATTGGGAATAATATTGGAAAGTATTGATGTTAAGATCATTGGAGAGAAAAATATGATTTCTTCAAGGAATTCTTACGATGATGTGATATAAGATGAGGAATAATGTGAACATGGAACAAATTCTAATATAGAGGTAGAGGAAGATATACAAAACTCTCAGGAGTCATGTCACGGTGTTAAATCAGAAGAAGAATTAGAAGAGGAATCCATAGCTATATAGAATTTGGTTGAACCCCAATGAAGAAATCTAAGAGTAGTGATTGATCAGTCCAACATTATTAGGGATCATAATATACCTTCACATATAAGGAGAATGAGGAATAATGCACAATCAACATTTCTATCAGTTGTAGAACCATCCTTGTTTTAAGAGGCTTTAATGGATGAGTCATGGGTGAAATAAATGAATGAAGAGTTAGATCAGATTGAAAAAAATCATACATGGGATCTTGTTAAAAGACCTGCAGATCATAATGTGATTGGTACGAAGTGGATTTTCAAGAAAAATTGAATAACTCGGAAATGTGATCAGAAATAAGGTGAGCTTGGTCTTTAAATGGTATTCACAAATCAAAGGTGTCTATATTTATGAGACATTTGATCCAACAGTGATAATGGATTCAATCAGGTTATTTCTTGCCATGGAAATCCAAAGAGGTTGTAATGTGTATCAAATGGATGTCAAGACAACATTCATAAATGGAGTATTGGAAGAAGAAGTCTATATTGAACAACTTGTGGGGTTCCTTCTTGTCATTGATGAACTGAAGGTTTGAAAATTAAATAAATCTATTTATGATATTAAACAGGCACCATAGGTGTGGTACTCTCAATTGGGATCTTATTTGAAAAAGATTGTGTTTAAAAGAGACTGATTGTATCACAGTCTCTATGTGAGGAAATCTCAAAAGGATCAGTTCATGGTGTTGGTATACGTGGATGATATTATTTTTGGTGGAAGAAGACAGGGATTAGTTGATGAATATTCCAATCACATGAAATCAGAATTTGAAACATCCATTATTGGTGAACTCACATACTTTTTAGGATTGCAGGTACTTCAGAAGATTGATTACACTTTCATTTCTCAGGAAAAGTATGCAAGATTTCTACTAAATAAATTCAATATGCATGACTCCAAACCAATGACGACTCTGATTACAGTTGGATCAAAGATCGGAAAGCATGAAGAAGGTAATTTTGTGGATCCCGCTATGTATAGAAGAGTAATTTTAATCTTATTATACCTAATGGTAATACAAACAGATATTGTCTTTGAAAATTTCCTAGTGGCCTACTTTTAGAGTAATCCCAAGGAAGAACATATGGCTGTAGTAAAAAGAATCATGATATGCATTAAAGGTACACATAATTATAGGCTATACTTTACTGTAGGGATAGATAGTGAACTACAAGCATTTGCTGATGTTGACTGGGTTGAAGATGTAGTGGACATAAATTCTATCTGTGGTGGAGCATTCTATACTGGGAAGAAATGTGTGGGTTGGTTAAGCAAGAAACAGGAAAGTAATTCAATTAGTAATGCGGAAGTTGAATATATATCTGATACCAAGTCATGCACTCAGTTACTTTCGATTAATTAACAACTGATGGACATAAGTAATGAGATGAAACAACCAATGGTGATTTACTGTGATAACAAGAGCGCAATTGATCTTTAGAAGAATCATGTTCAACATTATTGTATGAAGCATTCTGAGATCATATATCACTTCATAAATGAAAAATTTGAACAAGGCATGATCAAAATGGGCCTTGTGGGAACTGATGAGCAAGTGGTTGAAATTATGACCAAGCCACTATCAATAGTTATGTTTGAAAAACATCAATTGAACATTGGTGTTCAGCCACCTCCCCATGCTTAAAGAGGTTATGATATTCCCCTCTCCCTAATTGTTGTAATTTTGTTTATCTATTTGTAGAAGTGTTGTAGGTTTATGGATGAGATACGATCCATGGGGAGTTTTTTCTAAGTTATACATTGTTTAAATAACATGTCTTTGGGTTTATTTTCAATAGGGGAGAATGGATAAATTCAATGGAAATAGATATGTTTCTTTCTGGATACAAGATAGATGGAGAATAGAAAAATCCAGAAATGCAGCTATGGGGGATAAAATAAAAGGATGAGAACTCAATTAATGTCATATCTCTTGTCTTATACACTGAGAAATGATCACGTAGACTTAGAATTATGGATGAGTTATTTCTTGAAGGTTTGGGTTTTGATCATGGTTGGCACATCAGCGAATTTATCTATAGATTTACAACAAACCTAAAGGGGGATATTTTTGGAACTAAATTTGTTCATTGATAACTTTTGATTTTGGTTTGTGTTTGTTTTCAATATGCATGTGGATGACTAGGGAGTTTGCAAAGAATGGGGTCATACATTTGAGCCTGAAAGTGGTATTGAAGGTTGGGCAGTTTCCTAGTTTTTTCTAACTTTTGGGGACTCAAATTCGGGAGTTTGGTGATGGAAAACAATGTTTTTTCACCTAGGAGTGAATGGTATGTGAAACAAAAAAAGAAAATAATAAAAAACAAGAGAATAGCATTCCTCGGAACATGGATCGTGTACCATGTTCTGGGACTGGTTCGTAGCCGCATTCGAGGAAGCGGAAATGGTACGCAGAGTGGTGCACAAAACCAAAAAACAGTTTGCAGCAACAGTACAAGGTGAATGAATGTGGTACACATAATGATGAAGGTTGAAATGAAAAACAGTTCATAGTAATGGTATGTGGTGAAGTCATGCAGTACATATAATGCTGAAGGTTGGAGGGATTTCTACAGTTCGTGATATAGGAGCGGTACGCGGTGGAGGCTAACTATATGCAGATGGAGTTTAGTATACAGTGAAGATTATCCCACATTGAAAATTTGGAAAAATCAGATTAGAAATATTTGTAGAATTACGTGCCTATTTAAGGAACAGTAATCCCCTTTGTTAAGAGGCGATATTAGAGATAAAATTTTATGAAAGAAATCCAGTAAATTTTTAAGTGGTATGCAGATGAGAAGATGGTATGTGGAGACAACCATATGAGTAAGGAAAATAGTCTGTGAAAGAAAGTGCATTTCTTGGAGGAAGTACTCACAATATGAAATGGAGCAAGGAATCACATGGAGCATGGTGATATGCGCAGAAGCTAATAAGTACGCGGAGGAAGGCAGTATGCGGAGCAAGGTAGTTTTCCAAGGAGTTGGACAATACATGGAAATAGCAGTGGTATGTAGAGGAGGTGGTCCACGCACCATACTCAGAACACAGTACACAAAACACCCAAGGAAGCCTAAAAATTGACCAAATCAGTTTGTGAAATTATGTTCCATAATTTATCAGTATATGGAAAAATAATTTACATATGTGGGTGATTACGAAACTTTAAAAAAGAATCCATTTATAGTTGAGGATTCATTATTTAATGATAAACCAATGAAGTGACCTTAAAGTCAATAAACTGATTAAATATTCTTCCAAAATAGTGAGAAAGGGGGAGTTAGTGGATGTGATCTGAGGGATGCAGTGTGGTATCCCAAAAACCTTGTAAAAAAAGTTCACCTGACACAGAGTGGTTGTGCTAAACACTTATAATCCACAACTTGTGAAGATTAGTGGTTTTTGGTACGATCGACACACTATTGGTTTATTCTCCTTGAATTTATCCCTTAGTGGTGAATCAAGTAAAATTTATGTGTCATTGCTTTGCATGTGATTTTTTATTTTTTTTACTTCCTCTTCAGATAGGTTTTAGAGGTTCCTACCAACGTGGGTACAAGATCCATCAATTTAAAAGAAAAATTTAACACCCTGATTCACCCCTCCTTTCTGAGGGTGTTATGGGGTCCTTTAATGAGTTTCTGACCTTTATGAGAAGTTAGCGTGTGTTAGGTGTTACACTCCTGGTTCTTTTGTTGTGGTAGTTCCAGCCAAGGAAGTAGCAGAAGGTTGCACTAGATTTAGATCAGTAGAGAGAAAATGGGGCAGGATGAAGAAAATCCTGGAGTGCTCTCCATCCTTATAGAGTAGTGAGAGGCCATGGAGGTGTTCATTATCAAGGTTAGATAGGTTGTGGAGTAGGTCATGGTCAGCTTCATGCATTAGCGTTTCTAGTGCCAGGCGAGCCAGACGTCGTTTGAGGTGCTCTTTTCTTATTTTCTACTTGGGTTCATTCCTTATTTGATTTATGTGAAATGCACTCCTTCATATCACCCACCCTTTTCCATGTTTTCGAACTTGAGGTAGATAGGCTTTCAGTTCCCTTGGTTTTTACTACGCTAGTTGGTGGTTGATCTGACTTGTTTGAAGTATATAAATATTGTGAGCTAGTGTTGGGGAAGCACTGCTCTTGGGGATTTTTCCTATGTTTACAAATAAAACCATATGATTTCATACTTATAATGGATTGGTTGTATTCGTTGTAGGATATCATGGGTTTATTTAGAAGGCAGGTGGTGTTCTTCGATGCTGATGGATATTTAGCAATGTTTGTTGGTGAGTGAGGCCTTCTGATGGGTCAGAGGCAAGTTCTGTTCTAATACTCCTTGATAGATGAGATGACGCTGAGTTCATTGGAGGTTTAACTGCCAGTGTTTCCTAGGGTTGTGTAATAGTACCCTGATGTCTTTCCATAAGAGTTTTTAGCATTACACCCTTGACGAGAGATAGAGTTTGGGATCAAGCTTCAGCCAGGTGGGTCTCCTATCTCGATTTCTTTGTATAGGATGGAACCTTCTTATTTGTGAGAGCTATGTATATAGCTTGATGGTCTATTGCATTGTGGTTTTGTTTAGCCGATTGTGTCACCGTGGGGTGCGCTAGTTTTTTTGTGAAGAAGGCTAATGGTAGTTTGTGGTTGTGTATTGATTATCGTCACTTGAACCAAGTGATAGTGAAGAACCACTATCCTCTTCCACAGATTTATGATTTATTCAATCAACTTAAGGATGAATGTTGGTTCTAGAATATCTATTTTCATTCAGGATATCATCATATGGATGTGAAGAATGATTATATTCTAAATACTACTTTCCATTGTCGTCGTCATCATTATGAGTTTGTTGTGATTCCTTTTGGTGTGAAAAATTCTATAGAAGTGTTCATGGGGTTAATGAAAACTATGTCCTGTGAGTTCTTAGATAAGTTCATGGTGGTTTTCATTAATGAAATTCTTGTGTACTCATCATTTGGGAAAGATCATGAAGAGCATCTTCATGTTGTTTTGGGAATTCTCCTCCATGATAAGTTGTTTGGGAAGTTGTAGAAGAGTGATTTTTTGGCTTGATAAGTCCATTTCTTAGGTAATATTGTATCCTAGTAGGGAGTAGCTATGGATCCATCAAATATGGAAGAATTTTTGTCATGGGAATCCCCCAAGATAGCGGTAGATTTGTGAAGTTTCCTTGGTCTTTCAATCTATAACAGGAGATTAATAGCCAATTTATCTAAGGTTGTGACTCCTCTAACAGTGTTGACTAGAAAGGATCAGGGGTTTGTGTGGACTGATTGGTGTCAATAAACTTTCGAGTATCTAAAGAAGAAGTTGGTCAATGATCCAGTTCTTTTCCTTCCAGTAGAAGGAGTTCATTTTGAGGTTTTTTATGATTCATCTCATTTGGGGTTAGTCTATGTTCTAATGCAGAATATATTGGTCGTTTCTTATGGGTCTTAGTAGTTGCATCCCCATGAATGTAACTATTACACCCATGATCTTTAGTTTTTGGGAGTGGTGTTTTCCTTAAATTTGTGGAGACATTACCTCATTGGAGTGAGTTTTTTTCTCTTCACTGATCCTAAGAGTCTAATATACATTTTCTCCCAGAAAGACTTGAACTTGCAACAGTGTTGGTGGATGGGGTTCTTATAGGATTATGACTTCAAAATTTTATATACAAATGGAAAGTGGAATCTTGTAGCCAATGCACTGATCAGGAAGTTGTGTAGTGATGCAGTGCATGAATCAGGTGATTCCTAGAGAGTGATGGAAGAAATTTATTCTTTACACCTAGATATGGTATAAATTTTGGGGAAGAGGTTGTCTTTTTCAGATGTCGATGCAGTCATATCTAGTGAAGCAAGTGGAGGAATCCCAGTTGGGGGATCTTGAGGTGGAGTTCTGGAGGGACTGAGTATTTTGTGTTGAGGACCCTGATGGTGGTCCTGAGGATGAACTACACTGGGTGTTTTTTAGGGAAGTATTTTCCTTCCTTTGATGATGCATGAGATGGTTCTCCAAGTCTTCTATAGTTCTCCCTTCGTGGTATATCCTGGCGTGACAAAGATGTACCAAAATTTGAGAGGTTAGTTTTGGTGGCCTGGGTTGAAGCATGTAGTTGCAGATCTTGTGTCTGAATGTTTGGTATTTCATAAGGTGAAGGTTGAACACAACGTTTTTTGTGGTTTTCTCCAGCCATTATTTGTTCCTCAATGGAAGTGTTAAGAGATATCGATAGAATTTATTACTGGTTTACCTCAAGTTTGGGGAGGCAAGGATGCGATATGGGTAGTAGTGGATCATTTTATGAAATAATCCCACTTTATAGTGATAAAGGAGTCGATCTTAGTAGAGGTTTTTCTGAGGCAGTATCTGGAGTAGATGTTCTGACTCCATATAGTTCCAAGGATGACCATTTCCGATCAAGATCCTCATTTTACCTCTAAGGTTTGGAGAGGTCTCCTGCATTCTTTAGGTTCTCAGCTATTTCTTAGAACTGATTTTCATCTATAGATGGATGGTCAGATAGAACAGAACATCCAGACTCTTAAAGATATGTTGTGCTCTTGTGTCCTAGATTTTGGAGGTTCGTGGATGAGGCACTTTACCTTGGTAGTGTTTTATTACAATAATAGTTTCCACTCCACCATCAGTATGGTTCCATTTAAATCAATGTATGTACAACCTTTCCATTCTCCATTATGTTGTACTGGGGTTGGAGAATCAGAAATTCTTAGGCCAGAACTGGTAAAGAATACGATAGATAAGGTTTAGGGGATTCGCAAGTGGATGAAGGTAGTGAAAGATCCTCAGAAGTACTATGCTGATCATAGGAGGATTCCTATGGAGTTTGGATTTTGGGATCACATGTTTCTGAAGGTGACTCCCCATCATGTGGAGTAAAGTTTTGGTCATGAAAGTAAGCTTTATCCCTATTTTTTGGTTCTTTTAAGGTGTTGTCTCATGTCGGAGCGGTGGCGTATTGGATACCACTTCCCCCATAGATGAGTCGGATACACGATGTCTTTCACATTTCACAGCTTTTTTATTACCGTCATGACAGCTCTCACATCATCTATTGGGGTGAGATCAACATTGATGAGGTTGAAACTTTTGAGGAGAGGCCGGAAGAGATCCAAGACCTCTAAGAGAAGGTGTTTCATAGGTGTGGTATCCCCTTGGTTCATGTCTTGTGATGGAAGAGTGGCAAGGATGAGAGTACTTGGGAACATGAGCCATATACACATTCTTAGTACCCCAAGTTGTTTGATGTTTAACCCTTCTCTTGTAACTTTGTTCATTTGTGGTTATAGACCCTTTCTATTTATGATATGAATTTCTCTTATTGTTTATTGTGGCTTGCTCTCTTTTGAGATTTATCACCCCTGGGGGAGTTTTTAGGAGCTAGTTTTGGTCATCGTGTGGTTTTGTGTTGTTCCTTTTATAAAGCGGTTGAGCTCTTGTGGTGTAAATATCATTGAGAGGTATCTTGTGGGGTGGTTGTTCAGATGGACCCTTTTATGCTTCTTCTCTGGGTTTGTTTTGGATTCTCAAGGTTGAGAATTTATTGAGAGGTATCTTATGTAATAGTTATGACCTCTATGGTCCATTCTTTTGTGAAAATATTGTGTTTAAGGTGTTTTGGGAGGTTAAGGAAACTTGTTTATGACACTTTTTGAAAATTTCTAGTTTTCCAATGGTGGATTGTTTCACAACTAAGTCAAGAATGGTGAGTCAGCAATGGTGAGTCAGTAACAGTGACTCGCAATATTGAATTAGGAACGGTGGATCGCTGAATGGTAGCTCACTGAATGGTGACTTGCCGAATGGTAAATCGTGAACAATGGATCTCCAAATAGTAGTTCACTGAATGGTTTCTCACTAATGGTTTCTCTTTAAATGGTATCTCATTTAAAATTGAATCACCGAATGGTGACTCACCAAATGGTATCTCACTGAATGGTCACTCTTCCAATGGTGAGTCATCCAACGGTGACTCATCCAATAGTGATTCATCCAATAGAGAATCATCCAATAGTGATTCATCCAATGGTTATTCATCCAATGTTGATTCATCCAATAGTGACTCATCTAACGGTTCCATCCAATGGCGAGTCATGAATAATGCTTCTAGTTTCCTACAGTTTCACCCCTTTGACATTATCATTGATGTAAAATTTATTCAAATCCTTGTTTTAAGATATTTAAGACTGATTCAAATCCTAAAACTCCTATCTAAAATTTTTTCCTTAGGGTCGAGGTTCCTTTACTTGGTTAAAATATATAATATTGACTGGATATGGTTTTAATGGAAATATAAACCATATCTAAATCGTTGCTCCGTTTAGATTTTCAAAAGGCTGAGATACCTTTTACCTTGTTATTTATTCTTGTTTTTCCTTGGTACAGGAAGCCTAGAGTTCTTCCTCCTATAGGAATCAGAAATTATGTTGTACCCTTGGATAGTGTTTTCCTTGGAATTTTTCCTACTGCATGTTCACCCCTTGTTTAAGTGGAATCAGGTAGTGTCGAGATATCTTTGATATAAGGTATGTTCTACCTCCAATGTTCTAGGTTCATCAATATATTTCCTCTAGTTTCTCCTTTCCATGTGATGGAATGTGATCTCTATATTTCTAATTGAGATTTCTCAATAGTTGGTTGGTGCGGTGGTGTCACAAGTCCTTGGTTGGATACAGTCATTGAGGGAGAGGTGATCATGGTCTATTGTGTTGGCCCATTCTCATGCAAATAATGTTGAGGAACTTTTGAGGTAGGGTATTTTTTCTTATATTTTATTTACATGAAATTGTAGATATATCTTTATTTATACCCTTAGATAGAAATAAAATTGACTTAATAATTATTTGAACCGAATTAAATAATTTGTATCAATCGCATAGCGATGTTGTTGATTTCTACAGTGATAACAGTTTTCCTCTTGTTTTTCGAGATAGTTTGAAATCTATGCCTTGTATGCTTTAACATTTTTCTCTTGATGGAAATTGGAAAAGAACCTAAAGTTGGAATTAATTAATAATTAATTGGATAACTGTTTAAAGAGTCATTTTAATGAATCAAGTTGTTGTTGTACGTTTATGATGATAAAATTGATGCAAAAATGTTTGTTTATCTAAATTGGTTGATGAACTTGAAGCATGTTGATTCTTTTTTATGAAAGTATTAAAGGCATGTTAAATTAATTTTTAATTAATTTGTAATAGCTTGAGAAGCTTCTTTCATAGGGTTTTCGTAGTTGGAACCTGAATAATGAATCTATTAATTAAAGATGGAATAAAGAACTGGTTGTGTGATAAAAGATAATGCCTTTATAAGGAATGAGTTTCCCACCTGCATGTAAAGTCCAAGTGCCTTGTGTTTGGAAGATGTGAGAGCGCATTGTGTGTGAAGGCCAGATGCCTTGTTCTAGGGCCAAGATCCCGATTTCTATGTTTGTTTTCTACTGATTGTGATGTAATGTGAGCCTGGTATGGCTAATCCTTGATGGATATTGTGGCATGTGTGGGTAGGGAGACCCAGTCGTTGTGGCAGCAGTTGACCCCTATAGTGGAGAGATTCATTGGTTTGTGCATGTGGTGTCAGGGAGGACATCAGAGATGATGGAACGGGTTGAATCTAGGCTTACACATTGATATTAAATTTGGATTCTTATTGAAACAGTTGTTTGTTTATCTACTTTACTTTCCCCACTACTTGTGGAAACTATTTTTTCATACACTCCTCTCAAAAGAGGCAAAGACTCATTGGGTATTCCAAGTGTTTTTTGTGTTTAGATTCTCGAAGATGGATGGGTATACATTCCTTTTATTGTTTTAAAATATTCAATGGGTTGCTCATCTATTCAATGTGTTGAGCCCCTTGTGTTTGATATATTAGAATTTTTTACTAGAATACCTAGAAATATGAAAATATAGAAAGTGGTAATGTGGTTAAAAATGAATAATTGTTTAACCCATGGGTTTGGAGCTTGCTGGGATGAAATACTGAGGTTGTGATCCTAAGAATCCATGGACTTGGTTTGGTAATGCTTTGAGGGAATGAATCCTTATTGAAATTATAATGCAATGGAATTTTATGTGGAATTGAGAATGGTTAATTAATGATCAAATAATTAATAAATGTAAATTGAAACTAATAAAAGGGGATAAAGTAATTAAATGTTGCTCTTTAAATGGTTGTGTTCTTATAGGATATCTTGTCTTAGCCGAGACATTTGGGAGTTCAAGAGATGTTATATGTAGTTGTGTCGGATACTAGGATATTCCCATATTATAGTTGTAAGATATATTATATCATTTACTTTTTGTGTTACTATATGCTAATCCACCCTATCGGTTAGGTAAACTAACACCCTGGGGATTCTGAGACCTGGGTGTTGTTTTCTGCAACATCACCGTGGGAGGAAGGATGACTGGATACCCTCTTTGGCCCGCTCTATTCTCTTGGTAGTTACTTGTGCTGGTATGCACGATAGTTTGTTTTCCCCATATTTGTGTGTAGAGGGCTGTAATGGTTCGTGGTTATTCACACACATATATTCTGGATATAATTTCCTAAAGGATACTATAGGTATAACATATATGGGTTG
The DNA here is from genome assembly GCA_963277665.1 of Viscum album. Taxonomy (NCBI): domain Eukaryota; kingdom Viridiplantae; phylum Streptophyta; class Magnoliopsida; order Santalales; family Viscaceae; genus Viscum; species Viscum album. The sequence goes on from OY728147.1 coordinate 1,307,419,922, forward strand.
TGATTTCTTGAGGATATTTACTCAGTGTATGTGTTTTGATGGCTTCAGGTATAATACCCAGCGTTTGACACACATTATACGAGCTTTGGTGGCTACCAGAAACTACCTGGTTACATTGTGTTATGTGGACATCGTAGTTTTTTTCATGAGGTGCATGTTTTGGTGCTTCACCTAGGTGTCTATGGGATAGCCTTTTTAAAGAGAGATGATCCGGACATGAAATGTTGGGGTAAAGTGGAAAATCAGTGGGGGATTTGTAGTAGGATACCCTTGATATTCTTTATTATATTCTATTCTATTTTATGCGATACTTGGTGAGAGTATCCATGGTGAGTTTGGGAACTTAGTATACCTATTTAGGGGATGAGTTAGTTTCACTTGTTGTTTATTGTGCTTTAGCATGAATCATATAAATTTTCACAAGAGGCTCTAGAGAGGATCCTATTGAGTATACTATTATACTCACACTATGTATATATGAAATTTTTTTCATATCAGTTAGATCAGGATGAAGATTAGGTTGTTTACTACTATCTTGTGGGTTTTGCAGGAGCTTTCTGGGCTTAATGGTCGTTGTTGTTTTACTTTTTTTTGCTACTTTCAGTTTTCCCTTTTAGTTGTAGTAGTTCTTTCATGTCATTAAATATGTGGTCTTGTGTTTTCTTTTATATTTTAATCTAATAAAGAGTTTTTTGGTGTCTATATTATCTCTATCTTTCACATGTGTTTTCTTAGAGGGTAATGTCTCCTATCTATGTGTTTATTAAACCCTCATCATTATTTTCCGACCTGGGTCCTATAGGAGGCGCGAGTTGGGTGTCGCTATCTCTCTTATCCCATTGTGGGCCCAAGAGGGGTATAATTTGAGGGGAGGGGTCATGAAAGATATGATCCAATGATATCATCCTTATTCATTCAATGGATTTTTATGATTGTGATGACAATATGTTTATGAAATCATTTTCTTTTCCTTGGGTTATTCCATGATGAAATATTTATGAATCCCATTTATTTTTTATGGGTTCTGATATTATGAATGTTTTATAATCTTTTAGTACATGTATGTATGGTTTTAATTATGTGATCGGTGATCCTGTAATTTTATATCCCTCTAATGCATTGGGTAAAGATGTATATCTCATGTGAAAAATTTGACTAGAATAGGGAATGAAGTCAATTTTGTAAGGGAATTTTTCCACTATGATAGTCCTGGGATTTAAACATGACTACTATGATATTTTTGGGAGTAAACCCAATCCATTATGATAGATTTAGTAGTGAGCCTTGACTACTAAGAAAATTATTTTCTATACTTATGTGTATACCAAAAAATTATGTCTTATGACAATATTGTTGATCCCAATATTTTTTAAGCTTATTGTTGTGTTTTTTATGAGGTTATACATTTGGTAAAAAGGATATGATTAGGTGTGTTAGCTTTTTTTGTCAATTCATAAATCATATTCAATGGAAATAAAATGATTCTATGTGAAATTATCATAGTGCCTATATATCATGAATGAAGTTCATGATGAAATAAAATTGAAGGACAGGTGGAGTAGGGAAGAATTAGTGATCAAACATTAGTGTAATAGATTCCACACCATGGAGCTTGGACTACACCATAAAAAGTCATAAAACACCATAGAGTATGTGTCAGCATTATAGAGGTGATTTTCTCCACACTGTAAAGTAGAACCACACAATTAAGAAGGATTGATCTGTTTTTTGTTCCATTTAAAATTTTGGCACCTCCACTCCATACCGATAAGTCAGCACCAGAGAGAGAAATTGGTTGATTTTTTGTAGTTCTTGAATTTTTGGTACCTCCATGTCATATCACATGGTCCATAGTATATTCTTATAAATGCATGAAGAATATACTGTAGATTTAATTTCCAAGCCACAAAGTGAATCCATCTGGATTTTTGGTTCTGGGGTTTTTAATATCTCTACGCCACCACACACAGCCTTATATGAATGTTATGTGAAAATTTCTAAAAACTAAAAGGGTGTAATTTAATCCCCTAAACCATGTCGTAGAAGAGAAATATGAAAATTTTAGAGGGTTCATGCTATCTTGACTTAATTTAATGACTTTTTTATTATTATTTTAGTCTAAAATAAATACTAATTTGAATTAGATTATCATGATATTTTGAGACACAGATCCAAAGGATAATATTAAAAAGTATTTAAATGAGGTTATTTTGAATTTGAATTTAAAATTAAAACCGGAAAAAACTTGATATGCTATTATGTAAAGGTTCAACTGAAAAAGAAATTATAAAGAAATTGATAGTGAAGAAGTGGATAAATAGAAATATAAGACGAATATTTTTCATGTTGGAATAGAGTAAACATATCCTACCTTTTTTATAGGCTAAAGAATAATAATAGTAAAAGTACATCAAAAATTGAAGGTTATGGTTGGAATCATTTCCTAATGTTTATATCAAATTTCTATAATAATTATTTTATTATTGGATAAACTATCATAGTTGGGAGACTTAATGTAATACAAGTTCAAGGATAAACCATGATCATTGTACCTATATGTTGAAAATAGTGGATCTCATGATCTTGGTGGAATACAAATTATATAAAGGACTATCCCTCTTATTTTAAGAGGTAAACCATGTAAATCTATTATGTCCTTATTGTGTAAGTGTGTTGAATAGTGATCAAGATTCAGTTTAACCAGTGATGAGGGTTGTTTCACCAAGAAAATTTAAATGATTTAACATCATTGATTCAACCCTCCCCCAAAGTAATCCCTCATTGATCTCGTAGGTTCCTTTTAAAGTGGTATTATAGTTCATGTTCCCCTAATTGGTGATTTACTATTTGAAGTATCCCAATAAGTCTCTCTCTATTCAAAGTGGTCGGTTCTGAATTTCTATTCTTTTTCATAGAAAACCATAATCCAGTGAACATAATGGGGATTCCCACCATTTATAGGAAAAATATCATATCTATAAGGATATGGTGTTTCCTAATCTTCTTTCAATCAGTTTGAATATTCTTGTGGCAAAATGTAATGGGTTTCCACCTCATGATGAGAATATTTATTTAACGTAAATAGATAAAAAATAATATATAGATTTTGGTTCATTCTATAAATGATTTATTTTCATCATTATCTGAGAAGGAATTGATCAAAATGATAGGTTTCATGATATAAAAAGTTATTTAGGATAAACTTGTTAATACATATGGTGAAATAACAAACTAAATCAAGATAAAATATAGATTTGAATACTTAAATATGAAGACCTTAAAATGTTATAAGTTTAAAATTTATATGATTTATTCAAATGATTAATGATATTGTGAGAAAAAATCAGATGTTATAGTGATATATTGGAAGATAATATAGTGGTTGAGAATATAATTCATATTTTACTAAACAGGTTTGATGCTAATGATTCTACTCTTAAATACATATATCTAGAATCACTTACTATATATTATTTTCATAACATTCTCATTGCCTATAAGATAAGAAAATAATATGTTCTTAATTAGTGGAAGGATGAAAAAAAAAATCTCTTTTAATTCACAAATAAATATAAGCAAAGAAGATGGTTAATGAAGAAGATTTTGATTATTCTAATTATGATTATGATTTAAGTCAAAATTTTGATAAGATGATGTCTCTAATACCAAGAAATGTAAGAATATTCAAGGTAATGGTTAAAGATAAACATCCACATAAATTATTTTGGTGTGGGTAAGTCAAAAAAATTTCTACAAGTTGTCCTAATTTAAAATAAAATAGGTTCAATGACAAATAATAAGTAACATGAAGATTCTTCAAAAGGAAATCGTGAAATTTTGAAAAACTAGGGGTCTCTTTTAAATGTAAAAAGAAAATTTTATCAAAATTTAGAAAGTGAAATTTCTTTTCTAAATGTGAAAGTAGTGATATAAGTGATAAGTAAGAGAAAATGAATATGTCAAGATATGTTGATGAAAAAATTATCATTATAATGGTGAATGAATAAGAATTCACTAGAGAAATTTGTAGTGAAGTTGAAGATAATGAAGAAACTAAAATGGAATTCATACTAAAATGAGAACTTAGTGAGTGTCTCAAAGATCTCTAAGTTGGAAAAAGAGATAAGAAATCTAAAGAATGATAAAAACATTCTATAATTATTAAATTGGTCCTTATTGAGGAAAAATTAAAGATTCAAGATGAATTTTATGGCTTGAACAAGCTTGTTGTTTAACTAAATAATTAAAGTGTAAATATGGAAGATGTTAAAGAAAAAGAAAAGTAGTTTGAGATTTTTCATCCAAATTTGTTCAGTATGGAAAAAGATCATGATTATTTTATGTTATATATTCATAACACTATTTATAATATTGGAGAAACATCAAGTATGATAAAGGATCACATGCATTGGTTAGGATCAATATCAAATGAATATTAAAACAGTTGATAGAACATGAGTTATGTCTAAGAAGAAGAATCAAATCATGAATACCAATCTTGTAGTAAAATCAAGTGATTTCCAAGATTTTGTAAATTCAGAGTATACCTTCTTGAATGAAAAAACAGTTAAAATGGTGAATATAAAAGGGATAAGAAGAAGTTGGATATGAATAAATAATATTCTGGAGCTCTTAAAAATTTTGGTTAGCATAATGAATATAAAATTAATGATGGGAAGAATGTTGAAAGGTAGTTTTATAGTTTTGGATAGTATTATATCTATAAAGGAAAATATAATTTTTATGGATATTTTTTGAAACCATGGAGGCTTTGAGAACATGGAGAGGATATTATAGTTTAATTAATGATACAATGATGAGTTTATATGGCTTGGAATAAAAAATTAAGAGTGATACATATCACTCAAAAGAGAATAATTTAAATACATATTGTAAATTCTGAATAGAAAACTATAAATAGATTTCAACCATTGGAATATTTTTGTGAATGATTTGAGGAACTGAGTCACCTCATTAAAGGGTGTCTTGTTATGTTTCCAAAAAAAAATTCTTAGTACAAAGTGTTGATAAGTCTCAAAATATGAATGATGAAGGCAAATAAAAAATCTAGTTTTTGATGTTTCTTTTAAAGCATACAAATAAGAATATACATGTATTTTGGAAAATGGTTGTTCTTCTCATATGATAGTAGTTCTGAATAAACTCAAGGATGTTGAATAATGTAAAGAAATCTCAGAGACCTTTATGATGGGTCACTAAAAATAAAAGGTGTTGGATCACAATTTATTGGTAAAGATCAATTGAAATCCAAAAACACATTATACGTCAAAGTATTGAAACACAATCTTCATAGTGTATCTCAGTACTACAATGAATAAAATTAAGTGATATTTCAGAAAGATAGATTTTTTATAAGGAAATTTAAAGATGTATTTATATTGAAAAGAGTGCTATGAGAAATAAAATTTTTGATTCAAATTGGTGATGTTGTAAATTCTTGTTAGTTAAGGATGAAAGAATAAAATCAACTATGGCCCTGAAATTTTGGTCATATTGGCCAAAATAACATGTGTAAGATCATTCATGGGGAAAATGGTCATGATGTTACTATGTTGAAAAGAGAAATTTAATGGGTGTGTTACACTTTTATAAATATAAATATTATTAATACTCCATTCAAGATTGTTAAAATATGAACTACTCATCCTTTGGAACTAATTCACTTTTAAATTTGTAGGATTATGAAGAAATACACAAAAAATGGAGATAAAAACTTTATTTACTTTATTGATGGATTTACTAACATTAAATGCATTATGTTTGTGAAACATAGATCATAGGAATTAAAGAGGTTCACATGTTTCAAGAGAAGTAAAGAAAAAGATTGTGGTTACACTTTGAATAAAATTCAAACTGATAATGGCAGTAAGTTTACCAGTGGAATATTTGAGGCTTACCTTGAAAATCATGGAATTCCTCATGAATTCAATGGAACATACACAAGTAGAGAATTGACATATTACCATGGTTAAAAACTATGAAAATATGGCCCAAAATTGTGGCCATAAAATAAGGCCATAATTTTTTTAAACTGAGGCTGTTATCACCATGGAAGCAGGGCATGACATATTGCCATAATTAAAACCAGGGAAATAGGTCTCTTCATTTTACACCGTGGTAGTTAACCTAGGGTCATGGTTGAAAACTTTGGCTATAGATTAAAAATAATATGTCACCACCCAGATTTGATCTCTATGCCTTACCTATTGAATTCAATCATCTAACTACTACACCACACTTATATTTAGGTATATTAATGTATATTATGTTATATATATTATTAACAACCATGGAGATAGCTTAAAAACTGTGGAAATTGAGATTCTTATTCTATTTTTGGCAGGAAAATTTTTCTCCCAAATAAGGGTGGGAGACCTATATCCACAGTTTTAAAAATGTTGGTTGGAGTAGACTACTAAAGTGGGGGTTAATTGAGTATCTATAAAAGAATTTGTATAAAATTTATTCTTAAAATGGTTCCCCCATAAATTTAAATACATCCTAGTTAATCAAAGTTATAATTTTATGATAGTTTGACTATTTAAATAACTTCTTAGAAGATTGATTAATGCTTAGTAACCTTAATATCAGTTATTAATATTACTTTTGAAGTTATTCTAGTAAGTCAAAAAAATTATAACTTCTTTCCAAAATTAACTATCAAAGTAAATTTAGTGATTTTTGACTTATATAGTAAAATAGAGAGAAATGAATTAAACATCAAATCATATATAAAGCATGTGGTTCTGTATCAAGTCGAGACCTAATCCAATTCACTTGGTGATCACCTTACACCAAGCAGTTTATATAAATAAAATTTATCCACACCCAGGATCGGGGTTAACAATAATACACAAGACTGTCATGGTCACATGACCTCTTCCATAGTTCTTCATGGGTATGAACTAACAGGTCACACAGGGACCTCTTCTAAAACTATCAGTGGGACTACACAAGTGTAAAAATATGTAAGAGAAAGGATATCTTGTATTCTTTAGTTTAATGAAAGATATAGTGTGTGTTTTTATACAGACACACACATTGCTCGAAAGATAAAAATAATACACCAAAGAGAAAAAATAATGAGATAAGGTTAAAAGTGCTCCGAGTGTTAGACTATGCAGCTTTGGACTTCTGGGATAAAGAAGATGTAGAAATCAAGTCCTCTCATGGAAAACAGAGTATCTTAAGTCAGCTAGATCTTGATCATGTTTTTTGTAGAGTTGATTGTGTGGAAATTTTCTCAACTCTAGGATTCGAGTATGATTCGTGTATTCTTCAACAATGTTGAGTTTCATGAATGCTCATACTACTTCGTTATCACACACACACTTGTTTTTTTGTTATCATTATTTTCGTCACAATCACCACGATCACCACCTTTTTATTTTAGCCATGTTGTTATTTTTATTCTTAGAATTCATGTGTTGGAGCCGATATGATGCATGTATTCTGTACCTCGTACCTCAGACGGTCAGGTGACATGTCTATAAAGAATCATTAATTATGTCAGGGCATATAAAAACTTAAAATATAACCATTAGAAATTAAATTGAAAATTGAAAAAATAGAATAAGAAATGGTGTCACAGTCTATCTGGAAACGGTGTCTTCATGAAGTGGTGTCTCCTTGAAAAGGTGTCTCCTTGAAACGGTGTTTGGATGGTCACAGTGTCCAGATGGTCATGGTGTCCGGATGGTCACAGTGTCTGGATGGTCACAGTGTATGGATGGTCACTATGTCTGCATGGTCATAGTGTCTGGACGATCAAGGTGTCTGGATGGTCACGGTGTCTGGATGGTCACGGTGTCTGGTCACGGTGTCTGTTCATGATGTCTAGTCATAGTTTCTCAGAATTAGCCAAATATCTGTATAAAGACTAAAAAAATGAAATTCATATAATAGATTAGACTTAATCATTTATCAAGGAAATCCATTATTACACAAACTCAACATATTTTACAATCATTACACATAGCACTTAAGATCATGGATATATTTATTTAAAGCATAAATAAACTAATCATATGTACACATGATTTTAGATAGATTAAGCGGGATTAGAAATATTTAAATAATTTATAGGATTTGTGATCATTAAAACATGATTAACACATAAGTAGTCCAACAATCTCACCCTTTTGATGATCACAAATCATGTGAGTGAGATATTTATTCTCAGGTAGTGTGTTTATTATTTAATGTGAATTTAGTGTATATAGAATACATATTTCTCCCCCTTTTGGGATTATCAAAAAGATTATAAATGTAAATAAAAGAATAGATAAGAGGAGTTCCAAATTCATTAGATAAAAAGTTTCATTATGAACAGTAAGTAACATGAAATATATATTTCATCCCTATCAAAATATAGTAGTCACTATTCTTTAGCATTGGATTGTATTCTCTTTTCCCTTGGCAACATCATCAGAAGAAGAATATATAGGAGAAGAGGTAGAAGTGGAAGAATGGAGTGAACCAGTGGACAGAGAAGGTAAAGGGAGTGCTTCAAAAATAGAAGGGTCCAAGGTAGGTGAAGTGGAAGACTGAGGCCACTGTTGATCAAGGATAACAGGCATGATCTGACTCAAATCCTAAGAGAGATACATAGATGTAGAGGAAAGGGCAGAAGATGAGAAGTTAGGTAGAACAGATCTCAGGGGTGCAGCTGCAGGAGCAACAATTGCATTACTCTAGACATGAAGATAAGGCCCCAAAAGCTTGATGAAGTCAGCAATGATCTCACCACCATACTGTATGTCTTTCTCAAAGTCATCCTTGTTCTCCATAAACTTATCCAACAAAGGAGTAAAATATTTGAGCATTTGGACTTGAGTTTTGAAATCTTTAGTAATAGGAGGGATTCTCAGATTCTCCACAACGTACTTTAAATGGTTGATCATGTTATTCTTAAAGAAGATTTGATTGAAGTAAAAATCCACCTTCTTATAAATTTATTACTGAGAATCATTGGCAATATTGGAATTAATTCTCACCAAATCAAGTACTATGTCATTGTTCTTGATAAATTCCGGTAGAGATTCCTTGTTAATGCCACTATGTACATATTGAAGTTCTTCTTTGACAACTATTCTGAGCAGATCACTATCAAAAGAGGGTTGAGATGATTTTCTAGAAGTACAAGAAGTAGTAACAGCCGAGGTAAGGGATTTTAGTTGATTTAGAACTTTCTGTAGACATCCCTTATACTCATCAGTTAACATGTTAAGACTAATAACAAGTTCGCACATCTCTTGAACAATCTTCTTGTTTCTTTCAGTGACTTTGTCAGCTAATAAAGTGAGATTAGGTTGAATTTGGGAAGTGAATTCCTATGGAATCTGATTAAGAACTTCCTCGACAGGATAATAAATAGGTTCTGGTCTTGAGTTCATCACTCTCTGCATTTCTTCTACCATACCTCTAAGAGTATTTACTTTATCACTGAGCTATTTGTTCTCAATTCTGAATTCTTGAATTTTATGAAGCATCTTGGGCCGAATCTGACATATTATCTTTTCCAATAAAAAGGTAGCATCTCTTTCACTTAAATTGGTTATAGGATCCAGTTGCGTATTCATGATTATTTCAACTCCATCCAATAGGGTAGCCCCAAATTATTTCTTGTGAAAGTTCAGGAATAGAAGATGAGACATGCTCAGGTTCCTTGGTAGATATAGCTTCAGGAGAAGATGCTAGTTTCAAATGAAACATAGTAGATAGATCAATTCCTTTAATTGAGACTTCTTGGGAATCATTCACATCAAAATAACTAGGGAATTTATACCATGTATCCACTAATCTTGGATCAACTAGATTAGGGACTTTAAAAGGTTCTATATTCAGGTGATTCTCCCCCTCAATTGGTGCATGTTTCTTTGGACTGATAGATTTATATCCTTGATCTATTTCCAATATTTCACCCCTGATATCTTCACCAATTTCTCATCTATCCTACTGAAAGGCTTTCTCCATTCTCTCTTCATTAGATGGAATAATTTCAGGAATATCTTGTTCCTTTGGGTGTTCCTCAAGGCCAGCTTCTTACACATCAGAATGATCTTCTACTATATACTCTTCTAAAAGATCCTTTTCATTTGCCTTAGAAATAGATTCTTATTTGTAGGAATTTTGTTCTTAAAAATTAGAAACATCTTTATGAACATGTATTTTCTTCTCAATTAAGACTTGAGGAGCAGATTCACTGTCTTCCCCGGCCAGAATAGTTTCTCTTGAAGGTACAATGACCTCTTCCACTTATTCCTCATTAGAATACTCAACAATATCATCTAGTTAAAAACCAGGATCATAAATATCCTTAGGTCTTGAAGAGTGTTCCACTAGATTAAACTTTTCATAAACCCTGTCATTATATTCCACCTATGCTTTTCACCATGGATTACAACTAATTTTCATTCTTTTTACTATATCTTTCGAGAGACATAACTCATAGTCCTTAATGGATTATTCATCTGGTACAACCAATCCTTTTGCATGAAGCATAGCTGAGATAATCCTTGAATAGAACAGGGAGGTTGACTTGGAGGTTGTCTTGATCAACTCACACATATGGTGTATAACATATTTTTATAGTTTGATATTATGTCCATTTTTTATGAGATGTATCAAAAATACATCCTGATACTTGATTGTAGTAAAATCACCTTTTCTAGGGCTAATAATGTATTGAAAAAACATAAACAAGAGTATGGTTTCACCATCTATCTCAGCATCTACGACTCTCCTCCTAGTTTCATTTCTAATTAAACTTCTCAATTCTTTTTTCAAAACAAATAACTCACTTGGAGGTGGAGGAACTCTTTGGTAGTCCTCAAAAATACACTCATGAGGTATCATAAGGCATGCATCCCATAACCTCGAAGAAAACATGCATCTCTAGCCATTGATCCAACTTCTCACAACATATCCATCTTCTAAATCAAAAGATAATTGAACATACTGGTAAAACTGTGAAACTAATTTTGGGTAAATTATCCTATACTCCTTTGTGAACCAATCTAGCCATCCTTGATCTTTTATCACTTTCAATACCAAAGACATACTTGACAGAATCCACTTATAGAATATCTCTTTTTCTGGTACCACTATTTTGTATACCAGATTCGGATTCAGAGGACCTTCTAGTGCTAACTTCGGGGCTATTTTCAATTTCTTTTTTAAACCACGATTCTCAGGAGTTGATGACGATGGGAGTATTATCCTGGGCATTAAATGACAGTTTGAGAGAGAGAGAGAGAGAAAAATAGAAGGGTTGAGAGAGGGGTTACAATTTGATAGAAGAGAAATCGGGTGAAGAAAGATTAAAACTTCTTTAGTTTTTATCATTTATTAATACCAAGCATTTCAAAAACAAAAGCACAAGAGAGTAAAAGGGTAAAAGAATTAATTATCGTGATATGGTTTATAATTTATAAATAAAATAGTAAAGCATTTTTATGGTGAAACTGTAATCGACTTTCACGGTGAGATTGTAACTGGCTTTCATGGTGAGACCGTAACTCACTTTCACGGTGAGACCATAACTATGGGATTTCTAAACTGTGCGACCGTATTGTTTGAGACAATAAGTTACAAATAGTAATCGAGAAATAGTAACTATGAAACCGTAAAAATGAAACATCAACTCTTAAGATAGTAAATCTATAGAACTATTATAGTTAAACAGTAATCTTAGGACAGTGACTTGTGAAACTGTAAACTGTGAAATAGTATACTTACTACTTAAGATTTATCATTTCCAATTCATGTATGATGTAATCTATTATTTCATAATTTAATTGTTTAGTGAATATATCTGCAAGCTGATATTCAGTTCTAATGAATTCCAGAGTGATGTCACCTTTTTGATAATGATCTCTCAAAAAGTGATGTCTAACATCAATATGTTTTGTCCTAGAGTGTGAAACATGATTTTTTGAGATGTCAATATCACTTGTATTATCACAATTTATAGATACATGTCTAAATTGATATCCATAATCTAGTAATGTGTGTTTCATCCACAAAATTTGTGTACAACAACTACTAGTAGCTATGTATTCATCTTCTACAGTAGATAATGCAATAGAGTTTTGTTTGTTACTACACCATGACACTAGTGACTTGCCTAAAAAGTGACATGTTCCAGTGGTACTTTTTATATCTAAATTACAACCACCGAATTTGGCATCATAATAACTCACTAACTCAAATTATTTTCCTATGGGATATAACAGTTTTATATTGGGTGTATTCTTGAGGCATTTAAATATTCTTTTAACAGCATTTAAATGAGATTCCTTAGGATTTTCTTAAAAACGAGCACACATACACACACTAAACATAATTTTAGGTCAGCTAGAAGTTAATTAGATTAATCATCCAATAATTTATTTATAAGTTTTCTAATCAAGATATTTTTTTTCTTCATCAAGATACAACTTACAAGTAGTCCTCATTGGAGTGTCACTGCTTTTACTGTTATCCAAAAAAAAGTTTTAGAAGATCTCTAGTATATTTCCTTTGATTTAAAATAATTCCATCATTATTTTGAATGATTTTTAATCCATGAAAGAATTTTAGTTCACCCATTAAACTCATTTCAAATTCGTTTTGCATCATTTTAGAAAATTCAATAGATAAATAATTTTCTGAAGTTCCAAATATAATTTCATCTACATAAATTTGAACTACTAAAACATTACTATAAATTTGTTTTATAAAAAGGGTCGGATTATCTATTACTTTCTTAAAACCTTTGGAAATAAGAAAAGTACTCAGTATATCATACCAAGTTCTTGGAGCATGTTTTAAACTGTATAAAAATTTTGATGATTTAAAAATATGGTTTGGAAAATGAGTGTTTGTAAAACCATTGTATTTCTCAACAAAGACATCATTAGATATATACCCATTTAGAAATGCACTTTTAACATCTATTTGATATAGTTTGAAATTTAGATGTGCAGTATAAGCAAACATAATTCTGATGGCTTCAAGTCTAGCTACTGGTGCAAGGGTCTCTTTATAGTCAATTCCTTCTTCTTGACTATAGCCTTGTGCAACCAATCTATCCTTGTTTCTAACTATATTATGAGCTTCATCTTCCTTATTTCTAAACACCCATTTAGTGCCTATGGTGAATGTGTCTTTGGGTCTGTCAATAAGTTTCCAAACTTTGTTCCTTTCAAACTGATTAAGTTTTTCTTACATAGCCATCACCCAAAATTCCTCATTTTTAGCATCATTAATGTTTTTAGGTTGAAGTTGTGACCAGAAGACTTGATGTTCAACCTGATCTCTAAGAGAAGCTCTAGTTTGAGTTTTTTTATCTAAGTCTCCTACAACAGCATCTAAAGGATAGTTCTTAAGAGTTCTAGCAGCTCTAGAAAAAGAAGAAATAGTGATTTCAGGTTCTTCAATGGGTTTAGGTTCATTGTGACCTGAATCTAAAGAATTTTCAGAACTAGAAGTTTTCAAAGATTTATTTACAGGATGGTTAGCGGATTATGGATTAATTTCAAGATCATCCACCAGGTTCTATAAAGTGAACTTAGGCTCATGTGGATCTATTTTATCAAATATGACATGGACAGATTCTTCCACACATTTAGTTCTTTTATTAAACACTCTATAGGATTTACTAGAGATTTAATATCCTAAAAATATTCCTTTATCACTCTTGGATGCAAATTTGTTAAGATTGTCCTTAGTATCAAGGATATAGACATTGTAATCAAAAAATTTAAAGTAGCTAACTTTGGGTTTTCTATTATTCAATAACTCATATGGAATTTCTTTTAAGAATAGGTCTAATCAATACTCTATTGATAATATAGCATGTTTTATTTACAACTTCATCCCAAAAATAAATATGTAAGTCATATTCACTAAGCATGGTTCTAGAAATCTCTTGTAGGGTTCTATTTATTTGTTCTACAACTCCATTTCATTGAGGTGTTCTAGGGGTAGAGAAATTAGGACTATATCTATTTTTTGGGCAAAATGATTCAAACTCTTGATTTTCAAACTCACAGCCATGATCACTTATTAAGGATTTAATTCTAATTCCACTAATATTTTATACAGTTTTGGCATATTTGGTAAAATGAGAGTTGGCTTCACTTTTGTGATCCAAAAATTAAGTCCAAGTATATCTATAAAATTCATGTACAAGAACATAAACAAAGTGATTCCTATTAAAACTAGAAACTCTAGATGGTACAAAAAAATTCATGTGAACTAATTTGAGATGTAACACCACAAGGTTTTGAAAATTAATATGGAATGCAATTTTATAAACACAACTTTTCCTCTTCTATGTTTTGAATTTTGAAAAAAGGTCATCTAGAGTTGTGTTCAGTAATTCATTTGGAGTCTGATAGAACAAACTTGATTTTTGGTGAATAGTAACATACCCTTATGAATAGTAATATGAATAGTAATATTACCCTTGAATAGTAAATAATATTATTATTTTATTTTCTTAAGGAAATATGATAATGGGATCTTAATTAATTTTTCAATGTCACATAAAACTAATTGTACTTCAAGATTGTTATTTTTCGAATTAACTATGACCTTATTTAAAAATTAAATTAATAATATTTAGAAAATTATTTTTGAAAAATGGATTTCTCTTTTGAATTCTATACGTCAAAAAATGGTAGGGGTAAATTTTTGGTATTTTTCTGAAATTCTTGATTTTTTGATGAATAGTGAAATACGATAAAATACCGTATATTCAATATATCAGTTAAATACACTATTTATGACATCATAAGTGATGTAAGGACACTTTATTCGAACTTAGATGATCTTATTACTATTAGGGGTCACATGAAACAATACTATTGGTTGTCTTGATGGATATAATAAAATAATGAAATTGAATATTCAAAATTTACCCCTATCCTTCGCTATAAAAACCCCCCACCATTACCTCTTCTCTTCACTTCTCTAAGCCTTGAATCTCCTCGAAGTTCTGCCCAATTACCCTTCCCTAGTCTCTCGCCATGTCCAAGAATCTTTTGGTCTTGACAAAAGACCAAAACCCCTTCCCTTAAGGAGTTTCTCAAGGAGGTTATTTCAAGAGGTAAAGTACCCTTCTTTTTCATTTGGTTTCATTTCAATTTATCTTCTTTTGTTATCCTCTTCTCACCTATTCTGTCCAAATGATCATTATAACTCCAGTAAAATCTATATACTGGATTTATATCATGTAAATGGAAGAACCATCATAAATATTCTTACTCCCTCCCTTTTATTTTATAAACGAAATCGACATCCATGAGGTTCTGATTTATAACCTTCGTGGACGACGAAGTTTCGTTCTTCAATTTATTCTTCATTACTGGTCATGAAACCATATTCATGGTTGAACCAGACTATAGTATATGTGTTATAACCTAATTAATATTAAGTAACTAGAATATGTTCATATAATTAAGTTATATGACAAAACTAGTTCATAATATTCCAAATATCGCCGAATAATCGAAGTCGTTGTCATCTAATGATTCATCCTCATTCCATGTAACCAAATGATATAAATTAACATTATAAATTATTTATGATCATTAATAATATATAATTCCAATCCTGGAGATTTATAACCATTCCAATTGAACTTCATTACTTAAAATCAAGTGAACTGAATATAAAAATAAAGGAAACGAACACTCCAGAACAACGAAATTCAATACAATAACTTGTAAATAAAGACATAAATGTACTAAACAGAATTATGGTAAAGTAAATAAATTCCTAATAGGTTCTGAAATAAGTTATTAAAAATTATAATTTCATATTCCATGAGCTTAATTAGAAGAGCGGAACACGTTTGGAGTTAAGGTAAGGGTTTTTCCACCCAAACTTCCATTTTCATTCGGGTTACTTTCATTGTCTAATTACCTCAATGAAATTCGTATGTATTGTTATGTACTCATAATATATTCTGTGTGAGTATTATATATATATCTTAAAACCATAACCTTTCCTTATTTTATGGATACTTACACGTTTTAAAAGGAACTTTCAAAATTGATTCAAAAATACAAGCCCAATTCAAGGGAATTCCTCAAATTCTTACCTATTTTCAAGGGCACTCTATAATTTATTTTTGGAAACCATTACCTTTATAAAATCACTCATTTTATTATGAAAGTACTATCTTACTTAAATTCTGGTTTTATACAAATATTTTTCCAAAATAACTCTTCTTTTCGAAATAAAAGAGTATTTATCTCCAGAATTTCTTAATGATTTTATAAGAGTATTTACATCTAATTCAACACTCTTGTTGATTCCATGGTATTATTGGGTTTAATCATTTATGAATTCATATACCATATTTTTCTTAATGGTTTATTACTAAATATATTGTGGATGATCTATCCTAAAACCATTCATCATATTATTCTGAATGGTTAGTGTTTGTGTTCATTAATTGGGGAAAGTTGGTTACATTTCACATGATATTTTCAATATGAATGTATATGTTGTTTATGTTGATCCCCGCTCATATGAGTAATGTATTGGACTTATTATGTGATGGGTGGGGACTGCTATAGCCCCTAGATGCATCGGTAGGTCTCATTAGACAACTAGACGTGGAATTAGCCGAGGCCTTTCCCAATGTGATATAGATTTTGGTCGAGGCCTTAATCACTAGACGTCTTGGCCAAGGCCATGACAAAATGTTTCAGAATGTCTGGAATATGCACTTCCCTCATTATGAATCTATTATTTGAAAGTTCATGTGGTTATTCGACTAGTAGAATATCCATGATTATGTTTTATTATGGAATTTTTTACTTAGCTCATATTCCTGCCATAATGTGTTCGAGTTTATTAAAGACATGTGTTTTCAATTATTCACCATGTCTAATGTTTATATTATCTTACTCTATATTTATTACACTTATTGAGCATTTGAGCTCACCCCTTTATTATGTTTCATTTTCTCAAGGAAATAAGAATTATATTATGAATGACATGCTGAAATAACCTAGGAGTTATGGAAGTTGTCTAATTAGTTTCAATGTTGTTTGTCATTTCAAATTGTAATGATGAACTTATGTATGTATATTGTTTCCAATAATACTAAACTACTTGGTCCTTTGGGATTCGTATTCCTTGTTTGTATGCCAATGTAATCAAATAAGTCACCGGCTCCAAGAAACTGGGGTTGGGTCCTTACAGTTGGTATCAGAGGAAAGTTTAGTAAAATTCTTAGAAATTAGATTTAGAAAACATATAATTATGGAAGATTCCCTAAGTTAGTCTTTGAGGATATACATACAATAACATCCTGGTATTTTTGTAAGGAATATATTATGTGGATTGTTCAAGCAATACAACCCTGTCTGGATACGAGCAGGTAGAGGCGGCTCTAGCACAGATGTATCTAGGGGTAAAACCCGAAAACACTGCTTTGAGCTAGACTCGAATGGGAACTGGTGCATGACAACGGGTCTTGCTGCACTCTTGGTTATGACACTCCTGAAGGATATGCTTAGGATAATTCACATTTTCTTTACAATCCATTATGAAGGATTGAAATGTAAAATATTTCTCAAAGAAACCATATTTGTGAATATAGGATTATCCATGTGTAGGATCTCAATTTTTTTGAGTATTTTTAAGTTAAGATTATACATTATGATTCATAGCCTAATATGGTGTATGACATTATCTAGATATGGCGCCTAGTGGACGGAATGGAAATCGCATGAATGCACGTGTACCCTGTAGGGATTTTCCTCCGATGCAAGATAATGATGTTGGCTCTGGTGCTGTGACTAGTGCTGAGCAACTCATAACTATACTGGGGTAACTTACTCAGGTTATGAATAATAACCTTACCCGTATGGAGCAACTGGATCCACCACGTGGAGGAGCTATTCTAGATCGCTTTATGCGACAACAACCACCATCATTCAACGAGACTACAAAATCGTTTGTAGCATAGTAGTGGATATGTTCCCTTGAGAATATATTTCTTGCTTTGGGATGTAATGAAAGAGAGAAGGTTGTCATGGCAGTATATCGTCTATCGGGAGATTCAGATTAGTGGTGGTCCTTAATCCAAAACACAAAGGAGGAGGAAGAGATGGAAGAGATGGAATGGAGGGATTTTAAAGAAATCTTCTTAGAAAAATATTTCCCTCATGAGCAGCAAGCAGATATGGAGAGAAAATTCTTGAATCTGAGGCAGAATGAAGATGAAAATGTGTCAAGGTACGAAGCTAACTTCACAAGATTATCAAGACATGTTGTGGACTACATACGAAATCCAAGGATCAAAATTGAATTATTATTTGATGGCCTAAATCCATTCCTCCGGCGGGCACTGGTCTCCCAAAGTTTTTCATCATATGAGGATATAGTTTCGTGTGCTATCAAGATAGAAAAAGAATTCTCTAAGTCTTATGACTATAAGGGAAAGAAAGAAAAGAAGAGGGATGCTAAAAACCCTGGGAAAGGAAATAAGGAAATGGAGAAGAAGGGAAGAGTTGAATTTCCACCATGTGAAAATTTTGGAAGGAAAAACCCTGGTGCATGATTAAAAGGAAAAGGAGTATGTTACAAATGTGGTCAGAAAGGCCATCTTGCTGGTGATTTCAAAGGGAAGAAGGAAGTCAATGATGTTAAATGTTATAATTTTCGGGAGATGAGACATTATGCTAATTATTTTCCAAAGCATCAAGAAGATATACAACAGAAATGGCCAAGGGATCAGGGACAAGATTATGCAATCACAACTGCAGTGGTTGAAGTTCCTAATGATGTGGTGGCAGGTACTTTAATCATTTCCTCAAATTTATCAGATAATTTATTTGATTATGGATCAGCGCATTCATTTATATCTTTCCAGTTTTCCAAGAAAATTTGATATGTCCAATTTAATTTAATAAAAGAGTTATCAGTTAAAACTCCTAGTGGATGTATCTTTGCAACAAAGGCATGTCGATTAGTCCCCCTCCAGACACCAAAATTTGCTCTAGTTTCTAACCTTATCATCATACCAATGACTGAATTTGATATAATTCTTGGTATGGATTGGCTGTCAAATTATGATGCGAAGATTTATTGTAAGAAGAAGTAAGTTAAATTTTTTAAAATGGGGTATAATCCCTTGTCTTTAGAGAAGAATCGTCACCATATGATTCTTATCTAGATCCACCCCAGTAGCTCAACTAAATTCAATTATTGGGGAGGAAGAGAATGAAATAAATGTGGGTGAGGAAAGGAATTTTCAAATAGAGGATGTTCCTATTGTGAGAGAATGTGTTGATGTTTTTCCCGAAGATTTACCTGGACATCCTCCAGAATGAGAAATTGAGTTTTCCATTGATTTAATCCCTGTTTCAAAGCCCATATCGAATACCCCTTATATAATGGCCATTGTGGAATTAGGGGAACTAAAGAAACAACTAGAGTAATTGAGTAATAAGGGATTTATTCTCCCTAGTGTTTCTCCATGGGGAGTCCCTGTCCTTTTTGTTAAGAAGAAAGATGGATCTATGAGGTTATGTATCGACTATAGGGAGATCAATGCTATAACAATAAAGAAAAAGTATCCCCTACCTCACATTGATGATTTATTTGACCAACTGCATGGATCTCAATACTTTTCAAAGATTGACCTTCGGTTTGGATATCATCAGTTGAGTTTGAAGAAGGAAGACATTCCGAAAACAGCATTTCGAACTAGGTACGGGCATTACAAGTTTACAGTAATGACTTTTGGATTGACTAATTCACCCTCTATCTTCATGGATCTAATGAACAGAGTTTTCAAAGAATATCTCGATGATTTTTTAGTGGTATTTATTGATGATATCTTGGTATACTCCAAAAGATATGAAGATCATGAAAGTCACTTGCGCATTATCCTAAAGACTCTTAAAAGACATAAATTATATGGGAAGTTTAGCAAGTGTGAATTCTGGCTTCAGGAGATTTCTTTTCTTGGCCATATTGTCTCTAAGGATGGAATCCTAGTTGATCCTGCAAAGACAAAGGCAATCCAAGATTGGCCCACGCCAACAAACATAACTGAGGTACGCAGTTTTATTGGCTTAGTAGGTTATTATCGGTGTTTCCTGCAGAATTTTACCCGACTTGCTAACCCGCTAATGAAGCTCACACGTAAAGGGGTTAAATTTGTTTGAAAAAAGATTGTAAATAATGTTTCAAAGAACTGAAGAGAAGATTAGTCAATGCTCCTATCTTTAATCTACCATCGGGGAATGACAAATTTTTTATTTGTAGTGATGCTTCGAAGAAAGGACTTGGTTGCGTCCTTATAAAAAATGATAGGGTTATTTCTTATGCATCATGATAGCTAAAAATTCATGAGAAAAACTATCCTACACATGATCTTGATTTAGCTGCTGTAATAATTGCTTTGAAGATATGGAGACATTATCTCTATGGTGAAAAATGTGAGATTTATACTGATCACAAGAGTTTGAAGTATATTTTCTCACAGAAAGAACTCAACATGAGGCAAAGGATATGGCTTGAACTCCTCAAGTATTATGATTGCACGATACACTACCACCCGGGGAAGGAAAATAAGGTGGAAGATGCTTTAAGCAGAAATGATCATGGAGTTTTGAACAATATGAGAGTTGAAAGGGATTCTATTTTCATGGATCTAGTAAAGATGGATATGGGAATAACCATGGAAGGTGAAACATCAATGCTTTTTCAAATGGTTGCCAAACCATCTTTACTAGAACGGATAAAAAGTTCTCAGGCTGATGACGAGGAGTTTCAAAAGAATATTAAAGCTGT
This sequence comes from Viscum album, assembly GCA_963277665.1. Classification (NCBI taxonomy): domain Eukaryota; kingdom Viridiplantae; phylum Streptophyta; class Magnoliopsida; order Santalales; family Viscaceae; genus Viscum; species Viscum album. Next base: position 1,307,440,748 of record OY728147.1, read on the forward strand.
GAATGATGGGAGATTGATTGACTTCGTATATGAAGATGGAATTTTGAAATTTGGGAAGAGACTTTGTGTTCCCAATCTACCTGATCTAAAAAGGGAATTGTTGGATGATGCTTATAGTTCCAATTTCTCTATACACCCTGGTAGCACTAAGATGTATAGAGATTTGAAGGAACATTTCTGGTGGGACAACATGAAGAGGGAGATTGCTGATTTTCTGTCAAGATGTATGGTTTGTCAACAAGTGAAAGCTGGAAGGAAACATCCTGGAAGAGTATTGCAGCCTCTTCCCATACCTGAGTGGAAATGGGATAATATCACGATGGACTTTGTCATGGGACTACCAAAGACTCCTAGAAGGAATGATGCAATATGGGTCATTGATGATCATCTTACCAACTCAGCACATTTTCTTGCTATAAGAGAAGATCTATAACTTGAACGTCTATCAAGACTATATGTTAATAAAGTTGCGAGACTTCATGGAGTACCCCTATCGATTATTTCTGATCGTGATCCACATTTTACATCAAGATTCTAGAAAATTCTTTAGAAGGCCCTAGATACTGATCTTTGTTTGAGCACTGCCTACCACCCACAAACTGATGGACAATCAGAACAGACTATTAAAACATTGGAATACATGTTGAGGTCTTGTTCACTTTATTTTCAAGGCATGTGGGATCAGTATTTACCTCTCATAGAATTTTCCTATAACAATAGCTTTCATTCAAGTATTCAGATGGCACCCTATTAATCATTATATGGGAGGAGATTTCGTACACCAACTTGCTGGGATGATGTTGGTGATAGAAAGCTCGTTGGCCTAGAACTTTTTGAAGAAACAATGAAAAAGGTGAAGATTATCCAGAACCATATCAAAATAGCTCAAAGTATCCAAAATAGCTATGCAGATAACCGAAGGAAGTATTTGGAGTTTTAAGAAGGTGATCAAATTTTCTTAAAGGTATCTCCATGGAAGGGTATTATACGATTCGGTAAGAAGGGAAAATTAAGTCCCAGGTATATCGGACCTTTTGAAATTATGGACCGAATTGGAGCCGTAGCTTACCGTTTGGCAATGCTGCCAAGTCTCTCCAAGGTTCAAAATGTGTTCCATGTGTCAATGTTAAGAAAGTACATGCCAGACCCAACACATGTACTCACTTATGAAGAAGTGTAACTTGAGCCCAATCTATCTTACTATGAAGAGCCTATCAAGATTCTTGATACTAGAGAACAAGTATTGATAAATCGGACGACTCGATTGGTAAAGGTTCTATGGAGGAACCATAAGATAGAGGAAGCAACATGGGATCCTGAGGAGCTTATGTTAAAAACATACCCGAATCTTTTTAGGTAATATTCTGTGAATTTCGAGGATGAAATTTTTGTAAGGAGGGGAGAATGTAACACCCCAAGGTTTTGGAAGTAAATATGGAATGAAATTTTATAAACACAACCTTTCCTCTTCTATGTTTTGAATTTTGAAAAAAGGTCATCTAGAGTTGTGTTCAGTAAGTCATTTGGAGTCTGATAGAACAAACTTGATTTTTGGTGAAAAGTAACATACCCTTATGAATAGTAATATTCCCTCTTGAATAGTAAATAATAATATTATTTTATTTTCTTAAGGCAATATGATATTGGAATCTTAATTAATTTTTCAATGTCACATAAAACTAATTGCACTTCAAGATTGTTATTTTTCAAATTAATTATGACCTTATTTAAAAATTAAATTAATAATATTTGGAAAATTATTTTTGAAAAATGGATTTAACTTTTGAATTCTACACGTTGAAAAATGGTAGGGGTAAATTTTTGGGATTTTTCTGAAATTCTAGAATTTTTTATGAATAGTGAAATACGATAAAATACCGTATATTCAATTTATCAGTTAAATACACTATTTAGGACATCATAAGTGATGTAAGTCCACTTGATTCGAAATCACATGATCTTATTACTATTAGGGGTCACATGAACCAATATTATTGGTTGTTTTGATGGAAATAATAAAATAATGAAATACCTCAGACGTCTAGTGATTAAGGCCTCAGCCAAAAACACTAATTCATTAGGAAAGGCCTAGGCCAAAAGTACATTGGAAACATTTCAACCATCATTTTCAATTATAAATTTCAAATTTAACATGGAATCCATCATCATGTAATTGTGAAATACTAGGAAGGTTATATTTCAATCTAACAACAAAAAGTACTTTGGAAACCAAAACAGAATTAGAGTTACCAATTTGGACAAGGCCAATAATCATTCCTTTGGCATTGTCACCAAAGGTGACATGTCCTCCATTAGTTTTTATTAAATTCTTGAAGAATTAATAGTCTCCTTTCATGTGTCTTGAACACCCATTGTCCAAGTACAATAATCTTTTATAGGAACTATTTAAGAAACTTTCCTACAAAATGGTCAAATGAAAAAAAATGGTACCCATACTTTTTTGGGTCCAGTAATATTAGTTACTAGTGCTTTAGGAACCCATATCTGCCTCATAGGTTTCCTATAAGCATTATGTAAAGTAATTTAAAAAAAACTCTATTTGGTCTAGAAAATCTTGAAACAGTAGAGAGTGTATCAAAAGATGAACTAGCTAAATGATTTCTAGAACTAGGAGTAAAGTTGTATGTCATAGATTTAGAAAACAAAATTTATTATTTCCAAAATTTCTTTTACTAGGTTGATATCCAATGTCAGTAGTATATTTAAGAGAAATTTTTTTACCTAGAATTTGTACCATGGTATATCTACCATTAGTAAACCTTTCAAGATCCTCTTTTAATTTCTCATTATATCATTTTAGTTCATTGTTTTCTTTGAGTAATTGATCATTTTTCTCCATTTCTACACTAAGTTCAGTTTTAACAGTAGAGTTGAGAGCATGTTGTTTCTTTAAACACTTGTATTTATCTTTTAGTTCATTACACGTCTCTTCAAGAATATTACAGTACTCAAACATTTCTTCATTAGACATATTTTCAGAGTCACTCTCATCTCCAGAATAATAGGAATTGTGTATAGGAAATTCCATTTTTACTTCAGATGTGTTTTTAATAAAACACATATTGTATTTGTTATCCTGTTAATCTTGTGAAGATTCTGAGTCACTTGAACTGTCCTCAAAAGCACTCTATGTTGCTTTAATTACCTTTTTATACTTTCTATATTTGTCCTCATATTTATTTTTGTACTTGATCATAGTACAGTCAGCCTTGATATGTCCCTTTCACTTTCATTCATAACATACTATCTCATCAGACATGTCACTTTTTTTCCATTCCTTCTTCCATCATCCTTTTTTATCATATCTTCCGTTAAAGTTAGGATTTATAAAAAAAGTTCTTATTATTGTAAAATCTCTTAAACCTTCTGGATAATTGATCCATATCCTCATCACTATCAGGTGATTATTGTTCACTACTAGAACATTCTACAGAAACTTCCAATTTCCCTTTCTCTTTGTTTTTAGAGGTAATGGTCATGAACACAACAGATTTTCTTTTGGGTTCATACACCTCTTCCTTGTTGACTAGCAGATCCTCTTCATACATCATCAGTTTTCCAATTAGTTCTTTTACAGGTACCTTGTTGATGTCACATGACTTTCTAATAGAGATAGATTTGCCTCTCTATCTATCAAGTAGACATCTGATAATCCTCATGATTTTTTCTTTAGTAGTGACTTCTCTTCTAAGAGAAATCATTTTGTTGAAAATTTTGTTGAACCTGAGATAAATGTCAGAAATTTGCTCATTAGGTTTCATTTTAATGTTATCATATTTAATATTATAAGTATTAATTCTCATTTCATTTACACTAGAAGTTCCTTCATGTGAAACAGACTAGGTATCCCAAATTTCATGGGTAGTTTTACATGAAGAAATTCTATTAAATTCCTAATCTCTTAAAGATAAATATAAAGCATTCATGTATTTGCAATAGTTATTGTATAAAATCTTGGTTGGCTCATTCCAAGCGATTCTATCAATAGTAGGAACCTTATATTCATCTATAATTGAAGACCATATTTCAAAACTCATACTTTCTAAATGCATTTTCATTTTGATTTTCCATTGAGCCTAATTGGTTACATTAAATAATGGTGGTCTGTTTATTGAAGCACCTTCAAGTCTATTATCCATAATAAAGAAATATTTTGAAAGATCTAGAAATTTAGAATTTAAAGAAATTTATATATCTTTAAAGTATAACTAAAATCGCAGTTGAATATGGTCAAAAACAGAGTCTTTAATAAACAACACTCTGCTACAAAAGGTTAGTTGGAGTAGAGTACTCAAGAGGGGGGGGGGTGAATTGAGTATCTATAAAAATTTCTATTTAAAATGTATTCTTAAAAGGGTTCCCCAATAAATTTAAATACAGCCCAGTAAATAAAAGTTATACATTTATGAAAGTTTGACTATTTAAATAACTTCTTAGAAAATTGATTAATTATTAGTAATATTAATATAAGTTATTAACATTAATTTTGAAGATATTATAATAAGAAAAAATAATTATAACTTATTTCCAATGTTAACAATCAAACTAAATTTATTGATTTCTGACCTATACAGTAAAACAGAGAAAACTAAATTAAACAGCACAACTGATATAAATCAAGTGGTTTAGTCTCAAGGAGAGACCTAATTCACTCCACTTAGTGATCAACTACCACTAAGAAGTTTATATAAGTAAATTTGATCCACACCTTGGATCAGGGTTAACAAAAGAACACAAGACTATACAGGTCACACGACCTCTTCCATAGTTCTTTGTAGGTATGAACTAATAGGTCACACAGGGACCATTTCCACACTTATCTATGAGACTACACAAGTGTAAAAAGATGTAAGAGAAAGGATATCTTGTATCCTTCAGTTTAATGTAGGAGATAATGTGTGTTTTTATACAGACACACACATTACTTGAAAGATAGAAATAATACACAACAAAGAAAAAATGATTAGATAAGGTTATAAGTGCTCTAAGTGATAGTCTATGCAACTTTATACTTCTAGGATGATGTAGATGTAGAAATAGAGTCCTCTCACGAAAAACCAAGTATCATAAGTTGGCTAGATCTGGCTCGTTTTCTTCATGGAGTTGATAGTGATGAAATATTCTCGACTCTAGGATTCGAGTATGCTTCTTTTGTTCTTCCGCAGTGTTGGGTTGTATGAATTCTCGTGCTACTTTGTTATCATGAACACACTTGTTTTTCTGTTATCACTAATGTCGCCACAATCACCATGGTCACCCCCTTTTTCTTCTGGCCATGTTGTTCTTTTTATTCTTAGAATTCATGTGTTGGAGCCAAAAGGATGCATGTATTCTCCACCTCGTACCTCGTACTATCATGTGACATGTCTACAAAGAAACATTAATTATGTCAGTGAATTTAAAAACATTAAATATGACAGTTAGAAATTAAATTGAAAAACAACAAATCATATTAAGAAACAGTGTCACAACCTGTCTAGAAATGGTGTCTTCATGAAGCGGTGTCTCCTTGAAATGGTGTCTCTTTAAAGCAGTGTCTGGATGGTCACGGTGTCTGGGTGGTCACAGTGTCTGGATAGTCACGGTGTCCGGATGGTTATAGTGTCTCTATAGTCATGGTGTCTGGATGGTCATGGTTTCTAGATGGTCACAGTGTCTGGATGGTCATAGTGTTTGGATGGTCACGGTGTCTAGTCACAATTTCTCATACTTATCCAAATATCTGTATACAGACTAAAATAGTGATATTCATAGAATGTATTATACTTAATCATTTATCATGGAAATCAATTATTACACAAACTCAACATAGTTTACAATCATTACACATAACACTTAATATCTTGGATAGGTTTATTTAAAGCATAAAAAAACTAATCATCTGTAGACATGATTTTAGATAGATTAAGTAGGATTATCAAGATTTACAGAATGTATAGGTTTTTTTATCATTGAAACATGATTAACACATGAGTAGTCCAAAAAAAACCATGGCTATGGCCCTTAGAAAAATTTCTTATAGCCATGATCTTCCAAATTATCTCTATCGGCCACCCAATCATGGATATAACATACCTATATCCATGGTTTTAAAAATGTGTCCATAGGTATGTGGAAGTAGCCCAATTTTCTACTTGTGATACACACCACAAAAAAATTGTGTGGAAGAAAAAAAATAATATAATTCATTTGTAGATGGATTGTACCATGTTATTAGACCATGATATATCTCGTTTTTTCAAGATATGGTCTATTATATCAATGATACATATTAAAATAATTGTATTTATAGGCTAAACTAAGATATTTTATCATATGAGATGTATTAAAAGAAATATACACGTTTTAAGTAACTGAGAGTGTTTAGATGTCCCTGCATTATCAATGTCCAAGGTGAAATCTAGTTAAGTTTTAAAGAAGAGTTATTGATTGAATATTCATTGGTTATCCACCAAATAGAAGATGATATCATTTTAACAACAAATGGATGGGTAATATTATTTATGTTTTCGATTTGAAATTGATGGAACACATAAATGAAGTGAACTTGCATGAAGAATCAAGTTCCATAAGTGATGATTATGAATCTAATTTTGTGAAAAATAAAGGAAATTTTTTATAAAATATTGAGAATAATGAGTAATTTCTAGGGTAAAAAGTTGATTTTGATTATTAAATTGATGAATAAAAATATTATTCACATTATTCTAAGTGGAGAAGTCAATTTATGTTCCAAAATATCATTATAAATAATGGGAAACATATTCAAACTAGAATAACTTTGAGGAAAAACTCTCATATCTCATTGTTCTCTCAAGTTAAACCAATATATGTGCAATAAGTAATGAAACATAAAGAGTGGGTTTGTGTAATAAATGAAGATCTAGATCAGATTGAAAATAATGATACATGGTAGTTGGTTCCCAAGCCTAAGGAAAATAAAATTCTTATAAAAAAGTGGTGTTCTGAAACAAAATGAATGAAAATTGTGAATTTTTGAGAAATAAATAATTATTAGTGTATAAATACTATTACCAATTTGAAGGATTGTACTTAAATGAAACCATCACACCAATTTCAAGACATGAAACCATGATAATTTTTCTTTATATTACAGCACAAAGGCATTGAATGATTTTTTAAATGGATTTCAATTTTGCGTTCCTCGTTGGTGAATTGGAAGAGGAAGTGTATATTAAACAAAAATGTTGTTTATTTCTTGATAATGGTGACAATTGTGTTTATAGGTTAAATAATTATTTATATGGGATAAAACAATCCAAATGATCTTTTTATTCTAAGATTAACAACTTCCTAAAGAAGTTAAATTTTAGAAAAGGAGGAATTGAAATAAATATATACGTTAAAGATGATAATGATGTATTTATCATTATTATTTTTTATGTATATGATATCATTTTTACTATAAATGATGAAATATTTTATAAAGATTTTTCTAGATAAATGAATAATCTTTTTGAAATGACCATGCTCAGTGTGATGAAATAATTTCTTAGATTATAAATTTCTCAAGAAATGGATTCTATTTTTCTGTATAAATATTAGTATGAAAAAAAATTGAAACCATTTGGAATTGAATATTTGATTCCTTTTTCTATGGTAATTTCATAAGGTAAAAAGTTATAAATATATGAACAGTGAAAGGAAGTTGATCCAATATAATTCTAGAAGTTGATTGGACGTTTACTTTACATGGAAACTTCAAGATCATATATTGTGTATGTCATTACACTTTGTTCCAGATATCAAAGTGTGGCTATGTAGTCTCATTTTATGGATGTAAAGATAATATATAGATATATAAAAGGTGTAATAACTTTTTATTGAAATATAATAGTGAATAGATGCGTGATCAGTTTGATTATTTAGATGTAGATTAAGCAGGATGTGTTGATGATATGTTGTCTACATTAGGTGGAAATTTTTTTCTTGGAGAAAGATGTGTTTTTTGACACTTGAGGAAGAAAAATTAAGTTAATATAATCACTTATGTTTCTAAATATCTATTAAAAACTTATTCCTCAAAAAAACTTATGTATATGAAGATTTTACTAAAATATTTAAAGGTTGAGGTGAAGTTGACATTGCTTTTGATATGTGATAATCATAGTGCTACTAATATTCCAGAGAATTCAATTCATCATTAAAGGTCCAAGAACATTGATATAAAATATTTCTTGATAACAGAGCTAGTGGGGGAGAATGAGTTGAAGTTGAAATTTTTTCTTTCAAAAGAGAAACTTTTGGATGTGCTTACCAAGCCCTTATCAAAAGAAACATTTCATAATGAGGTTTAATTTAGGTGTTCAACCTCACTCTTTATAGGTATAAGGTATGGTTTATGTGTCCCCACTCTTATATTGTCTTTGGATATATTTTTTAGAGGAGAACAATTTAAAACATAAATCTTTATTTTATGTTTATCTTCTTATTTTTTTCCAAAGGGGAAGTAAACAATATAGGGGGAGTATCCATTGATATGTGTTACATTTTAGGGGAAGCATACATTTAAAGAGATATATTAAATGGGTGAAGTTGTGATTTTATCATGTGTGAACTATTTTAATATTTTATTTTATGTTATTGGGGAAAACTTACTGGTTTGACAGTTTGAAAGAATTTTATATGTGATGGTGATGTTCATATGTGAAGCTATTTATACATCATTATTTATGTATATATTGGTATTTATTATTAAATTTTCTTTTTACTACACTGAGTTCACTCACATAGTCTTATAATTATTGAATGGTGATCCATTTATTAGGTTTCAAAGTTTTTTATTGATTTATGTTCCTTGGTTGAAAAAAACCCAAAGAGGAATATTGTTGAGCCCATGATTATCTAAGCTTGTTATTTTGTTTTTTAGGGAAGTTGGACATTTGGTAAAAAGGATATGATTGGTTGAATTGTATTTTGTTTTTAATGAGTAAATCATATTCAAAGGTAATCATATTATTCCATTTGAAATTATTATAGTTCCTATATATCATGAAGGAAGTTCATGATGCAATAAAATTTAAGGAGAATTAGAGGAGAAATGGAGAGGGGAATAACTGATGACCAAGTCACAGTATATGAAATTTCACACTATAGAGCTTAGACCATGACCCATTAGGTAAGACTATGTTGTAGAGTATCCGTCTACACTATAGAGGATATTTTCTCCACACTGCAAAGTAGAACCATTCCTTATAGAAGGCTTGGTCATTTTTTGGTTCCAGTGGAAATTTTAAAACCTTCATGCCATAGTGGTTAGACAATACCATAGAGAGGAGTTGGGTATTTTTTTGGTGGTTATGTAATTTTATAGACCTTCATATCCTAGAACCTGGACAATTCCATATTCATTTAAATGCATCAATGCTAAACTTCAGTTTCTACGGGTATGCTATAGAGAAAACCATGTTGGATATATGGTTCTGGAGTTTTCAAGCTCTCCACACCGTAGCACCAGGACCACAATATAGCATTATATGGAAGTTATGTGAAAACATATGAAAACTAGAAGGTTGTAGCAAAATACCCTATACCAAACCTTATAAGTTCAATCTAGATATACTTTTTGGGTCATGATAACTTGGATTCATCTAATTACTTTATTGGTTATTTCAGTATAAAACAACTACCAATTCAAATAGGATGATCAAGATATTTTTAGACTCATATCTAAATTCGAAGATTAAAAAATGAGTTGAAAGAAGTTGGTTTGAATTTTAATTTAAAATTAAAACAATAAAAATAAACTAGATATACTATTTTGTAAATGGTTAATTAAAAAATAACTATTGTACAGGGAAATTGAGAGAGAAGAAGCGGGAAGAATAATAGAAGAGAGAAGAAGAAGAGCTATGAATATTTGTACAGAGTGAAGAGATCCCACATATTATTTTATAGGTTGAAGAATAATAATAGGTTAATTACCTATAAAATTTAAGGATGTGGTTGGAAGGGTTTATTTTTGTTGATATCAAAATTACGAAATCATTATTTTAGTTCGGGATGCACTATCACATTTGGGATAGGTGATGTAATACGAGTTAAAGTAAAAAACATTCTTGTTATACCTACATGTTGAAACTATTTGGTTGTATGATCTTAGAGGAATAAAGATCATGTAAAAGACTAGACTTATCATTTTGAGTGGTCAACCTTGTAAATCTATTATCCCATTATTGTGTGTATGTGTATTGAATAGTGATCATGATTCACTTCAACTGGTGATGAGGGTTGTTTCACCAAGAAAATGTAAAAGATTTAGAATCACTAATTCAGACCCCTTCCCCATCTCAGTGATTCATCATTGATCTAGGATGTTACTTTTCAAATGTTTTGTTATCATGGATCATGTTATTTCATTCATTTATGATTCATATCATATGAACTGCCAATATTTATTCCATGATTCAAGATTATGATCTATGATATTCAAGTTATGGTTTTAAAATGTTATGTTCATGTTCTCATACACTTATACTATATTGAAATCTTCATTGTTTACCATTACTGATCATCCAACCTCATCCTTTATTATTTTTCATTTCCCTAGATTATAAATAAAATTATTAAGTATGATACGTATAAGAAGGGTTCTACTTATGAATAACTTAGTGGAATATGATAAAGTTCACTTATGAACTAGTTGTTTATGTATCCATTTCTCCAAATAAATTAGACCTATATGATACTAGAATTTTTCTAAATGTTATTTAATGAATATTCCTATAATAAGATGTAACATCTATGTATAAAAAGCATGGGTCTCTATAGGAACTTCCTCTCGAGGATGAGCTATACCCGTGCTCGCTCCATGCCCCATAGCTCAAAAATTCCTTAATACCACCTCAACATGATTTTGATCAATAGGTGGGTTTACCGATGGAGAATTATTTTAATATTCATATGAAGGGTTTAGTATGGGTCTTTGAGGGTAAATGGTACTGTATAAAATCAAATGAAAATAAAAAGAACAATTATAATAAGAAATTAATATAAATTTTAAATCATATTCATTTATTATACAACCAATAAAATATATAGAAAATAATACAAAAAACTATATAATTTAATAATGTGTGGCCTATGTTCACAGTTTGAAACCCATGAACCCTGCCCAAAATGGGAAAAATAACTTGTAATAAATATTACAAAATCTGATCATCTTATGGAGACTTAAGGCCTGTTATGATAATTATTGTCCATACACTCACTCACAACCTACCCCTCAAACCCAAATGATATTATAACAAATATTCTAAGACTCCATAAATATCATAAATCAAAATTGCGCTATGATTTCTATTTTTCAGAAACAAACCTATGTTTCCCCTGACCCAAGAACCTGAGTTATCCCTTGGTGAGGTATAAAGAGAGTTATCGGTCACTATGGGTTAGAAACCAGTTCCTAGGAATTAAGAAGACTCTGGGAATGGTTCTACATAATAGTCCAACAAACAAGTCCAAATTGAAAACCGTACATGACATTTCTATATATATGTGATTCATTCACTCAAATATAAAAACATAACCATAACATTCCAATATTGAACTATAATATACAAGTGTAACTAACCATAAAAAAATAAATTTCGATGATATTGGGAGTCGAATTGGTGATACAAAATGAGTATAAACATACTATAAATTTTACAAAAAAATAAACCAAAATAAAATAATACTATTTCTACCCAACATCGTGTGACATGAGTGATCATCTAGCCATGTCACCTTTACATAACCTAAAAAATAATACATGATTACCAAACGCTTCCAACCAGAACCTTTACTTTATGTACATTAGTCAAAAGAAAGTTCTACAAACATATATTGGGTATATATAGGGTGTGATAATAACAAGACTAGTAAGATCTCTCCATGTATTCCATGATCATCCTTTGTTAAAAAAATTAAATCATGCTTGTTTGAAGTTATATATACTAATGTATATTTTAGTCATTTTAGAAAAGTAAGTAACATGATACAATTCTTTTATTATTAAACATATAATTGGTCTCATAAAATCAATCATTTCCAAGACAAGAAATATGGGATATGACCTAAGGTCACTAGGTTCATGGGTTTCTAATATTCTCACCATATAAATGAACATTAGATATATATTAGTTGTTAGATAGAGTTCAATAATAGCTAATAGTATTGCCTCACTAGTCATGGAAACCCACTAAACTAGTGAAAAGGAAATCTAAACAAAAATAGATTCTCCTAGGGTCTATACCCAAGCACTTGGGGCTTCCCATAAAGTGTGACTATCATAGAAAATCAGTTTTTAATAATTAATTCCATAAAAAATCAAATAAGAGTCAACAAATCCTTACCCAACACATGCTTCAAAAATCATTTTCATCACCCATAAAAAAAAGAGACGATTATAAAACACTATATAATATATAATTCAGTTTTAAATAAAACTATTTATACTTTTAAAACATTTATGAAATCCATTTTCAAGAAAATGAATCATGTATGGTTTAACAAATAAAGATAGATCATGAAATCACCTACCTTAATCATGTCAAGCCATTGATAACTAGGTAAATCCACTAGTGATTATGTAAATAGATGCTTAAATGGTAAGATAAATACTTAAACACCAAAACCCAAATGATTAAATTTGGATAAGGAAAGCCCTAGGCCATCATGGGCATGGGGAAGGTGAGAACCATAAGAAATAAGTGACTACAGCCGTGTAATGAAAAAAGAGTCATTTTATGATTTTCCAGATATTACATGTGAAAATATACTTAAAATTGAGTGAAATAGAAGGGGATATATGTTTATTATGAGGTAGACCTATAGATTATGAGAAATAGGGAAAATGAGGCTTATATGGATTAAACTGAGTAGGGGTTAATAGGTATTTTCATCATTTTAAAGAAAATTATGGATAGGGCCTCACCATAGTGTGGCCAACCCTCACCATGATGTGGTGGAATGTGACCTAGGAAGAAATGAGACCTAGGTTCACTGTACAATGTGGTGATCCCTTTCCGTTTCAAGTAGGTAATTCCCACTTGCACTATAGTATTATCCATGGTGTAGGACTCCCTGGTGTGCCCTCAAAACTCTCACCCCATTAAAACCATAGCATAGGGAATTCCATTTGGATCCCGAGACATTTTAGTATTCCCCAGATAGTCACCATGACATAGATTCCCTCAAAATGGGTGCTTTGATCTAAGAAATACCCTCTATGTCATAGTACCTCCTGAGCCACTATGTGCTGATGTGAAAAATGCCTAAAACTCCTAAAAAATTAAAGGTATGGGAACATAAATATGAAAAACACTGAATAATATATTTATTAACTAAGAATGACATCGTGGGTGTTACATACAAATAAATATACATACACATACACATACACGCATATAAAGATACATATAAACATACATACATACACAAATATACACAAACATACGCACAACTATACATATATACACATACAAAAATATACACATACATGTATACATACAAACATACACATACAAAGACATTCACACAAATACACATACATACATACATATATACATATTCATGCATACATACATACATATGCATACATACATACACATACACATAGATATACATACACATATATACACATATCTATATTCATACACATGCACAAACATACATACATAAACATACTCATACATACACATACATACATACACATACACATATACACACATACATACATACACACATACATATGCATATACATACATGCATGAATAAACATGTGAATAAATACACACACATATACATACATAGATAAATATATATACACACATAAATTTATAAATACACTGCATCAAAATCAATCTATAATGGTGTTTTATTATGTTATTAGCAATGTCTTAATGTTACTATAAAAAAATTAGTGGTGGTTATTTAAATTATCTTGTATTTAATGGTTGGTAATCAATCAGTTTGAATTTGAATTTATATATCCGTGGTTTAGGAAAGCAAAATTTTTTATATTTATTGATGGTTTTAGATACATTTAATGGTGGTTCTTATTGAAATAAAATATTTAATAAATAGGGTAAAATAAATGAACCGCTAATAAATAATGTAGAAGCATTTTTGTTTAACGGTGCTTTATCAGAAACACCACTAAATAAAAAGGTTGAAAATATTAAAATTGAAAAAAATACCGCTAATATGTATTGAGGTGGTTCTTTTAAGTATTTGTTTATATAAAACACTACTAAACATTTAAAATAAAAATTTTATAAATATATATAATTTTAAAAATTAATTTATACAATAAACAAAAAAACTAAATATTAATTAATTAAAAACATAAATATATAATAATATAAACAACACAAGTATATAAAACACATATATAACCAATATATAAAATATACATATTAATATAATAACAAGTCAACAATATCCATTCATAAACGTAGTTATCAAACAAACATTATAATTACAACATTCAACCTCAACATATCACATCCATCTATCCACCTTCACTATCTCTAACTACCTATGTATTAAGGATCGTCATAAATGAAAATGACTGAATCATAGTCATATAAACTAAAATAAAAACAATATAGAAATTAGAATAAATTAATTGAATAAATAATAATTAAAGTTGAATTTATTATAATGTTTATACATACCTATAAACCTAGAAACCATCATGACTCCATTCTGAAGAGTATCATGATTTAGAAAACTTCACCTCTTACCCACTACTATCATTTTCACATGAAATTTAAAACTAGAACATTTAAGAAAATAAAATTGAAATGGAATAGTAACATAATATATTCATAATTTTTTACATAAAATTTTTATTTATTTAATCAAACATATGATATTTCAGCACAAAAATGATATATCATCCCATATATCACAGATTATATGATGACATGAAAATTATCCATGTAATTAATCCTTGAAACTCACCACAAACACATTGAAAACATAAAATTAACTATTTAAGATATTATGTAACTCTCAAAACATGAAATGGATGAGTTTATATCAATATAACTCTCCATATCTAATTTTCCATTACTATACATCTAATTTTACTAAATTCATACCAACTTCTACAAATAACCACATAAACCTACCAAACCATTACCTAATATACCTATCATGGTATATTAGATATGGTTCAATCTTCATTTCACATTATTCAATAAGTGTAAGAACCAAACCAAATCAACAATTCCCTTAAGTCAATTTCCTATTATAAGAGTATAAAATTAGGAATGTCCATTAAAACTGAATCCATATATTTGAAATTCTATCAATACTGAATCATTTTCAAACCTATTAAAATTATAGCTTCTTATCATTGATTCTACTTAAAATATTGACGTTACACAATATAAAAGGTAAAAATTCATTATTTCATTTTAATTAAAAATAAAAAAGTCTTAATGGTTTTTGAAAATATAATTGGAGACGATATTGATGTTGTTTAAATAAAGATAAAAAATCAAAGTTGAATTTCACACAAACTCTTTTTTATGATTTGAAATAAAAAATAATGTAGAGGATTTTGATCAAAAAGAGTTGGTGAATTTAACGAATATAAAGCTAAATCAGAATATGAAAAAATAAATATAATAAATTTTTTCAAGACTAAAATTAGGAAATAGAATTAGAGTATTTTTTTTCAATAGATTCAATGAGAAAAAGGGATTCAAGTAACATAGTTTTTCTTTTTTTAAGGACCTATTCACAAATAAATAGAATATACCTTAATAAGAAATTTTTCTTATTAAAAGAATAGATTTAATAATAAATTTTTTATCAATTAAATCCAAAATAAAACATGAATTTTTCAAATAGGTTGTTATGAAATTTTTTTATATGAGGATCCTGATACAGAAGAGTATATTGAGTCACTAGATGGGATTATGGTTTAAAATGATGGTAATAACTTTTTAAAATTGAATAGGGGTTATTATGGGATGAAACCTACCCCTAAATACTTGTATTAAAATCCTAATTTCTTTATCAGGAGTATGGAATTTATGAAAATAATGGTGGAAAATAACCTATATGTAATTAAAATAACACTTAGAGGTATATACAATATGTTTTAACCAGTTAAGGATTCCAATTTAAATAAATGGATTATAAATTGATTACATTAAGATAAGTATTGAAACCAACCAATGACTATCTTAAGGTAATAAATTTATTAAACTAGTTCTATGATTAAATAACTTTTGATTAATTATTATAGATATAATCATCTTTATATAACATTATAGACAACATATCGTGAATAATTTTTCTTCGTTTTACAAGTAAAACTTTGATTCTTTCAATATCATTGATAAAATATTTAGTTTATTGGATATAATTTTTATATATCCTGTTAGTTTGAATGATATTATTAATATAAATTTTTTTATTTTTCTCAATGTTATTATTAACTGATACACTACTTATTTTCACCCTTAATACGTGCTTATTTTCATATTCACCTTTAGAGTTTTAAAATATTAAAAATTTGTTTTTGGTATGAGAAAAATTCAACTCAAATTGATGTGGATCCAATTTATACATTTAAATAATCAAAATATGGTTGTTTTAATATTATTTCATGGAAATACTAGGTCATTATCTTGGTTTTATCTCTTATATTCATGTTTTAAAAACATCCATATCTTTAAAAACTATTTATTCAGTCATTCTAAGAACATTTCATGATATCTTAATATTTCTTCTACTCTTACTTGAAAAAAAAATTAAAATATAGCTTTATTGTGATTAATGATAATATAATATGTTTTCTAATGTTTTGACTATTACAAAAAAAAATTAGAGTTTTAAATCACTAAAAATGTGCTTTCAATCATCCTAAGAAATGAATAATTTAGATTGACATGGAATTAGTTCCTAAATTTCAAAAATAAATCTATAGTTTTATTATTATGATTTCATGAAAATATGAGAATGTTCTTTTATTTTTACCCATTGACACACATTTTTAATGACATTTATATCTTTATAAACCCTCAATTCTTTTATTCCAAGCACACTGCATGTCAAATTGACACTTTATCAACTCATATATGTCATGAATAATTTAAATAGATTTTTCTATGATTTTTAATCATTCCAAGGTCATTTCATATATAATATACTATTACACACATAATTTAGATTTTTTAAAACACTAAAAAATCATTTTTATTAATTATATGAAAATAATAATTTTGATTAACATTTTTTTAATTATTAAATTTGAAAAAACAATTTATAATAGTATTTTTTTTGATTTTATGATAATTTTTTGTCTTTTATTGGTTTTGAACCTCTAACAGACATTTTTAATAACTGTGATATCTTTTAAAACTTCTTATTTAGTCATTTTGTGGATGTTTCATGTTTGATCAATGAATTTTCTACTCTTACACATCAAAAATAATTCATAGACAAATTTTCTATGTTTTAATGTAAATATGAGATCATTTTATATGGTTATGAACATTAAACACAAGTTTCAAAGTTTTAAAACACTAAAAATGTGTTTTCATCCCTCCTTAGTATAGAAACTCAAACCATTAATACATAGATATCACATCTTAATAGATTAATATTTAGTACATAACATAATAATCCATTCCAAAATCATATAGGTCTGGTTCCATTAGAAATGTGGACACATAAACAAATGGTTCATAAATGATATATATCATCTCCCACTATGTTCTTCATAACTAGTACCCTTCTATGA
This sequence comes from Viscum album, assembly GCA_963277665.1. Lineage (NCBI taxonomy): Eukaryota > Viridiplantae > Streptophyta > Magnoliopsida > Santalales > Viscaceae > Viscum > Viscum album. Next base: position 1,307,458,536 of record OY728147.1, read on the forward strand.
GATTTCACTTCTAAATAATTTCTTCATAACTTGGGGAAAATAAACCTAATAAAGGGTGAGATCAGATACTTAGTAAGGGTAAAAAAGAGAGATATAAATTATCACATAAGCATAACATGAGTTTAAGTGTGTGAGAACATGAGATTAACATTTTAAATACACACCCTGCATATAATAGGTAATAATATTGAGTAATGTAAAAAATATTGGCATTTCATAAGACATGAATCATAAAATAATCAAATAATATGATCCATTAGAGCATAACATTGGAATAAGACATGGAATTATGGAATACACATAAACATATATCTTTGTGAACATGTATAAATAGAAATAGGTTTACTAATTAAGTTATGTTCATGAAAGAATTCCCTCACATAAACTTATGGACATGAAACTAGGTATGAAATCCCACATTTTTGTTACATAACTTTTCATTACATTGTACAAATAGAGGATCTTTTAAAGTTTAGTTTCTTGTAAAAAAGGTACATAATACATGAAATCTTAAAAACTTATTATATTAAACATGAAAGGATAGTTAAGGTTTCATCCTATGTATATTTATTACATATAATAACTTGGGTACATACATAAAAAGAATGGGTGAGCATAAATCCTAGTAAGGGAAAGAAAGGGGAACAGTTTACAAGTGATCATGAGAATTATTGAAAAAAACATGAAGAATATCATAAAGGCATGAGAAATAGAAAAAAAGACATTTGATAAAAAAATAACATGAATAATATCATATAAATGTGGATATAAAATTTAATTGAGTCATTCATAATCATATCACCATGTTATATCAATAAGGTGTCATAAAAATTACTAAGGTAATTCACCAAGGTATCGTAAAACATGTCTTGTATATAGATTAAATTCTTTACCCAATGAATTAGAGTGATATCCGAGAAAACCCTTCATATGTATTAATTAATTTGATCTAAATATATCATAATAAAATATTTCATAAATAACCCATGGATAATAAAATAAATTGGTTTCATATCATAATCATGGCACTTTAAAAAAAGTGCTCAAAGGCAAGATCTTTATCTCATTATTAACCCACAAAAAAGGATGATGTGTTTCATATATTATAATCCCAAAAAAATTAATTTTAAAATATAGGTGAATAACCCTATATAATAAAGAGTTTTGGGAATTTTCAAAATAAAATAAGATAATTTCTTGAGAAAAAATAGATATATCTTGAGAAGAAAATTAGGGAGCATAACGGGTGAAAAACATAGTTTTAGAAAATAGTAAAAAGAGGGGGAATACGAGTATACCATTAATAAAACACATTAAATATAATAAAGGGATATAATAAAATGGATATAATAAAATATCTTTCAAATTTAAAAAACATACCAAATAAAAAGGGAACTTTAAACGAAAAGAGAAGTTGAGATTTCCCTTACCTTGAATAGTAACTCCTAAAACTCGAAGATTAGGACCTTTAGGGATTAATGACACCTTTGAAGGAATAAATGGGAAGTAAAACTATCATATATTTATATATAATGAATCATAAGTGAAATTAAATGGAGAAATAAATGGGTATTTATAGAAAAGTGGAGGATTTGTTTATTAGTTTTTTTGGATAACTTGGTAGTGGTAAATTCAAAACCATGGGATTTCCCATGGTATTTTCCCATGGTGTTGGAAAATATAGAGACCTGTTATGTTATTTTAATCCAAAAGATTTTAATAGAATTTAATATTACATATTTCATCATTACGATATCATTAAACATAACAAAAAACTCAAACTGTTTTTTTATAATTCACAAAAAAACTAAAGTATTTTAGATAATTATCATAAATTTATCCTAACCATATTTAGATGTGATGATTTAAAAAATTTTGTTTATTTTATCATAATAATTATCTAAATATGATAATTTTAAATTTTAAATATAAAAATCTTTAGTTACTAAAAAAAATAATGGATAGAAAATGCATAATGAAATTGCATAGTAAAATTTCTGACACTTTAAAAAAATAAAATTATTTTATAATTTATATTTAAAAATGAGTGTTTTAATCATAATATTTCATTAAAAAACATTAATCATAACAAATTAGTTTATTATAATATTAATATCTTTTCAAAAAAGTACAATTTTTGTCCCAAAAATCAATTTATGAAATTACAACTCAATTTTATTAAGAAAATATTTTCTAAAAATGAAATTTATGAAACAAAAAATTTATTTATAAAATTTCATCACACTTTAATTAACTAGGGCCTCAAAAAATAACCCATAATAAAACCTTCATATGACCTAAGAGTAAGGTGTGTGATGGTGATAGATTCTTCGGGAAGCTCAAATAATATCGCCCGAGTGGATATTTCCACTAACTTGAACATCTCTCGTAAGAGATTTCATTCAAGCCTCACTTGTTGATGCTTGGATTGGGATTAGTCAATATTAAATCCCAAGGATTCTACCTCACTCTAAATTTCTGATGAATGGGCTTCGTACAACATGACTCTGTGAGATGAGGCCATTGACTCTTATTTCTATAATAATTTTCCTTTATCATTTATACTTATAAAAAATAATTATAACATTAAAAATATTATTTAGAAAATAGTTTTCAATAGATATATTGACCAATATTTATAATTAAAAAAAGTCGTATAAAGTTCAAAACACAATTTTCAGTTTTTAAAATATAATGAATACATTATTAGAGATATAATATTAAATAACACACATTTTCATAAAACAAATGTCATTCAAAAATTTCAGGTTGTTACTCCAGGTCCACTCATAAACTTATGGAAATGAAATCCATGTCCAAAAATAAAATTATGGTCCAAAAATTCAAGACCATGTATAAAATTATGGACCTGAAATCTAGGTCTATGCATAAACGTACATACATGAAAGGAAGGTCCACACATAAAATAATGGAAATGAAATCAGGTTCATGCATAACATATTTAACTCAGTAGTTATCCATATTTAACCAATACATTGGAGGGAGATATAGTTAACACCCGTCACATAATGAGAATAATATATATGTGTTCCACAAGATCATAATTCATTCATCATATCAAACCCTATTGAAAGAAATTGGTTTCAAAATTATTTTTTCCTTATAAAAATTTATCATTCATGGGAAGAATAAATATGTTATAATTGGATTATATTCCCAGTAGATATTATATAAAATAAATTTATTTCATCTTATTTGGAAAATTATTTTTAAAGATCGCTTACAATAATTCTTGAGAAAAATAACCTTTCGATTTTGAATTCAATTTTTTAAAACTATGAATAATTTTAAAGGAATATTTTTTTCAAAATAAACTTTTAAACATGTAAAGGAATATTAAAAGAAAAAAATATTCATGATGGTGGAAAATATATTCATGTCATAGAAGTTAAAAAATATTCCTTATATAATTCTATAGAAAAAGTCACAAAGTACCTCATTTGGAAAATGACAAGAATATTTTTTTCAAAAACATGGGTAAAATGGTTTTAAATAGTAATAGGAGAATTTTAAAAACATTTTTTATTTATTTTTAGAAAACATGGATATAGAATATAAATATTCCTTAGTAGAGACATAAAAATAATCAATCTTGAGTATTGGTGATATCGTAAAATAAAAACCTTACCACCATAGTAACATTTGAATTGTATGATCCATGAAATAAAGAACCTTATATGGATATGTAAATCCTATAATATTCATGATAATAATCATAAATTAAATTCATGATTAGTATATATACCACACAAAATAAATAAGTCTTATATAAGGCTTTGTCTCATAGAAATAAAAGCAAGATAAAAATCTCTTACCTCAAGTTAGCCTTGCATCGAAAGTAATCTAACCTCGTATGTAGAAAATTTAAATTTATTATAATTTTGTACCATAGTTATGTTCATACTTATAATATCATATATTATCACTTTAAAACATTACAACACCCCTTTTATCAACAAATCGTTATTTTCATGAGTTAACTATTTCATTTATTCATGAGTACTTCTGTTCAGTAGTTCTAATACTTAAAATTTATATTGGTTCCATTAGTTATAAAATATTAATCTTGATATAAATAAAATATATATTCATTATACAAATATTTATATTTATCCATGAATTTAAATATAAAAAGTTAAATTACACCAATCATGTAAACTGTAGGTCATACTTACGCGTGAACATTGTGTTCATTTTTCGACGGATGGAATGAAAAAATGTTAAATAATAATTTACCTTTACAAAATGAATATATTTTTATATATATCAGATATATTCATTAAATATATCCTTATTAACATACAAGTAAAATGGAAATGAAAAATGAATCACATCACTTCTAGGAGGTGGTATTCTACACGTACGCATAAATGATGTTATCGTTTTCCAACAGTTTAGAAGGTAAGAAGGTTGATTTAATATTATAATCAAAAAAGGTTAATTATTTAATAATTATAATATATCAATATTAAAACCATAATAATACCCATACATAGAATATAGTGATGGGAATTTAATTTTATCACTTCGTGGTGACGGTAAGTCGTATGTACGTATGAGTGATAATTTCACTTCTCATTTGATGAGGAAAAGGGTGTATAATTGTGTTTTCATAATCATGATAACATTTCAAGAATATTTATGATTCATATATTATTATTTTATGATAAATAACATATATTTATATATAGTAAATAATTTTACAAAAAAAATTCCAGTTTAAGAAATTACCTCCTCTGGGAAATAACCCTGTTAGATATCCTCTAACGGGCTCTAGGGTTGGTATTTTGGGAATACCAAAACCTATAGAATGTGCCTAGGAAAGTTTTGAAGGTAATTTTTAAGGGGTTTAATTAGATATATGCTTCAAGTTAGTGTTAAAAATTATTTTAGGGGTCATGTTTTATAATTTAGGGGAGAGGCACTTCTAGAATTTCATATTAAAATTAAAATATAATAAAACTAAACTAGATCAAAATGCTTCCAAATGGTTCTTATAGAATTTATAAAAATTATAAATAAATTAATATCATGAAAATAATTTAATTAATCTCAAAATATATATTTATTTTCATTCATATCATGCTATTTTCCATCTGGACACATAAGAGCTACTTAAAACCTAGAGAGTGACATTTTGTAACTTTCTTTGCATTAAAAATAATAAGGGTCATTTTCATGGAAAAGGGTCCATTAAAAAAGTATATTTAGAGAATAATATGATAATAGTACAATTTAATTAATAAAATAATAATTATGATGACAAAATATGGCCTTATCACTTAGTTTTAATCTAGATTAATCATATTTACCCTTTATCGAGGTGACAAATTTTACCACGGTTACTATTCATAATTATTAAAACTGAAATGGACATATTTACTAAATTTTATAACCCTGATTAAAAATATAGAATACATTTTATCAAATTAAATATCTATAAATAACATAAATTAATTTTAAAATAAGTGTGCAAAATGCGATGAAAACTAATTTTTAGTAAAATATATCTTTTCTTTAAAATGAATTTTTGTATAAAAAATATTTTTATACCAAATTCAATTATAAAATTTATTCAAATGAAAATAATTGTATTATTTATAATAAAATATCACTAATTTTAATTTGAAATCATTTTAAAATAAAATGAAAATTTTCAAATGGTTGAAACAAAAATACACTTTTCAATAAAAAATCGATATTTTTCATTATTCACTGGAAATTAAATCTTCTTAGAAAAATAAAAAAAATCAAACTAAGATAATTTTGATATGATGATTTAAAAATTATATTATTTTTATAAAATACAAATTTTATAATTTCTATAAATGAATTATCATATTTTTGACAAAAACAATAAAATCATTTTTCAGGATGATGTATTTCTGAAGTATAAAATAACTTTACTAAAAATTGAGTGATTATATGCTAAGAATTTATTAATGAGTTCATATTGAGTAAAAGATTTATATTTATTTATTTAATCATATTAATTTTCATCAATTTAATGGCTAGGTTATAATTATCACATTAAATAATATTATTTTAATAGTGTATTGCAGTTTGTTTATACTCAGTGTTTCATGTAATGAAAGATATTGAAGAAATAAAATTATTTAAAGATAAATAATTTCAAAAATATTTGGGCATTAAATTATCTCCACTTTAACAAATTTCAACCTCATAATTAGAAAATGTGATCATTAATCAAGGGTTTTACATATGAAAATATCTTTGTGGAAAACACACATTATGAAAAGGGTTCATAAAACTTCCTCTTAAAAAATGGGGAAAGAAAATATGAATGTCATCAAAAAAATAGGTTTCTAAATAAGAGAAAATATTTTGGAATTTAAAACATGGATATATAATTAAAACCTAACTTTCAAGGACTGATAGACTGTGATATAGAACATGGTTGGGATAAATTCAACCATAAAAAAACTATAAATCTATGATGGATTAAAAGACAATTGATTTCTCAGTAAGAAAAGTACACAGATAAAATTTTTATTTCAATTTTATTTTCCTAAAGTCCATGGATTATTTTATTATCCAGGTAAATCACTCTAATAAATAAACTTACTTGATTTATTTTAATGTTAGACGCACCATATCATCCTTTGGTTGTGTTTCGATCAATTTATAATTAATTTCTTAGACCAGGAGAAGGATATTTGAGATGAATTTTTTTCAGGCCTGAATCACTTTTAATGAATTTTGAGATCCTTAAGTCATTCCTTATACCTCTAAATATTTACTAAAACATAAAATTTCATTACAGGTATGGATAAATCATACTTTAACATCAAACAATAATATAAAAATTTCAACTTAATTAACTCCATAAGTAGTTAACCTTAAGACTCCTCCAAAATATTAATAGCCATATTCAAAACACAAAAATGATTTGATATATTATCCTTACATGATCAACATAAAAATAATTTAATAACTCATAAAGTCTCATACCAAAATATATATACCTTGGTTATATATTACCTATTGTATACTAATCATTTTATAGAAGTTAAAAATAAAATAAAATATGATTTTAAAATATAATTCACCCATTATTATTTAAATAATCTCTTATCTTGTCCAAAATATTTAGATTAGTGTTTTGGGTTCATACTTTCACTAATATATGATCAAAGGTTGATTGAAAATATAAAATATGATTTCTTTATTCTGGAAGTATATATATAATCTATGTAAGTAGAGATAATAAATGCTTAGAATCACATAAAATTTCACTAAAGGATAATATTTTCATAGTGTTTATTCATAAAAATTTAAACATGGAATCCCATATTCTATAGTGAAGGATAATTGACTATCATGATTCACTTAAATTGTTGTAATTTTATGAGATTTCCCTTTTTCCTTTAACATCATAGGTTATCATGGATTAAAATATTTTTATCCCTTGGATTAGGGAATTGATTCTCATAGTTCACAAACTCATTTCATTTATAGAACTTAAGTGTGAGTGGTGCATTCTATTGTGATCTCTCTCCATTTTTTTCATTAATTACCCTCTTTTTATCATGCTAATATTCTTTTTATTAATGGATAGTCTTAACATACATGAAACATTTTATTATTCCTTTCAAGAATTCACTTGAGTTATCCTTCCCACATTTTTTGAAAGTAAGATATTGAAACTTTTTCTTCCCTCCATGAGACAAAACACCAGAGCTTCCATAAACCTCCATCTTCCTTTTTGTATCACCAAAATCTTGAGGGTTTCCAACTTACATTTCCACTTTAGTGCACATCTATTGATTAATTTTTAGCTTCCAATGTACCCCTATGGATAATTCCTTTCAAATACCTGGTTTCAATCCACCAAAGAGTCAATCAATTTTTATTCCACGGCTAATGATTAAACCTGAATCATATTATACATGCCTTACCACCTATAGTGTGAGAGTGTTGAGTTTGAATATTCATAAGATGTTGTATCCCATATCCTAATCCATTTAGTTTCTCCTAAGTATGATTGTTACATTATCCATCACATTCTTCGTTCACATGATTCTTTCAGGTTCCATCCATTAAATAAAACAAAAAATCATAGTGTGAATAATAATAATCATAGTGAAAACCCACATAATCATGAAAAATTGTTTAATGGATGACTAAATAATGAAACTTTATTTTATGAAACCTTACCTTTAACCTAGTTTATTCATGATCATTATAAAATCATTAGGATTTTATCATATATATAGATTTATCCCAAGGTTTCAAACTATATTTTTTAGATCCTAGTTTCCAAAAGTTAACTAAACATTTCCCTGATACCAACATTAGAAACCCAAGACATTTCATACATCGATATTACATCTTAATATATAAATATTCATTACATAACATAATGATACATTCTATAATCGTATAGTTCTAGTGCCTTTTTAAATTTGGATACATATAAAACTAGTTCATAAATGATCTATATCATCTCCCACAAAATTCTTTATAACTTGAACCCTTCTTAGACTTGTCACTTCAAAGAAAAATATTCATAACCTAGGGAAAGGAATAATAATAAAGGGTCATAATAGATTATAAGTATGGGTAAAAAAGAAGATATCAATTATCGCATAAGCATAACATGATCATAAGGATGTAAGAACATGAGATAAACATTTGAAATCTACACCCTATATATCCTAGATCATAATCTTGAGTCATAGCCTAAATCTTGGAATTTCATAAGACATAAATCATAAAATAATCAAACAATATAATCCATGAGAGAATAACATTGGAATAATACATGGAATTATGGAATACACATAAACATATAACTTTTTGAACATGTATTAATAGAAACATGTTCACTCATTAAGTTAAAGATATGAAAATAGGCCCTTGTATAAATTTATAGATAGGAAATCAGGTCCATGAATAAAAATATAGACATAAAATCTAGGTCCATACATAAACTTATTGATATGAAATCCAATTCCATGCATAAACTTATGGACATGAAAGTCAAGTCCACGCATAAGACAAGAAAATTAGGTCGACGTATAAAATTTTGAAGATGAATTCAATTTAACACATAATATATTTGCCTCATAAGTTAACCATATTTACCTAATGAATTTAAGTGAGGTATAGGTCCTACATATCATAAAATTAAAATCATACATATGTGTTCCACAAGATCATAAACCATTCATCATATCAAAACCCATGAATAAAAATGGGTTTTATAAAAAAATCATTATAAAAAACCATCTAGATAAAGAATAAGGATGGTATCCTTGGATAATATTCCTAGTAAATCTTAAATAATATCAAAGTATTCTATCTTATATATAAAATTATTTTTAACTATCACTTGAAATATTTTTTGAGGAAAATAATGTTTCCATTTTGAAATCACTACTTTTAAAAAAGATATAAAGTTATAAAGGAAAGATTTTTTTTCAAAATAACCTTGTAAAATTTTAAATAAAATCATCAATGAAAAAAAATCATAATAGAAAGAAAATATGTTCAAGCTGTATAAGTTAATAAATCATATGTTCCATACTTTTTTCGGAAAGTTCACAAAGTACCTCATTTGGAAAAAGACAAAATAATTCATTTCAAACCATTTAATAAAAATTGAAACATGGGTAAAAGTAATTTTAAACAATCATAGGATAATAGTAAAAATATTTTAAAAAAATAGAAAAAATGGATATGAAAGATAAATATTCCCCAATGGATACGTAAACATAAATAATCTCGAGTATTGATGAGATTGTGAAATAAACCCCTTATGACTTTGATAAGTTTTTAATTGTATTCCAAATGAAATAAATAAAATTATATGGATATTTAATTACTATAATTTTCATTATAATAATTATAAAATATATTAATTGTAATTATATACACCACACAAAAGAAAAAAGTGGTATATAAGGCATGTATCCCACAAAAATAAAAGTGGGATAAAAATCTATTTCCTTGAGTTCTCGTGGATTTGAAAGTAATATAGAATTGTGTATAATTAATTTAAATTTATTATAATTATATAATATATTAATTTTCATACTTATATTTTCATGTATTATCTATTTAGAAAATTTTAGCACCCCTTTTATCAATAAATCGTTATTTCTGGGTGTAAACTATTCCGTTAATTCACGTGTACTTCAGTTCAATAGTTCGGATACATGTAAATTTATATTGGTCACATAACCTAAAGTACATTTTTAATGATATAAATATAAAATGTATTCATTATTTTCATATTTATAGTAATACATTAAGTTATATATAGAAAAATAAATTACACCATTCATGGAGACAGTAGGTCGTACGTATGCATGAACGATGTTTTCATTTTTCAACGATTGGAATGAAAGAGAGGTAAATAATAATTCACCTTTAAATAATCATTATTTTTTATATATACCATATATATTCACTAAATATATATTTATTACCATATAAGTAAAATGGAAATTAAAAATGAATCACATCGCTTTTTGGAGGTGGTAGTCCATAGGTACGCATAAACGACGTTATCATTTTCCAACAGTTTTAAAGTTAAGAAGGTAGATGTTATATTATAATTAAATAATTATAAAAAATTTATAAGTATAATATATAAATATTAAACCCATCATAATACCCATTCATAAAATATATTGATGAGAAATGAATTATATCACATCGTGGAGATGGTGAGTCATACATACGCACGAGCAATACAGTCACTTAATATTTGATGGGAAAGAGTGTGTATAATGGTGTTTTCATATTCACAATAGAATTAATAATATTTAATATAATTATGTAATTATTTTATTATAAATACCATAAATTTATAGGAGGTAAATATGATTATAAAAAGAAATAAATCAGATTCAGTGATTACGTCTTCTTGGAAACGACTCTTTTAGATCTCCTCTGAAAGGCACTGGGGTTTCTCTTTTGGGAAGACCAAAATCTATATAATGTGTATAGGTAAGTTTATAAGTCAACATATCATGTTTTTTTCAAGATATATGAATCATGATAGTATAAGGAAGTGAGGGAAGTGGTTCCCTTTAATAATAGAGATGAGGGGCATTTTTTGGAATTTCATAAAAAAAATTAAAATATTGTAAGACTATTCTAGAGAAAAATGATTACAAATGGTCATGAATTTGAAGAATAAAATTTATAGGTTTTATTAAAATTATCCAATTAAATTTAGTCATGTTTTATATCATTTTAATCCTTATCTTTTTTATTAACCCATTGGTTCATTATTTTTTACCTTAACCAAGGTAACCACTATTTTAATCACAAAGTGTTAATAATGTTACAATAAATAGATCATGGATGATTTTTTAAACTATATTCTATTCACAAGGCGAAATATAATATGTTTAGGAATTTCAAATAATTCAATAAAATATTATTTTGATAAAATATTATTAATGTCAATTTTGACACTATTCATTTAATTTGACATCAAATATAAAGGGGGAATCTGAATATAATTCTTTAAAAACTATATAATATGTCATATATATTTATAAAATCCATGGGAAACATTAAATAATTAAAATTATATCACTTTTAGAATTTTAAAATAATTATTTTTTTGTTAATTAAATAAATATTGTTTTAGTGGTACAACAATTTAAGGTAACTATATAATCTCTAAAAATTAGAAATAAATTTATATCATGAATATAATTTCATTAATCTCAAATTAGAGATTTATTTTTATCCATATCTTAATTCATTCTATATGTGGACACATAATAGATATTTTAAACCTAGAGAATAACATTTTTTAACTTTCTTTTCTTTAAACATTATAGGGGTCATTTTTAAGGAAAAGCGTTAATTAAACAAGTATATTTTTATCAAAATATCATAAGGTTTAAATGATATTTATCCAATAATAATTATGATGAAAAAGTATGAACTATCATTTATTTTTAACCAAGATTAACCTTATTTACCCTTTACTGAGGTGATAAATATTACCGTATTTACTATTCATAAAGCCAAAAATTAAAAGGGACTTATCTACTAAATTTGAGACTCCTGATTAAAAATATGGAATCAGTATTATAAAATTCAATATCTATAAATTTAATAAATTAATTTTAAAATAAGTGCTCAAAATGTGATGAAAACCTTTTTTTAGAAACATACTATTTTTCATAAAAAACATTTTTGTATAAAAATATTTTTATAAAAAATTTAATTATAAAATAATTTCAATGATGATAATTAGATTATTAATAATATAATATAACTTATTTAACATTTAAACCAATTTAAAAATTTAACATTTCAAATGGTTGAAATAAAAATACAGTTTTCAATAAAAATCGGTATTTTTCAATATTCACTAGAAAATAAATCTTTTTAGAAAAATAAAACAAAATTCACCATGAGATAATTTTGATATAATGATTTAAAAAATTATATTGTTTTTATAACATAAAAATTATATAAGATCTAGAAATTAATTATAGTATATTCTCACAAAAAATAATAAAATCATTTTTGAGGATTACATGCTTCTCAAGCAAAAAATAACTTTACTAAAAATTAATTGATTATTTATTGAGAAATTAAATATAAATTTATATTTAGTATAGAATTTATATATATTTAATGATTTATATAATCATATTTATACCCTCCAATTTAATGGTTAGGTTATAACTATAACATTAAATAATAATATGTTAATAGTGTATCACAGTTTGTTTAAAATAAATGTTGCATGTAATGCAACTTATCAAATGATGAAAATTATTTAAAGAATTTTTTTTAAATATCTAGGTGTTACACTAAGAAAACAATATTTTTTATTTATGTGGCTTCAGTTCACACATTCCAAAAATTAATCTACTATTATTGTAAAATGATTTCACAATAGTCTGAAGTTTCTTATTGGTTTTTACCCACTCATGCAAGTTTTTAAAGACTTTCGTATCTTTAAAAAGTTATTATTTATCCATAATGAACACATTTCACATCAAATTGATGTAATTTATACTCCTACATATCAAAAAAATCCAATATAGTTTTACTTTGATTTATCATCATTCCAGTGTTGTTTGATATAGTTTTGACCATTATATGAATGCTTTAGAGTTAAAAAAACTAAAAATGCATTTTTGGTCATCCTAAGTAAAAATAAACTTGGATTTAAGTGGAATTAATTCATAAATATAAAAAATAAATATATTATTTTTCCTTATAACTTTATGACAATTTAATTTCTTTTTTGGTTTTTACCCCTTGAATAACATTTTTAAATACTTTCATTTCATTAAAATTTGAATATTTATTCATTCTGAGCACACCAAATAATCTATTAAGGATATTTATGTTTGTACATGACATAAATAATTAAAATATAGTTTTAATCTGATTTCATATCATTACAAGTCTATTTGATATGGTTTTAATAGTTACAATCACGTTTTAGAGTTTTAAAAATATAAAAAAGTGTTTTCAGTCATCTTAAGAAATCTAAAAATAATATTTATATGGATTCAATTCCTACATTTCAAAAATAAATTTATGGTTTCTTTCCTATTATTTCATGTAAATTATAGGTCATTTTATTGGTTATGATCATATAATTCACATTTTTAATGACATTGATATATTTAACATTTACTTATTTAGCCATTCCAAGAACATTGCATGTCATAATAATACATTTTATAATCATATGAATTTTTTTAATTTTTTCAATATATTCAGGTATATCTATATTTGATAAATCCACCTAAATTTCATGGAACCACCAGAAATGAATTAACTAGTTAAATGTATGTTCAAGTGGATCATAACATAAAAATGGTGGAAATAGTTTCTCCAAGTGAAATAGTGTAAGCCTACAAACTCACTTAGAACACTTTGAAAAATTATAATTGACTATTTAATATATTATTAAACTCTAATAACTTAAAATTCATTAGTTTATAACAATATATGTCTTTATATATCTTTTTCTATTACTATGTATCTAAATTTTCAGAATCGATACCATTCTTGGAGGGATTTTTTATAGTTTTTTTAACATCCATTTTTCTTCTTCTTCATATTGAATAAATAAAAATAATAATCAAAAATTACTTTAATAAAAAATACACACCCATATATTTTAAATATAAAACTCAGCTCACATTACCAAACTCCCTCTCAAATAAACAGCCCCAACATGATAAAATATCATCATAGGAAGAATGAAAAGAGTCATTTAGACATGTAATGGATTGAGTTTATCATTCATCTACATAGTATGATCTATAAGAATATAAATTTACACATGGAGTGTGTATTTAATCCTCTATAATATGTAAACTATGGAATTTACCATTTTTGACAACCACTTATATTATGTTTTTTTAGGAGTCGTGTTCTTTCACTTTTTCTTTCAAACAAGAAATTTCCCTCTACACTTATTGGTCAATAGGTATTCTTAAACCTAAATTAGATAGTGTTTAAGTAATGGATACTGGTGACCTATCAAATACATTTTATGGAGTAGACCTAAAACCAACCCCTCAAACACACTTGAGATATACCTTCCATAAAATGATTACAACTTCATCGATCAAGTAAATCGATGATGAATTTGTAGTGTTTACATACTAATATTCTTTAATTTTAATTTTTTGATGTACCAAGATTAAAAATTATTTTATTATAATGAAATAAAATTAAATATTAAAAAAAAAATTAGATACTTCAATATCTCTGTTAGGTTTATTCACAAAACTTCCATCAAGTTTTTGATGAACATTAAGTTGCATCTCTATTTTTCTGATAGGGTGACCAATATAAATATGTGTCTGTGTGTGAGAGAGAGATTGTGTGTGTGTGTCTGTATGTATGTATGTCTATATGTATGTATGCACACATATAATATTATAAATAAATACATTTAGGTATAATAAAATAATATAGATAATAAAGAATAAAATATAACCAAGATTTTTGTTTTTCTTGAAAAACTATGTAACCCATCAATATTAAAAATGAAGTGTTTTTCAGCATTCATTATATTTTTTAGATAATTCCAAGAAAAAATAATAGTGACAATAAAAATTATAATTTTATTGTGTTTATGTTATTATGTTATTGTAAAATTTGAAAATTCCACATGATATACATCCATGTTAATATCAACAAACAATTTCCACTACTCATGAGACATGCCTTCGGGAACTTTCTCATACATCTACTGAGTGCTCAAAGAAGTGACATTTAAATTATTACATTATATATAATTAAAGTATCTTAATATATTTTGAAAAATTTTTATGGTCCATGGGCATGAATCAAAGTTAGTGACATAAAAATAAAAAACATCTATAAATAAAAAAACAATTCATAATTATATTAATTATTTTACTCAAAAATTTTAAATTATTTCTCAATGAATATTAAATAATTATTTCATTTATTTGGTTTTAAAACAACTTATTTTTCCAATATATGGTAATATTCCTCTAATGTTTATAATTAATGAAATTTATCACCATCTCTCAAGCAATATTCCCAATTATCTATCCATATAATCTGGAAGCATCACTAGTAGAAACCCCAAACTCATCAAATGGAATTATAATTTTAAATTATTTCAGATCTCATATATCTATTATATTAATATTCTTAACACTTATGTTGTTATTTTTATATATTATATAAAATAATTAAACAGTTAATAAAAATAAATAATTTTTCTATAATGACATACCAACCAGTAACGTCAACCCGCCAACAACCTATGATGGAGGAGTGGCCAATTGTTCTACCAATGAAGGTAAAATGAACAATGAGATACCAAAAACATACAGGTAATCAAGTGGACTATTAAATCCTTTGGTATAGGGGAACCACTCATATTCACTAATGGAGATGGTATAGAAGGTGTACTCAGAGATGAGGATCAGTTGGAATCTCTAAAAAAATTCTCAACATTCTTATATTTTACATGGGTTATAATATATTTAATGTATAGAAATTAATTAATAAAATAATTATAAAATTAAAAAATAATGAATATAGAAATATATATGTATGAAAGACTTATAGTTATGAAATTATAATATAGTTTCATTACTATTGAGTAGCACATATCTATGTTCATGTAGTAACTCTAATTTAGTTGGTGTAAATTTTGATCTCATTCCAGCTAGTCATCCTATAGTTGGAAATATCAATGACTATTTTTTGGAATGATAATTATTGGAGATTTCATCAATTTTTCTAACATGATTAAATCTAGTATCAATTCTATTTGAATACCTAGAAAATATGGTTAAACACTTCTCATCTATACAACCTTAACCAATAGATCCTTTTTGTTGAGATTTATTCTCCCATATGACTTCAAATGACCTATGTTCCTAATGAAAAAAATATAAGAAACATATTACTCAATTTTTACATAATAATTTGATAAAATTTAATTCATCAATGAAATTAAAAAAAAATATTAACATGCCACTCAATTGGATGCATCCATCAATAGTGTTCCAGTCCACCGAGTTTATCTTCCTATACCAAATAAATAGTCATATGAATCGTGACAGATAAAAATAAAGGGGAAAATTACATCTCTAAATGATAAATTGTTAACACAAATATTTCTTGAAGTTTTTTAAGCTAATATAGATTTAAAATTTTTTATAAAGCTCTCTAAAGAAGATAAACAGCTCAACTAGAACTATAATTAATTTTTAAGGTAACTTTTTAGGTAATTCTATGGGTATAAACTTCTCTATTAGAATATGTGAGTCATAATTTTTTAGTCCATATATCTTTTGGTGTTTTAGGTCAAAATACATTGAATTGTTGATTCAATATTCATATGGAACTTTTACATTCTTTAAAGTTCAAAGGAATATATCATTCTCATAATTTTTCATTGCAAAAATAACTAAAGGATACTAGGCATTCACATTTTTCCATAAATAATTATTTATATTAATTTTATATAAGTATTTATGAGCATTAATGTGATCCTTTAATTTATCCTACTCATTAATAAATTGAAAAATTACATGTCTTAGAAGTTCTTCTTGGTGTGAATTACATCAATATTATGATTTAGTAGATAAAACTCCAAATAATGAATTTTAAAAAAATATACTCATTTTCTTCAACTATTGTGTTCCAATTTATTTTTATATTTTACCTTATTCTATTATACCCCTTATTTCAAATGATTACATTTTCCAAAGTCTATAGTGGAATTCATTAATTATCCCAATATTTTTAACCAGATAACACCTTCAGTGACTTTCTCAATTAAATATATCAATTGAATTATGTCTTATTGAACCTAAATTTATGAGATGCATCAAATAATTAGTGATGACATTTAAATCGTCAGTTTCTACAATGAGGTAATTATTTAGGTTCAAAATAATAATTCAAAACAACACAATCCGAACAGGTATGACTATTCCAACTAGATAGGTTCGATATTACAGGAGAGTTTCTAATTGTATATATTAATGTAGCATGCATTTTTAATCTTTTTATCATTTATGCATAAAATTATTTCATGACATCATCCTATAGTTATTGTAATTCTATGACTAGAGGATGAAGGTATACAATCAATTTCATTTCTAGTAATTTTCTTTTATGGGATAATATTTAGAATAATGAAATATTTCTTCATCATACACATAAATGGAGATATAATATAGGGTATCAAAAAAACATTCCATATTCTATAATTATTAATTAAAGTTCCAAAAATATTTAAAGAATCAATATCCAATCCCAATCATTCATTACTAGGATCTGAATATAAATCAAGAAATAATGAATTAAACACCTTACATTTCATTAAATATTTTGGATGCCACATCAAGTCATTATTATTACTTTCCAAATAATGATAGTATATGTATTATATATTCTAATACAAATTGAATAATATTTACAAGCATGGTTTTATAGGAAATTAATGTAACACCTTGGTAAGAGATTTCTTTTTCTACTCCTTCCTGGTGTTAAATTAATTTATACTCTCTATGAAAAATTGGCATAGATAACCTAATACCTTGATAACTGAGCCGACATTGACATATCCTGAAGGGTGTTCCCAATCCCCATGGGCTGATTAATAAGACCTAGAATCATACAAGTAATTATAAGAAATTTTTTCTCCACAAAAATAGTATAAGCTAAAGATACATATCATTATAATCAAAGAAAACTATCAAATGAGAATGTACTAGAAAAACAAAAAGGTATATCAAAACTAAAATAGTTCATCATCAAGTACTCAAAAAAAATGAGATAAAACTCAAACATCCTAAATCTCTCAAAACTTCAAGCCTAGAGGGTCAAGAATATCAATATCCTCCAAGAGACGCTTTCCCTTTACTTGAACCTGGTAGAATAAAATCTATAAAAATCTAAAGGAAAAGGTAGGGTATGACCTAAAATCTAAGTAGGGTCTCAAAAAGTGTTCCAAAATAAGATACCATAATATATAGACCAAATAATTATTTAAATTTTAAACAAAAAGGCATGGTAGTAAATTTTTATTTTTAAATCAAAATATGCTTTTCCTTTCAAAATATGGAAACATTTTAAACAATGGATTAATATACATTTTATTTAAAACAGTTCATATAAATCAATTGAGCATGAGTAAAATAGTTTTATAATAATTAGAATATATTTCAAAGTAGTCACAAAAATTACCATGGTCATCTTCCCCGATGCATGATAGTTTCTACTTAAGGGATTATCACATATCTCATATTTGTGATCATGGAAATGTGCACACACGTCCCTTGGGCCCATGAATAATAGGGCCCATCAACATCCCACTATAGATAATATAAACCTAACTATATATTTTTTAGAGTTTTCAAGCATAAATCTATTTCTTTGGCATTACCATCCTAGCATGTCAATCCAAAATAACCCTCTAACTACCCAAGCTCACATATTCTCTATCAATTTAAGTCATTTTCCAAAATCTATTCTAAAATCTATTTAAAAGTTTCATCAATTTTGAATTACACTCCAAATTTCAATTCCATTAGAATTGGGGGTTTACCAAAATCCCATTCCAAGTCAAATACAACTTATAATTATCATAATTTTATTTTTCATAATTCAATTTAATTTAATTTAATTTAAATCAAGAAAATCAGGGGTTTATTACATGGAAAATCTCAATAGAACCACCTACCTTTAATCACGGTATCAAAACTCAACACTTACAGTGGAAATTTCCAATGACTATCAACGGAAACAGATATCTAGAAATACAACCTAGATCCAGGATTCAAAAAAAGGAGTTTAGATCTATCAAACACATAGTGTTCTAACAAACCCTATGGATAATAGAAATAGAGAGTGGAAGAAAGGTAACAGGAGAATCACTTACCGGATAGGAATCAAATGAGGTCTTACATACTTAGATACACCTAGGAAGGGGTTTTTAAGAACCAAAAATGGTTTTTGAGAGTCTATAAGACCTGGTATTTTGATTAAGGAGGATTTGGGGCCAAATAAGAGGTAAAAAGAGGGTTCAATAAAATTTAAATTAATTTTTTAAAATAAAAATTCATGTGCGCACAGTTATTTGGTTAGGGTCACACAGTTCCTACTAGGTGGGTTCATGGTTTTTAAAACTATTCCCTAACTATGAAAACCGCCAAAATATGGGTTTTCACGGTTCACACTGGATGGGTGCACAGTTTGGGAAAACCATGTGCCAACCGCGAATGACCGGAAATTTTCCAAAATTCTCAACTTTACACCTGAAACCACCCAAGAAAATATCCAACCAAAGGAAAAACAAAAATTTAGATCAAGGAGTACCTAAAAAATTGTTTTATATTATAACCTCCCCACCATAGAAACATTATATCCCTATATATCCTATCAATATGCTTCCATATAAAAAATATGAGGCCACTATTCTATCATTTGTGCCTCTCTCTCCTACATCTCATGAGTATCATAATCATTCTTACATAGCACTTGAACTAAAGGTATCAAATTCCCATGAAGTACCATGATTTCAAAGTCAATAATTCTGACTGGATGCTCATTCATTGATAAATTAGTCTTAACATCAAGACCACTCCATCACAAAACATAAGATGGATCAAAAAGATACTTCCATGGTTGTGATACATATAACACATTATTTACCTATCTCAAATGTGTTAGAAGTTCTAAATGATAAGTCATTATCTCCACCTTCTCAACAACCTCAAAAGGTCACACAAAATGATGAGTAGGATTCCATTTCCTCCCAAGTCATTGGTGACCCAACTGTGGTGAAATTTTCAAGAACACCACGTCACCAACTAAAAACTCCAATGGTCTATAACGATGATCAGTATAATATTTATACCATCTATGTGTCATCAATATCCAATGATGAATCAATTAAATATTTTTTTCATCTCTTGGACAAATCTCAGTCCAACCAAGTAACTTTCAATGATCTCTGACCAACTCAACAGAGATTTACAAGGTCAGCCATACAAGGCCTCAAAAAGAGCCATTCTGATCATGAACTGGTAACTATTGTTATAAGAAAAATCAACCAACAAAAAATGGTCATCCCAATATCCACAAAAATCATTGATGTTGTCCTGAAGCATGTCCTCAAGAATCTGTATATCTCTCTCTATCTAGCCATTTGTTTGTGGATGGTATATCATACTCAAATGAACATGATATCCCAATGCCTCCTCAAGGCCTCTCCAAAATAATGATATTAAACAAGGATCTATATTAGATTCTATGGAATATGGAACTTTGTAGAAGTGAATAATATCTCTCACATTGAAATTCCCCAAGTCCTCAACTTTGGTTATATTAGGAATGGGTATAAATTGATCTGATTTGGTCATCCAATCGATCACAACCTATATCGAATTATTATTTATATAGGTATGTGACTACCCAACCAAAAAAATCATATAGATCCCATCAAACTCCCATATCGACACTAGAATTGTGTGAAGAAAACTTGATGTTCTTTGGTGCTCAGTGTTGAATTGTTTTTAAGTATAACAATGACAGACAAAATCAACAATGATTTATCTCATACATGTCCACTAGAATCATCACTGCATATCATAAAACAAATTTTTGGTTATTGATTTCACATCCCATTGGAAATTATTTCAATCCCCCATCACATATTTTCTCATCGAACAAGGTACAATGTATTGGTTATAGAAATAGAGAACTCCATTTGTAGAGAACGACCACTCGGAAATAGTCTCTCCACTATAAAGAGAGTTTATAGTGTTATGAAATTAATCATCAATATGATGTTTCTAAATAATCATCTTGATTAGAGAATATGTCAATTTAACAATAGAAAAAATATCCTGAGTCCCTATTTCACAAACTCTGATATAAAACTGTGCAAAAAGAGCTGTCAAGTTCTACTTTTCTGATGATTCTTTCACATCATAGGTCAGAAGTTTTATACTTAAATCATATGCGATGATATCACCTTTATCCAAGGTATATTGAATATAAAAATCTAAATATTTAAGTTAATCCACCCAACACCTCTAGTGAGGATTCAAATATTTCTGAGAGAAGATATAACTTAATCTCTTATGGTTGGAATACATGTTAAACCTTTCTCTGAAAAGGTAATGTCTCCAACTCTTTAGTGCATGAATCATGGATTCAAGGTCAAGGTTAGGGATTAGATAATTCATTTCATGTTTCTTAAGATTCTAATATCTATATTAAATGATAGGATCGCCCTGTATAAGAACACATCCCAACCCCAAACCTGATGTATCATAGAAGACCACATAGCCCTATCTGGTCTCTGAAAAGAGTCAACACCAGCACAGAAGTAAAAAATATGTTTCATATAAACAAAATAAATCTAACATTTATCATCCCAAATAAACATTACCCCCTTCCAAGTGATATATTTCATTGGAGAATCCATATTTGAGAAATCCTTTACAAACCGATGATAATACCCAGCCAAACCCAAGAAGCTCTGAATCTCCTAAAAATTTTGCATTTGATCCTCTATTATAACTGATTTCACGTTATTAGGATCAACTGATATACCATGTTCCAACACCACAAGTTGAAATAAATTCACTTACTGAATCCAGAAATCACATTTTGGTATCTTGGCATAATGTCAGTGATTTCTCAATAATTTCGAAACTACTTTACGATGATGTGAATAATCATCCTCAGACTTTGAGTAAATAAGGATGTCATCCACAAATGCACCATGAATGTATTAAGATACTCATGGAATATCATATTCATAAAATCTATAAAGACTACAGGATCATTGGTTAGACCAAATGTCCTGACAAGATACTCATAATGGTTATACCTTCTTCGAAAGGTAGTTTTATGAATGTCAGGTTATTTTATTCTAAAGTGGTGAAAACCAAATCAAATATAAATATTTTGAGACCACTTCACCCATTTAAACTTGTAAAACAAGTCATAAATCCATGTTAACAAATATTTCTTCTTTATTATAACTCGGTTAAATTTTCAGTAATCAATACATAGGAAAAGTGTCCCATCATCTTTCTTAGCAAAGAGAAAATGTGTCACATAAATTAGTCTTCAACACTTTCATTTTAAAACTTTCATCCAAATGAGTCTAAAAAAGGGTGTATAAATCATTTCTATAAAATATCATCCAAATGAGTCTTTAACACTTTCATTTCAGCTAGTTCCTATTGTAATAAGGGATAGAAATTAGTTTAGTACTAGGTACTAAATTAAAAGAAAACTCTACCTCCTTTACTGTTAGAAAACCAGATAAGTCAGAAGGAAAAACATCGAGAAACTCTAAAAATGGAGGGAGATCACTGCTCAAATATTATTTCTCTAGATCAAGATAAAACACTGATATTACCTTCCCAAACATTGGATAAGATGGTATATCTCTACTCAACCTCATGTCTCACTCTCCCTGAAAGATACGTCACACCCCATCGACTACAATAAATGAGACCTATTGAAGATAGAATTCAATTCATACCTTATTAGCGATGATCCAATCCATCCTGAATATGTAATCAATATTTTTTATGTTGAGAACTATAAAATCCCAAGTAATATCAACATCTAATAATGAGAAAAAAATTGAGATAACAAACCCCCCACTCTCTCTTCATTTTGTGGGGTGTAGAAATATCTATCTCATAAGATAAAATATTGATAGTAAAATTTAGTAGAATCGCAATATGAGTCAAAATGAATGAGTGATATGCACCAATATCAAATAAATCAATAACTAAATATGGTGAAATATTTATAGTAACTCTCATAGTCACTGGACTCAAATATGGTTCCTCTAGAGACTCTTCCACTGAATGAAGAATCTTTATTCCGGATGCTAGTGGGTGAACCCCTTAGATCATGAACCATCTGATTTCACCATAGTAATTTTTGGTACTAATGAACCTGTTTTAATACATGAAGTAGAATAGATAAGACAAAACTTCTATAAGTGACCTAAGATTCTGAAGGAACGTTATTTATTAGGCGCCTTAGTGAAAACCTATTTCAAGAATCCAGGATTACCACACTTATATCAAGTCAAAGGGCCTATTCTAGGCACTGAAGGGGGTCTAGAAGAACCTTTATGTTAAGAACCACCTTGATAATAATCATTTTTTCTCTTCCCTTTTAAGTAATTGACATAACTACCAATGATATAAAAAGCAATCCCTTCAAAACAATACTTAAAAACTAGATCAAGCCCAACCATCAATACTTTATCTAGAACATCAGTATAAGAAGATAGATTTAACAAGAAACCCATAGAAAGAATATCAAGTAAAATTAAAATCTCAAACCATAAATTCTTTATCTTCTCATTAATTATTGTCTCAGGTAAAAACTATATAAGCTTAGTGAATTACTTCACATATTCTATCACAGTCTTCTCATCCAACTCGAGTTTGTGAAACTCCATAGACTTAGCCAACACCTTAGACTATGGACAGAACTATTCAGTGAAAACAACTTTAAAAATATTCCACTATAAACCCTTTTGCTTCTTTTCCATTACCATTGTGTCTCACCATATTCTGTTGGGTCATTCTAGATTTAAGATGGAACGTTTCACCTTGATCACATCAGGCATCTATAAGAACTCAAACAAAAGATAAATCCTTCTCAACCAATACTCAGACTCTTAAGGGTTATTAGAGCCTTGAAATTATAGTGGATTTTGGTGAAGGAACTCCTAATAATTATTCCAATACTAATCCCTATGAGGTTCCACATATTGAGTTTGGATGTGAATGGGTGAAAGTGCTTGTCCCAAATCTTGGACAGTACGCACAACAACCTCAACTAGATTCTAGTACAAGATAGGATTTTCTCAATGTGGTTAATCTGGTGCTTCTTAATAGATCCAATTCACATGTATTCTTGGTTCCATAATGCTATACATAATTATCAAAAAGAATTGAAGACGTCAAATTGTTACCCAAATCACCACTCAAACAAGAGAAACAATAGAAATTATTCCCATCAAATAGATAAAAAATATTTAGATTTCAACCTATATGAATAAAAATCATGGAAAATTATATAACTAATCCTCAATATATCTTTCCCAAACCACCCATGTTGATTTAAGGATCATTATGATGATATCTGGCCAAACACTCACTCATAACTATCCTCTATGTCCCAATAAGATCTCTAAACCAACATAAAGGCAAGATGTTTAACCTCCCTTTGATACCACTTTGTCACAAATCATCCCAGATACCCTGGTACCCTAAAAATGATCCAACAATGACATAAAATGAAGGGAATTCCCGATCCCCACGGTTCTGCGATTAGAACCTAGCATCTTACAAGACATAATATGTAAATATTTTTCCGAAAAAATAGTAGAAGATAATGATACATATCAGTATGCTCAATGAAAACCCCCAAAGGAGACAGTACTAGAAAAAAAAATTTATCAGAGCCCAAATACTATATCATCAAGTACAAAAAAATGATATAAAACTCAAACATCCCTATAGTATCAACACTCCAAGCCTAAAGGGCCAATAACATCCACATCATTCAAGAGGTTTTTTCCCTTTACTCAAAAACCGGTATAATAAAATCTAAAAATGCCCAAAGTAAAAGTTAGGGTGTGAGATAAAATCCTAGTATGGTCTCACCAAGTGTTCCTTAATAAGATGCCATAATAAATAAATTAAATCATGTTTTCAATTTTAAACAAAATAGGCATGGACGTATAATTTCATATTTAAATAAGAACATGAGTTTCATTTAAAAATATGGAAACATTTCAAACAATGGATTAATAAACTTTTTTTTATAAAATAGATTATATAAATAAACTAGGAAAGAGTTAAATAGTTTCAAAATCATTGGAATATATATCAGATTAGTCACAATAAAAACCATGGTCATCTTCCCTGAGGTATAAAAATTTATATTTAAGGTATCCTCACACATATTATATTTGCGATCATAGCAATGTGCACACACATCTCTCAGGAATAGGCCAAATAGGACCCGTCAACATCCAACTAAGGATAAAATCCACCGAACTAAGTATTTGTTGTAAGTTTTAAATAACCCACTAACTTCCCATACTTTCATGTGCTCAATAAATCAATAAAAAAATGGAAAATCATTTCATTTCAAAATAATTCACAATCTCCCACTTTTCCTTTTTAGAAATCCAATTTATACTCAAAACTAAAACATATATTTTTATCGGCATTTCAATCCTTTTCAATTCAAAACCAATCATAGGTTTTTATGAAATTAATTTAATCAATTTTCTAAAATCAGATCTCAAATTAATTTACAAGTCCCATTAATTTCAAATTACACACCAAATTCCAATACCATCAGAATTAGGGGTTTCCTAAAATTAAACTCCAAGTCAAATACTGATTCCAATTCTCATCAAATTCTTTTTCATAATTCAATTTAAATTTTTTAACTTAAATCATGAAAATCAAGTGATTATTACAAGGAAAATATCAACAGTACCACCTACATTTAATCGTGGTAAAAAAACTCAACAACCATAGTGCGAATTTGCAATGATGAACATTGTAAATGAAGATCTAGAAATCCAACCTTGAAATAATATTCAAAACAAAGGATTTTATATCCATCAAACATAATTTGATATAAAAAATCCTATGTAGGAAAGAATGAGAGATAAGAAGAGAGGGAACAATAGAATATCGCTTACTAAAGAGGAATCAAATGAGGTTTGTCACACTTATATCCTTATGAAAATGGGTTTGGAGGAGCAAAAAATGGTTTTTGAGAGCCTCAAAGATCTAGGAGTTTGAGTAAAGATTATTTGAGGCCAAGTGGGAGGTAAAAGGGAGGTTCGGGAAATTTTAAATCAATTTTTAGAAATAAAAATTCTCATGTGTATAGTTAGCTAAGCAAGGCCACATGGTTTCCCAAATCATGCACACTAACCATGCACCCCACTAATGGGGAGCATGGTTTCTACTAGGTGGACACATATTATTTCAAATTGTTCCGCACAAATTTAAACCCCCACTATCTAGGATTTTATGGTTTACACTGGGTGGGCATACGGTTTGGGAAAACCCTATGCCAAATGTGAACTGGCCTAAATTTTACAAAAAAATTAACTCTCTACCTGAAACCACCCAAGACAATCCCTAACCAAATCATGAACAAAAAAGAGGGCCAAGGAGTACCTGAAAATTGTAAGATGTTACACTCTCACTATTAATTATTGATTTCCATCTACATGTATGACATCTTTTATATTCTTATTTGTTAGACTCTTCTCCCTAATAAAGCATGAAATCATTAGGAAATGATTTTATGTTTTGTATAATCAATTCCAAACTTGTTGATGATTATTGTAATCTCATTGAATAATGAAAGGATTATAGTTCATGAAATCCTTTATGAAGAAACTCTAAAATTATGAACATTTATTTTTTAATAATTCCATAGATACCCATGATATAGTATAACTTGAGTATAAAAGACAACTCCAAACACTTAGCACATATTTTATAAAATTATTCATTTATTTCATTAACTAATTCATCAAAAACATTTTTTAATCACTAATGTTATAAGAAATATTAACATTCTCAAGATCAAATAAATGTTATGTTGATCTATTATAATCATGTTCATTGTATCCTTTAAATCCAAATGTATCATTTATCATGTTTTGAACTGAAGTATTCTCTAATGGGTCCCTCTATGTTTCGTTGATGGGATATCCACTACATTAAATTTCCATAACATTCGATTCTCCATTCTAAATCCAATGTACATATCGATCAGGAAACTATTTCAATATAAAATTTTCATATACTTCATTTCTATTCAAGAATTTCTTGAATTTACATTCAGGACATGGATATTTTATTCTACCATCCATAGATTAATTTTTTGTTGAATAATATAAAAAATATTTTGAATCCTTACCAAACTAAGGTGTGTTTTTAGGTAAATTAATAAAACTTGTATCCATATATATTGGATTACCACTCTTCTCCCTACATATTCAAAAATAAAGATATAATTTTTTTGTCAAAAACATACAATAAATTCATTAAATAACTATGTAAAAAACCATTTCTTCAATAAAATTATATCTATAAGAAAACTCATTTTAAACTAAATTCTGAAAAAAAAAATTAAAATGATCAGTAACATACTATGAAATTATTAGAATGATTATAAGTTACTCAAAAATAAGAATAATATTTGATAATTACAAACCATCAAACCATATTACATATCATGGGTCTTATATATTATGGGAGAAGGTTAGTAAGGCAAGGGGTGGAGGTCATCAAGGAGAGATAAGTGTCCAATATAGAGTTCATAGAGGTGAGGATAAAACTTTTGAACTCATATATAGATAAGGGGTTATGGGATTAAGGTATAGGTAGAGGGTAGACAAGGATTATGGGGATACTGGGGATCAGGGGATCAAGGGGCCAGGGTCAAGGGGTTACCTACAGGGGACAAGGTGTCAGGGGATCAAGGTTATAATAGCCCTGAACAAAAACTCCAAAATTTAGTGTTAAAAACACAATCTTTACCACACAAAAGTAATATTTTTTATTAAGAAAATAATGAAGGAAAAATAATAAAGTCAAGGAGGCCTTAAGTAATGGAATCTAAGGGAATATTTCCATAAAAAATCAGTACACTTGAGGATGAGGGAACCCATATTATAATGAATTATAATAGGGATACTATAATTACCCTTTTATGTGAGGTATTCTAAAATGTAATTACCTTCATTCCATGTTTGTTTTTAAGGTTTCTTGACCAATTTGATTCTTAAATCTTCAGATGAGATAAAAAATGGACCAGGGGTCATACCTTCCTTGGAGAGAGTTGAAGATAACTGAGGAATTAGTTTTAATCATTGTAAGGGTAATATTAGTGGAAATAAAGATCTCTATCCCATTAAGAAAAGAATTATCTTTTACCATGAGAGAGTCACCTAAGCCATAGAAGATGATGAAAGTGATAACCAATGAGGTGTTGGAATCCCTAAAAACACCTCCACCTATCATTATACCAAGATTATAGGATCCATTAATATTGAGCTTAAATACGTTATTATGGGGTTCTAACAGACCCAAGTACCTAACAGAACCACCCTATGTGAAGTAAGAACATGTCTTCTACCATTAATGACTATCCTAATAGTGTGTTCATTATCCCAATGTTTCAACACATCACCCAGATCAATAACCTGACACCTGGGACATGTTTTCATGGTAAGTATGAACTTGTAGTGCCTTCCACCTATGCATTTTTTTGGAATTTTAGATGCACCAATATCTAGAGAAAATTAGTGTGTCCCTCACCTTCCAATTCAAGATATTAACCTCCACTCTATGAAACTAGGACTAAACAAAAATATCACCATTTCCCTCTTGTATAATTATTCTAATGAGATTCTCGAAGACACTCCACACATCCCATGTCATTCCCCTTCAAAAAACAAGTGATCAACAGTTTCTTCTTTGGAGTTATTACAACAAAAACACTTAGACACAATATAGATTCCTTTTCATTTGATCTCATCATCCATCGGTATAGTATGATGCCAAATATTCCAAACAAGGAAATTAAATTTGATAGTAATTTCTTTACACTAGATAAGATTACCTTCTCCCACTTTGAGACCTTCATGGATGGGTATATGATACTTCTTGGTCAAGAAGGAACCAGAAAAGTCTCTTGTGAACACAAGTCTATTAGTTTCATAAGAAATTTTAATGTTGTTGAATAAGTATAATTGATGTGGGTCGAGAGTGGCCTAGATGAACATCGAAAATGCATAATATTGAAAAAATTTGATGTCAGGGGTAGGTAGTAATGAAAAATAAATGGACACACACACATAGTTTTACTTCCAATAGTTAATCTCACATCACACTACAATCCATTGGGATTGAAACTGGAGCTTCGGTAAATTCCCATGCAGCAACTCCAAAAGGTTAGATTCTTTCCCTTTCAGCTCACCCAAATTGGATCCATACTTAACCACAATAAAACTTTCCTATAGTGATCAACCTTCCAAGACTTCCCATGCCATATTGGCTTGAAGTATATCCATGGTATCAACTAAATTTCTAAAACCAATGCCTCCTAACTCAGAAATCTTGGCCATTATAGACCAATATGTTCATTGGCAGTAACCATCCATATGAGCATCCCAAATAAAGTATTTCATGATTCTATCAATTCTACTTGCAACTATTTTTTAGACTCTGAGAATAGAGAGTACATGTAACAGTATGGATGTAAAAATACAATTAACTAGTGTAATATGACACACGAAGGATAAGAATTATCTCTTACATATGTTAATGTGTCTGGTGATTTTGGCAGCCAAACTCTCATATTGAGGAATTCAAAGACCTTGGGGAGAAATCAGGGCTCCTAGATAATATATAAGGAATTATTTTCTATTAGTTATCTAAATTTATTATATTTTTTTGGATCGGTGATCTGAACAGTATCTTGAAATATAAACACTACTCTTCTCATAGTTTAGGAATTTCCCACTCTAATTGTAGTATTCATCCATAACACTGATGATGAATTGAAGTGATATTTCACTTTTTTAATGAATATAAGGGTTTTATATACAAAAAGAATGTGGAATACACCATGAAAATGGGTTATGCATCTAAAAGGAAGGATACTTATATTTTGAATGAAACTAGATAGAGGTTTGCTAATGGAATCTTGGTCCAAAATGAAGAGATGTGGAGAAATAGTATATCCCTATATACATTAACACACTAATTTTAAAACACCACATCTCTTGACCATAAATTTAACCAAAAACCAAGGTGATCTAAAACTCCTGAAGAATAAGTCATAAAGCCGCCTAGATAATCCCATGCAAGACATCACCTTCAAGATGAATCCCCAATAAAGTCTATCATAATCCTTTTTTGTGTCAATTTTAACCACAATTTTAGAACCAATATTTTTCCTATTAATTTATCTAATTAACTCTTGGGAAAGATAAATGGAAGCCTAGGTGTACCTCCCTCTAACAAATATATTTTGTTTTTCCAAAATACACTCATGAAGATGTGATGAGATCCACCTATTGGTCGCACTATCTAGGACCATGTATGGAAAATTACACATAATAATTGTTCTATAATGATTAATAGAGGAAGGGTACCTCACCTTTGGAACAAGGATTGGTGTAGTTGAATAGGCCACTCGGGGAAAACTGCCTCCTAAAAAAATATTGAATGACATCCATGAGCTCATTTATAATAAAATCCTAAGAGGCCACATAAAATTAGTATGAAACCCCATCAGGTCCTAGAGAGATTTCATGGTTGAGAGAGGCCATCACATCCTAAATATCCTCGTCGTCTATAATTCTCTCAATCCCCAAGTTAATATCATCTGACACTAAATTAATTTCATTGGTTAAAAAACCATCCTCCATGCTAATGTTAGGAGAAACAACCTACTTATTCTCTTTAAGTGAGGATTTTACCCACTATACCTAACTTTTCTTATTCCAAATTATGTCTTCATCATAACCCACATGAATCCCTTCTTAAAATATCATACATAGAGCCTTTTAACAAAACCTGGGGAATAAAAACATAAGAAAGTATGGTCTCAGATTCTTAGTAAGGGTAAATATAGGAGATACCAATCAATTATCAGAATTGAGAATAATGTTGTGTGAACATGATCATAACATAATAAATTAATACCCAACCAATTAAATATCATTAATCTTGAGTCATAGAATAAGTATTTTTCTTTAAAAAAAATTCAAAAAACATAATAGTGCATAATCAATAATAATCAATCGTGATTAATTAAAGTATATCATAAACATAGCAACATGGAAAAAACATAATATTATAACATTGTGAACATGTAAATAAAATAACAGGTTCACTAATTAAGTTAAGGACATGAATTAAAGTCCTCATATAAAATTATATATACAAAACCAGGTACACACATAAACTTATGGACATGAAACGGGGTCCAAACATAACCTTATAGACATAAAAACTAGTCCATTCATAACGTTGTGAACATCAAATCATGTTCATGAATAAAATATTTATCCCATGAGTTGTCTATCTATAACTAATGCATTATAATTCTATAACTATCCCACCTATCACATAACCTTCAAAAATAAATGTTCCACAGAATAATAAAAATATTCACCACTTCATCATATCATAACTTTTGAAAAAGAAACAGGTTTCATAAATATTTCATCATAACATATTAAACTCATGGAAAAGAAATAGGTTTCATTAGATAATCCTTAAATCATCATCAACATAAGTCATATAGAGAAAGATGTTGATGGTGTCATAAGATTGTATCAATAGTGGAGCATAATGACATGCCTGCCATAGGGTGGTACCAAATCTATAGTTTATTTCCTACAACTATATTATGGGTGATGTGGGATATCTCACTTAAGGATCTTTGAAGTTGATCAAATTTTATTCCTAATTCACATTTTATATTTTTGGTATTTTCTTATTTAATGAAAATGGATAATAATGGAATGAGAAAATATGAATTACAATCTAATACAAAATGAATATATAGATACAGACAGAATGAATATAGGTTATAATGGAAAGGTATTGGTCATAGGGTTGGTTACTCGAGGTCCTTCATTATTTATTAATTATTATTTAAATTAAATTTGACAATTCATCCCATAATATATGATTTGATATCCTATACTTTGAGTGTGAAATTTATCATGCCTAAGAGATCTCTTTGGCACCCCAAATCTCACCTCCTCTAATATCCAAGTAAGATAAAACACATTGATTGAGAATTTAATATATTCCAGGTCTTGGCTCCATTGTATGTCATTTAATACCTTTAGAATCCTTAAATATATCATATGAAGAGTTCTACCAATATAAGAGAGGCAATTATGATTTAGTAGAGAATAGAAATAGGTTCTAAAGTTATGTAGTGGTGGGTGATTATTACACCCATTCACATCTCTATAATTAATCAAAAATAGATTTAAAACATGTAAAACTCAAGTATAAGAATTTTTTAACACCATTAAACCTCTCCCTTGGCCAGGAATTAGGCCAGTCACTCGCTATTGAAGGTGTAATAGATCATAGTGTAAGAGGGAGAGAGATAGAGAGAGAGAGAGGTGTATAATGAAAGAATAAACTCTTTAATTAAAAATATGAATATTTAGTTACATGGAAAAATAAATTAAAACAAAATCAAAAGAAAAAAACCTAAGCAATAGCTTAATACCCCAATGAAATGGCTAATTCCACCCATCCAATCTTATCTTCTCTCTTTAAATGCTCCCATAAGAATCTATTTATAGGCCTAAAACATGTTCGAGTCAGATTTAATCCACTATAAATGCATCATTAATTCATTTTGAGTCAAACTCGGGGGTTCATGGGGTTACTAGGTCAAAAGAAATCATAAAAGGGCCTAAATTTGTAGTTTTATTAATTGTAAATTTCCCATAATAGAATTTCAGGGCAAGAAAAATGCTTTCACTCCTTGAATATTTATAAACAATATCTTTTTCCATATTTCATGGTCAAAATTCATGCTTTGAGAATTTTCTTAGCATTTCATGATGTGAATTATATGTTTCACACTGTAACACATGGTCTTCTACTCCCGAACATATTTTTTCATCATTTCTTTATCCCATATCACTTTTACAAGGAATATTACATCATTAATAAGTGATTAATAATGTGAAAAGTTTTTTTCCAATGATTTTTGGATCTGTTTCCACATATTTCTTCAAATTTGAGCTTCAAACTTGGGCCTTCACTCATCATATATTACTGACCATAATTTTCTTCAGGAATATATGACCTTTATTCTTATTTTCAATCAAACATTTTACCCTACCATAAATCATAAAAACAATAAAATATTATAAATATAAATCTATTAAATTTAAAAAAAATGTGTTTTATATTAAGATAAGTATGCAAGAAATTTTTCTATCAATTCCCCCACCCTTAGAACTTACTTGTCCTCAAACATGTAATCACAAAAACATAAAAAAGGAATTTAATTCTACCAATATTTAGATTTCAAGAGAGAAAAAAACTAAATGTTTTTCAATGGAAAATAAAATTTCAAATTCCATAAAAATGAATTCATCCAACTATATTCTCTTTAAAGAAACAAATCCAATTAAGGATTTTACTTTTCCTCTACCAAAATAACTATTTTTTCCTTCATTTAACTTATATTTATTGATTTTTAATTAATGTTCAAGAAAAATGAAATATACCTAACATTAAATTATTTTCATTAATCACTTAAGGTAAAAATTTTAATAGAGTTGCACTCATAACTTAAGTACATGTCACTTATCAGAAGATTTCATGGAATATAGAATCTTTATCATATAAATACATAAATCAAAAATAATCATGAGTACTTATCATAACGATTCAAGTGTATTTGAGGCATAAGTTTGGTGGATAATGAATAAAATGAGTTTTGAATCTAAATAAAATTCATGATATCAAAAGATATTCCCAATGAAATACTCCTATAATAATGAATATGGAATCTCCCCACTCCCTAAAGCTAAAAGTGGGCACATGATATGAGTAGTCATAATTAATGAATTACCCCTCTTAATTTTTTTATTTTTCTCATTTTTCCTTTATTTTTTTGTCTTTTTTATTTTTTTAAATTAGTGATTAAGAAAAATATCAAATCCACCACCTAACCTCATATGATAAAAATATCATCAATATCAAAAAGGTAGTTTTTGATCCTCCCAAGACAAAACCCATTTTTTCATTTTATTTTTGTTGCAAGAAAGGTGAATAATAAATTAAATGAATGGTAAAATTTTCTCTCCCCAAATCACAAAAAAAACACTTTAAAAATTCACCTCAAAAAAGTAAATTTCCATCCACCATGTTCAACCTCTCTCTTACACTTAGTCTTTTGAATATCACATAACACATTGAGAGTAGAGTAAGAAAGTAAATAATATGATAATAATGTGGATTTTTCCTAACAAGTTAGTCATGGATTATATAGGTAAAAGTATGATTAAATATCAAGATATGTCCAAGGATAAAGGGTTAAAAATAAAATGCAT
Organism: Viscum album; assembly: GCA_963277665.1. Classification (NCBI taxonomy): domain Eukaryota; kingdom Viridiplantae; phylum Streptophyta; class Magnoliopsida; order Santalales; family Viscaceae; genus Viscum; species Viscum album. The sequence continues at coordinate 1,307,493,223 of OY728147.1, forward strand.
CAATAATATTAAAATTGATTCTATTGGGTCATAGATTTGATAAAATGATAAGAAAGTTATAGAAAAGTATATTATCAAGTGTCTCAAGAAAAATACTATAGAAAAAATGGATAATATTGTTTTAGAAATACTATTAGGAATAAGAACATATTATTTTGGACAATTAATCATGGAAATGAAAAAAACAATAAACCAATCAATATCAATATCATAAATTAAAAACATGATAAATCAAAGAATAAATTCATCTACAAAAATCAACTCATTTCTAAAAATCATGATTTTTAAAATTTATCCTAGAATGCTTAATATTACTCATTCATTTTCCATTTCACACATATAATCATTTTAATGGTAAAATTTAAAACAAGTAATAATGATTATCCTATGCAACATATGTCTCCTAGATTGATACTAGAGTATAAGAGTTTAATTTGGGGCATGAAATTTATTTTAAATCTCAAAAAAAGATTTAAAATTTTGGGGGTTAAAATAAAATAAGTACTTGAAACTCATACTCCCCTTATAATGATGCTTCAATTTGGGCTTCCCAGGATCGGTTTTTACCAATTCATGGCTTGAAAATTAATCTCACAATGTGAATTTCTTACAACTGGCCTCTTCAATTTCCTATAATAAATGATAATTATGTTCTAGGAGCTCCATGTGTTCTTTATCAGACGCATATTATTTTTATTCATTTTTCTCCAAGTGTCATGACCCCCTCACCATAAGTTGTAAACCGCCTGATCTGAGAATGGGAGAAGATATATATTGACACCTGATTCCCGCCTCCAGTAGGCCATGGGTTAGAGACTGGAATTGAGGGTATAGTAAACACACATATGGGAGGAATTACCCTCTAAGATAAGACATGGGAAAGATATAGATAATACAGACACCAACCAACTTCTACTTGGAATATAATATAAATGAAAACTAAAGTGACCATATGTAATGACATGAAAGAACTACTTCAACTGAAATGAAAACGGCAAGTAAAAAATGAAAAATTAAGGATGGTAGAGACCACAAATCCTAAACACCTCCTATGAAACCCCATGCTAGTAGTAACTAGCTTGATCTCCAACCTACTCTAAATGACCTAAAAACATTTTATATATACTTCGGGTGAGTATAATAGTATACTCAGTAGGATCCTCCCCAAAGCCTCTTGTGTAAAAGGGTAAAGAAAGCATTCTAAAGCACAGTGAACAACAACTAAAACTAACTCATCACATAAATATGTATAAAATTTTTTCAACCTCATCATGTATACACTAACCAAGTATCACATACAAGAGCATGTGATATGATAAATAATATCAAGGGTACCCTTATACTACATCCCCACTAGTTTTCCACTCTACCCCAAAATTGCATGTCTTGAGAATATCTCTCCAAAAAGGCTAGTCCACAGACACCTAGGAGAAGCACCACAATGTCCAGCTCATGCAACACACCACCACTTTCATGTAACCAAAAGTAACCAGGTAGTTTTCAAGATCCACTACATCTTGTATAAATTGTATCATACATCAAGAACTATGCCTCAATCTATCATAGCCTATACACTGAGTAAGGATCCTCAAACCAATATAGCCAATGCATGTTATACCTATAGTATTCCTTAGGAAACTATATCTAGAATACATTTGTGTGAAATAACCACAAGCCATTATATCTCTATACAAACATATATGGGTAAAACTATCCATTGTGCATACCATTATAATTAACTACCAAGAGAAGAGAGCTAGGCCAAAGGGGGAAGCCATCCATCCATCCTCCCACCAGGATGTTGGAGAACCCCCCCCCCCCCCCACAGGGCACAGAATCCCTAGGCTATCAATTTCTCTAACCGATAGGGCAGAGTAGCATATAAAAACACAAAATATACATGATATAATATAGGTCACAACCACACTATGTGAATATCCTATTCTCAGACTCAACTATAGAAAACATCTCTCGGACTCCCCGCTGCCACTACTAAGACAAGATATCCTATAAAAACACAACCATTTAAAGAGCTACATTAAATTATTTTATTTCTTTTCACCAGTTTCACTTTACATTAATTTGTTATTTATCCATTAATTAACTATTAATGTTTTCCACATTAAATTTCATTAACATTACAAAAAAAGTTCCATACTCTCCAAGAATAAACAAAACGAGTCCACATATTCTAAAAATTATAACCTTAGCATTACAACCCAGAAATATCCAACCCCATGGGTTAAATGTTTATTCATTTATTAACAACATTACTTTCCATATTTCCAATTACTCTAAGAAAAAATCCCAATCTACCAAAGAAGGTATATAACCAAGAACGTCCATTTGCCTTAAGCAGTGGGGAAGGGAAATCAAATAAACAAACAACCTGGTTGTCATCCAAACAATAGATTCAAACAATCATATAACTTTCATATCAATTGGTAATCCCATATTCAACCCATTATATCATACCAGGTTTCTTCCCTGACAACCACATACATATCTTGATGCATCATTCCATCACAAGTATCAACTACTTCCACAACAACTATGCCTCCCCTCCCCATATTACACAATATCCCTCTAATCTCATCCATCCGAGGCTCACATCACATCCAGGCCTCCCCTCCACATTTACCACAATATCTTTCTATGGTCATCCATCCCAGGATCACATCACATCACAATAAGTGGGAAATAAACATAACAACCTAGATCTTAACCCTAAATCAAGGCATTTATCCTTCACATGAAACGATCTCTCACAGCTTCAAAGCACAAGGCACTTGGCCTTTATAAGAAAGCAGGGAAATTAGACCCTACAAAGGAATCCCCAAAACATTGAAGAGGTGGTTGTAGGGTCACCTATAATTGGGAGAGTGGTTCTACAACTGTAGGGTTTGAAAAACCCGAGTAGCTAAAAATGTTTAAAATATACATCATCAGGGATTCACATGACATGTAATCCCCTTTCACATCATGTAATACTAAGTGTTTTGTTTTTTCTGAAAAATTCATCACTTTTTTATTAATTAATTTAAAAAACATACACATCTTGAACTTGAATTACACGATGTGTAATCCTTACACAGCATGTAATTATTTCTATTTCCAGAATTTCTCTGCCAAACTCCTCCATAATTCCTCTGAGCCTCCTATGAGATTCACAAGACTCTGAAACATGCAAAGGTTCGATCCATGTGGATTTCAGACCTTACATTAGATACCTCTCAAAAAATTCTCATCATTTATAATCCAAAACAGTCATGCCCTGACATTTTATCTTAATTATTTTAATTATTTTAATTATTTTTAGTCTTTATTTTGAATATTCGGTGGTTGTCGGGTTGAATTTTAAATAAAAAGTTTTGAAATCCTATTTATTGTTACAAAGTTAGCCCGCACAGATAGGGGTGGCTATACAGGACCTGTGTGGGTGCTTAGGTGGGTATGATTTATGGAACATGACTTTCACACAATTTATTAAATAGCGTGACAAGCATACAGACCAGCCCTATAAGTGGGTAGTGTCAGGTGGCATGGATTGATCGTAGTTTTATTAACAGTGTTTTGGCAACAAGAAAACTATGCAGTTTCTCAACATTCGAAATAAAGAAAAATTTAAATGAGAATTTAAATAATAAATTAAATGAAATAAAATTAAAATAAGGATTTAATAATAATAATAATAATGATAATATTATTATTATTAAAAATGAAATGAATATTATTATTAGTAGTAATTTATTTTTAATAGTTTTTTTAATTAAACACTAAGACTCCACCCCCTTTCTCCCCTCCCTTCCACACAACGCGACCCCCCTTCCCATCCTCCCTGTGCACGCACACCACCTCCACTGGTCGTCACTCCCTCCCTTTGGTCGCAACCCCCCTCTGGATGGTGCTCCCTCCCTCTAATGGAAACCCTTCTCTTCTAGCATGCCCCCATCTAGCAGAGTCCCTTCCTTTCTCACACAACCCCGTTCGGTGCAACCTCTCTCCTCCAGCAAGAATATTTCAGATGTGCCACCTTTATCTGGAGGCCTCTCCTCCCCTGGTGAGCATCCTCTCCCTTCCCTCTCTCTATTTCTAGGTTTTTAATGGGGTGTCTTATTTTAATGAACCCTAATTGTTAGGGTTTGCATAGGTTTTGTGTTTATTTAGATTTAGGGATTATGGTAGGTCTGGGAGACCTTCTTCTTGCTTTTATTGAAGCATCATTGCATCTGTACCACTTTTGAGGTAGATAATACCATTTTTTCCCATTATAATTCATTCCTTTAGTGATTTTTTATTTTTATTTAATATTAAAATGTGATTTTATACCTATAGTGTATTCACATAGAATTGTGTAGTGTTTTATGATGGAAACAAATGGTGGAACTGATTTTCTAGGGTTTTATTCCTATATTCTATATAGTAGTGTACATGAGATGTATGTTTAAAATGCCTAATTTTGTCTAAATTAATTTTTTAAACTTTATTTGCACCTTCATAGAGTATACAGTTGACTTATCCTATCATTTTCATGTTGATAGAAATTGTCAAAAATATCCTTTTAAGTGAATATCTGAATATTCTTGTGTATTTGTGCACCCGTTGTTTTTAAAAAAATCCAATTTATATTTTAGTGTAAGATTATATGGTTGAGTGGTGTTTTCACCCATTTGAAATTTTTTATTAATTTTTTTGGATTATGTCTTGGGATTTACATGGGGAACATGGTGATCTCTTTTTGTGTGGCTTGAATCTTGTTTAAAAAGGGCTCTATTGGTTTTTGATCTCATGTTGAATTTTATTATTAATTGAAATGGATGGGTTTGGGTTAAAGAACATGTGGTGTTTTTGAAAATGACTTCTAAATGTTTCATGGATATTAGAGTGGTATATTGGATGTCATTACATCCATGGGCGTGCAAGGTACACATATGTATGTGCCCTCAAATGATGATGGCACTTGGAAAAGTTATCCCTTCTTTAACATTGGTTCCTTAATTGACTTTGATTTCTAAATGATATTGGTTTCCTTGTTTGACTTTTTTAAAGATGGTCTAAAATGTAATCTTAAAAAAGTGTGCCACATGGAATTAGTAATATATTTTGGAAAACGTTTTACATAAGGGGCCATTTTGAATGTTTTAGAAAGTGAATGTTTTTTCTAAAGGGTGAAAAGGATTGTTTGGTAAGTTCATGGGAAATAGGTGTTTCTCATGGTTTTGGAAATGGTTCATAAATTTTTTTTGGTAAGTGTATTTGGGAGCATAAACTTAAAGGCCTGTTTGGCATTTTACTTTTATAATTGATGTTTTGTTTTTATTTTAGAAAAGAATGTGGTTTGGTAAATGCGAGAATCCAGTTGGTTATCTAAAAAGTTTTATTAAATTGGTTGGATATCTATATGATGTGACAGTTTGTTTGGAACTTTTTATGATGTAAAATATGTATAAACATATTCAGAACCCCTATATAATGGATTTCCTTTTGGGGGGGTTATCGTATATGGTGTCCATGTTTGGGGAGGCAAGTATGATGATTGCAGGTAAGGTGAGTCATGCATGTGAGGGCCTCCTACTTATATAGTATTACTATCACCATGGGTTCGCAGGCATCTTGGGAGGATTGAGTGATGGTTTCTTGTCAGCCACAATTAGATGGGTTGGTACCCACCTGGATTTTTTATCATGATATGAGGGTTGTGCCAGTGGATTGGCCAGTTTTTATTGACATAGGGGAATCACCATATTCTGGTAGGTGGTTCTGAACTAAGTATGTATGTGGGTCTTATAGGGATGTTTAGGATCACACATGGATACTTTCTATTTCTTCTTGCTTGTTTGTATTTTTATGCACTTAGTTTTTCCTCGTACTCTATTATCTTATTTATTTTTCATCATAGCCATATATAATTTGGTTTGGAATGTGGTTTTAAAGTATAAATCTCATCTTTTGAAAATGGAATTTTTGCGTCTATAGTTTTTTGACATAGGAACGACAATTTTTTCTATGTAAAATTTGAAACCCCTATTTTTGTAAATATATTTTCAAACTAGTGTTGATGGAATGTTTTTGGGAAAAGAAAATACATAGACACTTTGGTGATTTTCTACAAGAATTTTTGTGCTCACACCTACTTTATCTTTTCATTTTGAGTTCTATGAGTTTTACATCACTCTCGGAGTGAGATTTGTTCGGTGATTGATGGTGACCCATGAGGTCACATGGAAGTACATGTAGCAGTTTAATTATCTCCTCTATGAGCGCTTATTTTTATTATTCAGTTTGATTTTCATTTATTTTTTTATCTTATGTTCATGGTAAAAATTGTTCCCAATTTTTTATCTTGATGTCTAGTACTAGTTGCCAGCCCATGGGGATCAGGAACGCCCTTCGGGCCATGACGCATACTGGCTCAGGTGACTGGTTTAGGATCAAACCAGGTTGGTTCATGAAAAAATGGTATCAGAGTTGGACCATGTTATTTGGGGTGTCTAGTAGTTAGATATTAGGAATATTAGGGCTCATGAGGTAGGTCATGGGTTGGTGCCTGATCATCGCCACTTATGATGAAACCTGAGTTACCAGGGATAGTTCGGGAATTGATTCCTTATGCTATCTTGGTTTTTTTTGGATTGAGGGATGACAATGGGGGAAATCTGGTGTTATTTCATGATTTCACATGGATTATTGACCCATGTGGATTCTGAGTACATGGTTTAAGTTCCTCCTAGTTGTTGATTCTTAATTGGGGAATGGCTCACTACCATGTCGTAGGGTTAAGAATAACTGCTAGTTCCTCATTCTGGTGGTTCATTGTATATTGTGTTTGGTTTGGTTCTAGTTGGTGTGAGTGTATTTTTAAAATAGATATGGTTTTGGAATGAAAATTATTTCATTTTACTGGTTTCAAATTGGAAAAGTGGATTTTAAAATAAAATTGGATTTTGAAATAGAAAATGGATTCTTCTTAGTGGTTTTTGAATTGGTAAAATGGGTTTTAAAGAAAATTATTTTTGTTTAAAACTTTTGTGCATGCTTTAATTTGATGATGAAAATAGATATGTGACCCTTGGTACTATCTATGGAGTGTCACATGTGTGTAAGGTATGTACGGAATGTGCATGGGGAAACTTTTTCATGGATGATGTAAGTGGAATTGGATGGATACACATGTGACAGTTTGTAAGATTCCATGGGTGTTTGTTTGAATTTAAAGTCTTATTATTTAATTATAAATTGATTTTTTAATGGGGAAAATTGATTTGGAAACTTGGTTTTTATTTTAGAATGGGGTTTTTGTTTTTTTAAAAGTGGTTTTGTGTTTGGAAACTGGATTTGAAATGATGAGGTTTTGAAAATTAAAATGGAAATGCGATTTTTGAAATATGGATTTCTGGTTGTGATTATATGTTTTTGGTTTTTGAGACATCTATTTTGGATTAGGATGTTCTATTAGGTTTTATTTTGGATTGATGCTAGTTTCGGTTTTGAGTTTTACATGTTCTTTAGGGAATGCTACCCAGAAAGGTCCCTCAAATCTCTAATGAGTCATGCCCAATTTCTGAATTTTCTTTAATTTTGTCTATATTTCATAGTTTCTAGAGGTCTGATAGAGGAATATGTGTGGAATTAAGAGGTTGAGAGTTTCTTTAGGATGTTGGAAACTCTTGAGGTTGTTTGTGATTGTGTTGTTCTGGGTTTGTTTGAAGTTCCATCCTTGGACGAATGGGAATTGTTCACTCTACCATCACTACAAGTTGGGATGATGTGGGATGTATTTAAATCCATCTTTGTCTGATGGTTAATAACTGAAGAGTTGAATATGAAGAAAAGGGAAGAGATCAGGCATATTCAACAGGGACAACACACAGTGAAGTCCTACATTGGTCATTTCAAGAAGCTGGTAGATGAAGTGTTCCTAGCTGAGTTGGTTTATAGAGCACATATGGTTGGTAATCTAGTGCCTCTCGTCATTCATGAAGGTTCCCCATCTGGAAAGTAGTGTCTTACTATCATGAATCGTCCCCTAGGTCCCATGATATGACTACTCCAAGCCCACCTCCAATTGGTCAGGGGATGGTGACTAGCACCGAGTAGGCATACCCCAAAAATGGGAGGCATTTTCCTAAGAACCTATACACATGCACCCAACAGAAATCCACAGGGTTGGAGAGTGAAAAAACTAATTAAATAAAAATTAATGCATACCACTACAACCCAACAACATAGTATGATAGAAATTGAAGCAGTAAAGTATAACCAGGCCAGAATACAAGCCCACTAAAAGAAAGAAAACTGTAAAGCCTGACCCGCAAACAAGGGTACTTAAGCTGCTATTAGAAGCTTCCAGAAACACATCAGCTCGTCTGATCTCACAAGGCACCACCTAGTCCTAGTCCTGGTCCTACTTCATCTAAGACTTCACTAAATCATCAGTCATCTACACAAGGCACAACACATGTGGGAAAATCCCGTGCAAGGGTGAGTAAAACAATACTCAGTAGGGGACCCCAAAAACAACAAAGCAAAAGACCACAAAGTAAAACACCATCAAGATGGTACAATCATCTCAAAACAGATATATTTCTTTAATACATATAAAAAGAACATCCAGTTATACTCGTAAAGGATTCCAAGACACAATATCTCATCTGCTGCCATCCATATGGTTATGTGCATAGCGCACTCAATTCCAAGAGAAACCACTCCTTGAGCTATCTGATAGTAACCAGCTATAGAAAGTCTACAAAAAGTATCTGAGAGAACATATAGTCTCGATACATCATGAAGTTTCCCTAAGACATCTAGTCTCATTGAGACAAGAATTCTCGACATCATAGCCAATCCTTCGTCACAGTATTCTGATCAAGGCACGCTCATCCTGGTAGGACTCGCTCCTTGATCCATCATGTCATCAGAGACATATGAAAAGAGATCTTACTTCTTTGGGCCCCACCCAAAGAGAACACACATAGAATTACCTGAAGTGCACTAATTTAGTTATAAACCTAAACATCTTGTACTGCTAAGGGACTCATCCCTAATGATACACTAAGGTCTGCTCATCTGTCGAGCCACTAAGGTTCACTCGGCTACCGGGCTAGTGAGGTCTGCTCAGCTACCGCTTGTCTACCAATCCACAGAGGTCTTCTCGGCTACTAATTTTCTATTGGGACACTATGGTCCGCTCGACTACAGCTTGTCTACCAGGCCACTAATGTTTGATCAGCTACTACTTTTTTTTCGGTCCACTGAGGCTCACTCAGCTACAACTCATCTATAGGTCCATTGGGGTCTACTCGGCTACTCCTCGTCTGTCGAGCCACTGAGGTTCACTCGGATACTACTCGTCTGTTGGGCTAATGAGATCTTCTTAGGTAACGGGCCACTAAGGCCCATCTGTCACTTCCTTATCATCACAGTCAGTCGTAGAATTTATTCCCATAGTGTTCTTGATTATGAGAGAATATACTCTTAAAGCCATTGGTCATAACTCAACCTCCACATAAACTCACATGGATAATTTCAAAAGGAATTTTTTTCTGGGAGGGTCCCAATGCCTCAAATGGCTTGTCGATCGAACATACGGTTTTCAAGTTATGATCATTTTACTGAAAAGGGACAGGTTGCGTCTAGGTACAGGCCGATCCGGTTGGACTGACCTGGCTTGCTAGACTGTGGATCTTTCCTGCTGGGCCACAGGTCTGGCCCACTCGAATGCTAGGGTACAGACTGATGGGTCGCTCGAGGAAGCCCGCCTTCTTCTACCCGACCCACTATGAGTGGGCCGGCCTGCTCTGGAAGAGATATGGTGGGTGAGTTGTGTCTTCTAAACACCACGTGGGTCACCACGGGGTCTACCACCATTGCAATCAAGCTGGACAGCATCCCTCCAGCTATGTTCAAGTGTGACTCCACTGTCTATTATCGATGGTCTAATTCATTGACCACGGCGGGATGTCGCGGGCCACCTCACCATCACGGCACACTTCCATCACGCCACCTTCCCACTATCATGATTAACTAGAGGAATCCCCCTTCCATGGTATTTTTTCACCACCATGGCACATTGTCGGTGCGCGCCACCTCCCACACTGGCCACAACAACGTTTTTCCACCGGCGCTGGCACCAGTGGTGCCTTCTATGGGCCATCGGGTCCGCTTCGATGGTCTGTTTTCTGATCCACAAGCACTTTTGGGGTTTGTGGTTCATCAGCATCCCTACTATGGGTTAAAAGTAGCCTTGTCATTGATCGGGGGGTTTAGTCCCGCAGAACACAAAAAATCCCACACCAGAGGGATTTGACCTTGTTCATGTCAGATCGATTCCTCTGCGTAAGAATAAAAAGGGAGATGATTAACACTGAGTTTCTATCCCTTTGAGCCTGAGATAAACAAGTCCACCCCAAAAGAACAAAAAACCCATGGATCAACCTATTAGTGGGTTGATCCGCATTCATTTTTAAGAAATAAAGAATGGGGAAACAATTTCATCAAGAACAAACCCCTACCTCGAGTTAGATCTCTTACTAACGTAGATTGAAGTTTTGTCGCCACATAAATCCTTGTTCTACCTTTGATAATTGATTTTTCGACGTTTGATCGAACCCTGACCTCTAATCCATCGTTTCTAGTGAGAGATCCTCCTCCCCCTTTCTTTAGGGAAATTCCAAATTTTTTTGAAGAATTCTCTAGCATTATGAATACTAACACTAGACCCTATCCCCAATTAGTGGAGGAAACGCGTTAACGCGTTAAAGCCTTTCAATGTTACAGTTTCACTTTGAAACAAAATCGCCACGATGCATCATTTATGAATAGAGAACATGTTTCTATATCGTTGCATCGTAACATCTCCATGATGTGAAATGTTAAAAGAAAAGAAAATAAATTTCTTTTAGTTTATTTTGTTCTCCTTTAAAAAGTCCAAAAATTAACTTTTTTCCTCAATCTGTTTCGGTCAAGTTTAAGTCCTACATAAAGGGAAAATCTCATTATTAACTCAATGGTGGCCTCAGATTTTTAATCTGAGATACCATTTGTGAGTTATGAGGATTCAAAAATAAAAAAATATTTAAATTATTATATTTATGGTTACATCCCAAAAACCAACTTTCACAGCCAGCCCGCACCGGTTGATGTTAGGCTCCACAGAAAAAAATCATGCTCTCACGAGCTTCAATATGGTCTCGTATTTTCAATCCAAGTTACCGTTCATGAGTTATAAGAATTAGAAAAAGTAAAATAATCTTATTTAATTATTTTATTTACGGTTATTCCATTTTCAAGTTTTCTCACTAGAGACCCCCACTGACTAAACATAAGTCATGCCTAGGGTAAACCCACTGCTCTGAACACAAAAGTGCCCTTGGGTTTCTGATCTGGGAACCCATTTAAGAGTTATTCCATTTTTTCAAGAAAACTGCTCAAGTAGGCTATTTAAAACTTAACATTTTTCAATGAATCGTTTTGATCACTCTGGGCATCAGAATCACCCATCATCTTAGTGCCCGGTCTTGTAATTTTCCCAATAATTTTACAAACATAGAACCAGGAAAATTAGATCCATTACATCACCCCCACCTTAAGGATTTACGTACCTGAATGAAAAACCAAGGAATTCCCAAAGAGATGAGGGTGAGAGCATGAACTTGATCCCCCCTACTCCCACGTGTTTTCTTAGAGATTACTATGATTCCACTGAACATGCACTAGAGGAATCAATCACCCATGGAGGATCGTCTCATGTTGATCCTCAATATCTACCGGAAACTCCAAAAAAGTCGCCCTGTCGTCAACGTCCAACTCCCCCAAGTCAAATCTCCAGCATGTAGAGTCATCCCCATACCTCTACTAAACTCTGATCTTGGGTATTTAGGAAGTGGGGAGACTCAGTGAGTCTTTCAATGATCACACAGATGGTATCGTGTCATTTGAACATATGTGGTAAACCCATCATGAATTCCATTGATATATCTTACCACTTCCTTCCCAGTACCCCCAGAAAAAGAAATAACAACCCACGAAACTAATTCATACAAGTTTTCAAATTTTTATATCAACAAGTAAGCCTAGATTCAACCCGTTCCATCATCCCCAGTGTCCAACTTGACACCCACAGACATACCCTGATGCATCTCGCCACTTTAGGCATCACTACTATAACTACACATCCTCGAAAAAGAAAAATGTGCTCCCCAACTTTTGAATGTCCATCAAGGGTATTCCCTATGAAAAACTGAGAGCATAAAGACTCTTAGTTTTTTTCAACAAGTTATGCCTCCCTGACTCATTTAAGAGTGTACGTGTAACAACCAATGACTGGAGATAAGCTGCTTTATCCCCATCCATGAAAGATAATTGTAACGAGGTCAAATGATCTGTTTCCTCATTTAGCAACTACGAACCGGATCTCCTACTAAGATCATCTGCTACCATGTTCCCCTCAATATGAGTATAGACTACTTTCAAGTCATATTCCTGGATGAACTCCAGCCATCATATTTATCTCAAGTTCAAATCCTTCCAAGAGAATATATACTTTAGACTCTTGTGGTTAGAGTAGATGGTAAACCGTTCTCCCATGGATGTATTGTCACCACATCATTAATGTGAATACTACTGCTGCCAACTCGAGATCGAGGAACTCGGCAAACTCTATCTCAATTGTTGAAAAGCATATGGTCACCTTTTCATCCGTAAAAAAGGCCACCCATTTCAATTGATCGATGCGTTCATCATCCCTTTGGTAGTGGGCACTCGTTCTCCATGACCACTTGGTTAAAATTCTGGTAATCCACATATAAACTCAAACTCTCACTATTACTAATCCCTTCCTCTAAAATTTTCCTACCAACTCCCTCAGCTCAAAAAGATCTTCGAAATCCATTCGATATACTGATGTTGATATCGATGCCATCTCATGGTGAGGAATGATACAAAAGTCCATCTCTCTATGGGGAGGTAATCCTAAAAACATCTTCTAGAAAGATGTCCCTATACACTGCCACTACTTTTAGGAATTGAAAACTGAAAACATCCACTGCCACATGGGTAAGGATGGTTGCATGCATCTACCCCCTTCCCCTGTCCTCCATCTCCTTGAGCCTGGTGTGGACAAAATTGGGGTGATGGTTGTAACATATCGAAATGTATAACACCTCCTACTACTCTCCTATATCCTCTGCCACATATTATGACATATATATTAATCTATTCCTGTCACTATCTCTACCCCGGTGTCCTATCCATCATTTCACTATCATCACGACAGGCTGGAAAATCTATTGTGAGATGTCCCCTTCTATCTTTTGAAAAGAATTACCTCTTTATAGGTCTACTAGAATCACACTATGATCCTTGAGTTGTAGATACCCTATCTTGGGACCTCTTTTTAGAACATCTCACACGTTCAAGTCTTTGAGAATGACGTCGGCTTCTTGCTTTCTCACTGCTGACATCCACTAGTTATATCTACTTAGCCAAAGAACATTCAAGCACAAAGGTTATCTCTAGAAACCTAGCATAAGTAGGAGTTCATAGAGGAATAGTGTTGGCTCAAATGTCCCTAAACTTGTCTCTCTTAGAGTTCTGAGCCTTGAATCACTGTTCGTAACGTATTAATCGAGTACCTGGAATGTTCGGTATGCCTCGATGAATACTCAGATACCAAGATGTCATCCTACCGAAGCTGTAGAAGCACTTGGGAACACATATCCTTTATATTTTATGGAAAAAGACCCTTATTTGATAAATGTTCTCAAGATTTGTTGACAAAAAAGTCACCTCATTATAAGATCGGGTAATCTAAACCCCACCATCGCCCTGCTAAGCCACATTGAAGGATCACTACCAAGACCATCATCTGATCTAATGGTTCCCTTAATAGATAGAAAATTCGATCACCACCTCAAACTAGTCTTTATCCACCTGTGAGTTTGGCTCCCCTTAGAACATGAGGGGTCACTGTCACTGAAACTCATGAAGTGCACTCATCCCACTCATCTCATCTGTTGGTACTACGAGTACCGTGTGCTACTCCATAGGTGGTGGTATAGACAGTAAACCACTCGGTGGTTCTATCTCTAGTATGAACCCCTGTACCCATCTTATCACCCCACAGATCATCCTCATGATCACTTAGTGGAATCCTAACAAGCTGTCTACGTGGAATCACCTTGAAACAAAACAAGATGCATCATGATCAATAGAGTATACCTGGTGAGATGACTCAATAATTACATGGAAAACTCAACCCATTCTTATAAGATGCACATAACATCATTTTTCCTATAACTAGTGTTTTCATGTACTGAGTCAAAACGTATAATTTAGGGTCCCGGTGTATCGATACATCAGCCGCTGCACCAACACTAGATTCCCTGGCCTGAAAGCTGAACTCGAAACACTCTACACTGTTTCCCCAAACCAAACTCATAGACTTTGGGTTCTTAAGGTAGAAGTAACCTTCCTCTAATACCACTCTATCATGACCCGTCCCTTAGGGCCTATGTCATGACTACCCCAAACTCGCCTCTGATAGGATAGGGGTTGGCGACTAGCACTGAGTAGGCATATCACACAAATGGGAGGAATTTTTCTAAGCACCTATATACATGCACCCAACTGAAATCCATGGGGATGGAGAGTGAAAATACTAAGTAAAGAAAAATGCATGCATACCACTACAACCCAACAACAGAGTTTGATAGAAAGTAAAGAAGTAAAGTACAATCGGGCCAGAATACAAGCCCATTAAAAGAAAGACAACTGAAAGGCCCGACCCACAAACAAGGGTACTAAAGATGCTATAGGAAGTTGCATGAAACACCTAGGCTTGTCTGATCTCACAAGGAACTTCCTAGTACTAGTTCTGGTCTTGCTCCATCTAAGAATCCACTAAATCATCGATCATCTGTACAAGACACAACACATGTGGGAAAAGCCCATGCACAGGTGAGTAAAACAATACTCAGTAGAGGACCTCGAAAACCCCAAAGCAAAATACCACAAAGTAAAACACCACCAAGAAGGCACAGTCATCTCAACATAGTTGTATGACATCAACACATATAAAAAGCACATCCAATCTTACTTGTAAAGGATTCCAAGATGAAATGTCTCATTCGCTCCCAGCCATAGGGTTCTATGTGTAGCACACTCAATTCTAGGAGATCCCACTCCTCAAGATATATAATAGTTACCATGTAGAGAAAGTCTACCAAAATTATCCAAGAGAACATCTGGTCTTGATACATCATGAAGCTTCCCTGAGATGTCTAGTCTCACTAAGACAAAAAGTCTCAATTTCACAACAAATCCTTCATCACAGGATTATACTCAAGGCATGATCATCCTAGGAGGACTCGCTCCTTGATCTATCAAGTCATCAGAGACCTACGCAAAGAGGCCCCGCTTCTTTGGGCTTTTTCCAAAGAGAGCACACTGAGAACTACCAAAAGTACACTACTTCAGTTGTAATGATGAATATCTTTTACTACTAAGGGACTCATCCATGATGAGTCATCGAGGTATGCTCATATGTCGGTCCATTGAGATCCAGTCGTCTACTGAGCCACTGAGGTATGCTTGGAAACTGCTTATCTATTGGGCCACTAAGATCTGCTTAGATATTGCTCGTCTGCTGGGCCACTGAGGTCTGATCGGCTACTGCTCATCTGCTGGGCCACTGAGGTCTACTCGACAACTACTCATTTGTTAGGACACTGAGGTCCGCTCAGATATTTCTCATCATTCGGGCCACTAAGGTCCTCTTGGACACTACTCATCTACTAGTCCACTGAGGTCTACTTGGATACTCCTCATCTGTCGGTCCACTGGGGTCCACTCGGCTACTCCTCATCTCTCGGGCCACTCGGGTCCACTTGGCTACTTCTTGTCTGTCAGGCCACTGAGGTCCACTCAGCTACTTCTCATCTTCTAGGCCACTGAGGTCTACTCAGCTACTTCTCATCTATAGGTCCACTAAGTTATGCTCAGTTACCGGGAAACTGAGGTTTTTCTATCACTTCCATCTCGTCACATCCAACCATAGGATTTCATCTCGTAGTGTGCTTGATTATGGGAGAATCTACTCCTCCAATAACTATTCATAACTCAACCTCTACAGAAACTAACTTGGAGTATTTCAAAAGGACTGTCTCATTGTGAGGGTTCCAATGCTACAAACGTCACTCCGATCAGACATACATTTTGAAAGTTATGATCATTTTACAGAAAATGTCCGGTTGGGTCTAGGTCCGTTCTGACCTAGATCGGACTGGCTGGCCTGTGGGTCCAGCCCGCTGCACCTCTTGGGTCTATCCTACTAGGTAACCTAGGTCAGCCTGCATCCTCATGCCTGGCCCAGTTTGAGTGGTCTGGCCTACTCCGACCGAGACACGGCGGGTGAGCTATGTCTTCCGAACACCCCGTAGGTCACCGCACGGTCTGCCGCTGCCACGGTCTTGTTGGGCCGTGACCCTCCATCTATGTGACATGATGCAGCCACCCTATCCATGTTTGGTACCTCCAGCTATTTTTGGCGGCCCGATTCACCACCCGCAATGGGATTTCACGGGCCACCTCGCCATCGCGGCGCACAGCCGTCACACCACCTTCCCACACTACCTCAGTTAATAAGTCGAAACCCCCTAAGGTGGTATTTTCCTGCCACCGTGGTGTGCAGACGTGTCAGCAGTGCCCTATATAGGCCATTGGGTCCGTTTTGGTGGTTCATTTTCCGATCCTCAAGAACTTTTGGGGTCCTCGGGTTGTCTTCGTCCCTACGACAGGTTCAAAGTAGCCTTGACGTCGATCTGGGGGTTCGGTCACGAAGAAAAAAAGAATTCCCACAAAAATGGATCTGGCCTTGTTCATGTCAGCCCGATTCCTCTGCGTTAGAATAAAGAGGGAGATGATTAAAATTAATTTCTATCCCTTCGATCTCGAGATAAAAAAATTCACCCCGCAAGAACAAACAACCCGGGGATCAACCTTTTAGTGGGTTGATCCGCATTCGTTTTTTAGAAAAAAAAAGAACGGGAAAACAATTTCATCAATAAAAAACCCCTACCTCGAGTTGAATCACTTGTAGATGTAGATTGAAGCCATGTCGCCACATCGATCCTTGTTCTTCCAGTTTTCAACGACTCATCGCTGCTTGATAGAACCCCGAACTCTGATCCATCATCACCGGTGATAGATCATCCTCCCCCTTTCCTTAGGTAAACACCATATTTCTAGAATAATTCTCTAACGTTATTAATTCTAACATTGGACCATGTCCTCGTTTAATAGAGAAAATACGTTAACGCATTATCATGTTTCAGAATTACTGTTTTTCTTTGAAATAGCATCGCCGTGATGCTTCATTTATGAAAGGATAACAGGTTTCTTCGTCGCTGCGTTGCTGCATCGCCATGCTGTGAAACATTAAAAAAATAAACTTCTTTTAGTGTATTTTATTATCCTTTAAAAAGTATAAAAATTAACTTTTACCCTCGACCCGTACCGGTCAAGGTTAAGTCCTGCTTAAGGGGAAAAACTCATTACAAACTCAATTGTGGTCTTGGATTTTTAATCTAAGTTACCGTTTGTGAGTTATTAGTACTCAAAAAATGATTTTCTTTATTTAAATTATTTTATTTACAGTTACATCCCAAAAACCAAATTTCACAGCCTTCCCGCACTGACCAATGTTAGGCTCTACCTAAGGAAATAATTCCCTCATGAGCTCAATGGTGGTATCATATTTTCAATTCAATAGTTATAAGGATTCTAAATAAATAAAATAATCTTATTTAGTTATTTTATTTACAGTTTTACCATTTTCAAGTTTTCTCACTGGAGACCCACGCTGACTAAATTTAAGTCATGCCTAGGGTAAACTCACTACTCTGAACACAACAGTGCCCTTATATTTTTTATCTGGGAACCCATTTAAGAGTTATTATATTTTTCTGGAAAAATTCTCGCACGTGTTATTTAAAACATAACATTTTTTGACGGCTCATTCCAGGAACTCTAGGCCTCATAATCGTACGCCATCTTAGTAACTAATCTTGTAATTTTACCAAGAATTTTTTAAAAATAGAACTGGGAAAATATATTCCATTAAACTAAAGGAATAAATTGTTCTTAAGGATTCATCTTCATTGGTTTTGGCTTCCAGTTCATCGTACTGTTAGTTTGTGTGCCGTAAATTTGGTCAGTTCGAGCATTAGAATCCATCTTATCACATCCCTTAAAATACGTGCCATCATTGTGGGTGTCAGGTTCATCTAGAAAAGTACTGCAGGAAGTGTTTCTTGAAGAAAGAGTTCTGATTAGGGGATACTGATGCCCGATTGTATGGCATGATATTCTTCGGCCCTCAGAGCCCCATCCACAGGTCTTGGGGTGAAGCTCACTCACTGTCAGAAATTACCGAGGGTGTGTGAAACCCTGGCCCACTTTTTATCTTTTGTTTTGGTGATAGAGACATTGGAAGTTTCCTTGTTCCCATCCTTCTTTATGTTATGAGTTATTATTTTATTATAATAGATTTTTGAACATGTTTTATCATAACCTATGTAGTTGTACCTATCCAAATGTGGCTTCTAGAATTTCTCATTTTCTTAAGGTTTGTTTAGACCTTTCATGGGTTGGTTCCAGTTTTGGTTTCTGTTCTGCTCACTAGGAGATGTTTAGGTTTTGTGAGATTGGTGGAAATTGAATCCACTTCATTGTTGGGTTTTAGTTGGAGTTTCTCTTCGTGAGTTTTCCCCAAATATTGGGGGTCCGGTTGGTGTGTGAAAAGATTCTAGTTCTATATGTGGAGTTGTTTCACTCATGTTATAGAAGTTGGTTTGGATTGGTTGGGAGTTCTCGTGTTGACTCCCCCTTCATGGAGGGGTGTGTTTGGGTTCTAAAGTCTTTGTGTAAGTTGAGTTATTATGGTGGGGAGAACCCTCTCATGTTCTCCCCTCATTTTATGTTGTGGTTTCTTTGTGTTTATTTGGGTGCGACCTATGGAGTGAAAGGTCACCCCGAGGTTCTTTTCCTCTCTTAGTTTTGATCGGGCATGGACTCGAGTTCTGGTTATCCTTTGTCTTGGTGACTTTTGGGGGTAGAAAGTGTCTGTGGTGGGGAGATTTGTCACACCCCAACATTGTATATTAATTATTTTAATTATTTTAATTATTTTTAGTCTTTATTTTGAATATTTGGTGTCTGGCGGGTTGAATTTTTAAAAAAAATATGGAAGCCAGTTTATTATTGTACGGTTAGACCACACTGTTAGGGGTAGTCGTGCGGGGCCCATGGGTGATCAGTTGGGTCTGAGTTATGGTGCACAACTTGTGCATGGTTTATTAAATCGTGCGACAAGTGTATGGCTCGGCCCTATATGTGGGAAGTGTTGGGTGGCACGGTTTGAGCGAGGTTTTCTCAACCACGCGTCTGGATATAAGCAAACCGTGTGGTTTCCCAGCATTCAAAATAAATAAAAATTTAAATGAAAAAATAAATGATAAATAAACTGAAATAAAATTAAAAGAAATTTTTAATAATAATAAAGATAGTATTATTATTATTAAAAATTAAATGATTATTATTATTGTTATAATTATTAGTAATTTATTTTAATATGATTTTTTTTTAATTAAACCCTAACACTCCACCCCCTTTCTCCCTTCCCTTCCACTCAGCACGACCCCCCTTCCCTTCCTCCCTGTGTATGCATGCCACCTCCACAGGTCGGTGCTCCTTCCCATCAGCTGCACCCCCACCCTTCAATCGGTGATCCCTCACTCCTACGGTGCCCCTTCCCTACTCGCATGACACCGTCCAATGGTGCCCCTTCCCTTCTCGTGCGACCCTGTCTGGTGTGACCTCTTCCCTCCAACTGAAATCCATCTGGTGTGCCACCATTCTCCAATGTTCCACCCTTCTCTGATAGCTGCCCCTCCTCCGGTGAGCATCCTCTCTCTTCCCCTCTCTATTTTTAGGGTTTTAATGGGGGTTTCTTGTTTTACTAAACCCTAACAGTTAGGGTTTGCATGGGTTTTGTGTTTCTTCAGATTTAGGATTTGTGGTAGGTCTGGGAGGCCTTGTTCTACCTTCCATTGAAGTGTCATTGCATTCACACACCTTTGAGGGAGGTGATTCCATTGTTTTCCTTTCCAAATCATTCCATTGGTTCTTGTGTATTTTTAATTAATATTAAAATGTAATTTCCATACCCTTAGTGTATTCAATTAGCATTTTTTAGTGTTTTGTGATGGAAAAATTTTGTGAAACGGATTTTCTAGGGGTTTTTTCTTATATGCTATATAGTGGTGTACATTATATATTTGTTTAAAATTCCCAATTTTATTTAAATTAATTTTTTAAACTTGATTTGAACCTCCATAGGGTATATATTTGACTATCATAGAATTTTCTTGTTGATAGAAATAGTCAAAAATATTCTTTGAAGTGATTATTGTAATATTATCGTGTATTTTTGCGCCCGTTGTGTTTGAGAAAATGACAGTTGAGCTATTAGGGTAATGTTGGATGGTTGAGTGGTGTTTTTCCCACATTTGAATTTTTTTATTAATTTGGTTGGATTATGTCTTGGGATTTACATGTGGAACATGGTGATATCTTTTAGTGTGGCTTGAAGCTTGTTTTGAAAGGGATCTCTTGGTTTGTGAACTCATGTTTCATTTTATGATTAAGTGAAATGGATGGGTTTGGGTTAAATAACATGTGGTGTTTTTGAAAATAATTTATAAAGGATTCTCAGATATTAGAGTGGGCCATTGGATGTTGGCACATCCATGGGTGCACTAGGTGCACACATAGATGTTCCCTCAAATAAATATGGCACTTGGAAAAGGTGCCCCTTCTTTAACTTTGGTTCCTTAAATGAGATTGATTTATAAATAATATTGGTTTACTTGTGTGATTTTTTTAAATATGGTTTAAATGTAATATTAAAACGGTGTTCCGTTTGTCATTTGGAATATGTTTGGGAAAACGTTTGACATACGGGTCTATTTGGAATGTTTTAGAAAGTGCATGTTTTTTCTAATGGGTGAAAAGGCATGTTTGGTAAGTTCATGGGAAAGTTTTGTTCCTCATGTTTTTGGAAATGATTCAGAAATTTTTTGGGTAAATTTATTTGGGTGCATAAATTTAAAGGCTCATTCAGCGTTGTGCTATTATAAGTGATGTTTTTTTTGGATATTAGAAAAGAATGTGGTTTGGTAAATGTGAGCACCTGGTTGGTGATATAAAGAGATTTATGAAATGGTTTGGATATATATATGATGTGATGGTCTAGTTGGAACTTTTTATGATGTAAAATATGTATAAACATATGGGGAACCTCTGTAGAAGGGATTTCTATTTTGGGGGGTTATCATATAGGGTGTCTATGTTTGGGGAGGCAAGTGAAATGATGGTCGATAAGGTGAGTCACACATGAGAGGGCCTTCTACATAAATAGTATTACTACCACCATGGGTTCATGGTCATATTTAGAGGATTGAGTGATGGTTGCTTTTCAGCCTTGATTAGATGGGTTGGGACCCTCCTAGATTTTTTTTCAGGCCAGGAGGGTTGTGCCATTGGATTGGATAGTTGAGGGTGGCCATTTGGTTATAGACTTATGGGATTCACCATATTCGGATAGGTGGTTCTGAACTGAGTACATCTAGTGGTCTTCTAGGGATGTTTAGGATTACACATGGTTACTTTTTATTTCTACTTAATTGTTTGTATTTTTATGCACATAGTTTTTCCTGGTACTCTATGAGCTTATTTATTTTTCAGCATAGCCCTATATACTTTGGTTTTGATTTTGGTTTTAAAGTGGCAATATCATCTTTTGAAAATGGAATTTTGGAGTTTGTTGGTTTTTAAAATGGGAAATAGAATGTTTTCTCAGTAAAATGTGAAAAACCCTATTTTTGTAACTATATTTTCAAACTAGTCTTAATGGAATGTTTTTGGGGAAGGAAAATACATGGACTCTTTGGTGATTTCATACTAAGAATTTTGGTTATCACACCTACTTTATCTTTTCAACTTCATGTTCTCCTAGTTTTACACCACTCTTGGAGCAAGCTTCGTTCATTGATTGGTGGTGACCCATGAGGTCAAATGGAGGAATTAGTAGCAATTTAATTATTTCCTCTCTGAGCGTTCATTTTTATTATTCAGTTTTATTTTCATTTATTTTTTTTATATTTTGTTCATGGGAAAAATTGTTCCCAATGGTTTATCTTGATTTTTGGCACTAGTTTCCAGCCCGTAGGGGTCAGGAATCCCCTTCGTTCCATGCCACAAACTGGATCGGGTGACCCATTCAGGGTCGACCCAGGTTGGTTCATGAAAAAAACCAACCCAGAGAGGAAACAGAAAAGGGTCGTCTGAATATCCACCCTGCGAGATACCTCTCAAGACTCTCACCATTGTAGGATCTCAACTAACTCACCAAGGGAATAGTGTGAAACCATGCACAAATAACAACCATCTCCTAACCAATTTCTCGGGGGATATACCTCTCAAATAGAGTGATCCATGAAAATCAATAAGATAAATCCACCTCATAAACTAAAAATTTTCTACAACCACAAAACAAACAGTGTTCCAAGATAATAGCTAAACATATAACAACTAAGGGTACTGAGCATGTATCTGCAACTCACGTTCCCAGGTACTCTCCTCTATGCCACCATATCGCCATAAGAAATGAACCAAGGGGATATCACTCCCACGCAACACCTTCTTCTGGCAGTCCTAGATATCTACAGGCCACTCCTCAAATGTTTCATTATAATCAATGTTGATATATTCCCAATTGATGATGTGAAAGTTGTCATAAAGATAACAATAGATCTACGACACATGAAAAAAATTATGTATCTGGATTGTCTTCAGGGGAATTGATATCCAATACAGTATGGATCCTGTATGAGATAACACCCCTAAATACCTAACAAACCAGAGAGAAATCTTACTCCAATGACCAAACCTTTGCTTCCCATGAAGGGGGTGACCGTTAGGAACACATGATACCCAACATCGAACTACAGATGTCTCCTCATATGATCATCATTTGATTTCAGAAATTCCTACACTACTTTAATCCTCTCATAAATCACCTGAACCATTTTTGTTGTATTTTATACTAGTTTTTGCCTGATAATTACTGACACTCTGACCCCAGTCCAAAAAAATGGAGAAAGGAAAGGTTTTCCATAAAATACATAAAACGGTTCCATATCTATGGTGGAGTGAAAAATGTTATTATAAGAAAAATCTACCCAGGGCAGGTGCCTCATCCAAGAACCTCAAAAATCCAAGACACAAAAGTTAAACTTGTCTTCAAGAGTATGGATGGTCTTCTCTATCTAACCATAAATCTGTGGCTGAAAATAAGTGCTAAAAATATCTAAGAACTAAAATAATTTTGGAGATCTCTCTACAACCTAGAGGTAAAACAAAGATCTCAATCAGAAATGATCATCCTCGGAACCCATTGGAGTCTCACTACAACTTTGAGATACTTCCTCGATAAAAACTCTACTAAGATCAACTCCTTTATTGCTATAAAATGCGCTGATTTTTTCAATGATCCACTACCACCCATATAGCATCATAGTCTCCCTGATCTAGAGGTAAACTTGTGACAAATTCCATTAAGATTTATTCCCACTTCCACTGAGGAATATCTATGAACTTTAGAAAACCACCAGGAACACAATGCTTGGCCTTTACCTTATGGAAGATCAAACATCGAGAGATGAACTCTGCAACTATTAAGACTCATAAAAAATGACTGATCTATACTACATAAAAATATAGCCCAACCCAAGATGTGATGTATCATAGAAAACCTCAAACCGAACTCATTTTGTCTACAAACAAAGATCTGAAGCTCTAACCAACTTCTCTTTCAAGTACTCAAAAAGTTGTCTGACGCTAATCATTCCACATTAACACATGATCCTTTATGGTTAAATCTTTTAGAGGAGTTAAAAACTAATATAAATAGGCTAAAAACCTCCTGTAGTATCCTGAAAGGCCAAGGAAACATCACACCTATGCCACTGACCTGGGGGCTTCCCAAGACACAACTACCTCTATCTTTGATAGATACATAACTAATCACTGTTGGAATAAAACATACCCCAATAAAGGGACTTCATGAACCCAAAACTCACACTTCATTAACTTCCCAAACCACTGGTCATGTAACAACCCGAGATTTTATAAGATATATTATTTTAATTTATTTCATATCTTCTGTTGTACGCTACACCAAGATTATCTTGCACTATACACAACACCATATTAGCTTGCAGTATACGCAACACTAATCTTGGATCGTGTTACACACAATTTCAAGTTTGTTTGACAGTAGTTATTCTACGAAATATTGAGTGTGTATATATATATATATATTCAATGTGTAAATGAAATATGGTTGGATTTATTTATATACAACAACAAAAGAGTCTTGAACTACATGCAAACCTGACTTGGCTTTCATTACACGCATTCACAACCTTCCTCGATAGCGTGTGTTGTATGCAATACCGGGTTTCACTAAACAACGATATATGGTTATAATATTATTATAAAATAGCCATTATGAATATTATTTACTAAATTTTTAATTTTATAACATTATTATTCATCTTACACATTCTCTAGAACATGGTATGAGAACAAAATAATTTTTTCGGGTAAAATAAGTATTTTTAAAAAAATGCAGTTTTGCCGCCTTTTGATGGCGCACCCATTTTAAATATAGTTTTTGACAAGTTTATAAGTTAAATTTTACAAAATAAACTTATTCTTCTGAATCAGGATATAAAAATTTACATTGGATAAAGTTTTGATATTTTTCTGATAACTTTCATATTTAAATGAATAGTAAAAACACGCTATATTTTAATTAAAAACAACTTTTTTCATCGTAATAATTTGTATGGTTAAATTATAATATTGAATAGTTTTAAAGTATAAATAGAATATATTTTTACCATTTAATATAATGTATGTCATTAACATTTATTTTACAATGAATTCATAGGTAAAATCATTTCAATCTTTTGCAATGTTTTAACTTTTAAAACTCGTTTTCTTAACAACAGGATTAATTTTAAATTAATTTATGCAACTTCTGTGTATTGAATTTAGAAAAATGGATTCCATATTTGGAATCAGTGGGTCCAAATTATGTTAATAGGATACTTTTTATTTTTGGGAATTATGAATAGTAACTACGGTAAATTTTATTTAACATAGTAAAAGGTAAATCGGGTAATTAAGGGTAAATATAATATTATAAAATTACCCTAACACTTGTATTAATATAATTGGATGCTTATATTTCGTCATAAGGCATATTTGGGTCAAAATTAAATCCATTGTAACCCACTTGGAGGTGATTAAGACCTTTAGTTTATTTTATTTAAAGGAAAGTGAAATATGTCTCACTCAACTTTAATAATTAAAGTATTTTTAATATAAATTTATACAAAATATAAATTCCGTTATAAATACTCATTTGAAAGATAAAATGTTTTTATTTATAATGGTAATTTATTTATAATTTTTAAGATATATTTAATTAACTTAATAGCTTATATATTAATGATGCAGGAATTATTTATTTAGTGAAAAATAAGTAATATAGTTTTTATTGAAATAATAATAACCATTAAAAGGCTCACAAACCTGACCAAAACTTATTGGTAGTGTATATATACACCATAATCATCCAATTACCGAATATATGACCGTTTGGAGTCTTATAAAAGTGATTATGACACTTATATTATTTTATTTTAAATGATGTCAAAGTTGTCACCTTCATAATTTAATAAATATAAAATTTTAAAAGTTGGGTGTTTTAGAAGATACATCTGACTAAAAGTATTCTTATGAAATCTATAATATTTATCTTCATCCTAATATTTTATTTTTATTTTTTATGTAACAAATAATTATATTAAATAATTATACAAAAATGTTGTAGTAATTATTTTATTAAGAGAAATATCACATAAATGGTTTTAAAAATATTAAAATAAATATTATATGAACTATTTAATGTTCTACACGAATTTTATAGATGAATATGAAATGTTAGGAATCTATTAAATATTTTGGATTGAATATA
The DNA here is from genome assembly GCA_963277665.1 of Viscum album. NCBI lineage: Eukaryota > Viridiplantae > Streptophyta > Magnoliopsida > Santalales > Viscaceae > Viscum > Viscum album. The sequence goes on from OY728147.1 coordinate 1,307,519,387, forward strand.
TCTTCTCTGTGGATTTTATTTAAATTCAAATAATGGAATAGTGTCATAATTGACACTATTGATATTTTATAAAAATAACATATCATTAAATTGTTTAAAAATCACAAAAATATTTAAAAATTAAAAATTAAAAATTATTTTTTATAAAAATTAATAATGTATCTGATTATGTAAAATTCACAACACATAAGTAAGTATTTGTAATAATTTAAAATTTAGAATATTATTACCACAAATAAAATTAAATAGATTAAATAAGGATAAATCAAAATGATAAGGTTTAAAATAAAATCAAAACATGTCTAAATTTGATTGGTGGATGGTATTACAACCCTATATTACCACATATCCTAATTTGAGTCATATTGGAATTTTTTATGTGGGGTTTGAATTTATTATAAATTAATATTTCTTATATTTCCAAAGGTGCCCCTCTCCTCCCTTATAAAAGGGCACCTCCTCCCTCTCCTCCTCACACCATTTTGAGCCTTGAATCATGGCCAAACCCTGCCCATTTCACTTCCCCACTTCCCTATAAACCTTATAGAGGTACTGGTCTTCTAAAAAGACCAACTCTAGTTCCCTAAGAGGAAGTTCAAATGAGGCACTTCGAGGAAGAGGTAATACCTTCTACCGATTCTTTCAAGTTTATTTCTTATTATAATTCCTATTCTTTAGTGGTTTAATTATTAAGTAATAACATAATTATCCCTAATATATAGATATTTTATTATAAATATTAAAAAAATCCATTTCACCTTCTATCCATCCTACGGAAAATGAAATCACCGCGCGTGCGTACGTACGGAATACTGTCTCCACGCCGTGGTGTAATCTGTTTTTCCACTACCACATTACTTGGATGGTTATAATGGTGTAAAGAATAACTACATATGATTATTATTACATAATAATGATTCTAAGATATTATATAATTCAATCCAATTCCAATCAATAAATATGGGAATGATATCATCGCTTGTGCGTACGTACGGATTACCGTCTCCACGACGCGATGAGATTCATCTTCCATGTTAAAAATTCAAGAATGATTATAAAGTATATATAATAATTAATCATGAAATATATGACATAATAATGATACTGGATTTATTTATATATGTATATATGTATGTCATCTATTTAATTCCATTCAATTCAATAAGGAAACGAAAACAGTGTTCATGCGTACGTACGGACTACCATCTCCATGAAACGGTGTATTTCATTCCATTTATCAATCTATCATATATATGTATATGCTGAATATTTATTATATATAAATCTTTTTTTATATTCTTAAATTAAGGAAATCAGGATATAAGTAACAATATCAAGAACAACAAGTCAAAACACGTATGATAAATGAAACGATTTTACCCAAAATGCTACTTTAACATGGATTTACAAAAGAACGGGTAATATAAAGTCATAAGTGAACCATATATGATATCATAACAATGAATATGATTCTATAAAAATTCAATTACATTATTTAAATCATTATATATGAGGTTCGGATACATACAAAGCATATCGGAACTAAGGTAAGGGATAATGTTACAATCTCAATTGTTTTTTATCCGAGATTGCTTATACGTAAGTATTTAATGGGGTTATATTTATCATCCATGTACAAGTTTTATAAAAATGTTTTCATGTATTTTTAAAGTACTTTTTACCCATTTTTGACTTTTACTACATGGCATGTAAGGAATCTTTTTTTTTGTTTACCATACGAGGTACTTTTTGACTTTTCTGGAAAAAGTAAGAGAAGAATGTTTTTTTTAACTTATATGGCATGAATGGATTTTTACGGTTTCATAGCTCCTTTTTTTCATGAAGATTACTCTACAATATTTCATAACTATTTTCAACAAAATCCATTTCTTTTAAAATTGAATGGCATTTTTTGAAAAGAAAATGATTTTCAAGAAGAAAGGATATTTTCCTCAAGAATTCATTTCAAGTGCTTTATCAAAACCATTTTCCATCTAAGATGACATTATTTCATATGTGTATGTTTCAAGTATAATGACTCTATGATTTATATGGTTTCACTTTTCTTATGATGAAATGATATCCATTTGTTTTATATGGATTATGTTATGATGGAATGATGTTTATGAAACCCAATTTATTCTTTGGGTTATGATGAATGATTTATGATTATTTTGTGGAACACGAAAGAATGATTTCAATATGAGATGGGTGGGACCTATATCTCCCTCCAATGCATTGGGTAAAGATTTATATCTCATGATATAGACATGGATGGAATGGCAAGTAAACCCGGTTCAGTAAGGGACTTTGTCCACTAAGATGGTCTTGGCAGCAATGCCTTGGCTACTATGGAAATCATATCATGTGCTTAATGGTTTCCACAATTGCATGTTTTATTACCATGCTATTTTATCATTATTAATGTTTCTTCATGATCTATGCCTTACGTACTGCCATGTTTTATGTCATTGCTCAAGATTTTGATGTTTAGATTTTATGCTCATGTTTTTACATTCAAATGTCTAAGGATTGTGTTATGTTCTCTATGCTTACCCTTATTGAGCATTTAAGCTCACCCTTTATATGTTTTCTTTTCCCCAGAATTTAAAGAAAGGTTTTAGGTAAGAAAAAAAAAGGTGAAGATCATTAATGGAGATGTTGAAGATCTTTCACCACGATTAGAAGACTATATTCCGAGTTTCCAAAGACACTAAACTATTACAATCCTTGTGTGTCTGTTTTTGTTATGTATTAAGTATTTCGCAAAAGTAATGTAATGTCCATGTACGTCAATCTTTGGGTCTCTACAGTTGGTATCAGAGGAAAGGTTTAGTTAACCTTTGGAAACTAGGATGCGAGAACTTTAGTGAGATCCCTAGAGATATTTCTAAGGTATGTCTAGGGATGTCCCTAAGGTTAAGTTAAGTATAGGTTATAGTCCTACGATTACGGTAATGATCATAGAATTAAACCTAGGATGTTAGATATTGATAGTAATCCCCTTTTATTATGTTGTTTTCCCTAGCATGATTTTTGCCTCTCACACTATTCTTTTTGGGTTTTAGACGATGGATAGAACCCGAAGGAACTGTGTTGATCAATGTAATGGACGATGCACTGATTTTCCTCTTGAACAAACCAACGTTATGGGAGATGGAGTGCAAAATCTTTTTGCTATACTTACACAAGCTATGAATCATTCTAGACTTCCAAATGAGCAGAGGATGGAACAATATTCTTTTGAGTCCTTCATGAGGAAACATCCACCTTCTTTCAATGGGTCTTCTGATCCACTTGTTGCTGAACAATGGATCAGTACCATTGAAAAGATATTTTCCAAACTTCGTTGTTCGGAACATGATAAAGTCATTCTAGTTGTTTACTGTTTAGAAGGTGAAGCAGACTAGTGGTGGACTCTAATTAATAGTACAAGGCCCCAAGATGAAATTGAATCCATGGAATGGGACGAGTTCAAGAAATTGTTTTTCAGTAAGTACTTCCCTCGTATTCTTTGAAAAAATATGGAAAAGGAGTTCCTTGATCTTAAGAAGAAGGATGATGAATCTGTTGGTATATACGAAGTGAATTTTACAAGACTTGCAAGGTATGAATCTAGTTTTATCTTCCAACTTGAAAGTAAAGTTGATCGATTCTTCAGTGTCTTAAAACCAAGTCTTCGAAGGGCATTAGCTATAAGAGACTTCAGTAGATATGAATAAATTTTGCGTTGTGCTATCAAGGTAGAAATGGAAGTTGGTGTTACATATCCATCTCATGGTTTTGACAAGAAACGAAATATGGAGTTCAAGGAGAAATCTCAAAATAATGGTGAAAAGAAGATGAATGTTTCTTTATGCTCAAAGTGTGGAAAGAATCATTGTGGAGATTGTCTTAAAGGGACTAGAAAATGTTTTAAGTGTGGAAAAGAAGTTCATCAAGCAGCTGAGTGTCGAAGTAATGGAAAAAGTGTTGCTGATGATGTGGATAAAGAAAAGACTGCAGAGAATGCCCCACCAACACTTCAATGCTTCAAGTGCAAGGAAATGGGGCATTATGATAATCAATGCCCTAATCCAAGGGTTAATGATTATCAACGTGAGAAACCACTTAAGGCAAAGGATAAAGGGAAGTCACATGCGATCACTCTTTGTGATGTTGAGTATGACAATGATGTTGTGTAATGATTAAGTGTTTATGTAATGATATTTTAAAATAGTATCATGGAATCTCATTTATGGCATCGTGGAATTTTGGAATATCTATGTATTGGTTTTCAATAATTATATGGTACCGGTAACCATGAAAAGTGATTTAAGTATTTTTTGGAAAGAAGATGATATGCGTATAATGAAGGGATAAAGAAAAAATGAAATGCTCTCATGACTGATATAAGGACAAATTTATATCATGGTTTGAGTATATATAGAAAAATTTGGGATTTTGGTATGTGGAAAGTGTTAAATTTTGACAGCATTCATTATTTCACTAAGTTTCAATGGGTATTAATTTTTCAAGAGAATAAATGATTAAGGTATTTACATGTTTGTAATTTGACCAAAAAGATATATCGTATGATATATGGGGGATAAATGATGGTATTCACATGCTCGGCAGATGACATTTCTAGTAATTGTTTTCTTTATACTATGAGCTTGGACAGAAGTATTTTAGATAAGCCAAAAGATTGGAATGAATTATGTTGTACATAAGTTAGTATTATTTAAGGCTAGAACTTTTTTCGATATTATTGATGGAATGTTATAATAGTGTAGCTTAAGAAAGGGACAACATGCAGAACGGGAGACAACCCGTCACGTCGGACAAGGCTGTGGGAATCGAACCCACAACCGAAGTGTGACAGGCCTTTATTACCTACCACTAGCCTACAGGAAGTCCCTTGTTTGTAGAAACTAGTTTTATTTTATTAAGTGGTATGATAGATGAAGTATAAGTCCATTTTTGGAATCATATGCGATTAACCACACCATAGATGGACTTATGTATATTTGATAACTTTTTCTAACCTTTTTTTTTTGAAACAGATGGAATGACTCATCATTCTATCACATGATTTGATAACACTTCACAAATGAAAAATTCCACTTCATTTATTTAAGAGATAAAGTGGAAATTGTTCAAGGCACGAACAATGGTGAGATTGTACCAAAATCAAGTAAGTATTTCTTTTGATTCGAAAATTCTTCAACATTAGGGAAATGATCTTTAAAACCAAAAATGTTGTCCTAGTGCCCTCATATCCGATTAATCAGATGGTACCTTAGAACATCACAAATTTATGACTTTGTGATTGTTGGATTTTTCATAGCCATGTTCTCTACCACTCTCCATCAGAACTTTATGGTTAGATTTTTCTTCCATATCCATATTTTCACCTATGTTCTCCTATATGGAAACCCAGTGATGAGTTACTTTGGGTAATCATTTCGTTTCATACTTTATTTTTTAAAATTAAGTTTTAGTATTCCTTTTTATGATGTGGGTTTCTATGAATAGTAAACGATTTTTAACCCTGATGAATTTCGAGGGAGAAATTCATTTTAAGGGGGGTAGAATGTAACAACCTGAGATTTTATAAGATATATTCTTTTAATTTATTTCATATCTTATGTTGTACGCTACACCAAGATTATCTTGCACTATACGCAACACCGAATTATCTTGCAGTATACGCAACACTAATCTTGGATCGTGTTACACACAATTTCAAGTTTGTTTGATAGTAGTTATTCTATGCAATATTGAGTGTGTCTATATATATATATATATTTATTTAATGTGTAAATGAAATATGGTTGGATTTCATTATAAACAAAAAAAAAGAGTCTTGCACTACATGAAACCATAACTTGGCTTGCATTACACGCAATCGTAACCTTCCTCGATAGCATGTGTTGTACGCAATACCGGGTTTCACTAAACAACGATATATGGTTATAATATTATTATAAACTAGCCATTATGAATATTATTAACTACATTTTTAATTTTATAACATTATTATTCATCTTACACATTTTCTAGAACATGGTATGAGAACAAAATAATTTTTTCGGGTAAAATAAGTATTTTTAAAAAAATGCAGTTTTGCCGACTTTTGATGACGCACCCATTTTAAATATAATTTTTGAAAAGTTTATAAGTTAAATTTTACAAAATAAACTTCTTCTTTTGAATCAGGATATAAAAATTTACATTGGATAAAGTTTTGATTTTTTTCTGATAACTTTCATATTTTAATGAATAGTAAAAACGCGCTATATTTTAATTAAAAACAACTTTTTTCATCATAATAATTTTTATTGTTAAATTATAATATTGAATGGTTTTTAAGTATAAAAAGAATATATTTTTACCATTTAATATAATTTATGTCATTAACATTGATTTTACATTGAATTCATAGGTAAAATCATTTCAATCTTTTGCAATGTTTTAACTTTTAAAAATCATTTTCTTAACAACAGGATTAATTTTAAATTAATTTATGAAACTTTTGTGTATTTAATTTAGAAAATTTTATTCCATATTTGAAATAATTGGGTCCAAATTATGTTAATAGTCTACTTTTTATTTTTGGGCATTATGAATAGTAACTACGGTAAATTTTATTTACCATAGTAAAATGTAAATCAGGTAATTAAGGGTAAATATAATATTATAAAATTACCCTAACACTTGTCTTAATATAATTAGATGCTTATATTTCGTCCTAAGGAATATTTGGATCGAAATGGAATCCATTGTAACCCACTTGGAGGTGATTAAGACCTTTAGTTTATTTTATTTAAAAGAAAGTGAAATATGTCTCACTCAACTTTAATAATTAAAGTATTTTTAATATAAGTTTATACAGAATATAAATTCGGTTATAAATACTCATTTGAAAGATAAAATGTTTTTATTTATAATGGTAATTTATTTATAATTTTTAAGATATATTTAATTACCTTCATAGCTTGTACATTAATGATGCAGGAATTATTTATTTAGTGAAAAATAAGTAATATAGTTTTTATTGAAATAATAATACCCATTAAAAGGCTCAAAAACCTGAATAAAACTTATTGGTAGTGTATATATACACCATAAGCATCCAATGACATAATATATGACCGTTTGGAGTCTTATAAAAGTGATTATGACACTTATATTATTTTATTTTAAATGATGTCAAAGTTGTCACCTTCATAATTTAATAAATATAACATTTTAAATGTTGAGTGTTTTAGAAGATAAATCTGACTAAAAGTATTATTATGAAATATATAAGATTTATCTTCATCCTAATATTTTATTTTTAATTTTTATGTAACAAATAATTATATTAAATAATTATACAAAAATTTTGTAGTAATTATTTTATTAAGAGAAATATCACATAAATGGTTTTAAAAATATTAAAATAAATATTATATGAACTATTTAATGTTCTCCACAAATTTTATAGATGAATATGAAATGTTAGGAATCTGTTAAATATTTTGGATTGAATATATATTCTCTGTGGATTTTATTTAAATTCAAATAATTTAATAGTGTCATAATTGACACTATTGATATTTTATAAAAATAACATATTATTAAATTGTTTAAAAATAAAAAAAATATTTAAAAATTACAATTTGAAAATTATATGTTATAAAAAGTAATAATTTATCTAATTATGTAAAATTAACAACACATAAGTAAGTATTTATAACAATTTAAAATTTAGAATATTATTACCACAAATAAAATTAAATAGATTAAATAAGGATAAATCAAAATGATAAGGTTTAAAATAAAATCAAAACATGTCTAAATTTGATTTGTGGATGGGATTACAACCCTATATTACCTCATATCCTAATTTGAGTCATTTTGGAAGTTTTTATGTGGGGTTTGAATTTATTATAAATTAATATTTCTTATATTTCCAAAGGTGCCCCTCTCCTCCCTTATAAAAGGGCACCTCCTCCCTCTCCTACTCACACCATTTTGAGCCTTGAAGCATGGTAAACCCCTGACCATTTCACTTCCCCACTTCCCTAGAAACCTTATAGAGGTATTGGTCTTTTCAAAAGACTAACTCTAGTGCCCTAAGAGGAAGTTCAAAGGAGGAACTTCGAGGAAGAGGTAATACCTTCTACCGATTCTTTCAAGTTTCTTTCTTATTCTACTTCCTCTTATTTAGTGGTTTCATTATGAAGTAATAACATAATTATCCCTCATATACAGATATGTTATTATAAATATGAAACAAATCCATTTCACCTTCTATCCATCCTACGGAAAACGAAATCACTGCGCGTGCGTACATACAGAATACCGTCTCCACGTCGTGGTGTAATCTGTTTTTCCACCACCACCTTACTTGGATGGGTATAATGGTGTAAATAATAACTACATATGATTATTATTACATAATAATGATTCTAAGATATTATATCATTCACTCCAATTCCATTCAATAAATATGGGAACGATATCATCGCTTGTGCGTACGTACGGATTACCGTCTCCACGACGCGATGAGATTCATCTTCCATGTTAAAAATTCAAGAATGATTATAAAGTATATATAATAAGTAATAATGAAATATATGAAATAATAATTCTACTAGATTTATGTATATATATATATATATGTATGTATTTATGTCATCTATTTAATTCCATTCAATTCAATAAGGAAACGAAAACAGTGTTCATGCGTACGTACGGCCTACCATCTCCATGAACGGTGTATTTCATTCCATTAATAAATATATCATATATATGTATATGCTGAATATTTATTATATATAAATCATGTTTCACATTCTTAAATTAAGGAAATCACGATATAAGTAACAATATCAAGAACAACAAGTCGAAACACGTATGATAAATGAAACGATTTTACCCAAAATGATACTTTAACATTGATTTACAAAAGAACGGGTAATATAAAGTCATAAGTGAACCATATATGATATCATGAAAATGAATATGATTCTGTAATAAGTAAATGGCATTATTTAAATCATTATATAGGAGGTTTGGATACGTACGAAGCATATCGGAACTAAGGTAAGGGATAATGTTGCAATTTCAATTGTTTTCTATCCGAGACTGTTTATACGTAAGTATTTACTAGGGTTATATTTATCATCCATGTCCAAGTTCTATAAATATGTTTTCATGTATTTTTAAAGTACTTTTTACCCATTTTTGACTTTTACTACATGGCATGTAAGGAATATTTTTTTTGTTTACCATACGAGGTACTTTTTAACTTTTCCGGCAAAAGTACGGGAAGAATGTTTTTTTTAACTTATACGACATGAATGGATTTTTACGGTATCATAACGCCTTTTTTCATGAAGATTAATCTACAATATTTCATGACTATTTTCAACAAAATCCATTTCTGTTAAAATTGAATGGCATTTTTTGAAAATAAAATGATTTTCAAGAAGAAATGATATATTCCTCAAGAATTCATTTCAAGTGCTTTATCAAAACCATTTTCCATCTAAGATGACATTATTTCATATGTGTATGTTTCAAGTATAATGTCTCTATGATTTATATAGTTTCAATTTTCTTATGATGAAATGATATCCATTTATTTTATATGGATTATGTTATGATGGAATGATGTTTATGAAACCCAATTTATTCTTTGGGTTAGGATGAATGATTTATGATTGTTTTGTGGCACACGTAAGAATTATTTCAATATGAGATGGGTGGGACCTATATCTACCTCCAATGAATTGGGTAAAGATTTATATCTCATGAGATAGACATGGATGGAACGGAAAGTAAACCCGGTTCAGTAAGGGACTTTGTCCACTGAGATGGTCTCGGCAGCAATGCCTTGGCTACTATGGAAATCATATCATGTGATTAATGGTTTCCACAATTACATGTTTTATTAACATGCTATTTTATCATGATTAATGTTTCTTCGTGATCTATTCCATACGTACTGCCATGTTTTATGTCACTGCTCAAGATTTTGATGTTTAGATTTTATGCTCATGTTTTTACATTCAAATGTCTAAGGATTGTTTTATGTTCTCTATGATTACCCTTATTGAGCATTTGATCTCACCCTTTATATGTTTTCTTTTCCCCAGAATTTAAAGAAAGGTTTTAGGTAAGAAAAAAAAAGGGGAAGATCATTAATGGAGATGTTGAAGATCTTTCACCACGATTAGAAGATTATATTCTGAGTTTCCAAAGACACTAAACTATTACAATCCTTGTGTGTCTTTTTTTGTTATGTATTAAGTATTCCGCAAAAGTAATGTAATGTCCATGTACGTCAAGCTTTGGGTCTCTATAGTTGGTATCAGAGGAAAGGTTTAGCTAACCTTTGGAAACTAGGATGCGAGAACTTTAGTGAGATCCCTAGAGATATTTCTAAGGTATGTCTAGGGATGTCCCTAAGGTTAAGTTAAGTATACGTTATAGTCCTATGATTACGGTAATGATCATAGAATTAAACCTAGGATGTTTGATATTGATAGTACTCCCCCTTTATTATGTTGTTTTCCCTAGCATGATTTTTGCCTCTCACACTATTCTTTTTGGGTTTTAGACGATGGCTATAACCCGAAGGAACTGTGTTGATAAATGTAATGGATGATGCAATGATTTTCCTCTTGAACAAACCAACTTTATGGGAGATGGAGTGAAAAATCTTATTTCTATACTTACACAAGCTATGAATCATTCTGGACTTCCAAATGAGCAGAGGATGGAACAATATTCTTTTGAGTCCTTCATGAGGAAACATCCACCTTCTTTCAATGGGTCTTCTGATCTACTTGTTGCTGAACAATGGATCAGTACCATTGAAAAGATATTTTCCATACTTCGTTGTTTGGAACATGAAAAAGTCATTCTAGCTGTTTACCGTTTAGAAGGTGAAGCAGACCAGTGGTGGACTCTAATTAAGAATACAAGGCCCCAAGATGAAATTGAATCCATGGAATGGGACGAGTTCAAGAACTTGTTTTTCAATAAGTACTTCCCTCGTATTCTTTGAACAAAGATGGAAAAGGAGTTCCTTGATCTTAAGAAGAAGGATGATGAATATGTTGGTATATATGAATCGAATTTTATAAGACTTTCAGGGTATGAATCTGGTTTTATCTTCCAACCTGAAAGTAAAGTTGATCGATTCTTAAGTGGCTTAAAACCAAGTCTTCGAAGGGCATTAGCTATAAGAGACTTCAGTAGCTATGAAGAAATTGTGCGTTGTGCTATCAAGGTAGAAATGGAAGTTGGTGTTACATATTCATATCGTGGTTTTGATAAGAAACGAAAGATGGAGTTCAAGGAGAAATCTCAAAATAATGGTGAAAAGAATATGAATGTTTCTTTATGCTCAAAGTGTGGAAAGAAGCATGGTGGAGATTGTCTTAAAGGGACTAGAAAATGTTTTAAGTGTGGAAAATAAGGTCATCGAGAAGCTGAGTGTCGAAGTAATGGAAAAAGGGTTGCTAATGATGTGAATAAAGAAAATACTGCAGAGAATACACCACCAACACTTCAATGCTTCAAGTGCAAGAAAATGGGGCATTATGCTAATCAATGCCCTAATCCAAGGGTTAATGATTATCAACATGAGAAACCCCTTAAGTCAAAGGATAAAGGGAAGTCACATGCGATCACTGTTTGTGATGTTGAGTATGACAATGATGTTGTGTAATGATTAAGTGTTTATGTAATGGGATTTCAAAATAGTATCATGGAATCTCATTTATGGCATCGTGGAATTTTGGAATATCCATGTATTGGTTTTCAATAATTATATGGTACCGATAACCATGAAAAGTGATTGAAGTATTTTTGGAAAGAAGATGATATGCGCATAATGAAGGGATAAAGAAAAAATGAAATGAGCTCATGACTGATATAAGGACAAAGTTATATCATGGTTTGAGTATATAGAAAATTTTGGGATTTTGGTATGTGGAAAGTGTTAAATTTTGACAGCATTCATGTTTTCACTATGGTTCAATGGGTATTCATTTTTCAAGAGAATAAATGATTAAGGTATTCACATGTTTGTAATTTTACCAACAAGATATATCGTATGATATATGGCGGATAAATGATGGTATTCACATGCTCGGAAGATGACATTTCTAGTAATTGTTTTCTTTATACTATGAGCTTGGACAGAAGTATTTTAGATAAGCCTAAAGATTGGAATGAATTATGTTGGACATAAGTTAGTATTGTTTAAGGCTAGAACTTTTTTCGATATTATTGATGGAATGTTATAATAGTGTAGCTTAAGAAAGGGACAACATGCATAACGGGTGACAACCCGTCACGTCGGACAAGGCTGTGGGAATCGAACCCACAACTGAAGTGCGACAGGCCTTTATCGCCTACCACTAGCCTACAGTAAGTCCCTTGTTTGTAGAAACTAGTTTTATTTTATTAAGTGGTATGATAGATGAAGTATAAGTCCATTTTTGGAATCATATGCGATTAACCACACCATAGATGGACTTATATATATTTGATAACTTTTTCTTACCTTTTTGTTTGAAACAGAAGGAATGACTCATCATTCTATCACATGATTTGATAACACTTCACAACTGACAAATTCAACTTCATTTATTTAATAGATAAAGTTGAAATTGTTCAAGGCACGAACAACGGTAAGATTGTACCAAAATCAAGTAAGTATTTATTTTGATTCAAAAATTATTCAACATTAGGGAAATGATCTTTAAAACCAAAAATGTTGTCCCAGTGCCCTCATATCTGATGAATCAGATGGTACCTTAGAACATCACAAATTTATGGTTTTTTGATTGTTGGATTTTTCATAACCATGTTCTCTACCACTCTCCATCAGAACTTGATGGTTATATTTTTCTTCCATATCCATATTTTCACCTATGTTCTCATATATGGAAACCTAGTGATGAGTTACTTTGGGTAATCGTTATGTTTCATACTTTAGTTTTTAAAATTAAGTTTTAGTATTCCTTTTTACGATATGGGTTTCTATGAATAGTAAACGATTTATAACCCCGATGAATTTCGAGGGAGAAATTCATTCTAAGGGGGTAGAATGTAACAACCTGAGATTTTATAAGATATATTCTTTTAATTTATTTTATATCTTCTGTTGTACGCTACACCAAGATTATCTTTCACTATACGCAACACCATATTAGCTTGCAGTATATGCAACACTAATCTTGGATCGTGTTACACACAATTTCAAGTTTGTTTGATAGTAGTTATTCTACGCAATATTGAGTGTGTGTATATATATATATATATATATATTCAATGTGTAAATGAAATATGGTTGGATTTTTTTATACACAATAACAAAGGAGTCTTTCACTACATGCAACCCTAACTTGGCTTGCATTACACGCAATCGCAACCTTCCTCGATAGCATGTGTTGTACGCAATACCAGGTTTCACTAAACAACGATATATGGTTATAATATTATTATAAACTAGTCATTATGAATATTATTAAATACATTTTGAATTTTATAACATTATTATTTATCTTACACATTTTCTAGAACATGGTATGAGAACAAAATAATTTTTTCAGGTAAAATAAGTATTTTTAAAAAAATGCAGTTTTGCCGACTTTTGATGGTGCACCCATTTTAAATATAATTTTTGACAAGTTTATAAGTTAAATTTTACAAAATAAACTTCTTCTTTTGAATCAGGATATAAAAATTTACATTGGATAAAGTTTTGATATTTTTCTGATAACTTTCATATTTTAATGAATAGTAAAAACTCGCTATATTTTAATTAAAAACAACTTTTTTCATCGTAATAATTTTTATGGTTAAATTATAATATTGAATGGTTTTAAAGTATAAAAAGAATATATTTTTACCATTTAATATAATTTATGTCATTAACATTGATTTTACATTGAATTCATAGGTAAAATCATTTCAATCTTTTGCAATGTTTTAACTTTTAAAACTCGTTTTCTTAACAACGGGATTAATTTTAAATTAATTTCTGAAACTTTTGTGTATTGAATTTAGAAAAATGGATTCAATATTTGAAATTATTGGGTCCAAATTATGTTAATAGGCTACTTTTTATTTTTGGGCATTATGAATAGTAACTACGGTAAATTTTATTTACCATAGTAAAAGGTAAATCGGGTAATTAAGGGTAAATATAATATTATAAAATTACTCTAACACTTGTCTTAATATAATTGTATGCTTATATTTCGTCCTAAGGCATATTTGGATCTAAATGGAATCCATTTTAACCCACTTGGAGGTGATTAAGACCTTTAGTTTATTTTATTTAAAGGAAAGTGAAATATGTCTCACTCAACTTTAATAATTAAAGTATTTTTAATATAAGTTTATACAGAATATAAATTTGGTTATAAATACTCATTTTAAAGATAAAATGTTTTTCTTTATAATGTTAATTTATTTATAATTTTTAAGATATATTTAATTACCTTAATATCTTATACATTAATGATGGAGGAATTATTTATTTAGTGAAAAATAAGTAATATAGTTTTTATTTAAATAATAATACCCATTAAAAGGCTCACAAACCTAACAAAAACTTATTGGTAGTGTATATGTACACCATAATCATCCAATTACCGAATATATGACCGTTTAGAGTCTTATAAAAGTGATTATGACACTTATTTTATTTTATTTTAAATGATGTCAAAGTTGTCACCTTCATAATTTAATAAATATCACATTTTAAAAGTTGGCTGTTTTAGAAGATAAATCCGACTAAAAGTATTCTTATGAAATCTATAAGATTTATATTCATCCTAATATTTTATTTTTAATTTTTATGTAACAAATAATTATATTAAATAATTATACAAAAATGTTGTAGTAATTATTTTATTAAGAGAAATATCACATAAATGGTTTTAAAAATATTAAAATAAATAATATATAAACTATTTAATGTTACCCACCAATTTTATAGATGAATATAAAATTTTAGGAATCTATTAAATATTTTGGATTTAATATATATTCTCTGTGGATTTTATTTAAATTCAAATAATTGAATAGTGTCATAATTGACACTATTGATATTTTATAAAAATAACATATTATTAAATTGTTTAAAAATCACAAAAATATTTAAAAATTAAAAATTGAAAATTATATGTTATAACAAGTAATAATTTATCTAATTATTTAAAATTCACAACACATAAGTAAGTATTTATAACAATTTAAAATTTAGAATATTATTACCATAAATAAAATTAAATACATTAAATAAGGATAAATCAAAATGATAAGGTTTAAAATAAAATCAAAACATTTATAAATTTGATTGGTGGATGGTATTACATCCCTGTATTACCTCATATCCGAATTTGAGTCATTTTGGAAGTTTTTATGTGGGGTTTGAATTTATTATAAATTAATATTTCTTATATTTCCAAAGGTGCCCCTCTCCTCCCTTATAAAAGGGCACCTCCTCCCTCTCCTCCTAAAACCATTTTGAGCCATGAAGCATGGCCAACCCCTGCCCATTTCACTTACCCACTTCCCTAGAAACCTTATAGAGGTACTGGTCTTCTCCAAAGACCAACTCTAGTGCCCTAAGAGGAAGTTCAAAGGAGGGACTTCGAGGAAGAGGTAATACCTTCTACCGATTCTTTCAAGTTTCTTTCTTCTTCTACTTCCTCTTCTTTAGTGGTTTCATTATGAAGTAATAACATAAGTATCCCTCATATAATGATATGTTATTATAAATATGAAACAAACCCATTTCACCTTCTATCCATCCTATGGAAAATGAAATCATCGTGCGTGCGTACGTACGGAATACCATCTCCACGCCGTGGTGTAATCTATTTTTCCACCACCACCTTACTTGGATGGGTATAATGGTGTAAATAATAACTAAATATGATTATTATATCATAATACTGATTCTAAGATATTATATCATTCACTCCATTTCCATTCAATAAATATGGGAATGATATCATCGCTTGTACGTACGTACGGATTACCGTCTCCACGACGCGATGAGATTCATCTTCCATGTTAAAAATTCAAGAATGATTATAAAGTATATATAATAAGTAATAAAGAAATATATGACATAATAATTCTAATTTATTTATGTGTGTATATATATATATATATGTCATCTATTTAATTCCATTCAATTCAATAAGGAAACGAAAACAGCGTTCATGTGTACGTACGTACGGCCTACTGTCTCCATGAACGGTGTATTTCATTCCATTTATCAATCTATAATATATATGTATATGCTGAATATTTATTATATATAAATCATGTTTTACATTATGAAATTAAGGAAATCAGGATATAAGTAACAATATCAAGAACAACAAGTCGAAACACGTACAATAAATGAAACGATTTTACCCAAAACGCTACTTTAACATGGATTTACAAAATAATGGGTAATATAAAGTCATAAGTGAACCATATATGATATCATAACAATGAATATGATTCTTTAATAAGTCAATGACATTATTTAAATCATTATATAGGAGGTTCAGATACGTACGAAGCATATCGGAACTAAGGTAAGGGATAATGTTGCAATCTCAATTGTTTTCTATTCGAGATTGCTTATATGTAAGTATTTACTGGGGTTATATTTATCATCCATGTCCAAGTTTTATAAAAAAAATCATGTATGTTTAAATTACTTTTTCCCATTTTTGACTTTTACTACATGGCATGTAAGGAATCTTTTTTTGTTTACCATACGAGGTACTTTTTGACTTTTTCGGCAAAAGTACGAGAAGAATGTTTTTTTTAACTTATACGGCATGAATGGATTTTTATGGTTTCATATCTCCTTTTTTTCATGAAGCTTACTCTATAATATTTTATGACTCTTTTCAACAAAATCCATTTCTTTTAAAATTGAATGGCATTTTTTGAACAGAAAATGATTTTCAAGAAGAAAGGATATTTTCCTCAAGAATTAATTTCAAGTGCTTTATAAAAACCATTTTCCATCTAAGATGACATTATTTCATATATGTATGTTTCAAGTATAATGTCTCTATGATTTATATGGTTTCACTTTTCTTATGATGAAATGATATCCATTTGTTTTATATGGATTATGTTATGATGGAATGATGTTTATGAAACCCAATTTATTGTTTGGGTTATGATGAATGATTTATGATTGTTTTGTGGAACACGTAAGAATGATTTCAATATGATATGGGTGGGACCTATATCTCCCTCCAATTCATTGGGTAAAGATTTATATCTCATGAGATAGATATGGTTGGAACGGCAAGTAAACCCAGTTCAGTAAGGGACTTTGTTCACTAAAATGGTCTTGGCAGCAATGCCTTGGCTACTATGGAAATCATATCATGTGCTTAATGGTTTCCACAATTACATGTTTTATTCCCATGCTATTTGTAAAGACCCGTAAATTTCAAGGAAATTTTTTCTTAATTTTCTTTGGAATTTTACAAGAGCGCAGTTTTTGACGGCGCCTGATTCCGAGGCCCGGTGTGCCCGGAATCATTTTCCGAAGTTTGGCTCGGGTACGTTCAGTGAACGGACGAGCGGGTTTTTCTAACTTTTGAACCGGTGCCCGGAATCGAATTCTGAGGGCACCGATGAAATCGCAGCGCCGGTTTTTGCTTAGAAACTCCTCTTCCGGAGATGCGTTTGCTCGGGTGTGGTTTTTAATTTTCGGGCTTAAAGTTGAGAAATAAAATAATTTTACGACAACTTTATTTTATTCACTTAAGCCACTTGGAAGCCACTTAAAGACGGATTAAACTGAGTTGATCCAGATAGGATGCTATCCAGAAATATCCTACCCTATTGGTAGGATATTTGTGAGGTGGGGCCCACACGAGCCCCGCCGTTTCTTTCCGCTAAGTAACGCACCCGCGAAAACCCGTCATTATGAAAGTCAACTGACGCGTTTCTTAAATTCTTAACAGACCATTTGATTGGGCGGTTTATTTCGTAAATTAAATGAGTTGTTTCTTTCGTTGAATTAATTCAACGAATTGATGGGTCGTTACTTACCCGTTTTCGTTTGTTGGCATAATATTAAAATAAGACCAACCTATCTTTTTTTGGAGGATTACTCGTTGAGAGAGGATCCTTGAACCTTCAACCTCCTTCGCGAAGAACGCGAAGAACGCGAAGAACGCGAAGAACGCGAAGAACGCCGAACCCGGAAATCGACGACGCGACGTCGTGATCCGCGACGCCGACGCTCCCTTCCTGCAACGTTCTTCTGCGACGTCTCTTCCTCCGCGACGGATCTTCGATCGGCTGCTTGAGGTAAGAGCCTCAGTTTTTCCTTTTAATCTCCTTTGTGGTTTTTAACAAAACACGGGTTTAATGTTTTAATTAAATTAAATCTGTTGTTTCATGGTCCGTTGAGTTCGTCGACTCAACGTCGTGTTCCGCGACGACGCGACGCCCTTCCGCGACGACACGACGATCTCCTCCTTCCGCGACGAGCAATTCCGCGAAGGACGTGCGTACGACGACGACCTACGAGGTAGGGATTTTATAATTTGGAATACCCCTCTTTATATTCCCGTGAACGTTCTTTAAAAATTAAAGAACCGGTTTCAAATGAACAATTTTATTTTATTAAAATTGTCGGTTCATGTGTTGAACAATTTTCTCTCGTCGTTTTTATCTAACGCGGACGGTGCGGGTCGAATGAACACGGCCCGATAACCCTCCGTCGTTCTTCGTGTTTTGCGGATTTGGCGGGCGACGGCACAATATGATGCAAGGGCAATTTGATGATCCCGCAGTGAAGAACGGAACCCGGGAGGAACAATGACGCAGACGGGAAGGAAAACGGGCCACCGGAGCGACTCCGGCGGCCCGCAAAAGCCGGCGGCGGCGCGGGTTGCCGGCGCGGCGGCGCCGGAGGCCGGAGGCGGCGGCGCCCGTGGACCCGCGGCCGCGCGGGTCCGGCGCCCCCGAGTGTCCAGTTCGGCACCCCGCGGGTGCCGCGGGGTTGTCACGCGGCACCCCCGGGTGTCCAGGGCGGCACCCCGCGGGTGCCGCGGGGTTGTCACGCGGTGCCCCCGGGTGTCAAGGGCGGCACCCCGCGGGTGTCGCGGGGTTGTCACGCGGCGCCCCCGGGTGTCCAGGGCGGCACCCCGCGGGTGCCGCGGGGTTGTCACGCGGCGCCCCCGGGTGTCCAGGGCGGCGCCCCGCGGGTGCCGCGGGGTTGTCACGCGGCGCCCCCGAGTGTCCAGGGCGGCACCCCGCGGGTTCCGCGGGGTTGTCACGTGGCGCCCTTGGGTGTCCAGGGCGGCACCCCGCGGGTGCCGCGGGGTTGTCACGCGGCGCGTCCGGTTGTCTGGCCGACACCCCGCGGGTGCCGCGGGGTGTCACGCGGAGGTGGCAGTTCCCCCCCCCCCCCCCCCCCCGCGTCGCTCGGCCGAGCCGAGCCGGGCTGGCCGAGCCAGACCGGTCTGACCGGGTCGGACCGGGTTCGGCCGACCCAGGGGGGGTCGGCCCGGGCCCGGACCCCCCGTCTTGGACGGTTTTCGTTCAAATGACCGTAACTTGAGCTACGGGCCTCCAAACGACTCGTCTTCAGTGGAAAAGAGATCCTTGGATCGAGACGGTCGTTTCGGTATATTTCACTCAAGGTTTCGGAATACTTTGAGTTCGGCCGAGTTGGTTCGTACACGAAACCAACCGGGCCCTTGGAGCGGAAACGCTCATATCTTGAGCTACGGACGTCCGATCGATGTGCCGTCGACTTTGTTGAGTTCCTATCTGTGAGACGGATCTTTTGGCATACTCTGCCCGAGGTTTGGACGCAGGTGGAGTACGGTCGGGTTGGTTTTGCCTTAAAAACCAACCGGGCCCCTGGGACGAAAAAGCCAATAACTCTCAGACCGGGCGTCCGATTGACGCGCCGTCTGCGACGTTGAGTTCCTGTTGGCGATAAGGAACTTTTGGATACATCAACTTTGGAATTTCTGACAGTTGATGTATCGGCCTCTCGTCTCGTGGAGCGGACCCTCCCGAACGAGCTTGTTGTGTGCTGGAACCCTAGTGCTGGCTGCGACTTCGACGACGACGATTGTGCAGAGATCCTCAGTAGACTGCGACGATGAAGACAGCTGGTCTTGTATCCTATGTGGGTCCTAGCTGTGCTGGTCTTGTATCCTATGTGGGTCCCAGCTTAGATGTTTCAATACTGGTCTTGTATCCTATGTGGGTCCCAGTATAGATGAATCAACGAAGACAGCTGGTCTTGTATCCTATGTGGGGTCCTAGCTGTGCTGGTCTTGTATCCTATGTGGGTCCCAACTTAGATGATTCAATACTGGTCTTGTATCCTATGTGGGTCCCAGTATAGATGAATCAACGAAGACAGCTGGTCTTGTATCCTATGTGGGTCCTAGTTGTGCTGGTCTTGTATCCTATGTGGGTCCCAGCTTAGATGATTCAATACTGGTCTTGTATCCTATGTGGGTCCCAGTATAGATGAATCAATGAAGAGTGCTGGTCTTGTATCCTATGTGGGTCCCAGCTTTGATGACTCAGTGCTGGTCTTGTATCCTATGTGGGTCCCAGCATAATCGAAACAATGAGGACGACTGGTCTTGTATCCTATGTGGGTCCCAACTTAGATGATTCAGTATCTATGTCTGATCATCTCTTTCACCTTTTCGATGATGTATACCTGCGTGAGCTGAATCTTGTGTTACTCTCCTTTGTGGATTGTGTTGAGCTATCTTGTGTGGATTTACTGTTTACTCTCCTTTGTGGATTGTGTTGAGCTATCCTGTGTGGATTTACTGTTTACTCTCCTTGTGGATTGTGTTGTGCTATCCTGTGTGGGTATACGTTTGCTTTCCTGTGTGGACTGGGTTGTGCTTGGGCTCAGACGTTGGAGCCGAACAGGAATTGATGACTTAGGTATATGTATGGGCATATACCTAAGCCGTGTCAAATGTTACTTCGTGATTGTATCTTTCCTTTGTGGATTATCCTTTGTGGATTTCGGGAGACCTTCGGGGGTCTCGGGGTCCCTACTGAGTAGCTTATACTCACCCCTGCACAGGCTATGCCCGCACTTCGTGTTGTTGGTTGCAGACGACGGGCGGCGCTGATCGGGGTGGAGGCGTACGGAGCATGACGGTACCTGGAGGTGGACCACTAGGCGGGACGTACTCAGAGCAGACGGCTAGATCGAGGAGCTGTGGAGGCTATCTGTACCCACCCTTCAGGTGAGACCTTCAGAGGACGGCTCGACGCTGCGGCTTTTCCTTTCAGTAGATGTTTTTCCTTTCAGTTGTACTTTACATTTGGGCTTGTATTTCCGGCCCCCTTTTTCTTTCAGCACAGCTTGTACAGTTTTTACTTATTGTTTACTTTTCTGTTTGCTTACTCTGTGGTGCTTGTTTACTTTTCAAAGGCAATGCCTTCCCTTTTGTTGGGATTTACGCCTTGGTTCTAGTTGCCAGCCCCTGGCCTTTGGAAGGCGGGCTTGGGGTAGTCACGGCACGGTCCCCGAGGACGGGTCGTGACAAATTGGTATCAGAGGTGGTCGGTTCTACCGGAGACTCTGATCTTTCTTCTTTGTGAAGCAATAGTGTTTAGCATTTTGGGTGTGGTTATCAGTCCAGGGAGTCCAGTGTTGGTCCGGCGGCCGACGTATCTGTACACCAGGACCCTGACTTCTGATTTCCGACTTAATGCAGAAAACATTGATTGCATGTGTGTTCAAGTTTTCTTTGTGATTACTTGTGTCAGCTCACCAGGTATACTGTTCTGACCGTGGCGCACCTATTTCTTTCAGGATGGCCCCACGACGGCAGCCAGCTAGGGTTCCGAGAGTGGAGCGTGATGACAGCCCACCGAGCGACGAGGCCTCGGTGCAGGGCTCCTTGTCAGTAGAGGCACCGGTGGTACCTTTACCCGCCGAGCCCCCAATGCTTCCAGCACTGGCAGCTGACGATGCACGATGCCTCGGAGCTCTGCACGAGTTCCAGCGCCAGCGACCACCCAGGTTCCGTGGGGAGACGGACCCCCAGGCAGCCGTGGACTAGCTGGAGGCGGTCGTCCGAGTTTTCAGGCTAGTGAGGATACCAGCAGACCTCATGGTGATCCTCGCGGTGAGCCTACTGCACGCAGCAGTAGGACGATGGTGGAGCTTGATTCTCCAGTTGCACGAAGAGGCATCACTCCTCTGGATGGACTTTGAGAGCATCTTCCGCTCCGAGTTCGTCCCAGCCACCCTCCGTGCGGTACGCATACAGGAGCTTCTTCAGCTGCGGCAGGGCAGCTTGACAGTGGCCCAGTACTTGGCGATATTTACTGATCTCTCGCGCTACTCCACAGATATGGTACGGGACCCGTTCTTCCGGGCCCGGACCTTCAAGCAGGGACTGAGGCTCGATATCAGGGCTTCAATGATCTCCCTCAACATTCCAACACAGGCAGAGGTGTTGGAGAGAGCCCTTCTAGTGGAGAGTTTTCTCGCCGAGCAGGCTCCAGTGACAGGGCCCTCCGCAGGACGGCCCGTAGCAGGGTCTTCTGCAGCTGGCAGTAGACAGGTGACGCAGAGGTCCAAGCGAGCCAGACCTTCAGATGGGCAGTCACGGGATGAAGATTCGGTTGTGCGGGGCACCCGAAGGAGAGCCAGCTACGCGAGGGGCAAACATTGCTATGCATGCAGTGGGAGAGGTCACATGGCTCGAGACTGCCCAACTCGTCTTACAGATGAGCAGCAGGTGGTCGAGGGACCTCCCAGACAGAGGTTCGGCCACGGTGGTCTGCAGGGTGCTGGCGGATGAGGCAGAGGAGCTGGCCGAGTAGCCGATGGTGGGAGACACTTCGAGGTGTTTCCACCACCACCACCAGGAGGTCCGCCCCGACCGTAGGGAGTAGGTGGACATGCGAGAGCTCAGCTTCAGGCAGCCGAGGCCTTCGATCATGGATCTCTGGGAGTAGATGGACAGGAGCAGAACTAGTGGATACATCCTTTGTACTTCTAGTTCCTTGTTGCTATTGTGTAGCATCTTTGTATTATGAGCTGCAATAATAAAAGATGCATACCTTTGTGATGTTTTCATTCCTGTCCTCTTTTGTGATGTTACTAAGAGGTTCCAGTTTTGACTGTTGACTTGACCCTCACTTGTGAGACATCTACTGGAGGAGACCCAGTTACCACACACTGATGCCGATAGTGTGACTCAACCCTTGGAGGCGAGAGTAACGGTTGGATCTCTTGGTAGTAGCGTCGAGACCTTACGACGTCATCCTTGGTATGGATTAGTATCATCCATGTCGGGATTGACCATATTAGGCAAAGAATTTGGTTCATCCAGGGGATGGGACCAGATTTCTCTTATCGGCAAAGAAGAAATCTTAGCAGCTCTTGTGGGGCCGGAGATAGTCCAGGCCACGGCTGAGATGGTCCAGGTCATCCAGGGGCGGATGAGTACAGCTCAGAGCCGGCAGAAGTCTTATGCTGACAGGAGGCTGAGGCCACTGGAGTTCGAGGATGAAGACCACGTCTTCTTGCGTGTCTCACCTCGACATGGTTTGCGGAGTTTTAGTCGAGGCGGCAACTTGTCTCCACGCTTCATCGGACCCTTCCAGGTCCTCAGCAGGGTTGGCGAGGTGGCTTATCGCCTGGCTCTACCACCTTAGTTGCACCGGGTGCACGACGTCTTCCATGTATCTCAGCTTAGGATATACGTGCACAACCCGACGCAAACCTTTGACTATGGGGAGCTAGACGTGGATGATTGGGAGACTTTTACGGAGGTCCCGGTGGAGATAGAGGATCGACAGGAGCGGTCCTACGTGGGCGATCGATTCCTCTTGTGCGCATCAGATGGCAGCACAGGAACCTCCAAGAGAGCACTTGGGAGCGGGATGCTCAGATGCGTGCTCAGTACCGCCTTTGTATCCCTAAGTTTGTAGTGAATCTTTACGGGGACGTAAAGCCCTGTGGTGGGAGTAATGTAAAGACCCTTAAATTTCAAGGAAATTTTTTCTTAATTTTATTTGGAATTTTACAAGAGCGCAGTTTTTGACGGCGCCTGATTGCGAGGCCCGGTGTGCACGGAATCATTTTCCGAAGTTTGGCTCGGGTACGTTCAGTGAACGGACGAGCGGGTTTTTCTAACTTTTGAACTGGTGCCCGGAATCGAATTCTGAGGGCACCGATGAAATCGCAGCAACGGTTTTTTCATAGAAACGCCTCTTCCGGAGATGCGTTTGCTCGGGTGTGGTTTTTAATTTTCAGGCTTAAAGTTAAGAAATAAAATAATTTTACGACAACATTATTTTATTCACTTAAGCCACTTGGAAGCCACTTGAAGCCACTTAAAGACGGCTTAAACTGAGTTGATCCGGATAGGATGCTATCCAGAAATACCCTACCCTCTTGGTAGGATATTTGTGAGGTGGGGCCCGCACGAGCCCCGCCGTTTCTTTCCGCTAAGTAACGCACCCGCGAAAACCCATCATTATGAAAGTCAACTGACGCGTTTCTTAAATTCTTAACAGACCACTTAATTGGGCGGTTTACTTCATAAATTAAATGAGCTGTTTCTTTCGTTGAATTAATTCAACGAATTGATGGGTCGTTACTTACCCGTTTTCGTTTGTTGGCATAATATTAAAATAAGACCAACCTATCTTTTTTTGGAGGATTACTCATTGAGAGAGGATCCTTGAACCTTCAACCTCCTTCGCGAAGAACACGAAGAACGCGAAGAACGCGAAGAATGCCGAACCCGGAAATCGACGACGCGACGCTGTGATCCGCGACGTCGACGCTCCCTTCCTACAACGTTCTTCTGCGACGTCTCTTCCTCCGCGACGGATCTTCGATCGGCTGCTTGAGGTAAGAGCCTCAATTTTTCCTTTTAATCTCCTTTGTGGTTTTTACCAAAACACGGGTTTAATGTTTTAATTAAATTAAATCTATTGTTTCATGGTCCGTTGAGTTCGCCGACTCAACGCCGTGTTCCGCGACGACGCGACGCCCTTTCGCGATGACGCGACGATCTCCTCCTTCCGCGACGAGCAATTCCGCGAAGGACGTGCGTACGACGACGACCTACGAGGTAGGGATTTTATAATTTGGAATACCCCTCTTTATATTCCTGTGAACGTTCTTTAAAAATTAAAGAACCGGTTTCAAATGAACAATTTTATTTTATTAAAATTGTCGGTTCATGTGTTGAACAATTTTCTCCCGTCGTTTTTATCTAACGCGGAGGGTGCGGGTCGAACGAACACGGCCCGGCAACCCTCCGTCGTTCTTCGTGTTTTGCGGATTTGGCGGGCGACGGCACAATATGATGCAAGGGCAATTTGATGATCCCGCAGTGAAGAACGGAACCCGGGAGGAACAACGGCGCAGACGGGAAGGAAAACGGGCCACCAGAGCGACTCCGGCGGCCCGCGGAAGCCGGCGGTGGCGCGGGTCGCCGGCACGGCGGCGCCCGTGGACCCGCGGCCGCGCGGGTCTAGTGCCCCCGAGTGTCCAGCACGGCACCCCGCGGGTGCCGTGGGGTTGTCACGCGGCGCCCCGGGGTGTCCAGGGCGGCACCCCGCGGGTGCCGCAGGGTTGTCACGCGGCGCCCCCGGGTGTCCAAGGCGGCACCCCGCGGGTGCCGCGGGGTTGTCACGCGGCGCCCCCGGGTGTCCAGGGCGGCACCCCGCGGGTGCCGCGGGGTTGTCACGCGGCACCCCGCGGGTACCGCGGGGTTGTCACGCGGCGCCCCCGGGTGCCCAGGGCGGCACCCCGCGGGTGCCGCAGGGTTGTCACGCGGCGCCCCCGAGTGTCCAGGGCGGCACCCCGCGGGTGCCGCGGGGTTGTCACGCGGCGCCCCCGGGTGTCCAGGGCGGCACCCCGCGGGTGCCGCGGGGTTGTCACGCGGCGCGTCCGGCTGTCTGGCCGACACCCCGCGGGTGCCGCGGGGGTGTCACGCGGGGGTGGCGGCTCCCCCCCCCCCCCCCCCCCCGCGTCGCTCGGCCGAGTCGAGCCGGGCTGGCCGAGCCAGACCGGTCCGACCGGGTCGGACCGGGTTCGGCCGACCCAGGGGGGGTCGGGCCAGGTCGGCCCGGGCCCGGACCCCCCATCTTCGGACGGTTTACGTTCAAATGCCCGTAACTTGAGCTAAGAGCCTCCAAACGACTCGCCGTCAGTGGCAACGCGATCATTGGATCGAGACGGTCGTTTTTGGTATATTGCACTCAAGGTTTTGGAATACTTTGAGTTTGGCCGGGTTGGTTCGTACACGAAACCAACCGGGCCCTCGGAGCGGAAACGCTCATATCTTGAGCTACGGACGTCCGATCGATGTGTCGTCGACTTTGTTGAGTTCCTCTATGTGAGACAGATCTTTTGGCATACTCCGCCCAAGGTTTGGACGCAGGTGGAGTACGGTCGGGTTGGTTTTTCCTTAAAAACCAACCGGGGCCCTGGGACGAAAAAGCCAATAACTCTCAGACCGGGCGTCCGATTGACGCGCCGTCTGCGACGTTGAGTTCCTGTTGGCGATACGGAACTTTTGGATACATCAACTTCGGACTTTGTGACAGTTGATGTATCGGCCTCTCGGCTCGTGGAGCGGACCCTCCCGAACGAGCTTGCTGTGTGCGGGAACCCTAGTGCTGGCTGCGACTTCGACGACGACGATTGTGCAGAGATCCTCAGTGGACTGCGACGATGAAGACAGCTGGTCTTGTATCCTTTGTGGGTCCTAGTTGTGCTGGTCTTGTATCCTATGTGGGTCCCAGGTTAGATGATTCAATACTGGTCTTGTATCCTATGTGGGTCCCAGTATAGATGAATCAACGAAGACAGCTGGTCTTGTATCCTATGTGGGGTCCTAGCTGTGCTGGTCTTGTATCCTATGTGGTTCCCAGCTTAGATGATTCAATACTGGTCTTGTATCCTATGTGGGTCCCAGTATAGATGAATCAACGAAGACAGCTGGTCTTGTATCCTATGTGGGTCCTAGCTGTGCTGGTCTTGTATCCTATGTGGGTCCCAGCTTAGATGATTCAATACTG
Source organism: Viscum album (assembly GCA_963277665.1). Classification (NCBI taxonomy): domain Eukaryota; kingdom Viridiplantae; phylum Streptophyta; class Magnoliopsida; order Santalales; family Viscaceae; genus Viscum; species Viscum album. The sequence continues at coordinate 1,307,546,474 of OY728147.1, forward strand.
GTCTTGTATCCTATGTGGGTCCCATTATAGATGAATCAATGAAGAGTGCTGGTCTTGTATCCTATGTGGGTCCCAGCCTAGATGACTCAGTGCTGGTCTTGTATCCTATGTGGGTCCCAGCCGTGCTGGTCTTGTATCCTATGTGGGTCCCAGCATAATCGAAACAATGAGGACGACTGGTCTTGTATCCTATGTGGGTCCCAGCTTAGATGATTCAGTATCTATGTCTGATCATCTCTTTCACCTTTTCGATGATGTATACCTGCGTGAGCTGAATCTTGTGTTACTCTCCTTTGTGGATTGTGTTGAGCTATCCTATGTGGATTTACTGTTTACTCTCCTTTGTGGATTGTGTTGAGCTATCCTGTGTGGATTTACTGTTTACTCTCCTTGTGGATTGTGTTGTGCTATCCTGTGTGGGTATACGTTTGTTTTCCTGTGTGGACTGGGTTGTGCTTGGGCTCGGACGTTGGAGCCGAACAGGAATTGAGGACTTAGGTATATGTGTGGGCATATACCTAAGTCGTGTCAGATGTTACTTCGTGATTGTATCTTTCCTTTGTGGATTATCCTTTGTGGATTTCGGGAGACCTTCGGGGGTCTCGGGGTCCCTATTGAGTAGCTTATACTCACCCCTGCACGGGCTATGCCCGCACTTCGTGGTGTTGGTTGCAGACGACAGGCAGCGCTGATCGGGGTGGAGGCGTACGGAGCAGGACGGTACCTGGATGTGGACCACTGGGCGGGACGTACTCGGAGCAGACGGCTAGACCGAGGAGCTGTGGAGGCTATCTGTACCCACCCTTCAGGTGAGACCTTCAGAGGACGGCTCGACGCTGCGGCTTTTCCTTTCAGTAGATGTTTTTCCTTTCAGTTGTACTTTACAGTTGGGCTTGTATTTCCGGCCCCCTTTTTCTTTCATCACAGCTTGTACATTTTTTACTTAGTGTTTACTTTTCCGTTTGCTTACTTTGTGGTGCTTGTTTACTTTTCAAAGGCAATGCCTTCCCTTTTGTTGGGATTTACGCCTTGGTGCTAGTCGCCAGCCCCTGGCCTTTGGAAGGCAGGCTTGGGGTAGTCACGGCACGGGCCCTGAGGACGGGTCGTGACACTATTTTATCATGATTAATGTTTCTTAATGATCTATGCCTTACGTACTGCCATGTTTTATGTCATTGCTCAAGATTTTGATGTTTAGATTTTATCCTCATGTTTTTACATTCAAATGTCTAAGGATTGTTTTATGTTCTCTATGCTTTCCCTTACTGAGCATTTGAGATCACCCTTTATATGTTTTCTTTTCCCCAAGATTTAAAGAAAGGTTTTAGGTAAGAAAACAAAAGGGGAAGATCATTAATGTAGATGTCGAAGATCTTTCACCATGATTAGAAGATTATATTCTGAGTTTCCAAAGACACTAAAATATTACGATCCTTGTGTGTCTGTTTTTGTTATGTATTAAGTATTCCACAAAAATAATGTAATGTCCATGTACGTCAAGCTTTGGGTCTCTACAGGTCATGACAAATAACTCCCAAAATGGAACACATATGCTCTGCATGCTCCTCCTCAGACGTGGAGTATACAAGGATGTCATCGAAAAAACCACCATTAACTTATCTAGGAACTTACTGAACATAGCATTCATTAACCCCATGAACAGAGCTAAATCATTTGTCACACCAGAAGACATCACAAAAAACTCATAATTCCCATGACAACAACAGAATGTAATCTTTGGGATATCTTTATCCTTCACATGCATTCGATGACATCCAAACTGCAAAAAAATCATTGAGAATGAACATAGGCCCTTCAATTGATTGAATAAATCATTTATTCATGGAATATAATTGTGGTTGTTCGCCTTAGCTTCTTTAAATAAATTATAATTGATACAAAACCACAAACTTCCATCATCAATCTTTGCAAAAAAAATGGGTGCACCCCACGGTGACATACTCGGCTGAACAAAATGACACCGTAATAAACCATCAAGCTATATATGCAACTCTCACAACTAATAAGGCAACATCCTATATGGATACTTCAATATAAGAGACATGTATAGTTTTATTTCAATCCTAAACATGATCTCTTATCAAGGGGATAACTCTACAACCTCCTCTGTAAATAAATCTAGGTACTCTTTTACGACCCTAGGAAATGTTGATTGATGAACCTTTGACGAACTCCACATCAGCTCATCCATCACAGATGATAAGGATGGAACATGCCTATGACTCATCTGAGGGTATTTCTCAATAAAAAAACACTATTATCACTCTATCAGCATTGAAGAACAAAACCTACCTCCTGAAGTAATCCAAGGTATCCTACACTGAATACAACCAATCCATGATGAGGATGATGTCATATGGTTGTATCTGTAAACATAGAAAATCTTCCCATGATAAGTGATTCCCTAGCACTAGATCACAGTCTCTACATACATCAAATAAGTCATCTTGACTTAAAACTTTTCACGACCCGTCCCAGAGGGGCTTGTGCTGTGACTACCCAAAACCCACCTCTTATAGGCCAGGGGGTAGAAACTCGCACCGAATAGGCCTATCCCACAAATGGAAGGAATTTTACTAAGAACCTATACACATGTACACATATCCAAGCCCAAAATTCTGAAATTTAAAATCACTAAGAAAATAATGTGTTCATACACTTAGATACCAACCACAGAGTAAGACAGTAGGAAACTGGAAAGTAAAAAAGGGTCAGAATATAAGCCCACCAAAAGAAAGAGTCTGTCAACGTGAATGAAAAAGTTCCTAAAACTCATCTGAATAAAATAATACCTGAAGGGTTTGTTTAGGACATCTATCTAAATCAATAGAACCATGCATTTTATTCCTAATCACTCTAAGAACCACCTGGACCATCTCCACCTAGAACTTCATCCAAGCGTCAATCGTCTGCACAAGACATGACACGTGCGAGTAATTCCCATACAGGGGTGAGTAAAAAAATACTCAGTAAGACACCTTGAAACCAAAAAGTAATACCACTAATAAAAACATGAAGTATACGCCAAATAAATACATGAAGTACAATCATCTCACATAGGTATAAGTCTAAAGCAAGAAGAGAAAAATTTTTTGTTATAGTTCGTAGATCTCCCAGTTTCCATGACACACAAAGTGTCAATGAAGCATGGATATTCAATGGTGCCTGAAGCATAGATGGTACATGGATCATTAATAGTGGATGAGGCATTGATGTATCATGGAGCATCAATGGCGTACAGAGCATCGATGGGTCATGTATCCCCCAAGTCACGTAGTCACCAAGTCATAGTCAGCTATAATATTACGCTCATAGCTTGCTTATTCCAGGAGAATCTAATCATTGAGCCATTAGTTTTTAAACCAAGTTCAACAAAAACTCACATATATTATCTCAAAATGACCTTCTCATTTCAAGGGTCCCAATGCCATAAAAGGATTTTCAAATGGACCCATTGTTTGAAAGTAACGACTATTTTTGTGAAAAAGGTCTAACCCAGGTTCAGCCTGGATCTGACCCAACCCCACATGGTTTGGTTCGGTCTGAACCAAACTGGACTATACTACTTGGCTCGGGCTGCTGGGTTGCTGGAGTGGCCCAGCTACTCTGGACTAGCCCGCGTTGTGGGCTAGTTTACTTCACTGGACGCAATCCACCCTGGTTGTGCCCCATGGTCCACACGATCTGCCTAGACCGTGTGGATACCCCATATCGACCAGTCATCATGGCCATCCCGCCTCCTCTTTGTGCCTTATGGCCTCACCGATATGGGTTCCTCCGATGTGGCTCTATGTCGTGTCCTAGATCATCGTCACAGGCTCCTGTCGTAGCCCCTGGTCATCGCCTGTAGATTCTGCTACCATGGGCTCCACGTGGTTTGACCGCTGCGTCCTGCTCTTGTGGTTGCCGCTTCAGGAAACCACCATCCTCCATAGCACCTACATGTGATTTCCACCACGTGCCATTGAGTTCCACTGTGCACCGCAGCCGCCACCGACCACCAGTAGCCTGGGTTCTATAGGTCACCCCTGTTGCTCTGGTGCTCCATTTTTTGAAATGAAACCACATACACGATCCTCGGGTCGTGACATTCACATATTTTGGCATCGATACATATTCCTATCACTTTGGGGGCCCAATCACGTTCGGAGCCTCTTGGAAAATTGCATCATTACCATGAGGGTCCAATGGTGAAGAAGGCCAAGAACAGGGATAGGAAGAACACATAGAATTCATGAAGAATGGATCTTGTCCTTGTTTGTGTTTTTATTGATTTGTTCATGTTAAAAGGTTTAATAAAGAAAAATAACATATAATCATAATGATCTGTCTACCTTTTTAAACCCCACAATAATTTATCCATCCCGTAAGAACGAATGAACCGAAGATCACCCAGTTTGTGGGTTGGTCTGTGTTCAACATTTTAATCTAAGAAGGGAAAATAAAACACCAAGAGATCAAACACCCTATGTCATGGTTAGATCATTCATTTACAAAGAATGGTGGTCTATGTCATCACTGATCCTCAATCCACTAGTGTTCGTCGTCAATAGAGTTTCCTTCCACGCCTCAAAGAAATTCCAAGGTTATGGTGATAACTCTGAATTCCTCACAAAGGTTTCATTAAAAAGAAAAACTCCATTACATCCAATAAAATAGTTTTATTAAAATATTTTAATGATGGTTACATCCAAATTCTAACTTTCACAATCAACCCACACTGGTCGATGCTAGGACCCACCTAAGGTAAAGTCGTTGCTCTGAATGCAATGGTGCCATCATATTTCTGATTTGGGCACCCATTTAGAATTTATTCCCATTTTTAAGAAAAAAAATGTCTACATGATTTATTAAAAACTAAAAAAAATTCATCGTATTGTTATGGGAACACCGGACCTTGGAATCTCATTCCATATTAGTACCTGGTCTCCTAATTTTTCCAATTAATTTATAAAAATAAAACCAGATAAAATCTGAGTCATTACAAAAATGGAATATTAAACACCAGGGGAACTAAAAAGTCTCTCAAAATCATGTCCCAAAGCATGGATAAGGGCAGGTGATATGAAGGAGTGTGTCACTCCCAGATAAAACAAGGTATGCACCCCATTAGAAAACAAAAAAAGGGTACCTCAAACAACATCTAGCTTTCTTAGTGCTAGTAACACTAAATCATGAAGCTGACCCCAACCTGCTCAATGGCATCTCTGAACATGTTGACGACCACCTCATGGTAATGCTCTAATATCTAGGGATGGAGAGAATCTAAGGGATATCCTATGCTTTCTCCATCTACTCTCTGATGAACCCAAACTAGAGAAACCTGCTACTACTGTCATGTATGGAACTGCCTTAGCTAAGAAGATTGAAGAGGAATAACTTGTGAACACTGAATGCTCAAAAATTTCAAGCACTCTCGTTGCAGATGACCTCAAACTCTATAATAAAAACATGCGTCCAGTCCCTTGTAATATGAATGAGATCTTTTGACCCCTGAGAAATGAGAAATTGAGGGATGGGACCTACCCTAGGCTGATCAGTAACTCTGCTATCCTGACAACTGGGAACCCTAGACCATAGCTCTACTTCATGAGGAATCCTGAAGAATCTCCTCTCATAACGATCTGATTCTATCTAACATCCTCTCGATGACCTCTACTATCACCAACACCACAAGATACATCTTCAGCATAAATGTGGTGGCATAATGTTGGATCTCTAGATGTAAAACATCCTCGAAATGCCTCACCCTTTCCTCCTCATCTAGAAATAGGTCAGAAGAATATTACAGAAGGTTCCAAAAATAGATCCCGAACTCTCACACACTAGATATCCCCTACTGAAGGGTAAGAAGCTATTAGTGACTGTCCACATTCATACTCAAAGAATGAAACTCAGCTCTAACCAGTTCTTGGAACTCCTCTCATGAGACTGTCGACTCCTCGTAACCTCTAAGAAATAAGAACCATCATTGCCTCGCTTCCCCACACAAAATCATCAAAGCCAGTGATACCCAATGCTCCTTCTAAGAAAGGATCAAACTGAAGGATATATAAACCTACTTCAACCAGTCTTCCAAGACTACATCTAAAATGGATCCCTTATACCTCTACAGACTCTGGGGTTGAAACTATCGAAGTGTTATCCTCCAAGTTTTGTTATCATCAACCTCTACTCTACCATGATTGGTCGGCATGACCTTCTAAACATATTATGTGCGAACCTAACAAGAATTTCAACCCGGATCCATGCCTACAAAATAAAAAATAGTTAGAGCTCCTAAACTGGAATATGGGAAACTTTAACAATAATTAATTTTTTTCATTTATTCATTTTAGGTTAAAATATCACAAGTTATACCCATTCAAATATAGGTTCAAAGAAGAATGGTGTATGATCCTTCCATAGGTCTCTACCATATAACCAATGTCACCACATTTAGTAGTTATGGTAAGCTTAAATGTTCATGCATCAGATCACGGAGGGCCCTAAATACCCATGTCTAAGACCTTTTCCCATGTTTACAATGCTTTCTAAACTTAGCTGAAATTATTTACCTACTATCCCATACAACCTCACATATTTCTAAATACAAACTCCATCATATCCATCAACTCGACCTCTAATACCACACTATGATGACCTCGTCCCCACAATGTGTACCCCTCCTAGGATGTAAATGGGAGAATAGAGATAGTGACACCTGATTCCTACCTCCAGTAGGCCTTGGGTTGATGACTAGTACCATGGTTATAGTAAACACACAGATGGGAGGCATTACCCTCTAAGAGAACACCTATAAAAGAGAGATACAATATAGACATTGTATCACCCCCAAACATTTTATGGTATGTTTCTCTTAAAACATTGTATTCATTAGATAGCTCATATTTCATGAATCATTGAGCCTCTATGGAACAAAACATGTTTAATTATGGGAGATAGCCAAAACCTAGCCATTAAACTTAAATTTTCCAGCTCTGTGATTCGAATTTTAAAAATATGACATACACGATTGTGTTCAGGAAGATATTTAGAGTTTTATAGAATTAACTTAATTTTCAGTGAATAGTAACCTATCCTTACGAATAGTAATACACCCTTATGAATAGTGACTTTCCCTTATGAATAGTAATATTACTCTTATGAATGGTATCCATACCCATGAATGTATAAATAAATTTAGGCACCTTTAAAAATAAAGATGAATATTTCTAGTGTTTATATATTTCTATTAAATATTGATTTAATTAAATATTTAATTGATCATATTTAAAAACTTATTTTTGAAAAATGTACTTCATTTTTGGATTCTACATGACAAAAAATTATTAGGATGAATTTTTTGGATTTTTCTGAAATACTTGAATTTTTTGTGAATAGTAAAATACATTAATTTACCATATAAATACATTATAATTTAAATTAACTATTCCTAGCATCATGAGTGATGTAAGCACCCAAATATATAACTCACATGCATATATTACTATTCTTGGTCATGGAATACTCACTGTTTATTGTCTTGAGATGAAATAATAAATTAATGATTATAATATTAAGAAAACTCCTCTCCCCTCCACTATATAAACCACCCCTCACCCCCTCTTCCTCTCACACCACTCAAGCTTCAATCCATGACTAAATTCTTCCGAATACTCTTCCCAATCCCTCTACCCACATCCAAGACCTACTGGTCTCACCAAAAGGCCAAAAACAAAATCCTTAAGGATGTTCTCAAGGAGGAGTACTCAAGAGGTGAACCTTTCTTCTCTTTTCTTCCAATTTCTTTTACAAAGTTCCAATATTTTGTTCTCCCTTCTCAACTCCCCTCATCCAAATTACATGATAATTCCAATACCTTACATGTACTGTATTTTAATTGTGATAATGGAATATTTCAACATAATATCTCTTTTTCCCCTCTTTTTATACAGTAAATGCAAACACCGTCTAAGATGTGTTAATTTATCACACTCAAAGAAGACAGGTTTTCAATTTTCATTAATATATTAAATACTGGTCATGAAACCTTTTAAATGGTTAAACCAGGTCATAATATATTTATTTTATCTTGATTAATGTTCTAGAATCCTTACACATTCATAATATGGAATAATAATACCAAACCAGTTTATTGTGCACAAAACCGCCAAGCCAAATACTAGCATTTATTTTTAACTCATCGAATGAGTCATCCTCATAGTATATAACCAGAATCATTATAAGATCATTTATATATATTTAATGTAACTAATAATTTATATTAAAAATTTTGGATGTTTAACCATATTTCAAACAAACATTCATTCATGAATACAAGTAAACGGATCATGAAATCCAATGAAGAAAATGCTACCAAAACAATAAAATTGAATCTCTTAAACCATAAAAAGGACATTAATGAACATAATAAGGTCATAAAATATCAATTAAATTTTGATTAGGTTCTGGAATTATTATTTAATGAATCTAAATTTGATTATTCAGGTCATTAAGAACAATCAATAACTCCTTAAAGCATAAGGTAAGGGATCATATCTCTCACTTTTGTTCAAGAATCTCCCCTATGTTGTGCTCTTTTATTTTTAATGCCTAATGATGGGATATGTTTTTTAACCTCTCTCATACTGACCATATGACATATAAATAATGGGATACCCCTTTTACCTCTCATTAATCCCTCATAAGAACACTCATTACCACGGTGAAATGTTTGTAAGGGGTTTTCTCATCTCACTTTCAATTCTGTGGGATTTAAATTATTTGCCTCTTATTTCTTATATATGAAATAGTTTTACTTCCATTTGATATATATAATCATGAATCTCTTTATATTTATGGTATTCTATGATTCATTCTGTGGTTATTAACTTTTGGTCATATGACTCAATTGATTACAACGTGGTAATGATCTTTGTCTCAATTTTCACTTCATTGTGACTTGATTAGTATTGTACACCTACTCTTTATTATGTGGTTAACCTAATGAAAATTTGAGATCACTTTTAAATTGAAATTATATTCCATTTAAATATCCATATTCTCATATCATGGATATGATTATTTTATAATTCGTATACCATTTTACTTACGGTATTTATTTTGAATGTTATTTTGACTATGGAAATATTGATGAATATGTATCCTCTATTCTATAAAGATAATGTAAAGTCGTGTTTCTCTTGTGTTGAATATATGTAAAAATAATTCTTTGGATGAAAAGGTAGGTGGGGCCCGCTATAGCCCCTTGATGCATCGGTAGGTCTCATGAGACAAATCAGTTGGCGACAAACCCTTTGAATTTCTTTCCAAAAATCAAATGAGTTTCTACCCATAGTTCTAAATAGTCTTTACAGTATTAAGGTATCATGTGCCAGATACATGACTTCCAATTAATAATCATTCTCTTAATTTGTTATCAGCTATTACTATCCATGAGGTTTTCACTATGACAACATCTATGGATGCAGTTTCATTCTGAGTTTATTAATGGCGTGAGTTTTTCATTTATTCACCATGCCATATTGATTATGTCAAATTATTTACAATTTAGTTATTATTGATTCATGATTCTGCCATTTGTAACCCTTACTAAGTGTTTGAGCTCACCCCTTTCATTGTTTAATTTCAACAGGTGACGAAGAGGAGATCATTTATTGAGTTATTGTGGATGCAGTCTTTAGTTTTTATTATGTATCGTATTTTTTAACCCTTTACAATGTAATTTGAGTTACATTTATGTATATAGTTTCTTAAAGACTACTAAAATGATCTTTCCTTCTGGATTTTTATTCCTTCTAACCATGCCAATGTACATAGTAATGCACTGGCTCCGGTCTAGAGGGGTCAGGGTGTTACATTTGGTATCAAAGGAAGTTTAGAAGAAAACTTAGAAACTAGAGTAGGAAATGTATAGTAGGGAAAAATCCTAAGGTAGTATTTGAGGATAAACATACAATAATGTCTTGGTATTTTGGTAAGGAATAGATTATGTGAATATTTCAAACAAATACATCCTTGTCTGGATACGAGCAGGTAGAGGTGGCTCTGGAACAGATGTACCTAGGAGTGAAAGCTCCGACAAGGAGTTTCGAGCTTGACCCGGGGTATCCTAGTACATGACAATGGGTCTTGCTACACTCTTGGTTATGACACTCCATCGGGATATGCTTAGGATAATTCATATTTTCTTTACAATCCATTATGAAGTATTGAAATGTATATTATTCCTCAAAGAAACTGTTTTTATGATTATGGGATTATCCATGCGTAGGATCTCAATTTATGTTATATTAAGATTATACATTACGATTCATACCCTAATCTAGTGTGTTCCATTATTTATAAATGGCATATAATGGAAGAAGGGGAATAAATACTCATGGGAAATGTAGGGATATCCCCACTAAGCAAGTGAACATAGTCAATGTTGGAGCAGATCAGATCATGACCATATTGGGACAACTTACTCAAGTTGTAACGAATAACTATTCCACACCTGTATTGGATCGTTTCATATAGAAAAATCCCCCATCTTTCAGAGGGAATACTAATATAGTGATTGCTGAGAAGTGGATCAACTCCCTTGAAAATATATGTGTGGCATTAAGATGAAATGAAAATGAAAAGGTAGTACTAGCAGTATATTATCTCAAGGGGGATGTTGCTCATTGGTGGTCCTTGATTCAGAATAACACGAAAGAATAAGAAATAGAATATATGGAATGGATTACTTTTGAGGAAATATTCTTTGAAAAATATTTCCCTCGTGAGAAATGATATGAAATGAAGACAAAATTCCTTAGCTTAAAGAAAGGGGAATAAGACAATGTTGCAAAGTATGAGGCTACCTTCACAAGGCTAGCGAGGTATACCATAGATTACATACGTGACTCAGCAGACAAGATTGTTCACTTCTTTTAAGGTCTTAATCCAAGTCTTAAAAGGGAACTAGCTTCTCAAACATTTTCATCATATAATGAAATTGTATCAAGTTCCATCAAAATATATAAGGAATTTTCTAGGTCAAATTTGTTCAAGGAAAACCAAGATAAAAAATAGTACTCTGATAACCAAGAGAAAGGTGAAGTGCCAAAGAAGAACAAGGGAATGAAGAAATTCCCATTAGGTGAGAACTGTTGAAAGAATCATCTCAGGATATTCTTGAAAGGCATGGGAGTCTACTATAAGCATGGATAAAAGGTTCATCTATCTCATGAATGCTAAGGAAAGAAACAATTTGATGATGTTCAATGCTAAAATTGTAGAGAGATGGGACACTATGAAAATGAGTTTCCTAAACTCCAAGGAAACATGCCTTAGAAAAAGACAAGAGAACAAGGGAGAGCTTATGCAATTACAACTTCAGAAGTTTAAGTTCTTAATGATGTGGTGGAAGGTACTTTAATTGTTTCCTCAAACTTATACAACACTTTATTTGATTCTGGATCATCACATTCATTTATATCTTCCTAGTATGCCAAGAAAATTAGACATGTCCAATTTGATTTAATAAAGAAGTTATCAGTCAAAACTCCTTGGGGATGCATCATTGTAACAAAGGCATGTCAACTAGTCCCCCTTGTGACACATAAATGTACTTTAGTTTCTAATATTATCATCATAACAATGACTAACTTTGACATAATTCTTGGTATGAATTGGCTGTCAAACTATGATGCGAATATTTATTGCAAGAAAAAGGCAGTTACAATTTTTGAAAATGGTGTGAGTCTCTTATATTTAGAGCAGATACCTCGCCACCTGATTCTTATCTAGATCCTTCCCCATTAGCTCTATTGAATGAAATTATTGGAGTGAAAGATAACACAATATCTATGGTGGAGTAAAGAAATATTCAAATTGAAGATGTGAATATAGTGCAAGAATACTTTGATGTATTTCCAGAGGATTTACCTGGACATCCTCCAGAGAGGGAAATTGAGTTTTCCATTGAATTAATTCCTGGTTCAAGACCAATATCAAAGACTCCCAATAGAATTGAAATCGTGTAATTAGTGGATCTAAAGAAACAATTAGAGTAATTGAGTGAAAATAAATTTATTCGACCTAGTGTTTTTCCATGGGGATCCCTTATCCTCTTTGTCAAGAAGAAAGATGGATCCATGAGGCTATGCATTGATTATAGGGAAATCAATGATATTACAATAAATAATTAGTATTATCTACCTCAGATTGATGATTTTTTTTATAAAGTTCATAGATCTCAATACTTTTTGATGATTGACCTTTGATCTGGATATCATTAGCTGAGTGTGAGGAAGGAAGATATTCCTAAGATAGCATTTCGAATTAGGTATGGGCATTACGAGTTTAATGTGATTCCTTTGGTATTGACTAATGCACCCTCTATTTTCATGGATTTAATGAGTATATTTTTCAAGGAATATCTTGATAACTTTTTTATGGTATTAATTGATGATATCCTGGTATACTCAAAAATCTATGAAGACCATGAGGATCACTTGCAGATTATTCTGAAGACTCTTATAAGAAATTAATTATATGGGAAGTTTAGAAAGTGTGAATTATGGATTTAATCAGTTTCTTTTCTAGGCTATATTTTCTATATAGATGTAATCCTAGTTAATCTTCCAAAGACAAAGGAAATCCAAGAATGTCCCATGCCAATAAACATAACCAAGGTACACAGTTTTATTGGCTTAGTAGGTTACTATCAGCGTTTCGTTTAGAATTTTGCCTAACTGGCTAACCCGCTAACCAAGATCACACATAAAGGAGTTAAGTTTGTGTGGACAAAAGAATTTACAGAATTCTTAGAGGAATTGAAAAGAATATTGGTCAATTCTCTAATTTTGACTCTTCTATATAGAAGTGATGGATTTGTAATATGCAGCGATGCATCAAAGAATGGACTGGGTTGCATACTTATGAAAAATGATAAATTTATTACTTATGCATCAAGAAATTTTAAGACACATGAGAAAAATTATCCAACTCATGATCTTGAGTTATTAGCCGTAATATTTTCTCTGAAAATATGGAGTAATTATCTCTACGGATAAAGATTTGAGATTTATACGGACCACAAGAGTTTGAAATACATTTTCACACAAAAATAACTCAACATGAGGAAAAGGAGATGGCTCAAGTTACTCAAATATTAGGATTATTCAATGCACTACCACCCAGGAAAGTCGAAAAAGGTGGAAGATGCATTAAGCAGTAAATATCATGGACTTCTGACTCAAATGAAGGTTGAGAGAGATCCTATATTTTTTGATATACTAAAGATGGATATGGAAATTTTTAAGTGAGAAGAAACATTTTTTCTCTTTCAAATGATTGCCAAACCATCTTTATTATAGAAGAAAAAAATATCTCAATCTGATGATGAGAATCTTCACAAGAAAATTAATGTTGTCAAGGATGGGAGATTGGCAGACTTCGTGTATGAGGAAGGAGTTCTGAAATTTGGGATGAGGTTATGTGTTCCATCAGTACCTGAGCTAAAAAGGGAACTATTAGACGATGATCATAGCTCAACTTTCTCTATGCACTCGGGTAGCACCAAGATTTATAGAGATATGAATGAATATTTTTGGTGGGATAATATAAAGCAGGAAATTACTAACTATGTGTCAAGGTGTCTAGTTTGTCAATAAGTGAAGGCAAAGAGACAACATCCCAAAGTATTGATGCAATCTATACCTATTTCTATGTGGAATAGGGATAACATTATGATGGATTTTTTCACTGGACTACCGAGGACACCTAGAAGGAATGATGCAATATGGGTAATTGTTGATCATCTCACAAAATCAACACATTTCCTTCCAATAAGAGAGGATTTACCACTTGAGCGCCTGGAAATAATTTATATTAATGAATTTGTAAGACTTCATGGTTCACCTCTATCGATTGTGTCTGATTGAGATCCCCAGTTTACATCAAAATTCTAGAAAAGTCTTCATAAGGCTTTGAATACTGAGCTTTGTATGAGTACTGCTTATCACCCCCAAACTGACGTACATTCTGAAAGGACTATTCAAACTTTGGAATACATGTTGAGATCATGCTCTCTTGACTTATAAGGTATGTTGGATCAATAATTTCCTTTGGTGGAACTTTCTTACAATAATAGTTTCCATTATAGTATTCAAAAGGCTCCATATAAAGCATTATATGGAAAGAGATGTCGAACTCCAACTTATTGGGATGAAGTTGGTGAGAGGAAAATTATAGGCCCAGAACTTATTGAAGAGACCACAGAAAAGGTAAAGACAATAAGAGCCCATATTAAAGTAGCCCAAAGTAGGAAGAAGAGTTATGCTAACAACCATATAAAGGATTTGAAATTCCAAGTGGGAGATCATGTCTTTCTAAAAGTATCTCCATGGAAGGGTGTCTTAAGGTTCGGTAAGAAAGGGAAATTGAGCCCCAGGTACATCGAACCATTTAAAAATTTGGAATGAATCAGATCTTTAGATTACTATTTAGTAATGCCTCCAAGTATATCCAATGTTCATGATGTGTTCTATGTGTGATTGTTGAAGAAATACATGTTAGACCCAACGCATATACTCACCTATGAAGAAATAGAACTGGAACCTGATTTGTCATACTGTGAAAAGCCTGTCAGGATTCTTGACACAAGGGAGAAGGTATTGATAAATAAGAAAACTCGTCTAGTAAAGGTTCTTTGGAGGAACCAGAATATGGAGGAAGCAACATGGGAACCTGAGGATTCTATGAAGAAGAACCACCCAAATCTTTTTAGTGGAATTTATACATAAAATTTCAAGGAAACAATTTCCAAAGGAGGGAATAATGTAGCACACCAAAAATTTTATGGTATGTTTCTCTGAAAGACATTGTATTCATTAGATAGCTTATATTTCATGAATCACTGATCCTCTGTGGAACAAAACTTGGTTACTTATAGGAGATAGCCAAAACCTATCCGTTAAACTTAAATTTTCTAACTCTATGATTCTAATTTTAAAAAACTGACATACACGATTGTGTTCAGGATGATATTTAGAGTTTGATAGAATTAACTTAAATGTCGATGAATTGTAACCTACCCTTATGAATAGTAACCTACCCTTATAAATATTAACTTACCCTTATGAATAGTAATATGACCTTTATGAATGGTATCAATACCCATGAATGTATAAATAAATTTATGCACCTTTAAAAATAAAGATGAAAATTTTAAGTGTTTATATATTCCTATTAAATAATAATTTAATTAAATATTTAATTAATAATATTTAGAAAAATATTTTTAAAAAATGGACTTCATTTTTTGATTCTACACATTGAAAAATGGTTAGGGTGAATTTTTGGGATTTTCTAAAATACTTGATTTTTTTGTGAGTAGTAAAATACATTAATTTACCGTATAAATACATTATAATTTAAATTAACTATTCCTAGAATCATGAGTGATGTAAGCACCCAAATCTCTAACTCACATGCATATATTACTATTCTTGGTCATGGAACACTCACTATTTCTTTTCTTGAGAGGAAATAATAAATTAACGGTTATAATATTAAGAAAACTCCTCTCCACTCCACTATATAAACCACCCCTCACCCCCTCTTCCTCCTACACCACTCAAGCTTCAATCCTTGCCTAAATTCTACCAAATACTCTTCCCAAACCCTCTCCCCACGCCCAAGACCTTCTGGTCTCACCAAAAGGCCAAAAAAAGGCCTTAAGAATATTGTCAAGGAGGAGTACTCAAGAGGTGAACCTTTCTTCTCTTTTCTTTCAATTTCTTTTACGAAGTTCCATTCTTTTGTTCTCCCTTATCACCTCCCCTCATCCAAATTCCATGATAATTACAGTACATTTCATGTACTGGATTTTTATTATGCTAATGGAATATTTCATCATAATCTCTCTTTTCCCCCTCCTTTTATACAATAAATACAAACACCGTCCTAGATGTGTTAATTTATCACACTCAAGGAAGATGGGTTTTCAATTTGCATTAATATATTCAATAATGGTCATGAAACCATTTCAAGGGTTCAACTCGGTCATAATATATGTATTTTATCTTTATTAATGTTCTGTAATCCTTACACATTCATAATATGGAATAATAATACAAAACAAGTTTATTGTGCACAAAACCTCCAAGAAAAATCCAAGCGTTTATTTTTAACTCATTGAATGAGTCATCCTCAGGGTATATAACCATAATCATTATAAGATCATTTATATCTCTTTAATTTCATTAATAATTTATATTAACTATTCTGTATGTTTAACCATTTTTCAAACAAACATCCATTCATGAATACAAGTAAACAGATCATGAAAACCAAAGAAGAAAATGCTACCAAAATAATAAAATTGAATCTCTTAAACCATCAAAAAGGTCATTAATGAACCTAATAAGGTCATAAAATATCAATTAAAAGTTTATGAGGTTCTGGAATTATTAATTAATGAATCTAAATTTTATTATTCAAGTCGTTAAGAATAATCAAGAACACCTTCAAGCATAAGGTAAGGGATCCTCTCTCTCACTTTTGTTCAAGAATCTCCCCTATGTTGTGCTCTTTTATTTTTAATGCCTAATAATGGGGTATGTTTTCACACCTCCCCCATACTTTCCTTATGACATATAAATAATGGGATACCCCTTTTAACTCTCATTAATCCTTCACAAGAACACTCTTTAATATGACGAAATGTTTGTAAGGGGTTTTCTCATCTCACTTTCAATTCTGTAGGATTTCCATCGTTTGCCTCTTATTTCTTATATGTGGTATAGTTGTACTTACATTTGATATATATTATCATGATTCTCTTTATATTCATGGTATTATGTGATTCATTTTGTGGTTATTAACTTTTGGTCATATGACTCAATTGATTATAATGTGGTAATGAGCTTTGTCTCAATTTTCACTTCATTGTGACTTGCTTAGTATTGTGCACCTACTCTTTATTATGTGATATACCTAATACCCATTTGAGATCACTTTTAAATTGAAATTATATTCCATTGAAATATCCATATTCTCATATCATGGATATGATTATTGTCTAAGTCGTATACTATTTTACTTACAGTATTTATTTTGAATGTTGTTTTGACTGTGGAAAATATTGATGAATATATATCCTCTATTATATACAGATAATTTAAAGTCATGTTTCTCTTGTGTTGAATCTATGTATAAAGAATTCTTTGGATGTAGATGTGGGTGGGGCCTGCTATAGCCCCTCGACGCATCGGTAGGTCACATGAGACGAATCAGTTGGCAACAAACCCTTTGAGTTTGTTTCCAAAAATCAGACGGGTTTCTACCCATAGAACTAAACTATTTTTATGGTATTATGGTATCATGTTCTAGATACATGACGTCCAATTAATAATCATTCTCTTTATTCATTATTATTTATTACTATCCATGAGGTTTTCACTATGACAAAATCTATGGATGCAGTTTCATTCACATATTATTAATGGTGTGAGTTTTTCATTTATTCACCATGCCATATTGATTATGTCAAATTGTTTACAATTAAGTTATTATTGATTCATGCTTCCGCCACTTGTAACCCTTATTGAGCATTTGATCTCACCCATTTCATTGTTTACTTTCAACATGTGATGAATATGAGATCATTTATTGTGTTCTCGTGGATTCAATCTTTAGTTTTTGTTATGTATCATATTTTGTAAAAAAATTCAATGTAATTTGAGTTACATTTATGTATATAGTTTCTTAAAGACTACTAATTTGATCATTAATTTGGGAATTTCATTCCTTATAATCATGCCAATGTACTTAGAAATGCACCAGCTCTGGTCTTGAGGGGTCGGGGAGTTACAGACACCAACCAAATCCTCCTCAGACTACAGTGTAAAAGAAAACCTAAGTGAACATATGTAATTACATGCAAGAAATACTACAACTGAAAGGAAAACTACAAGTAAAAAAATAAAAATAAGGATGTAAGTGACCATGAAGCCCAAACAGCTCCTGCTAAACTCCAATCTAGTAGTAACCAACCTGATCTACAACCTAAAAATGGTTTATATATACATAGGGTGAGTATAACAATATACTCAGTAGGATCCTCCCTAGTTCCTCTCGTGTAAAAGGGTAATGAAATCATGCTAAATCACAGTGAAAAACAAGTGAAACTAACTCATCACCTAAAAAGGTATACTAAGTTCCCATCTTCACCATGGATACTCTCACTAATTATCGCATACAATAGAATATAATGTAATAAATAATATCAAGGGAACCCTTCTACCGCTTCCCCCTAGTTTGTCGCTCTTCCCCAATGTTGCACGTCCTAAGTATCTATCTCCAAAAAGGTTATTCTACAGACACCTGGTCAAAGCACCACAATGTGTACCTCATGAAATACACTACCACGTTCATGTAACCAAAAGTAACAAAGTAGTTTTCAAGAGCCTCCACAACCTGTATAATGTGTATCATACATTGGGTATTATACCTCAAGCCATCACAACTCATACACTGATTAAGGATCCTTAATCCATCACAGCCAATACATGTTATACCTATATTAGTCCTTAGGAAACTATATCCAAATTACATATGTATGAAATAACTACAAGTCATTATAGATCTCTACACACATATATAGGGAAAGCTTACCTTCATGCATACCACCATAAGTAACTACCATGAGAAGAGAGTAGAGCCAAAGGGGTAGCCATCCATCCATCCTCCCATAGGGATGTTGGGGAAAACACACCCCAAGGATTGGAATCCCTGGGGTGTCAGTTACCCTTACCGATAGGGTGGAGTAGTGTATAAAAATACAAAATGTACATTATATAATATATCTCAAAACCACAATATGGAATAACCTAGTCTCAGACCCAATTGTAGCTAACATATCTCAATCTCTCATCTACCACTGCTAAGACCAGATATCCTATAAGCACACAACCATTTAAAGAGCTATATTAAATTAGTTTACCCCTTTTCATTAGTTTCACTTTATGTTAATTAATTATTTAACCATTAATTAACCATTAATGTTTTCCACATTACATTTCATTACCATTACAAAAAAGATCCATTCCCTCTAAGCATAAGTAAACCAAGTCCATGTCTTCTCAAAATTATAACCTCAGCATTACACCCCAGCAATATCCAACACCTTGGGTTAAACATTTATTCATTTATTAACAAATTCACTTTACATATTACCATGTACTCTAAGAAAACATCCTAATATACAAAAAAAGGTATAAAACCAAGCACATTCATCTACCTCAAGCAGTGGTGAAATTAAAGAATATAAAAAAAACCTAGATGTTAGCAAAACAATAGATTTAAACAAGCATCCAACTTTCATATAAATAGTTAAGACAAGCTTCAACCTATTTCGTTATCCCCGGTGTCCTCTCCAACACCCACATGCATATCCTGGTGTATCTCTCCATCACAATCATCAATTGTTACCACAAAAATCAGGCCACCCTACCTTATATACCATAATATCCCTCCTAGATTAGCCATCCCAGGCTCACATCACATTTGGGCCTCCCCACCCCATATACCAAAATATCCCTCTAGGTTCATCCATCATAGGCTCACATCACATCATAAGAAGTAGAAAATAAACATAACAACTAGGCTCTTATCTCTAAACCAAGGCATCCATCCTTCACATGCAATGATCTATCACAGATATAAAGCACAAGGAACTTGGACTTTACAAGCAAGTGGGAAAATTGGGCCCTATGAAGGAATTTTATTTTATCACACAACTAATTATTATTCCATATTTAATTAATCAATTCATTATTTATAGGTTCCAACTGTGGTAAATCTATACAGCAAGTTGGCACAAACTATCACAAATTAATTAAACAATTAATTTAAGATGACTTTAATTCCTTTGTCACAATCATAAAAATGATTTATATATTTATTCAATTTCATTAATACATGAAGTCAAAATCATTTAAACATGCTCACAACATTAAAACTACAACACATAAGATTGATTAAACATGCCTCTTTAATATTTTATCCAATTAATTATCAACTAATTCTGGCTTTATGTTCTTTACTAATTTCTATATGCTAAACCAAAAATAACAAGCATAGCATAGATACCACACTATCTAGAAAATCAAGAGTCAACCCATTATCATGGTACAAAATAGAAACATCGACATGTGATTAATATCAATTCTTTAATCTGATGCAAGTAATTTTTAGGTTAATTTCATTGTGATACAAGGGGATAAATCATGCTATCTCTACAATTTCAGGTAAATAAATAGAGAAGAAACAAATCCCCTACCTCAAAAATGGTGTCAACATTCTTCCCATTATAATGGAACAATGTTACAAATCCTGATCCCCTATACAGCAAGAACTGCATCCACCCAAGGAAGTCACGCCATAACCGCGCCAACAAAAAACCAAAAAAACTCTATTATAAACTTAGTGATCAAGCATCATCACATGGAAAGTAGGAATGGGAGGAAGAAGATTTATGAAACTGCAAGAACTTAGGTAGAGAATACATTGGATCAAAGATGGATCACTATGGATCAAAGGAGGGAAGATAGATATCAATCCTTGACAATGAAATCCCAAAAATGTCAAAGAGGGGGTTGCCAGGTCACCTAGAATCAGGAGAAAGGTGATGCAACCATAGGTTTTGAAAAACTCGAGTGGATGAAAACATTTAAAACATACAAAATTGGGGATTTACATGATGTATAATCTCATTTCACTTTGTTTAATCCTCAGGGTTTGGTTTTTACTGAAAAACACATCACCTTTTTATTATTTAACCCCAATAAATTACACATCATGAACCTAAATTACACAATGTTTAATTCTTGAATAGAATGTAATTATTCTTATTTCTAGAATTGAATAGCCAAACTTCTACAGACTTCCTTTGAGCCTCCTATGAGCTCTGCAAGCCTCGGAAACATGAAAAGGGTCGATCTATGTGGATCTTCGTCCTTACACCAAGAAAAAATAAGGATTATCTAACTCTGATAATTCAAAACAATTAGGGGTTATACTCAATTCGGTTTCAATAAAATTAGATGATATAGAGTTTTAAAAATTATCGTCTCCATGATTTGGTTTGTCTTCAATTGCTTCTTTAGTGGAAAGTGTAACTTGGAGTTGAGTGATAGTAGGTGGAGGGAGGTAATCATATCTTCTATATTTTATTCTAATTCCAACACTGTGGTGGTTTCTTTCTCTATATACATAGATAAGTATAGAGTTGTTTATGTTTTTGCTTTTGAGAATGGAAGATCATATTTTATTTCATTTCTTTCCCATTTTGTATAAAATTGATATGAATCTTTTTGATCTCCCACTTTTACATCTGCATGTGAGTATTAGTTATCAATCTTTAGCTATTAATAGTAATTTTAGATCTAATTATTGATATATTTGGGTTGTGTATATACTTCAAGTAAGGACCTGATGTATTTAACATATTTAGAAAAATTGGGAAAATCCAATTGTACTTTCATCATGTCCTTCAGTCTTTGAAAAACATATTGGATTTGATTATCCATGTCCGTCAATTCTTAAATTGAGATACTTACCCCTTATAAACTCTAAATCCACATAAGTAGTACTATGAGATCACCATCCCATTATTGGTGTGCATCCTTCGTATTTTTAACATCTCGCTCTTTCACCTGAGAGTAATTAGTCCATTAAGAATATAAGTAGATTGGAAATATCATGGAAAAAAGTTTTCTTAGATTTTTTTAAAGAAAATAATGAAATTATTTAACAAGTGTGAATAGAAAAATTGAAAGAAAAAACACTTACCTCTTTAGTGACAGTTCCAGGTTTTGACACACTTGTCGAAGGGTGGTGTAAAAGCTATAATTTATTTCCTATTGCAGCACAATGGCTAACCAAGATCATCTTAGTTAAGAAGCTTTGAATTTAGTTACACCTTATTCCTAATTCACTTTTTATATTTTTGGTATTTTATTATTTAATGAAAATGAATGAAAATAGAAATCTAAAATGTGAATAAAAATCTAACACTAATATTTAGATGTAGATGCAGACAGAATGAATGTAGGTTAGATAGAAATGGTTTTGTTCCTAGGTTTGGTTACTTAGGTTCCTTCATTATTCATTTTTTTTATTCAATCTTACAATTCATCCCATTGTACATGAATTTTTATCCTTTACTTTAAGTGTAAAATTTATCATTCCTAATATATCTCTTTGACACACATAATCTCACCTCCTCCAATATCCAAGTAAGATAAAACACCTCGATTGAGAATGTAATATCTTCCAAGACTTGGATCTATCATATGTCATTTCATCCCTTGAGAATACTTAAGTCCATCATATGAATACTTTACCTAAGATA
The DNA here is from genome assembly GCA_963277665.1 of Viscum album. Lineage (NCBI taxonomy): Eukaryota > Viridiplantae > Streptophyta > Magnoliopsida > Santalales > Viscaceae > Viscum > Viscum album. The sequence continues at coordinate 1,307,568,888 of OY728147.1, forward strand.
AAGTAGGGAATAATGATTTGGTAGAGAATATAAATTATTTTGAAAGTCGTTTCATGGTGGAAGATTACCACACCCATACACTTCTCTCTTTTTCATCACAAATAGATTTAAAACATTTAAAATTAAAGAACAATAATTTGATAATATCATGAACCTTCCCCCAATTCCAAGCCTTAGGTTATTTACTCACCATCTCAAATGTAAGAGAACATGATGGAAGATGGGGAGAGAGAAGATAGAGGGAGAATGGAATAAGAAAATATTTAATTAAAAATATAAATATTTAGTTACATGGAAAAAGAAAATATAATAAAATCAAAAGAAAAAAACCTAAGAAGTATCCTAATCCCCCAGTGCAGTGGATGATTCCAACCATCTGAGCTTACCTACCATCTTCCAATCCCACTAAGTCCCTCTATTTATAGGCATAAAATTCACTTGTATTGACTATAATCTACCATAAATTTTTCATTAACTTATTCCAAGTCAAACCAAAGGGTTTATAGGGTTACTGGTTCAAAAGGTACCATAAAAATTCATAAATTTTTAGTTTGATGAAGCAAAAATTTCTTATCATAGCATTTCACAACATGAACAACTCTTTCAGTGTAATGAACCATAATTTTATCAATGGAATTTCCCTTCTTATAATTATGTCGTGTATAATAAAGCACAAACATTAAATAGAAAATCCGAAAAAAAATATTATTCTCATAAATTAAGTATGATACATTAGTCATAAAATAAACCTATAATAATTCCAAATATTATTGTTGGAAAACAAATAGAAAATAAGAGGGATTGATCCACCAGAATAACCGCACTCACGAAAAAAGATTTATAAATAAAACATAATTATGAATATGAAATTATATATAAACTTGAGATACAATAGAAGTTGATAAATAATGAATGGAATAATATGTATTTATAGAAATTAGGGAACCCATATAACCATTATAAATCTAACCATTGGAATAGTAACTGAACCATTGGAATAGTAATCTGACCATTATGAATAGTAATATAACCATTAAAATAGTAACATGAACTATGGAAATGTAAAATAATATTTTTATGTCTTATAAAATGAAAATATGATATATTTATATCATGGTACAAGTAAATAAATGTTTTAAAAATTATAAATTAAATTTGTGTATTTTTGTAGGTTGTAAATGTTTCATTTTAACTTTTATATTTAATTAAATGATTTAAAAGAAATATTATTTTCATAAAATGGATTCATAAATTAATATAAATTTTTATTATAATTATAAGATAATTTTATGAGACCATAAGTAATTTTTCAAAGGGCCATAAAATTGATTATAATATTAAAATCGATATGTTTTGAATAAATGATAATTTTATTTAAAAAATTATTTTCTCATATTTAGAAAATTATTTTCATAAAATGGATTCCATTTTTGAAATATACACATCAAAAAAAAATTATGGTATTTTTTTTTTTTGAATTTTTATAAAAAAATTGAATTTTTAGTGAATAGTGAAATCATGTAATTTATAGTATTTAACATTATAAGCCAAATACATGAATTTTTTAGTCATGGATGATGTAAGAACAAATTATTTTGAAATCACATACACCATATACTGTATATAGTTGAAATAATTAATACTATTGATAGTCTTGATTGAAAATAATAAACTAATGAATATAATAATAAAAAACACCCCTCTCCTACCCTTATAAATACCATCCCTCCCCACCCCTCCTCCTCACACCTTATAAGCCTTTAATATTTAAAAATATATGAAAAACTCTCTCCTCCCTAGTATCTCAATTTTCAATTTCGGTTGGTCTCACCAAAACACCAATTCTAAGTTCCTTAAGGGGACTTTGTAGGAGGTGCTATTAAAGAGGTAACAATCTAAAACAACCTCTTTTAATTTCTTTTTTTCTTCTAACATCTCCTCACATTATTCATCCATAAAATAATAATAACTAAAATATAAGGTATATACTAGAATTTTATATTTCAAATGGAATATATTTTATCAACCCCTTCTCTCATATTATCTTATTCAATGAAAAATGAAATCATTGTCCATATTATGTCGGTTAACCACCTTCATGGATGATGATTTTTTGTTTTATGCTAATGCCTTCATGGAAGGTTTACATTAACTTATAGTTGTTAAAAATGAACTTATTATACATGTTATATATTTTTTCACATTATGTAAATAGTATATGTTCGTATCATTAAATAAAATGAAACTAGTTTTGGATGGTCGGAAAAACCTACCAAAATAAAAAAAAACATTTATCATTAATGTTTTATCAAATGAGTCATACTCATGTAAAAATAAAAAATGATATATGGGATAATTTAAACTTATATAATTTTATTAATACCATTTTATTTCACTTTTAGATCTTTATTTCCATTTGATAAGAACATCCATAATTATACACTAGTGAACCAGCCATGAAACAATAAAATGAATTCTCCCGGAACAACGAAATCGAACTTTGTAACTCATCTAAATTCCCATAAATAAACTTAATAAAATTATTATAAATCAAATATACGTGTAAGGTATAATTAATTAATTAATTAATTAATTTTATTTGATTATATATGACATTAAGTGCATGTGTATAATGTATTCAGACATAAGGTAAGGAATATCTTCAAACCTCCATATTTCCTATGGGTTATGTTTTCTCTCTCTTTACCTCAATTTATATACCCATTAAACTTATATAATTCTCCTATATTCTGTATAAATGTTCCAAACATTTATATCTAGCTCAATTCATCTTTATTTTATTGGGAAATATATTTTATAGAAGGTTTCTTTCTCAATTCCTCTAGATAAGGAACCCCAATTAAAGGGAACTTATCAGTTTATTATCCATTTTCAAGTACACTTCATAAAATGTTTTAATCCACCCATATTTTCTAAAATATATCATTTTATCATGAAAACCAATTTTATTTAATTTTTTGTTTTATGGATACAATTATGCCTTTATTCTCTTTAAGGGATCTTTAATATTTTCCCTAAAATCGTCCTTAATTAATATAATTATAAAGTTACCTAACCACTATTTTTCATTTTTCACAACAATTGAACATTTTTATTCATGATATATTATTATATTTATTTTTTAAATTTAAAATAATGATTTAATCCCTTATTTTATTGATACCATTATGATACGCCTTTTGGTTATGCCTTATGACATGATTAAGAAACACATTTCTTTCCATGGGTAACCCTTATGTTTGATTCCTTATACGACACACATATTCATAAACATGTTATGATGGGTGTTTCTGGATAGTAATCCAATGAATTGGGTTTTTCTCATGAGATGTTGTGCATGGGGTTAGGGAGTAAACCTAACCCATTATGGGACTTTCTACACCATGTGATATCATCTTTTAAATTAGTCTGGACTCATTTTTATGTCATATTGTATGTTGCTACGACATTCATATATTTCCATGATCATATGATTACATGTTTTATATGTTATTATATTTTATGTTTATTCATGATCTATTCATTTTATTTTATTATGTTATGCCTTCTAACTCATGTGTTATACTTATTTTACATATTTATTCCCTTAATAAGATTTTATCTTATCTATTTTTTCTATATATTCCCTAGGTTATCCTATGTAGTTGTAGGATCTCATTATAGAGATTAATAAAAATATGTTTTATTAAAGTTTCATGTTTTCAAATTATGTACCTAATCTTACAAAGACAATATTCTTCTCTATCCTTGGTTTTTATTTAATGGATAATTATTCTTGAAATCATGTTATAATATGTTTAAAAGGCTTGGTTCGCCATATTCATGCCATGAATCTTCTTGGTAAATCTCATTTTCAATATTTCACGGCCAAAATTCATACTTTGAACTTTTTCCTAGTATTTCACTATGTTACATGTACGTATCGCACCATGACATGTGGTATTCTGCTCCTAAACTCCTTTCTCATCTGTTCTTCATCTCGTCACACTTTTCTAAGGAATATCACATCGTTAATAAGTGATTCACAATGTGAAATGCTATTTTCTAGTGATTTTTGGATTATTTTCCACATGTTTATTTAAATATAAGATCCAAAATTGGGCCTTCAATCATTTTATGTCATGATCCATCATTTTCATTAGGAATTTATCACCTTTTTAATTGTTTTCAATCAAATAATGTTTTATCCCATAAATCACAAAAATAATCAAATAACAAAAATATTAATCAATTAAAATGGAAAATATATATATTAAAATAAGAATGTATAAAAAATTTTGATAACATAAAAAACCTTAAATTATGTTGGAATATATTAAAAAAATCTTTAAAATATCATTCAAACCTTTCTTTGAAATCATGAGAAAAATATTCTTTTCTTATAAAATTTTAACTAAATTTTACTAAAATATTGAAAAACATTTCTTCGAAAAAACCAAGGAAAATTTTAAAGTAATATTCAAATAAATTAATGTTCATTAAATTGGGAAAATATTTTTTATTCCATATGTGTTAAAAGAAAGCATCCCTTTCACACCTTTGTAAAAAGTAAAAAATGACTTGTTCAGAAAAATATTTCTTTAAAAAAGATTCATTTTTATACCTTTGTAAATAAATTAAAATGTATTTAAAATAATATTTTTAAAACTTCTAAAATATAGGTAATAACTTTGATAAATAATTATTAAGATAATGGACATCGAAGAAAAAAATGACCAAAAAGGAAATAAGGTCACCTTTTTTTAAAACATTTTATCAATAATTTTAAATACCAAAGAGATTTAAATGGTAATGATACATTAAAATTATAGTATTAACAATATGAGAATAAAATATATTATGTTTAAAGTATAAGATATATATAATTTCCCTCAATGGAAATTTATCATAGAAAATCCTGAAAAAATGAGATAATAATATAAACCCCTTACCATTTTGGTAATCTATGAATCAAAACCTCATGAAAGAAATAATATTATATGGATTTTAAAACCCCCATAATTTTTTTGATAATCATAATAAAATAAATTAATGGATATTATATTAATCACACAAATGAAACAATTGATCAATATGACATATGTCTCATAGAAATAACAGTGAGATAACAAAACCCTTACCTCAAGTCTCATCTTGCTTTGTACATATTCAAACATCTTATATAATAAATATATATTTATTATAAAAATATTATATAACTATATTCACAAATAAAAAAAATATTTATAATTCATTTTTAGTTTCTAATTATCATTTTATTAACAATTATTCCTTAAAGTTGACATTTGGGTGAAAACTAGTCTGTTTTCCATTCGTGTTTCGGTTCGATGGTTCTGATACTTGCACCTCGGTCTTGGTTTCATCATATACAGAATAATAATTATTATATAATTATAATATTTATAAATTATATTCACTTTTATAAACATTCATATAAATCAATGATGAAAAATGAATTACATCACTTAATGGAGATGATAGTTTGTACGTACGCATGGGTGATGTTTTCACTTTTCGATGGATGGAATGAAAGAAATGTAAATTATGATTCACCTTTTAAGAATAATAATTATATCATAAAAATAATATATATTAATTAAATCTATACTTATAACCATCCATGTAATGATAAAATAAAAATTGAATCGCATCGCTTCGGGGTGGTTGTAGTCCACACATATACATGTGCAACATTATCATTTTTCAAAAGATAGGAAGGTAATAAGGAATATTATATATTATAATTAAAAAAGAATATTTATTTAATAAATGTAATATATAAACATTAAATCCATAATAATAACCAACCATCAGATATGGTGATTCAAAATGAATCATATCTCTACATAGAGGTTGTAGTTTACACATACTCATGAGAGATACTTTTTATTTCCCATTTGATGGAAAATAGGTGAAAATATTTATTAAATAAATATGATTACATCCTAGTATATGGAAGATACTAGTGTAAGTATATTTTAATGATTATGATATAATTAATATATTTAAATGAAGAATTAAAATTAAATAGTTTGGTTAAGATGATTACCTCTTCTTTAAGAAACCTCATTCGGATCTCCTCTCAAGAACCATAGGGATAGTCTTTTAAAGATTATAGAACCTCTATAACATGGATAATTATGTTTAGAATAGGTTTTATTAGTTTTTTGTTGATCTATGTGGATCTTGGTGGTGTTAAAAAGAAAGTATAGGTGGTGACCTTTTATAGTGAAGGAAAGGACACACTTAGAATTACTTAAAAGGTTTAAATATGTGAAATTATTTTTCATGTGAAAGTGGCCTGAAGTTTAACACTATGATATTTTAAAAAAAGGAATTTATTTTTCATAGTATATTATACACACAAAACTAAGCTTAAATGTCCCACAAAATATATTTCTTTAAACATAATCTCTTTTATAGCTTGTGGTACACACAACCCCAAGTATAAATTAACTATAAGATAGTATATTTTTATAACCTAGTAGTTAAATTGTAAGGAATGAATTGGGGAGAATAAATTATGAAAATTATATGGTTTAAAAATTTATAAAATAAATTCAATGGTTTAATATTTATTATAAAGTAAAATAAGAATCATTTGAAAGAAAAAGAATTATTTTTTGAAAAGAACAGTATTTTTCTAAAAGGAGGTTTTGTTGTGATTTGCACACATGAATTAAAATTAATTTTTACCAATTTTAGAAATTTTATTTTTTAAAATTGGATTCATTTTTTAATTCAAAATATAAAAATTATCTTAGGGTAAATTTTTTTATTTTTTAGAAAATATCGTTTTTTAGTGAATAATGAAAAATACCAATTTTTTGCACAAATTTATTTTCTTTTCAAAAAATTAAGTAATTTAAATGTAAAATTAAACATGAATATGATTTCAAGTAACATAAGTATTATTTATTTATATTTAATTTAAATAAATAAATTTTTATAATTTTTATATTGTGTTTTAAAATAAGTTTACTTTTGGGTTTAAAACGGGTTTTTCCTAAAAATTGTTTTAAAGTGAATAATGTTTCTCTATTTAGACCAAATGTCTTGAAGGCTTTCTTTTTATTGATTTTTGATAAACCACCTTTCACAGGATGAGTGTAACCCTTACAAGGACCATATTCTTAGTGGATTACATGACCTGAAGGTCTTATAGGAATTCCTCTCAAACATAACTACATGGAAATTCCCCTCCCCAGTGTCTAGATCATGAAGTCATCTTCCCTCCTTTACATTGATTTTTAGGATATCAATAACTATGCAGAGGTTCATAGGTTTGGTCCTAATGGAAATTTCCATACCCTCTCATTCTTCCAAATCCAGATATATTTGTTTAGGTGAAACCTCCTACTATGGGTCCTCATCTGGAGATACCTCCTTTGGTATGTCTAGTCGCATCTTTACTTTTCATGATCTTTATAAGGTGTAACAAAGGCCTTGAGGTTTCCTGAAGGCCTTTAGGTGTTTATAAAGCCTTAACTTGCTTGAAGGCCTTGGGTGGCCCGAAGGCCTTAAGGACTCTAGGCCCAAACCGGCGGCCTGAAGGTGAAAAGTTTCAGATGCTACAGTGTCGAATAGTACCTACTACAGTACCTTCTATAGTAACCTAGAAATATGTATCCTCCCTAATTTGAACTTGGGTTTCATGGATGCACTGGAATATTCCTCACCAATTGGGCTGAGAATCATGTGCCATAAAGTTTCTCCATTTTAATTATCTAAAATAACACCAGATGAGTAATGATTTAAATTAAATTTATAGATTATATAACTATAAATATTAATTTAATATCATTTAATTCATATTACTGGTCATATATTTTATATGAAATCATTGTTTTCTTGAAAAATACATTTACTAAAAAACCACATTTTCATCGCGTCTGTGGGTTTTATTTTTAATTAAATTATCCAAATTATGTCAATTTAATTTGGTAAAATAAATTTAATACTTTTAATAAGAATAATTTATATTATCTAATAAGTTAAAATTAATTTTTTTCATAATGAATAGTGAAAATAGTAAAAAACTTTTATAGCAGTTAAGATAAAAATGAATTTATCAGGGATTAAACTAAAAAGATAAAGATTAAAATGACTTAAAACTTGTATAAAATATATTTTATGTATATATTTAGAAATTATAATTTATAATTATAAATAATGGTCAATTTTTTATCCTTTTTTCATATGAAATATGTGGGTATCACTTTTTATTTTCAAAAATAATAAGTATTTCACTCACCTAACTTATAAATGGCCACCCCCTCTCCTCTCCTCTTCACACCATAAACCCATTTTGGTTCATCCAATACCAGAAAAATTAACTTTATACATTTCATAAATGAATCATATAATATTTTTTTGATTATAAATCTATCTTAAGAAGGATTTTGGTGTTAACCTAAGGAGGTAATCCGAAGAAGAGGTATCATGTGTAATCAAGCATTTTTATTTTATTTATTTTCATCCTCTTTTAAATATTATTTAGTTATGATGATATAATAAAAAAATTATATCTCATATACTGAGATTTTATTATGTTAATTTAATAACCTAAATCCATACCATCTTCTATCAAATGGGAGATGAAATCATCATTCATGTGTACGACGGACTACCACCTCACAAAATGATGTAATTCATTTTTCATCATCACCTATCATGGTTTGTTATAATGATAGATTAAATGTATATATATTATATTTTGAACATAATTTTAATCCTATAATTATAATATCACATATACCTTCTTAATTTCTATTATTTGGGTGATACGATAACGTCGCTCGTGTGTACAGCGGACTGCCGCCTCACGAAGCGATGTGATTCGTTATTCACTAACAGTTTACAAGGAAGGTAATAAAAATAAATTTAATGAATATATATGATATAAATATGATATAATTAGTATATTCAGGACATATTTATCATTATAAAAATATAATATATCATTTTCTTTATTACCTTTCCACTCACTAAAAATGATAGCATCGTTCATGCGAACATGTGGACTACCACCACCATGAAGTGATGTGATTATTTTTTTAATCATTGCATCACATGGTTGATATATATAAGTATATTTAATGAAATAGTATTGTATTTATGATATTATGTCAATCTTGTAATGATAAAATATTACTTACCTTCTTTCTATATTGTTCATTGAAACATTGGAAATGTTACTCATGCATATGTACAGCCTACCATCACCATGATTGTAATGTAGTTCATTTATTATAATCATATTTCATGATTTTTTTAAAATTATAATTTATAAATAAATATTATAACTATTTAATGATTATTATTTTTTAATTTTTGAAACAAAGACATATTTATCCAAGGTCAACACACCGAAGCTGTTTTGAAAAAATGAACCGAACGTCCTCAAAACACCTGATGTGGAATTAACTGGTTAAGTATTAAAATATTTCATTGAAATAAATAAAATAAATTATTTAAGTATAAGGTATTAATACTATAAAAGTTTCTTATTAAATAAAATAATTGATATAATCTTATTATACAGGAGTTAAAGGACATACATTGAATTTCTTGACTCGGGGTAAGGGACTTCACCTCAATTTCCCTTCATTGATGCATATTATAATGGCAAGCACCTAATTTATTTTATATGGTGTATATAATACCCATTTTACATTTAATATCTTGAATCATTAATACATCATGGTATTTTGTGTTTTAATTTTAATTATTTCATCTAATGAGATTTGACTTGAAAGTTACCAGGTGGTAATGAATTTCATAACTTAATTTTTTTCATTGGGTAATATTATTTCATAATTATATATTAAATTATAAGATTATGTGTGTAAATAATTTTGATTATATTTTTTTATTTATAATTTTTTATTTTATTTACATTTGATACACATAATTGATTCATTAATTAATTCTCACTTCAATGTTATGATCATTATAAGGGTTCCTCATCTCAAATTGTCTTCTTTAGGACATATGTTATGCTATACACTTAACTTATTTTATGAGGTGTATATACTACCCCTTTGACATGATATATCATAAAAATTATTATTTTAATGATATTTAAAGTGACATTTGATGTTATCATTTCATGGGGCATATGATTGAAGAGTTATCAAAGTGGCAAAGGCTTTATGTTATAATCTTCTTTCTTTTGGGATTGTTTATGTTCAAGGTTAATTTAGATGAAATCATGTGCTCTTATTTTATTGAACCAAATATCCTTATTCTCTATTTTTTATGAATGTGTTTATCATGTTATATTTTCATTTCCTCCCTTATTGATTGAATAAATGTCAAGAAATTTTTCTTGTAAGTGATAATGATCTTATATCTTTCTTTTAGATTGGATATCTTTCTCTTATATATCCATGTTTTCTAAAATGGTTTAAAAAAATTTCATATCTAAAAATAAATTATTTCATAAATCTATTTTACAAGATATTTTACATTGTTTTAAATGGTTTTAAAATGAAATTTATTAACATTTTACAAATGGGTCTTGTTTGACTCCCTTTACAAAATGTCTGAAAAGAATGTTTATTTTTAACATTTAAATCATGAACTGATTTTTCCATCATCATGACCACTCAATGTTTTAAATATTATTTTTTAAGTTTCAAATTTCATTTTAAATTAAAATTATTTTCGTAATATTTTCTTAATTTTTAGTTTTTCAAAGTGATTTTCAAAATGAAAATGTTATTTTCCTTAAGAATGTTTTTTATGGCCTTTTAATGGTATTTATATTCATCAAAGGTAACAAATATTGATGTTACTTACTATCCATTGGGAAGATTTGGTATTTATACAATACTTATTATTTCTCTTGATGGATTATGATATTGACATGGAGCCCATTTCTTTTCCACAGGTAAATCAAGTAATGAAATGAATAATAATTTTTTTATGAGTTTTATAATAAAATGAAATGTATATGTACTTTATTAATATTTTTTCTCTTATACATTGTATATATGATGAGTTTATCCCCATAATATCTCAATGGTGAGACTAATATTTCTTATATTATTTGTACACCTAGATAGCATCGGGTGAGCCCAATATAGATTATATGGTGAATGCACCCAGATAATGACAGGTGAGCCTAATATAGCTTATACAATGGTTTTTCCAAAATATAACTCTAATGCATTGGGTAATTTTCCTTGTATTTAAAGACAAGAAGGAGGTAGTTACTAGATGGTTTTTACTATGGATTTAACTATGCTCTATTAATTTCTGACATAGGTTTAAAATGGTTCATGAGGATGATGTTCCAAGATACCAAAAAGTTCTCATTATGTTTTCTATGGGTTAAAAAAATTTCATTTGATCAATATTGATATCACATGGCTTGTGATTACTGATTTTGATGACTCTTTCCTTTGTTAAATCCTTATTCCCTGTTTTCATGTTTGATGATCAAGGTATTTATGGGTATGAATATTCTTATGTTATGCTCATGTACTTTGATTATGTCGTCATATTCTTATTCTATTCATATGATCACTAATGAAATTCAAAATGTTAATGCTTATGTTTACCCTTACTAAGAATTTGAGTTCACCCTTCTTATGTTTACTATTCCTTATGCTATTAAGAATTATGATTAAATTATTTGTGTCTAGAAAGGTTTATAAGGTTGTAAAGATTGTGGGAGATGTTGAAGACTGATGGAATATAAAAAGTTGGGTATAGTGGGAAAAAATAATCTCTTGAATTCATGGGTATTGTTTACATAAGAGTTTTACCTAATTCTATAAAACTATAAACCTAAAATTTTATTGGGTTTGTAAGTGATCCAATATTTTCTTTATATTTTGTAAGTTTTGGATGGTGAAAATCGGGTCACCTTCATTGATATCAAATCCATAAATGAAATGATGATGTTTTTAGCACTGAATTTGAGTGTATGGGTTAAGGTATGTTTTAAATGGTATGAAATTAATGTTTGGATAACTTTGTAGATTAAGATTTTTTCATGTGAGGTTATCTTTAAGAGTTATGGATTCCATCATGGGTTTACAAGTTAAAATTTAATCATTTTTCCAACATCTTAGACACCCCTATTATGGTTTTAAGTAATAAAATTTTGAGGTGATTAATGATATTTTGGTAGATATTTTATTGGTTTAGGGTACATTTAACCCTTAGGTTCAACATGAAGTATTATTTGAGGAATAATTATCTTTTTATATGTTTAAAGTTGCTGATAACCTTCAGGCTTTATATGATCTTTGACAATAAAGTATATTTTTAAGGATGTTAATCATATTTCTAAGAAAGTTATAAGGATATAGTTTTTAGAAAAATGATAACTTCAAAGGTCAAGTGATAACCCATCATATCTGGAAAGTTCGTGGGTCTTGAACCCACAACCAAAGGCTGACAAGGGTTTATCTCCTACCACTAGCCTATGTGATGTCCTGAAGAAGATTGCTATATTTCGGGATTGTGATATGAAAGGTATGAGATAATATTTGAGGTTTAAACACTCTTTAATATTGAGGTTTTTAAGTTTATTTGGTATATAGGGTATTTTATATATGTAATTATTTAGTTTTATCTTTATATATTACTATTGAATTTTAGATATTAATGTTTTGTTTCATCTTTTGAAGGTTTATTAATTTTTTTAATTACCATAAACTATGCTAAAAAATTTGGTTAATGTCTAAAGATAGGAGGGATATATTTTTATCCATTTTATTCTAATTTGGTCCTTTAAAAGTTTATTTTAATGCTTCAGTCATGAAAAAATTCATCTTGAATACTCATCATTTGGAGAAAAATATGAGATTGTGGTGGAAATTGATAAAAGGATGAATTTATACTCATAAAGTAAGTATATTTCCTTATATTATTAATCTATATGGTAATGTGATTCCTCAAATCTAGGAAAAGGATATTGAAATAAAAAAATCATATTACCATCATTTCTGATGAAACCAATAACCTTTTCACACCTCTTTGGTTTATGGTTTCGTGATTATTGACTTTCTAATTATCATTCACTTCCCACCAATTTTTTCTTACTTGGGAACCTAATGATGCATTATTCCATAATAATTTCATACTCCCCTTTATTTTTTATCAATAGGTTGTTTTATTAACCCTTTTTATGATGAGGGTTTTCAAAAAAATATTTTTAAATGTCAAACCCTTAATTATTGAGATCAAGTTCGAATTGCGAGGATGCAATTTATTAAAAGAGGGATAATGTAACACCCCAAGACATAAAAAATGGAATTTATGTTCAATAGTTTATTTGACAGACAACATAGATCTTGAATGACCTGTGAAATATATTTATTTAAACTTAATCTCTTCGATATCTTGCGGTACATGCAACCTGGAGTATAAATGAACCAAAATATAGTATATTATTATAACCTAGCTATTAAATTGATGATCATGAATATGACTAAATAAATTATAAAAATTATATATTTTATAAATTTTTAAAATAAATTTAGTTTTAATTTATTTATTATAAAATAAAATAATAATCATTTGAAAGAAAAATAATTTTTTTCTGAAAAATACTATATTTTTCTAAAATTCAGTTTCATCGTGCTTGGCGCACAAACATTAAAATTAATTTTTAAAAATTTTATAAAATTTATTTTAAAAAATTGAATTAATTTTTAATTCAGAATATAAAAAATTAACTTAGGGTTAAATTTTGGGTTTTTTGGAGAATATTTATTTTTCATTGAATACTGATAAATACCAATTTTTTAAAAAATGTAATTTATTTTCAATAAATTAAGTAATTTAAAATCACCATTATGTTTTAATATTATTTATATAACATAAGTATTATTTATTTATATTTAATCCACTTAATTACATTTAAATTATCTTTATATTGGATTTAAGTATAAGTTTGTTTTTTAGTTTAAAAACGGGTTTTGTCTTAAAACTGTTTTAATGTATATAATGTTTCTCTTCTTTAATTAATTAAAATAAACCATAATGAGTAATGATTTAAATTAAAATTATTGGTTACATATCTATAAATATTACTTTAAATTAATATAATTATTATCACTATTCATAAATTTTATATGAAATCGTCATTTTCTTGAAAAATACATTTCTTGAAAACCCACTTTATCATCATGTCTGAAAGTTTAATTTTAAATTAAATTATGGAAATTCAGTGAATTTATTTTGGTAAAATGTATTTAATATTTATAATCATAATATTTTATATTTTCTAATAATTTCAACTTACTTTTTTTCATAATAAATAGTAAAAACTGTAAAAATAGTTTACCATGATTAAGGTAAAAATGGATTTACCAAGGGTTAAACTAAAAAAATAAGGGTTAAAATGATCTAAAAATTGTATGAAATCTATTGTATTTAAATATTTAGACCTTATCTTGTCTAATCCTCAATAATGGTCCTTTTTGGATCCTTTTTTCATGTGAAAACCTTAGGTGTCATTTTTTCTTCTCAAAAATTACATGTGTGTCACTCACCTAACTTATAAAAGGTCACCCTCTATCATCTCTTCTTCACACCTTCAAACCATTTTGCTTCATCCAAGACCTGAACATATAAATTTATTATTTTTCAACCCACATTCAATAATCCTTGGTTTCATTATAATTACATTTTAATAATGATTTTGGTGCTAACCTAAAAAGTTTGTCTGAAGAAGAGATGTAGTGTTTATGTGAGCATTTTTATTTTATTTCTTTTCCACAACTTTCAAATATTATTAAATTTTTATGATATAGTAAAAAATTATCTAAAATATAATGATAATTTTTTATGTTAATCTCATAACCTAAATCCATCTCCTCTTCTATCAAATGGGAAATGAAACCATCATTCGTGTGTATGTGAGACTTCCGCCTCACGAACCGATGTAATTATTTTTCCATCATCGGCTCTCACATATTGTTATAATGATGTATTAAAATTATATATATGATATTTGAAATATAATTATACTCTAGGAATTATTATATCACATATACCTTCTTACTATTCATTACTTGGTGGGTGTGATAATGTTGATCGTGTGTACGATGAACTACCACCTCATGAAGGGATGTGATTCGTTTTTCAGTAATGCTTTATATGGAAGGTAATAAGGATAAATTTATGAATATATGTGATATAAATATAAAATAATTATAATATTCATGATATATTAATCATTCTAAAAATATAGTATATCATTTTATTTATTACCTTTCCAATCCCTGAAAAATGATAATGTCATTCATGCACACGTGTAGACTACCACCTCCACAAAATGATGCAATACTTTTTTCATCACCAAATCACATGAATTGTATATATAATTATATTAAATTAAATAATGTTGTATTTATGATATTAAAATCATTATATAAATATAAAATATTACTTACCTTATTTCTATAATGATCATTGAAAAATGAAAACATTACTCATGTGTACATACGGGCTACCATCTCCATGATTGTAACGTAGTTCATTTTTTATAACCATATTTCATTATTGGATTTAAAATTATAATTTATAAATAAATTTTATAACTATTTAATGATTATTATTCAGGATATTTTTAAATAATGACCACTTTGACCATGATCAACACACCGAATCCATTTTGAAACAATGAACCAAACGTCCTCAAAACACCCAACATGGACTTAATTGATTAAGTATTTAAATATTTTGTTAAAAAGAAATAAAATAAATGAATTAATTATAAGGTATTAATCATTTAAAAAAATATTAGGAAACCAAATAATTGATATAATCTTATTATATAGGATTTAAAGTACATGAATGGAAATTATGGACTCGAGGTAAGGGATTTCATCTCAATTTCTCTTTATTGAGGCATATTTTAATGTCATGCACCTGATTTCTTTTATATGGTGTATATAGTGACCTTTTTACATGTAATATCATGAATAATTCATACTTTATCATATTTTAAGTTTCAATTTGAAGTATTTTATCCAAGGGTATTTGAATTGAAGGATACCAAGTAGTAAATAATTTCATAATTCAATTTCTTTTCACTAGGTTATATTGCTTATTCATTATCATTAATATTGTATGATTATGTGTGTAATGAATTTTGATTATATTATTTTTTATTTTAATATTTTTTATATGCATTTAAATTTTATGATGATAATCTGGTTATTGATTGATTCTCACTTCAACGTTATGACTATTGTAAGGGTTTCTCGTCTCAATCTGTCTTCTTTTGGACATATGTTATGTTATACACCCAAGATATTTTATGATGTGTATATACTTACCCTTTGAAAATTTATATCATGAAACTCCTTATGTTCATGATATTTAAAGTATTATTTTAATTTATTCTTTCATGGGTATTATGATTGAAGATTTACCAAAGTGAAAAAGGCTTTATGTTACAATCTCTTTTCTTTCGGGATTGTTAATATTAAAGGTTACTTTAGAGGAAATCATATGATATTATTTTCTTGAAAATGTATCTTTATTATCCACTGGTTATGAATGTGGTTAAAATGTTTTACTTCCATTTATTCCCTTATTTATTGAATAAATATCAAGAAAGTTGTTTATAAGTGATATTGATCATGTATCTTACTTTTAGATCGGGTATCTTTCTCTTCCATATCCATGTTTTCTAAACTATTTTCAAAAGAAATATTTTATAAAAATAAATAACTTCCTAAATCTATTTTAAATGATCTCTTACCTTATTTTAAATGTTTTTAAAAGTAAATTTATTATTTTTTTCCAAATTTTTCACTTTTGACTCCCATTACAAAATGTTTAAAGAAAATTTTTAATTTTTAACATTTACACCATGAACTGATTTTTCTGCCATCATGAACACTAAATGTTTTAAATATTCCTTTTTATGTATCAAAATTTATATTCAATGAAAATTATTTTCATAATATTTTGTGAATTTTTTTTTTTTAAAGTGATTTTCAAAATGGAAAGGTTATTTTCCTAAAGAATGTTTTTGGTGGCCTTTTAATGGTATTTCCATCCATCAATGATAAAAACCCTTGATTTTACTTACACTATAGTGAGAATATGTGGTATTTATACCCCCTTATTCTTTCTCTGGATGGATTGTGATATTTTCATGGAACTCATTTCTTTTCCACAGGTGAATCAAACAATTAAAGGAACAATGATTATTTTTATGAGTTTTATGAGAAAATGGTAGCTCTATATACTTTATTCATCTTGTGGTTATTTTAAATTGTATATATGATGGTATGATACCCATTATATCTCATAAGTGAGCCTGATATATCTTATACCATATGTGTTCCCAAATAGCATCAAGTGAGCCCAATATAGCTTATACAATGGGTGCGCCCATATAGTGCTAGGTGAGCCCGATATAACTTATATGATGGGTGTGCCCAGATATCACTCCAATACATTGGGTAATGTTCCTTTTATTTATAGGTAAAAAGAAGGAAGTTACCAGATGGTTTCTCCTATGGATTTAATGGGGCTCCAGTTATTTATGACATGGGTTTAAAACGGGTTATAAAGATGATGTTTCATGATACGAACACATTTTCATCAAGATTTTTATGGGTTATAAATGTTTACTTTGGTCAAGATTGAAATCACATGGCTTGTGATTATTGATTATGATTAGTCTTGCATTTTTTTTTAAATTATTCCATGTTTTCATGTTTTATGATCCAATTATTGATGGGTATGAATATTCTTAAGTTATTCTCATGTACTTTGATTATGTCATCATACCCTTATGCTCTTCTTATACTCACTAATGACATGAAATTGTTAATGCTTACGATTACACTTACTAAGTATTTGAGCTCACCCTTCTTATGTTTCCTATTCACTAGGTTATGAATAATTTTTATTAAATGATTTTTGTCTATAAAGGTTTCTCACATGATAGTGTTTTTAGGAGATATTGAAGATTTAATATTGAATATAAAAAGGTGGGAAAAGTTGAAAAAAAATCTCCCTTGAATTCATGGGTATTGTTTATATCATAGTTTATCCTAATTATCCAAAATTATAAACCTAAGGGTCCTCAGTTTTCTAAGTGACTCAATATTTCCTTTTGATGTTGAAAGTTTTGGATGGCGAAAATCGGGTCACCTTCATCAGTATCAAAGTCATAAGTGAAATAATTATATTTTTAGCACCAGATTCCGGAGTGAGGGTTCGGGGGTGTTACACATAGTGGAAATAATTTCAAAGATAAGATATGTTATTGTTTAAATCCATTTAACCAAAAAATTTGGATAGGTTTATGTGGCATTTCAAACCTTATCTTTTGGTTTAACCCCTTATTTAATAAATTTTAAACTTAACTGTGGTAATAAATTTTTCAATACTAAAGGATTATAAATTTACTTCTAAGGTAAAAATTGGATAAAAAATGTTCAAGGGATGAGATTTTAGACCACATCACATAACCCTTATAATCTTTCAATGTTTTTATGATTTTAAATCATTTAATAATATATTATTAAACATAAAATTCCATTAAATTCATTTTAAAAACTATTCACATGTTTTGAAATTAAAGACATAAAGGAAGGAATCGAATTTGAATATAAAATTATTCACCATAAAATTCATGTGATGTTATAATCCATCAAAAAATATATTTTTTATGTTTTAAAAATAATTTTCTTTGATTTTTCTACTGCTTTCACGAGCATTGTGTTGGTGTTGTATAAGAATTTAAGGTAATTACACCATTACTAAAAATTAAAAAAAATACCAACAAAAAAATTAATTATTTATTGTTAAAATAAAACTTTTTATTCACTAATAACATCTTATTATCTCTATGTGAATATATATGATAAATTAAAATCAAGAGAGTGACATTTTGGAATTTTCCATTACATAAAATAATATAAATGTCTTGATCAAAGAAAAATGGAACAAAAATTCCATATTTTAAAATATATGAATATTTTGGTTGAAATAAACACATAAAATATAAATAAGGTAGTTTTAGATATATTTTTAAATCCTTGTCGCATTATTTTTAAATTTAATTACATAATTTATCCTCTTACAAGGTGACAAATATATACCATGGTTACTATTCATTATGACCAAAAATAAAGTTGACCTATTTACCAAATTGGATACTCAAAATTAAAAAAATGGAATCCATTTTTCAATATTCAATTTCTAGAATTGGTAAAAATCAATTTTAATATAAATGTGTAAAATGCAACAAAAAACAGTTTTTAGACAAATGTGTTTTAAGCCTAAAAATGAACTTATACCAAAATCATGTATAATGATGACTACTATGTAATTAATTATATTATTTATAACTAATGGAGTTTTATTTTAATTTAATATATTATTCAAAACATAATAGAACTTTTAAATTAAAACAATTGGCACTTTTATAAAAATCGTAATTTTTCATTATTCAATAAAAAAGAAATCTTTTCAAAGAAATCCCAAAATTTTACCCTATAATTTTGATATGATGATTTCAAAAATGATATCATTTTTATCAAATAAAATTTATAAAATTGGTATAAATTAATTAAAATATTTTCTCACAAAATGCAATAATTTTTTTTGAATAAAAAAATTTTTGATGCATAAAAAGACTTTACTAAAAAAATGAGTGCATATTTCCTAAGCATTAATCAGAATGTTTGTATTGATTAGTACCATTATATATATATATATAATAATTAGGTTACTCCTATTCAAATCCTAAAATTCAATGGCTATGTTATAATGGTTAAATTTAAATAATAATATTTTGTGGTTCGTTTAAGCTTGACGTTGCATGTCGTATACACTATTGAACATAATGTTTGTTTAAAATATTAGTGTGATACATATACATTCCCCTACCCCCTTAATAAATTGTGTCCTAAATATTTTTAATTGAACTCTATAATCAAGGGTTGTACATTTGAAAATACCTTTTTTTTAACCCGCATTAGAAAAATGATTAATAAAACTTCATTTTAAAAAGAGGGAAAGGGAAATATGGAGATCATATGGAATAAAACAATATTGGGTTTCCATATATGATAACATTGGTGGAATGTGAAAATATGTACATGGAGGAGAAATTAATATACAAATAATTATAGAGAGAAACATAGAACATTGCTCACGAGAAATTCAATGACCACAAAACCATAAACCAATGAGATGTGAAAAAGATCATCAATTCATCATAAATGAAGGTAATAAGATAAAAAAATATTTCAAGATATTTTTACTAGATTTAATTAATTCCTTTACCATATAAACTAATAATATAAGGAAATATAATTTATTTTCATTAAATCCATAAATGCAATTTCATCCTTTGGTTGCGTGTCTCAATCAGTTTCAACCTTTATCTCATATTTTACTCTAAATGATGGGTATGAATATTTAATGCCTAAAGCACTATAATCAACTTCTGATTGATAATGAGGTATACAAAAGGATGAAAATATTTTATTATTATATTTACCAAAACCAAAATGGTTAGCACAAGGTGAGATAATACCCAAATTAAATAAACCTTTATATGAAGAAATAATATATTTAACTCCAAAATTCCCACAATAACACCAAATGTACAACTTAGATCATTCCCTAAATAATTAACCCTATATCCCAAATTACCTGAATAATAACTTATTAATCCTCAAATGTTGTCTTGTAAAGTATGGATTACATCCCCAAAATGGAATAACATTCTTCCCAAATAATCCTTCACATTAAATCACATGATACACCTAAGGGTTATATGTACTTCAACCCAATAAAACATCTACCAAAATATCATTAATCACCTCTAAATATCATCACTCAATACCACAAATGGGGTGTTTATTCCTTTGTACATATGATAAACCCTAAACTTATAAACTTGTTATGGTACCCATATATTTTAATTTAAAATCATATTAAAACATATTAATATCCAAATTTATCTAAATGCTACTCTAATACCAACTATAACAGCCCTAAACCTACACTCCTAGATCCAGTTCTAAAAATATAATATTTAATTTTAAATTTCTTACTTTGATATCAATAAAAGTAACCCAATTTCATCCATAAAAAACATACAACATCAAACAGAAATATTGGATCACTTAAATACTCAATGACCTTTTAGGTTTAGAATTTTATATATTTATAATATATTGTTACATAACAATACTCGTGTATTTAATTGAAGATTTTACCCACTATACCGAGCTATTCTTATTCCACATTAAGTCTTCATCATCACCTAAAATGAAACCCTTCTTGAAATTTCATTCTTATAACCTTCTATTAAAATGTGGGGAAGGAAAATATAAGAAAGGGTCATCTCATATGCTCAATAAAGGTAAACATATGATATGTCAATCAATGATCATACATGATCATAAGGGTATTAAAACATGATCCTAACATAATAAAGTCATACTTAATCAATTAAATATCTTTAATCATGAGTCATGGCATAAGGATTTATCATAATAAAAAAATCATAATAGTGTGTAATCCTAAATAAATCAATCATGAACCATGAGAGGATATTATAAACATAGTAATGTAACAAAAAAATATTCTTACAATATTGAGAAAGTGTATAAACAATAACATGTTCACTCATTAAGTTAAGGACATGAATCTCGGTTTGTGCATAAACTTATGGACATGAAACCAGGTCTATGCTTAAACTTGTGGTCCTGAAACTAGGTCCATGCATAACCTTATGAACATGAAACCAGTAACATCCATAATGTTTTGAACATGAAATCAGGTTCACATGTAACATAGTTATCTCATGAATTATCCATATTTACCCAATGCATGGCTATAAATGACTCATGCATCACATAAATATTAATAATAAATGTTCTGCAAGATCATAAAAAAAATCATGAATTCATTATATCATAACTTATAGAAAATAAATGGGTTTAATAAACATTTCATCATAACGTAGTTAACCCGTTGAAAAGAAACAAGCTTCATGGAATCATCCTTGAATCATCATCACCATAATACATTTAGAGAAAGAAACCAGATAGTATCATAAGATCACATCCCCAGTGAAGCATAAAAATCCTTAAAGGATGTTGATATCGATGAAAAATACCTTTAAAATAACATTTTATCCTTTCTTTGAAAACATGAGAAAATATCCTTTTCTTTTGATAACATTTTAACTAAAAAATGCCAAAATATTGATAAAATAATTTTCTTTTAAAATAAACAAGAATATTTTTAAATTAATATTCAAAGAAAATAGAATTTATGATGGTGTGAAAATTCATTCATTTTATATACATTAAAATAAAACAATCCTTTCATGCCTATGAAAAAGTCAAAAGTAAATTGTTCGAAAAAATGTTTCTTTAAAAAAATAACCCTTTTTAAAACTTTGTAAATAAAGCCCAAGTTAATAAAAATGACCTTTCTAAAACATTTAAAATATAGTTATGAACTTTCATAAACAATTTTGAAAATAATGGACATAAAAGGAAAAGTTCATCGACCAAAAAGGAAATAAGGTTGACTTTTCTATAAAAAAAATCTCTATAATTTTAAGTACAAAAGAGAGAGAAATGGTACTAATACTTAAAAATTATTAGAATAACCAGATGGGAAGAAAATATATTGGTTTTAAAGGATAAGAACTGTATAATTTATTTTAATGTAAATTGATCATAGATGATCCTGAAAAGAAATGATATAGTAACATAAACCCCTTATCATTTTGGTAATCTTTGAATCAAAACATCTTGAAATAGATAACTTTAGATGGATTTATAAACACACATAATTTAAATTACAATAAACATAAAATATTTTCAGGGTTATTATATACACTACACAAAAGTAACAAGTGGTGAATATGGTATATGTATCACAGAAATAAAAGTGAGATGAGAAACACATAACTCAAGTCTTGTCTTGCTTCATACACATTCAAAACTCCTATATAATAAATATATATTAATTATACATATATTATATAAAAATATTCATACATAACATACTATTTATCATTCCTTTATAATTTCCAATTATCCTTTTATTAACAATTCCTTCTTAAAATACACATTCAGGTGAAAACTAGTCTGTTTTTCATGCATGTTTCGGTTTGATGGTTCAGATACTTGCATCTTGGTCTTGGTTTTATAATATAAAGAATATTAATCATGAAATAAGTATCATATATATTCAATATGTTCACTTTTATAACCATTCATATAAATTTGGGATGAAAAATGAATTACATCACTTTATGGAGATGGTAATATGTACGTATGCATGGATGATGCTTTCATTTTTTGATGGATGGAATGAAATAAAGGTAAAGTATAATTCATCTTTAAATATAATTATTAAATCATAAAAATCATATATATTCATCAAATCTACCATTTTACCATCCATGTAAATATAATGTGAAAAAAGAATCACATTGTTTCATGGAGTGGTAGTCTGTACGTATGCACGAGTGACGTTTTCATTTTCCAATAGAAGGGAATGTAAGAAGTTATATAATGTTTAAAAATAAAAAAGAATAATTATTTCATAAATAAAATATATAAACATTAGATCATAATATTATAAAACCATTAAATATGGTGATGTAAAATGAATCATATCACTATGTGGAGGCTGTAGTCCACACGTATGCGCGAGCGATAAATTTCATTTCCTATTTGATGGAAAAAAGGTGGAAATGGTTATGAAATCAACATAATAACATCCTAGAATATGGAATATATCAGTGTTGTTATATTTTAATGGATAGGATATAATTGAATGTGGTAAAGGAATAAGTAAAAAATGAAAGAGATTGGTTAATATTATTTTATCCACTTTGAAAATCCTCCTCTGGATCTCTTCTCAAAGACCCTAGGGATATGGTCATTTGAGAAGACCATAAGCTCTAGAATTTAGATAATAATTTTTAGAATAGGTTTTTTTTTGTTTGGTTGAGCTATGTGGATCATGGTGGTGTGAATAATATATGATAGGTGGTGTTCTTTTACAGTGAAGAGAAGCGCACACTAAGAATTACTTAAATGATTTAAATATAATAAAGTTTTTCATGTGAAAGAGGCACAAAATTGCCAAAATTTCAAAGATAAGATAGGGTAAGGTTGAAAAAACTTGAACCGATAAAATTTTGGTAGGTTTATGTATCATGTTAAATCTTATATTTTGGTTTAAACCCTTCATTAACCAATTTTAACATTAACCACAGTAACAACTTTTTCAATACTAAAGTGCTATAAATTTACTTTTAAGGTGACAATTAGCTCAAAAATGGTCAAGGGATGAAAATTTACACCATATATAATCCACTTGTCCTATTTCAATATTTTTATGATTTTTAAACCATTTAATAATATATTATTTAACATAAAATATCATTAAAGACGTTTTAAGAACTATTCACATATTTTGACTTTAAAGGAATCAAAACAAGTATGGAATTCGAATCTAAACTCTTTAACCATCAATTATAAATTATTATTAACTTTAAAATTCATTTGACACTATAAGAAATCTAAAAAATATTACTTTTGATGTTTTCAAAATCATTTACTTTAATTTTTCTATTATTTACACAAGTATTGTGTGAGTATTGTGTAAGCATTTAAGATAGTTATATCATCACTAAAAAAAATTATCATCATAAAAATAAATTAATTATGTCCAAAATAAACTTTTTTATTCATTCATAACATCTTATTATCTCAATGTGAACATATAAAATAAATTAAAAGGGAGTGACATTTTGAAATTTTCCTTTACATAAAATAATATATACATATTTAGTAAATAAAAATGGAATAAATATGCCATATTTTTTTAAAATATAAAGGAAATAGAAATAAATAAGGTATTAGATAGATTTTTAAAGCCTTATCACATTATTCTTAACCTTAATTATCCAACTTTTCCTTACTGAGGTGACAAATATTTACCAAGGCTACTATTCACTATGACCAAAAATAAAATCGACATATTTATCGAATTTGGACCACCTAATTCCAAATATGGAATCCATTTTTTAGGATTCAATTTCTAGAAGTGTAAGAAATCAATTTTAAGTTAAAGACTTAAAACGAGGTGAAAACAGTTTTTAGAAAAATGTGTTTTTAAGCGCATAAATAAAATTATACCAAAAATCATGTATAAAGTTGATTCCTATGAAATTAATTATATTATTTCTAACTAAAGGATATTTTTGTTAATTTAAGATCATATTAAAAACATAATGTGAATTTTCAATGATAATAAATAGAAAATTCACAAAAAATAGATATTTTTCACTATTCCTTGCAAAATCAATCTTTTCTAAGAAATCTCAAAATTTCACCCAAAGATAAATTTGATATAGTGATTTAAAAAATGATATTTTTTATAAGGCCCCAGACTTAAAACTTACTTAATCTTGAGTTATTACAAGATTACACATTTAGGATCTTTTCAGGTTTAGAGTTTTAGAGAATTAGATCGTAAAACTTGCATTACATTCCACATTTAAACAAAGTGGTTACATAAAAGATAGTATTCATTTTTTCCATCAACGGAAACATATTTAAAATAAAACATGGATTCTTTCTTGACACTTCCTTGACACTATCATCATATCATGTACCCTTCACTTGACCTATGAAAAACATTTCAAAAACTTGGGATGAGCATAAAAATCTCAGTAAGGGATATAAAAATATGGAAAGGAAACATGAGTACATGTATACATAAGAATAAAATCATAATTTACCCATAAAACATAAGCACTTTAACATACCTCATAAAATCATGAATAAATCATAGAAATCATAAGACATAAAGGTAACTTGAGGCATTCATAACATTCTTACGTAGGGAGTAACCCTCTTGGTTACGTTTGGAATACTCATCACAGTATATTCCCTAAATCTCTTCAGAGAAACCTTAACGTTTAACCCATTCGCGTTACCCAATGCATTAGAGAGCTATATCGGGCTCACCCGCCCTTAGTTTTTCACGTAACCACCCGTCTTCATAATAATTCCCAAGAACCATAACATAATCGTATCACATAAAACATGCATAAAGGAAACATAACATTTCCACTTTTCAATCACAAGATATCAATACAACACATTGATATAAAAGCATTATGAAAACCATTTTCAATACCAAAATAAAAGAAAAGTAAAACATGGTATTTATTTTTCTTAGAAAAAAGGTATGGATTGTAGAGGAAGTCGAAACTCAAATAATGGTCACGGCGGCGGAGAAGTCATTGTCGCCACATACGTACGACAAAAACATTCTCTTTTGTCGTTTAGTAAAACTCTTCGTATAAAAAATATTCCTTTTGGATAAATGTAAAAGTCAAATGGGTTTATACACCGTATAAAATAAGGTTGTGTATAAAACAAAATATGCCTCAATGAATGGAGATTGAGACGAAGTCCCTTACAAAGACGGTATCCTTGGATTAAGGATAAATCAATTACATAATTATGTGTGACAAACTAATACACCAAATATAAGTGGATATTAAGTGTAAAAAAATCAGAGTACATTCACACATATTCATAGAATGACATATTCAAGGAGTACAAGTTTATCCCAAAGAATCAAAATTGAGTTAAGAAGTTCCCTTGCAAAAATTCGACAGCCTAATGGTGTCACTTCAAAATTCAGAAAAAGAGTTGATGAGAGATAAAGAGGGTATCTCATCACTTGGACATAAAATTTACATCAATAAGGATATAGAAGAACATATCCCAATATAATAGTATGTGAATTAAAAGACATAACAAAAGATGTCTTTTAAAAAGAGGAGGGTGAAAGGTTCCCTTACCGACTTGGGTAACTTTCGAAACGTACACCACATTGAAGAAGGGTCATACAATGAATATTTAAATACCCATAAATGAAATTATATTACACAAAGAGTATAATAATGGGATGTACATACACCACTCAAAGAAAATAGTGGCAAATGTATCATAAATCTCACGGGACTAAAAGTGAGATGAAAAATCCCTTACGGAAACTCGGCAGCCTAACGACGCCACTTAAAACATCCAAAAAATGGATTGATGAGATCAAATAGGGTCTCTCATAATATTAAAATAAAATTTAAATAAATAGGAATATAAAATAACATCCCCCATCATAACAAAGAGGAGCTTAAAATAAGTGACATAAAGAAGAGTACTTAAAAAGAAAGAGAGAAGTAGGATCCCTTACCTTGGGTCCGACTTGACTCGATCGTTCTTTAACATCCTGAATAATAAACTTGAGTTAATTTATACTTGATTAAGAACCTTTTTCAAGTTATTTATTCATTTTATATCACTTATTTACATTTTATAAACATTATGTAATCATTTAAGTTAATAATGTTTGTTTTGTCGATATTTGGTTCTTAAGTCGAAAGTGGACTTCTTACAATTACATGTTGTTCGTGTGGTCAAAGTTTCATTATATCCAGAATGATATTCATGATTTGGATATCATATATATAATATATATCCAGAATATTCATGTATTTATAATATTACATAATCATTTAGAGGTAAGAAATGAAATGCACCATTCATGGAGACGGTAAGTCGTACGTACGCATGAACGCTACTTTCATTTCTATGTCATATTAATGGAATTAAAACTAAATGAGAGGTATGTATATTTTAATTCCAGAATTATATTCATCATTTATATGTAACATACATCATATATAATAACTTTAAATACATACTTTATACATCCCACATATGGAATTAACGAATCAAATCACTTTGATGGGGCGGTAGTCCGCACTTCCTAAAATGAAATTATCATGTTTACCCACAATGGAAACCATAAAGGTATGACAAAAAAGAAAAATACAGAAGCTTAAGTAAAACATAAACATATTATATATCATATATAAATATAGTGATATCTTAATGGCCACCTTTTAAGGTGTTATATGAGTGTTGAACAATCATCGTTTCGTGAGGCAGAGATTCGCCATCCACAGAAACAGTATGTTCTTTAACCATTTGATGTAGGTGTGTGTAAGTGTATCTATAAAGCTTCTTATAACAACATCCTAGTATATTTAAGATACTGGAGTTGTTACAAAATAAATGAATAAAAATAGTTTAGGGGGTTGGAGAAGCAAAATAAAACAAAAGAATACAAGTGAAGACATTACCTTAAAATTGGGTAACTCTTTTTTATTTGAGCTCAAAGGATTCCTTGGGAAGACTTAGGCCAAAATTGAGGATTTTAGTAGTAAGATAGGGATTTGGAGAGGAAAAATGAGTATGGGTTGTCTGAGACAGATTCTTTGGAAGTGTGGGTAAGGAGGTAGAGGTGGGGGCCTTTTATAAGAGGAGAGGAGGGGCACTCTTGGAAAGTAAAGAAATGTTACTTTATTTTAGAATGAGTTTCGGATTTTAATGGTCCCACATTGATGTGTTTCTAGGATAAGGTGATAAGGGTTCGAAATACACCCATCCAATAAGTTTTTTACATGTTTAGGTCTTAGATTTTACATTATCTTTCCATTTTATTTAAATCGTTAAATAATGAGGTCATCGCTGCATCATCATGATGTCATAAATAATTTAATTTATTTAATGTATAAAAATTATAAAAAAATACTATGATGTAGGAAATCTTTTTATCTTTCCATTGATTATTTATAGTCAAAAATATGACTTGTATAACCCCATGTAAAAATTGTTTTAGTAAAACATCTCATGTTTGTGTCATTTTTACTTTAACATTAAATAAAAAGATATTTATGTCATTTTCCAACCAAAGTGGCTCCATGGGGTCTCCAAGTTGACTCATGGATTGTCTTGGTCGGTCATGACACATACAATGAGGGTATGACATGTGTCTAGGTCATTTCATTTTATTAAAACATTATTCTTACCTTAAACTACACTAATTACCTCTAATCGCGATTAAGAACATAAAAGTTACTATTCACCAAAAAATTATTTTAATCCCATTGAACCATATTTTACTTCCTAATGACAACCATGTATGTCGGATTTTTTAAATTCAAAACACATAGGTGGAAAAGTTTCATTTAAACGAAAAATCAGTTTCTTTAACTACCACTTAGTGGTTTCACTATTCATCAAAAATTGAAGTTTTTCAGAAAAATACCAAAAATTCACCCTAAGCTATATTTGATATTACGAATTCAAAAATGAAGTCTATTTTAAAAAATTCAAAACATATAAGTTGAATTAATTAATTTAATAATTAATTCCCGTTGTCAAAACAAATAGCGTGTTTTTAAGAAACAATAAGTATCAAAAGATTGACTCTAGTTTAAGTCCAATTTCAAGATGAAATTAATTCCAACGACCACTATTAGATTAAATGGTAAAAATATATTCTAATTAAACTTTAAAGCCAAATCAAAAGATAATCTAATCATATAAATAAATTAGATTAAAAAGAGGTTTTGAATTAAAATACAACATTTTTCACTATTCATTAAAAAATGAACTTTATCGGAAAAATACCAAAAATTTACACAATGTAAATTTTGATGTCCCGATTCTAAAGAAGAATTTTATTTTGTCAAATATAACACATAAAATTGTCAAAAAAATGGATTTAAAAGAGGTTCGCCATCAAAAGGCGGTTAATCGACCTTTTAAAGAATATTAGAATGTTTACGCTTAAAATTGGATTCATTTGCATTTTTAATCCTCTAACATTTATTGTAAAAAGTAAAAATATTTGATAAACATATATAATCATTTTGTAGTTATTTCCGTTCATTCCCGCCATTACAATGGCTAGGCGTTAACTACTATTTAAAATAATATTATTTTATTATTAGAGTGCAACGTAAGATTCCCAAGAAACTCGTTGTTGCGTGTTGGGTACGCCATCGAGCGTAGCATCCCCTTTAAAGTAATATTAATATTTTATTCACAAATATGGATAAATATAAAAATTTCATATTCTTTATTTACCTGGGGTGTTACATCCTTCCCCCTTTTGGGAATTGCGTTCTTGCAATTTTTAAAATTGGGCTTGGAAACTTCATTGAAAATCCCACATCGGAACAAGAGTCAGTAAAACTATCACTTTAAAATAAAGAAAGAGAATTAAAAAGGTCACCCGAGTTAACCCATACTAGGATTCCATGTAGGAAAACATGGACATGGAAGAAAAAACAAATGGTCATGTTCTGAGGGAGAGTGATAGTAAACATGTCTAGGAGAAAGTTAACCACAAGAAAATCACAAACTTGTGATGGGTTAAACGGTATTCGATTCCCCAATAGGAAAAGTTAATAGACAACATTTTTGTTTTAAGTTTCTTTTTATTGAGGAATCTATTCATAAGGAAACATAATCACTTATCATGTTGACTTCCAACTTTTATTATCTTTCTTACACAAACTCATATTTTTTCCAAAAGACGAGTATTTAGGAAGACTTGTTCACATTAAGAGTACTATAATCAACTTCTATAGAATCACCTAATACACAAAAGAGAACTATATACTTCCCATGTCTTTAGAATTTAACCAAAACCAAAACCAAGATGGTTAGTACAAGATCAGATAATCTAGAAGAGGATAACCCTTTATAAAAAGAAAATCTATTCTTAATCTCCAAAATTTGTCCAACAAAACCCAAAGTTCAATGAGGAACATTTGATAAACAATTTGTCCATAAAATTCTTCAAAGTAAACCAAAATAATATTGAAACCCAAATTTTTGAAGGATTTAGTCACATAGTCTTCCAAGGTACAAATTAACTTTTATCTCCAAATAACATCAGTTGCTCTTAAATTCTCATATTGAAAAGTAATTAACCTAATCACATATCCTCGATGATAGGTTAATCATTTCCATAGATAACCCAAAATAAACTTACTCTTGATTCCTAAAATCATCTAACTAAAAAGAATTAGTCAAACTAACCAGGGACTTCACATAGTCCAGTGGTAGGCGATAAATACCAGTCGCACTTTGGTTATGGGTTCGATTCCCGCAGCTTTGTCCGACGCGACGGGTTGTCACACGGTCTGCGTGTTGTCCTTTTTCCAAAACTATATAATTCTTAAAACATTCCCCAAAACGAGATAAAATCTTAAAAAATGATCCTAACATATTTTAACCTCAAGTTTATCTCATGCCTTTCATTTTCCATTATAACATATAATAACCCATAATTACCTCAAAAGTAAGAATCATATAAACTCTAGTGGTTACCTTTATAATTATTTCCTGAACTTCCAAATCGATTGGTCATCTCATACATGATGCATTACAAATCATACCAAGGTTCGAGTGGTTGATCATGACTCCTTGATAGTTGGTTTAGAACAACCACGAGTTTCCTCATTGAATCCCCCATTTTATCTAGTATCTTAATCAGAGAACCACCACAGTTTCCTTCAAACATGTTGTCTCTTTGGTGCCTGATAGATCCATCCATTCACTAAAAACAAAAATGTCAGTGTGAGTATATCAACAAAACCATTATGTACTAATGAGAAAGGTAAACACTAAGATATACTTACTCATTCACTTTATCTAAAACTAGGACTCTTTCTGAAATTCTAACCATTATGGTAATGTCACTTGTGCTTAGAGAATACCCTAACCTCTAAAGTAATCTAAAACGACCTCTGATACCAACTATAAGGCCCCAGCCTTAAACCTTACTTAATCTTCAGTTATTACAAGATTACACATTGAGGATATTTTCAGGTTTAGAGTTTTAGAGAATTAGATCGTAAAACTTGCATTACATTCCACATTTAAACAAAGTGGTTACATAAAAGATAGTATTCATTTTTCCCATCAACGGAAACATATTTAAAATAAAACACGGATTCTTTCTTGACACTTCCTTGACACTATCATCATATCATGTACCCTTCCCTTGACTTGTGAAAAACATTTCAAAAACTTGGGATGAGCATAAAAAGCTCAGTAAGGCATATAAAAATATGGAAAGGAAACATGAGTACATGTATATATAAGAATGAAATCATACTTTACCCATAAAACATAAGCACTTTAACATAACTCATAAAATCATGAATAAATCATAGAAATCATAAGACATAAAGGTAACTTGAGGTATTCATAACATTCTTATGTAGGGAGTAACCCTCTTGGTTACGTTTGGAATACCCATCACAGTATATTCCCTAAATCTCTTCGGAGAAACCTTAACGTTTAACCCCTTCACGTTACCCAATGCATTGGAGAGCTATATCGGGCTCACCCGCCCTTAGTTTTTCACGGAACCACCCGTCTTCATAATAATGCCCAAGAACCATAACATAATCGTATCACATAAAACATGCATAAAGGAAACATAACATTTCCACTTTTCAATCACAAGATATCAATACAACACATTGATATAAAAGCATTATAAAAACCATTTTCAATACCAAAATAAAAGAAAGGTAAAACATGGTATTTATTTTTCTTAGAAAAAAGGTATGGCTTGTAGAGGAAGTCGAAACTCAAATAATGGTCACGGCGGCGGAGAAGTCATTGTCGCCGCATACGTACGACAAAAACATTCCCTTTTTTCGTTTAGTAAAACTCTTCGTATAAAAAAGATTCCTTTTGGATAAACGTAAAATTCAAAGGGGTTTATACACCGTATAAAATAAGGTTGTGTATAAAACAAAATATGCCTCAATGAATGGAGATTGAGACGAAGTTCCTTACAAAGACGATATCCTTGGATTAAGGATAAATCAATTACATAATTATGTGTGACAAACTAATACACCAAATATAAGTGGATATTAAGTGTAAAACAATAATAGGACATTCACACATATCCATAGAACGACATATTCAAGGAGTACAAGTTTATCCCAAAGAATCAAAATTGGGTTAAGAAGTTCCCTTGCAAAAATTCGACAGCCTAACGGCGTCACTTCAAAATTCAGAAAAAGAGTTGATGAGAGATAAAGAGGGTATCTCATCACTTGGACATAAAATTTACATCAATAATGATATAGAAGAACATATACCAACATAATAGTATGTGAATTAAAAGACATAACAAAAGATGTCTTTTAAAAAGAGGAGGGTGAAAGGTTCCCTTACTGACTTGGGTAACCTTCGAAACGTACACCACATTGAAGAAGGGTCATACAATGAATATGTAAATACCCATAAATGAAATTATATTACACAAAGAGTATAATAATGGGATGTACATACACCACTCAAAGAAAATGGTGGAAAATGTATCATAAATCTCACGGGACTAAAAGTGAGATGAAAAATCCCTTACGGAAACTCGACAGCCTAACGGCGCCACTTAAAACTTCCAAAAAATGGATTGATGAGATCAAATATGGTCTCTTATCATATTAAAATAAAATGTACAGAAAGAGGAATATAAAAGAACATCCCCCATCATAACAAAGAGGAGCTTAAAAGAAGTGACATAAAGAAGAGTACTTAAAAAGAAAGAGAGAAGTAGGATCCCTTACCTCGGGTCCGACTTGACTCGATCGTTCTTTAACGTCTTGAATAATAAACTTGAGTTAATTTCTACTTTCTTAAGAACCTTTTTAAAGTTCATTATTCCTTTTATATAACTTATTTCCATGTTATAAATATTATGTAATCATTTAAGTTAATAATGTTTGTTTTGTCGATATTTGGTTCTTAAGTCGAAAGTGGACTTCTTACAATTACATGTTGTTCATGTGGTCAAAGGTTCATTATATCCAGAATGATATTCATGATTTGGATATCATATATATCATATATATCCAGAATATACATGTATTTATAATATTACATAATCATTTAGAGGTAAGAAATGAAATGCACCGTTCATGGAGACGGTAAGCCGTACGTACGCATGAACGCTACTTTCATTTCTATGTCATATTAATGAAATTAAAACTAAATGAGAGGTATGTATATTTTAATTCAAGAATTATATTCATCATTTATATGTAACATACATCATATATAATAACTTTAAATACATCATTTATACATCTCACATATGGCATTAACGAATCAAATCACTTTGAGGGGGCGGTAGTCCGCACTTCCTAAAATGAAATTATCGTGTTTACCCACAATGGAAACCATAAAGGTATGCCAAAAAATAAAAATACAGAAGCTTAAGTAAAACATAAACATATTATATATCATATATAAATATAGTGAAATCTTAATGGCCACCTTTTAAGGTGTTATATGAGTGTTGAACAATCATCGTTTCGTGAGGCAGAAATTCGTCATCCACAGAAATAGTATGTTCTTTAACCATTTGATGTAGGTGTGTGTAAGTGTAGCTAGAAAGATTCTTATAACTACATCCTATTATATTGAAGATATTGTAGTTTTTACAAAAGAAATGAATAAAAAGAGTTTAGGGGGTTGGAGAAGCAAAATAAAACAAAAGAATACAAGTGAAGACATTACCTTAAAATCGGGTAACTCTTTTTGATTTGAGCTCAAAGGCTTCCTTGGGAAGACTTATGCCAAAAGTGAGGCTTTTAGGAGTAAGAGAGGGATGTGGAGAGGCAAAATGAGCAGGGGTTGGCCGATCCAAATGCTTTGAAAGTGTGGGTAAGGAGGTAGAGGTGGGGGCCTTTTATAAGAGGAGAGGAGGGGCACTCTTGGAAAGTAAAGAAATGTTACTTTATTTTAGAATGAGTTTCGGATTTTAATGGTCCCACATTGATGTGTTTCGAGGATAAGGTGATAAGGGTTCGAAATCCACCCATCCAATAGGTTTTGGACATGTGTAGGTCTTAGATTTTACATTATCTTTCCATTTTATTTAAATCGTTAAATAATGAGGTCATCGCTGCATCATCATGATGTCATAAATAATTTAATTTATTTAATGTCTAAAAATTATAAAAAAAATACTATGATGTAGGAAATATTTTTATCTTTCCATTGATTATTTATAGTCAAAAATATGACTTGTATAACCCCATGTAAAAATTGTTTTAGTAAAACATCTCATGTTTGTGTCATTTTTACTTTAACATTAAATAAAAAGATATTTATGTCATTTTTCAACCAAAGTGGCTCCATGAGGTCCCCAAGTTGACTCATGAATTGTCTTGGTTGGCCATGACACATCCAATGAGGGTAGGACATGTGTCTAGGTCATTTCATTTTATTAAAACATTATTCTTACCTTAAACTACACTAATTACCTCTAATCGCGATTAAGAACATAAAAGTTACTATTCACCAAAAAATTATTTTAATCACATTGAACCACATTTTACTTCCTAATGACAACCATGTATGTCGGATTTTTTAAATTCAAAACACAGAGGTGGAAAAGTTTCATTTAAACGAAAAATCAGTTTCTTTAACTACCACTTAGTGGTTTCACTATTCATCAAAAATTGAAGTTTTTCAGAAAAATACCAAAAATTCACCCTAAGCTATATTTGATATTACGAATTCAAAAATTAAGTCTATTTTAAAAAATTCAAAACATATAAGTTGCATTAATTAATTTAATAATTAATTTCCGCTGTCAAAACAAATAGCGTGTTTTTAAGAAACAATAAGTATCAAAAGATTGACTCTTGTTTAAGTCCAATTTCAAGATGAAATTAATTCCAATGACCACTATTGGATTAAATGGTAAAAATATATTCTAATTGAACTTTAAAACCAATTCAAAAGATAATCTAATCATATAAATAAATTAGATTAAAAAGAGGTTTTGAATTAAAATACAACATTTTTCACTGTTCATTAAAAAATGAACTTATCGGAAAAATACCAAAAATTTACACAATGTAAATTTTGATGTCCCGATTCTAAAGAAGAATTTTATTTTGTCAAATATAACACATAAAATTGTCAAAAAGTGGATTTAAAAGAGGTTTGCCATCAAAAGGCGGTTAATCGACCTTTTAAAAAATATTAGAATGTTTACGCTTAAAATTGGATTCATTTGCATTTTTAATCCTCTAACATTTATTGTAAAAAGTAAAAATATTTGACAAACATATATAATCATTTTGTAGTTAGTTCTGTTCATTTCCGCCATTACAACGGCTAGGCGTTAACTACTATTTAAAATAATATTATTTTATTATTATAGTGCAACGTAAGATTCCCAAGAAACTCGTTGTTGCGTGTTGGGTACGCCATCGAGCATAGCATCCCCTTTAAAGTAATATTAATATTTTATTCACAAATATGGATAAATATAAAAATGTCATATTCTTTATTTACCTTGGGTGTTATATCTTTTTTATCAAATACAATTTCTAAAAGTGACAAAAATTAATTAAAATATTTTCTCATAAAAAGAAATAAAAATCATTTATGAAGAAAACATATTTTTAAAACATAAAATGGCTTAAAAATTGGGTTCATATTTCTTAAGCATTAATCAATAAATTTGTATTTAGTATGATGATTTTATATAAATTTCATAATTTTGTTGCTCTTATTCATATCAATCTATTCAATGGCTAGGTTATAACGGTCATATATAAATAATAATATTTCATGATTTGTTTAAACTCGATTTTGTGTGTCGTATACGCTATCGAATATAATGTTCTTTTAAAATCTCGAGGTGTTATAAAGGGGTTCAGGGGTTAGGGGGCCAGAGTCGCTAATATGGGGAGGGGGGTAAGGGGTTGAGAGTCGCAAATGGGGGTTGAGGTCAAGGTTAACTATAGTTTTGCTTTAGAAATTTAGTAACAGTTTTAGACAATCCGCCGCAGTATTTTAAATAAAAAATATGTTAAAATTTAGCAGTTGTTTTAGTAATCGCCACTAAAAAGCATCACTAATACAACATTTTCTTATAGCGATATATGCATATGACATACACACAAATACATACATATATACATAAATACATATACATACAAATTTTATATACATACATATATCGACCCCATAGTTTTTCACTATTTATTTTCTTTTGTCGCACCGCGAGCAGTTCGGATCATATCAAATAAGATTCACAGCACAACACCAACAATTATATTAATATTAATAATTATATTTATCTATATATTTTAATATAAATATACTTAAATAAATATGTATTCATTTATATAATTATAAAATTATTTAAACAAAATTTTAATATATTATATTTACATATACATTTTTTAATGTATTCAAATAGATTATTAAATATTTTTATTCATTGATATAAATTTGATAATCTTTTTGTTACATAAATTATGAAAATAAGATAAATAATAAATTTTTATTTTAATGTGAATTATATTTTTAAATATAAATTTTGTTTGAAAAATATTTCAATATATTATTCATATATTTTATAACATATAATCATACATATAGATACATGTAAACACACAAACATATAATTATAAATATATATGTATATTATAAATTATATAATATGAATTTAAATATATGAATTTAAATATATAAATTTAAATATGAACAATATTTAATATATTTATTTATATAGTTTATATCACTATTTATATATATATATATATATATATAATTTTAACGAAACATGCTAGGGTGTGGCCCCTTTATTAAGAAAATAAACATCTTTTTAACATGTATATATAATTATAATTATATATATTTATAAAAAAGCATGAAAGAATAAATCGAAATATAAATGAGTATATATATAGTATTTTGTATATATATATATATATATTATAAATCATATTTTAGAATATATAAATATGTATATATAAAATGTATTATTCATAGCATCACTTGTCAGTGTTATTTGAATGATGATAAATGGAACACTTTTATCAGCGGTAAGAAAAACTCTGATAAAGGGTTATCATTAACAAAGTTAAAAAAACACATCTTGGGATAACCTTTTATTAGTTTTTTTAATGCCCATAAAAGATTCATTTATCGTTTTTATTTAGCGCTGATAAAAGTGTGTCCATTACCAGTGTTTATTTAACACCGATAAAATTCAACATTTTATTTCACCTGATCTGTCGTGGTGATTACACAATTAGAAATTTAGATATTTAAATTTTATTTATAAATTTAAAATAAACATATCAAAAAATAAGTAAATATATTTTGTAATATTATCCTCATTTAATAACATGCATATGTACTGATAATAATCAATTTAAATGAATTCAAATTTAAATGTTATTTATAACCGAACTCAAAATAAATAAATAAAAATTATAATTGTGATGTCATTTAAAAATATATTATTGAATAATTAATAATAATTTGTATAACCGGGTTCAACTTTCTGATATTATAAGAATATTACTATAACTCTACCTTTTTATTAATCTTCTTTTCTATTTGTTAATCACCCTATAAATACTTGTTTAAGTACTACCCTAACTCTATTTAATCAGGTATGGTAATGTTGGGTATCGTTGGTAGTATCACCTCCTGCGGAGTCTCGTGTTCGAGTCTTATAAATAATAACATTGTTTGTTATGTGATCTGAATAAAATATAAGGAAATCGAAACCAATATATACATATATATTTCTCCAAAACCATAAATAGAGGGTAAGTTAGGAGTAACTTTGCCCAACA
Source organism: Viscum album (assembly GCA_963277665.1). Classification (NCBI taxonomy): domain Eukaryota; kingdom Viridiplantae; phylum Streptophyta; class Magnoliopsida; order Santalales; family Viscaceae; genus Viscum; species Viscum album. The sequence goes on from OY728147.1 coordinate 1,307,607,457, forward strand.
GTTTGATTAATATTTTAATTATGAGACCCTACTACCATCCAACGCGAAAGGTGACGGGAACACTTAGAATATCCAATAACTAAATGCCACGTGGTTCATATTTCACCTCAAGACCAATCAGGCATGACATTTAAGATAATAATACAATAATTAGTGTGCTGAATTGCCGCACCCGGCCCTTTCCTATTTGTTTTATATTTTTTAATAAAAAATACTTATTACACCGCCACTTGTATTATTTTTATATAACTATCGAGCTCAACTTGTTCACGGTCATCTATATATTATTCTAGAGTCAAAAATATTGTATTTGGTTATTTATTTATTTATTTTTGAATGTGGTGGAATATAATTTACATTTACAATGATGCAGGGCAAATGCATCCTGAGATATTATTTAAAGATACGAGATAAAAAAAAGCATAAAATTGTTTTATACTCGTCTTAATTTGATGAAAATCGAAAGCATAAAATCGTTTCACACGCTTAATATTCTAAATCTGTGAAGAGCCTGTAACAATCTCACGCCTTTATTCAGAATCCAAAGAAAAAACATGAATTGGTTTCATGTTTTTTGTTGGGTTGTCTATAAAAGTGCAGCCCTCCATGATTTCTTCACCCGCATATTAATTTTTTAGATAAGTTTTAAAATATGAGTTTTTTAGAATTAATTATTTTATTGAATTGTTAGTCAATTAAATCAATATGGTAATTAGGAATATTAAATTGCATGTTCACTACCACATATCGGCGCTAATACAGTGCTTACTTTTATCAGTGCTAAATAAAAAACACCGATAAAAGAGTATTTTTTATCGGTGCTAGATAAAAGTGATGATAAAGGTAGCTTCTAAAAAAACGCTGATAAATGTATACTCTTTATCAGTGCTTTTTTTAACGATGATAAATGTTAATCTTTATCAGCGCTATTTTCAACGATGATAATTTTTTTAATAAAATTACACTATTGATATTCAAAAAATAATGTTTATTTATATACACTAAAAACACATGTTTATAATTAATAATAATATAATATAATAATATATATTTATTACTAATTCAAATATATATATATATATATATTTAATGTTTTAAAAAAAAGTATTTATAAAATTATAAATAAATATACATATTTAAATAATTTGAAAATTTTAATAAATAAATTTGAAAAATAAACATTTTTATTATAATTATAATTATATATATATTAATAAATATATATATAATTATATAAACATATTTATATTTTTCTACAAATATTTATAAATATATTTATTTATAATTAGAATATAAATAGATAAATATATACATATATTTAAATAATTATATAATTATATAAATGACCTTTAGGGTCGTGACATGAAGGGCTAGCTAGAGTATAGGGTGGTTCTGTAGTTCGATGGAGAGCTTCTCTCTCAAGGATGGAGAGTCTCTCTCTCTTCATACTCGTGGCCAAAATATGACACCAATCTCCTGAAGCGGAGATGATGAGATTGTTAGTCATTATCAGATATTTGATGCCTGTGGAAAATCATGTGGTCGGACCATTTTAGCAGTGGAATTAGAGAGGGAGGGGATGGAACCCCCTTTGATGCGGGGAAGAGTTTGGTGGAACAACTATTTGTTGAAGTTGGTGTCCTAAAACCAACTTTTGTATACTTTATGATAAGTTGTATTCATAGTTTTGAATATTAATAAACTTCTCATCACAACATGATTGTTCTTCTGCGTAACATGGTATGTGATAATGTTTTAAGAGTAATTGTTGCACTAAAAGGTCACAGTAGTTCTCCGCTATGATGAGAACTTGGAAGTGCTATAACACTGTTTTTAAATATATGTTTTATAGCCGGATGATATCATTTGAGGGGAACAAATAATACAGCTTATCAGGAATGGAGATTCATAGGACTTTGAGGCACATTCTCATGGTGTACGGCTTTGGTAATATCCAATACAGGATATTATAAGAACGAGACTCGTCAGTAGGAAATTCATATTCATATGTGTCATGAATGTTCTTATCTGCCGACATGTGTATTGATCCTTAGACTTTACGGTTATTATTAATGAGTATTATGAGTCACATACTTTGATTTATTGATGAAAACCATGACGATAGATGCTCGCAGTGAGGTAGGATACGTTGGGTGTGTCACGAGTAATATCGCATTAACGAATAATGAGAGAAAGGATTTGTCCTTTCTGTTTTTAACGGAAGTTGATATCTTAGACCCTTTAATGGAAATGATATAGCCTAAATAAATCCATGACCATGGTGTTCTATAAGAAAGTTCAATTTTCAGAAAGTCAAAGAAAGAAACATCGAGCATATAGGTTGATGACACCAGCACACAACCTGCTTGATTAGAGATATCATGATAAATGGATTATATTACATAGTAAGCATCCATATTAGGTATTATATCGCTGCGACATTAACTTCTTTTTCTATGGGTGCCTTAGCGTGTTGCGAGATTCTAACATTGGACTTTAGACTGCTTCGCCTAATAATACTGAGAAAGAGGCTCAGTGGGCCACACACTATGTGTATTCCAAATCTTAGTTAAATAATAATATCATTATTCATTATTTAACAAGTTGAATAAATATTATTCACACATGTAGTTTAATAATTATTTATGTTTGTTTGATCACATATATTTCATCACCAGTTATTCAAGAGAATATAATGTGAGAAAATATTTAATAAATATTTAATTGTTATTTAGTGAATATTGTATTTATTCATTTATTGGAAAATAGTGCAATGATATTTATTTAATAAATAAATAGTCATTATTTTAGGCCCAATAAATATTGTGGAGGAATGACAGACCAACTTTAATGGTCCAATGAGAAATAATAAATAATAAATATTATTTGATTAAATATTTTTTAATTAAATTCACAAGTTAAACGCGTGTCGAGAAATAATAATAATATTATTATTATTTGACATGAAGTTTTGCAGGGATTAAATAAATAAAGGGTACTTGTGCAATTATTATTTTTTAATCCTAGTAATAAATAAACCCAATTATATTTTTTTCTCAGAGGGTCAATTTATTTGTTTGGTTGTGCACAACGGATTTGAAGAATACCCTCTAACCCTAGAGAGCTCCTTTCTCCAAGAACACTTCCAAGAACGGAGAGCGATCTTGCTCCATCTTCCACTACCAAGTCAAGAGAGATCAATGAGAACGCTTTGGAAGCAGTTCTCAAGGCGATCAAGAGCGAACAACACAAGCGATAAGATTTATCGTGATAGTACCTAGAGATTCTTACAGTGACATTCAGAGATTTGTGGAACACATGTGGATCACCGTTAGAGGGGATCTGCTACTGATTCCTATAACGCAACGACGATGCAATGCGGATCTATTTTCAGATCCATTAACGAAGAAAGAATTCAAAAATGTAATTCTTTAATTAATTAAATTGATTATAAATAATATGTGAGGATCCTCTCCCTGGTTCTGACGTTCTATCCCTTATTTATATTCTTTGATTCAATTCTGTAGATCATGATGTTTATCGTTGTGTAGATCTCGGATTGATCATCGATCTTGGAAAAAAGCAAAGTTGGGCACAACACATCGCATGCTTCTATAGTGTCTGGAACCAACAAGTGACATCAAAGCGATCAAATAATTATTTATAATTATTTAAAGACCATTGATTGATTTACACAATTTCATTTTAGTTTTCAATTTAAGTTTAATCGTTCTTTTAACCTAAATTTTGAGATTTGCTTCCTCTTCCATTTCTCGTAGATCTAATCAATACGGTTAATTTTATGAATGAAATAAAATCGAGGAACTCATATGGAGATGTGAAGGATTCTGTTCGGATAATATAGGAGTACACTCTGTGTATTTGTATTCAATGCATCAAGAATTAACTCGACAATTAATTCAAACCATGTGCATTAATGACACGCGGTGTATTTATTTCTTACACCACGTGTAGACTGGGCTAGGGTGGCACACGGTCATCCGGATTACACGCCGTATAGCCCACGTACAGGGTGTGTAGTTCCTTTGAGTCATAGATGGGCCGTGTATTACCATACACGACCTACATGGCTGGTGACCGTGTAACTCAGAGACCACACATCATTTAGTTTCTTATACAGGTCGTGTACTCCAATTGTCCGAGGCACAATTTACATGCCGAGTCCCTAGGCATGTGCCTCATATACACGACGAAAGAAGTACACGTCGTGTAACTCGGCTGTACACACTATAAAATTATACCAAATTACACAGATTTAAAATTTATTTATTATACTGTGTAAACCTTATCGACATGTGTTTGTGTGAGGTCATTAAGTTGATAGGACACTCCATGTGATGAGTTTTAATGTATATATATATATATCTCTGTGTGTGTGTGTTGAATTGAAATTTGTGTAATGTTCATATTTGCATATCATGTTTGAGCTGTATTTACTCTACGTGCATTAAAGCACAACTAGTTACAGAAAAATCATGTAATTAGTGTAATCATTAAGTTGATAGTAAACATCATGAAAGTATGTGATAATTCATGCATGCTATATGTCACAAAAAATAAACTGTATACGAGTATAATACATGTTGGGTAGATTCAGATGAGTATTCACCGTGTTGCCTCCAAGTTACATTTATGTACATAATTAATTTTAAATGAATTTATATAATATGTTTAAAATTATGATTGATGAGAATCTCAAAGAAATTCATATGAAAATTAATATAAAATAATTGATTAATTAAAGTTAATAATTCATTTATTCGAGCGAGATTTATCTTAAATAAGAATGATTAGCAATTGAATGCTAGTTTTATTAAATGAGTAATTTGTTGCTTGCATGTGGATGATCAGGAGCATAGACCATATCTTTGTATGTGATTCGTTTCATTTAATTTATTATTAAATTAAATTATTTTCATGCATGTTTTCTCTCCTCTTATTATGTAAGGGCTTTCATGCCCATGGTCTCTTTTATGTAAACCCTTTTCCCCTCACCTACATGTGAGTAAAAAAATATGTAATGGATAGAGCTCCCAAGCTAGTGGAGACAGTTCAAGTTTGGGGCTGAGGCGAAACCAATCCAAGAGAGATACATAGGTGGAAAAGTGGAAAGTTTTAACATGAACCTTAATTGGTTCAAGGTGTTTCCCCCAGGTCAATAATTAGTTTATTAACTGCTAGATAAACTTACCATGAGTAAAATCTCATGATCATACTGCTTTATTTTTTTTTATTTTTTTCAAGTCGCATGTTTTGTTTCATTATGGATGTTTTGTCGTAATCACATGAATTAATTAAATTAACGACCATACAAGATAGAGCTAAAATAAAATTACTTATGTGTAAATATTATCTAAGACATGGTTAATCACCTAAATAATGACACGCCCTGGACCCATACTACCCCAAAGCCGGTGTGGTTTCAATAAAATATGGTGTACAATTTTTTTTATAAAATTGAAGCTGAAGAATTACAAATCATGTTCACTAAAGAGGATATTTTTGGTTTAGGTTCTATAGAACCATATAAAAATAATACAATTCCTTAAATACTGAAAAGAAAGGACTTCATAAACTAGTCACCAATCAGTGTAACACAAATCTAATAAACCTATAAAAGAAAAAAGATTGAAATGTAGGGTGAGCATATAAATGCCCAGTAAGGGGTTTTTCTAAATAAAATAATACTTCAAATAAAACCTTTCTTAAAACATTTTCTTAAGGAAATATTGTAACACATGGAGCACATCATAACATTTTGTCCAAAAATTACATGTAAACTTTTCAAAGAATATTTTCAGAGTTACAATGAAATATGTTCCAATCATAAGAATTCTTATACAATATATATGACATTCAACGTAATAAAGAAAGTGTTATTCTAACTATAATAAGTGTGACATGCGAAAGTACAAGTACATAATTTACAAATGAAAGTAATACATGATCAGAGTTGTGCATATAATGATAACATCATTTCCTTTCCATGCTAAATGTAAACCATAAACTGGAAGATAAATATCTGAATGATGAATAAACCTTATTCCATAAGCATTTACTTCTTCTGATACTCATAAGTACATACTCTTAACCAAGTATATTCTACTAGTCAAATATCCACTTGGTTAATTTATTATCAAAAACATAATGAGGGAAGTGAATATGCCTGACTGTGTCAAGGCCTCGTTCCAACACCATAAACTCTATGTCAAGGCCTCATGCCAAGACCATTAATCAAAATTTGGGAAAGGCCTCGGCCAATTCCACGTCTATTTGTCTCATGAGACCTACCGATGCATCAAGGGGCTATAGCAGGCCCCACCTGTCACATACTAAGTCCAATGCATTCCCCATTTCTTTAAATCAATATGCTTCACACCACTTTGATTTATTAAATTACTCCTTACTTATTATTCAAAGTGCCACATACTACTTGAAATATTTAATTTCTCATTTCATATTATTCAAAGTGTCCCATACCACTCTAAATAATTTAGTTCCTTAATCCATAAATTATCATAATAGTTTAATTACATTCTTAAGCATTTTCATATATATAGTGAAACATACACCTAAGTGTCAAAACTAAAAACTGCATGGAAATTTAATGAATGAAAAGTATAGTAGGCGTATTATAGCACATGTGATGATAACTAATGCACATAAAATATAGGTTGTGTCACATAAAATGATAACCCTTAAATTCTAAAATCCTTGTTATGAAAATAACATATTATATTCCAGAATGTACAATTTGAATTTATGACAGTTATTATTTGTATTTAAAAAATGTGATGATAAATGAGAATGAAAAATGGGATAAATCATGAACTTAAATAAACAAAACCATACTTAGTGACAATTCATCATGGGTTGAAAACATAACCAGTTAGAATGTGAAAATATTATTTTATGTGAGGTATTGAATGTATAATTAACTAAAAACACTTCAAAATACTTGTTATAACTTTTATAAATCCATTGGGAACTCATAATGTGAACCCATATTAAATACATACCATATAAATATATATATACTTCTGTATGTACTTAAGGCCGTTTCATCAAATCTTAAGAACCCAATACATAATTTATGTGTAGTAAAATCATAATTTAAACCAAAGTTCATCATTAACATTCACATTGTAAAACCGAGGGTACTGTTTTATAAATACATATATATCTATATCTATGTGTAAAAATACTTATTTATTTATAATTCTATCAACATAATACAACTCTAAACCTAAAATGGTCTCTATTCATTATGCATTCCATTTAGAGTAAGATTTATTCTTTATTAAAGAAAGAAATCGATATGGCTTTATTAAGAACACATATATACATATGTGTATATATGTTGTGAAACCAAATTTAGGTATAAACATATAACCCCATTGTGAATTGTATGACATAAACATTTTTCAAAAATAGGAAATAATTTTTATAAGATAATTCAAGAAAATTAGGAGGTTATAAGAACAACAATATATATATATATATACACATGTATATATATATACATAAACAATCTATAAAAAAACAATGTAAGGAAATCCTAGGTCCCTTACTTGGTTCGAAGAAGGAGAAGAGGTTGAGAGGATCTTGAAGAATCATTGGAGAGGAAAAACACCCATAGGGTTCGAGTGAAAATTGAATTATACATATAAACCATATATAATATATTTTTGAGGCAACTTGCATAGAAAACCGATGCACCTTGGTTTAAACAAAAACTGGTGCACTTGGTCTTGTGGAAAATGATAAGGAAGGAGGGGCCACCCAAGGTTACAGGTGTGAAAAAATGAAAAAAGAGTAGCGAGAGCTACTGGTGCGACACATGCAGGAGAAAGAAGAAGAATAAGGCGATGAGAGAGGGTGTGGAAAATTATGAATGAATCTGATCAGCTGAGAAGAGATCGAACAACTGATAAAGATTTGAAGATTTAAAAATAGATTAACGGTCACGATTATATTAGATTTGATCGGACGATTTTGAAAGATTCAAAGATTTAAAAACAGATGAATAGTTGCGATTAGATCAGATTTGATCGGACAACTGCCAGTGATGCGGCGTTTTAAAAAGGAACAAATGGTAAATATTAGATCTGTTAGGATCGAACGGCTGATAAAAACACGATGGGGAAACCACAGATGTGGGGAGTCAATGAACGAACCGATCGGACGGCTTAGATCCCGCGCGGCGAGATCTGACAACTTAGATAAGATCTCGCTTTAAAATGATCATCCCATATAGAAACAAGACGGGTTTTTCAGATCCATTATAAACCTGGAGATCATGGATAAGGATCAGAATTCCCCCTCCCTGTGCCACCCCATACTAGGTTTCTGTGGGCGTGCTTCTGCACCCACCCCTACCGCCACACCGCCCTGTACAGTAGCGCACTCTGGCATCCTTACACACGCACCCCTGTGCGCATTTGGACCTGACAATTCATACCTACATGCACGACTTATCATGAACCATGCATGCACAACCCTGGGACATTTCTAGGGGATGTGAGTGAGATTCCCACCAAGGCCTTGAGTGGCTTGGCCTTCTAGGTCGCCCTCATCTAGGTGGGGGACTCACCTAAATTTTCATAGTAAAAATAATTTTTTTGTTAATTATAAGAATAGTATATATAAAAGTGTCTTAAATATAAGAATATAAATTCTATATTATGATTAAATAAAATCCTAAAAAACCAGTATTTTCATTAATTTATAATGATTTTGGTTCTCAAAACTTCAATGTTCAAAATCTATAAAACAAACCCCATACTAGTTTTATATTTAAAATCCAAAACATATTTTCAATTAAAACATTGTTTTTATTCATCCAGGATGAAAAAATTTCAAAGAAACTAATAAAAACATCGAAATAATAAAATATCTATTTCACTAAGTATATATAAAATATTAAATATAATAATACTCATTAATTTCATTTTTCCCAAGGTATGCTTTCAAACTCAAAAATATGTTTCATTGTACCAAAACCAAGTAGTAATAAATGTGTGATTCTCCTGGTATTTATTTTAAAACACAAGGGTTATGATTCAAACCCATTTTAAACTTTAAATCACTATCCTTATAAAATATATAAAAATATCTTATTATAAACATGTTTATAGTTATAACTTCAATGCACACTTTAAACATTTAGAAAACTCATTATACGTAGATACTTTAAATTAAACTACCTAAATACCCAATGAATATAAGGTCTTATAGTAGTTAGACACTCAACGATCACCTTAACGAGGCAACAATCAGATTATCTTTAAGGCCTTATATAAGCATGAATTAGGGTGTTCCAATTTCAAAAGATGAGACAAAGAAGATAGTGCTCATCATTCCTCTGATGCTTAGCACAGTTGATGTGGTTCTAGCTATACTGATGTTCATCGTGATAGATCCGAAGGACCCCCACTATTTTCTTGGCCTTTTTGTTATATTACGGGGTCTCCCTGTAATCCTAACAGGTCTCTTTGTAGCTATTTTTTGTTAGTTGTATTCTCTTAGCCTTGAAGTAATGTAATCATTTCAGTGTTTAATTAAATAAAACAAGCCTTGTTTTTATTTTGAAAACATTGTTTGTAAAGTAGGGAAAATTAAACCAAATAATACTGTAATATAATTATTATTACATGTGAAATAGGTTCAGGGCATCACATTATCCCCCCTTCAAATAATTGAATCCTTGCAATTCTAAAACACACATACACAACCAACAACAAAAGCAGACAGACTTCACTCCTGAGGTCCCCTCCTCTAGGACCACCACTGCGGATAATCCTATGATGTCTCTAGGTGGATCCCCAGATTAGTTTTCAGTTCCTCTACCTCTTTTTCCCATATACACCATGAGAAGACAAGGTCAAACCCATGCATAAAACATTTGGTCTTCCAAAGAGAGGCACAAGAAGTGTGGTGGTCGGAGATTTGAGAGTGGAATAGTTCCCTATAAATCCCTTGAACTACATGTGCTTGAAAACTTTGAAGTCTCAAAGAATACCATACATACTAAAACTTAGGACATGGAATAGGTAGGTTGATCAAGTGACACCCTCCAAATCAGCTTCAAAATTTTTTCTCATGGCTTGATAGTTCTTGGACAAGGTGAAACAAAGGAAGAGACCATCGTGGTACTTCCATCTCTGTCAGTACTATGCAAATTGTGCATTTGCAATACAATTATAGATCTATCTCTCTCCTTTGTAGGAATGGAAGATATTTGAGCTAAGGGATACTCTATAGAGGTGTTTTCAGGTCAGGAGAAGTTTTGTGAAAGGGTCATAGTCTTCTGAACATGACTTGACAATTATGCGTTCTAGTAATTCTGTGGGTAGTGATTAGAGGTTGGTTGGTGAACTTGGGTCTTCCATCTAAAAATTTCAAGATACATGTTTTAGTCAGTAATGAATAACCATATTAAAATAGAGACATTATTTTGTAAATGCACATTAAAGTACCAAAATATTACATTATCCATTTATACAAGGTTTATAAAACCCAAGGTGTTACATAATCATTTGCTCCCTATCACAATTCATTGGTATGGATTTCCTAACATCCTCTGAGATTTTTCTTCACAGGTACCACCAGTGTTGGTGATTTTCCTAGTTTCCAGTTAAGAAAATCCCCAAAGCGGTTAAAAAATCTTCAATCTCTTCCATCCATATGCAACACGGGCAACTAATTGCATGTGGAAAACTAAAGTTTAGTGTGAGAGAATCATTATGTGTATCAAGTTGAGTGACAACGGTATGAACTTGATGTCGATAAAACAAATAGAAAGACTCATCCCCAAAAATCTCAAAGTTAATAACTTAACCATAGAGATCGTAGGTCAAGATTTGACATAGGTACGCTGGTCAGAGGTTACCCTCCTGGGAATCCACTTGGAAGTCTTCTCTAGCTGAAGCATTCTTGCTTATGGTAAAGCATCAAAATAAACCCTCAAAATACTTTCCCTTCCATGCATAGAATGGGAATTGGGCATTCATCATATGAAAATAGTCGAAGCCTCCTACTCAGTGAAGTTGGAGTACACGAGGAGAATTGGATATATGGTAGAAGTGATTGCATGACAAACAATGGTTTTCAAAAATCTCACAGCTTTCTAAACATGATTTTCCCATTATAGTTTCTAATACTTCCGTTGAAAGAGACCAAAGGTTTGATTCATCTTCTATCTAAATTTTTTAATAAAAATTCTACTTAGTAATACATAATCAATTTTTTAATGTTGTTATAATATTCTATGGTTTTCTAAACCAATCCCCTAATACCAACCGTCATTCCCTGACCCTAGATTTCCCTAGAGCTGGTGCAGTTTCAATAAAACATGGTGTGCAATTTTTTTTATAAAACAGAGGCTGAAGAATTACACATCATGTTCCACTAAAGAGGATATTTTCAGTTTAGGACCTGGAGAACCAGATAAAAATAATACAATTCATTCTATAATGAACATAGAGAACATCATAAAGCAGTCACCAATCAATGTAACTCAAATATACTAAACCTGTAAAAGAAAACATATTGAAACGTATGGTGAGCATATGAATGACCAGTAAGGGGGTTTTCAAAACAAAATAATACTTCAAATAAAACCTTTCTTAAAACATTTTCTTAAAGAAATATTGCAACACATGGAGAAAAACATAACATTTTGTCCAAAAATTACAAGTGAACTTTTCTAGGAATATTTTCAGATATACAATGAAACATGTTCCAATCATAATCATGATTATAAAAAATATATGGTGTGCAACGTAATAAAGAAAGTGTTATTTTAACTATAATAATCTTGACATGCGAAAGTGCAAGCATATAATTTACAAATGAAAGTAATACATGATCAGAGCTGTGCATAAAATGATAACTTCAATTTCATTCCTTGCTAACTGTAAACCACAAACTCACAGATAAATATCTGAATGCTGAATAAACATTATGCCATACACATTTACTTCTTCTGATACTCATAATTATAAGATATTAACCAAGTATATTCTACTAGTCGAATATCCACATGATTAATTAATTATCATAAACAAAATGAGGGAAGTGCATATGACGGACCGTGTCAAGGCCTCATGCCAAGACCATAAAATCTATGTCAAGGCCACATGCCAAGACCATTAATCAAAGTTTGGGAAAGGCCTAGGGTAATTCCACATATATTTGTCTCATTAGACCTATATATGTACCGATGAGCTATAGCGGGCCCCACCCATCACATACTAAGTCCATTGAATCCTCCATTTATTTAAATCAAAGTGTTTCACACCACTTTGATTTATTAAATTACTCCTTACTTATTATTCAAAGATCCACATACTACTTGAAATATTTAATTTCTCATTTCATATTATTCAATGTGTCCCATACCACTTTGAATAATTTAGTTCCTTAATCCATAAATGGTCATAATAGTTTAATTACATTCTTAATCATTTTAAAATATATAGTGAAACATGAACCTAAGTGTCAAAAATAACAACTGTACGTAAATTTAATGAATGAAAATTATTGTAGGTAGATTATATCACATGTGATGATAACTAATGCACATAAAATACAGGTTTTATCACATTAATTGATAACCCTTAAATTCTAAAATCCTTGTTATGAAAACAACATATTATATACTAGAATGCATAATTTGAATTTAAGATAGCTATCATTTGTATTTAAAACATACGATGATAAATGATAATGACAAATGGGATAAATCATGAAATTAAATATATAAAAGCATACCTAGTGACAATTAATCATGGGTTGAAAACATAGCTAGTTTGAATGTAAAAAAATTATTTTATATGAGTTATTGAATATATAATTAACTAAGAACACTTCAAAATACTTGTTATAAATTTTATCAATCCATTGTGAAATCATAATGCGAACCCATATTAAATACATACCATATATATATATATATATATATATATATCTCCATATGTATATAAGGGTGTTTCATCAAATATTAAGAACCCAATACATAATTATGTGTAATAAAAACATAATTTAAACCAAAGTTCAACATTACCATTCACATTGTAAAAATGAGGGTATTGTTTCATAAATACATATATATCTATATCTATGTGTAAAAATACTTATTTATTTATAATTCCATCCACTTAATACACCTCTAAACCTAACATGGCTTCTATTCATTATGAATTCCATTTAGAGTAGGAGTTATCCTTTCTTAAATAAAGAAATCGATATGGTTTTATTAAGAACACATATATACATATGTGTATATATGTTGTGAAACCATATTAATTTACAAAAATAGAACCCCATTGTGAATTGTATGACATAAACATTTTTTAAAAATAGGAAATAATTTTTATAAGATCATTCAAGAAAATCAAGAGGTTATAAGAACAACCGTATACACACACACACACACTCATGTATATATATATATATACATAAATGATCCGTAAAACAAAACAATGCAAGGAAATCCTAGGTCCCTTACCAGGTTTGAAGAAGGAGAAGAGGTCGAGAGGATCTTGAAGAAGCGCTGGAGAGGAAAAACACCCGTAGAGTTTGAGTGAAAATTGAATTATACATATAAACCATATATAATATATTTTTAAGGAAACATGCATAGAAAATTGAGGCAGCTCGGTTTAAACAAAGACCAATGCACTTGGTCTTGTGGAAAAAAATAAGGAAGAAGGGGCCACCTGATGTCACAGGTGTGGAAAAAAGAAAAGAGAGTAGCGAGATCTACGGGTGCGGTGCATGCAGGAGAAAGAAGAAGAAGAAGGTGATAAGAGAGGGTGTAAAAAATGATGAGTGGATCTAATCAGATGAGAAGAGATCAGATGGCTGAGAAAGATTCAAAGATTTTAAAACAGATGAATGGTCATGATTAGATCAGATTTGATCAGATGACTGCGAAAGATTCAATGATTTAAAAACAGATGAATGGTCGTTATCATATCAGATTTGAATGGACGACTGTGAGTGATGTGGAATTTTAAAAAGGAACGAACGATAAAGATTAGATATATTGGGATTGAATGGATGATAAAAACACGGTGGGGAAACAGTGGCTGTGGGGAGTCGATGAATGAACCGATCAGACGGCTCAGATCCCGCGTGACAAGATCTGACGGCTTAGATAAGATCCCGATTTAAAATGACCTTCCCACATCGAAATGGGATGGGTTTCGTGGGTCCCTTATAAGCATGGGGCTCACAAATGATGCTCCAAATCCCCCCCTCTCTAGTACTTCCCCGTACTGGGTTTCTACGGACATGCTTTTTCACCCACCCCTGTCATCGTGCCTCCCCGCATAGTGGCATGCTCTGACACCCTTACAAACGCACACCCATGCGCATTTGGGCCTAACTATGCATACCTGTGCACGAGACATAGAACGCACCATGCATTCATAGCCATGGGACATTACTAGGGGATGTGAGTAAGATTCCCACCAAGGCCTTGAGTGGCTTGGCCTTCTAGGTCACCCTCGTCTAGGTGGGGGACTCACCTAAATTTTTCATAGTAAAAGTCATTTTTTTGTTAATCATAAGATTAATATGTATAAAATTGTATTAAATCATAGAATATAAATTCTATATTATGGTTAAATAAAATACTAAAAAACCAGTATTTTCATTAGTTTATAATTATTTAGGTTCTCAAAACATCAAAGTTAAAAATCTATAAAACAAATCCCATACTAGTTTTATATTTAAAATCCAAAACATATTTTCAATTAAAAATTTATTTTTGTTTATCCAGAATGAAAACAATTCAAGGTAAATTTTAAAAAAATTGCAATAATAAAATATATAATTCACTAAGTATATATAAAATATTAAATAAAACAATAGTTATTAATTTAATTTTTTCCAAGGTATGCTTTCAAACTCAATAATATGTTTCTTTGTACCAAAACCAAGTATTATTAAATGTGTGCTTCTCTTAGTATTTCTTTTAAAACACAAGGGTTATGATTAAAACCCATTTTAAATTTTAAATCATTATCCTTATAATATATATAAAAATATTTTATTACAAACATGTTTATATTTATAACTTCAATGAACACTTTAAACATCTTGAAAACTCATTATACCTAGTTACTTTAAATTAAACCAAAAGAATACCCAACGACTATATTGTCTTATAGTCGTTAGACACTCAACAATCACCTCAATGAGGCAACAATCAGATTATCTTTAAGGCCTTATATAAACATGAATTAGGGTGTTCCAATTTCAAAAGCTGAGAAAAAGAAGATGGTGCTCATCATTCCTCTGATGCTTAACACGTTTGCTGTGGTTCTGGCTATATTAATGTTCATCGTGATGGATCCGAAGGACCCACACTATTTTCTTGGGATTTTTGTTGTATTGGGTGTTCTCCCTATAATTAAAATAAGTATCTTAGTAGGTATTTTTGGTTAATTGGATTATCTTATCCTTGAAGCAATGTAATCATTTCAGTGTTTTATTAAATAAAACAAGCCTTGTTTTTATTTTGAAAACATTGTGTGGATACCAGGGAAAATTAAACAAAATAAAACCATAATATAATTATTATTACATGTGAAATATGTTTGGGGCGTCACAAATAAATCCACTTAATATTAAAAATCATGTGATAAAGATAATAATTAACAATTTACTGATAAAGGATAAAATCAATCAATTGTATATATTAAGTCAGTATAGTCTTCCACTACTTCAGTTAAAATCAAACCATAGTTCTAAGTGTTTGAACAACCAAAGTTAGGGAGATTTCAATTATCAGGAAATTCTAACTTGAAGTTTTGGGTTGACATAACTTAATTCACATCAAGGGTTGACTTCCAAAGTAGGACTTAGTGTAACTGAGAGGCAAGGGTTGAGGAAATCCAATTTAAGGATTTTGGGATTAGGGAGTCTACTTAAGAGATCAAGAAACTGTGATTTAATGTAGTTGATATTTGGAATGCCTACCTAAAAGCATTCAAGTTTCTTGACCAAATAAATTTGCGGTAATGGGAAGGGGAATATGGATCCTTTCTACTAGAATATTCAATAAAAATGATATTCTGGAGATAATAGTGAGGGCTATTGGGTTTCGATAAAATAGAGGGAGTCTAATAAATTTAATATTTATTTATTTGTCAAAATTTTATCAATGAATGTAATAAAATTATACTCATATTATTTTTAAAAGAAATATTAAAATCACTTAAAACATATAACTATGATCCATACTTGAGAAGGATAACCTTATCACCAGTAAAAATTTCTAAGAATGGAAAAGGCGCTTACGCATTATCTTTTTCCATGAAAATAAATTGTATATGCTAGAAAATCTTTTCCTAATGCACATGGTAATGAGGCAAGTGATAAAGAGTTATCACTCTATGAGAAACATTTAAATGATTCCACATATGTTTAATGTTTCATGATATCATCAATATCCAATGATCTTTTCAATCAACATGAGGACATGGATGTGTATAGAATGATGCCTCACCTTTGGTATCTCTATTAAGAGAAGGTGAGACAAGAGAGGTATGAGATCTCCAATGATTTTTTTACAACTAATATTGGAGAGTCTATGCCAGCTCGGCCTCATGTAGTCAAGCTTATTGGCTACATTGAATTCTTATACATCTTAGGTATTAAATTCACAGATGAGTTGCGCACAGGTCTCATACTTTCATCACTACCTAAGACCTTCTCCAATTTTATTATTAATAATAGTATGAGAAATAATGAGAAGAGTATTTCAAAATTTCTTACTTTGATTCTCCAAGTGTATAAGGACATGGAGCATGATAAACCCATGATACTTATGGTGAATAAGAAAAAGAAGTACAAGAAAAAGGGGGCCAAGACTCATAATAAGTCAAAATCTTCTGAGCACCGTCCTTCCAAGATGAGGTAGATCCAAAGGCAGGGTAAGGAAAATGAGGCAATATGTTTTGCATGTGGCAAGTCAGGCCACTTGAAGAGGAATTTCATCCAGAAGAAAGGGGAAGCCAAAGGTGAGTTCGTTATCGAGTGTAATCTTTCAATATCTACACATTGGGTATTAGATATAGCTTGTGGTGATCACGTCTATATCCAAATATAAGAACCAAGTAGATTTAAAAATATTTATAAAGGATATGTGGATCTAAGAGCTGCTAATGGTGTGAGGATGACTGCCCTGTCCATTGGTGACTACCATCATTAATTGTCAACATAAATGATTTTGGTTTTAAAATATTGTTATTATGTACTAGTTGCGCCCAAATTTACCCTACAGGTATGCAGTCATTGTAGTACAGGTAGGGGTCGAATCCACAAGGACCGAAGAAGAAACTGAGAGACACTTTGATTTTGGAAGGATTTGGATATGGAGTGGACAACTATTTGGATTGATTTGATTTTACTAACTACTGATTTAATCTAAAGAAAATAAATTAAAACATACAATTACATATCCTAAAACAATTAATGGATATGGGTTTATCCTAAGTTGTTACTAGGGTTAGATTGGATGCATTTATTTTCTTATAACATTCATTTCACTAATTCAAGATGTATCCACGAAATGATATAATTACTCAACATCATTCACCAATTTAATCCCTACACAATTCCAAGGCTAATCACCAATTCACTTATAGGATAAATTTAATGATCACTCCAAGGAATTGGATTGTACTAGCACTCGAAATGTGTCATCGTTAAAGTTGGCGAAGATGAAGAAGAAATTAATCATCAAATGGAAATCTTAAATTAATGAAATTATTACAGAATTTTAGATCATAAAATAACATCCAATATTCTCCATGAAACTCCCTAGGACCAACCCATAAGGGGTTAGCCCTCCATTTATGATATTAAATAAATGGAAGCGGGAAGTCGACTTAAAGAAGCAGAATTGGAGAAGAAAAATAAAACAATGAAACGATCACTCCACCGTTGTGTGAATAAATTCACAAGTGCTGGTGTGAATAAATTAAAACCTTAAATCAACGGTATCAAATTGATAAGAATAATAAAAGAAAAAGAGGAAATGAAGAACTTTTATTAAGAACTAATGTGATTCAAATAACTTACATGAGAATGAAGAACGATTACAACATCAAATGGACAGCAAAACATTACAATGAAACAAAGCATCCAAGATCTCTAAATCCTCCACCACTACTGCCTTAAATAGGAAAAAATGAATTCTTGGCCGAGCCCCCAACATCCCATGTTCCTTTAATTAATTGTGTTGGGGAAAAGTGGGTGGAACATTAATGTTGAGACTTTTCCACTTCTTGCCCCGAAGTTGCAGCCAGCTTGCATCCACTGGAAAGACGCACCTAAAGGACCTTCTATAAGGATGAATTTGAGTGGGACCTATAAGACTTAAATGAAGCACCGGATTCCCCTAACATTCTGTAAAATTTCAGCCCCAAATAATAAACCATTCGCGAGATATGATAAATTTAGTGGGCTGTTTTTCTGGGCCGCAGAATCTGGCCCAGAATTGAATCTTAAACTTGGGATGCCTTAATCACCACCATTTAAGACGAATTAGCACTATCTACAGAAGAATTATTTGTTCCCCTATATGTCTTATAGTCTCCTATAAATTTTGGGCTTCATTGGGACTGTATTGTGGGCCCCACAGTCCGATCAGTGGGATGATATCCAATCTGCCTTCTCCAGAATTGTTTCCTTTCTTCGCCAAAAATCCTCATCATCCTTTATGAATACTCCATTGATCCCTGAATGAAAAATGTTCATAATTAAGTGCATATTCATTTACAAAAACATCAAATTAAAATATGGATAGTTAAATTCTTTAAAATCAGATGAAACATTGGGCCTAAATTGGTGCATATTAGGCATGAAGTGCACAAATGATGAGAATGGATGTTCAAAATTAAAATCCACTAACTCAGGCCCATAAGATCAAAAATTAATATTTAATACCCTTAAAATGTAATCAAAATTTGTGTTTTTATTGTCTAATAA
The DNA here is from genome assembly GCA_963277665.1 of Viscum album. Taxonomy (NCBI): domain Eukaryota; kingdom Viridiplantae; phylum Streptophyta; class Magnoliopsida; order Santalales; family Viscaceae; genus Viscum; species Viscum album. The sequence goes on from OY728147.1 coordinate 1,307,626,483, forward strand.
TGTACTGACAGTTACCAAGAACAAAATTTCTATATCATGCCTTGATGTAGATGGGTTTATTTTCATGTTTTGAAATAAAAGTTGTTTCTTTTATAAGGACAACATATGTTATGATATGAAACATTTAAATAATTATATTTATGTATTAAATTATGAAAACCAAGTGTTGGCAATTGATGATGAATCATCTTCACACGACTCATATAACCCCCAACCATGACATCACTATCTTGGTCATGTAAATGAGAATCATTTAACAAATCTCTATATAGATGGTTATTTAGACTCTTCTGATATAAAACAACTTGAAATATTTCATTCTTGTTTACAAAGAAAAATGACCAAACCACCATTTGGTGGATAGGGTGAAAGGGAATAAAGCTTCTAGGATTGGTGCACAATAATGTGTGTGATCCATTTCTAGTAGAAGCTAGAGGTGGATATTCTTACTTCATAAATTTTACTAATGAATTGAGTAGATATGTCTATATCTACTTGATGAGGTGTAAGTTTGTGTCATTTTAGAAATTCAAGGAATTAAAGAATTAAGTAGATAATTATCTTGGAAAGAATATAATGAATCTTCGATCATATTGAGGTAGTGAACATCTTAACCAAGAGTTTATCAACATTCTACAGGAGTTTGGGATTCTATCTGAACTCACTTTACCTTACAAACCACAGTGGAATGATGTTAGTGAAAGGAGGAACTACACCTTTTTAGACATGGTAAAGTTGATAACGAGTCATGTCGAGCTTCCACTATCATTTTGGGGATATGGATTACAAAATGCGGTATACACATTAAAACATGTACCAACTAAAGCGATAAATAGAATTTACTTAGACATATAGAGTTGAAAGAAACTCATTTTGTCACACACACATGTATGGGGCAGCGAGGTGTTTGTTAAGGCCATATCAGGCAACAAAATAGCACCCTTGAGGTACAAATTGTTTCTTTATAGGGTATACTAAGGAAACAAAGAGATACTAATTATAAAACCCCTCAGACAAGAAAGTGAATGTCATAAGACAAGTCATCTTTCTTGAGAGGGAGCACATCCTAAAAAAGTATAGTGGGAGAAGGATTTATTTTTATGAAGTTGATGATAAATATACACAAGATTTGGTACAAGAATAGATTCCATAGGTCCCTGTGGAATAAGTAGTTTCTGAAACACAAGTACTGCGTTGGATCAAAAGAGAGGTAAGAGAACCAGAGATATATGGTTTTCTAGTCATCAAAGTTGGTGAATCATTATTAGTTGAAAATGTCGAACCTATCTCATACAAGGAGGAAGTAGAGAGCTCAGAATCTCAAATATGGAATAAATACATGAATTCTAAAATGGAATCCATGTATTAGAACCAAGTTTGGGTTATGGTCAATGCGCCAGTTGATGTAAATCCTGTTGGGTGAAAATGGGTATTCAAGAGGAAACTAGACATGGAAGGTAAAGTAAATACCTATAAAGAAAGGCTAGTGTATAAAGTTTTTAAACAATGTCAATGAATTGACTACGATAAAACCTTTTCACGAGTTTCCATGTTTAAATCCATCAGAATTCAACTTGCTATAGTATCTTATGATGACTATGAGATTTGAAAGATGGATTTCGAAACTGAATTATTTAATGGGAACTCTAGGAAGATGTCTATATGACACAACCAGATGGTTTGTGACTTTAGGGGATTCCAAAAGGATTTTCAAGTTGCAGAGATCCATTTATGGATTGATGTAAGCATCTAGGTCATGTAACATTTGATTCGATGAATCCATAATTTTTTTTGTTTTAATAAGAACAAATGTGAGACATGTATTTAAAAGAGGTTTAGTGTGAATGAAGTAATTATCCTAGTAGTATATATTGATGAAATATTACTTGCTGGAAATTACATACTAGTCTTATAGTCTGTTAAGGATTAGTTAAACAAGTGTTTCTCCATGAAGGATTTAGGTGAAAAAACCTATATTCTAGGGATCAAAATCATTCAGGATATATCCAAGAGGTAGCTTGGACTAAGTCAAAGTATGTATGTTTAACATATACTAAAGAGATTTAGTATGGAATGATTCAAGAGGGGATTGTTTCTAGTGTCACATGGTTTAAATCTTTCTAAGAAAATGTATCCTCATACATAACATGTGAAAGAGAGAATGAGTAAGATCTCATACGCTTCGGTGATAGAATCAATCATGTATGCCATGTTATGTACAAGACTTGATGTTTCCTATACATTAAGCATGGTAGACAGATATCATACTGATCTAGGGGAGAAACATTGGTCTACTATTAAGGATATACTTAAGTATATGAGAATAACTAAGGACATGTTAATTGTGTATGGAGTAGAGGAGGAGATGTTCATTAGGGGTTATACTGATGATAGTTTTTAGACAGATTAGAATGATATGAAGTCACAATTAGGATATGTTTTCTGTCTCAATGTAGGATCTATGAGCTGGAAGAGTTAAAAGAAGCTAATTTTCACCGATTCTATAGTGGATTCCGAGTATATAGCGGCTTCTAATGAATCCAAGGAATTCATTTGGATTCAGAACTTTTTCTAGGAGCTTGATGTGGTTCCTAAAAGTAAAGACACTATAACATTGTATTGTGATAATACTATAACAATGACTCACAAAATAGTTTAGGTCACACCAAAAGACAAAACATATACTCTAGAAGTATCACCTCTTGATGAATTTTTATCAAAGGGGTGAATTTAAAGTGATAATAGTACCCACATATGATAACGTGGAAGACCCCTTGACTAAAGTCCTATCTCAGTAGAATAATGAGTATCATGTGAGAGCTAGGGGACTGAAGATTGTTAGTAGTTGGCTCTAGTGAAAGTGAGAGTCTGTTGGAGTTGGTATCCTAGAACCAACTTCTATTTACTTTATGATAAATTATATTCATAGTTTTGAATATTAATAAACTTACTAACACATCATGATTGTTCTTATGTGTAACATATTATGTGATAATGTCTTAAGAGTAAATGTCACACTAAAAGGTCATAGTAGTTCCCCACTATGATGAGAACCCGAAAGTGCTATGACACTATTCTTAGATATATATTCTATAGCTGAATGATATCATTCGAGAGACATAAATGATATAGGCTATTAGTGAGGAAGACTTATAGGACTTTGAGGCACCTTCTCATGGTGTACGACCTTGGTAATATCCAATGTAAGATATTATGAGAACGAGACCCACTAGTAGGAAATCCACATTCATATGTGTCATTTGATGTTCTTATCTTTGGACATGTGTATTGGTCTTTAGACTTTAATATTATCATTAATAACGAGTCACACATTTTTATATATTGATGAAAACCATGATGATAGAGGTTTGTGGTGAGGTAGGATACATTGGGTGTGTCATAAGTAATATTGAATTAATGAATAATGCAAGAAAGGTTTTTTCCTTTCTATTCTTTAACAAAAGTTTATATCTCATGACCTTGGATGGAAATGATATAGCATATATAAATCCATGACCATGGTGTTCTATAGGTAGGTTCAATTTTTAGAAACTCAAATAAAAAGAAATTGAGCATATAGGTTGATGGAACCAACATGCAACATGATTGATTAGAGATATCTTGATAAATGGATTATATTACACAGAAAGCATCTATATGATCTATTATGTCGTTACGATATTAACTTCTTTCTCCATGGGTGCCTTAGCGTGTTTCTAGATGCTAACCTTAAAAATTAGGTTGTTTCATATAATGCCACTGAGAAAAAGACCTAGAGGGTCATACACTAAGTGCACCCAAAATCTTAGTTAAATAATAATAATATTATTTATTATTTAACAAGTTGAATAAATATCATTCTCTCACACAATTTAGTAATTATTAATGTTTGCATGATTACATATATCTATCTCTTCACCAGTTATTCGAGAGAATATAATGTGAGCATGATATTTAATAAATATTTATTTGGAATTTAGTGAATATAGTAGTTATTTATTTATTGGAAAATAATGTAGTGATATTTATTTAATAAATAAATAATCATTATTCAAGGCTGATAAATCTTGTGAAGGAATGGCGGGCCGAGTTTAATGGTGCATTGAGAAATAATAAATATTTAATATTATTTGATTAAATAATATTTAATTTAATTCGCAAGTTAAGCGCATGTCAAGAAATAATAATAATAATAATATTATTTGACATGGATTTTGTATTGATTAAATAAACAAAGGGCACTTGTGCAATTATTTATTTCTAATCCTAGTAATATATAAACCCAATTATATTATTTTCTCCAAGGGCCAATTAATTTCCTTAGTTGTGCACAATGGATTTGGAGAATCCTATCAAGCCATAGAGAGCCCCATTCTTCAAGAATGATCCCAAGAATAGAGATAGGTATTCCTACAACTTCCACTCTCACATTAAGAAATATTAAAGATAATGCTTTGGAAGCGGTTCTTGAGGCAATCAAAGGCAGACTACGCAAGTGATAGGATCTTCCATGCTAGCACCTGAAGATTTCTATAAAGATGTTCAATGATTTTTGGAACACGTGTGGATAAACGTTAGAGGTAATTTACTCTTGATTCCTACAACACAATGAAAATACAATACATATCTATTTTCATATGAATCAACAAAGAAAGTATTCCAATAAGGTAATTATTTAATTAATTAAATTGATTATAAATAATATGTGATAATCCTATATCTAGTTCCGGAATTCTATGCCTTGTCTGTATTATTTGATTCAATTTCATAGATCATGAAGTATCATTGTATAAATCTCTAACTGATCATCAATCATGGAAAAATAAAAGTTGGGTATGATCCATCACATGCTTCTACTATGACCGAAACCAACACTACTTGCATCATTATCAAGGCAGACTTTCACGGTGGGAAGGGAACAGGTTTACAGTGGTGGCTAGCGGAGATCCCTTTTGAGCCCCACCCACAGGAAGAAAAGGAGATCAGATGTTGATGCGGGGAAGTCGATGACTAGTTGGCGATGCTGTTCAAGATCCAACTGACGGTGTGTGATGTAATCAATCTTGGGGAATAGTGATTCCTCGAGATGCGAATCAGAGACCTCAGGTGCTACTATTGTGAATGCTTTATGTTTTTTTTGCAGGGTCTGGCATGGATCCCGATCAACGTCGTCTTTGGTAGAATAACGATGGGTGGTTGGTTTGCAATAGTTTTTAGGACCCATCTGATGATGGGGGTGGAGATCAGGTCCGTGGCGAGCAGGAAGTGTGTTGGGTACCAGTCGAGGTGTGAGGTGAAGAACAACGCAGGGTATGGGATCCCAATGGTGGTGAGGCCTTTTGGATCCGACACCTCTAAGAGTCTTCAACGACGAGCCTCACCTCTTATGGATGATGACGGAGCACACAAATAAATGACAAGAGGATGACCTGGTAGGTGAGAAGCTGTCGGTGAGTGACCGAAGGTGGCTGGCCGATGTATGGCCGACGAATTTTGTGGCGTATGCTTGGATAGTGACGACCCTCAGATATAGTGAGAGGGCGTAGGGTGAAAGAGACCATGAGAAGGGGATGTTTGTGGTGACCTCGGGATGGGTAATGTGATGACTTGTTTGTATGTTGACTTTGACATATGGTGACACGATTTCACCTTTTGGATGGGGAGTTCTCTACTCGAGTGGATGAGGACGACCTCAGAAAAAGAGCGCTTTTATCGGCTTTCTATCTCAAATATTTCTAGGTCTTTTATTTTTATGTTGGAAGATATCACCACCATAGATCTGGACAAGGGATGCGCTGACTTTTATCAGCACAAAGTAGAAAGCACTAATAAAAGTCTAACCTTTATCAGCACCAACTAAAAGCACTGATAGAGGTAACATTTATCTGTGCTAAAAAATCATTGATAAAGGTGTATCCTTTATCAATGATTTTTTAGTGTCGATAAAAGATATATTTATCAGCACTATTATTAGCACTGATAAAAGTTTTTAATAAAAAATATTATTAATATATATATAATTGTTATATTTATACTAAAAAATAATGTTTATTTATATACATTAATTAAAAAACACATGTTTATAATTAATATATATTTTTAATAATTTAAATATATATATAATGTTTAAAAAATGTATTTATATGATTATAAATAAATAAATATATTTAAATAATTATAAAATTATTATTTTTTAAAATATAAATATATTTATTATATTTATAATTATATATAAATACATTTTAAACATATTATTTATAATTATATATATATATATATTTAAATAAATATATGTCTTTAATGAATTTGTTCAATAAATAAATAAATAAATAAATAAATATATATATATATATATATATCAAGAGATAATGATGATATTTATGGACATGATTGATGTTATTTATGTTCATACATTGATGCGTGTGTACGTATAATTGACATTATATGATCATAAGTTTATCTGTGGACATGATTGCGGGCTGCTATATTCCAAATGTTAAGATTACCTATATTATGATGACACATGCATATGTTATGTATTCATGACTCATGAATGTTCATTTATACATTGAAACCCTTATTAATCATTCTTTCCATATATATGTGATGATTCATTTTTTATAATCTATATCTTATTAGGTATGATTCATTCATGTTATACCCATTAACTTATTATGTCCCCATAAATACTTATAAAATTACAATAATTATATTTATTGTATTTATAATTATAAAGCTTTAATTATATATAAATACTATTTAAATATATTTATTTATAATTATAATTATAACTATATATATATGTAAATAATTATAAAATTGCAATAAATACATATATTATTAGTTTATAAATATTTATATTTATATATTAATAAATATATTTATAATTACATACAAATATTTATAAATATATTTAAATAATTATAAAATTATAATAAATATATATATTAGGTGTCTGTGGGTACAATTACATTAAACACACACACATCACACACAAACCAGAAAGGTAGGCCATAGCCCCCTCAAGGGATAACCCACCAATCAAATCTTATTTTTTAGTACATGGACCGAAAACACAGTGGTCTTGAAGCCCATTACATGGACTAAACACTCACAAATTGACTTGAAGGCCTAGTACAATGTCATGCCTGCATCATGGTCGTGCCACCGTGTGCCCGTGTCATGTCTGCATCACCGCCCGCGCGTGTCATGCCTGCATCACTGCCTTCCAGCTGAAATTCATTCCCACCCGGATTTGAACCTGGGTCTGATGCCAGATTATAGGGAGCCTTTACAACTCGAGAAATCCCCCAACTGCTTATAATAAATATATTTATTATATTTTATAAAAATATATATTTGTATATTAATAAATAAATAAATAAATATAAATAAATAAATATATTTATAATTATATAAAAATATTTATAAATATATATAAATATATTTATTATATTTATTTATAATTATAATTATAAATAAATAATTATATTTAAATAATTATAAAATTATAATAAATATATTTATTATATTATAATTTTATAAATATATATAATTATATAAATATTTTTATAAATATATACAAATATTTATAAATATATTCAAATATTTATAATTATACTTATATATATATATAAATAATTATAAATTGATAATAAATATATCATATTAGGTGCTTGGGGGTGCAATTGCATTAAACACACACACACCACACATAGAGTTCGGAAATGCAGACCATACCCCCCTAAGGAATAACCCACCCATCAATCCTTAATTATTAAGTACATGACCTGAAGGTCTAGTGGACATGAAGCCCATTACATGGACCAAAGGCCCACAAACTAGCCTTAAGGCCTAGTGCAACATCATGTCTATATTATAATGCTTCCATCATCAGGTGTACGTCATTGTCTATAGCAGAAATTCACTCCCATCCAGATTTGAACCTGGGTCTGATACAGGATTACGGGGAGCCTTTACCTCTCAAGCAAGCCCCTAACTGTTTATAATATATATATATATATATATATATATATATATATAATTATAAAATTATAAATATAATAAATATATTTATTATAATTTTATAATTATAAATAAATATTTATTTATTTATAGTTATAAGTATAAATAAATATACATTTATTTAAATAACTATTAAATTATAATAATATATTTATTATATTTATAATTAAAAATAAATATATATTTATTCATAATTATAATTATAAATAAATAAAGGGGATGGAGAGCTCACAAAACCCCTTGCTAGGTTTTACAGATTTAGGTCCGATTTGGAGGTTACGACTAGTGAGGCAGTGCTACGTTGAACCTTGTGAAGATGGCAAGGAGTCGGTTGTGGACTCTTATCTATTCAGGAGGCTATGATGTCCGATTTCTGGGGATTTTGGGGGTTTTTTTGGAGTGGTTTGACACTGATGGGGATCTTGGTCTCGACGGAGGTCCGACGAGGTCAGTGTCAGCGAGCAGGCGAGGCAACGATGGCTTCGTGCAGCGCATTACGGGTTGGAATCAGCAATAGTTAGGGATTGTGGATGGTGCCGGTGGGCAGTGGGGTTGGGATGGCTTCGAGTGCGGCATGACGAGAATCATCAATGACATTGGGGGATCATCGATGGTATCATTTGGACGACGGTATGGTGGAAGATCTTGTGATGATAGCAAGGCGACGACTGTGGACTTCAGTCTTGTCAGGAGGCTATGACGTGCGGTTCTTGGGGGTGATGAAAATTTGGGAAGATCGCAAGATCAGTGGTGATTTCATTCTCTGCTAATGGTGGGATGACGGGGTACTATGTTTACAGATCATGGATTATTCTTGCTCGTTGTAAAGACACAGTGCCTGTGGGATCCTAACATTGCCGTCGATGTTGTGGGTATTGGGGGCGACCTCAAGAGTAGGATTTCAATGACCTCATAAATCGGGGTGTTTGAAGACGTTGGAATGCAGGATGGATTTATGTTCTATAGTTCAGTGACTGTAGGGCTTGGGGGGACCAGGGTGATGATTTTCCTGGTGCATTAAGGGGTCTAAGCTCCTTGGATGTGGGTGCTCCCCTCTGGTTTTGATGAATGTTGGTGTTCTTGGTTTTTCTTTGTTTATTTTGGGATTTTTTATCTAATCCCTCCCTTCTTTCTTGTTTGATTTTAATAAAATTTATTGGGATCATGGATTTGGTTTTTCCAAATCCATGGTTCACATATTCTTGGTATAAATAATTAAATATATATTTATTATATATATAATTTTATAAATATATAAATTAATATAAATAAATTATTTACATTAGATCTTTGTTAGTACTAAAATTATAGCACTGATAAGGAAACATTTTATCACTGCTTTTTTAGCACTGATAAAGGGTTATCTTTATGAGTGCTAAAAAAGTGCTAATAAAGAGTATTTTTATCAATGATTTCTATATTAGCATTGATAAAACTAATCCTTATCAGTGTTTTTTTGAAATTGCTGATAAAATCCTTATGTATTCTTATAAAAAAACCCTAACAGATCTCCATCTTCCTCATTACTTCAAGATTTCATAGAACCACAGTGTTGTAGCTGCTGCTTGCCTTCGCCACTCACCTTCACTACTACTCCCATTCATTGATCACTATCATCGGTCACCATTTCCACTTTATATCACTTATTTCCTTTGACATTCACCTTAACCACTCGCCTTCACTATAACCGCTCGCCTTTGTCGTCGTAGTAGCTCCCTACTGCCATCACTCCCAATCAAACTCGCACCACTCTTGTAAATATCCCATACCTAGTTGACCAGAGTCGATGCCTTATTTTATTACATTGAAATATAAACAAGGAAGATGAATCCCGAAGGACCGAATAATTTAGTAGTTTTGGAAAACCAGATGCATAAATAAGTTTTAAATTTCAAATTGAAAGGAAAAAAAATATATAAATTCCTTTGGAAACATCCACAACTCCAAGATTAACCATACAATTCATCCATAATATAATTCTTTTCATCTTGAGGAAAAATAAAACAAAATAAAGGGGTTATCTCAAATGATTAGTAAGGGTAAGAAATACAACGGAAACATAAATAAATAATAAGGCATGTTTAATGACTGAAAACACATTCCATTAAAAGTAAACTTGATCATAATATCGTAGAAATATAAACTAATTAAATAATTACATTACAATAATTAACCATTGATATTATACTAGTCTACTAATCACATGGAATATTAATTAATAGCTTTATAATGATGGAATTTATGATGCAGAACATCATAATCATACTGTCAAGGCCTCGTGCCAAGACCATACATAAATGGGTAAAAACCCAAATTAGTTTGTCTCATGAGACCTATTGATGCACAGATGGGCTATAGAATCCCCCAACTGACACTTAATAAGTCCAATTAATTACTCATATGAAAGGGTTGAAACAAAATAAACATATACATTCATATTGAAACTAATATATGAAATGTAAATAACTTTCCCTAATTAGTAAACATAATCACTAACCATTCAGAATAATATGGTGAATGGTATCAAGATAGCACATCCATAGTAAAAATAATCATAAATAATCCAATAAAATATGTTTTATGATATCATAAAATATTAATCACAATTTAACATAAGAATCAGCAAGGGTGTTGAAATGGATGAAAATAATTTTATAAAATCATCGACTAATTCTTGAGAGAAATACACTTTCTTACTTTGTAAAGAAGAGATATTTTGAAAAAATATTTGTATAAACCGAACATAAAATAAGATTGTTTTTCATGAAAAAATTATTTATTTTAGAAAAATAATGGTTTCTTAACGCAGATTATAGATGGTACTGGAAAATGGGTGACAAATCGAGACATTCTCTTTAATCGGGCTTGGGTATGGGGAAGAATTGAGAAGGGAACCTTTGTAAAATATGTAATTATCAAAAATTAAAGAATAAATGATATGGATACATGATTTTTTAATGTATAAATTTAATTTATAATAATTATATAAAAATAATAAAGAATCACATTGGTGTATAGAGGAAGAAATCAAAACTTGAATGAAAATGAAGGTTCAGGAAGAAAACCCTTACCTTATGTCTCAATGTGTTCTTCACTTGACCTTAATATCATAGATAATCAAATTAATTAATTAATTAACTAATTAATAACCTTTTACATGTTTATTTTATTTAGTAAAATTTTATTAAGTTCTTTTATGCCCTTTTTATGAGTTATAAGATATAATTTTTTTTATTGGGAGCGCTCGTTTCCTTGGTTTTCACGATTGGTTTACTTGTATATGTGTATGGAAGTTCATTCAGAATGGATATAATTCTCTAGAATTGAATTTATATGTTATTAATTAACATACATAATTTTAAATTTTTATATATATCATTTAGTTATATGGTATGAGGATGAATAATTAGGTAAGACATTTAGTGATAATCGTTTATATTATTATGACGGTTATTGATCTTAACGAACTCATTTTATTTTACCATTTAGTATTATGTAAATATGTTGCATAAATAACATAATAAAGGTTTTAATACATATATTATAATATTTTTTAACCATAAAAATGGTTTCATTACCAGTCTTGAAGGAAAAATTGAAGAACAAAAATCCGTCGTTCTCGAAGGTTGTAAATCAACACCTCACGAACGATGATTTCGTTTTTAAAATAAAAGAGAAAGATAAATGAGTTTTATGAAGGATATTACATTAAAATGATATAATTTTTTTATATATATAATACTAGATCTATCATGATCATTTGGAAATAGGAGGTGAGTAGAGAATAATAAAAGAAAAGAACTTGAAAAGAAATTAAAAGGAAAAGGAGGAAGATTTTACCTCTTGAATACTCCTCCTTGAGAAACTCCTTAAAGAGATTGGTTTTGGTATTCAGATGAGACAAATAGATCCTAGACGTGTTGGAGAGTCTTTGGGAGAATATTGGGTAGAAATTTGACAAGGATCAAAGGCTTAGAGATGTAAGGAGAAGTGGTGGTGATGTGTGATATTTATAGTGGAGGAGATAAGTGATTTTTGAATATTTAATTAATTTGTTTATTATTTCTGATCAAGACTATGAATAATTTGATCATTATCATAAAATATATTAAAATAACTATGGGAATTTCAAGATTATGGTGCTTACATTAGTGATGACTCAATGAATAGTGTATTTAACTTATAATGTATTTATACCGCAAATTTCCGTATTAAAAAAAATCCAAAAAATTCACCCTAACCATTTTCAACATGTAAAATTCAAAAATGGACTCCATTTTATGAAAATAATTTTCTAAATATGATAAATTTAATTTTTAATTAAAACCATCGTTTTCTAAAAAAATATAGATTTTAAATTTATAACTGATTTTATTACACTTTTAAAAATTTACTAAGGTCTCATAAAATCATCCAAAAATCATAAGACAACAAAATATTGATTTTTGAATAAATTTTATGAAAATTATTTTTTTAAATCATTTTATTAATTATAAAATTATAATTAAATATTTTTGACTTACAAAAATACCGGCACTTAATTATTAATTTTTTAAATAATCACTTACTTATACTATGATATAATTATATCATAATTTCATTTATAAGATGTCTGAATTTTATTTATACTTTCATGGGTGATGTTACTATTCATTTGTATGGTTTACTATTCATAAGGTTCATATTACCATTCCTAAGGTCAAGTTACTATTTCATCGGTATAGGTTCCTTAACTTCTAGAAATACCTATTATTTCATTCATTCTTCATTTATAAAGTTTTTATTGTGTCCTATAAGTGATTTTATGTGATCTATACTATATGAAATAAACATAAGAAGGGAAATCTCATTAATAGAATTTTGGTTCGTTACATTCTCCCATCCTAAAAAAATTTCATTCTAGAAATTTCCAGAATGTCACCTCATAAAAAGATTTGGGTAGTTCTTCATCATAAGTTCCTCAGGCTCCCACATCACCTCTTCAATTTTATGAATTTTTAAAATTACCTTTACAAGATGAGTCATCCAATTCCTCAACACCTATTCTTTAGTTCTAGAATCCAGATAGGTTCTTCATAGTAAGATAAGTCTGGTTCCAATTCTATTCCTTCAAAAGTGAGTACATTTGTTGGGTCTAGCATGTACTTCCTTAACAAGGAGATCTGGAACACATTGTGTACCTTAGAAAGGATAGGTTGAAGGTTCCGGGCGTAGCGAAAGCGCGTGGGTGGATGTGCCCACTTGGCCTTTTGTCATTAGCAATGATCAATCCGGGATCAATACGACGATAAATGCCAGTCTCCACAGATCGAATCACAGAAAAAGACAAAGAAGAACGTTTGTCCCGGAACCACAAATAAGGATCGTTACAAGTTGATTATAATTAATTTAATTAATTATAAAGAAATACCTTTTGGGTCTTCTTTCTTCGTTTATGTTCTTGATCACGTTGTCGATGTGATCCATCGTTGCGTCGCAGAAGCCAAGTGTAGACTCCCTCTAGCGGTGATCCACACGTGTACCTCGTATCTCTGGATGTCGCCAAAGGATTCTTCAGGTGCTAGCGTGGAGAAGCCTTTGCTTGTGTTGTCCGCCTTAGATTGTATTGATCCGATGGAAGAGGATCTCTCTCGGTATTGAGAGCGTTATTGGAGGAAGAGGTTCTTTCGGCCTTGAAAGAATTCTCCAGAGATGTTGTGCACAACGATTATCTTGTGTGTAGGAAAAGAGTTGGGGTTGTGAGGATATTTATAATCGGGTGTGTGGGGTTATAGAGTTATGACAATAAATAAACGCGTTACGCATTTTATTTATTTCATTGACTCTTTATTTAAAACCCCATGTCGAATAAATAATTCCTTGACATGCGCCCACGCTGATTATAATAAATATCATTTAAAACAATATTATATCCTCAAAATCCCAACTGGAAAAAACTACACGGTGTGTATTAATAAATACACGACGTGTACTTGTTTTTCATTGAAAACTACACGGTGTGTACATTAAATGTACACGACGTGTATATCTTGTTTTCATTTATTCATTTCCTTTCCAAAATAAAACTACACGACATGTAATAATAATACACGGCGTGTACTTGTTTTATTTTATTTTTCCTCCATCATTTAAAACAACTTAGGCTTCCTTGAATAATTATTAAACCACGTACGGGAATAATCTTTATTCAACTTGAGATACTTGGATACACTTAGTGTGTGACCCTCTAGGACTCTTTCTCGTTGGAATTAGGTGGGCTTGCCTAAAGTCCAAGATTACTGTCTAGCAACGGGTCAAGGCACCCAAGAGAAAGAAGTTGACGCCGCATTGACGTATCACCTCATACAAACGCTTACTGTGTAATTTAATCCCTTTGTCTCAATATCTCATCAAGCAGGTTTCATGACAGTGTCATAAACCTATATGCTTGATATTTCATTCTTTGACTACCTAAAATAAACTCATCGTTTACACCATGACCATGGAATTTAATGCGATAGTTCTATTTCAATCAAAGGGCCAAGATATCAACTTCCATAAATGGAAGGGACAAATCCTTCCTCGACTTATCCATTAACAACATGTCACTCATGACGCACCCAACGTACCCTACTTCCCGCCAACTGTCTGCGTGATAGTTTTCGTCAGTAAATCTAAGTGCGTGAGTCATGACATGAGTTAATGATAATCTTCCAGTCTAAGGACCATTACACACGCTCGTAGATAGAAATATCCGATGACACCAAGACATGCGGAATTACTACTGGCGGGTCTGTTCTCATAATCTCTCATCTTGGAGATTACCAAGTGCGAACTCCATGAGAGAGAGTCTCGTCTTCTTACGAGTACTCGCACATGATGGTCTGTATACTATGTGTCCTATCATAGTATGTCATCCAACCGCATAACTTTATTGAAGAATATTTTTATAGCATTTCAAGGTTCTCATCATAGCGGGGATCTGCTATGACCTTATTAATGCAACAAATATTCTAGGACATTATTATATTATAGTCATGTAGAACAATGAACAATATATAATAAGTGAACATTTATGTAATCAAAGTACAAAAAAGTTGGTTCTGAGGACACCAACCCTTACATAGGTGGCATTTCCAAATGATAATCCACAACTCCAATTATCTCCAAAATTTCAAAAAGACCAATATACTTGGGGATCAGTTTCCATTTCTTCCCAAATCTTATAACACCCTTCCATAGAGATACTTTCAAGAAAACGTGATCTCCCACTTGAAATTCAAAACCATTCCTTCGATTATTGAAATAAATATTTTTCCTAATTTGATATTCTTTGATATGTGTTTGAATAGTATTTACCTTTACTATTGTTTCCTATACAATCTATGGGCCCACAAGCTTCCTTTAACCAACTTCATCCCAACAAGTTAGTGTATGAAATCTCTTTCTATACAATGCTTCATATGGTGTAATTTCAATACTAGAATGAAAACTATTGTTGTATGAATACTCTACAAAAGTTAAATAATGACCCCACATACCTTCAAAGTCAAGTGAGAATGATATCAATATTTATTCTAATTTTTGGATCATTCTTTCTAACTACCCATCAATTTGAGGGTGATAAGCAGTACTCAAGTGAAGCTTAGTATCCAAATATTTTTGAAGACATTTCCAGAATTTCGATATAAATCATGGATCATGATCAGACACAATTGAGAGAGGTTCTCCATTAAGTCTTACAACTTCATTAATATATACTCATGCAAGGCACTATAGTGGAAAATACTCCCTTATAGTGTGGAAATGTGCAGATTTGGTAATTTAATCAACAATCACCCATATTGGATCATTATTTCTTGGGGTTTTTGGTAATCCAGTGAAAAAAATCCACGGTGATGTCATCCAATTTCCATTTAGGAATAGGTAGAGGTTGCATGACTCCTATAAGATATTTTCTTTCATCCTTAAAATATTTATAGACTAAACATCTTGATACCTAATCAACAATTTCCCACTTCATTTTATCCCACCAGAAATGTTACTTCAAATCTCTATATATCTTAGTGATTCTAGGATGTATAGAGAAATTTAAGTTATGGGTATCATCCAATAACTCCTAAATCAGGTATAAAGGGAACACATAGCCTCCTCCCAAATTTCAAAATTCCATCCTCACACATGAAGTATGAAAACTTCCCATCATTCATAGATTTAATTTTATTTTGAAGATTCTCATCATTACAATGAGAACTTTAAATTCTTTCTAATAAATATAGTTGGGAAAACATTTGAAAAATTAATGATGTTTCACCTTTCTTGATAAATCCCATATCCATATTTTCTATATCTGTGTACACAAGTTCTTTTTCAATCATTATTTTGTTCAAGACTCCGTTATCCTTACTACTCAAAGTATATGCTACCTTATTTCCTTCCCTATGTGGTAGTGTATTGTACAATCATAATCCTTGAGTAGATAAATCCACCTCTTTTTCCTGATGTTGAGTTCTTTCTATGAGAAGATATATTTCAAGCTCTTTTGATCTATATATATCTCACATATTTCTCTATAGAGATAGTGTCTCCATATATTCAGAGTAAAGATTATATCTACTAACTCAATATCATGAGTTATAACTGTTAATGAGTTTTTAACTACCTTGATATATAGAAAATAACTCTTTCATTCTACATAAGGACATAACCAACTCCTTTATTTCATGTATCACTATAAATCACAAACCCACCATTTCCTGATGGTAGAGTCAGGATCATAGCATTCACAAATGTCCTCTTTAATTATTCAAAACATTCCTCACATTATTTTTTCCATACGAACTTAACCCCTTTATGATTAATCTTGGTTAACAGGTTAGCTAATTGGGTGATGTTCTGAACAAAACACTGATAATAACCTACTAAACCAATAAAACTACGTACCTCGGTTATGTTCATTGGTGTAGGCCATTCATAAAACACCTTTGTATTCACAAGATCAACTAGTATTCCAACTTTAGAGAAAATATGGACAAGAAAAGAATCTAATTGAAGCCAAAATCCACACTTTCTAAACTTCCCATATAATTCATTTATTCTAAGATTCTTCAAAATAATCATCAATTTATTTTCATGCTCTTCATAGATTTTAGTTTATACTAAGATATCATCAATAAATACCACAAAAAATTCATCAAGATAATCCTTGCAAACTCTATTCATTAGATCCATGAAAATAGAGGGTGCATTAGTCAGTCCAAATGGAATTACTGTAAACTCATAATATCCATACTTGGTTCAAAATGTTGTCTTTGTAATATCTTCCTTCCTCACATAAAATTTATGATATCCAGATCAAATTTCAATCTCTGATAAGTATTGATATCCATGAAGTTGATCGAATAAATCATTAATGAGTGACATGGGACACTTGTTCTTTATTGTAATAGAATTTATTTCTCTATAGTCAATGCACAACATCATGGATACATCTTTTTATTGATAAAGAGAATAGGGGATACCCATGGAGAAACACTAGGTAAGATAAATCATTTATCACTCAATTATTCTAGTTTTTACTTTATCTCCACTAATTCCAGTATGGCCATTCTATAAAGAGTCTTTGATATAGGCCTTGAACCAGGAATTAAATCAAGAAAAAAATCAATTTACTACTTTGAAGGATGTATAGGTAAATATTATGGTAATAAATCAATTTATTCTTATATAATAGGAATATCCTCAATCTGAAGATTTCTTTACTCACCCATAGATATTGATTTCTCTTCCTCGCCAAGAATTTCATTTATAAGAGCTATTGAGGGTGGAACTAGATAAGAATCAGATGGTTAGGTTTCTTCTCTAAAGATAAGGGACTCTACATCATTCTTAAAAAGTGTAACTTACTTCTTATTGAAATATATTTTCACACCATAATTTTAAATCCAATACATACCAAGAATTATATCAATGTCAATCGTAGTTATGATGATAATTTCAGCAACTAAATCAATTTTATGTGTCATGAAGGGGACTGATTGACATATATTTATTTCAATAATACTTCTCTTAAGAGTTTTGACTAACAACTCCTTTATTAAATCAAATTCAAAATGTCTAATTTCCTTAGAAAACTGGGAAGATATAAAAGAATGCGATGATCCACAATCAAATAAATCATTGGATAAGTTTGAAGAAATGATTAAAGTACCTACCACCACATCATTAGGAACTTCAACCACAGTAGTTTTGACTACATAAGCTTAGTATTTCTACCATGGCCTTATTTGGGGAAAATTTCCTTGATGTCTAGGATATTCATGTGTATAATGTCCCATTTTTTTTATAATTATAGAATTGAACATTGAAAGATTATTTCTTTCCCTTTCAATCATAGGCTTGGTGGCCTTTTTCTCAACACTTATAATAGACTCTCATTCTTTTCAGACAAGTACCAGGGCGTTTTTTCCTACAATTATTATAGGATGGAAATTAAACTCCTCACTTCTTACCCATTTCTTTATTTCTTTTTCCGGAGTTTTCAACAACCCTCTTCTTCTCTTGATTTACTTTGAAGTCATATGAATTAGAAAATTATTTTTCTTTCTTGATAGCACATGAGACTATATCTTCATATGATGAGAAATTTTTGGGACCAGTGCCCTTCAGAATAATGGTTTTAAACCATCAAATAATCGATCAATATTTATCCTTGAATTATGTATGTAGTCTATATAATGCCTTTATAACCTTGTAATATTATCTTTATACTTTTCAACATTTTTATCCCCTTTCTTTCTTAGACTCAAGAATTCCCTCTCCATATTCTCTCATTGTTCGTGAGGAAAATATTTTTATAAGAAATTTTTTCTTAAAATCCCTTTATTCAATATATTTGATTTCTTCCTCCTCCTCTATATTTTGAATTAGTGAACACCATTGATCAACATCCCCCGATAGATGATAAAATGTCATGATAACCTTCTCTCTTTCGTTACTTCCCAAATCGATAAATATATTATCTAACAAACTTATCCATTTCTCTACAAAAACTAGGTTTGTAGTCCCAATGAATAATTTAGGTTATTGTTGTATAAACCAGTATAAAATTTCTCCTCCACATCATAGTTCTAGATGCTCCATAGAGGTAAGGTTGTTGTTCATAACTTCAGTCAGTTGTCCTAGTTTAGTTATAAGTTTCTCATCACTAGTCGTAGCTCCAATACCGACATCATTATCTTGCATATTAGGTAAATCCATACATGGTATATGTGTGTTGATACAGTTTCCATTCCTTCCACTAGGCATAATTTATAAATAATGTCATACACTAGATTAGGTTTTGAATCATAATGTATACTCTCAAACTAACAAAAAAAATAACATAAATTGAAATTATATGCATAGTTATTCTCATAATCATAAACATGGTTTCATTGGAAAAATAATTATTTTTAAATCCTTCACAGTGGATTGTAAAGAAAATGTGAATTATCCTAAACATATCCCTCAGGAGTGTTAAACCAGGTGTGCATTAAGACTTGTTTTTGTATACCAGGTTACCTCGAGTCAGGACCAGGGTACATTGTCAGAGTTGTTACCCCTAAGTACATCTATGCCAGAACCATGTCCACTTGTAGTATCTAGATGGAGATTTATTTCTAGTAAGTTCCACATAATCTCTACCTTAACAAAATTCTAGGATGTTATTCTATTCATATCCTCAAAGTCTATCTTAGGGTTATGTTCAGTAATACATGTTCTCTAAATCTAGTTTCCAAGGTTTCAACTAAAATTCCTCTAATACCAATTGTAAATACCCCAAACCTAGTTTCCTAGATATGATGCATTATTTTGTTACATTGGCATATAAACAAGGAAGATGCATCCCGAAGGACCGAATAATTTTTTAGTTTTGGAAATCCATATGCCTAAATAAGTTTTACATTGAAACTTGAAAGGAAAATCAATATATGAATTCCTTTGGAAACATCCATAACTCCTATATTAATCTTGTAAGTCATTCATAATACACTTCTTTGCATCATTGTTAAAAATAAAACATAATAAATGGGTGAGTTCAGATGCTCACTATAGGTAAGTAATATAGAGGAAGCATAAATAAACAATAAGGCATGGTGAAAGAATGAAAACACATTCAATAAAAATTAAACTTGAGAATAATATGACAGAAATATAAAGTAATTAAATAATTCCATAACAATACTTAAACATGTATATTTTACTAGTTGAACAATCACATGGACTATCAAATACTAGTTTCATAATGAGGGAATGCACCGAGGGGCTATAGTGGGCCCCACAAAACACCTACTAATTCCAATGCATTCCTTATATGAAATGGGTGAAACATAATTAATATATAAATTCATATTGAAACTAAAATATGAAATGTAAATAACTTTCCCAAATTAGTCAACATAATCACAAACTATTCAGAATAATATGGTGAACGGTACCAAAATAGCACATCCAAATTCAAACTAATCATAAAACATTCAATAAAATATGATATATGATATAATAAAAGATTAATCCTAATTAAACAAAATAATCAACAAGGGTGTTGAAATAAGTGAAAATACTCTTATGAAATCATTGAGTAATTCTTGAGAGAAATACTATTTTTACTTTTCAAAAAAGTGTTCCGTTGGAAAAATATTTGTATAAAAACAAACATGAAATAATAATATGATTTATGATAAAATAATCAATTTTATAATAATAATTGTTTCTTAAAACAAATTATATATGGTACTTGAAAATGGATAAGAAATCGAGATGTTCCCTTTAATCGGGCTTGCGTATCAGGAAGGATTGAGTAGGGAACCTTTGTAAAACATATAATTATCATAAAAAAAAGATGAAATGATCTGGATAATTGAGTTTTTAATGTATAATCATAATTTATAATAATTATATAAAAATAATGAATAATTACATTAGTGTATAGAGCAAGAAATCATAACCTGAATGAAAATGAAGGTCCAGGAAGAAAACCCTTACCTTATGTCTGAACGTGTTCTTCACTTGACCTTAACATCCCGAATAATCAAATTAAATACATTAATTAATTAATTCAGAACCCTTTATAGATTTATTTTAATTATTATAATTTTATTAAGTTCTTTTATGCCTTTTTTATGAGTTATAAGATACAATTTTATTACTCAGGAGTGCTTGTTTCCTTGGTTTTCACGATCGATATACTTGTATATGTGTATGGAAGTTTATGTGGAATTAGTATAATTCTACAAAATTAAATTTATATGATATTAATTAACATACATAAGTCTAAATGGTTATATATATCATTTGTTTATATGGTATGAGTATGAATCATTAGGTAATACATTTAGTGATAATCATTTACATTATTACGACAGTTATTGATCATAATAGACTCATTTTGTTTTATTGTTTTGTATTATGTAAATATGTTACTTAAAGAACATAATAAAGTTTTTAATACATATATTATCATATTTTTTAATGATAAAAATTATTTCATTACCATCCTTGAAGGAGAAATTGAAGAAGGAAAATCCATCGTCCATGAAGGTTGTAAATCGACACCTCACAGATGATGATTTCATTTTTAAAATAAAAGAGAGGGTGAAAGGAATTTGATGAAGGATATTAAAATAAAATGATATCATTCTAGTATATGGATAATATTGGAGTTATCATTATCATATGAATAGATTATTTAAGGAGAGAATAATAAAAGAAAAGAACTTGAAAATAAATTAAAAGGAAAAGGAAGAAGATTTTACCTCTTGAATGCTTATCCTTGATAACCTCCTTGAGGGGATTGGTTTTGGTCTTTTGATGAGACCAAAATATTTAATTATAACTGATTTTATAACACTTTCAAAAATTTACTAAGGTATCATAAAATTATCCTAAAATAATAAGAAAAAAATATTGATTTATGAATACATTTTATGAAAATTAATTTTTTTAAATCATTTTATTAATTATACATTTTTAATTAAATATTTATGACTTACAAAAAATCCAACACTTAATTATTAATTTTAAAAATATTCATTTACTTATACTATGATATAATTATATCATAATTTCAATTATAAAATGCCTAAATTTTATTTATACTTTCATGGGTGAAGTTACTATTCATTTGGCCGTTTACTATTCCTAAGGGCCATATTACTATTCCTAAGGTCAAGTTACTATTTAATAAGTATAATTTATTTAACTTCTAGAAATACCTCTTATTTTATTCATTATTTATTTATAAAGTTTTTATTGTATCCTATAAGTGATTTTATGTGATCTATACTATATGAAATAAACATAATAAGAGAAATCTAATTGTTAGAATTATGGGTCATTACAACTCTTCATCAATGAATCATCATCGATCTAAGGTATGAGATTATTACTTCTCTATTTTATAGATTCATGATTTTTCATATTACTGTTATTTTTAGTTTTGGGGTATTTGAAAATGTTCTAGTTGGATTGTTGATTAGTCATGTGTATTGGGACTCAATCAAGGTGTTAGGGGTGCCAGTGTAGGCTAGGAATTGAGTCACAAAAGTGTCTTAGTTTTGAAGATGAGTTTACTACAACTTTTCAGTAGATGTAATGTTTATTAAAAGTTTATATGTGGTAAAAAGGGTTTGTAAATGTTTTGGGGTGAATTTGGACATATTTTTATGATTTAGCATTTTTCTAAAAATTTGGATTAGTAAAAAACCTTGCATATGAAAAAAATATAATACATATTTGGTATGAATGTTATAATTTTCATACTTGATATCTTGTGTGATTTATTTTTTCTAATTAATTGTTGAAATGTCACATTCAGGTTTTAATTTTTCCTTGGTTCTGGCTCAGGTCGAGTTCTCAGTTGTTTTTCTCAGGAACCGAGTGTGACGAGTTTGATGTTTTGGGATATTCTTGTCGGGGCTCAAGTTGAGTCGCGATTTTAATTTTTGAGTTTTTATTGAAAAATGAGTGTTTTAGGATTGGTAGCATCTGGCGCACGAGCATAACATAGTTTGAAAACCGTGCAGCTTTGCCCAAGTCACCGTGCAGCCCGCCCGATGTTCAAAATAAATAAAATTAAAATAAAATAAAATTAATAGGAAGATGAAATAAAATAAGAAAAATTACAATAGAATTAAAATTATTCTTTTAATAATAATAATAATGATAATATTATTAATAGGATTATTTTTATTATTAAGATTATTATTATTATTATTAAGAATATTATTATTCTTATTATTTAGTTAATATTAATTTTTTAGGATTTCATTTTCTGCTTTATCCCTCTTTCCCCCTTCTCCCTCATGATACCCATCCCCCTTCCCTGTCCTGCTCACGTGACATCCCCCCACACACCTCCTCCTCCAGTAACCCTCCCTTGTGCGGTGACAACCACCTCCGACAACCCTCCCTTTCATGGTGCCACCCTCCTCTGGTGGCCCTCCCTCACACAACTCCACCCTCCTGGTGCACCCTCCTTCTCCAGCAGCTCCCCCTCCCTCACACAGCCTCCTACCTCCTCCTGGCTTGCGCATGACCTGCCTTGGACGAGGCCTTCCGGCACACCACCATCCTCCATTGGTCAAGCCGTCTCTCCCATCAGTTTGGCGTGCAGTAAGTATTACCTCCCTCAATCTCTCCTTTCTAGGGTTTTAATCTTGTGTCGTTTGGGTTTAATCTTCATGTTTAGGGTTCGATTTTGGTTTCTTAAGGTTCGGTTGGAGATTTGAACCAAATTTAATGGTTTTCCAACTCGAAGTAGGTGATTCTAGGCTTAAACATTATTGATTAATTGATGATTCTTTCTTGTGAATTTTTGGCATGTTTTATGGATTATATGCATGGTACGAAAATAGTTTTAGAAAGGATTCAGTATGCAATTGGGTTTAAAATGATTTTTTCATGTAAAATTAGGTGGTCCATGAATAAACATCATTTGTTGAATTTATTTTTCTTTCTTGATTAATTTAATATGTTCTTTGATTATTTTATGTGGTGCAAAGGTGGTTTTTGATAGGATTAAACTTGATTTTGATTTTAATGTGTCATTTTTATGTGAAATTGGTTGTTTTTATATGTAATCCCATGCTGCGTCACTTGATATTATTTTATAAATCATGAAATAGGTTTATTAAATTATGTATGGGATGAAAATTATGTTTTGATATGGCATTGATGTGTGGTAGATTTTTAATGAGGGTCTTGGGTGAATTTTTAATGTAAAAGACTTGGGGTGTTTGTTGAAATTGTTTTAATGCTTTATTAAATTTTAAAAAAGGAGTGAAACATGTTTGGGAAATGTTTTAGGGTGCGTATTATTTAAAAATGGATTTTGGATGTGAAAGTGGTGTTATGTGTCATATGAAACATGATTAAGTACAAAAATGAAAATCCCAAGTATCTAGGTGGGTGGACTAGGATTAGTATTCTAGTGATTCAGAAGTGGTTATGACCTGGTTTCACTTAGCAGGATTTATGATGACAACACTAACTAAATAATGATGATTGATTGGAGACCACTAGTCCATTGGGGTGTCCCTTACCAGTGGCTCGTGCATGAGAACGTAGTTGGTCATGGTTTCTCTGCCACATTTCACATAGATACGAGGTACCTAGTGTCCCATTGTTACCTAGTGCTCAAGGGTATTTCCCATGACTAGTACTCATTTGCTATATTGCACTTACCTTCGACATGCGGTATGTTTTGTTGGTAATTTAAAATAAAAAAGTGTGTTTTATTTAATTTTTTTTTCTTTAAAAAAATATTTTTTTATTAAAATTTATTCCCTTAAAATTGTTCTATAATTTATTTTATTTATAAAACATGCAGGTTTATTTGAAATTTAATGTTTAGTGCATATAGTCTTTTATCTGGGTGGAATCCTTTTGATCTTTGGTTCACACCATGAATACACCTTTAGGTGTATGTAGATCTTGTTGTCTGTTTGTCTCACATGTAACACCCTAAGATTCAATGGTACTATAATGTCTCAGATTTTCCATGTATTATTTTTAAATATTATATGGAATTATTACGAGACCAGGCTTTGCAACGACGTGAAATTTCAAGGCCTAGGGTGCCCAGAATAAATGTTTAAAATAAATTTAAACTCTAAATGGCATACCCAAATGGTTTTAACGAAAAAGTGAAATAACTTTTAAATGAGTGACCAGATCAGAAATCTGATGGAACCATTGCATTCAGAGTAGTGAATTTACCTTATTTGGGGTATAACATTGACTAGTGTGGGTTAGCTGCAGGAGTTAGTTTTTGGATGTTTTAAAGGAAATAAAACAAATAAATAATTTATTTTATTTTAAAATTTTCCATAACGCAACGACACTTTTTTTAAATGAGTAGGAGCCCAGGGATAGGCTCATAACCCTAGAAAACTCCCTAGAATCATCTGGAGATTTGGAGAGGATCCACCCTTAGAGAATTCTTGATGAACACCGACGAATGAGGATGCGTGGATCATTGCACAGCGAGATCGAATCCCGACCAACGACCAATCTCCCTCTTCATCTCTGATCAAGGTATTGGTTGTTATTTTAATTTATTTCTTCCATGTTCTTGGATTAGATAAAAAACTCTGATCAATCCACAAATAGATTGATCCACAAATCGTGCGTTCTTGCGGTAGGGTGTTATTATTTTTGTTTCTTTCGGGGATTTTGATTCGAGTAATAAATACATGCTAGATTTAATTCATTGATTTTATTTTCTCCATTTTATCCTACTAACGGGCGTGTTTTGGAAATTTCCAAAGAACATAGCATGTTCTTTAAAGAACATGCTATGTGGGGTCGGCATGGCGGTGACTAGGGTTTGCACGCTGCTCCTGGGGAAGAACACGACGTGCCTTCGAGGAGTCACAGTGTGTGGGACCCACCCAATGGTGACTAGAGTTCTGAGTGATAAGAATCATAGACACGATTTGTGACCATTTTCACACGATGTTTGGGTCCTTATTCACATCTAGTGTGTATATCTAAAGATATACAAACACAGGGTGGAGTACACAACATATAATCCACCGCACAACCAGACCTAGCTTGATACGCGGACCATCCCGTGTATTGGTACACAGTCTAAGACACAAAGGTAGAAGTTGTGTATGGGAATATGGACAGTGTACACAAAGTATTCCCTAGATAATGGAACACAACATGTCATTATCTTACACTCCATTTATACCTTCTTCTGCACGACCGGGCTATTGTACACAGGGAGTACCCGGGGTCAGAGGACATGACATGTGACGCTTCTACACACTGTGTACTTCTCACATGGCTTGATCCTATTGTCCAATATTACTCGGATAGGTTTCATTTGGGTTAGTACCCCTTTTCTTGTTCCCCTAAAGGTAAGGTATCATTCCCATCCACAGGAGTATGATCCCTCTAGCAGGACTTCCTGAGATAGAGTTAGGTATCCCTCCGAGAGGCCCAGAGCGAGATCTTCTATACATTCTTGACCCTAAGAAGAGTCGGGTATCGATGTGACTGATACTATAGGATGCTGATCCTCTACTTAGTAGGTGAATCTGAATAATTCGCGGTATCCGCCAAGGCCCTGTCAGTGATCCTCATCCATGTATCGTGATCTTTCCCCACTCAAAAGTGAGTTATCCCGGAATGAGTGTATCTGTTCTCTCATCAGACCTATCAGTGCATCTATCCCTCTCATGGATTTTCCTGATGAATAATACTTCTTAGACGAACATCATCAGTGTTATCAGATTCATAGAGTGAGTTCTCCGAGACGAGTGATTTTTGGAATCTTCGAACTAAACCCCTAGCATGGGTATGTGTTCGTTGTAGACTACGAGTCTAGGTTTTGAGTATATCTAGAAGTGTTTCTATTGTTATATGTTCAGCAAAAATATAGTGTGTAGAGATTATTGTACCTTTACATCAAGTATTTATTTGTAGTTTTTGGGGTCCCCTACTGAGTATTGTTATACTCACCCCTACACGGGCTTTCCCCACACGTGTCGTGTATTGTGCATATGAGTGGCCTTTTGACGGTGTCCATTGAGAACTAGGACCATACCAAGCTTTCTGAGTTCCTTATAGGCCAAGGTGTTCCTATGACTATGAGCAATAGTCCCATTACCTATTTATTGCTTATAGTTTGGACATTGTAGTTGTAGACTCTTGTTTTTGGTGGGCTTGTATTCTGTACCATTTTACTTTTCGCACATTACTTTCCATTGTACTCTGTTGGTTGGGTTTAGTTGTATGCATGCATTTTTCCCCTTAGTGGTTTTTACTTTTCAACATTTGTGGGCTTGGAGATGTACATGTGTGTACAGGTACTTATGAAATGCCTCCCATGTTAGTGATATGCCTACTCGGTGCTAGTCAGCAGCCCCTGGCCTATTGGAGGTGAGATTGGAGAGTCATGGTGTGGGACCCACTGGTACATGTCATGATAGAGTGGTATCAGAGGCGGTATATTATACCATAGGACCAAGATTCTATGAGATTGGTATGGGGAAATAGTGTCAAGTGTTCCGAGTTCTTCTTTCAGGCCATAGACTCCTGTGTTGGCGTGGGTGGCTGACGTATCCATACATTAAGACTCTGATAACCTATTTTTCTTCTTAGTACATCAAAACACTAGTTTTAGGGAAATAAAAGAATGGAACATGCATCATATAGGAATGGGTGGTGTTTTCCATGTCCTTTGTGTCATCCATCCAGATATTATCATTAACCATGGTACACCTTGTTTCTTTGTAGGATGCCTCCGCAATGCATACCTGCTAGGATTCAGCGACTCGATCATGTGGATGACCCCCTAAATGACGAGGCTTTGATACATGGACCAATTCCCCAGGCATTACCTCTAGGTGGTTCACCTGTTATACCACCACAAGTGGAGAAACATGTGGTACCTACAGTATCGAAAGACGAGAAGCACATGATGAGTGCACTCCATGAATTCCAAAGGTAGATACCCCTCAGGTTCTGAGGCGAGCCCGAACACTACAAGAGAATCACCGTTTAGCGGTGGTTTTTGTAAACCACCGCCTAATACGGCGTCGCCAATCTATTAGTGGTGGTTATTTCTGTTTCGTGGCGATTTAAGGAAAGCATTGTAGCTGCCTCATTTCGCGGCGGTTTTACTGAGTTTGGCGGTGGTTTTTACGAGCCCTTGACATCAGTTTATTCACGGCGGTTATAACCGCCTCAAATAAACTCAAATCCAGCGGCCGTAAAACTATCACTGAAGTAATGTGAACCACCTCGGAATGAGCACCTACGATGCCACTATGTAGTGGCGGTTAAAACCACCGCGAAACGTAATTTTTTTTAACATTTTGCGGCAGTTTTCACAGTTTAGCGGCAGTTTAAACTGCCGCCAATGTACATTTCATGGCGGTTTAAACCGCCGCTAAAAGCTGACCATATTTTTTTTTGCTTCCACTTCACCCCTGCCCTGAAATACAAATCAAACCAGAAATGAATATCATATCAACCTTCAAGTTGTATGCCCCAACATCTTAAGCATTCATACATTATCATCATACCAACATATATGATATTGAAAACAATATATGGTCCCTCTAATAGGTGTAATCCACAACCATACCTTCTCCAAATTAGTCATTGAAGACCAAGATGAAACATAAATTGAAACTTATGATAAATTCAAACACTATCTATTTCTAGGTACCTTTCACAAAGTGTTCCCCTTCACAAAAAGTTAAGATTCTTGAAATATTTCTATTTAAATTGAACATAAATGGTATGATGTATTCCACTAATCATTAATAAAATATGTGTGTTATGATTCTATTTATAGAGATTCATATGATGCCCATCGCATGGGCCTGATCCCAATAATGTAAACACCTACAACCTCTTTGTATGGCGAAAAATGATTAATTTCCTAACTATGTGGCCTTAAAAAAATGAATCATAAACATGTATTATATGTATTATTAACCTAAAAATCATATATTTTCATATCTAAATAGATTCATAGAGATCATAGGAATAGGGGTAACTCGTTAAACACTAGTATTTTGATATTATTCATTAAAAAAAATCATAAATCTATAAGGGAATCCAATAATTCAAATGATTCCACCCAAATAATATTTGATGATCCAAAAATCTCACACCTTTTATCAATACCTATTTTGAAGAATCTATAGTATATGAATCACTAATGAACATCTTTCATTGTAATTTAGTTCTAAAATGACATCCATACCAAATATTCATATACATGGAAGCCCATTGGAGGTTATCATCAAAAAATAGATAACCTAATGTGAATCCATTAACATGGAATTGGATTGATAAACTATGAACTCTTACATTTGATGATGTATTGATGGGTTTCTTCATTGTGTTTCCTTTTCAATACCTTCATCACATCCTTCAATTAAAATTGAATCACCAAATGCACCAATTACGTTCAAGACCAAAAACAAGCTGATAGTACCCATAAGGAACACAATGGTGAGGCATGAAAACAATTGTTATGTGATACATAGGACTCAATTTCTATGAATATATGCTCCCTATACCATGACATACATTGTCTACTACCCTTTTAAAATGAGAGCATGATGGTTCACACTCATGATAATCATAAAGTATGCATAATATAATAAAGATGATTCATTGATCACATTTACCACTTCAGACCAACCGAACAAGTTTGGTCCATAGGAGACAGCGTCAACACCTCATTGAGGAGAAGTAAGAATATCAGGTTACACACTTATCATAACACTATCGATCATACATTTATGTTGCCTCAAACAACACCCCATTGACGTGTGATCAAAACTGATCGTAATGAATTTTAAACCCGAGTCATTATGTGATTGTTTAGGCTTGACCTTAGATGTCCTCCAAGAGGAATGATGTTTCTCAATGGTTTCATACACAACCAACCATATCAAAGTCGTATTTCTAAGCAATAACTGAAGAGATTTAAGACATGAGAGCTCAAAAGAAATTCTAGAAAAAATTTCAATTTTTCAATTAAAATCTTAGGTTGTGTTCATTCTACCGGGAAGGACACATGTTTAACAAAAATGACAAGATTATCCCCACCTTTAGAGTGTCCTAGTTATTGAAATTAGAGATATATCAGCCACTAATAAGTTATCTATACCATATTCACATCAAACATACATTTGATTCTCCCCTTAAACACACTCATTACGTCATAACAATCATAAAGAGGGCCAAAACCAAACTGACCAGCATGCCAAAACACCTTATTCTTTTTGAAGTCCTCCAATTCTTTGAGACATAGTTGATTATTTAATTCATAGGTCACTCAACTCCATAGATGAACCAACACCTTAAAAAACAGACCATGGTTCAATGATTTAACCGAAATCCATACATTCATTACAACATTTATAACTCGACAGGAAAAACATAGATGTAATCATTTTACTATAGGTTCCATAAGAAATTGGCACATACAAATTACTATACATAGTTTGTCCACCCTATGCATTAAAGAATTAGAAGGTACATAAAATAGATTTAAACCAACATCATATTGACTCATACGACCATCAACATGAATGAAAGCATACAATGTTGTCCAACACTGAGGAAAATAAAGGGTCATGCGACCTGAAAAGAAGATGACAATGCTTGAGGTAAGCCTATCATACTGAAACTGAGCATTTCTCGATACTCATGAAAATAATAATGGCCAAAAACACAATAACCACAAAAAAGGGTTTCATTAGAACTAAAGAGTCATATGAGGGGAAACGACACCTAAAAAGAACCGATCATCAGAAAAATCCTTGTAATAAAAAGGTATTAATGTTCTAAGGGCACTACCTACCAAAGAATATCAACTTAAAATGTGAATGCATCAAACCTAAAACCATGTTATGATTACAAAATTAACTAGGCTCAAAATCCAATCAACTAATCCATCATTAAAAAGGAGGTCTATGGATAATGCATGTGGTTATATTCCAAGACAACTCAAAAAAGTCCCATGCTACCCTTACATAAGAGTCTCTACCAATGACACCACTAAAGGTTCCATTTACAATAAATAATGGGAAATCAAAAAATGAATTTAATTAAGTTTTTTTCATAAGAAATTATCCTATATTTTAACATAATAATGGGAAATCACATGTTCAACCCATTCCATCAACCCCGATACACCATGCATATCACCATGCATCCACCATATCAGGTGCCAACTACAACCAAAAACCCAAGTCTTATTAACCATATACCTTCAATCTCCATCCATCCCAAGATCAAAAAGAATCATATAAAAATACTCAATTAACAAGAAAATATAGAAGTAAATAAACAATAAAAAGAGTTAATAGGGCATATAGGCCCTAGAAACAATGTATCTCAACATCACATGAAAATAGGCTCACTCGAACCCAAACAGTTATCTTTATCAAACAACCAGTTTTATTTATATTTTGGATTAACTGATTCATTTATCATAGGTTAAAACTATGAGAAACATATGGAAGTAGCTACCATAACCTATTAATTATTTAAATATTTTTCCAATCAAAACATCATGTTTCATTGAATTTTAAGGATGAAAATTTCCATTAACATACCTCTTTATTATTATCATTAATAATTATTTATAGATTCATTTTATTTATCCAATTCCATGAAAACATGGAATAAAAATTTCAATTAAACATGAATTAGATATCAAATTAACAATTTTCTTCAAATTAACATGCTAAAACTTGGATTAACAAACATTCTAATAAAATAATAAACATATATTGCACAAAATCTTGTAAAAAAAGATGAAAAATGTTGGAAAAATCACTTTGGGGTCACGGTCATAGTGAGAAGGGTCACCGAGAGAAGGGGGGTCGCGGGTCGCCGGTCGCGGGCTCCGCCGTAGATGCTAGTCGCAGGGTCACCAGAGACGAAGGTCGCGCGTTCACCGGAGACGTCACGGGGTAGCCGGGGGGGGGGGGGGGGGTTGTGGGAAGAAGGGAGCGCAAGGGGTCAGAAGGGTTGGGGGAAACAGGGGTCGGGGTAGGGAAGGGTCAGGATTTTTTTAAAAAAATATGGGTTTAGCGGCGGTTTATTAAAAACCGCCCTGAAACCTTTTTTGGAAAACGTTTAGCGGCGGTTTTGTGAACTACCACCAAAAAACCACCGCTAAACCCTATTTATGTTGTAGTAGACCCTCAGGCGGCTGAGGACTGGATTGAGGCGGTGACCAGCGTTTTTTGTCTTGTGAGGGCACCGTAAGACCAGATAGTGGTCCTAGGAGCAAGCCTTCTTTAGGGTTCAGTGGGACGATGGTGGAGTTTGACCATGCAGACTCACGACGAGGAAACTCTTTCATGGATAGAGTTCGATCGAATCTTTAGGGAGGAGTTATCTCCTGTTACGCTGTGAGTAGTGCATATCCAAGAGCTTCTTCAGCTCCAACAGGGTAGTTTGACATTGGCTGACTATTCATCGAGATTCACCAACTTCGCCAGGTACTCGATGGATATGGTCATGGATCACTACTTCAAAGCTCAGACCTTAGAGAGAGGTCTATGACGGGACATCCGATCCAGTGTGGTGCCTCTATGAATGTCGACTTATACTAGAGTGCTCGAGTGAGCCTTGGTGATCAAGAGATTTTTAGCAGAGTAGAGACAACCAATGGAAGTCAACAGTAGGTAGACAGGTGCGGAGACCTCAATAGTAGAGAACTGATGTCAGACATAGGGATCAAGAATTGAGAGATGTCACAGGAGGACCTAGGACATGGGATTGATATTCCAGGGCTCTCAGATTGGATCTAGTTAGCCTAGGGAGATGTGATGATACTCATGCGATGGTAGAGGACATCTTGCTAGAGACTGTCCAACCCGTCGAGTTGTTGAAAGGGAGGCGGTGAATGGACCACTGAGACAAAGGCAGTGAGTGGATCAGGCATTCCCACCATGTGGCGGATGTGTCAGAGGAGTAGGGAGAGATATAGGTGGTGGAAGATGATTTGATCTACTTCCACCACCACCCCAAGGAGGTCCGCACTAGGCTGAGGGAGCTGGTGGACAAGGGTGGGGATAACTGCATGTGGTCGAGGCGTATGACCTTTGGAATCCCGGGATGATCTGAGGTACGATATGTGTATTTTCTACCTTAGCTACCATATTATATACATAAGTTCCAGTCATTCCTTCCTCGCCACATGTCTTGTGTGAAACCTTGAGATTCTGGTAGAGCCATTGACACGACCCTTATGCTTGGAGACACCTACAGGAGGATACTCGATGATCACACATCTTTGTAGACAGTGTGATCTTTCCCTTGGAGGTGAGAGTTTCGGTTGGAACATCTTGGTGGCAGTGACAAGGCCTTATGTCTCCATTCTTAGTATGAATTGGATATCATCAGTCTATAACCAGATTGACTACTTTAGGAAAATATTGAGTTGTGTTCATAGTGATGGAACATGGTTTTCCTTTGTTGGTGAAAATGAAACCCATAAAGAAAAGAATGAGCTCATGCATAAAAGGGTGCAACCGATCACTCATGAGTTTTCTAGTCTTACCCTCGAAGTAGCAAATATTGTGATCTTGGAGTTCCTAGCAGTAGTGGCGGAGTATGAGGACATTTTCTAGTAGATGTTCCAGGACTACCTCCCCACTAGGAGATTGACTTTTGCATTGACTTACACCCCGAGACGACACCGATTTCCTCACCGGCGTATCAGATGGATCCCACAGTGCTTCGTGAGTTAAGGGTGAAGTTGGAGGATTTATAGAGTAAGGGATTTGTATGACCCAATGTTTTACCCTGGGCATCCCTAGTGTTCACACTGGGCAGCCCCAGTTTTATTTTCCAAGAAGGCGGACAAGAGTTTGAGGTTGTGCATGGATTATTGGTGCCTGAATCAGGTAACAATGAAAAAAAGTACCCACTTCTGAGAATTGATGACCTCTTCAATCATCTAATGGGGGAATAGTGGTTCTCGAAGGTTGAACTCCAATTGGGTTACCACCGGTTATGAGTACGGGATGAGGATATACTGAAGATAGATTTCAGATGATGCTATGGTCACTACGAGTACTTGGTGATGTATTTCGGCATGACGAACGCCCCCACATTGTTCATGAGACTTATGAAATGGATCTTCTAGTCTTACTTATAACATTTCATAATGGTCTTCATTGATGACATCCTTGTGTACTTGGCATCATAAGAGGAGCACACGAGACACCTGCAGATGGTCTTAGACATACTCTGAGAGCATCAGATTTATGGGAAGCTCTCAAAGTTCCAGTTCTAGATACAAGAGGTCCAATTTTTGGGAAACATTATCTTATAAGATGGAGTAGTAGTGGAACCAACCAAGGTCAAGGAGGTGTTATCATGGGAGCCACCTCAGAGCGTGAAAGAGGTGCAGAGCTTCCTTGGGCTAGCAGGATACTACTGGATATTTTTCCTTGATTTCTCTTGGATATCAGCACCGATGACAGTTTTGAACAGGAAGGGGAATCCTTTTGTATGATAGAGAAGTTCTATATGGATTTTCAGTATTTGAGGTAGAGTCTAATGAGTTCATCAATCTTGAGATTTCTAGAAGATGGTGTCGAGTACGTAGTTTTCGGCGACGCATCAGGGACCGGGCTTGGCTATGTCCTGATGCAGATATAGGTGGTGATTGATTATAGTTAACACCAAATAAGGCCACATGAGAAGAACTATGCAACCCATGATCTTTAATTGGTAGCGGTAATCTTTACATTGAAGATGTAGAGACACTACCTGATGGGAAAACAATTTATCATTTACTCTGACCACAAGAGCCTCAAGTACCTCTTCTCCCAGAAGGATTTGAATTTGAGGCAGAGGCGATGGATAGAGTTCCTCCAAGATTATGACTTTGAGTTCATCTATACTCCTAGGAAGTGGAATGTTGTGGAAGATTCTCTCAGTATGATATTGAGTTCGCAACTACAGAGCGAGGAGTCAGAGCAGTTGGGCTCACTATAGTTATCCTTCATGGATAGAGATGATGCAGATTATCTTTAGTCGATGGTTTTCACCCCTTCATTCTTATGGTGAGTCGGGGATCCACATATAGGGGATTTAGACATCGAGACTTTACATGCTCAGTTATCCACATGGCATGATCATGATGTATATTTTCATGGTGGGGAGCACATAGTTCTTTTTAGAGGATGCAGAGTTGTTCTAGTGGCGTTGCTAGAGGAGGTTATGATGAATTCTCACACCCCCCTTGGCGGTACATCCTGGAGTAGAGAAAATGTACCAGGACATCTAGCTTCAGTTTTGGTATATAGGTATGAATAAGGTAGTGGCATAGTTTGTTTCTTGATGCCTTACGTGCCAGCATGTGAAAGATGAGCACCAGGTTCCAACAGGTTTTGCTCACCCCTAGAAGTGCCAGAGTGGAAGTGGGATGAGATATCGATGGAATTCATGACATGCTTACCATGAACATCCAAGGGACACGATTCCATTTGGGTGATCATTGATCGACTCAGTAAGTCGGCACACTTCCTAGCTATAATAAAGCAGAGTTCCATAGAGAGCTTGGGATGCCTCTACATGTAGAAGATTGCTCGGCTTCACGACATCCCTTCGACAATAGTATCGAATCGAGACACGTGCATCACATCACGATTGTGTAATGGATTGCAGGAGGCTTTTGGGACTCAGCTATGCTTGAGAATGACATTCCATTTCCAAACCTATGGTCAGATAGAGAGGACCATTCTGGTTTTGGAGGATATGTTGCAAGCCTGAATCTTGGATTTTGGTCGCAGTTGGGAGGAACACCTACCACTGATTGAGTTCATGTACAACAATAACTACCAATCCACCATCAGTATGGCACTGTTTGAGGCTTTATATGGGTGACCCTACTGATCACCACTTTGCTGGACCGACCCCGAAGAGTGAGCACTCATGGGTCCAGAGTTGGTGTGAGCTACCACCGAGAAGGTACAAATCATCTAGGAGTGTATGTAGACTATATCGATCTAATAAGAATTCCTATTCTGATAGGCAATAGAGACTATTGGAGTTCGTTGAGGGAGCATATGTCTTACTTCGGGTCTCACCTTGTTGAGGGTTGCAGAGATTTGGCTGGGGCAGCAAGTTGTCTCCAAGGTTCATCAGACCTTTTCCAATAATGTGCAAAGTTGGTGAGGTGGTGTACCACCTAGCCCTATCGCCGTAGTTGCACCAGGTGAATAATGTATTCCATGTGTCCCAGCTGAGGTGGTACATGCATGAACCATCACACGTCATCGACTAGGGAGAGCTTGATATTGAGGATGGAGCGACCTTTGTAGAGTACACAATGGATATTGAGGATTGGCAGGAGAGGATCCTTCGTGGGCTAGCGATTCCCCTAGTGTGTGTCTAGTGGCAACATGACAAGATTTAGGGGAGAATGTGGGAGCAAGAGGCTCATATTCTTGCGCAGTACCGAAATTTGTTTGATTAGTCCTTTGCTTTGTATTTTCGGGACGTAAAGCCCTATGGTGTGAAGAATTTAATGTCTCATATTTTCCATGTATTATTTTTAAATATTATATAAAATTATTACAATACCAGGATTTGCAACGACGTGTGATTTTGAGGCTTGGGGTGCCTAAAATAAATATTTTAAATAAATTTAAACTCTAAATGGTGTGCGATAAAAGTTTTACCGAAAAAGTAAAAAACATTTAAATGGTTGCTTGGATAAGAAATCTAAGGGCAACGTTGCGTTTAGAGTAGTAACTTTACCTTAGGTGGGGCCTAACATCGACCGAAGTGAGTTAGCTACAGAAGTTAGTTTTTGGATGTTTTAAAGGAAATAAAATAAATTAATAATTTATTTTATTTTAAAATTTTCCATAACGCAGTGACACTTATTTTTTTTAAATGAGAATAAACTCAGGGTTAGTCTCATAACCATAGAAAACTTCTTATAATTCTCTAGTGATTTGTATAGGAGCCACCCTTGGAGAATTCTTGATGAACATCGATGAATGACACCGTGTGGATCATTGCATAGAGAGATCGAATCCCGACCGAAAACCGATATCCCTCTTCGTCAAAAATTGAGGTAGGGGTTGTTATTTTTATTTAGTTCTTCCCCATTATTAGATTAAATGACAATCGCGGATCAACCCACAAATAGGTTGATTCATGGATCGTGCGTTCTTACAGGAGGGTGTTATTATTTCTATTTCTTTTAGGGATGTTGATTTAGGGAATAAATAAATTTTAGATTTAATTCATTGTTTTGATTTTTTCTGTTTTATCCAGATAATGGGTGCGGATAAATGCCATTATGAATGACGGCGGAGGTTCATTCCTTGAATTTATTTTGGATGTCTTCTCCCATTTTTAACCCCGTGTTCTTCGCATTCTTTACAGGGTTATGAAAAATGGATTGTTGCACACCCATTTTTCAATGCAATGATCCCAAATTTGAGAACCGACACCACGACGTCACAACATAGGTGTGGTGACGATGGAGGAAGATGAATCAACACGGTTCAGAAGAAATCATTCTTCCACCGTTCTTCATGCAGGTGGATCAAAACGTGTGTTTGGGGCCGATCGGACGCCCGAAACTTACTGAATTAGATTTTCTATGATGGGGTGACCTTGAACTATAAGTTTTGAAGAGATTAGATGACCAAATAGAAGATCAGAGGATCACTTGAGGTGCGACGATGGAGAACAATGCGTTCTAGAAATTTTCAAAGAACACGACGTGTTCTCCAAAGAACATGTCGTGTGGGGTTGGCATGGTGGTGTTTAGGGTTTGTGCACTGCACCCGACGAAGAAAACGGCGTACCTCAGAGGAGAAATGGCATGTGGGCCCCACCCAGTAGAGGATGGAGTTTCAGGCAATAGGAAGCATAGACATGGCATGTGACAATTGTCACATGGTGTGTGGGTCCTTACATGGAACTGGCGTGTATCTCAGGAGATAGACAGACATGGGGTAAAGTACATAGCATGTACACCACCACACAACCAGACTTGGCCGGATACATGGACCACCGCATGTACTGGTACATGGTCTAGGACACATGGGTAAAATCCATGTACGAGCACATGGACATCATACATGGAGTCTTCCCCAGATAATGAAACATGGCCTGCCATTATCTTACATGTCGTGTCTACCTTCTTCGACACGAGAAGCCTTACGACATGGGACATTGTACACGAGAAGTACTCAGGGTCATAGGACACGACGTGTGACCCTTTTACATGCCGTGTACTTCTTAGTACATGGATTGATCCTATTTTCCACCATTCCTTGGACATGTTTCATTTGGGTTAGTGCCCCTTTTCTCATTCACCTAAATGTCTGGTATCATTCCCATCCATAGGAGTATGATCCATTTAGCAGGAATTTCCAAGATAGAGTCAGGTATCCCTTTGAGAGGCTTGGAGCAAGATTCTATATCCATTATTGACCCAAGGTATAGTTGAGAATCAACATGACCAATCCTACTGGATGCCAATCCTCTACTTAACAGGCAAATATGGATAAGGCGCGGTATCCACCAAGGCCCTGGAAGTGATCCTCATCCATGTATCTTGATCTTTTCCCACTCAGGAGTGTGTTCTTTTGGAATGAGTGTATCTATTCCCTCTTCATATATATCAGTGAATATATCTCTCTCATGGATTTTCCCGATGAATAGTTGTTCTTAGACAGACTTCATTAGAACCATCCGACACATGGAGTGAGTTCTCCCAGACGAGTTCTTTGTGGAATCTTTGAACTGAACCCCTAGTGTGGGTATGTGGTCATTTTAGACTATAGGTCTAGGTTTCAAGTATATCTAGATGTGTTTCTCTTGTTATATGTTCAGTAGACATATACTGTGTAGAGCTAACTCTACCTTTACTTCATGTATTGCGTTGTGGTTTTCAGGGTCCCCTACTAAGTATTGTTATACTCACCCCTACACTGGCTTTGCTTGTATGTGTTGTGTATTCTTCACAGGAGCGGACTTTTGACGGAGTCCAGTGCAGACCAAGACGAGACTAATATTTCTGAGTTCCTTACAGGCCGATGTGTTTCTACGGCTACGAGCAACAATCCCAGTATCTATTTCTTGCTTACAGGCTGGACTTTGTAGTTACAGACTCTTGTTTTTGGTGGGATTTTATTCTGTCCCAATTTACATTATGCACTTTACTTTCCATTGTAATCTGTTGGTTGGGTTTAGTTGTATGCATATATTTTGTCCCTTAGTGGTTTTTTACTTTCCAGCATTTGTGGTCTTGGAGAAGTGTGCGTGTGTACAGGTACGTCGACAATGTCTCCCTTGTTAGTGATATGCCTACTCAGTGCTAGTCACCAGCCATTGGCCTATTGGAGGTGGGCATGGGGAGTCACAGAACAGTCCCCACTTGGATGGGTCGTGACATGTATGCTTCTTTTTTAATGGATTGCATTGTACAGATCCCCGAGTTCAAGCACACCACGACATATCAATGTAGTCATTTAAAAAGTAGTTATGAATAGTATTAACCACATTTTAAAATTTTATAAAATTTATTTTTCAAAATAGACTTTATTTTTGAATTCGTAATGTCAAAATTATATTAGGGTGAAATTTTGGTAATTTTTTGAAAAGTTTTAATTTTTGATGAATAGTGAAAAATACTGCATTTTAATTCAAAACTGCCTTTTCATCTAATTTATTTATATAGATAGATTGTATTTTTAATTGGTTTTAAATTGTTATTGGATTAAAAGTTTATCATTTAATCCAATTATGGTAATTTTAATTAATTTTACATTTATATTATATTTAAACACATGTCAATATTTTAATAGTTTTTACTTCTTAAAAACCTGTTTTTTATTTTTGACAACGAGAATTAATTATAAATTAATTACTACAAATTATTTGTTTTGAATTTGAAAAAATGGATTCCATATTTGGAATCATAATGTCTAAATTTTTTAAATATTTACCTTTTATTTTTGGACAATATGAATAGTAACTTCAGTATTTTTTTATTTAGCATGGTTAAAGGGTAAATCAGGTAAATAAGGGCAATAAAATAATATTATAATAATATAAAACTACCTTAAAACATGTATTAATACTATTGGATGATATATTTATAACCATATTAATCCCTGGGTCTATTTTTGGACCCTGTGGAGCCACTGGTGTGTTGTAATGACATGTTATAAGAATTAATTTAAAGTAAAGAGAAATATAAAATAAACATGTATCTTTTACAAATAAAATTTTAATATTGGGTTATATAGATGAAACTATTGAATATAAATATTAATTATAAATATAAAAATATTTTATACTTCATGGTATTTTATTTATAAATTTTAGAAATTAAATAAATAAATAAATTTATGATACAATGATGATGAAGTGATTACCATATTAATGAAAGATTCAAATAAATTATATTATAAATATTAAAATAATACAATTTGAAAATTTTGATGCCATAAACTAATTTTATGGATGATATTGAATTATTATCTTCGATTTAATTCCATTTTTTCAAATGAATCAAGTTTTTATGACTTTAACAAAAATAAATTACTAAATAGTGTCAAAATTGACATAAATGAGTTTTTAAAACAAATACTATTTTATTAAATGATATAATAGTCCTAAAAATATAAGATTAGGAAAAGTGACTTATATAACATTAAATATTTCATTAATGATCCAATTTTGGTTGTTTTGAATATTTATAGTTACTATAGTAACCATATATTATGAAAATACAAAAAGACGTGGTAAGAGTTAATGTTTTTAACTAAGGGTTAAAGCTAAATGATAAGGTTAATATTGTGACCTAAACTTGTATAAAACCTATTTTATGAAGGTTTTTCGACCCACTATCATCCTATACTTTAAATATATCACTTTTAAAATATTATAATTCTAAAATCATCTTATAATAATATAATATTTCAAGTCTTTCCTAAAATGCCCCTCCTTCCTCTTATAAAAGGACATCAACTCTACCCACTTAATCACACCTATCAAGTCACCTGGTTCATCTAAAATCTTATCAAATAATCTAATAACATCCCTAAATTCATATTATAAGCCTTACCTTGTGTAGAAGAAAATTTAAGAAATCCTTTTGGCTCATATCAAAAGAAGTCACCTGATTTAGAGGTAACGTCTTCTCTCAAGTTACTTTCCTTTATTTTCATTCTCCACTCCCTATGATCTTCTTATTTTATAAATTAATAATAAAAAAGTATCCTCAATATACTAAGATGTTTTATGAGAATTATTTTAACTAAACTTACACACACCTCCATCTAATGGAGACGAACACACTGTTTCTATGTACGACGATCTACTGCCTCACGAAACGATGATTGTTCGATTTTCTCCTACAACCTCTCATAGTGTCCGTTAGGATGGAAATTTATTTATATAAGATATATATTATATTCATATTGTCTCTATTCTTCTTAAATTTTTATTTACAATATACCTTTATGTTTTCCAAAATGCGTAAATATGATAATTTCATTTGAGGAAGTACGGACTACCACCCCCTCAAAGTGATATGACTCGTTCATGACATATATGGAATGTATAAAGGATGGAGTTAATGAACTTATGTAAAATATATAACATAGATACTATAAAATAATTATAACATACTTATTTATCATTTAGTTTTTATTCATTTAATATGACAACGAAATGAAAGAAGGATTCATGCGTATGTACAGCCTACTGTTTCCATGAACAGTGCATTTTATTTCTTATCTACAAATGTTATAGACTATTATAAATGCATATATACTGGATATATATGATATTTAAATCATGAATAATATTTTTGAGTTAATGTACTTATGACCACATGGGCAATTTACATCAAAACAAGTTCATTTTGACTCAAGTACCGAACATCAACAAAATGTCTGATATGAACTTA
The DNA here is from genome assembly GCA_963277665.1 of Viscum album. NCBI lineage: Eukaryota > Viridiplantae > Streptophyta > Magnoliopsida > Santalales > Viscaceae > Viscum > Viscum album. The sequence goes on from OY728147.1 coordinate 1,307,668,475, forward strand.
AATAATTAAGTGACTGTTATAACATAATAATAAGTGATATAAAGGGAATAATAAATGTGAAAAAGTTTCTAAAACAAGTATAAATTTACTTAATTTTATTATTCAGGAAGAATAAGGAACATACATGATGAGTCAAACTCAAGGTAAGAGATTTCGTCTCAATTCCATTTTATTGAGGAATATTGTAATGTTATACACCTAGTACCTTTTATATGGTGTATATTCTAAATTTTTACTTGTTATCATGAATCTAATAATATTCATGATATTATATTATTTCCTTCATGGAAATTATTTATAGATCCATATTACTCATTCAATATGGTTATTGGATAAGATATATTATTTATTTTGGTTATTCAATATGAAAAATACTTTAGACTGATAATGATGGGTAGAGCCCAGAATTTAAATAGATCCTAGATGCATCGACAGGTTCTCATGAGACGAATAAGTTTTCCAAATGGGTTTCTACCCTTAATTTTAAATCGTCTTATGAAAGGTCTTGACGGTAACATGTTTTCATGTTCCTGAGACATGACATCTTTAAAAAAAGTATTTCCCTCATTTAATTTTAGTTATTATTTATCCATGAGATTTTGCGTCGGCATATATATGGAAGTAGTTCATTTCTAGTTTATTGATTTATGGCATATGTTTCAGTTTCTTACATACCATATTATTTGTAACTTACCTAGTTTTTCAAATGGAAAGTGTTCTTATATATTTACCATTCATTATAGATTAATTATTACTTATGTTGTACTTACCCTTACTGAGCATTCAAGATAACCCTTATTATGTTTCTTTCCTCAGGTCATGAAGAAGAGAAATTTGATTAAGCTTTCAAGGATGCAATTCATTTCAATTATTGCATTGCATGTTTTATTTGGTTTTCCAAATGTATTATGGGTATCATGTATGTAATCTGGATTTCCAAGACTACTAAACTATATAGTCCTTCGTGATTTATTTCCTTGTAATAATTCCACTAAAATGTAATAATGCACCATCTTCAAGTTATTCGAGGTCAGGGTGTTACAATTGGTATTATAGGATGTTTATCAATAATCTTGGAAACTATATTTAGAGAACATAGATTAGGGAACATTACCTAAGTTAGACTTTGGGGATACACTTATGATAATTCACCCAAAGCAACAAAAGTTTATGATATATGATGCATAAAGTTTTAATTTGTGTTGAGTGTTTTACCATATTTGAAGCTCATAATTTTATGAGAAAATATGATATTTGTCATTATATAGAAATGGAAGTTGGAAGGATGAATGGAATCAATACTTGAGAAAATTTCATGGGTTTCCCTATAGAGGAAACCAATATAGCTGGTATTGGAATGAAGCAAATTATGGAAATATTAGGGAAAATCAAATAGGTTATGACAAATAACCTTTCCCGAATAGAATAAACCATTCCAAAGAGGTAATCTTTTATTCTAGATCAATTTATCCGAAAATATCCCCTATCATTTAGTGGGAATACTAATCCAATTATAGTTGAGAAGTGGATTAAGTCTCTAGAAAAGATATTTATGGACTTGGGATTTAGTGAAATAGAAAAGGTTACTTCTGAAGTCTATTATTTCAAAGGTAATGATGATCAATGATGGACAATGATCCAAAATACTAGGGATTAAGAAGAAATAAAACTTATGGAATTGAGAAATTTTAAGGTGACATTCTTTGAAAAATAATTTCCTCATGATAAAAAAATTTAGATTAAGAGGAATTTCCTCAGATTAAAGCAAAAGGAAGAAGTGAGTGCTTCAGATTATGAATATACCTTTAAAAGGTTATCCAGGTTTGCTAAAAATTATATATGCAACACAGAATGCAAGATCAATCACTTATTTGAAGGTTTTAAGAAAAATCTCCGAAGGACACTGGTTTCTAATTTTTTTTCGTCATATGATGAAATAGTTTTATGTGACATCAATACGGAGAAAGAATTTATCTAGGATAAATATATTCAAAGGAAAACAAGACAAGAAGAGGCCATTTGAGAACCATTAAAAAGGGAATGAATCAAAGAAGAAGAAGTGTGAATGATTTGTATCTTGTAAAAAATATGAAAAAAAAACACTCTGGGAAATGTTTGAAGGGGTTTGGAGTTTTTAATAAGGATAGAGATAAGGGAAAACAGGCTCATGAATGTAAAGGGAAGAAACAAATTAATGATGTCTAGTGATAAAATTGTAAAGAAATGGGGAACTATTCCAATGAAATCCCCAAACATCAATGGAATCTACCACAGAAGGGGTTAAGGGGATATGACCAAGCTTTTTTGATCACAACTGCTGAGGTTGAAGTTATTAGTGATGTGGTGGAAGGCACTTTAATTATTTCCTCAAATTTAGCTAAATATTTATTTGATTATGGATCATCACATTCCTTTATATCTTCCCAGTTTTCTTTAAAAATAAGATACTTCCAATTCACCATGACATGAAAATTGGTAGTTATAACTCTTAGTGGGAACCTTATCACAACATAGATGCATCGATCGGTTCCTATTAGGTTATATAAATATGCTCTAATTTATAATTTTGTTATCATACTTATGGTTGATTTTGATATAATCCTTGGTATATAATGGATTTCAAAATATGATACAGAAATATATTATAAGAAGAAGGAAGTTGTGATTTGTGAGGAAGATGTAGAATCTGTTATCATTAGAGTAGAAACTTCATCTCTTGATTCTTATCAAAATCCACCCACAATAGCTTTACTGAATGAGATTATTGAGGAGGAAGAGAAAACAACATCTCAGGATGAATGAGGTAATCTTCAAATTGAAGACGTACCTATTATAAAAAAATACATTGATGTTTTTCCTAAAGATTTTCCTGAAGATTTTTCTAGACACCATCCAGAGAATGAATTTGAGTTTTGTATTGATTTAATCCCCATTGTAAGGCCAATATAAATAAAATCCCTATATAATGAACACTGAAATTATTAGAGATACAAAAAATTGAAGAGTTGGGTCAAAACTGATTTATCCACCCTATTGTTTATTTATGGGTAACCCATGTTCTATTTGTAAAGAATAAAGATGGATCCACAAGGGTGTGTATTTATTATAGAGAAATCAATGCGATTATAATAAAGAACAAGTATCCGCTACCTCATATCGATGATTTATTTGACCAAATTTAAGGAGCTCAATTCCTTTCAAAGATTGATCTTCATTCTAGATATCATCAATTACGAGTGAAGACGGAATAAATTATGAAGACAACTTTTTGGATTCAGGAAATTTATTTCCTTGGCCATATAGTCTCCAAGGATGAAATCTCTATTGATCCTTCAATGAAAAAGGCAATTCAAGAATGGCCAGAACCAACAAGTATAACTAAGCTATGTAGTTTTATTGGTTTATCATGTTACTATCAGTGTTTCATCTAGAATTTCATTCAATTGGATAACCCATTAACCAAGATCACTTATAAAGGGGTTAAATTTGTTTAGAAAAAAGAGTGTGAAGAATATTTTGATGAATTGAAAAGAAGATTAGTCAATTATCCTATTTTGAATTTACCATATGGGAATGATGGGTTTGTTATTTATAGTGATTCATCAAGGAAAGGACATCGTTGTGTCCTTATGTAGAATGATAGGGTTATTGGGTATGTATCAAGGAAATTAAAAACCCACGAACAAAACTATCATACTCATTATATTGAGTTAGCTGTAGTAATCATTTCTCTGAAGATATAGAGACACTGTCTCTACGGTGGAAAATGTGAGATATATATTGATCACAAGAGTTTGAAATATATTTTCCCACAGAAAGAACTCAACATGATACAAAAAACATGACTTGAGATACTCAAGGATGATTATTTCACAATACACTACCACCTTGGGAAGGAAAATAAGGCGATAGATGGCTTGAGAAGAATGGACCATGGAGTTCTGAATAAGATGAGAGTTAAAAGGGATTCTATGTTTATGGATCTAGTAAAGATGGATATGGGAATTATCATAGAGGGTGAAACATCACTACTTTTTCAAATGGTTTCCAAACCATCTTTACTATAAAGGATAAAAATTTCTCAAATCGATGATGAGGTGTTTCAAAAGAAAATCAAAGTTTTGAATGATGGGAGATTGATTGATTTCATATTTAAATTTTTAATTTTGAAATTTGGGAAGTGGATTTGTGTTCCCTCTATACTTGAGCTAAAAAGGGAATTATTGGATGATTCTCATAGCTCCAATTTCTCTATATAACTCGGTGGCACTAAGATGTATTGAGATTTTAAGGAGCACTTTTGGTGGGACAAAATGAAGAGGGAGATTGATGATTATGTGTTGAAATGTTCAATTTGTCAATAGGTGAGGTCTGGAAGACAACATCCTAGAGGAGTCATGCAACCTTTTCCTATAACTGTGTGGAAATGAGATTATATTATGATGGAATTTTTCATGGGGATACCAAAGACTCCCAGAAGGAATAATGTGATATGGGTTATTATTGATCATTTTACCAAGTCAGCACATTTTATTTCTATAAGAGAAGATTTACCACTTGAACTTTTAGCAAGAATATATATTAATGAAGTTGTAAGACATCATGGTGTACCCCAATCAGTTTTTTCTGATCGTGATCCCCATTTTAAATCATGATTATGGAAAAGTATTTAGAAGGCCCTGGATAATGAACTTCGTTTGAGCACTGCATACCACCCTAAAAATATGGACAATCAGAACAAACTATTCAAACTTTATAATACATTTTGAGATCCTTCTCACTTGAATTTCAAGGTACGTGGGATCAATATTTACCTCTATTAGAATTTTCCTATAAAAATAGCTTCCATTCAAGTATTCAGATGCCACCATATGAAGAGTTATATGTAAAGAGATGTCGTACACCAACTTGTTGGGATGATGTTGGTGAAAGAAAACTTGTAGGTATATAACATGTTGAAGAAACAATGGAGAAGGTGAAGATTATCCAAACCCATATAAAAACAGATCAAAGTATGCAAAAGAGCTATGCCAATAACCGAAGAAAGGATTTGGAATTTCAAGTAGGAGATCATGTTTTCTTGAAGGTATCTCTATGGAAGGGTGTTATACGATTCAGTAAAAAGGAAAAATTAACTCCTATGTACATCAAACCTTTTGAAATTCTATAACAAATAGGATTTGTAGCCTACCTTTTGACAATGCCTCTAAGTCTCTCAAAAGTTCATGATGTGTTCCACATATCATTGTTAAGGAAGTACATGCCAGACACAACACATGTGCTCACCTATGAATAAATATAAATGGAACCCAATATTTCATATTGTGAAGATCATATCAAGATTATTGATACCAGATAATTTTTTTTAAGAAATTGAACAACTCGTATGGTAAAAGTTCTTTGGAGAAACTATAAAAATGGAAGAGGCGACATGGGAACCTAAAGAAAATATGATGAAAAATCACCTGAATCTTTTTATGTCGTGATATTATAGAAATTTATAGGATAAAATTATTTGAAGGTGGGAATAATTTAACACCCTAAGATTCCATGATATGCTTCTTTTTCAATGGCTTGTTTTGTACGCAACCTTGAGTTCAAGCACACCACGACCTATCAAGGTAGCTGTTTAAAAAGAAGTTATGAATAGTATTAACCACATTTTTAAAATTTATAAACTTTATTTTTAAAAATTAACTTCATTTTTTAATTTTTAATATAAAATTTATATTAGGGTAAAATTTTGGTAATTTTATGAAAAGTTTCAATTTTTGATGAATAGTGAAAAATACTGCATTTTAATTAGAAACTACATTTTCATCTACTTTATTTATATAGTTAGATTGTATTATTAATTGGGTTTAAAGTGTTATTAGATAAATGTTTTATCATTTAATACAATTATACTCATTGGAAGTAATTTCACATTTAAATTATACATAAACACATGACAATCTTTTGATAGTTTTTACTTCTTAAAAACCCACTTTCTAGTTTTGGCAATGAGAATTAATTTTAAATTAATAATTGTAAATTATGTGTTTTGAATTTTAAAAAATGTATTTTATATTTGGAATCAGAAGGCCCAAATTGTGTAAATAGGTACCTTTTTATTTTTTGACATTATGAATAGTAACTTCAGTAATTATTTTTATTTACCATGGTTAAAGGGTAAATCAGGTAAATAAGGGTAATCAAAAATATTATAATAATATAAAACTACCCTAACACATGTATGAATCTAATTATATGATATATTTACAACAATGGGAATCCATGGGTTGATTTTGGGTCCCCATGGAGCCACTTGGGTGTGATAATGACATGTTATAAGAATTAATTTAAAGTAAAGAGAAATATAACATAAAATTGCATCTTTTAATAAAAAAAATTTAATATAGGTTTATATAACTGATATCTTAGAATATAAATAGTAATTATAAATCTAAAAATATTTCCTACATCATGGTATTTTATTTATAATTTTTAGACATTAAATAAATAAATTTATTTATTACACAATGATAATGAAGTGACTACCTTATTAATGAAAGATTCAAATAAATGATATTATAAATATTAAAATAAATATAATTTGAACTTTTTTAGGCCACAAACTAATTTTATGGATAATATTTACATATTATATTTTTTAATTCCCTTCTTTTAATTAATAAATTTGTTATGACTTTAACAAAAATCAATTACTAAATAGTATCAAAATTGACATAAATGAGTTTTTAAAACAAATAATATTTTATTAAATGATATAATAGTCCTAAATATATAAGATTCAACCAAATGAATTATATAATCTTAAAATTTTCATTAATTATCCACTTGTGATTCTCTTGGCATTTTATACTAACTATAGTAACCCTATATTATGAAAATACAAGAAGACATGGTAAGAGTTAATGTTTTTAACTAATGGTTAAAGCTAAAAGATAAGGTTAATTTGGTTACCTAAAATTTTCTAAAACCTTATTTTGAGATTATTTAGACCTATTATCATCTTATACTAGAAATATATCACTTTGTAACTATTATAATTCGAAAAACATTTTATAATAAAATAATATTTCAAGATTTTCCTAAAATGCCCCTCCTCCCTCTTATAAAAGGCCACCACCTGTACCCACTTACTCTAACCTCTAAATCCAATTGTTTCATACAAAATATGATAAAATAATCTCCAAAAATCCATACCTTATTTCTATAAGCCTTAACGTGGGTAGAAGTCAATTTAAGAAAGCATTTTGGCTCAAATCAAAAGAAGTTACCAGATTTAGAGGTAAGGTCTTCTCTCAAGTTCCTTTCCTTTATTTTCATTATCCACTCACTATGTTCTTAATATTATATAATACATAAAAAAATACTTAATATACTAGGATGTTGTTATGATAATGATTCTAACTACACTTACACACACCTCCATCTAATGGACACGAACATACTGTTTCTGTGTACGATGATCTGATACCTCACGAAATGATGATTGTTCAATTTTATCCTACCACATCTCATGGTGTCTATTATGATGGAACAATATTTATTTATGATATATATTATATTTATATTATCTCTATTATTCTGTAATTTTTATTTACAACACACCTTTATGCATTCCATAATGTGTAAATATGATAATTTCATTTGAGAAAGTGTGGACTACCGCCCCCTCAAAGTAATATGACTCATTCAGGACATACATTGAACGTATAAAGTAAGAAGTTAATGAAATTTTGTTACATATATAACATAGTTAATATACAAAAATTATAACATACATATGTATCATTTAGTTTTTTATTAATTTAATATGACAAAGAAATGAAAGTAGCGTTCATGCGTACGTACAACCTACTATCTCCATGAATGGTGCATTTAATTTATTATATCCAGATGTTATGGACTATTATAAATACATATATACTAGATTTATATGATATTTAAATAATTAATAATATTCTAGAGGTAATTTACTTAAGACCACATGGACAATTTACATAAAAACAAATTCATTTTGACTCAAGTACCGAACATCAACAAAATGTCCGATATGAACATAAATAATTAAGTGATTGTTATAAAATGATAATAAGTGACATAAAAGGAATAATAAAATTAAAAAAGTTTATAAAATAAGTATAAATGAACTTAATTTTATTATTCAATAAGAACAAAGAACATACATGACGATTCGGACTCAAGGTAAGGGATTTTGTCTCAATTTCATTTCATTGAGGCATATTTTAATGTTATGCACGAAGTACCTTTTATATGGTGTATATTATACCGTTTGACTTGTTATCATGAATCTCATTATTTTATTGATATTATATTATTTCCTTCATGGGAATTATTGATAGATCCATATTACTCATTCAATATGGTTATTTGATAAGGCATATTATTTATTTTGGTTATTTAATATGAGAAATACTTTTCACTAGAAATGATGGATAGATCCTGGAATTTATATAACTTCTCAATGAATCGCCATTTTCTCATGAGACGAACAAGTTAGAAAAATGGGTTTATGACCTTAGTTTTAAACTATCTTGTGAAAGGTATTAACAATAATATGTTTTCATATGCCTAAGACATGACATCCTTAAATAAATATTTCCCTCATTTAATTTTATTTATTATTTATCCATGATATTTTTCATTAAAATATCTATGGAAGTAGTTCATTCCAAATTTATTGATATATAGAATATGTTTTAGTTTCTTAGTTTCCATATTATTTGTTCCTTATCTAGTGTTGTAAATGGAAAGTGTTCTCAGATAATTACCTTTTCATATTGATTGATTATTGTTTCCATTGTAGTTACCCATATTGAGAATTATATCTCACCCTTATTATGTTTCTCTCCCCAGGTTATGATGAAGAGAACATTGATTAAGATTTAAAGAATGTATTTCATTTCAATTATTATGTTGCATGTTTTATTTGTTTTTCAAAATGTATTATGGGTATCATGTATATAATCTAGATTTCCTAGACTGATAACCTACACAAAACTTCAATATTTGTTTCATTGTATTAATGAAAATGAAATGTAATAATGCATCGAATTCAGGTTATCTAAGGTCGGGGTGTTACACCAGGTAAAGGAAAGGTGTTCTATAGTGGCAGTTTCGGTTCTCATGGTTTCCTTTCTGTGTCTTGGTGGTAGTACCTTTAGAAAGTTGATCCTCTCATTGCATGGAGGCTTGGGATAATACCATTGTTTCCCCATTTTTTTCTAGATTCTTTATTATTTTTTAAAATTGTAAAGTTAATTCTGAAAAGTTGGTTATACCATGTTTGGTTTTCTATCTTCTATTTTGGTTTGATTGTCTTGTTAGTAATGTATTATTATGACTTTGTGTAAATTGTTCCCACATGTTTTATTTGATACAAAGGAACTTGTTCCATCCCATGGGAATTGGGAACACCCATTAAGCCTTTCCACAGACCGGGTCAGGCACCAGTTTGGATGATGACCCGACTTGATTCATGAAAAAGTGGTATCAGAGTAGGTAACACTCTTTTGGGTCATGTTCCTTGGGGAAGAGTATGGGTAGATAGAATATAGGAATGTTGTGAATTAACATTAAAATTATGATTAGGATTCCTAGTTAACACACCTCATGATAGAACTCAAGTCAATAGGAAAAGTTGGGTTTTATCTGAGTTCCTTCGCCATTGTGGGTTCTTATTATTTGAGAAATGAAATGGGAGTTAGGACAATGGTCTTAGTGATATCGTAGGGCCTAGAAAGACATGTGGAGATAGGGATATTTTCCTAGAACACTCTCTATGATGGTGGTGTGACTGGAATATAACCGCCAACCATATATCTGAGTCACCCATTGACACTAGTTTCCCCCTGATTTGTTCAGTATCTTTATAGGGTTTGGAAAATCATTTTGAAAAATATTGTTTGAAAATTGTGGAAAATATATTTTAATATGGAAATGGTTTTGAGTAAATGGGGTTGATTTTATTAGGAGTGTATTTTCATGATTTGAATATGTGGTTTACTAAAATTAATTTTTGGGAAAGAATGAATCAGGATAATGTGGGTTTTAGAAATCTGTTTTAAATAGGATTTTCTAAACTATTGAAAAGTGTTTTAAATGGAATGAAATGTTTTAGAATTTATGTACAGGGTTTAAAAATGGATTTTAATTTAGCAATTAGTGTTGATTTGAAAATTTTCAAAAATTTCTGAAAAATTGTTTTAAATGAGGATAAATGAGTTTTTAAACGAGTGGGTATGGGTGAAATAGAGCTTGTTGTGAAACCAGGAGTGTTTTAAAGTGAAATTAAAAGTTTTGAAATCGATGCGTGAGATTTGAAAGTAAATTATTATTTTAATGATTGGTGTTTTTTTTGAAAATGTTTTTTTGGATTCAAAATGGGTTTAGATTTTGTGACTAGTGATTTTGAGAAAGATAAGGATGTGGGTTGAATGTTTGTTTTGGAAAGTAAAAAATGTTTTGTATTGTCCTTTGGTACTCTCATGAGTGACCACATGAATATGATATGCGAGGGAAGTGGATGAGTTCCCAATTGGAATGAGAACATGCAGGTGTATAATTCCATGAGATGTTATAGGCAACCATGTTTTATTTTCAAAAATGCCTTTGAAGAAACATTTGGTGTTTTGATAACCGATGTTTTTATGGTGTGTCTTTTTACTTTTTGGAATGTTGTTGTGGGTTTTTTTGAGTTTGAAAACCCCTCCTGTTTGAATGATGTTTCGAGTTTTTCCTTTGTCGATATATTAGGTTGAAGTGGTGGTTAGTGGTTTCTTTTGAGGATTGTTTCAGGAAGCCTTTTCGGTGGTTCCCCTAGTGAGTTTAGTGATTGTTTGTGGTATGTTTTCCATAATAGACAAGTTTGATTAGTTCCTTGGGATTTTTCCACATTGGATAGTGTATACCCTCATAAATAGTTAATGCATGACTAAAGTGCGGCCATTGGTGATTCACCTTTGGAAAATCCTCAAGTAGATCAAAGTGAGAACTTGATTATTGAGTTTAGGGTGGATTATACCTCTCTTATTCTTTGGATATGTGAGTAATATAATAGAGGGGGAGTGGATGTGGGAGGATTTAAAGGAATATTTTATTTCTCTGAGTCGTTTCCTAGTGAAAGGTGAAGTTTGGCATTGATAAGTTTAAAGGTTCTACCTGGAAGTGGTGAAGGGAATTACAGTGGGAAAAGCAGAAAGTTGTCTGATTTGTTGGTGTTTTTCACTATATTAAAAAGGTATTTGGATTTTTTGTTGGTTTCCCTCTAAGAGAGGGATCGCGATAGGCCACCTGTATGGAAAATATGGCCATAAGAAGCTGTTATGTCCTTTTGTAGTAATCTCAAGTTTTTTGGGACTCAATTCAAGGTCCCTATCCTTATGATGTTTCTATTAGTAGCATGGGTCATGTTCAGTTAAATCATGTAGTGTTATTTTCCCTCTTAAATATGAAGGTGGATGTGTGGGTCCTTCCAAGAGCCTCTAATTTAACAGAATCCTGTCTTTCTTTTCAGAAATTTGAAATTTCTCTGTTCCCGAAAGGGGTGTTTTCCGTGTGTTATTATTTCCAAAGTTTCTTGTTTGGGGTGAAAGGAATGATGCATGTGTATCTTCTAAGACCATGTTTTGATGAAGTTTCATGTCAGAGTAAGCAGATGGAGGGGTGTGTTGTGTCTGTTGGTGTTATTTAGGTCACGGTATGGTTTCATGTGGCACCACTAGGGTTACTTTTGTTTGGAGGTTTTCAATGCATGACTGTGAGGTAGGAGATGCTTTAAACATAATAGATCTATCCATAGGCCCTAGAGTGAAGTGGGATCATATTGAAGAAACCCCCAAGGGATGTAAATGAATTTGGTCTAGTGTCTACATTCAGTTTGGGAAATGGAGACACTTTAAGATTTCTATGTATCCCTTCCACCCCGAATGTTCCCATTGGATGGAGGGGTCGTGAGGAATCTATTTCTTTGCTATTAACTGCATGGGTGAAAGAGTTACTCCTTGGTTATAAAGAGTCAATGTTGTTTTTTTCTCTTGAAATTAGTTCTATTTCCCTTTTGGATTTAGATATTTGTGTAGCTTTTCATGTATGGCCGCCCTCGTGAGTCATCCTCAGTTTCGATTTTGTCTCATCCAAGGATGGTAATGACTGTGGGAGTAGTGAACTGCTTAGTGTTTTCTATTAGGTTTGGAGTTTTGTTAATTGGGTCCCTTGTAATGTAGGATTAGGTTGTGTGGGAGGTTCCCAAGTTGTCCCAGTTGGGCTTCCTTTGTCAGTCTGTGTTAGTTAATCAAGCTATTTGATCTTTATAGTGGGGATACCCACCATCAGTCTTGCTGAAAATTCATCTAGAGTGAACTGATGTAGCCTATTCCTCATGATGGGGAGTCTGTTCGGGCCTCCCCCTATCGGTGTCCCGATTCCGTATTGGGGATTAGGTTTTTTAATGGTGGGGAGTCCATTTGGACCTACCCATGTTAGTAATTTAGTTTTGTTCATGGTGATTGGATTTTCTGTAGCTGTTCTTGTTTGGAGCCATCTAACCCCAAGCCCCTCTCTAGAGTAAACATTGGTATTGGAGCACACCCAATAGTTTTGATGAATTAAGATTATGGGAGTGTTCATTAATTGTGGTTTGATCATGTTTGTTTGTTATGGGAAAGTGGTGTGGGTTCCTTTTGGTATGGTCTGCACTATTTCAGTTTAAGAGGTGTGATTGTATGTGTGAGAGTACCTTTCGATTAAGAAATCATCTGGAGGTATCTAAGATTCTGGGGGCGGGTGACACTTAGTGGGGATTCTTTTTTGGATCTCCTCAGTTTATTTTGTAAGTATCATTATTTATTGATAGTGATCTTACCTCTTCTAGTTTATCAATCTTTAGGGATATCCTTGAACTATGAAGGAGCATTGGTTTTTGTTTTTGGTCTATACCTTGTTATGGATTTCTAGGGGTGGAAAGTGTTATAGTGGGGAGAATTGTCAAACCCAGGTTTTAATTTTTCCTTGGTTCTGGCTAGGGTTGGGTTCTCGATTGTTTTTCTCAGGAACCGGGTGTGATGGGTTTGAATTTTTGGGATATTCTTGGCAGGACTTGGGTTGAGTCCTGGTTTGAATTTTTGAGTTTTTATAGAAAAATATGTGTTTTGGGCTTGGAAACATCTAGCGCACAGGAAAAGCATAGTTTGGAAATCACGCAGCTTTTCCCTGGTGACCGTGAAGTCTATCCGGTGTTCAAAATAAATAAAATTAAATGAATAATAATGTTAAAATAAAATAAAAATAATAATTAATATGAAATAAAATAAGAAAAAGGATAATATAATTAAAATCATTGTTTTAATAATAATAATAATTATTATATTATAATTGGGAATATTATTATTATTATTATTAAAAATATTATTATTATTATTAAGTTCGTATTAATTTTTAGGGTTTCATTTTCCCCCTTCTCTCTCTTTCCCACTTCTCCCTCACTCTACCCCTCCTCCCCCTTCTCTATTCCACTCGCGTGACCCAACCCCCCTACGCACATCCTCCTCTAGCGGACCTCCCTTATGTGGTGCCACCCTCCTCCAATGGCCCTCCCTCACACGACACCACCCTCATCTAGCACGCTCTCATTCTCTGGTGGTTCCCCCTCCCTTGCAGTGCCTCATCCGTCTTCCTGGCCCACACACGACCCATCTCGGCTGATGCCTTCCAGTGCACCACGTCCCTCCCTTTGGCGAGCCACCTCTCCCATCGATTTGGTGTGAAGTGAGTATTCTCCCCCACAATTTATATTTTTAGGGTTTTAATCATGGGTTATTTGGGTTTAATCTTCATGTTTAGGGTTCAATTTTGGTTTCTTGAGTTGATGCTAGGGTGCAGTTAGAGATTCACACTGAATTTAAGGGTTTTCTCCACCAGAGGTAGGTGATTCTATGATTAAACATTGTTGATTAATTGATTATAATTTCTTGTGATTTTCTGGATTGTTTTATGGATTATATGCGTGGTGTGAAACTAGTTTTATAAAGGATTCATTTTGCAATTAGTTTTAAAATGAATTTTTAATGTGAAATTAAGTGGAAAATGGATAAACATTATTTGGTGAATTTATTTTTCTTTCTTGATTAATTCAAAATTTTCTTTTATTGTTGTATGTGGTGAGAAGGTGGTTTTTGATAGTATTAAACTTGCATTTGATTTTAAAGTGGAATTTTTATGTGAAATTGGGTGTTTTTCATGTATAAACCCTTGTTGTGTCACTTGATATTATTTTATAAATCATACAATCAGTTTATTAAATTATGTATGGGTTGAAAATTTTGTTTTGATATGGAATTGATGTGCGGTTGATTTTTAAAGAGGGTTTTGGGTGCATTTTTTATGTAAAATCCTTGGGGAGTTTATTAAAATTGTATTATAAATTGTTTTAAAAGTTTATTAAATTATAAAAAAGGTGAAAAATATATTTAGGAAATGTTTTGGGGTGTGTGTGATTTTAAAATTAATTTTTTATGTGCATGTGGTGTTATGTGACATGTAAAACATAATTGATCACAAAAAGGGAAGCCCGAGTATCTAGGTGGGTGGACTATGACTAATATGCTAGTGATTCGGAAGTGTCTATGGCTCGGTTTTACTTAGCAGGATCAATGATGACAACACTAACTAAATAATTATGATTGATTGGAGACCATTAGGCCACTAGGATATCCCCTCCCAGTGGCTCGTGCACGATAACGTAGTAGGTCGTGGTTTCTATGCCACATTTCACCAAGATACAAGGTACCTAGTGTCCCATTATTCCCTAGTACCTATGGGTATTTCTTGTGAATAGTTCTCATTTGCTATATCATACTTATTATCAGTAAGTGGTATGTTTGGTTGGTAATTTTAAAATAATGTGTGTTTTCTTTGAAGTTGTTTTCTTTAAAAAAATTGTTCTTATTAAAATTTATTCCCTTAAAAATTGTTCTATAATTTAATTAATTTATAAAACATTCAGATTTATTTGTCATTTAATGTTTAGTGCATGGAATATTTTATCTAGGTGTAATCCTACTAGGATTTGGATCACTCCCTGAACATATCTTTTGGTGTATGTAGATCTTATTGTATGTTTGTCCCATGTAAGGGCAACATGTTTGGTAGTGGAAGTTTGAGTCCTCATGGTTTCCTTTGTGGGTCTTGATGGTAGTGGGTTGAGGAAGTTGATCCTCTAATTTCACAGAGGTTTGGGATAATACCATTGTTTCCCCCTTTGTTTTAGCTTCTTTATCCTTGTTTAAAATTTCAAAGTTAATTCTAAAAAGTTGGTTATGCCATGTTTGGTTATCTGTCTTCCATTTTGGTTTGTTTATCTTGTTAATCATTTATTATTATTTATTTGGGTAAATTGTTCCCATGTTCTTTATTTGATACCCATGAACTTGTGCCAGCTTGTGGGGATCATGAATTCCCTTCGGGCCTTACCACAAACCAGGTTTGCTACTGGTCCAGATGACAACCGAGCTTGGTTCATGACATAGAACTACCAAAAGTAGAGAATTCATAATTTATCTCTTAATTTTGGATGATGATGATGGAGTGAAATATCCAATGTCAATTTGTAAGGGTCCTATATATAAGGGTCCCCATACATAAAATCTCCAATATTTTCTAAAAATTTAATGTGAAAATTTTGGTTTTTATTTTATAAAACACTGATTAAATGTTTACAAGAAATATAAAGAGGTTTTAGTCCATTTTTGTCTAGAATACAGTGAACATGGATTAAATTATTCTTTTATTCCTATTTTAATCTCTAATTGAAATATTTATTAAATATTTTTAGATATTTATGTCATTTATTCTAGGTAGAAACCATGGGTAAGTCTATAATTCCTTGATCATCTATTCCATAATTTCTCTCATTGTTTTTCAGATTTAAGAAAAATAAAACCCATTTGTGCCTATTTTAAAGGTTTTCTATATTTTTGTTGATTTTTTTCATGTGTAACTAAATAAACCAATGATATTCAATGAGAATCACCCAACATGCATAAAGTATTTGGTCCCTATATTATCCTTTAATGATACACTCGTTCTATGTGCGTATTATGTATGTTCGTGTCTAACTAATGTGTGATTGATCTAAAAATTAAATAAATGGTATATATATTAGTTTCATGTGAGATTTTTTTTATTTAGATTACAAGGTTTTTACTAGTAAAATTAAATATTAGATCACTGGACACTAATAAAGTCATTCCTTGGACAAATGAGAAAGGAATTATAGGAGGCAACCCGAATGGTGACATAAGTGAATCCGTTACCATGAAATCAAAATATAGATTCCCTATGATAATTCATAAAATGAGAATATACGGTAAAATGGGTGATAAATTTGATAACCTTGGTTTAATATGGATATAATACTTTGGTTGAGAAAGTTCCAACCTCTTTAATTTAATATTGATATTTTAAGCAAGGATGGAATTACAACCTATTTATAACATTGTTGTATTTAATTTAGAAATATGATTGAGATACCAAATAATCTTTTTCTTACATTTAATCTTCTGTAACACCCTTAGATTTTATGGTATGTGTTTTTTTAAAGACAATCTCTTTGATAGCTTATATTTCACAGAAAACCATATTTTACCACCTTTTAATGGTGCAATTATTTTAAAACTAAATTTTTAAAATTTTATAAATTTAATTTGTAAAAATAAAATTTATTTTTTAACTAATAATTTCAATATTAGATTTGGGTGAATTTTTAGTATTTTCTGAGAAGTTTAAATTTTTTATGAATAGTGACCAATTCTGTATTTTAGTTAAAAACTAATTTTTTGTTTAAATAATTATCAGTGTTTAATTATTTTTTAAATTAGGGTTTAAAGTAAAAATTTATCAATTATACATATATTAATCCAATTTAGTACATTTTAATCTTTTCTAAATTGATATTGGATATAAAAACTTATTGAATTTTTGAACATTATTACTTTAACCTGCTTTCCCGCCACGTCTATGGGATTAACATTAAACTTAATTTTGCCACTTTTATGAATTTAATTTTGAAAAATGAAAATAAATGTTTGTAATCATTATGATATTTATATTCTAATATGATCAACTTTATTTTTGGATATTATGAACATTAACTTTAGCAATTTTTCTATTTACCACAGTTAATGGTAAATCTGGTAATTAAATGTAAAAATAATTTTATAAATATTATAAAATTACCCTAACACTTATCCTAAATTTATTGGATGAATATTTTTCATCCTAAAGAATTAAAGTATTGGTTATTAGAGAATTTATTATCTTTTATATGAGAATATAACCTTTATAATATTATATTCAAAGAAAAGTCAATTTTGTCATACTTTTGTTTTTAATAAGTTAAATATCTTAATATGGGGTTACCTAGGGGATATATTCGACTATAAAAGTATTATGAAATCTAAAATAATTATATTAAACATATTAATTTATTTTTAATTTTTAGGAAATAAATAATTACCGTTATGGCTTACACAATGATGATGTAGTAATTGCATAATTAAAGGAAATATAAAAAATGATATAAAAATTACTAAAATAAATATAATTTGAGAAAATTAATGAAATACACGAATTTTATATATTACCTAGACATATTACGGATTTATTAATTTTTTTTGAAGATGTCATGTTTTTATGATGTTTTTAAAAATGTCAAATAATGAATAGTGTCAAAATTTACATTAATGATATTTAGAATAAATAATATTTTATTTAATGATATAAAATTCATAAAAATATAAAATTAGGCCAAATTATTGTTATAAGGTTAAAATTTTCATAAATTAATCATTTATGGTTCATTTTACATCTTATAGTAACTATATTAACCATTAAAGAGTAAAAAAATCCATGTTGTCAATGTAAGAGTGAAAAGGTTTAACTAAGGGTTAAAGTAAAAAAATAAGGGTAATAATGTGACCTAAAATTGTATAAAAAATATTGGTTGATAATATTTGGACCCATAATCATATTATATTCTAAATAAATCATTTTTATCCATTTTAAATGGATAAAAAATTTATATTAATTTAATAGTTTGAGAGTATTCAAAAGTACCCCTCACCTCAATTATAAAAGGGTGACTCCTACATCACTTCCTCACACCACTTTTATCCTTATAACTCAACCAAAATATGCCCAAATAAGTTCTCAAATTAACTCCCGTCATCCTATAGGACTTAATTTGGGCATAAATCAAATTGAGGAAGGTTTTTGGTATAAATAAAAATGATTAACCCAATAAAAGGTAACGTTCTTCAATGATCACTTTAGTTTTATTTATTTTCTCACTATTCAATTAATTATTGTTCCATGATTATATAATAAAATCAGTATCCTAATTATATTTATACATTTTTATGTTAATGTTTCAACCTAACCCCACTCACACTTTCATCAAATGGGTAATGAATTTACCGTTCGTGTACAACGAACTACCGCCTCATGGAACGATGTCATTCGTTTTTCCATTACCACATATCATGGTTGGTCATTATGATGGACAAAATATTTTTATATTATATATATTATATTTATGTTATCTTAATACTAATTTAATTTTTATATAACACACACCTTCATGCTTTCCATTTTGCGTAAATACGATAACATCATTTGTGGAAGTGTGGACTACCGCCTCCTCAAAGCGATGTGATTCGATCACAATATACATGGAACGTATAAAGGATGGTTTTAGTAATAATATGTTATATATATTACATATATATTATAATTTAATTATAACATACATATATATAATTTAATTTCTATTCTTTTAATATATAAAAGAAATGAAAGTAGCGTTCATGCATACGTACAACCTACCATCTCCATGAACGGTGCATTTCAATTACTATCTCCAAATTTTATGTATTATTATAAATATATATAAATTGAATATATATATATGATATTTAAATCATGTCATAAATTTTTTAGAATGTGAATTCATTATCTAAGTAATTGGAACAACAAATAACAAGTCAAAACATACTTGAGAAATTAGGCAATTAACACTTGAAATAGTGAAAATAATGAAAGATTACTAAAAAAATGTAATAAAATATTATAATATTATAATATATGATATAATAAATATTAATATGGTTCTATAATAAGTTAGTAAAATTCTCAAAACCATTATACAGGATATTAATGAATTCTCACACAAAAGGAAACACAGGGTAAGGGACTTCATCTCAATATCCTTTCATTGAGGAATAGTTTGATGTTATACACCCACCTTCTTTTATGAGGTGTATATACTTCCACTTTGACTTATCAGGTAATTAATTAATTTATTATAATTATTTATTAATTGTTATTCCTTTATTGGTCTTAAGATTTAAATATTCAAAGTGGTATGGGACACCTTGAATGTTTAAAGATTTAATTATCACATCTATTTCTCTATGTATATGTTTTATAAAAATGTTTTAAAAAATATTTTTACTATTATATAATAATTATTTAAATACATTTTAAACCTTTTTTAATATTTAAAAATTCTTTAAAATTTATATTTTTTCATTTTCTAAATAATGTTCTTTGAGGTTTTTATGATAAAAAAATATAGAAGGAATATTTTTTTACTTATACACTATGAGTGGATTTTACCACCTTCATGATGCCTTAATATTTTGAAGATTCCTTTAAAATTTTACAAGGATATTTTAAAATAATATGTTTTTTTTATTATGGCGTGGATTTGTGATAAATGACTTCAAAGTAAAAAAAGGTATTTCTTTCAAGAAATTTTAATGATTTTATTAGACTATTTTCATCTATCTCATCACCCTTTATTAGATTTTATGATTAATTGAGGTTGATATCTTATGACACAATATTTTATTGAAGGGTTTACGAATAGTTTCACTATGAATGTTCTATTTTTATACCATTCATGATTTATGGTTAAAGTATTCACATTTCATATTCTAGTTCTTCAATATGAATTTTTATATTTCTTATGTTTCACCCCTTTTATATAAGGAATGTATTAGACTTTGTGAGTGTCGGTAGGGACCCACTATAGCCCATCGACGCATCAGTATGTATCATGAGGAAAACTATACCATGTTTTTACCCATTATTATATGGTGTCTTGGATGAATCCTTGACGATATGTTTATGATGTCTCACATTATGCATTCCCTCATTATGAGATTAGTTATTGAAATTCCATGTGATTATTTGACTAGTATAATATATATGGTTAAGTTTCATTATCATGTGATTATTTATATGGAATTATTTTATCATCTTCAATTCCTTCCAAATTATGAATATGTTATTTATCAAATTGCTTGTGTTTTAGTTAATCACCTTTCCATAATCGTTTGTGCTTGTATAAGATAACTTCCACTGTATTTTTTACCCTTATTGAGCATCTAAGACCACCCCTTTAGAATGTTTTATTTTTTATAAGAGTCCAAGATATATATTATGACTAATATGAAAGGTTAATCTAGGAGAACGATGGTGTTCTAAAAATATTCTCTTTGTTTTATTTTATGGTTTTAATTATAATGTAAGGTTCATGTATGTAATATGGTTTCCAAAACTGCTAAACTGACCAGTCCTTTGGGATTTTATTCCTTGTAATCATGCTAATGTAATAAAATAATGCATCAGTTCTAGGATTCTGGGGTCGACGTGTTACAGTTGGTATCAAAGGATGTTTAGAATCAACCTTGGAAACTAGATTTCAGAAATCATGGATTAGAAAACATAACCCTATGAATAACTTTGAGGATAAGTCTAAGTATATGATATCATCTTATATATTTATTAATACCATAAATAACCTAGGTTAAACCTATATACTCATAGATTGAGAATAAAATTTCATGATTTAGGCATCCTATAATTGATTCTTCATGATTATATCACTATGACTTGTGTTGCTCACATTGTGCATTGAGTTTCGTTCAATGGTTAGCATCAGCAAGGTTATACATGTAATGGTTGTACTATTGATGATGAAGAGAATACAAAATAAAAATGAAAGGAAGGTGGTATTCATGAATAAGATTATTAAGTGTAGTTAATAGTTTAATAATGAAGTAGAATGATTAAAGTTCTTGTGTATTTGTATTCAATAATTATTTCATCAATTATTATATAGTTATAAGAATCATGAGATATATAAGGATTGTATTTCAGTACTTCTTTTTTATGTATTTGGAATAATTAACATTTTTATTAAATTTTTTTAGGTGATAAAATATTTGTTAAGTGATATTAGAGACACATTATGTTTTTTTGGGGAAATCTGATGTTAAGCTGATTTTGTAAATTTATTGACCTTACTTATAAATTTTTGGACTTTGAATTTGGAAATATGTATTTTGGATGATTCTTAAGGTTGGAATGTATAAAGATGAACATTGGATATTATTGTTTGAGGTTAAAGTATGATTTATTATATAATTTATACTAACCATTTTGGTTTCATTAAATATTTAGTGGATGAAGAAATTATTGTGGACCTTATGATTCATCAAAAGTGCTTCAGGCATAAAAATTCATCTTGAATATCCATCTCCAGATGTATGAAATAAACTGAAAATAGATCGAAGCGCAACCAAAGGATAAAATTATGACATGGAAAGAAATAAAGTAATTTTTTTGAGTACTTTATCTAGATAGTAAAATAATACCTCAACTTTAGGAAAATGTTTTAAGAAAACATTATCTATATAGTTTTCTTACTAAAAAATTAATGGTATTTAACTAATCACAAGATTGGCAGTTTTGTGATGGTTAACTTTTTAAATACCATGTTCTATATAACTATTAATTAGAATTTGATTGTTATATTTATCTTCCATGTCCATATTTTAAATTTTTTCTAATGTTCTCCTATTTTAAATCTTAATTTTGGGGTGACCATCACATTAACCTTTCCCTCTTATTAAGAAGATATTTTATTAACCCTATTTTCGATGTGGGTTTCCCCAAAAATAATTTTCAACTATCAACCTTTGATTTTTCTTATTCAAATTCAAATTACAGGGATGAAATTTATTTAAGGAGGGGATAATTTAACACCCCAATATTTTATGGAATGTCTTTTTTAAAGTCAATCTCTTCGATAGCTTACGTTGCACGAGAAACTGTGTTTCACCACCTTTTAATGACACACCTATTTTAAAACTAAATTTTGGAAATTTTATAAATTTAATTTTTCAAAACAAACTTAATTTTTGAATTCATAATGTAAATTTTTTTTAGGTTGAATTTTTGGTATTTTTCTAAGAAGTTTCATTTTTTGATGAATAGTGAAAAATACTACATTATAGTTAAAAACCGTCTTTTCATTTAAATAATTATTAATGTTAAATAATATTTATAATTGGTTTTTAAAGTAAAAAAATATGAATTATACATATATTAATCCAATTTAATACATTTTAATTTTTTTTATATATAAATTAAATATAAAAACTTATTGAACTTTTGAACATTTTTTCTTTAACCCGCTTTCTCGCCATATCTATGGGATCAGGGTTACAATTAATTTAGCCCCTTCTATGAATTGAATTTTGAAAAATTAATATATAATATTGTAATTAGTATGATATTTATAGTCTAATAGGATCAGATTAATTTTTGTATATTATGAATAATAACTTTCGTATTTTTTTATTTACCATGGTTAAGGGTAAATCAGAAAATTAAAGGTAAAAATAATATTATGAATATTATAAAATTACCATAACACTTGTCCTAATTTTATTGGATGGATATTTTTAAACCCTAACCATTAAAGGATAATTTATGAGACCATTTATGGAATTTTAGATGAGAATATAACCTTTATAATATTATATTTAAAGAGAAGTCAATTTTGTCATACCTTTCTTTTTAACAAGTTAAATATCTTAATATGGGGTTTCTTAATGGATATATTTAACTATAAATATTTTTTTAAAGATAAAATTATTATATTAAACATGGTAATTTATTTTTAATTTTTTGGAAACAAATAATTACCATTATGGTTTACACAATGATGATGTGGTAACTGTTTAATTAATGGAAATATAAAAACATGATATTAAAAATACTAAAGTAAATATAATTTGAGAAAATTAATGTGATACAAAAATTTTATGTATATACAATAAATATAAGAGATTTATTATAGTTTTCTTGAAGATATAAAGTTTTTATTATATTTTTAAAAAGTCAAATAATGAATAGTGTCAAAATTGACATTAATGATATTTTAAATAAATAATATTTTAGTAAATGATATAAAATTTATAAAAATATATAATTCAGTTAAATTATTTTTATAGGTTTTAAATTTTCATCCATGGCTCATTTATGGTTCGTTTTACATCTTATAGTAACTATATTAACCCTTAAAGTGTAAAAAGACAAATTGTCATGGTAAGTGTTAAAGGGTTTAACTAAGGGTTAAAGTCAAAAAAAAAATTGTAATAATGTGAACTAAACTTTTATAAAAGTTATCGGTTGAGATAATTTCTAAAAATAATCATATTATATTCTAAATAACTCACTTTGGATCCATTTGTAATAGAAACTGAATTTAAATTAATTTAATAGTTTGAGAGTTTCCAAAAGTACCCCTGATCTTAATTACAAAAGGGAACATCCCCCCTCAATTACTCACACAGCATTGAGACTTATAGATCAACCAAAAATTACCAGAATAATCTCAAAACCTCCCTCTAATAATCATTTAATCCTTACTTTGGGCATAAATAAAACCAAGGAAGGATTTTGGTCTAAACCAAAAAGAGTTACCCAAATAAAATGTAACGCTCTTCAACAATCACTTTAGTTTTATTTATTTCACCACTCCTTAATTTATTATTATAACCATATTATATAATAAAATTATTATCCTAAATATAATTATATTTTTTTATGTTAAGGGTTTGACCTACACCTACACACACTTCCATTAAATGGGTAACTAATTTACCATTCGTGTACGGTGAACTACCACCACACAGAATGATGTCGTTCATTTTTTATTTTACCACATCTCATGGTTGGTCATTATGATGGAAAAAATATTTTTTATATTATATATATTATATTTATGTTATCTTAATACTAATTTAATTTTTATATAATACATACCGTCATGCTTTCCATTTTGTGTAAATATGATAACATCATTTGTGGAAGTGTGGACTACCACCTCCTCAAAGTGATGTGATTCAACCACACTATACATGGAATGTATAAAGGATGAGTTTAATAAATATATATGATATATATGACATATATATTATACTGGAATTATAATATACATATATATCATTTAGTTTTCATTCTTTTAATATGACAAAGAAATTAATGTAGCATTTATGTGTACGTACGACCTACCATATCCCTTAACAGTGAATTTCATTAACTATCTACAAATTATATATATTTATATATATATATTGAATATATATGATATTTAAATCATTTATATATTATATATATGATGAAATAATGATCTAAGTAATTGGGAAAACAAATAACAAGTAAAAACATACTTGAGAAACTAGGAAATTAACACATGAAATAGTGAAAATAATGAAAGATTACTAAAAAAAGGTAAAAAAATATTATAATTTGATCATATATAATATAATAAATATTAATATGGTTATTTAATAATTTATTAACATTTTTAAAATCATTATACATGATATTGAAGAATGTTCTCACAAAAGGAAATATAAGGTAAGGGACTTCGTCTTAATATTCATTCATGGAGGCATAATTTGAGGTTATACACCCAACTTATTTTCTGAGGTGTCTATATAGAACCTTAGACTTATCATGTCATTATTTTATTTATTATAATGTTATTTTTAATTTTATTCATCCATTGGGATTATTATTTAAATATTCAATGTGGTATGAGAGACCTTGAATATTTAATGATTTAATTATCACGTCTTTTCTCTATCTTCATGTTTTAAAAAAATGTTTTCAAAAATGTTTTTATTATTATAAAATGACTTTTTAAATTAATTTTTAACTCTTTTTTACTTTTTAAAAAGTCTTTAAAATTTATATTTTTTCATTTTATAAACAAGGTTCTATTAGGTTTTTTCATCAAAAAAATACAAAAGGAATACTTTTTTTACTTATACAAAATGAGTGAATTTTACCACCATAATGATTTATTAATATTTATAAGCTTCTTTAGAAGTTTAAAATAATATTTTCAAATAATATGTTTTCTTTTATAATTTTACAACTTTTAAATAAATGAATTCAAAGTAAAAAAGGGTATTTATCTCAAGAAATTTTAATGATTTTATTAGACTATTTTTATTTATGTCAACATTCTTTGTTGTATTCTATGATTAATTTAGGTTGATATATTATGATACCATATTTTATTTAATGGTTTTGATTAGTTTGACTGTGTATGTTCTATTTTGATATCATTCGTTGTTTATGGTTAAATTATTCACATTCTGTAGCTTGTTCTTCAATACGAATGTTTACATTGTTTATGTTTCACCCCTTTCATATGAGAAATGTATTTGAATTTATAAGTGTAGGGTGGGGCCTGCTATATCCCCTTGATGAATCAGTAGGTATCATGAGATAAACTAAATTGGGTTTTTACTCATTATTATATGGTGTTGTGGCTGAATCCTTTATGGTATGTTTTGGATGTACTACATTATGCATTCCCTAATTATGAGATTAGTTATTGAAATTAAATGGGATTATATGAATATTATAATATCCATTGTTAAGTTTTATTCTCATGTAATTATTTATATGGAATTATTTGATCATCTTCTATTCCTTACATATTATTCTCAAGTTATTGATTAAATGGATTTTGTTTCAGCAATCACCTTTCTATAATAATTTATGCTTGTTTTTGATAGCTACTACTATATTTCTTACCCTTAATGAGCATTTGAGCTCACCATTTTTTTATGTTTTATTTTTCCTAGGGTGACAAGATGTATATTATGACTAATATTTAGAGTTAATCTTGAAGAACAATGGTGTTCTAAAAATATTATCTTTATTTTATGTTATCATTTGAATTCTAATGTATAGTTCATATATGTAATATAGTTTTCAAAAATTTTAAACCAATTGTTCCTTTGGGATTTGATTCCTTGTAATCATGAAAATTTAATAAAATAATGCACTGTCTTTGATATTCTAGGGTATGGGCATTACATATTCTTTTTTGGGAATTTTAGATTAGGAACTAATTCACCATGATATTTTGAGGATTATTCGAGTGTGGGGTTTTATTCCCTATGGGTGATAAGAAAATGGAATATTGAGATGGTTCTGGGGTGGGGATCTCCTCCACCAAAGGGTGATGATATGAGATGGTTAAGGAGTGGGGTTATCCAATCCAAGGGGTTTTTTAAAAATACCTTTGTATCCTAAGTTTTTTCTTAAAAATTCTATTACCTATGATTTTTAATAAAGTACACCCATTTAAAATTCTTAGTTTATATCCCTAAATTTCAAAAATAAAATATTTCCCTGTATTTATTTAAAACCATCAAATTAAAATTTAATAGCATAAAAGATTTATATAAGTATTTATATCCATTTAAAAATCCACTTCAAAACCCCTTATTAAATTTCAAATTCTAGTTTAAACATAACAATTTGAATCTAGTAAATTTTTACATTAAAAACATTTACTCACATTGTTGTATTAAATCCCTTTGGCCTCATGTAATGACCTATATTTTCTCAAAGGTATATATTTTTGATTTAAAAAATATAATAATTTATTTATTTATTTATGAAACCATTATTATATTCAACAGTCATATTTTATATTATGAAAAGGGTCTTCAAATAATGTAGATTTTATTTTTTTTATATTTCCATTATTACATTCAATTGTTGTATTTGTAAAATTCCTTCAATAAGTTTTTGTTTTTTATCACGTGGGATGATAAACCAGTTTTCAATATTTCCATTAAATTTCAAGAAATTCATGAGATACATATTCAATTGAACATATTTTGTTTATTTTTTTAAATATTAATATTACATATATAAATTAGAATGGATATTAATAAATAAGTGATGGATACCAATCATATGAAAAAATAGTATGAAGATGGAGCAAAATAGTTTAACCAGTTTAGAAAAGATTGTGAATTTAACCCTTCTTAAATCCTTTATCTATATTTATAATGTTGTTATTCAAGACTAATTAGTGTATAAGAGTTGGAAAAATAGTTGATCTATCACGAAATTGATCACAATTATAAATGTTGGAATAGACATGGGGAAATTTAATTTAGTTAGTGACTAGGATAACACTACATTTTATGGATCATCTGATATGATTACAAGTGTGTACAATATTGAGGATGTGATAATAGGTGTGAATGATGATGAAGATCATATTGAGGAAATAAAAAGGATAGTTGAAGATGAACTTTTTGATTTTATAGAATTGTTTGATAAGTTAAAGAGTTGTGAAAAGACACCATTGTACATTGGTTCACTAAATATACATCATTTTCAGCTGTACTGAAACTATATAATTTGAAAGTTGGAAACATATGGAGTGATGCTAGTTTTACTAAACTACTTTCTATCTTGAATGATATAATCCCAGAAGATAATGAGCTCCCTAGCCAAACATATAATGCCAAAAAATGCTAAGTTTGATGGGTATGATATATGAAAGAATACATGCCTATCCAAATGACTGTATACTACTTCACAAGGACCAAAACTCACTTAAAGAATGCTCAAAGTGTGGTGCTTCTTGATACAAGAAATATGAATTGGGTCCTATGAATTTTGTATGGTAATTTCTAGTCATATCCAGATTTAGGTGCCTATATGAAAGTTAGGAGACTATAAGGGAATTGACATGGCACACAAATACAAGAAATAAAGATGGGAAACTTTATCACTCGAAAGACTCTCCTTAGTGGAAGAAAATCGATAATGAGTATCCTGAATTTGGAAATGAGTTGAGAAACTTTCGTCTTGAATTATCTAAAGATGGAGCATACCTTTAGGTTTTTAAAGTAGAATATATAGTAAATGGATGGTTATGTTGGTAAATTATAATTTTCCACAATGTTTATGTATGAAACAAAAGTAGATCATGTTAACTATGCCTATATCCAGACCAAAATAACCAGGTAATGATATTTATGTTTATTTGGATCTATTGATTGAGGATTTAAAATTATTGTGTGATTTAGGTGTTATATTATATGATCATTATAGAAATGAAGATTTAATATTGAGATCCATGTTGTATTGTATGATAAATGACTTTCCTTATTATGGAAATTTGTCAGGATATAGAATTAAAGGAACTCAATGGTTTCTCATTTCTGAACAAGGCACATAGTTAATTAGGTTGAAACATTCATCGAAGACTGTGTTTTTTGTACATCGTAAATTTCTTCCCTAATTAAATAAATACCGATATTGGATGAAATCAATCAATGGTAGTTCAGAATAACTTTCAACACTATCTCCAATAACAAGTGATCAACTGTTTGAGAAATTAAAAGACGTGGACACTGCTTTTGGTAAACCATTTTTTAAAAACCTTATGAAAACGAGTTAGAAAATGAGATCGGTTTTTTTAAATTACCATAATGTAATTTTCTACACATCCAAAAGTTTCTTGATGCTATGCATATTGAAATTTATGTGATAGTGTCATTGAAATGTTAATAAGTGCACCTAAAAAAACAAAGGATGGAATTAAGGCTAGGTTGAACATGGTTGACATGAGATTACGGGAAGAGTTGGCACCAATGAAGGGTGAAATATAAACTTTCCTTCCTCCAGATGATTACACTCTTTCCAATTAGGAGAGATATCAGTTTTCAACTTCTTGAATGATGTATACATTCCAAAGGGGTATTCATCGAATATCTGAATATCATGTCAATGACTGATTTAAAGTTAAAGGGTATGAAATCACATGACTGTCATGTTTTGATGCAAGATCTAATTCATACATCTTTATATTGAATTTTTTCCAAGAATTTCCATCATATATTAACCAATATCTATTTATTTTTCAAATCTATATGCATTAATGTTATAGACCCTATGAAATTACCGACTACGTAAAGGAAAATTGACATCATATTCTAGGAATTGGAAATGATCTTCCTTCTATAATACATTGATACGATGGTTTACTTGATGGTATAGTTGGTGAGAGAGATTAAAATAGGAGGTCCTGTACACTATATATTCATGTACCCCATTTAATGGTATATGAATATTTTGAAAGGGCATGTCAAAAATAAAAGTTTTCCAAAGGGATGTATTACAAAGTGATATATTGTGGAGGAAGGTATAGAATTTTATACTGAATAGTTTTCCTGTGTGGAACGTATTGGTCTACAGAAATATCGTCACACTGGGTGTCTTATGGGTGAATTAATTTCTAGAATATATGTAGTCACAATCAATATTAAATATTGGGAGCAGACCCACCTTTACATTTTTCATAATAGTTTAGAGGTTACCCCATATGTTGAAACCCATATTCTTCAGCATTTAAATCCATAATGGAATGAAAGTTGGATATCAAATACACATAATAAACAGTTTATAGGATGATTTTAGGACTATATTTTTAAGGAGTCAAATGAAAATCTAGATTCAATTTCTAAATGATTCTGATGGATATCTAGTGGAACAAGTGTGTATGTATTATCTTACAATGGTTATGTATTTAGTGGTTATATGTATAATAAAAATGAACATGATGAAAGAAGTACCATGAAAAATAGTGGATTTACACTTTTGGTTGAAGCGATGCATGTTTCTGGTACTAAGGTCAGAAATCCAATTTATAAAAATATGTCATACCTTTTCATCATCAAACAAATATGGGAGTTGGATTATACAACATTCCATGTGCTGATTTTTCAATGCAAGTAGGTTTATAACAATTGTGCTGTTAAAATATATGAATTGAGATATGTGAAAGTGGATTTAAGTAAGTAAGGGTACAAATAAATACCATTTATAATAGAATCACAAGCAATATAATTATTTTATGTTTCATATCTTTCAAACTGAAACTGGTCAATTGTTCGTTTATCGACTAAAACCAATGAAGTGTTAGATGAATATTCAACTCTGGATGACCCTTTCATTGGGATGTTACAATAATTTCACATCATTCCCAATGTAGACAAGGGTTTTTATGTCATATGATACCATAATGAAGAGATTTGGATACTTGATAGAGGGATAAAATCTCTTCAACCTTTACAAAAATAGAGATCAATAATTAGGTTATATAGTTTATTTGTAATATACATTGTGTTACCTCATGTTATTGTCTGTTTTCTACTACATTTATGTAATCTAAATTAAATTTTAAACCACTACTGTAGATAATGGATTCTGAATGTGTAACAACCCAGGTACTTATAAATTTATTTCATTTCATTTTTGAATAAAATATTCAAATTCATTATAAATGTAAAATGAAATAAGTGGTATTTATAGAAATTAAAGAATTTTAACTGATGGGATAGTATTTGACCATTAGAAATAATAATTTGTACAATATAATAGTAACCCCACAAAATAAATTATAAATAAAATTTAGCCATCTCATGAGTGAAAATATTATATGTTTATATTATTGAACAAGTAAATAATTTTTTTGAAAATTATAAATTAAGTGTTAGTATTTTGTGAGTCATAAATATTTAATTAAAATTTTATAATTAATATAATTATTTAAAATAAAATATGTTTTCATAAATTATTATTATTTTTATTACGATTATAATATAATTTTATGAGACTTTAATTAAATTTTCAAAGTTTTATAAAATCAGTTATAGTTTTAAAACTGGTATTTTTCAAATAAATTATGGTTTTAATTAAAAATTAAATTTATCATATTTAGAAAATTATTTTTAAAAAATGGAGTTAATTTTTTAATTCTACACATAAAAAATTATTAGAGTAAATTTTTGGTATTTTTCCAAAATACTTGTTTTTTTGGTGAATAGTGAAATTCGATAATTTATGATATAAGATAAATACATGATTTATTGAGTCATAGATGATGTAATCCCAGAATATCAAAATATACTTTATTATTTTAATATTTTTAGTGATTATTCTAAAAATATTCATAGTCTTGAGCCAAAATAATAAACTAATGAATATAATAATGAGAAAACACCCCTCTCCTCCACTATAAATACCACCTCTCACAACCACTTATCCTCACAACTGAAAACCTTGTATATTATTTAATTTATTCCCAATTCAATTTAAAATACTCTTCCTCACATCCAAGACCTTATGGTATCACTATAATTCCACAACCAAGGGCTTTAAGAAGGTTCTCAAGGAGGAGAATTCAAGAGGTAAAATCCTCTTTCATTTTCATTTATTTTCTTTTCAATTATTTTTCTTTTCTTATAATCTCTTCACTGCACCTTTTCCATGTTAAATGAAAACTCTAGTATAATATATATATACTGGAATTTTATCATGTTTAAGGAAAAATTCATCATCAAAATTCTTCTCCACTCCCATTTATTCTATAAATGCGAACACCGTCTGTGATGTGTTGATTTACCACCATCGTGGATGATACACTTTCATTTTTCATTAACTCCTTCATGTATGGTCATAAAACAATTATTAATGTTAAATAATATTTTCTTATTCATATTATAAGTTATTTAATGTTATGGAACCTATATATAAACATGATATTGAATAAAATGATATAAGTTCACGATGATCATAAAAACCACCAAAATAAATTAAATCATTCTCATTAATGTTTTATCAAATGATTCAACATCATATCATAAAAAATGATATATGGTATCATTTAAAATTATTTAAACATATAAACTCTATTTCATTAAACTTCTAGAGTTTTCCTTATATTCAATAAGAATGTTCACAATGAACCAACTCTAGAAATCAGGAAACAAATTCACCCAAAACGATGAAAATAACAAAATATTATTAATAAATTAGTGGAAATATATAATAAGAATATCATATAAGTAATTATAATTATGAACATGGTCTATAATATATTAATAACACTCTTTAAACCATTATATAAGAGGTTTGAACATGTTTTAATTAGACGAACCTGAGGTAAGAGAATTCTTAACCCAATTTCCATTCTGTGGGTTAAACTTATACTTCATAGATTACATGGTACTATGATTATTTATTAAATTAATTTTTTTATATTATGTTTATTTACAGTGTATACAAAAATTCCATTCGTTTTATTAATTATCACTTTAATTATATGATATTTTAAGGGACTTTTCTGTAAAAAACCTCTTTTAAATTTCTATTTTTTACAAAATTAAAAAGGAATGTTTTTATGAAAGTATTCTTATTTTATGATTATGGTTATTAGGAATTGTTTATGATGAAGGGTGGTACCTATATCTCTCTCTAATTCATTGGGTATTTTTTTGGAGTTTGACTATATGGTTACTCCAAGTGTAACTATGGTGGTTACACCATAAAGTAGGCATGAGGGTGGCATCTTAAGGTAGCCGTGAGGGTTACATTATGAGGTATCCATGAGGGTTACAAATCATATGGTATCCATTAGGGTTAAAATATTAAGTAAGTAATTCTCCAACTTACTATTATGATATTTTTTATGCTTTATTTGTTTTATGAAAATATAATGTTTTCACAAAGTAACTATATGATAATTATTGTATGAGAAGTATGTCTTTGTGAAAATGATTTCATATGTTTAGAAGTATTCATGTAATAATGATTTATATCATTATTTTTATGTCCCTTACTAATATTTTTGTGTTTATCCCAAGTTTTTAATTGTTTTTAAAGGGGTTTAAGGATGGTCAATAGAAAAAAATAAGCCAAGATGAATGTTGTGAAGAATTTTCTTGAAAAGATTTCATATTTTTATTAAAAACTTTTGTATTATAAAAAATGGATATTTTTTTAGTAGTACTCAATTTTTATGATTTTGTGTTTATATTTTTTAATTTTTTGATAATTTTATAAAACTATAAATCAAAAATATCTTTGGAAATTAAAGTAGTGAATTCTAAGAGAATTTACTAGATTATGTAATGTTTAAGGATGGGTCCTTATAATTGGTATCAGAGCATAATGTAGATAAATTTAGGGGTTAGGATGATGTTAATAGAATACCATAAATGATTTTTAACTTATTTTTATGTTGAAATGATATAAGATTTGAATATTACCATGTTTTTCCATCTATAATATTTCAGTTTAGAATGGTTTTCCTCCGAAGAAACAGGGAAGCTAAAGAAGGAAGGCACCTAGAAGATGATATATTTCTGAATCTGAAACTTGGAATGGTGAGAATTAGAACCGAGTAGTTTTTGTTAGTGATGGATCTGTTGATGCTAGCTATAAATGGAGGTGTCATCCATGCACGAGAATATATAGATCTAAAAAAGGAACATGATGATAGTAGAACATTTTATGTGGCAACATCCTCCTTATTTTAGTAGATCTTTTGACCTAGTGGCAGTTGAATAATGGATTAAAGAACATGAAAAAATATTCAATGTTATGGGGTGTTCATATAATTAAAATTTTAATCCTTCCATTTATCATTTTTATGGTGAAGCTGAATAGTGGTGGTCAATTATAAAGAATATGAGGGATATTAAGGAGATTGATTCCTTAGAATGGGATAAATTTGGGAATCTGATACTTGAAAAATATTTTCCTAAGGTTGTTCGAATTAGGATTGAAAAATAATTCCTTGAATTGAAGAAAAAGGAGGAAGATTCAGTGGTCATGTATAATGAAAACTTCACTTGTTTGGAAAGGTATGCTCCAAATCTTATTGAGGATCTTAATATAAAATCAATTGTTTTTACTCAGAGTTAAAATCTATATATCAAAAGGAATTGGCCTCTTGTAAATTAAAAAGTTTTGAGAAACTTATCCGATGTTCTGAGAGGGTAGAAATGGAGTTTTTATATGATCATGTGCACTTTTAAAATAATCATAAAATAATTCCAGATGAAAAGTGATGAATTACAATCAATCAATGAAATATGAAGGTAAGAAAGTCCACTTTATGGTTTGTGAAAAGTGTGGTAAAAAGCACATTGGGGAATTCCTTAAAAAAATTGGGAAGTGTTTTTTATGTGGTAATATTAGACATATGGACTAAGATTGCAATGAAAAAGATCTTAGTGATGATGTTTTTAGTTTTGGAAAAAACAATAAAAAGATTTAAATGTGGTGAGATGTGGTATTATGAAAATACCTACCCAAAGAAAATAATAAAATGATGGAAAACAACTAGATTATAAGCAGAAAGGTATAGTGAGATAATTTGGGACTATATTATAAGATTCCAGGCCATCCAATGAAGTGATACCAAGTACTTAATTTATTTACTCAGATATTTCTAATGTCTTGTTTTATACATGGTCTACACATTCCTTTATTTTAGAGTAATTTTTCAGTAATATGTAAATTTAACCTCAAGAAATGATACCAGAACTTATAGGTAAAACACCAGGGAGAAATATTATAGCCAAAAGTATTTATAAGAATCTTTCTGTTGTTGTACGAGGAAAGAAATTACCGGAAAAAATTTTTGTTCTTCCCTTATAAGAGTTTGATGTTATTCTAGGGATGAATTTTATTTTTGTCTATCATGCTAAGATTTATTGTAGATCCAAAGAAGTTGTTTTTCAAAATGTTTTTTAGTTTGTATATAAGAATGAAACCATACAATTTATAACATATTAAGATGCTAAGAAAATTTTAAAATACATAAATGATAGTTATTATGCTTATGTTTTTAAAAATATGAGAACTATTTAGATTAATGAGGTGCTAGTGGTAAATTAATATTTGGATGTTTTTTACTAATTATTTTCCCATTGTTATACCTGATTAGGATATTGTATTTACCATTGAATTGGTTCTTGATGCTAATCCAATTTAAAAAATCTCTTATTTAATAGATCAAGTTGAACTTCTTGAATTAAAAAATCAGTTATAGGAGTTTCTTGATAAAGGTTTCATTCATACGAGCACTTCACCATGGGGCGCTCCTATTTTGTTCCTTAAAAAAAAGATGGTTCCATGAAACTTTTCATTGATTATAAAGCTTTGAATAACATTTCTATTAAGAATAAGTATCATTTTCCTCATATCTATGACTTGTTTGATCAGATCCAGGGAGCTCAATATTCTTCCAAGATTGAATTGAGATCCAGTACCATCAGCGGAAGTTGAAGGAGGATGACATCTCGAAAACATATTTTCATACTATATATGACTATTATGAGTTTTTTGTTATGCCATTTGGTTTGAAAAAATAACCCTACTACATTCATGGATCTTATGAATAGAATATTCTGTAAACATTTAGATACGTTTTTTGTTGTTTTTATTGATGATATTTTGGTCTTTTCAAAAAGTGAAAAAGATCATGGAAAACATTTAAGGGATGTATTTCAAAATCTCAAAGAAAAGAAGTTATATGGAAAATTTAGAAACTATGGTTTTTTTCTTGCAACAGATTTATTTTCTTGGGTACATCGTAAATAAGGATGGAATATTATTTGATCCTACCAAAACAAAAGTTGTTGATGAGTGGAAAAGATCTAAAAATGTTACAAAGATTCGTATTTTTCTTGGATTAGTAGGTTTTTACTGACATTTTTTTAAAAAATTTTCATGGTTATCTATCCCAATTACTAAGTTAGCACAAAAGGGGTTAAATTTATTTGGATAGAAGACTGTGATGTTTGTTTTTAGGAACTAAAGAATAAATTGGTGAATTATCTAGTTTTGGACTTTCCTTCTAGAAATGGTTAATTTTTTATCTATAATGATGCTTCATTGAAGGTACCTGGTTGTGTTCTGATGTAGTATGATCATGCAATTAATTATTCTTCAAGACAACTAAAACATCATAAGTTAAATTATTCCACACATGATTTTGAATTAGCACCTATGGTTTTATATTTGAAAATATGGTGGAATCATTTATATAGAGCCAAATATGAAATATACACTGACGAAAAATTTTAGAAGTATATATTCACTCAGAAAGAATTAAATATGACATATAGAAGATAGCTTTAACTGATAAAGGATTATGATTTCATGATCAATTACTATCCTGGAAAATAAAAAAAAGTGATGGATGTCTTGAGTCAAAAACATCATGAATCACTAACCATGTTACATTTGGAATAATATCCCTTGATTAATGATTTGATGAATTTTGGCTTGGAATTTGTTGGTGCACAAAATTCCTCTATTTTGTTTTAGAATTCAATGTTGTCGTCTCTGTCCGACAGAATTATGTAAGTGCAAAAGGAAGACAATGAGTTACAAAAAAAAAGGAATAATTGGTGAAAAGGGTAATTTTCTAGAATTTAATACTGATAAAGATTGTTTTTTTAGATTTGGGAAGAGATTATGTGTGCCTTGTGATTCACATTTGATGAAAGAGTTGTTAAGTGAAGCTCATAGTTCTCCATTTTTAGTTCATCCTAGCATCACAAAGATGCACAAAGACCTTTTAGAGTATTACTATTGGGATGGAATGAAAAAGGGATATTGTATATTTTACTATGAAATATTTGAATTGTCAATAGGTTAAAGTAGAGAAATAATTACCAAAGGGGATGATTTTTCCTTTTCTAGTTCGAGAGTGGAAATGGGAAAATATATCCATGGAATTCATGGTGGGACTACAAAAGACATTTTGACGTAACAATGTGATTTGGGTTATTATTGACCGACTAAATAAATCTATACATTTACTTCCTATTAGAGATACTATGTTTATCGATCATCTCTCTTGAATATACCTTAAAGAGACTATCATTTTACATGGAGTTCCTCTTTCCATTGTATCTAACTGTGATCCTATGTTCACTTATAAATTTTTGAAATACCTTTAGAAGTTGTTGGGAATAGAATTAAACTTTAGAACCACTTTTAATCCTCAATATAATGGACATATCGAGCAAATAATTCAGACATTAGATGGTATTCTTAGATCTTTTTCAATGGACTACAAGGGAGGTTGGGATCGATATCTTTCTTTAGTTGAGTTTTCTTATAAAAATAGTTTTCATTCTAGTATACAGAAGGAACCTTTTGTGGAATTATATGGAATGAAGTGTCTAACTCCATATTTTTTGTATGAAATCATGGAAAGGAATCTTATGGGACTATAATTATTAGAGGAAGTTGCTAAGAAAGTGAATATGATCCAACAACACATGAGGATAGCTTAGAGAAGGTAGAAAAGTTATGCAGATAACAAGAGGAAAGAATTTTCTTTCGAGGTAGGTGATCATGTTTTTCTAAGAATCTCATCATGAAAATGTGTTATGTATTTTGATAAAAAAGGAAAGATAAGTACATGGTTCATTGGACCATATGAAATCCTAGAGAAAGTTGGACCAGTCTTCTACCAAGTAGCTTTTCCTCTAAGTTTATCTCAGGTACACAATGTTTTTCATGTTTTGATGTTGTGAAAGTATGTACCATATTTGCCTCATGTTTTGAGCCCAAATGTAGTTCAATTGGAAGAGAACATTTCTTATAAAGATAAAACTATTAAGATTCTTGATCGTATAAAGTATTGTGTAATAAGGTAATTCACCAGGTTAAGGTTTTTTGGCAAAACCACATGGTTTAAGAAGAAACATGGGAATTTGAAAATGCTATGAGGAAAAGGTAAACACACTTGTTTAATTAGTAAATAAAAATTTTGAGGATGCAATTTCCATAAGGTGGGGAGAATGTAACAACCGAGGTAATTATAAGATATTTTTTTTCATTCTTGAATTAAATAGTCAAATTCATTATAAATGTATAATGAAATAGGTGGTATTTATAAAAATTATGGAATTTAAACTGATATAATAGTAACTTGACCATTAGGAATAGTAATCTGGATAATAGAATAATATCCTCACCTAATAATGTATAAATAAAATTTATCCATATTATAAGTGAAAATATTATATATTTATATCATTGAACATGTAAATAATTGTTTAAAAATTTTTAATTAAGTGTTGGTATTTTGTGAGTCATAAATATTTAATATAATGATTTAAAAGAAAATATATTTTCATAAAATGGATTTATAAATTATTATTTTTTGTCTTATGATTATAATATAGTTTTATGAGACATTAATTAATTTTTTGAAGTGTTATAAAATCAGTTGTAGTTTTAAAATTGATATTTTCTGAATAGGTTATGATTTTAATTAAAAATTAATTTTCTCAAATTTAGAAAATTATTTTCAAAAAATGGAGTTTATTTTTTAATTCTAAAATTTCATAAATTGTTAGGGTAATTTTTTGTTATTTTTCTAAAATACTTGGATTTTTAGTGAATAGTGAAATACCCCAATTTATGATATAAGCTAGAAACATGATTTATTGACCCAAAATATCAAAATCTACTTCATTATTTTAATATATTTAGTGATAATAATTGACTTATTCATAGTCTTGATCCAAAATAATATACTAATTAATATAATAATGAGAAAACACCCCTCTCCTCTACTATAAATACCACCCTCACCACATTTTCTCCTCACACCTAAAAGCCTTGTATATTTTTTAATTTCTTCCAGATTCCCTTAATAAGACTCTTACCCATGAAAATTACTTCTTTTCTCCCCAAAAGTATAAAACCAAGGTCCTTTAGGAGGTTCTTAAGGAGGATAATTCAGGAGGTAAAATCCTCTTTCATTTTCATTTATTTTCTTTTCACTTATTTTTATTTTCCTCTACTATCTTTACATCCCCTTATAAAAGTGGAATAAAAAATAATTATCTTATATATACTATATTTTTATCATGTTTATGTAAAAATTCATTATCATACTTCTTCTCCTCTCCCTTTTATTCTAAAAATGAAAACATCGTCCGTGATGTGTCGATTTACCGCCCTCATGAATGATACACTTTTATTTTTCATTATAACCTTCAAGGATGGTCATAAAACCATTATTATGTATAAATAATATTTTATTATAAATATTATAAGTTATTTAATCTTTTGTAACCAATATATAAACATGATATTTAATAAAAGTATACAAGTTCACGATGATCATAAAAACTGCCAAAATAAATTAAATCATTCTCATTAATGTTTTATCTAATGATTCATCTTCATATATGAAAAAATGATATAAGGTATAATTTAAAATTTTTGAAACATATTAACACCATCACATTTCACTTTTTTAGTTTTTATTTCATTATACAAGAAAATCCATAATGAACCAACCATGGAAATCATGAAATAAATGCACCCGAAAAAATTAAAATAACAAAATATTATTATTAAATGGGTGGAAAGATGTTATAATATTATCATATAAGAAATTATAAATATGAATATGGTTCTATAATATATTAATAACTATCTTTAAAACATTATATAGTAGGTTTGATCTTTTTTGAAGTAAGGCGGACTCGAGGTAATGGAATTCTTAACCGAATTTCCATTCTTTGGGTTAACCTTGTACTTCATTGATTATGCGATACTAAGATTATTTATGAAATTAATTTTGTTTATATTATGTTATATTATTATTATTTATAGTTTATAAACATATTCCTTTCATTTTATAAATTCTCACTTCAATTATATGATATTTTTAAGGGACATTTCTTTAAAAAAAACTTTTTAAAATTTCTATTTTTTATAAAATTCAAAAGGAATGTTTTTATGAAAGTATTATTATTTTATGATTATGGTTCTTTGCAATTGTTTATGATAAATTGTGGGACCTATATCTACCCTTAATTCATTGGGTATGTTTATATTGGAGGTTGACTGTATGGTTACTCTAATTTTAACTACGATGGTTACACCATAAGGTTAGCGTGAGGGTTACATCATAAGGTAGACACGAGGGTTAAATTATAAGAAAACCATGGTGGTTATAAATAATATGTTAACCATGTGGGTTAAAAAAATAATTAAGTAATTCTCTAAGGTAAATTTATGGTATTATTTATGTTTTCTATTTTTTATGGAAATATAATGTTTTCACAAAGTAACTATATGAAACTTATTGGGTCAGAAGTATGTCATTGTGAAAATGATTTCATATGTTTATAAGTATTCCTGTATTAATAGTTTCTATCATTATTTTTTTATCCCTTACTAAGATTTTTGTTCTCATCGCAAGTTTTAATACATTTTTCACAGGGTTTAAGGATTGGTAAGAGAAAAATAGAATCCAAGATGAATGTTGTGAAGTCTTTTTATGAAAATATTTCACGTTTTTATTAAAAACTTTTATATTATGAGAAAAAGGATATTTTTTAGTAGTATTAAATTTTTATGCTTGTGTGTTGATATGTATAGATTATAACCTAATTTTCTAAATCTCTAAACCAAAAATATCTTTGGTAATGTAAAGAAGTTAATTCTAAATAAATTTAATATATTATGTAATGTTTATGGTCGGGTCTTTATAGCATGTGATGGTGGTCGCAATCCTAAGGATAAAATAGGTTTCTAAACCTTCTATTACTCCCAGTGTAGAGGAAAAATGACCTTCTATATTTTATACTGCTCCTAATCCTAAGGAAAAACAAATTTCTCACCCTACTGTTTCTCCCAATGCAGAGGAGCAACAAACTTCTGCACATGTCGATGCTTCCAATCTAGAGGAACACCATATTAACAATGTTGAATCCTAGGAAATGGTAGCTGATGAAGAAATAATGATGAAAATAAAAAAGTAGGTCTATATTGTGATGGTGGTAGCAAACATTATTAAGGAAAAAAGAAAAGGCATCAAATTATAGGTCATATAGAATGCATTGGGCCAGGCTGCTAACCCAAACAAGGAAATTTTCAGTAGTTACATTGGGCTCATCACTCGACAGTGTGTTCCAATTGATGTAAGTTTATGGTACCATTTTGTGCCCGCACTTAATACACTCATTTGGGAAGAGATTATGGTAACATTATGATATCATTTATTTATTTTACTAAAAAATAAAATATTGAAACATTGAATTACTCTTCACTATACCTTGTAGAGTGAATTTATAGAAGATGACTCCCACAATAAATTTTTATTAATCCTTTATGGATGGATTCAAGGAGGCTTTTGCAAAATTCTAAAGATATTTCATCTTAAAAATTATTAATGGAAAATAAACCTACACCCACCGCTAATGTATTCATATCTGATAACCTAAGACGCATGATATACATTTATTGGCCACTGTGCAGAGATGTATTTTCAGGTAAACTATAACTGGTAATAATTTTTTTGAAAATATGTGAATTCACCAATTTGATTG
The DNA here is from genome assembly GCA_963277665.1 of Viscum album. NCBI lineage: Eukaryota > Viridiplantae > Streptophyta > Magnoliopsida > Santalales > Viscaceae > Viscum > Viscum album. Next base: position 1,307,709,904 of record OY728147.1, read on the forward strand.
AAATTTTTTTATTTATAAAATAAAAAATGAGATCTAAAAATAAGGAATAGAAAAAAAACCAACATACCCCTATCATAAATCAAGTATGGGGTATTATTCACTTGAAAAAAATTGGTATGTATTTTAAATATATCATAATAAATTTAGGTGAAATGAAATAATAACATAATTATGTTCCTCTATTTATATACAGATTTATGAATCCAAATCCAAAGCCACTTCCATACCTTTCTATGTGCTCTGGAAGGAGGCACATGTAAATAAATATGAGATATAAATAGATTAAAATAGACAAAAAGTGTGGGAATCATGTGTAAGTATGAAATTATAAAAACTTGTTTTTTTAAATTGATATTACATAACAATGTCTACTTATTTTTATATATTTTATATCTAAATTAGTAACATGAATCATAAACACGTATACTAGATGTACACCTATTATCAGTTTCCTTTAAGCGACCATAATAGTATAGTCGCATCAGATGTGTGGGTTTTGGGGTGACACCACGAACAAATTTTGTGAAAAAAAATCAATAGGAGGATAAAGGTAAAGAAATGGTAGAGATGAAAGAAATATTAGATACTCATGAATAACATTTCCTTGGATTACTAAGTTTATAAGTACTATTATGGGGGGAATTAATGAGAAGAAACAACTCAAGAACAATCATTTCATGAAGATCCAACCCCACCGCCACCATCTTTGACATGAGACATTCCCCACAAAGAGAGTCTCAGTTGAAGTAATCAATATTCTAATAATTATTTCTATAAAATTAGAATCATACAGGAATTAATACATTTTATGTAATGATATTCTATAGGGTGAAAATGAATGTGATTTATATCTATCAACAACCTACCATCTTCTTGTAGCGAGGGCTACGATGTTCAATATTCAAGAGGACAATATACACAATATACCACCTAAAATAGGTCATATGAGAGCGGAGACTAGCATAACTCATGAGATGAGAACCAAGATACTTGTTCCAAATGATGATAAATATATTCGTACAGTCGACCAAGCTATTGTAATATTCCTTATATGGCTATAAGATCATGTAAAAATGCATGATAACAAGGAGATATTCATTTAAAATTTATTTTTCATGATAAAACTTTTGAAATTAATAAAAAAAGGTTTGAACCAATGAATGTTTTTATAGAGAGACAAAGGGAAGGTGGTGAAAAAAAAGGTTGACTCAAAACCATATAAAGGATCAACCAACTAATCGAAAATATCTTCCGAAAGCAAATTTACCCCGCCCGTTCAATATCCTCATATACTAAAATTAAAGATTCATATAAAAAATGGTAGTGTTCACTTATTTGATTTTGAATAAAAAATGTATAGAGAGAAGTTACAGAAATTTCTATTAAAAATTCAAATAAAATCCTCAAATATAAATGGCTAGGAGGCTCTATTGTAAATATATACATGAAGTAAATTTTTATGATTTGTTTTTTAAAAAGATAATATAATATGTTAATTGTGACTAAATACATTTCATATTTTATTTAGGTGTATATATCAATACTAATTGAAGGTATTACTCCATGAAAATAAATTTGGACTCATTAGTCCTTACATCACTTCTATAGAATAAACAAAAATAAATTAAAAAAAGGATGAAATAGTGGAAGACCTGGAAAAATTGTTTGAAAGAAAACTTTCATATGATAGAATCTTATTAATACCAATGATGCAGGGGAAAAAATCTAAAATTTAATAATATCATATATGTTTTCATTTTTTTCATTACTTGTTCCTTTTTTTTTGTTTTTAGGAATCATTGTATTCTCATTGTAGTCAATTTAGATACTCTAAAGATTTATCTCCTCGATTCACTACATGAACAACCAATAAATAGACCACAAATGATGATGTTTGTCCATTTATAATACAATACATCCAATGTTTTATAACTAAAATTAAATTTATATATTTTATATTATGTTTTAATGATAATTCTGTATTGATAGGGCAATGTTTAAATATCATGAAAATCGTGGCATGAGGATTTCCATTCACACAAATATCCTAAAAAGTTATACAACTGGACAAGTATCAGGGTATATATAATAATATTTTACTATCCTAACACATATAAAAAAATTACTTATTTTTATCAAAGTTTTTTCAGTGTCTGAAACAAACAGATGAAAAATATTATTATTATTGTGTTTGTAAATTTATGAGAGAGGTCATATTCTATCAACAAACTAGTACCCCAGAAGAGGTATTTTCAAATAAAATTACCATTTAATTTAAAATATTTATTACTCCTTTGTGTATTTATATTTTTCTTGTACTACTATGGCTACTAATTTTTTTTATTCACAAGACAATATAGATTTGTTTAGAAATGAATGGGAAAGATACTTCATGGAAGAATGTACACAAATAGCATGAATACGTGACTTCCATATAATTAATATATTGTGTCATATTTATTTTTAGTTAATTTATTTTTATTATTACTAACAAAATAATTTTTTTCTTATACAGGTGGATTCTTTTGTTCGAGTTGGGGTTGTTTGTCTGAAGCTACTAATGCTCATTTGAGACTGTAATTAAGATTACACCAACAAGGAAATGGTTTAAGAATGTATAAAACCATCATAAAAAGATGAGTTAATGATAATTATTTAATTAATTTTTTCATCATTTTATCTACTATTTTAAAGTTAATTTCTTACCATTTTTATATAATACTTATTTAAAATTTTTCACATATCTTATGAGAAGTCATATTTTTCTTGAAACTATCTACGACATGACACAAAAGAGATAACGTGTTCCTTTCAACCAATGTTACCATGATTTCTATTAGTTTTCTTTATCGAGATTCCAACATTGCATATTGATTCGATGTTCTTAGCCGAAAAAACTTTCTCATTTTTGAAAAATAAAAGAGTTAAGGAATTTTTTTTATTTAATATTATCATCTCAATATATAGTGTTGGTAGTTAGAAAAATAAAGGCAATGGAAAACATGGTAAAATTTATAGTCTTGATTGCCTTGATACTTTAATATAGTGACCGATAAGTCATTTAGGATGTATAAGAATTAGAAAAACCTCAATCCGACACACGGTGTGACCGGTATAACTCAAGGTGCATATTTTTATTTAAAATTGACATTATTTTTAGTAAAAAAGACAATTGACATAATAAAAAATAAACAAACGCATTCATATTATCTTGATAATTTAGAAAAATGATCTATAAGTCATTTTTGATGTGTAAGAATCATTCACACCTTAATCCAATGCATTGTGTGACCGATATGACTCAAAGTGTGTCTTTTTATTTAAAATTGACATTAATTTTAGTAAAAATACAACTCACATACTCAAAACCAAAAAAACTCATTCATATTTTTTTGATAATTTATGAAAATGATCCATAAGATATTTGTTACATGTTATAATAAACCTAACCTAATTCTAATACATGATGTGCCCAGTACGAATCAAAGCGCTCGTTATAAGTTTAAAATTGACATTTTAGTTCAAAAAGTATCTCTCAATGAAAACATAGACACTTTTGTCTTGATAATTTATAAAAATAATTAATAATTCATTTGTGACATGTAAGAATCAGTATCAAATAAAACCGACACATGATGTGATTAGTATGACTCAAAGTGCATGTTTCTAGTTTAAAATGACATTTTAGTAAAAAAAACAAGTGACATGATAAAAACTAATAAAACGTATTTAATTTTTTTTTATACTTTATTAAAATGATCCATAAGTCATTATAGATGTGTAGGAATTAGCCACACCTCACTCCGACACACGGTGTGATCGGTATGTCTCGAATTGTGTCTTTTTCTATTTAAAATTGACATTAATTTTAGTAAAAAAGACAACAGAAAAACTCAAAACCAAGAAAACACATTCATATTATTTTAATAATTTAAGAAAATGATCCATAAGTAATTTGTGAAATGTATTAATTAGTCTCACCTCAATCCAATATATGATGTTCCCGGTATGACTCAAAGTGTCCGTTATCAATATAGAATTTACATTTTAGTTCAAAAAGTATCACTCATCCAAGAACTATAAAAAATGATTGGATTGTATTGATAATCTAGGAAAATGATTCATAAACAATTTGTGATATGTAGGAAGCAATCTCACATTAAACCAATACACTATGTGACTAGTATGACTCAAAGTGTATGTTTCCATTTTCAAATGAAATTTTAATAAAAAACACAGTAGCATACTGAAAACAATGCAAACAAATTCATATTATTTTGATACTTTAGTAAAAAAATATATATATATTCTTTTTTGATGTGCAGGAATCAGCCTCACGTCAATCCGATGCATTGTGTGATCAGTATAATTCCAAGCATGTGTCTATTTATTTAAAATTAAAATTAATTTTATTAAAAAGAACATGTGACCTATTTAAAATTGAGAAAACACATTCAGATTATTTTGATAATTTATGAAAAAAATAAATATGTAGTTTTAGATGTGTAATAATCAACCACACCTCAATATGATTCACAGTATGATCGATATGTATATAATTGTGACTTTTTTATTTAAAATTGAAATTAATTTTAGTAAAAAGAATAAGAATCATAATGAAAACAAAGAAAACACTTTCAGATTGTTTTTATACTTTAGAAAAATGACCCATGATCCATTTGTGACATATAAGAATCAAATAAACCTTAATATAACACATAGTGTGACCCATATGACTCCAAGCATGTTTTTTTATTTTAAATTGACATTAATTTTAACAAAAAGAACAAGGGACATATTAAAAAATAAGAAAACACATTCATATTGTTTTGATACTTTAGGAAAATGATCCGTGAGTCATTTGTGATGTGTTGAAATCACCAGAACCTCAATATGATATATGATGTGACCAGTATGACTCAAAGTGTATGTTATTTGTTTAAAATTGACATTTTAGTTCAAAATACGTGTCACTCACTGAAAACCAAGAAAATGTGCTCTGATTATATTTATAATTTAGGACATAGAGTCCTAATTCATTTGTGACATGTATGAAGTAGTATCACATAAAGGTAACACATTATGTGATCAGTATAACTAAAAGTGAGTGTTTCCACTTTGAAATGACATTTTAGTAAAAAACACAAGTGACATACTGAAAAATGATCAAACACATTTTGATTGTTTTGATACTTTAGGACAATGATCCATAAGTAATTTTTGACATGTAGGAATTGGCCACACATCAATACCATACACAATTTGACTGATATAACTTTAAGTGTGTCTTTATTAAAAATTGACATTAATTTCATTAAAAAGAACAATTTACATACTCAAAACATAGCAAAGACATTTGGATTGTTTTGATACTTTAGGAAAATGATACATAACTCATTTTTGATTTGTTGTAATCAACCAAACCACAATACGATTCACAGTTTGACTGATATAACTCAAAGTGTGTCATTTTATTTAATGTTGACATTTTATTAAAGTATTATTTCATTTTAATGTTTAATTTATTTCTTTATAATATTACTAACTTAATATTTTTTTCTTATATAGGTGTATTCTTTTACTCAGTTTGAGGTGGTTCGTTCGGTAACTAATACCATGGGTTGAATTTTTTGACAGGGGATCACAGGTGCCAAAGACGATGAAACATTAATGTTATTAAATGTTTGCGGGTAGTAATTGTAAATTTAACTATACAAATCATTGTTTGAAATGTATATAGTAGTATTTTTTTTGTTTTCACGATATATAATTAATTTCAGTTAAATTATATATTTTGTGTACAGGTTACAAGTTGCTGAAGTGTGTTGTTATACAAACAGTACTCTACAGCAGGTGGGGCCTTTATCAGTGCTATTTCTAGCGCTAATAGAGACCCCCCTTTATCAGTTCCTTTTTAACTCTAATAAAGGTCACCCCCTTTAATAGAACTAAGGATCGCAATTCTTTTTTATAGTTGTTAAAAACCTTTTGTGCATGCTATTAAAGGTAATATCTATATTAATGTATTTATCACATGTTGATGGTCATGAAGGCGGCTATAGGTTGACCTATGGTGGTATGGAACACTATTGGGTCAACAATCTTGGGTTCCACGAGTTTTCGATGGTATGGGATGCTGATAGTGAGCATTTCCCACTGATGACGTGCAGACTCGACACCTCTGATGATGGGAATCAGGGACGATCTTGATCACATGAGTGTTGATGCTGAAGGGAATGACAATGTACTTGGGATAATTAATGTCCAAGATGATGGCCTTGGTGGAGTGCTTTCAATTAGCCTCACCGATTCGGTCGGGCGCATGAGGTCTTTGGGATTGGCAGCTATCAACTGGATCATGACTACTTTTTCATGTGATGGTGTCTCTGGGTTGTTGGGCCATTTATTAGGGTTCTTTGGGCATATTTTGGATCTATGGATTTTATTTGTTTTTTTGGGTGGTGTGTTGACCACTTTCATATTTTGGTGTACCTTTATGTGCCACATTATTGTATTGTACTGTACTTTTACTTAATAAATTTTTAGGCCCAAGTAGGCTCGATACTTGAACATTTTTGGTAATTATATAAACATATTTATAAATATATACAAATATTTATGAATATATTTATTTATAATTATAATTTTAAATAAATAAACAAACATATATATATTTTTAAATAATATTTATATTAAAATAAGTATATATATATATATTAAAGTAATATAAAAATACAAATTATATAACTTATAATAAAAAACGAATCTTATTTTCATAATTTTATATATAAATACAATTTAAATGTATTTATTTATATTTATAATTACAAATAAATAAATACATATTTAAATAATTATAAAATTATAATAAATATATTTAAATAATATATATATATTATATTTATAATTATATATAAACACTTTTTAAATAAAATTATTTATAAATATAAATATAAATATATATATTTAAATAATTGTAAAATTATAATAAATAAATTTAAATAATATATATAGTTATTATATTTATAATTATATATATTTATATATTGATATAAATATATATAATTATATAAATACACAAAAGCGGTGTGAACCATGAGGTATGCAAAAATGGTCCAGGAGCCAGACGAACCTGCTCCTACCAAAATCTATTAATCAAAATAAAATACAAGACATAAAAAAAGAGTAGACATTGTCAAACAAAGGTACAAACTTCATCCATAATAGAAAACTACAAATGAAGAGAATTAAGATCATCCCCATAATCATGATCATATATATCATCAGCAGATTCCCATTCTGACTGTGAATTATTCTGATTGAAAAGCACAAAGTATTTCTCCCTTAACTTTTATTTCTCTATAGTGAGATGACTCATAGAACAACCACGACCTTGTACAGTAGCCTAGTTTTCATAACCACATCCTTGACCATGACATTTTGGATGACGTCCCATCTCCATGACTTGGCTTGTTTCCATGTCGCATTCAGTTCAACCTCCTCCACATCTAACTTGTCTTAATTGCATATCACAAAGGATGTTTGAGTGTATAAGTCCATAAATGTAGCTCAGGAATCCGTAGGGAATCCAGGTCCAGGATTCAATGGGGGTAGTGTCACCTTCCTGTATTATCGTCACCGCAACCTTCTCACCCATTTTCTGTGGTAAAGAAGTCCTAGGTCTTCTCAGAGTGACCATCTCATCAACCATAATTTAATATTATCATTTAATATTGGAAGTAATAAGTATATCATGCCATAAATCATGATAAAATTTCTCTTGAACAACAACAACACACTATTTTGAGAAATCCTCATTCTCCACAGCAACTCCCGTGCTTTTGAAAATACCCTCTTTAAATGATAGAGAATGCTCTGCCTTCACCCCCACATCCTCATCAGTATAAATATCACATGATGCCTTCAAGATTGGTGATGATCCGCAACCATCCCCTTTATTAAATCCAACCACTTCAGAAGTAAAATAAGTGGATATGTTTTTTCCACCAAAGATGTGCCCCATGTCTGTGTCTAGCCCCTCGATACTCTTTTATAAACCCAATCCTCCAGGAGTAGGATCTGGAGAATCCCCTACCACAAAAGAGGAGGCTTGTTTCTAAACCTCCATGATTCCACTCTCCTATGAATCATGAACCATTAGAGCATGAGGATAATCCTAGGAATTCATTATGGCATTATCTTCTTTGTTCATTCTTTTACAGTCCTGCTACAAATGAACACTCATGGAACATGCTTCACATTTCAACGATTCAAATAATTTATCCTTGTAATAACCAACAACATAACAACATGCACAAAATAATGGAATTTTTCATACTCAATATCCATATTAATATCATTAGTACAAGTATACAAAATAACCTAATCAATTAGAGTGCAACTAATATCACTTTCAACCAATATCTTAGAAAAATTCTCATACCTGACCACTTTAGTTTCCTTGTCCATAATAATGGGTACGCCAACTAAATTAGATATATCATACAATATATTTGGGTTCCTTAAGACCCAGGGAAAACCATTAATCTTGATCCATACCTATGAAAATGTATTTTTCAGAGAAAAGGGATCAAATCCCAAAGACCATTCATGAATGAGAAGGGCACCCGACTTCAGATACAAGAGGCATGACCCCATGACTTATGTCACAATTCCTCTGACAGGAACAAGCAATGAAAAAACCATTGATCAATCGAGATGCATCTCCAGTCAGAAAATATAAATATTGATGCTATTCTACTTACCTAGTCCTCTAGTCGGTAGGGTGCCGCTCGTTCAAAAAGTATAAGTCGAGCAATATAGGAAAACTTGTAGCTACCTAAGCTTTCTGAAACCGGATCAAGATTCTTAGAAACATGGGAAATAGATCCTTTCTTGATGATTCTTCCCATTTCCGAGTATTTTAAGGAATCCAAGGTTCAAAGAATATAAGCCCAAATTTCTGCCTGGACTCCCTTTTCTGGTGGATTTGCTCGAGGGTCTAGTGTGTCATCCTCCTGGCCTGCATCACCCCTGGCTGCCACCACATGCATCCCCAAACTAGAACCCGCATACTCGTGTGTGTCAAATCATCCACGAATGAGGAAGAATTCTGCCTGAGGTGGAGATGACGAATACGCAATATGAAAACCCTAGACGCCATTACGATGCCAGATGAGCGAGACTCCCAGACATGAATCCGTCATTTCTATTCAGACCATGAGGTATAATATATATATATATAAATATATTTATAATTATATAGAAGTATTTTTAAATATATTTATTTATAATTATAATAGAAATAGATAAATATATATTCAAATAATTATAAAATTTTAGTAAATTATATTAAATAATAAATATGTTTATAATAATTTTATAAATATATAGTTATATAAATATATAAACATATAAATATATACATATATAAATATATACATATATGAATATATACATATATAAATATATTCATATATAAATATATAAATATATAAATATATAAATATATAAATATATAAATATATAAATATATAAATATATAAATATATAAATATATAAATATATAAATATATAAATATATAAATATATAAATATATAAATATATAAATATATAAATATATAAATATATAAATATATAAATATATAAGCATATAAGCATATAAGTATATAACTATATAACTATATAAATATATAAATATATAAATATATAAATATATAAATATATAAATATATAAATATATAAATATATAAATATATAAATATATAAATATATAAATATATAAATATATAAATATATAAATATATAAATATATAAATATATAAATATATAAATATATAAATATATAAATATATAAATATATAAATATATAAATATATAAATATATAAATATATAAATATATAAATATATAAATATATAAATATATAAATATATAAATATATAAATATATGTAATAATATATTAATTTATTTATAATTATATAAAAATATTTATAAAATATTTAATTATAATTATAATTATAAATAAATATACATATATTTAAATAATTATAGAGTTATAATAAATATATATATATTAGGTGTTTGGGGGTAAAATTACATTAAACACACACACACCACACACACAGGCTGGAAAGGCAGGCCATAACCCTCCATGGAGTAACCCACACATCAAACCTTATTTATTCAGTACATGGACCAAAGGCCCATTGGACATGAAACACATTACATAGCCCAAAGACCCATAAACTAATCCGAAGGCCCAGCGCAGTGTCATTTTTACATCATACTACCTGTGTCACCAAGCCCACGTCACCACCAGCCTACATCAAGCGTCATGCCTGAATCACTATCTACCTACAAAATTCATTCCCACTCAGATTTGATCCCATGCCTGATGTAGGATTATGAGGAGTCTTTACCACTTGGGTAAGCTCCCAACTGAAATTTATAATAAATATATTTAAATAATAAATATTTTTATTATAATTTTATAAATATATATAATTATATAAATATATTCATAATTATATAGAAATATTTTTAAAAATATTTATTTATAATTATAATGGAGAAAAATAAATATATATTTAAATTAATTATAAAATTATAACAAATATATTTAAATAATAAATATGTTTATTATATTATATATATATATATATTAATATATATATATAACTATATAAATATATATTTAAATAAATATATATTTCATATGTCGCTTAAATGGATGAACGCTTCCTTCACTGAGGGCATTTTCACTCATACAAGCAAGTCTATCTCAGTTTAGAATGTCCACGAATGATTTGTGGTGGATCTCTATCAGTTGCTTCGATTCCCAGTAGTTCTGGTGGATGTTCATTCTCTCTCTATAAGGAGTCAGTTTATGGGTTGAATCATCATAAAGGTAGCATTTCTCATGTTAAAGCAGAAATTGATGTGATTTCAAAATAGATGCAAATCAGTAAGCATTCCATAATTTCTCAAATTACTTCACCTAAGGGTTATATGCCCTGGAAAGTTGAGGAATTGGTAGCATGAATCTCAGGTATATGGGGATTTTGTGAGTGGAATTGTGTCTTTATGGGTCATGATTTTTTTTCATTTCCTCTTCCCAACTGAATATCTGAAGATGAAGGCGTGTGGGTTTGGCTTGGTCTCCCTCAAGACGGGCATAATTCATATTTCTATGTGGGATAGAAATTTCAACCCAACGGAAATAAGCAATTACTCAGTTCAATTATGGGTCAATGTTTTCGGGTTGAATTGGATCTTGTGGCATCCTAGGATAGTATTTGATATTGCAATTACAATTGGAGTTCTAATTAAAATGGACAAAGATATCGAATGGACTTAATTTGGGCATTATGAACAATTACTGGTGGAGGTGGATCTTGGATCTACTCTGATTAATAGGGTTTTCTTTCTACTAATATTTATGAACATAAATTGAGAATCAAATATGAGAGAGTGACGAATTTCTATATGGACTGCAGGTTTATTGGTCATGATATATCAACCTGTAAAAAAGTTTTGGGTTGTGTATTATAATTAGCATGCCGGAATGGGAAAAATTCATGTAACAATAAGATTTGGTTTGAGAAACTAAACCATGTTATGAATCCTGGACATGTGAATATGCAAGGTCAAGTCTAGAATGAACACAAGCTTAATAGAATGTCAGTGGAAAGGGTGCTTGGAAACACTTATCAAGAGGATCTACTGCAACATGGAGATATAAATGGGTAGGGAAAAAGTGGTGATTCATCCAGAGTTCATAGTAATTTTGTATAGATAGAGAGGATACCTAGGTTTTATCCACATCCTAAAGATGTAGTGAATATTTCTCCTGATGTAATAGAAATGGAAAATAACATTGATCTAAGAAAGATGGCTACTGCTTTGGTTTTTTCTAACTTTGTTGTTGAAACTGTGAATCCAGCTGATGATAATACAGGTTATGGTGTTTCCACTTCTCTACCTAAGTGATCTTGGTCTTTTATCACCGCATAAGTTTATTCATCTTCTGCTAACATTGATGAGGAAGAGTTAACAGATATTGAAATTAATATACCAAAGTATGTGGATAAGGAATTGTTTTAGGAGCATGCCTTACATGCATCTAAAAGTAAAGGTAAATATAAGATGGTGATGACATCCCCATAGATAGTGAAGTAGTCTCCAAATGGTTCCATAGATACCCATAACACTCCACTTACAATTAGCAAGAATAAAACTTCATCTAGGCCCTTATTTAATGATGAAGGTTTCCCTTTCACGTGACCCTCTCTCAGGCAGTACTAATTTCAAATAGGTGGTCTCTGATCCAGAGTTTTTAGGGGCTTCTACATCCTCCTTGGAGTGTATAGAAGGGGAACCATTTAGCTTCCAGAATAAAGATAGAAAAATCCATAGGACAAGGGATGATACTAACTCTAATCCTAACAATATTTTTCCAGTATCCATGTGTTCACATACTTTTTAAGAGGGTTCTTTAGTTCTGGACATTGTAGAAGATTTAGGTGTAGCTCTCATAACACATAACCAATATGGGTTATTGATCTATAATGATATATAGGGAACTATAGATTAGCCTGCTGCTCAGATCCCCATTCTGAATGTTACTGAAGATACATTTCCAGAGAAGGTGGAGACTCAATCAAATGATGAGAGTTCAGACTTGGAGAGCATGAACATTGAAGGCCCCTTACAACAACCAATAACTTAGAGGACATGAAGACATCCCCGAGGTCATGGACGTGGGCGTGGGTGCAAACATGTTGACTAGAATGCCTTATGGGATAAGGAACGCAAAATTGGTAATAGGATTAGAGAAAAATTAGGTCTTTAAATTTTTATGGATCAGAAAAATCTTTCCTTGTATGGCCTCAACTTTTGTTATCTCTATTTTCCTATTCTTAATAAAGGAGCATTGTCCCTATTTTTTTAAATAATAATAATAATTATAAAAATATATTTAAAGTAATTATAAAATTATAATAAATATATTAAAATAATAAATATGTTTATTATATTTATATTTATATATTTATAAATATATACAAATATTTATAAATATTTAGATATATAAATATAAATATACAAATATATAAATATATACATATATAGATATATACATATGTAGGTATATAGATATATAGATATATAGATATATAGATATATAGATATATAGATATATAGATATATAGATATATAGATATATAGATATATAGATATATACGTATATAGATATATACATATATAGGTATATAGATATATAAATATATAAATATAGAAAAATATAAAAATATAAATATAAAAATATAAAAATATTTAAATATAAAAAATATATAAACTAATCTCTGAATGGACCAAAGGCCTTTAGATTTTTTTATTTATTTTGGATAATCCCCTTTCTAACTAGGTTGAGAGGGAACCCTTACATGGCCCATAGGCCCAGCAGAACATGGACCAATACATTGCTCGAAGGCCTAAATCCCTGTCACACTAGAACTACCCCTCCCAAGCACTTGCTTCATTGATGGTGCCTAGCTCCCCACCTTGCATGGATGATCAGTTAGCATTACCCCATGCAGAGCTACATGATTCATGGTACCAATGACGATTGTCATACCCTCTCATTCTTCCAATTCGGTTAGCTCTGCTGGTGGTTGCTACTACTCTGATTCCTCTTATGGGGCCTCCTCCCATGCGGGCAGATCTCATTCTTATATCCCAGAGGCCTAGTGGCCCGAAATCCATTGATATCCCAAAGAACCTACTACATCATCATGTCCTTGGTCTGTACCCCTTTTTACATCATGCCCGCATCACCGCCTACCTGAGTCATCCCTACATCACCGCGACATCATAATCCCCTAAGGGGGCCTACCCAGATTCGATCCCAGGTATTTTGGATGCCAAGTAGAAGCCTTTAACACTCAGTTACATGCTCATTGGATATATATATATAAATACATTGAAATATAAATATAAAAATATACACATATATAAATATATAGATATATAGATATATAAATATATAAATATATAAATATATAATTATATAAATATATAAATATATAAATATATAAATATATGAACATATAAATATATAAACATATAAATATATTTAAAATTATATACAAATTTTTATAAATATATTTATTTATAATTAGAATTATAAATAAATAAATAAATATATATATATATAAATAGTTATAAAATTATAATAAATGTATTTAATTAACAAATATATATGTATTTATAATTATATATTTATAAATAGAGGCACATATTTCTAAATATATTTAATAATAATTATAATTATAATTATAATTAAATATATTATTAAGATTAGATATTTATCAGTGCTAGAATTCTAGCACTGATAAAGATGAGTTTTATCAGTGCTTGTTTCGCGGTGATAAAGAACACCCTTTATCCGTGCTGAAAAAGCGTTGATAAAGATTAGATTTATCAATGCTTTCTATTTTAGTACTGATAAAACTATTTTTTTCGCATCTTTTTAAAAGTGTTATTAAGTTTCTTGCGCGTTCCTATAAAAAGAACCACAAGCTATCATCTCCTCTAGCACCTCAAAAGCTCCCACACCTCAAAAGCTCTCGCATAATCGTACTTCTTTCGTCTCCGCTGCTCTCATTGAAATTAACCATCACCGCTGCTACCTTTACCCCTATTATTGACAAACCAATATTCTAAAAATATAAGGTATATATACTGATTTATTTTTTGTTTCATGAATATATATTTCTTTTTGTATGATTTTTCATTAGTTTCTTGGTTTTAGACTTTAGAAGTGTCAGTTCGGCCTCAACAGACGGTGGTGTTGGTCTCAGCAGGCAGCTGTTCGAACTCAACTGGTGGCGGTGGTTCAGCCTCAGTTGTCAGCGGCTTCCACCACTCCCATTCTACCAGCCTCCGCCCATCGCCCCTCCTTTCTGCTGGTTTTTTCACACCATCCCTCTTACTGAGACCCCCTCCCCACCCTTCCTTGTTTCTTCCACTACCCAGCCTCCCTACCATCCACTGCCACATAAATAATATATATATATATATATATATATATATATTATATTTATAATAAAATATAATCATATATTAATAAATATATATAAATATATATTTAAAAAATTATAATATCATAATAAATATATTTAAATAATGAATATATATATATAATATATTTATAATAAAATATACTCATATATTAATAAATATACATGTGATTTTGTTTTGGTCACCTTTTCTGTTAGTTTAAGGATATGGATTCCAGTTAGATTCAAAATAAGGACAAAATTTCTCACATGATTTCAAATGAGGATACAATCACAAAGTGGGTGAATCTTGGAAATCATTCTTTTATTTCTCAGTTGATTATTCTATCTAGTTCTAAGCCATGGAGGATGGATGATCTTGTTTGTCGTTTATCCTATTTTTGGGGTTTTAATTCCTAGAGGTGTATCATTTTGGGGAGTAGATTATTTCATATTCTTTTATGTTATGAGGAGTTGAAGTATAAGGATTAGGGGTTTGAGTCCACCTCATTCTAGTCTAGCTATATGCACATCTAGGAATGAAATTACAACTTAAATCCCTTTAATCACAAGAATTATTTTGTTCAAGTATGAGTAAGAATTTATCATCTTAATTGGATATTTTGGAAACCAATAATATTTTATGATATTTTGATTTATATTGGTGTTTTGATTAAAATTTATAAAGAAACTAAAAACATCAACTTTGGTCATTTTGTGTGTGTATTAGTGGAAGTTGATCTATCCTCAACTCTTGTTGACAATGTCTGCCTCTCACACCTTAAGGATGAATTCTCTTTTAGAGTTGTGCGTGAAAAGTTATTAGTTTTTTGTTATGAATATAAGGTTATGGGTTATAAGATATTCAACTATAGGAGTAATTTTTCTTATGGTATCTCTAATTTGAGTGGACATTTGGCAAAGGATTTCCACAGGAAGGGTAAGGGGGTTCAACCCAATGATGCAGGGAGAGGGGGTTAGGGTCATGTTTATAGATAATATATGGGTTCCTCTCAACCTCATGATGGCATAACATGACATGATTTGCTCCATGATAACCCTTCTAGTCAAGATTCAGGTCTTGGTCATCCTTTTGGATAGGCTCAGTGTCACAACTAGGTTTTTATTTTCATTCTTGGAGCCAATTCATTTAAGGGTCTTAGTATTTCTATCAGGAACCTGGTGTAGTTGGTCTGAATTTTTGAGGTAATATTATATTTATTTTTTGTCTATATTTTTCCCCATGGGATTTAGTTAGGTTTTTGGAGAAAAAAAGGTTAAAAATGCAATTTTTTTGGGTTATGAATATAGGGTGCATGATTGGTGAACGATTTTCCAAACTATGCATCCCAGCCCAGGTAACCATGAGACTTGTGGTGATTTTGAGTAGAGGACAACAAAAAATTTGGTGCATGGTTTGTAGGTTGTGTGGCTAAACCATGAAGCCTGTCTAGGTCATTAAAATTTGAGAAAATTACTAAACCACTCTCCTTCAAATTTAACCCCAAAACTCCCAAAATCAACCCACTTAGGATTTCTTCCCAAGGTGAACCCCTACATCCTCTCCACTTCCATGGGATTTATTTTGGTGGGTGATTTGGCTTGGATTATTCATGAAACACTCAAGTAAGTGGTCTCTTTCATGATTTTCTCCCTCTTTTCTAGGTTTTCCCTCTTCTTTCATGGGGTTTCACTCCTCCATCGGGTTGTGTGACATTTTTAGGGTTTTATTTTTCTTCTTAAGGTTCGATCTTGATGTTTTTGGTTCAATCATTCCTTTATAGGGTTCGATTGAGGTGAATTTATGGTTTAGCTCAATTTTCCAAAAGTTTATTCACTTGAGGTAGGTGGTTCCATGCTTTATCATTTTTAGATGGGTTAATATTGTTTGATTAAGTTTTTAAATATATTCTATGTTTAATTTTTGTGGTTAAAAATGTTTTTTGGAAATTTTTTGACGCACATATATAATGAAAGTGGATTTTCTAAAGAAAGTTTCCATGTTTACATGTGAACCTTGTTTTGGTACTTCTTCGAAGTGTTTTATAAATTGTTTTTGGGATTTGAAATGTGTTTTTGAAGGCAATTGAGGTGAGAATGTATTAAAAATGGAGTTTTCAAATGAAATGAATTATTTTTGCATGTTATCCATATTTTGAATTTTTAAATATGATTTGAGAATTGAGTAAATGATATGAAGCATGTTGTGAAATGAATTTGGATTATATGTGGATTTGGAATGGGATCATTCCATGAAATGTAATTTGATTAGTTGTGTACATTCCTTGTGACATTTCTAAACAGGTTTTATGAAATGCGTAAGTGATATCCAAATTTGTTTTGAAGTGGTTTTGGTATGTGCGAAAGGGAAGTTGATTTAATTTGAGGAAAATGATGTTTCCCTTATGTTCTTATGTGAATTGAAATGTGTTTAAAAATTTATGGTTATGTGACATGTGAAAGGATAATTTGCGCACAACGGGAATCCCTGGGTATCTAGGTGGGAAGACTAGATCTAGTAAGATAATGATATGGAAGCGGCTATTCCTAGTTTCAGTTTGTATGATTGATGATTACAAAACTAACTAAACTATGATTATGACAGGAGACCACTAGTCCGATGGGGTGTCCCCTCCTATGACTCGTGCATGAGAAATATGATGGTCATGGTTGCTATAATGCATTTTTAGTGAGGTACAAGGTTCTAGTGTCTCACTCGAGCAATATTACCCCATTGTATTTACCCATGGTTCTCTCTTGTGACATGTGTCTTTTATGACATGGTTCCATTAGTTGGAATATAGTAGACCTTGGGAGAATTTCATTTTTTTAAAATTAAGTTTATTGAATAATGGTTTTTCTGAAAGTGTTCCCTTGAAAATGGTTTTTCTTTTAAAATATTTCTTAAAAATGTTTCAAAGGATTTTTTATAGTTTGTACATTAATTATTCTTTCAATGTTATAGAATAGAATCTGTTTTTTGGGTGGAATATTATTGGGATTTGGATCACACCCTACTTACACCTTTTGGTGTAAGTAGACTTGGTTTTGTTTGATGTAGGTAGAAGTAAGATTTTTAGAGATTGTGGTTTGGGTATCTAGTGGTCTACCCTTGAAGGTGTTGGGCAGTGTCTTGAGGATGATAATCCACTTATTTCATTAGGTTCTGGGATATTTTTTTATCCCCTTTTTTTATTTTTTACTTTTGGACTTTGTTTAATATTGTAAACTTGAATATGAAAAATGATATGACATTTTTGTTGATGGTTATTCGGTTTTTTATTCACTATTTTCAGTTGTTTATATTTGTGATGTTGGGTGAAATCATTTCCAAAGTATTTTGTTGATACCTAGACACTAGTTTCTAGCCTGTGGGGATTGGAAATTCCCTTAAGTCCATAGAACAGACTGGTTCAGGCATCGGGTTGGATGGCACTCTGGCTTGGTTCATGAAAAAATGGTATCAGAGGAGGTTGCACTCTTTTTGGGTTATGTTATTTGGGGAAGATTCTAGTTAGGCTGGATCTAGGATTTTTGGGACTTTATGTTCTAGTTTTGAGAAAGGTTCTTGGCCAAAAAAATCACGATGGGACTCGAGTCCCCATGGGCTGTCTAGTTTATTTGGTTCATTGGGTTCTTGTAAATTTTTTGGTGTTTGGGAAATATAACAGGAGTCAGTCTAGTAGTATCAGTGAGATCATAGGGCTTGGAAAGCCATGTGGAGATGGGGACATGGTCCTATAATACACTCTATAATGAGGGATGTGATTGGCATATGTTCTCTAACCATATAGATAAGTCACCCATCGACACAAGTTTCCCATTTATAAATTTTCTCGTGTCTTCATAGGTTCTGATTTTTTTTGAAAACCCATGTTTTGGAATTTTTTTTTTAAATAAGTATTGATTTGATTTTTAGAAAGGGGAAAAATATATTTTTAGAATTTACTTTGATAAAGACATTATAAAAATAAGTTTTCATGAAATGAACTTTAGGGTTAAAAGAGAATGGATTAGTGAGGTTAGATTTTTATAATCAAGATCTGAAGCATAATGAAAATGTTTATTTGGAAAAAAAAAATTTATTTTAAAGAGGGTTTGGAATTGGTTTTTAACCAAAGTATTTTTGATGTAATGGGATTTTTTGAATTGTTGAAAATCATTTTGAATGAGACAAATTAGTTTTTGAAAAATGTTTTGAATGTTATGAGATGTTATGAGATCAATGTATGGAGTTTGAAAATGGTTTTAGATTTGGTAATTAGTGAGCTTTGAAAAGTTTTGTGAATTATTAAAACTGTAAGTGTATTGAGACATTTAAAGTTTGGGTTGACATTTTTGTCTCAAAAATTGGAAATTTTTTTTTGACCTTTGGTATTTCCTTGAGTGCTGATAATGACATGAGTAAATGGGTTCCCAGTTTGGCATGAGAATCTACATGTGTGAGGCTTCATGGAATACCATTGGTGAGCGTGAAACCCTCCAAGTTTTTTTCTTTTCAGAGATTATTAAAAAAAATGATATTTTTTGTTAATTAGTAGTCATGTGGTTTTTCTCCTTGTGATTTGTAAATGTTACTTACAAGGTGTTTTGAGATTAAGGATTCTTCTTGATTAATTGGGGTTTCATGTTTTATTTCTTATCGGTGATTTGGTTTTGAAATAATGGTTACTAGGTCTTTTTGAATATGTTTTTGGAATAATTTTAGTTGGATACCTTGGTGTGTTCGTAGTTTTTTGGTACACTTTGGTGTATGGATTATTTTTATTGGGTCTTAAGTTTCATTGTTGGATAGTGTACACCCCCACAAAGATTCTATGAATATTCCATGTGAGGCCATGGGTAGTTCATCTTTGACAGAACCTTTAGTTAATTAACCCTTAAACCCCCTTTTCTTGATTTTCAAAAGTTGATTCCTCCTCTTTTTTTTATATTCAATCATATCCCTTCAAAGTGGAAAAGTGGATGTGTAAAGTTGGAATAAACATTAGTTTCCTTGAGTTGTCTGAGTCATTAGGGTTGAAGTTTTTCACCTACACGTTTGAAATTCATATCGGGAAGTAGTAAAGGGAATTTAATAGGGGAGAGTGGAAAGAGGATTGATATATTTGGTGATATATATAGTGTTAAATGTCAAATAGATCATTCATTATATTATTTTAAGGGTGGGATCAAGTTGTACCATCAGTCTGGAAAGTCTAATCATAATAAGTTATCATGTATGTTTGCAGAAATATTGTAATGTTCGAGGATCAGTTCAAATTACCCTCCTTTAAAATGATTCTCCAATTATGATGGTATTTTTCAGTGTTTTTTTTATCCTTGACTTCTTGGGTTCGATATGTAATAGTTGGATCTCTTTTTAGAACCTCTGTTTTAACATAAGCATGTTTTACTTTGGGAATTACAAATTTATCCGTTTTAAGTGGAGGTGTATTCTGGGTGTTCTTGCATCCACTGCTTCTCATTATAGGTAAAGAGAGATGATGTATGTGCATCTTATAAGTACCTATATTTGTGAAAGATCCATATTGAGGAAAATTATGTTCTATGGTGTGTTGTTACTTTTTGGTTCTATCTATTGTACTACGTGGTCCCTCATAAAACCAAAATAGGGAGTTCCAATTAGGGATTGTCAGCTCATGAATGCGTGGCAACATATACCTTAAGATATTATGGATCTATCCATAGGTCTCAGAGTGATTCCTTTCACGTATGTCACAACCCATCCACCGGGGCCCGTGCCGTGACTACCCCAAGCCCACCTTCCATAGGCTAGGGGATGACGACTAGCACCGATAGGCGTAATCCCAAAAACTGGGAAGGAATTACCTTTATAACCTGTAAACACATGCAACCAAGAACACAAAAAGATACAAACACAAGTAAACTGAATAGTAAATAGAGTGAGTACAATAAGTAAAAAGGGGCCAGAATACAAGCCCAACTAGAAAGTACAAGAAACTGAAAGTACAAGTAAACTAGAGAAAAAAGGAAGACAACTGCTGGGTCATCATCCAAGGTTCCTACATGAAGGGTAGGTACAGATCACCTCCTCAGCACTATACGTCAGTCCGTCTCTTCCATGTACAGACTCATCATAAGGTCCTCCTCTGGGCACCATCCAGTCTTGGTACCCTCAGTCTCAATCAACGCTGTCTGTTGTTTGCACCAAACCCAATATGGTACGGGCATAGCCTATGCAGGGGTGAGTATAACGATACTCAGTAGGGACCCTGAGACCCTCAACATCTCAAAAAATCCACAAAGTATAAAAATAAAAGCATGAAGTCAACTGTCAACCGTACTTAGGTATATGCCCATACATATACCTAAGTTAACAAGTATACCCATCTCAATCATGAAGAAACATAGGGTCCAACCCAAAAGCCCAAAGCTCAACTGTTCCACAAGGAAGGAAAACCACAAAGGAAAGTACCACACAGGTATGCCACACAGAAGAATACCACCAAGGTATTACCACAAAGGAGATTAACAAAGATGTACAAACTCAGATCACACCGGGTATAACCTAAGTACAATAGTAGAGATGATCAGATGTAACTACTGGATAATCTTACTCTGCAAAGAAGCTGACCGACACAGGATCGCTAGGAACAGACCCACACAGGATCACTAGGAGCTGACCCACACAAGATATCTAGGAGATAACACACATAGGATCGATAGGAGGTGACCCACACAAGATTTCTAGGAGATGACCCACACAGGATCACTAAGAGCCGACCCACACATGATCGCTCGGTGTTGTCCCACATTGGATCGCTCTTCATTATTCTCGTCACAGCCAGCTACTGGGTTCCCACACTAAGCCTACTCGTCTCTGGGAGGATCTTCTAAGTCACTGTTCGATACTACAACTACTACGAAGTCCCATGAAAAAGTATCTCAAAGGTCCACCACGTCATAGGGGTCTCAATGCAACAGACGGTGCATCAATCAGTCGCCCAGTCTGTGAGTTATCAGCCTTTTAGTCCCAGGGGCCTGGTTGGATTCGTGCTCAATCCAACCCGACCATACCTCAAATTTACCCAAAACTCCAGTGGGGTATACTCAAAGGGACTGTCTCTCTCCAAGGTTCCCAGCGCCGCCGATGTTTTGTTAAAGAAACGTCCGGTGCCAAAGTTATGACCCAAGTAAAGTATAGGTTCGTATTAGGTTCGTGTTCAGTCCGACCCAACCGGACCCGGCCTGGGTCGACCCGGTTTTGGTCGACCCGGCCCAAACCACTAGTTCAAGCCCCGACCGGTCTTCTGGGCGGTCCGATAGGCTATGAGGGCCGCGAGAGGCTGTAGAGGCCATGGGTTCCATGAAGCGGCGAAGGATGCAGGTCGGCTCTGCCGCGGACGGTGGCTCGGTCGCGGGGGTGCCACAAGGGCATGGGGAAGGTCGGCCCATCCCGGGGGTCTTGTCCATGAGGGAGGTGGCCGTAGGATGGCTCAGACGGAAGTGCAGAGTCCGCGGGGTGGCTCGGTGAGACTGCAGGTAGAGCAACGGGGCCACGGACGGTAGAGCCGCAGGGCGGCGGCCCGACCGCGGGGTGGTTCGGCCGTGGAAGGCAGCCCAGGTATGAGGCGGCGGCTCGACCATGGGGTGCAGATGCAGATGGCGGCTCGACTGCGGAGGGTGGCGGATCGGCCACAGGGCGGCAACCCAGCCGCGAATGGCATAGAGGCCGCGGGCGGCGATGCCGTGGGGCGAGAATTCCGCGGGACAGCTCGGCTGTGGGGCGACGCCGTTGCGTGATCACCATTATTGCGACTGACAGTGGTGTCATCCGCCTTTCTCATTCCCCATTGTGGTTTGTAGTTGTTCCTCCATCACGATCAACAATTAATCACAAGGTTTTGCAGAGAGGACGTGCCATGTATGTTTGGCCCGCACTCTCTGCATTAGAGTGGTTGAAAGTGGCTATAATTCCTTCTTGAATTATGGAGAATTATCAAGAATGGAAAGAGAGAAGAATTTCAAACAACCAACCTACCTCGGATTGTTCGTTGATGTTGACGCGAGAATGAAGTCGAAGAAGGCGAAGAGAGTGCCTACGATCTTCGCTTCCAAAACCACGCTTCGATGTCGGGCTCATTCATCATCCTCTTCCTTGATTTACAAAGAACATTCTTCGATAGTGTTCTTCATTGGAGGATGTTATAAATAAGAAGTTGAAGTCGTGCATCGGCGTTCTTCATTGGAAGAAGTTTAAGACTCCAAGATCTCTCCCCTTTTCCAATACTTTCCCCCAAAATGAAAAATAGCCAACTATTGTGTTTCCCCAATTTTAATTATTGGCACAATTTCGAATTGGGTTAATTAATTACATAGGCTGGCATAATAAATTAAAGGGGGTGGTACCATTTAAGTAGAGGAAGTTTAAGAGGCTTCCCCACACTTATGAGGGAGTTCAAGTGGTTCAAGGGGTTTTAAACCTCGGGTGGTCCCCACCACCATAACCTCTCATGGGGGGTTAGGCTTGATGGTCCCCACCTTCATAACCTCTCATGGGAGGTTTTAGTTTAGGTGTTCCCCACCTGTGAAATATCTAAATGGGTGGTTTCAAAATAAAATAAAAAATAAAATGTTACACCATTTTATTTTATTTTATTCCTTCACGAAAAACCCAAATTCTATCTTTCACTCTCGACTAAATGCGGTCAAGGTGAAGGTATCCTTAAGAGAATACCGACACTGCGAGTTCAACGGTGCCCTTAGATTTCAATTCTGAGCACCGGTTAAAAATTTAGAAAAACCCGCTCGCACATTTACTGAACGTACCCAAAAAAATGTTTAGAAATTAATTCCGAGCACTCTGGGCCTCGAAATCACCCGTCGTCAATTTTCACGGACTCGTGAAATTCCCATTTAATTAAAAACAATTTTACATGGAAATTTTGAGTCTTTACAATGTAGTTAGGAAATAATTGTGGATGTGATGAAGTTTTATATAAATCCATCCCCCTCTATTTGAGTGTGAACAGTTTAAGGGTTCTTGCTATAAGTTTTCCTTATTGTTGTAAGTCCCTCCTTAATGAAAAATGAAAGTGGTTTTATATTTGGGTAATTAGAATGGTAATTACTTCTTAGATGCATGTTTTTTTATTAGTTTTCATTTCATGGGTTCCCCTTATGAATTGGTTTTGTTGTTTCTTTAATTGGGTTCCCCCATCCCTTCTCCTAATGGTGTGAGTTCTTAGGTCGGTGGTTAAGTTCTATGGTTAGTTTTAAATTAGCCGATTCTAATGGTGGGGAGAACCACCACGGGTCTCATTGAGATTTATTCTAGATTAAATCAGTAAAAAATCATCTAAAATGATGGGGAGTCCATTCAAGACTCACCATATTGATAATCTGGTTTTGTTTCTTATGTTGGTTTCACAGTGGATATCCTTGTTTGAAGCTATCCAATTCCGAGCTCCTCCCTTGAGTTAATGTTGGGGTTGGAGTGCACGAGAAATTTGTAAAGAAAGGTTATGGAAGTATTTCCTAATAATTTTCATTGGTAGTTTTTGGAATAGGGTTTCCTTTACATGAAAACATTGGACTTTTTATAGTGGTCCCAATAGTCTTTTTTGAATCAAGAATTGTAAAAGTTGTGGTTCCGGTTTTTTGATGCTCTTTGAGAAGTGTTTTGGATTTATTTATTCATTTTAGGTAAGAGGTATGGGTTTAAATTAGTAATTTTAGAATTATTCTTTGATTGAGAGGTTAAATTATGTAGTTGTGAAATTTTCTTTTCATTGATCGTTCAACTGAAGATATTGTGGATTTATTTGGGAGGAAGTTTTATGGTGGGGAGCATATTCTGGCCTCTCGAGTTAAATCTAGTGAATCTATATTTCCATTTAGGGTATTATTAATTTCTTTTAATTTGGTGTTTTTTGAGAATCTCCTTGAGATATGGAGGATTATTGTTTTTTTAGATTAGGTATTATTGTTGCTTTCTGGGGGCAGAAAGCATTTTGGTGGAGATAATTGTCACACATGAGTTTTTATTTTTATTCTTGGACCCGTTTCATTTAAGGGTCTCAGTTTTTCTCTTAGAAACTGGGTGTGACTGATCTGAATTTTTTAGGTACTATTTTATTTTATTTTTGTCTAGATTTCCCCCCTTGGGGTTTTGGAGAAAAAAGGTTAAAAATTAATGTTTTGGGGTTACTAGTATAGGGCGCATAGTTGGCGCACTATTTTTCAAACTGTGCGTCCCAACCCAGGTAACCATTTGAATTTTGGTGATTTTGGGTAGAGTCCAAAAAACCAGGTTGGCACACAATTTGTTGGATGAGTAGCTAAATCGTGTGGTCCACTACTCTTAGACAGAGTGGGGTGCACAGTTTTCAGATTATTTGGAAAACTGTGTGGAAAAACCGTGTGCCAGTTCCGATCATTAAAATTTGATAAATTATTAAACTACCCTCTGAATTTAACACCAAAACACCCTAACTCACCCCCAATCAATATTTCTACCCTATGTGTGCCTCCCCTTCCTCTCTTCTCCCATGACCTTTCTTTTGGTGGGTTATTAGGATTGGATACTTCATGAAACCCTTAAGTAAGTGATCTATTTCTTGATTTTACCCTCTTTTCTAGGGGTTTCTTTCTTCTTTCACGGTGATTAACTTCTTCATCGGGTTGGGTGAAATTTTTAAGGTTAGATCTTAATATTTTTTGTTCAAAATTTCCTTTATAGGTTTTTATTGAGGTGGGGTTGTGGTTTGGAACTATTTTTTGAAAATTTATTCACTTGAGGTAGGTGTTTCCATGATTTAACATTTTTATATGATTTTAGCCTACTTTCTTAAGTTTATAAATATATTATATGGTTGATTTTTTTGGTGTGAAATATATTTTGGAAATGTTTTGACATAGATATATGATGAAAGTGGATTTTTTAAAGGAAGTGTTCATGTTTACATGTGTGAATTATTATGGTGATTCTTGGAAGTGTTTTATGAATTTTTTTCAGGATGCAAAATGTGTTTTTAAAGGAACTTATGGTGAGAATGAATTAAAAATTATTTTTTAAAATGAAACGAATTATTTTGGCATGTTATCCTTGTTGTGTATTTTGAAATATGATTTGAGAATTGAGTAAATGATATGAAGCATGTTGTGAAATGAATTTGGATTATGTGTGGATTTGTAATGGGATCAATGATAAAAATTAGCTCGATTTATTATGTAATTTCCTTATAAAATTTCTAAACAGGGGTTATAAAATGTGTAAGTGATATCATGAATTGTTTTGATATGGTTTGGGTGTGTGTGAAATATAAGGTGGTTTACTTTGAGGAAAATAGTGTTTTACTTTTGATCTTTTGTGTCTTGTAATGTGTTTGAAAAATTTATGGTTATGTGACATGTGAAAGGATAATTTGATAACAATAGGAACCCCTAGGTATCTAGGTGGGCTCACTAGATCTAGTATTCTCGTGATACATAAGTGGATAGTGATGGATTCACTTATAATAATTTATTCTTACAAAACTAACTATACTATGATTATGATTGGAGACCACTAGGACCATGGGGTGTCCCCTCCTAGTGGCTTGTTCACAATAAAGATGATGGTCATGGTTTTTATATGACATTTTCATAGAGATATGAGTTTTTAGTGTCTCAGTCAAGATCGATTACCCATTGGGATTTTCCCATGGTGCTCTATTGTGACATGTGGATTATATGATATGGTTCTATCCATGAAATATGGTGGACCTTGAGGGTATTTAATTTTTTTTAATAAAGTTTATTGAGTAATGGTTTTCTTTGAAAGTGTTCCTTTGAAAATGGGTTTCCTTTAAAATGATTTTTTAAAAATGTTTCCTAGGATTTCGTATTGTGTGAACACTAATTTTTCTTTCAATGTTATAGAATGGAATCTCTTTGTTGGGTGGAATCCTACTGGGATTTGGATCACACCTTACTTAAACCATTGTATGTAAGTAGAGTTGGTTCTGTTTGACATAGGTAGAAGCAAAATGTTTTAAGATAGTGGTTTGGGTAGCTAGTGGTCTACTCTTGTGGGTGTTATGCCAGTTACTTGAGTACCAAACTCCTCTTATTGCATGAGGTTTTGGGATAGTGTTGGTTTCCCATTTTTGTATTAGTTCCTTTTGTGATTTTTTTAAAATTGTAAACTTAAATATGATTTTTTTTGACATGTTTGGTTATGGTTATTAAGTTTTGTTTTATTCACTATTATAGGTTTTTTATATTTGTGTTTTTGGGTGAAATAATTCCCAAATTATTTTCTTGATACCCGAGAAGTAGTTACTATCCCATGGGGATCAGAAACACCCTTTAGGCTATTACACGGACTCGGTCGTGCGTCGGTTTGGATGGAAATCTGGCTTGGTTTGTGACACTCAAGGTGTTGGTCGGCCTATGAGGCAGAATTCTCTTGATATCCCTGAATCTTCAGTGCGACCTCATGATGTGGAAGTGAATTATTATTGGGATGGTTCACATATTATTCTTGGTTCTTCTAAATCTGGTGTAAAAAATGTGGTGAGACTTTATGTCGTTGCCCAATGTGTTGTTCTAATGGTTTCTCTTTCATAGGTTACTAGGAAAGACGAAAGTGTGCCCCGACTAGCCATAGACTTCTCAAGATATGTTCTATAGGAAGATGGTGTTCAACAAATCATGGATTATTATCAAGAGATTCATAATGTTTTTAGGTCTTCTAAACTACCTGGTAAATGGAGTATTATCTTAGTTGATGAAAGTGAAAAGAAGAAGGCAATTGTTTTATTGGACACCACTCATCTCCGATCTATGAGAAGTGGTGATCCTGTTTCTTTTAAGGATGTTTTTTAAAGGGAATGGGGAAAATGGTAAGTAATGATGGGCTAACACCATATCCTCCAAAAAGAAAGAAATAGAAGGATTATTACAATCTATTAGGGAATGTTTCGACCAGATATTCTAAGGAATATTTGATCAAGCTCACTCTAGAGAAATAAAGCTTGAAGGTAGTGATTCTTGGGGTTCTTAGTCAAAGAAATTCATAGTCAAAGTGGGAAACTACTGATGATGTTGATGAATTTGAATATGACTTTGGAAATTATTCTAGTTCTTTTGATCAGTAATCTGCTTTTCTGGATGAGTGCATGTCTCTTTGTAGGACATCATCTCTTATCTTCCTTACATTATTTAAATTTTAATTTAACATCAAGGGCTTATGCTTCTTGATTTAATTTTTTTGTATTACTAGTTAGTTTAAATCTTTATTAATTAAATACTGTTTAATTAATAAAAATGAATAATAATTTGTACTTAATAGTAATTATTACTAATTTAGTAACAAAAATCAATATTATTTATTAAATAATTTATTAAAATATAAATAATTAATATTCAGTAATAACTTTTATTCATAAATATTATTAAATAATAATTAATAATAATTATTAATCATTGATCATAATTAATTATTATTAAGATAATTAAAAATTATTTAATTATTGTAATTAATAATAAATAAGCTTAATTTGTAATTTATTTTTTTAAACCAATTTTTAATTAATATCACATTAGTTAACTATAATTATAAATTTTTAGTAATTTCATATAATTTTTTATTAAAAATAATATCAAATTTATTCATTTCTAAATAAATTTTTATAGGTATTTGTTGAAATTTATAGGGTTGCAAAACTAAGAAGTATTTTGAATGAAGAAATATCTTATAAAGTTAATTTATAAAGGAATATCTTACTAAATTAAATATTAATTTATTTTACTTAAAAAGTTGATTTATAAAGGAATATATTATTAATTAAAAAACATTATTATTTATTCTTATATTTAGGTAAATATTTGTTAGTATATGAGAATAATTAGTAAACCCAATTTCAGTTAGATCCACCATGATCTTTTTTCTAAAATATCAGTCATATTTTAATATTGATAAACCTTTATCTTTTTCCTTCACAGTATGGCCATCAATCCATGGTGTGGCCAACTATTCACCTCAAATATTTAAGGGAATTGAACCTTATGTATCTTACTTGAGTCATGAAAATGAATCTTACATATAATCCCTTATTTCTAGAAATGACTCTTTTGCACCACCCAATGACCTTTATGTAAACTTTATATTCACACTTACATATTCTTGTGTGGTTACAAAATTTTCTAATTTTATTCATTTATAAATTTATATACTTTTATAAGTTTTAAAGTATATCATATTTACATATATTGTTTAAATATAAATTTTTATTAAGTATTTATACTTTTATAGTTTTTTTAGATTTATAAATTAATATAAAATTATAGTTTTATTCATTATAAATAATTATAATTTTATACTTTTATATATTATAATTTTATACTTTTATAAATATGTAAAAATATATACTTATATAAATTGTGTATACCTTTATAACATATATATACTTATATATAGTTATATAAATTTATATACATTTATAAATTATTTATATTTCTTTAAAATATATATTATTTTATAAATTTTATATAATTTTTTACTTCTATATACATCTATAGTTTTATATAATGATATAAATAAATATTCATTTGTAATTTATACTTTTATACCTATATAGTTTTTTCAATTTATCATTAGTTTAATACTTTTATGATTTCATTAATTTTATTTCAATAAATCATACTTTTATATTTTTATAATTTTTTAATATGATTACTATTTTTAAAAAAAATTCATTTGGATAATTAATAGTTATTTTATTATATGTAATATTTTATATTTTAAATTATAAGAAATAGAAGTTGAGCGTATGATTTTAATTGAGTGTTGAATGAGTTTTAAAATAAGTTTTATTTGGATTTCATGTTCAACAATGTATCTAAGGGGTAGCTTTTTCAATTCCTGTTTATAATTATGGTTTACTCATAAAGGGTGATATCTATATTTATTCAATCATATTAACTTTCATAGACCTCCTAAATACACAAAATCTCACCTTCTATATAATATAGATTGATAACAACACCATGGAAATGGAACATAACTAACTCTATACAAACTATAAGATATCCATTATATCCTTAATCTCACAAAAGGTGAATTAATGTCTAACCCCATTACAACTCCTAAAGATAATTTATATCCAACATCACCTACATGGTTTAAATTTGGGGAGTTCTCTACAACTACACATTCTCTATGATTTGTTTATTTATTTTGTTAAATATTTATATTACTGAGTAAAATACGAAGGATATGAATAGAGAATGGATGGATTCCAATCATATGACAAAACATTATAAATATTGGGTAAAATAGTTTATCAATTTTTCAAAATATCATGCATTATACCCTTATTAAATCATTTTTTAGTGTTCAAAATATTTTTATTCAAGAATAATTATTATAGAGGAGTTAGAAGAACACTTGATCTATCATGTAATTGGTCGAAGTTATAAATGATGGAATAAACATGAGGAAAAAGTGAATGTATCTAGTGACTGGGATAAAACTATGTTTTATAGATCATCAGATATGATTACATGTATGTAAAATGTAGAAGACCATATCGAGGATGTGATTATAGGTGTGAATGATGATGAAGATTATACTGAGGAAATGGTAATGAAAATTTAAGATGAACGTATTGATTGTACAAAAATGTTTGAGAAGTCAAAGAGTTGTGAAAATATTCCATTGTAGGCTGGTTGCACTAAACATATAGCATTTTCATCTATACTGAAGCTATATAATTTAAAATATGACAATAGATTGAGTGATGCCAGTTTTACCGAGCTACTTGCTCTCTTGAATGATGTACTTACGGAAGATAATGATCTACCTATTCAAACATATAATTCTAAAT
Source organism: Viscum album (assembly GCA_963277665.1). Taxonomy (NCBI): domain Eukaryota; kingdom Viridiplantae; phylum Streptophyta; class Magnoliopsida; order Santalales; family Viscaceae; genus Viscum; species Viscum album. Next base: position 1,307,740,800 of record OY728147.1, read on the forward strand.
GAATGTTATGTTTGATGGGTATGATCATTAAAAGAATATATGTTTTTCCAAATGACTAAATAATATTTCACAAGGATAAAAAATCACTTAAATAATTCCGAAAGCATGGTGCTTATTGATACATGAAAGTTTAACCGAATCGTACAAAATTTGTATGGTACTTTCTAATAATTCCAAGGTTTAGGCTCCAATATATAAGTGAGGACACTTAAGGAAATTTATAGGGTACATAGCTACATGAAATAAAAATAGAAAATTTCATCATCTGAAAGACTATCCTCAGTGCTAGATAATTGATCATGAATATCCAGAATTTAGAAATGATATGTGAAACATTTGTCTTGGGTTATCTATAGATAGAGTGAATCCTTTTTGTTTTCAATTCCGCACTCATAGTTTATGGCCTATTATGTTGGTCAATTATAACTTTCCACTGTGGTTATGCATGAAAATAAAATACATTATGTTGTTTATGTATATTTGAGGAACAAAAAACCAAGTAAAGATATTGATGTTTATTTGGATCTATTTATCAAAGATTTTAAATTATTGTTAGATTAAAGTGTTTTTCTGTTTGATTCTTATGGAAACAAAGATTTCATGTTGAGTGACATGTTGTACAAGATGATAAATTACTTTCCTTCTAATATATTTTCTTAAGATATAGTATTAAGAAACTTAAGGATGTCCTATTTGTAAAAAAGGTACATAGTCAACTAGGTTGATACATTCATTGAAGACTATATTTCCAGGACATCATAGATTTCCACCCCGATGAAATAAGTATATATACATCAAACATTTTAATGATATAGACACTAATTTTAGTAAACCTTTTTTAAAAAACCTTATGAAAATTAGTTGGAAAAAGAGATTAGTTTTTCTTTGAATTATTATATTAGAAGTGTATGTACATCAAACATTTTCTTGATGTTACGCATGTTGAAAAAATGTATGTGATTATTTCATTATAACATTACTAAATTCACTTGGAAAAAATAGTATGGAATTTAGTCTAGGGTGCACATTATTGACATGGTAATATGGGAAGAGTTGGCACCATTGAAGGGTGAAAAAAAAGAAATTTCTTCCTCTAGCTTCTTACACTCTTTCCAGGTAGGGGAGATATCAGTTTTTCAACTTCTTTAATGATTAATGGTTCCATATGGGTATTCATAGAATATCAAGAATATTGTGTCAATGACTAATTTAAAGTTAAAGGGCCTAAAATCTCATAACTATCATGTTTTGATGCATGATATAATTCCATTATCTTTATGTTATATTTTCCCCAAGAATATCCATCACACATTAACCAAGCCCTGCTTATTTTTCAAATCTATATGCAGTAAAGTTATAGACCAGGAGTAATTTACAACTATAGAAAAGAAAATTTCCATCATATTATATGAATTGAAAATTCTCTTCCTACCATAATTATTTGATATGATGGTTCACTTGGTTAGAGAGATTCAACTACATGGTCCTCTAATTAATAGATGGATGTACCCCATTAAATGGTATATGGATATTTTGAAAGGGTATGTTAAAAATATAAGTTGGATATAGGTTTGTATTATGAAGAAATATATTATTGAAGAAGCCATTAAATTATGTAATGACTATGTATCTGGTGTGGAAATCACTGTTATACCAAAATATCATCACACTGGGTGGCTTATGAGATAAGTAATTTCTGGAATAGATGTTCTCACAATAAATATTATAGACCGGGTGTAGAAACACCTTTTCATTTTGCATAATAGTTTAGAGGTTTCCCCATATGTTGAAACCCACAAAGAAATTATTTGGCATTGGAATCCATCAAGGTATGAAATATGGATATCAAATACATATAATCAATAGTTTATAGGATTGTTTTGAGACTATATTTTTAAGAAGTCTAATGAAAAACCATATTCGACTTGTGAACGTCTTTGACGGATTTGTAGAGGATCAAGTGTGTATTTATAATGGTTATGTAATTAATGGTTATATGTTCTATAAAAATGAACATGATGAAGTTAGTACTATAAAAAATAGTGAAGTTACACTTATTGCTAAAGTGATGAATGTTTTTAGTACTAAGGAAAAAACCAAATTTATGCGAATATGTCATAATTTGATATCATCATACAAAAATGAGAGTTGGATTATACAACGTTCTAAGTGAAGTTTTTCAATGAAAGTGGGTTGATAACATGAGTGATGTTAAAATAGATAAATTAGGATTCATGAAAGTGGATTTTAGTAATTAAAGGTAGAAAGATGAACTGTTTATAATGGAATCACTGTAAGTACAAGTATTTTATGTTCAAGATCACACAAATAAAAAGTGTTCAATTATTTTGTTATTGACCAAAACCACTAAAAGGTCAAATGGAAATTCTATTTAGGATGTATCATAATAATTTTATAGTAGTCAAAAATTAGATGGGTTTTTTTGTTAGAGGAGAACAAAATAAAGGGATTTGGATACTTGATAAAGGGGTCAAATAACTTCAAAATTTTTAAAAAATAGAGTTCAAAAATAAGGTTATATATTTTTTAATATAAATTACGCTACCTTATGTTATTATCTGTTCTCTACCAAATTTATCTAATATAAATTAAATGCAAAACCACTTATGAAGATAATGACTTCTACACATACTCATGCTACCAATCCTGATGAATAACAGGTTTATCAACCTGCTGCTGCTCCCAGTGTAGAGGAAAAATGAACTTATTCACATTCCCTTGCTACTAATCTATAGAAACAATAGTTTTATCGACCTTCTGTTGCTCCCATTATAGAGGAACAATGACCTTTTTCACATTTTTATGCTACAAATGTAGAGGAACAACGTATTGATGATGTTGAAATTGGGGAAATGGTAGATGACGAGGAATTGATGCCACATAAAAAATAAGAGTATTATAGCATGATGGTGTTAGAAAAAATTATTTAGTTAAAACCAAAAGGCATAAAATTCAAGGTTAGATGAAATACACATGACCAACCTATTAACCCCAATAAGGCCATGTTCACTGGTTTGATTAGGCTCATCACTCAATAGTTTATTTCAATTGATATGGCTTCATCGAACCATGTTTTACTCGCACTCAAGATACTAATTTGGGAAGAGATTGCTATAAAAGTATGATATCCTTTATTTATTTTATTAAAATATAAAATAATGAAACATTTACTTACTCTTCATTATCCCTTATCGAGTGCTTTTATAATAGATAACTCACATAAGAAATTTTTGTAAATTATTACTAGAAAGAAACAAAGTGGATTTCACACAATTCTAAGGAAATTTCATCTAAAATATGTTAAAGGGAAAATAAACCCACACCCACCACACATTTATGAACACCTGATAAGCCATGAAATGTGGGATAGGCTCACTGGACATTGTGGGGAGATATCTTTTCAGATACATTGGGGTTGGTAATACATTGTTTAACAATATGTTTATTGATTACTTTGATTGAGAATTTATAATTTATAAAATAGTATCTGAGTGCTGGAAATAAGGATTTAGCATCAAAACCATCATACCTAAACCATAAATAAAGGATGGGGTATACTTCACTTGAAAAAAATTGGAACGTATTTTAAATGTGCTGTAATAATTTTGTGTGACATGAAACAAAAAAATAATTATGTCCCACAATTTTTATGTAGATTGATGAATCCAAATTGATAGCCACTTCCATTCCATTTCATGTTCCATGAAAGGATGCATGTGTATATAAATATGGGATACTAGTAGATGAAAACACACAAATATTGTGATAATCATGTGTAAACATGACATAATATTTTTTTATTTAAATTGAGATTATATAACAATGATTACTAATTTTACTATATTTTATATCTTAATTAGACATAGGAATCAACGACACCTATACCGAATGAAAACCTTCTATTGGTGAATTTAAAGTGGAGAGAATAGTATGGACACATCATAGGTATGGATTTTTGGGTGACACCCCAAACATATTTTGAGAAAAGAAAAGAACAAGTGGATATAATAAAGAAATGCATGAGATGACAGAAATATATCTACCCTTGAAGAAAAATTTCACTGACATTATAAGTTGATATAAAATGTTATGGGGGGGGGGGGAATCAAAGAGAATAAAAAACTCAATAACAAACACTTCATGGATATCTCACCTCACCCCCACGAGCTTTGAGGTGATCCATTTCCCTCAAAGAGTATTCTTAGATGAGTTAATCAATATTATCATAATTGTTTCTATGAAATTTAAATAAGATAGACACTAATAACTTTCATGTACTGATATTATATAGGTTGAAAATGAATGTGATTTATATCTATCAACACCCACCCATCACCATATTGCAAGGGCTACCATGTTCAATATCCAAGAAGTCAGTCTACATAACAGATCACTTCTAACTAGTTATGTAAGGGTGGGTATTACCATAGATCATGATCAAAAAATCGAGCTACCTATTCCAATTGATGATGTAGATATTTATACAGTTAAGCAAGATGTTGGAAAATTTGTAGCATGGTCATCAGATCTTGTAAAAAACATGTCGAAAAAGATGTATTCATTTCTAATTTATTTTTCATGGCAAACCTTTAATAATTAATAAAAAAAGTCTTAACCGTTGAATGTTATTACACACATAATAAGTGAAAGGGGTGAAATAAATTTCAAAAAAAGACCATATAATAGATGAACAAACCAATCAAAACAATCTTCAGAAAGCACCATTACCCTACCCGTTCAATATGCACATTTACTAACATTGAAGGTTCACGGAGGTAAAAAGTTACAAAGTGGTATTAATCACATAGATGATTTCGAAGAATGAATGTATGGAGAGGCCATGATATACTAAATCGATCATGTGATTGTAAATTAAATACTCAAGTATAAATGGCTAGGAGTCTAATTTATAAATGTATACATGTGGTGTATTTTCATGATTTATTTTCCCAATAAAAAATATACTAATTTAGTTATGACTGAATACATATCATATTTTTATAGGTATATATATGAATACCAATTGAAGGGATTAACCCATGAACATAAATATGGACTCATTAGTCCTCATGTTACTTATACAAAACAAAAAGAAATAGAATAAAAAAAGGATGAAATAGTGGAAAAACTTGCCAAATCATTTGAAAGAAAACATATGAATGAAAAAAATCTTCTTAATACCAATGATGCATGAGTAAAACTCTATAATTTAATCATATCAAATATAATTTCATTCCTTTCATTACTTATTCCTTTTTTAACCCGTATTAGGTACTCATTGCAGTTAATTTGGACCCTCCAAATATTTATTTTCAGGTTTTATCGGATGGATACCCTACAAACCCACCACATGTGTTGACGTTTTTCAATTTATAATACAATATATCCAACATTTTAGAACTAAAATTCATATTTTATATTTAATATTATGTTTTAATGATAATTATGTTATAATAGTGTGGTGTTTAAATATCATAAAAATCATGGCATGAGGACAGTCCATGCGCACAAGGAGCCTGAAAAGTTCTATAAGTGGACAAGTATTTGGGTATATATAATAATATTTCATTATCTAAACACATATAAAAAAATTAACTATTTTTCTCAATGTTTCTTTAGTGACTAAAACAAAAAATGGAAAATATTATGGTTATTATATTTATAAATTTATGAGAGATATAATATTACATCAACAAACTATCATCCCTAAAAAAGTATTTTTGAATATAATTACTATTTTATTTAAAATATTTATTAATACTTTGTGTATTTATATTTTTCTAGAACTAATATGATTGTATAAAATCCTCATACTAAAAACATGGAATATATTTATTTATAAATGAATGGGTTGCATACCTAATGGTATAATGTTCATATATATCAACAAGATGTGACTTCATAATTCTTATTTAGTTGATTTTTCTAACCATTTTATCTAATTTTTTAGTTAATTTCCTCAGCATTTCTATCTGATACTTATTTTGTTACTTTTTATAGAGATCATAAAGAAATGACCTCATGTGAGATTGGACTTTTAGCCTACAACTAAGATAATGGAAATAAGGAAATGGGTCATGAATGTATACAACCATCATGAAAATTTGAATTTATACTACTTATTTAATTAATTTTATCATAATTTTATATACTATTTATAAGTTAATTTACTTATATTTTTTATCTAATATTTATTTATTTTTCTTCATATATAATTTTGGAATTCATATTTTTATTTAAACAATATATAACAATCTGTAAAAGAGATAACATGTTTTTTATGCCAATGTTACCATGCTTTCTATTTACTTTCTTTTTCAAATATAGAAAACTGAAAATTGATTCGATTTTATTTTCCAAAAAACCTTTCTTATTGTTTAAAACCAAAAGTGAAGAGTAAGGTTTTTCAGCTAAGAACATCGAATCAACACACAATATTGGCAGTTCAGCAAATAAAATAAATAGAAATCATGGTAACATTTGTAGTTTGAATTATTTTGAAAATTTAGTTGAGTTATAAATAATTAATTTGGGACATGTGGGAATGGTCCGCACCTCAATCCAACACACAGTGTGACCGGTGTGACTCAAAATGTGTCTTTTTATTTAAAATTGACAATAATTTTAGTTAAAAAGAAAATTAACATACTAAAAACTGAGAAAACACATTCAGATTATTTTGATAATTCATTAAAATGATCCATAAGTCATTTTTGACATGTAGGATTCAACCAAACCTCAATCTTATGCACAATGTGATTGATATGACTCTAAGGGTGATTTTTTTATTTAAATTTGACATTAATTTTATTAAAAACACAAGTAAAATCCTCAAAATTTAAAAAACACATTCATATTGTTTTCATACTTTATAAAAATTATATATAAGTCATTTTTGATATATAGTAATCAATTAAACCTCAATATGATTCATGGTGTGACCGATATAACTCCAAATATGTCATTTTATTTAAAATTTACATTAATTTCACTAAAAAGAACAAGTGACATATTGAAAACTAATAAAATACATTCATATTATTTTGATACTTTATGAAAACAGTGCATAAGTCATTTTAGATGAGTAGGAATCAACCTCACCTCAATTTTATGCACGATGTGACCAGTATGACTCAAAGTGTTAGTTATCACTTTAAAATTTTCATTTTAGTATAAAACATGTGTCACTCACTAAGAAAAACCAAATGCACTATGATTGTATTGATAATTTAAGAAAATGATTCATAAGTCAGTGGTGAAATGTAGTAAGTAGTCTCATATAAAATCGACACATGATGTGACCGGTATCACTCAAAGTGCATGTTTCCAGTTTCAGATGATATTTTAGTTAAAGGAATAAGTGACATACTAAAAACTAATAAAACACATTCAGATTGATTTAACACTTTAAGAAAACAATATAGAATTCATTTATGACATGTATGAATAAACCCAACCTTAATTTGATGCATGGTGTGACCATTATGACTCCAGGTGTGAACTTTTATGTGAAATTGACATTAATTTTAGTTAAAAGAACAAGTGACATACTGAAAACCGAGAAAAAAAATTCAGATGGTTTTGTTATTTTATTAAAACAACCCATTAGTCATTTTTGATATTTATAAATCAACCAAAACTTAATCCAATGCATGGTGTGATTTTTATGATTCTAAAGGCACATTATCAATTTAATATTGACATTTTAGTTCAAAACATTTCACTCACTGAAAACTAGGAAAATAAACTCTGATTATTTTGATAATTTTAAAAAATGAATCATAAATCATTTTTGACTTATAGGAAGTATTCTCATGTCAAAAAGACACATGATGTGACTGATATGACTCAAAGTACATTTTTCTAGTTTCAAATGACATTTTAATTATAAACACAAGTGATCCACTCAAAAAGAGCAAACACATTAAGATTGATTTGATAATTTAATAAAATTACCTATAAGTCATTTGTGACAAGTAGAAATCATCCACACCTAGATCTATTTCATTGTGTGACCGATATAATTACAAATGTGTATATTTATTTAAAATTGAAATTAATTTTAGTAAAAAGAATAAGTGACATAATGAAAACCAAGAAAAAGAATTTATATTGTTTTGATACTTTAGGAAAATGGTCCATAAGTAACATTTGACATGTACGAATCAACCTTAACTCAATATGATGCATAGTGTGACTGGTATAACTCCATGTATATATTTTTATTTAAAATTGACATTAATTATAGTAAAAATAAAAAGTGAAATATTGAAAAATGAGGAAACATATTCATATTGTTTTGATACTTTTGAAAAAATGATCCATAATTCAATTTTTATTTGTGGGAATCAACCTCACATCAATCCGATGCATGGTGTGACCGATATAACTTAAAGTGTGTCATTTTATTTAAAATTGACCTTAATTTTAGTAAAAAGAACAAATTACATACTAAAATCTATGAAAACACATTCCTATTATTTTAATACTTTAGAAATATGATCCATAAGTTATTTTGTCCATTTAGAAATCATCACCACCTCAGTCTTATGCATGGTGTGATTAGTATGACTCAAAGTGTCAGTTATTAGTTTAAAATTGACATTTTAGTTCAAAACATATGTCACTCATTGAAAACCAATGAAACATGCTTCAATTGTTTTTTATAATTTAGGAAAGAGATTCATAAATCATTTTCTACATATAATAAGTAGTCTCATATCATACCAATACATGATGTGATCAGTATCACTTAAAGTGTGTGTTTCCAGTTTGAAATGTCATTTTAGTAAAAAACACAACTGACATATTGAAAATTGAGAAAAAACATTCATATTAATTTTATACTTTAGAAAAATGTTCCATAATTAATTTTTGATGTGTTGGAATCAGCTTCACCTCAATCCGATGTACGTTGTGATCTGTATAACTCCAAGTGTGTCTTTTAATTTAAAATTGGATTTAATTATAGTAAAATGGACAAGTGACATACTCAAAACTAAGGAAATACATTTAGATTGTCATGATACTTTAGGAAAATTAATCATAAATCATTTTTACATGTAGTAATCAACTATACCCCAATACGATGCATGATGTGACCAGTATAACTCCAAGTGTATCATTTTTGTTTAAAATTGACATTTAATTATTGTATTATTTAATATTAATGTTTAATTTATTTCTTTATAGTATTACTAACATAAGATTTATTTTCTTATATAATCATTTTATTTTTCCCTGGTTGAGGTGATTTGTTTAGCAACTGATACCATGGGTGGAATTTTTTGAGAGGGGATCACGGGTGCCAAAGACGATGAAACATTAATGTTTTCATGTGTTTATGGATATTAATTGTAAATGTAATTATAAAACAATTTTTTTAAATGTATATAATAGTTTTTTTATATTCATGATGTAATTTTTTTTCAATTAAATTATATATTTTCATACAGGATATAGGTATTTGCTGTAGTGTGATGTTATTCTAATAACACAATGCTGCAGGTTAGGCCTTTATCAGTGCTTATGAAAGCACTGATAAAGTCCACCCCCTTTAAAAGTGCTTCGGACAATAACCCCTTTTTTGCACTACTAAAGGCCTTTTCATGTTCTATTAAATAGAATATCTGTAGTAGTGGTTTAATTATTCTACTTATATTGTAATATTTGAATAATTTTTTAAATAATGTGTAATTAGTTATTTATTATAATTACTAATGGTTTAGAATATGTTACAATAATGAAATAATAATAGTAAGGATAAAATTAAAATTTACATATAAATTATTTTTTAAATATGTTTCTTTATAAAAATATAAAACATTTTTTAATTAATAGTTTCTTCATATTTATGCAATGTGAGAACTGTGGATAGTGGGGAATAACTGGACTTCTTCTGTGCTAATATGGGGTCTTTGCTCTAACTAAGGTTGGTAGAATGTCTAGTCCTTACTCCACCTAACTCTTTCTTAATAATATCTTTATAGTTTCTCAATTAAAATACTTTAACTTAGAATAAAATACTAATAAATTTTAAGACAATATTATGTTTTAGTGATCACATATAATGAGTTTTTAAAATAATGTTAATGTAATTGAGTTGTTTAATTAATCAAATTATTTAATTTTTTTAACCCTAATACTAAGTATTATCTGAGATAAAAAGAAAAATATATGAATTTGTTTCAACAATGAAGTAATTGATACTGAAAAATAAGTTATTTGTAGTAAACATAAAAAATGAGTGGTAATTCATAAGAACTACACAACGTTGAATGGTGTTTAAAGAAAAATTCATTGATGGTTAAAGCTCACAACTAACCAAGAGACACAATCCATAAAATAAAGGCATATTCAATATAAATATAAGTTGTGACATATATCCTATCCAATTTTTGATGATGAGTATGGGTAACATGTATTGTCACTACACTACTACAAACATACATTTATTGAGCTCTAATATTTATCAATGCTTAACAAAAAATGGATGTAAAGGGAGAAATTTTATACTATTAACTAGAAGTGCTGCTAAAAATTACATTTATCGGTATTTGGATTTAATTACCATTGGGTCTACATGCCATGTAATTGGTTTCATGTCCACTAGGGTCTATAGGCCTTGTAATAAATAATTAAGGGATGATGGGTGGGCTATCCTCTGTGGGGGGGGGGGGGGGAGGGGCTATTGCCTACCTTTCTGGCATGTGTGTGAGGTGTGTGTGTGTTTGAATTTAATTCTACATTTCCACATATAGTTTATATTTGAATATATATATTTATATTCATGTTAAAAACTTAAAATATACATATATATTTTTATGTGTGAGTATGCAAGTGTATTTATGTGGGTGTTTGTGTACCACTATATTTGTGTGTATGTATGTGTATGTTTATGTGTGTGTATGTGTATGTATGTGTATGTACGTGTATGTACATGTGTGTATATGTGTATTTATGTATATGTTTATTTAGTATGTATATGTTTATATAGTACGTGTATGTATGGATATGTTTGTGTATGTATGTGTATGAAGGGATATGTATGTGTATGTATACATATATATGTGTTTGTTTATACGTGTTTTTATGTGTATGTATGTATGTTTATATACATGTATATTCATGTGTGCGTATATGTTTGTGTTTGTGTGCAAATGTATGTGTACCTGTATGTGTGCGTAAGTATGTGCATTGTCACGACCTGTCCCCCGGGGCCCATGCTGTGACTAACCCCAAGACCGCCTTCCATAGGCCAGGAGATGGCGACTAGCACCAAAGCCGTATTCCCTAAAACTGGGAAGGCATTGCCTTTGTAACCTGTAAACACATGCAACCAAGCACATAGCAAGATATGAATTCAAGTAAACTATATAGAAAAAAGGGTGATGAAATTAAAAATGGGCCGGAATACAAGACCAACAGTAATAGTACAAGTACAACTAAAATACAATACAACTTAAGAAAAAGAAAGACAGCTAATGGGTCGTCCTCCGGGTTCCAACCTGAAGGGTAGGTACCGATCGCCTCCAAAACACTTTACGTCCAGCCGTCTCCTCTGTGTACCGACACGCTGTATGGTCCATCTCTGTGCATCGTCCAATCCTGGTACTATAAACCTCGATCAGAGCTGTCTGTTGTCTACATCCAACACAACACGGTGAAGGCATAGCCCGTGCAGGGGTGAGTATAACGATACTCAGAAGGGACCCCGAGACCCTCAAGGTCTCACAAAATCCACAAAGGATAAACCAAAAAGCATGTAAACCAGGGAAAACCCGACTTAGGTATATTCCCATACATATACCTAAGTTATCAAGTAAACCCATCTCAATCATGAGGAAAACAAAGAGTCCAACTCAAAGCCCAAAGCTCAATTGTTCCACAATGGAAGGGAAACCATGAAGGAAAGCACCAAAAAGGTATGCTACATAGAATAATACCACCAAGGTATTACCACCAAGGAAAGCAATATACAGGTACAGACTCAGATCACACCAGGTATAACTTAGGTACAATAGTAGAGATGATTAGTTATAGCTACTAAATCATCTTAATCTGTTAAGAGGCTCTGATACTGACCTACACAGAATTTCTAGGAGCTGACCTACATTGGATCATTAGGAGTTGACCCACACAGGATCGCTAGGAGATGACCCACAAAGGATCACTAGGAGCTAACCCACACATGATCGCTAGGAGCTCACCCACACAGGATCACTAGGAGCTGACCCACAGAGGATCGCTAGGAGCTGACCCACACATGATCACTGGGAGCTAACCCACACAGGATCTCTAGGAGTGGACCCACACAGGATCGCTGGGAGCTGACCCATACAGGATCTCTAGGAGCTAACCCACATAGGATCGCTAGGACTTGACCCACACAGGATCTCTAGGTGCTGACCCACACATGATTGATAGTCACTCTTCTCATCACATCCAGCTACTGGGTTCCCACACTAGGCTTTCTCATCTCCGAGAGGGTCCTCTCCCCAAGCCACTGGTCAATACTCCAAATGCCTCAAAGTCCCTCAAAGAAGTATCTCAAAGGACCACCATGTCATAGGGGTCTTAACACAATAGACAGTGCATCAATTTGTCACGACCCGTCCCCCGGGGCCCATTCCGTGACTAACCTCAAGCCCTCCTTCCATAGGCTAGGGGCTGATGACTAGAACCAAAGGCATATTCCCTAAAACTGGGAAGGAATTGCCTTTATAACCTATAAAAACATGCAACCAATCACACATTAAGATACGAACACAAGTGAACTGTATAGTAAAAAGAGTGCTGAAAGTAAAAAGGGGCCGGAATACAAGCCCAATAGTAATAGTACAAGTACAACTGAAATACAATACAACTGAAGAAAAAAAGGAAACTACTGGGTCGTCCTCTGGGTTCCTACCTGAAGGGTAGGTACAAATCACCTCCACAACACTTCACATCCACCTATATCCTTTGCATACCGACACACTGTATGGTCCACCTTCGAGCACCGTCTAGTCTGGGTACTCTCAACCTCAATCAGCGCTTTCTGTCATCTACATCCAACACAATGAGGTGCGGGCATAACCCATGTAGGGGTGAGTATAACGATACTTAGTAGGGACCCCGAGACCCTCAAGGTCTCACAAAATACACAAAGGATAAACCAAAAATCATGTAAACCAGTGAAAACTCGAATTAGGTATATGCTCATACATATACCTAAGTTATCAAGTAAACCCATCTCAATCATGAGGAAAACACAGAGTCCAACTCAAAGCCAAAAGCTGAACTGTTCCACAATGGAAGGGAAAACACAAAGTAAAGTACCACACATGTATGCCACATAGAAGAATACCACCAAGGTATTACCACTAAGGAAAGTAATATATAGGTATGGACTCAACTCACACCAGGTATAACTTAGGTATAGTAGTAGAGATGATTAGTTATAGCTACTGAATCATCTTACTCCGTTAAGAGGCTCTGCTGCAGACGTACACATAATTTCTAGGAGCTGACCCACATTGGATCACTAGGAGCTCACCCACACAAGATCGCTAGGAGCTGACCCACAAAGGATCACTAGGAGCTCACCCACATAGGATCACTAGGTGCTCACCCACACAGGATCACTAGGAGCTGACCCATAAAGAATCGCAAGGAGCTGACCCACATAGGATCGTTGGGAGCTGACCTACACAGGATCTCTAGGAGCAGACCGACACAGGATCGCCGGGAGCTGACCCACACATAATTGCTCGGAGCTAACCCTTAGAGGATCGCTAGAAGCTGACCCACACAGGATCTGTAAGAACTCGGTTCTTAGTTTTGAGGTACTGGCTTCTTTTTTTTTCTCTTTTCCTTAAGTGTTTTTGAGAAAATATGGAAAATGGAGAACAATCCTAAATTTTGGAACTACACACCGTGTACTTTTCCAAACTCCATGTACTTTTGGCCGTGTGGGATGGGTACATGGGGTGTGTAGCCATGTCAGCGACGAAGGGTGTAGGAACCGACTACACGCCGTGTAGTGGTACTTTACACGCCGTGTAGTCAGTCGGCATGACGAAATAGTAAGGCGGTGGAGCAACCGCCAACTGGGCGACAGTACACACCATGTACTCAGGAGTACATGTCGTGTACTCATGTCAATGGGTGAATAGTATGGCGGTGCCACCAGATGAACAATTAAATGAAGGAAGTAGATGCCGTGTACTTGGAAGTAAACGCCGTGTACTTTTTTTTCCGCTTAAAATGGGTAGTAGCCTCCCCTGTTCACAGGGAAGGCTTAGAACGGGAAGAGAGCTTGGGAGAGGAAGGACGAACCTTTGGAGATCCTCTGGGCGCATGTCTGTAATCCAATTTCGCTTCAGACGATCTCGTTGGAACCGCACGGGTAAGCCCTATCTTCTCCTGGAGTGTTTCTTACCAATTATTTCCCTAAAGGGAGTTATTTGAGGTTGAATGAAAGTTTTCTTACCTCATATCTACGTCGTTCTTGGGAGTTTCTGGAATGGATGTACATATATAGTGCTCGTTGGCGTTTAAGGTAGGTGGCTTGGTGTAAATTTTTCAAACTATCGTGTGTTTTGTGCGTTTTTTGTGCCACAAACCCATGTTGGGATGTCGTGTGGTTGAGGCCATTGCTATATTAAACACCTATAATTGAATGGGTAATTAATTGTGATATAAAAATGATGGTTGGGATCATTTCTTGGATCCAGAACCACCCTGGGGGTTTGTTGCACTGTTTAGCCGTTTGGCCAGGATACCCAAGGGTATGCCTTTACAGTAGTAATCATAGAATTGACTTGTGAGAAATTGCTTGTTTACTACTTGTTTACATATTGGGCATGGCCCGGTTACCTGTTTAGCCTAAGGGCGTTGTTGTGATTAGCCTGTGGGAACTGCACTATTTAGCCTATGGGCAGTAGTTATTTCGGCCTGAGGGAAACTTCTTCCGTGCCTGTGGGCAGTTGATTCTATGCCTGTAGGCGACATTACCTACGCCTGATGGAAAAATATGTTATGCCTGAGGGAAGATTCTTGTGTTGGATACTCTTTAATTGAGGGTAGGAGTTTACATGTCTGAGGACGTTAACTGGTTATTTAGAATATTCACCGTGGTGATATTTTAAATTAAATGGATTAAATGGATAATAAAATGGAAATATAACTAGTAATTAGTTACTTTTGAGTACTGATTACTTTATTGCACTTTACTACTACACCCTGTTGTTTCATGCTTACACGCAGTTGGGAACAGGCCTTCGGTAGGTGCTTACTGAGATATATTTCTCACACCCTGTTTGGGTCATGCTTTTCCTCCCAAACAGATTACATTTCTGCAGGTATGGATAGGGGAAAGAGTCCCTATACAGGTACTTGACTGTTGTTGAGGAATAGGAGGGCATGGGACTGAGCCTAGGCTCGCGATGCCACTGCCAGTTGTTTTGATTTGTTGTACTGTACTGAAGTATAACATGTTCTGGATGTTTTCTTATAACTTGAAACATGTAGCATCATTTTTTATATACTGTTCGTTATATCCACTACTATTGTTTATTTCAGTTGTGTATGGTTTACTGATTCTACTATCATTGTATGTTTTATTTTATATTCTTCCGCGCTACACTTTAACAAATGAGGGCATAGTTTCCCCATTATGAGACCTGGGCCCTCGTTGCTAGTCGGCAGCCTCTGGCGTTTGGGGAAATGCGCTTGAGGTCACATGGCAAACCGGGTTCTGGGCACCCGTTGTGTGGCACCCGGACCCGGGACATTACAAAGTGGTATCAAAGGGGTTCTTTTCTTTGACTTACTATTGGGAGCCGTAGTCAGGGATAGGACAAATGGTAGTTGGTAATATGATGTTCCCGGGCGTAGCTAACTCGTGTACAGGGAAAAGCCAGTCTACCTTGTATTTTTGCAAATTTTTTGATTTTGAAAATTTTACAGTTGATATGTTTTCACCGTTGGGTGATACACTTGAGATTGTGCTATTATATATTATTAATGGGTTCTATTTAGTTTCAACCTGATGAGATGAGGGTATGCCATCTCATGAATCATTTAGGCACATTCTAGAAATCACATTCCATGCATAGTTCCATGCCATGTAGGTGCATTAGAAATTTAATGTTGTTTTGATAGTTGTTGTGCTAGAAAAGAATACTGTTGTGATAGTTTCTTTGATAAAATACCTTCAATTTGATAGGGTAATTTTATGTGAGCCTATTTATAAAATGAACGCCAAACTTTGGTTTTTGGGGAGTATGGGCCCCCACTGACCAGAATTTGGTGGATCATTAGCTGTTTATTAGTTATAACATAGATAAGATGTCAAAATTTGATTCGTAGAGAGTATGGGCCCTCACGGGTCGGAATTTGACACTTAGGTGTTAGTTTTTAGTATTTTCTGGGTTCTAGAGAAGTTTCTGAGGCATACTGTCCGGAAACCCAGTATACACTCTGTGTAGTATTTTACACACGCCATGTATGGCCTTCTGTTCGGGAAGAAAAATGAATTTTTTGAGTACATGCTGTGTACCCTAAGTACACGCCGTGTAGTCTCTTCCCGTGTCACAAACCTTGTGGGCGGTGACATGGGGAAGGGAAGAGCTTGGGGCGAACACGCCATGTAGATTTTGTACACGCCGTGTAGTGTAGACCCGGAGTCCGCCCGTGTAACTAACAACACGGGTCGGTGAACTCCTGCCTAGAACACGTTGTGTCAATGATGGACACGCCATGTAGTGTGACCTGGGGACTCGGCCGTGTAACTAACAACACGGGTTAGTGTCACCTCTCATTGAACATTCCATGTACCTATGGGAACACTCCGTGTAGACTCGTTCGAGGACAGACCGTGTGGAGTTAGCCATGTGGCGGGGAAACGGGGTGGTGTATACACCATGTGCGGGTGTAAGACGCTATGTAGTGTCAAGATGAGTAGTCAGCCGTGTCACAGACGACACAGGTAGTTGGAAAATAACACCATACATGCCGTGTAGATATAATACATGCCGTGTAGTTTTTTTTGAACGGAATCCGTGTGGATTAGCCCTGTGCAAGGACCCAGGCAGGGGAAGGGAAGTCAAGTACACGCCGTGTAGAAAGTATACCCGCCGTGTAGTCTTATTTTAAATTTTTTGAAATGCCTCCATCCTCTCATTCCCTTTGTGGTTCCTTCATTTTCAGTCTTTGATAAATCTTGAATCTAAGGCGTGCCTTTGACCTTGTAGTGCCATGCCACCTAGACGACCGCGCATTGTTCTCCAGGAGAGCGACAAGGATTATACTCCGGAGATGGTGATCCATAGGCTACCAGTGGATCCTACAGCAGATCCAGA
The DNA here is from genome assembly GCA_963277665.1 of Viscum album. Classification (NCBI taxonomy): domain Eukaryota; kingdom Viridiplantae; phylum Streptophyta; class Magnoliopsida; order Santalales; family Viscaceae; genus Viscum; species Viscum album. The sequence goes on from OY728147.1 coordinate 1,307,758,166, forward strand.
TGCGGTGCCAGATATTATACCAGACACAGGTGCGGAGGCACAATTCCGTGAAGGCTTTATGCGGTTCATGCAGACCTTTCAGGGAGCACCGCAGGTTGCCACATCTATGGCCGAGCTGACTCGTATATTTCAGCAGAAGCATCCGCCTACGTTTTTAGGGGATGGAGGACCATAGGCTGTAGAGAATTGGCTAGGATCGATGCATAATATTTTTTAGAATCTTGAGATGCCTCTAGGGTGGAGGGTCAAGCTCGCGACTTATATGCTGCGTGATTTTACCAAGAGGTGGTGGGATGTTACCACCCAATCAGAGCATCACTAGGACATGGCGTGGGAAGACTTACAGGTAGTCTTCTATGAATTTTTCTTCCTAGAGACGCTGAGAGAAGATAGAAATCAAGATTTCAGGAATCTGTAGCAGGGCGCTATGTCGGTGATGGACTATTCTGCTCGTTTCCCCGAGCTTCAGTGTTTTGCACCCGTGTTGGTGGGTGATGAGACGTTGAGAGCCAGACATTTTGAGGATGGTATTAGTTATGACATCCAAGTGATGGTGAATGTTTTCAAGTTGCCTTCAGTACACGCTATTATGAATCATGTTCTGATTACATAGAGGAACTTGCGGGAATCTAGTGGTGTGGGCTAGGGCGGTTCAGCACCAGTTACTGGTACTATTTCTGTTGGCAAGAGGAAGAGACAAATGGAATTCTCTCAGGGCGGCAGTACTAGTCATAAGAATGCTTTAGGTGGCTAGGTTATGTGCTACTAGTGTGGTAGAGAGGGGCACAAGAGGCCACAGTGTCCACATGATCAAGTGGAGTGCCGAGCTTGCGGCAAGATGGGTCATCTGCAGCGCTTTTGTAGGGAGTTTCCACCACTGGCTAGTGAGAGGGGTTCTGTGTAGACTATGCGTGCGGGAGCATGACCAGTGGCTTCTTACCAGTCAGGGAACTAGAATATGTCTGGGCCTGCAGGCAGATATGGTGGTCATGGCCGTGGTAGCCAAACGCCAGGATCTCAGAGACAGCAGGGCGAGATAGCTCAGGGTAGCCAGGCTGTGTCGCAGGGCCACAACACTGGGCATGCATATGCAGTGCAACAGACCCAACACGAGTAGGATCCCGAACCTTCTACTGTTAGAGGTACTATTCTAGTAGCTTCTGTTTTATCATCAGTACTTTTGATATGGGTGCTACACATAGTTTCATATCTGTACCCATTGTGGAGAGCTTTGGGATCAGTGTTTCTTCTTCTTATGATATCATGACGCTAGACACTCTGTTGGGGACTAGGACAACTGGTGTGCGTCAGTGCAAGGAGTGACCCCTTGAGGTTGGTGGGTGTCACTTTCTTGGGACCTCTATATCCTAGAGATGACGAGCTATGACGTCATTCTCGGGATGGACTGGTTGGTTCCCTATCTAGCCTTTGTGGACTGCTATCGTCGTAGGGTGAGTTTCACGTCACCAGAGGGCGGAGAGTTTCTATAAAAGGGAGAATGGGATGTTCAGGAAAGTCTATCTGGACTAGAGCATCGTGGGCGAGGTGGAGTCATAGCCCAGATTATGAGTTTATATCTGGATGATTAGGGGAATTGTCAGGGAGATTTCCCTCCAGTTGTTGATAATTTTAGGGATGTCTTCCCGGACAACTTTTCGGGTCTACCTCCGATGCAAGAGGTTTATTTCTCTATTGAGCTTGTGCCAGGAGCAGCACCGGTGTCCATTCCTCCTTATAGGATGGCTACACTTGTAACACCCCAAGATTTTATAGTGTGTTATTTCTTCAAAATAATTCAATAACTTTTATTACACTCAACACCGAGTTCAATTACACCATGACTTACCAAACAAGCCGTTCAAAAGAGGTTATGAATAGTGTTAACTAAATTTTAAACATTATATAATCCTTATAATTTTAGAATCCATATTATGAGTTTCTTAGACATAATGTAAGAACAAATTCATTTTCAGTATTGAAATTTTACCAACTTTTAATGGTGAACCCTTTTTAAATACTATATTTTAAACTTTTTGACTAAATGGGGACGTCAAAAATTTAAAATGAAACATCCCAAGCTTCCACGGTACGCTAGCGTGTGTTGTACGCAACACCGAGTTCTAACACACCATAACCAATCAAACTAGCTGTTATGATTAGTAATACCTACTTTTTGAAATTATATATATTTTATATTTCAAAATGGACCTCATTTTTGGATTCGGAATATCGAATTTAGCCTAAGGTGAAATTTTGGTACTTTTCGGATAACTTTCATATTTTGATGAATAGTGAAAATTACTAAATTTTAATTAAAAACAACTTTTTTAATCAAAATAATTAATAGTGATAAATTATGAATTTGAGTGATTTTAAAGTATATTTAGAATAAATTTTAACCATTTAATATAATTTTGGTCATTGGACATAATTTTACAATTAAACCGAACATAAACAAGTGTCAATCTTTTGATAGTTATTATCTCTTAAAAACACGCTTTTTGTTTTGACAGCGGGAATTAATTTAAAATTAATTTCTGCCACTTCTGTGTTTTGAATTTAGAAAAATGGATTCCATATTTGGAATCAGTATGTACAAATTGTGTAAATAGTTAACTTTTATTTTTAGACATTTTGAATAATTACTGCAGTAAATATTTTATTTACCATGGTTAAGGGTAAATCCGGTAAATAAGGGTTAAAAAATAATATTATAATAATACTAAATTACCTTAAAACGTGTCCTACCCTTATTGGTTGATACATGTTCGACCATAGGCATATTTGGGTCGATTTTGGGACCCCATGGTGCCACTTGTAGGTGATAGGGACACTTTTTTTTAATTAAGTTAAAATGAATACAAAAATGACACAAGCATATATCTTTTAGAAAAACAATTTTGACATAGGGTTATATATGTTGGATTTTAGATTATAAATATTCATTAGAAAGATAAAACGATTTCATACATAATAATATTTTATTTATAATTTTTATACATTAAATAATTTAATTTATTTATGACACAATGATGATGAATTAATTACTTTAATAGTGACAAATTAAAATAATTGATATTATAAATACCCAAATAAATATAATATTAAACTTTTAATGAATTAAACTAATTTTCTAGGATAATACGATATATTAGGATTGATTTAATTGACTTTTTTTAGAAGTAATCAATCTGTTATGAGTTTCACAAAAATCAACTATTGAATAGTGTCAAAATTGACAAAAAAGATTTCTTAAAACAAATATTATATTACTAATTGATATTAAATTCCTAAAAATCTAAGGGTCAGCCAAGAGACTTATATCATGATAGTTTCATCATTAATGGACCACTTGGGGGTCTCTTGGATGTATATAGTAATTTGAGTAACCATATTATATAAAAATACAAAGAGACATTGTAAAAGTGAAACTAATTAACTTAGAGTTAATACTTAATGATAAGGTTAATATAAGTACCCAAACCTGTCTAAATTATATTGGCTGAGTTGTTTTATACCCATACCCACCTTAACCTTTGAATAATCAACTTTTTATCCATTTTAAACCGAATGTGAATTTATTATAAACTAATATCTCTAGCTTTTCCAAAGGTGCCCCTCACCCCTATCATAAAAGGGCACTCCTCCTTCTCATTTCTTCACACCTTAAAAGCCTTTTGGTTCGGCCAAAATCTACCCAAATAATCTCCCAACATCCCTCAATACAACCAAGAGGCCTTATTGTGATCAGAAAGCCAACCCAGGGAACCCTTTTGATCAAATCAAAATGAAGAACCCGAAGAAGAGGTAATGATTTCACCACCCTTTTCCAAGTTCCTTTCTTCTTCCACTTCTTCTTCCTTTGTTGTTTCCATTATAAAATAATAACTCTAGTATCATATATATACTGTGATGTTATTATAAATATGGTACAACCATATTCAGTATTCTATACACCCTTTTAACAACATGTCACCATACGTGCGTACGTACGGCTTACCGTCTCCACGTCGTGGTGTAATTGTTATTCAATAAAATATTATTTGGATGGGTATAATAATGATGTGTAACTCGTGTAAATAATAAATATAAAATGTTAATGATTATGTATATATGATATACCATCCATTTATATATTATTTTAATATCAAAAGAATGATATTGTCGCTCGTGCGTACGTACGGACTACCGTCTCCACGAACGTGATGAGATTCATTCTCCATCGTATCCATTCAAGTATAATTATCATTTGATGATTTAAAAATGATGTTTAAGGACTTGATATGATTATGGATATGAATAAAATACAACCTATCCATTTCAAACATGGCTTATGTAACAAAACATATAAAAGAAAACAAGTAAGTTAACACCCGAAACAACGATAATACTAAGATATTATTATCAAATCAATATTAAAATATCATATATGATATCATATTAATGTATATTATTCTTGTATAATTTAATAAAAATTATTTCACCATTATACATGCGGTTAACCTACCCCAACCAAGGAAAAGTACAAGGTAAGGGGTTTTCATCTCACTCCTTATTTCCGTGAGATTCATGCCATATTGCCACCATCACCTTTTGTGTGGTGTATGTACTGCCCATAATTATATTCTTTGTGTAATACACTCTAATTTATGTGTATTTACATATTAATTGTATGATACCTCTTTCATGGGTTGTATGTTTCATAAGTTACCAAATAGGTAAGGGTTATTTCACAATCTCTTCATTATCCGAGGTTGTTTATACGTAATGATCTACTAGGATCTCTTTATCATCCACATACATGTTTCTTAAAAATGAATTCCAAAACATTTTTACTATTTACTAGAATATGGGTTAAAGTCATTTATACCCTTGTTTGACTTTTTATAAGAGGTTTATAAAGGAATCTTTCTGTCATTTTCCAAACAAGGTGCTTTTTAACCTTTTCGACAAAATTAGGGTAAGAATGTTTTTTTTAACTTATACGGCGGGTGTGGCTATTTTCCACCGTTATAAAATCGTCGAAGCTTCCCTTACAAGATAATAAGAATATTTTCAAAAAAAATGTTTTATTTCATAAATATAAGACTCTTAAATGATTTCAAAATAGAAAGAGATATTTTTCTAAAATAGTCTTTATTTCATCTATGTCAACATCCTTTGATGGATTTTAAGCTTATTTGAAGTTGATTTATTATGATACAAAACATCCATATTTTATTGAAGGTTTTGTGATATTTTTGACTGTGGATAAGTTATTCTTATGTCACTCATGGTTTTTGTTTAGATTATTGACATTTCATAAGTTATTTGTAATCCGAATGTTTATGTTATATTTTAACCTTTCATTCAGATGAATGTGTTAGAAAAGTATGTTCCGGGTTGGGGACCGGTAAAAGTAAGCCCTCCAGTTTGGTCTCCGGTTATTAGAGGCACTCCAGGTTGGTGTCCGGTTATTAGAGGCACTCCGGGTTGGGTTCCGGTTACAGTTATCCCCAAGGTCTTGGGACGAGGCCTTGACAAAGAAATTAAAGTTCAGCATTATGAATTCCATCATTATGAAAGTGGTTATTGATTTTGCATGTGATTATTCGATTAGTAGAATATCCATGTGAATAAGTAAATGGAATTATTTCATTTTATTTATCCCATACTATGTTGAAAGTTCAAGTTTGAAAGGATTTTGTTTTAGTTATACATTGCCTTAAATGTTTACTCTTATTTATGAAAGTTTCTGCTATATTGTTATCCTTACTGGGCATTTGAGCTCACCCCTTTTCTATGTTTTATTTTTCCCAGGAAGTGAAGATGTAAATTATGAATGACCTACAAGGATATTATGAGGGGATAATAGTGTGGACTGTGGAGACATTATGTTGTTGTAGTAGTTTTTCATTTTATGATGTAATGTAAGACTTATAAATATATCTAGTGTTTCCAAGGCTACTAAACCAATCGGTCTTTTGAGATTTGATCTTTCTTGTGATCATGCCAATGTTTTGTAATAATGCACCGACTCTAGGTAACTAGGGTTGGGGCGTTACAGTTGGTATCAGAGGAAGTTTAGTACAAACCTTGGAAGCTAGATTTAGATAAACTCTGATTAGAGCACATAGATTTAAGATGAATTTTGAGGATTAGTATAGAAGAACTTCCTAGAATTTTGGTATTGTAGAGATTTTGTGAGTTTTCCGAGCAATACATCCCTGTCTGGATACGAGCAGGTAGAGGCGGCTCTGGCACAGATGTACCTAGGGGTAAAACCCGAAAACACCGCTTTGATCTAGACTCGAACGGGAACTGGTGCACGACAACGGGCCTTGCTGCACTCTTGGTTATGACACTCCCGGGGGATATGCTTAGGATAACTCTCATTTTCTTTACAAATCATTATGAAGGGTTTATGAGTATATACTTCCTCAAAGGAGACATTTTTATGATTGTGGATTATACCCATAAACCATTTAATTTATGTTATTTGTTTTACAAGTTTGGGATTAGGTATTGTTATTCATAAACTAATCTACTGTATGCCATTGTTTAGAAATGGCGCCCAGTAGAAGGAATGAGAACTCTAGCAATGCACATGATACAAAGAGAAAGAAGGATCATTTATTTTATGGTCTTAAGCCAGAATTTACAAGAGAAATAGTCTCACATGTATTATCATCATATGAAGAAATAATATCATGTGTTGATAAGATAAGTAAAGAGTTTACTGAGTCCTATGGCTTTGAAGGGAAGCAAGAGAAGAAAAGGATGGAAGAGAGAAAGATGGATAAAGGGAAGAGGGAAAAGAAGAATTTTCCCATATGTGATAACTGTGGAAAGAAACACCCTGGAACTTGCCTGAAAGGAATGGGAGTTTGTTATAAGTGTGGAAGAAAAGGGCACAAAGTACGTGACTGCAAGGGTAAGAAAATGGTTTCAAATGTACAATGCTTCATTTGCAAGGAGTTTGGACACTACGCAAACCTATGTCCCAACCATCAGACTATGCCGCAAATGATGCTATTGGATAATAATCAAATTATGATACTACCATAGATGAAGAGGAATGATTAGAGTTCTTATGTTGATTATGTCAATTGAGTGTTGTATCAACAATGGACTTGTTATAATAATTATGGAGTATATAAGGATTGTACTGCAGTACTATTTCATTAAGGACTTGAGATTGTGTGGAATAAATAAAAGTGACTCAATAGCAGGATAAATTTTTGGAAAATATATGGTTGAGAGAATGATAAACCATAATATAGTTCTGATACCGAGGTAGTGATTTTGGAATAATGCATGATTGTTTTGGATAAATTATATTGGATATTCTTGACTACCTTGGAACTGATTAATGATTTGTATATTCCATCATTGTTGGGGTTTAAATTTTTTTTGGATTGATGAAGTATATCCAGCATTCTATATGGAATAAGGGAGCATGAATGTAATCAATAAGGAATATGGTAATTCAGGATGTTTTAGTGTATTAAAAGAATACATGATGAAGGTATTCATATGATATTACGGGGTAAAAAGGATCTACATTATGTTTACCTTCCTTATAAATGTTGGACTATGAGTTTGGACAGAAGTATTTTGGATAGTTCTAGTTTGGATTATTTTGGATTGCCATAAAAGGACAACCTGGAGGTCGGACGGCAACCCGTCGCGTCTGGCAAGGCTGCAAGACTTGAACCCGCAACCGAAGGGTGACAAGGGTGTATCACCTACCACTGGCCCACGAGATGTCCTGGATTAAATAATGTAGTTTTTATTAAAAGATCTGGTAGATAAATTATAAATTCTTTTATCTTGGAACCCTGTACGAATAGTATAAATAGAATTTTTTTACGTTCTATTATCTTTTAGAGTGAAAGATGAATTTGTGGTAGAAATTTATTAATGGATAAAACTCTAATTATAAAGTAAGTATATCTCCTTATGATCTTACCCAATCTCATAAATAAATTCCTCAACATAAATAAAAGGAACTTAGAACAAAAATGTTGTCCTAGATGGTCCCTTAAATCATCACTAATTTATGGCTTTGGGATTGTTGGCCTTTTCATAGCCATGTTCTCTACCACTCTCCATCAGATAATTGATGCTTAGATTTCTCTTCCATGTCCATATTTTCCTACATGGAACCCTAGTATGTGTTATTTTCAGTAATCTTCATACTTTCCACTCTTTATTTTAAATAGAGGCCTCATTAATTCATTTTTCGATGTGGGATTCCAATTAAGCTATTTTGAAACGTCAAAAATGTGTTATCCCAATACCCTATGTTTTTTTGAACCGATGGTATTTCAAATCATCATATATTGATGAGTTTAAGGACCTCAATTTTATACTTGTTTGTGATTGATGACCTCAATCACTACCTATAAATATTTACGTTTTTCCTCCAATTATATGTCTCTAATTTCCACCAATGTTCTCATAATCGAGATAATAATTTAGTGGTGACCCTTTCATTTCTATTTTCCTCATATTAAGACTAAATTTTAGTAACCTAATTTCCGATGTGGGTTTTCCCACAAAGATATTTTCTATTTTCAACCTTTTATTTTCAAAGAACAATTTCAAATTGCGAGGACGCAATTTATTGAAGGAGGGGAGAATGTAACACCCCAAGATTTTATAGTGTGTTATTTCTTCAAAATAATTCAATAACTTTCATTACATGCAATAACGAGTTCAATTACACCATGACTTACCAAAAAATCCGTTCAAAAGAGGTTATGAATAGTGTTAACTAAATTTTAAACTTTATATAATCCTTATAATTTTAGAATCCATATTATGAGTTTCTTAGACATAATGTAAGAACAAATTCATTTTCAGTATTGCACTTTTACCAACTTTTAATTGTGAACCCTTTTTAAATACTATATTTTAAACTTTTTGACTAAATGGGGACATCAAAAATTTAAAATGAAACATCCCAAGCTTCCACGGTACGCTAGCGTGTGTTGTACGCAACACCGAGTTCTAACACACCATAACCAATCAAACTAGCTGTTATGATTAGTAATACCTAATTTTTGAAATTATATATATTTTATATTTCAAAATGGACTTCATTTTTGGATTCGGAATATCAAATTTAGCCTAAGGTGAAATTTTGGTACTTTTCGGATAACTTTCATATTTTGATGAATAGTGAAAATTACTAAATTTTAATTAAAAACAACTTTTTTAATCAAAATAATTAATAGTGATAGATTATTAATTTGAGTGGTTTTAAAGTATATTTAGAATATATTTTTACCATTTAATATAATGTTGGTCATTGGACATAATTTTACAATTAAAACGAACATAAACAAGTGTCAATCTTTTGATAGTTATTATCTCTTAAAAACACGCTTTTTGTTTTGACAGCGGGAATTAATTTTAAATTAATTTCTGCCACTTCTGTGTTTTGAATTTAGAAAAATGGATTCCATATTTAGAATCAGGATGTCCAAATTGTGTAAATAGGTAACTTTTATTTTTATACATTTTGAATAATTACTGCGGTAAATATTTTATTTACCATGGTTAAGGGTAAATCCGGTAAATAAGAGTTAAAAAATAATATTATAATAATACTAAATTACCCTAAAACGTGTCCTAGACTTATTGGTTGATACATGTTCGACCATAGGCATCTTTGGGTCGATTTTGGGACCCCATGGTGCCACTTGTAGGTGATAGGGACACTTTGTTTTAATTAAGTTAAAATGAATACAAAAATGACACAAGCATATATCTTTTAGAAAAAAATTTTTTACATAGGGTTATATATGTTGGATTTTAGATTATAAATATTAATTAGAAAGATAAAAAGATTTCCTACATAATAATATTTTATTTATAATTTTTAGACATTAAATAATTTAATTTATTTATGACACAATGATGATGAATTAATTACTATAATAGTGACAAATTAAAATAATTGATATTATAAATACCCAAATAAATATAATATGAAACTTTTAATGAATTAAACTAATTTTATAGGATAATATGATATATTATGATTGATTTAATTGACTTTTTTTGAAGTAATCAATCTGTTATGAGTTTCACAAAAATCAACTATTGAATAGTGTCAAAATTGACATAAAATAGTTCTTAAAAAAATATTATATTATTAATTGATATTAAATTCCTAAAAATCAAAGTTTCAGCCAAGAGACTTATATCATGATAGGTTAATCATTAATGAACCACTTGGGGGTCGATTGGATTTATATAGTAATTTGAGTAACCATATTATATAAAAATACAAAGAGACATTGTAAAAGTGAAACTAATTAACTTAGAGTTAATACTTAAAGATAAGGTTAATATAAGTACCCAAACCTGTCTAAATTCTATTGGTTGAGTTTTTTGAGACCCATACCCACATTAACCTTTGAATAATCAACTTTGGATCCATTGGAAACCGAATATGAATTTATTATAAACTAATATCTCTAGCTTTTCCAAAGGTGCCCCTCACCCCTCTTATAAAAGTGCACTCCTCCTTCTCATTTATTCACACCTTCAAAGACTTTTGGTTCGGCCAAACTCTGACCAAATACTCTCCCAACATCCCTCACTACAACCAAGAGGCCTTATTTTGATCAGAAAGCCAACCTAGGGAGCCCTTTTGATCAAATCAAAAGGAAGAACCCGAAGAAGAGGTAATGATTTCACCACCCTTTTCCAAGTTCCTTTATTCTTCCACTTCTTCTTCCTTTGTTGTTGCCATTATAAAATAATAAATCCAGTATAATATATATACTGTGATGTTATTATAAATATGGTACAACCATATTCAGTATTCTATCCACCCTTTGAACAACATGTCACCATACGTGCGTACGTACGGCTTACCGTCTCCACGTCGTGGTGTAATTGTTATTCAATATAATATTATTTGGATGGGTATAATAATGATGTGTAACTCATGTAAATAATAAATATAACATTTTAATGATTCTGTATATATGATATACCATCCATTTATATATTATTTTAATATCAAAAGAATTATATTGTCGCTCGTGCGTACGTACGGACTACCGTCTCCACGAACATGATGAGATTCATTCTCCATCGTATCCATTCAAGTATAATTATCATTTGATGATTTAAAAATGATGTTTAAGGACTTGATATGATTATGGATATGAATAACATACAACCTATCCATTACAAACATGTCTTACGTAACAAAACATATAAAAGAAAACAAGTAAGTTAACACCCGAAACAACGATAATACTAAGATATTATTATCAAATCAATATTAAAAGATCATATATGATATCATATTAATGTATATTATTCTTGTATAATTTAATAAAAATTTTTTCACCATTATACAGGAGGTTAACCTACCCCAACCAAGGAAAAGTACAAGGTAAGGGGTTTTCATCTCACTCCTTATTTCCGTGAGATTCATGCCATATTGCCACCATCACCTTTTGTGTGGTGTATGTACTGCCCATAATTATATTCTTTGTGTAATACACTCTAATTTATGTGTATTTACATATTAATTGTATGATACCTCTTTCATGGGTTGTATGTTTCATAAGTTACCAAATTGGTAAGGGTTATTTCACAATCTCTTCATTATCCGAGGTTGTTTATACGTAATGATCTACTGTGATCTCTTTATCATCCACATCCATGTTTCTTAAAAATGAATTCCAAAACATTTTTACTATTTACTAGAATATGGGATAAAGTCATTTATACCCTTGTTTGACTTTTTATAAGAGGTTTATAAAGGAATCTTTCTGTCATTTTCCAAACAAGGTGCTTTTTAACCTTTTCGACAAAATTAGGGTAAGAATGTTTTTTTAACTTATACGGCGGGTGTGGCTATTTTCCACCGTTATAAAATCGTTGAAGCTTCCCTTACAAGATAATAAGAATATTTTCAAAAAAAATGTTTTATTTCATAAATATAATACTCTTAAATGATTTCAAAATAGAAAGAGATATTTTTCTAAAATAGTCTTTATTTCATCTATGTCAACATCCTTTGATGGATTTTAAGCTTATTTGAAGTTGATTTATTATGATACAAAACATCCATATTTTATTGAAGGTTTTGTGATATTTTTGACTATGGATAAGTTATTCTTATGTCACTCATGGTTTTTTTTAGAGTATTGACATTTCATAAGTTATTTGTAATCCGAATGTTTATGTTATATTTCAACCTTTCATTCAGATGAATGTGTTAGACAAGTATGTTCCGGGTTGGGGACCGATAAAAGTAAGCCCTCCGGTTTGGTCTCCGGATATTAGAGGCACTCCAGGTTGGTTTCCGGTTATTAGAGGCACTCCGGGTTGGGTTCCGGTTACAGTTAGCCCCAAGGTCTTGGGACGAGGCCTTGACAAAGAAATTAAAGCTCAACATTATGCATTCCATCATTATGAAAGTGGTTATTGATTTTGCATGTGATTATTCGATTAGTATAATATCCATGTGAATAAGTAAATGGCATTATTTCATTTTATTTATGCCATACTATGTTGAAAGTTCAAGTTTTAAAGGATTTTGTTTTAGTTATACATTGCCTTAAATGTTTACTCTTATTTATGAAAGTTTCCGCTATATTGTTATCCTTACTGGGCATTTGAGCTCACCCCTTTTCTATGTTTTATTTTTCCCAGGAAGTGAAGAAGTAAATTATGAATGACCTGCAAGGATATTATGAGGGGATAATAGTGTGGACTGTGGAGACATTATGTTGTTGTAGTAGTTTTTCATTTTATGATGTAATGTAAGACTTATGAATATATCTAGTGTTTCCAAGGCTACTAAACCAATCGGTCTTTCGAGATTTGATCTTTCTTGTGATCATGCCAATGTTATGTAATAATGCACCGACTCTGGGTAACTAGGGTCGGGGCGTTACAACACTAGAGTTGCAGGAGCTCAAGAGGCAGTTAGAGGAGTTATAGGAAAAGGGTTTTATCCGACCTAGTACTTCTCCTTGGGGTTCGCCGGTCCTTTTTGAGAAGAACGCAGACGGTACCCTCAGACTTTGCGTGGATTATCGGAAGCTGAACCAGTTAACGGTTAAGAACTGATATCCCTTTCCGAGGATTGATGATCTGTTTGATCAACTTCATGGAGCACGAGTGTTCTCGAAGATTGGCCCGAGGTCAAGATATCATCAGCTGCGCATGAGACCATCAGATATACCGCTTACAACTTTTCAGAGCAGATATGGTCTGTATGAGTACTTGGTTATGCCGTTCAGACTCACGAATGCGCCAGAAGTTTTCATGGCTCTGATGAATCGTGTGTTCCATCCGTATCTTGATTATTTTGTGGTAGTATTCGTGGACGAAATCTTGGTGTACTCTCACACTCAACACGACCATGCTACCCATATTGAGATCGTATTGAGTACACTGAGAGAGCATCAGCTATATGCTAATCTCTCAAAGTTTCACTTCTGGATGGACCAAATTCACTTCTTGGGTCATATCATTCCAGAGGCAGGAGTTTCAGTAGACCCAAAGAAGGCAAGGGCAGTAGTTTCTAGGGAGCATCCTAAGAACGTGTTTGAAATACAAAGTTTTCGGAGGGTTACTGTAAACTCTTCATACAAGACTTTTCCCGCTTAGAAGCACCGTTGATAGGTCTGACTAAGAAGGGTGTGAAGTTCGATTGGTCAGAAGCTTGTGAGGCATCCTTTCAGGACCTGAAAGGAAGGTTGACAACATCACTGAACCTGATACTCCCAGAGTAGGGGAAGATCTATACAGTGTACTGTGATGCATCATGTATTGGGCTGGGAGCAGTTTTGATGCAGGGCGATCGAGTTGTTGCGTACGGGTCTCGGCAGTTGAGGCCACATGAGAGGAACTACCCAACACATGACCTCGAGTTGGCTGCAGTTGTGCATGCATTGTGCTGTTGGAGACATTATTTACTGGGAGAGAATTTTGTGGTTTACACATACCACAAAAGCCTCAAGTATATCTTTACTCAGCGTGACTTGAATCTAAGGCAGTGAAGGTGGGTTGAATAACTATAGTCCTTCAATTTTGATCTTGCCTATACACCTGGTAAAGGTAATTCAGTAGCCGATGCACTGAGCAGGAAGACTCAGATACAGGCAGTGCAGGAGGCTAGTGGCGAGTGGAAGCTTATGGCTTTGTTCTCTGAGATGCATCTGGAGGTGCACGACAGTCAGGGGCAGACTTATCTTTCCTCTTTAGCTGTGACCTCTACCCTCCTGGATAGAGTGAGAATGAGAAAAATATTTGATCCAGAAGGCCTAGTTCTATGAGAGTCAGTGGCAAGTAGAGACCCTTCTCCTAGTTAGACGATAGACGAAGATGAGGTTTTGCGTTTCCTTGTACGTGTATGGGTTTCAGGGGATATACGCGAGGAGATGATGCGGGAGTTTCATGCTTCAGCTTGGGAAGTTCATCTCAGGGTAACCAAGATGTACCGTGACTTGAGGCATCAGTACTGGTGGCCGGGTATGAAGAGAGAGATAACTGGTTTTGTTACGAGGTGTTCCACCTATCAGCAGGTGAAGGTGAAGAATTAGAGACTAGCTGTACTGTTACAACAGTTACCCATTCCAGAGTGGAAATGGGATTAATTCGCGATGGATTTCATGACTATATTACCGAGGTCACCAAGAGGCAATGACGCCGTATGGGTTGTTGTGGACAGACTAACGAAGGTAGCTCACTTCTTGCCGATCAAGGAGACCTTTGGTTTTGACGAGATCAGACGACTGTATATCCGAGAGATCGTTCATCTTCATGGGGTCCCTCGTTATATCGTTTCAGATAGGGATGCCCGCTTTACATCTCGTTTCTGGTAGAGTTTTCAGAGGGCACTGGGTACACAGGTGCTTCTGAGCACAACATACCACCCTCAGAACGATGGCCAGTCAGAGCATACGATATAGTTACTAGAAGACATGCTGCGTGCATGCGTCCTAGACTTTGGGGTCTCTTGGGAGAAGCATATACCCATAGTAGAGTTTTCCTATAAAAATAGCTTCCAGGAGACTATTGAGATGGCACCATACGAGGCTTTATATTTTAGGCCATTCCGTTTACCTTTGTGCTGGACAGAGGCTGGTGAGGCAGCTTTACTAGGGCCACAGATCGTGCAGGAGACATCTGAGCAGGTCCAGTTGATTCAGAAGCGAATGGCTACCATGCAGTCTCATCATAAATCTTATGCTGACCTCCGCAAACGACCTTTGGAGTTCGTTGTCGGGGATCAGGTTTTCTTGCGTGTTTTGCTGAGGCTGGGACACAAACGGATCAGGATACAGGGTAACCTTTCACCGAGGTATGTGGGATCATTTGAGATTCTAGAGAGAGTCGGGTTGGTTGTCTATCGGTTGCAGTTACCGTAGTGGTACCGAACCATACATGACGTCTTCCACATATCTCAGTTGTGCCGCTATCATTCCGACCTGTCTCATATCTTTCAGCCCGAGGAGGATGAGCTGGAGGTAGATGCGTCCTTTGAGGAGCATCCGATTCGTATCATTGACAGGAGCACGAAGGTTCTCCAAGGCTAGTCAGTTTCTCTCGTACGGGTGCTATGGCTGCATGACCGGGTGCAGGATGAAACCTGGGAGTGGAAAACCAATGTACGTGCTCAGTGTCCAGAGCTTTTTAGAGCTATATCTTCTCCACCCTTGTAAGGGAAATTCGAGGATGAATTGCTATAAGGGGGGAAGTTTGAAAGAACCCGGTTCTTAGTTTTGAGGTACAAAATCTTTTTTTCTCTTTTCCTTAACTCTTTTTGAGAAAATATGGAAAATGGGGAACAATCCTAAATTTTGGAACTACATGCCGTGTACTTTTCCACACGCCGTGTACTTTTGGACATGTTGGATGGGTAAATGGGGCGTGTAGCCATGTTAGGGACGAAGGGTGTAGGAACCGACTACACACCTTGTAGTGGTACTTTACACGCCATGTAGTCAGTCGGCAGGCTGAAATATTAAGGAGGTGGAGCAGCCGCCAGCTGGGTGACAGTACACGCTGTGTACTCAGGAGTACATGCCGTGTACTCATGTCGACGGGTGAACAGTATGGCAGTGCTTCCAGATGAACAGTTAAATGAAGGTAGTACACGTCGTGTACTTGGAAGTACATGCCGTGTACTTTGTTTTTTCACTTAAAATGGGCAGTAGCCTCCCCTGTTCACAGGTAAGGCTTATAACGGGAAGAGAGATCGGGAGAGGAAGGCTGAACCTTCAGAGATCCACCGGGAGCACGTCTAGAATCCGATTCCGCTTCGGACGATCTCGTTGGAACCACACGGGTAAGCCCTCTATTCTCCTGGAGTTTTTCTTACCAATTATTTCCCTAACGGGAGTTATTTGAGGTTGAATGAAAGTTTTCTTACCTAATATCTACCTCTTTCTTGGGAGTTTCTGGAACCGACGTTCGTGTATAGCGCTCGTTGGCGTTTAAGGTAGGTTTCTAGGTGTTAATGTTTCCAACTGTCATGTGTTTTGTGCATTTTTATTCCACGAACCCATGTTGGGGTTTCGTTTGGATGAGGCCATTTCTATATTAAAAACCTATAATTGAATCGGTAATTAATTGTGATATTAAAATACTGGTTGGGATCGTTTCTTGGATCCGGAACCACCCCAGGGGTGTGTTACACTGTTTAGCCGTTTGGCCAGGATACCCGAGGGCATGACTTTACAGTAGTAATCCTATAATTAAATTGAGAGGGATTTCTTGTTTACTTCTTGTTTACATGTTGGTCATGGCCCGATTACCTGTTTAGCCTGAGGGCGTTGTTGTGATTAGCTTGTGGGTAGTAGTTATTTCGGCCTGAGGGCAACTTCTTCCATGCCTAGGGGCAACTGATTCTGTGCCTATTGGAGACACTACCTATGCTTAAGGGAAAAATCTGTTATTCCTGAAGGCAGATTATTGTGTTGGATACTCTTTACCTGAGGGTAGGACTTTACATGTCCGAGGACATTAGCTGGTTATTTAGAATATTCACTGTGGTGATATTTTAAATTAAATGGATTAAATGGATAATAAAATGGAAATATAACTGGTAATTCGTTACTTTTGAGTACTGCTTACTTTATTACATTTTACTACTGCACACTGTTGTTGCATGATTACACGCAGTTGGGAACGGGCCTTTGGTGGGTGCCTACTGAGATATATTTCTCACACCCTATTTGGGTCATGATTTTCAGCCCAAACATATTACGTTTCTGCAGGTATGGATAGGGGAAGGAGTCCCTATACAGGTACTTGACTGTTGCTAAGGCGTAGGAGGGAATGGGACCGAGCCTAGGCTCGCGATGCCATTACCAGTTGTTTTGCTTTGTTGTACTGTACTGATGTATAACATGTTCTGGCTGTTTTCTTAGAACTTGAAACATGTAGCATCATTTTCTATATACTGTTTGTTATATACACTGTTGTTGTTTATTTCAGTTTTGTATAGTTTACTGCTTTCGCTATCGTTGTATGTTTTATTTTATATTCTGCTGTGCTACACTTTGACAAATGAGGGCACAGTTTCCCCACTATCAGACCTGGGCCCTCGCTGCTAGTCGGTAGCCTATGGCGTTTGGGGAAATGCACTTGAGGTCACGTGGAAAACTAGGTTCGGGGCACCCGTTGAGTGGCACCCAGACCCGGGACATTACAAGATTTCTCGGTGCTGACCCACATAGGATTTCTAGTCACTCTTCTTGTCACAGCCAACAACTGGGTTCCCGCACTAGGATTGCTCGTCTCTGAGAGGGTCCGATCCCCAAGCCACTGGTCAATACTCCAAATTCCATGAAGTCCAATGATGAATTATCTCAAAGGACCCCCATGTCATAGGGGTCTCAACACAATAGATGATGTATCAGTTTGTCACGACCCGTCCCCTGGGGCCCATGTCGTGACTAACCCCAAGCCCTCCTTCCATAGGCCAAGGGCTGATGACTAGCACCAAAGGCGTATTCCCTAAAACTGGTAAGGAATTTCCTTTATAAACTTTAAACATATGCAACCAAGAACACATAAAAATACAATCACAAGTCAACTGTATAGTAAAAAGAGTAATGAAAGTAAAAAGGGGCCAAAATACAAGCCCAACAATAATAGTACAAGTAAAACTGAAATACAATACAACTGAAGAAAAAGAAAGGAATCTACTGGGTCATCCTCTGGGTTCCTACCTGAAGGGTAGGTACAAATCGCCTCCAAAACACTCCACATCCACCCATATCCTTTGAATACCGACACACTGTATGGTCCACCTCCAAGCACCATCTAGTCCGGGTACTCTCAAGCTCGATCAGCGCTGTCCGTCGTCTACATCCAACACAATGAGGTGCGGGCATAGCCCATGTAGGGGTGAGTATAACAATACTCAGTAGGAACCCCGAGACCCACAAGGTCTTACAAAATCCACAAATTATAAACCAAAAATCATCTAAATTAGTGAAAACCTGACTTAGGTATATGATCATACATATACCTAATTTATCAAGTAAACCCATCTCAATCATGAGAAAAACACAGAGTCCAACTCGAAGCCCAAAACTCAACTATTCCACAAAGGAAGGGAAACCATAAAGGCAAGTACGACATAGGTACGCCATATAGAAGAATACCACCAAGGTATTACCACCAAGGAAAGTACCACAATGGTATGGACTCAGCTCACACCCGATATAACTTAGGTATGATAGTAGAGATGATTAGTTATAGCTACTGAATCATCTTACTCTATTAAGAGGCTCTGCTGCTGACCTACACAGAATCTCTAGGAGCTGACCCACACAAGATCGCTAGGAGCAGACCCACACAGGATCACTAAGAGTAAACCCACACAAGATCACTATAATCTTACCCACACTGGTTCACTAGGAGCTGACCCACACAGGATCACTAGGAGCTGACCCACACAGGATCGCTAGTCACTCTTCTCATCACAACCTGCTACTGGGTTCCCATACCAGGCTTTCTCATCTCTGGGAGGGTCCGTTCCCCAAGCTAATGGTAAATACTCAAACTACCATGAAGTCCCACAGAGAAGAATCTCAAAGGACCGACATGTCATAGGGGTCTCAACGCAATAGATGGTGCGTCAATCAGACGACCGGTCTGTAAGTTATTAGCCTTTTAGTCCTGAGGGCCCAGTTGGATTCGTGCTCGATCTGACCCGAACGTACCCCAACTTTATGAAAAGATTTAGTGGGTTATACCAAAAGGACAATCTCGATCCAAGGATTCCGATGCCGCAGACGGTTCGTCATTTCGACACCAAATGAGAGAGATATGTCGAATAAAAGATCTCACAATAATAATTACAATAATATTATTGGGTGTTTCATGGGCTCGAGCCACGAACTAGAGTTTAATATTCAAAATTAGACTTAAATCGACCATCTTAATGTCAGGTTCACGTCGCCACTTACATTTATTCATTCAGACGTCACACACAGGAGTTATGGATGGTCGAAGATTTAATAATAATAATAATATATTATTATTTGAGCGTTTCAGGTACTCAATCCAAAAACCCAAAAAAGACATAAAATATTGGACTCATAATTTATGTCTAGAATTTAGGGTCATACTTCCACTTACGGCTCGTGAAACTGATGTCGCACGAAGAAGTTATGGTCAAAACACGGTTTTCCCAACAAAAATTAAAATAATAATATTTAAATTTTATTATTAATATTTTGTTTTAAAACTTCTCCCTTTTTTTCAACTTGAGCGTGCATCCATATTAATTGGAACCTTATATTCATTTTTAATATATCTATCAAAATATTTAAGTTTCTCTCTCCAATCGAATTCCATCTTCATTCACGATTTTTCCTTCTTCCGCACGGCCAGACCACCGCCACCACCTTCAGCTACCTGAGCCACGACGCCTCTAGACTACTGCACCACCTGGACGCTGCCTCCCGGCTGTCCTCTGCCACCGCACATCACACCATCTACCTTTCCCAGAGCCGTTCCTAGAACACACACTAGAAATCACACAACCATGTCACATCTTCCGTGGGCCACCATATCTTCGTTCTAAACCTGAAAAATATAATGATCACATATTCGTGATCCTCGGGTCAATGGCTCCGCATCCATATGTCACTCTCAAGAGAATATTGCATTTCCAATGCCAATAAATATTTGGCCGCCTAATTCCACGATCCATTGAGGCTTCGTTCCAAGCATGAAAAATTAAACGATTTTATATTTGCGATCCTTACGTCGAGGGATTCAAGTCCATATATCACACTCAGAAAAACTACATGTTTCCAACACCAATAAATATTAGGTGTTGAAGAACGCATGAAGAACGCGCGAAGAATAAAAAGAAAGGGGAGCATTGTTTATGTGGTGGACGACGACCATGTTCATTTGGCCAACGTCATCATGGATTTAGGATATGAAGAATCAATAAAACAAATTTGAAAAAAATATAAAAACCACTACCTCATTTCTTGGAGACAAGGCGAGGAAGAAGACAAAGTCATTGAAGAGGACGTCAGCGTTCTTCACTCCCACAAGATGCTCCTAGTTGGTTATTCATTATTTGATTTCTAAATGTCGTTCTTCGTTGTAGTGGATGTTCTTCATTGAAGAATCTCCTTCCAAGTTCTCCAGATCTCTCATTTTTTCCAACAATTCTTCAACCAAATGGTGAAGTGCTAAATAAGTTTATTAAATAAACTAATTGAGTTGGCACATCAATGGGAGGAAAACCAAGATTTATCTCCCATTAAAGGGGTAGTTCATGGGTTAGGTGTTCCCTACCTTGGAATTTAAATTGGGGGTTTTTAGTTCGGGTGGTCCCCACTATTAAACATCAAATGCGTGGTTTTAAAAATAAAATAAAAGCTGTTCTTTATTTTCCTTTTATTCTTTTAACTCTCCCACGAAAATCTAAAAAACTAACTTCTACCCTCGACCCACTGAGGTCAAGGTGAAGATCTCCTTAAATGAATATCGGCGCTGCAGGTTCAACGGTTTCCTCAGATTTCAATTCCGAGTACCGGTTCAAAAGTTACAAAATGCCGCTCGGGCATTTCTGAAACGTACACAAAAAAAAGTTCAGAAAATTATTAACAGTCACCCTCAACCTGAGATGGTTGATGTTAGGATCTACCCAAGTTAAACATTCCCCAAATAACTCATTTGTACTCTCGAATTTTCAATCCGAGTTACCATTTAAAAGTTATGTATTTTACAATAAAATAATTGTCACTTAATTATTTTATTTACGTCCAAAAGCTAACTTTCCCTGGTGGTCTGCGCCAGCCAAAGTTCGTATATTCTTAAATAAATCGTACCATCAAGAGTTAAGCGGTGGTCTCAGATTTTCAATCCAAGCTACCATTTTTGAGTTATAAGTATTTGAAAAATAAAATAATTTATTTAATTATTTTATTTACGATAATGCCATTTTAGGGTTTTCTCACAGGAGGCCCACGCCAACCAAACTTAAGTCGTTCCTAGGGTAAGCCCACCATTTTGAAAACAATGGTGCCCTCATATTTCTGATCCGAGTTACTATTTAAGAGTTATTCCACCTTTTTAGGAAAACTACTTACATGTGCTAATTAAAGCGTAACAAAACTTCGACGGATCATTCTGGGCCCTCCGGGCCTCGGAATCGCGTGCCGTCAGATTTTGCAGTCTCGAAATAATTCGATATAATTTTAAAAAAATTATTCTGAATTTCTAGTAAATTACATTCTCCCCACCTTAGGGCTTTACGTCCTTGAAAGACAAAACAAATGCAAAACAACCAAGAGAGGGTACTGAGCATGAATCTGAGCCTTACGCTCCCATGAGCTCTCCTAGAGGTTCCCGTGTTGCCAACGTACGTGCACCAGAGGTATTGACTACCCACGAAGAACCTGCTCTTGTTGATCCTCAATCTCAACTGGAACCTCTATAAACGTCGCCCCATCATCGAAGTCTAGCTCGATGTGGTCGATGATGTGAGATGGGTCATGCACATATCTGCTCAGCTGGGATACGTGGAAGACGTCGTGCACCCTCTATAACTACAGTGGAAGAGCCAAGTAGTATTCTAACTCGCCTATCCTCCGAAGTATCAGAAAAGGACTAATAAACCTCGGTGATAACTTGCCGCCTCAGCCAAATATTCGTAGTCCCTATCGAAGAGGAACTCGCAAGAATACATGGTTCCACTCCTGGAACTCCAAGGGTTTCCGTATCTTGTTGGCATAAGACTTATGCCAACTCTATGCAGTCTTCACTTGCTAACAAGTGAGGCATCGTGATACAAAATCTACCGCTGATTTCTTCATCCATGGCCACCAGTACTGACGCTGAAGGTCCTAGTACATCTTCACCACACCAGGATGTACCGCCAGAGGGGACATATAGTACTCCATCAACACCTCCTTCTATAGAGCTACTGGTACCATGGTACGTCCTTTGAAGAGGACGACGTGCTCCCCACCTTCAAAAAATCCATCAGGTGCCTGCCCTGAGGATATCTCAGAACGTTGAGCCTTGTAGTCAACGTCCCCAAGCTGTGCCACCCTGACTCACTAAAGAAGTGGGGGAGTGACTGTAAGAGACTGAATAAAAGTTTCTACATATCGATCTACAAAGGATATCTGCAAAGCGGCTAGCTGCTCTATCGCCTCACTCAGCAGCTGCATTACAGAACACCCGCTGAGTGCGTCTGCTACCATGTTCTCCTTCCAAGGAGTATAGACTATCTCAAAGTCATATCCCTAGAGGAACTCTAGCCACTCCTATTGAAAATTGAAAACTCAAAACTTCCACTGCCATGAGGGTGAGGCTGGCTGACTCATGAGTGATTTGACACACCCTCCTATGCAGAAGTTTATCCTGTGCCTCCTGGGTTTCCTTTTTCACCGACTAAGGAAAAACTCATCCCAACATTGTAGATAAACCACAACCTTTTTACCTAATACAGTCAATATGAGTGTGAATTGTGGATGTCCAGTCATACCCAAACTAACGACATAAGGCCTCGCCGCTGCCACCAAGAGGTTCCAACTGCAACTGTCGCCTCAAGGGTCAGATCACACCATCGACATAAGTGTGAATATCGAGTCTCTTCCCAAAGGTATCTCCAGACGTGAGTGTCAAGTAAACAGTTTAACCGAAAAATCTAGGTCTTGGACAATATTTGTGGAAGGAAGGAATGATTGGTGCCTATGTATATTGATACGGTAGCTAGTAGTAGACACAGACTGTACCTCAAATCATTCCTAGAGCCCTTGGGTCTCACTCCTTGACCGCATGCAGCAACTCCCTTCCTCTATCCTCTAGCTCGCTCAGCCTAGTGGGAACCACATGGGGGGGGGGGGTGGTAACATGTCTAAATGTACACCACGTCATACTGCTCTCTAAGATCTACTTCTACATCTGTAGCCCTGTGGACTCATATTTCCTTAAAACTTCCTCTTCCTGAAAAATTTTACACACCCAAGTCTCTGAGACTGGCGCCAGTTTCCTGCTTTCCCACTATTAACATTCATTGGCTATATCCACTCAGCCAAAGAATATTCAACCACAAAGGTTCTCTCTAGCACCCTAACATAAGTAGGAATGCATATAGGAATAATGCTAGCTCAGATGTCCCTAAAGACACCTCACTCAGAGGTCTGAGCTCTAAAGCACTGATCATATCGTATTCATCGAGTACCAGGAATGATCGGTATGCCTCGATGAATAATCAGCTACCGACATGTCGTCCTTCTACAGCTATAGAAGCTCAAGAGAACTCTCATCCACCTCATCAAGCTAGTCCTCAGTCTCTTGTGAGTCGGGAATTCCTCGAAACCTGAGGGGTATCTGACTCTGAATCATGCATAAGGCACTAAGCCTATATTTTTCCTCTACAGGTACCGCCTGTTGTAACTACTGACCAACGAGTAGTGATATAGCACACTACCTGAAGGTACTATCTCGGGTAATGGTCCACGTACCGAAGCCTCATCACTATGATGACCATCCTCATGGTCACTCCCTAAAAAAGACTAGTATCTAAGATCACCATCTACTCTATTGGTGCCTTAACTAGGCAGAAAACTCTAGAAACTACCTCCAGCCATCCCTCAGCCGTGTGGGAATCTGTCTCGCCTGGAAACCTCAGAGGCCTCTTCCGCTAGAACTTGTGCAATGAGCTCAGTCAGTGTTCACCGTCTCCAGTGTGGATGATGGTTTCTGTTTCCCAACGGGTGGTGGTGATGCTAGTACACCACTTGAAGGTGCCAACATAGTAAGAGGGCCCTACACCGGAGCCTCATCGCTCGGTGGGCCATCATTGTGTACTCTCTCAGGAAAAATAGATGACTGTCTACGCAGTGTAATCCTGATAAGGAACATGTGAGCCATGGTCATTAAATTATACCTGGTGAGTTGAATCAAATAAAACAAAAGAAAAATTTTCAAAACACACAAGCAATTAGTGTTTTCGTGCACTGCGTCGAAAATCAGAAGTTAGGGTCCTGGTGTATGGATACGTTGGCCGACGCACCAACACTGGATTCCCTAAACTGATAACCACACTCACTACACTTAAACATATTGTCATTAAAAAGATCAGAGTCCTATATTATATGGTAGAACTGGCTCATTTGATACCAATTTGTCATGAACCGTCCCCCGGGGCCCATGCTGTGACTAACCTCAAGCCCACCTCCATAGGCCAGGGGATGGAGACTAGAACCAAAGGCGTATTCCCTAAAACTGGGAAGGCATTGCCTTTATAACCTATAAACACATGCAACAAAGCACACAACAAGATACGAACACAAGTCAACTGTACAGAAAAAATAGTGCTGAAATTAAAAAGGGGTCGGAATACAATCCCAACAGTAATAGTACAAGTACAACTGAAATACAATACAACTGAAGAAAAAGAAAAGCAGCTACTAGGTCATCATCCAGGTTACTACCTAAAGGGTAGGTACAGATCACCTCCACAACACTCCACGTCCACCCGTCTCCTATGTGTACCGACACGCCGTAAGGTCCACCTCCAAGTACCTTCCAGTCTAGGTAATCTCAACCTCGATCAGCGCTGTCCGTCGTCTGCATCCAACACAACATGATGTGGGCATAACCCATACAGGGGTGAGTATAACGATACTCAGTAGGGACCATGAGACCCTCAAGGTCTCACAAAATCTACAAAGGATAAACCACAAATCATTTAAACCAGTGACAACATGACTTAGGTATATGTCCATACATATACCTAAGTTATCAAGTAAACCAATCTCAATCATTAGTAAAACACATAGTCCAACTCAAATCCCACAGATCAACTGTTCCACAAAGAAAGGGAAACCACGAAGGAAAGTACCACATAGGTATTCCATATAGAAGAATACCACCAAGGTATTACCACCAAGGAAAGTACCACACAGGTACAAACTCAACTCTCACCAGGTATAACTTAGGTATGATAGTAGTGATGATGAGTTATAGCTATTGAATCGTCTTACTCTATTAAGAGGCTCTGCTACTGACCTACAAAGAATCTCTAGGATCTTACCCACACATGATCTCTAGATACTGAACCACACAGGATCGCTAGGAGCTGACCCACCTAGGATTGGTAGGAGCTGACCCACACATGATCGCTAGGATTTGACCCACACTGGATCGCTAGGAGATAACTCACATAGGATCACTAGTCACTCTTCTCGTCACAGATACTGGGTTCCCACACTAGGCTTGCTCGTCTCCAGGAGGGTCTGCTCCCCAAGCCACTGGTCAATATTCCAAATTCCACGAAGTCCCACAAAGAAGTATCTCAAAGGACCTCCATGTCATTGGGGTCTCAACACAACAGACGGTGCGTCAATCAGACGCCTGATCTGTACGTCATTAGCCTTTTAGTCCTAAGGGTCCGGTTGGATTTGTGGCCCATCCAACTCGACCATACCCCAAATTTATCCAAAAATCTAGTGGTGTATACCAAAAGTACTTTTTTGATCTAAGGATTCTGATGCCGTAGATGGTTCGTCGTTTCGACACCGTATGAGAGAGATATGTCGAATACAAGATCTCGAATTATTATTATTATTATTATTGGGTGTTTCATGGACCCGAGCCATGAACCAAAACTTAATATTCAACATTTGACTTAAATCAACCGTCTTAATTTCAGGATCATGTCACCACTTACGGTAAGTCATTTGGACGTCGCACGCATGAGTTATGGATGGTCGAAGATTTAATAATAATAATATATTATTATTTGAGCGTTTTGGGCACTCGATCTAGAAACCTGAAAAAGACATCCAATATTGGACTCCTAATTTATGTCTTGAAGTCAGGGTCGTACTGCCGTTGGCGGCTCGTGAAACTGAGGCACCACGAAGAATTTACGGTCAAAACACGATTTTCCTAACAAAAATTAAAATAATAATAATTTTTTAAACCTTACATGTATTACGTTTCATCTCCCTTTTTTCAAATTGAGCGCGCATCCGCCTTAATTGGAACCTTATATTCATTTTTAATATATCTATCAAAATATTTAGGTTTCTCTCTCCAATCTAATTCCATCTTCAATCACAATTTTTCCTTGTTTCGTACAGCCAGACTGTCGCTAACTCCTCTGGCTAATCGAGCCATGGTGCCTCCAGACTGCCGCACCACCAGGACGCTGCCTCCCGACTATCCTCCACCGCCACACATCGTACTGTCTACCTCACCCGGAACGGCGCCCTGGACGCACACTAGAAATCACACTGCCAATTCGCACCTTTCTTGGGCCGCCTCAACTTCGTTATAAACCCGAAAAATATAATGATCGCATATTCACGATCCTCAGGCCGAGGGCTCCGCGTCTATATGTCGCGCTCAACAGAATATTGCATTTCCAGCGCCAATAAATATTTTTCCGCCTTCATCCGTGAGCCATTGAGGCTTCGTTCCAAGCCCGAAAAATTAAACGATTGCATATTTGCGATCCTTATGTCGAGGGCTTTGTGTCCATATATCGAGCTCAGCAAAACTCCGTGTTTCCAGCACCAATAAATATGAGGCATTGAAGAACGCATGAAGAACGCGTGAAGAATAAAAAGAAAGGGGAGCATGGTTTATGTGCGGGATGATGACCATGTTCTTTTGGCCATCGTCTTCATGAATTTAGTATATGAAGAATCAATAAAACAAATTCAAACATATATAAAAACCCCTACCTCGTTTCTTGGAGAAAATGCGGGGAAGAAGACGAAGTCGTTGAAGAGGATGTTGGCGTTCAACACTCCCGCAAGACGCTCTAAGTTAGTTCCCCATTATTTGATTTCGTAAGTCTCTCTTCGTTGTAGTGGATGTTCTTCGTTGAATAATCTCCTTCCAAGTTCTCCAGATATCTCCTTTTTTCCAAAAATCCTTCAACCAAATGGTGAAGTGCCATATAAGTTTATTAAATAAACTAATTGAGTTGGCACATCAATGAGAGGAAAACCAAGAGTTATCTCCCATTAAAGGGGGAGTTCAAGGGTCGGGTGGTCCCCACCTATGAATTTAAATTGGGGGTTTTTAGTTCGGCTGGTACCTACCACTAAACATCAAATGAGAGGTTTTAAAAATAAAATAAAAGTTGTTCTTTATTTTATTTTTATTCTTTTAACTCTCCCATGAAAATCCAAAAAACTAACTTCCACCCTTGACCCACTGTGGTCAAGGTGATGGTCACCTTAAGAGAATATCAGTGATGTGAGTTTAACGGTGTCCTCAGATTTCAATTTCGAGTACCGATTCATAAGTTACAAAATGCCGCTCACGCATTTCCTGAACATACCCGAAAAAAAGTTCAGAAAATTATTAACAGTCACCCTCGACCCCCGCCGGTCGAGGTTAGGCTCTTCCCAAGTGAAACACGCCCCAACGAACCCATTGGTACTATCGGATTTCCAATACAAGTTACTATTTAAAAGTTATGGATTTTACAATAAAATAATTTTTACTTAATTATTTTATTTATGGCCAAAAACTAACTTTCATTGGTGGCCCATGTCGTCCAAAGTTAGTATCTTCTTAAATAAAGCATGCCCTCATGAGTTCAGCGGTGGTCTCAGATTTTTAATCTGAGATACTTTTTATGAGTTATAAGCATTTGGAAAATAAAATAATTTATTTAAATATTTTATTTACAATTATTCCATTTCTGGGTTTTCTCATAGGAGGCCCGCGCCGACCAAACTTAAGTCGCGCCTAGGATAAACCCGTCATTCTGAATGCAACATTTCCCTTAGATTTCTGATCCAAGTTACCGTTTAAGAGTTAGTCCACCTTTTCAGGAAAAATGATTAGACACGCTAATTAAACCGTAACAAAACTTCGACGGATCATTCAGGGCGTTCCAGGCTTTAGAATCGCGCGCCATCAGATTTCGCGGTCTCGAAATAATTTCATATAATTTAAAAAAAATTATACCGAATGTTTTGGACATTACATGTACGTGCATGTCAATGCGTATGTATATGTGTATGCATATGTATGTAATGTGTATGTCTATTTATTCATTTAATATATTATTTATTCATTTTTAATATTTATCGTTTTTTAATATTTTTTGTAATTCATTCATTTTTAATATTTATTCATTTAATATTTTTGAAATATATTCAATTTTGATAATTATTTATATATTTTTAAATATTTTTATTCAATACTTTTAATATTTATGTAAATTATATAATTAGTATTTATTCATTTTTATTTTAATATACCTGTATTTAAAGATTTATAGAGTCATTATTTATTTATTAAAAATCAATAGTTCATTAAAAATATTTTATCTTTAATTTTTTTTTAATTTTTAATTTTATTTTAATATCTATTATTTTTTTAACATCTCATTAATTTATATAATTAAAACTATTAATTAGTTTTTTATTATTATTGCAATTTATTCATTTATAATTAAAAAAATGTAGCCATTTTTAATATATATTCATTTATCATTATTGATTCATTTTTAATATTTATTCACTTTTAATATATTTATAATTTATTCATTTAATATTCCAATAATTTATTAATTTTTAATTTTTATTTATACATTTTTATTTTTTAATATTTAATATGTTCTCTATTTATATAATTAATATTTATTCATTTTTATATTAATATATTTTATTTAAATATTTACACAATTATTAACTATTCTTTTTTAATTAGAAATTTATTCTAAATATTTTAATTTAAATGAAATTTTTTGTTTTTATTCATTTTTATTTCAATATTTTTATGTATATTATTTTTTAATATATATAATCTATATAGTTTATTAATTTTTAATATTTTTGGACTTACATAATTATTATTATTTATTCACTTATCATAATATTTATACATTTATCATAATATTATCATATTCATTAATATAATTAATATAAACAATATTGTTTATTTATTTGTAATATTTCTTATTTTTATTATAAATCAATTTTTACTAGTCATTTTTATATATGAAGTAAGTTATTAAAAATTTTAATTTTTTTTATTTTATACTTATTTATTAGTGCTATATAATGAACTGATAAAATCATTATTTATCAACACTTATTTAATAGAACTGATAAAATCTATTCTCTTATTTTTAAAGAAATATAACCAAGATCACCTCTACTAACAATGATCAAGCTCTCACAAAATCCAAATTGTACTATTGCCTCTTTTAATTTTTTTGATCGAATTGAACATTAAATCAAATGTATGTTATTCCATACTCATTTAACTTGATCTTTCATCATTTTTCATGAATTTTTTTTTCTAGATGTCTGTGTCATGTTTTGGTACTGTTTTCATGATTTTTGGTTCTCTTGCTTGGATATTCTCTTAAGATCGATGTTTGACCCCTTGCTCAAATGATTTTTGGTTATTCTTCTTCTGATCAATGTATAACCCCTTATTTTCAGGATTTTTTATTGTTCTTATATTCACAATTTTTAATTTTTCATTAAATTTACTTATTTACACAATAATCTAATATTTTTTTTCTCTCTATGAATTTTTAGAAACTCTCATTATCAATTTCCTATTATTAATAAATTTTTTCCATTGGCATAAGATTTTTTATATTGGACTCCATGTATTATAAATTCAAAATCAATATGAAAATATAAAGATATTCAATATGATTGAATGAATAAATGAGAATCTAAAAAACATGGGTATCATGGTGAATATGTTTGGGATAATAATTATTTTGATTATATATCATGGATGTGGGATGTGTATTACACATTTTTTTATCCACACTATGTGAGAAGAAAATTTGAATCAATTAAAGTAAAATATCATCTTCAAGTAGGAAATTGAGTAAGAGTTGTTTTTAACAGTAAGAACCAACCATCTACTATTTTCTAATGGATTTATTATGGTATTATAAAATTGATACTATGTTCCTACCATAAAAAATTTTATTTGTGTTTCTTTTTTGGATTAAGAAATGTTTTTAATGTTAATAAAAAAGTTACAATTTACATAAATGAATATTCTCATGGTTGTATACATGATTTTAAATTTTTATATATCTTAGAATTTAAAATATGCCTATAATGTACGAAATAATAAGATCAAAGTTAACCATTAAATATGAATTTTTTCATCACCACCTAGAATTTAAAAATGAAAAACATATCCAATAGACCCATAAATATACATTTTCATATTTATTTGATTACGAAATATATAACACGTTTTAATCTTTTTATTTGGGAAAATGAAAAATTCCTTTTATTAAAGTAAAAAAGATATATAGAGTTATTATACCTCAAATATACATATGTTTGTTTTTAAAAAGTACACAAGAAAGTGGTGGATTATGGTACTTTTTTAGCTTTTTAGATGATTTTAGTATATATAATTAAGTATTTCTAATGAAAAAAATATTAAATATTTGAATGTACCAAAATATCCAATAACAATGTAAAAAACTATTCTTGGAAATATAATTAAATTTTTTATCCTAATTGAGGGAGTGATGTAACACCCCAAAAATTTAGTTTAAAATAATCATAAGCTCAATAGTTTTCTTAACAAGAAACACTGAGCTTTGAGCGAACCATGATAGACTATAAATGTGACCATTAAAACCCAACTATTAAATTTATGGTATGAATAGGAACAACCAAATTATAAAAAATACATATAAATGTTTTATATAATGAAAATTTAGTGATTAATTCATAATAAATAACTACTAAATTTTTAGTAAAGTCATTTTATGTTTCAAAAATATGTTTTCTCAAAAAATGGGGTTTTTTTGCATTTTTTGCATGATATTATAAATAATTTATAACATTCATATAATTTATACTTTAATAAATTAATATAATTTTTTAAATCAACATTTCAATATTATTTTATGATATTTTTTTTTTGATTTTTATGAAATTATTTATTTTTAAATTAATAGTTAAAATACAGATTTTTTGAAAAAATGTCATTTTTATTAAATTAGGTATTTTAAAAGTCACATTATGTTTTTAATTTTATGATAAAGTAATATAATACAATTTTAATTAGAAATAATATAATTAATTACATATTAATCAACATTGTACTTGATATTGGTGTAAGTTTATTTTTAGATTTAAAAGCATATTTTTCATAAAATTGTTTTCCATCATGTTTTGAGGGTTTGTTTTTTAATTTGAATATGACACTTATAGAAATTGAATTTTATAAAATTTCAATCATAATTTCAGTCAAAATATATAAAAAAAATTAATGATACCATTTTTATTTTTTTTCATTATTAGTAATAACCAAGGTAAAAATTTAATACTATAGTAAGGTGATAATGGTTAAAAGGGATTAAGAGGGTGTGGGGGAGGGGGAGGGTTTGGGTTAAATTGAAAATATAAGGGTTTAAATTACTTAAATTATTTTATATACTATTGGATTTCTATATTTAAATCCCATATCTCTATCTATTCTAAAATAGCCCAATTTGGTGCCAGATGACTCGAGTAAGGCATTAATATATTTTAATCTTTTGAAAAATTCCAAGATGTCCTCTCCCTACCTTATAAAAGGGAAACACCTATCCTACCATACTAACACATCACAATACTTATAAAGTTTCTAATACCTAACCAAATATCTCCATAAAAACTCTCCCTATGATATAAAGTTCCTAGTTTAATCAAAATACCAACCTTGAAGGCTTAAGGTGTAAGTTAAAGGATGTTGTTCAAAGAAGAGGTATAACTCTTAATTGAGTGTTTTTATTTTTTTTATACCTAATTTAATTATATGATAAAAGTGATGATATAATAACATATGTATCTCCCATATGCTTATATTTTCTTATGTCAATGGTATAACCTCTATTCATCTCCTTGTCCATAAAATAAAAAATGAGGGCATTGTTCGGGTGTAAGTGCAGACTATCGACTCACAAATCACTGATTTTTTTTTCAAAATGACCTTTCATATATGTTTATTATGATATTTATAATATATATATATAATATTTATTACATAATTATTATTCTGTAAATATAATATGTCATTTATCTTCTTACCCTTCCACCCATTAAGAAATGATAATGTCGCTTGTGAGTACGTGTGGACTACAACATCCACGAACAATGTTATTAATTTTCCATATAAAAATTTAAATAATGATTATAAATATGTATATAATAAATATATAATATATTTATATCATGATTAACATTATAGAGATGATGTAACCATAGGATATATGAAAGGATCAAAACTACCGAACCAAAACATTTATGAAAAATGAAATAGTTAACACTTAGAAACGATGATTTTGCTGAGTAATTTTTAATAAAATATTGTAGAAATATTATAAGTATAGAAAATATGATATTATAAGTATTTGTATAGTGATTTTATAGAATTATAATAAATTTAAATTTATTATATAGGAGGATAAAATCACTTATGATGAAATTTTGGCAAGTGGTAAGAGTTTATTTCAAAATCTCATCCTTATTCAAGATTGTTTATGTTTAAGTTTTATAGGGGTAATTATATGATATTTATATATTAAGACCTTTAAATATTATTTTTATCAGGTTATTTCTAGAAATTATAAGTTTTCTTTTCATTTTCATCTCTCTAAGTACTGAAAATTATGAAAGAATATATTTAATTTTAATTGATTTTTTTTCTATTTGGTCTAGAATACTTTTCTTTAAGTATATATATATATATTAAAGTATTTTTAATAATATTTTTAATATTATCCAATGATTTGTTAAAGTAATTTTTACCCATTATTTCCTCTCTATATTTTTTTTAAAATTATTCCACTTGTAACTTTCCGAATGAGTCATGTTTTACATAAAAGTGAATAAAATCATTATTTTAGCACACTCCACATGAATTTGTTTCCTAAAATAATAACTAATAATTTATTTGAAACTTCATTTAGATATTTCCATGGTTCTTTCTTATTAAAATATATTTCTTAATATTTTTTAAATAATTATATTTTAAATAATAGATTTTAAAATGAAAAGGGTATTTTCCTCAAGAAATGTTTTGTGATATTTTAAAATTATTTTCCTCTATGTCAATATCAATTGATTAATCTTAAAATTTACTTAGGATATATTCTAATGATACCGTCCAACATATTTCTATATATGTATTTTGATCATTTTTAATAGGTAAATTATTGGCATTACATATGTTAGTTATTCTAGTGAAAATAGTTTTTAATTTTTAAGGCATGTTGATTAAGTTGTATTATTTATTCATATGATGAATGTATTGTAATTATTAAGTGATGGGTGGGGCCCAAAATTACACATCCCCTCTATGCAATGATAATTTTTTTGAGATAAAATAGATTGGGTATTTATCATATGACTTACCCATTTATGTATGATGTATTAGAATGAGGCCTTGATAGTATGTTTAAAATGTTCGACATTATACATTGCATTATTATGAAATTAGTTATTGATGTACATATGATTATTTGAATAGTTATATTATCCATGGATAAGTTTTATGATCTTGTGATTATTTATATTTTATTATTTTATCATTATTTATTCCTGACATATTATTCACCCTTTATTTATTCCATGATAGATTCTGCTATATGAATTCCCTTACCAAGAATCCACTATCACGCATTTATTTTGTTTCCTTTCCCCAGGATCCAAAGAAGTGAACTGTGATTAATATTCAAGGATATTATAGAGTTAATAATATTTTTCTCAATGAAAATTATATAATGAATTTTATGATTTCAAATATAATGTAAGATTCAAGTATGTATCTGGTTTCCCAAGACTACTAAACTATTCAATCCCTCAGTATGAGATCACTAGTATATAGTGATAGTGTAATAAAGTTACGACAAGATTTGGTATAATAGATTCAAGGATGTTATAGTCAGTATTAGATAAAGGTTAGTAGAATCCTTCGGAACTATATTTAGGAAAACATATATTAGAGAACATAATGCTATGAAAAAATCTAGGGATTAGTCTACATATATGATAATATAATGAAGTTTTGTTAAGGATGAAAATGAGTGGTTTCCTATAAAATACATCAATTTTGGGATTCTGGAAATTGAATGTTTCTATGTAATAAGGGCCCCAGGGGGTATAAACTCTAAAAGTAGAAAATTAAGTATCAACTTGATCATCATCGATGCATGATGAGTAGGCCTAAGACTGATCACATATATAGAAACTCAGAGGATATTATTTGGTTGATTGATATTCCATTTAAAAACCATTATGAATGATTTGAAAATATTTTCAATATTTGAAGATTTTCCCAAAGATACTAAGATTATGATTCTATGATTTGATATATATTAAATTTTAATTTATGTTACGTATTGTTATATATTTGGAATTATACACTACGATTCATAATGTTATGAGTTAATATAGTGTATTCCATTGTTTAAAAATAATACCTAATGAAAGGGATGAAAATATATCAACACACATAATCTATGTAAGGATTTACCTCCTAATAAAGTATATAAGACTAGATTTAGAGCTAAGAAAATTATAAAATTATCAGGGAAAGTTATGACTAGTAATATTGGCTATATAGAGAAACCTGTTTATTCACCACATGATACTATGATGGTATAATAATTTGTAGAACAGAAAACTCCAACTATTAATAGAGCTACTAATCTATTAGTGTCTGAACAACTGATTGATTTCATTGAAATTATATCTCAAGATTTGTGATGTAATGAAAATGAAAATATTATTGTGACATTGTTTTGTATAATGGGAGATGCTAATCAATAGTGAATTTTGATTCTAAATATGAAGGTGGATGAGGAAATAGAGACCATGGAATGATATAATTTTAAGGATATATATTTTAAAAAAAATACATTCTACATAAGAAATGAGTTGATTTGGAAATTAAAATTTTAAATTTATGACAAGGGGAAGAGGAAAGTTTTACTACATTTGAATAAAATTTTACAAGATTAGTAATGAATTATACAGAACACATACACAATCTAGAGAGTAAGAGTTATTGTTTGTTTAGTAGGATAAATCCAAGCCTTTAATGGGTGTCACTATCCCTAACTTTTTCATCATTTGATTATATGGTATCATGTTCCCTCAAGGAATAGAAATAATTCCCCAAGTCTTATATTTTCAAAGGAAGGAAAGTGAAAAAGAGAACTAATGATTTCCATGTGAAGGGAAATGTGTAAAAAGGTAAGAGTGTAATTTCCATCATGTAATAATTATAGAAAGAAACAACCTAGTACAATATTTAAAGGAATGATAGTTTTCTTCAAGTGTGGAAACAATGGCCATAAAGTACATGAGTATAAGGGAAATCAATATGTTTTCAATGTTTAGTATTTTCGTTTTAAGGAGATAGTGCACTATGAAAAAAACATCCCCAAGAATAAATGGAATTTACCACAGAAAAGGCCAAGGGAGAAAGGTAAAGCATATGTAATTACTACAACTAAAGTTGAAATCCCTTAATTTTTGATATCATGTACTTTGATCATGAACTCAAAGTTAGATAATGCTTCATTTGATTTTAAATCTATACAGTATTTTATATATGCTAAGAATATTGAATCATACCATAAAACATTGAGGAAGTAGTTTACAATAAAAACATATTGTGCTAATATGGTTGTAATGATAATATAATGGCCATTCTCTAATAATATGAACATATATTCTCTAGTTGTAAAAATTGTTGTTGTGATGATGTTTTTCTTTGACATAATTTATTTTTATGGGTTAATTAATTTTGAATATTTAGGAATTATTAGATGAAACATAAAACATCTATGTTAAATTAGTGGTATTATAATTTAATGGTTAGAGTATTGTAGAATTTATATGGGTGTTATTATTTATTTTTTAGTAATTAATGTATTACTTCTTTAGAAGAAGTTATATTCATATTGGGTATTACCTTAACTTGTTCGAATAATTTTTTAGACAAGTGAAATAAATTTACCTTCTTTTATGGATATTATTATCCAGTAAAGATTGATTCTTTTCTTTAATCATGAAAAACTTATCTTAATCATTAATTATTAGAAACAGATGTGGAAACTGATTAAAATACTCAAAAAAATCTTAAAAAGTTGATAAAAATCAAGTATATTTATTCATGCTAAGAATCTTGATAGTAAAATAATACCTCTAATAAAGGAAAATGATATTTAAATAAAATAGTTATCCTTTTACATTCATTTCTGATGAACTTATGGTCTTCATTATTATATTAGCCCATAATTTTCACACATGAATATTAAATCTTATTAGAAGAATATTCATTACATAACATTATAATCCATGCTAGAATCATATAGGATTAGTGAATTTGGAAACTTGAATATGTAAAAAACTTTTTCATAAGAGATCTAAATAATCTCCTAGTAAGTTATTTATAACTAGCACACTTCTTTGACATTTCATACTTAAAACCTTTCTTCAGAAATTGGGGAATAGAAATATTTGAAAGGGTGAGATCATATAACCAAGAAGAGAAAAAAGGGAGATATCAATGACCACTTAATAATACCATGAGAATAAGTGAATGGAAATAAAATATTAACGTTTGAAAACCATAACCAGTAAATCATAGATCATAAACATGAATTATGGAAAAATTCTTGGCTGTTCATAAGACATGAATCATAAAGAAATCAAATAACTTGAGTCATGCGAGCATAACATTGGCATAAGAAATAAGTTTTTAGAATATACATAAGCATATAGAATCGTTTCTTTAATCATGGATCACTTACAAGACATTAATATTGGATTTATTTCACTCACAATTCCATAATATTGATATTCAAGGTTCACTCCCATGACTATCATTGTGGGAAAAGTCCCTTACTGAACTGGATTCACTCCCCATTCAAGTGCTTATTATCTCATGAGGTATCTGTATTTATCCAATGTATTAGAGGGATGTGAAATTCTAGTCCCACCCATAACATAATTAAATCCACACACATGTGTTTCATAAGATCAAAACACATTTATCATATCATAACCCATTGAAAAGAAATAGGTTTCATAAACATTTCAACAACTCGTCCTAGATTAACCAGTAGAAATTAACCAGGTTTCATAAAAATCTTGTCATTATAATCATAAACAATCTAGGGAAATATTAAGGATTGTATATTTGGATCATATGACTAGTAAATATTATCTAACATAAAAATATATCATCTTATATGGAAAATTCATTTAAAATATGACCTGGAACATTTCTCGAGTAAAAATACCCATTTCACTTTGAAATCAATTATTTATTCTCAAATATTGAATACATAATATTATTTAAAAATAAACTTGGAAACTTATAATGGAAGCTTCAAGTCCTTGAGTGATCATGGAATTGGGAAATTCCCTTCATGTTGTGTATGTTAAAACAAATATTCTTTTCATATTTTTGATAAAAATGTCCAAAGCACATCATTTGGTAAATGAACAGAAGATAAATTATATTTTTTTTAAATTTAAACATGGGTTAAAATGACGATGAAAAATCATTGGATAATTATAAAAAAACTATTAAAAAAACTTTTAGAAAAAATAGATATGGGAGAAAGATGATTTTTACTAAAATGATAAATAAACTCCCTTTTTTCCTTAAAAACATTATTTCAGTCTCTTAAGTAGTGAAAAATAAGAAGATGAAAGGAAAAATGTATTCTAAAAAAATAAATATAATATATTAAAATTTATGAGATTATTGAGAGTTATATCATGAAATTTCATTATTAAAAACTTAGTCATAAACAATCCTAATAAACAATGAGATTTTAATATAAAACCCTTACCACTTTGGTAACTTTTGAATCAAGACCTCAAGAAATAGAGAAACTTGTATGGGTATGAATATCCCATTAAGTTTCATGATAATAACCATAAAATACATTCATTGTCAGTATATAGAACACATAAAATAAATAATTGGTGAATATGGCATGTGTCTCACAAAAATAAAAGTGAGACGAGAAACCCTTACCTAAAGTTTGAATTGTTGCGAAAAAAATTTAGTCTCTTTTATAATAAATTTAAATTTATTATGATTTTATAGTATATTAATTTAAATAATTATAATATAACATATCATCTACATATAATATTTTAACACCCATTTATTAATAATTCATTATTAAAATAATCGTTTCCAGGTGTTAACTATTTAGTTTGTTCATGAGAATTTTGGTTTGGTAGTTCTATTCATTGTAATTTGATCAAGGTTCCATAATATATATAATTTTAATAATTATATTAAAATAATGTATATTCATTATATATATATATATATTTAGATTCATCCATAAATTACAGAGTTAGTTAAATCAATTACACTGTTCTTAAAGAGGGTAGGCCGTATGTACGCTTGAACGCTATTTTCACTTTTTGACAAATGAAATGAAAGAAAGGTAAATAATAATTCATCTTTAAAAAATAATTATTATATCATTAATATCACATATATTAATTCTATCTATCATTATTACCACTGATGTGAATCAAAAATTAAATACGAATCACATCATTTTGTGAAGGTTGCAGTCCACACATACACAAGAACAATGTTTTTGATTTCCATTTAATTGGAATGTAAGAAGTTAGATATGATATTATATTTAAAAAATCTTAATTATTTAATAAAAATAATTTTTAAATTTAAAACCATCATAATAAAAATCCATTAAATATTATTATGGAAAATTAATTGTATCACTACGTGGAGGCAGTAGTCCACATGTATGCACAGTTGATACTTTCACTTCCCATTTAACGTAATAGAGGGTGTATAATGGCAATTACATGACTATAATAAAATTTAAGTACATATAGGATAATTAAGTTACTATTTAATTATTAATGACATATATATAGGAGGTATAATAATAAATAAATTGAAATAGTTTGGGTAAGTTGATCGCCTCGTCTTCGGTAGGCCTCCTTTAGATCCTTTTTTAAGAACCATTGTAATGGTATTTTAAGAAGAAAAAAAACTAAAATTCATGGATTCAGAATTTTATAATAATTATTTTAGGTCTTGGTCAATATATATGGCTCAAATTTTTGAAAATAAAATTGATAAAGGGTTTCCTTTTATAAGGGAGGTAAAAGACACACTTAGAATTATTAAAAAGATTACAATATAATTATGTCATTCTCAAGAAAAATGATTCAAAATGACCATATATTCAAATAAAAAGTTTATAAGGTCCAAATATAATCATATAATGAAATTTATATAGGTTTTGGTGTCATTTTAAACATTTAATTTTTTTAACCACTCCATTAACAAATTTTAACCTTAATTAGGATAATGACTTTTTTAATCTTAAATGGTTATAATTTTACATATAAGTTAAAAATTATCTCAAAAATAGAAAAGGGGTAAAATTTTAGGCCATTTATAATCTTAAATGTCATATTTTTATATTTTTATGATTTTTAAATATTTTAATAAAATATTATTTAACATATAATATCATTAGTTTCATTTTTGACACTATTCATTTACTTTGACTTTAAAGTCATCAACATAGCTATAGAATTAAAATATAAACCGTTAAAACATCCCTAAAATGTTATATTTAACTAAAAAATTCATGTAGCTCAACAATTCACCCAAACTATATTACTTTTAATATATTTAAAATTATTTATTTTATTTTTCCATTAATTGAATAAATACCATATCTGCATTGTATAAGCATTTAAGAAAATTATCCACTAATTAAAAATTATAAATAATTTAGACTGATAATAAATTAATTATTATTTTAAATAAACAATTATAACTTAACATATCATCCTTTTATCCATATTATTTCTTTAAAGATATTAAAGTCAAGAGAGTGACATTTTTGAATTTTTTTACTTATAATAGTATAAATTTTATTATTAAGGGGAAAAGGAACAAAAATTCCATATATTATAATTTGGGATGTATATGGTAGAATTTATTCTATAAAATGAATTAATTTAAAGTTTTTGGTTAATTTTGAGATTTTATCTCATGGTTTTAACCATGTTTTACCCATTTTACCCTTAGTGAGGTGATAAATATTTACCACAGTTACTATTCATAATGTAAAAAAAATAAAAGGGTAATATTTAAATAAATTTGTAATAATAATTCAAAATTTGGTATCCATTTTTAAATATTTAATATATTTATGTGTATGAAATCAATTTTAATATAAATTTTTAAAACACAATTAAAAATAGTTTTTTATGAAAATTTGTTTTTTTGAAAAAAATAACTTATATCAAAATATTGGATATTTATGAATTAAATGGAATTAATACGAATATTATAAATAAAATGGATCATATATCACCTTAATAAAAAATCCAAAATACAATGGGAAGTTTAAATTACTTTATTTAATGAAAAGAAATGATAGTGCCTGAAAAACCAACCATTTCAGAAAAATCCAAAAATTTAACCCTATTTTAATTTTGATATGTTGATTTAGAAAATTATGATAATTTCATAAAATAAAATTTCTAAAAGTTTAAATAAATTATTTATAATTTCCACACACAAATTGAAAAAAACGTTTTTGAAGAAAATGTTTTTTTAAGCATAAAATGACTTCACTAAAAACGAGTGCTTATTCCCTAAGAACTAATCAATAATTTTGTATTGAGTCATATAATTATAAATTTCTATATTTATTTTTACTCAAACTAATACCCTTTAATTAACAAATAAGTTGTAATGGTCACATTTAAATAATAATAATTTTTTATAGTATATCACAATTCACGTAAAACTTGGTGTAGCATGTTAAGAAAAATATTGAATAATTAAAATTTATTATAATGGAACAAACCTCTATGATCCATTAATTTTTGAACATATGATGTTTAAAGTGTTCTCGGAGGTCATGGTGACTCACTTCAATAATTTTCCAATTTTCAGTTTTCCAATAGTTAGTCAGGGCTGGTGATTCAGATTGACGATTTAGGATGGTGAATCGGATTGGTGAGTCTAGACCGGTGAGTTAGGAATTGTGAGTAAAAACTGATGAGTGAGGACCAGTGCGTCAGAATGGTGATTCACGACGATAACTCACAATGTTAACTCGTGATAGTGGCTCGAAACAGTGGCTCATGACAATGGCTTGTGATGGTGACTTCCACGTTGTCTTGTAATGGTAGATCATGATGGTGGCTCAGACGGTGGCTCAAAATGATGAAAAATTCTGGTGACTTCCAACGGTGGCTCATAGTGGTAGCTCGTGATGGTGGCTCGCGACGGTGAATCACGATAGTTACTCCCTATGGTGACCCACAATCATAGCTCACTGAACAGTGACTCACACCAGTAGCTCCCTGAACGATGACTCGCACTCAGGACTCACAATAGCGACTCGCACTGATGAATCACAGAGGTTACTCTCACCAGTGACTCATCTAATGGTGAGTCATTTCCAACAGTTTTCTTTTTTTTTTTCTCTTTTTTTTTCCAGTTTTAACCTTCTAACGTATTTTTTTGATGGGAGGTGAGTTTAATGCCACATTTAAGTGGTTTTAAATATTTTAAAGGTATATGAATCACATATTTAAATTACTAAGAGTCCGATGGATTTTAATTAGTCAAAGAACATAATCTTCATTAGATCTGACTTTAATGGAAATTTAAAGATGCATATAAACTGCAAACCTATTTTAGAGCTTCCAAGGGCCGAAACACCTTCCTCATTATTATTTACCTCTTATTATCTCTTGGTACAAGGCACCCAAAACCTTTATCCCCATAGGATTCATTCCATTATGCTGCACTAGTTAGTTCTTGTTTTCCTTGGAGTTTCTTGTTGCATACACGCCCATGCTTGGGCACAATAAAGAAGTGCTGATCGATTATTATAGGTAGGATTTCCATTTTATTTCTTAGTTTTTCATCATGTGGGATGGGTATATGGATGTATATTTTGTGAAAATAGTTGATCTAAGATTAATAAAGGTTATTAAATTGGTTTTAAAGTAATAAATAGGGGTTGGGAAAGTAACATATGTTTTACTATGTTATTATTTCATTGACAATATTATGATCTATATGGGTTATCTAACCACTGAAAATCATGGCTGTTGGTGGTACTTGTTTGTGAAACAAGTAATTATTTTAGAATTCATGTTGTTTGGTCTTACATAGAAATTTTTTTTGGAGTCATTTAACCACTTACATTTGGATAATAAATGGATGCCCCAAGATCAATACTATTTCTGTGATAACCCTGGAATTGACAAGTAGAAATTGAGAGAGGAATGCCTTGTTAAATATAAATACTATTTGAATTGGTTTATATGGTAGTTTTATGTGTGTGGGATTCTTCTTACTTTTGATGTAGTAGGGTTTTGGGCATGGCTGTGTGATGTGGGGTGGTTCCGGGGGTGTAATGGAATCTCAGGTTGAGAGATTGGTTAATTGTGGAATAAATGGTATGTTTTGTACAAAAGGTCTATTATTGGGTTGTGTGGTGATGTTATTCTAGGTATAGTTTTGAGTTGGGTTTTTTCTATATTAAGAGGATGGATTGGGTGGTTTGACTTTGAATAATGATGATAGTAGTGGTTGGCTTGGGTGTTAAACAAAGAGGAATGTGAAGTGGGTGAATTTACCATGGTACTTATTCCTATGTGTGAATTTTTCTATGTGTATTATTGTGTGTTATTATTATTAGTTTCCCAGGTAATTATTTAATGAATAAATTTATTGTCTAATAAATAATTTTAATGGTTTAACAAAATTGGTTAGGGATTAGAAATAAGTTGTGGCTTCTTGTGTGGTGTTTTCATTTATAAGTAACATCAAAGTTGATAGTATTTTGATCTGGTAGTTTGTTTGAGATCCCATAGTTTGGGCATGGGTTTTTGTTATTATATCTATATATACATGTATTTCCTTTGTGATTTCTATACACACCCCACCATAGTTGAACATTATGTTCTAATCACCTCCATCTTCACGGGGGAGGGTGTCTTTCTCAAACATCCTGGTGGGATGATGAATGGATGGCCACCCAATATTCTCCGATCCTTCTTCCAAGTGGTATTAGCCCAAGATCCTTTGGGTAGGTTGTGGTTTATAGGGCCCAGGTGTGCGCAGGTGAGTTGCGTTTTCCACGGTTTTTTCGGGATGATATTTTTTGTGCTTTCCCAATTGTTTTGGGGAGGTGATGTGGTGTGTGTTTGATGTGTTTTAGGGTAGTATGTGATGTGGTATGGGGAC
Source organism: Viscum album (assembly GCA_963277665.1). Lineage (NCBI taxonomy): Eukaryota > Viridiplantae > Streptophyta > Magnoliopsida > Santalales > Viscaceae > Viscum > Viscum album. The sequence goes on from OY728147.1 coordinate 1,307,801,936, forward strand.
CAAGTGTTAGTGGGCAAGATATGATTTTGATCATGGACCTAGTAATGGGACAAGGTGTGGTGGAGGGGCCCAGGTGTGTGGAAGCACATTGTGATGTGGTGCGATCGAAAGAGGTGGGAGCACCAGGACATTTTCCATTATGGTGTAAGAGCGGCTAATCAGTGGGAAAGTGGTGTGGGGTACCCTACTATCAACATGCATTACATTAATTTACTTGACTTTTGTTATTTTGTGAGAGTTCCTGGTGAGGGTGGGGTGGTTTGTATACCTTTTTGGTGCTGTTTGGTTCTGCTATTTTCTCATGAGTGCATTAGTTTGTTGCTCTCACTTGTGCACAAGAGACATTTGTTTCCCTAATGAGTGTACTTTTATGATCACCATATGTATATAAAACTTTTCTAGGTTTCCTGGAGGACTACATTGATCATGATGGACTTTACTAGCTCGAACATTGTGATAGTTTCCATGTTGCTACTTATACTTTCTTTTGGTACTAACTTTTGAGTTTTTATTATAGTTGTAACAGTTCTATTTTTAACATGCATGTGGGATGGATTTGAATTTATTATATATATATATATCATGGAGTTTCTTTGTAATGAAACATTTTATCTCATGATGTTGTTTATTTAAAAAGGGTAATACCTCCCATTTTTGTGAGATTTATTTACCCATGGTGATGGTCACCACCCCGGGGCCTACTAGAGTCAGGAATTGAGGGTCATTATCTCCCTTTATTCACTGTCATTCTAGGAGGGGAATCCATTTAGGGAGGGAGTAATGATAGAATATAATATCAGGTAATGAGATTGATACATTGTGGAGTGGATGGGAAAGTGTTATACAATAGGGTTGTGATCGGGTTATGTGGTGTTGTGTGGTTGGGTGAGGCTGTGATTTGGGGGTTTTCTCAGTTGATAGGTTGGATTGGGAAGGATGAATTTGAATAATGATGATGGTAGTGGTTGGTGTGGGTTTTAAATGGAGAGGAATCCGAAGTGGGTTGTTTTACCATTGTTCTTCCTCGATGTGACATTTTCCATGTGGCTTATTGTGTGCTGTGCCTATTAGTTTCCTAGGTACTGATGGAATGAATTAATGAATTGTCTAATGAATAATGGTAATGGTTTAACAAAATTGGTTGTGTATTGGAAATAAGTTGTGGCTTGTTGTGTGGTGTTTTCATTTAGAGGTAGTAGAAAAGTTGGCAGTATTGTGAGTTGGTTTTTTGTTTTTGAACCCATAGGATAGGTAGGAGTGTTTGGTATTATATTTATATATACATGTATTTCCATTTTGATTTATATATGCAGCCCACCCTATTTTATAAATATGTTCTAAACACCCCCATCGTCATAGGGGAGGGTGTCATTACCAAAAATCCTAGTGGGAGGATTGATGGATGTCCACCCTATATTCCCTACTCCTTCTTACAGGTGGTGGTATCCCATGATACTTTTTGTAGGTTGTGGTTTTTGGGACCAAGTGTGTGCGTGCAAGTTGTGTTTTAACCGGTGTCTTTGGGAAGATATGTGTTATGCTTTCCCAGGTATTTTCGGGGTGTGACGTGGTATGTGAACCAGGTGTCTGTGGGAAGGATGTGATATGGCATGGGTTCTAGGTGTTTCTGGGAATGATTTGATGTGGATCATGGGCTTGATGATGGGATGAGGTTTGGTTGTGAGGCGCATGTGTGTGAACACGGGCTGTGATGTGGTGTGATCAGAAGAGGTGGGAGCGCCAGGACATTTTCCATTGGGGCTTGAGAGTGGATATTTAGTAGGAAAGTGGTTCAAGGTAACCTACTATTTATGTGAATTATATTACTTTACATGAATTTTGTTATTTAGTGAGTGTTCCTTAGTGAGGTTTGGGTGGTTAATATTCCTATTAAGTTCTGTTTGGTTCTATTTTTTTCTCATGGGTGAATTAATAAGATCCTCTCACTTATACATGAGATACTTTGCTTTTCCTACTGAGTGTACTTGTATTCTCACCCTATGTATATAAAACTATTTTTTGATTTCCAGGAGGAGTATATGGAACGTGCTGGACCTTAATAGATCAGATGTTGGGATAGTTTCCATGTTGCTACTTAGCCTATATTTTGGTACTTATTTGGAGTTTTTATTGTATTTTTAGCAGTTATATTTTAAACATGCATGTGGGATGGATTTTGATTTATTTTATATATATATTTATCAAGGAGTTATTTTGGGATGAAACATATTATCTCTCTATCTTGTTTCTTTAAAAAGTAAAATGCCTCCTATTTTTGTGAGATTTTTTCACCCTTGGTGCTGGTCTACACCCTGGGACCTACTGGAGGCAGGACTCATGGGTTATTATCTTCCTTTATTCATTGCCAATCCTGGAGGGGCATCTTTAGAGGGAGGGGGTATGAAATAGTGGTATCATAGGAAATGATTGAGAGATAAGATATAGTTTGGAGTTAAACAAAATGAGGATTTCATGGGTTAGTTGGGAAACAATGTCAGGTAATCTTTGTGCATGACATAGGCTAGGGAAAACTATCTAAGACATGGGTTTTTTTGGCCCCTCTTGATTTGATGCAAAGAATCTGAGCCTACCAAATGACCAATTTAGGCTAAACCATTTACAAGGTAGAGACATAGGAAAGGTACATGAATCATAATGACTTGTGTTCTTGTCTGAGTTGGGTTATTTTGGGAAGGTTAAAATGGATAGGATAAAAATAATGAGTTAAAATGAATCTTAAAATAAAAATTCCATACTACTAGAGCTTAGTAAGTCTTTATTTACCTTTCAGCTATGAAACCAAGTCATGATTCATGTGTGGATCAGACAGTTGAGGATTAGTAGGCTGATCCAGTTGATTGTCAAGGGATTGATCCACTGGAGGAGGATGACTAGTGGCATATAACTTTACGTGATTTCCCACGACAGACCTTGGGAATATATGAGGGTAGTGTTTTAGACATGTATACAGAGAGTTGGATCAAGGAGCTTGAGATAACCTTCAGTTTGATCTAGGTTCTGATAGAATACTATGTTCCTTTGGTGGTTAGTCAGATGATAGGAGCTGCACATCGATGGTGGATGGTTTATTTGGGGGAGAGGAAGGAGGAAGATGTGTTGTGGGTCAACTTTCTGAAGGAGTTCTGGGCATAGTTCATTTTTTTGGCTATGAATGATGAGAAGAGATAAGAGCTACTCTGCCCTCAGTAGGGGAGTATGCCAATGCAGGAACATGAGATCAAGTTCAAGGATATTCTTCAATTCAACCCAAATCTCTTTACGGATGAGGTGTCTCATGTGAGACAGCTTGAGTAGGCCCACCACCCTTCTATCCAGTATGATTTTACTCATTTTACATTTCCAATGTATCAGGAGGTTCAAAATAAGGCATAAGTAATCAAGTGGATGCAATCCCATGGAGGTCTACTGCGAGTAGGGAGCAAATAGAGTTATTCTAGGGTAAGGGTTTTTAGTGGTAAGTTCTAGGTGCTAGGACCTTCAAGGAATAAACTGGTAGGAATTGAACCTCAACAGTTTCCCTTCCTATATTTTGGTGATAGTTGTTCCCGTGCCCTTTCTATGGGGTTGGGGCCAAGGTTTTTCTTATGTGGGGTCCATGACCATCTTCAGAGTCAGTGCCTTGTGGATGCTCGAGCTTAGTTTGGTGGAGGAGGATAGGATCAGTTCTAGACATAGCAGCAATTTCCAGCTAGGCCATTTTAGCAGCAGGGACAGTAGGTTCATGCTCCACCGAGGGGATACGAAGCATGAAGAGGACAACCTCAGTATGTTCCTTAGGGACCTCAAACCAGGGATGGTCGTGGAGGCAGTCATAAGCCTAGGTTCTGAGGAGTTTGGAATGATCAGTTTCAAACCACAGAGGCAACAGTTCCAGTAGGGACATAGATCATTGGAGGTATGATCAGTTTGTTTAGTACCCTTTCTTAGGATTTGATTAATTTAGGAGCTTCACATTTCTTTTTTTCACCCGATCTAGACCATTCTATGGTACTAGATGTAGAGTGGTTTCTCATGCCTTCTGCGTTGAGTACGCCATTTGGAGGTCATAACAACTTTTTTGATGTGTACATGGGATGTAGACTGATGATAGGACCACATAAGTCTCATGAGGATATTTTATTTCTACATATTCAGCAATAAGATTTCATTTTCGACATCGACTAGCTATAATCTGTGCATGCTATTATCGACTGCTTTCAAATAAGAGTTGAGTTTTCAGACGTGGATGAAATATTTGTGGATTTAGTTGGTGAGTAGAGTTGTAATGTGTTCAATCATCATAAAGATCCTCTTATTTTCTTATTGGATGATATGTTAGTGAAATCAGCAAATGTTGGGATGGTGGAGGTTCCCATAGTTTTTGGGGAGTTCCAGAATGTTTTTCCTGAGTAGGTTGTGACTCCCCCACCTTGATGTGATGTTGAGTCATGAGCAGACTTATAGCCTAATGATTCTATGATTTTCATGGATCCTTATCAGATGACACCTTCTGAGTTGAAGGAGTTGAGGATTCAGATAGATGATCTGATGAGGAAAGGTTTTATCCATCCTAGTGCATTTTCATGGGGTTCTCTATTGTTGTTCACAAAGAAGGAGGCTTGTAGTCTTAGGTTGTACATAGACTATCGAAGGTTGAATTAGGTGACGGTCAAGAACTCTTACCCTCCTATGAGGATAGAAAACCTTTTTGAAAAACTGAGAGGGAAATTTTTTTTTCTAAGATATATCTATGGTTTGGATATCACTAGATTAGGGTGAAAGAGGGCGATATCATGAAGACTTCTTTCAGGTGAAAGTATGGGAACTTCAAGTTCATAGTAATTCCATTCAGTTTTATGAACACACCAGTGATGTTCATGAGGCTTATGAACTTTGTATTTCATGAGTTCCAATATCAGTTTGTTGTTGTATTCATTAATGATATCCTAACATACTCAAAGTTAGAGGAGGATCATGTCGAGAATTTTAGAATTGTATTGCAGGTTCTTCAGTGCCACCAGCTCTATGGAAAGTTCTCCAAGTGTATGTTTTGGGTGTGGGAGGTGCATTTCCTTAGAAATGTGATTTCTCAGCTTGGTGTGGAAATAAACAATTCAATGTTTAAAGTAGTTGTTTCCTAGGTAGCACCCAATAATGTGGTAGAGGTTCACAATTTTCTTTTTCTTGTGAGCTATTACTAGAGATTCTTACATTATTTCTCTTGAGTTGAACCTCCATTGACAGATCTAACTAGAAAAGACCAAGATTTTGTGTAGATTGAGTAGTAATGATCGTCTATCTAAAGGGGATGTTGGTTAATACTCTAGCGATCAAGTTTCTAGAAGGAGGGGTAATGTTCAAGGTATTTTGTGATTCTTCTCATCTAGGCATGAGATGCATCTTAATGAATTAATGAGCATTGATCTATTATGGTTCTAGGAATTTACATACCCATGAATGTAACTCTTCCACCCATGATCTAGAGATATTAGTGTTTGTGTCTATGCTAAAGTTGTGGTGACATTACCTCATTGGGGAGTGCTTTGGGATCTTCACAGTTTACAAGAGATTGAGGTATATATTTTCCTAGAAAGATCTAAAATTGGGATAGTAGAGGTGGATGGAGTTTCACCAGAACTATAATTTTGAGATCTCCTACTCCTAAGGAAATAGGAATGTCATGGCCGATGCTTTGAGCATGAAGTCATAGAAGGAGGTTTTTTGGGAATTTTTGGATGCTTAGAATTCAATGGAGGAGTTGGAAGCCTTTAACCTAGATGCAGGAATGGATAGTGGAAGAATAATTTTGATTCAGATAACAGTATAGTCTTATTTGATGTAGCGAGTGGAGGAGTCCCAATTGGGAGACTCAGACGCAGGGGTGTTGCGTGATTTGGTTAGCCATGGTGATGCACCATAGGGATGGTCAGAGGATGTTTAAAACCAAATTCTATTTCCTGGAAGATTTTCTATTCTGACAGTGATTAATGAGTGGGTCCTTCATGAGTTCCATAACTCAGCTTTAGTGGTAGACCCAAAAATTTACAAGATATACCATGGCTTGAAGATGTAGTTTTGGTGGCCCAAGACGAAGTGGATAGTGGTAGAGTTTGTGGTGAGGTTCTTTTTTTTTCAACAGGTGAAAGCTAAACACCATGTTCCTGGCAGTTTTTGGAGCCCTTGTATTTTTCTGAGTGGAAATGGAATTACATATCAAGGGACTTTGTCACAAGGTTACCCAAGGATCATGGAGGCTGTGACGCTATTTAGGTGATAGTGGATCGGTTGACAAAATCATCCCACTTCTTAGTGATTAAGGATTCGGGTGTAGTGGATTCTTTGTCTAGGAGGTATGTGGATGAATTGGTGTGTTTTCATGAGGTTCCATGAACCATCATCTCAAATTGGGACACAAATTTTACCTCATGAGTCTAGACAGGATTACAACATGATTTTGGAACTCTATTATTCCATAGCATTGCCTTAAACTCTCAAATAGATGGAAAGATAGAAATAACTATCTATATGCTGGAAGGTATGTTGCGAGAATGTGTCTCAGACTTTGGAGGATTTTGGGTACGACAATTTCCCTTGGTAGAGATCGCTTACAATAATATCTACCACTCTTCCATTGGCATGGTTCCATTTGAAGCTTTGTACAGAATACTGTGTCATTCACCTTTGTGCTTAATAGAGGATGGGGAGACAATTGTTATTGGTCTCGAGGTAGTGTAGAGAACAATAGAGAAGGTTTGGATTGTTCGTGAGATGATGAAAGTATCACAGGACTGATAGAAGTATTATGCAGATCTCAAGAGAAGGCCCTCGAAATTTGAGGTTGGCGACCACATATTCTTGAAGGTTTCCACTCAATATGGGAAACAAAGGTTTGATAGAGGGAGAAAGATTTCTCCTAGGTTTTTTGGAACCTTTTAAGTGTTGGGGTGGTTTGTCGAAGTGGTATGCCAGTTTTCATTTCCACCATGGTTTGAGAGGTCCATGATGTCTTCCACATCTCCCAACTTCCTTGGTATATTCACAATGAATTCCATATCCTTGACTGAGGAGAGTTAGATATCGAGGATGACGTGACCTATGTGGAGTGACCTGTGGAGATCCAGGATCTTTGGGAGAAGGTGCTGCCTGGATAGACCATTCCTTTGGTTTGTCTGTTGTGGAGGCATGGTGTCCTGGAGGGGAGTACTTGGGAGTAATAAGCACAGATGAGCACCCAGTACCAAGAGTTGTTTTGAGTTTTTCCTTATTCTGTTTTTCTTTGCAATGCGATTTTTGAAATTTGTTTACTATGAGATGAGTTGTTTCCTTGTTACGTAATGTGTGATAACGTCCTAATGCATGAATAGGGGAGGACCTGATTTATAATTGAGACACATTAATTATGATGTGATTAAATCTGTGTGGTTGAGTCGGTGCCACCCAAAGTAAATAGTATCTTTAAATGGAGGATGGAATTACCTAATTCATGTGTTCTGGATGGTAAATTTTTTGAGCTTTCATGGTGTGTTTTGTGTTCAGTTGGGTTTTCATGTTTAGATAGTGGTATTTCTTGAGGAGTGAAAATAGTTTTTAGAGGTATCTTTAGGGGTCTTTTGTTCATACCACTCCAATTTTTTCTTTCAGGTTGGTTTTGAATTTTTGAGTGATAGAATAGTTTTATAGTTATTTGATGTAATGGAGCAAACCTCTCCAGCCAAATACTTTGTGGAAATATTGTGTTTGGAGTGTCATGGGAGGTCATGATGACTCACTTTAATAGTTTTATAATTTCAAGTTTTTCAATAGCGAGTCAGAACCGGTGAGTCAGGATTTGTGATTAAGGATCGTTGAGTCAGGACTGGTGAGTCAGGACCAATGATTCAGGACTGGTGAGTCAAAATGGTGACTAATGATGATGAATTACAATGGTATCATGTGATGGTGGCTCACAATTATGTCTCTTGATAGTGACTCACAATGGTGACATACCATAGTGACTCACAATCATAAATAATGACGGTGGATCATGATGGGGGCTTATGATGAAGACTCATGATGATGACTTCCAATGGTGGATCACAACGGTCTCTTATGATGGTGGCTGACAATGGTGACTTTAGATAGTGGTATATAATAGTGACTCACACCGGTAGCTATCCAAATGGTTACTTTAACCAGTGACTCATACTGGTGAGTTGCAATGGTGACTCGAACTAGTGACTCATCTAATGGTGAGTCATTTCTAACAATTTTTCTTTTTCCCAGTTTTTTTAGTTTTGACCTTTTGAAATATTTATTTGAAGGGAGGTGAGTTTAATACCATATTTAAGTGGTTTTGATGTTTTTTCAAGGGATATGAATCATATTTTTAAATTCATAAGAGTCTAGGGTCTTTTAATTAGTAAAAACATATAATCTTAACTTGATACAACTTTAATGGAAAATTAAAGATTTAACTAGACCACAGACCTATTTTAGATCTTAAAAGGGTCGTAACACCTTTGTTTTGATTATTTCCTTCTTGTCCAATATTGGTATGAGATTACCAGAAACTTTCTCCCCATAAGAGTAGTTCCATTCTACTGCAGTCATTAGTTCACGTTTTCCATAGAGTTTCCTGCTACATACGCACCCCTGCTTTGGTGCAATAAGAAAGTTCCAATCGCTTCTTCTTACAGGTGGGTTTTATTTAATATTTCTTAGTTTTTCATCATGAGTTATGGGTATATGGATGCCTCTTTTTAAAAAATAGTTGATCCATGATTAATAAATATGATTTAATACATTTTAAATCAACAAACACGGGGTTGGTAAAGTAATGCATGTTTTACTGTGCTTTTGTTTATTTGAAAATATTATGATCTATATGGGATAGATACCCACTAAAAATAATGGACATTGGTGGTCCTCATTTAAGAACCAAGTAATGAATCAAGAATGCATGTTTTTTGGTATTCTGTTAAATAATTATTTAGGAATTGGTTAACCACTTACCCTCGGCTAATAAATGGATGCCCCAGGATCAAAATTATTTCTATGATAACCTCTAAATTAACATGAATAAATTGGGTGAGGAATGAATATTTAAATATGAATATTCCTTCCCTTGGTTTGTGTGGTGGTGTTATGTATTTTGTATTGTTCTGACTTGTATTGTAGAAGGGTTGTGTGTATGGATATGAGATGTGAGGTGGTTCAGGTGGTGTAATGGAATCTCATGATGAGAGATTGATTGATTGTGGAATAGATAGGATGTGTTGTACAAAGGGGACGTGATCAGGTTATTTGGTGATGTATTTCTATGAGTAGGGAGTTTTCTCTATTTAAAGGATGGATTGGGTGGGATGACTTTGAAAAATGATTATGGGAGTGGTTAGCGTGGGTGTTAGACAGAGAGGAATGTGAAGTCGGTTAATTTACCATGGTTTTTCTTCCTCTATGTGAATTTTTTGGGTGTGGATTGTTGTGTTCCTTAACTAGTAGTTTCCTAAGTAGTGATGGAATGAATAAATGAATTTTCTAATATATAATGGTAATGGTTTAACAAAATTGATTAGGGATTGGAAATAAGTTGTGTCTTATTGTGTGGTGTTTGCATTTAGAGGTAGCAACAAATTTGGTGGTATTGTGAGATGTTTGTTCGTTTCAGAACCCATAGACCTGAAAGGAATGTTTGGTATTTTATATATATATATAAATGTATTTCCTTTTTGATTTATATACACACCCCAACCTATTTGAGCACTATGTGCCGAACACCCCATCGTCACGGGGGATGGTGTCTTTCCCAAACTTCCCGCTGGGAGGATGGATGAATGGAAACCCACTCTTCCCTGCTTATTCTTATAGGTAGAGGTATCCCAGATCATTTGGGTATATTTAGGTTTTTGGGACCCATATGTGTGTGGTTGAGTTGTGTTTTCCTAGGTGGGTTCTAGATTATATATGTTATGATTTACTAGGTTTTTTCGGTATGTGACGTGGTATGTGGACCAGGTGTTTGTGGGCGGGATGTGATGTGGTATAGGGGCCCAGGTATCTATGGGTGTGATGTGATTTGGATCATGGCCCCATTGATAGGATGAGGTGTGGTTGTGAGGTCCAAGTGTGTGCAGGCGGGTTGTGATGTGGTGCGATCTGAAAAGGTTGGAGCACCAAGATGTTTCCCATTAGGGTATGTGAGTGGATAATCAGTGGGAATGTGGAGAGGGGTACACTAATATCTATATGAATTATATTACTTTACCTGACTTTAATTATTTGGTGATCACACCTTAGTGAGGTTGGGGTGGTTAGTATACTTGTTAGGTGCTGTTTGTTTATTCTATTTTCTCATGGGTGCATTAGTATGATCCTCTCAATTATGCACGAGAGTCTTTGGTTTTCATATTTAGTTTAATTGTATGATCACTCTACATATATAAAATTGTTTTCAGGTTCCTAGGAGGACTACATTTACCGTGATGGACCATACTAGTTCGGATGTTGGGACAATTGTCATGTCGCTTCTTAGCCTTGCTTTTGGTACTTATATTGGATTTTTTATTATAGGTGTAACAGTTATATTTTAAACATGCATGTGGGATGGATTTTTATTTATTTTATATCTAATTATCTTGGAGTTTTTTGGGTTGAAACATCCTATCTCCTAATCTTGTTTCTTTAAAAAGGGAAATGCCTCCCATTTTTGTGAGATTTGTTTTCCCTTGGTGCTGGTCGCCACCCTAGGGCCTACTGGAGGCGGGACTCAGGGGTCATTATCTCCCTTTCTTCATTTATAATCCAGAAGAGGAATCTTTGGGGGGATGGGTTCATGAAATTTATTTATAGAGAAATATATTCTAAAAAACCACTATTTTACATTTACCGCCCTTAAATAAAAATTTCCCACACAATTGTTATCTTGGTAAAAAATGTTCCAAATTTGAAAATACCTTTGTTAAAAATGCACATCGTACAATGAGAAAATAAAAATTTCTCTGAAAAAGGGAAGTGAGAAGTATGAATTTTACCTAAAATAACACATAATCGAGTTTTCAGATAAGAAAAACATTATTGGGATGTTAAAATTTAGAAATGGTGGAGAAAATACCATCTAATTACTAATAGAGCATGATAGAGAACATGATCATGAGAAAGTTAATGACCACAATACCATAAATATGTGATGGGTGAAAAAACCATCAATTCCTTATAAATAAAGTTAAAACAATAATAGTTTTATTTCAAGATCCTTTTCCTAATGCTAAGGTATTATTTTACTATCAAGATAGTGTACATAGAAAAATATTCTTACTTAATTTATTTCCATTTTATAAGAAAATTTCCATCATTTGGTTTCACTTCAATCAATTCCACTTAATCTCATCTCTTACTATGACAAATATATATTAAAGATGATTTTTTCATGACTGAAGCAATAAAATTAACTTTTTATAAATCATAAGATCAATCATTCATTCCTTTTACCTCTAAATATTTACAAAAGACAAAATGGTTAGCATAAGTTATCCAATATGGATTAATAAAATACATTATTCTCTAAAACCTCAATAACAATTCCCAAAGTTTAAATTAATCTATTCTATAAATATTTAACCTTAAGACTCCACTAAAGTATGTTTCATTAAATTCAAAACCATAATATTTGATCACACACAAAAACACACACATATATAAATATAAATTTCTAGATAAACTTTAAAATTCATCCCCATAAAACATTAAGTATCTCATAATGTCACATTCCAAACATGTGAATACATTGCTTCTTATAAAACATGATAATAACCTGAATCACTATAAACCATCAATAAAAACATATATGATTATAAGAATTATCACTATCCTTATTCCTCAAATAAAATCATAGTATATTTAATATATTCCATAAATCAAAAAATCAATAAACTTCATCAAAGTTGACCTAAATACCTTTTTTATCAAATCACTAATTTATTTCATGGTTACCAATACTATAACATTTATTTAATCAATTTCAGTCACATATTTCTGTAAACTAAACATTTTAAAATAATTTTTTTGAATATATTAAGGTTTATCTTTTCATTAATAAATCATTATCCAAAAATATCACTTTACCTCTAAATCACTATTCTTGGTTATGAGTACCATTCAACATATGTTTTAAAATACATAAAGAAAAAATATTTTGGAATAATCATTAGATGATTCCTGATTCTTATAACTAGAATACCATTTATATAACACTTCTATAACATAATTCTTGAATCCAAATAGAAACACACTTTAATACTTTCCCTTTAGTGATTGGAATAACATAAATCATTCCTTGGTCTAGGAGTTAACCATTTGATTAGGTAATTGACTTGGATAATTTCTAATTAAACCACACATAAGACATTGAATTAATTGTAAAATTTTTAATATATACCCTTAATTTACACATATAAAACATATTTCTAGACATTCCCTCAAGTGATTATTCCCACATTCTTCACATGTAGGAAGCTAAATCTTCTTTCCCCAATGGTCTTTATGAAACTCCATATTTATCTTATTATGAATGTGAGTAAACTCAACCAGTTTTATATTGTTAATAATATAATGAGAAAACTGATCAATAATAATCATAAGGTTTCACCTTTCATATCCCATTTCATTTGGTTTCTTATGAGGATAATCATTCCATTTTCTATCACATTCAAAATTACCATGAACCCTCTGAGTTCAATCTATTTACCAGAACACAAAATTATAGTGTGAACAACAATTTTCCTAGTGAGATATAATATAATCATGAAAAATAATTCATATGATGAATAAATCTTGACACCTTCATTTCAATATAAGAAACTTTATGTTTAACCATATCCATCATTGGTTATCATCTACTTAAATCCTTCATAATGGTTCATTAGAAAAATGTGATTTAAACATAGCACATCTCCTAGGAGTTTCAAAATAGGTGCAGAGTAATGAAATACTCACCATGAACTAGAATGATGGTCAAGATATACACAACCAACTCTTTTCAGGGATATTAACCCTAAATTAATATGTGCCAAAACCAGATCCGCTTATAGTATCTAGACATGTAAGTATTTATAGAAAAACCACATAATATATACCTTATAAAAAATATTGGGTTTCTTCATATACCTAGACTTATCCGCAAGTTTTTACCTAAATTTATCTAATTATAATATTTAAATATTAACTAAACCCTTATCTAATATCATCTATAAAGACACATATTTTCATACCTAAATATTTCTTCTTATTAGATGAATATTAATTACATAACATTATGATCCATGCTAGAATAATATAAGTTTAGTGTCTTTGGGAACTTGGATAAAAAAACAAATTATCCATAAGATATATATATCATCGACCAATAATTTCTTCATAACTACCACCCTTTTTTGACATATCATAATTAAAACCATTATTAATAACATGGGGGAAGAAACTCATAAGAAAGGGTGATCATAGATATCAAATATGGGTAAACATGGGAGTTATCAATGATCAATTAAGCATAATATTAGCATAAGGGTATGATAACATGAAATTAATATTTGAAAACCACACCCAAAATATCATATATCATAAAATTGAATCATGTAATAAGGTTTGTAAGTTCATAAGACATAAATCATAATGGAATCAAAGAACATGTGCTATGAGAGCAAAACATTGGCATAATACATAAGTTTGTGGAATACACATAAGCATAGAAAATAATTTCCTTAGTCAAGGATCACTTCCAAAAATATAATATTGGATTTGGTTTACTCCTCATTATATCATATCCTTAGTCAAGGTTTACTCTAAAGACTGTCATAGTGGGAAAAATTCCTTTACTGAAATAGGTTCACTCCCCATTCTGGTCCTTATTATCTTAGAAGATATCCATATTTAATAAATTAATTAAAGGGATATATAATTATGTTCCCACCCATAAAAAAATGAAAACTATATTTACATGTGACATAATATCATAGAAAATTCATAATTTCATAACTTATGTAAAAGAAACAGGTTTTATAAACTTTTCAACATTTCATCATAACATAACTCGTGGAAAATAAATAGGTTTCATAAATATTATATAATCATAATAATAAACCATCTAGAGAAATAATAAGAATAATATCATCAAATCATAATCTTAGTAAAGATTATATAACATCAAAATATTTCATTTTAGATGAAAAATGCCTTTAAATGATCACTTGGAACATTTCTTGAGGAAGATACCCTTTTTACATTGAAATCACTGATTTAAAATCTAAAAATTTCCCAAATATTAAAGAAATCATTTTTTTCAAAATAACCTTGGAAAATTTTAAAGGTATCTTCATATCATTTATAATTTATGATGGTAGGAAATTTAGTTAATGGAGTGTATATTAAAACAAATATTCCTTACATATTTTCAATAAAAAAGTCAAAAGTACGTTTTTTGAAAAATGAAAATAAGATTCATTTAAATTGTTTTTTTTTGTAAAAAATAAAGCATTCAGAAAAATGAATATAAAAAATCATATTAGAGGAGAAAAAACATTCTTAAAAACGTTTTTAGAAAACATATACATGGAAGAAATATGATTTTCAAATGAAAATAAAAAAAAGTCTATTTTCCTTAAAAGAATTCATTATGTCTCTTAAGTAATTAATGAGAGGAAAATGAAATAAAAACATTTATTTTCCAAAAATAACCATATGAGAATAAAAATCATGAGATTATTGATAAGTAGATCATGAAATTTCATAATTGGAAACTTAATCATAAACAATCCTGGTAAACAATGGGATTGTAACCCAAAACCCTTAACACTTTGGTAACTTTCGAATAAAAATCTCAAGAAACAGAAAAAATTATATGTATATTAATATCCGAATAATTTTTGTTATAATAATAATAAAATACAGTCATGGTTTGTATATACACCATATAAAAGAAATAAGTGGTGAATATGACATGTCTCTCACAAAAATAAATGTGAGAGGATAAAACCTGACCTCATGTTTGAATTTCATTGAAATAACTTTAACCTACTATACAATAAATTTAAATTTATTATAATTCTGTACCATAGTGGTAACATCCCACCCATCACCCATTGGATTAGGGAGAGTTCTTGAGTGTTACTAGTATTAGGTGACATCCCCAAGACACCAAAGGCTGAAAATAAATTATGAGGGACTCAAGAACATTTTGGGGATGGTTCCCCTTTGAAATATAAACATACAAACCACAAATAATATAATATAAAAACCTCTATATGATGAATTAATACAAAATAAAACTCAACATAAAAAAAACCATATTAGAGTACAAGTGAAAACCAATTGACATAACCAAAGGAATCAAAAGACAAAAAAACCTTAAGACACAAAAGACATCCAACAACAACTACCAACTTTCTCCAGGATCCAAATTGAAAAGCCACAACCACCATATTAAGAAGAATCACTAAATTACTAAGATACACTTCCTTTCACATTTCTCGATAGGTGATATTTACAAACACATAATAGTGACCAAGAAGAGGGTGAATCTAAACTCAATAGGATTTCCTGAATGACTTCGCAACTCATGCCACTAGGACAAAAATTATTAGCACATTTATAAAAAATAATTCAAAACAATTTAGAAAATATTTATATAGAATAAAAAATAGTTTTCCATGGAAATAAAAAAAAATCCTTTAAAACATTTTTCAATTCTAATTGGAAGACCAATTCCATGATTCCACACATCTATACATCCACACATCCACACATGCATCCCTAAGTGACAGTTTCATACTTACGAGAAGTTTCTCAACAATACACAAATTCATCAAAAGGTCAACAATGTCCATGTGCACCAATATAAAATGAATATTTTATAGTGTCACATTATTTTACCCCAATGGTACATGCCCCTTATTCAAGGCCACATAAAAAAATAAACTCACACCAACCATGAATTACAAAACCAATTCCAATCCATTTCACATAAAACCTTTATTTATTTAAAAAATTTCAATAACCATTTTCCATGTACCAAATAAAAACCATAATTTTAGAATTTCCTTTTTAAAATTATCATCAAATAGGATTTTCCATAAAGCTATAAAATTTCCATAGTTTCTCATACCACTACTAAAGAGTTTTTCCACAAGATTCTCACATCAATTTGACAATAAATTCATGAAAAAAATTTACTTCAAAATAATTATTCAAGTTCTAATCAAGTGTAGTTGAGTGAGAAGCTACATATGTTATAAAATTAGTGAAAATTAAGAACAACACAATTATTTTCTAGATATGTGCATAGATATCCTTTAATTCTATATATCCAACCATAAAACATTAAAATTACCATCAAGGAACATTTATCTATCCAAAAAGGATTAGATATGAGGTTCCAAGATGTAATTGGATATTATATATATAAAGAATAGCCAAGAATAGAGACTTAATAGTGAATCTGGAACTCCAATGGGCTTTGAATCTCTTAAAATATTCTCCTGGATTGAAGGGGATTTCTTTTCATGTCTTGGGAGGAAAATTAATTTGAGATTTTTAGAAATACTAAGAAATTAAAAGGGGGAATATGAATTAAAAAAATTAGATCCATAATTTTAAGATCTAAAATTTCATGGTGCATAGTTAGGGTGCAAATTTAGTCAAACCGTGTGATAACAGTGCATAAGCTACTATATCAATGAAACTAGGCTCACAAGATTTCTCCTGATAACCCACATGGTTTTTATAAAACATTTCCCAACCATGATGTTCTACTATCTCAAGACAACCCCTCTCATGGTTGGATCACATAGTTAAAAAAACCATGCACCAACCATGATTTTCCCCTCTATTCAACATCACATGGTTTTTCCTGAAAATACTCATGGTTTGGCCAAAATTTTCACCAAATGTGTGGAACTACTATCCCTACTTCCAAAATACACACAGTTTCCTGGATGGGGTGCATGGTTTTTACTAACCATGTTCAAACCATGCACCTCCAAAAAAGCCTCCAAAGTTTCAAAAACTCCTAAGAACCTCCCAAAACATAACTCGATCAAAATATATACCTAAAATACATATATTAATTTTCATGTACAAAAAAT
This sequence comes from Viscum album, assembly GCA_963277665.1. Taxonomy (NCBI): domain Eukaryota; kingdom Viridiplantae; phylum Streptophyta; class Magnoliopsida; order Santalales; family Viscaceae; genus Viscum; species Viscum album. The sequence goes on from OY728147.1 coordinate 1,307,819,047, forward strand.
CGGGGGTGATAAATTATCCCGTCCATTGTTATTTACATACCTGAAAATTAGAAAATAGGAGTTATCCTCGAAGAATCCCAGCCATTACTCCAGTATTTCCTTTTCATGATCCCATATTTGTTTCTAAATTTAACAATGTTTCCACAAATCTTGCATAGAGTGATTATTTTACCACTCAAGAATTTTTATTGCCTATCCACAATTTGTATAGACACATAAATAAATATTGGATATAGATCTAGGTCAACATGATCCAATCAAATCACATGGTCATGATCAGGTTTATACTTCTTCAACTGAGATACATGAAACACACTATTCACTAAACTGAACCTTGGTGGAAAACCCAACTGATATTCTACCTCACAAACTCATTCCAGTAACTCAAATGGTCCTATGTAATGACGGTACAACTTTCCATACTTATAAAATCCATGATGCCCAAGTCTTGGATATATTTTCAAAAACACATGATCACTCACCTCAAATGATAGCGGTCACCGACAATGACCCACATATGATTTTTAATGACTCTGAGATATCTCCATCCTCTTACTAATCAACTGAATATTTTCTATTGTCTCTTGCATAATTTTTGGCCCACCCAATTAAATCTCACCCGTTTCAACCCAACAAAGTGGTTAATGACAAGGATTCCCACAAAATGCTTCAAAATGGGCCATATGTATCTAGGCTTGGTACTAGTTGTTACATGGGAACTACTCTAATGGTATGTGCAGCTACCATGATCCAAAAAAACCCATTACCCAAGATCTAAAAACCTATTCAAATGTTTGGATCATCCTTTCATATTTTTCATTCATTTGAAGATGATATTCCAGGATCATTATTAACTAATTCCCAAGGGATTTCTATAAGGATTTCAAAAAATGAGTTGTAAACCTGGGGTCTCGGTCAGAGACAAACATGTCTAGAACAAAATTCCTATTTACAAATTCTTGGATATATATTTTTGGACAAGTCTTCCACCATATGAGATTCAAAAATAAGGATGATATGATCCAAATTCATGAGATTATCTACAATTACCCATATAGAATCCTGTTTCCTAACCCTCATTGGTAAACTCTTCACAAAATCCATGGCTATATGATCTATCTTCCACATGGGAATTTGTAAATACTGTGACATTGGTGTTCCTCCTTGACCTGCTGACAGGTGAGGAATCTCAAACATACTCATCCGATAAAAATTTCATGACAACCCACCAAAATTTTGATTTCATCACTCTATAATTATTTTGAATTCATGGATGAATCGCTCATTTTGAATTGTGTTAAACATTATGAATTTATTTCAGATGAACTAAAGGTACTATGATCCGATCTCTAAACTAAAAAAATGAACAACCATCCAAAATCTATTACTCAATGGTCTCCCCACTATTGAGTTTTGAACTCATGGTAATACATTTATGATCTAATATCTAAGCCTCTTTCACATGCTAAAATAAATAAGGAACAAAAAAACAAGGAAGAAAACTACAACATCACCCCGGTCATTATAATCTCAGTGCATGTCTTCTATAACCAATGTCAACTACCACGAATCCAAATATTCTTTATCCAACTGATTATATTAATTGTTACTTAATTCATCCACAACATAATTTCCTTTATCTGGTGTATACATCTTGTCAAAGTAAAAAATATTAAGGTATTACGTCAATATACTTCTCCTTAGATTCAAATTTTGTTATGAGAAAATTTGTTTCAAGTTTTTATGGCCAATAAAAATCATAAATTTATCAACAAAAAGATAATGATTCTTATTTATAAAATCATAGAGTACAATAGTCAATTCCAAATACTATGTTGGGTAGTTCTTCTCATGCACCCATAACTTCCATGAGCCATATGAAACAACATGACCTACTTGAATGAGAACACATCCTTACCCAGATCTCAAAGCATCACAATTGACTACATAAGCCCACTAGGACTCTAGAAATATGAGAATGAGTGTCAATGTAATTATAAAAATAATATCTTGAATGGATTTATAGCATTCATAATATCATTTTAAAGGATCACCTTTCCTCATCAAAGCTATCATCGATGATTCCAAGCATGAAAAATCATGTACAAAACATATATATTTTCTATCCAATATAATGAATCTATGTATCTAAAAAACATTATTTTGTGGTTTCCATGATATAAACACTTTTACTTTTTTCAAGGTCTATAGAAACTCCTTTTTTTTTCTGAAATTAAATGACTAAAGAAACGTATCTCTTGTATCCAGAAATCACACTTTGATAACTTAACATACAAAAAAATTCTCTAGCAGGATACCCAACACTATCTCCAAGTGTTTCTCACGATATTCATTTTTCATAGAATACACCAGTATATCATCCAAAAACACCATAAAAAAGTAATATAGATACTATTGAAATTTTCTATTCATAAATTCCATAATTAATAATGGTGAATTTTTAAGATCAAAAGGCATGATAATAAACTCATAATTTTCATATCTTCTTCTAAAATCTATCTTCAGATGATCCTCTTTCCAAACATGTAGTTCATGATATCTTGAATGCAAGAAAATTTTAGAGAACCATTGGGATCCACTCAATTGATCGAATAGATAATCAATGCATGGAAGAGGATACCGATTATTTATCATAACTTGGTTGTGATTATGATAATCTATATAAAGGCTAAGAGTTACATCTACATTCTTCACGAAAAGAACATGAACATTTTATAGAGATGTACTCCGTCGGATGAACCCTTTACTTTCCAACTCTTCCAAAAAATCATTCAATTACCTCAACTATATTGGTTCCATCTAATAATATGAAAGGGAAATATGATGAGTCCATGATTAAAGATCAATCATAAACTCCACTTCTCTTTTGAATGGAAATATCTATAATTTTTTAAGAAAAACATCAAGGAAATGATCCACTATGTTTTAGAAAATATATATTCCCAACATCATATATTGATTACAAAGAAACTAATATCAACTGGTACTAGGTAGTTAAAACCACCAATACAAAGGGCCCTGCTCTGCTTCCATCCACTACCCAATCTCTTTTAATTAGATATATAACATCATTAGAAGATTTGAAACTCACCGTCCATGTATAACAATTGATACGAGCCTCAAGGTTTATCAACCTATCCATTCCCATAATCAAGTCATAGATATTCATCTCTATCATATATAAATACCATAACAACTTAGTCCCATCCATTATTATCGAACAGTCTACACATTTCAAAGATAGACACTCTCATTTTCCCAAAGGTGTTTGGATTTTCAAAACCGAAGAAATCATCTCAACATGTAAACCCATTAGGTCAATAACATATGAAGCAATAAATTAATGGGAGATACCCAAATCAAAAAAATCTTTCATAAGATTAGAAATCAAAATAATAAAACCTCTCACCATATAAGGTCTTTATTGATCATCCATGATGAACTGGTCATTTCCATACAATTGTTTACTCAGTGAAATTTTCTCTTTGTTTCATTGTTTAGATTTTATAGGTTGATGAGTTGTGGTGTTCCTAGAATCACCATAGAATGCTTTGTTATAATGATGATATATATTCTACTAAACTTGTTCTATAGAAGCATACCGTGCATGAGAAACATGAGATGTATCCTTTTCACATGAACTTGGAGAATTATGAAAAGAACACTAAAGATGTCGCATATGTATTCAATTGTGACATGATATAATAGGTTCTATATAATCTCTATTTATATACTAAAAATAACCACATTGAAAACATATAGGACTACTCCTTATTCAATGAGGTAAGTTGATTGATCCTATGGTCTAATTCTGAGATATACCACCCCCTTGAGAATACGTGTCTCTCCTATACTTGTTTCCATCATTGGAGTTCCCAGTTATTCCCAAAGTAAAAAAACATGCTTCATCTAACCGTGTTCCCTGAGATGTGTCTTTCTACTACCATTTATTTATTAACCATTTTTTTATAATCCATTATACAAAGAATGTAAATCTTTGAGTGAATTTAGGGTTTCAACTCCGACTAAAAAATGCATGCCTTTAAGGATGAACTTATAGAAAATTTTGGTGAAAAGAAGACTAAATTCATAAATTTATCCACATAATCTCTTATCAATAGATTTTCATTCTTTAAACTGAAGAATTATATTGTTCTCTCAATTTTGAACATGTGAGGATATAACTGATTTTTGAACAATTTCTCAAAATCCTCTCGTGCCGCACCTTGGTCCATTTTAGCTTGAACTACTAAATCCCACCATTGGAGTTTTATATCCTCTAACATATACATTTCCAACATCACGTTGAGACATACTAGTGTCCCAAGAAAATATAATATTCAATTCATCTTATTCAACCAGACATAAAATGTTTTCAGATTTTAATCACTCGAAAAGATGAAGGGATTCTTCTTTTCAACTTGAACTAAATGACATACTTGTCTTAGTTCATCCTTTCCATTACCTATATCTATTACCTGAAAATCCTAGACAATAATTTGGATTAATTTTTGGTTCACCTATGGCATTAGTGAAACAACTTTCTCAGTAGCCTCTTTCTGTAGGTTCTCACGATGCCTACCCAGTTCCGTTTTTCATAACCAAAGAAAACTCCATTTAGACTCACTAATTATCAATTGAAGGCTTAAATATTTCAAATCACCATGTAAATAATTTTCACAATCATCTTCATACACAATAAACTATTTTAAACATTTTCAAAATGCCAACATCACTCCTTTACAAAATATCACCATTTTAAAATCTTTTCAATGTTTTTAAAAAATAATTACTTCTTTATATTTACATAAATCGTTAACCAAATAATGAAAAATGAATTCCTAGTGGGAATTCATAATATCAATGCATTACATGATACTATCATTGGATAAAACCATGAAAATGTGTTGAAAAATCACATAGAAGTGTCTTAAAACACTCATGCACCCAAACACCATGGTAGCTTGAATTTCAACCTAATGAGGTTATCTATTCTTTTTTATGATCTAAATTTCATGTTTCGATAATAATAATCATTTCTACCATACCAATAAATAAACCAATACCATTTTGAACTCCAAAACTGAACACAAATGATACTCAAGGATCGGAAAAAATGATACCATTTGTAACATCCCACCCTCACCCAATAGATTGGGAAGAGGCGGTGGGTGTTACTGGCCTTAGATGACATCCCCATGACACCAAAGGCTGAAAATAATTTCCAAGGGACTTAGAAATATTTGGGGTATGATTTTCCCTTTGAAATATAAACTTATAAACTACAAATAAATAACCACAATAACCTCTATATGATACATGAGTACTAAATACCACTCAACATAACCAAAAAAATCACCATATTAGAGTACAAACAAAAACCAAGTAACATAATAGAAGGAACCAAAGGACAAAAAAACCCAAAGACACCAAAAAAATTCAATAGAAACTCCCAATATGATCCAATATCCAACTCGATAAGCCAGAACCACAATATTAATAAGAATCACTGAAAAAATGAGATAAATTTATTTTACCTGTGTCTTAATAGATGATATCTACAATTGCACAATATTTCCAAAATATGGGGTTAGTCTAAACTCAATAGGATTTCCTCAATGACTTCCAAAATTATACCACTATGACAAAAAGTTTTATAATATTTATACAAAATATTTTAAAATAATTTAAAAACAATTTATATCAAAGCCAAAATAATTTTCCAGGGAAATCAATAAAACCAAGAATTTAAAACCTTTCACAACCCCACTTTTTATACCCATTACATGATTCCATAAATGAAAATATACACACATACACACATCCACACATGAATGTTTTAACACCCCAAGCTTCAACAGTTTGTTTCCCTTTGAATAATGCAATAACTTGCATTATACGCAACTTCGAGATTCTAACACACCACGATCAATAAAACTAGTCATTACGAATAGTAATACCCACATTTTGAAATTTTATAAATTATTTTTTTTAAAATGGAATTAATTTTTAAATTCAAAATATAGAAATTATCTTAGGGTTAATTTTTGGTATTTTTCTGAAAACATTCAATTTTTGATGAATAGTGAAAATACTACGTTATTGATTAAATATAAAATTTTATTTAAATAATTATTTATTTTATTTAAATTTATTTTAGGTAAAAATAGATAAATAATACCTATATAAGTTTAATGTAATTAATTGGAGTAATTTTATAATAAGTTTAGATATATAAAAATTTTATTGAACATTTTACCGTCTTTTACCCACCTGCTAGGAGCATTTTCAAATTTTCATAAAACTTAATTTTACCGCTTATGTGAGTTGAATTTCAAAAATCCTAGATACATGGTTAATATTAGTATGTAAAATTTGGTTCAATAAGATGAAAATAATTTTTGGTGAATAGTAACTTTTGACTTTTATTTACCATGGTTAAAAGTAAATAGGGTAATTAAGGGTAAAAGTGATATCATAATTACCCTAAAACATGTTCAAATTATATTGTATAAGTATAATTAGACCAAAAAAAACCTCAGGAATAAAATATTACCCCATTTGGTCCACTTGGATTAGATTAGAACATTTATTATTATTTTATTTAAAGAAGAGTTAAAAGAGTTAAATTCAATGTTTAATAACTATACCATTTTTAATATAGGGTCACACACAATATAAAATAGACTATAAATATTAATTATAAAGATACAAATATTTCCTAAATAATGGTATTTTATTTATATTTTTTATACATTATATAATTTAATTTATTTATGACACAATGATGATGCGTTAGTTACCTTATTAAAAAAATATTAAAATAATTGATTTTATAAATATCCAAATAAATGTAAATTGAGACTTATAATGAATTAAACTAATTTTATTTGTTAATATGACATTTTAGGGTTGGTTAAATAAATTTTATTCTAAGTTATAAAGTTTTAATGGCTTTGAAAAAAATCAAATACTAAATAGTGTCAAAATTGACATAATTGAGTTTTTAAAACAAATACTATATTATTAATTGATATAATATTCATAAAAATATAATGTTAGGAAAAATTATTCAGATAGGATTATATATATTAATAATTAACTACTTGGTGTTATCTTGGTAGTTTATAGTATGATTATTAACCATATAATATAAAAATACAAAGAGACATGGTAAATGTCAAACTATTTAACTAAGAGTTAAATCTTAAAGATAATGTTAATATGGTGACCTAAAACTGTATAAAACCTTTTGGTTGATATTTTTTCGACCCATCCCTTCCTTATCATCTAAAAAAATTATTTTGGAGCCATTATAAACCGAAAATTATTTTATTATAAAATAATATTTCAAGATTTTCCTAAAGTGTCCCTCACCTCTCTTATGAAAGAGCACTTCCCCTTCTCTCAAAATCACACCTCCAAAGCCATTTGGCTCAGCCAACCACTGCCCAAATATCCTCCCAGATTTCCTACCTTAATCCTAGATTCCTTCCTTTGGTCAGAAAGCCAACCTAAGGATCCCTTTTTATCAAATCTAAAGGAAGAACCCGAAGAAGAGGTAAATATTTCATCACCTTTTTCAAGTTATTTTCTTCTTCCACTTCCAATTTATGTGTTGTTTCCATAAAAAAATAAAAAATCCAAAACCTTCTACATACTATGATGTTATTATAAATATGTTACAACCATATTCTTTATTCTATCCATCCTATAATTGACAAAGTCACCATACGTGAATACGTACGACTTACCGTCTCCACTTCGTGGTGTAGTTTGTTATTCAAACACTTCATTATTTGGATGAATATAATAATGAATATAACTAATGTAAATAATTAATATAAAATGTTAATTATTATTTATATATGATATATCATTCAATTACATATTATTTCACTATCAATATAATGATATTGTCGCTCATGCGTACGTACGGATTACCATCTCCACAAATGCGATGAGATTCATTTCCCCATCATAACCATTCAAGAATAATTTTCATTTGATGACTAAAAATAATGTTTATGAACATAATATAATTCTGTATATTAATCAAATACGTCCTATCCATAACAAACAGGGCTTATGTTACCAAGAATATAAAAGAAAATGAACCAGTTAACACCTGAAACGATGATACTTATGAAATATTATTAACAAAGTAATATTAGAAGATCATATATGATATCATATTTATGTATATAGATATTGTATAATTTAATAAAAATGATTCAACTATTATACAGGAGTTTAAAGTACCCTCGAACAAGGAAAATTACAAGGTAAAGGTTAATTTCACAATCTCTTTATTATCTGAGGTTGTTTTTATGTAAGTATCTACCAGGACCTATTTATCATCCACATCCATGCTTTCATAAAAATGTATTTCAATTTTTTTACTAATTACTAGACTATGGGTTAAATTCATTTATACCTTTATTTGACCTTATATGTTTTTAAAGGAATCATTCCATTGTTTTCTAAACATGGAATTTTATGACCTTTTCGACAAAATTAAGGTAAGAATGTTTTTTTAACTTATATGGTGGGTGAATCCATTTTCCACCATTATAACATCATCAAAGCTTCACTTAAAATCTTATAAGAATATTTTCAAAATAAATGTTTTATTTTATAATTATATGACTCTTTAGTAGTTTAAAAATAGAAATAGGTATTTCTTTCGAATAGTTTTCATTTCATCTATGTCAACATCCTTTGATGGATTTTAAACTTGTTTGAAGTTGACTTGTTATGATAAAAATATTATATATTTTATTGACGGTTTTATGATATTTTTTACACTGGACATGTTATTTTTATACCATTCAAGGTTTATGGTTAAATTATTGACATTTCATATGCTAGTTTTAATATGAATGATTATGTTATGTCTCAAACTTTTCATATGAGGAATGTATAGGACTTAGTATGTGACAGGTGGAACCCACTATAGGTCCTCGGTGCATTTGTAGGTCTCATGAGACAATTAGATGTGGTATTGGATGAGGCCTTTCCCAATTTTGATATATGGTTTTGGCCTAGGCCTAAATCAGTTTTAGACATCTTGGCTGAGGCCTTGACAAGATATTTCAGAATGTCCGGAATTATACATTCCTTCATTATGAAAATAATAATGATGGTTCATGTGGTTATTCGACTAGTATAATACCGATGACTATGTTTTATTATGACATTATTTACTAAGCTCATATTCCTGCCATAATGTGTTCATATTTAATATTTGTAAAGGCATGTGTTTTTAATTATTCATCATGCCTAATGTTTATGTTATCTTCCACTGTATAGCATACCCTTACTGAGCTTTTTGAGATCACCCATTTCTTATGTTTCACTTTCCCAGGATATGAAGAAGTAAGTTATGAGTGGCTGGTAGGGATAATCTAGGAGGCTTGGATGTTTTTAATGGAATAAATAAGTGATGTATTTCTTTTCATGTTGTAATGTTGAACTTATATGTGTATCTTGTTTCCAATAATACTAAACTGAATGGTCTTTTGGGACATGATTCCTTGTATCATGCCAATGTTATGTAATAAAGAATATACTCTGGCTAACTAGGGTCATGGAATTATAGTTTTTATTAGAGACAGTTTAGTATAAACCTTGGAAACTAGATTTAGAAAAAAATATGATTAGAGAACATTACGCTATGATAGACTTTGAGGATTAGTATAGAAGAACTTCCTAAAATCTTGGTACTATAGAGATTTTGTGAGTTTTCCAAGTGATACATCCCTGTCTAGATACGATCATGTAGAGGCGACTCTGGAACATATGTACCTAGTGGTAAAACCTGAAAACACCGCTTTGAGCTAGACTCGAACGAGAAATGATGCACGACAACGGGCCATGCTGCACTCATGGTTACGACAATCCCAGGGGATATGCTTAGGATAATTCTAATTTTCATTACAAACCATTATGAAGGATTTATGAGTATATACCTCCTCAAAGAAAACATTTTTTTGATTATGAATTATATCCATAAATTGTTCAATTTATTTTATGTGTTTTACAGGTTCAGAATTATGTATTGTGATTCATAAATTAATCTACTATATGCCATTGTTTAGAAATGATGCCTAGTGTAAGGAATGTAAACCGTATAAATGCACATAATTCATGTAGGGATTTCCCACATACTAAAGATATTTACAGTGGAGCTAGTGATACAACTAGTGCTGATTAGCTTATCACCATACTAGGACAACTCACTCAAGTTATGAATAATAACCTTACCCATATGGAGCTCCTTGATCCACAATACAGAGGAACAATGTTAGACCGCTTCATGAGGGAACAAACACCAACATTCAATGGGAGTACAAATCTGTTTGTAACTGAGAAATGGATAAGTTCCTTAGAGAAAATATTTCATGCTTTGCGGAGTAGCGAAAGGGAAAAAGTTTTAATGACAGTTTATCACCTCACGGGAGATGCATATCAATGGTGGTCATTTATTCAAAACACAAAGGAATATGAAGAAGTATCAAACATGGAATGGAGGGAGTTTAAAGGTATATTCTTATAAAAATACTTTCCTCGTGACCATCGAGTGGATATTGAAAGACAACTTCTGAGTCTGAGGCAAAAGGAGGATGAGAATGTTGTAAAGTATGAGGCTAACTTTACAAGGCTATAAAGGCATGAAATATATTATATATGTAACCCAAGAAGTAAGATTTATCATTTCTTTTATGGGTTAAAACCATTTCTACATTGAGCATTAGTCTCAAAATCCTTCTCATCGTATGAAGATGTTGTCTCATGTGCTATCAATAAAGAAAAGGAATCCACTATGTATTACAACTTTAAAGCAAAGAAAGAGAAGAAGAGATCTGCTGAAATCTCTGGGAAATGAAATAAGGAAATATGGAAGAATAGAAGAGTTGAATTTCCACCCTCTGATAATTTTGGAAGGAAGCACTATGGTGCCTGTCTAAAAGGAAAAGGAGTATTCTAAAATATGGATAGAAAATCCATATTGCTAGTGATTGTAATGGGAAGAAATAAGATACCAATGTTCAATACTACAATTGCCAGGAGATGGGACATTATGCAAATGAATGTCCTAAGCATCATAGAAACTTATCTCAGAAAAGGTCAAGTGATCAAGGACAAGCTTATGCAATCACTACTACAGAGGTTGAAGCTCTAAAATATGATTTGGCATGTAATTTAATGGTTTCATCAAGTTTAAATAATGCTTTATTTGATTCTGGATCATCAAATTATTTCATATCTTCCCACTTTTATGTGAAAAATAGATATTTACAATTTGATTTAACAAGGGAGTTGTCAGTCAAAACTCTTAAGGGATGTATCATTGTAACAACGTTTTGTGAATCAGTCCCCATTAAGGCATATAAATGATATTTATCTACTGATCTAATCTTCATACCCATGATTTAATTTGATATAATCCTTGGTATGGATTGGATTTCAGACCATGATGATAAAATTTATTGTAATAAGAAGGAGGTTACAATTCTTGAGGATGATAAAGAGTACCTTATCTTTAGAGTAGAAATGTCACCATCTGATTCTTATCTAGATTCACCCCCAATAGCTCTAATAAATTCAATTATTGGGGAGGATGAGAATAAAATAATTATGGGCGAGGAAAATAATGTTTAAATAGAGGACGTACCTATTGTGAAAGAATATATTGATGTGTTTTCAGAGGATTTACCTCGACATCCTCCAGAACAAGAAATTGAGTTTTCCATGGATTTAATTTTTGGTTCAAGGCCCATATCTAAGACCCCTTATAGAATGGACACTGCGGAATTTGTATAAATAAAGAAACAACTAGAGTAATTGAGTAATAAGATATTTATTCGCCCTAGTGTTTCTCCATGGGGAGCCCCTATCCTTTTTGTTAAGAAGAAAGATGAATCAATGAGGTTGTGTATTGACTACATAGAGATAAATATATAACAATAAAGAATAAGTATCCCCTACCTCACATTAATGATTTATTCGACCAACTTCATGGAGCTCAATGTTTTTCAAATATTTACCTTTGATCGGGATATCATCAGTTGTGTGTGAAGAAGGAAGACATTCCGAAAAAAGCATTTCGAACCAGGTACGGGCATTACGAGTTTACAGTAATGCCTTTTGGATTGACTAATGAACCCTCTGTCTTCATGGATCTAATGAATAGTGTTTTCAAGGAATATCTTGATGAGTTTTTAGTGGTATTTATTGATGATATCTTGCTATAATCCAAAATCTATGAAGATCATGAAAATCACTTGCACATTATTTTAAAGACTCTTACAAGAAATTAATTTTATGGGATGTTTAACATGTTTGAATTCTGGATTCAAGAGATTTCGTTTCTTGGCCATATTGTCTCTATGGATGGAATAACTGTTGATCCTTTAAATACCAAGGCAATCCAAGAATGTCCAGCACTGACAAGTATGACTGGGGTACACAATTTTATTGGTTTATAAGGTTATTATCAACGTTTCGTCTAGAATTTTGCCCAGTTGGCTAACCCATTAACCAAGCTCACACATAAAGGGGTTAAATTTGTATAGAAAAAAGGGTGTAAAGAATTTTTTGAAGAACTGAAGAGAAGATTAGTCCATGATCCTATCTTGACTATACCATCAGGTAATGGGGGGTTTGTTATTTATAGTGATGCTTCAAAGAAAGGACTTGGTTGTGTCCTTATGTAGAATGATAGAGTTATAGCCTATGCATCACGATAGCTAAAAATTCATGAAGAAAACTATCCCACTCATGATCTTGAGTTAGGAGCTATAATCTTCACTCTGAAGATATGGAGACACTATCTCTATGGTAAAAAAATTGATATTTATACTGATCACAAGAGTTTAATTTATATTTTCTCACAAAAAGAACTAAACATGAGGCAAATGAGATGACTTTAACTACTCAAGGATTATGATTGCACAATACACTACCATTTGAGGAAGGAAAATATGGTTGTAGATTATTTGAGCAGAAAAGATCATGGAGTTTTGAACAAGATGAGAGTTTAAAAAAATCCTATAAACATGGATCTAGTAATGATGAATATGGGAATTACCATGGAAGGTGAAACATTAATGCTTGTAAAATGGTTGTCAAACCATCTTTACTAGAAAGGATAAAAAGTTCTCAAACAGATGATGATGAGATTCAAAAGAAGATTGAAGCTATAAATGATGCAAGATTGAGTGACTTCATATATGAAGATGGATTTTTGAAATTTGTGAAGATACATTGTGTTCCTGATATACCTGATCTAAAAAGGTAATTGTTGGATTATTCTCATATTTCCAATTTCTCTATACACCCAGGGAGCACCAAGATGTATAGAGATTTGAAGGAACACTTTTGGTGGGAAAACACGAAGAGGGAGATTGCTGATTTTGTGACAAGATGTATGGTTTTTCAATAAGTGAAATCTAGAAGGAAATAGCCTAGAGGAGTCATGTAACATTTTTCCATAAATGAGTGGAAATGGGATGATATTATGGTGTACTTTTTTATGGGAATACCAAAGACTCCTAGATGGAATGATGTAATATGGGTCATTGTTGATCATCTTACCAAGTCACCACATTTTCTTGCTATATGAAAATATTTACCACTTAAATGTTTAAGAATATTGTATATTAATGAATTTTTAAGACTTCATGGAGTACCCCTATCAATTATTTTTGATCCTGATCCTCTTTTTACATCAATATTCTAGAAAAGTCTTCAGAAATCCATGGATACTGAACTTTGTTTGAGCACTTCCTACCACCCTAAAACTGATGGACAATCAGAACGAACTATTAAAACATTCAAAGACATTTTGAGATATTTCTCACTTGACTTTCAATGTATGTGTGATCAATATTTACCTCTGGTAGAATTTTCCTATAATAATAACTTCCATTCAAGAATTCAGATGGCACCATATGAAGTGTTATATGGAATGAGATGTCGCACACCAACTTGTTGGGATTATGTTGGTGAAAGAAAACTCATAGGCCCAGAACTTGTTGAGGAAACAATGGAAAAAGTGAAGATTATCCAAACCCACATCAAAGAAGCCCAATGTAGGAAAAAGAGCTATGCCGATAACAGAAGGAAGGATTTGAAATATCAAGTAAGAGACCAAGTTTTCTTGAAGGTATATCCATGGAAGGGTGTTATATGTTTTAGTAAGACGGGTAAATTGAGTCCCAGGTACATCAGACCATTTGAAATTATAGAATGAATTGGAGTTGTAGCTTATCATTTGGTAATGCCTCCACGTCTCTCCAAAGTTCATGATGTGTTCCAAATATCACTGTTGAGAAAATACATTCCTGACCCAACACTTGTACTCACCTATGAGGAAATTAAATTCAAAAATGATTTGTCTTATTGTGAAGAGCCTGTCAAAATTCTTGATACTAGGAAAAAATTTCTGAGAAACCAAACGACTTTTCTGGTAAAAGTTCAATGGAGAAACCATAAGATGGAAGAGGCAACATGGTAACTAGAGGAACTTATGATGAAGAACCACCTGAATATTTTTGTGCGGTAGTATTCTAGAAATTTTGAGAATGAAATTTTTTTGAGGGAAGAATGTAACACCCCAATCTTCCATGATACGTTTCCCTTTGAATAATGCAATAGCTTGCATTGTACGCAACATTGAGATTCTAACACACCACGACCAATAAAACTAGATGTTATGAATAGTAATACCCACTTTTTAAATTTTTTAAAATTTTATTTTTCAAAATGGACTTCATTTTCAAATTCAGAATTTCGAAATTATCTTATGGCGATTTTTTGGTATTTTTCTAAAGACATTCATTTTTTGACGAATAGTGAAAAACACTGTGTTATTGCTTAAAACTGACTTTTTATTTAAGTAATTTTTTTAATTTAAATTTATTTAAGGTCAAAATAGATACATAATACCTATATAAGTTCAATTTAATTCATTGGATTCGTTTTATAATAATTTTAGATATATAGATATTTTATTGAACTTTTTACAGTCTTTTACCCACCTCCTAGGAGCATTTGCAAATTTGCATAAAACTTAATTTTACCACTTTTTTCAGTTGAATTTAAAAAATCTGAGACACATGGTTAATATCAATATGTAAAATATGGTTCAATAAGATGAAAATAATATTTGGCGAATAGTAACTTTTGACATTTATTTACCACGGTTTAAAGTAAATAGGGCAATTAAGGGTAAAAATGAAATCATAATTAACCTAACACATGTCCTAATTCTATTTCATAAGTATAATTAAACCAAAAAAACATTAGTAATAAAATATGACCCTTTTGTTCCACTTGGATTTGATTAGGACATTTATTATTATTTTATTTAAAGAAGAGTTAAAAGAGTTAAATTCAAAGTTTAATAACTAAACCATTTTTATATAGTGATACAGACAATATAAATTCAACTATAAATATTCATTAGAAATATAAAAATATTTCCTACATAATTATATTTTATTTATAATTTTTATAAATTAAAATAATTTAATTTATTTATGACACAATTATAATGTAGTAATTAACTTATTAATGAAATATTAAAATAATTGATATTATAAATATCCAAATAAATGAAAATTGAGACTTCTTATGAATTACACTAATTTTCTAGGATAATATGACAAGTTAGGGTTGGTTAAATACATTTTTTATAAGTGATAAAGTTTTAATGGCTATCAAAAAAATCCCATACTAAATAGTGTCAAAATTTACATAATTGAGTTTTTAAAATAAATACTATGTTATTAATTGATATAATATTCATAAAAATCTAAGGTTTGGCCAAAAGACATATATAAGATTATTTATATTAATAATGAATCACTTGGGGTTATCTTGTAAGTTTATAGGAAGTTTATTAACCATATAATATAAAAATACAAAGTGACATGGTAAATGTCAAACTATTTAACTAAGAGTTAAATCTAAAAGATATTGTTAATATGGTGACCTAAACCTATCCAAAACCTTTTATTTGAGAGGTTTTAGCCCCATAACTAAGTTATAATCTAAATAAATTATTTTTGAGTCATTAGAAACTGAAAATTATTTTATTATAAAATAATATTTTAAGATTTTTTTAAAGTGACCCTCACCTCTCTTATAAAAGGGCACTTCCCATTCTCTCCAAATCACACCTCCAAATCCATTTGGATCAGCCAAAATCTGTCCAAATATCCTCCAAACTTTCATCCCTTCATCCTAGAGGACTTCCTTTGGTCATAAAGGCAACCTAATAATCCCTTTTGATCAAATCAAAAGGAAGAACTTGAAGAAGAGGTAAATATTTCATCACCTCTTTCAAGTTCTTTTATTCTTCCACTTCCGCTTTCTTTGTTGTTTCCATAATAAAATAATAAATCCAGTACCTTATACATAAATTTATGTAATTATAAATATGGTACAACCATATTATTTATTCTATCCATCCTATAAATGACAAAGTCACCATACATGCGTACATACGGCTTACCGTCTCCACGTCATGGTGTAGTTTGTTATTCAAACACTTCATTAATTGGATGGGTATACTAATGAGTATAACTAATGTAAATAATATATATAACATGTTAATTATTCTGTATATATGATATAAAATCCAATTACATATGATTTATCAATCAATATAATGATATTTTTACTCGTGCGTACGTATGGATTACCGTCTCCACGAAGGCAATGAGATTCATTTCCCCATCGTAACTATTCAAGAATAATTTTTATTTGATGACTAAAAATAATGTTTATGAACATAATATCATTCTGTATATGAATTAAATAAATCCTATCCATAAAAAACATGGCTTACGTAAGCAATCATATAAAAGAAAACAAATCAGTTAACACATGAAATGATGGTACTACTGAAATATTATTAACAAAGCAATATTAGATGATGTTATATGATATCATATTTATGTATATAGTTCTCATATAGTTTAATAACAATGATTTAAATATTATAAAGAAGGTTAATGTACCCTCGACCAAGGAAAACTACAAGTTAAGGGTTAATTTCACAATCTCTTTATTATCTGAGGTTGTTTTTACGTAAGTATCTACTGAGACCTATTTATCATCCACGTCCATGATTTCTTAAAAATGTATTTCAAAACATTTTTACTATTTACTAGACTATGGTTTGAATTCATTTATACCCATATTTTACCTTATATGTTTTGAAAAGAATCTTTCCGTCATTTTCCAAATAAGGTACTTTATTACCTTTTCCACAAAATTAAGGTAAGAATGTTTTTTTAACTTATATAGAAGGTGTGGCTACTTTCCACCGTTATAAAATCATCGAAGCTTACCTTACAAGATTATAAGAATATTTTAAAAATAAACTTTTTATTTTATAATTATGTGACTCTTAAATGGTTTCAAAATAGAAAGAGGTATTTCTTTCAAATAGTTTTCATTTCATCTATGTCAACATCCTTTGATGGATTTTAAACTTATTTTAAGTTGATTTATTATGATAAAAATCTTCCATATTATATTGAAGGTTTTGTGATATGTTTTACTGTGAACGTTTTATTTTTATACCATTTAATTTTTATAGTTAATGTATTGACATTTTGTATGCTAGTTTTAATACGAATGTTTTTGTTATGTTTTATCCATTTCATATGAGGAATGTATTGGACTTAATATGTGATGGGTGGAGCCCGCTATAGCTCCTCGGTGCATTGGAATGTCTCATGATACAATTATATGTAGAATTGGCCGAGGTCTTTCCCAATTTTGATATATGGTTTTGGCCGAGGCCTAAATCATTTTTAGACATCTTGGCTGAGGCCTTGACAATATTTTTCAGAATTTCCAACATTATACATTCCCTCATTATGAAAATAATAATGACAGTTCATGTGGTTATTCGTCAAGTAGAATAGCCATGACTATGTTTTATTATTTAATTATTTACACAGATCATATTCCTTCCATGAAGTGTTTATGTTTATTATTTGTAAAGACATGTGTTTTTAATTATTCATCATGACTAATGTTTATGTTATCTTCCACTATATTGATTAACCTTACTGAGTGTTTGAGCTCACCCCTTTCTTATGTTTCATTTTCCCAGGATATGAAGAAGTTAGTTATGAGTGACTTGTAGGAATAATCTAAGAGGCTTGGATATTTCTAATGTAATAAATTAGTGTTGTATTTATTTTCAAGTTGTAATGTTGAACTTATTTATGTATGTTATTTCCAATAATACAAAACTGATCGGTCTTTTGGGAAAATATTTCTAGTATCATTCCAATGTTATGTAATAAAGCACCAACTCTAGGTAACTGGGGTCGGGGCAGTACACATGTCCAGGTGATAGTTACATACTCAAGGGAGATCTCTCATCGATGCACTAATTCGTCACAAGGTGACCAATCTCTAAGTACCTCAATAGAACACTCTCTTTCTATAGGGCCTCATCATTATACCCTAATAGTAAATGCTTTTTTATTTAAGGATACTTCAATGAAATAAACTCACACCAACCATGTATTCCAAAACCCATTCCAATCCATTTCAAATAAAACCTTTATTTCTTTAAAACATTTCAATAACCATTTTCCATGTATTAAATCAAAAACATAATTTTAAAATCACAATTTTAAAATTATCATCAAAGACAATTCGCTAAAAAACCTTAAAATTTATACATTTTTTCAAAACCACAACTAAAGAGTTTTCCCACAAGATTCACTCATAAATTTCATAATAAATTTGAGAGGAAAATTTATTTCAAACTAAGACTTCATGTTCTAATCAAGTGGAGTCAAGAGAGATGAAACCTACCTCACAATGGTTAGAAAAGATGAAGAATGGAATAATGATTATTTAGATATGGTCTTTGATCTCCAATAATTTAATATATCTTACCATAAAACATCCCAATTCCCATCAAGGAATACATATCTATCCACATAATATTATATCTAAAGTTCTGAGAGAGAGGAGGAGAATAGAAATAAGAAGAACGGGAAAGAACAAATACTTATAGAAAAATATGAAACTCCAAAATAATTCGAATCACTTACAAATTACACCCAAATTTAAGGGGATCACATATTAATCCTTGAGAGGGAATGCAATTTGAGATTTAGGAATATTAGATATTCATAAGGGGTCCTAGGGCTTAAAACAAATTAGGTCCCCAATTTTTGGATCTGAAATAGCATAATGCATGGTTTGTTAAACCATGTGCTAACTGTGCCGGAGATTCTCTATCAATGACAGTAGGCACGAAAAGTTTCTCATGTTCACCAAAATTGTTTAGGAAAACCATATTACAACCATTCGATGATATTATCTCAAGCCAACCCCTCACACTATTGGCTCTCATGGTTAGACAAAATGTATGCCTACCAATCTTTCCCCCCTATGTTCATTATTACACAATTTCCCATGGACATCCGCATGGGTTGGAAATTTTTTTCACTAACTACACAGTGCTACAATCCCTCCGACCACAATACACATAGTTTCTTAGATGGGGTCCATGATTTTTACCATTATCAAACTGTTCGCCTCTAGATAATTATCCAACTCATGCAAAAACTAATTCAAGCCTCCAAAAACTTAACCCAATCAAAATACGTACTTAAAATTCATAAAAAATGGTCAATTACCCAAATACAAGTGTGCTAAAATAGTTTTGTATATACTTATAATATCACATGTTAATACATTAAACAAAAACATGTATGAGGACCATAATATGGATATAACATATTTTTAGATGAATATTTAATTGATTAAACAAAAACATGCCTAAGGACCATAATAGTTTAGTGTCATTAGAAACTAGGTACACAAATATCTAATTCGGAAGAAGAACTTCAACATCTACCATAAAGACCTTCTAATTTTTTAATATTCATAGTCATACCCTACTTAAAACCTTTCTTCATAACCTAGGGAAATTAAACATAATAAAGAGTGATATCAGATGTTCAATAAGGGTAAATAAGGGAGATACGTAAGCATAACATGAAGTTAAGGGTATGATAACATTATCATAAAATTTGAAAACCATACCTTTCCTATAAAAGATCATAATATTGAGTCTTGGCATAAAGATTGGAAGTTTATAAGACATGAATCATAAGGTAATCAAATAATAGGATCTAAGAGAGCATAAAATTGGCATAATACATTGATTATTTTTCATACACATCAACTTATATCATTGTGAACATGTATAAATAGATACATGTTCACTCATTAAGTTAAGAACATGAAATTACACCCTCACATAAACTTATGGTTATATAACCAAGTCCACACATAAGATTATATACATGAAATATAGGTCCAAGAATAACTCTATGAGCTTGTAATCAAGTTCATTCATAACATTGTGAGCATGCAATAAGGTTCATGCATAACATTGTGAACATGTAACCAGGTTCACACATAATATTGTGATCATTTAATTAGGTTTATGCATAAAATTTTGACTATGTAATCTAGTTCACACATAACATATTCACTCATGAGTTATCCATATTTTCCCAATTCATTAGATGGAGATATAGGTCCTACTCATCACATAATGAGGATCATACATATGTGTTTAATAAGATCATAAAAGATTCATCATATCATAAACCATAAAATTAAATGAATTTCATAAAAATTTCATCATAGTTTAACCAATGTAAAAGTGAATGGTTTCTTAATCATTTCATCATTTAATCATAATATAACTCGTGTAAAATAAAGAGGATTTCATAAGAATTATATCAAGATATAACATGTGGAAGATAAATAGGTATAATAAACATATTGGCATGGTAAACCATTCAGATAAATAATAATAAGGGAATCCTTGGTTCATATCATATTTAAATCCTAAGTTACATCAATATATATTATATTAGAAAAATAATGATTTTGATTGATCACATGGAATATTTCTTAATGAAAATAACCTTTACTTGAAAATCACTTTAAAAAAAATCAAAAAAAAGTTTAAAAATAATTTTCTTTAAAAATAGACTTTAAAAATTATAAATTAATCTTCAAAGAAAATAAGGGTCATGATGCTATAAAATTCTATTCATTCCATGCACATTAAAACAAACACCCCTTTGAAATTTTTAGTAAAATCCAAATGAGCATTATTTAGAAAATGACATGAACAATCCTTTCAATTTTTTTTTGAAAAAAGTTAATCATGGGTAAAAATATCTTTAATAAATCATTTTAATAATTATGAAATCATTTTGGAAATAATATTTATATTTTTTAGATAACATGGTTTTGAAAGAAAAAGGGTTTTCAACTGAATAGAGAAATAAATATTATTTTTGTTATAAGATTTTTCTCCATTATTTTAATTACCAAAGAGTAAAAAATGGTACTATTACATGAAAATATCATCAATAAATAGGTTAGAATAAAATTCATGAGAATTATTGTGATATATATCATAATATTTTATGATTTAAAGTATAATCACAGACAATCCTGATAAATGATGAGATTTTAAAATAAGTTATTTACCACTTTGGTACTTTTAACTGTAAGATCCATGAAGGAATAAAATTAAATGAAACTTAATATGTCATGAGAATAAATAAATTCATGATATTACATGTAAAAGGGGATATTTATACATATCATAAAAAAATATAGGTTCATAACATAACATATGTCTCAAGGAAGGAAAATTAAGGTAAAAATACTTTTCTAAATTAAAAGATTTCTAATCATAAACCCCATGAAATATTGATGATTAAATTGATAAGTAAATAAAAATAATTTTATGTAGAATCATTATAAAATAAATTCATGGGTATTATATACACCACCTAAAAGAAATAGGTTATGAATATGGAATGTGTCTCACAGAAGTAAAAAGAAAGATGAAAATACCTTACTACTTTAGTAATATTTTGAATACTAATACCCATTAATAAAAAACATAAAATGAAACTTTTATTATCAAAAAATAATTATATTAAATATATAACATGTAAAAGGGTAAGTATTCATACCACAAAAAATAAACGCATGGTGAATTTTCATGTCTAAAAAAAAGAGATAATAGAAATCTGTTACCATAAGTCTCAACTTCCTTCATAAATATTTAAAAACAGTTTATAATAAATATAAGTTTAATATAAATCTATTAATGAAATATAGTTATATAAATAATACCATATATTATTTACTTATTTCCTTTTATAACATGTTTATTAACAATTCCATGTTAAAGTCACGTTTCGGGTAATAACTGCTTTGTTTTTCGTGTATATTTTGATTTGGTATTTTTGGTTCTGTTACATTGATCATGGTACCATAATATATAGAATTATAATAATGAAATAATTTTTATATTTACTCAAAAATTATACTTTTAATACCAATCACTAAATATGATTTTGAGAAATGAAATACATTACAATCATAAAGATGGTAGGCCGTATGTACACATGATGAACGTTTCCATTTTTAAATGGTCATTATAGAAAATAGGGAAGTAATATTTTATATTTATATAATGATAATAATATAAAATTATTTCTTTAAATATAGTTATACAAATCATCCATGTATTATTGGGATGAAAAGAGAGAGTCACATCGCTTCGTGAATGCGGTAGTCCACATGTAAATGAACAATGTTATCACCTTTCAGTGAGTGAAAAGGTAAGGAATAAAATAATATATTATATTTTAAGAATTATAAATATATAATTAATATCACAATTATTTCATTTATATAACATATATTCATTAAATTCATCCTTATTATATTCCATGTAAAGTGATAGTGAAAAATAAATCCCATCACTTCGTAAGGTGGTAATCCGTTGTACACACAAGCAAACAGAATGGAAAGTAAAAAAGGTATATATTATATAATGACTAAATGGGTGTAATTATTTTATAAATATGATATATATAATTTATATCATTCATTACAACCAACCATGAGAGGTAGAAATGAAAAAATGAATGACGTCGCTTCGTGAGGCGGAGTCCACTGTACACATGAATGATGATTTCATAACCAATTTGATTGAAGTAGAGATGGTTTTAGGTAATGATCTTAAAAAATATATAATTACATTTAATAAATTGATATTATTATATAATAATGTTTTAATAAGATTTAAGGATTTAGAGGAAGAAATAAAATAAAAATTTCTCATTGAAGAATGTTACCTCTTCTTCGGGTAACCTCCTTAGGTTTGCACCGAATCCTTCCAAGGTTGGATTTATGAAAAAAATAAGGATTCTAGGATGATAATAAGGAATATTTTACTTCATTTGGGTATTTATTGGATGAAATAGAAGTTTTTAATGTGTAAAGAGTATAGTAGATGTGTGGATTTTTATAAGTGATGTGGGTGGCACACTTTTAATTTTTGAGAAGAAAGATATGTACCCACATTTTTCAAATGAAAAAAGGATTAAAAATAGAGTATTATATAGAATTAAAAGTTATAGAGTTGAAATATTTACATTAAATATATTTTATAAATTTTATTATGTCATTTTAGACCTTACATTTTTAATTTAACCCCTAGTAAACCTATTTTTACCTTAACCAGGATAATTAATTTGTACTATTTTTCACTATTCATTTTGGAAAAAAATTAATTTGAACATATTATATAATATAAATTATAATTATTATAAATATTGAATCCATTTTTTTAAATTCAATTCAAAATAGTGACAAAATTTAATTAAAAATTAATCTCACAAACATGACGAGAAAGTGGGGTTTCAAAGGGAAAATGTTTAAAGTTTACAAGGTTTTTATATCAAAATTCAATATGAAAATGATTAAAATAAAAAAAATTAGATTAATAGATATATAATTGAACTAATTTTAATTTAAGACAATTTAAAATAAGATTTTAAATTATAGATAATTTAAATGGAAAGTCAATTTTCAATTAAAATTCAATATTTCTCACTATTCATAAAAAAATTACCTTTTGAGAAAATTCTCAAAAATACACCCTAAGATCATATTAACATTATGATTTCAAAAATAAAATTTATTTTTTAATATAAATTTTATAAAATTTCAAAAATTATTTTTAAATTATGTATCCAAAAAGGTGACAAAGCTTCTTTTTAGAAAAATACAGTTTAAGTGTAAAATTGGATTAATTCTTATCTGTTGTCTAATAAACACATAAGATGAATTAATAAAATTTAATTGAATATATAATATATAAATTTAATTAAAATCATTTACCAAAAGTGATTTTTTAATTTATTGAGGTAAAATACTTTTTTGTGTATAGAAATAGTTTTTTTAAAAAGAATTAATTAATTTCAAAATTGTTTTTATTTTAATTTATAATTAACTAGTCACCAAATAATAAATGTTATATAAACGTGTGGACCATATATTTTCATAATTTTTTATAATCATATTCATACCTTCCATTTAAATGGCTAGGTGACAACTATCATATTAAATTACAATATTTTAATAGTATATTACAATTTTTTTTTAAATTCATTGTAACATGTATCACAAGTTAAACTAATTATTTCATGTAACAAAATATAAAACTAGTTTTTCATGTAATGAAATATGAACATAGTGTTATCTATAATAGAAAATATCGAATAGATTAAATTTAGTTAGAAACAATTTCACAAAATCTCAGGGTGTTACATTCTACCCCCTTAAAATTATTTTTTCCCTAAAAATTCATCACTTTGGTACTAATGATCAAGGATAATTATACCTCATTACATATTCATGTTCCCATATAGCTTACTCAAGTTGAGGTTTTCACCAAAAAATTTTAAATAGGTGATTGGTATTGTTTCGTAGCACTTTCTATGCATGATCCAGAATCTTAGATAATTATTACTTATAAAAAAGATCATGATCCAATGGTATGACCTTTGAGTTCAGTACATGTGAGGAATCAAGAATGTAATTCATTAGGTGAGGTACATGGAACACATCTTGAACTTGATATAGGTTCTATGTAAGTGAAAAATGATAAGATATGGTCCCAATATAATTTGGATTTCAGAGGGACCAATATACATAGGGATTAGTTTTCCCTTCTTTCTTCCTCAGATAAATTTGTATAAATAACTTATACCCAAGTTCAAATTCTATATCACATTGAAGATCATAAACATAACATTTCAATCAAATTTTTTCTATCCTTACGTGTTACTAAATGAATCTAACATTCTCTACGATCTCATCATCTTGCTTGGGTCCCAATATATTTCTTTCTATAACTTCATTTCAATACATTGTATTTATACACTTCTTTTCATGAAGGTATTCATAAAGTTCCATTGAATTGATATATTGAAAGCTATTATTGCAAGAAAACTCAACTTGAGGAAGGTTTTGATCCCAACCTCCTTTGAAATCCATAAAACAAGATCTTTGCATATCCTGTATGGTTTGAATATTCTCTTATACTAACCATCTACATTGATAAAACTCAACTCCATATCCAAATATTGATGAATAATTAACCAAAACATAGAGGTAAACTTTGGTTACTGATTATATACAATTTAATGTTGAACCCCATGAAACCTTACCACTTACTTAATGTATATTCTGGAAAGAGGATCCAAAGAGAAATTTTCTCTGATAGAGATAAAGTGTTTTGAATTCATAAGAAGATATACTATAAACCTTGTAACATTATGACATTTAGATGTTGTGGGGGAGTCCTATGAAAAAACCCCATTGATGTATTACCATTTATTTTTTGGTGTGGATAATGGCCGTATCATCCTTTTAGAATTTTTTTTCTCAGCCTTGACTTGATAACATACTAAGCATCAAGATACATAATTAGAAATATCTCTGTTTATGTTATCCCACTATAAATAATCTTAAATTTATACAAGTGGTAGGTTTTATATCGTTTTCACCCTTCATTTGTGTGTTTAATCCTAGAGACCTTGTTAGATGCGATATGTTGTCTCCCAGAATACATGTTATCCTTTTTCCAAAAACTATATTAATAAAAACATTTCAATTTTAAAATATCCCATAATTATATTAATATAAAAGATAAGATAAACCCTAATGGTTACCAATACCTTTAATGCTATATCCATAAAAAGGAATTCATCCTTAAAATCGAGGAGTTGTATTGCCATAAATGTCTCTCAAAATATCCTTAATCTTGATAAACCCCCAACACATAAAATATCAAAAGGTGTTTATACTAATTTGAACTCATGATCAAACTTAAACTAATAAACCCATGATGTAATACATAAATCTAAATTTAATATTACATGGAGATAAAGATTATTCCAAAAATAATGAAATCCTTAGATGATTCAAGATTTTTATAACCAAGATACCATTGGTAAAATAATTCTACAACATAAATCTTTAATCCAAATATATATATACTTCAATAATTTCACTTAAATGATTGGTAGTGAATAGGTAATTCCTTGGTCTAGAAGTTAATTCTTTGGTTAGTGCATTGATTTGTATGATTACCATTTTCCCTACCCATAATACATTGAACTCCTCAATATTTGTTTTCACTCTATGACCTTATTTTACACACATATAACATCTTTCCATCTATTTGATATATTACTCAAGGTTCTTTTATCACCTTCTTAAGATGTAAAATTCAAATCTTTTTTCCCTCTATATTTATTACAACATAAATTTTCTAAAAATTCAATCCCCATATTATTATATGTGTTATAAATCTCACCAAAGTTCACATTATTAATTATATATTGTGATAGATTATTAGTAATAATCAAAATATATTCATCTCCAGTCATCATCCAATTTATTTTCTCACAGTTACTAAATTTTCCATAATATTCAACATTAATACAATTCCTTCTAGTTTTAGCCATTTACTAATACCAAAAATCATAGTATGATAAAAACTATTCATATTGGAAAACCACATAATAATGAAAAATCACTTATAGAATGTATAAATAATGAAAAATTATTTTTAATATGTGAAAACATAGGTTTATCATATGTAATTCATAGTCATAATCATTTAAAACCTTCCTAATACTTTATATATATATATATTTTTAATTTCCAAAGCAGATCCCCTAGGAGTATAAAAATATGTGTGCAACAAGGACCATTGTCATGCATCATGTGATGATCAAGTCCATATCGATGTACCCTTTTCAAAGTTATTACCTATAGTTAACTCTTTTCTAGAGAAACATTTAGTTGTTGTATATAGACATGGATATAATTTCTTGTTAACCACTAACTAAATACTTTACCAAAATTCTAGGACATTTTACTATACTTTGAATCATCCTTAGACTTATACATAGAGAAATACGGAGACATATCCTTATAAATATCCAGAGGGATCTGACTAAAGTTTTCTCATCTATGTTTACAAATGTTAACTAAACCTTTCCTCTGATTGTTACTATAGTGACTCAGTATTTTCATATATGGATATCACATCTTTTAAGATTTATATTCAATACATTACACAAAAATGTTCCAGTGGATCATAATATTTTAGTGTCTTTGGATAATAGGTAAACAATCATCAAATTTGGTGAAATATCTTAAACATATACCATAAAGATATTCTCCTTTAGTATTATTTACAAAAATACCCTAATTAAATACTTTCTTCATAACCTGGGGAAAGGAAACATAAGAAAGGGTGAGATCAGATGCTCAATAAGGGAAAATAAATGAGTTAGATAAGAATATTACGAACCAAAGGATATGATATTATGAGAATGACATTTGAAAAACATATCCTACATGTCAAAGATCATAATTTAATAAATATTGGAAGTTAATAATACCTGAATCACAAGGGAATCAAAGAACATGAACTATGAGCGAATAACATTGTCATAAGACATAGATTTTTGGAATACAAATCATCTTATAACATTGTGAACATGTATAAATAAATAATGGTTCCCTCATTATGTTAATAACATAAAATCAATACCTCACATAAAATTATGGACATACAACCAGGTCCGCACATAACATTACGGGCATGAAAGATAGGTCTATGCCTAACATTATGAACATGTAATTAGGTTCATTCATAGCATTGTGAGCATGTAATCAGGTTCATGCATGACATATGAAAATGTAATTAGGTTCACACATAACATTTTAAACATGTAATCAGGTTCACACATAACATTGTGAACATGTAATCATGTTCACACACAAAATATTTACTCATGAGTTATCCATATTTACCCAATGCATTGGAGAGAGATATAGGTCCCACCCATCACATAATGAAAACCACACTTATGTGTGACAAAATATGAAAAAACATTAATCATATAATAACCCATGAAATGAAATGAATTTCATAAAAATTTCATCATTTTATAACCTTTGTAAAATAGTTAGGTTTCACAATCATTTAATCATTTCATCATAGCATAACCCATGGAAAAAGAAGTGAGTTTCATAAACATTTTCATGGTATAACCCATGGAATATAAATGAGTATAATAAACATATTTTTAGTATAATAAATCCATATAATAAATAATAATGGAATAATTTGTTCATATACCCAACAAATCATAAGTTACATAAAAGGATATCATCTTAGATAGAGAATGATTTTAAAAGATCACTTGGAACGTTTCTTGAGGAAAATAAATTTTTAATATAAAAAATACATAAAACATATTAAAAATAATTTTCTTCATAAATAACCTTGAAAAGTTATAATGGAATATTCAAAGAAAATAATGTCCATAACAATGGAAAATTCTATTCATGCTGTACACATTAAAAACAATACCCCTTTAAAATTTTTGATAAAAGCCAAACGAGCATTGTTTGGAAAATGACACGAAGATAACTTCTATTTTTTTAATATGTAAAATATGGGTAAAATAATATTTAATAAATACTTTTTATAATGTTAAAAAAATTATTTATAATTTTTTTAGAAAACATGATTTTGACCGAAAAAACATTTTCGACCGAAGAGGGAAATAAAGATGATTTTTCTTAAAAAAATATTTCTCAATTATTTTAAGTACCAAAGAGTGGAAAAAATGTACTATTAATTGAAAATTACATGAATAAATATAGGAGTAGAAAAATTAGGATAATTTTTGAGAGATGGATCTTAATATTTCATCATTGGTAAAATAATCAGAAATAATCCCACTAAATAATAACATTGAAAAATAAAATATTTACCACTTTGGTACATTTAATTGTAATACCCTTGAAGGAATAAAATTTAATGAAATTTAAAATATAATTATAATAAATAAATTCAATATATTGAATGTGAAATGGGCTGTGTATACATATCATTAAAGAAGATAGGTGCATTACATAACACATTTCTTGAGAAATTTTTGTAACCCATTGAAACATAAAACCCATAAAACCCATAAAACCCATTAAAGAGGGATAATTAAATGGATGTATAGATAAAAATAATTTTTATGAGAATAATAAAAAAATAAATTCATGGTTAGTATATACACTACTTTAAGGAAATAGGTTGTGAATATGGAATGCATCTCAAAGAAGTATAAACTGAGATGAAAATCCCTTACCGCTTTAATAATATTTTTTATAGTAAGCCCCAAAAAAGAATAACATAAAATGAAAGTTTTATTATCATGAAAATAATTATATTAATGATATAAAATTTAAAAGGGTTATTATATACACCACATAAAATAAATGAGTGCTGAATTTGAATATGTCTCCCAGAAATAAAATATTGAATAGAAGTCCCTCGACTTAAGTCTTGAATTCCTTTGTACATGTCCAAAACCACAAAATAATAAATATAAGTTTATTATAAATATATTAAAAACTATTATTATATATATCATACCATATATGATTTACTTATGACCTTTAATGACCTATTTATTAACAATTCTTTGTTATAGTAATGTTTCAGGCAATAACTGCTTTTCTTTTCGTGTATGTTTTGATTTGGTATTTTTGGTCCTCTCACTTTGATAATTCTCCCATAATATCCAGAATAATAATAATTAAATAATTATAATTTTCATTCAACAATTATAATTTCAATAATAATAATAATTAAATATGGGTCTGAGGAATGCTATATGTTACGATCATTGAGACGATTGACCGTACACAAAAATGAGTAATGTTTCCATTTTCCAATGATAGTTATGGAAAGGAAGTAAGAAATATTTTATATTTAAGGAATTATCAAAATATTTTATTATTTATTTAAATATTCCCATACATATAATCCATGTGGTGTGGTTATGAAAAGAGAGAGTCACATCGCTTCGTGAAGGCGGTAGTTTGCATGTACACGAAGGATGTTGTCATCTTTCCGTGAGTGAAAAGGTAAAAAAATGATATATTATCTTTTAATAATGATAACTATGTCATAAATATCATAATAATTTAATTAATTTCACATATATTCATTAAATATATCCTTATTATCTTCAATGTAAAGTGTTAGTGAAACCTGATTCTCATCACTTCACGAGACAGTAGTCCACTGTACACACGAGGGGTGTTATAGTGTCCCATAAGGACTGAAAAGTAAAAAAGGTATATATTATATAATTTAAAAAGGTATAATTATTTTATAAATATAAAATATATAATTTATATCCACCATCATACCAACCATGAGAGGTGTGAATAGAAAAACAAATGCCATCAGTTCGTGAGGCGGTAGTCCTCCGTACACACGAATGATGATTTCCTATCCCATTTGATGGAAGCATTGATGGTTTTAGTTTATGAAATTAACATAAAAACATCCTAATATATTTAATATAATGATGTTATTATATCACCATTTTTTAATAATAATTGAATTTGGTGGAGGGATATAAAAAATAAAATTCTCATTGAAGAACATTACCTCTTCTTCGGGTAACCTCCTTAGGTTTGCACCAAAAGAATTCCTAGGATGAATTTATGATAAAAAGGGATTATAGTTTGATATTAAATAAATTGTTAAGTTATTTGGTCAGGTATTTTTCCAAACATTTTTTAAGGTGTGAATAAGAGGGGATATGGGGTGGCCTCTTATAAGTGAGGTGAGTGACACATTGGTAATTTTTGAGAAGAAAAATGTGTAACCACATTTTTCACATGAAAAAAATATAAAATGGAGTATACTAGTTTTAGAAAAAATGTGTAACCACATTTTTCAATAAAATAAATTTTATACTAGTTTTAGAACATTTTAATCCTTATATTTTAGTTTAACCCCTGGAAAATCTATTCATACCTTAATCGCGATAAATAATTTTTACCGTTTTCACTATCCTTTTTGGTGAAAAATTAAGTTGAAATTATTAGATAATATAAATTATGATAATTAATAATATTTGATACATTTTTAAAAATTTAATTCACATAAGTGGAAGAAATCAATTTAAAATTAATCCTGCAGATGTGATGAGAAAACCTTTTTTGAAAGAGAAAACTTTCAAAGGTTTACAAGGTTTTAATTCAAAAAATTCAATATGAAAATAATTCAGATGAACTAAATTAGATTAATAGATATATTATTTAAGTAAAATTAATTTAAAAACAATTTAAAATATAATTTTACTATATAAATAATTTAAACTAAAAGGTAGTTTTTAATTAAAATTCAGTGTTTTCTAGTATTCATGAAAAAATTTATATTTTCATAAAATTATCAAAACATCACCCTAATATAATTTTGACATGATGATTTCAAAAGATAAATTTATTTTTTAAAATAATGTTTCTGAAAATTTTAAAAAATAGTTTTAAATTAAGTGCACAAAAGTTGAAAAAACCACTTTCTAGAAAAAATACAGTTTTCAGTGTAAAATTGGATTTATTCTTATTTATTTTCTAGAAAACAAATAATAAGAAGTTTAAAAATTTGATTTAATAAAAAATATATAAATTTCATTAAAATAATTCACCCAAATTTTTTTTTAAATTTATTTAGGTAGAATTAATTTTTCCTTAGAGAAATTGTTTTTTAGAAAAAGATTTACTTTATTTCCAAATAGTTTTTATTTTAATTTCTAATTAATTAGTCATCAAAGAATTCATTTTTTATACATTTTTATACTATATATTGTAACGCCCTAACCCCAGTTACCCAGAGTTGGTGCATTGTTACATAACATTGGCATGATCACAAGAAAGATCAAGTCTTATAAGACTGATTAGTTTAGTAGGCTTGGAAACACTAGATACAATCATAAAGTTGTACATTACATCATAAAAAAACATCTTGTATTCATATCCCCTCATACTATCCCTACAGGTCATTTATAGATTATTTCTTCATAATCCTAGGAAAAAAATAAAACATTGAAAGGGGTGAGCTCAGA
Organism: Viscum album; assembly: GCA_963277665.1. Classification (NCBI taxonomy): domain Eukaryota; kingdom Viridiplantae; phylum Streptophyta; class Magnoliopsida; order Santalales; family Viscaceae; genus Viscum; species Viscum album. The sequence goes on from OY728147.1 coordinate 1,307,851,452, forward strand.
TGCTCAGTAAGGATAACATTATAGTAGAAGCTTTCATAGATAAGCATAAACACTTAAGGAAATTTATAACTAAAACAAAAGCCTTTTTAAACTTGAACTTCAACATAAAATGGAAAAGATAAAATAAAATAATGCCATTTACTTACTGACTTGGATATTCTACTAGTTGAATGATCACATGCAATATCAATAACCACTTTTATAATGATGGAATGCATAATTCTAGACTATCATAACCACATAGCCAAGGCCTCGTGCCAAGACTACGAATAAGATTTTGCCAAGGCCTTGTGCCAAGACACTAGTTTGTCTCATGAGACCTACCGATGCATCGAGGAGCTATAGCAGGCTCCACCCGTCACTTATTAAGTCCAATGCATTCCTCATATGAACAGGTTTAAACATAACATAAACATTCGTATTAAAACTAGCATACGAAATGTCAATACTTTAACCACAAACCATGAATGGTATAATAATAGCACATCCACAGTTAAACATAACTCATTCGATACAATATGGAAGATTTTATTGTATCACATTAACCTCAATCAAGAATAATGAAGGATGTTGACATAGATGAAAATAATCATCAAAACTATTTGAGATAAATATCCCTCTTTCTCTTGAAATCATTTAAAAGTCACACTATTTGTCAAGAAGCCATTTAAAAATTGATTTTTGAATAAAAGTTTCCCATACCACTTTGAAACTTTTAAAAGGAGTTTTAATTTTAAAACTTTAATGTCCATATAAATAAATCCTTAAAACAATTTTTAAAACATGGACATTAATGAGCAAAATTTAGAAGAATAAGTCTTTAAAACATTTAAAAATGGTATTTTAGTTAGAGTATCTAACCAAAAGAGAGACACTTGAATAAAAATAATTGAGGTAATCAAAACATTTTAATATCATCAGAATAAAAGGATTCATGATATACGATGTCAAAGTACATTATATACACCACATAAAAGTGATTTGGTGTATAACAACAAAGAAGTCTCAATGGAATGTAAATTGAGATGAAATCTCTCATAAAGGCCGTATCCTTAGGTTAAGGATAAATCAACGAAATAATTATGTGTGACAAATATAAATACACTAAGTATTATTGGATATTCAGTGTAAAACAATCAAGGGATATTCACACATATTCTAGTAAAAACAACACCAATGAATTGGATGTTTATCTCAACAAATCGAGATTGAGTAAAAATTACTCTTATCAAGTTCATACCGATGACTTGAGAATTTATCAATGGAGTGATTATGTGTATAGAAAGTATATCCACAGAAAGGGGAGTGTAAATTATGACATAATCAAATGAATAGTGATTCCACACATAATCTTGGAGTAAAATAATCAATGAAGTATGCGTAAAGCCGAATGAGTGGAAATTGAAATTTCAAATTCCCTTATTGATTTGGTAACATACAAAACATACACCAATGAAATAAGGATCATACAATGAGGATGTAAATATACATGAATTAAAGTATATTACACAATGAATACAAACATGGGCAGTACACACACCACATGTAATAAATAAGTGGTGAACAATGGAATTCTCACGGAATTAAAAGTGAGATAAGAAACCCCTTACCACGTTGTAATCAACTAATTCGTATGACCAAAAGTTAATAGCCACCATATTATTTATAGAATAACATGAATATAAATATAATAATGATAATATATATCAAATGGAAGTACACAATATACCACTTTCAATAAATTAGTGGCGAACAATGGAAATCTCACGGAATTGAAAGTGAGATAAGAAAATCCCTTACCTTGTACTTTTCCTTGGTTGGGGGTAGGTTAAACTACTGTATAATGTTGAAATAATTGTTATTAAATTAGTCATGAATCATATACATTAATATGATATCATATATGATCTTTTAAAATTGCTTTGTTAATAATATCTTAGAATTATCGTCGTTTCGGGTGTTAACTTACTTGTTTTCTTTTATATGTTTTGTTATGTAAGCCATGTTTGTCATGGATAGGTTGTATATTATTTATATCCATAATGATATAAAGTTCTTAAAAATTATTTTTAAATCATCAAATGATAATTATACTTGAATGGATATTATGGAGAATGAATCTCGTCGCGTTTGTGGAGACTGTAGTCTGTACGTACGCATGGGCGACAATATCATTCTTTTGATATTAAAATAATATATACTTGGATGGTATATTATATATACAGAATAATTATAATGTTATATTTATTTTTTAAATGAATTATACATCATTATTATACCCATCCAAATAATAATATATTGAATAACAATTACACCACGACATGGAGACGGTAAGCCATACGTACACACGTATGGTGACATGTTATTCAAACGGTGGATAGAATACTGAATATGGTTGTACCATATCTATAATAACATCAAAGTATATATAAGATATTGGAGTTATTATTTTATAATGGTAATAACAAATAAAGAATAAGTGGAAGAAGAAATGAACTTGAAAAGGGGTGGTGAAAACATTACCTCTTCTTCAGGTTCTTCCTTTTGATTTGATCAAAAAGGCTCCTTAGGTTGGCTTTATGATCAAAATAAGGCCTATAGGTTGTAGTGAGGTAAGTTGAGAGAGTATTTGGGCAGGGGTTGGCCGATCCAAAAGGCTTTGAAGGTGTGAAGAAATGATAAGGAGGAGTGCCCTTTTATAAGAGGGGTGAGGGGCACCTTTGGAAAATCTAGAAATATTAATTTATAATAAATTCATATTCAGTTTATAATGGATCCAAAGTTGATTATTAAAAGGTTAAGGTGGGTATAGGTCTAAAAAAATTCAACCAATAGAATTTAGATAGGTTTGGGTTACTATATTAACCTTATATTTTAGTTTTAACTCTTAGTTAATTAGTTTGACATTTACCATGTCACTTTGTATTTTTATATTATATAGTTAATAAAATTACTATATACATCAAAACGACCCCCAAGTGGTCCATTAATGATACACCTATCATGATATAAGTCTCTTGGCCGAACCTTATATTTTTAAGAATTTAATATCAATTAATAATATAATATTTGTTTTAAAAACTCTTTTATGTCAATTTTGACACTATTCAATAGTTGAATTTTGTGAAACTCATAAAAGAATGATTACTTTGAAAAAAGTAAATTAAATAAATTATAATATGTCATATTAACCTATAAAATTAGTTTAATTCATAAAAAGTCTCAAATTTTATTTATTTGGGTATTTATAATATCAATTATTCTAATTTTTCACTATTATGGTAATTACTGCATCATCATTGTGTCATAAATAAATTAAATTATTTAATGTCTAAAAATTATAAATAAAATATAATTATGTATTAAATCTTATTATCTTTCTAATGAATATTTACAATCTAATTTATCTTATGTATAACCCTATATTAAAAATGTTTGATTAAATAAACTTTGATTTTAACTCTTTTAACTCTTCTTTGAATTAAATAATAATAAATGTCCTAATCTAATCCAAGTAGACCTAAATGATAATATTTTATTCCTAAGGTTGTTTTTGGTCGAGATACACTTTTACAATAGAATTAGGACATGTTTTAGGGTAACATTAATATCATTTTTACCCTTAATTACCCTATTTACTTTTAACCGTGGTAAATAAAAGTAAAAAGTTACTATTCACCAAAAATTATTTTCATCTCATTGAACCACATTTTACTTCTTGATATTAATAGTGTCTCTCGTATTTTCTAAATTCCATTCACAGAAGCGTTAAAATTAAGTTTTATGAAAAATTCAGTTTTTTAACTACCACTTAGTAGTTTCACTATTCATCAAAAATTGAAGTTTTTCAGAACAATGCCAAAATTTCACCCTAAGCTATTATTGATATTCTGAATTCAAAAATTATTTCTATTTTACAAAATTCCAAACATATAAGTTGCATTAATTAATTTTATAATTAATTCCCACTGTCACAACAAATAGCGTGTTTTTAAGAAACAATATATATCAAAAGATTGACAATTGTTTAGGTCCAATTTCAAAGTGAAATTAATTCTAATGAAAACCATTGGATAAAATGGTAAAAATATATTCTAATTATAATTTTAAACCACTAAATAATATAATTTATCACTATAAATTATTTTTATTAAAAAAGTTGTTTTTAAGTATTTTTCACTATTCATAAAAATTGGAAGTTCTCAGAAAAATACCAAAAATTCATCTTAGGATAATTTCGATATTCTGAAACCAAAAATGAAGTCCATTTTGAAATATAAAATATATATAATTTCAAAAATTAGGTATTACTATTCATAACGGCTAGTTTGATTGGTTGTGGTTGGTTAGAACTCGATGTTGCGTACAACACATGCTATCGTATTATTCAAAGAGAAGAGTACCGTAAAAGCTTGGGGTGTTACATATATTTTCATAATTTAGTTAATAATTTTCATACCTAACATTAAAATATTTTGGTTATAACTATCATATTAAATAATAATATTTTAATAGTATGTTATGTTTTATTTAGACTCTGTGTAACATGTATCACAATTTAAGCCTAGGGTTGTGTGTAACGCAAGCTAAAATTAGTGTTGAATGTAATGAAATATAAATTTAATGTTATCTGAAAAAAAAATTTAATATATTAAATTTATATTTTTCATAAAATCTCATGGTGTTATACTTATAAAATTTTAACTAAAATTTATCAATAATTCTTTATTAAAATCACCGTCTCTAGGTGTTAACTGTTTTGTTTTTTTATGAGAATCATGGTTCGGTGGTTCTGGTCCTTGTAATTTTATTAGAGTAACATAATCTATAGAAAATTAATCATGATATAGATATAATATATATTAAATATATATATATATATAGAGGCATCTATAAAATAAAGAGATAGAAAATAATTACACTATTCATAGAGATGGTGAGCCATATGTACAAATGAGCGCTGTTTTTACTTTTAGGTGGATTGAATTAAATAAGGTTAAATAATAATTAACCTATAAATAAGAATTATTATATACTATATATCTTATATATTCATTAAATCTATCCTTTTTACCATCCATGTAAAGTAGAAATGAACAACTGATCACATCGCTTTGTGATGGTGGTAGTCCACACGTACACATGAGTGACATTATCATTTTACAATGGTTTGTAAGGTAATAATATAGATATGGAATTATAATTAAAAAAGAATAATTATTTCATAAATATCATATATAAACTTTAAACCCATCATAAGAACCATCCATGAATGATGGTGATGGAAAATGAATTGTATCGCTATGTAGAGGCGGTAGTCCACACGTACGCACAAGCGATAATTTCACTTCTCATTTAATGGAATAGAGGATGGATAATGGTAGTTACATAATAAAAAATTTAAATGTATTAAGTATGATTAATTTTTTTATGATTAATAATAAAGAATTAGAGGGGGTAGATGAAGAAATAAATTAAAAGAGGTTGGGTAAGATGATTACCTCTTCTTCGATAGACTTCATTTAGATCCTTTATAAAGGACCTTTATAATGGTATTTTTAGAATATCATCATCCTTAATTTTTAGATATTAAATTTTATAGGGTAATTGGGAAGATTTTATATGATATTTTATCTTAATTTAGTGTAAATAAAAGAGATAAGTTGTATCTTTTTATAAGGGAGGGAAACGACACACTTGGAATTACTAAAATGATTAAAATATAATTAAGTCATTCTCATTAAAAATACTTCCAAAAGGATATATATTATAATAAAAATTTTATAAGATAAAAATATAATCCTATACTGAAATTTATATTGGTTTTTGTGTCATTTTAAACCTTATCTTTTGGTTTAACCCCTTTATTAGCCAATTTTAACATTAATTATGGTAACCACTTTTTTAATCTTAAAGGGTTATAATTTCACTTATAAGGTAAAAATTAGATCATAAATTTAAAAGGGTTGATATTTTATACTATTTAGTAATCCAAAATATATTATGTAAGTATTTTTATGATTTTTAAATAATTTAATAAAATATTATTTAACATAAATGTCATTAATGTCATTTTTGACACTATTCATTTGCTTTGAATTCAAAATCACAAAGATAGTTATACAGATAGACTATAAACATTTTTCACATCCCAAAATTGTTATATTTATATAAAAAAATCATTAAACATAATAATTTATTCTAATTGTATTAATTTTAATATTTCTAAAATAATTTATTTTATTTTTCTCTAAATTGAATAAAAATCATGTTGGCGTTGCATAAGCATTTAAGGTAATTATTAGATCACTAAAAATTATAAATAAATCCCCATGATAAAAAAATTAATTATTATTTTAAATAAACATTTAAATCTCTATTTATCCTCTTTTTATCATTGTAAATTTTTTTAGAGATATTAAAGTCAGGAGAGAGACAATTTGAAAATTTCTTTACTTGAAATAATATAAGTACAATTATCATGAAAAAATGGATCCAAAATAACATATAATATAATTTGGGATGTTTATGGTGTAATTTAATCTATATAGTTAATTAAGGTAAGGTTTTGGGTTGATTTTGAGACCTTATCTTATGGATTTAACCCCGATTGACCCAGTCTAGCCATACCGAGGTGATAAATATTTACCACATTTACTATTCATAATGGCAATAAATAAAAGGGACCTATTTAAAAAATTTGAACTTAATAATTAAAAATATGGTAACCATTTTTTATTATTTAATTATTTTAATTGGATGAAATAAATTTTAATATAAATGTGTCAAATGAAACAAAAAATAGTTTTTAGAAAAAAATTTTAAGCTTTAAAAGTAAATAATATTAAAATAATTAATATTTATGATTTAAATATAATTGATAAGATTATTATAAAATAAATGGATAATAATTAAATTGAATAAAAGATATAAAATATAATGAAACTTTTAAATTGCTTTATTTAATGATAAGAAATAATAATGTTTAAAAAAGTTATGTTTTCACTAAAAAATAAATTATATTTGAAAAATACTAAAATTTCACCCTATGTTAATTTTTAATTTCTATTTTCCAAAATTATCTTCATTTCAAAAAACTAAAATTTTAAAAGTGGGTAACATTAATTATAATTTCCACACACAAATTATAAAAAAATAACTTTTGAAGAAAATACATTTTTAAAGAATAAAAAGACTTCACAAAAAACAATATCTTATTTCTGAAGAATTAATTAATAATTTGGTACTAAGTAATACCATTATAAATTTATTTCATAATGTGGTTACCCATATTAATACCCATGAAAAAGTGACTAAGTTATAATGGTCCCATTTAAATAATATTGTTTTATAGCATATCAGAACTCACTTAAATCATGGTGTTTTATGTTAATAAAGATATCAAAATTTTATAATTTATTTAAAGTGATATATATTTATAAACATTAAGGTGTTATATTTGTCACTTTGTGAAATTTTGTTTTTTGGTCATCAACCTTTTTAATGGTAACGTTCTTCATCACTGAATTATTCCTTGGATGTTATTATTTATCCTCCACATCCATATTTCCACTTCCTACTAATTTTATATTTATCTGGGAACACAATTATGTGATATTTCATGTAGCCTTTATGTTTCCCATTTCCCCTTTTCAATGGATGTTTTATTATTCCTTTGTGCACCGTGGGTTTTGAACAAAATCATTTTCAAATATTAAAAAATTTATTAAAAATATATAATTTTTTTGGATGCAATTAATTTATTGGTTGGTAGATTTTAACACATCAAAAATTCAATTTAAAATAATAACAAGATCAAAATCTTTATTAACACGCAACATTGAGGTTTAAGCGAACCGCGATATACGATAAATACGACCATTATAACATATCCGTTAAATTAGTGGTATTAATATTTATAACCACATTATAAAAAATACATTTAAAATTGTTATATAATTTAAATGTATTTATTAATTCAAAATTAATAATTAATTAATTTTTTGTAAATTCAATTTCTGTTTCAAAAATATATTTTCTTCAAAAATAGTTTTTATTTATTTTTTGTGTAGATATTATAATTAATTTATATAATATATATATATTTTAGGAAATTAATATTATATTTGAAATTATCATGTCAATATTAGATTAGGGATAATTTTTTATATTTTTATGAAAAGATATATTTAAGTGAAAAGTTGAAAATGCTGATTTTTTATAAAACTATCATTTTTTAATTAAATAAAGTAATTTCAATGTATCATTATTTTCAGAAATTTGATATTAAATTATAATAAATATCATTTAATTAAAGATAATATAATTAATTATATAGGAATAAATATTATACTTTATCTTTATATAAGTACATTCTTGGTTTTAAAAACATGTTTGTTTAAAAAAAATTTCGTTTCGTTTTGTGGATTTATTTTTAAAATTAAATCAACCACAGATTGAAATTAAATTTTATAAAATTATATCCATAATTTTAATCTTCATTTCTAATTATTTTTAATGATTCCAATTTCATTTTTGGTCATTATGAATAATAATTGATGTAAATATTCAATACTACGATAAACGTTAAAATGAATTTACAAGGGGTTAAGAAAAAAAATAAAAAGGTTAAAAATACTTAGAAACATTTTATAAATTATAATTTAACTCTATATTTTGATCTTATATATTTCTACCTCAAAAAATATTCTAATTTGGAGCCACATGGCTTGAGAAATACATTAATATATTTTAATCTTTGAAAATTTCCAAGTGTGTCCTCTCCCTCCCTTGTAAAAGGAAACCACATATACTATCTGAATCACACTTAATAAGAATTATATTTCATCAAATATCTACCCAAATAACTTCCCAAAACACCTTTAAATGATCTAGAGGTCTTAATTTGATCGAAATATTGACCTTAGAAGGCTTATGGTATAAGAAAAATGAGGTTGTGTAAAAAAGAGGCATAATTCTTAATAGAGTGTTATCATTTTATTTATTCTTATAAATGATTAAATTAAATGATTTACATAATGAAATAATAAAATTAGTATCTTCCATATACTTATATGTTATTATGTATATGATACAACCTTTATCCATCTCCTTCTCCATCAAATGGGAAACAAAATCATCGTTTGTGCATACGTGCAAACTACCATCTCGCGAAGCGAAGTATTTGTTTTCATCACCACCATTAATGGATGGATATTATGATGGATATTATATTTATATATGATATTTATGATATAATAATTATTATTTACATAAAATATATCATTTCCCTTCTTTCCCTTTCACTTGTTAAAAAATTATAACGTCGCTCATGCGTATGTGTGGACTACCGCCTTCATGAAGCATTGTGATTAATTTTTCATTTCCACATTAAAATAATGATTCTAAATATGTATATTGTGAATATATATGATATTTATACCATGATTAAAATTCTTGATATTTTGGAACCATGAGCAAGATGCAACGACTAATACTATCAAACCAAAACTTACATGAAATATGAAACTATTAACAATCAAAAATGAAAATTTTGGTAAGTAATTATTAATAAAAAGTGTTGAAGTATTATAATTTGACTATATATAATATTATATGTATATATACAGTTCTATTATATAATTATATTAAATTAAAATTTAGTATACAATATGTTAAAATCATTTACAGAGCAAGTCAGACTTGGGGCAAGAGTTTATTTCAGAATTTCATTCGTATTCGGGATTATTTATATTGAAGTTTATATTGGTGAAATTATTTGATATTTATATATTAATCCCCATAATTTTTCCCTTTTATTATTTATAGAAATTATATTTTTTTCCATTTTACACTCTCTATGTACTCTAAATTAAAAAATAATTTTTTTTGTGGAAAAATGAATTTATTTTTTATTTGGTTTGATATATTTTTATTCTTTGTATGTATTTTATTTAAAATGTTTATAATAATGATTATAATATTCTCTAATGATTTATTAAATTCATTTTAACCATGTTGTTCTTGTTATTTTCTAGACAAGGAAATTTTTATAGAAGGTGTGAATATAATATTTGTTTTAACATACATAATACGAATGAATTTTCCCAACATAATGAATAATCTATGAAATGAAGTTTCCATTAAAATATTACATGTTTATTCTAAAGAAAAATTTTCCCTAATATTTTAAAAATTTTACATTTTAAATAAGATATTTTAAAATGAAAAGGGTATTTTTCTCATGAAATTTTCAGTGATATTTTAAAACTATTTTCATCTATCTCAACATCATTTTATGAATATTTTTATTTTTTGAGGATATACTATAATGATAAAATCCATAATATTTATTTGATAATATTTTGATAATTTTTACTGGGTAAAGTACTGAAATTTCATAATTTAGTTCTTCTAATATGGATAATTATTGATTATTAAGAAATATTGATAAAGTTATATTGTTTATTCATATGATGAATGCATTAGAATTTTTAAGTGATGGGTTTGGATTAAAATTACATATCCTCTTGATGAATTATTAGGTCTCATGAGATAAAATAAGTTGGTTATTTGGAACATTCCCTACCCATTTATGTATGATTTCTTGGCTAGAGGCATTGATGGTAAGTTTAAGATGTCCAACATTATGAATTCCATTTTTATGAAATTAGTTATTTATATCCATGTGATTATTTGAATAGTTATGTAATCTATGAATAATTATCAGTTTCATATGATTATTCATATGAAAATATTTGATCATTATTTATTCCCACCGAATTATTCATTCTTTATTTATTATATGATAGTTTCCACTGTACACATTCACTTACTAAGAATATGAGATCAACATTTTATTTTGTTTCCTTTCGCTAGGATGTTAGGAAGTTTTCTATGATTGATATAAAAGGATATAATAGATGGAATAATAATAATCTCAAAGAAAATATTGTGTTTTATTTTATATTCTCAAATGAAATGTGGGATTAAAGCATGTATTTAGTTACCCATGACTGATAAACTATTCAATCCCTTGATATGTGATTACTTATACCTATATCCAATGTAATAAAGTAATTTTTACATATGGGATAATATTTTTGGGGTTTTTATAGAAAAATACATAAGTGAATTTTTGCTAAAAAATTATGGGGATGTGGTATTGTATCATAACCCAATAATTTGGAAATACCATAATATAATAGAGCATTAAAATAAAAAACATTGTTAAATATGGTTCAACAAATGGAGATTTAAGATTTATATTATTATATTAATTTGGGATTATTATCAAGAAATAAAAACATTCATATTTAACCAGGTAATGTGTATTTAAACTCAAAATACACTGTATGAGATGTAAAATTGAAAGCATAAATTTTTTTATAAGAATGTTTTATTTAAGGTGACCTCCAATGAATTCCAATGAGTTTGAAAACATTTATTGAAGTGAACTAACTAGATATTTTGATCACCATTTTAAAAGTCTATATTATTATCTCCCTTGATGAATCCACTTAAAAAATAATTATTTATGATATGAAACTTATTTTAATAAAAAATATGTTTTATAATGATTTAAATTTATATAGTTATTAGTATTTATATATTCTAACAAGTTGTTGATGTAATGAAAATTTATATCAAATATGACGACTATATGTGTGAATATATAAAGAATATCCTTTTAGGATTCTAATATCATACTTTATATGTATTGTTTTATTAAATATGAATATTACCGAATCAAATATGATGGATATGAATAAAAAATGGATGGATTCCAATCTTATGAAAATATAGTTCGAGGATGGGGTTAAATAGTTCATCATGTTTATAAAAGTTTGTTTGTATAAACATTCTAAAATCCTTTTTATATGTTTAATTTTTTTTATTCAAGACTAATTAGTACAGAGGAGTTGGAAGAACAATTGATCTATCAAAAAAAATATAAATGTAATAAATATTGGACTAAATATAGGTAATAACTAAGTATTTATAGTGATTGTGATAACACTAAATTTATATGGATCACCTGATATGATTAAAAGTGCGAATGATGATGAAAATCATATCAAGGATATAATTATAGGTGTAAACGATGATGAAGATCACATTGATGAAATGAAAATGATAGTTAAAGGTGAACTTTGAGATTTTAAAAATCTATTTTAGTGGTTAAAGATGCTTAAATATGATATTGTACGTTAGTTGTGTTAAATATAAAATATTTTCAGCTATAACTAAGTTATATAATGTAAAATATAATAACAGAAAGAGTGAAACTAGATTTGATGAACTACATTCTCTCTTGAATGACTAGATACCAGAATATAATAATCATCCTTTCTGAACATATGATGCTAAAAAAATTCCATGTTCAATGGATATGATATCTAAATGAATACATGCATATTCAAATGACTATATAGTGTTTCATAAAGATGATTAATCACTTAAAAAATGACCAAAGTGTGGTGCATCTTGATACTAGAAAGAAGAATCAATTACTTTTGAAAGTATTATGTTACTTTACAATCAATATAATGTTTAGGAACCTATATTGAATTGAGGAGAATGCATGGTAATTAACATGGAATACTAATACATGAAATTAGTAAGAGAATCTTTGTCACCCAAAAGAATCTCCTTAGTGGAAGAAAATTAACCATGAGTATCTTGAATTTTTAAATGAGCAACAACACCTCCATATTATTCTATCAACATATGAAGTGAATCCTTTTGGTGTATAAATTATTACTCACAATACATGTATAGTTATTATGGTTAATTATAACTTTACACCATGGTTGTACATGTAGTGAAATCACATTATGCTATATCATCTTATATCAGAAGTAAAAGAATCAGGTAATGATATTGATGTTTATTTGGTTCCATTTATTTATGATATGAAATTAATGTTTGATTTAGGTGTTATTCTATATGATTCTTATAAAAATAAAGTTGTCATGTTGAGATACATATTGTATGGGATGATAAACGACTATCCTAATTATGGGAATTTGTGAGGATATATCATTAAAGGAACTATAGGGTGTACCATTTGTAAATAAGGTACACACTCAGTTAGGTAGAAATATTCCTCAATGATAGTTTTTCTAGGAAATTAAAAATTTATATCTTGATGATATAAAAAATAATATTGGATTACATAATTTGATGATAATTTATAAGAATGAAAAAGACCATATCCACTAAAAACTGATCAAATATTTGAGAAATTAAAGTATATGGTCAATACTCTTTGTAAATATTCCTCAAAAACCATAAAAAAATTGGTTGGAAAAAATATTAGTTTTTTTAATTACTTTACTATAATTTTTAGTATGTTAGAAATTTTCTTTATATCATGCATGTAAAAAAATATATGCGATATTTTCAATTAAACATTACTAAATGAACTTGTTAAAAAAAGGATGACATTAAGGCTAGGTTTAACATGATTTACATGGGGATATGGGAAAAGTTAGCACTAGTGAAGGGTGAAAGATGAATTTTTTTCCTCCAACCACTTACACTATTTTTGAAGGTACTCAGGAACAATAGAAGTATGATGGGTGGTGTATAAAAAGAATATCTCTATTAAATTCCTCATATTTCTCTTCATAACTAGATATAAATACATTCTTGTAATCCATAAATGGAAGAAATATTCCCATATATTTTATAATTAATTTATTTAATAAAATAATTACCTTATTCCTTTTATGAATCAGTTGAAAAATATTATCATAATATCACCGTGTTCGAGGAATCAATGGTAGATTTCTTCTAGTTATGATGAATACATGTTCTGTGAACATTTTGTTGTTGCTTTAGAATTATTCAGGTGATATCATGGATGAATATAATGATTCTGATGATCACCATTGTGTTAAAATGAATCCCTCAAGGGGACAATGATTCATTTTGGAAGAATAGAAGAATTAATCTGTATTATTCAGAGCATTTTATGGAGGGAGCTCTCTTGGGATCAAGAGGATTCTTTCAAGAGATCAATTTTTACAAATATGGAATAAACCAATCCTTTTTTAAAAGGTCACTTCTAGATTTATATAGTATGAGGTTTATAAAATAAATAATTACACAAGTTGCCTTATTATTTTCTTAATCCCTAGGAAACCCCCTGTCTAATAATAAAAACTGAATTATTATAATTTATTTTACATGCACTAAAATTGATGATTACATAATTTTTTTTGAATAAATAAATTAACATTTATTTAAATAATATTTAATATGACATTTCTCATTGTACCATTAAACACGATTCACCAATCATCCTCAATATTTATCATTATTTGAATAATGACTATTTATTCATTAAATAAATGTCACTTAATTATTTTTCAATAAATATATAATTATTACATTAATCAAAATAGTGAATAAATATTTTTTAAACATTCACATAACTCAATAAATGAATATTTTATAACTATGTGAATAAACCAGAGTAAATAAATATTTAATATTCATGTAATTAAATAAATAATTACCTAGATAATAAATATATATTAAATATTCAACTCACATATATATTCTCTCAAATAAATGGTGATTGAATATCTTTAATCAATCTGATATGAATAATTATTAAACCATGACTGAGAATAATATTTATCAGACAAGTTAAATTTTTATTGAATTTAAATTAGATTCTGAATACACTTAGTGGGTGACCCTCTAGGACCCTTTCTCAGGGGAATTAGGCTAAACTCCTTAAAGTAAAATATTAATATCTTGAAAAATTTCAATGCTCCCATAGATATATAAGTTAATGTCACAATAACATGTAACATCCTATGAATATACACTGTGTAATATAACCCCTTTATCATGATATCTCAAATCAAGAAGGTTTCATACTGGTGTCATCAACTTATATGCTAGATGTATCTTTATTTGAATTTATAGAAACATACATTTTGATATTACCACCATCACTATGGACCTAATCCAATAGTTAAATAACCATGAAGGGTCCTGAGATATAAAATTATATTAAATAATAGAAGGGGATATCCTTTCTTACATTATTTGTTAATACAACATCACTCATGATGCACCCAACATATCACACTTCACTTTGAGTATATGTTGTCATGATTTTCATTAATACATCAAAGTATAGAAATCATGAAATTTAGTGATAATATGATTAAAGTCTAAGGATAATTACACATGTCCATTGATAGGAATATTTGATGACACATATAAATGTTTATTTCTTATTGGCTAGTCATGTTCTCATAATCTCCCACATTGAATATTATCAACGGAATACACCATGATAATGTTTCTCAAAGTCCTATGAGTCTCCAACCCTGATATCCTATATCATTTATGTCCTATCAAATGATATCATTTGTCTATATAACTTATATTTAATAATGCTGTTGTGGGAGTTCTAGGTTCTTATCATGTGGGGAAATTACATTGATATTTTATTATAATAAGTACAATTAAGACATTACAAATAATATGTCACACAAAAAACAATCATGATGTGACAAGATAATTTATTAATATTCCAATACATGAATATAGGTAATCATAAAGTACATATAAGTTTGTTCTAGTGAACCTACTCCAACAGAATCCCACTTTCACTAGAATCAACTGATAACAACTTTCATTATTGTAGTTATCAAAATATATTCATTCTATTTATGATATAAGGCTTTAGTCAAGGGATATAGCATGTCTTCCTTCATGAAAAATTTATTCATAGCGACTCCCCCCTTTTGCGAAAAATCCTTCAGTAATTGATGTTTCTGGACTATGTGCTTTATCTATTTGTCTGACTTTAGATCTTTTATGAGATCCAATACTAAAACATCATCATAATATAATGTTATAATATCTCTACTTCTAGGTACCACATCATGATCTAGGATAAAGTTATAAATCCAAAAAATTCCATCAGTTTTATAAAACTCCATTATATACTCATACACCATTATAGAATCAATGAAAACTAGCTGCTTTTAACTCTTCCAACTCAATATTCTCCATTGAGATTGAAGAAATATCATAAATATTAATTCATACCATAATAATCTATTTATAAAATATCATCAATGTTTTCTCTAATTATTAGTTCCTCATCACCTCTATACACCAACAACATATCCTTAATACACCTTAGATACTAAATGATTTCCTTAACAGTAGACCAATTCCATTATACTGGATCATATTGATATCTACCAACCATGATTAATGAATAGGCAACATTAAGCCTAATACAAAACATGAAATACATTATTGACCCTATCGTAGATGTTTATGGGATCATACTCAATCTCTCTCTCTCTTTTTGTGTTTGTGGACACATTTTTATATAGCGATATATACAATGCGATACTAGAACCAATCCACTATTGAATTTTCCATGCTAAATTTATTTAGTATATAGTAAATGTATATAATTTTAATTATTCAAATAATTCTCATAGATATATCACCAATGATCATGATTCCAAGGATATATGTTACTTCACTTAATTCCTTTATGGATAAGCACTTATTTAACAAGTACTTAAGTAACTTTAAGACTGGTATTTCAATTCCAATAAGTAATATGTCATCATCACACATTATTATAAATATGACCATAATCCTACTAATATGATTCTAAACACAAGTATAAAATTCGTTCTTTAGGAAATAAAATTCACTTATGCCTTCATTAAACAGAATTTTCCATGACCTAGATTCCTACTTTAATCTATAAATGGATCTCAATAACTTTTATAGCTTATTGAAATTTCTTATAGTTATAAATCCTTTAGTTTTTTTCATATATAAATCATCCTAAAGGTTTTCATTAATAAAATATGTTTTGATATCAATATGCTAAATATCATTATCCTGGAATGATTCTATAAAAAGAAGAATTTTGACGGATTTAGAAATAGAAACTGGATATTTTTTTGCATCATATTCAATTGCTTGACATTAATTACACCATTTATCTACTAGCCTTTCTTTATAGTTACTTAATTTACCTTCCATGTCCATTTTTCTCTTGAAATTTTTTTCCCCAAATGATATTTATATTAACTAGAAGATCAAACAAGACCTAAACATAGTTCTGATACATGGAATCCATCTCATAATTCATGTATTATTTCCATGTTACAGATTTTTATCTCCCTACAAACCCATTATAATAAATTAGATAATTTTTTTCAACCAATAATGAGTCACCATATCCAGTTACTAAAAAAGAATATATTTTTTTTTTCTCTAACCTCTCCCGTGATCCTACATAGTACTTGTATTTCAGGAACAAAATCTTCCACCAGGACCAATGAAACTTGTTCCTGTACCAAATCTTATATATCTTGAGCATCAATTTTATCAAAGTCAATCCTACTCCCATTATCCTCCTTGAGGATGTTCCCCCTCTCATGAATAATGGTTTTTCTTATGAAAACCACATTATTATATAATGGGTTGTATAGATAACATCCTCTTATTTCCAATAGATAACCTATAAAGATACACTTCAAGCCTCAGGGAGCTAGTTTTTTGCCGAAGTTAGACTTTAATAATTCCATGCAACTCCATGCATGAATATATGACAACATGGGGTTTTCCACTCCATAAATTTAAAGGAGTACCATTTTTCACTTTAGTTGGTACATAATTTAGTGTTTATTCTTCATTGTGTAATGCATATCCCTAGAATGATAATGAAAAAATTTGATGAATCATCATCAAATTTATCATGTTACGTAGGGTATGATTCATCATTTCACTAACAACATTTAAATATAGTCTATAAGGAGGATTATTATGGGATAATATCCAAAATTTCCATAAAAATTCAGTGAATTATTGGTTTAAATATTCACCACCTCGATCAGATCAAAGATTATTTGTCTTCTTACAAAGTTGATTCTCTACATCATTGTTAAATTATTTAAATTTATCAAAAGATTCTAAATTATACTTCATTAAGTATATATATTCATATCTAATTAAATCATCTGTAAATATAATGATGTAATAATACTCACCTCTAGCTTATACTGGAAATGGACTGCACACATCAGTGTGTACCAATTCTAGAACCTCTATAACTCTTTAACAATAACCACTAAAAAGTGGATTAGTCATTTCTCCTTATAAACAATCATAAAATCTATCATGTTAATTTATTCTGAAAGAGTCTAAGTAACCATCTTGGTTGATCTTGGTCAAAATATTATCATTTACATGACCAAGATAGTTATTCCATAGCTGGTTGTGAAATGAGTCTAGTGAACATGGTTCATTATCAATTAAAAATACATGGTTTTCATAATTTAATACATAAATCCCATTATTTAAATGTTTCATACCATAAAATAGGATGACTATATAATAAAAACATATTTTATTTATAAAATTTAAAATAAAATAATCTATATCTAAGTAGGATAAAAAATTTGGTTATTGGAAACAATTGGTACATAATAAAAATCTTTCAAAACCACGACCATAATAGTTGGTAATAGAAGGTTGTAGTCTCCAATGGCTAGAGCAGCCAGTCTCACACCATTGAAATCATATAAATCAACCTCTCCTCTGGAAATATTTCAAAACATATTTGGTTGATATATTTGAATATATATGTGAGAATCAAAAGTTATATATAATACCTAATGTGTAGATATAGAAATATTACACTCGATAAAATACTAACATAATGATTCCACTTATTTATTTAGCCAGGTGAAATTATTCTTCTAGTGGCCCAAATTGCCACATAGAAAAAATATTGCATTCTTTCCCTTTGTCTACCTCTGTATCCTCCTTTTATTGGAAGAATTGTGCTTGGGAGCCTTAAAATTAGAACTATTCCTAATACCCTTTGTCTTTTATTCCATTTATTATTCACCATAAGGACCACATGATTTTCAAATGCTATTTCTTTTATTTACTTATATAATAAGAGTAATAAGTTATAAAATTAATTTTTAACTATTTCTCATATTATAATTAACAATAAAATTTAAGAAACTCTTTTTATGTGAGGGTAAAATGAGATCTTTTTGTTGCTCACCCGAGATTGAAAAACCCAAGATGTCTAAGCTCTCAATGCATCCAATCATCTTGACCACATGAATCCCAATTGGGTCTTACTCTTCAATATTGTACATGAATAGTGCATTGGATATCTCATATCTTTATAGCCTCACCTTCTCTTGATAATGATTCCAAAGGTGAGACATGATGATATACCCATCCATATCTTCACTTGCCTTTAAAATATCACTGGACATAGATAATAACATGAAACATTGGAAATTTTTGGCATCATAATAATGTTTTATAGAGAGAGTTAATTCTTCCTCACAATCCTCTTTTCCAGGAACCATAAAAATAGGGTTTTCTAGGACATATGTTTTCCATTAATGGAATAGTATTATGTATAAATGCCTATATCATTCTTAAAAAAATTGAGTGAGTGAGAAGGCTATCATTATCCAATATGGATCATAATGATATAGTCTAAGTCATGTGGGTTACCATTTCTATAGTAAATATGAGAATAATTTATAGTAATTTATCTAGATTACTAATTAGATAAGAAATTTAATATAAATTATCAGTCTACCTTTATTTACTAAAACCTAATATCCTTCACCATTAGTTTTGGAATATTACATCATATGGATATTCTAGTTGAAAGGATCTATATTCCCCTTCTCATAACCCATAATTGGGCATGAAAAGTTATTTAAAGGGTTTTAGGTCAACGTAACTTATCAATATCATTAACTAAAAACTCCATGATCTATTTAGTAGACTCATTAATATAAAAATTGTAGATAATAATTTTGTTAATGTGTTACCTCTTAATTACACCAATTACCTCTTGGTATATAAACCCTTGGTGTGAAATAAGTTAAATAATCCTCAGAACTAAAGCAAAAAATTCAATGATAATTGAAAGAACATCAAATTAGGCTGATAAATAACTTTGAACAATGATTCGATTCTAACTTATTTAGTTGAAGTATATATCGAATTAATATTTAATTTGGGTGATTTTTATCTTTATAAGTAAATAAACTATTTTATCGTGTTATAAGATTACTAATATTAAGTATATTTTATAATTGTTATTAAATTTGTATAAATAAAGTTTACACAGAATATAATATTTATTTAAAACAATATTCCGTGAATTTCAATTAACTAGTTTAATTATTTAAGCATACATAAATAATTAACCATGTAATTGATATAAATAATATAAATGGAATAATTACCATGAGAATCTCTAATGGTTTAGCTGGAGGATGAAAAAACAAACCTTAACATTAGGAATTAACTCCTAGAACCATGAATAGTTTGAGTTACAACATTCTACCTATAATATAGTGCACCTTTGGAATTGGTTTCACCTAAATTGCAAACTTGAACCACTTCCAGTCGATTGGAAGATCCATAAATTACATAATTTTATTTTCACACAGGTGATAGGAACCACATGGTTGGTTAAGGTGGTTTACATAAATAAACTATGGTCATGTGGGACATTACATAATGAGAGAAGAGGAGTCACTCACATTCAATTATTTAATCGAAAAAATATTAAAAAAACTTGTATTGTTAAAAAATTAAATAAACTAATCAAATATATAGGTTTTTTAACATACCGAATCCAGATACCACTCAAAGGTTCCCCATACCGAGTTGGACACATGGCCTCAAGCACATTTCCCCAAATGCCAGAGGCTGTCGACTAGCAGAGAGGGCCTACGTGCGATAGTGGGGAAACTATTCTCTCATTTTCAGACTATAACACAATGGAAATAATAAAAATATAAAATCAAAATCAATAATACCATGGAACAGAAGAAAATATCGGATGATTGATAATATAGATAACCATATGTCATAGCATACAAAAGATGATTCTCCATGTCACATATTATAGGAAGAAAACCAAAACAGATTACATAGTAGTAATACATGATATAATAATTGAAATTAAAAAATGGAAAAAATAAACTTATAAGCATCGCAAGCCTTAGATTGGTCCTATGATCTCCTACTCTTAAGAAGAATATCAGGTTCTTATAAAAGGGAACTTTCCCTTATCGACACCTAAAACAATATAATCTATTTATGCCCAAACTCAGGACCCAAATAGGGTGTGAAAATAAATCCTAGTAGGCAACCACCAAAGGTCTATTGCAATCTTTCAGTGAATATATATAATAGGTAGTATACAGTAGTGAAAGAAGTAATATAGGAAATACTCGAAAGTAAATAGTCCTACAAGCACTAGTTTCCATTTAAAATCATTTCATGTTCATTAATAATTCAATTACATTTAATTATATAAGTCTTAGATCCATTATAATCCTGGAAACCCTTGTATAAAATTAAGCATAGAATATACCTCACAAGGCTATCTAAACAAGTAAAGTGAAGACCGAATCTAACCTTGTTCTTTGAATTGAAAAATAGGTCATAAGTCATTCCATTTAAATATTTCACATCTGAGCCCATCCAATACAACTATGGTTTGATCATATATTAAACATTATAACCTCTTGAATCCATCCATGACATTCTAATATGAATCCATGGTTCACCCAAGTTATAAGAAAAATTTCAACTCTTGACATATAATTGTTTCCATTAGAGACAAGCCATGGCATTCCTCAATGGATCCATGGATCACTAGGCCATTTGGGGTTTCCTACATGATCCCCACCACTACATCCATGTCTCACTCATGGATTAACATAATAACCTCTTTGAATCCATCCATGGTATTCTAATATGAATCCATGGTTCACCCAAGGTATAAGGTATACTAGTCATATGATCCCGACCATGCCTTTTAACCTGAGGTCATGGATCACCAATTGGTATTTACCCATTTTTAATTTTATATAAAAAGAAACACATGTAAATTAAACCATTACATGGATTTAACATTAATCAACTCCCATGGGGAAATTTCATTTATTAAGAAACATTTGATAATTAAACAATTTCATCTCTTAAATATTAAACAACTCATGTGGGAACAATTTAAATAACAAGCCTATTATGTAATATAAACCATTACAAGGCCTTATAATATCCTAAATCACGTGGGTAGGTTCACAATTGGAGAAAAACATTCCAAGAATGCTTAAATAAGAATAGGAATAACATGGTGCAAAGGGGAAAATCACTAATACCAAGCCCTTAGTCAATTCAAATACTTTTTAAACACAATTTTAATTCCATTATAAATTCAATTCATTTTTAACAACCCATGAATGGGAATAAAAAGTTATATCTCATAGGAATATTAATCCAAACATCCATATATGGTCATCAAAGGGAAACACACCCATGTGATGTACCTTAATCAAGGTTAACAACCCTAAAAATTCTTCAAAGCAATTAATTAATTAACTAAACAATAATAGGAAATATCATTTCACAATATTACTTCAAGGAAACACCCTAAAAATGGTCGTGAAACACTCCAACAGTTATAATCAACTTGAAAATTAGCAATAGGCCTGAGGAAACCTACCTCATACTCATATGACTCTCTTCATTCAGCGTCTGCCTCTAATATGACATAGAATTGAGAAGATCTACAAAATGTGCCTGAACTCCCAAGGATCTATAACTAGGTCTAGAGAAGAAATTATGAAGAACAGATCAAGAAGAACTGAGAACTAACTGAGGGGATTCCAATTCACCTGATGATGTTTGAATCAGAGTTCAAATGGAGAAAAGGGAGTAAAAACGACTCTCCGGTGCTACTACTCAAAAATACCGGTGGGTGAGATTCTGGCCATTTTTACAGAAAATGAGGCTACTGCCCATTTTATAAAAAAATATAATAGAAAAGTAAATGATGTGTACCTGCATGAAGTGTACCTACACAATGTGTATCTACACGATGTGTACATACATGACGTGTATGTACATGACATGTACTTCTAGTACATGACATGTACTTGGCCTATAGCCAGCCTTCGGCCTCTTTGCCCCTTCTTTCTAAAAAACAACCCAACCGACCCACAAACCAAATTAGGGTCTAATCATAAAAGGTAAGTAAACACATTTAACCCAAAAGGAAAGTTCTGTAACTTAATAAAGAAACAAGTTCTTACAAACACCCCCTGAAAGCAATTCTTCCCCAAATTTCCCTTTCAAGGGTGGTGAAGATATATAGGTGAACAAATCCATCCCCTGTGATCGTACATCAGCCTCCCTCTCCCAGGTCTTAACCTGAACTCATCCATGCTTCCCTAGTAACCATACCAATGAAACATAAGGTCCATGGAGAAATGTCATTCTACGATCCTCAATTCGTAAAGGATGCTCCTCAAAGGATGCATCTACATATAACTCAACCTTCTCTGGATGAAAAAAATGTGAGATAGGTCTGAAAAAAATGCCACAACTAAGAAATGTAGAAGAAATCCTACATAGCCCGATACTTATGAGGTAACTGCAACTGATAGGGAAACAACCAGACTCTCTCCGGAGTCACGAACAACCCTGCATATCTCGGCGAAAGCTTACCTAGTATTTTGATCCTATTATGTCCTAACCTCAGTGAAACTCGTATGGAAACTTGATCCTAGACCATGGAATCTTGAAGTCTTATATGGTTATCAGTATAATATTTCAGACTAGACTATGCATTATCCATCCACTTCTGAATCAACTAAACCTATTCAGTGGTCTCTTGGTCAAGAAAAGGTCCCAACATAGCTGCCTCTCCAACCTACAACCAACATAGGGGTGATCGACATAGTATACCATAAAAATCCTCATATAGTTTCATATGAATGGTATTATAAAATAAATTGTTATGGGATAACATAAAAATTCATATGTGTCTCTCCCAAGAACCCCCAAAATATTGGACGCATGCTCGATGCATGTACTCCAGTACCTGAATTGTGCGCTCTGACTGGCCATCTATCTGAGGGTGGTAAGCTATGCTCAGAAGGAATTGTGTACCCACAACCCTCTTTAACCCTTTCTAGAAATGATAAATAAACCGGTCATCCAAATTTTCAATGATAGAATATGGAATCCCATGTAGTCCTACAATCTCATGGATGTAAAAACACCCAATATTATCAACCATGAAGGTTTCATTGATTATCAGGAATTGTGAAACCTTTGTGACCCTGTAAACAATAACCTATACAACATCATTACCTCGAGGCGACATTGGTAAATCTGTCATGAAATCCATTGTGACATCATTACGTTTCCACTTAGGAATGGGTAGCTACTCTAAAAGTCAGGCTGGTCGTTGGTGTTATTCCTTCACCTTATAATAGGTAGAACACCTCGTAACAAAAATATCCACCTCATGCTTCATTCCCAGCCACCGGTACTGATGTCGCAAGTCACGATACATTTTGGTGACTCAAATATTCACTTCCCAATCTGAAGCATGAAACTCCCACATCAACTCCACACATATATCCATTGGAACCCATACACTTATAGGGATATATAAAATCTTATCCCTTCATACCGTCCAACTAGGAGGAGGTTCCTCACCTACCACACAATCCCATATAACTGAACCTTCTTAATATGATAGCTGTCTCATCCTAACTCTGTCTAGTAGGGTTGAGGTAACAACTAAGGATGAAATAAAAGTCTGACACTAATTTTTGTGCACCTCCAAGTGTATCTTAGAGAACAACGCCATAAACTAACACTCACTACCAGCCTATTTAACTGCCTATATTTGAGTCCTCCAGCTTAGGGCATCGACCACAAAATTTCATTTATAAGGCGTGTAGAAGAGATCGATGTCAACAGACTGAAGGTATTCCACCCACCTTCGCTATCTCAGATTCAGATCATATTGAGTAAAAATGTACTTGAGACTTTTATGTTCCATGTTCACAAAAAATGCTCTCCCAATATGTAATTTCTCATACATTTTAAAGCATGAATAACCAAACCTAACTTGAGATTGTGCATTGGGTAATTCCTCTCATGGGGATTCAACTATCAAGACCTGAATGTAATGATTGGATCCCCTTGCATAAGAACTAATCCCAACCCGATACCTAATGCATCACAATACAAAGTGTAACTCTTACCTAGAACTAAAAAAATCAGTATCGATGCCGAATTCAATCTCCCTTCCAACTCTTGAAAGGCCTTCTTATAGGAATCTATCCAACCATACTTCACACCCTTTTTTGTAAGGCCCCTAAACCGTGTTGGTAAATGTGATAGGTTCTATATGAAGTGTCTATATTAACCTTCTAGTCTTAAGAAAATCTACCCCTCAAAGAAATTCTTAGGCTTCTCCCAGGATACTACTTCTCTCACATTCTTTGGGTCCACTGATACTCTTGTCTTCATAATGATGTGACCTAGGAAGTGAACCTGATCCATCTAGAAGTGGTACTTTTCGAGTTTAGCATATAACTAATTCTATATAAGTGTACTCAAAATGATCTTAATATGTGTGTCATGATCATGTCGATTATGAGAATACACAAATGCATTATCCATGAAAACCACAAAAAAGAGTCAAGATAAAAATGAAACACTTGGTTCATCAACACCATGAAAACCTCTGGAATGTTCATGAGACCGAATGGAATAACCATGTACTCATATATAACATATATACTCTGGAAAGCTATACAAGGTATTTATGATGATCTAACATTCACCTGATTTTAACTAGATCTCAAATCAATATTTTATAAAACCCTAGATCCTAGGAGATGATCGAAGAGATCATCTATTCATGGAAGTGGATACCGGTTCTTAACTGCAAACTAGTTCGATTTCCAATAATCTACACATAGCCTGAGGTTACCAGATGATTTTTTTGCAAAAAAGACCAATGAACCCCATGGAGAAGTACTGTATCTGATTAAAACCTTAGCTTCCAAATCCTCTAGTTGCCTCTTGAGCTCGTACAACTCCATTGTATCCATCTTGTAAGGAGGAACAGATACCAGTGTAGCTCATGGAACTAGATTGATATAGAAATCTACATCTATCACTGGAGGTAAACCTGAAATGTCATTTGGGAAGACATCCCTGAAACAATAAACCATTGGAGGAAAATCTTCCTGACTTGTTCCATATTCATCAAGATATAAACTCAAAATCTGGACTGTCATCTTTCCCAACCCACGATGCTCAGGTCCTACTCATCTCTTCTGGACATCCAATTAAACTTTATATAGAAACTATCCTCCCTCTGGTGATGTGAAACGAACCCTACAGTGATATCAATCAACAATGTTCTGAAAGGAAACCAACATTTTCTTTCTGAGAATGAAATCAAAATCTGTCATCTCTAAGACATAGAGGTCCCATACGAAGTGTAACCCACCAACCTCAAGGGGGAACTCCTTGAACTAATTCCCACCTGCCATTCCAATTCCTAACAGAGTGTCGAGGATCATAACATCATCATAAGTAAAAAAACAGAGTCTAAGTCTCTCCAAAATGTGAAAATATTTGAAACTATATGAAGCCAAAATATCAAAATGTGAATAAGCTGAAATAAAGGCAGTTAGAATAATACCTTTGACAATATAGGGTCTGGGATCCTACTCTCTTCTGGTATGCTGAACTACATAATTTTGACATGTACCATAACCCTATGACACTCTTTGGCCACCCCAAGATGATCCACCCTACTATTGAAGAGTACCTAAGGTCTGGCTACCATGACCATGAACACCACCTCAGCTTGAATGGATTGATGCATTCCAGTTCTTTAACTGATGAGAAGCTATCATCCCTGCTCTTGAAGGTGGAATCCATGTATACCCTCTCTCACTAGATTCTAATGGAAACATAATGAAAAAATGCTGTAGATTTCCCACCTTGACACAAGATTGACACTCGAATGGGTCCATCAGACAATATGGTATTGTCCTTCGAATCCTCCCACAGTCATATAACCTCACTTGGATACCTAAAGATATGTTCTGACTACTAGCATTATTGAGATAAAGCTCCGGACAGTGCTTCTATCTACCGGTCAAAACCGTACCAGTTCTCAGTGCCAAACCTCTCGGGATCGCACCTCTATATTCTCTTAGATCAGGATCGATAATTAGTACCTGATTTAATAAAGCAGATATTATAGTCATCTTGAAGGAATTTACTTGTGACTGGATGTCTTGTTTGAGACCATCCTCAAATTTCATAGCCTTTGATAGATCGTCACCCATTAGAATAGGTGCGAAACAATGGAGCTCAGTAAAACAGGCAGAATAGTCCATCACTGATCATGATACCTACTCTAGATACATAAACTCCCATTCTTTATAGGTCCTAAGAATCTCAGGATAAAAATAGTCATATAAGACTTTCTGAAAGTCTCCCCATGCAATATCCCGATGATGCCCCGCCTGGGTAATCACATCCCACCTTCTCCTGGAGGAATCACACAACATATACATTGCAAGATTTACCCTACTCTCAAGAGGAATCTTGAGATATTTGAAGATTGAAAACATGGCCTCTAGACCTGACCCTAAATCCTGGGGTCCACCATCCACTGAAATCATGGTAAGATGTTAATGCTGGAGCACTCTCATTAACTCTTCTATAGACGTGGCATGGTGTGGTTATCCCTAAAAGGTTTTCATGAACCTTATAATGACTTCATAGAACTATTATTGCATCCATTATAATAGTTGGTTCCATAATTGGCATGAATAGAGGATCCACTGGTAGCCTCTGGCCTACCACCTCCGTG
The DNA here is from genome assembly GCA_963277665.1 of Viscum album. NCBI lineage: Eukaryota > Viridiplantae > Streptophyta > Magnoliopsida > Santalales > Viscaceae > Viscum > Viscum album. Next base: position 1,307,879,221 of record OY728147.1, read on the forward strand.
GTAAGATCATTTCCACTCTCCTTGTGTACAACTGGATGTTGTCATGGAGGCATGACTCTACAAGGTCAAGCACACAACTCAGTTCACGTTTGTTATCAAGGTTCATAATTTAATAATGTAATAACTATACAGGAGAATAAAAACCTTTAAGGTTAAAAAAAGAGGAGTACATGATAAGTAGAAACTATACACTACATGTCCCCTCAAGCTCTCACATGATCGTTTACTCTCACTGTCCTGGGCGTATTAACACCCTAGGTGTATAACGTGTTATCTTGGTTTCTAAATAGAATGTCCCTAATTCTTCCCAAAGACCCACATTTTATAAATTTAAACCAAATTTATTCCAAATTCTGATCCATGGGGGCCCATACTCCCCGCGAATCAAATCTTGGTATCCACCTGTAGAACATCATAATACAATTCAATTTAAAATTGTAACATGATCCACCAAATTCTAATCGAAGAGGGCCCATACACCTCAGGGTCTAAAGTTTTTCATCCATACAATCCAAACCATAACATGTATTAATATAGCTATCACAATAGTAGGCATATCTATCATGGTACCTATCAAAATAGAATTCATATCTAGCACGACATCTATCACAACAACTTGTAATTTGAAATGCTCTCTAAATGGCATGGAAAGAATGCATGGAATGTGATTTCTTACAAGTTCCAATATGATGAATGAGATGGAATACCCTCATCTCATTGGGTTGCAAAAAAACAAAACCACAATTATATCAATAATAATAACACAATACAAGTGCGTCACACAACGCTGAAATTGAATAAACTATAACGACTCAAAGTCGAAATATCTCAATTTAATTTAAGGAAATTTGGATTTTCCCTATACATGGGGTAGCTACTCATGATCATAACTTATTACCAAATTCCATTTTCTTACTATCCCTGTCTATTGTCTCCAAAAAATAAAGAAAACTAGAAAATAAATCTTTTGATACCACTAGGTAACGTCCCAGATCTGGATTCCATTCAAAGGTCCCCAGTACTCGATTGGCCATATGGCCTCAATCACATTTCCCCAAACTCCCGGGCTTCCGACTAGTTGCGAGTGCCTAGGTGTGGTTGTGGGGAATCTATTCCTTCATTAGAAGAGTGTAACATAGTGGAAGTAATAACAATATAGTAGAACAAGGATTAATACCATGCGATCGAAGTAAACATTGGAAGACAGATAATGTAAATTATCATAAGTCATAACATAAAAAGGATGATGCTCCATGTCACATGTTCTAAGATAGTATCCAAAACAGATTACAGAGTAGTAATACATGATATAAGTACCAAAAGTTCAAAAAGGATAAAAGAAGCTTAGAAGCATCAAAACCCTTGGTATGGTCCCATGCTGTCCTGCTCCTAAGCAGCATATTGGGTACCTGTAGAAGGGAACTTTACCTTATTAACAATTCCAACAATATAATCTATTTAGGCCCAAATGTATCACCCAAACAGGGTGTGAGACTAAATCCTAGTTAGAAACCACCCATGTTTTGTTCCAATATATCAGTGAATATATATAACGGGAAGTTTATAATAGTGAATGTATTATATTTGGAAGTACTCAAAAGTAAACAATCCTACAAGAATTGGTTTCTATTTACAATAATTTAATGTTATTTAATAGTTCAATTAAATTTAATTATATAAGTCTCAGATCCATCCTATGCCGAATAACCCCCACGTAAATGTAAGCATAATAGATACCTCAGAAGGAAATCTAAACAACTAAAGTGGATACCGAATCAAAGATGGTTCTTTGGCTTGGAAAACACATAATATGTCATTCCATTTAAATATTTTATAAGCTGATACCGTCCACTATATCTATGGTTCACTCATATCTTAAACATTATAACCTCTTGAATTCATACAAGGCATTCTAATTTGAGTCCATGGTTCACCCAAGGTATAAGTAAATGTCAACTCATGACATATAATCATTTCTAATAAAGCCCGACCATGGCATCCATCAATGTATCCATGGCTCACTCGGATGTCAGGTGTTGCCTACAGGAGCCTAACCACTACATATGTGGCTTGCTCATAGTTTAACATAATACCCACTTTGAGTCCATCCATATCATTCTAATCTAAATCCATGGTTCAACCAAGGTATATGGTATAATAGTCATATGTGGCCGACCATGCATTTTAACACGAGGTCATGGATCACCCATTTCTTTTTACGCCTTTTTCATTTCATATAAGAATAAATCCATATAAATTAAACTACTACATGTTATTAACATTAATCAACTCACATGGGAAGATTTCCTTTATAAAGAAATACATGCTAATTAAAATATAGAATGGATTAAATACTAAACAACTCACGTTAGAACAATTTACATAACAATCCTATTATATAATATAAACCATTTCAATTTCTTAGCATAACCTAACTCACATGGGTAGGTACACAATTAGAGAAAAACATTCCAGTCATGCTTAAACAAGCATAGGCATATCATGGGGAAAGGGTTAAAATAACTAATCCCAAGCCCTTAGTCAATTAAATTAAAATTTATACATAATTTCAATTATATTATAAATTCAATTCATTTCTAAAACATAATAATAGGAATTAAAGGAAAGCCTCATAGGAATCCTAATCCAAATGGACATATGTGGTCATATAAGGGAAACACACCCATGGGGTGGTCTTTAATCAAGGTCAAAAACCCTAAACATGCTTCAAAGTAATTAATCAATTACATAAACAAGTATAGAAAATAGAATTTAACAATATTATTTCTAGAAAACACCATAAAATTGGGTGTGAAACACTCTGACACATATAATCTACTTGACTTTTAGAAAAAGACACGAGATCACCTACCTCGTACTCGTACGAATCTCCTAATCCAGTGTCAGTCTCTAATTTGACCTAGAATAGAGTAGATCTACAAAACAATCATGAAATAATAAGGCATGATAACTAGGTCAAGAAAATAAATCATGAAAAATAGCTCAAGAGGAATAAATAACTCACCAAGGGGATTCCAACACACTTAAAGATGTTTGAATTGAAGTTTGTATAGAGAAAAGGGAGAAAAGAATACCCTCCAGTGCTGCTGCTAAAAAATCACTACAGTTGTGCTTCTGCCCGTTTTTATAGTAAATGAGGCTACTGCCCATTTTATTAAAAAAATCCAATAGGAAAGTATATGACGTATACCTCCAGTACATGATGTGCACCTAAATGATGTGTACTTATAGTACATGACATGTACCTGGCCTGCAACCACCCTTTAACCTCTTTTCCCCTCCTTTCTCAAAAAACAACCCAACCGGCTCACAACTCGACTTAGGGTATAAGAATAAAAATAATGTAAGCACATTTAACCTAAAACGAAAGGTCTGTACCTCATGAAGGAACTCGGATCTTACAAGTTGTTCTGAGCTCACGGTCATCCACCACATGCAGTGAATATGAAAAAGTAAAATAGCTAAAATTCACTTCAATCCATTCATTATTATTGAGATAAAATTTCTTAAATTAATTTGATGTAATTAATTAACTATATTTATCTTAAGAACCATCCAATTTTACTTGTATATACCAATTATAAATGCAATATGGAAAATAAAAAACTTGAATATTAATACAGATAATTAAATAGAATTAATTGAGAAATATTAATTATGTAGACCTTTATTACATAGTTAACACATCAGATCTCAACAGTGTAATTAGTTTTTAATACTACAATTAATTATTATTTAAAAAATGTAATTCTATCCATTTATGGGTGACTACATAACATGTACTAATAAGATACACACCATGTTTTTCACTTTCTGTATATCCATGATAAACACCTTGGGACTTGATGCGTGTCTTGGTTGAATTACATGATGTGTACTAATAAGCTACACGTCATGTGTTCCTCTTTCCATGTGTCAACGTAATCCATCAGTTGACTTGGTGTGTTCTTAAGATGCATAGATTAATGTGTTACTTGACGTATATGCGAGAAACACATCATGTACCTCATTAATGATTTGGATTGTTAGTATCACGAGACATTATGCCTCATGTTTGATAACACATTTATCATGAATTTCACTACTAAATTACATATAATACAAATCATATACACCAATTACATAATGTGTGATCCAATAGATCATGTTCCCAGCTGGCCTAGTTAACACATGGTGTTAATTAAATTTTCAACATGTTATTACTGCTAGGTGTGTCCAATATCCCATGACATGACCAGGTGTAGTGAACATGGGTAAATTATGTGTACTTTTGGTCCCATGTTATGTATCTATGTCCTCATTCTAGAATCCTCAGCACCTCTTGATGACATATCCAATCATTCATCAAATGTTCCTAATCTATTTAAGATGTTATAAAACCTGAATGAAGAGAATTAGTATATAAAAAATTGTCAATTAAACTACAGATTAATGAATGAGTAAACTAGAATTGAAAAAGTAAAAATAGTTTCATATAACCAATAAAAGAATAATAAATAATTATAAATTATTATATAAGCCCCTATGACACCATTTTAAGTATATGGGGAGTGTGAAAGTACATCGAACAGTTCCCTACAAAATTTTTCCATCAAATTTTTGGATTTATCTTAAAAAATAGATAGACGTGAATTCTTAGAATCTATAAAGATATAATCTTTTAACATATAATTTATAATTAATTTATTTAATTAAATAATTTTATTTCATTGAATTATTTCTTTATTGATGAATTAGTTGAACCCTTTTTTTCTTACCATTACTTTGTTAGAGGAATTAAGGGCAGATTCCCTCTAGTGGCGATCCACATGTGATTTTTGTACCTCCAATAATTGCTATAGTATTAATCTTGTGCTATTATGGATGAATCTAACCCTTGTGATGATCACTGTTGATCACAAGAAAATCCTTCCAGGGGAGACAGATTCATTTTAGTGGAAGAGGAGAATTATACAGGTTAGTTTAGGAATTATAGGGAGTGATCACTCTAATGATTGAGAGGATTCTCTCTATAACTCATTTAAAAAAATGATGGAATGAAGCTTTTCCTTCCAAAAAATACCATAAACGGGTCTATATATTGTTAGTGTTAGAAAATAAATAATCTCTCAAGGAACCTTTTTATTTTAATAATCTATTATAAACCCCATGTTTAATAATAATAGTATTATTATTATTATATACATGAAATCAGGTAAACTCATGGAAAAAATAAATATTATTTTCAGGAATTAATAAATTAGAATTTATTCAAATAATATTTAATATTTTATTTCTCACAAGTCCATTAAAACTAGGTCTTCTAATACACCTCAATATTTTTTGTGCCTTGAGTAATGACTATTTATTCATTAAATAAAAGCAACTCCATTTATTTTCAATAAATATATAAATATTAACATAATTGAATAGATAAATATTTTTTACCCTTTGAATAAACCTGAATAAATAAATATTATTTATTCACATAATTAAATAAATAATCTCCTGGTGAATAAATAGTTATTAAATATTCAAGTAACATATATATTCTCTTAAATAAATTGTGATTGAATATCTTCAATAAAACCAATAAAAATAATTATTAAAAAATGTATGAGAATAATATTTATCCAACATGTTAAATTTATATATATTTTTACTAAGGTTCTCAATACACTTATTGTGTGACCCTCTTGTCCCCTTTCTCAGTGGCATTAGGCTAATATACCTTAAATCCAAGGTTAGAATCTACAAAGATACTGATTATTCCACATAGGAATAAGTTAATGTTGAAATGATATGTAACCTCCTATGAATGGACACTATGTAATATAATCAATCATGTTGCATACTAGTGTGATAAGCATATATGATATATGTATCTCTCTTCAAATTTACATGAATTAATCTGAAAAAATTACTATAATGGATATAGAATTAATTAGATATTTCAATTCCCATAAATGGGATTGAGATATCAACTTATATTAAAGAGAAAAAGGCATACATCTATTCTCATGTAATTCATTAACACAACATCACCTATAATGCACCCAATTTTCCTTACTTTACCACGAGAACATGTCATCAATGTTTTTTCAAATCATAAAAGTACATATATCCTAAAATGTATTTATAGTAATATTTAAGTATAAGGATCATTACAAATATTCAATTACATATATAAATTTGGATTTCCTATTAATTGGTCATGTTTTCAAAATATCTTTCACCCAATATTACCAAGGGAACACAACATGAGAAAGTGTATTAATGTCCTATGAGTCACCACCCCTGACAGAATATATCATTTGTGTCCCATAAAATGATACCATCTAGCTATAGAACATATGTATAATAACACAATCATAATGCTTCTAGGTCCTCATCATAGTAGGGAACTTATATGACCTTTCAGTGTGATAAGTACACTTAAGACATTATCACATACTATGTCACAAAGAAAAACAATCATTATGTGATAATAATTTTTTTTTAAAAATAAAATACATGAATACATGTAATCATAAAGTATATATATATTAGTTTTATAGAACTAACTCTATCACTTTCTAGGAAAGAGAGATATCAGTTTTTTAACGTCTGTAATGATGTAAAGGTTCTAGAAGGGTATTTATCAAATATCCAGAATATCATGCCAATGAATGATTTAAATTTAAAGTGAATGAAATCACATGACTATCATGTTTTAATATAATATTTAATATATATATATATATATTCATTTTATTTTTCCAAAAAGTCATCATCATATATTAAACAACCCTTATTTATTTTTCAAAAGAATATGTAGTAAAGTTATAGACCTGACAAAATTACTAACTATGAAAAAGGAAATTGCTATCATATAATGTGAATTGGAGATATAATTTCCATGTTCATTATTTCATATGATGGTTCACATGGTTTTTAGATTCAGATATGTGGTCCTATCCATAATAGATGGATTTTCACCATTGAATGATATATGGATATTATTAAAGGAAGTATCAAAAAATAAAGTCAACTAGATAGTTTTATTACAGAGAGAGATATTATTAAAGAAGATGATGAATTATATACTTATTACCAATCATATGTGGAGAGTATTGTTCTACCAAAATCTCATCAAAGAGGTTTACTTTAGAGTGACGTAATTTACAGAATAAACTTTGTAATAATTACCATTACAGTGTGGAGGCAGGATCATCATTACATTTTACATAATATTTTAGAGGTTACACCATATATTGAAACACAAAAAGTAATTATTAGTGATTTAAATCCATAATGTAATGAAATATGGTTATCAGAAATACATAGTCGATTATTTATAAGATGTTTTTGATACAATTTTTCTAAGGAGTAAACTAAAAACTTGAGTTAAATTTTAGAATGACTTCAATGGATAGACATAGGACCAAGTTTCCTTATATTACCCTATAATGATTATTCAACCAATGTTTATAAATTCTATATAAAGTAATTTGATGAATTCACTACTATGAAAAGTAGTTGAGTTACACTTATGAAATAAGTGATTCATGTTTTTGGTACTAAGGATATAAATAAAATTTATTTGAATTTGTTATACTTTGGATTAAACAAAGAAGTTTTGGATTTGGATTATACAACATTCCAAGTGATAAAGTTTTAATTAATGTGGGTTGATAATAGAAGTACATTTAAAATTAATTAATTAGGATTCATGAAAGTTGATTTCATTAAGGAAGGTTATGAGGATGAACCATTTATAATAGTGTCATAGACAATACCAGTATTTTATATCCTATATTTTAAAAATAAAAAGTGTTCAATTATTCTATTATTGACAACAAAAACTATAGAGTCAGATGCCAATTCAATTAAGGATAACCCTTTTATTGGGATGCATTAATAATTTCACGGTGGTCCTAATGTATATGGGTTCTTGCATTTTAAGTGAGGACAAAATTATGGGATTTAGATACTATATAGAGGGATAAAATTTCTTTTATCATTTAAAGATATAAATAAAGATTGTAATAATTAGGTTAATTTTTTTAATTTACATTATGATACCTTATAGTTTTCTAGGTTCATCACTACATTTATGTAAAATAAATTTAATATTCATTCACATATTTAGATAATGGATTCTCTACATTCCATTTATCCCACTTATAATGAACAATATTATTATCAACATGATGATACTCCCAATCCATAGGAACAATATGTTTCTCTTTGTTCTGATGTTACCAACCCAAGGAACAATTATTATATTGAAACTAAAGAAATAGTAAAAGGTGAACTCCCCTTGTTTGAGAAAAAATAAGATCTTCATAGTGTGATAGTCTAAATAAAAATTATTAATGATAAAAGAAGAGGAATAATATTTGAGGTTGGATAGAATACACATGGACAACCTATTGACCCCCACAAGTCTATTTTCATTAGTTACATTTGGATCACCACTCAAATGAACTTTATGATTTATGTAGATACATGACACCATATTGTTCTTATTATGAAGGCACTAATTTGGGAATATATTAGAGAAAAATTGTTATATAATTTATCTATTTTACTGTAAAATAAAATAATGAAATGTTTATTTACTCCTAATTATCCCTTATAAAGTGAATTTACAAGAGATTATTTTCAAATGAATTTTTTATTAATAGTTACTATAAAGGATCATAGTTCCTTTTAGAAAATTATTATGAAGATTCATCTTAGTGATGCTGAGGTAATATAAACCCACACCCACCACATATATATGAAAACATGATAAAACAATAAAAATGGAATGTGCTGATTAGTCATTGTAAGGAAGCATCATTTTAGGTACATTATTATTGGTAATAATTTACATGGAAATATGTGTATTAATCACTTTGATTAAGAATTGTTATTTTATGAAATAGTAATCGAGTGATGAAAATAAGCAGTGTGTATAAAAAATAATGTATTATAAAATAATGTATGGATGGGGAACACTTCACATGAAAAAATGGAATGTATTTTAAATATATAGTAATATTTTTATATGGAATGAATCGAAAACATAATTATATTCATTTTTTATATGTAGATAAATGAATAAGAATCCATAGAAACTTCTATCTGATGTCATGTTCTATAGAACAAGGCTTATGTATATAAATACAGAATAATAGTAGATTAAAATACACAAATATTATGATAAACATGTGTAAGAAATAAATAATAAAAATTTGTTCTTTAAATTAGTATTACATAACAATGACTACTTATTTTTCAATATATGTTGTTCGGTTTAGACATAATAATCATCATTAGTTGTCCCCATCGAGTGACTACTTTATGTGGTCTTGAAGTGGACAAAAATATATCGATACACAAGTGGTTTTGGTTAAGGGGTGTCACTTATAAAAATAATTGAGAAAAGAAAAGTAAAAGGGGATATAGATAAGAAAATGGATGAGATACAACCATATATATTAGGCACTTGTGGGTATAATTAAAATTAATCATATGAAAACACACACCCTAGAAGAATAACTTAGTATAGATCCCCCCATAGGGATAGTTAGAATTATACTCAAGTATTATATATTTATATATATTGGGTATCTCATAAGCCACCCCCTTATTGGGATCATCCCACCATTGGGAGGGTCTCTCCCTGACACCGGTGTCCATTTGACACTAGGAACTTATGTCACTCCTGTCTCAGGGCCCGTGGTTAATCCATCATCAGTGGAGGCCTTTAATCCTCCCCACACCTTTTTGAACTGCCACACCAACTTCCCCAACCATGATCCATTGCATGAAACTGCTCACCCATGGTAACTTGTCAGAGACCAAATTCCAAAAAGCCACCTTTTCCAATGATGGATATCTCTGTCCCACATCTACACCTATAATAGCTACCCTGTAAAATCCTCTGAACTACCCACTATCAAAAACCATCTTTGATCATCTGCGCACTGCACATCAGAGACCCCCATCCCACCCAAACTCATGAAGAAAACCGCCTATAGCTGATCAATTCCCCCATGAATCCACCACTATCCATTAGATCGACTAGCCCTAAAAATCATCTATGCTTCCCCCTGCCATCAAGCAGGGTCCCTCGTCAATCGCCCGTAGAGAATGGGACCATCATTTTTGATGGAATATATATCCACTAGTGATCCACATTAATTTCATTAGGGGGCCAAATATATTTAATATCTAGGATTTGAACCCCAGCTACCTAGGTACAGTTTCGAGGGGCATTTTTCCCCACTCAACTAATGCCCCATCTGGGATGCATCCATGAATACAAGTTCTAGAAGAAAAACATTATTTAAAATTTTAGTTTTTTGAGAATATTATGATAAGAAATAGAAGTGAATAAACAACACAACAACAACCACTACATGAATATTCATACCCCCATCCTTGAGGCTATACATTACCTTCAAAGGCCTTCCTTACCAGAGTTAATAATTGTTTTCATAGCTACTTCTATGAAATGTGAATTAGGTAGATACCGATACCTTTCTTATACTAATATTTCATAGTGTGAAATTTATTGTGATTTATATCTATTAGACCCCACCCACATCCTTATTATGATAGGTATAATGTAAAATATCTAAGGATATATTTTACACAATAAAGAACATCCAAAAGATTTTGTGAGAGTAAAGATTAATATTGCTCATGAGCTGAGTATCAAGCTATATATTACCTTTGATAATATGGATGTTCACATGGTCAAACTTACCATTGGAACCTTCATAGAATATCCATGTTATCTTATAAAAATATATTTCAATTATGAGTTATATCCATTCCAAATTTATTTTTTGATAAAAAATTTAATAATTAATGAAAAAAGGCTTGAACCAAATAATGTTATTATAGATTGAGAAAAGGAATATAAAACACGGAGTTAAATCAAAACAATACATAAGATCAAATAATCAATCGAAAAGTCTTTGAAAGAGTACCTTTACCCCACTGGTTCAAATATTACATTTACCAATATTAAAAGTTCATGAAGAAAAAATGCTCAATGATGTTAAAATGAATATCATTGATTTTTAAGAAAAAATGTAAAAAGTAGTCATAAAAAATGATCTTATTCTTGAAAATGTAGATGAAATCCTCAATAATGGATGGCTAGTAGTCTTAGATGTAAATGTATACATGAGGTGTATTTTTATAATCTATTTAACTAATAGCTTATATACTATGTAAATTATAGATAAATACTTTTCATATATATTTTTAGGCATATAAATCAAAAATATTTGAAGGGAAAACCCTACAAATTAATTTGGACTCATTATTCCTCAAGTCACTTCTATATAAAAAAATCATTAGAAGAAGATAAATATTTATAAATAGTTAATTAACTATCCACAATGTTTAAAAATAAACTAAAAGACGACATACTCTTCTTAATAGCCATGAAACATGGGTAAAACTATATATTCTAATCATGTCAAATATATTTTTATTTCTTTAATTACTGATTAATTTTTATTTTTTAGAGAGTATTGATTGCTTATTGTAATAAATTTGGATACTACAAAGATTTATTTGTTGGATTAAATTCATGTATTAAAAAAACTCACCTTATGTAAAACATTTATCAAATTTTAATGTATCAAAATTTTAATTTTAAAAATAATCTTCGTGTTTTATGTTTTAATGAAAATTTTGTTATGATAGGGTGATGTAAAATATCATTAAAATCATGGTATGAGGATAGTACATGATCACAAAAAATCCTATCAAATTTTACAAATGGATAAGTATTATGGTATATATAATAATAATTTACTATCAAGACATATATCAAAAAAAATTTCTTATTTTTATCAATTTTTATTTAGTGTCTAAATCAAACTAATGGAAAATATTATGGTTATTACATTTAAAAATTTATTAAAGGCATCATATTCTATAAAAAATAATATCCCTAAGGAACTATTTCCAATGATAATTATAATTTTGTTTAAAATATTTACTAATAATTTTTTTATTTATATTTTTTGATAGCCTACATATTCAAAAGAGGAAGTACTTTTTTAAAAAATGAGTCTAAATAATACATGGTGTCAGATTGTATACAGAAATAATGAAGAGGTGACTTCCTAAAACACATTTAATTATTTTTCCCACCATTTTATCTACTTATTATTTATTCATTTTTCTTATCATTTTTACGTACTAGTTTTTTTTGTTAAGTTTCATAGAGATAACAAAGAAATGGATTTGTTGAGAATTTATTTTTCTCTAACAAATTTTTACTCCATAAAGATCATAAAATTATAAAATAAAAATAAATTATTTAAAAAATATTTGACAAATATGATGCATAGAGGTGCTACTTGTTCTCTTGATAGAGCCATTTTTTGTTATTTGATATGTTTATGTTCATTAGTGTGTGTTTTTAATTTAAAAATCACTCAAAGTGTGTGTTTTCAGTTTACAAATAATAGTTTAGTTGAAAACTTGTGTCACTCATTGAAAACAAATAAAAAATTCTCATATTATATTGATACTTTAGGAAAATTACCCAAAAGTCATTAATAACATGTATGAATCAATAACCCATCAATCTAGCATACTGTGTACCCGATAAGTCTCAAAGTGTATGTTTTTAATTTAAAAGTAACATTTATTTCCAAAATGTACACAAGGCACTAAAAATATAGAAAACACACTCAAATTATCTAAATAATTTAACAAAATGATATATATGTAATTTTTAATGAATAGGAATTAGGCACATTTCAATCAAACTCATGATGTGGCAGGTCTGATTGAAAGTGAATGTTTTTATTTAAAATGTAATTTTTATTTTAAACACACCACCCTCATTTTAAATTGAAAACAAATATGTAGTATCTTGATAATTTTGGAAAATAAACCATAAGTCATTTTTTACATGTTGGTATTAGCCCCATGTATAAGGTACCAACCTTAAACATTACATAATTTTATGTTTTAAGAAAAGAATCCATTCTCTTACATTTGAGTGTAATTTTAAGTTTATAGTTTTAGAGAATTATGTAATAACTCATACATTTCAAAACCATATATATAAAAAGTGGGCACTTTTGATCAGTATCCAGTTTTCCCATAATATAAAAACTTTAATATAAAACATGATTTATTTTCATGAAAAATATTTTGGAATTTATACTTGACTTATTACTCACTGTTAACCATCCTTAAAAACTATGGAAAACATTTTAAAACATGGGATGAGTAGAAAAAGATTAGTAATAGAAATAAAATAAATAAGTTCATTAGTCTAGGGTAAAACATGAAAACCCATAATTTTTTACCTTTATCACAAAGTTCATTGAGCGAAATAAAATAAATCATTTTCACATGAAATCACAAACAAAGTTTTCTCAAAGAAATAATTTAAAACAAATATATAGATCATATAAATCATGTAAGTAACTTGATACATCATCATTCATATCACTCTTACAAATGGAATAACCGATATAGTCAACATCCATATCTGGAATACCCAATGCATTGGAGCAATATCATGGACCCACCCATCCTTTGTTTATACTGAAACCACTTGTCCTTGGTAAATAACATAATCACTCATACATGGTTTATAATGTAACCAAGCATCATTGGTTTATTATATAACCACACATCCTTGGTTTATGATGGAACCACCCATCCTTGGTTAATAATGTAACCCCCTTCCTTTGTTTATAAATAAATCACTCTTCATTAGTTTATAATGTAACCTCCCATCATTGGTTTATTAAGAACCACACATCATTATTTTATAATATAACCACATATCCTTGGTTTATAATAGAACCACCTATTAATGTAAACAATTCCCAAGAACCATAACATAATCATAAACCATGGAATATTTCATTTTCATCATAAAATCCTTTAAAAAATATTTTAATCCCATATGAAAAACTATTTCAAATATCAAAAATATCAATTTATACGAAAATAATCAAAAAATCGAAATACGGTTTTTATTTGAAGAAAAATAGAAATATTTTAAAGGAATCCAATATTTAAATGATCATTATGGAGGCATAAAAATTCATTAGCATCGTACATGTTAAAATAGAACATTATTTTTTTTAATTTGTAAAGAAAGTAAAACATTCCATAAAAAGATTCAATTTTTTGAAAACATTTGAAATAAATAATTTTACTCTATAAAACTATCATTTCCATATAATTACATTCATAGAATCATTTTAAAAACATTTACATGGAATATAAAGAGAGTTTGAATGAAAAATTTAAAAAGAGTTTTTTTAAATAAAGGTATCTTAAAATTTGGAAACTTTGGAATCATTTGGAACTTAAAATAATGAAATTAAAAAAAACATTAGATATCACAATAATATATAAATTAATTATATATCATTTAAAATTCTATTGATATACATGTCATAAAATAATATAGGGGTATGACATCCAAATATGTCTCAATGAATGGAAATTGAGATGAAGTCATTTACCTTGAGTATGTCTCGTCACATACATTATTTCTCTTCCTAAATAATAAAATTATGTTAATTATTACTTTATTAACAAAAATTTTCATGTTTAATATTTTTTTTTATTTTAATTTTTATCATGTTATGTACAATTACGTAATCAATTAAGTTTATGATAGATGTTTTAACAATATTTGGATTACATGTCCAAAATGATATCGGTAGGTTGAATATGGTCAAAGAGGAAATTTTTCAACAACTACAGAATAGTAATCATGAAATAATTATCATTTTTATACATCAATTAAAATATTAAAACTAATTGGTAAATATGTTTTTTAAAAATAATCTATGTTACGATCATGGGGATGGTAGGTTGTACATACACATGAGTAACATTTCCATTTTTCAATGATCATTATAGAAAGAAGGTACATAATAATTTAAATTTACATAATTATAATAATATAATAAATACCATATGGTTTCTTTAAATATACTTATATATATTATCCAAGTAATTTAGTGACGTAAAAGAGTCACATCGCTTCATGGAGGTGGTGGTCTACACGTACGTACAAATGACATTATCATTTTTTAGTGTAAGAATAAAAATGATATATTATCATTAAAAAATGATAAATATGTAATTAATATAATTATTGTTTTATTTATATCAAATATATTCATTAAATATATCCTTATTACCTTCCATGTAATGTATTAGTGAAAAAATAATCACATCACTTTGGAGGTTGTGTTTTGTTGTACATATGAGCGATGTTATCAGATCCCCTACAAAATGGAATGTAAGAATTTATATTGGATATAATTAGAAAATCAGTATAAATATGTAAAAAATATCACATATATACTTTACATCTATCATTATAACAATCTTTGAGATGCGATTATAGAAAATGAATGACATCGGTTCACGAGGTGGTAGTTCGCTGTACACACAGATAATGATTTCATATCCCAATTGTTAGAAGAGGGAAATGATTTTGGTTATAAAATTAACATAATAACATCTTATTATATATTATATACATGTTTTATTATATAATAATAATTTAAGAATAACTATATAGGTGGAAGATCTAATAAAATAAAGACACCCGGTTAAACACGCTACATCTTCTTCGGACAAACTCCTTAAGAAAGCACAAAAATCCTTCTTAGGATGGATTTATGATAAAAATAAGATATGTAGGTAATATTAATGAAATTAAATAAGATATTTGATAAATTATTTTACAATTCAAATGTATTTTAAAGTGTTGATAGGAGAGGAGAGTAGGCGACCTTTTATAATTGAGGTGAGTGACAGAGTTGTAATTTTTGAAAAGAAAAAAGGAGTACCCAACTTTTTTACATTCCAAAAGGATAAAAAATGCATCATTATAGATAATTATACATAAAAGGGTCTAACTATTTCCATAATATAGATTTTATACAAGTTTTAGGTTATTTTAACCATTATATTTTTAGTTTAATTCCTGATAAACCTATTTTTAGCTTTACATTTGTAATTAAGTTTTACTATTTTCACAATTAATTGTGGTAAAAAATTAAATTAAAAATATTATATAATATAAATTATTATGATTAAAAATATTAATTTAATTTTACCAAATTAAATTCAAAAAATTAGAAAAATTTAATTTAAATTTAAACCAATAGACACGATGAAAAAGTGGGTTTTCAATAAATATATTTTCCAAGAAAAACAAGAATTTATATTAACTCTACCACTAATAATAGCCAGTGGATCAACAAAAATTAATATTTATTTATATATAATATATAATTTATATTTATATAATTTCTCATTACATATTATTTTAATTAATTAAAATGGATAACCACTATTCACTTTAATTTTTTTTTTCAGAAATACCCATTTTTAAACCCAAAAATAAAATTATACTAAAATAGAATATAAATTTGATTAAAAAGTAATTAAGTGGATTAAATATTACTATTTAATACTTATGTTACTTTAAATTATATTAAAAACAAAATAGTACTTTTAAATTACTTAATTTATTGAAAATAAATGGCTCTTTACAAAATCATTATTTTTAACTATTCACAGAAATATCAATATTTTCTGAAAAATCCCAAACATTCACCCAATTTAAATATTGATATGATGATTTAAAAAATGAAATTAATTTTTCTATAATTCAAATTATAAAATCCATAAATTAATATCTCAAATAAAAACATCATATGAAAATATTTTAGTTAAAAATATTTCCTTTTTGATATAAACATTACTTAATATTTTGAAAATGAATATAAGTATTTAATTCCTAAAATTTATTTATTATATCATTAATTTTCATGTTAAATTTTTATCCCATTTTTTTTGTTTTTTTCTTGCAATTTTATTCACTTACTAAAAAAGTGGGGATATATTTCCCTTATAGCATTTTTAGATAACCATGTTGCCTCTTTAACCATATTATTCTTCTATAAAACCTTAACTTGATGAATCAAATTATTATGAATAAATTTCTATCTATAGTAAATAATATAAATATTATATTACTAAAAATAAAGGTTATCTTATAATTAAACTACTTCAGCATTAAAAATATGAGATGAATCTGACACTTATTTTCTTAACATTAAGACATGAAAAATGTTGTGAACCTAGAAAAAACTCAAGGGAAAAGCCACTCAGAAGGAAATTATTCCAACTTTATCTAGGATTTCATATGGTCCAATAAACCACAAACATAACTTTACCTTTTTACCAAAAAAAAAAATACTTTTCGATGGAGATAATTTAAGAAAACATAATAACCTACCTTAAAAGAAATATCTTTCCTCCAGTTATAAAGATAACTTTTCTTCTTATTCAGATCCAACCTCATGTATTGATAAATCAACCAAAACTTAAGAATTTCCTCTAAAAAATATGGTCCCATAAACTTCATTTCTACTAATTCATCCCAAAAAGATGGTGTCAGATAACTCTTTCCATAAAATTCCTCAAATTGAACCATCTATATACAAGAATGAAAACTATTGTTATAAGAAAACTCAACCAAAAAAAGATGTTGATCCCAAATTCCCTAGAAATATATTGAATAAGAATGAAACATATATTATGTGACATTAATTTTCTACTCAAACTATTTATCATATTAATGATGAAAAGTTATACTTAAATTTAATTTAGTACCCAAATATTTCTGAACTTCTTTCAAAAAATTAGTTGCGAACCAAGGATCACAGTATGATATAATAAAGAGATGAACTCCATGTAAACTGAATATCTAATTGATATACATTTTGTAAAGATTATATAAATAATTATTTCCTATAAAGGTAAGTAAATATTTATATTTAGTTAATCGATAAACAATAACCCATGTTTCATTGTTACCTCCTGAATTCTTTTTAACCCCCCATTAAATCCATTTATATATTTTCCCATTTCCACTCCATCATAGGAAAAGATTGATGAATTTATATAATTAATTATCATTATTATTTAACCCAATTACAAGTCAAAAATTTCATTATAAATTGAGCAATACATCTTTTCATATCATCCCACTAGTAATACTTTCAAAGGTCTCTGTCCATCTTAGTGTTTCCCAGATAAATGAAAAAATAAAGAACTGTGATCTTTACTCAACAACTCTTTCTTAAAATGAGAATCATAAGGAAAACAAAATAATTTTTCCAAATTGAACCATCCTAATAAATATTAAAATCAGGAAACTTTACCTTCTTAATCTATTCTACATTTTCCTGTAAATCATGATCCTTATTCTAAGCTTGTTTAATTTTTTATGACAAAGATAATTGAACTGAAACATGAAACAAAATAGAATATTTCCCTACATCCACAAATTTTGGCCCAAAATTAATCAAATCATTAAACAAAGGGTTATGTTCTAAAAATAACATGGTTAATGTAGAATTATATTTTTGATTCAAAGCATTGACCACTTTGTTTTTTTTCCTAGAATAGTAATGAATCATGAAATCATAGTCCTTGATAAGTTCTAGTCATCTTATCTATATCTTGTTTTATTATTTAAAGTGAATATATACTTCAAACATTTGTGATAATTATATATTTCAAACATTAGTCCATAAAAATTATTCCTCTAAAATTTCAAATCAAAATCCACAACAACTAGGTAACTTCCACTACCATATCTAATCAGTTTCTCATTTTCATGGTATGTTATAAATGGAATGAAATAATTGATATAAATTTATTAGAAATTAAATAAATATTATCTTGATAAAATGAAATCCAATCCATACCAATAATGATATCATACTATATTATGGATAGTTTAACAATATTTTTAGGAAAGACCATCCCACTAATAGGAAGATTCCTCTAAATATTGATTTCTTTAATACTTCCACCCAAATATTTTACAAAAAAGTTCCATATTAATTTCATGATGTTATATTCCCAATTTACTTTCAAATTTATCAGAAATTGATGAATATACAAATTCAGTGTTAAACAGTGTATTTATGTAATTTAAATAAGAAAGTAACATACCTATCATCACTTCACTTACTGTATCAACATAAACTATAGTAGTAGAAAAATATTTTTCTATAATTTTCTGCTTTCATTGTTGAAGTTTTCCCCCCATGTGACTAACTTGAGACACAAATTAGCATAATTATGCAACTCATTATAACTGGATCATCTTACAATTTAATTTTCATTATTAAACTTCTCATTTTCCTTATAGTGACAAGATATATGTAAAAACATACCACATAGGAAGCAATTCCATTAATTAATAAGACATTATCAAGGATTATTTTTACCAAAATTCATATAATATGGGAACTTGGTTTTCTTACTTCAATATTTATTTGATGGATGATTCCCAATTTCCTTCCATATATTCCTTTTCAATCTCTTATCATCTTGAGACATGTTAGTGTCAAAAAAATCCATCTCCATCTTCTCAACATAATGAAAAAAATTCTCATAGATTTTAAATTATTATGTGTTAAAATAACATCATAAACATTATTTAACCAATATTAAAATATATTAATTTTAATATCAATTCCTTAAAACAAATTATATGTACGAGGATAGCATTGTAAAATTTTCTTCATATGTGGCCATAGAATCTTTATATTTTTACCTCAATTCACGGATTTTTTTTTCTACCTATGGTAAAAATATTTTGGTCAATATTTTTCAAGAAATTTATCCTTAAATGGATCTCTTTAAATTTTATAAAGACCATATTTTACTTTAGTATTCTATACCAAATACCACCATTGATGAACTTCACCATCAAAATGATAATAATAAAGAGTTACCTTTTGACATTCCGAACGCCCCATGAATTCGAATATATTATTGAAATAATTGATCCAAACTTTAGATACTATAGGGATAAGTGATATATAGAATTACGGGGGATATTGTCACATAAAATAATTTACTATCATCATGCTCCTCTATTGAAGAACTGGAGGCTCTCTAGTAGGGATACCGCAACCATTTATGGTTTGTGTCAACTAAGCCATCAGTAAAACAAAATACTCAATTCCAATACTAATCATATCATGATGTTGTTTTAGAAGGATATTTACCTATTCGTGCCTTACTAATAAAACATATTTGTTTCCTATGCATAAAAATATTTTGAACAAACATAGTTTAAATGAAGAAACATGGTAATATTCAAATTCTATAAAATTTCAAATTAACCATAAAGTAAAATATTTAAATTGAATTACATTAATATTATCCTAAACTCTAAATTTATTTAAACATTTCCTATGATACCAACTATAATGATATGACCATAAAAAATATATAATCATGAATTTTAAGTCAATAATTACTTCTATTATATTTTAGATCTTTTTAGGTCTAGAGTTTTAGAGAATTATTTTATAACCCATACATTAAAAAATCACATATATACAAAGTGGATACATTTGAAAAGTATCCATTTTTTCTATAATATTAAACTTTTATTGTAAAACACGATTTATTTTCGTGAAAAAAATCTGCAACTCTCAACTTGACCTATTATTTTCCTTCACCCATCCTTAAACCTAGTGGAAAGAATTTTAAAATGTGTAACACGAAGAAAACTCTTAGGAAGGGACATAAAAAGTAGAAGTTTTTTAGTCCAGTTAAAAACATGAAAACCCTTTAAATGTTTAAATTTATCTAAATGTTCATTGATCAAAATTCAATAAATCATTTCCACATGAAATCACACAAACTTTTTTCTCGTGGAAGCAATTTAAAACTTGTATCATGTACATATAAATCGTTTAGGTAACCGGGTACATCATAATTTATATCACTATTAAAAATATAATAGCTCATATGGTTAAATTCTTTCCCTAGAGTACCAAATTCATTCTAGGTCTATCACAAACCCAACGGTACTTTGTTTATTTGAGAACAACCTAACCTTATTTAATAACATAACAACACATCCTTGGTTTATTATAGAAACACTCAGCCTTGGTTTATGACATAACCCCCATCTCTGGTTTATCAGGGAACCACTATTCCTTGGTTAATAATGTATCAACCTGTTCTTGTTTTATAATGGAACTATCCATCATTGGTTTCTAATGTTACCAACCATCCTTATATTATAAAAGAACCACTCCTCATTGGTTTATAATGTAAGAAATAATCCTTGGTTTATAATGAAACCACCCATCATTATAAACAATTCTGAAGAACCATAACATAATCTTAAATCATGAACGTTTTCATTTTTATTATGAACCCATTATAAACACTTTTAATACCGTATTAAAACAATTTTTGGTATCAAAATACCCATTTATTTCAAAAACCATTTTCAATACCAAAATACACATAAAAATGGAAAGTGGGTTTTTTCGAAGAAAACATGAAATCATTTAAAAGAATATAGACCTTATATAATGGTTATGGTGGTGGTAAAAACCATTGTCTCCATACCCATTAAAATTAAACATTTATTATATACCCTTTAATGAAATTAAAACATTCTATAAAAGATTCATTTTTTGAAACTTTTTTCAAGAAATAAAAAAATTTCATTTATAAAACTAAAATTTACATATAATTTCCTCCATAAAATCATTTTAAAAAATCATAAATGGAAGATAAAGGGAGTTTTAAGGAAAACTTTAAAATATTTTTTCAAAGAGAATTATCTTAACACTTTGGCAACATGTGAATTGTAATACCCACAAATGAATAACATTAAAAAATTTAAATATCATGAGAACAGATACATTCATGATATAACATGCATAATGGGATATATATAGACTTCATAAAAGAATATAGATGCATAAAATCAAAATATTCCTCAACAAAATAAAATTGATATGAAGTCCCTTACCTTGACTTCATCTCATTACATATGTTATCTGTATTCTAAAACAATATACTTATGTTGATTATTTAATTTCATAAGAATATTTTCTGGTTTATTATTAATTTTATTTCAATTATTAACTTATTATATATAATTATACAATAAATTAAATTTACCTCGAATATTTTGATAATATTCAACTCATATGTCCAAAATGACTTCTCTAGGTTGAATATGGTAAAATAGGTCATTTTTGAAAATATCTAGATAAGTAATTTTGAAAAAATTATCATTTTGATACATCAATTAAACTTGTAAATCTAATAATGATGGATTTTTATGAAAAATTAACTATATTATGATCATAGAGACCGTAGGTAGTATGTACACTTGAGTAACATTTATATTTTTCGGCAATCACTGTGGAAATAAAGTAAGTAATATCTTATATTTAAAAAATTATCATCATATAATAAAGAAAATATTATTTATTGAAATATACTGATATATATCATTCATGTAATTTTTTGATGAAAAAGAGTCGAATCACTTCGTGGAGGCGGTAACCCACATGTATGTACGAACAACATTATCATTTTTTAGTGTAAGATAGAAAATGATATATTATCATTTAAGAACGATAAATATTTCATTAATATAACGATTATGTATTTTTATATCACACATATTAATTAAATTTATCTATATTACCTTCTATGTAAAGCATTAGTGAAAATGAATCACATCATTTCGTAAGGCGGTAGTTTGCCATATTGAAGAGTGACGTTATCATATCACTCAATAAATGGAAAGTAAGAAGTTGTATGTGATATCATAACTGAATAAGTATAAATATGTTATAAATATAATATATACAATTTAAATCTAACATTATAAAAATCTGTGAGAGGGGATGATTGAAAAAAAATGACATCAGTTCGCGAGACGGTAGTACGCCGTATACACAAATAAAGATTTTATATACCATTTAGTGGAAGAGGAGAATAATTTAGGCTATGAAATTAATATAATAAAGTATCCATATATGGGAGTTAATTTTTTATTATATAATAATAAATAAATAGTATTTTAATGTTTTTTAATGAGAAAAAAAAATAAAGATGCTTAGTTAAGAATGATACCTCTTCTCCAAACAACTTCCATAGGTAAGTAAAAGCCTTCTTAAGAAGAATTTTTTGGTCAAAATAAGGGATCTAGGTCATTGGGAGAGACTTGAGGGAGAAATTTATGTAGTTATTTTTTGATTGAAATGAATTTTAAGGTGTTAAGAGGAGAGCATAGAGGGTGACCTTTTATAAGTGAGGTGAGTAGCACACTTTTAATTTTTAAAAAGAAAAAGGCATAACCATATTTTTCATGTGCCAAAAAGATAAAATATGGACCATTATCTTGAATTTGACATTATAAGGTAGAAATATGGACCTAAAATATAGTTTATACAAGTTTTATAGTCATTTTAACCCTTTCTTTTTTAGTTTACCCACTGGTAAAATCATTTATATAGTTGTATTAAACGTGCATGTTTTTATTTAAAATTGACATTTTAGTACAAAACACAATTCCAATACAAAAGAATGAGAAAAAATATATAGATTAAATTTATATCTTATGAAAATTATCCCTAAGTAATTTTGGATAGATAAGAATCAGGTTCATGTAAATTTGAAACGAAGTGTGGTGGTATGGGTCAACGTGCATGTTTTTAGTTAAAGATTACCATTTTAGTTTAAAATATATGTGATATAATTAAAATAGATCAAACCCACTCTTAAATTATAAAAATGATTCAAAAATTATTTTCTATATATTGGAATCAACCAAATCTCAACCTGATACATGGTGTAAACAGTATGACTTGAAGTGTGTGTTTTCAGTTTAATAGAGTTATTTTTTTAAAAACAGACACCACTCACAGAAAATTAAGAAAAAAAATTAAAATAGTTTTTATACTTTATGAAAACAATCTATAAGTTATTTGTGAAATTTATCAACCAAAAACACATCAATTTGATACACTATGTGACCTAAATAACTCAAAGTGTATGATTTTACTTTATAAGTGACCTTTTAGTTAAAACCATATGTACTCACTGAAAAGTTAGTAAATAAATTCCTATTTTTTTACTTTAGGAAAATTATTTACGAGTCATTTGTTACATTTATCAATCTATTTCTGGTCAATTTGATACACAATGTGGCCAGTATGACTCAAAGTATGGGTTTTCAGTTTAAAATTTAATTTTAGTAAAAAATGAATTACTCACAAAAAATAAGAAAAAACACTCACATTTTATTTTATATTTTTGAAAAATGATCCATAAGTAATTTTTGATGATTATAAATAATCCAAAAATCAATCTCATATATGGATTGACCGATATGACTCAAAATATGTGTTTTAGTTTAAAAATGAAATTCTAGTTTTAAATAAATATCACTCACTGAAAACCAAGAAAAATAGATAGATTGTATTGATATTTTAAGAAATTAATCTAAAAGTCATTTTTGATTTGAATGAATCACCTACACATCAATTAGATAGTCGGTGTGGATGGTATGACTCAAAGTGCTTGTTTTTATTTAAAATTGACATTTTAGTTGAAATTATGCATGACATACTCAATAGTGAGAAAAATTCAAATTATTTCAATATATTTTGTAAATGTTCTATAATACATTTTTAATTTAATGGAATTATCCTCACCTCAATCTAATTCATACTGTGACCGATACGACTCAAAGTGTGTATTTTCCGTTTAGAAGTGGCATTTTATTTAAAAACACATGTCTCTCACTAAAAAACAAGAAGAAACATTTATATCGTTTTGATACTTTAGTAAAGTGATCCATAAATTATTTATATATATATATATATATCAATAAATATCATGTCAATTTGATATATTATTTGACCAATATGATTCAAAGTGCATTTTTTCTGTTTAAAATGAAATTTTATTTAAAAACATTTCACTCATTAAAAACTAAGTAAAAACACATTTTTTCTTGATATTTTAAGAGAAAAATATACAATTCATTTATGATAGGAAGTAATCATATACAAATAAATATGACACATTATGTGACCTATATGACTCATTGTGCGTGTTTTTAGTTTAAAATTGACATTTTAGTTAAAAATAATAATATAAACTTATATTGTGATATTAATTTTTAGAAATGGTCTATAATTCATTTTTGATGCTTATGAACTAACTAAACATCAATTGGACACACAGTGTGGCCACTATGACTCAAAGTGCATGTTGTTATTTATAATAGACATTTTAGTTCAAAAGATACGTGGCCTACTCAAAACCAAAAAAACACGTTAAAATTATTTTAATACTTCAAGAAAATAATCCATACATCATTTATGACATGTGTGAATCAATCAATCCTTAATATGATACATATTATGACTGGTATAATTTTTAATGTGTGTTTTTAGTTTAAAAGTGACATTTTAGTTAAAAATGAATGCCACTCACTGAAAATGGATAAAAAAACTCATATAGTAATGATAATTTATGGAACAAATTTATAAATCATTTGTGACTTATAGGAATCTACCACAAAATAATCATATACACGGTGTGAACGATATGACTCAAAGTGTTCATTTTTAGCTTAAGAATGAAATTTTAGTTAAAAATGTTCCACCCAATTAAAACTGAGAAAATCCACTCATATTTTCATTGTATTTTTATAAAAATATCCCTAAATAATTAGTGATGAGTAGGAATCATCCATAAGTTAATCCGGTACATGATGTGACCGATACGACCCAAAGTGTGTTTTTTTAGTTTAAAAATGAAATGATAGTTAAAAATGTGTACATATCACTAAAAATCAAGAAATCTCACTCATATTTCCTTGATACATTTGGAAAATGATCAATAATTCATTTTGTATGCATAGTAATCATCCACACATCAATCAATTACATGGTGTGGCTGGTATGATTGGATTGACTCAAAGTGTGTATTTTTATTTTAAATAAAAATTTTAGTTCAAAATACACATGGAATACTAAAAAATGATTAAAAATATTTATATTTTATTAATCAAAATATGATCTATAATTAATCTATTAAATGTAGGAATCCACCTCACCTCAAACTGATACACAGTTTGATTGGTATGGCTCGAAATGTAGGTTTTCTGTTTAAAAGTAAAATTTTAGTTAAAAACGCATGTCACTCACTTAAAAATGAGAAAAATAAATTTTACAATATTTATACATTAGGAAAACTATCCATAATCCATTTTTGACATTTATAAATTAGCCACATATCAGTATAATAAACGGTTTGACTAGTACGACATAAAGTGTGTTTTTTAATTTTAAAATTGATTTTTAGTTAATTTTTTTCCATACACTAAAAACAAAGAAGAAATGCCCAGTTTTTCTTTATATTTTAGTAAAAAATTCCATAAATTTTTTTTATGTGTATTAATTAGCTTTATTCCAATCCAACACATGATGTGGAAAATATGACCCAAAGTGCATATTTTTATTTAAAATTGACATATTAGTTCAAAACATGAATTATATTATCAAAACCAAGAAAATGTTACTATATTATCTTGATAAAATTGTAAAATGATACATAAATCATTTATGATGTGTATTAATTGACCACACATTATTCCAACACATGGTTTTCCTGGTACGAATTGAAGTGTATATTTTTTGTTTAAAAGTGATATTTTATAAATTCATTACAACATATTTATGTTTAATTTATTAAATTATAGTATTACTAACATATGAATTATTTTTTTATATAGGTACAAATATTTTTGACATGAGATGGGTTTTTTAGAAACTGGTAGTATGGTGAGTCTTTTTTTATAGGGGTCCAAAGAAAACCAAATAATGTTTTTAAATTTATTGATGTTTATGATAAATTGTACATACCAATGTTACTGTATATAATAATGTATAAAATTATTTTAAACCTTATATAATGTTTTTTCATTGTATTGTGATGTAAATTTAATTGAAATTAAATTATATATTTGGTGTTTTAGTGTCCTGAAAATTTTAGCAGCACACTTTTGTTGTCTTTCCTTTATAGGAATTATTTCTAACATTGATAAAAAAATTATTTTTAGTACTACAAATACCATAGGTGAAATTTCCATTTATCCATTAAAATAAAGTGCTGATAAAGGGACCCTTTTATCAGTGATGAAAAAGCATCAATAAAGGTCCTACATGATCAATATTTTTTTAGAACTAATAGAGGGAGATTTTATTAGTCCTTCTTTTAGCATTGATAAAAGCCATAGAATTTTAAAGGTGAATACAATATTTGTTATTTTTTTAGCACTGATGAATGAAACTTCTTGTGCTAATAAGACCCATTTTTTTTAATATTTCTAGTTAAGAATAAATCCTCATATTAAATTATAGAGTTGTATGTCACTATATTTTCTGTCAAAGATACATCGTTTGAAGCAGAGGTTGGTTCATTATAGACATAGTATACTACTGGTTGTATTAGGATTACAATAGGATGGGGGGGGGGGGGTCAATTGAATTTAAAAACTAAAACAATCAATCTGTAATGAAAATCCAAAATTAAAATAATAAGAAATAATTTAATGATAATGCACAACAGAAATAAAATATTAATGTGGGATTGAAATAATTTGTTCTTCATTAATTGAATTAGGAATTATTTTGATTTGATAAAGTAAGAACAGTGGAAAAATATCACGGGTATAAATATTTAATCAATTAGGTGAATAAAATATCAAATTGGATTAATCAATTTAATTTATAACTTTCATCATAAGTTCAATGAAACAATAAAGGTGTATCAATGTAAATTTATTGAATAATTGAGAATATAAAAAGTGATGTAGAAATTAAAAGGAGAGATGGATTTGATAATAGAATTTAATAATAGATCATTGTAAACCCCTACATCCTCTCTCCACAGGCTGGGTGGTTTTTATATTCCTTTATTAATTTTAACATAAACCATGAAACCAATTATGCCTTTATTTTCCATGGTTGAAATATGAAACTTGCCTCCCTTACTTTGATTGTAGTAATCACCCATCTCCCTTTATTTTCATCTATTGTGGTAAGAAAACCATTGTAGAGGGTAGGTGAGAAGAGGAGATATTTTATTAGTACAAATCAATTAAAAATATACTCCATTATCTCTTAATATAGATAAATACAATCTGAGAATAGTGATATAGAGGTAATGCATAAGAGAGCATATGAGATTGAAAAATAAAATTAGTCGTTGAGGGGAATCTTTAGATCACTAGAGATTCATTACGAGGGATTACTTCATTCAATTGAATAGTTTTAGTAAGATCCATAATTATTTAGAGAGCCTCCAAGGTAATCTATTTATAGACTCTAGTTGATTTAGGATAGTTCTGAAATCCATGAAAGTCTTTTAGGATCATTTGTCTGAATTTGAGAGATGTGGGATCCACCAATGAATGAGACAATGGCATGAAATTTTATCTCTAATGACTAGATATATTAACCTTCTATATGGCTGGTTTGACACTTGTAAGATGCATAACTTTGTCTCCTGTAACCTGTTGGTTTGTTCCCCTTCACCGACTAGCCAGTGTACTCCTCATGCATGGGTGGTTCTATCCATCACCACTGGTTTTACAGTTGCTATGTATTAAGTAGCTAATTATATCTATAGTCTTGAGAGATTTTCCATGCCCCTATATCTTCTTTATAAGCCTTCAATTCACCCCTACACCTCCCTTCCATTATCTCATCACAACTATTAAAACTTAAATATGATCTTCAATGCCTCTTTAATTTATTCAATATGATCTATCGGTTCAATTATATTCCTTCAAGTGTTTCATCAATATCAACACATGGAACCCTATAAATTAAACATCCTTCCATTTAAATGAAATAATTGGATATATAATTGACTATTTTTAATAATAAAAAATCCATGAGATAGAGATAGAGGTACAAAAATACCCCCTTTTGAGTATCCTAAATACTTATCATAAAAAGACATATCCAGTTTATATAAAAAGTGAAATATATAAAAAGTTATTGGTAAAGACTCCGACCTGAGTAGCCACGAGTTAGTGGTTACTTTATTACATTGGTACTAGATATACACAATCTCATCCCAATGGATTAAATAGTTTAGTAGTATTAGAAAAATATATACATACTGGATCTCACATTACATATGAAAAATTTAAAATACAACATATTATTTTTTATGATAATTACATTGTTACCTTTATTATATCTATACATATTAATCATTATAAAATTTAAATAATCATATGGGAAATGAAACATAAGAAACATGAGAGATCAAATGTATTTTAAGGGTATGTGTATAATAGAATATATCATGAATAAATAAGGAATAATAAATATGGAAAGGCCATTAACTAAAAACACATACCATTTAATCAATAACTTAAAGATGAATAACAAAGTGGATATAATAAGTAATGATCAAATAATACCATATAAATTATCACATGATCTTAAAACCTATCTAATGATATTTTAACTAGTCAAATAATCAAAAGGATATCAATAATTAATGTCATAATGATGGAATTTGTACTTATATACATTATAAACTAACCATCAAGGCATTATTACAGGACAAAATACATAAAATATGTAAGGCCTAAGACAAATACCCAATCTAAGTTTTCTCATAAGACCTACCAATGCATTGAGGTGCTATATCGGGCCCCACCTATCACTTATTAAGCCCAATGAATTTTTAATATGTCAGGGGTGAAAGTTAATAAAAAACATTCATATTGAAAAACTAGAATATCGAATGTTAATGATTTCTTCAATCAAAAAACATAATCATAAACCATATAGATTAATATAGATAATGGTATCAAAATAGTTCATCCCTAATAAAGCATTATATTCCCCAAATAATGTTGAAAAAGATGAATATGCTTTAAAAAAATCACTAGAGGATTTATTAAAACAAATACACATTTTTTTGAAATAAAAATCCTAAATAATAAGGAAAAAATTATATTTTTATGGAATCTTTGAAAATTATAAAGAAATATTTAAATAATTTGGTGGTCATTCCAGTGAGAATTTTTTTTATTCCATTGAAGTAAAAAAATTCCTTTCGTGTGTTAAAAATTAAAAAATTACCTCATTCAGAAAATGATAGGAATATTTGTTTTAATCCATCTTTTAAGATGAAAAATTGGGTATACAAATGTATTTGATAAATGAGTGGATAATAGTAAAAATATTATTCTCAATATTTTAAGGAAAATATAGATATTTAAAAAGAAGATTCCCGATTGAGTATAAAACGAAGTCAGTTTTCCTTATAAACATGGTTTCAATATCCCGAGCACTTTAAGATTGGAAAATGGAAGGAAATATTTTAGTATCCATAAATAACCATAGGATAATAATATATATATTTTTAGGATATAATGATCAAATAATTCCCACAATGAAGACTTTAATATAAACCATTCTGAATAATGATGAGGCTATAAAATAAACCCCTACATTAGGTTAAAATTCCTTCACATGTGTTAGAAACTACTGTATAATAAATATATATTTATTAAAAATCTATTATAGCTCAATACTTATATATATAATACAATAAATAATTTATTTACGATTTTTTATCACAAGTTTATTAACAATTCTTTGTTAAAATCACTGTTCCGGGCAATAACTACTTATTTTTTCATGTATGTTTTGGTTCGATAGTTTAGGAATTTCTTTTACTTCGATCATGGTTACATCATCTACAGAATTTTAATCATCATATTAGTATTTTATATATTCATTATATATCTATTTATAGTAATCCATAAAATTTATAGATATAAAATTGAAATACATCGTTCATGGAGACCATAGGACGCACATGCACATGAACACTCTTTTCATTTTTTGATGGATGAAAAAAAGAAATTTAAATAATAATTTAACTTTATATAATAATTATTATATCGTATATATTATATATATTCATTAAATTTATACTTATTATCATCCATGTTAAAATAAAATGAAAAATGAGTCACACCAGTTTGTGGTAGCGGTAGTCTATACGTACGTATGAGCGATATTATCATTTTCCAATAGACTATAAGTAAATAAGGTAGATGTGATATTATAATTATATTAGTATAATTATGTTATTGATATCATATATATAAATTAAATCCATCATTATATACATTCTTAGGAGGCAATGATAGAAAACGAATTACATCAGTTTTTGAAGTGACAAACCACCATACATATGATCAATGAGCCTTGTTGCACACCTGGTGCAGGACAACATGCCCTACTACACAAAGGGTTTGACACTCCCAAGGGATATTTTTTTTAAATTCACAAACTCTTTATGACCCATCATGAATTATTTTAATTGATGATGACCATGAATGACCTTGGTTAAACCTAAGGTGTCATATATTGAAAAGAAGGTGTCATGGTTTAGACATCCTATGCAATATTTTACATGATTAATCACTTTGACTAATGATAATTGATAGTTATAACAACCATTTTTATTATAGAAAGGGATTAAATCTCTAACAATTATGTTTAAGTGGTGAGAGGCATGCTCAAATATTGAATTATATTATTTGATCTTAGTTATATAAATTCCATTATATCATGAAAATTATATAGGAATGTTAATTTCTATCCCTAATGATTATATGTTGAATTATAAATCTAAACCCTTAATAGTATGATGATCACATCATAAATTTATTTTTATTCTCTGGTTGATGTTTATGGGAATGTGTTTCCTATAAATCTTATTATTCTCTCTCTCAGTAAATTTGATGTTATCTTAGTCATTGATTGGTTTTCTCTACATAATTCCCACATCAACTGCTGAGTAAGGGAAATAAAATTTTATTTTATGAACCAAATGATGAACATCCATCTGTGTGATTATAAATTTGAACTTCCAATTGAAATTGTATCCTTTTTTGGGCCTCAATTTCTATTCTGAAGGGGTGTTTATCTTAAATGGTTGGGTAGAATCTCAAAAAAATTATTTTACTATTTTTCAAGAGTTTGTTGATATATTTTTGGAGGAGATTCCCATTATTCCATTAAATATTGAAGTAAAATTTTCAATATAAATCATACGCGGTGCTTAAAATATTAAAAATTCTCCATATAGAATGACCCTTATTGAGTTTGAAGATTTAATGAAACATCTCTAATAGAATATTGAAAATAGATTTATTTATCCAACTGCACTACCTTGGTGTGCACCTATTCTTTTTATTTTGAATAAATAAGGATCGATGTGAATTTGAATTTATTATCATGAGATTAATAAGATCACAATCAAGAACATGTACCCTCTACCCGGTGTTGATGAATTTTTTTATCAACTATGTGGAGATCGACACATTTCAAATATTAAACATCATTCTTGATATCATTTACTGAGTGCCAAGAAGTATGATACACCGAATATGACATTCGGTACAAGATATAGAGACTAGGAATATATAGTGATGAGTCTTATTAATTCCCCTTTTATCTTCATAGATTTAATGAATAGTGTCTTTAAATATTACCTTGATTAGTTTATTTTGGTATTTATAGACGATATTATTATATATTAAAAGATAAAGGAAAAGTATGAACCTCACATGAGAATTGCGCTAAAGACCCCGAGGAAGGAAAATTTGTATGAAAGATTTAACAAGTGTGAATTTTGGCTACAATTTTTTTTTAATTTTTAGGTCATATAATCTTAGGAGAGGTTATATATATAGATCCATCAATGAAGGAAGTTATTGAACATTAGACAAGACCAACCACTATGACTGAGATTCGATGTTTTATTGGTTCAGATGGATATTATATATAGTTTTTAGAGAATTTATAATGAATTTATAATCCAATCACCAAGTTAACTCAGAATGATTCCAAGTTCTTTTTGGAAGATGAATGTGGGGAAAATTTAAAGGAACTGGAGAGATGGTTTGTCAGTGTAGCTGTTATTACATTACATTGTAGTGCGGAAGAGTTTGTAAATTATAGTGATGCATTGAAGAAGGTATTGGGATGAATTATCATTAAGAATTACATGTTTATTTCTTATTACAAATGATAAATGATGGTTCGTGAAGAAAATCATGCATCTCATGATTTCGAGTTAGCTGTGATAATTTTCACATTAAATATGTGGAGGCATTATCTTTATGGAGAAGGGTATGATATATATACTGATCATAAATGTTTAAATTCTATATTCACAAATAAATATTTTAATATTCACTAGAGGATATGATTGTAGCTGATTTAATATTATGACTACTCAATACATTACCAGCCAGGGAAAGGAATAAGGTGGTCGATGCTTTGAGTCGAAAGGATAATGTTATCTTATCTATTATGCAAATCACAAAATATCCAATATATATAGATTTTCAAAGTATGTATTTGAAAATATTAATGGAATTAGAGAAATATTATCTTTCTCAAATGAGTTTTCAACTATCTATCCAAGTAATTATTAATGTTGTTCCAAAGAAAGATGTATAGCTGCAAAAGAAGGTGAGAAATATTCTTGTGTTTAACCTTGATTATGACAGAATGATAAGTTTTAGAAACTTGTATGCACTTAATCCATATTTAATATAAAGAATTATTTTCATAGAAATATCATATTTCATAATTTTTTGTTAATCCTATAAGAACATATATATATAGAGATATGGAAGAGTATTTTTGGTGGGACTACATGAAGAGAGATATTGTAGAGTTTTTATCTTAGTGATTGGTATACTAGTGAGTTAAGGGTGAGTAAAAAATGTCTAAGGGGATGTTATAATCATTACACATATCATAACGAAAATGGGAAAACTTCACCATGGATTTTGGCATTAGACTCCCCAAAACATCTAAAGGATATAATGCTATTTGGACTGTAATCAATCTCCTTAAAAAGTTATCTCACTTCATTTCTTTCAAATAGGATTTATCTTATGATCATCTTGTATGAATATATATTAAGGAAGTGACAAGGTTTAATAGAGTACCACATTATATTGAATCTGATCTAGATATGAGGTTTACCTCAATTTTATGATAAAATATTCAATGGGATCTGGATACAAATTTATGTTTCAACATAGCTTATCATCATAAAAAATATGGTCAATCTAAGAGAAAAATTCAAACCCTAGAGGAAATGATAAGATATTTTCTATGGATTTCAGTGGTTGTTGGGACCAACATCTTCCTCTAGTTTAGGTTTTATACACTAATTGATTTCACTCAACCATTAAAATATATTCTTATAAGTCCCTATATTGAAATAAGTGTAGAAATCCAACATAAAGGGTTGAAGTTATGTAAAGAAAGTATAGAAACCCTTATTTTTCATACATAACCTATTACCTCATTTTATAGATATAATAATTACACAAATAGAATCCAAAGTATTATTGTACTGGAAAAACTAGGACCATACATAACATTTATTAAATAAAACATACATATTTATTTAATTCCTTCTTCTCTAGATTCTTATTGACCCTTGTGTTCTCCTTAGTACAAGTAATCACCTAAGGATACACATCAAAGAAAGGGGTGTGATAAAATCCAAGTAAGAGGATGGATAATTACATGAAACAATATAACATGGGTTGAGTATATTAATAACAACATAATCATAATCATGAAATAAAGCATTAGATAAAGGAATGTAACATGGCAATGCATAAAAATGAAACATAATGTCTCAATGGTCAACTAACACACAATGTTGTGAAAACAGATAGCATATTTTTTCACACATATTTAAATTTTATCATGAGATAAATCAAATTAAACAATGAATTAGAGTGATATATAATTCTAGGCTCACCCATAAAAATATAATATTAACATTTTTCTATATAATTTCAGGTACACCCATCCCATCATAACATTTACATTATCATGCATGCCACATAAAGTGTAAATAAATCTTGGAAATAACCCATAAATAGGAATGTCTTTAATTTAATAAGTCATACCTTTATAAAATTTAGGTTCTCAAATTAAATTGGGAATAACATACTGAGTATAAGAATCAGCAACCTTGAGTGAAGAAGAAACAATCTCGAGAAGTAAAGGTTATTTTTTTTAAAGAAGTGTTATTTTGGAAAAAATTGTGTTTATCATAAACTAAAGTAGAAAACATGTAAATACCATAAAATTTATGATAATGATGAATAAATTATATTTAAGTAATATCCATCCTGAAAATAGGGAGAAATATGGAAAACCCAAAGAATGAGAGTTGGGTTCGAGCATTCCCCTTACTCATGTCAGAAAGATTCCTTAACATTAATATCCAATATAATAAACTTAAATTAATTAATTAAAAAATAAATAAACTTTTATACATGAATTTAATTCATTATGGTTTTATTATATTCATTTATGGGATTTTTATGATTTATAAAGATTACTTTCATCATTCAAAAGTGTTCATTTTCGTAGTTTTCATGATCCGTTCACTTGTATACATGAATATAAGTTCAAGGAAAATGAGAATAAATTTAAAGATTTGTTAATATATATTATTAATGATATTACATATGTTTAAATGATCTTATAAATAATTTTTTTATATGTTATGAGGATGAATCATTAGATAAAATTTAATTATGATCATTTTAGGTTAATTTGGGCGGTTTTTCAATCATAACATACTCGTTTTGTATTATCATTTAGTATGATGTACAAGTGTTACTTAGAAAACATAGAAGGGTTTTAAAATACAATTTAATTTTTTTAAACTATTATAATGATTTTATTAACATTTGTGAAGGTTTTAAAGGAAAATAAAATTGCATCCCCAACAATGTCAGTAAATTGACACATCATGGGTGATGATATAATTTTTACCATAAATGGGAGAGAGAATGGAGTTTGATTATTAATATTCCATTAAAATGATATTATTAATGAATATAAAACATAATTGAGTTATAATTACCTATGGATAATATAAGGATATGAGAAGAGAATAATAGGATTGAAATTGAAATGAAATTCAAAGAAAAATGAAGTTGATTTTTCCTCTTAGATTTATCCTCCATGAGAACCACCATAGGTAAAAGGTTTTGGTATTTTGGTGAGACTAAGAGATATTAAACGTGGGGGAGGGTATAGGGAAGAATATTAGGAGGAATTTTGGAAATTATTAAAGCTTGAGAGGTGTAAGGAGAAGAGGGGGTGAGGGGTGGTATTTATAATGGAGGGGAGGAGTGTTTTCTCATTATTATATTCATTAGTTCCTTATTCTAGCTCAAGCCACAAAATAGTTTGAGAATTATATCAAAATATATTAAAATAATGAAGGTAATTTCGGAATTATGGTTCTTAAATCAATAATTACTTAACAAATAGTGTATTTAACTTATAATGTATATATACAACAAATTACTGTAAATTACTATTCACAAAAATTCAAGCATTTCAAAAAAAAATAATTAAAAATTTTCCTAAACATTTTTCAACATGAAGAATTTTAAAATAAACTCAATTTTTGTAAAATAATTTTCTAAATGTGAGAAATTTAATTTTTAAGTAAAATCACAATTTATTCGAAAAATGACATTTTTATTATTATAACTGATTTTATGACAATTTGAAAAATTACTTAAGGCCTCATAAAATTATATTATAATTATAAGAGAAGAAAATATTAATTTGTGAATAAATTTCTTGGAAATAAATTTTCTTTTAACAGATTAAATTAATCATAAAATTGTAATAAAATATTTATGACTTTGGAAAATACCAACACTTAATTAATAATTTTTAAAACATTTGTTTACTTAGACTAAGATATAAGTATACCATTCCTTCATTTATAAGATTAATATATTTTAGTTATACTTTTGAGGTGATTTTATGATTCATTTGTTATGTTTACTATTCATAATGTTCATATTACTATTCCTAAGGTCTAGTAACTATTACATTGGTATTTATTCCTTAACTTATAGAAATAATTTTTATTTCATTAATTTTTTATTTATAAAGATTTTTATTATGGTATGTAAGTGATTTTATGTTATTTATACTATATTAATTCACTATAAGAAGGTAGAAATTCTGTTGGTAAAATTTTGGGTCACTACATTCTTTCCCTCTTTTGAAATTTCACCCTAGAAATTTCATTTTACATAAATTGGTGAGGGTAATTCTACTTCATTGCCTCCTTAAATTCCCAGGTTTTTTATTCATACTTATGTTCCCCCCACAACACTTTGAAAAGTTGGGTTGTCTTGTTGTGTCGAAATTTATCTCTCTGGTCTAGAATCTTTAGTGGATTATTCTCATAAGAGAGATCTTATTCAAGCAATGTCACCTATGAGTTTAGTACATGTGAGGGATCTACTATATACTTCCTTAAGAGTAACACATGGATCACATAATGAACTTGAGCCATACTCAGTAAAAGTGCAAGTTGGTAGGCCATGGATCCAATGCAATTAAATATCTCAAAGGGGGACAATGTCCATTGGGATCAGCTTCCATTTCTTTCCAATCGACATGAATCTATCCCATGGTATTATTCGTTGGAAGACTTTATCTCCAATGTCGAACTCAAAGTCTGTTCGATGGTCATCACCATTGATATTTTTCCAACTCTGTCCAGCTTTGACATGTTGTCACATGGATAGAACTTTCTCTATCATGTCTTGCACAAGATCAGGTCCAAGTAGCTTTCTCTCACCAAATTTATCCTAATAGGTTGGAGTTATACAACTATTTCCACCCATAGCTTTATATGGATCAATATGAATACTCAAGTAGAAGATATTGTTCTTTGTGAACTAAACCAATGGGATATGTAGATACCATCCACCATTTAATTATAAAGAGTTATCTCTTAGCATATATTTGAGTGTATGAATATTCTTTTCATATTTTCTATCAGTTTAGGGGTGATAGTCTATGCTAAAATTTAATTCAGTACTCAAATCATGTTGAAGAATCTTCTAGAATATGGATGTGAACCTATGATCATGATTGGAGACAATCGAGAGTGGAACCCCATGTAGTCTCACAACCTCCTTCACATATACCATTTCAATTTGTCCAAGTGATAGATCTTATCAAATAGCGATAAAGTGGATAATATTGGTGAGTCGGTCCACCAAAACCTATATCACATTATTACCTTTGGATTTCTTCGGGAGTCTTGTGAAAATGTTCATAGAGAAATTATTCTAGTTACACATGGGTATAGGAAATGGTAGCACCATCCATTTAAAATTCTATTGATCAACATTAAATTAATTACATATCAAGAACCTTGAGATATACTCAGAAATATCCTTCTTCATTTTTTCCCACAAGAAGTGTTCTTGGAGGTCACAGTACATCTTGGTACTCCCGGGATGGTTAGAGAAATTAGATCTATGTTCATTGTCCAATACCTCATTCTTTATACCAGGTGATGAAGGTACACAAAGCCTCATTCCAAACCAAATCACACCATCATCATTAATATGGAACTCTTGTAGATTCCCTTCCTTTAATGAATTCACCTTATTTTTTGACTCTAGATCATTCCTTTGGGCCTCCTTAATCATCTCTTGGATAGATGGTTGGGAAATATTTTGGGCATGGTTGGATGTATTCCCTGCTTTTATGACTTCCAAATACAACATTTTTCTATCCATGGATATATGGTCTTTCTCAATCCACAACATGGATAGAGTAACGATTTTTTTCTGCTAAGAACAACTAATAAATTGTTTTCCTTGAAAGTATGATAGTGAATAGAGTAATCATAGTCCTTGATTATCTCAAACCATCTCCTTTAATGCATGTTGAGATCCTTTTGAGTGAATATATACTTTAGGCACTCGTGATCGGTATATATGTCACACTAATCACAATGGAGGTAGTGCCACTAGTTTTTGAAGGTAAAATCATAGATATTAGATCTAAATCATGCATCAGGTAGTTCTGGTCATGAAACTTAAACTATCATGAGACTTAGGATATCACATTTTTATTTTTCACCAGTACACAACCCATCCCTTTCTTATAAGTATTTCTGTATATGAAAAAAAGTTCTCCACTTTTCATTAATGTGAGTATAGGTGTAGTGATGAACCTTCTATTTAGCTTGTTGAAGCATTCTTCATGCTCTTCCATCTAATGATACTTTACCCATTTACTTATTTACTTAGTTACTAGGTTTCAAAATCATGAAAACTTTCTCACAAAACATCAGTAGTACCTAGATAATCCATTAAAATTGAATATTTCTATGACCCTAGAGGCCCTATCCCATTCCACAATTTCATTTTTTGAAGGGTCCATAGAGATTCCCTCACTTATGAACACATATCCCAAGAATTTGACTTGCTGCATTGAAAAGTCAAACTTTCTGAACTTGACATAAAATTTATAATTACCTAATGTCACCAAAAAGATCATTATATATTATTAATGTTCTTCTTTTATATTATAGTAGAAGAAAATATCATTGATAAACACTACCAAAAATTTTTAAGGTAATTTCTAAAGACTATATTCATCAATTACATAAATTTTATAGGGGAATTATTATGTCCAAAAGGCATTACGAGAAAATTTTAGTTCCTATACCTTGTACAAAAGGAAGTAGTCTAAATATAATCCTTATTTTCCTTTATTTTATGATATCTAGAATGAAGATACAACTTTGAGAAGTTCTGAGTTTCTTGTGACTAATCGAACAAGTCATAAATCATGTAAGAGGATACTTTTTATTTATGGTGATCTTATTGATTTCCTAATAATATATACACAGATTCACTGATACATCCTTCTTCTAGACAAAGAGGAATGGAGAAACCCAAGGATATGCACTAGGGTGTATGAAACCTTTACCCAAATTATCACGTATTTGCTAATTTAACTACTCCAGTTCGATAGGAGACATTCTATAGAGTCACTTTGACCTTACATTAGCTCTGAGTATGAGTTCTATTGATAAATCGACCTCAAAATCTGAGGGAAATCCGAGTAACTCTTCATGAAATACATCACTGTATTCTCTCACAATGGGAATTTTCCATTGGTTGATATCTTCCTTTAACTCAACTATTTGAGCGAGGTGTGATTTTTCAAAGGGAATCAGCACCCACATCGTTAAAGGATTTTATAAATGAGATTCATGATCTTCCTTGAATTTGTATAGGATCATGGGATGGTTCATAATATGAAAAAATATTTCATTTTCATAAAAGTTTATATGTGCTCTATATAATGAGAGCGAATCCATTCCCATTATAGCATCAAATTCCACCAAGGGATGTATCACGAGATTTGCTGGAAGAATCCTCCCATATATGTTAATAGGAGAAGAGTCTAACACATAGGTTATAATGATTTCACCCCTTGGTGTTTTTATATATATATCTACTTCAATGTTTTAGGGATTCAATTCAATAGTTATAGAAAACTTTCAAGATACAAAAGAATGAATATAACAAAAATCAAATAATTATTTTTTTCCATTATTGAGTGAATAGATATTGTACCTTGTACAAATTCATATTCTTGATCCACTTCATCAGTATTGATGCTTAAGCCTTGACATGATACTTTAGCTTCGGTGGATACTGACATTAATTACCCTTGAGGACTCGAGGTTTAGTACTCTAGATTTCATAGTTCCATTTTTCCCTCAAGTTGAAGCATTGGATCATTGGTGGTACTCTCCATTCCTCCCCCACATTGTCCTGCTTCCTATGTATTTCTTCATTAATGATCTTGGTGGCCTTATCTCCCAAAATTGAATCATTTCCCCATATTTTCAAGGTAGTTCCCATGATGACTCTTCCAAAATATTTAATATGTGGGTGGTTGAGTTTTCCTACCACCTTTCTCATTATATCCTCTGGCTTGAAACATCATCTTTTGTTTCTTATCACTGAAACCATGGGACCATTATCCAAATTCCACATACACTTTGAGAGCACACTAAACAACATCTTCATAACCCACAAAGTCCCAAATTACTAGATCATTTCAAAGGAGTGGTTTTAATCCACTGTATTACCCATCATTTTTTCTATTATTATTGATAACAAAACCTGAAACATACCTTGAAATCCTTATGAAATTTTATTCGTCGGCCATAAATATTCTCCTTATTTTTTCTTCAGAACTATGAATTCTCTATATATATTTTTATGAAGAGTTTTAGGGAATTAATTATTTTGTAACATTATCTTAATGTCATCCCACTATATCTGTTTAATTTCATCAGTTAGCTTAGTGTTCTTAATAAAATCCCACCATTGATTGGCCTCTCCATATAAATGATAAATGGAAAGAGTCACATTCTCTATCTTAAAATAGTGAATCATAGAAAATATATTCTCCATCGAGTTGACCCAAAGTTCTGTGAATTGTGGATTGGAAGATCAAGTAAACATCAGTGGTTGTTTCCACATAGGACACTCGATAACTAGTTTCTTCCTCTAAGATGAAGGTGGATATTACACATTATTCAAGTAATTGTTAATATCATGAGATAGCTAGCTAAGCATCACCATGAAATGTTTAACTCCACCTCACAATTTATTGGGATTTCATTCTAGTAATTGATTCATTATCCCTCACTGTAATGGCCCGGACCCCTCCGGTCCATTCCTTGTTGAAATCGATGTGGTCAACACGACGTGCGTTATAATGATAATTTTTAATACTGATGATAACGTAAAAATGTGTTAAATAATAATTATGATGACATAAATTGTGTGATTAATTAAACTAAAAAGAGAATAATCATGATAAAATGATTTAATGGGTGTTAATATTATTAATGATGTGAAGTGGGAAGGTGTGTGACCCATTATAGGTTGATAAATGAAACATGCGGTTGATTACTAATTGAGTAACTGTTGAAATTAAATTTGAATAATAATAATGGGTGTTGTGTTATTAATATTATTCATAATATTAATGAGAATTAATAAAATGAGTTATGATATTTATTGCAAACAAATAAATGAAGATGCACAATGGAAGCATGGTGGTGCGTTAATAAAATTAAAGGTGAGTTCGTTATTATTATTATGTTAAATAATAATAATAATGGTGGTGTAAAAATATGTTGGGTTTATTAAAATGAATGGTTTTAATTTAATAAAAGTGGTTCAATTTAATCAGTGTGAAATATAAATAAATAGAATTAAATAATTAAATTAATGGACGTTATGCGACATCTACGTGGCATGGTCAGATTCAGATATCCAACGGGGTTGTTTAACGTGGTCAATGCGATGAGCATAAATATTATCATTATTAAAAATAATGATGGTGATGAGTTAATAAAATAAGTTGATGAATTGTTTTTATTATTGAAAAACAATAAATGACAATGATGGCGTAAAACTATGCGAGAGAGGTTAATGAAATTAAAGGTATTAAAAAGGGGTTGAATATTTGGTTATATTAATTTTGTTTTGTCGTGGATATGGTTTTAATTAAATGGAATGGTTTTAATTTAATATGAGAATAACCATGGTAAACTAATTTAATGAGAATTATGTTTTGAATTAAATGAAATGAGATTGGAGAGAGAATATTAACAATATATTAATAATGATGTGAAATAAATTGGAGAGAGATGAGTTTTGAAAAATAAAATAAAAATAAAGAAATCAATCATGGAAGGAGGCGCCACTTTTGGTGGTGGCATGGGATTGAGGAGTTTTTTTAAGTCATTATTATTAGATATTATAATAATGATTATAAGATATTAAATGGAAATAAAATTAAAAGAGGAATAAAGGAGAGAAGGAATGGCCATGCGTGATTGACATGGAGCCAAGGAGGCGCCACTTTTGTGGTGGCGTGGGTTTGAGGAGGTTCTTTTGTAAGTCATTATTATTATATATTATAATAATGATTATAAGGTATTAATGGGAATGAAATTAAAAGAGAAATAAATGTAAAAGGGGGGAGTTTTTTTTTCCAACGTGAAATAGACCAAATCAAGATTGATTTGGAGTTATAAAAATAAATAAATAAGTAATTATAATAATAATAAAATAATAATATTGTTATTTTGGGTGATCAAAACTTAAAAAGTCTATAACTTCTTCATATGGTGTCGGAATGACGAACCGTCAGCGGAAGTGTAATCTTGTAATTAAGACGGTCATTTTAAGACCAGTGATGGATACCTTTTTATGAGTTATGTCTCGGGTCAACGAAACACACATATTAATAAAATTAACGTCTTTTTTTAAAACGTGTGGAAACCGCGTGACGTGTCGTGTGTTGACCAGTCAAAACACGTAACGGGTGTACAGTCACACCGTGTATTCATCAATACACGCTGCATACTATTTTACCTATTCGTTGGCTATATAAGAAAGGGGCGCAGATTATTTCCAGACCAATCGCTTCTTCTTCGCACGACGACACTCTTGGATGATCAAGAAGTCTTCCTCCTATAACTTCTTTGTCCGAACTCCGATCGTCGATCCGTCAGTGGCCACAGGATCGTAGCGACGAGACAAAGCTTCTAAGCCTGGACTTGTCACCTTTCCTTCCGGCCTTCCTTCTCCAGCTTCCATCCTAGGAGGCGTTTGTCGGGTTTGGAGAAGGCGGAGGACACCGAAGGATGTCGTCGGAAGCGACGTGATCGGGACCTTTTGAGGTAGGGATCTCACCTTTTTCTCTCTAATTTGTGTATCATGTGTGGCGGGTATCCTTTTGTTCTCATGAGAAATGGTTGAACCTTTAAATAAAGATAATAACTGGTTAAATAATGGGGTTGGGAAGTTAGTGATTATTGTTACCTTACTTTTTATATCCTGTGATATTATATTTGTGAATTGAATGAGCTTCTACCTACTGAAAATCACAGTCGTTGGGGGCCTTTGCTTATGCAATTAAATGTTGCCCTCTCCTTCTGTATTTTCTTATGGATGGAAACTTCATGAAATGTGGAAATTGGTTAATCACGTAAAGTTGACTTTTTAAATGAAAATCTAGAACCCTTGTGTGATCACCCCGGTTGAACCAAAATGGAATAATGAACATGTGGGTGTTGGCTTGGTTACGTGGCATGTGTTGGGGGTGTTTTGTGGGTTGTTGTGGTTTGGGTGAGCAGCGGGGCTGCGACGTTTGGGTGGTGATCTTATTTGGAATGGTTGATGGTGGAAACGTGGAGGGGTGAAATGTTTCGTAAACGATGGGGTTGAAATGGGAAGTGGTTGGTTGTGGAAAATGCCTTTATTTATGAAAAGTGTTTTGATTTATGAAAAGTGTTTTGATTATGAAAAGTGTTTT
Source organism: Viscum album (assembly GCA_963277665.1). Lineage (NCBI taxonomy): Eukaryota > Viridiplantae > Streptophyta > Magnoliopsida > Santalales > Viscaceae > Viscum > Viscum album. The sequence continues at coordinate 1,307,923,416 of OY728147.1, forward strand.
GAAGTAAAAGGTGTTTTCAAATACGGAAATGTTTTGTGTGTGGAAAGGGTTTTATGTGTGGAACTTTGAAATAAATGAATGATGGAATGTTGTATGGTTGTGATAATCTTTTGTAAATGAAATGGCATGTGGTTGCTTGCGTTTTACCTAACCTTGGTTGTGGATGGCAGGGATATGTTTGTGAAAGGTTTTGTCTGGATGTTAGTTGCCCAGTAGTAATAATTAGTTAAACCATTGCATGAAACATGAAAACCTAAATGGGGTTGGGGAATGATTGTTTGGTTGTTGATGCATGCTTCGTGGTAGCAGTGCCGAGTCACATGCTCAGTTTCTCTTTTTAAGAAGCCATAGTTTGGGCTGTGTGTTTGGTATATGTATATATATAATTGTATCTTTGTGTTTTGTCGCACCACACCCATGTCAAGAACGTAGTGCCGAACACTCCCATTTTATGGGAGAGGGTGTTCCCCCTTAGTTACTAGATCCTTCCTGCTCCTTCTTCCATATGCTATGATGGCTTGAGGTGACCATACACCCAAGACTCTTCGGGTAGGTCTCGGAGGCTGTGATGGCTTGAGGCGACCTTTAGACCAAGACTCTTTGGGCAGGCTTACCGTTCCCAAGAACCTTCGGGATGAGGCCCAGGTGTCTGCGGGCGGGTTAGTGGTTGTGGACCAGGTGTGTGCGGGCGAGATGCGTGGTTGTGAGGCCCATGTGTGTGCGGGCGGGATGCGTGGTTTGGCCCAGGTGTGTGCGGGCGGGAAGAGTGTGGTAGCGTCAGGACGTTTTCCGTTAGGAAGAGCAGCCTCTAATTAAGTGGGAAATGGTGCGGGGTACCCAATACTTTTGTTCTATATATATACTAAACTTGTTTGTGTTACTTGGTGAGTGTGACCAGTGAGGCTGGGTGGATAGTTTTTCCTTGTTAGTTTCTGGTTCTTCTGTTTTCTCACGGGACCTTAGGGTGTCTCCCCACTTGTGCACGAGAGATTTAGGTTTCCCTACTGAGTATGCTTGTATGCTCACCCTACGTTTACTTTCAGTTTTCCAGGAGGACTACCAGGGCCGTGCGGGACCCTACTAGTCGGGCAGTTGGAGTTGTTGCAGTTGTTTTTCTCTTGTTTTCTTTGGCATTGTACTTTTGAGCTTCCTTGTACTTGTACCTTGTTATAAAAATTGTTTAAACATGCATGTGGTCTTGGTTTGGGTTTATTTATATACACTTGTTCTTTTCCCTTTTTGGTGGTTGACTTGTCCTATTTCCCGATCCAAAATAATAAAAAGGGTAATGCCTCCCATATTTGTGAAAACTCATACCCTTGGTGCTAGTCGCCAACTCGGGGCCTACTGGAGGCGGGACTCGGGGGTCATTATCTCCCTTTCACCATTGCAAACTCAGGAGGGGCATCTTTGGTGGGAGGGGGTCGTGACAGAATGGTATCAGGGGCTGATGGTTGATAGATAGGATGGAGTCTGGAGTTAGGCACAGTGAGGATTGCATGGGATGGTAGGGCAACAGTGTTCGTTAATCTTGTTGCGTGACATAGGCCAGGGAAGACCGGCTAGGACACGGGATTTTAGGGCCCCCCGTGATCCGATGCAAGGACTCTGAGCCTACCGAACGACCAAGTGAGACTATATTGATTGCAGGGTAGAGACCCTAGGGAAGGTACATGCATCATCATGTTTGTGTTTTACTTGATTTGGGTGTTCTGGGAAAGAAATTGAAATAAAATGATAATTAAAACTTTGAGTTTTTCCTTACTACTTGGGCTAAGGCGATCCTTGTTTACCGTACATCTATGGCACTTGGACGTTAACAGAAATGCAGAGGAGTGGGACGCAGACAATTTCACGCAACATAAGTGGCAACCCCAGCAAGGCGAAAGATCGAGAGAGATGTTTCATGTTTTACTTAAATGCTCTCGTTTATGTTTTGTTTAAATCCAAGAGAATCACACTCAATCGTTGAAACTCATTCTCACCCATGATTTGGGCATGGACCTTGTTTTCCATGAGTCTATAATGCTATGTTATTTCCCTCTTTCCTTTAAATGTGTGTGAAGAGTCCTTACATGTGGGGAGAGGAGGACCTGATCCCTAATCGAGGCGCATTAATGTGGATGCGATTAAACCCGTGCAGGAGAGTCAGTGCCGCCTAAAGCGGATAATATCTCGACATGGGAGAAGGAATTCCTCAATCCATGTGTTCGGGCAATTTATTGTTGTTGTGTATGGTGTTGGGGGTAGTGTAAGTTTGGAAAATCCTAATATATGGAAGTTGGAAGACCTAATTCCTAATCGAGACGCATTAATGTGGATGCGATTAAACCCGTGAAGGCGAGTCAGTGCCGCCTAAAGTGGATAATATCTCAGTATGGGAGAAGGAATTCCTAACTCATATAATTAGGGTTGTCGGTTGTTTCCTGTTATGACAAGAGCCCTGGGAGGTATCTTGCGAGATGGTTGTTCGGATCCATTCTTTTTCTGGGTTGGTTTTTAATTCTCGAGGACGAGAATGTTTTGAGAGGTATCTGATGTAATGGCCCGGACCCCTCCGGTCCATTCCTTGTTGAAATCGATGTGGTCAACACGACGTGCGTTATAATGATAATTTTTAATACTGATGATAACGTAAAAATGTGTTAAATAATAATGATGATGACATAAATTGTGTGATTAATTAAACTAAAAAGAGAATAATCATGATAAAATGATTTAATGGGTCTTATTATTATTAATGATGTGAAGTGGGAAGGTGTGTGACCCATTATAGGTTGATAAATGAAACATGCGGTTGATTACTAATTGAGTAATTGTTGAAATTAAATTTGAATAATAATAATGGGTGTTGTGTTATTAATATTATTCATAATATTAATGAGAATTAATAAAATGAGTTATGATATTTATTGCAAACAAATAAATGAAGATGCACAATGGAAGCATGGTGGTGCGTTAATAAAATTAAAGGTGAGTTCGTTATTATTATTATGTTAAATAATAATAATAATGGTGGTGTAAAAATATGTTGGGTTTATTAAAATGAATGGTTTTAATTTAATAAAAGTGGTTCAATTTAATTAGTGTGAAATATAAATAAATAGAATTAAATAATTAAATTAATGGACGTTATGCGACATCTACGTGGCATGGTCAGATTCAGATATCCAACGGGGTTGTTTAACGTGGTCAATGCGATGAGCATAAATATTATCATTATTAAAAATAATGATGGTGATGAGTTAATAAAATAAGTTGATGAATTGTTTTTATTATTGAAAAACAATAAATGACAATGATGGCGTAAAACTATGTGCGAGAGGTTAATGAAATTAAAGGTATTAAAAAGGGGTTGAATATTTGGTTATATTAATTTTGTTTTGTCGTGGATATGGTTTTAATTAAATGGAATGGTTTTAATTTAATATGAGAATAACCATGGTAAACTAATTTAATGAGAATTATGTTTTGAATTAAATGCAATGAGATTGGAGAGATAATATTAACAATATATTAATAATGATATGAAATAAATTGGAGAGAGATGAGTTTTGAAAAATAAAATAAAAATAAAGAAATCAATCATGGAAGGAGGCGCCACTTTTGGTGGTGGCATGGGATTGAGGAGTTTTTTTTAAGTCATTATTATTAGATATTATAATAATGATTATAAGATATTAAATGGGAATAAAATTAAAAGAGGAATAAAGGAGAGAAGTAATGGCCATGCGTGATTGACATGGAGCCAAGGAGGCGCCACTTTTGTGGTGGCGTGGGTTTGAGGAGGTTCTTTTGTAAGTCATTATTATTATATATTATAATAATGATTATAAGGTATTAATGGGAATGAAATTAAAAGAGAAATAAATGTAAAAGGAGGGAGTGTTTGTTTCCAACGTGAAATAGACCAAATCACGATTGATTTGAAGTTATAAAAATAAATAAATAAGTAATTATAATAATAATAAAATAATAAAATTGTTATTTTGGGTGATCAAAACTTAAAAAGTCTATAACTTCTTCATATGGTGTCGGAATGACGAACCGTCAGCGGAAGTGTAATCCTGTAATTAAGACGGTCATTTTAAGACCAGTGATGGATACCTTTTTATGAGTTATGTCTCGGGTCAACGAAACACACATATTAATAAAATTAACGTCTTTTTTTAAAACGTGTAGAAACCGCGTGACGTGTCGTGTGTTGACCAGTCAAAACACGTAACAGCTGTACAGTCACACCGTGTATTCATCAATACATGCTGCATACTGTTTTACCTATTCGTTGGCTATATAAGAAAGGGGTGCAGATTATTTCCAGACCAATCGCTTCTTCTTCGCACGACGACACTCTTGGGTGATCAAGAAGTCTTCCTCCTCTAACTTCTTTGTCCGAACTCCGATCGTCGATCCGTCAGCGGCCACAGGATCGTAGAGACGAGACAAAGCTTCTAAGCCTGGACTTGTCATCTTTCCTTCTGGCCTTCCTTCTCCAGATTCCATCCTAGGAGGCATTTGTCGGGTTTGGCGAAGGCGGAGGACACCGAAGGACGTCGTCGGAAGCGACGTGATCAGGACCTTTTGAGGTAGGGATCTCACCTTTGTCTCTCTAATTTGTGTATCATGTGTGGCGGGTATCCTTTTGTTCTCATGAGAAATGGTTGAACCTTTAAATAAAGATAATAACTGGTTAAAGAATGGGGTTGGGAAGTTAGTGATTGTTGTTACCTTACTTTTTATATCCTGTGATATTATATTTGTGAATTGAATGAGCTTCTACCTACTGAAAATCACAGTCGTTGGGGGCCTTTGCTTATGAAATTAAATGTTGCCCTCTCCTTCTATATTTTCTTATGGATGGAAACTTCATGAAATGTGGAAATTGGTTAATCACGTAAAGTTGACTTTTTAAATGAAAATCTAGAACCCTTGTGTGATCACCCCGGTTGAACCAAAATGGAATAATGAACATGTGGGTGTTGGCTTGGTTACGTGGCATGTGTTGGGGGTGTTTTGTGGGTTGTTGTGGTTTGGGTGAGCAGCGGGGCTGCGACGTTTGGGTGGTGATCTTATTTGGAATGGATGATGGTGGAAACGTGGAGGTGTGAAATGTTTCGTAAACGATGGGGTTGAAATGGGAAGTGGTTGGTTGTGGAAAATGCCTTTATTTATGAAAAGTGTTTTGATTTATGAAAAGTGTTTTGATTATGAAAAGTGTTTTGAAGTAAAAGGTGTTTTCAAATGCGGAAATGTTTTGTGTGTGGAAAGGGTTTTATGTGTGGAACTTTGAAATAAATGAATGATGGAATGTTGTATGGTTGTTATAATATTTTGCAAATGAAATGGCATGTGGTTGCTTGCGTTTTACCTAACCTTGGTTGTGGATGGCATGGATATGTTTGTGAAAGGTTTTTTCTGGATGTTAGTTGCCTAGTAGTAATAATTTGTTAAACCATTGCATGAAACATGAAAACCTAAATGGGGTTGGGGGATGATTGTTTGGTTGTTGATGCATGCTTCGTGGTAGCAGTGCTGAGTCACATGCTCAGTTTCTCTTTTTAAGAAGCCATAGGTTGGGATGTGTGTTTGGTATATGTATATATATAATTGTATCTTTGTGTTTTTTCGCACCACACCCATGTCAAGCACGTAGTGCCGAAGACTCCCATTTTATGGGAGAGGGTGTTCCCCCTTAGTTACTAGCTCCTTCCTGCTCCTTCTTCCATAGGCTATGATGGCTTGAGGTGACCTTACACCCAAGACTCTTCGGGTAGGTCTCGGAGGCTGTGATGGCTTGAGGCGACCTTTAGCCCAAGACTCTTCGGGCAGGCTTACCGTTCCCAAGAACCTTCGGGATGAGGCCCAGGTGTCTGCGGGCGGGTTAGTGGTTGTGGCCCAGGTGTGTGCGGGCGAGATGCGTGGTTGTGAGGCCCAGGTGTGTGCGGGTGGGATGCGTGGTTTGGCCCAGGTGTGTGCGGGCGGGAAGAGTGTGGTAGCGTCAGGACGTTTGCCGTTAGGAAGATCAGCCTCTAATTAAGTGGGAAATGGTGCAGGGTACCCAATACTTTTGTTCTATATATATACTAAACTTGTTTGTGTTACTTGGTGAGTGTGACCAGTGAGGCTGGGTGGATAGTTTTTCCTTGTTAGTTTCTGGTTCTTCTGTTTTCTCACGGGACCTTAGGGTGTCTCCCCACTTGTGCACGAGAACTTTAGGTTTCCCTACTGAGTATACTTGTATGCTCACCCTACGTTTACTTTCAGGTTTCTATGAGGACTACCAGGGCCGTGCGGGACCCTACTAGTCGGGCAGTTGGAGTTGTTGCAGTTGTTTTTCTCTTGTTTTCTTTGGCATTGTACTTTTGATCTTCCTTGTACTTGTACCTTGTTATAAAATTTTTTAAACATTCATGTGGTCTTGGTTTGGGTTTATTTATATACACTTGTTCTTTTCCCTTTTTGGTGGTTGACTTGTCCTATTTCCCGATCCAAAATAATAAAAAGGGTAATGCCTCCCATATTTGTGAAAACTCATACCCTTGGTGCTAGTCGCCAACCCGGGGCCTACTGGAGGCGGGACTCGGGGGTCATTATCTCCCTTTCACCATTGCCAGCTCAGGAGGGGCATCTTTGGTGGGAGGGGGTCGTGACACTCACTTGGGATGATGGCCTGGTTTCTACTGGTTCCCACCATTTTCTAAAATAGAAAAGGTTAGAACAAAACATAAGTCAACAATTCATCAATAATTAATACTTTTTTGAAATTACCTCTAAAGGTATATCTTACGAGATCCCTATGTTATGAATTTTCTAAAACAAATCTTCTTGTGTTTTTACATATACTTAGTCTCATGGTAAAGTTTTTCACTAAGGTTCTATAATCCTAATTCCTAAATTAACTTAACCGTGCTCTGATACCAACTATAACGACCCTTCTTTTTATTACATAACTTATTACATATTTTTTTTTATAAAGTCATTACACAATCATGATATAAAGGTTTAGTGTATTGAAGAAACTAGGTCCATTCGTAACATTTAAAAAATAAATATAAAAATTTATTTAATTCCTTCTTCTATAGCTTCTTATTGGCCCTCATGTTCTTCTAAATACAAGAAATCACCTGAGGATATGCATCTAAGAAAGGGGTGATATAAAAGATGAGTAAGAGGATAAATAATAACATGAAGCAATATAACATTGGGTGAAAATATTCATAAAATCATCATCATAATCATGATAAGAAGTATTAGATAAATGCATAAAATGTGGCAATATATAAAAATGAAACATCATGACTTAGTGGTAAACTACCACACATAGTTGTGAACAAAGATAAACTTATGTTCACACATATTTCACTTTTATCATGAGATAAATCACATTACCCAATGCATTGTATCACAATATAATTCTAGGTGATCTCTCCACATCATGACATTTACATTGTGCTATATAATTCTAGCCGCACCTGTTACATCATAAAATTTACATTATCATGTATTCCGCCTAGAATATCTATCAATACTGAACATAACCCATGATAAAGAATTAGTTTAATTTAATAAATAATATATTCAAAAAATTTGGGTTCCTAAATTAATGAGGGACTAACAAACTTGGTATAAGAATCATGAACCTTGAGTGAAGAAGAAACAATCTTGATAAGTAAAAGTTGTGTTTTTTTGAAAGAATAATTCATTTGGAAAACATTATGTTTTTCATAAACTTAAGTAGAAAACATTTATATCTAATAAAAGTTATGAAAATGATTAATAAATGATATTTTTGGATAATATATACTTAAAATGCGGTTAAAGAGTAAAAACCCAAAGAAAGTGAGTTGGGTTCAAGAATTACTCTTACCTTGTGTCCCCAAGATTACTTCACTTTAATATCCTGTATAATCAAATTAGATTCATTAATTAACAAATAAAGAACCATAAACACAATAATTTAATTAATTTTGGTTTTATTAAGTTAATTTATGGTTTTTTAGATGTTATAATATTTACTTTCATCATTCGGGAGTGTTCGTTTTCTTAGTTTTCAAGATTGGTTCACTTGCATACATGAATTGATGTTTGAGTAAAATGAGGATAAATATCCAGAATTATTATTATATTTTATTAATTATATTTCAAAATTTTAAATTATCTTATAAATTATTTGGTTATAGGGTATGGGGATGAATCATTATATAAAATTTACCAATGATTGTTTTTGGTTAATTTTGGGGGTTTTTCAATCACAAGGAACTCATTTTGTTTTAACATTTTGTATTATGTATAAATATTACTTCCTGAACATAAAAAAGTTTGTAAAATCAAATTCACAATGATTTCAACCATTATAATTGTTTTATAAACATACTTTATGGTGTTAAAGGAAAATTAATGTGCATCATCCACTATGTCGGTAAATTGACACATCATGAGCGATGATTTCATTTTTAGAATCAAACAGAGAGAGATGGAGAGAATGGAGTCTGATTATGGATCTTCTATTAACATGATATAATTAAATTATATAAAACATACTAGAGTTATCATTCCATTTAGAAAAGACATGGTGAGAATTAGATAAGAATAGAAATAAAATTAAAAGAAAAAGGAAGACAATTTTACCTATTGGATTTATCCTCCTTGAGAACCTCCTTAGGGAAAATGTTTTGGTATTTTGATGAGACCAAGAGCTCATATATGTAAAGTAGGGTCTAGGGAAGATTATTGGGTATAATTTTAGAAATGATCAGATCTTGAGAGGTATGAGGAGAAGAGGGTTTGAGGGGTTGTATTTATAGTAGAGAAGATGGGTTTTTTATCATTATTATATTCACTAGTATATTATTTTGAATCAAGACTAGTAATACATTGAGCATTATCTATAAATATATTAAAATAATGAATTAAGGTTTGATATTTTTGTGCTTACAAAAATTAAGAGTCTGTTAGTTGTGTTTTTATCTTAGAATTCATATACACAGTAAATTACTAAAGTTTACAATTCCCAAAAAATTCAAGTATTTCAGAAAAATCCAAAAAATTCGGCCTAACCATTTTCCACTGTGTATAATTTAAAAATTAAATAATTTTTTTGAAAATAATTTTACAAGTATTAGAAATTAAATTTTTAATTAAAATCATATTTTTTTTTTCGAAAAATGCCAATTTTAAAAATATATATGAATTTATGACACTTTAAAAAATTACAAAAGGAATCCTAAAATTATATAATAACCCCAAGACACCAGAATATTAATTTATGAAAAAAAAATTTCTTTTAAATTAATCATAAAATTTTAAATAAATATTTAAGACTTACAAAATACTAACACTTAATTGATAATTTTAAAAAAATTTATTTACTTAAATTATGATATAATTATACCATACTATCTTTTATAAGATACATATTTTTTTTTATTTTCATGGGTGAGGTTACTGCTCATTTGGTTGGTTTACTATTAATAAGGGTCATATTACTATTTCTAAGATTTAGCTACTATTTCATCTATACTGGTTCCTTAACTTCTATAAATACATACTATTTCATTAATTATTTATTCATAAATTATTTATTATGGTTTTTAAGTGATTTTATGCGATTTATACTATATTAAATTACTATAAGAAGGGAGAGATTCCATTGATAATAGTTTGGGTCATTATAAAACGATATTGGGAGTTAATATGGATAAAGAAATGATAGAGAAATTTTGAACCATTCAACAACACATCAAGGCAGTTAAGAGTTTATAGAAAAGTTATGCTGACAATCATCTGTATGATCTGAAGTTTGAAATTGGTGAGTATTTTTTTCTGTGAAATTATCCACAAAATAGGGTTTTGATATTTAGAAAGAAAGGAAAGCTAAGCCCTTGTTATATTATCCATTATATGTTTTTTACTGCTTAGGGATGGTTTCATATCTACTTTCACTTCCACTGAACCTCTCTGAATACCATGATGAATTATATGTATCTATCCTAATGAAGTACAAACCTGATATTCACATATATTGGTCCCAGAGTTCATACAATTAGATAATGATCTTTATTATTATGAAAAAAATATGGATAGTTTGGATTGCAGAGAGAATGTTCTAAGGAATAAGACCACTCACCTGGTCAAAGTTTTGTGACAAAACCACCAATTTGAAGAATCTATATGGGAACCGAGGGATATGATGAGGGTGATGTGTAGTTAGTAGTTTGTATCAATGCGGTATATTTTTAGGGTGAAATTCATTTATGGTGGTAGAAGGTAACACACTTATATTTTATTAAATATATATTTTTTCTAATAAATTTAATTTATTCGATAGATTACGTTACACGCAACACAATGTTTTTAAAAAGCATAATATACTATAAATATTTTTATTTATACATGAAGTTATAAAATTTAAATTAAACTTGGTGGTATGAATACGAATAACAAAAATTTTAACATTAATTATAATGGTTTTAGATATAAAAAACATATTTATAAATTACCACTTAATTTTTGGTAAATTATTTGTATATTTCAAAAATATATTTTTTCTTAGCAAATGATTTTCATTACATTTTTTGAAAAAAAATAAAATAAAATATTCCACTTTTATAAAATTTATTTGGAAAATTAAATATCATTTTTTGAATCAATATGTCCGAATTATCTAATTGTAAAATTATGAGAATTTTCTGAAAGAATTATTATTTTTATAAATAGTGGAAATATAGGTATTTATTAAAAACATTATTTTTTAAAGGAATTACATGCTCCATTTTTTTAATATTATTTTAAAAGTAAAATTTGTTCAGTAATATTATTATCAATCCGATATATGTCATTGGAGTCAATTTTTTGTTTAATATTGATATGAATAATTTCTATATATGTGAAAAAATTTCTTTGGAAAAACGATTTTTTTCCAAGGGTTGTGGGGTTTAGTTTTAAATTAAATTCTTAAAATTTGTTGAATTTAATTTGGTTAAATGGATTTAATATTTATAAAATCATAATAAATATTTTATAATATGATCAACTTAATTTTTTTTCATAATTAATCATGAAAACAATAAATATTAAATACCACAGTTAAGGTTAATATGGGTTTACCAGGGGCCAAACCAAACGATAAGGGTAATTTTTCCATTAAACTTGTAAAATAATATTTTATGAACATATTTATAACTTATACTATCACACCTTCAAATATAAGGCTATTTGGAATCATTTCACTTAGAAATGACTTTATCATTTTATATTCTTTTGGGAAATTTCTATATAATTTTCATGAAGGTCCCATCCCCCACTTATCAAAGGATGGTAAGATATATAAAGAGAAATATATTTTAGTTTTAAAATAATATAATTACCAAAAATAAACTTGGATATATCCTTATAGTATTGCATGAAAGAATGACTGAGAGAAAGAATGAACATTTCGTAGGAGAATCCTTAGGGTTATGTTGAAGTGATCTAAGTCACCCATTGTATGGTAAGAGAAACAAATGATTTAATTATTTCTTTTGGATTTTTTTTATATAAGTAATTTAATTTTTTAAAAATATATTTTTTATGGATTTCAAGGAAGTTTCTTATTTTTAAAAGAAAATTATATTTTTATCTATACAAGTTTCTCTTAAAAAAGTGTTTTTAATGTTTGAATAATTTTTAATTATCATGCATGATAACTAGAGACGTTGTTTTTCAATAAAAATATATTTTAAAGTTTATAAAAACCTTTGTTTCAATGGAAACTTGTTTTAATTATATATAAATTAATTATTTTATGAATCTTTTTGTAAAGGTATTCTAATTTCATTAAATGATTTCATAAAATAAAATAAATTATTATTTCATGATAGAAATTTTGATTAAAATTTGTGGATGTCATTAATGATTACATTTAATGTATGGAGATGTACTATATTATCATTTACATTTTATACATGTTATGATTTTTTTCATATGATCAATTTTCAGAAATCAATTATAAGTTTCACCTAGGAATGTTTATTGTATTCCATATCGAATGAATGTATTAATTTTTGGAAACATTTTTTTATTAGATAAGTAATTATTTTCCACCAGGTAAATATATTACATAAATATGAAGTTTTTGAAAGGTTTTTTTTAATAGATTTATAATGTGAAAATAATTATTTTCCAAAATGTTTTGCTAAAAAATTTTGAACATCAGAATTTATCATGATTATTTTGAATGGATACTGAACCAATGACCTTTAGGGGAATTTGTGAAAAAATTGGTATTTATACGTTCAATATTGATAGTGTCTACAAGGCAATTTATTAATGTTTTATGAGTATAATTGTATTCAATAAAGAGATATTATTTTGAAAAGTAATGATTTAACATTTCCAAAATAGAAAGATAGATTATTATCAAAGGATATATGTTTTCAAAGGATGTTATATTTTCAAAATAATATATCATTTAGCTGTTTTTAAAAGTATCTATTATAAATTTATAAAAAACAAAAATTATTATTTGGGTTAGAATTATTTATTATATCAAATGATTTATATTTAGAAAAAAAATAGTTTTTAAATAGTGATTATTACATTTTTAAGAGAAATCATTTTCAAATTATGTATTAAAACCCCCTACTCAATGATTTTATGATTACCCGAAGGTTTAAAATTATTTTCACTACTTTCATTATAATTATAATATCTATTCTGAATAGCCTTATTTAAGAGTGTATATCGAGTGAATTTGAATAAGAGTTCATTGAATATTTCATAAACTATGATATATATTATGATTTTATAATCCTCCAAATGTATATAATGAAAAGATCCTCATACTATATATTTTTCAAGTGATGTTTATAATTTTATCATTTTGAAATAAAATGTAAATCTTGTTTTATCAACAAATAGAAAAGTGTGGGTTCAGTAATGTCACATTTGTTATCAATGGAAAGGTTTAGAAAACTTTGGAGATTAAGATTATATATTTTGTGGACAATTTAGAAGTTAGAAACATTTTTGAGGATTATAAGGTTATATTTAATACGATTGATAGAAAATTAAATGAAAATTATTTTAGAAATACCTCTATTTTTCAAGAAGGGATTCTATATATTATTATAGGATTATTCATTTTGGATTTTGGTGATATTGAGATGTATTTTAGAGGAAAAACTTCTATAAGGAAATTTTTTATTCAAATACCTTATTATTTTTTTAAATATAATTGGGAAGTTAAAATTTATTTAGATAATTAATAATTAGTGGATTTAATTTCTCTATACGGATGGAATATAACATTATAATAATTATAGAATAATTTTATTTTACTTAAATAGTTATTAAATGGATTTTTTATAATTAAGTTAAACTAGGATATATTATAATATGATTATTTTTTTTAATTTTTTTATTTTCTAAAATAATTATAAATTTTGGAATAAGAAAATATAAAGTATTAAAGGTATTAAAAAACTACTTTAACTGTATTTGTGTTAATTTTCATGAAATATGATATACAAAAAAGTATATTGAAACATAGAAGAAATATAAAATTTTTAATTTAATAAAACTAATTCTCATAAATTATGTGGGAAATATATTTATTGGTAATGTAGGATATAATTAATAATAAATTAATCATATTTGAAAATATATTATGCTATTTCTGTTTTAAAATATTAATTATATATTATTTGGAAGATATGATACATTTTAGTAAATAATTAATGTAGATATGTATGGTAATATATCATTTATCAAGAAAAATAAAATTTTAATTAGAAATGAATACATGTGATGTATATTAATTTGAAACATATATATATTATGTTATGTTAATTATATTGAATATTATAAATATTATTGTTAGTAAAATATTAATTCTATATATCTATTTTAAAATTTAATTACTATATATAATATAAAGAAAACATTACCCTATATAAAATTCTATGTGAAAATAATCATAAGGATATTTAGATAAATATATTTCTTAAAATGTATTTTTTAATTTATACATAAATGTTTAATATATTTATAATGAAATAATACTAAAATGATATGAAATATAATAATGATATAAATTTAATATAATAATTTTAATATTTTATTGTTTATAAGATTAAATTTATAAAATTTCATTGCTAAATATTTACCCTAAATAAGAAGAAGAATATTCATGAGGGTAGATTTTCAATTTCATATGTTAAGTAAGGATAATGATTAAATGCGTAAGGGTACAACCTGGATCACATAAAGGTAAACCCTACACATTTTAATAGACATATCTCTTTCACTCTTGCTACATAAAGGTATTACCAATCCTATTTAAGGGGAACCCATGAATCCCATATGCTAGGTAAAGGTAGAAAAACCACTATGTAAGGGTAACTTGGACCTCCCATAGGCTATGTAAATGCAATACCTATATTTAAGAAGGAATGTAAAGTTAATATACTACTCACATAACTATATAATGACCTCCACAAAAATATAATGTCCAGTTTTAAAACTCAACTAAAGATCACTGTAACATTATTTGATGGAAATATAGAGGTTTTAAATCCATGTAAGTGTAATATAATACTGATATAAGAGTTAAAAAATGCATCAAAACTTCACATAATTGTAACCATAAATCTAAATAAAGTTAATATCCATACCATATAAATAAATAATTACATCCATGTAAAGGTAACTACATAATCCCAGATTTGAATATACTGTTTCATCTTCTTCCTCATGTGAATCCTGTAGAAAAAAACATTGATTATATATATTTAATGTGTCATCACATTCTGATTTATTTTTTAAAAAAGGTCATGATTATTATTTTACAACCTAAGTATATATATTCACATTTAAAAAATATTATTTTATCTCCATATAAATTATAAAAGATTCCATATTTCTTTACTAGAGAGTGAGTTCCCGAGCTTCATGAAACTTCCTGTTTAGAGGCTTATGTATTATTAAATGGTTAGGGATAGAATTTTAAATATCATACTGATATAGAGTTTCATATTATATTTATTTCTATATCCATGAAATCTTTTCCTTATATCTTAGGGATAGGGGTTGGGAGAGACGGATAATATAAAAATTATCTTTTACAAATAATAGCACAATATATAAGATTTTATCAAATTTTTAAAAAATAATCAGATGAAAATTTTATATTTAATATATCTAATATTTTTATAAAAATATTTAATGAAGGATGGATATATAAAGGGTACATTCATTCAGGTTGTAAGCAATCTAAATTACTCTTAGAAACCTAAATATATCCTTATAATATCGAGTGAGAGAGGGAAACAAATAAAGAAGTAAAGTTTCATATGAGATATCCCAGGGTTTTGTAGAAGTGATCCAAGAATCCTTCTATAAGGTAAGGGAGAAAAATTATTTCATTTATATTTTTTGAAACCCATTATTATATAAGGGATTTTTTTAAATTATATTCCATATGGTTTTTAATGATGTTTTTTATTTTCAAAATAAAAATCAATTTTAATCTGAGAATTTTTATTTACAAAAATGTTTTGAATTTTGTAATTACTTTTAATTATATTTCAGGATGATAAGAGAATTTTTTTCAATAAACTTATTTTTTATTGTTTACAAATCATGTACTTATAAGGGAAATTTATTTCATTATATTTAATGGAATTATTCCATATATTCAATATAAGCTTTCATATTTCAATAAATACTTTAACAAAATGAAATAAATTATTACACCATATGATAAATATTCTTTAAAATTTACGTATTTAATTCATTATTACATGTAATAAATTACCATGAAATATATTCTCATTCACATTCTATATATGTTATGAAATTTATTTTCTTATATTCAATTTTTGGAAATAATTTATAATTATTTCTTTGAATTTTTATATTATTTATAATATTATGAACTTTTGTATTTTAGGAAACCTTGGTTAAGTTATTTAGTTATGTAGTTATTTTCTTTTTTAAGAAATATATTACATAGATATGATGTTTTTAATAGGTTATTTTAAATGAATTTATAATGTAAATGTTAATCCATACAATTTTTTTACTTAATAATTTTTGCCTGGGGATTGAATGTGTAGATGAAGAATTGGGAGTAAGCCTATGGCCTCAAGGGGAATATATACTAAAAGTGATGAATATACCTTTAATACTACCAATGTTCATAGAGTTTTTCATATATTTTACTATTTATCACAATATTCAAAATATATATATTATTTTTAAGAGAAAATATTTAATGTTTCCCAAGGATGAATTTGGATTTTACTCAAAGGAACTATGTTTTCAAAGGAAGTCATGTTTTTAAAATACGATCTGTTAAAAATTTTCAAAATAATCTCTTATAAACTTTCAAAACCATAATTTTTTTTGAATTAAAATATTTATCATATCGAATGACTTATATTTTATATAAAAGGAAATGTTTTTGAATGAGTTTTAATAATATTTTTAAAATAAATCATTTTCAACTCATGTTTTAAAACCCCTAAAAAAGAAATTTTGTTCCCACCCCATGTTGTAAAATTATTATCATAGGTTTGGTGATGATTTTAAGATCAAGGGTTATTGAACACTTTTACAAGTAATGATAGAGTGAATCCACTATAGAGTTTGTATATTTTTGTATAAACTATAATGTTTAATTGGATTTCCTATTCTTCCAAAGCTCTCAGCCAAAAAAATCCCTAGACTATATCTTTCTCAAGAGATGTTTATTAATTTATCATGTTTAAAAAACTGTAGAATGTTTTTGCACCAGATCCAGGAGTACTGGTTTGGTTCTATTAAAATAGTAATGATAAATTCTCTCATGTCCAGTGAAAAAATATTTGAAATATAGGGACTTATTAAAAAAATTGTTTTATACTCTTAAGGAAACATTCTGGGATGTTAGATAAAACAAATAAAACTACCAAATAATGTTTCACTATAATAATAGAATATTTGAAGTGGAATTATAACTCCATAATTATCAATATGTGGAGTGATCATGAACATGTATAGGTAGAATTAATGTTTTAAAATGAAATAAATTTTTTAAATACTTGGATACTCATTAGTGGATACTCATCACACATAACCTAAAATAATAATCTCTTGAAAGATATATAAATTTTTGATGAAATGGTTGTCACTTTCATAAATTTTGGATCATTTGATATCAAATTAATTGGATTTTAAAAAGTTGGAGAGAAGAAAAATTTTCATGTTATCTTATATTTATTAGTGGATTGAAGAATAATCTTTCGAGATGTTATCAATTTTGTTATAATGGGAAATAATTGATCTTTTAAAGGAATGTATGTGTCATAATGAGAATAAATAATGAAAAAATTATTAAAAAATAAAAATGAATAAGTGTATTCCTATTCCAAAATTTGAATGATATAAATAGTTACTCCATCAATATAAATTAGGAAAATCATCCTTTTCGTATAATACATATCTATTTGGGTAAATAGATCATAGATAAACATAAAAAATAAGAATTAATGAGTAATATAAGAAAACTATATTATTAAATATTCAATATATATGACCAATTTAAAATGAAAAAATGATGAAAAAGATTCACATACTGATGGAGAAAAAACGAAAAAACCAATTTATTTGGTAGACTCAGATGTGTGTAGTCCAATGAGATTAAACTCAACTAAATGATATTAGTAATTTATTATTAATTTTCAATTTAATAACACAACAGATGATTTTTTATGTCAAATAAATCATAATTTCATAAGCTTTTTAAAAACTTTTAGACGTGTTCTTAAAATAAAATGTAAATTATAATCAATAGGTATTCATTTGGTAACCGATTCGAATAAAATAACAGATAATTTGAGGTACATCACGAGAAACATGAATTTATGCACTAACATAATGCTTTATAAATGACCTAAATAATGTTTTACTGAGCATCAATAACCATTTTTTTGGATATAGGGGAAACTATGTTTTTATAGAACGTAACATTAATGTACTTTAGGAGAAAAGTCATGAAGTGACCCAATCCTACACTCTTAGATATAGAGATAAAAATACATACATTAAATGCATACCCTGATATAAACTGGGGTGAAAAAACACACATATCATTTCACATCACTATACATATCCTCTTGATATTAAAACACCCCACCTAGATCAATAGTCTTAGTGTATTTATAGATTTTCTCTGTAACAATCTTATAATAAAATAATTTCTAAAAACCACCTACAAAAAATCTCCCCAAAATAACACCTCCTCAAAATATTTGTGGATATAAATTTCTAGGGAAATAGAGAAACATAATAATTATGTTCTCTCAAGTGGTCATTAAAAGATAAAACACTATCTTCTATTTTTTTATATCATAATAACATTATAGAAAAAAATTTAATGAAATTTAATTGTTAATGGAATATGTTTGTGGAATTATAAGAAGCGATCATGAGTCATGATAACATAGATATTGATCAATTTAATTTTATACCAGATTGATTATGAAATCATAAAATATATTATGGCATAAGTTTTTTTATGCAAAATCATAAATTAAAAACTATGATGATATAAAATGTAAATGTTTCATGAAATAGGAATTTATTATAAAAATATTTCATATAAATAAGCATAATATATCACAATTTTACTTTAAGGATAAAAATTAAAACATTTATATCATAGTGGAATTGGATAATCACTAATACCACATAACATAATGGACTAAGATAACCACACGAGTCCCTTAATATAATGGAATTTGATAATTTTCCAAGTCTCATAACATAATTGACTATGATAACCTCACATGTTCTCAAACATAACATCTCATGAGATATAAGCATCATCCAATTCATTTGAGAAATATATAATTATGTTAACCATTACATAATGATAAACCATAAATATATGTTCTATATGAGAAAAATCATACAATATATTTTGAACCACCCATGTGAATAAATTAGGTGATATGAAATTTTCATTGGTTATTAGTTAAGTAGTATTAAATAATATAGTTAGAATATACCCAAAATTTAATCACACTATATAAATATAAAATGTTATAATTTAGAGGCTGATATATTAAAGATAATTTTATATATTATGGGTCTTCTTATGGTAGAGAGGAAAAGGAAAAATAAAACATGAAATAAAATTTCTTTACATTTTAGTAAAATTCTTATAAAATTAATGTTTAAAGTCACATTTGAAAAAAATTTCAAAAGGTAACAAGAAAAACATAAGATATAATTTTATAAAAATACATCCAAAAAATGAAAACATGAAAATAAATATTAATAATGTAGAATAAATATAGAGTGGAAAATAGAAATTGGTGCCTAAATTGAAAAGAGTATTTTTTATGTGTTATTAATGATTTTAAAATAACCCCACATTGATGAAAGTGAAAAAAAAATTATTTATGAATAATGTTTCAGAAAAAATAAATAGGTATATAATAAACTCAAAAATTAACTTTCAAACTACAAAATATATAACTTTTTGGTAAGAAATAATATATAAATAAAATAATAATAGCCATTAAGGATGATCATAATTATTTATAACATTTTTTTAGTAAATAATTAATACAAGAAGAATATTTTGATAAGAAAAATTGAATTCTATGTT
Source organism: Viscum album (assembly GCA_963277665.1). Taxonomy (NCBI): domain Eukaryota; kingdom Viridiplantae; phylum Streptophyta; class Magnoliopsida; order Santalales; family Viscaceae; genus Viscum; species Viscum album. The sequence continues at coordinate 1,307,943,049 of OY728147.1, forward strand.
GAGAAAGATAAAAGATAAAATGGTAAAGAGATGGGTAAATATATGTCAATCTTATAAGAAAATAATAAAAAATAAATTAGATGACCTAATGTAATAGATATTGATTAAATAAAACTTTTAATAATTTGTTAATGTATGTATCAAATAAAAATGAATGAGAGAATATGAAATGTATGTATATGTCCCATGAATTGTAACAAACAAACCAAGTTCATCATGAAACACCACCTGAAAACTTCTTCAATAAGGTGAAGATCTACCAAATATCCAATCAAGTATCATAAATAACTAAAAGTAGATAATCAAATAGAATAAAATATGGATAATGAGTATACATCAATGATACATAGAACATGAAGATAAATGGAAATACATAAAAATAATATAGTACGAGACAAAATCAAAGTCTATATAATCATCCATCACCCCCAATTTGTCTCACTAATAATTTGATGTCAACCAAGAGAATTTAATGGACTAAATAAAATCCTTACCATTCCCGACATCCTGAAAAATCAAATATACAAATGCCCAAAGGAAAATCTAAGTAATGATTAAAATCCCAATATGATTTCACTAAATATTTTATAAAAAATATAAAACATTATTTCATTTTTAAAAAAAAATTTCATATTAACCTAAACCCATAATATGGAATGTACTTTGGAGATAACATGAAATAATAAGAAAAACCATCCATGGTTACACCATTAGATGACCATGTGAGAAACCAAATGTGATATATATCATCATGTATGAAAGCAAGCACAAATTGGGCTCTATCCTATGGGAATAATTACTCATAATTTAAGTAACACTACACCCTAATCTTGGAATAATGTGAATCCTACTGATATCAACTCCTCCAATTGTAAATCGATATCAATAAAATAACCACTAGTGGTGTTAGACACACTAAGTTTGTATATGTCAATTTCTTGATGCACCCATATTTCCCAATTTCTATATATTTTAAAAATAGCTTTTGAAAACCATGATCACAATTTATAAAACAATTTCATGAGGAAGCATCAACACTACCATACTTGAAAATCCATTTTTGATTCAAAATCACATTTAGGGTGTTTCATCGAACACATAGTGCATAAAAATATATTTTTAAATAAAAAACCTTTTAAAACATGAATCACTTCAAAAAAAATCCACTTTTTATCAAATAAATATTTTTTGTGGACCACAACAAAGAAACGTAAAAGAATATGATGTATTTAATGAATTATAGCCTTTGTATTGAGACATATAACTTAAACATGGAGGTAAAAATGTACATTCTAGAATGTATATTATAACAAGTAGATTGGGTCATCACCATCCATTGTCAATAAGAAATACCATAATTTGAATATAAAAATAATTAGATCTAGGAACCACAACCCAATAAAGTTCCAAAAATATAAGGGGAGAAGAGATCAAGTGAGTATCTAAGAATAAAAGAGAGAAAAATATAAAAAATGGAACATACCTTGAATAGATCTATAATAAATGGAGGAATATCACCATGAAAGTAATTGGAGAATCCTATATAGGGTCGAGGGAGGTTTATATTGATCAAAATTAAGATTAATATGTAATTAAATATAACATTATTGAGGGAAAAGTGGTAAATTCATACTTTTTGACGTTTGAGGTTGAGGTGCTTAATTAGGATGCATGTCTTATTAATTATTGTATGAGTTTTTTTTGCCTATATCCTTTTCAAAGGAGGTTCATAGTTCTATGGAGGTGCGATTCATTTCATGACATGTTGAGATTAATCCATGAAACTCCTTCATAAAATGACTTGGATTCCCACAAAATATTCTTTGGACTTCTATGGTTTGAAAAATAATGATGAAACTATATATAATCAATTAGAAACCAATCAAACAACCTTCATGTTTTCCATATTGTTTGAAAAGACATGTCCCTTGACCATTCCCATGGCCTAATTCCCCCAAAAATATAAATTTTCAATATACAACCCCAGAAAACTTCCTAAAACGGAAAAGTGAAAGATCATGAATCAAGCTAGAGAATACCTATGACCTGAAGGGTGTCACAATTATCCACATGATAAATTTGTTGTATCCCCAAAAGGTCTCTAGATTATAATATCATAAAATTATAATTACACTACTTACTCATCAATAATTCCCTCTAACAAGTCTCCTGGATATGTCGTATGTGTTGAAAAAGTACTAGATCCAATCAAAAATGTTTTACCATGAAATAACTTATCTTTGAGATCCATAATGTAACCTAGTTACTCAGCCACAATAGCATTGGGATTGAGGTAAAAACCATCACATTCAATCAAATGGAAAGGGTTTAGTTGATACTCTCTTCGCTAGGATACATGAAATATGTCATGAATCAACATACAAAATGACATAATGTACAAATAGTATTCCAACATTCCAATTTGTTCTATGAACTAAAAAGGGACAACAAAAAATGGTGCCAACATACCCTATATAACTAAAAAACAATGTCCTAAGTGGTTTGAAACTTCTAAAAACACCCAACCACTAACCTAAAGCTACAATGGGTGACAATTATGATCCCCATAGGATTTTATATGATTATGAGTAGTCACCAACCATCTGCAGATCAGTTGTACATTCTCTGTTGTCTCTTGATTAAGGTTAAGTCTATTCAAAGATATCTATTCTAACCCTGTCTAGTAAAGGGAGATAGTCATGGACTCCCATAAAATGTTTTGAAAGAAATTATTTTTATTGAATCCTTATATATATTGTTATAATAAAATTAATCCAAAGGTAAATTATTTTCCCCTGAATGAACAAAATAAAGAATTAATTCTTCAATAATATCCTTAAGGATCTGTATTTCATGCTCAAACATCCCATCCATCTATGTATTAGATATCATAATTAATTTCTACTAGGAACCCATCACCTGTTATAAACTATTAAAAACCAAGATGTAAACCATGGGTAGCTATCAAAAAAATTATAGAGGTAACTCCAGGAATCCTTATAACCTCTCAAACATACAAGTACCTGAGATTATCCATAACCATCATCTCTGTGATTGGCTGGAAATGATAAAATTTTATAAGTCAATAAATAATCACCAAAATCACATCCAACCCATTAGATGTAAAAGGTAAACTGAGGATGGTGTTTATAGAAATATTAACACACAAATATAACATAATGAAAAAATATTAGAAACAACCACGTGGGTCTCTAGTATTCTACATTAATTATCTAAGAATTATGGAACAATTAAATGATGTATTCAATCAACCACCTCATCCTTGACCACCAATATCAACATCTAAAATCATGATATATCATGGTAGTCTCAAGGTGTATAGACAAAAAGTAATGGTGTACCCAATAAATAAATTCGTGCAACAAATATATAGGAGTGAAAAACCTATATTGGAAACAAAAAGAGAACATGGGAGACTGAGACTAATCACCCATGGTTTCTATAAAATTTTGGATATTACTAAAACAAATGTAATCTGTGGCCAACACATGTTCAAGATGAACTTGCTCATCAAATAATGTATAGGACTTCACTAAATCTAGGAAACCCTTCCCTTGTTCCTCTTCCACTACCATCATTCTATTAGTGAAAAAACACCCTAGTGACCATTCCTCTACTGATTCCATCAAGGCTTGAATTTTTTATTTCTTTCTCAGTTCATTAAAGGCCACATTCCATTTCTTGGTATTTCAATAAATATAAAAAATATAAAGTATGAAGATACTAAACCTAGAATCTCCTTTGAATGTTAATATCCATCTGAGTAAAAATATACATCATGTTATAATGATCATAATATAACATAAAATGAACCCCAAATAGATAATGACTCCATGTTATGTGAGAATTTACAATAGATTCATTCTTAAGGTCAGAAGTAGGTTTTCACTTCCCATGAGGGAATAATTAGAGATATCTATAGGCATACCCGAATCATATAAAAAAACATAACTTGATCATGGTTCTAGAAGAACCAAAAATAGAGTTGAGGAAAACCTCTTATTCAGTTTCTTAAAATTCCTTGGACATATATAATTTTTTTTAAAACGTAAAATCCTTATGGGTCATAGTTTCATCAAAAGATGAAATCATTGAGTTTTATTGAGTAGACCTGACGCAATAACTAGGTAAGCCAGCAAAGCTCCAAATCTCAAATACTTTTTTTTGGTTTCTCCCTTGAAAATAGCACATGAATCATTTTAGGATCCACTGATATTCCCCTATTAGATTATTAATTTTCCATAAACATCTATTCTTGGATTTAAAAGTCACATTTTGAAAGTTTCCATATGATAAGTGATTATTCATAATTCTAAATATGATACCCAAATGCTCCCTGTACTCATTATCTAACAAGGAGTACATGAAAATATCATTTAAAATCCCAACTATGAAAGAGGCAAAGAACTGATGAATGATCTATTCATTAATAACATAAATACCACAAGATCATTAGTAATTCAAAATATAATTACCGTAAATAATAAATTCCTATACCGGCTCATAAACATTGTCTTAGGTATATCCTCATCTGGGAATATCAACTGATGGTACCCTAATCATAAGTCAATTGTAGAAAAATGAAGATCCCCTCATAATTTATCAAATATAAATTCAATTCTTGGTAAGGGGTATTGGTTCTTAGTGGTCACAATAATTAGTTTTTGATAATCAAGAAAAATCATTAGATTCCATATTATTTCATTAAAAATAGAAAAGGAGAACCTCAATGTAACACACTAGGATGAATAAATACCTTGGACTTAGGATCCATATGATGAAAATTATGTTAAATTAACTTAGAAAGTGATTTGTAATAAGATTACATAGAAATGGGAATCTTACTAGGGAAATGGCCAATAGTGTACTCAACGAATTACTATGACTGTAACCTATAAAAATAATCATGAATGTTCTGAAGGTAAGAACTCACTAATGGAGGAAGAAAAATATTCACGATAGAGTAAGAAACTTCAAGGAAAATCTTTGAAAACTGAAATGATATCATTCTATTATAAGGAACAACAAGCCACACTCTCCCTGGTATTGAATCCCACTCACCATAAAAGGCATGAGAGTCCCCATCGGGAGATAGAAACTTTTCATGAAGATAAAAAAAATCAATCTGGTCATTAATGATAATCATCCAATCACTACCAATAATAAGGTTTGTGATATAAAGATCATGAGCCCTGAAATCCCACACAATTTCAAAGATGGATATCATCACTACACACATGGTACATTTATAACCATGTTCGAAACTCTTTCTCAAAGGCATTGAATAATCCAACATGAATGAAATATATTCTAAATACATCCCTAGGAACTCAATTAACAATGATGATATAAAATAATGATTCATACCTATATCAAATAAATCTAGTTCCACATAGAAGGAAATGAGAACTGTACCTCAAAATAGTACCAGACAACACCTTAAATTCCCTTTGTGTATACTGCACTATATAACTACACTGAGTTTTAGATACTCCCTAAGACTTATTCACCACCTCAATTATAACTTTATCAGGAGTATGAGACCCAACACCATTGGAAGCATCACAATGAACCAACATAACCTTGGTGAGAATGTTTCTCATTCCACATCCTTGGGTAATTATTCTTCAAAAACACCTAAGATGAACAAATTTTCCAAAATGGTGACATGTATTTGTAGCATCTATACAGTTATACCTAGTATGAAGAATAATTCCACAATATTATAAAAATACATACTATTGTCATGATGAATTCTATGAAACTGGTCCCGATGTAAATTGATATCCCTTACACATTCTATTCTGGATAGAGGAGACACCCTGTTTACTGCCTATAACAACCAAAATTTCACCTAAATAAATTCTCCTATATATGTATAGAATATTAATAGAAAATAAATCAACTAACTCTAAAATAGTTTTGAGTCATAAGTTAATCAACATTGAATTAATATTGTCCCGTATATCCATCTCAAACCTCTAAGATTTAAGGTAATCATTTGTAAAAAGCTCAGGTTTTAGGTAAACAAAATTGGTGATGAGGGTGGGATACTAAAAAAATTGAATTATCTCCTTGATATAATGTCATAAATTAACGAGTTTTTTCCAATAATTTTTTTTTGGGTTGAACTTATAGTTTAATATATTCATTAAATAATTATATGTTAGATCCTCATGTAACTTATCTTCATTGATAGATTCTCACTAGCTATTTCCCATCCCTTCAAGAATTTAAGTTTAAGAACCCACCTTTGTGACCTATGAAGTGTTTAGAAAAATATAACATTCTTTGAATCCACTAGATCTAATCATTATATTCCTACAGTCATTTGTTACCATAAAATACAGGTGTATTTGTCTTGTATATTTTGAATCACGATCCATTATTCATACCTAAATTAAAATATCCATCTAACTAAGAGTCTTTATAGTGTGGATAAATTATTTCATTAAATATGGGTTCAAATGTAGAACATGTATGAACCCTTCATATCCTGGACTCATAAGATATCTTATATGAGGAATTTTATAATAATTAGGAAATAAAATAACCAACTAGATTAGAGAAATTCAAAAATCAAATTTTAGATTCCCGAATCCATATTAAGTCCTTTAGATGAAAATAAGTTAAGGAAATCATACTTTCCATGAACAAAGGAAAAAAATTAAAAATAACATGTTTATTTAAATTATACCCAAATAAAGTTAATTTAAATAACCCCAAAAACCTAATCAAAATCTTGGAAAAAAATACCTTACCACCCATGTTATATAAAGTTTCATCATGGAAGGGTTCTGGAGAGACACCATTCCACACTTACTACTAAAATTACAATGGTCCTAACTCATTTATACCAAGGACCCCAACAAAAAATCTAGGATGTTTCACTACACTAATAGATATGAACATTGTAATGACACAATATTGAAATGAAAAACCTGGGTTGATATAAAAAATCACCCATGAAGGCTCGCAACATAGTCAAGATAAAAAAAACTACCAAACAATTCACATGAGTATTCTAATGGTGATAAACTAATATAGTATAATGTGGAAGAATAATATACATCTAAGAGATATAGAATGTATATAAAATAGTATAAAACTAAATATAAAACAATAGAATACCATAATAGAGTCACTATGTGACCTTTATTTACCACCAATCAATCTCACTAAGAAGGTGATGGCAACCAAAATAATATGATGAACTAGATGATTGACTTATATTTCCATAATTCTTGAACAACAACATTTACAAAATTCCCAAAGGCAAAGGTATGTTTTAAATAATAATAATAATAGTATTTTACCAAGGAATTTAAATATTGTCTAACACAATGAAAATTTTAATTCTTTATTTTAAACAAATCCAAATTATAAAATAATATTGTGAGATAAATATTTTCGTAAAACATCATTTAGTGTTCATAACAAAATTTCTTATTCACATAAAACTAGGATATGACAAGTACATGTGTGATAGTATTAAATAATAAGAAAAACCACCCATGGATATACTATAAGATAAACATGTGAGTAACCAAACTTTAAATTAACCATCATGTATAAAACCAAGAAGTTTCACTCCATCCTATGGGAATATATAGTTTAACATGATAAAGAACACTAATAACTAATAAAAAATAATATGAATCCTAATAATATCGATTCCTTCCATATAGTGTCTATATTAATAAAATAAACCCTAGTGGTATCACAAACACACTAAGGTTGAATATGTCCATTTCCTGATGAACTTAGGGGTCCAAATTTTCTATATTTTTTAGAAACTATTCTAAAACATTGATAATAATTAAAAAAATTTCACAGTAAATTTTCACTTCTCCCATTATTCAAAATCCATTTCATAGTTAAAATAATATTTAAGGTATTTCATCAAACACATAGAGTGAAAAAACATATTTATAAAAAAATTCCATTTAAGAGTGTGAATCACATTAATCAATACAATTTGATATCGAATAAATCAGTTTTTTTGAACCAAAGAAACGTAATTTACAAGAACATCATATATTTCATCAATTTATACCTTTGTATAGAGATAAAAACCAAATGATTACATGGAAAAAATTTGGTTTCAAGGAAAGATATAATAAATGAGTAGATTGGTTAGTCAAGAGAATAGATCCGTAATAAAAATCATCAATTTTTTTTATCAAACCCCCTAGATCTGACAACCACATCCCAAAAAAGTTACAATGAGAGAGTGGGAGAATTGATTGAGAATTGATATGAGAGGAGGATAGAGAATTGGATAAAAAATAACATCCCTTGATGATATCCACTAATAATTAAATATTATTAAGGACGAAAGGGGAGAAGCCTTAAGAGTTATAGAGGAGGCTTAGTTCATTCCAAGTGAATATTATAATGTAATTAAAAAATAATAATCATGGGAAAATTGTTAAATAATTTTTTTAATTGTTTGGATTTTGGAATATGGATAGTAAAAAAAATTTAAACTATGTACCAACCATGTGTGGTTTCAATCATTTGAAAAGGAGTGGTTATTTATTTTCTATAGGTGATTCACATGGTATGAAAAACCATGCTGAAGCCATGTGACTCCTCAGGACAACCACACACACACCTACACGATTTTCATTAGGTTTTCACAGTTTATAAAACCATGTTAAAACTATGAAAAAGACACAAGAAACAAACCACCTATCCCAAAAGGTTACTACAATGACTTTATAACCATGTACTTAGCCTATTGCCCAAAGAAATCCAATTTTTTGAACATTGGATCCATAGAAACTTCTCGAATCATAAAAGTGAAATAACAAGGATAAAAAACAAGTGTACCTATCAATAGGATGGTGTCATATTAATCATAATTTATTGATGATAACCATTGTCAATGGGAAATTTTATATATTACACCCTAATATTTTATATGTATATCCATTTAAATAAACTTGATGTATGAAATATCATTCTTTACACTCATCCACAAGTCTAAATAAACCATCATATAATAATCCTTTATAACCAAGATGTTAAATAAAAGGGTATGAATAATAATAACCAAATTATGATAAATATTTAATAGTTATAAATAATTTAAATGTATTGATTAATTCATAATAAATATGTAATCAATTTTAAGTAAAGTCATATTATACCGTAGAAATATTTTTTAAAAAGCTTTTAATTAATAGATTTACATTTTAAATTGGGGTTAATTACTACTATTTCATAGAAATTGTATCCAATGGAACTATTATAGTTTTTTAATAATAATTACCTTATTCTCATAGGGTGATTTTTTGTTTTTTTCTAAAAATAGATACTTTTAACTGAATGCTAAAAATAATGGGTTTTGTGAAACATTAATTTATCTTATTCCAAAAAGTCCCATTTTTCTATAAAATTTATCTTTAAGAAACATATTCATACATTAATTAAAAATATTTTCATTAACTAAATGGGAATAAATATTTTATTTGAATTTTTTATAAGTTCAATTTTGTGCTAAAACACATTTTTCTAAAAAGACATGTTTTGGAAGAAATGTGTTTTTATCTTAATAAATTATAATTATATCTATTAATTATTATATTTAATTAAATGTATAGATTAAATATTCTATCAAAAATATTAATTTTAATTTTAGGTTTTTTACTAGGAAAATAATGGAATAAAATTCAGTTTTATGCTTAAAAATATGTTTTTTTCTAAAATCAGGATTTCATTGCGTTTTCATGCTTATTTAAAATTATATTATTTCACTAAAAGATGCAGAGTCAAAAAATGTATTAAATTATTATAATAATCCTAATTAATATAAATTAATAAGTTTAACTTAATTTTTAGTCATAGTGAATACTAATAGAAGTAAATTTTTTTAGCACAATTAAGGATTAAATGGGTTTATCAGTGGTGGTGGTGGGGTTGGGGGGTTAAACTAGGATATAATTGTAGTAATTACACCTAAAATTTTATAATTATAATTATTTAGATATATTTCAAAATTATATTATCTAATTTTTGAATTCATGATCATATGGAGCCACTTTCACATTAAAGTGACCTTATATAATTAAAATATTTTAAGTAATTCTATGTGTGTACCTCACCTCACTTATAAAAGGGAACCACTTCTCCTCATATATTAACATAATCAGAAATTTTATATTAGATATTATCTGGACCAAAATATTTCTATATTTTTTACCTTAATCCTTGAGACTCTATTATTCTGCTAAGATACGTATTTCATGGATTGAAGAGTATGCTGAATGAGGTCTCCCAAAGAATAGGTATAAATCTTAACCAAGATTTTTAAAATTAATTTTATATTTCACTATATTTAAAACCTTTGTATTAATAAAAAGATGATGAATTAAATATCATAAATATATGGATATTTTTTAGGATGGTGACATTACCATTTCTCACATTGTCTTCATCAAATGGGAACTGAACGTATCACTCATACATCCATTTGGACTACAACCTCCTCATGGTGATTGATTAATTTTAAACGGAAATAATTCATGGGAGGATATTTTAATATATTAAATGTGTGTGTATATATATGTATGATATTTATGATTAATAATGATCTTGTATATTTTATTTAATATTTAACTTTTCATTGTTCCATTTACTGAAAAATGGACAACATTACCTGTGCATATGTTCAGAATACCGTCTTCATGAAATTATGTAAATAAGTTTTCTTCACCAATTTATATGAGTGGTAATAAAATATTATATTATTATTAAATATTATATTTATGAAATTGAAATTATTTTGGATATGATGAAACATTGATCAATGTACAAGGACTATAAATTCCAAACTGAAAAGAACTTGAAAAAAATAGTTAACACATAGAAATAATGATTTTAATAAATAATTACTAATATTTGGGGTTTGAAAAGATATTTATAGACTAAAAATGGAATTATATGTATTAATATGGTTCTATTATTGAAGTATAATAAATTTTAATTAATTATAAATTAGTTTAGAGCTATAACAAATCAAGGTAGACTAGAGTAATGGGTTTTACGTTACAATCTCATCTATACTGGGACTGTTTGGGTATAAATTTTAGATGATGATGTTATATGGTCCATATATCATGAATTTTAGTGTTTTTCTTATCTTGTAGTCATTTTTTTGTAAATTACATGTTTCCAATTCATTTTATTACCTCTATGTAAGAACTTAGGTTTTTATACAAGGTAGAGATCCTTTTGTTTTTTCTTTAAGAGATTAATTACGACTTAATGTGAACACCCTTTATGTTCATGGGGCTATCAGTGGTGTCAGAGGCTCATTTGTGTGTGGCTGGATAGTGGATTCCTATAAGACACATGATTGGACAAACTGTTCGATTTGGGGTGTAGGTTCATAAATAAAATTATAGAATTTTGACATAGGAGTTTTGTGTGGTTTTCAAATGGTTAGTCAAACCATGTGAACAAATTGTGTGATGTTCCCCTTACAACAGCAAAGGGTGCATTGTTAGCACATGGTTTAGCCAACCGCTGGCCAAACTGGGTGACCTCATGTTTTTAGTGAAATTACATTTTCACCCTTAAATTTTTTATAAATTTAAACCTAATATTCCTTCTTCTCATATTAGATATCTTCATGAGCTTGAGATCTCATTTGAAGGAGAAATTGTGGGATTTGATCCTATTCCTCCGTCCGATCTCAGATTCAAGTGCTAACATCTCTTTGGATCCACATCAATAAGATCCCAATTCCTTTTTTTTCTTTCCTCATTCCACTTGGTATTAGCTATACTATTTAGGTACAAGATAATTTTTCCTAAATCCAGGTTCCTATTATGTTCTTTATTTTTATCCCGATCTGAGTCTAATTAGGAGTTGATACAGGACGAGCACTCTAATACCGGGAAATGATAGGTGGTATATACTTTTAATGTTTGGTTTGGTGCTATTTTAGGTTAATTTCTACTTTACCGCCTTCTGAACTTTTTAGTGTGGCCCCAAAATTTAATTTTTAATATAATTAAATGAAATGGAACTTTTTAGGGGTTCCCTTTAGTTCATTTTAGACTCTTTGGAGGTTGTTTCCCCAACCAAGTCCACCCATGGGGCATGCCATGTATTTTCCTTGAGTTTTAGACTTTCTAAGCCATCTAGGGGGTGTGTTTTAGAGATTTATTATTTAGAAGAATCCCAATTATAGTTAAATGGAATTTAATTACATTATTAGAAGATGTATTAACTCCCTTTCAATATATTGAATTACTTTCATTTGGTGTATTGATTAAATGGATTAAAAGGAAATGTTATATGAGTGGGTATAATCATTTAATTGACTTCGAATGTAAATTATGGATAATGAGTGTTTATAATCGTGGGTTGTAATTGAATTCTTGTGGATTTATAAATGGAATACATTTTGAATGATTCTATTAGATTCCAAAGATGTTTTTTCCTATGAGTCCTAAATGCAGTATTGGACACCTTGAATAGAGTTTTATCCTTAGGCCTTGATTATGTGGGATGGCTTGGGCCTTACTAGCCCTTGGTCCAGATTTTTCATGGGATTGCAATAGATATGTTTAGAATAAATGATCCTTGGAGCCCAACCAAAGCCTAACTGAGTTTCTATCAAGACACTAATGGGTCTCGATGAGGATGAATTGGTATTCTACACCATGGATCCGAACCTTCTTGGTCTGAAACTTCTAGTTATACAACAAGACCATGGTATATGTGACATGTTTGGTTATACAACTCAATCTTGGATTTTTTGACACTTCTGGTTATACAAAAAAGTCATGGGTGACTTAATATGTTTGGAGGTATAGTGAGGATATGTTGGGTATTTATGCATTGTTATTAGATGACTTAATATTTGAGGTAACCCATGTTTCGTAAGGAGCCTTGTTGAGATATTCATTATCACTTTATTGTTACATAAATTCCATGTAAACCTTACTTCCATCCTACTTACCTAATTTACATAAACAAGACTTATCATATATTTCACAACCTATAATTGAATAGATTTTTAGGTGGTTACCTACTGGTATTGTATCTCACACCCTGTTTGGGATACCGTTGGGTACCCAACAATACTTTATGGATGAAGATAGGGGTTGGGGAAAGCTCCCATAATTTGATACTTGATCTTGTACCATGATTAGGAGAAGGGGAGAGCATGACCAAACTTAGGCTCATGATGCTATTCAAAGATAACACTTTTTGGTATTTTTAGTTATTTAAGACATGTATTGTATTATACTTATGTCTACCTATTTTTAATATTTTATAGACATGAAATGTATAATACTCTTTTATATATGATATCATTTACGGAATTGTTTTTATATTCCTATCATAATAATTTTTCTTTTGACTGATTATTACACTTCTTATGCTATTGATTATTATTGTTATTATTCCATGCTATACATTAATAATGTTGTTATATTCTTCTCATAGAGACAACCAAGGAACTCACTACTAGATGGAAGCCTCTGGAGTTTAGAGAGATGAACTTGAGGCCATGTACCAACTGGGCTTGGGAACTATTTAGTGGCATATGAGTCTTGGATGTTATAATGTGGAATCAAAGGTGGTTATTTTTATAGTTTTTTATTTTTTCAAAATAGATAGGGATAGGAAAGGAATTTGAATTCATTAATGAGCTGTGCTTGGGGGTAGATAACCCATGAACAAGAAAAATCCAAATCACCTCGAATGAAAATTTAGATTTTCTAGATTTTGACTATTACAATTGATTTGATTCCACTGTTGGGTTATGAAATAGAATCGTGATGTTATTATTGATATTGTTGAGGGTTAGATTTTTTATAACCCAATGATATGAGGGTATTCCCTATCATGCACCATTTTAGACACTTGATGGAAATCACATGCCATGCATTATTCCATGCCATATAGGATACATTGATTATTTTCATGATGTTGTAATAGGTTCTATGATAGATATTTATGCTTTTGTGATAGATATTGTGTGTTGTAAATTGAGAAATATGGTTGTTATGTAGAGTTCCTACCATGACCTAAGTGAATTTTCCTGATTGGGATACTGCTAACACCCAGAATTATCCAATTGTGTCACATTGATTAATAAACCATGATTTTCATGGACTAGAACATGTTATGGTGTGGATTAGGCGGATGCCATATTCTAGTTCACAAGGAGCACCAGACATTTTAGATTGGAAATTGATGTACCATTTGGTTGAACAATTAAAATGAACTATGAAATTATATAAAAAAGAAATGGAAAATTTAACATGCGAACAGAGATTGGCCTAGACCCATATTTTGATTTGGGGAGAGGTAGTGTATCTACCATATTTTATGGTTGTTTCTTTATAAAATATTTATTTAAAGAGTCGGATTTGTGGAATGCACTATTTATTGGATGGTTTTTATCTATCCTACACTTTTGAGATTTGAACATTGATATAGATCTTTTTGACATGTGTGTTTGGAATTATAGAGGCATGCTGCCCCAATGAATTCTATTTTAATGCCGGTAGGGTGGAAATGACCACACTCTGGATGTGGTGGGCCATGGGATACCCGTGGATCCTCCATTAGTGCTAGATAATGAAACTTTTGTTGGTCTAGATATAGGTTCTAAGGCACAGTTCTGTTAGGGGTTTTATCATTTCATGTAGACTTTTCAAGGAGTAAAATAGCCTTCATTGTCTATGGTTGAGATAACAAGTGTTTTCCAATAGAATCATCTTCACTCTTTCTTAAGGGATAATGATCCATAAGCTACTATTCTATTATTTGAGACTATGATATCAATCTTCGAGAATATGGAGACACCTCCTGTGAGGAGAGTGAAGCTCACGACTTATATGTTATGTTGAGTTGAAAAGCGATGATGAGATGTTTTGAATTTGGATAATAGGCTGTGAGATATGGTTTGGGTTTATTTAAAAACCATGTTATACATGTACTTTTACATATGAACTCTATGGGTAGATCAACCTAGTGAGTTCATGTGTCTGGAGCAGGGCACGAAGACTGCTATGTAGTACACATCACACTTCATATAGTTGATAATTTTGCACCAACATGCCCTGATAATGAGTTATTGAGTGAGAGATTATTCAATAATGGTCTGAAAAATGTCGATCAATCATAGTTCAAAATGTTTATATTTATCTCTTTTATTGAAATTTTGAATCAGGAACTGATTACAGAGAGAAACCTAAGGGAATCTAGGGGTATATAGTAGAGCAGTGTATCCTATCGACCTAGTGGTTTAGCATATTTAGGACGGAAGTCACATTTTGAGGCTTCCTATGAGATTAGTACTATCCATGCTATGAGTGTTGGTATCTCAATGTTCTTCAATAAGTGTGGGAGACAGAGTTACATGGAGAATAAGTGTGATCATGACCCATTAGAGTTCGATGCTTGTAGTAGGTTGGGACACATGAAAAGATTCTGTAGGACCTTCCATCTAGTTGTGATTGGTAGTGGGTCAGATCCAACACCATGTTTGGGAGAAGATTTCTTTTCTTCACATCAGTTAAATAGTTTGATGAGTACCGATCAATTAGGCTAAGGTGGTGGTGGACCTGGTCAAGGCACCCATACACCAGTTGCACCGAGTCATCAGAGTGAGTTTACTTTGGGATGTGAGATTGTCTCATAAGGCCATGGTTGAGGCCAAATAATTTATATAGAGCATAAACCTAAGGAGAAAGGATTCAAATCATCTATGGTGAGAGGTAAAATTCTATTAGACTCTTTGCTATTGTCTGATCTCCTTGATATAAGTGCATTAGATAGTTTCTTGTCTGTTCCTGTGGTTGAAATACTTGAGCTTGTGATTCAGTTTTCTAGGGGTGTTATGATACTTTAAAATCCATTAGGGATCATAAAAGAGGATATAAACTAGTTTATGGAGTTTACCTAGAGTTTTGTGGGTGTAAATATTTTTGAAGTATGTTTTTCCTCGAGATAACCTGGTTTGACATCATAATTTGTATGAAGTGGCTAATGGATTATCAGGCCTAAATTGATTGTTATATTTGGAGGGTGACTTTCACATCACAATATGTCACAATTTATACTCGTAATGGTGAATGGGATGTATAAGAGATCTGAGATGAACCAAAAAATCTTGGGCTTGGCTGTAAGCCAACACATATCACTAGTTTATATATGGATGATCAGAAATCTTGTTAAGAGGTCTTTCCTCTAATGGTTGATCATTTGGTGGATTTTTTCTCGAACTAATTTTCTTCTTTAAATCCTAAGTGATAGGTTTATTTATCCATTAATGTTGTTTCAAGATCTGCACCGATCTCCATACCTCAATATAGGATGACTATGATAGAGTTATAAAAGATCAAGGGGGCAACTAGAGGACTTTGAGGAAAAGGGGTTTAATCAACCTAATACTTCTCCATCAAGTTTTCCAGTCCTTTTTGAAAAATGGTGAATAATACCCTTATTATATGCATGGATTATTGAAAATTGAACTTGATGATGGTTAAGAACCTATATCCCATTACATTGATATATGACTTGTTTGATCAGCTTTGAGGATTTTGAGTGCTCTAAAAAATTTATTTGAGATTCAGATCTTACCAGGTACATGTTCAACCTAAAAACATAACTCATACAAACTTTAATAGATTGTATGATCTATATGAGTATCTGGTTATGCCATTTGGTCTCATGAACATGCCAAAAAGTTTCATGGTGCTGATGAACTAAATGTTCCATACTTATCTGGATTCATTTTTGGTGGTTTTTTGGATGATGTCTTGGGGTATTCTCACAATCAACACAACCATGCCAAGTATCTTGAGATTTTATTGAATAAACTAAGAGAGAATCAATTATATGCTAATCTTAAAAAGTTCCACTTCTGGATGGATAAAATTCAATTCTTAGTGGATGATGCACTAAACAAGAGGACTTAGGTACATGCAGTTCAAAAAATTATTAATGAGTGTAAGATTATGGATTTGTTATGTAAGATTCACTTGGAGGGGAAGTAAAATCATGAGAATACTTATCTTTCATCCCTGGTTGTGACGTATACTCTACTAGATAAATAGAGGATGAACAAGCATTCAAATTTAGATATCCTAGTCATACTAGAGAGTGTGGAAGGTGAGGATCCACCTCCTGGTTGGACTATAGGTGTGGATGAGGTTCTACAAATCAATTTAATCATTTTAATTTTTGTGTAAAAATGTGATGATTCGATGTGTTAGTATCATGGCTCAGTTTGGTAAGTGAATCATGATGTTACCAATATGTACCGTGAATTGCATTGTCAGTACTAGTGGCCTGGTATGAAAGGTGAGGTAGCTGGTTTTGTCATGAGGTTTTCCACATATTAAAATGTGAATGAATAAAATTAGTGAAAAAACATACTTTTATAGCTATTAACTATACCAGAGTAGAAGTAGGATGATATTGTGATAGATTTCATAACCAGTTTATCAAGGTCCCCTCGAGGTAGCGATGCTATGTGGGTTGTTGTTTATAGGATCACAAAAGTTTCTCATTTCCTTTCGATCAAGGAGACCTTCAATGTGGATGAGATTGGGAGGTGGTATATCCATGACATAGTACAAATTCACGAGTTCCTGTGCACTATCGGTTTATATAGGGATGCCCATTTTACATCTCGTTTCAAGTAGAGTTTGGAGAGAGTACTAGTTATATAGGTGGTTCTACGAACAATATTCCACCAATAGAGTGATGGATAGTTAGAGTGTATGATACATGTGCTAAAATTTTAGATTCGAGCATGAATCCAATATTTTGGGGGCTCTAGGGAGAGGAATATACCCCATGTGGGTGCTTCTACAATATTAGTTATCCGGTGACAATACAGATGGCACCTTATGAGGCTTTGAATGGTAGGAAATGCTAATATTCTCAGTTCAAGGATGAGGTAGGTGAGGAATCTCTACTGGAACCACATATCATGAAAGAGAATTATAATTAGGTCCAGTTGATTTAGAAGAATATGGAAACTACATTGCCTTGAGAGAAATATTACATCGATTGCCACATAAGACCTATAGAGTTCGAGGTCATGGATTGAGTTATTTTACATGTTTCACCAGAGATGGGACATAGATGGATCTAGAGATAGGGTAATATTTCAATATGATATATCTGGTCATTAGAGATTCTTGGCAGAGTCAGTATAGTATCCTGATAGTTTTATTTACTTTAGAGGTACCGATTCATGCAATATGTATTCTACATATCTAAACTGCATCTCTATCATTCAAACCTATACCATGGATTTTAACCAAGGTAGGTTGAATTATAGATATATGCATAAATTGAGGAGAATACTATTAATATCTTGGAAAAGAGAATGAAGGTTATCTAAGGCTATTCAGTTCCTCTATTAAGGATTTTATAGAAGTACGACTTTTATAGGATGGGACGTAGGAGTGGGAGGCCGACATATGTGCTCAGTGGTTGGAGTTCTTCTAAGATAAATATTGACCACATTTCAATGGAAAAATGAGGTGAAAATATTTTTTAGAGGAGAATATTTGTTAGAACCCATGTTTTTTATGAGGTACAAATCATTTTTTAGTTTAAATGCTTAATTGGGGATTAATGTAAATACCCTTTGAGGTTATGGGGGTATCAGAGGTGTATGGGGCTTATTCAGAGTTTGGAAACCAACTATTGGGGTAAAAAAGGCCCATCAAACAATTAGTAGAAACCGTGTGGGGTAGGTCACACAGTTACTTCTAACCATGTGAGGATGGATAGTGTAGTCCTACAGGCCACATGGTTAGACAAACCATAGGATTGGGGGTGTATGGTCATGTGAAAAATTATAGAATTTGGATAGAGGACTTTCTCATGGTTTATGCATGGTTAGTAAAACTTTTTACACTAGCCGTGTGTTGCACCCCTTCCTAGAGTAAGGGGAGTATGGTTGGAACAAAAGTTTTTCAACAGTGCATCCAAACAGTACGACCCAAGATTTTTAGTGAAATTACCTTTTCACCCTTAAAATGATTATAAAACTAAACCCAATTTTTTCCTTCTTCTCATATTGAATAACTGCATGATCTTACGAGCTCCTATGAAGGTGAAATTATCAAATTTTATCTCTTTCCTCTATCTCATCTCAAATTCGAGTTCCCAATGTCTCATTGGATCTGCATCCATAACATCACAATTCCTTTTGTTCCATTCATCATTTTTCTAGGTATCAGCTGCATTATTTAGGTGTAAGATTATTTTCTCAAATTCAAGGTTCTTCATACATTCTTCATTACCCCCGATATAATTCTACTTAGGAGTTGATAATTGATGATCACTCTACCACTGAGCTACGGTATGTGGTATATACATTTTCAAATTGTTTTGGTGCAATTTTAAGCTAGTTTTCATTGTGAAGCCCACCATACTTTCTGGCGCGGCCCCAAAATTGATTTTTTTAATTAATTGAAATTAAATAGAACCTATTAATGTTTAACATTAGTTCCTTTGAGATTCATTGGAGGATATTTCCCCCAATGAAGGCTACGCATGTGTGTACCATGTAATTTACTTGAGTTTTCCACTTGTTAAAATACCGAAGGGGTGTGTTCTAAAGCTTTCTTTTTATAGGAATACTAATTATAATTAAATAGAATTGAATTTATAAAAAAGGATATGTATTTCCTCCCATTAAATATGTTTACATGGTATTCCTTGATGTATTGATTAAATATATTAAATTGAAATGTTATATGAGTTTTTATACTCATTGAATTTCAATTGAATATGAATGATTGATAATGAGTAGTTATACTCATGGGTTGTAATTCAATGCCTTTGAATTTATAAATTGAATAAATGATGAATATGTATAATTTAATACATGGGAATTTAACATAAACCTCTTGAATTGATTTTCACATTATGGGGAATTTTCTTTTATTTGAAGCTTAACTACCATGTTTTAGTGGTTCTATTCATATAAATTATTTTCCTTAATATTTTGTACAATTTTAAAATTTAAATAAGTGACTAAAAAATGAAATGAATTTTTTACATAGGATATGATCCAATAATTTTCTAAAGGTTTCTTCATCTATAACATCATCCTTTTATTTTACTTATAATTTAATGGGTTTATAATACAATTTCTACATCTTATTAATTTTATGCATAGGTTTCAATTTTAATGATTTTTATTGATGAAACTAATTTTCTTTCCACTGGGTATGATTTTATGTAATGATTGTTGTTTTCATGATCTTTTGATATATATAAGTGGATTAATATTATGTGATGGGTGGTTATATTATAAACCTCAAATTCATTAGGCAATGTTTAATGTTATATGTGATGAAATGGTATATGTAATGTTATCTCACACCCAAAATAAGGTGCATGGGAGGTTATATCCAGTTCAAAATTGGGTAAAAGGGAGGTTATACCATGTCCAAGGAAGGTGCATGAGTTGTTATACTATGACTAAAATGTGATGAGTGTCTTTTTGTGTTTCATTGGAATAAAATTTCTATTATTATGATTATACCACACTTTATGCCACTATTTTTTGACATGATCTTATTCCAATGTTATAATATCATAGCTTTTGTGGTTTTATTCCTTTATGGTTCATGCATTAGGAAGTTACATGCATCATTACATGACTAATGATTATATTAATTGTTTGTTTTGAATATAAAATATTTATATAATGTTCTTATAACTTTATAATAATGATATTCTAATATAAGATCATTGATTGGAATCTTTTTTTACCCTAACTGAGTATCTCAACACACCCCTTTTATGTTTTCATTTTCTCAGGATTCATAAAATAGGTTCTAGTACATTACGTCTTCGAAGGGTGTTAGTTGTAAATAATTAAGTGGGAGAAGATGTAAATATTTTATATACCGGTTATATATATATATGTATGAGTTTTTAAAGACATGAAACATTTACAATCATAATATTGATTGAAATTTTACATATTTAATGTATATCTAAAATTTTGTAATATTTATGTATGTATTATTGTTGTCTGTATATTTGGTATTAGGGAATTGTTTTGTTAATTTCATAAACTACGATGAGAAAATTATTGTGATAACCCTTTTCAAAAGACTATGTATAGGATAAAATCATAAGTTTTGTTACTAAAAGGAGTGTAGTTTACTTTGAAATTACATACCTTCATGGATATTAGCATGTTTATAAAGATTTGGAACATATAAAACTAGGAGAAACAACATTGAATGGTGTATATTTGGTATTAACATGATCATCACATGTGAATGAATAGAGGAAATAAGACTATCCACCTGGATAGACAATCCCAAAGGATATCGTTGGGAAAATTCAAATTTTCATTATGACCACTTTTGAAGGATTTGATCAGATAATTACCATAGTTGACTTATGTTAAACCTATGGTTTTGTATATTAAAAAGAATGAGTCATGATTTATACATCCTACGAATTATTTTCATGATTATTTGGTTTTCAAATATGATTCTTATTTATCATACTATAATTTTTGGTTTTAGTTAATGGATAAAACTATAAGGACCCATTTTGACGATGAATGTGATGGATGACTGAATTACTTTAATTATAATATACTAAATATTTTTGAAGTAGGAATAAATTTTTTTGTTTCTATGATTATGAAAATTTATCAATCCATGAATCTTGATGAGTTTGAAAATGGGAAAAAGTGGGACAATATACAATTGAGTCTGTGAAGGGGAATCATCAAGATTCTTTTAGTGGGTAACCTAGTCAATTAATTGTTGAGGAATGGATAAATAAAATTGAAAATATATTTTCCATTATAGAATTCTTATATAATGAAAAAGATATCTTTTCCATTTCTTATTTTTAATGAGGAGTAGTTAAATTATGGAATCATATCAAGAATATGATTTAATGGGATTAAATTGACTATATGGAATGGGATAGATTTGTGAGATTATTTTTGAATAAGTGCATTCCTGTTATTATTCATATAAAAATGTATATGGTATTCTTGGAGGTGATGTAAAATCATGATTAATCCATTGGTACCTATAAGGAAAATTTAATTATACTTGTGAGTTAATATTTTGGTATTATCATTGAAAAGAAAGGTAATATTAATTGATTCGTCAATGAAAATAATACTATGTCTCCTAAGGGTGTTAGAAATCTGAGAATTTTATAGCATTGATGAAATCGTTTGATGTAATATCAAGGTGGAAATAGAGTTTATATTAAACCATAAAACTCATGGTTTTAATAATAAATTAATGATTTAATTTAATGAAAATTATAATAAATCCCATTGAGGGAATAAGAGGAGTATTCTTTTATACTATAATTAAGGAATGAAATATGGAGTAGATTTTTATCAGGAAACTAATAAATGGTTTAAGTGTATAATGAAAGGTCATCTATAAATATAATGATAAAATAACATGAATAAGTTATCTAATTATGTGCACACATATAATTATCTATATAATTCACCAACCACACTCTAATGTTTCAAAGTAATTTAGTACTTGAATCATGCTAACCAGTGTTCAAATTTGAGGGTTAATAATGAAGATCAATGTCAATGTCATCATAATACCAAAGAAAATGAAAAATATCTTGTGATAACTATTATAAACGTGTGTTATGATAATGATGTGGTTGAATGTACAATTACCATCAAATATTGAACTAGTAATACCATATTTTATTCAGATTCTACCCTCTCTTTTATATCTGAATAATTTTATAGGGGTATCTCAATAAAACCTCAATGATTGGATGTTTAATTTTTTATAAAACTCATAATCCCAGGATGACCACATCTAAAATGTATGATTCTTCTGTGATTGATGTTATTGGGAATATTTTTCTTGTAAATCCAGTTATTCTCCCTCTATTTGAATTTTATGTAATTTTGGGAATGGATTAGATTTCTTTATATAAAACCCATATAATTTTACATGAAAGGAAATAAATGTTTGTTATCAAACCCCAAAATATTATTGTTTATCAATGTAATGATAAATACAATCTTCCAATTGAAAGAAAATCTATTTAATGAGTCATGATTATTTTTCAAAGGGCATGTTTATCTCAAATGGATGGGGTGGAACTCAACATCAAATTTAATCCTATACTAAGGGAACTTTTTTAGGAATTTATAGAAGAGTTTACAAGTATTAATCTTAATCATGAATTTGAGAAACACGTATAAATGAAACATAGTGTTACAAATATTTTAAAGAATCCACAAAGAATGGAAAATATTGAGTTGTAGGAATACATTAACTAACTGCAAGAGAATTTCTATTCGGGATTCATTCAGGAAAGTGAGCCAACATTTATTACACCTATTATTTTTATTAAAAATATAGATGGATAAATGTCAATCAGTGTTTACTATGGAGATATTAACATGATCATGATCATGAATAAGTATCCTCTACTCTATATTGATTATTTATTTTAAAGATTATAGGGAGATATATATTTTTCCATGACTGATCTTCATTCAAGATACTATTTTTTGAGGTTCAAAAGTGAAAAAATATCTAATATAACCCTTTTTTGTTGTATTTTTAGTATGAATTTATAGTGATCCTATTTGTTCCAACTCATTACTCATCTATCTTAGGGGATTAATGAATTCAATATTTAGAGATTACCTTGGTTTTTTTGTGGTATTCATTATTGATGATATTCCTATATATTGTAAGAGTAAAGAAGACCATGAAGATAAATTAATTATTGTAATAAAGAAGCAATGGAAGATAATTTTTATGAAAATTTTACCAAGTGTGAATTTTTTATTCACAAAGGTTTATTTTTGGGTCATATAATCACAAGCGATGGTATATCAGAGGATCCATCAAAGAAGGAAGTTATTGAAAATTGGACTAAACTAAAAACTTTGATAGAGATCCATAGTTTTCTTGGATTAGTTAGTTATTATGTATTACCTTTGAATTATTTACGATGGATATATAAACAACTCACTATGTTAATAGGGAAATAATTTGAGTTTTTTTGTACAGATGAATGTGAAAAAAAATTCAAGGAACTAAAGAGAATGTTAGATAGTGCACCTGTACTCACACTACTACAAAATGTAGAATAGTTTTTTATTTACTGGATTATTCAATGAAGGGGATATGATGTGTCAATAAGTAGAATTATTTGTTGATATATTTTTCATCACACTAATTAAAGGTTCATGATAAAAATTACATGAATTATGATTTCGAGATAGATATTGTAGAATTTCTCATTAAATATATAGTGGTACTATAAATATAAATAATGGTGTTACATATAATATAATAATTAAAGATTAATTTATATATTTGTAACACCCCGATATTTTATGAAAAATATTCTTTTAATTTCATTAATGTCTTGTGTTGTATGCTACACCAAGATTACCTTGCGCTATACGCAACACCGTATTAGCTTGCAGTATACGCAACACTATTCTTGGATCGTGTTACACACAATTTTGATAATAGTTATTCTACGCAACATTGAGTATATATATATATATATATATATATTTTCAATGTATAAATTAAATATGGTTGGATTATGTTATACGAAACAACAAAGGATTCTTGCACAACACGCAACCCTGACTTGGCTTGCATTACACGCAATCGCGACCTTCCTCGATAGCGTGTGTTGTACGCAATACCGGGTTTTACTAAACAACGATATATTATTATAATATTATTATGAACTAGCCGTTATGAATAGTATTAACTAAATTCTGAATCTTATAACATTATTATTCATCTTGCACATTTTCTAAAACATGGTATAAGAACAAAATAAATTTATCGGGTAAAATAAGTATTTTTCAAAAAAAAATGCAGTTTTGCCGCCTTTTGATGGCGCACCCACTTTAAATATATTTTTTGACATGTTTATAAGTTCAATTTGACAAAATAAAATTCTTCTTTGGAAAAATGAAATAAAAATTTACTTTGGATAAATTTTCATATCATTCTGGTAACTTTCATATTTTGATGAATAGTAAAAACACGGTATATTTTAATTAAAAACAACTTTTTCAATCGAAATAATTAATAGTGATAAATTATTAATTTGAGTTGTTTTAAAGTATATTTATAATATATTTTTACAATTTAATACAATTTTGGTCATTGGATGTAATTTCACATTTAAACCAGACATAAACAATTGTCAATCTTTTGATAGTTATTATCTCTTAAGAACACGCTATTTGTTTTGACGACGGGAATTAATTTTTAAATTAATTAATGCAACTGATATATTTTGAATTTGGTAAAATAGAAATCATTTTTGAGTTCATAATATCAAATATAGCTTAGGCCTAATTTTTGGTATTTTTCTGAAAACTTTCATTTTTTGATGAATAGTGAAACCACTAAGTGGTAGTTAAAAAAATGAATTTTTCATAAAACATAATTTTACCAGTTGTGTGAGTGGAATTTCAAAAATCCGAGAGACACGGTTGATGTCAGTAAGTAAAATTTGATTCAATGAGATGAAAATAATTTTTGGTGAATAGTAACTTTTTACTTTATTTACCACGGTTAAAAGTAAATAGGGTAATTAAGGGTAAAAATGATATTACTATTACCCTAACACATGTCCTAATTCTATAGGATAAGTGTAATTCGACCAAAAACAACCTTAGGAATAAAATATGACAATTTAGGCCCACTTGGATTAGATTAGGACATTTATTATTATTTAATTCAAAGAAGAGTTAAAAGAGTTAAAATCAAAGTTTATTTACTAAAACATTTTTACTATAGGGTTATACAAAAGATAAATACGATTTTAAATATTCATTAGAAATAAAATAATATTTCCTACATAATGATATTTTATTTATAATTTTTAGACATTAAATAATTTAATTTATTTATGACACAATGATGATACAGTAATTACCATAATAGTGAAAAATTAGAATAATTGATATTATAAATACCCAAATAAGTGTAATTTGAGACTTTTTATGAATTACACTAATTTTATAGGTTAATATGACATGTTAATATTTATTTAATTAACATTTTTATAACTAATAATTCTGTTATGATTTTCACAAAAATAAATTACTAAATAGTGTCAAAATTGACATAAAATAGTTTTTAAAACAAATATTATATTATTAATTGTTATTTTGTTCCTAAAAATCTAAGGTTCGGCCAAATGACTTAGATAAGGCTATATATATTCATAATAAATAAATTGGGGTTCTTTTGGATTTTTATAGTAAGTTTATTAACCTTATAGTGTAAGAACACAAGAAGACACGGTAAAAGTAAAATTATTTAACTTAATGTTAAATCTAAATGATAAGGTTAAAACAGGAACCTAAACTTGACTAAATTCTATTGGATGAGAGGATTTCGACCAATCCCCACCTTATATTCTAAATAAATCAATTTGGAGGTATTTAAAACCGAATTTGACTTTATAATAAAATAATAGTTTTTGTTATTCCAAATGTGCCCCTCTCCTCCCTTATAAAAGGGCACCTCCTCCCCCTCTTCCTCACACCACTTTGAGCCTTCAAGATCGGCCAAACCCTGCCAATTTCTCCTCTAAAATTCCCTAGAAACATCCTAGAGGTTATGGTCTTCTTTAAAGACCTATTTTAGTGCCCTAAAAGGAGGTCTCAAAGAAGCACTTCAAAGAAGAGGTAATGTCCGTTACTGATTCTTTCATCTTTATTTCTTCTTCCACTTCATCTTCTTTAGTTGTTTCATTATGAATTAATAACATCAGTATCACTCACATACGGATATGTAATTATAATTATGAAACAACCCTATTTCACCATCTATCCATCCTACAGAAAATGAAATCACCGCGCGTGCGTACGTACAGAATACCGTCTCCACGCCGTGGTGTAATCTATTTTCCACCACCACCTTACTTGGATGGGTATAATGGTGTAAATAATAACTATATATGATTATTGTAAAGTGATATTGATTCTGAAATAGTATAAATACATTCCAATACAATTCCACGATCATGAGAATGATATCATCGCTCGTGCGTACGTACAGACTACCGTCTCCACGACGCGATGAGATTCATTCTCCACGTTAACCATTCATGAATGATTATAAAGTATATATAATAAGTAATCATGAAATATATGACATAATAATGATACTGGATTTATGTGTATATATATATGTATGTCATCTACTTAATTCCATTCAACTCAATAAGGAAACGAAAACAACGTTCATGCGTACGTACGGCCTACCGTCTCCATGAACGGTGTATTTATTTCCATTTACTGATCTATTATATATATGTATATTCTGAATATATATTATATATAAATCATGTTTTATATTCTGGAATTAAGTAATCATGATCTAAGTAATCATATGAATAATTACAAGTCAAAACACGGACGAAAAATGAAATGATTTTACCCAAAACAGTCTTTAACATGGAATTTACAAACGAACGAGTAATATAAAGTCATAAGTGAACCATATATGATATCATAATAATGAGTATGATTATGGAATAATTAAATGACATTATTTAAATCATTATACAGGAGGTTCAGACACTTACGAAGCAAATCAGACCTAAGGTAAGGGAAATATCACAATCTCATTTTTATCCGAGACTGTTTATACTTTGAAATTTACTGGGGTGTATTTTATCATCCACATCCATGTTTCATCAATATTTAATATTATTTCCATCCACCTAATTTTTTTTTAAATTAAATTTTACCCTTCAGTGAGTTTTTATTAAAATATATAAAAGGAATCTTTTGTCGTTTTCCGTAAGAGGTACTTTTTGACTTTTCCAACAAAAGTACGAAGAATATTTTTTTAACTTATATGACATGAATGGATTTTTAAAACATTATTTCCAAGAAGCTTCCTTTAAAAGTTTTCAAGTTTAATTTTAATCAACATATTTTAGTTTATAATTGTATGACATGTTAAGAAAAGAAAAAGTTTCTTTGAAGCAGAAAGGATATTTTCCTCAAGAATGGAGTTCAAGTGTTTTATCAAAATTATTTTCCATCTAAGATAAATAAGGGCTCTGTTTCTATCCCTATTATTACATTTATTTGATTATGTCGTGATGGAATTATTTTTATAAATTCCTTTATCTTATATGAATTGTTTTATGATGTCACGATGTTAAAGATTCCCATTTTTATTACATGGGTTTTGCAATGATGTATGATTTATGATTGTGTGGCACACATAAGAATGGTATCATTATGAGATAGGTGGGACCTATATCTCCCTCCAATACATTGGGTAAAGATTTTATATCTCATGAGATAGACATGGATGGAACGGTAGGTTATACCTGTTCAGTGAAATAGGACTGAAACGAGGGTGACTTAGTTCAGAAATGGACTTTGTCCACTAAGATAGTCTTGGAAATGAGTCTTGACTAATAAGATATTATTATCTATGATTATGTGTGTATGCCACAAAGTTTCATGATTTAAGTTATGATTATTGGGATTTCATTTCACTACTCTGATTTATTCCATGTTATGAAATTATGCTCTCTTTTGTAGGTTAAGATTTCCAAAATGTTATGTTCTTATGAATATGATGTGATTGATATTTCTTTTCTTTACCCTTACTGTGCATTTGAGCTCACCCTTTTTTGTTTTCTTTTCCACATGATATAAAGAAAGGTTTTAGGTAAAAAAAAAGAAGATCTTTATGGGAGATGTTGAAGATCTTTCACCACGATTAGAAGATTATATTCCGAGTTTCCAAAGACACTAAACTATTACGATCCTTGTGTGTGTGTTTTTGTTATTTACTAAGTATTCTGCAAAAGTAATGTAATGTCCATGTACGTCAAGCTTCGGGTCTCTACAGTTGGTATCAGAGGAAAGGTTTAGTCAACCTTTAGAAACTAGGATGCGAAAACATTAGTGAGATCCCTAGAGATATTACTAAGGTATGTCTAGGAATGTCCCTAAGGATAAGTATATATATAGGATATAGTCCTATAACTATGGTAACGATATTAGATTAAACCAAAGATGTTAGATATTGAAGTTACCCCCCCTTTATTATGATTTTTGCCTCTCACACTATTCTTTTTGGGTTTTAGAAAATGGCAGGACAAAAGATGATTCACGATAATAGAGGATATGATGGACAATGGAATGATATTATTCATGAGAAACCAAATGAAATGGGTTTTGGAAGTCCAAACATCATTATTATGCTGAATCAGCAATCTCATAATATGATCAATAATGTAAAATTTGGTAAGTTTCCTGACTCGGCTAATAAGAGAAAGATGGAGTTTCATGATGATCATAGAGGAAAGAAAGTTCAATTTCCCCTATGTAAATCATGTGGGAAGAGGCATCAAGGAGAATGTTTCAAAGGAACTAGAAGATGCTTTGGGTGTGGAAAAGAAGGACACAAAGCCAGTAAGTGCAAAGGAAAAGGTTCAGTTAACACCAGGGATGAGGATAATGGTATTGCTACTACATCAACAATGGTAAAATGTTTTAAATGTGGAATGTACGAGCATTATGCAAACCAATGCCCTAAGGGAAAGTCTCATGAAGAGAATCAGTATGGTCGTATGGGTAGTATTTATGTTGATGATGATGAAGAGACTACAAATGATATGTGATATGAAAGAATTGTTGATGCTCGGTCAATGGTTTAAGAATGTAGTGGAATGATTACATGTTTATCATGTGTAATGTTGTATAAGTAATCTCATGGTACTATGGAATAAAGAGACATCTAAGGATTGTTACACTATTGTCTTTCCTTGAGTTTTGAAAGTGTATGATTAATGTTACCAGTATCCATGAAAGGTTATTCATATATTTTTGGAATGTAGATGATATGCGCATAATGAAGGGATATGGAGAAAATTAAATGTTTGATAGTATTCATGAGCTCATGACTGATATAAGGAGAAGGTTATATAATGGTTTGAGTATATAGAATTTTTTGGATTTTGGTATGTGGAAAGAGTTAACTTTTGACAGCATTCATGTTTTCACTAAGGTTTAATGGTATTCATTTTTCAAGAGAATACATCATTAAGGTATTAACATGATTGGAATGTGACCAACACGATATATGGGGGATAAATGATGGTATTCACATGCTTGGTAGACGTAATTTCAAGTAATCGTTTTCTTTATACTA
The DNA here is from genome assembly GCA_963277665.1 of Viscum album. Classification (NCBI taxonomy): domain Eukaryota; kingdom Viridiplantae; phylum Streptophyta; class Magnoliopsida; order Santalales; family Viscaceae; genus Viscum; species Viscum album. The sequence continues at coordinate 1,307,973,279 of OY728147.1, forward strand.
TGAGCTTGGACCGAATTATTTCAGATAAGCCTAAAGATTGGAATGGATTATGTTAACCATAATTTAGTATTGTTTAAGGATATAATTTTTTTTGATATTATTTATGTGATGTTATAGTAATGTAGTTTTAGAAAAAGGACAACCTGCAGGACAGGCGACAGCCCATCGCGTCGGACAAGTCTGTGGGAATCGAACCCACAACAGAAGTGCGACTGGCCTTTATCGCCTACCACTGGCCTACAAGAAGTCCCTGGTTAGTAGAAACTAGTTTTATTTTATTAAGCGGTATGATATATGAAGTATAAGTCCATTTTAGGAACTATATATGATTAATCTCACTATAGATGGACTTATGTATTGTTTTGATAACTTTTACAACCTTTTGTTTGAGACAGATTAAATGACCCATTATTCTATCACATGATCTACTAACACATCACAAATGACAAATTCAACTTCATTTCTTTAAGAGATGAAGTGGAAATTGTCCCAAGAACGACAAACGGTGAGACTATACCAAAATCACGAAAGTGTTTCTTCTAATTCCAACTTCATCAACTTTAGGGAAATGATCTTGAAAACCAAAAATGTTGTCCTAGTGCTCTTATATCTGATGAATCAGATGATACCTTAGATCGTCACAAATTTATGGCTTTTTGATTGCTGGCTTTTCCATAGCCATGTTCTCTACCACTCTCCATCAGAACATGATGGTTAGATTTCTCTTCCATATCCATATTTTCACCTATGTGGAAACCCAGTGATTAGTTTATTTGGGTAACCGTTAAATTTCATACTTTTGTTTTTAAAGATTGGTTTTGGTATTCCTTTTTACGATGTGGGTTTCTATTAAAGAAACTTTTGAATAGTAAACCATTTATAACCCCGACGAATTTAGAGGGCGAAATTGATTTTTAGGGGGGTAGAATGTAACACCCCGAGATTTTATGAAAAATATTCTTTTAATTTCATTAATGTCTTGTGTTTTATGCTACACCAAGATTACCTTGCGCTATACACAACACCATATTAGCTTGCAGTTTACGCAACACTATTCTTGGATCGTGTTACAAACAATTTTGATAATAGTTATTATACGCAACATTGAGTATATATATATATATATTCAATGTATAAATGAAATATGGTTGGATTATGTTATATGAAACAACGAAGGATTCTTGCACAACACGCAACCCTGACTTGGCTTGCATTACACACAATCGCGACCTTCTTCAATAGCGTGTGTTGTACGCAATACCGGGTTTTACTAAACAACGATATATTATTATAATATTATTATGAACTAGCCGTTATGAATAGTATTAACTAAATTTTGAATCTTATAACATTATTATTCGTCTTGCACATTTTCTAAAACATGGTATAAGAACAAAATAAATTTATCGGGTAAAATAAGTATTTTTTTAAAAAATGCAGTTTTGCCGCCTTTTGATGGCGCACGCACTTTAAATCTAGTTTTGGACATGTTTATAAGTTAAATTTGACAAAATAAAATTCTTCTTTGGAATCATGAAATAAACATTTACTTTGGATAAATTTTCATATCCTTCTGGTAACTTTCATATTTTGATGAATAGTAAAAACACGCTATATTTTAATTAAAAACAACTTTTTCAATAGAAATAATTAATAGTGATAAATTATTAATTTGAGTGGTTTTAAAGTATATTTAGAATATATTTTTACAATTTAATATAATGTTGGTCATTGGATGTAATTTCACATTTAAACCAGACATAAACAATTGTCAATCTTTTGATAGTTATTATCTCTTAAGAACACGCTATTTGTTTTGATGACGGGAATTAATTTTTAAATTAATTAATGAAACTGATATGTTTTGAATTTGGTAAAATAGACATCATTTTTGAGTTCATAATATCAAATATAGCTTAGGCCTAATTTTTGGTATTTTTCTAGAAACTTTCATTTTTTGATGAATAGTGAAACCACTAAGTGGTAGTTAAAAAAAATGAATTTTTCATAAAACATAATTTTACCACTTTTGTGAGTGGAATTCCAAAAATCCGAGAGACACGGTTGATGTCAGTAAGTAAAATGTGGTTCAATGAGATGCAAATAATTTTTGTGAATAGTAACTTTTTGCTTTTTTTACCACGGTTAAAAGTAAATAAGGTAATTAATGGTAAAAATGATATTACTAATACCCTAACACATGTCCTAATTCTATAGAATAAGTGTAATTCGACCAAAAACAACCTTAGGAATAAAATATGAACATTTAGGCCCACTTGGATTAGATTAGTACATTTATTATTATTTAATTCAAAGAAGAGTTAAAAAGAGTTAAAATCAAAGTTTATTATTAAAACATTTTTAATATAGGGTTATACAAAAGATAAATACGATTTTAAATATTTATTAGAAATATAATAATATTTCCAACATAATGATATTTTATTTATAATTTTTAGACATTAAATAATTTAATTTATTTATGACACAATGATGATGCAGTAATTACCATAATAGTGAAAAATTAGAATAATTGATATTATAAACACACAAATAAGTGTAATTTGAGACTTTTTATGAATTACACTAATTTTATAGGTTAATATGACATGTTAATATTTATTTAATTAACTTTTTTCTAACTAATCATTATGTTATTATTTTCACAAAAATAAATTACTAAATAGTGTCAGAATTGACATAAAATAGTTTTTAAAACAATTATTATATTATTAATTGTTATTTTATTCCTAAAAATATAAGGTTCGTCCAAATGTCTTATATAAGGTTATATATATTAATAATAAATAAATTGGGGTTCTTTTAGATTGTTATAGTAAGTTTATAAACCTTATATTGTAAGAACACAAGAAGACACGGTAAAAGTAAAATTATTTAACTTAATGTTAAATCTAAATGATAAGGTTAAAATAGGAACCTAAACTTGTCTGAATTCTATTGGATGAGATGATTTCGACCCATCCCCACCTTAGCTTCGAAATAAATCAATTTGGAGCTATTTAAAACCGAATTTGACTTTATAATAAAATAATAGTTTTAGTTATTCCAAATGTGCCCCTCTCCTCCCTTATAAAAGGGCACCTCCTACCCCTCTTCCTCACACCACTTTGAGCCTTCAAGATCGGAAAACCCCTGCCAATTTCTCCTATACACTTCCCTAGAAACATATTAAAGGTTCTGGTCTTCTTCAAAGACCTATTTTAGTGCCCTAAAAGGAGGTCTCAAAGAAGCACTTCAAAGAAGAGGTAATGTCCGTTGCTGATTCTTTCATCTTTATTTCTTCTTCTACTTCTTATTCTTTAGTTGTTTCATTATGAAGTAATAACATCAGTATCACTCACATACTGAGATGTTATTATAAGTATGAAACAAACCTATTTCACCATCTATCCATCCTACGGAAAATGAAATCACCACGCGTGCGTACGTACGGAATACCGTCTCCATGCCGTGGTGTAATCTATTTTCCACCACCACCTTACTTGGATGAGTATAATGGTGTAAATAATAACTATATATGATTATTGTAAAGTGATATTGATTCTAAAATAGTATACATACACTCCAATACAATTCCACGATCATGATAATGATATCATCGCTCGTGCGTACGTACGGACTACCGTCTCTACGACGCGATGAGATTCATTCTCCACGTTAACCATTCATGAATGATTATAAAGTATATATAATAAGTAATCATGAAATATATTACATAATAATGATACTGGATTTATGTGTATATATATGTATGTAATCTACCTAATTCCATTCAACTCAATAAGGAAACGAAAGCAGCGTTCATGCGTACGTACGACCTACCGTCTCCATGAACGATGTATTTCTTTCCATTTACTGATCTATTATATATATGTATATTCTGAATATATATTATATATAAATCATGTTTTATATTCTGTAATTAAGTAATCATGATCTAAGTAATCATATGAATAATTACAAGTCAAAACACGGATGAAAAATGAAACGATTTTACCCAAAACACTCTTTAACATGGAATTTACAAAAGAACGGGTAATATAAAGTCATAAGTGAACCATATATGATATCATAATAATGAGTATGATTCTGGAATAAGTTAATGACATTATTTTAATCATTATACAGGAGGTTCGGACACTTACGAAGCAAATCAGACCTAAGGTAAGGGAAATATCACAATCTCATTTTTATCCGAGATTGTTTATAATTTGAAATTTACTGGGGTGTATGTTATCATCCACATCCATGTTTCCTCAATATGTAATATTATTTCCATCCACCTAATTTTTTTTTAAATTCAATTTTACCCTTCAGTGAGTTTTTATTAAATGATATGAAAGGAATCTTTTGTCGTTTTCCGTACGAGGTACTTTTTGACTATTCCGACAAAAGTACGAAGAATGTTTTTTTAACTTATACGGCATGAATGGATTTTTAAAACATTTTTTACAAGAAGCTTCCTTTACAAGTTTTCAAGTTTATTTTTAATAAACATATTTTATTTTATAATTGTACGTCATCTTAAGAAAAGAAAAAGTTTCTTTGAAGCAGAAAGGATATTTTCCTCAAGAATGGAGTTCAAGTGTTTTATCAAAATTATTTTCCATCTAAGATAAATAAGGGTTCTGTTTCTATCCCTATTATAACATTGATTTTATTATGTCGTGATGGAATTATTTTTATGAATTCCTTTATCTTATATGAATTGTTTTATGATGTCACGATGTTTAAGATTCCCATTTTTATTACATGGGTTTTGCAATGATGTATGATTTATGATTTTGTGGAAAACATAATAATGGTATCATTATGAGATGGGTGGGACCTATATCTCCCTCCAATGCATTGGGTAAAGATTTTCTATCTCATGAGATAGACATGGCTGAAAAGGTAGGTTATACCGGTTCAGTGAAACAGGACTGAAACGAGGGTGACTCAGTTCAGAAATGGACTTTGTCCACTAAAATAGTCTTGGAAATGTGTCTTGACTAATAAGATATGATTCTCTATGATTATGTGTGTATTCCACAAAGTTTCATGTTTTATGTTATGATTATTGGGATTTCATTTCACTACTATGATTTATCCCATGTTATGAAATTATGCTCTCTTTTGCAGGTTAAGATTTCCAAAATGTTATGTTCTTATGAATATGATGTGATTGTTATTTCTTTTGTTTACCCTTACTGAGCATTTGAGCTCATCCTTTTTTGTTTTCTTTTTCCCAGGATATAAAGAAAGGTTTTAGGTAAAAAAAAGAAGATCTTTATGGGAGATGTTGAAGATCTTTCACCACGATTAGAAGATTATATTCCGAGTTTCCAAAGACACTAAACTATTACGATCCTTGTGTGTGTGTTTTTGTTATGTACTAAGTATTCTGAAAAATTAATGTAATGTCCATGTACGTCAAGCTTCGGGTCTCTACAGTTGGTATCAGAGAAAAGGTTTAGTCAACCTTTGGAAACTAGGATGCGAGAACATTAGTGAGATCCCTAGAGATATTACTAAGGTATGTCTAGGGATGTCTCAAAGGATAAGTATACATATAGGATATAGTCCTAGAACTATGGTAACGATATTAGATTAAACCAAATATGTTAGATATGGAAGTTACTCCCCCTTTATTATGATTTTTTCCTCTCACACTATTTTTTTTGGGTTTTAGAAAATGGATGGACAAAAGATGATTCACGATAATAGAGGATATGATGGACAATGGAATGATATTTTTCATGAGCAACCAAATGAAATGGGATTTGGAAGTCCAAACCTCATTATTATGCTGAATCAGCAATCTCATAATATGATCAATAAAGTAAAATTTGGTAAGTTTCCTAACTTAGATAATAAGAGAAAGATGGAGTTTCATGATGATCATAGAGGAAAGGAAGTTCAATTTCCCCTATGTAAATCATGTGGGAAGAGGCATCAAGAAGAATGTTTCAAAGGAACTGGAAGATGCTTTGGGTGTGGAAAAGAAGGACACAAAGCCAGTAAGTGTAAAGGAAAAGGTTCAGTTAACACCAGGGATGAGGATAATGGTATTACTATGACATCAACAATGGTTAAATGTTTTAAATGTGGAATGTACGGTCATTATGCAAACCAATGCCCTAAGGGAAAGTCTCATGAAGAGAATCAATATGGTCGTATGGGTAGTATTTATGTTGATGATGATTAAGAGACTATAAATGATATGTGAGATGAAAGAATTGTTGAAGCTCGGTCAATGGTTTAAGAATGTAGTGGAATGATTACATGTTTATCATGTGTAATGTTGTATAAGTAATCTCATGGTACTATGGAATAAAGAGACATCTAAGGATTGTTACACTATTGTCTTTCCTTGAGTTTTGAAAGTGTATGATTAATGTTACCAGTATCCATGAAAGGTTATTCAGATATTTTTGGAATGTAGATGATATGCACATAATGAAGGGATAATGAGAAAATTAAATGTTTGATAGTATTCATGAGCTCATGACTGATATAAGGAGAAGGTTATGTCATGGTTTGAGTATATAGAATTTTTTGGATTTTGGTATGTCGAAAGAGTTAACTTTTGACAATATTCATGTTTTCACTAAGGTTTAATGGGTATTCATTTTTCAAGAGAATACATCATTAAGGTATTCACATGATTGGAATGTGACCAACAAGATATATGGGGGATAAATGATGGTATTCACATGCTTGGTTGACGACGTTTCAAGTAATCGTTTTCTTTATACTATGAGCTTGGACCAAAGTATTTCAGATAAGCCTAAAGATTGGAATGGATTATGTTAACCATAAGTTATTATTGTTTAAGGATATAATTTTTTTTGATAGTATTTATGTGATGTTATAGTAATGTAGTTTTAGAAAAAGGACAACCTGCAGGACGGGCGAAAGCCCATCGCGTCAGACAAGGCTGTGGGAATCAAACCCACAACCAAAGTGCGACTGGCCTTTATCGCCTACCACTGGCCTACAAAAAGTCCCTGGTTAGTAGAAACTAGTTTTATTTTATTAAGAGGTATGATATATGAAGTATAAGTCCATTTTAGGAACTATATATGATTAATCTCACTATAGATGGACGTATGTATTTTTTTTGATAACTTTTCCAACCATTTGTTTGAGACAGATGGAATGACCCATAATTCTATCACATGATCTGCTAACACATCACGAATGACAAATTCAACTTCATTTCTTTAAGAGATGAAGTGGAAATTGTTCAAAGAACGAAAAATGGTGAGACTATACCAAAATCACGAAAGTGTTTCTTCTAATTCCAATTTCATCAACTTTAGGGAAATGATCTTGAAAACCAAAAATGTTGTCCTAGTGCTCTTATATCTGATGAATCAGATGGTACCTTAGATCGTCACAAATTTATGGCTTTTTGATTGCTGGCTTTTCCATAGCCATGTTCTCTACCACTCTCCATCAGAACATGATGGTTAGATTTCTCTTCGATATCAATATTTTCACCTATGTGGAAACCTAGTGATTAGTTTATTTGGGTAACTGTTACATTTCATACTTTTGTTTTTAAAGATTGGTTTTGGTATTCCTTTTTACGATGTGGGTTTCTATTAAAGAAACCTTCGAATAGTAAACCATTTATAACCCCGATGAATTTCGAGGGCGAAATTCATTTTTAGGGGGGTAGAATGTAACACCCCGAGATTTTATGAAAAATATTCATTTAATTTCATTAATGTCTTGTGTTTTATGCTACACCAAGATTTCCTTGCGCTATACGCAACACCGTATTAGCTTGCAGTATACGCAACACTATTCTTGGATCGTGTTACACACAATTTTGATAATAGTTATTATACGTAACATTGAGTATATATATATATATATATATTCAATGTATAAATGAAATATGGTTGGATTATGTTATACGAAACAACGAAGGATTCTTGCACAACACGCAATCCTGACTTGGCTTGCATTACACGCAATCGCGACCTTCCTCGATAGCGTGTGTTGTACGCAATACCAGGTTTTACTAAAAAACGATATATTATTATAATATTATTATGAACTAGCCGTTATGAATAGTATTAAATAAATTTTGAATCTTATAAAATTATTATTCATCTTGCACATTTTCTAAAACATGGTATAAGAACAAAATAAATTTATCGGGTAAAATAAGTATTTTAAAAAAAAATGCAGTTTTGCCGCCTTTTGATGGTGCACCCACTTTAAATCTAGTTTTTGACATGTTTATAAGATCAATTTGAAAAAATAAAATTCTTCCTTGGAATCATGAAATAAAAATTTACTTTGGATAAATTTTCATATCATTCTGGTAACATTCATATTTTGATGAATAGTAAAAACACACTATATTTTAATTAAAAACAACTTTTTCAATTGAAATAATTAATAGTGATAAATTATTAATTTGAGTGGTTTTAAAGTATATTTATAATATATTTTTACAATTTAATACAATGTTGGTCATTGGATGTAATTTCACATTTAAACCAGACATAAACAATTGTCAATCTTTTGATAGTTATTATCTCTTAAGAACATGCTATTTGTTTTGACGACGGGAATTAATTTTTAAATTAATTAATTCAAATGATATGTTTTGAATTTGGTAAAATAGACATCATTTTTGAGTTCATAATATCAAATATATCTTAGGCCTAATTTTTGGTATTTTTCTGGAAATTTCATTTTTTGATGAATAGTGAAACCACTAAGTGGTAGTTAAAAAAATGAATTTTTCATAAAACATAATTTTACCACTTTTGTGAGTGAAATTTCAAAAATATGAGAGACACGGTTGATGTCAGTAAGTAAAATGTGGTTCAATGAGATGAAAATAATTTTTGGTGAATAGTAACTTTTTACTTTTTTTTACCACGGTTAAAAGTAAATAGGGTAATTAAGGGTAAAAATGATATTACTATTACCCTGACACATGTCCTAATTCTATAGGATAAGTGTAATTCGACCAAAAACAACCTTAAAAATAAAATATGACCATTTTGGCCCACTTGGATTAGATTAGGACATTTATTATTATTTAATTCAAAGAAGAGTTAAAAGAGTTAAAATCAAAGTTTATCTACTAAAACATTTTTAATATAATGTTATACAAAAGATAAATACGATTTTAAATATAAATTAGAAATCTAATAATATTTCCTACATAATTATATTTTATTTATAATTTTTAGACATTAAATAATTTAATTTATTTATGACACAATGATGATGCAATAATTACCATAATAGTGAAAAATTAGAATAATTGATATTATAAATACCCAAATAAGTGTAATTTGAGACTTTTTATGAATTCCACTAATTTTATAGGTTAATATGAAATGTTAATATTGATTTAATTAACTTTTTTCTAACTAATCATTCTGTTATGAGTTTCACAAAAATAAATTACTAAATAGTGTCAGAATTGACATAAAATTGTTTTTAAAACAAATATTATATTATTAATTGTTATTTTATTCCTAAAAATCTAAGGTTCAGACAAATGACTTAGATAAGGTTATATATATTAATAATAAATAAATTGGGGTTCGTTTGGACTGTTATTGTAAGTTTATTAACCTTATAGTGTAAGAACACAAGAAGACACGGTAAAAGTTAAATTATTTAACTTAATGTTAAATCTAAATGATAAGGTTACAATAGGAACCTAAACTTGTATAAATTCTATTGGATGAGAGGATTTAGACCCATCCCCACCTTAGCTTCAAAATAAATCAATTTGGAGCTATTTAAAACCGAATTTGACTTTATAATAAAATAATAGTTTTTGTTATTCCAAATGTGCCCCTCTCCTCCCTTATAAAAGGGCACCTCCTCCCCCTCTTCCTCACACCACTTTGAGCCTTCAAGATCGGCCAACCCCTACCGATTTCTCCTCTAAATTTCCATAGAAAAATCCTAGAGGTTTTGTTCTTCTTCGAAGACCTATTTTAGTGCCCTAAAAGGAGGTCTCAAAGAAGCACTTCAAAGAAGAGGTAATGTCCGTTACTGATTCTTTCATCTTTATTTCTTCTTCCACTTCTTCTTATTTAGTTGTTTCATTATTAAGTAATAACATAAGTATCACTCACATACTTATATGTTATTATAAGCATGAAACAAACCTATTTCACCATCTATCTATCCTATGGAAAATGAAATCACCGCGTGTGCGTACGTACGGAATACCGTCTCCACGCTGTGGTGTAATCTATTTTCCACCACCACCTTACTTGGATGGGTACAATGGTGTAAATAATAACTATATATGATTATTGTAAAGTGATATTGATTCTGACATAGTATACATACACTCCAATACAATTCCACGATCATGAGAACGATATCATCGCTCGTGCGTACGTACGGACTACCGTCTCCACGACGCGATGAGATTCATTCTCCACGTTAACCATTCATGAATGATTATAAAGTATATATAATAAGTAATCATGAAATATATGACATAATAATGATACTGGATTTATGTGTATATATATGTATGTCATCTACTTAATTCCATTCAACTCAATAAGGAAACGAAAACAGTGTTCATGCGTACGTACGGCCTACCGTCTCCATGAACGGTGTATTTCTTTCCATTTACTGATCTATTATATATATGTATATTCGGAATATATATTATATATAAATCATGTTTTATATTCTGGAATTAAGTAATCATGATCTAAGTAATCATATGAATAATTACAAGTCAAAACACGGACGAAAAATGAAACGATTTTAACTAAAACATTATTTAACATGGAATTGACAAAAGAACGGGTAATATAAAGTCATAAGTGAACCATATATGATATCATAATAATGAGTATGATTCTGGAATAAGTTAAAGACATTACTTAAATCATTATACAGGAGGTTCGGACACTTACGAAGGAAATCAGACCTAAGGTAAGGGAAATATCACAATCTCAATTTTATCTGAGATTGTTTATACTTTGAAATTTACTAGGGTGTATTTTATCATCCACATCCATGTTTCCTCAATATGTAATATTATTTCCATCCAACTATTTTTTTTAAAATTCAATTTTACCCTTTAGTGAGTTTTTATTAAAAGATATGAAAGGAATCTTTTGTCGTTTTCGGTACGAGGTACTTTTTGACTTTTCCGACAAAAGTACGAAGAAAGTTTTTTTTAACTTATAGGACATGAATGGATTTTTAAAACATTATTTCCAAGAAGTTTCCTTTACAAGTTTTCAACTTTATTTTTAATCAACATATTTTAGTTTATAATTGTACGACATGTTAAGAAAAAAAAATCTTCTTTGAAGTAGAAAGGATATTTTCCTCAAGAATGGAGTTCAAGTGTTTTATCAAAATTATTTTCCATATAAGATAAATAAGGGTTCTGTTTCTATCCCTATTGTTACATTGATTTGATTATGTCATGATGGAATTATTTTTATGAATTATTTTATCTTATATGAATTGTTTTATGATGTCACGATGTTTAAGATTCCAATTTTTATTACATGGGTTTTGCAATGATGTATGATTTATGATTTTGTGGCACACATAAGAATGGTATCATTATGAGATGGGTGGGACCTATATCTCCCTCCAATGAATTGGGTAAAGATTTTATATCTCATGAGATAGACATGGCTGGAACGGTAGGTTATACCAGTTCAGTGAAACAGGACTGAAACGAGGGTGACTCAGTTCAGAAATGGACTTTGTCCACTAAGATAGTCTTGGCAATGAGTCCTGACTAATAAGATATGATTCTCTATGATTATGTGTGTATGCCACAAAGTTTAATGTTTTAAGTTATGATTATTGGGATTTCATTTCACTACTCTGATTTATACCATGTTATGAAATTATGCTCTCTTTTGCAGGTTAAGATTTCAAGAATGTTATGTTCTTATGAATATGATGTGATTGATATTTATTTTGTTTACCCTTAATCAGAATTTGAGCTCACCATTTTTTGTTTTCTTTTCCCCAGGATATAAAGAAAGGTTTTAGGTAAAAAAAAAGAAGATCTCTATGGGAGATGTTGAAGATCTTTCACCACGATTAGAAGATTATATTCCGAGTTTCCAAAGACACTAAACTATTACGATCCTTGTGTGTGTGTTTTTGTTATGTACTAAGTATTCCGCAAAAGTAATGTAATGTCCATGTACATCAAGCTTCGAGTCTCTACAGTTGGTATCAGAGGAAAGGTTTAGTCAACCTTTGGAAACTAGGATGCGAAAACATTAGTGAGATCTATTGAGATATTACTAATGTATGTCTAGGGATGTCCCTAAGGATAAGTATACATATAGGATATAGTCCTAGAACGATGGTAACGATATTAGATTAAACCAAAGATGTTAGATATTGAATTTACTCCCCCTTTATTATGATTTTTTCCTCTCACACTATTCTTTTTGGGTTTTAGAAAATGGCTGGACATAAGATGATTCACGATAATGGAGGATATTATGGACAATGGAATGATATTCTTCACGAGCAACCAAATGAAATGGGATTTGGAAGTCCAAACATCATTATTATGCTGAATCATAAATCTCATAATATGATCAATAATCTCAACTTTGGTAAGTTTCCCGACTCGGTTAATAAGAGAATGATCGAGTTTCATGATGATCATAGAGGAAAGAAAGTTAAATTTCCCCTATGTAAATCATGTGGGAAGAGGCATCAAGGAGAATGTTTCAAAGGAACTGGAAGATGCTTTGGGTGTGGAAAAGAAGGACACAAAGCCAGTCAGTGCAAAGGAAAAGGTTTAGTTAACACCAGGGATGAGGATAATGGTATTGCTACGACATCAACAATGGTTAAATGTTTTAAATGTGGAATGTACATGAATTATGCAAACCAATGCCCTAAGGGAAAGTCTCATGAAGAGAATAAGTATGGTCGTATGGGTAATATTTATGTTGATGATGATAAAGAGACTACAAATGATATGTGAGATGAAAGAATTGTTGAAGCTCGGTCAATGGTTTAAGAATGTAGTGGAATGATTACATGTTTATCATGTGTAATGTTGTATAAGTAATCTCATGGTACTATGGAATAAAGAGACATCTAAGGATTGTTACACTATTGTCTTTCCTTGAGTTTTGAAAGTGTATGATTAATGTTACCAGTATCCATGAAAGGTTATTCAGATATTTTTGGAATGTAGATGATATGCGCATAATGAAGGGATAAGGAGAAAATTAAATGTTTGATAGTATTCATGAGCTCATGACTGATATACAGAGAAGGTTGTATCATGGTTTGAGTATATAGAATTTTTTGGATATTGGTATGTGGAAAGAGTTAACTTTTGACAGCATTCATGTTTTCACTAAGGTTTAATGGGTATTCATTTTTCAAGAGAATACATCATTAAGGTATTCACATGATTGGAATGTGACCAACAAGATATATGGGGGATAAATGATGGTATTCACATGCTTGGTTGACAACATTTCAAGTAATCGTTTTATTTATACTATGAGCTTGGACCGAAGTATTTCAGATAAGCCTAAAGATTGGAATGGATTATGTTAACCATAAGTTAGTATTGTTTAAGGATATAGATTTTTTTGATATTATTTATGTGATGTTATAGTAATGTAGTTTTAGAAAAAGGACAACCTGCAGGACGGGCGACAACCCATCGCGTCGGACAAGGCTGTGGGAATCGAACCCACAACCGAAGTGCGACTGGCCTTTATCGCCTACCACTGGCCTACAGGAGGTCCCTAGTTAGTAGAAAGTAGTTTTATTTTATTAAGCGGTATGATATATGAAGTATAAGTCCATTTTAGGAACTATATATGATTAATCTCACTATAGATGGACTTATGTATATTTTTGATAACTTTTCCAACCATTTACTTGAGACAGATGGAATGACCCATAATTCTATCACATGATCTCCTAATACATCACAAATGACAAATTCAACTTCATTTCTTTAAGAGATGAAGTGGAAATTATCCAAAGAACGACAAACGGTGAGACTATACCAAAATCACGAAAGTGTTTCTTCTAATTCCAATTTCATCAACTTTAGGGAAATGATCTTGAAAACAAAAAATGTTGTCCTAGTGCTCTTATATCTAATGAATCAGATGGTACCTTAGATCATCACAAATTTATGGCTTTTTGATTGCTGGCTTTTCCACAGCCATGTTCTCTACCACTCTCCATCAGAACATGATGGTTAGATTTCTCTTCCATATCCATATTTTCACCTATGTGGAAACCCAGTGATTAGTTTATTTCGGTAACCGTTACATTTCATAATTTTGTTTTTAAAGATTGGTTTTGGTATTCCTTTTTACGATGTGGGTTTCTATTAAAGAAACTTTCGAATAGTAAACCATTTATAACCCCGACGAATTTCGAGGGAGAAATTAATTTTTAGGGGGGTAGAATGTAACACCCCAAGATTTTATGAAAAATATTCTTTTAATTTCATTAATGTATTGTGTTGTATGCTACACCAAGATTACCTTGCTCTATACGCAACACCGTATTAGCTTGCAGTATATGCAACACTATTCTTGGATCGTGTTACACACAATTTTGATAATAGTTATTCTATGCAACATTGAGTATATATATATATATATATATATTCAATGTATAAATGAAATATGGTTCGATTATGTTATACGAAACAATGAAGGATTCTTGCACAACACGCAACCCTGACTTGGCTTGCATTACACACAATCACGACCTTCCTCGATAGCGTGTGTTGTACGCAATACCAGGTTTTACTAAACAATGATATATTATTATAATATTATTATGAACTAGCTGTAATGAATAGTATTAACTAAATTTTGAATCTTATAGAATTATTATTCATTTTCACATTTTCTAAAACATGGTATAAGAACAAAATAAATTTATCAGGTAAAATAAGTATTTTTCAAAAAAATGCAGTTTTTCCGCCTTTTGATGGTGCACCCACTTTCAATCTAGTTTTTGACATGTTTATAAGTTCAATTTTAGAAAATAAAATTCTTCTTTGGAATCATGAAATAAAAATTTACTTTGGATAAATTTTCATATCATTCTGGTAACTTTCATATTTTGATGAATAGTAAAAACACGCTATATTTTAATTAAAAACAACTTTTTCAATCGAAATAATTAATAGTGATAAATTATTAATTTGAGTGGTTTTAAAGTATATTTAGAATATATTTTTACAATTTAATACAATGTTGGTCATTGGATGTAATTTCACATTTAAACCAGACATAAACAATTGTCAATCTTTTGATAGTTATTATCTCTTAAGAACACACTATTTGTTTTGATGACGGGAATTATTTTTTAAATTAATTAATGAAACTTATATGTTTTGAATTTGGTAAAATAGACATCATTTTTGAGTTAATAATATAAAATATAGCTTAGGCCTAATTTTTGGTATTTTTCTAGAAACTTTCATTTTTTGATGAATAGTGAAACCACTAATTGGTAGTTAAAAAAAATGAATTTTTCATAAAACTTAATTTTACCACTTTTGTGAGTGGAATTTCAAAAATTCAAGAGACACGGTTGATATCAGTAAGTAAAATGTGGTTCAATGAGATGAAAATAATTTTTGGTGAATAGTAACTTTTTACTTTTTTTTACCACGGTTAAAAGTAAACAGGGTAATTAAGGGTAAAAATGATATTACTATTACCCTAACACATGTCCTAATTATATATGATAAGTGTAATTCGACCAAAAACAACCTTAGGTATAAAATATGACCATTTAGGCCCACTTGGATTAGATTAGGACATTTATTATTATTTAATTCAAAGAAGAGTTAAAAGAGTTAAAATGAAAGTTTATTTACTAAAACATTTTTAATATAGGGTTATACAAAAGATAAATACGATTTTAAGTATTAATTAGAAATCTAATAATATTTCCTACATAATGATATTTTATTTATAATTTTTAGACATTAAATAATTTAATTTATTTATGACACAATGATGATGCAGTAATTACCATAATAGTGAAAAATTAGAATAATTGATATTATAAATACCCAAATAAGTGTAATTTAAGACTTTTTATGAATTACACTAATTTTATAGGTTAATATGACATGTTAATATTGATGTAATTAAATTTTTTTATAACTAATCATTCTGTTATGATTTTCACAAAAATAAATTACTAAATAGTGTCAAAATTGACATAAAATAGTTTTTAAAACAAATATTATATTATTAATTGTTATTTTATTCCTAAAAATCTAAGGTTCGGCCAAATGAATTATATAAGGTTATATATATTAATAATAAATAAATTTGGGTTCTTTTGGATTGTTATTGTAAGTTTATTAACCTTATAGTGTAAGAACACAAGAAGACACGGTAAAAGTAAAATTATTTAACTTAATGTTAAATCTAAATGATAAGGTTAAAATAGGAACCTAAACTTGTCTAAATTCTATTTGATGAGAGGATTTAGACCCATACCCACCTTAGCTTCGAAATAAATCAATTTGGATCTATTTAAAACCGAATTTGATTTTATAATAAAATAATAGTTTTAGTTATTCCAAATGTGCCCCTCTCCTCCCTTATAAAAGGGAACCTCCTCCCCCTCTTTCTCACACCACTTTGAGCCATCAAGATCGGCCAACCCCTACCAATTTATCCTCTAAACTTCCCTAGAAACATCCTATAGGTTCTGGTCTTCTTCAAAGACCTATTTTAGTGCCCTAAAAGGAGGTCTCAAAGAAGCACTTCAAAGAAGAGGTAATGTCCGTTACTGATTCTTTCATCTTTATTTCTTCTTCCACTTCTTCTTCTTTAGTTGTTTCATTATGAAGTAATAAAATCAGTATCAATAACATACTGATATGTTATTATAAGTATGAAACAACCCTATTTCACCATCTATCCATCCTACGGAAAATGAAATCACCGCGCGTGCGTA
The DNA here is from genome assembly GCA_963277665.1 of Viscum album. Lineage (NCBI taxonomy): Eukaryota > Viridiplantae > Streptophyta > Magnoliopsida > Santalales > Viscaceae > Viscum > Viscum album. The sequence goes on from OY728147.1 coordinate 1,307,990,259, forward strand.
CGTACGGAATACCGTCTCCACGCCGTGGTGTAATCTATTTTCCACCACCACCTTACTTGGATGGGTATAATAGCGTACGTAATAACTATATATGATTATTGTAAAGTGATATTTATTCTGAACTAGTATACATACACTCCAATACAATTCCACGATCATGAGAATGATATCATCGCTCGTGCGTACGTACGGACTACCGTCTCCACGACGCGATGAGATTCATTTTCCAAGTTAACCATTCATGAATGATTATAAGGTATTTATAATAAGTAATCATGAAATATATGAAATAATAATGATACTGGATTTATGTGTATATATATGTATGTCATATACTTAATTTTATTCAACTCAATAAGGAAATGAAAACAGCGTTCATGCGTACGTACGACCTACCATCTCCATGAACGGTGTATTTCTTTCCATTTACTGATCTATTATTTATATGTATATTCTAAATATATATAATATATAAATAATGTTTTATATTCTGGAATTAAGTAATCATGATCTAAGTAATCATATTAATAATTACAAGTCAAAACACTGACGAAAAATGAAACGATTTTACCCAAAACATTCTTTAACATGGAATTTACAAAAGAACGGGTAATATAAAGTCATAAGTGAACCATATATGATATCATAATAATGAGTATGATTCTGGAATAAGTCAATGACATTATTTAAATCATTATACAGGAGGTTCAGACACTTATGAAGCAAATCAGAGCTAAGGTAAGGGAAATATCACAATCTCATTTTTATCCGAGATTGTTTATACTTTGAAATTTACTGGGGTGTATTTTATCATCCACATCCATGTTTCCTCAATATGTAATATTATTTCCATCCACCTAATTTTTTTTAAATTCAATTTTACCCTTCAGTTTGTTTTTATTAAAAGATATGAAAGGAATCTTTTGTCGTTTTCCGTACGAGGTACTTTTTGACTTTTCCGACAAACGTACGAGTAATGTTTTTTTAACTTATACGGCATGAATGGATTTTTAAAACATTATTTCCAAGAATATTCATTTATAAGTTTTCAAGTTTATTTTTAATCAACATATTTTAGTTTATAATTGTACGACATGTTATGAAAAGAAAAATTTTCTTTGAAGCAGAAAGGATATTTTCCTCAAGAATGGAGTTCAAGTGTTTTATCAGAATTATTTTCCATCTAAGATAAATAAGGGTTCTGTTTCGATCCCTATTATTACATTTATTTGATTATGTCGTGATGGAATTATTTTTATGAATTCCTTTATCTTATATGAATTGTTTTATGATGTCACGATGTTTAAGATTCCCATTTTTATTACATGGGTTTTGCAATGATGTATGATTTATGATTTTGTGGCACACATAAGAATGGTATCATTATGAGATGGGTGGGACCTATATCTCCCTCCAATGCATTGGGTAAATATTTTATATCTCATGAGATAGACATGGCTGGAATGGTAGGTTATACCGGTTCAGTGAAACAGGACTGAAACGAGGGTGACTCGGTTCGGAAATGGACTTTGTCCACTAAGATAGTCTTGGCAATGAGTCTTGACTAATAAGATATGATTCTCTATGATTATGTGTGTTTGCCAAAAAGTTTCATGTTTTCTGTTATGATTATTGGGATTTCATTTCGCTACTATGATTTATCCCATGTTATGAAATCATGCTCTCTTTTGCAGGTTAAGATTTCCAAAATGTTATGTTCTTATGAATATGATGTGATTGATATTTCTTTTGTTTACCCTTACTAAGCATTTGAGCTCACCCTTTTTTGTTTTCTTTTCCCTAGGATATAAAGAAAGGTTTTAGGTAAAAAAAAGAAGATTTTTATGGGAGATGTTGAATATCTTTCACCACGATTAGAAGATTATTTTTGGAGTTTCCAAAGACACTAAACTATTACGATCCTTGTGTGTGTGTTTTTGTTATGTACTAAGTATTCCGCAAAAGTAATGTAATGTCCATGTACGTCAAGATTCGGGTCTCTACAATATTAACCTTGAAATATTTGAATATTTTCTAGATAATACGACTGGAGTTGAATTATGATTATGAATGTTCAATATATTACCAACCTGTGAAAGAAAATAGAGTGAATGATTCTTTTATTTGAAAGAATATTACTAGATTATATATGATGAGGATAAAACAAGATCCAATATTTAATGGTTTTTAAATAATGAAACATTAAATCATGAAGTAAGTGGAGAAGTATTATATTTCAAAAATGGTTGTTCAACTATGTATACATGTGGTGACTAAAGAGAAATAAAAAAATATAGAGAAACAAAATAATATGGTAAGTGTTATAGAGCTCAATTGTGATTGTGATTGAATGAGAAGTTTTAAGAACTAAGTATGTGCCTCCTAAATACAAGACTTGAATAAAGGGATATTTGAAGAAGTTTATAGCTCATCATTATTTAATAATACTTTATGTATAAATATGTGTAATGATCTGAAAGAGTATTTATGGTGGGACAACAAGAATAAAGATATTTTTAATCATATATCGTAGTGCTTGGTATTTCAATAAGTTAGGGATAAGATAAATAATTATATGAGATTCTTACAATATTTTCCCTTAGTATAATGGAAGTGGGAAAACATTACCAAGTATTTTTTCATCAGACACATGGAAACTTCTAAAGACCGTATTGTAATTTGGGTTGAAATAGATCACCATGTGATGCCAATATAATTCATTGAAATCAGAGTAGAATTATATATTAGAAATATTTAAAAGATATATACTAAGGAATTTTTATGGATTCATAGACTAAAACATTATATTATATCTGATCAGGTTGTTAGGTTTACCTCAATGTTCGGGTGAAGTTTTAAGCAAGATCTAGATACAAAGTTATGTTTTAGTATTTATAATAATCCTTAGAAATATGATAAGTCTAAGAGAACTATAAAAACATAGATTATTTTCTAAGATAATATTCCCCAAATTTCAAGGTTAGCTAGGATCAACCCCATCTTCTTATGAAATTATTATATAATAATAGCTTTTACTTGGAGATTAAGATTGATACTTTTCAATCCCTATATATAAATAGGTGCGTAACTCTAACATGCTAGGATGAAGATATAGAGGTAAAGATATTGAGACATAACCTAGATGAGGAAATTCCAATGATAGTCATTGTTAGGACCAATAGAGGCCTATATACCCTGAGAGGGGGGGGGGGATCTGGGTATGGATATTCTTTTTCAAAATTCTTCCTGCGCCACTAGTTCTTGACCTATTTATTACAAGGGTCACTTTTTTTTAACTTGTGTGTTTATTATGACCACTTATTTTCTTCTTTATCTGATGATGACGATTTAAATGTAATGCAGGGAAGTAAGCAGGTAGAAAAAAAGATTTTTACTTGGTTCACCCTCACTGGGATATGTCCAAGGAGCATACAACGACGATGTGCTGATGTACCAAATAGACTAAAGAACACTGATGTTTACAATGTTCGGGCTAAATCGCTTCTATGACCAGGCTCACTGCCTTTACAAGGTTTATGGTCAACTCACTACTTTCCCAAGGGTCACTCCCTATTTCTCTCTCTCTCTAGCTCACTGTCGGTGGAGAGGATCACCTTCTTCCTCTTTCTTTGCTCACTACTCCGGAAAGGATCCACTCATAGTTTATAGACCTGTAGGTATCTTCATTATCACTAATGAATGTATCGTCTATTGTATGTAGATGATCTGTTGAAGTCCAACTTTCACCTATAGATGAATCTCATTTTGCACCGAAGGTATCAGGAAATCTTCCAACTTTCACGCATCCCTAAATCACTTCCATGCTTCAACCATAACTAGTGCCCTTCTCCAAGCTGGCGTACGAGTCCCGACACACAATTCCAAATTGGCACGCAAGTTCACCTCAACCGCTTGCGCGACACTAGATTCTGCAACTCCAAACTTGCGCGACTCGCACCCTTTTACACCCAAAACAATATTTGAGCGCAAACACCAACTGTCACGATTCTTCAAAACCTGTCATGCATGTTTCACCAAAACACTTGCACGACACCCCCTTCTTCAACTCAAAACTTGGGCGACTCCCTTCCTTTCTCACCCAAACTACTCTGGACGCGCAACAACCAACTGGCGCACAACTTCAACTTGCGCGACCATACCACCACTTGAGCGACCACCATACCTATGTGACGAAAGCTCTGATTTTATATAAGTGTTGAACTCATAACGAATAATGAGGGGTTGAGATCTATTTATAGGAATTTGGACACCCTGTGCGACGGCACACAAGTCTCCCCTCGGCGCGCAAGTTTCGGTGCGCTAGTCTCTGCCGCCCAAGTCACTTGCGCAAAAAACCCTAAAACTTGGGCGCCCCTTTTCCGTTTGCCATATTTTGATGTTCTGATCTTCAAAAAAATATGGCACACAAGTTTCATCTCCTTCAATACAACGACGCACAAGTCCCTTTTCCAAATCCACTTTTCTCCTTTTGTTGATTTTCAGGCCCAAAAATTTGGCAAACACTGGAAAACAGTGTCACCTTGTATCTGATCTGTTTGTACCGCCTCCAGATCATCCATTAGTTTTTTGAAGTTCAAGATTCAAACATGGATCAGTAACCATATCCCTTGAACTTGACATTCCACCATGAAATCCCCTTTGTCAACAAATTTGTACGTCATGGTCTGCTTTGTCAACAATCACAACACAGATGTCCACTTTGTCAACAAACACAATCACCTCAAAAATACTTCAATGATGCCTTGAGGGATTTTACCAACAGTCATAACCCTCAAACATCACGTATAGGTATCTCATAGTTGATAGAAGATTTATGCTTACAATTGTTGAATAGATCTTGAATTTGATGTTAGCGAGAATGTATTCCTAAGAATATCTCCACAGAATAATGTTATGAAATTTAAAAATATTGTAAAGTTGAACACTACTTATATTTTTAACTTCGAGATTCCTTATCATATAGTGACTCTAGATTATTGCTTGTCACTTCCACAAACCTCTCTCTTGTTTATGATGTGTTACATGTAACTTTTTTGAGGATATGGTTTCCTCATCATTCACATGTAATTAAAAAAATAGTCTCACATCTAGAGAATGATATCTATTATAAATAAAAACTAGTAGAAATCATGGATCATTGAGATAATGTTATATGAAATAGGATAAATCACATATTTAAAGTTCTTTGGAGGAATAATATGTTAAAATTAAGGACATGGGAACTCATTTATGTATTGAAGCAGAGATATCATCATTTGTTTATATAAAAGGGAGACAATTTAAATGGATAATTTCATTTCTATGGATTTATAATGCAACAACCCATAAATAAATAAATAAATATAAATATAAATATAAATATAAATATAAATAGAAATATAAATATATATATTATTTTAATTAAATTTGAAGCATTTTATCGATTTCTTTATATACAACCTAGAGACTAAATAAAATTTGATATAGTAATATATTATAACCTAGCCATTAAATTGGATGGTACCAAAAATTAAAATAAAATTAATACTAATATTTATAACGGTTTTAGATAATTCAAATTAATTTATTATTTCTTAATAAATAAGTACACAATTTTCAGTGAATCCATTTTATGTTTCCAAAATATGTTTTTTGTAAAAACACGTATTATTATAAGTTTCATGTGGACAATATAACTAATTTTTATCATTTTTATAAATTTTATCTCATATAATAAATATTATTTTTTAAATAATCATGTCAATATAATTATATTGGATTTTTTTGATTTTTCTAAAAATATTTATTATTAAGTAAATAGTGAAAATACATACATTTGTAATATTATGATTTATTTTAATTTTGGAAGTACCATTATGTTGCGAAATTATTATTAAATAAAAAATAATTATAATTTAATTATAAATATTATAATTAATTTCAATGCAATAAATATTATACAAGAATTTTTTATAAGTTCATTTTTTGGATTAGAAAAGCATTTGTCTAAAAACTATTTTATGCGTGCAATGTATTTTTATCTTAATAAATTCAATTTATATCTATTTTTTATTATTTATAATGAAATTAAAAATATTATATATTCAATAAAATATTGAAAAATAGATTTTATGGTTTTTATAAGGAATGTAATGGAAGCAAATTCATGTTTATTCTTATAAATTCGTTTTTCTAAAAAGGTGATTTTATTTCATTATCCACATTTATTTTAAATTATATTCAAAAAATTATAGTTTTTTTCTATTAAAATGGATTATATGTTTTTTATTGATCATAATTAATATAATTTAATAGGATATACTAAAATTTCGTTTATAATGAACAATTAAAATGGTAAAATGTTGTTACCACTATTACGTTTACAACATGTTTACTTGGGGATAAAAATAGAGATAAGGGTAGAAAAGACACATAATTTTATCTAATTATTATATTTTTATGATATTTCAACATTATATTTCCTGAAATAGAATTAATTTCCATTTTCCCTTTCACTTGATATTGACCTTATATTATTTAAATCATTTATGTAATTCCACACGGGTCGCTCCCATCACTTGTAAAGGGGTATAACTTCTCCTCCCTTATTTAGAAAATTTTAGTTCACTATAATATACCAAAACGACCCAAAATCATTCCTATTTTCCTTCTCTTAATCATTTATACCCTTTTGTTATCATAAGATAAAAAATTTAATTAATAAAGTGTTATATAAGGGAGGTCTCTTAAAGAAGAGCTTTAAATCTTGAACAAGCTCTTCCAATTTTATTTCTTATTCCACTCTATATATAACAGTTGTATCCATAAAAAAGGATAAATATAATTAAATTTTATTATTATTATAGAACAACCATTCCCCACCTCTTATGCATCCAATGGGAAATGAATGTATCGCTCATGCGAAAAAGTATATTAATTCAACCACAAAGCGATATAAATCATTTTCCCCACCATCTAGATGGATGGTTATTATTATAGATTATATATATTTATATATATACATATATATATATATATATATATATATATATATATTATTTATAATACTCTAATGATCCATTAATTGGGAAATTATATTTACCTTTCTTTTAGTCTATCTATTAAAAATTTTAAAACATCACTCGTGTGTATATTCAGATTATCATCCCCTTGAATTGATGCAAATAATTTTTCATCACCAGTTTATATGAATGGTTATAAAATATTGTATATTTGTTAATATTTTAATAATTAAGATAATAATATTTTTTATATGATGGAACCACGATCAACGTTCAAGGAGAAAAATTACCAGAATTAATCATATGTGGAAAAAATGAAATAGTTAACACCCAAAAATGATGATTTTATTAAGATGTTTTAAATAAATTCCTGATAAAATGATATAATTTGACTAAATAAGTTACTATATGTATGAATTTATAATATTAAATAATGATTAATTCTAATTTAATATATGAGACATTAAAGTCCTTAAGAAGATTGTTGAATATGAGGTATGGTTTTTATGCTACAATCAAATTTTTACCAGAATTATTTCTTCTTAAATAATCAATGATTATGCTATTTGATATATCTCTCATAAATCATATTTTTACTATATCCATAATTTATTTTTATAAATTACATGTATTTCTTCATTTTTCTATCTCTATATTCTTGATATTCCTAAAGAACATACTTAAGGAAAATAACAAGTGATTTTCTCTTCAGTTGGGAAACATTTCTTCTAAGTATATATTTTCTTTAAAAATATTTCTAGATTATTTTCATTATTCCCCATATATTATTCTAATTCATTGTAAGGAATATTTTTTCCCTACCATGATTTTAAATTAATCCTATTATAATTTCCAAAGTAATTCACTTTTTTATATTTTCCAAAATATATAAAAGGAATCATTAATTTAACGCACACCACATAAGCACTTTTCTACACTATTATGACATTTATTTTATTTGAAGATTCATTACAAATTTCTTTAGTTCCTTTAAAATATTTTTTATTCATAATATTTTCGATGTTTTTATATTTCAAAAAATTTATTTCAGTATATAAAGGATATCTTACTCAAGAAATATTCAAGTAATATTTTAAAGGTACTTTCAGGTACAACATCACCCTTTGATTTTTATTATGATTTATTGGGGATATGATCAAATTTTTCTGTCTTACTATTTATTTAGATAGCTTATGATTATGATGATAATGTATTGGTACAAAATAGGGTTTACCAAGAAGAAAGAAGGTACATTTATGGTCATCCTAATCCAAATAAATGATGAGTGTCTTGGTTGGTAGCCTTGAGATTATATATCTAGGATTATGATTATGATACACTTTATTCCATTCTATTATAACATGATCTAATTCTAATGTTTTTCTATCATTGATCATGTTCTTGCATATGTTTATGATTCAAAAATAATTAACTAGCAATCCTTTTTCCACGACTCATGAATATATGAATTGTTTGGTATAAATTAAAAATTTCAATCTCATGTTATCATATGTAATATGCCATATTTTTCTTGGTACATCCCCATTTAATTTTTTATAACCATCTTTGAGTTAGGTTAGTTTTTTAAAATTTCAAGGGTTTAATCCTTATGTATTTTGGGTTGGTTTTTGGGTAAGTACTACAGTGCGATATGTCATGACCCGTCTCGGGGCCCATGTCGTGACTACCCCAAGCCCGCCTTCCGTAGGCCAGGGGCTGGCGACTAGAACCAAGTCGTAAATCATGGTAAAGGGAAGGAATTTACTTTGTAAAGTAAACAATAAACACCACAGAGTAAGAAGGAAGAAGTAAACACTAGGTAAAAACTGGCACAACAGTAAGTGCGGAAAGTAAGTGGGCGAGAATACAAACCCAACTGAAAGTAAAGTACAACTTGAAAGGGAAAACAACAACTGAAAAGTAAAGCCGCAACGTCGAGCCGTCCACTGGAAGTCCCACCTGAAGGGTGGGTAAAGATAGCCTCCACTGCTCCTCGGGTCCAGCCGACCGCTCCGAGTACGTCCCGCCCAGTGGTCCACCTCCAGGTACCATCCTGCTCCGCAGGCTTCCACCACGATCAGTGCTGTCCGTCGTGTGCAACCAACACAACATAGTGCAGGAATAGCCCATGCAGGGGTGAGTATAAGCTACTCAGTAGGGACCTCGAGGCCCCCGAAGGTCTCCCAAAATCCACAAAGGATAATCCAAAAAGGAAAGATACAATCACGAAGTAACATTCGACACTGCTTAGGTATATTCCCATACATATACCTAAGTAATCAATTCTCGCTCGGCTCCAACATCCGAGCTCAAGTACAAACCAGTCCACACAGGAAGAAAAACATAATTCCACACAGGATAACACAAAAAAATCCACAAAGGAAAGCAAAATAGGATTCAACTCACACAGGTATACTTCTTCGAATGATGATAGAGATGACCAGATATTGCTACTGATTCATCTAAGCCATCAGACCCACAAAGGATCGATAGGTACTAACCCCCGCAATGACCCACAAAGGATCTAACCCAAACAGGATCGATAGGTAACTAACCCCTGCAATGGCCCACATTGGATCGATAGGTAACTAACCCCTGCAAAGACCCACATAGGATCGGACCCACACAGGATCTGTAGGCGCTGGCCCACACAGGACCGCTGAGCGCTGACCCACACAGGATCAGACCCACATAGGATCAGACCCACACAGGATCGGTAGCACTGACCCACAAAGGATCGCTGAGTGCTGTAGTCGTCGCCGTCGAATCCACTGAGGATCTCTGTACAGTCGTCGTTGTCACAATAGCAGTCGCAACCAGCTCTAGGGTTCCCGCACATAGCAAGATCATTCGGGAGGGTCCACTCCATGAGCTGAGAGGCTGATGCATCATCTGACACATAGTCCAGAGTTGATGTATCCAAAAGTTTCGTGTCGTCAACAGGAACTCAACGTCGCAGACGGCGCGTCAATTGGACACCCGGTCTGAGAGTTATTGGCTTTTTCATCACATGGGCCCGGTTGGTTTTTAAAGAAAAACCAACCCGACCGTACTCCACCTGCATCCAAACCTCGGGCGGAGTAATCCAAAAGATCTTTCTCACTTAGAGGAATTCAACAAAGTCGATGACACGTTAATCGGACGTCCGAAGCTCAAGATATGAGCGTTTCTGCTCCAAGGGACCAGTTGGTTTCGTGTACGAACCAACCCGGCCAAATCCAAAGTATTCCAAAACCTTGGGTGTAGTATACTGAAACGACCGTCTCGATCTAAGGATCACATCTCCGCTAACTGTGTGTCGTTCGGAGGCCCGTAGCTCATGTTATGAGCAAAAGACTGAAAAAGATCCGAAAACGGGGGGTCTGGGCCCGGCCCGACCCCCCCTGAGTCGGCACTAACCGGGTCGACCCGACCCAGGTCCAGGTCGGACCTGGTTGGGCACGACCCGGCCCGGACTGGGCGCGACCCGGCCGACGGGTCGGCTCGGCTCGGCTCGGCCGAGCGGCCGAGCAAGGGAAGGCGCGGGGCGTGCTGCCCCCACGGGAAGAGGAGCCGCGGCAGAGCCGCGTCCCGTGTCTCGTCGGACCCGCGTGGTCGCGGGTCTGGTCGGCCGCTGCCGCCTCCGGCCGCCGGCCACCCGCACCGCTGGTGGATTCCGCGGGCCACCGGAGTTGCTCCGGTGGTCCGATTCCAATTCCGTCTGCGCCGTAGCTCCTCTCGGGTCCCATTATTCACTGTGGAATCAACAAATCGTCTCTGTGGCACGTTTTGTCATCGTCCGCCGTTCCGCACACCAAGAAACAAAGGGCAGTGGGTTCGGACTTGTTCGTTGGTCCGCACCCACCGCATTAGCTGTTTGAAACAAGACCATAACTCCCAGCAATTGATAAACCACGTCCCGCAATAATAATCCGTGGACCAACTTGTTAATTGGTTGATCCGCGTTCTTGCCTTGGAGGAAAACAAACATAGGTAAAGAAATCATTCTCAAAACGACCCCTACCTTGTAGCTGTAATCAGACGAGAGTTCTTCGCGGAATTGACCATCGCGGAAGAAGAGGATCATCGCGTCGCGGAAGGGCGTCGCGTCGTTGCGGAAGGGCATCGTGTCGTCGTAGAAGGGCGTCGCGTCGTCGATCTCCGAGGTTTAAAGAAAATACACGGATTTAATTTCATGAATTAAATCCATGTTAAGGATAAAATCCACAAAGGAATTAAAGATTTGAAATCTCCTACCTCAAGCAGTTGATCGAAGATTTGTCACGGGGAAAGAATGTCGTGGAAGAAGCGTCAGCGTCGCATCGATCTCCGGGGGTCGGGCGTTCTTCATCGCCCTTCGTCGGAGGCCAACGTTCTTCGCGTTCTTCGTATTCTTCGCGTTCTTCGTGAAGGAGGATAAAGGCACAGAATCTCCAAATCCTCTCAACAAATCGCACCCCAGAAGAAAGGTGTGTTGGTCTTATTTTATTAATATGCCAACGGTTTGAAAACTAGTTAAGAAACGAACAAATTAATTCATAGAAATAATTTCAATGGATTAAGCACCCAATTAATATGATCATTTAATTGTTTAAGAAAACGCCCCAGTTGACTTCGTTTAATTGGGGTTTTCGTGGCTACGTTACTTTGCAGAAAAAAAACGGTGGGGCTCGTGCGGGTCCCACCTCAAAAATATCCTACCAAGAAGGTAGGATATTTTGAATTGCACCCTATCCGCTTCAACTCAGCTTAAGAAGCTTTAAGTGGCTTTTAAGAGGCCTCAAGTGAAATAAAAATAAAGTTGTTGCATCACATTATTTTATTTCTTAACTTATCCCCAAAAATTTAAAAACCACATCCAAGAAAACGCAACTCCAGAAGAGGCGTTTCTAAGCAAATACCGGTGCTGCGATTCCATCTGTGCCCTCAGAATTTGATTCCGAGCACCGATTCAAAAGTTAGAAAAACGCGCTCGTTCGTTCACTGAACGTACCCGAGCCAAACTTTGGAAAATGATTCCGGGAACACCGGGCCTCAGAATCAGGTGCCGTTAGAAACTGCGTTCTTGTAAAATTTCATAGAAAATTAAGAAAAAAATTTCATTGAAATTTACGGGTCTTTACATCACTCCCACCTCAGGGCTTTACGTCCCCGTAAAGATACATCATAAACTAGGGAAACAAAAGTGGGTACTGAGCACGGATCTGAGCCTCCCGCTCCCAAGTGATCTCCTGGAGGTTCCCGTGCTACCATTTGATGCGCAATAGAGGAATCGACCGTCCACATAGGACCCGCTCCTGTCGATCCTCGATCTCCACCGAGACCTCCGCAAAAGTCACCCCATCATCAATGTCTAGCTCTCCATGGTCAATGATGTGCGTCGGGTCATGAACGTATCTCCTCAGCGGAGATACGTGGAAGACGTCATGCACCCAGTGCAACTGAGGTGGTAGAGCCAGCCGATAAGCCACCTCACCAATCCTGCTGAGGACCTGGAATGGTCCGATGAAGCGTGGAGACAACTTTCCTCCTCAGCCAAATCTCCATAATCCACGTCGAGGTGAGACACGCAAGAAGACGTGGTCGCCATCCTCGAACTCTATTGGCCTCCGCCTCCTGTTGGCATAAGACTTTTGTCGGCTCTGAGCTGTCCTCATCCGCTCCTGGATGACCTGGACCTTCTCTGTCGTGGTCCGGACCATCTCTGGTCCCACAAGTGCTGACTCCCCAGGGTCTGTCCAGCACAAAAGAGATCTGCAAGGTCTTCCGTACAACACCTCATACGGTGCCATCCCGATGGTGGAGTAGTATCTGTTGTTGTAAGCAAACTCCACCAAGGGTAGGTGGTCCTCCCATCTGCGACCAAAGTCGAGGAAACATGCGCGGAGCATGTACTCGAGAGTCTGAATGGTCCTCTCCGTCTGACCATCCGTCTGAGGGTGAAAGGCAGAGCTTAGACGTAGCTGCGTCCCAAACGCCTCCTGAAACCCCTTCCAAAGCCGAGAAGTAAAGAGAGAATCTCGATCGGAGACGATAGATGATGGCACACCGTGAAGCCGTATAATCTCCTGAACGTAGAGACATCCCAAGATCTCCACTAAGCCCTGCTCTCTGATGGGTAAGAAGTGAGCCGACATGGTGAGTCAGTCGACAATCACCCAAATGAATTCGTGACCTCTGGAAGTGCGTGGAAGTCCAGTCACGAAGTCCATAGATATCCCGTCCCACTTCCACTCCAGGACCTCTAAGGGTTGTACCAAGCCTGCTGGTACCTGGTGCTCTACCGTCACCTGCTGGCAGGTGAGGCATCGAGAAACGAACTCTGCCACAACCTTCTTCATTCCTGGACACCAGTGCTATCGTCTGAGATCCTGGTACATCTTCGCCACTCCAGGATGTACCACCAGAGGAGAAGTGTGAAACTCTCTCATCACATCCTCTTGTAAAGCGACTGGTACTAAGGTACGTCCTCTGAAAAGGATGTCGTGCTCTTCTCAAAAAGAGAATCCATCAGGTGCCTGCCCTGAGGATATCTGTGCACGTCGCGTCTCACCGTCAGCGTCCCCATGCTGTGCCTCTCTGACCCACTGTAGTAGTACAGGAGAGACTGTGAGTGACTGAAGGAAGGATGCTCCATCTCTATCCACGAAAGATATCTGCAAAGAGGCTAGCTACTATGTCGCCTCCTCGAGTAGCTGAATGACCGTCCTCCTACTGAGAGCATTGGTTACAACATTACCCTTCCCAGGAGTATAGACTATCTCAAAGTCATAGTCCTGGAAGAACTCGAGCCATCGCCGCTGTCTCAGGTTCAGGTCCTTCATAGAGAAGATCTATCTGAGACTCTAATGGTCAGAAAAGACTGTAAACCGCTCTCCCATCAGGTAGTGTTGCCATGTCATCAAGGCGAAGAACACTGCTGCTAACTCCAGGTCATGGGTAGCGTAGTTCTGCTCATGCGGCCTCAATTGACGTGATCCATAGGCGATCACTTCCCGCTACTACATCAGGACACATCCGAGTCCGGTCCCTGATGCATCGCAGTAGACTACGTACCCTACTCCCTCCTCAGGCAACCTCAAGATAGGTGCACTGGTCAATCTTTGTCTCAGCTCCAAGAAGCTCTGCTGACATCTGTCTGACCACACAAAGGGTTTCCCCTTCTTATTAAGATTTGAGAGTGGTGCCGCAACTCTGGAGAAGTCTGGTACAAATCTCCGATAGTATGCAGCTAGTCTCAAGAAACTCCGTACCTCCGTCACGCTCTTGGGTGGCTCCTCAAGCTAGCACTACCTCAATCTTCGTAGGATCCACTGCAACTCCCGCCTCAGAGATGACGTGCCCCAAGAAGTGGACCTCGCGTATCCAGAACTGACACTTCGAGAGCTTGCCATAAAGCTGGTGCTCTCAGAGTGTGTCTAGTACAACCCGTAAGTGGTGGGCGTGCTCCTATTCAGTCGTCGAGTAAATCAAAATGTCGTCGATGAAGACTACGAAAAATTGATCAAGGTATGGCTGAAAGATCTTGTTCACGAGGCCCATGAACACCGTTGGAGCATTGGTTACGCCGAATGGCATAACCAAGAACTCATAGTGGCCATACTGACATCTGAAGGCCGTCTTCTGCACGTCCTCATCCCGAAATCTGAGCTGATGATAGCCTGACCTGAGGTCTATCTTCGAGAACCACCGTGCTCCCTTGAGATGATTGAAGAGGTCATCAATCCTCGGTAGCGGATACTTGTTCCTCACCGTCACCTTTTTTAGGCGACGATAGTTGACAGAAAGTCGCAAGCTCCCGTCCAACTTCTTGGCAAACAATATCGGGGAAGACCATGGTGAAACACTGAGTCAGATGAATCCCTTGACCTGCAAGTCCTCCAACTATAAACGTAGCTCTCGAAGCTCAACGAGGGCCATCCGATATGCTGGAGTCGATATCGGGGCTGCCCCGGGGTACAGGTCAATATGAAAGTCTACCTCTCTGCGAGGAGGTAGCCCTGGAACGTCGTCGGGAAAGAAGTCCGCGTACTGATCCACCACTGCAAGAAAACTAGGACTCCACACGTCAACTTCTCCTAGGATGAGGCTAGCCAACTGATGAGTGATGGGCGGTCCTCTCATCTGGGGAAGTCCATCATGTGCTGCAAAGGCTCCCTTCTCACCGGTGAAGGTGAACTTGCTCCTGTTGGTGCATACACATCGCACCTTGCGCCTAATATAGTCAATCTGTGCATGGACTATAGATAACCAATCCATGACCAAGATGACGTCATAAGGCGTCGACGCCGCTACAAGAAGATCCCAGCCGAAGCTCTCGCCTCCTAGAGTAAGCTCACACTACCGGCACCAGTGGGTAATCATAAATTCTGCTCTCGTAGGATTCTCTTGCCATAAGGATCGAGCCAACGGCTCTGTTGAAATCTCCGAGCTCCGAACAAGGGCAGCGACTATAAAAGAGTGACTCGCTCTTGTGTCTATAAGAACTGAATCAAGGGTGGAATATACACATATCGTACCTCGAATCATCTCGGGCGCGCTGTGGTCGTAGGCCTCCGCTGCCTGGAGATGTGCCTGTCTCTGCCCGCCAGCTCCCTGTGGCCGGGGTGGACCTCCTGGTGGGGGTGGTGGTAGAGCCTCAAAACATCTCCCACCACCTGCTGCTCGGCCAGCTCCTCTGCCTTGTCCGCCTCCTCCCTGCGGACCACCACGGTCGACCCTCTGCCTCTGCTTGGGTGGGCCCTCAACCGTCTGCTGCTCCTCGGCATGGTGGGTCGGGCAGTCACGAGCCATGTGGCCATGTCTGCCACATGTGTAGAACTGCCTGCCTCTCGAAAGACTGGCTCCGCGCTGTGTGCCCTGCACTACTGAGCCAGTGTCCTGAGGCCGTCTACATGAGGGTCTGGTCTGCCAGGACCCCTGAGTCATCCGTTGACTGCCTGCTGTGGAAGACTTCGCTACGTGATGCCCTGCGGTAGGTCTCGCCGCTGGAGAATTCTCAGCAAGAAAGATCTCGATCAAAAGGGCGTGCTCCAGTACTCCTACCTGAGTCGGAATGCTGAGGGAGATCAGCGATGCCCTGATCTCATGTCTCAATCCCTGCTCAAAGGTCTGGGCCTGGAAGAATGGGTCCCGTACCATGTCCTTCGAGTTGCAAGAGAGATCGGTAAATCTCGACGAGTACTGTGTGACCGTCAAGCTACCTTGCCGCATTTGGAGGAGCTCCTGGATGTGCACCGCACGGAGGGTGGCCGGGATGAACTCTAAGCGGAAGAGGCTCTCAAAGTCCATCCAGAGAAGAGATTCCACATCATGCACCTGGAGCATCAAGCTCCACCATCGGCCCGCTACTGTGTGCAGTAGGCTCGCTGTGAAGATCACCATGAGGTCTGCTGGTGTTCTCACTAGCCTGAAAACTCGTACAACTGCCTCCAGCCAGTCCTCGGCTACTTGGGGGTCCGTTTCCCCACGGAACCTAGGCAGTCGCTGGTGCTGAAACTCATGCAGTGCACTAAGGCGACGTGCATCGTCAGCGGCCGGGGCTGGAAGCATCGGTGGCTCGGCGGGTAGAGGTACCACCGGTGCCTCTGCTGTCAAAGGGCCCTGTACCGAGGCCTCGTTGCTCGGCGGGCTGTCATCACGTACAACTCTCGGAACCCTAGCTGGCTTCCATCATGAGGCCATCCTGAAAAGAAACAGGTGCGCCACATTCAGAACAGTATACTTGGTGAGCTGACATAAAGTAATCACAAAGAAAACTTGTAACACACATGCAATCAATGTTTTCGTGCATTAAGTCAGAAATCAGAAGTCAGGGTCCTGGTGTACGGATACGTCGGCTGCCGCACCAACACTGGACTCCCTGGACTAATAACCACACCCAATACACTAAACACTATTACTTCACATAGAAAAAGGATCAGAGTCCCAAGTTCTGTGGTAGAACCGAACTCCTCTGATACTAATTTGTCACGACCCATCTCGAGGCCCGTGCCGTGACTTCCCGAAGCCCGCCTTCCATAGGCTAGGGGCTGGCGACTAGCACTAAGGCATAAAACCCGGTAAAGGGAAGGCATTGCCTTTGTAAAGTAAACAACAAGCACCACAGAGTAAGCAGGCAGAATTAAACACTAAGTAAAAACTGGTACAACAGTAAGTGTGGAAAGTAACTGGGCCAGAATACACACCCAACTGAAAGTAAAGTACAACTCAAAAGGGAAAACAACAACTGAAAAGTAAAGCCGCAACGTCGAGCCGTCCACTGGAAGTCCCACCTAAAGGGTGGGTACAGATAGTCTCTACTGCTCCTCAGGTCCTGTCGACTGCTCCGAGTACGTCCCGCCGAGTGGTCCACCTCCAGGTACCGTCTTGCTCCACAGGCTTCCACCACGATCAGCGCTGTCCATTGTCTGCAACCAACACAATGTACTACGGGCATAGCCCATGTAGGGGTGAGTATAAGCTACTCATTAGGGACCACGAGACCCCCCAAAGGTCTCCCAGAATCCACAAAGGAAAGATACAATCACGAAGTAACATCCGACCCTGCTTAGGTATATGCCCATACATATACCTAAGTCAACAATTCTCGCTCGGCTCCAAAATATGAGCTCAAGTACAACCCAGTACACACAGGAAGCAAAACGTAAGTCCACACAGGATAGCACAACACAATCCACAAAGGAAAGCAAAACAAGATTCAGCTCACACAGGTATATTTCTTCGAATGACGATAGAGTTGACCAGATATTGCCACTGATTCATCTAAGCCGTCGGACCCACAAAGGATCGACAGGTACTAACCCCCGCAATGACCCACAAAGGATCTGACCCACACAAGATCGATAGGTAACTAACCCCCGTAATGACCCACAAAGGATCTGACCCACACAGGGTCGATAGGTAACTAACCCTCACAAAGACCCACACAGGATCGGACCCACACAAGATCTGTAGGCGCTGGCCCACACAGGACCGCTGAGCACTGACCCACATAGGATCAGACCCACACAGGATCGGTAGCACTGACCCACAAAGGATCGCTGAGTGCTGTAGTCGTCGCCGTCGAATCCACTGAAGATCTCTGTGCAGTCGTCTTCGTCACAGTAGCAGTCGCAGCCAGCTCTAGGGTTCCCGCACACAGCAAGCTCATTCGGGAGGGGCCGCTTCACAGGCAGAGAGGCTGATACATCAACTGACACATAGTCCGGAGCTAATGTATCCAAAAGTTCCGTATCATCAACAGGAACTCAACTTCGCAGACGGTGCGTCAATCAGATGCCCGGTCTGAGAGTTATTGGCTTTTTCGTTCCAGGGGCCCGGTTGGTTTTTAAGGAAAAACCAACCCGACCGTACTCCACCGGCATCCAAACCTCGGGTGGAGTAAGCCAAAAGATTTGTCTCACTTAGAGAAATTCAACAAAGTCGACGACACGTCAATCAGACATCCGAAGCTCAAGATATGAGTGTTTCCGCTCTAAGGGCCCGGTTGGTTTCGTGTACGAACCAACCCGGCCGAACCCAAAGTATTTCGAAACCTTGAGTGTAGTATACCGAAAAGACATTCTCGATCCAAGGATCACATCACCACTGACAGCGCATCGTTCTGAGTCCCGTAGCTCATGTTGTGAGTAAAATACCGAAAAAGGTCCGAAAACGGGGGGTCTGGGCCCGGACCGACCCCCCCCCCCCCGAGTCGGCCCGACCCGGGTCCGGGTCGGACCCGGTTGGGCGGGACTCGGCCCGGCCTGGGCGCGACCCAGCCAGCGGGTCGGCTCGGCTCGGCTCGGCCGCTCGGCCAAGCAAGGGAAGCTACGGGGTGTGCTACCCCCACGAGAAGAAGAGCCGCGACCCCGCGTGGGGCCACGCTTGGTCAGGGACGCGGCAGATCCGCGTTCCGTGTCTCACCGGACCCGCACGGTCGCGGGTCTGGTCGGCCGCCGCCGCCGTGGCTGAAGCCACGGCGGCTCCATCCGGCGACCCTCACCGCCGGTGGATTCTGCGGGCCACCGGAGTTGCTCCGGTGGTCTGATTCCATTTCCGTCTGCGCCGTAGCTCCTCCCGGGTCCCGTTCTTCACTGCGGAATCAACAAATCGTCTCTACGGCAGGTTTTTTTGTCGTCCTCTGTTCCTCACACCAAGTAACAAAGGTAGGTGGGTTTGGACTTGTTCGTTGGTCCGCACCCACCGCGTTAGTGGTTTGAAACAAGACCATAAATCCCAGCAATCGATAAACCCCATCCCGCAATAATAATATGTGGACCAACTTGTTAATTGGTTGGTCCGAGTTCTTTCCTTGGAAGAAAAAAACACAGGTAAAGAAATAATTCTCAAAATGACCCCTACCTCATAGCTGTCATCGGACGAGAGTTCTTCGCGGAATTGACCGTCGCAGAAGAAGAGGATCGTCGCGTCGCGGAAGGGCGTCGCGTCGTCGCGGAAGGGCGTCGCGTCGTCGCGGAAGGGCGTCACGTCATCGATCTCCGAGGTTTAAAAAAACACACAGATTTAACTTCATGAATTAAATCCATGTTAAGGATAAAATCCACAAAGGAATTAAAGATTCGAAATCTCCTACCTCAAGCAGTTGATCGAAAAATTTTCGCGGGGAAAGAATGTCGCGGAAGAAGCGTCAGCATTGCATCGATCTCCGGGGGTCGGGCATTCTTCGTCGCCCTTCATCGGAGGCCAGCGTTCTTCGCGTTCATCGCGTTCTTCGCGAAGGAGGATGAAGGCACAGAATCTCCAAATCCTCTCAACAAATCGCACCCCAGAAGAAAGGTGTGTTGGTCTTATTTTATTAATATGCCAACGGTTTGAAAACAGGTTAAGAAATGAACAAATTAATTCATAGAATTAATTTCAATGAATTAACCGCCCAATTAATAGGAGCGTTTAATTGTTTAAGAAAACTCCCCAGTTGACTTCATTTAATTGGGGTTTTCGCGGGTGTGTTACTTAGTGGAAAAGAAACGGTGGGGCTCGTGCAGGCCCCACCTCACAAATATCCTACCAAGAGGGTAGGATATTTTGAATTGCACCCTATCCTATTCAACTCAGTTTAAGCAGCTTTAAGTGGATTTTAAGTGGCCTTAAGTGAAATAAAAATAAAGTTGTCACACCACTTTATTTTATTTCTTAACTTAACCCCAAAAATTTAAAAACCACACCCAAGTAAGAGAAACTCTAGAAGAGGCGTTTCTCGGAAAATACCGGCGCTGCGATTCCATCGGTGCCCTCGGAAATTGATTCCGACCACCGGTTCAAAAGTTAGAAAAACCCGCTCATTCGTTCACTGAACGTACCCGAGCCAATCTTCGGAAAATGATTCCGGGCACACCGGGCCTCAGAATCAGGTGCCGTCAGAAACTGCATTCTTGTAAAATTCCAAAGAAAAATAAGATAAAAATTTCCTTGAAATTTATGGGTCTTTACACGATAGAAAGGAGTAAAAGTGGAGCTAATTATTAGGAGGTAGAAATAATTCATGGTATGGATTATTCGAGCCAAAACATGGATCCATAAATAGTTTCAATGGATTCAAGAAAATTATTAATGAAAAATTCATGTCATTTTATGGATTCACAATGTGAAATTTATTCGTTCTAGAATTTTAATATGAGGATTTGATTTTATCAGTGTAAAGAATTCAGGGAATTCACAATGGCAATGCTATTCCCATAATTAATATGTTGATCCCAACTTTAAATAAAGAATACAACATGATGATTTTTATAATTTCATAACCCTCTTTTTCTAAAATATATCATCCAATCGACAACCTCTAATTTTCCTTGTATCCATAAGCAAGTCCACATTAGATCTAGTTGTTCTAGATATAGATTTTAATGAAATGAGAAAGCTAATCACTACCATGAATGTGGGAATTTTCCCCCACTACTATCATTTAGAGGTGGGAGGTCTAAAATATATCATTTTCATGTGACTTAATTAACCATGCTATATGAAATATAAGTGATCACATCGTCATTCCATTCAAATGAACTAATTAATTTGATAATACCAATTTAATAATAATATTTTTCAGACTATCCATTGGAACCGATTGGGTCTATAGGCATTTAAAATAAGACCATTGGCCACCCAAAAGGTCATTTTTCTATGAACCTTATGATAAATGGTTAACTTATCATTTGATCCCTAAGATAGACAAGAAATTCTTTTTGATTATTGTCTTATTTTTATGTTTTAGAATAACATGTAAATTGTGTGATTACTTAATATATAATTAGAATAGAAATATTTTGTTAATTGATATGTTAATGAACTTAAGGTCAAATGAAAAATGAAATAGGATTGATATGTTTATGGGTATAATTGGAAACCTATATTTATGAAACATAACCTAGAAGAAAAATAGTAACATGATAAATTTATCATTATAACTTGTGGTGTTATATCATGCATGCTTGATTTTTCTCTTTTTAATTAATTACATAAATTTAGATCTTATGAGATAGTGAGTAGATATATTCATGAGGGTGGGATTATTATTGTAATGTTGAGTTTATATATATATGAATCATTATTTATGTTGATGTCTGAGAGATTAGTGCATGATTTCATATTTAATGAACTCTAGGAGCACTTGTACTGGATGTCTAAGTGTGGAGTATATGATTATATTAGATTTGTAAGGACCAGATGCAAAGTCACTAGATTCTGGATGGTGAGATTCTAGATAGGATATGGTTATAAGACCGTTATTAATATTATGTTTGTGTGATTCATCCTCGGCAGGAGAATCTACCACCGGTTGGATGATATTTCATTATAAATGAGGATTATTCCCTAGATAGAGATATCAATAAGGGACATAGAGTATGTTGGACTGGACCTACATGTCACCCCATAACATAAGGAATAATAATTTTTTTCAAGTACAAGATTAGTTGAATAAATAAAACACTTTATTATTGCTTTATTGTATGCAATATATTTATTAGATTAGATTTTTTTAGACATAGTGGTGTCAACCAACTTATTTATACTCATACAGTGGATGTGGTGTTGTTTGGTAGTCAGAAAGATTTTATTAATGTAGGTTTTTACAAGGGAAAGGGACCATGTGGTTTATTAGTATCTTTTTGGATGGGGTTTAACTTAGAGATTGGAACAACATGGGATTCAAGATTAGGGCCTTCGGGATTTTTAATTGAGTATTCATTTTACATTAGCTGTATTTATTGTACCTTGTCATTTAGTAACATTCATATTTTCATTACCTTACTCTATTATTATTTGGATTTGTTCTATGCATCCTTTACTAGCTCTGATTTTCTATTCATTTATTCTAATTGTTTCCAATATTTGTTTTATTATTCATTTATTTTATTCTTTCAACGAGAAAATATACCAGAGGGTATAGTATCCACCTTATAGTACTTAAACTCTCACTGTTAATTGATGTCCTTGGATATATAGGGATACCTTCTTGAAGTCATATAGAAAAACTGGCTCAGTCACGCGAGGGAGTACCAGGTTGACGATGTTACAAATATATATCATATCATCAGATTTATTTTCTATTATGTTAATATAAGATAATTTTTTAAAGGATATGAGTACATGTATAAACTTTTTAATGATATTTTTTCATTAGAATATATAACTCTTATATAAGGGAAAATCCATGTGCCTAGGGATCAGATTATTGTTTATGATTTTTTCTTATTATGGTTTGATGTTATTTAATCTTGGGTGACTCACATATTGTTCAATGCTATAATTATAGAGATTTACACTCATAGACTGGTATGGAATGAGATGTGTATTCATGTGTCATGATAGGAACACATGGATATATATTTTCCTATATTTTTTATTATTGGGAAACATTTATAGAATATGACATACTTCACCCATTTTAAAAACTATAAAATTATAACCCGGTTAAACTTGATAAGTTAAATTAATAAAAAATTTATAATATTCCAATTCACTTGTTAATCCAGTGAATAGGAGACATGATCCATTGATTCTCTATTGATATCACATTTTTATGTTTCTATTTTGTGTATCCTCTATTCTAAGCATCAAGTTTAAACATTATAGGTAAATTCATCATCATCATATTTGAGTTGAGTGTTAGGAGAGTGAAATTAAAACACTCCTTATATAGTTGAGTTACAACATCCTGTGGATATAGAGAATTAAATGGATGATTGAAATCATGAAATATTATATTTTCCCATGCAATCCATAAAGATGGAGACTGTTCACGTAGTGCCTTCGATGTCAAATATGATGAGAGAGTTCCAGCTATAACATATGGCTAAGTATACTAGCTAGAAAGTACCCCAAGAAGTTGATTTATAAATCGATTTAGTCCAAATTATTTTCATATCATATTGAGAAACCCATGGATAAAAGGGTGAATCTTTCTTATTACATTCTTCGTGGAATATACGAAGAAAGAAGTGACATTTTGGAGTAATCTATATAGCCAGAGGAGTTATCCTAGATGGAACATGATAAAATGTTTCGAAGAAATTTATATCCTAAGACATTAAAGGTTGATAAGGATCAAGAGTTCATTCTTTTGACATAAGAGGGAATTTTAGTAATGGACTACACCACACACTTAACTTACCTACATTGATTTTCCCATCCATAGAATCTAATGAGATCTCTAAGGAGAGAAATTTTAAAGATGGGATTCTGTATGATATAAGTTGAATGGTGGATCTATTTCACATTAGCATCCTTGATTTTGTGATGAATCAGGATGTCATTACAGAAGGTAATCTAAGAGAGGCCCTGAGTGGTGGAAATAAATATTCATATTGGTGAACAAAGGAATCTTCTTCTATATTAGTGTAGTATTTCTATAGATGTTTTTCCAGGGATTTAGTGGGAAGAGAAGTCAAGGGGGTGAAATTACACATCAGAACTATGAATTTGTGCTGTGATTTCAGTGTTAAAGGTTAGGAAAAAGAGCCCATGGTATCCTCATCACATATTGAAGTGTTGTATCTAGGGAAAGTTGGGTCATATTTAGATGTTTTTTGGTACATTCCACAATAAATCAGTGGTAAGGGTCTAGGGTAAATGTGGGATTCTGGGAGGGACTCAGCTACCCCTCATCAGAATAGTATATGGAGTAAAAATGTTCATTCTAGCTGAGGTAGGGGATGAGGTGCCCTAGGAATGAAGTGACTATACCATTCAATGGGTACTGGATAGGGGAGTTCTACCGTGGCCTTATGCATATGGGCGAGCCAGCTATATCCTATATATTCTACTCTGATAATTTTGAATGCAGAACCATCTACCATAATTGGTATGACTATTGTATCATCTACCATAGAATGAATTTTGTTTGATTTAGGAATATCTCATTCATTTATATCTACTCATTTTCAAATAGTTTTAGTATTCTTTAAAGAGGATATATGGATACATGACCATTGAAACCCCATTAAGAGTGCGGTTAGAGATTATTAAGAGTTTCAAAGAGTGTTTTCTAAAAATTAGTGGATATCATTTCCATTAGTATTTTTTTGTGTTTGAAATTATTGGATTAAATTTGATTCATGAAATGTATTGTCTAGTTCTATACTAGAATAATATTCACTATTTTAAAAGGAGACTTACATTTCTAACTATAGAAGGGGAAATTATACTTAGTGGGATGAGTGGGATATTTAGGCTAGTCATGCATTACTAATTTAATGTAGATTTGATTTTATCATGACTCAAATAATAGTAAATGATCAAGATTTTTAATGAATTTAGTAAAATACATTTCCTCCATTGGTAAAATATATTCAGGACATTTTCCATGGATAGTTCTCTAACACACCACTCGAGTGGTAAATCATGTTCACAACAGAGTTAGTTCTAGGGGATGAGCTAGTTTCTATCCCTCCCTATAGAATGAAACCAAAAGAGCTCCATGAGTTGAATGTTAGGTTGGATGGTTTTTAAAATAGGGGATTCATATTACCAAGTATATAACCATGAGTTTCTCCCACGGATTTCACCAAGAAGTATGATTTGAATTTACATTTTTGTGTGAATTATTAAAGATTGAACCAGATGATGGTCAAGAACCGATATCCTATTCCATGCATTGATGATCTCTTAGATTATATGAGAGGTGATAGGATTTTATCCATGATCGAATTAAGGATAGTGTACCATTAGATGAGGATTATACTATCAGACATACCTGAAAGTAATTTTAGAAGAAAGCATGAATTATATGAGTTCTTAGTGATGTTGTTGGGTATAAAAAATAATCTTGAAGTATACATGGAATTGATGAATTGGATATTTAATCATTTATTAGATCTAGTAGTGGTAATGTTTTTGAAGGACAACTTAGTGTATTCCAAATATTTACATGACGAGGTTCAACATCTGAGAACCATCTTGAGTATATTTAAGGTGCGTCAGATTTACCAAAATATATATAAATGTAGTTTCTATATTGATAGAGTACACATACTTCGTCATGTTTTATTATATTCTGGAGTGAAAGTGGTTTGAGAGAACATTCCAACTATAGTATATTGGTAGTTTCCCAAGAATGTATTTGAGATTTCAAGGTTTCTACGTCTAGAATGTTATTACCTGCACTTCATCAAAGACTTATCCCATTTGGAAACATCAATGTTTGGGATGACCAAGAAAGGGGAGAGGTTTATTTGGTTTGTTTTATGCAAGAAATATTTCTAAAATATATAGAGATGGTTGAAATATGCTTTGATTACCACCTTACCTATATAAGTTAAGACATATAATATGTACTATGATGCATCCAAAGTTAGAATCAGATAAGTTATGATGTAGTAGAATGTAGTGGTTTATTTTTACTTTTTGTAGTTTAGAACACATGAGAAAAATTAAAAAAATTATAATATTGAGTTGGATAATGTGGTATATTCTACGAGGATTTAGAGACCCTATCATTTGTGTGAGAAGGTTGTGGTGTACATGGTTGAGAAGATCCTGAAGTAAATTTATTCATAATAAGACCATAACCTTTGGTAGAGGAGGTGGGTTAGTAATATGCAGTTTTTCAACATTGAGCTGTCTTACATAATGGGAAAGGGAAACATTGATAAAAAAATGTTTAAAAATAATATAAAGACAGAGGAAGTGTGGGAATATTTTGATGATAATAGGATATTGACAGTTTTTGAAGATATTATTCTTGATGTTACTGATTCCAGGGACGAGGAGATATGACATTGACATCTCTTTCACCCATTCTCATAGACTGGATGAAGAAGGAGATGATATATGATACATAGGGATCAAAATTGAGGGAAAAAATATATAGTGGGGAGAAACTATCAAGATGGTCTATAGGAGGAAAAATTGTTCTTCTTATCCAAAGTCAAGTATGGATTACTATGAGCTTACACAAAGATATAATGAGGGAGTTTCAGGCTTCTATATGGGTGGTACATCTGGGTCTAAAAAATATGTATCATGATATTCTTATATAGTATACGTGGAAATGGATTAATATGAAGATAATGGAGTTCCATGTGGGATGTTTCACCATTCGGCAGGTGAAGGCCAAGCATGAGAGGCATGGTGGGTTATTGGAACCTCGAATAATTCCATAGTGGGAATTGGATGATGCATGTATGTATTTTGTTATAGGACTACCCAAAAATCTTCTCAATAATGATTTAGTATGGATGATTGTGTATTTACAAAAAAGGTATCCAAATTTAATCCTATTAGGTATAAAATCATAGTTTTTGACTTGGGTAGCCTTTATGCATGTCAGATAGTTTGGATTCATGATGTTCCAAGGAGTACTATTTTAAATAATGATCTTTGTTTCACTTCTTAGTTCAGGAAGATTATATAGATGGTATTGGGATCCCAGGTTCTTCTAAATAAAACCTACCATCTTCAAACTTATATCCAATATAAATAGACTATTCAGAGTATGGTGGACATGTTATGAGTGAGTATTTTGTGTTTTGATGTTTCAAATAAGAAACATTTGGAACACTTGAAGTTTTCTAATAAATAAAACTTATAAGAATCAATAAAAATCGATCCTTTATATCCCTTGTATGAAAGACCTTTTTTCCCCACTTTTTTGGTTAGATAATGGTGACCTAGTGCCTGTATGGACTTATGTCATGTAGAAAATGATTGATTAGGTTCAACTGGTTAGATAGTAGTTAGAGACCTTGGAGAGACACCATAAATTTTACTTTGACTATTAGATAAAACCAATAAAGTTTTTTGTTGGAAATTCTGTTTTCCATTGCGTGTTTCCTAGGATGAGGAAATTCCATATATGGAAACAGGGTAAGCTAGCGTCCATGTTTGTAAAGCCTTTTGAGATAGTGGACATGGTCGGTCTAGTGGAAAACCATTTGGTACTTACACTATGATATAGTTCAATGAATGATGTTTACTTATGTAAAAGATTTAGATATATCATCCTAACCCCTGTCATGTGATATGCATTGATGATGTATAAATATATATTGATGTGTCGTTTGTATGACATTAATTTCATATCATTGGATATAGTGAGAAAAATATTCGGGGAAAGACAATTCCTATTGTATGAGTGGAATGTTAGAATGTGCATGTTCAAAATGAGACTTGGGAGAAGGAGTCTAATATGTGAGAATAGTGTCTAGAGCCGTTCATCGATACCCCACAATGATGCTAGAAGTAGCTCGAGGATGAGCTGTTATATGGTGGGGAGGTTTTAAGATCCTATTTTTTCATGGTATCACCCCCTTTAAAATATTAACACATATTTGAGTTTTTTTAGTTTATATTTATATCATAGTTATCGATCCTTGATCATTTAATATTATTTCTAGGTAAGTAATGAAATGTTGTAGGAATCAGAAGAAGGGGAGATAAATTTTATGATATAAAACAAATACATGATTTGAATTTATTAGGATGACCCTTGGATGCATACAAAGAGTGAATCGTTTTGGGAATGTTTTTCATCTAAAACTCACATTGATTGACAGATTCAGGACATGAAATCATTTTTTTAGTTTATAAATATGAGGTAAAATGTTTATCAACATAAAATGGAATTGAGGAATTCACTACATGAATACTATTCAAATTGTGAATTTTTCATGGCCAACCATAAATAAACCCTACAAAACCATTCGTTTTTTGATCACATAACCCCCATTATATCTACCATATTACTATCATTGATGATATATTATTTTACTTCGATTTAATAGCAAGAACATGTTGGATCTAGGTATTTCAATATAATAATTTTAAGGGTAGGATAAATCTGATCTCCACCATAGATGTCTTTTTTTTCACCCCCTTCTCTACTTATTAGGTGGGTTGTATAAAAATTATACCTTTTGTATAATTAAATTATATATGGTATGTGAAATATTTTTTATCATACCAGAATTCCACAAAAATGATGAAATAAACTTGTTAATCCCTATTGAATAATAATATTTCATTAGACTATCCATTGGATTTTTTTGGGTCCTTAGGCTTAGAGACTGAGACCTACAATAACCCGATTGTTGTGCTAGACTTGAACCTTGTGTGACTTTAAAAATTAACACTTGATCCATGATATTGATTTAAAATAAAGTTTAGTTATTCAAGTAGTTTTATCTATTTTCATAACATGTAAATATGTGATTTATTAAATTAGAATCGTCGTGACTAATATTTTTTAACTAATAATTTAATGAACTTAGTGTTAAATGATAAATGAAATAGGTTTTATATATTTATGGAGATAATTAGAATCCCAAATTTATAAAACCTAACTCACTAGAAAATTCATAACTTTATAAATCAATCATTATTCCTTGTGGTGATATATATTTTATGTTTTATTTTTCCCTTTAAAATTGATTTCGTAGATTTTGAGATTATATGACAGTGATTTGATTGATTCCTGAGGGTGTAAAGCATATCTACATGTCAAATTTTTCTGGACATTCCGCATGATTTATGCTGATAAATGAGGTATTGGTAGCTAATTTCTTTCCTACTAAGGGATAGGGTAAGTGGTTATTTATTTTTGGGGTAGAGTATACAATTATTTAAGATATATGAATACCATATGCACAATATTTGGATTCACATGAGTGATATTATGGATATCCTATGGGTAGATGCAATTTTTTAGTTTTATGTTCGCGTGACTCATCCTCAATAGAAAAATATTACACTAATTGGATGACTCATCCGGATGCGTGAGGATCCTTACCTAGATAGATATATCCAGGAGGGTACCAAAGAAAGTTTAACTGGCCTCAAGTTTCAACCTAGAAATTGTGGGTCAGTAGGTTTATTTTATGTGAATAATTAATTAAATAGATTAATACCCTGATTATATATTTATTTCATACACTATATTTCTCAAAACGGTTTTGTTCACACATGGTAGTGTCAACCTAATGAGTTATAATCACACCTTTGATGAGGAACCATTTGGTAACCAGAATGATTTCATGGGTGTTGGTTTGGGATAGGGAAAGGGACCATGTTGTTTATTTATAGCTTAGTTGATAGGTTTGAGATTGGAGATGGGTCTGACAAGGGATTTGGTACTGGGAACATCATATTTTTTAATTTAGTTTAATTATTACTTAAACTATACAACTTTCATATTTTCAATTAGTTACATTCATCCGGTCATTGAATAACTATATTATTATTCGTATTTTTTCAATCAATCCTTTCATATCTTTTATTTATTTATATTTATTTACATTTCTTACACTATTATTACCACACTTCATTTATTTTCTTCCTTTGTCATATGTTTTTACCTTTAGTTATTATCTCCCCACTATATTACATACACCTTCACTACTATTTGATAGCCTCTAGTGTATGAGGATACATGACTGAGTCCACACATCCAAACCAACTAAGTAACATGAGGGAGTACTGGATCAGGGATGTCACATCATACCCTTATTCTCATTATATTCTTACATATGGTAATTTATTAGTATCTTTTTTTGTTTAACGTTACTGTGTAGTTGATATAACCATTTACTATGTTTCCATTTCTATGGGATATAATGAAAGGTTTTTAGAATGTTTTATTTCACATCCTAGATTGATGTATGATCTGTTTTTATCATTTGGACGGGTTTTTATGGATTTGAGAAGTGTTGGTATGCAATTTTGAATTTTTAAAGGTTATTTGGATTATATTTATTCAAAAAACGTTAGACCATGATTTGGTCCAAGATTTTTTTTCTAGGATACACCAATGTGACATGGGTAGAGCCACCACTCCCTGTGTAGGTCATGGAACTATGTGTGGATTTTTGGTGGCATTCATATTGGAAACAACCACTAAGGACTCAAAACATCCATATTTGATACCATGGACTTCCCTAAAAAACTAGGGATTCAGGGATGAAAGTTGTGAAGTGGGTGTGTTGAGATTCATGGTATGATGTGGCCAAGACCACTATGGGTGTAGTGAAATTCCACCATAACATGGAATCTCTTGGTTTGGAAAATTCAAATAATAGATTTTTTTTTGATTTTTTGAGGAAGGAATTATTCCACTTCACGGAATATCCTAGGATTTTTATGAGGGTATTTTTAATGTGATATTTAACTTGTTTTATATATTTTAATCCTCTGATATTAATTACGTTACTAGGTTTCCATTATATCTGAATTTGGAGGAGATATTTAGATGATAATTATGAATAATAGCTTCTGAAATATATGTTCTTGGTACTCTCAATTAGGATCTTGTTTATCAGTTATTTTAGTTTGGTGTATGGGTGATAAAGGTTGGTTTTTGAAGACTATTTTGTAGAAACCATTATGGTATATATTTCCCTTTTTCACCTTAAATCCTGAGGGTGTGATTTTTTTGTTGGGTGATATGGATCGTTGGTTTAGGATCTCCTCTTACTTATGTTCGATCCCATGTTCTTGTTAGTTATGGACCCCATTTATGTTTTTATGTGAACCCAAGTGTGACGTAGGAGGTTTGAAATCTATTCTGATTTTGGTTGACCACATATTCTTTGGTTTTCCACCATGTTTTCCCAAATATGATTGGAATGATTATTTATATTATCGATATGAATGCATAAATATTTTTTGATAAAATATTGATTTTCCCAATATTTTGGAAAAAAAAATATGTCGTAAAATCAATAAAAAATAGTTTGTGGAATTTATTCTCAAAGAATGTTTTTAAAAAAGTCTTGTTTGAATTTTTTTTTATTAAATTCTATATCCTATTTTAATGCTTTTTTGACATATAAAACAAATGGGAGGCATGGGTTTTAAAAGGGTGTTTTAGTATTGGGACTTGCCCTTATTTCTATATGGGATCAGTTATGGGGTGTTCCTATATTCACTAGGAATTGTTGTTTTAGTTAATTTATTCTCTAAAATTATAGGGGTTAACTTCTAGAGAACACCAATTTTCCCTTTTTTAATTCTGTTTATGTCAGTCATAATACATTTTATGGAATTCTGGGAAAAGGAAACATTATCAGGTGTTGATCTCACAAAATTAGTAAGGGAATGAATACAATAGAATTATTAAAGAATAAATATTTAATAATAAATATGACAGTTCAATAATATAAAAACACTTTCAATTTAATAAATAACTTTATCATGAAGAATAATATAGAAGAAATAACTAACAATTAAATAATTGTATATAAATAAACAGATGAGCATAAAAATTATCCCTAAATATCATGAATAATAGAATATTCACAAGTACATAAATAACTAATATTATAGTTATTAAAGTCATAATTCCATACATATTAAACATACAATCAAATATCTGTGCTAAGACATCTTAAATAAATGGGTATGGCCTGAACCAAATACCCATACAAGTTTTTCTAATTCTGATATACCGATGTGTCGAGTGGATATAGTAGCCCCCAAACATCACTTACTAAACCCAATTAATTCCTAATATTAATGGAGTGAATCATAAAAAATTCAAAAATTTGAATTTAAAAACTATCATATGAAATTTTATAGCTTTCCCCAGTCAATAAAAAAAATCATAAACCATAAAAAGTATCCTAATTAATAGTATCAGAATAGTACATCCTTAGTCAAACTGATCATAAAAAATCTTGATGAATATATATTATGGTGTCTTTAAAACATATCCATAATAAATTATAAGAAACATAAGAGGTTTTTGTCCTTAATTAAAATAAATATCATATAATGATCATGGAAATGTTTTCGATGAAAACATCCTTTCCATTTTAAATAACCTTTTATAAAATATAAAATGTTTTCACATATTAAATTAAAAAATTTCATTTAAAAAATATTTTAAAAATATATAGGAGTATTCAAATCAATGAGAATTAATAAAAGTGTTAAATTCATTACATGCTGTATAAGTTATAAGAAAACATTCCTTTAACACTTTTTTAAACAAAAGGTCAAAAATTACCTCATTCTAAAAACAATAAGAATATTCATTTTTAACCATTTTTAAAAATTAATATGTGTTAAAGAATTATTTTAAATTATATTTGGATAAAATGAAAGAAATTATTGAAAATATTTTAAGAATTCATGAACATAAAAGATAATGATTCATGAGAAAGTAGAAAAATAAATTTAGTTTTCCATAAAAAATGGTTTTGGTATCGCTAGTACTTAAATAGTTAAAAATAAAGGATAAATATTAATTTCAATAAATAAATATAGGATAAAAAATTATTATTGTTTTATTATAATAATATTAAATAATTCAATTATAG
Source organism: Viscum album (assembly GCA_963277665.1). Taxonomy (NCBI): domain Eukaryota; kingdom Viridiplantae; phylum Streptophyta; class Magnoliopsida; order Santalales; family Viscaceae; genus Viscum; species Viscum album. The sequence goes on from OY728147.1 coordinate 1,308,023,011, forward strand.
GAGTCTTCAAAATAAATAATCCTATATAATCATTAGATTTGTTAAATAAACCTTCACCTTAAGTCCAAATTCCTTCATATGTGTCACATCCACTTTTATAAAAAATATTGATTCACTATAAATTTATTATGGAACAATAATAATTTATGTAATAACATATATTTTTTAATTATAATATTTTAATAACTATTTATTAATAATTTTTTGTTTAAATCACTGTTCCGCTTAATAACTACTTCATTTTTCATGTTTTTTTTTGTTTCATTATTTTTGGTCCTTATCTATTGATCATGGTTTCATCATATAACTAATTTTAGTAATTATTTAAATATAATATAAAATAATTACATTCATATTTATAGTCATCCATAAATTTCAGAGATAGAAAAATGAATGAGACCATTCATTTAGACGGTATACCGTACGCACCCATGAACATTGTTTCCATTTTTTTGATGGTTGGAATGAAAGAAAGAAAAATAGTAGTTGAATTTATTAAAATAATTATTACATAATATATATAATTTATTTTCATTAATTTTACCATTATTTCAATTCATGTTAAAATAAAATGAATAACTTATCACATCAATTCGTGGAGGTGGTACTCCACACGTATGCATTGGCGACATTATAGTTTTCCAACTAATAGGAAGTTAAAAAGTTAGAGTCTATATAATAATTAAAAAAATATAATTTTTAAATTACTTTCATATATATACTTGAAATACATAATTATATCAACATGGTATAAATGGTTATGGAACGATTATTACATCATATTGTGAGGTGGTTGTCCGCTGTACATATGATTGACAGTTTTATTTCCTATTTTATGGAAGAGGGCATTGGTTTAGGTTATGAAATTAACATAATATAAAATCTATATATAGAATATATTTTTGTTATAATTCTATCATATCTATAGATTATTTAAAAGGGGTATAAGAAGAAATAATGTGAAGACACATGGATAAGAACTACACCACTTCTTTATAGAATCTCTCTTGGTTTAGTCCTGAAGCCTTTCTAGGATGGTTCTATAATCGTGTAAGGGAATATAGTTTGTGGTGAGGGATATAAGGAATGGATTTGGTAAATTTTTTGTTGATCCAAAATTCCTTTTATGTGTGTATAGGATAGTATAGGGGTTATCCATTTATATGTTGGGGAGGGGACCCCCTTGTAAGTTTCCTAAAAGAATATAAAATGATAAAGTGAAGCCCAATAAAAATGCTTCGAAATGGATATGTAATTGAATTATGGATAATATAATTTATAAACATGAAGATAAAATACTATTTAGATATTTTTTTATTAAAAATATTTCCCATATCTACTGGTTTGACCCCCTCAGTATACATGGTGTAACCTTAACCACACCAATTAATTTTTTGCTTGTTTTCACTATTCATTACGACTAAAATTGAAGTTTAATAAATTACCAAAATTTAATTATTATTTTTAATATTAAAAAATATATTTTATTAATTTAAATTCATATAAGGTGTATAATTTAATTTAAAATTAAACCCACAATTGTTACGAAAATGTGGGTTTCCAATGAAATTTTTCTTAAGTAAATTTTTTTTATATCAAATATCAACATAAAATTGATTCCAATGATATAAACTGGAGTAATAATAATATAATTTATGAAATTACACATTTATAAATGTTATAAGATAATATGGAAAATTTTTAATGATTGAAACGAAATGACCGTTTCAAATAAAAATGAGTAATTTTCACTATTCATTGAAAATTTATCCTTTTTAGACAATTCTCAAAAAATCACATTAACTCAATTTTAATGTGGTGATTTCAAAAATTAATTTCATTTTTTCAAATAAATATTGAAAAAATTATATAAATAAATTTTAATATATCTTCACAATTTTTCATAAGACCACATTTTAGAGAATACATTTTTAAGCATAAAAGTAGATTTCTTCTTATCCCATGCATAGAAAATTTAATTGATGAATGAAAAAAAATTTATTGAATAAATAATGTATAATTTCATTTATATAATTCAATAATTTTGATTAATTTAATTTATTAAGGCACACAAAGAACGTGCTCTTAAAAATAGATTTTTAGAAAAAAATTATTTTCTATTCAGTGGATTTTTATTATCATTTCTAATTGATTTATAACCAGTGAATTTATTTTATACATTTTTAAACCATATAATTTTCATAATTTTGTTTTTTATTCATATTCTTCAATTTAATGGATATATTATAACAATATATGATTTATTTAAACTTGAGGTCACAAGCTATCAAATGGTATTAGTTTATTTAAGAATAAATATACCACCAAATACGAGGGTGTTATAGTTAATATATGTGTCTTATGATGTTTAAAGAGTCTAATTAAGATAGGATATGGTTATGATTTTAAAAATGGGTTATAGATTTTTTCTTATTTAAGTTCCTTTTGTAATTATATTTATGGTTGTTGCCATATACATGTTATTATTGCAGATATTTCTTTTATGAAATCATGAAATGTGCTTATTATATGACTGGATAACTATATACAATTGTTTTGAGATGTTTTTAAATATGTATATAGTCCATTAATTTGAATAGTGATTATTTAATAGGTAAAATTATATATGAAACTATTTAATAATACATACAAATATTAGTATTATTTTAGAATACTATATTGAACGAAAGAAATCATTTGGATTGATGATTTAAAGTGGTTTTAAGTTCATTTTAAGATTTATGTAATTTTGAATTTTGATGAAAATTTTAAAAAGTCTAAAATTTATTTGTATTACATAAATTTAATCAAGAACACATGACTATAAAAATATCAAAGGAATCAAAATTTTTAAATATTATTTGGATTCTTTTCATGGTCACTCAGAATAGATGACTAACGAATTGGTAATGATGTGAAGTCCCAAAATATTTCAAAATAGTCAGTTTTAATATTTCAATTGGGTAGTCCAAAAGCGTGATCCATAAAAAATGGTAAAGTATGGATGATTTACCTGAAAATCATATGGGTCATCATATATTTCATATTGTTATTAAACCCTTATACTAATATAACTAAGTTAAATAAAAAAATGGATGAGAACCTCATGAAATCATAATGGTCATTATTATTTTTATATTCATATCAATTATACATAATATCCATTTCGAAGCTATCTATAATAAGAAGTGATTATTGGAGATAGATTTAATAAATAATATAATTCTACTAAAGAGTATGAGTAATTTTCTCATATGTTTGGTTCATTGATATTAATCATAAAATTTCTCTTTTGAGATACATTATGAAAATTGAAAAAAAATACCTAAGAAGCATTGTGGGATATAAGAGTAACATTTCAATAAGATGAACATTCTTCTATATATATTGAAAATGAATAATAAAATTTAAGGTTAAAAGATGTCTATAAGGGTCATTTTTGTTGTTTTTTATGGACATTTAGATAAGTGAAATGATTCCCACTTTTCTGTAATATTCAAAATGATGTTGAAGTACCAAAGCTGTATTTAGTTGTTTTTTATGTCATTGTAGTTAATGATAAATTAAGTAGTAAAAATGATAATGTGGGTTCTAGAATGATTTATCCACTCACCTATTATGTGGAGATACTACTCATTGATTTTGGGTAACGAAGGGGTGTCACCCATGTTGATGGGAAGAGGAAGAGATCGATGATGTTTTAAGAACATGGCTAGATAGCTACATGGTATAACCCATTTGAACATTTGGATTCTATGTAATTACTAAAGTAAAAAAATTAGAACTAAATTTGGTGAAGCGTCATCTATAAAATTTTGTGTTTAGAAAGATATTTGCAAGAGGACATCTAGTATAGAGATTTAATGTCTTTTATTCATCTGGAAAAAACATGATGTTATTATGGGGAACAAATCCTTCTATTATTAAGTACAAATACTTTCCACAAAAATTCCAAATATATTATTTATAATGGTTTTTGAATGTATGAGAAGATATTAATGCGAAGAAGGTATAAGAGTTCTTGAGAACACTCTATCATTGTATTCACCAATTCATTAGAATAAGATCTAATTTGTTTGAAGATATTATAATAATTATATAAATTATGTGGAATAGTTCTATAGGCATTTGAATAAATTGATATGGGTTGATATTAATTGAATTTAATTTTATGTCATATGGAATAATTTTCTATTTTTGATTTCATAGTAGATATTTATCCAAATCTGGAAATCTTTTCAAAAATAATCTAAGCAGCAAATTTTTTTATAGATGATATTATATTGCATAAACATCATTTTAACACTATAGGGTTGGTTTTTAAGATATATGGAGTCTAAATAAACATTATCTAAGGAAATATTAGGGGTTTCTAATAATGATATACTATGTTTTGAAACCATTATAGAGTGTTTCTAAGAGAAATAAATGGAAATGAAACATCTTACTTCAACAACATCCAACCCTTCGTAAACATCATCAGTATGTGTAAGCGTAAATCCTTGTATATATAATCATAATTCAAGAAAATTTTTAGTGTCATCTATTATATGTGTAAACTTAATCTATAACACCCTAAATTTCTTAAATAATAACATTTTATTTCATATTGTATGCAACACATAACACCAAGATTAAACTACCCACAAAGTATATTTCATTAAATTTAATCTTTTCGATAGCTTGCAGAACACACAACCCCAATTTGATGAAATCCAAAATATAGTATATATATCTGTTGAGTACTAGTGTATGAATATTAATAAATAAATTTTAATCATTATTTTTCCCTATTTATTTGAAATAAAATAATAATCCTTTCAAAAAGAGAAATGTTTTGTAGAAAACTATATTTTTTCTAAACGATGGTTTAGTCACCGTCTGAAATCATAATATAGAATTAATTTTTAAAATTGTTATAAAATTAATTTTATAAAATTAATATATATTTTTTAAAATCATAATATCAAAATTATAATAAGTTGAATATTTTGGGATTTATCTGAAATTTTCATTTTTTGATGAATAGTAAAAAATAACGAATTTTAATTAAAAACTGCCTTTTATTTTAAATTATTTATGAAGATAAATTATATTTTCAAATGGTTTTCATGTTAAATTATTTAAATTATATAAAAATTAATCCAACTTAGGACATTTAAATAATTTTTATATTTAATTTTGATATAAAAACATTATAAACATTTGAATATTTTCTCTAAGAAACCCCGCTTTCTCTCAGTGTCCGTGGGATTAATTTGAAACTAAAATTTTCCACTTTTATGAATAGAACGTGGGAATAATAAATTCCACATTTTGAATCATATTAATATATATTTTATAATAATTTTAACTTAATTTTTTACCAAAATAAATAGTGAAAATAGTAAAAACTAATTTCCATATTTAAGGTAAAAATGGATTTACTGTGGGTTATAATAAGAAGATAAGAGTTTAAAATGACCTAAAACTCTTAAGAAATATATTTTTTATTTATTTAAACATCTTATCTTCTAGGTTCTATAATGTAACATTTTTTTAGGGTTGTGTCATGATAAAAAAGTGGGTATGATTTAATCTTTTAAAAAATTTAAAAGTGTGCATCTCACCTCATATATATAATGCCACCCACAATACGTTCTTATTCACATCATAAAAAATATTAGTTAGGAATAACCCTACCCAAATAAATTTAAAAAATCCCTCCTATCATCCTTTAGTCCTTAGTTTGGGAATAGACCCAACCTATGAAGTATTTTGGTGAAAAGATAATGAGGATACCCAGAGAAGAGGTAAGGTTCTTCAACAAGCGTCTTTATTTTATTTCTTCCTACCCCACACTCAATTAATATTAAACCATGATTATATAATAAAAATAATATATTACAAATAATGGGATGTCTTATAATAAGTTTATGACCTACAACCATCTTTACTTCCATCAAATGGGTTTAGAAATCATCGTTTGTTTGTACAAATGACTTATCGCTTACGAATAAAAGTCATTCTTTTTTCAATTACCACCTATAATATTTGGGTATGATTATTTATCTAAAGTATATATATATATATATATATTTATAAAATTATAATACCTATATTATAATTTTATCATATATAACTTTTTTACATTCCATTCTGAAGGGGATACGATAACTGCACTCAAGTGTATGGCAGACTACCCCCTCACCAAGTAATGTGATTAATTTTTCACTAACACTAAACATGAAAGGTGAAAAGGATAATGTTAATTAATATATGTTATATAAATGAAATAATTATTATATTAATTAAATATTTATCATTATTAAATATAATATATAATTTCCTTTCTTACACTTAAATATGATTATGTAATTCGCGTACGAGTGGAGTATCACCTTCATGAAGCGACATAACTCTTTTTTCATCACCAAACAACACAGATTATATATAAAATTATATTCAAATAAATGATATTCAATTTATGATATTATTATAAATATTTTAAAATAAAATATTACTTACCTTCTTTTCATAATGATCATTGAAAAATGGAAATGTTACTCATGTGTACATACGACCTACCATCTCTATGATTGTAACATAGTTCATTTTTCATGACCATATTACATGATAGGTTTTAAAAGTATAATTTATGTAAAAATAAGTTAATTATTGTGTGATTATTATTCTAATGATGTTAAAAAAATGACATATTTGACCATATGCAACCTACCATAGTCATTTTTGAAACAAAATATAATTATCATCAAGGCATCTGAACTAAAATTAATCCACTAAATAATCATATATAAAATATTAACATGTGAAATAAAAGTAATAATAAATTTTAAAAAGGTTATTTAGTAATTAAGTAATTAAATTATATTTTTTCTTCAATAATATAAAGAAAGTACATGATTATTTAGACTCAAGGAAAGAGATTTCGTCCCAATTTCATTTCATTGAGGAATATTGTAATGTTATGCACATAATTTGATTAATATAGTATATATAATCCCCATTTGACATTTTATATCATGATTCATTATTAATTCATAGTATTTTATGTATTAATTATATTTATTTCATCTAAGTGTATTTGACTTTAAAATTACCAAGTGGTAAAAGTTATGATGCAATATCACTTTGTTTTGTTATTGTTAACATAATCTTGAAAGAATAACATTTGTGATATAATTTTACATTGGAAATTATATTTCCCTTAAATATTCATATGATTTTTTGATGGATATTATTATTTCGTAAACTATATACTATTTTAATATACGATGTATACTGTGAATGTTTTTTTATTAGTTGGAGAAATATTAATAAATCCATATCTTTTACTCAATAGGGATACATTATGATAATGAACATTTTTTATGAATTAAATGGATTATTTTATATATGAAGAATTATTTGGAAATGAAAGACATTGTTGGGGATTATTTATATATTTCTCCTCGATGTATCGTTAGTCTCATGGGAATAATTAGTGGGATAGCCTTATTTAAATAGGTTTCTGCCCATTTTTTAAATTGTCTTGAGGATAGATCCTGATGGTAGAAGTATCATGTTATTGGGAAACATGATGTAAAATAATTAATAATTTCATTCATTTTGAATTCAGTTATTATTTTTCATAATATTTTATATATGATATTATTTTTCGATTCATTTCATTCTCATTTTATTAATAAAATGACATGTGTTTTTAGTTATTTAAATTTCCATAATGACTATGCCTTATGAAATTATGAGTGTATTTCAGTGGATTAAATGGAATATGCTTTCAGTTATTTACCATTTTATATTGAATATTCAAGTCAAAATTTTAAATTACATGTATTTTCAATTATTTACCTTATTATATTGATTATTCTCAATTATTCATGATAGCTTCCACTGTATTTAACCCTTACTAAGAATTTGATCTCACCTTTATTTTTTTTCTTTTACTAGGAATAATTAAATTGTACTATAAAATATATTAAACAATATTCTTGAGGGGATAAATATATTCTTGAAAAAAATTATGCTATAATTTTTGTACTCAAATGTAATATAAGAGTCATGTGTGTATCTATTTTACCAAGAATACTAATATATTCAGTCCTTTAGGATGCGATTCCTTTTATATTATTCCAATGTATTAATGTAGGCACCAACTATTGGCTACTAGGGTCAGGGTATCTATAATATCAATAAGAGGAAGTTTAGTAGAAACCTTGGGGACTAGATTAAGGGAAACATTTATTAGGGAAAATATTGCATGCTAGAATTTGAGGAAAACTACATAATAACATCCATGAGTTTTTTAAAGAAGAGATCATGCATTTTTTTCTAGAAATACATCCATTTATGGATAAAAAGTGCCTATAGTTCTATAAAAAAGGAACATAGTGGTAATAACCTAAAAAAGGGTACATTGGTCTTGAATCGATCGTCACCTAGTGCATGACAATGGGCCTTACTATACCCATGGTTAGACACTTCCATGGGATTTATATAAAATAATTCAAAATTTCATTAAAATCCATTATGAAGGGTTTAATTATATTATAATAATTAATTACCTTGGTGAAACCTAATATGTCATGGATTAAAAAAATAATTTATCTCAAAGGAATGGGAAAATGTTTTATATGTGGAAAAGAACAGAATAATGTAAATAATTTTAGAGGAAAAATGAATAGTATAAAAGAAGAAAATAAATCTAATAATTGGGATAAATTTATAGTTAGTTGTCTTAAATTTTTAGAACCTAATAATTATCTGAGTGAATTAACTCTTCTAAAGGTAAAAACCTCGGCCAAGGAAGGGCTTACATTGAAATAAAATAGATGATGTATTTGTGTAGATGTATTTTACTAATGGTGTTTTGGTTATAAGAATCATTAAATGTTTACGGATTCTATTAAATTTTAGATTCATATTTTACTCTTCAATTTAATAGTTATGGATACCATCAAGGGTTTCTGAGCTTAATATTGATAATAAAACCAAATTATTAAAAGCCCATTTCAACAATTTATGTAGTAGAATATAACATGATTAAGGTTTTGGATCATCATATATATAAAGATGGATAAATACAAGAGGGGGTGAATTATAAGTTTAAAAACATTTTTCTTTAATATTAAAAGTATCTTAGTTTAATCGGTTTAAATAAATTATATCCACAAAACCTATTAAGTATTCAAATAGTAATCGGGCTTGGCCCTTCGGTTTGATGAAAAAAGTATCATAATCAAAAAGATTCCAATATGCATTCCACATGTTGTAATAAGAAAATGATTCCACATTAACAAATTATATAACCTTATTTAGTAAGTAATAATAACATATTTAGAGTTTTAATCATATTCATAGTAGAAATGATTTATTCAGAGTTAACAAAAAATGAATTATAATCAGAATGGTTACAATAAATTAGAGTATTAAAAATGTACTAATCGTATCTTAAAGTATATAAAATCTTAATAAGAGTAATAATGTTTTCACAAATTAATATTGGGTAGAATAATTGTATCCTAATCAAAGCTATCATGATAAAAAAAATATATATAGAAAGTATGAATATAAAAGGATTCTTCTTCTGTTGCAATTTTAGTGGAAATAAAATACTTGTAATAAAACAAGTAATACAAATAAATACAATTATTTTAAAAACATTGTAAGGTATCCAATAACCAAGGACAAAGGTACCCTATTTTATAATTACATGAGAGTATGTCTTTACCTTACTAGGGAAATCCTTCGATATAATGATCGGTCTATCTCACTATCCCTATTAGCCCTCGATACAATGATCAGATTCTCTTTCTCACTATCCATGTGATCCCTTAATATGATGATCAATTTCTCTATATTTCTATAACTTTGAGTACTCAATACAATGATCATATTCTCTGTCTCGCTATCCCCACAATCCCTTGATCGTATAAATGCGATCGTTCATTCTGATTATAAACTCAAAAGGGTTGAAAGTATAAGGAACAAGTATTTAACTCTTATAATCCTTAGAGCTCTCAAAAAACTGAGATTTTTTTTAAATAAAAATGATCATCCCTTGACTATAAACTCTTAAAATGAATGGGTATTTATTGGGAATCATCCAATTACAATATTAATCCTCCAATGATAATATTCTCTCTGAGTTTTTTGTGATTTCTTGGATACATAAAACTTTAACAATCAGATTATAATTGAATGTCAGATGTTGTTTTGATTCACTCCATCTGTAGTTTAAAATATATTTCATATATTAGAGATTATATTTTTTGGGTACAGAAAGTTAATTACGAAAAATTCATTAAGTTCGAGTATGATTTTAGTTTAAACCCTTATCAATATGAATAATAATATTTTTTTCAAAATAAAATATAAAAAAGATATCTTATATTTGATCTAATAAAGCCGAACACGATAAATATGGGAATGATTATTTATCATATCTAGTCTCATTATAATAAACATATTATATCCAATCTCATTTCAATAAAAATACTTTATACATTCTCATTATGGCATACATATTGAAAAATTATATCTTCGCAACACCTTAAGTTTTATTCTAAGTATAATAAAAAGATAATGTTTTCTTAAAAAACATTATATAACATTTTGAACTTGTAATTTAATAAAGAAATTATATTTTAGTGATTTACAAAACAAAATTATGAAAACTTTCATAAGTGAAAATTTTGACACATCATTCTTCCCCATTTTGGATAGTGAATACCACAAAAGATAAATGAATATGAAATATTGAATCATATCCAAAATTAAACATTACACCTATCTCTAGTTGGTTTATAACTCATCCGAATATAATAAAAAATACGAATAACTCCCCCTTCGGATAAAATATCCTACCTAAGGATCGTATTCACATATAGAATGAAATTTATCCCCTTTAATTAAAACATATCCATCTTTATATAAAATTGTCCCTATTTTTTTTTCAAAAAGGAATATGGAATAAATTTTGAGATTCTTAAAAAAGGGTTATAGAAACAAAAAAAAAACAATATGAAGAAAAGAGTATTCCATTTGTTAGAGTAAAAAAAATATATATTAATAAGTTCCTAGAAAAAAAATATATTAATTCTTGGAAATTATTTCATTGATTACGGGCCTCATATTATTGAAAATTTCTTTGTTTTCCAAAAGCATTGAAAATTTTTTATCTTAAGAACAGATTTTTTATTCCTAATTCTGAATATTTTCATTCAAAAGCTTATTATTGTCTTCTTAATATTTAATTATATCTAAGAATAATTCATTATGATTCTAGAAATCATTAATCTCATATTTATATAATATTCATCTTAAAATCTTATGAAATAGAAGCTTTAATATCCCTTGTAAATTTGTAACATCTTAAGTCTATTATACAATTGAATTTCTGAACTGATTAAGGAATTTTACTCAATTGGCCATGTATTTAGCAAGAATACTAAATGAAACATCGGTTTTATTTAAATAATTCTAAAAATATTAAAGAGTGTCATAATAAATTTTGATATATTTATCAACACCATGAGACTAGTTTACCATCTTATTATATCGTTCTCTTTGAGTCTTGATCATTTCATGAATGATTTTGAAATCCTCTTTAAATTGATTCTATCTATCCGTGAAATATTTCAATAAGACTAATTTTTCATGTTGACTTTCAGCAATCAAATCAACCTTAGTTTCAATTATGGGAAAGTAAGGAGTTTTTTTTACAAAATCTGATCAAAGTATGAAAGATATACTAGAGTTCCAGAGCTAAGATAATATTGAGAGATATTGACTTTGATTGATTGTTTCTAAGAGACTCAGAAATAAAACTATCAATTGTTATTACTTTCACTTTTTGAGCATCGTTATTGGATATATCAAAAAAATTATTTTGTCTAGTTGAAAATTTTTTTTTTCGGTGTTGGATTGTTCTGATTTGTCAAAATTATGTTTCTAAGAATATGACTAAACTCAAAATACTGAATGTGATTCTCTTTTTTTTAAAAGTTTTTGATTTTTCTTTCTGAACATCTGGAGAATGTATCCTTGAAGTGGTTCCTTATACAGATCATAAAGAAAGTTTATCCTAATGATATTTTTCTCCAGCATCACCTTTAGTATTTAAAACTTCTTAATATTCACCAATTGTCCCTATTTATGGAATACATTTTTCCTTTTTTCATATCTTTAGAAAAGTAAGTAATCATAATTATGAAAAAAATTAATTTATCAAAAAATTTTGTATATGGATTCTGTTGACCTGTTTAGATAAGAGGTGAAGAAAGTTTACATGATTCTTTTTCCTATTATTTTATCAATCTATCATGAAATGGAGCTTCAAATAATATAATCTTTATCTTCTCGTTCTTTTAATTTTTTGTAGTACATGATCCCTATGATGGTTGATTACAGGGGTTTAAACTGAGTTAAGACAAAAAAAAGTATCTCATATTTTCTTTTCTTCATTTTTCTTAATCAAATATTATTAAACATCTTCACTAAATTTATTATGCTTCTTGGACATTTTTTAGAGAAATACACTCAGTTATTTATTTATTTTTCTCAAACATTGGATTCATCTAGTTTTGAAACCTTCTTACTACCTTGATCATCATTTTTAAATTTTTCAGACCTAATATCCTTCAGAGACTTCTATAATTTTTTATTAGAAACATTTTTCATCCATTTAATTGTATCATCACTAGAAAAATGAATCTTTACCATATATGGGGTTGAAGTTATTGTATTCTTGAGTGAAACCATACTCCGCATAAAAAAATACTCAATATCATTGGATACATTTTAGTCATGGATTTTATGGAACTGGTATTGAATGTTTTGACTGTAAGAATGATGTAATCCATCATATTGATTTTAATCATATTTACTATAAAATCCAAAACAAAAGAATATGTGACCTTAAGTGTTTACCTGACACCCTTTCTTAGTATTATAAAAAGATTAATAAACAATACTGTTATATGATAATCTGCGAATATATAGAAAAATTCTTTTTTTTTTTCATTCATAAGATTAGAATTATGAATCCCAAACTCATTTCTTTTTAAAGGATCTATTATTTTCAAGAAGTTTGTGAGAGGGAAAATACGCCACTCTTTCTGAAGGAATTCCAACAAGGCTAGAAGCTTATATAATTAATGCACTATACTCCTTTCCATAAATTATGAATGATAATTTTCTTTCCTAATTTTTTAGGAATAAATAAATAGAAGTATAAAATTCACATATCTCATCATCATGAATTAGATCTTGATCTCTGTTGTATTTCTCAAAAGACAGAGTTTTCCAACCCTGAAATTATATAATTCTATTTTGGTAAGAATCATATTTATCCTAAAAGGTTTTATTTACTAAACATTTATGAAAAGTTCTCATCTTACTTAAATCCTTTAAAGGCATTATATTCGTTGAATATACTAATGATTCTGAATTTTTTTTATATTTGGGAAAGAAATCGTACTTGTGACTTTGAAGGGTTAAAGCACATCCAGGTAGAAAAATGGGAAAGATTGACGTAGGGCACACAAGGGGTTCCATTTATATAGGAAGTCACAGGAAATTATTATACTTGTACGATTGAGATTAAAAAACTTATGATCCAATGGTTGTTATTCCATGGAATATTTTTTTAAATTAAACTCTTGAGGTTTAAAAAAAATTAATAATAAACCAGAATAAAAACACTAATAATATAAGCATAATGAATATATTGTAAAAAATAGAAAATATGAAAATGAACCTTTTAGAGTTTTATGTTTTTATCAATTTTGGTAAAAAGATATTCATGATTTTTATAAAATTGTCTATGTACAAATTTTTTTTACTATGAAACATTTCTTAACATGAAAAAATTTATGAGTATGAAAAATTCATAAGTAAAAAAAATCACTGAGTATGAAAATTTTATGAGGATGAAAATTTTCTGAGTACTAAAAATTTCTGAGTATGAAAAATTTATAAGTGTGAAAAATTACGGAGTATGAAAAATTTCAATGTATAGAAAGTTTATGGGAAAAATAAAAAACAATAATATGTACTCCCCATTTATAAAAGAGATTATTAATGTAAGGATATGTTTTAAACAAATAGGATATGTGAATGAATAATTTATGTTGATCATTCATGGATTCTATTTAAAGTATTTAATTCTATCAAAAGGTAGAATTTTTTTAAAAATATCAGGAAGTTGTTCCTGCATTCTAATGAATTGTAAAATGATATCTCATTTAGTATTATCTGTAAATTTGACCTTAAATCCTTTTATCTAGATCATATTTTCAAATAAATTGTTTTGTCTAGTCATATTTCTCAAACAACCACTATCCTTGTACTTTGTATTCCTGTTGTTGGTACTTCCTTTGCTTTCTTGAAAATAAACAACTATATTTTCAGAACCCAAACCTTCTAAGGTCCATAAATGTTAGAAAAAAAATTTAGGAATTAAATTTGTTTTGAAAAAGGAATTTTTAAAATCCTAAGTATTGAATTTTATTTAAAGAATAATTATTTTCCCTATGAGCTCCACTGTGACATTTATTAAAAAATGCTATTTTTTTAGAATAAATAAGTTGTTACTAAAAACAGTTTTTATAAGAATATCATATTTTTGAACTAGTACCATGTGGATGGATTTTTTTATACATTGTAAAGACCCAGAAATTTCAAGGATTTTTTTTTAAATTTTCTTTGGAATTTTACAAGAATGCAGTTTTTGACGGTGCCTGATTCCGTGGTCTGGTGTGCCCAGAATCATTTTTTCCGAAGTTTAGCTCGGGTATGTTCAGTGAACGAATGAGCGGGAATTTCTAACTTTTGAACCGGTGCTCGGAATCGAATTCCGAGGGCACCAATGAAACCACAGTTCCGATAATTTCTTAGAAACACCTTTTCTGGAATTGCGTTTTCACGAGAGAGGTTGATAAAAATTGTGGAAGATAGAATAAATTTTTAACTACAATTTTTTTCTCTAGTTGGATTTAAGCTTTGGGTGGAAGTTGGGTAACTACCCAACTTCCCATGGGAGGTTATGAGAGTGGTGGGGCCCACACGAACCCCACCCCTTCACATTCCTTAACTCCCTCAACTCACAATTAAATTTGATAACTTAAGTTTTGATAACTTATGTTTTTAATGAAGTGTGTTTAATGTGAGTGATTGAATTTCAAACTCTTGAATTTCAAACCTTAAGTTGTGTTAATAAAATAAGTATGGGACTTATTTTATTTTTTTTGGGTTGGAGGCTTGTTTCTTGAGAGCATTGGGAGAAAAGCTAAGGGGGACTTGAGTTTCTTCATCCTCTTCGTCGAAGAACACGAAGAACGCGAAGAATGCGAAGAACACAAAGAACGTCAGATTCCTCAGAGGTCGACGTCTCCTTCCGCGACACCTCTTACTGCGACGCCGACGACGTCTTCTTTCGCGAGGTCTCTTTCCGCGACAAATCCTCGTTCGACGAACCTCCGTTCAAGCTACGCTCGAGGTAGGGTATTGGTGTTCTCTTATATTTTGAGAAAAGAACGACGGGTGTTGACCAACCATTTCCAGGATGATCCGCGGATCCTTTGTTCATGCGAGTTGATGTTTATGATTATTGTTTTTGTGTGAAATATTTCTTTGCCTTACGTCGACTTCTATTTGATGGCCGCTTGCTATCATTATAACAGGAGGAGGTCGGACCGAACGAACACGGCCGACCCTCCTCCCCCCTTATTGTTTGAATTTGTTGCGGAACGTGAAAGACGGCGCGGTGCCATTGCACCACACAAAATTTATGAGGAAGGGCTAAGAAGCGTGGCACCGTCGCGCAGCGCCGATGAAGTTGAACAAGCCACGACGCCGTCGCGCCGCACCGGAAAACCACGAAGAGGCCGTAGTTTGATTATTTGATCGTTGAGCGCAGATTGACGTGAGACGACAAACGAGGTCGTAAGGTAATTTTGAGGCCTCCACAGTGAAGGTCGGGTCCCGGGAGGGCTTTTGGCGAAGACGGCGTGAATGTCCGATCATCGGAACTCGCCTGGTGGTCCGTGAAGTAAACCACCAGTGCGCCACACCGGCACGGCGAAGCCGGCGCGCCGCGCCGGCGGCAGAAGGCGGCGGTGCCAGGCGCGCCCCCGTGGAGAACTGCCACGGCCGAAGCCGCGGCGGCGGGCCGGCCATTCCGCGACCGCGCGGGGACCGACGAGGGTGGGACGCGGCCATCCGGCCGCGTCCGTTGGTGAGAGGCGGCCCCCCACGCGGGGTCGCAGACCATTCAAGGGGGGCGGCGCCCCCCTGGCGCACCGCTCGGCCGTTACGGCCGAGCCGCCAGGCGACCAGGTCGCGCCCAGGCCGGGCCGGGCCGCGCCAGTCGGGTCGGACCCGGACCCGGGTCGGGTCGACCCGATTCAGGCCGACCCAGGGGGGGTTGGGCCGGGTCGGTCCGGGCCCAGACCCCCCATTTCCGGACCTTTTCGGTCTTTTTCCCATATCCTGGGTTACGAACCTCCAATCAATGCACCGTCAGCAGTGATACGATCCTTGGACAGAGACGGTCGTTTTGACATGTCGCACTCAAGGTTTCGGAATACTTTGAGTTCGGCCGGGTTGGTTCGTACACAAAACCAACCTGGTCCTCGGAGTGGAAACACTCATAAATTGAGCTCCGGAATTCTGATTGACATGCCGTTGACTTTGTTGGATTCCTCTTGATGAGATAGAACTTTTGGCTTACTACGCTCGAGGTTTGGATGCCTTCAGTGTGTGGTCGGGTTGGTTCGCTCACGAAACCAACCGGGCCCCTGGAACGAAAAATCCAATAACTCACAGACCGGGCGTCCGATTGACGCTCCGTCTGTCTCGTTGATATCCTCTTAATGAGACGAAACTTTTGACTTACTCCGCTCGAGGTTTGGATGCCGTCGGAGTGTGGTCGGGTTGGTTCGCTCACGAAACCAACCAGGCCCCTAGAACGAAAAAGCCAATAACTCACAGACCAGGCGTCCGATTGACGCATCGTCTGTCTCGTTGATTTCCTCATGATGAGACGGAACTTTTGGCATACTTCGCTTGAGTTTTGGATGCAGTTGGATAGTGGCCGGGTTGGATTGCACCCGAAATCCAACCGGGCCCCTAGAATGGAAAAGCTGATATCTTTTAGATCGGACGTCCGTTTGACGAACCGTCAGCGGCATGGGTGATCACGTTGAGAAACGGTCCCTATGAGTATACCCTATGAGAGTTCGGGGTACAATTGAGATATGTCCGGGTTGGTTCGCTCACGAAACCAACCGGGCCCCCGGGACGAAAAGGCTAATATCTCACAGACCGGGCGTCCGATTGACGCGCCGTCTGTTGCGCTGAGACCCCTATGATGAGGTGGTCAATTGAGATACTTCTTTGTGGGACTTTGATATACTTGGAGTATTGACCTGTAGCTCGTGGAGCGGACCCTCCCAGAGTCGAGCGTGCGACGTACGAAGACCGTGTAGCCGACTGAGACTTGACGACCGCTTGACCGACTCGACTTGGAGTTAGTCGACTAGCCCAGTGGACGGAGCACTACTTTGTTTGGGTGCAGACCCATGGAGGACGGAGCACTACCTGTGTGACAGTGCAGACCCGTGGTACTCGTCCGGAGAGTACCTCTGCTGGCTACTAGGGGGTGTGCACTCCTGTGTTTGGGCGGCATACCCCGACGGGAAGCACTACTGTGTTTGGGTAGCTGGATCGCGATACTCGACAGGAGGAGTACCTTAGCAGTCTTAGGTTAGTGAGCAGTACCTCGGAGTCGTGACAGGACCACTGTACACTCCAGAGACGGGGCTCTTCAGTAGTTACAGTTTCGATAATGAAAATCCTGGTTTGAGTTGAGTCTTTTGACCCTTGTGTTTACCTCATGATTGAGATGGATCACTTGATAACTTAGGTATATGTATGGGTATATACCTGGGTAGTGGTTATCCGTTGATTTCATGATCTTGGTGTTTTCCTCATGATTGAGATGGGTTACTTGATAACTTAGGTATATGCATGGGCAAATACCTAAGTAGAGGTTTTCTGTTGAGATATTCTTTGTGGTTATCCATGTTGGTTTTAGTGAGACCTTGAGGGTCTCAGGGTCCCTACTGAGTATCGTTATACTCACCCCTGCACGGGCTATGCCCTCACCTCATTGTGTTGGTTGCAGACGACGGAGAGTGCTGACGGAGGCCAAGTGTTTAAGGACTGGATGGTACCTGGAGGTGGAATACACGACGAGTCAGTATCCGGAGGTGGACTTCACGGTGAGACGACACTCGGAGGAGGTTGACGGGTGAGAGCGTTGTGGAGGCTATCTGTATCTACCCTTCAGGTAGGATCTGTGGTGGATGATCCAGGAGCTGCGCCATCTGTACCTACCCTTCTGGTAGGATCCGAGGAGGACGTCCCAGGAGCCGCTTCTGTTCTTATAGCTGTTTTCTTTTTCTGTTGTACTTTTGTTCAGTTGTAGTTGTACTTTCAGTTGGGTTTGTATTCTAGACCATTTACTTTTCATCACTTCTCTTTGTACTTAGTGTTTTACTTCCGCTTGTACTCTAGGGTGTTTTGTTTAATTTTATAAAATAAATGCCTTCCCAGTTATCAGGATTTACGCCTTTGGTGGTAGTCGCCAACCCCTGGCCTATGGAAGGCGGGTTTGGGGTAGTCACGACACGGGCCCCGAGGACGGGTTGTGACAAATTGGTATCAGAGGAGTCGGTTCTACCACAGAACTTATAACTCTGATATTTTCTTTCTGTGAAGAAATAGTGTTAAGAGAATCGAGTTTGGTTTTTAGTTCAGGGAGTCCAGTGTTGGTGAGGGCGGTCGACATATCCATACACCAGGACCCTGACAACTGATTTCCGACATTGTGCATGAAAACACTGATTGTGTGTGTGTTTCCAGAAGTTTTTAAATGTCAGCTCAAACCAGGTCAGATCAGCAGGTATAATCATTTGACCGTGTCACGTTGTTTTTTCAGGATTCCTTTTCACGGACGACCAGCTAGAGCCCAGAGGGATGTGCGTACTGACAACCTGTCGAGAGACGAGGCTTCGGTACAAGGCCCTCTGGCAGTTGAGGCACCGGCGGTACTACCATACATTGAGCCACCGATGCCACCAGCCCCAGCAGTAGGCGATCCACACCACTTAATAGCACTGCACGAGTTACAGCGCCAGAGACCACCCAGGTTCTGGGGAGAGACGGACCCGCAGGCGGCTGAGGATTGGTTGGAGGCTGTGGTGAGAGTCTTCAGGCTAGTGGGGACGCCTGCAGACTTCATGGTAATCTTTGCTGCCAGCCTTCTTCAGGAAGCAGCAGGCAGGTGGTAGAGCCACTTGTTCCAGTTTTGCGAGAGGATTACCTTCGCATGAGAAGACTTAGAGACCTTCTTCAGGGTGGAGTCTGTGCCAGTAGCTCTACACCCCGAGCATGTTCAAGATCTCTTTCCTTTTCCGCGTGTTTTTCGATCAGCAGCTGAGTCATCTGTGGGCAGTAGACAGATGATGCAGAGGTCCATAAGGACCAGACCAGCAGTTGGGTGATCTCGGGTTTTAGGACCGGTGGTGCGGGGCACCCGGGGTGGGGTCAGAGCCAGTCATATGAGGAGCAGGAAGTGTTATGAATGCGGCAGGAAGGGTCACCTGGCACGTGACTGTCCGACCCCCCGCACTGTCGATCCACAGGCGTTGGAGGATCCACCGAGGCAGAAGCAGCGACGAGTGCTTCAGCAACAGCCGAGCAGTGGAGAAGGCAGTAGAGCTCCGGGAGCAGGTGGACAGGAGCGGAACTAGTGTTTACGTCCCTTGTACTTCTAGTTCCATGTTGCTGTTGTATTCGTGTCTTTGTACCATGAGCTGCAATAATAAAAAGACACTTATCTTTGTGATGTTTGCTTTCCTGTCCTTTTGTTTGGTTGATACTGAGAGGTCCCGGTTAAAAACTGTTGACTTGACCCTCACTTTTGAGATTTCTACTAGAGGCGACCCAGTGACCTCACACTGATGCCGACAGCGTGACTCGACCCTTAGAGGCGGGAGTGACGGTTGGATCTCTTGGTAGTTACGTTGAGTCTTTACGACGTCATCCATGGCATGAATGCATCATTCATGTCAGGATTGACTGCATTAGGAAATTGGTGTGGTTTATCCAGGGGATGAGACCAAGTTTCTCTTTTCGGCAAAGGAGAAATTTTAGCAGCTCTTTTAGATCGTAGGCAAAGAAGGTGCAGATCATCCAGAAGCAGATGAAGACTGCACAGTGCGGTAAGAAACAGGAAACCGACGCCAGCCTTAGAGACTCGAGCATGTTAAATGTTTCAAGAAGAGGAAGCTTTAAGGAGAGATGAGTCTGAGAAGCAGCAGACGTGGAGGCAGAGCTAGGAGAGCAGCATGAGGTGGTGTACATATTAACATGCTACAACCACCCGCCTTAGTTATCCCCGCCAGGCTCAGGGAGTTGGAGAGCGGAGGAAGAGTGGTGCTACATGTAGTCAAGGAGTGTGACCCAATGGCTCTAAAAATTATTCAAGGGACAATCTCTATCCACTACTAGGTGTTGTAGTAACAGACGTCGATATGAATCATTCCTTGCTTTCACAAATCTTGTCCCAGACCTAGAGTTTCTGGTCAGCCGTGGACTTGACCCCCACGTCTGGAGATACCTTGGGAGGAGACTCGATAATCACACTTACACCGACAGTGTGGTCAGACCCTCGAGGTGAGAGTTTCAGTTGGAATCTCTTGGTGGCAGCGTCAAGGCCTTACGACGTTGGTTTGAGTATGGACTGGGAAATCACAGTTCATACACAAATTGACGGTATTAGGCAAAAAGGTTGGGGTTTAACTACGACGTCGGAATGGGTTTTCCTTGGTCATCAAAAAGGAAACCCCAAGAAGCACAGGATAAACTCATGCACAGGAGGGTGCGACCGATCACTCTTGAGTCGGTCAAACTTATCCTAGTGGTAGCAGTCATTTTGAGTTCCAGTTCTAAAGAGGAATTGGAGACCTCTGGAGTTTGAAGATGACGATCACGTCCTTATATGGGTCTCACCTCAACGATGTTTATGGAGATGTGTCCAAGGTGGAAAGTTATCTCCGAGGTTCAGCGGACCTTCTTTGGTCCTCAGTTGGGTAGGCGGGGTGGTTTACCGCTTGACCCATCCACCTCAGTTGCACCAGGTGCACGACAATTTCCAAGTATCTCAACTGAGGAGATACATGCTCGACCCTTCGCATATCATCGACAATGAGGAGCTGGACGATGGCGATGGGGTGACTTCCACAGAGGTTCTAGTGGGGATCGAGGATCGACAGGAGCAGATCCTACGAGGACGGTCGATTCCTTGGGTGCGCTTTCTTTGGCAGTACAGGAGCCTCCAGGTAAGCACATGGGAGCGGAAGGCTCAGATGCGTGCTCAATACCACTTTTGTGACCCTAGTTTTTGATGAAGCTTTATGGGGACATAAATCCCTGAGGTGGGAGTAATGTAAAGACCCGGAAATTTTAAGGAAAATTTTTTCTTAAAATTTATTTGGAAGCTTACAAGAACGCAGTTTTTGACGGCGCCTGATTCTGAGGCCCGGTGTGCCCGGAATCATTTTTTCTGAAGTTTAGCTCGGGTACGTTCAGTGAACGAACGAGCGGGAATTTCTAACTTTTGAACCGGTGCTCGGAATCGAATTCCGAGGGCACCATTGAAACCGAAGTGCCGGTAATTTCTTAGAAACACCTTTTCCAGAATTGCGTTTTTACGAGAGAGGTTGATAAAAATTGTGGAAGATAGAATTAATTTTTAACTACAATTTTCATTTTTCTCTAAGTGGATTTAAGCTTTGGGTGGAAGTTGGGTAACTATCCAACTTCCCATGGGAGGTTATGAGAGTGGTGGGGCCCACACGAACCCCACCCATTCACATTCCTTAACTCCCTCAAATCACAATTAAATTTGATAACTTAAGTTTTGATAACTTATGTTTTTAATGAAGCGTGTTTAATGTGAGTGGTTGAATTTCAAACTCTTGAATTTCAAACCTTAAGTTGTGTTAATAAAATAAGTAAGGGAATTATTTTAGTTTTTTTGGGTTGGAGGCTTGTTGCTGGAGAGCTTTGAGAGAAAAGATAAGGGATACATGAGTTTCTTCATCCTCTTCGTTGAAGAACACGAAGAACGCGAAGAATGCGAAGAACGCCAGATTCCTCGGAGGTCGACGTCTCCTTCCACAACATCTCCTTCCGCGACGTCTCTTACCGCGACGCCGACGACGTCTTCTTTCGCGAAGTCTCTTTCCATGACGAATCCTCATTCGACGAACCTCTGTTCAAGCTACGCTCGAGGTAGGGGAAATTTAATTGGTGTTCTCTTTTCTTTTGAGAAAAGAATGACGGGTGTGGACCAACCATTTCCAGGTTGATCCGCGGATCATTCGTTCATGCGGGTTGATGTTGAGGATTATCGTTTTTGCTGTGAAATATTTCTTTGCCATATGTCGACTTCTATTTGATGGCCGCTTGCTATCATTATAATAGGAGGAGGTCGGACCGCACGAACACGACCGACCCTCCCCCCCCCCTTGTTGTTTGAATTTGTTGCGGAACGTGAAAGACGGCGTGGTGCCGTTGTACCACGCAGAATTTATGATGAAGGGATAAGAAGCGCGGCGCCGTCGCGCCGCGCCGATGAAGTGGAACAAGCCACGACGCTGTCGCGCCGCACTGGAAAACCAAGAAGAGGCCGAAGTTTGATTATTTTATTGTTGAGCGAAGATTGATGGGCGACGACAAACGAGACCGCAAGGTAATTTTGAGGCCTCCGCAGTGAAGGTCGGGTCCCGGGAGGGCTTTTGGCGAAGACACCGTGAATTCCGACCACTGGAACTCGTCCGGTGGTCCGCGGAGCAAACCGCCGGCGCGCTGCGCCGGTAGGGCGGCACCGGCAGCGGTGCCCGGCGCACCGCTGTGGAGAACCATCTCGGCTGAAGCCGCGGTGGCGGGCCGGCCATCCCGCGACCGTGCGGGACCGGCGAAGGCGGGACGCGGCCACCCGGCCGCGTCCGTTGGAGAGAGGTGGCCCTCCACATGGGGCCGCATACCATTCAAGGGGGGCAGTGCCCCCCTGGCGCACCACTCGGCCGTTACGGCCGAGCCGCTAGGCGACCGGGTCGCGCCCATGCCGGCCGGGCCGGGTCGCGCCCAGGCCGGTCCGGGCTGCGCCGGCGGGGTCGGACTCAGACCTGGGTCGGGTCGACCCGGGGGGGGGGGGGGGGGGGGGGTTGGGCTAGGTCGGTCCGGGCCCAGACCCCCCGTTTTTGGACCTTTTCGGTCTTTTGCCCTTATCCTGGGCTACGGACATCCGATCAAAGCACCGTTAGTGGCGATGTGATCATTGGACCGAGATGGGCGTTTTGACATATTGCAATCAAGGTTTCGGAATACTTTGGGTTCGACCGGGTTGGTTCGTACACGAAACCAACCGGGCCCTCGAAGCAGAAACGCTCATAACTTGAGCTCCGGACGTCCGATTGATGTGCCGTTGACTTTGTTGGGTTCTTCTTGATGAGATGGAACTTTTGGCTTACTCCGCTCGAGGTTTGGATGTCGTCGGAGTGCGGTCGGGTTGGTTCGCTC
This sequence comes from Viscum album, assembly GCA_963277665.1. NCBI lineage: Eukaryota > Viridiplantae > Streptophyta > Magnoliopsida > Santalales > Viscaceae > Viscum > Viscum album. The sequence goes on from OY728147.1 coordinate 1,308,046,663, forward strand.
ACGAAACCAACCGGGCCCCTGGATTTAACAAGCCAATAACTCACAGACCGAGCGTCCGATTGATGCTCCGTCTGTCTCATTGATTTCCACTTGATGAGATTGAACTTTTGGCTTACTCTGCTCGAGGTTTGGATGCCGTCGGAGTGCGGTCGGGTTGGTTCGCTCACGAAACCAACCAGGCCCCTGGAACGAATAAGCCAATAACTCACAGACAGGGCGTCCGATTGACGCGTCGTCTGTCTCGTTGATTTCCTCTTGATGAGACGGAACTTTTGGAATACTTCTCTTTAGTTTTGGATGCAGTTGGATAGTGTCCAGGTTGGATTGAACCCGAAATCCAACCGGGCCCCTGGAACGGAAATGCTGATATCTTTCAGACCGGATGTCCGTTTGACGAACCGTCAGCAGCGTGGGTGATCACGTTGAGAAACGGTCCCTATGAGTATACCCTATGAGAGTTCGGGGTACAGTTGAGATACGGCCGGGTTGGTTCGCTCAGGAAACCAACCGGGCCCCTAGGATGAGAAGGCTAATAACTCACAGACCGGGCGTCTGATTGACGCGCCGTCTGTTGCGTTGAGAGCCCTATGACGAGGCGGTCCTTTGAGATACTTCTTCATGGGACTTTGAGATACTTGTAGTATCAAACTATAGCTCGTGGAGCGGGCCCTCCCAGAGACGAGCGTGCGGAGTACGGAGACCGTGTAGACGACTGAGACATGACGACTGCTTGACCGACTCGACTTGGAGTGAGTCGAATAGACCAGTGGACGGAGCACTACTTTGTTTGGGTGCAGACCCATGGCGGACAGAGCACTACCTCTGTGACAGTGTAGACCCGCGGTACTAGTCCGGAGAGCACCTCTACAGGCTACTAGGGGCTGTGCACTACTGTGTTTGGGTGGCATACCCCGGCGGGAAGCACTACTATGTTTGGGTGGCTGGCCCGCGGTACTCAACAGGAGGAGTACCTCAGCAGTCTTAGGTTAGTGACCAGTACCTCGGAGTCGTGACAGGACCACTGTACACTCCAGAGACGGGGCTCTTCAGTAGTTACAGTTTCGATAATGAAAATCCTGGTTTGAGTTGAGTCTTTTGACCCTTGTATTTACCTCATGATTGAGATGGGTCACTTGATAACTTAGGTATATGTATGGGCATATACCTGGGTAGTGGTTATCCATTGATTTCAGGATCTTGGTGTTTTCCTCATTATTGTAATGGGTTACTTGATAACTTAGGTATATGCATGGGCATATACCTAAGTAGAGGTTATCTCTTGAGATATTCTTTGTGGTTATCCATGTTGGTTTTAGTGAGACCTTGAGGGTCTTGGGGTCCCTACTGAGTATCGTTATACTCACCCCTTCATGGGCTATGCCCGCACCTCATTGTGTTGGTTGTATATGACAGACAGTGCTGACGGAGGCCGAGTGTTTGAGGACTGGATGGTACCCGGAGGTGGACTACATGACGAGTTAGTTTCCGGAGGTGGACTTCACGGTGAGACGACACTCAGAGGACATTGACGGGAGAGAGCGTTGTGGAGGCTATCTGTACCTAACCTTCAGGTAGGATCTGTGGTGGACAATCCAGGAGCTGCGCCATCTGTACCTACCCTTCAAGTAGGATCCGAGGAGGACGTCCCAGGAGCAGCTTCCGTTCTTCCAGCTGTTGTCTTTTTCTGTTGTATTTTTTTCAGTTGTAGTTGTAATTTTAGTTGGGTTTGTATTCTGGCCCATTTAATTTTCATCACTTCTCTTTATACTTAGTGTTTTACTTCCGCTTGTACTCTGTGGTGTTTTGTTTACTTTTATAAAGGGAATGGCTTCCCAGTTATCGTGATTTACACCCTTGGTGCTAGTCACCAGCCCCTGGCCTATAGAAGGCGGGCTTGGGGTAGTCACGACACGGGCCCCGAGGACGGGTCGTGACATACATTTTATCAAAAATTTAGTTATAAGTAGTAAGGATAGATAAAATATTATTTAATGAATAAATTTCATATTTTAGTTTTACAACCAAATTTTTATCCACATCTGTATTAGTTTTGGTATTGAGTTTCTAAAAATGGGTTTTCCCACTATCCATTTTTGAAATAACATTTTATAAATATTTAGAAATAATATCTTTTCAAAATTATATATATCAATATATTTTGATAGATACGATATTTTATTTATTGACATATCAATTATTGAATTATCTTTTCCACGTTTTTCATTAGCCTTATCAAGTATTTTACAAAATTTACAACATTCATTTTCTGAATGTTCTGAACAGTGAGAATCTTATTTATAAGATGTTAAAGTATTATCATCAGTAGATGAGGATGATTATTCATCTATAGATGTATAATTATTCTCATCTGTGTAATTTTATTTTAAATACATATTAGTTAAATAATCAGCTATGTGCACTTTGGCCATAAAAAATTGATTTGAAATAGTTATTCTAGTAAGAGGAAAAATATTCCTATGATATGGACTTTCATTATCTGAGGATTTTTCTAAAGAATCACCTATACTAGAACTCCAAGTATCAGTAGCTTTATGAACATTCCTTATTTTTGAATTATAATTTTTTTTTCTGAATCCTGTCAGAATGTATATCTTTACTATCTTTTCTTTTTACCTTCGAACAATCAGGTAGAATATGTTCATCTTTGTTTCACTCATAATAAGTGACTTTAGAGAATTTATTTTCAATATTTTCCTTGTTTACTTTTCTTATAAAAATACTAAAAATCATTTTCTCCAACTATCATGTTAATTCTTCAAGGAATATTAGATTTTTTATTCTTTGAATGTTCAGAATCAATTGAATAATATTGAATAACAACTTTCTTTTTCTTTTTTGACTAAACAAGTGTACTATGAGGTTGGGATTTTAATAAATTTGAAGTAGTAGTAAAATAAATTGCACCATTAATTTTCTTTACTTTATCTTCATCCATTTTCAACCTACCCTCATATTGAAAAAGTGTTCCATGTAAACCATCAAGAGTGAGATTTGTTATCATAAATGATTCATTAATAACTGTTATCTTGTATTCCGACTCATTGGGAATGATATCGATTATCTTTTCAACAAATATTTCATCATATAATCTTTTCTCTCCCATAAATTGTAGACTACAAACAATTTTCATAATCCTTTGTTGTACCTTTGTAAAAGGTTTACCAAAAGGGAACTCAAATGCCCAATATTCAGCTGTAAGAATTTCTATTCTAGTTTAAACAACATTTAATGTTCCAAAATTAAAAATCTCTAGATTTTTTTGGATACTATTAGAAAAATTGTTTGAATAAATATGAATGTAAATGATCCTGGTTATAAACCATACAAGATTGTTTCTAACAGTGTAATTAAATTGATACTCTTATTTTCTCAGTTAGTAAAATAATTACCTTCCATATCCAGGATCTTATAACTTTTAGTTAGAAAGAAAAAATTGTCAACTCTAGTATTTATAACAAATTTCTTCATTTTGTCCCTCCAATACCCATTATCAGCTCAATAAAAAATAGAGGGTCTATTTGGATTGAGGTTATCTATTGAAATGACATCAACTCCTTCAATATTTAAAATCAATATTAATATTCTATTTCACAATACACATTAGTGTAGAAAATATTTATAAAAAAAAATTTCATAAAAGAAATTTAACTAATTTTTATTAAATAAAATAAAAATTTTAAAAAATATTTGAACATTTGAAATCTCATTTGATACCAAATGTATGTATCATTATTACAGATACGTGGCTTTAATACCAATTTTTGGACTGTAATATATAGGAATATAGCTTAATACAATAGGGCAGTTGAATTTTATGTTTAAAAACTTTTGTTTTTAATCATAAAGGTAAATTAGTTTAACCAGTGTAAACAAATTATTTTCACAAAACATCTTAAGTATTCCAATAGTAATTAGACGGGGCCCATGGGTTCGATGAAAAAGTAATCATAATAAATTAGATTTCAATATTTATTCCATAGTTCATAATAAAAAAATGATTCTAATTTTTCATTATATAGAATCGTATTTCATAATAAGTTGTAACGTATTCAAAGTTTTAATTGTATTCATAGTAGAAATGATTTAATCAAAGTTGACACAAAAAGATTCGTAATCACAATAGTTATGATAAATCAATGTATTAAAAAAGTAGTGATTCTATCTTAATTTCTATAAAATTATAATCAAAGTAATAATGTATTCATAAAGTAATATATTCCAGAATAATTGTTTCCTAATCAAAGCCATTACGATAAATAAAATACAAATAAGAAGATGAATATAAAAGTTTAATCTTTCTATTAAAATTGCAGTGAAAAAAGAATAATTTTCATAAAACAAGTAATAAATATTAATAAAATTCTTTTAATACAAATAGTAGTGTATCCAATAACAAAGGATAAATTTACCTTGTTTCATAATTACAATAATATATGTATTTCCCTTACTAGGGAAATCCATGGATTTCATGATCTGTCTCTCTCACTATCCCCATGAGCCCTGAATATGATAATCAACTTACCTATCATGCTTTCCCGATGAGCCCTCCATAAGATAACTAGATTCTCTATCTCGCTATCCTTATGATCCCTCAATGTGATGATCACATTATCTATCTCACTATCCCCGTAATCCCTCGATACGATGATAAAATTCTCTGTCTCTCTATCCCCATGATCCCTCGACCTTATTAATGTGATCGCTCATTTAGATTGCAAAATAAAAAATATTACAAGTAATAGAAAAAATTAGTTGACTCATATAAGTTTTATAACTCTCCCAAACTAAGATTTTTGCAAATGAAAATGATCATCACTTCACCCAAAACTCTTCGAATGATCAAGTATTTATCGGTAAGCTTACAAATTTTATCTTGATCCACAAAAGATGATATTTTCAATGATTTTTTCATGATGACTTGGACACATGGCACTTCAATGGTCATATTATAACAAAACTATTGACTTTATTTTTATATACACCATTTTAGTGTAAAACAAAATTCTTACATTAGAGTTAATATTTTATGGGTACAAAAAGGTCATTAAGACAAATTAACTGAGTTTTTGTATGATTTTAGTCAAAAAATTTATCAATATGAATAATAATATTTTTATTTATGAAATATAAAACATGATATCTTATATTCAATATGATGAAGCTGAGTATGATGATGTCGAGGTTGATTATTTATCTTATCCAATATCATTATTATAAACATATTTTATCAGTTATAATTTCCATAAACATATTTTATCTAGTATCATTTTGATAAACATAATGAAAAATCATTTTTTTGTGACTCCTTAAGTTATATTCTAAGTAAGATAAATAAGATTTTTTTTCTTATAAAAAAAAATATATAATTTTTGGAACTATTTTGTTAATAAAGAAATTGGTCATTTGTAATTTACAAAACAAAAGTATGGAAATGGTCATAGGAGAATCTTCTGAATAAACCTACGTTTATTTTTGGGAAACATTTATGAGAATAAAATTCAATGGTTTAGATATATGTTTTTGTGAAAATGATATTTGAGGAATACTGAACTAACATTTTATAGAAATATGTTTAGATGTATAGATGACCTTTAAGGAAAATATGATCCTTAATGAAATTCTAATAATAGTCAAATTTGATTATTGGAATTTATGGAAAATAATTGAATGTAAAACAACGGTTAACATTTTATTTAATGATTAATTGTATTTTAGGGATTTCTATGATATTGTTTGGGAATGTTACATTAATTACATTGACATAGTTTTGAAAATGGACAACCCACATGATGGGTGACAACCCATCACATGAAACAAGGCCATGGGTTCTGAACCCATAATTGAAGGAAAATAGCAGTTTAACACCAACCCTTTACCTAAATTATTTACTCGTTAATATATAGTTGTTTTATTTAAATTACTCGACAAATAAATTTTAATGACGACCTATTGTTTTTTCTATTGTGGTTTATAGATTGATGAATTATATTGGAAAACTTATGCTAACCATATTAGTTTTTTATAGTAATTTAGGACAGGTAGAAATAATTTTCACTCTTTTATGGATGTTATGATATGTTAAAATTTAATTTAATTTAACCTTTCATAAAAATTTAATTTTGGATATTCGTTTCATGGATTGAGAGATGAATATGAACTTTATCAAAGAACAAGAGAAGGATGAAATTGTACTTTAGAAATATAAATGTATCAAGTATGTATATTTCTTATATTCATAGATTGTGAAATAATTCCTAAACTTTAGAATAATTTTATTTAATATTTTTTATCCTATTACATTCATATACGATGAATTATATGGTATTTTTAATCATAAAAAATCTATAGTTTTATCTCCCTTAACACTCCATTGGTCTTTCAAATTATTGGGATCAATGGCCTCTATTATTACCTATAATTATGTATGCTTTTCTTCCATATATTCACCTTCTACCAATGTTTCTCTCCTTATAAACCTACCTATGTGACCTTTTTATTCCAATTTTACCCTTTTTAAGTGGACGTTTTATTAACCCTCATAAGGATTTGGGGTTTTAAAAAAAGAATTTTCAAATGTAAAATCCTTGATTAATGAGATCAAATTTAAATTTTGAGGACAAAATTTATTTATTCCAGGGTAGAATGTAAAACCCTGAAATTATCAAATAAGAACCTTTTATTTGATAGTGTATGTAACATATAACACTGAGCATAAACAAAATATGAAATTTATTTCATTAAATTTAATCTCTTCGATAGCTTTCATAACATGAAACCCCGAGTCAACGTGCACTGTAATATAGTATACCTATCTTTTAAGATAGTGTGTATTGATATGATTAAATAAATTATGAAAATTTTAGTTACCTATTGATTAAAAATAAAATAACAATCCCCTATAAGAAAAAGATTTGTTTATGAAAAACTGTATTTTTTTTCTAATGGAAGGTTTAGTCACACTTTACACACATAATTTAGAAATAATTTCATTAAATTTTAGAAATTTATTTGAAAAAATGAACTCATTTTATAAATAATAAAATAAAAATTAAAAAATTATTATTTTTTATTTTTTCTAAAATTTTTTATATTAAATGTATAATGAAAATATTGAATTTTAATTGAAAACAACCTTTTCATTAAAATTAATTATAAATTTAAATTTTAATTTAAAATTATTTGATAATAAAATTAGATAAAATTTAAATAAATTAATCCAATTTAGGTGATTGGAATCATTTTTATATTGAAAATTTATATCAAAACATTGTAAACATTTGGACATTTTCTCTTCAAAAACCCCATTTTCTCATCTTGTTTGCAGGATTAATTTTATTATAAAATTTTAACTTCTACAAATTGAATTCGGAAAAATGAATTTCATATTTTTAATTTGAATAATTTATGTTATTTAACAATTTTAAATTAATATTTTATCCAAGAATTAAGTGTGAAATCTGTAAAAAATAATTACCACAGATAAGGTATGAATGGATTTACTAGGGTTTAAATTGAGAAGATATGGGTTAAAAATTAACTACAAAATTCTTCAATTCTAATTTTCAAAGATATATTTAGACATAATATATTATATGTTTGGGAATGAACTATTTTGAAGTCTTTTTAGTGATAAAAACGTAGGTATGATTGAATATTTTCAAAAAATTACTAGTGTGCCACACACCTCACATTTAAAAGACACCCTCTCTCCTATATTCTTAACATATTAAAACCCTTTTGGTTTGAAAAAATACCTACCAAAATTAATTCCAAACTTCTATAATCTCATCAAAAAACATTTATTTGGGTTATAAATCTAACCATGGAATGATTTTGGTGAAAAATTTAAGAGGATACCCAAAGAATAGGTAATATTATTCAACACACATATTTATTTTATTTCTTCCTCCGCATCCTCCAATTATTGTTAAACTAATTTGATATACTAAAATCAGTAAATAGCATATATTTTGATATCGTTATAATAAGGGAATTACCTATAACCATCTCTTATTCCATAAAATGGGTTATAAAATCATCCTTCATGTGTATGCTATACTAATGCTTCCCAAACCAATGTCATTAATTTTTCCATTACCACTTATCACAATTGGGTATTATATAGGATATAAATAATATATATGATATTTATAATATATTTATACATATGGAGTTATTATACCATATATAATTTTTTTACCATCCATTCTATAATGGATACGATAACGTCGTTCATGTGTACAACAAACTACCACCTCACAAAGCATTACAATTATTTACCCTCTTTAGGGTTGAAATTATTGTAATCTTGAGTAAAACCATAAAACTTAAAAAAAATTAATCAATATTATTGGATACATATTAATATTGGATTTTATGGAATTGTTCTTGAGTTTTCCGACTGTAAGAAATATGAAAACCATCAAGTTTATTTTACTCAAATTCACTAAAAAATCCAAAACAAAGACATATGGGACCTTAAGTGTTTCTCTAACTCCTTTTCTTGTTATTATGAAAACTTTAATCCACACATATATTAGATTATTATCTTGGGATAGATGAAAAACATTCCTTTCTTCTTTCATAAGATTCCAATAATGAATCCTCAACTCATTTCTTATTAAAGGATCCAACTGAAGAATAAAATTCATGTATCTCATCACCAAGAATTAGATCTTGATCACTATAATCTTTTCCAAAGGGCACAAATTCCAAACCTTGAAAAAAAATTATTCTATTTAGGTAACAATAATATTTATCCAAAAGGGTTTTTGTTTACTAAATTTCTGGGAAAAGTTTCATCTTACTGAAATCCTTTGAAGGCATCGAATTGAGTGAACATTCTAATGATTTTGACATGAAGATTTTTCATATTATGAAAAAAAATCGTACTTGTGACTTTAAAGGGTTGCAAAACATCTATGTAAAAAAATGGATAAGATTTATGTGGTGCATATGAAGGGGTTCCCCTTTATAAAGGATGTCAAGTGAAATGATTCTACATCTACGGTTGAGAATAATAGACTTATGATTTGATGGTTGAAAATACATTGATGTTTTTTTGTTAAAATTGAATTCTTGAGGTTTAAAAAAACTAAAAATAAATAAGAATAAAAACATGAATAACATAAACATAATGAGAATAGTGTAAAACATAGAATTTAAGAAACTGCACCTTTCAAAGTTTGATTTTTTTTAACAATTTCGGTAACTAGATATTCTTGTTTTTTTAAAAAAAATTCTTAGTATAAAACATTTTGAGTAATTATTTTTTCTTATTATGATAGAATTTATGACTATGAAAAATTTATAAGTATGAAAAATCACTGTGTATTAAAAAATTGTATGTATGAAAATATTTTGAGTATGAAAAATTTCTGAGTATGAATAATTTCTGAGTATGAAAAATAACTATGTATGAAAAATAATGAGTACGAAAATATTCTATGTACATAAAATTTCTGAGAAAAATAAAAAAAATAATAATATGTACGCCCCATTTAAAAAGGAGAATCTTAATATAAATATATGGCTTAAATAATTAGTATATGTGAACGTAAAGTTATGTTTATCATTCCTAGATTCCATTTAATGTATTTAAATCTAACAGAAGGTAAAAATTTTGAAAAAATATTAGCAAGTTGTTTTAGCATACTGATGAGTAGTAAAATGATATCTCCATTAGCATTATCTCTGAATCTAACCTTTCCACCTATCTTCATGATAATTTTTTCAAATAAATATTTGTGTCCAGTCATATGTTTGGAATAATACCTATCAATGTATAATGTATTCTTGTTGTTGGTACTTCCTTTGTTTTAGCAAAAACAAACAATTAGATTTTTGGAACCCAAACCTTTTTAGGTCAATAAAAGTTAGAAAACAAAATTTTAGGAATCCAATTTTTTTTTTGAAAATGAGATTTGTGAAATAAAAAGGATTTAATTTTATTTAAATAATAATAATTTTCTTTATGACATCCACTATTAAATTTATTACAAAAGAGGGTATTTTTATGAATAAATAAGTTGTTTTTAAAAATTGTGTTTTTAAAATAATATCCTATTTAGGAACTAGTACCATGTGGATAGATTAGTTTATACATTTCATCAAAAATTTAATTACTAGTAGTAAAGTTAGATAAAATTTTATTCAGTGAATAAATTATAGATTTTAGTTTTATAACTAAATTCTTATCAACATCTATATTAGATTTAGAATTGAGTTTCTAAAAATTGGTTTTCAAACAATTATTTTGAGAAATAATTTTTTTTATAAATATATAGAAATAATATCTTTTTTAAAATTGGATTTATCAATATCATTTGATTGACATGATATTTCATTTATTAATGTATCAATTCTTGAATTAGATTTTCCAGGTTTTTCATTATCCTTATCAAGTGTTTTACAAAATAAACAACTTTCATTTTCTAAAAGTTTGGAATAGCGTGAAGCTTATTCAAAAGAAGGTACCCTATTATCGTCAATAGTTGAGGAGGATTATTCATATAAATATGTATAATTTTTCTCAAAAGGGTAATTTTTATTTAAATAAATATTTGTTAAACAATAAACTATGTGCACATTTTCTATAAAACATTGATCTTCAATATATATTCTAACAAGAATAACAATATTCCTATGATCTAGACTTTCATTATCTGGGGAATTTTTTAAATAATCACCTCTACTAGCAATCTAAGTCTCAGAAGCTTTATATCATTTTTTATTTTTGACTTATAAAACATTTTATAATTCTTGCCAAAATTTCGATCATTCATACCTTTTCTTTTTAACTTGGGACAATTAGGTCGAATATGTACAAAATGTTTTCACACATAATAAGTAACTTCAGAGTATTTATCTTTAATTATGTCCTTTTTAATTTTCATATAATAATAATGAAAATCCTTTTCACTAACTGTCATGTAAATTCATTAAGAAATATTATCTTTTTTTCCTTTTTAGAATGTTCAAAATCACTTGGATAAGACTGAAAAATAACATTATTTTTATTTTTCAACTAAACAACTTTACTAGGAGTCTGGTATTTTATCAAATTTGAAGTAGGAGTAAAAGAAACTTCACTATTATTTTTCTTTAGTTTCTATGTATCTCTTTTCAACCTACCCTAATATTGATAAAGGGTTCCCAATAAACCTTCAAGAGTGAGATTTGTTATCATTCATGATTCTTTAACAACTATTCTATTATATTCCCACTCATTGGGAAGAATATATGTCATATTTTGAACATGGATTTCATCATATAATCCATTCTGTCCCATAGATTGTAGACTACTAATAATTTTCATAATCCTTTGTTGTACCTTTGCAAAAGGTTCTCTAAAAGGGAATTCAGAATCCTGATAGCCCGCTATAAGAATTTATCTTTTATTTTAACCAACATTTATTATTCCAAAATGAGTAATATTTATATTTTTTGGATAATTTTAGCTGCTTCTTAAGAATAAATCTGAATGTAAATGATCTTGGTTATAAAACGTAATAGTGTTTCTAACACTCTAATTAAATTTATACTCTTATTTTTCTTGATCAGTAAAATAATTCCCTTCATTATCAGGGATCTTGTAATCTTCTATTAACATGAAAAAGGTTTCAACTCTAGTATTTATAATGATTGTATCCATTCTATCTATCTAATACGAACAATTGACTCTATCAAAATGGGAGGTCTATTTGGACAAAGGTTATCTATTGAACTGAAATTGAGTTATGTGATCTTTAAAAAATTCAAAAGTTCTATTCTACAATACACGTTAGTGTAGAAAATATTTATAAATTAAAAGTTTATAAAAAAATTAACTAAATTTTTATAAATAAAATAAAATGTTTAAAAAATATTTTAATAGTGGAAATATCCTTCTAAACCAAATATAGGTATCATTATTATATATAATTTTATTTGATACGAATTGTTATATTGTAATATATATGAATATGGATTAATAAAAGAGTGGGGGAGTTGAATTTTAAGTTTAAAAACTTTTTTTCTTAATCATAAAAGTAACTTATTTTAACAAAGTTAATTAAATTATTTTCACAAAACATCTTAAGTATTTGAATTGATATTAGACTGGGCCCTTCAGTTTGATGAACAATGAATCATAATCAATTAGAATTTGATATTTATTCAATAGGTCATAATTTTTATTCTACTTTAACAATACATAGAATCGTATTTTTTAAGAAGTAGTAACGTATTCAGAGTTGTAATTGTATTCATAGTATAAATGATTTAATCAAAGTAAACAAAAAAAGAATCATAATCAGAATGGTTATGATAACTCAAAGTATTAATAAAGTAGTGATTCTATCTTATTCTGTATAAAATTTTAATCACAGTAATGATGTATTCATAAAGTAATATAGGTCCAAATAATTGTATCGTAATCAAGGATATTACGATAAAAAAAATACAAAAAAATATGAATATAAAATTATTCTCTTTCTATTACAATTAGAAAAAAAAATAAAAGACTTGTAATAAAACAAGTAATAAAAATTAATACAATTATTTTAATCCATGGAGTAGGGTATTCAGTAACCAAGGATAAACTTACCTTGTTTTATACGTACAAGGAAGTATATGTTTCCCTTACCAAGGAAATCCATCGATATGATGATCAGTATGTCTCACTATCATTGTGAGACCTGGATATGAGGATCAGATTCTCTATTTTGCTATCCTCGTGAGCCATTGATAAGATGACCAACTTCTCTATCTCGCTATCCATTTGAGCCCTTGATATGATGATCGCATTCTTTGTCTCGCTATCCCTGCTTGCCCTCAATACAATGATTAAATTCTACATCTCAATATCCCCATGATCCCTCAACTGTATTTACACAATCGTTCAATATGATTAAAAACTCAAAATGATTACAAGTACTAGAAACAAGTATCTCACTCTTGTAATCATTAGAATGCTCATACAATAACATTTTTGTAAATGAAAATGATCATAACTTCGTTCTAAAATCTTCGAATGATAGAGTATTTATTGGAAAGCTTCCAACGGTCATATTGATCCTCCAAAGGTCATATTTTCTTTGATTTTTTCATGATGACATGGACACCTGAATATTCAAAGTTCATATTATAGAAAAATGATTTACGTCATTTTTATATACACCATTTGTAGCGTAAAAAATATTTCATACATTAGATATAAGATTTTATGTGTATGAAAAGGAAATTATGATAAATTATTTGTGTCTCTGTACAATTTAAATCGAAAAATTTCTCAATATGAATAATAATATTTTTTATATATGAAATATAAAACATGATATCACTTATTAGATTCGATAAAGCGGAGTATGATAAAGTCTAAGATGATTATTTATCTTATCCAGTCTAACTATGATAAACATATCCTATTGAGTTTCATTTCCATGAACATATTGTATCCAATATCATTCCAATAAAAATATTGAAAAAGAATATTTTTTGACTCCTTAAGTCTTATTCTATGTAACATAAAAATTAATATTTTTTTATTTATAAAAAAATATAATATTTTTTGAACAAGTAAGTTAATAAAGAATTACATGGTTTGTGATTTTCAAAACAAAAGTTTGAAATTGGTCATAAGAAAAACTTTTAAATCCACAAAAGTTTATTTTTGGGAAACATTTAGTAAAATAAAATTCAATGGTTTAGTATATGTTTTAGTGAAAATGTTATTTGAGGAATACTAAATTTATATTTTATAGAATTTTTTTAGAGGTATAGATAACCTTTAAGGGAAATATGATCATTAATGATATTCTAATAACTTTCAAATACAATTATTAGACTTTGTAGAAAATAATTGAATGAAAAAAAAAGTAAAAATTATATTTGATAATTAATTATATTTTAGGAATGTCCATGATATTTTTTTGGGACGTTACAAGATTTATATTTACATTTTTTAGAAAAAGGAAAACCTTCACGATGGGTGACAACCCATCACATGAAACATGGTCGTGGGCCTTGCACCCATAACTAAATGAAAATAAGGGTTCAACTCTAACCCCATGCCTAAATGATTTCTTCATTAATAATTCATTATTTTATTTAAATTACTTGATAAATAAATTTTAATGATGAACTATTGGTGTTTTTATTGTTGTTTATAGATTGATGTATTATATTGGACAACTTACCCTAACTATATTAGTTTTAGATGTTTTTGAGACAGATAGAAAGAATTTTCATGCTTTAATGGATGTTATGATTTGTTGAAATTTAATATATAAATTTTTTTACTAACTTTTAATAAATAAAATATATTGTTTAAAAAAATTTGAATTGTATAAATCTCCTTCGATAAAATATTTAAGTATCATTATTACAGATAATTTTCACTGATAACAATTATTGGATCATAATAAATATGAATATGGATTAACACAATAGGGGGTGGTGAATTTTATGTTTAGAAACATTGGTTTTTAGTCATAAAATTAACATAGTTTAACAAGGTTTAACAAATTATTTTCACAAAAAATCTTAAGTATTTCAATAGTAATTAGACTGGGCCCTTGGGTTTGATGAACAATGAATCATAATCAATTAGATTCTGATATTTATTCCATAAGTCATAATAAAAAATTCATTACACTTTAACATTAAATAGAATCATATTTTGTAATAATTAGTAACATATTTAGAGTTTTAATTGTATTCATAGTAGAAATGATTTAATCAGAGTTAACACAAAAAGAATAATAATCACAATGGTTATGATAAATCAAAGTATCAAAAAAGTAGTCATTATATATTAAGTTGTATAAAATTGTAATCAGGGTAATAGTGTATCCATAATTTAATATATGTTAGAATAATTGTATCATAATCAAAGATATTACGATAAACAAAATACAAATAGAAATATGAATAAAAAAGTATTCTCTTTCTATTAAAATTATAATGAAAATAAATGACATTTAATAAAACAAGTAAAAAAAATTAATAAAATTCTTTTTATCCAGTGATTAGGATATCAAATAACCAAAGATAATGTTTCCTTGTTTTATACTTACAAGAAAGTATGTGTTTCCCTTACTAGGGAAATCCATCGATACGATGATCAGTCTCTCTTAATATCACCATGATCCCTGGATATGATGATCAAATTTTCTATCTTTCTATCAATGTGATCCCTCAATAAGATGAACATATTCTCTATCTCGCAATTCTTATAATCTCTCAAGACGATGATCACATTATCTATCTCGCTATACTTATAATCCCTCAATACAATGATAAACTTCTCTGTCTCTCTATCCCCATGATCCCTTGACCATATTAATGTAATCTTTCATTATGATTGCAAACTCAAAAATATTATAAGTACTAGAAACAAGTAGTTCACTCTATTAATATTTATAACTATCCCACACTATGATTTTTGAAAATGAAAATGATCAGAACTTCACTCTAAACTCTTTGAATGAACGAGTATTTATAATCAAGCTTCCAACAGTCCTCTTGATCCTTAAAAAATCATATTTTCTTTTAGTTTTTCATGATGACTTGGACAGCTGGAACTTCAAAGGTCATTTTATAAAAAAATGATTGAAATAATTTTGATATGCACCATTTTTATCATAAACATATTTCTTACATTAGAGATAATATTTTATGTGTATAAAAAGGTCATTATGATAAATTATTTCAGTCTGTGTACAATTTTAATAGAAAACATTATCAATATGAATAATAATATTTTTTTCTATTTGAAATATATAACATGATATCCTATATTCGATCAAATAAAGCTAAGTTTGATAAATTCAAGGATGATTATTTATATTAACCGGTCTCATTAGGATTAACATATCGTATCTAATATCGTTACCATAAACATATTATATCCAATCCCACTTCGATAAACATAATGAAAAGGAATATTTTCATGAGTCCTTACATCTTATTCAATGTAATATTAAAAATATTATATTTTCTTAAAAAAAATATAATATTTATTTAAAAAGTAAGTTAATAATGAAATATTTTGTTTATGATTTCAAAAAAAAGTATGAAAATTACATAAGAGAAACTTTTGAATCAACATAAGAGTATTTTTGGGAAATATTTATGATAATAAAATTCAATGGTTTAGTATATGTTTTAGGGAAAAAGTTATTTGATGAATACTGAGTTTACATTTTATAGAAATATTTTTAGTGTTATATATAACCTTTAAGGAAAATATGATCATTAATGACATTATAATGATAGAAAAATATTATTATTGAACATTATGGATGATAATTGAATGTAAAATAATATTAAAAATTTTATTGAAAGATTAATTTTATTTTAGGGATGTTAATGATATTTTTTGGGAACATTATTGGAATAATATTGACATAGTTTAAAAAAAGAAAACCTGCATGATGGGTGACAACCCATCACATGCAACAAGGTCATGGGACTTGAACCCATAACCAAAAGACAATAATTGTTTAACTATAACCCCTTAACTAAATGATTTTCTCATTAATATTTCATAGTTTTATTTTAAATGTCTCAACAAATAAATTTTAATGATTAGCTAGTGGTGTTTCTATTGTGGTTTATATGTTGAAGTATTATATTGGACAACTTATGCTAACCATATTAGTTCTTAATAGTTTTATGAAACACATATAAAGAATTATCACTATTTTATAGATGTTATGACACGTTAATTTGTTTTAATTTATTCTTGTATAAAAAAATAATTTTGGTTATTTGTTTCACAGATTGAGGGATGAATATGAAATTTATCAAAGCACAATATAAGGATGAAATTATAATTATGAAATATAAATGTATCAATTATGTATATTTCTTATATTCTTAGACTATGAAATAATTACTCAAATTTAGGATAATTATATTCTATTTTTTTATCATATTACATTCATATATGATGAATTATATGGTCTTTTAAATCCTCACAAATCAATGGTTTTAAGTCCATTAACATTCCATTGATTATTAACCTTCTTGGGATCAACGATCTATATCATTATCTATTATTATTTACACTTTTATTCCATATATTCACCCTCTACCAATGTTTCCCTCCTTATAAACCAAGTTATGTGACCTTTTTATTCTCATTTCCCCCTTATTAAGAAGATGTTTCGTTAACCCTCTTATGATTTGGGGTTTTAAAAAAGATATTTCAAATTTAAAACCTTTGATTAATGAGATAACATTTAAATTTTGAGGATTCAATTTATTTAATATGTGGGACAATATAACACCCTGGAATTATAAAATAAGAACATTTTATTTGATAGTCTTTGTGACATATAACACTGAGCTTAAACAAACTATGAAATTTATTTCATTAAATTTAATCTCTTCGATAGCTTTCAAAACATGAAACCCTGATTCGAAGCGCACTGAAATATGGTATACCTATCTGCTAAGTTAGTGTGTATGGATAAGATTAAATAAATTATGAAAATTTTAGTTACCTATTGATTAATTATAAAATATTAATCATCTAAAATAAAAAGAAATGTTTTATGGAAAACAGTTCTTAAAGGATGGTTTAGTCGCACTTTATACACATAATGGGGAAATAATTTCATTAAATTTCAGAAATTTATTTGATAAAATCATCCTAATTTTATAAATAATAAATTTAAAATTAGTTTATGGTTAATTTTTTTTAATTTTTCTAAAATATATCATTTTAAATAAATAATAAAAATATTGAATTTTAATTCAAAACTACCTTTTGATTTAAATTATTTATAAGTTTTAAATTTATTTTGAATTCAATTTAGAGTAAAATTAGATAAAATATAAATAAATTAATGAAAATTATGTTATTGGAATATTTTAATTTTTAATCATTATATCAAAACTTTGTAATATTTTGAACATTTTCTCTTTAAATACCCTACCTTCTCATCATGTTTGCGGGTTTAATTTTTATATAAAAATTTTCAATTTCTATAAATTGAATTTGAGAAAATGGATTCTATATTTTGAATCTGAATTATTTATATTATTTTATAATTTCAAATTAATTTTTTCCCAAAAATGAATAGTTAAATAACCTAATAATAATTACTAGAGTTAATTTAAGAATGGATTTAATATATTTTAAACTAAGAAGATAAGGGTTAAAAATTAACTACAAACTTCTTTAAAACCCATTTTTCAAGACATATTTAGTCATAATCTATTATATTTTTGAGAATAGACCATTTTTGAGTCTTTTTTAGTGATAAAAACATGGGTATCATTTAATATTTTCAAAAAAGTACAAGTGTTCCACACACCTCACTTATAAAAAGCCACCCCTATCCTATATTTTTAGCACATTATAAAACTTTTTTTTTGAAAAAAACCTACCAAAATCACTTCTAAACTTCAATAATATCCTCATAGAAGCTTAATTTGGGTCATGAATCCAACCATGTAAGGATTTAGAAGAAAACTTAAAGAGGATACCCAAAGAATAAGTAACATTATTCAACACACATATTTATTTTATTTATTCTTCCACATCCTCAAATTATTATTAAACCATACAGATATAATAAAATTAGTAAATAAAATATATTTTTATTTTATTATAATAAGATAATTTCTTATAACTACCTATGATTCCATAAAATTGGTTACAAAATAATCATTCATGTGTAAACTAGACTATTACATACCGAACCAATGTCATCAATATTTCCACTACCACATATTAGAGTTGGGTATTATGTTAAATTTAAAGAATATATACGATATTTGTAATATAGTTATACTTCTGGAGTCATTATATCATATATAATCTTTTTTACATTTTATTCCATAGTGGATATGATAACAACAATCACGTGAACAACAAACTACCACCTGACAAAGCATTGTAATTTTTTTTCACAAACACTTTACAAGGGAGGTGATAAGAATAAAATAAATTAATAAATGTGTTATAGATGAAATAAATATGATATTTATAACATATTTATCATTATTTGATCATAATATATCATTTTTGTCTTACACAGAAATATGATAACGTCGTTTGTGTTCATGTGTGCTACCACCTAGACAATGCGATTAGACTCTATTTTCATCCCCACACCACAAAACCTATATATATAAGTATATTTAAAGAAATAATATTTTATTTCTGATATTATTATAGTTATGTAAATTAACAAGACTACTTACCTCCTTTCTATGACGATATTTGAAAAATATAAATGTTACACATGCATACATATAACCTACCGTCTCCATGATTATAATGTAGTTCATTTTTGATAAATAGTTTTAAAAGTACAATTGATTTATAAATATGATAGTTATTTCATGATTATTATTCTAGATATGTTTACAAAATTACATATTTTACCATAGTCTACCTACCAACGTCCTTTTCAGCACATAATCCAAATATCATCTAAACATCCTGTGTAAATTTAATTGATTAAGTAATCATATATATAATGGTAATAATTAAAATAAAAGGAATAATAAACCAGAAAAAAATTATTATGATATAATATAATTAACATAATTTTATTATTCAGAAAGATAGAGATCTTATGTGACAATACAGACTCAAGGTAATAGATTTCATCACAATTCATTTCAATGAGAAATATTGTAACGTCATGAACCAAATTTATTTTATATTGTGTGTATACTACTCATTTGATATGTTATATAAAAATTTAATAATAATTCATGGCACTTAATGTTTCAATTTGGATTACTTCATCCAAGGGGATTTTACATGAAAATTTCTATGTGGTAAATGTTATTATGAAATATCAATTTATTTTGTGATTATTTCCTTTCTATTGAAACAATCCAATTATTGTCATAATTTTTCATTGTAAATTACATTTATCATAACTATCCATGTTTCTGTGTGATGGATATGATTTTTTTTAAAATAGTATACCATTTTAACATTCTAGGTATACATAGAATGTTATTTGATTAACTAGGGAAGTATTGATAAATATATTTTCTTTACTGAATAACGATTTTTAATAGGAAGGAATTTTTTTATGAATGAAATATATTATTAAATATATGAGGAATTATTTGGAAATTAATGAAATGAGTGGGACCGAATTTAGATATCCTTTCATTTCATTATTAGTCTCTTGGGATGAATGAGTTGGATTACCTAAGTTAAATGGGTTTCTACCATCATTTTTAAAACTATTTTTACGATAGATAATGATGGTAGCATTTTCAAAAGCCTAGAAAATATAACATCCAATAATTAAGCATTTCATTCATTTATAACTCAATTATTATTATTTATGATATTTTCTCTATTATATTATCTCTGGATGATTTTCATTCTCAGTTTATTTATTAAATGGAATGTGTTTTTAGTAATTTATATTTACATATTGATTATGACTTATCTTGTATTGATATTCATATTATTTATTAAATTGAATGTGTTTTAAGTTATTTATATTACCATATTTATTATGAATGTAATATTATTTAAATGGAATGTGTATTTAGTTATTTTCCTTGACATGTCTATCATTCTCATTGATTCATGATAAATTCCACTATACATAACCATTACTAAGAATTTTAGATCACCTTTTTTTTACTTTCCTAGGAATATATTATGTGTGCTGTGAATGATATTCATGAATATACTATAGGGAACAATGATATTCTCAAAAAAAAATTAAGTTGTAATTTTTTTATTAAAATTCAATATGGGAATCATGTATGTATCTAGTTTTCCATGAATAATAAACCATTCGATCATTTAGGATGTGATTCCTTGCATATTATTCTACTGTATTAAAGAAGGAAGTAACTTTGGGCTACTAGAGTCAGGGTTTCTAAGTTATTTGTGTTATGTGTATAAATAATTTTGAGTTTTTTAAACATAATGTAAAATAAATACATGAACACACTATTTTGTATTGTCTATTTTTATTTTAGTCACTATATTGAATTAAAAAATTAAGTGTTCGAATATATAATTGGGAATATAAATGTAGTCATTCATATTTTCATTTAACTAGTTGTTTTATGAAATAGATACACCTATGAAAAATAGTTTTTTGAACTATGTCACAGAGATAGTTGTATCAGACTCAATTATGGTGAAACGAATATTGGGATTGGGTTTATGTAATGGAAGACAAAAAAATTTATCATGTTTATACGAATTTCTAAGGAATTTTTTTGAATAATTAACACACCTAATTATGGTGTAAATGAATAGGGATATTTGCTATTAATTTTGAACTTTAGAAGAAAATAATGCCAATGTATCCTGTAATATGATAATCCGATAGATGCTTGAATTGTTTAATTTTGATGAAACAATTTTTGATAGTTCATATGCTAAATTTGACAGATCAAGTATCACAAAATATTTTCATCCAATACTGTTTGTACAAGAATGATCTAAATAATAATAGATGTGGAGGATCACTATTATATCTATTTATAACCTTCATATTATAATATATAAATATTTTCATCTTTAATCCAAAGTTGGAAAACATTTTAAGATACTGGTGCTATTATGGATAATTCTAAATATCACAAATTAGTTACAATTTTTGATGATTAGTGGAGCTATAATATAATATTGTGTCATTCAACGTGAAGAAGAAAATGTGGAATTTGATATATTCAATTATTAATAGAATATGGGTATTTATAGAATCCATGAATATTTATATTATGGAATATTTAATTATGAAAAAAATATTCATACATATCTATATATGAATTTAGCACATGGTGATGATAAACTCAATATTTCCCAAAAAGAAGAATCTTGAATCTCTGAAGGTTAAAAAAATGTGGGAAAAATAATAATTAAGGGAAATTTTAGAAATTTCTAGAAGGCCATAATTGAGGAGACAAATTCAACAAGGAACATTGGAGTCACTAATGTATGAAAAACTAAGGAAAAAGTGAAAAGTATATTGAGCATTGATTCACATAGAGATTTTAAAATACTAATATATAGAAAATATTTTATTCTATGTGACCAATGTGTAAAAGGAAAATGATGAATGAGAGAGGGAGGTACTTGATAGTTGAATAATATAGAGTTTTACTTCATAATTTCTTTAGAAACTATTAATGTAGAATAATAAGGATAATCTATACTAAACCAAATAGAGTATCTACTAGTTATTGAATATGAGGAACAAGAGGAATGGATAATCATTATAAGATTAGATTGACCCATTAATGTTTATAAGATTTATAATGGAGTGAGATACTAAATCTCTTGTCTGGGTTTCTTATCAGTTGGTATTGACCCTTTTTTTAGTTGAGTTGAGAAGGCCTGGTGAGTAGATCCGTTGAAGAGATATTGAGTTGAGTTGAAAGCATGTATTATTCTTAAAGAGTTGTTGGAATTA
Source organism: Viscum album (assembly GCA_963277665.1). Taxonomy (NCBI): domain Eukaryota; kingdom Viridiplantae; phylum Streptophyta; class Magnoliopsida; order Santalales; family Viscaceae; genus Viscum; species Viscum album. The sequence continues at coordinate 1,308,069,087 of OY728147.1, forward strand.
TTACACTATGATATTGTGTGGAAGTAGTCCTATTTTTTTACATAGAATCATAATGCGCACACCTAATGATCGATTTAAATAGAGGATATCAAAGGAACATGCTCATTTATATTGTTTGAATCTATTGAACATACACGACTCATGGTACACAAGGGGATCATAGTATGCATATGTGTCTATAGTGATACTATATTCAGTTTAATGAATTCTTGTGAGAAGTAGGAAAGTTTATGCATAATGAAACTCTATAATTGTGTGAAAAGGACTAACCATTATAGTCATTGATTAATTATTATAGTGAATCCTCGATTGGGGTGAATAAATTATCATAGAAATAATTAGGTCATTAAACTGAACCTTATCAAAATATCATGTTCCTTTTATCTTCTTCACTTCAATATATGTGACCAATGATATCTATATAAAACTAAAATAGATCCATATTCACCAACCAAAAATAAAAGTTAAATTTTATTGTGGTTAATAAATTCCAATACTATTTGTAATTTCCTAAAAAAATGGAATCATATGTCTCCTGAATTGTCTACAGCGATCCTGATTAGAATTTATGATGATAAAGGAGACTATGTAAGAGTTACGTTCTTATAAAAACTCTAGATAAAGGATAAACTCCATAATATAGGCTTGTAATATTAAATTTTTTGATGCTGGAATTATTCTTAACTGAATAAAAAATCATAAATGAGATTTTGAATCAAGAAATGTTTGAGAAATATTATCATTAATGTTGTAAAGGAGAACATAATACAGTGAAAAATAATGAGAATTAAAATTCAAAATGAATATTATTATTGAATAATAGAGGCAGTCATGACATTGAGAGAATTTCCAAGCTATAATGGAATTATTAGTGGATATTTTTATATATATATGGAGATTTATTTTTTGTTTATTTTCATAGAAATATAATAGTAAATAGAATCAATAGAATCTTGATAGAATTAATTTTATACTTTATATTCTATGATTAAATGAGATAAAAATGGTAAAAAGTTTATTCTTGGAATAGATTTAAGGAAAATCATTTAAGAATATAGAATATTCTAATATCATAGGATCAGAACGATATGATGTATTTTAGAGAAATGATATAAAGAACATGTCGGTATGATTTTTTGTTTTCTTATATTGTAAATATATAGAGTATTATATGTGTTATTTTTTGGAATATATATATAAATATTAAGAAAGATAAAGTGGGTAAAGAAATGAGATAACCTAATACTACATTAGAGTGGAATCACTTATGAGTATTGAGGAATAAGAGGAACCTGATGAGATTAGAAATAGTAGATCTAGTTCATCAATGTATAAAGAATAAAAAGAAGGGGAAATAGAATTTTAATCTTTTCTTCTAATACCAATGATTTATAATGCTAGAGATAGTGGGGATGTAATAATAATAAGAATAGTTTTAGGATAAGCTTATGGATACTATTATTATCTATCTACTATGTAAATATTTTCAAAATGTAGAGGTACTAGGCCATGAAGTTAACATGATTCTCATGTAATGAAAGAATCTAATGATAATATTTAGTGAAATATATAATATTTTGGAAATTTATAATTGATTATTTTCATGTATATTTATTAGTCATATTTAAGCTTTGAAGGATTATTTTTGGAAAGGATATATGATAACTTTGAGAAGTATCATCAAGTAAAAATTGATTATCTTATTTAAGAGGTTTGAGGAAAGGTTTTTAAAAAGGAAGGAGTTAGTATAATCCAATAATAAAAGTTGAGATTAAGAGTACAATTAATGAAATATCTTCTAGTTTTAATTGATATCACCATGAAACACATGTAATAAACAATTTATTTTAGTGAAAATACATAATAAAAATGTAGTCACCCAAATTGTGCATGAACCATGTAAAAATATTAGCTTTTATTATTTATATTATTTTTGTCATTTTTTTTGAAAATGTGTGTTGGGTAAATAAAAATTGATCCACTATTATTCTAAAACATAATAGGTGTTCTATTTTTGGGAGGTGGTAAGAGATTAATATGAAAATGTAATTTAGTAAAAATGGTCACCTTGATTCACATTTTTCCCTTTTCAGGCGATTGAAAAAATTCATTATCACTTCTACTAGAGTAAGATCTAACCATGTTCCCTAGAGTTGGAACTTATTTTCTATTGCCAATTATTTTCTTATATTGATATAAAGTGTATAATTAAATTTATTTATGATAATATTAAAATTAAATATTAATTTTTCATCTCTATTACAGAATATATGGAGGTTTCAGTTAAAACATTAAAAAATGATGAAAAGATAGAAAATGAAGTGTAATTGTTTAATATACAAAGAGTTTCAACTAATAATTAAGGTAATAAATGTGGTATGCATTCATTTGTATTTCTTGTTAATGATCTTTCTAATTAAACATGTTTAATTTATGATGAGTATGATTCAATTAAATATGTTGATGAACTCTATAATGAAGTTAGGGATCAATTGAAAATTTTTATATTCAGGTTATGACCCACATATTTTTATTTAACATGGGACTACAAGTAGATAAATATAATATAAAAAATGAATCAAATGAAATTATGAATTCATTGGTAAAATAGTTAAAAAAATATGGAACTATCATTATGCATTCTGATGATAAGGGAAAATCAAACTCACATTTAATTTTAAAGTTTTCACTAATACAGGAATAATTTCAATGATTTTTTATGTGAGTATGTTGTGATTAATGACGACTGTTATTTAGTAATATATTCATTTGAGAAAATGCATAAAATTCAATGATTCTTGAAGATAATTTCTTTTAAATTAAGTTAAATAAAATTGTAATGCTTGTAAAATTTATATTAGAGGCTAGTTAGGTTTATGAAAATAATAATAGAAATATGAAAAATTAATTTGAGTATAGGGTGAAAAAATAATATTTCTATAATAACACTCTAAAAAATATGTCTTGAATTAGAGGAACATTTGAAAAATCTAGAAAAAATTGAAAAATCACTAAAAACTAATAGATGAAGTAATACTAAAAAAAGTAATTTTGAAAAGTGTCCTGTAACAAAAAACACATATAAGTGGAATAAACTGGTTTAGATAAACTCTATATCAATTTATTATAGTATTTTTGAAAAATTTAACCCATGAGCCAGTTAATTCTATTGGTACTAATGTTTTTTTTATCTTGTGTAGGATAAAAATCAAATTATAGAAAAGTATTTGTGGATTAAGATTCTATGGAAGCCCAAAATATATATAGAGAAAACGTAATCATATGTAATAATATATTATCCCCAAAATAATCTCAAATTAAGTGGTTTAATGTACCAATATAACAAGGTGTGTAAGCTTTCCAGACTACTTCTAAAGAAAAGAAACTATGTTTATTTGACATTGTTGGTGCTATTTGATAGTTGGTAATAGGTAAAATAAATGTTGGATTAATATTTCAGTCAAATAAAATTATGTAAAAATTGAATTATGTGGGAGGAGACCTAAAATTAAAATAATATCTACTGGATAGAACCAAATTTCATAGAAGAAAAGTATATTTTAAATAAGAAATAGATAATAATGTTTGGTGGATATCTACGAGTACAGAAAAAATTAGATAATGTTATTAATAGTGTTTTTATGGATCAATCAAGTACAAATCCTATACTAATTTGAAAAATAACTCTTTAAAAATTTATGAAAAAATGAAAAAATCTATAAAATTCTTTATTGTGGATGAAATAGAAGAGAAGTGTTGAACTGAAAACACCCATGAAAATCATTATGAGGGATATCAAAACTATGAATAATATCTACTTCTACCATGGAATGAAATAAAAAATCATGGACCATTTAATGTTTTCCATGAACATCACTAGAAAAGGGTGCGAGATAAAATCATGAAAAAAATCAATATTGGAAAGAAATAGTAGGGTCATTTTATTTATATACATACATGTTGAATAATATAAATGGTTTCTTAAATCGGATACATTAAGGAATCTAAATATCTATGTGGAGGTTGAAAATCTAAGATAATACATTTATCAAATTCATGACATGGATTTCAAGATAATACGAATTAATGATAAATAATGGGAAATAACTAGTTACTCCATGTTCAAATACTATTGCAACAAATAATGATACTAGACACAAGGAGAAGTTTCAGAATATTAAAAATTAATGGTTGAACATATTTAAATCCTAGTTGATTTTTTTTTATAAAATATGATAAATTGAAAAATAGCGAGTATGCATTAATTGGTAATACAAAAAATCCTATTCTATTTAAAATGGATACTACTAAAAACAATTATATATTACCAAAAGAAATCCAAATCAATAAAATCAATTATGTTGAAACCATTAAGAGCTCTAAAAATTATAGAGCTTGAAAGAATGGAGTTTTGGAGTTGAGATCTAAGACTCATCCTATTTTTTCTTACCAAGGTGTTAATAGATTAAAACCTTTTCTCTATACATGTTAATTTCTTCAAATTTTAATATGTAATTGGAGGTGAATCCTGATAGAAGATAACTGAAAAAACCTATCAATCAATATATAGCTATATATTTTATCCATCATGTAGTGGTTTTAAATATATTCTTCATTATAAAACTTTAATTAGTATCATAACAACATTCATTGAAATTATTTCATAAGAAAATAATCCTTGATGAATTTAACTGGAGTGCATCCCATGTGGGGGAGCTACCAAATAAGTTAATCTACTATGTTTTTTTAATTTTAGGGATAAATATATAATTATAGATAGGAATTATGAATCAAAATATATTTTTTATGTTGATCAGATTCCTATTAAATTTTTTTATTACCATGGGTGTTTTTAAAAAAAAATTATTTTAAATTATAGAGATAAATTCTCATGCCTGATTATTTATGCTGAGTTTGTTGAATAGAAGTACATGCTATAAATTTATTTCAAAATCAACTATAAAAACCCCTAAAAAGAATCATCACTTTTAATATCCCATTATCTACTTGTTAGTGATATATTTGTGGTCTAGATTAGTCACTCTTTGTCAATGAACAATTCATTTTTCACATAGTATTAGAGTTTATTATTAGATGTCTCATTTCTAAGTAAACATTGATGACATATTTCTATCAATGTAATCAATTTTCATCTCTCAAGTTTTATCCCCAAACAAAGGGGATAAAAAAAGTGGTGAATTTAATTTTTTTAAAATCATGGAAATTAAAGATATGGGTGGAGTTTTCCCTTACACTCACCATTATATGTCTTATTAATAATGTAGAGAGTAATAAAACTAGTTAAAATAATGATATTTACTATTGTAAAGAAGTATATGGTATTTAAATAATTCACAAGGGGAATATTTTAGATCCCAATAATTTATTATTATACTTTATATCACTAATAATACCAATATATGTGTAGGTTTATATGGGAAGAGGAAAATGAAGATAAGTGAAGGCTCCAACCTTAAAAATGGGAAACAAATTACCGCTACTTATAGTTCATTGTATAAATAGATTCAAGCTAACAACCAATTACATGCAATGATTATAGAGATAGTTTTTATATGATAATATAATATGTATATTTTATAGTTTTAGAACTATTTATAATTGTTTTGATATTCTTTAAGAGTTGGAAATAGTTTGACAACTTTTAGAGGTACAATTAAATAGGTAAAAGTATTGTTCAAATTATTTGAGAATCCATCCAAATATTAGTGTGCATATATTCGATTTTATTTAATGAAAAATATAATTTTTATGAAGATTTTATAAATTTTTGATTTTGTTTAAGTTATTGTATAATATTGGATTTGGACCAAAAATTTGATAATGTGAAGAATCTTCTTGTATTTTATAAAGGTAATCAAGAATAAATGACTTAATAATTGGAAAATTCATATGGATTGATGTATTTTGTAAGAGTTAATTGTAGTATTTCATAAGGGTCATTCAAAAGTGTGATCTAAGACAAATAGTAAATGTATGATGCTTTACCAGATAATTGTAAGGGTTTCACATATTTTATATGGGTTACTTACGCTTATGATAAGATGGTTGATTAAAATATAATAAAAATAGGAGTACCATTGAAAAATAATAAGGTTAATTATCTATTTTGTAAGATTCATCATATATATGATTATGAATCATTTCATATCCATTGAAAGAATATATAAGTTTCTAGAATATAAATAGAAGGAACATGAAAAAGGAACCAAAACATAATAGAAATCTTCTAGAAAATTTGGGCAATTTATCAAACTCATAATAGAAATATTCTATGTTTAAGGAATAAACATGTAAATGTGTTGAGGGGAACTCTGGTGCATAAGAGAAAAATTATTAAAAGAGAAACTTCATACTATCCAAAGTGAAAATGAAAGAACATGTATGAGGAACCCTATGTTCATAAGGGTCACGTCTTATTTTTTGGATAAAAATCTATCTATGTACATTGAATCTTTTCTATGGTATATAATATTCAATATGAAGATACCAGAGAAGGCATAAGGGTAATGTATATAATTGAATTTTTGAGAATAGATAAATCTAGAAGATAGAGAAAACTTAAATTAGGCAATGTTGGAACTATTATTTTCTGTATAAAATATCATAAATGATATTTTAATTAAAAAAAGACAAGGAAGCAGATCCTTAAGCTATGAAGAAGGATATAAACAAGTGAATTATTCTGAGAAATAATATTCATGTTGAATCTTATTTTGTAATATAATAAATAACCACACCATGTGTAATAAACCCAATACCATATATAAAGATCATATTCTTAAAAAAATATTCACATGCTGAAATAACCAATTTTGATTTACTTTTATACCAAAATAATTTTAGGTTTAGGGTTTTATAAAATTACAAAAAAAATACATCTAATAAGACCTTATTTTTTCATCAAATGGATATTACCAACTATTCCAATAATGTATTTTCCCATAATAAGAATTTAAAATCTTCTATAAGATTATACACAGATGATACCATTCTAAATATGTCATTTTTATTACTCTACTTAATAACCATGGAAAATTGAAATATAAAAAGGGTTAACTCAAATTATCAGTAAGGGAATCAATACTTGAATGAAAAAGGTTATAATTTTTTTTGCAATAATAATAAAAAATCACATAATTTTAAATAAAAAATAATGAAAATATGATAAATTTATTGATAACATGGAAATGTATGTGATCAAATTTAAAAAATAACTTTTTTAATGTGATGGAACGAGTAATATCCTACATCTTACTTTACTATCAAGGAGTTATGCCAAGACATTTTACATAAATATGTATGGAAAATGAAAATTCCTAGATCAATTTTTTCTCATAAGACCAACTGATGCATGTAGAGGAAATATAAAATTTTCACTAACAATCATTAAATAAGACCAATGTATTAATCATTAAAAATGAATGAATGAATAGTAATATACAAAATCAATATGCCTTAGTAATCAATGAATGTCCAAATTGAAAAAAAGTATACACAATGTCAATATAAACCCAAAATAATTAATGGAAAATAGTCATTGGGGATAAATGAAGTTAAAAGGAAGATAAAGAGTGAAAAAAAATAATATTAATAATTATGAAGGGAGATAAGATGGCCATCAATTCCTAATAAATTAATGTTGGATAGTATAATCCCGTGAACTTGATGACAATAATAACTCCATCAAAACATAGTTAACCCACAAAAGAAACATGTTTATTAAGAAATTCCTTTAAAGATAATCATTATCCATTTATAGTAAGAATATGGATTAATATCATTATAGAATATACCTGATGAATCATAAGAATCATTAAAGGATGTTGAAATATATGGAAAATACTTTTATTAAATCATTAAAAACATGCCATGAAAAATAAGAATGTTATTTATATTTTTGGCATTTTTTTAAGTAAAAGAATTCATAAAACAATGAAAATCATATATTCTTTGAAATCACATAGAAACATGGGAATTAATTATAATAAAAAATAATTAATATAATAGTATAATGGATGATCATGTAATAAACATTAAGAAAAAATATGTTCACACCCTTAAAAGGAAGTTAAAAAAACCAAGAAAAATATTAAAATAATTTGTTTTTAAACCTTTATAATGAAACATAAATATAGTTTTAAATTTAATTAAAAAAATTGAATTAAATGGAGTAATATTTTTGTAGTAGTAAAAATAATATGAATATTGAGGAAAATTATATTGTTTAATACATAAAAAATTATAATGTAATGATTTATAATATAACCCATTTTGAATTTTAAAAATAATAATAAAATTCATAGCATTAACATGATAAGGGTATTTAAATTACATAACTATAAATATATTCATGATATTATGTGTAAATAAGGTAGCTTGTACATTCTATATTTGAAAATAAGTGCATAATATGAAACAAGTGATAATGAAGTAAAATTGAGATGAAAACCCCTCACCATATATTCCCACTTAGTCATACATGATATAATATTTTATACGTTAAACTGAGCACATTAATAATTTATTTAATAAAATTATTCAATGTTTTTACTCTTTACATTAATGCTATTTATTCAATTATCTCATAGTTATTAATAGTTATGAGTTAATATTGACTATTGATGTTTGTAGCATTAATAGTTTCATTTTTGTTTTGGTATAATGATATTATTAATCATTCTATGGTAATGATTTAATTATCTATATAATGTTATAATTATTTAAATATATATTGTATAATTATTTATTAACGTAAATTTTTATTACATATTATATTTTGTAATGATTATAAAAAATGAAATCTATAATGGCTTGATTTTTTTATTTTTTTATCAAACTAAAGGTAGTATTTTGAAAATGAGTTAAATAGTAATATTATAATTAAATTTCAAAATATATATTTATCTATTAATATAATAACATAACTTAAAAACAAAATTTATTCATTTTAATAAGATCACCAAAATAAATTCAAATAAATAAAAGTGGATCAATATAATTGTTTTATGAAATTAAATATTTATGGAAACCATTTATTTTTAATACTATTAATATAATGGAATATTATTCATTCAATATACTTAACAATTTTAAAAATATACTATATAACCATTAAATCAATTTTTATAACTATCCTTGTAATTTAGTGATGAAAAATGACATACATCGTTCCTAAAGGCGGTAGTCCACACATAACCTTGGAGACATTTTCATCTTCCAATTGATGAGAAGAAGGAACATAATGGTTCTTTAAATCAATATAATAACATATATTTATATTAATTACACTAATTTTATTATATTATTATGGTTATAATAGATTTGTATGAGGTGGAAGAAGAAAATATACATAAAAGAACATAGTTATGACAATCCTCTCTTCCTTTAATATTCCCATTAAAAAAAACCTTAAGTATTATTATTTTGGAATTCTGGTGATAATAGAACATATAATATGCAGGAAATAGGGTTTCAAATTTTTTTTAGGTAATTGTGAATTTAAATTTCTAATGGTGTTTAGAGTGGTGGGGTAGTAAATATGTCGTTTTTTGGATTAGAGGGGTTTTATTTTTGTTGTATTAAATTCATCATATAAAAATAGGATGTATTTATCAAGTAATATAGATAAAAAATGGATAAAAATTTAAAATATATAATAATAAGGTCTATAAATTATCTATCTATATATTTTAAGTATAATATTTTGTGATATTTCCTAACATGATGCGCTTATTTAACAGTTTTTCTACATTATAGCCTTACCTGTGGTGACTAGATTTTACTATAGGCACTTATTTTTATGACTAAAATTGAAATGGATATTATTAAAAAAATTATAATAATCTGAATTCTAATTTTAAATCAATTTCAAAAGAATAAATAATTGGAAGTAGGGAAAAATAATTTTAATAAATGTGCGATTAACAGAATAAAAAATAGTTTTCAAAAATTTCTATTTTAAGCATAAAAATAAATTTACATAAAAATCATATTTTATTTAATTAATATAATTTTTTTGGTTCATTCTTTAAAAATTAATATTTATTCTATCATAAAACATTTTTCTATATTCACAATTGTTGATGTTCTTCTTAGGGTTGGTCTAGAGAAATCCCTTTTGATTGTTTATCCTTCCCATGCCATGAAAAAAGATCCTCATAATAAAGACTTCCACTACATGATGTCAACCCCTCTATTTTATACACATATTTCATATTGTGGTTACTTATATTCATTTTTTTAATTTAATTTCTATTTTATTATAATCATATGTAATATTTAAAATTTTATCTATGAAACTATTCTGTAGTTTATTTTAGCTCATCATTTTGGGTAAAACAAGATATTCAACAAATTATTAATTTAATTGATAAATATATACCAAAATATCAAGGAGTTACACCGTGTAGAGAAGTGCCACTTCATAACAGAATTGTAAATCCCCCAACACCAGCGGCCAAAAGATGGTGGTTACTTTATTACATTGGTGATATATATATGGGATTATATTCCATATGAGAGAATATTTTATTAGTCTTGGTAAAATAGATACACACTTTAATCTCACATTTCATTTGAATATTTGAAATAAAACATACAAAAATTAAAAAAAATGATATCCTTGAACTCATTTAATGATTATTTTGTAATGTGATAGGGAAAGGAAACAAAATAGGTGCGATCTAAAATGTATAGTAAGAGTTACATAAAGAGGAAGATATCATGAATAAATAAATAATAATAAATAAGTAATAATCAAAATGGAAAGGTATATATCCGAACACACATTGCATTTAATCAATATATTGACTATTATGATTAGATAAGGCATAATCTACATGGAAAGGTAAATATTTGATTTTTTTTCTTTTAATCAATAAACTGAGAATAAAAATGAATTCATGTATAATATCAATTCAATAATATCATGGATAATAACATAATAATTATTAATTATGAAAATGATTAATACTTGATTTTATGATATCATACATCATGATATCTATATGGTCAAGAACTTTCACATGCCAATTTAATACTAGAAGTAATTTTTTAATACTATCTTAATAATTCTACTAAAGAGAATATCGATTCATAGAGGGGTTATAAAATTATGATCCCCAACCATCACTGCATTCCTAGTGTATTACTCATATATCTAATGACTGATTTAATTCATGAATAGTATGCCTTAACAATAAATGTTCATATTGAATAAAGAATACAAAATACAATTTTTTTCTAACTCAATCATCTATCTTTCAATGTAAAACACTATATGTATAAATGATATATTTTTTATTTAATAAGAATACCATGAAAATAAATATATATATTTTTGGAAAATGTAATATTCAATGATCACATGAAAGTGAATATTTATAGAGAAAGCTAATGATTTATAAAATTAATCATGAAAGAGAATGTTAATACTTTAATTGGTTTAAATGGTTGCAAACCATCCAAATAAATATTAAGGATGATATCATTACACCTTATCTCTATTAAGGTATATTTAAAATAATGGAGCTCTATCATTTTTGAATAGAAATACCATAAAAATTTCATTAAAACATTATTTTAAGATTGAAAAATACTTTGAGAACCCTATATGCATCTATAATATTTGGGAAAAAAAATTTCTTTAAAAATAAACCATTTAAACTTATATATTAATATTCAAAGATATGAGTGTAGAATATGGTGAGAATGTTTCATTCATGTTAGGTAGTTAAAAAAAGATAAATTTCATATTTTTTAAGAAAATTGGAAATTACCGTGTTTGGAAAATGATAAGAATATTCCTTTTATTTTTTTAAATCCACATATGGAAAAAATGAAATTAGAAATTCATAGAAAAAATTTAAATTATTTTGAAAAAACATGGATATAGTATAATATATTTTTTTCCTAATATATAAATCAATTCAAATTTTATTAGAATCATTTTCTCAAACATTTTAAGTACCAAAGAGGGAAAAATATTACTATTTTATGAAAACATCATGAATAACTATAGGATAAAAAAATGGATTATTATATAATGATAAAATAGTTTCCCTTAATATAAATTCATGTATAAACAATCTCGATTTAAATGATATTGAAGCATAAATATATTTCCACTTTGGTATCTATTGAGTCATATGCCCCATTTAAGTAATAACATAAAATGAACAATAAAATAACATCAAAATAATTAAATTCATGATAAAACATATCAATAGTGTAGAATATTCACCTCATAAAATAAATTAGTTACATAACATTACAATATTAATTAATGAAAAGAAATTGCGACACACTTTTTTACCTCACGTTTTAATTAGTTTAAATTGATTAAACCTAATGTATAATGGTTTTTATAATGTAATTAATTTATAATAGTACCATATTCAGGTTTATAATTTCATATATTATATTATTATAAAATCTTATTTCTTGTTCATTAATAATATTTTATTTTTATAATTATTGTTTCGGGTGTTGATTGACTTGTTTTATTATGGATGTTTTTTCAAGAATGTTCTGGTTATTGTGTATTTTATATAGTTACATCAAATAAAAAATTATATTAATGTTATAAATATTATATTTAGTTATGGTATTATTTTTTTAAACCATTATTTAATTTTGTAAATGGAAAACATTTCGCATCGATTCATGGAGACAGTAGGTCGTACTAACACCAAAGCGATGATATCATTCCATTAATGGTTGAAAGGATAAGAAATATTATGTTATATTTATTTTTTATATTTAATATTATGTATTATTTGTTATATTTATTCATTATTTATATTATTATTACTATCTTTGTGAGCTGGTGATGAAAAAAATTACTTCAGTTCGTGTGGTGGTAGTCCACCTTACACAAGAGCGATAGGTTTGTTTCCCAATTGATAAAGGAGGTGGATAGAAATTATTCCATAAATGTAATATAATATAATAAAATTGGATATACTAGTTTCATTATATTATAAGTGTAAATTAATAATATAATGTTTAAAATATGAATTATAAAGAAAGAGCTCAGGGAAGATAGATACAAATGTTTAGATGAACTTATATTTGATCTCTTATTAAGGAACCTATGGATTAAATTTTAGGGAGATGAGAATCACAAGAATATGTCTAAGATTTTTGGGGAGATATTATAGAAGGTATTTTGAATCCAAATAGTTTTATAGGTGTGAAAAATTTAGGGGAGTGAGTTCCCATTTTTAATTGGGGAGGATGAAACAAATTTATTTTTTAAAGAATAAATCATAACCACGATTTCCACATGACACAAGCATAAAAAAATAGATCATATCAAATTATATAAGTTACAAGTGATATATATTTATATTAAATTGGTTTTAGACAGGTTTTTATGTCATTTTAACCCTTATATTCTTAGTTTAACCCCTAGTGAACGCATTTTCACCTTAACTGCTATAAATATATTTCTACTATTTTCACTATTCACCATGGAAAAAAGATAAAATTATTATATATAAAAAATTATTTTCATTAATTGTAAAAAATCCATTTTCAATATTTAATTATCTTATTTGGCATAATTTAATTTAAAATTAAACCTATAGATGTTTCAAATAATGGGTTTTCAAGAAATACAATTTTCAAGCATGTTATGATCTTATATTAAATTTATGACTAGTAATCAATATGATATCAACATAAATTATTATACTTATACATATAATATTAAGATTTAATTTAATAAAACTTCATTAAAAAATACTTTAATTAATTAAAATGGAGGAACATTATGCATTTAAAAAAAGTTTTCAGAAAATTATTATTTTAAGCCTACAAAAAAATTATACAAAAATAGGGTATAATGAAGATTTAAATGTAATTATTTATTTTAAACCTAAATAAATATCACTAGTGTTTAATTTAATTAAATTTAAAATCATAATGGGTCTTTATAGTTACTTAATTTAATTAAATGAAAAAGCATTATTTAATTTTTTGTATTTTCACTATTCACTAGAAAATCAGCATTTTTGGAAAAATAACAAAATATAACTCTAAGATAACTTTGATATTATAATTTTTAAAATTATATTATTTTGATATAATAAAATTTATAAATGTTATAGAAACTATTTCTTATTCTAGGCATAAAATGAAAAATAAAACCATTTTATGAAGAATATGTATTTTGAAGCCTAAATTGACATTAATAAAAATATGAGGAATTATTTACTTATAATTTATCAAAAAATATATATTTATTAAGAAATATGTCTATATATTTCATTTTTTAAATCCTATTCATACCCTCCAATTCAACTACAATGTTATAATGGTCATATTTAAGTAGTATCTCACAGTTTGTTTATGAATCTGAAATAATGGTTTTTAAATTTGAAAGTTCTTTGTTGAAAACCCAAATCATAAAAAGTGTTGGAAAAAAATTCCCCTTGATAGGAGATACCAAGAAGTGTGTAGTTCATCTAGAATAACTCAAAACTAGGTTTCTAAATCAGATAACATGGCGTAATATAATAACATTGGAATGTAAGAGATACATAAATAATTATGCAGTCTGATGGAGATAATTTATCACAATTAAGTCAATCATCAAGAAAAAGTTAAATAATAAAAAACCATAAATAATTTATGAGTAAAATGGCCATATTATTTATAAAATACGATGGTAATAAGATAATTTTTTTTCAATATCCTTTTCGTAATATTGAGGAATACTTTTTCTATAGATGAATATAATGAAATATACTTACATAATATATTTCTATGTTATATGAAAATTTTAATCCTTTTGATCCAATTCAATCAATTTAAAATTCATATCTTACTCCATGAAATGAATATCCCAAATAAATTTTTATTCCCAAAGAACTAATTTTTTTAATATATCATATTATTGATAAATAAGTGATAAATCTTTCCATATTTTTCTAAAATATTTTCATGATCAAAATGGTTATCCCAGGTTAATATAACACATTAATCTCTAAAACTCAATAGTAAAACCTAAATGTCAACATAATAATTATCTATAAAATAGGTTAAGTAAAAAATAATTCATATTAACTAGTACATCAAGTAGTCTGGTGGTAGGAACAACACCTTTTACACCCATTTATTAAGATTTCATGCCCAATGGACTTCCCAGATATAATGAGTTATAACTTTACATGTGGTATATAATATTTACATAACTATATTTATATAATTCCTATGATGTTCCCAAATTGTGATGGACAATAATTAATAAAACATCAAAAATAAGATAAACCTTAAAGGTTACTAATACCATTAATCGTATTTCTGCCAAATTTAAAGGCATTATTCATTAAATATCTTATTCATATACTAAATATATGGGTTGTATTGCAATAATTTTTTTAGAAAATTTCTTAATCTTGATATAACCCTATAACATAAAACCTAAAAAGGTGTTTTTAAGTCAATGTATTTATTAATAATAATAAAATAATAAACCTATGATAGTATCCAAAATTTTATCATTAGTCATAGTT
Organism: Viscum album; assembly: GCA_963277665.1. Classification (NCBI taxonomy): domain Eukaryota; kingdom Viridiplantae; phylum Streptophyta; class Magnoliopsida; order Santalales; family Viscaceae; genus Viscum; species Viscum album. The sequence continues at coordinate 1,308,084,626 of OY728147.1, forward strand.
AAAGAAATATATGATTCCAAAAATAAACGTAATCCTTAGATGTTTTAGGATTCTTATAACCAAAATACCATTGAAAAAATAATTCTAAATTTTATTTATTTATTCCTAATACATAAATACCTCAAACATTTTACCTCAACATAGGATGTTTATTGTTCTAGTAGTTAACAATTAAAATAGTTCATTGACTCAAATAACTACCAAGATCCACAGATCCATGATAGTAAACTATAAATGGATTCTTAGGATGAGTTCTATTTATCTCCATAGAACTCCTCAATTTTCCCTAACAATTCATCACTATATACCATTTTTAGCCACACATAAAACATTTTACAAATCATTTGAGGCATTCACATTGGTGTCTCCTTCTATATTTTTGACATGAAAAAAATTGATCCCTTTTCCCCATGGTCTCCCACACACGAAATCTTAGAGGACTCCATCATACTCTTCCATTTGTGGGTTTTATGGTTGGTGAAAGTATATATTGTTAATTATATATCATGATAACTGATTAGGAATAACTGTAATTTCATTTAATCTAGTAATAAACCCATTTGGTTTCTCATAACCACCACATTTTCCATTATATTCAATTTTAACCCAATTCTTTTAGGTTCCAACCATTAACTAAAACAAAAAATCACAGTATGAGAATTAATAATCATAGTTGAAAAATCATATAATAATATATATGATGTTTAAATCATGTCACATTTTTTTGAATATAATAAATCATAAATTTAACCTAAGTTTTTATTTTTTATTTTCTTTTCAAATCCTTCATAATAGTTTTTAAATAAAATGTAAATTATCATATGAATATCCATAAGGATAGTCAAACCAGTTGTCATGTAAGGATCTTTTTCATGCACAAATTGATGATTGAGTCAAATCACAATGCACCCTATTATAAGTTATTAACCCTCGTTAAAACTATGCATGAACCTCTTCCACATGTAGAATCTTGATAGAGACTTATTTCTAGGAAAACCATATAATCGATTCCTCATAAAAAAATCAGGATGTTCTTATATACTTATCATCAATGTCAATCATATGTTTATGATCCATAATTTACATTTTTTAAATCTTTTTCCCATGTTTTATACTAAACTTTCAATGAAGAAAACTATAAAGGAATTTACTAAAGTATACTAGAGTCAGTGGTAACATTATTACATTATTTATTGATACAAAAAATAACTTATCAAAGTACCACATAGTATATTAGTCTTGGTATTATAGATACATATTTTAATTTCACATTACATTTGAAAACATAAAATAAAACATGGTGAATGTAAATTTTTTTCATCCTTCAACCCATTCAACAATTCCTTCATCACATGTTAGGGGAATGAAACACAATAAGTGTGATCTAAAATTCTTAGTAAGAGTTACATAATGTGGATATATTAAGAATAAATATTGAATAATCAATAAGGAAAAATAAATATTTCTTGGAAAATATATGAACACACCTGCCACTTAATAAATAAAATGATGATCATGAATATATAACACATAATAAATATGGAAAGGTATATATCTGAATAGAAATTGAATTTAAACAATAACATGAGAAAAAAATACATCTATGGATAATATAAATGCAATAATCTCATGAATAATGATTAATAAATTCTTAAATTGGGAAATTATTAGTCTTGGATTTCAAAATCTTAGATATCATGATATATGTACCATCAAGACCTTTTAAAAGATTGTTTAAATCTACGGGTATGAACTCATTTAATTCTTTCTTATTGAGTCACCACATGATACTGTTGATGCATCCAAAGGATATATATTTCTATGCCACACCCATCACATAATTTTCAAAGCATTCATCATATATAATACGTTTGACTTGATTTATGGACAATATTCCATAACAAAAATTGTCTATACTGAAAAAGGAATACAAAATATCAATGTTTTCCCATCTAATCATATAACTTTTAAATTAAAACACCATATATAGAAAATATATATGGTTTAATTAATAAGAGTATATATAATATATAATATGGATATTTATGATAATGTAATTTATAATGATAACAATAAAGTTAAAAATTTATATAAAAGTTATGAATATTAAAAATTATCATTAAAGGGAATATAAATATTTCCCATGGTCAAAATCATCACAAACCATACAAATAAATAATGTGTATGGAATCATTACAACATATCTCTAGTTGAGTATATTTTTAAATAAATGTTTCTTTTCATTAATGAATAGAAATAAACTAATAAGAACTTTAAAATATTCTTGACAATTATATCCTTTTAAAATTGAATATAATTTTCATAAAAACAATTTTTATCCAAAATATTAAAATAATAATTTTCATTAAAAAATAACCAATTAAACTTGTAAATAATATTCAATGATATGAGTGTCCAGGATAGTAGGAATGTTCTATTCATGCTGAGTACGTTAAAATAAAGACTCCTTTCATTTTTTTGTAATAAAAGTAAAAATTTCATTATTTGGAAGACGATTGGAAGAATAATTTTTTTTTAAAATTTCATAAAAATAAAATTATGGGAAGAATTAAATTTATAAATCACTAAAAAATATATTTGAAATCATTTTTAGAAAACATGGATACTGAATAAAGGTATTTTTGACCAAATATTGAAATGATTTCATATTTTATTAAAATACCTTTCTTAATATTTTTAAGTACCAAAAAGATGAAAATAGTACTATTTGTGAAAAGTTGAGGAATAACCTAAGGGTAAGAAAATGATTTTTTTATTAGTTGATGATAAAATAATTTTCTACAAGGGAAATTCAAGTATAAATAACTCTAATTAAAATGATATTAAAACATAAATCACTTATCACTTTGGGAACATTTAAATCATAACCCATAAATAGAATAAAATAAAATAAAATAAAAAATTACATTAATATAATGAGATTGATTATATAACATATCAAAGGGTCAGTAGATGCACCTCTTAAAAATAAATTATGTGCATAACATTACAATATATCTCAATGAAAGGAAATTGAGACAAAATCCCTTACCCAATGATTTATTTTGGAAGAAAGAAATAAAATGTCCTTTATAATTGTTTTAATCATGATATTAATTTATACTAAAACCAAATTAACGTTTATAATATCATATATAATCCTCTTATAACACATTATCATCCATTAATTAACAATATTCTATTAATAATAACAATAACAAAATTATTATTATTATCATTTTAGGTGTTAAGTGTCTTGTTTTATCATGAATGTTTTGTCATGAATGTTATAATTATTGTGTATAATATGTCATGACCCATCCCCTAGGGCCCATGTCATGACTACCAAAAGCCTGAATTCTATAGGCTAGGGGCTAGGGACTGGAACCAGAAATGAAAAACTCAAAAAGGGATGGAATTGACATTAAACATGTACACACACATATAGGGCACACTACACACAAGAAAAACACAATGGGAAAGGAGTAGTAAAACCACCACTAAAAACCACCACTCAGAGTAAAAGTAAGTACTGAAAGTAAAAGAGGCCAGTATACAATCCGAACTAAAAGAGTAGTACATCAAAATAAAAAATAATCTCTAGAGATTGTTCACCAAGTATACTACCAGAAGGGTTGGAATATCTCATCATCACGACTCACCACATCAATCGGTCACCTCTGTGCACCGTGTCTCCCTTTCCCTCCAAATCATAGTCAAGCTGTCCATCCTCTGAAAAAGACACAACAAGGTGCTAGCGAAGCTTGTGCAGGGGTGAGTATAAAAATATATAGTAAGAAACATGAGACCCTCAAAGTTCTCTCAAAATTCCATAAATGAAAAACCACAAAGCATGATCGAAATAATAGAGCACATAGTAAAAGACAGCTCACACTAGGTATAAAACTTAAAGAATAGCAATAATGACAATTAGTCATAAAGCTATATCATCTTATTCTATTGAGAGGCTTTGCTGCTACGACGCACAGGGTCACTAGGTGCTGACCCACAAAGGATTGCAATGTGGTAACCCACAGTGGATCACTATGTGATGACCCACATAGGATTTATATGTGCTGACCAACTGAAGATCACCAGGTTCTGACACATAGAGAATCATTATGTTCTTAAGCAGAGATAATTGTTATGTTCTGACCAAGATAGGATCGCTAATTGTTGAACCATAGAGGATCACTATTATTTCATCATGTCACAACTAACCACTGGATTCCCTCTCTTAGAAAGCTTGATTTCGGAGGATCTGCGACTCAAGACACTAGTCCTATCACAGCCACCATGATGTCCAAAATAGAAGTAACCCAAAGTATTGTCTTGTCGTTAGAATTCCAAAGCAATAGGCGATGCGTCAATCATATGACCAGTCTGTAAGACATATGTAAAAAAGTAAATTGGGTCTGGTTGAATTTGAGTTCGATCCAACCCGGTCATACCCCATCGTCTACCAAAACTGAAGTGGAGTCTCTCAAAAGCTACACCACATTTCAAGGGTCCTCATTCCGTTGGCAGTGTATCAATTGGACACCCGATCTATGAGTTATAGCCATTTTAGTTAAACGAGGCCGATCGGGTCCGGGTCGGGTCCGACCCGGTTGGACCGTACCAACCTACCTAAGGGGCCAGCATAGGTCGGGTAAGGGATAAGAGTAACTAGCCGATTGGGACCATGGGTCTTACGTAGTGGTGGGTCTCGCTTGGCTGGCATGGGTGCGGCCCGACTGGCAGGTCCAGCCCGCGGGTGGCCCGACCCGCCTGGTTGGGCATTGTAAACATGAGGAACTCGGCCCAAATGGTGGGGGTTGGTTTGTTAGACTAGATGTGTGGAAATCTATTTTTTTCACCTGGAGATTCTAGTAGGCACCGTCCCATCTCTCCATAATTGTCGGAATGAGACGGTCTTTTGTGAACCAGCTGAGCAGCCCAAGCGAGCTGCTCCATCTCCATGCGGCTCTGCCAGGCACTACACCTTCACTCCCGCCAGGAGTTGTGCCTTCACTACCACCACTTCCATCTAGCCATGGATTCCTATTGTCGTAGTGCCTCCCCCATGTGGCTGGTGTGGAACGACCACCAACACTGGTTTCTGGCGATGCACCGACGACATCTTCCATGGGCCACTAAAAATGCTCTTGTGGTCTGTTTTTCATCTCGTATGCACCTTTGGGCCTATCAGGTCACCATATTCACTAAACTACCCACAAAATCACCTTGTAACAACATTTTTTGGTCGCCCAAAAAGAACCCACAACATCCATGATCAGCCGAGGGTCCGATCCTTGTTTGGATCGGCCCACACCCTTTGTGTTAGCGTTTTATCTTGGGGAATATAGTAATCATTACAGAGATAAAAAATTACTCCAAAACAATTCCCTCAACAACCTCCCGAAATATCATATGTCTTGAGGATCAACCCATTAGTCAGTTGACCCAAATTCAATTTATTTTTTTCAAGAATGAGGTAAGAGGAATCATTAAATACTTAGAGTAATGAAATCCCCTACCTAGATTCGGTTGAATCCCTTACAGATGAGGGTTGGATTCTGCGTTTGTTGTTGTTCCACATTCATTGGAATTCATCACTGCTAGTCAATCTCCAGATTGGATCCTTAAAGGATTCATGTTCTTTCTCTGTTTTTTTGGAGTGGGTTTCTCTAGCGTGTTCATTAGAGTTTTCCATGTGTCCCATTTTCTACTCGCCAACACATTTGAATAAAAATAAAACACTACAACATTGTTGAGTTCATTAATGTCATGCATTAATGAACCTCAATTAATGAACCATTAATTAAATCGGCGTTGTGGTTGCACTATGAAATAAACTATTCATTAAATGACCCTCATTTAAAGCCTGTCGTTTCACTATGGTTTCTCCAACCATCACTCAATGGTTGAAGTGAGAATTAAAATAACATAAATTGTTATTTCATTATTCTTTTTTGAAATTATAGAATTTAACTTCTCCTTCCAACTCTTTTTGATCGAAGTTATGCTTTTCCTAAGAAAATCTTGGCACTGTGGATTCAACGGTGCCCTCAAATTTTCAATCCGATCATCGGTTCAACGGATTGAAAAACCCACTCGCACGTTTACTAAACGTACCTTAAAAAATATCAAAACTCCATTTCGGGCTCTCTAGGACTAAAAATCTTGTGTTTCCAACTTTCACAATCTCTTAATAATTCCATATAATTTAAAAAAAATCATATGGAATTTCTGGGACTTTACATTGTCCCAACCTTAAGGATTTATGTCTCAGAAATCCATAAAAAATCTAAGAAAATAAATGCAGTTACAGAGCATGAATCTGAGCCTGTTGCTCCCATGTTCTCTCTTGGAGGTTCCTGTGCTCCCCCCAAACTCGCACCAGAGTAATCATCCATCTACGATGAACTCGCTCCTGTGGATCCTCTATCTTCATTGGGAATTCTGCATAAGTCACCCAATCATTAATGTCCAACTCACCCCAGTCGATAATGTGAGATGGGTCATGCACATATATCCTCATCTACAACATGTTGAAGACGTCATGCACTCATTGAATTTTAGGGGTATGATATAGGTGGTACGCCACCTCGCCAACTCTGTTATGAATTTGGAAATTTTTGAGAGATAGATTACCGCCCGACCAAATCTCTACTATCCTCATCAGGGTGAGACCGATAGGAAGACATGGTCTCCCTCCTCGAAATCCATGGGTCTCCATCTCCTGTCGACATAAGACTTCTGCCTACTCTGTGTAGTCTTCATCTTCACCTTGATAATATGCACCTTCTCAGTGGTCGCTCATACAAACTCTAGACCCATAAGTATTGACTCCCCAGGGTCTGTCCAGCATAGAGGGGATCTGCATGGTCGCCCATAAAAGGCCTAAAACTATGCCATTCCGATAGTAGAGTGATATATCTTATTGTATATGAACTTCACCTGTGGAAGGTGACCTTCCCAACTATGATGAAAATCAAGGACACAAGAAAGAACCATGTTTTCAAGTGTCCGTATGGTCCATTCCATCTAACGATCTGTCTGAGGGTGAAAGGAGGTTCCCAAGCATAGCTAAGTCCCAAAATCCTCATGTAACCCCTTCCATAACCGAGATGTAAAATGAGTGTCATGATCTAAAACAATCGATGATGGTATCCCGTGAATCCATACTATCTCATTAACCAAGAGGCATCCCAAGACCTCTATTGATCCATGCAATACGATGGGTAAAAAATGAGAAGACATGGTGAGTTGGTCAATGATCACCTAGGTAGAGTTGTGGACCCTGGATGTGCATGGTAAACCTGTAACTAATCCATTGAGATACCATCCCACATCCATTCTGGTACCTCTAGTGGTTGTGCTAAGGATGCTAGTACCTGATGCTTGGCCTTAACTTTCTAAAAAGTGAGGCATCGTGAAATAAATTTTTCCACTTGTTTCTTCATCCCTGGCCTCTATTACTAATGTCGGAGGTCCCAGTACATCTTTTCCTCCCAAATATGTACCACCAAAGGGGATGTATGGAACTCCCACAACGCCTACTCCCGTAATGTCACTTGTACCATGGTGCATCCTCTAAAAAGAATTACATGCTCCCCAACTATCAAAAATCCATCAATATTCTCTCTTAAGGATATTTGAACATGTCATGCCTCATAGTCAACATTCCCAAGTTGTGCCTCCCGAACCCGCTAAAGGAGTGTGGGAGTTACAGTCATAGACTAGAGGTAGGTTTCTCCTACACAATCCATAAAGGATATATGCAAAACGAATAGATGTTATGTCGCCACACTCATCAACTGAAGACCCAACATCCTAAAGAGTTTGTATGCTACTATGTTCCCCTTCCCAGGAGTGTAAACTATCTCAAAGTCAGTCATAGAGGAACTCCATCCATCACACCTCTCTCAGGATCATGTCCTTCTATGAGAAGATATACCTGAGACTATTGGGATCTGAGAAGTCAATAAAATGTTCACCCATAAAGTATATCCACCATGTCTTCAATGAAAAGACCATGACTGATAACTCTAGTTCATGAGTCACTTAGTTCTTCTCATGTTTCCTTAGCTGTCGTGATTCATGGGGAATCACTACTTTATCCTTCATCAGTACACATCCCAGTCTATTCCATAATTCATCACAGTAGACTACATACCCAATACCCTCTTTTGGTAGCCTAGAGACGGGGGCACTCTTCAGTCTCTGCCTCTGCTCCTAGAAACTCAAATGACACCTATATATACCTAAAAGGTATATTCCTTCAATTTCAAAGTTGAAAAGGGTGATAATAATCTGGAAATTTGGGTACAAATCTATTATAGTACCCAGCCAACCCCATGGAACTCTTCACGCCAGTCACTCTCCTAGGTTGATCTAAAGAAAGCACTACCTCTATCTTCATCGGATCCATTGCTACTCCAGCCTCCAAGATGAATTGTCTGAGAAATGGTACCTCCCATATATAGAAATATAACTTTGAGAGCATACGATAATGATGGTGCTCTCAGAGTGTATCCAGAACTATCTACAGATGTGTCGCATGATACTCCTATAATACCGAGTACAACAATATGTCATCAATGAAAACCACTAAAAAGTGATCAAGGTATGGTTAGAAGATTCATTTCATGAGTCATAGAAACACTTCTGGGGTTTTGGTCACACCGAAAGACATCTACAAGAACACGTAGTGGCCATACCAGCTTATGAAGGCTGTGTTGAGTCCATCCTTATCCCGCACCAAAATATGATGATAGACTGATCTGAGTTCTATCAATGAAAACCAATGAGCTCCCTTCATCCGATCGAAGAGATCATAAATCCTCACCAGGGGATACTCATTCTTCATGTTCACCTAATTCAAGTGCCGATAGTACACACAAAGTCTCAAGCTCCCATCAACCTTCTTGGAAAACAACACTGGGGCTGCCTATGGAGAAACACTAGGTCTTACGAACCCCTTCCTCTATAAGTCCTCCAATTGTACCCTAAAATAACGATGATCTATAGGAACCATCCAATATGATGGTGTAGATATCAGTTTCATCCTAGGGTACCGTTCGATGTAGAAGTCAACCTCTCTATGAGGAGATAGTAACATAATATCCTCAAGAAAGACATCTGCATATTGGTCCACCACTACATGATATATCAGACTCATCTTGTTCACTACTCCAAGGGCAAGGCTATCCAAAAGATGAGTGATCGGCTTCACCCTACTACATGAATGTCCATACTGTGCTACAAAGGTTCCTATATCTCCAGTAAAGGAAAAACTTGTCCCATCCTCACAGACACACCACACTTTTCACATAAAACAGTCGATCTGAGCATGGACCGTGGATAATCAGTCTATACCCAAGATGATGCCGTAAGGCCTAGACGCTGGTACTAAGAGATCCTAGCTAAAGATCTCACCACCCAGAGTAATATAAAAATATTTAAACCAGTGTTTAATTGTCTAATTATCTCCCTTAGGAGTCTGTAGCCGTATGGATCAATCCAACATGTCCACCAGAATCTCTGAGATCCGAACAAGAGCTATGGAAATGAAAGAGTGACTGGAACCTGTGTCTATAAGAACTGTAGCTAGGGAAGAGTAGACATAGAACGTACCTTGAATCATCTCTAGAGATCCGTGGTCTTAGGCCTCCAATACCAGAATCTGAGTTCATCCCTATCCACATGCTCCCTGAGGTCAGGGTGGACCACCTGGAGGTGGTGGTAGTAGTACCTCAAATCATCACCCACTGCCTTCTATGTGGCCTGATCCATTTCACCTTCACTACCTTGTGGTACTCCACACTCGAACCTCTATTCTTATTTTAGTGGTCCCTCAACTGCCTTCTAGTCATCCACATGGGGAGTCAGATAGTCACCAACCATGTTTTTCTATTAATAAAATGAGGGAAAAACTCTTGCCCTCAGATAACCTCCTCTACCTTGGGAGATCGACGCCTCAAAACCTTCTTCCTAGGGTCGTACTCTAGATGGTATGGACCATTTAAGCCTCTACGTCATCATCCTATTTCCTACTGCAGATGACATGTCCTCATGTCGTCTGGTGGAAGCTCTCGCTATTAGTGCCTACTCGGCAAGGAAACTCTCCACTAGTAGTGCTCTCTCTCGCACTGAAGCCTGCGTTAGAATGTTGAGAAAAATCATCCAAGATCAGATCTCCCATCTAATACCCTGCTCAATGGTCCGGGCCTTGATGAAAGGGTCTCATACCATATCGGTGGAGTAGCATGAGTGGTCAGTAAATCTCTCCGAGTACTAGGCCACCATCAGCCTACCCTACTATATGTGTTGTAGCTCCTGAATGTGAACTAAGAAAAGAGTAATTGGTATGAACTCCACCCTGAAGAGGATCTCTATGTCCAAACAAGAATGAGTCATCTCCTCAAGTGTTTAGAGCGTTAGGGTCTACCATCTCCCTGCTATTCACTGAAAGAGACTAGAAGTTATTATCATCATCTGGTCTACTACTGTCTTAACCACGTAGAAAACTCATTCCAAAACCTCAAGCCAATACTCAGATAACTGAAGATCTATATTTCCTAGAAACCTAGGAGGCCTCTATCTCTGGAACCTATATAACATGATCAGTTGGCGTGTACTGTCCTCTAGTGGGGCTGGTGGAAACTGCTACCCTACGGGTGGTGGTGCTGCTCGTACAACACCTGAAGGTGCTATCACTGTAAGAGTTCCATACACCAATGCAACATCTCTTGGTGGGCTGTTGTCATGATATATAACTATAATTCTGAATTACTGTATTCATTGATACATACTATAGAGAAACATATGCACCACTGTCAATAAGTTATACCTAGTGAGTTGACTCACAATAGATGAAAAGAAAAACATTTCCAAAACAAATTATATCAGTGTTTTCGTGTACCGAGTGGGAAAATAGAATTCAGGGTCTTGGTGTATAGATACATCGGCCCCCACACTAACACTGGACTCCCCAAACTGAAATCTAAACACGAGACACTTAATACTATTTCCCCATTGGAAATACAGACTCTTAGTTCTTCTGGTAGAACAGAACACCCTATGATACCACTTTTTCAGGACCCGTCTGCCCGGGCCTCTGTGATGACTACCCCAAGCCAGCATTCTATAGGCCAGGGGCCTGTGACTAGCACCAAAAAGGCAAAATCCAAAAGGGGTAGACATTGCCTTTAAACTCGTACACACACAGATAATGCACACTGCACATAAGAAATATCTAATAGAAAAGTAGTAGTAAAACCATTACTAAAAACCACCACTTAGAGTAAAAGTAAGTATTGAAAGTAAAATGTGCCAGTATACGTGACCAACTGAAAGAGTAGTACATCAAAAGGAAAAACAAGCTCCATAGATCATCTTCCTAGGATCCTACCTTAAGGGTAGGTATAGCTCATCACCATGGCTCACCACATTAGTCGGTCACCTCAATGCACCGTCTAGCCCTGGCTCTTCAATGTATCAGTTAGGATATACTTTGTCTGCACAAGACACAACAAGGTGCAGGAAAATCCCTTATAGGGGTGAGTATAACAATACTCAGTAGGGACCCCGAGACCCCAAAGGTCTTTCAGAATTCCACAAAGGAAAAACCAAAAAGGATGATCTCAATCACATAGCACAAATTAAAAGACATCTCACACCAGGTATATAACTTAAAGAATAGGAATGAGGAAGATCAGTCATTAAGTTAGATCATCTTATTCTATTGAGAGGCTTTGATACTGGTCCGCACAGGGTTGCTTGGTGCTGAATCATAGAGGATCGCTATGTGTTGACCAACAAAGGATTTCTAGGTGATTATCCATGGAGGATCACTAAGCGCTGACCCATATAGGATCTCTAGGTGCTGACCCATAGAGGATCTCTACATGATGACCCATAAAGAATCACTACTTGCTAACCCACCAATGATCGATAAGTGCTGACCCATAGAGGATTGGTATTCTTTCATCACGTCAGAGCCATCTACTGCATTCCCTCACTTAGCACGCTTGATTCAATATGATCCACTCCTCAAGAAACTAGCCATATCTCAACCTCCAAAAATACCCACTTAGATGTAACCTAAATGACCGTCTTATCATAAGGGTTACAATGTGACAGATGATGCGTCAATTGGATGCCCAGACTATAAGATATTGGAAAAAAGGTAAATAAGGCCCTGTTGGATTCGAGTACGATCCAACTCAGCCATACTAAATCATCTTCCAAAATTCATGTGGATTATCTAAAAAGGTCCGCCTCATCTCAAGGGTTCTCATACTGTAGGATATGCATCGATCAGACGTCTGATCAACGGGTTATAGTCGTTTTAGTGAAACGGGGCCGGTCGGGTCCGGGTTAGGTCTGACCCGATCGGAGCGTCCCGACCCAACCCGAGGGTCTAGCATGGGTCCGGTAAGGGTCATGGCCAACCCAACCCTTAGGCCAATGTGTCCGGCCTAGTGGCGGGTCTAGCCCGCCGGGGGTCCAACCCGTCTGGTGGGGCGCGACCCACCCAAGGAACCCAACCCACATAATTCAGGCCGATTTGCTAGACCGAACGCGGTGCATCCAGTTTTTCCAGCTAGCAGCGCCAGTAGGCATCACCCTGTATCCCCATAATAGCTAACACGAGCCAGCCATTTGTGCGCCAGCCGAGCGTCCCGCTCCATCTCCAAGCGGTGCCGACGGGCGCCACTCCTTCACTGCTGCCGTAGTGGCTGCAAGCGTCACCTCCTACATGTGGCTGGTGTGGGCCAGCCACCGTCACCGATCACCGGGGCCGCTGTGCTGGTGGTGCTGCCACGCCAGTGATTCCACGTCGATGACACCCTTTGTAGGCTACTAGTGACGCTTCGGTGGTCCTTTTTCCGTCCTGTATGTCCCTACGAGCCTCTTAGGTCACCACCTTTATTGCAAAGCCCAAAAAATCGCCTTGCTACCACGTTTCTTTGTCTCCCACAAATAAGGTACAACATCCATGATCAGTGGAGGGTCCAATCCTTGTTCGAATCAGACTACACCCTCTTAATTTGTGTTTTATCATGGGGAAGATAGTAATTGTCACATTGATTAAGAATAACTCCAAATAAAATCCCCGCGATAACCTCTCGCTAGATTGAATGAGTCGCAGATCAACCCATTATTCGGCTGATCCACGTTTATTGTATTTTTTCAAGAAATAGGTAAGATGAATCATTAAACACTTTGAGAAAAGTAATAACTTACATGGATTCTATTAAATATGTTGCAGGTGTGGGACGGATTCCAGGTTTGTTGATGTTCCACATTCATTTGTGTTCATTGACGCTAGTTGATCTCCGGATCGGATCCTCCAATGATCAAAATTCATTCTCTGTTCATTGTTGGAGTGGTATTTTGCCGGTGTGTTCTTAAAATATTTCCTTGCATCCCATATTCCCCTCTACAATATATTTTAATAAAAATAAAACACCATAGTGTTGTTGAGTTCATTAATGTAGTGCATTAATGAACCTTAATTATTGAACCATTAATTAAACTGACATTTCAGTTACACAATAAAAGAAACGATTCATTAAATGAACCTCTTTTAAAGCATGTCATTACACTGTAGTTTTTCAAACCATCGCTCAATGGTTGAAGTGAGAAATAAAATAACTTAAATAGGTATTTTATTATTTTTTCCTAAAAGTCTAAATTTTGAATTTTCAGTTTTACTCTTGCTTGTCGATGATAAGCTTCACCTAAGCGAATCCCGATGTTGAGAATTCAACGGTGCCCTTAAATTTTTTATCTGAGAACTAGTTCATATGATAGAAAAAACCACTCACTTATTTCCTGAACATACCTTAAAAAAGCTCAAAACTCCGTTCCGGACTCTCCAGGCCTCATAATCACAAGCCTTCGAATTTCACAATGTCGTAATAATTCCATATAATTAAAAACATTCATACATAATTTCTAGGTTTTTACATAATATATAGTTCCATAATCTCTAGAATGATATTAATGATATAAATATCATATTTACTTATTTTTTTCATTTTTAAATAATTTTTGAATCTTGGACATGTAAAAAGAGTCGTGTCGCTTCATGTAGATAGTAGTTCATACATGCGCATGAGCAAGATATCATTCCCTTAAAGGATGAATTGGTAAAAAAGTTGATGATATATTAAATTTACATAATTATTATCATTTCATATGAATTATATATATTCATTATTTTTATCTTGGTGAAAATAAATGTGATTCAGTGAAGGAAAAAAATGACGTCGATTCGTGGGGAACTAGTCTGTAGTACACATGAGTGATGGATTTTTTCCCATTTGATGGATGAGGATATGGATAAATATTATTCTTACCTCCTAATACCAACTTAGTATATATGAGATACTAGTATTATTGTATTGGAAGTGTTATACATAATTTAAGGTGAAAAATATGAATTATAAATAAAGAACTTAGTGAGAATAATTACCTTCTTATGGAAAAACATCCTTCAGATAACTTATTAAGGACCATGTGGACTATCAAACATAGGTGTTTATTTTCATCCTTTTTTATGTTTTATATTTGTATCTCAGTTTTAATCATGAGTTCTAGGAGTGATGGGTATATAAGTTTTTGTGATCATTTGTTTATCTTTAGTATTGAGGTTATTCCTTAGTTTCCCATGGGTGTTTTTGTTGAAAAGAAGGGGTTTTGGGCTTAACAGAAGGTGAAGCATAGTTTGAAAAAAATTAGAAGAAACCATATGGAATTCATTAGGAAACTATTTAGTCCTTGGGATTCCTCTGGTTGAGGCAGAAAAACCTACAAATTTTTAGAAAATCTGTTCTGTAAGTTTGTGGGGAGGTTTTATCTATTGGTAGAACCATATCACATGGTTTACCAAAACATGCGATCTGTCCAGGTCTTGTTTTTTTGAAATTTTATTTTAAACCTCTTAGGATTATATACCAAAAACACCAATTTCCATCTTCCTCTGGTTCATGAAACCCAAAGGGATCTCTTACCTCCCTCTCAGTGTCTCCTCTCCTAGCTCCAAGCTTGGATCTTGGAATTTCTTCAAGGTTTTGTGTGATTTCTGAAGGTATTATCCTTATTTATTCTCCCTTTTCATTTTTCATCCATTTTATACAAATATACTTATCTCTTATGGTCCCTTGGACCTAGAGATCATGTTTTATCGTGATTTAGGTTGGGTGTTTTTATTTTTTAAGGTTTCTCTAGGTCTATCTTAGATCTTGGATCCTTCGTGTCATTTATTCAGGATTGCGTTGTTGATGCACTATGAACTTGAGGTATGTTTCCTTTTCAATCACCTTTAAATATAAGAATTATTGGTTTCTTGATTTTGAAACCTTCATTATATGTTCAATATTTATGTGTGAAATTTGAAATAAATGTTTTATGTGAAATTAGGTGGTTTTCATAGTTGTTTTGAGGTATATTCCATTTTTTCTTATGTGATACACACCAAGTGTTTGATGAAATACCCAAATGTATTTTATTGGTATATTTTGATAAGTAAAACATGGCTGAGATTTATAAATATATTTTTTCATCTAAAGGGTGTATTTGGGTTTCCGAAAAGGATTTATAAATGGTTTTGGACTTGGAACCTGTTTATATTTGGTTCTTGAAAATGGTTTGGCTATTGATGGGTGACCCATTTGGAATTTCAATGATATTTTTTTTGTTTTCACATGTGGTGTGAGAACATAAAATAGGATTTATTAATTTTTTTTGAATTTGTTTTGTGTTTTCAACCTTTTTAATGTTTTATTTGGATTTGTGAGAAATATTGGGTTTTTTAAAGGATTTTGAGGTTTGTCTAGCACTTTTGTGAAATTAGTGAAAATAATTTTTATAAAAACTCTCCTTGGATAATATTAATTCCGTATTTATGTTAAATGGTTGGGTTATCCTTATTGTGGAATCATTGTGGTCCATTATTTGAATGGGTAGGACTTACTTACTGTGGAATCCTCATGACCCATTTACTACGAGCAGAACGGGAAGTCCTTATTGTGGACTCCTTTGAGATCTATTTGTTCTATGGCAAGAGATTTTTGTATAGTGTGATTTAGGGTAGCTACTATTGTATTAATTGTTTATATATGATATATGTGTGTTTGTGATTGGATGTTCGGTTGACATCGGTTGGCTCACCCCCTTTATACACTTAACATGTAGAACTCACATAGTAGGAAAATTTTCTATGAATGATGGCTACACTAGTGTGGATTACTCTCTGACTACTGGCCCATAGGAGGGGATATTTTTATATTACTATGGGATATTTTCTATCATTCAGGCCATTTAGGGAGTGATCAAGCATATGTTGGTGAAATTTTATGTCATCAAGTGAGGCATGATTTCTAGGATGAGTCAAGATGTAAAGTGCATTCTGGATTATTCATGATCTCCTAGGTTTCTCCCACATATATTGGAACTTAATTTTCTATGAAAGATGATTGGGATAATTTTTTTTGGTTATTATTGTTTTCATATTTATATTAACCTTATTGTGAGACCATTGATATGGCGTGCTTGTATTTTTTGATTATTGGATAAAAGTTGAGTGTAGGATTTTTGAAGGTTTATGGAAGATATTTTGGGAATTTTTTACAATTTACATTCCTTTTTAAAATGAAAAATATTCCTTTATACTTAAAATTATAATGGATTACCTTTGGGGAAGATTGTGAATTTAAATGGAAAATTGGAAATAGAAACATGTTTTACTTTTAATAAAAAAATTTGTGTAAAATTTTAATTTTATATATTGGATTGAAAACCTGAAGTGAATGTTTATTTTATTTAAAGGAAGTGAATTGGGAATTATATGTTTGAGAATTCCTATTGAGTTTTAATACTCATGCCTACAGTTCTTTTTTATCTTGTGGTGAAGGCTTCATATTGGTTTTGATCTTCATTGGTGATGGTGGTATTCGTATTGGAGAGTGAACCACAATGTCACATGGAGACGTTGTGGGTTTTAGTTCCGGTTTTTGTTTTTGGACACTGTTTTTCTTGTGTATTCATCTTTTGTACAATATTTAAATTTTGATATTTATATGTATATTGGACTGCTATATTTTGTTTCCATTTTTAATTTTATTTATATATATTGGTTGAAATCATTCGCTTTGTTTACACTATTGATGTCCCACACTAGTTTCCAACCCTTGGAGATCAAGAACTCTTTTTGGGATTTTCAATATATCGTCTCGGATGAATAGTTTGTGGTTGAACCTGATTGGTTCATGACAAAATAGTATTAGGGGATTATGGTTCTATATAGGAACTATCATTTAGATCAACCTATGTTATTTGAGATTTGAATGTAGACGAAGTATGATTGTCAGAGGTTAAGGTGAAATTACGAGGAAGTGTCTATCCAACACTTTCTAGACCAAACATTTAGTTTCAATTAGAAGTTGGGTTTTGTTTGGTTTCTATGGTTCTTTTGGTTCTTTTGTGTTTGGGAAACAAAAATAGGGTTGGAAAAATGGTTTCATTGAGGTCATAGAGCATGGAAGTCCATTTCATGTTAGGTAAATTGTCCCAGGAGACTTTCTGTGGTGGTGGTGTGATTAGTATATAACCACCAACCATATGGAAAAGTCACCCATCAACACTAATTTTCCCTTTTGAGTTATTATGGGTCTTTATTTTTTATGAATTTTTTTTGTAAAACGCTTATTTCAGAATTATGAAAATGTGGTTTCAATGATAATTTTTTTTCTTTGAAAAGAAGGGAAATGAGTTTTTAGAACCATTTTGAAGGAATCTTTACAAAATGGATTTTTGTAAGAGGGTTTTTAGATAAAACATGAAGTGATTTAACATGATTATATTTTTCTAATCAAAACCTGGGGTTCATTGAAATACGTTTATTGAACAAGGATGTTTGTTTTGGAAATTATTCTATTTGATAAGAATTATTTTTTAATCAAATTATTTTTGGTTGTAATGAGATTTATCAAGATTTTGAAAAATGATTTCAATTGTATGAATTGGGATTTTGGATGAAATAAAGTTGATAAATGTTTAGAGTTTGAAAATGATATTTATTTTTGGCTTGTGGTTCTTTTGAAATGTTTGGTAAAATCTAAAATTGGAAGTTGATTGAAAGTGAAGACATGGGTGGAATGTTTTGTTTTGGAAAAAGAAAATGTTTTGTTTTTATAATTTTTATTTCCATGGGTACTCAAATGAATGATATTTGTGGATACGTGAGATTATGAGAGTGTGGATTTTAATGAGTTTATGAGAGGTTTTGATGGAATAAGAATGTTCATGTGTGGGGCTCCACGAAATTCCATATGTGAGTATGAAAATCCACCATGTTTTTTTACTTTTAAATGTTTTAAGTGGAAAATATTGATATTTTGATAGAAAATGGTTGTTTGTCTTGTTTCTTTATATGTTTTGGGAATGGTACTTGTTCAATGATTTGATTTCGAGAACTCTTATTGATGAGTTGGGTTTGATTGAGATCATAGTTCTCTTTTTGATTTGTGTATTCTTCCAAAAATATTTGATGAATATTCGACTTGCGACCATGGGTGGTTCACCATTGGAAGAACCTCTAGTTAATCAAACTAAGTACTTAATTCTTGAGTTTTAAATGTTAAATCCACCTCTATTTTATGGTTTGGAATATCCTCTCAATGTAAAAGAGTGAATGTAGAGAATCGAAAGAAAAATAAATCTCCTTGAGTATATTGAGTCATCAAAGGTGATGTTTTCTACCTTATTTCTTAAAGATCCGACATAAAATTTGTGGATGTTAGTGTCTCAAAAAAAGACTCATAAATATCTCGGTTGGGATTTATTCAAGTATCTATTCATCCATCATTAATTCTATGAGATAGTGAATGGGATAAAGGAGATAAGGATTTTTTTTTAAAATGGTGATGGATCAACATTGGAGTACTTATATATATTTTTGGATATTTTTCCTTACAGTATAGAGTGGGCCAAAAATGATTCCTTGAAGGCTCGATGTTTTGAGTATGGACTTATTCATGATGTGCAGTTGAAGGTGTCAAAGTTTGGGTTAACCACTTTTGCCGATTTGTTATGTCAAGCTATTTGTATTGGGGCTATGTTAGTAGGAGTGCATTAGAAATATAATATTCCTATGATCTCTAAAAATGGTGAAGAAAATTATAGTAAAGATATTAGGAAGTACTATAAAGTTGTTGGTGCTGGTCGCTATATTAAAAGGGCCCTTGATCTTCTTCAGTTTATTTTAATTGTGAGATCATGGTTTGTAATTAGTGTTATAAGATAGATCATAAAATTTCATCCTACTATAGTGTTTGAAATACCTATCATGATTTTGTATGACTAGGTCACTTGAAATGGTTTTCTTTGGGTGTTACTAGGAAGTGATGTAGAACCAGTTCATAGGAGTAGTGTGCTTGTCTCAGCTCATTTTAGAATCTATTTCTATGTATGCTTTCTTGTTGTAATGGTTGTATCCGATTGTATTTTTTGGTGTTTCATCTTTTTTAAATTGTTAAATTGGATGTTTTTTATTTCTTGAGAACTTATGTTATAATGGAAGCACGTTTTTATTTTAGAAGTTCTATATTATTTCCTTTATTAGTGGAAGGGAATTCTATTGTTTATCTCATTTCTGTTTATTTTTCATCTAATGTTGAAACATTTGATTATGTATCATTATAAACCTCTATTTTGATGGAAAAAGGAGTTATAATCAGTGATTTTCAGCTCTTGACTGTGAGGTAGTAGATTCTTCAAACATCAGGGCTCCAACCATAGGCCCCAGAGTGAAGCTGTCGTGTATTTAAGAATCCTATGAGTCCATGGGATCTTGGTCCGGCTTTGGTATACAATCTGTATTGGGACAATTTAAGTTTCTATGGTGTATATTATTTGACCCAAAGGTCCCGTTTTGTGGAAATAGTTGTGCATACCTTTTTTTCTCATTTTGGACCATGCAGTTTGAAGGATCCTCTTTTGTTTTATGGAGGTGTGGTGGTATAATTCTCTTAAGGCTTCCATGGTGCTGCCTTTTTCAGATGTAAATATTTTTTTCTTTTCCCTATGTGGTTTCCCCATATGGTGGGGTTTATTGGTCTATGAGGAATGTTCATGGTCTAGACGGTGCTAGTCAGTTCCTTAATGGTTGGGAGAACCACTATAGTGTCAATGCAGTCGGTTTTTGTTTTTCTCAGTGCTAGTTGGTCTTTAATGGTGGGGATCCCATTTTGGCCACCTTCGTTGATAATACAGTGTGGTTTTGTTGTTTTATTGGCAATGCTTGGTTTCATTAGAATTTATCTAATTTTGAGTTCCTATCTTGTTGGGGAATAATGGGATTTTAGATCACATCCATATATTTTGATTGTGGTAGGGTTGTTCTAGTTGTAGTTTGAGTTTCTTCTTGTTTCTTAAGGAGTGGATATTTTTTTAGGAAAGCGGCATGTGTTCTATTTTTTGGTTTTTGATGTGTTTCTTGATTCATGAGGTTGGATCATGATAACATTGTAATCATTTTTCCTTGATCAATAAAGTGGAATATGTTGTGGATTTTCAGTGGTGGAAAGTATTTTGGTGTAGGGAATTGTCACACATAAGTTTTTTTCATCCATTGTTCCGGTTCATTTTTTGATATCTGATTTTCTCTTGAGTTCCAAATGTGATAGGTTTCAATTTGGAAATTATATTTTTTTATCTTTGGTTCAAATGATATTACATAGTTTCCTCCATGATTTTTTGTTCAAAATTTGGGTTTTTTGGATTGACAGCCTGTGGAGAAAGGTTTGTGCATGATTAGAGGAAACTGTATGACATACTCCAAGAAATCATGTAAGTCTTCAGATGATTCTAGTTGATAGAACAAAAACTAAAAATGATTATAAACAGCTTTTTATTTGTGTAAGAGTAGTTTCTATTTCAATTTAGAACCATCTCACATAGTTAGTGCACGATTTACCGAACTGTGCGGCCAAACTGTGTGAGCTGTCTTGATCTTATTTTTTTTTTTGAATTTCCATTTCATCCCTCATGGGATTTTATCCACAAAACACTTATTTCCACCCTCATATAGTTCTTTCAAACCTAAAGAGAGCTCTTACCTCCCTCTCTAAGTCTCCACTTGCCCCTCCAAGATTATATCTTGGGATTTCGTCAATGTTTTTGGGTGATTTCTCAATGTATCATCGTCTTTGCTTCTCATTTTCCCTCTTCCTTCTCCTTCAATTTTCTTTGAGATCCCCTTCTTCTATGTTCTATTGGACCTAAGTTTCTTAATTCCACTTGATTTATGTTGGGGGGTTTCTTTGTTTAATGGTTCTATTGGTTGATCTTAGATCCTCGAACGTTCGTGTGGTGGTTTGGGGTGTGCATTGTAAAAGTGTTGTG
Organism: Viscum album; assembly: GCA_963277665.1. Lineage (NCBI taxonomy): Eukaryota > Viridiplantae > Streptophyta > Magnoliopsida > Santalales > Viscaceae > Viscum > Viscum album. The sequence continues at coordinate 1,308,106,025 of OY728147.1, forward strand.
AATTTGAGGTAGGTTTCCCTCTGCACTCACCATTAAATTTAATAATAATTGGTTTCATGATTTTATCACCTTCCTTATATGTTTAAAATTTATTATTTATCTTTGAAATAAAGGTTTTATGTGAAATGAGGTTGTTTTCATGATTTTTTGAATTATATGATGTTGTTTTTTTACGTGATGCTCACAAATTTTTTTATGAAATTATATGTTGTATTTTAAGGGTGTTTTTTGATATCTAAAGCATGGTTTGGATTTATAAATATATTTTTCACCTCTAAAGGGTGGATCTAGGTTTCCAAAAATAATTTAATAATTGGTTTTGGATATTAAATTTTTTTATATTTTGTTCTTTAAAATAGTTTGGCTTGTGTTAATGATGGGTGGCCCATTGGTAATTTTAATAAAAATGGTTATGATTTACAGATGTTGTGTGAGAACCTAAATGAGATCTTGTAAAATCATTTTATAAAGGAAAATGGTGTGTTTTCACAACTTTTTAAAGGAGGATTTGGCATTGTGAGAAATGATGGTTTAGTTAATGGAGCTCGAAGCACATTTTCCACTTTTGTGAAATTGGTTAAAATGGTTGTTATAAAAAAACAGTTTTGATAATATTATTTCTTAATTTATGTTTAATATAGGGTATTTCTTCACTATTTAATCCTTATGATCCATTATGTTAATGGGTGGGACGTCCTCACTATGGACTCATCATGACCCATTTAATTTGACCAGAATGGGAGGTCCTTGATGTGTACTCCTTTTAGATATCTTTGTTATATGGTAAGATATTGATCCTTGGAGTGATTTGGGGTGGTTCCTATTTATGAATTATTTAAATATGATATATGTGTGTATGTTATTGGATGCTCGGTTGGAATTGGATGGATCTATCCCTTTATAATCTTTATTTAGATATCTAGAATAGCGAGCGAATTTTCTGAGAACGATTACTCCACTAGTTGGGATATGTTTTGTTTATTATTGCTATGGGATAGTGACACTTAGTCAGGCCATTTAAGATGAGATTGATCATGCATGGGTGAAATTTTATGTCATCGAGTGAGGCCTAATTTCTGGGATGAGTCAAGATGTGTAGTATGTTATGGATTATTCATGAGGTCATATTTTCTCCCTCGTCTATTTTCACTTAGTTTTCTATAACAGATGATTGAGATACTTATTGGTTGGTTATCTTTGTGTACTTATTTCTATTGACCTTATTTTGTGATCATTGATATGAATTTATGTATGGTGTGATTCTTGGATAAAAGTGATGTATTAGATTTTTAATGGTTTATGGAAAATGAGTTTAAATTTTTTTTACACTTTCTATTAATTTTTTAAATGAAAAAATCTTAATTTATCCTTGAAATGCTAATGGTTTCCCTCTTAGGGAAGTGTGTGATTTTAAATGAAAAAATGGAAATGAAACCCTATTTTTTTAAAGTCGAAAATGTATGGAAAAGATTACATTTATATGTTTCATTTCAAACCTGAAGGTGATGTTTCTTTTGTTTAAAAAAAATGTATTGGGAATTGATTTTCTAGGCATACCTATTGAGTTTAAATAATCATGCCTATATTTTTTTTCTTGTTTTTAGCTTGTTTTAAATGTATTGTAACAGCCAAAGATTTCATAGTATGTTATTTTCATTAAAATAATTTAGTAGTTTGGACTACACACAACACCGAGTTCGAGCACGCCACGACTTACCAAACTAGAAGTTCAAAAAGTGGTTATGCATAGTATTAACTGAATTTTGAATTTTATATACTCCATATAATTTTAGATTCCATATTATGTGTTTCTTAGACATAATATAAGAACAAATTCATTTTTTCAGATAAAAGAAGTATTTTTCAAAAAATGAAATTTTACCAACTTTTAATGGAAAAACCTATTTAAAACCAATATTTTAAACTTTTTTTATATTCAATTTAATTAAAATAAATTCTTATTTAGAATCGGGACATAAAAATTTATTTTGGATAATTTTTTGGCACTTTTCTAATAGCTTTCTTATTTTGATGAAAAATGAAAAATAATAAATTTTAATTGAAAACAATTTTTTTTAATCAAGATAATTTATAATGTTAAATTATAAATTTGAATGGTTTGGAAGTATAATTATATTATATTTTTATCATTTAATTTAATGTAGGTCATTATAAGTAATTTCACGTTTAGATTTGACATAAATACATCTCAATCTTTTGATAGTTTTTACATTATTAAAAACCCACTTTTTGGTTTAGACAATGGGAATTAATTTTAAATTAACTAATTAAATTTCTATCTTTTTAATTCTGAATATCCAAATTATCATAGAGTGAATTTTTGGTACTTTTATGAAAATATTCAATTTTTTATGAATAATGAAAAACACCGCGTTACTATTTAAAACCGACATTTTATTTAAATAATTATTTATTTTATATAAATTTATTTTATGTCAAAATAGATATATAATACCTATATAAGTTCAATTTAATTCATTGTATTCATTTTATAAAAAAATTAGATGTATAAAATTTTATTAAGCTTTTTACAGTCTTTTACCCACCTTCTTGGATCATCTGCAAATTTGCATAAAACAAAATTTTACCACTTCTTTGAGTTGAATTTTCAAAAATCCAAGAGACACAATTGAAATCAAGAAGTAAAATGGGGTTCAATAAGATGAAAATATTTTTTGGTGAATAGTAACTTTTGACTTTTATTTACCGCGGTTAAAAATAAATAGGTTAATTAATGGTAAAAATGATGTTATAATAATCCTAACACATATCCTAATTCTATTGGATAAGTGTAATTCGACCAAAAGCAATCTTAGGAATAAAATATGATCTTTTTTGGTCGACTTGGAATAGATTAGGATATTTTTTATTATTTTATTTAAAGAAGAGTTAAAAGTGTTAAATTCAATGTTTTATAACTTAACCATTTTAAATATAGAGTTATACATAAGATAATTTTGGCTATAAATATTCTTTAGAAAGATAAAAATATTTCCTACATAATGGTATTTTATTTTTAATTTTTATACATTAAATAACTAAATTTATTTATGACACAATGATGATGTAGTAATTACCAAATTTATGAAATATTAAAATAATTGATATTATAAATTTTCAAATTAATGTAATTTGACACTATTGTTGAATTAAACTAATTTTATATGTTAATATGACAGGTTAGGGTTGATTAAATATTTTTTTTCTAAAGTAATAATGATTTTATTATTTTCACAAAACCAAATACTAAATAATTTCAAAATTGACATAAATGTGTTTTTAAAACAATTACTATATTATTTGTTGATATAATATTCCTAAAAATATAAGGTTTGGACAAAGGGATTAAAAAGTATTATAAATTTCATTAATTAAACACTTTAGGTTCCATAATAATTTTAGAGTTGGTTTATTAACCATATTGTGTAATAATACAAGAAGACACGGTAAAAGTTAAACTATTTAACTAAGAGTTAAATCTAAAAGATAAGGTTAAAATGGTAACCTAGACATATCTAAAACCTATTTGATGAGAGGTTTTAGACCCATCCCAACCTTATATTATAATTAAATCATTTTGTTTCCATTAGAAACCAAAAATGATTTTATTATAAAATAATATTTCATGGTTTTCCTAAAGTGACCCTCATCTCTCTTATAAATTGGTTCCCCTCCTCTCTTAATTTCACACCTCCAAAACCATTTGGCTAGGCCAAACCCTACCCAAATATTATTACAACTCCCCCAAAATCATCCTAGAGTCCTTAACTTGATTAGAAATCCAACCTAAAGAGCCCTTTTGATCAACTCAAAAGGAAACACCTAGGGAAGAGGTAATAATTTCACTACTATCATTCAAGTTCTTTTCTTCTTCCTGTTCCTATTTCTCTTTTTTTCCATACCAAAATAATAACTCCCGTACCTTCAACAAATTTTTATGGTATTATAATAATTTTACAACCATATTCATTATTCTATCCATCCTATAAATGACAAAGTCACCATACGTGTGTACGTACGACTTACCATCTCCATGTCGTGGTGTAGTTTGTTATTCAAACACTTCATTATTTGATGGAGTATAATAATGACTATAATTTATGTAAATTAAAAATATATCATGATAATGATTCTTTATATATTATATAACATCCAATTACATACTATTTCACTATCAGTGTAATGATATTGTCGCTCGTGCGTACGTGCGGATTACCATCTCCACGAACATAATAAGACTCATCCCCCATCGTAATCATTCAAGAATAATTTTCCTTTTATTATTAAAAATAATGTTTATGAACATAATATAATTCTATATATGAATTAAATATGTAAGAATCCGGTTCTTATTTTAGAGGTACAAGCTTCTTCTTTTCCTTTTCCTTATGTCTTTTTGAGAAAATATGGAAAATATGGAAAAATCCAAAATTTTGGAACTACACGCCGTGTACTTTTCCACAAGCCGTGTACTTTTTGCCGTGTTGGGATGAGTACACAGGGCGTGTGGCCATTCCGGCGACGAAGGGTGTAGGAACCGACTATACGCCGTGTAGTGTTACCTTGCACGCTGTGTAGTCAGTCGGCAGGCTTAAAAGGTAAGGTGGAGGAGTCGCCGCCAGCTGGCCGACAGTACATGCCGTGTACTTGGGAGTACATGCCATGTACCCATGTCAACAGATGAGCAGTGTGGCGGTTCCACCAAATGAACAGTTAAATGAAAGATGTACACACCATGTACTTAGAAGTACACGCCGTGTACTTTGTTTTTTCGGCTTAAAATAGGCAGTAGCCTCCTCATTTGGAAGAGGAGGCGTTTGAGCCATTTTAGAGCCAAACGAGGAGGCCATATCTTTGAAGATCCGCCGGGAGTTCGTCTGGAATCCGATTCGGCTTCAAACAATCTTGTTGGAATCGCACGGGTGCGCCCTCTCCTCTCCCGGTACCGTTCTTACCAATTCTTTCCTGAGTGAAAGTTATTTATGTTTGAATGGGTTTTGTTCTTCGTCAGATCTACGCCGTTATTGGGCATTTATGGAGTCAGCGTTCGTGTATAACGGTCGTTGACGTATAAGGTAGGTGGGTTGGTGTTTAGGTTTCTAACTGCTATGTGTTTTGTGCGTTTTTATGCCACGAACCCATGTTGGTGTGTCGTGTGTCTAAGGTCGTGGCTATATTTAATACCTAGAATTGATTAGGTATTTAATTGTGATAATAAAATACTGGTTGGGATCATTTCTTGGATCCGAAACCACCCCGGAGGTGTGTTTCACTGTTTAACCATTTGTCCAGGATACCCGAGGGTATGCCTTTAAAGTAGTAATTGTAGAATTTCCTTGAGAGGAATTTCTTGTTACTACTTGTTTACCTGTTGGGCATGGCCCGGTTAACTGTTTAGCCCGAGGGCGTTGTTGTGATTAGCCTGTGGGTACTGCACTGTTTAGCTTGGGGGCTGTAGTTATTTCGGCCTAAGGGAAACTTCTTCCGTGCCTGAGGGCCATAGAATCTGTGCCTGAGGGAGACACTACCTACGCCTGAGGGAAAAATTCTATTACACCTTAGGGAAATTACCTGCGGGTTGGGCTCTGCTTACCTGAGGTGAAGGTTTTGCTTGTATGAAGACGTGTACTGTTTAAGTAGAAATGCACTCTGGTGATTTCTAATATTTAATAGATTAAATGAATAAGAAGATTTCAATATAACTGGCAATTAGTGACTTTTGAGTACTGCTTACTTTATTGCATTTTACTACTACACACTATTGTTGCATGTTTACACGCAGTAGGGCACGAGCCTTTGGTGGGTGCCTACTGAGATATATTTCTCACACCCTGTTTGGGACATTCTTTTCGGCCCAAGTAGATTACATTTCTACAGGTGTAGATAGGGGCAAGAGTCCCTATATAGGTACTTGACTGTTGCTGAGGAGTAGGAGGGCATGGGACCGAGCCTAGGCTCGTGATGCCACTGCAAGATATTTGCTTTGCTTTTCTGTACTCTCTTTTCTGCTGTACTGTATTGATGTATAACATGTTCTGGCTATTTTCTTAGGAATTGAAACATGTAGCATCATCATTTATACACTGTTGATTGTATCCACTACTGTAGTTTATTTTAGTTGTGTATGTTTACTGCTTCCGCTGTTGTTGTATATATATTTTTGTATTCTACTGCGCTACACTTTGACAATTGAGGGCATAGTTTCCCCACTATCAGACCTAAGCCCTCGCTACTAGTTGGCAGCCTCTGATGTTTGGGGAAATGCGCTTGAGGTCACGTGGCGAACCGGGCTCGGGGCACCCATTGCGTGGCACCTAGGTCCAGGACGTTACAAAGTGGTATCAAAGGGGTGTTCTTTTCTTTGACTTACTATTTGGAGTCGTAGTCAGGGATAGGACGGAACTGTAGTTGGTAATAAGATGTGCCCAGGCGTAGCTAAACCATGTACAGGGAAAATCCAGTCTACCTCGTATTTTTTCAATTCTTCTGATTTTTCAAATTTTACAGTTGATATGATTTCACCGTTGGGTGACGCACTTTGAGATTGTGCAGTTTATATTTTATCAGTGGGTTATATTTAGTTGCAACCCAATAAAATGAGGGTATGCAGTCTCATGCATCATATAGGCACATGCCAGATATCACATGACATGAATAGTTTCCATGCCATGTAGGTGCATTAGAATATACATGTTGTTGTGATAGTTGTTGTGCTAATAAAGCATATTGTTGTGATAGCTGATCGATACATACCTGCCTTGTGACATGGGGTTTGTGTTTGAGCCTGTTTAGAGAATGGACGCCAAACTTTGGTTTTTGGGGAGTATGGGCCCCCATTGACCGGAATTTGGTAGATCATTGACTGTTTATTGGTTATAACATAGATAAGATGTCAAATTTGATTCGTGGGGAGTATGGGCCCTCACGGATCGGAATTTGACACTTAGGTGTTTTTTTTGTATTTTCTGGATTCCAGGGAAGTTTTTGAGGTATACTGTCCGGAAAAACCAGAATACACGTCGTGTAGGACCTCATACACACCGTGTGTGTTCTTCTGTTCGGGAATAAAAATGAACTTTTTGAGTACACGTTGTGTACCCAGAGTACACGCCGTGTAGTCTCTTCCCGTGTCACAAACCGTGTGGTCTGTGACACGGGGTAGGGCAAGGCTTGCGTAAAACACGCCGTGTAGTTTATCTACACGCCGTGGAGTGTGACCCGGAGTCCGGCTGTGTAACTAACAACATGGGTCGGTGAAATCCTGTACAACATGTCGTGTCAATGATGAACATGCCGTGTAGTGTGACCTGGGGACTCGGCCGTGTAACTAACAACACGGGCCGGTGTCACCTCTCCCTAAACACGCCGTGTACCTGTGGGACACGCCGTGTAGTTTGGTCCGAGGAAAGACCATGTGGAGTTATCTGTGTGGCTGGGAAATAGGGTGGTGTACACGCCGTGTGCGAGTGTAACACGCCGTGTAGAGTTAAGCCGAGTAGTCGGCCGTGTCATAGACGACACGGGAAGTTGGAAAATAACACCGTACATGACGTGTAGATATTATACACGCTGTGTAGTTTTGATCGATGGAAGCCATGTGGCTTAGCCGTGTAGAAGGACCCGGGCAGGGTAAGGGAAGTCAAGTACACGCCATGTAGTCATTGTACACGCCGTGTAGTCTTGTTTTTCCAATTTTGAATGCTTTCTTCCTCTTATTTCCTTTTTGGTTCCTTCGCTTTCTGATCATAATAATCTTGAATCTGAGGCATGCTTTTGACCTTGTAGAGTCATGCTTCCTAGACGATCGCGAGTTGTTCGACTGGAGAACGGCGATGATTATACTCCAGAGATGGTGGACCATGGGCTACCATTTGACCTTCCAGCAGAGCCATATGTGGTGCCAGCTGCTATACTGGACACAGGAACGGAGGCGTAGTTCCGTGAAGGCTTTATGCGGTTCATGCAGACCTTTCGGGGAGCACCACACGCTTCCACATCTATGTCCGAGCTGACACGTATCTTTCAGCAGTAGCATCCGCCTACGTTTTCAGGGGATAGCAAACCACAGGCTGTGGAGTCTTGATTGGGGTTGATGCAGACTATTTTCGAGCATCTTGAGATGCCTCCAGGGCGGAGGGTCAGGCTCGCAACATATATGCTGCGTGATTCCGCCAAGAGGTGGTGGGATGTTACCACCCAGTCAGAGTATCACAGGGACATGGAGTGGGAAGATTTTCAGGCAGTCTTCTATGAATTCTTCTTTCCCGAGATGCTGAGGGCAGATAGAGATCAAGAGTTCATGAATCTACAACAAGGCGCTATGTCAGTGATGGACTATTCTGATCATTTTACAGAGCTTAGCGCTTTTCACCCGTGCTGGTGGGTGATCAGACGTTGAGATCCAGACGTTTTGAGGATGATCTTCGGTATGACATCCGAGCGCTGGTGAATGTTTTTAGGTTGCCTTTTGTACACATCATTGTGAATTAGGAGCTGATTTCAGAGAGGAACCTTTGGGAATCTAGGGGTGTGGGCCAGGACGGTTCAGCACCAGTTACTGGTGTTATCTCTAATGGAAAGAGGAAGAGACAGATGGATTTCTCTCAGGGTGGTAGTACCAGCCAGGCAGCTTCTTCAGGTGGCCCGGTCAGGTGCTACCAGTGTGGCAGAGAGGGGCACAAGAGACCGCAGTGTCCACAAGACCCAGTGAAGTGCCAAGATTGCGGCAATATGGGTCATCTATAGTGCTTTTGTAGGGAGTTTTCACCAGTGGCTAGTGAGAGGGGTTATGTGCAGACTCCGCATGAGGGAGAAGGACCAGTGGCTTCTTACCAGTCAGGGAACTGGAATACGTCAGGGCGTGCAGGCAGAGATGGTAGTCGGGGCCGTTGTAACCAGACACCAGGATCGCAAAGGCAACAGGGTGGGACAGCTCAGGGTAGCTAGGCTGTGTCGCAGGGCCACGACACTGGGCATGCGTATGCAGTGCAATAGACCCAGCAGGAGCAGAACCCCGTACCTTCTATAGTTAGAGGTACTATTCTAGTAGCTTCTGTTTTATCTTTGGTACTTTTTGATACAGGTGCTACACATAGTTTCATATTTGTACTCGTAGTGGAGAGCCTTGGGCTCTGTGTTTCTACTTCTTCTGATATCATGATGCTAGACACTCCGTTGGGGACTAGGACAGCTGGTGTGCGTCAGTGCAAGGAGTTCCCCCTTGAAGTTGGAGGGTGTCACTTTCTTTGGGACCTCTATGTATTGGAGATGACGAGCTATGACGTCATTCTCAGGATGGACTGGTTGGTTCCCTTCCGAGCCTTTGTAGTCTTCTATCGTCGCAGGGTGTGTTTCACGTCACCAGAGGGCGGAGAGTTTCTATACAAGGGTGAATGGGATGTTCAGGCGAGTCGAGCTGGACCAGAGCATCATGGGCGAGGTGGAGTCACAGCCCAGATTGCGAGATTATATCTGGATGACCAGAGGACTTGTCATGTGGATTTCCCTCTAGTTGTTGATCATTTCAGGGATGTCTTCTTGGACGACTTTTCAGGTCTACCTCTGGTGCGTGAGGTGGATTTCTCTATTGAGCTAGTGCCAGGAGAAGCACCGTTGTCCATCCCTCCTTATACGATGGACACTCCTGAGTTGCAGGAGCTTAAGAGGCAGTTAGAGGATCTACAGGCGAAGGGTTTTATCCAACCCAGTACTTCACCTTGGGGTTCTCTGGTCCTTTTTTTTGAAAAAGGCGGACGATGCCCTCTGACTTTTTGTGGATTATCGGAAGATGAACCAGTTGACGGTTAAGAACCGATATCCCTTTCCGAGGATAGATGATCTGTTTGATCATCTTCGTAGAGAACGAGTGTTTTCGAAGATTGACTTGAGATCAGGATATCATAAGTTGCACGTTAGACCATCAGATATACCACTCACAACTTTCAGGAGTAGGTATGGTCTATATGAGTATACAGTTATGCCATTCGGACTGACGAACACGCCAGCAGTTTTCATGGCTCTAATGAATCGTGTGTTTCATCCGTATCTTGATTCATTTGTGGTAGTATTCGTGGATGACATCTTGGTGTACTCTCACACTCAACATGAACATGACACCCATCTTGAGATTGTATTGAGTACACTGAGAGAGCATCGTCTATATGATAAACTCTCGAAGTGCCACTTTTGGATGGACTGGATTCACTTCCTAGGTCATATCATCTCAAAGGAAGGAGTTACAGTAGACCCAGAGAAAGTGAGAGCTGTAGTTTCTTGAGAGCAGCCTAAGAACGTGTTTGAGATATATAGTTTCTTAGGGATGTCTGGTTACTACAGGAGCTTCATACATGACTTCTCCCACTTAGCATCACCATTTACAGGTATGACTAAGAAGGGTGTGAAGTTCGTTTGGTCAGAAGCTTGCGAGACAGCTTTTCAGGACCTGAAGGGAAGGTTGACATCAACACCAATCCTGATACTCCCAGAGCAGGGGAAGAGCTATACAGTTTACTGTGATGCATCAGGGATTGGGCTGGGAGCCGTTTTGATGCAGGGTGACCGAGTTGTTGGGTACGGGTCTCGGCAGTTGAGGCCACATGAGAGGAATTACCCGACGCATGATCTCGAGTAGGCTGTAGTTCTTCATGCGTTGCGCTGTTGGAGAAACAATCTATTGGGAGAGTATTTTGTGGTTTTCACCGACCAAAAAATCCTCAAGTATATCTTTACTCCGCCTGAACTGAATCTGAGGTAGAGAAGGTGGGTTGAGTACCTACAATCCTTCGATTTTGAGCTTGACTATACACCTGGTAAAGGTAATGTAGTAGATGATGCGCTGAGCAGGAAGACTCGGATATAGGTAGTGCAAGAGGCTAGTGGTGAGTGGAAGCTTATGGATTTGTTCTCTGAGATGCATCTAGAGGTTCATGACAGTCATGGGAAGACTTATCTTTCCTCTTTATCTGTGACTTCTACCCTCCTGGACAGAGTGAGGATGAGGCAGCTATCAGTTTCAAAAGGCCTAGTTCTACGGGAGTCGGTGTCAAGTGAGGACCCTCCTCCCGGTTGGATGATATGCGATGATGAGGTCCTGTGTTTCCATGTACGAGTATGGGTTCCAGGGGATATACACGAGGAGATGATGCAAGAGTTTCATGCTTCAGCTTGGGCAGTTCATCCCGGGGTTACCAAGATGTACCGAGACTTGAGACGTCAGTACTGGTGGCCGGGTATGAAGAGTGAGATAGCTGGTTTTGATACTAGGTGTTCCACCTATCAGCAGGTGAAGGCAGAGCACCAGAGGCCAGCTGGACTATTATAGAAGTTGCCCATTCCAGAGTGGAAATGGGATGATGTCGCGATGGATTTCATAACACGGTTGCCGAGGTTACCTCAAGGTAATGAAACCATGTGGGTTGTTGTGGACAGACTCACGAAGGTATCTCACTTCTTGCCGATCAAGGAGACCTTCAGTGTGGAAGAGATTGGAAGCCTGTATATCTGAGAGATCATACGTCTTCATGGGGTCCCTCGATCTATCGTTTCAGATAGGGATGCCCGCTTTACGTCTCGTTTCTGGCAGAGTTTTCAAAGGGCGCTGGGTACACAGGTGCTTCTGAGCACAACATACCACCCTCAGACAGATGGCTAGTCAGAGCGGACGATATAGGTACTAGAAGATATACTGCGCGCCTGCGTCCTACATTTTGGGGGCTCGTGTGAGAAGCATATACCCTTAGTCGAGTTTTCATATAACAATAGTTTTCAGGCGACTATTGAGATGACACCATACGAGGCTTTATATGGTAGGCCATACCGATCACCCTTATGCTGGTTAGATGCAGGTGAGACAACTTTACTGGGGCCACAGCTCGTGCAGGAGACATCTGAGCAGGTCCAGTTGATTCGGAAGCGGATGGCTGCCGTGTAGTCTCGTCACAAGTCTTATACTGATCCCCATAGATGACCTTTGGAGTTCATGGTCGGGGATCAGGTTTTTCTACATGTTTCACCGAGGCTGGGACACAAGTGGATCCGGAGACAGGGTAAACTTTCACCGAGGTATGTGGGGCCATTCATGATTCTGGAGAGATTCGGTCTGGTTGCCTATCGGTTTCAGTTACCGCAACGGTACCGAGCCATGAACGACGTCTTCCATGTGTCTCATTTGCGTCACTACCATTCAGACACGTCTCACACCTTTCAGCCAGAGGAGGTTGAGCTTCAGCATGATGCGTCCTTTGAGGAGCATCCGATCCGTATCATTTACAGAAGCAGAAAGGTTCTCCGAGGCCGGTCAGTTCCTCTCGTACGGGTGCTATGGCAGCATGGACGAGTACAGGACGAATCCTGGGAGCGGGAGACCGACGTATGTGCTCAGTGGCCAGAGCTGTTCTGAGATTTATCTTCTCCACCCTTGGAAGGGAAATTCGGGGACGAATTGCTATAAGGGGGGAAGTTTGTAAGAACAGGGTTCTTATTTTAGAGGTACGAGATTCTTATTTTACATTTCCTTAAGTGTTTTTGAGAAAATAAGGAAAATATGGAAAATCATAAATTTTGGAACTACATGCCGTGTACTTTTCCACAGGCCGTGTACTTCTGGCCGTGTTGGGATGAGTACACGGGGCGTATGGCCATGCTGGCAACGAAGGGTGTAGGAACCGACTACAAGTCGTGTAGTGGTACCTTAAACGCCGTGTAGTCAGTCGGCAGGCTTAAACAGTAAGGTGGAGGAGTCGCCGCCAGGTGGGCGATAGTACACGCCGTGTACTTGGGAGTACATGTCATGTACTCATGTCGACGGATGAACAATGTGGCGATGCCGCCAAATGAATAGCTAAATGAAAGAAGTAAACGTTGTGTACACAGAAGTACATGCCGTGTAGTTTGTTTTTTCAGCTTAAAACATGAAGTAGCCTCCTCATTTGGCAGAGGAGGCATTTGAGCCATTTTGGAGATTAAGGAGGACACCATATCTTTGAAGATCCACCAGGAGTTCGTCTGGAATTCGATTCGGCTTCGAACAATCTCTTTGGAACCGCACGGGTGAGTCCTATCCTCTCCTGGTACCGTTATTTCCAACTCTTTCTTGAGGTGAAGTTATTTATGTTTGAATGAGTTTTGTCCTTTTCCATATCTACGCCGTTCTTGGGCGTTTCTGGAGTCGGTGTTCGTGTATAACGCTCGTTGACGTATAAGGTAGGTGGCTTGGTGTTTAGTTTTCCCACATCTGTGTGTTTTGTGCATTTTTGTGCCATGAACCCTTGTTGGGGTGTCGTGTGGCTGAGGCTGTGGCTATATTTAAGACCTATAATTGATTAAGTATTTAATTGTGATAATAAAATGCTGGTTGGGATAGTTTCTTGGATCCGGAACCACCCTGGGGGTGTGTTCCTCTATTTATCCATTTGGCGAGGATACCCGAGGGTATGCCTTTAAAGTAGTAATTATAGAATTGCCTTGAGAGAAATTTCTTGTTACTTCTTGTTTACCTGTTGGGCATGGCCCAGTTACCTATTTAGCCTGAGGGCGTTGTTGTGATTAGCCTGTGGGCACTACACTGTTTATCCTGAGGGCTGTAGTTATTTCGACCTGAGGAAAACTTCTTCCATGCCTGAGGGCCATAGACTCTGTGCCTGAGGGTGACACTACCTATGCCTGAGGGAAAAATTCTGTTACTCCTGAGGGAAATTACCTGCGGGTTTGGCTCTACTTACCTGAGGGTAAGGTTTTGCTTGTCTGAGGACGTGGACTATTTGCATAGAAATGCACTATGGTGATTTCTAATATTTAATGGATTAAATGAATAATAATATGGAAATATAAATGGTAATTAGTGACTTTTGAGTACTTACTACTTTATTACATTTTACTACTGCACACTATTGTTGCATGCTTACACGCAGATGGGCACGAGCCTTTGGTGGGTGCCTACTGAGATATATTTCTCGCACCCTATTTGGGTCATGCTTTTCAGCCCAAGAAGATTACGTTTCTATAGGTGTAGATAGGGGAAAGAGTCCCTATACAGGTACTTGAATGTTGCTAAGGAGTAGGAGGGCATGGGACCGATCCTAGGCGCGCGATGCCGCTGCCAGCTATTTGCTTTGCTTTGCTGTACTCTCCTTTCTGCTGTACTGTATTGATGTATAACATGTTCTGGCTATTTTCTAAGGACATGAAACATGTAGCATCATCATCTCTACACTTTTGGTTGTATCCACTACTATAGTTTATTTCAGTTGTGTATGTTTACTGCTTCCGCTATTGTTGTATGTTTATTTTTGTATTCCGCTGCGCTACACTTTGACAAATGAGGGCATAGTTTCCCCACTATCAGACCTGGGCCCTCGCTGCTAGTCGGTAGCCACTGGTGTTTGGGGAAATGCGCTTGAGGTCACATGGCGAACTGGGCTCGGGGCACCTGTTGTGTGGTACCCGGGTCCAGGATGTTACAAAATACATCATATACATAACAAACATGGCTTACGTAACCAAGCATATAAAGGAAAACGAATTAGTTAACACCCAAAATGATGATACTACTGAAATATTATTAACAATGAAATATTATAAGATCATATATGATATCATATTTATATATTTTGATATTTTATAATTTTATAACAATTATTTCACTATTATACAGGATGAAAACCAACCCAATACTATGGAAAAGTACAAGGTACTGGGTTTCTTATCTCACTTTTAATTCTGTGAGATTTCCATTATTCACCACTTCTTTATTGCTTGTGGTGTATTGTGTACTACCATTTGATATATATTATCATGATTATATTTATTTTCATGGTATTCTATGATTAATTTGGTTGTTATTAAATTTTGGTCATAAGACTCGATCGATTACAACATGGTAAGGGGTTTCTTATCTCACTTTTAATTCTGTGTGATTTCCATTGCTCACCACTTATTTATTTCATGTGGTGTATTTTGTACTACCATTTGATATATATTATCATGATTCTCTTTATATTCATGGTATTATGTGATTCATTTGGTGGTTATTAAATTTTGGTCATATGACTCAATTGAAAACCCCTTACCGTATTGTAATCAATCGAGTCGTATGACCAAAAGTTAATAACTACCAAATCAATCACAAAATACCCTGAATATAAAGATAATCCTAGTAATATATATCAAATGGTATTACAAAATACACCACATGAAATAAATAAGTGGCGAACAATGGAAATCTCACAGAATTAAAAGTGAGATAAAAACCCCGTACCACGATGTAATCATTCGATTTATATGACCAAAAGTTAATAACCACCAAATAAATCACAGAATAACATGAATATAAACACAATCATGATAATATAAATCAAATGGCAGTACACAATTCACCATATGAAATAAATAAGTGGCAAATAATAGAAATATCACAGAATTAAATGTGAGATATGAAACCCATTAACTTGTACTTTTCCTTAGTATAGAGTTGGTTAACCTCCTGAATAATGGTGAAATCATTGTTATTAAATTATACAAGAACAAAATACATAAATATGATATCATATATTATCTTCTAATATTGCTTTGTAAATAATATTTCAGCAGTATCATCGTTTTAGGAGTTAACTGATTCATTTTCCCTTATATGCTTTGTTATGTAAGCCATGTTTGTTATGGATATGATGTATTTGATTCGTATACAGAATGATATTATGTTCAAAAAAATTATTTTTATTCAGAAAATAAAAATTATTCTGGAATGATTACGGTGGGTAATGAATCTCAACACGTTCGTGGAGACGGTACTCCGTACGTATGCACGAGCCACAATATCATTATATTGGTGGTGAAATTGTATGTAATTGGATGATATATCATATATACAGAATAATTATCATGTTATATTTATTATTTAAATCAGTTATACTCATTATTATACCCATTCAAATAATGAAGTGTTTGAATAAAAAACTATATCAAGACATTGACATAGTTAGCCGTACGTACGCACATTTGGTGACTTTTTCATTTATAGGATTGATAGAATAAATAATATGGTTGTACTGTATTTATAATAAAATCACATTATGTAAAAGGTTCTAGTGTTATTATTTTGGTATGAAAAAAGAATGAGAAAGTGGAAAAAGAAAAAACATGAAAGAGGGTGGTGAAATTATTACATCTTCCTTGGGTATTTCCTTTTTAGTTTATCAAAAGTGCTCTATAGGTTGGTTTTCAGATCAAATATAAGTACTGTAGGTTGATGTTATGGAAGTTGGGATGATATTTGGGTAGGGGTCGGCCGAGCCAAATGTCTTTGGAGGTGTGAAATTAAGATAAGGGGAAGTACCCTTTTATAAGAGAGGTGAGGGTCACTTTAGGAAAACCTTGAAATATTATTTTATAATAAAATCATTTTAGGTTTCTAATGGATTAAAAAAGATTTCATTCAATGATAAGGCGGGGATGGGTCAAAAAACTCTCAAAAAATTGGTTTTAGATAAGTTTAGGTTACCATTTTCAAATTACCTTTTAGATTTAACTCTTAGTTAAATAGTTCAACTTTTACTATGTCTTCTTGTATTCTTAAACTATATGGTTAATAATCTTACTCTAAACGTCCAAGAGAACATCAAGTAGTTCATGAATGAAATATATACTATTATTAATGCCCTTTGGATGAACCTTATATTTTTAAAAATATTATATCAACCAATAAAATAGTATTTGTTTTAAAAACTCATTTATGTCAATTTTGACATTATTTAGTATTTGGTTGTTTTGTAAATTATAACAACATGATTACTTAGAAAAAAATTATTTAGTCAACCCTAACATGTCATATTTACCTATAAAATTAGTGGAATTCATAAAAAGTCTCAAATTACATTTATTTGGATATTTATAATATCAATTATTTGAATCTTTTATAAATAAGGTAATTACTGCATCATCATTGTGTCATAAATAAATTTAATTATCTAATCTATAAAAATTATAAATAAAATACCATTTTGTATGAAATCTGTTTAGATTTCTAATTAATATTTATAGTCAAATTTATCTTATGTAGAACCCTATATTAAAAATGGTTTCGTTATTAATATTTGAATTTAACTCTTAACTCTTCTTTAAATAAAATAATAATAAATGTCATAATCTAATCCATGTGGAACAAAAAGGATCATATTTTATTCCTAAGGTTGTTTTTGGTTTAATTACACTTATCGAATAGAATTAGGACATGTGTTAGAGTAATTATAATATCATTTATACCCTTAATTACACTATTTACTTTTAACTGCGGTAAATAAAAGTCAAAAGTTACTATTCACCAAAAATTATTTTCATCTTATTGAAACACATTTTATTTAATGATGTCAACTGTGTCTCTCATATTTTTGTAATTCAACTTAGTGAAGCAGTAAAATTAAGTTTTATACAAATTTGCAAATGCTCCTAGAAGGTGGGTAAAAGACGGTAAAAAGTTCAATAAAATTTTATACATCTAATTTAATTATAAAATGACTCCAATGAGTTACATTGAACTTATATAGGTATTATATATATATTTTTTACTTAAAATAAATTTAAGTAAAATAAATAATTATTTAAATAATGTTGGTCTTAAACTATAACACAATGTTTTTCAAAATTCATAAAAAACTGAATGTTTTCAGAAAAATGGAAAAAAATCCCCCTAAGATAATATTGACATTCCAAATTCAAAAATGAATTCTATTTTACCGAATTAAAAACATTGAAGTTGCATTAAATAATTTTAAATTAATTCCTGTTGTCAAAACAGAAAAACGGGTTTTTTAAAAGAAAAAACTATCAAAAGATTGTCATGTGTTTATGTCAAACTTAAATGTGAAATTAATTATATTGACCTAAATTGAATTAAATGATAAAAATTTAATCTAATTATACTTACAAACCATTCAAATGCATAACTTAACCCTATAAATTATTTTTATTTAAAAAGTTGTTTTCAATTAAAATTTAGTATTTTTCAGTATTCGTCAAAATATTAATGTTATCAGAAAAGTATAAAAAATTTATTCAAAATAAATTTTTCTGCCCCGATTATAAGTATTAATTTAATTAAATTAAATTGAATATATAAAAGTTTCAAATATTGGTTTTAAAAAGGGTTTTCCATTAGAAGTTGTTAAAATTTCATTTTTTTGAAAAATAAATCTTTTCTGTGAAAAAATTAATTTGTTCTTATATTATGTCTAAGAAACACATAATATGGATTCTAAAATTATATGGAGTATATAAAATTTAAAATTCAGTTAATACTATTCAAAAACGCTTTTGAACGACTAGTTTGGTAAGTCATGATGCACTCAAACTTGGTGTTGCGTGTAGTGCAAACTATTGAATTATTTTAAAGAAAATTACTTACTATGAAATCTTGGGGTGTTAATTCAACCCCCCTTTTGGAAATTTAATCCTCAGAATTTTAAAATTGGGCTTGTGAACTTCATTGAAAATCCCACATCGAAAAAAGAGTCAATAAAACTATCACTTTAAAAGAAAATATGAAAAGTACAAAGGTCATGTCACGAACCACCTTCACCAAGATGAGAGAAGGGACAACATATTTATAGACCCTTCCTTATTTTGTGTGATTCAATACCCTTTGTTATAGTCGCCACTCCTGGACCTATTGAAGGTGGGTCTCAGGGGTCATTATCTCTCTTTCAACTTGAAGAAGGAAGGGTCTGGAAATCTTTTGTCCCTTCTCTCATATTGGTGAAGGTGGGTTGTGACAGAATGGTATTAGAGGCAGGTGGAGATATAGGAAGGAGTTTAGAGTTAGGCACAGTGAGGTTTTCATGGGATGGTAGGCCAATAGTGTTGGGTGATCTTGGTGCGTGAAATAGGCCAGGGAAGACCAGCAATGACATGGGATTTTAGGCCCCCCCATGATCCGATGCAAGGACATTGGGCCTACCAAACAACCAAGTAAGGCTACAATGATTTCAGGGTAGAGACCCAGGGGAAGGTACATGCATCATAATGACTTGTGTTCTTATGTTTTATGGGAATTTTGGGGAGTTAAAATAAATAAGAAGTCTAAGGAAATTTAAGAACAATATTCTACACTAATCGGGCTTATGCATTCCTTGTTTACCTTACAGCTAAGACACTTGGGAGACGACCATGAGTAGTGCGGGAGATCGAGGCCCAGGAGGTTGACTTGGCCGATCAGCAGAGGACTAACCGAGAGGAGGAGGACGATCAATGGCAGAGGACGCTTCGTGCCTTTCAGCGGTAGACCCTCGGGAATTACGAGGGTAACATCTCAGACATGGAGACAGAGAGCTGGCTAGAGGAGCTGGTGATATCTTTCAGCTAGATCTGGGCTCTAACAGAGTACTGGGTTCCTCTGGCTATAATCCAGATGTGTTGAGCAGTGCGTCAGTGGTGGGCACTTTATCTTGGGGAGAAGAGGGAGGCTGAGGTTACGTGGGATGACTTCGAGAAGGGGTTTCGAGCAAAATTATTCTCTTCCATGATGAAGGCTGAGAAGAGGTCGGAACTAATCAAACTCCCTCAGGGGAGTATGTCAGTGAGAGAGTTCGGGATCAAGTTCGAGGATCTCCTTCACTTTGCTCTCGACCTTTTTATGGATGAGGAGTCTCGGGCAAGACGCTTCAAAGAGGCACTTCGACCTTCTATCGAGTATGCTGTTACTACCTTCACCTTACCAATGTACTTGGAGGTCCATAAGAAGGCTAAAGTGGTGTCATGGATGCACACACATGGAGGTGTATCGTGAGAGGGAATCCAGTTGGACTCGTCAAAGGGGAAATCCGTCAGCAGCAGGCCTCCAGCATCAGGGCCCTCTAGGTTTTGACCAGTAGAATGCAGGCCTCAGTACTTCCAGTTCTGATCTCCCGAACCTCGCCCTTTCTTTACTGGCCCAGGTCTAAGATGCATCATCTGTGGAATCCAAGGGAACTTTTGGAATCAGTGCCCGAATAGAGTACAATACAGAGAGGGTGGTAAGGTTCAGCACCCACCTCAACAAAAGCAGTTTCCAGCTAGGCCCTTTCAGCCGCATAAGTAGGGGAAGCAAGATCTCACTCCTCCCAGGGCAGGCATTGCAGGAGGAGGCTGATCTCAGAGCACTCCTCATGAACCTAGACCAGGGCACGGTCGGGGAGGCGTCCGAAAACCGAGGGGCAGGGGAGCTGGTCGTGGATAGTTACATGCCGCAGAGGTAGCAACTCCTACAAGGCCAGAAGTCATCCAAGGTACGTTCAGCTTGTTTCGTACTCTTGACTATTCGTTTTTCGATACAAGAGCTTCACCCTCCTTTGTGGCACCTAGTCTGGACCGTGCTCTGGGTTTAGATGCCGAAAGACTTCTAGTGCCCCTGGTGTTGAGCTCACCATTCGGAGGTCAGACTGACTTGTTTTATGTTTTATGAGGGTGTAGATTGATGATAGGGAAACATCAGTCTATTAGGGATATTCTCCTATTGTAGAGAAATCCATACGATGTCATCCTAGTCATTTAATGGATGTTCTCTGTTTGTTCCTTCATTGACTACTTACTAGTAAATGTCGTGTTTTTAGATTTGGGTGACCGACGTGTAACTTTCATCGGTAAGTGGGGTTACCATAAAAGCAGCAGGCAAGAGGAGCCCCTCATTTCCTTGTTATATGAACTATCATTGGAGTCAGTGAATGAAGAAATGGTGGAGGTCCCAAGGATCATCAGCGAGTTTATAGACGTCTTCCCTGAGGAGGTGGCGACTCTACCCCCTCGAGGTGATGTTGAGTTTGGGATAGACTTACAACCTGGTGCCTGACCGATTTCAATGGGTCTCTATAGGATGACACTTTATGAGTTATGGGAGTAGAGGATTCAGATTGATGATCTAATGAAGAAGGGTTTTGTTCGACCAAGTGCGTCACCATGGGGTGATCCAGTCTTATTTGAAAAGAAGGCAAATGGTGGTCTCAGGCTGTTCATAGACTACCGGAGACTGAATCAAGTAACGATCAAGAACCGTTACCCTCTCCTGAGGATAGACGACCTTTTCGACTAATTTAAAGGGGCATGGTGGTTCTCTAATATTAACCTGCGGTCGGGATATCACCAGTTTAGTGTGAAGGAGGGTGACATATCGAAGACTTCCTTCAGATGTAGATATGAGCACTTTGAGTGTGTGATCATTCCCTTCATCATTACGAATGCTCTAAATATGTTCCTGGGGATCATGAACTCCGTCTTCCGAAAATACATGGATCGGTTCATAGTCGTGTTTATTGATGACATCCTGATCTACTCATGATCAGAGGAGGATCACGCTAAGCATTTGAGAATGTTTTTGGAGGTCCTCTGCCAGCACCAACTCTATGGGTAGTTGTCCAAGTGAATGTTCTGGACACGAGAAGTGCACTTCCTTGGTCATGTGGTGTCCAAGAAGGGAATAGCGGTGGACCTATCGAAGGACTAGGCGGTTGTTTCTTGGGAAACACCCAATAATGTGGAAGAAGTTCGTAGTTTCCTTGGAATAGTAGGCTACTATCAGAGGTTTGTGCCCAACTTCTTCCGAGTTAGGGCACCTTTGACGGATTTGATCAAGAAGGACCAAAATTTCATGTGGAATGAGCAGTGCGAAGAAACCTTCATCTATCTGAAGGATAGGTTGGTAAGTACCCCAGTGATGAGATTTCCAGAAGAAGGGGTAGCATATGAGCTGTTCTGTGATGCTTCCGGACAAGGCCTCTGGTGTGTGATGATGCAACGACAAGGGGTGATCTCTTATGTTTTTAGACAGTTACACCCCCATGAGAGAAATTATGCCACCCATGATCTGGAGCTTACAGCGGTCACTTTGGCACTAAAGTTGTGGCAGCATTACCTCATCGGGGAGCGCTTCATGGTCTTCACAGATCACAAAATCTTGAAGTATGTCTTCTCCTAGTGGGACCTGAACTTACATCAGTGAAGGTGGATGTAGTTCCTTAGGACTACGACTTCAAGATATCCTACACCTCCAGAAAAGGGAATGTGTTGGCCGATTCCTTGAGAAGGAAGTCGCAGAAGGATGCGGTTTGAGAGTCAAGAGATTATTGGAAGGTGATAGAGGTGTTGGCTGCCCTGCACTTGGATGCAAGGATGACTGCTGGTAGAGGTTTCCTATATCAGATGAAAGTGTAGTATTCCCTACTACGGAAGGTGGAGGAGTCTCAGTGGGGGGACATAGAGAGTGAAGTGATACGTGACTGGGTTAACCAAGGAAATGCTCCGGAAGGGTGGACAGAGGATGGTCAGAATCAGATGCTTTTCTGGGGGAATTTGTTTGTTCCAAAGGCGATGAACAGGAGGGTTCCTGGTGAGTTTCACAACTCACCACTATCAGTGCACCCGAGAGTTTCCAAGATGTACCAGGGTCTGAGGAGTCAGTTTTGGTGGCCCGGGGTAAAGAGGGCGGTGGCAGAGTTTGTGGCTAGGTGCCTAGTGTGTCAGCAGGCGAGGGCTGAACACCGTGTTCCCAATGGTCTATTACAACCTTTAGATGTCCCCGAGTGGAAGTGGGATGACATCTCGATGGATTTCATCACAAGGAAACCCAAGGTTCAAGGAGGCTGTGATGCTATCTGGGTAGTGGTGGACTGGTTGATGAAATCGGCTCACTTTCTGGAGATCAAGGAGTTGGGTGTAGTGGATGCCTTATCATAGAGATACATGGATGAGGTGGTGCGGTTGCATGGAGTTCTAAGGTCCATAGTCTCAGACAGGGATTCACGGTTTACCTCACGAGTTTGGAAAGGATTGTAGCATGGTTTTGGCACCCAACTACATCTTAACACTACTTTCCACCCCTAGACATATGGACAGACAGAGCACACCATCCATACAATGGAGGATATGCTACGAGCAAGTATTCTGGATTTTGGATGATTGTGGGTGTGACACTTTCCTCTGCTAGAGTTTTCCTACAATAATAACTATCACTCTACCATTTGCATGGCTCCTTTAGAAGCCTTGTATGGAAGGCCATGTCGCTCACTCGTGTGCTGGACCGAGGTTGGAGAAACATGCGTTCTTGGCCCATAATTGGTGCAGAGCACGATGGGGATGGTTCAGATTATACGGGAGAGGATGAAGGTGGCTCAGGACCGGCAGAAGTCATATGCTGATAATAGGAGGAGACCGTTGGAGGTTGAGGCAGGGGACCACGTATTCTTGAAGGTCTCCCCTCGGTGTGGATAACAGAGGTTCTACAGGGGGAGTAAGCTTTATCCAAGTTTCATCGGACCTTTCGATGTGTTGTGGACTGTCAGAGAAGTGTCTTATCAGCTAGCGCTACCACCTCCGCTACTGAGAATACATGAACTCTTCCATGTGTCACAATTCTGACAGTATCTACACGAAGTTTCACAAATCCTTGACTGGGGAAAGCTGGATATTGAGGACGACATCACTTTTGTGGAAAGACCAGTGAGGATCAAGGATTGTGAGGAGAATATTCTCAGTGGATGGACTATTCCCTTGGTTCGTGTGTTGTGGAGGCATGGCAGACTCTAGGAAAGTACCTGGGAACGGGAGACACAGATGCGCGCCCAGTACCCAGAGCTGTTTTGAATTTTGTTCTGTTTTTTTGTACTTTTCTGTGATGGAATGATTTACTTTTTAACTAAGGAACGTGCAATTCTCCTTATCTTGTGGATGTGTGTGAAGAGTCCTGACTATGGGGAGGGGAGGAACTGATCACTAATCAAGATGCATTAAGGTGGATGCGATTAAACCCGTGCAGGTTAGTCAGTGCCACCCAAAGCGGAAGTATCTTGACATGGAGGAAGAAAATCCCTAACCCATATTACTGGATAGTTTGACCCTCAAATGTTTCCTGGTTACTTGAGAAAGAGGTATTCCAAGATGTCTATGAGTTTCACTCCTGAGAGGTATCTTTTGAGGTGGTTTTTCCAAACCCCTCTTTTCTTTGGGACTAGTTTTGATTCTTGAGGGCGAGAATAGTTTGAGAGGTATCTGATGTAATGGCCCAGACCCACCTAGTCCATTACATTTCCAAAACACAGCTCCTTTGAAATGGTGGCATCGGTCACGGGGGCACCGTTGACGGTGGCAGTGTGACGGTGGCACTAGTCACGGTGGGACCATGATGGTGGCACCGGTGACAGTGGCACCATGACGGTCGCACACCGGTCACGGTGGTACCGTGAGGGTGACACTGTGACAGTGGCACTGTGAGGGTGACACCGTGACAGTGGCACCATGATGGTGGCACCGTGTCCTCACCGAGTGGTCTTCATCCCTTTTTCCAGTTTCCAACTTTTTCTGCTCCCGCAACATATATTTTAACGTAAAGATGATTTAATTCCCCTTTAAAATCCATTTAATTCCCATAAATAATATCTAAAATCCCAAAAAAGTTAGGAAAACCTTAAACTTACCAAAACGTGTGGATTTTTCTCAATGTCACACCCTTTTCCCGTAACTACCTGTTCCGCCCCCATTGCGCGTTTTTCCTACGTTTAAAAGAAAATGTTTAACGCATAACCATTATGCCACTACCCAAATGGGAATAATTAAATAAGAATTAATCCCATCATGTGTAACCTCCCAAATGAAAAAGAGAATCATGATTTGACTTTAAAGCGGTTCAAAATTCCTTATCCTATAATAATATAATCTCATCTTTATATCATGCTAGAGTTTCTTCCTTCCCCTTGTTGACTAGATTTTTTCCTTCTCCCTAGTGCACTTAGAGTTACTCCTTCCTGAGGCTTGTGGTGCGCCTGTGCTGGAGTTTTTCTGATCATCCGTGGAGTCCCTGGATTTCCTCCCCTGCAAGTCATGCATCCTCAGTTCTCGGCGCATGGAGAAAGACTTCATCGTTGATCTTCCAGGTAGGATTTTCCTTTGTCTCTCCTTACTGTTTGACTTTTCTGCTGTACTCTTTTATAATTTATATATGTTGTTAACTATAAGGGCTATGCTCACAGAAAATCATGGTCGTTGGTGGTCTTTCCTTGGGCACTAATGAACCCTTGTCTTCTGTGATGATTGAATGGATCCAACATGGGAATTTGGTTGATTTTGTAAACTCAACCATTTAAATGAATGTCTAGTGAAGAAAAAACCTTGTGTGATCACCCTGATTAACCAAACAGAAAGAAGAAAACATAGTGAATGATGTACTTGAGTCTGGAAACTTCCTTGTTCTGTCTTGGTGGAATGTCTGTTAGTTCTGATTGATGCTTATGGGGTGACGTGGATGAGGATGAGATCCTCTTTTGTGGTACAGTTTTTGTTTGGGAATATGAAGCTGTGTGGGGTTGTATCTTGAGGCCTGGTTTCGTTCCAGTACATTGAGGGATCTCACTGATCCCTTTCTTCTTGTGACATTACAAGTGAACTAGGTGTGAATGCTTAAATTGTTGTTTGGTTGTTTCTCTTTCTCTAGCTTTTGGTTATTCCTGTTAGTTTCCCAGTAGTGAAAAATTTACTTAAATGGGATCACTTGAACATGAAACCCAAAATGGGTTAAATGGGGAGTTGGTTTTGGGAATGAGTTGTGACTTGGCCATGAGTGTTGTGCCTTTGTTCTATGAATTAATAGTAATGAGAGTGTTTGTGCCTAGGTTGGTTTTGGAAACCCTGGGTTGGGATGAGTGCCTATTACCTCTACATATAATGGTAGTTCTTATGTTTCTTATTCGCACCCCACCCAAGTTTAGCACTTTTTTCCAAACACCCCCTTTCCATGGGGGAGGGTGTTTTTCTAAAAACTCATATGAGTGGCTGGTTATTAGCTCCTTTTCTGCTCCCTTTCCTGAATAGCCCAAGAATCTTCAGGCAGGCTATGACAGCCTGAGGTCCATTATAGCCCAAGATTCTTCAGGCAGGGTAGTTGTGGTGGTTGGCCCAGGTGTGTGTGGGTAGGTTGTTTCCCAAGAGTCTTCAGGATGCGGCCCAGCTGTTTTCGGGCGTGGTAGTAGTTGTTCTGGCCTAGGTGTTTGTGGGCATGGTTACGCGTGGTGGTGGTTGCCCAGGTGTTTGCAGGCGGGATGTGTGGTTGTGGCCTAGGTGTGTGTTGGTGGGGTTTGGCAGTGGGACTATGGTGAGAATGGCGGGATTGGTTCTATGCATAGGATGTATTCAATAACCAGTTGGAAAGTGGCGCAGGGTACCCAAACATCGACGTGCTATTATTATACATTACTTTACTTTTGTTATTTTGGGAGTGTTCCTTGGTGAGGCTTGGGTGGATAGTTTTACATGCTAGGTTCTTTGGTTATATATTTTCTCATAGGACATTAGAATACCTCCCCACTTGTGCATGAGAGTCTTTATTTTTCCCTACTGATTATACTTGTATGCTCACCCTACGTATATAAAACTGCTTTCAGGTTTCCAGGAGGTCTTCAGGGATCGTGCAGGGCTGTACTAGCTTAGACATTGGGACATTTGAAGTTGTGGTTTTTCTTTTATTTGGAAATTTACATTTGTAGTATCCTTGTACTTTGTGGCATTTACTTTTGTAACATGCATATGGGGAAAGTTTTATTGGCTTTACTTTTACCCCTAGTTTTGGCGTTGTTGGGTTTTACTATCTTATATTCCGATCTTATTAAAGAAAAAGGGTAATGCCTTCCATTTTGTGTGTGATTATATACCTTTGGTGCTATTTTCCACTCCGGGACCTATTGAAGGTGGGTCTCGGGGGTCATTATCCCCCTTCAACATGAAGAAGGAAGGGTCTGGAAATCTGTTGTCCCTTCTCTCATCTTGGTGAAGGAAGGTCATGACAGGTCACCCGAGATAACCCATACATGGATTCCATGTAAGAAAACATGGATATGGAATATAAACTAAGTGTCATGTTTGGATGGATAGTGATATAGAACATGATCATGTGAAATTTTACAATAAGAAAACAACAAACTTGTGGTGGGATAACCTGTCATTAGATTTATAATAGGAAAAGTAAATGGACAATGTTTTTTTGTTTTAAGTTCCATTTCAAAAATTGAGGATTTTATATATGAGATTGACTAAGAACACAAAGATATATACATACTTTTTAAGTTGAGATTCAACCTTTAATAAATTTCTACCACTAACTCATATTTTTTTCAAACGACGAGTATTCAAGATGACTTGGTCACACCTGAAGTTATAGAATCAACTTCTAGAGAATCACGTGATCCACAAAGGATAAAATATATATTTACTTTGTCTTTAGATATTAATTAAGTCCAAAATGGTATGTACAAGATCATATGATCCCCAAAAGGATGATCCATCAGGGAAAGAAATTCTAATCTTAATTTTTAAAATTAAACCAACAAAACCCAATGTTCAATAAATACCATTCAATAAACAGTTGTCCTTAAAATTATTCAATATAATCCAAACTATTATTGAAATCTAAAACATAGAATAATTTTATTACGTAGACTTCCACGTTAAATTTTATCTTTAAATAGCATCGAATACTCTTAAAGTCACATACTTAAAGTAATTAACCTAATCACATATTCTCTATGACAAGTTAATCATTTACATAAATAACCCAAATTTATATAAATTCAAAATAAATGAATTGATAAAAATCCACCATTATTACTCAAATTAAATCTCATAGTATTATATTTTCCTTAGGCATATAGTGTTCCCAATAGAGCGAATATCTTCCAAAATAACTTTTATAACGTAATCACCAAATCATTTTTCTATACTAGGGATATCCATTTGATAAGACATAAGATCCCAAATAAACTTATTATTGATCAATAAAATCATTTAACTAAAAATAATTAGTCAAACTATAAAGGGATTTAATGTAGTCCGGTGGTAGGTGATAAATCCCAATTGCACTCCAATTGTGGGTTCGATTCCCACAGTATTGTTCAGAACGATGGGTTGTCACATAGTTTTCATGTTTCCCTTTTTAAAATACTATATTTTATAAAATTCCCAAAATGAGAAAAATTCTTCATAATAACCATAACATAATTTCACCAAAAATGTTATATCATACCTCGCATTTTCATCCCAAAATTTAATAACTTGTAAATTCCTCGAATTCAAGGATCATATAAACAAAAATGGATATTTATAACTATAATAGAAAAGATAATGCTTTCTAAAATTTCATTTTCACATAAAAAACTACAGGGTTACACATACAAGAGAAAATCCTTTAAAAGTAATCCCATCAACAAAGATCACTAATACTTTTAAACATTTTTCCATCCATTTATTTCCACATAGGTTCTTCCTTGACCAAGAGGTTATATTAAAGAATTTCACATTCACTCGGGTACTGCCCATGTCCCCAACATTTACGGAAAATTATTGTAAATAGATTATTTCAATCATTTTTATTTTCTTCCATAGTACTCTTCTTTTTTTCTTTGAAATTATTTACTTTATATCCATATTCTCCACACATAAATCATTTCTTTGTTATATTGAGACACTTTCCTTGGCGTCTCCTTCCACATTTCATGAATGATGGAAATTGAGATTTCTTTTCACCATGGTCTCCACTACTGGAGCTCTAATCATTCAACACCTTTCTCTTCTTTGTTGAGTCTGGGAGTTGGTTAGTATATATGTTATTGATCATATTTTTGGAAAACTGATTCAAGAAGAGCATGATATCTTTTACCCCTATCAACAATCCAATCCATTTATCATTTCCACCACTGTGCCCACCTTGTACATCATGTTCAATGTAACTATGAATTCCATGGAATACAACCATTTACTAAGGCAAGAAATCATAATGTGAGTCATAGAATCATTTAGAGAATATCATAACACCTTATTTTCAATATAAAACACCTTTGGATTAACAAAGTTTATTTATTCTAATCTTATAATAAAATCCTTCAAATCAGTTTGTATATAAAATGTGAATTATCCAAAGCATATCCCTTGGGAGTGTCATAACGTAGAGTGTAGCAAGGCCTGTTGTCGTGTATCAATATACCCCAGGTCAAGCCCAAAACTCCTTGTTGGAGTTTTCACTCCTCGGTACATCTGTGCCATAACAACCTCTACCTACTTGTATCCAAGAAGTGATGTATTGCTTGTAAAAACCACATAATATTTACATTACCAAATTTTTTGGATGTTCTTCTATACTAATCCTCAGTGTCTATATTATGGTAGTTTAACCTGATTAGAGTTTTATTTTTTAAATCATGCTTCCAAGGTTTGTACTAAACTTTATTTGATACCGATTGTAATGCCCCGACCCTAGTTACCCAGAATATGTGCATTATTACATAACATTTCTGTGATAAAAGGAATCATGTCCCAAAAGACTGATCACTTTAGTAGCCTTGGATGTACTAGATACATACATAAGTTTTAAATTACATAATGAAATAAAAAAATCAACATTGTGTCCCATTTGAACACTATCATATCCCTTAGCCTATTCTTGCAGGATAATCATAATATAATTCTTTGCATCATGGGAAAAATAAAGCATCAGAAAGGGGTGATCTCAGATGCTCAGTAAGGATAAAAATATAGTGAAAACTATTATAAATAAGAACAAACATTTAAGGAAATGTATAAGACTATAACACAAGCCTTTTAAACACAAAATTCCACAGAATATGGAAATGATAAATAAAATAATGGAATTTAATTATTCATATAGATATTCTACTAGTCGAATAATCACATGTAATATCAATATCCAATTTCATAATGATGGAATGCATAATGCAGACTTCATAACCACATATCCGAGGCCTTGTGCCAACACTACAAATAAGAGTTTGTCAAGGCCTTGTGCCAAGACACTAGTTTGTCTCATGAGACCTACTGATGCATCGAGAAGCTATATCGGGCTCCAACCATCACTTACTAAGTCCAATGCATTTCTCATATTAAAGGGTGAAGCATAATCTAAACATTTTTATTGAAACTAGTATTCAAAATGTCATTACTTTAACCATAAACCATGAATGGTATAAAAATAACACATCCACAATCAAACATAACTCATTAAACACAATATGGAATATTGTATTATAATAAATTAACCTCAATCGAGAATAATGAAGGATATTGACATAGATGATTATAATCATCAAAACTATTTGAGAGAAATATTTCCCTTTTTCTTTAAAACATTTAAAAGTATCACTATTTATAAAGAAGCTGTTTAAAATTAGATTTTTGAATCAAAGTGTACCATACCACTTTGATACTTTTAAAATGTATTTTAATTTTAAAACAATAATTTTCGTATAAATAAATCCTTAAGACCATTTTTAAAACATGGACATTAATGAGAAAGATTTTGAAGAACAAAATTTTAAAACATGTAAAATGATATTTTATTTAAACTTCCTAACCAAATGAGAGACACTTGAATAAAAATAATTAAAGTAATAAAAACATAATAATAACATGAGAATAAATGGATTCATTATATATTACGTCAAAGTATAGTATAAACACCAAATAAAAGTGAATTGGAGCAAAACAACAAACAAGTCTCAATGTAATGTAAGTTGAGATGAAATCCCTTATAAAGAATGTTTCCTTAGGTTAAGGATAAATCAATGAAATAATTATGTGTGAAAAATATAAATACACTAAATATGATTGGATATTTAGTTTAAAACAATTAGTGGACATTCACACATATTCATGTAACAACAACACCAATGACTTGGATGTTTAACTCAATGAATGAAAATTGAGTTAAGATTACTATTATCAAGTTCATATCGATGGCTTGAGAATTTATAAATGGAGTGATTATGTGTATCAAAAGAGTAAACACACAAATGGGAGTGGAAATTACTACATAAATAAATAAATAGTGATTTCTCACATAATCTTGGAGTAAAATAATCAATGAAGTTTGTGTAAAACCCAATGAGTGGAAATCAAAAATAGAATTTCCCTTACCAATTTGGTGACCTACAAAACATATACCCCATGAAAGAAGGATCATACAATGAAGATATAAATACCCACAAATTAATGTATGTTACATAAGGAATACAATCATGGGATGTAAATACACCACACAAAAGGAAATAGTGGCACTATAACATGAATCTCATGGTAATAAGAAGTGAGATAAAAACCCCCTACCATGTTGTAATCAATCGAGTAGTATGAAAAAAAGTTAATAACCACCAAATTAATCATATAATACCATAAATATAAATATAATCATGGTAATATATATCAAATGGTAGTACATGATACTCCACATGCAATAAATATGTGTAGAAAAATGGAAATATCACGACATTAAAATAGGGATAAGAAACCCCTTACCATGTTGTAATCAATCGAGACGTTTGACCAAAAGTTAATAACCAAAAAATTAATCATATAATACCATTAATATAAATATAATCATGATAATATATATAAAAGTGTAGTACAAAATACACCACATGAAATAAATAAGTGGGGAACAATAGAAATCTCACGGAATTAAAAGTGAGATAAGAAACCCCTTACCTTATACTTTTTCTTAGTATAGGTTAGGTCAACCTCCTGTATAATGGTTAAATAATTTTTATAAAATTATACAAGAACCAAATACATAAATAAGATATCATATATGATCTTCTAATATTTATTTGTAAATAATATTTCATCAGTATCATCTTTTCGGGTGTTAACAGATTCATTTTCCTTTATATGCTTGTTTAGGTAAGCCATGTTGGTTATGGACAATATGTATTTGATTCATATACATAATGATTTTATGTTCATTAAAATTATTTTTAATTATAAAATGAAAATTATTTTGGATTTATTATGATGGCGAATGAATATCATCGCGTTCGTGGAGACGGTACTCCGTACGTACGCACGAGCAACAAAATCATTATATTGATGGTGAAATAGTACGTAATTGGATGGTATATCATATAAAAAGAATCATTATAATGTTATATTTTTTATTTACATTAGTTATACTCGTTATTATACCCATAAAAATAATTAATTGTTTTAATAACAAACTACAACATGTTATGGAGACTGTAAGCCGTACGTACGCACGTATGGTGACTTTGTCATTTATAGGATGGATAGAATAAATAATATTGTAATATCATATTTAAAATATCATCACAATATGTATAATTTACTAGAGTTATTATTTTTGTATGGGAAAAAAGAAAGAGGAAGAGGAAGAAGAAAAGAACATGAAAGAGGTTGGTGAAATTATTACCTCTTCCACGGGTGTTTCCTTTTGAGTTGATCAAAAGAGCTCCATATGTTGGCTTTATTATCAAATTAAGGGATTTAGGTTGTTGTGAGTTAAGTTGGGAGGGTATTTGGTAGAGTTTGTCCAGGCCAAATGGATTTGGAGGAGTGAAATTAATAGAAGGGGAAGTACCATTTTATAAGAGAGGTGAGGGTCACTTTAAGAAAACCTTGAAAATTATTTTATAATAAAATAAATTTCTATTTCTAATGGATTCAAAATGATTTCTTTCGAATATAAGGTAGGGATGGGTTAGAAACCTCCCAACCAATTAGTTTTAGATAAGTTTAGGCTACCATTTTAAACTTATCATTTACATTTAACTCTTAGTTAAATAGTTTACCTTTTATCGTGTCTTCTTGTATTATTACACCATACGGTTAATAAACTTACTCTAAAATTCCAAGAGAACCTCAAGTGGTTCATTAATGACATATATAATATTATTTTAAACCTTTTACTGAAACTTATATTTTTATGAATATTATATCAACCAATAATATAGTATTTGTTTTAAAAACTCATTTATGTCAATTTTGACATTATTTAGTATTTCGTTGTTTTGAAAATTATAACCGTATGATTACTTAGAAAAAATTATATACTCAAGAATAACATGTCATATTATCATTGAAAATTAGTCTAATTCATAAAAATTCTCAAATTACATTTATTTGGATACTTATAATATAAGTTATTTTAATCTTTCATTAATAAGGTAATTACTGCATCATCATTGTGTCATAAATAAATTTAATTATTTAAATTATAAAAACTATAAATAAAATACCTTTATGTATGAAATATTTTTAGATTTATAATTAATATTTATAGTCAAATTTATCTTATGTAAAACCCTATATTAAAAATGGTTTAGTTATTAAGCATTGAATTTATCTCTTTTAACTATTCCTTAAATAAAATAATAATAAACGTCCAAATCTTATCCAAGTGAACCAAAAAGGATCATATTTTATTCCAAAGTTTGTTTTTGGTCTAATTAATCTTATCCAAAAGAATTAGGGCATGTATTAGGGTAATTATAATATCATTTTTACCATTAAACACCCTATTTACTTTTAACTGTGGTAAATAAAAGTCAAAAGTTACTATTTACCAAAAGGTATTTTTTAATCTTATTGAACCAAATTTTACTTACTAATCAAAACCATGACTCTCGGATTTTTGAAATTAAACTCAGATTAGAGGTAAAATTATGTTTTATGCAAATTTGCAAATGCTCCTAGAAGGTGGGTAAAAGACTGTAAAAAGTTAAATAAAATTTTATATATCTAATTTTATTATAAAATGAATCCGTTGAATTAAATTGAACTTATATAAGTATTATATATATATATAGACTTAAAATAAATTTAAATAAAATAAATAATTATTTAAATAAAAAGTCGGTTTTAAACTATAATGTAGTGTTTTTCACTATTCATCATAAATTGAATGTTTTCAGAAAAATACCAAAAATTAACTCTAAGATAATTTTGATATTTAGGACTCAAAAATGAATTTTATTTTTCCAAACTCAAAAAATTAAATTTAAAATAATTAATTTAAAATTAATTCCCATTTCCGAAACTGAAAATCAGTTTTTTAAAAAGTAAAAACTATCAAAAGATTGACATGTGTTTATGTCAAATTTAAATGTAAAATTACTTATAATGACCTAAATTGAATTAAATGATAAAAATATAATCTAATTATACTTCCAAACCATTAAAATTCATAATTTAAACCTATAAATTATTTCTATTAAAATTTTGTTTTCAATAAAAATTTAGTATTTTTTAGTATTCATCAAAATATTAAAGTTATCAGAAAAGTAAAAAAAAATTATTAAATTTTTTTTTTATGTATCTATTCTAAAGATGAATTTAATTTAATTTAATTGAATATATATAAGTTTCAAATATTGATTTTAAAGAGAAGTTTCCATTAGAAGGTGGTAAAATTGGATTTTTTTGGAAAATACTTGTTTTATATAAAGAAATGAATTTGTTATTATATTTTGTCTAAAAAACACATAATATGGATTGTAAAATTATATGGAGTATATAAAATTCAAAATTCAGTTAATACTATTCATAACTGCTTTTGAACGACTAGTTTTGTATGTTATAGTGCACTCAAACTCGGTGTTGCATGTAGTGCAAGCTATTGAATTACTTTAAAGAAAATAACTCACTATGAAATCTTCTGGTGTTACATTCATTACCCCTTTTGGAAATTACATCCTTCCAATTTTAAAATTGTGATTGGGAAGTTCATTGAAAGTATCACATCAGAAAAAGAGACAATAAAACTACCACATTAAAAAAATAAAGAGAAGTACAAAGGTCACCCAAGATAACCCATACTAAGATTCCATGTAACAAAACATGGATATGGAAGATAAAATAAGCGTCATGTTCTGATAGAGTGATATAAAACATGATCAAGTGAAATTTAAAATCAAGAAAACCACAAACATGTAATGGGATAAAGAGTCATTAGTTTCCTAGTAGGAAAATTAACTGACAATTTTTTTTGTTTTAAGTTCCATTTCATAAATTTAAGGATTATATTTATGCGATTGACTAAGAACATAAAGAGATACACTTACTTTTTAAGTATAGTCTAATACATCAACAACTTTCTACCGCTAAATCATATTTTTTTCAAACCATGAGTATCCAAGATGACTTGGTCACACCTGATGCGCTAGAATCAACTTCTTGATAATCACATGATCCAAAAAGAATAAAATATATATTTACTTTTCCTTTAGAAATTAACCCAATCAAAAATACTATGTACAAGAACAAATGATCCACAAAAAGGATAATCCTTTAGAGTAACAAATAGGAATATTAATTTCTAAAATTAAACCAAAAATACCCAAAGTTCAATAAATATAATTCAATAAACAATTGTCCTTAAAATACTTCAATATAATACAAGCTAATATTGAAACCCAAAATTTAGAATAATTTGATTATGTAGCCTTCCACATTAAATTGTATCTCCAAATAGCATCAACTACTCTTAAAGTCACATACTTAAAGTAATTAACCTACTCACTTATTCTCTATGATAGGTTAATCATTTCCATAAAGAACCCAAATTGCTATAAATCCAAAACAAAAACATTGATAAAAATCCACCATTACTCCTCAAATTAAATCTCATAGTATTTTATTTTTTATAGGCATATTGTGTTCCCAAGAGAGAAAATTTATTCCAAAATAACCTTTATCACATAATCACAAAATCATTTTCCTATACTAAGGATATCCATTTGATAATACATAAGATCCAAAACCTACTTATTATTGATCAATAAAATCATTTAACTATAAATAATTAGTCACACCATCTAGGGACATCACGTAGTCTAGTTTTAGGTGATAAATCCCAATTGCACTCTGGTTGTGGGTTCGATTCCAGCAACATTTTCCAACGCAACGGGTTGCCACATTGTCTGCATGTTGTCCTTTTTCAAAAAATATATTTTATAACATTCCAAAAAAAGAGAAAAATTCATCATAACAACCATAACATAAATTCACCACAAATGTTATCTCATACCTCGCATTTTCATCACAAAATATCATAACTTGTAATTTCCTCAAATTCAAGGAACATATAAAACCATATGGTTATTTATAACTATAATAGAAATGATAATTCTTCCTAAAATTTCATTTTCACATACTAAACTATAGGGTTACATATTCAAGAGAAAATTATTCCAAAGTAATCCCATCAACAAAAAGAACAAATACTTTTAAACATTTCACCATCCATTTATTTCTGTATAGGATCTTCCTTGACCAAGAGGATATATTAAATAATAGGGCATTCACTCAGGTAATAATCAGGTACCCTACATTTACGACACATTACTGTAAATGGATTCTTTTGATCATTTTTATTTTCTTCCATAGTACTATTCTTTTTTTCTTGGAAATTCTTTACTTTATAACCTTCTTTCCCATTCATAAATCATTTCTTTGTTGAATTGAGAAATTTTCCTAGGTGTATCCTTCCACATTTCCTACATGATGGAAATTCAGCTTTATTTTCTCCACGGTCTCCACTGCTGGAGCTCTTATCATTCACCGCCTTTACCTTCTTTGTTGAGTCCGGAAGTTGGTTAATATATATGTTGTTGATCATATTTTTGGAAAACTGATTCAGAATGAACATGATATATTTTACACCTATAAAAAATTCATATTTATGCTCATTTCCACCACCATTCCCACCATGTACATCATATTCAATGTTACTAGGAATTCCATGAAATCCAGCCATTGACTAACACAATAAAGCATAATGCGAGTCATAAAATCATTTAGAGAATATCATAACACCTTATTTACAATCTAAAACACCTTAGGATTATTCAAGTTTCTTTATTCTAATATTATAATATAATCCTTCAAATCAGTTTGTATAGAAAATGTGAATTATCCTAAGCATATCCCCCAGGAGTGTCGTAACCAAGAGTGCAGCAAGGCCCGTTGTCGTGTACCGGGATACCCATGGTCATGATTGAAAATCCTTGTCAGAGTTTTCACTCCTTGGTACATCTATGGCAAAGCCGCCTCTACCTACTCATATCCAGAAATGGATGTATTTCTTAGAAAACCCATATAATATTTACATTACCAAAATTTTTGGATGTTTTTTATACTAATCCTCAATGTATCTCTTAGGGTATTGTAACCTAATCATAGTTTTTTTTTCTAAATCTAGATTCCATGGTTTTTTAGTAAACTTCCTCTGATACCAATTACAATGCCCCGACCCTAGTTTCCCAAAATCTGTGCATTATTACATAAAAGTACTGTGATACAAGGAATCATGTCCCAAAAGACCGATCACTTTAATATCCCTAGAAGTACTAGATATATAGATAATTTTTACATTACATCATGAAATAAAAAAACTACATTGTGTCCCCTTTGAACATTATTATATCCATTAGCCTATTCCTATAGGTTAATTATAATATACATCTTTTCATCATGGGAAAAATAAAACAAAATAATGGGGTGAGCTCAGATGCTCAATAAGGATAACAATATAATAGAAACTGTCATAAATAAGAACAAACATTTAAGGCAATGCATAAGACTAGAAGACAAGATTTTTAAACATAAATTTCAACATAATATGGAAAAGATAAATCAAATAATTCCATTTACTTATTCAGAAGGATATTCTACTTGTCAAATAATCACATGTAATATCAATATCCAATTTTATAATGATGGAATGCATAATTCCAGACTTCATAACCACAATGTCAAGGCCTTGTGCCAAGACTACAAGTAAGATTTTTTCAAGGCCTTGTGCCATGACACTAGTTTGTCTCATTATACCTACCGATGCATCAAGGAGCTATATAGGGCTTCGCCCATAACCTACTATGTTCAATACATTCATTATATGAAAGGGTGAATCATAATCTAAACATTCGTATTAAAACTAGCATACAAAATGTCAATAATTTAGCCACAAACCGTGAATGGTATAAAAATTTCACATCCACAGTAAAACATAACTCATTAAATAGAATATGGAAGATTGTATTATAATAAATTAACTTCAATTGATAATAATGAAGGATATTGACAAATATGAAAATAATCACCAAAACTATTTGAGATAAATATCCCCCTTTTTCAATAAAACATTTAAATGTGTCACTATTTATTAAGAAGCAGTTTAAAATTGATTTTTGAATCAAAGTGCCCCATACTAATTTGAAAATTTTAAAATGAATTTTAGTTTTAAATCATTAATTTCCATATAAATAAATCCATAAAATTATTTTTAAAATATGGACATTAATGAGAATTATTTAGAAGAATAAAATTTTAAAACATTTAAAATGATATTTTAGTTAGAGTTCCTAACCAAATGAGAGATGATTGAACAAAAATAATTAAAGTAATCAAATCATAATAATTTCATGAGAATAAAGGGATTCATGATATATTAAGTCAAAGTATAGTATATAAACCAAATAAAAGTTAATTGACACATAACAACAAATAAATCTCAATGGAATGTAAGTTGAGATGAAATCCATTATAAAGGCTGTATCATTAGGTTAAAAAAATAAATAAAATAATTATGTGTGAAAAATATAAATACACTAAATATGAATGGATATTTAGTTTAAAATAATCAGTGTACATTCACACAGATTCTTGTAACAACAACACCAAGGACTTGTATGTTTAACTCAGTGAATGAAAATTGAGTTAAGAATACTCTTCTCAAGTTCATATCGATGACTTTATAATTTATCAATGGAGTGAGTATATGTATCAAAATAATAACCACACAAAGGGGAGTGGACATTACAACATAAGTAAATAAATAGATATTTGACACATAATCTTAGAGTAAAATAATTAATGAAGTCTGCGTAAAACCCAGTGAGTGGAAATCAAAATCAGAAATTCCATTACTGATTTGGTGGCTTACAAAACATACACCCCATGAAAGAAGGATCATACAATGAAGATATAAATAACCATAAATTAAATTATATTACATAAGGAATAAAATCATGGGCAGTACATACACCACACAGAAGAAAATAATTGGACTATAGCATGAAAATCACGGAAATAAGAAGTGAGATGAAAACCCTTTACGATGTTGTAATCAATCGAGTCGTATGACCAAAATTTAATAACCACCAAATTAATCATATAATACTCAGAATATAGAGATAATACTGGTAATATATATCAAAAGTCTGTAAACAATACTGCACATGCAATAAATAAGTGGCGAACAATGGAAATCTCAAAGAATTAAAAGTTAGATAAGAAAACCCTTACCATGTTGTAATCAATCGAGTCATATGACAAAAAGTTAATAACCAAAAAATTAATCACAAAATACCAGGAATATAAAGATAATAATGATAATATATATAAAATGGCTGTACACTATACACCAGATGAAATAAATAAGTGGCACACAATGGAAATCTCACAGAATTAAAAGTGAGATAAGAAACCCCTTACCTTGTAGTTTTTCTTAGTATAGTGTAGTTTAAACTTATATATAATGATGAAATAATATATATAAAATTATACAAGAACCAAATACATAAATATGATATTATATATGATCTTCTAATATTGCTTTGTAAATAATATTTCAGCACTATCATCGTTTCAGGTGTTAACTGATTCGTTTTACTTCATATTATTGGTTACCTAAGAAATCACAACTACAAATATGGCTTTTATCAGCTCTAAAATTTGCCATTAACAGTGCTATAAAAATCACTATTAATGAAGGAGAAGATATAGGGGGGTCCCCTTTATCTGTGCTCCAACAAAGCGGTGATAAAGACCGCTTTTATCAGCGCTGAAAAAAATAAAAAAAATTTAAAAAAATAAAAAAATAAAAAAATACTGCCAATCTCGGGGGGGGGGGGGATTTTTACAAAGCTTGACCCCCCTTTATCAGCACTTTACCGCACCTCCAGCGCCCACCCGCACCGCCTACACCCTTTATCAACGTTATACCTTTAAATAAACCATGCACGCGCACCCGTGCCTCCACCTGGATTTGATCTCGAGACCTCACCCCTGCGCACCTAAAGCCTTTTCCACTACCCTATATTGATTTATTCTCTTATTCATGATATATATATTTATTTATATATATATATTTATTTTTATTCGTATAGTAATATATATTTATATTAATATATATAGTTATATTAATATATATATAGTTATATTAATATATACATATAGTTATATTAATATATATATAGTTATATTAATATATGTATAGTTATATTAATATATAGTAGTTATATAAATATTCATATATGTTTATTTTAAATAAAATGGATATTAGTTATTATTTAGATAAAGCTAATATATTTTATATGTAAATATGTTTAATTATTTATTCAAAAAATATTATTTTTAGGTGTGAATATATAAAAAATATGTACATATAGTTATATATTTGATTATAAATAGTAGTGAATTATAAAAAAGGATGAAATTTTAAAAATAAAATATCAATATGAATGTAATACCTTGTAATAAATTTAGTTCCCACTAAAAAAATCTAGTAATATTCCCTTAAACGAGGCTGAAAATCCACAAAATGTTAACAAATCTGGGTACCCCGACTAAAAACTTAGTTTTGGAGGACTTCTGGTCCTCTTTTGGCCTCGAGAAACGCTTGACCGGGGTAACCCCGGTCATAGTGACGTAGAGCTCGTCGCAGGCTTCGATTTGATATGTGGTAGAGCTCAAACGGACACCCGGATCAACAGTTATGGCCGTTTGAAGTTCAAGTTGCGTTTTCAACATATTTTGGGTCATTTTTTAATTTTTTTAATTCATTTAGTCTTAAAATTGTTATTAAATGACTATTACTCCATAATAATTAGCAAATTATTAATTAAAAATATTTGTTGAATTTTTAAGAAGCCATTTTCACTAAATATCTTATATATTATGTATAATAAGTGTAAATGTACATTTATACTTATCTAAAATATATTTAAAAATTATATATTATATTTATATCAATATAACTATATACCTATATTTATATATTAATTTTTTTTTAATTTTTTTTAAGTCGACCCTTTATCAGCGCTTTTAAAAAAAGTACTGATAAAGGCCCCCTTTATCAGCACTACTAAACAAGTGATGATAAAGGGGTCCCTTTATTAGTGCTAAAAAAGCACTGATAAAGGGGGGGGGGGGGGATTTATCAGCGCTAAAAAAAAGCACTGATAAAGGGGTACTTTTATTAGTGATTTTTTAGCGATGATGTTATCAGCGCTTTTTTTTGCGCTGATAAAGCCCACCCCCTTTATCAGCACTTTTTCATTAGCGCTAATAAAGAGGTGGCGCTGGCCTTGCCCAGTTTTGTGGTAGTGAATGTTTGTTATAGATATGATGTATTTGATTCATATACAGAACGATATTATGTTCATAAGAATTAATTTTAATCAGAAAATAAAAATTATTCTATAATGATTACGATGTGGAATGTATATCACTGCCTTCGTGGAGACGGTACTCCCTACGTACGCACGAGCGACAAAATCATATTATTGATGGTGAAATCGTATGTAATTAAATGGTATATGTAACGGCCCGAGATTTTATAAAAAAATATTCTTTTTAATTTCATTAATGTCTTGTGTTGTACGCTACACCAAAAGGAGCTTTCTCAACACGCATCCTTGACTTGCCTTGCATTACACGCAATCACGACCTTCCTCGATAGCGTGTGTAGTATGCAATACCGAGTTTCACTAAACAACGATATGCTATTAGAATATTATTAAAACTAGCCGTTATGAATAGTAATAACCACCTTTTAAAAGTTTAGAAAGTTTAGCTCTCAAAATGGACTTCATTTTTGGATTCAGAGTATCGAATTTAGCCTAAGGTGAAATTTTGGTACTTTTCTGATAACTTTCATATTCTGATGAATAATGAAAATTAGTAAATTATAATTAAAAACAACTTTTTTAATCAAAATAATTAATAGTGATAAATTATTAATTTGAGTGGTTTTAACATATATTTAGAATATATTTTTACAATTTAATACAATGTTGGTCATTGGATGTAATTTCACATTTAAACCAGTCATAAACAAGTGTCAATCTTTTGATAGCTATTATCTCTTAAGAACACGCTATTTGTTTTGACGACGGGAATTAAATTTTAAATTAATTAATGAAACTGATATGTTTTGAATTTGAAAAAATAGACATCATTTTTGAATTCATAATATCAAATATAGCTTAGATCTAATTTTTTGTATTTTTCTGGAAACTTTCATTTTTTTGATCAATAGTGAAACCACTAAGTAGAAGTTAAGAAAACTGAATTTTTCATAAAACTTAATTTTACCGCTTCTGTGAGTAGAATTTCAAAAATCCGAGTGACACGGTTAATATCAAGGACTAAAATGTGGTTCAATGAGAAGAAAATAATTTTTTGTGAATAATAACTTTTTACTTTTTTTTACCACGGTTAAAAGTAAATAGGGTAATTAAGGGTAAAAATGATATTATAATTACCTTAACACATGTCCTAATTCTATTTTACAAGTATAATTCGACCAAAACAACCTTATGAATAAAATATGACC
Source organism: Viscum album (assembly GCA_963277665.1). Taxonomy (NCBI): domain Eukaryota; kingdom Viridiplantae; phylum Streptophyta; class Magnoliopsida; order Santalales; family Viscaceae; genus Viscum; species Viscum album. The sequence continues at coordinate 1,308,148,464 of OY728147.1, forward strand.
ATCTAGGCCCACTTGGATTAGATTAGGACATTTATTATTAATTTATTTAAAGAATGGTTAAAATAGTTAAAATCAAAGTTTAATAAGTAAATCATTTTTAATATGGGGTTATACATAAGATAAATTCGACTATAAATATTCAATAGAAATATAAAAAGATTTCCTACATAATGGTATTTTGTTTGTAATTTTTAAACATTAAATAATTTAATTTATTTATAACACAAAGATGATGGAGTAATTATCTTATTAATGAAATACTGACATAATTGATATTATAAATACCTAAATAAGTATAATTTGAGACTTTTTATGAATTAAACTAATTTAATAGGTTAATATGACATGTTAGGATTATGTTAATTAACTTTTGTCGAAGTAATCATTCTGTTATGAGTTTCAAAAAAATAAACTATTGAATAGTGTCAAAATTGACATAAAATAGTTTTTAAAACAAATATTATATTATTAATTGTTATTTTATTCCTAAAAATCTAAGGTTCGGCAAAATGACTTAGATAAAGTTATTTATATTAATAAAATAAAACTTGGGGGTCGCTTGGATGTATATGGTAAGTTTATTAACTATATAATATAAAAATACAAAGTGACATGGTAAATGTCAATCTAATAAACTAAGAGTTAAAACTAAAAGATAAGGTTAATATAGGAACCTAAACTTGTATAAATTCTGTTGGATGAGAGTATTTCGACCCATACCCACCTTATGTTCGAAATAAATCAATTTGGATCTATTTAAAACATAATTTGACTTTATAATAAAATAATAGTTTTAGTTATTCCAAAGGTACCCCTCTCCTCCCTTATAAAAGGGCACCTCCTCCCTCTCTTCCTCACACAACTTTGAGCCTTCAAGCTTGGCCAACCCCTGAAAAATTATCTTCTCCACTTACCTAGAAATATCTTAGAGGTTCTGGTCTTCCTCAAAGACCAATTTTAGTGCCCTAAAGGGAGATCTCAAAGAGGCGCTTCAAAGAAGAGGTAATGTCCATTACCGATTCTTTTATCTTTATTTCTTCTTCCACTTATTCTTCTTAGGTTGTTTCATTATTAAGTAATAACATCAGTATCACTCATATACTGATATGTTATTATAAGTATGAAATAACCCTATTTCACCATCTATCCATCCTACGGAAAACGAAATCACCGCGCGTGCATACATACGGAATACCGTTTCCACGCCGTGGTGAAATCTATTTTCCACCACCACCTTACTTGGATGGGTATAATGGTGTAAATAATGACTATATATGACTATTATAAAGTAATATTGATTCTGAAATTGTATACATACACTCCAATACAATTCCACGATCATAGGAACGATATCATCACTCGTGCGTATGTATGGAATACCGTCTCCACGATGTGATGCGACTCATTATGCATGATCTTCATTTTATAATGATTATATAAATGAATTTAATGAATGAATATGATATATATTACACTAATACCATTCTGGAAATGAGGTATATATAACCTAAAGAGAAGAATTAGAATTTATTCGACAAAACACGCATAAGAACAAAAAGTAATAAACACCCGAATAACAAGTAGCAATGAAATATTACTAATAATAAGCTAAGAATATGACCATATATGATATCATAAAAATAAATATGATTCTGTAATAATTCAATAACATTATTTAAATCATTATACAAGAGGTTCGGACACGTACAAAGCATATCGGACCAAAGGTAAGGGAAAATATCACAATCTCATTTTTATCCGAGATTGTTTATACTTTGAAATTTACTGGGGTGTATTTTATCATCCACATCCATGTTTCCTCGATATTTAATATTTATATCCTTATAAAATAGTTTATATCCAATTTTACCCTTCGGTGAGTTTTTAGTAAAAGATATGAAAGGAATCTTTTGTCGTTTTTCGTACGAGGTACTTTTTGACTTTTCCGACAAAAATACGAAGAATGTTTTTTTAACTTATACGACATGAATGGATTTTTAAAACATTATTTCCAAGAAGATTCCTTTACAAGTTTACAAGTTTATTTTTAATCAACTTCTTTTAGTTATAATTTTGTGACATGTTAAGAAATGAAAAGTGTTTTTGAAGTAGAAAGGATATTTTCCTCAAGAATGGAGTTCAAGTGTTTTATCAAAATAATTATCCATCTAGGATAATATTGGGTTCTATTTTTATCCCTATTATTACATTGATTTGATTATGTTGTGATGGAATTATTTTTATGAATTCTTTTATCTTATATGAATTTTTTTATGATGTCATTTTGTTTAAGAATCCCATTTTATTACATGGGTTATGCTATGGTGTATGGTTTATGATTTTTTGGCACACATAAGAATGGTATCATTAAAAGATGGGTGGGACCTATATCTCCCTCCAATGAATTGTGTAATGATTTTATATCTCATGAGATAGACATGTCTAGAACGGTAGGTTATACCGGTTCAGTAAAACAGGACTGAAACGAGGAGTGAACTTGGTTCAGAAAGGGACTTTGTCCACTAAGATAGTCTTGGCAATGAGTCTTGACTAATAAGAAATGATTCTCTATGATTATGTGTGTATGACACAAAGTTTCATGTTTTAAGTTATGATTATTGGGATTTCATTTCACTACTATGATTTATCCCATGTTATGAAATTATGCTCTCTTTTGCAGGTTAAGATTTCCAATATGTTATGTTCTTATGAAAATGATGTGATTGATATTTCTTTTATTTACCCTTACTGAGCATTTGAGCTCACCCTTTTATGTTTTCTTTTCCCCAGGATATAAAGAAAGGTTTTAGGTAAAAAATAGAAGATCTTTATGGGAGATGTAGAGGATCTTTCACCACGATTAGAAGATTATATTCCGAGTTTCCAAAGACACTAAAATATTACGATCCTTGTGTGTTTGTTTTTCTTATGTATTAAGTATTATGCAAAAGTAATGTAATATTCATGTACGTCAAGCTTCGGGTCTCTACAGTTGGTATCAGAGGAATGGTTTAGTCAACCTTTGGAAACTAGGATGCGAAAACGTTAGTGAGATCCCTAGAGATATTTCTAAGGTATGTCTAGGGACGTCCCTAAGGATAAGTATATGTATAGGATATAGTCCTAGAACAATGGTAACAATATTAGATTAAACCAAAGATGTTAGATATTGAATTTACTCCCCCTTTATTATGATTTTTGCCTCTCACACTATTCTTTTTGGGTTTTAGACGATGGATAGAACCCGAAGGAACCGTGTTGATCAATGTAATGGAAAATGCAATGATTGTCCTCCTGAACAAACAAATGTTATGGGAGATGGAGTGAAAAATCTTATTGCTATACTTACACAAGCTATGAATTATTATGGACTTCCAAATGAGCAGAGAAGGGAACAATATTCTATTGAGTCCTTCATGAGGCAACGTCAACCTTCTTTTAGTGGGTCTTCTGATCCACTTATTACTGAACAATGGATCAGTACTACTGAAAAGATATTTTCAGTTCTTCAATGTTCTGAACATGATAAAGTCATCTTAGAAGTATATCGTTTGGAAGGTGAAGCTGATCAATGGTGGAATCTTATCAAGAATATGAGGAAAAGAGATGAAATTGAGTCCATGGAATGGGACGAGTTCAAGAACTTATTTTTCAATAAGTACTTCCCTCGTATTCTTCGAATAAAGATGGAGAAGGAGTTTCTTGAACTAAAGCAAAAGGATGATGAATCTGTTGGTATATACGAAGCGAATTTTACAAGGCTTGCAAGGTATGCATCTGGATTTATCATCCAACCTGAAAGTAAAGTTGATCGACTCTTCAGTGGCTTAAAACAAAATCTTTGAAGGGAATTAGCTATAAGAGACTTCAGTAGCTATGAATAAATTGTGCGTTGCGCTATCAAGGTAGAAATGGAAGTTAGTATTACTTATCCATCTCATAGTTTTGACAAGAAACGAAATATGGAGTTCAAGGAGAAATATCAGAATAATGGTGAAAAGAAGATGAATGTGTCCTTATGCTCAAAGTGTGGAAAGAAGCATTGTGGAGATTGTCTTAAAGGGACTAGATGATGTTTTAAGTGTGGAAAAGAAAGTCATCAAGCAGCTGAGTGTCGAAGTAATGGAAAAAGGGTTTCTAATGATGTGAATAAAGAAAAGACTGCAGAGAACACACCAACAACACTTAAATGCTTCAAGTGCAAGGAAATGGGGCATTATTCTAATAAATGCCATAATCCTAGCATTAGTGATGATCGACGTGAGCAACCACTTAAGGAAAAGGACATAATGAAGTCACATGCGATCACCATTGGTGATGTTGAATATGACAACGATGTGGTGGAATGATTATGTGTTTATGTAATGGGATTCTAGAATAATGTTGTATATTGTATCGTGGAATATTGGAATATTTATGTTTTGGTCTATTGTGGTTTTCAATAATTTTATGGCATCGGTAACCATGAAAAGTGATTGAAATAGTTCTGGAAAGCAGATGATATGCACACAATGAAGGGATAATGAGAATCTAATATGTTTGATAGTATTCATGATCTCATGATTGATATAAGGACTAAGTGATATCATGGTTTGAGTATATAGAATTTTTAGGATTTTGGTATGTGTAAAGGGTTAACTTTTAACTACATTCATGTTTTCACTAAGGTTCAATGGGTATTCAAGAGAATACATAATTAAGGCCTTAGAATGTTTGGAATGTGACCAAAAAGACATATCTCATGATATAAGGGGATCAATGATGGTATTAACATGCTTGTATATGAACTCTTTGGTAATCATTTTCACTATAATATGAGATTGGACAGCAGTATTATGGATAAGCCTAAAGATTGGAATGGACTATGTTGGACATAAGTTATTATTTTTTAAGGATAAAAGTTTTATTTCGATATTATTGATGGGATGTTATAGTAATGTAGTTTTAGAAAAAGGACAACCTGTAGGACGGGCGACAGCCCATCGCGTCGGACAAGGCTGTGGGAATCGAACCCACAACCGAAGTGCGACTGGCCTTTATCGCTTACCACTGGCCTACAGGAAGTGCCTGTTTAGTAGAAACTAGTTTTATTATATTAAGCAGTATGACATATGAAGTATAAGTCCATTTTAGGAACTTTATATGATTAATCTCACTATAGATGGACTTATGTATTTTTTGATAACTTTTCTAACCTTTTGTTTGAGACAGATGGAATGACCCATCATTCTATCACATGATCTGTTAACACATCACGAATGACAAATTCAACTTCATTTCTTTATGATATGAAGTGGAAATTGTCCAAAGAACGACAAACGGTGAGACTATACCAAAATCACGAAAGTATTTCTTCTAATTCCAATTTCATCAACTTTATGGAAATGATCTTGAAAACCAAAAATGTTGTCCTAGTGCTCCTATATCTAATGAATCAGATGGTACCTTAGATCGTCACAAATTTATGGCATTGTGATTGCTGGATTTTCCATAGCCAGGTTCTCTACCACTCTCTATCAGAACATGATGGTTAGATTTCTCTTCCATATCCATATTTTTCACCTATGGGGAAACCCCGTGATTAGTTTATTTGGGTAATCGTTACATTTCATACTTTAGCTTTTAAAAGACAAGTTTTGGTATTCCTTTTTACGATGTGGGTTTCTATTAAAGAAACTTTCGAATAGTAAAGTATTTATAACCCCGACGAATTTCGAGGGCGAAATTCATTTTAAGGGGGGTAGAATGTAATAGCACGAGATTTTTATAAAAAAATATTCTTTTTAATTTCATTAATGTCTTGTGTTGTACGCTACACCAAAAGGAGCTTTCTCAACATGCATCCTTGAAATGCCTTGCATTACACGCAATCGTGACCTTCCTCGATAGCGTGTGTAGTACGCAATACCGAGTTTAACTAAACAATGATATGCTTTTAAAATATTATTAATACTAGCCGTTATGAAGAGTAATAACAACCTTTTAAAATTTTATAAAGTTTTGATCTCAAAATGGACTTCATTTTTGGATTCGGATTATCGAATTTAGCCTAAGGTGAAATTTTGGTACTTTTCGGATAACTTTTATATTCCGATGAATAGTGAAAATTAGTAAATTATAATTAAAAACAATTTTTTTAATCGAAATAATTAATAGTGATAAATTATTAATTTGAGTGGTTTTAAAGTATATTTAGAATTTATTTTTACAATTTAATACAATGTTGGTCATTGGATGTAATTTCACATTTAAACTAGTCATAAACAAGTGTCAATCTTTTGATAGCTATTATCTCTTAAGAACACGCTATTTGTTTTGACGACAAGAATTAATTTTTAAATTAATTAATGAAACTGATATGTTTTGAATTTGATAAAATAGACATCATTTTTGAATTCATAATATCAAATATATCTTAGATCTAATTTTTGGTATTTTTCTGGAAACTTTCATTTTTTTGATGAATAGTGAAACCAGTAAGTGGTAGTTAAGAAAACTGAATTTTTCATAAAACATAATTTTACCGCTTATGTGAGTGGAATTTTGAAAATCCGAGTGACACAGTTAATATCAAGGACTAAAATGTTCTTCAATGAGATGAAAATAATTTTTGGTGAATAGTAACTTTTTACTTTTTTTTACCACGGTTAAAAGTAAATAGGGTAATTAAGGGTAAACATGATATTATTATTACCCTAACACATGTCCTAATTCTATTGGACAAGTGTAATTCGACCAAAAACGACCTTAGGAATAAAATATGACCATCTAGGCCCACTTGGATTAGATTAGGACATTTATTATTAATTTATTTAAAGATGGGTTAAAATAGTTAAAATCAAAGTTTAATAAGTAAATCATTTTCAATATGGGGTTATACATAAGATAAATTAGACTATAAATATTCATTATAAATATAAAAAGATTTCCTACATAATGTTATTTTATTTGTAATTTTTAGACATTAAATAAGTTTATTTATTTATAACACAAAAATGATGCAATAATTATCTTATTAATGAAATACTGACATAATTGATATTATAAATACCTAAATAAGTATAATTTGAGACTTTTTATGAATTAAACTAATTTTATAGGTTAATATGACATTTTAGGATTAAGTTAATTAACTTTTGTTGAAGTAATCATTCTTTTATGAGTTTCAAAAAAATCAACTATTGAATAGTGTCAAAATTGACATAAAATAGTTTTTAAAACAAATATTATATTATTAATTGATATTTTATTCTTAAAAATCTAAGGTTCATACAAATGACTTAAATAAGGTTATATATATTAATAAAACACAACTTGGGGGTCGCTTGGATGTATATGGTAAGTTTATTAACTATATAATATAAAAATACAAAGTGACATGGTAAATGTCAATCTAATTAACTAAGAGTTAAAACTAAAAGATAAGGTTAATATAGGAACCTAAACTTGTCTAAATTCTATTTAATGAGAGGATTTTGACCCATACCCACCTTATCTTCTAAATAAATCAATTTTGAGATATTTAATACCGAATTCGACTTTATAATAAAATAATAGTTTTAGTTATTCCAAAGGTACCCCTCTCCTCCCTTATAAAAGGGCACCTCCTCCCTCTCTTCCTCACACAACTTTGAGCCTTCATGCTCGGCCAAACCCTGCCAAATTATCTTCTACACTTCATTAGAAATATCCTAGAGGTTCTGGTCTTCCTCAAAGACCAATTTTAGTGCCCTAAAGGGAGATCTCAAAGAGGCGCTTCAAAGAAGAGGTAATATCCATTACCGATTCTTTTATCTTTATTTCTTCTTCCACTTCTTCTTCTTAGGTTGTTTCATTATAAAGTAATAACATCAGTATAACTCATTTAATGATATGTTATTATAAGTATGAAACAACCCTATTTCACCATCTATCCATCCAATGGAAAACGAAATCACCGCGCGTTCATACGTACGGAATACCGTCTCCACGCCGTGGTGAAATCTATTTTCCACCACCACCTTACTTGGATGGGTATAATGGTGTAAATAATGACTATATATGACTATTATAAAGTCATATTGATTCTGAAATTTTATACATACACTCTAATACAATTCCACGATCATAGGAACGATATAATCACTCGTGCGTACGTATGGAATACCGTCTCCACGATGTGATGCGACTCGTTCTGCATGATCTTCATTTCATAATGATTATATAAATGAATTGAATGAATTAATATGATATATATTACACTAATACTATTCTGGAAATTAGGTATGTATAACCTAAATAGAATAATAATAATTTATTCGACAAAACACGCATAAGAACAAAAAGTAATAAACACCCGAATAACAAGTAGTAATGAAATATTACTAATAATAAGCTAAGAATATGACCATATATGATATCATAAAAATAATTATGATTCTATAATAATTCAATAACATTATTTAAATCATTATACAGGAGGTTCGGGCACGTACAAAGCATATCGGACCAAAGGTAAGGGAAAAATCACAATCTCATTTTTATCTGAGATTGTTTATACTTTGAAATATACTGGGGTGTATTTTATCATCCACATACATGTTTCCAAAATATGTAATATTTATATCCTTATAAAATAGTTTATATCCAATTTTACCCTTCGGAGAGTTTTTAGTAAAAGATATGAAAAGAATCTTTTGACGTTTTTCATACGAGGTACTTTTTGACTTTTCCGAAAAAAGTACGAAGAATGTTTTTTTAACTTATACAACATGAATGGATTTTTAAAACATTATTTCCAAGAATCTTCCTTTAAAAGTTTACAAGTTTATTTTTAATCAAATTCTTTTAGTTATAATTTTATGACATGTTAAGAAATGAAAAGTTTTTTTGAAGTAGAAAGGATATTTTCCTAAAGAATGGAGTTCAAGTGTTTTATCAAAATTATTTTCCATCTAAGATAATATTGGGTTCTGTTTTTATCCCTATTATTACATTTATTTGATTATGTTGTGATGGAATTATTTTTATGAATTTCTTTATCTTATATGAATTGTTTTATGATGTCATGTTGTTTAATAATCACATTTTATTACATGGTTTATGCTATGATGTATGATTTATGATTTTGTGGCACACATAAGAATGGTATCACTATGAGATGGGTGGGACCTATATATCCCTCCAATGCATTGGGTAAATATTTTATATCTCATGATATAGACATCGCTGGAACGGTAGGTTATACCGGTTTAGTAAAACAGGACTGAAACGAGGAGTGAACTTGGTTCAGAATGGGACTTTGTCCACTAAGATAGTCTTGGCAATGAGTCTTGACTAATAAGAAATGATTCTCTAGGATTATGTGTGTATTCCAAAAAGTTTCATGTTTTAAGTTATGATTATTGGGATTTCATTTCACTACTATGATTTATCCCATCTTATGAAATTATGCCCTCTTTTGCAGGTTAAGATTTCCAAAATGTTATGTTCTTATGAAAATGATGTGACTGATATTTATTTTATTTACCCTTACTGAGCATTTGAGCTCACCCTTTTATGTTTTCTTTTCCCCAGGATATAAAGAAAGGTTTTAGGTAAAAAAAGAAGATCTTTATGGGAGATGTTGAAGATCTTTCACCATGATTAGAAGAATATATTCCGAGTTTCCAAAGACACTAAACTATTACAGTCCTTGTGTGTTTGTTTTTCTTATGTATTAAGTATTCCGAAAAAGTAATGTAATATTCATGTACGTAAAGATTCGGGTATCTATAGTATATCATTTATACAGAATCATTATCATTTAATATTTATTATTTACATCAGTTATACTCATTATTATACCCATCCAAACTATGAAGTGTTTGAATGACAAACTACATCACGACGTGGAGATGATAAGTCTTACGTACGCACATATGGGGACTTTGTCATTTATAGGATGTATATAATAGAGAATACAGTTGTACCATATTTACAATAAAATCATTTTATGTAGAGGGTACTGGAGTTATTTTTTTAGTATGGGAAAAAAAGAAAGAGGAGGTGGAAGAAGATAAGAACATGGAAGAGGGTGGTGAAATTATTACCTCTTCCTCGTGTGTTTCCTTTTGAGTTGATCAAAAGGGATCTATAGGATGGATTTATGATAAAATTAAGGACCCTAGGTTGATTTAAGGGATTCTGGGAAGATATTTGGGCAGGGTTTGGGCGATCCAAATGGATTTGTTGGTGAGAAATTAAGAGAAGGGGAAATACCCTTTTATAAGAGAGGTGAGTGTCACTTTAAGAAAACATTGAAAATTATTTAATAATAAGATAATTTTCTGTTTATAATGTCTTAAAAATGATTTATTTCGAATCAATGATAGGGATGAGTCGATAACGTATCAACCAATTGGTTTTAGAAAATTTTAGGTTACCATTTTAACCTTATCTTTTAGATTTAAATCCTTGTTAAATAGTTTAACTTTTACTGCGTCTTCTTGTATTCTTACACTATGTGGTTAATAAACTTATTCTATGTAACTCCTTGACCCCAATACCCCAGAGTTTCTGAATTATTAAACAACATCGGCATGATCACAAAAGATCAAGTCTCGAAAGACAGATTAGCCTAGTAGCCTTGGAAACACAAGATACATTCATAAAGTTTACATTACATCATAAAGTGAAAACAACATCAACATTTTGTCTCCACACTCATATCCCCTTATACTATCCCTGAAGGTCATTCATAAAATACTTCTTCACATCTTGGGAAAAATAAAACATAGAAATAGGTGAGCTCAAATGCCTAGTAAGGATAACAATATAGCAGAAACATTCATAAATAAGCATAAACCTTAAAGGCAATGTATAACTAAAAAAAAGCCTTTTAAACATTAACTTCAGCATAACATGGTAGAAATAAAATGAATTAATTCCATTACTCATTCACATGGATATTCTACTAGTCGAATAATCACATTCAATATCAATAACCACTTTCATAATGATGGAATGCATAATGCCAGACTATCATAACCACGTATCCAAGACCTCATGCCAATACTACAAATAAGATTTTGTCAAGGCCTCATGAAAAGAAACTAGTTTGTCTCATGAGACCTACCGATGCATCGAGGAGCTATAGCGGGCTCCACCCGTCACTTACTATGTTCAATGCATTCCTCATATAAAGAGCTTTAAACATAACCTAAACATTGGTATTAAAACTAGTATACGAAATGTAAATACTTTCTCCATAAACCATGAATGGTATAAAAATAACACGCCCACAGTTAAACATATCACAAAAACTTCAATACAATATAGTTGTTTTGTATCATAATAAATCAACTTCAAATAAGCTTAAAATCTATCAAAGGATGTTGACATAGATGAAATCTAAACTATTTGAGAGAAATATCTCCTTTTTTGAAATCATTTAAAAGTAACATAATTATAAAATAAAACATTTAATTTGAAAATATTCTTATAATCTTGTAAGGTAAGCTTCAAAGATTTTACAATGGTTTAAAATAGTCGCACCCACCGTATAAGTTTAAAAAAAGACATTCTTACCTTAATTTTGTCGAAAAGGTTAAAAAGGACCTTGTTTGGAAAATGACGGAAAGATTCCTTTATAAACATATTATAAAAAGTGAAATAAGGGTATAAATGACTTTAACCCATATTCGTTAAAATAGTAAGAATGTTTTGAAATAAATTTTTAAGAAACATGGATGTGTATGATAAAGAGGACCTAGTAGATAATTACGTATAAACAATCTCGGATAATGAAGAGATTGTAAAATAAACCCTTACCTTGTACTTTTCCTTGGTCAAGGCTAGGTTAAACTCTTGTATAATAGTTAAATAATTGTTATTAAGTTATACATGAATCAGATACATTAATATGATATCATATATGATCATTTAACATTGCTTTGTTAATAATATCTTAGTATTATCGTCGTTCCGGGTGTTAACTTACTCGTTTTCTTTTATTTTTTTGTAACATAAGTCGTGTTTGTTATCCATAGGATGTATATTATTCATATCCAGAATGATATAAAGTCCTTAAACATTATTTTTAATCATCAAATTAAATTAGTCTTGAATGGATACGATGGGGAATGAATCTCATCGCGTTCGGGGAGATGGTAATCCATACGTACGCACGAACGCTACTTCCATTAAATTTTTCTTTTTAAAAGAAATCAAAACCAAATGATACATAGGTATATTTTTATTACAGTAAAATATAATATCTTATATGTGTTACTTATGTTCATTAACACCATCCTTTATACGTTCCATGTATGGTATGGATGAGTCATATCACCTTGAGGGGGTGGTAGTCCGCACTTCCTCAAATGAAATTATCATATATATATACAACATGAAATGAATAATGTTATGCAATAAAATGGAATTACAGAAGCTTATATATACAATAAATACCATTAATATCATATTTAATTATAGTTCCATAATAATGGCCACCATGAGAGGTGGTAGGAGATAATTGAACAATCATCGTTTCATGAGGCGTTTGGTTGCCATCCACAGAAACATTATGTTCTTCACCCAGTAGATGGAGGTGTGTGTATGTTTATTTGGAATAAATCTCATAAAAATATCCTAGTATATTTAGGATACTTGTTTTGTTACAAAAGAAAATAATAAGAGGATCTTTTGGGTTGGATAAGTAAAATAAAAGAAAATAAACTAAGAGAAATCGTTACCATTAATTTGGGTTACTCCATTTGGTTTAACCAAAAAGGACTCTTAAAGTGTCTTCTGTCTAAGGTAAGACTTATAGGAGGAGGAGAGGGATGTAGGAAGCTTAATTGGTCAGAGTTTGGAAGAGAAAAAGGCTTTAGAGGTGTGAGGAATTGGTTAGAAGTGGTGTCCTTTTATAAGGGGGAGGAGGGGCTCTTTAGAAAAAACTTAAAGTATTATTTTATAAAAAAATCCTATTTGGTTTATAATGGCTCCAAAGTGTATTATTAAAAGTTTATGGTGGGTATAGGTCTAAAAATACTCAACCAATAAGTTTTAGACAGGTTTGGGTCACTATTTTACCCTTATCCTTTAGATTTAACTCTTAGTTAAATAGTTTGACATTTACCATGTCTCTTTGTATTTTTATATTATATGGTTAATAAACATACTATAAACTAACAAAAGAACCCCAAGTGGTTATTTAATGACATAACTATCATCATATAAGTCCTTTGGCCTAACCATTGATTTTTAAGAATATTATATCAATTAATAAATTTTTTTTAAAAAACTCCTTTATTTCAATTTTGAGACTATTTAATAATTGATTTTTGTTAAAGTCTTAATAACTTTATTAATTCGAACCAAGTTCATTTAATCAATCCTAACATGTCATATTAACCAATAAAATTCTTTGAATTCATTAAAAGTCTCAAATTATATTTATTTGGGTATTGATAATATTAATTATTTTAATATTTCACTAATATGGTAATTACTGCATCATAATTGTGCTATAAATAAATTCCATTATTTAATGTCTAAAAATTATAATTAAAATACCATTATGTAGGAAATATTTTCAAATTTTAATGAATATTTATATTTGAATTTATCTTATGTACAACCCTATATTAGAAATGTATTAGTTATTACACTTTGATTTTAACTCTTTTAACTCTTCTTTGAATTAAATAATAATAAATGTCCTAATCTAATCCATGTGGACCAAATAGGTTCATATTTTATTCCCAAGGTTGTTTTTGTTCGAATTATACTTATCCAATAGAATTAGGACATGTGTTAGGGTAATAATAATATCATTTTTACCCTTAATGACCCTATTTACATTTTACCATGGTAAATAAAAGAAAAAAGTTACTATTCACCAAAAATTATTTTTATCTAATTGAACCACATTTTACTCCTTGATATTAACCGTGTCTCTCGTATTTTCAAAATTCCACTCACCGAGGTGGTAAAATTATGTTTTATGTGAATTTGAAAATTTTCCTAGGAGGTGGGTAAAAGGCGGTGACAATTTTTTATATATCTAAAATTATTATAAACTGACTCCAATGAATTAAATTGAACTTATATAGGAATTATGTATCTATTTTTACATAAAACAAATTTAAATAAAATAAATAATTATTTAAATAAAAATTCAGTTTTAAACTATAACTCAGGGTTTTTCACTATTCATCAAAAATTAAAAGTTTTTAGAAAAATACCAAAAAATTACCTTAAGATAATTTTGATATTCCAAATTCAATAATTAAGTCTATTTTACCAAATTCAAAACATATAATTTGCATTTATTAATTTAAAATTAATTTCCGCTGTCAAAACTAAAAGGCATATTTTTAAGAAATAATAACTACCAAAAGTTTGACACCTGTTTATGTCCAATTTCAAAGTGAAATTATTTAAAATGACCATAATTGGATTAAATGGTAAAAATATAATCTATTTATACTTCCAAACCATTAAAATGTATAATTTAACTATATAAATTATTTTGATTTAAAAAGTTTTTTCAGTTAAAATATAGTATTTTTCACTATTCACCAAAATATAAAAGTTATCATAAAAACACCAATAAATTATTGAAACTAAATTCTTATGTCCCTATTCTAAAGAATAAGTTTATTTTGTCAAATTGAATATATAAAAGTTTCAAACATTGGATTTAAAAAGGCTTCACCTTTAAAAGGCGGTAAAATTTTATTTTTTGAAAAATACTTCTTTTATCTGAAAAAATGTATTTGTTCTTAAATTATGTCTAAGAAAGTCATAAAATGGATTTCAAAATTATAAGGATTATATAATGTTCAAAATTCAGTTAATACTATTCATAACCGCTTTGAACGACTTTTTTGGTAAGTCATGGTGCGCTAGAACTTGGTGTTGCGTGTAGTGAAAATTAGTGAATTACTTTGAAGAAATAACGTACTATGAAATCTTGGGGTGTCACATTCTTCCCTCCTTCAATAAATTGCGTCCTCGCAATTTGAAATTATTTTTTGAAAGAAAATGTTGAAAATATAAAATCCCTATGGGAAAACCCACATCAGAAATTAGGTTAATAAAATTTACTCTTAATAAGAAGGAAAGGGAAATGAAAGGGTCACCACCAAATTATGATCTCGATTAGGAGAAAATTGGTGGAAATTAGAGACATATAATTGGAGGGAAAATGTAAATATTTATAGGTAGTAATTGAGATCATCAATCACAAACATGTGTAAAATTGAGGGCCTTAAATTCATCAATCTATGATGATTTAAAATACCATCGGTTCAACAAAACATATGGTATTAGGATAACACATTTTTTTGTCTTAAGATCCCTTCACTAAAGTATAAGAATGAATTTCTTTATAGAATAAGAGAAGAATAAAAATATATACTTGAAAAGTAGAGTCCCATCCTTTACCTAATTTCTACCACAAACTCATCTTTTACTCTAAGAGATAATATAACTTAAAAATAATATTCTATTTATCCTATTCATATAGGGTTCAAGAAAATGAATTTATAATTCATCTATCAGATTGTTTTTTTAAAAGACTACATTATTAAATCCAGGACATCACGTGGCCCAGTGGTAGGTGATACACCCTTTTTGACCTTCGGTTGCGGGTTCAAGTCTCACAGCCTTGCCAGATGCGACGGGTTTCCGACCATCCTCCGGGATGTCCTTTTATGGCAATCCAAAAATAATCTTAAACTAGAATTATCCAAAATAATTATTTCCAAACACACATTCCAAAATTTATAAGGAAGGTAAACACAATGAAGATCCTTTTTTCCGCGTAATAATATGTGGACACCTTCATAATGTATTCTTTTAAAACAATGTAACATCTCGAATTACCATAAAACCTTATTGATAACATTCATGATCCTTTATTCCTTATAGAATACTGGATATACTCCTTCTATCCAAAAATGTTGTAAACTCCAACAATGATGTAACATACAAATCATTAATCAGTTTCAAGGTAATCAAGAATATCCAATATACTTTATCCAAATCAATCATGTATTATTCCAAAATCAGTACCTCAGTATCATAACCATATTATGATTAATATTTCTCTCAACCATATATTTTTCAAAAATTTAACCTACTATTGAGTCACTTTTCCTGGTTCCACACAATCTTAAGTCCTTAATGAAATAGTAATGCAGTACAATCCTTATATACTCCATAATTATTATAACCAGTACATTGTTGATACAACACTTAAATGACATAATTCCATAATATCAACATAAGAACTCTAATGATTCCTCCTCATCTTTGGTAGTATCATAACTTGATTATTATCCAATAACATCATTTGCGGTATACTCTTATGAACAAGACATTGATTCATGTAGTGTCCCAACTCCTTGCGGATGAAGAATTGTACATTTGAAACCTTTTTCTTACCCTTGAAGTCAAGTACATGTTGTCCCTTTTCTCCACATTTATAACAAACTACCATTCCCTTCAGGAAATTTCCATGGTGTTTCTTCCCATAGTTATCACATATGGAAAAATTCTTCTTTTCCCTCTTGCCTATATCCACCTTTCTCTCTTCCATCCTTTTCTTCTCTTGCTTTCCTCCAAAGCCATAGGACTCATAGAATTCTTTACTCATCTTATTAACACATGATACTATTTCTTTATATGTTGATAATACATGAGAGACTATTTAACTTCTAAATGTTGTCTTAATATTGTGAAAGATATGATCCTTCTTACACTTTGGATCATACATATTGCTGGAGTTGACATTCCTTCTACTGGGCGCCATTTCTATACAATAGCATAAACTATGTCAGTTTATGAATTGTAATGAACAATTCCAAACTTGTAAAATACCTAACATAAATTGAATTGTTTATGGATATATTCCATAACCATAAATATGTTTTCATTGAGTAATTATATACTCATAAACAATTCATAATGAATTGTAAAGAAAATTAGAAGTAGCCTAAGAATATCCCCCAGGAGTGTTGTAACCAAGAGTGCAGCAAGGCCCGTTTTCATGCACCAGTTCCCGTTCAAGTCTAGCTCAAAGCAGTTTTTTCGGGTTTTACCCCTCGGTACATTTGTGCCAGAGCCGCCTCTACTTGCTCGTATCCAGATAGGGATTTATTTCTCAGAAAACTCAGAAAATCTCTACAATACCAAAATTCTAGGAAGTTCTTCTATACTAATCCTCAAAGTCCATCTTAGGTATAAGTGCTCTAATCAGAGTTTATCTAAATCTAGTTTCCAAGGTTTGTACTAAAATTCTCTGATACCAACTGTAACGCCCCGACCCCAATTACCCAGAGTCGGTGCATTATTACATAACATTGGAATGATCACAAAAGATCAATTCTCGAAAGACCGATTAGTTTAGTAGCCTTGGAAAAATTAGATAGATTCATAAATTTTACATTACATCATAAAGTGAAAAATACAACAACATTATTTCTCCACACTCATATACCCTTATATTATCCCTGCAGGTTATTCATAAAATACTTCTTCACATCTTGGGAAAAATAAAACATATAATGGGGTCAGCTCAAATGCCCATTAAGGATAACAATGTTGTAGAAACTTTCATAAATAAGCATAAACATTTAAGGCAATGTATAAATAAAACAAAATCTTTTTAAAATTGAACTTCAACATAAGATGGTAGAAATAAAATGAATTAATTCCATTACTCATTCACATGGATATTCTACTAGTCGAATAATCACATGCAATATCAATAACCACTTTCATAATGATGGAATGCATAATGCCAGACTATCATAACCACATAGCCAAGGCCTCGTTCCAAGACTACAAAAAATATTTTGTCAATGCCTCGTGACAAGACACTAGTTTGTCTCATGAGACCTACCGATTCATCGAGGAGATATAGAGGTCTCCACCCATCACTTACTAAGTCCAATGCATTCCTCTTATGAACAGGTTTAAACCTAACATAAACATTCGTATTAAAACTAGAATACGAAATGTAAATACTTTATCCATAAACCATGAATGGTATAAAAATAACACTTACATAGTAAAACATATCACAAAACCTTCAATAAAATATGGATGTTTTGTATCATAGTAAATCAACTTTAAATAAGATTAAAATCCATCAAAGGATATTGACATAGATTAAATCAAAACTATTTAAGAGAAATATCTCTTTTTTTGAAATCATTTAAAAGTCACATAAATATAAAATAAAACATTTACTTTGAAAATATTCTTATAAGCTTGTAAGGTAAGCTTCAAAGATTTTAGAATGGTGGAAAATAGTCGCACCCACCATATATGTTTAAATAAAGACATTCTTACCTTAATTTTGTCGAAAAGGTTAAAAAAGACCTTGTTTGGAAAATGACGGAAAGATTCCTTTATAAGCATATTATAAAAATTCAAAAAAGGGTAGAAATGACTTTAAACCATATTCTGTAAAATAGTAATAATTATTTGAAATACATTTTGAAGAAACATGGATGTGTATGATAAAGAGGTCCTAGTATATAATTACGTATAAACAACCTCGGATAATGAAGAGATTGTGAAATAAACCCTTAACTTGTACATTTACTCAGTCGAGGGTAGGTTAACCTCTTGTATAATAGTTAAATCATTGTTATTAAATTATAAAAGAATCAGATACATTAATATGATATCATATATGATATTTTAACATTACTTTGTTAATAACATCTTAGTATTATTGTCGTTTTGGGTGTTAAGTTACTCATTTTCTTTTATATGTTTTTTACATAATTCAGGTTTGTTATCCATAAGTTGTATATTATTAATATCCAGAATTATATCAAGTCCTTAAACATTATTTTTAATCATCGAATTAAATTATTCTTGAATGGATATGATGGGGAATAAATCTCACTGCGTTCGTGGATATGGTAATCCGTACATACGCACGAACGCTACTTCCATTTCATTTTTAATTTTAAAAGGAATCAAAACCAAATGATACATAGGTATATTTTTATTATAGTAAAATATAATATATTATATTTTTTACTTTTGTTCATTAACACCATCCTTTATACGTTCCATGTATGGTATGAACGAGTCATATCACCTTGAGGGGGAGGTAATCCGCACTTCCTCAAATGAAATTATCGTATATATATACAACATGACATGAATAACGGTATGCAATAAAATGGAATAAAATAAGCTTATATATAAAATAAATATCATAAATATCATATTTAATTATAGTTCCATCATAATGGACACCATGAGAGGTGGTAGGAGATAATTGAACAATCATCGTTTCGTGAGGCGTTTGGTTTCCATCCACAGAAACATTATGTTCTTCACCCATTAGATGGAGGTGTGTGTAAGTGTATTTGAAAAAATTCTCATAAAAATATCCTAGTATATTTAGGATACTTGTTTTTTTACAAACGAAAATAATAAGAAGATTTTAGGGGTTGGAGAAGTAAAATAAATGAAAAGAAGCTAAGACAAATTGTTACCTTTAATTTGGGTAACTCCCTTCGGTTTGAACCAAAAATAACTCTTGATGTGCCTTCTGACTAAGGTAAGGCTTCTAGGAGGGGAATAGGGATGTAGGGAGCTTAATTGGGCAGAGGTTTGATGAGCCAAAAGTCTTGAGAGGTGTGAGGAATTGGTTAGAAGTGGTGTCCTTTTATATGGGGGAGGAGGGGATCTTTAGGAAAAACTTAATGTATAGTTTTATAATAATATCATATTCGATTTCTAATAGCTCCAAAGTAGATAATTCTTAGTCTAAGGTGGGGATAGGTTGAAAACAACTCAACCGATAAGTTCTAGACTTATTTGGGTCACTATTTTACCCTTATCTTTTATATTTAACTCTTAGTTAAATAGTTTGACATTTACAATGTCTCTTTGTATTTTTATATTATATGGTTAATAAACTTACTATAAACTGCCAAGAGAACCCCAAGTGGTTAATTAATGACATACCTATCATCATATAAGTCCTTTGGCCGAACCTTAGATTTTTAGGAATAATATATCAATTAATAATATAATATTTATTTTAAAAACACATTTATGTCAATTTTGACACTATTTAATAATTTATTTTTGTTAAAGTCTTATAACTTATGTAATTCGAACCAAATTAATTTAACAAATCCTAACATGTCATAGTAACCAATAAAATTTTTGGAATTCATTAAAAGTATTAAATTATATTTATTTGGGTATTTATAATATTAATTATTTTAATATTTCACTAATAAGGTAATTAATGCATCATCATTGTGTCATAAATAAATTAAATTTTTTAAAGTATAAAAATTATAAATAAAATACCATTATGTAGAAAACTATTTTAGCATTCTAATGAATATTTATAATCGAATATATCTTATGTCTAATACTATATTAAAAATGTTTTAGTTATTAAACATTGATTTTAACTCTTTTAACTCTTCTTTGAATTAAATAATAATAAATGTACTAATCTAATCCAAGTGGACCAAAGAGGTTCACATTTTATTCCTAAGGTTTCTTTGGTCTAATTATACTTATCCAATAGAATTAGGACATGTGTTAGGGTAATAATAATATCATTTTTACCCTTAATTACCCTATTTACTTTTTGTCGTGGTAAATAAAATTAAAAAGTTACTATTCACAAAAATTATTTTTATCTTATTTAACCACATTTTACTCCTTGATATTAACCGTGTCTCTCTGATTTTCGAAATTCCACTCACAGAAGTGGTAAAATTACGTTTTATGTGAATTTTCAAATTCTCCTAGGAGGTGGGTAAAAGAGGGTGAAAATTTTTTATATATCTAAAATTATTATAAAATGACTACAAGGAATTACATTGAACATATATAGGAATTATGTATCTATTTTGACATAAAATAAATTGAAATAAAATAAATAATTATTTAAATAAAAATTCGGTTTTAAACTATAACTCAATGTTTTTCACTATTCATCTAAAATTAAACGTTTTTAGAAAAATACCAAAAAATTACCCTAAGATAATTTTGATATTCCGAATTTAATAATGAAGTATATTTTACCAAATTGAAAACAAATAATTTTTATATATTAATTTAAAATTAATTCCCAATATCAAAACCAAAAGGCGTATTTTTAAGAAATAATAACTACCAAAAGTTTGATAATTGTTCATGTCCAATTTGAATGTGAAATTACTTAAAATGACCATAATTGGATTAAATGGTAAAAGTATAATCTATTTATACTTCCACACCATTAAAATTTATAATTTAACAATATAAATTATTTTGATTTAAAAATTTGTTTTCAGTTAAAATATAGTATTTTTCACTATTCACCCAAATATGAAAGTTATCAGAAAAACACCAATATTTTATTGGAACTAAATTCTTATTTCCAGATTATAAATAAAAATTTTATTTTGTCAAATTGAATATATAAAATTTTCAAATATTGTATTTAAAATGGATTCTCCAATAAAAGGCGGTAAAATTTGATTTTTTGAAAAATACTTCTTTTATCTGAAAAATTGTATTTGTTCTTAAATTATGTCTAAGAAACTCATAATATAGATTCTAAAATTATAAGGATTATATAAAGTTAAAAATTTAGTTAATACTATTCATAACTACTTTTGAACGACTTTTTTGGTAAGTCATGCTGCGCTAGAACTCGGTGTTGCGTGTAGTGGAAGTGATTGAATAACATTGAAGAAATAACATACTATGAAATCTTGGGGTGTTACACTCTAAACATTCTAGAGAACCTAAATTCGTTCATTAATGATAAATATAATATTATTTAATCCCTTTGGAGTAACCTTAGATTTTTATAAATATTATATCAAACAATAATATGGTATTTGTTTTTAAAACTCATTTATGTCAAATTTGACATTATTTATTATTTGGTTGTTTTGAAAATTATAATAGCTTTATTAATTAGAAAAAAATTATTTATTTGACCCTAACATTTCATATTAACCAAGAAAATTAGTGGAATTAATAAAAAGTCTCAAATTACATTTATTTGGACATTTATAATATAAATTATTTTAATATTTTATTAATAAGGTAATTATTGCATCATCATTGTGTCTTAAAAAATTTAATTATTTTATGTCTAAAAAATATAAATAAAATACCATTATTTATGAAATCTGTTTAGACATCTAATGAATATTTTTAGTCAAATTTATCTTAGGTAAAACACTATATTAAAAAGGGTTTAGTTACTAAACTTTGAATTTAACTCTTTTAACTCATCTTTAAAAAAAATAATATTAAATGTCCTAATCTAATTCAAGTGTCCAAAAGAGGATAATATTGCATTCTAATGGATTTTTTGTCGAATTACACTTAATAAATTGAATTAGGACATGTGTTAGGGTAATTATAATATCATTTTTACCCATAATTACCCTATTTACTTTTAAGTGTGGAAAATCAAAGTCAAAAGTTACTATTCACCAAATAATATTTTCATCTAATTTTACCAAATTGTACTTAATTATTTCAACCATGTCACTATGATTTTTTAAATTCAACTCAGATAAGTGGTTAAATGATGTTTTATGTAAATTTGCAAATGCTTTTAGAAGGTGGGTAAAAGACGGTAAAAAGATCAATAAAATTTTATATATCTAATTTTATTATAAAATGACTCCAATTAATTAAATTGAACTTATTAAAGTATTATATATCTATTTTTACTTAATATAAATATAAATAAAATAAATAAATATTTAAATTAAAATTCGGTTTTAAACTATAACGTAGTGTTTTTCACTATTCATAAAAAATTGAATGTTATCGGAAAAATACCAAAAATTCACCCAAAGATAATTTTGATATTCCAGATTCAAAAATGAATTATATTTTATTGAATTCAAAAAATTGAAGTTGGAAATATTAATTTATAATTAATTTCCATTGTCGAAACTAGAAAACAGTTTTGTAAAAAGTAAAAACTATCGAAAGATTGACATGTGTTTATGTTATATTTCAATGTAAAAGTACTTATAATGACCAGAATTGAATTAAATGATAAAGATAAAATCTAATTATAGTTCCAAAATATTAAAATTAATAATTTAACACTATAAATTATTTCGATTAAAAAATTTGTTTTCAATTAAAATTTTGTATTTTTCAGTATTCATCAACATATTAAAGTTATTAGAAATGTTCCAAAAAAATATTGAAAATAAAATTTTATGTCATAATTATAAATATGAATTTAATTTACTTAAATTGATTATATAAATGTTTTAAAAATTGGTTTTAGAAAGGGTTTTCCATTAGAAGGTGGTAAAATTGCATTTTTTTTTGAAAAATACTTATTTTATCTGAACAAATGAATTTGTTCTTATATTTTGTTTAAGAAACACTTAATCTGTATTCTAAAATTATATGGAGTATATAAAATTCAAAATTTAGTTAATAATATTCATGATTTCTTTTGAACGACTAGTTTAGTAAGTTATGGTGCACTGAAACTCGGTGTTACGTATAGTTCATGATATTGAATTACATTAAAGAAAATAACTTACTATGAAATATTTGGGTGTTATATTATTCCCCCATTTTTAAAGTCTCTTTCTCAAAATTTTAAAATTGGTATTGGGAACATCATTGAAAGTACACCATCAGAAAAAGAGTCAACAAAACTATCCCATAAAAATAAAGAAAGAGAAGTAAAAAGGTCACCTGAGATAACCCATATTTGGATTCCATGTAACAAAACAATGATATGGAAGATAAAATAAGTGTCAAGTTCTGATATAGAGTGATATAAAACAATATCAAGTTAAATTTAAAAATAATAAAACCACAAACTTGAGATGGGATAAATGGTCTTTAGATTCCAAGTAGGAAAAGTAAATGGAAAATGTTTTTTTTATTTTAAGTTTCATTTCATAATTTTGAAAAATTTATTTATGATATTGAATAAGAAAATAAAGATATATACTTACTTTTTAAGTAGAGTTCCATCCTTCAATAAATTTCTACCACTAACTCATATATTTTTTAAACGATGTGTATTCAAGATGACATGGTCAAACCTAAAGCGCTAGAATCAACTTCTAGAGAATCACATGATCCACACAGGATAAAAAATATAATTAATTTGTCTTTAGAGATTAAACAAAAACAAAATGGTAAGTAAAAAATCATATTATCCCCAAAAAGTATAATCCTTTATAGAAATAAATACTAATCTTAATTTATAAAATTAAACCAATAGTACCAAAAGTTTAATAAATACCCTTCAATAAACAGTTTTCTTTAAAATCCTTAAATATAATCTAAAATAATATTGAAACGCAAAACAGAAAATAATTTGAGAACATAGTCTTCCATGTTAAATTTTATCTCCAAATAGCATCGATTTCTCTTAATGTAACATACTTAAAGTAATTAACCTAATCACTTATCCTCTATGATAGGTTAAAAATTTCCATAAATAACCCAAATTGTGATAAATCCATAGTAAAAACATTGATAAAATTACACCATTAATACTCAAATGAAGTCTCATAGTATTCTATTTTCCTTAGGCATATAGTGTTCCCAACAGAGCGAGCATGTTCCGAAATAACATTTTCCACATAATCGCCAAATAATTTTACTATACTAAAGATGTCCATTTGATAAGAAATAAGATCCCAAATCAACTTATTATTGATCAATAAAACCATTGATCTAAAAATAATTTGTCAGACTATCCACAGACTTCATGTAGTCCAGTGGTAGGACATAAATCCCAATGACACTCTGGTTGTGGGTTCGATTCCCGGTTTATTATCCAACATGACGGGTTGTCACAAGGTCTGCATGTTGTCCTTTTTCAAAAACTAAATTTTATAACATTACCAAAATGAGAAAAATTATTCATAAAAACCATAAAATAATTTCACCATAAATGTTATCTCATACCACACATTTTCATCCCAAAATTTAATAACATGTAATTTCTTCAAATTCAAGGATCATAAAAATCCAAATAGTTAATTTAACTATAATATAAAATCTAATTATTCTTAAAATATCATTTTCACAAAACAAACTGTAGGGTTACACATACAAGAGAAAAGTCTTCCAAATTAATCCGATCAACAAAAAGCAGTAATACTTTTAAAATTTTTCTCCATCCATTTATTTTCACATACGTTCTTCCTTGACCAAGAGGTTATCTTAAAGAATAGGGCATTCAATCAGGTAATGTCTAGGTCCCTTATATTTATGGAAAATTACTATAAATGGATTATTTTGATCATTTTTATTATCTTCCATAGTACTCTTAATTTTTTCTTATAAATTCTTTACATTATGTCCTTCATTCCCACACATAAAGTATTTCTTTGTTCCATTGAGACAATTTCCTAAGTGTATCCTTCCACATTTCCTACATGATGGTAATTGAGATTTCTTTTCTCAATGGTCTATACTACTAGAGATATTATCTTTCATCACTTTTCTCTTCTTTGTTGAGTTTGAGAGTTTTTTAATATATAAGTTGTTGACCGTATTTTTGGAAAACTGGTTCGGTATGAACAATATATTTTTTACACCTATCAACAACCCATTTCTTTTATCATTTCCAACACTGTTCCCACATTGTACATCATGTTCAGTGTTACTATGGCTTCCTTGGAATCCAGACATTGACTAACATAAGAATGCATAATGTGAGTCATAAAATAATTTAGAGAATATCATAACACCTTATTTTTGACGTAAAACACCTTAGGATTAACCAAGTTTATTTATTCTCATATTATAATAAAATATTTCAAATATGGTTGTATAGAAAATGTGAATTATCCTAAGAATACCCTTGGGAGTGTTGTATCCTAGAGCTCACCAGGGCCCGTTGTCATGTACCAGGATACCTCGGGTCAGGCCTGAAACTCCTTGTTGGAGTTTCACTCCTAGGTACATCTGTGACTGAGCCACCTCTACTTTCTAATATCCAGAAAAGGATTTATTGTTTGGAAATACCACATAATATTTACGTTACCAAAATTTTTGGATGTTCTTCCATACTAATCTCTAACGCCTATCTTAGGGTAGTGTAACCTAATCAGAGTTTTTTTTTTCTAAATATATCTTCCAAGGTTTCTACTAAACTTCTATTAATACCAACTATAATGCCCCCTCCCTACTTACCAAGAATCGGTGCATTATTGCATAACATTGGAATGATACGAGGAATCATGTCCCAAAAGACCGATAACATTAGTAGCCTTGGAAGTACTAGATTCATACATATGTTTTACATTTCATCATGAAATACAAAAAACAACATTATCTCCCCTTTGAACACTCTTTTATCCCATAGCCTATTTTTTTAGGTTAGTCGTAATATACTTCTTTTCATCCTGGGAAAAATAAATCATAAGAAATGGGTGAGCTCAGATGTTCAGTAAGGATAACAATATAGATGAAACTTTCATAAATAAGAAAAAACATTTAAGATAATGTATAAGACTAGAAAAAAATCCTTTTAAACATAAACCTCAACATAATATGGAAAATATAGATCAAATAATTCCATTTACTTATTCACATGGATATTTTACTATTCGAATAATCACATGTGATATCAATATTCAATTTCATAACGGTGGAATGCATAATGCAAGACTTTATAACCACATAGTCAAGGTCTTGTGCCAAGAATACAAATCAGATTTTGTCAAGGCCTTGTTCCATGACACTAGTTTGGCTCATGAGACCGACCGATTCATTGAGGAGCTATAGTGGGCTCCACCCATCACTTACTAATTCTAATGCATACTCATATAAAAGGGTGAAACATTATCTAAATATTCATATTAAAACTAGCATACGAAATGTCAATACATTAACCATATACCATGAGTGGTATAAAAATAGCACATACACAGTCAAACATTAATCATTTCATACAACATGGAAGATTGTATTATAATAAATTAACCGCAATCGAGAATAATGAAGGATATTGACATAGATGAAAATAATAATCAAAACTATTTGAGAGAAATATCCCCATTTTTCTTGAAAACATTTAATAGTATCACTATTTATCAAGATGCTATTAAAAATATATTTTTGAATCAAAGTGTCTCATACCACTTTGAAACATTTAAAAGGAATTTTAATTTTAAAAAATTAAGTTCTATATAAATAAATCCTTAAAACCATTTTTAAAACATAGACATTAATGATAAACATTTAGATGAATAAATTTTTAAAACGTTTAAAATAATATTTTACTTATAGTTCCTAACCAAATGATAGAGACATGAATACAAATAATTGAGGTAATAAAAACATAATAATATCTTGAGAATAAATGGATTCATGATATATTATGTAAAAGTACAGTATATACACCAAATAGAAGTGAATTGGGGCATAACAACAAGGAAGTCTCAATGGAATGTAAGTTGAGATGAAATCTCTTATAAAAACCGTATCCTTAGGTTAAGTATAAATTAATGACATAATTATGTGTGAAAAATATAAAAAACACTAAATATGGTTGGATATTCAGTTTAAAAAAATCAGTGGACATTCACACATATTCTTGTAACAACAACACCAATGAGTTGGATGTTTAACTTAATGAATTAAAATCGAGTTGGGATTACTCTTATCAAGTTCATATCGATTACTTGTGATTTTATCAATGGAGTGATTATGTGTATCTAAAGAATAACCACACAAAGGGGAGTGGAAATTGCTACATAAATAAATAAATAGTTATTTCACAAATATTCTTGGAGTAAAATAATCAATGAAGTTTGTGTAAAACACAATGAGTGGAAATCGAAATTAGAAATTCCCTTACCGATTTGGTGACGTACGAAACATACACCCCATGAAATAAGGATCATATAATTAAGATATAAATACCTATAAATTAAATTTTATTATATAAGGGATACAATCATGGCAGTACATACACCACACAAAAGGAAATAGTGGCACTATAACATGAATCTCATGGAAGTAAAAAGTGAGATAAAAACCCCTTACCATGTTGTAATCCATCAAGTCGTATGACCAAAAGTTAATAACCACAAAATAAATGAAAAATTAACTTGAATATAAAGAAAATCATTATAATATATATCAAATGACAACCCACAATACACCACATGCAATAAATAAGTGGGGAATAATAGAAATCTCACGGAATTAAAAGTGACACAAGAAACCCCTCACCATATTGTAATCAATCGAGTCGTACGACCAAAAGTTAATAAAAACCAAATGAATCACAAAATACCATGAATATAAAGATAACTATGATAATATATATCAAATAGAGGTACACAATACACCACATGCAATAAATAAGTGGCTAATAATAGAAATCTCACAGAATTAAAAGTGAGATAAGAAACCCCTTACATAGTACTTTTAGTTTGTATTTGGTAGGTTACACTTCTGTATAATGGTGAAATCATTGTTATTAAATTATAAAATAACCAAATACAGAAATATGATATCATATATGATCTTGTAATATTGCTTTGTTAATAATATTTCAGTAGTATCATCGTTTCAGGTGTTAACTGATTCGCTTTCCTTTATATGATTGGTTACGTAAGACATGTTTGTTTTGGATATAACGTATTTGATTCATATACAAAATGATATTATGTTCCTAAAAAATATTTTTAATCAGAAAATGAAAATTATTTTTGAATGATTATGAGGGGGGATGAATCTCATCGCATTCATGGAGATGGTATTCCGTACGTATGCACGAGAGACAATATCATTATATTGATGGTGAAATCGTATGTAGTTGGATGGTATATCATATATAAAAAATCATTATCATGTTATATTTATTATTTACATTAGTTATAATTATTATTATACCCATAAAATAATTATGTGTTGGAAATACAAACTAAACCATGACGTGGAGACAGTAAGCCGTACATACAAACGTATGGTGACTTTGTCATTTATAGGATGGATAAAATAATGAATATGGTTGTACCATATTTATAATAACATCATAGTATGTTGAAGTTAATGGAGTTATTATTTTGGTATGAAAAAAAGAAATAGGAAGTGGAAGAAGAAAAAAACTTGAAAGAGGGTGGCGAAATTATTATCTCTTCCTCAGGTGCTTCCTTTTGAGTTAATCAAAAGGGATCCTTAGGTTGGATTTCTGATCAAAGTAAGGACTCTAGATTGATTTGATGGAAGTTGGGAGGTTATTTGTGTAGGGTTTGGACGAGAAAAAATGCATTGAAGGTGTGAAATTAAGATAAGGGGAAGTACCCTTTTATAAGAGAGGTGAGGGTCACTTTATGAAAACCTAGATATATTATTTTATAATAAAATAATTTTCAGTTTATAATGGTTACAAAATGATTTTTTTCGAAGATAAGGTGTGGATGGGTCTAAAAACTCTCAACCAATTGGTTTTAGACATGTTGAGGTTACCATCTTACCCTTATCTTTTTGATTTAACTCTTAGTAAAATAGTTTAACTTTTTCCATTTCTTCTTGTATTTTACACTATATGGTTAAATAACTTACTCTAAACTTCCATTAGAACCTCACATGGTAAATTAATGACATATATAATATTATATAATCCCTTTTCCAAAACCTTAGATTTTTAAAAATATCATATCAACCAATAATTTAGTATTTGTTTTAAAAACTCATTTATGTCAATTTTGACATTATTTAGTATTTGTTTTTTTTTTAAATTATTAAAACCTTATTACTAAAAAAATTATTTAATGAACCATAAAATGTCTTATTAACCTATAAAATTAGTGTAATTCATAAAAAGTCTCAAATTACATTTATTTGGATATTTATAATATCAAGTATTTTAATCTTTCATTAATAAGGTAATTACTGCATCATCATTGTGTCGTAAATAAATCTAATTATTTAATATCTAAAAATTATAAATAAAATGCCACTATGTATGAAATATATGTAGATTTATAATGAATATTTATAGTAAAATTTGTCTTATGTATAAACCTATATTAAAAATGGTTTAGTTATTAAACATTGAATTTAACTCTTTTAACTCCTCTTTAAATAAAATAATAATAAATGTTCTAATCTAATCCAAGTAGGCCAAAGAGGATTATATTTTATTCCTAAGGCTTTTTTGGTTGAATTAAATTTATCCAATAGAATTAGGACATGTGTTAGGGTCATTATAATATCATTTTTACCCTTAATTACCCTATTTACTTTTAAATGTGGTAAATAAAAGTTAAAAGTTACCATTCAAAAAAAAATTTTCATCTTATTGAACCAAATGTTACTTACTAATTTCAACCGTGTCTCTTGGATTTTTGAAATTCAACTCAGAGATGCGGTAAAATTATGTTTTGTGCAAATTTTCAAATTTTTCTAGAAGGTGTGTAAAAGAAGATAGAAAGGTCAATAAAATTGTATACATATAATTTCATTATAAAATTAATCCAATGAATTACATTGAACATATATGGATATTATATATCTATTTTTACTAAAATAAATTTAAATAAAATATATTATTATTTAAATAAAAAGTCTATTTTAAACTATAACGTACTGTTTTTCACTATTCATCAAAAACTGAATGTTTTTAGAAAAATACCAAAAATTCACCCTATGATAATTTTGATATTAAGAATTCAAAAATGAATTCCATTTTTCAAAATTCAAAATGTTTAAGTTTCATTAATTAATTTTAAATTAATTTCCGTTGTCGAAACTGAAAAGCGGGTTTATAAAAGTAATAACTATCAAAAGATTAACACGTGTTTATATCAAATATAAATGTGAAATTACTTATAACGACATTCATTAAATTAAATGATAAAAATATAATCTAATTATAGTCCAAACCATTAAAATGCATAATTTAACCCTATAAACTATTGTGATTAAAAAAAATTCAATTAAAATTTAGTATTTTTCAGTATTCGTCAAAATATGAATGATTTCAGAAATGTACCAAAAATTTATTCAAAATAAAATTTTATGTGTCAATTATAAAAATTAATTTAATTTAATTTAATTTAATTGAATATATAAAAGTGTCAAACATTGGTTTTAAAAAGGTATTTCAATTAGAAGGTGGTAAAATTACATTTTTTTAAAACATACTTCTTTTATCAGAAAAAATGAATTTTTTTATTATATTATTTCTTAGAAACAAATAATATGGCTTCTAAAATTATATGTGGTATATAAAATTCAAAATTCAGTTAATAATATTCATAACTGCTTTTGAATGACTAGTTTGGTAAGTTGTGGTGCGCTCAATCTTGGTGTTTCGTGTATCACAAGCTATTGAATTACTTTAAAGAAAATAACATACTATGAAATCTTTGGGTGTTACAATTTTTAACAGATGTTTTTATGTTTTCATTATTATCCCCATGATTTTACATTCCAATATAATTTTGTAGTGATTACCATACCCGTATCTTATCAAGGATTTTCACATTTATACACATATAACTCTTTTAAGTGGAAATTTCATGTATTTATTCCATACTCCTTGATCAGGGAAGAAAATATGACGATGAATGAATCCATGTTGTATGATCAATGTGGAACATTTAAGCATGAGAATCAAATGAATGTGACGGGTGATCCTAGAATTATATTGCACTCCAATGCATTGGGTAATGTTTAGTTCCATGAGATGTCATGTACGGATAGGGAGTGAACCTGATTATTTTATATTAATTTTTCCATCAGGATATCTTTCCAGTTTTCATTGAACTATGTTTATAATGCAGTGATTTATGATGTTTCCACATTTCCCATGTCATGTCTACCATGTAATATCATGCCTTATTATTCTTGTTTATTATTCTCATACCTTTTATTCCACTTTTATATAAATATTTTCCAAATTGTATATCCTTATGGAATTTTTAGTTCCTTACCAAGACTTATAGATCCCACCTTTCTTATCTATGTCCCCAGGTTATCCTGTGTAGTTTTAAAAGACATGGAATTTTTGAGGAATGTAATGGAAGTTTTCAATAAAGTTGTTGTATACCATGTTCAAGATGTAATTATATGTACCTAATTGAAAAAGACACTATAATTCTCTATATTTTGGGTTGTATTTAGTGTAATATTATGTAATAAATCACATATTAATTTTACATTAGGAGCATGGTTTTTATGGTCAGTATTAGAGGGAATGTTTAGTTATTATTGGGATTAAGATTATAAATCTCTAAAAAAGTACTTTTGGATAATATTAAGTATAATAAAATATCCCTAAATATTTTTAGTTATAGAGTAAGTGATTTATCAAGAAATTATATCCATGTATGGATACTACAAGTTTTCATGGTTCTAGAACAAATGTAGCTAGGGGTAGCAACTTCGACAAAATGTGTCGGTTCAGACTCAACGTAGCATAGTTCACAAAAATGAGCCTAACTATGCACCTTGTTTGATACTCTCAGAGGACATAATTTGGTAAATTCGAATATATTTATGAACCAATTTTATGTGGAGAACAAAAATTTCTATAAGAATATATTTTAGGAAATTAATCATGGATAACATATATTAAAGCCTATAAATTCATAAGTTTATAAATAAATATAATTTATAACTTATTTCTTTAAGGTCATTAGATTACCCCATTATGTGTTTAATAGTTTAAAAATAATAATCCCTAAATTTTATTTAATTCTAACCAATGGATGAAAATAGGAGGAATTAGGTAAAAAACAATGTGAAGGGAAATGTGATGACTACCCAAATGAGATGCTCAACACGATGAGAGTTAAAATAATGATATTTATCTTGATACTCTCTCAACAGACTCAAGTAATGAATATAAAAATGTATTAGTAGGATCATAAAAATCATCATAAGAGAAAATATGATACAATTTATGTAGGATCAAAATATGAATGTAGATACTCAATTACAAGAGGGGGGGGGGGGGGGGTGAATTGTAAGTTTAAAAACTTTCATTATTTACGTTAATGAAAATTATGTTTAACAAAATTAAACAAGTTAAATTAAAAAGACATATTTTAGTTCTTAAAAATTACTGGGTTTCAGAAATGTGGTTCTAGAAATGAAACGTAATGAATGTTTACTAGGAAAAGATTATACCTTAAAGAATATAGAATCTAACTTATCAGAGTATAAATAAGTACAAGAATGTATAAGAAGGTTATAATTTATTCCTATATCAAAATACAGTGGAAATAAACTTGAAACAAAATAAGAAACAAATATAAAATCATTTAACTCAATGAGTAGGGTATCTAACAACCTTGGATAAAGGTCCCTTGATTTATTTTTTCAGGAATGTTTGTCTTACCCACACTAAGGTAAGACCTCGATATGAATATCAGAATCTATCTTACTATCCCCAAAAGACATTGAACTTCAAGGTAGTCAGAACCTCTATCTTTTTATCCACAAAAGACCTTGAACTTTAAAGTAGTCGGTACCTCAATATTCCTATCCTCAGAAGTACTAGATTATACAAATCCACAATCAAAGTCCTACAAAGAAATATGAACAAGATGTTCAGTACACACAAGGCATGAGAGTCTCTCTCTCCATAAATCACTTCAACAGAATGTGATCTCTCTATTGATAAACCAAAAATGGGATCGTTTAAATGAGCTTCAATTTATAGGCACTTATCTAATGGTCGGGTCCGTTCTCTAACGATCATATTTTTCTTTGAATTTCAGAAGGACCTATACATGTGTCACTCAAACAAAAATTTGTTAGAAAAAGATATTACAACACCGTTTAATAACTATAACAAGTGTAAGTAAAATAAGGTTACTTAACCAAATCTATTTTTTGGATTATAAAGAAAAATAATGTTTGGAGTGTACTCCAATAAATATTGAAGACTATAGATTTTCGATATTCAGATTTTGTTTTAAACTTAATTTGGAATAAGAATTCTATATATTTTAGATTCTGAAATCCTATGAATTTGAAATCCAAATTCTGAGGAATTGAGAGTTAGAATTCTGATGGATTCAGAGTCCAGATTCTATGGTATTTAGAGTCAAAATTATAAGTAATTCAGAGTTAGAATGATGATAAATTCGGAGACAAAATTAAAGGAATTTTGAGTCGAAATTATAAAAAAATTGTGTCTAGATTTTAAATAATTTGGAGTCTAAATTATGAGGAATTCAGAGTTCAAATTATGAAGAATTCTGAGTCTGAATTATGTGGAATCTAGAGACTGAATTTCAGAGAATTCAGAACCTAAATTTTAGAGAATTCAGAGTCATAATTTCAGTGAATTCAGAGTTGGAATTTCAGAGAATTCAGAGTCTAAATTTCGAAGAATTTGGAGTTTGAATTTTAGATAATTCAGAATCTGAATTTTCATAGAATTTAGAGTATGAATTTCAGGGAATTAGAAGTCATAATTTCAGAGAATTCGGAGTCTAAATTTCAGAGAATTTGGAGTATGAATTTCAGAGAATTTAGAGTCCAAATTTCAGAGAATTCAGAATCTGAAAACATAATTCTCTATAACAAAGGTTTTATAGGATTTCGAGGTTTAAAATGTAAAACAAGTATTTATAATCCAGAATAAAACAAGTTATAAATGGAGAGACTATAAAATGAATATTGAAAACATAGGTAAGGATAAATTTTCCTTGGAGAAGAAAAATTTTCTTTATTAAGATAATTCTTACGGAAAATAATTTATCATAAGATAAAGTGTTTGAGATTTTAAATATATATTGGAATGGAAAATTCATAAGGAATCCTTATTGACTCCACAATCTCCCACTTTTTGGAAAGAACAAACATCATTATGAAAAATAATATAAGGACTCATAATTTTTATGAACATGAAAATAAAAACTTTTCTCCATTTACATATGAATCATGGTGAATAAGACTAACTCCCCTTTAGGTTTTGAAATCCCAAAGGATCGTATTGTTGTCATCCTAAAATAGATTTCTCTTTTTCTTGCGTAAAGAATTATATTTGGATAAAATCCCCCTCTTAGATAGAATTCCCCTTACTCAGGGAATTATTATCTTTACTTGGTACTCTTTTAATCATTCATTTCTCCCCCTTTCCTATTTTCGAAAAGGAATAATGTGAATGGAAAAAAATATGGTACCAGAAATATTTGTACTATATAATAAAACACATGAAGTACCCAAAATTTCATTATGATAGGAGAAATTTGTACAAAAAGAATAATACAACAAAATATTGGATTGGAAAATTATCCTTCTTTCTCCTTCAACCTTAGCTTCTTCACAATGGTTTTCAGTTTCTTGAGCACCTTGTGATCCTCTTCAACATGCTTTAGTAGCTGATCTTGATCTTCACTTTTCTTCTCCAAGGCATTGATCTTTTCTTCCCAAGCCCTAAGAATTTATGATTGAGATTTCAAAATATGTTCTTTCATGTTGAGTTTTTCTTCGAACTCAATTAGAAGGTATCTTTCCCTTTTCCAATTCAACGAAACGGAATTAAGCTTCCCATTCAGATCATTAACTTCCTGCTTCCGGGTTGTCTGTTCAAGACATATATTTTTCTTAAATCTTTTATTAATATATTTTAACTTTCTATATTTGGTGTCAAAATCATACTTCAATCATTATTGAAAATCATCAAGGATTTTCATCTCTTCGATTGTCTTCCTTGACCAATTTGTGATTTCCTTGCATGATCTTTTGTGAGATTCATTTCCAATGAAGAAGGATTTGAAATCGGCCTCAAGCTTGACAAACTTATCTATAAACATGGTAAGCGAATCCTATTTCTGATTAAATGAGTGCTAAAGCATCTGACACCTCAAGTCTATACTTAGAAACAATATAATGGCATCAATAAGATTTTTCAAATATTGGACTACAATGTCATTTCCAAGAGAGGAAAAATTCCAAATCAGATTTTTTGGTTGGTGAGGATTATTTTTAAATTTCATTATCTTTTCTCTTCGATGAAAAACCAACATCTTTATATTTCACTATGAACTTTCTAATTGTATCAACCAAAAAATATTTTGAATTACCAATTTCATAATTTGTTCTACTGCTTTTGGCGATTCGTGCTCACTATCTGATAGTTTATATATTTTATCATCCTCAAGATTTTTTTTCACAGCACGTTCCACAAGGTCTGCTGGTTGAACGAAATCATGATAGCTACCCTCTTCTTCAGATGGTTTATTCACTTCTTCATGAACCTTTTCTTCTTTTCTTTGGGTAGAACGTTTTGAAGATTCAAATTCAAAATTTCAGATTAACATCATTTTATAGGGACTCTTCTTCTCAAAATATTCTTCCACTTGTACTATCACGTCATATGTATCACCACTTTGTTCTTATTATTCTTCATCGAATTATTCTTCAT
This sequence comes from Viscum album, assembly GCA_963277665.1. Classification (NCBI taxonomy): domain Eukaryota; kingdom Viridiplantae; phylum Streptophyta; class Magnoliopsida; order Santalales; family Viscaceae; genus Viscum; species Viscum album. The sequence goes on from OY728147.1 coordinate 1,308,184,831, forward strand.
GAACTATTTCTTATTATTCTTATTCAGGTTTTTGAATCACCATATTATTTCCCAGAGTCACGGGAATTGATTCTTGAAAAAATTATTCTGGTACTTGAATTTGTTTAGAGGCTTCATCAGCATCCTTGAGAAGGGATTAGTCTATCTCAACCTCTAAAAATTTCTTCCTCTTCTTATTTTATTTTTCTTGTTTCTCAAGATCCTCAGTATCCTTCAACTTTGAATCTTTTCCCTCAACAGGGTCCAAGAAAAAACTAGGCTCCCCTTCCATTATATTCCTCTTGTCTTCTCTCTAATTGGAAACAACTTAATTCGGATAAGTCTTTTTCTTATTTAGCTTTGGTGGTGATGATTGAGTCTCCTTAACAGTAAGATATTTTTCTTTCCTTTATTGTTCCTTCACCTTCCTTTTCTTTCCACCCTTCTTTGAAGTAACAACCACTTCCATTTTCTTTGATAAGTATTCAATTTAAACTTTTGATAAATAATAAAAATCACCAGATTCACTATTTTAGGAAACCTTCATCCTTCTAAGGGTGCCATCACTGAGCAACATGACCTTGAAATTCCATGGCTTAGAACTACATAGGATTTTATATGATTCTAGAAAAATGATAATAATTTTGGAGAAAATAACTGGATACATGATGATTTGAGATTTGAGAGTCCCTTTCTTGATATTCATAACATTAAGAAAAATGTACTTCACCGAATTATTATTTCTGAGATTTAATAAGAAATCCAGAACATATATATCATTATTCTTCAGGGTATCCATATCATCCTTTTATGGAATGATAAATCCCTGAACCCATAACTCTATGATCAGAAAATATTTAGAAGGGTAATTAAACCTTGGAGTCTTCAACGCTGATAGACCAAGGCATTTTAAGGTTTTATCCATATCGTAAGATCCTGAAATATATGGTAGCTTGTGACTGAAGAACTCAGCTTCTCCCTCACAAGAAATTCAATGTATGTTGTCTACCATACTGTAGGAAAGGGAATAGGTTTTCTCATGAATTGTAAAGGAAAACTTGTCTCTCCCACCTTTATTGAAAAATCTTATAGAATCATAAAACTCAACCAACAATTCTAGATAAACCAGATCCAGTGCCTTCCTTTTGGATATACAAAAATTCTCCCAACTATTCAGCTTGATTTTCTTTGAAATAAGAGAATAATATTGGGAAAATAACATCAGATATACTAATATTTTTCTGTAGATCTTCTATTTAGATATTACCGTGACTGATGACATTTGTTTCTGAAGAGAATCTTCAACAAACATTCGTAATTGGGGAAAACCAGAAGAATCATTACATGCCTTAAGAAGTGTAGTAGAGTTTCAACATGCCAAATCTTTGAAGATAGATGTGGTACAACCATCAGGGGGATTTATATAGTTGTTTTAGGTGATTTTTCTTCTTCACAAAGAGATCCAATGGTTGAAATAATTTTAATCAGATCTTACGGTTGAGATGATAGTCGAAGAAGGAACTTTATAGGTTCCAATCTATTGAGATTTTCATGATAAATGTATGGATTTAAGGAAAAGAGAATCATATTTTTTCTAAACAAGATCATAATACCAGCATGTAAAAAGATGATTAAAAATATTTAATAAAGGAAACATACCTTCCAGAATGATAGAGAAAAAACAGTAATAAGGAAAATTCTTCTTGAAGAAATTTAGATTTTGGAAAATTTTATTTAAGTAAGGAAAATTGTTAAAATTGATAGATTTTTCACAATGAAAAAACTGTAAGTACTAGAAAATTTTATTATGAAAAATTTTGATTATAAAAAAAAATTTGACTATGAAAAATTTTGATTATGAAAAATTGTGACTACTAAAAAAATTGATTAAAAAAAAGTTTGACTAAGAAAAAAAAACTTCTTAACAAGAAAATGTACCCCCTAGGAAAAGGAGTTTATTACTATAAGGAGAGAGGTTTGAAAACAATGCTAATATAGAAGATTACCTTACAGTTATCATTACAAAATTTTGTTTAATGTATTCAAATCTATTAGAGGGTAATGATTTTTTGAAAATATCATCTAGTTGATCTCATGTTCCAATAAATTGAAGAATTATATCTTATTTATGTGTGTGATCCCTAAGAATGTTATTCCTAATATCTATGTGTTTTGCATGAGAGTGATGTGTAGGGTTTTTCAAAGGGAAGGGCACTAGTGTTATCACACGATATCTGTGTTATGGTAAAAACTCATACCATAGTCTGTGAGTGTTTTGCATCCACAACACTGGGGCACAACAACTTCCAACTACTACATATTCATCTTCAGTAGCGAATTGTTAAATTGAGTGTCTCTTTTTACATGACCACGAAACTAATGAATCTCTTATGAAATGAAAAGTTCCAGATTTACTTTTCCTATTGATTCTACATCCACCAAAATCAGCATCCAAAAAACTTTTCAAAACCAAATCATTTCCAGAATTATAAAAGAGTCTTAAATCCCTGGCTCCCTTTAAATAGTGAAAAATTATTTTCACTTCCATTAAATGAGATTCATGAGGACTGGATTGATATCTTGAACATAAGCATATTGAAATCATTAAGTATGAATGGCTAGCTGTCAAGTATAGTAGACTTCCTATCATACCTCTAAATGTTGTTTGATCTACTAGTTTCCCAGCTTCATCAAGATGAAGCGAATTCGAGTTACTAATGGGAGTACTTATACTTTTAGTTTTTTCAAATCTATAATTTTTAAAAAGATATTTAATATAAATATGTTGAGATATATAAGTTCCTTATAGTTTTAGAGAAATTTGAAAAACTTAGAAAAATGTTAACTCACCCATTATACTCTTTTCGAACTCATATATCATTAGATTTGAAAATGAATCGGTTAAAGATTTCTGATTTGAACCAAATATAATATCATCAACTTAAATTTGAATAATTAAAACATTTTTATTATATTTATTTATAAAAAGAGTTGGATCAAAATTTCCCTTAACATAATTATTTTATAACAAAAATCCTGTAAGTCTATCATACCAAGATCTAAGGGCTTGTTTAAGTCAATATAAAGCATTGGTAAATTTGAAAACATGCTCAGGATGTTTTGTGTTTTCAAAACTTGGAGGTTGTTCAAAAAAAACTTCCAACTGATCATATCAATTGAGAAAATAACAATTAACATCCATTTGAAAAAGTTTAAAGTTGAATAATGATGAAAGGGATATTAAAATACCGGTAGAATCATGTCTACTTACCAGAGAATTGGTTTCTTCATAGTCTATTCCTTCTTGTTGACTATAGCCTTTAAAAACTAATCTATCTTTATTTCTTACAATGATTCCATTTTCATCACACTTATTTATAAAGAGCCATTTTACTCCAATAACAAAAGTTTCTTTAATTCTTTCAACCACGGTCCAGAATCTACTCCTTTTGAATTCATTTATCTCATCTTGCATGGATTTAATCCAACTGTCAACACCTAAAGCTTCATCAGTGGTTTTTTTTCTAATTGGTAAAAAAATTCCTTATCTTCTACTTCATTTATTAAGGACCTTCTAGTCCTTACAGGTTGATTTACATCACCAATGATACTATCACTGTGATGATTATTAAGAAACAACTGATTTCGGTTTTATAAAGCTTGTTCTTTAATATATGGTAGGAAATATTCTCGGGTAAATGCGTCAGAAATATTTTCTTGAAAATTTTCCTTATCAGAAGGATCTTCTACTAAGGGTTGATATTCAGTTTTTGAAAACACATTCGAGGATGTATAATGAGGTTGTTTTAAAACAAAAGGATAAATTTCATTAAATTTAACATGCACTGTTTCTTCAAAAGTACAAGAATTTTTATTAAAAACTATATAAGCATTAGAAGTTGTGGAGTAACCTAGGAAAATTCCTTCATCATATTTGGGTGTGAATTTAGGAAAATTATATTTAGAATTCATAATTAATACTTTTCAACTGAATACAATGAAGTACGAAATTATAGGTTTTCTACTATTCCAAAATTTGTACGGGGTTTTATTAAGAAATGGTCTCATTAAAACTCAATTTATAGTATAACAAGCAGTACTTACAACTTCAATCCAAAAATGTTTAGCTATAGAATATTTACTCAACATGGTTCTAGTTATCTCTTGAAGAATTCTATTTATTATTTCATCATAACCATTTTGTTGAGGTGTTCTAGGTGCTAAGCTGTTATGATTAATTCCATTTTACTACAAAAAGTTTCAAAATCAGAATTTTGAAATTTTCCTCCATGATCAGTATAAAGAGTTATAAATGGAATGTTTTTCTCATTTTTAACATGGGCTCTATAATTTTTTAAATAAGAAAAAGCATCATATTTATTTTCTAAAAAATAGACCCACGTAAATCTAGTGCAATCATCAACAAAGAAAAATACATAAAATTTTTCTCCAATGCTTCTAGTTTGTGTCGGTCCAAAAAGGTCTATATGCACTAACTATAATGAATCAGTAGTTAAGACATCACCAATTGATTTAAAACTTGATTTATGTTGCTTGTTATATTGAAAATGATCACAAACATTTAAAGAATCATATCTAATCTATGGTAGTTCCTTAACAAGTCTTTAATTTGATAGTTTTCATAGGATCCTAAAGTTATAGTGTCGTACCCTTCTATGCCATAACCAAGATTGATCTTCTATTGCACTAAGGCAAGGTATATCTTGGCTATTAAGGTCTTCTATGTTTATTGAGTATACATTATATTGCCTATGGGTAGAAATAATAAACTCATCCCTGGAATTGTGTACAAGCACTTATCCTTCCTAAAACTCACAAGGTAACCTTTATCACATAATTTAATCATGCTAATGAGGTTTTTCTTAAGACCCTTAACAAATAAAACATTTAAATCAATGTTTTTTCATGAATAACAACAATACCTATAACATCAATTTCTCTCTGAGAATTATCCCAGAAAGTCCCCTTTCCTATTTTCTTATTGATAATATTTTTAAAGAAGTTTTTGTTACCAAAAATATTCCAGGAACATCAACTATCCATGTACCTTGTATTTATATTGGTACTATCTTTATTTTTCTGAAAATAATAGTGTTAGACGTTCGGAATCCAAATTTTCTTGGATCCAAAAATTTCAAAAAGAAAGATTTTAGGAATCCACATTTTCTTATAAAAATAAGCTTTATGTAAACCTAATGAAGAGGTTTGATTTAAAGGAAATTTTTTACCAATTTCCACTACACTGAAATTTAGTGCGGAATGAAGCACTTTGTGGGAAAAAATAGTTATTACTAAAGCTGGTATAGAATGAGTATAACCAAATCTAGAATTACTCATTAGAGGTTGAATTTGGGAATACATATTGTTAATGTTTTCCTTACTAAAGGAAAATTTTGACAAACACTTCCTCAAGAAAATATTTCCGACTTTAGTTTAATAAAAATGTTTTTATCATTAAAAACATTAGTTTTAGAACTAGAGTTACTCTCTAAAATATTTTTCCGAGAAATTAAAATTTCAAGATCCTTAGAATGTTTATAATTATTATAATTATCATCCTTAAGGTTTTTGAAAATAATTCCAAAATCATAAATTTTCTTAGCTAGATCTTTAGAAATATCTGACAATTATTTCGTTAAAATAGATATTCTAGAAGTTGACTTATCAAGCTTTTTCTTGAGTTTAGAAATTTCATTCTTAAGAAGATTAGCAAACCTAGACAACTCTTCATAAAAAGGTAATGTATTATCTTCATTGAAGAAGATTGTTTATCTAATGACTTATAGTATTTATAATTAGTATAATTTTAATTCAAAGATTCATTGGTAATAGATTCATCATTGTGTGTCTTGTCCATTATACAATGATTTTCAATGGGTAGTCTGGTTAGTAGACAATGATTCTTCTGACGAGAAGATTCATACTCTGGGTATTCATCAGAAGAGTCACTACCACCTGCACTCTAGGTTTTATTAGATTTCAAAACGTTATTAGTTTTATTCTTGTACTACTTATTTCTATTCCTCCCAGATTGCATTTTCATTTCTATTATTTTTCTTAAGCATAGGAAAATCTTGCCTTATATTCCCTGCACTTTTGTATTTATAACAAGTAACTTCTGAATATTTCTTGTCTTTTCTATCTATCTTCTTATATATATATTGAATGTATTTATTTCCAACTATCTTGTTAATCCTTCAAGAAATCTTATCTTGTTAATTCTCAAAATGTTCACTTTCACTAGATTCAGATAAAAAAGTGACTTTCTTAGACTTGGATCTTGCAACTCTTTCAGGAATCTTGAATTTAGTAGTTGTTAAGGATAAACTTCCATTTCCATACTTATTTTTAATCATATCATAATCTCTTTTCTTTCTTGTCTCATGTTGAAGAAGTGTTCAAAAAATCTTATCAATAGTAATTTGGGATACTTTCCTATTTTCATCAATAACTATTCTCTTATATTCCCACTCATTAGGGACGATATATATAATCTTTTCTACAAGAGCTTCATCATCTAGAACATTCTCACCCATAGATTGTAAAATATTAACCATTGTCATAAAACTTTATTGCACCTTGTATATAGGTTCTCCATAATGAAATAGAAGCCCATGATACTATGCTCTAAGGATAACTCTTCTAGTTTCAATCATATTTGATGTACTAAAATGAATGAATTCCAATTTCTTCTAGATACAATTAACGAATTTATAATAAGAAATCTGACTATATTTATTCTTGGTCATGAAACACAACAATGTATTGCGTACATTGTAGTATAGTTTATATTCTGACTTTTCGTGATTGGTAAAGGTTTTGAATTCCTTATTAGGAAGCTTGTAATCTTCTGTAATCATAAAAAAAATTTCCACTCCAGTATTTATAAGAAATATCTTCATAAAATCTCTCCAATATTCATAATCATTACCATCAAATATAGGTGGTCTTGTAGGATTTATATTGTCAATCGAACCAGCATTCATTCCTTCCATCTAAAAGAAAATATCTTTCCACAAAATGTTTTTAATAGTAAAAGTTTATAAACAAGAATAAAAATACCTAAGAAAGAAAAAATTTAAAACAATTTAATATTGAGAAATAAAACTTATATGTGAATATAATTATTTCAGAGACCTCCTATGATACTAATTATTGGATCAAAATCTGAATGTAGATGCTAAATTAAAGGGGGTTAATTGTATGTTTATAAACATTCGTTTTTAATAATAAGGAAAACATTGTTCAAAAATATTGAAAAATGTAAATTCAGAAGGCCTCTTTTAGATCTACAAACATACTAGGTTCCCGAAATGTGGTTCCAGAAATAAAACTTAAGGAATGTTTACAAAAAATGATTCTACCTTAAAGGGTATAGAATCTAAATTATTAGAGTAGGAAAAAGTACAAGAATGTATAAGAAATTTATAAATTTTTTCTTTATCAAAATACAATGGAAATAAACATGAAACCAAAAAAATAACAAGTACGACATCTTTTAACCCAAAGTGTAGGGTATCCAACAACCAAGGATAAAGGTCCCTTGATTTATACTTTCAAGAATGTATGTCTTACGCACATCAGGGTATGCCATCAATAGGAATATCAGAATATGTCTTTCTATCCAAGAAGGTCCTTGAACTTTAAGGAAGTTGGCACCTCTATCTTCCTATCCACAGAAGTACTCGAACTTTAAGGTACTCGGTTACCCTATCTTCCTATCCTTAGAAGTCCCTGATTTCACACAACAACAATCAAAGTCACATGAAGCAATCTGAACAAGATTTTCATCGTAGATAGGGCAAGATAGTCTCTCTCTCTAGAATTCCCTTCAGCAGCATTAAATATCTAGAATGATCAACCAATAATGAGCTCATTCAAATGAGCTCCTATTTATAGGGAATTTTCCGATGTTCATCTCCCTCCTCTAATGGTCATATTTTTCTTTGAATTTCGTAGGGACCTGTTCATGTGTCAATCAAACAACAATTAGTTAGAAACAGATTGTACGACATTGTTTCATAAATATAAATAGTGTATGTAATATACGGTTTCTTATCCAAATCTATTTTTTGTAGTCTAAGGATAAATAAACTTCAAAGTCTAATCAAATAAACATTCTATGACTATTGATCATGGATATTTGGATTCTGTTTTACAAATAATTTAGAATCTTAATTCTATTGTCTTCAGAGTTTGTATTACTATGAATTTGGAAGCTGAATTTTGAGCAATTAAAAGTCTGAATTATAAGGGATTTTGAGTCTTAATCTTAAATAATTCAGAGTCTAAATTATGAGGAATTCGGAGTAATTCAGAGTCATAATTATAAGGAATTTTGTGTTGAAATTTTATGGAATTTAGAGTCTGAATTATGAGGAATTCATAGTCTGAATTTTGGAGAATTCAGAACTGAATTTTAGAGAATTCATATTCTGAATTTCATAGAATTTGGAGTCTGAATTTTAGAGAATCCATAGTCTAAATTTCATGGAATTTGGAGTCTAAATTTTAGATAATTATAATTATGAATTTACTTGAATTCATAGTCTGAATTTCAATGAATTTAGAGTCTAAATTTTCAGTGAATTCAGAGTATGAATTTCAAAGAATTATGTGTCTAAATTTTAGAGAATTTGGAGTCTGAATTTCATAGAATTCAGAATTTGAAAACATCATACTCTATAAAAAATGTTTTATAATACTCCTATTTTTTAAATGTGAACCCAAATTTTAGACATATGTATAAAATGAGTTAGAATTAAAGAGACTATAAAATTAATAATGAAGATATAGTTATGGATAAAATTTCATTGGAGAAGGTAAATTTTCTTTATTAAGATAATTCTTAGGAATTTTTTTTTCTTAAGATAAAGAGTTTTTGATTTTCAAAATGTATAGGAATTTAAAAGTCAAAAAGAAACCTTATTGAATCAAAAATTTATAGATTTTTGTGATAATGGACACATACTTTTAATGGATCATTTCATTCCTTAATCATGGAATAATGGATCAACTCCATTGAGAAGACCTTCTCCATCCTTCAACGTTCTGATAAAGAGAATTTTCTAATGGATATTTATCATTTAGAGTATGAATCTAATTATTGGTGGACATTGATCAAGAATATTAATCCTGAGGAATAGATCAATGTGATGGAGTGGAAGGAATTCTATTTTTTTTAATAAATATTTTCCCCACACTCTTTGACTTAAAATGGATTGGTATTTTCAATCCCTTAATATAAATAATGGTGAATATTTTGGGGTGTATAAGAAAAACATCAAAAATCATGGATTTTATTCCTCTTAATTTTTTATTAACCATAAATAAAAGGTTGACCACTTCTTTGGAGGTGATAAACCTAATCTAATAATAGACCTAGAGATCCTCGACTTTTATAACTATGAAGAAATTTTCTAATGTTCCTTTAATTTTGAACTGGATATCAGTAAATCATAAGGGTATAATATTGATAATATGAGGGAATATGAGTTTATATTGATAGAGAAATATAAATGGTGATATGAAATTTCAACATCCCACTTGTCAACGGTGAGAAAAGAAGAACCAAAACAATTTCTTAAGTGGGACGAGGAAATGATTTAGGTGTGGGAAGGAATGAAACCTAGATAATAATTGATGATAAGAGAAAACCAAAAATGTGATAGAGGAAATTAATTCTATGGTCAACCCTCAACATATTTTTCATGGATTCAACTTTAAGAGACCATTTTAATTTGTAAACCAATTAACTAAGCCAATGCTTTTTAGAAACAACCAAAAAACTCTAGGGTAAAAGGGGCGAGCGTTTTTCCATCCAAACCATTGAGGTGAATCCCAAAAAATAAGTGTTGATAGGTATAATAGTTATACATTCAAGGATAGAGAATGAAAATTTTTATTCTAGTTAAACACATTCCTTCATAACACAAATGTTATGTAAAACTTTTCAAATACCAATACAAGTCATGGAAGTGGAGTTATGAGTGAAAAAAATAGGGAAATTATTTTCTCCAAATCATATAACTCACCCCATTTCACAATTTGTGGGATGAAATTCCAAAAAAAACCTTGTCATACTACATTTGGTGCAATTTGATGCAATTCTGGGCATGGATTGGATTTACCTATATAGAGAAAAAATAAACATCTATGAGAAAGAAATCACACTCTGAATTGTAAATTGACCTCCAATTCTGTATAAGTGAATGAAGGAGGATGAATCTTCTTTATCACCTACATCTCAAGGATATATTTTATTTCACTATGAGAAAGAGTATATTTCTTAAACAATGAGTCCAAGGAAAGAAGAACCCTCATAGACATGCATATTGTGAGGGATATGTAGATGTGTTTCCCGAGGGATTGTCTGTTCCTCCATATAGATGAGATGATAAGTTTTCAATCAATATTATACCTAGAGGATTAAAATTATAAAAGACCCTATAAATAATGACTGTTATGGAACATGAAGAGTTGGATTAAAACTATAGTAGAATATAGATAATGGGTTCATATGACCAAGTACATCTCCATGGGGGAACCAATCCTCTTAATCAAGAATAAGGATGGGCCAATGAACCTTTTAATTGATATCATGAGCCAAAAAAGATGAATATAAAGAACAACATTCTCTACCATGGATTAATGATTTATTTGATCAGCTACTTGGATAACAATGCTTTTAAAATGAGGATATGTGGTTGAGATATTACCAATTTAGGGTGAAGAAGGTGTAAATACCAAAGATTTATTTTTTATGAGGTTCATGCACTATGAGTTCATTGTAATGCCTTTGGAGATCACTAATTCTCTAGAAATTTTTAAATAATTGATGAATATAGTCTCTAGAGATTTCCCTGAAATTTTTTTGGTATGATTTATAGATGATATTTTAATATTGTAAAAAAATTAAGGAGGAGCATGTAGATCATCTAAGAAAAATGAATAAACAATACATAAGAATAATATCTATGCATAATGAAAAAGTCACGACCTATAATTCGAGGCAGTTGAATGTTCATAAATAGAACTACCCACCACATGAGCTGGAGTTGGCTACAATGATATTTACATTAAAAATATAGTGGAATTATCTATTTGGGGATAATTGTGAAATATATATAAGAAAAGTCTCAAATATATATTCACATAGAAAGAGTTTAATATATTCCAATTAACATGGTTAGATCCAATAAAAGACTATGAATGCTCAAGTCACTGCCATCCTGGGTAGACGAATAAAGTGGTGGATTATCTAAGTAGAAAGGATCCTATAATACTATGTTTTATAGAAATAATAGGGATCTAGTTTTCATAGGTTTAGAAATTATGGATATAGGAATCATAATGGAAGGAACATAATAAATGATTTAATAAATGATTTATCAATAGTCCCCTCTGAAAAAGATATATGATGCTCAGAGAAATGATTTCAGAATTCACAATAAAGTGGAAACTATAAGAAAAGAGAAATACTAAAAGTTCAATGTTAATGATGACATATTTTTGATATTTGGGTCAATAATTTTTGTTCAATCAAATAATAATTTAAATAAGTAACTGTTGGATGATGAACATAACTCAACTTCATCCATTCACCTGGGAAGCACAATTATTTATCGAGATATTCAAGAGCACTATTGGTGTGCCAATATGAATAAAGAGATTATAGAATATACATCAAAGTTTCAGGAATTTCTAAAAGTGACCTTTGAAAGAAAAAAGTCTAAGGGGATGATGCAACTATTACACATACCTATATAGAAATGGGAAAAATCACCATGGAATTTGTCACTAGTCTTATGAAGACATCAAGATGGAATAATTATATATGGGTTGTTGTGTATTGTCTTACAATGATTTCAAACTTCTTTATGATTGTAGGGTAGTTATTACTAGATCGACATACACATATATAAATCATAGAATTGGTAAGGCTTTGTGATGTACCACTATCGATTATGTCCAATCAAGAACCAAGATTCACTTATAAGTTCTGGAAGAGTCTCTAACATGCTCTGAATAGTAAGTTGAACTTCAACATAGACTATCACCCTCAAACCGATGTGCAATATGAGATGACTATGCCAACACTTGAGGACAGGTTGAAAGTGTAACAACCCAGGTACTTATAAAAAATGTCTTTTCATTATGGAATTAAAAGTCAAATTCATTATAAAAAAATAATGAAATAAGTTTCATTTAGAGAAATTAACAAATTTATACTAATGGAATATTAATCTGGATAATAGAATAGTAACCTCACATGTGAAACTATAAATAAAATTCATGAATCTTATAACTGAAAACTTGATATATTTATATCATTGAACAAGTAAATATTTTTTTGAAAATTATTAATTAAATGTGGGTATTTTTCTAAAACATAAACGTTTATTTATAGTTTTATAATAAATATAATGATTTAAAATAAATTATATTTTCATAAAATAGACTCGTAAATTAATATTTTACTGACTAATGATTATAATATAATTGTATGAGACATTAATTAATTTTTCAATGTGTTAAAAATTGAGTTATAGTTTTAGAATAAGTATTTTTCAAATAAATTATGATTTTAATTAAAAATTAAATTTCTCATATTATGAAAATTATTTTAAAAAAATGGGGTTAATTTTTGAATTATATAGGTTGAAAAATGCTTTGGGTTAGTTTTTTCTAGAATAATTGAATTTTTGTCAATATAAAATACGGTAATTTACGACATTTAATAGATGCATGATTTATTGATTCATAGATGATGTAAGAATGATGTAATAAAAAAATATCAAATCCTTATTAATAATATAAATATATTTAGTGATAATTCTCAATCTATTCATAGCCCGGTTCCAAAATAGTAAACTAATTAATATAATAATGAGAAAACACAATTATCCCTCAATATAAATACCACCCCTCACCACCTTTCTCCCCAAACCTCAAAGCCTTTTAGATTTTTTAATTTCTTATAAATTCCATTCCCAATCTTCTATCCATTTCCATGAACTACTAGTCTCACTAAAATGACAAAACCAAGGTCCTTAAGAAGGTTCTGAAGGAGGAGAATTGAAGAGGTAAAATCCTCTTTCTTTTTATTTTATTTTCTTTTCAATTACTTTTATTTTCTTATATTATCTTCACCGCTCATTATCTAAATGGTATGAAAACTATATTATTTTATATATAATGTAATTTTTTCATTTTTGTGGATGAATTCATTATCAAACATATTCTATTCTCCCATTTATTCAAAAAAATGAGAACATCATCCGTGATGTGTTAGTTTATCACCATTGTGGATTGTACACTTTGATTTTTCATTAGATCCATAAAATATGGTCATAAAACCATTATTATGGTGAAATAATATTTAATTATATATATTATATGTTATTTAATGTTTTTTAACCAAATTATAAACATTTAATTGAATAGATTGATATAAGTTCGTGATGATAGTAAAAACCACCAGAAAAAATTAAATCATTATCATTATTGTTTTATCTAATGATTCATCCTCATATCAGAAAAATAATATATGGTATCATTTAAAATTTTGTAAACATATTAACACCATTTTATTCCATTTCTATAGTTTTTATTCCATCCGAAAATAAATTACATAACGAACCAACCATGGAATCCATGAAATAAATTCACCTGAGACAATGAAAATAACAAAATATTTTTATTAAATGGAAGGAAAGAAATTATACAGATATAATATATGTAATTATAAATATGAATACTGTTCTTTAATATATTAATAATAACCTTTATACCGTTATACAAGATATTTGAACATGTTTTATTTATGATGAACCTGAGGTAAAAAAAATCTTAACCCAATTTCTATTCTTTGGGTTATCCTTCTACTTTATTGATTAGACTAGGATTATTTTTGATATTAATTTTTATTATATTATGTTTTATTATATTTTATTCACATATTAAAAATATATTTTTTCAATTATGACTTCAAATATATAATATTTTGAGAATATTTTCTTTAAAAGTCCTCTTTCATTTTTTTTATTTTTTATAGTGAATGATTGATATAATGTAAGTATTACTATTTCAAGATTATTTTATGGTTCATAAAAATTTCTTCCGATGAAGGGTGAGACCTATATATACCTATAATACATTGGTTATTTAATGTTTAAGGTCTTTCTTATCATTACTCAATGTGTAAATACGATGGTTACACTATATGACAGCTGTGAGGGCCACACCATAAGGTAGCCATGAGTGTTACACTGTAAGCTAGTTGTGAGGGTAAAAAATAAAATTATTGTCATTAGTGTAACAATATTAAGTAATTAATTCCCCATGTTACCATTATAATATTATTTATTTTTTCTATGTTTTATGGAAATCACATGTTTCCAAAAATTAACTATATGATACTTATGGTGTGAAAAGTATATATTTAAGAAAATGACTTCATATGTTTTTAAGTATTAATGTAATAATAGTTTCTCTCCTTCCTTTTATGTAAATTACTAAGATTTATGTGGTCATCCCAAGTTTTTATTTTTTTCATAGGGTTTAAGGATGTTTAATAGAAATGGAGAGGCCAAGATTAATGTTTTAAAGATCTTTTAGAGAAATATTTCATGCTTTTATTGAAAAATTTTGTATTATGGTAGAAATGGATACTATTTTAATAGAACCCACTTTTCATGCTTTTTGGGTTGATATGTATGAATTATTACCTAATTTTCTAATACTATAAATTGAAATGATCTTTTAAAATTGAAATAATATAATTCTAAATTAATTACTTGATTATGTAATGTTTAAGGTAGAGTCTTTATAGAGAGAATTTTTGATTGACTGGAGAGGAGGATGAAACACACAAATTTATATGGTAGATTTGTCTTACAAAAAATTTTCCAATTGAGAATCCAAATGGATCCCTTGATTACCTTTATGGTAAGTGTTATAAAACAACGTCATGTTGGGATGGCGTTGAGGAACGAAAACAACCAGGTGATGAAATAGTCAAAGAAATGGTGGAAATGGTTAATGTAATTCAGTATCACATCACGGCTAATCAGAGATGACAAAGATCTATGATAAAAATCCTCAACGAGACATAGAGTTTGATTTTGGAGACATGGTATTCCTCTGTGTATCTCTATGGAAGAAAATGATAAGATTTGGGAAGAAGGGAAATATTAGTCCAAGATACATTAGTGCCTTTGAAATCCTTGACCACATCAGAGTGGTGGATTACCAACACTCACTTCCACCTAACCTATCTCATGTACATGATGTATTCATTTTATCCCACTTAATAAAGTGCATACTATACCCTTCACTTGTACTCAATTAATAGGTGGTACCATTGTATAATAATAATTCATATGAGGAAAATCTGGTGAAGACCTTAGATCATAGAGATGATGTTCTATGGAATAATACCTACACCTTATCTAAGTGATGTGTAGAAATCACTTGTTTTCTGAAGGAATGTGGGGACAAGAGGAGGTGATGAAACAGAGTTAACATCATCTATTTTTTTGTGGGAAAAGAAAATTTTGATGGTGAAATTTCTTAAGGGTTGAAGATTGTAACGACCCAAACTGTTATAAATAAAATTTACATTTGGTTTTAATTAAATGGATTATTATATATCATGGATATAGAAAAAACATTAAATTATTTTGTTTTATTATATAATATCATATTTAAAATACCATTAACCATTTTTACCAATGATAATATAGAGTTTTAATAGTTATCACATGATTATTATAAATATAGCATTTTAACAAATCCAATTGACACGAACAAAGGATGTGATAACGTAAACCAGTAGAATCTTACCCTATCAATTCCATTTACCAGATATTAAAAGGGAGATATAATCATTTTACATTTCCCTTGGCCAAACCGAAGATGATATCCAACAAATTAAGCATGAGAGGAACCGTTTACAAGAGAAGTTAAATCTCATCAAGATAACGACCTAAACCATGTTTACAAAAACAATCTATGAAAGTATCACTATCATACACCTCACCCTTAAAGCGTTTTATAGTGTATTAAAGGGATATGTATCAAGATCCAAGAAACATGATTATGTAAATTATTTTATATATAATAATGAATATATTTCATCCTATTATTATTACATTATAAATGATTTTAATTTTTATTCAATAAAACATAATATGTATTTTTGAGTAATATTAAATTTAAATTCAAGAATTTATATTGAGGAATAAATCATTTTTTAAAATAAATAATATTTTAATAAAATTTTATTATTAAGTAATATCTATTTAATATAAATGATTATATATTTTTTATCAAGCCAACTGAATTTTTTATAGGGGTTTTACAACTGTTATTGTCAAAAAACCGAACATTTCTCAATAAATATCTATTATAATTTTAAAAGTAAAAAGAATAAAATTTATAAAATTATTTTTGAAAAATTAATATTATTTTTTTAATCAAAACATCAAAATTATCTTGTAGTGGAATTTTCAAAATTTTCTAAGATAGTCAAATTTTTGGATAAAAAATAAAGACTGTATAAATATACTTTTTGTATTATGGAATCATAATGACCCAAAAAAACTGATGAAATAAATAAAATAAATGGGATACATGACCAAATATTTTTTTATTTAAAATAATGTGATATTAGGATTATTTAGAAATTTTAGTAATTCCTTTATGAGTCCTCCAAAACCATTAATATATTTTATGTTTTTAAAGTAATTTATTTAAGAGTATGAATCACCTCTACATAAGAAATTGTATTATTTTATTATATTAGTACTAAGATATTATAAAATATTTAAAAATATTCCCATTTTTCAGAAGCTATGAGAAAAAACTATTTGATGTTTTTTGGTTTTGTTATTTTTTTATTGAGTCCAAAAACTAATTTTGAGAAATATTAAAGAATTCAACACATTTTAACTATATAATCCCACCCAAGATCCCATTTAACTTCACTAATAAAACGTCTAGAGTAACATAACTCTTACTTACCCACTCTAGAGTCATGTTAAGGCTCCCCCATGATTTTAACATGATCCTCCACGTATTTAGAGTCACAGACTGAAGTAAGGTATCTTTACTTTCTAATCATTATTCATGTTTATTAATTATACTATTCAATATACTTCCAATTACATTTTATAGGTAATTTTTTAAAATTTTTCTATTACTTACCATTTTATTTTAAAATTATGAAATTCCAATTTAACTCTCATCAACCAATTTTTTTCATTTTTAAGAGACGTCATTATGCTACCAAAATTTCACCATGATTTTCTATTCTAGAATGACTGTACAGTGAATAGAATATACATTTCCAATAAAGGGTTTTAAATTTTATACTACTAAAAATATTTTAATTGGTACTTAAATTTATTTTTTCCATAATCCTTGACCATGGAATAAAATTTGATGATGAATGAATCCTTGTTGTATAATCTATGTGCCACACTTAAGTGTGGGAATGAAATGAATGTGATTGTTGCACCAAGAATTATAATGGACTCCAATTCATTGGTAAATTTTTAGTATCATGGGACATTATTTTTCTATAGGTAGTTAATTTGATTATTTTATGGGAATTTGTCGATCATGGTGTCTTAGTAGTTAGCCTTGACCTTTTTTATGATGCGGGGTTTTAAGTGGTTTCCAAATTTCCCATGTTAATATTAACATGCAATATAATACCTTATTATTAATTTTTGTGATTATAAAACCATTTATTCCCCTATTAAATACCTATTTAATAACTTTTATCATCTTCTTCCATGTTTTTTTCTTTACTGGGATTTATAGCTCACCCATGACTTATGTATGTCCCTAGGTTATCCTGTGCGTTTTTAAAATCCATGGAATTTTAGAAGCATGATAATGATGTTTTAAAATTTTTATCATATCCCATGTTCAAGTTGTTATTCTATGTACCTAATTCCCAAATACACAAGACTTATCAATCTTTTTGGTTGTATTAAGTGTAATATCATGTAATAAATCTTGTATTAATGTGAAATAAAGGAATGGGTTCTTACAGTTTCAGCATTACATAATCATTTAAGTCAATTAAGTAACTTCATAAATTTATAACTAAGTAAATATATTGAAAATAATTTCATTATGATCAAAATTATAATTATTTTTTAGTGAAATCATGATTTTTTTCTTATGTGAATAGTTAAATGATATTTTAAAGTAAGAGAGTGGCATTTGGTATTTTTTATTACATAAAATATTATATAGGTCACATAAATGGAAAAGTGTTCCATTTATAAATAAATATTATTACTAAGGTCATATGGGTATAAATATTTTCATAAAATATGATTTTAAAAGAAATATAGTTCCCTTATCAATTTGTTTGAACTTGGGTTACCCGTATTTACCTTTTTACCAGGTTGATTTTTTTTATTTTTTATTAATCATTATTACCAAACAATACGTTAAACTTGTTGAATAATATTAATTATGGCGATTAAAAATGTTATATCCATTTTTTCAAATTCAATATCTATTAGTGGAATAATTTTATTTTTATATGTATCCCAAAAATGATGACGAAAAATGTTTTTATGTAAAAAATGAGTTTTGAAGTCTAAAAAGTATTTTTATACCAAGATCACATATAACATTGATTAATATGTAATTAATTAAATTATTATTAAATAAAATATGTTTATATTAATTTAATATCAAATTTAAAATAATATTGGTATATTTTAATAAAAATTAATGGCAATTTTAGAAAAATTGTTATTATTCCCTATTCCCCAAAAAATAAACATTTTCTTAAAAATGAAAAAAATTCAACCATTATTTATTTTTAAATGATTATTTAAAAAATAATATTTTTTTGAAAATAAAATTTATAAAATTTGAACAAATTACTAATACTATTTTCTCATAGAAATTAATAAAATCATTCTTGATTCCAAATATATTTTTATAGCATGTAAATACTTTTTTAAATATTGAGTACTTATTTATGAATATATTTTCATTATATAAAATATTTATATATAGTTTTTAGAAATTGGTAATTCCTATTCATATCATCAATTTTAATAGCTAGTTTATAATAGTCATGTTTGAATATTTTAAAAGTATTTCAAGGTTCATTTAAACTCGATGTTGTGTGTAACAAAATCTATATATGAAATGAAATTTAATTAAAGAGAAATATAATATAAAATATTGGTGTATTACACCCTACCACTCTTAAATAAAGCACACCCTCACAATTCTACTTCGTTAATTAGAGGACTATCCTTTGTTGAAATCCCACATTGAATGCAGTTATACTAAAGCTTATTTTTTTAAAAAGAAAGTGGAAATCATAAAGGTTAGCTAAAATATCATGTATTCAGGTTCCTAGATAAAAAAATTATGACCAAGTTAAAATATAGACATATAATAGAATAATAAGGCCAATAAATAATATATATTTATAATGAAAATGGTCATGAGAATGTTAATTGTAACGCCCCGACACCGAAAGCCCGAATCCGATGCATTACTTATTATATTGGCATGATTAAAAGTAATGAAATCCAAAAATAACCATCAGTTTAGTATTCTTGAAGAGACTAGATATGTACATGTAACTCATATTACATTGCGAAGGGTAACAAAATACAATACATAACAAATACTAATAAACTACATCATTGAGAACTCAATAAATGCTCTTCTCTTCATAACCTGTTGATGGAAAAAATGGAATGGGTGAGATCAAATGCTTAGTAATGGTTACAAATTATTTATGTATGAATCAGAAATAATGAATTCATAATAAAATTGGTATATTAAATATGGAATGGTGAATAAATGAAAAGCACACGCCATTAATAAACTGAGAATGAAATTGTATCTATAGATTTTTTCAGAGTGGAAACATCATGGATAATAATAACAAAAAATTAATAAAGATAATTATTATTAATTGGACTTCATGTATCTATCACATGATACCACTATATCATCGAAATAGTTTAATTCTTTGTGTAGATACCCATCTATTTCAATTTAGGAAACAAACTCAAAGGGTTTGTCGCCAACTAATTTGTCTTACGAGGGAGGAATTACCCGACGCATGATATCGAGTTGCCTGCAGCTGTTCATGCGTTGCGCTGTTGGAGAAATTATCTCTTGGGAGAACATTTTGTGGTGTTCACGAATCACAAAATTCTCAAGTACATCTTTACTTAGCATGACTTTAATCTGAGGTAGTGAAGGTGGGTCGAATACCTTAATTCCTTCAATTTTGAGCTTGCCTATACACCTGGTAAAGGTAATACAGTAGCTGATGCACTGAGCAGGAAGACTCAGATACAGGCAATGCAGGGGGCCAGTGGTGAATGGCAGCTTATGGCCTTGATCTCTGAGATGCATTTGGAGGTGCACGACAGTCAGGGGCAGACCTATCTTTCGTATGTACCTGTGACTTCTAACCTCCTAGATAAAGTGAGGATGAGATAGCTATCTGATTCAGAAGGCCTAGTTCTCTGGGAGTCGGTGGCAATTGAGGACCCTCCTCCTGGTTGGATGATAGGAAATTATGAAGTATTGCATTTCCATGGAAGAGTGTGGGTTCTAGTGGATATACGGGAGGAGCTGATACAAGAGTTCCATGCTTCAGCTTGGGCAGTTCATCCCGGGGTTACCAAGATGTACCGAGACTTGAGACGTCAGTACTGGTGGCCAGGAATGAATAAAGATGTAGCTAGATTTGTTACGAGGTGTTCCACCTATCAGCAGGTGAAGGCGGAGCATCAGAGGACAACTGGGCTTTTTCACTAGTTACCCATTTCAACATGGAAATGAGATGATGTTGCGATGGTCTACTTGACTGGGTTGCTGAGGTCACCTCGAGGTAATGATGCCGTGTGGGTTGTTGTGGACAGACTCACAAAGGTATCTCACTTTTTGCTGATCAGGGAGACCTTCAAAGTTGACGAGATCGGGAAGTTGTATATCCAAGAGGTTGTACGTCTTCATGGGGTCCCTCGTTCTATCATTTCAGAAAGGGAATCCCCTTTTACCTCTTGTTTCAGGCAGAGTTTTCATAGGGAACTGGGTACACAGGTGCTTCTGAGCATAGCTTACCACCCTCAGACCGATGGTCAGTCAGTCCATATGATACAGGTGCTTGAGGACAAGCTGCATGCATGCATAGTAGACTTTGGGTGCTCTTGGGAGAATCATATACCCCTAGTCGAGTTTGCTTATAATAATATTTTGCAGGAAACTATTGGGATGGCACCTTACGAGGATTTGTATTGTAGGCCATGCCGATCACCCTTGTGCTGGTTAGAGGCAGGTGAGGCAACTTTACTGGGACCACGTCTCATACAGGAGACTTCTGAGCAGGTCCAGTTGATTCAGAAAAGGATGGCTATCGTATAGTCTCATCAAAAATCTTATGCTGATCACCGCAGACGACCCTTAGAGTTCGTGGTTGGGGATCAGGTTTTCTTGCGTGTTTCACTGAGGTTGGGACACAGGCAGTTCAGGAGACAGGGTAAAATTTCACCGAGGTATGTGGGGCCATTTGAGATTCTGGAGAGAGTCGGGCCGGTTGCCTATTGGTTGTCGTTACCAAAGAGGTACCGAGCCATGCATGACGTCTTCCATGTATCTCAGTTGCGTTGCTATCATTCAGACCCGTCTCACATCTTTCAGACCGAGGAGGTTGAGCTCGAGGTATATGCGTCCTTTGAGGAGCATTCAATTCGTATCGTTGATAGGAGAACGAAGGTTCTCCGAGGCCGGTCAGTTCCTCTCATACGGGTGCTATGGCAGCATGGCCGAGTGCAAGACAATACCTAGGAGTGGGAGACCGACATACACGCTCAGTGGCTAGAGTTGTTCACTTCTATATCTTCACCACCCTTGTAAGGGAAATTCGGGGATGAATTGATTTAAGGGGGGAAATTTGTAAGAGCCTGGTTCTTAGTTTTGAGGTACGAGTTTCTTATTTTCTATTTTCCTTAATTGTTTTTGAGAATATAAGGAAAATGTAAAAAATCCCAAATTTCAGGACTACACGCCATGTACTTTTCTACATTCCATGTACTTTGGCCGTGTGGGATGAGTACACAGGGTGTGTAGCCATGTTGGAGACGAAGGGTGTAAAAACCGACTACATGCCATGTAGTGGTATTTACACGCCATGTAGTCAGTCGGTAGAGAAATAGTAAGGTGGTGGAAGCAGCCGCCAGCTGGGCGACAGTACACGTTGCATAGTAAAGAATAAACGTCGTGTCCTCATGTTGATGGATGAACAGTTTGGCGGTGCCGCCAGATGAACAGTTAATTGAAAAGGTACACGCCATGTACTTGGATGTAGACACCTTGTAGTTTGTTTTTTTTCCGCTTAAAACGGTAAGTAGCCTCCTCATTTGGAATCACAGGCATTTGGGTGTGTTTTGAAGCAAAGGAGGAGGCCGGAGATTTTGAGATCCTCTGAGCGCACGTTGGGAATCAGATTCTTCCGCTGATGATCTAGTTGGAACCGCACTGGTAAGACCTCTGCTCTCCTTAAGTCGTTCTTACCAATTCTTTACCGATGGAAAGTTATTTATGTTTGAATGGGTTTTCTCTTAACCCAAATCTACGTCGTCTTTGGGAGTTTCTGGAGTCGACGTTCGTGTATACCATTCATGGGTGTTTAAGGTAGGTGGCTTGGTGTTTCAATTTCCAACTGACATGCGTTTTGTGTATCGTTAAGATACTTTCCATGAATGGGGTGTCGTATGGCTGAGTCCATGTTGAATTAGATACATATAATTGTTTAAGTGATTTATATGTGATAATAAACTATTTTTTGGGATCACTTCTTGGATCCAGGACCACCCCGGGGGTGTGTTCCTATGTTTAGCCGTTTGGCCAGGATAACCGAGGGTATGACATTGTAATAATGTTTGTTAAATTTTCTTGAGAGGAATTGAATGTGAATTTCTTATTTACATGTTAGGAAAGACCCGGTTACTTGCGCCTGAGGGCAGTGTTCTTTTTAGCCTGAGGGCATTGTTTGTTTAGCCCGAGGGCAAGGTACTGCTTGGCCTGAGGGAAACACCCTATTTCGCCCGAGGGAAACTTTTTGTATGCCTGAGGGAAGTGAATTTTGTGCCTGAGGGTGACACTTCGTATGCCTGAGGGAAATATCTATTACGCGTGAGGGCAATGCCTGAGGGAAAGATTCTGATTACCTGGGGGTAAAGATTTTCATGTCTGAGGACAATGACTGTTTACATAGAAAATTCACTGTAGTGGTTTTCCTTATAATAAATGATTAAATGAATAATAAAATGACAATATAATTGGTAAAGTTTGTTACTTTTTAGTACTGCTTAGTTTATATAATTTTACTACTGCACACTGTTGTTGTATATTTTCACACAGTTGGGCACGTGCCTTTGGTGGGTGCCTACTAGGATTTATTTCTCACACCCTGTTTGGGTCATGTCTTCAGCCCAAACAGATTAAATTTATATAGGTGTGGATAAGGGAAAGGGTCCCTATATAGGTACTTGATTGATGCTGAGGAGTAGGGGAGCATGAGACCGGGCATAGGCTCGCGATGCTATCAACTATTTTGTTTTGTTTTGCTGTACTCTGTATTGTATTGCACTGTATTGTTGTGTAACATGTTCTTTCTGTTTTCTTAGAACTTGAGACATGTTTCACCATTGTCTATATAATTGTTGGTTATCTATTACTGCAGTTGTTTATATTAGATATGTATAGTTTATTACTTCTGCTGATGTAGTATATTTTATCTTGTATTCCGCTGCGTTACACTTTGAAAAATGAGGGAATAGTTTCCCCATTATCAGACCTGGGACCTCACTGCTAGTCGGCAGCCTCTAGTGTTTGGGGAAATGTGGTTGAGGTCACATGGCGAACTGGGTTCGGGGCAGCCATTTAGTGGAACCCGGAACCTGACGACTAGCAGCGAGGGACCAGGTTTGATAGTGGGGAAACTATGCACTCATTTGTCAAAGTGTAGCGCAGCGGAATAGAAGATAAAACATACTACAACAACAGAAGAAATAAACCATACATATATAATATAAAAAAATGCAGTAATAGATAACCAACAATTACATAGATAATGATGCAACATGTCTCAATTTCTAAGAAAACAGCCATAACATGTTACAAAACAATACAGTACAATACAATACAAAGTACATCAAAACAAAACAAAACAGTCGGTAACATCATGAGCCTAAGCCCGGTCTCATTCTCCCCTACTCCTCAACAACAATCAAGTACCCGTATAGGGACCCTTTCCCTTATCCACACCTGCAGAAATGTAATCTATTTTGGCCAAAGACATGACCCAAACAGGGTGTGAGAAATAAATCTCAGTAGGCACCCACCAAAGGCCCATGCCCAACTATGTGAAAATATGCAACAACAGTGTGTAGTAGTAAAATGCAATAAACTAAGCAATACTCAAAAGTAACAAACTTTACCAGTTATATTGTCATTTTATTATTCATTTAATCGTTCATTATAAGGAAAACCACCATAGTTAATTTTCTATGTAAATAGTCAGTGTCCTCAGACACACAAACCCTTACCCTCAGGTAATCAGAATCTTGCCCTCAGGCATTTCCCTCAGGTGTAACAGATATTGCCCTCAGGCGTACAAAGTGTCGCCCTCTAGCACAGAAGTCACTGCCTCAGGCATACAAAAAGTTTCTCTCAGGTGAAATAGGATGTTTCCCTCGGGCCAAGCAGTACCTTTCCCTCAGGCTAAACAAACAACGCCCTCAGGCTAAAAAGAACACTGCCCCCAGGCTCAAGTAACCGGGCCATGCCCAACATGTAAATAAGAAATTCACATTCAATTTCTCTCAAGGAAATTTAACAAACATTATTACAATGGAATACCCTTTGGTATCCTGGCCAAATGGCTAAACAGAGGAACACACCCTTGGGGTGGTCCTAGATCCAAGCAGTGATCCCAAACAATTGTTTATTATCACATTTAAATTAACTAAAAAATTCTAGGTATTTAATTCAACATGGCCTCAGCCATACGACACCCCATTCATGGAAATTATCTTAACGGTACACAAAATGCACATCCGTTGGAAATTTAAACACCAAGCCACCTACCGTAAACACCCACGAATGGTATACACGAACGTCGACTCCAGAATTGCCCAAAGACAACGTTGATCTGGGTTAGAAGAAAACCGATTCATGATAAAATTTTTCATTATAAAGATAAAATTACAATACACGTAGGGTACTGTAATTATCATATAATTTGGATGAGTGGAGATGAGGAGAGATCATCAAAATAATGTAACATGCAAAAGAAATTGAAAAAAAATGAAGAGAGGTTCACCTCTCGAGTACCCCCCTTGAGAATATCTTTAAGGCCTTTATTTTTGTCATTTTGGTGAGAAACAAAGGTCTCCGAAGTGGGGGGAGGGATTAGGAATGGTATTTGGTATAAATTATTTAATCCTAAAAGCTTGAGTGGTGTGGGAGGAAGAGGGGGTGAGGGGTGGTTTATATAGTGGAGGGGAGGAGGATTTTCTTAGACTTTTAATTATTACTTTGTTATTTTTCCCTAAGACAATATATAGTGATGATTCCATGGAAACTAATAGTTATAAGTACATGTGAGTTTGAACCAATTTCCATTTACGTCATCCATTGTTCAAGCATGATGCATAAGTTCATTTATTTATCATATTCCATAAATTAACAAATTTCACTATTCACAAAAAATTTATGTATTTCAAAAAAATCCCAAAAATTCAACCTAACAATTTTTTGAGGTGTAGAATACAAAAATGAACTCCATTTTTCAAAAATAATTATATAATAATTATAAATTAATATTTTAATTAAAACCATTATTTAATCAAAAAATATCAACACCTAAAATATTCATCTTCATTTTAAGGCGCCTAAATTTATTTATAATTTAATGGGTAAGGTTACCATTCATAGGGGTCATATTATAGTTAAAAATTTCATGTTATTATTTATTCGGGTAATTTTATATTCATAAAGGTAAGTTACCATTCTTAAAAAAAATTTCTCGATTCTATCATACTTATAATATAACCCTCATCACAACCATTCATGTTCGTTTTTCAAAATTCAAAACACAAAAGTGGAAAATTAACATTTTATGAAAAGGTTAAGAATATATCCTAAAAACCAAATGTCGTTTCAAAGATAATCAATTATTTATGAAATATTGGATATTTAATTAATTGAATTCATTTAAGAGAAACATACCATTATACGTTTTCAGGTGTTATATTTTTCGCTCCTTCGGAAATTTCATCCTCTAAATTTTTCATGTACACACCCCTATAAAAATAAATGAACAGTTCTTATTCATAACATCCTTAGGTTCCCACGTGGGTTCCTCCATTTTATGGTTTCTCCAAAGAACCTTTACTAATCGACTTGTCTGATTTTTCCACACTTGTTCCCTTGTGTCAAGAATCACGATAGGCTCTTAAAAGTATTGAAAATTAGGTTACAGATCTATTTCTTCATAGATGAGTACATAGAAGGGGTCTAGCATGTATTTTTTTAACAATTAAATGTGTAACATGTTATGAAATTTGGAGACACTTGGTGGCATTGCTAAATGATAATCTATATCTCTAATTATTTCTATAATTTTGAACGGTCTGATGTACATCTGGATCAATTTCTCTTTCTTACCGAACCTGAAGACACCCTTCCATGGAGATATTTTTAGAAAGACATGATATTATTCTTGAAATTCCAAATCATTTCTCCAGTTGTCTACATAACTCCTTTTCCTACTTTGGGCTACATTATTTAGGGCCTGAATTTTATTTACATTTGTAGTTCTCTCCTCGATAAATTAAGGGCATATAAGTTTCCTCTCACCAACTTCAACCCAACATGTTATAGTTCGATACCACTTACCATATAATTCTTTATATAGAGCCATTTGAATTCTATAATGGAAACTATTAGTTTAGGAAAATCACACTAAAGGAAAGTATTGATTTATTGTACATTTAAAGTCCAGAGGGAATGATCTCAACATCTCTTCTAGTGTTTTAATAGTCCTTTCAGACTGTCCTTCGGTTTGGGGTTGATAAGCAGTACTCATATAAAGCTTAGTTTTCCAAATTCTTCTAGTGTATTTTTTAGAATTTTGATGTAATCCAGTGATCCTAATAAGACAAAATCTATAGAGGTTCACTATGAAGTCTTACAACTTCATTAATATAAAGTCTTGACTGGTGATCAAGTGGTAAATCATATCTTATAGCAAGTTAATGTGTTGATTTCGTGAGATGATCAACAATTACAAATATTTCACCATTACTTCGAGTTGTACATGGTATCCTAGTGAAAAAATCCAAAATATTGTCATCCCACTTCCACATAAGAATAGGTAGAGGTTTCATAAACCCTTTAGGTTGTTTCTTCTCAACATTCACTTGTTGAAAAACTAGAAAACTTGACACATAGTCAACAGTTTATCTCTTCATGTTATCCCACCAAAAACGTTGTTTCAGGTCTCTATACATCTTAGTGATACCAGGGTGTGTAGGGAAATTTGAGCTATGATCATCATTGTAACACCCCTGGAAAAGTCATACTTAAAAAGGATAAATGTTACTACCCATGTCAACAAGGGGAACCTTTCTTTTCCAGAGCCTACCTGATTAGAACTCCACTGTTAAGCATGCTTGGCCTAGAGTAGTAATCAGGATGGGTGAACTTTTGGGAAGTTTCCCAAGGTTTTTGTGAGTGAGGACAAAACACACTGAAAGAACATGTGTTGGCCTGTGGGGACAGTCATTAGTCTGATAAGAGACCCTAGTGAGTAATAACCTATAGTGTTCTGAGAAGGAAACCAAGGTATTACAGAAGACCCACGGGGCCAGAAGACCCACGGGGCCAGAAGACAATGTTCATGGCCCAAGGAAGGGGTCATGAAAAATGGTATCATAGGGAGGTTAAGCATCTTACCTTGATGACAATATGCATTTCATTATTATTTTTAGGACTTAGGAGGTAGTTGTGATTTAGTTCTTGGCCACCTCTCACCACAATGAACCTTAAGTCACAAGGGATGGATAGGGAAATACGACTTGTGGATTAATTATAGTATTTTACCTATTTTGATTTGGATATAGTGGAATACAAATCTTGTTTTTTCCTTCGTTCTCAAGAGTTCCTACACCAGAAGCCACCAGTTTCAAAGGCTCCACTGACCCTCAACATGCTGAGGAATGGTTGAGTAAGATCGAATGTCTGTTTGCGTTCTTGGAGACACCTGATGTGATCAAGGTGAAGTATGCCACCTTCGTGCTGGAGGGACCAAGTAGGAGATGGTGGGTCATGATGGTGATGGCTAGGAAACATGATGGTTTGGAGTGGAACGAATTTAGGGTTCTTTTCACTAACCAGTTATATCCAGAATTAGTGGTGTTGGCCAAGGATTTGGAGTTTTTTTAAGCATGAGAAGGCCAACAAAACCATAACTGAGTACTCAAATACTTTTTCTCAGTTGGTACAATTTGCTCCTGAGATTTTATCTAATGAGAAGACAAAGGATCGAAAATTAGAGTTGGGACTTTGATCAGATATCTGTTCTCAGGTTTTATTACTGAAGTTACACACTTATGATGATGTGCTGAATAGGGCCATGATGGTTGAGATGAACCTGGCAGGAAAGTCAGGGTTGAAGGAGGTTCTTTTTCCCTCCTAGTGGCGGTGTTTGTTCCTTGAAAGGAAAATGGAAGCATGGAATTTATCACGGTAGTTATCGACAACATAGTCAATCCAGACCTCTGGTAGCACCAGGAGGGGATTCATTGACTTGCTATAAGTGTGGAATGCCAGGAAATTCTAAGAGGGTTGGCACTTAGGCACCTAATAACTTTAGCTCCTGCGGACATTTAGGGCACTTACAGAGATTCTTCCATCACTTCTCTACTCCACATAGTGGAACAGGATCATCAGTACCTCCAAAAACTACGGGGAAATCAAATGATTCTTGTTCAAAAGGGTTCCAACCACAGGAATCTAAAACGAATCTTCTTCACACAGTGGAAGAGTTTCCAGAGGTAATAGATACAGGTCATACAACTGTGAGAGGTACCATTACTATAGCTTCATCTTTAGTGATATTTTTTTTGATATTGATGCATCTCACTTTTTTAAATCAACCCATATCATTAATCTACTTAATCTACCTATGGAACTTTTATCTTGTGTGTTGGAATTTATTACACCCCTTGGTACAATTACATAGAAGAGTCTCCATAGTCCTACTTGTGTTTTCTCTCTATCAAATGTTGATCATTCTTGGAGTTTTCTGGTTCTCTACATGAGATCTTTTGATGTCATATTTGGGATGGATTGGCTCATTGCCAATAAATCCTCGATCGATTGTTACCTTCGACGGGTCTACCTTACTACACCTAGTGGTGTGCCTCTTGTTTTTCAAGGAGAATGGGACACAAGGTCAAGCAGAGACGAAACCTCTTATGTAGAGTTGGGGAAAGTTATATTAGTATTTGATTTTGAAGTAGAGAGTGATTCAATGTGTGGTGATCTTCCATCAGTCTTCACTGAGTTTCCTGACGTGTTTCTTTCTGACTTCTCTGGTTTTCCACCAGTAAGGGTGGTTGATTTTTCTATTGAATTAATGCCTGGTACTCAACCCGTTTTTATTCCCTCTTACCGAATTTCTCTAGCTGAACTAAAATAACTGAAGTCTCAGTTATACGATCTTCTTAAGAAAGTATTTATACACCCGAGTGTGTTACCTTAGGCAGTACCAGTTCTCTTTGCCAAGAAGGTTGATGGTTCTCTTTGCTTATGTGTTGATTATCGAAATCTCAATAAAGTTATGATAATGAAAAAATATCCATTGCTGAAAATTGATGATTTTTTTGATCAATTAAAAGGGTAAAAGTGGTTTTTAAAAATTGATATTTGATCTGGTTACCATCAGTTGAGGTTAAAAGAATCTAACATTCATAAAACTGCTTTTCGGATTTGGTATGGCCATTATGCGTACCTTGTTATGCCCTTTGACCTTACAAATGCTCGTGCAGTTTTCATGGATTTGATGAAAAAGGTTTTCCGTGAGTATCTAGATACTTTTGTGGTAGTCTTTGTGGATGACATTCTTATCTACTCCGAGTTTGAGGAGGATCATGTGCATCATCTAAGAACAGTTCTGAGTCTTCTAAGAAATCACAGACTTTATGACAAACTTTTAAAGTGTGATTTCTAGATTCAGGAAGTGAAATTATGGGGACGTGCCATGTTATAACAAGGAATATCAGTTTATCTTGAGAAGGTGAAGGCTGTTATGACTTGGGAACAACCAAAAAATGTTTTCGAGATTCGGAGCTTCTTGGGCTTAGCAGGATATTATCGTCGATTTGTTAAAGACTTATCAAAGTTATCTTCTCCAATGGCTGCTCTGACTCGAACGGGAGTGAAGATTTCCTGGAATGATAAATGTCAAAGTTCTTTTGTTGAGATAAAGCATCTTTTTACTACTGCGCCGATGTTAACTCTTCCTGAGGCTGGGATAGATTATGTGGTCTTCTGTGATGCATCAGGTTCAGGTTTGGGATGTGTCCTTATGCAAGGTAATCATGTTGTTGCCTATGGATCTTGCCAGCTTAAGCCTCATGAGAAGAACAATCCTACCCATGACTTTTAACTTAAAACTGTAATGCACGTATTTAAGTTTTGGATACATTACCTTTATGGAGAAATATTTATTGTGTATTCAGACCATAAGAGCTTGAGTTACATATTCTCTCAAAAATATTTGAATCTCCGCCAAAGGGGTTGGGTGGAGTACCAGCAATCTTTCGAATTTGACATTGCCTATACCCCGAGGAAATGTAATTTAGTTGCATATTCATTAAGTAGGAAACTTCTACCAAGGATGTGAATGAATCTTTAGAAGAGTGGAGTTTGATGGCTCTTTTTTCTCAGTTTCATTTTGGAGTTCAGTGGAAGGGGAATGAAGTTTCTTTAACCAGTGTTCTGTTGAAATCTACTATTATTGAGTTAATTCATCAGGAACAACTACTAGATGATGAATTCCATAGTATTAGGTACTTTCTTTATGGTTGGGAGACTGAAACCCAGTGGTTGTTCTCCAAAGATTGTGTTCTGTGTTATCGAAACCGTTACATTGTGACGTTACCGGCAAGGAAGGATGTGATGGGGGATTGACAAAACTCTCAGTGGGCTGTTCACCCAAGAACCAAGAATATGTTCTATGATA
The DNA here is from genome assembly GCA_963277665.1 of Viscum album. NCBI lineage: Eukaryota > Viridiplantae > Streptophyta > Magnoliopsida > Santalales > Viscaceae > Viscum > Viscum album. Next base: position 1,308,216,152 of record OY728147.1, read on the forward strand.
TGCAGTGACAGTTCTAGTGTCCAGGTATGATACTGGACATTGTTGAGTTTGTATCTCGTTTCTATACATGCCATCAGGTGAAAGCCGAGCACCAGAAACCTTCAGGTTTGCTTCAACCACTTCCAGTCCCCACATGGAAGTCGGACGAAATCTCTATGGAATTTTTGGTTGGGTTACCTCAAAACCGGAGGAAGAAGAACAAGATATGGGTTGTGAATGACAGGCTGACCAAGTCGGCTCACTTTATACTTATTCAAGATACAAACAATGTTGAGGAGTTGAAAAATATCGATGTGAAATAAATTGTTTGTTTGCAAGGAGTTATGTCTGCTATAGTCTCTGATAGGGATCCTCAGTTTACATATCACTTTTGGAGAGGCCTTCATGAGGCACTAGGATCTCAGGTCTGTTTGAGCACGACCTACCATCCACAGTCAGATGGAAAGACAGAGAGAGATATTCCGATCCTTGAGGATATGCTTCATGCATGTGTTCTGGAATTTGGTGGATCTTCGGATGATCATCTGGGGCTAGTTGAGTTTTCTTATAACAATATTTACTAGTCTACTATCAAAATGGATCCTTTTGAGGCATTGTATGGTCGTCCTTGTAAATATTTTTTATGTTGGTTGGAGATTGGTGAAATTTCTTTGGTAGGACTGAGTTTGGTCCAAGAGACGACAACTAAGATCCAGTTGATTCGTCAGAGAATGTTGATAGCACAGAATTGGTACAAGTCTTATGCTAATCGTCACCATAAACCTTTAGAGTTCTCAGTTAGTGACCATGTGTTCTTGAATGTTTCACCTCGATTAGGTCATTGACGTCTTGGGAGAAAAGGGAAGCTTTCCCCTCATTTTTTGGGACCTTTCGAGGTCGTTGGTCTTATAGGGAATGATGCTTACCATCTAGATATACCACCACAGCTAACGTCGATACATAACATGTTACATGTATTGCAGCTTCGAATGTGTATCTCTGATCCATCTCATGTTTTGAGCTGGAATGATCTTGAGATTGAACCTGATTTATCTGTGACTTAACGACAAGTCAGGGTTGTTGATTTTGAGAACAAGGTACTTCATGGAAGGACGACACCTCTAGTCCGTGTACTTTGGATGCATGGTTCTGATTCTCATGAGACATGGGAACGGGAGGCACTAATGAGAGAGTAGTGGCCTCATATTTTTGATGTGGATGTTTCTTTATAGGCTTTCTAGGGATAGAAAGATCTTATGGTGGGGAGGTTGTAACATCATGTTACATTTTCAGGTACTTTTGATGTTTCTAAGTACCTCTGTTTTGGAGTAGTGACTTGGGAGAGTCAGGAGAACTTTAAATGTTGTTTTGGGAGAAAGGGTAAGTCGCACGGGCAACGCATGGGTTGTCTAAACTGTGCGGCCAAATCATGCGTAGTTGGTCTTAGATATAGTAGCTTCGGCACAGGCAACACACAGTTTGCCTAACCATGCAGCCAAACCATGTGTGAAGGTTGTCCAAGGTAGTAGATAACACACATCCAACGCACGGTTTGTCAAACCATGTGAACTAACCATGCAGGCACATAAATGAGATCCTTAAATTGTGGATCTCACTCATTTTTTCCTCTAGGCGACTCGTTTGTCATCTTAAGCGGCCCTAACTCGGGATTTGTCTTCTTCTAAGGTTAGATAAGGTTCTCCAATCATTCCAAAGGCGATCCAAACTCTTCTCTTGGTGAATTGAAGTCAGATTCATGAGGCATGTGATTGTTATTCATTGTTCTTGATTGGTTTCTTAGATCTACTTAGATCTACTTCTCCTCTTCTCTCGGTTTCTTAGATCTACGCCCGTTATGGGTGGATCTAATTGTTTAGATGCCAAATATGATGACATTTGGTCTTGATCTCGCTAGAAGAAGAGATCTATGGTGTGTTCTTGAAGGAGCAACCAAGTTTTCTTGAGCGTTCTTGACCATTGTGGTTTTGGTCAAAACCTTTGAAGTAGGTGGTTTCGTCCCGACTTTCCAAATTGATTATCATTGTATTTTCTTGATTTATTTCAATTGTTGATTAAAATTAAATTTCTCAAGTTTTCATTCAATTAAATTGATAAACACTTGATTCTAGTGAATCGAGATATTTGAAATAGTTTTGGCATAGAAATTTGGAAAACCCCAATTCCATTGAATTGGGTGTGTTTATAGAAATTGGCCGATTTAAATTGTTGAATTTAAATTGTTGATTTGATGGAAATGATTTCAATTAAATTTTCAAATTTAATTGTGGGAATAAATTGTGTAATTATGTAATTGGTTTTGAATGGATTTCAAACTAGTGAAGATGACTTAAAATGATGTGATAAAACCCATTGGTTTTATCATTTGGAAAAAGGCATGTTTTGAATAAAACCTGTTTTGGTTTTAAATGGAATGAAATTGAAACATTTGAAATGGAAGTATGGGATTGATCATATTTAAAGCATTCTTAAAATATTTCACCCATCATGTAAGAGCGCATGCAAGCCTTAGGTAGTTAGTGAGTTATTTGGATACACTCTACACTACGACAACGTTCTAAAACATACTTGCGGTGGGTCACATCCCCGATGGGTTGGTAATGAGTCTCCTTTGGCTAGTTTCATAGGGACGTGTGTATACACATTTTTCTGAGTTCACATAGAGAGTGAATAATCCTATAACTGGTTAATACTATCATACCTTTTGGCAGATGACCATGTTTCTCGCTTGTTTGTTTATATTTGAGATATAAATGTATGCCAATGCTTTTGAACTTCTTTACATGCCTACTGAGTTTATATAAATAGTTTTATATAAATTTGTTTCTTAAGCCATTATTTTATAAATATTCCATCATTGTAAAGACTTTCCTTAATGTAATTTTTCCATCATTTGAAAATGTATAGCATGTTTTGTTAAAAATATGCTTTGAATTTCCAAACCTATTTATTTTAAAATTGAAAGCTTTTATTTGGATAATCTATTACAGAATCTTTGGTGGTATCCTACTAAGATTAGGCTCACACCCTACTTTTTCCTTTTGGTGTGTGTAGACTTTATTATTCCAGGATTGAGCAAAGGGAAGGGATCTCTTTGAGGTGGATTCAGTTTTTGATCTATGTTCTTGGTGAGTTGTATCCTTAGGGACCTTGGGGTTATATTCCTTTTTTTTGTACTTAGGTTGTAGTACTTGGGCTTTTTATTCCTTTTTGTATACCGGTACATTACTCCCGATGGACTTTCTTTTGTAATACATACTTTTTTCTCTGTTGCTTCCACATTTTTGTGGTAAAAATCATTCCCACTTGTATGTTGTATGATGCAAGGTGCTAGTCACCGACCCGTGGGGATTGGGAACACCCTTCGAGCTATGTCAGGGCCGGCTCAGTTATCGGGTACCAGGGTACCCGGGATGGTTCATGAAAAAATGGTATCGGGTTATGAGGGCATTGTGCTTTCGAGGGGTGGATAATGTAACACCCCTAGAATAGTCAGACTTAAAAAGGTTAAATATTACAACCCATGTCAACAAGGTGCACCTTTATTTTCATGAGCCTACTGGATTAGAACTCCACAGTTAAGCATACTTGGCCTGGAGTAGTAATCAGGCTGGGTGACCTTCTAGGAAGTTTCCTAGGGTGTGTGAGAGTGAGGGCAGAAAACAATAAAAGAACATGTGTTGGCCTGTGGGGACAATCATTAGTCTGATAATAAACTCTAGTGAGTAATAGCCTATGGTGTTCTGAGAAGGAAACCAAGGTATTACAGATGACCCATGGGGCTAGATGATAATGTTCATGGCCTAAGGAGGGGGGCATGACAATCATCTAATAGATCCCTTTTTATCTAAGGTAGTAATGGAACATATAACCTCTTCCCAAATTTCATAACTCCATCCTCATATACGAAGTCTGCCAATATTCCATCTTTAACATATTTAATTTTTTTTATATTTTCATCATCACATTGAGAGATTTTTTACTTCTCTAGGAAATATTTTCTAGTAATAATTGGAAATATTAAATGTGTTTCCCCTTCCTTAATAATTCCCATATCACTCATTAGTAGATCCATGAATATTTGATCTCTCTAAATACTCATTTGGGACAAAATTCCATGATTTTCTCTACTTAATGAACCTACCACCTTATTTTCCTTTCCTGGGTGGTAGTGTGTTGAATAATCATAATCTTTGAGTAACTAGAGCCATATAATTTTCCACATGTTGAGTTCTTTTTTTGTAAAAATGTACTCCAAACTCTTGTGATGCATATATATGTCACATATTTTACCGTAGAGATAATGTCTTCATATTTTAATAGCAAAGATTATGAATACTAACCCAAGATCATGAGTTGGATAATTTTTCACATGATTCTTCAACTGTCTTGATGAATAAGAAATAAATTTATAATTTCTTATAAGGACGCAACCCTGTCCATTCATTGATACATCACTATATATCACAAATCCATCATTTTGAGATGGAAGATTCAAAATTGGAGAATTGACCAATATAATTTTCAATTATTAAAATAATTATATACATTCATTCATCCATACAAACATAACCCCTTTATGTGGGATCTTGTTTAGTGGGTTTACCCATCAAGAGAAAGTATAAATGAAACGCCGAATGTTACTTGATAAGTGAATATAAATATATACCTCTATCATGTTCATTAACACATGCCATTCTTGGATTGCCTTTGTATTCACAGGATCAACTATGATTCCATCCTTAGAGACAATATGGCCATGTAATGAAACTCATTGAATCTAAAATTCACACTTGATAAAAGTTTCATATAATTCATTTCTTCTAATAGTATTCAGAATAATCTCTAATTGATTCTCATAGTCTTTGTAGCTCTAGGAGTATACTAGGATATAATCGATAAATACAAAAAAAATTCATAAAGATATTCCTTGAAAACACTATTAATTAGAACCATGAAGATAGAGGGTTCATTAGTAATTTCAAAAGGTATTACTGTAAACTCACAATTCCCATAACTTGTTTGAAATACTATCTTTGGAATATATTCCTTCTCCACACATAGATGATGATATCAAGATTGATGGTCAATTTTCAAAAAATATTGGGCTCTATGAAGCTTATAAAATAAATAATTAATGAATTGTAGAGGATACTTTTTCTTTATTGTAATAGCATTGATTTCACTATAATAAATACATAGCCTCATGGATCCATCTTTATTATTGAAAAAGAGTACAGTGGCTCCCCATGGAGAGACACTTGGTCAAATAAATTTTTTGTCACTAAATTACTCAAGTTGTTTCATTAGATCTAATAATTCCACAGTTTCCATTCTATAAGAAGTCTTTATATGGGTCTTGTATGAGGAATTAAATCAATAGAGAACTCAACCTCCCACTCTAGATGATGTTTAGATAAATCCTCAGGAAATATGTCAACATATTCTTGCACAATAGGTACCTCTTAAATTATATGTTTTATTTCATAAACTATATATATATTGTGTTCTATTCTTCTAAAATAATTAAATTCAGTAGAACTACTGGGGGTAGATATAGATAGGAATAAGATGATGAGGTTTCTACTCAAACGACAAGGGATTATACACCATTATAAAAAATTGCAAGTTCTTTCTTTTTGAAATTGATCTTCGTATAATAATTTAAAAAACAATTCATACAAATAATTATATCAAAGTAAATAATTGGTATGATAATAAGGATAGAAATTAAATCATATTTATGTGTCATGAGGGGGATTGATCGACATATCTTTGTTGTAATGATACATCCCCTATGAGTTTTGACTGACAACTCATTTTTTAAATCAAATTGGACATGTCTAATTTTCATAGAAAATTAGGATAATATAAATGAATGTGATGATACATAATCAAATAAATAATTGCATAATTTCTAGGAAACAATTAAAGTACCTTCCATCACATCATTAGTAACATGAACCTCTACAGTGGTAAAATCATAAGCATTCCCTTACTCTCATGGTCTTTTCTGAGGCATGTTTCCATGGTGCATAGGACATTCATTTTCAGTGTCCCATATCCAAAAAACTGTTGCATTGAACATCATTGATTTTTCACTTCCCATTTAATTCACTAGATCTATGACTCTTTTCTCTACACTTATAGAAAACTCTCATGCCTTTCAAGCTTTTCCCAAGAAGATTCCTTCCATAGTTCTCGCATAATGGAAATTTATTAAATCCCTTTATCTTAATTGGATATTCAAATTTTTCATTGTTATTAGAATAACTATTCTTATATTTATTTCCTTCAAAAAAATTTGATCTAGAAAATCCCTTCTCTCTTTTGATGTAACTTAATAAAATTTCATCGTATAATGAAAATGAATGAAAAACCAGTGCCCTTCGATGACTTGGATTAAGACCTTTGAATAAATGATCAACTTTGTCTTCCGATTCACATATAGAATCTATAGAAATCCTGGATAATCTTGTGAAGGTAGCCTCATACTCTGCAATACAATCGTATTCCCTTTTAATTAGGAGAATTAAATTTTTATTCATTACATTTAGTTGTTCTCGAGAGAAATATTTTTCGAAGAAAATTTTCTTTAACAGTTACACATTCCATATCTTCTTTTTCATCTTCCTCTACGGTATTTTGGATCAAGGACCACCATTTATCAACATCAACATTGAGGAAATATACTTCCAGCACTACCTTTTCATTCCCATTGCATCGTAATGAAAAAATATCTTTTTAAGGGCCTTGATCTAGTGATCAGCTACCACTAAATTAGTAGTCACACTAAATTATGGGGGATTATTCAACCTGAAATGATCTAATACAGTTGTAGGTTGGTCATTCGACACATCCTGAGTAAGTTGTCCCAATATGGTCATGATCCGATCTTCTCCAACACTGACTGTGTTGAATTTCTCAATGGGAAAATCCATACATAATCCACGAGTATTGATTCCCTTTTTCCTATTAGGCTCCATCAATAAATAATAGTATACAATAAATCTTGTCGTACTTCATAATTTCTAACTATAAAACACTAAAGATAATCTGAACATTTATGCACAACTAATCTCATAATCAAAAAAATTGTTTATATTTACTTTTAAATCCTTTATAATGGGTTTTAAATAAAATCTGAATTATCCTAAGAATATCCTCGAGCAGTGTCAAGAAAGGACTATAGTAAGGCCCATTTTTGTGTACCAGGATACATGAGGTCAAGCTCGAAACTCATTTTTAGAATTTTCACTTCTGGGTACATATGTTCTAGAAACAGGTTCACTTCTAGTATCCAGAAAAGGATATAATATCCAGAAAGATCCACATAATATATTACTTACAAATATTATAGGATATTCTTGTATGTTTATCCTAAATTACTATCTTAGGGTCCTGTTCTCTAATCAATATTTTCTAAATCCAGTTTCTATGTTTTCTACAAAACATCCATTGATACCAACTATAACTCCTTGATCCCAAAATCCTAGAGCTAGTGCATTAATAATTACATTGGCATGATTAAATGGAATAAAATCTAAAAGGAACACTTTGTTTAGTAGTCTAGAGGATATTATATTCATACATGTAAGTCATATTACATTGGGAAGGGTTAAAAAATTACAATACATAACAAACAATAATAAACTATGTCCACGAGATCTCAATAAATGGGTTTCTACTCATAAACTATTGTAGGTAAATAGATGAAAGGGGTGAGATAAAATGCTCAGTAGGGGTTACAAGAAAAGGAAGAATGAATCAACAATAATTGAATCATAATAAAATTTGCATAGTCAATATGGCTTGGTGAAAAATGAAAAGAACAAACCATTAATAAACTGAGAATGAAACAATATCCATAGATTTTGTCATAGTCAAACCTCATTGATAATAATAACTAAAAATGTTTAAAGATAATTCTTATTAATTGTACATCATGTATCTGGAATATGAAACCATTGTTCCATCAAATCTTTTTATGTTTGTGGGTAGATACCCATCTAATTCTATTTTGGAAACAAACTTGACGTGTTTGTCACCAACCGATTTGTCTCATGAGACCTATCAATGCATATAGGGTCTATAAAATGACCTTCACATAAATTCATGTCCAAATAGATATTTATACATAGATTTAATACACGTACAATATGCCTTATCAATATTTTATAAAGTATAAGACACAAATTCATCAATATTTCCATAGTTGAAACAACATTCCAAATAAACAGTACATATAAATGGGTATACGACTTAAGACAATAAAACTATCCATGAAACAAAAATATGGATATATAATATATTTACAATTTCAAATTATAAATGATCTCAAAGGGGAAGTATATACACCCCATAAGAATGATTAGGCATAAAATACCATGTAAATCACAATGAAATGGAAACTGAAACAAAGTCCCTTACAACATTGCAATAAATCAAGTAAATAATCTTCAAGTGAATCACTAAATACCATGAATATAAAGAGAATAATGATATTATATATCAAAAGGATGTAAAAATCCACCACGTACAAGAAATATGTGGAGAAAAATGGAAATATCATAGAAATAAAAGTGAGATGAGAAACCCCTTACCTTATGTCTGAATGTGTTCTTGATTTATCTTAATGACATGAGTAAACAAATATATCTTTATTAATTAATAATTTCAAAACCTAATATACTTTTAATTGATTTAGTATAACAATATTAGGTTTATTAATGTTCTTTTTGATGGGTTGAAGAATTCAATTTTATTTTTTTGGAAGTATTTTCTACCTTGGTTTGCATGATCTATTTACTTAAATTTTTGAATTGAAGTTTATTAGAAATGTGGTTAAACATAAAGAATTTTGAATATATATTATTAGTGAAATTACATAGATATAAATTATCTTCTAATGATTTTTTTATATTATATGAGGATGAATCACTTGATAATAGTTAATGATAAATTCTTGGATTAATATGGTGGTTTTGTTTATAATGAGCTTATTCAGTATTATTATTTTTTATTACCAGGGTTTAAGGATTATAGTACATTAAATAAGATTAAATATATATATTATGATCTGGTTCAACCATAAAAATGGTATCATATCCACAATTTAAGAATGTTACAGAAATTAAAAACCTATTTCCCTTAAATTTGATAAGTCAACACATCTCAGACGGTGTTTTAATTTTTAGTATCAGGAGAGGTGGAAAAGGTAGATGATGATAAAATATTCCACTAGCATAATAAAATTCCAGTCTATTTAGGCTAATAGAATTAACATAGAAAATATGGATGTGGGGAGATGATGAGAGAGCAACAAAAAAATGGAACATGTAAAAGAGGTTAAAAGAAAAAGGAAGAGAAGTTCACCTCTTGAGTACCCCACCTTGAGAATCTCTTTAAAGCCATTGTTTTCGGAATTTTGGGGAGACCATAAGGTCTTGGATATTGGTGGAGGGATTGGGATGTGTATTTGGAAGAACATAGGTAAGGCTCAATGCTTGAGTGGTGTGGGAAGAAATGGGGGTGATGGGTGGTTTATATGGGGAGGGGAGGATGGTTTTCTTATTATTTTAATCATTAGTTTATTATTGTCATCTAAGACTACCAATAGTGATGATTCCCTGAAAAAAATAGTAATAAGTACAAGTGAGTTCTAACCAATTTTCATTTACATTATCCTTGACTCATGCATGATGCAGAAATTTATTTATTTATCATATTTCATAAATTTGAAAATTTCACTATTCCTTTTCATTTTTAAGGCGCCTAAATTTATTTATACATTTATGGGTAAGGTTACCATTCATAAGGGGCATCTTACTATTCATATTTTTATTTTAATATTAATAATTGTAAGTTTCTATTCATATGGCTATGTTTCTATTCACTAAAAATTAGGTTGATTTTATCAGACTCCAAATATCACCCTGATCGCAACCATGTATTTCCATTTCACGAAATTAAAAACACAAAAGTGGAAAAATTTAAGATTAATGGCTTGTTTATGAATATATCCTAAATAAGCAAGTGTTTTTTCAAAGAGTCTTACTGCTTTATTAAATATATTATATCTAATGAATTGAAAGTATTTAAGAGAAACATACCATAAAATCATTTGGGGTGTTATATTTATAAAAAAAACTATAAATTAGTGAGTGGTGAAAAGACCATCAATTTCTCTAAAATGATGGAAATATGATAGATTTTTTATGACTAATTTCCTATATTTTTGAAACTCCATTAACATCTAGACTATGAAAATAAATAATTATACTTATTTTACAATTATAATATAATTCTTTAGTAAATTTACACCACAATCACACATATTGATCCCAGAAATGAGTATTAAAGACAATTTTTTTGTTCTAGAAGAACTAAAATAAACTTCTAATAGATCACATAATCCACAAAGTATAAAAATACATTTCTATAAACTCTACTAAAAATAAAATGTTAAAACCAATGTAAGATAAAACCCATAATTAATTAATCTTAATATGAATAAGTAATACATTAATTTCCAAAATTCAGTAAGATTTCAAAGGATTAACATTGATCATCCTCAAGTAAAATACCCTATATCACAAATAAACTCAATATCCCAAACATAAATAAAGGTTGTAACATCAAATTCTATCTCATAGCCTTAATATTACATCTCAAAAAGCATAATATAACTCCTCCCAAATAGTTCTTTATGTTAAACTAGAAGGTTATATATACGTCAACCTAATAAAATGTCTCTCAAAATATGATTAATAATTAATAATTAAAAAAATTAAAAATTATTTGATCCTATATACATCTTTTAAAAATAAAATTAATATTTTCCCAACAAATTGTTATGTAAAATTATTTTCATAATAATGAGGAAATTAGATAGGTAAGTGGGAATCACTACAAACTTTTCACCCTTATGTTTTTGGTTTAAGCCTTGTGGTCTTTTCGTGTGCAATAGTTTTTCGTCCGAAACACATGTTGTCCTTTCAATAATACTATATTTATATAATTAAAATAATATATATAAAAAAATTATTTAAATCATAAAAAATATAATGAATAATCAAACCAATTTTTAACCACTAATGTTTTGTAAAAAATTTATTTTTCCAAAAAAAAAATAATATAAATTGTATACTATTACCTTAACATCAATGATCACATTAACCATAATTGTTATTGAGAACCTCAAACTATACTCCAAAAAATATTAATGTAGTATTAATCAAATAACCATTTCACAAAAACAAATATTAATCCAAAAGGTTGTATTCCCACTAATGTCTCTCAAGATATCCTTAATCATGTTATACTCCCACAAAATAAATCCTAAATTTTTGAATCACTTCTATTAATATTATGATAATACTTATAATTATCAAACTAATAAACATTAGGTTTATCCCATATCACTATGTCATATCATAGGTTTCCATAGGTTCTATTCTCACATTTATCATAATGGTTTGTAAAGAAAATGTGAATTAATTCAAGAATATCCCCTCGGATTGTCAAACATGGTGTATAGTATGGTCTCATTCATCTTTCACTATGATATTAGTTAATATATATATGAATATCAATTTTAATTCTTATTTACCCAAGATTAATATATTCCAAAACCACATCCACTTGTAGTATCCATACAAGGATGCATTTCAATGAAAACCACACAATATCAACAGTTCCAAAACATTAGGATGTTATAATCACTTAAACTAATCCCGAATGATTATCATAGGTTTTTATTCTATAATATATTTTTAATTAAATTTAATTTACAAGGTTTATAATAATATTTATATGAAACCAATTACAGTGACTCTGACCCAAGTATCCCAGAGATAGTTGTTACATTATTACATTTTCATAAAATAAAATAGATCACATTACAATTGACCAAATAGTTTATTATTCTTGTAAAACTATATATGTACATGAATATCATATTCTATTTGAAAATATAAAAACAAAACCTAGTAAATGTAAATATTCTACATCCTTAAACAAATTAAAATATTACTTCTTTATATCATTGGGAAAGGGAAAAAATAAGGGGAGAGATCAAATTATGAGAATGATTACATACAATAGAATATATTATTTGTAAATAAAGAAAAAAAATATTTATTTTTAAATAACTGAATACACATTCCATTTAATCAATAAAATGACCAGAAGAATAATATGAAAGGATTATATTATGATCAAATATTGACATATAAATAATCCCATGGACATGAAATATTTCCATGTATATTATAACTATTCAAATATTCACATGTACATCAATAATCGATCCTATAACAATAGAGTTTTAACTTAATAATATCATAAATGTATCTTCAAGGCCTCATGATAATAAATTTTACACAAATGTGTAAGGCCTGAAGAAAAATACACAAACTAGATGGTCTCATGAGACCCCCCAGTTAATAAATGGGATATAATTGGACTCTCTTTTACCTTTATATGTCTAATGAATTCAACATATAGAAAGGGTGAATAATAATTAAATACATAATAAACATAAAATTTTTATTGGAAAACCAAAACATGAAATATTTATAGTGAAAATAATCATAAACCATCCATAGAAATAATAATAATGTGATCATTATAACATATCCCTAGTGGATGATAAATGATTTGTTGTTTATGATAAATATAAATAAAGTAAAATTTTCCTTAAAAACATTCTTGAGGAAAGTACCATGTTCTTTTCGGAATCCACTTTTAAAAACTGTAAATTTACATAATACTTGGAAAAATATCTTATTTGAATATAATAATGATACTTTTAAGAAAATATTCCAGGTATTGAGTAGTCATTTAGTGGTAAATTCTATTCATTCTGAGTACATTAAAAAAAACATTACACTCAATTTTGTTTGGAATATATTAAGCATGTAACTCTTTCAGAAAATAAAAAAGAAGAATATTTGAAAAAATTATTTAAAAATTCAATAATTGTTAAAAATTGATTCATTAAATCACTTTATAATAAAAATATTTTTTGAATTATTTTAAGGAAAATATAGGCATAGAAATAAAATAATCTTGACTCATTTGAAAAATAAGTTAGTTGTCCATAAAAACATTCTTTTGGTATCATGAATATTTCAAAGTGAAAAATAAAATGAAAACATATAATTTTCAGAAATAACCAATTTATAATTAAATATATTTTTTGTTATGATTTAAATATCAAATAATTCTCACAATAGATAGATAAACATAAACAATACTAAATAGTGAGGAGACTATGAAATAAACCCTTAGCACACATGTAACTTATGAATCTCAAGACCAATGAAAGAATAACATCCAATTAATGTCTATATATATTTAAAATAAGGAGGATCATGATATAACATGTTAATGGGGGAATTATATACCCCATATTAAATAAATTAAGGGTATATCAATAAAATATACTTTAATGAAAGAAAATTGAGACTAAATCCCTTACAAGGATCATAACATTACTATGAGAATTTATAAATGAAGTGATTATGTGAAATAAATTTAAATCCATATAAGAAAAGTTATTATACAACATAAAATAATTATAATACATTACACACATAATCTTATAATTATATAGTCTATATAGAAGTAATATAAAACAATGAAAATAAATAGGGTTATGAGATCGATTGACACTGGTAGCTTTCTTGTCATGTACCCTTGGATTAAATAATTTTAAATGAAACAGAAAAAACTATTAGTTATTATATATTAATGAAATAATATATAAAATGGTATTATATAAAAATAAAAATAATTAGGTTCAAAACATTAAAATATGACTCAATGAAGGATAATTTAGATGGAATCTATTACAAAGATTGTAATATTGATGTGAGAATTAATCAATGAAGTGATTATGTTTAACAAATGTAAATCAAAATTAATTTTTTTTAAATCAAACATAAAATAATAAGATGAAATTACACACATAATCATGGCGTAACATAGTAAATAAATAAATAATATCACCCAATGAAATTAAATTGAGTTACGAGATCCCTTACGACATGGTAATGTTCATGTCAATTCACCATTGATGGAATAATTTGAAGTGAAATATAAAATACCATGAATTATTAATTATATAATATGTAAATGAATATTATATACATCATATAAAACAAATTGGTGTATAATATTAATATATTCATCCATGAAAGGAAATTTAGATGAATTCCATTACCTTGGGTCCAAGTCATCATGTATGCTATATATCATCTAGAATAATAAAAATTGGATAATTTTTTACTTTCTTAATATCATTTTTAATGGTCATTATTCATTTTTATTTATTACCATGCTATAACTAATTACATATTCAACTAATATCAAATCAAATGGTTTAATGATATTCAATTCTTATATCTAATATTACATCAATAAGTTGAATATGCTAAAAGATTTTGTTATTCCATAAAACATAGAAAAAGAATAATAAATAATTATCATTTTAAAACATTTATTATAATTTTATAAAAAAAATTTAAATATGTGTATGAATAATGAATTACATTACAATTAAATATATGGTATGTCATACATATTCATGAGAAACAATTACATTTTTTTTCATGATCATGATTGAGAGAACATAAATATTACATTGTGTTTTGATATTGATAATTATATTCTAAATACAAAATCATTTCTTTAAAATAACTTATATATATCATACATGTGATATAGTGATGAAAAATAACCACATCATTTCGAGGAGGTGGTAGTCTAGATGTAAGGAAAAATGATATCATCATTTTTAAATGGATGAAATGTCAAAAAAGTATGGGATTCATTACCATTTAATAATGGTAAAAATGTCATTATTATGATATATAAAAATTAAATCCTCCATTTTTAACCAATTTGATTGACGGTGGTTGAAAAAAAATTACATCATTTCATGGTGCGGTAGTCCGCTGTACACACAAATGGAAGTCTCGTTTCATGTTTGATGGAATAGGAGATAGATATAGGGGATTAAGTTAACCAAAAAACATATCATTCAATGTAATATACAGGTTTTATTATTTCAAAATTATTTAAGAATATTGAAAGGAGTTTTAAGAATAAATAAATCTAAATCACTCATTTAAAAGAAGTATATCCACTCAAGACGACCCAATTTACTTTACACCTTAACGACTCTAAATATGTTATTATTTATAAAAGAAGACATATATAATTTGGTAATATATTTTATGATGGAATTTGGGTAAGGATTAATAAAAAATGGTTATTTAAGTGTAAATAAAAGAGGAAAGGGGGTTCACTTTTATTAGATTGGGGAGGGGGACTCTTGGAATTTAGTAATGTATTAAATTGATATAAATTAATTCTAATGAAAATGATAAAAACTTATATATTTAAAATATATAATAGTATTTGGTTGAAATAATATCATTTCATAAAAATTTTACAAGTTTATATTATGTTTTTACCCTTATCTCTATGTTTTAACACACATCAACCCTATTTGAAAATTTCCATAACCCCAATGTTTTTACATCTAAGGGGTTGAGATAGTTAATATAAAAGAAAAATTAAAACATAAATGGATCATATTTTATATTCATAATAATATTTAAATCCATTGAAAATGATATATTTTTTATGAATTTTTAACCATTTAATATAATGTTTTGTGTAAGAATTTATTAAAATTATATAAAAAACATTTATAAAAGAATTAACACTATGAAAATAATTTCATTATTTTAAAAATATTAATTAATATTCATTCAAAACTCTATTTCTTCCCTTTTTGAACACATAAGAGACATTTAAGAGTAATAAAGGGACATTTTGTATTTTTATTTACATAAAAAATAATATTGGTCAACTTAATTGTAATGTCCTGGTTCCGAAAGCCTCTTAGAGGCACCCTGTACCCGGTTAGACACATGGACTCAAGGGAATTTTCTCGCATGCTAGAGGGTGCCGACTAGAAGCGAGAGTTTTGGTGTGATAGTGGGGAAACTATGCCCTCATTCAGTAGAGTACATAATGGAAGTAAACAACGCACAAAAGAGGTTGCAGTAAATATCCATTAACAGTAAATAACAGAAGAATGGAATAATAAACAATTAGAGAACACACATATATATAATTATGCATGATACATATGTCTAGGAAATAATCCAAACAATTCAAAATGCTAGAGATAAAAATAGTGCTAAACCAAAGTACAAAAGAAAAAGATAAACAACTCCTCAGCATCGCAAGCCTAATCTTGGTCCGATGCTCTCCAGCTCCACGACAAGTCATGTACCTAATGTAGAAGGGTTCTTTCCCTTATCTATACCTGCAACAATAAAATCTGTTGGGCCCAAAATCATGACCCAAACAGGTCATGAGACTAAATCCCAATTGTCAACCACATGAAGATCAGTTCCTAACAGTCAGTGAATATATGGCAGGTAAAAGTAAATAAAATAGAAAACAAGAAAGTACTCAGCATTAAACAATCCATAGTTTCAACATCAAGCAACAAATAATCCAATAGATAATCATAAACATGTAACCCTATGGGAAGTACTCACAACCATCCCCTCTAGTCCTACATAACAAGTATAATACAACCTCTATGAAGTACAATCAGCCTAACCCCTGTGGTTCTATATGTAAATACTCTCTGATGGAGCATTCACAGTCAATTCCACTTATAGTCTAAGGTAGTTAGGAACTCTCTAAGGAAGCACTCATAATCAATACCACTTATAGCCCCAAGTTCAAGGGCTCTTTAATGAAGCTGACTCGGTCAATTCCCCTTATAGCCCAGGTCATTCATAGTATCTCTGGGGATGCACTAACTGTCAATTCCCCATATAGTCTAAAGCAGTTCAAGGTAATTCAAAGTAAAAAAAAGATTCTCTAAGGAATATGGCATGGTCAATTCCCCTAATAGTCTAAAGTGATAAAATACTCTCTGAGGAAGCTCACTCAGTGAATTCCCCTTATAATCTAAAGTGCTCAAGGACTCTCTAAGGAAGGTCACTTGGTTAATTCCCCTTATAGCCTACTACCCTGGGTTCTCATGATCCTGTGTAGGTCAACGAGCATAGAAATGTAGTATGACCAAAGTAAAACTATATAACTACTTGGCTAAATAATATACACCATATCAAGTATGTCAGAATACAAACTCTCCATCCAATAACAATAGGCATAAACAATAGGCATGGTAGCCTAAGGCTAAGTAGGACCAAATGCTCATAAACAGAACATGAGTGGGAAAAAATACATCCATACATGGAAAAAATCCCCAATCATATCCAATTAACCTATAAAAAGGCATAAAATCAT
The DNA here is from genome assembly GCA_963277665.1 of Viscum album. Taxonomy (NCBI): domain Eukaryota; kingdom Viridiplantae; phylum Streptophyta; class Magnoliopsida; order Santalales; family Viscaceae; genus Viscum; species Viscum album. The sequence goes on from OY728147.1 coordinate 1,308,233,495, forward strand.
GGTAGGTAAAAAATAGGGGTAAAATAGTAAATATCCAATACCATGTTCCAGGGTATTGGTGGAACTTTCACATAATACTCAAAGTCTTTGAACGGAAAGGCACAAACCACCTACCGTTGAGTTAAGATATCGATATATGCAAACCTATAAGCTTCAATCTCCTTAGAATGTCAATGATCTACAAAAACTATTACAACGTTGAACCCACAATATCTTACGAGAGAAGAGAAATCATAAGATGGTGCTCTTGGAGAAGAGAGAACTCACCGATGCGATTCCAACGCAAGAGATGATGTTTGATTCAGAGGATGACCGTACCCTCAGGGGTTCGTCGAAGATACAAAGCTGTAAAGATTTTTCGATTGAACATGACCTAAAAGAAGAGAGTTTAGGTGATTACACATGACCTCGATGTGTTTAATGAAAAAAAGAAATTACACGGTGTGTACTTTTGAAGTACACAGCGTGTACTCATCATTTCCGTACTCCTCTTTAAGCGGCCACCAAGTCACTCCCACATCACTATGTGTGTGGCTACTACACAGAAAGCACACGGACTCCTGCGACAGAGAAGTACACGGTGTGTACTCATAATGTAAAGGATGTGTATATAGAAATTTTTTAGAATTTTCACTTTTTCTCAAAAAGCAACCAGAAGAGAAAAAAAATACCTGAAAAGAAGATCCAAGTTCTTAAAAACATCCCCCTTTAATGAATTTTGTCTTCAAATTCCCCTAGCGTGATGTAGAAGAAGAAACCCCGAACAGTTCTGGCCACTGTTCTCGAACATTGGTCTCCCTCTCCCAAGTCTCATCCTGTACTCACTCATGATACTATTGCACCCGTACTAGAGGAATAGATCAGCCACAAAGAACCTTTGTAATATGATAAAAAATCTGGATAGTATGCTCTTTGAATGACACATCAACTTTGCGCTCAACCTCCTCTGGCTGAAAGACATAAGATGGGTTTGAAAAGTAACGTCAGAGCTGGGAAAAGTGAAAATTGTCGTGCATTTCCTGGTACCTCTGAGGTAACGACAACCAATAGGCAACCGACCCAACTCCCTCCAACACCTCTAATGGCATGACATACCTCGGAGAAAGCTTACCCTATTTACTAATCCTCCTATATCCCAACCTCGGTGTGACACGTAGGAAAACCTGATCCCCGACCTCAAACTCCAGAGGTCATCTATGTTGATTAGCATAAGACTTATGTCGAGACTGTGCAGTATCCATCCTCTTTCGAATCAACTCTGTATTTTCTCTAGTCTTCAAGACAAGACAAGGTTGCAACATAGTTGTCTCTCCTACCTCTTGCCAATACAAGGGTGATCGGCATGGCCTACCATACAAATCCTCATAAGGTGCCATATAAATAGTTGCTTGAAAACTATTGTTGTAGGAAAACACCATAAGAGGTATTTTCTTCTCCCAATAACATCCAAAATCTAGAATGCATGCTCAGAGCATGTCCTCAAGAACCTAAATCGTACGCTCAGACTTTCCATCTGTTTGGGGATGGTAAGATATACTCAAAAGTACTTGTGTAACCAAAGCCTTCGGAATCCCCTGCCAGACCCGAGAAGTAAAATGATCATCCCTGTCTGAAACAATAGAGTGTGGAACTCCATGTAGACGTATGATCTCAAGGATGTAAAACTGTCCTAGATCATCAACAGTGAAGGTCACCTTGATCGGGATGAAGTGAGAAACCTTTGAGAGTTTGTCAATGACAACCCAAACTGCATCAATCCCCCAAGGTGAACTCCACAACCCAATCATGAAATCTATCGCGAAATCATTCCACTTCTACTCAAGAATGGGTAACTGCTTTAAAATCCCTACTCGATGCTGATGCTCTGCCTTCACCTAATAAAAAGTGGAACATGGATGCTGACGCTCTGCTCTCACCTGCAGAAAAGTGGAACACCTCATGATAAAACCAGCAACATCCCTCTTCATACCTGGACACCAATAATGACTGTGTAGATCATGATACATCTTTGTGACGCCAGGATGAACTTCCCAAATTGAGGACTAAAAGTCCCACATCAGCTCCTCGCGTATGTAAGCTGGAAGCCATACGTTCTCCTGAAAAAACAAGATCTCATCCTCCCCTATGGTCCATCCAGTAATAGGGTCATCTCCTGACACACTCTCCCTTAGGACTAGGCCTTCAAAATCTGATAGCTTCCTCATTCAAACTCGATCAAGAAAAGTATAGGTAACAACTATAGAAGATAGAAAATTCTGCCACTATCTTTAGTTCACCTCCAAATGCATTTCAAAGAATAGATCCATAAGCTGCCACTCACTACTAGCCTCCTGAACTGCCTATACCTGAGTCCTCCTACTCAATGCATCAACCACTGCATTGCCTTTCCCAGGCTTGTGGGAAAGCTCGAAATCAAAGGACTGAAGGTAATCAACCCAACTTCATAGTATTTAACTCATATAACACTAAGTGATGATATACTTGAGACTCCTATGGTCTGTGAAAATAGCAAAATGCTCTCCCCGCAGATAATGTCTCCAACAATGTAAGGCATGAACAGTAGCAGCCAACTCGAGATCGTGTGTCGGGTAATTCCTCTCATGCAGCCTCAACTACCGTGACCCATACACAACGACTCCATATCCCTGCATAAGCACAACTCCCAGACCGATACCTGAAGCATCATAGTAAATAGTATAGCTCTTTCTCGTCTCTGGAAACACTAGTATTGGTGATGAAGTTAACCTCCCCTTCAGCTCCTGAAAGGCCGACTGCCAAGAATCTGACCATAAGAACTTCACACCCTACTTAGTTAGACTCATCAATGGTTCTGCTAAGCGTGAAAAGTCTTGTATGAAGTGTATGTATTATCCAGCTATCTCTAGGAAGCTTCGTACCTCAAATATATTCTTCGGCTGCTCCCAGGAAACTACTGCTCTCACTTTGTTTGGGTGTATTGATACCCCTATATCTAAGATGACATGACCCAAGAAGTGAATCTGATCCATCCAAAAGTGGCATTTTGAGAGCATAACATATAATTTATTCTCTCTCAGTGTACTCAAAATGATCTCAATATGGGTATCATGGTCGTGTCGAGTATGAGATTACACCAAGATATCATCAACAAAAACATCCATTAAAGAATCCAAGTATGGATGGAACACTTGGTTCATCAGTTCTATGGAAACCGCAGGCACGTTCGTGAGACCGAATGGCATAACCATATACTCCTATAGAGGATACCTGCTCCAGAAAGCTATGAGAGGTATATTAGATGGTCTAACGTGCAACTGATGATAACCGGACCTCAATTCAATCTTCGAGAACACCCGTGATTCTTGAAGCTGATCAAAGAGATCATCATTCCTGATCAAGGGATATCAGTTCTTGACCGTCAACTGGTTCAGATACTGATAATCCATAGAAATTCTAAGGGTACTGTCTTCCTTTATTGCAAATAGGGCAGGCGAACCCGAAGGAGAAGTACTGAGTCGTATGAAACTCTCTGCCTGAAACTCCTCCAACATCTTCTTGAGCTTCTGAAACTCTGGCTTAGCCATCCTATAAAGAGAAATGGACACCGGTGCCACTACTAGAACAATCTCGATAGAAAAGTCCACCTCATGCTCTGATGGAAAACCTGAAAAGACCTCTGTAAAGACATCTCTGAAATGATCCACCAAAGGAAGAAATTTTAACTGAGAAGTACCCTAATAATATAGATATAAACTAGCAATTTGGGCTCTATCTCCTCCTATACCATGATTCTCTAGACCCACTCTGCTAACCTAGACATTCCACTCACCTTTATAAAGAAATGACATGCCCTATGGGATTGTAAAACTCACCCTACAGCTATAACAGTTGACGACTACCTAGAAGGCTACTAGCCTATTCATTCTGAGAATGACATCATATCCTTTCACCTATAAAACATAAAGTCCCCTAAAAAGTGACACCCACCAACCTATAGAGGGAACTCCTTACACTGACATACAGTTGCCGTTATAGTCCCCAAAAGAGTGTCTAGTGTTAAGATATCAGCATTAGAAAGGATGCAGAGCCCATGGATCTCCACAACAACAACAGATATAAATCTATGGGAAGCCCCTCTATAGAAAAGAGCAGAAGCTAAAACTAATGGTACTAAGATCATACCATGAAATGTAGATGGTCTGGGATCCAGCTTCTACTGGGTCTGCTACACTGTAAATGTCTGGCCTGCACCACAGCCCTGTGACCCTGCCAGACCACTCTGAGCTGATCCACCCTTCTTTCACAAAAACAGGGGTACTGGATACCCCAACCACAACCTCCACCTCGGACTGAACGGCTGGAAGAACTCCCATTACCTGACTGATGAGATGCTGGTGGTGATGCTACTAAATGAGGAGTCATAGAATAACCCCTGTCACTAGATGCTCGTGAGAAGATCTGATAGAAGCACTGAAGGTGACCCATCTTTCCACATGATCGGCACTCCACCGGGTCTCTCTGCCAATGCGGCCACATATACCAACTCCTCCCGCACTGGTAGCATACCACATGGCTACCATAAGATGCATCCCACCTACTCAGATCTCCTCATGAAATCTCCCTGTGACGCTTCCCGCTATCAGCTGGAAGAGCACTAATCTTGGATGCCAAACCACCTAGGCTCATAGCTCCAGAATCCCTAAGATTACGCTATGTGATCAGCGCCTGGTTGACGGTAGAGGATATTGAAATCAACCTGAAGGTGTCCACCTAATATCATATGTCGTGCCTCAAAACATCCTCAAACTTCCGTGCGAGGAAAAAATCATCATCTCTTTGAATAGGAGTGAAACGTTGTAGATCGGTGAAGTGAGAGGAATACTCCATAACAGAAAGAGTGCCCTGCTTCAGAATCATGAACTCTCAGGCTTGATCAGCTCTCAAGGTCTCCGGATAGAAGTAATCATAGAATATGGGCTGAAACACATTCCAATCCATATTCTTCTAGCATCCCACCTATGAGATCACATCCCACCAACTCTTGGAGGAGTCTCGAAGCATGTAAGTAGTGAGCTTCACCCTTTTCTCTGCTGGTATCTCTAGATGCTCTAAGATCGTCATCATGGCTTATTTGCATGACTCTGTAGCCTGGAGTCCTCCATCCCCTAAAAAAGTAGGAGGATGCTTCTGCAGAAATACCTGCTTCAATTCCGCCATTGATGGGGTAGGAGGGGGAACTCCCTGAAAGGTCTGAAACATCCTTAAAATTCCCTCCCTGAACTATGCATCAGCACCTATGTCAGGTACCACGGATGGTTCCAAGGCTGGCACAACTGAAGGATCTATTGGTAGTCCCTGATCAGACATGTTAGGTGTCTAATTACCGCCTTGAAATTGGTGTACAAATGGAGGACGTCTCGATGGAATGACTCTGCAAGGTCAACTGCACACCTTAGATCAAGATTATAAAGGATTGAAAACTAGAAGCGTAAGAAGATAATAGGAGAAAGAAAACATTCTTGTTTCACAAAACATGACTACATGGCATGTACAATTACTACACGGTGTGTTCCCTAAAGTAATTTACATGGGATTGTACTTCTGACTAAACTGGTCATGTAAGACCCCAAACAGATGGCGTCTTCTCCTAACACACAATGTATACTTGAATCCTTCTCCCATGCCCGAGTCCTTCTACACGGTTAAGCCACACAGCTCTCCTAATACCTGAAAACACAGTGTGTTCAAGATAGACACGACGTGTACTAGACAAGCTTCACCAGGCCCGTGTTGTTAGTGACACAACCTGACACACAACTCACAAAAAATGGTGTGTTCAAGGTGGACACAACGTTCATGTGAAGGGACAACACCAACCGTGTTGTTGGTTATACAACTAGATACACGGATAACACTACACGGAATGTTCTAGCCGAACACAACATGTATGAGAAGGGATAACACTGACCCGTGTTTTTCATGACACAGATGGGTACCTAGGTCAGACTACACGGCGTGTGCTACTAGTACACGACATGTTCATAGAAGAATTTCCCTATCTCATGTCTTTGCCCACACGACCTATGACATGGTTAGAAACTACACAGTGTGTGTATAAATTACAGGGTGTGTACATAGAAAAAACAGTTTCTCCCCGAACAGAAGAACACATGGTGTGTAATCAAAACTACACGGTGTGTATTCTGGGTTTTTCTAGAAAGTAATCCTTGAAAACTACTCCAAAACCCATAAAAACCCCTAAAAATAAAAACAAGTGCCAAATTATGATCTGTGAGGGACCATACTCCTTGCGAATAAAATTTTGGAAACTTACACATGTTATAACAAGGAAAACAAACCAATGATCCACAAAATTCTGGTCCATGAGGGCCCATAACACCTCAAGAAGAAAGTTTTTGTATTTATTCAGAAAAAACATTACACAAACAATACCCTATCAAACAAAAGCTATTTTATTGAGTAATCTATCACAATATCTGGCATATTCTACACAACATCTATCATAACAACATGCAATTGATAATACACCTTTAATGGAATGGTAAGAATTCATGACATGTGATTTCTAACAAGTTCTTATATGATGCATGAGATGGAATACCCTCATCTCATCGGCTTACGACAGAAATAAAACCTCAATAACATCAACAATAATAACAAAAATCATGTGAATCACTCAAGGTGAAATCAAATCAACTGTAATAATTGAAAAACTAGAAAAATTAAAATTAAATGAGGTAGATTGGCTTTTGCCTATACACAGGTTAGCTACTCTTGGGCATAGCTTATTACCAAGTACCAATTCTATATTAACCCTAGCTCTCAACTCCAAATAGTAAGTCAAACGAAAATAATTCCTCTGTTACCACTTTGTAACCTACCAGTTCCAGAAGCCACCCAGAGGTTCCCCGAACCCAGTCATTCACATTGCCTCAAGTGCATTTCCCTGCAGGCCATATTTTTTCGACTAGTAGCGAGGGATTTGGTGTGATAGTGGGGAAACTATGCCCTCATTTAGAATACTACACAACAAAAGTAAACAACATACAAAAATGGAATTAGTAAATATCCAACAAAAGTAAACAATAGAAGACTGGAATAATAAAAAACTGGAGAACATATATATATAATGATTCATGATACATATGTCTATGAAAGAAACCAAACATGTCACAATACTGGAGATATAAACAGTGCTAAACCAAAGTACAAAAGAAAAAGGTAAATATCTCCTCTACATCGCAAGCCTAATCTTGGTCCCATGCTCTCCAGCTCCACAGAATGTAAAGTACCTAATGTTGACGGGCGCTTGCCCTTATCTATACCTGTAGCAATATAATCTTTTTGGGCCCAAAAGCATGACCCAAACAGTTTGTGAGACTATATCCCAATAAGAAACCACCTGAAGATCTGTGCATAACAATCAGTGAATATATGGCAGGTAAAAGTATAGAAAACAACAAATAATAAAGTACTGAGTTGTAAACATGTAACACCCAGATATTTTATGAAAAATATTATTTTAATTTCATTGATGTCTTGTGTTGTAAGCTACAACAATATTGTCTTGCGCTATACGCAACACCGTATGAGCTTACAGTACACACAACACTATTCTTGGATCATGTTACACACAATTTTGATAATAGATATTCTACGAAACATTGAGTGTATATATATATTCAATGTATAAATGAAATATGGTTGTATTATGTTATACGAAACAATAGAGGAGTCTTGCACAACATGCAACCCTGACGTGGCATGCATTACACGCAATCGCAACCTTCCTCGATAGTGTGTGTTGTACGCAATACCGGGTTTCACTAAACAACGATATATTGTTATAATATTATTATGGACTAGCCGTTATGAATATTATTAACTAAATTTTGAATTTTATAACATTATTATTCATCTTACACATTTTCCAGAATATGGTATGAGAACAAAATAAATTTTTCCTGTAAAATATGTATTTTTTAAAAATTACAGTTTTCCCGCCTTTTGATGATGCACCCAACTTAAATCTTCTTTTTGACATGTCTATAAGCTAAATTTGACAAAATAAAATTATTCTTTGGAATTAGGATATAATAATTTACTTTGGATAAATTTTTGATATTATTCTGATAACTTTCATATTTTAATGAATAGTAAAAACACGATATATTTTAATTAAAAACAACTTTTTTCATCGTAATAATTTATATGGTTAGATTATCTTTTTAATTGGTTTTAAAGTGTAATTAGAATATAGTTTTACTATTTAATCTAATGTTGGTCATTGGAATTAATTTCACTTTGAAATTAGATATAAACAAGTATCAATCTTTTGATAGTTATTGTTTCTTAAAAAAACACACTATTTGTTTTGATAACAGGAATTAATTTTAAAATTAATTAATTCTACTTCTATGTTTTGAATTTGGATAAATAGACATCAATTTTGAATTCGGAATATCAAATAATGCTTTGGCTGATTTTTTGGTATTTTTCTGAAAAACTGCAATTTTCGATGAATACTGAAACCACTTAGTGGTAGTTAAAAAATTGACTTTTTCATTAAAATGAAATTGTACCACTTCTGTGAATTGAATTTCGAAAATCCGAGAGACATGATTAATATCAATGACTAAAATGTGATTCAATGAGATGAAAATAATTTCTGGTGAATAGTGACTTTTTACATTTTTTTACCACGGTTAAAAGTAAATAGGGTAATTAAGGGTAAAAATGATATTATTATTACCCTAAAAAATGTAATAATTTTATTGGATAAGTGTAATTCGACCAAAAAAAACCTTAGAAATAAAAAATGACCATTTAGGCCCACATGGATTAGATTAGGACATTTATTATTAATTTATTTAAAGAAGGGTTAAAATAGTTAAAATCAATGTTTAATAACAAAATCCTTTTTAATATAGGGTTATACATAAGAAAAATTAGACTATAAATATTTATTAGAAATCTAAAAATATTTACTACCTAATGGTATTTTATTTATAATTTTTAGACATTATATTATTTATGTTATTTATGACACAATGGTGATGAAGTAATTACCTAAATAATGAAATGTTAAAATACCTAACATTATAAATACCCAAATAAATGTAATTTGAGACTTTTTATGAATTAAACTAATTTTATAGGTTAATATGACATGTAATTATTGATTTAAGTAACTTTTTTCGAAATAATCATGCTGTTATGATTTTCACAAAAATCAACTACCAAATAGTGTCAAAATTGAAATAAAATTGTTCTTAAAACAAATATTATTAATTGTTATTTTATTACTAAAAATCTAAGGATCAGACAAATCACTTATATAAGGTTATATATATTAATAATAAACAACTTGGGGTTCGTTTTCCTTGTTATAGTAATTTTATTAACCTTATAGTCTAAGAAAACAAGAAGACATGGTAAAAGTAAAATTATTTAACTTAAAGTTAAATCTAAATGATAAGGTTAAAATAGAAACCTAAACTTGTATAAATTCTATTGGATGAGAGGATTTCAACCCATACCCACCTTAGCTTCGAAATAAATCAATTTGGATCTATTAAATACCGAATATGACTTTAGAATAAAATAATATTTTTAGTTTTTCCAAAGGTGCCCCTCTCCTCCCTTATAAAAGGGAACCTCCTCCCTCTCTTCCTGACACCACTTTGAGCCTTCAAGATTGGCCAAAACCTGCCAAATTATCTTCTACACTTCCATATAAATATCCTAGAGGTTCTGATATTCTTCAAAGACCAATTTTAGTGCCATAAGAGGAGGTCTCAAAGAGGCGCTTCAAAGAAGAGGTAATGTCCGTTACCGATTATTTCAACTTTATTTCTTCTTCCACTTCTTATTCTTTAGTTGTTTCATTATTAAGTAATAACATAAGTATAACTAATATACTGATATGTTATTATAAGTATGAAACAACCCTATTTCACCATCTATCCATCCTATGGAAAAAAAATCACCACGAGTGCATACGTACGGAATACCGTCTCCACGCCCTGGTGAAATCTGTTTTTTCACCAACACCTTACAGGGATGTGTATAATGGTGTAAAGAATAAATATATATTGTTATTATAACATCATACTGATTCTGATATATTATACCATCCACTCCAATTCTATTCAATAATTATGGGAACGATATCATCGCTCGTGTGTACGTACGGACTACCGTCTCCACTACGCGATGAGATTCATTTTCCATGTTAACCATACATGAATGATCAAAATGTTTATATAATGAATAATAACTAAATATATGAAATAATAATTCCACTGGATTTATGTATATATATATGTATGTCATGTATTTAGTTTCATTCAATTCAATAAGGAAACCAAAACAGCGTTCATGCGTACGTACGGCCTACCGTCTCCATGAATGATGTATTTCATTCCTTTTATCGATCTATAATATATATATGTATATGATGAATATATATTATATATAAATCATGTTTTAAATTCTGTAATTATTTAAATCAGGATATAAGTATTAATATCAAGAACAATAAGTCCAAACACGTACGATAAATAAAATGATTTAACCCAAAACACTGCTTTAACATGGATCTTACAAAAGAACGGGTAATATAAAGTGATAGGTGAACCATATATGACATCATAACAATGAATATGATTCTGTAATAATTCAATGACATTATATAAATCATTATATAGGAGGTTCAGAAACGTACGAAGCATATCGGACCTAAGGTAATGGATAACTTTTCCCATCTCGTTCTTATCCGAGATTGTTTATTCGTAAGGATTTACTGGGCTTATTGTTCTCATCCATGTCAATGTTTTCTGAAAATGGTTTCATGAATGTTTAATGTCCTTTTTACCCATTTTTAACTTTTACTACATGGTATGTATGGAATATTTTTTTTACGAGGTACTTTTTGACTTTTTCGGCAAAAGTACGAGAAGAATGTTTTTTTAAATTATACGGCATGAACGGATTTTTTACGGTTTTATAAAGCCTTATTTTCATTAATCTTCCTCCAAATGATTTCTTGACTATTTTCAAAATGTCATTTTCTTTAAAAATAGCCTGACATTTTGTGAAAAGAAAATGATTTTGAAAAATAAAGGATATTTTAATCAAGAATTCATTTCAAGTGTTTTATCAAAACCATTTTCCATATAAAATGACATTATTTCATATGTGTATAATGTCTCTATGATTTACTTGGTTTCAATTTTCTTATTATGAAATTATATCCATTTCTTTTATATGGATTTTGTGATGATGGGATGATGTTCACGAAACCCATTTTATTCGTTGGGTTATTATGAATGATGTATGTTTATTTTGTGGAAAACATAAGAATGATTTCATTATGAGATGGGTAGGACATATATCTCCCTCAAATTCATTGGGTAAAGATTTATATCTCATGAGATAGACATGGCTCGAATGGTAAGTTAATCCGGTTCAGTGTTACAGGACTGAAATGAGGAGTGAACTCGATTCAGAATGAGACTTTGTCCACTAAGATGGTCTTGGCAGCAATGCCTTGGCTACTATGGAAATCATAACATGTGCTTAATGTTTGCCACAATTACATGTTTTATTCCAATGCTATTTTATAAGGATTGATGTTCCCTTATGATATATGCCTTACGCACATCCAAGATTCATGTCTTTTCTCAAGATTTTGATTTTTAGATTTTATGTTCAAGTTTTTACATTCAAATGTTTATGGATTGTTTTATGTTATCTATGTTTACCCTTACTGGGCATTTGAGCTCACTCCTTTTATGTTTTATTTTCCCCAGGATATAAAGAAATGTTTTAGGAAAGAAAAAAAGGGGAAGATCATTATTGAGAGATGTTGAAGATCTTTCACCACGATTGAAATATTTTATTCCGAGTTTCCAAAGACACTAAACTATTACGGTCCTTGTGTGTCTGTTTTTGTTATATACTAAGTATTTCGCAAAAGTAATGTAATGTCCATGTACGTCAAGCTTCGGGTCTCTACAGTTGGTATCAAAGGAAAGGTTTAGTCCACATTTGGAATCTTGGATGCGAAATCTATAGTGAGATCCCTAGAGATATTTCTATGGTATGTCTAGGGATGTCTCTAAGGTTAAGTATAAGTATAGGTTATAGTCCTAGAATTAAGGTAACAATCTTAGAATTAAACCTAAGATGTTAGATATTGAAGGTACTCCCCCCTTATTATGTTGTTTTTCCTAGCATTATTTTTGCCTCTCACACTATTCCTTTTGGGTTTTAGACGATGACTGGAACCCGAAAGAACCATGTTGATCAATGCAATGGACAATGCAATGTTTTTCCTCCTGAACAAACAAATGTTATGGGAGATGGAGTGAAAAATCTTATTGCTATACTTACACAAGCTATGAATCATTGTGGACTTCCAAATGAGCAGAGAAGGGAAGAATATTCTATTGAGTCCTTCATGAGGCAGTGTCCACCTTCTTTCAGTGGGTCTTCTGATACACTTGTTTCTGAAAAATGGATCATTACCCCGAAAATATATTTTTAGTTCTTCAATTTTCTAAACATGATAAATTCATCTTAGCAGTATATCATTTGGAAGGTGCAGCTGATAAATGGTGGAATCTTATCAAGAATATGAGGCCAAGAGATGAAATTGAGTCCATGGAATGGGATGAGTTCAAGAACTTATTTTTCAATAAGTACTTCCCTCAAAATCTTCGAACAAAGATGGAGAAGGTGTTTCTTGAACTAAAGCAAAAGGATGATGAATCTGTTGGTGTATACGAAGCGAATTTTACAAGGCTTGCAAGGTATGCATCTGGGTTTATCATCCAACCTAAAAGTAAAGTTGATCTATTCTTTAGTGGCTTAAAACCAAGTCATTGAAGGGCATTAGCTATTAGAGACTTCAGTAGCTATGAAGAAATTGTGCGTTGTGCTATCAAGGTAGAAATGGAAGTTGGTGTTACATATCCATCTTTCATTTTTGATAATAAACGAAAGATGTAGTTCAAGGAGAAATCTCATAATAATGGTGAAAGGAAGATGAATGTTTTCTTATGCCCAAAGTGTGGAAAGAAGCATGGTGGAGATTGTCTTAAAGGGACTAGAAAATGTTTTAAGTGTGGAAAACAAGGTCATCGAGCAGCTGAGTGTCGAAGTAATGGAAAAAGGGTTTCTAATGATGTGAATAATGAAAAGACTGCAGAGAACGCACCACCAACACTTCAATGCTTCAAGTGAAATGAAATGGGTCATTATGCTGATAAATGCCCTAATCCAAGGGTTAGTGATTATCGACATGAGCAACCACTTAAGGCAAAGGACAAAGGGAAGTCACATGTGATCACTATTGGAGATGTTGAATATGACAACGATGTGGTGGAATGATTAAGTGATTATGTAATGGGATTCCAAAATAATGCTGTATATAGTATCATGGAATATTGGAATATTTATATATTGGTCTATTGTGGTTTTCAATAATTTTATGGTAATGGTAACCATGGAAAGTGATTGAGATATTTTTGGAAAAACGATGATATGCGCATAATGAAGGGATAAGGAGAAAATGAAATGTTTGACAGTATTCATGAGCTCATGATTGATATAAGGAAATAGTTATATCATGGTTTGATTATATAGAATTTTGGGGTTTTTGTATGTGGAAAGAGTTAACTTTTGACAGCACTCATGTTTTCACTATGATTCAATGGGTATTCATTTTTCAAGAGAATACATGATTAAGGCCTTCGAATGTTTGGAATGTGACCAAAAAGACATATCTTATGATATATGGGGATCAACGATGGTATTAACATGCTTGTTATATGAAATCTCTTGTAATCATTTTCACTATAATATTAGAATGGACTGCAATATTATGGATAATCCTAAAGATTGGAATGGATTATGTTGGAAATAAGTTAATATTGTTTAAGGATAGAACTTTTTTTGATATTATTGATGGGATGTTATAGTAATGTAGTTTTAGAAAAAGGACAACCTGCAGGATGGGCGAAAACCCATCGCGTCGGACACGGCTGTGGGAATCGAACCCACAACCGAAGTGCGACTGGCCTTTATCACCTACCACTGGCCTACAGAAAGTCCATATTTAATAGAAACTAGTTTTATTATATTAAGCAGTATGATATATGAAGTATAAGTCCATTTTAGGAACCATATATGATTAATCTCACTATAGATGGACTTATGTATTTTTGATAACTTTTATAACCTTTTGTTTGAGATAGATGGAATGACCCATCATTCTATCACATGATATTCTAACACTACACGAATGACAAATTCAAATTCATTTCTTTATGTGATGAAGCGGAAATTATCCAAAGAACGACCAATGGTGAGACTGTACCAAAATCACGAATGTATTTCTTCTAATTCCAATTTCATCACCTTTAGGGAAATGATCTTGAAAACAAATAATGTTGTCCTAGTGCCCTTATATTCGATGAATCAGATGATACCTTAGATCATCACAAATCAATGGCTTTGTGATTGATGGCTTTTTCATAGCCATGTTCTCTACCACTCTCCATCAGAACTTGATGGTTATATTTTTCTTCCATATCCATATATTCACCTATATTCTCTTATATGGAAACCCAGTGATGAGTTTCTTTGGGTAATCGTTACATTTCATACTTTAGTTTTTAAAATTAAGTTTTTGTATTCCTTTTTAAGATGTGGGTTTCTATAAATAGTAAACGATTTATTACCCCGACGAATTTCGAGGGAGAAATTCATTTTAAGGGGGGTAGAATGTAACACCCCGAGATTTTATGAAAAATATTCTTTTAATTTCATTGATGACTTGTGTTGTAAGCTACAACAAGATTGTCTTGCACTATACACAACACCGTATGAGCTGGCAGTATACACAACACTATTCTCGGATCATGTTAGACACAATTTTGATAGTAGTTATTCTAAGAAACATTGAGTGTATATATATATATATTCAATGTATACATGAAATATGGTTGGATTCTGTTATACGAAACAACAGAGGAGTCTTGCAAAACATGCTACCCTGGCTTGTCTTGCGTTACACGCAATCACGACCTTCCTCGATAGTGTGTGTTGTACGCAATACCTTGTTTCACTAAACAACGATATATTGTTATAATATTATTATGGACTAGCCGTTGTGAGTAGTATTACCTACATTTTAAATTTTATAACATTATTATTCATCTTACACATTTTCTAGAATATGGTATGAGAACAAAATAAATTTTTAATGTAAAATATGTATTTTTAAAAAATTACATTTTTCCCGCCTTTTGATGATGAACCCACCTTAAATCTTGTTTTTGACATGTCTATAAGATCAATTTTACAAAATAAAATTCTTCTTTGGAATCAGGATATAAAAATTTAATTTGGATAAATTTTTCATATTATTCTGATAAATTTCATATTTTAATGAATTGTAAAAACAAGCTATATTTTAATTAAAAACAACTTTTTTCATCGCAATAATTTATATGGTTAGATAATCTTTTTAATTCGGTTTAAAGTGTAATTAGAATACATTTTTACCATTTAATCCAATGTTGGTCATTGGAATTAATTTCACTTTGAAATTGGATATAAACAAGTATCAATCTTTTAATAGTTATTGTTTCTTAAAAAAACACACTATTTGTTTTGATAACAGGAATTAATTTTAAAATTAATTAATTCCAATTCTATGTTTTGAATTTGGAAAAATAGACATCAATTTTGAATTCGGAATATCAAATAATGCTTTGGCTGAATTTTGGTATTTTTCTGAAAATTTGCAATTTTTGATGAATACTAAAACCACTTAGTGGTAGTTAAAAAACTGAAATTTTCATTTAAATGTAATTTTACCACTTCTGTGAATTGAATTTCAAAACTCTAAGAGACATGGTTACTATCAAGGAATAAATTTGGTTTAATGAGATGAAAATAATTTTTGGTGAATAGTATTTTTTTACTTTTTTTTACCACGGTTAAAAGTAAATAGGGTAATTAAGGGTAAAAATGATATTATTATTACACTAACACATGTAATAATTCTACTGGATAAGTGTAATTCGGCCAAAAACAACCTTAGGAATAAAATATGACCATTTAGGCCCACTTGGATAAGATTAGGACATTTATTATTAATTTATTTAAAGAATGGTTAAAATAGTTAAAATCAAAGTTTAATGACTAAATCATTTTTAATATAGGGGTATACATAAGATAAATTAGACTATAAATATTCATTGGAAATATAAAAAGTTTTCCAACCTAATGGTATTTTATTTATAATTTTTAGACATCATATAATGTATGTTATTTATGACACAATGGTGATGAAGTAATTACCTAAATAATGAAATGTAAAAATAATTGATATTATAAATACTCAAATAAATGTAATTTGAGACTTTCTATGAATTCCAATAATTTTATAGGATAATATGACATGTTATTATTTATTTATGTAACTCTGTTCGAACTAATCATGCTGTTATGATTTTCACAAAAATCAAGTACCAAATAGTGTCAAAATTGAAATAAAATAGTTTTTAAAACATATATTATTTATTGTTATTTTAGTCCTAAATATCTAAGGTTTGGCCAAATCACATAGATAAGGTTATATATATTAATAATAAAATACTTGGGATTCTTTTGTTTTGTTATAGTAATTTTATTAACCTTATAGTGTAAGAAAACAAGAACACACGGTAAAAGTAAAATTATTTAACTTAAAGTTAAATATATACGATAAGGTTAAAATAGAGACCTGAACTTGTATAAATTCTATTGGATGAGAGGATTTAAACCCATCCCCACCTTAGATTCTAAATAAATCAATTTGGACCTATTAAAAACCAAATATGACTTTATAATAAAATAATATTTTTAGTCTTTCCAAAAGTGCCTCTCTCCTCCCTTATAAAAGGGAACCTCCTCCCTCTCTTCCTGACACCATTTTGAGCCTTCATGATCGGCCAAAACCTGAAAAATTATCTTCTCCACTTCCATATAAACATCCTAGAGGTTCTGGTGTTCTTAAATGACCAATTTTAGTGCCCTAAGAGGAGGTCTCAAAGAGGCGCTTTAAAGAAGAGGTAATGTCTGTTACCGATTCTTTCAACTTTATTTCTTCTTCCACTTATTCTTATTTAGTTGTTTCATTATGAAGTAATAAAATCAGTATAACCCATATAATGATATGTTATTATAAGTATGAAACAATCCTATTTAACCATCTATCCATCCAACGGAAATAGAACTCACCACGCGTGCATACGTACGGAATACCGTCTCCACACCGTGGTGAAATCTGTTTTTCCCCAACACCTTAAATGGATGGGTATAATGGTGTAATGAATAACTATATATGGTTATTATAACATCATACTGATTCTGATATATTATATCATCCACTCCAATTCTATTCAATAATTATGGGAACGTTATCATCGCTCGTGCGTACGTACGGACTACCGTCTCCACGATGCGATGAGATTCATTCTCCATGTTAACCATACATGAATGATCATAAAGTTTATATAATGAATAATAATGAAATATATGAAATAATAATTCTACTAGATTTATGTATATATATATATATATTTATGTCATCTATTTAGTTTCATTCAATTCAATAAGGAAACCAAAACAACATTCATGCGTACGTACGGCCTACCGTCTCCATGAACGGTGTATTTCATTACTTTTATCAATCTATAATATATATATGTATATTATGAATATATATTATATATAAATCATGTTTTACATTCTGGAATTAAGTAAATCAGGATATAAGTAATAATATCAAGAACAAGAAGTCCAAACACGTACCATAAATAAAATGATTTAACCCAAAATGATGCTTTAACATGGAACTTACAAAAGAACGGGTAATATAAAGTCATAAGTGAACCATATATGATATCATAAAAATTAATATGATTCTTTAATAAGTCAACGACTTTGTTTAAATTATTATACAGTAGGTTCGGAAACGTACGAAGCATATCGAACCTAAGGTAAGGGATAACTTTTCCTATCTCGTTCTTATCCGAGATTGTTTATTCGTAAGTATTTACTGGGGTTATTGTTATCATCCATGTAAATGTTTCCTAAAAATGGTTTCATGTATGTTTAATTTCCTTTTTAACAATTTTTTACTTTTACTACATGGTATGTATGGAATCTTTTTTTACGAGGTACTTTTTGTCTTTTCCGGCAAAAGTACGAGAAGAATGTTTTTTATAACTTATACGACACAAATGGATTTTCTACGGTTTTATAAAGCCTTATTTTCATGAAACTTCCTCCAAAATATTTCATGAATATTTTGAAAAATCCTTTTCTTTAAAATTAGCATGAAATTCTGTGAAATGAAAATGATTTTGAAAAAGAAAGGATATTTTCCTCAAAAATTCATTTCACGTGTTTTCTCAAAAACATTTTCCATCTAAAATGAAATTATTTCATATGTGTATAATGTATATATGATTTAAATGGTTTCAATTTTCTTATTATTAAATGATATACATTTCTTTTATATGGATTATGTGATGATGGGATGATGTTCATGACACCCATTTTATTCGTTGGGTTATTATGAATGATGTATGTTTATTTTGTGGCACAAGTAAGAATGATTTCATTATGAGATGGGTGGGACCTATATCTCCCTCAAATGCATTGGGTAAAGATTTATATCTCTTGAGATAGACATGGATGTAACAGTAAGTTAATCCGGTTCAGTGTTACAAGACTGAAATGAGGAGTGAACTCGATTCAGAAAGGGACATTGTCCACTAAGATGGTCTTGGAAGCAATGCCTTGGATACTATGGAAATAATTACATGTGCTTAATGGTTTCCACAATAACATATTTTATTCCCATGATATTTTATCATGATTGATGTTCCCTTATGATATATTCCTTATGTACTTCCAAGATTCATCTCTTTGCTCATGATTTTGATGTTTAGATTTTATGTTCAATTTTTTGCATTCAAATGTTTATGTATTGTTTTATGTTCTCTATGTTTACCCTTAATGGGAATTTGAGATCACCCCTTTTATGTTTTCTTTTACCCAAGATATAAATAAATGTTTTAGGTAAGAAAAAAAGGGGAAGATCTTTATTGGGAGATGTTGAAGATCTTTCACCACAATTCGAAGATTTTATTCCGTGTTTCCAAAGACACTAAACTATTACGCTCCTTGTGTGTCTGTTTTTGTTATGTACTAAGTATTCTGCAAAAGTAATGTAATGTCCATGTATGTCAAGCTTTGGGTCTCTAAAAAACAATTCGCAGTTTCAACATCAAGCAACAACTAATCAAAAAGCTAAGCATAAATAGGTAACCCTCTTGAAATTACTCACAATGATCCCCTCTAGTCCTACCTAACAAGTACAAGACACCCTCTAGGTAGTATACTCGGACTAACTCCTTTGGTTCAATATGTAAAGACTCACTGAGGAATCACTCACAGTCAATTCCCCTTATAGTCTAAGGTAGTCAGGAACTCTCTGAGAAAGCACTCACAGTCAATTCACCTTATGGCCCCAAGGTCAAGGACTCTCTAAGGAAGATCACTCAGTCAGTTCCCTTTATAGCCCAATTTGTTCATAGACTCTCTATGGAAGAACTCACCATCAATTCCCCTTATAGTCTAAAGCAGTTCAAGCTAATTCATAGTAAAACAATGTCTCTTTGAGGAAAATCGCATGGTTAATTCCCCTTATAGTCTAAATGTCTCTAAGACTCTCTAAGGAAGCTCACTCGGTCAATTCCCTTTATAGTATAAAGTGATCAAGGACGCTTTGAGGAAGCTCACTTGGTCAACTCCCCTTATAGACTACTACAACAGGTTCTCGCGGTCCTGTGTTGGTTAACGAGCCTGGCAATGCAGTATGGACAAATGTAAACCTATAGATATACATTTCTAAACAATATAAAGCATATCAATCATGTCACAATACAAACTCTCCGTCCCACAACAACAGGAATGGAAAACAGGCAAGGCATCCTAAGGCTAAGCAGGACCAAACGGTAGTAAATAGAACATGTGTGGGAAAAAATACATCCAAGCTTCGAAAAACACCCAACTCATATCCAATTAACCTCTACACATGCATACACGCATGGTAGAAAAACAATAGGGGTAAAATAGTAATCATGCAATACCCCATTAAAGGGTATTGGTGGAATTTTCACATAATACTCAAAGAATTTTAACGGAAAGGCACAAACCACCTACCTTGGCATTAGAAGATCGATATACATGAACCTCGAAGCTTCAATCTCCTTAGAACGTCGAAGATCTTCAAAAACATTCTAACACGTTCAACCCACTGTATCTCACGAGAGAGGAGAAATCAGAAGATGATGCTCTAGGATAAGAGTGAACTCACTGATGTGATTCCAACGCTACGGATGGTGTTAGATTTGGATGACGAATGCACTGTCAGGGGTTCATTGATGATCTTCCGCCGTACGGACCTCTTGGTCGAACATGACCTAAAAGAAGAGAGTTCTGGCGATCAGACTCAAACCTGATGCATTTAATGAAAAAAAGAAATTACAAGACGTGTAATTTTGAAGTACAAGGCACGTACTGTCTATTTCCATACTCCTCTTTAAGCATTCTCCAAGTCCCTCCCACAAGACCATGTGTGTGGCTACTACACGGCCATCACACGTCCTTCTGTGACAAAGAAGTACACTGCATGTAGTCATAAAGTACACATCTTGTACTTAGAAAAATTCCCAAATTTCCGCTTTTTCTCAAAAACACCCTGAAAGGAAAAACATACTTGAAAAGAAGATACATGTTCTAACATTCCTTGAACAATATCCCATAAATATTTAAATATACAGCCTTAGGTGATTTTAGTTGAAAGCTAACCATAAAAAAATATTGAAGATGAAAAATGGTTCTCTTATCACTTAGTTTTAACATAGGTTAAACGAATTTAACCGTTTAGAATGGTGAGAAATTTTTACTACATTTACTATTCATTATAAGAAAAAATTAAGTTGATGTTATTAAATAATAATAATTATTTTGATTAAAAAAATATACCCCATTTTAACTAATTCAATCCCTAAATTTTTTGTAAATTCATTTTAGATGTATCATTCAAAGATCAATGATATTTTTTTACTAAAAATGTATTTTTAAGTGTAAAAGTATTTTTATACTAAGACCTTGTATAATATATATTCATATGAAAATAATTGGATTATTTCTAAGTACATATTTATTATTTTAAATTAGTAGCAATTTCATAATTATTTTAAGCCGTTTCAATGAAGATAAGTGATAGTTTTAAAAAATGGATATTTTTCACTACTTATAAAAAACAAATATTTTCATAAAAATACCATAATTTCATCCTATTTTAATTTTAACAAGATGATATTGATAATTAATCTTATTTTGTACCATATAAGGACTAAACAAAATCATGAACAAGTTCCAATGGTATTCCAAATATGATAATCATTATCATTAGTCTTCTTGGAGGAAGTTAGAGAGGCTGATTGAATAGGGTGGTATAAACCTTCAATTCTTACCTGTAGTCATGTATTCTATATTTGAAAATGTATTGTGGGATATTGTGGAAGGAAATTATCTATGGTACAAATTCATGAAATCTAAGTACAATGATAAATGGGAGGAGTGGGATGTGAATGTGAGGGGTCCATCCAGAAAACTTGTAATATGATTGATATCATGAAGGTTATTAAAGAGAAGGTTTGATGAATTGTGTGAAGTGGTAAGATTGTGTTTGAGAAGGGAAATTGTTCAGGAGAGACATTATACTTCCATTCTTGTCCTATTCCAGAGATATATTTTAGAGAGGATGTTGTATATCCAAACACCATCATATAGATTCTTGATACATCTTAAAATTTTATTTTTACAGAGTTTGTAAATAATATGTTCTTGATAGGTGTATTTCCTTTGTCTCATTCTTGGTGTGCTTATATTTAAAGTATTACAGTGAGCTGATACATACCTTTAAGGGGAATTATTTGTGGGGAATAGAGCATTATTGTAAGAGGATACTTTGGAAGATGAATTTCCTTATCTGGAGAATGAAAAATTTAGTGTTTCCAATAGTTTATAACATACATAAGAATTGAATCTCGATGGTCTTTCACTGCTGGTGTTGCAACTCCCCATGTCCAGAATCCACATGGTAATTGTTTTTCAGAGTTGAGTGGGAGGTGGGGATCTGGAGCTACATTAAAAGATTTAGGGATCTCTCAGGGGATGGGGAAAACATGATTTTTTTTGGAGATGTGGTTATAGGGATTTAATCTGAATATAGAAGAACTCAATGTGGGGGACATGGTGTTATTCGCTGTTTGTTTTTGTATTTGGGAAGTGAAGAATAAGGAAAATAAGGGAAAGAGATACTCTCGTTCTCTCATTCATGTTTTGGAGAAATCCTGTGTGGCCTAACATGGTACCCTGCACCCATGCGGTTATGATATGACATATTTGAGGATGATGGTCCCTTGGGTGATTTAAAATGGAGGGAGAAATGAGATTATAACTAAAGGGGAGCAAGTGTGTTGGATTCCCCCTAAAATGGTTCAAATATTAATGTAAAATGATCTTTTCTGGTATGGACTATGTGGGGTGGTGGTATGGTCCGTGGTGGAAATGGATCATTTAGGTTAGGCTTTGATGCCTTCTTTGGAACTGGTAATTACTTAATGAAAAAATATCAGACCTTGATTATTGGTATGATGCTATGTATGTTATTTATCTTCAATATTATGGAGGTGGAAATTGACTCTACGGTCCTGGTGTATAATTTTCAGAGAAAGAGAAACCTCTTGTTTGAATTGGAATATCTTTTTTGGAAGTACAATCTATTGAGAAAGATATAGTGGTTGGTCATAATTGGGGGGAATGAAACTTTACTATAGGTGCAATGGCTAGGAAGGGAGTTTCAAAGGAGGATCTTGTTTTATATACTGAAATGGGATCTCCCCCAGATCATTGTAAGCTTATTATTAGGGCTTACTCCCTTTTCCTTCATCATTTTCTGCCTCCATGATTGTCTCTCCCCCTCCCATGTTTTGAAAAGAAATAAAAAATTTAATTTTCCATCAATAAATTGAGTACTTAATTAATAATTTATTTTCTTTAACTAAAATATTTATGCATAATTTTCAAAATGTGGTTATTCTTATTCATACCACCAATTTTAGTGGATAGGTTATTGTGGACATGTTTAAATGTTTTTATTGTATATCACGATTCTTTTAATATTGGTGTTTTATGTAACACAAGCTATTTATTAAATAAAACTTGTTTAAGGAGAAATATACTCTAAAATAAGAGTGTGTTACAATTCATTTAGATGGATGTTTTCCATTATATAATTTATCCCATATATGTAATTTTAGTGGCTTAATTTTTAGTCATATTTGTAATGCCTCTGATATAATGTACAAATACCAAAGCACTATTCACTATCTTCTTTCCCAGTGGAGGGGGGTATAAGGTGCTAGAAAAATAGAAATTCGAGATAAGAAAAATTATTATTATATAATTTGTTGGAGATGTGTGTAGGATCATGGTGTAGATTGGTTTGGATGAAAAATGTAAATAAAACTAAATAAAAATTTATTATTTTAGACATGAAGGATGACTTACCAAATAGTCTGGGTAGTATACGTACTCATATTCAATAACCTCATTTTTTATAAGAGACTAAGGATCATAATTTTATAATAGTTGGGTATTTAGGGATGAAACTTGAATTTTATATAACATATGTATTTTTTAAATCTGTGTGATTAATTAGAGAAATGGTTTTCAGGAGATAACTAATAGGGACATATAGATTATTAAATTACACATTAGAGATAGTAATCATAGACATAATGTTGATGTATCATTTTTTATTGAAAACATAATACTATTCCATGACATAGAATGAGAGTTATTCTGAAAGTGATTATTTCCGAATACATGGAATTATTTATAGTGAGTATAGATTACATTCTTATTCAAAAAGATATGGTGGTTATAATACCGACATATTATATTGAGATATAATTAGCACCTGATGAATTGATATAGGAGTAAAAGGATTTGATACCTTAGGAACTAAGCTCATTAAATGAATAACTATGGGTATAATTTACAAATTTTAAAACTTGATTACTTTTTGTATTAGTATATAGATGGTATAAGTTGACCCAAATGGAGCTCAATGTGCTTTGAATAGTTTATGTATTTATTTTATGATACTTTTGTTTAGAATTTATCGATAGTACTTTGTATCCAAGTTTTCTATTTTACTAGATACGTGACATATATTCATCCATTTAGTATGATTATCAGTTGATTAGTTATTTATTACTTTAGTCTACTTCCACTATTTACATCTATTTATAATTATCTGTAGTGGTACACTTTGGAAGTGAGGGCATAGTATTCCCATGGACATACCATATCCCCTCATTGCTAGTCATCATCCCCTACTTTTTTGGGAAATGCGTTTGAGGCCATGTGGCCAATTGGCATCGAGACACCTATTAAGTGGCATATGGGTCTGGGATGTCACAAAATGGTATTAGAGGGGTTGCTTTCTTACTTTACTATTTAGAGAAATTATTCAAAAGTTTAGGAAGGCTTGGAATATGGATACAAGTCATGCTTAGGTGTCATGAACCCATGTTTAGTGTAAAATTAGAGTTTCATAAATTATATTTTTGTAGTTGTTTTAAATATTACAGTTGACATACTTTCACCACTAGGTGACACATATACTATTTGGTGTTGTTGATTTTTATTCTAATAGGGAATTTTATTGCATCCTTTTACATACTATATGAGGGTAAGGAAAATTGTTATATGCCTCATTGTAGGCACCTATAATTTACATTTCATTCATGTTTTCATGCCATATAGGTGCATTTAATTTCTTCATTTTCATGATATTCTTGTGATTGTTGAGTGAGCCTTGTTTGTATATGTGCTTTTTCTTCTTTTCGGTTTAGACTGAGTGATTTTCTATTTCATTTCATGAGGTTTTATGGGCCCTCATGTCTTGGAATGAGTAATTTTTGAAATCAATACATTAATTAGAAATTCAAATGTGTGAAATTTTGAGTGATAAGGAGTATGGGCCCTGATTCACAGGGAATGATAGTCCTTTTTAAAGGAACGTAGATACTAGTTATAATAAAATGAAGACATAAAAGTGAAACATTTTGATGTCCTTATCCCACCCTGTAATTCTTATGAAAGGTCAAGGAGTGAACCTACTAATTAAATATAAAATTAAATGAATAAATATCCAATAAATGATGAGGAAAGGTACTATTGAACCTTAATCTATTAAAAAACCTAAAACATATAATTGAGAACTTACAGATACATAGCTATATAAGTAGATAGTTAGGGTAGAATTCCTTAGGTAGCGAGGTTCTATATGTTCAGATTATTCCACAGATACTATATATCTACTTTTATATTTGTTTTGAGGTGCGTGATTGGCATCTGTTGACCATTTTCGCCACAACGTCCATGTTTCATAAGATAAGAAGGTGGATACAACCATGTTATATTCTTGGTGGCCCTAGATCTTCCAATCATACCACCAAGAGTTACAATGAAGGAAATGAATATTTTTCCTGATCTAGTAACTGATTCCCATGTTTGTGATAGTTTCCTATGTCTAATGAAGTCCATGCATTGTGCTCTATGAGATGTACCAACGATGGATGATCTAACTCATGAGTTACTACTACACCATCCTACCCCCTTCTCAAGGTATGGTGGTCTATATGCTACTGAGTCTTGGAGAGAGGCCACCCTGTCTATCTTTGAGCATCTATAGATGCTTCTAGAGTGGAGGGTAAATCTTTCTTCTAACATACTATGTGATTTAGCCAAGAACCAATGGGATGTGATTACCCAGGATGGTCACCATCAGGTCATGTTATGTGATTATATTGATACCCCCTTTTATGATCAATGCATTCCATAGATAATGAGAGATGACAGAAGAAGAGAGTTCATGCACCTCAAGTATGGTTCTATGTCAATCATGGAGTATTTAGTGCATTTCACTGAGTTACATAACTTTTAACCACTTCTACCCGGTGATGATCTTCAATATTCTAGACACATAGATGATGGGATACAGTATTCCTTTTGTACTCAGGTGAATGCATTTTTTCTACCTAATTTCTATGAGATCATAAACTAGTCTATAATAACTGAGTGCAACCTAATGGATGGTGATGGTTTCAGGCATAGAGGATCACTGCCTAGGGTTGACGGTGGTACTTCTAGTTGCAGAAAGTGACCCCCATGTTTCTTGTCTGGGTAGTGGTAACCAAGGTACCCGTGTAGGAAGCACATTATTATTTTATCAGTATAAATGAGAGGTTCATCTGAAGTCACAGTGAGATAGAAACCCGTGGGAGTTCTTATCTTGCGACTGTATGGGGAATCTTTAAAATTTATGTAGGAACATTTGATCATCATCTTGTGGAATAGGTTCTTCCCCAGTTCCACCTTTAGGAGTGGGTTATTTTATGCCATGTCAGATGGGAATTTTCTATATTACTAATAGGAATAGTCAAGGAGGAGGTTGTGGCCATGGTACCCAGACCCTTGATCACCAATAATGCCGGCATAGTTGTTTTGATCATGGTTGTCCTGATATTGCACAAAGCCATGGATCAGTTCAGTTTCATGCATTATAGGTGGTACTAAAGTATCATGATTTGAGATTGTCTACAGTAAAAGGTACTATTATAGTAACCACCACTATAGTATCTATTTTGTTTGATATAGGTGCTTTACAAACATTTATCTCTTTATCTATCATTGAAATCCTATGGATAGAAATATAGTTTTACTGTGGTGTAATTACGCTAAATACACCATTAATGGTACAATGAGAGGGCATATTCCTGTGTAGGGACTGACCATTGAGGCAATAAGTTGTCCTTTTCTATGGGACCTCTTTGTTTTTAGATGATGTGATTTTCTTTCATTCTTGGGATGGATTAGTTGGTTTTGTGTCACTCCTTTGTATAATTGTATCACCATAGGGTGTCATTTACATCACTAGAGAAAAGAATTTATCTAGTCAAGGGCGAGTGGGATGTCCAGGCCTCTAGAACAAGAACAGATCATCATGGTGTCGGTGAATTGACCACCCATATTTCTAATCCCTTCATAGAGGATTAGGGTTTATATCAGACTAAATTCCCACCAGTAGTAGATCATTTCATGGACATCTTTTATGATTATTTTTATAGATTGAATCCTAAGATAGAAGTAGGGTTTAACATTGATCATGTTATAGGAGTATCTCCAATGTCTATTCCTCCATAAACGATGGAACCTATAAATCATCATGATCTCAAAAAACAGATAGTAGACCTTGAGGAAAATGTTTTCATATGACCTAAAACTTCATATTAGGGTCCAACCATGGTTTTCACCAAGAAGGAGAATGATACCCTTTGTTTATGTGTGTATTACTGATGGTTGAACATGCTTACGGTTAAGAAATTGTATATACTACCTCATATAAATGATCTATATGACCAACTTTCATGAGCTAGGGTCCTCTCTAAGATCAACCAAAGGGATGGATCTCATCATGTGTGAGTCAATCCATCAAATATACCTCATATAGATTTCAATAGTCGGTTTGGTAGGTATGAGTACCTATTTATGCCGTTGGGTCTTACAAACATGCCCACAATTTACATGGATAAGATGAATAGGGTGTTTCATCACTATTGGGATTCCCATTTCGTAGTATTTGTGGATGACATCTTGGTGTATTCTAACACTCACAATGACCATGATATGTATCTTGATATTTTTCTTTGTATACTGAGATATAATCAACTTTATGCTAAGCTTACTAAATGCCACATCTAGATCAACAAGGTTCACTTCATGGGTCATATTTTCTCAAAATCAGAAGTATCTGTTGACATAGAGAAGTTTGGTGCTATGGTTTTCTAGGAGTAGACCTAGAATATTCTTGATATATGATGTTTCTTAGGGATGTCTAGATATTACATATGTTTCATAAATGACTTATCATGAATTTATTCACCTATTGATTATTTTATAAATGAGTGTGTTATGTTCTGTTGGTCATAAGTGTTCGATAAATTATTTCAGTAGATGAAAGGCAGACATTTGTTGAAACCTATTCTGATTTCACCAGAGCTAGAAATAGGGTATAACTTCTTATGTGATACATTAGGCATCATCATAGGAGAAGTTCTGATGTAGTAGGACATATTCATTATATACAGATCATGGAAGCTGAGGCATCATGAGAGAAACTACATGATGCATGACCAAGATCTCAAAGTGGTTGTCCATACATATGTTACTAAAGAAACTATTTATTGGTTGAGTGATTTGTGGTTTATACGGACCAAAATATCCTCAAATATATATTTTCATAGCATGAATTGAATCTAAGATAGTGGAGATGGGTCAAATATCTACAGTTCTTCAATTTCGAGCTTGATAATATGAATGGAAGAGGAAATGTGGTTTCTAATGATATGATATAGAAAACTTAGGCTCATGCTATAGGGTAATCCAATGAGGAATGTAAATTAATGTCCCTCTAATCTAAACTAGACTTGGAGTTTCCTGATAGTCATAATATGACTTATCTCTCAGCCTTGAAAATTACCTCGTCCCACCATGAGATGGTGATGAGTAGAAAAGTTTTAGATCCTGAAGGCTTGGTTTTCCGAGAGGGTATCTCAAGAGCTTACCTACCTCTAGATTAGTCTGTGAATAGAGTTGACATCTGAAGTGTACATGGATGTATATGGGTTTCTTCAGTTATGAGAGAGGAGTTTATAAGTGAGTCCCAAACTTATCAGTGGATAGTTTATCTGGGAATCTTTAAAATTTATTGAGGCATGCAACCCTAGAATTGGAGGTCTGAGATAAAATTTCACATAACAGGATTTATCACTAGGTATTCCACCTGGCCTTATGGGAAGGTGGAACCCTAGAGACGTATAGTCTTGTTACATCCAGTTCTAGTCCCAAAATGGAAATTGTAAGATATTTCCCTAGACATTGTAGTTGAGTTACCTATGTATCCTAGAGGTAGTGACGTTATATTGGTTATTAGTGGAGGACTGATGAAAGTGGATTAAGTCATTCATATTTAGGATAATTTCTTAGTTGATGATCTGGTAAGACATTATATCCATGAGAACATACGACTACATTGGGTACCTCTTTCTATCATTTCCGAAAGGGATGCTCGTTTCACATCATGGTTCTAGAAGGGTTGTAGAAATCTATGGGTACACAGGTGATTCTATGAACTACATTTCACCCTCAAATCTATGGACATTTTGAATAGATGATACAAGTTCAAGAGTACATACTCCTAGAATTCATTCTTGAATTTAGTTATTCTTAGGGGAAAGGTATCTTTCTCGTAGAGTTTTGATATAATAATAGCATCTAGGAGATAATTTAAATGATTCCTTTTGAGGAATTTCATGGTAGGCCATGACATTAACCCATTTAATAGATAGAGGTAGGCGAGGAATTACTACTAGGTTCTCCTATCATACAAGAGACTTCAGAGTAGATTCAGTAGACCATGAAGTGCATGTCAACTACTCAGTCTAGATAGAAATCTTATGCCAATTCGCATCGATGACCTATGGAGTTAAAGGTGAGGGATCATGTTTTATTTTAGGTGTTTCCTAGGTTAAAGAATAGATAGATATTGAGGTAAGGGAATATATCACTTCATTTTGTAAAGTCATTTGAGATTTTGGGGCAAGTCGATCCAGTAGCCTATTGGTTTCTATTACCTAAAAGGTACTATTCTATGCACAACATCTTGAAAATTTCATAGTCTCACCATTACCATGCTAACCCATATCATACATTTGATTCTGAGGAATTTTAAAATGATGAAAATACATCATTTAGGGAGTATCCAATATGCATCATTGACCAGAGCATGAAGTCTCTTTGAGTATGATCTATTCCACTAGTACGGGTGTTATGGTAGGACAACCGTGTATTGGATAAGACATAGGGGTAAGGGGATGACAAGCATGCTAAATGGACAAAGTTATTCTAAGACTATTTATTAATGCCCTTTGAAGGTGAACTTAGGGAAAAGATACTTTATAGGGGGAAGACAGTAAGAATCCCTTTTTTGATTTAGGAAATGTTCCTTTAATTTTTGTTCTAATTCACTTTTATGGACCTAATATGGATACCTAATGAGTTTAGGATGGTATAAAGGGTGTTAGTGATTATTTTAGCCCTAAACCAGCTTTTTTGAAAAAAAATCAGCATGGAGCCTAGTTAGAGTAATCTATATGGGGATGGAACACAATTAGTGTAAACTATGTGGATGGCCTGCATTTTTGGGTAGAGCGTTATCAAACGGCTGGAAGAATGTTTCTCAAACCATGTGGCCAAACCATGAGAGTAACCCCTCTTCTCTTGGTAACCATGCATTTTTGGTGCATAGTTTGGAAAACCGTGCGACCAAACCATACAGAATCTAATTTTTGTTGATTTTACTAATTTTTCCTTAATTGTCTAATTAACATTACAATTATTCCCCCAATATGAATTCTAGTGGATAGAGAATATTTATCTCCATATTTTGATCCATTCTAAATAATAATCTTGGGATTGAGGGATCACCTTCATTTGGGATCCGATCGAGCTTCTATTCATCATGTTGGATGCATAATAGTATGTACTTGAGTCTTTTTAGCCATTCTTCATCTCTCTTTCTCACAAAATAGTTATCAAGGTGTAGAACATTATCTTTTTTTTCAGATCTACTCTAATCCAGGATGATTTATAGGCTGATACTAGATGATTATATTCATATGAGTATGAGGTTGGTGGATTATTAATCATCCCCTTGTTTTTATTATTTTTGGATTTGACGTGTGGGACCCACCAATTTCATCGGGTTACAATTATTTAATTTACATGCCATTATTATAGTTAATAGAACTATATAGATAGAATATTTATATATATGTGACTATTTATTTGTGGTTACCATAATAGTCTCCAACAACCTATATAGGGTGATGTTCCCTAATTGAGTTTCTAATGTTTTGAAACTTTAAGCCACAGTTCAGGTGTGTTTGATCTTGACCACGCTAATGGTAAGCCTTCATATATTAAATTATTATTGTATCATGTAATGGTGTATGGAAGGTACCATTTCACTTCCTCTTTACCCCCCTAAGGTATGTTCCTAAATGTATTTAAATAATTTAGGTGATAAATTTTAATGTGTGTGAATGAATATGTCTTGGCCATAACAATATGAATACATTGGTTGCATTCCATAGAACCCCCTTCCACATGTGGGGTAAGGTATTGGTTGAAACAAATGAAATGATCATAAATTATATAGATTATTTATATGATTTCACGCTACTTGGCCTTGTGAAACAAACGAAAGGTAATGCTTGAGCCAAACAAACCTGATAAATGGCATAGTTATTATATGTAATTATTATATGTATTATTAAAATGTTATGAGACACATTACATATGAAACATGACATATTTTAACTTTGGACTGAATCGAATTAGCTTTTATGTTGTTGAGGGAATGCCTTAGGTAATCTAGGATGCAATTCTAATTCAAGGATCCCCGTTGGGAAGTGTGAGACCCACATAGGATCCTGATATTCATCTTTCATTGGTTACCCAGTTTGACACCATAGAATCCATTCTTTATTATTACATGATGCCTTGGATACAATACTTGGATCCCGTGTTATGTGTGGTGACTTGGTTATATCCTTTTACCTAAACATATCGTACTCCTATTTTACCTTGGATGCATTCCTTGGACTTGGTTAGATTCACTATTGTTGAAAGCCTCGTAATACGATCCATGGATTAAACTCTTACCCCTTAACAGGGCTATAATTACCATTGATTTGGTGACCCTTGAGGTCTATATTACCTTATTCACCTTGAAGCATTTACTTCCACTATCACAAGATGATAAATTGAGTGATGACTACGACTTATTTTCCTTATTAATATAAATTGACAACTAATTAATTAATTTACTAGTTCACCGTTTAGACACCATATGAGGGAAGAAGTAGGTACTTGGGTATTTATTTACATTGTACTGCTTTACATTATATATGAATGGTCACACACTATTATAGTTTCTATTACACATAATGGATGTTATAGAAACCATTGGTAGTTCCCCACTGAAATTTATCTCATACCCTGTCCAGGAACCATTGGTACCCGAACAGACTATATGAAATCAAGTGATGGTAAAGGGAAGCGTATTATTTTTAACACTTGATTGATTTTTATATTAGAATGGAGCTATTATAAAATAACCGAGTTGGAGCTCAGGATTCCTTGGATAGTTAAGTTATTTCTTTTATGCTACTTTGGTTTATCATGTATTCATACTTATTTGTATATATGTTTTCTAGTTTACTATATACATGACATATAATCATTAATTTTGTATGATTATCTATTTATTAGTTATTTTTTACTTTAGTATACTTCCCCTATTTACCTATATTTATTATTATAAACTACGATACACTATAGTAATGAGGGAAAAATATTTCCATAGACAAACCCTTGGCCCTTGCTGCTAGTTAGCATCCTCTGGAATTCAAGAAGATGGGTTTGACGGGCTCATGGATCCAATTAATGGCATTTTGGTCCATGACATCACATCTTTGGCATAGCCATTTACAAAATTAAATATCCATTTTGTCCTGATCACAAAAATTTTGGAACACATGTATGTTTCATAATGTTCATTTGTACCTTATGATAACTGGTATTAATAATACAAGGTCATGTATCAAACTTATAAAGAAAATTTCTAAACCTTATGAAAAACATTTTCAACCTAACGAAAATCATTTCTATAAAATATCTACCTTTTAATGACTCATATAAACCATATTAGATGATTTTCCTAAAATTGTTACTATCCTATATCAACCTTACAATGACGGTTTTACAAACATTATGACCTATCTACCTCAACCTTATTGAGATTGAGTCCTAACATTGAAAGTACTAGGATAAACATAATTTTTTAAATTATTTTAGCCTTTAAGATATGAACAAAAAACACATCTCTATTTATAGTGAAGCATTTCCTCCTCACTAAAAATAGTATTAAAGTCAAATATAAACACATTAATCATCACATTTTAATTGACATTTTTAAGGATTTTGCCTCTTTTCCTCCATTTCTAGTGTTGTTTCTTCCTCCTCAACTTGTCAAAAAACATGGTTTCCCAAACTTGTATTTGGTTTTGAAGTCATTGTATTACCTACCAAAGGATGCCTTGAAACTAGCATTTGATTTTGATTCTAAAGGGAATATGGAGGGAACTTTGGTACCAGTCCCCTATCAATACTTTAAGTATTTACCATATCCTTTTATAATTCCTT
Source organism: Viscum album (assembly GCA_963277665.1). Taxonomy (NCBI): domain Eukaryota; kingdom Viridiplantae; phylum Streptophyta; class Magnoliopsida; order Santalales; family Viscaceae; genus Viscum; species Viscum album. Next base: position 1,308,267,032 of record OY728147.1, read on the forward strand.
CCTCATACCTCACCTTCCCAATAATTCATCTAATTTTCCTTTCTTCTCATGGGTTCAATCATTTTTAGGTCAATTAATCCATCCACAGTGATTCATATATATTTAAATCTATTGTGGATTTTTAAAATTATTGTGTTGAATATTGGATTGGATTTTAAAATCCACCTATATTGTTCTTTAGGGACATTATAGAGATCTAGGGACTGGAATAACTACTGAACATCTTTATATATTGTTAGGTATCATTCTACAATAATTGTTTTATATAATTTTTTTCCAAGAATTGTCCAGTGAGGCTCATAGATGTGGGAAGTGGATGTGTCACTTGTACTACTTTCGATGGATGTTTATGAAGGAAAATAATCTTGTTCTACAGTAGTCTGGATTTAGATTATTATCCCACATCTCCATTCCACAACATAGATATCATCAATAGCATTTTAAACTCTTTTTTTGTCATTTTTGAGTTCTTATTAAAGGGATTTAAGGATACAATATACTATTGAAGATCATATAAGTTTTAATTTTGACCCCTCATCCTTTTGAGATCACATTCTATTTAAAATTATGTCCACTATCTTTATATGGAATCTTATTTTCTATAATTACCACATGGGGTTTCTCATTTTTCTTTATATTATGTTTTAATTTATTTCATCATATAAAAATGGTGATATGGGTGTATGGGATGAAATTGGTGCAACGTTTTATTATAGGACTCATACTAGTTCTAGTGGGGCATTTCTATCGATCCCTTATGTCCACCTAGTGATGGAATACTCTTAGATTACGTATGTTCTACATGCGTCATCAAATCCACCTTATCCATGGATAAAACCAAATATTTTTCCTCTTATGGGGGGATATTATTACTTTTTTATCATGTTTTTTGATACTATGCCTTCCATGAATAATATAGTATGCCATTTTTTTCTATTTAAGTGGAAGGTGTTGTGGTTATGCGTCTATTAGGTTACTCTAAGGTTGATTCTTGGTCATTGGAATGTGATAGGGATATGTATCATTTATATTGATATAAATGTTATGAAGATCTAATCCACTTATTCTTAGAGTCAATGATCATGGTGAAAAATTTCCTTCCTCCCTCTCCCCAAAAAAATTCCACGACCTTTATTCAAACCAGTTAATTTTAATGGACCTAGATGATATTGTTCAAATGAACTAATCTACCCCAAGATGCTTCAAATATTGGTTTCAGGTCATTATTATCCCCAATCATAATAAGATCATATCATCAATATAATATTTCCATCTCCCAGATGTCTATTCCTATAATCCTATCATGTAACACCCATAGGGACTCTCATTCTCACCATCAATGATAATTTTAATAATTTGAAATTCCATTAGGTTTAGTGTCACCATGAAACAAATTTTCATAAATAACTTTATTAAGGAAAAATAACTTTCTCATTTATCTATTCAAGAACCAAAAAATAGTTTCATCACCATTATAAAATTTTCAAAAAACCATAATATGGAAAAATGCATGCATGGAGCTCTAATTAATAGTCTTATGTGTAATTTTTTCTCAAAAAAATCTACTAGTGAATATGATGAACTAAACTATTTTTGATAATTGAAATGAATATAATTAACTCACCATCCTTTATTTATCATGAAATGATATATTCTATATATTATATTCATGACAGCTTATATTTTGGGATGGATTTAATATCCTTCAACACTAGAGATGACATACGGTTTGTGGAAGGTGGTTTATACTATATTATTGAAATCATAGAGAACAATGATGTAAATTTTTTTCTATAAATTCAATGAGGTATAAATTATTAAAGAAAATAATTCGCATGGTGGAATAATGAGAGAGACAAAGGTAAAATGTGGTGTAGGTTGGATAATTGTCTTCCAAAATTCTAATTAATCTCCACCTTACCAAGTACATTGGTTTCTCACATGACTCACATATAGTCTAATCACTCTTATTTTGCAATCTTGTTGTTTAGTTATTCCTATGTATCCCAACATTTAGTTTTATCTAATAAGTGAATATATAATAGTTATTTCATGAAACTCATGTATACACATTTTTCTAAAAACATGTAGGGGAATTCTTGGTTAGCTATTCAATGTAAGATCAGACAGTTGGAGGAAATTATGACATGGTTAGATAAGAAACCCAACAACAAATTTTGAGAATGATGTTATGAATAAGGATATTAATTTATTGGACACATGAAATTAAGATAAATGGATGATTTTATGTGAATGTACATGGAATTAAAGGACAAAATCATGAAAACATGTTGGAAAAAGAGAAATAGATAGCTAACAACACATCATGTACTCTCTAGAAAAGATAAATAGATTGAAATATATCTTATTTACATAAAATAATTAGAGAAGAAAAATCTATCAAATTCCACTTACTACTATCCTCCTCAATGGGATGGGTTTGAGTTTTTGGCTCTAGGAATCAGCTACAACATTTCCCTTTCTAGTGGTTTAAGAAAGTTAAATGTAAAATGATTTTAGGTTTTCCACCCACCTATACTGCATCATATTAAACTATAAATGTTTGGATATTTATTTGAGAATTTTATGATCTATATAAATGAATAACATCTCACCCAAAAAGACATTACTCCATCAATATAGAGCATGAACTGTGACTGCTAGCTCGATGTCATGTGTAGGATAGTTCTTTTGATGAGGCCTCATCTAGTGGTATCCAAATTCCATGAATCAGTCACCTTGAATCATAACTATACCAAGTCCTATTTTAAAAGCATCAAAACATACATTATATTGTTTTACCCTCTTAGGAAGAATTTGGATCAGCGTTGATGCGAGTCTTCCCATTAACTCATGAAATTAAATCTCATAAGATTTATTACTATCCAATTTCACACCCTTCCGAGTCAATCCCATAAACGACACTTCTTGGGATGAGAAGTCCTAAATTAAATTTCTATAATAGATAGCTATCCCCAAGATTCTATGTATGTCACACACATTATTATAATGCTCCTAGGAAACCATGATGCTCACCTTCTCTCAGTCAACTAATATACCGTATTTAGATATGACATGAAATAATAAGTGAAGCTTGGTAATAGAAAAGTGGCATTTTTTATCTTAACAAATAGATAGTGCTCTCTTAGTGTATTCAACATGATCTCAATATGGGTTTCATGGTTGTTTCTTTTGCAAAAGTACACTAAGATGTCATCTATTAAGTCTAACACAAAGGAATCAGTATATGAGTATAAAAACCGATTCGTAAAATACATAATGGTTACGAAACATTAATTATACCCAAAAAAATAACTAGGAACTAATATAAGCCATACCTATTTTAGAAAATATTACATGGTATGTATGAGTGTCGGACATAGACCTAATGGTATTCCAAAATCTAAATGTTCTTAGAGAAAAAAATTTCTCCTCAGAGCTGGTTACGTAGGTCATATATACGATGAAATCTATACTGATTCTTCACTGTGAGCTGGTTAAGTCAACAGTAATCCAATAAAATAAAATAAAAGGGTACCATCCACCTTCTTGGAAAAAAGGGCTGGTTAACCCCATGTTGATGTGCTGGGTATGATAAAACCCTTGGCCTATAATCATCATGTTTCTTCCTGAGTTCCTGGAGATTTGAAGGTTTTATTGTATAAGAAAGAATGGAAACTGGTTCCATACCTAGAATAAGATCAATGTTGAACTCAACCTCTCTCTCAGAAGGTAATCTAGAGGAATCTTAAGGCAAGGGGTCCCTATAATGATCCACCACAAGAAATAATTCTTCATGTTTGATATCCAGACCAGTCATAATGAAATTGGCCATATGGGATGTTATGCTACCCGGAATAGTACGGTTGAGTCCATATAGTCTCACATAGATATCCCAATCACCCTCATAGATGTAAATGTTTCCCATAAAATATGTGAATGATACCTTAAGGTGATATCAATCCACCCAGGCTCAATAATGCACAATCCAGTCTATACTAAGAATGGTATCAAATTCGACCATCTTGATGTTGTAGAAACTCCACAAGAAATAATACCCACCTACATTAATGGAGTTCTCCTAGAACTAACGTATACCCTATAAAAAACTCTAAATAGTTTGTAATGAGTCATAACCCAACTGGATTATTCTATCCCTAGGCCCAGACATCCCATAGTCACAGTAGATAGAATGGATTGTGATGCACCTATACCTAATATGAAAGATACTAAAGTAGAGGCTACCAGAATAGTACCTATAACATTAGATTAAATGAAAATATTATTATTTGGAATAGGATGAGCATCATACATATGACCAGAACTGCAACCTTAAGATGATTCCTAAGTAGCTTGAGTAGTCCCACTATACTATTGCAAGAAACCGGAATCCTAACTTCCTCGACCATGAACACCTTCTCGACTTGAAATACTTTTTGAGACCAAATTACTTCCTAATAGGGAGTATATGATCCTGAACCTGAATGTAGTGTTGTAATAGAACACCATTAACTTGGTAATGGAGGATAGGATCATAGATCCATTGGAGGTTACACATCCTGCTGCAAAATAAACATTCGATCATGTTCCTCATACATTGGGTTTTTTATGACATATCTTGATACATTGGTGGCACCCCATAAATATTTAGGTGTGTTCTACTGTAAAGACCCGTAAAATTAAAGGGAATTTTTTTTCTTAATTTTCTTTGGAATTTTACAAGAGCGCGGTTTCTGACGGCACCTGATTCCGAGTCCCGGAGTGCCCGGAATCAATTTCCGAAGTTTGGCTCGGGTACGTTCAGTGAACGAACGAGCGAGAATTTCTAACTTTTGAACCGGTGCCCGGAATCAAATTCCGAGGGCACCGATGAACTCGCAGCGCCGATATTCGCTTAAGGAGACCTTTTCCGAGGTTGCGTTTTATGCAGAATGAAAGTTAGTTTTGGGAGAAATTATAAGAAGTTAAATAAAAATGTGGAAACACTTTTTATTTTTAACTTGTTAGTTATTTTCTCCCAAAGGGAGTTAGAGGTGGGACCCACATCCACATAACCTCCCTTGGGAGGATTAAGTGTGGTGGGGCCCACACGAAGCATAACTCTTCACCTTCTCTTTTTAAACTCCCAATAACCCCTCTTTAATTAACTTGACAACTTGGTTAATTAATGGAGTTGAGTTGTTTGCATTTCAAACCTTTGAAATTCAAATTGATAATTGTGTGAATAAAGTAAGCCTTAGCTTATTTTATTTTGGTTACACTCCTTAGCCATCTTGAGAGGTTTTGATGAATTCTATCCATCTTCTTCAAACTTTGGAGAAGAACGCGAAGAACATTCGGACTTCGACGAAGAACGCCACGTTCTCGGGAACCGTCTTCCGCGACGCCATACCCGCGACACCGACGACGTCTCCTTCCGCGTCCTCTCTTCCGTGACGGTTTCCCGCGACAAATTCGCCGTCAAAAGAGCTTCGAATCCTCGCTTCACGACATCGACATCCTTTTTCCACGACGCTGACCACCGCGACGCTCGTCCTCCGCGGGTCGTTGACAAACATCGTTCTTGAAACCGAGGTAGGGGTTTGTTGTTGATTATTTATTTATTCTCGTTCTTGGTTCTTGCATGGAAATCTTGAGGATAAATGATTATGTGATATCGTTTAACGTGAGGGGGCTGGACCGCACGAACACGGCCGAACCCCCCTCCTTTGTTCTTGTTTGTTTCTTGCGGATGAAACGAGATGGAGTGGTGCCGTCGCACCACGCGGGAATCACACGACAATTATTGCACGGCGCCGTCGCGCCGCGCCGTGGAAGAATTTCATGGACGCGACGTCGTCGCGCCGCGTCGAAGGGGAAACCAAAGGCGCCGCAGCCGGAGCGGGGCCGCGGCGGAGGGGCACGGTGCCGACGCACCGCGGCGGACGACGAAGGCCGCGGCCGGTTCCGGGCCGCTGCAGAATGAGAAGACCGGCGGCCAGCCGTGCCGCCGGTGTCGGAATCCGGAAACGGGACCGGCCTCGCCGGTCCCGTTGATGAAGAACCGGCCGGCCAGGTCGGGCCGACCGGAAGGGAGGCAAAACCGGGGGAAAATAATTCCCCCGTCCATCCAAAGTGGTCCCCCATTAAGAGGGGGGCCGGTTTCTCAAAGGGGGGGGGGGGGGGCAGGCGGCCCCCCCGTTTTTCTCAAAAGCAGGCCCCATGTGGGGGGGGGGGGGGGGGCGTTTGACCCAAGGTGCGACATCCAGCCGTGCCGCCAGCAGAGGAGGGCGGGGGCCTTGCCCCCCGCGCGTGGCACCCGAGCGGCGCCCCGGCCGCACCGCCGCGCCGGGCCGGGTCGGGTCGACCCGGTTCGGGCCGACCCAGGGGGGTCGGGCCGGGTCGGCCCGGACCCGGACCCCCCATTTTCGAATCGATTTCGGTCTTATGCCCGTATCTTGTTCTACGGGCCTCCAAACGACTCACCGTCAGCGGCAACGCGATCTTTGGATCAGGACGGTCGTTTCGGTATACTATACTCAAGGTGCACCTTCCTTTTCGGGAGCCTACGTGGTTAAAACTCCATAGTTAAGCATGCTTGGCCTAGAGTAGTGATCAGGATGGGTGACCTCCTGGGAAGTTTCCCAGGGTGGGTGGGAGACGGAAATGCCAATAACTAAAAGACCGGGCGTCCGATTGACGCGCCGTCTGTTTCGTTGAATTCCTCTAAGTGAGACGGATCTTTTGGCATACTCCGCCTGAGGTTTGGACGCAGGTGGAGTACAGTCGGGTTGGGTTTGCCTTAAAAACCAACCGGGCCCCTGGGACGAAAAAGCCAATAACTCTCAGACTGGGCGTCCGATTGACACGCCGTCTGCGACGTTGAGTTCCAGTTGACGATACAGAACTTTCGGATACATCAACTTCGGACTTTGTGACAGTTGATGTATCGGCCTCTCGGCTCGTGGAGCGGACCCTCCCGAACGAGCTTCCTGTGTGCGGGAACCCTAGAGCTGGCTGCGACTGCTACTTCGACAGCAACGACTGTGCAGAGATCCTCAGTGGACTGCAGCGACGACTGTGCAGAAATCCTCAGTGGACTGCGACGATGAAGACAGCTGGTCTTGTATCCTATGTGGGTTCTAGCTGTGCTGGTCTTGTATCCTATGTGGGTCCCAGCTTAGATGATTCAATACTGGTCTTGTATCCTATGTGGGTCCCAGTATAGATGAATCGATGAAGACAACTGGTCTTGTATCCTCTATGGGTCCTAGCTGTGCTGGTCTTGTATCCTATGTGGGTCCCATCTTAGATGATTTAATACTGGTCGTGTATCCTATGTGGGTCCCAGTATAGATGAATCGATGAAGACAACTGGTCTTGTATCCTATGTGGGGCCTAGATCTGCTGGTCTTGTATCCTATGTGGGTCCCATCTTTGATGATTCAGTGCTGGTCTTGTATCCTATGTGGGTCCCAGCATAGATGAAACAATGAAGACAACTGGTCTTGTATCCTATGTGGGTCCCAACTTAGATGATTCAGTATCTATATCTGATCATCTTTATAGATATTCGAAGAAGTATACCTGCGTGAGCTGAATCTTGTGTTACTCTTCTTTGTGGATTGTGTTGAGCTAACCTGTGTGGATTTACTGTTTACTATCCTTTGTGGATTGTGTTGAGCTATCCAGTGTGGATTTACTGTTTACTCTCCTTTGTGGATTGTGTTGAGCTATCCTGTGTGGATTTATTGTTTACTCTCCTTGTGTATTGTGTTGTGCTATCCTGTGTGGGTATATGTTTTGCTTTCCTGTGTGGACTGGGTTGTGCTTGGGCTCGGATGTTGGAGCCGAACGGGAATTGATGACTTAGGTATATGTATGGGCATATACCTAAGCTGTGTCAGATGTTACTTCGTGATTGTATCGTTCCTTTTTGGATTATCCTTTGTGGATTTCGGGAGACCTTCGGGGGTCTCGGGGTCCCTACTGAGTAGCTTATACTCACCCCAGCACGGGCTATGCCCGCACTACATTGTGTTGGTTGCAAACGGCGGATAGCGCTGATCGTGGTGGAGGCGTGCGGAGCAGGACGGTACCTGGAGGTGGACTACTGGGCGGGACGTACTCGGAGCGGTCAGGTGGACCCGAGGTGCAGTGGAAGCTATCTGTACCCACCCTTCAGGTGGGACTTCCAAAGGACGGCTCGACGCTGCGGATTTTCCTTTCAGTGGCTGTTTTTCTTTTCAGTTGTACTTTACAGTTGGGCTTGTATTTCTGGCCCCTTTTACTTTCAGCACAGCTTGTACAGTTTTTACTTAGTGTTTAATTTTCCGGTTGCTTACTCTGAGGTGCTTGTTTACTTTTCAAAGGCAATGCCTTCCCTTTTTTGTTGGGATTTACGCCTTGGTGCTAGTCGCCAGCACCTGGCCTATGGAAGGCGGGCTTGGGGTAGTCACGGCACAGGCCCCGAGGGTGGGTCGTGACAAATTGGTATCAGAGGTGGTCGTTTCTACCGGGGACTCTGATATTTCTTCTATGTGAAGCAATAGTGTTTAGCGTATTGGGTGTGGTTATCAGTCCAGGGAGTCCAGTGTTGGTGCGGCGGCTGACGTATCCGTACACCAGGAACCTGACTTCTGATTTCTGACTTAATGCACGAAAACATTGATTGCATGTGTGTTTCCAGTTTTCTTTGTGATTACTTGTGTCAGCTCACCAGGTATACTGTTCTGACCGTGGTGCACATGTTTCTTTCAGGATGGCCCCACGATGGAAGCCAGCTAGGGTTATGAGAGTAGAGCGTGATGACAGCCCACCGAGCGACGAGTCCTCAGTGCAGGGCTCCTTGTTAGCAGAGGCACCGGCGGTACCTTTACCTGCCGAGCCCCCGATGCTTCCAGCGCTGACCGCTGACGATGCACGACGCCTCGGAGCTCTGCACGAGTTCCAGCGCTAGCGACCACCCAGGTTCCGTGGGGAGACGGACCCCCAGGCAGCCGAGGACTGGCTGGAGGCAGTCGTCCGAGTTATCAGGCTAGTGAGGACACCAGGAGACCTCATGGTGATCCTCGCGGCAAGCCTACTGCACGCAGAAGCAGGGAGATGGTGGAGCTTGATGCTCCAGGTACACGATGAGGCCTCCCTCATCTGGACGGACTTCGAGAGCCTCTTACGCTCAGAGTTCGTCCCGGCCACCCTCCGTACGGTGCGCATTCAGGAGCTTCTTCAGCTGCGGCAGGGCAGCTTGACGGTTGCCCAGTATGCGGCGAGGTTCACCGACCTTTCTCGCAACTCGACAGACATGGTACGAGACCCCTTCTTCCGGGCCCGGACCTTCGAGCAGGGATTGAGACACGAGATCAGGGCATCGCTGATCTCCCTCAGCATCCCGACCCAGGCAGGAGTGCTAGAGAGAGCCCTTCTGATCGAGAGCTTTCTGGCTGAGTCTACAGTGAGACCTCCCGTAGGGCGGCAGGTGGCAGAGTCTTCGGCAACGGGTAGCCGACGGATGACTCAGGGTTCCGGCAGACGACCTCGGGACACTGGCTCAGCAGTGTGGGGCACACAGTGCGAAGCTAGCCTTCCGAGAGGCAGGCAGTGCTACTCGTGCGGCGGGCAGGGCCACATGGCTCGTGACTGCCCGACCCGCCGTACCGAGGAGCAGCAGACGGTGGAGGGGCCACCCAGGCAGAGGCAGAGGGTCGACCGTGGCGGTCTGCAGGGAGGAGGCGGACGAGGCAGAGGAGCTGGCCGAGCAGCAGGTGGTGGGCGACGCTTTGAGACTATGCCACCACCACCACTAGGAGGTCCGCCCCGACCACAGGGAGTAGGTGGACATGCGAGAGCTCAGCTTCAGGCAGCTGAGGCCTTCGATCATGGAGCTCTGGGAGCAGATGGACAGGAGCAGAACTAGTGGATACATCCTTTGTACTTCTAGTTCCTTGTTTCTATTGTGTAGCGTCTTTGTATTATGAGCTGCAATAATAAAAGACGCATACCTTTGTGATATTTTCATTCCTGTCCTCTTTTGTGTTGTTACTAAGAGGTTCCAGTTTTGACTGTTGACTTGACCCTCACTTGTGAGACATCTACTGGAGGAGACCCAGTTACCACACACTGATGCCGACAGTGTGACTCAACCCTTGGAGGCGAGAGTAACGGTTGGATCTCTTAGTAGTAGCGTCGAGGCCTTACGACGTCATCCTTGGTATGGATTAGTATCATCCATGTCGGGATTGTCTGTATTAGGCAAAGAATGTGGTTCATCCAGGGGATGGGACCAGATTTCTATTATCGGCAATGAAGAAATCTTAGCAGCTTTTGTGGGGCCGGAGATGGTCCAGGTCATCCAGGGGAGGATGAGTACAGCTCAGAGCTGGCAAAAGTCTTATGCTGACAGGAGGCAGAGGCCACTAGAGTTCGAGGATGGCGACCACGTCTTCTTGCGGGTCTCACCACGACGTGGTTTACAGAGATTTGGCCGAGGCGGCAAGTTTTCTCCACGCTTCATCGGGCCTTTCTAGGTCCTCAGTAGGATTGGAGAGGTGGTTTATTGCCTGGCTCTACCACCTCAGTTGCACCGGGTGCATGACGTCTTCCACGTATCTCAGCTGTGGAGATACATGCATGACCCGACACACATCATTGACCATGGGGAGCTTGACGTTGACGATGGGGCAACTTTTACGGAGGTCCCGGTGGAGATCGAGGATCGACAGGAGCAGGTCCTACGTGGATGGTCGATTCCTCTAGTGCGCATCAGATGGCAGCACGTGAATCTCCAGGAGAGCACTTGGGAGCGGGAGGCTCAGATGCGTGCTCATTACCCTCATTTGTTTCCCTAGTTTTTGATGTATCTTTACGGGGACGTAAAGCCCTGAGGTGGGAGTAATGTAAAGACCCGTAAAATTCAAGGGAATTTTTTTTTCTTAATTTTCTTTGGAATTTTACAAGAGCACGGTTTCTGACGGCACCTGATTCCGAGGCCCGGAGTGCCCGGAATCAATTTCCGAAGTTTGGCTCGGGTACGTTCAGTGAACGAACGAGCGGGAATTTCTAACTATTGAACCGGTACCCTGAATCAAATTCCGAAGGCACCGATGAACTCGCAGCACTGATATTCGCTTAAGGAGACCTTTTCCGAGGTTGCGTTTTATGCGGAATGAAAGTTAGTTTTGGGAGAAATTATAAGAAGTTAAATAAAAATGTGGAAACACTTTTTATTTTTAACTTGTTAGTTATTTTCTCCCAAAGGGAGTTAGAGGTGGGACCCACATCCAATTAACCTCCCTTGGGAGGATTAAGTGTGGTGGGGCCCACACGAAGCATAACTCTTCACCTTCTTATTTTAAACTCCCAATAACCCCTCTTTAATTAACTTGACAACTTGGTTAATTAATGGAGTTGAGTTGTTTGAATTTCAAACCTTTGAAATTCAAATTGATAATTGTGTGAATAAAGTAAGCCTTAGCTTATTTTATTTTGGTTGCACTCCTTAGCCATCTTGAGAGGTTTTGATGAATTCTCTCTATCTTCTTCAAACTTTGGCGAAGAACGCGAAGAACATTCGGACTTCGGAGAAGAACGCCACGTTCTCGGGAACCGTCTTCCGCGACGCCATAACCGCGACACCGACGACGTCTCCTTCCGCGTCATCTCTTCCACGACGGTTTCCCGCGACGAATTCTCTGTCAAAAGAGCTTCGGATCCTCGCTTCACGACATCGACGTCCTTTTTCCACGACGCTGACCACCGCGACGCTCGTCTTCCATGGGTCATTGACAAACATCGTTTTTGAAACCGAGGTAGGGGTTTGTTGTTGATTATTTATTTATTCTCCTTCTTGGTTCTAGCATGGCAATCTTGAGGATAAATGATTATGTGATATCATTTAACGTGAGGGGGTCGGACCGCATGAACACGGCTGAACCCCCCTCCTTTGTTCTTGTTTGTTTCTTGCGGATGAAACGAGATGGCGTGGTGCCATTGCACCACGCGGGAATCGCACGACAATTATTGCGCGGCGCCATCGCGCCGCGCCGTGAAAGAATTTCATGGACGCGACGTCGTCGCACCGCGTCGAAGGGGAAACCAAAGGCGCCGCGGCCGGAGCGGGGCCGCGGCGGAGGGGCACGGTGCCGTCGCACCGCGCTGGACGACGAAGGCCGCGGCGGAACGAGAAGACTGGCGGCCAGCCGGGCCGCCGGTGTCGGAAGCCGGAAAGGGGACCGGCCTCGCCGGTCCCGTTGAGGAAGAACCGGCCGGCCAGGTCGGGCCGGCCGGAAGGGAGGCAAACCGGGGGAAACTAATTCCCCCGGCTAGCCAAAGTGGCCCCCCATTAAGAGGGGGGCCGGTTTCTCAAAGGGGGGGGGGGGGGCAGGCGGCCCCCCCGTTTTTCTCAAAAGCAGGCCCCCACGTGGGGGGGGGGGGGTTGACCCAAGGCGCGCCATCCAGCCGCGCCGCCAGCAGAGGAGGGTGGGGGCCTTGCCCCCTGCGCGTGGCACCCGAACGGCGCCCCGGCCGCACCGCCGCGCCGGGCCGCGCCGGACCATGCCGGACCGCGCCGGGCCGCGCCGGACTTCGCCGGACCGCGCCGGGCCGCGCCGGACTTCGCCGGACCGCGCCGGGCCGCGCCGGACTTCGCCGGACCGCGCCGGGCCGCGCCGAACTTCGCCGGACCGCGCCGGGCCGCGCCGCCGGCCGGGCCGGGTCGGACCCGGGTCGGGTCGACCTGGTTCGGGTCGACCCAGTTCGGGGCGACCTAGGGGGTCGGGCCGGGTCGGCCCGGACCCGGACCCCCCGTTTTCGAATCGATTTCGGTCTTATTCCCGTATCTTGGGCTACGGGCCTCCAAACGACTCGCCGTCAGCGGCAACGCGATCTTTGGATCGAGACGGTCGTTTCGGTATACTATACTCAAGGTGCACCTTCTTTTTCGGGAGCCTACATGGTTAAAACTCCGTAGTTAAGCGTGCTTGGCCTAGAGTAGTGATCAGGATGGGTGACCTCCTGGGAAGTTTCCCAGGGTGGGTGTGAGACGGAAAGGCCAATAACTAAAAGACCGGGCGTCCGATTGACGCGCCGTCTGTTTTGTTGAATTCCTCTAACTGAGACGGATCTTTTGGCATACTACGCCCGAGGTTTGGACGCAGGTGGAGTACGGCCGGGTTGGTTTTGCCTTAAAAACCAACCGGGCCCCTGGGACGAAAAAGCCAATAACTCTCAGACCGGGCGTCCGATTGACGCGCCGTCTGCGACGTTGAGTTCATGTTGACGATACGGAACTTTCGGATACATCAAATTCGGACTTTGTGACAGTTGATGTATCGGCCTCTCGGCTCGTAGAGCGGACCCTCCCGATCGAGCTTGCTGTGTGCGGGAACCCTAGAGCTGGCTGTGACTGCTACTTCGACAGCGACGACTGTGAAGAGATCCTCAGTGGACTGCAGCGACGATTGTGCAGAAATCCTCAGTGGACTGCGACGATGAAGACAGCTGGTCTTGTATCCTATGTGGGTCCTAGCTGTGCTGGTCTTGTATCCTATGTGGGTCCCAGCTTAGATGATTCAATACTGGTCTTGTATCCTATGTGGGTCCCAGTATAGATGAATCGATGAAGACAGCTGGTCTTGTATCCTATGTGGGTCCTAGCTGTGCTGGTCTTGTATCCTATGTGGGTCCCAGCATAGATGATTCAATACTGGTCTTGTATCCTATGTGGGTCGCAGTATAGATGAATCGATGAAGACAGCTGGTCTTGTATCCTATGTGGGTCCTAGCTCTGCTGGTCTTGTATCCTATGTGGGTCCCATCTTTGATGATTCAGTGCTAGTCTTGTATCCTATGTGGGTCCCAGCATAGATGAAACAATGAAGACAACTGGTCTTGTATCCTATGTGGGTCCCAGATTAGATGATTCAGTATCTATATCTGATCATCTTTATAGATATTCTAAGAAGTATACCTGCGTGAGCTGAATCTTGTGTTACTCTCCTTTGTGGATTGTGTTGAGCTAACCTGTGTAGATTTACTGTTTAATATCCTTTGTTGATTGTGTTGAGCTATCCAGTGTGGTTTTACTGTTTACTCTCCTTTGTGGATTGTGTTGAGCTATCCTATGTGGATTTTTTGTTTACTCTCCTTGTGGATTGTGTTGTGCTATCCTGTGTGGGTATAGGTTTTGCTTTCCTATGTGGACTGGGTTGTGCTTGGGCTCAGACGTTGGAGCCGAACGGGAATTGATGACTTAGGTATATGTATGGGCATATACCTAAGCCATGTCAGATGTTACTTCGTGATTGTATCGTTCCTTTTTGGATTATCCTTTGTGGATTTCGGGAGACCTTCGGGGGTCTCGGGGTCCCTACTGAGTAGCTTATACTCACCCCTGCACGGGCTATGCCCGCACTACGTTGTGTTGGTTACAGACGGCGGATAGCGCTGATCGTGGTGGAGGCGTGCGGAGCAGGACGGTACCTGGAGGTGGACTACTGGGCGGGACATACTCGGAGCGGTCAGGTGGACCCGAGGTGCAGTGGAAGCTATCTGTACCCACCCTTCAGGTGGGACTTCCAGAGGACGGCTCGACGCTGCGGCTTTTCCTTTCAGTGTTTGTTTTTCTTTTCAGTTGTACTTTATAGTTGGGCTTGTATTTCCGGCCCCTTTTACTTTCAGCACAGCTTGTACAATTTTTACTTAGTGTTTACTTTTCCACTTGCTTGCTCTGTGGTTCTTGTTTACTTTTCAAAGGCAATGCCTTCCCTTTTTTGTTGGGATTTACGCCTTGGTTCTAGTCGCCATCCCCTGGCCTATGGAAGGCGGGCTTGGGGTAGTCACGGCACGGGCCCCGAGGGTGGGTCGTGACATCTACCTAGCTGGTAATTCCCCAAAATGTACCCCTAAATCATCAATTCTTACTGTTGGATAACCCACTACTCTTCTTGGAAGCTGAACTGAGTTGTTTTATGTCGATTGATTACTTCATGTTCTACTTAGTGACGAGGCTCTGGTTTGTGATTTATGAATCATTATTCTATCAAAATACGTTCACCTAGATGTGTATGGAATAAAAAATCCCATCCTTGAGATGCCTCAAATTAGTCATCTCATCACTAGTCATGGTTGGGGCAAAACACTACAATTCAGTGTAGCGAGTGGAGTATTCCATCACCGACATGTCACCTTGATGAAAGTGAATGGACATATGAGCATGATCTTTTCTTAGAGTACGAGGGAAGAAAAAGTAGAATAAGGCTATCTAAAATTCCACACAGACCATACCCTGATGCCGATAGACATGGGTTAGAACATTCCACTAATGCTTGGCAGAGTCATGTAATATGGTGGTCATGAGCTTGACCCTCCACTCTATAGGAATGTTGACATGATGAACTATTGACACTATATAATCTAGCCCAGAATTAGTGGGCTATGGTCCACCATACCCTAAAAATAAAAGAGGATTCTACTATTGGAACTCTGTGGTCAGTTCTACCATACAAGGGGAGTGTTGAGGTTCTCCATGCACTGATTGCATATAGTGAAGGAACCTGTCCCAGAACTGAATATCAATGCCCTATGAATGGTTTGTAAGTGTCTTTTTTATGGTGGCGTTATAGGAGGTATCACATGTGGCTCAGGGGCCTCCACCTCTAGAGTGTACTCATCACCATATTCTTATAATAAATCAAGTGGTCTTCAGGTTTCAATAGCTCTACAAATTCCACACACATGCCTCAGACAAGATTTATAATACGTAAGGAAATAAGAATATATTGGATAGGTAAAAGGCCTACCTACTAAAGAAAATCACCCTTACGACCACTCTGTGAGTTAGTTATGGGTGAGAATAATGTGAAATAGAAGGATCAAATGAGACACAACCTACAAACCACTATAATGTTCGGGTTAGGATAATGTATCACACTACATACAGAAGGGGGATCCATTTCTTTTGAAGAATGAATTCATTTTAAATAATTTGTATTAGTTATTATCTAATTTGTTATTAAAATCATTATAAACTTAATTTATTCACCTATATTAATTAATATGTGTCCATACACCATACAAAGTCAAATTGGAACATAATTTTACTATATCCTAACCTTTACACTGGACAACAGGTGTAACAGGCAATGGGTTATTTTGTGATTGGATGAGTTTCCCCTGACAGTCACCAATCAAAAAATACAACATGGCATTACTGGTGAATTTAAACCAATTATGTCACCATATTGAACAATATCACACTACAAAGAAAAAAAAAACAATTCACAAACATCAATCACATTCCAAAAAAACATTGCATATTACTAAGTAAACATGGATTGTCATAATTCATGGTATTTTATTTCCTATGGTTCCTAGAATGATGCATGGTTCTAAGATGACCTTGTATGATTAGGCCATTTCTAAACAACCCAATCAGTCAATAAAAACATTAATAACAACAAAACTAACATGAGTCTCCCAAAAGTGAAATCCATGAAACTATAACATCATAAGCAATAACAAAATTTACATATCCTAGGTAATTTCTATTTCCCCTATACATGGGGTAGCTACTCCGAAGAGTATTCTCATTATGAAATTATAATTTCTTAGTATCCTATCTAATAATAAATAGAAAAAAAATAATTTGATACAATTTTTTAGCATCCTACCCTGAGTTCCACTCAATGTTTACCCAAGACGGTTGTCTACAAGACCTCAACCGCTCCTCCCTGAATGCTAGAGGCTTCCGACCATTATTAAGGGACATAGATAAGTCTGTGGAGTGACTATTTACTCATTTATTATAGTGGAGTGTAGATATATATATATATATATAAGAAAGAGTAGAAATGAAATATTTATTGGATAAAAAATGATAGAATTTAAACATTTCTGCTCATAGAACTATAAAAAGAAGCTAAATTATGAGATAATATAATATGATGATGAAGTCTATATAGAAGTGAGCTTTATATGGGAAGGGAATAAAAGCATATAAAACATTCTATAAAAATGTTCAAAAATGAAAAAAAATATAATCACAAGCATCTCGAGCATATGCTTAGTTTTATACTCCTAAATCCATCCAACTAATGCATGATAATAAAGAATCAGATGAAGAATTATTACCTTTGTGTATACCTATAAGCATAAATTATTCTCAGGTACCAAAGGAAACTGAGCAGGGTGTGAGATGACATCTTAGTAGGTTAGCACCCATGATGTCTTGGCCATTACATTAAATACAATATAAACCAAAAAAATTTGCTTAATAATTTAGTTGCAGGACATAATAAATCAAAAAAAAATACTAGGATATACTTCAATACCAATCCCCTGTATCTTCTTTGACCTAATATGGTTATTATGAACCAAAGAAACAAATTATCTTAAAATGGGTGAGATAATATGTGATAAGGTGTACCATCCACAAAATTGTGATTGGTCTTGGGAGAAACATCCATAAATTTATAAAAAAGGACTAATTCTCATTTAAAGACATTTATTAACCTTAGAATTAATTTTAAAACCCTTTTTAATAAATTATAGAGAGACACCCAGAGCATGTCCATGAAATTACAAGGAGACTTGCCAAGTAACATTTGAGGTGATCGATTTAAGTATAATTCCAAGGAGTTTATCCAAGGTGACAAAAGAGGAAGTACCAAGTGTTACTATAAGAATGGAATGATAATATCAAGATCTACCAAACCTCATAGTCCATGAATAGTATTGTATGTAAGGTCCCATGTCTCTCTCAAGGAATTGTACAACTATTCATGCCATCAAGCCAATCCAATGGGTCTCCCCATAGGAACAACTTTCACTCTTATAGAGGTAAAATAAAAAATGCACAGAAAAAGAATATCAGCAATAGTTGATATCACCCTAGGAATGTATAAAAAGAATTAAAAAAACAAACTAAGGAATAAGAGTTTTCTAAGGGTTCCAGAAATTGTAACCCCTTGTATCACCCTCATCACCATGGTAAAACAGGAATACAAGTATCAAGTACATATAGAACATGTCTTGAATGTACCATTTAATTTGATCAAGAACCTTTACTTCTACATGAATGTTAGTCAAGAATTTTCATTAGGTAAAATAATTTATGTTGTTAGGCCCAAGGCCTAATAACTTTTCCAACTAAATTAGCTCAAGAATTAATGATAGGCATGGGGTGTAGGGGATTTTCAGTAGTTTTATCACCCTAAAAAACCAGTTATATTATCAAGGTGTGGGTTATTTGATAACACAACTTAGTGGGGTGTAAAATATTTTATAAAGAATGGGAAAATTCATTTAATATGTGGCTTACCCATTTTGGTGACATAAACCATGGTGATAAACCTTTGGGTTTTATTCACCATTATCTTGGTTCATAACTAACACGATAAAAATATAAATTTAATTTAATTAAATCTTTAGAGATGAAACCGGAAGGGTACAGATCTTGAAAAAACATCATACATTTTGGAAACAATGAAATGAAGAGAAAATACCTAAACCACTGACCTTTTCCTCACAAATCTTACCACATCCTACAACAACCTTTAATTCCAACTTGGTTCGAAGAAATTGAAAAACTGTAAAATTCCACGGAAAAGGATAAAATTAAAATTCACTCAAATAATACAATATAAGTAAATAATAACTTGGAATATAAGGTATAGGATAAAATAACTCACATTTATATTTCTATTAGATCATACAGTGAGAGAATCAATGTTCTTATGGTAAAGCACCCTCAAAATATATGAAAGGAGTAGGAGGGGGCTTTATAAGTAGAGATGATGAAGAATCATTTGAAGTAGAAGAGAAAAGAAATAAAAGGTTTAAGATATTCTATAAAGGATGAAAAATTATTTAAATTTACCCCCAAAAACAACTGTGCAGGGTTTGGCTGAACCGTTGGCCAAACAGTCCTCCTGCATCTGCTTCAACGGGTCATACCACATGTTTAGGAGCACAATTTATCTAATCGTGTGGAAATCGTAAAAAATAAAATGTCCCAAAAATCCTACAATACTAAACAACCATGAACCCTAGGTCACATCGGTGCAGAAAAACCGTGTGGCCCCTAGGTGGCTACTTTTTGGAATAGTATGGTTTAGGGAATCTGTGTCGAATGGATTACATAGTTTCTCTTATTTCTACAACCCATTATTTTCCATCCATTTTGCGGTTCTAGGCTTCTAACAATCCTTGAATGCACTTGAAACCACCTTTAACCTTTTAAGGACCATATAAGGGTTGTTTTAAGGATTTTGAAAAAAATTAAGGGTTTTTACATTTTGAAAAAGTGAGGATGTCACAAAAATATTTTAAAACAAAATGGATATTTCAAAATAAATAAATAAATAAAATACTTTTCAATAAAAAATAATATTATTTACCATTAAATTGAAGATAAATCAGTAATAAACAATCCAAAAAATTTCACACTAAGAATATTTTGATATTATCATTTAATATATAATGTTAATTTTTTGAAATAAATTTTCAATAAGTGGAAAATTTTTAATTATATTTTTTTATCATGAAAAGTAATAAGATTATTTTTTTAGAAAAAATGTAAAATTAAATTACTAAAATTTGATTTTTTATTTAGTATGAGTGAATGAATAAATTCTTATTTATTAGGACCCACACAAACATGCACATATATATATTTCATAATATTGTTACTCCAATTCATTAATTGACATTTTAACGGCATGTTTATGATGATCATTTAAAAAAAAATATTTTAATAGTGTATATTGGTTGGTCTAAACTAAACATTGAGTGTTATATACAATACTGAAAATAGAATTCATTTAAAATATTAAGGATCCTTGTTCTGAAATCTATTTCTAAAAATAAATTTTATGAAAATGAAATATACCATAAAATCTTTGGATGTTACATTCTTCATTACTTCAATAAATTGGGTCATTTCAATTTAAAAATGTTTTTGTGAATTTGGGGTTAGACTTTTGAAAATAATTTCGTAGAAACCCCACATAGTAAGAAGGTATAATAAATCTTTATCCAAAAAAGAGGGAAAATAATATAAAACATTCCACACATAACTTGGTTTCCTAAAAGGAGAAAATTGGTGTAATGTGAAGATAAAGACATAAAATAAAAAAATATCGACCAAATAATCATGTAAAATGGTAGAGATCATCAATCAGAAAAAGTGATTGATCATTATAAAGTTAATTACCACAGAATCATAAATCTATTATGGGAAAAAGAACACTAATTCATCATAAATTATTATAATAGAATGAAATTTTTTATTAATTATCCCTTTCTCTGGGATATTCTAATATACTTACTTGAAAAATTGAATTTAATCCATTAATCATTTTACACCATAATCTAATCATTCAATCTAAATGATGTGTATGAATTCTTCATTTATGAATCACTAAAAAAACATCTAACAGATCATATAATCCATAAAAGGATAAAAATACATTCCACCCATCTTTACAAAAACCAAAATACTATCTATAATGTAATATAATTAAAAAATGAATAATCCTTTATATGAATAAATAATAAATTAATCTTTAAAATTTTATAACAAAAACAAATTTTTTCATATATCATTCAAAAAATAAAAAATCATATTCCCCAATTAATGACAATAACACCAATATTAATGAATGTTTTAACATCAAATGTTATATCGCAACCTTGAGTTAACATCACCAAAAACATAAAATCATTCTTACCAAATAATCATTTTTTAAACATAGTTGTTCGATATAACTCAAACTAGTAAAACACTTATTGAAATATAATTAGTCACCTATAATTAAAATAAATTCAAAATATTTGATCAACATATTGTTTATCCAAAAAATCATTTATGTAAAAACAATATCACACCAACCAGTACATCACTTAGTCTAGTGATATGTTCTGCATTCCTTTCACCCTTCAGTTGGGGGTTCAAGCCCTATGGTCTAACCTGATGCTTTAAGTTGTCACCCAAGATGCGGGTTTTCCTTTTTTAGGAAACAATAACATTCCCGAAAATATTTTGAACATACTAAAAAATTAATATTACTCATAAAATTAATTTTTAACAATTAATGTTATCTATATGATATATTCCCGAAATTTACTAACTCTTTTATCCTAATTATCCATAAATAACTCAACCTAAAAATCATACTAACCATAATGGTTATCAAAAAAATTCAAATTATATCCAAAAAATAAAGAAGCATTATTCCCAAAATAACTTTTTCAGTAAGACATAAACTAAACTAAAGGGCTGTATTCCCATAAATGTCTCTTAAAATATCATATTAAACTCCCATTACATAAAACATTAATATGGGTATATATTAATTTTAAATTATGATCAACCATATACCTATTATCCCATGAAAATTTCATTTTACCCTAATATCAACGAGATATTATGTTTTACCTTTCCCACCATCATGAGATTCCATAAAATATTACCTTATCACTAAATTACTTTTCTTTGTTATTAGTACCATTCAATATATACATTAAAATAATTAAATAAAAACTATTGAGGGTAAATAATTATATATTTTATGATTCCTTTAACTAGAATACCATCAATAAAAATAATTCTTCAACAAAAAACACTTCAATCCATTCACTTAAACAATTTGTAGTGCATAGGTCCTTATTTGGTCATGGGAGTAACCCTTTGTTTTGGGTATATATTCAAATAATTATTATGTTCCCCTCATATAATACATTCTATTTCTTATAAAATTATTACTCTATGACCTTTGTATCCATATAGAAAAATTTTCCCCTCCATTTGATATATTATTCTAGGTTCTTCTTCATACATTATTGATAAAAAAGAAAGTATCATTTATTATCTTCATGATCATTACCACTCGAACATCATTAAAATTAAATTTTACACTTATATGATGCAGTAAAACTCTCACATAAGTTTATGTTTTTAATAATATAACACAATAGATGATTAGGAATAATCACAACATCCTCCTCTCCAATCATTATCCAATTTAGTTAATCATAATAACTAAATTTTCCATCACATTCAATGTTTACAAGATTCATCCTGGTTTGATATATTGACTAAAACAAAAAAGTAAAGTGTAAAAATCATACCAAAATAATTAGAGTGAGCTATAAATTATCAAGAAATTTTATTCAAGGGATAAATATACCATAAAACTATATTCTCAATCTACGAGACCAAAATATTAACTGAGGTTATCCATGGTCATTACCAAATTTGTTGGATGTTATCCTATACTTATAATTATCCTCAAAAGTCAGTAATAGGGTTATATTTCATAACATATGATTTGTAAAATCTTTCTCCCAAGTATATTACTAAATTTCATCTCACACCGACTCTAATGACCCCAAACCCTATAGCCCAGAGATGGTGGTTATTTTATTACATCGATACGAGGTATAGGGTACCACATTTGGAAGGACCAAAGAGTTTATTAGTATTGATAAACCAGATATATAATTTAATTTCTCATACAATTAAAATCATAAAATACAACATAGTATTTTACATGAAAATGATATTAAATCCCATTCCATGTTCCTATATATCAATCATAAAACAAATCCTAGAATCACAGGAAAAATTAAACATAATAAAGGTATGAGCTTAGTTTCTCAGTAAGTGTATGCATACACATGATGAGATTATGAATAAATAATCATAAAAAATATTGAAAATAAAATAACTAAAACACATTCTATAGATTCAATAAATTTGTAATAATATGGTAGGAATATAGGTTGATGAAATAATCTTTATATCAATCACATGAGATCGAAACGAATCTATTGATATTTTGCAAATATAATAATCAAATATACCTAAATGTCTAATTTAGAAATGATATAATGTATAATTCTGATCATTTAAAACATATTAGCGAGGAATCTACCAAAAAATATTAATATACTGCAATGCCCTTGGGACATGACATCTACCTAAAAAGGAAATGTCTCTACCAAATCCTGAGATATTTTTCCTCATGAAACCTATAGATTCATTGAAGTGTTATAGTAGGACACTCCCATCTCATACTTATTCCAAAGAATTCCTCATATGAAAAAATAATACTTTTTAATCAACATTCATTAAAAATGAATAATTTCCCACATTGGAAGAAATATTATATAGAATGTTAATACTTTCCCCTAGTTAAAATGATCATAAACAACCAAAAAATATAATGGATGAAATAATAAGAGAATATAATCCGCATAATATTCATCAAAGGATGTTTAAATAGATTAAAATACCTTAAAAAGTTCATATGAATTGTTTTGGGTGAAAGTATCCTTTTTACATTGAAGAAAATCAAAACTAAAAACTACGCATATAATAAATAAATGATTTAACTTGAAATGAAAACCATGTAACATTGTAAAGGATGCTTCAATGCATCGGGGAATCATGATGGAGGTAAATTATATTCATTATGAAGGAGATAAAAAACATTCTTTTCACACTCTTGTTAGAAAATTAAAAAATATCATTATCTAGAAAATTCTAAAAAGATTCATTTTAATTTTTATTAAAATGAAACAAAGGGAAAATAAAATTTTAAAAATATTATAAAATTACAATTTTTTTAATTTTTTAATAAAACATTGACATGGAAGTGAAGTATTCTTTAACACATACTTAAAAATAAAAAATCCCAAATAATGATGAGACTGTGAAATAAAACGTTAAACATTGATTTGTTTTGATGTGTAAGGAAAATGAAAGAAATAACATAAAATGATTATTTAAATACCATGAATAAAATATATTAATGATATAATATATTAATGGGGATATATATACACCCAAAAATAAATAATTAGGGAATATCACATATCCATCATTGAAGTAAATGCGAGTCGATAAATCCATACCTCTAGTTCTAATTTTTTTTATGTATTTGAAAAAACATAATAATAAATATTATTATATTATAAATATATTACATAACAATAGTGATAAATACCACAACATATATTATTAGCTTATAACATTTTATCACCCATTTATTTATAATTATTTGTTAAAATCAATATTTCTTGTAATATTAGTTTTGTTTTTGTGTGTGTTCTGGTTTGGTAGTTTCAGTCCTCATACATTTTTATAGTTAAATCAACTCCAAAATGTTAATAACGAATTAAATTTAATATATAATCATTATATATATTGTCATCCATAATGTATAAGGATATAAAAATGAATGACACCATCCTTTGAGACTATTTGTCGTACGTTCGCATGAACGTTGCTTTCACTTTTTATTAGATAATAAAAAAGAAAGATGAATAATAATTAAACATTTAAAAATAATATATATTTAATAAAAATCTTACATAATTATTAGTTCCATATTTATAACCATACAAGTAAATAGATCTAGAAAAATGAATCACACAAGAATGTGGAGATGGTAAGCCGTATATACACAAGAGTGATGTTTTCACTTTTTATTTGATGGAAAAAAGGAGAAATATGGTATTCCCATAAAAAAAATATATATATATATGATAATAATTTTCTTATTTTAGGATTTATATAACACATAAAGATGATGTTTAAGAATAAATAAACTTGAAAGAGTTGGTAAAGATGATTACCGCTTTGTCAGTGGGCTCCATTTAGATCTATTCTTAAGGGAACTAGGGTTTATATTTTGGAAGGGAAAGTACCTCCGAGACTTGGAAACTGATATTTATAAGTCTAAAAAACATGTTTTTTGGAGATATAAAGCTTAATGTGGTGTAAATAAGTAAGGGAGGATGTTCCATTTTCTAATTGAGGTTAGGATCACTTTTAAAATTTCTTAAAATATTAAATTAATATAAATTGATATTTGATTCCCAATTACTCCAAAATATATTATTTAAAATATTAAATGATAATGGGTTAAAATAATCTAATAAAATAAACATTATAAAATTTTTATCTATGTTTTTATCCTTATATTTTGGTTTCAACCCCTCAGTATCACTTTTTAAACTTATCATTTCAATCAATGTTTTTTACACGTTGAGGGTCAATATATTTATAAGTAATGAAAAAAATGATCCATTGATGGAATAAAATTGATATTGAAAACAATATAATAATAATTTGTCATAATATAATTTTTTTATGAATTTTACATCATTTAATAAACTATTATTTATTATAAAATATCAATAATTTCAATATTCAAAACTATTCATTACATTGAATTTAATAATAGCAAGAAAATACTTATAATTTAAAAAAAATATTTTTTTATCTTTATAACTTATCATGGTAATATAAAAATTATTTCAACAAATTATTTATTTGAAAAAATATTACTTTTAATTTTTTAAAAATCATTTATTTTATTTTCCCATTAATTGAAAAATTACTACATTAGTGTTGTGTATGAATTTAATGTAAATATTTATTCAATAAAAAGTAAAAATAAATTATCATGAAAAATATAGTTAATTTATTTTTCATAATAAAATTTATATTCAATCATATCGTCAAGATAACCCCATATTAAAAAAATTATATCTATTAAAACCAAGAGTGCAAACTGATTGACATTTCATGAAATAAAATAGCATAAACATCATAATCTCATCCAAATAGACATAAAATTCCATATAACCGAATATTTTACAATTATAGATGAATTGTACTCTTAAAATAATACTAACTTATGTGTTAGGTTCATTTTATCTTCTTTATTATGTTTTTATCTTTGATTAGGTAATTTACCCATTACTATAGTAATCAAAATTAACTAGGTTATTATCAATATTGATCAAAAATAAAAGGGACAAATTTAAAACAATTTGACCTAAAAATTATAAATATAGACTTTTATTTTCAAAATAAAAAACATATTTGTTTTTTTATTTAATTTAAATTTAAACTTGAAAAAAAAATGAAAAATAATTTTTCAGAAAATTAAATTTTTATGTATAAATATGTATTTATTCCAAATTTAACCATAAAAATTATTACAATAAATTTAATTGAATTATTAATTATAAAATTGATCTATATTTACTTTTAAAAGAATTTATAAAGACAAATTAATTATAAAATTCTTAAAAAAAATATAGATTTCAATAGAAAGGATTATTTTTTACTATTCATTAGAAAATAAATATTTTCAGAAAAACCCCTAAAATTGATAATAAGAAAAGTTTGATATTATGATTTAAAAAATGAACCAAATTTTATAAAATATGATTTATATAAGTGGAATAAAATTAATTATATTATTATCTTCTAAAATGTAATTATATTCATTTTTGTAGAAAATATATAAAATGAGTTAACTAAAATATGAATATTTTTTCTATGAATTAATCAATAAATTTTTATTCATTAATATCTTTATAAATATATAATATATAATCTGGTTAATCCTATTCACACCATCCAATATTAATTTCTAGGTTACAACATTCCTGTTAAAGTAATAATTTTTTATTTTTTGTATTGTGGTTTGTTTATGATCGATGTTACATATTATTTAAGATATATAACACAGAATTATTTTAAAAAGTAAAGGTTGTGTGAAATTCAAGATACTTTA
Organism: Viscum album; assembly: GCA_963277665.1. Classification (NCBI taxonomy): domain Eukaryota; kingdom Viridiplantae; phylum Streptophyta; class Magnoliopsida; order Santalales; family Viscaceae; genus Viscum; species Viscum album. The sequence continues at coordinate 1,308,293,602 of OY728147.1, forward strand.
TAAAATAAATTCATTTTAAAGGAAATACATCATAAAATCAACGTGTTTTATAGTGACTAATCTTAATCGTCAAACTTCCATAGTATTATGGTATGCATGTCTAGAATTCCGAGTATTGTTTATTTATTTCTTGCATATTTTGACTTATATTACTGGTGTTTTTTATTTTAACTTCGTTATATGTGAATGTTTAAAACATTACAAGAATTTTTTTGGTAAGAAGGATGTAATATCAAATGTGAATGGTTATAAAAAATTGATCTAGAATACCATGTTGATCTATTTAAACTAGATTAATCTACTCTTTGTACCATTATGCTTGATTAGTGAATAGTATTCCAAACAATGTGGGAAAACATTGTAGAACCACTAGACACTATTTTAAAAAAGTTATTGATATTCTATTGACCATATTAATATTATGTTTCATGTATATATTATTTGTATTAAATAAATGATATTTTCATGGTGTGCTAATGGAAATTGGTACGGGTTTCATGGAATTTTAAAATTGAAACCTGGTTTCCAAAAAATAGTTGATGTCCTGATATGAATTCAAAATGTTGTTTCATGTGATGAAGTAGAAATATTTTATGTTTTATGACCTAAATAAAATTTATATACATAAAATTTATATTCATATAGTAACTTCAAGTTGGAATATTCTATTTTGAATTAACGTTTAATGATTTGAAAAGGGAATAAAATATTGTTTTTGAATAAATAGTTTATTGGGTTTTGATTCATTCATTATTTTTTAAATTATGATTTTTTATTGTATGGTATTGAGTTATATTTTAATTTTATTGATTGCAGTTTTTTATTCTAATTTATTATTTATATAAAGTATCCCTAAAATGTTTTGAATAACATTACGTGTTCATGTTTGTCCTACTCCACTAATGATACCACATAACCACATGATATAGTGTTAGATATGGTTTCCAATTAAGTTGTATTCTATATTTCTGGGTGACCAGGGATCAATAGAAGTTGTGGGATGGAATGAGATACTTGAAATTGTTTTTAAAAACTTACTAAATCCTAATTATTTGAGTGTGAGGTTTGTTTTTAAAATTTTTTATGGGTCTAGTTTGAATCAGTGTAAAATGGTCATGTCACAGAAGTTTCATGTACAAATGATGTGGTAATTCATCAAAACCATGGTTTTTCTCAGATCCATACAAATTTATTTAATGTGGATTTAGTTTTAGAGATCATTATTCCTCTATAATGTTGGTGGATAGTAAAGTTGTACATTAGCCTCTTCAATAATCTTGTTCCCTTTTCTCTTGAGATCACATCAAGTGATTCCTTGGAGTGTTATAAAATTATAAAGGGCCATCATTATGATCTCAGTATATGAGTAATCTATTATAGAATCATATCATTCAATGATCTAGTAGAAGAAGGCTTCATACAAGAGTTGTTAGTTAACCCAAACTAAAAATATCTTTATTATAATTCAATTCAATAATTTAAAAATTACATCATACAAATTTTTATCACAATATAAATTAAATAAGGTTTTATTCATTTTATGTATAGTTAGATAAGAAACTAAATTTAAAATAGTTGTCAACATTCCCCTATAATTAAGACACAATATAATCTTTATAGACATTATATAAGTTATTCTCATATTCATAACCTGGGAAATAGAAACATAAGTACGTGGTGAGATCAAATTATAATTTTGGGTAATCAAAAGTGGAAATAATTGAATATAATTAGTGATCATAAAATGATCACATGGGTATAATAAGAATATATAAGAAAATTATACACAATATAACATATATTCTAACTAATTGTATACGTATTTTGATAACATTATTCATGAACAAAATGTGTGTTGAAACAAGATTCAATAGGAATGGACCTTAAATAATAACATAAAAACAATAATTAATATAAAATTGTGACATATTTCAAATATTTATTAAACATTATTATTGGTAAACATTTCTTTCATGAGCCATAATATCAATTACCACGCTGATGTAAAAGTAAAATTCACCGTTGAATACTTATTTTATGAGAAATAAACTATTGAAAAATTCATTTGATTATGATATAGGAAACCTCTTATCATTAATCCATACATACATGTTCCACTTGAAAATAATAATTTATCACATCATAAATAAATATTGGGTGGGAATATGGGTTTCATTACTCTAACCATAATGTGACAATGGAAATAATTTTTTTATAGTTTATCATAATTAAAAAATGGAATTAATGAAGGTTTCATATCTGTTACAAATGAAATCATGTAAGGAAACCATAAAAAATTACATAAAAAACATAACATGAATTCCTTTGAAATATAGACAAGTATACAGATATATTCGACAATATTTTTCATAAGTATACTTAAGTAATGATATTAAAGAATATGGTATATACAATATATTCATATAATTAGTATATAGTTAATTCTATAATTTCACAAAGCAATAAATATATGGAATCTAATTTGACAGAAAAAATTTATTTTAATACAAAATTTCTTCACATATACAAATATTTAAATAAAAATTGTGGTGATTCATCAAAGATGATTATGCACGACTAAGGTTGGAATAGATAATTCTTCCAAAAGAGAGGAAACTTTCTATAGTAATCCAGTAAAATATGGATTATTTCATCATTTGAATAATTCATTTAGACATGAATAAGTTATTTCAAAGAATAATTACATACATGGAAAATAATTTTTATCAATATAAAATAACATTTAAAGAAGGAAATACCCTTAATGTTTCGATTTTTTAACAAATAATATTTTATAAATATATTCGATAATTAATTTCATTAAGAAACTGTAAAAATGTGGTGAATAATATTTTTAAAAATAAAAATGGATATAGAAATCAATTTTTACATTTTAAATGTCTAAAAGAGATGCTTTTCACATTTTTTTGAAAATAAACCATATAGAAAACATTAATTTTTTTTAAAAACATTTAAATAATTTCATGATTTATTATATTTCCTTAATATATGATTTTTTCCTAGATAAAATAATTCTGAAATTCATACAGTGAATACATACATGAAATAAAGGATGTTCTTGATTTAGAATAATATAGAAGATCGATTTTACTTTTCTGAAACATTGAGAAAAATATGAGACTTGGTAAAATGAAAATTTTATTGGATATAGAAAACCCCATGAATTTCCAATTAAAATGATTGGTGATTTAATAATGAATAATAATATCCTATATGAATGATATTTTAAAAAATTATTTATTTGAAAATAATATTGGAAGTGAAACCCATATTATTTGAGTATATTTTACTCAAATACACATTGAAATTTTTTATCATAAGAATAAAAAAAAAGAACAAGATATGGATATTATTTGCCCAAATAATATATTGAAATAAATTAATTTGGATTTGATCACAATATATTAAAGGTATCATGCCTCATGTTAATAAATATGTCTCAAGAAATTAATTTTGATAAACATAATCCCTTTAAAATTTATAAAATTTGGAGTCAAAATTAGACGAAGGATATGATTTAAAATGGAAACAAATTCCATGAATAATAATAGCTTCAAAATAAAAACTAGTAAAGGTTCATTAGATACACCATTCAAAAGTTGACATTGAATATAATAATATTTATGACTTAAGGGACTCAAAATTGATACAACAAAACACGCTCCATTATTCATGACATAGACTAAAGTGATTGAATATCATCAATAAAAAAAATATTTCTTATTCAACTATTCAATAAAATTAATATGACACATAAATTTTTATAAACCTAATTTATAATTTTATTCAAAATTTATATTAGTTAGTTATTTTTTAGTTTCAATATTATGTGTGTGTAATCATGAAATTTTTGAACTAGTTTAATAATAATGGTGTTGTTCTTTGTTCTTATCCAAAATTTCATTATTCCCAAAGTATAATAGGTAATATAATTGATTATTTTATTTATTTATAATGTTTTAATTCTATTTTATGTTTGTTTTAGTTATATTTCTCATATATAAAATTATCAACAAACATATTTCTTTGATTTTTATAAAATCGTGTTATCATAATTAGTGAGCTTAATGGTATTTCCACCATTAAAAAAATTCATTATTTTAGACTTTATATAATATTGTACTAGTAATTAAGATCTCACAGTCAATCATTATATTATTTTATATCATTTTTCAAGTAGGTTGTCAGACCGACCAAAACAAGAATATTCCATAATTGGTGGATGAATAATATTGTTAAAGTGGTATCCTTTGGAATAATATCATTGTTATAGATGAATAATTATATTATTGGGATAAATTTATTGTGGTTAATCATAATTTTTAAAATTATACTAAATAATAGTGAATATAGATGAAAAATGTAATATGTTATATCGTAGATGTGGTAGTCCAGAAAAAACACGATTTACCTTTTCTTTTCATCAATAATAATAGTTAAAGAGGGTGGATTATAATTTAACTGAGTATAATCATAATAAAATTATATATGTAAAATTTATTATATAATTTCATTCCTATAATCAGAGAAGTGTGTTGGTGATGAAATATAATGACGTCACTCCGTGGAGGCAATAGTCCACAAAAAGAATGACTGAAAATTTCATTTTTCTTAGTAGAAAAGGAAAAAGGTGTTTACTAGATTGTTCTGTGGAATAATAAAATTCAGCATTAAAAAATTGAAATATTTATATAGGAATAATAAAATTATATTTGGTAATGTAATATAGAAAATAAGATAAAAAGGGAAAATGCACTCACATTGAAGAATTATGCTTCGCCTAGGAAGATGCCTTGTAAATGGCTCTCTCTATCCAATATATTATATCAATACGATTATTGTAACATCCTATTACCAATATTTTAGGTATTTCTTTTACCTCATCCATGATTTACTTATCAATATTTTGTATATGTTCAAGAAGGAATTTGGAGGATACATATAATGGGGAAGTCACAGATTCGTTGGACTATCAACTTTAACTGGTGGTTTTCGCAAGTTGTAGATAAATTGCATGTTGTGTTGCTAGTTTATATGAAGTGTATTTTTTTCTTGGTGAAATCCATGAAAGGGATTCATGAAGTGAAAGGTTACACGATGTGATAAATGGTTACATATCCTGAGTTATTTTAAGGTTTAGTTTCTAGTCTGAGGAGACATATATTTCTCCATACTTGAACACTGTGGATTTCACGATGTGTAAAGGAGTTACATGTAATGTAGTTCCATGAGTAGGGATATTTTAGTGCATTGTTCAGGTTTTGGGTTCCCATTTGAAAGCATGTTCTCCTTTTATCTCTATCCAAAGTACCTCTTCAACAATTTTTGGAGACACCATTCCTTCTGGATCGATCTGTTCGACATTTGATCTTCATTTTGGTTATAGTGTGCCTATACAGGTGAGTGATCTTTCTGCTTATTCATTTCCATTAATATTATTAACAACCTAGAGTTTCATTATTAGACATGTTGGTCTAAATTAGTGTTTCTTAATTTCCTCTCCTAGATCTGTGTTGGGATCTCAATCTGGAGATTATTCTTCTATTGGTTGTGGTATAGAGGGTGCTCATTCCTGAGGCATGTGGGTTTCCACTTTTCTTCCAACCTATTGTTTTCTAAATTCAATCAATCATGTGTTGTGGATTTGATTCTAGAGCCTTCCTTGATTTAATTTGGTTTTTGTTGTTGATGGATCCCATTGTGTCTGTGTGCGACTTGAGTTTTGAGTTAGGTGGTTTTGTCTCTCACCTGTGTTTGATAAACCATATTGTTCAATTTTTATAAATTTATTTATAAATAAAATGTATTGAGATTTTAATGATTTTTTGTGTGTGTTTAAATGATATTTTGAATAAAATAGGGGTTTCCATGGTCTTTGATAAATGTAAGGAAATGAGATATTTTCAAAAATATTGAATGATTTGTGAAAACGAAGCAGGTATGGTTTCCCTATTAACTGTTAAATTATATAAATGGGTTTGAAATGGTTTTTGAAATAATTGAGATGTTTATGAAAATGATCACATTTGTTACCTTGGGGACTAGGTGGAACGTCTAGCTTGAGGCCATCATCCATTGTGGGGGTTCACTTTCTTTGTGTTACTCTTGGCATAGAGTGTAGACTATTGGCTCTACACTTGTATATGATTGGGGGGGAGGGTTTAATTTCCATGCTGTCTCCCTGGTACTAGATTGTAGATAATTGTCTTCATATAATTATGTGGAATATTCATAGATTTATTGGGTACGAGTATTCTACTGCCTGGCCTATTGTATTCCTTGGTGTTTTGATTCTTGTTCTACTAATATTATGTTGCATTCCTTGAATTTTTACTATTTTAGTCTAGTTATGCATGTTTATTCTTATGAATGTTGATATTGAAAATATTCCTTGAAATGGATATACCCATTTTTGTTTTAGAACTATGATACAGGGGACATGTTTACCATGTTTTATATAAAAATGATTTTTTTCTTATCATGCCATGTTTTATTTAAAATGATCATACAAATATTTTTATACATAGACATGTTATGTGACACCTGAGTGGGATCCTATTAAGCCTATAATCTCACACCCTTCACCCCTCTTCGGTGGTGTGTTGAGCTATGCATTTCTTCTAATGTAGGGAAAGGCAAGGCGCCGCAGTGAGGTGGTGAAGTTTCATGTTAGGTGAGTTGGGTAGTTGGTGGTGAGACTGTGGGAGTTCGTCCACACCATCACATAGAGTAGCTGCTTGATTTTGTTCCTTTGTAGTTGGACATGTCTCTTGGAGATTTTTTGTACTTTTAATGAATTTTGTTTTCACTATATTTCTTATAGTTATGGAATATATTTAATGGAATTATTCCATTCATTCTTTCTTTGTGTATATATATTTCATGTGTTTGTTAGGTTTGGGATAAATCCTTCCCTCTGGTTTGTTATTTGACGCCTAGGTGCTTGTTTCCAGCCCTTGGGGATCAGAAATTCCCTTCCGGTATGTGATAGATAGGGTCAGGTGCTAGGTTTTAGGTCAACTCAGGTTGGTTCATTACGCTTTTTTATTAAAGGAGGTATGTCTTCATGTTTCCTTGTCTTAGGACATCTATTTCACTGGAGATTAGATTATAGGGTATTGAGAGATTTGATGTGATAAATTCTTGGCCATCCCTTGTCATGAAAAAAAATCAAGTTTCCTTGGGTCGTAGGGATATCTATCTATAGGGTGGTTTTTTTAAATATCAGTTTATAATTATGGATTTTATGGTTTAAACTTTGATTTTTTCTGTTGTCGTATAATTCTTATGCCTCAGTGTGAAAAAGTCTGCCTCTGAGACATCTTACACATGTTCTTTAGGAGGGTGTAACTAATTCTTCTCAGGGAAATACAACAGTGGATATGAATCATATTTATACTATGATATGATCATTTAATATTTTTTAATATGATGCATCACATGTTCGAAATGAAATTGTTGAAATACAACCATGAGTTAGTGGTGAGAGAGATTGGCGGCGAGAATTCTTGTGCTAGAATTCACCATCGTCTAATGGAAATAATGAAACTAAATATGTGGAGGAATAGTGGTATTGAATTGATGAAATATTCTAATTCGTAGAGACACAAGAGAATATCCAGGTGAAATGTTCAACATTCAGGCTTGACATTTTTGGTAAGCGATGATGGGATTCTGTGGTCCAGGAAGACAGAAATGTGGACTTGTATCCAAAGGGTTTAAAAACAATGATCTTACAATAATTTTTCCTTGAGTTCTTAATGTTGGAAAAGTATTTGGAGTTCCTATCCTTTAAATGGGGAGAGTTTTCAGTGTTAGCATACACCAATCGGATTGCTGATATTGCCCCTTTTCTCCTAGAATTGGAATGAATGACCAGCTGAAGGATCAAAATTACCTATAGCGTTTTCAACTAGATATCAAATCACATTTATTTCTATTGATACTTCATAAATATATATATATATATATAAAATAGACAAATCTATGATGGTAGATATGGATACGGTTGGAAATGTAATATTTTTCACCACTTCTCTTCCATCTAGTGGAAGTTTCAGTGGCATGCATGGGAAGAAGAGAAAGTGGTAGGATCATCATTGAAGTGGTAGAGGTGGGTCTCAAAAATGAACCTCTTATGAATTTTCTGCTACAACTATTAGTGTGTGTTAGCCTTTCTATCAACGTGGTAAGGTCGAATTCATAATTTTTTCATATTTTTGCAAAGACATTAAATAACCATGGATGTGATGGTCATTTATAATGATGCTGCCAGGTTATGACTATGCCTCATTATGGTCAGAGTTTTTTGGATGAAATGTAAATTGTGGTTTAGTTATAAACTTCAATGACTATAGGGATCCTACCAAAAACCATAGGTGTGGAGAAATTTCACCTAATATATGAGTTTCCAGTGGAAGTCAATGTAGTTCCAACAATAGTGAGATGTACCATCCTTATTGAATCCTCCACAACAGTTTCTTTATTTGACATTGGTTCCTTTCAATCATTTATATTTTCACATTTTATTGATATTATTAAACTTAGAATGGAACTTATATCCTTTATAATGGATTTAGTGACAGACCTGGGTAAGAGAAGAGAGAAGGGGTTTCAATGTCCTTCTTATTTCTTAACGATAGATGATACAAAGTTGGTCTGTGATTTTCTCATTATTGATATGGATATATTTTATGTCATCATCAGTATGGATTGGATTGTCTCTACCTAATATGAGGTTAATTTTTATCATCGGTGCATTTCGTTTCTTGATACTAATTGGAGCTCTCATTTGTTTCAAGGGAACTGGGACCCGATGTATGGTCGGGAAGTAACTTCATGCGTAGAGATTAAGAGTTTGTTTTCTAATACAATGAGTGGGTCCAATGTCATCTATTTTTTGTTGATCTTCGCATTTTTGTTTAGGAGTTTTCTGATGTTTTCCTAGATGAAATATTTCCGAAGAAGGTATGGCCATTATTAATATCTTGTGATGCCTTTTGTTCAAACTAATTCTCCAACAGTTATTATAGCTTTGATGAATCAGATATTACATAAATATTATGAATAATTTTTTGTAGTTTTTGTGGATGATATTATGGTTTATTCTAAATCCTGTCATGAGAATTTTATTTATATGAGTTTTTTCAAATTTTTTTTAAAATTCCTCATTTGTCTAGAAATATTTTGAAATACAGTTTATGGATTTGATAAATTATGTTCTTAGGGAGGAAGATTTCTAAACACAACATATCAATTGATCCTGATATGGTGAAGGCAGTCTTGTGTTGTAAAGAACCACAATATATCTTTGAGATACATAATTTCCATGGACTTTTTGGATAATATCGATGGTTTGTAAAGGATTTTCTAAATTAGTGTCACCTTTGACTAATTTTACCATAAAAGTGGTGAAATAAACATGGGATGAAATGTTTCAGTATTCTATCAATGAATTTAAATTATTTATGACATACTATCCTATTCTGATCTTACCTATGCCTGGTAAGGGGTACATGGTGTTTTTTGATGTTTTGGTGCTGGTTTGAGATGCATGATTATGCAGGATGACCATGTGGTTGCATATAACACTCATCAGCTTTGACCGCATGAGAATAACTACCCCAGTCAATATTTAGAGCTTTCTACAATTATGAACAATCTTAAATTATGGAAACAATATATTTTTGAGGAGAGAGTAGCGGTCTTCTCTGATCATAAGAGTTTCAGTTTAATATTATATTAGAAATAACAGAATCGCAGACAGAGATGATGGGTATAGAACCTATATAGGTTTGAATTTGATATCAAATACACCTCGTGGAAAGATAATGTAATTAATGATGCTCTTAGTAGAAATGTAATTTCTTAGGCTATTCTAGAATCAAAGGAGGTGTGTAACCTTATGGTATTTTCACCCAACTTCGCTTGGATACTCAGGAAGATGTTTCAGGTATGGTTTTGACCAGTGTTCTGTCATCATCATCTCTCATGGAGTCTATTTTTTAGATTTAATATTAGGATGATGAGTTTAATAATGTTTGAAAAATCCTTAATTATGGGAGACCATTTCTGGTTATCATATTTCTTTAGATGGTATGATCCTCTTTGGGAATTGGGTTGTCATCCCAGTATATGTGGGGATTTAGTCTTGTTTAATCGTCACAGATCTTTGTGGGACATTCATACAGGTACTAATAAGATGTATTATGGAATGATTCAATGATTCTTGTAGCTGGGTATGAAGTGTTACTTTGTAGATTTTGTGTCCCTCTATTACACATATAAATGAATAAAGGGGGAGCACTTGAAGCCCTATGGTTTACATCATCCTCTTCCAGTGCCGGTATAGATGTGGGATGAGGCAACCATTAATTTTTTTGTTAGATTACCATGGAATATATGAGGGATGAATTCTATCTAGGTAGTTGCTGATTGGTAGAGTAAGTTTGGTCATTTCATTCTGATCAAGGATACAACTGAGGATGGGAAAGTTGTATGTGAAAGTGATTGTGAGGTTACATGGAATTTCTTCTTCCATTGTTTCAGATAGATATCCTTGGTTTACCTTATGGTTCTCAAGGGGTATCCAAGAAGTGATAGGAACTCATGTCAAGTTGAAAAACACTTTCCATTTATAGACATACAGTCAGATAATGTGATTAACTTAAATCCTAGAGTATATGCTTCATGCCTGTGTCTTGGATTTTGGTGGTCATGGGATAGGAATGTTGTATGGGTTAAGTTTGTTTATAAAAACACATATCTATCATTGATCATAATGGATCCATTCGAGGTGTTTTATGATCACCAATTCAGATCAATTATTTATTAGACTAAAGTGGGGAAATTAGGTATAGTTGGAACAAGTTTGGTTTAGGATATGTCTATGAAGATTTAGGACGTGAATCAATATTATATCGTATCCTAGAGTTGACATAAATCACATTCTGATAGAAGTAATATTCTTATGTAGTTCTCTAATGGTAACATGGATTTTATAAAATTTTCTAATTTATTGAATCACCATTGTCTTGGAAAATAGGGAAATATGGATGTGATATATATAGAACCATTTCTTGTAACTAAGCAGCTCATACATGTTTCTTATTTGTTATAATTTTAGGTTTAGTTGATATGTATTTATGATGTCTTCCACATGTCCCATATCACAACATGTCATCATGATCTAGCTCATTTTCAGAGTTTGGTAGAATTTATGTTATAACCAGACATTTTTCTTTCCGATAAACCAATTGAGATAATTTAATATCACGAGAAAGCCTTGTGTGGGAAGACAAATCTGTTTGTCAAAGTTCTATGGAAACATGAATCATATTCTCATGAAACATGGGAAACGTGTTTCATTTATGTGGGATCATTGGATTCATCTTTTCCAATTGATTACATCATCCAGATGACTTTCTAAGGATAGAAATTCTTTATGGTGGGGATTTTGTAACATCCCATTACCGATCTGTCGGGTATTTTGTTAACATCATCCTAGTTTTATTATTTGTTTGTTTAGGGCCGAGAAGGAATTTGGATGATACTGATAATGGTGAAGACATAGATTTGATAGACTATCTATTTAAACCATTGGTTTTAGAAGGCTTTAGAAGAATTTTGCACCATGTAACTAGGTTTCAGGATGTGAAATGGTTGTTGGGTGAAATCTATGAAAGGGATTCATGTTGTGAAATGATTCATGATCTAATGAATGGTTACAAATCCTGAGTTATTTTAAAGTTAGATTTTTAATCCTAGGCCACATATGTTTTTGGAATACTTGAATATCATAGATTTTACAACATGTATGGGAGTTACACATCATGTAATTCCCAAAAACGGATGTTTTAGGTTTCCATTTGGGTTTTGGGATCCCATTAGTATTCCCTTTATCCTTTTATCTTAAACCAAATTCCCTATTAATTGATTTTTTGATACAATGTTCCATTATAATCTATCCGTTCGGTGTTCTATCTTTATTGTGGTTGCAACATGTCTCTCTGGGTGAGTGAAAATTATTCTTATTTAGTTCAACTAATCAGAACAACACCATAATGTTGTTTTATTAGATTTTTTTGTCTGAATTTGTGTTTCTTCATGCCTTCTTGTAGACCAGTAGTGGGATATTATTCTAGAGGTTGTTCTTTTATTGGTTATGGTACATAAGTTGTTCATTCTTGAGATATGTGGGTTTCCTTATTTCCGACAAACCTTTTTTATATAAATTATATCAATCTTTGTATATGGATTGGATTCCAGGGCCTTTGTTGATGTTGATGGGAATTTGTTGTTGGTGGATCTCATTGTAGCCATGTGTGACGTGAGTTTTAAGGTTGGTGGTTATATCCCAATCTTGTGTTTGATAAAACATATTGTTACAATTTTTATATTTATTTATGAATAAATTGGAATAAAATTGGAATGATTTTATATGAGTGTGGGAATGTTATTTGGAATAAAAGTTTTGTTTCCTTCGTTTTTAAAAAATGGAAATAAAAGGGATATTTTCAAATCATTGAATGATCTGTGAAAAAAAAAAGTTGGTATAGGTTCCCAATTAATTAATTAATTGAGTTAATTGTCCCAAAATGGTTTTTAAAATATTGAGATAGTTATTAAAATGAGGACATGGGTTACTTTGGGTACTAGGTGTAAGGATTAGATTGAGGCCATCACCCATTGTGGGGGTTTGCTTTCTGGGCGTTCCTATTGTCCAAGAGTGTAGAATATTGGATCCAGGTACGTATATGTTGTTCGGGTTTAACTTCCATGGGTGTCTCCGAAGTTCTTGGAGTGTAGATAATTTTACTCAAGTACCAAATTTCATTGTTCATAAATATTCTGGATACAAGTAGTCTACTTCCTAACATGTTGTATTCCTTGGTGTAGGGATTCTTGTGAGGATATTCTTAATTTTTTTCTTGGATTTGTACTATTTTATTCTTGATATGCATGTTTATTCTTATGAAATATGATATAAAAAAATTTCTTTGAAATAGATATACCTACTATTATTTTAGAACCGTGATAAAGAGGAAATAATTACAATGTTTTTTTTATAAAACTTCTTAACTACTTATCATTCCATGTTTTATTTAAAATGATCATACATAATTTTTATAGAAATATTTATTATGGAACACCTGGGTGGGATCATATTGATCCTATATTCTAACACCCTGCACACCTATTCGGTGGTGTAAAGACCTTCCAATACAGGGAGTGGAATGGTGTCATTGGGAGGTAGTGAGATTTTGCGTCAACTAGGTTGGGAAGCTAGTGGTGATATGGTGGGAGTTTTTCCAAGACATCACTTAGAGTAGCTATTTATATTTGGTCCTTTCAAGTTGGATTTTCCTCTTGGAGTTTTTCCTACTTTTATAGTTGTTTATTTTATCTATATTTCTTATATTTATGTCATATATTTAAGGGATTTTTATTGTTCCTTAATTATTCGTTTTATATATTACATGCTTTTGTTTAGGTTGGGTGAAATTGTTCTAACAAGTATTTTATTTGATGATGAGGTTCTTGTCACCAGCTAGTGGGGATCAAGAATTCCCTTAGGGTATGTGACAGATCAGGTTGGGTACTAGGTTAAAGGGAAACCCAAGACGGTTTTTTAAACTCAAGCTAATGCAATAGATATATATAAAAAGTATATTGGAATAGTTTCATGTGAATACTAATATATTTTATTGGTCTTTAATGGTTGGTGTGAGGCCCTTTTTATAATTTTTATGAATGAAATTTTTGTAAATATTTCACATTAACATAATGAGAGACCCAGTTTATCAACAAATGAAGACACTAAAATGGGTAATAATTCATTGGGGTAAGAAATAAGGTAGATAATACCTCAACCATTAAATTTAACATATGTTTTAACCATGTTTTTATGTTTTTTAATTATATAATTTTATCATTTACTATTTAGGTTTTATCATAGTAACTAATTCTTACCTAAGTAATTTACATTTAATGACTAAATATAATATATCACTTATTAGATAATATGAAACTACTAATTCCAAATTTAAAATCAATTTTATAAAATATAATTTATATGTTTATGAAATAATAATTTTATTATTAACTCATGCAATGCATAAAAAGGGTTTTATAAAAAAGTGTATTTTTAATCCTAATATTTATTTATAGGATAAAATTGTAAATGTATCTAAAATTCCTGAATTTTTTTTAATTATAAATAAAATAAATTCAACTATTTTATAAAAATAACAAAAATATATCCTAATATCATGTTGTTAATGAATATCAAAAAATTATACTTATTTTATACCTTTTAGAAATAAAATTTATCAATTTAACTTTTAAAACGAAAAAATATAAATAAATTTTTCATTGGTTTAAAAATATTATTTTCAAATAGTAAGTATTATTAATATAATTTCACATCAATTTAAAATTTTAATAATGTTAAAATATTTGTAAATATGTAATAATATTTTGAAAATTTTCTATTTTATTTATTAGGATGAAATATACAACAAATAATAAAATTGTACTTTGGAATTTTTTTACATTTATACTATATATGGTTTAAAAAAATACCATACACTAAATACTTATATTTTAAAAGAAAGATTATTTGTAGGTAAATGAGAAATATTCTCTTATTCCTCATGATCCACTGAATGGTCATATCATAATTCCCTTGGCTATTATCTACCACATAATGAAATGTAGGTATTTCATCACTGATCAGGTAGAGATTCTTCATACTTGGCGTGAAGGGAATCAAACTAAGGACTGAATTTTTTTATAGAGATAATTAGGGCTATACTTTTCACACCTTTTCCATCATGGGTTCTCTTCCAAGTGACCATCTCAACATTGTGAAAGGTGTTACCCCTGGCCTCTTTTTTGATAGACATCCTTGAACTGCTTTCGCTTATTATTGTTCTTAGATGGCCTTCACTCAAGCTTTCTTGAAAAAAATTTCCATTGTAATTTTAGAGGATATTATAAAATTATAGTTTAATAATACACTAATAATAAAATATTTATTATCATTTTATAAATATATAATAACATATTTAAATAACAATATTGTCAAAATTTCTACAAAACACATATATAAATATATATTATCTGAATATTATATTTTTATATCATTGTGAGTTATACTATTCTAAATTTACTTCAAAAACTAAAAAAAATTATTTTACTAATTTGATACAAGTTTATTCGATGTCCATATTATCGACAACCATATTTCTACCAACCAAATATATAGGGGCCCATGTTTTTTCTTATATATAGTCTTCCTTGACTAAATCATGACATTCTCACTTTAAGTGTCGTATATCTCATTTCAAAGTCATCATTTTAGATATCACAACATGATTATTCCTATTGTGATGTTCTTCCTAATTATTGGTTTTATTTTTATATTATGTATCATCATCGGTGAAGACGATCTTGGAGATATTCTGGTATAGAATATATTATATTTTTTTAATTATTATCCTATTTAATTAAAGCAGTTTTTATGTTTTTAATAATACATGGCGAGTAATAAATTTTTTCTTATTAATTTTTTGTATTCATTTTACAATGAATGAATAAATTGTTTTTATTTAATTCCTATATTTTATGACTTATTACATAAATTAATTAAATTCCTTTGATCAAATAGAAAACAAAAAATACTTTATAATTATAAAAATATTTATTTTTTAAAAAATATGATTCCTAAAAACATAAAATTTTACATTAAAATCCCCTAAAATAAATTACATTATTATAATTTTAATTATCATTCACTAATAAAATTATTTAGGATATCCTTAAGATAGGCATGAATCAGGAATTGATTTAAAAATAGGTATAAACTATAACAACATGGTTAAGTCTAGGAGACTATTCTATTCCTTCATAATAGACATGTCATATTAGAGAGTTTCTTCTTGTACGTTGATGGAAAATTCTCCTCATGATTGGGGTTAGGGCCTATATAAGGGAATCAATTTTCAATGAGAGTTAATCATTATCCTTGTAGTGATAAGTGATAGTAATTGGATTTATGATTTTAAAAATGATCTCCCAATTTAATTACTATGCTTTCCATATGGATATAGATAATATATTTCCAAAACCGACAAACATTAATACAATAGAAGTATAATTAAATTCTCACAAATCACATTATCATAAACATAAGAATGGGATACATTAATCGCAACAATATAAGTTTTTATTCAAAATTCAACAACTATTCATATTGGTAATGATTTTTTGTTCTTAGAAAACATAATAGGAAAATAATAGTTAATTCAAAAACACATAAATACATCACTCATAGTTCATGTATGGAAAATTAAATTTTTTTACTCCGTATATTTTTTATAACTCACTCCATTAGTTTTGGTTGTATAAACCTCCCCTACTTCCATCAGTCTTAAAAATTTCTAATTCCTATCATTATTATAATCCCTTGGATTATGTCATTGATTCATATGATTCCCATGTACACCAAATTTATGGAAAAGAACTATTAGTGTGGGATCATGAATAAATATAATTAATTTCTTTATTTCTACTAATCTCTTCAATTTTCCTTAGTATTTAGTTTCTCTATAACCTCATTTTACACACATAAAACAACTATCAATAACCATAAGACATTCCCTTGTGTAATTCCTAGTAAATTTTAGACATTAAATAAATTGAACATTCTTTATGTCTGCATCATTATCAACCGAATTTCTATGTGGCTCCATTATTATACTTTTTGGTGAGTTTAGAAAATAAACTATTTTCACATTTTAATCATAATTCTTGATTTACAGTCAATTAGAATCACTATATTTCTTAACACATCATTTATACCATTATAATTATTATTTTTTAAATCAATGAATTTTCAATGAAATTTAATCTTAACATGGTTATTTCAGGATTCATTTGTTACTGAATCGTAAATAAGTTAATAATGGATGAAAACACCATAAGAAAATTATTTTAAGTTAATTATATAAACAATTTTTCATCAAAATTTATTAATGTTTAAAATTATTACATTAGATTTATGATAAACCTAAGTCACTTATGGTTTAATCTAAGTTTCATAGGGTTCAGTTCCCTCATATTACTTAACATATTACCTTAATATAAAAAATTCTTCATGATTTATTTAATGAGATTGTGATTAACCCAAGAATATCCCCTGTGAGTGTCTCTTTAGGTATCTAGTCTTAGGCCCAATTATCTTTCACCAGATTGATGATTATGTTGATACTCAACCAAACTTTTTTGTTAGTGGTTACCCTTGGGAGAGTCATTTCCAAAACAATATCCACTTTCTAGTATCAATACATGGATTTAATTTATGAGGAAAAATATAATCCTCTCTTTTTTAAAACATAAAGATAATATCATGTACTTAGATTTTTCTCTTAAACTTATCCTTATGTATCTTTTAGTGTTCTATTGGAATATCTCCAAAATAACTAAATTAATACTCCAAAATATGTTAATCCTTCCTTAATACTAAAAAATGTAATCCAATATAATAATTTCTTCATTTGAAATCATTTCTGTAATGTCACGACCCGTCCCAGTGGGGCCCGAGCTGCAACTCCCCAAGCCCGCCTCCAATTGGCCAGGGGCTGGTTACTAGCACCGAGTAGGATGATACTAACATGGGAGGAATTAACTATAAACCTATACACACACACATATCTCCAATCCCAGAAATCTGAAAAGAAAAAACTCAACTAAATAAAAAATATAGAAATGCATGCATACACTAAAAATCCCAAACAACAGAGTAAGAAAGGAAAGTAAAGTACAGTAAGTGTAAACCCCTAGGCCAAAAGTACAAGACCACCAAAAGAATGTCTATAACAAAGTCCAACATATAAGGAAAGGTACTGGGACTGCAATCTGTAGCCGTAGGAACACACCTCGGCAAGCCTGATCTCACTGAGCACCATCTGGTCCTGGTCGACCTAGAATCCCGTCGAAGGCTCGCTCATCTGCACAAGACACTACACGTGCGGGAAAAGCCCACGTAGGGGTGAGTATAACAACACCCAGTAGGACACCCCAAAACCAAAAAGGAAAATACAACAAGGGAAATACCATAAAGGAATGATACAGTCATCTCCACACAGTATATGTCCACAGAACATATAACAAGAATATCTAGATATACTCATACACGATCGGCTATCGCGAAACCACCACTAAGATCCATCTCGAAGATTCCACTAAAAACCTATCAAAGAGAACACATTACTAGGTCTGAAGAGAGAGATACTAAGTACTCATTATAGGATAACACAATCCACAAGTACATTATGAACATGATGCTTAGATGAGGATCACAACCAAGTCATGGGGTGACTCCGAAAACTCAGTCTGAGCTAATATGCTAAACAGAGGATTAACACCCGGGTAAAGTTGGTCATATAGATACCAAGAACTCTACCTAGGGTTCCAGGAATGAATAGAGGATCCGGCTTTAAGTCTCATAAAGGGGATTCCAAGAACTCTCTTCCGGAAGTCCTGCAGAAGGGATCATACTCCTGTATAAAGGAAATGATACCAGAACCTTCAGGAAAAAGACCAAGGGTACGAACCCTAAGAAAACTAGTCCAAGTCACAGAAGACAAGTGGCTCAAGCCAGGAAGTAAAATAGGTTACACGGCGTGTAGTATGGTTACACGCCGTGTTCCTTGACCCTGGGTATTTCCCATGTAAACGGCCCGTGTCCTCTGTCCAGTCTATGTGAAACTAGATTACACGGCGTGTAGAAGGATCACATGCCGTGTTCCTTGACTTCGGGTACTGCCCGTGTAAACGGCCCGTGTCACTCGGCATGTCGGATAAAAAGTAACTACATGACATTTAGAAGAATCACACGTCGTGTCTGATCACCTGGGGCTCGCTCCATGTACGCTAGCCATGTGCCCGTACATGGTCTCTGTCAGTGTCACATGCCCGTGTACCAGCACATGGGGTATCCCATGTATCTGGATGGGTCTGGATGGGGAGGGGTATACATGGAGTGTCCTTGGCATGTACCCAACCCGTTTCCGTGTACTCCCAAAGTACATTCCAGGTAAACCCGCCGATGAACACACACCGTGTAGCCCATACTACATGGCGTGTAGTCAGTGTTTTTTCCAGAATCATCGTCTTCCCCCTCGCACCTCAACCTATTATCCGAATCACGTTTCTCTGGTCTATTTTCCGTGAAACTCAAGATCAAGGGTAGCCTCGACGTCGTGATGTTAAATCCAAGGGTTTTGGGCCTTGAATCAGCTCAACGAACAACATATGATCTTTCTATGGAAATATGCTCGAAGAGCGATTTCTCCCGAATCGCTTAGATCCATCCGCTGTTATCACAATCACAGCTCCATTGGTTCATCCCGGAGTCGGATCTATAATCTCAGATCGTTAGGCTGTAGATTGGAGGTGTAATCGATCGTTGTTCTTATCCCATGAAGAATGAAGAATGTGCGTGAAGAACTCAAGGAAAGAATAACAAAAATCGAACAAGAGGGACAAACCTCGGTCATTGTTTGTGACGATCAGGTTTCCTCGTTGTTAGATCAAAACCAAAACAACCTCAAAATCCCCGCAAAAACCCATCCCGTAAGAACGATTGATCCGCGGGATAATCTGTTCATGGATTAGTCCACATTATTCGTGGAATCCAAAAGTGGGGAAGGAAATCAAAAACAAACATCCTACATGGATCCGCGGCGTTCGTTGGCAAAGATCTAGTCGCCGCGTCGTCGGCGTCGGCGAAGCTTGTCAAGAACACCGTCGCCGCATTGGGAAGATTTCTCCAGAGCCTCTAGAGCCTCCAGGGAAATTCAGGGTTATTGAAATTGTAACCCTGATCCCCTATGAAATCTATATTTAAAAAGATAAGATATTTCACTGCAACAAGGATTTAAATAAAATATTTTAATTAAATATTTTATCATGGTTGCATCCAAAAACCTGATTTCACCATCGACCTGCACCGACTGATGTTATGCCTCTCCTAAGGTAAAATTGCTATTCTGAATGCAACGATGCCCTCATATTTTTGATCCGAGTATCCTTTTGGAATTTATCCCACTTTTTCAAGAAAACCGCATGCATGCATTATTTAATTATTAAATTAAATTCAAACATTTGTTATGGGATCACCGGGCCCCGTAACTGCACGCCGTCTCAAAGTCGGGTCTCGAAATAAATTCCCATATAATATGAACATAATACATGAAAAAATCTGGGACATTACATCACACCCACCTTAGGGATTTTACTTCCTTGAAAAGTCAAAACCAAGGCCACTCGAAAAGATGTGGGTACTACACGCGAATCTGAGCCTCCCAATCCCACGTGCTCTACTGGGGATTCCCGTCCTGCCACCAGACACGCACTGAGGGAATAACTCACCCACTAAGGATCTTTTCTTATCGATCCTCAATCTCCACTGGGTACTCAGCAAAGGTCTCTCCATCATCGATGTCAAGCTCACCCCAGTCGATGACGTGCGATGGATCATGCACGTACCTCCGTAGCTACGACACATGGAATAAATTGTGTACCCGGTCCATTTGAGGATGTAGAGCCAAGCGATACGCCACCTCAACAACTCTACTCAAAATCTGAAAAGGGGCAATGAAACTTAGATATAGATTTCTACCTCGGCCAAATCTCCTCAATCCCCATCGAGGTGAGACCTGAAGGAACACATGGTATCCCTCCTTGAACTCCAAGGGCCTACGCCTCCTGTCGGCATAAGAATTTTGACAACTCGGTGCAGTCTTCATCCATTCCTGTATGACCTACACCTTCTCTATAGTAGCTCTCACCATCTCAGGGCCCATGAGTGCTGACTCTCATGGTTCATTCTAACAAAGCGGGGACCTGCAAGGTCGCCCGTACAGAGCCTCGAATGGTGCCATACCAATAGTGGAATGATAAATATTGTTATAAGAAAATTCCACCAGTGGTAGGTGATCCTCCCAACTACGACCGAAGTCAATTATGCAATCTCGAAGCATATCCTCCAGGACATGGATGGTCCGCTCTGTCTGAACATCAGTCTGGGGATGAAACGCTGTGCTCAAGCATAACTAAGTCCCAAAAACTTCCTATAATCCCTTCCACAACCAGTATGTGAAATGAACGTCACGATCTGGGAAGATTGTGGATGGCACTCCATGAAGTTGAGCTATCTCCTACATGTAGAGGCGTCCCAAGATCTCTACTGACCTCTGCTCTCGTATGGCTAGGAAGTGGGCCGACTTGGTGAGTCGATCAACGATCACCCATATGTCATCGTGTCCTCTGGACGTATGTGGTAAACCCGTCACGAAGTCCATGGATATCCCATCCCACTTCCACTCTGTCACCTCAAGGGGCTGAGTCAAGCCTGCTGGCACCTAGTGCTTAGCCTTTACTTGCTATCAAGTAAGGCACCGAGAAGCAAACTCTTCCACACACTTCATCATTCCTGGCCACCAGAACCGATGTTGGAGGTCCTCATACTTCTTTTCCATGCCTGGATACACCACCAAACGGGATGTATGGATTTCCATTAGAACCTCTTCCTGCAACGTCACTGGTACTACTGTACGCCCTCTGAAAAGAACAACGTGTTCCCCACCTTCTGAATATCCATCAGTCGCAGCACCTGTCGATATCTGAGCACGTAGAGTCTCATAGCTAGAATCCTCGTGCTGTGCTTCCCTGACTCGTTGTAAGAGTGGAGAGGTAAAAACCATCTACTGAAGGTAAGCTCCCTCATCTCCATCCATGAAGGATCACTTTAAGGAGGCCAACTGCCTCATCATCTCATCCACCAACTGCAAACTGGATTTCCTGCTGAGAGCATCTGCCACTATGTTTTCCTTATCAGAAGTATAAATGATCTCAAAGTCGTAATCCTGGAGGAACTCAAGCCACTAACTCTGCCTCAAATTCAAATATTTATGTGAACAATATATATGAGACTCTTGTGATCAGATTAGAGGGTACAATGCTCGCCCATATGGTATTTCTGCCACATCTTTAATGCAAAGACTACCGTTTCCAACTAAAGATCATGGGTCGCGTAGTTCTGCTCATGTGGCCTCAACTGACGTGAGCCATAGGCAATCACTTCTTGCCTCTTCAGACTCTGTCTCAACTAATGGAAAGCCTTCTGACATCTCTCGGTCCACATGAAAGGCTTCCCCTTTCAGGTCAAAGCTGTCATGGGTGTGGAAATCCGGGATAAATCAAGAATGAATCTCTGATAGTAGCCTTCCAACCCATGGAAGCTCCGCACCTCCATCACGCTCTGGGGTGGCTCCCATGCTAGTACTGCCTCCACCTTGGCCGGGTCCACTGCTACACCATAAACTGAGATAACGTGTCCCAGAAAGTGGACCTCTTGTATCGAGAACTGGCACATAGAGAGTTTCCCGTACAACTGGTGCTCTCGGAGTGTGTCCAGAACCATCCTTAGGTGTCCCATGTTCTCCTCCTCGGACGCATAGTACAAAAAGATATCATCGATGAAGACCACTATGAACCGATCTAGATAGGGTTGAAATATCCGTTTCATGAGTCCCATGAACACTACCAGGGAGTTCGTCACACTGAAGGGCATCACCAAGTACTCATAGTGACCGTAGAGGCATCTGAAATCTGTCTTCGGTATATCCTCATCCCATACCAACAACTGATGATAACCTGATCATAGATCAACTTTCGAGAACAATCATTCCCCTATCAACTGGTCCAAGAGGTCATCGATCCTTGGTAATGGATACCGGTTCTTCACGGTCACCTGGTTCAAGCACCCGTAATCCACACATAGCCTCAAGCCTCCATCTGCCTTATTGCAAAACAGCACTGGGGCCGCCCAGGGTGAAATACTGGGTCTCACAAATCCCTCCTTCTACAAGTCGTCCACCTACACTCTCAGCTCACGAAGCTATTCAAGAGCCATACAATATGATGATGCTGATATCGACACTGTCCCTAGTTTAAACTCAATGAAAAAATCTATCTTCTGATGGGGAGGTAGCCCAGGGACATCCTCCGGAAAGACGTCCTCATACTCAACCACTACAGCTGGAAACTGGAAACTCGTGACATCTTCTATGCCAAGGGCTAGGCTAGCCAACTGATATGATATCAGCTGTGACTTCCTATGAACGAGTCCATCCTGCACTGCTTGGGTCTCTCTTTCACCGATAAAAAGAGAACCTTGTTCCATCACTGTGGACACACTGCACCCATCACCTAAAATAGTCGATCTGGGCATGAACTGTGGATAGACAATCCATAGCATGAATGATATCCTAAGACCTCAACGCTACCACCAAGAGGTTCCAACCAAAACTCTTGCCTCCATGGGTCAGGTCACACTGTCTACAGAGGTGTGTGATCTATGAATCTTCTCCAGTCGGTGTTTCTAAGTGTAAGGGTCGAGTCAATGGCTCAACTGGAATCTCAAGGTCTTGAAAAAGATAAGAAGCCAAAAAATAATGACTAGAAACTGTGTCTATCAGTATGGCAGCCAAAGTAGAAAAGACACAGATTGTACCTCTAATCATTCCGGGAGTACTTGGGTCATAAGCCTCTGCCGCCTGCAGCCGTCCCTGCCTCTATCTACTAGATCCCTGAGCCTGGGGTGGACCTCATGGGGGTGGTGGTGGTAAAGGGTCAAAACGCCGACCACCTCCAGTTGCTCTCCCAGCCCCTCTACCACGTCCACTATCCCGCGGATCTGTCTTCTCCACACATTGCCTCTACCTCGGTGGGCCATCCACTGCTCCCGTGTCAGTAGCACGATAGGTCGGAAAATCTTGAGCGAGATGTCCCCTGCCATCACATGAGTAGCATCATCTCTCTTGAGGATAGATGGATGTGCCTTGAAAACCATGTACTGCCGATCCCATGTCCTGGGATCGCCTCTAAAAATATCTCCCATGCCTGGGTTCCTGACGTCGGCTCCCTGCTACCGAGGTCTCTGCTCCAGCTCACCCACTACTGACAACTGCAGGTTTTCTCTGCTCTGCCAAGATTCTCTCGACCACCAAAGCATGCTTGAGAACCCCATCATAAGTAGAAATTCTCAGAGGTATGATGATATCTTGGATATATCTGCACAAACCCCACTCAAAAGTCTGAGCTCTGAAGTACTGATCTCTGACCATATCCATCGAGTACCACAAGAGGTCGGTAAACCTCGATGAATAGTCATCCACCGTCATGGTTCTCTGCAAGAGCTGGAGAAGCTTCTGTATACATACTGCTCTCAGGGTAACCAGTGAAAACTCCTCTCGGAAGATTCAATCAAACTTCGACCATGCAAGAGTCGCCTCTTTGTGAGTCTGGATAACCAAACTCCACCATCTCCCTGTCAAGCCCTATAGAAGGCTAGCTTCCAGGATCACCATATGGTCTGCTGGTGTCCTGAATAAATGGATGAATATGATCACTGTCCTAATCCAGTCCTCCGCTGCCTGAGGGTCAGGCACGCCTCAAAACCTGAGGGGTATCTGTATCTGAAACTCGTGGAGCTCGCTCATCCCGCGCTCCTCCTCTACTGGTATAACATGCACTATACACTGCTCCACAGGTGGAAGGATAACTGGCACACCACATGATGGTAAAACTGGTGGATCCTGTCCCTGAATACAAGCTTCATCACTGAGGGGGTCATCCTCGTGATCGAGCTACTGGATCATAATGGGTGCGCATCGCGGAGGTATCCGATAGAGAAACAAGATGTATCTCAGTCAGTGAGTATATCTAGAGAGCTGACTCAAAAAGGACATGGAAACCACAACCCATTCCTATATGATGTATGTACCATTGTTTTACCATGAAATTAGTGTTCTCATGTTCTAAGTCAAAACTCAAGTTATCAGAGTCCTGGTGTATGGATACGTCAGCCGCCCGCACCAACACTGGGGCCCCTGGTCTGAAAGCCGAACTCGAAACACTTAACACTGTTTCCCAAAACCAACTCACAGACTCTTGGTCCTAAGGTAGAACCGACCACCTCTAATACCACTCTGTCATGACCCATCCCAGTGGGGCCCGAGCCGCAACTCCCCAAGCCCGCCTCCAATAGGCCAAGTGCTGGTGACTAGCATCGAGTAGGCATGCTAATAACATGGGAGACATTTCCTATAAACCTGTACACACGCGTACACATATCCAATCCCACACAGCTAAAAAGTAAAAACTCAACTAAATAAAAAAATGGAAATGCTTGCATACACTAAAAATCGCAACCAACAGAGTACAACAGGAAAGTAAAGTACAGTAAGTGTAAAACCCTGGGCCAAAAGTACAAGCCCAACAAAAGAATGTCTGTAACAAATTCCAACCTTTACGGAAAGGTACTGGGAATGAAATCTGTAGTTGTAAGAACACACCTCGGCCCACCTAATCTCACTGAGCACCGTCCGGTCCTGGTCCACCTAGAATCCTGTCGAAGGCTCACTTGTCTGCACAAGACATGACATGTGCGGGCAAAGCCCGTGCAGGGTTGAGTATAAGAATACCCAATAGGACACCCCGGAACCACAAAGGAAAATACAACATGGGAAATACCAGAAAGGAAATATACAGTCATCTTCACATAGTATATGTCTACAGAACATATAAAATGAATATGCAGATATACTCATACACGATCGGCTATCACGAAACCACCACTAAGATCCAGGTCGAAGATTCCACTAAGTACGTAACAAGGAGAACACACTCCTAGGTCTGAAGAGAGAGATACTAAGTACTCGTTTACTGAGAACACACTCTACAAGTACTTTGTGAACATGATGCTCGGATGAAGATCACAACCAAGTCATGGGGTGATTCTGACTACTCACTCTGTGCTAATCCGCTAAGAAGAGGATTGGCGCCTGGGTAAAGTCTGTCTCGTCGGTACCAAAAACTCTACCTAGGGTTCCAAGAATTAATAGAGGCTCTGGCTCTAAGTCTCATATAGGGGATTCCAACAACTCTATTCAAGAAGTCCTGCTGAAGGGATCATACTTCTGTATAAAAGAAATGATACCCGAACCTTCAGGGAAAAGACCAAGGGTACAAAACCTAAGAAAACTAGCCCAAGTCACAGAAGACAAGTGGCTCAAGCCATGAAGAAAAATAGGTTACACGGCATGTAGTATGGTTACATTCCATTCTCCTTGACCCCGGGTACTGCCCGTGTAAACGGCCTGTGTCCTCTATCCATATTGTGTGAAACTAGATTGCATGACGTGTAGAAGGATCAAACGCCGCGTTCCTTGACTTCGGGAACTACCCATGTAAACAGACCATGTCACTCGTCTTGTCAGATGTAAAGTAACTACACGATGTGTAGAATAATCACATGCCATGTCCGAGAAACTGGGGATCACTCTGTGTACTCTGGCCATATTCCCGTACACGGTCTCTATCAGTATCGCCTGCCCGTGTACCAACACACAAGGTATCCTGTGTATCTGGCCGGGTCTAGCTGAGGAGGGGTTTACACGGCGTGTCCTTGGCCGTGTACCCAACCCGTGTCCGTGTACTCCTGGAGTACACACCAGGTAATCCCACCGACGAACACAGGCCATGTATCCCATACTACACGGCTTGTAGTCGGGGTTTTTTTTCCAGAAGTTTCATTTTCCTCCTCGCACCTCGGCCGATTCTTCAGATCGTGGTTTTCTGGTCCGTTTGTCGCGAAACTCTTGATCAAGGGTCGCCTCGACATCATGATGTCTAATATGAGGGTTTTGGGCCTTGAATCAGCTCGATGAACAACATATGATCTTCCGATGGAAATACACTCGAAGAGAGATTTTTCCCGAATAGCTTAGATCCGTCCGCTGTTGTCACAATTGTATCTCCATCGGTTCATCCCAGTGTCGGATCTATAATCTCAGATCGTTACGCCGTAGATCAGAGGTGTAATCAATGGTTATTATTATTCCGCGATGAATGAAGAATGCGCGCTAATAATGCGATAAATGAATCAAAAAAATCGAACTAGAGGGATGAACCACGGTCATTGTTCGTGACGATCCGGGTTCGTCACCGTTATATCAAAACCAAAACAACTTCAAAATCCCCGAAAAAAACCCGTCCCGTAAGAACGATCAATATACTGGCTAATATTTTTGTGAATTAGTTTGCGTTCATCGTGGAATCCAAAATCGAGGAATGAAAAAAAAACATCCTACCTGGATCCACGGCGTTCGTTGGCGAAGATCTAGTCTCCGTGTCATCGTCACCGACAAAGCATGTGAAGAACACCGTCTCCGTGTTGGGAGGTTTTATCCAGAGCCTCCAGAGCCTCCAGGGAAATTCAGGGTTATGGAAAATTGTAACCCTGATCCCCTACGAAATCTCTATTTAAAAAGATAATAGATTTTGCAGCAACAAGTATTTAAATAAAATATTTTATCACGGTTGCGTCCAAAAACCAGATTTCACCATCGACCTATGCTAACCGATGTTAGGCCTCACCTAAGGCAAAATCGCTGTTCTAAACACAATGGTGCCCTTGGATTTCTGATTTGAGCACCCGTTCGTGAGTTATCCCACTTTTTTAGGAAAATCACACGTGCACATTATTTAATTATTAAATTAAATTCAATCATTTGTTTCGGGCACATCGGGCCTTAGAACTGCACGCCATCTCAGAGCTAGGTCTCAAAATAAATTCTCATATAATATTAAAATAATACATGTAAAGATTTGGGACATTATATATAATTAAAATATTATATCTCAAAAAATTATCTCATCATCCATTTGATAGATGGTTTAGTGTCACTGATGAATAACTACATAATAAATTTTTCTTTCAATAAATGGGAACATTTATTCATATTTGAGCCACAATAGACACATAATATACTTTTGATAAGTTATAATAATATTAAAAACCTAGTGAAAATGAAACCTAAAAATGGGTGGGATTAAATGAATAGTGAATTTAAATTGAATAAATAACCATAAAATATAATTAATGAGAATAATATGCGCATATAGTTAAATAAAAGATAAAAAATATACTTATATTCATTAAATAATTGATAGTAAATTATGGATTAATTTTTGACCTAAAAAACTAAATGAATCAAAATAGTGTGGAACCATGTGTCAACAAAAAATATCCGTGGTTTCATAACATAGGAATTATAATATGTATAAACATATGAAATCATAATAGTATTTAAGAAATAATAGGATAGTGAAAAAATTACTTCTCAATCCAAACAATTAGTTCACTTATATACAAGAAACTGAAATGAATATTTGAATACATATCTCATGACATATAAACTTTTAACCAATAAATTAGAGGGTGATATAGGACCCCTCCAATTATTCATCCATAACTATGTGTTCCACATGAAAAAAATAATTCAACATATCATAAAAAAACATGGGAAGAAAATGGGTTTTATTCCTCACATCATAAGGAACCCATGGAATGAAAATGGGTTTCATTAATCAAAATGATCCAATAAAAAGAAAATTGGGTTTAGATCCTTCAAAAATGCAATCATATAATTTAAAGAATCATAATTTCAAGAATAATTGTAACAAAATATACCCATGAAATATTAATGGGCATCCAATGATATTCAACATCTTTATAAGTAAATACCCATCAATGAAGATAGTAATGTTTTTTTAATTTAAACCATATTGAAATATATTACATGGTTAGGTCAATAGTTTCCCCAAGAAATTAATGCAAACCGTCTTGTTTCACGTCCATCAATCAATGAAATTATTATAGGGTATTCACTGAGGAAATGCATTGGAATAAAAACAAATGATATATTCCAAAGAGAATAAGGAAATAAAAAGGAAGTGATGAATCATTAATCCAAATGGGAGGGAAATTACATATGAAATACATATAAATAAGGTGTAAGGGATAATTTGTAGAATACACTTGACAATCTTGAATAAATTTCATAAAATAATAAATTACATGAAAAATATTTTTTAGTGTTTTAAAAAAATTGGTAAAAATAAATATCCTTAAACAATTGAAATAATTTTGAAAAATATAATATAAAACTAGAATAAAATTAATTTCATTTTAAAACTATGAAAAAATATAGATAATTACTCTAATAAAATGAAAAATATGGAAGAAATTCTTGTCCACATGTAAAAAAATTTAAAGAGATATTTTTCTGACATTTTCAATAATGTACCAAAAATAAGAGATTAAAAATTATAGTAAATATTTTAAATAATATAATTTGATATAAAGTTACCACAATAAATTATGGTGGTATATATAAGGGTATTGAAAAAATCATCCTTTGAATATGGATATTGATAATGGGAGATTATTGAATGAGAATGAGAGATGTGGTTAGTTTCAAAAACATGAAACAATTCGTATAAAAAGTTATTAAAGGGTAAATGAAAATTTTAGGGTACATGTAAAACCCCATTAAAATCCAATGAAAATGATGAGGGGTAAAAAAGATTAAAAATTACATAGATGGAATATCATTCAAAAAAAAATTATTTTAATATATGAATGGCAATGATTCCCTTATGGTTTGATTAACATTTTAATGAATTTTTTTTTCCAATATGGTTTCAATTGAATTGAATGAAATTTTAAAAAACGAAAGATTATTTGAAAGTAAATTAATTAGTTAGTGATCACATGAAAATAATGTTATCATAGTCAACATTTAAAAACTTGTTGGTTGGATTGAAATTTGAGATTAATAATCCCCTAGAACCGTAGATATTTTTTCATCAAATATATTTAAAGGATTTTATTTAAACTGAATCATTTTGTACCTTGAATACTTATAGTTCATGATAAAAAATTAATTTTTTATTATGTTCACTAATATAAATAAAACATGGTTTATATTATTAATTATATCTCAAGGGAATAAAAATTGTGACAAGAAACCCTGACATTATATCATAACTTCCACTAATGAACTTGAATATCCTATAGAAAGAATATCTATGTTATTAATGTATTTTATAAAAATATTGATATACATAAACCTTTAATATTTCATTTATAATTACTTTCATCATATATATTAGTTATTTATTATTTATTTTCAATATATGGTTTATTTAATCGTGATAGATCTAAACTTCTTTCATAAAAGTGGTGTTTTTTTTCATTATTCGCTCAAATAGTTTCATTCCTAGATGATAAATGGAATTAAATTTTATTTTTCTATAATTCATAATAATATTATAATTTCATTATATTACTGTTTTAGTTATAGTTATTATATATGAAATTGGTGATATTCCTATTTCAGTGTTTTTTTATTAAATAATGGTGGTATCTTAATTAATGAGTTTAATATTAATGATTCCATTCCATAAATAAAATAAACTATTTATTTAAAATTTTATAACAATTACGTCAATTGGGTTCTTATAGTCATCCATGATTCTATTTTACAACATTGTTCAAATATTTTTTTAGATCGAATCGAACCATAACATACCGTAATTGATGGTTTATTATGATTGTGAAAGTGGTTTCTTTTATAGTTAAAACAATATTATATAATTATAAATTTATTATTTTTAAATTTTAATGCAGATAATTTTTTTAATATAGTATGAAAAATAATAATGAAACTCTATGAAAAACATGATATGCCACTATGTTGAGGCTTTATTTCACACAATGCCTAGTAATGATTTTTATTTCACAATGAATGAGATTGAAATTAGGTGGAATATAAAATTTCATTTAAAAATAAATACCATATTATATATATGACATTTTTTCAATTTAACCCCTATAATCACTGAATGGAGGTAGTGGTGAAATATAGAAATCATCACTTTATCGAGGTCTTAGTCTTCATGATGCTTGAATGATAGTTTCATTTTTTTAGTAGAAAATGGAACACATGGTTAATAATTATTACTGTGATATAAAAAAATTAATTATATATATAATAATTATTTTATTATATATTTAATATAAAATTATATTTTTTAATGTGATAATAAAATGGAAAATATGTTAGGGAAAAAGTAAACACTTTGAAGACTTGGGCTTCCCTATAGAAGAATTATTAGAAAATAAAGGCTTAATAAACACCCATGTAACTATAGGAAAAAGGAAAATAAATATAACAATAATATATATATATATTTTGATGATATTCTTGTTTAAATAAAATTAATTTTTTTCTCTTGAAGTTTAGGTGAGAGGCCCAATTATTTATTAGTGGGAACTAAATTTTTGTAAATATTTCAGAACATATTATTAGGTCACAAGTTTAACATGTCATAAATTCAAAAAAATGTATAATAATGGACTGGGGATGATATATGTTCTATAAAACCTCAACCATGAATTTTAATTGAATTTTAATCATGTATCAAGGTCCTTTACACTTAGAATTTCTACTTCTATCATGTTTGGTTTTTTATGGTAAAATGTTTATACATATGTAATTAAATATTAGTTATTAAGCATTTTTTTATTTAATACATAATTTTGAGCCACTGATTTTAAATATGAAATATTTTTTATTTTATAAAATTTATGTGTAATAAAAATCATTTATTACATTCAAAAATGTAATTCATAAAACCTAATTTTTTGAAGAAGTGTATTTTCAAGAATAAAATTTATCTATAAGATAAAATAATCCATGTATTTTTTTATGTTATAAATTTGTTAATTATGTAATGAATCTAATTTTTGAGGCTTTTTGTTTAAAAAAATAATAATTTTATCAAATTAAAATTTAATAAAATAGAAATATGAAAAACATTTTTTATTAGAAAATATTACTTAATCTGATGAAATTTTAATAAAATGGTTTATAAAAATAGAATAATATTTTAAGTTGAATAATTTTATTCTTTAAAAAAGAATTCAATGTTTAATAATGTTATAAATCGATATTATCATATGAAAATAATTTAAATCTTTTGGTTTTGGTGAAATTAATATTTTTTGTATTATTAAACATAAAATTAAACTATAGTAGAAAAATAAAAGAACATTAAAATAAGATAATTTTTTTAATGAATGTATAGAAATGAGGTTCATTTTTAAAATTCATCAACTAAAATTTATAAATTTATATTTAAAATGAAAATACCAAATATAAAGGAAAAATAATTTTGTTGAAATATGATGGTTGTAAACATTGACAGCCTTTAACATTATTTCAAGTCAATTTATAATATTAATAATATTAATATAATAGTTTATATATAAATATATTTTAATGGTGGTAATTTTTTTATTGGGATAAAATATACAACACATAAAAAATAGTTAATTGAAAATATATTTCATTTATATTAAATACACATTAAAAAATTCCATTGTAAGTAATTATTTATATTAAAAATTATATTTTTATTAATAAAATTATATTTAATTAACTAGGTTAATTTTATAAATGAATCTTGTTATATTTTAGTAATACCTATTTTGTGAGAAATTTATTTCAGGTATGCATCTTTTTAACTTTTACATATCTTTTGAGCTCATGTTTAAGAATTTATAGTGCGTTGGAGGCATTAAAAAAATTAAAACTGGGAAGAGGAAGGGAAAGTGGACTTATTTTAGATTATTGAGATATAATTGTTTCAGTCTAAAGATGATGAGGATCCTGGGAGGAATTAATATTTTCCAGAAGCCAGCTACCACATGGTTGTTCTCTTGGCCATAAAGAGTTCAACCCAGTGGACACCAGGTATCTGATGGAGGCCATTGGATAGTTGGTGTCATCAACTGAGGCACAGTAAGGCCCATATATTTTTGGGTATTTTTATTACAAAACTAAACCCGCACACTTTTTCTCCCATTACCCTTTATATTCTTGATTTCTTATAAACTAGGATCCCTTCCTTAGTGTTTTAATGTTCTCCCCTTCCCAAAACTATTGTTACAACTTGAATGCGGATTTGATCCTACATTCTTCTTCCGATGAGGTCATCATTATTTAAAATCAATCTCTTTATTTGACACTCAATAAATTAAAATTATATTTTTATGTCTAAATAGAATCTAAGGATTTTGTTATGATCCTAGAAGGGATTCATACAACATTGATAGGATAAGAACTTTGATTTATAGAATTGGTGTCTACACAACCTATAGACTAAAACAACATCAATAATATATTTTTCCAGGAGATGCTTAAAAATTAAATTCATTTATTGTGTGGTTTATTCTTGAACATATTCCTTTCGTTAAAAAATGTTTCAATTTGTAAATGGTTCTTGGATTCAGTGGTTCTTTTTGACTCTGATGGCGACTGTTAGAATCGATCACCATTTCAACCTCAGTATAAACTCTTGAAATTTAATAGATAATTTTTATTACTTATTTGGATGTTATCAGAGTGGTGTGCTTCCTTTTTGAGAGGTACACATATTTTTTTTTCTTGCACATCAATTTTCATGGAATGATATTCTTATTTGATGTGTTGTGATTCTAAAATGATTTCGGTACCTCCTCTCATATGTAATGTTTTCCATCATCTACATTTCAGATTACTGGTTGATCATGTTGTAATATTCCTTAAGAAATATATTTAAAAATGGTTAATTATTTATTTATGATATCACAATATTATATATGTTTATGATTTTTTATTGGATATCTCATTAAGGGGGATGTGTCAGGTGGATCATCGAGGTTCCTTTTATCATGGTGTTGAATAAGGTAGAGCCAATCTATGTAGACCTAACATATTATTATACATGGGTGACATATATATATTATATTAATTATTATTATTTATATTTAATTTAGTTTTATATATTAGGATCTTTTGTTAAGTGATGTTGGTAGAGTCCTATTGGGTCTTGTATAAACACCATACATAGGAATTTCTGTTTTCTTTCATATTTCATGACAAGGGATCCTATGAAGGGAAAGACCTCTATGGTGGATGGTGGGGTAGGATAAGAAGGTGGGTGTAGATGTTCTTGGATGGAGTTTTTGTTGGTTGGTTACAAATACATTTTTGTTTTCTAAATTTATTTTTTACCATTGGATTCATTGTTTAGTTTTCGGTTATGTATATTACATGTCATTTCATACTACATGGGTTCTTTTATTTATATACACTTATAATCTAATGGTTGTTTATTTATTCATTATTTTTTGATGATTGTTATTTATTTTATTAGTATACTATGACATTAACCTGTTAACAATGGAATATTTCATGATGATTTTCTTTAGGCCCTCGTTCCTAGACATAAACCTATTATATATATTGAAACTATAGGAGGTAAGGTGGAACCCTTGACCCAAATCCAATGGTTCAGGATAGGGTGTTGAAAATGGTATAAAATAATTTGGTCAACAATAATTATTCTTCTGTTCATGTTTATTTGGAACATTGAAACGAATATATAGGATGTTTGGGACTTAAGGAGGTGAATTATGTTAGTTCTTAGCCAGATAAGTATAGTTGGAGTTTGAGTTACCAGTAATGTTGTGTTTTATGTTTTTCTATTTGATGTTATCATTGAGTAAATTCACCTTGGGTGATTTGAATGATGTTGGTGTATTGATTTATGGGATTTGGTGTGTGTTCATGAATCATGGTAGGAATATATAATTAGAAGCCACATATTTGACACTTGTACTAGATAGAGACTAGATCATTGTATGCCTGATGAAAATGGGATATTTTTAATGGTTTATTGTTCATTAATTCTTTCATTGAGGTTATTTTGTTATGTTTCATAGTGTATATTTTTTGTTATGAAAAACATACATTTTTTGGTGGTGTATCTTGGGTTTTGGGTATTTATTATGGGGTTAACCCTTGTTCCCTTGGGTGGCCTGTTAGGATGGTCCTCATTGTGAACCCCTGTGGGTTCGACTGTTTTTTTGTTAATTTTATTGTTTCAGATATGGTATTACTATATTTATTTTTCTATAATCTTATATAATTCGATTACATAGTTTTCCCACATATCTAGTTTCACAACAGGTTTTATTAGAGGATGAAATCGAGCATGTTCCCTAATAAACTCCAATGGGATGAGAAAAATAACCATCCCGACCAAGACACTTTATACTAGTTCTTGTTATGGGTGGAGGAGATGAAAGGGTCATCTTGATGATGGTCGATACTACATCCAATTTCCAACTCTATTATACCTCATCCATACATGGATGTGGACGACCTGAGGATATTGAGGATTGTATATGGATCATTGAAGGGATTTTAGACTAGGTTGAGACCCCATGAGATATGAAGGTTAATATTATGAACTCCATTCTTTATGGAATAACTAGATGATGGAGGGATGTCATGAAATAGGCTAGTATATATGAAGGGATGGCATTGGTGTCCTTTATGGATAAATTATTCAAAGATATCTACCCTGATTCATTGATACATGATTTTGGTGAAGAGTTGATGGATCTCTAGTTGGTGATGATTATAGTGCTTGTCCACTGAGTTATCTTTATTGATATGATTCCCATTAGTCATATTATAGTGGGGGAACCAGGAATATACAACTATAAAGATAGATAATTTTCTTCTCCAAAAGATGTAATGACTCATCAATAAATTCAATATGATAAACATTTCTATAGTGATTCATAAGGCATAAATGATTGGGATGGAAATTGAGGAAGACATAAATATAGGTCCTATTATATATATATATATGAACTCACATGTACTTCCACTAATGTATTCATTTTTCCCCATTATAGTAATAAGAAGATACATTCACTGGATGAGCATATGGTTGGAAAATAATAGTTAGAGTGGGGAAGGGGTTATTGGACATCCTCTGAGGGATCATATAGGGGATACAACTTTTAAATGAAGGGTAAAATTATAATGAACTGTACCTATTATCATATGATTTTTTATTATTGTGTAATGAAAGAAAATTTAAAGAGGTTTTGTGATAGATCAGCTAGAATGCACTCAACATGTTCAAGCATAAGACCTAAAAATATGGTACATACCTCACGAGGGTTGGTATATCTTGAGACACATGAGACTCTATGGAATTAGTGGGTTGTGGATAGCCTGTATTATGTATTTGGTTATGCTCTAGCCGATTGTGTGGAGGGACTTTCCTGAGTGTGAGGTATGTTTCTAATTTCTTCTGCCATATATATATATATATTTTATATTATACAAGATTATCCCATTCATTTATATCATCTCAAGTATTTCCTAGGTTTTATTCATTTCTTAAATGCTATTCTGATATTCTCTCTATCGATACACCCATAAGGATGAAATTGGATTATTTTCATATCTATATTGAATGAATGATAGAGGTTAGTATCTTTGATTACAGTGTTAGGTTCACAATTTTCAAGATGATTGGTTTTGATGTCATCCTTGGAATGGAAAAGATGACTTGTTACTGTGCAGATATCGATTTTTTCATAGATGAGTGTACTTTTTATCACCTAAGTGGGAAATTATCATCTTGAGAAATGATTGGAACATCGAGGTAGGCACAGTTGGAGAAGACCCTTATAAGATATGAGTTATATTAGTATATTTGGATAGTATTATACTTTAAATGGACTAGTTAGTGACTCCCTCCCCTTACACATTAGTGGTAGACCAGTACATATATGTTTTTACAATGAATTTAGCTGGGTTATATATATATATATATATGAGTTTTGTTTGAGATTGAGCATGTTTCTGATTCCTGGACCATATCAATTCCATAGTATTCCATGACGCTAGATGATTTAAAGGGGATCAAGGTTTAGCTGGATGATCATGAGTTTAAATGATTCATCAAATTGATAACTTCCAATTTGTGTTCTCTAATATAGTTCCTTAAGAAGGTGGATTGTAGTATTTGTATTTATATGTACCACCAAAAGCTAAATTAGATCAATATGAACAATTGTTAAACATTTCCAATAATTTATTTATTTATTGATAAATTTAGTGAACATAATGGGTTTAAAAGAATAATCTATGATTGGTGTATAATTATCTTATTATTAGTGAGTATGGAATACTGAAGACAATATTTTGGAGAAATTATACTTCATATGTGTATCTCATTATTCCTATTGGGATGATGAATGATCCAACTATGAATATAAATATTACAAAAAATGTATTCAACCGAAACATAGGCTCCTAAATCACTATGTATATTGATGAAATCCTTATATATTATATGATGTTATATACATATTCTAGAAAATTGAGTATTGTATTGATTATGCGTCAATCACTTCAACTATATTCAATGTACTCATCTTTTCAATTTCATATATATATGGTTTGATTCCTTAGAAAAAATGTTTAACAATTGGGGATATTTATTGACATAGAGAAGGTAGATAAAGTCATGTATTAAGAATGACCATGGGTTTTTTTAATATATGAAGCTTCCTAAAGTTGAATGGGTACTATAATAGGTTTATTCATGAATTTTTTCATCGGGTGCCACCAATGAATATACTGAGAAATAAGAGAGTCATGTTTTAATTGAGAGATAAATGTTTATATTTTTTCATAGAGCTGAATAAAGGGTTTACAATAGCTATGATTTTTAATCTTCCCAAGAATCAATTTTTGTATGAAAAATATAGGGACACATCTCGAATTATTATAGATTTTTATGATAAATTATTACAGGGTAGTTATTTATGATTCTCATTAGCTATTACCCCATAAGATAAACAACCATACATAAGACTTGGAGTTTAAATATACTCTACTGGAATGGAATTATTAGTGGTTAGGGAGAGATTTATTTATAATGGCCACAAGAGAATGTTATATATTATATCATAGTGTGATAAGAATATTCATCAAATCTGTTGGGTAGAGTACTTGCAGGTGATCAATGTTGTGATAGATTATGCTTCTAGGAATGGGAATGTGGTGGAGATACTATGTGTAGGATTTAGTAGGAGGTTGGTTGGTGAATTCTAGATTATAGATAGAAGAACATGGCCTTTTTGGTAGACATATCTTTTTTTAGATAATGGTAAAATAGTTTTTTCATCCATGGTGATCAAATACTCATTGATGGAGTGAATGCTCGCTATCAAAGATCTTAATCCCGTGTGTGTGGTGATGCATGATAGGTTAGTATCTAGGGGCTCAATTTTCTGTTGGGATTTTGATAGAAGAGGAGTGTGTCAAATTCATTAAAGGATGATGGTACTATATTTCATAATAGATGATACATTGAGAGCATATCAATCTTCACAGTGGGTATTGAATATATGGTTGACCAATATGTAACATTATGTCAAGTTATAATTCTTGTGGATGAATATGAAAATATACATTTCATAATTTATCTCCTATTTTCTGATGTGTCAATGTACTAAGGATGGTCATTAGATACCCAGAGGGTTACTTTATCTATATCTGGTTCATTTATGAAAGTGGGAAGAAGTATGAGAAAACATTACGTTAAATTTTTCCCGGATCCCAAGTGGATGAGACATCATTTGGGTTGTAGTGGACTCATCGACCAAGGTTAATATCCTCATACCAATTTGGGAGACAAACATCATGGATGAGTATGGAAATCCCTATGTTTGAGATAGAATATAGATTCACAGAGTCCCTTCAAATGTGGTATATGATATAGATTAATAGTTTATCTCACAGTTATGGAATTGCATAAGTAAGGCCATGTGAACTCTATTGAAGCTGATTAATGCCTTTCTACTTCATTTTGATGAATTTTCGGATATCACTTTAAAAACATTAGAGAATATTATCTAATAATATATTTTGTGTTTCATAGGAGTTCAGATTATTATTGGGATTTAGTGAAGTTCACCAAAAAATAAACTTCTAGTCCTATATTCAAATGGCTCTATTTTAGACTCAATTTTTGTTTCCATGTTAGTCACCATGTGGATAGAACTAGGAATGTTATTAATGATTTTTTATGATGATTATGGTACTTGAGACATCATGGAAGGTTAGTTTTATTTGGAAATGGTTGTCTGTGTCTTAGAAAATGAGTAAATCTTATAATGATAGATGTAGATGACCCATGTACTTTTCTATGGGTGAAAATGATTTTTTAGGTGTCCTCTATATTATAGAATAATCATTTCAGTAGGTATTCCATGTTTTCACTACAAAAAAATAAACTATTATATTTTATTGAATGCATTAGGGTGATGGCCTATAGGCTGGACCACACTCTTTGGTACTAAGGCATGAACAATGTGGTCCACATGTCTTAGTTCTAGAAGCACGAACCCAATATTTCACTTGTTCTCAATTTTGAGGATATTTTTTTAGATAAGGATTTATCATTTTTAGAATAACCTATTAGGTA
The DNA here is from genome assembly GCA_963277665.1 of Viscum album. NCBI lineage: Eukaryota > Viridiplantae > Streptophyta > Magnoliopsida > Santalales > Viscaceae > Viscum > Viscum album. The sequence goes on from OY728147.1 coordinate 1,308,332,944, forward strand.
AATAGTACAGAAGTGATAAAAGGATGTGGGGAATGACTATTCCCCTTTTGAGGAATCTATAGAAGCACAATCATGTTTAGGAAGAGATATGTGAGAGGAAACTGACATTCAAGTTAGGTGTCCCTAGTTATTTAATTGTCATTTAGACATACTTATTTTGGGATATAATATATAATAAGGAGTAAATTATGAACCCATTATTTAATGTGCACATCTATCAAACATTTATGAACCTTGAGTCGATTTAAAGCATTTCAAGGCCACAAGGATTAATTTGGGAGGTTAGAAATATGTTTAGGTTAGACAATGGGAATTTTTATAGTTTCTTGAGATATAACAGTCACACTATCCAAATTTTGCTACCCCAGATAAGAATTTTTTGTAGATGCCACTAGGAAGATAAGGAAGGCCACAGACTCATCAGTGTCTTTCACTAATACCCTAAAAGGCTTGCCTCTTTATGTGTTTTTTTTAAAAATAGAACACTATTAAACTTTTCTCTCATTCTATATTTATATCTTAATTCCTACTAAACATGGATACCTTCCTTAGTGATTTAGTGTGTATCAATTCCTTTACAACACCTCCATTCAACACCAAAATGAAGATTCAATCCTATGATAGTCATTAGAAGAGTACATATTCATCATTGATTGACCTCCTTTTCAAATAATTGATCAAAATCAATTAGATGCCTAATTTCTTGGTAAAATTAAATAATTTTTCTATGATATAACATGGGATTCATGGATTGTTTATAAATTTGGCACCCAGGTTGGGAGAATTAGGAAATGTCCAATCTTTAGATAAGGATCATTTTCAGTAGTCCATCATTTGAAATATGTTTCACATTGACAATCAGTATGGTTTTATTTATACTTGACCTAGATAATTGGTTTCTAATTTTTTTATTCAACAATGATTCATGGATTCAATAATTATTTTACTATTTGAAAACGGCCCTTTTAATTTATTATCATTATAACTATGGTCTAAACCCCTTGAGTTTATAAAATACTTTATATTTTTTTAGGAATGTTTTTGGATTTCATGTGATTCCCTTTTCATATATATTCATGATTATTCGATTCTATGTGGCATGTCCTGGATTAATATTATTCATGGAATAATATAATTTTGATCTATCTTTAGTATATTATATCATATGTGCTATTATCTTCCATCTGTAGTTGAGAATGAAGATTGTGACAATTAGACAATCCCCCAAGGGGGATATGTCAGACATTGGATAAAATGTACAGAGTCAATCCCAACTGTTGGGATGTTTCAAAAATGTTTTCGGGATATCCCCTAAAGGGACATGCGTTAGGATGACATCTAATTTTCTTTCTCGCATGGTCCTGACACCGGTATATATTGTATTTGAGGAACTTGAAAATGATTTTTCTTGTGTGATATATTACTATTATCTGTATTCTTTTTTCATTTCCACTGAATGAACCTATGAATCTTAATAAATTCTTTAAGGGAAATTTTTAGTGTCCTATTTTGTAGTGTATCAAACATTAATATGGAATTTAATTGTGATTTTAGATTCATTGAATAGGGATTACCCAATGGTAAAGGGGTTTATGGTAGATGTTTGAGAATGTTGACTTATATGGTATATACATTTTTCGATAGAGTTTATGTTAGATGTTTTCTGCAACATTTTAATTTATATTTTCTATTTTGTACACTTGGATTCCTAGTTTAGTTTTTGTTAATGTATATGACATTACATTTGTTAATTCATGGTTTGGTTTATTTGTATATACTGATACTCTAATGGTAATTGATTTTTTTGTAGGTTTATTATTGTTGTAAAATTTAGTATTTTACTATGATGTTCACCTAGTTTGGATGGCATAATGTTCCTATGATCTTCCATAGGCCATCATAAATATTCAGAAACCACTTTCATAGGGAGAGGCACACATGTTGGGATGTGGAATTCTAAACTCAAACCCATTTTTTTGGTTGGGGTGATACAAATGTTATTATTAAAGCTATTATATATATATATATATATATAATTTTAGTACTAAAATTTTTATATTATTGTGAGTTATAGTATTCTTCATTTAATACTAATAATAAAAAACCTATATACACATATTAGTAATTGTTATATCTAATGACCATATTATTAAAAAACATAATTCTAATGAATATATTTCTAATTACAATATATATAATCTTTATTTTTTTACATATATACATTCTGGAGTTTATAATTATATTCTCACCTCTTAAGCCACACATCTCATTTTATTATTATTCAATTTAGATCTCACATCCTTATTTCACGGGTTATGATGCTCGTGGCCTTTAATACTTTTGGATGAATATTGGTGATCCTCATTAGTGAACATGGTCATCTATATTTCTTAATTTCAAATATTTTAATTTAATTTTCTTTTTTATTGCATAAATTTTATTTGTGAACTTTTAATGGTTGTAAAAATACATTATGACTAATAATACGTATTATGTGATTTTTAAAATCAATTTAGTATTAATGAATAACGAATTATTAGTTTAATAACTATGTTATAAGTTATTACCTAATGTATATCAGTTAATTTTAAAAAAATAAAAAGGGGATAATATATAATTTTATTGGTATAACTTATTGAATGATGTTTCTTTTTAAAAACCACGAGCATTACGTGTTTTATTTCAGAGTAAAACCCATAAAGGGTGGTATCACTATTACATTTATTGTGAATGCAGTTTTTACATTTGGTAAGGATAAATACATAAAAGATTCTATTCTAAGTATTTCTACATAATTATTTCCTACTTACTCATAGAATATGAAATCTATCTTGTTCTCCAAATTTAGTATATTTAGAAATTACAAGACGCATTTTATAGATGGTAAAAAAAATATCACCTATGTTTTCATATGTAAAAAATTATGATGTATTATTAATAGAGGAATTATATATTGAATAAATACTTTTCATCTTCAAGTCTTAATAGTGGGGTTTCATATCCTTTTAGGCATGTTATCCTTTTTGTCTTATTGTTGGGTATTTATTTATTTTTTTTAATTTTTTTGATATATAGATTTTATTTTTGGATGTCTAGAGTTGTTTTACCAATTAGAGAGTGGGGGTTTGTCTTTGAAGAGATGTGTATGTTCCTTCACTCTATTTTTTTGTTTGGTTATCCTTTATTAGTGATTGAAGTGATAACTTCCTATTATTATAATGATGCACTATGTCATAAAATTAATAACTATTGGGGATTGAGATATGGGTATATACTTTATGATCTTATCATTAGACTAGTTAGGTGTTAGTTTATTTTCAAAATATAATTATGGTATCATTTATTTATTTTGTTAAGGAATTTATCTCATTTTCTATTTGTTTTTGTAATCAGTGCCTTTCATGGGGAAGAAAGATCAATGGTTGGAAGAATTACCTCAAAATAACCATAAAAGCCACTTTATTTTTTATTTTGGGACTTTTCATTGAGTTTTGGGTTGAATTGGGTTAAATATATTACATTTTCTAAGTTTAGTATAGGTATAGTGGTTTGGTATGCTATTATTACAAACAGTGCGGTAAACCGTGAAATTTACTATAAATTTTAATTGATGTGTTTTTTTAGTTTGTGAAAATTTTCTGAAAACATGTGGTTAAACTATGTGGGTTCCCAAGTGTTTCCGTTGAGGGGTTCCCAGTTTGGTAAAATATGAATCCAAAATATTTGGCTATCCGAGTTCCTTTAAAAGATGAAATTTCCATTCTACCATCCCCTAATTTTAAACCCCATTAAACCCCTCATCCTCCCAACTCAAATGATGTTCCCTAGAGGACCCCCTTGTGAATACCCTCAGATTATTCCTTGATTTTTACACAAACACACACTCTCTCTCACCCACTATATATTTATTTTTGTTCATTAAGATGGTAGGCTTATTTCTCTTGATTTCTCTCATCCACTTGTTTTCTCCCCATCACATGGTATAATTATCTCTTGGGAGAATCCTAGAGGGTGAAGGTTGATGTATTCTCTTTATTATTATTGGTTTAGTGTGCCAAAATTACTTCTTTGGACTCCTGTATTTTATATTTCACCATATATTCACTCCATTCAATGTTGGTGGTTTTATGCCATTTCATTTTCATCACACACTATACCTTACTAAGATTTAAAAATGTGTTTTCTCCTAACTTTTTATTGTTTACAGGTTCTATGTTCAATTATATATGGACTAATATATAATATAGAATCTTGATATGGTTTGTACAAAAATTGTTATATATTATGTGTTTGAAAAAATTTATACCTAGTTTTTATTTAAATTTTGATCGTTTAATTCATTTTTTTTATTTTTTATGCTTCTGTATGATTTTTTCAGGGAAATTAGGTGAAGTTTTATTTTTTTTATTTACTATAAATTTTATTGGGATTACGATATTTAATACATTTTTGTGAGTCATATGGAGGTTATCTCAATGTTGGATTTTTATTTTGTTTTTTTATAAATTTTAAAACACATTTATGTTCCTATCGAAATGAACCTATATATTTGAGATGATGAATACATATATATTTTTACATATATATATATAAATTATTTTATAAGATTTATTTAATTAATAATGTGATTTAGAATTTTAACTTAGATTTTTATAAACCATTTTAAAAGTGGATTTAAATGATTATTTCTAAAGCATGATCTTAAGGCATATTTGGAACATTAAAATGGAATTTTCAAATGGAAATCATTCATAAATTGTTTTTGAAATAGATTTTTTTAATGATACTATCAGTTTCATGTGAATGGCTTGGATGAATCCCATAGTTCATTTTCTCAAAATAGTTAAAATCTAATAGAATCAGTTATGTTTTTATGTGATGGTAATGTGTTGGTATTGATTGGATTTTCATTTTTAGGTTTATAGTGTAGGGACATGGTTAAAGGAGTAAAATGGATATTTATGGCCACTATGAAGGGGACAAGGGGAACCATGGAATATTTATTTTAATATTTTATTCCCTTTAAAACATGATTCTATTTCTATTAAAGAGATATATATTTTCTAAATACATTAAAAAAACACACCCATAAGAAAACATGAATTTACAAGCCTCAACACCCAATAATAGTCACTAGTACATTATTTGGTTTGTAAATATTACAATACCACAAAAAACATTACTAGAAAACATTTGAAAGTTGTTTCAACCAGAATAATATATCCTTATAGTTGGGTTAAACATAAATCAATTCATATTACATGTCTTCCATACACTGGTAAATAATATAAAAAATATATTTTTAATAACTAATAGAACTTTCACCAACTAGATTGATTATATTGTTAATAATATTCTTTTATTTCATAACACTTTCTTTTCAAGCAGGCCCTTATTTTTTCTTCTCTATCTTTTCAAATAGAAGGCAAAAGAATCCTTCTATACAGTGTACTCCTAAACCCTATAATATATATAATTCATATTATTATTAACTTATGTTCACTTAATATTTTGTTTTGGGTTTTCTCAATGAATATTCATCCATATATGCATATAAGAAGTCACAATATCTTCTCTACTTTTTTCACTCTACTTCACAAAAACCTAAATAGGCTCTCGATATTTTTCACATGTTATTATTTATGCATAGAGTATTCCTAAGATATTTCTAATTTTATAAAATTGTCTTCTTATTGAATAATCAATTAATAAAAAGAGAGTTTCTTGTATATACTAAGTGTTGGAGCTTCACACAAATTAGTATAAGAATATAGTAAAATTGTATAATTATGAACAATTATTACTTTATTTGTAAAAAATGTTGATCAGGGAAGGTTCTTGTTCCTCTTGAATTTAGAAGGCTTAGAGGTACTTCCAAATGAGGTATAATGTTTTTGCGTTGTAATGTTTTATTCAAGAAATAAAGATCCCATGATATTATCTATCAAAATTAATAACTCTCATCTTAGAAGATTGATATTTATAAGATGCATGCCAATGCGTCATACCACTATTGAAAGTAAAATTATTCCCTATATAATATGTCATGAATATCAAACAAAATATGTAAAACTCTCAATGACCCTGAAATAAATTATTCTAAAAAACATGTCCATCTCACGATACTGGATTCTTTATTATGTGTAATAAATTATGTTTCCATGATCCTTCATTTTTAAGATGCTTGAACTCGTTCCCATTTCCCGGATGCATGGACAACCTCCTACAACAACATTTAAGTGGTATGTTCTTTGAAAAAAATTCTTCCATTCACATAATTCCTTGTTCACATGAAGATCCATGGGAAGATATATTTAAAATCTCATTCATTCAGTCTTAGCTCAAAGATTATAGTAGTGGAAGGAAATGTCATTAACAAAAAGATATAATCAAATTAGGCAGGATGTAGAAGATACCATGTTATCATATCAGATGGTTATGATCATATTTATTTAATTTATAGAAAAATTTACATAATGCTTATCTGATGGGTGTACTATTCACTATGAGGACCCATCCCACTTTAAAATTCTTTGTGGTTAAGCACGACTATATTAATATTATCACTATTACTTCACCTCAATCCACTAGATGGGTTTGGAACATGAAAAAGTACAGAAATTATGCATGATATTGTGCCATCCTACATGGTGTATGCAGAACTTCTTAAACATGTCTATGTGTTCTCTAAATGTGTTATGCTCATAGCCTCTTATAATTCCTCCATGCACTCCTTGTGGGCTATATACTCTCCACATATTGTTTTTTTGGGATGGCCATGTAGACTACCTTCCATTTTATTGATCCCAAGGGTCCCACATATGTGGTTGAGGTACTTCATATTTAACTATTGTTGGACATAGTTTTTTTGTACAGAACCACTAAAAAATAATACTTATAATACTTCCACATATAGAATATATAACATTAAGCATACCATAAATAATCATGAAAACAATTATTTTCACAGTCCTATTATAATTCATATTCAAAATAAATTATTATTGAAAATAATTTTTTAATGTAATTTTTATATTTCACTTATTAAAGAGGTTTAATGAAGTGTTTCATCCTCAAGAACAATTGGAAAATGTATTTTGGTACATAAAAATACTTCCATAATCATTACAGTTGATTTACTAAACACATTTATTGATAAAAAAATTTCACCATATAAATTATTTTAATATTGTTATGTTATTTATATACTTAACAATGTTATGAAAATAACATTGATAGAAAAACAGAACAACTCCATAAAACATTATAACAACGTGAATCTATTAAAAAATCCTCAAAAATCATAGTCCAAACAGTCTCCCCCTTTGAATATTTTTCTAACCAAGGAACCTAATTCCACAAAACATTGAAAACCATGTAATAGGTTATATATCCAACAATTATAAGCCTGAAAGAGTGAACATGGTGTAGGAAACATGATCCATTTAACAATAATTAAATATCCTCCAAAAATAGTTATTTGATACACCAATTAAGAAAATCTTCTTTATTCACTTGGAACTCATCATAAAAACAATATCATCCCACTAGAATAAATATTATGATATCCAGTTCACTAAAATTTTGAAACAGTTCACAAGATAATGTAATACCATAACTCTTTTAAGAACTAGCACTAAATATATTATTTACCTCTAATGGTAAACCACATTCTAATTGATAGTTTTATGTCACAATATATTTCTACCCCATGAAACCACAATACAAATATAAGATGAACAGGGCAACAATTCATATAATATACCATTGAATAGGGTGAGGTAGTACACACATGGAAACCTCATTTTTTTAAAATATTCATTTGAAAATGGATTGGTTAAAATATTAATAAATGTATCCATTATAAGAAATAATTATAGCTTTACTTAATTATTCTAGACATTCTCTTAGATAATGTAACATTAAATATCTCTATTATATGAAAAAATATTTCATACTATACATATCGTGATATTTATATCATTATGATTACCAAATACCATGATAAGAAGATAGTTAACATCAATAATAAATCTTCCAACTGTGTCACCATCCATATATGTTATGTTACATCTCAAGTGGTAGTAAATCAGTAATTGTTATACTGAGTGTTACTGAATTTTGTTTCTTTATATTCTAGATAACACATATTTATCTCAATAAAAGCACACCATAATATGTATATTTTCCACCACCTACACATCCTTCCCAATGTATATCTTTATAACCAACTAAATCAATAATTCTTATACAGTCATATTTCATCCCAAAATCTGTTACACATTTGATATGTCCGATAATTCCTTTTCCAGACTTTATATGAGATTATTTTTTAGAAAAATTATACATGTAATATATTTTAATTTTATATAATATATATCATAGAATATATGAGATAAAAAACTCCCATGAAAATTACAAAACTCTTTTAGATTTACCTCGTTTCCTTCCTCTTTATTGGACTACTTTATTATGCTAATATTAGATTGGAAATTTTCTTTGACTATTCAATTAAAAACATATTTATAATTTCATATACATACACATTTTGATATATAAAAATATATTTCTTATTTCCAATGAATTTTAAGGTATGATTTTTTCATTTATTCCTACATGGACATCATAAATAGCTTGTTCATATCCTCAAAAAACTTTTCACAGTTTTCTTTTATTATTTGAAGAAAATATGATATAATCAACATAAAATATAAAAATGATATAAATATATTGATTTTATTATAAAGTGATTACTATAAAAAATTCCTTTCATGAAGTTAAAACTCATTAACAATGTTTCTAATTTTTAATACTAATTTCTTTGAGCTTGTTTATCCTATATAAATCTTTATTTAACTTTCACTTATTGCTTTCATCTTTTACAAGAACGAGACAACATGGTTGTTCAATATAAACATATTCATATAGCTATCCATTAAGAACGGGTTACATGAAATCAAAATGTATATATTTATATATTTATTGTATAGAAATATGAAGAATGAATCTAATTATTTATAATTTTTCCATTGGAGACATAGTATCATCAATGTAAATGCATTAAATTTGAGCGTAACCTTTATATACAATTCATACGTTTTTTCATGGAAATAAAACATCCTCCATAAACATGTTTTTAATCAACCAATTTTTACATAAACATTTTTATTGTTTGGTTTGGTTATAAGATCCCATATAGAAATCTACTCAATATAACAAAACCCTTAATTTATATCATTAACCTGCTCTTGATGAAAGAAAGATTCATTGATATCTTTTAAATCATCTTTTGAATATGATGAAGTATGTGAAGCTAAAAATTAATATCATATAGTTTCAAGCTATTATCAATGATCACTAATTATGTTTTGAACTTCCAGTTTACCCCAAAACCTCATATGAGATTAATGATGTTGTTCCTCATCACTTGAGATTACTGACTCAAAATATTCATCCCTACCAACATAAATATTATTACAAACATTATTACATTTTTCATCTGAAACCACATTATCTTACCCCTCTTCTACATCTTAAATCTTCTTTATACCTTTCTCATCATACTGGTCAATAACATTACCCACTTATTATTCAAAGTAATTAATTTTTATTTATTGAAATACAAGTACCCTCTACAATTGGGAGGGTAGCCAAGAATGATTCTATCAACTTATCGTTGATAAAACGTCCTATGATTCTCACGCATGAACATTATAATTCATGGAATTGAAAAAACAATTAGATGGTTCAAATTTTGGATTTATTTTTAATACATCATTAAGGATAAATTTCATATTTATGAATATAAAATCATATATTCTAATCATAAAATACTACTTTGATATCTTTCCACTTAAAATAATCCGATGTATAATTTTCGATCAATATTATCCATTCTATCTTTACAAAACATAAATTTATTATTTAAATGGCATCATTTTTCTATGGTGTTTGTAGTGTACTAAAATAATAATGAATTTCATAATTTTTTTGATAATATCTGAATTATGCACATTAATATTCTATACCATTATATATTTTAATATTATACATAGGGTATCAATGTTATATTTATGATATTCTCTTAAAACTCCAAAACATTTTTAGAGCCACTAATTTATATTTTAAAATCAGAATACATGAAATGAATGCAAATTCATAAATAATATAAATAATATATGTATCTCCATTTTATGACTCGTTACCTATTACCAAACCTTTGTTTTAGTGGTGACTTCCTTCCATTATGATAAGAAAACATTATGTTTTTATATCAATAAATTTGAATATATTTCTCGTTGGTTCATTTTCCTTTCATAACAACTTTCCCATTCTCTATTCTCTTAAAAAATTTCATCTTTTGGGAAAAATATATTTTTAACTTTATCGAAATTTTGTTAATTTTTTTTAAATTTTTTTGATCACATCGACAAGAAACACTATCTTTCATTTGTATTCTTCATCATTGATAAAAGCACATCAATCGCCTTTGATTCTATGCAACTAATCCTATACAAAAAACAATTAATGTTATTTATAATCATTCACATTTTTCAAAAACATCAGATATACATTCATATTTAAAAAAATCCATAATAAAAAATCAACAATAATTATCTTTTTGTTAATTTTATACCAGTTTCAACAAATAAGGCTTTTCCATTCTATTTTTCTGTTTTTATTTTTTTTCTTTTGAGAATTATTTTTTAATTATTTTTTGTTTTTCTCATTAAATGGAAAAGTCTTTCAAGATATCTAGAATTATTCTATCATTCCAAAAATATTTTCCATGTGTGGGAATCTATTTTTATTCTACAGATTAACTTCCCAATTTATCTCCATTTAATGGGTTGATTCAACTTATAAAATTTCCAATATATCTATTTGTATTATCTATAACATTGATGTCTAAATTAGTATTTTTGCATATATATATTTTATACCTAAATTTCTAACAATAATTGTAGTAAAAAACAATAGAATATTTCCCTATGTAACTTACATTCATCCTAGATATATGCCCTTTATTTTCATTAACTTTATTACATTTTACTATGTTTTTTTTTTCACAAAGGTTTTGGTTACCATTAGTGGTTTTATTCTTTCCATAAATTGATTCTAGACATATAGAAGAGTTTGGTTCATAATTTTAAATCATATAAATTTTAGGTCATTGAAAATTAATTTTTTTAGATACAAACATGATATTATTAATATTATTTTTCTTCTGAAAAATAATATCACTATCATAAAAAATTATGGATAATTTTTTTACTTTTGATGTTGGAAGTTTTTATATATTTGGACAACTTCTATAACAGATTTATGGAATATTTTAATTACATTATATCTTGTATCATGTTTTTATTAAACAAGTTCTAAATATTTAAATTTTACATTTAAAACTTCATCAAGAATAACATTCAGGATATCATTTCAATCAACCAACTTCATCAGATTACCAATAAATTTTAGCAACATGTATTTTTCTACAAGATATGAATATTAATTTTTTATTTCATTATTTTATTTATTAAAAATTTTATCTTTCTTTAATCTCTTAAAATATTTACAGGAAATTTATTCAAGTCTATTTCCATTATAAATTTTATCTGAGTTTCTTTTTATTCCAAACTACTACATTCCTCATGAGTTTATTTACAATTATTCACATAAAAAAAGTTTCTCGGTGATATCACCACGGAAGTTATCAGCCTCTTCTAAACTCTCATCATATTCATCAAAATCAGAAAAATAGTTTTCCTTTTTATATTTGTAGAACATTATATATTTTTTACTTATAAAAAGACGTAGATTTTATTCCTTCTTCTTGGGAGATCTCCTAGACTTTATATAATTTTTATCACTTTCTAAATGTTTCTTTTATTTGGGTTATTTTTCATTAAAATTTCAACGTTTTCAACAACTAAAACACTTAATAGTTTACTTTTATTTATACTTTAATATTCCCATTTACATTTTTATAAAACAAAGATATAATTTTCTTAAATATTTCATTAACCTCTACTTTAGTATTAACAATACTAATTTATTCCATGAGAACATTCTTAGTATTTAATTACTTACCAAATTTGAAGGATATTTCTCAAATAGAATTGTCTTTTTTCTTCATAACATTCTCTCCTCACATATCATATTTGGTTAGAGATCCAAGATGATAATCTAGAGATAGAGTCTTGATATCTATATGTTATAGGGATGAAACATTGATAAAAAATTTTATAGGAAGAATTCATATGATATTTTAAATAGTTTATTATTTTAACTTCTCAATAAGACATGTTATTGTCCTTGTAATTTTATTCAAAATTTTAATGATGATGCCACTATATTTATAATCACCTATCTTATTATTTTCATACTTTGATATCTAGATTTTTATAATTTCATTATTTACTTTGTTAAGTCAATCATAGATGCCCTAAAATTTATCACAGATGCTTCTAGTCATTGAAATTACTTTGAATCTATGAAACTAACTTTTAGAGAGTGTGGTAACTATAAAATTTATGGCTCTCTCATCATTATAATTTTTTTATCACTAAATATCAATGTAATACCTTTAGTGCATGGTGTGGAATAATATTTAGCAAATTGAAGAACATTACAACCGATTGAAATAAGATAAAGCAACATTCTATCTTTCAAGATATGATATTTATTAACATAAATGATTGGAATACCATTAATGTTCATATAATTATTAATATACATTATGGATACTAATTTCAACAATCATAAATAAATTTATTTAATGAATGGACCTTTTCTTTGATAGCACATAAAAGGACCAAATATGATCTGTATGATCACTGATAGAGGGAAGGGTGAATCAATGATCTATTCTTTTTATATGTTCTTTATTAAGAAATAAATCACCTTTAGTCAAAGATATATGAATTTTCTAAAGAAAAGAAGATAAAAAAACCAAACGAATATAAGTATTTATAAAGATCCTACTCAATTAGTGTAGAATGTCATTGGAATGGTTTGGAAAATATACAACTCCAGAAAAACAACTCGAATTTCGTTATCATGTGGTTACAACATGTAGGGATTATATTTTCAATTTAAATAATGTTTAATAACTTAATATTTCTTGTTCGCATTATAAAGTTAAAGCACGTAAAAAATATTTTTTCAACAACACTTAAAATCTTCACCAACATAAATTGATATGTTGTTAAAGTGATGTTTATATTTGTTCACACATTCTCTTCGTGTATTTCCTTATTTCTTATTCACTTTCTTGTATATAATGAGGCAAAAAATATCCTTATATATGAGGTATTCATAAAACCAATCACCTATATAATTTTTTTATTTATGTTATCTTAATATTATATTTCTAGATTCCTCAATAAATATGCATTCATGTGGGAATGAACACTTTCAATATATTGTATACACTTCTTCCACTCTCCTTTGGACAATCTAAAATATGTGTTCATTATTATCCTAATATTCTTCTTGGTGTAATGAGTATGAAAAATATCTTTCTTACTATACACAATAGTGTGGTTCATAAATACATGAAGAATATGAAGTGACTGTTTGGCCTTCACATAGAAAAGGAAAGTTGAAAAAATGGACATGATTTGTGTAAAAGTATATATAAGTGGTTGATTTATTACTTATTTATGACCTATATATATTTTATAAGGTTATTCTACCTCACACAAGAAAAAGGATTCAAATTACATCACCTCATGAAATGATTGATTCCAGATGCACTTATTTATTCTGGAAAATGACATCCATTGATATTATTTATTGAGATCCTCCTATCTTAGCTTAAATGTTTGGTAATTATAAGAAGGATACCACTTACTCACACCAACTTAGCTCCAAATATTATAAAAAATTATGAATATTATAAATATCCTATAAAATATTCCATGTAATAATATTTTAATTCACATAAACTCTTGTATTTACAAAAAAATAATTAACTAAAAACATATGGCGTATTCATGAAACTAGATTATTACTCATGTATTATCAATGATTATTTATTTCTCTATCATTTTTAAGATGTTCAAGCTCATGTCTGTATCTCTAAAACAAAATTATCCCGTGAAACTATACCATCATTCTCTAGTGGCATGTTTTGTTAAAAAATACATACATGTACATCATGTCATCTGAGCATGAAGATTTATGGGATCATATCTTTATAGTTTTAGCTATTCAAGATTATCTCCAAGTTGGAAGTCACTATATGAAATTATCTAGAAAATAAATATTATACAATGAGGATAGAGATAGAGGATAATATCTTTATAAGTTGTACTACATAGATAATATTCATCAAAAATATAATTGTTTATAACATTTAATTAATGGGTGTATAATTCATGAAGTGTACCTGTCCCACATCAAACATCTGGGTGGTCAAAAACTTATATATTAAAAATCCAATTCCATTGTCACATCAAGTTTGTAGTAATTTCTAGCACCCATAACACAACACACACAACACACATTTCCATCTGACCTTGTATTTCATCGTATCTGATTCTAATGAATTTGTGTGCTTGTTTTATAGGAACTATACTCACATCATCTTATAGTTCCTCTCAAAACTTTTTATGGGTGATATGCTCTCCTCAAATTTCATCATAGGAAGAAAATTTAGACTACTTCCCATGTGTTTTATTACTTGGGTATTTAATATGTTATTGAGGTAGTCCTTTATTGCTTGTCGGAATCCATTATTTGGTAGAGGCCTAGTAAATGATAATTCTTTGAATACATCTACGTATAAAATATAGATAACTAATATTTGTTCTAATCATCATGAAAACTATTATTTTTTTCATAATATTATTTTAATTACTCTTATAAAAACCATCTTCAATAAAATGAATATTTTTATTGAATTACACTATTACACTTATTAATCATTTTACAAGAAATGTTTCATAATAAATAACAATTAATATATGTCTTTCTGAACATAATAATGTTTTTAAAATAATAAAAATTTATTTAACATAAATTTAGCTGATAAAAGTTTTTATAATAAAAAAAGGTTTTAAAGTGAAATGATTTATAGAAATAACTATATTAAGATAACAACATTGATAAATTAATGGAAACACCTCCAAAAATCATTTATATAAACAATATCTTTAAAAAAGTATCCATCAATGTTTGTCCCAACACATGGTTTTGAGATTTTGATTATTAGATTATAGTTAACACATGATTTAAAATATCCTAGATCTTATTACTATCACTGATGGGTATACTAGGTTTTATAATGAAGGATATTATATGATCACTACCATGTACTAATTATAAATACTATATCCGCAATGATATTGGTGTCCATAGGGGAGTGAACAAACTAATTCTATTTTTGAGTAATTGGTTGGTAACAAACTCAGAAATATAATGATAATCATGTATATGGTTATTAACCAATTTTTTATAGTTACTAGAGTGATGTTTAATGATTTAAAATAATTTTATATACTTTTTTATTTCTTATTAATTTCAATTAGTATTATTACTATTTCATTATAATGTATGTTTTTGTTTCTACTTAGGTTTATGGAATTTTCTATAATGGTAGTGTTTCATGGGAATAATATTTTATTTTTTGTGTGTGAGTTTTTTTTTGTTTTCTTGAAAGAGTATTTCAAAGTGTGTACAAGTTTTATGAAGATAAAATTTTATTTTTTACTTCTAAATGTTAGTTTAAAATATATTTTTTAAAATATCATTTTATTAGAATGTTTTTCCCTTCATAAAAAACTAAACCTTTTTCTGTTGATATTTAATAAAATATTTGATTGTCTATAATATTGAAGGAATTGTAGGGAATCATTGATGATTTTCTACCAATATCTATTCTAATCACACCCTTATTTTTCCACCATGTTTCAGTAAAACCATGTCTTTTCTGTGGTTATAGTTCTTCTCTTGGTCACTCATAGAGTATGTTGTTTTTATGGGTGCATGGTGACCTATAAGAAACATTAAGATTGAATTTTGATGTTTTGTTTAAAATTATGGGTCATTTATGTATCAACCATGAAATAATTTTTATTTTTCATGTTATGTACATTCTGGAAAAATGGTTTTTTTATCAATTGGATTATTTTTTGTATTCCCACATACTCTGATTTATTTTTTAAAATTATGTTTCTATTTAATTTCTCTATACAAAGACTCAGACAAAAAAACATCCACGTAGTGAATTTGTTTTTTTATGTATATATTATTATTTATTTGGTGAATTTAATCCCACATGAACCAATAATATTCCCTAGAACATATTAACAGCCCAAGGTGATTAGGAACATGCCTTGGGTATGATTAATTATAGTTTGGGTGCCTTGTGAAGGAGTTAATTTGGGATGGGTTTTTGGAACATTTTATGGTATCTGATATCAGGATCCTCTCTCTATCTCTTTATTTTCCTCAGTTTGTAATATCTTACCTATATGATGATTAAAAATGAAATATATTTAAGTGTAGTGTGGCCTTTAATTTTCTACCTTAATATCTTTCTACTCTCTCTTCATTACATTTCATATGTCATGTTTTTTTTCAATGGTGGATCCTCTTATATCTATATTTCCAAAATATTCGAAATAAATATGAGAAATATAATAGGTAATTGATCGACATGGATAGAATCAATATCTTTTCTTGAATGTGATGTTTCCATTGAGGTGAATTAATCATTGAAAGTTGGTTTGGTCTTCCCAAAAGTTCTTTCCATATTAAATATATTGGTCCCCCTTGGACACTATGAGAGAAATAATTCTTACTTTTGATGAACTCATTAATAGAATTTGAGAAAATGGGTCTAATTGGAAGAGTGAGATGTTATATTTTTTGGTATTAATTAGTCATAGTAATATAGTTAATACTTTCTATCTTATATATGCAATGTATGTTATTCAAGAACCAAAATAAATTTTCAATTATACAGAAAATTTAATTAATAATTTTCTTTAGTAGTTGACCATATAGAGATGTGTAAATTTCACTTCCTCATTTCATTTGTCTCAGACATTTAATGACTACTGGATAGATGAATTCCAGGGTCTTAAATGAGAATATGCCTCAATTACTAGCTAAACTTACTAAGGATTCCCTTGAGGAGTATTCCCTATGATTTTAAAACCTTGGGGAAAATTATGGTATGAAAATTGGTATAGACTGGGACCAAAGGATGAGGATATCCCTTCGATGGCGTGGATTAGTGGAATGATTTATAATTATTAATGATGAATCTAGATGGATCACGGGATGTGAAATTATCTCTTTATAGTATGAGAACTAGTCTGGGCACATACTCTTTGCTGTGTATTTTCTATTAGATATCACATGGTTTCGTAAAGTTACTGTTCACATATCTTTCATTTTTTTTCCTAGATAGCATGAATAAAGAAACATGTTCTTGCATAAACCCTTTTTCTGAATTTGATGTTATAGACATCAATCCCTACAGTGATATTATATTATTTATAAGTACATATAGAAATATAACATCTATAACTTTTGATTATAATGCATTGGACATATTCTAATCGATATCTAGTATTTGATAAAGGATTAGTGTATAGATCATCTTAATCAGGTAATAGTACATTCTTACTAATGAAAAACATTTAAAGTAAATGTGTGTATATGGTGTTAATAAGTTCTGGTTCTTATCATTTTAATATGTGGCCTTGTGATAACCTATTTATGAAAGGGGTAATGGAATGAATCATGGGGATGTTTCTTAGAGAAAAATGGGAATTAAAGCTTCCCAAAAAAGATTTTATAATCTTATTTAAACTTTGTTTAGTGATGCAAATCATAATACTTTGGTTATGTTTTCTTAATTATTGGATTTCACTATAATTTGGTGATTTATCTAGGAATTGCATAATGATTTTTGTTGTTAATATTCCATGTTGATTATAGAGGTTCTTTAGTTTCAACTTATTTGGCTTATTTGTGAAAATTCTAGAAAATGGCAGGATTCCATCTTTTATCCTATTTCCAGGTTCTATTCTATATTTCTAGATATGACTATTATATTTATTTGATGATCTCACACTATAACTAGATTGAATTTAAAAATTCGTTCGATGGTTTTAAGATTAATATCGATGGAAGTTTCACAAATAGAATGATTCTTGGTTCTATGATTATCTAGATTACTAAGGATCTATCATTATTTATATTAGTAGTTTTTATAGAGAGGTAAATTCTATCTTCATAGAAGATTAGGTGATGTTTTAATATAATATTTAAGTAGGATTTATAACATTATTCTTTATGATACTCCAATAGAATCATTTTTTTTCTTTATCCATGAATGGTGGTTATTATACTCCCTCATCTCAGTTAATGTAGGTTTATCCTTAACCATGGTATGAGGACATAAAATTCTTGGAATAAGGGAAAAAATAGTGGAAATTATTATCTCTATTGTCATCCTAGATGATCTTCATTGGATTTTATTTTACGTGTGATCTACTAAAATAAGTTTAAATCCGATTTTCATTGGAAGTTATTTTGGCATTTGCAATTGTAGTCCTCAATATGCACCATTAGATGTATTTTTAATAAATATATAATTAATGGTGAAGAAAAATGTCCTTATTGACAAAAATACAATTCCTCAATGGGAAATTCAGTCTCTCCTTTATATTATTGGTCAATACTATCACACCTCTTGAAAATATGTTTGTGATTTTCTCTGTTACCCTTATTAAACATAACTTAGATGGATATTTAGGGATTCTTCTCGCCAAATAAACTATCTTTATGTCCTTTTTTGATATATAAATTACATATTGATTCACACTTGAAAGAAGGAAGATCTTTTATGATTTTCATAGTAAAAAGAGTTTAATTAATAAACTCTAAGTAAATATGAGATGAAATAATATAGAGAAAAATATTTCCATAAAAATGTATATAAATGTAGAACAATAAATATCATACATGTGATACTATACTAGTTTCCTATTTAATGGACCATTTTAGTCAAATTTGAAGGGTAAAAACAATATATAGTCAACTAAACCAACCCATCATAATGATCTATTGAATCTCTTATATAATACCAGTTTTTCACATATTTTCCATCAACCAACACTCCCACATTATAAAAATATATAACACAATTAAAAACAAAATATGAAATTGTGATTTTAATTCCACTTTCTATAGTTTTATAAAGTTTTATAGATATTCCTAATATGCATAAAATCTTGATATTATGAAATTATTTATTATGTTTACCCGCCTCATGGTATGAACTCACAGTCAACATTTCAGGTCGTTTAGAACAATCCATGAAGGATACCTTAATAATTTTACAATATATACCACCCTCATCGTTTTCCTATAATTCAATACATATTATTCCAAATTTATAAATAAATAAGGCAATAAAAAGGGACCACTTTCTTCCTTATAATTAATAGAATGGCTGATAGTTTTTTATCAAATGAGTTTCTGATTCCTTCTAATATTATTTTGGGAAGTGTGCATTCTATTTTTATCAACATTGCAAAGTTGCGGGATTACCCTCTTCCCATGATTTTTTTCATTATGTTGAGTTTTTTCTCCAAATAAGCCTTTAAAGAAACTTCACTGCCTTATGATTAAAAACATTTTTCTACAAATTAATTGTCAATTTTAGGATTTTCAAGACATATTTTATGCCAAACCAAGTTATACCAGACCATTAATAAAGGTTATCGTTATTTAACATGTCACTTATTGTCAATTTATTCTCATGAAATTAATGGTTTTTATTTCAAATCAATATTATTTACCTTAATTATAGCATCCATTTTAACTTTCATAATTTACCGCATAAAATTGATTCGGTAAATAATTAAAAAATAACATCATTGTCTTATCATCATATTATTTATTTTCATATGATTTATTGTAAAAAAACAAAAAAAATTATGTGTTTACACTTTTTCCTTTTATCTTCCATACATTTACAACCTAAATATCTTCTCTATGCATCATAATCATAAATAAAATATATCTGATACCATCTAACCAAATATTACAGACACTTATTCCGAAGAAATTATTTTTTATGTTGAATGATTCAATGATGTTTTGATTATAGCTTCTATTTTCAAAAAATATACCATTTTCAGCTCACTATAGCTTTCCTTCATTTAAACCTCTTCCTTAGAAATGAAATGTTATTACAAAAAATGGTATTATTTATTCCAACACCTTCCTCAATACTAGTAAAAACATTTTAATTTAAATCTTCCATTTTGATAACCTATATGTAAGTAATATGGATGTTATTTTCCTATAATAAAAATGGCCATATTTTTCCAGGGGAAGTGGATTTCATAACATTATATATTAGACACAAAAATATGACAATATTAAGTAATTTTATTTTAATATTCATTTGTTTCAATGTATAGGAACACATGTTTTAGTGATTTATATTATTTTAACATCATTTCACATCATTGTGCAATTCATGTTTAAAGTGTCAATTTGGGCCAAGATTATCATAAGATTTTGGAATACATTATCTTCTATATTTGAAATTAATATTTCATGATTTTTAAATCAATGTTTTTAAGAAATTTTATATTTTAGGAAAAATGGAGGATACTTAAGGTAAGATAGATATTTTTTTCCATGTATGTACAAATTTCTGGAAAAAGCATAATGGGACTTAAGTCCAAATAAAAGTGGTGCCACTAATTCAAAACCAATGAATCTAAAATTTTATCTTTTTATATATAAAATTATTGGGATAATTTAATTCTACTATGTCTATAGATGATTTTATAGTTTTCTAGGATATTGAGGGAGCTAAAGATGAGAATTAAATTATGGGCCAGATTTGAAGGCCCATAAATTCAACTAACCAATTTCATCATAACATTTCAAAGGTATAACCAATGGGATTGAAATTTCTAAACATATTATAAGAAATATGGAAGATAATATTTTTCTTCTATGATCTATTAAAATTAATCCATATTATTTCTTCATTTTTTGGGTTAATAATGTAGAATAATCTTGATCCGATTATTCTAGTAAAAATTGAAAATTATAATTTCCCCTTTTCCTACAAACCATTAAATATCCATGTTATATAAAATGAAGTTAAATAATAGGGGATAGTCTATTAAACACTAAAACTATGATTTGAGGTGGTGGTAGTGAATCAATTTTAGATAGTTGTTTTTTATTCTTTCAATTGTATTATTACATGTTCATTTTGTAATCACATGTTCATTTTTTATCTTATATGTTTTTTCTTCATCATAATTTTTTAATAGAAGTTATTATTATTATTATTATTAATTTTTATATCCTTTTTCTTAAAAACTTGATATTGTTGAATCTATTATTGATATTATAAACACTAATAATTTTAAAATTCCTTACACAATGGTGGAGTGTTTCATATTACTTTGTTGTTTTCTTTATTTAAAATCGCATGAGTATACATACCTCTTCCATTGGATTAATATAATCAATGGAGGGATAAACCACTTATGGGATGACCAATGGAGTATTATGGTGATCGATTGGATGTCTTCTTCATTAAAATTTTAATCAGTTCATTGTAATAATATTTCCATTCAATTAGTTATTTCATTTTAAAACTTTACTAATTAAAACAATGAAACATTTTGTGTTTATATATGATCTAAATCCATAGAGTGATAATTTAAGTGAGTTAATAAGTGAATTGGGTTTTGTACTTGTAAATGTGTAAGTATTAATTTGGTAAATGATGTTGTGAGTTACCTCATAGTTTGTATGCATATTTAATAAGTGATATGAAATTTTTAAAGAAAAAAACTACATCTAATATATCCGAAACAACAACCTTGGATCAACTCATCTTTATTAATTTTTTCCATTAAAATTGTTATGTTTTCCATTTTAAAATAAAAACTATTCTATTAGGTACTTTAGTATTTACGTTTCAAAATTGAAATAAACCCAAAGTTGGTCACTTCATAGCTAAACCTCCAGAATAATTTGTTTGTCTTAATTTTACTTCTTCATTTCCAGATGATTTGATCCATACTTATACTAAAATAACCACTTCTAATTGTATGGAAAATTTGGGTGTCACCAATTTTTTTCACTATTTTTGGGGACCCAAGTATGTCATCTTAGACACTCACTTATTTTTCTCACCCATTTTTTTTTATTTTGCCCCCCATATGTCTTATATATTACCCATTATATTTGGGTATATCCTAAAAATATCAAATACTAATTTCTATCTGTTCTAATGGAGTATCTTAAACATTATAAAAATATAAACATAGGATTGAATAAATTTGGAAATCAATATTGGGATGCTTTTAAAATATGTAATTTCATTGAGATACCCTTAACTGATTATGACACAACCGGTGACATGTGAAATTAGTGGGATGATGAATATTAAAAGGATAAATTTTCTTCCCTATAATGGATGGTTGAAGAGATAAATCATAGGGATGTCAATGATGTAAAAATAACGATCCAGCCTGATCCCCAAAAACATCTTTAAAATTAGAGTGAAAAAATGGATTACCTTATTTTAAAGGTTTCAAAATTAAGATTAAAACTATAGATCATTAAAACTTTTGAGGAACCTATCCATACACCAGTCATCCCTTCTATAACCTTATGTGGAGTGTCTAGTTTCCAAAAAAACCTGTCATGAATTTACTAAAGAACTAAGAATTGGATTTGGGATATCTTAAATGTTTAAAGGAATTGTTAAAGGGTCATTTATTCAGGATGAAATTGATTTTATGAATTAAAAAGGGTTTAATTTGACATCTTGGATTTAGTGTCCCGATTATTGGCCCATTGTTGATTTTTCAGAACAAAACAATGTTAAAACATTTAAAATAATTTTTAAATATGAGTATATTCCAACTACTGATATTAATATGGAAAATTTAAATATTGAAACATATTTTTAAAAGGAAACAATTATATCCAAATTTTTTGGACAATAAATTTATTTTGATTAAAATTTATAGTATTTTTATGAAATTTTAGTGAACCAAAAATAAATATAATAGTTTTACTTACCCACTTAGGTATTAATTCAAAGGGTATAATTATGACCTTACTTTTGGAATTTCTCATTTTATTGAATCCCACAAAGGGGGATTGATATTTGATGTCTTAGAAAATGCAATAAAATAAACTAGACCAACCGTTTCTGATATTCCGTGGATTTTCTATGTAATTAAAAAACATATTTTGGTACTTGAAAAATATTTTAAAAAAATTATCAATCTCATTCTTGTAGAATTATTGAAAAATGAAATCCTTTAAATATTTAAATTTGGTATTTAGTATGTTTGGGGATTCATGTCATGCTAAAAGCTTAAAACTAAGCTCTTTCTGGGAGGATACCCAACTTATGTTTTTTTTATTTTACTATGTGTGTTTTCTTGTTTTGTAGTATTTTCCAACGTCGTCCAATGGATCTTATATGTAAGATTTTATATCTAAAGAAATTCAAATGTTTTATAAGAAAACCCAGATTTCCAGCGTTCAAATCCGACCTTCAGTCATCACTACAAATTCAACTTTTGACATTAGGACAATGTGATCAATTTCTTATTGATGGTTCATCAATATCAAACCAAGTCATTTTCTTCCTTGATTCAATTTAAAATCACCACCCTCACCACATTATTTCAAATTATGAACTCTCTCTTCTTTTATCTATCAACACTAAGGGATGTTTCATTTGAAGTTGGGGGGAGTGAAATTCTATTTTTTAAAAAAATTGGGCTTTTCTAGTCATTATCCCTACAAAAATTCATGTACATAGTCAAACATGAAAACTTATTGTAAAATTATTATTAATACCTTGATTATGATACTACTGAATGTTTGTGTCCATGAGCATAGTTATTGGAATGTTTAGTTTTACAATGTTATTATTCAATGTTTACATTTTCAATCTCTTAATAAAAATTCCAGACTTCAAATCTATTGAATTTTGGGTTTATGGTGGAGTTCTTGGTTCACTTTAATCATAACCTAGGGTTTGTGGCCACTTTAATTTTAATTTGCGTATCAAAAAGAAAAAATAAAAAAATAAAGATAGTGTAGTGAAATGTTTTATTCAAATGAATGGATTTTGGAATATGGGTGTTAAGAATCCATATTTTCTGGCCCAGAATTAGGCTTCAAATCTCTATTGTAGTGCATCGAATTGAAAAAATGTGTGGCATTCAACACGTATGGATCATGACATTATATTTTTATTTCATAGAGTTAGTGTTTTTATCTATATTATGGATAAAAGGAAAAAATAAAAAAATGAGAAAAAAATAAAAATATGAAATTGGATACTCTTTTTAAGGTTTAATATGATTCCACCTAGCGCATCTATTTTACCATTGAATAAGAAAATGGGACCATGTCTTCTTTGATGCACAACTCATCATCATAATTTATTGAAATTGGATAAAATGTAAAGATAAATTAAAAAAAATGATTGTTCATCAGATATGTTTATGAATTTATTTTTGTTCAATTATTTTCATTGGTTTTATGATTCTATGGTATTATTTATCTAGGAGAAAATTTTATTATTTAATGTTTTTGGAAAAGAGAATTCAATTTTTATATGTCTACATTAAATTTTACTAAGGATTTGAGAAATTAATGTTTGGGTGTTTTAAACAATAGAAAAGGATAATATTAGTTTATTATATTTTAATATTAAATTTTTTCAATGTTTATAACCACATGTTTTTGTTCATTTTATTATACGAACCATATTTCACATCTTTGTTCAATTCTTGTTTAAAGTGTAAATTTTTCCAAAATTATCATCAGATTTTTAAATACATTATTATATTTATTTGAATTTTATATTTCATGATTTTTTATCACTATTCGTGGAATAATTTTTCTTATAATATTAATGCAGTATTCTTAAGGGATGTTAGATATTTTTTTTTCATGGATGTATAAATTTAGGGATAAATCATAATGGAACATTGGACCATCAAATAAAGTGGAGTCCACAATTCAAACCCAATGAAGATAAAATTGAAACTCTATATATATAAAATTATGGGGATAATTTCATTCAACTGTTTATAGAGATAATTTTTTAAATTTTCAAGAAGATATAGGGATACCCTATTGAAGATTAAATTATCATATATATTTAAAGGCCCATAATGAAAAACCCCCAATTTCATCATAACATCCAAATGGAATATCAAATTGGCATGAAATATCTAAATGAAATAGAATACATTTTTAAGATTATATGTTTTATCTAATACCACATAAAATTTGTCTTTTATCAATGTGTATGTTTTGGGTCAACAAGGTGGAAGAATCTTGAACCACTTTTTCTAGTAAACATTGAAAATTATACTTTTTTCCCACCCACCATTTAATATAAAAACTAAATAGAATGGAATTGAATGATGGAGGATAGACTATAAGACAATAAAATTAAAATTTTATGTGGTGGTGGTGAAGGAATTTTGGGTGGATTTTTTTATTATTTCAATTTTAATGTTACACTTTCATTTCGTAATCGCATGTCCATTTATTTCTCATATAAGTTTTTCATTCACATACAATTTTTAAAAATGTTTGTAATTATTCTTCTTATTAATTTATTATATTGTTATTATTAACAATTTTATACTATTTAATCATGGTGTGAATTTATTTACACCATCAATTATGAAACTCATCCCACAACGGTGGAGTGTTTGTTATTTCATTGTGTTTATACTTCAATTCCACCCTCATCAGTCTACATCTTACTTACATAGAGAGATTATAATCGATGTAGGAGTTACCCAATTATGGGTTTATACAAGGGATTAGAGAGTTTCTAGGTTGGATTTTATTTTTTTTCATTAATTTTTTAATCTCTTAATTATTTTAATATTTTGATTTGATGATTTGTTTTCATTTTTTTCATAGAAAACATTAAAAATGGAAAATTTTGAGAGGTGGTATGATAAAATTATTCGGAGTTCACATTTAAGTGATACTATAAGTTAATTAGTGATTAGGCTTGGAATTTTGTAAGGATTAATTTAGGGAATACTATTTGGGAGTTACCTCATAGTTTGGATGCATTATGAATAAGTTATAAGAAATTGTTTTTGAAAAAAATACATAAAATCATGCCATAGTAATATCCTAGGATCAACTCTTCTTCATCAACAGCTTCCATTCAAATCCATAGATTTTTAATTCTTAAATAAAAACCATTATCTTAGTTACATTTGTATTTTATTTTCACAACATAAATCAACACCAATTTTGGACACTTCATGGCCAAAACTACCAGACAATATGAGTGTATCAATGTTATGTTTTCAATCCCTATTGATTGGGATTATAATTATACTAAATCAAACAAATGTACTTGTAGGGTAAATTTCTATGTCACAAATATTCTTTCATTCCTTTTAATGTATTGATTCTCATATTACTTATATTTTTTTAAAAACTAGTTTGTCTTTGATTTTTCTTTTATAATTATAGAGATGATAGATTTATTTTGGTATTGATTTGGTGATGTTTCAACCTGTCTATTTGGATCATTATTCTCACTGTCTCGTGAATAATTATATTTAAACACTATTAAATTTCTAAAATATTCTCCGACCCTTTTCAACTCATTATTTATTAGAAACTAAATATATTTTATTTCAAATAGCTCTTCTCCCTTATCTGACTACATATCCTCAAGATCACTTACTATATTTTCCTAATCATTAAACTTCAATTTATACAACTAGATCACTTCAACAATAGGGGATTTAATCATGAAATTCAACTCTTTTTTGTATAACTATATATTTATTTTATTTAAAAAGTCTCTTTCATCAACTTTAGTTTATTATTTTTAAAAATAAATTCCTGTAATTGACACATTAGAATCCACAGTGAATTTATCCTTTTTTCACCATTATTACAGGTTGACATATCAAAATATCACTCATAACTACACAAAATGTTCACATTATTATCTAATTATCTTCTTGATTCATCTTATTCCTTCTTACTGATCAAATCATTATTTTTCTACAAGGATTTTTTCTTTAATTTCATTTTTTTGGTATCACATTTTCCATATCTATTATGAATCTGTAGTATTCTTCCATGTAAAATATTTTGAATTTTTTTAATACCTTCATATTTGAACACATTGGTAGATTATTTAAAATTTCTTTCCATTTTACCTTCTTATCCATTTTTTCTAAAAGGTAACCCAAAATATTAAAATCCTCATTATTTTCCCCATATTTTGAATCACATGATTATTCACAATCTTTGTTTGTGATATTTAACATTCTTATGGAATTAGAGGAAATATTTTGTTTATAATTATTCTTGAACAATGTCATTTTAATAATTTTATAGGTGATAATAATTTTTTATATCTCATCAAATATATGTATTCTTATATCTTCTATTTATTATATATTTAGATCAAATATTTTAGGAATATCCCTCACATTCTTCCAAAAAGTGTTGAAATTACCAATCTTCTCACCAAACCCCTAGATATTACTCATGATTACATTGAATCTTATAACATAATCATCATTATTCCCATCACTATGAATTTAAATATCTTTTAATATATACCTCCAAACATAAAGTGTGTCTTCTATGAAATTATTATTATGGTCAAAACACATTAATTATTTTTTATAAATCACTTGTCAATTTTGAATCCCTTTTTTACTTTTCTATATGTTTTTATAGAAAAATTTAGATGAAATTTTGATATTTTTACATTAAAATTCATGTTTATTTTGTCAGAGAAAACATCTTTTCCCCTTTTCCAAAGTGTTGAAATCATATATTTTCTTCATCTATATCCACCAGTTGAATTTAATGATTTTATGGAAGTATCATACTCTTTCTTATATGATAATTACCTCAATAAAATTTTAGTTTGACCATATTGTTCAATGAATTTAAATTATTTATACTCATAAAAATATGAGATCTTTAGATGGAACCACGATATGGTCTAATATAACTTGAAAATCCCATGACGATGGTATAATTGAGAGGGATTGTGAGAATAAAGAGCTTATTTTCTGAATTAAACCTTTAATGTTCAGTCTTTATGGATAGTTAAAACCGTGAACCTTTCTTTATTGATTAATAAAAAATCAACAAATTAAAATGGAATATAAATATAAAAATAAACCATGTATTTAAAACTTTTATCATAAATGAAACTATTTGTTGTGAGTTGTTATTCAACTCAATCACTGATTTCCTGTTATGTATAAAAGCAGCTATACTATATACTATACCAGTGATATTGACAAAGAGTCCCACAACGATCTTACTAGGGAGTCCCACAGGGGAGTAAAAAAATCCCACTATAAGAGTAGATCTAAAATAATAAATTAATCCTTCATCATTAGGATGATCTTTTACAACTTTATATTGATATTACCCTAGAAATAAACAAGGTAAATTGGTTTTCCCATTTTGATTTCTTTAATAATTTATATAATTGTTAAAAGGGATATACTGGTCTAAATAACACACCCCAAATATTGAATGATTTATATCTTCCTCAACCTTATTAATTATTTTGCATGGTGGAATTATCCTCCAATCAAAGAACTCTTAGTTTTTGTTTCTCACTATATGTATTTGAAAAAATAATATATGAGGTTTCTCTCAACATCCTAATTCTCATTCAGCATCAAATAGAACATCATTATCAAGAACTCCTTCCTTCTTATTTTTGTAATCTCTATATAAGTATATAATACATAATGTTTTGTATTCTTGTTTAAAAAATATAATTTTAGAGACTTCTTGAATTTTATAATTAGTATAAAACTCATCTATTTTTAAATTGGTGTATTAGTAACCAAATAATTTGACATTCAAAATCTTTTCAATCTTGGTCATGTAGCTTTTTATCTTAAAAAATACTCAATATTTATTAGTTAATGGATATTTGAAATATCAAAAAAAAATTATTTTTTTAAAATTGGTTGCAATTTATTTCTTTGAAACCCATTCCTACTTCCCCATGAACTCATACACTTTGATAAGTATGTTTTTCTTAAAATATTGAGTTTTTATTATTTTAGAATATTTCATGAATCATATTCTTATTGATTCCTTATCCATGGATTGTATAATAATTATCTCTGATAGTTGTTAATATTTATGTCCAAAATGTTTTCTATAGTAATTTACAGAAATAAATCTCACTTTTGTAAAGAATACATTAATTAAGGAACTCTAAAATTGTTTGTATGAAACATGTGTACCTTATTATGACCAACATAAACCACAATATTTATTGTATTAAACTGATGAAGGTATTGTCTCAAATTTATTATTGTTGACTCAACATTATGAATAACTTGTCTTCACCATATCTACATTATTATTACTTTTACCAACCTTATGAGCCACTCTCCCATACAATACAACCATTCCGACTTGAACTTATAGGGATGGTTGTAAATCTCCTTTGAACAATCTATCTCTTCCATATGGTGATGGATGTGTCAACATTATGAGTTCCCAGA
Source organism: Viscum album (assembly GCA_963277665.1). NCBI lineage: Eukaryota > Viridiplantae > Streptophyta > Magnoliopsida > Santalales > Viscaceae > Viscum > Viscum album. The sequence goes on from OY728147.1 coordinate 1,308,362,526, forward strand.
TAAGTTATATTTCTAATATCTCTTCTATAATTTCTGATAATAACTTTACATACCTCTAAAACTATAGTAAAAAATGTCCTCTTCTTTAAGATTAGTCTTTAACTTGATGATCAACACATGAATCATCATAAAATTTACCAAATTAGTCATTAATATGTCCATGTTATATTTCATATCTATAAACTCATGTTATATTTCCACCCAACATGGAATCACCTTCATTATCTCTATAAAATCACTCGACACATATTCACATAATCTTTAATATTATGGAATCATTCCTTATTAATAAAAAATAAAATTCAACAATGGGGACTTTATGAGTGTATAATTATTATAGTACTTTTTAATGATTCCCAAATTACATTGATACTACAGTGTAGTTTATGTAAATAATGACAGATATAAGTATTCTACTTTTGGATGACACACCAAGGGCATGTGTTTTGTATTTTTTTAGTCTATGGTTATGAATGTTTTTATAACTATAGTTTTCATAAAATAATATCTATCACTCTATTATTTCAATGACATGTTTTAAGGATTTTCATGTGGGAGAATATGTATATCACATGAGGTATAAAGTTTTTGTAGTGTCAACTATTTTGGGGGAAAATGTGATGAAATGTATGATAATGATCGATTTATAGATGTAAGAGAATAAGAAATATTCTCAATGTTAAATAAATTCATATGTTATTTGAGTTTAGATACCATTATCAATTTATGTAGGTGAACATTTTTTTTAAAATGTTTCTTCACATTAATAATTGTACAGTTTAGAAATGAGGGGAAACATATTATAGAGATTTATAGAGACATTAAATAAAATAGATAATGTTATACAGGTATTCCATCACTCACCATTAATCAATTAAGTACACATTTTATTCATGATACCTCAATTATAGAGATAACGTTATGAGCCATATCTTATAGTTTCCTTGGGAGTGTTGAAAATTAATATGAAACCACATGTAGTGATAATATTATAGACACAATAGATTATTTAAAGGAGGTGTTGTGAGGAAGAAAAATTTCCCTATTTATGGTTCTCTAGAGATATGAGTACATACGGAGGACACCAAGGAAATACCAGAGTATATATGTGATTAGTTGCAACACCACGAACTTCTAAAGAAAGAACACTGTATTCAATAATGTGTATTTAACAGAACACCACACACATAAGGGAATGAAATAACCAAATAATTTATAATATATTTACTATTTTAAATACATTCAATATATTTTATAGCATTAAATTCATGTGAAACTATTTTAGAGTTTGTCGCATGAAATATTGAGTTTCTTCAATGACTTGTGTTACATGCACGACTGGGTTTTTTCTAAAATTAATATATTTTTAAAATATCATTATTTAATACAATAAAATATAATATATCAATTATGAATAAAATTAAATAAATAGTTATAATATATGGGTCACACAAATGTAAAACTAAATAATTGGTTACAAATTAATTGTAATCGAATATAATAACTAACTGAAAATAAAACAATTTTTTATAGAATTTTTTAATTCACACAAGGGTGTGTTATCATAATAAATTAAATAAATTTAAATTAGTGAATGATATTAATGAAAAATATATGTTCTATGTTAATTATATTTTTTTGATTATATTACAATATATTTTATAGGCATAAGATTAGAACAAATCCTATTTTATGCTTAAAATTTATATTTATCTAAAAATGCAATTTTACTATTTATTAATGGAGGACCTAATTTAAATATAATTCCTGGAAAATTAATAAATATTATATTCCAAAATAAATATAATATTTTAATGAAAAATATAAAAATTTGGTTAGGGTGAATTTTTGGTATTTTTCTCTGAAGTTTGATTTCTTAACATATAGTGAAAATTTCTAAATTTTAAATAAAAAATTATTTATTTTTTTAATTTATTTATAAGGACAAATTTTTTTTTATTAAATGTTACTTAGATAAAATTTATATCATTTAATCTAATTTAGGTTACTATAATAAATTTTGAATTAAAATTGGTTATAAAAACCAAGAAATCTTATAAGCATTTTTACCTTTAAACCACGATTTATCATCCCATACCAAGGAATAAATTAAACTCAATTTATTACACTTCTATGACTAGAATTTTAATAAATGGATTCAATATTTGGAATCAAAATGATATATAATTTTTAATGAGTTCATCCTAGTTTTTGACAAAAAATATTAGTGAATGTAAATAAATTAATTACAATGATTATGGTGTGCTTAACAAGGGACCGAACCATACACTTAATAGAAAAATGAACTATAAAATTCTCAAGAAGACATTTTATTCCATATTTAGACCATATAATCCATTTTATTGAATTTTCACTATTATTGGAGGAAATATAAATTGGAAAATATGGGTTTAATTCCCTTTTCGAAAATTTTCTAGAGTACCACTCCTCCTTGACTATAAAAAGGTACTCAACCCTCATACTTACCCACCCTTCTCAAGACACTTTTTCTTGAATAATATCTTCTAATAGATACTAAATATTCCTCCCCAAATCATTTATTCCTCAACACCCAACCATGTAATCCCTTTGGTGCAAATGAAAATGAGTTACCCAAATAATTGATAACAAACATCTTCAAGCTCTTTTGTTTTTTGACATTATCCACCACATTAAATATTATTATTATATGATTATATAATAACAAAAATATACTAAATATACATAGATTTTTAATCAAGGGTTTTACCTACACTAACACACAGTTCCACCTAACTTATAATGAATTATCATTTTGGTGTATGACGAACCACTGCCTCGCAAAACGTTGTTGTTCGTTCTTCCTTTACCGCCCCTCATGGTAAATATTATGATGGAAACATTGTTTATATATTTTTATATGATATTTATAATTTCTTTATACTTTTATGTTATTTGATAACACAATCCATTAAGCAATTAAATTTTTCGGAATATGATAACATCATTTGTGGATGTGTGGAATACCACCCTATCAAAGCAATGCGATTTCTTCACATTATTAATGGAACATAGAAGAGATGATTATAATAAAAATATGTAACATATATGATATATATATGATAATATAATAATAATATACATTTTCATAATTATTATTTCATTCTTTTAATATGAAAATTAAATGAAAGTAGCATTCACACGTACGTACGACCAACCGTCTCCATGAACGATTCATTTCATTTATAATTTCAAAATATTATATATTATTGTAAATACATATATAATAAATATAAATTGTAATTAAATATTGTTTTATATTATTTATTTTATGAATCCATGATCTACGTAATAAGTACAACCAGTATCAAGTTAAAACATACTCAAAAGACGAGGTAATTAACACTCGAAAAAGTGGAAAAATGAAAGATTTTTATAAAATGGGTAATAAGATATTATAAAACTGAATGTGGTATTTCAATAAGTTTATAACACTATTAAAACCATTATAAAATATTTTAATTTCTATTGACACAAAAGGAACATAATGGTAATGAATTTCTTCTCAATTTACATTTCATTGAGACTTATTTGTTTTTATACAAATAGTTTCTTTTATATGCTGTGTATACGATATTTTGACATGTTATTTGATTAATCTCTTAATTATAATGATATTATATGTTTTATTTAATGATATTTCTTCATGGATATTTTGATTAAAATTTTTTAAATTCATGTGGGACACTTTTTAATGTTTAAATATTATTCTTCTCAAGAACATTTTTGGTGATTATCTTTGAAATCTCGCTTCTTAATGTGATTCTGAATAATCTATAGAAATAATAACTTTATTTTTGTACACATAATTTCTTATATATGGTTTAAATATTGGAAAATTGTGATATAATATCACGATTCATTAATTTTTTATGATATTTTGTGTTTCAATTTAAATTATTTATTAAAGGGGATTCATGTTAAAACATACGAAGTGGAAAGGAATTTCTATCCCAATTTTTTATCATTGGATTATTTTACTTCCACATTTCAAGTAATAAGATTTTATTATGTGTATAATTAATTTAAATATATATTTATGTATATACAATTATATATATATATATATATTTATATTTTATGTACATAATCTACTCATTGATTGTTTCTCACTACAACATTATAATTTTTTGAATAGTTTAGCATACATTCTCATTTTGTTCGAGACGGTTTACAGTTGAATTTCCATCAGTGGAAATTATTTTATCATTTTATAATAAACACTTTAATTTTAAAATCCTACTGTTATTATTGACCTTTTTAATGTTATTTTATCATTTTCCCACTCATTGGTACTTAAAATTATTTAGAAAAGTTTTTAAGAAAACTAGACATCATTTAATTCTTTATTAGGAGAAAATGATTTCCCTTAAGAAGCCTATTTTCTAAAAAGTTTTTGAAAAATATATTTAAACATTTTAAAATTATTTATTAAAATAATATTAAATGTTTTTTTTGAATTACTAATTATTTCAAATAAATATTTTTATTTCTTTCCGATCAATGCATATTTCAGAAATTTATACCCTGAAATGTAATGTTCTTTTTACCTTGTAAGATATTTAGGGATAAAATTTCTATAATTTCATTCAAGCTTTCTTCTAATTTTTAAAAGTTTAATTTAAATATTTTTTTTTCAATTTTTTTTAATGAAAATGTTTTTCAGATGTGAAGAAAAGGATATTTTCTTCATGATTTTATAAATGATCTTTTATAGTATTTGTATTAATCAATGTTAAAAACCATTTAGTTTAAGTCCACAAGTGAATTTTTTATCGATACCATCCTTATTCTTCTTCTATATAGTTTATGATTTATATTAAAAATGATTGTTTTGACACATGATTCCTCAATTACTTTTACACCTCGTGAAATATTCAATTTTTTATAATCACCTACAATTAATTTTTTTTCGAAATATACATATAAATTTTCAAGGATATAATTATTTTTTGAACTCTATACCATTTTTTATTTGCTGTTTACAATTTAATTTATTCGATTATCTTGGGAAATATTGATAAATCTATTTCTTCTATTCAATATTGATATTTGATAAGTCATATTTTTTATTAATTACATCAATTACTTGATTTTAAGAATGATTTGGACAAGAATTGTCATGTGGGGTCTGAAATTTATATAGCCCCTTGATGCAATGATAAGTTCTCATGAGACAAGTTAGTTATACCAATTAAATAGAAATCTACCTATAGTTTTAAACTATTTGGAGGATGGATCTGGGTAGTAGATGCTCTCATGTTTATTCGACACAACATACAATAATTATGCATTCCCAATATATAAATTTTAGTTATCATTATTATTATATATGATATTTTAATATTAAAAAAATATGGATGTATTTAATTATCATTTTATTGATTAAATAACATGTGTTTTAGTTTCCTTCCTTTCCTTATTGATTTTTCCATATCATGTTATTTGAATGGAATGTGTTTCCAATTATTAACATCTCATATTGTTTATTTACTCTCTAATATATTTTTTGATTAAATGGTTTATGTGTTCAAATACTTACCATTCCATATTTATTATTCTCATTGTTTCATAAATTATTCCATTGTTCTTTACCCTTACTAATAATTTGAACTCACCCATATTTTATTTCCTTTTCCATAGAAATTCTAAAAGTTTACTATGAGATATATCTAAGTGTACAATAGATAGATAAAATATATCTTCAAAAAAAAAATTATGTTGTAATTATTGTACTAATTTGAAATACAAGACTCATGTATTTATTTGGTTTAAAAATAGAACTAAACTATTTTGTGCATTAGCATTTGATTCTTCTTAATCATGCTAATTTAATGGTAATAGACCCCAACTCTAGTATTTCTAGAGTTTGGTCACCATAGTTGGTATAAATGAATGTTTAGTAGAAACCTTTGGAAAAATATTTTTGAAAAAATAAAATAGATAACATAGAATAAAGGTAGAAATTAGGGATAAGTATTGAAGACCATTCTAGAATTTCAGTATGATAGAGAATACGTGGGTTTTCAAGAAATACTTCCCAATAGAGATACTACAAGTGGAAGTGGTTGTGCAAAAAATGTTCCTATTTGTAACAACTCTGACAAGGTGTAATGGTCCTGGATAAATCGAAACCTGGTATAAGACAACAGACCTTACCGTACACTTGGTTTGACAGTCCGGTAGGATACACTTATGATAATTCAAATTTTATTTGCAAATCCTTATGAAGTATTTTCAACATATTGTGACAATGAATGAACTTGGATAAAATATAGAACATGGAAGAACCTTTGTGAAAATAAATGGTTGATGCATTTATCTCATGAGGTTTTATTGAAAACCATATATAGAAGGATATTTAGTGAAAATTTTTATTTTATGGACATCCATCATGTTTATTTTTGAAATTATTTAAATAAATATTTAGAAAATGTAAAACTATATTCCAGGTTATAACTAATAAAGTCCAGAAAGGCCAAAAGAAATGAACCCAAGAACAAATAATGATAAGAGTTTAACACCAAACACTGACCTAGGAAATGTTCTGGTTAATATGTCACTATTTATAAATAAAAAAATTTGAAGAATAAATAATAAAAATAAAATAAAATATTACCTTTTTATCTTTGAAGATTAATATATTCACAATATTTTAATTGGAGAAAAGTTAGGGAAAAATGTAATTACATTCACACTTTTATAGGCCTTAGGATCTGTAAAAATTGTCTTTTTGTTCCTGAGGCCTCAAAGATAATTTTTGGATATCCATTTCATGAATTAAGGAATGAATTATAATTTCATCAAAGTGAAACAAAAAGATGGAATTTATTATTTGAAATTCAAATGTATCATGTATGTAAATTTCCTTATATTCCTAGGTTGGAAATTAATTTTTGAACATGAGAGAGAAGATCCAAAAAAATGTTATCCTAATGACATAATTTTTGTTGAAATGAAGGAATAATAAACCATCAATGATTTGTAGCTTTGATTCCCTAAACATTATATCAATAATTAAATTGTTTTTTATTGATAATCACAATCACTTCTTGTTTTTTTTGAGGTAGTGCTTTGGTCAAAGACCAGAGCACAATTTATTAATAAACAAAACAGGGTTACAAGAGGCGAAAAGATGAGATTTTTTTACAATCTCTATCAAAAATGCACTCACACCTCCCACTTCCCAACGACCCTCATGAAACATTGGATAAAAAATGATATTAAAAAATAAATACTGAAATTAAATACCCAAATCATTGAAGCCTCACCTTTGTCATAAATCCATCCATGTAATCCCTTTAGGGTAAACCAAAAGGAGTTACTCGAAAAAGTTGTAACAAGTTTCTCGAGCTCTTGAGTTTTATTTAAATTAACTACCCCATAAAATATTCTTATTCAATGATTTTATAATAAAACAAGTATAATAAATATACATATATGTTTTTATTCAATGGGTTATACCTAAATTTACACACACTTTTATCTAATGGGTAATTAACTAACTCTTTATGTGTATAGAGAACTACCTCCTTGCAAAATGATGTTGTTCACTCTTCCTTTATCACCTATCATAGTGGGAATAATGATATAATTTTTTTATATTCTATATATGATATTTAAAATTTATTTAAACTGATATTGTTCTTTTATAACACATAACTTTTTGGAATCTATTTTCTGGGTATATGATAACATCGTTAGTTGAAGTGCGGACTACCCCCTGTGAAAGTGATGTGATTATTTCACAATATACATGGAACATATAATGTATGGTTTTAATAAAAAATTTAATAGATACAAAATAGATATTATAATGGAATAATAATGAATATATATATAATTTTATTTTTAGTCTTTTGAAATGAAAACGAAACGAAAGAAGTGTTCATGCGTACGTACAACCTACCATCTCCATTAACGATGCATTTCATTTCTTATCTCAAAATATTATAGATTATTATAAATACATATATATTGAATATAGATCATAATTAAATCATGTTTTACATTCTTTATATGATTAATCCATGAGATTCAAAAGAATAATAGTAAGTAATAAGTCAAAACATACTCAACAGACTTGGAAATTTACAACAGAAATATAGAAAATATTTAAATATTATTATCAAACAATTAATAAGATATTACAAACATGAATATGGTTTTGAAATAAGTTATTAATACTATTAAAAATAATTATAATTTATTTTAATTTCTAATGAAACAAAATTAAACACAATGCAATGGATTTCATATCAACTTACATTCTATTGAGACTTATTGTTATTCCCCGAGATTAATTTATAAGTTGTATATGCTACCCTTTGAAATTTGATATCAGAAATCTATTTATTATCATGATATAATATTTTTAATTTCATTTTATATCTTAATTTATATTATAATAAAAATGTTTCATAATGTTATGATACACTTTTCAATGATTAAATATTATTCTCTTTGCGAATGTTTTTAAGGAATATCTTTGAAATGTCACTACAATTTGTGATTGTTATCTTTATCTTTAATTAATAAATTTATTTTTGTGGACATAATTCCTTATATATGGTTTGGATACTACCACTTTGTCATATAATATCATGATTCATTGATTCTTCATGATATTTTGAGTTTCAATTTGAATTATTTTATTTAAGTGTATTTTAGTTGAAAGTTACTAAGTGAAATAGAATTTCCTAACCCAATTTCATTTAAGTGGGTTATATTATTTTTCATTAGTATTAATATTCTATGATTATATGTGTAATTAATTTTAATATAAATTTATTTTTTAAAGTTAAATATGTGTATTGACACTTGATGCACATATTCTACTCATTGATTGATTATCACTCCCACATTATAATCTTTTCATGGGTATTATTTACAATATATTTTTTTTGGGATTTCTTAGACTTCAATTTCTATAAGAGGAATTTATTTGTTCATTTTCTAGTAAACCCTTTCATTATATTCTCTAATGGTTATTAATGAACATTTTCAAGTAATGAAACCATTTTCCCACTCTTTGGTACTTAAAATGTTTTAGAAAATGTTTAAAAAAACCCAATTTCATTTCATTATTTAGTAGGAGAACCTATTTTTTATAAAAACCATATTTTCTAAAAATTTTTTGAAAATATTTTAAACCATTAAAAAATAATTTATTAGAGTTTTTTCTATTTTTTTCATTTACCATTGTTTTTAAACGGAATATGCTTATCACTTTTGAAATAAGGAATTTTTATAACTTTTCTACCATGGAAGATGAATGTTGTTTTTAACCCATAAAAAATGTGTGGATTTAACCAATATTAGTTCTTTGAAGCTTATTTTTTCTATTTAAAAAGTTACTTTTAAGGGAAATGTTTTCAAAAGAAATTTTCAAAGAAAAGGGGTTTCATAGTTTTTTTTTATGAAAAACATATTTTACCTAATAATTTTTTGAAATATCATATTATAGTATTTATATTCATAGACATAAAATCCCCTTTTTTTTACTCTACAAGGTATATGTTGTATTGATACCCCCATAATTATTCATTTAGATGGTTTATGATATATTTTTCCAAGGATATTATGGAAATTCACTTACTTGAATACTTTTAGTCCCTTTGTAATATTCAATTTCCTATGGATTATTAAACATTAAATTTACCCTAAATATAAAAATTAGTTTTTATTAATATGATTATTTCTTAAAACATATACCATTTTTCATTGGTTGTTTTCTTTGAAATATATTAAATTATTTGGGTAAATATTTATAAATATGTTTCCTTTATTCAATATTAATATTTGATAAATAATAATTTCTATTAATTAAATCTATTACTTGAAATTAATAATGGTTTGGACATGAAATGATGGGTAGGGAATAGAATTTATATATCCCCTCAAATGCATTGATAGATTCTAATGTGTAAAATTAGATGTGAAAATTAAACATGTTTCTAAATATAGTTTTAAAAAATCTAGAGGCTGGATCTTGGTAGTAAAGTTTTCATGTGCCTTCAACATGATCTCCAACAATTAGGTTTTTCCATTATAGACATTTCAATTATCATTCTTATTATTCATGATCTTTTCATCTGATAAAATCAATGGATGTATTTAATTATTAGTTTATTTATTAAATGCCATTCATTTCATTTTCTTACCTTTCCATATTGATTTTTAATTTTCTATATATTTCAATGGGATATGTTTCCATTAATTACCCTTCCATATTTCTTATTCACTTATATCATGGTTTTTTAATTACCTAGATTTCATGTTTAGTTATTTACCATGCCATAATTATTATTTTCATGGATTCAATATTTATTCCATTGTACTTTAACCTTACAGAGAATTTGAAATTTCCCTTATTTTATTTCCTTTCCCCATTAATCCAATAAGTGTACTAAGAAATATATAAAATGATATACTAGATGGAATAATGTTACACACAATAAAAAAATATATAGTAATTTGGGTATTAATTTGTAATACAATACACATGTGTATATATGGTTTACCAATAATACTAAACTTTTGGTCCTTCGGGATTTGATTTTTTTAATAATGAAAATGTAATGGTAGTAGACACTAGCTCCAGACTCTCTAGTGACCCCATTTCTCCACATGAGGAATGTATCTAATTGGTATTATCTGGTATATATATATTTATTTTAATAGTGATGTGTATATAAATGTGGTGGATTTAATATTAATGGTTTATCTTAAAATGGTATATTATCTTAATAACATGAACTAAATGTTTGTTTGTTTAATAGGGGATTTACGAATCCTAAAAGGAAGTTTTTTAATTAAATATTTTACCACAAAAAGGAGTAAACCATAATTGTTAAGATATGTTTGAATGATAAATAAATTCCATGAAATCTCTATTTTAATCCTGAATTTTTTGGTTTTCATTTTGAAAAATATATGAGAATTATTTGATCATTAGAATATTTTTATAATTTAAAATGGAGTTTGAAAAATAATAATGTTTATATTCGTAATTTTTTTTGATTAAATGTGTGTGCGTATATATATTCATTCTCTTTGGTGATGTAATTTGTGTAAAACCATATCCACTAAATTCTAAAGAGTGGAAGGATAATTAAATAATTATTTTTATAAAACATTTTTATGAATCGTCAACTAAAAAAATAATTTTCCTTAGGTCAACACATATTTATTTAATTTACAAAGGCTTTAAATCACATCTCTTATATTACATATATTAGTTTAATTCCTTGTAATTGAAAAAAAATAATCTCCCCACTTATTTAGTTATAATTAAATCAAAAGAACTAAACGTTATGAGTGTATTATGGATAAATTAAAAGTGCATATCGACACCACAAACATTATAACTAGGATTTAAATAAAAATGTTTTGAATTTATAAATAAATAAAATTAAATTCTAAATACATATACTTATTTAGTGTTCATTATATTATTCCTTTATAATTTGGATTCTTATTTTAATGACATCTTCAAAAAAATTCGATCCCTTTTTCATATAAAAGTGAGAATTAAATGATGTAATCGTGTGTAAAAAACATAAAAAGAAATTTAATAGGACCATGAATAAGAATATTAACTATATATATTGGATGTTATTAAAATTTTATATTGATATGAATTTCACAACCTCTATAAAATTCGATGCATTAATTATTTTACTCCTAGCCAAAATGTAATGTTTCGATATTATTCAAGAAAACAAAATTATATTGTGAGAATTTAATGAATATTTGAAAGCATTCTCTCTCTTATGAAATCATAATGGGTGGTTGTGGATGGATGCATGTGGTTATTGATATGTTGGTGTAGTGGGTGGAAAATGGTAGTTGTTATAAAATTCAATCATTGATAAGATAGTGAGTTGGGTTTGACACATCCAAATAGTAGTTAGGGATATTAGTTCAAATATTAAATGTCTTCCATTTTTCTTAGATCTATTATTATTTAATTTGATGACTTTGGAGGAGGATATTTTTCATAGAGAGTTGTTTCATTGATAGAATTTAGTAATTTAGTTTATTTTTGTACCTATAGAGATCAGATAATGGGAGGGAATGAAGAATACTTCTTATTTTTATATGTGTTGTCATGTGAGAGTACTCTTTCCAACCTTTCATTGGTCGAAAACTATTTGGATTTGATATAGTTTGTGTTAGACCCATTTTTTATTGAAATTATTTTACTCATTTTATCTTATGTAATTTGTTTATCTTATTGTTATAATAATTATTGTCATGGTTTAGAACGCCAATTTTATACGGATAAATTTTTAATTTCCCATAAACATGACATAATTGTATTTTCGTACTGGCTTTTGGTGTGTTAGTTCTTCATGGACGTTGAAATCCTTGGAGATGAGTTTTTTACACAAGCGATGACAAATTATCTTTATATTCAAAATTTTATTATTAACTTAATTAAAAAATTAATAATTTTTATTATAATTAAAATTCAATGGTATACATATTGAAGGTTTACTTAATATGTGAAAAATGTGAAATTAGTTTGAATTTTCACTTCAATCATGGACTATGGATAATTTAGGTTGATGAGTTTAAAACATCAAGAGTATAATAATTTTTTTTATTTTTCCCCTAGTTGTATCGCTTTGGATCCTTAACACCAATAATGGGAAATTACAAATAGAAATTATATAAAAAAATTATGTAAGGTAATAAATATTATGAGCATATTAATGGGGTTATAGCTCTGATAATGATATATAAATTAATATTTAAATAATGTTTTTGAGATTATATATAAATTTTATTTTTCCATTTTTATGATATAGATTTTGATAGGTATATATCGATAATTATTTTGATTATTTCTTATTCACAATACTCATCTTCCCAATTAGGTTAGATTTAGAAGATATTGTTTGAGAAACCAATCTCATCTAGCCACTACATTATATTAGAGGCCATTTATAGAATACTAGTATATGGTTTCTAATGTTAAGTACTAAATAAGATTGAAAATGATGATTCTATAGATGAGTGTTTACACTATATCAATACCACATCTCTCAAATTAAGGTGGTTAATGATATATTTTTTACATATTCATATTTAACCCACAAAACATGGTTTGGGGTGTAATATATATTCAACCATAAATCCTCTATCAAATTAATCTATTAGAATTTCTTTATCATATTATTATGGTTCATGTACATTATATCATCAATAATGAAAACTATAAAAACATATGGGTAAATTATTATTTCTATGCAGTTATTCAAATTTTATTACAACCATCTATATGTTGGTTGGGTGAGTTCTATTCTTCAGGATATGGGGGAAAATGATGACTAGAGTTTCAAAACTAGGATTTTATATCTGAATCATGGGTATTTCTATCATTATTCATAATAATATATATAAGGAGTCAAGGAATGAATTAGAAAATTATAGAAAAGTAAATGAAATGAATTACTTATCACTTATGTTTTTATGGATTTATCTTGATAAAACAATTTGATAATTTATAGAAACATTTATTTATTTTTTATTTCCCTAGTTTTTCCACTAAATGGAATAACCATACTATGTATTCTTTATCACCCTTAAATATACACTTTTACACATTCACCATTTCCCCTTATTGGATATATAGAGTATGATAGAGAGATTTAGAAAATTTAGATGAACTTTTTAATATAGAAATTTTTTATATGGTATTTTATTCAATTGAAGTATTTAATTTGATAAGATATTTTATTTTGGGATTTTTCTGCGATTTCATTGAGTGGATTATTACTTTAAAATATTATATAGAATGTTTTTTTATTTTATTATACATTTTACCAAGGTTATATGTTTTGATGTGGGAAAATTTCTCTTTTAATTAATACTTATCATTTATTGTATGTTTCTCAAAAATTTAGTGTCTAGTCCCTAAATAGGGGAGGTAAGCCTTAGGAGTTCACATATTGATATTATTATATTTTAGAATTTTTCTTTAAATTGAATTAGTCACTTTTAAATATTATTTCTACATAGTACCATGTTTTTAAATGATATTCTCAACACATTATTTATATTATGTGTACAATTAATTTACCAAGTGCGGGGTCGATAAAAAGATAGGTATTTATTTTATAAGATTGTAGTTTAAGGCTCATTTTGTTTCAAGCACAATGATTTATCTTATAACACATAGTTATAATGATTCCATGATGAATGTTTTGTGAATGAATCCATGAAATGAATCTACATTGGTTGTTGGTGGAGTGGATTATTATATTGTCTTTTTGATCTTTAACTGCTTTTAAAACTATATGTTTCTTATTATATACTGAATTATATTTTCAACTATATACATAGCTTATAAATATAGAATAAATTAATAATTAATGTGGGATGTTTTTATTTTAAGGGTATAAATATTGGAACTCAATTTACCCTCTCATGATAAATTTATTATAATAAATAATACAAAATTTGGAAATATAATTCAACCTTTTCATTCCTAATATATACTAGTACAATGGTTAGGATTTATTATATAATGTGAAAGGTTCGCTAAAAATATTCATAATGTTACTATATTTTGAAATTATATACATGATCTAGATCAAGAGAATAATGTTTTAGAAGATTTATTCGAAATTTGTAGTGGACTTTTAAATGCTATAAGATAATCTAACATATTTAAGAGATATAAATGAAAATTTTAATTTCCATATTACAAATGTACAATGATGAATTTATAGAAATAATCAATTAATAAACGTTAAATGTTAGAATTTATCTTAAGGTTTCTAATACAAGTGATCAAAAGAAAAAAAAATTGTTTTAACTTATTCCATTTCTAAAACAACTTTCTCCACTTCGAATTCTGTTTATGAAGCCTTGTTGTTTGGGGGTGATTAAATAACATCAAAATTAAAATTAAATAATATAAAATTCCATTAATGTGGGAATAAAAAATGTTAAAAAATGTTTTGAGATATTTAATATAAGAAACATGTGGATATTATAAATTAATATCACATAACAATGAATGTGAATAAATCTAATAGAGACTATATTAAAATAAATTATTAAAAAATTATGGGAAATAAGGCTATGAAAGGTGCATGGCGTGCTTCAAAAGAAGAACGTGATATCTCTAATTCCAACAGTAAAAATGAGAAAAATATTGAATAAGAAAATATATACTATAATGTAATATTTTTTTCATATTTTTATATTTTTAACCTATTATTGATAATTATTTGTATCCACTTAATAGACTAAATGATTAATTATATACGTTAAAATTTAATTATAATTTTGATTCAGTTACAATAAAAACATATTCATTTTTTTAACAACTATATTATATTAAAACATAATATTGTAATCTAAATTATTATAATAAACATGATTGTAAATTTAACATTTTTTTCTTTGATATCTACATTATATATGGATATTGTCATGTTTTCTATGTAGGAGGAGTACCATGGGAACATTTCTCATAGTAAAAAAAATACTGAGGCATGGATATTAATTTTACCCTATATATATACTCCAAATTTGAATAATAACTACTTTATGCATAATTTGGTTAAGAAAAACATTGATTATATTAATTTATTTATATTTGTAATTTTTTATTATGTTGAAAATTATTATAGAAAGATATTGATTAAATTTTTAGTCTTAAAAATGAATATATCTCGAATAGTTTTATGTTGAAAATAAATTTAAGATATTCTACAAAAAGTATATTCATTTTGATTCCAAATATGTTTAATGATAACAAAACTATACAAGGAACTAAAAGTTTTCTAAAATAGATATATTTTTAAATTTATTTACATATAAGGATCCATGAGAACAATAATGAAAAATTATATATGGAACAAGGATATTCAAGAAACATTAGAAGTAATTTTTGAAACTTTTATTCTTTATTAATGATTATTGGAGTAAATATTAAATTGATATATATTGAAAAAGGAATTATTATTAGATTTGTATTTAATAAAAATCATTTAACAATTCGTATTAAAAATGTTCTATATGTTTAAGGATTAAAGTAAAATATTATATCTAAATTATATTATAATTTTTATACTACAATTTTTTTCATAAATCATGTTTTTATGGATAAATTTCTTGGTTTAAAATTTCCATGAACTGATAATGGCAACACAATATAAATATATATATATAAATATACTAATAGTAATTTCATTACTAAAGTTAATGGATTAGAGATTTATCATAGTGGACATGGATTTATATTTTTTTTCATTAAAGAAATATAATTAAGAAATTGATGATTGAATTTTTTAAAGCATTTATAAAAGAAAAGAGACTATGTGAATCATGTTTTATGAGTAAGAAATAGAAGTAATGATTTATATAAAATACATTTCCTCAAATTAGAATATTTTAGAGGATATCAAAATGGATTATTCTGAACATTCATAAACAACAAAAAATAAACCAAATTATTTTATTATTTGGTAAAGAGTTACTTGAGTTTTCTTTTTGTGGTAAAATTGAATCTTTTTATATATTAATTAATATCTAAAAATTATTTATTTATAAAAAAGGTATTATATTTATATTTTTAACAAGTGATCATGGATGAGGATTATAGTTACATGAGTTTTATTATGTTTACTCAAATAATGATATTAAATTGAAAATTCTTATACGTAGTACACCTCAGTAAAATGATTTGGAAATGGGAAAAAGAAAATTTTTGAAAATTAAATGTACTAGTTTATGTGAAAATAGTTAAAAAAATATTTTTTTGGATAAAATATAAATAAACTACTATATATGTTGAATATTTTTCTAATAAGAATGTTTTGAAGGAAAATATTTTTAAGCTATTGAATTGAAAGAAAAAAATGTTTTCTACATTATTTTTTTGGATGAATAGTTTAAATAATTAACACTTTTTATGAATTGTTTATATTTGAACCAAAAATAAAATTTTAATATTCCTTGATTTTTCATGTACAAATAAATCCTATAATTATTTTTATTAAAATTATATTATTTTTGAATAAGAAGTTATTGTGAAGTATTGTTGAAATTTTTTATTGTATAAGAGACTATATTGATTATCATGATGATTTTATTGAATTGTTTTCTATAGAAATATCCTATAAAAATAAAATAGATAATTAAGGGGAGAATCGTGTTAATGAAATATAACTCATGATCATGATGGTGTATTTAGTAGAAAATTGAGAACCATAGGAGACTATACCTTATATTCTATGATAAGATTTTTATATAATGTTGTTATATTAAATTATTTTACTAGAAATATTGGAATCACCCCTACTCCCACACATCTAGATTCAAAAATAGATTTATAAATATTTGAAGGGTAGAATGAATTTTTATTAACACAAAAAATACAATGTTTTGTCACTTTAGAATATTAGCTCATATTAAATCGTTCAAAAATACTTATACAATATAATTTAATCAAATATTTATTTATTGACCATTTATAAACTAATAAAAATCTATTTTACACAAATGATCACCAAGTTAAATAATGAAACATATGAAAATAGTGACCTCAAATTCTATTATTTATATGGAATGATAAGTGGAACAAGAACAAGAAAATATACAAATATTTGAGGATTTAAAAATCACATATCATGGTATAAAATACTTAAAAGGGAGTTCTTGAGCGTGTAAAATATACTATGGAATAAAGTTGTAAAGTCAAAAGAGAAGAAAGATAAACCAATGTGGAATTGATTATGAATGTGAAATTTATTAATGGATATAAATTCATAACACACGTCAAGGATCTCTACTAATATTAGAATAACATAGGGGATATTATTTTCTTCTGAGTCCAAAAAATAATATCGAATCATTTTCCTCCAAAGTCCCATGATTATAGTTGATTGGGTATAGTCCCTAAGCCTACATGAATAATGGATTGGGTTCACACAGCTATCATATATACATAGTTATCTTCTATTATGAGAATATTTTCAAAATGCATTAGTAGGATATATAAATATTGACCCACCTTTAACATAATGATATTTACATACATATGTGTTCCTTATGAATATAATCATAAATAAATTAGTATATTAGAATGATTAAACCATGAAAATAATATAATATTCAAATAAATTAAATCATCTATCCTTGTAAATACCATTCACTCAAAATAACTAGGGATTTTTTACTAACACTAAATAGAAAAAAACTTATATTTTCAAGTCAATATATTTTCCTAATAAGTTGAATGATAGGGCTATTTTTGTGAACAATAATAAATAAAAATAATTTATTTCAGGGTATACACTATATAAATCAATTAGATGAAATGATATATTTATACATATTGAAATGGTTGTAATTTATCAGTTCAATAATAGAGATTTCAACTCCACCACACTGGGAATGTATATTTACATAGATAATGATTCAATAACTTATTTTTACACTGAATTATTGTATAAAAAATATTGAAATAAAAGAAATACATTATAAAAAGTGGTTAAATTTTTTATTATAAAAGATATTTTAAAAATATTATAAATCCTTCAGTGGAATATATGAAGATATTATTTTTTTAAGGATAAAATTTCTTTGTTTTTAAGAATGAAATAAACACATAATGAAATTTGATTTATCAAAGAAGAAAGAAATGTAAATTATTTTAAATGGAATTTTAAAAATGTATAATTAATAGTACATATAATATAAATAATGTTTTTGGAAAATAAAATTTAAAATAATTATGTGAAATAAAATATAAATCCTAAAAAACATTTTCAAAAGGATTTTTGACATGATAGTAAAAAACAAAAAAAATAATTTTTAAAAACTAATTTTCAGATTGTGATAAATGGAATTTAAAATATTCCTTTATAAATATATGTCCAAATAATAGAACCTTGAAATAAATTATCATCAATAGAGAATAAAATTGGGGAGAATTATAGTAATTGTAAAACATTCCCTTACAAATAATATAGGGATTCACTACAAGATATAAAAGAATGCAATGAATAATAAGATATATATTCATAGAAAATGTAAGGAAAAAGAGTATAAAAACATAAAGGGAGTAAATTATAATTATTTGAATAGTATGAGAGAAAAATATGGGTATATAGATAACAAAAGTTAGAAATTGGAAAAGAATGAAAATTAAAAAATTTGAGGATGGGAAATTTTTTATAATAAATCAAAAAGAGAGGAAAGGGAACCAATAATATATTACAAAAATGGGATATTATTAGGATATTTTCAATTAATATAAAATGGTACATAGATGAAGACATACTTAATTTATAAGAAATATTTTTATTTAATAGAGATTTAGACTAGAAATATCTTATCTTGAGTCATGAATCACTGCATATTCCCTTTATGTTCATACATAATAAAAATATATTAATTAAATAATATATAGAGATCCAATTTCCTATTTATTTCACTATTAATTTTACTTTTTATTAATTTATTATAATTTATTATAAGATTATTGGGTTAAATTTTATGGTGTCAATTATTTTTAGGTTGTTTTGTTTATCCTTCCAAAACTGCTCTAGTGTAATAATAATAGTTGATAATTACTTTCAAATTGTAACATAAACTCTAAGAGTTTAATTGTATAGTTTTCATTTCATTATATAATTGTGGGAGTTAAATTCCTTGTAATAAATTTATTCAAAATAAATAATCAAAACTTTTTTTTCTTTAAATATATTATAACATAGGTTTTGATAACTGATTTATATGTTTGAAAATTTTTCATATTTAAATTAATTTTTTTCTCATTAAATAAATTTCATGTCATTAAAACTATTATAATAATTATTGAGATATTATTAAATCATAATTATTTCATAAAAATTACAGTGTACATAAAAACTGCGTCTATACTATGGACCTAAAAAATATAATTTTCCAAAAAATAATAAGAAATACCATAAGATAAGTCTCACATTCTAATTAAAAAATGATATTAAATTCTTAATGTTAATATTATTATTATTAAAAATTTATCTTTTCTATAATTATTTATGAAAATAATGTTTTTTGGGATGAGAGTAACATAATATGATTACAATGTTATGTCAATGATCATTTTTATTTTATAATTACAAAAATATATAAATATAATGTCCATTTTTTCAATAAAATATAATCAATATTAAAAATTAAATTATAAATGAAAATAAAATTTTTTTTCAGAAAATATTTTAGTGTAAAACATGTTACATTACATTTTAAAAGTATAATTTTAATTTATACAAGTATAATGTGTTGAAAATAATTTAATCATTAAAATAATTATATTATAAAATATAAATTAATAAAAAAATTTACATGAAAATTTCTTTTTTAATAATTTATATTACCATATTGTGATCATATAATGTTATATTACATTATTATGTAAATTTAAATAATTATATGATATGATTATAGAATAATAATAATAGGTGAAATAAAAGGGTAATAAATATACCCAAATGAATTAACTACTATTTAAATTAACATATGAAAATAAAGACAGTAATAAGATTAATTTACTTATAAAATAAAATTATTTGCATAAAGGGAATTATAAAATCATTAAATGGGGCTATACATTTTTTTTAAAATAATAATAATTGATAAAATTTAATTATTATTCCAGAATTAATAATAATTTTTTATTACTTATAAAATATAATATTAATATCTGATAGATACAAATATATAGAAAAATTATAAAATGAATATATAAATATATAAATAAAACGTGTAATATTTTTTCGAGATAAGAGAACACAAATTTATTATAATTTCATATAATTTATTTATTACTTTAATAATAGTATTTTATATAAACTACATGTTCATTTCTTCAAAAATAAAATAAAATAGATTCCATTAGTACTACAACATGAGAATAAAATCATATAAAAACATTCATTAAAAATCTTTTATGTTACATTCTACCTATTTAATAAAATCTTATCCATACTATTTTTTCTAATTGATAAAATCTTAATAATGATTTCTATTATATTCAGAAACCATATTACTAACCAAATAATAATATTTTATATTAACTATAGTAAGGTCAAACTATTACTCAATATAAATTCATTTAAAATGTTTATCTTAGGTGATCATACTAGTTATACATAACGAAGTACCCTGGAGTCATTTTCAGTCAATATATGTATATATAATAACAATTTTCACTATCTTAATACCTAAAATAACTGAAATAATAATTGATAAAAAACAAAGAAGCTCATACTTGAACTTCCAAATCTAGTAAAAAACATTATTAATTAGCATATATTGAATTAGTTACAATGAACTCACATAATCCATATTTTTTTCCCTTTTGATCTAGGTTCATAATATATCATCCAAATATATATATAACATATAATTGTATCAAATCCTTCATTTAATAATAATTATAAACCAATTATTTTCACTTTAATTAATATTATTAGCTAATAAAATGGTAAAACATAAGTAATGATTGTGTTCAAATGTATATTATGGGGTAAATAAATATAAATGATACATATAAGAGTTATAAAAATATTATAAAAAGGTGAAAAACATGATCGAGATTGAAATGGAATGATTAATGGAATAATATTATGAAATCATAATAAGTTATCATTATATCATAATAATATATAATAGTATAAATCTTTTAAATGGTTGATATGAGATGTAAAACATATACCATGTAAAATACCAAGATATTAATCATCAACCATAGTGAAAAAACAGGAATGCGGCATGAAATAATATAGTGAACATAGAAAACCATAAGAAATAATAATATATAGATAGACTCTTTTCCCAGACCATCGTAATATTATTTTTTGTGTTAAATCCTTATTATTATAAACATTTTGGACTATTCCAATCATACAAACATAATTAAATATTGAGACGTATAGAATCACACAATGTATAGAGGGATCTATAATTATCATTACACCATTCACATAATGGTATATCTATACATATTAATTTCACAAAAATAAAAATAAATTCATAAATCTATTAAAATAATATGATGATTATCTCATGGAAATAAAAATAAATCAAATCAAATAAAGTGTATATTAGGATAAATTCCCTTTAATAATGCTAATAAATGTCAGGGAGTTCAATTTTTACATAATAAATGTTTATATAGTCATGTATATATATTTCCGTAGTGAATCTACTCGTAAGTCTATCTAGGTGATCACCTTTTAATCAAAATAGATTTTTATTGGTGTAGTCGTGATGATAAACATTGTTAAAATTGTTAAAATTATATATAGTTGATAATTTGGGAAGACAATGAAAGAGATAGATCATTTATCTTATTAGATTTCATTTCTAACAGAAGGTATCTACATAGTAATTGGACAATGAATCATATAATTACTTTGATGTAATATACTTTTATGAAGAAGTTTCTTATCAAATAAATTCAATATTATAAATTTTCAATGGGTATAATATAAAAAATATTATTTACATAGTTCAAAAATATGTGAGTGGAATATAGGGGGATGCAGAAGTTAAATGAATTATTATTTTTAATGAAACATTAAAATAAATTAGTAAAATGTAATTATCATCAAATAAAACAATTTTAATATTATTTTTATAAATTAATTATTAAAATTAATAATTATTTAGATATAAAGTGTAAATAATTATTTTAAAAATAAATTTTAAAATATTGTAGAAGAAAATGTAACGGATATTTTGAAAAGATTATACAAAATGTATGGTGGTGATGTAGTAAAAATAATGAAATAAGTAACTTTTGAAAAATATTTTTTAATATGTTATTAAAAGTATTTAAAAAAAAATATTTTACAAAAATATATCATTAATGTGAAATAGAGTTATAATATAAGAAACATTGAGAGAATGATATACATAGAAATTTTTTTTCCTATAAATCATATAGGAATTATCATAAAGACATAATTGGTAGTGTTTAAAGAAGGCATAAATATTACCTAAAAATTAAAGATAAGGGAATATGAATATCATAAATAAACCATATGATAAATTAAATAACATTAATAAAGAGAGTTAGAGGGTGATATAGAACAAAACCACATAATTACAAAAGAGTGGGAAAAAATCATTACTACCAACACGTGTAATCTGATATAAAATAAAAACAGGGGAAAAGGGCCACTAATGATGAATAAAAAGGTAAAATTACTTATTATTATTTCAAGATCATGAATATTAGACATGGTATAATATATATGTAACTATGAACAAATAATTAAAATGAATATAGATCTAGAAGAAATAGAACATTCCTTAAGTATTAAAATCATTTTGTATTTCTAATATATTTTTGAATAATAATATTATATCAAATTCTTACTCGATTAATATCCATTTACATTTTTACTTTTATAAATAATATTACTTTTTATTTATCTAATATCAAGTTTTGTAAATTTATGTTACTAATTTTAGTTGTGTTATATTTTTTTTGAGGTTGTTTGAATAATCATTATAAAAATAGTTATGTGAAAATGTAATGGTTTTATAACACTATAAAAGGATTTATTAATCTATATAAGAGACAGATTATATTTTCTTGTATATATATAAGTAATTGAGATGAATTATTTAGAATAAATAACCCTTACCTTGATTTCCAACTCACTTTCTATGCCCTCTCACTAACTGGATAAAAAAATATAATAACATTCTATTTTATTTGGATCATTTTCATGTTTATTTCGATTTCAATATTAATTTTTATATATAAATAATAATTCAGTATACATTTAATGGATTAACCTCTCTTTCATTTTTGAGTCTATTTTATTCTTCATTAAAAAAAATCTTTTAGTTTGTTGCTAATGGTCTGTTTTCACTATCTTATTCATTCATAATCTCTAAAATGAAAAAGTTATTGAT
Source organism: Viscum album (assembly GCA_963277665.1). Lineage (NCBI taxonomy): Eukaryota > Viridiplantae > Streptophyta > Magnoliopsida > Santalales > Viscaceae > Viscum > Viscum album. The sequence goes on from OY728147.1 coordinate 1,308,386,505, forward strand.
TTTATGTCATTCCATAGTAAATTTAGTATATTAGTTTAGGTGTTAGTTTTAACTAATTGAATCTTCTTGATAATATAGTTTTATAGTGAGTATAATTTTTTAATTTTAATATAGTTATTATGATGACTCTTCTTTTAACAACGAAATTGAAAAAATAATATTATTTGATTATTAATGTTATATTACATAATTTAATCAATTTTTATGACTATATATGTATGTATTATATGAAAAATATACATAATAATAAACTTTGGTAATATAAAACTTCTATGATAGGATTCGTCTTTATGATTATTTAAATGAATATGAAAAAATAAATGCTTTAGTTTCATAGAAATTTAAGTATTGATTTATAATTCAATTTCATTGTAACCATAATATTATTTATGTAATATATGGGGTGAGAGGAGATTTGAAATGATATGCCATGATTTATGATACTCTTACTTTGACATATTAATGGATTATAAAAAGGGTTTTATTAGAGGGAATGTGAAATGTCTCATAAATAATGGATCAAAAATATGTTAATAAAATGGGAGTAGAATTAGAAAAACAAATTTTGGTGATTATTAAAGGATTATAATAAATAATAACCATAAATAAAAAATGAAATAAGAAAAATGGAAATCATTACAATTTTTGAGTCACATCAATTATATTGTTTCTAATTCCATTAAAGAAATGATATTTGAGGAGACAATGACCTGAAAAACATGACTATAATCTTTAGATATTTATATGGGTAGAAAATTATCTATTTAATACATTTTAACGTGATAAAAAAGGGGTGAAGTGATGTTTATATAAATAATTTGGATGGGTATGTTTGTATAAAAGACACATTCATTTAATATTTAGGCTTAATAGATTGAAAAAATTAATATTATGAAAAACATTAGCGTATAATTAAAAAATATATGTTTATTTGAAATTCAAAAAGTATCTCAATTCAAAATAATATTGGTAATATTTTATTGAAATTGATGAAAAATTATTCGATTTTTATAAAATATATAAAAACATTTGTTATAAAAGATGATTTATGGGTTTGGAAATTAGTTTTTTTCTTCAATTAAATGTTTTATTCTATAAATATTTTTTTTATGAAAAATGGTTTATTAACGGTTGAGTCATTATTACAATTTATTTATTTCATAAAAACAATGATATAAACATAAAAAATGTCAAAATTGGGGTTGAAGAACCATAAACTTAATCTACATTAACATATTCATGAGGAACTCAATATTGGATGAAATCTCTATTCTAATAATGGGTTTATATTAAATATTCTATATAATCTATATCACAGTTTTATTAAAGATACATGTTATTAAACCCTATATTCTGGACTAACCTATACATGATTAAACCCTATCATTAAGCAATATAAATTAAAAATATTATTAATTGAAAATGATATATAAATAAAAGATTGTTAAGTTAAAAAAAATATAATAGTTAGCCTTAGAAAATGTCAAGTATTTTCTCACTAATTCACTCCCTTTCAGAAAATATGAAAATTTTATATTTCATAATGAATTAGGAAAAAATATTTTAGGGTTCACCAGATAAACCATGGAGAATCTAGGATATGCACTCTAGACCTACCGATCTAGGAAAAATATAAAGAATAACTTTGGAATTCTTCCCAACATTCATGTTTAAAAAGTTTAGTTATATTTCATTACACCCTGATAATTTATTTTGCACATGGTGGTATATCATTTGGGGTATATAAACCACTCATTAGAATCACTTAATCTATAAATATAATTCATACCTCTAGTAATTGAGTCCCTACAATCATCTCCTATCTTTCATTAACTAGCTTCTTCACCTCCAATGAACTCCATTATTTTTTATTTTTCATCATGTGATATAAAATATTTCTAACTATAGGATTTTAACTCCTAATATATAGGTCCTATGTAATTAATATTCCCTAAAAATTATTTTATAGACCATCATAATAATATGGTAAACTTCCATCCTCAATTTCTGTATTTTTTCCCATCATTTTCTATTTCAAATATCGTCCCATATGATTCACACATTAAATAAGTAAAATATGAAAGTGGGTTAAAATTCAAATAATATTACTCACTCAAAAATTATAACTATGTTATATGATATATTTTTTTTGAATATTTTTTATTTAATGCCCCGTGACCCTAAACTATACAACATTAATCTCTAGACAACATGATGGTAAAACATGTGCATCCACCCATGAGACATTATGTACTAACAATGGGATCTGTTTTCATTTTGGGTTATAATTTTATTTTTTCACAATAGACAATATACTTTTTATGGTTCAAACTTATATGACCATATAAATCAAAAAAAATATAGTTATTGCATCAGGAACCTAAAATGAATTCCCCTACCTATGTGAATGTGACTATTTATGGAAGTATACACTCATTCACGTCATGTCTTCAACGTCTATGTTGTTAGGTGAATTTCATAACTTTTTGATCCAATCTAAAAAACAATAACCATAAATAACCATTTTCTCAACCTGATAAATATTAAACTACCCAATTAATGATACATAACAATCATTAGGATAAAACCCCCAGCAGATGACCATGGAAAAGGTCATGCCTCTACTCATTAATCTTGTACCATGCATGACCTTGAAATATATGAGCATCCAATAAGAAAATATTTTGACCAAAAAAAATGTTATGTTATATACATAGAAAGAGAATCCTTATAATTATTGTCATTCCAAAAAATTCACCCAAACTATTTATTATGAAAAATTGAGGCTATGTGAAAAGAAAAAAGTCTTCTCATGTCAACAATATGGTGTAAGAAAAAGTCAATCCATGATCACTAGGTTCATCGATCTTGGAAAAAATTAGGTATACATTCTGTTCCTATAATATATAGGTTTATAAGATCAATATAGATTTAAAAATTATATTATATTATGGTTCTCGATAAATAATGAACATTAGAGTTACCGATCAAAAAAAAAACTTTATGATTTTTATTTTATAATCTCCCTCATATTCCATATCCAATAAGTTGATAAAACTAGTTTATGGTAATATTACATTAGTTTATATATCTAGACCTCATATACGTGTGCTTGATAACACCTTTAAGACAATAACATATCTCATATATAAATGGGCTAAAAATAGCTTTTTGTAATAGTACATATGCTATTATATCCATCCTTACTAAAAATGTTTAAGTAAATTTATTTTAGAGGATTTATAATTTTATGATACTTTATCCCATAGCAATATCAGCAGATTATGGTGATGGTTCATTTTCCACAATATCCATCTTTCCATTAACCATATTAAAATTCATTTTTTTCATGGAAACTAGGATAACTCATTATTTATCAATTAACTCAATAAATTGAAGATCATGATCTACTTGATCCATTTATATTCAATAATAAAGTTGATTAATTTACTCTTATATTTATTATTCATATTTTTCACAAATTATGAAGGATATGTGATTAAAATGATAATAAATTTCAACAACTGTTCAAGAGAAATAAAATTATTTTTATTCACAAAAAAGAATAAGAACATCCAAAAATCTGGGTATCCCTTAATTTTTAGAGGGTGGGTATAAAAAATTTAATAATATAATCTACTTGATTTACTATCACATGTAAATAAATAAAAAATGAGACATATTTATTAAAATAGGATGTTTTACTATAAAAAAACATCAAATTTTGAATGTGAAAGGGCGTTCTCAATCAATAAAGATTGTTCTTTATTTCTATATTGGGAATCCTCAACACTGATTTACACTTCTAAAAAATACACTATTACCCTCATTAAATGATCCTTTTTTCTTCTATTCATGGTTCTAAAGTGTTTTTAATGCCATAATGTTGTTACTCTTTAGATGCTTGCAATATTTTCTCTTCAGTGGCCTATTCCATAGTACCGTCTTGGCGATTCCTGTGGTTGACAGAGTGAAAATTCTCTTCTTATGTTACCAAATATATTTTGGATAGAAATATTTTATAAATGATAACATATGAGTCCGGGGAGGAAAAAACACCTATTATGAGGCCCATGAACTGATGGGGGAGGTAATCTACTTTACCACCCCAACTGAAAACATATTGAACGAGTGATGAGGTAATGAAAATTTTCACATTCCCTCTCACATGTATTTTAGTTTAGGATTGTAAATTTTCTTTTTAGAGAATCTTTGTCACATGGAACTATAATTTATTTCAATGGAGGTTCAATATTTATGATGGTTCTTTAATCAAATAGGAGTGAAATTGAGACTATATTTATGGATCCCATGTTATGAGGTATTTTTCTAAGGAAAAATAGCTATTAGATATTCTATGAATAACTGTTTTCACTATCACCCAATGATATGTTTCCTGAGAATCATGATTTTTGTGTTTATAAGGAATTTTGTAATTTTAAATTGTAGGTATCACATCTCAATATATTGTCTAACCTATCTCAATGATAAATATAAACCCTCATGATTTATCTTGATCCCCTCATTTACCTCTAAATGTGGGTCCATGTCTTTTGATGGGGGATCATATCATATATATAAATCACTATAATGTTTGATCTGTTATTGAGAATAATCCATGGTAATTAATATATGATTTTTTTTTGTAAGAATGTAATTTGAGTGAAAATATATGTTATTTATGATTCAACAAAAATTGGTTCAATATAATCATGTGATTATATCCATGAACACAATGAGAAGGATATAGGTTAATCAATTTTTACATCAAAATTATAATGTAAACCTTAGTTTCATGTAGGTATAAAAAATTTAAACCACATCAAATCTGACTATGAAAACTTCATTCTATAAAATTTTCATGTATGAGTGGATGATGACAAAGTAATTGATCTAGGCTCCCATTTCACTAATGAGAACCACTTAGAGGGTAAGAAAATTGTTGTGTTTCACTATGAGGTAATATAGCATATCTTAATAAATGGATAATATTAACAAGAAATATATATCAACCAACTTGTATCTTCAAGAATATTTAGGTTCCAAGGATATATTTTTTATGATTTATCTGATGAGGTGTTCCACTATCCAGCTATATAGAAACTGTATTTGGATACAGGTCCTATTATAGGTATATTCGTATTAAACATAGTCCAACACCCGATGAATCCTCCCAATGATTATCACAAAAGGATTCAAATACAGCCTTAAGGAAAATTGTTCATCCAATATAATTTTTGTTTCCCTCACCCTGGTATGGGCATCATGAGTTGGATTGATCCACCACACAATGAACATCACTAAAAATATTTCCTATTGAATATATGAAATCAAGTTTGAAGTTACATTATACACCCATGTTATATATTATTCGTTACCAATAGTTGACAAGTTGATGTTTTGAGACATGCTACCCAGCTATATTTGGCATGTTATTTCACATCTTCATAACTGATCTTATTCCATAGGGTACTAAGAATATATTTATCTACTTATTGAATTGGAAATTGTGATATGATTGAATTTATTTATTTTTCTCATCATGAACTAGTTAAAATAATTCTTTTTTTCAGAAGGAAACACCCTCTGTATTATCTCTAATGCAATAATAGGGAGAAAATAATTACATATTCCACAAAAATAGTGATCACTTCTATCTTATCAATGTATTAGAGACTCATACAAACTTCCTTTTGATAAATATAATATTATTGTCTCAGGAAACCAACTATTGACTAATTTATTAACTAGATCAGTTTGATTATATACTAATAATTTGGAAGCCTTGATTTCGTTGGGGATGCCAAAATCTATTATCCTATCTTCAATTTTAGTGGAAATCGCATTTAATAAATGTGGAAATAACAACTCCTCAATGAAATTTAATATTGGATGATAGTCCTAATAGATTATCTATCATTTTCTATGACTACATATAAAATATTTAATAATACATAGGTATATTTTAGGTTCATCCCTCACTTCTTCTTGAACATGAATTTTAAAATATAACACCCCACTATTGGACTCCTAGATGATCTACTCATTTAATGAAATGTTTTACTGGAAAATACAATGAGCTGACATAATTCTAAAATATAAAAGGTTTATTTTTGTTCTTTTGATATTATCATTATTGATTAGTTTAAACATGTATAAGTGAATCATTTTATCTGAAGAGTATTTTATTTTAGACCATTGAAGAACTTTTAAGACCAAATGGGTGCATGGATTAAAGAAAATTCTTTGTGTTGATGTCAATGTGGATGAATTTTTGTTTTACCTAAGAAGAAGTCTTTATATCTGCTTTAGTGTTTTACGTATGAGAAATGTTATTTTTTCAAATGTAAAATCAAATAATATAGGTTTATTGATAATAGAAAATGATAGGATGTACCAGATACAATTTAAGAAGATAACAAAAAAATTGGGAGAAAAATTTGGAATTGTAAAACATTCCTCCCATGTATCTTTTCAAAGATATTTTTTCATATGAACCATCACCTCGATATTTTATTCCAAGTTTCCATTTCCCATTTTTAATAGTGAAACCTCTTCGTAGAGGTTAATTCACCCCAGTAAAGGATCATTTCAAATATTTCACTCACTCAACACTATCTCTTAGAGGATAGATGGAGGAATGAGTTTGTTTTTATAAACACGGATTACATGAAATACATCAGTGAAAAAAGTGTGAAAAAAACAAGGGTTCACTTTGGTCAGATAAGTGCATAAAACAAAGGGTGGTCCACAACTATTTATAGGGGATCATTCATTGACTAGGTTTCAGTGTATGTATATTTCCTCAATACCAGAACTTGTTTCACACATCTCTTCGACCTAAGCGCCAATATCTCCATTTGAATAATAACTCCAATAATAGTCACATTGACCATATAATTTGATCTAGTTCATTCTAATCAGATCTAACTCTTGGGGGGATATTATTTAAGAAAAATGGAATAGAAGATAATTATCCCTTAACCTAGGTCCTCGAGAAAGAACCAAGGTTACTCCATCTAAATCCATGAGAATTAAGCTAGGTCAAATCATATAGGATTCATTTGAAACTATAGGGACATTATATAGTTTACTTATGGGAGTGAACCTACTTCCATCATGCAAATTGTATTGCATTAATCACTAGTGAAAACCATCCAAATCTCCAAGACATCATGTATATTCCCCCATATTTTCGTATAGATATACTCAATGGGTCAACATAATTTCATTTTCAAATGGGAAACCAAGGTGAAAAAATTAATCTTCTTTACAGAAGGTGGTTTGGAAAAGACATCAACCAAACTTTTAGGCCTAAATATATTAGAATTGCATGAATAATGGTAAATTGAGTCATTTATGAAGATGATAATTAAAACATTCAGAAAATATATATTACCCTATGATTGTTAAGGACTAAGGTGATGAAACCTATCCATAATGACACATTAGGCTACAAAAAAACTAGGTCTTCTCTGGGTAGGACATTTCCCTAGGGTACCATGTAAGTAGGCCCTATTGGTGATTCCTCATGTAGGTTCCATTCACATATTCGACTTAATCTCCTCATATTAAAGAGGTACTTCACCAAAACACTATCTCTAGTATGATGTCGTGACCAGGACTCCATAATAGGGTGAACTGTAACACCCCAGGTAAATAAATAATATTACATTTTCATATTTATCCATATTTGTGAATAAAATATTAATATTAATTTAAATGGGACGCTATGCTCGATGGCGTACCAAATATGCAACAACGAGTTTCTTGGGAATCATACGTTGCACTCTAATAATAAAATTATATTATTTTAAATGGTAGTTAATGCCTAGCCGTTGTAATGGAGGGAATGAAGAGAACTAACTACAAAATGATTATATATGTTTGTCCAATATTTTTACTTTTATCCAATAAATGTAAGAGGCTTAAAATGCGAATGAATCCAATTTTAAGCGTAAACAATCTAATATTATTTAAAAGTTTGATTAACCGCCTTTTGATGGAGAACCTATTTTAAATCCACTTTTTTAAAATATTACGTGTAATAAAATTCTTCTTTAGAATCGGGACATCAAAATTTACTTTGTGTAAAATTTTGGTATTTTTCTGATAAAGTTCATTTTTTAATGAATAGTGAAAAATGTTGTATTTTAATTCAAAACCACTTTTTAATCTAATTTATTTATATGATTATATTATCTTTTGAATTGGTTTAAAGTCTAATTATAATATATTTTTACCATTTAATCCAATAGTGGTCATTGGAATTAATTTCACTTTGAAATTGGAATTAAACTAGTGTCAATCATTTAATATATATTGCTTCTTAAAAACACGCTATTTTTTTTGACAGCGGGAATTAATTATTAAATTAATTAATGCAACTTATATTTTTTGAATTTGTTCAAATAGACATAATTTTTGAATTTGGAATATCAATTATATCTTAGGGTGAATTTTTGGTATTTTTTCTGAAAAACTTCAATTTTTGATGAATAGTGAAACCACTAAGTGGTAGTTAAAAAAACTGATTTTTCATTTAAATGAAACTTTACATCTTCTGTGATTTTATTTTCAAAAATCCAACATACATGTTTTTCATTAGGAAGTAAAATGTGTTTCAATGAGATTAAAATAATTTTTTGGTGATTAGTAACTTTTAAGTTTTAATCGCGACTAGAGGTAATTAGTGTAGTTTAAGGTAAAAATAATGTTTTAATAATATTAAATGACCATGAAACATTTCCTACCCTTATTTTATGAGTCATGACTGACCAGTACAATCCATGCGTAAACTTGGGGACCCCATTGAGCTACTTTGGTTGGAAAATGACATTAATACCTTTTTATTTAAAGTTAAAATTAAAATGTCACAAACATGGGTTGTTTTACTAAAAAATATTTTACATGGGGTTATACAAGTCATATTTATGACTATAAATATTAATTAGAGATATAGAACTATTTACTACATCATGATATTTTTTATATAATTTTTAGACACTAAATAAATTAAATTATTTATGACACCATGATGATGGAGCGATTACCTAATTATTTAATGATGTAAATAAAATGAAAAGATAATGTAATATCTAAGACCTACACTTGTCACAAAACTATTGGATGAGTGGTTTTAGAAACCTTATCACCTTATCCTCAAAATATATTCATTTGGGACCTTTAAAATCTGAAAATAATTATATAATAAAGTAATATTTTATAACATTCCAAGAGTGCCCCTCCTCTCCTCTTATAAAAGGCCCCCACCTCTACCACATTACACACACCTCTCAAGCCTTTGGCTCGGCCAAACCCTGCCCATTTCATCTATCCAAATCCCTATATTCATTATTTAAGCATCACCATTTGGCATAATCCTTTCTAAGGAAGCCTTTGAGCTCAAATCAAAAAGAGTTACCCAATTTAAAGGTAATGTCTTCCCCTGTGTTCTTTTTTTTATTTTGCTTCTCCAACCCCATTAACTATTTTTATTAATTTTTTCTTGTAAAAAAAATAATATCATAAATATACTAGGATGTTTTTATAAGAAGTATTCGAGCTACACTTTCACACACCTCCGTCTAATGGTCAAAGAACATACTATTTCTGTGGATGGCGAATTACTGTCTCACGAAACTATGATTGTTCAATATTCTTTTAACACATTCAAAGGTGGACATTAAGATGTCACTGTATTTATATATGATATATAATATGTTTATGTTTTCATGAAGCTTCTGTATTTTTAATTTATTTCATACCATTGTGGTTTCCATTATGGGTAAACGCGATATCTTCATTTTAGGAAGTGCAGACAACCACCCCCTCAAAGTGATTTGATTCGTTAATGCCATATGTGGGATGTATAAAGGATAAAATTAATGGTATTACATATGATATAATGCTATAATTATAATATTCTTTTATATTATTATTACTTCATTCCATTGAATACAAAAAAAATTAAATGAAAGTAGAATTCATGTGTGCGTACGGCTTACCGCCTCCATGAATGGTACATTTCATTTCTTATCTCCAATTGTTATGTACTATTATAAGTAAATATATATAATGGATATATATGTAATATATTACATCTAAATGATGGATATAATTATTTAATTATAATATATATATATCTCTCATTTAGTTTTAATTCCATTATTATGACAAAAAATGAAAGTAGCGTTCATGCGTACGTACGGCCTACCGTCTCCATGAACAGTGCATTTCATTTTTTATTATCTCCAAATGTTATGTAATAGTATAAAATGAATATATACTGTATATATATGATATTTAAATCATTAATACTATTCTGGAGATGATGTACTTATAACTACATGGAAACTTCTTTTCCAACAAGTTCAATTTTTACTCATGTACCGAACATCGACAAAAACGTTTGATATGAGCTCACATTATTAAAAAATTATGATAACACTATAATATGTGATATGAAGTAAATAATAATATTTAAAGTATTTACTTAAGAAATTATAAATTGTCCAATGTTTATTATTTATGAAAATAAAGAAACGAACAAGGCAAGTCAAACTTGAGGTAAGGGATCCAACCTCTCTCTTTCTTTTTAAGTACTCTCTTTTATGTCCTTTATTTTAAGCTCATATTTCTTATGTTCGGGGATTTTATTTTATATTCCTCATACTGTAATGTTTATGTTAATATTATTAGAGACCCTATTTTATCTCATAAATCCATTTTTGGATGTTTTAAGTGGCACCGTTAGGTTGCCGAGTTTTCGTAAGGGATTTTTCATCTCACTTTTATTCCCATGACATTTATGCTATGTTTTCAACTATTTACTTTGAGTGGTTTATGTACTTCCCATTTTTATACACTTGATGTTGTATAATATCATTTATGGTTATTTACATCTTCATTGTACGACCCTTTTTCCATGGGGTGTACGTTTCGAAAGTTACCAAACTCAGTAAGGGGACCTTTCACCCTCCTCTTTTTGAAAGACTTCTTTGGTTATGTCTTTTAATTCACATACTATTATGGTGGGATATGTTCTTATATATCCTTATTTATGTAAATTTTATGTCCAAGTGATTAGATACCATTTTCTTTCTCATCAACTCATTTTCTGAATTTTAAAGTGACGCCATTAGGTTGTCGGATTTCTGTAAGGGAACTTATTAACCCACTTTCCATTATTTGGGTTAAACCTCTACTTCATGATTTTATTATGCCAAGATTATGTGTGGAATCTCTATGTTGTAATTTTTACAAATATTTTTGGAGATATAGTATTTCTACACATAATAATATCATTGATAAATTCTTACGAACTTGTATGGGAAATCATAACTCAATCTCATTTCATTGTGTTAAATATCTATGTCATTGGTTTTGTTTTTCCAAGATTATGTGTGAATGAACTATGATAGTTTCACACTTAATATCCACTTATATTGGGTGTATTTATATTTCTCACATATAATTATGTGATATATTTATCCTTAATTTAAGGATACCATCTTTATAATGAATTTCATCTCAATTTACATTTCCATTGAGACTTCATTGTTGTTATGCACCAATTCACTCTTATATGGTGTGTATACTGTCCTTTGACATATTATATCATGAATCCCTTTATTATAATGATATTATAAAGTTCGGATTAAATGTTATTCCATAATTATTTGTATTCAAGAGTCTCTCATTTTGCTAAAAACACTTTAACAAAAATATCGTTTTAAATGTTTTAAAGATTTGTTATTCTAAATATTTATCTTTAATGTCCATGTTTTCAAAATGGTTTTCAGTATTTATTTATATGGACATTAATGTTTTAAAATTATAATTCCATTAAAATCTTCAAAGTGGTATGGGACAATGTGATTCAAAAATCTCTTTTAAATGGTTTTTGAAAATGGATTTATTAATTCAATATCATGGAATTAATTATTATGATTGGAAATGAAATTTTGTTATCGAAATGTTTTTATGTGAAATATTTTATGTGTAATGATGGTACTTGGACATTTTATGGGTGGTTACATGATAAACTATATGACGGGTGGTGTCGTGAATACCAGGATGGGTGGTTACGTTATAACCTCCAATGCATTGGGTATGGAAGTCGGCCGTAAGGCTATTCCATTAAGTATGTGTGGAAGTCAACCGTATGGTTATTCCATTTTAGTATGTTTATGCCCCAAGTTACCTTTATATGTTATGTGTTCTTTATATGGGTTTTATGGTAATATTTTGGTTACAAAAGGGTAAGTAATGGTCTTTTATTTAGTTAATAGTTCTTACTACTTCATAAAGGTGAAAAGTATTACTTTGGTAACGTATTCATGGTTTACTTGTTGTTTTGGAAAACTAACAGTTTTCCTTCTTTGTCCATCCTTTATTGGGCTTTTTATTCACATCCCATGTTTTTGAAATGTCTTCCACAGGACTTAAAGATGAATAGGGTCAAGGATGGGACCAAGGAAAGACATGCTATCAAAAACATGGAACTAGACATGTTTCTTTTTCAGAGTTTTTATTTTATGGAAACTTAGTAGAAGTGTCTACTTTGTAATATTTTGAGATATAATAGTTATGACCTAATTCTCTAAAACTCTAAACTTGAAAATATCCTCTGTGTGAATTATTCATTTAATTCATGATTATGTAATGTTTTAATGCCGGGTCCTTATAGTTGGTATCAGAGGTCATTTTAGATAACTTTAGAGGTTAGGGTATTCTTTAAGCATAAGTGACATTACCATAATGGCTAGGATTTCAGAAAGAGTCATAGTTTTTAGATAAAGTGAATGACTAAGTATATCTTAGTGTTTATCTTATTTGTTAGTAAATGATAATTTTGTTGATATACTCACACTAACATTTCTGGTTTTAGTAAATGGATGGATCTAGCAGGCACCAAAGTGACAATGGGTTTGAAGGAAACTTTGGTGGTTCTCTGATTAAGAGACCAGATTAAATGGGGGATTCAATGAGGAAACTCATGGTTGTTCTAAACCAACTATCAAGGAGTCATGATCAACCACTTGAACCTTGGTAAGTTCTGTAACACATCATGTACGAGATGACCAATCGATGTGGATGTTCATGTAATAATTATAAAGGTAACCATTAGGGTTTATATGATCCTTACTTTTGAGGTAATTATGGGTTACAATATGTTATGATGGAATATGAACGACATGAGATAAACTTGAGGTTAAATTATGTTATGGTTATTTTTGAAGATTTTATCACTCTTCGGGGAATGTTATAAGAATTATGTAGTTTTGGTTAAAGGACAAAATGTAAACTGTGTGACAACCTGTTGCTTCTGATGAAGCTATGGGAATCGAACCCACAACCAAAGTGCGACTGGTATTTATCACCTACCACTAGACTACGTGAAGTACCTGGTTAGTATGAATTATTCTTTTCAGTTAGATTATTTTATGAATTAAGAGTAAGTTTATTTTGGGTTATCTATGGAAATTATTAACCTATTATGGAGGATATGTGATTAGGTTAATTACTTTTCAATATGAGACTTTAAGAGCAACTTATGTTATTTGGAGATAAGTGTTAATTTGTACCTTGGAAGACTATGTGATTAAATCCTTCAAATATTTGGGTTTCAATTTTAGTTTGGATTACATTGAATAATTTTATGGACAAATTTTTCAAATAATGGTCTTCGTTGAACTTTGGGTTTTGTTGGAAAAATTTTGGAGATTAAGAATAGATTTTCTTTTTATAAAGGATTATCCTTTTTTAGATTATCTAATCTTGTACTAACCTTTTTGGTTTTGGTTTTGGTTAAAGTATAATGACATGGTAAATATATAGTTCTCTTTTTTGGATTAGGTGATTCTCTAGAAGTTGATTACCGCTCTCTTAATGTGAACAAGTCTTCCTAAATACTCATCATTTGGGGAAAGTATTAGTTTGTGTAAGAAATCTAGTAAAAGTTGAAAGTAAACATGACAATTAAGTATGTTTCCTTAAGATAAAAAATAAATTCCTCAATGGAAAGTAACTTAATGACAAAAATTTTTTCAGTTAACTTTTCCTACTGTGGAATCAAATACCATTTAACCCACCACAAGTTTGTGATTTTCTTGTGGTTAACTTTATCCTAAACATGTTTTCTATCACTCTCCCTCAGAACATGACCATTTTATTTTTCTTCCATATCCATGTTTTCCTACATGGAATTCTAGTATGGGTTAACTCGGGTGACCTTTGTACTTCTCTTTCTTTATTTTAAAGTGTTAGTTTTACTGACTCTTGTTCGACGTGGGATTTTCAATGATGTTTCCAAGCCCAATTTTAAAATTGCGAGGACACAATTACCAAAAGGGGGGAAGGATGTAACACCCCAGGTAAATAAAGAAAATGAAAATTTCATATTTATCCATTTTTGTGAATAAAATATTAATATTACTTTAAAGGGGACACTATGATCGAAGGCGTACCCAATACGCAACAACGAGTTTCATGGGAATTTTATGTTGCACTGTAATAATAAAATAATATTATTTTAAATGGTAGTTAACGCCTAGCCGTTGTAATGGCGGGAATGAACAGAACTAACTACAAAATGATTATATATGTTTGTCAAATATTTTTACTTTTATCCAATAAATGTTAGAGGCTTTAAATGTGAATGAATCCAATTTTAAGCGTAAACAATATAATATTCTTTAAAAGGTCGATTATTCGCCTTTTTATGGTGAACCTTTTTTAAAACCACTTTATGACAATATTATGTGTTATAAAATTCTTCTTTAGAATCAGGACATCAAAATTTACTTTGTGTAAATTTTTGGTATTTTTCCGATAATGTTCATTTTTAATGAATATTGAAAAAAGTTGTATTTTAATTCAAAACCTCTTTTTAATATAATTTATTTATATTATTAGATTATCTTTTGAATTGGTTTTAAAGTCCAAATATAATATATTTTTACCATTTAATCCCATAGTGGTCATTGAAAGTAATTTCACTTTGAAATTGGTCTTAAACTAGTGTCAATCTTTTAATAGATATTGTTTCTTAAAAACACGCTATTTGTTTTGACACCAGGAATTCATTATTAAATTAATTAATGCAACTTATATGTTATGAATTTTGTAAAATAGACATCATTTTTTAGTTTTTAATATCAAATATAGATTAGGGTGATTTTTTGGTATTTTTCTGAAAAACATAAATTTTTGATGAATAGTGAAACCACTAAGTGGTAGTTAAAAAAACTGATTTTTTGTTAAAATGAAACATTACCACTTCTGTGAATTGATTTTCAAAAATCTGACATACATGGTTGTCATTAGGAAGTAATATGTGGTTCAATGAGATTAAAATAATTTTTTTGTGAATAGTAACTTTTAAGTTTTAATCGCGATTAGAGGTAATTAGTGTAGTTTATGGTAAAAATAATGTTTTAATAAAATGAAATGACCATGAAACATGTCTTACACTTATTTTATGAGTCCCGTCCGACCAAAAAAATCTATGCGTCAACTTGGGGACCCCATTGAGCCACTTTGGTAGGAAAATGACCTTAATACCATTTTATTTAAAGTTAAAATTAAAATGTCACAAACATGTGTTGTTTTACTAAAACAATTTTTACATGAGGTTATACAAGTAATAATTTTGACTATAAATATTCATTAGAAATATAAAAATATTTCATACATCATGATATTTTTTTAATAATTTTTAGACACTAAATAAATTAAATTATTTATGACACCATGATGATGGACCGATTACCTCATTATTTAACAATTTAAATAAAATGAGAAGAAAATGTAATATCTAATACCTATACTTGTCAAAAACCTATTGGATGGGTGTATTTCGAAACCTTATCACCTTATCCTAGAAATATATCCATTTGGGACCTTTAAAATCTGAAAAGCATTATATAAAAAAGTAATATTTTATAACTTTCCAAGAGTGCCCCTCCTCTCCTCTTATAAAAGGCCCTCTACCACCTTACACACACCTCTCAAGCCTTTTACTCGGCCAACCATGCCCATTTCATCTGTCCAAATCCCTCTCTTCATCATTGATGCATCACATTTGGGAAGAATCCTTTCCAAGGAAGCCTTTGAGCTCAAATCAAAATGAGTTACCCAATATAAAGGTAATGTCTTCCCTTGTGTTCTTTTGTTTTATTTTGCTTCTCCAACCCCCTATACTCATTTTATTACTTTTTTATGTTGTAAAAAAACAAGTATCTTAAATATAATATGATGTTTTTATTAGAAGGATTCGAGCTACTCTTTCACACACCTCCATCTAATGGTTAAAGAACATACTGTTTCTGTGGATGGCGAATTACTGCCTCACGAAACGATGATTGTTCAATATTCTTTTAACACCTTCAAAGGTGGCCATTAAGATGTCACTATATTTATATATGATATATAATATGTTTAATTTTTCCTTAAGCCTTAGTATTTTTCATTTATGTCATACCTTTATGGTTTTCATTATGGGTAAACGCGATATCTTCATTTTAGGAAGTGCGGACTACCACCCCCTCAAAGTGATTTGATTCATTAATGCCGTATGTGGGATATATAATGGATGGAATTAATGTTATTACATATGATATCCTAAAGGAATTATAATATACTTTTATATCATTATTATTTCATTCCATTGAATACAAATACAAAAGAAATGAAAGTAGCGTTCATGCGTACGTACGGCTTACCGTCTCCATAAACAGTAAATTTCATTTCTTATCTCCAAATGTTATGTACTATTATAAGTTCATATATATAATGGATATATATGTAATATATTACATCTAAATTATGGATATCATTATGGAATTATAATATATATTTCTCTCATTTAGTTTTAATTCCATTATTATGACAAAATAAATGAAAGTAGCGTTCATACGTACGTATGGACAACCGTCTCCATGAATGGTGAAATTCATTTTTTATTATCTCTAAATGTTATGTAATAGTATTAAATGAATATATAATGGATACATATGACATTTAAATCATTAATACTATTCTGGAGATGATGTACTTATAACTAAATGGAAAATTCTTTTCCAACAAGTTCAATTTTTACTCATGTACCGAACATCAACAAAAACGTTTGATATGAACTCACATTATTAACCAATTATGATAACACTATAATATGTGATATGAACTGAATAATAATATTTAATGGATTTCCTTAAGCAATTATAAATTGACGAAAGTTTATTATTCAGGAAAATAGAGAAACAAACAAGGCAAGTCGGACTTGAGGTAAGGGATCCAACCTCTCTCTTTATTTTTAAGTACTCTCTTTTATGTCATTTCTTTTAAGCTCATATTTCTTATGTTCAAGGATGTTATTTTATATTCCTCATACTGTAATTTTTATGTTCATATTATGAGAGACCCTATTTGATCTCATAAATCCTTTTTGAAAGTTTTAAGTGGCGTCGTTAGGCTGCTGTGTTTTCGTAAGGGATTTTTCATCTCACTTTTATTACCGTGACATTTATGCTATGTTTGCCACTATTTCCTTTGAGTGGTGTATGAACTTCCCATTTTTATACACATTGTGTAGTATAATATTATTTATGTGTATTTACATCTTCATTGTATGACCCTTCTTCCATGTGGTGTACGTTTCGAAAGTTACCCAACTCGGTAAGGGGACCTTTCACCCTCCTCTTTTTAAAAGACTTATTTTGTTATGTATTTTAATTCACATACTATTATGTTGGGATATGTTATTATATATCCTTATTTATGGAAATTTAATTTCCAAGTTATGAGATACCATTTTCTCTTTCGTCAATTCATTTTATGAATTTTAAAGTGACGCCTTTAGGTTGTCTAATTTCTGTAAGGGAACTTCTTAACCCACTTTAAATTCTTTTGGATAAACATATACTTCATGATTTTATTATGACAATATTATTTGGGGAATATCTATGTTGTAATTTCCACAAACCTTTGTGTAGATATACTGTTTCTACACATAATCATCTCATTGATAAATTCTTACAAACTTGTATGGGAAATCATAACTCAATCTCATTTCATTGAGTTAAATATCTATGTCATTGGTTTTGTTTTTCCAAGATTATGTGTGGATGCCCTCTGATTGTTTCACGACTAATATAAACTTATATTGAGTGTATTTATATTTCTCACACATAATTATGTGATATATTTATCCTTAATTTAAGGATACCATCTTTATAATGGATTTCATCTCAATTTACATTTCCATTGAGACTTCATTGTTGTTATGCACCAATTCACACTTATATGGTGTGTATACCTACCTTTAACATATTATATCATGAATTCCTTTATTCTCATGATATTATAAAGTTTGGATTATATGTTATTCTGCAATTATTTGTATTAAAGAGTCTCTCATTTTGTTAAAAACTCTTTAAAAAAATATAGTTTTAAATGTTTTAAAGATTCATTATTCTAAATCATTATCTTTAATGTCCATGTTTTCAAAATGGTTTTTAGTATATATTTATATGGACATTAATGTTTTAAAATTATAATTCCATTAAAAGATTCAAAGTGGTATGGGACACTCTGATTCAAAAATCTCTTTTAAATGGTTTTTGAAAATGGATTGATTAATTAAATATAATGGAATTACTTATTTTGATTGCCAATGAAATGTTGTTATTGAAATGTTTATATTTACAATATTTTATGTGTAATGATGGTACTTTGACATTTTACGGGTGGTTACGTGATAAACCATATGAAGGGTGGTGCCGTGAATACCAGGACGGGTGGTTACGTTATAACCTCCAATGCATTGGCTATGGAAGTCGGCCGTATGGCTATTCCATTAAGTATGTGTGGAAGTCAATTGTATGGTTATTCCATTTTAGTATGTTTATGTCCCAAGTTACCTTTATATGTTATGTGTTCTTTATATTGGTTTTGTGGTAATATTTTGGTTACAAAAGGGTATGTATTGGTCTTTTATTTAGTGAATAGTTTTTACTACTTCATAAAGGTGAAAAGTATTACTTCGGTAAAGTATTCATGGTTTACTTGTTGTTTTGAAAAACTAACAGTTTTCCTTCTTTGTGTATCCTTTAATGGGCTTTTTATGCTAATCCCAAGTTTTTTTAATGTTTTTCCACAGGACTTAAGGATGAATAAGGTCAAGGATGGGATCAAAGAAAGACATGATATCTAAAACATGGAACTAGACATGTTTTTTTAAGAGTTTTTATTTTATGGAAACATTATAGAAGTGTATACTTTTTAATCTTTTGAGATGTAATAGTTATGACCTAATTATGTAAAACTCTAAACCTAAAAATATCCTCTATGTGAATTATTCATTTAATTCATGAATAGGTAATGTTTTAAGGCCAGGTCCTTATATGAACCATCACCAGATCATATCATCATGGTTCCCTTCTCATCATGTTAAATAAAAAGGGAAACACTTCACCCTCTACCCTAATAGGGAAACATCTCACCCTGAGGTACATACTAGGGTCCCATATTCACCTAGAGGCCATTAGAGAGAACCTTCACCTAGACCCTCCACTAAGACACACCTTCACACAAGCCCAAAAGGATATGGAAAATAATCTATTATTGGCCCATAGTTTTCCCACACTTTCCAATGTTACCTACGTTAGTTCCTGTGATGAACCAACCTAAGTCAACATGACTATTCACCTAAGCTGGTCCATCACTGTGGTGAGGTACAACAACGATATTGAAATAAATAGACTATAAGAAAATATGAAAAAATCAATAGTAAAATGAAGAAGAATGAGATAAATATATTATCCATATAGCACATTCCAAATCAGTTAAACTAAAAATTTATGACCATAAAAACCGACAAGTTTCCATGTGACCAGTACTTAACCCTATATCATCATGCATGTAGGGATTTGATGATGAGAGAAACCACCATGTTACATGATGCCTTTCCCATTACTCGAATCTTGAAATACAATGTCTACAACTACACAATCGAAAATGAATAGTTTGAAAATAAATCCATATAGGATTCCAACATAGAGTCTATTAAATTTCTAATCATTATAATTTACTAGTTCTTGTTAAAATAGTTTTACAATGAATTTTCATAAATCCAAACCCATTCATAAAACATTCTCTTTGGTTTTCATAAAATCCTTTCATTTTTACAAATCCAGAAATATGACATGTATAAATGATAAAATTGGAAACCATATACACACCATATAAGGAAATAAAGTAAATACATATATGTGAAATAATACATCAGGAATAACCATGTGATACAACCTCATGTGAAAACTATGTAAGAAACTATCCATAAAAAATCAATCATGTGATAGAAAAATAATAAATGAATAATTAAACTATATTAACCCATATAATATGAGAATATAAAATATAACAAAATAATTATAAAATAGGAATATATTGGTTCTAATGGAAATCAATTTTTTCCAGAGTATGTCGATATCACAAAAACTTTATTGGCATTAAAAATATTACAAGGGAGATGTCTATTCACAATGTACCCAATAATCCCAATGTGAAATTTTTGTAAAAATCCATATGAAATCCATGATCACAATTTATAGAACAATTTAAAATACTATAGAATCATTGGTTTTTGAAAATCTATTTCAAAATCATAACAAACACTCAGGAATTTAATCAAGCACTTGGTGTGAAAACATCCATTTTTTAAAACCCCATTTTTAAAACATGAATCCTTCAAAAAATCCTTCTAAATGAAAATAAATTAAATTAAAATTATTGTACAATTTAATTTTACAACAAAAATAAGAAATTCATAGAATTGAAACTTTTTATTAAAATTCCTAACCCATGAATAAAAGAAGAAAAATTTTCCATCAACAACCATTACCAGAGAAGAGTGGATCAAATCATCACAATCCAAGATCCATAAAAAATACATATATCATCAGTCAAACCCCATATATCTAGAATAAGATCACAATTTGGGATCTAATAGGATAATACGGGATGTTATTGAGAAATTATCTACAATGAATAAGGAAAAACATACTAAGATTATGCCATACCTTTAGATGATCTATCAAGAATGAGGGAAATCCATCAATAATCACTAGAGGGAATCCACTAGATTGATAAGGAAGGATTATATTGAGAAAATAAAAGATTAGGGTTCTATTATAGTTTAAAATGAGGACATGGGAATTTTTTAAAACAAATACGTAGTGCATTAAAAAAATTCACACATAGTTTGTTGGTGAGGATATACGAGTATGAGTAAATGTGTGCCTTAACCATCCACCATATAAAGAGATTCTATTTAGAGTGCTTGGTTTTTCTACATAGTTACATTAAAATTATTCCAACTATTTATACACCATCTACCATGGGGTGCATGGTTTTGTGGGGTGGCCACATGGTTTGGAAAAACCACATTACCCTTCCAGTAGACCTTGAATTTCCACATGGTTTCCTAGGCCAAACCACACAGTTTTCTCTAACAGTGTGCCAACTATAAACAACCCCAAGGGAATAATTTTTTTTTATGAAAACTCTTGAAAAGAACTAAATAAAATACCCAACCCAGGAGTAGTCAAACAAGGGTCGATATGTAAATGAACAAAATTAATATAACATTAAAATCTACCTAACATAAAGAATGTTTTCCTCATAAAGTGGTCACTATTATAGGTTTTAATAAACTGAAGGCCACTAAATGGGAATAAATGATTATTTTCCCCATATCTATTGGATATCCAATCACAATTTCCATAGTACATATACTATAAGAATCATTTTACCATCGTGGCAATCAATAATTAGATCTGGTTACTCAGCAACAGTTTTTTCGCTCTCTAAATCAATATACTCCCATTCAATCACATTAGAATGATCTGGATAGTACATCCATAATTGTAAACCATGAAAAAAAATCGTGGATTAAAGTTAAACACAATGTTAATAACAATAAATATTCCACCATACTAAGTCACATTATGTTATAAATGGGTCCATAAAAGAAACAATCCATCATAACATTGTTACTAAACTGACCCTATCAAAAGAGAGGTGAATCACTGAGAAAAAAAATGATCACAGACCTAAAAAAAGTTGTTGATGAAGAGACTCATCATAATATTTCCGATAGATTTGGGTTTTGAACAACCAATTTTATATAAACTAAAACATTTCACCATCATCCTAATGTTAATTGACTCAACAAGGCCCATTATCCCTACTTTATCACACAAAAGTGAGATAAACATGGAATCCCTTAAAAATAATAATAGGGTTCCATCTTAATCAAATCATGATAACTATTGGTTTGGAAATTTTCACCAATGGAAAATTATTTTCCCAATATCTCCCAAAATTAAGAATTAAAGCCTATTGAATATCCTATAATATATGCATAACTCTATATATTTATCAACCCATATGTGGAAGACATCCATGCTCAATTTCAACTTGGAATCCATTTAACCTTACAAAACATTATATATAATTAATTTGAACCTAGTTACCTTATCAAAAAAATAAAATTAGGTGGTCCATGAAGTATCATTTTTGTTGGACATATATGTCTTTAATCCACTACACTTTAATCATTTCCATGATAGGAAAGAAATGATTTTATTTTTTCAAGCTGATCAATGATCACCAAAATATCATCCAACCCAATAGATTTCCATGGAAAACCAATGATGATTTCCATGGATATTTCATACCATATCCACACTAGTTTGAGTGATGATTGTAAAAAATAGGTTTATAGTTCTCCATTTTAATTTTTTGACAAGCAAGACAATGTGATACATTTTCTATACTCAACATTCTTATCCCCATCCACCAATAACAAAATATCAATTCATGATACATCTTGGAAGCTCTAAGGTGTAAAGATC